>OW028715.1:1890792-6890792 GCA_932294345.1 Pandemis cinnamomeana | reverse complement strand
TTGCAAAAATCACTTAGAAAAGCCTTGAACAGAAAAGTTGCACTTTGATCCCTCTCGACAGGGAGCAAAGCTTACTTTTCTGAATGAGAGGCGTAAAAAAAACTTTTCCACCTAAGGGGGGGAATAATACTTTTTCAATCAGATTTTGAAGGACAAAGTTTCAAGCAAGTGAGGTGAAAAACACTCTATCTAGGCACTATATGTTATACCAAATAAAAGATACAGACGCTGTTTTGTATGCGTATCACATCACGCTGCGCGCTAGTTATAATTATGTAAATAATCTTTCAAACCTACCAGCGTCACCCCTTGACTCGACAGCGCGGGGCAACAATCGGCCCGAATTAATTCTAGAGATTCCTCCATAAATCCTTCAGCGAAAGTCACTTGTCCCCTCTCTAAACGGTTTATTACGCTCGCGGGATGAAAACATCAGGCGCTCAAGGCCACAACGCGCAGCCTTGCTTGTCTCCCCGGCGACGGACCTCCGCACCTACTATTAATATTATATCTCCTATGTCATTGATAAAAGCCCCGTTTTTGCGTAACGGGAACGAGTGTTATGTCAATTGAGGTGTAGTGTGTGAGGGAGAGGGATGCGAGCAGCCGGCACCCTTCGGTCCCCCGCCCTGCGACGCTTCGCGGGCCCTCCGCTAGTCGGCGCTGCGAGCCCGCCCTAGCACAACATGCTGTTATTATATCTTATTCAGTACAAATTCATGTAAACAAACAATACTGTGATTTAAAATTCGTGGACTGGTTGTTTGTGTTCGGTCGGTGTTGACACAGTCTTGTGCCGGGCTCGGGAGTAAAATGTCGACCTGTACTATCGTATGAGGGAGACGTGTGAGGGCTTAAGGTGAGTCGTTGATACTTTTTCTTTTTGTCCGCACACTTACACGTTGATAGGGAGTTGCTTTAATTTTGATTCCATTTTCCACCTATACGCCCACAATCTTGCTAAATGTGGCCTGTAGGTACCTGCTACCTTAGGCTCTGTCTACCTCGTAAGGGATAAAGACGTGATTTGTGTGTGTGTGTGCGTGTGTTTAATTTTTTAGGAGAAAAGGATTACATTTTATGTGTTAAATAATTACCTAATTTTCTTGTTAATGTGTAGACAAAGTAATTTGTTTGATAACAAAATCACGTGTTTACCTACGTGTTCCTTAGAGGATAACATTATAATTCCTTATAATTCTACCACGTAGCAATAGAGACATGTCGCTACAAATAAATAGGTACCTAGAGAAAGTATAATATTTAACTCTTTGTTCTGTTATCTGAGCCTTAATGCAGTGAGGCCTTACCATGTCTTAATCCGTTTCAATTCCGACTCAGTTCAGGTCTTAGCTGTCATTTTTAGTATGGATCTGACAGCGAGCGAACCTAAACTGAATCGGAATTGAACCACATTAAGACGTCATGGTACCCCCCCCAGATCTGTGAAAGTGAAGTACCCACACGTCCATGGAGTCGTAAGCTTGAGTTTCACCCGCTAAGACAGTACAAATTAGTCGATTTTTGTTTTCAATTTTTTTTCGGCTTCTTATAAGGGTATAGCGTAGAAGTAGGTAATTTCTCAATTGTACTGTTCGGCTAACAGAGCACCTGGTCCAGCTCAATGTGTACGGCTCAAAACCCGACGGATTTACTTCGCATATATGTATAGGTACACTGATACAGCTTAGACATACGCAACCGACCACCTGGAATCACTACATAGTATAAAACAAAGTCGCTATCGCTGTCTGTCCGTCCGTATGGTTAAATCTTTGAAACTACGCAACGGACTTCGAAGCGGTTTTTTTAATAGATAGAGTGATTCAAAAGGCAGGTTTATATGTATAATTCTACGCAGACGAAGTCGCGGGCAGAAGCTAGTATTTAATAAAATTGTCTATGGCTGAAATGTTGGCTTTTGCTTTCTAAAACAATAAATTTATTTCGGTTTCCGCCACTTTATCAGATATGTCTTTGTTTTGCACCTACGTACCTGAAAACTTTTAATTTATTTTTCGCAAAGTTCAGTATTATTTTACGACTATGAGTAGCTATTCCAGAAACTTACCCGCCTAGCAAAACGTAGCATGTAAATAACACTGTTCTCAAGCGTTACATAAGTTACGACGTTACGTTTATTTGCGAATGTAGGAGTCACATCGCAGTGTACGTCCGTTTTCCGATTTTCTTTTTTTGCTTTAATGCCTTACACGTCAATACATTGCTCGTACTCAGTGGCGTAGCTAGGTAACCAAGGGCCCTGGTGCAAATAAAAAAAAATGGGGCCCCACTACTATCTAAACTGGTTACGTTTTAATAATAATAGTTCGATCGAGATTTTCTGGTGAGGATTCGAGGGCCCTCTGAGCTTGACGGCCCCGAGGCACTGCCCCGCCTAGTCCCTTGGTAGCTACGCCACTGCTCGTACTGTGATCTGGGAATGTGGGAATGCCCCATAAGTAAGTGGGTACGTATCTATTCACTTTTTTGGTTTTCAGCGTCATTATTTTCTTTTTTCGTAATCTTATTGTTGTAGGTATTATAATGTTACCACTGCATGAATTGGCGCCTTACCACGCAGAACAGAGTCTTAACACCATGTTAACCAACCGCTGGTGGACTCAGACTCGGTCAGAAAGTAAAGTTAGTCAGCTGACTGAGCTTGGTAGGTATAATAACCTTCCAGCTCTGTCGATGCTGTAGGACCATATTTAGCAGACGTTACGGGGACTTGTCGCACATTAATACCTTATACCTAGTCCGCTATTGTAGCTTCCATCACAGCTACGCAGGCGTTTAACTCGATGCCTTTGTTGTCCTTGTTGCGCGCGAAGCCGCAACCAGCATAGATTATTTAATGAATCGGAATTGAACCACATTAAGACGTCATGGTACCCCCCCCAGATCTGTGAAAGTGAAGTACCCACACGTCCATGGAGTCGTAAGCTTGAGTTTCACCCGCTAAGACAGTACAAATTAGTCGATTTTTGTTTTCAATTTTTTTTCGGCTTCTTATAAGGGTATAGCGTAGAAGTAGGTAATTTCTCAATTGTACTGTTCGGCTAACAGAGCACCTGGTCCAGCTCAATGTGTACGGCTCAAAACCCGACGGATTTACTTCGCATATATGTATAGGTACACTGATACAGCTTAGACATACGCAACCGACCACCTGGAATCACTACATAGTATAAAACAAAGTCGCTATCGCTGTCTGTCCGTCCGTATGGTTAAATCTTTGAAACTACGCAACGGACTTCGAAGCGGTTTTTTTAATAGATAGAGTGATTCAAAAGGCAGGTTTATATGTATAATTCTACGCAGACGAAGTCGCGGGCAGAAGCTAGTATTTAATAAAATTGTCTATGGCTGAAATGTTGGCTTTTGCTTTCTAAAACAATAAATTTATTTCGGTTTCCGCCACTTTATCAGATATGTCTTTGTTTTGCACCTACGTACCTGAAAACTTTTAATTTATTTTTCGCAAAGTTCAGTATTATTTTACGACTATGAGTAGCTATTCCAGAAACTTACCCGCCTAGCAAAACGTAGCATGTAAATAACACTGTTCTCAAGCGTTACATAAGTTACGACGTTACGTTTATTTGCGAATGTAGGAGTCACATCGCAGTGTACGTCCGTTTTCCGATTTTCTTTTTTTGCTTTAATGCCTTACACGTCAATACATTGCTCGTACTCAGTGGCGTAGCTAGGTAACCAAGGGCCCTGGTGCAAATAAAAAAAAATGGGGCCCCACTACTATCTAAACTGGTTACGTTTTAATAATAATAGTTCGATCGAGATTTTCTGGTGAGGATTCGAGGGCCCTCTGAGCTTGACGGCCCCGAGGCACTGCCCCGCCTAGTCCCTTGGTAGCTACGCCACTGCTCGTACTGTGATCTGGGAATGTGGGAATGCCCCATAAGTAAGTGGGTACGTATCTATTCACTTTTTTGGTTTTCAGCGTCATTATTTTCTTTTTTCGTAATCTTATTGTTGTAGGTATTATAATGTTACCACTGCATGAATTGGCGCCTTACCACGCAGAACAGAGTCTTAACACCATGTTAACCAACCGCTGGTGGACTCAGACTCGGTCAGAAAGTAAAGTTAGTCAGCTGACTGAGCTTGGTAGGTATAATAACCTTCCAGCTCTGTCGATGCTGTAGGACCATATTTAGCAGACGTTACGGGGACTTGTCGCACATTAATACCTTATACCTAGTCCGCTATTGTAGCTTCCATCACAGCTACGCAGGCGTTTAACTCGATGCCTTTGTTGTCCTTGTTGTCTTAGAAAGGTCATTAGCAGCCATCTTAAAAATCCTTGTTAAAAATTCCATGTTAAATGTGAAGTTCTTGCGAGATAACAGAATTACGCACCTCGACTGAAAGCCCCTGGGCGACTTCGAGCTGCTAAGTAGACTCTCGATCGTAAAGCCTTATTTACTGCCATATATACTTTATACTCGTATAGGTAGTACAATAAAAATATCCCAAAATCAATCGTTAAAAAGGATTGAAAATCAATCAATTGAAAGAACATATTTTCTGTGATATTATTCATATTCTCCATCCTTGGTCCAGAAGGTTTTTGTTGTGGACACTGATTCGTTTTTTTTTTTGTTTTTGGTCATCGGCGAAACAAAATAATCTATACAATGTAAACTAAAAGAGTCTCGTTGATTTCAAAAAATTACGTCTTAGAAACCTACACATTACTACGTGGAGATGTAGTTCATTCTGAAAATTCCATTACGATTACGTGGAAATTTGGATACCTGTACTTTCCAGTCGTTAAGCACCAGAATTTAATTAACGTCTAACGTTTTGGTTCCCGCCCTACCTTAGAAACAACTAATTAGTCAGGTGTCAGCTTTGTTGCTACCGGAGATGTTGTACATGGCGAGAACACAGGAGTTTCCAGAGAAAATCGAGATATTTTCCTTTTATCTTTATCCTTATTAAGGATAATAAGTTTTCCGATCCTTACGCAACTTCCAGTCACTGGAATATTTCCGACATTATTAGATAGGTCGGTAGGTAGGTATACTTTGTATGTAAAAGGAAAATTTTGCATCACAAAGAATATTGTGCGTAGGCACAGATCTGATATCTCTAATCAAGATACAATTTCATAATCCCCATATAACGACATGTCAGGACTTTCTTCAAAGCGATACGTTAAAGCGCTAAGCGTATTGCGGGAGGGCTTCGTTGGCAAAACCATTAATTTCGGTGGATTTAAAATGCATCTCCACGGATGTCTGCAGTAATCTTGCATAAGATCTTTATAGCCGATCCGTCGATGGCTCTACGGGCTACGTATCTCGTAGTACTTGGTCGGGATAGTCGAGTGGGAAGGGTGGGTTCGGAGGTAGCGCGGGTTGTTATAAGGCCGGGCCGGGCCGCCGGCGCGGCAGAGCGGTCGCGGCGCTCGGCGCGGGAGGTTCTATCGCCATTGTCGGCACGATTTTCGCGATTCGATAAACTTTATAAACTTTCTGTCGGTAAAATTTATCCGGCAACTTTCCGTGCGTGGATTACAGTTGAGAAAAGTTACACACGGCTTGCTTTGGTAAGATCTAAAAAAATTGATGGCATATTTTTTATTATATTAAAGTTTTACTTGATTTATTTCTTGTTTTATTTTGTTTTGGAGCACCTTCTGCGCTGTTTTGTATCCAAACTTATATTGAAAATGTGAAAAAACTGAACTCCTGACAACTAACTGAACACATGGCAAACATAATCGAGGTATTAAACGAATAAGCTGTTTTTATCTTTGAAAATGACTGATTTCCTGCATGATGGCTATGGCTAAATAGTTCAGCAGGTGTAAATTTACCATAGAATACTCGACCTACTTACTCATTCCAGATACGGATTCAATAATAGTCCAACGATGCCATACACCAACTATGTTTTTAATCTTTAGTTTACTAACGTATGTTTACTTACTTATTATTCAACAATTATTGTTTCAACTGACACTTATATCATAAACATATCTCTTTACATATTAATTAATACACGCTCAATAGTAAAAAAAACTACTTATTTGCTGAAGTCAAGTAAAATAATATATAAATACAAATTAAATTTCAGCCAGCACCGAATTTCAAACTTTAATTTAAATAAATCAATCCCGTGGAACTCTTGAAATGTAGATAAATTGTTAAAGTATTGTAACGCTCGGGTTAAAAACTTTGGGCGGTAAGACCTGTCAGTTGTTTAAACCATCATTCAAGTTTGACTTCAGAAGAGGTTCAAGTTAAGACCCTAAACTTTGGCTTTCGTAACAAAGTATTTACCACGTCAACAAATCACGCTATACCTACTTGACAAAATTAAGACAGACGTCTCAGTGTTGACGGTCTTATGAGAAGGTGTAGTTAAAATAACGAAACCAGGCGATGTCAAATGTAGAAGAAGGCAGGGTTGGCACAAAGACGTGCGATCCAAAAGACAATTAATTCGAACGCTGGTACTATTATTAACCGATTTAAAAGAATATACTTAACTTACTAAATATGTTTTTTTATGTACAGTCTGCATGGTTCCCAATAAAAGATAGAACGAACCTAAATCATAATGAAATCGTACTACTCCTCTTTCGAGAATGCACCCAGACTGGCTATTTAATAGGCACTATTATACAAGAACCTATTAAACGTGAAGAGAATATTTTTTAAATTGAATAGAGTCTGGTGCTCAAAAACAAAGCGGAGCTTAATTTCCTTTTAGATTTTCCTCGCGACTCTAGACGAGTGTACTCTATCGCTTCGTCTGAAACGCACTTGATTTTATAATAAAAAGGCAGTTTATACGTTGTTGGCGCCGACACAAGCCACGATGAAAAAAAACTTCCCCATTCGCCTTTATGTCAACAAACTCGGGTGAAGACTTTTACGCCTATTTATGTTATACGGAGCTATATTTATAAATACGGGATTGTATAGCAGACAACGTTGCATTAAGTGTATTTATTTTAATAGTGCCCTAGATTATGTCTATTTGTGAGTAGAATCTATCAAGGATATTAAAATAAAACTACCTTATCTCGCTAAGTAATATCAGATATGACTACTGTTAAGTAATAATTTACGTTTCATGCAATGTCACGCATTATTTTTACCAAGTTGAATTAGGTAACTACATAAAACAACCAGCTTCAGAAAAATAAAAATATTCCGATAAATCTATCAAATTATTACGGCTGACTCATTCCGATATTATTATTAAATTTACTCAGTTTATTTATACCATTGAATTGAGTAGGAAGCTTTTCGTTTACGCTTGGCTGGCTTTAATCTTAAGAAATTATTTGATAAGATAAGAGGATATCTTTGATGAAGGCCCGAGAGGGCCAAGTAGTTTGTTTGGCGATTTATTTCCCTTTACATTTAAAATCTTTCCCTTAATCATCTACGCAGATGTCTTAGACACTCTTCCACGTGGAAACAGTCCGTGAATTTGAAAATCTGAAAGTTTGATGGAAATTATAATAATTAAACGCTGCAAATGCGTCGGGGAGCTGCCTCATCAAAAATGTATAGAATTCGTATGATTAGCATAAAAGTCATTTTATTGCCTCGGAAGACAAACAGAATGGGATATTGGCTGTTGGAATGAATCCAGCTCTGCGGTGTAAACTTCGGGAGCGAAGTGCGACATCCGGACAGCGGATCTACTCCTTAGTACCTTTATTACCCGTTGGAGAAGGCATTATAGGTCCTTGAGGTTGAAAATACTACATCGCCTCAGTAATACTAAAGGGTGGCGGACATAGTTTTACTGGTAATTAATTAATATCTTACTTTTTCAGTTGAAATCTTTGCTTTTCTTTAAAACCAATAAGTCAAGCCGCGCAACTTCCCGCATTAATGTTGAGAAAACAGGAACGAGGTATTATTTTAATATTTTAAGATTTCTTCGTTATATATGGATGAAACAATACTTCGATGTTACCTCCACTGTTATACTGTAATTCACCCTTATTTAAACACCCGGCAAGAATTTTAATGAGTGACGCGGAGTTTGGCGAAGAATTCAATGAGCTTGCTGTAATGTAGAGTAAGTTTGCGCATTCATTAGTCGTGTTGTTTAATATTCATCAGCCACAGCCACAAGTAACATTTTTACTTGCAGACAAATCCCGAGTACATGCGGACACAAATTATATGTAAATTTGACTAAGTTCCGTAGAGCCCACTTCGCAGTTAAGGCTTGCTACGGACTTTAGGATTTAACACTCTATTTCTTAACTTACTTTGCTGCAGTAACTCTCTCTCTCTCAACTAAACAGCTCAAACTAATGTTACAAATCTCGTTTGTTTCAGATGTTAAGTCGGACGTTACGCTTCTATAGCTTTTCGTAGACTAAACTTAGTATTTCAATCTAAAATAGAATAAATAAAATAAAGTACAAAATTGTCGAACTTAATGTCTCGTAGGCGCGATAGTTTATTTTCAAGCCGACACTTAACATAGGTAGGCGAATCGGTTCGCCAAATCGCCTCTATTTTCTGTAATATATTACAAGATAGTGTTTATCGACGAGCGTCCGTAGTTTTATAGTCGAAAACAATGCCAGGGGTTCTCATAAAGCATCGATATCTGGGCGGTTGTGATTTTTCGTGGGTAGCGTAGGTTGGGGGATGTGTGAAGATAAGGAAGAGGTGCGGAGCGAGGCGGCGGCGGCGGCGAGCCCGCGCCGGCTGTGCTGGCCGCGCCGCGCGCCCGCGCCGCTGCCCGACACGCGCGGCCTCTGCTGCGCCAAGCTGCTGCGCAAGAACGGCAAGCCCAAGAAGGTCAGTTACTCCTCGACCCTCACAAATTACAAATCACTAGTCTCCTTATTAATAAATGCTATTCGATTTTGTCACTTTAACATTTGCTTTTGTGAGAAACCGACGAAACATCCGCTTTGCTATAAACGGATTTTTATCTTTATAAGGGTAGTTTGAAAGCGTAATTTTTCATTGAACATCCTGAATCGGTGTATGAAATAGTACCTACCAAAGTTTTCAATAGTTGCGCTAGTGCACCCGTATTTTTCAAACAAACTGCTCAGAAACGCGCAGTTAAACAAAATTTTTATTTTGCCTGGATTAAACCTGGAACCTGGCTAATTTATTTTAAGTATAAGAGCTTAATTGGTCTCCGGATTTCTGCAAAACCATAGGTAATTTCTGCACTTTCAACAAAATCTTCAAGCACAAACGTCATTTTAAACTTGAATTAAAAAACCCACACTGAAATGCAGTGTAATTATAGTACTTTTGCGAAGACACACACAACGCTGATGATCTATTTTTATATGTCTTGATTGTTTTCTATTTTAAATTGTGTATATTCTCTTATATTTGTGTGTCTTGCAAAAAGTAATAAATGTCTTCTTTCTTTCTTTCTTTCTTTACTATTTATTACGCTATTTTGGAGGCACGGCAGTGCCCCCGCCAAGACGAAAAAAAAAGAACGCCACCTCTATCTACCTTTTCTCGAAATACAAGGTGTTAGGTAATGAGTGCCTTGAACTATGAATAGAGGGCACTTAGGGCGTTATAATAATTTTGTTTATTTGTTAGTTTAGTTGTTATTTTTGCAACAAAAAGTTTTGAATTTTACGCCCGTGATACAAAAAGTAAATCGGGAAAAATGTGGGTGAGCATGTATTTTTTTTTATAATTAAAGGTAATTACTATAAAGCTAATTACAACTAGGCGGTAGTGTATTTTTTTTCACCATAAGAGCTGATTCGATCAATGTACGATGAAAACGCAAAAATTAGTTTGCGGTTTAAAAAAAAAACCAATGTAGTCTCACAAAAATGGTAATGCCTATCTGATAACACAAGAACACAAGAATATTAAGCAAAATGAAAAAAAAAAAATTGCTTTAAATGGTGCTATAATCAAAACATTGAACAAAGGTGTTCATTTTCGAAAAAAAACCTTAAAGTCCAAATATCACGGAAACCGTGTTACTTTTACTAAACATATAATAACTTTATTATAACGTCCTATGTGTCCTCTATCCATAGTTCAAGGATTATCCAATCATTACCCAACACCTTGTACTTAGTAATTCTTAAATATATTAAGATAGCAATAAGTAGGTAAAGGTAGCAAAAGTAAGATAAAGTGTTGGTGATTCATTATACCTAACTCATTTCCACTTTATCTATCAGCACACTTTCGTTGCGTGTTCTCTTGAAAGTTCTGGAGATAAAAGCTCTTAGTTACAACAAGTAGCTATGATAGGTACTCCATACAAACACTTATTTTCAAAGTATGTACCTATGTAAATTAGGGTTACAGGTAAAAGGTTCAGGTTTGGATGCACGAAAAAAACACGACAGTAGTGTATACCTACTTAATAAATAATGAACGAATTTAAAAGAAAAAGTGTCTAGGCTATGTAGTCTTCGCACGTTAACGATTACACACTTAATAAACAACTAAAATTTAATTCCGCATATTATTAAGAAGCTGATTTTTTTATTTTTCGGTCATTTGCAATCAAGATATTGGACTTCATAACCTAGATAAGATATTTACATCCTGTTAAAAAAATGTTTACCTACATCCATGGAAACGAATGTCTATTTAATGAAATGAATTACGCGAAAGGTTCAATCGGATTAGAAATTACTTAGTAGACTCGTGGGATCTCGCCATTAGGTTCACTACCTATCAATTAAGGTTTCGTGTGGATTGCGGATTGTGACCCGGGTGAATTTACGGATGGATTTCGGATGCGGGGTCCGCGCAACATATCACATTACACGGGCGCCCGATTGCCGCTTGATCGCGGATAGGTATATTTTTGGAAGCATATATAATACGATCAAATATTTAAATAAAATGCAGCTACGGTACCTACTTAATACTTAGGAGCGATGATTTCGCCAATGTTGAGATAGAATCTGGTAGAATAGAATAGTTTTTATAGGAGCCAATTCCTACTTTGCACTTCGTAGTTGCATGTATTGTCATGTTGACATTTGTCCATAAATGACGTATAATTCGTAGGTACAAAAATATAGATACTAATTTCTAAACCGAACAATATCCTCATTTATGTGTCATGTACCGTGTGTCTACGCGTAAAACTTATCTACCTGGCCTACCTGCCTGATCTGACCCAGTTAAACAAATTAAGTTATTCACTGAATTCAGCGTATCATACTTACGTAATTATGTATGTTAGTAGTCTGATTCTGTAGACTTAGCTCGTTTTATAGCTCCACTAAGGTTACCATGAAACCACAACGCAACTCCCTTTGTTTGTCTTTTGAGCTCAGCGAAGTTTCGAAGTAGCACCGGCGCTCAATATTGGTCCCGATGCGGTCCGATACCCGATAAAGCAGACTTAAATAAACTGAGGAACAATATTCATTACGGCTAAGGCATACGAAAAGTAATGAAGATAAATAAACGTTGATTTAGTCGTGCCAAATTACGTCACTTTGTACAAGTCCTGGATCGAACTCGATCCCGCTACAGCAATTAAAGCCAATTATTAACGCAATGCCTCAGTGGGTTTCGTCAGTCAGGTATCCATAATATTTCAAGGTAGAACGCTTCAGCCTAATATAATCGAAGTTTGAGGCGGAGGGAAGTTTTAGACATGGCGGTTGAGTCACCGTACTTACCCAATGAAACTTGATTCTCATAATGTTTTGCTGGCGGTGGCTAACCAATATCGAAATGAGGCTAGCAAACAGGAACTCAAAGCATTTTCAACGTTTCATTTCAAACCCTTACGATCTTCAATGACGTTTATCACTTACGCACACCGTGCAATATTTGTTTTACGGTTTCTTTTTTTACAATTATTGTAGATTGCGTTTAACAACTATCACACTTGAGAATATATTGTTATGTGGCTTTAGATCGACACGTTACTAGTATACGTTCAATATTACCTCAAATTGAGATATTGCCAGATTCAAACAGATGCAGGAAAAACACGCAGGCAGAGAGTTCCACTTCACGTGTAGGTTATCAGTTCATTCATTTATACTTAGGTAGGTATAAGCGCCAATGATTTATTAGGCAGGGGGCAAGAATAAATAAGAACCCATAATTTCTAGTTGTAGACAGTTAAAGTACCTAGTGTAACCTAAGCC
Organism: Pandemis cinnamomeana; assembly: GCA_932294345.1. Taxonomy (NCBI): domain Eukaryota; kingdom Metazoa; phylum Arthropoda; class Insecta; order Lepidoptera; family Tortricidae; genus Pandemis; species Pandemis cinnamomeana. Next base: position 6,878,653 of record OW028715.1, on the reverse strand, counting down.
ACCCCAAACATTTATCACACAGACCGTATAGTTGCACATATGAGTAAAATCCTTTTTAAATGAACTCGCTCCGCTGACTTCATTAAGAGATGCAAGGCGCCTCGGGTAGATACTAGCGCGAAGTTATTTGAAGACCGCATCGACTTATTACGAGTTCAGACAATGCGGCGACAATATATGAATGAACAGCGTTAAGTATCATAACTAGGAAGGCAAATAAGTTGGCCGCGGAAACCGAAACTTTAGATCAAATTAGTTCCCGCTGACGACGCTTCTTAGAGTTTGATTAACCCCCGGGGGTACGCGTCAACATACATTATTATGGACTTTGCAATTATCTCCGGCGGCAGAGCATTGTCTGACTCACTGTGTATATATGCATGTACCTATACTTTTTATTAGTTTTGTTTGTTTTCTTATTAAGTATTCTGCGAGCGTACTTGGAAGTTAGCAAGTATTAATAATATAAATAAGTCTACCATATCAATATCAATCTAGCTAGATTGAAGTTCTCTACCCATATCAGGCTATCGCTATCTATTTTCCCGGCTGTTTCAGAGGGTTCACGTTTCCTATAATGCAACAAAAACAAAAACATAGTCATTTATTTTGAATTTTAAAACACACTGCCATACCGATTTTAAATTCAATTTATTCTTGAAAGACCCCCGAAATAGTGTTTTTCTTTGAACCAAACGGCATCGGAGAGTGGTTGCAGTCACTATTTGCAATTCCAAGTTTGGCAGAGAGGTTTCAATCCTACTAATGTGTCTATATCTAGCTACATAACTACAAAGTCACCGTCGTGCATATCGTACATAGTACCATTATATAATGCTGTATATACGCCATGAGGCGCTGCTGCTCCGGCAGGCGGCTTGGCGATATTTGCTCCGACAAGCCATTTATTTTAATTAATTTATATTAGAAGCATACATTGTAGCTGTCTGACATAAGTACCAAAGAATATTGTGACAATATTTATTTAATCAATAATCCTCAATTTTTATCGACATAATCTAAACTATTTGCTATGTTTATATGGGCCCTGTAACAAAAGCAAAAAAATAAACCACAGCTTCCGGTACTCATTTGAGCTAACTTCATTTTACAACTTTTAAAAACAACCTGCATTGCGATTTGTAGTACTAAAATAGTTCCATTTGAGTAGCTGAACCTGTGTATTAATATTTTGCCCCTGTTACAGGGCCCACCTGTATATATATCACTGAAGAGTAGGTAAATAAATGAACGAGTGACAATGTAATCATAGAGGGCATGAAAAATGTTATGGCAGGATAGCAAGCGTTATTGGACAGGGTGAAATTTTTTCCATGAAAAATAATGTCAACCTTCTCACGCCTTAAGCCATTCTCAAGTGATTAATAACGACGCCGGTCGATAGGCTGCCATATCCTGTGTGTAATACCGAAATAGTATACGTATAACGTGAAATAACGACAAAGAAAGAAGGCATAACGACGTGTCTGCGGAGTCGAATGTCATCGTTACAGCGCTCGAAATATCAGGCTTTGGGGTGGGAATGACAATAGCGGGATTCAGCACTTTTCCTCAGTTCTGTTTTAATGAGTGGGACCACTATTTGCTTTTTGTCTCTGATTTAATGAAGTTACTATAAGAAGTAAATTTTCTGTACTGCTGATACCTATATCTTTTTGCATACAATTTCAAAGATTTTACTATCAAATTTTGCAGAGGACAGTTGCAAAAATGATAAGATTTTTTTTAATCGGACCGTTCCGTTAGACAGCTCGAGACTCCACTGAAATTAATTTACTCGTAGCCAACCAAATTCGTCCACTTAATTAAGCTTTGCATAATAATTAATACAAAAACTGATTGGACTACCTACTTAAAAAACGCCAAGCATACTAATTTGGTAGGCATTCAAATCCTTTGTCAACTCACTGCTGATGAATAAGTTTTAAATTTGAAAAAATGCGTATAATAAGCCTGCGTAATACTTTCTCTTTTCCTGTCGTTAAAAATGTTAATTGTTTCAAAAGTTTTCTTTGAAAAAATGCCTACTTGTACAAAGACACATTGAATGGACAAGATGCGTTAACTGAATGCCGATGTCGTTAACTTGTTAGAGTGCGTGATATATTTTTGTTTAGGTAACAATGTTACGAATTTGGATACAGTACTGTAGATTGTAGACAACCAAACTTCATTTCACATTCGTACATATTTCATCGCAAATTCTCAGGAACATTAGGTACATAATCAAGTTGACCCGGAACCCGGATATTTACATAATCGTAAGATTATCCAGCTTTCTGATACACCGTTTCTGTATTCTGTATTCTCAAAGTAGTTTCTTGAGTCCCTTATTTAAGTACAAAGTTGTTGGATTAAATTCCTTTCCCTGCTCGGCTACCTCGTTACCTCCTGATCATCTTAAAGTCGAAGGAAAGAGACTCAGGAAAGTAGTAGAGCGGAGTTATTTTACAATGTATATTATGCGGGCGAAGCAGAAAAAGGTTTAAAAGTAATGTAACGATTTCAACGTCAAAGCCGTAAAAGCATCGCGAATATCAAAACGAAGATGGGAAAATTTTAACTGAAAATTCTTACGAGACATAGACGATGACATGACCCAGGAAGTAAAGGTACCGGTACATATAATTTATTGGTTGTGAGTCGCTCGTAGACTTTAATTGTCAAGCGTCTGAAACAACGCAAGCATGTTACACGAGTATATGCAATTAATTATGAATTACCTTATGGTGTTTCTTAATAGGTATATGTATTTTTGATAATATTGCATGCAGCGCTTCGAATAAATATAGGTGCACAGTCAAGGGCATAAATATTTGTACGTTACCAAGATGTCAAAAATATCTATACACAATTGGGATTGTCTATTTTTTTACAATGTATAGTAAATCGAAAACCATTTCGAGATAAATGCTTTTTAAATCGTTTTCTGTATTTACTTTATTTTATTTTGCTATAATGGATTTATTACATGAAAAATAAGCAATGACCTTCATTTGATATTCCCAGACATGACGTAGACGGTCCAAAATGTACTTTATTTGCAAAGGTTACAAATTCTATGCTATTTACGCGTGTATTATACTACGGAGTTCAATTTGGACCCGCAATCTGACATTTCATTCATCTTATGACAGATGACAAGCAAATGGGCAATCTTGTTACTGTCATTCTTGTTTTTTCCACTGTTCACTTTCATATTGTTGTATTATAGTTTAGATTTAGAAGCACTTTCGGTAGATAATTAGGCAACAGTGTAACCGCACAGCGATGTGCTTCGCTCACATGAAAGATTTTCCGCTAAATATTTTAATGGAGAGCGAAAATATTACGTTTTTCGGTTTACTTTCGCCTACTGAGTTTGCTGTCTTATCTCCGGGTCCTGTTTTGTCTCGATAATACCTGGTATGTGTTTATGGACCTTTCTGCTTCGCGCAGAATGTTATGGTATGTGTAACGATTGTGAAAATATAAAATTCATAGGAGAAGATCGCGTAAATCTTCCTGTGTTATTGTTGAATCATGTTGACATTGATACTAATGACAGTTTGCCAACTTCACCACAGATAGAAAAGACGTTAATGGCGGCGCTTCACATACGTTTTATGATCAATTTATCCAATAAGCAGATGTGTGGCACTGGCAATGGAAACTCTGACGTCACAATGGAAACTCTGACGTCATCAACCAAAATACTTTCAATAATTAATAGTGAAAAAAATACCGAGTTATATGAGAAAATATTGAAATTGGTTTCTTATAATTGACTATTCTGCACAAAAAAAATATAAAAAGGATAGGTATTTTTTTTTAGACAATCCCAATTAGTTATGCTACAAACAATAAGGTCGGTGAATCATATATTTGACATGATGGCTATGTATAGATATTTATGCCCTCGATTGTACAGTGTACATAAATATCTATACACTGTACAGTCCGCAAATCATATAAGTAATTAAGAATTGGCATTATGGCATTCAATATTTTTTTACTTATTAAGTGGGTAACTAGTTCCCATTGCTATTACGATTCTCTTTATATGGTGTCTATCCGAATAACACCCCCATAAAAAACAGTTACCCCGAACAATTTGGGGTAAAACGTTTTTAAGTCATAATATTTGGTTTGGGCAAAGCCGCGTTATAAATGGCGCGGCCAACAGGAGCTCTGAGAGCAATAATTCAGTTCGTCGAGCGCCGTTTAAACGATCCGTTCGCAGTTTATCCGTCGTCGGGTGCTAATTCTCCGCGGCTGAGGCTACTCGCGGGATATAAAAGATTTTACGCACCGCTAGCTCAATCTCAGAAACGTTTGCACTTGAAGAATCTTTATTTTAATATACTGTTAGAGTGCAAACACAATATCGCACCATTTCAGTGGATGCTAATAGAAAATTGTGTTGCGTTCAGCCATCGTAAACAGACCATGCATCGTCGAACACAAGGACCTGACGGCGCCGAAGCATATCCGCGGCTGTCACGTCAATGCTGTCTGGAAAAATATTGAACCCGAGCGATATTCCCGCAATTTCAGAGTCTTGGCGCATGTTAAAATGCATCTCTCGCAAGTTAGCCTTGATGCAAGTTCAACATCGAACTTGTACGGCGCATCTCCGCTAACTACTTTGACAGTTCTTTCTGAGAGCGATCCGAAGTAGCCAGCTGTTCCACGTCTTTTTATACATCTTACACCGCTCTCGTCGGGATATTGAATGGGATAAAGAAGATTGATTTTAAAGGAAAACTTTGTCTTCGCTTCTTACTTACTTTAAATAGCACTGATCGATTGAAAAGATGGAATAGATAAACCGCTTGAATAGATTATACTTAAATTTAGTAAGAGAATGCTTTATTGTACAAATATAAAGAAACAGATACAATTTACAAAAAAATAAAAATAACATTAATATATGCACAAAGGCGAACTTATTCCGATAAGGGATGTCTACCAGGTAGCCTTGGAGAGAATACATTAAAATTATTTAAATTTGTTGTAACATTCACTTTACCCATCAAATACTTTTTTATCAACTGTCTGTTACCGATTTAGTTGTTTCCGTACTCACTCTCACTAGTCCTCTGCAACCCACTAGTTTATTTATCTATAGCACTCGGCTTACTATGGCCGAATATTCTGAAAATCCCCCGTCCATCACCGGGTAGGATCAGTGCTAAATCCAAATAGCAGCACAAACGGCTGATCTACATGGCACGTCGAAAACATCGACACATTTTTTTCGCTTTTGTATCGAGCGCCACCTAAATAGTTGTATGGAGATTCGTTTGCATAGCAATATCCACGGTTGTGACGCGAGCCAGCAACTAGATCAATTTAGTTCCTCTTTTACACTGATATTTTTTTACGAGTAGCTGAACATTTTACCAATCTGTGTGAATGACTTTAAAACTATTAAATTAATGTGGAATGGAACGTAAGAGTATGAAGGTGACGGACGATGTTATGTGCGAGACGATGGATATTCGATTTGAAGAATGAGATGACGTATGTAAGATCATTAGGATTGAGTGGTAACGAGTCTGCGGTACGATTTCACCATGTAAATATCAAAAGGACGAAATATATACTTTAACGGTGACTAAATTGGCATTTCTTATTAATTTAGTCCCACAAATGGGGGCTCGACCGAGATTTTGAAACGAGATATAATGAAGAAGTGAAGAATAAAGAAAAAGATTAAAATTTGACACGACGACGACGAAAAAAGAAGACAGTTAAGAAGAAAAGACGAATGACGGATGACGGAAGACGAAATACGATAAAAATATAAAGACGACGACGCTAAAGGAGACTTGTTTTTATAAAGGACGACGAAAACGGCTAGAAAATGTTTCAAATGACGGCGGACCTAATACCAGCGTTCAGCGGGCGCGACAAAACACAATCGATTACGAGATGGGTCGAGGAAGTAGACCACCACGCAGAGATCTACGGCTGGACCCCGCTGCAACAGCTTCTGGTGGCGCGACGTGCGCTGACAGGTACGGCAGCGTTATGGATAAGCACGGAGCGACTGCACAGGACGTGGGCTGACTTGAAGGCGGCTCTCATCAATGAATTTGAGGATTCTATAAGCTCCAAGACGGCTTACGAAATGACAAGCGCATCAAGTTCATTACAAAACAGTCAGATCAATAAACGAAGCGGCAACCCGATGGCTACACGATGTTACAGCTGTGGAGAAGTTAACCATTCATCGGTGGAATGTCCACACAAGGAGAAAAGCGCCAAGTGCTTTAAACATAACGACTTTGGCCATATTTCTACGAAGTGCACGAACACGCAGGCGCAGATGCACGCGGAAACTTCACGTTGCGAGACTGACATGAATGTAGCAGCAAGAAGTAGAATGGCCGAGGCAGATTGGCAACCGGAGCCGAACGATCCAAAGTTCGTTGGCGATGTCACTACGAAGGCAGCCAATAAGGACGACGTTGTAAATGACTGTGCACATGCGTACGACGGCGATTTAAAGATGGCAGAATCTGCTGAAACCGCAATGTCTGAAATTGACACTGACAGCTACAAGAAAATAAACACCATTGAAATTCGCATCGAACAATCTGCGAACGAATCTTCGATTAAAAAACCCATGAAAAACGTAATATTGTGCGGGAAGACGATCAATGTTTTGACAGACGCGTGCAGCGAGGCAAAGTTAACGACTACAGAGTTCTACGACCATACTAACGAGGTGAAAAAAGACGTACGACGACGCCGCAAACCCAAACGAACGGAGCGACGACGAAACGAAGACGACGTGCCGGTGGCAAAGAGACCGCGGCGAAGGACCCAGCAGCGAGTAGAGCGGCAGGAAAGGTACGAGTGGCTGACTAATGACATGAACCTACAATACCAGACGAGAACAATTCTAGATCCTGACGACGCGAAAGACGGCTGTTTTGATAATTATATTATGTACAAAAAGAAGGTGAAGATGAAGGCATGATGACATAAAGTTTTGTAGGTATTTTATTTTATACGAGTTTTATGCAGAAGTAAGATGTTTAGTTTGATGTTTAATGATGTTAGGATGTTTATTTAAAGTTGTTTTCTTATTGTATAATATTGTAAATGAAGATGTTTGATTAAAGATGTGTATAGCTTCAGAGTGTAAGGACGGATGTTAGCCTGAGGACAGGTGTTAGAGCAGGACGGCCGAATGTGGAATGGAACGTAAGAGTATGAAGGTGACGGACGATGTTATGTGCGAGACGATGGATATTCGATTTGAAGAATGAGATGACGTATGTAAGATCATTAGGATTGAGTGGTAACGAGTCTGCGGTACGATTTCACCATGTAAATATCAAAAGGACGAAATATATACTTTAACGGTGACTAAATTGGCATTTCTTATTAATTTAGTCCCACATTAATTTCAAAATGTATTCCAAAAAGGTTTCGTATATCAAAGCGTGCAATAAAAAATACAGGTACAAAAAACTGAGAGAGCACTGAGAAATAAAGCCTCTGTGTCGGTATCCTCCCCCCGGCGATTGCCGCCCCTGCCCTTGCATTTAGATGCTCCAGAATAAGCCCGGCTTACATAAAGGGGACAGTTTAAATCACTACTTCGCGGCCATTTCACTTTTCAGGTGGGCTTAGTAGAATGAATTCTTTTGTAAAATGTGAAGCAAACCCGCTGTGTAAGTATTTATATTTTCCGCAACTGTCCAATTTGAGTTTTAAAATTAAAACATTAAACACATCCAATCTTATGTGCGATTTAAATACTTTGTCGAAATAAAATGGTTGCTCGTACGTACTCGTAGGTAAAAAAAATAAATAAAAATAAATATATAAAAATATATATTGAAAGGTCCGAAAGTATACGCCCTAATGCACGTAAATTGGTACCTCTAGTTAAATGAAACGCCGCTCAAAGCCTTACAATCGGATAAACACCATGCCATTGCTGTGCCCTTACATTGTTGAGCTTCTCTTTCGCGCTCGTGCCTTTTGTTACTTGGTCTATTTCAGCGTACTCATAAGCCTATGATGAAAAATAAGCTGGCTGTAAACGAGTCGACAAGGAGCACAGACACTGTAGCAGCATCAACAGCAAGTATTCCATCTCCGAGTTAAATAGTTGTGGGCTATTCCGCTCGTGTATCCTTCATCCACTCCCGAGGGACCGTCATCAATATGGTCGGAGGTTGCTTCTGCGAAATTGAAATCATCCCAACGTCTACGTGACGCTAAACCCTACCTGTCTAGTGTTTAAGATATATCAAAATAATATTATCCTGGAAATAGCTTTCGGATTGGCTCAGCATTTCACACGCTCTTTGAGGTGAAAATTGGTATTTTATTTCCCCTGTGCTCCGTGCTATTTCAAAGCTTGAGAACATTATTAGCGTAAAAATGTACTGGTGTGATAATACCTACCTACTATTCTACCGCTACGGGGAATATCTTTGTTTTGGTCTACTCTGTGCCAGTTCATTAGGCGTCGGTATCAAAAGGTAAACCTTATCGGTATTCCTGCAGGATTTAATTCGCAATACTTATCTAGGAAATTCATTAAGCCAAATCGAAACGAAATCTCGTCTGGTCGGGGAGGACTGCGAGCTGCCATTATCCCATCGGACGTTGATGGGTGCAGAGCAAACACTCACTACTGTCAACCCTCACTCAAGCTCTAGCCGGCGCCTACTTGCGAGGTATATACGACGCTATTAGGCGATGTAAATGTCGAAATGGAATGTGGCTTAAAGTCGTTCGTATTTCGTAAATAAATGGAGTTGAGGTTGAGTAATAAATTAATTTGAAAGTACTTAACAATGGCGCTTCATTTAAGGTTACTGATTCGTCTTTATTTAAGTACCTACATTTTCAGCGACGAACCTAATGGTGACATTAAATTACCTCTTGCACAATTACTCTTGCTCGTACTTATGTTCAGTCGAAGAAGCTGAATTGCATATCAATGTGAAACCTTTTTGTTACCATATTGACATGAACATGACATACATCTGTCGAAGAAATAATTGTGAAATTGACTGCAAAAAAAAAGCTTTTTTTACCGTGTTCTACCGTACAACGTTGCCGACATTTTTGTCACAAGATTTTTGAATACTGTATTTATTACTTTGACATTGGCGAAACCATCGCATCGTTCGATGGGGCCATATTAAAAAAGAAGAAGACTGCAAAAAAATGTTCAACAAACAGCGTAGATACCTTGACATTTAGTGTCCTCGCCTACATAATGTACTAGTATGCTAAAGTAATGTAAAAAATACCAAAGCGAAATGTTATAAATCCATACTAATCCGTATTAAATGTAAAATGTAACTGTATATTAAATGCGAAAGTGTATAATGTCGGTCTATCTCTCTGTTACCTCTTCACGCTTAAACCGCTAAACCGACTTAGTACCTACCGGAAAACGGACATAGGATAGTTTTTATCCCGGAAAATCGCATAGGTGCCGTGGAATAGCGATAAATGATTTCCGCACAGACGGAGTCGCGGGCAAACAGCAAGTATTATATAAAGTGGTTAGTAATTTTACCGTACCATACTGCCAACAGTACCAATGTTTTTTAAATACATTTATTTATTTTCCACATTTACAACGTTAATCATTATGTAACAGAACTCCGAATGCAAAATGAAAGTATTCATCAAAACCTCCCGTTCAGATGGTCATCTCTGCGGAATAGTTCGAACGGTGGAATTTCAAATCTAACCGTCAACTTGTCTATCGCGAGCGGCATTCAGAGGAGCCCGGACCCCCTATAGAATGAACAGTGCCACTTGTCAAATTTAATTAACCTACATATTTTAACGAAACCTAACTGTAACCTATTTTGATTTGCCCACATTACAGTAGGTACATATTTCGACACCTTTCCTTTACTTCAAAAGATATCAACCATTTAAAATAATTGTAGGCGGGCGGGTTATTAGCTACTATTCCCTAGCCAAGAGTAAAAAATTCTGAACACTAACTATATACCTAGTCACCGAAAACATTATAGGTACTTTAGATTATTATCAAACGTACCTACCTACTTTATAAATATACATAGTTTATTATATATAAAACGACTGTGTAACGTGTAATTTACTCGACGTTCCAAATTTAATTTTCTTAGGCAAAGTATTATCTAACCGTATTTTCACCGTCTGATGAAAAGAAGTGTCGATCCTATTATTATGACACAGGAGCACGTGATTGCGCCCCGCCCGCGCCGAGCGCGGTGATTTCATCACTGAGCGCGTCACTGTCACGAACCTCGCAAACTATGCATAGCAGCTTTAATCGCTATCGCAATTAGTAACAGTAGTTAGAGCTGTCAAAATGTCTCACTTCACCGTGTTACTTACTTTATAAATATGTATATATTCGTGGCACAGTAAACACTAAGCTAAGGAAAAGTTTGTGGTGACATTTTTGGAGCACTATTTCCATAAAAAAAAATATATACATGACACAATATTATTTTCTTTTTGAATACCAAAACTCAGTACCGGGGGGTTACCTCAATGGCTTTCTGCTTGCAAAGTACTGAGTGACTATTAGTGTTAAAGGGAAACAGCGTAATCATTGAACATTCTTATCAAATAAATTGCTTTAAAATTAACTAGATGCCGAAATAGGTATTTTCCTTGTCCTATTAAAAAATGACATTGAACAAAAAAGCCAGGAAAAAGTTACAAAATTTTATTAAGGCAAGCGGGCCTGTCCAGAATGTAATTAGCTTGATCAGTCACGTTTTTTCATCGAAATTCTTTTATACTATCATGGTTAGAAGAACCGAGGAGCCAGTAATTAATTTGATTGAAAGCCACAGAGCGATCAGAATTGCAGATGAGGCACTCCAATAGATGACTGCCACAGCTCCACTGCGTACCTAAGTAGATGTTGCTATAATTAAGAATTTCATCGCAACGTGTATCGTGCCACAAAAATTAAATTAAGTACGTGTTGTGTTACTCTGTCCCACAGCAAACTGGAGTTCCTTTCTTGCTTCGCTTTGGTTGAGCAATAAAAAATTCAAGAGTTCCGTTCGCCAAAGTTATGGTTATGTTATTAAGGTTGGGTTCCCTTTTCTGATGCGCTCGGTCAATATATCGTTTCTCGTCGCGGCGTATGTGTTTGTAACGGTTGCAAAGCACTTTCTGGGAACAAACTTCCTTTATTTAATAAACAAGTGCGTCCTTCGATAAAATCTTTACATGTGTAATAAAAATTTATGCGTGGTTCCAGGCGATACCCTATTTTGCATTCACGCGCGGCGGCGCAAAAGTGTTTTCCATTGTCCCGGGCTCCCGGCAGACAGCGGCGCCTTTGCCTCTTTTTGCGGCCGCGGGCTGCCACTCACTGCACGCACACACCCATTCACAATGTCTTTACGAGATTTGCGCTTTCGTCTTTTTATGAAAAACTATTGCGACTGCGGCGACTTCGGGGTGAGCGACTACCAAACTTGGGATATAAACTACAGATGTTCTTTTGTGATCAATCTTCATTTTTCATTGTGAATGGATTTTGTTGAGTTGCTCTAAGCTATCAGAAGAACACGTAAATATGCTTAAATTCAAACTAATTGTTCAATATTGTAATGGCATATTTTAGGCGGTAAATATTACCGTGATCCTGGTATGTCAATATAGGGCCGTGGAAATCAATACAACCCGATTCGCTGCGATACGCATCAATATTTCGTGATATGGATCACACGATAATAATGACCGTCTAATCCGTGTCAATAACTACGTACATTAGCAATTGTCATAATTCTTTATTGTAGTTCATCAAGTAGTTGTAGTAATAGTGGGTGAAGTGAACTGGTAATTCTTCAGGCTACGTAGTTTAATAAAATTGGCATTACGTAAGCGGCGTAGAGTATTGTAAAGTTGTTATGCTTTTCAGGCAACATGGTTTCATTCATAGCGATCTGATAATCGAAGCCAAGGGAATTCACAATCCAATGGGCTATAGAATCACAATGTAGCGCAGGCTGCTGTTGGAAAATACAAAAGATAAAGTTTCTTGGAAATAAAAATAGAAAATGGCACAATCCCATGTAGCTACTTACGTTTCATGAGATTTCTTTATTCGATATTGTCTATTATTATGTCATCGGAATAAAAGTCGTAATCATAACAATATCGTGATGATAAAGGCGTCGTTCCCGTGCAGCGGCGGCGCGGGCGCTCCATTTGTATGCGCCGGGCCTGAAGGGCTCGGAGTCGCGGCGCGTCGACATTGTCTTTGCCATTTTTTTGAACCTTTAAACTCGTTATGATTCCAGCCACGTGGCGACCGCTAATGAAAGACTTACTTAAGTAACTGTGCTGGAGACGGAATTAACAAGTTCGAAATACAATTTAGTCCTTAAACGAAGTTCATTTTGACGGCGGTAAAGTGGAAAAGTTCGGCCGTCTTCCTTTTTTAGGGGTATGAATGTAAAGTTTTTACGTCTTTTATGGTGAGGTACAGTGGCTGAAAGGATTTTGTCGACGAGCGCTCTTTTAGCCGAATTTAAAAAAGGCGGATTTTAATTCAACTAGCGCGAATGTTGGTTTTACGACCGCTTTAATAAATGCGTTTCGTTGATACGTTTTTTTTTATTTTACTGCCCGCGTTCGAAAGGTGATCTCGATAAAAGCTTTTTTAATGAACACCAAAGAGCGTTACGTTAAGTCGAGGAAATTTAACGCATTTATTACAAGGGGCAATTTCGTTCGAATAAAAATGTGATGGGGAACATAAATAAAGTCACGGCGCGGCACAATACTTCATGTTTTCATTTAGTCGAGTCGTTAAATAAATAATAGTAATTTGTGTAACAAGGCCGGCTGTAAAGCTCATCTGCGCGGCAATTAAGAAAAAACTGGGCTGTTATTCAGCCGCACCCCCGCGGCTCCCCCGCACCCCCGCGGCGCCCCCGCACCGCGCCCGCACTGCCTGATTGCTAATTTCGCGACAAAGAACACCATTACGCCTGCAGCAATGTAACGAATGAAAAACCTCGGATACTATTCGTCACAACAATCAGACTTCTTTTTCGGACGGGGCTGGTCTAAATTTGAATGCGGACCGGATGCTGTTTGACTTGAGCAAACTCACGACGACAGACCGACACTTGATCGGAGATTTGTTAAGCAAGTGTCTTCGTAACTACCCGAGTTGACAAGGCTTCCCGCAGGACTCTTCCAAGTCTAGAAACTAACAGGCTAACTTCACAAAGCGTATTGACCGAGTTTTGCTTTGCCAAATTTTCAAATTCCTTTTTAACTATACCTTCATTGACGTCTACAAACCGTTTCAAAATACTCAGATCTATTGTTCCTTAAAAGTAGGAGACCTTTCGAGCTACTCTCTTATTTTAAATATTTCTCTTAAGTGCTTCGTAAATAAGTGGATTGGATGGACATCCCCTCAAAGGCGTAAACGGGTTTAGCCCGTAAGAGGTTAATGCTCGACTTGAAAAGGTTTTAAATTCATTTTAAGGGCCTGAATATTTAAAACGGAGTGTAAAGAAAATAGGTCAGAATAAAACCCAACAAAACATTGCGAAATATTGTCTGTGCTTATTAAAATACGGACAAAAGATTTTTATTTATTTATCAAAAATAATAAATCACCGATACTGAAATTTTCCGAACGAAACCAGCCTGTACATTTTGCCTAGCAAAATAGTATCGCGGAACTTTCGTTCTCGTAGCCGCGAGCTACGAGAAGTCGTAGCTCGTAGCCGCGTAGCGCATTAAGCGTCGTAGACATAAGTTCGCAAGCTATCCGAGCAACTTTTAAATTGCCTCGAAATATGAATTTCTCCCCAATATCTAATAAATGTACCGCAGATAGGTAAATACGTCGTGTTCCGCAACAATCCATCATCCGCATAATATATCAATTTAATTTCAGTCTCCAACGAAAACAATCACGATGTAAACATGTTTGTCTGTCTTATTAATCAGATACTGTGTTGAATATGAATCCCTGAGCTGCGTGGGTGGATGTTGGTAAGTTAATTATAATATAGACTGCAGTAAATCAGTAATCAAATTGTCTTTGTTGAGTTTCAGCAAAATTATACAGGCGTGAAATTGTAGTGCAATTAGAGATGAACACAAATTACAGGGGTCCGGATCATCAAGGTCCAAAGGCCTAGTTACTAGATATTACTAGACGCTCGTTTACGTAGGCTGTGGTTTCGTAATCTTAGTGTACATGTAATCTATCAATTTACAGGCCGAATGGAGTACACTGTCTTGTTACTATTCAGGTCTGTAATGCGAACGAGGTACGAATGCTATATATTCCTGGTCCGCATCAAGTCCAGTAATTTATTTAGGTTAAACAACCTATAAACGATATTTTGGTGTTCACCGAACAATGAAAAGTTCTTGTTTTTGCGATCGTTTAAAACGTTAGGGAACATTTTTGGGGAAGCGCGAATTTACCCTCGATTTACATTCAGGAAAGGACGCTGGGCACGAAGGGTCCAAATTGAATTCCTATCCATTCTCAGGCACAGTAGTCCGACCAAAAATCTACATTAAACTAAATTTTCTGCACCAAATTTCCATGCGAGACTTTTATTAGAAAATAAATGGCAATTTTATTGTCTATTATTTTTTCCTTTTATTTTTATGCGTGGCCTTGTTAGTAGTTACACCTACATTGAAATTGGTCAGGAAAAAACAGAGCCCGTGAAAAATAAGTAGCGAAGAAAAGAACGCCAACAAAAATAATACTTCCCGATGCGAACAAAATACTAACAACAAGTTTTTCCGTACAGCTCCCCGATATCTACCATCTGGATTTCATCTCTTGAACGAAACGAATAACAATTTTCGCGTAGTCGTATTTATCAAAATTTCTTTCGCTACGTTCTGTTTTCTTTTCGGCGAATGAATACTTATTTAGTTATCTCCACTACGGCGGAGAAATGGCTTGCTGGAGAAATATACTCAATTACTTATTCAGTAAATTTACTCTATTGAAAAGAACGTCTGGCTTAAAATACCGTATTTATTTTGTAATATTTGATTTAATCAATAAAAATGCTTGTTAATTTATTCAGTGTTTGCGTTTAATATTTTTAGTTTTTCATAATAGGTAAATTAATGCTGTATATTATAATTAGTTGAGCTGATTTTAGTATGATCGGAGACGGAAAATCACCTTTCTCAGTGATTCTCACTCCTATTTTGCCATACGTAACATTTGTTTGGAATAGATTTATTTTTTACTGGCTTGTATTTTGGCCCGAGCTTCAATTTACAAAAAAACAAACAGAACATTTTTTTGTGCCATTTGAATGTTGTGCAAGTATTTTGGAAATATTTTTTTAGAGTTTCAATCTTTTTGGCTGTTGGTGGCTGATTGGCGCTAGTCCACTGCCGCGCGCCGCGGCGACGAATAAAAATAAAGGACTGTCAGTTGTTCTTAAAAATTGTTGGTGCACGGCTGTTTAGGTTTTTTATTCGGAACTTATTTACTTACTTATTATTTATTTATTTACTTATTTATTGTGAAATGAATTGATGTAGCTATATAGTGTTTGCCGTAAATTAATAACTGTAAATAACAAAAGCGTTGGTTGAAACCGGCTTCGTCAGGGATTATGACTCTGAAATTGATTGTAGACTACTCGTCCATCGAAGGTTTTATCATACAAAATATTATGTCTAATACTCGTATTGAGCGTACGTTGTAAAAAAAGTAATATTTCGCCAAATAATTGTGCAACTTTATAAATTATGGCTAAACATCGAGATGTCATTGAGATGACACGAGTGTCATTATGGCTTGTTTTAGTCCCTCGTTGAACAATCTACTATACCTACCCATCATTGTACGCGTGGTCTCATTTATTTTTATAAAATAAATACGTCTATGGTCACGTATGTATTTCAATGTATTCATGCATTATAAAATGCGATAATCTGAAGAACCTACATTATTTTTTCGCTTCAAAAAATACTATGGAAATCTTCTCAGAACCCTCGGGGTTGATTGTAGCCTTAAGATTTATCACAGTAGCCGGGCGGTAAAAGAGTCGCGCATGAATTTTCGATTTCGATACTTGGTCCCCAGCAATTTGTCTAACGGCAATGCTCCATTGCATTGTATCCGACCGGCACAAAGGGTTGGATAAATCACATTACGGACGCGTGAATTGTAAATTGGACATTAGTTGTTACACCTCCGGCCTCCAGTGGGGATGCACTGTTGAAAGGGGAACTATCCGTGGACTTTTTACGCCAATTTTCAATGTTATGTACATCGAATTGGAGAGGAATTGCAAATGAAGCTGCCACGTGTGCATTTGTACTGAGTTATTTCTTACTCGCACTAGTGTCGTAAATGTAATTTGCGCTATAATTAATAATACCTACACATATACATACTTACACAAATCACGTCTTTATCCTTTACGGGGTAGACAGAGCCCAAGGTGACAAGACCTACAGGCCACGTTTAGTAAGATTATGGGCGTATAGATGGAAAATGGTATCAAAATTGCGATGGGTTGCTAGCCGCATCGCCTATAACATGATTCCTAAGACTTTCGCCCATTCCCTCAATGGGTGTTTACCATCTGCGCGGGAAGAGAAGCAACTGGTACATTCTACGTTTTTTCTTTGCTCCCAGGCCAGCATGGAAGAATAATTAATAATTATGGCGCATAATATTAACAAGTAATTTATTCCACATTTTTACACCAGATCATCGGTTTGTCAACTAAAATATAAAAGCATGTCATTGAAAATAAAATAAAAATCCCGCAACTTCGTCCGCTCAGAATTCAGTTGTCGCTATTCCGCGAGAACTATGCAATTTTTTAAGCCAAAAAGTATCCCATGTCCGCCAAGGTCCCGACAATATTTAACATTATCTGCGACAAAGTCGTCAAAATGTAACAATTAACTGTTTTTTTTTTCTTAATGGATATTTTGGATAAATAGGCCTTTAGAAAGTCTTAATATAACTGGTACAGTGAGTTATCAGTTATAGAAACCTAGTACATAATTTGAAATGTTATTAAAAAAATTCTTACATTTGCTACACGTAACGAATTTGTTATCGCTGATTGGTAAAGTAATGTAAAGCAAAACTTTATTTCCATGGTAAATCGAAAACCTGCAGGCTGCAGAGAGCTAGTAATTTATAAACGAAATGCTTTATTCATGCAATATCCCGCTGGTGGGCAGAGTTTGCCGCATATTTGGAGAGCCGCTGTTTAACTAGCATTAAGGCGTGTGACTATCCGAGAGAGGAATGTTAAAGCTTTAGCAGTTAAACGAACTAAACAGTGTTGTAGCTATTTAAACAATAAAGTAACCACACGTTTTGGGATGAACTAAACTAACAAAGATCCACGTAATGAACAAGCTAAATTAAACATTTTTCTTTTGACGAGTCTTTAATTGGTTTAGTTAATGCATTTTTTTACATAATCTAAATCCTACTGCCCATGGCTCACTAGATCTTGAATGTAACCAGAATATCCAGAATAATAATTAATAATCGGAATAATCATTTTCATACTTTTATTTTGGCATAAATATGGCGGTTTACAGTGATGCTATTCTTAAAAATACCTAAAAAAAATAGGGACAAATGAATTCAAATGAACCAGTCCCAAACTAAGCTAAGATTGTAATTAGAGTAAGGTACCAGGTAACAGATTAACATAGGCATATAAATAAACACGTACAATATTAAACTGAACATCCAAGATTTAAGAACAACATTCGTATTTTTCATACATAATAAGTAATATTCCCGACCGAGGATCGCGCACCGAGCTTCGTTCGAAGACAAATTTTATACCGGCCCGTGTGCATAAATGCCATAAGCAAGTAGGTATTGTGGGTAAAGATAAGCCCAAGTACGTACAACATATATGAAAAAAGAACCAGTCAACTTATGCATGGACGAGAAGAGCATTTAGATATAGGTGCATGTCATTATTAGCTGACATGTGCACATTAATTACTATAGTACATTGACCTAGAGACCTTACCTTCGTATCTGACATCGATATTGTTTAGTATTCGCGATAAAGTATGCAAGTATTACTGAAATTGGCGCCATAATATTGATACAAAATGTAAACTGCAAGTACGTTGTCGAGGGCGGTGTATAAACAGTCCACTGTCAGTTATTTTCCTGCAATCAGCCCAATACCGATCTGTAATTGGCGCCCAGCAGGGACCTAACGAGAGAGATTGTTCGCTGATGCTACAAATACCGCGCACCCCCTATTAAGCGGGAACAGGGTGATAAAAATAATGTTGTAAGTATACCGCGATGTTAATTTATAAGTAGGGAGGAGGGGAGGCAGATTATGCTGTTTTTATTGGTAAATTGACAAAGGGTTTGTTGTTTAGAAACTTTACATTTAACATCCAATTTAAGGGCATGTTAATTTGTTCAAAAATATAGTACTACAGGAAAAATATTATCGAAGTACCGGTAAGAAAAAATATTGCGTAGTATAACCTTTTGTGTCGTTTATCCCATCCATCACAAATTTGCTAAAGGCATTTTAAGCATATATCCATGTTACTAAAAATAAACAAAACACACTTCATTAATCATCTTTAAAAGATAATGTCATGCAAAATGTCATCTCTCACGCACGTGGTATGTGCAACGTATACTGTCGTTCAAATAAACCGCGTATCGATCATTCATTCCATGTAGCGACGCTCATAAAATCCGAGCAGTCGCCGGAGCAAACTTATTTACTAAAATCGTTGGTAATATCGCGGAACGATCGTCGTTTGTTTCATTTCCTCGACGAAGCGGCCGCACACGCTCCAATATTGTTGGTATCGGGCCTATATTGCCGCATCACACTCATTCATTTCCAATTTAGTTTTGATGAGTGCTATAACAATATGGGGAACGTGTGCCAAATATTTGGTTTGTTTTGATATATTTTATGGTGCACACATGCAATCATACTGCACCCTTAGTAATAGTTGGTAATGTTGAAAATATTTTTTGGAAATGTGACACGAACATGCATCCGATTCCAAGTTTCGTTAACGCTTTGTATTTTGAACATTTCTCTTGCCAAAATAGATAAAGAATAACATATTGCTATAAGGCTGTGCGCAGAATATGCGCTCTCCAAATACGATGGTAAAACTAAAAGTTTAGTGCGTATATTTAGTGTGGATTGCGTGGATAGTGATACTGTGAACACAGCCTAAGTGTTAGATATATGCGTAGACTCGTAGAGTTCGCAGAAGAATGCGGGCTACGGCCAAGAATCTTTTATACCGACATATTGCAAGGAAAGACTCATTGAGACCGATGCGTGTTGTTTGTTTTGTCCTTTTGTAGCTGGATAGCTAGGTAATAGCTGTGTTGTCTTTTGTTACGATACGCTACGAATATAATACTGTCTGAGTATTACATAAATACTTTGGCGGTTCGGCAAGTCTTTCCTCTTAAATTTAATGAAACTTCATTCTGCCTAAAATACTCTTTGAGGAAACGAAAACTAGTGTTATTAGAAATAGAGGCGGAATAAAATGATACTGCCCTAAATATAAGCTATAAATAACGGCAGCCTGGGATTTCACATCGCATTGTTCGTTAAAACAAAACAAAAAATAACAGATTTGCACGTATGAGGCGGCCCATTTGAACGAATGAACGACTGGGTGAATGAATGAACGAGCGCACGGTGCACGATGCAAAAGGAACGCAGTTTCACAAGCCGCTGCTGGCTCGGAACAATTGAATTATATTCAGCTATTAAATCCAACTTCGGTTCTGGATCGGTAAATCCGATATTGATATTACACTACATAATACATATAACAACTTCGAGTTAGTAGGTATACAAAATAAGTTACGAGAGGCGCATGGGGTATTTTAGCTTAGCCCGCTAGGCCGGAAACGCATCTGCACTGCTCCAGTGTTGTGGATGTCCATGGGAAATGGACCTCTGCTGTCTCATCCATAAACGACAAAGAATATACTGTAACTAAAAATGTTATTACCAGTATAGCGAGCTCAGCAAAATTGTAGTTTACATGCGTAAGTACACCAGTAATAATATGCGCCTACATAAGAAGAATGTCGGTGCGTTGTTGTAGCCTCTATAAAAACTAGTCATTTGGCAGCAAATATGTCGTGTACAGAAGAAATAAAGAGGCACACGCGAACTTTATTAACTTAATTGACCGCTGGGTTTATTTGGCACTTAACCTTCACGTTTTATACTCGTATCGCGTGCGCCAATTTACAGCCAGACTGTTTTGCCTCAAATTTGGTCAATGTAACTAACCTAGACCGAATAACAACAATACTAATCTATTGTCAAAAGACATTCGGGTGTGCTCTAGTATTTATGAGCGCATTGTACGGTCTGATACTTACGGTATATAGATTAGACGGCGGACGTGGCAATAACTGCAACGACCGACTGGATCTGCCGCAGCCTCAGCAAAATGTATCTGCAAAGATCTCTCGGCGAGCCTTAAAAAGGCCTCCCGTGGCCAGAGGGATGGCCAATACTTCGTTCAGCGAATAAGCATTGCCACAGTTTACGGCAATGCTGCCAGCTCTCTGGGAAATATCCCCATTGATGGAGATTGGGGACAGATTTTAGCTGTAATAAATTAAAGCAAAAAAAAAATACTTAGATAATTTTACTTTTTCTTTTTGTAACAATAATAACATACACTTAATGATCGAAAAATATTCAAATTACTTTCAAAGAATTTTCTTTACTCGGCATTTGAAATAAAATGTTGAACAATAGATTCCATTGTTCACAAAACAACAAAGTATTAATTACACAAAAGCGCATTCGGAACGTGTGAGGTATCAATTCGGCGATGTGTTCCCTTTGTCTCATCGGCAGCACTTAGCACCCTTTGTGCATTAGCCGGAGCCCGCGGGCGCTCGCGCCGGCCCGGCCCCGCGGTGCCACGGCTCTCAGCGGTATTTATATATACTATAATACTTATATGGCTTTAAGCGTTGTACTTTTACACTGTAGTAAATAATGTTTTTTTATAAAATAGGATGACAAACGAACAAGTGATCACTGCCACCCACTGACTCCCGCGACACCAAAGTATTGCAGATGCGTTGCCAGCCCAGAAGGCTAAGAAGGAATATGCCTCATATGCCAGTAATGTCTCAGCAGCGTCAGCACTGTCACTTGGCGGCAGGATGAGTGATGATAATAACAGTAGTGGTAATGTAGTATCACTAAATATTCCAATCATTACAGTTATCTCATTGGGATAGATAGATAGATACATTTATCACATTTTAAAAATATACATTACAATTACAAGTAGAAATACAAAAACAATTGAAGAAATAACAACATTAAATAAAACTTAAATAAAATGGCAGACAAAAATATAAGTAGGTATCTAATTTACAAAAAGATCGTCAACTTAAAACAAAATACTATAGAAATTAAAATACTGTTAAAATTGTTATATTATCTAGGTATTTGTAGCTTCGGTGAAATAACAACTGCGAGACAATATTTTACATTGCAAAAATTGCCAAGTCCAAAGTATTCCGCCGAAACTCGCGCTCCTTATTACCGCAAGGGTTTGGCTTTCCGGCGCCCCGGGCAGGTGACCCCCAATCTATTCCGAGCAGAAACGCTATAAATACATAACCCTACCAAGTGCAATCAACAATATAAGTTTTTTTACGAGAGAAATATGATGCAAAAATGTTGTCAGAATTGTGAAATTGTTGAAGTCCGAGCAACATTTTCTCTACAAAATACACGTGCAAAAATGCACCTAAAAACTAGTTTTACTTCGACTACAGTCACGAAAATCAACAGCGGAATGTGTAGTAGATTGTTAAATGTAAAACGCGAGCCTTTAGCTTTTGATTGGGCTGCCCGAGTTCGAGGAAACGAGGTAATTTAACGTTACACTTTGTTTCAGACTCGTGTTTACAATCTCCAAAGTAAATTTTAACTGTTTTAGTTGTGATATACATATTAGTAATAAAGGTATCTACTTTTTTAAAGCATGATCAAAATGAAGCCTGGTACAATACGTAAATTTGAATTGCGCCAAATTCCGATTTTCAATATCCACTGACAATATTTGCGATCAGAATTTGTGCTATGCTAAATTATAGCTGACGGAGAACTCTCCGATGAGATTATGAAAAGCGTCGGTAAGTCTCAGTGCAATCGCGAAGTTTATGCATGCGTTATAAACCGTTATTAGTTGGCAACTGCTTGTTAACATAGCTTTGTAGCGGCATTACAATATCTCTGATATGCTGATGTAGCCCAACTTTAATATGAACGCGACTTGGGGCATTGGAGCTCCCTCACCACTTAATATTTATTGGGCCAATGTATGCGGTATAAGGAAAGGGCGTTGTAATCTTTGTATAAGACGGTAAAGACAAAATTGGGTAAATTTTCCTTTTTTTATATAACTTATTGAACTTTTTGATTTTTTTTAATGACGTTAGTTTAGGTAAATATATATTAAATAATTTCTCGCTTACATTATAAAATAGGTAAACTGGAAAGTATGGTGGCTCGGAAGTTTTTCACCATCACCATCACATAGTATAAAATAAAGTCGCTTTCTCAGTCCCTGTGTCCCTATGTCCCTATGTATGCTTATATCTTCAAAACCACGCAACGGATTTTGATGCGGTTTTTTTTTAATAGATAGAGTGATTTAAGAGGAAGGTTTATATGTATAATACATCCATAATATACCGTGCGAGGCTGGGGCGGGTCGCTAGTCGCAAATAAACTATAAAGTATGGTGTGCCCTTAACAGTATTTTATTATCGAGCCTTGCTTGCTAGAAGTAAATATTCAACTCTCACTACATAGTTATAAAACAAAGTTGCTTTCCGCTGTCTGTCTGTTTGTCCCTTTGTATGCTTAGATCTCTAAAACTACTCAAAAAAATTTGATGCCGTTTTTTAATAGGTAGAGTGATTCAAGAGGAAATTTTATATGTATAATTCTAAGCAGACGAAGTCGCGGGCAGAAGCTAGTACAGTCGATAATATATTTTATACCAGGCAATCAACGTAAGATCAGAGCAAGTTAAAGTGTGTAAAGGGTGGGCCAATCTTCTCATGTCGCCACTAGTTGCAGCCAATTATCTGATAAGCCACTTCACCCTTCCTTCCGTCAAACCACTCTTGTCACCCCCGTTGCCATGCCAACAAAATAAAGAAATACTTACCCATAAAATTCCCGCAAATAAAATTATTCCTTTCAATTCACTTCGGTCCCCCCACAATTAAAAGTCTCGGCTGTCTAAAATTGATTTGTTATCTTTTCTCGTTTGTAGGTAACGCAATTGTCTGGGCAACGAACGTCTAGTTAGTTTTATTCCCCCGCTGCTGGCTGGCGAAAGAACTTATGAAACTTGCAGTCCGAAACGGGAAATTCTCTTGTACGTATTTACTAGAGGGGTCCAGTTTGGAGTTGTTTTACCTAGTTTCGAATCGTGACTTTAGACAGAACAAAGCTACATAGACGCTTGCTCTCTATTAAATTGTTTCAATTTTGTACATACTGAAATATTCGGAATAACATCTGTTGCAAAATACGAAAGTAACTTATATCAGCGGGGAACAATACGATACAATGATTTTTTATTAATCACCACATAATCAACAATATATAGAAAATTACAAGGTAACCAATAGGCGGCCTTACTACTCTACACACCCTCCCCTACATAAGTACCTACTACTTTACTACCTATCTGTAACACGCTGTTAAATCCTCGTCGCGCTTAAACAATAAGTTAGTAGTGCTCAGGGCGGGAAAATCCTCGGTTGCACAATTCAATTAAGATTAACAAAACCTATTGTTATAAATCCCTTTGATTGACGCTGGCGTATCGTTATAAATCTGTATAGAATTCCTATCAAAAGGCTCACACCCGCAGGTAGCTGCTATCCGGTGCAAGCGGACAATTTGGACGGAATCGAGTTAGCGGTCGCCGACACGACACGACCACGACACACGGCCCTTTGTCGGCTTGTTCAATTACAAATTGGCAGTTTAGATTCTAGTTTTGTAGTGCTGCCTGTCGACGTGCGGGCGTTTGTACACAAACCATTCTGAAACGGGCTTTTGCTTCTTTTGGTGAATTTTTCCATTGATCTGGTTCCATGAAATCGATGAGGTAGCTGACCAAGCAATGGTTAGATTTTACGTAACTTAGTTGTGTCTATAGTATATCTGTCTATTTGTTTCGAAACATGTTAATAATTGTCAAGCGATCTGAGTGAATATGAGTAATGCACAGTTAATAAATGCTTTATTATTACCCATTCGTATATACTTACTGATTTGTCGTTAAATAATATGGACATCTGATTATTTGTCATACGAATAAACGGTAGTTAATCATAATCATTGCCTAGTTCACAGTGACAGTGACTAGTGACAGTGTTCTTCCATGCTGGTCTGGGAGTAAAGAAAAAACATAGAATTTACCAGTTGCTTCTCTTCCCGTGCAGATGGTAAAAGCCCATCGAGGGAATGGGCGAAAGTCTTAGGAATCATGTTATAGGCGATGCGGCTAGCAACCCATCACTATTTTGATTTCTTTTCCACCTATTACACCCTTAATCATGCTAAACGTGGCCGTAAGGTTTTGTTACCTTAGGCTCTATCTACCTCGTAAGGGATAAGGACGTGATGTATGTATGTATGTATGTGTATTGCCTAGTAGGAGTTTTTTTTAATCTTTATTTAATTAAAAGGGCCTTTGTCAGACAATGACGACGTCAGCCCCGTAGAGTAAAGTGTACAGCAGGTAAAAGACAATCATCGAACTCCAGCGAAATATAACCTTGTCTTGCGTAATGCGGGTATCTGGATCTTACTGCTTCTTAAACATTCTTACGCCGCCATCACTAGTGTATATACTTGAATAAGTATTCAAATTGTATATAATGTAATAAATAAATGTAACATACATCAGACAATACCTCCAAACTTCTTGACTAGCACAAAACGGGCACAATCACCACATACTCGTATCTTGTACCGCACCATTTCTTGTGTGTAAATAAGCTGGTTTTTATCAAATCTTACAAGTAAAATCTTAAAAGGAAATTTAGTACACATAAAGAACATTTAAGACTGTGTACTTAATAGTTTATTACTTTCAGAAAAAGCTAGTTTTATAAAAATATTTTTTAGCAAAAACTTATTGTTTCCTAATTTATACCAGTACTGACGAAGTTCATAATAGAACTAGTTACTAAGATTATAGTGTTGTTGTTTCATCCTGTTTCCTTGCACGCCGTTCGTCCGATATCCCACACGCGGTAAGCGTGTAGCCTGTTAACGATATTTCTAGCACTATTTGTTACAGTTTAGTTCACAGCCCGTGCAGTGTGGCCGCTAATAAAACGTAATGAAAGCAACACCTCGGCGGCTGCCACACTCGCTCCTCCCGACTTCAGGTTAATTAAATTCTCACATCACTACGGTTGAGTCTCGTTACCTGTCGGGTATTCCGCAAGCCAGAACAATTGCAAATCAGAGTTTCTATACGAACCGCAGAATATTTTAAAATAATAATGTTTGCAACTTAAAAACGATTCATACGGTACACAATATATTTATTAATGCATCTAATGCCGCTTTTATTATTGTCAAAATACTCATAAAATTTTGTGCGGTTTCGTAGCTAACTAATATTTATAAATCCTGTACATTGGTTCCTTATACGTAGAAATACAGTCTAATGCTGTGTTTCATTTGGCATTACCTAGTGTATCAGTTTAGTACAGTACAATCTATTTATATTAAATAAAATAATTGTCTAATCGCCAAAAACGACAGTGGTAATGCTTACTGCGTTGCTAATGTTTGTCCCGCTTAATGAAATCCCAGTTAATCGGGATTGTTGACTTAATCCCTGTTCTTTCAACACTAATTTAGGAAATACAAAAGAACGACGAACGATTTACTGAAACAAATTTATTCTTTCGCAAATATTTTTTTCCTTTGTCCTATCGTACGAACTCTCGTGTACTTGAGAAGTTGTTTATATCCTTCCACAGCCAAAATTATCATAATCCGCCGATTATCGAGAGATACCCAGTAGCCGTTGCCAAAACACTCAAGTTGCTACGTAACCTCACATATCGTATCCCACATAAATATCACGAAAGCGGGCATGTTGTATATGAAAAATTCTTCGGCAAGCTATGTCATAAATCAATTTCTTACAAGCGCAAGCCCTAAGTAAATGTCTTTAATCGAGCAAACACGATGGATCCCGCAGTATAAAAGATGATAATGTCAGAACAAACTTTGTCCCTCGGACAGCGAGCGAGATTAAAGTGGACACTGACAGCTTACATACACACACACAAACACATATTTTGTATATATGCACATGTTGTACACATGCCTACCGCTGTGATATCACTTGTAGCACTGCTTGTACAATAAATTATTAATGTATTTAATCAAATGGCTTGCTGTGTGGCTAATGATTGTCGCGTAGGTAAACCTCAATATACATTTACAATTTAATTGACTTTGGTAGTACATTTAGACTACGTTAATTATTAATAATGCAATTAACAAATGGAAACCATTTCATGATATTAGATTTAACAAAAAATAGTGTATAAAATGAATACTTATAATTGGTTTCTTTACAAATGCGTCAAATTAAGTGTAAGTAACCAAACAGTCTTACTATAGAGCAATTCCGTAAATTTCGAAAAGCATAAGTAATGGGCTATTTGGTAAATTACTAAGACAGTGGAGCCCCTGTCATTGGGCTATCTGTAGTGCAGTTATACTCGTACATAATGTACATATACCAACGGGTCATGTACTCGTATTCTGCCCTGTCCATTCAATCTGGTGCTACGGCGTAGCGACGTAGCACGCTCTACGTGTTTGTAGCACTTGATCAATCCTTAGTCATTTACATAATCGCGAACAGTTCTTTGCAAAACTAGGTAATTGCAAGGTTACATGTGGAAGTTACGAGTACATCGTCATTCAGGATTACACGGATTTTGCTAAAACTACTTTCGACTCGTAAAATAGCCCTTAAATGTAAAACTTAAACTTGGAATTCTTGTAAAACCACATACTTCTTACAGTAAGAATCTTACTAGCATTCACTTAAACACTGTAAGCTCATCGTCTTATTACGCAATACAACAAACTGCTAGCATAAAATCTATAACAAACAACAAGTTGCAGTTACGTAACCTAATTACAATATTCCACAACTTTATAAAAGTACTTTTGGGGCAAATTTAAAACATTTTGATTTTGTTTTCAAAAACTCTAATAAAACGAATACGACTAACGGCGTCACTTGACAGCCACTGGAGTATCAGCTTTTCCAGTCGAAACGTCTTCGTTAATCAAATCGCGATAGTGCGCGTGCGGCGCTGCCCAATTACCGCCCGGCGCGGAGACCCTTGCACAGGCGACCAACCCAAACTGACTAGAAGAGGCTCAGCAATAAGTAATGAGATGTTTCAATTTACACGACTGTAAAAATACATTAGAATTTTCGTAAAATATTTTTCAATTATAGGTACTTACATATAGGTAACCCCGTTCTTTAACAAATTTACAATATGTGGCGAAAATAACGAGAGCCCACGTGAGATTCCAGCTTGGTTTTGACTGTCTATTCGAACGTTTTAACTAACTTCATAAAATTGCCAGATGTTAACTTATGACGATACTAACGCCGTACCCGTATCAAAAATTAAATTATTATATCAACCTCAATCTGATTCTTCAAAATATATTTAATATTTTAATGTGTTCTGGTTACGAGCGCCAAAAATGAATAAAAAAAGACGGATTTTTAAGATTTATAAAGATATTATTTTTGACCAAAATTAGTAGCATTAAATACTACGTCTATTCTCATTATCTCGGTCCTAAAACCTGTTCCGAATCTTAATCAAACAATGGCTTCAGCTTTTAATTTTTAAACAAAATGTCTTTACTTGCTTTCTCACTCAAAGGTTTCAAACATTCGGTGTTCACTTATGATTCATTTATTTTTGTCACACTTACAAAACGTTTTACAATTTTGGTTTTAATTATAAGTATGCACTATTTTAGCTAGATTTCAGACATAAAAAACAGTATATTGAGCACCCGTTCACACGTTCCTTTATGACATCCTAAACATATGCATCAGGGAAAATATAGTTGTCGAATACATTTGGCAACATCTGCCACTTCCATACAGCAGTGCGAGTTGGCATTTGGCACTAAATGCAGCGCCTGGCACGGCTGGCGCGGGCCGGCACTCCGCGCGCAGTGGAGGGCCGTCAAGGGGCAGGACGTGACTATTGACTCGAGCAGGATCTGCATGCAGCTGCATCGCGAGAAACAGCTAAATTGAATGCGAACTTACGTTGAAAAATACTGAAATGACTTCAAGATATGGAGAGGTTTGACTGTCTAAAAAGTGTAGAGATTTGAGATCGATTATCGTTATGGAAATTTCTTGAACTAATAGTATGAGATTAAGAATGAAAGGAAGATATTGCACATTAAATTTTACACCATATCGGTACTATTCCTAAGTATATTGTATTTCTTCCTATTATATATCTACGTGTATCGAATGTGTGTAAATAAATGTTTCTCTATCTCTTTCTCTCTCTCTCTCAAATAGTCCCAGGTCAGCATAATGTAAGCCTTACAGCCGTTACTGGTATTCGTTAAGATGAGAATAGATATAAAAAGCTGTAATTATCAAGTTATTAAGTAAAAATCAGATAAACGTTTATGTATAAAATCGTCACAAGTTTGCAACATCGTTTTTTGAAAATAGTAAGAAGTCTTTCTGATATAATTAAAACATAAGCTAATTTAAATCAACGTAAAAATTAATATTTTCTTAACCTATTAGATATTATATTTATGGCATTCGTGTGAATCGCAAACTACGTCTTAATTTTTTTGTTAATCCACTAGATTCTCGATGTGGCGCAAAATAAGTAATGGTAAAGTTGCGGGAGACGTTGCAAAAAGCCTTCAGTTCACGCCAAAGAGAATAATAATTACTACGTTTTGTCCTCGCCTTGTTAATATTAAATCATGTAAATGCTATTAACGAGTTCGTCATAATCTATTTCCTTATTTGTTGCACAAGTATTGTGAGAATATTAATGCACAGGGCTCGCGACTTGATGATTTTGCCGTGAACACCGATGCATAGGTACGACCCGTATTCATTAAACGAAGTAATTAATCGTGCGCCGATTGCGCCGTAATTGGACGACACTTGTCGCGCGACGACACTTGCGCGACGGCGACCTGTCGCGCCGGCGCGCGCGAGGGCCATCGAATATTAATCGTGCTCCACAGTTTTTGTCTGCAGTCGTACTTGCATGATTTAAACGATCGTTTTTAGTACAGATACCCTAGTAGACGGTAAATCTGTTTGATTTATAGAATATTTTGATATACGAATGGAATATCAATCGCGCCGACCATACCTTGATTATTAGTCATCATCATCATCATCAGCCTATGTTAGTCCACTGCTGGACATAGGCCTCCCCTAATGAGCGCCATAGCGCCCTGTCTTTAGCTTGACGCATCGCTTGATTATTAGTAATATAATTAAACTTCATTCGATATAGGTAGGTACATATACCTGAATAGCAAAACCGATTAATTCCGTTTTATTTCATAAATTATTTATGATATCTACTTGCTAAATACCTAGGTAAAGTTAACAATAGAACCCTTTAAAACCCATTAAGCACTAGCTGGAGCGACTTGTCAAAGGGACAGCGCTACGGCCGCGTGCACGCCGTGCACGGAACTCAATCATTAGTGTGCTCACTCAATGTGAAAGCGATTTCATCCCCGGCGACTCCGCCCCTTTGAAACTGGCGCAATATTGTCGAAAGCAGGAAAACTCTTTACGGGAAAAAAAATATTGGCCAAGTCGCGGCGGAAAAATGAGAACGGAATGCCGGAGGCCAATCGAGCGAGCGAGTTTGTGTCGAGCGACATGTTGCCGCGTCAACGCTACCGGCAGCGCGGCGGAAGCGGTGCGGCGCAGAGCCGAAACGCTTGCCGACGCGTCGCCTCGCGCCGCCCGCGGTTGTAAACTCAAGCACTGAAACAACTTCGTTACAACTCCGCTCTGTTTTGATTCTGCCCTGCCTTTCCCAGCAATATTAGTTTCCGTCAAAAAGCCATTTCTCAACTCACCGCCAAAAGGCTTGTAAAGTTTTCTAATTTTGTTAATTCGTATTCGTACTTCGTGAAGCTCCTTGTCCGATCTCTATAACGATGAAGATGTTTTGTTTTTGTTAAATATTGCTTGGTAATTCGCCTTCGATTGCGAAGGCAACACCACCAGAAAGAGCTCTATGATAAATTATTCTTGTTGTTAAATGGACCGTTCAATAAAGTCTTCCCACTTAAATATCTGTAAGCGCTCGAAATAGATATGGATCTGAAAGTAAAGTATGTTTGCAAATGGATTTTGTTGCTGCATTCAAAATAAAATATGATAAGGGTTGCTAGAAAAGGTTACGGCTCAACCAATTCTGGCGGTCAAAATAAATATGGGTCATCCATGACACGAACAGATATAGCGGCGCAAACTACCGTGAAAAACGCAAAGTGAGTTTTAAATATGATTTAGTGGAACTGGCTGCCCTAAGTATTCGTATATCCCGTGTTATAGGAGGCTATTAGTACCCAAGAGCAAGATCGTAGAAGCTTTATAATAGTCGTATAAGGCGATATAGCGAAGATGAACGTCGTAATGAAAATCCTTTGTTTTCCACTTTTCTTTATGGCTGAGCGAGGGTATTTCGTATTCTGTACACAGTTTTCCAGAGTAATTTAGCATTTTCTTTGATATTCATACCATTTACATGCTTCAATTGTAACACCGAGAAGTTAGAGGATCTAAAATACAGGCAGCCAAAGATCAGGCTTATGAAAGGCTATATGAGCTTAACTAGTTTTTGTATCTCGATTTTGACTTGTAATACCGCTTTTAGATCATAGTAATCGTTCCTCATAATTTTGTTTCTCACATTTTTTTATCTCAGACATTTGTACTAATACTAACATTTATAACAATAAAATTACCGATTTTTTTACGCATAATATCGACAGCAAATTTTATTAACATTTATAATGTTGTTCTCACAAAAGTTTTTATACATAAACTTAACTTAAGATACGATTGTGACTCATATCACTAATAGTTACATTAAAGTCCTAGCTAGCAAGTTTTTTACCGTGCTGTTACAAAAAAAAACTAACAACGAGGACTAAGGTGCGAGCTACGCTTCGCTTCGGTCTCGTTTTAGCCTTCTGAACCTGACTTACCTATCCGAGTCACTTCTGCTCCGATTACATTTGCTCGCTCGCTTCGCTCGCTCGCTGCTTTGTGTAAACGGAAATCGTGCCTACACGTATGCACTGCTAAATTTTGCTGTTGCAAATATGACACTAAATTTTATAAATAGCAACAAAGAAATAATAAGTTTGCGTAAATCGGGGCTACTATCGTTATTAACCAAAAATAATTGTTGTAATGATCATTATGATGTAAAACTGTCTGAGATAAATTTTAGGTATTTCAATAATCGACTTTGCAATTTTATATAAACTTTGGCGCACTCTTATCAAAGAGGTATTGAGAAAAAGAAATGTTTTTAAACATTAATAAAAAAAATTACGTGAAGTACCTAAACCGAACCTTTGTTTGCAGGTGCTGTTGTTTCCTGAGGAGGGCTGGGCGCGCAGTGCATCGTCCTCGTACTGGACGCTGCAGCCATGCTGGTGGCGCAAGAGTCGCTGCAAAGTCGTCGAGGTCGCGGGCACAAGGAGGTAACCACTTCGACACGGACATAGCCCGAATGTTCCATTCAATATACAGTTTAAAAAGCAGTGTAGTTATAGTCAATGTGCAACGCTTTCAAGCTAAAGCTAAAATGTCACTTCTATACAGTCAGGATTATAAAACACTAGCTTTTGCCCACGACTGCGTCTGCGCAGAATCAAAATTTGCGCTAAAACTTCTACCTCTCCCCCTTCAAAAATGTATAAAAACTAGAAAAATGCGAGTCGTGCTTTAGCACGAAGGATTACGTACTACCTACCTAACCTACCTCAACGAAATAAACCCGTTTCTTGGATGGACACCCACTTCCACAATTTTTTTATCCCATTCTTTTGTTCTGTGGGTAATTCGAAAAATCCATTCTTATGACGCCTACGTGATCTTTAAAGAACATGTCTACTAAATATATTTTCTATACCGTCCTTTAATCCCGTGGGAAAATTGGAAAATCCCTTTGTAGTGCACCTCTTTGATCATCGAGAAATATGTCTGTACAAAATAAATAAATAATAATTCTATTCTTGTCTGTGAATAATTGTACAGTTTGTGACGTCATTAAAGAATTCCACTCCCAGAAACTATAATTATACAAACGGATAACTCACGTATAAAAGTCATGGGATGCTCGACATACTTTTACGACTTCGATGACTTTTATACGTGAGTTATTCGTTTGTGTAATTATGTCCAAGAAACTATATTAGAAAGTCGGTTTTTTCTTGTTTTACGGGAGTTTTGCAAAATCCTGAAATCAGTCCCGCGGGAACTACGCGATTTTCCGGGATAAAAAGTAGCCTATAACCTAGCCGGTGATTTTCTCACCAGATTAGTAAAGTTTGCATCAAAATCTGTTAAGCCGTTTTCACGCACATGCGCACGGAAATATACAGACAAACAGATAAACAGACAAACATTCTAAAAACTGTTGGAACGTGTTCTGTTATCGATTCTAAGTTTCCCCAGACAATTTTTTTCTTAATATGTTCCATGTACAAACTTTCGACCCTCTTTAGATTTAAGTATTATAGGTATAGATGATCGTAAGATTAAAAAATTATTGTCTTGTACCAGAATCATGATTTATGTCATCATAATGACTAACATGTTTCCTCCACGAATGGTGCTACTTTGAGCTCTATTTTTTGTACACTTTCGTTATAGTGCCAAGAAACTTTAGTAGGTACCTACTATTTAAGGACGTCGTATTTTTTTAAGTTAGTTAAATTTAGTTAATTTAGTTCAGTTAAATTTTTCTTATTTTATTTCGAAAAACACGCTAGCGAAGATACAAAGCTAATTTATTTAAAATGTCACTTCATTTAAAATGCAACATTAAAATGCAGCCATATATCTCCTCGTTTAAAAGGAAGCGGTGTATCATGTTGCAACATTAACCGTATTTTCGCAATTAACTGCTCTCAGGTGAGCCCGCTAAGCCGCCATGTTTGAGAAACGGGCGGAAGTGAGGGCGCCACTATCGCGCGATCGCAGCGCCACCGCGCTGAGAAGTGGTGCGGACGTGCCGTAAATAAAGATGGCCGACGCAAAGGGCTTAGTGCGACCGAAACCCTATTTATTACGGCAACACACTCCGATGTATCATTCTGATTAGGAAAGGGTAATCACGTTGCGAGATTTTTAATTAATCAAGCTGAAGGTTTTTTGTCAGAAACCGACTTCTAAGGACATTTAGGGGGCCTAATTACCGACAATTTGAAACAGTATTGAAAATCCTTTGCAGGAATAATTCACTAATATCTTCACAGTTGAGGTCGCCCAGCGTGTTTCGCTCTCGGGTAACATAAAGATTAATGAGGCAAACAACCCGGTCATTATTTTTAATTTGCCGCAAGGTTACTCAGTAATAAATGAACCGACCAACCCGCAAAAAAATTACTTAGTGTAACACGAACGAGGCGCCATGAAACTAGTTTTAGATGTCGATTAAACCTGTCCTCGAGCTCTAATAGAACCGTTA
Source organism: Pandemis cinnamomeana (assembly GCA_932294345.1). Lineage (NCBI taxonomy): Eukaryota > Metazoa > Arthropoda > Insecta > Lepidoptera > Tortricidae > Pandemis > Pandemis cinnamomeana. Next base: position 6,844,764 of record OW028715.1, on the reverse strand, counting down.
AAAAGAATTTCGAGCGAAACATCCAGTACGACAGCGAACTAAACGGGGCCCGTTAGCGTTAACGATTATTGCTGCCCACCCTCCTATTTTAACTAAATGACTCCTATTTCATGATAACACGGCCTGCTTTTCAAACCAAACGCTGTTGTTTTAAGAACGACATAGCCAATTTTCAAATTAAGATCTCTTTTATAACGGCTTTTCATACCTAAACAAAACAAAACACGACGCCCCGCTGGAACTGTTTAATTCTCCGCCAAATTCCGACAGCACATTGTCAGCTATAACGCTCAAGAAACTAGTGCAAAAGGGAGCATAAAGGTTTTTAATTTGTTCCGCGAAGTTTCGGGAGGTGTTCGGCTATAACAGTGCGGACGCCATTACATCGGCCGTTAGGGCTCGCTACGTGGAGCGCCCTACTAACTGAGATACGTGCCGCGGGTACCGATGCCGCGTGCCGCGTGCCGCTTGCTGCCCAACCCTGAACAAATTCATCCCCGCCAAAAAAAGTGATGGGACCTTGATTATTTTTTGTGGGAGAGATAGAGGATGCATTTGAACTTTTGCTAGATTCATTGATACCTATTGAATGTTTTTTTTATCATTAAATAATGCCGATTTCATTGCATCATATTTTGTTTGCATATAACTCGATACTCACGTGTCTTTTATCGATTGCGTATTGCGTATATGCCACATGTATATTTGTTTTAAAAGTAAATCCTTTCATATAGAAGCTGATGAATGCCAATATAAATTTAAAGGTGGCTTTACGGATCTGCCGTCAGCAGTACGTTGATCACTGCTGATTAAATATTTACGAAATAAATTATAGCTTTAATTTTATTATTTATAGCACAAAAGTCACGGTTTCGCCATTCCCTGTCACCTGTCTCACGCCCTCCCTTCTGCCGCTTGTTAAACACCCGCTGATGTAAAGTAAGTTTAACTTTACACCAACGTGGCGCCGCTTGGTCTCAGTAACGTTCATCATACGTTACTATCACACGTAAATCTCCTTAGAAAATAAACTTAAACCGTGCTGCTGGGTAAGTTGGTGTAATGCACGGGATATAAATCAGGTCTGTCGGCGCGGCGCGGTCGCAGGTAACCGCTTCCGCACTAATTCTTGCGTCTTGACAAACTGCCGGAGCCACGCCGCCTCGCTCTGCTAACATATAATGGCTTATGTCTCTTTACATGTTGGACATACGCTTATTTTGATCATCAAAACAATGTCCCTACAGATTAATAAACCGGCCAAGTGCGAGTCAGACTCACGCTCCAAGGGTTCCGTACAAATTCGGCAAGTGAATATCCAGTGAAATAGTAGAGCTCTGCACCTAAACAAAATGTAGGCAGTGATGGTTCATTTTTATAATGGTTACTTACATTACATTTCATTAGTTGTGCTATAAGAGCTTCGCCTTCATACCAAATTTAAAATTTCAAAGGACAACTGGAAGTACTCCTATTTTTTGGGAGCATGGCGATTTGTATGGGAACCTCTGCCAATGACTTGAGATTCCATATTTTCCTTTGGAGGTACGGAACCCTAAAAATATGCATAATATCAATATGGGCCTATACTTTAAAATACGGAAAATAAAAATAAGTATAGTTTATAGGTTTACATGAATTATATTTATAAAAATATACATGTAAAAGTCTAGCATAGTTTTGTTGACTATAACTCACAGTGCTAGAAACTTATCTGACCTAATAATCAAAACTGCAACTGATGCTGATGTAACAATATTATTAATGACCATTTAGCGGCAATGGTAAGTATACTCAACAACTGCGACGCTTTCACTGCGTCAGATAATTTCGTAGCACTGAAAACGAAACAAAGTTACTAAATTGATTTTGGAGAGCGCGTGTTTCAGCTCTCTATATACACTAGGATCAAGCATCGTAAAATGTTGTTTCAGTTGCGTTTCATAAATTCATGGCCCCGCAATGTAACTCAATTAGCATGAATTTTGCCGTACCTTGTAAATAAGCCTTAAATGTAACGGAAACCTTGCAAGTCATTTCCCACCTAACAACATTTGTAGTATCGTATTACAGTTTAAGCGTGCTTGTTTGCAGACACAGCACGCACGCCCGGATGGTGGTGAGCGGCGGGAACGCCGTGCACGTCGTCGGCACCTTCAAGCACCTCGGCACGGACGCCGATTTCAAGGTAAACAAGCCAGCATTCAGCTCTTGATTGCTGTTTAATTGCTGTTAGTGACGCTGTAGGATACAATTTATTAACTGAATGTTCCGAATGATACGTCTTCCATGCTATACGACTACGTATCCAGTAATTTGTCTATACATATGGATAGACTAACTAGTTAAGTGTAATGTCACAGCAATCATTTTGTGGACTTTTGTAAAGAATATTTGCAATATATTGTCTCTTTGTCAATAAATACTCAAACAGAATTACAGCTAGTTTTTAATGATATGTTCGCTTTTAATTAGCAGATAGTAGTGGTTTTACCCACGGTTTGCCCTTGTGAATCTCATGGTTATGTTATGTATTCATCTGTTTCAACCTTGAATTTGTACAATTTCTACAACCAAACAAACACGTGAGATTAAAGTCCGATCTGTCACCAAAAGCACTTAATCAATAAGTCTTATTCTTGTACCTCATTCTGTTTTGTTTACTATATGGTCACGAGTTCATTGAGAAGTCATTGTTATGTATTGTAACAGTTATACCTGACGACGAACGTGACGCAGGCGGACTTCAACATGGGCTACACGATGACGGGCACGCTGGAGCGCGGCTGCCGCTCCACGAACACGTTCCAGATGACGCACTTCGCGGTGCTGCGGCGCTGCGACCACGAGGCTCACCACTTCAAGACCTCCTAAGAGCAAGGCTCGAGTTTGGCATTACACCACCGGGTGTACTCGTAACACCAGTGGCCATTACAGGTTGTGAGCGAGGTGTATTTTAGGTACGTAATCTGGGTTGAACGCCGTGTCCGAATCATAGGCCATGAAACATGGCCCTACTTGGCGCTACAGGCTAGTAGCGGATGCTTTTCGTCTCCAATTGTGGCTCAGAGTGATGTAGATCTTAACCACCTCAGTGCGCAGCTGAAATATTCCAATCGACTTTTGTTTTCCGTCTGTAAGTGGGCCACATTACCACAATAAAAGGAAAAAAAATGTTCTATTAGTAAACATTATGGATAGGGTATTTTTTATACCCTGTCACTTTATGGGATATAATATGTTATATGATAAAGCAAAACTGAAGCTTATAATATTCTCAATCTACATAATCAGAAACTTTCTGAACCTACTTTGGTTGTTTTTTATTTTGTTAGGAAGAAACCACAGAGCCAATTCACACGGAATGCTATGGGCCGCGTGTGATCGCGTCAGTAATTTATTTGAAACTGCACAAATTGATCAACGTGGTTTGGAAGATAAAACATTCATTTTGACTTTGTATTGCTTTGTATGAGCAACTATCTGTTTTGTAATAACTTCCTTACACAAAATGTGCTTTAGACAAGAGGCTACGCGCAGCAGGGTATCACGTTCAATGATGATTACACATATGTCGCTGTGGGCGGTGATAGAGAAAGCATCAATGTGAAAAGCAGGGTCCGGAGTTGTTACACAAATAAATATTACAAAAATCTTAGTTAATTTTATGTTTCGAACTAAAATTTTTGTGTATCATTTTTCTGTCTGAAATAAAACACGTGAAAACTTGTCCAACGAAAGTTGCTTAAAGTAACCAAATTGGTCCGCCGTAACTACTACATTTAGTTTGGCAGTTTTGTCGACGAGCTCGAGGGTTCAGTAATATCGCGCACGTAAAAAGGTCGAACATGTGCGGGTTTCGTTCTGCCTGATTAAGCAAGTACATTCAGCCGAACCCGCTAAGTCGGGGTCCGCAGTTTACCTGAGGGTAATGTAACCCGCTGCAATACCCTTCCACTCGGTGTTCGAGCCTCCCCTCATCCGCTTGTGCGCTATTAGACCTAACAGCATTTGTCCATTGGAAATAAAATGAATAATGCGAACTCGATGTCTGGCTGGCAGCGCGATAATGATAATGGATGACGTCTGTTGCTTCGGTTCTTTTACATTATTGAATATTATAAGCCAGAGTTACATGTATTGTGTAGCTGAAGCCATTCGTACATATTGTAATTCTGCCCATGATACGAAGTTTAGTTATTTAAGTTATAGTGATATATTTACCTTATTATAATTCATAATGACGCCAAAACCTATTAGGTGTAACGAATGATCTCGAAGGATGTTATCCTAATAATTCTTAACTTAGTACTTAGCTTTAAGGATACTCTTAATGCCAAGCAATATTGTGATCTCGAATTTCAACCGTTTTGAACTAGTCACTGCGTAGTTTTTAACTAGCTATCTGTGTAAGCGTATTATTTTATTTTCGGAGTCTGCAGCTGTAGTTGTAAATATATATATTTGTATAATAATAGACGTAGATACATTTATTTTTGTATAAATCGATATTAAGTAGTAAATACGTGTCAATGTAGAGCTGTCCTTGTATTAATTTCAACTTTTCTTTATTCGCTTTTCTCGTGTAGATTTTGGATATTCTTGTTGTGGTATTTTCTAAACCGTACCAGTAGTGTACCGTACTTTTAGATATTTAAAAACCACAAGTCTCCTTCCCGTTACAAGATTTTCAAAACACTGTTATTTTTGATTCCACAGAAATATAGGAATAGTAAATAGAATAAATTAACGAGTTAATGTTTGGGGTCACTGTCAAAGTGTCCAGTTTAAAATAAGTGCGGAGTCAGAAGTACCTGTTCTATTAATAAATATAATAAATAAAATATTTCCCCACACTACCCCAAATTTTCAACCTAAATTTCAGTACACCTTGTACATGCATTCTTTAGACTCTGATTTCAAATCCGTTCTATAATGTGCAGTAAAGTGAATATATATTATTAGGTACCTTGGGAAAGTGTAAAGCTGCGGAATATTTTTTATTAAAAGTTCAGCGGTATGAGCATAACGTCCACGATACTCAAAATGGTTAAAGTCATCCGAGTGGAAACTGCACTTTCTTCCAAATATTTTACGATCGAAATCTTCTCGGATTATACAAACTTTCTTAATTACTTCCATTGTAACTGAAATCCCGAGGTTTATTTACAATAAGACAAACACCAGATTGAATTCAAAGGGCTTCACAATCGTAAACTTTTGCCGCGTGTAATGAATTGATTAAGACTGAAGGCCAGTTTATTTCCCACTTTACTAGATCTGACGATTCGTTTGTGATACTCAAGCTAAATAGAATAATTCAGTCACAGCTTCCCTAACTTAACCCTATTTACTGTGAACGTCTTAAGAAATTTCACGAAATACTTTCGACTACTATTTTGTATGAACTATAAATAGGTTAAATACTAAGGAGTTTATGTATAAAGATCGATTAACAAACGTCCAATATCGCACTCCCTCCAGTGTTTACACACATCATTTTTGTACAAAGTTACGAGTATTTTATTGGCTCCTATTTGACTATATTGCCTATTCAGTAGGCAACCTTTAAGAGTCCTTACACAAAGCATGTTATTATAAAAACAAAAACAGAACAAAAAATATCTTCAAGTCTATTTAATGCTATACTTCAGTAAGTATCCCTCATCATCATCAGCCTGAAGACGTCCACTGTTGAACAAAGGCCTCCCCCTCGAGAACTTGTCTCCCCCAACGGTTGTGTGTTCTACGAGCGATGTGGCCTGCCCATAGTGCCCATTGCCACTTCAACGTACATACTTTTCGAGCTATGTCGGTGACTATAGTTCTTCGGCTAATCTCCGTTTTTCGGATTCTGTCGCGCAAACAAACTCCGAGCATAGCTCTCTCCATGGCTCGTTGAGCGACTCTGAGCCTCTCCAAAAGACCAGCAGGCAAGGACCACGTCTCAGAGCCATAAGTCATCACTGGCAAAGTATCCCTCTACAATAGTATTTATTGCTACTACGAGTTGATACTCAAGTAAGAATTAGTCCCATCATTAGGCAATAATAATTCAATCGGGGTTAGATATTTGAAAGCACATCTTTGAAAATACCACTCGAAAAAGTTAAAACTTTTATTGGTATTACTACAAAACTACTGCTGTTGACACAATGATCGATTAGAGCTGTGATTTCTGCTACTGTATTTATATTTCAGATACATCATTTACCACTTTCGAGTATTTTCACAGTTACCATTTAAATTTAAATGAATGAACATGCGTAAATTTTTATGTGAATAACAATTTGTGCGTTCGTGTCCCTGGCATCGAATATATCTCACTACATATACTTAGAGCTTCCATTGGGATACGGGATACGTATGTATTGTGTAAGGTCTCTTATAGAGATTAAGTCATTATAATACATAACATAAGTACTTACATGATAAGTCATCTTTCCCCGATCCTAGACCTATAAGTAGGCTTTTATCTGCATTGCCAAAAATAGGAACCTAGTTGAAAGTTTATGCTGCCACATTAAATATTATTTTCAACTTTGTACATTACGTCTATTTATTTTCTGAGGTTAAAATGAATTACGTTTATTTGATTAGCTCGTAAAGAAATGGGTAAGAGAGGTAGTGAACATAACCTCTTCTTAATTGAAATTACTGACTTTATGTTACAAATCTCATATATACATTTTGCTCAATTCTTACAAAACTACCCAACTCAAAATAAACTCAAGCGATATTATTTTGATATAGTTTTACTAACTTAAGTTAAGTATATCACTGTTCTACATTGTTATTGAAATTAAAGTGCCAAAAACAATTTAGGGAGCTTTTAATGTAAGTTTTCAATCAATTATCTAATTAAATGTAGTTAAGAGATATTGTTGTAAATATTCGCTTCATTAATGTTGTATTTCGTATAAGTATCAAAATGAATTGAATAAATTGTATGAAAATGATGGAAATGTTTTATTACACAACGACATTTTGGGGTAGGTACGTACGTACTTATCGATACTTACCAGTATAACACCATATTTCGATATAATAATATAATTATGATACATACATATTACCGATATTTAAGTATTTATTTGAGCATTTCAAGTTTTTTTAAATTGTCGACTCGGTTTTATGAAAGGTTCGTTGCATTATACGAGAAGAAAAATAATCGTGACAGCATAAATAAAACAAATTTACTTTGTACAGTGCACCTTTCCCATGCCACATTTTTCGATTTAGCAAAGTCGCGTCCCACCTGTCAACTGGTATATCAGCACCATCTAAGTCATCTTACTGTCAATACTTAGGAAAGATATATATTTGAGTGGTATGGTACCTTTATCAAATATATCTCACAAAATACTGATAAATTTTGGATTACAATAGGTAGGTATATCGTCTCCCGCTCACCATGTAAATTTATATAAGTTTTTTTATGGAATTGAACTAATAAACTGAGAATAAATAAAATTGTTTTAGGGATATTTGTGAACAACAAATTGCAAATTATCTGGTTTTTCTCAATGCCGTGCATAATATTAAGGATACGAAACGAGCAATGGAATGACAAATATAAAACATAGCAGCTGAAAATAATACTTTAAGGAGGGTATCGTCATTATCTCTGGTCGTCTATAGGGGGCGGTGATCACTGCTGCATAAAAATTAGGCTACACCTACAAACATGTATTAAATGAATCGTAATGACTATTAACCAGTGTTGTCGTTGCGACAACCAATCTATGCCCGCTGCAGTCGCTACATCGATTCCATGGAATTGCAATTTTGGAAACAATGCGAAACCAAACAAGAGGAGCGCGGAAAATTCAGCGAGCACTGCATATTTTATATTTCTTTGAACGAAGTCAAATGTGCTGGAAATTTAAACATGTAAATATTTTATTGAACAAAACGATGAGACTGGGTACCTACATTATTAACTAAATTTGCAGACTGGATTTAAACCTAGTTTCGAGTTTTCTATATGTTTCATGAATACTTAATGAATGGCCAAATTTTATTTGTATTTACTAGGGGGGGACTCAGTATGTATATAAAAAACCCGCCAAGTGCGAGTCGAACTCGCGCACCGGGGTTCCGAACAAATTCGACTAGTGAAAATATTTTTTTCAAACAATCAAAGTGTTAGCAGAGCCCTGCTCCCAGGCAAACTGTAGGCAGTACGAGGTCATTTTATATTGGATTTTACATAGAAAGACATTAAAAACCGGCCAATTGTGTGTCGGGTCTCGCGCAGTGTAGTGTTCCGTAGTTGCCTGTCACAATAGGCGGCTATTATGAACATTATTATTATTCTTCATTTTTATTCGTTACTTTAAACATAGTTCACGAATATTTATAAGTTGGTTGAATCTTACTCGTGAAATTATAAAGCCAACCTAGCTGTGATAGTTTTCCATTAAACTCTGTTAGGTATTTATACTATTACCATTTTTTTTTCATCTATCCAAATATAACCGTTTAGCTGGCAAGGGTGTGGACACTTGGCTCAAACGATTATTATTTAAAGTTTAGTATTTCGCAAACGGATCTCAGAATCGAAAAAATGGTTTTTCCACACCCACAATATTTTTGAACGACCTTTCCAAGGACACCACACACTATTGAAAAAAAATGAGAAAAAAATCATCCCCACACTACGTGTAGGGGAGATACCTGAAAAAAAATATTCATGGATTTATTTTACCACATTGTCGGCGTAGTTAATATGTAGGTACACCCATGCTAAATTACAGCTTTCTAGTACCTACTAAGAATCTCTGAGCTAAGCTAAGACGGACGGACATAGCAAAACTATGGATTGTTGACTACGGAGCCCTACAAAATTACGTCTTTAGACCTATTACATTAGTTGTTCTATAAAAGATATCTTCATACCAAATCTTGAAAAGGCATGGCAGCTATTTACCAACTAATAAAAATACATACATTACGGGCTGATATTTTAAATGCACATTACTACCCAGATAGTTCATCGTAAGGAGCGAGTGATTTAACAGGAATATTTGCCAAACAGCCCCATCGCCAGGAGACCTGCTTCGCCGTACACAACCACCACATTGCAGGAAATTGCGCGACAAAACAACCAAACTTTGTTGAGTAAAATATAAATTCCACCATTCACAGGCTCGTCATTGTTCCCGTTGTTTAGCCTCTCGAAATGTCATTAGTGCCCTGATAAGTTTCTTGAAAACACAAGTTATTCCCCGTCAACTCGACACTTCGCTTAACAAAGGAGCCAGATTAAAACGCCTACAGCTTTGTATCGAGCCATGTGACACAAAGGCTGCTCAGATAAACGCACTAAGATGTTTCCTCCTAGACTCGTTAGAGCCGTTTAGATTGGGGATTCCCGTCGAGCGGTTTCCAGTTATTTCTAGCACTTTTCGGGCGTAATTGCCGCAATATATTCACTTATCTGGAGCGTGTAATCCTTCCCCAGGTGCGTCGCTAATTCCCTGTTATCTTGCGTTAATTTCCCTCGCATAATCGTCTCGCAAATTGATTGTACTGCCCGTCGCGCTCCACGAAATTAAATTAAAAATATTTTCCCTTCGCCGCTAATGGACGTGAAAAAAATGCTCGCATCATTTTTCACGAGCTCATCGTAATAACGCACAGATTCCACCGAAAACTTTTCGAATTAAAGTAGAATTGCTGACTTCTGACTTTTGGTGTCAGCTCTTGTCTAGCCCCGTATTTGTAGGAAAGTTATTAAAATACTTTTCAACAGGTATTTGTGCCAGAACACCCTCTTAAGTGCCATGTACGCGAAATAGCATGACTGTATTTCAATTCTCCAGCGACCATAGCAAGCTAGTAAAACTAGAAGCACGACACACCCAGCGGGACTAGAAACATGTTGTACACTCATGCTAATAACTCCACCAAGTTCACGTCTCGGGGACAGTCGGAAGGCAGCTTCCATTGGCAGCAAGAGTAACGTCGTTAGAGCGTCGCAGGCACGTTATCCGCGGATTAATATAATTCCCTAATTTATACGCGACAAGCTCGGCGCGTTCCATTGTTATCGGGCCAAACCGCGCCTTTCAATTACACAGCCGAGCCAGATAAATGTACTAGTATGTACGCACCTTCTATTGCTTTGTTGCTTAGTTAATGAGTACACCACTTGTAATCACGCTTAAGTAACATTTTAACGGGAATTTCTATAGAAATAAGTATGGGCGAGATATGAACGCTTTTGCAATGGGCCATTAGGTGATGATCACTACGAAAATGCAGCTTGCGCGGCCAATTAAGAATTTACATTAAGAAGGTACCTACTGAGAAAATTTTCATACAAAATTAATGATATTTTTATAAATGAAAAAAAAAACAGAAATGTAAAATTATAATAGGTATACAACACTTGAGAGTGAAGACACACGTAGGTAGGTAGCTAAACACTTTATAATAGATAGGTATGTGCTTACATATATCATCATAATTATAATTTTGAACGCTCTACCTTCACAGCGTCGCTCTGAACACATCCATTTAAAACACGAATGTACTTACATATTCAAAATTGCGGCACAACAAGCAACAATAATTTAAAGCTCATAATTACTTACCGAGATAAAACTTTCACGTAAGAACACGATTTGTAACAACGGCAGAATGCTCCAAGACATTCAAACTCTATTCTCGTATAATTAATACGACAAGTTAGCTGTATCTTTATGTACCACCAGGCACGTGTATTGCATTGTTTTGTGCACTTCCAACCAAATCATGTACGAATTTACAGTCAATGCGATTCTAAATTCGTTTACCAACAATTAACGTTCATCGGTATGTTGAAATTATATTAGAGAGTATGAGCGAGCGTGCGGAGAAGAACACTATAATAACCAGCGGTAGAAATGTTAATGTCATACTCAGATACATATGTGTCTGAAGATTTTATGAAGCCCTACAAGCAGATTTTCAGTTATGTACTTAGTACTTTACGAAACTTTATGCAAATCTCCCATCTCCATGTTAATATTTCTTGTGGGAGGATTAGACATTTTCTCATATCTCATCACACAGGGCGAGAGAAATTCGTCAGAGCCAGATATTAAAGGTTAAACGAGGTTGCCCACACTTAGCTATTCCAATCCTTAAAAGACTTGAGCAGCAAACACTGTCAAATTTTACTCTTGAGTATATTAGATTAGAGGATCAAGGAGGAGGAGTGTGAGCAATCAAATGAACAGTATTTAGAACTAAATAGTTATAATCGGGAACCGCAGCCGGAGTAGGCTAGGTCCTATTACCGCGCATCTCCATTTCAGAGCACGTAGGCTCATTGTGTTTGCTGACAGTAATCTTGAAGACTCGCCGGCGAATGTGTTGGGCCTCAGGACCCCAGAGACCGACTTCGAGGCACTCCCAGAACAGTTTTTGCTTTGTTGCACTCAACACACAAATACCAAACGTATCGTATGAATATATAGAGCTCGAATTCTCCAAAGAGCTGTCGGTTTCAGCATGGGAAAAGGCCGGCGATCGAAAGGTAGACGCTTTTCGAGGGGTCAACAGATAGTTCTATTTGTAATTTGTATCGGACGTGATTGGTATATGAAAATAATTCAAGAGGTATTGAGCCACTAACCCCGGATATTGTATACTCAGGATCAGATTTTTCTGATTTTGTAATCGAAAAGCCGTAAAATAAATTGATGTCTTAACAACCCTAACCATATTTTATTTAGCTGAAATTCGGAATATCTGATGTTGTTTGGCCTTATTTACAAATCCAAATGTTTCTCGAACCTCGGGGCGTCCCGGGAGAAACGGGGTAAGTAATAAAAAAGATCGCACGCAATCATATTTTATCGGGAAAGCTATTTTTCGCAGGTGGATCCGACGCGGGCGTTTATGTGCACGCCTCAATTCCTTGCCAGCTTCATAAAACGACTTGTTAACAATAAGCCCACGGCGTCCGCTCTCGTATAAATATTCATTCAGTCAGATCGTTAAAGCACAGTATTGTTTAAGTTGTGACCGTTAAAATACTTTTTATGAACACTTTTATTTTTGCTACCTAATTCTGCCCATAAGTACGGGTTGAGTTACATATTAAAATAGACGAAATGTTGTATTCATCTAAGGCTGTGTTTTCTTCTGAACTTGGTAAATGTAAAAATGGTTTTAGGAGAATACTATTTATTTTCCTTATTGCATTGTTCTTCAATAGATAGTATGAAAAAAGTTGCGAACCGCTGTGTCTGTATGTCCCTAAATTTTGATGCGGTTTTTTTTAATAGACAGCACTAGTGATTCAAGAGGAAAGTTTATATGTGTCATTCGCAGGCGAACGCAGTCGCGGGTAGAAGCTAGTCTATATCTATACTAATATTATATAGAGGAAAAATTTGATTGTTTGTTTGTTTGTTTGAATTGAATAGGCTCCGAAACTACTGGACGGATTTCAAAAATTATTTTGCCGTTAGAAAGCTACATTATCAGTGACATAGGCTACTTTTTACCGCGGGAAAATACCTATTTCCTACGGGAAAATTAATTTATCGCGGGCGAAGCAGCGGACGGAAGGCTAGTTGTTAATAAAATACAAAAGAGCGTTTTCCAAAACAAGTCCACATGATAATTTTTTCCAGATTTTAACTATTTTGGGTTTTTCTTACTCCCTATCGATTATACAAGACAAAATGGGTCCCAAAATTTATATTCTAGTTCGTCACTTTTTTCATATAGGTATTATTTCCTACCTACCTATTACCTATGGAACGTGACGAACAGGAAAAAAAACCATAATTAAATCTGGGACACATTTTTTCTTGTATGAGAATCGATGGGTTAAACGATTCTAAGGAAGAAAAACCCTAAACAGTTAAATTCTGGGAAAAAAGTACATGTGTACTTTTTTAAAAAACGCTCACAAAAAAATGTTCAGCATAATGGTAAAGAATTAAAATCCAGTCTTAAAAAACAAAGAAACCTAGAATAATAATTATTAAAGGTTGCACAACCCCGAATGAACTGTGAATGGACACAACATGTTAAGTGCTCATAAAAACAGTAAAACAATATATCGAGTGACTGTTGTTCCCTTTACGCATGGTCAGCACAGCCAATTTATAGACGTGATCCCGCACACTTGCTCCACTAAGTACAACTAAACCTGTCCACTTGTAGTTTATTAAAAACATTCTTCGCGCAAAAGGCAGAAGGAAATTAATTATGATCGATCAATCACAGTAACGCGTTAAATATCATTCTGTGCTTCATTAGTTGCCCATGAGGGTTTTTACTATTCGAGCAATCCACAGCTTGCGTATAATTTTGTTTTATATTAGTACTAATTAACCTCCAATAAATCAATTCTTAGCGCTTCGACAAAATTATCGGATAGCCAGTAGGAACCAGAAGAGTTTGTAATGTCTGTGTATTATGTAAAAGCTTCAGACTCCCCGGTGAGAACAATGGTGAATGAACTATTTGTGCATGCTGCATACTCTGTACAAAAAATCGGACGACTCTGCAGATTGACAAAACATCACGAATTTAGCTGCTACCGTAAAATGATACCCGTGCCACGGAAAATAAAGCTATTACCGGCAAGGGTTACCTGTTCGGTAGGTAAATATCGTGGAGAAATTTATCATAATAATATAAGAGAAACGTGACCCGGCACCTTCGAAATTACAACGCAAGCAATAATTCAATCAGGCGCGGCTTAACCGGCTCTCGCCATGTTTACCCAACACACCCTTCTCACGGCGACGGCGAGATCACTGTATCATATTAATTGAGATTCATGGACGTCAATATGTTAAATAATAGAAATGAGTGTCGCAGTCATGGGTCTCGGGCTTTTAGTGCTCTGATTAGGTTATTGTTGGTGTATTGGCTCACGTCATCCGTGAACAAAACGATTACTATGCCATCTTACACCTTATATTTAGGAGGCACAAATAACACTCAGAATGACTAATATTTGATTTCGCTTAGGACGTGCAACTCACAAGTGATCCGTTTTCAACCTCATTTCTGCAACAAACAACGCAAACCATCACGGTTTTGTAAAAATAGAGCAAACACCTTTTCTAGTTGGGTTGAGCGGCTCGTATCGACTGGTTGTGTGATGGCGTCAGGGATAACAGTGTTCATTTGTTTTGCGGCCGCCGCCCTGCTCCGCACTGCCACTTGTCGAGATGAAGATAAGATCATAAAAGGTGATTTTCCTACCCTTTTTTAACCAAAACAATACTTGCGGGCACTAAATCTCTGACAAACTGTTGAGTTTATCTCCTGCAGGCACAATGTCCAAGTCGGGACTATTACTGTAAGTCTAGGCTATCGCAGCACCCGGGGGAGCAGTAATGGACCGCGGAAACGACCGGGAAAAGAACAATGAAAGTCTAGTGTCCGCAACTTGATTTAGTGTTCTTGGACACCTAATAATGTCTGTCTGTATCTAGTAAAAAAAGGTGGAAGGAAGTCGTACCTAGTTTCTAGTCTATCTTATTGGTTCTTAAAGTCGACATGGTTTTAATTCACATAACTTAAACTTTTATTCGGTTAAAATTCATAAGTATAAGTGGAAATTATACATGTATGTCGTTGCACTAATGTGTAGAGGAGGTGAGACAGCTTTTTCCAAGAATTTTGATTGTAGCATGCTACTGGCCGAATGAAGTTTACGAGCCATGCTTCGGCGGCTGCGCAGAGGTCTCCTGCGACAACCCACGCAACCACCTGCGTCCCTGCTACCCGTACTGCGAGCCTGGCTGCGTGTGCGAGGAGCCCTACGTGCGCGACGACCGGACGCACCAGTGCGTCATGCCGCAGGACTGCTCGCCGTACGTACCGTCTATTAAAGTATTGAAACTCGTTGAGATGAATTTGCTCCGCCTCTTGCCCAAAGGGTGATACAGAGAAAAGTACGTGCTCGCTCTAGCGCTTTCTATTGCTGCACAATTTAGATGATGTAAGTAAACCAACATTAAAAAAAAGCCTATGCAAATGTTATCGAAAGACTTATAAACAACGCGTTGGTTCTAAATAATCACTATTATAGACCGACCGCTTTAAATGAGTCCCCGCGGTCGGTCTATAGACAGATTTTTCACTTCTGTTTTAAAGCATCAAGTTTTCAGTTGGTAGAATCTTGTGTGCAAGGTCAATCCAGATCGATTTCACACCTTACCTTATAAAACCGCCAAGAGCCTACTCGTGGTGATCAACTATTAAGTAAGTATTTCTCTCTCAGGTGTTAAAATACTACCATTTTCTGTTACAGAACTCAGATGGGCATCCCAGTACCGAGCAAGCGATCAGCAAGGCCTCCTCCTCCTAAGTATAATAATCGACCGCCACCACCACCACCACCACCACCACGAATGCACGGAAAGAGAGACGAGGGCATATCAGAATTAAAAGATTTGAGGGAAAGTGAAACGATGCCGAATGAAGAGTTCAAGAGGCCATCTGAGGTTTCAAGGATGGGAAACTACTTTAACATAGTAATAGCGCCTCCACCAATCAAGGCGCTGCAGCCGAGGAAGATCTTGCAGAATGACGGGTACAGAACGCCGTCCAAGAGAATGTCACCATAATCCAGTCCCATTACATTAATATGGAGTTCAGAAACCGAATAGTAGGTACATAAACTGAAATACCACCCACAACCAACGACCCTGGTATCAAGCTTTGGCAGCACCACACTTTAGATAATATTGAGTCAAATGCTCAAAATTTCCTCGGAAATGTTATTAGTTTGAAATTGTAAAAGATGCATTTATATTTTTCTAATTTGTTAATGTATGTAAAGTATTGATATTTTTTCTAATAAAATTAAAAATAAGCAGTTAAATGAATATCTTATTTATATTGTTTATTTATAATTTCACTCCTAATCCCAGATCATATTTTGAGGATCCAATAAAATAAATTATTTCAGATAAAGAATAAGCTTCTTCTTTACTTAATTTTTAAACATGAACATACAAGCATACAGTAGCCGCAACTCTGCCAAGGAATGAGACGGTGATGTTTGTGTGCCATACAAACTACTAAAACATTGACACTTTAAATAGGTACCTATAATTAGTCTAAGCCATAAATTAAAATAGTAGCGCCCTGATTTTCCGAATTATAGGTCCTACATATAACTAGTTTATTGCGTTTTTTTAAACTAAATAAAAGTACATGGTAAACATGAGTAAAAAAGCCTTCTCAGGGACTACACCCTGAAAACCCCAAAAAAGTCTTAGTTATTATTCCTACTGTCAATTCTCATGGCATAATTAGAAATGTGTTTCCCTTTACTTCTTCACGCTAGCTTTAAAAATGGATATAAATTGTACTTTGAAATTAATGGTTTTAAATAGCTACCTAGGTACATGAGTGGAGCCTAAAGCCCATTGCTCTATTTTCCTAAAATTCCCAAAGTCAAAAACGAACTAGAATCACATCCGGAAGTACTGGATCGTAAAATAGCTTTGTTTTTTTCAACAACGCGCTGATTGTCGCGCTTAGTCCCAGACTGGCCGCCGGCATGACAGCAACGCAGCAGCAATAAGAATATACCAACGCGATGCGGAACTTACTATTGTTGGCCCTTTTATTATGTAAGTAACGTAAACATTAAGGATTAGTCAATATTACCTAACAAAGTAACCAATAGTTTGTAATGCAAGAAAAAGTAAAACATACTATATATGTGAGCTAACGAGTCATATAAGTGATAAGTGACTATAAGTGATCGATCAAGGGCCGCAAGTTTTTTTTTATTATAAAGCCGACAAACGAGCTTGTGGTTCACCCGATGTTAAACGATACCCGTGGCCATGGGACTTTTGTTGCGCTGCCGGCCTCAAGCAAAATCGGCAACACTTCAGCCACAGGTCCATTCCATATCGGCATACCAAATAATATGAAAACTAGTTTCAGAAATATGAAGAATCAATTTGGTCAACCTGTTTATGTTGCAGATGACATTGTTGCTCTGGCGATGAGATCGAACAATTACGATTATGAGGACGTAGACGGCAAACGACACGCAATCGAGAGTGACAGGAGGAACTGGAGGAAAAAAGCCCTCCTCAATCTTAAATCCATTGAACAAGGGAAGGAGTGGGACGACAACACAAGAAGAAGAGGAGATTTTGAAAACGTTAGGTATCCGGATGAAATGGACAGGAGAAGTCCGGAGCTACCGAGTCCTTACAGAGGACAGCGGCATTACGAAGGCCTCGACAAGATGGCCAATATGGCCATGAAGAGTTCAGAGATGGGACAGTCTTCGCCTTATACGTAAATATTTATAAAATTGAAATTATCACACCAGTCTGGACTATTAGATTTATTTCTGCTTGTTTTTCAGAGAAAAAGAAAGCGAGAAGAAATTGTCAATGAACTGCGAGAGGCCTCACGAAAGGTGACTATTAATATTATACGGTAGCAGTAATAGAAAGCTTTTTGTGGATTAAGTATTTCCCTGTTGTAACGATAGTAAAAAAGGTATTGCGATAAAAAAATATTGGATGCCACTTTTACTGGCTCCACAGCTCTTCTTACAGAATCAACAAAGCGGCAGTTCAGTGTTTTATAATAAAAAAATAAGCATAAAAACAAAAATGTGTCACAGATACGAGGCGTGCTTCTCGGGCTGCGCGGCCGTGACGTGCGACAACCCGCGCGAGCGCCTGCGCCCCTGCTACCCGTTCTGCGAGCCCGGCTGCATCTGCATACACCCTTATGTGCGAGATGATCGCACGCATAAGTGTGTGCCGCCTGAAGACTGCACTAAGTACTAATAAAAAATTGTTTATAATAACATTTCAGCCTATTTAACCACTCTCTCATTGATATACTCGTATATCTTAAGTGTCAACGTGTCAGATTAAGTATACCTTAACTTGCTTTTTAATTTGGGTAACGAATTCAAAGCCCAGTCACTACTAGAGCGCCGGTATTACTTTAAAATTACAAAATTTAATTTAAAGCAGTTTTTCGACTGTTTTAATTAGTTTTTTATTTCGCTAATGAAATATCACCTATTGCGCAATTTTAAATATTTCTAGGTTTAAAGTTTGCTTTCAAAATCAAGACTAATTTTGACTTATTTGGTTACAGAGGATTGAAAGGCATACCAGACATTGGAGACGATGTATAAGGAAAAAACCTAACTACTAAGCGCATGAAAACAACTCACCCAGCTGTGGACGGGTGTTTTTAATGGAATGAAATTAATAAAAATTGATTTTTCCCACAATATTGTTTCATTTCCCTACTTCCTTACTAAATGATTATACAAAAATCAAGAAGAAAGAGAGAGAGTGCATAAAGAAATTGTGCGTGTGACTAAAATTGTGTAGGTACACAATACATTTGTCAGATTGAATAGTTTTATAAGTAAGAACCTTATTCAAATGTAGCTAAAGTTGAAACCCGCATGGGATTCAACGAAATATCATGGGAATACTTTATTGACTACACCTGTACGCTGTACCTACGAGTAGTGATTGTAATAATAATAATAATAATAAGTCATTTATTGCATGAAAACGGGTACAGAAGGATAGAAACAGTAATGTATCTGCTTTGATAAATGTAAGTACGTTGCATCGTAAATATATAAGTCAAATGTTATGTTTTGCTGAGTCAAATTATATCTATACTAGATGTTGCCCGCAACTTCGTCTGCATAGAATTCGTTTATCGCTATCCCGTAGGAATTACGCCATTTTCCGGGATAAAAAGTAGCCTATGTGTTATTCCAGACTATAAGTATCTATGTTCCAAATTTCATCCAGATCCGTCAAGCCGTTCTGGCGTGAAAGAGTAACAAACATCCATCCATCCATACTTACAAACTTTCGCGTTTATAATATTATTATGTACAAGTTCATTTGATATCTCACATTATTGTGAAAAGATTTTTTTTGGAGCTGTTAGAAATAATTAGTTAGAACAATGGTGGGTGACTTAATAATATAAATCACAAGCGAACATCATTTTATCTTGTTGTTGTGTGCTCGGTCCAATTTAGTGAATAATTGTAGGTTTTATTAAATACTACCTACCCTCTTTCTTTATGCCGTAATCGATTAAAAAGTTTAAGGTAGTTTTTGGGCAGGAATTAAAAAATAAAGCTTAAAGGGTACCTAGGTAATGGCAATTTGTTTTGAAAAATAAGGTGTGCAATTATAATGAGGTGGGTGGGGCGCTTAGTAGTCAAGTATTAGTAAAGTACCTAAACTTACTACGTCGTTTGTTCGAGGGACAATAATGTTTACGTACCTACTCAATAGTAGCTGTAAGAATGAACTCTTACAGAGTTTGAAACGCGTTATGGGCTTATGTATGTGTTTTAGGTGTTGGTTATAGTTAGGTGAATATGTAGATGTATGTTAGAAATATGTGGAAGCGAAGGAGGAGGGTGGGTTTCGCATTTAAATATAATATGTGTCCAGTAAACGTAGCAGCCACGCACGTGTAGTTGTGGAGTAGCAAGGTAACTGTTATTGGTTTTTTGTTATGGACCTCCACAAATCTGAGGAAGAGCATAAACAAGCCTCTCGCTAAAAAACCATAATATTTCAGATCACCATCTACTGATACGAGTAGGTACCTAATTGAAGTATGATCTTTTTTCCCCGCCTCAAGCGCCACCCATACTGGCGAGCAAAAATAACGGGTCGCTTTTCATACTGTACCTATGTTACGATTTTGTACATAAATTGCCACTTTTTTTCATTTTAATACTTAAAGGCTTTTTTCATTTTAATACCTTTTAGTGGAGGCAAAATACGTGAAATTTCACTTAAGTCAGGAAATAATTCTAAGAACTGATAAAAACGATTGTTTTTGATTTGTATGGGTTAGAAATGGAACCTAATACAGCATTTGATATATTCACCCCCCCGGAAAGGGGTGGAATTGGTTGAAAATGGTGTAATAGTAATAACTAAGAAGAAAAAATAGGTGTAGTCTGTGCAATTTTCCATACGTTTTATTACATCTTTATCTATATTTGCACCCGTTATTTAGCTCAATTCAAGCCACGGAACATACAAAAAAAAAATCATATAACTAAAAATATACTTCTTGGCATTGCGGCCCCGGGAAAAATACAGAACGCGGTGCAAATTGAGGAAATGATGAGAAAATATATCAAAACACAATACCAAATTTGCACCAGGGTGCGACACCCGGAAAGTAGTTTTCTATGTTTTACTGTCTTTGTACTTCGGGGGAAATTTTGAAATTAATAAAAATCGTCACAATCGTCTTAACTTGGTTTGAATGTAGTATCTTTTAAATATATGTTATTTATAAATTTTCACGACTATCTTAATTTCCCCCGAAGTACAATCTAAAAAAGAGTGAAAAAAACATGTTCCATACTTTGCACGGGGGTGCAAAGTTACCTGGGTGTTTATAATACTTTAAAAAGCTTAATGTAAGTTTGCACCAACCGTCTGAATTATCCTCGAGCCGCAATCAGAAAAAAATATTTTACCAAGATTCTATACATCGTACACCTTTTTAATTAATATACATTATGTACCAAACGGGACCCTTCACGTGGCTAAACTTGCGCCTAATACCTTTTATCATACTCCAAAATAAAGGCATTTGAAGTTTATACCTAATATTTTAAAGTGTCCCGTACATGATAGAAAGGTGCAAACCGAGGGAAACCATCTAGTCGTGACCTTTAACGATTCCACAAAAAACCACGACTACACGAATTACTTCCATACTTTTCCGTAATTCGACTATACTATTTTGGTCGCCGTGTAATACGTAATAGTTACTGCACTCAGACTAAAATGATTGCATTTTATGCGGTTTAACATTTTAAGCCCGTTAGTATCATACACATTTTAATTCCGAAGAAAAAGACTGAGTATTAGATTCAAAAGAGAACAACTTTAAAGGGAATAGTACCTATTTACCTAGTACTGTATGAAGTTAGTAGCGTTATATAAAGACTCGTAGTCATGAGCAAAAAACTGTGTGAAACACATCTGGTTAATATCTTAACAAAATGTCGCTTGTCCTACTCTTTTATCATTTCAATGAGCACATTGTGCTAATCCAATAAGAATGCTAGAACGAACTGCCATTGTATCGCATCGTTCGCAAAATCTCTTTTTTAGTCTTTTTTACTTTAGAATTTTAATCAGGAGTTTCCACATCGCATATCATGGTAGGAACTCACGCTAGCTAGTCAAGTCAATAAAATAAAAAAGCCCTTTTTATAAAAAAATATGTTCAATCCTGTGAAAAAGAGTCCATTACACACAAAAACTTAATCATTAAGCCATTATGATATCTTCGTTTAGAGCAATAAAGTTAAAGTGATCAAATGATTATTTTTATACTACTCTTCTTTTGTACTTACTGTAATGCTAAAGGACGATATGGTAAAATATAATTTTGCTTTAATTAATTTAAAAAAACTAAACAAAACTTGTTTATTACAATATTCTGTATTTTTGTAGAGTGCGGTCCACACGGCAACTTCGAGTACTGCATCGAAGGCTTCCCGGGCTGCGTGGTCGGCTGCCACTGCTTTCCCGGCTACTATTTCGATACCGACACTAAAATTTGCGAGCCTAAGTAAAATTTTTCAACATTCGAGCAAGGATAATTTGCGTTTAAGTCGCTAAATTTAAATTTAATTCCTTCTTTCTTTCAGCATGAAATTAACACAGGATTTTAGAAGACATTATGCAGTAGGGACTCGGCCTCCATCTGACGACAGCGAAATAACAACAGAACTACCGCCACCGACCACTGCGCACCCGCTGGAGGCCCACGTGGACGAAATATCCAAAGACACGGGCGACCTTAGCGACTGGCTCTACAACCAATTCTTCAAAACAATAGAAAACCAAGTCATAAACAAAACAGACGATGAAGAGCTTTTAAAAGGAACCAGGAGGAGTGGTGGATCTACAAAACGAACGCACAAGAACAGTAAAAAAAAGAATTTTAAAAAGTCGACGAAACATGGTTTGAGGAGAAAGTTGTTGCGGATTTCAGAAGACGATAGCATGTTTGATTCGTCGAGTTCGGACTCGGAGTCTAGCTCCCGCGACCGCTCTGGCAGCTGGGAGAGCTGGGAGGAGGACATGGGCGGCGGCGGGCGAGGCCACGACCGCGACCCCAACAAGGACCACGGCCACCGGAAAATAGTAGTCTACAGCAAACAGCCCAAAGCGCCGCTGCCGTCTTTCATATTTTTACCAAACGTTGAGACACCATTTTATCCGCCCATTGGATTACCAGTGCCAGCCATGCCCATGTATCCAATGATTCCAGTACCTCCAATACAACCCTTCTTACCACCTCTAGGTCTTTATTGTTTTATATTTTTATTGCTATCATATTGCTAATTTTTTTAATCAATTTCGGTATCTAATACCTACTAATTGTATGACCAAATTTACACTGCATATTTTTTTTCGTACAACAGTAGTGAATAACAACACTGGAAATGAAAGCGGTTCGACGACACAAGGACCAACAACAACAACAATAAAAGCAGAAACAACAACTGCATCAACAACGACGCAAAAAGACCCAAAGACGACCTCACCAGCAGATGAAACGGACATCCCGAAAACATCTGGAGAACCGTCAGCAGAAACCACAGAACCGTACGATTTTTATTTAAAAGTATTTACTCATATCCAGATAAAAAATTTAATAGTGTTTGTGAAGTTCTTAATCCCCACTGAGCCCGCGTGGCAACTTTAACCCAAAGCCTCTCATTCTGAGAGGAGATCTGTATCTAGCTGCGGGACTTACCTACGTCAGGATTACGATGAAGTCGAAGACTATAAACCTTCAGATAAAATAAAATCTTTTTTGACAGGACATTTTTGCTCCTAAATTAAATCTAAAGAGTATGTATATTTATTCCAGAACAATGAGAAAACAGTTACGAAACCAAAACAAGAAGAAACTTGTAAGTATTCTCAAGTATTACAATTTTTCTTCAAAATTTCGATGGATTTAATTAAACGTAACAAATAACTTGGTCGTCTATTACATGTCTTTATGTTCTTTTTTCAGCTACAACGTCTGAAGGACAGAAACAATAAACAGAAATTAATTAAGAGAACGGGGACAGGAGGTGAAAGACTAGGAAAAAGCAAAAGCAACCATTTTATTGATGCACCCCTTGACCCATCAATATTCGCTGCTGATAATTTCTTCCAACAACCAATCGAAGAAGAAATGCGTGGTCAAGAAAAGGACCATTTACATCCTTACGACGACGATGTGGATTTCAAATACTTGACTCAGCTTATTCACAGGGTTGATGCTAACCAGACGAAAGCACTGCCATTTACTCCAAACAGTGCTGGCACCATGAAAGACATGAAAGCTCTGGCAACGTACCGAAAGTTAAATAGGTCACCCCTCACACCCGGTTTTCTGCAAGCCAATCCTCCAACGCGGCGCAGATTCAATGACTGTTCGAAACATGATGACAACTACTATTCCAACCTTGGAAGGCAAATTGCTTCACTCATTAGAGGAATACATCCTGACGTCGTAAGTGAAGTCAACATAGACATTGCTCGGACGAACAGCAAAACCGAGCCCTTCCTCAGTGAGAACAGCTTTGCTCCGCGTTCTTACTGGGAAAGATTTGTACGGTCGCCATTAAGGAGAGATATAGGTCATTATTCAAAATATGAAGATTTGAGGGTCAGCAACGAACAATTATTTAATCTTGAAAACAAAGTCGAAGTAGAGGCGTTGTCAAAGCCAATATTAACATTACAAGAACTCGAAAATGTAATTAGCGCTGTGAATAAAATCCAAAAAAAAGTACAAAATAGGCAAAACAAACAGGATTATTTTAAGCCTTCTCAAGGAAGCCTTAATGTAAGTCTGCTGCCGCGAGATCGAAGTAAGCCAACCGTACTTCCGAAAAAACTTACGAATGAAATTATAACAGATACTGTTTTTAATGTGAATACAGGAAAAAATATTGATAAAAAAGGCGTGTTGAGCCGTGATTCTAGACGGAATAACCCCAGTTCAAGTAATGCTAAATCAGGTCAAATTCAATCGAATCTCACGAAAAATAATGACTTATTCCAAGAACACAAACTCACAGATGAAATATTTTTTAATATTCCCCATAATAAACTTCGCGTAATCCCGTCTGTTACCCCAACCCAAATGCCTTTGAAGACCTTTGAAACTACGAAATCATCTATACAAAAACAGCAACCCACTCCAACAAAATACAATGGTAACAAAGTCAATAGTTACTACTTCAACGATATACAAAGCGGTCCTAACTTGCAACCTAAAAAACCTAACGCATTCTACATAAAGTCGAAGCCAGCTTCGTATTTCTTTAATGATTTCGATTTCTTCGTCAAGAGGAAAAAATGATGGTCTAGAATAAAATTAGGACAGCTATTGGCATGCCAAGTAAATTTTCAAATAATAAGACCAATTCTCAAACTGACTGTGCTTGCCTGAATCCAGCAAGTGTTTACGATATACAAACTCGGAGCAGCATGCCAAGCCCTGGCTGCAGTGCAGCGGATACCCCGGTAACACATTCCGCCCGGCGACGAACACCAGTCGGATTTTGCAAACTGCGCAATCACTATTGCGGGGTAAATTCGTACCTTAATTTGGCGCTAGTGCCCGACGAAGCAATGTAGGCTTAACAAGAGTGATTGCCTTTTTAGTAGATGAGCAGGAATAAACGGTAATCCTGTTGTATTCTTCACAGACAATTTAATTCCCATTTCATAACGCGAGACGTGCACAGGGGCTGGCAGCGGGCAGTGGGGACGCTGTGGCGGCGCTAGCGACCGGGGCCTCAGCTTATGAATACGTACCATCAGCCAGTTGTGAACTCGAGCGCAAGGGACGCGATCACGGCGCTCCTGCATTGCCGATAGTTTTCCGTCTATATGATGCAGGCTTATATTTACGTTCGAACTCGCTTCCTACGTTCTCATTTAGGTAGAACTTTCCGGCAGACGGTTAGTATTGTAAAACTGATGCAAGGAAGTCGTATCGAGCGGCGGAGTTAAGCTGAATATATTGTTGCAATTGCAATAACCGTTACGCGCTGCAGGTCGTGGCGAACAAATTTTGTTAGGTTAAATTGGTGTCGTTTCGATACGAGTTTTGAATATACATAAATAAATATTTAAATGAAATTGGGTACTTTATTTGATATATTTAACTTTAAATCACTTAAATTTAAGCATTAGGTGTTATAATGTCTGCCAGGTGAAAAGGGCTAATCGTTTATTAGGAAACAAAGCAATTTTGCCCACAAACGCATATACACATGTCAGCGGTCGGCAGTTAATTGGAACACTCGTACTGGCGGAGGCGGCACTCGCTCGTCCGTCACGCCAGGCGCCGCCAACGTCGGTCCCCGTACGCAAGCGACCCTTGTATGTTTGGACTGCCTCCACCAGAGATGTACTTGACTGCATGGTAAAGTTTAGGTACTTAAAATAATAATAATAATTTATCAAAAAAGATGTGTGTTTTTGCTTAATAGCTCAACTTAGCACTAACAGAAACTGGTAGCTTTTTGACCTCGCTCACCGTTTGAATATCTTGCAAACTATCGTGGGAAAACAGCTCTTACATTACTTACGACGAGTATATTACCCATCCAATATTCATAGAATACAAGAGACCGCTTATCACAATATAAAGCGCCTTTTAAGTTTATTACAATACCAAATACCGCACACTATCAGTTCCACAAACACGTTAATGTTCGTTTTAATAAAAGGAAATTTTGCAACAATGCTCGTGAATGTAACTTCATGGATTTACTTACGTAACATATGGAAATAGAAGTATCTAAGTTGAAAATCCTAAATCTTAACTTTGTGCGACTTTAATATTACAATAGTTACTAGAAGAGCAAAAGGCAAAAGCAGTAGAGGTGAATGCTAAACCTAAAGCTTACCACGCATAACATAGAGTACACACATATAACAAACGTAGGTATGTTGACACAAATGCCCCTTAAAAAAACATGCCTGTTCACGGAATCAAAGCAATCAATCGTTCGATTTGGTTTATCGCAGAAGTCCTGTATTCTTATTCCGCAGGCAGCTGACTGACAATTCTGTCTGCTTTATTTGATTCCCTTAAACAGTGAACGGGTGAGTGTTTGGCAAGCCCATTTATACCTGACGATTCTAAACTCTGCTTTCATAATAGGCACCAACATGCAGCACGTGTACAATTTAAGAACGGGTGTGTAATGATTGATATAAAAATATTTAATATATTTTCTATAGATATATCAACATTTGATATAATTTCAAAGGGTATAATCACTCATTGTGTATAATAAACGTTTGGTATAATTTTAAAATATATAAATTTATTTCGTATATTTATCGTTCGGTATAACGCTTATTTCTTATAACGATTATATGGTATAACGCTCATTTTATATACAAAAATATTTTTTATAGCAGTTCGTTTTTGTTGGTGGACGCAGTTTAAACCTAACCTAACCTACTTTTTGATAGTAGTTCGTTTTGTGATTATGTCTCTAATACATTTTATCAATAATGGTTATGCCAATTGTTGTATTTTATATAAAAATAACGTTATACCATAAGTTCATTATAGGAAATAAGCATTATACTTAAAGAATGTTATATTAAATGATATTATATCAAATGATCATTATAAGAAATGATAATTATGTCATATGTAAATATATTAAGTGTTGTTATATGATTTAATAATTATATCAAATGAGCGTTATTGCTACTAATATTATACCAAAAATATAACACCCTTTAAGAACAAGTTAAGATATAAAAAGCGAGGATTGGTATATGTCAAGTGTTTAACAGGTAGCTGTCTACACAGCATTTAAAAATTTGTAATAACAAAATATGTCAAGGGAATTGCGCAAGAATTATTTCACCTGAATAACTATTCTGGTATCTTTTCTTTTACCGCTTATGATGTGTCAAACTCTGAAAAAACTTTGAATTGCTAAAGACCTATCCATCCGTCTTCTCGACATTGTGACGTGCAATGTTTTTCAATTTTACCGCATATTTGGCTCATGATACCCGCCTTAAATAAGCACGTTGTACCATATTTTGTAAATTTTTTCTGTTCTTTTTTTTTGTTTTCTTTAAATGCTGTGTACAACTCTTACGTGATGTTCCGTAATTATTGTATTGGGAAAACTATTGTATGTTATTTTATCAGAATGCATTATGTTATTGGACCAATTGTTAATCAAAAAAAACAATATTTAACTTGTTTAATACGTGTACTTAGCCAACGTTATGCTGTAGAAGGTTGTAAAGCGGAGCAACGCTCGTAGCTAGGAGCCGGCGCCAATTTCCATACGCGATGTGCTGCTGCTCGCGTCGCCGGTTGGCCTCACGTCTTCAACCTAGAAAGACATGGTCGCAGGCCTTGAAAAACGATGACTTGATGACGAAGGAATATTCTTTGCTTTATCAGGAAAAAGACAAGTTTAGTATATAAAAAAGAAATACTTCTGTTTGGCAGAGCTACTAATTCTAGAAGAGCTGAAAACTTCGAACTAATAACGGTTGTAACCCCCCCAAGAATGGTCTCTTAACTACTAGTGTTTTTAACTAACCAAATCCTTAACTTAACCTAATTTTAACCTACATACGTAATTAAAATCTAACAAAAATTAAGATAAACTAACACCTTGGCCTGGTGATTCGTCTAGCGTTTGTAGGACCTACATTGTGATAAACCGTACATTAAGTAACCCAATGAACTTTAAGTGAAAAGCAAGAATGAATCCTATCATTTGAACACACTAAAAATACTTAAGAATACCTGATGAATTTACTACCTAGCTGTACTATTCTTAGACTATAAATGTATCAGTATTGTAGAGGATACCGGGGCCACAATGGCCCCGGGTGGAACTCCATCCTTCCCCTATTTCCACCCCTACGCCACCAGCTAACAAAATAATCCTTCGTGAAGAATCATGTTGCTGAAAAACTAAGCACTAACAATGGTGCTAATTAAAGTTCTATAATACTGACACAGTTTCTACTCTACTGAACTCTAGTTTCAATAACTATTTGATTTATTATCCTCTACGGATATTATGATTATTAATTCTATTAATCAGATTTTACCATACTTTATTATTATTAAGATAATAACGGGTCCTTGACCTCATTTTGATGTCAATGACAGATCTCTTAAGGTTTACTTCAATTAAGGTTTACTATTCTTTACTTTCTGTTAATAGTTTAAAACGGGAATGAAACATAAAGAGTTCTTAACGAAAGTGGTTATACTTATAAATATCTACTATTATTTCTAACTTAGACTAAGAATATTATACTGCAGAATGGTTATCTCAAAGTTCTGAACACTAGAAGGTATGGCATTATAGTAGTATTTCTATAATAGACAGAATAAAACATTTCTTGTTTTATTTATGAAATTAGATACAATTCAAGTAACTACAGCTTATGTTGGATATTCCCCCTCGTGGTGTAGAATTCTCAACGGAGTTCACTGTACTCACTGGTTTAATATTACTTCCTTTTATGCGGAATCTGAATTTTTATAATTTACTCCATCTATTATTTTATAAGATGTGTTGAATAACTGATTATATTAGATACTCAGTCAACTTATTATTTTAAACTCGACCTTGTGCTAGCAGTCATGTATTGAAACAACCATCCTTACATTGGAATTTTATAAAAACTAACTTAACAAAACTACAACTTAACTACTTATTAAGCTGGAAATATTTCCAAATATATTAGGTGTGTATGACTCTATTCTAAACTAGCTCTGTGATGAAAATCAATCTGGAGGATTGGCCTCATATTTAAGTTAATCATGTGGTGAGTACTCAGAGATCATCCGGTGTAAGAATCACTCTGCTAACTAAGCCCTAAAACAAGGTCCCTGCCTACTTCCCTAACATTCCTAAATTGTACTTTAAGCTTGTCCGAGACCCCTAGCTCTGTAGGTAAAACAACTCTAGGGAACGACCCTTATTTACATTTAGTGTAATGTTAGATTTGCGAGGTGCAATGCAAATCTCCTAAACTCCTAACAGCAAAAGACGGTGTGTTCCTATGGGTCCCTAACACGTAGGCCTAAATGTTGCTAGTTCCCTGGCAATATAGCCCCTAAGAGGAGGGAACCAGCGGAAAGGATACCTACGATGTGTGTAAATAAATATTATAAATAATGAAACGACTTTCTGATAACTTTCACGCCTGAAAAGATGCGTCTTGCGACAACCCAAATCCATGGTACAAATATCAGACGCAGTCCATCAGAAAACCGTGTGAGTATGTAAACTTGACCCTGCCTAGACAGGATCAAATCCTGCAAGCTCACCCTTGCAGCGAAGACTCGCATATCGCATTCTGACGTTGGCACCGTTGGGTTTCGAAATGCGAATTATCAGGGATATCAAACTGCTTTGGCTCTGGACGAGAAATTATCGCCAGATTACGGCCAAAGTCTTACTTTAAATTAAATCCCTGACACTGCGAGTTTGAAGAGGTGGGAATGACACAGAAAATAATGGGTTAGTACAAATGCGTAAGATAATAATCCACTTCCTACAGAGGTAGCGAATCACAATCCCACAGAAACTTAGTTCCCCTAGAAGGAACCTGACTTAAATATTTCAATAATAAATTACACTAGAAAATAATTCACTACTATGAAAATAGCAAACTATTCTCCACCTGAAGTCCTGAAGAATAAAACTATTAGACAATACTCACTCTGCGAATAATATAAAATTACGATAAAATACTAAAATACAATCCCCAAAATAACTCTTGTAAATTGATTCGTTTTATATGGAAATTTACAGAATTACCAGCAACTCAAAATAACCCAAATTAAAACCAATTATGAATATTCCAATATAAAAATGACCGTATCATGAAATTAATGACTCTACTCTCTAAAAAATCTAATAATAAAATGCGCGCCAAAAATCTCAAAATAAAAATAACCTTACTCTTCAAAATTCTAAAAAATAATGCGCCCCGTTTAAATTTCCCGCTCCCTTTTATAACCTTGGTCAGTCATTCTGAGCATTCTAAGCACATTGGCGACATTTGGCACATGAGACATATTGGGCACACCCGCCATTTTCCACCACCACTCTCGTTTCATGACTTTTAATTAACTTTTAATTATCTCCTTACTTTAATAATGCTTTCTAATCAATCCATTCTAATTTCTATTTATTTTAATTCGCAAATCTTTGTTTCCCGTATTTTTTTATGTGCAAGTTTCAGTCCACAATTACCACAATTATGGTATCTTTACTCTCTAATTACTAATTAAGCTTTGTACCAATATTCATGAAATATTTACAGAATGTACTTAAAACTATACTCTAATTGTTTCCGATTCTGTTTTCCTTGCGTTTTCGATAATTTCCTCATAATAAATACAAATGTTTATCATTCAAACTCTCGTTTTCTGAGCCCTACATAGATTATTTGTGGATAATATTTTGATTACATAATAATGTTGGCACTAGCATTCTCTTTACTTATATAGTTACTAATTTTCTATCTAATTTCTATTATAATTAAATAGTTATGTATTTTGTATAACCAATAACGCCCTCTATTTCTTAAAATTTGTACTACTAACTCGGTTTGCTAGCATCAGATTTTCGCTCACCATCAATAGTGGTTCGCCGCGATTACCCTAGATGGCGCTCTCCGTAACTAAGTGTACTTGAGACTAATTAATTATTTCTAAATTCCTTAACAAATTCATTCGCTTTGACAGGTTCTAGTTAATGTTGACTTGAGACTGTTTCACGGTTAACGGTGCCCGCTACACATAAGTTAAAGTCGCCTTCCTTTGCGCATATGAATTATTTCTTTTTGCATATTTTTCGACATGTTTCTAACATTTTTACTCCAATCATTTACCCTCGCTCCGCTTCTATTTTCCTGCGTCGCTTTTGAGATAATTTTTATACAGTTCTCTCTCTTCAACAATTTCAAGGGACACAACTCTTACAAAAAGACAAGATCAAAAAGTTATAAACATGTACCTCTTCATATTGGTAAATAATAATCCTAATCATATCTTCACAATTAGATAGAGTTCATCAGTTTGAAACAGCAGTGAGACGAAATCGGTATCTAACACAGAATATTATAGATTAGGCTATGATCTCTTCAACGTTACTCTATTACGTCGAAAGTTTTCTTAGGCTCGCTGAGAGGACGTGTGACATCCCAAGGAACTAAAATCGAATTACGCCCGAGGAAATTCCTACGTAGACCAAAAACCAAAAAAATATTTCCAATCAGAAGGTGAAGTAATAAAAATCACGTTGAAGGAAGACGTATGGAGACAGGCGGCGGGTCTACAGGCCTGTCTGCTCTAAATCGGGAAGGCGCCGGCCAGCCGCGGAATACTAAGCAGGCGTTTGCCGCCTCTTACTGCTTGCTTCAGCCGAAAACAGCGGCGACATTATTCTTAAAAAATAGTTAGTTACTACTTAGCTGTCGCCCGCGACTTCGTTTGCGCGGAGTTCACTGAGGAAGACGAATTTTGAATGGCTTTTAAGCTTTTTGATGTCAAAATATGTTTTTCCTAACGTCGAAATTTAATCTAACTGATGTAAAAACGCTATGAAATCAGTTCAGTAAAATTCAAAATTGACCTGAACGAACAGACAAAAAATTTTAGAACTATTTGTCAAGTTTGTTACTTACGATAAAAAAACTTACAGAACTTAAGGAAAAAAATCTCGACGATCCTCATAATTATACTACATCTATGTAATTTTTTACCCAAACAACAGTCTAAACTCAACTTATTTTAAAACTACTAAAAACTACGAAATGGTTTTAAATTTCAATATTACACACATACATACATACATACCTACACAAATCACGTCTTTATCCCTTACGGGGTAGACAGAGCCTAAGGTGACAAGACCACGTTTAGCAAGATTGTGGTAGTATTTCAATATTATTGTTCAATTTTATCTAACAAACAAAAGCACGTCATCAAGAATGGAATATATTCAATTGACTAATTAGTTGGGCATGAGAGGGAGGCGGGGTGACTCGGAAACACATTAAAGTTGACGGGTTAAGGTCTGGCTGGACCCCACTCGACCCTAACCGGTTTACCACACGAGAGCTCTCTTAAGCCTAAGGCCCGGCCCTTTTAAATATACAAAGCAAGTTTTTGTTCTAATTGCAGGGACAAGTACCCAGCTATTTACATAATAATTAAGAATACCACCGCGATGGCGCAGTCAGAATAAGCAGACCAGAGTAGTTATAGATAAATTAGACACAGCCAATTGGCCGTTTAAATGATTCATGCAAGATCCATCTATACTTCACCATTTCACTCGTTAATCCTACCGCCAAGTAGCAGTGCTTGCGCTGCTGTGTTCTGGTGTGGAGAGTAAGCCAGCCGGTGAAATTACTGGCTTATATAGTATTCTGTCTTAGCCCTCTAAGCTGTGAATGCATCAGAAATCCTCTGGTGTCGCGGATGTCTATGGGTGATGGTGCTCAATAATCATCATAAACAAATTAACATGACTGTAACGAACGGCAATTAAAATTAAGCGAAGGTGGGCATATTTTAGTCTTGAAATCACAAGAAAAAAACCATAAGAATAAGTTAAATTAGCTACTGGTCTCCTGGCTGTTGGACGCGACTTCGTCTGCGGAGAATTCGTTTATCGTGCACCCGCGGTAACTAAATACCTACAGTTCTCCGGGATGAAAACTATTGTATGTCCATCCCAGAATCTTAAACTATCTCCATACGAAGTTTTATTACGATATTTTAAGCGTGAAAACGTAACAAACCGACAAAGTAACCAACATCCGCATTTATAATATGTATTAGTTAGGAAGTTAGGATAAAACCATTCAAGAAACTATTGATCTTTAACCACCCTGAATAACAAAGTCTTTCGTTTAAAATATAGGAACGATTGTATGGCTCTGGTTGAACCTAACAACATACTAGATATTGTAGAATGTAATGTCATATTGAGATACTGGTGGTGGTAGATTAACACGTGCACTACAATTATCCCGCCTGAGGTTAGTACGCGATAGATAGCGCAATGGTGCTTATAAGGTACCTACTTACAGAGTATTGAGGTTCGCTTACAAATAGGGGTGGAATTTATTTGCCGCGGCGCCGGAGCATTTCCAATTTTCATATTTCCCACGGCGGGCCGCGCCGGATCCACTAAATCTCAACCTGATATTTATACCAACGTGCACTCGCACGCGATACCAACTTTATCCTTACATTAATTTAATTGTAACGAACCAGTTTAATACCTACGGTGAATTAAGCCTATACTCTTAGTTCAATTGAGTCGTTCATTAATGTAGAGGTGATAGAGTCGTAATGTATATCGTGGACTTGATGAGTAGATATATTTAACATGTTCCATGTTTTCAGTGTTAATTAATGTCCATCTCCAGCCTATATATTTAATGCCGTATTCATTCTATTACACTACTCGTACATTACCTATAACCTAACTCAAAAGTTAATTCTTCGTAAAAAAAGTTCAAGTGAGTGTAACGAAGTGTTCTGGTAGTCGAAATCAAGTTGCCACAACGATTGCTTAGCCGCCGCTAACGCAAATGAGTGTATCTTCGTGGTAAAATCCCCTTGTTCTTCATGCATAACCAAGTTACATTACTAGCCAAGGGCCACCCCCGCCATACATAAACCTAAATTAATCCAAATTAATCATCCAACGTTGGTTTTACGTTACGTGGTTTTGGTAGTACGTTAAATATATCACAGGCCTAGAACACGGTCTTAACATAAATCCTTATTCCGATGTCACACATGAACAAAACAAAACTGTAAAGATATTGGCCAGTTTAGTTACGGAACCCTGAAACCAGCCAAATCACTTCTATACTTAAAGACTTTCTTACTTAAACGTTTAAGTTACCAAAGAAGATTCAACAAAAAACAACACAAGCATTCCTCTTGAGCGCTCAACGGCCCCCTCAGTTGACTGACAAAGGCCGTTCCATTCTTATTATCACAGCTACACGTTTATTTGCCTTTGTATGCATAGAACGAAAAGAAAGCTACTTAAGGCAAAGCGGCGAATGGGCCGCCAGTCGCTGGCTCAGCGCGCGCGCGGGGATCGGTTGCGAACGTCAAGAATTTCCCAGAGGCGTGTTTACGACACCTAGCCACTCCACCTTCTACACAGCACACAGATTATCACCATGATTTTCTTAGTAGGTACTACTAACTATAGTAGGTACGTAGTTAGGTACCTGCCTATGTATTCCGCAACATCCAATGGTTCTCGAAATCGAAGATAAATCTGACGAGTAGGCATACAAATAGATAATTAGGGTGTCGCATCTGTAATTGACCACCTAAGTTGCGTAGATAAGTTTGTTAAAACTATTAATACGTACGCGATTATGTGCTCCTTATCCCGGATAACCAAAATCTGTGAAAGCTTATGAAACAGTAAAGATAAAAATAAAACACGTAATCTGCGACGACATTCTTTTTGACATTATTTTAGTCATTTCCCTATGGCAACATTGCGCATGAGATACCTACTTGTACATCCTACATCATCACTACATAGTATAAAGCAAAGTCGCTTTCCGCTGTCTGTCCGTCCCTATGTATGCTTAGATCTTTACAACTACGCAACGGATTTTGATGCGGTTTTTTTAATAGATAGAGTGATTCGAGAGGAAGGTTTATATGTATAATACGCAGACGAAGTCGCGGGTAGAAGCTAGTATATAAAATTGCAAGCGTTTGTACATGGGTATGTGGCTGTGCTAATGGTTTTCTGTAAGGGCTACCCTACCCCATGCTAGCTTTCAACGTGTTATCAGTTGTTATAAAGTTAAATACTTACGAACCTATAGTGATACTGATATCTTACTGCTACATTCTTTCCACCATACCTCGTATTGAGCCCACAAAGTGTACCAAATTACCGCAACAATAACAAACGAAAAGAAACTCGAGCGAAGTTGTCAACTTGCCTAAAGTAATGCAACGAGTTTCAGTTTCCGTTTATTACAAAGGACGTCGCAAAATTGTTACCTCTAAAAATCATATCGTCTAATGCCGCAATATCGTATATCATTTTGCTGCCACTCTTCTCAAGAACATAATTTACGCCGGCTCTGTTTTTTATATATCTGTATTTCTTTAGAAGGGGTAGTTAAGCTTTTGGAGTGTTATTTGAGATCTAAAAGATCCTTGAACCTCTTCAACTACTGCTTATCTGCGTAAACCTAACCTCCGACCCGAATTTTAAGTGGTTTTGCCAAAATTTTAGGAAAATAGTGGGTTTATTGAATAGCTTATAATTTGCATAGTGTTCAGCGGTGAAGGGCGCTCGGCCTCGCGCAGCCTTTATATAGAGGTCCTAAACGAATTCGCAACCGGCGCCTCCCTCCTACAAATTAGGATTAGATGAGGATACCTACTCTTTGTTTTTAAGGTAAAAACGGTAAATGCCATTCCAATCGAAAACTCAATTTCCGCTCTTAATTATCCAGGTAAAACACACTTATTGCGTCCGTGCGTCCGTGAAGTAGGTAGCTAAATGCAATATGAAAATGTTTCGCATATTATGAGATATCCGTGGGTAATGAAATTTGCCACTCAGTTGATAAGCCAGCATCGGAAAAGGTGAAATTTTCATAAAATTCCATTCCGTCGATGCGACGCCGCCACTCGACGCTGCATCGGACATTCCATTTGTCGATCTTTACAACCGGAAAATCTCCTCATTTAAAGTTTGGATGGTGTTTATTTCACGGAAGCTTAAATATATTAAATTTGAAAATAACCAATACTTTCAGAAAAGTAGTGATGCACGAATTCATATAATCAGATAACACCGAGCCCGGGGCACCGATATCAATCCGCGACCTGCCAAGCCGACACGACACGCGTCTCCAGAGAAAAAGAATCAGGCAGCGCACAAACAACTGCGTAAGTATACAAAAAAATAGTTCCTTGCCATCATCTATTGCAGGCATATATTTTATTTCTTGCATGGTATTTATTTGCAGAATACAATGTAACATTCGACGAATGGCAGCGGAATGAAACTTTGAGCTGATTTAAATGTAAAATGAAAGCCGCGACGTCTTATTTGATTTGTGAGAAGATTTTGTATTTACATTGTTAAACTTCGCCTTTCATAACTCGTGATTCAAGTAGGTACTATAGCTGTAGCAAATAAACATCAAACACTCCTCGATGACTTTTGTTTGATCACGCTTCTGACGAGACGACCAAAGAGCGAACTTTAATTCAGATTTTGTGTAGCTGAATGTCCTAAATAATAGAACGGAAATGAATTTCAAGGGTAAAACAATTAAAACTCAGGATTCATCGGTACTTGTTGCTGGGCTATCGTACCAAGTGGAACAAAGTAGTCTCTGCCTACCCCTATGGGAAAGAGGCGTGACTGTATGTATGTATGTATGTAGTTAGTTAATATATTCTTCCGAGTATTTGTATTAGGTACCCGTCTTCGAGGGAGCGTTCATATTTGTTACCGTGAATCCACTTATAAATAAAGCTACTTTAACAGCACAGCGCAAGGATTAAGATTTATCGGCTTAGTTACAATTACCAATTAAACAAGCAGCTCCGAGTACATAGCGTTCGATTTCCACCGTGCATGGTAAGCAAAGTTAATTCCTCCTCCACGGAATACGCCAGAGACCGCCGCTCGATTCCTTCCGAACGAAAGTTGCCTGAAGAATACGAAGCGACAAGATAAAACGTTGAATCGGAAAAACTGCTTATTTTATTACTGTGCCGAGCTGTAAGGCGGATGGGATAGGCCTCGAGCGGGATTGGACGATCCTCAATTAAGGCACTGTGCACTGATTCACAGAATAAAATCGCAGCGCAACTGTAACTTTCCGCTTTGTTACGCCAAGTTATTCGGTAGAAAGCGTTCGTTGCGCCTTTGCGGCAGTTCTTGTAAAGTTCAACTGTCTGAATTGGTCTGCAGAGGCATATCCAAGAACGTTCACTGGAAGTGGTGGCCATGGGACAGTACGTATGGACATCGTTTTCGTGAATTAGAATTAACAAGCAGGGGTACGGGAATGCTAATTATGCCTTACATGCATAATTAATAGAAGCCTCGTGAAAGACTTTAACAAAGCAAAGGACGTATAAAAATACGTTCATTACGAAATATATACGTAATCCAGACAAAGACCGACCTTCTAAACAACCTATTTGACACATAATAGAGTATTATTCTGTGATTTGGTAGCGACTGGCAGACCGAGTGTAATATAAGGAAAGGGACGAGAGAAGGGGAGCGTCAAGTTCGATTCCCGACTCATGAGCGAAGCCCCAGGGGCACTGTCACCTTAAGTTATGATTAAGAAACTACTCCTCTATAAAATTATGAAATATTTTGAGGCAATACGAAAAGGCAATATTCCATTTAAAAATGAAAATAAACTACAAAATTACATTCGTCCGCGTCTTTGCCCGCGCTATGTTTAGTTCTGATAATGAAATGACTATTACCTGCTAAATTTAAACGATAGTGAATATTAATTCGGAATAGGAGAAACACATCCATTTAAATATATTAGTAGATAGGATAATTGTAGGATAAAGGGTTGATTTGCCCATAGTAAATAAATATACGGGTAGGTAGGTACACTAGCGTTAGATTTATCGTAGCGTTCAAAGGGATAAAATATACCAATTTGCACGCCGATATGTTTAGACTGATATCTACGCGATGTCATTCAAGGTATCTGCAATTTGACTGTCTCAGAGAAACTAGATTAGAGTAACCTTATAGGTTCTTCTTTTTCTGTGCCAGGGGCCATGTGCATGCTAAATTTCGTTATGATTGGTTGAGGTGATGAGGCGTTGAGGCGATAAGAGGGAACAAATACGTACCTACTGTGTGAGGGTCTAATGTTAGGATTAGGATTAATTTTTAGTACCTAATGCGTGAACGTTTGGGTTTTCGGTCTGAAGTATTGTAAGTAGCCAAGTCTGGCCGCAAGCATCCCTTAAATACGACAGTTGAAAGATTCGATTTTTTACCTAATTTTGTGTTGTGTTGTCCTTCTTCGTCGCACTTGCGGCGTCAGTGGTGATTTTTAAGAAAATTCACCAACTTATAGCACCTGTTGCAGTAATATAAGTTAAGAAGAGTCCAGCAAGTACGTCGTAGCGGTGCCAGGTACAAGGATATACGGTATCAGAGCACGAAAATAAAAATATACATCCCACTGTTGGACACAAGTGAATACACAGAGTATAAGTATAATTTACCTATAGCTCTGAAATATTCAAAATGAAGCAAGTCGAGATGACAATTATTAAATTGTTTTTTTTTAAATGTATCTCCTTTTATTATTAGTATTAAATTAGCCTCCTAACATTACGCTAACTGTGGCAGGTAATGTAGAGTAGAACCCAATATGGGTTCAGTGGAATTGTTCGGTTGCTGACACACCGCAGAATGTTCTCACAGTAACAATTATAAGCTCAGATTAATAAATATAAATTGTTGTAACCTGCTACCTCCCTCCGATTGTGGAAACGAACAGATTGCCAGTAACAACATTTGTTAGCCAAAACTGAAAAACGGGACGTTTTGGGTGGTACGATGTGAGGTCATCAAGGTTTCGTCTAACTATATACTATAACTATGTTTTATACATTTTTATATCACGATTTCTCGTTTATTTGTTTGATATAAACAGAGCACTTCCCGTCGGCTCATGTCATGGGCTCATGTCTTCAGCAAAGTTCAGGAACAAGCCTGAATATGCAGACAGCAGATGTTAGCCTCGCCGCACATAAATTATATACCTACACGCCGCAAGCGGCGCCTAAACTATCATGATCTTGAAGCTACCAATTATTTATGCTAGAGACCATCAAGAAACAGTACGCCTGCGATAAGAAAGTAACAAAACATACAAAATGGTCACGATGTTCGAGCCCCTCAGCTCTCCATATCAAAAAGGTAAATTACGATGAATGTAGCGCCTTCATTTAATTAATGAACAATTTTTTTATACAATAAATATACCTATTTGCTGTAATTAGTTATCTAATTATACAGACAAGTGAGTCGACCTGAGCAAAAGATTATCATGTGGCCACATAATAGCATTGAAGCATTTAAACGAGCTTTTTAAATCATAAATTTCGAACTGGTTCACCCTGCTTAGCGAAAAGGTTTTAACGACATTTCAGTTTAATCCGTCTGAACATCCCCGCAGTTTCATACTCATAGTAGTACCTTTTGAAAATGTAGTACTTACCTACTAAAATTCACGCAAACATTCGTTAAGTAGAAGGTTAATAATTAAACCTACGAAACTTTTCAGGAGTATTATGAATCGACTGTCTGAAGAGTACTTACGTGAAATACATAGTTATGCTTTTTGTGACGCAGGGTATAATTATTTTTTATAAGTAAATACTCGTTATTACTGTAAAACCGCGTAGATTTAAGATTTTCACTATCGGTTGTAGGACCTGTAGCCTCTTTGCTTGAGAGATATACTTGATTACCCGGTTTTTTATGCAAATCTGGCCATTATTGCAGTGTGGTGCAGCGAGTTCCGAAGTGAGCGGCCACGTTACGGCGGCGGGAACACGGTGTGCCGCAAAATTTAAATTTTTCAACCGTTACCTGCGCCTATAAATCAAGTGTAAAGTCGCCCTAAGCTCTCCCAGATCGCGTTCCTAACACTTTAAAATTTAAATTACAATTTCTCGCGGCAGATATGTAGATATATGCACTCACGGTACGATCATTAGGCAGGGAGGCTTGGTGTAAGTATCTACTTCTACGTACTTATGTTTGTACGTCTCGTGATGCCACCTACTTAAGCTAATTTGGGGACTTGTGCTGACAATCATTTTCGAGGCTGTATATCATTCGATGTTGTGCTAAATATTTATGTCGAAATTAAGGGCAAGATATTGCCCAAACTATTATTTTTTTATGATAATTACGTAATTTTTAATT
Organism: Pandemis cinnamomeana; assembly: GCA_932294345.1. Taxonomy (NCBI): domain Eukaryota; kingdom Metazoa; phylum Arthropoda; class Insecta; order Lepidoptera; family Tortricidae; genus Pandemis; species Pandemis cinnamomeana. The sequence goes on along the minus strand of OW028715.1, from coordinate 6,804,677 downwards.
AATATGTTCATAGATTAATGAATACTGTAATTGGGGTTGCGTTATCTAATTATTAATTTTATTGGTGACTTCAATCGGCCAGGTAGGGTACCACGTAGGGCCAGGGTAGGAAAAATATTTATTACACAACACCGAAAATCAGCCAAGTGCAAGTCGGACCACTTACAATATTTACCAAATACAGTTTTTTAAAGTGTTTTCTTTAACTCTAAAAATATGCCCATAAAACAATATCTAGACACGCGGGAGCATGTCAATCCACAGTTCAAGCTAACCGTTAACGAAATCAACCTGTATCACACTATACCTATAATTAAAAGACGCAATTAAATCACATCTTGGTGGATAGAAAGGTTTTAATTTCAAACAAAACACGACACCTACTGTAGCTATAAATAAAACTAAAATGTGAGTATAAAGACATTTTAGGACCATTAAGTCCTTTTAATTCTTAATTATGTAGAGAGCAGTTAATTAAGATAAGCAAGGTGAATCCAAATTAAAAGTTACTACGTTAGGACCATAACCATATTCATTAGAGGTAATGAGTACCTATATCCTTGACTTTAGCTTCCTTTAAAGTATGTAAGGGTGACATCTGGTGGAAAGTAATGATATTAAGAGCAACAGCACTCGCCTAGCAGTAGGAAATGTAAAAGCGTTGCTTAGGTTCGGAGTTTGGCGTGAGGAAGTACGCGAAGTAGTATCGTCAAACTTTACTAGAGGGCGCTTTAAGAACGGGTTTTAAGTCAGGAAAACAGACAATACTACAATTTTATACATTTGTTAGGTAGTTTATTTTGCTATGAACTTTAAGCAATTTATTAAAATGATTCGCTAAAATAAAGAACGCTAGGTATTTGTACTTTACATAAGAGACCGTGTGAATGTAGAGCTAATTCGACTAACAAGGCAGCAAAAGTACCTATACCTATAAAATTAATGTGTGGCTTCATTTGACATCTGTTTCTAGTTTCAATGTAATTATTGCCTGGTATTGCCGATCCGAGTCATTTTTCTGTGGGGCTTGCATATCGAGCAAAGCTAACGCCGATTCTTTAATAATGATTTTATACAGCTTGAGCTGTAAAATAACTGGTAAATCATTCTTATAAAGACAAGATCTTTTTGTGACTCTCTTGAACGTCTCTTGAAGAACTTTAAGTTATAAATGCGCTGGTATACTGGTATATTGATGTTGACGACACTTAATTGCTGCTTAGGATGCGCCTTTTACCTTGAATTAATAGTTTACATACTTCTATGCTGGTCTGGTAGCAACGAAAAAACTTAGAATGTACCAGTTGCTTCTCTTCCCACGCAGATGGTAAAAGCCCATCGAGGGAATGGGCGAAAATCATAGGAATCATGTTATAGGCGAGGCGGCTAATAACCTATCACTATTTTGATTCCATTTTCCTAAATCCTGCTAAACGTGGCCTTACCTTAGGCTCTGTATACCCCGTAAGGGACAGTCAAGTGTAATAATATGTATCTAGACAAAGTTTCAAAAATAAGTACCATACGCTCTTACGCCAGCGTAATAAGGTCGTGGGACATATTTTTGAGAAGTTCCTATCGATAGCTCTATAAGAATGCCGGTTTTCTATAACTCTACGTCAGGCTGCAGCAATCCAGGTTATTGCAGTCATTTTACATGTTAGAAGTTCTTACGTATGTACTTATGGGTATTTAAGTGTGTTGCATAAGAAAGTCACCAATTACAATAGGTACTTAGCTATGATTTATTATTTACGCCTAATATGACGCACTGGACTGTTCCCAATTGAATCAACGATGTTCTGCCCGTGATGGGGCTAGATGGCTGTTTAACTCATATTTATGGTCCAAGCCTTGTATTACATACTTTCATCTATTAATAACGTTGTTTATTAGATTATGCTTCTTTTGTCGTTAGTACATAAAGATACTCACGTACAGAGACACAAATACTTGTCTAACGCAGAGATCAAAAGTGGAGTGTGATTTTTTAAACGAACCCTGTCCTCGACCGCAGACCCAGCGTTCTCTTGACGTTGACAACTTGCTTTGGTGTTGACAACAGGACACCTGACTCCATATAATACCTGCCAGCAGACGGGTTGAGCTGTCTGTTTTCTGAGCGCAGCGATGACACCGTCTTGAATAAAAAAAATAGCTTTAAGCTAACTCTAATAGTAATGTATTGTATAACAAGAATCAATTATAAGGTAGATAAGGGTATACTTGTTTTTTTCTGAACCTCGATAAAATTTTCTCGCAATATCCGGAACCCCGCCTAAAACTACTTACTGACCTCGACAATAGCAAACAGTAATGGCCTACACATTGTAATTGATAGCTATTGAGTGGACTGTATGAATGAAAAGCTGAAAGGTAAGTAGAAACACGGGTTTAATCACAATAATAGGCTAGGACAGGATCACTACCACTTGACAACTGACATTGTAAAAATAAAAACAAGATATAGAGCAATAACGTGACAAAAGGATTATAAAAAAGGCCACACTGCAGCCAGTCGCCAACAGTAATGTTTATTCTATTTATTTTGTTTGAAAAAAGCGAACGCTACTGAAAGCTGCAACGCCCTACTTTCTTTTTATTTATGGCGATATTTATTTAGAAACCACTGGATTTTCTTTGTTTATTCAGTTGGGTTTGTTCTAATAAGCGGCGTGTGGTAAATTTAGGCTGGATCGTTAGTGATGTTCGTAAAGCCGCGACAGACGGGCAGACAGCACGGCCTCGGCGACAGTCGCGGCCACCCCATCAAACCTAATTTCATATGTGGCTTTCCATGGAACGTAAATTGTAACCCTATTTTTCCTAATCTTTAAAGCTTGTTTTATATAAAAACTTGCATGTAATTTTCAAGACTTATTTCATCGTAGAAGAAACGACAATAATTAGGGTAGGTAGGATTTGTAATGTAGCATTCTTGAGAAGAATACAGTTTCTCTCGATATCTGGATTATCTTCATTCACTACATAGTATAAAATAAAGTCGCTTTCTCTGTCCCTATGTCCCTATGTCCCTATGTATGCTTATATCTTCAAAACCACAAAACGGATTTTGATGCGGTTTTTTTTAATAGATACCTAGTGTGATTCAAGAGAAAGGTTTTTATGTATTAATTGTACGCAGACGAAGTTGCGGGCAGAAGCTAGTAAACTATATACCAAGTGGGAAAGAGCCTATTTGTACCTTAATTTGAATGGAAAAATTACACTTTTGTACATAGTAGATTGATAAACAACTAAAACACATTTCCTAAATATTAAAAATCGTTATTTAATGCGGACGGTAATTATTCCGCAATTTTGTAAAAAAATAATGATCATTAAGAATGGAAGTATAAACTTACCTAAATGTAGATACTCATTTCGGTCTTGCTGTGTCTGTTTTAAAATGCGTCGTGCTTCAATCCAGCAATAACTATACGCTTACTTTGGTCCCAAAGTGAGGTGAGGTGAGGTTAATGGTGAGCTCGTCTCGCCCAACCTCACCTGGTATTTAATGATGTATCTCACCCTGAAAGCTTTGATAAGAGGATTTTGTTTTTCTTGCAGATACAGTCGTGAATAAGTACCGGCATATGTGTGTACTGTAATCAAAACCTGTAGCATTTCTTGTTGATATTTGGCAAAAGGTTTAAGACTGTGCACAAAACAAGTAGATACGGTAAAAATTCCGAGAGTAAATGATCCTCAAAAAATATGTCATATTTCTTGTAGATATTGTGTGTACGGAACCTCACTGCGCGGGTCCGACTCGCACTTAGCCGATTTTTTTCGTACAGTTGCCCGGATGGTTGTGTTGTATTAATGTCGTCTCTATAGCAACGGAGGAAGGCAACCAACTTAAAAATCGGGCTAAATCGAACACAAAGTGCCCATTGCCCTGTGAAATCGCGCGTGCGCGGTGAGGTGCTATCTTCATCTTCCAAAAATAATGCGGCGATATCATACTGCCCCATACTTAAATGGTTTTTTCATATGTATTTGACGTATGAGCCAAACAAGAAGACAGCAAATTGTATTATGCCAACTTAAGCCTCCTTTATTTTGTCGCCGTTTTTCATCTGAACACAGTGGATAAGTAACTATAGTTAGTGTAAGTTTTGGCAACAAACGTCGGTCAATCGGTCGGTCGGAAATGTCAAATACTGTGCGATAATGAATGATTAAGACGTTTGCGCGAATGGGTTCGAAACGTTTTGTATGAAATACACTAAGAACTTAGGATATGGGCTTCACTACTAACGTAACATTAAATGATACTTAGGTTGGGACCATAGAGATGTATAATACCATAAATAAATGAGATAAAACGATTCGAAAGCTTAAGGCAGTTGTTTATTTGGTACTGAGTGTACAGTTCGCAGCTGCGCATTAGGGCGGGCGGCGCGCGGCACCGTCGCCCCGCAGTACCGTCGCGCGCCCGCTCGCGAAGCCTCCAACCTCCAATACAACCAAGTGAGTACCCGATCCGAAAACCCTTTCTTTTGTATAAAGAAAAACCTACAGTCTCACACGCACTTACAAAACGACTATTAATGATGGCCGTGATAAGCCTTTTTTAGGTTCACCTCTTTGTTGGCATGACATGCCTGAAATACTTTTGAAGAATTGAAAATTAATTTTAGAACAAATGGGCCCAAGAGATGTTGCAAGTTAAAATTTGATCTATATGCAGGGTTTTGTAACATTAGAGGCATCAATAACATCAATAACATAAACCTACGTAAACACATCGAATACATAATACCAGATTTGTTGTTTATTCGTTGTTGTTAAGAAAATGTTTAATCGATTACCTCGTTTCAATCGCAATAAACTCTGTTTGTTGTTGTCAATTACTATGTTTGTTACAATGATTTTAAAAGTCGGCTTTAACTTAACCCAAATTTGGGTAACGGTATTTAAGTGAAGACCCACAGACATCATTGTTTGGATGTCGAAAGGTTAAGGGTTAAAAGGCTAAATGTATCTGTACGAGTGTTATACGCCGAACACGCCCGGTTACATAATTTTGAAAAGTCGATAAGGTCCGCGATCCTAGGATGAATGGGGCTCCGAGTAAGGATCGTAACGAGGTCAATGACCCGCTTCTTCACCAAATCCTTGAGAGCACCCACTTAGTCGTTATTGGGAACCACTTTTGCTCTACATTTTTTAGCAAAAGCTTTTGTTTTAAGTGCCCCAATATTATTATTATAGTCTGTTTATTTTTCGCTGGGGTCCTAGTGAAAGGGGTATAATTCTGGATTTTCTACATAGCTATTTTAGACTTAACCTATTTTACACTAGAAAAAACATTAGGTTGTCATTTATTTCTGATTTAACTACTTTTTCAGTAGGACCCCAGCACCTTTATTACGTGCGCTCAGTCGAAAGAATGTACCTATGTACGCATGTAGTACGTGTGTATTAATTGAACCATAATCACTGCAGTAACGATTATACTTAGGATCAATTGCAGTTAATAGACGACTAAGCGCGACTGAGAGGCATATTATGTACCTACATGAAGACCAATTTGTTTGCCAACCTTCTGGAACATGATTAGAAACTGAACATTTTCCAGGGTTCACATTTTAAGTAACGCCTGTCATTTTTGTTGGTAGATTGTGAGTTAGAAAATAAGCTTCCATTCCTCTCCAACCTGTCTCATTTTAAGGACTGTTAACAAGACAAATCTCTTCACTCTTCATTATCTTTTATTGAATAGGTATTATGATTATTAAAAACTGATCAAGTATTATTTACCAGCGATAGCTTCGATAGTAACGTCCCCGAACATCTCCCGCATGAATATGAAAGGTAATTTCACGAATCTGTACAGCAGACAGTAGTCTTGATGTTCAACGGTTGAAATGTCAAGCGCCGGTATTCTAACTACGCTTTGTATCCGCGAGATGTATTTCTGCGACAGTCGCTGTCGCTAGTTGCTAGTTACTCGTAGTCGTAGGATACTTTGGTATGAGAACTAGAGAGCAGCGCGCCGACGGAAAGATCGGACGTACACGAAATTATAAAATAATAACACATGCGCAACCGCGTTAGTTTCAGGTTGATTTTAAAACAGTGAATAGTGTGTGATATTTTAAACTAAATAGCTGAGAAATTAATCACGTAAGTTCTTAAGAGTTATATTATATTTTAGCTTAATTAAATCGAAATTTAGATGTAGAGCGGAATTATAAAATTATTTAACAACTTTGACTAAGCATCGATTTTTGAAGTAATAAAAGTATGTCACCAAGCGAGTGATTACCGAAGCGACCGCGTAGACCTTGTGCTGATAGCACAATTAAAAATGATTGGAAATAAGGACATCGATTTGTTATGATTTGGTAACATAATCAGCTGTCGTTGATGTCTGTTTAGTTTCACTATGATAAATAAAGTAGGTTAGTGTTATTAACTGTTATTAGATTTTCTTCCAGCTACGGTCTGAAATCCGAAACACAAATTTACTCAACGTTGATAATATTTATTAATATTTACTGAACATTTCTACCCAACAGAATTTATCCAAATAATAAATTTTTGTGCTGTAAAAATTACACTTTAGTAAAACTAGGTCGAACTATCGCCTACGTTCTTAACCTATCGTGAGCTTTATGATAGATACGTTCTGGGAAATCATTTACGAAGTATATTAACATATTATTATATTCTAAATGAATCGTATAATGGATTGGAATATAAGTTAAAATCAATATTTATAAACCTCCCCTAGACTATGTAGAAACTGTTAAAAGTACTTAGTAGGTAAATAAAAATTACATAAATGGAATTAATACAAATTAAACTATTAAATTCAAAACTAAACTAAAACTAATCTTAAACTAAAATAATTAAAAAAGGAGGGGCCCCCGTGGCATAGTTCCTCAGACACTGGCAGTTAGTTAGTTTACGAAGTTAGTTAGTTTTGAGTAATTATACGTATGTCCCACAACAATATTATAAATTAAATCCAAATCTGTTTCTTGGCGACAGGATTAGCGAGTTGGACAGAGGTAGCAATCCGGACCAATATTGTACCTACAAATCAAATCGTTTATTGCCTACAAGCCACCACCCTTCACCATAAGTTAAAATTACTAAGTTAACGCCAAAATTACAGTTGTTTTGTTTTGACAATACTGTCCCACGGCCGCGGGTCGACACTGTGAATTGCTCCACACTTTACAGATAGTATCGCGGAGCCCTACTAAGCCCCTTAGCATAGTTAGTCAAACAAGACCTACTTTCTTATCAAATATCTTATTAGGTACTTTTTAAAGTTTCTCGTGGCTTGTTTCTGTTACGGCAATCAAAATTTAATAAGCTTATCAATAGATTTGCTAGCATTCTTCACTTGTTTTTAAACGTTTTCTACAAGAAAATTTATACATTTCAAGATAAAACAGTTAATTCATTCAGGTAATAGTAATATGTTGACGAGCGGGATGCTTTTCAAACTGATATAATGTTAATTATTACAATAGGTATACAAAGTCTTAAACAATAAAATAATATTTTATTATTATATTGTATATTATATTGTTTCTTTCAGTGTCAATTAAGTAGTGTCTATTAGGTACTAGACGGTCCACTATTCCCTTTACACGAACTTCCAAAATGTTTTGCGATTCAACGATATCAATGCTCGTTTACTTTCAAAGTGATCCCTGAACACTTTTGACGAGTGACTGTCACAAAACTAACCATCATCTACCATCCAAACTAATGTTTTATGCATCGGATTGCTTCACTGAACTGTTAAGAGACTATCTACGACAACGTTACATCACTTATCTCACACCTACCATATTGCACGCACTTACGTTACGAAAGACCACACTCCAACTGTAATAAAAATATTAGAATGACACTCACTAAAAGTTGAAGTGGGGGAAAGTATCGTTATCTATTTAATTTATGGACTTCTTGTAACAACACTGCCTCGGGTCGAAAGCAAATAGCACAATATGGTTTTGGATAAAGTGACGAAAGACTCTTAGCCTCACGTGCTGGCAATACCCACCTGCAATTCCCCTGACGTTGCGCATGTCCATGAGCGGGAGTTATCACTAAACATCTGGTGACCCACATAATCGTTTTCCCCCTGCTTACATAAAATAAACACACTGATTTACTTAGCGTTGCAAAATTAACTATTTAGTACCTAATTGCAATAAAAGAAACATAGGTACTCTTTTTTTGACTAGGTATATGACTTAGTGAGAGCCCTTGTGGTATCGCGGGACAAATGCTAGGAAAGGTTGTTTCTTAACTTAGACTGGTCATGGCTGATAACTACTGTCGATTTCCTTGACCTACCCATATGTATACTCGATAAAATCATAAACAACGTCGTCATCGCGTTTGTTAAGAAGCATCGTTTCAAGGAAAATTGGATGCGATCCAATTAACTTTGCAATTTAGAAGCTACAATTCTACACAATGGATAAATAGAGTCGTGGTTCTTCAATTAGGTAAACTAAGAAATAGTATTGAATTATATTATAACTAGTTAGTTAGCTGCTAACATAAATATAAGACGTAGATAAGTATAGAAATGTGCTCGTGATGCTTACATTGTTATTGCATGCATCTCCTGCCGTTTTAGATAGGTACGTACAAAAAAAAACAAGTACCTAGCTTCATAATTTTTGATGTCTCTCAGCTCTGAAATTTAACTTTCAGCTCCAGAAAATATGGACTAGATCTTACCTTGCATGAACAATGTTACGTGTCCGATAAAAATATCAGCACAAAGGAGCACTGCTATTGTGCCCAGGCCTTTCTGGTGCTAAGTGCAATACCTAATCGATTGCAGATCAAGAGCATTCCCCTTGGCCTTAATCTACACACGCATGCGTCCATTATACGTATGTATGTTATTCTTAGAGATTCGTTCTGAACACATAATTTATTCTTTTTCCCCTTCCTTCTTTACTTTCCGCGTTTGTTTAATTATCTAATTATCCATATTCGGTTTTCGGTTGTTGCATTATCGTTACTCACGTTCACGTGATATAGACGTAGATTGTATGTAGGTACGTAATGGGTACAGGTTAAATAAAAATGGCGCCCAGAAGGGTCTATACTTAACCCATATTTAAAATACCTACATGAATTCGCTACCTCGGGGCTCAATTGTCGTATAAGCCATTTTGACGAAAATGAGATTTGAATGCAGTCTTGCTCAGTTTTTTTTTCTCTATCGATCTGTGTATTTAAAATTCTCCAAATCCCAAAAAAATATCGAATACAACCTCCATTTTCTGTAACTCTAAACAGGAAATTTAAAAAAAACGAGCTATAAAAGCCAGCTACTCAGAGTGTGAAAAAGGCAAAGGTATTATTGACCCTAAATCAAGATTTATAATTGGCATAAAGGACATTGCTTATCAAACTTGGCGTATACGACCTTAACGATTTCTGAAAATTGAACAAAGTTTATTATACAACCTGCCATTACGTTTCATTTTTAATATGTATAAGCCACCACTAAACCAATTTGGTGAATACGACCTGAATTATTTCCAATAACAGAATAAAGTTTGGTGTACGGCCTGCAGTAGCATTTCATTTCATGGCAATAAACGCCAACAAAAAATAAATTTGGAGTAAAAACGGCGTTAAACACATAACTTTTATAAAAAAGATTGTTTTTAATTGAAAGAGATTAGAAGTAGTAAATGCTATATTCTTGTTGCTACTTTTCATTTTTATCGTTTTATGTGGTACTTGAACAATCTTTTTAATAATAACAACGTAATTTGTGTTTTTTTTTTCGTTGGCATTGATGTTTTACCTTCAGCAATATATATTTTTTCTATACGAATTTTTTGTTACTTACCAAACCCTCCAAACTTTTTAATATGAATGGACTTTGAAAGTTAAATAAGATTCTCAAACTGATTTGGTTTATACCTACCATATCATCATTATCGCAGTAAAGTAGTTTGGGGTGTATATACATGGTTTAATTTTTTACAGTAAAGTACCTAACCAAAAAAAGAAAACCGGTGACTAATACCTTTGATTTTTTTCAAAAATCGTAATAGCTGACTTATACGTCCTAAGTAGCATGTACAGCAACTATTATTTTGGGTCATAAACGTCATTCTGTTTGCTTTTAAGAAGCGTATAAGCCATCTATTTTCTTTGTTTTGGGTTCTATCTTAAATATTATGAATTCATATTATTCTACTCATAATTTTAAGAACTTTCATCATACGAAGCTTCTTTATAACAGTTAAAACAAAAGAGTTACAATTTTTTTTTGTTTTTCTTTTTAGTTTTTTGGCTCTCCTGAAAAATCGACTTTTGGCTTATACGACAATTGAGCCCCGAAGTAGCGATATGATGTATACGATGCGATGAGTTGACAAACGTGTCATGTCAACTACGATTCAAATAGGTAGGTTCATACCTGCGTGTAATTACCGCGCCTCCTGGCTTACTCGCTCTGCTGATTCGAGTCTTCAATTCAAAGGAAGCCACGCATCGGTACGCCGTAGTTGAACCGCTTTTTTCCACACCCATCCAGTTATTTAGGTACAGTATTGCTGTTAACTGGCACTTCAAGGTACTTAGGCTATAAAGCAATAGGTAGCAATTTAGGACACTTTTATTACGTACGGTCAAGTGCAAAAATAAGTATCGATACGAACTTCTCAAAAATATGTCCCACGACCTTATTACGCCGGTGTAAGAGTGTATGGTACTTATTTTTGAAACTTTGACTAGATACATATTATTACACTTGACTGTACCTATTATAATATTAAGTAAAATCGAAAACCTCAGAAAGAGTACATTTATTTACGGTTTTGGTTACACAACAAGTAAACGTAAAGCTGCGGTTTAACATTGGCTAACCTTCCCATCATGACCCTATTAACGACTATCACAATAATCTGTAGGCGTCTTGGACACACATAACGCGCAGCTTAACTTATACATTAACACGAGTACACGAATGTAACATAAAATAGTAGGTAAAAATGTAATGTCCATAAGCCCATTTTACGATGTACAAAAATTTAGGTAATGCGTAGTTAATAGCAAACTGCGGCACTGGCCCGCCCTAGTTTGAATTTGGGTCACTCCCGACGCGACGTTGCTCCGATTGCAGACAGCACAGGATATATGCACGTTGTGTAATATTATGTGCTAGTTTTACATAAAACGGGTTGAATCGCTCCCACGATTAGGCTTGGCCAGTTGTATTTTATTTTATACTGTATGCTAGGTCACTAATAAATACATAGGTACAGAGTTGGTTAGTGGTTGTAGCGAATGTGTGCAGAGTTGAGACAGAGTTGAGATTAGACACTGCAACGAGTCCATCCCATTTGTCATAAAAGCAAATGTATTTCTTAAAGTCATCGCAAAACTAAAGAAACACATGTAATACATATATTAGATAGCTGTTGCCGGCGACTTCGTCTGCAAAGAATTCGTTTATCGCTATCCCGAAGGAATTACACCATTTTACGGGATAAAAAGTAGTCTATATGTTATTCCAGACTATAATCTCTTTCTGTCACAAATTTCATCCAGATCCGTTCAGCCGTTCTGGCGTGAAAGAGTAACAAACATCCTTCCATCCATCCATCAATACTTACAAACTTTCGCGCTTATAATATTAGTAGGCTTATATATAGGTACCTACCTAATTAAGTATTAATAGCTGGGTGTATATTAAAAATATGCTACCAACAATACTTAACAACGCATGCGCGACACTTATTGTTTCGGTCACGCTCGCGTCGCGGAAGCGAAATACGAGTCCGCCTCGACCACTGCTCAGATTGATTTACAGCTTACAACCTGTACAAAATTATTTAACACTAGCTGTTGCCTGCAACTTCGTCTGTATAGAATTCGTTTATCGCTATCCCGCAGGAATTACGCAATTTTCCGGGATAAAAAATAACCTATGTGTTATTCCAGACTATAATCTATCTATGTTTCAAATTTCATCCAGATCTGTCCAGCCGTTCTGGCGTGAAAGAGTAACAAACATCCATCCATCCATACTTACAAACTTTCGCGTTTATAATATTAGTAGGATTTAATAATAAATTAATTCCCGTCTCCGAGTCTTTGAGTTTTTTCGTCCTACCCAAGTCACTCAAAAAAAATTACACGCAGCAACTAGGATACCTACTTACCTACTAGGAATCCGTGATGAATCTTGAATATCCTACGGGGTAGACAGAGCCTAAGGTAACAAATTTAGCATGATTAAGGACGTATAGCTGGAAAGGAAATCAAAATAGTGATGGGTTGCCAGCCGCATCGCCTATAACATGATTCCTAAGACTTTCGCCCATTCCCTTGATGGGCTTTTACGTGCGCGGGAAGAGAAGCAACATGGTCAATTGTGTTTTTTCTTTATTCCCAGACCATATGAAAAAAATCAATGTACCTACCTATCTAACGGCGTGTTTAACTTTCAAGTGCGTAAACACTTAATGGTACATTCATGCCAGAAGCATTATAGGTAGACTGTGTTTTGTTTGAAGATATATAAGTACTTAGAAAGGAAGAGAAGATACACTCTACATAAGAGTATTTTAAGTCCACTTGCCAAAAAATATTTTGTCCAAGCTAAAAAATCATAATATAGCTTCAAGCTCTAAACTCGAAATTTAAGTACCATGAAGTAACTCAGAAACTCTTTTATGATTGCTCGCTATCAGAGCGTAGCGAACTTTTAATACTTTCAATCGTCTGGAGATGATTGTTGATTGCAGCACAGCCTATTCACTGAACTTGTGCTCGCTACGGTCACACTCACATAAGTCACCACAGTTCGTTGACCGAGGCTTAATGTTTATGAACAGGTCACACAAGCAGTGCAGGCGACCAGTACAAAGACTAATAACCTATCCAAGTTCATAGCTGACAATTTTTATGCGAATGTTATTATTAGACTATAGGTATTATGGGGCTTGTCCTATCAGTATTTGGCATATCAGCTAGAAACTGACAATGAGAGTAGTAAAACTTTGAAGTTTACCAGACTCCTGTAGGTAATTGTTATTCTGCCCAAAGTGGTTTTTCATCCTTCCTATTAATTTTGTCTGCTTGGTTTAAGTTATGACTATGACACCATGAACTTACTCTCTCTCTCTCTCTCATCAGCTCTCGAGGAAGGTTGCAGCAGAATAATAGTTATTCTTCCATTATTTCCAGAATGACTTCACCAGCCATCACCAAGTCGCCTGACAACCAGAAGAACAAGTCGCCGACACACTCGGCGGCCCCTGCCGGCGCCGAGCGGCCGGCCTCGCGCGCCGAGTCGGCCTCTACCTCCGCCGCACCTCCGCCCTCTGACCCGTTCAGCTGGCTGCGGATCTTCAAACTAGCAGACCTCATGATGAAACAAGGCTGCTAGGCGAATATGTCCGCCTCATAGTTTGTTTCCACTCACTACCGGGTTCGCCACAAGCAATAACATAGACGAAGCGGGATGTAGTTGATTAGGGATTTACATTTTTAGATCGTCCATCAGAGCATCATACATCGTCTCCATAGTTAAATTTTCCGTGTGCAACTATTAGCTGTCAGAAAAAAAAACGAGTATGAAATACATCACTGCATCAGTTAAGAATAAGGTATTGACTACCTATTTCAAGTTCGAATTTAGTAAGGTTATGAGGCAACCCGTTATAAGAACACCACTGATTGTTATATCAATACCTAAATTCTTCAAATTCCGTGGGTATTAATTGCGCGTAAATCTGATCATCGAGAAGATAGGAATATCTTCTTTATTTCAACGTATATTGCTGACTGAGCAAATTCTTTTAGGTTCGAATTCAATTAATACACATGAATATAATATTATGCGTACAAGTGCAATAAATAATTTGATTGGATCAGAACTTTCTTAGCTTTAGTGTAATCAAAGCGCAATTATGACTTTGTAGATGACGGAGTGTTGTGTGTAATGTATTTAAAACTTATACGTAGAACACTTTATCTTCCAAATTTCTTAGACATAGATGAACTAAGTCAATCTTAAACTCAAACTTAACGCCTTTTTTAACATTCCATAGGCGTAGAGATATTACAATAATGAAAACTGTTGATAATTTCCCTGAGTTTGTTCTTGGATTTATTAAAGTTTTAATACTTTATCATCATAGTATAATTATTATTTGTATTTAGCTAGTGACAGGAGGTGTCATTTAGGTTTTTGAAATCTAATAAATAATACGTTAAGACTTATGTGTATCTTTTTAAATTATATCACTGCAAAATGTTAAAAGTATTCAATTGTTTACATTAGTAAACTAATGATAGGTATCTAAAGTAAGACCGTTTTAAATAAATTAAATGAAGTTGCTCGTTGTTTTATTAAATCTCTGCCAAACCCAACCAAATCGAGATACGCACTAGCAGAGCCTGTAGAATTTATACTACAGCGTAATACCACTTCACTCCATCAACTATCACAGATTCGACCAGAAATTTTTCTTCCCTGGAAATCGGTCTCACTGCTTATATTTTTTATTGTTATACATCTACATGAAACCCACAGAATTAATTTTCACTGGGAACTCTCATAATTGATTTAGCATTGAGCTTTGTAGTAAAAAATACTGTAATTCCATTTCATTTAAGACGATTTGCAACAAAAAAGCAGGTAAGTAGGTAGTTTGAATAAATCTGAACCTAAATAACCTCACAGACCATATATTTCAACTGTGTGGAAACTACTATTTTCAAATTTCATAGGGTAGTGGTTTATCTAGATTTTTTTTAATAACCATTGTCAATGTGCAGAAATCAATTACAAGACGAGAAACCTTAATAAGAACACATGTGTTTATGTAATATTTTTTTAATAGTATTGGTAGGTAGGAGGTACATAACACGCAGGAGTCTGGGTCGTTTGGATAAAGGGAAGTAAGATACAATACTATTTTCAATATGTACAAAATATACAGTTATACCTAGGTCCTAGCATTTTAAAACTATAATATAATTATGATCACAATATTTTTATATCCTTAGCTCGGCTATGAAAACCATAGAGTGCGCCCGCGGGGGCGTCCGGATGCGGCTGCTGCGATACAACAATCTATCTCTCACTTTCACTTTTGCTGCACGCTTGAGATCAAATGTTAATTTTACAAATATTTAAACTCTATATCTCACACACCGGCAGCAGCCGCCGCCGCAGGCTCCCGCCGCCCGCCATCCAACCATTACTTTACTCATCAACGAAACCATATTATACTTCTCACGTTACTTTACGATACAAGTATTTCTTATGTCTGCATTATCCTACTTAACGACGCTGTCAAAACAAAGTATGTAAGTCCACTGGAACATAGAGATATTAAGAAAACATTAAATATTAATAATTGACACATTTTAGTAGCATAAAGTAAGAATGCAGCTGGTGATCGGGCAGGCTGAGCCGGTGTCACGGTGCGCGAGGCCGGCGCCCGCGGGTGGCCGCGCCTCGTGCCCAGAGGGACATGAGTAAATACCGATTTTACCACGATCAATAAATATTTCTTTCACAATTCTCATTTGTTATCTATTTCATAATTTTAAATATGAAGCCTAAATATTGTATCTAAGTTTTATGAAGACTTATTTACATTGATTTCCTTTATAAGGACTTCGAGTTGGAATAAATATAGTGTGCTTCACTGGGCATCTGTATGCTAATAAAATTATATATTTAAAATTAATGGACGAAGTGATGAGTTCGTTAGTGTTCCTCCTAGCTAATTCGAGAACTGCTTGCGACGGAAACGTGACAAACAAATGTCATTCATACATTCTACGTTTTATACCTTAAAAATAATATACATAATAATATTACCTGTGCTATTACTCTCTATTTTTATTACACATACAAAATTACAATACATAAAATATTTTGTACTTTTGACGTACGACTGCACCGTCGCACCATTATCTAACTATACACGTCATGCGAGATGCTGATCATCTAGTCACTGGAACTTTGAAGGCGAGAGGCGTTAATGCTTGGGAGTTCGAATCGCTAATACACAAAATGCAGACGAAACCTATGAGAAGTACAATATTGTTAGTTTTTGCAGCCAAATCATTACTAAATGAGGGAAACGAAAGTAAATGGCGTTGAGAAGCGTTTTACTAACCGCGGCAGCTATGAGCATGATTGATGGAATTATAGCACTAAAGAATGGATGATTTGTTTCATGTAAATATTTGTTTAACATGACAGCGAAATCAAAACCGTGAAGACACCAACGCCAGTCAATGGCGCAAGATGGCAAGAGAACAAAGACCGAGTCATGTCTATGTCGCTGTCAAACCAAACAAATTGAATCATTTGAGCTCAAGGAAGAAATTTCACTGGGATGATTATACATTATGTTTAGTCAATGTAAATCTGTAAAAATGTATAAATAAAAAAGATTTGTAGTCAAATCTACAAAAAAAAGCTGCGCTCGATGTAAGAAACAGCGAACTAAAACGAATTAATGCGTTGTTTGTCACATCAAGCAACTAAAAAGCGTTGCCATGGGTTGTGGGAAGTAATAAAATTGATTCCTTGAGCACGTCGCGCGCGGCGCGCGGGCGAGGCCGCGGCCGCCGCGCTGCTCTTCGATTCCATAAGACTACTTAAAGTCTACATTAAAAAGTCAGAATCACAGTTTATTTTCCATGTGTATTATTTTTATCCCTTACTGTTTTATATACTTCTCAACTTACATTTTTACATAAACAGTTATCAGAATTACTCTGATGATTGAGTTTTCTTTGCTATCGTTATCTAAGCGAATAAATCGAATTTTAGTACGAATAGATTCTATATTTACACTGTTTAAGTTACTTTAGACCTAGTCGCTTAAAACAAAATAACAATATACACTAACAATAAAAAATGCTCGATAGATTGCCACTCATCTAACAGAACTCAAAACTAAAATATATTTTTATCATCCGACTTTTGTCCATCTTATTTTTTTTATATAAATTTAAACTCCGAATAACGTCGAACCCAGTCGACCATAACAAAAGTATTTTACAAATAAGCTACGGCTTAAATCTAGCACTTAAATAAGTGACGGCGGCTTACCTAGCTACGTGAGAGTTCGACGCGCGCGCATCGCGGCGGAGCGCGCGCGACCATAAATAAACGTTACATCACTACAGCGAAGTTCAGCTTCATAGAGGTATTAAGACTCAATTCCTACGGACATTTTATCATCTGTCCACTATCAAAAAGCATCCATAACGATCTTTTAACGGGGTCTACCAGGTCAGTTGCTAGCTAAGTTAAAATAAAAGTTAAGAAAGTTTCACAACCTGGCCATATTTACAATGCATTATTATTAATCCTCTAATCAATCAGCGTGTTCGGATTCGCGATCGTCTCTAAACGTGGTCAACCGGCGAGGGTCGTGGGTGCCGGGTCTAGATTACGGGGGAGCGTGGTCAATTCCGTGGCTGCCGCGAGCCGTTAGAGGTAAAAAAAAGGCACAACGGGGCCGGCTGCGGGTCCGGCCGCTTGCGGCTCGCGTTCTTCCGCGCTCTTCCGCGCTCTTGACGCTCTGCGCCAACAGGCGGCAGGCGGGCGTGCTTACGGGGTCCAGTCCGTGGCGGCGCGCTCACACGGTGGCGATCACGATCAGCAGATGCGCGATGTCGGCCACGCGGTGCATTAGGTCGGGCGCGATGCGGTTCAAGTTCTCGTTCGCGAAGTCGCACGACGGGAAGATGTGCACCGTGTACATAGCCTGTATCAACAATTTACACTCGTTACCAAACATTCTAAAAGAATCACCTCGAAACATAGCTAGATGACGGACGAACGTAAAGGTACGGATATTAGGTCACGGATACAATACCGATAGAGACCTAGAAGGCGCGCATCCAACTGCATAATATGAGAAAATCGTTAATTTTTTGTACTAACTTCTACGCCACGTCATCAAAGGGGGTGGCTCCTTTGATGACGCGGTATGTCTGACGACTAAGTACTAGCTACTATGTACTGTCACGTGTATGTGGTCGTCCTGCAGCTATTACCTGGTGGTGTCCGGGCAGCGCGACGTTGACGATGCCGGCGGCCTGCTTGCGCTGCAGGTAGGTGATGAAGCCTCCGCTGAGGTTGGTGGACTGCTGCAGCACGTCCATGTGGTCGCGCCCGCACGGCAGCGCCAGCAGGATGCAGTGCTCGTTCTCCAGCTGAACCAAATAACAGCACATTTATAACTAGCTCCTGTTAATTCAGCGCATTGCACGGCACGGTCTATCCGCGCGCGGTCTCCGAACGATCTTAAGTAACAATTGAACAACAAATCTCTCGCTTTCTATTATTTTGTAACTGGCAAGAAGGACAGAAAAAGTTCAGCGATTAACACAGTGTGTCACAGAGGTATCCGTTGTCGTCGCTTCGTTGATAGTGTGTTAAACAGTAAGCAAAGTGTGTGTACCTTCATCTTGCGATGCACCTGGTCGAGCTGCACGGGCTCGAGGCGCATGCGCTGCGCGATGCGGAGCGGCGGCGTGGAGCCGTCCGTGTGGCGCGGCAGCGTGTCGTGCGCCACGCGCATGCTGCCGCCCACGAAGTGCATTTGAACAGCAGCGGAGTCGTTCTTCAGGGCCAACAGGCCTTGCCACATCACCGGGTACCGCTGAAGAGACACAACACGTAAACTTATACTAACAATACAAATCGAAACAGTGCTTTTCAGCGAGTAAGATAAGCGATAACCGATCCTCCTGCAAAATATAAACCATCTTCATCTTATATATGGAAATTTGACTAGATTAATTTTTAACTATTTCTCTGTAAGTTTAGATTTTTTGTTGTTAAACCAGAGTAAGTTGACAAATAAGCGACGAATAAATTCTATGGTGGGATCACGTTCTCGCAGCTTGAAAAAGAACGACCATTAATTTCGAATACACCCTAATGTTACGTCCGCCATTTTGGTTCGACACGACATGTAGCATTGTGGGAGTGTGGGAGTGTGGGAGTGTGGGACTCACCCTCAGCAGCATCTGCAGCGAGTCGGCTTCGCGCGGCACCTGCGAGGCGTGCGGCGGGCCGGGCGCGGCCTGCGGCGGCAGCGCGCCCGGCAGCCGCGACGTGCCGTGCGCCGGCGGCGGCGAGCGCCCGCACCCCACCGCGTACACTGCACACGACACACGTTATACTTCCACATTCAATAAATATGCAGCAACATAAAAATTACGAACGTACATACAATAAATAGTACAACAGCAGAGGCCGAGAAATAAAGGGTTGCCGGCCGAAAACATACAGATTAGACGGCCGAGCGTCAGCGAGGCTGGATATTTGAGCCTGGCGACCCCTTTTCCCGCCGAAGTATATTATAGTGCTTTTCTCAAACATGCAATGAAATAATTTAAAAACCTCCAATAAATTAAAGCTTTACTTCTAAGTAAACTATAAGTAAACTAGACAAAACAAAACAAACACATCGCCAACCTGGGCCTGCAATGCAATTTTGTATGAAATTCCATTACAGACCTCTGACTAGACAGTCATATCTGAGACGTGACACTTCGCCTAGTATAAGAAACTATAAAATCAATATTGCATTGCACGTTTGAAAAAAATATGATAGAGTAAAACTGGTGTCCAGGCGCAGCTCCAGCGGCGGCGCCGGCGCCTCCGAGCCCTCCGCCTGCAGCGCGCGGCACAGCTGGTGTGTATACGTACTGATGTGCCTGTCGGCGGGCGAGGGCGAGTGCGCGGGGCGCGGCACGCGCGCGCTGGGCACGCGGCGCAGCTCCAGCGGCGGCGCCGGCGCCTCCGAGCCCTCCGCCTGCAGCGCGCGGCACAGCTGGTGTGTATACGTACTGATGTGCCTGTCGGCGGGCGAGGGCGAGTGCGCGGGGCGCGGCACGCGCGCGCTGGGCACGCGGCGCAGCTCCAGCGGCGGCGCCGGCGCCTCCGAGCCCTCCGCCTGCAGCGCGCGGCACAGCTGGTGTGTATACGTACTGATGTGCCTGTCGGCGGGCGAGGGCGAGTGCGCGGGGCGCGGCACGCGCGCGCTGGGCACGCGGCGCAGCTCCAGCGGCGGCGCCGGCGCCTCCGAGCCCTCCGCCTGCAGCGCGCGGCACAGCTGGTGTGTATACGTACTGATGTGCCTGTCGGCGGGCGAGGGCGAGTGCGCGGGGCGCGGCACGCGCGCGCTGGGCACGCGGCGCAGCTCCAGCGGCGGCGCCGGCGCCTCCGAGCCCTCCGCCTGCAGCGCGCGGCACAGCTGGTGTGTATACGTACTGATGTGCCTGTCGGCGGGCGAGGGCGAGTGCGCGGGGCGCGGCACGCGCGCGCTGGGCACGCGGCGCAGCTCCAGCGGCGGCGCCGGCGCCTCCGAGCCCTCCGCCTGCAGCGCGCGGCACAGCTGGTGTGTATACGTACTGATGTGCCTGTCGGCGGGCGAGGGCGAGTGCGCGGGGCGCGGCACGCGCGCGCTGGGCACGCGGCGCAGCTCCAGCGGCGGCGCCGGCGCCTCCGAGCCCTCCGCCTGCAGCGCGCGGCACAGCTGGTGTGTATACGTACTGATGTGCCTGTCGGCGGGCGAGGGCGAGTGCGCGGGGCGCGGCACGCGCGCGCTGGGCACGCGGCGCAGCTCCAGCGGCGGCGCCGGCGCCTCCGAGCCCTCCGCCTGCAGCGCGCGGCACAGCTGGTGTGTATACGTACTGATGTGCCTGTCGGCGGGCGAGGGCGAGTGCGCGGGGCGCGGCACGCGCGCGCTGGGCACGCGGCGCAGCTCCAGCGGCGGCGCCGGCGCCTCCGAGCCCTCCGCCTCCAGCGCGCTGCACAAAAACCCATATTACAACCGTGCACGCCACATTACACTCCACTCAGTCACTCGGTCCGGCGCTAGCGAGCGCCCCCCTCCCCAGGCTTGAGACCCGAGGCTCACGGGGAGCCACTCCGAGCCTGGATCTATTGATGAATATCAAGCTGCAGGGAGTTAACTATATGATAGCACATCTCCAGAGTGTAAGTTTCTCTGCGCGTCGACTCTAGAGTCGACCACGTGTATTCCTAATACTAATATTTAATGAACGTTGCCGGTTCTTGAACGACTGAAATATTCTATTTGAATAAAATGGAAAGCCACGACGATAACGCTCGTAAACTTACCGTGTAAATTGTGCGGGCGTAGTTCGATTTTCTTGTGTCGCCCGGAAGTGTTGTTGATACATTTGATAATGTTGAGGCGAAAAGTGTGGGTACATTCCATCGCTCTGCAAACAATCAATCACACCATCAAAACCTGCCACTTCAAAGTATTAAAGGCGCATACAAATATTTATGTAAATGCGTGTTAGGGGCAAACTACCCACGAAGCATTAGCTGTATAAAAGCGTTTCACATTTGTCTTTTTCCGTAGTACATCGAATAAATATAATATGAAACATCCTAGTAATTTTCAAAATCACTAGGGTCAGAAAAATGGACGGATGTCGTAAGTTTGCGGTAAGTGCGCTTTGATAACACATCCGGTTTAATTTTATTGTTATTCGTGCCTATTTCGTCGCGTCTGCAACGTGGACAGTGAGCCTTAAGCACGCAATTTAGTTACAATTAGTGTATACCGGGGTAACTGGAGAAGTATGTTGGTGAGCAGGCGGAGGGCTTCTAACTAAATCAGCAGACTATCCCGAGCAGCGTGAACAAAATTACAATTGTAAGCCTCCTAAACATCGTAGCTCTAGATATACCAAAAATTACCATCTATGTTAAATAAATCTACCCAGAAATATAGTCAAAAAACAGATGCTTAGTTAATTGAACAAATATCTCTCAAGTGCAAATACTCTGTATTCTGTACAAATTAATATATTAATTAAAATTTACGAACAACATACAACGTCTATGATAAGCCTTGTATTTCTATTGGTGCGATAACTCACCAAAGCTACCTGGCCTTGGGGGCTGATCGTAGTAATAGTGCCTCGAGATGCGGCTCCTGCAAAAGATAACAATCAACATTAATAAAGGGTCGATCAGTAAAATACCTGCCTGACATGGTATCAAGTAGGTTCCCCGACGATCATCGGATAAAAAATGTAGCGTTTGGCAGCTGCACTGATTTCTTTCTAGGGCACGCCTAATATTTATCCTCTTATTCATAAATGCTTGTTTAAGCTTCTGTTACGGTAGATTTGGGTTAGCTTATTTTAAAGGTCGTTTCCATTGTCGAGGGTTACAAAAGCAAAGCTTTTCGGTTTAGGGTCGAGTTTCATACATTTTGACACTTCTTAATTCTGGGTTAGCAGGTAACATAAGAGTTATATTATACAGGGTGTCCCAGAAAGTAGAGTCAAGCGAAAGTCCTGACGTAGAGCAACTCAAGGGGCATCCGAATCACCCCCATGTATGTTCCGCGATTTTTCGTAGTTTAGGAGTTATGGCCTTTTTTCACATTTTCTATTAATCTACGATCACGGAGACAGTTTTGCTCACTCTGACTGAAATAATTGAGATAATTGGCTGCTTGTTTTTTTAACGAGTAGCTGAATAGTACGTGCATGTATTTCAATTAAAAACAAAACAACATCGTTGACCGTTTGGGCAAAAAAAAATATCGAATCACAAAAAGTGACTAAATTTTGACTGTAGGTCAGACTTTGAAGGCCAATTACAAAAAAAACTAGCATAACTTTTTTTTTTCAAACCATGTTTAGAAACTGCCTTATTTTATTGACTTTCTACCCTATTAATTTTATTGATCTATCATTAAGGGATCATGCCAAAAAAAAATATCAAAACGTACTTCATCCGTAATTTTCACTTTTTCTAGTAAGGCCAAGTACAAATCTAAAATTAGATTTGTGCTCCGGATTTAGCATGAAAAACTTCTTGGTGCAAAACAATAATACTGACCACTGATTTTCCGAGGCTATTAAATGAAAATTAAAAAATATTTCAGATTTGTACTTGGCCTTACTAGAAAAAGTGAAAATTACGGATGAAGTACGTTTTGATTTATTTTTTTGGCATGATCCCTTAATGATAGATCAATAAAATTAATAGGGTAGAAAGTCAATAAAATAAGGCAGTTTCTAAACATGGTTTGAAAAAAAAAAGTTATGCTAGTTTTTTTTTGTAATTGGCCTTCAAAGTCTGACCTACAGTCAAAATTTAGTCACTTTTTGTGATTCGATATTTTTTTTTGCCCAAACGGTCAACGATGTTGTTTTGTTTTTAATTGAAATACATGCACGTACTATTCAGCTACTCGTTAAAAAAACAAGCAGCCAATTATCTCAATTATTGCAGTCAGAGTGAGCAAAACTGTCTCCGTGATCGTAGATTAATAGAAAATGTGAAAAAAGGCCATAACTCCTAAACTACGAAAAATCGCGGAACATACATGGGGGTAATTCGGATGCCCCTTGAGTTGCTCTACGTCAGGACTTTCGCTTGACTCTACTTTCTGGGACACCCTGTATAGTCAACCTTGGCACGCGCAAGCCCGCCCGAGAGCCGTTCCATTCGTGGACACGCAAGATGAAATAATAGCGAGTTTACCCGGATGGTGGTGGGGCTGCACGGGCGGCACGGGCGGCCCCGGCTTGGCGTGGTGCAGCGGCTGCAGCGGCTTGTGCGGCGCCAGCGGCTTCAGCGCCGCCACGGGCGCCAGCGGGAGCGCCGCGGCCAGCGCGTGCGGCGGCGGCGGGTGGTGCGCGCCGCGCGGCAGGCTGGCCGTGCCCACGTAGCCCGCGCGCACGCCGCGCGACCCGCCCGCTCCTTCTCCTTCGCCGGCCCTGGAACGCATGCACACATTTTACTTCACGGCACATCATCATCATCATCTCCAGCTTATATACGTCCCACTGCTGGGCACGAGCCGCCTCTCGGAATGAGAGGGCTCTTTTGAGAACTTCACACAAACAATTCAATTACTTCGCAGATGTGTGCAGGTTTCCTCAGGATGTTTTCCTTCACCGAATACATCAATAGATTTCACGCTCGGCACATAAACGGATCGAACTTACGGACGGTTTCGTAGACAAAAAATTAAAAAATTAACCACCGGCAGGTTTCTAGAATAATGCTACCGAAAGAAATCTGTTTCGGCTTGAGTGAAAACATTACTAACATACGGTATCACCCCGCTGAGTTAAAACATCGAACAGTCGCTTTCTAATATCGACGCGCCGACACAAAGATACGACACGTGTTCAGTTGTATCGGTAAAAAGTTATTACCTCATGAGTATAGGCGTGGCTCTGTCTGCCGGACGGTGCGAGACGAGCGGGCGGTGCGGCAGCGCAGGCGACTGCACGCGCTCGTCGCTGGCCTCGGTGGCACCCACGGGCACCATGTGTCCGGGCACGGCGTCGGCGAGACGCCGCGCCAGCGCCTCGCCCGCCTCGCCCGTGGCCGGCACCATCTCGGTCTCCTCGCCGCGAGGCGAGCGAGCCGGCAGCGCGTGTTGCTTGTTCGCCTCCGCCGGGGCCTTGTCCGCTTGAAGCTCGATGGAAGGCGCCGCGGACGCCGTCGCCGCCGATTCGAAAGCCAGCTTTGCGCTTATCTCTGATATCATTTTCTTCGGTGGTTTCATGATAGGCGTCGGTGCAGGATGAGGGTTGCTGATGACGGGTAAGAGATTGCTAGCGACTGGCGGGTGACTGGACGCGATGGGATTGCTGACGACGACGGGGTTGCTGACAGGAGGGTTTGTCATAACTGGTGGATTGATGATAGAAGGAGTCTTGTTAGAAACTATCGTACTCTGCATGGCAGTCGGGTTTGTGGCGGTCACCGGTAGATGGTTGACGGCAGGAGAGTTGATGACGACTGGCTGGTTCGTAGGGGCCGTCGCAATTGTGGTGACTGGTGCGCAGTTGTGGGTTAACGTGGCCGCCGGTTTTGAAACAAGAGTATCCACTTCCATTTTTGCTGTAATCGCGGTTTCAGTTAATTTAGGAACCTTTGCATCTTTCACGCACTCTTCTATTTTTACGATTTTTTCATCGCTACTGTCGATAGAAGCATCGGAGAGACTTCTATCTCGAGACCTCTTAGTACCTCGGGGTGATTTTCGAATATCGGATGATTTGTCTTGCGGGGTGGTTTTGGTGCCCGTCTGTCTCGTAGGTCTCTTCTTATTAACGTCTTTTCCGGTTTTGGTCGGTGTAGCCGAACCTTTAATAACGTCATCTATAACGTCATCGACTGTACTTCGTTGGACGTCTTTTTCCTGCAATCTCCTAGATTTTCGAGTATTTGGCGAAGGTGATACGAAATCTTCCGACTTATCATCTTTGCTAATGTTTTTTTCTGCATTTTTAAGTGCTTCTTTTTGACCAATACTGAGGGTTGATGTGGCTATTGCATTAGAATGACCTAAAGGACTTTTTATCGTTAAAATAAGGCGAGGGCGTGTTTCGGATTTATTAGGTGATGTGGATGTTTCATCCCCAGAATCTTCGTGAAAATCGTAAACGTCGCCGGGCATGTTATTGGAAATGGTGTTAAGTGCATTTTTAATTTTCTTGTCTACCTTTGCTCTGCCTCTGCCCCTTTTCGCAGCTGATCCTCCACGGGGTGATTTTGAAATTTGTCGAGTTTGTACTCTGTCTTGATTCTTTTCAGTTTTTTTGCCTCTGATGCTACGGCCGCCTCTTTTACTGGGAGTATTTTTTTCAATGCCAATACTATCTAATTTATTTTCAATTCCACTTTCTGTTAGAGTAGGCTTTACAGATTCAGTGGATAAAACAGATTCGTCGGAAGTAATTGAATCATTTGGTCCATTAACTGATTGCAGAGAGGTGTCTTTTTCTGTTTTACAGTCATCCTTCTTTTCCTCAAAGTTTTCATTGCAAAGTGAGTCAACTTTCTTGATAACCGATTCAATATTAACGTCTTTAGCACTCCACGAATCGTTCTCATCAATATTTTTTACCTGGCTATCAATAGGTTCTTGTAAAAGCAAACTAGGAAACTTATTTTCACTTATGTCAATACCTTTAGCAGTAGCGAAATTTGGAGAATGCTCAGGTGTATTAAAAATATTCAAAATATTTCCAGTATTTGCATTTTTGTCTTCATCTGAGAGTTCTTTACTTAATTCTTTTATAGTTTTCTCTGTAGTAGAAAGCTCATTGATGCTAACATTAGCCGAATCTTTATCCATTGCGTCATTGTTCATTTTAATATCTTTCTGGGAAGTGACAGATCCTTCAGAAGCCGTAGATTCCGGTGTCAGAACATCAGGCCTTTGCATATCTTTTACGGAGTCAATGCTATCTATTCTATCACGACTGGCAGCAAATAAAGTTACGGATTTCCCAACGTTTACTTCTAGCTTCTTTTCAGAATCATTCGTTATTTTAATTTCATTTGTGGTATCTTTTAACAATTCTTCAAAGTCTGTTTCGCATTTAGTAATATGTTCAGTTGGCGGGATTACTGGTTTAGCGGATGAATCTTTGTTTGCTTGTATAAGCTGAGCTTCAGAAACAGCAGTAGGTATATTTGTTAAAATCTCTTTGTCGTCATTTACTGACAATCCTTCAGTTTTTACGCGAGTAATATGATTTTGCAATATAGCTGTAGGATTATTTTCGCTACTCGCTTCTGTTTTAATGTTTATCTTCGGCGTAATTGGTGCCAGACTTGTTTTTAACAAAAGTGGCGTCATGACTACGTTTGTAAGAGTGCTTGTTGTTACACCGGTATTTGTTGAATCTAATTTTGTAAGTACTGTTGGTGGTCTTATAGTTGCCATGGATAACACCGATGGGGCTGGTTTGCTTGAATCGATTTGTATGATATTTGTCATAGGTACTGACGTTAAAATTCTTGGTGTATTAAGTGTGTGAATTACATTTGTACCGGAGCCCCTGTTAACATTAGGTTCCTGTAAAGGACTCACCACAGATTTACTAGGGTTTTGAATTATAGATGCTGAAGTATGATTTACACCAGTGACGTGCAAAATAGGGGCCGCACCGTAAGCCATATGGTTGTGTTGTTCTAATTTCTGGATCTGGTTTTCTCGCTTTTCAGACAGATGGTTGACATGGCTGATAATACCTTTGTTAGCTAAATGCAAAGATGAGTTTATTGTTCCTACATGCATTGTATTCTGCATAGATATAAGACGATTCTGTGCCATCACTGTAGGATTAGTAGTTTGGTGTAAATTTGAAGGAGACAAAATAATTTTCGTAGTCTCATGATCTGTACCAGGCCTTTGGTCGCTCTTTCCGCATTCACTTGTAATAATCTTATGCTGATGAACCAAAGTAGGTGGATTTACACCAGTACTTTTAGTGTGTGGAATCAAACTGTTAACATTCATTTGCTTTGATATTGGTGCTAAAACTGGTGTAACAGGCAGTCGGTTAAAATGGATTGGAGCTCCTTGAGTTTGTACCAAAACTGAGCCAGATCTATTAGGTGACATCATCGTTCGAGCACCGTGTTGTAAATGCATGCCTTGAATAGGACTGAGAGGCGGCTGCTGCATACGTACAACGGTCACCTGACCTGGTGATCTTTGTTGAATCGTGTTAGGAGATGCCATTCCAACATTCAAATTTTGAGGAGAAGTGCTCAATATGGTCATGTTTGCAAGCCGAGGGGAAGTCATGCCATCTCTTCCTTGCGGATTAGCCTTCGGGCTCTGCAGGCGAGGGTCATTCGATAGCCTGGGCGATATCACTATGCCTTGCGGTTTCTGATATAAAATATGAGGTTCTGGTATTTTTATTGTTGGTGGTTGCATATTTGTTTGTGGACGAATCACATGATTAATAACTTGATACGGGGCACTCAATCTATTAGGTGATATAATGGGTCTCACTGCATTGCCCATTTGAAGGTTCTGACTGTGCGGAGCTTTTATTTGTACAATGTTCGCTGTAATATGCCGAGGTTTATTTTCGTTTACGTCCCTTATAGCCATTTTATTTGGTTGTATGTTTACAATATGTGGCTCAAGCAGTTTGTTATTTGTAAGTGTCCAAGATGTTATTACTGGAGTAGCAGTGGACGTTATTTGATGGACAGATTCTCGTTTTACTAGAGGCAATTTATTATCTGATTCACTTATTTTAATTTTAGTTTCATTTGAATCTGAAACCGGGACAGTTGGTTTTGGTTTAGCGACTATGATATTAGTAGCCGCCGATGTAACAATGCTTGAAATGGCAATTGCAGTTTTGACACCGAGAGACTGATTTGTTGCAATTATGTTAACTGGCAGCCTTTCAATAGCGTCTTGAGGAGTATCCTCGGCTTCCTCGTTGTCAGTGTCAATTAATAAAAGATCACTGTCAGAAACAGGTGTCTCAGGCTTAGTCTCCATTTCACTGATGTTAAGGTTTATTACCGCTCGTCTCATTTCCTCTGGATCCTGCTCCGGAGAATTTTCCAAATTAGAACTTTCAATTTCTACTTCATGTGTGGTGTTACTTTCAGTTTCTTCGTAACGATTAGTGAAGGAGCTCTTCTTTCCTCCAAAGCTTTCCTGTTCTAAAAGTGCAGCCACCGCGACGTCTGTTTCCTCTTGAGAAATAACAGCTCTGGGTTTTTCAATTTTCTCGTCGACTGGAGTACTGGGCGTATCAATTTTATCAAGGTTCTTATCTGGCTCTTTTTCTAAGTTGGAAATACTGCGTACTGCATCTTCACTCAGATCAACATCAATAGTAAAAGATGGACTGAAGTTATCGGATCTACTATTGCGCTTTACAGGTTCAGGCTCTTCAGGCATAGGTATATCGCTTATGTCTTGAACAATTGTTTCTATTGGCGCTGGCATAGGAATTTTATCTATTTCAATAGTTGGGTATTCTTCTGATAATAGTTTCATGGCATCGGTCGAAATAACAATATCAGAACTACTACTTTTGGTGTCGTTATTATCATCTGGCTGAATAACAATAAATGGGCTATCTGATAATCTTGGCAGGCTTTGCGTTTCGGAAAGGGATGCGCAATCATCAGATTTGTTCGTGACTGATGTCGATTCCGTATCACTGGGCATCGGAATCTCCGATAAAGTTTTCGGTGATAATGTCATAGTAGAGTTTATAAGCAGATCAGGTTTATCTAATTTGCTGTGATTATGAAATAAGTGATGTTCTTTTCGACTTTGTCGATCTTCTTTGCTTCTCTTTTTTTTCTTTTTCTTTTCTCTACAGTCCCGTTTCAAATTTTCTGAGAGACCTTCACCTATATTTGTGTCCAGCATTGGATCGCCGTCCATGTAGTTTAAATCATTTTGTTCATGTTTGGTTATACTTCCCAAGGGTGATTCTGCTCTGATACGGTTGTCTTCATCAGTTAGAGAATCAGCAAACAATCTAGCTTCGATTGCTTTACTAACAGCGTCCACATCCAAACTATTCTCATCCTCTTTCGAAAAGTACCGTTTTTCCTTTCGTTTCCTCTCTTTTCTTCGTTTTAATTCGTCCCTTTCTCTTTGTCTACCATCGTCAGAAGTTGTTTTAATGTTTATATCATTTGACACCGATAGTGTACCGTCATAGTTATGTAATAAGGAATTTTGTTTTTGGATAATCCCTTTACTTTCTTTATCGGAGTCATCAGAGAGTGGACCAAATATATCTTCCATTTTCCCTTCCTTTTTGGTATTATTAGAGTTAGTCTCAGACACCAAATCAGAAAAGTTATTGAGCAAATTTTTGTTCCTCTTACATTTATTTTTTTCATCGCGACTGTCATCACCATCAAAACTATCGCGTATTTTGTCTTTCCGTTTTTCCTTTTTATTACTATGGCGTCGAATTTTGTCTGAATGTCGGTGTTTAGAATTAACGGCGAGAGAAACGCAATCAGCATTTTCCCCTTTTGTCTCATCTTCGGAAAAGGAAAATTTATGTTTCTTTTGCCTTCTTTTATGTTTCCTACGAGCTTCTCCGGTATGTCTATGAGTAGCCATTGATTCACTTTCTGATGAGAAGTCATTGCAGTTGGGTGCAAAGCACGGTTTATAATCATTTTCTGTTCCTAAACTAGATTTTAGTTTGCTGTCATCGCTGTCGCTTTTGCCAAATAAATTTAATAATGAATTTTTCTTTACTTTGTCACAAGTTGTATCTGAAGTTGGTATGGTATCATCTTGTCTATCTTGCAATAGCTCCAAATCGGACATCAGTTCCTTTTTTACCTTATTAAGGAAAGTCGGACTTTTACTTGCACTTCTCCTTTTAGAGTTTTCGTCATCTGATGTGTCCGACATAATGCGCGATCTAGAATTTTTACGAGACAATTTGTTTTGCGTATCTTCCTCAGTACTTGGCAAATTCAAAAAGTCATTTATTAGTTTACGGTCATAGTCGAAAGATTGAGATTTTTCACGCTTTTTACTTTGCAAGAGAACGTGTTCATCGTCAGAAGAACTATCCATCGACAGTTTAGGCGGCCTTCTTCTGCTGCCATCCTGCTCGGAGTCACTGTCTTCGTCCCAACTTGATCTTTTCTTTTCTTCCCTTTTAGCACGGCTCTGCTTTAGTTGACTGAATTTTGCCTTTATCTTTTCTTGGCGCTTTTCTTCTTCTTGCTTTTGCATATTTTTACATGAACGTGCTTTGACCTTATCATACATTGAAATATATGTTGGTCCATCATCGACGATGTCAAATATAGAATGTTTTTTAGGTTCGTCAGAGTCCGAAGTATCAGTGCTTTGAGTCAGCTTACGATTCTTTCGCTTATGGTTATCATTTTTCTCGTCACGGCTCTTTCGATCAGTGGACATTCGTTTCTCACGAGCAACTTCCTTTCTTTTGTCGTCTATTTTGAGTTTTTTCTCTTCTTTATTTTTACAAGTAAGATCTTGTTGTAATACATCCTGCTGTTTCATTTGAAGTTCTTGAATTTGTTGCAACTGTTGAATTCGTTTCTTTTCCTTCATTTCTTTTCTCAGAGCTCTTTGTCTCTCGTCTTCTTCACTAGACCTAAGTTCTAGCGTGGCAAGAAAATCTAAGTCGTTGTGTAATCCATCTGTCTGAATGTCTGAATTGTGATTCATTTTTTCATCGCCATCCCCTTTTGGACTTTTTCTTAGAGATTTGGGTTTTTCTTGTTGTTTTAAGTCTTTAGTGTCGTTGGTTTCTTTCCATTC
The DNA here is from genome assembly GCA_932294345.1 of Pandemis cinnamomeana. NCBI lineage: Eukaryota > Metazoa > Arthropoda > Insecta > Lepidoptera > Tortricidae > Pandemis > Pandemis cinnamomeana. The sequence continues at coordinate 6,773,553 of OW028715.1, read as the reverse complement.
ATCATCGGGCGGCTTGACTTGATTTTTCTTGTCGTCTTTAGTTTTACTCTCAATAATTTTTGCAAAATATCCTTTATTAAATTTAGTAGTTTTGTGCCGATCGCCACTTCGAGAATCTTTTGAATCTCTTCTTTCAGGGCCTTTTGAATCGCTTTTATTTTTTTTACTGTCCTCGTTTAGAAAATCAAACGTATCTTGCGAAGACATCCTACGTTTGTGACCAATATGAGCTGGTAGACTTGAGCAGGAATTTAGACGCTCTTTACGCTTCGTATCAAAACCGGGTGAATCAAGAGAATAATGTCTTTGCTTTTCTGTGATTTCAGGCTTACTTTTGAATGTATTTTCAAGGGAATTTTCAACTGTTTTAACAATCTGATCTGTTGACATCTTTTCTTCTTTAATTTCTGTCATTTTGAGTTTAACTGTTGGGTTCAGCTTTAAAGGATCAATAAACTTCAACGACATTTCCTTGTCAGAATTATGTTTTGCTATTAAATCATTTTGAAGTTTTGATTTATTTTTGACATTTTCTTTACTATCAATGGTATCCGGTTCTTTAAGTTTTGAAGAGTCCTGCGAAGCTCTTGATGTTGAAGAGTCCGTGGAATCCTTACGACACAATTCTCGGGTTGATTCATCCCTTGAAGACTTGCGCATTTTGGTAGAATCAATTTCTTTCTTAGTATCACGTTTAGACTCGCTTTCTTTCTTAGGACGGTCATATTTACATTTGTCGTCTTTTTTAGTTTTAGATAAAAAATCTATTTCCACGCATTCTTTTCGTCTATCTTTTTCATGTTTGTCCCTTTTATGATGATCATGCCGTGAAGATTTTTCATCGTGGTTTTTCGTTTTATCTATGTCTCGTTCAGTTTTATCCCTGGAATTTTTATCGATATCTTTTTCAGTTTTAACTTTGTCACTTTTATCAATATGTGATTTTTCAGTACTACTTTCACTTTTAGATTTTTTATCTTTCTCGTGCCTTTCTAGCCCTCTCTCGTTCCTATTATTCTTTGGTTTATCTCTTTCATGGTCGTGTTTCTCCTTTTCAGAACGGTTTTTTAAACATGATCTTTCACGCTCAGTTTTATTTCGATCTTCACTGGATTTTTCGACATCTGTGAGTTTTGTTACTTCATTGCCAAAAAAAGAATGAGTACCACTTTTATCCGTGTCAATTTTTTTTTCAAATACTATATTTTCCTTTTCAATCTTTTTGTTATTCTGAATAGCTTGTAATAATATGTTTTGATTGAATCTTTCTTTACCATTCTTTTCTGTAGCGCGGATAAGTTCTTGGCTAAAATCTGATAATTCTTTCGATGGCATAATACAATTCACATTATTTAAGTGGTTTTGCGGCACTTCAAATTCTATGATTTCTTTTTTGATAATATTGGAAACAGGTAGCTCTGTTTTAAATTCAAATTCACTCTTTATTTGAAAGATCTCCTGTTCTTTGCTTTCATTCTCTAAGCTCGTTCTTATCTCTTTTTCGATCAATGATTCAGTTTTAATCGTAAATTCAAATTTATCAGTAATTATATCGCTCTGGCAAATTTTATTTTCTTGAAGCTCTTCAGGTAAAATAATTTTCTTGTCTGCCACTTCAGGCGTATTACAGACCTCTGCCGAGTTCGAACTGTCCGATCTCTTAATCTTTAGGTCATCGATGGGGTCACTTTTCCTGCTGCTCGTTAACCTATCCGTCACCGGTTCAGTATTTTCCGTCGATCTTCGAGTGTCAGACGAAACGCTTTTGTCTATTTTATTCTGGTAGTCGAAAACGATCTTCTCCAAACCCTCCTTGACATCCATGGGGTCGAGATCGAACGACAATTTTCTCTCGGTCTCTTTCCCACAGAAGAGGAAATCTCTTTTTCTTCTATCTACATCTTTCCAAGATTCATTATCGAGCACGGCGGTCCGGTCCGGTTCCGTCTTCGGAGAGGGCTTCTTGTCGGTCTGGTCGGGCTGCGCTTTATCCGTGGAGGGAGTTCGGAGGCGGAGCCGCGAGTCGAGCCTGTAGTCGCTCTCGTTGAACTTGCCGAGGCGCTCCGGCAGACAGGGCCGCTCGGGGCGGTTGAGGCGCGGGTCGGCGGGCCGCTCGGGCGCGTCGGGCTCGGCGTGCGCGGGGAACGGGTAGCGCAGGCGGCGCGGCGAGCCGGACGGCGGCGGCGACGGCGCGCGCGCGAAGCCCTCCAGCCGCTCCGAGTCCTCGTCGAACACGGAGCGCTTGGCCAGCAGCGAGCGCACCACCTCGGACGGCTTCACCTCGTTGATGTCGACGTCGAGCAGGCGGTGCCGCAGGCGCGCGCGGTCGGGCGCGTCGGCCTGCGCGCGGCTGCCGCTCCACTTCTCGTACTTCTCGTCGAGGCTGCGGATGCGCTCCTCCAGAGACGGCGAGTGCGGCGCGGAGCCGGCGCTGGACGACGAGGCGGAGGGCGGGCGCGGCGGCGAGGCGGGCGCGGGCGCGGGCGCGGGCGCGGGCCGCGGCGTGGCGGGCGCCGTGCGCAGCAGCTGCGCCGCGAACTTGGGCAACGGCAGCGACATGGGCAGCGGCGGGCGCTCGCGCGGCGGCCGGCGCGGCTCGGCGGGCGGCGCGTCGGGCTCGTCGCGCAGCGGGGTGCCGGCGCGGCTGCCGCGGGACGACGAGCCGTCGCGCCGCCGCCGGTGCCGCCGCCGCGCCGCGTGCCGCAGCTCGCTCCCCGGCGGCCCGACGCCGCTGCGCGACCCGGACCGAGAGCGACGGATCGTTCCACCCGCGCTTCGATGCCGCTCCTGAACGATGCCGAAGGAAATATTAGACATCTCTATATACTACGCCACTATAAAGGCGAACGGTGAAATGACTATGTGAGAAATAATATTAATATTCTTTTACTACTTTTTAGGGCCGACAACGCACTGGCATCGCGTAAAGTGCTGCGGGTGTCTATGGACAGTAGTGATCATTTACCATCAGGTGACCCACTAGTTCGTTTGTCTGGCCTCTCTAACATAAAAAAAAAAAAACTCTTTCCTAGTGACCGGTTACGATTTTACGATTTGCGAAGTCATTTTACGCAAACTACTTCTTCTCTCACAAGTACTTCACAAAAATATTCACATACCTTCGAATGTTTGCGATCCTCCGGGCTGGAGTCTCGCCGGTGTTTGCGAGCGCGATGCGGGGACACGACTACCGACTGCAGTCTGTCCTCGTAAGGCGCATCTTCTGTTTGTGGACTGGATCCTACTTCTTCATATACCCTATGACGAAACAATAACATGAACCAACCAACTCGAACGAAAAAGGTCAAGAATTTTTGATTTAAGTGTCAAAAGTATGTCATTTTATTTAACACGAGTCCCGAGAGGTCTCTATTCGAGCCTGTTTGTACCTGTATCGTCGGTCGGCTGCGTACTCGGCCGCGTCGTAGTGCTCGACGACGGCGGAGTAGCGCGGCGTGCGCGACGAGCCGCGCCCGTAGCTCGACGCGCGCGGCCGCGGCGCGCATCCCTCGTACCTGACACACACAAGTTGTATATTACTAGTCTGTACCCATGGCCTGAACAAAAATACAAGATAGATTCTCTATCCTATTAAAAATACAAAAAATATCTGAGGGCACCTCTATGATACTCAAAAGTCTACTCTTCTTTGTAGGTCTTTTACTCCATGTAAATTCATACCTATGGCAGTCAGTACTATAATTGGGGAACCTCTGAAGGAAAGCCTCCGTTGAGTTATTAAATAAATGTGCTTATTTTGGCCCATTATATTTTTGCCTGTGAGATCATAAAATGAGGGAGAACGCCATGTACATTGAAGCACAAAAAAGGTCTAAGAAGTCACAGCTGAATGGGTTCAGGGGCACCGACAGTCTGATACTACTATAGAACCAAAACTCAAGATGGCGGACACTTGGAACCCAACTTAGAGTAAGCAAAACACGACTTAAATCTGGCAGTAATCAAAGTTTATCTACCTGAGCGGGTCGTGTCGCGTAGAGGCCGGATAGCGCGTGGTGAGGTCCCCGCTCAGCCGTTCGGAGCCCGAGAGCGCCGCCGAACCCCCGTGCTTCTCCAACTGCTCGTAAAACGCTTCCTGCCATAGAAAAGAAGTATATTATGATGCAGAAAGTACAAGGTATCGCAGAAACGACCTTTCGAAAGGCTCTTCAGCTGGTGGTTTGACGTGAAAATACGCGTTTTTCATTAAATTTCACATTCGTTAGTGTGCATCGGACTTCGGAGCCTTCGCCGGACACAGACAAAACAAACATTTCGTCAAAGCAAGATGCGCAACACGCGTTACGATTATGAATCGGAAAGGTTTGCAGGAGCAGCAGCGGGCGTACCTGGCACTCCCGAGAGGCGTAGTCGACGCAGAGGCGGGGATGGTCGGGCTCGGCGGCCGAGGCCTGCGCGGCCACGCGGCGCAGCTCGCGCACGGCCGCGCCCGCCGCCGCCGCCTGCTCGAAGTGCACCAGCGCCGCGCCCGCCGCGCGGTCCACGCACACCGACGTGGCCGCGCCGCAGCGCGACACCGCGCCCAGCACCTGCCGCACAAACACACGTCACGAGTCACGCCCGCATACACCGCGGAGCGCGAGGCGGGACAGATCCCGCGACGCGACCTCGCCCCGTCTCTTCCGCCTGTTCTTCATGAAAAATCATTGTAGGGGCTTGCGCCTGACGTGACCCCCGGTTTGATCGATTAGCTCGGTGTGCTCTAGAACGGTTCTAGGAAATCGAAAGACGAAGAAGACGATCCGGTTCAAAATTCTTCACGTGTATGTACGCATCATTCATCATCGTGTTTACCGTCGCCGGTCGTCATTGAACTACTACGACACTGAAGTATTATTAGCCTTGAATTGTACCTTGTCGAGGGACCGGCCTTGCGATCAAAATTCAATAAGCCCCTCTGACGTATAATGAGACAGCTCGGGTGCACGACATATCGGCGAAACCAGCGACGCTACTCGAAGAGCATCATGAATTATTAACTCTCTGCTTACAGAGTAGAGCGTATTCAAATTATCTATTCGGGAAATCACAATGCGATCGTTACAACACGCGAGTTGGGAAAAAAAAAGGCTTCCTCAAACAGCGGGCACGGCGGGGCGCGACGTCAGCTCGGCGCGAGGCTACAGCCACAGTCGCGCCGAGTGCTGCGTGACGAGGACGACACAGATGCATTCTCATAGAAATAAGCATGCCAGCCATACTGGGCACTAGCGTCGCGGCCGCTGTTTGACAAAGCTTCAATGGGCGTGCGACGTACCTGTTTTTCTGTATGCTCGGTTAGCCCGTCGACCCACACGCAGGTGGTGGCCACGGGCTTGCCGAAGCCCAGCTTGACGCGCGAGCCGCCCACGTACTCGCCGTCCATGGCACGGATCGCCTCCACCACGCTCGAAATCGACGCGTACTGACAGAACGCGTAACCCGCACCGCCCCCGCTGCCTTTCTTGATATCGATCTCGATTATTCGTCCGAAGTGCTTAAACTTATCTCTCAACTGTTGCTGCGTTACGTCCTTCTCTAAATTACCAATAAATAACGTCCTAGTCGCCTGCAACAGAACGGAAAACGCCTTGAATAACTTTGGCAAAGTCGTTGAAAAAGATTCGCGAGAGCTCGAAATACTGACCTTCGGATGGTATTCATCGATATCAGTCTCGTAAGGTTTGGCCGAATCCGCATCTTCATCGCAACTTTGGTGAGGCGCCACTGAGATCTTACAGCCAAAAAAAAGCTTATCTTGAGACACTTCGAGTGCCTTCTCTACGTCGGACGGTTTCTTAAATCGGACCACAGCATATCGGTCGGCGTTCTGCCCGACTACCTTCACCCACACCACTTTCCCATGCTTCTTGTACTCGTGATAGAGCCCATCTTTGAGGGAGCTGTCCGTCGACCTCGTCGGGAGATTTCTGACGCAGATGGCCAGAGGTCTCCCGCTCGCCGTCGATGCCCACTGCGGAAATCAAACAGAAAAACCGTCAAAACATACAACGACAAAACACATCGTAAAGAGCATGAAATCGTATACGAAAAGAACATGGCGAAAAGATGTCAAAAACCCTGCTCCCATCTGTCAAGGGTCGGATCTGTTTCAAATCGGATGTTAATGGCCTTTATGTATGGCCGTATGGTAGACCAAAATATCACCGTATAAAATGTTTAGTTAGCCAAACATTCGTAGTTAAGAGTTTTGTGTAGTATACCTGATGTTGGTGCGTGGGAGGGGTCCGGTGGTTGGCGTGGTTGGCGTGCGGATGCGGCGGCGGCGCGGCGGGCGTGGAGGCGCGCGAGGTGTCGCTGGGCTCGGGCGAGCTGGACTCGGAGCGCGACGAGCCCGAGCCCGAGGGCCGGCGGCGCCGCCCGCTCTCCGTCGCGCCCCCCGGCGTGCTGGGCGTGCTCTCGCCGCCCGTCGCCGCGCCGCCCGCGCCGCTCGCGCCACTCGCGCCGCTGGCGTACCATCGGTGGTGTGGTGTTGTCCTACAACAGATTCACCCCTGCGTCTATAATTACCCGTTCAAATACTCGACTGACGGTTCACACTCAAAGCGACGGCACGAGCGATTTAGGTTAGTTAGGATACACGTTTGGATCAAGCGTGTCAGGATTTGATAATGTCGATTGTATCTTTGTCACAAAAACCGAGCATCCCTTTAGAGTAAATGAGTTTTTACTCATAACTACGCACTGAAAACTATGTACGTAGGAAAACTACGTACAAGTTTTCTTGTACGTAGTTTTCCTATTAAAGGAACTTAGCTAGCCGGCCACTTTTATTAACGAACTTGTATCAAGGTAATATGTGTACGTTACGATTACGAGTACGTTAGGATAACAAAAACTTACTGTTTTGCATTTATATGATTACATAAAATAAGAAATGTGATGAGAGTTAATAATATAAGCAGTTGTAAGATATTTCAGATTTTCCTTGATCTAGTTTAAAAAACAAAATTTCTGGTAAGCAAGCAGCCCACTTAGTTTATAATCATGATACTTAATTTTGCCCAATTTTAATCCTTAATTCATGCTGAGCAATTGAGATGCATCGAATTTTATATCGGATGCGTGGTTATATAGTGATTATTGTGTCGTTTTAAGAATCGACGTTACCTTTCGACGTTAGAAGGAGGCGTGTTGTAGGGCGCGGTAGAATTGTGCCTCTGGTACCTGCCGTATGTGAGTGGCGTGTTGCCGCGCCGGCAGTAATCCGTGGCGCTGTCGTTGGTGCCGCGCCAGTTGGCCGGGGCGGCCGCCGTCGCCGCCATCGCACACGGGTTGCTTGTGCTGTCCTCGCCGCCCCTGGAATAATTAACAGTTCACTTGAGAATAGAGAACAAACAGAAATTGAATAACTAGTTTCTAATATGGATGGACATGTCGACGAATCGAGAAGTCAAAATCATGGTAACAAAATAAAATTATGCACGACAAGGATAAAAGGGTAGGGATAGGGAAATAATGGAAAAATTTTGAGCGTTGTAACTAACAATGGTAAATAGATAGTCGAAGATGGAAGATACGATAGGTTAACACTAGAGTAACGTTGGTCGATAAAGTCAATCGATAGAACAAAAATATCAATCGTCATTTTACGATGAAGGGAGTCGGGCTGTGCTGTGCTGTAGATTTCACGAGCGCCAGCCACCGACAAAGCGTGGTATGGTACCTACTGTAGGTACTAGTCAGATTCAAAGATTTATTTAATTAGTTTTTCTCAAACATTGTCGTAAATGTCGTCATTGTATTCTAAGTAATAGAACACGAAGGGCCTTGTTGAAGGCCGAAATACATTGCAGGCGCGACTTTCTGACCATAAATCGGATTGCTGGGCTGTTTTTCATTTGTTTTAACTTTTTTTAAAGTCAAAGAGACTAAGGAATATACCTATATATTTTTTATAAATAAACTATGTCAAACAGCCAAGTCGATGGCCGAGGAGTGCGCGTTTTGTTCGAGTCTAACGTTTTTATCAATGTCTCAAATAGCTTACGGTGACAGATGACAAACAAAACTTAAGAAAAAAGGCGGGAACGTGAAAACCACTTAAGTTGCGAGGAAATTTAGTCCAAAATTTATTTTCATTACCTCTCAATGTTTGAGAAAAACATTATATCTGCCTCAGCTGGAAGAGCAATAGCTGGATTCGTAACTTTAAAAAACACTCACCTGCGGTTCGTGTTTTTAGACAAGTTGCTCATCCAGCAATTGGCTACTTCCCCCCAAGCCTCGGCTCGGCATTAATCTACTATTCTCAAACATTGTCGTAAATGTCGTCATTGTATTCTAAGTAACAAAACACGAAGGGCTTTGTTGACGGCCAAATTACATTGCAGGCGCGACTTTCTGACCGTAAATCAGGTTGCTGGACTGTTTTTCATTCGTTTTTAACTTTTTTTAAAGTCAAAGACACTATGGAACAATGAACAAAAAGTCGATCGCCGAGAAGTGCGCGTTTTGTTGGAGTCTAACATTTTTATCAATGTCTCAAATAGCTTACGGTGACAGGTGACATTAAAAAAACTTAAGAAAAAAGGCGGGAACGTGAAAACCACCTAAGTTACGAAGAAGTTTAATGCAAAAATTATATCTGCCTCAGCTGGAAGAGCAATTGCTGGATTCGTAATTTTAAAAAACACTCACCTGTGGTTCATGATTTTAAACAAGTTACTCACCCAGCAATTGGCTACTTCCCATGCCTCGGCATTAATCTAATATTGTAGGTGTATGTGGAATGTGAATTTCATCAAAACATTTTACCTTATGTTACCTGACTGGTTTAGCAATGTTATCCACGCAAATTTAGGGTTAATGCATAATGAAAAGTTGTTTTTTATTCGTCTCTATCAACAAAAAATCTATGGTTGTATATATTACATTACATATTAAACACACTCGTAAACATTGAACTGCATAATGGGTCAAAATATATAATTGTTCAAAATGTAAATGCAATTGTCTTCATTGTATAACAAGATTAATATAGAGTAAATCTGATCTAACCTAAACCCATGCCCGTCTTGTACGCGATTTCAGAACAGAAAGAACTCATTTATTCCCCAAATTTGGTTTGGTCACGTAGAGAGGACGAATGAAAGTAGACTAACTAAACAGATCTATATGGGGAGTGTGAATGGTTGCGTTGGGAGGGAAAGGCGTAGACGGACGTTCCTGGACGAAATAGGAGACGTTTTGAAAAAAGGGCAGGTCAGGAGTACCCGAAACCTGTAATATGGTGGCTCTGAGTCAGATTTTGGCATAATTTTTTGTATCCAAGATGGCGGATGACGTTTTGACACTATTGACACTATAAATGTTGAGGGTGTCGTTTTCGAGAAATTTGTTGGTTCTGAGCTTGTTTTTTTGACATTTTTTTAATTTCCTCGCACATAAGGGGATTACTTCGGCGTCGGGCTTCTAATGGACTCTCGTTAGCAATCCCCTTCTTACCGCCCTCGGTGCACAATGTAGGTACTATTATTTTTCCGCTGTCTTGCAATTGCAATAAATTTTTTTCACTTTTAAAATCCGTTTTATTGGAGGTGTCATCATTTGTTTACATGCCAGTGTCATTTGAAGCTTAGCTAAACTATCGCAAGCTTTTTTGATAATGTAGCAATCACGCTACCATCTATCAGTCATATTTTTACCTTTGTTAACAATACAATACAATAACTCTTTATTGAACACCACATATAACAACCAAAACAGAAAAAAGGTATACAGAATATTACAAGGTAACAGTAGGCGTCCTTATCGCTACATTAGGCAGTTTAGATTTTCGCCACCTTGTTCCTTAAGTTTGTAGTACTGTCCAATACATCATCAAAGGTAATTAACCGATCTCGAAGCCCAAGGGATTATGGAACTGTCGGAAAATTTGTATTATGTAATGGTACTGGCAATTTCCTTAGATTAGCTACTTACTGTTTCGTTTTAATTACTAATAATCTATTATCAACATCTCAATAATACTTACAAATCTACGAATTACCATACAGCAAGGAAATAAAATAAAGTCGAAAATATGTACTCAATCTAATTTCCCGTTTTTTTTTAAATTTACAATAACACTATAATGTAATTTCATTCAAAAGAATTATTTTGTTTAATGCAAAAAGTAATAAACAGATCTACACACGAATACATCCCATTAAGGCAGTATTTTACACAAGAATCATAAGTCAAATACGTGGCGAAGGCATGTTGTTTGATAGAAATGCGACTTTTATGAGCGATGTGAACGAACACTCACTGAAGTTTCATGCCTGTAGCACACTCTGCCGCGAAATCAACAATGTGAACCCGACACACGAGTTCCTTGGCGGAACTTGAGTTGAGTATTTACGCGTCGCGATGCACGCAGCGAAACTGAGGTATTGATTGTGAGCGCAGTGAATAATAACAATCAAAGCAAGATGTCGTCGCTTTTCGAGTCAGAGGAGGAAGAAATATTATTGTGGTCATTATACGTAACGGCAAGCATACAAATAACAATGGGAAATCCAACAACGTAGTGCTACTTAATGGGATATAGCGTAATATTATTATATTGGTTTTACAAGTAACAATTAAGTACTGATTTTTAAAATGCGTTTTTCAATATGAAAATAAGGGCTAATTAAAACTTATTTACATATTTCCAAGAAACATTCCAGTTACCACTGCATGAAGTTATGTTAGTTTAGGTTAATAAATCCAGTTATGTTTTTAAAGCAGCTAACTTAAGGTAAAACAGGTGTCGTATCAGTCTCTAGTAACACACATATTTACATATACATATACATAAATCACGTCTTCATCCCTTACGGAGTAGCCTAAGATAACGAGACCTAAAGGCCACGTTTAGCATGATCGTGGGCGTAGAGATGGAAAGGGGAATCAAAATAGTCTAGTGATCAAAATGGTTTAGCGTTTTGTAAATAGGTGTCGAATTTGTGTAATTCCGAAGCGGTGAGTTCGATAAGGTAAACATTATTTTTTACTTCTGTTACTTTGTGGAGCTTAAGAACGCATGGACCAATTTTGATGATTCTTACGTCAATTCATCTGTTTTATTCTTATGAGCAGGCATCGGACTTTTCATCGCACGGTAAGACGTGAGCGACCCATGGAGTTGACATTAGCAATAAAATCTAACTCCTATTCATACTCATACTCACTCTTTTATCTAATTCTAAAATGCCTTTTAACGATCGTGAATAAAAATCGTGAGCAATAGTGATTCAAATTATAAATAAAATTATTTTCCTATTAGATTACAAACTCATTATTTTGTGTTTGAACTGTGTGTCATTAACTATTTGACGCTCACTGGATAATCAAAGACAAAATTAAAGGATTGTTTTACTGGGCGGAATTATATTATGTTGTAAGTATATTGTGTTGTCAATATGACGTAGAATTAATTTGTAATTATCAAAGAGTCCTATTAAAATAAAAATATAATGTCATTAAAACAATATTTTTAATAATGACGACTACCCTAATATCCATATGTACGTAATATTTACATTTTGATATGACATAGCCTGTCACTTTGCAATTTTGTTCACACGAGTCGCCTTTCGTTTAGTGGCAAATCTTCGTGATAACTGAACAGCTCTGTGTTCTGTTTAAAGTCGGTGACGGCGGGCACATTTTAGTATTCTAAGAATAGTTATGTGACTTGTATCGAAATGCCGACCCGCCTACCTTGAACTTGCTCTAGGGTTTCGAAGTACCGCAACACTCTTTCTTCTCTAACCTTATGCTGGATAACGCGTCCTTCACATTGATCATTCTGCGAAGATAGTGGCACGGTACGACGATTGTGGGCAACAGTCAAGAGCACGTAGTATGGTCCTATGCCCTGTGGGGTGCGGTGGAGGATATCTACTTCGGTACCTACTGGCGTAAAGCTTCAGAAGTGTTTTAATTGCACTCCGCGTATAAGAGGCGCAGATTGAAATATTCACGAGCTTGCAGCTGCGACATTTTCAAAAACTAAATCACGTGACAAAGGAAGACAATCAAAGACAATGTGAAGGTCAGTGTCACCTTGTCATCGCAATTAAAAGAGTATTTCACGATAAACGTCTCGCAGTAAAAAAGTTTGTGTACCATTCTGAAATGGTAAACAAACTAAATCTAAATTCTAAATGCATTGGGACTATTTGGCACTCGTGTGAAAGCAGAAGTCGACTTTACGATCATGTCATTAATTAATATAGGCCGGGAGATAGTGACACAAATTACTGGGTCATTTGTACCAGTATGGCGGTTCTTCAGGGGTCTTATAGGCCGGGAGATAGTGACAGAAATTACTGGGTCATTTGTACCAGTATGGCGGTTCTTCAGGGGTCTAAAGTACGCAATGACAAAAAGAAAAATGATGGTCATAGCGCTGGTACCGGCGGCCCAATCGCGTGGGCGTTAGTCGAACTCGTCGGATAAATTACGAGTGTCAAACGATTTGTTCCACAATCATTTTAGTATTTTCCGATAGTCCATAAAAATAAGCAGGCGGTAGTGTCATGCCATACTTTTCCGGTGTGACTTACAGCCCGCCATACTGACGCGAATGCGTTAATTAAAAAATAAAAAATTCAACCATTTGTACCAGGCTAATTTTTACACAGTTCATCATCGTCGTGCAGCCATTTACGAAAATCACCATGCCATACTTTTTGGACGGTTCCAAATGGTCGCCATACCGCCAAAAATCAGCAAATATTTTTTTTTTCGCTAAACGATTTGTACCACCCTAAAATTTTTTTTCAATAGCTCCTGAATGATCATAAACAGAAGTGTGATAATGCCATACCTGTGGGAGGTGGTGAATGTGTATAATATATTTTTTAATTGTAAGATTTTAATCGTGTTTTGAACGATTTGTAACAGTATGGCACTAATTTTTCTCGTAAGTTTGGGGTTCAACGAATATAAATACAAAATTTCAAAGATCTAGGTGGCGGCAATCTTGACTTATAACCAGATGTTTATATTGTATAATATTGAACGGCTACCACCGCTCGAATATAAACAGAATATAATGATCCCATGCTGTAAAAAAATATTTTACGTATTGTACAGTCGTATTTTTGAAATGTGTCGAATAAATAAGTTTTTCAAGTATGGCAGCACTTTTTCCCCCTACTAGAAGTATGGCAAATATAATCACGGTCACATTTTATCAAATACTTTCCAAAAATCCAAATGCAATACTGGTACAAATCGTTTGGCGAAAAAAAAAATATTTGCTGATTTTCGGCGGTATGGCGACCATTTGGAACCGTCCAAAAAGTATGGCATGGTGATTTTCGTAAATGGCTGCACGACGATGATTAACTGTGCAAAAATTAGCCTGGTACAAATGGTTGAATTTTTTATTTTTTAACTAACGCATTCGCGTCCGTATGGCGGGTTGTAAGTCACACCGGAAAAGTATGGCATGACACTACCGCCTGCTTATTTTTTATGGACTATCGGAAAATACTAAAATGATTGTGGAACAAATCGTTTGACACTCGTAATTTATCCGACGAGTTCGACTAACGCCCACGCGATTGGGCCGCCGGTACCAGCGCTATGACCATCATTTTTCTTTTTGTCATTGTGTACTTTAGACCCCTGAAGAACCGCCATACTGGTACAAATGACCCAGTAATTTCTGTCACTATCTCCCGGCCTATTAGTACGCAATGACAAAAAGAAAAATGATGGTCATGGCGCTGGTACCGGCGGCCCAATCACGTGGGCGTTAGTCGAACTCGTCGGATAAATTACGAGTGTCTAACGATTTGTTCCACAAACATTTTAGTATTTTCTGATAGTCCATAAAAAAGAAGTAGGTTTTCAAGTGTGGCACCACTTTTTCCCCCTACTAGAAGTATGGCAAATATAATCACGGTCACATTTTGTCAAATACTTTCTAAAAATCCAAATGCAATACTGGTACAAATCGTTTGGCGGGAAAAAAAAATGCTGATTTTTGCATTTGGAACCGTCCGAAAAGTATGGCATGGTGATTTTCGTGAATTGCTGCACGACGATGATTAACTGTGCAAAAATTTGCCTGGTACAAATGGTTGAATTTTTTATTTATTTATTAACGCATTCGCGTCGGTATGGCGGGCTGTAAGTCACACCGGAGAAGTATGGTATGACACTACCGCCTACTTCTTTTTTATGGACTATCAGAAAATACTAAAATGTTTGTGGAACAAATCGTTTCGACACTTAATTTATCCGACGAGTTCGACTAACGCCCACGTGATTGGGCCGCCGGTACCAGCGCTATGACCATCATTTTTCTTTTTGTCATTGCGTACTAATACCCCTGAAGAACGGCCATACTGGTACAAATGACCCAGTAATTTGTGTCACTATCTCCCGGCGTAATAGGGAATACTCATGTTTTTTGTTTATTACTTACTAGCGGACCCGACAGACTTCTTTCTGTCAAAAAGATTTGGAATGTGGCAGTTTTTTGTTCCTACCTATTTTATAGTCGGGCAAAAAATTGTCCTGAACAGAACTGTCACCCTGGTGATAGGGCGGTGTGTGTGGTTCAGCTCGGGTGACCCAAGTATCTTCGCTTCCACGAACTTTGGCCACCCTTCTGGGACCCACTATAAAACCCCGACTGGGATGTCTGCCAGAGGGCTTCAAACTAAGAGGCGAACTTAGGGTTCGCACCTGATTGGAAAATAATCTATTTAATAATGAACTTTATTGAAAAGCAATAAAGTTTAAATTTACTCTACATTTAGTTAGAAAACGTTTGTATGGGAAAAAGAAAAGGGCTGTTTTTAGGGTTTTCCCGGCAATTATTCGAATTTTTCTCTCCGTAGGAACCATCCCCATACTCCAAGGAATATTCTAAAAAAAGAATTAGTGAAATCGGTTCAGCTCCTCTCGAGATTTGCGCTTAGCAACACATTTTGCGATTCATTTTTATATTATAGAAGATAATAATCATTTGCCTCTTTATAACACAGAAGAAAAAAATATAAACAGGCTCGAAAATATTCAAATTATTTTTTAAGTGAAATTTAAAACATCTAATAAATTTGCGCCGTTCAAAACGCCACCATTGAGCGCGCGCTAATGATAACGTCATTTGTCATATTATCCCGTGTTTGTCTACGCTAATATTATAAGAAAAATGAGTATTTTTTTGTATGTTTGATATTGATTCACTCAAAAACTACTGGACCTATTTTAATAATTATTTCACCATAAGAATGCTACATTATCCTCGAGTAACATAGGCTATAGAATATTTTCAAAATAATAAGGATCCGTATGAAAACTTCGATAATGTAGCCCAAGATGTGAAAAAAAATACCAAAAAATCCTTATATTGCGTACTGCTGCGGAAACTGTTGACAATATAGCAAAGTGATGAACTACAGTTTTATAGAAGACAACAATATCTACAAAAAGTCAGCAATACTATGCGTTTAACTGTTACAGTTATGTCACATTAACTACTTTTTCAAAATCTAAATTTATAATGTCTCTCCATGTAAATAACCAGTATAAAATGACCTCACGCTGCGTACATTTTGCTTAGTACCAGGACTCCGCTAAAAATGGATTTTATATTTGCTAGCCGAATTTGTACGCAACCCTCGGTGTGCGAGTCAGACTCGCACTTGGCCGCTTTTTTTATTAAGCCCCGACACAAAAATATAGCTATGGTTTTTTTTTATAAAA
The DNA here is from genome assembly GCA_932294345.1 of Pandemis cinnamomeana. Lineage (NCBI taxonomy): Eukaryota > Metazoa > Arthropoda > Insecta > Lepidoptera > Tortricidae > Pandemis > Pandemis cinnamomeana. The sequence goes on along the minus strand of OW028715.1, from coordinate 6,757,833 downwards.
TACCTATATCTACCCGTGTGAAGCCAGGGCGGGCGGTTTAGTTTACTGTTAGCAAAGGATTTCAGTTAGTTCATACACATTTTCAGTTTTAATTAGGTACTATATACAGATCACAGGATTTCACCAGTAGAAAATTCAGTGTAAAACTAACCGAACCTAGTTTTACTGAACTTGTATTCAGTAAAACTTTCTTTAAAACTTTTCATATTAATATTGCGGTTTTACAAAATTTTGATGATTGATGATTTATCATCCGAAATAAATTTGAGGTAAAGTAAGATATATCAAATATAAATTCACTAGAAATCACCACAGGAATACAGTTTTACTAATTTTCTCACAAACACTGCTAATACGTAATATCAACGCCGATAAAACCAATTTTGTGACATCTGACGTCACATTTCGTTTTGACCAATGGTTGGAACGGTGGACCATCGTTTTGTAAGTTTGAATTTTCCTTCCTTATTTTTCACTTTTTGTTCAATATTTTATGGTTTTAAATAACAACAAAATAAAACAAATAACCTTTTCATTATAATGTGACGATAATAAAGATTCGAGAAAAAAATATTTAACACTGATTAAAATTTTATGAATATTCCCTCTTAACTTTAGATCAATCTTAAATTTGTTTATTAGTAAATTCAATCACCATTTCTTAGTGACGTCATTGAACTAGAGTTGAAACATGCATGTTTTGCAGTCAAATTTAACAAGCTGCAACTTGAAAAGGGTTAGAAATATTAACATAGGCTGTATGATAAAGATGGCCCTAGACCTAAATAACACTCCATTTTCGGGAATAAACCTACTCGTTAACATTCTTGTCCTTGATTACTAAATTAAAATAACTACTGAAATAAATTGATGAGTATGAGTTTGAACAGGAGTTCAATTTTATTGCTAACGTAGAATTATATGTCGACTCCATGGCTCGCTAACGCCTTACCGTGCGATGAAAAGTCCGATATCTACTTATGAGTATCATTAGAGGTATGACAGTGATGACGTGAATCTATGAACTATAAAGAGGGGTATAATGTAACTATTCAATGTTTTTTTTAAGTTTCTCAAGCTCTTTTTCATTTAGAACGTATAGCGATCTAAAGTTGTTATAAAACCATGTTCATATGAGCTGGCGGATGGCAGGCATCGGGGTACGCTATCTCAAACTGATATAACTAAAAACTTAAAAATAAATTAATTAATTAAATAAATAATTCATCTGCAAAAACATTCGACTGGAAAGAAGATCATGGAGCCCGAAAACGACTGTTTCTAAATCTTGTTGCTATTTCATATTTTAATTTGCCCCGCCTGCTGTAATAAATTTTAATTCATTCTATTTTAGTTCAGGCAGAATTCTATAGCAGGAGTTTCAGGGCCTGTTCTTCATCTTATCAGTTTCTTTTTTTCATGTATGGCACTAATAAAATACAGTGTCAATTGATTTTTATTACTTTTTCAATATCTTGGCAGGTGAGTCGGTAAACCGTTATTATGATCGGTTCATTAGGGGTCAATACTGTTGCGGTTTGCACACAACCAGCCAATTTTGATAATTTGTTTTGTTATTGTGGCTCATTAGTTAAGTATTCCCGTTGATTGGTTTATTTAAATTTTTTGGCTAAATTAGACTGTCCAGGTGTTGCGTATTCGTCATTTTACTGGTATATCTTGCTAGATTTAAGTTTGTTTGCACCCTACATACGGGCGCGAGCGCGTCGCCACCCCTCCGTGGACAGATTTGGGCGATTTTGTATGCAGACTGAAAGCAAACCTGCTATTAAAGTAAAACAACGAATACCGATGCTACATTACGGACTGCCTGTGAAGTTGACCACCCCATTGTAATTGCCCGCATGTTAAATCATTTTAGATTAAATATCTTCAGTGGGCTTAAATCATTACAGCATTTTTTATTTTTCAAATGGCTAACTTCACGTTAACGATCTATCTCAAACAAAATTGTTCATTTTTTAGGTTCATGGTTAGATTTGCATTAGTTTAGTATAAAAACCGTTCATGGCCGTTACGGTTAGGATTCGATTTGAACTTTTTTCCGCTCACACTGATAGCCATTAGACTGAGAGTGAGAGGGAGACGGTATGTAAGATACGAACTTCGAGAATCTAATTTCGGAGTAACCCCCCAGCATTGGAGCTATGGATCTTGTAAGTAAAGTATCAACAAGCCTTATTCCAATCCATTTTAACGCATTTGGAAACAAACCGGTTTCATCTAAATTCCTATTATATGCGGTTCATACTCGACATCTCACGACATTTCATAACGATTGGCATTGTTCATTTTCTTTAAGTTCGGCTTTTAACATATGCGTTTACGTGGCTTTGTTTATTAATAATAAATATTATTAAACGAAAACTATCTAAAGTCAATAATTCCATAGTGCTGCACGAAAAAACAACTAGGTTAATTATTATTAATTGCAATTAATCTTATTTTAATTTATTTAATTGTAATTAATAAATCGGAAATTTAAAAGCATAAAAATAAGCTATTTTCAAATAACAATTAAGAAACGTTTATTGTTTAAAACCGTGTACAATTGTGATAACATGATTTTTATAAGTTTCAACAATTTGTCCGTTTCGGACGTACAATATTTAGGTACCTAGTTATTATCATAAATTATTTCTATCTAAATTTTAATAACAAATTCGTACAAAAGTAGGTATTCATTTAAATTATAAAAGCGCATGAAATGTAAACATTCCTTAAGTTTCTTTTTAAATTTAGTACCATCTAGAGACATTATATATACTCAGGTTCCTTATAAATGAAATCAAAATGTTAATTAACATGGGTCCGACAAACCATTTATGGTGTCAATTAAAAAAACACATTATATTACATTTAATTTAAGATTAATTAATCGTAACCGGATTGTTTTAATTGATTTGCAATGAACTCTATATTTTATCATCATGAACGATTTGTTCTTTGTATGGAACAATCGCCATCAATGCATTACACTAGATAAAGTTAAAAACATCAGAATACGCAATTCGTCATAAATATAAGAGCACCGACGTGGAAAATAAACCTTACGTCTGTAATAATAATAATAGATTCAAATTCCAAACTCAACATAAATATGGCTCATACGTCATGCCAAAATGAAAGATGTCACCTATAGTGTACCCGTTTGCATGCATAATTGGGATTGTCTATTTTTTTACAATGTATAGTAAATCGAAAACCATTTCGAGATAAATGCTTTTTAAATCGTTTTCTGTATTTACTTTATTTTATTTTACTATAATGAATTTATTACATGAAAAATAAGCAATGACCTTCATTTGACATTCCCAGACATGGCGTTGACGGTCCAAAATGTACTTTATTTGCAAAGGTTACAAATTCTATGCTATTTACGCGTGGATTATACTACGGAGTTCAATTTGGACCCGCAATCTGACATTTCATGTCAAATGACAAGCAAATGGGCAATCTTGTTACTGTCATTCTTGTTTTTTCCACTGTTTACTTTCATATTGTTGTATTATAGTTTAGATTTAGAAGCACTTTCGGTAGATAATTAGGCAAGAGTGTAACCGCACAGCGATGTGCTTCGCTCACATGATTATCCGCTAAATATTTTAATGAAGAGCGAAAATATTACGTTCTTCGATTTACTTTCGCCTACTGAGTTTACCGACTTATTTCCAGGTCCTGTTTTGTCTCGATCATACCTGGTATGTGTTTATGGACCTTTCTGCTTCGCGCAGAATGTTATGGTATGTGTAACGGTTGTGAAAATATAAAATTCATAGGAGAAGATCGCGTGAATCTTCCTGTGTTATTGTTGAATCATGTTGACATTGATACTAATGACAGTTTGCCAACTTCACCACAGATAGAAAAGACGTTAATGGCGGCGCTTCACATACGTTTTATGATCAATTTATCCAATAAGCAGATGTGTGGCACCGGCAATGGAAACTCTGACGTCATCAACCAAAATACTTTCAATAATTAATAGTGAAAAAAATACCGAGTTATATGAGAAAATATTGAAATTGGTTTCTTATAATTGACTATTCTGCACAAAAAAAATATAAAAAGGATAGGTATTTTTTTTTAGACAATCCCAATTCATTATAATTTAAACTGTTCGTTACAAACTTAAGGTTTATTTTCCAGAAATGTTCGGATCTTTATGATCAGTCTGACTGCGTCGATATCTTTCACGATCTGTACTTCCTGATATTTTTACCTCATTGAACGTTCCAAATTTATTGAAATGTTATGACGAATTGCGTGTTTTGATGTTATTAACCTTATTTAGTGTAACGAATTTATTGAAATTTAATGCTTTTCCGAAATATTTGAGGACGTCGCCCGCTACGATATATCTGGCGATGGCGACTGTAGATTCAGCGGTTATTCTTACTGTACTCTACATAAATACGTTGCAAAAGTAAATAATAATTAATAATAACATTTCAACTTTGAGAACGTTAATTTATGTGGAAGGGAAGAAATTACAGCGATCGGCTTGAGTTGAGTGAGGCATATACTACATCAGGGGTGGCCAACCGGTCAATCGCGGCTATTGATCCATTAGATCGTGGCGAAGAAAAAACACGTACAAATTTCCCAAGTTATTATAAAATCCAATGCTAGCCAAACCTTGCTCTTAAGCAAAATGTATGCAGTGTGCACACCGAGAGACACCTATCAAAAGATCAGTCTTAAATTTATTTAATTAGTTGTGCTGTAAGTGCTACCTTCATACCAAATTTAAAGTTTTTTAAGCTCGGCAATATGTATAATCCACCTCTAATGACTGTATCTTTTGATTAAGCTGACTCAGATGGTTCATTTTTTCACAGACGGACAGACCGACGAACAACGAAGTTAAAAGGGTTCCTCTTCTTCCTTTAGAAGTACGGAGCCCTAAAAACATTTATGAAGGAATACATCTCTGATAAATTCTTATTAAAGCGATTAGTAGATTGCACAGAATACAGTTAGTAAACAGTAGATACCTATTGGGTCTATAAAAGTTGGCCACTCATCTATGCTAATATTTTAGAGGTAAAGTTTGTAAGTATGAAGTTCTAGGAGGTAATCTCTGGCTCTGAACCGATTATGAAGTCTTTTACCAGTAGATGGTCACATTATTTGTGAGTGTCATAGGCTAAGTATATTTAATTCTGCGCAGACGAAGTCGCGGGAAACAGCTAGTGGATGTAAACCCATTTACAAAAAAAACTGAACTCAAATTTTTTTTGACACGAAGAATTGCAACAGTTATTCCAACCAAAGGAGGTCGCATGCGATATAATTTTTTTATTTAATTGTTTGTAATTTGTACTAAATACATATATAAGAGTCAATTGATGTTACCTTCTTTTTTTGTCAATATGAGTATTTTCCCAAGAATCTAAATAAAACAAAATGATCCATTTTATTTGCAAAGGAATTTTTAATAGTACTCAATACTAGTAAACGCACCGCAAAACTACTGACTAATACGCCCACTTACGGCCTCGAAGAGAGGCCTGTTCAGACTCAGTAGTGGCCGCGCAGTGCCACGGAACGCACGCGCACACTTTATAAACTTTAATAAGCAAAGGTTAACGTACTGCATTCATCGAGTGAGTGTAGATTCTACAAGGGCCACACTTGAAATAGTGGTCGCCTTTTTCTAAAACGACTAATAATAATTATAATAGACATTGTTCCGTAATTGTTTCATTAGAAGTTGTTAGTTTGTGTTGAGACGGATTGTGTCAATAAACGTTTTAATTTTCGTTAAGCGTGCTTAAGTACCTACAACGAGCCCCCAGAGGAAACCGGAGTTTCAGTACTAAAAATGAGAAGGAAGGTTGAAACCAAAAAACGTTATTTCAATACACTTTAGGTACCAAGAATGGATTTTTCTCCACTATGATCAGAAATGTATGCTTTACACAAGTGATCCCAACCTTTTACTGGTCGGGAACCACTTTTATATTATTCTTGTCAGCAGGGACCATCATGTAATAAGTATAATGAAAATAAACTGTAATTGTCAAACTGAAACTTTAATTAAAAACTCAATAGGAAATTTTCGCGAACATATTTTGGCTTCTGCGGACCACTGGTTGGAAACCATGTGTAGCAAAACTAGTACACGAAATTCCTCGTTATAGGCTAACGCAAATTTAAAAAGTTAAAGTAATTACTGTACAGTTCAGCGGCCGGGAAGTGAATGCAATTCCATCATTGGACAGTGTTTACTTACAAAAACATGTTTTGACTAATAACATTCACCGCAATCCGCGAAATGCACGTACAATCACATGTAACCAGCGTGTTTAAGTTTCTCAATAAATTTTTTTTATCTTAAGATCAGAATCTGTGGAAAAAAGTTATTAAAGTTATGTGACTTTAGACTCCAGTGATAATATTAAATAAAAGCTTTATAACATTGAAATTTCCACTTTTAGTTAATTTATTACAATTTTATACTTTCGAATAAAATGGCATTATCAGAAGAAAAATGGGAAATTGCAAATACTGTTGCGGGAGTAGAACATTTTCGTCGATTTTGTTCAATTTGAAAGAAACAAAGAAAGAAAAAACAATTTATTCCCACAAAAACAGATTTACAAAAACTAAAACGGTTTGTGATATAAATTAAGCAAAAATACTCAAACGGTTTGTGAAAAAAGGAAAAACGGTGATATGTTAAAATTTTCCATTGTTAAAGTTTTATTTTCTCGCATTATTGGAGAAAAGCACTAGGTATACATTGCCTCGGCGGGAACAGCTATAATACCTACTCATCCACGAATTGCTATTTCGCGGCCTCTGCAGTAATGTACTATTAAAAATTTCCTAAGGGATCAGAATTGAAGACTAAATAATTTTAAGAGATATTTCTTGAGGTTCACTGAGAACATTTTTTTTTTTAATTTTCCACTGGCTATGGAATAAGAGATTCAAACTTTCTCTTTGTGGTGGATTTATTACTGTAACTGTTATCTAGGTATTTTGGATAATTGCATGTTTAATTGTCGATAAATAAAGTCAATCAAGATGATTGATTAGTAATTAGCCTAATGTCTGTTTCAATAAGGAAGACTATATGGCTGACAGATCCATAGAATGTAACTTTTAGCGTTCACGAAAGTTTTGACAACAAAATAAATACAAAATTTAATTACGTACATAGAAATTAATCAATACTTGGTACTGTACATTAATAACGTTCTAAAGGGAACGAAAGCGATTTTTTTTTGCGTTTACATAATTTTCACGTACACATTTTCAATAAATGACATTATTTACTAGACTTTACTCGGTTATGTTCTATTCTATGGTCAATAAAACTAGAGGTATGAACAATTAGGTAATCGGTTAAAATCGCGTAAACCTACTATAATATTAAGTGAGCATTTTACATTCTTTCACACTCACTACACAATACAAATCGAGTTTATTGGTAATACATATAGATTCCTTGGAATATCAATGACGTAATTAAATTAAATAATATTTAACGAAAACTTGTCAAAAAACGGCAAGGTTGACTTACAAGGTTGACTTACTAACGTAAAATAGGAATTATAATTAACTAGCTTCTGCCCGCGACTTTGTCTGCGTGTTATACATATAAACAGTCCTCTCGAAACACTCATCTACATCTAAAACAAACTGCATCAAAATCCGTAGCGTAGTTTTAAATTTAAAGATCTAAACAGACAGACTGCGGAAAGCGACTTTGTTTTATAATATGTAGTGATATGTACCTACTCGATATTTTTACGGAACCGATTGTTGTTAGTACTAAAATATAATCGAAAATTTAAACCTATAAAATGCTTTGAATGACTGACTGATGGATTAACGCACAGCCTAAACCGCTGATATAGATCTGGAACTTATAGGGTGTGTTCTTTGTACATATAGTGTGGGCATCCGATAAGAAAGGTGTTCTAATTTTCAGTGTCGTTTAGAAAGTTATTAACCTTATTTAATGTTACGAATTTATTGAAATTTAAAGCTGCTCCGAAATATTTGAGGACCTCGCCCGCTACGATTTATCTGATAGAGACTGTACTAGAAAGTAGATGACATTTTGATATTAGGTGTATTTCGTTAACCGTTATTTCTGTAGTTATCATATCAAACATTTTTGAAGGTAAGAACTCCATACTAACTACATATAATAGAGGGAACGTGTGATGCGTCATTAGATCAGCGATTTCTTTATTTCTTTCTTTAACAAATTGTGTAGCTCCCGCTCTAGGCGCTCTGACTTTGGAACCGCGATACAGGTAGTAAAGTCCGTAGTAAAACTTTTTTTTAAATAATGTAGCTCTTATAGCTTTGGAGATATAGCAACACCAATAACTGTCCTTCTTACACAAAAGGACATAACTGTTCGTTATTTTCCTATGAAGATAAGTACGCTCTTTTATGTCAGCAGCTCAACTAAGGACTTCTTAATGCGTGGTCCGACACGCACTTGGCCGATTTTTAGGGTTCCGTACCCAAAGGGAAAAAACGGGACCCTATTACTAAGACTCCTCTGTCCGTCTGTCTGTCAGTCTGTCACCAGGCTGTATCTCAAGAACCATGATAGCTAGGCAGTTCATTTTTACAGATGATGTATTTCTGTTGCCGCTATAACAACAAATACAAAAAATCTAACTTTTTATGTATGTCTGTATGCAAATAACCAATACCTATAGCTGATCTCACACTACACCTACATTTTGCTTAGGAGCAGGGTTCTGCTAACACTTAGATTTTTACCCGCCTACGGCAAAGCCAAAGGAGGGTTATGATTTTGACAGGCTACGTATGTGTGTATGTATGTATGTATGTATGTCTATATGTATGCATGTTCATCTGTTCACTCATGCTCCTAAGCTACTTATCATAACTGGACAAAGGAGGTATCGTTGGAAGCGTTTAGATTATCCGCTGGTTATAGATGACGTGTCACTAAATATAATGAAACGCCCTCTAGCGGGCATAAAGTACACTGTTGATTTAAAAAATGAGATAAATATGCCGTGTTTGGTATCATTAGAAGGAATTTAATTGTACATTTCAAAAATATATACATTATTGCTTGTGACTTTGTCCGTGTTTATTCGCATTTCATTCGTATTTCATCCGTAGTTCATGAGCAGTTCATTGAAACACCAAAACAGTCTAAATAATATAAAAAATGTAGAAAACTAAAACCCAACTACGACAAAAACAGACGCTGAAAAAGTACGAAACAAGTTAACAATATTATACTATAGTACACAATAATCACTGCGTAGACACATATTCAAGCTTGAAAAGCCGTATTCACATAAACTTTCAACTTGAGGTCTTCTTTTTAAAGAAGTAATTGCAGGTTAGCTGGAAGAGATCCCTTCTTAGGGATAAGTTCGCCTTTGTACTATTTTCTCTGTATTACTGTATTTTTTTTATTTTTTTTATGTGCAATAAAGAGTTTACATACATACATACTAGAGTAGGGTATGTTTGAGAAATATTTTAATGTCTCTGTTATTTGGATGCGTTTGTCAGTCTAATCAGTCTATGGTAGCATTCAAAGATGGAGCAAGGATGTGTCGCGGGCGCCTTTAGGCTGGCCGCAGACGCACGGAATCCTGATTCGGTTTCCTAATCAGGAATTCAGATTCGGAAACCCGAATGCAACACCTTTCATACAAAATGTTTAACAAAGCGCACATGTTTCTTAAAGTTTCCGAACGGAAAATTTACGAAACGTGTGCGCTTTGTTGTACATTTTGTATGAAAGGTGTTGCATTCGGGTTTCCGAATCTGAATTCCTGATCAGGAAACCGAATCAGGATTCCGTGCGTCTGCGGCCAGCCTTAAAGCTAAAGTTCCGATGAAAGCGGCTCTGGCGTCACTGACGCAGCGACACTGTCGTTGCGACAGAGTGATAGTATTATGCGGTATCAAAATGTATGAAGAAACTTCCGAACGCAGTGTCACTGTCGCAGCCAGTTGGCTCGCAAGTCTACCTTTAGCAGACGTGACTGTCAGGCATGCTAGTAGCACGTCGATAGTTTTCATTTCCTACATAATTTATAATATGCGTGACGATATTTATTACATTCAGTTTTACCAATCAATTGAGCAATATCTATGCAGCTCTCTACGACCTGTAACTTGTAAAAGAAGTATGTATGTAAGATATACTGTGGGCAGCTATACGACAGGGCACCATAGTTATAAAAATGCCCGTGAGTTCGTACGTGAATCTCCCGTGATAAAAAACAAAAGACACATTTATTCACTCAAAAAGGAAGAAATTGTATAGACCACATTTCAAACTTTCATTCAATTACTGTGAAATAATCGAAAAAAAATCACCAAAAATGCAACGTTGCCAGCTCAGTAGGAATAAATAAACGCTCTTAGCTAACTGGTAACGACAATGATAATGAAGAAAGAGAGATGATAAAAAATTTATACATAATGTGTGTTTGGATGTTTATCAATTATTTACACAAAAACATCCAAGTAGATTTCAACCTCACAAGAAACGTGTTCCTGGGGCCTGATTTTTGGAAAGCACATGTGTGAAAACACCACTCGAAAGTGGTGAAAAATTGTGCTGAATTTGAGATACAAGTAGCTTAGAAAATACTTAGGGCTCTCATTAATCTTGTGACCTAGTCAAAAATTTGATTAGAGCTGTAGTTTTGAAGATATAAACAGATTTATACCACTTTCGAGTGGTATTTTCATACATGTGCTTTCCAAAAATCAGGCCCCTGTACGAATCCGATTCTACATTCTATTTTTATCACGAAAGATTTTCGGACGAACTCACGGGCATTAGTTGTGCCTTATAGCTGCCCACAGTATATCTTACCTACATACTTATTTTACAAGTTACAGGTTTGGCATGGTCGTAGAGAGCCAGAGATTGCTCAATTAATTGGTAAAAGTAATGTAATAAATATCGTCAAGCATATTATAAATATGTAGCAAATGGAGATTATCGACGTGCTGCTCGCATGCCTGACAGTCACGTCTGCTTGAGACGCGGCACATGCAAGAAAATAGCATGACTCACGCCGCTAAGATATAAATATTATATATGTATATATTGACGAGGGCTCGTCACAGAAGCGGCGACCCTTAAAGGTAGACTTGCGAGCCAACTGGCTGCGACAGTGACGCTGCATTCGGAAGTTCCTTCAGACATTTTCATATCGCATAATACTATCACTCAGTCGCAACGACTGTGTCGCTGCGTCAGTGACGCCAGAGCCGCTTTCCTTGGAAGTCTAGCATTAAAGGCGCCCGCCCGCGACGCGTCCTTGCTCCATCTTTGAATGCTACCATAGACTGATTAGACTGACGAACTCTACGAAATAACAGACATCAAGTTTTTCTCAAACATAGTCACATTACTTCTTCAAAAAGAAGGCCTCAAGTTAAAAAATTATGGACGACTCCGGCTATATTAATTCATTCATGGCCTTGGCCAATAATAATTATAACTATGAAAACCTATTTTTAGCCGCTTTTTAAACCGAATTATATCAAAGTGACTAAAGAAATATCCACAGACAGCCTGCCGGCCAGCGGTGTTGAGCCGCGTACTCATATGCGTGCTGTAACCGCAACTGTTGCAGGTAAAGTAAGCAAAAACCCTAGAAGAGAAGGGGCGTGGCTCGCGAGCCTGCCTCGAGCGAAACGGCACGTCCACATCAGGGTTTTTGGTTACTGTAACGTGCAATAGCGTGCAACTGTGTGGTTACAGCTCGCAGATAAGAACCCGGCTTTAGTCGCGTCAAATGAACAATAGTACATTACTGCAGAGACCGGGAAAGAAGGGCTTGCAGGCTGATATAGACGGCCGAGTCTCTAGGAATACGTAGCTGGCAAGCCTTGATGGCCAAGTAGGACTAGACAGCCGAGCATAGCGAGGCCGGATAGGTATACGAGGCTGACAAGTTTTTCACGCCGAGGCTTGTAGTGCTTTTCTCAAACATGCACTGAAATAAAAAAAACTCCTTTATTCGTAAGACAACTAAAATTGTACCAGACTTAAATTATAACTAGGTATGGTCTGTTTCATTTAAAATGACGAAAAGTACTTAAAACCGACATCTATTGTTCAATTGTTAACTTCAAGTGGGGTTGTAAAACCATTAGCGTCTGTCCAAGTATACCGTGAACAAACAATCTTGATAGTTTTGATGTTGTTGGCCGGTGTTACACTAGATGACGTGCGTTTCTAAAATAATAATTATATACCGTATCAAAATCACTTTGCACAATTGTTTAATAGTAGGTATAAGAAATTTTTACCTGAGTGTTAGCCGCACTGTAATTGTATATGGAAAACAATACACCTATTATACTTAAAAGGGTCCAATTCAGGTAATAAACAATAATCAATAGGAGGGGATACTTTCCAGGCTTAAGTGCAATATTTTTTTAGTGTCTAACGGGTGTATTAATAATCATATTTTAAATAAAAATTAAAATCTTTCATTTCAAAGATCAAGATGGGTTGAGCTACTCCAGTACAGGTGCCATACTGCGGTCAGTTTTTTTATGTCTCTTTGTTATTTTTTCCTTTCATATTCAGCAACAAAAGAAGTTGTAAAATCCCGCGTTAATTGCATTTCGTCATTTTAAATAAAACAGACTATACCATCACACCGTCAAGGAAACCGAATCACGTACCAAGGTGGAACCTTTGTGCTACTAATGTCATGTTGACATCCCATACATCTGCCAAACAAATCATAGCGCAATTGGTTACGAAAAGGTTCCACCCTGGTACGTGAGTCAGTTTCCTCGACTGCATATAATAATAAGTGTTTATGTATTTCTAATATTTTAAAACGTCAAAATAATCTCAAAAATATCAAGTTGTACAACATGAGACATAAGGGACTGCTAAAATAAAATTCACAGATCACGTTTCTAAACGAAACGTTTCAAATGACAAGTGACAACTGACTTATATCAATTTTCCCCCAAAACGTTCTTTTAAGTTCTATACTGTCTTTGGTCACAAAGTAAATGTGTTCGAGATTCTGACGACGCTCTTGAGACCGTTATACACGAACTTTAGCCTATTTAATTCTCTATTACGTCGATTGAATTGTAATTTGACGTAAAACACGTCGGCAATATTTATATATTTACATATAGAATATTCATAGTCCAGTGAATTTATTCACTAACTAATAAATTAACCATACAAATTCAGATTCTTAATTTCAGGTCGTGTATAGTGGCCTTTATCGTGGATATTTTAGTCTGACACATCATATATCCTTAAAAAAAATTGACGTTTTGCATTGAAACCAAAGACCGTCGTCTTGCAGGCCTAGGCCTGCAATGTTGTATTTTGAAGCCTATTTTAAGGAACACAACATGAACATTACGTAGCATGTTGCAATTGTGTATCTCTTATAATTGTGTCTTGCAAAAAGGAATAAATGTCTTCTTTCTTTCTTTCTTTCTTTCATGTTTGAGAAAAAAATATATATTGAAAGATGAAATGATGTTTTTGCCTTTGCTTTGAAAGGCCCTACACGACCTCGTCCACGGCCGTCTATCCCAAACTCGTCCAGCAACCCCTCTGCAATAACGTACTAATATTTAGCGGATTTTTAGTGCGCCAAGTAAAATACGATACCTACAAGGTTTTTAAAAATAATAAGGAAGTTTGTAGACATTTAAAAGTGTTTTATTACTATTCTTTTGTCTAAGTAAATATGAATATGAACGTTAAAAAAAGATTTAAAAATGTAAACAATAACATTTTACAATAATATTTGCCTGAAAACGTGAACTTTTTTCTTATTTTGACTTATTTCGAAGATTTGTCCACTATTTTGATTAAATCTACGAGTATGTGGACTTTCTATTCAAACCGTAAACATCAAACACGAACACGACGTAGATATATTGCAAGATAAATTGACTGCCTTCTTTAAACAAAATCAAGAAGGAAAAATACTAATAAAAAAAGCGTGACATTTTCACCGAACGAAGTCGACAAGTTTTTGAAAGAAGTGCCGGATAAATTGTATCTTATGACAAAGTTAACATGCTTTCAACATATAATCAGTATAATTACTATTTTCATTTGCATCAAATATCTTATTGTTCTGACTGCTAAATTTTAACCAGTTCTAATCTAAGTGTGCCAATGTTGCAGGTCGGATTAAAGCGCGAAACACACAGAGCGCGGGCGCGGGTCGGGTCGGCAGTGCGGCGGCTGTTTTAACATGGAGTTATATGGGCGCCTTCATACACGCGGCGGGCGCGGGTCGGGCGCGTGTCAGGACACGCGCGTGAGCCGCGCCCGCCGCCCGCCGCTACAAACAGCGCGGGCGAGACGCGGGTCGTGCGCGGGTGTCATTCGTTGTAACACACGCATTCTCTGAAAGGCCTTCTCACAGAGCGCGTGCGCGGGTCGTGCGCAGGAGCATGTTGCGCGGGTCGTGAACGCTTTGTGGTGGACTTGTAAATATTTACAACTTTAGCAATGGATCTTCACGAAAAAATTATTGAAAGTGTTCGTCAACACAATTGATTGTGAGAACCACAAAATAAACAGTATAAAAACGCGGTTTTGAAAGCAAGCTGCGTTTGTTGATCGTCGGTTTGTCGGATTTATCAGTGCCATTCCCCAGCCTGCGACTCGCGTTCACCCGCGTACGCCCGCCGCGGTTCGGCGCACGCGCTCGCCCGCGCGGGGCCCGCCGCGGTTTGACGTCGTGTGTGAATACAACGACCGGCGCGGCTCACGCGATGAAAACGTCACGCTCGGCGCTCGACCCGCGCCCGCGCTCTGAAAAGCAATCACCACCGCCTATAACTCGTAACGTAGGTTGTATTTTTCTTATTTCCTTTTTTTTTCGTACCTTGCGTTACTACTGTATCACAATTCACAGATGGAGGTTGCATACTACTTAGGTACAATATTTTAATACTGGCCGATTCTTTTGAAGGTTTTATTTTTTCGCTGCACTAAGTTGATATTGTATTCACAAGTATTCAACGAATGTACTAATCGACTAGAATTATGAGAAAAAGAAACACAAATACTAATCATATTTGACAATAATACACGAATAACAAAAATACCAGACTAATACTAGGTGGCGTAACACGTTATATAGTTTCCCTAATTTATATTTTGAAAAAATAATTACAGCTGGTTATGAAAGTATGCTGTTGAATGTGGTGTGACCACACATCGATACTTAAATTATTTATTTTGTAAGAGAATATACGATACTTAAATATAACTAATTTTAACAACCGAATCAGAGGAATATACAAATGATTAGTAAGGAAACCGCAATCACGTGTTTTGTATTACTTTGAAGTCAACCTGTATATAAAATCATTATTTTACCAAGATAACAAAATAGTAAAAACTCTTTTGTTTCCTAAGAAACTTGTATTTATGTTTAGAAACAAGTCATCTGTCAACGAATGGCGTGATTTTTTGTAATGCAATAAATATTTAACGTTTCGTAAAAAAATTAAAGAGACTTTTATCACGGGATCTTGTTGAACAGGTGTATATGAGAAGGGCTTCAAGAAACAAAAAAAGTTAGGTCAATATTCTTTTTTAATTCAACTTTTGTGTTAACAGAGATACGAGAAAAAAAATCGATTCGACCTTTTTGGACATAACTTATAGAAAAATCCTAATTTTTTAATGACACAATTATTCTTACGTGTTCTGAAGTCACCGCAATTTAATAAAAAATTATTTAATGTGGGATAGTCTCTTCGGCTACGACGCGCCATCGCCGTAACAGCGTGGATTCCAAAATTAAACAAAAAAATATTTACCGGCCAATAAAAAAATTCAGTACTTATTTATTATTTTGGAGAAAGCTTCATGACCAGTTTTGCCATAAGGTGCAACCATTCAAAAACTTAATATTACTTGTAAATAAAAGTGAAATGAATTTAAAACGCATTAAATATTATAACCCGCCACTTTATTACAACCACACACAAATCACGTCTTCATCCCTTATGGGGTAGACTGAGTCTAAGGTAACAGGTACCTACAGGCCACATTTAGCAAGATTGTGGGCGTATAGGTGGAAAATGGAATCAAAATAGTGATGGGTTGCTAGCCTCATCGCCTATAACATGATTCCTATTATAATCGCCCATTCCCTCGATGGGCTTTTACCATCTGCGCGCGGGTAGAGAAGCAACTGGTACAATTTATGTTTTTCCTTTGCTCCCAGACCAGCATGGAAGAAGTTATTAGGGTGGTACAAAAATGTTTGATTATTTATTTAGTTAATTTTAAAGGTAAGGAAAACATAAAAGATGATTTATTGCCACAAACAACAATTACAAAAACAGTTATATTAAGTACAACTTTAACCTTAATTTTACTACATAATAAGCACTATCACTACATAGTATAAAACAAAGTCGCTTTCCGCTGTCTGTCTGTCTATCCCTATGTATGCTTAAATCTTTAAAACTACGCAACGGATTTTGATGCGGTTTTTTTAAATAGATAGAATTCAAGAGGAAGGCTTATTATGTATAATTCCGCGCAGTCGAAGTCACGGACAGTGGCTTATTAATTAAATTGGAAAGAAACATAAAACAAATGTGGCAAATGGGATGTACCTACTCAGGATTTGCTGCGGGTTAGAGCGCGCACGGGAGCCTCCAACCAACTGATACAGCGCTGGTTTTTGACGAAATAGCATATATCTAACTATTACAGTTATGTTACAATAATTAATTTTCATATAAAAATATGCAAGAGTAACGCCGGTACAAACTAGGCCAACATTATTCGTACCTTGTCAATTTGCTGAATTTGTACGGAATCCTCGGTAAGCGGGTCAGAATCGCACGAGGCCGGTTTTTTTATTAAACCTTTCCACCGCCACATCAAATACTACATCACCCATACGCCAACTTCTTTATTGAAATGCCTTAAATTGAACCTAAACCCAATTGAACGTAGGTTGCTTTCGCATTGAAGTAATGGACGTATCTATAGATCTTTGGCGACGTTGGCGTTGAACCTGCGGTGCTGATATATGCGTCTTTGGCGTCAAAAAGGTCGAAGCGTGGCGTACGCACGCATCTGAGCCTCTAGTGTAAATTTTCGCATATAAAAACGTCTCGAACGCGTTCACGTAAACGTCTCTACTATGGAAAAGCTGACAGCGCCAGTTGCGAATCGAAACGCAACAAACTGTTTTCGTAGTATTTGACATTTTAACGCAAACGCATTCGAGACGTATTTTGTGACCGAAAACTTACACTAAGCATAAGCAGTTAGGTCTGGCATCTATCTATGTACAGTCAGCGTCATATAGTAAGTAGCAGTCAAGATCATCATTTACTTGGAAACACCCAAATTGGTCGTTAACAGTGACTCAACCAAAGCGGTCAAATTGTTCGGGACATCCACCATGCACAAATATACTGGAGCACGCACATCGCCAAATACTTAGTAACATTCAAGCCAACATTAGTACCGTAACTTCCAAACCGCCACTGGTAGCGTAGCGTAGCAGCCAAAGTATCCAAAAGTATGGAATACACTAGAAAACTGAGCTTTATTTTAAATGGTATAAGATTTAATCTCGTGTCGAGTGAAAAATAAATAAACACGTCATAAGATTCAATATGGCCTGGCATGTTTTTAATTCTAGCTAAGCTCATCTCTTGTTGACGTTGACATTCACCGAGAAGAGTCCCAACTAGTTAGTGATCGTCTCATCTCTTTCATTTGGAGCCTGATGCCTGGTATAGAAAACATCTAATCTTTACAATACATGTTCTTGACTTTGAAGTGTATAGTTACGTCAATGTTTGTTTTCCTTTTAAATACCCTGATAATAATGGCCTGAATTTTGCCAATATGATTACATACATCATAAAAGAGTTTTCATTTAAAAAAGCAAAGTGCGTTTTGCGTTAATAGACTTTGACATTAGAACACCGTTCACTGTGTATTAAAAATGGACTAGTTAACTCGACCATTGGACCTTAGACGACATGTAATAAAGTCTGTTTTTCTAGTCTGCGGTGTTCCATACTTTTGGATACTTTGGCTGCTACGCTAACAGTGGCGGCTTGGGAGTTACGGTACTAATGACGGCTTAAATGTTACGAAGTATTTAGCGATGTGCGTGCTCCGGTATATTTGTGCACGGAGGATGTCCCGAACAATTTGACCGCTTTGGTTGAGTCACTGTTAACGACCATATTGGGTGTTTCCAAGTATTTGATGATCTTGACTGCTACTTACTATATGACGCTGACTGTATTCTATTTATCTCATAGTTTCATACATTATAGAGTAAGATCCCAGAGCGATCAGACATAACTTATTTTCAGACGAATGAAACCTTAAGTTTTCAGTAGCGTCTCGTGTGCCTTGAATACCTACGCGCTTCTGAAAACTTGCCGAGTGACACCTGGGCAGGTACCAGGTGAGAAAGGTAACTAAAAATAAGAGTTATTTAACTTAAATTCAGATGGCTGATTTTTATATATATCATGTAGAATATTATTTTAAAGCAATATCATAAGTGTCAGACACTTTTGATGGACCAGAGCTTTTGTCAGACGCTTTTAAGCTAGGTACCCAAAAAATAAATGAACTTTACTTATTTTTAAATGTCTGATTTTTGAATATGTTATTGAAGTATTTATTTAAAAGTTATATTCAATCAGTCAGACAAATTAGAGTGACCAAACATCCCCTAAGACAAAAATTGTTCAGCCAGAAGTATGAGGGCGAGAGCACTATTGCGCATGCGTTTCAGTGAGTGAGACGTCCATAATAACTCGGTTCCCCTTCTTAAACTCACCATCTGTTTCAATCTACTGTGTACCTATGTGCTGTTTTTTTTTACATGTGAAATTTATAGTATTCCTGTTAAAGTTAATTTTGTTGAAATAAAAATGCAAAAATGTCAGATCGAAAACAGTAAGTATTCTTAACACATTTAATTTTTTTACTTTGCGGCGCATGCGCAATAGTGCTCTCGCCCTCATACTTCTGGCTGAACAATATTTGTCTTAGGGGATGTTTGGTCACTCTAGTTTGTCTGACTGATTGAATATAACTTTTAAATAAATACTTCAATAACATATTCAAAAATCAGACATGTAAAAATAAGTAAAGTTCATTTATTTTTTGGGTACCTACCTTAAAAGCGTCTGACAAAAGCTCTGGTCCATCAAAAGTGTCTGACACTTATGATATTACTTTAAAATAATATTCTATATGATATATATAAAAATCAGCCATCTGAATTTAAGTTAAATAACTCTTATTTTTAGTTACCTTTCTCACCTGGTACCTGCCCAGGTGTCACTCGGCAAGTTTTCACAAGCGCGTAGGTATTCAAGGCACACGAGACGCTACTGAAAACTTAAGGTTTCATTCGTCTGAAAATAAGTTATGTCTGATCGCTCTGGGATCTTGGACTATTATAACTCGTGCGTGCGCATGTCACACAGCACGCAGCACGCATTTGGTGTGCGCCGGCCTTAAGCGCGAAACACACAGAGCGCGGGCGCGGGTCGGGCGCCGAGCGTGTCGTTTTCATCGCGTGAGCCGCGCCGGTCGTTGTATTCACACACGACGTCAAACCGCGGCGGGCCCCGCGCGGGCGAGCGCGTGCGCCGAACCTCGGCGGGCGTACGCGGGTGAACGCGAGTCGCAGGCTGGGGAATGGTACTGATAAATCCGACAAACCGACGATCAACAAACGCAGCTTGTATTCAAAACCGCGTTTTTATACTGTTTATTTTGTGGTTCTCACAATCAATTTTGTGTTGACGAACACTTTCAATAATTTTTTCGTGAAGATCCATTGCTAAAGTTGTAAATATTTACAACTCCACCACAAAGCGTTCACGACCCGCGCAACACGCTCACGCGCACGACCGCGCACGCGCTCTGTGAGAAGGCCTTTCAGAGAATGCGTGTGTTACAACGAATGACACCCGCGCACGACCCGCGTCTCGCCCGCGCTGTTTGTGGCGGCGGGCGGCGGGCGCGGCTCACGCGCCCGAGCCGCGCCCGCCGCGTGTATGAAGGCGCCCATATAACTCCATGTTAAAACACCCGCCGCACTGCCAACCCGACCCGCGCCCGCGCTCTGTGTGTTTCGCGTTTAGGTCTTGTTACCTTAAGCTCTGTATATCCCGTAAGAGATAACGACGTGATTTATGTATGAATTAATGTATTTTTTTTTGTTAAATCTCTACATCTGCCCGTGCGAAGCCGGGGCGGGCCGCTTGTTACTTATATTTTGAAAGTACTGGACAACCCCTCTGGTCAAACTGTTATTTAAGAATTTCATAGAAAACAAGCTGTTGCCAGCGACTTCGTCTGCGGATAATTCGTTTATCGCGCGTCCGCGTGAACTATACAATTTTGTTACTTTATTGAGGATAACAGCAGCCATACACATAATACGGGGAAATATAAACGGTTACATTATATAAGGCCTATAACAGTTATGCACTACTTACTCTTAACCTATGTCAACACTCAACACAATAATATAGCTCAATGAAATTGTAATCCAATGTAAGTAAGTAAGTAAATGCTTTATTGTATAAATATAACGAAACAGATACAATTTACAAAAAAATAAAAATAACATTAATATATGCACAAAGGCGAACTTATCCCTATAAGGGCTGTCTACCAGTTAACATTTGAGTAGATGAGAGGAGCATTAAACGAAGGACCGCCATGTATGGGAATTTTGGCAAAATATATGGAGAACATTTATCTCTGGGGATGGATACCGATTTCGACTCTGACTCACTCACTGGTGATCATCAAATTTAAGTCAAAGAAAGCTGAAATTCGTTACAATAAAAACGTGTTTTTTTCTTACCTTACCCCTAGAGGACGGTAACAAAACGGCCAAGCCACGTTATTTTCACTAAGGCCCCTTCCTCACTTGGCGGTACGGTATCGGTGCAGTAAAGAACGCTCGGTATTTTTTTTACCGATTCGTTACCGATGGCCTATTGGGACCGTGCGCGACGACAGCGCCACGTGATAGGCGGCCATTATGGACAATATTGTCACCGCTGTCAAACAAGAAGTAAGTAAATATTGTGAAAAATATTAATGAAATCTTGTGTTATTTTACTATATTACACAATTTTGGACAATGTTAGTCAGTAACATTATTGCCAATAATATTAAAATTGTTGTTTTCAGTGAAATTTTAGAGGTTAGGTAACATACTTTTTTTTTCTTACGGCAAATATCCACTTATTTCTTTGGTCTCGTTTCCACCATGGTCTTGGAAATTGGTAAAATTTACAGTCGCTATTCTTCTTGGTGTTATTACAATTCACAACAACACATCTTACCAGGACCATATTTTTATCTCAAAAACGATTAGAAAATGTTTACTGCAATATGAGTTTGACAGCTCAAGTCAGCGACAAAAATGACAATTTTAGCCGTAGCCAGCGCTGTGATCGTTTAGGCTACCCCCTCCACCCGCTTTGCACTGCCAATATTTGAATGCATGCTTCCTGATTGTATAGTCGAATTACGGAAAAGTATGGAAGTAATTCGTGTAGTCGTATTTTTTTGTGTAATCATTAGAGGGCACGACTAGATGGTTTCCCTCGGTTTGCACCGTTTCTATCATGAACGGAACACTTTAAAATATTAGGTATAAACTTCAAATGCCGTTATTTTGGAGTAATGATAAAAGGTATTAGGCGTAAGTTTAGCCACGTGAAGGGCCCCCATTGGTACATAATGTATGTTAATTAAAAAGGTGTACGATGTATAGAATCTTGGTAAAATATTTTTTTCTGATTGCGGCTCGAGGATAATTCAGACGGTTGGTGCAAACTTACATTAAGCTTTTCAAAGTATTATAAACACCCAGGTAACTTTGCACCCCCGTGCAAAGTATGGAACATGTTTTTTTCACTCTTTTGTAGATTGTACTTCGGGGGAAATTAAGATAGTCGTGAAAATTTATAAATAACACATATTTAAAAGATACTACATTAGCACTCAATAAAAGAAAATTTTAACTGGAAGTTTGGTAAACATAGTTCTATCTAAACGCAAGGAATAGCAGCGAACGCTAGGTAGCGGGTAGTATTACAGAACCGCATGTTCCGTGTAAAAATGTAAATTTTTTATGGGGTGCGAATGTAAATCAAACCAAGTTAAGACGATTGTGACGATTTTTATTAATTTCAAAATTTCCCCCGAAGTACAAAGACAGTAAAACATAGAAAACTACTTTCCGGGTGTCGCACCCTGGTGCAAATTTGGTATTGTGTTTTGATATATATTCTCATCATTTCCTCAATTTGCACCGCGTTCTGTATTTTCCCCGGGGCCGCAATGCCAAAAAGTATATTTTTAGTTATATGTTTTTTTTTTGTATGTTCCGTAGCTAAAATTGAGCTAAATAACGGGTGCAAATATAGATTAAGATGTAATAAAACGTATGGCAAATTGCACAGACTACACCTATTTTTCTTCTTAGTTATTACTATTACACCATTTTCAACCAATTTCACCCCTTTCCGGGGGGGTGAATATATTAAGTGCTGTATTAGGTTCCATTTCTAACCCATACAAATCAAAAACAATTGTTTTTATCAGTTCTTAGAATTATTTCCTGACTTAAGCGAAATTTCACGTATTTTGCCTCCACTATTATTTTAGTCGCCGAAGTGGAAAAATATCCACTTTTATATAATTGTAAGCTTCCTGAATATTCTAGAAAGGACCTAACCGAAAAAGCGTGGGCAGAAATTGCCAACAAAAAGTCTGCAATTAATACTTTTGGCAATGTAGGGGTGTACCCAGTACTTCTTTCTTTTTTTACGTAATCGCAACGCAAATACATGTAACACGCTAAAGTATCTTCATCTGACGACGACATTATCTCGCGACAGCACAAACGTTTCTGCAAGATTCTACTGTTTTATACCGAAAGCATACCGACAGTATACCGCCTAGTGAGGAGTTCTGGCCGACATTAGTAAGCTCGCGGTAACGTATAAAATACCGCATACCGATACCGCAGCGCCAAGTGAGGAAGGGGCCTTAGACATAATTTTCTACCGTACATAAAGTCTATGTGACCGTTAAAATTAATTATTAAGGCCTACTGTCCACGTAGCTGCACGTCAGACGCACGCTTTCGTCATTTTACGCTTAGCTTGCGTGCCGATTGCATGCATCTTGCGTAGAAAAGAACGAAACGGTATCCACGGAGCGGCAAAGTAGCATTTGCGTATCGTCCGACGTTCGTCATGTAGCTCGTGCAGTGGCATGTCAGTACGCAAATGCGTGCTTATTTTGCAAAAATGGTAGCCTCAGCATCCAATTTCGTTCACATTATAGAACAGCATCCATGTCACATCTAAAAATGTTGTATGCTGTAATCACATCTTCATCATCACTTTACATTTTCACAATGAAAAACTTGCTTTCGCGATGATAATCTTGAAAAAAATAAAACTACCGTTTCGTAGCTTGGATGACAATTGCAAGACGCTACGGGGAGTCGGGGGACACACTTAAGACGCAAAATACGCCTGTCGTCTTTTGTAGGTTTCCTACAAGCGTCAAATGACGCCGCCGTGGACAGTAGGCCAGTGTTGTATGTATGTATAACTCTTTATTACATTACATTACAGTACATAAAACACATGCACAATGGCGAACTTATCCCTCAAAGGTATCTCTTCCTGTTAACCTTTGAACGATTGACAGGACATAAGTATTAAGCAAGAGTAGACACACAGAAAAAGTGAAATGTTTTAGTTCTCAGGTGAAAATGAGTAGACTAAAGAGGTGTCTAAGCAAATTTCCACAAAAAGGGATAAAAGTTAGATATAGTTTTGAAATTTGCAACTGGGAATATTAAAATTGGTATTAAGACTACGTACAGCCGAAATTAAAACATGATATTTATATCATTACCAGCTGTTGCCCGCGACTCCGTTGCGCAATATTAGCTTATCGATTTCCGAGATTAAAAAATTCTATGTTGTTCCTCAGGACTTGTCTCTATACCAAACTAAACTGTGCAGCGGTTTAAGCGTGTGAAGATGTAACAGATAGACGCACTTTCGCATTTATAATATGAGTATGAATGTATGTATGTATGTAGGATTATAATTTTATAAAAAAATTGTCTTAGTCTATGGGAGTAGCGGGGAGAGGGGATTTTGGAATGATGGCGGATAGCTTGAATAGACTAATATTGTTGTAATGTTTTATATTTGTTTTAAATAATTAAAAGCAGTCTGAGTTTACTCTGGGAGTTTTTTTTGAATACTACATTTTGGGGGCTCGTCCGGGATGAATTTTAACTGTTTAGAAGAATCGATGTTGCGAAAATTGAAAAAGACGTTCTATGAAGAAAATTTGAAGGAAAGATGGCGACGTAAAAAGAAAGATGAAATAAAAGTTGAATTCAGTCAATAAAGGTGTTAATTAAAGGTGTTATACTTAAAGGTGTTATTAAAGGTGTTATTAAAGGTGTTATTAAAGGTGTTATTAAAGGTGTTATTAAAGGTGTTATTAAAGGTGTTATTTAAAGGTGTTATTTAAAGGTGTAACTTAAAGGTGTTAAAAGAAGTTATTCAAGGTGCTTATAAAAGATGTTAAAGGTGAAATAGAAGGCAAGAAACATGGCGGAAGATGATGGTTTAACAGTAACAGTGGAGGCGGTGAAAGGGCTTCATCAGATTGAAGAGACGTTGGTTAAATTTTCGGGAACAGATATGACTTTCCCGGTAGCAGCGCGGGTGAGAACGAGACAGAACATGGAATGGCAACGGACGCGGTACAGGAGAGAGCAGCGGAGCACGAACATCGAGTTGGCAACCGTCGCGCGCAATGTACGTGAACTCTGAACAAAACGCCGAACAAGATAGTGATGCGCGCGCAGAGGGCGCCGCTGAAGACCAAAATGGCGAACGCTCCGGCTGTCATCAATGTCATTGTCAAAATAACCGGCAATGAAATGAAATGACGCCAAAACATAACCATGTCAAGTCGAATAAAGGAGGATTTTTCTGTAAAAACGTTAAAAGTTGACGGTGTAAGAATGAATTGTGTGATTGATTCAGGTACTGAGCTTAATTTACTGTCTGTTAACTTACTTTCTCAGTTAAATATTACGTTTTATGTCGAAGATGAGACTATGATAACAGGACTTGGTTTAGTGAAAGTTTTTGCTATTGCAAATCGACGATTATTGTTATGAGTGAGTAGTTTCAAATGTTTTTTTAAATCCGTTGACTCAATGGTTTTATAAGGTGTTACATGTAAGGTGGTTCTAGTAGGTAGGTGTATGTTTACCTTAAAGATTTATTTTGTTTACCTTAGGTGAAAACCTTATGAATTAATTTGAACAAAGTTATTTTATTTATAGACAATAGGTTCTAAATGTTGAGAAGTTTCAATTAACTATGTTTTATTTAGTGTAAGATGTAAACATGTTTATTTTTTTTGTTTGAGTGCATAAGTACAGTATGTATAAGTTGTCTGAGGCCATACAACAGCAGGATGGCCGAGTTGTAGGATTATAATTTTATAAAAAAATTGTCTTAGTCTATGGGAGTAGCGGGGAGAGGGGATTTTGGAATGATGGCGGATAGCTTGAATAGACTAATATTGTTGTAATGTTTTATATTTGTTTTAAATAATTAAAAGCAGTCTGAGTTTACTCTGGGAGTTTTTTTTGAATACTACATGTATTGCGTTGCCTAACTGTAAGTTGCGACGACTGGATAACCTTGTGGTTAACTAGCGACCCTGATCATAAAGTGTTCTTTTTTATTTCTGTCAACCCGTTAACTTCTACATATTGTTGCTTGGTACCTACACTAACAGAAACTACGTGGTTTCTAAAATGTTTTGTATTTTTTTTTCTTTTTTCATAAGTGTTATCTATGAATACAGGGTGGACGGTGGTGGCTAGCTGGCTGACTGACTGACTTATCAATCAACACACAGCTCAAACTACAGGACAGATTGCGCTGAAATTTGGCACGCAAATAGTTATTGTGACAACCACAATAAGAAAAAAAGTTGTGATAGGACCGGATTAAGGAGGGTTTCAACGGTTTCGTAGATAGGAGAGAGATGTCTATTGTGACACTCCTCACAAATAAATAACTTTACGTTGCTATCTCCGCGATATAGTGAAGTTAAGTCATACGTCCATCGATTGTTTAATAAACTGGTATTATTTAATCAACTTAGAGACCTTAAATTTGAACAATAGATAATTTGTAGATAGGACACAACAGTTAGAAAATGTTTTTTCAATACAGTTGCTCAAAAAGTGCTCTTTTTTTGGCTGTCTTGCGTGCGCAAAGTTCGTTTTTGCGCACTAGTGCGATTTACTGTAGGGCGATTCCGCTATAGACGACTTCTGACATGATTTTTTCAATCACGCTATTAGCTGTTTTTTTTGTTCTTAGTCCAAAGAAGAAAGTCTAAATATAGTATTAAATATATTTTTATTTGATTTTATACCATATCTTTTTTTTTGGCGCGTTTGAAAATATGTACTACCATCCGAAGAATTGGTATATACTGTAAAATCATAACTAGATACATTGGCACAAAACAGTTGTTGTTGACAGATTGAGGCTATGTTTTACCGGCTAAACGTGTAGTGACAATATTCATTTATCTTCGTGATTCAAAAATGTAAGTATAAACATTTTTATTTATTAAAAATTATTGATTGCTAGAATACACTGTTAACTTGTTGCACCCGCGATGCAAAAGGCATAAAAGTTTACTTTTTTAACAGAAATAAAGACCTAACATTCTGAAACTTTCCAAAAGTAAGAAGAAATCAAAGCCGAACTTAAATTATTTGTTTTTAAGAGTGTAATGATTGTGAGGTAAAAATAAACGATAACTTAAATTAGTTGCACCCGCGATCTCGACGTGAGATCGCGGGTGCAACTTTTTTTCACCTAACCTTTTTGTGTGATTAATTACACATTTCGTTGTTTTGATATACCTTGACTAATAACATATGCTGAAGACGATTGATGATATATATTTAATATGTGTGTCTATACCTATTATATTATGTATTTTTTTTTTCAGAAATATTATTAACAATTTATGACGACGGTTGATGGCAGACTATTCGCAGACATTCTTAATGACATAGCAGACGTGCAATATGATGATATTATCGCGAAGTTGGAAGCGCCAAAGAAAAATACTGATGGAAGTAATGTTCATAGAATTTTCGACAATTATTGACGTATTTCAAAGGAAATAATTAATATAAGCGACAACAAAAGTATAATTGTTAGTTCTAAATATGGTTTGATATCTCATTTTGTTCCTACATAAGTAAAATTGATGTTTATGTTCACTTAAATTAGACTCGTTGCACCCGCGATAATTTAGTGTTGCACCCGCGATTATTAAAAACATTAATAATTTATTGTTTATTTAAGTTTTGTTTAGAATTTTTATTTTATGTTCTTTGTTACTTTAATATATTTCAAAATATTAAGGCATAACGTATTAAATGTATTAGAATTAACAGATTTTTGTGTTTTCTGTTTCTGATCTGGAAAGGTTGGGCCAAATTTGTTGCACCCGCGATGGCACTTTGAACCTTCCTCCTGGGTTTTAAAATATCATATTAATATTTTTGTTAATTAATATAAAGTAAACATATTAAAATGTAGTCCTTTAAAGACTAATTTAATTAAAAATGTGTTTTATTTAATAAGGCTGAACTAAAACAGGCGTCTAAATGTTGCACCCGCGATAATCGAATGACCCTGTACTTGTTCCAATTTACGACTACTTACCGAAGAGTTATTATAATGTTAGTTTGTACCAAGACGTAATAAAACTAAAAACCTTATTATTAATGTAAAAATATCAAAACATTGAGATTCTTTATTTTATTACTAGCCTCTTCATAATTATTTTTTAGATATTGCATCCCTAAAGACAGTTCTTATTAAGGTGCCTGAATGGAACGAAATAGCGTGGGAGGGAATAGCTGCCGAAAAGCCTGTCAAAATGGAGGCGTTTTTCCAACTGCAAATATGGTTTTTAAGGTTCTAAAGGAAACAGTAGTTTTTGTGTTTATAGCATTAAAATACTTGTATACAAAAAAAACGAACAATGAAACTAAGGTAATAATAGTTAAATGTTATATTTTATAAGATTGTTTCCTTCATATAAAAAAGGTATTTGAAAAAGAAAAAAGCTTTCATTGAGTTGGCTGAATAACAAAAGCTTTGAAGGTTTAGGTTTTAGGTTTTATATATTTTTTATGTTCAGTTTGCTCTATGGTTTTGTGACGTTAGAAGTTTTTGTTTTACTTCACATTACATTCAGATTTTGCCCAAAGCAGTCGCGTTATTATTTTATACAGTCCTATCCCTATCCACTATAAAAGCCATTGCCTTACGAAATATGAAAGCTAACAAAAAGCCTTTAATTTGTCAAAAATTTCACTGCTAAAATTAGAACTTACTTTATTCTGTTGTATTTTTTATCACAACTGTAATACAAAACGTCGTTCGATACAAGCGCGGAAATATGTATTTTCTACACTAGCATCGAAATGTAGTATTTCCACAGGGCTGGATTAATTGTATTTTATGCAATACTTGTATAAGAGGGGTCAAAAAAGGTAAGTGGTGTGGGCCACGATGTGAGCGTAGCGAACATCGTAAGAAAAGACGCCATGAGCTTTTTTTGACTTAATTATACAACGTTGCATACAATACTTTTTCTCCGACTTCTTTAAAATTATCATCACCATAGTCATCCATCAACAGCTGAAAGGTGTTTACCTTTGAACCGAGGCCTATGTAATGTAAATAAAACATAAATAATGCCGAATTCGTGCTCAGAACGACCAAATTATCGAAAAACGATGCCCACAAACAATTTTGTATAAAAATGAGTCAAAATGTCATCCGCCATCTTGGATCCAAAAAACTATACCAAACTCGTGATCAGAGCCACCAAATTACTCAAAAATGACACCCATCAACATTTTATAGTTAAGTGTCAAGATGTCATCCGCCGTGTTGGATTCAAAAAAATATTTGTCAAATTGAAAAATACTGAAATATTGCATATATTTCAATATTTTATCTTGTTTGCTTTCTATAAGTACCTACCTAACACCGTATTTGATCAAGACTGACAGAGGGTTTTTGATCATAGACTGTCTGAATCTGAGTAGACAAATAAAAAAAACTCATTGGCAGTAAAGCTAGACTTCCGAAAAAAAGCGGCTCTGACGTCAGTGACAGCGACACTGTCGCTGCGACAGTCTGATATGCAGTATGAAAATGTATGAAGGAAATTCCTAGTGCAGCGTCACTGTCACGCGGCAAGTGATTTTCATACTGCATAATGGTCGATTTAGATTAGACGAAGACTATTTATAGCCGTCAAAATTACGGCGCCTAAAAAAGGCACCGTATAAACACTTTCGGCGCCATTTTTTCGCGGCATGCCAGCGCTGGCACGGAATAGAACACGAGTCTACTTTTCGGCGCCAGTGCCATCCGCCCGCGCCCTCGCTGCCCCCCTCGATGCGGTGTGGCGGGGTGCTAAGACTGGTACTGAAAAGGCACCGTGTAAACGGTTTGCTGGTCACTGGCGGCGAGATTTAAGCGGCTGAAAATAGTCATTGTCTAACCGGTCTGAAGATGTGACGGTGCCTTTTTTAGGCGCCGTAATTTAGGCGGCTATAAATAGTCTTCCTCTAAATCGACCATAATACTATCGCACTGTCGCACAGCGACGCCAGAGCCGCTTTGCTCGGAAATCTAGCTTTTTTTACCCATGTAACGATGGAGCACTTTAAGAGCAACATAAAACAACGAGTGCTTATCCAAAATCTTATGAGTATTCTTAACTACTCGTGATTACATAAATCACAGATAACAGTAAAGGAGTAGAAAAAGTAGTTAAGGGCTTTCGCAAGTTTGTATTAAGGCCCTTAAGACCCGAGAGACAGAGACCCGAAATTTGGAAAAATGTAAGTTACAGAGTAAGACACGTCAGTTAAAAAAAATTTGCTATAGGGCCGGATCAAAATGGTCTAAGGCCTAAGGACTTTCGCAAGTTTTTACAAAAGAACTTGGTTTTTGTACTGGAGATCTGGAATTTTAAAAGGATGTAAGTTGTAGGCAGGCCAGGTTAAGGTTCATCATATTTGTATGAGTCTTTGGCTTTTTGCACTAGATATCGATATTTTTTTAATATGACTGACCAGTGATTGACCCCTATCATACCTGTTGAAAAGTGTGATGAGGCCGACGGCGTAACGTAACTCACTGGTTCAGTAACAGATTATTCACTCTGGCCTTGAAGAACCTAAGGTTGTATCCTATCCGGAAATATCGACGACGGGACAGGCGACTTGGCAGAGAGTTACGTTTATGAGTAGAAAACGTCAGTTATGAACGGATATTGCGACGGGATACGATCACGATAAATAGAGCCGTTTAAATAGGCTGATAAATAAAGTCCAAGGAAATGAAGTCGCAGGCAACAAGTTTATAAACCAAAAACCCGACTGCAAAAACACTTAAATTACTGAAAAGAAGAAAAACAAGCTCTGAAAGTCCAGCAACAGACTTTCAGGCGGTAACAAGCCTAAATTACAAACTACGTACAATATAGTACATTACTGCAAAGGCCGGGAAGTAAGGGGTTGCAGGCCGAGTAAGTTTGACGGCCGAGTGGTACACGAGGCCGGCATGGTACGAGGCCGGCAACCCCTGTCCCGGCCGAGGCTTGTATAGTGCTTTTCTCAAACATGCAATGAAATAAATAAAAAACTTCAAAAAAACAGTATTTATTTGTAAGGCAACTAAAATCTAAACTAGTAAAACAAAATTTCATGGCATTGTAGGCAATGCTTTATAATTACAATAATTAAAAAAAAACGACACTTGAGACCTACCCTGTTTACATTTGATACATTTCTCTGTCACTATTTTCGTCGGAACTCATATTTAAAATTTATCAAAATCAACAATGAACAAAACATTAGTGTTTTTTTATTTTCCCACCAAAATGTGTTTTTTTTTTAAATGTACGTTTCGTTTTACGCTGATTGTGCTGACGTTTACACCGCTGATATTAAGATGACAATGAAATGAGATTTAAATATTTCTGTACCTAGTTAGGTTTCAATTTAAAATTAATCTTATGTGTTAATTGTGTATCGTTTTTATGTAATTTTTGATTTTATGTAATTAAAATTGCAAAGAAAGCAAATATTGCTTATGTTTTTTTTAAAGCTGAATATCATGATGCCATTGACCTATAAAGACTTGGCTGTATGGACCCTGTTTCCTTTGCCTACCCCAAAAGGGATGAATAATAATAAAAATGACCTGTAAACTAAACGTCATGATGCTGTGGCACATGAAACAATAGACGATCGCTTTGCAGGCCTAGGCCTGCCATTTTGTATGAAAATCCATTACATACCACTTGTCTAACCGCGCCCGCGACGTGATACGTCCCGGCCTATTATTTGGAACGTAAGGTTAACATTTCATTGCATCTTTGAGAAAAAATTGTTCCCGCCTGCTGTACTAAATTCAAAGGAAAGTCTGTTTAATTGTAGGAAAGTGTTGTTTGACAACCAGCTAGCTTCGTGGTCAGAGTACCTGACTATGAAGCTTGAGGGTCCGGGTTCGATCAGATACTGTTTGTTCTAGTATGGGATGTTTAATACATATTTAAGTATGAATTTATCTACATACAGTCCGTGAGCTCTCGGTGTGCTAATCGGACGTTAGAAAAATGTTTCGGGTATCGGCGGGAACACTCGAAGTTGACATTGCTGTTCTGCGTTTCTATAAATTCACAAAACTTTTTAAACTTACCGCAAAAAGTTAAGCAAGCACCTATTGTCTCAATGTAAAACAAACCTTAATTTAACGACTGTATGCTTTATATTCGGTTGATGACTATATTGTGATTTGACTTTTTGACATAAAACCTTAATAAAACATAATCAGAATTTGATATTCGTTTGGTGGAAATTTGAAAACAGAACGTCACACCGTCATTGACTATTTTTGGCAGAAATTTAAAGAGCTGATAATACCTGTCACATAACCATTTCAAATCAAAAGTTAAAGTACACAAAATTGGAAAATTATGTTATTATTGTAACTTAAAACTACATATTCACGTTATTCGTCACTTGCATTAATTTTATAAATCGGTCACTTTAGTCGTCTATTTTATTTTCATGTAAGCGAAAGTTTTCTTCACATTTAAAAGCGCGTTGAAAATACTTTTTTCCTAACTTCTGAACGGGTACGTATTAAAATACATAAAGTTTCAAATGTATAATGGGTTAAAATATAATGGTTCAAAGTATATAACGCGATTTTCCCAGAAAATTGCAAATTAACAAAATTCTTATTAGGTACCTAACTAAATCCTAATAATTTACCATTTTCTGAGAAAACAGAATTCTTTATTTTGAACCATTATGTATTTTATTTAACCCATTTGCATTTTTAAAATTTATATATTTATATGTATATTTTGATACGTACCTATTACAAGATTTGCTTGGTTTGGGAATAGTTCAATTGGTGTCAGTTGTCTATGATATTTAGTTATTTATGGATAAAAAAAAAGACTACCTTGATCGGGAATCGAACCTTAATACAGGATGTCTTAGAACTCTTTTGGAATATTTCTGTAGGTGGTTGGGTTAGTTTGATTGAACATTCTTATGAAGATTTCAACATGAACAATCTTGGAAACGTAAAGACAAAGTGTATTGGGACCGAGCGCGACGACAGCGCCACGTGATAATCGGCCATTATGGACAATATTGTCACCGCTGTCAAACAAGAAGTAAGTAAATATTGTGAAAAATATTAATGAAATCTTGTGTTAATTTACTATATTACACAATTTTGGACAACGGTAGTCAGTAACATTATTGCCAATAATATTAAAATTGTTGTTTTCAGTGAAATTTTAGAGGTTAGGTAACTTACTTTTTTTTTCTTACGGCAAATATCCACTTATTTCTTTGGTTTCGTTTCCACCATGGTCTTGGAAATGGGTAAAATTTACAGTCGCTATTCTTCTTGGTGTTATTACAATTCACAACAACACATCTTACCAGGACCATATTTTTATCTCAAAAACGATTAGAAAATGTTTACTGCAATATGGATTTGACAGCTCAAGTCAGCGACAAAAATGACAATTTTTGCCGTAGCGAGCGCTGTGATCGTTTAGGCTACCCCCTCCACCCGCTTTGCACTCTCCCAATAGGTTAACAAAAAAAACAAGTTTAGTATTTCATCATGATTAGAGGTGAGACTTACTAGGCAAAATGCGTGCCAAGTCTTCCGAGAATACCTCATTGTTAAATTTCAGGTCTTTAGTACAAAAACCAAGTACTTTCATACTAACTTGCGAGCGCCCTAAAACCACCCCACCGTAATCCGGCCCTGTCGCTAAATACGTTTCTACAGTACCCGGCCATAAAGATTGCACTTCGATCTTTGGAAGGAGACAATTGGCGTCACGAAAGTTACGAGCGGGACAACGTTCTTCGAAGTCGAAATTAGCCTAGTAGACCGATGTGTAATCTTTATGGCCCTGTAATTGACGTATTTTATTCATAAACTACCTCACTGCCAAATTTCATCTTCATTCATAGGTCAGGTAGTTTTTGAGATTGCGTTAGTTTAAATACGACATAGGCATCCGCTAAGAAACGGTTTTGCGACAGGGTTGGAGTAAAAGGGCTCTCCGCAAGTTTGTATGAAAATCCTGGGTTAATAACGTCAGATACACTGAAGATACAATGTGGCAATTAATTGCGAAGATCTACAAAAAATACTTAAACGTGTAGACGTCGTATCGTAATAAGCTCTGATTTTAGAATAAACTTGAATTTGAAAAAATAAGACTACACAAAGAGTCCACTTGTATAAATACTTGGGAAGAGCAGTAAACAAGCAAAGCTATCACAGCACCAAAGAGAAATGCCGCGCAACGCATGAAGTAGTAACACCTTCTATGTGACAGAATCCTCAGACTTTCTACTAGGGTGCGTTTAACACCGTGGAGTACCAAACAATGTTACGTGTTTTCGGTTCTTTTGTACGGTGTCGAATCATGGAGTCTAAAAGAAACCACCAGTAATCGTTTAGAAACCTTTGAAATGTAGGTGTATAGAAGAATAAAATAATGAAAATATTGTGGACGGATAATGTCCAATGAAAGGGAGTTGGCAGAGGCTTGGCAAAAAAGTGGAGGTCTGTAAATGCAAAGTTGCAATACATCGGGCAAATCATGCGTAATAAGAAATATGGACACCTCCAGTTTGAAATTCAGGATAAGGAGTAAATTCGGCAATAGGAAACCTGGAAGACGAATCTCACGGCTCAAAAATCTAAGGACGTGGTTTAGAATGAGCACTAGATCCCTGTTCCGTGCAGAGTCAGAACAGCTATAACAATTGCCGACCTCTGGAAATTGGAGATGCCACTGCAAAAAGAAGGGTTTTCAGTTTACATGAATTCCTTAGTTTTTTTTAATTAGGATACATCTGATAAGAAATATTTTTTCCACAGGGCCTGATTAATGTCATTCAAGGGCTTTCGCAATAAGTATGAAGGACCTTGGATTTTTTAATAGTAGAGGCCTGAAATTCGGAAAGGATGTAAGTTGTAGTAGATAGGACACGTCAGTTAATAATAGGTTTTGATACAGGGCAGCATAAAGGTGGTTTTAGAGCGTTCGTAAATTTGTAGAGAAATTTGACACTACTTGGCAGGGAGTCTGCGAGTAGCAGACGTGAGTTATAGACGTATTTTGCAACGGGGTACTAACTGATTTGCAAATATAGATTCTTGATATTTGATAGACATATACGTAAAGGATCATAGAAATGCTCTAAGAAAGATTGTTTTAAAATTTCTCACGGGAGAGATTTATACATTATCTTTAAAATAACTCACTTACTATGAAGCTTTTTTTTAACTATTTTTATACTGGGAAGTTGCAGTTAAATGCCAGTAAATGAAGTCTACGCGAAAGAAGTCGCGGGCAAAAGCTAGTCACGTATAAAGCGGCTGTGGTCACGCGAGTAGACTGAAGTGTAGGTAGTGTAGATTATCCACATATATATATCGCTGTAACTGACAGGATGCGTATTAAGATCCTGGGGACTAGATACTGAGTTCAACAGAAACTGTTTGATAGTAGAAAGTAAAGTTAGAATTCTTGGAATATGGAACATTACAAATGTATAATCTCGATGACGGAATTCAATAGAATATACCTTTAAAAGTAAAAACAACACGAGGATCAGGTTTTTTCGTCCTTCGTTAAAACTCGTTTGAAAATTGGCGAATGTGTTTCACAAAACTTTCAATCACCCTTATCAATCATCAAAATGTTCGTTAACACAAAGTTAAAACGTCGGAATAGAAAACTATCAATAAAATCCTTATTTTCATTAAAGACACACAGTTAATAACAAGGTGCATAACAAAACAAAATGGGGCCGCCGCCAGTGACAGTGATAATGAAATAATCCATATTTCACTGCAATCCACATAAGGCTGATGTAATTCGACTTGCACGCACTGTCACAATTTAATAACACTTCACTTTGTCACTTTTCTCGGGTAATCCCGCACTGCAATCCAAGGTAATTCACTGCAATCCTTCAATGCGATCCAACGTCGGCGCACTGTCTAGGCGGCGGCGGCACCGGTACTTTTGTGCGAGGACATAGAGAACATGCCACATTTGAAGCTCAAATTACCACAACATTGCATTAGAAGCGTTTAGAGTGATGTCCAATCGTGGAATCTATTATGCCAGGGTTCAAAGAACACAGAAAACAAGTGACCACAACCGTCAACAGGCGGGTCGTCGAGGACAATAAAGTACCTGCATGTATTTACGCGATTTGCTGGTGTTAGTTTTCATGTAAATATGAACTAAGGTTTTTATTGTTTTGCTTGTCAAACGTGCTATTTTACTGGCATATAATTTATGTGGCAGGTGATGCACACTTACGAGTATAATAACATAACGAACGACTTTTTATATCTCGAATTCATTCCAATAGATAAATATTTATGTAGTATAAGTTGTTTAGCAACGGTAAAATTACACATTTGACGAACACATATTTTTGCTTATGAAAACTAACATCGACGATATTTATAGAAAATTCGATTAAAGGCCATCAAGGTCTCAGACCAAATAAAAAGACAAAACTTTCACTTCACGAACTAATTAAAACTACGCCAACCCTGGCGCGCGTATGTATGACAGAAAATAGTTGATTTTGGCGAAGTTTCGTTGCACTTGTACGTGTTTGCAACTGCATGCACGCGGCGAGGCGTAGTTTAAACCAGCGTTACTTTGTCGTTCGCAGAACTCTGATTTTGCTTTATATGTATTTGGTCTAAGCTCAAGGTATGCCGGATCGTCAAAAGATTATGAAATGATACATGCAAGTACACTTTAAATTATGAAGAACTGTACTTACGAGAGATGGTATCGCGATGTGGAGGCTGGATTAGGTGCTGAATTCACGGAGGACGAAGAACCCGAGTATCCGGAGCCGGCGGGTGACGAGCCGGCAGAGGGCGCGCCTGCCGCCGTCGGTATCGCGGCCGGCTCGTAATACTCCGTGGTAAGTGTGCGGTCATCCAACACGTGCTCCGCGTTATGTGCCTTCGATGCAGACTTAATGTCCATAAAGGCCACGGTGGCACAAATGCCGCACCCACTAATCGCGCTCCCGCCCGCGAGCGCGCTTGCGTTCTCCGTTCGACCCAGCAACTTGACATTCTGGACTCGGCCATAGCTGCAAATAAAAAA
Organism: Pandemis cinnamomeana; assembly: GCA_932294345.1. NCBI lineage: Eukaryota > Metazoa > Arthropoda > Insecta > Lepidoptera > Tortricidae > Pandemis > Pandemis cinnamomeana. The sequence continues at coordinate 6,720,899 of OW028715.1, read as the reverse complement.
GGATTTACGAACCATTTCACAAGACAGTCCTTTTTAAAAAAATGGATCATAAAATTATCATCATGGTGTTATTAACGTGTTTCGTAAGTACTCGGTGAACTTTTTGCTACTGCGTACAAGCATTATGTTCAAAATGTAGAACCATGAAGAAGTTTGCCACTACAGAAACACGTTAATAGATAGGTATAAATGCTAAGGTCCATTCACACTTCAGCTAGGACCGTTTGCATATCCGACCACATGCTGTTCTCAGACCGCTTTATTCCGAGGACGAATTTGGATTGCGTGGCCGACAAATCATTCATTTTGTTCACTGGTTTGGATCACTTGCATTGCATGTGCCCTAAGAACTTTTTAGTATACCAGTAAACAAGAAGGTTGATTTATAGTCAGTCACCGGGTCGGAGCACAGTGAAAACATTCACAAATCTAGATCCTAAGGAGTTTACATTTTGTATGAACTAGTTAATTCAGGGCTTCCCAAACTTATTTGTACAGAGATGCTGTTGGGACTTTGACATTTTTTTACGACGCCCACCCCAACCCACAACCCAGCCCCCAAAAATACTTGAAAATTTTAGTACTAGCCTAACTAACTAGGCTATCAGAAAAACACCATTTGGATAATTATAATTATAGTAAATATTCCCTGCCAAGCCGATCAAAAAAGCGGCTCGGCCGTATCATAGATATACATATATATAATTAGTAGTTTCGGTAACACCTACTCTCCGATCTTAAAAATGAACGAAATGACGAAACGTTTCGGCGTCGACTGAAAGTCCTTTTGTTGAAGAATGCATTTTGTTCTGTGAACGAGTTTCTGGGTCTGTATGGCGTTTTGATTTATATTTGTTTAATTGCATTACTATTTCAGTATTTTGACATTAAATTGAATTGACCCTTTCTCGATTATTATTATTATTTTATTGTTTGCAAGCAGTGAAGATCCCTAGCGGAGAATTAATTAAATTGTACCTAATTGTTTTATTATTATTGTTTTTTATTTTGACATCTGTGTACTATTATAGTGATTTTTATTACCTATTTATTTAATTTTATTTAACTCTTGACAATTTAATCTAAATCCTCCTGACTTGACAATGTACAATTTATAATGTAATTTTTATTAAATGTACAAATAATCTAAATCTATATAATTTTTATTAGAAAATAAGAACGAAATCAAATCGGCACGCAACACCCCTGGGACAAAGTCGCGCGCGACGCCCACGCACAGTTTGGGAAGCCCCGAGTTAATTCATATTTGACCGGGCCAGCTGATCCCTGCACGGCCGATATTTTCGCACCGTGCCTGAGCTTAACGTATACTCAACGCCGTATATAGATTCCAAAAAAGTTACCAAAGATGGCCGACCGTCACGTCACAAGTGTCATTTTCATTATGACATTCCAGATGTAACCAACCGATGCACATTAATAAAAAATAGTCATAATAATATTTTGTTGTTATTTAAGTGTAAAGATTATCCCAAGTTTTTGATGTTTCCTATATACAGTGTAAAAATATGTACTTAATCAAAGTTTCAAAAATAAGTACCACAGACTCTTATTCCGACGCAATAAGGCCGTAGTAACATATTTTTGAGTGGTTCGAATAGATACTTATTTTTGCACTTGATCCTACCTATGCATACCCTATTTAATAGGGCCTATTGCATACAATGTGTGTTGCACATGAATACCTTGGTTTTGAACTATCCATGTGTCAAAATATGTCATTTTTACGAGTTTGACTGAAAAACATACAAACTAAGTTTTTACCCTGCGACTAAGGAGTTAGGAACTATTAATTAGTAATAAAAACAGAAAGCATTCGATCAATCCAAACGTCAGATGCCGAATGAAATGAAGTGACAATTGGAGATGTCATGGTGGGTGGCCCTGTGGCCGCCATGCTTACCACAAAGTTTGCCATACGTGATTTGTTGTCAATATTTCTACGTGCATATCAAAAATATTTTATAAATAAATATAGGTACGCAAATTATAACATTAATAGTATCCAAATGTTGTTTAAACCTGAAGTATTACCACTGTAATATGAACTTTTCTTCTACAAAACAGTTTCAACCAAATTTCTGTAGGTGAAATTAATATTGATATGAAATAATTTATTTATGTGGTTGCATTTAATTTTAACTGTACAATTACATATAAATAAATTACTTATGTATTATATTTACAAAAGTTAAAACTTACCGATGCAAAACTTTTTTATTTTATTGGCAACACACGAGTAGTTTTTTTGGAATCTATATACGGCGTTGAGTTTAATATGTTCGCCATGCGCTCGGCGGCCACTGCCAGTGTCTACTCTAGGGAGGATCAAGCTTTAAAGCCAAGTTTAGATGAAGTCAGTAACGCTGGCGCCAGTCCTCAGACAAGCCAGCGATGGCCTGGTCAGTGTTGGGATAATACTTGTGGTGAGCACACGTCTTGTGATTTAAAAAAATGAATTAGAGACTAATGCGGCGGCGGTTGCAATATTAATGTATAAAGAACATCTCTGCACTATTAAGAGTTGATCAATATATTAGACGAAGAAATCGTAAAGAATAAAAGACTTTGGATGAGAAAATGGTTAAGCGATAGATCCGTAACTGGTGCCGAAGCAGCGAGCATTTGCTTCTTTTTGTAAGCATCGCAACGTTTATCCCACAAGCACTCGTACTCTCTATAAAGTTGATTATTTTTAAATGTTTATCCTCATTCCATTTTTTTGACATCGCGGAAAATCTTTACAAAAACAAACGCGTATACAGTCTACGGATATGCGCCAGCGACTGGCGCGATGCATCTACGCGCGTTCTCACACTGGCGCGCGGGTTGCAGGGCACGCGGGCGGGGGTCACTGGCTTGAAAAATAGGCAGGCGCTCTATTCCCGCCAGCGCTGGCTCGTCTTGAAAAACTTTTTATACGAGGCCAATTAACAAGGCAGCACGGGTTTCGTCTAATCCTGGCTTAAGGTTCCGAGACGTGTGGTTCCCAACGGACGGCCGTGCTGTTCGTTCTACCTACAACACCGGCCAAACGGTGAGCTATCTCTCACTACGTTGTCGGCGTGAGATCTCCGAACGCATTCATTTTACGTCGAATTATGCCAGGCCGGGCCCAATAATCCATCGACATTTCGACGCCGTATCCGTATCCCGTCTGTGCACGGACTCGACTCGGTCAAGAACGAATTACTTCATGCAATGTTTACTGTACATGTTCTCACCGTGTTGCGACCAGTGCAGTGCAGTACTGTGTACTATTAAACTTAAATCAGTTGTTCAGTCAGTCAGTTGTTTTAACGAAAACTTTGTTTTCTGTCAAATTTCTCATTTAATATCAGAATAAAATTAGTTCCATTGAATCATTTGCTCCCATTTCTCATAGCTGGAGGGACTAAGATTTACCAAAAATCTCAAATTTAGTCACATTAAGTCATTAAAGTGGACGTTATGACCTTGCTTGAGTATTACTTTATTTTTTACGGTAATTTAAAAAAAATTGGTTTCTTGACAGCAATAATTAGTGGAACATGGATTAACAAACATATCTAGATTCCTGTCAAATATACCATAGTATTATAGATAGTGTCAGTCCATGAAGCCGCGTGGATTTATCAAAATTAAACTTTGACAAAATAGTAATAAAAAACGACGGTGGGCGTTTTTTTAAAGTTAAGTTAGCTTAGAAATCTCATAGCTGCAGAGCCCGGTGTTGAGGGGTGGGTGTCGCGGGAGGAGCGTGCCTTTCCTATTAGTAGTTTCTAGGGGTTCGTTCAGTAGCAATTATGGCTTCGTCCTATCTATTTTGTCTGTCCGTATCTTATTTAAGTCGAAAACTATGCGATACGGGCTGCACAAACGAAATTAAAAGCTGTTATAGGTTCACCCTAGAGTGAAAATAAGAATCTAACCAATGATAGTGTATTTTTTGCATTTCTGAAAGTAGCAAATGTAAAAAAAAACAATTTGAAGTCAAGGGACGTAAAATTTTATTACTTCTCAACGATTAGTACTTGTAAGTACTTGCCCTGAAAATATGATTCAAAAAATGTTTTACCGTTATTTTTGTCTATTTGTCATTTTTTCCAGATAACATTCCCTTATTTGTCTCCAATTTTAATACATGACCTGCCCTCGCAAAGCTCTGAGTACCTTTTAAATATTTTGGGCACGCTGCCGATCATTATTTATTGGCCGGATCCCGGAACCCATAATTCTATTTTTTTATAATAAAAAAAATATTTACATGAAGTTTCTTGTTTAAATTGTTGATAGCACAACAACAGCTCTGGAAAGTATCTTTTATCGTCCACATGGTGTTTCTTGTTGATTTAGAGCTGCCACTTTATAGTTCGAGCCCGTTCCCTAATACGCCGTCCAGAAAACGAGTTTATCTGTAGGTACAGTCATTATTATTAAGATATGTACACAATTCCCAACCTTTCTCGGACATAGGTTCCCAAATGTATACGTTTATGATGCTGAATATACATATACATACTAGCTGAGGAAACTTGCCAATGTAAGGTTCACCCTACATTAAAAAAAGAAGAAAATTGACAAAATGCAATTTAAGGCGCAAGGGAAAAAACTCAAGACAGTGGAAGTTGATCAATTTAATAGGTAATAAATAATACAAATATTGCAGTATTACTCGTAGTGTCAATTACATGTTATACGTCATATATATTTATCATAGTTAGAATACACACCGTCTGTACGTGGATATCATTTTAATTTATGAAATACATTTTATGTATCCAAGTTGCTATTCAGAAAGCAGACTGACGTCACCCAACAAGCCGGTATCTCCCTCCTCCCTCCTCGCATCCTGCCTGATTGGCCTCGCTTCGCCGCACCGCACGCCGCTGCCGCCGCCGGCCGCGCGCCGCGCTACACTCGTCCCCCGCGACCCGCACGCCCCGCTCGCTCAGAGCCACCTTGCAAGCTCGCAACGCAACACAGTCAACGCAGTTGAATCGAGTTTCACACGGAAACGGGTACGACTAGCGCGCGGCCATGTTGTAAGCGTAAGTATGGCAACGTCGCACTACTCACACCAGACATCGACCGATTTAATCACTCTTTGGCGCTGTTCATTTTACATTTTAGCCGTAACTGAGGATTTGTAAATATGTATATATCAAGATCAAACGTCACTTTATTTAACATTCGTCACGTTGTGCTATTATTACCTACCATTCATATTATTTTGTATCTGTTTTTTTACAGCATAGTCAAGTACTTTATAATGAAGATAGGTGCATACTTTGACATTCTTTTGATCAGTTTAACTTTAAGTAAGTATTCCACTATGCCGTATGTCTGGTATGCCGAGGTGCGGGATATAGTGGAGTATATAAGTGACATTACAATATAGCGTGACAGTGCCACATCGAATAGGCCATTTTTGGGGGACCTCAGAAACGTGAAAGTATAAACTTTTTTCCTGACGATACTTGATTTTTATATTGTTTGCAGTCCTAAAGATGTAAACACTTAATGTAAAGTTAATCCGATCCGATCACTGTAAGTGGATCAAAAATGGACAACTTGATTAATCCATAATTTCACGTAGTATACAGTGAAATCAAAATCTAACTTACGTATTTATAATACAGTAAGTTCTTTTTAACTACATAGTCCTGTAATGTAGTTTGAAAGTTCCTAAATTCTTATCTCTTAAATAGCTGACATGGATCTACATAACGTAACATAAATTTATGATATGTAGGTACGTACTATTAGATTAGGCTGCATCGTTCGTTGACCCATCTCAATTACACTACATATAATTCTGTTAGTACAAGATAGGTACATGACAATCGATCGTCCTAAAGATTCTTTGAATATTAGCCGACATTCTTTGCATTTCATGCAGACTAGGTTGTCAACTTGAATGCAGTCGTAGTTGTCACCTGCCAATCAATCTTTATTTTAAGTAATTATATTTTTTTTTGAAAAGGGGACATGAAGTTTGCCGAAGGCTGAGTAACCTATGTATGTATAGACATCGGGTTACTCGTGTAGTGTGGGATCAGGCATATTGAAGAAGATTCCTGCGATTGAAATAATTTTCAAAACAGCGCATATCCAGTCTCCACTCCACATATTGTAGCAGTAATAACTTCACGATAAGATTATCTCTATCCGTTCAGAAATTAGGACAGTTCCTATCCTACTGCAATGGCTTCAGCCATATTTCCGAGCAAAATTGACAACAAAAGAGCAGAAGGGAATATGATTATTGGGCTGCATTATTGGTAAAACACACCCGATATACAAATAATATACCGCTAAACCTTCAAAGATTACATCTATGCTAATCTCAGTCCAGTTGAAATCTTAATGATGTACCTTTTTACATGCAAACAATGAAGTCCAGTAATAGCGTAGGTCACTGCCCTGACTTCAACTCTTGTTCACTAACATTCATGTCTGATACACAAGTATCAAGTATTTCAACTTTCACCAGCGTAAGCGTTATCATAATTTCTTTCGTAAATCGATAGTGGGTCGAATGAATCGTACCAATAAACATGACAAACATAAATGAACCGCATCAATACCAGCATTGTTACTTAAACATTCTGTGCGATTACGATTTCGCAGAAATGTTAAGTAGCAAGTCGATGGAGGGATGTTATTATTTTGCAGCGGTATCGTTTGTTTGCTTATGCGTGTCGGTGCGTCAGCAGCCAGCAAGACCGTTATGTTATGAATGCTATGATACAAAAGACTCTGCGACTAGGTATACATTTTAGGGATAATTATAAATAATTAATTTATTAACTTCTCGCAAGGTTTACCACCTTTTAAACACTGCTGGAAAAGTGAGCCTGTAAGTTAAATACAAAACTCTAGAAATTAAGCCATTGAACTAACAAATTATGTAGTGTCCAAAAATGACATTACTACGACCAATTTCGTAACGTAATACTCTGTTACAAGTTACGACAACCTCGCTCGCTAGAAACTTGAACCACCTACGCCACGAAGCATTTTATATATGCACGAGTGGCTAGCTGTTTGTTCTTTTTTACTGATTGGTAAGGCGCCGCTAAATTCGCTATGTAATTTACAGTACTCATTGTTCGTTTCATGAGAAACGACACGCTATGTGACCTGAAAACTAGTCAGTTTTTCAGTACTTTTAGTGTTATTCAGTTATGCTTACAGATTATTAGTTAGTTCCTGGGGCCTTACCGTGACGTCTTAATGCGATTGAATTTCGATTCAGTTCAGGTTTTAGCTGTCATTTTAAGTAGGGATAGGACAGCGAGCGAAGCTAAACTGTATCAGAATTGAACCACATTATGGCGTCATGGTCAGAAAATACTTGATGTTGATGATGTTGATGTTGATGTGGGGACGCCTGGCTGGGTCAGGCGGGCTGTCGATCCGCTGTGGCGATCATTCAGCCCAATTCCCCTTGGCTGGAGCCGCCGGTTACTGTCCCAGCAGCGCTCCCACACAGCAACCAGAAAATACTTACTCCTTTCGTCAGACGTCTATTCTATTCAGATTCAGACTGGCGGTTCGTGAATTTGGGATAGTGTCCAATGAAGTTTTAACAAGCCGTTTTTGAGGATTTAAGAACTATCATGGTTACAATCCACGCAGGTCTCTCCTCCCCTCTGACGAAAATCAACACGTGCGGCGAATGTCTCAAAAATGCTTTAAGCGAATGCACGGCACCGGCACAATAGCGCCGATAACGTTGAGTAAGGTAATTTATCTAAAAGTATAGTAATTTAACCACGAACTCAAGACGAACTTAGACATTCAGTCAATAACGTTTGTTAACTGTTGACACTGTTGTCAGCAATTACATTTGTTGATCGACGATTGTCAGATGTTCAACGAGTCACGTGGTTTTTATTGTTTACTAATACTTAATTACCGAAATTCAGTAGGCAGAACTGCCTTGGAGGCCAGACAGTTCGACTACTTAACACTAAAAACCCGATTTCAGCCGAATAATTTCCAAGGAAATTAGTATTTCATGCTTAATTAATGAACTGATAGCAGCAACAATAAGTGTCTGAACTTTCATGGATCGTCAGTTTAAGGTGGAGTTAGACCAAACGAGCTACATGCTCATTCTATTTTCTATTTATTGTGTACAGCAGAAATAACGGGTCACTCCATAATTTTTTTTCTGAAAAGCGACCCTTTATTTTTGCTCGACAAAATAAATATGGCAGCGTGGGGATAGAATGAGCATTCCGTCGTTTGGTATAACTCCACCTTTAGAAATATTGATCTGATAGTTAGAAAAAATCAAATCTAGTAAAGTATCCATTCCTCACCTCGCACATTACGTGGAGTGCACTACAAACTTTACACAAGGTTGGTTGAAAGTGAATCGAAATTCATAAAATGCATAAAGTTTTAAAAATAACGGAACGATTTTTGAAATTACTTTTGTTGAATAAACGGCATTTTAAAGATACGTTAAAGAACATAAATCGTGTGGGGCGCATTTTTATTTCCGGATCGAGGTAGGGGGTGGTACGGCGCGCCTAGAGTAGAATAGGATAGAGCAGGTCTCAGCGGTATTGGAGGAGGGGATAGGTGGTTCAGTTCGGTCGGAACAGTTCTGCGAGCCCGTGGCGGCCCGGATTGCCAGTGTCGGTCGATAGAGCGAGGGGGCGTGGGTGGGGTCGAGCAATACTGCACAGGGTGGTGCCCTCGCTCTCACCCCGAGGTCCCAAGCGGCAACTTTCACGTTGCATAATAATGTTACAAACACCCTGTGTCCACGTTACCCGACCCACCCCACCCTTTACACCCGAGTAAAGACTCCTGTTCAATACGATGCGCCAAAACCATTTTTATCTTATCTGTTTCTAAACCAAAAATATTTTTTGTTTCTGCAGAAAGTTAAAACTAACAAGCAAAAGGAAATAATATCGTGTGCAATGTTATACAAAGGCAATAAACTAGACGTGTACGGGTATTGAATTATCTATGCGAAATAACTAACCGAGCCCTATACAAATCAGGATTTTCTCATTAATAAAAAAGCCAAGTATTCTCCAGAAATCGTCATGTATTGAAAATAACTAGAAGATGTTTAGACCTAGGAAAACACTTTATGAAGTTGACCAATTTGTGTCGCATGGTAAAAAGTTAATCCAGTAACTTGTATGACCAAGGCCATCCTAATAAACGGTGCTCTCACTTGGTTATTGAACGAAGCATATAACATCATGGATCAATGTATGCCAGCAAGCAATTGATCCCAGTATTCTGGATGTTTGATTCTAACTACTGATTTGATTTAATTATAAACTAGCTTAATCCTGCATCTACGCCCCTGAAGAAAAATAAAAATGTACTGCATAAGAACTCACCTTGGACTTCACTTGAACTTGAACTGAATATATATGCAAATAATAATAATTAAAAAAAAAACATTTTAGTGAAAACGCAGGAGCACGGAGGTACTGATCAGAAATTAATTGGTCGAAAGAGGGAGATAAGATACTACATTACGAAATTTTATTTTCTATAATATTAAACCACTTAAGTCGACGTAACTCGCCATTATCGATTTAAAATAACAATAACACTGATATAATCTGTGAACAATGAATCTAACTAAAACACGAATAATAATAATAAGTAAAAGCCTTTATCTAATAATTAAATGTTCAAGTCGTGCATCAGGTACACTTTCGAAATATCAACCTCAACAATCTCGCGGCATTTCAAAGTTCAATTCAGTAAAATGTCAAAATATTCCCACTAACTACAACGCAAATTGTACACCTACTTACTATTTAGTATTTTTGTTCAAGGTTAAACGATTTATTTAAGAAACTACGACACACGACACTTTATTATATTATATCGAACCATTTGGATGACACTGTACAATAACAACTCTAACGTAGCTCTTAAAAACAGCGTCCAGCTGTTTTATGGGTGATATTCGTTTAACTGAAAACAATCGGTGATAGCAGAACGTCTATCAGTAAAAACATGGATAAGAGTACCAAATACGTACCAACTAGTTTCAGAATATAATTTTATTATTTGACCGTGGTGTTGCGAGTCGAGCATTCTCCAAGCAACACGCAAATAAAATGCGGATTTATGAAATCATACGACAGCAAAGTAGGCGCAATGGAGTTGTGCGCATCACCCCGAGCCCCTCTGCGGAGGGCGACCGGCTGGCATTGATCGCGATGGAAAGTATGGCAGAGCCGAGCATGCCATTCGGCGGACCTTGTTCTGTTCCATACAACCAGAGCATGCATTCGACATCGGTATCAACTATCAAGACAGCGATATCGTTGATATAAGAACCTATCTGTCCAGGTTCTTTTAACTCTATAGTTAAGTCGTAGCATTAAAAAACACGTGTTTTTATAAAGTATTTAATTGCGAACCACTTTAAACTACAGAAGACATTAAAACCAGTCGGCTTATGAGTACCTAGATGAGTACATACAAATGGAATGCCATTAATTACACTTAATTAGAACAATGTAGACTAAACGCAGTCTGTATCAACAAAAAATCTAATTAGGTTATCTTTAAAAGCCATTAACAATTTGCAGCACATTCGCTTATGACCTTAAGTGATTATGATATTAGGTAAGTTGGTAAGTATACAAAGTCGTAATAATACTCACATTTATTGACACAGTAAATATACCGTTAATAGCATTGAATTAACAGTATACCTTGATGACTTTTTAAGTGTTTGCCTATAATCATATTTATTTTGTCTGATAAACTCAAAATAACTTCTGTACACAGCACATTAAAGACGTTTAATAATGAGAGCAAAGTGGAATAGTAATTAGCTAATTTGTCGTGAATTGTGTGCCAAAAAAGGACTGATGTGATGATTGAAAGCCATGATTATATTTATAACAGCATTTAAAGAATTTCATTTGATGTCAGTTGGGTATCTACCTAGATTTTGTTGCGAAGGTAAATAAAAATCCGCCAGCAATGAATAATACGAAAAATAAAAATTTAAAGAAAATACATAAGATACTAACAATAAACGAGAGCCTATATTATATTAACACTAAACGGGAAAACGGTCTGCTATAAAACTATTGTTTCAATTTAAAGAACAGCGATGTCGTCGATGAAACGGCGTCTCCTCAATAATAATATCAAGATTACGTACGGATTCCTCGAACAAAAACACGTAGGTAGGTACAGACGTAAAGCCATGAGCAACGCGACGTTGCCAGCTCTCTCGCCGGGCGCCACACAACTACATTTACCCAACAGCAGCCAACACGATAGCTAACGCGGGTTTGTTTGTGAGCGAGTTGATTATCGGTTGACTGGCTGGCCTGGCAAAGAAGGTAGTTGAACGGGACGGCCGAACGGCCGGCAGTCAACCCAAGGTTTTGCTTGTGGAAATAGCCATACATTATGATCTTTAAATAAAACTTTGACGTCAAATATTTCAACATGTTTTACCTTCTTACTCATAGGCTTAGTCTGCTTTATTCCATTTTAATTGATTATGTTTCTGTAATGGAAGTTTGTGTTACTAACTGTGTTGAAAATGGAAGTGGATAACTTCAAACGTTTTCACATACGATTTTAAAAATATGCCAGATGTTAAGTGTGTAAGGATTCTCAAACAATACATTTTTAGCCTATTCGCATAAAATTGAAATTCTTTACAGTTTTAACCACATTATTTAAACGTCAGTTAATATTTAATTAGGTGAATAAGTGTAGGGATTCTCCAATAATACATTTTTAGTCTATCCACATTAAGTCGAGATTCGTTGTTATCTTAAGCCATTAAGCGTCAGCATACATTTTGGCATAACAACAGATATCGCATTTTACAAGTTTACAACAAAGTTTGTCAAAAATATTAATAAACAGTGAACTACTAAAATACCGAGAAACGTATCACGTTGCGATGGGAGACGGAAGGCAACTTAGGAGATGGTGGATGGAGGTGGTATTTATTTTAAAATATAAGGCACCTACAACCTACAACAATAGGTACATAGTTAATGCACTGCTATAAACGGATGAGCGGCTAAGGGAAAGGTAAATAATAAAGATAATTGACTTTCAAATGTGCCTTTGGAAATAATAAAGACATCACAATATGATGGTCAGTGTTCTTTAGAGATAATTATTAGTCAGTGGTCGAGTACAGCACCGTACAGTACAGGATATCAGATCGTAAGATAAGCACTGGGTTTAAAATATGTATACTACCACATGAAGATGGTTTTGTGAAAATCTTGAAGTATAATTAGTATGCGAGTACTTATTGACTCTACTAGATCTCGTTTGGCAATGCCAGTTATAAAGGATCGAACGAGACGATTCAATGTGAATTTTGAATTTGGAATAGGCTAAAGAAGTAAAAATGAAAACAGGTTGGAGATTGTAATAGGCCAATGCAGATTTGCAAACTAATACCCGTCATCATAGATTACTAGTATTACTACACACCGGACTGGTCTCTTCAGTTATGTACGACTGAATAGGTATGTAGCGAAGAAGCACAGAATGGTTTGGGTTTGACCTGTCCTAGCATAATAAAAAACTCAAAACTGTAAATTTTAGGTTTTCCCACAAAACATTTAAACAATTTTTTTGTGAATCTTGAAATCTACTACCAACCGGTACCTTATTTATGATTTAATTTCAATTAAATACACGACGGATTTTTAAAATTGAAACGCTTTAAGTCCCAAATAGTCGCAAGATGTGGGCATTGACTCGTGGATCGTGGTATCAATTTTAGCTTGACCTGTTGTGTCCAAAGTCAACTCTCGATAGACCAACTATTATTATAATATCAGTATATTGCGCACCGAAAATAAAAACTTTAACGAAAAGAAAGGTCGCTCAAACAAGTAAATAATATCATATCCGAGATATTGATTTAATATAGTGGCTTTCATGGCTGAAATTAATCTTTACTTTTAGAGGTAACATAAAATTAGGGTTTTAAGAATTATTCACGCAAAAATTTCCATATCGATTTTTTTTGTACTGAATAATAATAAAGCAACTTTCACAACGGACATTTTTTCTGTTGAATCCGTATACTTTTGCTTTATTTTGTCGTATTATTTCATAATTCTCGTCGAAGTCATGGACAACAGCTAGGATATTTTACATGTATATTATGCTCGACGAAACGTGCGCACCTCCCGCGCTTAAATACAACACATTAAAATTCGTACATTTTGCATCTTTTTTAACCGGCGAAAACAAAGAATTTCCTCTTTTTATTAAACTTTTTTTATTAGTCTAATTTCGATAATTATTTCTTATTGGATACTTCAATGTTGGTCCTATTTAATTTGAAACTATTTACAGGGGAATCAGTCAGGAGTGATAGTTTTACCGATCGAAAATTTTTGGTAGAAGAATATTAAACCTGACCGTGAAATCACGAGTTATTGCACGTGGCCGCCTCAGCTACCGCTTGAGCTCCATGTAGACACGAAAGAGTTTAGAACGTTCCGAGTTAAGCGATAGCTTCTCGTCAGTATATTTTCGCTCGTGGCGAGTTCGACGACCTAACGCTCCCCGCCCGCGCACCCATGCTGCTTTTGGAGCGCGACATTGCAAAACAGTGGTGGGGCGTTAGCTGAAGTTGCCAGTTAGCCATTAGATGGTAGGTAGACTTTGCCATTGAAACGGAACATCATTCTTGCATGTGCCTAGCTATGACTAAGCACACAAGCGGAGTGTGTCACATTTTTGTATTTTATAATAAAACCTTTGAAAACACAATGACAAATTGCTGGTTGCCAACTTAAAAGAACGCACGTATATAGGTATCAAGGCGTGACATGATTTACCTATCTCATAATTTCTTATCTAGATAGGAACCAGCAAAAATATGATACGAGAAGATAAGAAAATATCGTAAGTCGTAAAACAGAACAAAAAAAAATCATTGTTTGTTGTAATATTACAGACAAAACTTCGACATGAATAAGGATACAAGTACAATTTACAGATCGATTGAGTTATGGAAAAAATAAATGAACACGGGCCTAGCTGTATTTCAACGGTAACCTTTTCGCCGAGTACAAAGCAGCTGCTGAACCAACCGGCGGCCCCTTTTATTTAATGTCAGTGTTCCCCTCCGCGTGTTCAACGCTTATAAAAATAAATTATACAATTTGAGGACCTTTCTAATTTACTGTTTTACCGTTTATGAAGGAATTTAAAAATCAATATCGCTGTCCCTATGGATATGCCTTTGCTTTTTTCACGAGTATAAAAAGCGATCATAATTTTGTATTTGACAACTTTACAGTTCAAGAGAGGTAACTCCGATTATCTATTTTAGAAGTCCGTTTCAAACCTTCTCTCTCACTCTCAAGTCTATGACTATTAGTGAGAAGAGAACAGCAAGAATCTAACCTCGAAAATCGAATATCGGAGAATAAGGCTTGAACATTGACAATTCGAATATAATGTCAGTTCTCTTCTATTAAATAAAGACAAAGAGATAGGTGTACCTATCACCTAAATAAAGACAAAGAGATAGGTGTACCAAAAGTTTGTATATACAAATCAACTAGCTGGCAGGTAATGCAAATATTTATAATTTGGGTCTTTCTTGTGAGCATTACCTGAATAGCTGCCTCCGAAGGTACGACTGCTATATCTTAGATTTTATAAGTTCATGAGTTTGAAATAATATACTGTTAAAAGCTTACTCCTATTTGATTACAATCTAAAACATCTTGGCTTAGAGCGCAAGATTCCCGTACACACATTTAAACCCAGGAGTTTCATAAGTCCACGGACCTGCTTAGGTGTCTAAGTGGGCGGAGAGGTGTACTCCGACGTGGCGCGTCCCTGGGTAAGGGATAAGGGAACGCCTGCCTCAAGGCAGGCAAGGGGCCCGCAAGGGTCCCCGCGAACCAAACACCGAGGGGGGGGGGGGGGTTCGCGGGGGGGGGGGGGGGGGGGCCACCTGTCGCTAGTCATGTGCCCGACTTAAGGCGGGTGCTTAGGCAACCTAAGTGCTGCTCCTAGTATCCCTCTGGCCTCTAGGGGCATAGCAGAGGGTACTTGGGATGTGGCGGCACTTCGGCGGGGCCTTCGGGCATTTGAGGGTCAGGGTGCGGGAAAGTTGATGGGGTTAGCTCTGCAGCTGCTTACTAAGTAACCCCTCCCGTCGTGTGGAGATACGGCCTGGAGGTGGCGAAAAGTGCGGCAGTATTGCACCTATCCCGGATGCGCCCCACGCCCTGAGAGAGGGGAAGGGGTACGAGATTCCGAAGGGGGTGGCACCCTGGAGGAATGTCGTACCTCTTATGAGGGTTCGGGGTGAGGGGAAGCTAATGGGAGGCCCGGATGCGCCCTAAGCCCCAAGGAGGAAGCAACGGCGGCGGCGAGGCCGTCGTTGGGCACTATTTCTCAGGAGGACTTCGCAAGAGGTTCGGGGGGCGGACTCACGTTGACCCCGTTTCAACGTGCAACCGCTTCTTGCGCAGACGAGGGGGGAAAAGGCGAACTCGGTGCTTGCACCGCTCGCCCGAACCCTTGGGGCCAGCGGGAACGGTAACGGGGCATTACCCTGCATTGCACGGTCTCATTGTGTAAGGGAAGACGAGCCCAGCGTACGGGCCCTCCTCTTCTTGGCGCGGTCCAGGCGGAAGCCGGGGGCCACTGGGGGAGAGTTTGTGGTGAAACCCTAGTGGCATCCCACTGCGTCCCCGTCACACCGTATTGAGGCAACGCCGGAGGTTTTAGTTCCGGTATACCCCTTCGGGGGGGGGGGGGTAGTCCCACATAACCCTAGGCATCCCCGTGCCTAGGGCATCCATAAAGATTTCCGTAAAAAAAAAAAGGAGTTTCATAAATCAGTAGTGTAGACCTAGCTACAATCCTCGGAGCTTTACAGTACTATGAAAAATGTAAACGTTTGCTATCGAGTCTTGGATGTTTAATATGTATTTAAGTGTGTATGTTTCTAAAATATACTTATCCATTGTGTAGTACCCACATTACAAGCTTTGTTTAGTTTCATCATCATCGTGTTAGCCAAAAGACCGTCAGCCGTCAGTCCTGCGAGCAATGTGCCCCTGCCCACTGCCACTTCAGTTTTGCAATTCTTCGGGCTATCTCGTTAACCTTAGTTCTATTGCGGATATCATCATTTCTGATTCTATACCGCAGAGAAAACCCGAGCATGACCCTCTCCATTGCCCTCTGAATGAGGCCCATCGTTAGCCCCCGTGTCTCAGATCCGTATGTCATCACTGGCAACATACACTGGTCAAAGACTTTTCGACTTTAAACACTGCGGTAATTTGGACGAAAAGAACTGCGAAGCTTCCCGAAGAAGTACTCGCCATTAATGTTGACGCCTCGTCCTTTCCAGTCCAGAACCTTAAAAGCATCCTCCAATGTAACGGTGAACAGTTTCGGAGAGATCACATCTCCTTGTCTGACTCCCCGCTGCAGAGGAATAGGCTTCGTGCTCTGGTCCTGTAGTCGAACGGACATAGTGGCGTTTTTGTACAGACACGTCAACACTTGTATATACCGAAGTCAACTTGGCATCGCTGGAGATCCTGCAGCACCGCCCAAGTCTCGATAGAATCCGAAGGTTTTCTCGTAGTCCACAAATGCAAGGCAAGGGGGCGTTTATACTCCTTGGTCTTCTGTATAACCTGCCGCAACGCATGTATGTGGTTTAAGGTAATATAGCCTTTTCGTAAGCCGGCTTGTTCGGAAGGCTGGAAGTCGTCAAACCTGCGTGCGAAACAATTTGTGATGACCCTGGAAAACAGCTTGTAAACATGGCTTAGAAGTGAGATGGGTCTATAGTTCTTCAGCAAGGAGTTATCACCTTTTTCGAAGAAGAGAACCACCACACTTCTGTTCTGTTCCATGCGTTCGGCGTTCTCCCTAGGTGGAGGACGGAACTAAACTGCGTCTGTAGGCCCTTAAGGACTGGTTTACCACCCGCCTTCAGGAGTTTGGCTGTAATTCCGTCACCCGGGGCTTTGCCATTCTTAAGCTGTTTTAGTGCCATACTAATCTCGTACAGCCTGACGTCCGGGATGTCTTCGGTATAGTGTCGGGTTAATCTAGCCTTCGGGTCTTTAGCTAATTTTCGACGGGTGTTCGGGTTGTCGTGTATGCTGTCCATAATACCTCTCAACTTCCTCCAACAGCTCAGCTTAGGATGAGATGACTCTGCCGTCGTTGGTCTTCAACTTCATCAACTGGCTTTGACCAGCAGACAGATACCTTACAGCCCTTGTTGCGCTCAATAACCTCTTCAATACTATTAGTATTCAATCGGCGTACATCGCGCTTCAAAGACTTCTCTGCTTGATGAACTGCTGATAGCGACAAGCGTCACCAAAGGACTGCATAATCATCTCACGCATCATCGCCATGAGCCTAAGGTACGAGAGCTTGTTTAGTATGGGACTAGATTTATCTTGAAAATATTCGAATAACTCGAACTATTTGAATAGTGTGCAGATTGGTATTCGGAAAGCTCGAATACGGCATGCCCTGACTGTAGACAAGATAGTTAAGAAGAAATTTGTCCACAAGCCCGGATAAAGGTAGTTTTAGCGCATTCACAAGTTTGTATGAAAGTTTTTGGTTATTTGTACCAAATGCCTGAAATTTGGCTTAAAAGCTGTCGGCGCGGCCTCACACGCATTATTAATTTAGTTTTAGTACTTTTAGCTAAAAAATGAAATTATTGTTATTACGTACGTATGTATGTATTGTACTAGTACCAGTGCTATGAATGGGCTGTCAAGAGTTCCTATTATATTTTGAAACAACAGAATAAATAATAAAACCAGGAAACTAGGATAATGAACCGAGTAATTTCTGTAGCGAGCTAGCGAGCAGTGGCAGGGTCGCCAGGGTAGGCAGCGGTAGGGTGACGCAATACAAATTGTACGCGCTGCCTACCGTGGCGACTACCCACTGTACTCATATCGCTATACCCCACCGAGGTCCATGTGAATCTATTTTTATAATCATGGTTGTAATAAACATGCGAATAAAATGAAAAAATAATCAGAATATTATTAAGTTAAAAAAACATACATAGATACATACATATATCACGTCTTTATCTCTTATGGATAACAAAACCTTAAGGCCACGTTTAGCATGATTTGAGGAGAAGTTAAAAAAAAGAGCAAAAAAAAACTAGAAATAATCCTTACTATCAGCCTATAATGCAGTCTACCAGCTGAACACAGGTTTCCTACAAGGCGCCTTTTTACCAATTTGCAGCTTGTCGTATCTAGACCCTGTCAACTGCCTTCTGCAAATCGTCACTCCACCAAGCTGAAATCTCCCTTCAGCCCCTTCCTGGACTACACTTTCCAAACAGCAGTCTCCACTCAAAAACTCGTTTACCCCAGAGTGGTTATCGGGTCGACAGATATGGCCAGCCCGTAGCCAATTCAGCTTACTAATCCTGTGTGCTTGAGTCTAGTTCTACCACGGATAACCTAATTACAAATTGTATCCTTTAAGAAACTTCCTTAGCTCGCTGAGCGACTTTGAATTGGTCAAATGTACTGTGCTGTGAGTGCTCAAGGCACACAGGCAAACACGACACACACACAGGTTCTTAAATTTCGTTTTCTAACACTTGTTGTGGCAAGAAGACTCGATGTAGCTGAGCTCGCCAAATGCTCCTCAGCCAAGTGGATATATCGAAATCGTTTCTACGGGAATATGCATAAAAAAAATTATCACATTTCTTAATAAAATATGAAAACATCGTTTTGGCGTCGGGCTCGGGTATATTCATAGTCCTGGGCCGGACGGACTGTAAAATCTTTGGGTAAAATGGATTAATTGCTCTGCTGACTGCTCACATGAACGTTTGGTTACACAATTCCAACAACCACTCGCCTCGAGCAGTAGTCCCTACAGTATTTCCTGGCAACGGGTGTCAAGTCAACACTGTAAACTCTTTGCTCAACAAGGAAGTGAGTAAGTAATTCATTCGCACTTTGTTGCGAATAACATCTTGGCCCACGCTCAGGATAAATATGGGGTTGGATCCCGTTGTACAAGGAGCTTAAGCATTCATTGTTCCTTAAAACATTGCCCAAAACCGATGACATAAGTGGACTTAGAGCGAGGCATTTTCCAGGGTGACAGTTCCAGTCTTCCCCTCAGCCCTCTGCTGAAAGTTTCCAGAACAGGCTGTCGGCTTTGAAGAGAAGGTGGGATTTTTTCTCATTTGTTTGTTTGTCAAAAAGGAGCTGGACGGCTTGGATAGAAGGATTCGTTGTCTGCTTAAAATGTATCGCATGCTACGCCCACGTTCGTCTGTTGATACTGTACAGCACGTGAAAGTGAATGGTTCGAGTTTTTCGATCGTCATAAACCATAACTCTGGGGGAACTTGCTTCACAACCTAACGGGTGCCGAATACGTTGCGATATTGTGACAGTTGACAGGAACCTTACGCCAGCCTTTTTGGCGAACGAGAACTATCGCAAACCTGTGGTGTTGAGAACTGATGATCACTGGGACACATGGAAGAACAAGGAGCTACATGTGCAGCTTTAAGTTACTTTAACCTTAACCGGAGATTTTGACTTGTATACATATCAATACTAATATTATACACAAGTTAATTTTGTGCGCTTGTGAGTTGGTAAGGTTTTAGGGGATTTTGAAAATTATTTTATCAATAGAAAGCCACATTTTTTGTGTGTATACATATAGTGTGATGTGAGGCTATATTTAATATTGCGCTGACAAAGTCGCGGACGACAGCTACTTGAAATATGTATGGCGAAATCGTCGGTTATGTTTAATGTTATTGGTAAAGTGACTTGGTGCAACCTGAAGGAATATATCGCTACTTCTGTCTTTAACTGTAGAAATAATTGTACATGATATGAACAATAGGTGTACACATAATATTTTTTACGAGTAGTTTGGTAGATAAGTTGTGGTAAAATAAAATAGTTAAACAACTGGACAGATTAGTCTATAGCTATGTAAGTATATCATACCATATGTAATTTTCTTTAATTTGGAACTAAAAAACACATACTTGTTTAACTAGTGGTATGTTGGGAATAGTTTATTGTATTGATCGATTGATTTTATCACCAGTATTGTTTTAAGTGTTGTAGACTAAAATGAAAACGCTGGTGGTCGACAAATAGCACAATCACCAACTGTCAACCGTTTGAAACATTGCCATTTACTATTCTGTTCAGAGTCAGCTTCGACTTTTTAATGCAACATGTAGGTACATAATGTTCTGATACTTGAAACCTTACTATTAACTCATTTACCTCTTCATCTGGTTAATTAGGCAAAATGTCCATTTCGCACACTTCGTGGAAGAAAGACGTAAGTCCTATAAAGCCTTAATAGGACTTACGTCTTTCTTCCACGAAGGGTGCGATTTATTTACATATTTAATTATTAATCTCTAATTATACACAAAAGCTGTGCCACACTGCATGGAAACTTATTAATTGGCGTAGTTTTGAGTATGAAGGAATTGTTTTAAATATTGTACACTTAAATCGAAGGTAGGGTAAAAGAACCACCAAGAAAACGGAGATCCTGATATCCAAACAAAAAATCAAGTAGTTATTAGTTATTCACTAAGAAACATCCAAAAATTACCCGTCTGGTAATTTATAACACACGAAAAAACTATTTTTGATTTTGAACAAAACACAAGGGAAGGATTTAAAAATTGCCAAAATTGTTGTGACGTATTTTATGGATAGTTCTCTACGATTATATAAAACTATACTTTTAACAGCTATACTCATGACAGACTTCATGTTTACGTCACCATGTTACCCTTCCTGGCCTTACGTAAGTTTTAATTTTATTAGAATAGAATAGACTACCGCTCCCTCAGATTCAGATTCAGTCAAATTCAAAAATAAATCTCTATAAAAAAATAGAGTTAGTTTGGTCAACACTGAAACTGTTGCCTCGAGGCAGCCGCTTTAGACATGATTTTGTTTGATACAGGACTCGAAATCGGGACAGAAAATGGCTAGCATAGTTAGTGTGGACCAGGCTTATAACGTGTTTCTACACCCTGTTTCTAATATTATTATATATAGACGCCATGTGTTTTACCAACCGCACGAAACGAATAGGTGTACGTATACACTCGATGAGTCAGCGTAGATAGGTGTGCGTGCTTGCTTGCGCCATGACAGTGGTATTATTATACTGGTGTGTGACGGTCACTAAGCAGGTAGGTACCGTAGAGAATAAGCCTTATATTCTGAAATTCGAAGTTCATATCGTGCTGTTCCGCTCACGCTAATACTTATTAGTGAGTGCGAGGGACGGTATGATACGAACTTCGAATTTCGGAGTAGCCTCCAGCTTATGTTCGAGCCTCAAAGATATCGAAGTTAAATACTAGTTTTCAAAGTCCAAGGCTTAGGATATCGATTGTCTAATTCACAACCATAGCTATTATATAATTACTGGGAAAAAGCTGATGTAATTAGGACAATAAAGCACAAACCACAAAGTTGCAATTTCATTAACAAAATATATAGATAATTAATATATTGTGTACGAGTATCGCCACATCAATAGGTAAAAAAAAAATCACAAAAAATCTAAATTATAGGAATACCAATCAGGCAGAAACAATTCGTAAAAGTGGCTTAGTTTCGAAGTAAGTGCATTATTCTTTAGAGCGTCCACGGCAACAACTGTACTGCATAATGCATAGCCATACGTACCCATTTGTTAATCAATGGCAGCTTCGCAGCATATACGAGTATGGCAATGACCGGATGGAAATTGTAAAACGTATTAAAATAATTCAAGTGCTCACCCCGTATGCGTAGTCATCTCATTTAAATGACATTAAAATTACTGCATTAAATATCTTAAATTTGTGCCCAAAACGGCCAAGTGTGTATGTATAACTGGATAGAAAATCTAACCCTGGCTGGCCCCATCCATGACATCCATCCATAACCAAACACATACAAGTGTTTGGGAAACGTTGCCATTTCTGTGTTAAATTGGTGTGATAATTAAATTAAAAATTTTAATACTTTAACATATTACTGAAAAACAACGGAATAATCAGTTAAAGTCGGAGTATTATCCCGAATTTTAGTTGTTATTCATAGATTATGTTCCAATCACAAGGTAGTTTTCGAATTAAAGTCCCTAGTTATGACGGGTGCGAGCGTTCTTGTGATTTTGAAGGACCTTCAGGCTGACGCTAGAATGTAAACAAATAAATAATACCAACGTGTAAGGCCTAATTTTGCCTGAGGCGTGTAATACGGGCCCAGACCAATAATTATGACTGGTAAATTGACCTGTAAACAATGTTAATTAATAAATTAAACATGTTTTACCGTTTGAAGTGCTCCCTTATTCGATCCTCACGAATGTTATCGGGTAAATTTCCAACCCACAGGTGCCGAGTCTCTCTAACCATCTTGCTTCGAACTCCACATTAGGAATCATTCACCCGTTCGCATCACTACGTGGCAAAAATCAATTTTGCACACCACGGTGCTTCACACATTTTGATTCACTTAACTACACCATATAAAATCCTTCGAACACATAAGTTGCACTTGCCCAAACAACACTATCTTTCACTTTACGGCATTCGATAATCTCACCACAGAATCCACTTCACTGTAAACACACCACGTAATAGACGCGAGCGTACTCGTCGCAGCTCTCGAATTGACAGTGAGCTGAGCCTCGACGCGAGTTTGCCGATAAGCTCCGCCTTCTGACCGCTGCCGCGCAAAGTAGTGGGGTGGCCATCTCATGAACAAAAAAACACGCTCTGTTTTGTTTTCAAATTACGTATTGAAAATACTTAAAACACAAGATTACTATAAAACTCTACTTGAAAATTGTATTAAATTTATTTAGAACTCCATCTAATTGTGTTTTCGACATAAATTCCACTTTAGCTTAGATTTATATCAAAGTAAAACAAGTTAATTTATATGAATAAGGCATGAATTAAGCTTCATATACATTAAAACATCTTTTAAAAGCCAAATATGAGCTAAATAACTTAAATATTATTATAAATATTCGAATCGTGAAAGTATCAATACAGAGGATCGCTGGCCAGCTTACCCCACGTATCACCTTTCTCTGTCTGTTTGGTATAGTGTCTATCCGCTCTAACTCGTAGTACAGCTATGTTAGTGTTGCTACTCCAAGTTTATTTGCCGTTTAAATGGGAGTCTTAACGCGTAATGATAGTCGAATTCCGAAATTATTGAAATGGTTTATAAATGGTTTTAGATTGTACTTTAGTCTATTTTCCAGTAATTCCAGTGCTGTCGTTTTATGAGCCAGGGCTCTTGGGTTGAGCATAGCGTAATCTGGGGCCCCATTCAAGAGTTAAACCAAGGAAATTTCAATTTATCGGACTTTTGGGGCTCTTGCAAGCCGTGGACCCCGTGGCACGGGTCCCGTGTGCCCATATGGTAAAGACGCAACTGCTATTTTCATACGAGAACTCGTATTACTAGTAGATATAACACTAAATACTAATTATCAAACCTAGTGATAGTTAGGTTAGGGCTGATCAATTATAATGAATTTATAATTCTTTCGAACCTAGAACTTGAGCTCAAAACGAATAACTACTTCCACCAGTACACCACGTTACAATTTACGTAAAGTAACCCCGTGGTAATTGTACCATGTTTATTAATTACGTTCCGACTACGGTACGGTACGGGTACGGCTCCAGCCATTTATATCAGTTTATACCGTATAAACTATGGTGTAAATAAATGCCATAGCCGGTCCGGTGGAGCAAGTCGGGATTTACTCCACTCTACCCTACCTCCTTGCGCGGGCGGCTCAAGTTGGCAAACAGGTAGGTAGGTACCTACATGCCCGACTACGGAAAGTCAAAAGGCGGGTTATGATTCCAGTAAAATAACACTTTATGTAAAAATATAAATATTTTGTATTCGTAAATGGCATTTTCCGCTACGGTATTTTACTTAGGTAGACATCGCATGGAGCATCCATCCAAACGAAAGTGCCTAAATACTTAGGCATTTGTGGATTGAATCTTCAGAATTTAATTATGCTTTTTGTAAGATTATTGGACTGGACAACCGTAAATTGACGGAAGGAGACAATTTAACTTACTTACCTACCTACCTTGGGTAACTTATAATATAATTTATAAGCCAGCACCGCACATAAAACTAAAGTTCAAATATTTACTCGTAGACTTTTACTTTAAACCATTTCAATAAAGTAATAGAAACCTGAGTCAGCAGGTATTTGCTTATTATTGCATAATTTTTATTTTAGAAAACTGCAAGAAAATAATCACACGTTACTAATTTAACTTTTTAAATCTTTTTAATTGCTGTCGCTATGTCAAACGTTTCATTCCGATAGGAGCATATCAGGAAACGAATTAAACGCCCAAAATCTAATTAATATGACCAAACAAATTCTGAACTTCTTTTTCGAAATCATAAAGACGTAGATATATATAAATGACGTTAGATACATTTAAAGTAAATTTAGGTATGAAATAATAATAATCAAGAAGTAAATTTATATGGAAGTTATTGTTAAAACGTTTAATATGTAATGTTAACGTAACGCATAACACGTTATAGCACTTATAGCTGCACAAAGAGCTGGTAAACATTTTGGAGTAGGTTTTTAAAGTAGTCCAAAAACTTATTTAATACTTTGTCTATGAAAAAATAACGGAAAATAGTGGTCGTGATTCTGATCAGAACTGCCATCAAAGTTGTATAATTCGAGAAAAAGGGTGAGTGGATTTATTTCAGAAAAATACCGTATTAGGTAGTAGGTACAAATATTTGGTTTAATTATTATTTAATTTCCATAAATAGATAGCGGTTTTCTTTTTTTTCGTAACTTACACTTACACACTACCTTAAATGTTGCAATGCATGCTAACGTCATCAAACCCATAGGATGCGATATACTGGCAAAAAACCTGTTTTTGTGACATTTGAACTTGAATATTTTAAAACGCTGACACAAGACCATATGAACTTCTTCTTCTTTTTTAATATCGCCCCATCGATCGATGCGATAATTTCGCCAATGTCAAAGTAATAAATACAGTATTCAAAAATCTTGTGACAAAAATGTCGGCAACGTTGTACGGTAGAACACGGTCAAAAGACACCCCCCTGTTGGGCTCTTAGCCAACGGATAAAGATATCCAGCCATCTGCCAGGAAATCATTAACCGATGCCCAGGGTGCACCGGACCAAGCACTGCTCTTCTCCTCGGACGGATCCAAAAATGAACCGCAGCTCTTGACCACACGCGGAGGTAACCCGACTAGCACCCCAATATGAGCTGAAAAATGAATGTTCGGATGAGACATTTGGGCGCCGACTAAAGAAACTTCTTTTGGACAAATCATTGTACTCTGTAAAAGAGTATAGTGAAATGTTTATTTCCTGACATTGAATGATTCATTTGTACTTTGTACCATATTGTTTTAATTTTATTTTAATTTTTTATTTAAATTAATTTTATTTTATTGGTTGTAATTATTTGACATTTGTTACTTGATTATTATTGATTTCTGATTTCTAGTTTTTATGAATTATTTTATTGTACCTTATTGTTTTTATTTTATTTACAATTGACGATCTTTTTGTGACTTTCTTATGTTTTGACATAAAAATATAATGCAATTTACAAATGGAAATAAATCTAATCTAATCTAATCTAATCTATGAACTTTTGAGACAATTTTAAATGGCCAAATGAAGGTTTCTACAAATTTACAGATTATTATTCAATTCAAGTCCAGTCTGATTGGAATATACCTACTCGTCATTAACAGTTAGGTACTTCGTCAATATTATATATCCATTTATAAAACAAAGATCATTCATTGCTATTTTCCAAAAATTTCAAGTAAAAATTCAAATTCGAAATTATGTTATTTGAGTTAATAACTGTTTTGGCAAGTTTAGATTTTAAAAGAATATATATATATTTTTTTATATGAATAGGAAGGCAAACGAGCAAGTGGGTCACCTGATGGTAAAGTGATTGATAACTGAAAGCAAAAACACGTATTATAAACCCGTCTTATTTTGGTATGACACATTGTCTTGTCTGCCAGGCTATCGAGAATGTTAGATATAGGTTAATCCTCTCTGCAGTCAGATCTGTGTTTAGATAACACGGAGAAAACATTGTACAAGTTTTTACGCAGCCTCAAATACCTACTTTAAAATATGTACCAGCCTCTCGGACTATACTTGTGATTGCGGAGTTAGTGAGGTAATAAGTTACAACCTACAGAGTGCGAATTTCCTGCCTGAATTCCACTGTTTCTCTATTTTTAACCGACTTTAGTAAAGTCCAATAGGAGCAGCAATTATGTGTTCGCCGCGTATGTATGAATTTGGTTAAATCTGACTAGGTTAACATTAAATCGTTTTAAATAGTGTGCCAAACAGATCTTCCGTTTTTCTTGACGTCTGTCAAGATGAAACGACTGACAGTTGTGACAGTGACAAGTAGCGCTGCTGACTGAATTGACTGATATGTTGACAAATTTTATTATGAACGAACAAAATGTTGTAGTAGCTGGACCTCAAATTGCACAGTATTACATTCTTGCTGAATAGATCTTTTACAAACAAAACCAACAACATAATCTACAGCAATGATCCGGAGAGTGAAACCCTTACTTTGGGCGTGTCGTGCAAGACGTAATGTGTTTTATTCTCTGCGACACGTAGAAACGTCTCCTGCTCCACAGGACGGTATCGTAATCAGTGAGAGCTGCGTGCAAAAATTAAAGCAATTATGTGACGATGAAAAGAGCTTTTTAAGATTGTGTGTGGAAAGTGGAGGCTGTTCCGGATTTCAATATAAATTCGATATAGATACAAAAATTCAAAATGAAGACAGGTTGGTTTGCATTTATAACGAATATTATCGAGTCCAGAATTAGCCGGACTAGTAGTAGTTTAACCAGTGCCACGAAACATATGTATGTATGTATTGTATGTATGTAAACTCTTTATTGTGCAAAATAAACAAGACAAAATACAATTGACAAACACTGAGATATGACATATGCTTTGGATACCAGTGGTTTTACTTTACAAAAGATCATTATGTACAACTTTACTGTGATTTATAAGCGAACCAACAGTATTGTTAATTACATCCTACTACTGCACAATAATTCACCCAATTCTCTGTTCCCTTTGTTGTACACTGAGTTGTACTTCATTAATATTTTAGCAAAATTAACCCTTGACTATATATTGTCTTCTGTCTGGCAACATTTTCATGAGTTGCTAATTATAGACCAGAGTTTAGAGGAAACTACTTCTAATAGAAGATCTTTAACTGATAGGCTTGACTAATTTGCTGTTCATATTTGATCAAGAATACACAACTTGTTACTGTTACTATTTATTATGCATACTATGATCTGAGCTTACAGTCTGATTAATTTTACTAAATATTATGCTCTTCTCATCAGAATTATGATCAAGTTTTTTCTGATGGTTGTATCAGGTAGTATCATAGTTCTGAAACTATAATTTTATTAAAAAAATATATAACATTTTATAGCTAGTGTTCGCAGGAACTTAAGTCTTATCAGTTTAGTTTACAAGAACTCTTCTCAGTTTTATAACTCTTTACACTTAAGTTGAGTCCTCCTGTGAACTTGTCAGTTCTGTGAAGAACGGAAATCACAATTATTTGTCAAAAAAACTTGTGAAGTCCGTAAATGTAAATGTAATCACCAAAGTTAAAAACTCGAGCTTAACTCGCCTCAAATTTCTATGACGAGGCTCTCAGATTCCTTTAAAACCCTTAAGACTGAATAAGACATTTAAATCTGTACAAAGGACCAGTTTCCTTCCAGATAGAACTAGAGAGGTTAAGTATTCTAAGATCTACTAACAACTGGATTTTTAACATACAGTCGGGTTTAGAAATTAATATTTCTAAAGCTTCAGTCACTGCTAACACTAATTGCAGTTGTAGCCAAGACATTCCTTTTTGCATAATTTTCTTTATATAGATAACTAGCGACCCGCCCCGGCTTCGCACGGTATATCATGCATGTATTATACATTATAAACCTTCCTCTTGAATCACTCTAACTATTAAAAAAAACCGCATCAAAATCCGTTGTGTAGTTTTGAAGATATAAGCATACATACGGATTTGGGGACAGAAAAAGCGACTTTGTTTTATACTATGTAGTGATATGAAGATGTGCATGGTTTAGGTTGATATCTAACTTTGTTTAATAGGAATAAAAAATTGTCTGATTATTTATTAATTGAAACTATTTGTTTCAGAGTTTTTGAACGAGATGGTGTGAAGGTGGTAGTAGATGAAACATCACTTGATTACATTAAGGGATCCACAATCGATTACCACACAGAACTAATAAGAGCTGCCTTCAGGGTAGTTCAAAATCCAAATGCGGACTTGGGCTGTTCCTGTGGGGCAAGTTTTTCTATCAAAATTGACTAGCTATTAGTAAAACAAGTTTTATAGATCAATTGCATTGCAACTCATTCTCCATCTATTAAGAGACTGAGGGAACAAGTGTCCAACAAAAGGAAAGAATGAATACTTAAATACTCTATTGGGATCTGTCATAGTTATTGACAAGATATTTTAACAAATTCTTCGAGCCCTCGACGTAATCATCTCATTTGGCTTTAATTGAATCACAAAAAGAAACATGCAAGAATTTGATTTAGGAAATAACAAAAAAAGTGTGAAAAGTGTAAATCATTTATCTACTTGAATCAGTTGCAATGTGTAGCCTGTTAATGCAATCACAAATAATAATGTAGATATGTAGTTAAATTTGTAAATATCTTCTGTGATATAATAATAAAGATTTACTTACAACACATTCTGTTCTGGTCATTCTTATCTCCAGCATCTTAGTAGGTAAAGTAGAATTACATTTGCATTTCTTGTTTACATAAATATGTATTCTTTAATCGGGATCTATAAAATAATGAACTCATAGTTAAGATGAGAATTTATTTGATAAAAAAACATATAAAACATGACACTTCTATGATATAGAACTAGATATGCAACATAGCCATATGACATAATGAGTATTGGTATACAACTTGCATTTTTAGAGAGTGATTTACGTTTGCATCATTTTTGAAGTTATTACTTCATCTTATAGCTAGTGAGATTGTGGCACATTCAAGGTGGCCCACATATTGTCAAGCTTGGCACTCTGCTTGCTGATCTTAGGCTCGTTCTTGCTCGAAGAGTTAGCAGCGGATCTGTAATGTTTGAAGAGTTTCAAATATAATCAACGTCATGTAAAACATTGTAACGGGTATCACAGAAAGTATTATCAATATTTCACAAACTTGTCACTTCTGATCTGAACACCTCTGCAAAATTTCGTGCTCTAACTTCAAGAAGTAAAAATCATTGAATGCAATAAATTTACTGACAACTGTACATAATTGTAACTGTAACATAATGTGAATGTTTGAAAACATTTACTAGCCCGCAGGTTAATAATCAAACCTGTGTGGTACGAAATGTTGCAGGGGAACTTAGATCCGGCTATCCGGACAGGTATATTATTAATTCTTTAATTACACCCGGTCTTCGATCATTTGTACTCTAGATATAACATCCTACAATTTTATTATTTTGAGACATTGTTTCGCGTAGGTGGTCCACGAGTGACTTACGAGCTCTCAAAGCGATATATTCTATATCTATATTAATACTTTAGACACGACAAGGTGAATATTTAGCGTTTTTACCGCGTTTTTACGTCATTATACCCACCGTTAAAAGAGATAATGAGACTTCACTTTTATGTCATCGAAATAAAGTTCTTAGGTATGGATACTGCATCTAGTTTGTTCAAAGTTGTTGCGACTTGTGCTTCCCTTAGCGTAATAATCGTGGGACAACAATGTTGCATGGGCCGAGCGGTCGAAACGCTTGAATATTCACCCGGCATTGGCAGGCGAATTAAAGTACTTCGCAGACCAGAGTTGGCGGCGGGCCGTGCTTTGCCCACCCTCGCATCCCAATGACTACCAACATAACATGATTGATGCTTACTGCTGCGACTCTCCGTTGATTGCGAGGCCATCGTTGACGTTCTTCACGTTGTGTGGCGAGTAGCGGTTGTACAGGCCCCAGATGCTGTTCATTAGTTTGCTGTTGTATTTTAGCGGTGACAGCTCCATGACTGTAACGATTACACGATATTGTTAGCTCATGTAAGCCATAAGGATAAAGTTAAGACTAAGGTAGTCAAAGCTGAGTCCCAAAGCCGAGTTCCCGACAGCTTTAGCACATAAAGATACCTAATAGTGTTGGGCTGACTACGGATTTTGGCGACTACCCGACTACCCGACTACTCGGCTACTCGGCTAGTCGGTTCAATCGGAACCGACCAGTTTGGGCGCTCTTCAACTCACTTTGTTTTTGCAGCCGTTCGGATAAAATTGATCAGATGTTACATTTCGTTACATTTGTTTTCTACCTAACGTGTTATTGCAAAATTGTTGAAGTAAAATTTTCCCTTGTTTACAATTATTACTTTAGAAGCCATTTAATTTAGTCGCCGTGGTTTCATTTATGCACCCTTTTTTAAAATAGATAACAACCTAGTCGTCATTTTTTGCCGAATAGTCGCAGACTACAAATAAGGCCGAATATTCGGTTTCCCCAACTAGTCGGCAAGTAGTCGGCCCATCTCTAAAAGATGCCTAATTGTGATTATTGTGATGAAGAGTGATTTTGTTTTTCGGTGGCCATTTCACAAAAACATCTTTAACACTCGTAGCCAGGAGATACTGTCACCATCCGGGAATGTTGAGTTTGAGTCACTTGCCACTTGTCTTAGTCACCACGCCGAGCTTTAGCGGTATTATGCAAATTGGTCGTACTTCAGGCACACAGCTAATAACGAATTACGTTATATCTACGGTTAAATTAAGACAAGTGGCAAGTGGCTCAACATTCCCGGGTGGGGCTTTACTTAGGTACTGACTAACCGAGCCATTTAGCGAAGCAGCCACGTGAGCCAAGACTTAGGAACATAGTTCAAACTACCGAAGGTAATTGCTTTGCCGGACGGCTTTCCCAACCAGAAGTCAGCCAGCATTAAGGTACACGGCTGATGAATGGCGCTAGGCACGCGCGAGTTAGTAAACGTAAACTCACAGTTGGTGTTAAAGATCTTGGCGTTAGGATCTCTGCCGGACTTCACGTTGGACACCTTCATATCGCGCTGGGTCTCTCGGATGCGGCCGGCGGAGAACGCTGACGGCGGGATCGACGCCATGCCTTTCAGTTGACACGCTGAGAACAATATCACTGCGATTAAGAAAGACGTCATCACATCAAAGGCCAATGCATCAAATAAAGATGAGTTAAATGTTGCCCTGGTGGCATTTATTTTGAAGATTATGCAAGCTAATAAGGAGAGCAGCGTGAAAGGCTGCACGGCCTGCACGGCTTGCAATAATATGCAGTAAGTACCTACGCCATCGCAGCCATGGTGATTATGATATCGTCTTCTGTTGAACAGTTACCCTGTAAAATCGATGCCAGGTAACAACTTCAAAATATGCAGTTTGTACGCGTTTGGTGCCAAAATTGAAAGTATCTATTTGATTTGAGCGAGAGGGACAATTTGAATACATTTCACATATAGATAGGTAGGAACAGATACAGCTCCATGAGAATGTAAGGCCCTATCGAACATTGAATATAACGAACGTAAGTAGTACATCAAATTATGCACCGTAACAAAAATGGATCTGATTAATTGCCAACTAATTCTTGACTTTCCAAACAAGGTTGTATGGCCAGTTTAAAAACTGGCATCATGCTCTAAATTTAAATTATTAGAACTAAAAGTAACTATTTCTCACGCGTTAAGTGCTAAAGGTAATGTGACCTTTTTTGTCGTTGTTATCAACATGCGTACTTACCTACATAGTTATATTTCTCGATATCGACAGGTGCACTTCAGCTGTTCAATAAAGGTCACTAGACTACCTAAAAGTAATTACCGATCGACTAACATAGATAATGTTATAGTATAGAGACTTACTCAGAAACGACTTGTATAGGGTTAAAAAATGAACCGCCTTGGGGATGGTTTGAATTAGCTACGTTAAGTATGACACAGTAACGTACCTTAGGTACACTCATAAGTTAACGAACTTTCTTACGACTCACGGCGACAATTACACTAAACTATTTAGTTACCTACCTTTAACTATTAGAGTGCAACGACCTCTACCTCTAGAAATTGCTACTCTATTGAAAATAACAAAGTACAGTGTTATCTTGGGAGTGAACAAAAAGATCCATGATTAGGTGTCAAAGACGTCAACAGTGTATCTCCCTTAGAGCATCTCGGAGCTAAATACGCAATAGTCTACATTAGATACAGAGAAATTACCGGATAAAGTGGCACTATTTTAACTAAACGGGTCTTAATCGTGTTCATGTTTTTATTATTTACCTCGACGTTTCCTACATGGAACAAAACCAAGTCATTTATTATTATTATTATAGCCTTTTTATTCCGAATTTGCTACAATTTCAGTATGTTGTTGTTTTTTTTTTTAATTATTATTATTAAATTGTCGCGTAATTCGGCGTGCCTCATGGCATAGGCCTCCTCCGTGTATTGGAGGGTTTGGGCTATAGTTCCCACGCGCGCCCAGTGCGGATTGGGAACTTAACACACACCATTGAATTTCTTCGCAGATGTGTGCAGGTTTCCTCACGATGTTTTCCTTCACCGAAAAGCTCATGGCAAATTGCAAATGTAATTTGCGCACGTAAATTCCGAAAAACTCAGAGGTGCGCGCCCGGGATTTGAACCCACGACGCTCTGCTTGAGAGGCCGCAGCTACCACTAGGCTACCACGGCTTTTTTCAAGTCAGTTAAGTTATTATAATTATGATTACCTATATACTACCTACCTACCCATTATTATGTATGTATGTATGTATGTAAACTCTTTATTGTGCAAGATAAACAAAAGAAATACAATTGACAAACACTGAAATATATGCACAAAGGCGGACTATGGAGGTGTTATGTATTATAAACGTTTGAAAGTAGGTAACTAGCTACCACCTGAAAGTGGTAAAAATTTTGAAAAACTGATTGGGTGTCGCAGTAAATATTATGTACCTAAGACAAAAAAAACTGCTAAAAGTGGAGGTGAATGGGGGTCACTGTATATTTTTTTAGACTAACCTTATCCAACACGCACATGGCCGGTTTTAGTTATGGAACTAGTAAAGGAAGTGAGTGGTCACCTATTCGTTGTCTGCGAAGGCTCGGTGTTTGCCAACCGGAAAATGCATTTTCCCTTCAACAAGACAAATCTAGCTAGATCGATTTTTCGCCCCCATAAATAAATAAGGGAAGATTTCGATATCTCAAAACATACCTACACGTACCTATATTTACTTAGGTACCTAATGCGTAGCTATCATACTATTTTTAATCCTGCATACTTAATGTTTTTCTTCTACTCCTGATTTAATCACGAGCACCATACACCAGTCGCCTTTATTGACCCCTTTTATAGAACTGTTGCATAAAATACTATTATTTCACTTTGGTAATTAAACCGAAATACGCAGGTATAAGCGCATCTCGGAGGAATAAGATATTAGCATCCTTCTATAATACTAGTATCCGAATGACCGAGCTTGGCTCGGTATTTTCTTTTTGGTACGTTTTCTAAAAATAAAACAATACAATATAATACAATACAATACAAATACTCTTTATTGAACACCACAGATCAGTACAAAACAATACAGAAACAAAGAACAAAGTAGACAATAGGCGGTATTATCGCTTAATAGCGATCTCTACCAGACAACCAGTAAGAAAAAGTAAGTTGGAGACAGTTTAAGTAAGTGGCGGAAACAAATAGAACCTATATCTAGCTATTATCGATTTATCGCCCCCGAAACCCCCTGCATACCAAATTTCAAGTAAATCGTTGGAGCAGTTTCCGAGATTCCGATTATATATACATATAAATACAACAAATATATGATACCTATTAGATAGATAGAATGTACATACATGTACATGTATATTAATCACAACAGCTAACTAAGCGTGCCCACGTATGTGTGCGATGTGTATGTGTAGCCGAGTGTGCCTACGGGACCGAGATAAAGATAACAAGTGGTGGCTACGTGCTACTGCTATCTGGCATACTTTTGGTGTTTTAGCTTCATTAAATTAAAAGGCTGGAGTAGAGGTAGTTAACTCAGAACTCCGAGCAAGTTTTTAGCCGTGTTTACCTTTACACAGATTGAAGGATACGTCGAACACCAAGGTGGGTGTGCAGAGCGCTTCAATCTTAAAGCCGGCGTCGTCCAAGCTCCCGCTGAGACCGTCGCCGTTGAACTTCAACGTGCTTAGTAAATGCACCATTAAATCACAGTATGAGGAATTGGGTAAATGCACCGAAGATACAAACTGTAGCCGCGGAGAACACACGAGTGCGTCGAGTCGAGTCGAGTTCGAGTTGCCACTGATCACAAAGGCAGAAACACGAATAGATACGCCTGACCCCTCCAAGTTATCAGTGACCAGCAACATCATTTCTTGTAAAGGTCTTGTATGTGTGCTAAGATAAGGCGCCAATATTTCAACAATGTGTGGCGTAGTTGCGTTGTTTTGAATACGTTGTGAGAGATTATTATGCAGCTAACTTTGGTATTATAAATTGGTAGCTAAGGTCATCGATCATAGGAATATTATTTCAAATGCAGAATTATAGAGGCATCTATCGCAATCTGATTTACAACATAAAAAAGTGTCTTGGTGGGTATAATTGGCGCTAAGTTTTTCTTTGTGTTTTTGTTGCAGGTGTCCCTGGGCGATGGTGATTACTTTCCATCAGGTGACCCGTCTGCTCGTTTGCCCCCTCTTGTATATATAAAAAAAATACGACTTACAACACTAATCACTGGAAAATTTCGTGTATTATCCTACTTTGAAGCTTATTGATCTGATTATAACCACATACACCTACGCGTATTGATGTTGGGGACTTGTACCGATAAGTTGTCGCATTATAAGCTTAATTTGTTTGACGTGTAGAGTCCTCGGGTCACAAACATAGGGGTCCAATGAATTACGTATTAATTACCAAGCTAATAAGATAAAAAGTTAAAAATAAACTTGTATAGGCTGATGGAAGATGAGGAATGAAGCTACTACGCGATAACCGTTTGTGGTGAAGGAACTTTAAATAGGTACGATTGATGCTGTGGTCAGGAAGGATGGCAGACCAAATCACAAATTGAATTAAAATAAATGCCCTCGTTTAGTTTAGTAATTGTAACAGTGGCGTAACTATAACGTCTGGGGCCCGTGGCAAATTCATCTGATGGGGGTCCTACCTCAATATAAAGGAGTGCATCGTCCGCATCCCTTCTCTATGCTCTACGCCAAGCCAATTCGGGGCCCCGTAGAGCTAGAGTCCCGTGGCATTTATCCAGTCCTGCAATCCTATACTTACACCACTGAATTACATTAAAAGTAATGGGCGAATTCCATTCTGAACCGATGACGTCAATAAAATATTTAGGTACTACAACAGTGTGTGTACCTTACCTACTTAGTATAGTAGGTATCTCTGTATCCACGTTTAATGTCAATATCCAATATCCGTTGGTTTCAAATTTCAATGTGGGAATCCAAATACATATAATTATTTATATAATTACGTTTTCATGTTACAAATTCGTCACTTAAACCAATATAATCAAATTACCCGTAGGCGGTAGAGTAGGTAGTGCCTAATCAAAAACAAATGAAAACATTTTATTTACCTTTCCAAACAACAAAAAATACCTATTAAAATTATGTTAGAGAAAGAATTTGTATACCGGGCGGTATTTGCTTGGCCGTCCGTGGCCGCAAAGGTTGCAACGACTGACGTCAATGAGAAATTAAACAAAATAAGCGTCACCATTTGACCTACTTACTTACGATGACGCTGATTTTGTAAATATTCTATTTGCGTCAGGTTTAGTCATTTCTGCTCACGATCGGTACAGGAAGTGTTCTTGTGGTTTAGCCTTGAATTTACAGAACAAGACCCCTTATAAAGGAACAATGGCCATTTGTAAAGTCCTGCCAGATGATTGTAGTCACCATCCCAGGGCAAAGGCCGGTAATATATACGCTTCACTGAATTGATAAGTTTAAGGTCGACAACTCGTCTAACCTTAGATTCGTAGGTGCCTCATTAGTCTGGGACTGGGTACTTGCGAGGGCACTGGTGCCGGTTATCACCAAACTCGTGCATTTTCCTTATACATAATGAGCTTTGCGCTATAGTAGTGCGACAGTAAAGGGTGAAACTTAAAGATACCCTTTTTCATAGCGGTCTCATTTTTGACGTAAAACTGTACAAGTCAACAATAGCAAGAGAGCAAAATTTGCATTTCTCTTTCCGTTTTGTATTGCTTATTGTCTCTATTTAACCCCTGAACTGAAAAAGGAAAATAAAGAACGTGTTTGTCAAACTTGTTTACATACATACATAAATCGCGTCTTTATCTCTTACGGGGCAGACAGAGCCTAAGGCAACAAAACCCACGTTTAGCATGATTGTGGGCGTATAGGTGGAAAGGGGAATCAAAATAGTGATGGGTTGCAAGGCGCATCGCCTAAAACAAGGTTCCTAAGATTTTCGCCCATTCCCTCGATAGGCTTTTACCATCTGCGCGGAAAGAGAAGCAACTGGTACATTCTATGTTTTTTCTTTACTCCCATATACTACATACCATACTACACACACATACATATATCAAGTCTTTATCCCTTACGGGGCAGACAGAGCCCAAGACAACTATTCCTAATCTATAGTTATAGTTTACTTTTGATAAATTAAAAAATGGTACTGTTCTTGATAATAAAATATAGTAATTTGCTATGTAACAAACGGTGTCTAAACGACACAGTGAATAAAACGAACGATTGCAATGTGTATCATAAACATTATATATTTAATTTTCATTTGTACACTTAACATCTAGAAATAAATTGATAGGGTGTCATTGTTATCATCACCATTTTAATCACATTACAGTAAAATGAATTTCATTGAGGTAAAACGTGTCTGCTGGTATTTAAATGTAGAATAATAACTTCACTTACTATAACATTAAGTACCTTGGTGCTGCTGAGGTCATAAAAACATCCAAATAAATGCTGTTCTATTAAAAACACAACAAACTGTATAACTTCGCGCATGATTTATATAATCGAGACAAAATGTTGGTAACAAAGTATCTGGCACTCGGTTTGTACTAATTCATAGATCACTTTGGGATTAGTTGACGTTAGTACTTATTTACGGAGTATTCTTGTTGGAACGCTGTTATGCTTACATCAGGCTACACTAAAAATAAATAACGCAATAAATAATGGCTGTTGAAATAACCACTGCGCCCGCGTCGACGAATACTGTTTAACTCAGTCAGCACCCACAAGGAGATTACCTGTAAAAAATATCTGATTAGAACCGAGCAGAAACCATACAAACTATACCGGTCCCGAACATAAGTTTTACATTACATACACAAATCACGTCTTTATCCCTCAAGGGTACGACAGAGCCTAAGTTAACAAGACATACAGGCCACGTTTAGCAAGACTGTGGCCGTATAGGTGGAAAACGGAATCAAAATAGTGATGGGTTGCTAGCCGCATCGCTTATAGCATGATTCCTATGATTTTCACCCCCCTCGATGGGCTTTTACCATCTGCGAAAAGTAAAACAATTCATTTTTTTTAATGAATAAGAATAGAAATAATTGATTTGCCAGAATATACATGCAAATGGCACTACCTATAACTAGGAGTTAACTGCTGATCTGGGCTAAGTTAGGGTATGGAATTGTCATAGGTGTAACGATTTAAACCCAAATCGTGCAAAAGGCCCTAGTTTACTGGTCATCTACTAATTAACAATTGGTTTGGCACAATAAAGCCTATCTAAAATTCTACAAACGATAAAAAACATCCTCGTCAGTAAAAAAAAAACATACTGTGATTGAGGAAAAAACATATCTAAATAATTGAAGACAGTGCTGTAGTACAGAATTTCCATTAAGATTAGACGCCATAAACAAATGACGTTACAAATCCGTTACATCATTATTATAAGAGATCAAACGAACTTACCAAGTGAAGTTCGATCATTATTATATGAGTCGCTTTATTCGAAGATATAAGTAATATTAACCAGGTAGTCCTTTAAACCTACAAGGCACATTCGCACGATTTTTAAAGATTAACTATCGATTTCGTAATCGATATTTTTTTTTTTTTTTTTTTTTTTGTTAGGTACCTCACTATATTTCCCGACTATAACCGTCATTTCTTTAGAGATATATGTAATTACACTCTTAATAACTAGGGTTTTGGGATGGGAGGGTAATTTATATCTTCGAATAAAGCGACTCATATAATAATGATCGAACTTCACTTGGTAAGTTCGTTTGATCTCTTATTATATTTCGTCGCTTTATTCTTCAGATATAAGTAATATTAACCAGGTAGATGTTTAGAGTATGTAATGGAAAGTAAAACTCTCAATTTAAGAGTGTAATTTAATTCCTTATATAATCAACAATACAATTATTCTCGAATATAATAGTATAGGTCTGAACTTAATCTTATTATTACAGACATAATTAAAGATTTATTGAGCAAACTGTCTTTGCGTATATTCCTCTATCGACTACGGGACGATTATAAAATCTAGCAAAAGTTTGAGATGAGCTGGACCATCCAGCGGTCTTCCTAATCGTCTCAATGTTGACTCCGGCAGCGGCCGCCGCCGACGTGGAGGCGTGCCGCGTGCTGTGCGCGCTGAACACGCCCACGTCGACGCCGCTCTCTGCCAGTGTCTGCTTAATCCACCTACTTATGGATTGAGGGGAAGCCTTTTTATAAGGCTTTTTGTAGGTGATTAAAAGGTTATCTACACCTTCTGGTCTTAAATGAGAAGTAACACTAAGGTAATCTTCCAATGTTGTAGCTGGACAAATGTATGAGTTTGATTCAAAATATGGTAGAAATAACTCCGGTTGTTCTTTGCCAGCTGCCGAAGTTTTAATTATGTCAAGAATACGGAGCATAAAACCATTCGGGCATTTAATAATCTGCGAGATTTTAATGAGAGATAATGTTTGTACCCTATGAGCGGTACAGAGGGCTAGTAGAACACATAATTTCTTTGTGATTTTTTCTAAGCTTATATCTCTGTTGGGAATCCAAGTTGAGATAAAATTCAATACAACCTGGGGGTCCCATGTATTAGAGTACTTGGGAGCAGTAGGCTTTTGTTTATATATACCCTTAAGTAGACGTTTTATATTTGGGTCTGAGCCTACGTTATCTCCTAGGAGTAATGAAAGGGCTGAACGGTGGCTATTAATGGAACCGTAAGAAGCCCCTTGTCTGAACTGCTCAGATAAGAAATGTAGAATGTCTGGGATTGGGGCCTCAAATACATTAGTACCAGAATTCAGACAAAATTGCCACCAAAGTTTGTATGAAGTGCTGTATTGCTTCAGCGTACTGGTTGACAAGGATGCCATCATAAGGTCTAAGGCTGAGGGTGGAATGTTCCGTCTGGTAAAGGCCGCCCGGAGAGTCTCGCTGCCCCCAGGGTAAGACTCCTGTGCAACGGGTGGGTTGGCCTGAAACGTGACCGTAATAAGTCTCTATTAGGCTTGAAAAAGATAATGTCAGAAATCAACATCTTCTTAAGAAGTGGAAACCAGGGCTGTCCAGTCCAGTATGGGAAAACCAAGATGCCTGTAGCTTTATCGCTGATTATCTTTCTTAAACATTTTAAAATCAGCGAAAAGGGTGGGAAGGCGTAAAAGAAATGCAAACGCCAGTTTATTGTAAAAGCGTCAACTGAAAGCGCGTCTGGGTCCTGCTTCCAAGAGATGTAACGTTCGCATTTAGCATTGGTGCGAGAAGCAAAAAGATCTATGTCAGGTTGGCCCAGAGTGTGAACTATAAGATCAAATGCCTTATCTGCCAGTTCCCATTCTGTGTCTATATTTATTTTCCTTGATTCTTCATCTGCTTCAATATTTTCTTTAGTATTAATATAGGAAGCAAACAGCCAGATCTTTCGTTTCTCGCACCATTGCCATATAGATCTAGCTAAGTCGTTAAGGTGTGGGAATTGTATTCCGCCCATACGGTTGATGTA
Organism: Pandemis cinnamomeana; assembly: GCA_932294345.1. Classification (NCBI taxonomy): domain Eukaryota; kingdom Metazoa; phylum Arthropoda; class Insecta; order Lepidoptera; family Tortricidae; genus Pandemis; species Pandemis cinnamomeana. The sequence goes on along the minus strand of OW028715.1, from coordinate 6,680,574 downwards.
ACTAATTGCAGTTGTGTTATCAACACGTAGTAGTATTGAACAGTCAGATACGTTACGAGCAAAGCATTTCAACGCCATGAAGATTGCTAATAATTCCAGGAAATTTATGTGAAATGACAACTCGTCGTCTTTCCATTCACCATTTGCACGTTTTCCATTGCAGAACGCGCCCCAGCCCGTTCTGGAAGCGTCCGTGTAGATTTCTAATGCAAAATTATCGTCTGGTCTTAAATCATTCGATGCCGTTAAAATGTTTTGCTCCCACCATTGCAAGTCAGTTAAAATGATATCAGAAGGTTTTATCTTTGCATCGAAACTCTCATTTTTCTGCAAAGCTAAAAACTTCTGGCGTTCTAAGGTCTTTGTGAACAACCATCCATATTTAACCGCAGGGCAAGCTGCGACTAATACCCCTATAAGCCGGGAAAACTCCCTTATGGTACAGATAGGCAAGCGGAGGAACTGCCTGGTCAATGCCAGGATATTATTTCGCTTCGCAGAGGGTAGATCTAGTGTCAAATCTACCGAGTTAAACATAAAACCCAAGAATTTACAAGTTTGTTGAGGTTTTAAACTACTCTTTTCATAGTTGACGACAAAGCCTAGGCATGATAGTAATGCTAAAGTCTCATTTACTTTGGTACAACATTCGGAATATGTGTCGCCGATGCATAAAATGTCATCTAAATAAATAATTGACTTATGACCCTGGTCTCTAAGGCAGTTGATGACTTCTTTCATTATTTTTGTGAAGACCCGTGGGGCTGAAGATAGACCGTAGGGTAGAACATTAAATTGATAAACTTTGCTGTTAAATTCAAAACGAAGATATTTTTTATGGGCTTTATGAATAGGCACAAGAAAATACGCTTCTTTAAGATCTATTGTAGCCAGGAAGCCATCCTTTGGGATAATTTTACTTGCCGTCCTGTGATCTTCCATCTTAAAATGTTCTTTAGGGAGGTACTTATTTAAGGATCTTAGGTTGAGAATGAAGCGCTTGCCACCGTTAGGTTTAGCGGTTAAAAATACACTTGAAATGAAATCATTCCTAGATCGTACGCATTCAGAAACAGCGCCTAAGTTGAGCAAATTATCTATAGCGAGACGCATATCTGCCTCTTCGCTGACGGATAGCTTATTTGTAGGTACATTATTTTGTTGTACGTCATTACAAAATTGTATAGAATACCCTTCGCGAATCCACGTTAGTATTAATGGATTTTTAGTTATTTTACACCAACAGTCGTAAAAGAGATTTATTCTACCAGCATGTACCTCTATTGCTGCGTTGGAGCACGCTGCTTGGACTGAGCAGCTGGCCTCGACGCCGTCGTTTGTGTTGTTCTGCGGCCCGGTGGCGCCGTCTTCCTCACGCCGCCGCGCCCTCCCCTGCTCGATATGAAGCGAGGAGGGCCCCCCCAGTTTCCCTGAGGTCGCGGGCGGCTTGTGGATGGCTGGGCAGGTGAAGCAGTAGGCGTCTTAGTTACCGGGGCTGCCCTCTTAATCTGAAGGCCCTGTTTTTCGATTACTTTTGACGCCTTTATTCTGTCAGATAGCTTACTTCCGAAAAGTGTGTCGTCTCTGTCTACATCCTGTATAATATTTATAAAGGATTTGTCCAGTCCCGGTGTGATAAACTTTTTCCTGGCCTCCGTTTCTATAAAATGTAAATCGTATAATATGCGACAGCTATCGCTCAAGGATTTAATGGCTTGAATTCTGTCTTTATCACTATCGAGCAACAATGTTAAGCCCCTGCTTAAGGCTGTGATACCCAGGCCTAACTGCTGCTGTACACTCTCGACTCGTTTGTCACGAGACCGAGCTGTATCCGTCACTGCTGCAGAGATTTCTGGGTTAAGTTTAGGGGCCTGCAGAAGAGGGCAGTTTTCGGGGATCAAGACTTGCTTGTGAATTTTTTCTTTTGCGTCTTTATCAAGTCCTTTACGAAGTATAGGCATCCAGATGTTTGCCAGTTTATCGTGGATTTTCTCTCCTAGTTTAGGTTTATCCAAAATTGGTTCTCCTAATGCTGATAAAATATCCGGATCGAGCTCCGAGATTGGATCAGATTCCTGAGCTGTACTTGCTGTACCCTGTGGCGGAACCTCCTCAGTACCCCTTTGTTCAGAGACCTCAATATCTGGAGGTATCTCCTCAGGGTTAGTCGTGGACATTGTGTCATCGACAGGATGTAACTCGTTATCTAAAAAGATAAGAAAACGGTCAATTTAACGAATAAAATATTCGTTGATAAAATTGCGGGTAGGTATAAAATTACACTTCGCAAACTTTCCAATGTATTTTTATTCCTTTAGTCACCTAATGACCGTTGGTTAATACGAGACAAACTTTATAATAATTTATTATAAAAAGTAGGTCGGTATGTACTCAGATTCCTGCCACGTGATGACCCACGGTCAACCTCTAGGCAGTACTTAGAGAGTACGAGAGTAACGCGAGTAACGAATGAGAATGTCAATAATGTAGGTACCAACGTGTTAACCCACGGTTAACCTCCAGGCCCAATAAATACCGCTGTGATGACACTCGGTCACCCTCCTGGTATATATATAACATTCATATCGTTAGCTATTTGCGATCACTAAAAAGTTAAATTTTCGTAACACTATTAAAACTTAGATAATTTGACTTACCCGAACTTTCATCAGAGTCGGACGAATCGATGACACGAATGCGTCTGTATTCCAGACGTTGTATTTTTCGTTTGTAACGATCTATTTCACTTTGATACCGACGTTTAGACATAGCTGTGCTTTGAAAGTAAACGGTCAAGATTATTGTGAATAGTGGAGCGGTGCACGTGCGTTCGGTGCCTCGCACAAATAAAGAATGACGGTTATAGTCGGGAAATATAGTGAGGTACCTAACAAAAAAAAAAAAAAAAAAAAAATATCGATTACGAAATCGATAGTTAATCTTTAAAAATCGTGCGAATGTGCCTTGTAGGTTTAAAGGACTACCTGGTTAATATTACTTATATCTGAAGAATAAAGCGACGAAATATAATTATTATTATATTTTATGATAAAGTTTTGTCTACGTTCGGATACTATCTCCCGTTGAGGTCATGGTATAATACAATATTTTGCCATTTTTTGATGTGTTTAAAAGTAAACATGGTAAAAAAAAACATGGAACTCTTAAACAAATTACTGCCGAAAATCAGTCCTATGAATGAATATAACTAAAACTAAAAATACGAGATAGAGAAATAATTTCAAACTACGAAACGTAGCGAGTGTTTAGCAGTGCTTTAAATTTGGGGTAACATAACACGGCACGATGTCATGTGAGAACTATATTTAATAGAGGTTATCAGAGGAGCATCAGTATCTCTTAAGTAGGCAAGTACTCTGTAGCGTATTGACTGCGACTGCTTGTCTACTAGTTTCACATTGTGCGAACAATAGATTTTAGCTGTTGTTGTTTGCAGATAAAAAAAATGTCACACGTCTGGAAAATATGTTTATGACAAACAAATCATTAGTCGGTATCGGTGATATGATATCACAGTATTATTTACGTCGGGGTGGCGCAAAAAGGTAGAATGGGTAAACAGAACGAACAGTAAATTAAACTCTATTTATGAAATACGATATTATTGCATATAATAAAACTAGCGGCCCGCGCCGTCTTCGCACGGGTGCAGTGTTTCTCTACTATATTATGCGTGTATTATACATATAAACCTTCCTCTTGAATAACTCTATCTATTCAAAAAAACCGCATCAAAAACCGTTGCGTCGTTTTAAAGATCTAAGCATACATAGGGATAGACAGACAGCGGAAAGCGACTTTGTTTTATACTATTTAGTGATAGTGAAGTGATAAATAATGTAATGACAAATGAAAGTGCTACATTTTTGATCTGATCATTATTCTGGGTTTTAGCTATGAGTCGCCGCGAAGGCGTATCATACAGGTTCCGACGATTTCCTTAAATGCGCAGAAGCGACTTCAACGTCTCTTTTAGTGGTGGGCGTTGTATGAACGAACCGTTTACATAAACTGTTTTTCGTACGTGAACGATTCAACTAGTTTATAGTTCACAGATAAACTAGTTTATTCGTCGACTGGTTACGAGTCGCGAGTCGAATCCGTTGCGTCGCGTCGTGTCGCGAGCGTCTGGCCGATACCGACCGAGTGAACCCGAACATTGCCGACGCGAGACATTCGTTCGTTCACGTTCACTAATCGTTTATGTGATGAAGTAGTCTTTTCGACGACGACGTAAACTAGTCGAAAATTAGACTGTTTTTTAAACTAGTTTATCGTCGACGGTAAACGGTCTCGTTCCGTCGACTGTAAAATCGTCGACGACCCACCACTAGTCTCTTTTGTAGTACTATATGCGCAAATTTACCACCGCCTAGTGTCCTAATGTTTTTTTATATATTATTCTAATGTAACAAGCGCTCGAATTATCGTTTCGTCTAACGAAACTATCGGCTTCTTATTATTGAAATAAACCTAATGTACAAAACTCGTACTTAACTTGACCAAAATATGGTGATCTCGACGTTAAATAATAAAACAACTAGTAGGTTTCTAATTCTATATTGAAAACAAAAACATTCGAATGATATATGGCCTCCAGGTGGACCAAACGTTAGCATGTTTCGTCGAGCGTACAGCGCCACCTATTGGTGCACTGAGGAAACAATTTCTCTACGCGATACGGTGGGGCATTCGTGAATGAACTTAACATTTTTCTTATTTATCTATGAACATGCCGCCCACCAAAGACATAAGTTCTTTATCTAAATATTAAAGACATCAAACGATACCTTCTTACAAACAACGTTATAATGTATGCGGTTTGCTCCAAACAACGAATTGTAAAGGTAACACAAAAATTACAAGTCACTCGATATCAAGTGCTGAAGTTCCTTACTACTCAATATGCATGAAAAGTATCTTCCTAATTAATAACAATATCTCTATCTCTTAGTCAGTAACGGGTAGAATACACAATTTCGAAACAGGTCTTTTAACTTCTGAGTTTTTACATCGCAATGTTACAACCCGCGTTACATTGTCCACCCCCGGATGAACTGCAATTACTTTGCCAAGAAGCCACTTAGCTGGAGGTAGATCAAGTTCCTTGATCAGCACTACATCACCGATCTTAGGCTGAGGAGTTAGTTGCGTCCATTTGTGTCTTTGCAGGAATTGTGTTAAGTATTCTTGAGACCAACGCTTCCAAAAATCCTGCAGCATACGTTGACACAGTTGCCATCGTCTTAGAGAAGTTATAGGTGCCTGTTCATACTGATGGTCTGGAGCCACCACTAAGGGTTCCCCCACCAAAAAATGGCCAGGAGTTAATGGCATGCGTTCGCCTTGATCTTCGATGCACGACATGGGCCTCGAGTTAAGGCACGCCTCTATCTGTGCCAGTACTGTCGTTATCTCTTCGAACGTCAGGGTATGGTTTCCTATAACTCTTTTTAGATGGAATTTACAAGATTTGATGCCGGCCTCCCAAAGACCACCGAAATTCGGGGCATATGGCGGGATGAAGTGCCACTTGGTTCCATTGTTTGCCATCCAGTCCGCGATTTCTGGTGTAAGCAGAGATTTTTCAACTTGGAAAACCTGTTTCAACTCCTTTGAAGCTCCGAGGAAATTTGATCCGTTGTCGCTATATACATCACTGCAGCGTCCTCGTCTCGCAACAAACCTTTTGAAAGCAGCAAGGAAACCCTGTGTTGAAAGCTCACTGACCGCTTCCAAATGCACTGCGCGGGTTGCCATACAGATGAAAAGACATATGTATCCTTTGTAGGACTTGTTACCCCTGCCCTTAGAGACTCGCAAGTTAATAGGACCGGCATAATCCACTCCACTTCGTAAGAATGCTCTCGCCATATTAACCCTAGGCAATGGCAATTGCCCCATTAGCTGGTTTCGCGTGTTTGCTGCATGTCGTATGCAGGTAATGCATTTTCGAATATAAGATTTCACAAGACCTTTCATCCCTTGAATCCAGTACTTGGACCGCAGGTAATTAACCATGAGCTGAGTCCCACCATGAAGCGTCCCCCAGTGAGCTTCTTTAATAATAAGTTGAGTCAACCACGATGTTTTTGGCAACAAAATTGGGTGTTTTTGATCAAACTCCATGTCTGCAAATTGAAGCCGCCCACCAACACGGAGTAATCCCAACCCATCAATCTGCGGATTAAGTGAGGTAAGATGACTTTTTTTTCTTAATTTACCCCTTTGAATATCTTGTATATCTTCTCCATACGCATGTTTCTGGCACTCCTGTATCATGATGACAAGAGCTTCGTCAATTTCTTCTTTCACAAGGTAAGTATGGTTTTTTCTCGGCTTAAGGAACCGACGGCAATACGCGACGATTCTTAGTAGTTTTGTAAGAGAGGAATATTTAGACCACATCTCCTCAGGGTTGCTGTCAACCGTGGTCATGGATACGGCAGCTGCGTGGTAAGTTTCCATTTTCCTTTCTTCTAGGGCAGTGTTTAAGTGTTTCGGATTTACGTAGTTGACAACCTTATTCCATAGCCATGCAGGGCCGGTTACCCACAAGTGGTGATTAATCAATTCTGCCGGAGATATACCCCGTGATGCGCAGTCTGCTGGATTTTGATCCGACTGCACATGAGCCCACTGACCACGAGAAGTAACTGTAAGTATCTCTGAAACTCTATTGCCAATGAATGTCTTCCACTTGCTTGGATGACTGCTTAGCCAAGCGAGTACTATTTCTGAGTCAGTCCAGGCATGTATATTTTCCTTGGGTATCATCAACACATCTGCCACCTCCACTAATAGCTTTGCCAACAAAACAGATGCACTTAGTTCCAGTCGAGGAATCGAAATTTGTTTTATTGGGGCCACTCTAGTCTTCGCTGTCACAAGACTCACATGTACTAAACCTTCTGCATCTATCACTCGCAGGTAAACCACTGCAGCAAATGCGGCGTTGGACGCATCGCTGAAGCCGTGAAGTTCAATTAACTGTGAGTTGCTCCTAGCATTCATCCAACGATTTAGCCGGAAGCGAGTTAAGTCAGGCAGGCCTTTGCGGTATTCCAACCATTCTTCTAGTAGTGGTGGTGGCAATTCCTCATCCCAGTCTATGCCTGCAAGCCATAGTTTTTGTATAAAGATTTTGGCCTTGATAATACTCGGTGCTATCCACCCCTGCGGATCGTACAATTTCGAGATGTCAGAAATGACTTTACGTTTTGTAACCGGTGTTGAAGCAGCTGACAACTGAACTGCATATATAAACTCGTCATTGTGACGACTCCACGTAAGTCCGAGTATTTTGTTAATAGTATCTAGCTTTACTTCAATAGTTTTATCACCTTCCTTTTGTTGGCCTCCTTCTCGTATGTGCTTTAACATTGCCGAACAATTGCTGGACCACTTTTGCAGTTCGAATCCTCCTCTCCTCAGTAATTCAGTAAGTTGCGTATAGATTTCAACTGTTTCCTCCGGGTCTTCACATCCAGACATTAAGTCGTCCATGTAAAAATCCCGTTTTACTCTTTCAGTTGCTAAAGGAAAGTACTGGCCCTCATCTTCAGCAATTTGTATTAGACTCTTAACTGCTAAGTATGGTGCAGAAGACGTTCCAAAGGTCACTCGGAGCAACTTGTATTCCTGAACAGTTTCGTGTGGATGCTCGCGCCATAAGATACGTTGGTATTCGGAATCTGCCTCGTGCACCTTAACTTGGCGATACATCTTCACTATATCTGCTATAAAGCAGATAGGATGCATTCGCCAACGCATGATTATGTGACGCAGTTCTGGCTGCAGTGTAGGTCCCACCATTAAATCATTGTTTAAAGACACTCCGTTAACTCCTTTGCAGGACGCGTCGAATACTATACGGACCTTCGTGGTATCTTTATCCTCACGTATCACAGCGTGATAAGGCAAGTATAAACCTTTAGAAGAGCTTTCCGCTTTGTCATAATTTATTTTTTGCATGTGATTTAGTTGTAGGTACTCTTTAAAGGTATTTTGGTATTCCTGTTTCAGACGTTGATTGTTGTTTAATTTCCTTTCCAATAGGTAAAATCTCTTGAGTGCTATACTTCTGGATTGCCCGTCTGCACAGGCTGGTTGATCGTCTCGAAATGGAAGCCTGACTACATATCGCCCATCTTCGTCTCGCGTGGTTGTAGAGTGATATTTTTCTTCGCATCTTTGCTCTTCTATAGTGAATAACCGTTGATTAGTACAGGGCTCCGCCTCAACTTCCCAAAATGATCGAAGCAGCTTCTCAACGGGTTCAACTTGAGCGTGCATGGCAACTATCTGACGGGAGGCAGTTTCCCCGGTCTTAATTTTCCCGCTCAATACCCACCCCAGGGTAGTATTTTGTGCGACAAGCGACCCCGAGGGGCATTTGATTACGCCATTATCTATAATGGATGTATAAACCTCCGCTCCTAACAATACGTCAATCTTGTTTGGTGTATGATATTCCGGGTCTGCTAGGAAAAGCTGTTCTAGTTCCGGCCAAGAGGTAACTGCTACTACTTTCGCAGGTAAGTACGCCGTCAACCTGTCGAGCACATAAGCTGACACTCGAACTACACTACTTGAATTCAGACGTGAACCGATTGATATTTCGACCATTGACCTCGATACAATGTTTTGTTCACCTCCTAATCCTGTAATTATTCCTTTACTTGGTATGGGTTTCAGCCCAAGCAATTGGACAGCCGCTTTGGTGATGAATGAGGCCTGCGACCCCTGATCTATTAAAGCTCGCAAGAGCTGATACTCTCCACCATTCCGCGGTTCAGCCTTTACTAAAGCTGTGGCTAGTAGCACCTGATGTGCGACCCCTTCCACAAAATGGCTCGCAACTCTTGCAGGTTCCGGACCTTCATCCGGTCCTACTGTGAATGAATCAACCTGCCCTACCAGTGATGTAACCTGATCATCAACTGACACCCCTGAACCAGTTGACTGATATTCGCCCTTTGGATGTAATAAAGAGTGGTGTCTCTTTTTGCAAATTTGGCAAGATGTGAAATTTCTGCAGTATTTAACTGAATGGTTGCTACCTAAACAATTAAAGCACAACCCGTGAACTTGAACAAAATTACGCTTGTTGTTGATATCCATGCTTATAAATTCTTTGCAATTTCTGATATGATGGTCACCTTTACAGCATACACAAGAAACTTGAGTAACATTCAACATGTGGATTGGGTCAGCCTTACCAGGTTTGACATTGTGCATTAAGGGGCGCTGTCGCTGTCCAACTGACGTGTTACACTTAGAATCTAAAAATTCCAATGAATGATACTTAGTCTCTAAAAATTCTTTAAGCATAGTGAACGTCGGCAGTTGGTCAGAGTCAGCTGTCACTAACTCACTGACTTTGCTTTCCCATTGTTTTCTACTCTCGGCATCCAATCTCTGACTTACTATATAAATTATTAAAACGTCCCATGACTGAGTAGTAATACCTAGACTATTTAACGCATTTAAAGTTTCTGATGTTACGTCTAATAATTCTTTAATTGCCCCAGCGGACTCTGATATAACATTTCTTTGACCAAAAAATCGTTTTAGTATACAATTTATTAAATATTGCTTGTTGTTATAGCGACTTTTTAGAAGAGCCCAACATTGCTCATAACTATCGTTAGTGATTGGGATGTGCCGCAACAATTGCTCTGCCTCTCCTCTAAGATAACCTTTAAGATAGTGTAACTTTTGTACGTCATCAATATCTTCATTTTCATGAATTAACGACACAAAAAGATCTCGAAAACTCATCCACTCCGTGTATACTCCCGAAAATGTAGGAATAATGATCCTTGGTAGCTTCAATTGCGATCCTTTGCTTGCCGATGGGTGCGATTTCACAATAATAGAATTAGAGGCAGTCGATAACGTATTCAGTATCATTTTGAGTTCACTCTTGTAATCTAGATACTTCTCATCTGCTTGGTCATAAACTTCCTGTTTAATGTATGTAGAATCGGTCAGAACTTCTTCCTCATATTCTTGGATTAAATGTTCATGCACATCAGAAAACTTCTCCCACCATTTCTCTAAACTTTCCAATCGAGATTCTAAGTACGAGACGGTGATACGTTCTTTCGGAGATTTTTTAAAGTTTTTATGTGCCCTTTCTATACGCTGAACAATGTCTATTTGCACTTTAATTTTAGAATCCATGTTAAAGCAAACACTTGTTAACTCTTTGAAATAATCACAAGTCCCAACAAATTATTTCAATGTGTATCTTATTTTGAAAGTACAGGTAATAAATCGCCAATTTTTTACAAGTGTTTGGAAATGTCTTTGACTATAGTTAATAATCGGGCATGGATTCCCCGTCTCGTCACTTTTTTAACACTTGCAATTATTTTCTAAGTCTATTTTTGACAGCTGTCATGTACGAACATGAATGACACTAACAATCTCCAAGTGACAGCTGACAAATGATAATTTATAAGAGTACTCACAGTTTTTTAGTTATGCACAATTAAATTAAATCACTTCCTCCAGTTAGGTTGACTCCGGTTGATGTCCGCCTCGATGATCGCTATTCTCCGCCTTGCTCCCGTCGGCTGTCGTTGCGTTGCTTCCTGTGAAGACGTATCTTCGACGACAATCCGCCGTCCCTTGATACCGAAGTTCAAAAAACTGGGTCACTCGTGCACTTCCGATTCGATGGACCATGTACAAAACTCGTACTTAACTTGACCAAAATATGGTGATCTCGACGTTAAATAATAAAACAACTAGTAGGTTTCTAATTCTATATTGAAAACAAAAACATTCGAATGATATATGGCCTCCAGGTGGACCAAACGTTAGCATGTTTCGTCGAGCGTACAGCGCCACCTATTGGTGCACTGAGGAAACAATTTCTCTACGCGATACGGTGGGGCATTCGTGAATGAACTTAACATTTTTCTTATTTATCTATGAACACCTAACCTATTCTAAATAGCCTTGTAAAATACAGTCATCTGGAGAAAAAAACGTACCAAACAATCATTCGACCAAATTTTATATTAGGACAAAAAATCGACCACACGCAAGGCACCTCCCGGGGACTATAGCATGTGGGCCTTCTTATACATAAAACACTCGTTACGCTTCTGCTAACTTAGCATTCGTTTGTTTTTATCTCTCTCTCTGTCTGTGCACCTGGGACAGAGTCTCCACCGTGTCGTTACTAGTGATGTTCCGGATATTCGTATCCGTATCCGCGGATATCCGAGGGATAAGAAAAATCCGTATCCGTATCCGTGTCCGTTACTTTTCACGCGGATCTTTTACAGGTTAGGTAGAATTAATATAACTATAAAATTCCATTCAGAGTATTTTTATTTCTTAAAATCAAATATTTGGCACCTTTATATTGCAAACATTTATCGCAGTAAGTTACCATTCCAATACTTCATAACTGAAAGAATTTTTATAATGAGATCAATATTATAGCAAGTTATAACATCATTTTTATGGCAATGAAATAACTAAAACTTAAATCTTTTTTATATAATTATAGTGAGATCAATGGTGACGTCAACTATCGCTTCAAGGTCGCGGGCGCCGACACCAATCGAATAAAAAAATAAAGATCCGTATCCGTATCCGTATCCGCGGATCTTGACACTAAATATCCGTAATGGGATCCGTATATACATTTTTAACGATCCGGCACATCACTAGTCGTTACGCTACGCTCGTGGCCCACTCACCTACAATAGTTCTAATACGTCCTGATGACGGGCGGCACGGTCTTGCACTCCTGCTGGTCGAGCGTGTGGTCGATGACGGGCCGGTACGACAGCTGGGTGGCGCCGGTGGCCGCATCCGTCTCCGCCAGCGTGTGCTTGCGCCAGTGCTGCTCGAACGGCAGCTTCGTCTGTACAATCATTTACGTTAGCTAGACAGATTGAGCACACATTTTTGAAACAAATCACAAAGGATTTATGTTTTTATAAGTCTTTATTTACTTGTTTTGTTGGGTTTGTGTGAGTGTACAATGAATATATAGTATGTACGGTCAAGTGCAAAAATAAGTATCGATAGGAACTTCTCAAATATATGTCCCACGACCTTATTACGCTGGCGTAAGAGCGTATGGTACTTATTTTTGAAACTTTGTCTAGATACATATTATTACTCTTGACTGTACATATAGTTAACCATAAGTAAAGTCAGCAAAAATGTTTTTTTGTTTTTAATAAAAACTTATTCATTTGCCTGTGAAGCTCAAATCTTATCGTGGTTTTAGAGTATCAAAAACAATACTTTAAAAAATACAAAAAGGTAGCTTTAAATTATGTGTGTATATACTGCAGCGCGCACTGTAAAATTAAGAGACTTTGTAAATGCACACGTAAAACGTACAAATTAAAAATGAAGTCAAACTTGGCTTTTCTGTTTTTCCAAGTTTTTTCTTGTTATTAATTCTTATGTAGTCAGCTAACCATGTAATGTTACAAAAGTGTAAATACACAACAGCTTCCGCCACTTACTTGTCCCTCCAAAGGCTTAGAGTAATCGTATTCGTCGCGACGAGTCTTGAAGTCCTCCCTGGCGTGCGCTCCGCGGCTCTCCTCGCGCACCAGCGCCCCCTCCACGATCTGCACGGAGTTTATGAGCAGATTCTGCAGCTCCAGAGTCTCGATCAGATCGCTGTTCCAGATCAGGGAGCGGTCGGATACTTTCACGTCCTTGATCTGTTTGTAGACCTCGTGGATTTGCTTGTGGCCTGGAACGATTGACACGTGTTGGAAACTAGTCTAGATGGGATATGTGGTATATGTTTATTATAGAGTGAGACGCTGCTTCGCAATAATGTACTTTTTAACTGACTAAAGCAGATGCCAAAAGGAAGGTTATACTTTCACGTTTCTTGCTACGATAAACAATATTTTTCGATGTTTGGTCTTAGTTTCTAAACTTATTCAGCTAGTCTGTTGATTGTTATAGTATTGACAATTAATTCATGTTTAAATCGCAGTTAGATCGCAACGCGCGATAAGCGATATCCTGCATTGTGAATCGGTTTTTTTTAAATGTGCGATTTTTGAACTTGTAGTTTAAGTAGAAATAAAAAATGCTATTATTTTTTAAGTTTACCATCGGACTTTTCATCACTGAGTACAATAGATACGCACACGCACGCATAGTTAATCACACAAGCATAGTAAATTTTAGACCGTGATTTTGTGAAACCCGTTTACAATGCACTGCATATATCAAACGAGTTAAAGTATTGTATTATACTACAAAATTGTGAACCTCTCTAATTTATGTGAAAATAAATCTTTAGCAAAATCGGACCCATTGTTTGTGCGGGGTGAGAAAAAAGGGCCAGCCATTAAGGACGTGGACAATTGAAACGTGTCCACTTCTTTTGTGGTACATGTTTAGAGACAAAGCCCTTTTTTGCGAGTTGAAACCGTAATGGTTTCCAACTACTGGATGTTAAAGCAAAAAATTGGTTGCCAGTGTTTTACTACGAGCAGTTATTTGTGCAATCGGACATTCCACAGAGAGGAGCGTCTTCCCGATCCACTGACATTATTTACATAATGTTAACTTACTATACTAAAGTCCACCACCGACCTATACGTGCACTATTCCTGCTAAACGTGTGGTCTTCTTACCCGGCTCTGTCTACCCCGTAAGGGGTAAAGACGTGATTTATGTACAGTCAGCGTCATATAGTATGACACATCCAAGGTGACCAAAACGTTCGACACACCGTACTATTTCTATGGTGTACCGAACTATTTGGCCGATTTGGATGCTTCAAACTATGTGATGCTGATTGTACATTTATACGTACGTAACTTTCTATTATTTAAAAATTTACAGCGAACGTTTTATATCTTACGTTTGCGTAGCACTGTTTCGACATCACTTCGCAATATTTCTTAACTTAGGGTCATTGCTTCACTCGGTTTTGCTGATAGTTGAATAGATATTCAGAGCGCGTTACAACGCAAAGGTACAGTAGGTAAATATAAACACGTAGGAAACTGGTGCAGCTAGGTTAGCTTGAATGTAGAGTTGTCTGACAAGCAACTGTATATTCTCATATGTGCCTTTTTGCTCTTTTTTATACAGCAACTACCTTCTGCCCGCGACTTCGCCTGCGTAGAATTATACTTATAAACCTTCCTCTTGAATCACTCTATCTATTTAAAAAAACCGCATCAAAATCCGTTGCGTAGTTTTAAAGATCTAAGCATACATAGGGACAAACAAACAGACAGCGGAAAGCAACTTTGTTTTATTACTATGTAGTATTGAAGAAGACACAAGCTTGTAGGTTAGTTGATAATTGTAGTAGTTGGTTAAGTATGAGCACTGACCACCTATGGACGCTCGCAACGCCAGAGGTCTGCAGATACATTGCCAGCACTAAGAAATAATAGATCATGTGCCAGTAATTTTACCCGCTATCGTACTCTCACCGCCAAAACATAGCACTGCTGCTTGGCGACAGGACTAGCATTTAAGATGATGTTGGCGTTGGAGGGACTTGCACAAGGTTCTAACAATCCGCCCTATAGTTAAAGGGGGCTATCGCGTGTGAATTTACCACTAGAGGCGCTAGTGTCGCGTGAGGTCCAATAACATTCACTTTTCACTGTTTTTGGCGGGGTTCGCGACATAAATTCTTTCATTTACCTGTTGAAAACTGATCTCCTTCGTGAAATTATCTCAAATATGGATTATATGCGATGAATGTGAACGCTTTGAAAGCGGATTTTTACCGAACAAAACGAAACTGCACAACATTGCGGCATAGCTACTCGATATGACGGTTATTTATAATTTATAAACTTAATGAGATTCAAGATTTAAAACTTTGTTTCGGCGCAGATCTTATAATGTCGCCTTTGACAGCTATACATCTGAACCTTAGTCAACAGTGGCGCCAACTGGTGAGCAAAGAAACGATAGTCCCCATTGGGCAAGAGGCCTGTTCGGATACACTTTGACCACGGTGATTGCTTAAGATTTATGCACGATCACCATTGACTTACAATAAACAACTAGACTCTCAGTCGCTAAGGTTCCTCAAGAAACGTCCGAGTTGCTTTGTCTATGTGTTGTGCGTGTCAACACATCGACTTAGACAGATAACATTAACATATTCGTTCAAATTGACACCTTATTTCGTGGCAGTAATGTTTAATATCAATGGCGTAGGATCGTGAGAAGTAATGACACGACGCCACGCGCTGGAAACTTGCCTGTCTCTTTTGTTCTCAATAGTAAGATTACGGTGCGTAAGAGACATATACATTGTTATCAAAGCGCGGTCGAAACACAACTGAACAAAAACTCTGAACAACAGACGCGTGTTCAGACTTTTGCTTCGGACAGTTTTTGAGCGTCATTGGGAGTCTAGTTGTTTATTGTACGTCAATGACGATCACGCATCCATTACACGGCGGAGCAGCTCCAACCGTGACCCACTGTAAAACGTTATCTGTTAAAGAAGTTATTATGACATTTATTGCAGTAATCAGTGAGAGAAACACAAAATCATTGGCCATAATGAAGCGTGAGATTCACACGTGAAAGTGGGACAGAATTTCGGTCTCGGCGTCTTCAGTTTAATTTAATATGCGAGGCTAAGCGGCACCAGCGGGGGAGGGCGGGTCTTCCCAAACATGGATTGCACAGGTGCCGCGAAGAGGGAACCCCATCCCGGGGTGGTCGTGGGGCGTCGCGGTGACACCGAGTGCTCCCCTAACGCCTCACATACGACTGAATAGGGAATCCGTGTGGTTTTTAGTAGGTATGCCTGCCGTCGCGGGAGACCCCCACATACCCCCGGTAAACCCGTACCGGGCGGATGCATAAGGCACATTTTCCACACCATAAAAAAAGGGCTGAAGCGAGGCTAATAATACCTCGTTTGGATTTACATTTAAAAAAAAGGCTAGATTAGAAATACCTCCCAATTTCTTTTTTTTTCTAAGCGTTCTTATTAGCGTACTTTGAATAATCAAATAGCACGCGTTTAAATACCTAAATAATCTAGAAATCCAAATACTCAGACCTGACAGCTGGTACAGATGAAAAAACTCGAACGCCTACCTACCTGCCATGGGTGGTGTTGCGGTACAGCACGCATAACGGATAGACGAGTATCAGAGTTCAATTCCCGGCCATATGTTTGCTTTTCGGATTTTTCTAAGTGTTCTAGTTTTCAGTATCGATTAGTGGGCCCAGTGGCGTAGCTAGGTAACCAAGGGCCCTGGTGCAAATAAAAAATGGGGCCCCACAGTAGTGGGGGGTTTTATCTAAACTAGTTACGTTTTAATAATAATAGTTTGATCGAGATTTTCTGGTAAGGGTTCGAGGGCCCTCTAAGCTTGAGGGCCCCGGGGCACTGCCCCGCCTAGTCCCTAGGTAGCTACGCC
The DNA here is from genome assembly GCA_932294345.1 of Pandemis cinnamomeana. Lineage (NCBI taxonomy): Eukaryota > Metazoa > Arthropoda > Insecta > Lepidoptera > Tortricidae > Pandemis > Pandemis cinnamomeana. The sequence goes on along the minus strand of OW028715.1, from coordinate 6,664,129 downwards.
ACTGAGTGGGCCCGACGAGTATCGTAGCCACATTAAGTCTAGGCCTCTTTTTGTCACGTCCGATGCCAGTCGTGGGGTATGTGGCGCAGGCATTAACTGACCTTCCTCGAGCGTGCTCCTCTGCCGGAAGACGGCGGCGTTCTTCTGCATGCACTTCTGCATGCGCAGACGCAGGTCGGCGGTCGGCACAGAGCCGTTAGCGTGACGTACGCTGTCCAAATTCGCCACGCTCGCTTCGCCAGTCGACTGTAAATGACATGCCGTTAAAGCCACAGTTTGAGCCCGAATGAGCGGTAAGGGAGATACAACAGATACACACCCTCTTATTCATAAACACTCTGTAGGCTTCTGCTAACTTAGCAATCGTTTGTCCTTATCTGTCACATTGACATTTACCTTTCACAGAGAAGAACAAACGATTGCTAAGTTAGCAGAAGCCTACAGAGCGTTTATGAATAAGAGAGACAGTGTTTAAAACTTAACTATAGTGTGGTAAGGTGTGGTAAGATATCAGATATAACCATATATATTTTATTGAATTGCGTTACTTTGCGGAGGTCCATTTCAATGAACAAAAATATTTACTTTACTACTCCGCTACTTACGTGCAAGATAACCAAGCAAGTGCGAAATATACATGTTTCTCATGTAATTCCTCCCTCCACTACTGCGACATAAAACACATATAAATCCCACAAACTTAAACAAACACAAACACTGACGCGTTTCGATATCTCTACGGGTTAATTTTCAAAGTGAGCACTACTGTTACACATGCAAACCAACTTCGTACTCAACGTAGTATGGTGTAAGGGATAATTAAGTTTGTGGGATTTATATGGGTTTTATGTGGCAGAAGTGGAGGGAGGGATTACATGAAAAACATACATTTCGCACTTGCTTGGTTGTGGTAAATATTTTTTGTTTATTCCATAGATGATTACGCATAGATTACGATTTGTATTGTATTAAAAACGTGCGTGCCGACTTTTTACCACTTACTATGACGACACAGCCGTTGACTGGAAATCCAAACCGATTCAAAAACACCAATTCCCCTCCGAACCGTTACTATTAAAACTATTCAATTACCCGCCGCCCTCCAATATATCGTATTTTCTAAATGTATGGAACAACCTCGACGCTCGATCGTCGCACGGATACGTCAAGTAGATGCATTTGCAATCTATGGAATATCTGATACCCGCGGTAATGTGGTATGTGTCAGTATACCACGGAATAAACGGTCAACATTATCAATATCACGAAATATTGATAGGTATCTCAGCGAATTCAGTTTTGAAATCCAAGATCTATATTGGCATACCAGTATCACGATAACATTGACCGTTTAATCCATGGCAATAGTTACGTCTTGCAGCGGCGCCTGCGCGTCGCCGGGCCGGCTGGTCTCGGCGACGGTGTTGGCGCAGGCGCGGCCGAACACCACGATGTCGAGCAGCGAGTTGGCGCCGAGCCGGTTGGCGCCGTGCACCGACGCGCACGACGCCTCGCCCGCCGCGTACAGCCCGCGCACCACCTGGTCCTGCCCGTCGCGGTGGACGATCACCTAAACAGACGGATACGAAATTTAAAGCCGAGTCTTTTTTATTATTAACTAGCGACCTGCCCCGGCTTCGCACGGTATATTATGCATGTATTATACATTATAAACCTTCCTCTTGAATCACTCTATCTATTAAAAAAACCGCATCAAAATCCGTTGTGTACTTTTGAAGATATAAGCATACATACGGCTTTGAGGACAAAAAAAGCGACTTTGTTTTATAATATGTAGTGATAGTGAAGTGATAGTGATAGTGATGATGGAGAAACTTTTTTCCTATCGTCACAAATTTTTAACGGGGGTAAAGTGACAGGCGCTCGGCAGAGCAGGCAAAGCTAATATGACGGCACCCATAGCTCCCATCAGCTCACCGTATAGCATTTACATTCTCATTTATTCGTGCATTGCTCTAATACGTAGATTGAAATTAAAATTAATAATTTGATGTCTTGCCTACTATTGATTTCCCATTTGATTATGTTAAGATTAAGAACGCCATTTGAATACCCTAAAACGAATAATTTTCCCAAGAACTGGTCTGTGTCGCAAAAATAAAATAGCGCGAGGAGCGCCGTAAGTAACTCAAAAAATTGTAAAACAGCCCCCTCAGCAAACATACTTCAACCATAATTACACATAAACGGATAACTCACGTATAAAAAGTCGAGTGATCCCGACATTTGACAATAATAAAAATGACGATGAAAACGAGGGTAGTTGTGCGCCGCTGTCAGTTGCGTCGAACAGCCGCGCGAGCAGAGCGCTGGCGCGCAGTGTTCGTGTCGCTGCCGCCGGGGCGAGCGCTCTTGGAAAAAGGACTACGAAATAGTCCGAAACATGGTCGAGCCTCACTCGACTTTTTATACGTGAGTTATCCGTTTATGTGTAATTATACTTCAACCAACTAGTTTTTAAAGGGTGACTGACCTCTCCACGGTAGTTGGTGGGCGTGCCGCCCATGTTGTAGTGCACGGTGGGCAGCACGGGGATGGGCTCCTTGGTGACGTCGACGCCCGCGAAGATCATGGCCGTCTCCGAGATGCCCGGCAGCCGCTGCTTCAGCTGGTCCAGCGGGAGGTGGTGCAGTTGCAAATGCACGTGGTCCTTCTCAGGCCCGCAGCCGCGACCTGACAAATTAAACGTTAGTGTTTTCAATGAATCAATCAAAAAGTTTCTACAATCAGAGGGAGCGACGAATGGGAGTGAAAGAGCAGGGTAATGCTGCTTTCATACATACACACATACATAAATCACGTCTCCATCCCTTACGGGGTAGACGTAGACCGAGCCTAAGGTGACAAGACCTAAAGACCACGTTTAGCATGATTGTGGGCGTATGGAAGGAAAGGGGAATCAGAACAGTGATGGGTTGCTAGCCACATCGCCTATATAACATGATCCCTAAGATTTTCGCCCAATCCCTCGATGGGCTTTTACCATCTGCGCGGGATTAGAAGCAACTGGTACATTCTATGTTTTTTCTTTGCTCCCAGACCAGCATGGAAGAAGGGTAATGCTGCTTTCATAAGACTAGTAAAACTACTATAAATTGATAGTAACTTTCACAGAAGTAGCAGTCGTGGTGTCTCTATGTTCTGCCTCTGTGTGTAACGGCATAAGCGCTGTTTTTATGGTAGTTATTCTTTGTACGAATTTATGACTTCACGCACAATATTAGTTTTGAAAGAAAACTTCCAAATCAAAAGCATAAATAATTTTAGCCCTAGATTGGACTCGTATCTCATTTTCAGCTTAATTTATTTATTATCTTTATAACTTTTATAATGCTGCTTTGTTTGTTTATATTCGATGCTCAATCTGCGCCAAGTCTGTATCTGAAACACCGACTAAGCGTGATAAGATATTTTTTTATGACGGCTTTAATATTTCATAATAAACAAAAAATATTGACAATCTAAAATTATTTTGGTGTCGTTTTTCGGTTTACTTGTAGTGTGGTCTGCCTATTTTTTTTACATTATAGATTTATACGACTTTACGAGCACCACCCATGAACACTCAAAACGCCAGTGGATTGGATTGGCCAATAATTTCAGCAGCGTTCCCACGGTTGCGGTTTCGAAGAGTGACCGAGAAGAACGTAACCATAGCAACGAGTGACAAGAAAAAGTTGATCCACCCAATTACACTTGTAGCATTTCTCTTGCAAATCCAAACCGGGCTTTAAAGGTTCGGTTTCTCATCTCACCTTCCATAATCTCGACAGTCATAGAGCGGGACACAACGTCGCGGCTGGCGAGGTCCTTGGCGACTGGCGCGTAGCGCTCCATGAAGCGCTCGCCCTTCGCGTTCACGAGGAAGCCGCCTTCGCCGCGGCAACCCTCCGTGATCAGGCATCCGGCGCCGTAGATACCTGCACGAGTACATATAGGCTTAGGGTTAATTACATACATACATACATACACAAATCACGTCTTTATCCCTAACGGGGTAGACAGAGCCTAAGGTAACAGGTACCTACAGACAGGCCACATTTAGCAAGATTGTGGGCGTATTGGTGGAAAATGGAATCAAAATAGTGATGGGTTGCTAGCCTCATCGCCTATAACATGATTCCTATGATTTTCGCCCATTCCCTCGATGGGCTTTCACCATCTGCGCGGGTAGAGAAGCAATTGGTACATTCTATGTTTTTTCTTTGCTCCCAGACCAGCATGGAAGAAAATTAGGGTTAATTGATGACCGTATAATAGAAAAAAAAACACTATACTACATTTTTGATGTGAAGTTATAACGAGAAGTGACTTGAGTTGACGCGGCGCATACTGTGCGTAGATTTGCTTCGCATCTTGACGCAACTGTTAACTGGCCTAACCTACCAAAATTAGCAACGCACTACCCGCCCGCACCTCGGTCCCCTTTGTCGTCCCACCCCGCGCCCTGTGCCGCGCGAGCGAGGACTCATTTAAGCGGTCGGTCTATAGTGGTTAACATTGTAACTCTGATCATACAACATAGTCCTTTATTTAGGTATTAATAACGCATTAATTTGCTCGCTAAGATTCGGTGATCATTTACTACATAAATGAATGTTTTAATCAATTTACGTGGGCGTCGTTCAATTGGCATTGTTCATTTTTTTAAGCTGTGCTTTTAACACCTTTATTTGATAAAATGGACTATTTCAAGCAACTAATTTGAATATTATGCTTTTACGTAGCTTTGTTAATTAATAATAAGTATTTTTTCGCTGTTTGATAATTCGTGAATTTAGACAGAATCCCAATCGCCTTCGTTCGGCTGGCTATAAAAAAAACGGTTTTGTCTAAGGTTTTGTCGATTTGACAGTGACACGTGACAGTTGCCATAGCAAACTTTTTTTTTTCATTTTTGTGGCAACCATTCAATGCTGGATTCTGTCTAAAAACCGGGTCGTTATGTCAAACAAAGGTTAAAAGTACCTTTACAAAAATATCTGTAATCATAAAGTATTTTTGAAATCGGACAAGATAAGTCGGATAATTGATGGTTTTCCTCGAAATGGTTTTCGAATTGGAGCATACTAAAAAAATGAACAATGCCAATTCTACAAGCACTCGATATTCACACAGAATCCTCGCTCGAGCGTCCAGTCAGACCGTACTCTTGAGTGATGCGAGTGCTTACCAGTGGGATGGAACTGCACGAACTCCATGTCCTCGTTCTGCAGGCCGGCGCGCGCGGCCATGGCGGTGCCGTCGCCCGTGCAGGTGTGCGCGGACGTGCAGCTGAAGTACGAGCGGCCCGTGCCGCCCGTCGCCAGGATCGTGTTCTTGGCCTGGAACCTACAACACACGCACATCATTGCAGAGACTGCTATGAAGCCGATTGCTACTCGAGTAATTTTGGGGCTCGAGCGAAAGCGAAGCCGTCTATTATATTATTTACTAGCGACCCGCCCCGGCTTCGCACGGTATATTATGCATGTATTATACATACAAACCTTCCTCTTGAATCACTCTATCTATTAAAAAAACCGCATCAAAATCCGTTGTGTACTTTTGAAGATATAAGCATACATACGGATTTGGGGACAGAAAAAGCGACTATTTTATACTATGTAGTGATAGTGATTCTAGCCGAGCAGTCGTTGTTTGAGTCGAAGTTTATATAAAGTAAGAGTAATATAGAATTTTCTCATACATTGTGAAGTGAGAGATTAATAAAAAATGCTAAAACAAAGAATATCATTTTTCCTGGTTATTAATAGCGTAATAATAATAAAGTAAACTCGAAAGCGTTAATTTCTTTCAAGCGACTAACCTTGGGGGACCGGCAGGCTGTCTAGATATATTAATTTTATTATATTACTAGCTGTTGCCCGCGGCTTCACCCCCGTTCCAGAACTTTTTTTAATTTTGATTTTATACAAACCTTGTCCAAACAGTAACAAACACAACTAAAAAAGAATTATCCAATTCAATGCAGTCGTTTGGAAGTTATGCGCGTACATACATTTGGATAGATTGCTGACTTTTGTTTGGTTCTTACTCAATATAAAGAAGTACATCTGTGCTCAAGGCCTAGCCAGTTCGGAGCCCCATAGAGCTAAAGGCCCATGGCTTTTTGCCCGTTCTGTCACCCCAGTGCCGGCGTTAGGGGGGGGCGCGATGGGGTGACGGCCCGGGCGCCAAATTTGGGGGGCGCTGAGGTCTGGGGCCTCGGCCTCCAGGCTCACCGGCTGTGTACCCTCAATACTGTCCTTAAGTGGGCGCCTAAATATTACTGCCCGGGGTGTCAGTGGCTCTAACGCCGCTGCTGTGTCACCCTATTGTTACGTCACTGACAAAAACCCATCTTCATATCAATATCTCACTTAGTAAATTGCCTCACCTGTGCAGTGTCCCGTCCTCAAGGTTGATAGCGATGCAGCCTTTGCAGACGCCATCTTCCATCAGCAGATCCAGAGCGAAGTACTCGATGAAATACTCGCAGTCGTAGCGCAGAGACTGGCCGTACAGCGTATGGAGCAACGAGTGCCCAGTTCTGAAGCAAATGTATGAAGGCTATTACTGAACCAGTGAGTTACACCTTTGGCCTCATCTGCACCTTCCACCAAGTGAGATAGAGGTCAATCACTGGTCAGTTCGTAGAAAAAAAAATGTGCAAAGAGTTATTGTTAAAACAAAATGGCAGAGGTCCATGTTGAACTAAATAGATAACTTTTCCTACTCTGTTAAATGAGGCTGAGTTCAAGAAGCTTCGACCGACCGTCGAAGTGTCACCAACTGCTGCGGTTGCCTCAGAGTGCTGACACGCTGTTTGGAATATTTTTTTATTGTGGTGGTGGTTTACATCTGTACTTATAAAAGAGTAATGTGATTGACTGACTGACAGACAATGCACAGCCTAAACCACTAAGGTTGCAGACTTGAAATTTCGCAGACATATTCCTTGAATATCATAAAGGTGCACTAAGAAGAGTTATTTCGAAATCCCGCGGAATAGGAAATAAAAAGGATTATTCTATGTAACCAACTTGCTAATATAGATTCTTGGTATGCAATGGGCAGACATTCCTTGAGGATCAAAGAGGTGCTCTACGAGAGGATTTCCCACCGGATAAAAAGACGTAATACGAAATAAATAGGTCCTTAATGTTTGAAGACATAAGTGGCTAAAGGAGTTATGTCACTGACGTTATCTGCGTGGACGAAATCGAGGGAAAATACTAGTTTACAATATAATCATAGGTATGTCTATAATGCGGGTGGTAGGGCCTGTGCAAGGTCCGTCCGGATCGCTACCACCATCTTACTCGCTAATCCTGCCGCTAAGTAGCAGTGCTTGCACTGCTGTGTTCCGGTGTGGAGAGTAAGACAGCCGGGGAAATTACGGGCACAAGAGGCATTTCATCTTAGTCCTCTAGGTTGGCAACGCATCTGCAATTCCTCCGGGGTTGCGGGTGTCTATGGGCAGTGGTGATCACTTACCATCAGGTGACCCACTTGCTCGTTTGCCTTCCTATTCATATAAAAAAAAAAAATTAATCAAGTTTATTGACCTGTCAGCGACGGCGCAGCAGCGATGCGCCTGCCCGCCCTTGCCGTACTGGAGCGACTGGCCGCCGAACGCGCGCTGGTAAATGCGCCCCTCGGGCGTGCGCGAGAACGGCATGCCGTAGTTGTCCAGCTCTATCACGGCGTGCGGCGCCTCGCGCGTCATGTAGTGGATGGCGTCCTGGAGCACGTTTACTATGAGTCATAGAGGAAATAACCAAGAGTGGTAACGTCGTGTTAGAAGCAAAACCAACGTGTCAAAAGCTTCAGCTTTAATAGAAAATACTTTTTGGGATAGTTGGGTTTGCTTCGGCGGCGATAAGGGCTATAAAATACAGGACGCATGTGACTTTCGGGATTGTTTTTCTTTTATTTTCTACACGATACTTAGTCATTTAAGTAATTATAATTTTGATCATATATTTACTTTCTGGTTTTTACCAATAATCGACTTACACAACGACTAAACATTAACTATCAACATTGATCATTATAGCTGCTTGCTCAACTCTTGTGACATGACCGTCGGCTGGCCAATCAGAATGCATTCATCGCCAATTTCGACTTAGCTTAATTTTATCTCATGTGAATTACAGCATTTCATCTCTATTAGGCTGTCTGCTATGCTATGAGTACTAGAGCTGCACTAGGGCTTGCAGTGAGGCGGCGCATACAAATTGTGGTGCGTCACCTGTCACGCCTAGCCTGGTGCCCCCCCCCCCCCCCCCCCCTGTAATCTTCGGGGGTGGCCGTTTTTGTCCGCCATGTTTTTTAAGTTGCACGCGGTGGGCCAGGGACCACTTCGAACATTTACGAGCAGCATAGAGACGCCGCGGGCGACGGACCAGTGTCTGTCGCGGATGGCGGGAAAGAACAACCAAGGCCTTACCAACAGCTAGTTTAAAACATATTATCATTAGAAAAGGTTGTGAGCCGATGTAACTTTTTTACCGTGATATACGTAACTAATCTATTTGAAACAATATTATCGTATCGTGTGATCCACACCTAGCGCGATCCATATCACGAAATACTGATGCGTATCGCAGCAAATCCGTTTATTTTGAAATCTACGATCCTAAACTGACAAACCAGTATCACGATTAATTCCATGTCAATGAATATTCATAGTTTCATTACAAATGAATGACAATTACCAAAACAAGTCTGTTTCAACCCAATTTCAGTTTCCAAGTAAAGCTGAACAAACACAGCATGACCTTGGTTATGTAAAGAGAAAAGAATGCTCCATTGCATCTGTGTCGCTTTAAGTAGGTATATCTATGCAGTAAAACCGATTTTCTTCTATTACTGAAGTGGCTTGCGTCGCGTGAGTCATTAGCTAATTATGCCATTACTATCTGTCGTGACTAGGTAGTGTATCATCACTGCATAGTATAAAACAAAGTCGCGTTCCGCTGTCTGTCTGTCCCTATGTATGCTTAGATCTTTAAAACTACGCAACGGATTTTGATGCGGTTTTTTTAACAGACAGTGATTCAGGAGGAAGGTTTATTTGTATAATACATGCATAATATGGTAAAGAAACACTGATTGCACCCGTGCGATGCCGGGGCACGTCGCTAGTATATTTATATGTATGATAACTGGACTTTGTTTTATGCTACGTAATGGTAGTTAACAAAGAAACACATGAAAGAGATTGAGTAGTTATGCAAATAAAAACTAATTCAAGAACTCAAAACACACGAACTATGCCCATTATCTGCTAAACCTCCCCGCTCCTCAAGAGAGGGGGAGTCCTATGTAAATATATATTTTTTAAGTTTTGTGACAACTGTTTATCTATACCATTGGCCCCATGGAAACTCTTTCAGTGGACGAGTTGTACTATGTCTTTTGGCGGTTTTAAGCTTATTTCATTACTAGTATCTTTATTTAAATTTGTAGTAAAAATAATAATATAATTATTACAGAGAGACATTGTGCATACAAGAGCTAACACAATAGACTCTTCTTGAATGACAATAGGCCTTAGTCAACAACCGGAAAGTTCTGTTAAAATTTAAAATGCGCTATTCACCAGTAGACACTGTAGACATTATAATAAAACAAAAGAGAAAAATCTGTACATCACTACATAGTATAAAATAGTCGCTTTTTCTGTCCCTTTGTCCCTATGTATGCTTATATCTTCAAAACTACACAACGGATTTTAATGCGGTTTTTTTAAATAGATAGAGTGATTCAAGAGGAAGGTTTATATGTATAATACATGCATAATATACCGTGCGAAGCCGGGGCGGGTCGCTAGTTAAAGATATTTGAGTTTTATCTACTTCGCTTTGCCGACTCTCAAGGACCAGCTTCTGCGCAGACAACAGGTCCTCCCTTTTATTAGACAAATAGGTACTTATTGTAGTAGGTATTTACTGTTAGCTAAAGAATGGTCATGTGATAATAATATTGGCATTTTGCCCTGCGCCGTCACAGAGCCCGATTAATGAAAACAGGCATGTTATGAAGAAAACAAGGAACTATTTTATATCATGTGACAAAAAGCACTGTTTTGGGGACATCTATACCAGCGGTTCCCGAAAGGTGGTCCGCGGAACCCTGGGGTTCCGTGGAAGGGCAATAAGGGTTCCGTAAAAAATATTTTCATGTGCGGTGAGCAACGTTGTTCGCGCGCACTGACCTGTGTTGTTTTTCATTTATACCTATTTTAAGGTGTTATCAAAGAAGGGTTCCGCTAGGAAAAATGTAATCAATTAGGGTTCCTTGACACAAAAAAATTGGGAACCCCTGATCTATACTATTAATTATTATTATGAGGTGAAGTTTGTGGGATTGTAGGAGGGTAATCTCTGGATGTACAACATACACTTGCTGTACATCCAGACAGCTTGTAAAACATACACTTATATTTTGATAATCAACACTATGATATTTGAGTCCTAGTGTTATTAAATCTTTATGAGTTGTTTTATACTAGACATGGGCAATCGCCTTTATAAGGACCTAACTATAACTAATATGATCAGCTATAAAGGCTTAAAGTATGGAGCTTAACTGCCTTTATGTGGTTTATATTGCTCTGATTTGATTTATAACCTTTATCTTACCTATCATGTCCTAGCAAACACAAAGTATTAAACAAATCAGATAAGGAACAGAAAGATTACAAAATTTCATAATAATATTACACAATTTTTACGCTGACCATATTATTTTTTTACTTCTGCATAAAATAAATACGTAAATGCTCTATCTAAAAGTTAATGATGATGAAAATTAACAAAAAAGTAAAATTTATTAATTATCTTGATATACATATAATGTTGGGCACCCAAAACACAGTTTTGATTCTCAAAGTAGAGGTAAAAAAGATCCAAAGGAATATTTATGGTAGCACAGCGTATCTAGGAATTTAAGCACATGTAATTACCTAAAAATATTTTTCCCTCCTGTTTCATGTTGTATGAGTAAATTCCCTTTCATCTGTCAACATGTATGGTTCTGTAGAAAAAAAACTTAAGCAATATATTTTACCTGATCTCCAAGCCAATCGGAACCCTTCACAGTGTCATACATATGCCATAGCCAGTTGTCTTCTTCCATATTACCTTTAAAAAAACAAAAATGCTTTGAAACTACTTACTGATGTTAATTAATTAAATAATAAGGTTGAATTAAATACTGCTAATAATTTAGTAATTGAAATAAGCGTCTTAGGGTTACACATTACCAAAAGTTGACAGTTAGTTTCAAAAACTGATTAATAGGAAAAAAAATATGATGGTAGATTTCCATTGCTTGCAATGACTTTAAAAAAATGTTACCACAATCAAGGCCATCAAAGCCCAAGTGAAATCTTATCTATCACAAATATAATCAAAACAAATAAACAAGTTTATTTTGCTACACGCTAGCTAACCAGAGTTCAGGAGCAGGAGATAAGCTACCAGTATTTCTTACATAATATAATTTTACTAGTTCATAAATGCACTATTACAAAATCAATACTTATATAAACTTTAATTGAAGTATATCATAACACTGTTTGGTAAAAGACTAATTTCAATACTTTCATTCCTTTGCCAGCTCAATTATAAAATTTATAATACAGTAAAAGTTACTAGGCTATTTATTATCATTTCTTCGAACTTTGAGTTATCAAAATGTATAGTAAGTTGCTAAAAAAGTACTTACCTAAAGCGGCATTAATGCCCCCTTGAGCCGCTACAGTATGAGACCTTGTAGGGAACAGCTTCGTAACTACGGCTGTTTTGAACCCTTCCTGTACAAGTCCGAAAGCCGCACGCAAACCCGCGCCCCCAGCTCCAATGACCAAAGCATCATGTTTGTGATCAACAACTGTATATGCTTTGGTCATGTTAGTGTTGGCAGAGCCATCTTTAACCGGAGTTGCACCTCCAACCGATAGGTGGAGGTTTCGGTATAAATATGATGCCTGCAAGAGATTCATTATGTTAATTTGTACACCTAATTGTGCAAATAAATTAGTATATATGAATTTGGTTTTCAGAAATGTTCTCGTGGTGTATGAGAAATTACGGCATATTGTATGAATTCAAACAGTATTCACAGGGTAGAGTTTACGTTAAACCCGTGTAATTGGTAGAATGACTTTAATTTACACTTATCCTAAAAATTATACTTTGACTTATGCCTCAGCTTGTATTCATACCTCAAAGGGAAAACCTCTGGAATGTGTATTTTCTAACATAATTAGTGTGGACCTTAAGAGATTTTATTTTCCAAATGATGGACTCAATTAAAGAGTAAGTAGCGGCTTGAGCTAATATTTAGTTATTTGATATGAAGATGCTATTGGCTTGCTCATAGAATACCGAAATCTTTAAAATACCTTCATTTACAGACGTTTTTATAAAAGGATGCAGGTGAAATTGTTCAGGCAATTTAAGGACTAGAGTTAATTGCGATAACCGAAAAAAAATCATTTATATTATTGCGCAATTTAGTCAGGAGAATTTTGAAGGTGTCCTACCAAAACATTTCATCTCTCTTAGCGATGGATTACATAACCTGTTTTCTTATATAGGCTGTATTTATTTGAAACATACCAATGAGGCAGGGCTTCGGGAAACGGCGGCCTTCATAATTGAACTCATGATGGAACTCTCTGTTCGCACCCTGAGATCAAATTTATTAAAAATACACTGTGGATAGATCTGTCGAGTTTTCGTGGAGGATTAACTGTCAAACGCGGCTATCACATCATGTTTTTTTTTCAAGATTTTCCATAAGCTGGATGCTGAGATTTTTGCTAGTAACTGACTTCTACACTTTTCTAGTCCATAACGGAAACGTCTATAAAAGTCTTAAAATAAGTGTATTTTCTTAACCAAAAAATATTGTAAATGTGTCTAGTAAAATACACCTCACTAATGTCTTCTCTTGTCATTAATGTCATTGTCATGTCATTGTGGTATTTTTATTTAGAAGATTGTATGTTGAAAATTTACCTGCTTCGTTAATTTTAGTGAAATAAAAGATCTACAATGGCAGACAACCAAGGCAGCGATGGTTTATCGGATGCTGAACGACTAAGAGGTAGAATTTATTCAGTAACTACTGGCGTTAGCCACTTGTTTGCATCGCACAACTTAGGTACTTATTTACCTATTTTACTCATAATTGGAACAGTCCAGTCGCCTTATTTTTTGGTATGGTGTGTTATTTGATTAATATTACTTTATTTCTGAAGGAATCAATTGCAAGTATTACTACGGCAACACTTGAAAGTGACTAAAGTTTTGTCCCAAATCATGATCGTTTTAGAAGAAGTAAACATTGACTGTATTTTGATTTCAGAGGATGAACTAGCTCGAGAACTGGAGCACAGCGACTCTAATGAAGACGACACGCAAGAGATATCCTTGGAAATAGAGGAAAAGCTTCTCAAAGATGAACCTGAATGTAAGGATTTTCCACTTAAATTTACTTTAGTGCTAAATGTGCTGCAAATATCTCCCCTCGACTATTCTAGTGCTCTAGCCTTTTTGTTTATTCACTTTTAACCCAGCATCCATGCCTGAGAGGAGAAGAATGCCAGATTCCACTCAGTGGCTTGACTTATAAGATAAAATCTGGTTGCCAAAAGTGAAAAGGTGATTTTTTTTAAGTTTTGCTTCTCCTCCATCTAATCCCTCCCAAAAATCCATGAAAAGGTCAACTGTATAGAAAACTGATGAAAACAGCCTTTCATAGTCCTGTTGCCTCTTTCAAGAGTGAACTGATGTTTTATTTTTGGGACAAGAAAGACTTTGGCTTTGTCTCTATATTTTCCTTTTGTTTATATCATTTGGGATTGAAATTTACCAATCTTTGTGATTTTTGAAAGTCTCAGTTTTTTTAAATAATAAAAATTGGGAAAAAAAACATTTGCAGGGAAAGATATAAATTGTGTGGTAAAAAATATTTGTTTTAATGTGATTTTCCAGTGAGGAAATGAGAGTATGTTTGTATGGAGAATTGTCCACCAAATCTCCTCTTAATAATAAAACTGAACACTGTCTTGTTCTGATGTGTTATTCTCATGGATTGTTTTGTTGAGTTACAGATACAACATTGGTTAACTATGAAGAAAATACACCAAACACAACCAATCCTGAAAGTGAGCTTTTAGAAACATATACTGACAGTGTCCAAAACGTAGAAACAATCCATAGAGCTGATGAACTTGGAAATATCTACTTAGATAGCACGGAAAACTTCATCAACTCTGAAGTAGATACTATAGTAGATCCTGTAGATAATTATGAATCCTATATAACAGATTATACATTTGACAACCAAATTGGTGACAGTAGTAGATTAGAACGAAATGAAACAAATGACAGAAGTGATCCCGATGAATTGAAGGACAGTATAGTAATGCCTGACATGAATGACTTTCAACACAGTGACTTGAATTATGATTCTCAGACGGCTGAAGATATGCTCATGAGTGAACGGGAACGGGAAAAGAAAAGTAAGAAAGAATTAGAGGAGGAAGAGAGAGAGAAGATGCAGTAAGTGGAAAATTTTTAGCTAAATATTTTTAATGGTCAGTTTTATTACTGTGTTACTTAGCTTGATTACTTACACCACATTGCTTACATTGAAAGCAATTTATTCATAATATTTTAGCTATTTTGTTTTGCTTAAATCAAAATTAGTTAACTATTTTCCAGAGTACTAGTCTCCAACTTCACTGAGGAGCAACTAGACAGATATGAAATGTACCGAAGAGCAGCCTTCCCCAAGGCAGCTGTGAAACGCCTCATGCAGACCATCACTGGTTGTTCAGTGGGCCAGAATGTTGTCATTGCTATGTCAGGGATTGCAAAAGTGTTTGTGGGCGAAGTTGTGGAAGAAGGTAATATTGTTGTTCAGTATTTTTGCCACAAAGTGGGTACATTTTGATACATCATCTGACAGACTACTTTATGATGACGGGAAGGATTCCTTGTCTTATATTGCATACTTGTTGCGGGACAAGCATTCTTTTATTCTAATATTTTAATCAGCCTTGAGCTTATGTGAAAAGTCAGTCCCATGGGAAAATTCTGAAAAATATATCAAGCTTTTGGCTATTCAAAGTCAAAGTTTCCAGCTGCAACAGCTTTTTTTTTTTTTTTTTTGAAATTTTGAATTTGAAAATTAGTAAGTTGTGGTTTTCTTTATAGCTCTGGAGGTACTAGAGGCGTCAGGTGAAACTGGTCCACTGCAGCCAAAGCATTTAAGGGAGGCTTTGCGCAGATTGAGAATGAGAGGCACCATACCCTCAAGGAAGGTACATCGGAGTATGTTCAGGTTATAATACCGTTCATTAGATCTTGTCTAAACTAAGTATAATATTAATGATTCACTAACCACAGTAATGACCCGTATGTATACATGGTAATTTTTTAACTTTAACAAAGCACAAATTTTGATGTAATTCATTATTTTTTTTAATTTACTTTTCTCAAACATTTTTGTCTTTGTATACACAGGGTGGAAAGATTGAATAGCTACCGACCCGTGGTCCAACTATCTTAAATATTAGAAATAGCACATTCTGTGTAAAGGAGACTTTATTTTATAAAAAACAAGAAAATGGATTTCGAAAAATCGCTTGGCTTTGACGGGACTTGAACCGGTCAAATGCGACGTGAATTAGACATAAAATAACATGTCTTATTAAAAATCCGTAAGTAAATGCAGTTTATTGTTTTTAAAAATAAAGGAAAGTTTCCTTTATACAGAACTAGCTTCTGCCCGCGACTTCGTCTGCGTAGAATTATACATATAGACCTTCCTCTTGAATCACGCTATCTAATAAAAAAAACCGCATCAAAATCCGTTGCACAGTTTTAAAGATCTAAGCGTACATAGGGACCGACAGACAGGAAAGCGACTTTGTTTTATACTATTTAGTGATGTGCTATTTCCTATATTTAAGGTGGTTGTCATCCATGTGGCATTCGATTTTTCCACCCTGTATATCTTGGTATTTGCATTGAGTTGTATACTTATCAAGATAGATGACAATACAATAATCTGGTAGTAGAATTCTAGTGGCCCGGCCAGAACTCTTCAAATTGTTGGTCAGACTACCTTGAAATTTGGTACACTTATGCAGGACGGTTGACAACGCAAGTCAGTCAACAAAAATGCTTTTATTCAAAATGGCATTTTTATCAAAAACTTATTTCACTAAATGAGAGTAGAACAATTAGACAGTTGAATTTATTTTTAATGTATAACTCTAATTTTCAAATAACTCGTGTTTTTTTTTCGTGGACATTGCAAATTTGCAACTGATAATAATTTAGCCTTTAAGTGTTGACAAAGCTTAATTTGCAATTGTTAATAATAAATGATACTTATAATGTCCACATACATTTTTATTAACTTCAAGGAATGAAATGAAAGTTTACTTTTATTGAAATGTTAATTTATTACATGATAAATCGTTATTTTATTAAAACGTAATATACAACAGTAACTAAGGATTATTCATAGTTCAAAAACTTTGAAAATAAAATCAGTCTTGTTAAAATGGCCAACAATGTTGTAGTCTGGGAGACATTAGTGGAAATCCTTAAAGGGCAATCGTCAATAATTATAAAAAAATAAAATAGTGTTGGCTAACAATCGCAAAACAAAACTTAAAAATTCACACAAAAAATTCCATTCAAAATCCAGAGATAATTGGCACTTAAAATTAAGATTTATTCCATGCAAGAAAAGTATTTGCTTTTGTTACCAATTGTTTACGCATATCACAGACATTTATATTCCAAAAGCTCCCACGAGTTGTTTTGGCATCAGTTGGAATCAGTAATAAACATAAAACTTTGCAGTCAACTTAAGTCACTGAACTGAAATAAAGAATATATTAATTTATTTTTAATCTAGCTACATAGGAAGGCACAAATTAGTTTAAGTAGAAATTGGTAACATTCTGAAAATTGAGATTAAAATGCAATTTATTCAAGACCTACTTATAAATAGTTCTCATCTTTTGTAGAAAGATTCAAAATGCTACATTTTCTTTACTTTGTTGGATCCGGTGACTTCTTTGTTTGTATTATGGTACTTATTTCAGAATAGTTACGATTTATGATTTATATATTCCATCTCATTTGTTAGAAATAAGTCATACAGATAAATAGTTATGTAAATTTTACATAAATATGTGCATTTGTAATCCATAATTGCAAAAGAAGCAATCATCGAACCAGTAGTTAAAAAAAGACAAATTATCACTGATCAGACACCATTCCTTGATCCAGTATGATACAACAATGTATCGGGCCTATTTTTCTACTCAAACGCACCTAATGACTACATCCGTTCAATACTTATTTTAGTATTTCGTCAATGAATACATGAAAATTACCGAGCAGAATTACAATTACATAGAGCACAACCAGAGTTCGTAGTAAAAATAAGCTGCGATGGGTGCTCGCTACTCAAACGCGTCGTTTATCAGTTATGACACTTCAAACTGCTAATAGTAAAGACTAGTTAGACTACGAGTCGCTTGACGCCGCACTCGATGCAAAACTTGGCCGCATCAACGGGGAACTTGCTGCCGCACTCGTGGCAGAAGCGAGAGAGCCGCGGCGCGGGCGCCATCTTATGCAGCGACACTTCCGAGCTGCTCGAGCTGAGATCTGCGCGCGGCCGCCATGTTGAGCTGCGACGGGAGGACGCGCGCGAGCTCACGCGCTTTTCTGGAAACAAATTGCAAGTTGGGTAACACATTATACTTCTTCAAATGATCCTCGCGCTATTAGTCGTGATAAATACATCTAACTTTTAAATACCTATTTTTACGAGCTAAAAATAGAACGGATTCTGCACTTATTTGTGAGTTGAACTTGAAGAGCTGTAGTTATCGAGATATTGGATAGTGTCTGTCATCATACCCTACTTTACCTCACACCAATGAAAAATTTTATACATTGTCTTGCATGTCTTTTTACCGTGTAGTTGGTTGTCTATCTCTTTGTGCGGTGTGTGTCGTTCTGGTGGTTTGATGGGCTCATCCAGCTCCGCAGAACGCTCCATAGCCAAGAATTCCTCGCTGGAGACGGAGCGTATCTCATCCTTGTGGCTGCAGCTCGAATCCGATCCTGCCGGAATTTGTTCCAATGACGACGGACCGTTAGGCTCCTTCGTACATACTGATAGTTTTGAAGGAGATATTCTGTTTAGGCTGAAAAAGGCAGATGGAATTAATAAGTTGCAACTCGCTCCTAAAAATAACCTCCACACTAATAATTACCTGACTAACCTGCTATAAGCCGAGTCGTTGCTAGATTTCCCATTTGGCGTGTAATTTCCGTTTGTTCCATTTTCAGACTTCCCACTCTTCCGTTGTGTTTTAACCCGCGAGTCCTTTTTTGCTGTTCCATGATGCACTTGCATGTTATAATTATTAAGATCTTTGTTCGATTGGTTTATTTCGTTCCTTTCGGACTCGTAGAATTTATCAAAATCTTTCAAAGACTGCATCAAGTCTCGATCGAGTTCATGTTGCTCAGATTTGTGACGCGTCTTCCCGTTGTCCATTTTCGTAACATTCTTCTTTTGGATGGAGTCGAGAAGGGAGGTGGAGCGTTTGACGGAGGAAGGGAAAAGGCTTTCGCTCACGATATTGTTACTGCTAAAATTGAAAGATTTGGAGTTGGTAACTGGAATGAGGCCATTACTGCTGGGGTTAATCAACTTAGGAGTGGAGCTGACGCTACTGAATGCCGAAGTTCTATTACTACCAGCCAATTCAGACTGCCTCACAACCCTAGTTGTAGAACTGCAAGTTCTTTTATTTTCAGATTTCCTTTTATGAATTTCCTCGTCAAAGGTAGTCATGAACTCCTCGAGATCAAATTCCTCGAAGACAGACTCTTCGTCCCTAGTTAAAGCTTTTGAAGCTATGCTTTGCTCCAAAGACGACATGATTTTATCGTACTGCGCACTTAAGTTATCGATAGGTGCAGCTACTATTTTACTATTATCCTCCATGTTATTATTTATTTTATCTTTTTGGGCTTTATTTTGCGACTCAATGTTATCATTTAATTCGTAATTATGATTTTGTATTTTGTTGAAAGAATCAAATTTGGAGGGCAAATTTTCTGTAGTCAAAAGGGACTCCATACTACTAATAATGTCAGGATTATTTAAAATCGTGTTAACATTAATGGGCAAGTTGTCATTTTCGTTAATGAGCCTGGGGTCGATGTAATTACTGTCGGTCATGGAAGAATTGTCATCAACAAGTATTGTATCAAGATTAACAAAATTTTGCTTTTCATCGTCATTCCTCCTTATCTTGTCCAGTTTGACTGGCTGTTTGATAGTTGACCTCTGAAAGCTGTGATACATAGATGTAGCGATTTTTGGGATTTTATCTTTTAGTTTAGGTGTACTGTAACTGGATGCAGTATAACTTGAGAAGGATCTATTGAGATTACTATTGCGATTAAAGTTTGTTTTGTCTGCCATACTAATGTTTTCTTTACTGGATTTTGTGAATGTTGTATTCAACTTTGGACTAGGTTTTTTATCATTTCTGTTAATTCTAAACGAGCTGCACCTACCGCCAAAAGTGCTAGTGTTGTTGTCGTTGTTGGTGCTCCCAAAAGATTTCATTCTTTGCAGTGTTGGTGTTTTTTGGTAAGTTTTGTTGAGAGTATCTTTTATCATTTTGGTATTTTCGTTACGAGGCTGTGACAATGGAGCTTTGTCTTTTGCAGGGCGAAGGATTGGAAGGGTTCGGGTGACGTCTTTGGAAGAGTTGACAAGTTTTTTGGACAAATTCGTGTCGGAAGAAAGGAGCTCTTTCATTTGCCTAGCAGCTGATACAAATGGATCGTATGCGTCGTCAATCCTGAAAATAAATCCAATGACTAGTACAGAAGTACACATTATACATACACACTAAAAAAATGATAAATTCAGTACAATTTTATCGCAATACTAAACCTCCTTTAGGTTACTTGTTAGCTAAAAAGTAATAAAAATAAATGATGGATTCTGAGGTATTCTAAGGTAGAAACAGAAGGAACAGGATTTTGGTGTATAAAACTTAACCTTTTAGGTTCAATCCGAGGCAACTTTAATGGCGGCGCTTCTGAAGATATTGAACGGGCATCGCTTTCATCGTTATCATCTTTAACAAACGTTTTGTTTTCTGCGTCATTTCGATTCTGTTCGCTAAGCATTTTATATTGTCTGTTTGATTTGAAAATTTTCTGCATTCTTTTTTTAGTACATGCAATTTTTCTTTCCGGTCTATTATTTTCATTTATTGACGGTAATTTCAATTTTGGAGATTCAACATTGCTTTTGCAAATTTCTGGTTTATTTTGTTGTTCCTCGTATAGTTTTAATCCATACACTGTAATGTGCTCCATATTGGACACTTTTTTTTCTTCGAATTGTTTGACTACATTGTCGACTGTGTTGCCATTTAGCAATTCCTTCAAGTCACTTTTTAGGTTTTCAAGTGTTTCAGAAAAGTGTTGCTTGGGTTCTGTCTTTTTTTCCTCCTCTATAGTTTTATCAGTCATTGCTTCCAATGAATTGGTTCTTGGTGTGTGTAAACTATCGAGTTGTTTTTCCAAGGTCACGTCACCATGATTGAAATCATGAGAACTTATCATTTTATCCGTCAAGTTAATGAACTCGTCTAGGTCGGCGGGATTTTCAGTGAATTTTGTATATGTATCGCCACTTCCATGCAAGTACTCAGTTTCATTGTTTTCAGAATCGTTATCGTTATCAGTTTTGATTTCATCGGAATTATCGAAATGGTCGCTGATATCTTTTTCGTAATCATCTTCGAAATGCTCGGCGGACAGGTCATGACTTTCCTCTAAATTATGATCACTTTCTAATACCTCATTGGGATCAAGAGTGTCTAATGTACCAGAATAAGACTCAAAAACTTCTTCGGGTGGGATTTTTGATTTTAAAGTTACTTTAACTGCTGCGTCATTGTTTTGGTGAAAACCTTCGTTGTTGGTTTCTAGCCTATCAGATTGTAAGCTTGAAATAAAACTTGTTTTAGCTTGAATATCGCATGAGCTTACCATTGTTGGATTTTTGTACAAAAGCTCTAATTTTTCATCTGAATGATTGTCTTTTATACTTCCGACATTCATATCTATGTAATCCACAATTTGTGATTTATTTTTCGTTTTGTTCCCGGATTTTGGATGTTTATTATCCAGACTGTCATGAATCACACAAGGCACACAAAGAAGTTCTGTATTGATGCCGACTGAATGACAAATTTTGTCATTTCCTGATACTGTTAAACAATCTTCTAAGCTGTCAATACTCATGCTGTTTTCTTTTGCTAATGCATTCGTATCCTTTTTTGAGAGTCTTTTAAAAGGTTTTTCTTTAGCTGATTTAGTTTTCGGAGGTACTTCTATAGCAACTTGCAATGACGCAGACTTATTATTGTTATTATTATTGTTACTAGGCTTTATCGCTAACGGTTTCAATATACCTTTTACCGGCTCTTTCTCAATACATTCTGAAGTTTCATCAACGTTTTCGTTTTTACAAGAAACTTTTTTCCGAACTGGTATTTGTCTTTTTTCTTGTTTCTTCTTTTCTTTATCTTCCGCAGCTTTTGCTTGACGTTCATTGTATTTGTTGGCAATTTCTTCAAGTTTTTTAAGTTGTTGTTGTTTTTTAACATTCAGTTTATTTACTGGCTTGTTCGGCGGCTTTTTAATGTTAGGATCGGTATTACTTTGTTGGACAGTGAGAGATTTGGGTTCTTGGTCGTTTCTATGGAAGGGGAAAGGAAGGAAGTGTATAGGTTGGAATTGATTGAGACAACAAACAAGGAGACAGGAACGACAATATGAAAATTAACAAGAAGAAACAAATATGGCACTGGAGGCCCTTCCTTTCCCCTTATTTGATAAAGCTGAATTTGATTACAGTAAAAATAAAAATATACCTGGAGCTGCTAAGATCTCTCGCTAGTCTAGCTTGCCTTGCTTTGACATTTGCATCGCCTGATGAATTATTTTGAGATGTTCTGGAGTTCCTGATAACTGGCATATGAGGAGAAGGCTCGTCATGACAATCATTGCTCGACATGGATTCTGTAATAAACAACAAACCAAAGATTAAAACCTAAATAAATCGGCGAATCTTTGCGAAAACTAGTCTATTGGTGCGATTCTTTCGTACAAGATAAGGGTAGTGGTAAAGCCAGCATCTATTAATTATTATTGGCATTAATAACAATAATACGGTCCATACCTGAAGCCCTAGCCCGCCTGTTCCTGACGTCGCCATATTCGCGGGGAGGCGGCGGCGGCGAGACGCCCCGCGATGACTCCACGGAGGCCGAACGGCTGTTTGAAGACTTGTCCCGAGTTTGAGACGATCTGAAAATCAGACAAGGTGGAAATATTGTTGGAATGACAGAATCGTCGCAATAGCTGCGATATATATAGGCGTGGTCTGATGTAAACTTGGCCATTCTATGAATTTTGTAATCTAATCACTTAGTGCGGGCGGGTGGTAAGACTTTGTGTGAAGCCCGTACGGATCGCTACCTATCTACTCACTAAATGCATGGATTAGACGGTCAATATTATCATGATACTGGTATGTCAAAATTGGATCATTGATTTCAAAACAAACGGACTAGGTCCGATACGCATCAATATTTCGTAATATAGATCGCGATATGCATGAATCACACAATAATAATGACCCTCTAATCTACGCAAGTCCTGTCGCCAACATTACGTTGACAGTTATACTTGTACAAAAACATTTTAGTATGTGTGTTACCGTCTCCCGCGCACCAGCGGCGCCTTGTACTGTGTGCGCGCGTTGAGCCGCTGCTTCGCGTCGGTCACGTGCTGCGGAGGGTGCGCAGGCGCCGCGGGCAGTATCTTCGCCTTGTCCGCGCACCACTCCACGTGGCGTTCGAACGCGCGCACGCCGAATGCTCGGTTGCAGTGAGGACACTTCTGTAGCTCCGCCATTGGCTGTTCAAAATACATATATACAATGGACCAATTTGATTTGTAGGCCACCATAGAGGTTGAAGAATAATCGTTTTTCATTAGCTGTTGTTCGGTACATTTTATATGGCTATAAGCAGAGTCCTGACTGAGCGAGCCGTCTCGGCGGGGCAACTGCATGAGGCCTCAAAATCGTACCGAAAATGGCTGCCTCTCGAGGCGACTTTCTAAGTCAAGATCCAGCTTATGACGTTCGGAACACGACGAAACTTTAAAACATTATTTTCTTCGGTCGTGGACAACAAAACGCCATCTGTTATGTAGTGCTGGAACCAGAAAGTAAAGCTTCTTTACCGACCGAGACTCATTCACGATTCATCAAGCATTCGCGATTCTATTTAAAACGACAACTTGAAAAATCTGACGTTACTAAAACGGCAGTTCAGCAGATAAGCGAACTAGCGCAGGCATCATTAAGCAAATTTAAATAATAATGTAATGTTATTTTGAATTTAAATGTTCTAGTCGACAATTTATGACAGATTCTTTTAACAGCCGTCCGTTTAAAAATGTTAATTATGGCAGTTAAACTATCTGGAATATTAATTTTTGTCGAGGCTGTCTTTACTACCTTACTGTACTGGTTTGTACACAATATCTACCTACATTGGAAATGTTAATGAGCAGTTATAATTAACATCACAGTATGGCACCAGTACATATGAGGGGAGGTATGTCAGTTTATTCTCTTGTGACAGACAGTGACAACATTCATATGTATATGTAGTTATGACGACAGCTTACAACTTCTTAAAGCTTATAGTGACGTATTGAGCAATTAGAATGTGGTTCTTAACCAGGCTACTTGCAATAGTGTCCAGAAAAGAACAAACAACAATTTAGTGGAACAAATCAAAGTTGATTGTTTATATTTAATTGTTTATTTTATTCAAATTGGTTATTTAGAATCGCTATTAACTGTAGAGAATCAAGCGAAAAAAGTGTATACTTTGTACTCTCGTTCCTTTCAATCGACAATACTTTTACCTCACTCAGTTACTGTCGCAATAATAAAATAAGTAAATACCTACCTACTACTATTTTTCTTAGTGGCGCTTCACACATCTATAAGTAGGTAACTAGCCTGAAGAAAATCGGGCCGAGCCTTCGCGCGGTATTCATTTGTTCTATAGTTCAGCGCAATTTAATAAAAACTTAACAAGAACTGAACATTTTAGCAGAATACTTCAAAAGGTTTTCAAAACATTTGGAGTACCTTCATTATATTGTTCCTCACAGATTGAGGTTTGGGCTTCGGCGTTGGTTTGGCAGTGTGTGGCGGACTCTTCTCCAGAAACGGACTGTTTTCTGGCAATCCAAAGTTCTTTGGCAAGTATTGTTCCAAATCCGTACCTGCAAATCAACTACCATTACTCTCAAATTCCAATGAGCCTCAGATATATGTGCTTACTGCATAAAAATACTGCATTCAGTTTATAAACAGAGGAAATTATGCATTACAATTATTATATCATTTTATGCTCTAGACAAAAGATTAGTTAAGTTAACGCTTCAGACAATCTTAAAACAACATCAGATAGAAGCATGCAGACTGGCTAATACAACAAACTTCACATTGTGCATCAAACATTATACATTATACCTAACAGTCACAAAACAATAACTATTAATAATTTACTATAAATACCACCAACAAGTGAAATAAACCAATATAAATATCGTTTTGGTATAAGTGGAGTCAAGTCTAAAAATATACACCTATGCAACGCCTTGAAAAGTACGGGTAACGGGTGATTTTGTTACCAACGAAAGCCTAAATGTGTACAATGTTCATAATGACTCATTATCAAATTATAAAACGGCCAAACATATAAATGTTAACATGTGATACTGAACACTCAACAAAACAATTTGATGTCTTCGAAAGTTAGATGAACGAATTGTAGGAGTGAATAAATGAACAAAAGATAGATACTTCACATGCCAAAATATTTAATGGGTTCAAATGACCATAGCATATCATGAAAAATTCCAGACAAAATGGCATCTGGACCATAATGAATTCTGCCTTGAAACATACGGACAAAACGACCTGGTGGCATACACATCTTGTACTTTTTGACAATATTACATCGAAGTCTAATGTGTATTTTAGCATTTATAATCAAATTATGTGTTAGCAAGGAGTGCTACTTGCTCTTTTTTTATATCTACTGGCTAAAAAATTACGCGCATAGGTACATATTTTTGCAGTTGATTGCACCTGACTATTGGTAATATATACAAATTTACAATCAATAGATAGATATATAAGTAGGCAAAACAATTCATATCACACTAGTAGGTCTGTAATTTTTTCGTACCCAATTCGAGTGCGAATTTTACGATGCTAAGTAATAAACTTTGTTTGACTGTTTGTTAAAATATAGGGGTGGGGAATTTGAAAAAATTGAACCATGACCGGTTGTACTTTGATCTTTAAATTTATCAATATTTTGAAAATATATTTACAACGCTACAACGGTTTCTATATCGTAACAATTTTTTTTTTCGAAACTTCTGCTTATTAATTTGCGCGGTACGGGGGGAATATCATGATGTTTTCTGCGTCCGAATAACTTGGTCTTATATACCATCCATCAGTATCATTTATGAGTACATTACATGGAAGAGTTAACAAATTTTAATTAAAATCCGTGGGCGTGTCTGTTTCCAAATATATTTTAAAATTAACAAAAATAGTAATACCTATGTAAATACGGACAAGGTTTGAAATGTTTGAATCTTAACAAGTCGAGATAAGGGTTTTGAATGAGAACCGTGAGTGTTAGTAAGACGTTCACATAGGATTGAGGTTGCTGTTAAATGAGAGATGACAGATAAAGACAGTCGACAGTTACGTAAACTATCCGCCCACTCACCGGTATTGACACCATTCGCCGCTGGCAGCCCTTATTACCCACAACAATAAGGTAATCGTCAATATACATCAAATTTAAACATGCCCAAAAATAATTTTTGAAACTTAAATGGTAAGTGTAAAAAATATGTGACAAATTACGCCCGAATCTTGCAGCAAATTAGTGAATGATTTAAGTAACAATAGCAAAAATTAGATTAGTAGCCCGGTCACCTTAAGGATACAATTTCATAGAAAAGCGTGATATGTGTGTACGTACCTTCTCGTCTTTGTCTGGAAGAATCGAAAGTTTTCCTCTTCTTCACGGTCATTTTCTCGCATATTTTGACGTGTTTCGCGAGGGACTCGGCGACGAAGGTTCTTCCGCAAACCGCGCACGGGATGAGGGACACGGGGCCTGGGGGCTCGGGGGCCACAGGCGCCACGGGGTGTGTGGGGACTGGGGGCGACGGCGGGGGCCCCACGCGGCCGGGAGGCGGCGTGCGCGGGATCGGCCGGAACGACTCCACGCTGCCCGGGGTGGTCGCCCCCGCCGGCTCCGGAGACGGCGATCGTGAAGACTTCGAAGAATGGTGCCGTTTACCTGAAAAAGAAGAGTGGCTATTATTGGTATAGTCGGAAGCAGGTGCAACTCGAAGATCTCTAGAATAATTAATACATAACCTAGTTTTTACACTATAAAAAAGAATCTGATATAAGATACTGAGCTTGTCAAGCAAAGATTGTACGGTCTATCATTTGAGGAAATACCAACTAATAAAAATCGAATGTTTAGCAGGTTTAGCTGGCTGTCAAGGTCAAGTAACAAACTTATTTAAGTAATGGACCGCTAACCAATATTTCCTTGAATACGTTTTAAAGCTCTTTTCAAGTCCCGCAATCCAATAGCATGCTGTGCTACATCTAATTTGTTTAAATGATGATTGATGAAATTACCTATGATATACTCAGTAAAAATCACAAATTAGGTGTCAAACGCACACAAGGGCGTCCGCGACCATGACGCAAGCCGGCCACAACCTCCATATCGATTAGGTAAATTTCCAACCTAGGTCACGCGATCTTATGAGCCGCTGAAATAATAACACCAGTAGCCAGTAGCAGAAATGGAGCGCTTATGGCATCATAATTCCCATGTGACGCAGTGGACAACCGCAATCGGTTCAAATATAGAAGAGTAAGAAAATTACTTCATAACCTTGAATAAAGCAAAAGTAGTAAAACTAATGATGAGAGCTACAATACAAATAATCCGAAGCGAGTACCCATCTAATAATACAATAGCGTGTGGAATTGTAGACACAGCGGCTGGCTCTAAGCTAATTAATTCTAAGTGGCGGGTGAGAGGCCACTTCCTTTTCATGATCGCATTCGTAAATGACACTCCACTCCGGCTATCATATAACTATTCAGCTAATGATTATAATACCTATATGTAGGTATTGTATAAACTCCGCGAATTCTTCGAAGGCGGCAAAACCAGAATAGCGACCTTGGAACATACTAAATTATACAAACAATTTGACAGGTTAATGATGGTGTATTCATTTAAATATTGAACGTTTAAGACGCAATGTTTTGGACAGTTTCCAGACGGTCAGATTATGCGGTAATATATCACAAAGTTTATCAATAAGTCGGAAGTTTCGTTTTGACCTGGATAGGTGAACTCGGGAGAAACGTAGGCGCATGCACAGCACATCCCATTCAAGGAGGTTGACTGGTCGAGAATGACTGGACTACTAATTGGCTTCGTCGGTCTCAGTAACACGGTCCCCTCAAAAAGCTTAAGAGGATGAACTTTCATACTTACGAAAGTATGTTTCAGTTGAAAGATCGGAACTATATACACACACAGATTAAATCATTTTTAACATTACAATATTTTGTACAAGTACCTACTTGATGATGATGAATTGAATAGTTATTCATCCAGTTATTATTCCAGTACATAGTTATGTACGGATCCGGGTAATTCACGAACGTCTAATTGAGATGGACTACATTGCCTTGTTTCTTATCTTCGCCTAGATTAGGCAATCTAGGCAATTTTTTTTTTTTACTAACTGACCAGTGATTGACCTCTATCTCACTTGGTGGAAGGTGCAGATGAGGCCAAAGGTATCACTGGTTCAGTAATAGCCTATTCACTCTAGCCTTGAAGAGCCCTAGGTTGTATCTGCCCGGAAATACAGACGATGGGAGCAAATTCCATTCCCTAGCAGTTCGCATTAGGAAGGATGAAGCAAACCGCCTCGTGCGGGTCAATGGTATGTTGACAACAAATGGGTGAAAACGCTCTCCCCGCCTGGAAGTCCGTTGGCGAAACGGAGATGGAACTATAAGAAAAATAATTTGGTAATGAAATCTGTCAACTAATTCGGCAGTGCATTGAAATTCTAGTCTCGCGAACCACATTTACGACGTCTCCGAGAAAAGATTCGTCGTGTTAGACATGAGATTACGTTATGCGGTAGACGTTACAGCGCGCGTGCCGCGAACGCAAATTACTACAGGTTTTATTCAACGATGGGATAACAAGGCAGAGTCTGTCTTGTTTGTCGGACTTCAATAGCCATCAAAAACATGGTCCAAGCGAGAAGCGGCTGGTAAATCATTCGCATTGATCTGTGTGACGTATGTGTCTTATCTATTTGTAGTATTTTGGCTTTATTTGATGCGGCATAAGATAAGATACGAGTAGTAACACGGATGGAATGACCTATATTAAAAATATTTCTAGTCAGGTCCTATTCGTGTAAACAATACATATTTTTGCGTAGTCTGTCTGATACCTATTAAGTTAAATTTGTATAAAACAAAGTCCCCTGTCTGTCTGTCTGTCCCTAAGAATGCTTAGATCTTTAAAACTACGCAACGGATTTTGATGCGTTTTTTTAATAGATACAGTGATTCAAGAGGAAAGTTTCTATGTATAATTCTACGCAGACGAAGTCGCGGGCATGAGCTAGTACTACTATTTAATCACTCGTCAGGTATACATTCATAGGATGTATGCATATTACACTTATGTTTACTATTACAATACAATACACTTACTAGCATACTACATAATATTTAACATGATTTTAAACGACTCCGCTTGCTTGATGCTTTTGTACGCAAGGCATTTTATAATTGCATCCAAGCCTGCCCTGAATATCTTCCACTCAGATCGTATCTGAAGAGGAACAAGTCGTGTTAATTGAACCGGATATTTAAGCGATATTACCTGCTGATAAATCGCTTAGTGAGTTTCAAAACAACGAGATTAGTAGGCAATGCATTCACGAGGAATTTCGAAATTTCGTGATCAGTAAACGATCAAGCCGTTTATTACGGGCAGGGGAGAACAGGTAGGTAAGGTATCACAGTATAATAAGTCGAGGGGTGACACCATAGGATGATAGTGCCAAGCACTAACCGGCACCGACTAAGGAACATGGACATTAGTGTTTGTAAAGGGAGCGGCATTTATCTTATGCGAAGGTATTCTTAGAATTTTACGAAGCAGCGTTGGAAAATATACATAATTCTAAAGATGTAACTTCAAGGTTGAACACGATATTGCGAGGAAAACACCTTACACATTATTCACGGATATTATTATGTAGGTGTCTGAGCACATTTATTGACTTAAATGGAAAGACAACAATCAGAAATGGCAATATGAATATGATGTTGATATATGAAGTAAAACAATGCACTGTTACGTTCATTGACCAGTTTATACCAAGAGATTGAATAAAGCTCAGAGCAACCTTCAGAACGGGGCGCGAGTCGGGTTACCTCCACGTGTGGTCAAGAGCTGCGGTTCCTTTTTGGATCCGTCCGGGGGGAAGAGCAGTGCTTGATCCGGTGCACCCTGGGCATCAGTTAATGATTTCCTGACAGTTTCGGAGGGAAATCATTGACCGTTGGCTAAGAGCCCGACAGGGGGGGGGGGAGGTTGCCGACATTTTGTCACAAGATTTTTTAATTTTTGTTACTTTGACATTGGCGAAGTTGTCGTCGCTATAATGACTTGATACGCCACAAATAAGAAGAAGAAGAAGAACCTTCAGAATATGGAACGCATGTAAAATGTTAATTTGTGTTGGTAAAGAATGTCCAAGGGAGAGGTCACAATTAATTAATATTCCAATGGTTCAGCAAACCGGAAGTGTGCGGCGGAAAAGAGTCAACGATAAAACTAAAGCTCGCCTATTGAACGTATGTAGTAACTTATTCGATAAGTACCTACTTGTTTCCAAAGTTTCTGAGAAACTTCTCACTTCTCAGAATTACATAACAAGAGACATTCCGGAGCAAGCCAAATATACAATTAACCAAGCCACATAGTCATGAATAGTAAGTACACATTGTAACGAATTAGACGAAGAATTGTATGAGTCAACACGGAAAGCGTATCAAATAAAGTTTAATTATGAACTTCGATTATGTATTATTGCGTGAAGAACTCAATAAAGCACAAAATTACTTCCTTTAGAGTTAATATTTCCGCTGAAGATTGCATAGTGCCTCGGTTTTTTAAGGTCTCTTCAAACGTGACGAAGTGTTTTGTGGTTGCTACCAGGGTTCGTGTGAAACGCAAAGCGAAACAAGATCACACGCAAGAGTAATCCTTGGAAATCTTGACTGAGAAGTTAAATGATGGACTGACAATCATAAAATGAAATCGGATAAATAAACTCGAGCAAGTCGTGCTAGCGTAAACTACAGCGAGTCAGAATCTTCATAACTTACTAAACAAAGCACCTTTTCAAATATGAAGATGGATAAAACCGGTTTAGTATTAATACTAGTTCTCATTTGCTTGTATTGTTCAAGATTTTCTTTGCTAAGGACGCATCGCGGTGCCGTGTATAAATTCAAACCAAAGAAAGTCAGTATAGCTGGCTTGGTTCTCAAACTGCAGTTTCACTAGTTAGCGTCAACTGCTTTCGAGGAAAATATTGTGTTTTAGCGTCTTGAACTGCACTGTGGCCGTGAGAACTAACATATGCAAACAAGTTATACTGACATATGCGTGAGTTTGCTTGGTTCGTTCGCGCCTCTTACGTAAATAAAGGTCAACTAAGCGAACAACATTCCAACGTTTCTGTTGCACTTTACACTAGACTAGCTAAGTACTCACAAATCTCACAATTACTTAACGTTACAATTATATAATGTTGGGTTTCTAAAATAGTTTAAAATGTGCCAAGCCATTTCAAAGGCATTGCCAATTAAGCCCCAGTTAAGTAAAAAAGAACGTATATCCAGCAGATGATTAAGCCAGTTCTGAAACTAGATCTGTTATTTTTCGTTAACTCGATCTAATTTCAATAGTAGATACACGACACGAATTAGATCGTATTTTTAAATCATATTTCATAGTCTTACGCCACTAAATCAACAGTAATCTCATCTATCTTCACGCTCGCTGCCGATCACTGGTTTCCGTATTCTAAGACGCCTGTGAAAACCAATATTATCGGTGGCTCAAATATCACAGAAAGTTAGAATCTTTGTACCCAAGTAATACAATACTTCTTGTTACGGGTAAGACGTACGAGTAGGTACTTTTGATACGTCAAATCTGTGAGCACGCATTGCCGATTTCACAATCTTTTGTTTCATTAAGACGAAAGAGAGATTTGTTAGACGCATTTCCTGATATTTTTTTTTCTTGTATAAATAAATCCAATCGACTTTTCCTCTGATCTTAATATTTACTGATCTATATTTCTACTTGTAGAAAAATTTCCGAATCGTCTTTTTACCCGGTCTTATTATTAACTGATCTATATTTCTACTTGTAGAAAAAATTCCGAATTGCCTTTTTACCCAGTCTTATTATTGACTAATATATATTTTATATGGTATAAAAATTTGCGAAACGCCTTTATAACTGATCTTATTATTTATCAAGTAATCTAGCCGACAAGTTCAAAATGGTCTAAAATAGAGTTACTGCTCTTAAAATTATGTGTGATAGCTCATTGGATGCGGCACCCCTAAAAAATTGTGCTAAAAGAGTGTATTAGAACATAAAAAATTGCAAAAGTTATAAACAATTAAAGATGAAAAAAAAGGCATTTGGTTTTTCGCCAATATTTCATAGACTATTCATATTTAAGAAATTTCAAAAAAGGGTCTTAAAGAGGAGGAAATTTCCAATAAAAAACTCCTAGGTTACGGAACTCTATCACCATTATTTATTATTTTAATTTAAAGCTGAAAAGGGGTCTCCGCGCTTCATTTTTAGGTTGCGCGCGTGGTGTCAAAAGCGAGTACGACACATTGATTAATTTTTGAAGCTATCAAATATTGTTTTAAAGAATTGAAAAAAATATAGTGTATTTGGAACACTTTAAAGAACTTATCCCCGCTAGAAATTTTACTAAAAGTTAATTTTTCAGCAAGTTAAACGATTGTTAACTAACAGAGTTTTCTCGAACTTCCGTCTTCATTGTAAATTAAAAAAAATAAGTGTCGTAAATTTTTTTTGCTTCGTGGAGCCTTTCTTATATACATACTCAACATGATCACGTCATAAAAGTTAAAAAAAAAATATATATATATTCATACTTTGTTCATAATAATTTTTGTACTTGAACAAAAACTGGATAATCCAAGTAATTTTGTAGCAGTATAGAATATGTTTATTTATGACAAACACAATCGCATATAACAACCAATATAGAATAATTAAAATATAAACAAAATAATTAAAATATAAACTTAGGCTACCTTAAAATAAATAACTTAGTAAAATAAAACTTATGTTAAAAATTAAAATAAATTTGGACCCTTAGGTAGGGTCCCCATCACGCAGGCAGCATTCCCGCGTTGTATCGCAATTGCGAGTCTTTGTGCGAGAAAGCTGCCCGCGCGAGGGTTTTCGTCTCAGGCGTTTGCTTAGGTCTTTGTAGAGCCCACGTGCGCCCTTGCCCCATGGACCAAGTGTCTCGACGCCAAATGCGACAAATTCGTATTGGGCGCCGAGACACTGGTATTTCGTCATCTTTACCCGCTCCCGGGTGTCCGCCGCCGCGCCGGCATGCCTGCACGTCATCGGAAGGTAGGACGCAGCCATGGTGTCGGCGCAGGTAGCGTCCCACACCAGCGCACGTCCGTACCTCCATGGAATCATTGGAATCAATGACATTCCATCAGGGCGCTTGCCATCGCGCCGTGCGATCTGGGGCTCCAGAGCAGCAGGAACATTGGCACTGACGAGCGCCCTTCTGAGGATGTCACGCAAACCTCAGCACCCAGTCGGAGACCGACGGCTATGCGGAGGGTAGTTGGGTCTATGTGGGTGCCGGTATTCGGTGTGGGATAGGCATGGAGCCAGTGGCCTGATTCTGGTCTGGAGACCGCCAGAAGTCTGGCGCGGTCTCCACCTGTCGCGGTGTCAATGAGTGAATGAAAGGTGTTTTCTGAAGCTATGGAATAGGTACCAGGCCCGTTGAATTTTGGGTCGAGATGGAAAATTTGGGCTCGGTCCAGCAAGCCAGGCATTTGAGGCTTCAACCAAGCACGTAATCTCACAGTTTGCAGATGGTGAGGCTTTAAGGATTTTTCCTGCGAGATCAGGAATTTAATTTTGTTAAAATAACTTTTTTTTTCTTAATCATCATATTTTTAACTTTGTTATATTTTTTTTCTCAAATTTCTAAAAATTACAAAAATAACAAAGTATAAAAAAAATATATTTACAATAAAAAATAAAAAAATAATTAAAAAAAATTCTAATAATTAGATATAAGTTGATGTATTTGCCTAACTTTTGCAAATAGTAATAAGCCCAGAACGAAAAGTGCCTTTAGCGAATCTGTCTGCCGCGCGGCGATAAATATTTTTTTAAAGTATTATGTAGACCATAATACCAATAAAGTGTATATTTTTATAATCCTGAATAAACGGGCTATCTATAATTATTTTTTTCATAGAGTTTTAACTGGCAGTTTTTGTATACAAGGTTTTTGAAAAAAATTAGAAACCATATTTTCATATTTTTCCAAAATCTCGTTTTTTTTGTAAAAGAAGGTATAATTATCATATCAAAAATGAATTCAGCATCCTTAAATTATCCGAAAATGATACCAACCAAACACGATGCAGTTACTTTATTTACGAAGATATTGAGCTTAGAGTGGAGCGCGGCGGAAAAAGTGCAAGGTCCAACCTCTAAGAGCCTCCAGTAATAAGTGTCAATGCTTGAAAGGGATGTAAATATATTTGACTAGCTTCTGCCCGCGACTTCGTCTGCGTACAATTATACATAAAAACCTTCCTCTTGAATCACTCTATCTACTAAAAAAACCGCATCAAAATCCGTTGTGTAGTTTTGAAGATATAAGCATATATAAGGACATAGGGACAGATAATGCGACTTTATTTTATACTAGCTATGTAGTGATGATATGAAAAATATATCTACATCTCTGTCAAGCATTGATATTTTCTCTCTGGTCTGCCTCCAATGGTTAGTTAGGTGTGTTGCTGTTTGTGTACCTACTGCATAGTTTTATAAAAAAAACTATTCGGTTATTTTTCTAGACGTAAAAATTTATATCAGTAAATAATAACATCGGTTATAAAGGCGTTTCGGAAATTTTTCTACAAGAAAATAAAAATATCAGAAAATACGTCTATAGGGAAAGAATGCGTTCGGAAATTTTTCTACAAGAAAGTAAACATATCAGAAAATATGTCTATTGGGAAAGAATGCTTTCGGAAATTTGTCTATAGGGAAAGAAGGCGATCGGATTTTTTTATACAAGAAAAAAAAAATATTAGGAAATGCGTCTAACAAATCGAAAGAGATACGCTCTTGTATATATTCAATGTAAATCGAAATTATTTTAGCAATACATTTGCATTGGAATAATTATAATTCTTTGCGCAAGTGTCTCCCGTGCCCGTGTGGGCAGCGCGATTGTTAACAATAACAAACACATTTAAATTGTGAATAATGATAATAATGATGAACTCTTTTCTTAGTTCAAGAAAAGACGATTAAACAATGTCACAATTAAAAGAAATACTTTCATTCATACACAAAGTGAGTTCAGAACCCAACCAGAACGTAAACCTGTTTTTAATATCAATCATATCCATTGCGGACAATAAATTGACGCCATAAACTTGACATTTGCCCGCAATCCATACTTCCATACTAATTTAATAAATGCGCAAGCAACTTTGTCTTCCTGTCTGTCTGTCTTTTCACGGAAAAACCGCTGTAACTAACAAGTTTGATAAAAAATTATGAGAAAATTTTCAAATCATAGAGGAATAAAATAGGCTATTTTTTATTTCCGTAAGTCGTTACATGTAGTTCTACAAAATAGCGATATATGATTTTTTGCAGACGAAATCGGGGGCAGCTACTATACTAAATTCGTAGAGGTAATATAACTAAAAAAAAAATCGAGCTTACACTAATACACTACTTTGAAAGACACGATTTTTCCTTTATTCTCCCATTTTGCCATTGCAAGAAATATACTAAACATATATTACCTACAAATCTAATAAGTTAATACGTGTTTAGAATTTAGATGAAGCCCATAGGTAGTACCTACGAATAATACTTGAAGCGAGCCTGTTACGTAAACACACCCGACGGCACGAGACACCACGTTTGAAAACGGTTAACAGAAACAAACATTGGCACGAGCGTTTTGATATCATCACAAATACTTTAAAGAACACGACTTTGAACATTCCCACGACCCACACGCGGAAACTTGAAACAAAAGACATAATGACGAAATTGTGCAAAATGAGACGTGAGATGGACTGGCAGGTGTCCGAAATGATTAATTTCATCAGAAACAAAAGTTAATTAGCTCATACACAGGAAAGAGTCACGAAGCGCACGAAATTTTATAATCATCATTAGAGTCAACGAAAGGTGAATTGATGATGCCGGTTACTGAAAAGATCATGTGAACTTATTGACTTATGTTGACATTGCAATGAGATTGTGCTGACAGCGGGGTTCATCGGTTCAATCGCTTGTGTTACATAAGGAGGCTGTTCTTGCGAACTCAGTTCTTCAGTCATTTGTTATTATTATTAGCCTTCGTACTAGATAATCAGAGCATTTTAAAGAAGGTTTAACCTTAACAAATCTGAAAAAAATTTGGTTCTCAATTTTCTGAATTAGGTTTTAGCTGTTAATGAATTAAATACTTTAGAAATCACCGAGAAGGAATGGATATTAAGACGGGAAAATTATTATTATTTATTACTCTTGGTCAATTGGTCTTGGTTTTAAATAAATCCAAACTTCTGTAAACCTTTCTAATTAATGAAATAATTGAAAAGTGATCGAGAAGGAATGGAATATCATATAAAATGGTAGATAAATTTAGTGCTCCTTGTTGTAGCAGAATTGTATCACAAACAAATACTACGAATTCGCAGTCATACTCTACCTTTTTTCCAGCGAAAATTCAATCCACACGGCATTTTCAGTCAAACTTTAAGTACAAACTCACGAGAGAAACATGTAACCTTCTTTACACTATCTCAAACACTGAACAAAACAATTGGCGTAAGTAACTAAGCACTAAGCGCTTCATATATATCCATATGGCGTCGCATAGCATAGCCTCAAGCGGTCGCACCACGTGTTTATCGGTTTGTAAAACTCAACTGTTACCTAGGCAAATAATACCATATAGGTACATAGCATCGAGTAAGTGTACGTACTCACGATACACTTCGCTCAGGTTTATTGTTCAACTGAGGCGCGTTTACGAATATCTGAAAGTGGGTATAACCAAAGCAGGAGCTACCTCAAACGTAGTAGAAACCACAACAGTTTTTAAACAATTAAATAATCCTGAATGACACGGTAAATGAAGTCTTACTCCAATAACGTTTAAATTCGGCCAGAGGAATTAAACACGACCAAATCGAATCAATTATCAAGCTAAATACAATTTAAGCTGTTCGTTCATTCGTAGTTACTTTACAAACTGGTAGCAATTTAAAATTAAAACATGATTTGGAGGTATTAATTATAAAAATAAACAGGATCGTCACCGTCACAAAATATTGATAGGTAGAACTTCCGTGTCAGTTGAAAACAAACTAAATTAGCGGATAGGTAATTATGTAAATGAGATCAGTGGTATTATGTATGATATCATCAAATTACGATTTCATAAACAATAAAACCGAAGTGAAGTTGGTTTCATTCACATTAAACGGCAGATGAATGAAAATAACGTTAACTTTTTTTGCTTTTGCAGCCAAGTGAATAACGCTCAGGGTGCGACCCCAGCCCAAACCATTTAATGCACCTTTTTAAAGACGGTCTCAAGACGGGAACGTTATTGTTAGATTTACTAGCAGCTGTTCATCACTACCTAACACATCCAAATCGGTCACTACGAAAGTCAAAAAAGTGTTAGTCGGAATGCATGTAATCAAGAATTCCTCAATTTGAATTTTAAGTCCCACTAATACAATTTTTCAAACAAAATTTGAGCAAGAGACAATCGTCAAAAGATAAGACATATGATCGCGTGAAACAATTAGATATTAAGCACTATCATTAACATCACAAATGAAAAACATAAATTACAAGTAGAAATCATCACTGATCTAACAATTAACGCCTCAGAAATGTTAATTTCAAAATGCAAGGAACGTGCGTTTAAAGCCACGTTAAAAGAGTCAGCAAAAGCGACGAATTATGTTCAAAAATAAACTTAGCTAAATTATTATTTTAAGACCACCTAATTCATAATAGTTATAATCATGATACTGTAGTTAAATTATATAAATTCCGTAATCTCTTAAGGCAAAGGAAGCAGAGATCGACTGTAAATCAACCTACTAATCGTCGAAACGTGAGATTTCGACAATCTGCGAAGTTTACAAAACAATTAACACTTCCTAACGAGAAACACTTCATAAATTTGCGTAGCACCTCACTTCAAAGGAATAGAAAAATATTTACCTTTCCTCGAGCCAAATATCGATTTAAGCTTCGATAATGTCCTTTTCTTCATGTTTTGTTAACTGTTACAGCACTACTGCACTAATTCCACAAGCTGCTGTTATAGACATCGGATCACAACAGACAGAAATACACCGGCACCACGACCTCAAGTTTTTCAGTCTGACACAGCTTTTTGCTCCTTTTACCGCTCTTATTTCCGTGCTACAAAAATAGTCCCGGCGCTACACTTGCATCGGCCCAGGCGCATCAGGGATCACTCATAACGCACAACACAGATCAAACGTGATGCCTACTTAATCCACATTAAAATACCCAAGGGAGGAAGAAATATCCAACTTTTTTTGTCCTCGCGTCATAAATTAGGGACGTCAGATCACTATGCTTGCAGATTTTTGACAAACACCGGCGCCCCTATTTGCAATTTTAATTTTATCAAGTCACCTCGCCGTGTTATCATATGTAAGCACTATGAGTATAAAGCGATAACGGAGTTGTAAAAAAAAACGAAGCACGCCAGTTGTGTACGCACGAGTTTACATCAAACTGTTAACTTGTATACTGACTAAGGCAAGATATATATTATTCATAAATTAGGACCGTAAACAAGACAACGATACACGCGCGCGGCGTCACTTATCAAAGGTCGGCACTGCTGTAGCGGAGGTTTCATAACTCGCCGGCCGTTTATGACCGAAGTATCAATCGTAGCGAGAGTATTCCTCTAGCGGGACCGGGAACCATCGCAGCGGCGGCTATTCTTGGGCGAGCAGCGAACGCGACTAACACGCAGCGGCGCGGGCGCAGCACGCGAGCATAATAGAGAGCTGACCGGTATACGTATGACACAAAAATGGTTACAGATCGAACCCCCTTCGGATAACAAAGTTCAGCTTCCGTCCAAATCCAATCAAGCGGTTAAATGGGAGCATTCCATAAGGACCGTTTGGCCCGTTTCAATGGCGTTGCGATGACAACACCGGAGACGACGTATCCGCTGACTCTTTTAAAAATGGAATTTAACGAATAGCATTTTCGGGAAACGTGCAGCCGGTTCGATTAGGAGTATGGGTTCGGACCGAGTATAAATCACAAGGGGTGCGATGTGAGCCATGCGAGATGAATATAAAAGCTTAGGTAAGTAGAAAAGGGACGGGGAAGTGGCAAAAAAATTGTGAGGGATCCTCAAAATACGACAACTTGTTGATAGAACGCAATGTGAACTGGCTTAATTAAAGAATGAAATCTTAATCTAATCGAGAATTCATTTATTGCTAATATGTCCCAAATATGTCTCATTTGACTGGAACAAATTCAGTGAGCACCAGAAAGGTTTATTTAACTGTAGTAAAAGCTGCCTATAAACGGTTACGTTATAGAAAACAAATCACACAACGAGACGAAACGTAAGAAACTCATTAGAGACAGCCCCTAATTTATGTCCACTTTAGTCGTCGCGCTTCAAACGGAAAGATTACGCATCCTCCATAGTTCAGCTCTAATTTGGTCCTGACGAAAATTGTTTCCTCATGCTTCTGAGTTATGTGCGGTATTATTGCTTCAGCTTCATCGTTATTGTTTGAGATGAAGTATTAAAATTAACCGTTTGAATCGTTACTAGTTAGTGGTTTATTGCTTGCATTCATTTCAACTCTTTGTTTGTAATTCCTATTTAGATGTTGCAATAGATAATTTAATAAGTATGCTATTAATAGCTTTTGAATATACGAATACCTGGTGCAGTATTATGTAAGACGTTCGAATGCTCTAAAAATTACTAAATACTTGTACAAAACCCAGACAGAATCACAAATGAACCAAACCAAACAATGCTGTCGAAAGCACAAAGAAAATGTTCTAAAAGCGTGAACAACCGACATATTGTGTTAGGTAGGTAGTGTACAAAGTGTTAGCTTGTTATTGTTTAGTCTTACTATTAGATTGTTTGGATAAGTTGGCCGGGTGATTTCGAAAGCTGCATTTACAAATCGTTTGTCATAGTAGCAGCATGTGTGAAGGTCGACTTGTCTCATCTAAGTGCATAACGTAACCTATGCAAAAGCAAACAATTTTGCACACACTCTTGTATCCAAATAGTAATATTTCGCAAATACTCGTACCTACTTGTTTTGTTAATATAATAACGATTTTATAATATCTCTATGTTCATCAAGATACACAATAAATATACTCCAGTTTAGAGGAAGGGGCTTATGGGTGAGTGACTTTGGATACATTCGACCCGAGCCGAGAGCTGCTGTTGCACGAGTATGCAATATGTGCCCGCGAAGCCATGCCAAAATATTTACATGAATAACTTCGAACTACTTGCGGACGCTTTACGTATGTCGTTAATGCACCGATTTAAAAAATACACCTTTTTCTTTTTTAGTCCATACAAATTAAATAAATCAAAAATGTTGCCTATAAATCTAAAACATTTCGCAACAGCACATAATCAAGTACGAAAAAGCTAAATTCTAAGTTCGTAGTTAAAGCCCGTCTTAAATAGCGAAACATTAAGTCAGAAATAATGCGGCGTAATTAAAGTTAACATTTTAAAAAGAGAAAGAGGCGCCATTAACGAATTTGATCATCCATTTCTGCAGCAGCACACGCAATAGCGCGTGTCGGACCGCTGCCTCACACTTGGATGCACATCCCGACGGCGTCCAATACGGATGTACGGAGCGAGATCGTAATATGATCAACCACATTTGGCACACGGCTATTTTTGTCGACGTCGCGGCTAAGAATATGTTAACGGAACCGTTATTGTCCACTAGTTCACATTAAAAGGCCCTTAGAAAGGTGTGCGGTTTCTGGTGATAGAAAACAATGACAGAAAGCTGTTTACTCCACAACAATAGAAATCTAAAGATACAATTAATTAAAACAATGTGAACAATAGACAAGACTCTCAAAGATAGTCAGTACTCGATTCAACCATTCCGATCCTAACCGAGCAGCAGGATCAATGAATCTAATGTGACGGCTATAACGGTAATACAGGCCAGGCCACCATCACGTTGCTATCGCTAAAAAAGTTGGTTACTAGCCCATTCCGTTCTGTATGTACCTACCACGATTCACCTAGAATGCAGGTCCTAGATCATGAAGGCATGCTGCCCCTATTTTTAGAAATCATACCGTACCTACAGACATCTTTTTTTGTTTATTCTGGAGAGGAGGAACATAGCTGCGAATTCAAGGAAATAGGGATGAATACTGACATAATACACGTTCGTACAAAGATTTCACGCGTAAATAAAAAGGATTCAGAACCGGTTGGAGACAAGTTAATGTCATTCAACACCAAGCAACGAAATTGACGTAACGTAACGAGTAAGTCGAAAGCTGAAAACTTCCCGACGAATAGGACAATGGATGCTGGTTTCACAATGGACCCGTCGCAGCCAAAACAAGCTCACATAGCGTATAAAATCGAATATTATGCAACAGTTGCCAAAATAAAACTTCTTCAGCGTCAAGAAACTCACGAGTCGATGACCGCATGAATATCTTTGATGTTAATTGGATAAAGATTGAATATGGAGAATAATAATATGGTGTAGGTTATTTTTTCCATTAGTTCAAGCAATCAAAATCGCAACATCTAGTATGGTAAAAGCTGGTCTCACGGTCATGGGATTGGCTTAACCTAGCTAGTGTGAGACTGAGACTCCAGTTATCAATTTAAGTTATCTTATCTTGCAGGGTACAAGTAGAGAGTTTGAGAAACAGACCATTTCAATAACAAGATTAACTGCTAGTAAATACCTACTAGTAAATAGTATAGTTAATCGTACTACGTTATTACTACGTCGGTGCTGTAATAACAAAATGAATTGGTCTAACTGGTTAATCTTTCAACAGGAAAGCCTTAGTGGTGGACTGGTGGCGTCATAAAACAACAGGTGTCCGAAGCATTTTGGACGCGTGTGGTGTGTGGGCAAGGTGGGCGGACGATTGCCGAGTTATCGCCTCAACTGGCCTACGCGATAAGCTCCGAGATTAACCTATACGCTTTTGTTCAAAACTTATTAATTGATAACTGTGCATTTAAATGTAAGCGAATAATATACCTATAACTATGTTTCATAATTTTAAGATCATCAAAGTATCCAAATTAGATTATTCTGGGGCCCGATTTTTGAAAGCACATGTGTGAAAATACCACTCCAAAGTGGTATAAATCTGTTTATATCTTCAAAATTACAGCTCTAATCAAATTTTTGACTATATCACAAGATTAATGGGAGCCGTAAGCATCTTCTATGCTACTCGTATTTAAAGTTCAGCACAATTTTTCACCACTTTCGTGTGGTATTTTCACGCATGTGCTTTCAAAAATCGGGCAAGTAGTATCACGAAATTAGTTTTTAATTTTAAATAACGTATAATACAATAAAGGTAGATGGCAAAACGTGTACCTACAGTAAAATTAAAAACGAGGAATTAGGTACATTAGTTCCGGAAATTGGATTTGACTATTTTGGTATAAATCAAATTTATGTGTGTTTATTACACTTTCACTAATTATTCTGTATTACATACACATCTGCAATCCCTCTGGGGTTGCGGGTGTCTATGGGCAGTGGTGATCACTTACCATCAGGTAATCCACTTGCTAGTTTGCCTTCCTATTCAAATAAAAAAAAAAAAAAAAAAAAAAAAAAACACCTGTCCAAAACAAGTAGTACCCATGTTACAATTTATAAGGTAAGTAGATGAGCGGAAAACATTTGGATTATCCTCTGGCGCATCCGCTGGCTTAGATCTATATATAATGGGAAATACGTGACTTCAATCAGCAAAAGACTGACAATGCATGGCAAACTACAAGTTTACTTATACGGTTTGCTACGGAGATATGAATAGACGATTAACGACTGCTTCAAGTGACTCTATACTCGCACTTCTATAGTAGCAAGTTACAAGAGATGCATTCTTCTACATCCACATGCGCTTACAGCGAAAATATTGCATAGAACAGTAAGCAGTTAACGCCTAGTGGTCCCACATTTACATACGTTATACGAGAAAATTGAAATGCCTAGCCT
Organism: Pandemis cinnamomeana; assembly: GCA_932294345.1. Classification (NCBI taxonomy): domain Eukaryota; kingdom Metazoa; phylum Arthropoda; class Insecta; order Lepidoptera; family Tortricidae; genus Pandemis; species Pandemis cinnamomeana. The sequence goes on along the minus strand of OW028715.1, from coordinate 6,621,097 downwards.
TAGGCAATTAACATAGCTTGCGTAAACTGAAGATAAATAACTTTCCGTTGAAGTTGTTAAAGAAAATACAGATTTTCTGTTTTGCATATCTCGCAAACCCTTTTTGCAAGAGACCGGGCATGCAAGACCACGGCCCACAAGATACAAAATCGATTTCGCCACGCCATTACTAAACTGCAAAGTAATGTAATACAACTATAAATAAATATACTAAATGGAAAGCTTACCTATAAAATATAGGTCAGAAGAAGCGACTACATGATTGATGATGCTAATTTCCTATTGATCGGCATACCTACTGATACTTTCATGCGGGGCTTTATTTGCGTAACGTTTGATTATACGTAGACAACATTAATCTTTGGTTTAGAAACATAACGCTAAGATTATTTTCTTTGCTTGTAACAACAATGTCGCGTTGATAAGTTAATTTACTTGATTTTTCATTCCATAATATATTTTGTTTAAAAAATTTTTTTTTTGATATTACGTTATGTTTACGTCTATGTCCAAGTTTACCTAATAGGCGCCACGTTATCGTTCAACGGTATTGTTTTGCGAGAAGAGACATTTAGACCGGAGTCATTGCACTTTCTATTATAAATCGAGGACGAAGTGTTATGTGATCAATGAGCGTAATAATTAAATGATCATCGAAGTCTCATTTATTAAGTTAAGAGGTTTTCGGTGCAATCAGATTGATGCTATTTATTTAACTTAGTTCCTAAGCTATGTAAGCAAACATAGAGGTTCAAAAGAAGATAAAAAAATTGTATTTTCCAGTAGGTCATAGAAACATAGCAAATGCCTACAACACAACCGCACGCAGTTTCAATCAAAGTTTCACCTTTGCACGTTGCTAATTTGCAAACAACAATAAAAGTTAACGACGAGCGACTATTTGTTAAATCAATTGATTGACGATGCGCAGCTGGCAATAATTGGCATGCAAATCTGTTACAATGACTGAATACTCTTTTAACATGAGAGAAACGTTAATTACACTTGTTCAATAAACACAAGCACTTATATTGAATGAGATAGTTATAGTTAATACAAGATATTTCCATTACGTGCCCAGCAATGGGACGTATATAGGCTGGTGATGACGATTTCCATTACGTATATCTACTTATTGTGAGAAAATGTTAAACCTTGTTTATATGTTCTCATCATGGACCTTCAAATCGTGACATCGAACTCATTCAAGCATGCGAGTGGGAGCCCAATGGTCCCACGACGAACAAATATTGCATCTCGCAATCGCTTTTTGATGGTATTCGATCAAACCATTTATAATTTCATGATCATCTCGTAACAGAATACAGGATGACGTATAAAATCACGATTTTGCTTTCTCTCGATTTATGCGAAGTGTGAATTGATTTTTATTACCATTACTTATCTAAAAAATTGAACATAATGGTTTTTGCCTTACATGTCGATACTCTTCTTCAATATTGCGAAATCGGCAAGAAATTAAGTATTGCTGATAAATATTTAAATTGAAAGTGCCGGGTCTGCTCACAGCATGACTAGCATAATGCCTATTGAATCGGACGAGTAAGTATAAGTTTTCAAACAAATTCAGATTAACGATTAAACGCGAAGAATATTAACGTCGAGATAGTGCTTTGTGCCGGACATTCAAAAGCAATTACATTGTACGTTACGTTATGTTTAGTGGAGCAAATAGTTTGCAATGTAGATTTGTATAAGATTACCGGAACATTATGATAAGCTATGACAGGGCACTTTTGAAAAATATTAGTTAAACACCGATTTGAAGATACCATCTCCGAAATTGCTTGTAATAAGAGCAAGCGAGAAGCGGTCGCATATCTTATTTGTTTTATACGATTTCGCTGATGGTTTTTATAGGTCGAAAGAGCTTTATGCAGATTGATGGTTATCTACTCTCAACTCAACTCAATCTAGTTTAATAGCGCGGCTGTCCCAATGGGATGGCTTCTTACAACAGAGTTGAATGAGTGAGCAATAAATCTTCTATAATTTAGAGCGTCATCGTTTAAAAACCAGTCTTTAAAGAGAAGCTTTACAGCAAATAATATATTAAATGTAATATTCGCAGTCTGTGTAAATCTCCTCTTGGAAATCGACAATGACTCGTCGAAAGCTTTGATTGGGAATGTTGTTCGCGGGTCATTAGTATCAACGGCGTGAACGACAGAGGGGTCGCTGTGCACGGCTCATAGTAGCGATTGTATCTGTATCTAATGAACACCGACAAAAAATACAATATCTGATTACATTTTAAAGTAAAATAGTGTCAGATACGATACCGATAAATATGTTTTACAAAAAAGGAAAGTTTGAAAGGCGAAATGGTTTCGCGTGATTTTTATCTAATAGTTTTTACATTGGTTTAAACAAATAATATGCTCAATTGAGAATTTTTTAAGTTGTGCAGTAGGTACCTATGGCAAAATGTGGATTAGTCTCGAGCGGCGGTGTCAAATTGTACAATGAAAACATCTGTTAAATACACACACACACAAATCACGTCTTTACCCCGTACAGGGTAGACAGAGCCTGAGGTAACAAGACCTAAAGGCCATGTTTAGCATGAATGTGGGCGTATAGGTGGAAAGCGCGGGAAGAGAAGCAACTGGTATTCTATGTTTTTTCTTTATCCCAGACCAGCATGGAAGCAATCTGTTAAATGCAGATTTAAATTATTGCTTTCGGATTAGGCTTTAATCTTTAACTTTGACATGAACGTTGAGAGATGAGTGATTAACCCACAACCACTTGAATGTTAAGGTACCTACCTTAAAATTATTCCTGTAAAGATTTTTCACCAGTATTTTTTTATTCAAAATTAAGCGACCGTACCTTTTGACGCCGTACACATAGAACATTGGCATTTTGTCAACCACGATTTAAAAATCCTGAGAAATATTTTCGGGGGTTTTGATTTATGTGAATTATTCCACCTGCTGAAATAATCCAGAATATTTACAAGACACCTTGTTTGTTTGTGTTATATGGATAAGGATCAATTGTCTTGTCTTGTCTGAAATAAATAATTTCAATTTCAATAATTTCAATTTCAATTTCAATTTCAATTTCAATTTCAATTTCAATTTAATCCGAGTAAAGATCAAGTATCAGTAATTAATAAGAGAGAACATAAGTGAAATTAGTAAAGATATAGTATACCATATCTGCGTAACCTAACCGTTGTTTATTCATGCATTAGGTAAACTTCGCCAAGTCGCGTGCGTTCATCCGGATAATGCGAAGCTGGGGAGCAATGGCCTCTCCTCAGAGTAGGTATCGTCTCACAAGCAAAGGTGACCTTGAAAGCAAAAGGCCTTCACGATAAGCCAATTCGGACAAAATAATCGGATAGGTACATACCTATAATATAACACAAAATGCTTTTAGCCAACGTATCGCAACGTCTTTAAATTATTCATCAGTTTTGTCTATCAGACTTTATTCCTATTTTTGTTAGGTACCCATGCGCGTCTAAAGAAATTGAAAGTAGACAGTAGAGAATGATAAATGTTAAGTTAAGGCACTGAATGGGTGATGATGTTGTGTTGATCATTTTCACTGACTGGCAAAAAAGGCGTCTAGAGAAGCTTTTAATGTTACTCCGCGGTAAAGACCTTTGCCCAGCGGAGGGTGGGACACAAATATAGAGGCGCATAAAAAAAGTTCTCGTCGTCGGACAACTAGTCCTTTTTGTAATGGCTGCATGACCGAATATATGCCCCACCCCCACCCAAGATGGAGCAAAAACACCGGCCGCTCGCTATTCTTCGCGTTCGCGTCTCGCCGAAATCAAAATACAGCCTGTCGCGTTTGTAGAATTAATAGGAACACATTGTTTGATTCAAATACGAGCCTTAGAAGTAGTATAGGAATGCATGAGCACCACATGAGACTTAAAAATTGGCTACTCAGCACCGAAGATTGGGAACTAGAACCAACTAACAAGCCAATCGCGGCCAATGCAAAGAGTCCGCGCGCCAAAGCTGCATGCAGGAGTGGCCGATTCAGCAGATGAAAGCAATTAAGGACTAAACCACCATTGTTTACCGATACCAACACTACCAAAACGACTCAAGTCGCTCTAACTTATATTTTAATTTCGCCTTTAAATCAATGCGCGTGCCGCCTTCGCGAGAATGACGTAATGTCGCCTATTGCGCACCATTGCATATTTTAGTGCCCATAGAAACTAAGCGCGATAAAACATTGCCTTGCGCGGCTTTTGCTCACTGTTGCTGCTTTAGGAAAACAATCTTGATTGGTATGTCCTGTTAAGTATAGGGCAGGGAATTATAGATAGATGCCAACATGTGTTTGCTATGAGCTTATGAGTATGACTTGGTTATAGCTTGGTTGTTCCAACCAACATGGGTTGGTAGGGTACCTACCTATTGTGCTAAGGTCATCTGTCATTTGAAATGGATAGGGTAAGCTATAACTAAGGTAATATTTTTGTATGTAAGTATTTAAATTTTAGTCTTCTTGACTAATCGTAATTAACTGAATTATTATGTATTAACACTCTCTGTTAAGTAGGTATATGGGATGAAAGAATAATAAGAACATTATAATATATTTAGCTACTTCATAGGTAATTTTTCAAGTAGTTATTGAAAATATTAAGTAGGTATGAAAGCTATGCAATAAGTGTAACGTTGCGTACCTACTCCTTGATAAATTCATAAACTATGAATGTGAGACTTAGTTCAACTTCAGCCTATAATTTCGACCATTTCATATGTGTAGTTATTACAACCCAGGGTATTTTTAACAATTACGAAACACCCTTTTATCGTTAGATCACAAAATCAAAATTCTGCATAAATTGTACGCAGGGATGCAGCAGAAGTTAATTTAATTAGGTACATTAACTAAACAAACAAAATAATTTAAAGTTCAACGAGACGGGTAGGTAAAGAAATTTTAATTTCAAAATATTACTTGCTCTAACATTAAAAGAGAATCAATTAACTCTTATCTAATTAGGATTCATCAATATATTATTTCTGCCCACAAGGACTTTTTTTTATTCTACTTGATATGATCGAATTAAATAGACGGTGGTGAACATGTTCATAAAACAGAACTTTATAAATTAACCGCCCGCCTTAGAAACACGAGGCAGCGGTGTAAATATGACTTATAAACTAAATATTTTTTGCAAAAACTCACCATCGTAAATCTCCATGTCGATCCCGGCCAAAAAAATTAAAAGTTAATAAAATAATAAAGCGTTTCTATGACGACGCATGACAGCAATCAAACTCTTCCCTTCAAAATCTTATTGGGATCCTATTGGGCAATTTTGCTGTCAAAATATTGTCTATGCTCAATTTTTTTCTGTTGTTCGTTGCTTATGGCTAGAGGCTAGATAGAGTATAGCCATAGCCACGTTTTGCGAGCCACCGTTGCAAGCTTTTTGCAAGACAATAGAGATACATATTTTTTCTCGGCAATTACCGGCTTATGAAAATGAAGTCAGTTTTTAACTATTATTATCTCAGCTGGCTGCTTATTAGTTTATATAAATAGGATACACGTCGAAAACTGGACAGTATAGATGGGTCAGTTCAGCTTATCCTTAGGACGATGACGTGTCTAAATTGACATCGTGTGGTAGTGGTGTAACTGAGAAAAATAAACCGTAACAAACGTATGATATATATAGGGTAACACTAAAGATGAAATTAAAAAAGTTGGATTTGTACAACGACGTGTATGTATTGTATCAGTGTTTCAAAGTTTTAGAAGATTGGTAATTTTTGCTTCCTTTCTTCATAAACGATTGTTTTTTAAGTAAAGTAATCAATCGAGTACTTCATTAAACAATGGGTTTAACGATATCAAGTGTTTTTACTAGGCTTTTTGGCAAAAAACAAATGCGTATCCTTATGGGTAAGTGACAATTGACAGCTCATCTGTAGGCGATAGCGTTGATTATATTTCTTTTGCGCTTAATTACCTTGTAATTAGATACTGCTCGCTTTTTATTTGCCTACTTAAAATTGTACGTTTTCTTTTGTTTGTAGTGGGCCTTGACGCCGCCGGCAAGACAACTATACTTTACAAGTTAAAGCTCGGTGAAATTGTGACTACTATACCGACTATTGGGTTCAACGTCGAGACTGTAGAATACAAAAACATAAGCTTTACGGTGTGGGACGTCGGTGGCCAGGACAAGATCAGGCCACTGTGGCGCCACTACTACCAGAACACCCAGGGTCTCATTTTTGTGGTAGACTCCAGCGACACCAAGAGAATAGCGGAAGCTGAAAATGAATTGGCTAATATGGTACGAACATAATTTTTTCTTTCTTTACATTTTTTTGAAATAATTGTGGCAAATTTTATTGACCATAATAATAACAACCACTATAATCTATGTCTGTATGTAACTAACCTTAGACTTTTGAGTAGTTATTCAGTTAATTAATTTAGCAATCTAAAGTTAATATCAATATAATTATTAACTTGATCAATTTAGTTGAAATGACAGAACCATTATATTTGATGCATTGTGTTTTTCAGTTAAAAGAAGATGAGCTGAGAGACGCAGTAATCTTAGTATTCGCCAACAAACAGGATATGCCCAATGCTATGACTGCAGCTGAATTGACCAATGCACTGAACTTGAATAACCTGAGGAACCGCCGCGTATGTATCTTAAGTATATTGCTAAGGTTTATGTACCTTAATTTTGTTACATGATGCAATATGAATCATCACAATAAGATCTGACTCACTAAAATATTATGCGATTTAGAGAAATAGGTAGTACTCATCAATAAACACATAAATCTATATTCTGTAGATTTGACTACAAGTTTTGTTATTGTAATATTTGACAACTTTTAGGTCATTGACATAATATTTTTTTATTTTATTTCAGTGGTACATCCAAGCAACCTGTGCCACGCAAGGGCAGGGGCTTTATGAGGGCCTTGACTGGCTTTCCAATGAACTGGCAAAAAAGTGAGAATCAACACACCCTGCAGTCTTTGGGAGTTTATGCAACATACATTCCCGACATGGCTCACAACTTCCTGTAATGTGAATGTTGTTCAATCTATATTGAATCCAAAAGACTTTAAATTTGTATGTAACTAATTATAAAATGTCGTTTTAATATTTATAAGGCTAAAACTTTAATTTGTGGGTGTAATTATTCATTTTGTTAATCAATAGTTTGGTGAAGATTTTTACTATATCTATTATGTTGTTTTGTAACATGGCACCAATGGCAGACTAAATGTTTTAGAGGTTGAGATGATGCTGAAACTAAGTAGAAACAATGAAATTTACCATTATGGGATCTATCAGTGACACCCATTCCACAGTCTGCCATTCCATTGCTTACTGTATTTGACTGGCTTATGTAAGTTCAATGTTACAGTCTGGTACTGCTTTGAAAAGAGGCTCACTTCTGGGACTCGCATGTCATTAATGCTTTGAAATAAACATGAATTTGTCAACATTCATACATATAAACCTACATACATTGATTGGGTTTAACCCGTTGAGCGTCCCGGGTGCACAGAGTGCATAACGTTGTGCGCACACCCGTGCACACAGGACGCTCGACAGGTTAAGACACATGTTTATTGCAAAACTACAATTGTATACACAATACATTAGACAATAATTTTGTTTTAGGAAATCTTGAAATGGATAAATTATTTCTGCTAAAGATTTGGTTAGACATTTTATTTATTTGTGTAACTTGCTTAACATTTACGACTGCTTTTGTATTGTGAAATCCTAAGCGTCACTGTAACTCAAAGCTAAGGATAATTTTAAATTGTAATCCTATGACAAAACAAATATCCAGCAGCTTTCAATTTCAATATTATGCATCTCAAATGTAATGAAATTTGTAAAATATACAGTATTTAAATGCTTAAAATTGTCTTGGGGATCTAAATGATCCTATATTAGATTCTTTGTTGTTTTTTATTCTTTCAATTGGCCAAAATAATATCTTTCTACGCTGTTAAGGAAAGGTATGTCTATCTAAAGCCTTTTTTGCTATTTTATGCTAAAGATACATAAAAGTTTATAATAATAGTGGCAAATAAAACATAGGTGTAAATAAAAAGTGGCTTTATTTTTATATTTTCCTTATATTCTACTAGAAAACTTGACTTACAGTGATACACTCTGGATATACAGTCGGCGTCATTATATAGTAAGTAACAGTCAAGATCATCATTTACTTGGAAACACCCAAAATGGTCATTAACAGTGACTCAACCAAAGCGGTCAAATTGTTCGGGAAATCCATCGTTCACAAATAGATATACCGGAGCAAGCACATCGCCAAATACTTAGTAACATTCAAGCCGACATTAGTACAGTAACTTCCAAACCGCCAGTCCGCCACTGGGTCTCCACAGCAAAAGCCGCAAATACGATAATACGAAACTGTCGGCCAAGTTAGCGTATTTGCGGCGTTTTGCGGTTTCGGCCGTTGCAGCCGCTGCGCCCGCTTTCAATTCAATAAAAATTACAGTAAATATCATAAGGGAGAGGGACTGTTTGATATGAATTTCAGATTTCTGAGGCGACAGTGGATCGTGATTAATGAATAAAATGTATGTTTCTGTGCTTTTGTTATTCGGTGGATAATAACTACTGAACACCAAAGAGACTAAATAAAATATTGATTTGGCTGTATGGGCTTATTTTCCTTTGTCTTTGTTATAAGGAAGAACGCAAAAAAGTGAGTGACTCATGTCATATTATAGCTGACTGAAGAGTGAAGTCATTATCCATTGTTTGGTGATCGTTTGAACCGATAGCTCAGTGATATAAATACGTATACACTTACACTCTTTCTAGTAGCAGTTGATGATGGGGATAATTTCAAGTGTTTACGAGAGGTTTTTTGGAAAATCGAACATGCGCGTATTAATTTGTAAGTTGAATTGTTTCGTTATGTGATCTCAAGTGTAAATAGAAACAAAATTGGTTTGGTTTGTTAAAGTCTGCAAAGTCTGCCAAAGTACCTACTTGTTTCGCAAAAAAAAAAGTTTTTCGCAGAGAGAAATCAACTTTAAATCTTTTTTAGATAAGCACACTGACTTATGCCTATGTCTGTAATACTATCATTTAAATATTTATGATCAAATGCTGTGATGTTGTAGTTTATTAATAGAAATAGAAGTAAAATTTTAGTTGATTCATACATACATAAATAAGGCACGTCTTTATCCTCTACGAGACAGATCCTATGGTAACAAGACCTAAAAGCCACGTTTAGCATGATTGTGGGCGTATAAATGTAGGTGGAAAGGGGAATCAAAATAGTGATGGGTTGCTAGCCGCATCGCCTATAATTATGATTCCTAAGAGTTTCGGCCAAAAATCTTTATGTTTATAAATGTGACATATACCGAACAAAAACAACAAATTTGCACAATTTTGTGCACAATTTTCAGTACCTTATGATGCAATATTTGTTTCAGTGGGGCTAAATGGGGGTGTGGGCAAAACAACTGTACTGTACAGGCTCAAGGATGGCACAACTGTTGACAGCTTGCACACTGTTGGATTCAACTTGGAAACAGTGGAGCATAATAATATAACAATGGATGTATGGGATATTGGTGGTGGTGACAAGATTACTCCTCTGTGGAAACAATATTTTCCGGGCACTAACTCAGTGATTTTTGTCATTGACTCAACTGATAAGGAAAGGATAGAACAAGTTGAATTTGAACTCAACAGGCTGGTAATTGAGATTTTTGTTTACTTGCCACTAAAATAGATTAATGATTCATAATTTGAAATCAATTTGGTACTATCTTCATAAATTTGTTTATAATTAAGATTAGTTCCACTGAGATGTGTTGACTTTTAGTATGCTATATTCTTAAAAACAAATAAATCTTGTATTATTATTGTTACCTACTTCGGTGACATAGGCAATGTAATATCAAAGTAAAAGCAGCTGAAGAGAAAAGTAACCCTAGTAGTCCAGGTGTGCTTGTATTGATGGGGTTATAATATCAACAAGCTTTAAACCATTTTTTTAACTAAACCTTATTTTGTAGTTAAATGCGCAGGAGCTGGAAAATGTTCCATTCTTGTTGCTGGCTAACAAGCAGGACAAGCCTGACGCCATGACCATTGAAGAGTTGAAAACTGCGTTGAAGCTGGATAATTGGAAAAATCGTAGCGTAAGTAGACTGGATATTACTTAAAGCATTTCACATACTCTTTTAAGTTTTGTCCGTCTGGATCTGGACATCCTTTCAGGTCTAGTTGTGACTTAAAAAATTAAAACACTTGAAATAAATGAATACTTACACTTACAATGTACAGTTGAGGGCCTAAATATTGATACAGCCATGTCAAATGTATTATTATGTGTCACTGGCCTTATAGCTAGGGAGCTGGCGAGCAAAATTTCTATATGATTAGCACACAAGGCAGACGTTATTAATAGTAATATTTATGCCCTAAGGAACATCAAGGACCCGGTCTGCCACCATGGTGGCGCTGCGTTGTAAATTTACAGCGTTTCAAAAATGTAAAAAAAAAAAGGTGTGCTATATTATGTGCACACGTCTGCCTCTGGGCCTGATGATTACAGTCATCCTAGAAACACAAAAAATCGAAAAGGCAGACATCCAGGGCTCTGACTTTTGTAGTATTAAATTTTTTAATTTATTTTTATGATTTAAAAAAATGTATATGAAATGCACACTTGGCAGACTTGAATTGTTCGATCAAAAACAATGAGAAGAACCACGGAAAAATAGTCTGCCATCATGGTGGTGCTGCGTTGTAAATTTACAGCGTTTCAAAAATGTAAAAAAAAAAAGGTGTGCTATATTATGCGCACACGTCTGCCTCTTGGACTGATGTTTGAATTCCTTATGAAAACAAAGAAAATCGATGAGGCAGACGTTTAGGCCTCTGATATTCCAAAGGCAGACCATTTTTGATTTTTTTTTCTGAATTGAATTGATTTTTTCTGGTTGGCATTGAGAAAAAATATGATTGCATAGATTTCAGCTCCAGAAATTTAGTCGTTACCGTGCTTTTAGAGAATAATAATTAAACAAAATTGTATAAATAAAACTAAAAAATAACAATAATCCCATGCAATAGGTACACACGGCAATATTATCAGGTAAGCACCTACGCACGCTCGCGCCGTATCTATCCTGCTTACCGAATAGCTTTGCTGTATGCCTGCTGTCCCTTAATTCTGTGAATTTCAAACAGTTACACAGGTGAAAATCAGCGAGCAAAGTGTCTGCCACATTTTTTTTCGAATCCACGGAGTCATAGTGAATAGAATGGGCGTAATGAGAACCGTGTGCAAATGACTTAGTAGAGCTTTTTTTTTTTACACTTTTAAGACTCCGTCCCATGATAATGCAGAGTCCTGAATGTCTGCCTCTTCGATTTTCTTCGTTTTCAAGATGATTGTGACCAATGAACTCCAGAGGCAGACATGTGCAAATGACTTAATACCCCCATTTTTTTAAGCAACTTCAATCCGCTGTAACGCGAAAACGCAGCGACATAGGACCTTAATTGATTGAACCAAATCGATTCGTAATGATTTAAACTGCACTCCACCTCAACGTGAAACGTGTGCAAATCATATACCGAAATGCTCGCCAGCTCCCTAACTATTATTGTTTATGGCATAAAGGTGTATAGATGTTTTGACATTTTGGTAACATGCCCTTGGCCCATTTATGCCCTTGGCTGTACAAGAGCGTTTTCTAAAAAAAAGTTCACATGAACATTTTTACAGAATTTAACTATTTTGGATTTTTTGTACTCCGAATCGTTTTTAGGCGGTTTTAAAGCGCGGCGCTTTTTTATCGAGCACTGTTCGATTTTCGAAGTTGGGCGTTGGACGTTAAATCGAATTGAACATACGGAACTTAACGTCCGTTTTTTTAACGCCCGTTGAAAAAACGCTTGTGCGACCAGCTCTTAGAGCTGTTCTTATGTTTATGACTTGTGTGTCATTGTTATTTAACCTTTAAACCTTTTCCACACCAAGGACGTTTAAAAGTGTCATGAGCTAAAATGTAAAGGTTAAAGTACCTACCCTGCCAAGCTCTTAAATCTATGGCAATATTCTTTTCTCTTGAGTCTTGTTTAAAAAAGGAAAGAAATGTGCTAATAAAATAATTTAAATAGATTAATATATTTTTAGAGTCATTAAGCAATAAGTAGATTGAAGTAAGTTTATCTGAAATAACCTCAATAGATAAGACAAGACTGCAATGAAACAAATTTGTTGACATGATTTTGTACATTAATTTTGTGAGCACATTTTCATTGTGAGTTCTGTAAATTATACTTAATTCTATTGTCCGAGGAAAAATCTATTATCTACAAATATTTACGGCTATTAAATAAGGCTATCATTTAAATATTTATGGTTTTTTTTGTTTGTAGATCCACTTGCAATCAGCAGTTGCATCGGAGGGCAAGGGGCTGACGGAGGGTATGAATTGGCTGTGCACAGAACTTAGCAAATAAGAAATACTTTACCTACAAGGTTACTTTTATACTCAACGGAAGTTCTTGTAAACAACATTCTTCAACATTTTCAAAATTATTATAATTTTAAAATAATCATGAAAAAGGACTAGGCTTGTTGAAATTATAATGAAAAAGAGATCTGTACTGTATTTGCCTGTTTTTTTTCTGCTGTGATGATTTAGACTGATTTGGCCCATATAAAAAATAATAATAGTAAAGTATTTATTATTTTGCTATAAACAGTTTATTTGTAAGTATGTATCATTAAAGAGTTGTAGCTTATATTTATGTACCTACTGTAATTTTTAAATAAAAACTTATAAAAAAATGTTTTTTTTCTTAAACTGAAAATTACACTTTTTATTCGTGATAGTAAAATGGAAACATGTTTCTGATAAAAATGCAGTATTTAAGAACTTTAAAAACTACTTATTTTATCATTTCGTTGGAACTATCTCTGCATGAAGTGAAAAAAAAGGGTGTATTGGGGTCTAATTTTTGAAAGAACATCACTCGAAATGTACTAGGTACCTATTTACTGACCTGGGGCCCGATTTTTGAAAGCACATGTGTGAAAATACCACTCGAAAGTGGTGAAAAATTATACTGAATTTGAAATACGAGTAGCAAAAAAGACACTTACAGCTCTCAATAATCTTGTGAACAGGTCAAAAATTTGATTAGAGCTGTATGTAGAGTTTTGAAGATATAAACAGATTTATACCACTTTCGAGTGATGTGCTTTCAAAAATCGGGCCCTTGTGCTTTTCTTGGTCAGGCCGGTTAAGCTAAACTTAGTAAATGTCTAATTAAACACAATTTTAAGTCAACTTGCCTCATAAACATACATTTAATAATTTCCTTCCTATTTACAATCGTCGATAATTTCGTCAATCATCACTGCTACTTTCAAACCACACTGGAAGTGTCAGCGCCTACTGCGAAATTATTGAACTTGGTTCGTTTCGTGTCGCTCACACTGATAGTCAATAAAAGGAGAGCGAACGATACGAATTTCGGAGTAGCACCCCAGGATTGGACATGTCACGTTATAGTTTATAATTTACGTAGCCGTAGCCCACTTATATATTATTATTATGTTTACGAAGCCCACGCATCATCCTGTTTGGTGCAGGTAGGTACACACACTCACTGCAAGTCAACGTGGCATTAGGACGTGACGTGGCGCAGCGATGACGTTGCGCCACGTAGTTAAAAACAACGAGCTTGGCTAACATAACCGTTTGTGCTATAATATCGTATTTGATCGCAATATCCCCAATGAGTCAGAAACGGAATCTTAAATGACTCACATTTTATATGCATTATTTATGAGGTTGCAATCTTCGATCAACAATACAACTAGATTCACGGTCCCATACAAAATCAAAGCGAAAAAGTGGCCCTGTTGCTTATGCTTATAGCTATATATTTTTTACCTTCTTTATTAACGTAAAATAAACCTTAAGTCTAAGCAACAAAGATCCAAATAGTTATAATTGTATATAATACTTACGACATTTCGTCACAAGACGTGCGAAAGCGTTCGATAAACAAAAGAACTACCTTCGTTTCAAAAATATGTCATTTTATTTGAGGAACAGGGTAATAATGGAGTCGCAATTAAGTATATAACTCGATTTTTTTTATTTGAGAGATATTTACAAATACAAATAATAACATGAATTTTAATAATTAAGCATACACACACTTCCACCACTGCTGAACACAGGCTTCCTTTAAGAACGAGAGGGATTGGGCCATAGTTCCCACGCAGGCCCAGCCAGGCAACAGCCGTAGTAGCCTAGTTGTTCGACCTACCTACCTACTATAAGCTAATGGTGAAGGAAAACATCGTGAGGAAACCTGCACAGATCGGCGAAGAACTTAAATGATGGCTGTGAAATTATCCGTTTATTAATTACCCTGAAATAAATTTAGTTTGATATATAGCTGTCTTTTAGAGCAGTTTTTTGCCTGAGAGGATTCTTTTTTACAATATATTTGGCTATTTCCAGTTGTGTCGAATTTGGCAAAATAAATCGAACGTATAGCAGATTTTTGTAAGTTCTGTAAGTCCTGTAAAGTTCTTCTTCTCTTTCTCTCGCGACAATAGTTATCCATTCTGCACAGCAAAAAGGATCACTAGGAAATCTACAAAAAGACACAATATTTATTTTATTTTAAAACGAGAACTACTCCATGAATTTCTTGTTCTAAAACCACTGATTATTGTCAAGATGGTGGGCCAACATAGGCCAAACAATAAATTATTGATTTTAAAATGTAAACTGCAAATTTTTACGTACTTTATGAAATACTGACTTTTACTTACTTAAAGAAAGATATTCCTTCCGAAACCTTAGTGTTTCGGTGGCTGTTTTTGCAATTTTTGAACGCACATTGTGGCATTTTGACACGTCCTCACGTTGGCCGAGGTTGGCGCATACTGTCAGAAATAAGACCACAAATTTATTTTGTGGTCTTATTTCTTGGAGCCGTTTTCAGAGCTTTCACCGTGAATCTAGTTGTATTGTTGATCGAAGGTTGCAATGCATTGGAGGTGATTTCACAACGCAAATTAGCGACATTATCATCCACCAGTTTTTGCTCGTGACTCGTGAATCTGAATCTCGGAAACAGCACCAACGATTTTTATGAAATTTATTATGTGTATACCCACATATAGGGGGTTTCGGGTAATTTTAAATTTACCATGAGCTTTTCGGTGAAGGAAAACATTTCGAGGAAACCTGCACACTGCGAAGCAATTCAATGGTGTGTGTGAAGTTCCCAATCCGCACTGGGCCCGCGTGGGAAGTATAGCCCAAACCCTCCAATAAATGGAGGAGGCCTATGCCATGACGCACGCTGAATTACGCGATAATTTATATACAAAAATAATTAAACTACACTGAAATTGTAATTGTACTGAAATTGTAGCGAAACGGATTAAAAGGGGCTATATATACCTACTAGCTGACCCGGCGAACTTTGTTCCGCCTTAAATTTGAAAAATTCCAGTGGTTTGGGCTGTGCTATCCCGCGGGAACTATTTAATTTTCCGGGATAAAAACTATCCTATGTCCTTTCCCGGGACTCAAACTATCTGTATACCAAATTTCAACTAAATCGGCCCAGCGGTTTAAGCGTGAAAAGGTAACAGACAGACAGACAGACAGACAGAGTTACTTTCGCATTTATAATATTAGTAAGGAAGTAAGGATAGGGGATTTCGGGGCAATAAATTGATTTAGCTAGGTGTCATTTTTGAAAGGTACAGTCAGCGTCAAATAGTTCGTGACACCCAAAGTGGCCAAAAAGTTAGCAACACGACCTTATTTCAACTGTAATAGTGACGTGTTGCTAACTATATGGCAACTTTGGGTGTCACGAACTATTTGACGCTGACTGTACTTACCACAAAATACCGACCAAAGCCCCGTCATCCAGGTAGGTACTTATACTTATTCTAGCTACAAAAGTTAGTGACAATCGATTTTAAGTTTGGAATTCGTATCATACTGCCCTTTTCACTCTTCTAACAATAACTATTAGTGTTGAGCGGAACTAACCGATATGAACTTTGAATTTCTAATTTCAGAAATTCGAAGTATTCCTTCTGTGAGTTCCATTCCATTGGTGGTCCCATTTGACATGGACATTAATTTGACGGTGAATATTATCGACATACAGGTATGTCAAATCAATATAGGATAGCGGATTTCAAAACAACCGGAATTGATGCGATACCTATCGATATTTTGTGATATGGATCACACGATAATATTGACCGTCTAATTATGGTCTAATCTATACCATGTAGAGTTTGACTCACACAAAATGGTCATAACATGAGCGTGAAAGGGACGGGTTGCACGGACTTCGAATTTTGAATTTCGGAATCCCCCAGCATCCAGTTACAATAAAAGTAAAAATAGATAGCCTTATTATACCTTGGCTTTATAATTAGGAATTTAATCTTAAAATTTATCTAAGGTATTCCGTAGTAGCAGATAGTTACCTCTGGCATGCGAACATGTTTTCATTATGCCAACCATTGAAAAACGTCATTGAACGCTATTTCAGTCACGGCAAAAAATATTGAATTTGAAACTAACCAATTCTCGCAGCGCGGGAACTGCAGAAAACTGTCAAATTGTCAAATTAAAATCAATGTTGTGTTGTGATATGGTTATTATTTGAAAATATTTTTTCCGACCACCTTAAATAAAGCGCTTTTCGTTGGCTTACTTACTTATGTTGCACTGATTATTGTCTCTTCGGTGAAGTTAAATATTGTTAAGATGTCGAATAGATGGAACGTACCGGTGCGAAAACATGGAAAACCTCCGCCACAGAAAAGACCGCCGGGCTTGCGGGGCAAAGAAATAGGACTTTACTACAGAGACCTTAATAGGGGTAATAGTAAGCGGCCTTTTATTGTAAGTTTAAAGTCGTCGTATTGTATAATTTAATAATTATTTGAAATATGTGGCTAATTTTACCATTTAAATGGGCCATTACAGGTAGGTCTGGCTATTCCTTCAACGGTCATGTCCAAAACTATTTCAAACATTCAAGCAATCGAGAGTCTTGCTGCAAAGGAAAATATAATATTAAGGAGAACTGATTCTTTTATAAAAAAGGAGAAACTGGAACCAACAATTGATTCAGATTCTAAGGCTGTGCCGGAGTGTGCACTAAAACAGCTCAAATCTGAAACTGTTGATATAGAATTTCAAGAAGCTGGTCCTTCCACATCAAAGCAAGTTGAACCTGTAACATTCCTTGTCCCAAAAATGGTGTTGCCAGAAACTCCTGATTTTATACCATTAGGTCCTGATACCCCAGAACTAATGGGATCTCTATCTACAAGGCAGGTCTCCTTGACTGGTAAAGGAGATTATAAATATAGTTACAAAGATATACTAACAGGTACATTTGAAGACAAATTGAATGAAAGCCTGGCCAATGGAGTAGTAATTACTGCTAAAACTGAAGAGAATGACAATTTGAGCTTTGCTCTACATGAAGAGTACAAGGACATGGTACATAAAGATCGTTACAAGATGATGATGAGCTTCCGTGAGAAGCTGCCAACATACAGGAAGTCTGCAGAGCTTCTTAATGTTATTAGCAATAACCAAGTTGTTGTTATTAGTGGCGAGACAGGATGTGGTAAATCTACGCAGGTAATATAAAATTTATTTTTTTTACTTTTAAAATAGGTTCTAAGAAAATATAATTAAATTTTCTTAACTCTCAGATTGTACAAGTCTCCATACCCCATTTATTTACTTTGGAATAATGTAATAGGAAAAAGCCAGATTTGGATTTCTTTTCATACATTTGAATACAACACAAGATCCCTATCTTAAGTCGGGGACAGGGGTCTTCTGCTGGGAACATCTGGTGGTACTACTCGGTGTTAGTAAAGTGAACCCAAGGCTAGGGGTGCGAGTCGGGTTACCTCCACATGTGAACAAGAGCTGCAGTTCGTTTTCGGATCCGTCCGGGGGAAAGAGCAGTGCTTGGTCCGGTGCACCCTGGGCAACGGCTAATGATTTCCTGGCAGTATCTGAGGGATATCATTGACCGTTGGCTAAGAGCCCGACAGGGGGTAGGGGGGTCTTTGACCGTGTTACCGTACAATGTTGCCGACATTTTGTCACAAGATTTTAATAATTAAATTTTTTTACCGACATTGGCGAAGTTGTTGTCGCTATAACGACTATTGTAACGCCACAATCAAAAAGAAGAAGAAGAAGAACCCAAGGCTAAGACTTTCAAGCAGCAGCCACCAATAGAGCCAATTTTTCAACTGTAATTCATGTGTTCAAAAAATTTAGATGATTAGGGTACCATGTTATTGTTTGTTATGCAGGTACCACAGATCATCCTAGATGATGCACTACACAATAATAGAGGTGCTTATATACACATCTTAGTGACTCAGCCACGGAGGATAGCAGCCTCATCTTTAGCAGCCAGGGTGGCTCAGGAAAGAGCTGAGTACCTCGGCAATTCTGTTGGTTATGCTGTTCGTTTGGAAAAGTAAGATTTTAATATGCAAGTCTAATTAACAATAATCATCAATATAATTAGTATAATTAACAATAATCAATTATAATAATGAAATCATGTTAACATATTTTGAATTTGAACATGTAACATTATCATGAGATGTTTTGAGTCAGTTCATTGTCTAGTTTTTTAAATATAGAACATATTTACCGAAAAAAATTAACAATAGTACACAATAGTATTGACCTGCCATTACAAAGATACAGTCAACTCAGAATGAAACTGACTGGCTGCCGACCATACAAAATAAACTTGTATCTGTAAAGGTTTTTGGGTAAATTAAAAGTTACCCAATGAACTTATAACAAATACTGTCATACAAACAATCATATATAAGCTTAACATTTCAGAACAGACTGTAGACCTCGAGGTAGTATTATGTACTGCACTACTGGTATACTCCTGGCCGATTTGGAAGTGAACCAAGGCTTGGCTAACTACAGTCACATCATATTGGACGAAGCCCATGAACGAGACTGCCACATGGATTTCTCCATGTGCATGGTTAAACAGGTATTTCATTCAAATTGATTGAATGATTAATTAAGGTTATTTTTAGGAGAGAAATTGATCTTTGATCCTATATTTTTATTTCAGGTCCTTAAAAAACGCAAAGATCTGAAGCTTATTCTGATGAGTGCCACCATAGACAGCGAGCGCTTGTCAGGCTATTTTGATGGGTGCCCTGTAATGCACATTGAAGGGCTTGCCTATCCTGTACAGTCCCTTTATTTAGAGGATGTACTACATCTGACAAGCTATAGGCTTCCTGCAGACATGCAAACACCAGGAAAGAGGCGCATGAGGCGGCACCAGGAAAGGAAAATGATGAGCAAGAGAATAGAAAATGATGTGGCTTACAGAGCAGAAATAGGTATACAGTGTTCTTTTAAATCTTGATGGCCTTGGCAAACGTTTATCAATAAACATAAGATGATTCACATAAATTTGTATGCCTTCTTAAATAATAAATTTTGAGATTGTTTGTCTGTGTTCACACTAATGTGTACAATTAAATAGCATTTATTTAAAACTTAATTTATTTCAGCCCCCTGGCTAGAGAGTGTGAAGAGAAACCTAAACAGAGATGTCTACATGACTCTCCAAGATTCCAGAATTGAGGAATTGAACATAGATTTAATTCTAGCACTGCTCTTACACATATGCAGCGGTCCGCCAGGCGCTATTCTAGTATTTCTACCCGGAATGGGAGATATAACTAAACTTATAAGAGAAATGGAACGTAGTGCAATGTTCCCACGGCAACATTTCGAAATTTACCCGTTGCACTCGAAGTTGCCTACGTTAGACCAGCGACGGATATTCGACAGGCCTCCAGCGCATATACGCAAAATAATAATCGCTACAAACATAGCTGAGACTTCTATAACTATAGACGATATCGTCTATGTGATAGACTGCGGCAGGATTAAGATTACAGGCTTGGATGTAGAGGAAAATATACAGACGTTGCAAAATGAATTCGTGTCCAAAGCCAACTTAATGCAAAGGTATTTAAGTTTCAGTAGGTTAGGTATTGCTATACCATGATACCTTCACTACAAAAATGTTTGACAAGGGGTTCACAAATATTTTATTGGCAAATGGGTTCCTTAGAAAATTTACATGAATTTCAAGCATAATGATTTCACTGACTTCGAAAATTATTTGTTGGCCTATTTCAGACGCGGTCGCGCTGGTCGTTGCCAACCCGGTGTGGCTTACCACCTGCTAACATCTTACCGTGCCCAGGTCATCCTAGACAGACACCCGCCCGAGTTGCAGAGGAGCAATCTCCTGGAGCCAGTGCTTACCATAAAGAAGCTGCGCCTGGGCAAAGCGCTGACGGCACTACAGTTGGTGCCTGATGCACCCGTAGCGATAACTATACAGAAGGCTGTGACGCATCTGCAACAGTATGTAGACACCTCAGCATTTCGGTTTTTGGTAGTTTTACACATACATATACATACATACATAAATCACGTCTTTCTCCCTTACGGGGTAGACAGAGCCTAAGGTGACAAGACCCAAAGGCCACGCTTAGCATGATTGTGGGCGCATAGGTGGAAAGGGGAATCAAAACAGTGATGGGTAGCTAGCCGCATCACCTATATGATTCCTGTGCCCATTCCCTCGATGGACTTTTACCATCTGCGCGGGAGGGGGTTTTGGTAGTTTTATTTGTACATAAATAAATAAATCACGTCTTTATCCCTTACGGGGTAGACAGAGCTAAGGTAACAAGACCTAAAGGCCATGTTTAGCATGACTGTGGTGTCGTATAGGTGGGAAGAGAAGCAACTCGTACATTCTATTAAATCGAGTGAACACATACGCAGGGCAGGGAATTCCTATCTTTCGGCGTTAGGATAGTGAAGGACGTGTGGAAACGCTAAGCTTTGGTAAATTGTCAGCTATCGCAAATATTGCAATGCGTTCGGAACTTCTTGCAATACCACAAAGGGTCTTCGGGATCCTAACTTTAACATTGAACGAAAAAAAAAAGAATATAATGGAGGGTATGAAGGAAAATGTAATGCTTTATTAATTCACCATATAGCTTCACGAACAACTTTCGTTAGGCGCTATAGAATCGCCAGCTTAAATCATTTTGTAGCAGAGCAGTTATAATAATATGTTCTGGCCAGCAATTAATTTACCTAGATCGATCCGTATGTATTGGGAATTAACCTATTCTCATTATTGTCTTCCAGATGCGGTGCCCTTGACGACGATGAGAAATTGACTCCTCTAGGATGGCACTTGGCCCGGTTGCCGGTGCACCCGGCGGCGGGGAAGCTGCTGTTGTTCGGAGCCCTGTTCGGGTGCGTCGACCGCGCCGCCAGCGTCGCAGCCGTATGGGGTTTCAAAGACCCCTTCAATATTGTCATCGGTAATAATTTTTTGTCTTTTTAAACTTAGTTCCACAATGAGAAGAGAATTTTTTGTGGATAGCGTCACCATATAGCGGCCAAAGTGCAGGCGCGGATCCGATCCAGAGGGGGAGCGAATTTTGAAGCGAAAAATTGTTATGAATATGAGATATGAATAAAGTAAAAGGAAACTACTTCTAGCTCTTATTATAGAATCAATCTGTAGTTTTGCAGCAACACACAAATTAATAGCATATTGATGATATGTGCTTTTAAAAGTCGGGCCACAGCTCCCGAAAATGGTTATAAGTCCTGAGACTCATAGTTACCTGAAAAGTCCTCAAATATGGTATAAAACAAAGGCGTAGTGTCTCCCACGCATCGTGTGTGTTTTGAGTATTACGCTACTGAGTTCATTCTTGCTTTATACTGGTAAAAAGTCACACTTACACAGTAAAACAACAATTTGTACTCCAGGCAAAGAAAGGCAAGCAGAACAGGCAAAGCGTCATCTAGCGCAAGGCGAACCGAGCGACCATGTCGCTATATCCGAGGCTATCATACAGTGGGAGAGGATTGGACCTCCCCAGCAAAACCAGTTCGCGTACGACTACTTCCTTTCGAACAGCACCCTGCGGTTACTATCAGATATGAAGCAACAACTTTGTGCAACGCTGACACAGATGGGGTTCCTTACTTCGAGGAATACACCTTCGGCGTGGGAAAACAGGAACGCAGATAACCTGTGTGTTTTTAAAGCAATCGTTGCTGCGTCTCTGTATCCGAATATCGGAAATGTTAAGTAAGTTACGCAGTTTTATGTATATTTCGCTCTATTGTGGCTTTCACTATCTGGAATTTTAAACCTCTTTGTCGGTCCCTCGTTTAATGCTCCTCTCATCTACTCAAAGGTTAACTGGTAGAGATCCCTTATAGGGATAAGTTCGCCTTTGTGCATATATTAATGTTATTTTTATTTTTTTGTGAATTGTATCTGTTTCTTTATATTTGTACAATAAAGCATTTACTTACTTACTTACTTATATTTATTTTAGTTGTATTTAGATTAGAAATTAATCATCTCCAGCACATGTCCCACTGCTAGCCATAGAGCTCTCGGAAAGATCATGATTAATTTCAAATTAAAAATTATAACTCGAGACTGTGCCGAAATACAGCTAAAATTTGTAACCACATCTTTGTTATGTACGCTTAGACTGATCAGTTATCTCTCATCACAGATGGATAATACCACGAAGCCGCCATAAGTCAACACGGATCGTTATCCGAACACCAGATGAAGGCAAAGTCACCATTCACCCGAGCAGTGTGATGTGTACTAAGCCAGGCGGTGACGGATCACTCTGCAACAATCCTGGAGCCAACTGGCTGGTGTACTGGTTGAAGCAGAAATCTACCCAGTTATTCTTGTTCGAAGTGACGCTCGTGTACACTCTGCCTTTGATGTTCTTTGGAGACCTTGCTGTCAGTGAAGGTATGTACTAACTAGTTTTTGTCTGCAATTCTGCCTGCATAGAATTCTTAGTCTATGCCAAGTGGCCAGTTCGTACTCTTTTCGGTAAGCTGCAAAAACCGTAGGCTAACGGCAATAAAGCAATCTCATACTCAGAAATATGTATTATTTTCCCGAGGGAGCTATGCTATTTTGAGGCATAAAAAGTACTATCAAATAATTTTTTATGTTTACTTTTACGGTTTTACCGTTAGAAATTTAATTTCTAAATGTCACTGAAAATTAAAACAAAAAGTCCGAAAAGTAAAGCTATGAAAAACATATAAAATATGATTCAAATTAGTCCTATGTTTGCGCAGGAATGAACTGCAAACAAATAAACTTTCACACACGTTTTTATATATATTATATAACGAGATTTGATTAAATAAGATACTGCTTTTACATGCTTGAGCACCTTTTGCGAATAAATATTTCATTTCATTTTATTTCGAAAGGGCCGAACTTATAGCAGCATATGCGGTCCCATGGAAGACCGTCGTAGCCTATGATAGAAGTTTATTAAATTAAATTTATTATAAACTAGCTTCTGCCCGCGACTTCGTCTGCGTAGAATTATACATAAAAACCTTCCTCTTGAATCACTATTTATTTAAAAAAACCGCATCAAAATCCGTTGTGTAGTTTTGAAGATATAAGTATACATAGGGGACATAGGGACAGAGAAAGCGACTTTATTTTATACTAGCCTTCCGTCCGCAGCTTCGCCCGCGATAAATTAATTTTCCTGTAGGAAAAGGTATTTAGCTCTTAAAGTTTTTTAAATTTCAGTTCCGGATGTCCCTGAAGACTGCCTTGTATCAGTGTCAACTGTCAAAGTGCAGTGCAAAAAGGAGACAGCAGACCTTGTATTCAAGCTTAGGGCATTGTTGGATCAGGTCCTGGCTTCAATGGTCATGGAATCTAGCTCAAAATCCAAGGCACATAGTCAATTTGATGAGTTAGTTTTGAAGTAAGTTAATTAAATTTAAATAACACTAGCTTTTTAAGATTTTTGAAGTAAAAACTTCTTTAGCGGCGTTGAGGATTTTTTGGATGGGTAAAAGATGTTAAACTCCCGTCAGTTTGATCTTGTGCTGGGCTTAAAATACGCACGTTGATTTCGTCAGTTATACACGTAAACTTTTGGGTTTTTTTCTTTTTCTTTCTTTTGCGTGTGCGTAGTTTTCACTTCTGCCGGTACTCCCAGAGTTCAACCCGTTCGTTTTTTTTTGAGGTTTTGATTATTTGCATTAATCTGAAAAACTATCATCATCATAATGTTTCTAGTCGTTTCCTTGTACAAGCCAAAGTTGGATGTGTACGTAAGCTCACGAATAATATTTACCAGCTGAACTTTTAAGATTGCGAATGTTCATTACACTCATATTTTACGTTTATATTAGTATTTTTTTTTGATAAATATTTTGATTACTACAGGTATTTAAGATTTTTGATATAACTTGTTTATTTCGTAGGGCTGTGACAGACCTTATTACTGCCGAAGATGAAAGATTGGAAGACATGGACGAAGATTCAGATGAATCCGATCGCACTGACGACAGCGGCCAGAGCGGCTATCGCAATCGCCCTAAGTTTTACTAAATGTATCTTAAGGATTTTGATTAAAATAGTTATTTGATTACGTATCTTTGAAGTTTGAAGTATTATTATCTTCCACTTTTATCAGATTATCAGTGGCGTAGCTAGGTAACCAAGGGCCCTGGTGCAAATAAAAAAATGGGGGCCCACTACTGTTTAAACTGGTTACGTTTTAATAATAATAGTTCGATCGAGATTTTCTGGTAAGGATTCGTGGGCCCTCTGAGCTTGAGGGCCCCGGGGCACTGCCCCACCTAGTCCCTAGGTAGCTACGCCACTGCAGATTATCCTAGAATACACGAACAGCAAGACACGATCGAATCTTGTTCTCACTCGGCTTCACGTTTGTATGTTTTTCACTTCCCGTTCTTTCTCTATTCTTTGCTTAAGTGTCCGTTGCACGCAACCGGCGTTGTGCTACGGGACATGCATTAGAAGTTTTATATTGAACAGAATCAGTGTAATATGCAAATTAGAGTCGTAAGGCTGAATATACAGTAAAGATTATAGGATGCTCTCGCTGCTCTTTTCTACATGCTATTCGAAAAGTGTTATCAACTTGTCTTGATATCAATATCACAATCGTTACTCGGAAACGTAATCATATCATACAACAATTAATTTTATTTATTTTCATTGCAACCTACAATGGACAGTAGAGTTAAAAGGTTAAATAGTGTTTTTAATTTTATAAATAGTTTCAATTTAATTAATAGGTAAAAATGGGTGTTATTTCAAGTATATTGGGCTTTCAAAGAGAACCTCATCGTATTTTAATTTGTAAGTACTTACCTATTGCTTTAAAAATAATTGTGGCTTATCTGGTATGTTTAAAAACAATTTTTTAATAGTAAGGTTTTCTTTTAGTGGGCGTAGATGGCGTTGGCAAAACAACCATTATGTTCAAAATAGTGACTGGAGAAACGGTAAACACCATTTCTACAGTAGGTTTCAACGTTGAGACATACACTCATAAGAAGGTTAATTTATCCTTCTGGGACACGAGACGAGGAGGTAAAATGGCTCCCCTGATGCGTCACTATTATCCTGGCACCAAAGGGATTATCTATGTTATAGACTCTACCGATGATGAACATATAGAAGAAGCTGAATATGAACTAAGGAGATTGGTATGCGCACCATTTTAATAGTAACCCAACTATGGAACTCTTTCACAATATGTTTCGTAGTGAACTCTGACATGCACTTAGTGTTTTTTATTTGAAAAAGTTATACCACAGGTTTCAATTTTAAATATACTTCCGTTTTGTTTTCTTGTTGATTGACTGAGTTCTAAGGATAGCTAAAGTGTATTACCGTTAACTGCTTTTAACTAAAATAAGTATTCTATTTTGTAGTTAATCGAAGACGAATTTCGAAGTGGTCCATTTTTGATCTATGCAAATAAACAGGATCAACCCAATGCGAAGAGTTTGGATGAGCTAAGGAAACTATATAAATTAGATGATTGGAGAAATCATTGTGTAAGTTCTATTTATAGCTAACTGACTTTTGTCACTGACGAAACCATAGTGCAACGCTAGCTGATTCAATCCAATTCCTAATTTTAAGCGTATGACAGTCGTTCCTTTTACAGACTATCACAGAAGCAAGGTAAAGTTATGGTTTGAGAGTTAGAACTTCCGTGGGCGTGTGTGTAGGTACTTACGACAGCCGGGGAAATTACGGGCACAAGAGGCATTTTATCTTAGTCCTCTAGGTTGGCAACGCATCTGCAATTCCTCCGGGGTTGCGGGTGTCTATGGGCAGTGGTGATCACTTACCAACAGGTGACCCACTTGCTCGTTTGCCTGCCTATTCATATAAAAAAAAAAAAAAAAAGTATTAATTTCAAAAGTGCTATGTAATCATAACACGGGGTAAATACAAAATTACCGTGGCATGTGTTGGCCGTTATTTTTTCTGAACCACTAGTTTATTTTCACATACACATACAAGCGGCTTGTGCTGTAGAAGGAAAAGGATTACACGAGGGCTTAGATTGGCTTTGCCAGGAACTGAAAAAACGTGATATTGTATAGTGAAAGGACGCAAAGTGTTTTTACCGCTGTAGATATCATTTGTTTCCAATATCGACGAATAATACCATACTTACTAAAACGAAGTAGAAAAACTTTGACATTATGTGACAACACCGGCTCTGTCTCTTCACTGCATTGAATGTGAATGGCTTGTTGGATTACCTTGCTTCTACGTAACGTGTGCGCGGCAGACTTTGTAGCTACGACTAAGTAAAGGACATAGACGACTACATAGTATGCAGTACAATACTTGTGCCTTTTTTGCAAGATTTTTTTTCATGGTTTAATTCGTAATCCGTCAATTTTGGAAGGATACGGCGATAGAAACCCTTTATAACTTTTTGAAAAGTTGATTGACTTGATAATGATAATAGATGGATATCATGTAAATAGGTATTATACATAGATAAACATTCGCTGTGATAAGATTTCATAAGATTGTACTTGATTTATTATGAAAAATAACCTTATTTTCTGTTGGTTCCTATGTACAGTTAATATTGCTCCAAAAATACATTACAAAATATTATTATGTAACATTATGTACTTTAGCACAATTTAAATGTATTAATTATGCTTACAAAATATAACTATACGCATTAGTATAAATTCTTAAGTTTCTTACTTCGCCAATCCTGCGGTCAACACGTTTCAGTGTCAGAGTTGCCAGTTAAATCCATAAAAAAATACCCAAATTACTTGTGATTCCAATTAGCTTTACGTTTTTCTACGAAACTTTTTATCCCTTCTTGACCATCATTCATGTTAATATTGTCTACCATTATCTTTTCGCCTAGATCGTATGCGTCAAGCAAACTCAAGTCAATTTGTTTATAATAGAATTCTTTGCCCAGGGCAATAACGCTCCGGCTTTTATGTTTGATGCTTGCCACAATTTTGTTTACATCTTCATCTAATTTATGTGTTGGGACTACTTTTGTGACAAGTCCACTCTCATAGGCTTCCTGGGCCGTCATTGGTAGCCCTGAAATGTGTGAACAAAACATTAGTAACAGTATTTTATACAAGCCCAATGGGTGCTCGTATACGCAAAATTATGCAAAGAAACTTTACCGTTCGAAATTAAAGCTATTTCCCAAGCCAACTATTCAAAAATGTTACCTATACTATGAGTTTTTTGTTTGTGGATGTGCCTTGAAAGCTTTAAGATCGCTTTTATACTTTTTACCTGTAAAAAGCATGTACATCGCTCGCGATTTGGGTACACATCTTCCAACAGCTATCCCAGGAGTTGAACAGAATATTCCAAAGTTGGCACTGAAATTTTGTTTTTATAAATGTGTTGTATTGTTGACTCAATGTTCATAGGAGGAGGTAATGATGCCATCTTACCCTGGTGTGGAGAATTTGCTAGTGTCTGAGCATACAACCATATCACAAGTGGCAACTAGCTGGCATCCTGCTGCAGCTGCAAAACCATTAACCTACAAGGATGGTTAGTTAATTACGAGTAATAGTTGAAACTGACAGCTGGCAAAAATAAGCTTAAATACAATATATTTTTTTCTATTATGTAGTCAGGAACTTACTTTAGCTATGACAGGAACGGGGCTTTGAACTATGGACTTCATTAGCTCTGTAGCTTTTTGAAACACTAATTTATGGTGATTGATCCCTGTGCTAGATTGCTAAAATCAGAAAATTAAAACTTGGGAACATTAAAGAGAATAGTAAATAGCCTTCAGCCACAGCCAGGCATATGTGGGTTTATTATTATTCTTACTAAATATTTGTAGAAATGAAATGCAATAATTGCCACACCAATAATTGTCTAATTATGACTTAATTGTTTTGTTGTACTTACTAATTCTTTTAAATTATGTCCAGCTGAGAACACATTCCCATTTGCAGATAAAACTATAGCTCTTAAAGAGGCATCTTCTTTATTTGCATTGATTGTTTCTACAAGGTGGCTCATCATATCCAAAGATAATGAATTCCTGGACAAACAATTTTGTACAGTTAAGGTGCATCCACACTGCAGTTAACTTTTGTGGAGCAACACTGCAACACAATAACATTAGATAACTATCTGTAACTTTTGTGGCTACTAAAACTACTTTTTGCTATTGAACATGGTTACATTATTCTACAAAAAGTAACTGCTTTGTGAATGTAAGTACCTCTACAAGTCGAGCTAACCAATAAGTAGGAGCTGTACCTAGAATATTAAGATTATTGTCTGCCTCAGTTTTAAGCTCAACATGGCAAATTATGCTGATTTCACACAGAAGCAGAACCATGGAGATCACATGTTTATGTCCAGTCTTGGTGTGCGAGTTCACATAATAGTGGTCCATTGTTGTTATGAAACCGTCATAAGTGACAGACAATATTCTAGATCTAGACATACCTATCCGAAAAAGCAGATAACAGTATGTTCATGGTGATTACATTGAACCTACTGTTGACTGAACTAATGTAAAGTATATGAAATATAAACTTACTTAGTTTTTTCATGGTTCAAAGTTATTTCTCTCATCCCGTTAGATTCTTTTGTTACTAAATATTCATTGTGAACATTACGATACATAAATAGCGGCTTAGTGATGTTTCTCTGCAAAATTAGATTACATACACATTTAACATAACCATTATTAATTCTATACCATTATTTCAGTTATGTATTACTTTGACAGCTTACCTTTAATATAGCTAACATATTTACTTGGAAAATATGTTCTTTTAATGTTAAATCTGTTCAGTGTGAATTATCTAAAAATTGTAAATAAAAATATTATTTATTACAACTTAACCTAATTAAACAATGATAACATTGATAACCGTCTGTTATCAACTTCTTACGAAGTTTTGTTTTATTTGTTATCAGTTTCCTGTCATTCTCGGGTTGTCAGTTACGGGAAAAAATAAAATCACGACATTGTTCTCAATTGGAATCACTTTTTCCAAGTATTCTCATATTGTGTTTTAACATAATCATTTGGTTGGAATTAATGTCTTATGCATCGTTTACACGCTCCAAGATGTAATAGTACATTACTGTCTAGGCCAGAAAGGAGGCAATTGCTGGCTGAGTATTGGTTTGAACGGACGAGCTTGCGAGTCCGTTTAATAATACGAAGCCAGCA
Source organism: Pandemis cinnamomeana (assembly GCA_932294345.1). NCBI lineage: Eukaryota > Metazoa > Arthropoda > Insecta > Lepidoptera > Tortricidae > Pandemis > Pandemis cinnamomeana. The sequence goes on along the minus strand of OW028715.1, from coordinate 6,591,327 downwards.
ATGCTATTCTGGCCGAGGCAAGTATAGTGCTTTTCTCAAAAATCGAAAATAAATGAAAATAAAATAGTGAACATTGTTTTGCTTTGCCGCCTTTTTCTATCAATGGCATTTGAAGATTGTATTTTTCTACCCAGAACGACTAAAGCTATTTCAGACACAGATAAATACGTTGTATTAGCTTTTTTTTTTTAATTTGATGTTTTAAGTCTTGTGCCTTTATTTTATAATGGTGATTTGCATTTTTAAAAAGTTAATAATTTTTTTTTTTTTTTTTTTTTTTTTTTTAGCTTCGCGCTCTTGGCGCATTTAGCCAAACGGGGAAACGGAATTATTAAATGAAAATACAGCAGGATCGGAATTTGGAAAAAAGGGAGACGAAAAGATCAGGAAGGGTTAAAGATAAATAAAATTATTTATAATTTAATATTGTTGTCGGATAGGAATGAATATAATACTTTAAATATATATAAAGACTTGTCATTTATGACAAGAAGGGGTGGGACAGATACAGGAAAAGGAACGCCAAGAAGTGACAGTTGTTGAAAGAAGGAATAGCGATCATAAAGAGGGCAGGCGAAAAGTATATGATTGAGGTCACTGGAAAGAGCTCCACACTCACATGTTGAGCTTTCAACAATTCCCAATCTTGCAAGATGTTCGGGAGTACATACATGTCCAATCCTCATGCGAGATATCATGCTTGTTGCAGTCTTGGAAAGTGAGATTTTTGAGAACCAGGGCTTGGCAGGGATTTTAGGTTGGATATCACGATAACGCAAACCAGTTCTTACACCAGGGGCGGCCCAGAGCTGGCTCCATGCCTCATGTAAGTACGTCTTTGAAAGGCCTAGGAGATCCTCCGCAGTATTTTTATATGGATGGAGATCACCGCAATCAATGGCTTCACGAGCTACCCGGTCCACGCTCTCATTACCTTTGATACCCCTATGCCCAGGGATCCAAGCAAAGGAAACCACATATCCATTCTGGTGACATTTATATAGTAAACTCCGTAATTTATAAACATGTGGATTGTAAGATTTTGCTTTAAAAGGAAATTTAGAAATAGCCTGTAATGAACTCAGCGAATCTGAGAATACTACACAATTTTTAAGTTTCATTAAAAGGATATATTCTACTGCTTTCAGGATGCCAAAACACTCTCCAGTGTACACAGAAGACTCCGGTGGCAGTTTTATTTTTTGTACAATATTATACTGAGCGTGCAGTATACCGACACCAACACACCCGTTAGGAGAGACCTTCGAAGCATCTGTGTAAATATGTTGGGCATCCCGAGCATCTGATTCTGTTCCAATGAAACCTAAAAACTGGCGGTTATGTTCCACATCATTCTTAGAGATACCTGTTTTTAAGATGGACGGAACAAGAGTTAAAGATTCATATTCATACTGATAAATGGGTAGTGTTGACGAATTGAATGTGGGAGCTAAAATAGATTTAAATCTGTCAAAGCTTCTAATCAAACATGGAGAGTTCTTATGTTTCCAATAACTTGACGAAGATATTTGCATAGAAAGGCAAGAGAGAATGGACCAGAGCTGATGATTGGATAACTGAGCACAACGAAAAAGATATCGATCACTAAGATACTGACGCCGTAAATAGAGAGGAGGATCAACACACTCCACTTGAAGTGCATTGATTGGACTGGATTTCATGGCTCCACAGATAATTCTAAGAGCTTTAGACTGGACACAATTCAATTTCTTGAAACCAGCAGCACTTCCAGGTTCTAGTAAAAATGTACCATAGTCTAAAATACTCCTTACCAATGCATTATATAATAACTTCAGGCTTAAAGGATGTGCACCCCACCATACTCCAGATACGCATCTCAGAATGTTAATGTTTTTTTCACATTTTGAAACTATATAGTCACAGTGAGCAAGACCAGATAATTTGCTATCTAGTATAACTCCTAAAAATTTAATTTGATTTTTAATTGGAATGACATGACTACCAAATTTAATATTAATTGGGGGAGGGAGCCTTTTTCTTGTAAATAAAACGACTGCACTTTTAGACACAGAAAGCTCCAAACCATTGGAATCTAACCATATCTTTAATAAACTTAGAGAAGAAGTGAGACTATTACTTGCTTGTTCAATGGAGCTGTTAGTTGAGTATAATAGTAAATCATCAGCATATTGTAATACACTTACTGATCCATTTAAAGATGATTCTAAGTCAAATGTATAAATATTATATAGCAAAGGGCTCAGTACCGAACCTTGTGGAAGTCCTCGCCACACTGAACGGGTGATTCGATTCTTGTCATCTAGTAAAATACTAATGGATCTTTCTGCCAATAAATTAATAATGAAATTAGTTAAAAATATAGGTACACCTAACCTGTAGAGTTTATCCCTCAGTACTGGAACTAACACATTATCATAGGCAGAACTAATATCAAGGAAAGCAGCTGTTACTGACTCGTTTTTTGAGAATGCTAATCGGATATTAGATGTTATTATCGCCAGGCTGTCATGACAAGACCGGCCTTTGCGAAAGCCAAATTGGCTTGAAGCCAGTAACTGTTTGCTTTCCATGAAAAATTCAAGTCTGTTTTTGATCAAGTGTTCTGCCACTTTGGCAAACACAGAAGAGAGAGCAACTGGGCGATAAGAGGAAACATCTCCCACTGGTTTACCGGGCTTGAGTATAGGAATTACAATTTGGGATCTCCATGCCGCCGGAACAATTCCAGTAAACATAACTGTATTTATGATACTAAGAAAATAAGAAAGAGTATTATCACTAACATTTGAAAGGAAAGAATATGGAACACCATCCTCTCCTGGTGCAGAATCCTTTAGATTGGCTAAAATACCTTTTAACTCTTCCATTTGGAAGGGAGAATCGAGACCATATGGGGGAGTAATACTGGGAATGGTGGGAGGTTGAAAAACATACTCTTCAGGAACTGATGCAGGAGCTAACCGGTCCATAAACTGTCTAGCTAGATTAGGAGGAAGAATTCGCCTAGGGGAATCGTTAAATGCAGATCTAAATCTTTTTACATTATTCCACACTAAAGAAGGCTTTACATTGGGAGAGAGTGATGCGCAAAATTGCTTCCATCCTTCATATTTTTTCTTACGCAACAACTTCTTGGTATCCCGCGCAACCTGCATGTATACTTCAAAGTTTTCATTCGTCATTGAGTGGCGATAACGTCTTTCAGCCTCCCTCCGTTTTTTAATTGCCTGGGAACATTCATGGTCCCACCAAGGTGGAGAAGGAATTTTACCTACTGCACTATTTTTAACAGGAAAGCTTTGATCCGCTGCTTCAGTAATTATCTGTGCCAGGGCAGCCGAGGAAGCAACTACGTCCCCCTCATCAATATTAGGAAGATTAGATAGTCTCATTTCAACACAGTTTGTAAACATTTTCCAGTCTGCATTACTTAAATTGTACTTTAGCATGGGACTAGGCTTTGGATGTAACACAATACTAAAAGAAAAGGAAATTAAAATTGGAAAGTGATCACTACCATATGATGACTCCAATGTTTGCCAGGATACAGATGATGATAGTTGTGCTGAACAAATGGATAAGTCCACCACGCTAGCTGACTCCAGTGGGCCAGTTCGCCTAGTGGGGCAGCCATTATTGAGAACACACAAGTTATGATTATCCAAAATATCTAAAATCTGTTCTCCATGACAACTAGAGACTGAGCTACCCCAAGAGCGATGCTGGGAATTAAAATCCCCTAGAATTAAAATAGGCTTAGGGAGGGAAGATATTATTTGTTCCAGCTCATAAAATATTATTGATGATGGATGAGGAATATATACAGATATGATACAAATGTTATTTACAATGGCAGCAACAATGGACCATTCATTGTTGCTGTGTGATGGAGTAGGTATTGATGAAAAAGTTACATTATTCTTAATGAGTAATGCCACTCCACCATACCCATCGGGCCGGTCCTCTCGGAAACACGAGTAGCCGGAGACTCTAAACAGAGCTCCAGGTTTGAGCCATGTCTCCGAGAGGGCAAGAACGAAGGGATTAAACTTATTTATAAGATAGATTAGGTCTTGTTTTTTACTAATTACACTTCGACAATTCCACTGAACAATCTTGTCCATTTTGTATTAAAGTAGCAGCAAGTGCTTCAAGCAAGGGGGCAACGTGGGACGATGAAACTAGGTTAGATTTGGTTAATAAAGTAATTAAAGCAACTATAGCCTCAGCTACAGATTGAGTTTGTAATTCAGAATTATTTGAATCCTTCAAAGCGCAACCATTGGTAGGAGACGGAATAGTGTATTCCTTTAACAGAGCATTATGAGCAGCTTGATCATAGCCTTTGCTAGTTCTAATTTGAGGGCCACGAGGTTTAACAAACACTGTTTTTCTGTATGATTGGTTGAATGTATTTTGGCTAGTTCCTTGTCCATTACTATTGCGATATGTTTGTTGGGGAGTAGGTTGGTGAGGAGAGGGATTTGAATTAAAAAGAACATCTGCAAAAGATTTCGATACTGGCGGATGAAGCTTTGCAGCTTCACCATACGAAACGCAGCTATTAGCCATAGTCACTTTAATATCTTTTTGTCTTTTGTGTTCTGGACATGATCTATTAATTGCGAAATGAGAACCATTGCACATAAAGCAGAATGCATTGTCTTCCACCACAGAGCAAGTCTCAGCCGTATGCATTTGACCACATTTGTAGCATTGAGGCTTCGATCTACAATTAGTTTTGGTATGTCCAAACTTACAACAGCTGAAACATTGTACCGTGGGGAAAACATACAGCTCTACTGGGATGGCATTGTAGCATGAAAACACGCGCTTGGGCAATTGCTGTCCGTCAAAAGTCAGGACGACTGTTTCTGAGGGTATCCATCTAACCAAATCGTTTTCAGTGACCCTTCTGTTGAGTCTTCTCGCCTTAACTACCTTTCCGCACCCGATGGGCACCGAAATATTTATCAAAATTTCCTCCTCGGACCACTGTGCAGGTATACCTCTAATTAGGCCCATCCGAGTAATTGAGAACGTAGGAATATAGGCATTGAGGTTCTCAGTCTCCAAACGAGCATCGGTAATGAACGCATTAGCATCGTTCATGTTGGAAAAAGCCATTGATATACGAGTGCGACCAATGCGCTTTACGCTCCCATTAATAATGTTTCGTATATTGTTTTTCATTAAAAACTTTCCGAATGATACCGGGTGTAATGACGAGTTTACATCAGTTTTTTTTATTTGTACGTGAATAGTAAACGGACTGACATCCGTACTATTAAAAAAATCTCTGCCAATCCCTGGAGCTTTATCTTTTCCTATGTTAATCTCCTGTTTGTCCGGAATTACTGGAATGCTTTGTACTGTACAATCACATTCATAGCCACCTCCATTATTTTTTTTCCTTTTTTTATTACACATCTTGCATATTTTTTTTTGGCCTTTTAATACCCTTTTACGGTCGCTAACAGTAAATGACGTGGAGGTATCGGTATCCATATCCGAGTCAACAACTACATTATAACCCACCTGGAGGTTCGCACCTCCAGGATCTGGGGGTTCTTTATCCCCCATTGGGCAAGAATATAAAAAGGCAAAACTTACCTAATCCGACGTATTTACAAGCACTATATACAAAAATAAATATAAACTAGAAAAGAGGGAAACAAAATATATACAGAACCGTCACCTAACTGATCTTTAAACTAATTAAATTATTTATCTAAAAAAGAAAACCAGAAAACACAACCGCCGCGTTTCACGTTTCCCGCGCTTTTCAAGTTAATAATTAGACAGTAATGGAATTTGTATGCAACATTACTGTCGAGTTTAGCGCGACAGTAATGTTTTTTTTTTTTTTTTTTTAATTATGGACTGACCAGCAACAATTAACTTCCTGTTCTGATATGTAGTTAACAATGACGACTTTAACGGACATTTTTGAGAAAAAATGTGAGCTGGTTGTAGTTGATTATGATCAGAGGGATGTCGTTAGTTGAGGGATATTTTTATAGTGCAATGTAGTTACCTAAGAAATCAGTTCAAATTTTACTCTAACGAAGCAGTAGTAGTAGTAGTCGGCAGGATACGAAAGAAAAACTTCACAACAGAAGAGTTTTTCTTTAGTTTTATGAGTGCATAAATTGATTAGGCAGTAACTATGTAATAGCAATTCATAAAACTAAGAACGAATGATAATCTAACTTGTTTTTACATTTATTTTTATTCTATCAACTGATCGGGTTTGATTCACTATATTTTATCGATAAGTACCGATTTACATGTCACCGTGTAAACTCAGCATTACTTTCTGACAGTAAAGTTGACACTGACATTTTACTGACTGGATTTGACTGACAGTTCCATCCGTCAGTTCAGTTCAGTCAGGCCAAGCCAGTTTAACACTTGCACTTGAATGGTTGCGTATTACTACTTGTTAGTTGTCTAAATGTCTAGTTGAATTGGTTGTGAAATATATTAATGTACTTGGAAGAAACGAATAAACTAAACATAATTATTATTCCTTAATAAAAATTTGTAGACTACGACCATGATCTCGGAAAGAAACCATAAAACATTCCAATATTCTTCACATTCTTTAGAGCTTCTTTAGTTAAATTCTTACAGAGATAGCCTTAAGAGATAAAGATGTTGCAAAGCGTAAGTTAACTTCACATTCTTGTTTTGAATTAAATTAAAGAGAAATAGTTTACCTCACTAAGGAATGAAAACCCACTATTCATAGTTTCTTTTTTTTATTCACAGGACTTTTGGTCCCTGCTGTGCAGAGGCCGTAAGAAGAAAGTAGTATCTTTAGTAATAATTTTAATTTTTTTAATTAATGCAATGCTTTATGTGAGCCTGGAGCTATACAATGCTATGAAGAAAAACCATGAAGATTGGAATAAAAAGTACTTAATTGTTTTATCCTTACTAATATTATAAATGCGAAAGTAACTCTGTCTGTCTGTCTGTCTGTCTGTCTGTTACCTTTTCACGCTTAAACCGCTGGGCCAATTTAGTTGAAATTTGGTATACAGATAGTTTGAGTCCCGGGAAAGGACATAGGATAGTTTTTATCCCGGAAAATTGCATAGTTCCCGCGGGATACCGCCCAACCACTGGAATTTTTCAAATTTAAGGCGGAACAAAGTTCGCCGGGTCAGCTAGTAGCTTATAATTTATAATGCAAAACAATAAAAGTAAATCTTCTTACTAATGTTTCACAATAATTAATTAAATATTGACACCAATTAGTGTACAAATGTCAGTGACTAAGAGTGAAAGGTTGCTGTTTGGTTCTCTTGAGTTAGTAACCCCCCCACACTGTCTTATGGTTTGGCACTGCATACCTACTATGCTTTAAAAACAACTTGTGATTGTATTTGTGTTCATGCTTAGTTTATATATTTTTTTACAATAATTGTTGAATCAGAGGGTTTTCTGTATTAAAAAAATCAATTGAAGGGAGAGGGTTTTAAATTAATGCTTTATTGTCATTTCTTTCAGTTGGCTAATAGACAAACAAACAATAACGGATAAGAGTGGCATGCGAGTAATTGTTGGACACTATGTTGGAGGCCTGGGCAAGGGCAACTTATCTGATGGTATGTTTATTGTTATCCACTGCTAATTAACATGTTGCTATTGTACAGTGATTTATTTAGTTTCGTTAGATTTTAAAGCTCATTATTAGCAGGTTTTAAATTCTATAAAAAAAATTGTAAACATATCTGTACTCAATTTGTTCATAAATTTAAAATGAAAGATTTCAAAGTTTCACTGACTTTTTGTATACCATCAATGCTCATAAAACTTGACATTGTCACCTAGCTGCTACATGCAAGCCAGAAGAGAACTTAAATTAGGCCACTATGCCTTTTTACGGGTTTTTACTCGGTTGATGGTGCTGTGGACTTGACAGCCCTTGAATTTTAAGCACTCTTGTTCAAAATATTATAAATCTGATATTGTTACAGAAATCATACATAGCAACAACTATGCACCAGTGCCAGGTGCAGGAGAAGGTGGAAGGCCCGTGCAGCTAGCGCAGAGGGAAATTATCACTGCCAGGGACTTGTTCTCGTTACACTCATACAATATATTTGTTAGTGATAAAATTTCTATTAACAGAAGCCTACCTGATATGAGGAGTGACAGGTATGTATAGTGAATTTGGCTTGTCAATAAACTATATGGATGCTGAACATTGGTGACAGCTATTTTTAGTCCAATCAATGAGCAAGTAGTGGGTGAACATTTAAATACCTACTATGCAGAATTGATCATTTACCATCAATGCTATACAGGACATAGTAATAAAAATTGCCCTAATGCTAGTGTAGTAGGATACTTTTTATGATATTATCATAAAAAGTATCCTACTATATATTATATTGTGCTTTCTTTACCTACACTTACAATCTTAAGCTGCTTGTGACCAAAGACTTTATTGTTTAATGTATTGGTTAGGTGTAGGTGTTACAATCATATATTATATTCTCCATATTTTTCCATCAACAATTGACGACTGTTTATATCTTACAAATATTATAAAGGCGAAAGTTTGTAAGTTTTAATGTTTGGATATTTGTTGCTCTTTTATGTCAAAACGGCTAAACCGATTTTATTGAAATTTTGTACAAAGATAGTTACAGTCCAGGGGAAGGACATAGGATAGTTTTTATCCTGGAATGTCGCATAGTTCCCGCCGGATAGTCATAAGCGAATTCATCGCAGATGGAGTCTCTGGCAACAGCTAGTAAGTGTATATTTCTAGAGCATTTGAATTATTTGTTAATATGTTACAGTTGTAAAAGCGTGGAATTCAACCTGGATAACCTGCCCACAGCCACTGTTATCATTGTGTTCCATAATGAAGCGTGGTCTACTTTAATGCGGACAGTCATGTCAGTTATAATGAGGTCTCCTCAGCAGCTGTTGAAACAGGTGATATTTTTGTTTCGGTAATTATCCAATTGGAGAACACTTAGTAGACTAAAGAAAAGGATTAGACCGACTCATAACGACATCTGACTAAGAAGCAACTTGTGAGGCTTTACTATGCCTGTAGCTAGATCTTTATACAGTACAAATATTCTTTTAAACGCTTAAAAACAATAGAGGGTGCTTTTTATTTTATTGTCGCTTTAGTGGAATTGGCAACCTATATTCTTAAGCTTACTTGAAACAAAAAAATTACAAATCGCATTTGCAGGACTCAGTCGGCAATTTCTAGTCTTCTGTAACCCGTTGGCATTACGGCCTAGCAATGCTTAATAAAACTTGCAGAATTTTCCATACAAGCCCAAACTGGGCTTTGTGTACAACTTGCACAAGATTTTACTTGAACACACCTCTTTAGATACTTGACTTTGACTTGACTTGACTTGATTGTTTCTACATGATGTCAGTGGCGGACTAAGCCCGTCAGAGGCCCGGGGCGACAAAACTAAATGAGGCCCCCCAGCTTAAAAAAATAGGTACTAACTGCTAAGCACATTTTTAAAGTCTTGTTTAGGATTTGATCAGGACAACACGGAGGCATTTGGGGCCCCCCAAAGACTGGGGGCCCGGGGCGGGCCGCCCCTTCCGCCCCCCTGTTAGTCCGCCACTGCATGATGTGTAACTAATTTTAAGTAACTATGAAGTCAGTTTTTTTAACATTAATCATATATTTCCAGATAATTCTAGTAGACGATGCAAGTGACAGGAGGTACCTCGGACGCGAGTTAGACGACGCAGTGGTTAAGCTAGAGAAAGTGGAGGTTCTGCGCAGCAAGGAGCGGAAGGGTCTGGTTGGTGCGCGACTAATGGGCGCCAGGAAGGCGTCTGGGGACGTGCTGGTCTTCTTAGATGCTCATTGTGAGGTAAGAATTCAGTATAAACCGAATATTTTTAAATGAACACCACCACAGCTTCATATCTTTATTCCTTATGGGATAGACAGAGCTTATGGTAATAATAAGGCAGACAAGGTGTTCCTATATAATTTTTTTTAGATAGATTTAGGTCTTGCAATAATCTATGAACTCTATTGACGACGAAATAATATCCGTTTTCTTAAAAACAAAAAACTGGAATACTTTCAAATACCTTGCCTTGTCTTGCTTTCAAAAACCTAATTTTGTAAAGCAATTGCGTTTGTGCTAAATGAATTTTAATTCAGAAATAAGATTTCAAAAAGTTGTTTTTTCAGGTGACACAAGGTTGGTTGGAGCCTTTGCTAGAGCGGGCTGGAAGCGACGACGTATTCATATGTCCCCACATCGACCTGCTCTCTGAAGACACGCTGGCGTACACAAAGAGCATCGACGCGCACTGGGGCGCCTTCAGCTGGAACCTCCACTTCCGCTGGCTCATGCCGAGCGGCGAGGTTATGGTTCAAAAGGCCCAGAACCCCTCCAAACCGTACCCAACACCAGCCATGGCTGGAGGCCTGTTCGCGGTAAGAAAAAGCCTCTTCTGGCGTCTAGGCGGCTACGACGAGGGTATGATCATCTGGGGCGCTGAAAATTTAGAATTGTCCTGGCGAGCGTGGCAGTGCGGGGCTCGGGTGGAAATCACGTCGTGCTCCAGAGTAGGACACATATTCAGAAGACACAGCCCTTACAAATATCCTGGTGGGGTGAAGAAAGTTTTGAATTCCAATCTAGCTCGAGCGGCTTCCGTGTGGATGGACGAGTGGGCCGATTTCTTTTTCAAGTTCAATCCGTCCATCGCAGCCATACGCGACCAGCAAACTGTGTATTCGAGGGTAGAGCTGCGGAAGAATTTGAAATGCAAAAGCTTCAAATGGTATTTGGATAATGTGTGGCCTCAGCATTTTTTTCCGACGGAAGATAGGTGGTTCGGAAAGATTCGTAGTGACAAGGGTGGTTGTTTAGCGGTGACGCAGAAGACTCCGGGGCTCGCCATGCCGGCTACGGGCGCTGCCTGCGGGATGGACCACAGCAATTTAGATGTGATGGTCGTATTTACACCTGAAGGTAAGATCATGACGGATGAGAGTTTATGCTTAGAGGAGAGCAATAGTAGAGTCGTGTGGAAAGCTTGCAAAGAATCGCCCAAGCAGGTTTGGGAGCAGAAAGGACCTAGATTAAAAACGAAAGACGGTCTGTGTTTGACGCTTGTTCCGGTAGAGAGATACGATGGCGGCAATGACAACATCACGGTCAAGAGGTGTCGCGAGACTTCTGAACAAATCTGGCATTTCGAGCGTGTGCCTTGGCGGTAGTTGTGATATTAGGCCTATCTAATTTTGAGGTAAAACAATACTTACTACTAATACGTACTTACTTAAGTTTTATTTTGTTTGTTATTGAATCTCATTTATTTGTACCTTTTATTTATTGTGTTTTTATTAAAAATATATTGCCTACATTTTATGTCAAATATTTTAGTTCAAGCCTTATACAAATTTGTTTACATTATTGTACAAATTGTTAAGTTAATGGTTCAAAGCCGCAATTTTTTTTTAATGAAACATTCCATAAAGAGATAATTATAATGATTTATTGTGTATCAATAGGACTTAACAACCATGTGAATGAAAATGTTTTGATGAAAATTTTCAAACGAGCTTCTAGTTTCATATACCTACTTATAAATAAAAATACTTAGAAAAAGAACATTGTTTATAAAGGTATTGTTATTACACAAATTCAACATTTTGTAACACTAGCACAATTATATTTAGACACTTTAGCTAGGACAATTAAAGTAAAGTAGAACCGGTATGGCAGAAGAAAAGCTGCTTGTAGTGTTAACAAAGATAAAAAAGGAAAAGGATACTTTTACACTATGAATGAACGCGTTTCACCAAAAAGTATATAAATACTTAATTTCTCAGTTTTTCTTTTTACTATTGAAAGTATCGTATTTAGTGGCATTTAGTTGACAAAGTACCTGTGGTTTAAGTATAAGGTTTTTCAAAATTTAACTTCATTTATTTTATGCAGTTTCTTAGCATTGGATTTTTACATTTGTGTGTATTTTAGCAGCAGTGTATTATCTATTTTATTGTTATTCATTAATGATTGTTTATTTGAATATGTATAAATATCGTTTTATTTTGACACGCGTAATATAAAACTGAAAGTAATTAAATTAATCATCACATCACAAACTTACCTCACTGAACTTCTTTATTTCTAAATGTATCGTTGCCTTGAAAAATGTATGATTATGGACCAGATATTCAATGCTTGAGGAATAATTTAGTTATTGTCGATTTTAAGTACTTATCTAACGAAAATGCATTTATGTTTTTATGAACTGTAAACGCCATAGATATGTACGTACTTTTGCAATGAATATTAAGAAAAAATAGGGCGTCAAACGTTAATGTAGAAAATTAGAAATGTATGGTTTCGTAAATAAAAGAATGTTCTAGTCTATAGGTGTTTATTTAGGTTTGGCAGTAACAAAATAAAAGGCTTTTAGCAATAAGTAGAAGTTCATTATATCAGTAGAATAAAGTTATTAACTCGAATTCAGTCGAATTTTATAACATATCACTAATTGTATGGAATAAAAAATGTCGTTGTAATACTTATTGTATTATAGCTCGTTATCTGTATAAATTCATTAAATAGTATGGTTGTGCAAGTTCAACAGAATTATTTTATACTAAATATTCGACGTTGACAAATTTAACTGAAAATACATTTTTTTATAATCATACTGTATTTTATTTCTGTATCGATCCCGAAATTTACACAAGGAATATAAATAGTCTCATAAATGTCTTAAATTATAATATTTCTATTCTATTCGTTATGCAAGTAATAAAAAAAATAAGAAGGTAATTAATAGCACAGGTAGCGACAGAATCTTCGTTCTTTCCGCGGAATTGCAGTTATTTCTGTTGCATGTGTAGCAACGTGCGTCGCTATGGCCTCTCGCTCGTTCTACCGCCTTCAGAGCGAGACATACAGAGTCCACTTGAACTTTGGGGACGCATCCACGAAGAATGTCTACTGTGTTGCCAACTAAAACAAAGCATAACATTTTTTTAAAACAAAAAGAAAGGCAAACGGCATATTGTTACCTGATAATTAAATAAGCGAACACCACTACCTATGGACATCGCAAGCAAAGCATTGCAGATGCGTTGCTAGCCTAGTAGGCTCAGATAAAATACCTGATGTGCCACTAATTTTGTTACCTACTCTCTTCGCCGTAACGTTGAACGAACCGAAACCAAACGATAAAAATAAATATTTTCCTATTTCAAAACAAGAATAAAGAGTATGTTACTTTTACGGAGTTTTAGGGTTTTACCCTACGTCCTTTTTTAATAATAATAATAGGTTGATACCTGCTGATGCAGGATCCTTGTTAGTCAATGTTCTCCTCTACTTTTATAGTTGGCTTCAATTATTATAAGGTAGCCACTAATTGGATTCATACTCTGTGAAACAATAAACAACTACGAGCGTCATTGCCAACATGTTTATACCAGGAGCTTTTTATCACGACTCCCTTCCTAATAAACGCTTGTTTAGCTTCAATTAACCTAACACATTCTCTTGTCAGACACCGACGAAACCATACTTTTTCCTGTAACAACATGGTAACTTGTACCTAAGGGCTGTTCCATTAATTTTGATAATTCTTAACCCAAGGTTAGAAATTAACCCGGACTTATAGGAGTTAACCCAACCCTGCTCCACGTAAGGTTGCCTAAAGGCAAATCTAGAAATCATTAACTTACATGACTTGTCATCAGGCGTAGCCACCATCTTCAAGCAACGGTACTCAACAGGCACCTTGGAGTCTGTCGAAGGTGGCGGATGGCCCAGGTTGTGGATCCATTGCGCGGTGACCCAGTTGGAGGGGTGGCACTCTACTGGCGAGCCGGGGGACGCGGCGTCGTCCGGGTGGCAGCTGAGGCAGCGTTGGTAGAAGCAGCTTTCGGGTGTTACTGTTGAATATTCAGTGATATTGTAGACATGAGAGTAAACGGGTAGTTACGTGACTCGTCTAATTCCGCGATACGATGTTTGAAGCTATTCGTGGTGTGACATGAGCAAATATCATTTATTTAAATGTTACTTTATTTTAGTTTAAAAAGTATCATAGCCACGAAAGCTTCAAACATGGTATCACGGAATTAAGCGAGTCACTTAATATCCGAGTTTCCTATTTAATTTGGTACAGTCCTCATCGGATATGTCTAAGAGCTGAAAAATAAGTGAACACGACCGTATCGTCTATAGACAGACCGCTTACATGAGTCCTCGTCTGCGCGGGACAGGGGCGCGGAGTGGGACGAAAAAGGGGACGGAGAGGTGCAGGCGGGTAGTGCGCCTGCCGCCCGGACCTCTCTCGGCCCCCGCCGTCGTCCCACCCCGCGTCCCTGCATCGCGCGGCGAGGACTCATTTGAGCGGTCGGTCTATAGCGCATAAAATGCATGATGGGCTATACTATTTTTGAGCACCAAGACAGCTTCGACGTAGGTATGTAATGGCCAAGTACTGCGGTACATTTACTTTATTGTTGCAAATAAGTAGTAACATACGGTCCAAAAAGCACAATTCCGATTTAAGTCTTTTTCGACTTCGCATTGCGTTGCGATGTCACTATGAAATCTAAACGTTCTACACTATTAATTCGATTGTGCCTTTCTACTTATTTATTTACGGATGGTATGAAGTCTGTAACAGATCGGTATCTAATAATAAAAAGTTCATCAAGATATTATTTTGATTCGTCAGGCATGTGAGTCCATACTTAATAGTGGAGGATAAAATTAAAATATTTTTTTGCAAGAAACACGTACTTAGTAAGTCTTTTTTCTTAAGGAATATTCGCTTTAAGGGTCTAGGACTCTAGGTTAATTAATATAGCGTGCAGGTACCGGTGGCTTATCGAAAATCTTATACTTACCTACCTACAAAATAAAAAGATCCGTCAAACACACATACTATGCATAGGTACACGTGTTTGTACAGTTGTTAAAAAAATTACTTACCTATGTACATGCAGTGATTGATTTATTATGTGTACAGTCGAGTTCTGCAATACAGCCAATCGTTCAAAAATATCTATATAGTCCTTATTTTCAATTACATAAGGTGCGTGTTTAGATATTTTTATACGATCCGCTGTAAAGATATTGGAGAACTGGACTGTGCTGTAAACTACACTAACGCTTTTTTCGAGGTACCATCTTTAGTGGACCGGTTACGGTTAACACTATAGGTAAAAAAATGTGCATTTCATTGCCGTTTGCTGTTATTCGGAACGTAATTCTTATTTTCGAAGTGACGAAGTACATGAACGGTCACTTTGGAAGAGTATTCCCGGTTGTAGCACGAAAAAATGCCCCCCTTTTAGCTAGTAAGTAGTAACCCAAAATCGAGCATCAAGATAGACTTGCCATGAACTTATTTTCTTTAACGACACTATTGTTAAAATGTTCCGAAGTTGTAATATAATTGTAAAAGTAACATTAAGCGCTGCAGGTTAGATCGTGATCACCAATTTGTGCACCAGAATTGCTCCCTCATCGCCTCGCCTGCGACTGCCGTATCGATCGACTTCTGACTCCTGACATTTGCCCGGTCTACATGTCCAATCTCACTGTGTACCAGCCTTTACCTGTCCGTAACTGATCGCCGAGCCTGCGTAATGACCACTCCGGAGCGCAGTTTACGTTTGTTTTAACCGCCGCAATCATATGTCATTTTCTCGCGTTTCGCGCCATTTTACCGGTCATCAGCCTGTCGTTCCGATACACTCAGCGCGTACGCTACGTAATTATTGAAAGCGAGAGAATCCGCTCTCGATGCGTTGGTATGCCGTGCCCAGAGCGGCCACTTATTTAACTCGATCGTTCGCTTTTCTTTCACTTTTCTCCTTTTGACATATCGCCTGTATTACATTTTCTTTAAAGGTAAAACTTCTACTTACTATATTATAACCAAACCAGTCTAAATTTCTCAGAAAGCCGCAGAGTTGGTAGCATCTTTTGTCATAGAACATAGACAGCGAAACTAAGCGTAATGAGGCGGAGTGTTCCAATAAGGATGGTTGTACACGCGTAACCACGACAGCGGCTTTTCGACGCCTTGGAGAAAGTTACGATTTTTTGCTTTCACAGCAACACCAAAACTTGGACTTCATTTTTTGCATACGCACTAAGTACGCACTCTGTTATTGTTTGTTTCCTGACCCCTATGAACTTTTTCTGACCTTTGGCAAGTCAGTTAATAGTTTTACATGTCAAAGGCTTTAGACAGGGATATAGTCAACCTGCAGTTATTTATTTAAGGATATTTAAAAATGTTATAGTAAAGAGTAGTCTGTGTAAAAATTCTGCCTGAAAATAGTAATGCCATGATTTAATTTTCGTACTCTCATCACTAGTTTATCTTTCTTCCACATTTTATGCACACACTAGGTGCTATCTAGCAATATGTGCATCACTTTAATTTGATTAGACGATCCTTCAGACACGATATGTATACCTAACCCTTTGCATAGACGCAAAATGATGTTAAATGGAATCATTCTAGGTGTCATCCATCTGTCCGTGGTTTTAGTCCGGTGCAGTCGTCGATGCGTGAAGAGCCGCCCGCCCGGGAAAGTGGATGATAGGCGTCTGACATAATTGTGCACGGATAAGTGCGGCAACTCCTTCATTGTAACCGCGGCTTAGAGCGCTTTCTACAGACAGACTGACACCCGAAGCTGATAACAACAAAGTATTAGGTACTCTACAAACGTTTCTCTCAGGACTGTTCTTTTTTTGGCACGATTGTCTACCAACCTATTACTTAATGAATGGCATAAAGTTAAAGTGGGAATTAATCGAAGTCCATTTATTTAGGTTGGACCTTATTGTAATCTGACTGACTAAAGAGTCGTATGGATTTATTTCATGTCCAAAGGTGATGACTACAATGTTCGTGGTGAAACCTAACTTCGTTGTGTAGAAATATCTATACACAAAGCATAACTAGTTAGTTGCGGTATTGCATGTCATGTTTTTGACGCCTTTTTGTCAATCATTGATGTATTTGTAAACTAGCTATAGTTTTAAACAGTAACCAACCAGTTAATTCGAAACACGTTCATCTATTCATGCCGCCGTCACCGGCACAAGTCAGCGTTGACCCAATTCATAAACAACCGACGATCAACATAAAATCCCGTGCCCACGCGCATGTCGACATGCTTAGATGCTCATTGACAATGTAAATACGTTTGTCAACAGTGGAATAAATAAATATTTATTTAGCAGTAGTTGCTAGACGGGATGAGCTGGTCCATTGTTGAGCGGCGCGGGCGCAGGCGGCTCCACCTCATTGTACCGACAAATAGGAATTCTAATGCGTGATACAATGTTATGCAACGGATGTAACCGCGTTTTGTTTATTGACAATAGGTTTAGCGTGTCACTGGTAGGCTTGGTAGGTGGAGTGGTACTGCTAGGACGGCCAATGTGGAGCTCTAGTGGAAACAGAACACCGCTGTAGTCTAACTTAAAGTAGGTAAGTAAGTACTTTTAATGACCTCTTTGTTGACTTTGTTTATCCAAAGCAGTAGCATACCTTTAGATAACGTTGGATAGTGGAGCCTATCTACGTAGGTACATGTGCTTATAAAATGGTGAGTTCTACGAACGGAGATCTGCTAACTGAGGTCAATAAACACTGCGCCTCGCTGTGTGTATACAATTGCACGGACAAAAAGTGCATTTAAACCATAGTAAGACAGCACTATATAGGTAGGTACCTAGATACACGTACACACTAAGGATTGACTAAGAAAACTACGCGCAATAGGCGTGGCGTAGTTTAACCTGGCCTCAATTTGTTATTCGCAGAAGTGTTCTTTTTTTACAAGCTTTAATTTTTATTTCTGAAGTTCAGCCAAATTCAACGCAAACCTAACTTACTATAATTCTAATCCATAAAGTCTATTTCGTCTGTTACAAATTTACTTAGGTAGGTACATTTTTAAAAATGTTGTTCATTGAGCCAACAATTATTAACCTTCATACTTTTAAAAAAGTTTCCCATAGAAAAACAAAAGAAACTCACCGTGAGGTATTAATCCGAACGCACTAAACACCACTATAGTAAAAATTAACATTTTCGTCCAAATAGTAAAGCAAAGTTTTTGTTTGTACTAATTAACTGTGGTCCTATCACCTCGGCATGTTTTATCGTACTATCTACACCGTGCACTCATTTTTATCTTTGTTCGAATTCCGTTATCACCAGGATTGTAAATTATTTAGTCATTAGCGTGGAAAGGTCTTCAAAATGTTTTTACTAACTGTTTGCAGAGCATTCGATTGAAAATAGAAGTTTCCGAACGTTGGGTGACGTGCGTAGTGCCGGTTAGCAGAGATAGTCCGGAGTAGGTAGAGACCGAAATAAATTGCGCCTGGAGTTCTGATTAGCCGGCATTCGTGTGTGCTCACAACAAACGGATTACGCTTTGGCAAACTGAAACGGAATCATCAATAGACTGTTAAAATAGATGTCTTTTAACTTGTTTTGACACCTAAGTACCTATAGCGTAGGTACCCTACAGGTTACCAGAAACGCAGTCACATTGACATTGAACTACAGAGGTGGTTTTAAAAAAGACGCGGTTTCAAAGATTGTTCAAAATTAGGTATTAACATTAATTGATTTAAAAAATTGTGAAGCAGAGCCATGCAGTGACACAATTATTTATAAAGTACCCTGGTTATGTACACCAACACACATATTGGTGTCTCATGCTGATAATTTATTAATGACATGCAGGAAGTGGCTTCTTGGTAATTTATGATTACGGTGAATTTTTTGATTTGCCAATCGCAGAATAAATAGAAGTAAGCTTTAGTGACGTGTGATGCCTGTTACCAAGAATAAATTTCATTTAATTTCATATTTAATTTTAAATGCAGTGAGGTACGTAAAATCCAATTTCACACGTAATTTAGTTACTTACTAAAATACCATTAGTTAGGTACCCAATCGGTTTCATATCTAACAGAAGCGTGGGCAGTTACAAATGTGCTAGCGTTCGCTAATTAAAAGCATCCAACTTCCAAACCAGATTGAACTTCTCTGGCGACACTTTTTGGCAACTTCCGCACTGTGAACGTCGTCAAAAGATGCCGATAACCGTTTCAAGATACCGCCAGCAATAAAAACCAATTACGTACTACACATTTGGTAATAAAATTAATCACGTTTAAATAGACGCCTAGATTTCGGACTGTTAGTTAGCTGATTTGTTTGACGAGTGATGAACGGGGACTGGGTAAGTGGTATTCGTAAGTGCACCACTTTTTTGGAGATTTGTATTTTTTTCTTACCTTTTTTCAGACATCGCAAGAAAAGGTGGATTTGGGCAACTATGCAACTATTTTTTCATATAAGAATCGTTTTAACAAAATCCATTTTTTTTTTATTTCAACGCAATCAAGAACGGTGATGTTCTTCGCAAAAAATGTTTCTAAGTATTTCCTACGCAATGGGAGGAATAAAAAAATGTTTGAAGTTGTAAAACTCGACAGTTGCGTATCAAGTAGTTAAAAACAAGTGCAGTGGGATTTATTTTCCACAAATGTCGCAAACTGAATTTTCCTAACATATCACTATGACATGGTATAAAATTATCTAACTAGTTAAATTGAAAACATATTATACCTCCGACTATG
Organism: Pandemis cinnamomeana; assembly: GCA_932294345.1. NCBI lineage: Eukaryota > Metazoa > Arthropoda > Insecta > Lepidoptera > Tortricidae > Pandemis > Pandemis cinnamomeana. The sequence goes on along the minus strand of OW028715.1, from coordinate 6,571,642 downwards.
TGGAAAACACTGACCGGGATAGCTGGCGACATGACAGTCACATCGGACAGAGTATTTATCTTCCAGTGCTACCATTTAATTGAGTGCTTTGATGTGTAGAGAAATGCCGACAATGTCTCGCTCATCGGTCTCACTACACATATACTGTCGGGTATTCTGTTGAAAGTTCAATTAAAAAAAGCTTAAAATACTTAAGTGCTTACCAACTGGGAACATAGATTTTTTTCATGGTTACACACAGTGGCCTGGGTTAAATTCATCAGATCGGGCTTACTGCAATATAAAGATTTAGGATTCCCTTTTCCACCTATACGCCCACAATCATGCTAAAGGGTTACATACACATACACAAATCTCGTCTTTATGCGTTACGGGGTAGACAGGGACTAAGTTAACAAGACCTACAGGCCACGTTTAGCTAGATTGTGGGCGTATAGGTGGAAAGTGGAATCAAAATAGTGATGGGTTGTTAGCCGCATCGCTTATCGCGCAATGGGCTTTTACCATCTGCGCGGGAAGAGAAGCAACTCTTTGCTCCCAGACCAGCGTGGAGGAATTATAGGTTTATGTACGTATGTATGTATAACTATTTAAAGATTTAGAAACATCAACGTCTCTTCTGTGCTGTAGGCTTGGCGAGTTCGCGGTACAGCAGAGTTAGGGGCCCGTGATATTTTGCCCATCTTTTGCCTATTGTTACGCAACAGCGGTTGTAAGAGATTCCATTTTAACTTCAACTTGATACATCCAGCACAAGATCTTGACAAACATACAGACAACGAAGCACAGTAGGTAATCCTTATTCCTTATTGTACCTACCTTTTTTCCTTTTGATGTAAGTACGATACTCTAAAATGAACACAGATGAAAATTTAAACTCATTTATTGAAGTCGTTCGTGCATCTGCACACCGAACAAGTGCTTGATTTTTTTTTATGTTAGAGAGGCCAGTCAAACGAACTAGTGGGTCACCTGATCGTAAATGATCACCACTGTCCATAGACACCCGCAGCGCTTTACGCTATGCCAGTGCGTTGTCGGCCCTATTGCCGGATTGATAGAATGTTGGTCCTTGTTATTTTCTTTTATTTAAAGCAACATTTTATGATAGAATCACGCTTCGTTATTTGAGTCAATTTAAGAACCTCTGTTCTGTTTAGATATGTGCGGTATGGTCGCAGATGTAGCAGTCGTGTCGGTATGTGTGGTGTGGATGCCTCCTATAGATAAGCTTCCAAAGATCTAAGTCGCGGTCTTTCGCGTCATGCTGCTGATCTTCGCTGATACACACTTATAATTACCTATTCACAAGTAATATGTTATTGTAATATATAATTATGCATCTCAAAAATGCAGGATGGCAGAAGAGCATAAAAATAACGAACACTATTCTTATTTATGTGTAGTGATTATTTTTAATTGCTTGTATGTAAACTCTTTATTGTGCAAAATAAACAAGAGAAATACAACATCACAATAAAATAATGAAAATGAAATGAAAATGAAAAATTACACTATTTACCGACCAGAATAAATAACATCAATAATATTTTTGATTTAAATCGATTGACTACTAACTTCGTTGCAGGAAGAATATGAGTAAGTAAGGTACTATACTAATGCACTTGACGGGTTTCGCTTTATTGTCAACTAGCGGTCGCCCGCGACTCCGTCTGCGCAGAATTCGCCTATGGCTATCCTGCGGGAACTATGCAATTTTCCGGGCTATAAACTATCATTATGTCCTTCCCCGGGACTGAAACTACTTCTTTACCAAATTTAACTAAAATCGGTTCGGTCGGTAAAAGTGGTGTAGGCGTGAAAGTGTAACAGACAGACAGAGTGACTTTCGCATTTATAATATTAATAGGGTTGACTAATGAAAGTACGACTACAACTCACAGTATGTTAATAATACAAAACAAAGTCGGTCCACGCCGTATGCAGGGGTAGGTATATGTAGATCCTTTAAACTACACACTAGGTACGGATTTTAATGTGGTTCGTTAATATAAAACGATTGAAGAGGAAGGTTTATTTAAAGTTTACTTGCTGGTATAAACTGCGCGAAGCGAATAAACTACAGATCCTATTATCTTTCTCTGTAAGTTCATTATTTACTAGGGGAGTATAATATCATGCACCCGAATTAGCACCGTATCAACTATCATTCTTGTGATACATTTATCAGTTTAGTCATCGTTGATATCTTGGCGGGATGACTTGTATGTTTTATTTATACATTCGCTCGGAACTAAATTATAGTTACTGATAAGTAAGTCAGAGGCCGTTTTGCGACTGTACCTAGCTAAATTGTATATCTTAATATTTCGTATTCATCTTCACTGCGGTCTGGTTTAGTAAAACGCGTACATTTGCTATTATAACACTTAAATTGACTAGCTCACGCATACCGAATAACTCAACCTAACATGGGCATTTCTGGGGATAATAACTCAAGCATTTACCCTGAGGTGTAAAGTTATGATTGTATCCATTCATAGATCAAATCGTAATCACAGATCGCGGGATGATTGACGTCCATGTCATAAATGTAGGTCTTTACGTCTATGATATGAGCGTACTTGCCATCATATGAGTGGATCAGTGTATCAGATGGTACCTACAGCTCTATATGTATCGATGTTTATCTTCTGATCTTTAGCTTAAGTGTCTTTAAGCGTTATAATTTAAAAGCGGCAAGGCTTTCACTCAAGAGGACCAATTAATTTTTGACCGAAACATATAAAGCGTTCGATACATTTCTTAAAAAGCTGCAACCGGCGTCGATAAGGGGAACGTGTTCGGGATGTCTCCGGCCGGTCGAATAAAAAGGTTTTATTTATCTTGGACAATTTGTTATTGCCACTCGTCTTGCCTTCCGGTAGCCGTGTAATTGAATCTTCTGGTTTTGAGAGATTTATTGCGCTCATTTGATTGAGCTACCGTCTTCTGATTAGAGGCGCTGTTTATGCCCGTTGATTACGCTGAGATGACTTTTTTTGGTGCACCGGTGTCTTAATTGATTTTGTTAATCGACACATTTACGGAACCTAGTGGTATTTTTAAATATTTTTTTGTATATAAAATACTCTTATGTAAACCCGGGACCCGATTTTTGAAAGCACATATGTGAAAATACCACTCGAAAGCGGTGAAAAATTTGTAATACGAGTACATTAATCTTGTGAATTAGTAAAAAATTTGATTAGAGCCGTAGTTTTGAAGATATAAACAAATTTATACCACTTTCGAGGCCCTGCTCTCTTCCACTTCATTTTAAAATACCATAAATACAGACAAAATGAACATAACAATATTAACTATAAATGCATTAAAATGAATCTTCGAGTTCCTTCTTTGTACAGGAAAAACAGGACAGTAGGTGGATTTGTTTTAGCCATGACCTTTCACTTGACTGGTATGACTAATTTCTATGGTATCATTTATGAAACAGGTAGATATTTTTGTTTACTTTGAACGAAGAATGCTGTATGTAAGTGTTGGACAGCCGACCGACACAGTGACCCGTCGGCGATACGATCGGCAGGACGCGCGATCGCGTGAGATACTCCCGCGCACGTCCGCGCTGCCCTCACGATCCTGCGCCGTTATTTTAATTTATCTTCTTTCCTCTCTTGTTACTATATCTTCACTCTAATGTTTACAGTTTGCAGCCTTTTATCCGAACAAATGCCGCTCGCTTGCCTTTAATTTACTTCCTTCGACTTAGCTTTTATGTCGGCGTCACTGCATCTCTCTCGTTTACTACAAAACAATAAACCTATTCCAACCGTTTAAATCTCACTTATATTTGGGAAAATAAGGCTCTCAAAGCGTGCGATAATACTTCAAAATAAACCGAAATAAACTTTGTTGCATAATAATAATGCGGTAACGGCGGTCTAGTAAGCAAAATTGCAAATTGTTTTCGAGGTTGTCTATCAATTTTCGCAAAAGGATTTGGTGGCTCAATTTTTCGTGTCTGTAACTAATTGAAACCAATTGCTTTCAAATAAAAATATTTCTAAACAGTATCTGTTCGTGGAATCCGACAAAACGGCGGCTTCGCGTGACTGTGACCATTGAAAGTGTTTAATCCAAGATCGCAGTGCGGGGTTGAGTCCGAAATGTTTTTGCGGACTTCATTAAGTTCGATTTCAACTATTGGTTTAGCGATATCCGTCGGTCATAAAAGTAAAGTGTCATTACGTTTTACATTGATATTGGTGTCATAGGTCACTTAGAGCATTGTCCTGCCATCAATGATCAAATAAATTAATATAATATTGTACAAAATATTGAACTAGGTACTTATATACTTATAGCTCCCCTGAAAATATTGCACATTACAGTCCTCCCTAAAATGCTGACTAACGACTTGTGGCACCACTGAACTGGCTCTCTGCGACAGACAACGCTGCCCGCCACTTTGGACGGGCATCACTCAACAATTTATGACACTAATTATGCGATCGCAGAGTACAGATTATTTCTCACCGTTTCTGCAATTTTTTCAAAATTATCACCCAACCGCCTATGGAGTGCTTGTTATTAACATTATTTACTTTTCGAAAGTATACCACATAAAAATCGATGAGTGTTAAATTGAATTCGGGGAGCCGTGCAAATAAGAAGTGGAGGCGCAAAAATTGGTTGGCCCACCGTTTAAAGTATCGTTAAGGCTTGTCGGAGAGAAAATATTGTAATCGCAGTGGAGAGGCGGTTTGTGTAGTTTACGAGCTGCGGGAAACTGGTCCAATAGGTGCTGTATCGCGATAATTTTGGAAGGTTTCAGCGAACGACAGCGCGACCGTGACAACTTTGAGACGACGCTCGACGGAGTTTCGAGAAAGACATATAATTTGTTTCTGATAACGTAATTTCCTAAGTTGATATTTTATTGATTCCTTTATGTTTCCGGTTCATGAGATGGCCGAATCTATCTAGTATCTACGCCATAAACGCCCCGACCTATTCTTAAACGGCCTACCCAATTAATTTTGTTTACCATCAATAGTCCTTGCACCAATGAAATTTAAGATCAAAATCAACCAGTGTGAAAGGTCAGGGTAAGTCGGTCAGCGGGGGACGGCAGTCGCTCACGTACATGTTTATTGTAAAGTAATACAAAGAAATCATGATTGACTCTGCCCGAAATAGGTAGCACCAATCGCGGCCAGACGTGCGCGGTCTACGGCGTGTCAAGGATACGTGGAATTGGATTTTCCAATTTTCATTTGTTTTATTTAATCCAGTTATGACGTAAATGGACGTGGTTACATTTGAATTTACGACGTTTTGCGGTATTGTGGGCACCAGTATTGGTGGCGAATAGGTTTCTACTCATTAAATTCTGACAAACTTCAGCGCTAGTCAGGCATGGATATTTATAATTAAAATTCATTTTTGTTTATTCAAATAAACCTCAGAATAAACAATTTACCAAAAAAAAAAACAACTAGGTACCTGTATATATATTTGTTACATAAGTCTACGATATTTTTATTTATGTGCTTAATATTTTATTCTTCTTATCTCGTGATTAAGGAACTTGAAAATTAGAATTATTATTTCAAATATACCTGACTTCACTATTGTTTGCAGTATTTGACCATGAGTGGGTTGGTTCCTTATATTCCAAATAAGTTCAACATTTTTTAGTATCTAGATTTGCCCGATCTGTAGATTGTTATCAATAAATTAGTACTCAAACTAGTGCGCCTGTATTGTTATTGCATGATAACTGCATCACAACACAAAGCTTATTAAAAGCTTAATTACGTTTAACACGATCGCAACACGGAATTAAAATTAAAATCATTTCATTAGATGTCGTAAAAACTGCTCAAGTTTTTTATCTTTAAATATTACGATAGTAGAGATGATATTTGACTGTCTCATATGTCACTTCAGTCATCGGGATAAAAATGATTCTATGCACCTATGTGTTAATCCAGGCGGTAAATTTTCTATGTGGCGAATTTCATTGAAACCAGTTTTGTCAGCTGTTTTTGGGTAACATATATCCAAATATTCGAACTTATAACATCGGTAGGATTGAAACGTAAGAAATTAATGTTTTATTAATAATATCTTTACCGTGAATCATAAAAAGTGCAATGTAATTCAATATTTTGCTGTCAATAACGCATCGGTGCAACTGACAGAAGTGCGGATGCCTATCACACAGTGCTGTAACTTTTTAATTAAAAAATATAAGAAAATACTTAGAGTGTAAGTTTCATTGTTATTATGAGATAATTGACTAATATTAAACATAGTGTATATTTAAAATAGCTCTGTGTGATGTGATTGCTTTGATGATGTTGCATAACGGTGTGATGATGGCTGCGCCGTGATTCATAACGATCTGGGCGCCAAAAATGCAAGTAAATTGAATGAGTAAGCATGATTTTGTTTGAATGTTTTTTGATGCAAATAAAGGAACAATATAGGCTATAGTCATTTACTTGCATCTCATCAAAATAAGCTTTTAAATAGAAATTGTAGCCAAAAGCACTGCCAACGAAGCTGTACCTATCTTTAGTTGAACAAGTAGGTATCTACTATTATATTATTTTAAATGAATGAATGAATCATTGTTCTTTATCCCTCCTATGCAAGTCCGATTGCAGTTTTAAACAGAGTCTGCTTAGTCAAACGCAGATAGATCTCGTATAGGTATCTATGTAGAACATGAACCTTACATAATATATTCAAGATAAAGATCGGCGTGCCCCAAAGACAGACGTTTTAAATTGCAGTACGATGACGGGGCACGTTTAAGAAATTTCTTTTCGCAATAAAGACTTCGATTTATTGAAGGTTAATTAAAAATTTAATTTAACGTCGGTTAATAAGTTAGACATTCTAAAACTGCAGTTACATTTCGTTAGTTAAGGCTTATTTTATTTAAAAGATAAACGATATACGGGTGCATTTTTGATAACAATTGAAATTTGTTGTAATAGCTCTTGCACGTTAATTAGGCGTTTCAAATTACTCGATTCGGTATCGTTATTGCGTACGCCGCTCGACTCGCCATTGCCGCTGATGTGTTATCGAGCAGATCGATAAATTAAAAGATAACCAATTAAACGAGAGATATCGAGAACAATAAATAAAACGCGTGCAATGGATATTAAATAATTTCATTAGGGTAGAAAGAGCCGCTTCTTGTCGGCCGGTGGAAATGTGACTTTTTGATTAATATGACGCTTTGCCCCACCGCTCCGGCGGCCGGCCACTGGCTACCGTTAAAAAGCCTTATTTATTACTACTTCGCAGAACAACAATGAATAAGTATTAATTGTTACGAGGTATATTGCTCTTGTTAACTGCACTTAATGCAACTTAACTTGTCGTAAGTAAGATTTACAAAAATGTAAACGATATTAATTATTATGGACAGGTTAATGCAAATGTTCCTTATATAAGGAATAAATAAATTATATATCATTAGTGTTAATTTGACTTAAGTCATTTATAGCAAGTGTAATTAAGTAGGTAGCAAACTAAAAACCGTTATGTGCCAACTAAAATTACAATTTTGTTAAGGATCCGTACCTATATTCCAAAGCAGTTAATTAATTGTTTAGTCCTACGCTAGAGTTAAAAATATGATATAAATCTCACAATAATTGCTGCTTTATTGAATAGGTACATCTAACTACTTAACTGCAACGGTTGATAAACATAGTCCCTAAAAATGAACTCACAGATGGGTTTCTACCCAAAAGGCTTGAATGAAGGTAGGTACATCTTACAGCGCATCAAATAAAAAAAAACATCTTAATAACCAACAAATGTAAAAATAACCCCACATTGCGTACATTTTGCTATTTCACTGGATTGTCTAAGCCCACGTACGGGCCGTTCATAGCATAACATTTTGACTTTAACACTTGCCGAACTATTTACGTGCCTACAAAATTAATGCTTCGGTATGGCATCGGTGCTTCGATGTGCGAGTCTGTCTTGCATTTGGGCGGTTTTTTATTTATGCTTCTTTAACCGTAAATTTTAGAATTATCAGGTGAAATTTGGGATAACGTTTCAGGCTTCCCGTATTACCTCGCCCAGCGTGGCGTCTACGGTCAATCGATTACACGTGATATATTTTCTTTGAAGCGAAGTGCCTTGAGCAAGTGATTATTAATATGTAAAGCCTGTGCGCATACGCCAATTAGGGAGGCCGTTCGTTATGGTTATAAACGTCCAAGAATATAAACGACATCTTAAATTAATGTTATATTAATATCATTTAAATTTGGTGTTTTATTTAATAATGACCTCTTAGGTAAATATGTAGGTACTTTGCGTCTTACCGTTTTTGTCATGTGTCAGTTAGAACATTAATAAAGCAAGTGTGAATATGTAGTTAAGGTCAGTCTAGTTACCTACTTTTTAGTATCTGTTTCCTGCTTCTATAATAGTAACCCAAAAAGTAAGCAGAAAGTAGCCTGTGGTAATGAAAAATGTGGATACTGAAACATACATAAATCACGTCTTTATCCCTTATGGGGTAGAAAGAGGTAGGGGTAACAAGACCTGAAGGCCACGTTAGCATGAGTGTGGGCGTATAGGTGTATATAGGAATCAAAATAGCGATAGGTCGATAGCCGCATCACCTATAACAGTCATGATTCCTAATATTTTCGCTGCAATTTAAATCCAGAGATTACCTTCTTTTTCTCTTACATTGAAAAAGTCTAGCCATTTTGAATATGTTTGTGCACGCGACTGGCTCATCATTGTATCATTTATCCCTATTACTGCTGGGTCTCTTGGGTCCGGGGCTGGCCAAGTTATTAGGGTTGTCAAATTACCGTTTCCAAATTACCGTCTTACCGATTCGGTCGTCGTATTTATACGCTATTAATCACCTGTAACCGGCGCATCGCGATCGCCCATCCATCATACGCTTCGTCTGGTTTTTGTTACTTACTTAGTACTTACGTATGAAGAAGAAAATCCACAAGACCTTACCGTAGTACTTCTTATCTACATCATAGTGTAGGTAACAATTTCTAATAGTAGGGACACTTCTTTGTCTCAGCGCTAATTACTGTAAAGGTCTATGGTGGTTCGTAATATTGTAAAGTAATGTTTTACAATTTAAATAAAATTTTTTTTTTTTTTTTTTTTTTTTTTTTTTATATGAATAGGAAGGCAAACGAACAAGTGGGTCACCTGATGGTAAGTGATCACCACTGCCCATAGACACCCGCAACCCCGGAGGGATTTCAGATGCGTTGCCAACCTAGAGGACTAAGACGAAATGCCTCTTGTGCCCGTAATTTCCCCGGCTGTCTTAGGGTAGACTGGGTACGGTTGTGCCAGGGTACGGTAGTGACAGTCGTCATAACAGCAAAACTATACGGAATATGGGAAAGGGTGCAAAGGGAGAAAGAAGCGGCATGGGTGCCTAAATGCGTGTCCCCAGATTCCGTTAGCCAGCGCGCGACGCTAACGTAATCAGGAGCCTACATTGCTTTTTAACAGTCAAAAGTATTTTTTTTTGTTTATTCTTTTTTAATATTTCCTATTATTTGTATACAGATAGATTATATCATATATTTTTTTGTTATAAGTTGAATATTAGTAGTTAATTACGAGTAATTCGTTTTTACGTAGATTACTTGGCCTAGTCATGGCGATTGTTTGTTTTCGAAAGTATGCGTTGGGTACGGTTGTGACAAATGTTGTGGGTACGGTTGTGACATATATTTTTTATGTCCGAACTATCCGATTTTTTCTAAGTATATCTATAAGCTCCCATTGAGGTGGTTTCTTCATTTCCTACCCCCTTCGCTCCTATCAACCTATATTTCTACGTAATCTTGGAATTCTTCACGTAATTTTCTCCGAGATATAGCTTACATATATTGTATTCATACTTTCCCGCTTTACAGTGTTTAAATTTAAAAGATTTTTTAAAATTTAAATGCTGTAAAGCGGGAAAGTATGAATACAATATATGTAAGCTATACCTCGGAGAAAATTACGTGAATCATTTAAATAAATGGGTCTGTCACTACTGACCCCGGCCACTGTCACAACTGTCCTTGGGTTGTGGTCGGTTGTGACACTTTCTCTTTTTTTTTAAATTTGATGCTATAATTAATACAGCGTATTTAAGGACAAAAGTTTGGTATTTTTACGTAGACAAAAGTACAAATTAAGATTTAAATTACTTTTCTAGCAGCTAACTAGTAAATTAACAAAATTATTGGCGATCAAACCAAAATTGTCACAACCGTACCCAGTCTACCCTACTCTCCACACCGGAACACAGCAGTGCAAGCACTGCTACTTAGCGGCAGGATTAGCGAGTAAGATGGTGGTAGCGATCCGGACGGACCTTGCACAAGGCCCTACCACCCGCAAAAATAAACGAATGCTAAGATATAAGCACAGCAGAGACACTATCTTTGATTTTCAAGAACGAATAATGTAATAAATTTTAAATTAAATCTAAATAAATAAGTTTAACGCGGCCGTACATAATAATTGAGAGAGCGGGACAGCGCGATACCATTTTAGATTTTTTAATTTCAGGGGGGCTGTGTCCCGCATTGCAAAGTCGCCCTGTCTAGATGACAGAGTTAACGCACTATAGTGATTAGGTCTAAAGCGTGTACCTGTAGAATTATTATACTACACGTTGATTGGTTGATATCTGTAAGTCTATGACGTTATTGGCTAATATCAATATTTGGACAAATTAAAAGCAAGAGCGTAGCGTCCACATTACAATATATTGCAGTATAATATCCAGAGAAATATACCACCGCAAGATCGTTTATATCATGTACACTTTCTCCGGCTGTTTAAACCAAAACGAACGATACATATAAGAGCAAATTAAATATCAGATGTCATTCCGCTCTCTGTGCACTAATTTTGGAAACGAGTGTTACGCAATTAACATAAAAATGTCTGATAAGGGCATTTTAAAATGTTGTCGCGTAAGTGCCCAATTAGTTAGATTAATACCATGTTAATATACCTTGTTTAATGTTGCGAAACGCTCATGACTTCCTTTCAGCGAGCGTGGATATGCCTGAAATATAATAAAATAATATAACTTGAAGAGAGTACCTACAGGCAATATTACGTTTCGTGTGGTTATTAGCAAACTTTCGATTACATTGCTTATTGCTTTGCATAAGTTGTGTAAGGAAACTAAGGCATAGATATACTGTGAAAATGACGGTAGTTTATGACAAGGGTCGGCTCCGCCACACTCAAGTTCCCATACCTTAAGTGTTAGTTGCTCGTTCACCACCCTATGTAATAAAAAACCGGCCAAGTGCGAGGTAGCCTCGCGCACCGAGGGTTTCGTATAAATACTGCAAGTGAAAAAAATAATTCTAAATATCTATGAAAATTAGAACACATAGAAAAATCCGAAAAGTAAAGCTATGGCCGGGAACATTTAGAAATTAAATTTCTAACGGCAAAACCGTAAAAGTAAACATAAAAATCAAGAAATAAAAATTTCTTGATTCATTTGATAGTACTGCAAATGAATACAAAATCGAGGGCAGAAACCTGCTCTTAAGCTAAATGTAGCAGTCTGCGATCATTTTAAGCTGGTTACTTACATAGACAGTCATAAAACATTTAGATTATTAGACTAATTTTATTAGTATATCTTCATACCAAAATTCAAATTTCTAGAACTTCCTTATTTTTTTGGTTACACGGCAATTTGTATGGAAGTTAAACACCTTTTCTGGTGACTGTATCTATTGATTGAGCTGACTTACACTTAGAAGGTTGATTTTTTCACAGCTCTAAGGTGTCGCAGACCTAAGAATTTGGTATTAATTTCAACTTTATACCTTTACGTGTTCCTGAGGAAAACGATCTGAACAGACGGACGGACAAAGTTATCCTATAAGGGTTCTGTTTTTCCTTTCGAGGTCATGAACCATAAAAAGGCACAGTATTGCTACCCACTTGACACGCTGAGTACGGCTTTTAGGCACATATAAACAAAATTAAATGACATAATAAATCGGATGTAAGTCTTTTTTTCGTAATTTTGTAACGCGTGGAGATTATGAATGATATTGACACGTTAATTAAACATAAATTCTTACAAATTTGACGTTTAACGGTTTACAGTGCTTCTAGTTTATCTATGTCTCTCCACAAACTACATATTTCTTCAGTTTAGTTTAGACGTCAGTCATACGAAAAGCTAAGTTTGCCGAAAGACATTAACAAAATAGAACTGTAACTGAGAAATATTCTTTGGATTAGTAACCTCTCCGAAACCATTTTAGTACACGCGGCGAGAATGCAATCAATGTCAATAGGTCCATTCGGCGAAGGTATGAATTGCAGGGAGAATAAAGGAATCGGTTATCTATGGAATTCGACCGGCGCAGGCGCTGACTCACGCGCCGCACCTGATGCCAGCCCCTATCGAATTCCAGGCGTTGCCAAATACCATCTAATTGAAAACTAATTCTATTATTGACTAGTTTCTGCCCGCGATTTGAGCCGCATGAAAATAACCATTATTTTTTTGGATTAAAGCTTAACTAACCTACATGTTCATATAACCATTTCTCTAAAAAAGTTGAGCTGTTTTTAGGCGAAGCAAAGAAAAGTAAAAAAAAAGAAGTTTTCCTATTTTGTTATCGATTACATACATTGTCCAATGTTTACAATGAAACTTGAGATTGTCCGCTCAACTTTCTTAGTAAACTTTATTATTTCAAGCTGGTGCACTTCTTACACGTATACTATACTATACACGTACATAAATCACGTCTTTATCCCTTACGGGGTAGACAGAGCACGTTTGCAAGATTGTGGGCGTATAGGTGGAAAATGGAATCAAAATAGTGATGGGTTGCTAGCCGCATCGCCTATAACATGATTCCTATGATTTTCGCCCATTCCTTCAATGGGTTTTTACGAGAGATGCAACTATTACATTCTATGTTTTTTCTTTGCTACCAGACTTGCATGGAAGTAAGCACTTCTTAACAATAACTAAATTGTTAGCTACAATGTCAAGGCAAATTACTTCAAGATACTTCATGTTAATTCAACTATGGATTTGCCTCATTTGCACTACACTTCGAACAAAGAACTGCAGGTTTACTTTTATCTTCTAAAACTCTTAATAGCTTCACTAACACTTTCATTCAACAAAACGATGACCTACCGTTCTGATTCTCGCGATCAGAATTTAACAGGTACACTGTGCGGTATGAAATGAGTTTTGCGGTCAAACAATAGATGCCATCCCGTTCTCTATATCGCTATCAGTTCTTAATTTCACGCTGGATTACAGCTATGTATAAAATACAACGATTGTTATAAAGCAATTTGTACAATGTCGATTGATGAAATAATCACGTGCTCGGTAACTCGAGCGTGACCATGCATTTACTTAACACTGTGGTACCTGGTCTGCTCGAGTTCGGAATTGAAATTGACTTCAGTGTTGCCAGGTCACTTCCCTTGAAAATTACATTGTCATTCTTAAAAAGTTCCATTTTTGGCAGAAAAGTTCCGTTTCCATTAAATCTTTTTTTTTTTTTTTTTTTACCTCATCCATTCAATATTTGTGTTAATAACAAAAAAATAGCCTGTACTTTTAGCGTGGTATTTAAAGTTTTTTTACCACCTATCTTTATGCCGGGACCACAAAAGTTCCGAAAAATGTACCAAAATAGAAAGTTCCTCCCAAGTTCCGCGGGGGTGTCAAAAGTTCCGCAAAACGGAACTTTCGGAACCAAACGGCAACACTGTTTGACTTACAAATGTCATATATTGTGTCATTGACAATTACACGGTAATACAATCTCTGTAATGGATTAGTACAGGTAAATGAGTTTTATTACGTACTTTTTATATGCAACGCCTTTAAGGGCTGGGACAGATTATCAGCATTTAAATTTCTAGCCAGCTGCAGAACCGTACTTTATATACAACTAGCTGTTGCCCGCAACTTCGTCTGCATACAATTCATTTATCGCTATCCCGCAGGAATCACGCAATTTTCCGGGATAAACAGTAGCCTACTATGTGTTATTCCAGACTATAATCTATCTATGTTCCAAATTTCATTCAGATCTGTCCAGCCGTTCTGGCGTGAAAGAGTAACAAACATCCAAACATACTCACAAACTTTCACATTTATAATATTAGTAGGATTTTTGCGCGGTTGGCACAAAGAACTGCATCGAAACTGTTAACCAACTATCTTGCAGTTCTGACGTCTATCCTTCTGCTGTAGGCTTAGCTGCACGGTTAAGGTGCAGTTCTGTCGTAGTTAGAACATTAAGGACAATGAAGGAAGTGGGAAATGTTAAGACACGTCTGTTTTGTATTCGGGAGTCAGATATAATATCTATGGGCAGTAATGCCGCCGACAAGTCGAGCAAAACAAAGGCGCGGCCGTATCACGCATTTCTCGAAACCATTCAGGACATTAGAACCCTGAATTTTCAGTAACATATAAGGCCCAAAATCAATTATATATGTTCTAAACAACACTCAATTTGAACTTGTAGTTTTAGATCTTCCTGGTAATCTCCAAGTACAACCCGCTGGCCGTGTAGCCCGAACAGCTAACAAATAAGATACTCAACTTAAAATCTCGAACATGACAAGGACACACAACAACGTGCCGCAACGTACTAATAAAGTACAGTTTATAATTTAATAAAGAGCGACGCATGCACATGTCTCACCATTTCTTTAGCCCGGCACGGAGCCCGATAAAACAAGATATCGATCAATCCATCCAGCGATTTTATTAACACCATAAATTTTCGAAAATTATTTCTCGCCGAACAAAATTGAGGGCCCAACGAAATTGCCTTGTAATATTGTAACCAAATAAATTATAGTTCCATGCGTATGAGTGCTTGTAGCGAAAATATGAGTCGCATTATACTTTATATGGGAAGTAAGTACGTTGTATTTTACCATAATCACGTGTTTGGGATCTTTGGTTTGGGGATGAAATTAATATGGTTGATTCGTACCGTTCCACTTATTTTTTTAATTATGTGAATACCTTTAAACTCTCATAAAATATATGTTCAGAAAGAGCTAAAGCAAAATCACATGGGGCCAAAATTGTATGTTTAACCTGAGTCTCGCAAAGGCAAATATTGAAGTAACATACACTAACGAACGTTAACATAACTTTAGCAATCGTTTATCAAAAGGGCATATTTTTTTTACTGAGTAAACATATTTAAATTCCATTTATTGTTAACATTAAAAGTCGAACAAAGCCACAAAAAAATGATTTCAATTTTCAATTGCAATTCGTATTGCGGTTTAGTAAGAGGCGTTTTCTGCACGTTATATCGGGTACCTATAGCTTTACGTAAGAGTCGGTTGTCATCGATTAGCTCTGCGCTCGCGCAGGCTTCGGGCACTGCGTGCGACACGCCTCGGCGCCGCGGACCAGCCTGGTACTAAAAACACAGGGAATCCTGCATACCACAGGATTCCCTGTGTTTATAAGGCATTGCCTATTTTGTGGCAAAGGCTATGTTTTCTTTCGAGACCCCTGTACAATTTAGAATTAAGTAGGTACAGTCCGTAAGCTCTTAGAATCCCAATCGGGTTTCAAGAGTGAGTGAGACAGCAAGACAAACCCAAACTGTATCTACAAGTCTTTAATTATTTGTATTGCGATGCGAAATGTCAAAAGATATTGGAGAAAACTTGACTTATTATATTAACAACTACTACTGTTACTGTACCTGTGTACCTACTGTTTTCTGTATAATTGATTATGTTGTGTTAAATAAAGAGTATTGTAAAACATAATATTTTTTCTTTAAATGATACTGAAAATTACTATTAAGCGCTATTAAGCAATAAGACCGCCTATTGTCTACTTTGTTCTTTGTTTCTGTATTGTTTTGTACTGATTTGTGGTGTTCAATAAAGAGTATTTGTATTGTATTGTATTGTATTGTAAAACTAGAACACAGAAAAATCGGAAAAGTAAAGCTATAAGCTGGGAAACGAATCCAATGAGTACGCCTGCAATAGAAGACTGGATAGCTCAGCTCAGTAGTACAAATTTACTGAATTAGAGAAGCATAATTCAACTAATTTAATATGGCTGTGTGTCACGCACACATTAAATCAGTTGTTTCTAAGAAATGGCTGCTTTTCTCAGAAATAAACTCGGTTAGATTTAGTTTTGAAAACAACCTCCTCGGTGTTTAATTCCCTATTAGCGCGGCGGCACTGGCATTTAGTTGAACTACTTCTAAATCTTACCTCCCATAAATAAACTCACACTCGCATGAAATCCTTATCGGTACCAAGAATTCACTAAGTCCAATACAATTAAATTAAAATTACCAATTTTATTGCGTTCTAGTTCAAGACGTCATTATCTTAGATACATAATATTTTTATACACCTACATTTTAAATTTTGGTTTACCCGCGATCGTTGTACACGATACTGCTTCGAAATACCTTGACTTATTTGACCATTAAATACAGCCAGATTGTATTAAGATGTTCAACGCAAATAGTTGTGCGCCCACGCATGCCATTCCTATGGCATTCTTGGGCATCGGAGATCCTGATCCTTACTTCGCTACAAATTAAGTAGAAAATATGCCTATTGTAGTTAATCGTGAACATAAACTGTACTATAAGGAAGGCAAACGAGCCAGTGTGATGGTAAGTAATCACTGTCAGCAGCATTACCAAGGAAATTGCGATAGCGATCCAGACGGGCTGTAGATGGTCCTAACATCCGCCTAACTGTTATTAAATATATCCGGTTCCCCAACTAAGTCTTCCCTTTGGAAAAGTGGATAGACGTCGGGGAGTGCGCAGTGTTTTTTCTTCACTAAACAGTGAAAATAGTCCAGCGTTGGTAACCACCGGCGTGCGGTTGCGCAGCAGCCGGGGGCGCGCGTGGCCTGTCGATGATTTATCAATAGCCGGCCGCGATCGCCGCACGACGCCCGTCCACTCTTCTTGACCGCGCCCAACGTACAAGCAGAAGCGGTTGTGGACACTGGAAAGTTGTTCTGAATTGTAAAAAAACTTTTAACTAAAAAATATGCATTGATGGATTAATCCATATCAAATAGGGTAGCAGGAGTATGCTCTTAACAAGGGCGAGTAGCGGAAAGAAGGAGAGGCCTGAGCCCAGCAATGGGACACTTTAATAAGCTAAAAAAAAAGAGATTGAAAAGTCTCAAATATGTAAACCGCAAGGGCTCATCTCATTTCTACGAGTCTAAGGGTATTTATAAAACCATCATTGTGCTATCAAATTTAGTCGAGCCTTAAGAATGTAGGACTTAATTCAACGAGGAAGCATGCATGAGTTGTTTTTTTTTTTTTATCTTATATTTAAAGAGGCTTTAGTACACAGGGGTGACTATGTCAGCCTCATGGGAGGACTCCAGAAGATCGGAAATTACAATTTATGCAGCATCCCCTCCCCCAGAACCAGATGCTCTGGTTATGAAGGAATGCTGCACAAATTTATATATGCAAAGAGCTTTGTCCGACGAAGGGCAAGCCAGCAAAACATTTAATTCACGATTGTGCATGTTTAGGTTCTCCAGGTACTTCTCTCTAGCCTGCTTATATCGGTCGCATTCCTCCAGAATATGGTATAAATCTTCAGTTTTATTACAGACCTCGCACAATTCAGATTGAGACACTCTCATCATGTTCAAAAACAAATTTGATGGAATATGGCCAGATCTAACTCTAAATGCCACTACGAGCAAGTCCCTGGAGAGGCTGGCATGTTGAAACCAGGGAACCCAACAAACTTTGTTCTGGATGGTGCTATACCAGATACCCTTCGTTGCGAACGCAGCATCCAAGATTCTCTGCCACTTTTTCCTGGTCTCTTTTCTAGCCGTCGTTATGAGCTCTGTCCCATAAAGCTGACATCGGACAGGAGTACCATTTGTGACCGCCTCATTAGCTAACCTGTCTGCCCGCTCATTACCCATCACTCCTACATGAGATGGTATCCACTGTAAGATTATCTCATATTGTTTTTTTTGTTTGAGATCATTTATGTTTCTATGAATTATCTTTTGAACGGTATTAGTGAAATTTTCCGAATATGCGGATATTATTTTAATGTTAAAACTTAAGGGCATTCTAGAACAAGGTAATGTAATATTTTTTCCTTTTTTTTTCTCAATCTCGATTAATTATGGTCTGTGGTACGGCGCTACGGAACTCTTATTGTGCAATTCCAATAAGAGTTCCGTTCTTTAATAGTATAATCAGTTTCTGGCTGAGAACAGTGATTTTTGACTCCAAGTTACAGAATTTCATATTTCAATTCAAATTTTATTTATCAAATAGGCCGCCAAGGCCTTTACATGTCGTTTTTTGAAACTACTAGCGCATTCGGAAAGGTCATCACTGCCAAGAAGAACGCGTCGCATGAAACTTGGCAGGAACGATTTTTTTCAATATAAAATAATTTTACTACAGTAATTTCTAAATGGCTGTGAAAATTAGAACACATAGAAAAATCCGAAAGGTAAAGCTATGGCCGGGAATCGAACCCGTACACACCGTTTACTACAGTACTTAAATTTTACTTAACTTAAATACATTTACAAAAAGGATGTATAGTGTCCCCAAGCCTTAAATTATATTAGTCTATAGTAGAGATGTATAACGCCTCTACTGGTCAAAGTAAAAAAAGTAAATGCAAAGAAAGAAAAAGAAAAACTATTACAAATAATTTAAGTTCAGTGGAGGTGTAAAACGCCTCCACCGTCAAATAAATTAATTGGAGATATCTCCAATGTCGAAGAGAGAAAAAAAAAAGAATATTTACCGTAGAACATCGCAAATGACTCGCACTTAAATAAACTTTTTTCTTTCTTTCTTTTCTTTACTTCCACACTTTCCAATCTGAATCACCCATAAAGCGTTCCGCGTTTCTCCCGCTCGTATCTCATCGCTTAGGCAATTGCCATCCCGTTCCGTCCCTTCTGTCCCCTCCCGCCCCTCCACGGGGCCTAGTTGCGCACGCGTCGACCACGCCCTGCCTCCGCGTGTTAAATATATCATAGGTCATCTAGTCAGGTTTGTCCGGCTTGCGATTTAGCTGAACATAGGAGCTTAAGGGAAAAGCGGTGTTGGCTTTTGTAGTTGCCTATTCTATAGTCTAAGAGTAATTGATGGAGGCAGGAACTACCTGCTTTGCGTCGCGTAAAAATAAACTTACGTTTAGTGGATAATAACAACTTGTGATTAAAGTAAAACACGTCTAACATCTATACCAAGCTCGTAGTCGATTGAAACAATTGAATCCAAAGTATTTCGAACTAGTTTGATTTAATCTTTCTCTGACAGTCAAGTGACTAACAATAAACCAGCCAGTGTTGTAAATTTGCCAATTCTTTCTCTATCTGTGGAGTGGTCATAAAAAGGGGCATATCGACAACCGATACCATCGCTTCGTGAATTACCGTCGGGCTTTTAAGCTCCCATTATTCCTGGCTATCCCGCAAGTAGCTGTACTGGATGCGATTCAGCATTGATAAGGATAATAACCAATTATTTTGTAATGTCACTTCACCACAGAATTATACTCGTAGCTTTACCTACCCCTTGCCACTAGGTCTTAAGATGTGAGCCGAAGGATATGATGTTGCGTTGTGGTCTGCGACAATATGTACAACTGAACATTAGTGAGAGTGATTATGGCTAACTTTTTTTTGTGTAAATATTTTATTTTTAGGTCTACAAAATTCACAAAGATATGAATTTTGAACTTTAAAAAAAATTAAGAATGTGAAAGTCCCTTGGCTGGCCCGTCTTAACACGGTAACCAATTAAAAAATACAAAAAATATCAGAGGGGCGAACTTATCCCTAGAAATGAAAAGGGATCTTTTTAGTTACCTAACTCAATTCACGCAAACTATTATTTTTTTAAATGCTTATATTCCCTTAAATAGGCATCCGTGTGATTGAGATAATTTTTGGCATTTGTAGATTAAACTATTGATATATAAAGTTTGTTGCTAAGTTCAAAATCTGTAGCAACTTTTCTGATCTAGCCGGTTCCAGGCTAGCCACAATCTCGGCCTAGCCATTATTTTGTGGCTTCGGCGAGACTAATGGGCTATCAGTGCTATAATTCAGCGGGCCTCATTGTCCGAGATCGCACTCTCGCCCTATCTATAACGCGGTGACAAATTTATTAATGTCGGACATTGTGCCCCGGTTCATTAGTATCCCGTTTAATTTGATGCGGTGCCGCCGGCGGCTCTTTGACTGTTTTTGTTACGGTTATCAACGGCTTTTTACGCCACTAATTTATTAAATCATCTTGAGATAGCTCAGGCAGTTTTAAACCGGAGTTTTGCCTTGTGCACTTGTTTAAAGTAGTTCAATTTTTTTTTTCAATGGCGCAACGTCTATTTGGCACACTAATTCGAATATTACTATGTTGTATATATTTCTATGCACACAAAATAACGATTTCCCATATAGGTAGGTACTTGCATATAAATTGACCTACCTATATATTACCTAGATGAAAACTATATTTAATTTTCATTTCGAGCAAAAAAATATAAAGTAGGTATACTCAGGGCAGGGTATACTTTGCTTTGGGAACATTTTTGTTTAAATCACTAAAGTAGAAATGAGGTTCTAAGTATGTAAATGGATAAATGATCAATTTTAAAAGAGGATTGTATTTTCGAATGAATGAACAGAAGAAGTTACATTGTAGATGTTGAAAATGAAATTTTGTTTAAGATAGTGGATTAAATTTACACAATGTACCAAGCGCGCGTAATTCACCGACACTCGTTTCATAATATCTTTTACGATTCCAACTTGTCGGATTAATTATCAGCTAACACTCTGATTTTGCATAATAACCAACCTTTTTAAGCGCTGAAACCAATCACAAAAAGCTCCTACCCACTTTCTACTTGTCGGCGTCAACTGATTGCGTAAGTTTCGGACAGGTACCAAATCATTAATGTATTCCCAAATTTAATTCATAACCAATATTAGATAACGTCAAAAAACTCGTTACGGTATTGCAAGGCCATCGAAAGTAATTAGTGGCAAGGCAGACCACCTCGGAGACAATTTTAAGGCTTCTTCGTCAGGGACGGTATGCGAGAATTTTGCTCTTTTAAAAATGCACCCGAGAACTCGTCTGCGGTTTTCCGTATAAAATTCGCAGGGTTTCTTTCGTAGTCGTTTTTGAATAAGCAAGAAGAGTTAAGCAGGTGGACAACTTATTGAAAAGCTGCGTTTGCACATAATGACAGTAAAACTACTTATTGTTTAAGAATAGTAAACTGGTAATCCCGATCATGTTTCAAAGGCAAATAAATAGGTACTTACATGTAAGTGAGTATTTTACATCCTGTATAGCTTCTTTGTACACCGTAACCGACCCGTCTAACCTACTACTCCATTACGAAGAAAAGTTCCAAATTCAATACCGCAATCGAAACCGCAATGGTCTATTTGACACGCTCACCAATCCATCGACACCGTTAGAAAACTGTTCTATAGAAAGAAAGAAGGGACACCTCTTTGCAAATGCTTAGACAGAGTTTCTAAAATATAAATTTCGAGCTTTTTTCCCCAAACACATTATTATTATTATAGCCTTTTTATTCCGAATTCGCTACAATTTCAGTATGTTGGTTTTTTTTATTTTTATTTTTTATTAAATTGTCGCGTCATTCGGCGTGCCTCATGGCATAGGCCTCCTCCGTGTATTGGAGGGTTTGGGCTATAATTCCCACGCGCGCCCAGTGCGGATTGGGAACTTAACACACACCATTGAATTTCTTCGCAGATGTGTGCAGGTTTCCTCACGATGTTTTCCTTCACCGAAAAGCTCATGGCAAATTGCAAATGTAATTTGCGCACATAAATTCCGAAAAACTCAGAGGTGCGCGCCCGGGATTTGAACCCACGACGCTCTGCTTGAGAGGCCACAGGTCAAACCACTAGGCTACCACGGCTTTTACCCCAAACACATACACGTACTGAAATCTTTTTTGAGATGACGTGAAATAGTACCTAATTGAAACAAAAATTTACAAATGTGTGCTTTTTTACAAATTGTTGAAGAAAAATAAAAAAGCCAGCGTCGCACGCAATGCATAAACCTACCAAAAAGTTAATCGATTAGAGTTTTGGATGTGAAAATAAACTTTTTACTAGTTTTTACTCAGCAAATATTTACAAGTGTCGATTCTTTACGCATCATTTTCTACTCTTGTAACTATTTTATCGGGTAAAATCGAAAGTGCAAGGTCTGATGTGCTGAATAGAAAAAAATCGATGAGTAGTCAATACCACAATGAGCTCGGGTAGTAGGAAGTATAGTGGTTTGTCATCATACCTGACAAAAAACGATCACGAAGTTTATGTTGCGTGAAATTAGAACACTTTTTTCAGAGGTATGAAAACGCACCTCTGAGGAGCTTGGCACAGACTAGCACCGGCCTAGTGACTAGTCGGGGTATTCAATTTGGTGTCATAGCAACAGAAACAACTAATTTAAAAACAAGTAATATAAAATATCCAATACAAATACCTAATTGTTGAAGCAAATGGTTTTTCAATACCTGACAAAAGTTACCTATGGAACACGGAATGATATTTAGTCAAAAGGCGTTCCATACAAACGTGGTATAGCAGTTTTGACTGAATAAAAGAACAAAGTTCTGGACAAGCCTTTCCAGGCGCAAGAGTAACGCTGTGAGATATCTTCGGATCATCCTCAACGGCACATAATCAAGGAGTATTTTGTGACTCTGAACCTTAATACAGACTTTAGGTAGAATTTTCTTATTTGATCTAGTTGAGGCATTGACTATTCCAGCTACGCAGTGACTACTACGTATTGGGATCGAGATACGGTAAGCCAAACCGATGCATTACAATTATGTTATGTTATTACACCGAACAAAAACACAGATGACCTAATAGATACTGCAAACATAAATAATGCATGAGTCATGATAATCGTTTACCTATGGAGCATGTCAGGTGTTTCGAACATGTAAGCCTTCAGTTACTTGTTTTTTTTTCGGTTAATTTTCTTCATCAATGAACTGATAAGATCTCGTCCGCGTAGGCGTCAGGCTTATGAAAAAACATGTTGGGTTTCATTATAAAACTTTTTATTAGAAAATATTTAAACAATGTTTATAAGACTACATAAGCTCAAGGTTGCAATGCTGTTAAGATGTTCAGATTACTCGTTATTCTTTTAAGAGCTATCGCTTATTTATCATCATTATTGTTAATGGATTTTACATAAAGCTTTTAACACGTAAACAGGTTTGAATCTTGCACCTAATCGCAAACAGAACTATTTTTCAAAATCTGCCTTCCGTGTCCTCAAGGTCAACCCGCCTCCAAGCCTTGTCGGAGGGTAAAAAAATGACCACAAAAAATGTCGCCAACGTAATTATCCGGTCAAGCGTGTAATCCATTAGAGCAATCGAAAGTGTCTGGATGAGTGACAGGTATTTGCAAAGACGAGGCAAGGTCAGCTTGTTGTCTGAAAATTATACGTTTGTGAGTTGTGACATTTGGGGTTACTCTAATTAAAAACAAGAAGAACGATATTTGCGGTAAGTCGATGCTATTCTGTTGCGAAATATAGAGGTGAGCCGTTTTTGCGCTTTGCATAATATTAAATTATATCTCAATGTGTTAGAGATACATCTTGGGGGCTACCCTAGTGGTTGGCTAACCACTCAATACATTGGCAATACCAATGGCAGATGAACTGTAAGGGTATGTGCGATAATCCTAGATTAAAACCCTATCACTAACAAAACTAAACTAGTTTAAGAGCAAATAGGGTAGGACCAATAACAGTCGGTGTATAACGATGGTTTTGTAAAAAGTAAATTTCTCTGTTAACTGAAGCAGATCAGAAGTCCCGCAGAGCTTCTTTTACGCCACCATTACCGACTTCTTTGGCTAATAAATGAGGCGTAGCAAGCAGAAAGAGTAAAAGACCGAAATCCCTTTGCTTGCCTTTTTTTAATACGCACAATAATACACTCTCAGACAGATAGCTCTTGAACTTCATGGTTCAAGCGCTCCTGTTACAATAGTTATTAACCCTACATAGTTCTTTAAAACTAAAAAAAATATTAGTCATGCATGAACATATCTGCTTACTTTTAGTAAAAATGTACTTAAGCTTTAGTTATTTTCGCCGGAACAACCCTCGGCATTCTTCCACAAGGTCGCTGTAATTTTAATCGAGCTTATAATTATTTCATCGAAACAACTCATTTAACACTTCATTATGTGTTTTGTCCATTTGACGTCATGACTGGTCACCGGGGAAAATCCCCGGAAGGTCTTTTAAATATTATTTAACATAGCAGCAATGAGATAATAACGTTGTACGCGTTAATTTATTGCTTTCCAAAACAGTAAAGCGGTTAAAAACCTACGTTGCGACCTTCTGTGAACTGCGCATTTACGCCAATTTCGACATTCTTATATGCGCACAGGGTCAGAAAATGTATCCAAATGAACTGTATCCGACGTAGCGGTCAAGCTCTTTGACTTAGTTTCTAAGTGAAATGTGCAGCATTAAGTCGGTTTGCATTTTTTTTGATTCCAAACTTTATCCGTCATAGAAGTCAAATTGTGAATGAAATTATTACATGAAAACTTCAGGCACATCATGCATTCGCTCTTCTACCTATTGCAATCTACATTTGAGGTAGCAGTTGCACATCGCACTAATAAGCGATCATAATTACGTCTAATAATGGTCGTACAAACAGTGTTGCAACAGAACTGATTCTATATATTACCATCGTGGTGGCCTATCATCCGCATCTACACTACGTCTTTCCTGTGCCGAGTTTGTTATGGCGGACATTATTATGTCTGATTTATCGAGTCAATGTAAATTTATAGACTCTTGCCGATGGAGACTAGTAAGGCGTTTTTGTCATTAATATGGATTGTTGATTTAATCTGCTACCTCTAAGTATTGTGACGATGATGACGTGTATCAATAACATCATCGACAATCTTATTGAAAAACGAACCTTTCATTCACTAATCAAATCAACAACGCACATGTATCTAGATTGCGACTGACAGTAGGTAACTTCATCAATATATGTTACGTGGAAATTCGGCAAACTTTAGACGCATATTACCAATTTTTACAACAGTGTGCCAGGCAGTAGCGAGATATTACTTGCCCGAGAATTGGATTTGCGTAGCAGATACGACTCTAGTGATTGACCTACAATGCCTTAGCCGCAAGAGCTTTTCCACAGAGCCTCACTTTAAACAGCTTTTAAATACTTTATATGTATGTTTGTTTAGGTCTATAGTACTTTATTAACGTTATAAAATTAACGTACCTTAAGCATTCCTGCTTAGGTATATATCTAATATTATATCCTAGGCATTATTTGACTCGAGGCAGGCTGCACGTATTGTCACGCACGGGTGGCCGCGACCTTGCGTCTGATCCTGTGCGATGTGACTTGCAGAAGTTTGAGTCGCAGACTCTCCGCTATTTTTGATGCCCGTTACCTTGCCCGCCGAGGTGACTTCTTGCCTCAATTGTGTAAAAACTTATTGACAGGGTGGCACGTACGCCTTTGCTTTAAAATTACGACATTACTTAGGTTTCAGAATCAAGGTATTCTAGGTTCAAACGATAATGATCAGACAAACAAATATATTATTCACATCTTTATCGCTTACAGGGTAAACAGAGCCTAGGGTAACAAGACGTTTAGTGTGGCGAATCAAAATAGTGATGGGCTAGCTGCGTCGCCTATATACATGATTTCTAAGATTTTTGCCCATTTAAGAGCTAATGAAAGTCAAAATAACTTACTGTAAGTAGTCTTTTCGTGATCACAACACTGAAAATAATTTTAAACTTAAACATTAATTAAACGCAATCGTGTGCTGTAGAATTAAGTAGTTACCTTTATTTCAATGCTCAATATGTCCAAGTTCTCATAAAATATCACTGTCGTCTCTAAATACCTAAATATCAGTGGCGTGGCGTCAAGTATATCAGAAGGCAAGCCGAAGGACATTTGACCTTTTCCTCTAATTCTGCACAGTAAAAGTGCCCAAATACCTTAAAATGGGCAAGCCGGTGGGAATCGAGTTCTATGTACGCCACGCCACTGATACCTACCTACTCTAATAAAATTTAGATCAAGACTCGCATCGCAACCACCAACGATACAACTGACACAAGAGAATGCCATAAGCAAATAAGATAGCATTCTGCCACCGTACCTGATAAATCATCGAGTTTTATGGCGACAGTAACCAATAAACCTATTTGTCCGCGGATAGATTCACATAATCGACCGGCACTTGGCAGATATGGATCCTTAAATCAAATTTTCTTTGTAAAACAGTTAACGGCAAAATTACACCGTAATTCGTTGGGTAAGAGATCAAATTGATTGTTTCGGTATCAAACGGCTCTGTTCTGGGGTTAATCGTGGCAAAATGGTAGTAATTTTACGAGGGCTCGCTTGTTCGTGTGACGGATGAGCCATAAATTTAACGTCGCAGATTTTGATACTAAGTTCATGCCCCACGTGTTGCGTAAACTAAGTTTGTAGGCACTCTGTAGTTTGCCAACGTTCTAAAATTGTTGTATTTTCTAAATTATCCTCTTTATCGTAGCC
Organism: Pandemis cinnamomeana; assembly: GCA_932294345.1. Lineage (NCBI taxonomy): Eukaryota > Metazoa > Arthropoda > Insecta > Lepidoptera > Tortricidae > Pandemis > Pandemis cinnamomeana. The sequence goes on along the minus strand of OW028715.1, from coordinate 6,544,927 downwards.
TAGTAAAGTAATATCAAAATAGTACATTATGATACCAGCGTGGTATTTTGGTCGCTCATTATAATGCAGGCGGGGACGGGCGTGATATGGTCCTCACGTGGTTTCATGCTAAGTTTTTAACCGTGAATCTCTACATCTTTTGCAGTAGAACTGTTAATTCTCGATGTCTACATGCGTTGTAATATTTGCAACCGGCTACAGGCAAGAGCTCAGGGAGCGGGTACTGGTTGGCCCAGAGTAGGCGAGCGACCAAGAATTTAGGTAGGGGACGCCAGGCGCTCACCCTCCAAAACTGCAAGGTGGTTTGAGTAAAACTACAAGTTTATAGGTAACTAAAGGCACATGTTTATTACATCCATAGTACACAGATATAAATCACACTCAAAAGCATAGAAAAACCTAGGGACCATATAAGGATCCCTCATATAAATCTTGTAGTACACAGGTATCAATCCTACTTAAAAGCAAAGGAAAACATAGGGACCATGTAGGGTACCTCATATAAATCTTAGAGTACACCGGTATAAATCCTACTTAAAAGCAAAGAAAAACATAGGGACAATATAGGGTACCTCGTATAAATCTTAGAGTACACCGGTATAAATCCTACTTAAAAGCAAAGAAAAACATAGGGACCATATAGGGTACCTCGTATAAATCTTATCAAATAAAAGTCTGAGCTCAGCTTTAAGGTTCTAATACTAGGGGTAAACAAGTCAACACATCATACGCTGTTTAGGGCATAGTCCCTCGGACAACGGGGTAAATAACTAAATTCACACGAACACTCGCTCAGATGGGTGGCATTACACCATCGGGAGCACACAAGGTGACACCTTAATTAGGAAAAGATCACATCACGGGGTACTTGACCCTATTTAACTACTTCATTTAAATTATTTTTACACTACTCATTTTTAATGCGTACAACCGATAAGATTTCCGAACAGTGAAACCGACACTCCAACCGGAAATAAAGGAAAGATCCAACCTGTTACGGTAGTACTACTCCGAAGGTGGTTAGCGGAGCAGGCGGAACGCTGAGAGGGAGACCCGGGGCAGCCGGATACTCAGGTACACGTCGTCGAGGCTAGCCGGACCATGAAGAAGATTTGGAGCCGAGCCAGGCGACCCTTAAGTAGTTTTGGTAGCCGTGCCGGGCGACACTTAAGTAGTTTTATAGCCGTGCCGGGCGACCCTATGAACAATAGTTATTCACAGCATTAGTTATCAAACACGAACTCCCGGTTTGTGGTCCGTCCCACATGAAAAGAAGGAAATAGAAGACACTTACCACTATAAGTGGGTAAATTATAAAGAAATCAACGTTCTCCGCATCATAACATCAAGGCACAAGAGGATTCCGGACTGTAGCCAGCACCAATCACAGCTGAAAAGAAGATTGAAACGAATTATAAATGTATTCTTTTGAATATGGAACGCGTGGTTACGACGCGACGCAAATCGCATAGTGATCGGCTTTGCTTACCTCCCGCGACGAAATACTACGAAGATAACACCATTCTCACGTCCACAAAACAGATTGGCAGCGCCATCACGCCATTTCAGACACAAATCAGACCGATCAGCCTAAGAAATTAACCACACCGCATGCAGACCTCAAAATGGCTGCAGGCGTCGGAAAGGAAATGCACCTCTTTGGAATGTCAAGTGACAAAAACAACGACAGGAAATGGGCCAACTTACGACCGTTCTGAAAACAAAACTCCGCTATAGTGTTCCCGTCTGTATTAATTAGATCGAAAATAAATTAGTATTAAACATTTGTGTTTGCTCTCGCAAAGGAACCCAAACGATCCAAGTAATGAGCGGTAACCGACTTACAACCCACTTTATCCCTATTACTTCTCATTCGACAACTTAAAAACACCCAAAATAATGATATGAAACCAATGACAGGCATACATTCCAACAATGAATCGGCTTCCGAACGCAGCCCGGTGCGTTTCGTTTCTGCAACACTCAGTGGTCACCGATGAGTATAGAATTAACTTTGTAAAGATTTAAGGGGGCAGGAATTACTAAATTATTTTGAAAACGCTTACAGGGACCACAGGAAACCTATCTCTATTGTAATAAATCACGCTCACCTCCACCGCTCAAAGAAACAAACGTCTGGAAACAAGTAATCGCCGGAAACGGAACGTCCGATCTCTGGGAGGGGAACTAAACGCAGCAAAATGTCAACTTCAACCAAATACAACAACAGAATCTTGCACTAATGATAACAAATTAAGATGTAATAAGTTCGTTAAGGTGTCTAGGATCCCAAATAGGCAATCATGGTGTTGCATTAACGTGTATGTACGAAAGGACAAGTGAGTGGGTGTGACATCCATCGGAATATGTTATGGTTACGTGAGCAACAAATGTATTTGGAACACTGGTAAGTGTTACAGTATCACTTCAGTTGGGAAAATAATTTTATTTCAGAATCTTAATTCTGAAATAAAATTATTCGAAGCACTACAGCGTGAGAGACTAGAGAAAGAAGAACGTCTACGCCAAGGGAGGGGAAGACGTGTTAAATCATGGTTCGAGAATTGAGCGCCTAACGGTAAGCGGCTGACTCAACCCTCTTGCCACTACAACCTAAAACTAAAGAAAAACAATGGATGTGAAAACCACATCAGGAAAAAGAAGAACGTCTACGCCAAGGGAGGGGAAGACGTGTTAAATCATGGTTCGAGAATTGAGCGCCTAACGGTAAGCGGCTGACTCAACCCACTTGCCACTACGACCTAAAACTAACAAAACAATGGAGGTGAAAACCACATCAGGAAAAAGAAGAACGTCTACGCCAAGGGAGGGGAAGACGTGTTAAATCATGGTTCGAGAATTGAGCGCCTAACGGTAAGCGGCTGACTCAACCCTCTTGCCACTACAACCTAAAACTAACAAAACAATGGAGGTGAAAACCCCACCAGGAAAAAGAAGAACGTCTACGCCAAGGGAGGGGAAGACGTGTTAAATCATGGTTCGAGAATTGAGCGCCTAACGGTAAGCGGCTGACCCAACCCTCTTGCCACTACGACCTAAAACTAGCAAAACAATGGATGTGAAAACCACATCAGGAAAAAGAAGAACGTCTACGCCAAGGGAGGGGAAGACGTGTTAAATCATGGTTCGAGAATTGAGCGCCTAACGGTAAGCGGCTGACTCAACCCTCTTGCCACTACGACCTAAAACTAAAGAAAAATCACAGCGCCTGCTCACAAGATGCCAGACGCAAACAGGTGATTAGCAGAGGGACCAACCCCGACTAATGTTCATCCCCTTGGGGATGCAGATACCCAAGGGCCTAAGGTACATAGGAAGTACACCTAGGTACAGTAGTAGTCAGGTGAGGAGGCAATTGGCCAGCTGTGAGAGACCAGCTTCAACCACCTAGCAAGTCCCGTGAAAGGTGGAAAGTCATAAAGAGCAAATTTCGAGAAGCGACACTGTTCCCAGAATGTCTACTTTCTTGAGGGCAACAAAACACAAAAAAAAACGAGGAAAGATAAAAACTCTGACGCGTCTTTATCTCACACTACCTGCAAACTAAATTGAATGACTAAACTAACACGTACATATTCTACTTATGACCGACTACTTCGACTGTATAACTTGGGAATGAAGTTATAAACGATCAACAAAACTTACCTATGGATGCATCCTAAACTACTTACGGTACTTAAGTTTAAATGTAATAGGAACGATTACTTTCATATTCCCGGAACTACGGACAGTGGAACAACCAATGCTTGGTTGACAGAAAACAGAAAAATACAATTGCGGAAGGGAGGTTAACGCAGTGCTTCCAACTCCTCACGCGTGGCCAAGCGATGAGAACAGGAAACGGGTCTACCAAACCCCGAGGACACAGATGATCAGCCTCTTGTGCAGTATGTTAACCGGTAATCTTACTCCCCTACCAAGTCACAGAACGCCGTCGCGGCTGCTCGTCAGTAGGACTTGGAGTAAGATGGTGGTATCCACCCGGACGGACCTTGCACACGGTCCTACCACCGGGATAGGGTGCGTGCTAACACACACCGCAAATTACAACACATTCAGTAAATCATTCCTTAGATAACCGCCAACAGTCAGAACATTTGTTCTTCCATCTTGTTTATACCCTGCAAGTTCGGACATTACCTACCATACCTACAAAGTTTTCTGTCAACAAGGCTTGGTCCTTCCACGCCTATCACCTACCTAAATGTTTAAAATCTAATGTAACTACACGAGCGCGGGCCAAACCAATGCGGGGGAACCTGGGGAGCATACCTACCGAACTCGAACAAGCTACGACCTTCCACTGGTTCAGACCGCAAACATTCACTATATACTTAGTCTCTTAAACTTATTAACGGTTAGTGGGCCATGTAGAGGCCACCTAATGAAACGTCATTAAATCCCAGTAGGCCGCGACCAAACGCCCATCACCGTCACAATAAATATACTAACTAATTTGTACACGAGGCATGTCCTTGAACTTCACCAAACCAAGATGCCGAACAGGAGGTGAATTGTGAGATATTCTACGCACCCAGGGAATGGACATGGCACCTTGAGCCAGTGATTTGCGCACGGACGCGGCCCCGTACAGTTTTACGTCAAGTTTGGAGCTTCTTCCGGTCGAACCAGATCCTTGATGTGGAAATTGCCTAACAGTTTACCATTCATGGACTTTAGAGTGTAAACGAGAGGACCGTGCTTTTTATGAATCACGCATCTCTCGTACCGAGGAGATAACTTAGCGGAGAAAAATTTGGAAGCGTTGGAAAGGGGAAAACACTTCTTGTAGACGATCTGTCCTTCGTGCAATTGGACAGGCCTCCTACGCAAATTATAATACCTGGCATTACGTTCCTGCGCAGAGAGTAACGACTGCCGTACTTGCCTAAATATAGACTCCAGCTCCTTAAGGTTCTCAGAAAAGGTATAGTTTGGGTCGACAGAGAGTTCGCTTGAGCTCACGGGAACGTCAGAGTTATAAAATGTACCATCCAAGATCATTTCACGGCCGTGGTTAAGGAAATATGGGGTATGCTTGGTGCCTTCGTGTATAACAGTGTTTAAGGCACACTGGATTTCGGCTAAGTGCTTATCCCAGGTACGGTGATCCGTACGCACGTAAGAAGCGATGGTGCGCACCAGCTCACGGTTCACGCGCTCGGTCTGATTGGTTTGAGGATGATATCTAGGGTTATAAAATATATGGGGGACACTATACTTAGTCATGAGGTCCCTAAAATCCTTGGAGACAAATTGAGGACCGTTGTCAACATAGACGTATTTTGGGACACCATGCACCAGAAATATTCCCTTCTCCAAGCACTTAACAATATTTTTAGCCGTAACCGTACGCAAGGGAAAGAGAGTGACATACTTACTAAAATAGTCTGAACACACAAACAAGTACTGGTTACGGTTGTAAGATGGAGGAAATGGACCCAATATATCGCAGGACACCGCTTCACCGGGCATGGAGATACGACGGGGATTACCCATCAGCCCCGCAGGAGCCAAATTGACCGGTTTGTATACCTTGCATGTCTCACAAGACTCCACGTATGACTTCACGTCTTGGAAGAGAGTTGGCCAAAAGTACAAACTAGCAACCTTCGAATGAGTCTTGGCCACACCAAAGTGACCAGCTGTCGGATCATCGTGACACTTCTGCAATAACGCGTTTCGGTTTTCGTACGGAATCACCAACTTCCAATCAAACTGGGTGGTCAGACGGTACTTATTCTTAGAAAGGCGGTACACGCGATTATTCTCCACTTTGAAGTTTGGATACAGAGTAGGATTCTCAGAGACACTCTTAAAAAGGTCAATATACCAGGGATCCTGGGTAGATAACACATCTACAAGGGAGTCAATTTTTATACGCGAGAGAGCATCAGGAATGACATGTTCTCTGCCTTTTCGGTGAATTATGTCAAAATCATATTGACCCAAACGGCAGGCCCATCGATTCAAGCGTCCGGACGGGTTCTTAAGGCTAGCGAACCACTTGAGTGACGCGTGGTCGGTGACGACGTAACACTTACGGCCCTCCACATATGCACGATACTGCTCTAGTGCAAAGATAACAGCTAAGAGCTCACGCTCGGTAGCGGAGTAATTAGATTCCGCCGAGCTAAGAGTACGGCTACAGTAGGCTACCGGATGATCACAGTCGTTCACGCGCTGAACTAGTACCGCACCAACAGCAAAAGATGAGGCATCCGTGTGGATATAAAAAGGTTCTTGAAAGTTTGGACACTTAAGGATAGGAGCGGATACGAGGGCGGTCTTTAGGGCATTAAACGACTCGTTGGCTTCGTTAGACCATACAAATTCAACTTTCTTACTAGTCAGACGCGTCAGCGGACGAGCAATCTGTGAAAAGTTTTTGATGAAGCGGCGATACCAGCCCGCCATGCCAAGGAACCGTTTGATACTCTTGACATCAGTAGGAATCGGAAAATTCAGAATAACATCCACTTTAGACGGGTCAGTACGCAGGCCATGACGATCCACCACGTATCCCAAATATTTTAGCTCATTCCTACAAAATAAGGACTTCTTCATATTGATTGTCAGGTTAGCGGCTTTTAGCTTGTCAAGGACAACTTTCAACAGACGGATGTGCTCGTCGAAGTCAGAAGTACAGATTATGATGTCATCGACATAGCAAAAGATTTTATTGTCAAATTCGGCCGCGAACAACTGATCCATTAACCGTTGCATGGTTGCAGAAGCTCCTACCAAACCGAAGCACATGCGGTTATAGTGGAACAAACCACGCCCCGGTACCGTAAACGCGGTTTTCTCCTTCGATGCTCTACTTAATGGAATTTGGTGATACGCGGCGCTCAAATCTAAGGAGGTAAGAAACTTAGCATCCCGCAGGTTGTCCAGAATATAGTTAACGTAGGGCAAGGGGTATGCATCAGCCTTCGATACGGAGTTGACCTTCCGACTATCCAGACACAGCCGCATATCTCCGCTAGACTTCTCCACCATGACGACCGGTGAATTCCAGGGGGAATAAGAAGGTTCCACTATATCTGTCGCCAACATCCTGTCCACTTCCCTCTCCAGGGCTGCAAGTTTATCAGGGCTTAACCGATAATATTTCTGTTTTATCGGGGGACAGTCACCCGTGTTAATTACATGTTCGATCAAATGGGTTTTTCCTAAACCCACCTTATCGGTGTCCACCTGGTCGTACAACCGCTTAACCTGGTCAATAACAGCTTTTTGGAGGGGCGTTAAAGATTCCAGATCCTGCAAGCCAGCATTGGCAGTAGCAGCGACCGTATCAACAGGGTAGTTAATAGAAGTTAAGTCAGAGATTATTTCCGGAACAAGTTTAAAAGCTCGCCAGAAGTTTAGACCGAAAATGATAGGGGCGGTTATACCCGATTGAATATTGAAATGTACTATTTGGACATTATTATTATAGTTAATGGGTAAGGACATGTATTCAGAACATACAAGTTCCTGGCCGTTGGCAACACACAGTCTCAAAGGTGAAGTATGTTTATAAGTAGGAATACCTATCTCTGAGAACAAACGGTGACTATAACTACCAAGAATAGAGCAAGAAGCTCCGCAGTCCAAGAGGCCCATAACCTTTAGTCCTAAAATTTCCACAGTCATATACAAGCGAGAGTCTCCCTTAGGAGGTTCAAAGTGTCTTGCCTTTCCTACCACAGGGGGAGAGATCCGGTGGTTGGAAGAGTTACTAAAAGGAAAAGCAAGCGTTTTTAGTTTTTTGGAGTAGGACGACATTTTGAACACTCAGGGGTGCGCACTCCTCTCTCACCGCATCTAAAGCACACCAGGTCCCTAGAGACAGGACAAGATCTAGTGGGATGACTACGAGCACCGCAGCGGAAACACTCGGGATTCGGATTATCTTGGTGCACCGCATTAATATTAGGCGGCGCACGCGGCGAGCGGTGAGCCTGGTTGCCGAACCTATTTTTAGAATTCCCCGCAGAACGGTTAGCAGAAGATGAGGAAGAGGGCTCCTGAAATTGATCAGCCTTAATCCTAGCGAGTTCAATTCTCTTACAGTCATGTTTGAGCTGATCTATGGAAGAAATATCCCTAAGCGCTAGCTCCCTACTGTAGTCGGGACGGATATTCCGCATGAGAATATCCAACTTCTCCTCCTCTGACACGGGCTTACTCAGCCTCTCGAACATTCCGAGCACCGTGGACACGAAAACGACGATCGTCTCATCCCTAGCTTGGGTCCTTGCACGAATCTCCCTCAACAACTGGTAGTCCAGGTCAGGAATATCAAAGTCATCCCGAAGAGCCTTTACCACCTCGATGTACGAAATCAACCTTGCCTTATTAGACCGGAACCAGGAAAGAGCTGGTCCCTCCAGAATCTCCGGAAAACCCCTAAAAATGACAGCTTCTGAGATTTCCCTGGCTACACGCAACTCCTCCAGACGGGTAAGAAAGGTGCGGGCACAAGAATCACCACTATACTTCAGATTCAGAGAATTAATATTGAACGTTTTTTCCGTTCTATAAAAGACCTTCCTAGTCACCGCCTCGGCCTCGGATGGACCGGAGCTGACAGACTCAGCGTCCGAACCAGACGGCTCATCGGACTTAACTCGTTCCCACATCTGCGTAATCATAGCCATCAGCAACTTAACCTCAGGGGCTTCGCCCTGTAGACGAGATAAGCGACACAGCAAGTACCTACAGCGAGAGTCAAGGCGGACTGAAGCAGCCTCAGAGAGGTCCTCTCCGATCTCCTTCTCTATCTGTTCAGCCTTCCTCTGACAAACCGCCAGCTCAGACTCCACGTCGCACGGCTCCAGGGAAGTAAATTTCAGGCTACCCCTCCTAGCCAGAGCCGCTGTCTGCTTCAAAGCCCTAAATAAGCTGCCGCGTCTCGATACCGGGTTAACAGTCAGCCGACGCACTGACAGCTCATGTGTGATCTCATCCTTATGCAGGTGGTTAATTTTACACCCTGCCTTTATAAAGTCCATCCTGAGATATTAATGCTTAACTACTAACGCGAGATGTACACTCCGATAAAGAACACAAAGTCAGGTACAAATACCCTATAGATATAAGTATAGGTAGATATAGGTACACTTTACTCAAACCACTATGCTTCCTGGGCCACACGTTGGGTACGACACTGTAATATTTGCAACCGGCTACAGGCAAGAGCTCAGGGAGCGGGTACTGGTTGGCCCAGAGTAGGCGAGCGACCAAGAATTTAGGTAGGGGACGCCAGGCGCTCACCCTCCAAAACTGCAAGGTGGTTTGAGTAAAACTACAAGTTTATAGGTAACTAAAGGCACATGTTTATTACATCCATAGTACACAGATATAAATCACACTCAAAAGCATAGAAAAACCTAGGGACCATATAAGGATCCCTCATATAAATCTTGTAGTACACAGGTATCAATCCTACTTAAAAGCAAAGGAAAACATAGGGACCATGTAGGGTACCTCATATAAATCTTAGAGTACACCGGTATAAATCCTACTTAAAAGCAAAGAAAAACATAGGGACAATATAGGGTACCTCGTATAAATCTTAGAGTACACCGGTATAAATCCTACTTAAAAGCAAAGAAAAACATAGGGACCATATAGGGTACCTCGTATAAATCTTATCAAATAAAAGTCTGAGCTCAGCTTTAAGGTTCTAATACTAGGGGTAAACAAGTCAACACATCATACGCTGTTTAGGGCATAGTCCCTCGGACAACGGGGTAAATAACTAAATTCACACGAACACTCGCTCAGATGGGTGGCATTACACCATCGGGAGCACACAAGGTGACACCTTAATTAGGAAAAGATCACATCACGGGGTACTTGACCCTATTTAACTACTTCATTTAAATTATTTTTACACTACTCATTTTTAATGCGTACAACCGATAAGATTTCCGAACAGTGAAACCGACACTCCAACCGGAAATAAAGGAAAGATCCAACCTGTTACGGTAGTACTACTCCGAAGGTGGTTAGCGGAGCAGGCGGAACGCTGAGAGGGAGACCCGGGGCAGCCGGATACTCAGGTACACGTCGTCGAGGCTAGCCGGACCATGAAGAAGATTTGGAGCCGAGCCAGGCGACCCTTAAGTAGTTTTGGTAGCCGTGCCGGGCGACACTTAAGTAGTTTTATAGCCGTGCCGGGCGACCCTATGAACAATAGTTATTCACAGCATTAGTTATCAAACACGAACTCCCGGTTTGTGGTCCGTCCCACATGAAAAGAAGGAAATAGAAGACACTTACCACTATAAGTGGGTAAATTATAAAGAAATCAACGTTCTCCGCATCATAACATCAAGGCACAAGAGGATTCCGGACTGTAGCCAGCACCAATCACAGCTGAAAAGAAGATTGAAACGAATTATAAATGTATTCTTTTGAATATGGAACGCGTGGTTACGACGCGACGCAAATCGCATAGTGATCGGCTTTGCTTACCTCCCGCGACGAAATACTACGAAGATAACACCATTCTCACGTCCACAAAACAGATTGGCAGCGCCATCACGCCATTTCAGACACAAATCAGACCGATCAGCCTAAGAAATTAACCACACCGCATGCAGACCTCAAAATGGCTGCAGGCGTCGGAAAGGAAATGCACCTCTTTGGAATGTCAAGTGACAAAAACAACGACAGGAAATGGGCCAACTTACGACCGTTCTGAAAACAAAACTCCGCTATAGTGTTCCCGTCTGTATTAATTAGATCGAAAATAAATTAGTATTAAACATTTGTGTTTGCTCTCGCAAAGGAACCCAAACGATCCAAGTAATGAGCGGTAACCGACTTACAACCCACTTTATCCCTATTACTTCTCATTCGACAACTTAAAAACACCCAAAATAATGATATGAAACCAATGACAGGCATACATTCCAACAATGAATCGGCTTCCGAACGCAGCCCGGTGCGTTTCGTTTCTGCAACACTCAGTGGTCACCGATGAGTATAGAATTAACTTTGTAAAGATTTAAGGGGGCAGGAATTACTAAATTATTTTGAAAACGCTTACAGGGACCACAGGAAACCTATCTCTATTGTAATAAATCACGCTCACCTCCACCGCTCAAAGAAACAAACGTCTGGAAACAAGTAATCGCCGGAAACGGAACGTCCGATCTCTGGGAGGGGAACTAAACGCAGCAAAATGTCAACTTCAACCAAATACAACAACAGAATCTTGCACTAATGATAACAAATTAAGATGTAATAAGTTCGTTAAGGTGTCTAGGATCCCAAATAGGCAATCATGGTGTTGCATTAACGTGTATGTACGAAAGGACAAGTGAGTGGGTGTGACATCCATCGGAATATGTTATGGTTACGTGAGCAACAAATGTATTTGGAACACTGGTAAGTGTTACAGCGTTAGGTATGTATATAAATGTATAATAAAATCGTACAAAACTTATGGAAGAACTACATAGTTCAACAGCTTTGTTCCAAGTATTGGGTGTCAATTAGTAGTATAAAGTGAAAAACACCAGTGAGTTAATTCATTACATTGTCACTTAGAGGCCATGTTTAGCATGTGGGCGTCTAGATGGAATGGGAAATCAAAATAGTGATGGCTTGCTAGTTTCATCGCCTACGACATGATTCCTAAGATTTTCACCACTTCCCTCGCTGGGCTTTTACCATCTGCGCGGGAAGAGAAGCAACTGGTACGTTCTATGTTTTTTCTTTGCTCCCAGACCAGCACCGAAAGTAAAAAGTTACAGTGAGACGTTACTTACTACTTGAGTGCATAAGTAAATACAGATCAGTTTGTAATATTAAGTCAAAATGGTATGAAATTGGAATTAATGCCCACTTGATATGAAGTAGCTACCGTAAAATCTCATTATCGACTACATTAGGTTGATTCACTCCACAAAAATTCAAGATATACGTCCGCTCAGTGCGGTCACATAAGTAGTCGTGACTCCGCGAGCACCTAATCCGTGACCCGGCAGACAAATCGAGATGAATTGCCCGAGCACCGAGCACTCCTCTCTGCGATATGAGCCTCATATGCCGGGAGAATTTCAAAACTGCAAGTCAGTTAGGAAAGCGTATTAAATCCACTATTTGCTACCGTCTGCTGCTAAGCGAATCGTATTGCGCGATACATGCAACGCGATATAACGTTAAGATAACATATTTTTTATGCGTAGGAGATTGCATCGAGTGCATTCAAGCTTTAAAATTGGGATGCTGATCCTTGATGGCTGTTAATTTTAATAATTTCCGAAACTGACCAAGATACTGTTTCCAGCGGGGATTAAATTGAGCGAAAGCTTAAAGCCTTTCAGACAAGTGCACCGTTTCCCCGCAGTATCAATCAACATCAAATCGGATCTTTTAATCCAGCAGACAACGATGGACGGTTTACCTCAATTAAGAATGTCAGCACTCCAGTTTGAACGCAGATTTTATACAGGACTAACGGGTCGCAGAACTGGTGTAGGGGTTACACGGAGTTGGTGACCGTAGGCGATTGTTGTATCGACTTGTATTACTGGTTTGATGCTTGTTAGTTACATTTACTCATAATGCATCTGGTGAGCTTATGCTAGCTTTATGGTAAGGAAGGCTGGCTATTAAAAAAAGTTTTGTAGGCCTTTTCAGTTACCTTTGGTCGCTTCGGTCACCCCGAGAAAGACTGCAATAAAATGGTAAGTGTTTCTGAGAATTTATGTGTCTTTAATTCGTCCCAAGGTGAGGGTGAAGGGTGATCAATTAAACGGTTACTCATTTGCCCTCGGAAATAATAAACTTTCGTTATAATCGGCCAATATGAAAGAGACTGAATATAGATAAAAGTTACCCACGTTTTTACTTCAATCGGGAACGGCAATCTACTACTAGGCATTAGTAGTTTAGGTAAATGAAATTATTATATAAAGAGCTAAAAAATAGTCCACTTATAGGGCATAGATTGTGTCAAATTCGAAATTATGAGCTGACTGATCTGTCAAAATGTATCCTTTACGGTTTGTTAACAGCAGTCGATATTAAAGAGCAAGAACAACCTGTTCGCCGCGAGGACCCGCGAAGTTTTGGGTAATTCATTGCCAATCGCCCCGTAATGTGTAGCGACAAGAGCGCCGATGTATGAAACACGTTAAAATATGAACGATTGGCTACGATCGACCACATTCCGTGTTATTTTACGACGTTCATGTTAAAGCGTATGCATTTTTTTTTACGATCGAAGTTGTTAATAATCAGGTTGTAATTCGACTCCTTACGAGTTCAATTAAGGTTAACAATACTGTCTGATTCGTATTGAACATTTCCAGGGTTTGTTGCGCTGAAATGCAAGTGACGGCCCCACCCGGGAGACCGCGCGCGGCCAGGCATTCCCCAAATGTCTCGCATCACACCGGAGCCACCTCGTGGGAAGTTTTGCATTCACATTTACTGCCCGAATTATTGCATGGGAGGCCTCAATTAATTATCGTGTTGGCCTGACATTAACTGCGGTGCGTGGTATTTTTTCACTTTTACGTAAAATAATGAAGCCCTCGCCGCATAAAGTAGTGAGGTAATTTGCGCGTTCGCTTGATAAATTGGAGCAATGCGTTTTCGACGGACCTTGGTAGTGCGGAACGTTTTCATCCGCGTAGTGACCGAGAATTATTGCACTCGTTTACATAACCCGGCTCCAGTTTGGTTCCGACGTAATTATTAGAGCTGTACATAACCTGCACTTGTATCGCTTGACGCGAGCGGAATAATCGATATGGAATTTTCATAACTTTTTGGTCGTTTTGCGTAATACAATGACCGGTTTGGGCCGGTCACTTCCATAACGCAACCGTCCTAAAGCTCTCATATTAGTTAATGCACCGCCGACTTTAATTTATGCATTACCCACGAGCTACAAGCCTATGAATAAGCGGTGTTAACACGCGGACCAATGGTGTGAGAGACGGCTGCTCCGAGTTATGGCTTAGTTTCATGTATCATGTGACCAATGCTTGCGATACGACGTATTTATAGATAATTTCAAAAAGCTAATTTTTCTAAGATTAAAAAAATGCAAAATTAATTGGCAAGCAACAAGTAATCACTCGAGTGGCTCACAAATTACGTGTCTTCACAATTTATGGAATACGATGTTATTAAAGCGAGGAACATCGAAATTAATTATGCCAACGTTATGAGATATGAGTTGTTGATGTTTAATGTTGCCCTGACAAATCCGGAGAGGCAACAACGACCAGCTAATTTGATAAAGCACGAGTCGGAGCTCGTGATATGGGCATAGCCGGCCCTTAGCGGCGCCGCCCAAAGATTAGTGTGGATCATAGTTGACCATTACTTAAAATGCAATAAGGATGCGGACTTCAATAGTTATTCCAAATTGAGCGTGATGCCTCGTAAGGGAACAATTGTCGGTTTAGTTTTTGGGTTAAGACCTGTGTCAAAAAAGATTCTGCCTCATGCGGTTGCCGATACTATTACCTATTGACAAGCGCGTTGATGTCGTTTTTAGGAGTGGTGAGTCGTTGGGCGTTGACAAGTGAGACTACTTCTAGAATTGAATACTTATTAAAAAATTAATGCTTTAATGTTTAAGTTTTTATTTCCAATATTTCAGCATATTTTAGGAGCAAAACATTAACAACAAATACTAGGACTTCAATAGCAACCTGTAGGACAAATTTTTATTTAAAGGTTTTTTTAAACTTTAGATTCAGCTTTTTTTTAGCTTTCGGAGGGTATACATATCTATCTATACATATAACTAGTTTCTGCCCGCGATCTCGTCTGCGTGGAACTATACATATAAACATTTCTCTTCAATCACTTTATCTATAAAAAAACCGCATCAAAATTCGTTGCGTACCTAGTTTTAAAGATTTAAGCATAGAAGCGACTTTGTTTTATACTATGTTAGTGATATAAGTAAAGCTGAAGAGTGTCGAGAGTCTGTACATGGAAGATATAAAAAAAATTGGCTGGGGATACTTAGAATCGAAAACAGAACACGTTCCGATAGTTTTTAGAATTTGTGTTTGTCTGTCTGTATATTTGAGAGCGCATCACGTGAAAACGGCTGAATGGATTTTTATGCAAACTTTATAATCTGTTGAGAACTATTACTAGAATCTTTAAATTTGACATACCAGTAGGGAATTATGATAACTAAAAACTGATTTCAGGATTTTGCGAAATTCCCGTGGGATAAGAAAAAAGAGTTTCTAATACCTATAGTTTCTTGGTATTTGGCAGACATGTTCTTGATGATCAAAGAAGAGATTTTTCGAATTTCCCGCAGAACAAAAGGATGGGATAAAAAATGACCATGGTTCATGGTGTCCATGCCAGAGACGGGTTTATTTCGTTAAGATAGGTAGGTAGGTAGTACGAAATCCTTCGTGCTAAAGTAGGTACGACTCGGATTTGGCTGGTTTTTGTACGTTTTCGATGGGAGAGAAGAAGAAGTTTTAGCGCAAATTTTTATTCTACGCAGACGAAATCGCGGGCAAAAGCTAGTTCTTTGAATAAAATAACTATTTTTTATTAATGTACTTCGTATCCACATAAATCTCACGTTAGAGATTCAATGATTTATACGGGTGCCGTCGTGTTCAGTCGTTTTTGCACAAAACAAATAAATAAAAGTTTGTTCGCTTTGTCCGTCTGTCCGCGGACACCAGTAGGCGCTGCTCGGGTTACACCAGACATGACACTTCAACTTGATAAAGGGAGAAAATAAGCGATTTTAACTTGTTTTGTCGCTTTTTGAGACGTCTCTTGTAATTACGGTTCAAAAAGGAATATGGTAAGAGGTAGATGTAAATTATTGTTATGACCGCAGGCTGCCTGTGCCTGGCTCAAAGAGGCGCATTTAATTCGGGCTCATTATTGGCGCGGCGTGTTTGCCGATGAGCTGCCGATGGCCGCGGCTCATAAACCGTCCAATAAATTACCAAAAACACCGCAGATTAAGTGATTATTAAGCAAAAAACGTGTAAAAAACGACCAGAAAAATTGATAAGAATTTCTTTTGTTGGCGAACAGCGAGTAATTGCGTCGTCGTACATTAAAAACCGCTTTAAAAGAAGGGCGACGTTGCAAAACCTTGGAGAAAGGTAGCCTGTTTTAATAAAGGCGATCGGCGAACGGACTTATTTAAAGTCGCAATAAAAGGAATGCCTTAATGATGCTGACGCCGATATTAATATTGGGCGAAGTCGTCCGGCTCTTCGGGTAAATGTGGTTTTTTAAATTGCGTTTTTGGAGATGTCCGAGCCGCGCGGGCTGTCGCAGCCTCCCGGCCGGCCGGGTTTCTTCCCACTGCATTGGATATAATGATGCTTTTGTAACGCATTAAATCAGGTGTGGTCGGCCGACGGGGCTTGTCGTGATTGTTAACATTGCTCAATACGATGCTGGTCAAATTATTTTGACACGTTGTGTTTTTGTTTACTAGTGGATACATTTATTATTTTTAATGTTGCGATAAATAAAAATGAGCAAAGTTACACAAAATGTAACTTTATTTTTACAGTCTACGCAGAACAGAGAGATTTTGTAAGTATAATTTTTATTTCTGGTGTCGTATCCCCCAAAACAGATAAAATCCTTCAGACAAAGGATTTTTTTTAATAGAAAGCTAGTTAGTTTAGTCACAATGGACCTTAGAAGTTTCCATTTCAACCATTTTTGAGACATATGTAGTATGTAGTTGTTCTTTGCCAATAATTTATCATTTATCGTAAGCTTGATATACCTATTTTTAATTTTATAAGCAAGTTATTTAATTAATCAAAGTATTTACTAGGAAAGCGCAGTTTTATTAAATAAATTTTATACCTATAAGTAATGTAAAGACTTTTTCTTTGGACTTTCCACATTTAATTTTACATTTACTTATACTCGTATGTATACGAAAGTAACACTTACACTAAGTTCGCATAAAATGGGAAAATATGCTACGAGCAATATGTATGTACCCCTCCGATCCAGTTCGTGATATATTTAAAAGCAGCGTAGGCTTAAACTTATTGTGAGATTACGTCGAATGTAAGATCGAGATTAAAACATAATCGGCGTGACCTCGCGTCGATCGACACATCTCACAATTCTGCGAATTTAAATTACGATGTTGCTTCTCTCCGTAATTTTGACTTGAGTGGGAAAATTAGGGGTTTAAAAAATGTTTACTTGCGGTGGCCGTAATGTTAACTTATGTGTTTATTGGACTGGTGATAGAAGGACAATAGTAATCCGACTAGAACAAGGTATTGCTGGGAAAGAAAATGTACTAACAAATGTTTTTGTTAACAACCCTAACTTCAAAAAATCTAGTCCCCTTTTCCTGACCTATAATCATGAGTTTAGGTTTTATTAATCATGGCTCACGATTCTGTCTTAAATAATAGGTACTGATAGCGACAGAGTTGTACAAATACGAGTAGGTAGGTATGCAGTTTTTACGAATCCGTACCTCAAATGGATTTATTGAAATTATTTATGGTCGTTTGATGTATTGAATTTAAATACCTGTACCGCTATTTTTCACCACTTCTAAACAATACTTTCTAGTGATGTACTTTCAAAAATCGAGTCCTGGTGATTGTTATTGCATGGGAGGAGCGAAGATTAATGTGTTATACACGTAGATAGTTATATCTGAAAAGCGTTGAATGTCTGTTGGAAGGCGGCGGAGCAGTGGGCAGATCTAATGTAGAGTCACGACGATTTAAATAAATTATCGTTTCAATACAACATTTAATAAAAACTTCATCCAGCCATTTCAAATAATTTGATTATAACGACTTAATTCGAGTTGTTCATTTATAGCTGTCATTGATAATATTTATGGCTACTCCTCGTAATACGGAGCAATTAAACCTTTCATAACAGCAATTAATTGGGATTGTGTTAGAGATTAATTAGAAATTGTCGATCGTTCGGATAAGCTTTAAATTGTTTATTGTTTGCATATTAGGCGCGCTCGTGGTAGCGAGGCACTCCCAGGTCATTACGAGACACCATTCAGCGTTTTAAATGTGTTTTGTGTAACAATAGATCGGGTGTAATAGCCGAAGGGTACGGTCGAGAATACGCTTCGGTCATTTTGCAATATTGAGTGGCGGCGGTAATTAGAGCCGCGTCCGGACTGTTACAGCATCCTGATTCTAATGCGTGCGCGCCGCCGCCCGCGAACGACGCAACGCGCCCGCGCAGCTCCGCGAGCACTACCTTTATTCACAGGGACACAGCGCTGGAAGTTCGTCGGCCAAGCCAAAGCGCTTTGCGACTGAACTCTAACCATAGTCCAGCCGCGGCGTAAGGTAAGAAGTAGCTCGACCAAAACTAGAGTATACGGGGATCTCGCGCTTACAATAATATTTATAAGGGCTGAAATCGCAGTAAAATTCTTGACTTTACGCCTCTATAGTGTTTGAATTATTTTGATATGGTCCCTTAGAAGCCGGGCGAGTTTCGCAAGAGGCCGCCTTGCTATCGCATCGAACTGATATCGTCTAATTATAAGGTATGGTAATGGGCCAACGCGCGTGCAGCTGAATCAATAGCTCGCTACGTTCATTCAGCTTTTATAAAAAACGATAGTCACCTATTGAGATCCAATGAAATAAAATAGAACAAAGCGTCTTAAGCATCGGCACTATAGGGCTATGTAATTTAAACAGAACAAAAAACAACGCAGAATACGACGTGTTTGTTAAGCCGTTTGGCCAGTAATGCAGGACGTTGAATTATCATTTAAGTTATTAGATAGTCAATACACAACGGAGACACTATTATTATGATTTCCAACCGCGTGCTTAGATAAAGATCAGCCGAGGTCGTTCGATCGCCGTTTTCTGGTAAGTGTGGCCTCAGAGATCAACGCTAACATTAATTCCTGCTGTATCGGTCGTCACATCTCGGCGCGGTCACGTCAGAATGTCTCCGCGGTGCACTAACATGTTTCCAATAAGCCGCGGTTCTAAATACGGATAAATTAATTTGGTGCGAGCGCGGAGGTTGCGCCGAGGTCGGCCCACTTGCTCGATCCTCGCGATCGAGCCAATAAAAAAAAAACTCGCTTTTATTACTGCAATTGTAGCGAGAGGACACGGTGAATTATTAAGCATTATCTTTATGAAACTTTTTATTGTACACAACTTCATTTTTATAATGCCAAGCGTGTGATTTCCGAGAGAAGCGGTTACGACCTGCTGGTACAAAACAGTTTCGCGGGAACGTTTTAGTGTGGGGACGTATGTTAATTTGCGTGAGTGCGTATATTTTATCCTGGCGGCGCTTAATGGTGGTGCCCTTACGCGTAGTTGATGCGTGGCGGCGGCCGGCGCGGGCGCAGCAGTGAGACGTCTCCGCGTCCGGCGTCCGGCGACAGTAACGAACCGCGAGACCCGTTTACGGACGCCGCATTATGTTGGCTTTTGACATCATTAAGGCAATTCTCGAGCCGGTCCCGGGTAATCCTTGACGTTACGGAAGAAATTACGACGAAATTGCAACAGAACAACAATAAACTTAAGTATATTTCTTTTAAAACTTAATTTATTCCTGTTTCCTTGAGTAGTATTCAGAAAGGCCATACCGGATTTAAAGTACGCCACGTCATCCTAATTACTATTAAAAGCGTTGCAAAAAAGAAATATGTTTATGCATCTAGGTCTTAATCCCAATGTTTTGAATCTAGACACGTAGAACAATATTTGATAAATCCGACTGTCAAGTTATGAGACTTCCTTTTAATATTTTTTGTTTGAAATTCATATTATTTATCCTAGCGGTATTAATTAACATTAATTTAAATAAAGCTTTACTTTAATATACTATACTACATATTAAAACTAAACTTTTGTTAGGTAGTTTCTAATTAATATGAATGTAAATAGATCTCTTGAAGTTAACTTAACATCGACATGTCTATTTTTCTTATTTATTTATGCTCACTACATATTACGTAATTGGTTTATGCTGTAAAATGAGAGATAGCAGAAGCAGAAGCGTCGTACGGAAAATAAACATTTAAAGTTAGGTACCGTCGACAGCTAATAGCTTCTTAATTCCTTACTCTGAATTTATAGTCTATTACCCGTCGACTAGCGCGGCCTGAGAGCGTTTACTTGTAGCATTTAAATTGAAGATTGATGAGTCGAAATTGCCGAGTGACAGGGTCTGGTTAGTAATGTCTGCGATAGTGTGCCTTGATGACCCATCCATTACGAATTTACATAGCAATCATGTTTAGACTGCGGTAATTATGGACGAAAAAACAGAGCGCCGAGGAAGCGGCGAAGATTACAAGAAAGTTGGAGCTGTTTCTAGTGCTTTTAATGATGGTTACTACTGTAATTGGAGCAGGACATAACTCTGCTCAGTAATATAGTGGTTTACAATAAATCGTTTTATAGCAGTAAAATACGCAGGCATTTGATAGTTAACCAACGTGAAAATTTAGTTGATTGACTCAATTGATAAATTACTACAAAGCTGATTAAGTGCGAGTCAGACACGCGAATTGAGGTTTCCGTAGAAATAAAAAAAATATATCGATAGGTACTTTGAAATTGCTGGAGGAAATCTCTTTTTAAGTTACTACTTATCCCCAGATAAGTTACTTAATGCAAAATTTTGTAATTCTACAACTTAAACTCAGATAAAAGTAACGAACTAAAGGGAAAAATCTGCCTAATCCCCGCCAATGAGGAGGCCGCTCAATAAGCTCGCAGCATTGCCTGTATTTTGCATGGCAATGCCGATTTGCTGAGCATTTGGTTATTGAAGATCAAAATAATTTGTTTATGCAAAATATGTTCAACGATGATTGACAGCGATCTATTAATATTTTGTTATTAAAATTAAAACATTTTCCTATTAAAACCGTACGTCTTTATGGCCAGCTACTGTGTAGGTGCATACCTATGCATGTATTACGTTGAAATCTACTTCAATATTTCAGAAAATCCTGACAGCGGTAACGTGTTTATGGCATAGAAGTTGACTTTACTGCCGTAAAATCGGCGGTAGCACGGACCCATTACTAACATTGTAATCGTCCCAGAAGCTCTCTTAATCCCGAGTGGAAATTGTGTCTCCAAGGCTTTTATGGTTAATTTATGATGTCTCATTAACGGCTTATTTATTCTGTTGTCGTTAAGTGGAAGGCTTATAATTACTGAGGCGATTATGAAAGCGTTTGCGACAATAATTGCGCGGGAAAAATGCGAGGCTCTAGACGTGGCTAATGCTGCGCCTGGGCTGCGCTTGATGGTTGCGATTGATTGTGGACGGCGTGATGGACGAATTCTGAATTCCAAGTGCACTGTTTAAACTTGTTTACTGTTCAATTATTACCAAGAGTGAATAAAGTTTATGGGTTTCTTCTGTTAGGCAAGGCACTAGTTTAGTTATAAATTAGGTAGGTATTCCAAAGTTTACTTCTCTATGTCTACTGTATATTTCTGAGATTGATTTATGTACGTATCATCTATTAACGTTGCGCTACGGACGAGTAGATAATTGACTTGAGACGTTCTCCTTTTCACTGTTGTCTTTTTGCGCTAAATCAACGAAGCAAAACAATTTATCACAATTTATTGTTCCGCAACCTTTCTTTCCATCTCTACTAAAGTCAAATAAAAATAAACTATCGAAACAATCGGAGGAATGCCATCCTTTTCGCTTCTACTAATGGCTACGGTATCGTTGCACCGCGCCATTCAATCTTTGTAACTTATCTTATTCATATATCTCACTTAAACACCTAAAACTATTCACCTGAAATTATACTTAAGTACTAAGTCTTTAAGTTCAATTTTGGATTGAAGATAATGTTGCTTAGACCCTTTTGTGCGGTGTGAAGAACGCGTGCCTAGCTCGTGCCAATTTGTGAATAGCGCCGGCCGCTTCGGGCAGCTTTCTTTCCTCCATTGCTAAACTTGTTAGTTGAATATCACTGCTGTGTTAAATAGGGCTCGAAGGACTTTATGGATTATCGATATCGATGATGCTATCGTTGTTTATGTAAAGAAGTTTAAAGTTAAAAAGTTAGCTTTGCAAATTACCTGACGTTGTGAGAGGAAAAATGGACGGATTAGATTACTGTGCCAGGATGCAAGAATTTAACCTGTACTTCTATACAAGCACGATAAGATTTCGAGTTACTTACTAATTAATGCCACTTGTTTTAAAATAGATTAATCAAAAAGATTTCCTACGAAATCATAACTTTTCATTGATTATCTTTTGTTTCTTATCAAGTCTGACTAGATAGCAGTAGATCTTCAAATTTATTCAACTATGTGCGAGATTGTTGAATTTTTAACTCATTCTGAAGCTATCGATGCTTCGAAGAAGAGCAGCTGTCCATCACTAGCGACACGTGATGCCCTCGGCTCGGTATCTGCCTACTGCCCGCCAGCTCATTAGAATGATTGATGCTGTGTTTGAATGCATAAATATGTGCCTACCGACCGTACGGCATTACCCTGGTCACGAACTAACATGCGTAAAAAACCAACGTAACTTCAACTACCAATACTACATATCCCGCTTCACAACAGGAGTACACTTACTCTGGGCGGTCGTAGAGCAGTATGTATGAACTCTTAGATGTATTTTGGCGCATATAATTTAGGGGTAAAGGTATGCTGGCTGGTTTTTAGTAGACAATGCACGAAAGCTATGCTCTGAACGAGACGGGTGTAGGATAGATGGAATTTGTTATACAGCGGGATCCGTTTTACTAAGATAATTACGCAGTTTGTTTAATTGACGTTGCGGGTTGCGCTGTAACTAGTGCATGATTGCTCTCTTCTGGAAGTTAAGCTTTAATTAAAGGGTTTTGTTTTTTAGGGTTCCGTATGACAAGGTAGCGACGGAAACCTATTCTAAGTCTCCATTGTCTGTTACAGGATGTTATTTTAATCGCAATGACACATACATTACACTTCAAATTACTATGGGTCTTTATGACATCAAATTATGTTTTTATGGCTGTTTCCATTCAAAAGGCACGAGGCAGACTTGCACTTGGCCGGTTTTTTAAAATTAGTAATAACTAGCCTTCCGTCCGCAGCTTCGCCCGCGCTAAATTAATTTTCCTGTAGGAAAAGGTATTTTCCCGTGGTAAAAAGTAGCCTATGTCACTCAGTGATAATGTAGCTTTCTAACGGCAAAAGAATTTTTGAAATCGGTCTAGTAGTTTCGGAGCCTATTCAATGCAAACAATCAAACAATCAATCAAATTTTTCCTCTTTATAATATTAGTATAGATAACGAACATACGAGAGCAATGTTCCACTGATTAAACAGCTTCATTCATACTCTGTTACTTGTATCTCTACCATATATATTTTTAAATGAAATGAAATGAAAGGAAATGATTTTTTTTAATAAAGGATAATGATGATATAAATAAATTTGTTTTAGAAACACAAGTAATATGAACATCAACCTGTATGTGCTAGAGTTCAAATAATTAAGTATAACAGATAGTCGTGGGCGATAACAATTAAATGAAGAGATGTCAGTCCGCGCGTGTCGCGGCGTCGTGTCGTAAGCTCCTGTGTCACACGATGCACATTGCGTAGGTAGGCTTATGTATACATACTACCACTACATGCCGTGGTAGTCTACTAAGGACTCTTAAAACCGAAAACAATTACCGTGCTACTTTGCAACCACACGTGGATGTCATGCTACCTACTGTGCGCCACATTTGTAGGTACTTAGGTAAGTACATGTAAGAAAGTCGTTGGTTTGGCACGGCTTTGTTCTTGTGAATTTTTCGGAATTCCCGTGAGAAATTTCACTTAAAATTGCGACGAAAGCTGGACGCACCTGAGAAGTTCCCAATTTACACTGAGCCTGCATGTGATCTACAGTAGCACAGTAGTAGTATGGAACGTATACCACATAGGCTGGAGATGATACCAATGACAGGAAATATTGACGCATAAAAAACTTTACTTCAGTCACTTTAAATTCAACGCTCTACCGATTTTCAGAGCAACTAAAAGCAGACCCTTAAGCCATTACAAAATACACAACAAATTTCTACAATATACAAGTTTAAGACGATATATTCTTCAAACACAACCGTGCATCTGGGAAGTAGGTCAAATTTCTTATATTCGAAGTATTTCAATGTCCGAGCGGTGCCATTTTTTCCCCATCTTTCATTGACTCAATATGAATCGACTTCTGTCCGATAAATATTCCTGTTACAGAATAAATTCCACACAGTTACGGATAGGTATATCTATTTATCTACTTCTAGCCTCAATTACGAATGCTAAACTAGACTTTAATATTAACATGAAAGTATACACGTGAACATCTCGCCGAACATTGTCTCTATTCGAAGATATCGTCGCAGCAAACTTAAACTTCATTGAAAAGTGCTTTCCTCAAACATACTCGGTAATATTGAAATCATGTTCAGAAAAAGAAAACACAATCCAACGAGAAGTTCTTTGCCGGCCTTGGCCAGTAATTTGAGTATGAAAATCCATTCTTGGCAATTCGTTAACATTGCTGAACTCGTGTAATAGACGTTCGGCTAGTGCTCGACTTCTAACATTGATCGAATAACAATGGTATTTGAGCTGACTTCTGCAATAATGTAGTATTACTAAAGAGCGAGATAAAACATATTTTAGATAGATCAGAAAAGGCTTTGGAGTAATGTTTTCTACCGACCCGTCTCAACGGGCGGGAGATGAAACGTTTCCTATTTGAATTTAAATTTTAACGTTATCTAGTAAGATTATTTTGCGGCCACAAGAAACTTAAGCTAAAGCCTTTGTTTTTCATAGTATTCTGAAACTTCAAATGATTGTTTACAACTTGAAGTTCAATTTTTTTATACAAAAACATTACGCTCATACATCTGTCAACTTCTTGCAAAAACGAGCTAGACTTGCGACATCAAAATAGCAAGTCCTCAAATGAATAATGCAACTATTATGATGTATTATCGACGCGGACCGTGTAGGCTGTGAGATACCGCGGCCAGGCTTAGTAGAGGTTAACATCACTGTTGAAATGTCTGCGAAGTTTTTTGCACATAACCAATACCATTCCGAGCATTTGAAAGCGGTTCAATAATATCTAACCAAAAATATATTGTACAAATGCATCGTTTGACAAACATTTCATTTGACTTTATTATTATTATTATTATTTTTTCTACTTTTTTGGCAAATTTATTTTAAATTTAAGAAACCTAACTTGACCTAAAGTAAGCCATACGAGTATATTTAAGGTAGGTACTTTTTAAAAGTAAAAGGTTTTAGGGAATTGATAGGATTCCCATAATTGATTGTCGTCAATTCCAAGCAAATTATGCAGAATATTGTGCGAAAACAACACAAAAAGTACGATTAATGATTTAAATTAACTTTTCTCAAACATGCTCGGAAATGTATGCGTTAATGTCCCGATATGAGGACATGAAGTTTCTCGTTCATGGCTCCCTACATTACTTCTTGGCTTAGGCCACAAAAGTTAGTATGAAAATCCATTTTTGTCCGCTTCTCTAATTTTTTAAATTTCTATACTAAAATTAAATTGGCAAAGGAAAAAATTACATACAGCCAACCACCACCACAATCTGTACCTAAGCATAATTGCGACATAAAAAAAAAATCTATGGTACTATATTTATGTGCGGTTAAACATGGTGCTCTATTTGAGCACCATGAGCTGGATCAAATTAGTACATTTAAAAAATAAAAAAGGTGGCAAAACGAAAATCTTTTTTAATTTTAATATTTCCTCACATTGTTTGAGAAAAGCACTATACAAGCTTTGGCCGGAACAGGGATTGCAGGACTCGTTCTATCTGGCCTCGTCTTCGACTCGGCCACCTACCCCAAACTCGTCCAGCAATCCCTTACTTCACGGCCTCTGCAGTAATGTACTATAATAGTAATATCCATATGTTTTTCAATTTGAATCATGTGGAGTAACAATGAGCTGCTATCAAATAAAGTGTATATTGTTTGAATTCTCCTTCTGCTTAAAACAAAAAGAAAATACTTCAATGATTTCATCAAAAAGTCGCAGACATTCAATACTTCATGCATTGACGTGATGCATCATCGATACTACATCTATTGCTATTTGGTTATATCTCTGCTCTAAATCGGCTTCTCACCATGCAAAATACTATTCTTTGTCTATAAAATTAGTGTTGTGTTTTCAATCTAGTGTTCAGAGGTGTTGTGGCTTGGTATTGATTTTATCTGAAGTTCTCGTAACATCGGTCTGCGCTTACGCATTACTCAAACCGATCTAGTTGAAGAGCGCTGGAATGCTGTCTGCGGCTGAGGCAAAGACTATTTGCAATAGAACGATTGGTCTTGTTTGAACCGTTACATTGTGAAAATTAATACACGGGATAGTTACTGAAATTATTACACATTTATTTATTTATTCATAAAAACTTACTCAACATGACAGTTTACACCAAAGTACTAAGTAAGGCAAAGAAAACAAACAAGAGGAAAAACAATACATAGTAAAGTAGGCTAAGGGCCTGTCTCACACCACTCTCTTTAAAGTTACTGTTATCTTAAGTACAGTTATCTATGATTCCCTCTCTATTTCTTACCACGAAACAGACAGAGACGACATCATAGATAACTGATACTTAAAATATCAGAGTCTTAACCGAGAGTGGTAAAACAGGTCCTACGCCTCCTAGGCTTGTGGTGTGTAAAATTCGCTTTTTTTTTAATGACCGAAACAAGAATGCACTCAGGAATATTGACTGTTGAATGTACATTGAAAGAGATCCTTCATTTGTTTTTACTTGAAATAATTGGAAGTTGGTTTATGCAATGGGTTTGAGAGGACTTAGACATACCTCATAACATTTGTAAGTATGGGTACGTTTACACTATCAGCGTCTAAAGAGATGTTAGCAACTATGAACATCATTTTTCTTCAGTAACTAAATCGCAAGCGCCTGATTCCGTGGTACCGAGAGCTTATCGCTTTTCGTCCTACCACGTTATACCCGGGACGTCGTCGAATACAGGCTCTGATCGTCAATTATTTCAAGTACATTCCCGAACCACGGGGGAGTTTAGAAGCGCGACAGTCACGCGAATGTTAATTGTGTATTTATAAGCGGTTACAAATCGGGAACGCTCGTACGATTGGCACGCCGCAGCCCAGATTGCCCACATAGCTCTGTCAACTATTTATTGGAGCTCGATTTAACAGCTGGATGCCTCTTCCAGCGATTGCAGCTTTATTATCAATGATGTGAAGGAATGGTGTACCTATTGCAAACGGATTTCTAATGTATAAGTCATGTTTTTGGGCGGTACACATAAAAAATTGTTTGCTGCAAGACAGCCTAAACAAGAGTTAATTTCCCTGATAGTGTTGTCAATGGCGTTATAATATTTTTTTCTGGTGTTTTATATGAAAATCGACGCTGTACCATTCAATAGTTTACAGGGTCACCCGGATTTACAATAATGAAAAAAGTATGTACCTACTCATAATATAGTTTTTCGTGATTGTTGGTTATGACAGCCGAACATTTCACAAAACACTCTATTCCAATGTACAGATAGCGTCAGAAGGTGTGAGACAAAGAATTAATAACTAAAAATAATTATTTTAAAGCTGCTTGTTTCTAAACGTTGCATGAAAATTAAATTTTAGTCGAGCTTTTCAAATTATACGGAGATAACATAATTTTTATTTTATAACTAGAGTTCTGAGTAAAACGGCTCCGGCGTGTCTAACGTAGTCTAATAGTGTTATGCAGTTTGGAAATGTATGAACTTACTTCAAAGCTCAGCGTCACTGCCGCACTTGCGTGAATTAGGTTTGCGTAAAATAATTGGACATTGTAATGAAATCAGTTTTTTTCCTGAACAGTTCTCAATTCACTATCAAATGAATAATTTTTTTTTTACGGTTTTAGCCGTCAAAAATTAAATTTCTAAACTATACTGAAAGCTAGAAAACATAGAATAATCCAAAAAGTAAACCTATGGCTGGGAATCGAACCCGGATCCTCATCCCTATACACCACCCATAGCAGGTAAAACAGCAGTAGCAGTAGGTTTACTTTACATAGCTTTACTTTTCGGATTTTTCGATGTGTTCTAGTTTTCATTATCGTTTAGAAATTAAATCTCAATTCCCCATATAAACAGTCTACCGTACCTTGCTTGGAAAAATAAATACACAAGTACTCGCATGACCACGTTCCAGGATAATTCACACGTATTATTTCATTTGTGTGATGCTTTCGACACTTTTGGCGTTGGTTGTACGGTGGTAGTTGTTTTGTCTCGCTCACTAACTAGTTTTTGCCGCAACAAAAACGCATGCGCTCATCTCTCTGGTCAACGAGAAAGTCGTCAAGCTGTTCAAGCGTGATATTATATTGAATCAACTCTGTTGCCCGGCCACACCAGCGCCTAGTACATACCATTAAAAGTATGTAGTGCCGTGAAATAAATAAACAAACAAAAAACATTTTGGGACAATTACCACCGATGGACCTAGTAAATGGATATAGTAGTAATGGAACTAAGTAAAGCTTGTTGGGTTACTGGACAATGGATAAAAAAAAATACATATACTTACGTAACTTATGTAACTTTTGAAATGCATGTGATTTCGATTTGGCCCCTAATTACCGACCGAAGGCTGGTTAACTTATCTGAGTACATACTAAATATTCAGATTCAGGTTTTACCTAGCTAATCCGCTACCACACGTGTAAGGCAGCCGTCCTCTGCTTCCTTTAAGTCGCATAGCTATATGTCACACAATCGTATCACCAACACAACACAAAAATACTGACGTGTTTCAAACCCTGTACCCTGGTCTATCCTCAAAACAATGAATACACGGTCTAACTAACGCGTACGTGTATACAAAACGCCAACTAAAGACGTACTAATCAGAAAAGAATCTCAAAAATTATAAACTACCCACGTATTTTTACAAAGCAAATCATGAAAATTCCTACATAACACCCTATATTTTAGAATTTATTACAATCCAAAAACAATCATCAACTACTTAACCGAGTACGGCAAAAACAAAAATCGGTAAGTATACATGTAGATACACGTTGTATTATGTTGGACTCAATGAGATTTAAGGGACGGTGTAAAGCATATAAATTAATTAGAGGCCCTACTTTTTACGGAACCAGTCACATTTTTGGCAAAAAGTTACCAGAAAAAGACAACATTTTTTTAATAATTTTAGTTCCTCTTTTTTACGTGTGTTGCTTGTTCGAAGTTTAACAAAACTAATTAAACTTTATTAAGCAAAGACTTAAATTAAACTGCTTTTCAATTATGTTAAAAAATCAGTGAAGTTAGCGGTCAAATGAAAATCATAACGCTATAGAAACCGCAGGCGTCGGCGGGATGGCATCGAGAGTGAAAACGCAGCCCGCGGCAACTAGATCAGCCTGTATATTTATATACCACTTACCATTATATATAGAGAGAGTAGGGTAAGATGGTTGGTTCAACCTTTAGAAGTAGTACAATATTAAGGGCGGCTCGCCTAATATTTTTAAAATCAAGATTTTTAAGTAACTTTTAATCTGTACAGCGAAATATAAACCATCATATTTTTTACTGGTAACTCGAAATGTGTCAACTATGTGTGTGTGATGCTCTAATCAATCGGAGTTTTTTCTCATACCAAAGTAAAACCGAATGATCATTGTCATAAATCCTAAAGTCTTATTTGTAAGTAAATGCTATTAAACGCACGTTTTGTGTATTTGTGTAGGTAGCTGAAAATTAAAGCCAAGTGGGATCCCTAAAAAAAATTGTTTCACTGGAAAATGATTTCCTGAAACATGCAATTTTTTATTCTGGCGAGTTCATATCGTTGCAAAGTGACAGTTAAGTAGTTATACTTAGCGTAGAAACTTTATCAATTTCTACCTTCAGCCAAAGTCTGGTGCAAATGATAGTCTTTAAACGTAATCACTTGCTTCTAAGCTATAGCTCGAGGAATCAAAGTAGTTGGTAAAAGTATATTATTATTATTTTCTCATACAGCCAGTGGTATCTCAATACGTCTATTATTGTGAGACAGATGTTGGAGGAATGCGCCGCGGGCAAAGCTTTTAAAAAGAAGGTATCTATGAATTATTACTGCCTATTTATCTATTCCTCGTTGCCATCTGTGGTTGATTGTGATAGCAGATATTATTTGAGATTTTGATACCTACTTAATTTTACTACTTATTAGCAATGTTTTCGATAAGTATAAGAATAAAAATATTTTTTTAACCATAATGAAATTAAAATAAAACATTAACCCCCTTATTCATAAACGCTCTATAGGCTTCTGCTAACTTAGCAATCGTTTGTCCTTATCTGTGAAAGGTAAATGTCAAAGTGACAGATAAGGACAAACGATTGCTAAGTTAGCAGAAGCCTACAAAGCGTTTATGAATAAGGGGGTAACACTCCATCCATGCTGCATCTTCCGTCCTGTGAGGGATAAAGACGAGATTTATGTATATATGTATTAACGTATTATTATTATTAAAACTTAAACTGAAATCTAAATGGATGAATGACGTCCCCGAGGCCGCTACCTCGGGGCAAGACGTTGAAAAGGTTGGCGGCGTAGCCTCTTTGAATCGCAATACTGATTTGATGGCCGAGAACAGCCTCAGCGTTTTGATCACCTGTTTTTTTAAAACATCATTCAAAGTATGGGCGTCGGGTCCTCACGGGCCACGCGTCTACTCAAAACGCCGCAAAATTGAATTGTCTCAGAGTTGACAGTATTTTCGACATTTCCCAGCTTTTGAGAAGTGGATTTGTGTCATTACATTGGTTTGTTATTTGAACAAGACAAATGCGTAAGATTTTGCGCATTTTTAACAGAATATTTCCTTTGAGAATTGAAATGGGGACACACACATTCCTGTTTTTCATTTGTTACTAATTGGAATTGACGTGCATAAATACTTTTCTTTTGCTCATCTTATTTTAATCTTCTTCACTCATCGCACGTCTTACTTGACAAGATAAAAATGCGTCTTATTTCAGTGTGATGTTTCGGTCAAACTTTCCATCGTATCGCGGCGTCGATCGTGTTGCGATCTCGAGATACGATCAAGGAAGCGCGGGCGCAGCCACGTTATCATATAACTCGTAATTAAGAGTCCACGCCCAACGCCTTATTCAGAAGCGTTTAGCAACCAAACGGCAAGATAGTTAGTGTTGTCCTTTACGAATAAACTGGTAAAAGAAAGATAGCAATAGTTAGTTATGGAGAAATATTATCGTCGATTACTAAATTGGGGCAAGAAGATGAGTAGGTACATGTGGCCTGCGGACCTCATTATTTAAGAATCCGTGTATGTTCCGCCGAAGCGAATTAATTCATTTTTTAAGTTTAATCAAAGAGAATGGCGCGATACGGTACGTCATCGCGAATTTTAAAACTTTACATTGTAATGCGTTCAGTCAATTCCCATGGAGCGGCGCTCGGTCCGAGCACATACATACAAATGCCGTTGTTAAGATTAAAATATCCGACAGCCCATATTTTTTTCCGTTCATTAATTCTGCGTGAAGTTAAATCATATGACAACGAGGCGAATTAATTCGAAGCGGCAATAATCGGCAAAGCAAGTGCGATCGGGTCCGTTGCGAAAACTCGTCCGGAATATATCGGCCGATGATTTAAATCGCGCGGCGAGAGATTGATTTGATTGGATCCACTGTCGGCGCTCGGATATAGTCAAATCAACGATTAATTGCAATTATTTTCCGATGCTGACAACATTCCAAAAGACATGCCAATACATAACCAACTAATTAAAACAATGAAGAAAATGGTACAAACTGAAAGTAACCAAGTATGAATATTTACTAGACTTTATTACTTAAAATTTTGCAACTTCTTGTGCTAAGAAAACCCACTCACAATGATTAGGGCATTATTAAAGCGGGTTCACTATTTCACCAACGTGCTAATCATGACATGTTTATGTAACAGAAATAGATAGAGGTAGCGTAGAATTACAAAATAACAAATATCTTGTGGTTTTTGTCGAGCACGTACAATCTTGAGGTGCTAAAACGCGTTACGAAAATAAATAGTTAGTAAAAAGGTCATGTCTTGTTTCGAGAGGGGTATTAAAATTGAGGGTTTTATGTTATCTTGTGGAGCAAAGTGGAAAAGACTGCACCGGCGCTGCGCTGAATTTATAAGCAGCGTGGCGGGTGACGATAAGACCGCCATCTGGAGTAAGGGCGCAGGGTTCCGCGAACCATTTCCCGCCATAAATTGAGTTAAGAATATCATAAAACATTTGAAGTCTAGATGAGGACTGCATAGAGCATGGCAAGACGGGAAGTATGAAAATGGCGTCAGAAAATAAGGCGTTAGAACTTCCAAACATTCATCCCCTTATTCGTAAAAATAACGCTTTTACAGTTAAATTAAGTTATGTGTGTGATAAATATGGTTAACGAGTTATGTGAATAGTTACATCCTTAATACAGATCAAGGCCGACCCTGGTGACGTTCTGGGCGAATGCGGATGCATTTTTTGCCTTTTTAAATGAACTGCGAGCTAATTACACATCGTAATGATATCATGAATTTTACACGAGGTAACACGAAGCCTAAAGGTATTCTTTGTTGTTCGGGGAACATGCTCGTATCCGTCAAGGATCCCTGCCGCGGGACCGGTCTCGCCCGGACAAGTACGAGGAGTACAAACTCTTACATGCTACGCTATAATTTAGTCATACTGGCAAATATTATGCACAATAGTGTCGGCGCTTATCGGCCGGGCTACCGTATAATTATTGCCGTTCGGACCACTTATCGATTGCCCTGGACCACTTCTTATCTTAAGTTTCTCGATTTGTGGTAACTGCATTAAAATGATGCATAACGACGTCCATCACTGTCCGCGGGAGGTGATAATGGAATTTGTCCGAGTTAAATTTCGATAATTATAGGGGTTCGGGCCGCGAGCGGAGTGGAAAATGTTTTAACCTGCCGCAAGTAGGTTGTAGGAGTTGTCCAGTTCTGATAATGTTTCGGACCTTATTGCTGTTATAAAAAGGATCTTAAACTGTGTTAAAAAACCGAACATCAACAAAAGTATTAATTGGCTTATCTTAAGTGAAAAACATAAAAGTTTAAACATTTTGAAAATATGAGTGTCGTGCGACGAAAATGTTTACTTGGATATGAAAAAAAAATTGCAAGGCAAACTCAACGGTACTTAAAATCAATTTATGCTATAATTAGAAACGTCATTCCTCTGGTCCATGTATGCTGCTTCTGGATACCCAACCATTACCGTGCCACTCTGTCACTAAATCTAAACTTTGTTGCCGATAAGCATGTTTGCCACTTTATTAGTGTTCGCCGAGGTGACTCTATAATTAATTTATCGCGGCCTCATCAAAATATCTCCGCAGGCATGAGGTCCTGCCCAAAGTAGGGCACAGTTAATAGGCCCGAAGATGGGATGCGGGTCCTTAACCGGAGCGAGAGCACGACGGCGCTCGCGCAAGGCACAAGCGTCCGAGTCTCAACACATTTTTCGTTAATTGAACAGATCGGCTGTCAGTACCCATAGTTTACATATCCACCGCCATTTAAACTGTTATACAAGTCGTTACAGTCGCATGTCTCAGACGCATGAGTATAAAACAACGGTCTTTCTCTCGCGACTTAACAGCTCTTTCGGAGCGTACTCGTATATCGTACACAACTATCCACTTAATAATTGGAAGCTATTCGGTGATAAGAAAAAAACTGCTGCGATACTTAAATTAACTTATTGCGTAATTTGCGTAAAGTATTGTAACAGTGTTATTGGTTTGCGTAATAGTTATATTATTGTGACAAACAAGAGTGGGTGCTCTAGGCGTGTTTCATCATTGGCCTTGCTTTTGGTTAATTAGCCACTTCGCTGAGCACGAGTGATGGATCGGTCACCTGTTTCTTGTCACGAATGTACCCGAACTGGAATCGCCGTCTGCGCACAGATGAGTGTCTTTACATTAAACAGGTGATTATATGCGCACGCAATGTCGTTTTGTCCTTGGAGTGTCAAAAAAATCGCGCCTGTGGTTGACTTATGAGTGTGACATTGCCTATTTTATTTTTACGAGCTTGATTATTAATGAAATAAAGCCGTCATTATTTAAGGCTCTATATATCGCTTACACAAGCACATATAAAACAATGAAAGGCAGTAATGTTTAACGGAAATTAATTACTTAAAGGCTTAAAAAATGGACAAAGCCATCTATATAGCTATTTGCTCTCCCGTACATATTCATTAAATAATCCTTACTAATTCCTAAAGTCTGTTCAAATTCGATATGTAGGAAGAGTAAAGATATGACACAGAAAAGTATGAGAGCTCCTTTGCCTGTTCACTGGCTTGCCATTTCTGTGATTATTTTACATCTATGGTTCATACGTTACCGCAAGTGCGCCCAAAAAATAGTTTGGTAACTGACCGCAGGCCGCCGCCGAGCGATCCTATGGTGACATCTCAGATTATGCCAGTAATCAGACACTGCGTAAATTATTATTACTTTGGTAGCAACATCGATAATTAGCCTTACAATGAGTATGTATTAAATACATAAAGTTTGACTTTCGTAATGGGCCAAAATAAATAATTTTCTCAGAAAATGGCTTCTTATTAGGTTTATTATAAAGTTAACCTAAACCGTAAAAAAAAGCCTACGTAAAAAAGTTCGTCTAGTTAATAGTAATTGCATTTTTTTATTTTCACCACTGCGAATTGCAAACTTCATGTACTTTGACCTGTACCCCTTATATGTAATTGCAAAATTGTTATTGACCAACTGCAAGTACTTAAGTTGTTTTTCTGTACTATTTTTTAAATGATACACGGATAAATATATGTTACACGTATTTTCTTTTAGATATAGACCACGATTAGCTTTGTTTGCTTGGATGAGTTATAATTGAGAATAGGTCCAATATTAAGGTCTTTGCGAATTTTTCAGTCTATGATTATAATGCGTGCACAATAGTGCACATGCGTCGAAATGTCGGGAACTCATTAAAGATTTTCTTAATTAAAAGTGGGATTAAGTATAGAAAATTAAAACAATAACCACCATCATGATCGCAAATGAAGACTTGAATTAGGTACTTCTAATTTCATTGTAACTGCGAAAAAGTTAACTGTTATAAAACCAAACGCGTGTCCGCACAGCGATTTAAATAAAAACAAAACAACGCAGCACATCTACGCAGCGTCAGCCCGTCAACCATGACAATTGCCAAACCAATTTGCGACACAAAAATTGTTTTGTGCAAAAAGCTGACCACTAGCTCTAATTCAGGTACGCGGTAGTTTTTCAATAAGCAATAAATAATGTAACGCAACAGTGGCGCACGCGCGGCTCTAACAAGGCGCCTGCGCCGTGCCATCGTTGTGAAACTGCCCCACCCTGTGCCGCCACTTTAGCTACTATCTAAGCCAAAGGCGATTTGCCGTTTTTGGACATTATAATATTATATTCGACGGCGACTGCATAACCGCGTCAACGGCAACATTACGAGGCTCTGAGCGGCTGGTGGTAGGGAAGCCAGACGAGTGAGAGTGAATTATCGTGGTCATCCAACTCCTAGAATTATCGTATGAGATGAAATAAAATTGTAAAACTGCCCAAGCGACGTAACTCAAATAAAGAAGTCATAAATCCTATTTTTTGCTGAATGACTACATTGACTACTACATATTCACAGTTTCGAATGCGGAATTACTATTCTGCGTCTGCATTTGAATATAGGAGTGTCGAAACTGTATGAATAAACTGACCTCTAAGAGGAGGGTTGGAATGGTTTTGCGAACTAAAGTACGTTTTGTATCTAAAATTTTCCCGGAGCCGATATTATCGCACATGTTGGTACGACAATACTGTCGTACGTCTGGCATCCCTGACTGGTGGAAGTTATAAGTTTCTCTACTGTTTACGGCACAAATAAGAGCGAGCCGCGTATGAACATTGATGTTGAACTTCAAAAAGATTTTTAAGGTATCCTTCTCGAAGTATAATGTGCACTGATTACTTTTGTAAAGAGACTTTGGTTCATTGATAACTTTTTACTCTGCAAACAAATTTCAACTTCATTCCAAATAAATAAACAACAAATAATACTTACTACTTAAGCGAACAGAATGAGATTCCGAGACAGTCACCAGCCACAGCGCAAAATGGATTACATTTTGTTACAGATAGGTAGATTTGTGTCGTTCTTTGAAATTTATCCTCCAAAAACCACTCCTTCGTTACGAAGCACATTAAAACACCCGCGGATCTTATTTAATTTAGTACCTAATAAATCGTCTGTGACGAAAAGGCAATTATGATGTCCTTGATTTTAGGCTTTACCTTTCTAATTGTAAAGTTGCAGTATCAGTAATCGGACAAGATCAGAATGTCGATTAGATCTTAGACGCAGAAGCCTTAAAGGCTTTGTTGTTACCGAGTTTGTTCTAGTCGTCGCGAACGTGGCCGAATTGGCACCATTTCGAGTCTAAATAAAGGTGGTCTATTCGTCCAATTAGATCAATAAATTCAATGGTTTGCCAACATGGCGGTCTCGAGGGTTCTCGGGCGGTGCCGTTTGTCGCAAATTAATGGCAATAAAGCATAATCATATCGTAAAAGCCGCTCGTGAGCTGCGCAAGAGCACAACGCGCCGGAGGCGCCCTTCGATTCCAAGATGGCGCTTGTTGATTTGAAAATGAGCAGTTTTTTGGATTATGGAAAATCTGGAATATCGTTTAAGCTAAAATAACTCTCTTAACTAATAATAACAGTATAGTAATAAGCCTTTTGTTAACTGAAAGATGAGAATAATACGAAATCCAAGCACGGTAAAAATAAGTTCGATGCATAAGAGGTTTTGTAGAGCTTAATTTAAATAGAGTCCCATCAGTTTCCATTGCTCTTGTGTATATTAAAAGTATATACATGCTAAGTGTTTACGTGCTTATACATAGTACTTAATCTGTTTGATTGCTGTCTTCGTTCGTATTTTTAAGTACCATTTTGATTTTCTAACCATGGTGCGTAATTACACGGTTTTTGACCGTAAAAAATCAAAAGAGTTTGCTAGACAGTGAGTGGTAGAACGCAACATATTAAAAGGTGTGAAAATTATGCGTTGATAGAATTCAGAGCACACCACTGCGCTAAAAAAATGCATAGACAACTTCAGGAAAAAGACTGATAAAATGGGATTGGGCTCTTAATCAGAACATTCACACAACCACTTGTTGGGTGTGGCAGAGCGGACAGCGACGACTGAACAGACCTCCAAGGAGATGTTGGGACGATTTGGACGTGGTTAACTGGCCTGACATTGTGTCCGACTGGAGTAGAGTAGTAATAGGGTACTTAGGTTTATTTTTTTTGCCTGATACAGCTCTGTCTAACTTTGCTACTACTATTTTGCAATTGATTTTTTTACTGAGACTCATATCTATATCTTAGGGTCAGTGTAATAAAAATGACAAAGTAATTTTATAGCTATTTATTTCATTTTGACAAGGTAATCGGTGACCTTCGAACGACTAATAGGTAGGTATCAAAAGTACAAAACGACATGAAAATAATCTCTATGTCTTAACACATTCTATATTGATAAGTTAAAGAACACGTTTTTACGTAGTACGAGTATACTAGCAGTTAAAGCATGGCAAACATTTCCTTTTGTAAGGTAACATTTATGGATCAATTACAGATTGTTCCAAGGATCCTGTCAAACTCGACCAGGGGGGTTACCATGACGTCTTAATGCGATTCAATCCCGATTCAGTTTAGGTTCGCTCGCCGTCAGATCCATACTAAAAATGACGGCTAAAACCTGAAGTGAGTCTGAATTGAATTGCATTAAGACGATGACGATGACGATGAGGTAAGGCTCCTGGTGTTAAAAGAAAAACAGATAAGACTTCTTTACGACAGTATAGGTATATTTTCTGTTTCAAAATAAACTAGAGTGTGACGTGATTGTATTCGAGAGGATCAAAATTTTTTGGCACGAGAAAATAACTAGCATTTAAAACTACTTCCTTTTCAAAATAAAATGTCGATTCCATATTAATTATAATTTATAAATTTAGTCGTTCAGTAACATTGAGAAGGCAGGAAAGGCACATCTAGCCAACTTTATACTCGTAACAATAATAGAGATCTATCTATACCTACTTAAAGGAACGTTTAGATTAGTTCTTTGAGAAACTGCATGAATAACAATATTTTTGACTGTAACGTGAGAAAACATGATTATTTGTCCCAATTTTAACTCAGCAGATAATAATTAAATCACAGATTTATAATCTTAATCTTAATTTAGAGAGCATACCTAAACATTTTTCTTCACAAGCTGTATAATCTCCTTCTAAAATTCCTAATTTACAATCTCAAGTGTGATACCGTCTTCTTATTCTGCGTAATCTTCTGAAACTTAACAAGCGGGCGCGGCGATCCCGGCATTCAATAATTTACGCAACCACATCAGATATATAAAATTTCCGGATCTATGATAATTTTAATAACTTTTCTAACATTTTATAAAAATATTTATATCTTTAATAAACAACAAGTTATATTTTTATTGGTAACCGGCGTTTCTTCTCAGACTAATAATACTAATTACCTTACATCAACTAAAGCAAAATTTACAAAAAGTTACAAACATAATCTTACGTACATTCATACAATAACTATAAATCAATAAATTGTTATTACAATATAGCGAACACTCTGGAGGCTTAATATAATTAGGCATAACACCAATTTATTTATTGTCTTTCAAGACAATGACATTATTGTTATGCTTGAACACTCTAGTGCAGATTTGCATAACCTAAACTCTACCGGTAAGTGCGATTCGGTAAGGACACTAAATTACTTTGAACGAGAGCTCATCATTATTTACAATTTTAAAATTATAATAATTATTACTTCTGTGCATATTCTGCACCAGCTTTGTAGATAGTTGCGTCTCAGAATCCAAGTGCAGGCAGGATGGTAGGTCCTCAAACCGAACAAACTCGGTATTAATCGTGAGAAATTTTACGGAAACGTTTTAATTTTTAAAATATATTTGTCTTATTATAGTGTACCTAATGTCATGGGGAGCAGATTCTAAAACTTATGAAAGTGACATCTACCTCTTTGCCCTTTTATAAATATAGTATTTAAAATCTAAAAGACACTTGAAGCTTATTCGACGCATCATATCAATTCAATTGAGTTAACACACGTTCCAACAAATGTTCAGTAAAGTCTACACAAAAGTCATTTGGATGTTTCGACCAGATTACAGTACGAGTGGATATTGTTGGGGGGTTGCGATCAGGTATGGTCGGCGGCGTTGGCGGCGGCGGCCACACGCCTAGGTGGCGCCACGCGCCCCATGAATGACCTGATCTCCTCGAAGTACGTCTCGTCAGGAGATCTCCTGCGGTTGTCGTCCCCGTTTTCCGCCTCATGCTTCTTGAGATGCCTATCGAGATTGGTCTGTTGACCGAAACAGCGGTCGCAGTGACGACACCTAAACGGACGCTCCTTGTTGTGGATATTTCGTACGTGCCGCTGAAGGTTCGAGGATATTGAGAACGAGCGTTCGCAGTATTTACAGCGGTAAGGTTGTTCGCCTGTATGGGTCCGCAAGTGGCGGGTCAGGTTGGCGCTGCGAGGGAAGGCTTTGCCGCAGTAGGAGCAGGTGTAGCGGTCCCGCGCGCGGGGAGCGCCCGGGTTCTGTGGCACGGGCGGCGCTCGCGGCGCGCCAGGCGCGAGCAAGGTAGCCGCCGCCGCCGGGAGAAACGGGTAGCGTCCGAAAGGCGCTGGTAAAGCCAAAGGTAACCGTCGGCAAAACTGTAGCAGCGCGGGGTGGGCCGGATGCGCCGGGTGCGTTGGGTGCTGCGGTGGCGGCGAGGGCGTGATGAGGTTGCAGTTCTCGTCCTCGAGGCGCTGAGGGCGCTTGTGGGTGACTCGCAGGTCGAGTGGCTCGTCGGCGCGCGGCGAGCCCAGCGGGCTGGGAATGTGCTCGAGCGGCGAGGTGGGCGGGGAGGCGAGGCGGCGCGGCGCCGCGTGCTTTTCGCGCATGACGGCCGCTGCGCACGCGCTCATCGGGCTCGTGCGCCACCGACCTGAAACAATACAACGCACGGTTTTAGACATGTACAATCACTTTCTTAGAGCATTAGGTAGGCACGAGTTGCACAAAATGTGTCATTTCAAGTTTCATTGCATCCTATCACAGCTAGTTGGCAACCGGTACGGCGGGGGTGGCCTGACGGATGCCGGCTCCTACGCTCACCTTCGACGCACACCCACTCTCTTGCAACATCGCAAACTGGAGCATTCGCTACCGAAACGACGCTGTTTTTAACTTAATTATTGCTCTGACTTTAATGGATATTTCAGTATCGTACCGTCACAAGTTCTCACTTGGTGATAAATATTTATAGGCGTACTTTAAATCCAGAGATATAGTTTATCATGTAACTATCTATCCATGTACCCATGTACCTACGAGTATTACAGGAGACTAGTCCTAGCAAACTACATTTATACATAAAATTTCACCTGAATTATATAATTTGCAGTGACGATAAAAAAGCTTAAATTTTTAATTCATGAAAAGTTCCAAATCTGTTTTGAGAAAAAGTAATGTTAGTAGGTACTGTACCTATATAAAAATGACAAATATTAAAATTAAAATAAAAAAAAACAAACGAATGATTAAGTAATAAATGCTTAGCAAGATTTTATCACGAGGGTTAAGAAGTACCGTCTGAATTTAAAAAGTAGGTACCTAATTTTATTGTTTGCCAAAAAGTGTGTAGGTACTTATTCGAATTAAAGTTGAACAATATTATATTGTATTATAGGGGGCCAATTAAGTTCCGACCTACGTTATCACCTATAGTGTTATTACAAAAGTAATATCCAATAATCGTGCTGCAATAAATCGGAGGACTTCATTCGTCTGATTGATCGGCGCACGCGTCTCCCACGCAAGACACGGCATTGTTCCCCTCTTGTGATCTATTCTGGTGATAATTTCACCGTACATGGATAAACAAGCATTACGCATTCGATACATACTAATTATGCTTGATAGATCGTTGGGAAAGTGTAATGGAAACAGATCACCAGACGTCTGACAAGACGTTATAATCTCGTTCTTTTACCGTGTAGTCTGTCGTTTTATTTACTACTGATTTATTTAAGTAAGAAAGTGGGCGGTGATATTTCTAGGAAGACTTAAAGGGAAAATTTGATCGATGTTGGTTCGAACTAATTTAATTGTCAATACTAAGCATATTCTTCTTTTATATTTCGTATTTCTTCAAGTGGACTCTACAAATAAACAATGACGACTAAAGTTTCCACTTAGTATTCGCTATCATGTAAAACTCAACGACGACATTTGATTTGGCAGAAAAGATCAGGGATTGAAGCCATTGATATTTTTTTCTTGAACGCGCAGCACGTGTAACTAAACTTAATAAAAAATAAAACTTCACAAAGCATCTCCTAGTGCTGATACAAATTTGTTCGCTCACGCCTACAAGTCGACAAAGCTAATTTGCGCCAAAAGCAACCGCCATAAATTCCCTGAACAAGGGTCGGCATCGACGTTGTAACCCTTATTTGGCGGGACTCGTGAGCCCTGCTGCATGTTTATGATTTGTTACGAGACCTGCGAGCCCGAGACTTTGTGAATGCTTCATTTTCTGAATAGTTGGTGCAGCCAAATGAGCTTCTTGGGATTTATGGAGGTGCCGCTAGATTATTTTAAGTTGACAAGAGGAAATTGTACTTGGTCTACTGGAAATGCGGTGGAAGATTACATGAGAAGAGACTGTTAGGCAACATTAGTTCATACCATGAATATATTCGACAGAGTGATCTTTTTGTGGTGTTAAACAGAAATGTCGATAATACAATGTACCTACAGCAGAGGTCCTTATTGTAATTTAAATCAGTACACAATTTTAATGTGTGCGGATTCCTTCGTCAATTATCCGACAGATATTCCTTATGGTTCTTCAAAAGATGTGTTTGAGAGATTTCAGATTTTATTAAGTGACACAAAACTTTTTAATTAATTAAGTGAAGTTAATATCACATTGTCGCGTAGTAAATAAGACAATATTATTATAATCATTTTGCGTTACTAAAAAGCTTTATGTACTCAATACTTACTACTAGTCCTGGCTAACAAAAGAATAATTGTGGTCCTCGATAAAAAGGTTGGGAGCCACTGTTGCAGAGTAATTTAATAGCTATAGATATGGGATGTAGGAACTATATAGCAACTGCAGAGGAAAAAATGAAAGCCTGAACTGTTACCGTTGCCGGTTTGATCACTCTCCGCTATATCCATTTCTCTGATTTAATTCGACATTTTCTTATTAATGACCGACTTCCT
Organism: Pandemis cinnamomeana; assembly: GCA_932294345.1. NCBI lineage: Eukaryota > Metazoa > Arthropoda > Insecta > Lepidoptera > Tortricidae > Pandemis > Pandemis cinnamomeana. Next base: position 6,502,393 of record OW028715.1, on the reverse strand, counting down.
GTTCACGATCCAATGGGACATTTAACACCTCGTTATATAAATGAGTAGTAGCTTTAATGCGACTTAAGTATTGAGCGGTTGAGTAATTACCTCACTTAAAAAACAGTAGCTGAATTTATTCATTTATATTCCAAGCTTGAGCTTAACATTTTTAAGCGGTCGAACGGAGTTAAGTCGCTCTTGTTTATTTGTTCTGTAATTTCAGGTACCTTTTTAAAAACTCAACGTAAAAAACTTCCGTGTAACCTAAACGTGGTGGGTTTCTTTAGCGAACGGAAGTAGGCTCTTGCTGATTGGTCGGTACGGACATCTGTCGAGATCTCAAGCGAGTATCTTTGTAAGTACATTGTGGATTTAGATTAGCACAGAGCGCTTAGAACAGGCAAGATTTTTGTTGCAACAAACGTCTCGCACGCGTTCACCTTAAAGTGTAAAGCATAGTCACCTTACTGGAAAGTTGAGGCTTTTGCCACCTGTTATTATTTACCCGTATAATGCAATTTGTTATCAGTCGTGTGCCTGAAGTACGCCCGATTTACATTATATGGCTAAATTATGACAAGTGGAAAGTAGCTCAGTATTCTCGTGAGGTTATTATGAGATTAGTTTGTTGCCGCTATTCGCCGCTAGTGGCGCTGCCAATATTCCCATGATAAATGAAGCGTTTACGCGAACACATTCGAGACATTTTTTGTGTTAAAATGTACACGGCCTCTGGTATCTCTTCCACGTCCAACTTTTAAATTCCTCGCAATAAACTTAAAGTGACACAGCAACGACAGTGTTGTGTCGTAAGAAAGTAGTTGCGCTGGCAGTGCGCGTGGTACGTACAGCTTGTATGTTCGCCATGTCGGGCGATTAGGACACATTAGTGCGCGCATCGCGAGTCACGATCCACTAATTACGGGTAATTAACGAGGTTCGGAAGCGCGTGACGCGCAGGGGGCGGGGCGAGGTTGTATGTTAATGTAAATAGCGGAGCCAATGGGCGCCGTCACACAACACCGACTAGTGATATATTAGCATTTGAATCGCTTATTCGTTGCCGGCGCGGACTGTAGCTCCAACCGACTCGTCTCGCTGGTTCGTTATGTAAATCTTTCAATAAATTATAGTATTTTGCGTTAATGTGGCTATGTAAATTCAGATGTTAGGTGTATTTGCTGAGTTCTATGCACTGGGTTATTGATGGCAGATTATACTGAGGTGAATGGTGCTTAACTACGAAATGAAAATTTAGTATTTTTAGGATACTTTTGATCCACGCTAAAGTTATAGTTAGATATTACCGGGTTAGATACCAACATTGTTTATAAGGCTAGTAGTGTTGCAAAATGCCAGAAATGTAGAGCACTGAATGTGTCGAAGATAAATAACTTAATTTATCAGCCGACACCGTGTATTAGAGTGTAATTCTGTGTTCGAATGGAAATTAGACATCGCAATAATACAGCTGACAGCATTTTAAGGACTTTATTAAAATATCGTTAAAGTAAAATTATTCGTATAATTTTATTGATATTAGATATTTAAATGTCAGTTTTAATAAGTGTTTCATTGGTATAACCGATTGAAATAATATCACTCTAAAAAGGTACCTAAGTAGTTCAACTATTGTATATATACGTAGTTATCATTGTACGCCTATATAAACTTAAGTAAACACACTGTATACATAAGTAGTTAATTTGTAAATGAGTGGTAGGCAATGCAGAAGACTACCAATGAGGCGAGTTCCGCGCCGGCGCGCCGCGTGACGTATGGGCGGCGCGAGCGCATCTTATTGCGCAAAGTGCCTACTAACGCGCCGTCACGATTCGACAAACATTATACCTAAACGTTTGATAGCTAAATACATTAACTCCTATTTAAACCAATTTATATTATTACGAACTACGTCTTCCGCATTAAGTTATTACAATTTTGTTGCCTCTTAATATGCCTAATACCATGTTAATTGCCAATTTGTTGGTGGAAAAATGACGAAAAGTCATTTTCCCTAAAATATATAATTATAATTTCCACAAACGAATAAACATTTGAACGAGTTAAGAAGTTTGATAAGCAGTATTGCTGTGGCGGCGTCCTTCTTGCAAAATTTAAAGGAAGTGCAGTACATACTGAGCATGTAATAGCTGTTACATTGACTTAACACTACTACGTGCACATAGAGCTATGTAATCACAATCAGTTAAGTGCCAGTATGTAAATAGTTAGTAATTTATGTAGATGACTTATCTGGCCGGCCAGTGAGGTGCGTTTCAGTTTACGCACCGCTGCACATCATAAATGTACCCCTGCATAACTACCGGCGTGCAATATCTAAACGCGATTAAATATGACTATCGAGCTGAAACGTTTATAGCCAATGTTTTTATTCACAAGACAAGATAGGCCATACTGTTAGCTTTTTATTACAATTCTCATGCTTAAATTAACAGTAAATATAAATACATATTAGCAATAAAGCCATGAAGAGCTGTCGCAAAAACAAATGTAGGAATCGTAGCGCAATCTACTGCAAGTCTCCTGCATTTTGTTTTTATCCACGGTTATTGATTCTTTCTTGCTAACTAAAAGGCTGAACAACTTACTTTATGATTTATAATTGAGTAGGTAGGTACAGTTTAGTGGATATTTAGGAAAAAAACATTTTAAGCTGTGTCGGTGAACATAGTTGCAAATTAATAGGTTGAGTCGAGCATGCTCTAAAATCTGCACAAGCAATCTCATAAGTCACATACTGGCAAGCATTCCGTGTCATATTCTCTCACGCGATCGCGGCCGCAGCAGATTCACACGCGCGCCGACTTTTTTAGACGACCGAGTATCGACAACCACGATCTTTGATTTATTTCACATCACTATTTTAGGAAACGCGCCGCGCCGATCGCCTTATGGCGAGATATGATATTACTTTCCGATGTATGAACTGAATGGTTGTACTATTTAGATGGATGGATTAGGTACCAGCCGTCTGGTGGTCCGGGTCGGGGCAGTTGCGACACCGACACTAACTCTTCTTGCTTTACGCGCTTACTTTGTCTAATAAAAGTAATAGTTTTTCCACGTTGGTACGGACAAGACCATCTACGTCCGACAGACTTTAAAGCAAAGTCATTAGTTTTTCTATTAACGTCAGTGTACCTACATAATTCTATCTCAGCCCTGCTTGTACATTGAAGAGCAAGACGGCCGATAAAACGTAATAGACTACCTTTATAATTAATTATCTAATCGATTTCGCACTTCCTTTATGGGCCAATCACAACGGAATGCTATGTATTTTAGAGTGAACATTTATACGCGGGACCGAATCTGACCAATAGGGAATTGATTTAGCACGCAAGCGCACTTATGACGAGTATGCTGTTAGCAAAACGGTTGCTTACTCGCACACTGTGGGAACCGGGGCGACGCAACGTGGGAACGGCCCGAAATCAGGACTTTTTTCCGTCTACAAATTATTTATCTGTGTTTAGTTAATTACGCGGTTAGAGATTTCAAATGCGACTCTAGCGATACGCAATTGGATAGTATTGTGTTTCTTTAATGAATGTTTCTAAGTAACCGCTGCTCATCGCGGTAGGTAGAGCTTCACGCGAAACGATTAAGTTTAGCTATAAAGTTAGTGAAATGCAAAGCAGTAGCATTTGAATCTTTCGACCAATCCTCGTGTTTATAAAAATAACACATTCAAATGATTTTATGAAGGTAAAGTACCTAATGCTACGAATAACGACCTTAATTAAACTAGCTACTGAAACAAAAATAATTCCACAAAGCAGCATTCCACATTAATTTGAACACTTCATATTGTAATACCTTTTCTTATTTATTAACTCGAATAGTATCTCTGTAAAAGAACCATGAATTGCACCTTATCTTCAAAGAATTGACAACAGAATTCTCCATGCGCTCTGAACATTAAAGCGACAATAATATATCCATCGACACTTGACTTTGAACATAAAGTAACGCTATCCATAGAATATGCATAACATTTGCATTGTGTAAATATTCTGCCTAGCCATAATCTTTGTAAAATTCAATACACGAACGGAGAGATAACGAAACTTGTCCGGTAATTTATAGTGCACCATTAGAGGGCACGTATTTGCGGGCATTTCATTTGAATTGGAGATTTGGATTTGCGGTGACTTGTCCAGTATTAAAATGATGTATTGCGCTTTGATTGCGGCGCGGGCGCAGCCTGGGACGCGTGGGATGCGCCATGGGGAAGATAACAGTTTGGTTAACTATTTCTGTAGTAAATTTCATTATGCTCGCACTTTCTAATCGAATTCAAAAACAGAGGTGGTTGATAATTCGATGGAATGTTTTGTATGTATGTTTATCGATGTATTCGCCTTCTGTCAACGTAGTTCGATGACTTTTTTTGGGTTCGTTAGGAGGTACAAGACTCAAAGAGTCTCATGTACGTTCTATCAAAATTGGTTTAGTTGTTTTGTAACTTATTGACATTGGAGGTCGATTAATGTTCTGTCTCAATAATTAAGTTGCTGTTAACGACAAACATAATTCTAGCAATAGTTGATTTCGACGAAATAAAAAGCTGCTTCATCAAACTATACCAATGTTGACATTAGTTTCCAGCTAAAGTGGCGAAAGTAAACATTACAAGTAGTTGTTACAATATTAAACAAAATTCGAGTTGAAACATAATATCAAGAAACTAATTTTCACCCTATTCCTCGCAATACTCCACCGTTCAATACGTAGGTGGTCAGTGTGGTCACGCCTTTATCACTCCTCGAATCCATTAGTGCCTTCTTCGATTTTATTCGACGTCCCCTTTATAAATAATGTAAATGCGAGTCGGAAAAGGGCTTTACTCACTTGGGTCGTATTTAACAAGTGTAAACACAGTAAATGTTTACTTTGCTCGCGGATGCCCGCGCGCAGGTCTACTCCAAACTTAGAAATACTAAGTTCGTTTCTTGTCGTTCCGCTCCCACTAATAATCATTAATAGCGGAATGAGAGGGACGGTATGATACGAAGTTTGGTTTTCGAATTTAGGAATAGCTCCAGGCTGTATTGGAAGATGAGGTAAGTTATTGCTTTTGCTCAAAGAGATAAACAGCTTACTGCGCTGATTTAAAGGTGTATTTAAAACAGCTACAATCATGAGGAACTCTATCGATGATATTTGTGAACAATTAAAGTAATCAGAATATAAAATAGTATTTCGACAGGTAAGCATTATTAAATATTTCCACTTTTTCTTAGGTTTATGTTATAGATATCCGATATGAAAAAATTAAACAAGTGAATAGCAAATCGGACTTACACAATATGGGCTCTATACCGCCGAACCACAATACAATCGACATAATTATAGTACATTGGGGAAAATTTGAAATCGTGGATATCCACTAAATGGGGAATATTTACTTAATCTGGCAACGCTTGCCTAGAAGCCAAAGACAAAGAAAAATATAAAAGAAGGATATTCCATGATTTTAAAATCGACCAAAAACGCTAAAACAGCGCTTCTTGTTTGGGTTGGGATCCCTCATTAATTTATCGAGTTAACTTATTTTATTTTCATTAGGTATTTGTTATCATAGCGGCCACAATGCATATGTAAAAATGTCAATTGTCTACAAAATATAAAGCCTCTTTTATAAACGGACAGACCAAGAGTCGTCCAAGGAATGTCGCCCCATGAGCCTTTTAGGTGCGTGACCCCAAATAGACTATTTCATAAAAAAAATATCTTAACTTTGCATTTCGCAATAGATCAAACGTTTATCAGTAAATAAACTAGTAATTGGCTTTAAATTTAATGGCTCGCGATAAAATAATTTTGTTTACACTGGCGATAACTACTACCTAATATTACGTCGTAGAGCAATGAATAATTTATGCAAAAATAGAATTAAGAAAGTTATATTACTTGTTCGCGCTGACCGAATATTACGATAATTAGATCTGATTAGTAGACTGTGAATTACACATCCAAACGTGGCTCAGCAGACTGGTTTGCGCGTACCCGTTTACTGTTCTGTATTATTTGGTTATGAAACTGATAACGCTTAATTGAATAATAATTAGGGTCGTGTTATAACGTAGAGTTAAGCTGGATACACACTGGACATCGTTTGCAACTGTACTATAAAAAAGGACAAACTGAAAGGTCTCAATTTTAAAGTTATCTTGATGCTAAGTTTACTTGTGAATATCTTACACAAATTTGTAAGTAGACTTTTGTACGTATTGCAATTAGTGCGTTTTATTTCTCTTATTGACGTAGGATTTCCTTGACAGTAATTAAAAATCAGAAATACTGCATATTTTATACGACGCTTGTATACGACGAGATGTTTTTCAAAACCCGTAAATGTACACCAATTATACAAAATTAACGCACTACAAACTGATAAACTATAATTATTTTAAATAATTAAAGATAAAAAAACACAAGTACTCATGAATTCAGAGCTCTACGTAGACGTGGGAACAATAAGATATGTAAATAAAACAAAGACATCATAAAATAATGAGGCTCTATTATTGAGAATGCGAGACACAGGCCCCGATCGTTCATTATATATGTGTTCTCGGCTTTACAAATAGAGACCGTCGTTTTTTCCCCCGCCGCAGGCGCAGATCTCAGCCCGTACTGCCGGATGCAGCAGGTGTCACAGATTATCACATACTCTGCACCACATGTTATAGTTTACGCCTTTATAATTACACATTCTCGACGGGTGAAAGTGAGGGCTGTCAGATTATGTAGCCTTTCCGATTTAGGATTAAGTGATTTTTTGTTTTGAACATCCGATTGATTTAAAATTGAGTTGTTGTTCAAACTGGTTAATACAAAGTGTATTTTTGCCAGCCGTAGAGAAAATCTAGATAGGGTAACACAGTGGAATGAACACTGTAATAAAGGATACGTAAAAGACCGACAAAGTATGTTAGAGGCCGATAGCAAGTTATGATCTAGTGATATTAATAATTATATTTTTTGCGCCAACTCATAACGCTACAAAATGGTTATACCACATTATTAATGATTTCAAGGCGACGTTTTATTTCCAATTTGAGAAAACGGATATCGTTTATAGCAGTTAAAATTCAATAAAGCATTTATGATTGCATCTCGATGATTCTTTGCCATATTTTGTTTTAATACTACGCCGTGACTGTGGTTTTGCTGGTTATACACATAAATGACTTTGGCTTCTTGTCAAGCTCACATCTAAATATGACAATATTTTGCAGCTATACATAAATATCAAGGATTGAGCGTACAGTCAACATTCGGCGACTGACAGTGACAACGTACAAACAACCTCAGTTACTATAGACAAGGATTTCTAAGACGTAAGCATCAATAGAGTGGCCTTCCACCTGCTCCAGTTATAGCCGATGATGTTAATAAAGCGGTTAGCATTGTTCCTGAGGATCCTAGCCTGACCCTGCGTGTGAGCTCGGCGCTCGATTGCTCATAAATTAATTCATACGCGATACTAGTGTAGCTAATGTTGCCACGCGTGTGTATAACGGAGGTGGAAATTATTAATAGGCATAAACTTTGAAGGAAATAGTAAAAAAGTTAGTTTTAGGTAATTGATTACATACATACATACATAAATCACGTCTTTATCCCTTACGGGGTAGACAGGTAATTGATTGATTAAATTAAACCTATTAAAGCCGATCAGAATTGCACAATCGCTCTGTCTATGCTGTACAAATATGTATGTATTTATTACACATACACATACATACACAAATCACGTCTTTATCCCTTACGGGGTAGACAGAGCCTAAGGTAACAGGTAACTACAGGCCACATTTAGCAGGATTGTGGGCGTATAGGTGGAAAATGGAATCAAAATAGTGATGGGTTGCTAGCATCATCGCCTATAACATGATTCCTATGATTTTCGCCCATTCCCTCGATGGGCTTTTACCATTGCGCGGGTAGAGAAGCAACTGGTACATTCTATGTTTTTTCTTTGCTCCCAGACTAGCATGGAAAATCTATTTATTGAAGCACTTAATGGTACAAAATTTAAATGCAGAAACACAACTGACGAATTAAAATAAAAGTAATATATGGAATAGTGACACTACAGAAAAAATATAGAGATCGGAAAAGGATCCCAATATAATTCCTGTCCTTGATTATGTAGTCGTAAATGCCCATACAATATACTCATGAAAAACTATATTTCAGTAAAGTTATGTCTCTACACAGCCTTACTTCATGGTCAATTTAAAGGCTAAAATTTGCATGTGACTGCATGTTGGTCATTGTACCTGTGTAAGTGTGTGCTGGTGTGAATGACGTAATGTAGGCATAATTAAGAGCTCACATGTGATAATTTTATGTATAAGATAAAACATAATTACTCGTGAAGCCATGGTCTCGATAACTGTTGCTATAAGTAAGGGGATGATTACTTTAAGGCTGTTGTCATTCAATCACATACCTATGTAAGTATAAATATAAATAAAATAGAAGAAGACTACTTTACCATCACTTAGCTGGAATCCCTCCCTACTTTACGTAAAGGGCATGTTTTTTTACAAATGTGTTATTCAACCACTTTTTCAAAAAGATTAAATAAACCCATACGATATTACAGACGGACATTGAGAATCATAAGGATTCTATTTTTACCTATGGAACGATAAAAACAGTGGTTATCTCAAATGTTACATTATTGCATACAATATTTGCTTCGATTTGGCTCTAATTAGTAGTTCAAACTCGATTAAACCACTTCAGCATTCATATTCGATTGTTATTACTAAAACAGCTAGGTCAGGCCGAAGTAATTGAGCGAATGTATTTTTCAAACCGCAGCCTAATGCTCTAGTATCATTATAAATCTTGACAAGTGATGTTTATCGTGGCAAGAACGCGGGCAAGGCTGTCTCCTCCCTTGCTATTGCGAGTCGCTGTTACATCTATTGATAGCCTATTACTTTGTACATGTAATGACATATGTTCATTTATGATGTAGGGACAAATTGATATCGCTGTGACCTCTCTTGTAACTATGGCAGTTTGAAACCATATCCTCTTGACTCATGTGCTATTTATAATAAGTACAACGTTGGCCTTAAAACACGGTGTCCTTTTTCTGGTAACACGCAGAAGAAATGTACCTAACACAGGTTACTATTTAGTAACTATTGTACCTACTACTATAATCGTGACCCAGGTATCTATCATGTCTTAAGACTTGTAGTATCTTGGACAAAAACTGAATAAGAAACTTAATTATGTTTAAAATCACGAGCAAATTATCAAACAGGCGAGTCGTACGATGTTGTTCTTCCAAGGAGAATTAAACAAAAAGTAATTGGCTAAATGATTTGTGGAATGTATTGTCAAATGCAGACTTTAAACGTCGTATTTTTTGTAGACTTTCAGTGGTCTATCGGAAGGTTGAGTTAAGGTGACCTTAAATCTAGATCACGTATTTTAGCAGGAAGCGACAATTGACGACGTGTTTGTCATTATCTTTTGCTTATAGACGGTGAGTAATATTTTGTACGTCGATAACTATACATTTTTCTGTGTAGTGTAAGATTTCCCAAAGCCTTTATAAGTTCGAGCTTTACTAGACACAATTTCTTAATCAATAAGTCTTAGATCGTTACCTATACCTTTAGTAATTAGAGCATACTAAGGTATGCCCTTTTATTAGGTATATTTTAATGTATTAGTTTGTGGTGGTCAATAGGAGCATGTACGAGTATGTAAATCGGTTAGCAACTCGGCTATCAGTGGTCGTCATAATTGTATGCCATTAGAACATCTGTGCCCATAACGAGATCAGATTCAGTTGACGTTGTACCTAATGTAGTTAGGTAGTACCTAGTAGATTAATTTGTACGAAGGCAAAACGGCGATTACCTTAAACTGGCGTTGGTGCAAGTTCCACTTTTAAATGTGAATTAGTACGGTCTTATAATGGCAGTAGAAACTGAGCCAAATATGTATGTAGATCAAGAACAGAGTGTGCAAATCTTGAACTAAGTAAAGTCAGTGTTTCTGAGTTCAAGAGCGACCTAAATTGCGAACTCAAGCCTCAATTGTGGATAGCGAACAATTAAGTGGCGGGATCGCAATCCGGTGGTTAATCAGACACATTACCAGCGACCTTCGGGTTCAATGGCGAGCCAATGAGTCGGTGCGGCACCCGCAAGCTGTCATTAGGGCCTATAGGGGTCTAAAGGGGAAGTAATAGAGAGCGTGTAATAGCCTGGCCTAGCCTCTGATACGGATAGGGTTGCCAGACCAAAAAACCGAATTTTTTTGAATTTTTATATGAGAATGTGAGCTGAAAAACTTAATTGGGATTAAACCTGCCTAGTCCTGACTAGCAGTGTCCAACGTTCGTCCAAATAAGGAAACATTCGGAAAATACGAGCCGTTATAAAGCTTTTAAATACATTTTGATTTTGGTCTTGGCCACTACAATGGAATATCGAACGGATCCAGGTGAATCCTGGTTATTTGGTAACCCTATTACGGGTCAAGATCTTCATGCTGCGCGGGAGCGTAATGGTGGTTCGAGTATTAATGACGGTAGCTGTGGTTTGCATGTGCGATGGCTACTCCCTTATGATGGATGGTCAAATTGCTTCATTTGAAATAATCTGTAGATTTCTACGCCTAAGTAATTAAGAACGGAGTCAGAAGTGCGAGTGAGAGTGCGAAATAAATTAAAGAACACACCTATGTACCACTATTATGTCGTCTTAGCTAAACTGGCCGTATGTGGAATGTTATTGGGTACAAAGAGGTGACCAATAATTATAAGCGCACAGAGACCTCATCCCACTATCACGGTTAACAAGAAGCCTCACGATATTTCTAAACGCAAATTAACAATGACAAATGTTTACAATGCTGCCCACATTGGTTTCCGCGGGCCTTGGCATTAGTTCCAAATGTCAGGCAGATTCCTGAGGATGATATGGATGTGGCAGCCGATTGTTAAAGTGCTAATGCTCCTACAGACGACACTTCTATCGATGTACAATATATTGTCTGGCCGCGCGAGCCGGCTGTCAAGCGAAATATTGCGCTTGTCAATTATTTTAACGATAACGAATGAGAATAAATAGCTGCTCAAATTCTGGATGACCTTTTTATAACATAATAGGGCACGATGCTAGTTTTGTAATGATTTGTCTAAGTGAAATATGACAACGCAGTGGAGCATTTCCCAACGTTTGTTTGCAGCTTAGGTATTAGCAACTGGAATGCTTCTGAAATACGTATTTAATTTTATTACATTTAAAGTTTTCTGGTAATATGTAATGTCCTACGTGTTCTATTGCTACCTTGCTAACTTGTGATCAGAAAAGGTTAAATGTAATCTTTGAGTCCCATAAACTACTATTAGTTTCGTATAAGGGTAATTAGTTTCATGTAGTTCAAGTAACCATTGGCAGACAATTTGACAATCGACGCTATAACTCCTGACCGACCTGTGCCCATCACATAAAAATGTCTTGACATTGAATAGACCATCAATTTCTCAGCCGTTGACAAGTGTATCAGGACGGCTCCAATTTGGAATCAGAACTAAACTGGCAATTTTACAAGCAATTACTTTACGAAGATCAATGCAAATTCTGAAACGGATGGCCGGTCCGTGTATGGGCCTCATTAAGGGAAAATAAAAAACTGTAGCAAGATTACCTTGCGCTTACAGAAATGCCTTTTTAATTAATCAGTTGCTTTCAATGATAACACCATTGTTGCGAGACCCCCGCCGCTTCCACGATGGACTTCGCCTGATTGATATATTGCTGTTAAATGGTTTATGTGATTAATGTGATCTGTAAACTATGGGTTTTACTGTTTAGGGGGTTTAAGAAAATGATTTACTTGAGATCTGGGTGGTAGTGCATTTATAAATATTTAGGTACCCTAATAAAATCTATGTTATCGATATAACAATTGAGATGAAAAAACATTTTTTTTTCGACTAACTATTAGTTTTCATCTCTGGTTTGAACATTGGCGTCGTAATCTTGTATTTATATAATACACGTACTAACCCCTCTCGTTGTATCTTCAGCTAAAAAGATCGCAGATATACACTAATACAACGTAACAAAGCCAACAAAGTAACACAATTAACGAAACACAATAGGCAATAAGCATCGCTTAAATTGATATTTACTAGATATCGATTAGAAATGATCAGGAAGACAGTAAATAGCCTGTTGTATGGGGCATTACTACTCGCCGTAAAGTGCGGCGCGGCCGATAGATGGCAGTAATGCACAATAGCGCGGGGGCGGCGCGCACGCTTCTGCGCTGGCTAAACTCTATTGATTTGCTACCGGGAGAGCATCAGATAAATTCGTGTTTGTTAGACTATACAGAATTACGGTTTCTATTCAAGATTAGGTCTGTTAATTAAGAATTTGTGTAGATTCAAATAGAAGTAGGCGTACCTACCCATAGGCAGCTACGGGGCTTAGACGATTTCACTGGCGTTGATTCTAGGGCAGTTCTGAGTTCTGACGCTGGAGCTCTTATGTGTTGGGTTGAATAAAAAAGTACTGGAATTTGTATTTGTTGACCAAAATGTAGCCCAGGAGCCTAGGACTGCTCACTATTTCTGCTTTGCACCACCTCGCTTAGCATCGATTAGAAGTTGTTATAATGTTACACAAAATGGTTTGTACGTACATTTTTTTACAGTCTGAGATAATAAATGGTTTATTACTATGCCGACGTCAAAGTAAGCATCCCGTGTGATCTCTTATAATGTATTTAATCAATAATCACGCTACGTCGCGCGAGAACCGGCTCGCTTCCTGTTCGCAAAGAAAAAATACCAGTACGCAATAATGGCTCAGTTTTAATTTGAAATTTGTCATCTTTATCGCTCCGCATCAAAAACAAGTGATTTATTGTTAATAAAAAATCTATTAAATCTCTAAATCATAGTAACGTGTGGCCGCCACGATTTATTCGCATCAAATTATTTCTTAATTTAAACCAAGGTCATTTGTAATTAAATCTTTAGTATGTGGAAAATCGACTATGAAATTGGTACCCTCGGACGCCAATACTTATACCAAAACGGTGTAGCTACTTAAAATGTAAACATGTATGTTGAATGCGTGGTGGCAACTGTACCATTAAAATTGAAACAGATCGCACGGTAAACATAACGAGATTGCATCACGCGCCAAAAAAGGTAACGTTAATCACGCGCAATTCGAGCAGAAGCGTCGGAAGACTTTCTCCTCGAAGGAAACTCCAGGAGCCTTCGGAGACGCCATTATGCCTTACGCGGCGCGCACCTGCTTTACATACTGATCTTGCCTATCCGGAAAGCGTGCACTAATTCAGAGAGATGGGCAACGATATCGATGCTTTATTTTTAAATGTGTCACCTATTCGAGGCCCCTCTATTGATGGCTGTAAGGTGTAATTTTTACTGCCTGAAACTCACTTCGTTCAATTTTACGTATATTTGCACGTATAATTGTATTAAAATTTTAATAAACAATAAAATGCCAATGCATAACTTGTCAGTTCTCATAATATTCATTTGGCAGTGTATTATTAGTAAGCGGGAGATAATTTGTAACAATCATAATTAGTAATAAAAACGTATCACGTTACACAAGTATAAAAGTGTGTTCGAGTAAAAGCAACTTGGACAGGCAAGGTTCAGAAGTTTTTGACAGCGCGGAAAATATTACTTGGTAGGTATGTGAATATATACCTAAATTGTACGATAACTGGTGGAATATTTATTCGGTTCCGTATAAGTAAATTAAATATAAACTACTTCCTACAAAATTACAATGAAATTCTATGATATTATGATGTTTTTGCCTAACAGTAAGTTATATATATAGTGAAACCAAATTATAATAATATTTTTAATGCGAGATAAATGTGAACTTGCACCACTCAGTAATAGTTAGCAAAGCAGAGCAATTACTCGGTGACTTAATTTATGTTTTACGATTGAATATTTAATTGTAACGGTTATCTTTGTATGCAATAAAAACAATCTTCCTCTCGTGACCCAACAAACGTGCAGCGATAAAAATAATTGGCAACTCTTAAAATAAATTATCGATGTCGATAATTGGATCATCCCTGCGTAAACCAGTGTCGACTGCAGACGATGTGCCGAAGATGTCAGTAACCATTAACGGTAAAACGGCTTTTTGTTAGTATCGTACGCTTATAGTATAGTGTTTTACGATTGAGCGAGAGTAAGTAGAGCAGCTAAGTAATAAGTTTAATTAAATAAAGTTTTGAGTGCGACTCTGAACGGACGCGATTTATTTTGCGAGGAATTAAATCTAAAAAAACAGGTATTGATTTCAAGATTAATTACGAGGGCATTTGGAGCTGACATGTTCATTCTCAAATGATCCAAGCTTATAAATAAAGATTAAAAAAGAATTACGAGGGCACTAGCTAGCGATAGCGCCTTTGCTCCCACTGTAGAACCATTATGAAGCGGAAATTTCAAAAAATAGTTTTTTTACGACTGTAGGGGCTGCAAAAAGAAACTTTAGTCTAATTTTGAACTGCCTACATTTAGCAGTGGCGTAGTCTCAGACAGGACTGTAGGTCGAGACAGCGATTTTTTTAATTACATACATGAGGTGATATATTTTTCAGTTATAATTATGAAAACTTTCAGCCGTGTTTATCTTACCTGTCTCGCTTGCTTTAAAAAAATCACATCAAAAATTACCCATAGCTAATTAAGATTTTATTGACAGAAATGCAATTGTCCATTATTCGCAATTATGTTCGGAAAATCGAATTCGAAATTAGTACTGGGAAGTATTTCTGATATTCGGACCACACACGCTTGGACACCATTACATTACTGCCGTCCAATGACAGTTGACCCCAGGCCAATGCATCTTCATACCGCATCACGTCATTACGCATAAGAAACGGGAAGGCGGGGCGGATCAACCGAGACTGGTTCTGATCTCATTTCAGAGGGTGGGCACAATACCCCAATATGCCAAAAAATCGCGCACTCAATAATTTAAGAAGTGAAACTTTCTTTCTTTATGGTGAACTCAGACCTACCACATAAGTTCCTCGAACTTGATTTCGTTTTTTATTGCCATTCTTGAAGGGAATTGCATAATCGCTTGACGGAATATGTAACTATACTTTGGCTTCAAGCGTGGTCTTACTGTTGTATGACTGTAGCTTTTGCAAATAAAATTGTTGGCCCTGCAAATGTGCAATCATAAAGTAAACAGCTAGTCCATCGAGAAAATAAATAAATGCTTTTTCAGACATAAATACCTATGCTGTAAATATATATTTTATTACATGGCCTGACATTTCTATTCCTCTTATTATTCTTTTATTTCCGTTCTCTGCTCATAGCTCTTGTCTTTTACTTGAAACAATAGTTAAAAATTTAATAACACACCAACATGACTTGATATAATGTAGTTTTTGCTACTCGGTTACTTGAAATTAACTTGAGCTTTTAATTAATCGTAATACGCATAATTTATAGTCTATGTCACCCGGACCAAAACAACGAATCGATTCATTCGTAAAAATCTGGCGAGTAACTTTACTAATTTAGGTGTAACAAAGGAACATAAGTACAAACATACATAATATATACATCTAGAATCGTAACCCTTCCTTTTAGCTTTGCAGAAGTCAGATAAATATCATTACAATCGAAAAAAAAAATATTTTCGATTGACAAGGGATGCAAATGTAAAAAAGATTGCATGGTTTCGTGTTAATTTAAACTGAGACTGTATTAATATTGTGAGCTTTTGTAAGACTATAACATGCAACGTGAGGAATGGTTGCAAAACGATTTGTGGACATAATTCGATTTCACGGGGCCGTGTAGTTAATTACGATTAGCGAGGATCGATGCATCGAACGTCGGACTGGTTCTGGCGGAGAAACTGGCCAGGGATCAGCAACCATTCGGAGCGATTAACTATTCATTCAAATATTTATAATTTAATTATTATGATATAATTGTTTCGCTTTTATTGGGTAAAAGCAACAGTTTCACCCTAAGCGATTTTGCGATTTTCTATTAATATTGCGCTACATTTATCATCCAAACTACAAATGTGCAGCATATTTAAAGTTAATACAACCAGTACCAGTGGGTCAAATTTGAGTAGTATGTTGAATAAAACCCTATAATAAATACAGTTGCATCTTTGGCGTCTAACCAGACTTCTAGTTTGTCTTATTCTAATTTGAACTCCTAATAACCTGATTGTGAACATCGCGTTGATTCCGGCTGTTGAGTGTTGATAAATATTACCTGAAAAAGAGAAATAAAAAAACATTAATAATGTATTTGTTTTATACTTAACCCGTAATTTATTTTAATCATAAACAGTACTATAATCGGTAAAAAGTTAGCTTTCCTTTTTACCTATTTGAATATCTACATGCTTTTATGCTGACGGTCATCGGAACTCTATGCATAATAATATAGGTTGGTACAAAATTTCAAGTCAATTTGACCACTGGTAGTGGGCCAAATTCAGTTGCAGAATTTGAAACAAACATATTTATAAGTGGAGCTAAACAATAAAAACTAACAAATAGATCTCTTTGATTTGTTAACTACATGTTTTTTAATTATTAACTGATTTAATTCACAAAAGGTTGGTGACGGCGCAATGATTTCACCGCGGCCGGCGTCGTGCGTCGGAGTGTGCGGACACTCGCTCTTGTTAGGGACATCAGCGCGCGCCACTTTTCACTTGCCCCTACTGCCTACTGCCAACTGCCAACTGCCTGCTGCCTGCTGTATGTGGAAACGCGATACTGATGCGTAATTGGACTGAAGCAAGCATACCATTCAATCCATGCAAACATAAAAGGTGCCCTCTTCCAGTGCAAACGCAGAATTTTATTAGATTACTACAATAATTTATCATAATTCGACGTTTTACCAAGCGGACTGCGTATATTCAGGACACGTAACAGTTTAATTATTCCATTCATCCAAATTTTACGAAATAAATCAAAGGCGTTTAAACGTTGAAACTAGGATAAATTGCAGGTGATGTAAAACGTTAGTCTGGATAACAACGTAATTGGTTAGACGACGCGCGACGGACGCCGCGTCGCGCGCTCTCGCTAGATATTTATATTGGCCGCTAATGCACTATGAATTACCGTGTTTAACATATCATTTTACGGCAACCGAGCCGCCTGTTAAAATATCATTTGCTTCAGTTCTTTTTGTGGCTATTGGAGGCTTACTTATGCGGCCGGTTTTTGCCCTTGCAGCGTGCGAAGTATATTAAGTGCCTATTAGTGTGAACACTGCACATTTTATTTCCCGCGCGTGACGTGCGACAGGTGGACTTTGAAACAAATCAATTAAGTGACAGTGACCACCCATTGTCTTTGATTCAGTTGTCTCGTTAAGGCAGCGTGCTCACTGCGAGAAAAACGGACCGCTGTCAAATTTATGTGTACCATTAAGTTCTTTGTCGCGTCCGTGAATATTCAACGTGTGGTATTTTAACGAAACTTTAATTTGAGCTAAAACGTTCATTCGTGCCGTAAAGGTTTCCAAAGAAATTCGCCACCGCAAATGAGATAACTTTCATTGGTCGCCTCATTACGAGTGCTGTTTTTTAGCTCTAATTTAATTGGGCGCATAAATTTGATTGCGATTTATTTACTTTTGCCATTCATTGTGTGATATGTAATTACGATAATTTGAGGGGGATAATTAAAAGTGTCGAGTTGCAGAGGTGAAATTCGCTATGCGAGTGTCGCCGCGCCGGGGCCGCCGCAACAGCCATCAATTTGGTTGGACACGCATCCGGCGACAAGGCGGCGGACGCGATTGAAAACTAATAATATTTCAAGCCAATAAAGCGTGGTACACATTTGCGCAAGACACCTCTAGCCTCGCTCGTGCATATCTGCTTTAGGAGTAGGGACAGCCAATTTTCACGCTTGTCTGCTCAGCGTTTAATGCCTAAGCTTGGGAACCTCTTGGGTGGAATAAATACAAAATGTTGTCACCTAGAAACTTATTCAGTTAAATTAAAATTTACCAGACTCAGCAGAACACATCTTTTATGGGAATAAAATACGGTCGCGAAATGGTGTTCGCCTCAGCACTATTTATTTTTATTAGTGTCAGTTGACAGCGCGGACCGCATGTAGGTGTCCAGGTGTTTACGGAGTCCAGTTATTTGCAGTAAATTATGTACATCGTTTAATGAACAAATATAATAAACATATTATGTTCAGACTTTAACTGCTACTACGTTAAATATAGATGATATTTTCCAGGATTTTAAAAGCTCGTAATTATTTTCATTAAAGGTAATTAACATAAATATATTTTTGTGACACCCTTAATAAATTTCCTATTCAACGCTACGGTAGTAAATACTTCCTAAATTTATTTTCGTTATGCAGATAGATAATTATTAAATTGAGAACGGTAGAAATTGTGCTTAGCAGGCACTTACCTATTTCCTTCGCTATGTTATTCAGTTTCTAGCAGCCTCTTAAATGAAGCATAAAATTACTCACCGATAAAATGCACACTGCGTTAGTTTCTTCATTTGCTACGGTAAATAAATACAAACATAAAACTGGATACGTTTGAAAAGTGTGGCGAGCTAGGAGTGAATTAACAAATAAAGTAGTAAAATTTAACGGCTTGCGCGTCTGTTAGATAAAGCAACCAACTTGGATGTGTAATGTAAACTAAGTTAAACTTGCAAACTTATGTAGAGAGGTACCTACAGGTAGGTTAAGTCACATAGGGATGTGACTTAACCTAATCAACATAATGGCTACGGGCTATACAATTTTGGAACAAATTAGTGATTTGTCACCTACACCAGTAGCACCAGTTTTTCGCGATACTTTTTCTTCCATCCCTACATAAAAGACATATAAGTTATATTAAACAGCCTACTACAAGTCAGAGATGAGTTGAACCGTCTAATTTGTACTTTTATAAGTATACTTTTTCTGCATCCTTTAATAACATAGTAAGTGTTTTTAAGCTCTTTTACAATTTTATGTGCCTAGCTGAGTGTTCTTACACTAACAGCTTCAAATAAGTATCCGAGTAGGGCGAATTTTAAATCTCAAAAACTTTCTTAAGGTCTCGCTCGTAATGTCGTGCCGTAAAATTAACTTCATTGATGTCATCTTTTATATTTTTTGAGTTTAAAAAAGAAACATGTTTTTGCTTACGCGCACAGACAAGCAATAAAACAAGCACGGCGCACACGTCGGTATCGTATGAAGATCTTAACATTGACTGATTACAGTAAATCAACCCGCATGTAATTTGGGGCACTGTGGGAGTTTTCTTTCACATTTTAATCTTGGCCGGTGTTAATATTCGCCGCTCATAATTATTATGTCAAGCAATTTATATACTGGATAATAATTACTCGGCAACAAATTTATTGAAGCTATAAGTTCATTCATGTAAGTTGATAGTGATCGAAAACAAATATTTCGCTATGGGCGGTACACAAAAAAACAAACAACTGAGGCACCTATAATAAGAGCGCATTTTTGTAATGCCAACGTTAATGAGTATTTACTTTAAAAAGGTCGCAGTCATCGTGATAAGAAAATTGTAATGAATGTCTGTAATTAAAAGTACTCGCTGATTGGCATTGGTAAGTTATCGGCACTTAAAATATCGACGTGCGATTCGGTTCTTATGAGATCACGTAGGATTTAACGATACCAAATTTAAATAATATAGATAATGAAACAGCCTGGAGCACCAATAGGCTTTGTTGTATTATAATCCGATGCTGACCACAAAATATATGGTCATTGGAAGTTTAAAATCAATTCACAAATTTGTTGCTCTCTTTAAAATGTAGTTTACGCGAATGAAGTTGAGGACGTCAGCTGGAGGGGCATATATATATATATATATATATATATATATATATATATATATATGTGTGTGAGTGACCATCTCATTGCCTAGATTTCTACACGAGCGATTGACACTCAAAACGGACTACTAAGTAGTTGGTAACCCCCAGCAAGTATTACTTGTGTGAATCAACTCTAATTTCGTCAGCAAATTATCAGCGCGCTCGCGTCGGGTGCCAGCGACGTTGCAGAAGTCGCAAACAGTTTAATGACATTGTAAATTTACTTGAGTCAACCACTTGAATAAAGCGAGTTTGAAAAAAGTTTCCAGTGAAGTGAACGGTAAGGACTACATGGGTTCTTTCAACATGAAACTACCGTGAGACTTAATCATCATTACACATAAACATCATGTAGTCATGTGTAATGACTACATGGGTTCTTTAGATAAATATCCAGCCTTTGACATTTCTTAAGTTGAGCGGCAGGAAATATTTTATTTTGCCGTTCAAAATGGTCCTACATACATACACAAATCACGTCTTTATCCCTTACGGGGTAGACAGAGCCTAAGGTAACATGTACCTACAGGCCACAATTAGCAAGATTGAGGGTGTATAGGTGGAAAATGGTCCTTATTTTAACATATCTATGTCTGCACAATGGACGATTGTTACACCCGTATGGAATGAGTGAGCTAAAATACAATTCTTCACAATGTACCTAATTAAAGTCTCCTGCCTCATGAGACGGTGTGTGAAACATCGTGTGTGTATAGCGTTACATCGCCGTTGATAATCGATCACTTATAAATCCATAGCTGCGGTGCCCCGCAATGAAACTAAACTCGCGCTATATTTTTCGCACCGCAAATAAGGAAATGTCGCATCTTTCCACGTGTCTCATACAAACCTTTTGTTTAACCTTGCGCGGTTCTTGTCCTTTGATACGACGATCTCTAAAATGCGAAGCGCGCGTTAAGTGGGTGGTTTACAGGCGGCCCGGGGAATTATTTTGGAACTTAAGTGTCGTGTTGAAATACTCTCTTCACTTCGCCGATCTTTCGTAACGTGAGTAGTCCTGATACATCGCCTTTATTGCTCGAATAAACGGAGTAATAACGCAAAAAATAACCGCTTTGTAAATGTCGCGAAACTTGCGAATGCCTGCCAGCGCACATCACACGTAACACAGTTAATACTTACCTTACCTGTTATAAGTTTTCTTACTACCATTTGCTTTTTAAGTATTAAATGATTTAGCCCATCTCCCTGTGATATGATGGATGTAACTGCGTCAAAATATCACGAGCTCATCACAGGTAATAGCTGTCTTCATTCCGTAAAAGTTCGAGACTTTATACTAAGTGTCTTTTTTGCGCTCTAATTTCCATATCGGCACGAAATCAGCCTTCAGCACTCCAACATACTCACATGACGGGTGCAAATTACATTATTACCTTTATCCTCGGGACATCAGAGCGCCGACCGTGTCCAGTGGTATAATAGACGTAATAAATAAAGGGCTGGTGGGCATTTGTTCCCGCTAGCCGCATAAGTAACGTGTAACAGCGTCCGCGTACACGGGGAAACGTTTTGATGATACATTTGCGCTGTGCTAACAACTTACTCCGTGCGAGCTAATCTGCTGAATAGAAACGAAAGCCAACTTTCCGCGAGAATAAAATTCGTAAGTAGAAGAAAATCGTGTTTCGAAAATAGGGTTACTAAAAAAATTGTATTGGCGTATTCAGTTCAACGTGGGATTTTGGGTACGCACGGAAAATCAAGTTCCATTTTTTTTAATCTGTAGCAAAAGTACGTAATAAATTTTCAATTTTTTAATTAAATTATGTATTTACGGGACGAGACATGTCTTCAATCTACCCGTGATCATAATGCATGCACCTGCGTCTAAATATCGGGGGCGGAAACGCGGGCTATACATCCCATAGAGAATATGTAAAATGAAAACTATTTACTTTACTATACTCCTTAACTTGCCAAAGAAGTAGGTGAGAAATAAGATACCGCTAGCTCATTCTCTTATCTATCGGTATTAAGCTACTTCGTTCACTGACTAGCCTGTTTCAAACCCTATCGACGTATCGGGTGAAAGTATGCAAGGGACCAACAAAGTACGCTACGACACTGCCCTGTGTCCGCTCACTACGCCTCTATCTGTGTACCGGTCTAGACTTCCTCGTTGCAAATGATGACTATTGTTGCTTTGTTGGCCATAATGAGGCCTATGTTTCGTTGAGTTTTGTTTGTGCTGTTGGTACGGAACGGGGAACGGATAAGTAGCTTGCATGTATCAAAAGGCATCTACCTTATGCTGCAGGTAGATAGGTTAAGCCGATATTATTATAATATAAAATATGTATCGATTTTCCGAAGCACAAAAGGTTAAGTATACTAAGGCTAAGATATGATATTAAAGACTTTTACCGCATGTAGGTATATGATCTAAAGAGTACCTAGCGCTTGAAATATGTTTTTGCGACTATTAAAGCTAAATGAAAATCATAAACGAGTGTGAATATATAAAATGGACACTTTTACAGCGTAGTTTAAGTTGTTCATTAACCAAAGTAGCATCAGCGGCAATTATTAATTGATCATACCGTACTCATAGTGCTATATAAAAATATCTATTATGTATGTATTTATGTAAACAAAGGCCTTTGTTCAGCAGTGGTCTTCAGCAGACGTATTCAGGCTGATGGTGATGATGATGATGTATGCAAACTCTTTATTGTGCAAAATAAACATAAAACCAACACTGAGATACATGTACAAAGGCGGACTTATCACTTTAACTTCCAGTCAATCTGAGTGGATGGGGGAAGTATTATATTAGGGACGGAAGAGTGCGTATAAAAATAGCATCGCGTTTTATTATCGCAGTTAACAGGCCACTGTTAACAGAGCTCAATATCTTTCTATTTCTTCTATACACAATCTATGGCATGTCGTTACAAACATCCAAGTTTATTTTCTCAGCGACATTTTAAATAGCGAAAACAAACCAATTTATTTGAATGCCGAACTACTGCCTCGTCTTTGTATTAAATTACTAGGGCATTTAGCTTCGCATTAAGTTAATAACAGCAGTCGATAAATAGACACAACTAGTTAACATTTCTCTTTAGATACGGGCATTAGTTGAAATTCGATCAGGCTTGAATGCCCCGCGATGTTTACACTCAAGCGCACTCAAATGAACGATCTTGCGTGCTATTGAACAATTTTAAGTTGCATTCAGTGAAAATTATTGACAATAAAATAGAAGGCAGTGTTGAATTATGAGATGTCCTATTGCCTTATGTGCTTACACCAGAAAACGAAACAATTCAAAAGTCTTTGTAATTACTGATTCCAAAAACGAAAGCTTCAAAAATATTTTCAATTACTTTATACCTGCTGGTGTTAATTTTTGATTGAACTGGGAAGATCTTTTGTAAAGTTTTTTCCTTGTGAATCATTTATCTCAAATTTTTATTTATTTTTCTTACTTTCTTATTACTCAATCACGTCAAAACATGTGGCAAAAAATCCTGTGCGCGTGTGTTGATCGCGATGATAAATGCGCCCGCGCCGCACAAAAGGACCGTATTAAGGGGCTTACGCACAAAGAATTTGATTTATTGCTTCATCGGAAGCACCTTCGCTCTTCTTTGAATATTTTCGGGTCATTTGAGTCACTCCCACTCACGACCTGCCCGGGGCTACTCAATGAAGACATCGCATTGAATGCATCCATAAATCAAGCATTGGTAAGAAAAATCTGTCTAGTTGAAATATCGTTCGTGAAATTTCGGAGAAGATCGCTTCGACTCGGATCTGGTACTCACCAACTAGGGCTGCGTCTCGATTACTGAATTACAGTTCTTAAATAAAGGTACTACGTGGATTCGCGTGTCATTGTTAGGATTGGCAATCTGCCGTAGGTATGTACTGGGACGTTTCTGTCATGCAATCTTTATACCTAATCTAGTGTAAAGTAAAACTTTCCTTTATGGAGTACCACCAGCCCTATTGAGTTAAATTGAGTTGTTGTTGATCACCAGCAACAGCGGCCAGGGCCCACGCATGCCCATCGGTGTCGATAAACAGTATTTTGCATTCACATTTCGTACATTGTCGGCCAACGATTATTCAACGACGCATTTGGGACGAACACTACTTTTTACCAGCCGTATTCGTAGACGCCCAAAACATGAGATATGCAGGTATACGATGATTGTATTAAAGGCTCTTTATTAAAATGTCAGGGCAAGGAAGTAATAAGTATACGTATAAATGACTGGTAAGAACAACAAAATGAGTCACTTAACGCTGTGCTAAATAGAATCTTGGAATCGTTTTTTTTTAATTGACTCACGCACAGGGCTCGGGGAATTTTAGTCAAATTCGTTCGGCTTAATAATGTTTTACGCGGCAAAAACTTCCTTGATGGTTTCGCAAAGGAATTTCTGCAGCAATCTTGTGATAGGAAAACGCCTACGGAGACAAGAAGATTTAAGGGTCTGTTGGACACGAGAGACTATTTGAGGCGATACCAATCAGTCCTGCCTTGTAATAAGTGTTAGGTTTCAAAGCGCAGTCAAGCAATAGCCGTGCCGATGTGACTTTACGAACTGCGGATTAGAAATTATGAGGTGCGTCCAAAGTATAAAATAATGCTCTCCACGACCGGTATCGATAACAGAATGCATTTGTACAACGGTTTCGACTCGGATAAACCTGGTATGCGAGCTGTCGCGATTGATTGAGAAATGCAAATCAAATTGAAATCTCTTTAACTTGGTTTATAACTGTAAACTTCTGGATGTTTCAGTCATCTGTTTCCCTATCCTTATAGCATAATAAATCTAAGGTTCAAAGCTGGAACTGATGCGCACTACATCAACTTGGTAAACGTAATCCAGTGTGATATTTATCTGTTAGGGTTACCTACAAACTTGGGGAGAGTAATTCTGGCTACAAAATTGAAATTATGATGTTAAAAATAAAAAGTCTACTCGATGCTCTACGTATCTTTATTAGAGCGAAGACGTCTGATTCTTAGCATCGGTGAGAAATTCCAAAATGGTAATGGTAAGGTATCTGTGGAAATGGTAACCCTATTCTTAGTGGCTTGGTCCTGTTAAATACGGCCATGCGTGTGCCTGTCTCCAACAGATGGACAGCTCTCCCTTCTATATTTATGTAATTAATCTCCGTGGAAATGTAGGCAATTGTGCGTAATGAGTTTGGATTAACGGCCGGCCCATAGTCTTCTGAAGTCATGACTTCGGACAGGACTTAGTCTCATCTCATTTCGTTAATAGTCAAGACGAGAATGCAAATGAGAGTCTTCGCGATGGAATTGAATGCCTGAGTATAATTTTGGATCGATCACACAAAGAAATTGGAACAACCTTTTTGTCATACTGTTTAATTCATTATGTATCTTATTATACCTAAAGGTTATCATAATGCAGCCGTGCAGTTTAAAGCTTAAAATGTTAAAGATACTACTACTAAATAAGAAAACAACACTGAAACAGCATTTAAATAAGTCAATCTTCAAGAAAACAAAACATAAAAGTTACGTGCCTACTCTTATGTATCCTGCTATAATGCGCTTGCGCACTGAAGAAGTGCAAGTAATTGAGAACTTAGCCTCCGGGTGCGGACAGATGAGCTACGTAACATAGCCTAATCAAGATTGTTACAACTCAAACAGACCAACTACTTCTTATTTGGTCTGACTGAGCTAACGTTCTAAAACTTCTGAACTATCACGATCGTTTAGTTAATCGCTTTGAGTACCTAGTTATTAAAAAAAAGGTTTTTTCGTTATTTAACTTTTTGCACAATCGAGCACACGGTTTTATTTAGATTAAATAAATAAGTACCAAAATAAACTATAGACAAATAGTTAAAAATATATAGTAGGTATAGGCTACAAGCATAAAACGAAAACTAAAACCAATGTGAAAAAGAGCTACCCCGCGTTACATATTTATTTTTTACTTGTTCTAAAAAAAATCCATTAGGCTATAGATATTACTTAGTTCGCACTTAAATGCAATAAAATGCAGATTAATCTTAATAAGAACATCCAGGAAAATGTGTCCATGGCAATCACTAGATAAAATTATAAGGCCTTATAAAGTTACTATGCCAAGTGTGTACGCGGTAAACATAAAATAGACAACCACGCGTCATTCCACTCGCTCGGATTTGCATCAGGTCAATTCAAAAACAATGTTACATAAAAAAGCAATGATAGTTATTTGTTTTTTATCACCGCAGCGCACCCAATGGATCGGCATGCAATCTATTTAGTTCTAGATAATAAGTTGGAAGCTCGGCCCGGGGCATCGAGATGAGACGCGTGATTTATGACTATAGGTCAACGGACAGTGGGCTCATTGATAATCAAATTTAATTATATTATATTATCTAAACATGTAATACAATATGCGTAGGTGTTTATAAACAATTTAGACACATACTAAAAAATTGCTCTGATTTAGTTGAAACGGCTAGCAAGCGTATTTTTGCGCTTGTCGTTCAGCGCGTGTCTCTCTGACTATTAAAGCTGGAAATGGATGCATTGAGTGATTAAACGAGGCAAAACCTCGAGTTATATTTGCAGAAAAATACAAAAGTCGTGCCGAATATTATAAGCAATAGTAGATTGATAAACAAGGGTTGAATATAACCCATTATGAATGAAATATTTTTAGATAATAGTGAACACTTTACTTTTCATTTCGAATATGAGGAAAGTAAAAGAAGGTATTATGATAAATTTCACTAACGTTGCACGGTTGCACTTAATTATTATTTTGTAACGTTTGTATTTCTTTTCTCGCTCTTTTTTCTATTGCGCGATTAGCGCGCATTACGCATTTCTTCTGCGTACCAATGGCTGCCAGCTAGTTTTTTTTTTAAACTTACATACAAGGAGGTCGGTATCAATTCCGTGCATGGCGGGAAGAACTTGATAACTCGACTTACACGATTTTTTTTTTACCGTCGCAATGGCTTCCTACAGCATTGGTTTTGTAGGAAAAAAATTTACAACTCGATATCTACGATACTTTTAGAGATATTGCCGCGTGAGTATTTGAATATATCCATACGCTGCGTATTTTATTTAACGAAATGAGATATATACGCGATGAGTCACAATAAAAAATATAATATCGTAATATATCCTTACATCAACTTATGCTCAAAAACCGATCTAGCGTACGTAAATTGACAAAACAAGATATCAAATAAAAGACGACTAATACGTTACGTTACACTATTACGTTAACAAATAAATATATCGTTTTATCTACTTATATTCAACTACTGATAAAACGAACGTAACTTGATATTTCAATTTATACTTACACTATACCAATTCTATAGTGAATAAGTTAACATGTTCGGTGATCATGATCGGTGAACATGTTGATAAGTCAATTATTATGAATAATAAGATAGTAAGAAAGATAAACATAACCATATTTGAAAAACCATCTAAAATTACTCTTAAATCAATTTAGACATTTCAATTACACTGAAAAACTGATTTTTAGGAATTAAATTAAATAATGTTTTCACTGGTTTGAGCACTAATGTATGGGTAATAAGTTGATAAGTCTCTGGGTAGTATGTTGATAAGTCTAATATCTTACAAAATAAGCAGAATTAACGAGAATACGTAACATAATTTGAAAGATTACATAAAATTATCCATAAATCAAGCTATAGAGATGAGTTCGAGATAAAAACGGATTTTGGAGAAAATGACAAACTTTAAAATCGCTGCCCTGTAAAATTGCCATTTTGGAGTTATCAACTTCTTCCCGCCATGCACGGAATTAGTTGTCAACTTATATTTCAAGCTAAAAAAAATACCGAACGTAATAATTCCTAGATTCCTGATCTCGTTGTATACGCTTGCGTAAGCTTATGTAGCGTGAATGTTAATTTCAAAAAGATTATTTAGCCTTTCACAATTAAAAATGAACTATTTGAATATATGGTTATATAAAACATAGATTACGGGGCTGTATACGTATTTCCATTTTTTTCAATTTAATTTCAACCCAAGGTTCGCAATGAGTCACTTTCAACCCGCTATCCTGATAATCAAGGACCTACTCAGAGCATGAGAAATGAAAAAGCTATGCACGTTGTAAAAATTTACTCCCTTATTAAAAAATGCTAGATGTCTTTTCTTGATTAACATTCGTTTGTCTTATCGGTTATTTTGAAATTTATCTTTGCCATATAATTATATGCGGTTTGTAACTTTTTAAAATTATGGGGTTATACATTAGCAACTTCCGTTTTAATTGTGTTACATTGACTTTTTCACTTCACCTGTCATTCATGCATCGGAACTGGCATAATGCACGAGAGGCCTTGTTATGAACACTTAACATCATTTAGAGCACTAATGATTTGATCAATTAATTTATACTAAGGTCAAATAAAACTTTTACTTTCAATAAATCCTCGTTAACTATTGATTGATATGCAACGTACGTATTTGAACATTAATTTAGAGTACAATAAGCGTTTGCGGTTGAGTCGACGAAACATAATAGATAGTTAATAAAATTTACTTGAGAAATGGATGGTCTCGCGTCTCATTGAAAAGTCATTAGGTATCAATCCGGGGAACGATTCTGCACGGGTTTTATCATAGCTTAATTAATGAAATAAAAATAAAGTTTTTATTTCAAAAATCTTATTACTATTGATGTTAGGTAAGTATAGATACGTGCCAATACACAGTTTTAGATTGATATGAAATTGCGCAAAAGTATAATGCACACTTTTCATCAGCTAATAACATAACCAGAACACAACTATAGCAACTACATGCGAAAATGAAACTCGTAAAGTATGAAATAAAAAAATGTTTTACTTTTTGCAACTAAATAAAAACGAGTTTCACTAATGACTTCAGAAGTGCATAACATCAGTTATTTAAAGAAGTCTATTTGCATGTAGGTCATCAAACAAATAAATAAAGTATCGCATATCGTAATAACCGGAATGTTGCAGAACTGCCCGCCATCGTTAGCGGCGCGTGCGCAGCGCACGCCGATGCGCTATTAAATTTACGCTCGGTCGCCGTAGATATCTACATAAAAAGTTACTGCACAATTTATACCTACTGAAGAATTGGTGATGTGTTTTCTTGAGAAGTGTACAGCGTGTCTTAAATTGTTCTGTAATATTTCGGCAGGAGTTGGGTTAGTCTGAATAAACTTTGCTGTTAACGTTTTCCGTTGTAATATTTGATACAAAATTAAGTCAGGCCATTGACGCATTACAATTTGAACATAGACCAACGCATGAAAATACTGAAAAATATTCACCAGGGAAATGTAAATGAACCATATTTTTTTTAACATTTTTTATTTCTTTTTATTTTTAAATTCCATTTACAACTAACCACCTGTTAAAGTAGTCCGAATTTATTTTCCTTTAAGTACAGTGCGACAGTGCGAAGAAAAAGACCTTCGGGCCTGTCTTGCTGTCTCACTCACTCCTATGGGTTTCACACGAGAATCGGCCGATGGTACCCGATACCCGAAGGTCATTCTAGGAGCTCACGGACTCTACTCTCTAGATTCAAATTTGCCTACAATAAAGTTTTAAACATTTTGAAACAGCTTGAGTAGGCACTATAAATGATTGATAATTTTTAGGGTTCCTTAGGTACCACAGAAGTATTGTTTACCTGTGACTCTGAAATTAAATAATTTTAGGAATTTTCTTATAGCTAGACTAGAAAACAAGTTTTTTTTTAACTGAAGGGGAAAGGATTTCTTTCTATTTCATTACGTAAATTTATCAAATAATATTAACACTCGCCAAAAATACTGGAGCGCAATAAAATCGGTTAACGAATCAATTTAAACGGAACTAAAACAATTTAAGATGGTTCTGGGCAATTAAGGAAATACACCTACGCTATAAACGATAGGAATGCCGATCTGTAAACTTATAATGATTGATTTAATTGCAGGTTTCAATCGAATGTTCGGTTTAATTGAGTTGTGTACTTTCCTGCTGTTACAGTGAGGTGCACTCGTGGATTGAGTGCTTAATCAAGTTATGTTGCAATTTTGCAAGTCGCCATTGCTCATATTTTATAACGTAATTTGGGAAACATTAAAATGTTATTGTAGCTTATTACGCTCACGGCGTCACACTTGTCAAAGAGCATTAATTTGGGCTAGATTCCTGTCCCTATACATACATACATACCTAAATCACGTCTTTATCCCTTACGGGGTAGACAGAGCCTAAGGTGACAAGACCTAAAGACCACGTTTAGCCTGATTGTGGGCGTATGGATGGAAAGGGGAATCAGAACAGTGATGGGTTGCTAGCCACATCGCCTATATAAAATGATTCCTAAGAATTTCGCCCAATCCCTCGATGGGCTTTCCCTATATCTATGAACAAAAGCTTTTGTTAGTGCTAATTCAAGTGATTCAGGTGGGGTAGCGTCTGTCAGTCAATCAGTCACGACAATGTTATTAGGTACATCAGATAATATAATGTAAATTGTTATTTAACGTAATTAATATAATGCATATAATAGCATTACGAATGAAGTTATAGGGAAGTAAACTAAAACCCCAGAATCCCCCGAACAATCAGAAAACGATATAACAGTAACCAATGTTCCAGATCCGGTAGAGTAAACTAGAATAGACCTCTGATTCATAAACGCTAGTTAAGCCATAGTTAAATTAACATTCGTTTGTCCATCTGTCACTTTGACACTTGCATTTGTCAGACACAACACTGACAAAACATGTTTATTCTTATTGTAGGTTTGGTTCGTTTCTTCCATGCTGGTCTGGGAGTAAAGAAAAAACATAGAATTTAACGGTTGCTTCTTTTCCCGCGCAGTCTTAGGAATCATGTTGTAGGCGATGCGGCCAGAAACCCATCACTATTTTGATTTTCCTTTAATCATGCTAAACGTGGCCTTAAGGTTTTGTTACCTTAGGCTCTGTCTACCCCATAAGGGATCTTTATCCCTGACGTGATATATATATGTATGTACGTGTGTGTAGATTTGTATAAAAAGTTAAGTAAATATGTAATGCTTAAAATTTTGAGTACTCTTCACATATTTCTTTCTTTCTCACCACTAGCCCACACGCGAGCCGGACAACACGCGCCTTCCCATTTTAAAACGCTAACATTACTTTGACTCCCCGTACTCCAAACTAATATTATTCAATCACAATTGACACGGTGGGTAATTTAGCGCCGTTTTCAGCGCGCGCGCCGGTCCCGCCCACGCGCCTGCGCGCCATCAATCATCGCCATTCGTTACCATCGCGACATTCTAATGCGCGTTGCTCAATAGGGTTAACATTTGACCGTCTGGACGCGGCACTATCTGTGAGGTCACGCTTTAATTAAATAAGCGTTGGCAATCTAGTTTACTGTTCGGATGATTATTGGGTTCGTGTTTTCTTGTATAGATATGATGTATACCTACCTACAGGCTGTCACAAAAGGCAGTAGGTAACGATATTTGACAAGTTCGTCGGGTTAGTCAGTATAAAGATTCTTGTAAATTTCGTACTTCCTCTACTCTTAACTTATTATGACTGTACTGAGAGCATAGCATACTTCTGAAACGTTTGTTAAACATTGGTCGTGAATTTTTGCAGTGATAGGCATTTAAATCTATCTTAACGGGTATGTAATATACTAAATAGTTTTTGTTCACTCGTTACTTACTTTCATATACTTTGGAATCTGACTTACAAGGTTAACCAATAGGAGCAGGACCAACTTGAAGTCGTATTGCAAATAAGTCCAAAAATACACATACCTTGTACATTTTTCGCAAGTAGCTTGCATGATTGTGTCATGTTTGTAAGTTGTTGGACATATCTACACAACTAGCCAAGTTGTCCAAAAACGCTACAGCTACAGCTACAACCATGGATGTATATACCCGGCTTTAAATTATACAGCGTCTGTTATTACTCTCAACTTATTTAGACAATCTATCATGCACTTATAAGCAAATCTATCGTGTTGCCAAACGGATATAACCGAATTTGAGCAATCCGCATTCATGCCCACAAACCACGTCTCATAACGTTTTACCACTGTATCAGTTGTCGGCCAGGTAGCTAATAAATATCGTGGGCACAATGCAACACCGAGCCATCGACAGTTCGAATGTGTGTACGCAGGATCGTATCTGTACGAAACTGCGGGTATTATGCAAATTGAAGCGAATTTTCGTAACTCGCCGCGCCGGCGACCGATTCATCATAGAAATGTGGACGGAGCTGCCCACGCGCAGTATTTTAATGCGGATCGTTTAATGCGTTATTGCGCACCCAGCCGGCGTCACGCAAGGACCTGCCTGTTAATACGTACAATATCATACACAACAAAGAGTAGAAATAAACGAGGGTGCATCTTTCTTTGGAACCTATTAATTGTTAATTTTTGACGTGCTATGTACATAGTACTGTTTTTAATGATAAATGGTCTTCACTGATAGATGTTTCGGTGTAGTAAAGTTATGTTGTCTCCACATTCAAATTCATTTTTTTTAATTTATATAAGCCAGAAAAATATTTAAAAATAGACTACCATCAAACCTGTACAGTCCGTGAGCTAGAGTAGGTATCAATCGGGCGTCGGGTACCATCGGCCGATTCAAGAACCAAACCCATAAGAGTGGGTGAGACAGCAACAAACCCGAATGGCATTCTAAGAACTCACTGGCTGTACCTATGCTTAGGAAAGTAAATCATCAATTGATACATTTATTTTCGTACAGACTAAAATGAACAAATGATTGCATTGAATACGTATTAAAATGACTTGAATCATATTTAACAACTGTTATTATAATCAGCAATACCAACAAGGCAATAGCTGGCTTCACGTCGGTAAGAAATTCATTGACAAGACCCGAGCTCTAGCAGGGATTTAGTGCCGAACATTACGGCGTTCCTGTGAAATGTTCAAGCAATCGGTATTCATGGTGTCTAAAACTTCAAAAGATTGATTAATGTCTCTTCGGGCTAAAATTCATCAATATCACGTTACAATGAGGTCAATGAACAAGACGTTCTTGACATTGAGGATTGTAGCAAGAAAGAATCTAGCGTAGCGTTGTGGAAACAGTGTTTTATTGGGAAGACCAAAGAGAAAGAACTACCCGCCATGAAAGGAAACAGATTTCGCTGTTGCATATTTCTTCGAGAAAAGTCGTTGCAACGGTTTGATTAAGAAACTTCACTAGGTTATATAGGAATAGTAAGCAGTTTGAGAAACTTCGTAGCAAAATATTTGTGCTTTGGCGCATAAATTGATACTCGATTTCGAAGTCAAGATTGTCGTTATATTGCGATCTGATCGAGATTCCAGATTGTTAACTTTGGTAGCAATTTGAGGCGGCTTGTCCGAGTATACTTTATTGAGTGGGACTGTTGGACATCGAAAATACTTGCGATTTCCGCCGAGATGGCGAAATACGTATGTAGATTGTGTTGTATTTGATAAGCTAAGGTTGGTTATAATTGAAACTGACACAGAGCAGGTTACGGCACAACTAATTATTAAAAACTAGTAGTATGGAAAAAGCAGCAAAGGTTTTTTTTTCATAATCATCAATGAGTATTGCAACGCGCCTCAAATGACCCTTTGGGATAAGATTTTACGACGAAATAAATTTTTACTTTCGCTTTTCGTGGCGAGCTCGTAACAATCATAAAGTTTTTATGCATGTAATCAGAAAATTACGATTGCAAGCCTTTGTTACCGGTTCTTTAAAAAAACGAAGTAAGAGTAAATTATTCATTTTGGCTTTGTTTTGTTGACTATAGTTTTGTCATGCGTGACTAATGCTAACCCGTGGAATGACACCGGTCGCCAGCGGCGGCGCGGGCGCTGCTTTGTGCAAATACTAGATTCGTGTAGACGCCCAAAGGCGTTTTGAAGATTCGTTTCGATGTTGCCATACTTGCACTTTGAACCAAATAAAGTGATAATTCAACATAAATAATAATGCACCAAAGCTTTTAAAAACATTGTTGTTAATGTTGTTTATTCGACAGTGAACGGTAACCTCTTAATTACTGACATGACGTACCCTCGACCCATTTGACCAAACTCCGACCGTATTGATCATTCGAAATTTTCATGAAGCATTAAAGGATTATACAATTAAAACAAATTTGCAAATGTCAAGAGCGACCACGTACTCTCTGGTTGGAGAGCTTATTAATGATTATCTTAATTCTGTGATGACGAACGGTTAGGGTATACGCACCCTGTCTGTACCTACACCTCGGTGTTTTTTTGAAAGAACTCTAATTCCGGTTGCTTAACATTTATTTTTGCGGAATGTTTATAAATTTTATGATTCATAGGCCACCATTTTTAAACAGAAATATAATTCGATTTTCAATGTCATGGCAACACTGCTCAGTCTCCATTTGGCCGGGGCCGGCGGCGGTCGTGCCCTCGCGTAATGGGTTCACCGGTCCCGTTCCCGCCTGTCATTACAGAAGTGCTGTAACTGACTGGAACAGGCTTTGTTTACCCGGGGCCATATTGTCTAGCGCGCACCATCACAATCACACTCACCAATCTCTTTCTGTCACCAACTTGTAACGAGTGACTGTAAGAAACGGCAAATGAAATAAAACTTTGGGTCACCAGATTTTGAATTTGCCATTTTGTAAGCTTCATATGCATATACGTAGTGTAACTACGGGTCTGTTCTTAAAAACTCGCAGTTAGCCTCAGCTCACCTCATTCTGCTCTTTACAGAATCAAGTCCTTACTTTTAATTCGGCATGACCCCCCCGTAATTTAATCAGAAAGTGTATGCCAATTTAAACAAGTGTAAGAAAATCATTGTATTGTAGGTAATATGAATATCTATTATTTAATAAATAGTAAATAATCTGATTTAACATAACAACTGATTGTGACGTCACGTCCGAGCCGGCGGGTGGCGCCATCTGTACGGAATCAAGAATAGGACGGTTGAGATTCAAAGAGGACATTCTTGATTACAACGGCTCAAGGGAAGGTCACTTTGGAATCTCGCTGTCTCCAGAAGACCCAGTGCTGGTTAATTATTGTGTTACATGGTGTTCTCCAACGTACCTAATATATTGATTTAATGTGATCAACGGTTGTTCCATTATTAACCACCAGATCCCTTATATCAGTAAGTGGGATAATAAGGACCTAACCGCGACATGGCAGGCGATCATGATGTAACAGAACCCCGAAGCAGGTCTCGCCATCTCGAACAAAGACGTCATAGCAGCCGGGAGCAGTCGTTGGACCCCGCAAATAGTCGCCGCGATGGGAAGCGAAGTTCTCGTTCAAAGCGGCGACGATCACATCGTGAGAAGTCGAAGCGACACGTGTCCGGGCGAAGATCTCCACATCATAAAAGGCGACGTCGCAGCAGCAGGGAAGAGTCCGCGGAGTCTATAACAAGCCGCCGCGACGGGAAACGGAGATCTCGAGCGAAGCGGAGGCGACGCCATCGAGAGGGCTCAACTCCTCCTCGTGCAACGGGGGCAGCCAACAATAATGAGCCGCCGAATGAAAGAGAAACAGAAAAGGCGAGTAATCTTTTTTTTTGTATATAAAGTGATTAATTTCTTTTTTCTTGTTCTTCGTCGTTTAACATTTTATTTGTTTGTTGCTTTCGTTATAGTGTTCTATCGTGAATTTGATCTTATTTTGAGTTTATTTTATTTGCTTGTTATATATGTCGGTTAGATTCTAACAAGTGCAATAGTGAGTATGCAGTACAATGGATATAACCGTGAGAGGAATGAAGCTATCGAAACTTGCGTATTTTTTGTTGTCGTTTGTTTAAATTTCGTTCGTAGGCACCAATACATACCTACCCCCAATTTATATCGAAATATATATATTTTATAATTTTTATTTTGAGGTACCCTCCGATATTTTTATGAATAATGATTATTTCGAAACGATAGTAATACTCTTAAAAATGACAATTCCAGCAACATCGGACGAGAGAAATAAGCACATCTTCACAAGAACCCGCAACGGCTGGGGGAGATGCAGCCGTCGGGTCAGAGCCGACACCGCGACAAGTCGTACAGGCTGCCGAGCAGCAGGCGACGAGGGCAGCGGGCGCACGGGACGCGACACCGGTAGCTTGTCATAGCAACTCTGAGGTACCCAAGGATAGTGTACAACCTAATTTAAGTGATTTTGCGCTGTTTTTCCAAACCTTGTTAAACTCTAACACACATAAGATATCATACGACAAAAATATTATTCCTAATTTTGACCCTGCACAAAAAAATCAAAAGGTAGAGAACTGGATAGCTAAAGTGAATGAATGCGCTAAGATCTATAAGTGGACCGACGAACAGACTTCACATTTTGCTTTACCTAAGTTAGCTGGCTATGCTAAGAAATGGTATGAAGGGCTCCAGTCTATACTTATGACCTGGACTGAATGGCAGCAGCGTTTAATGAGAGCATTTCCTTCTGAAACCAATTATGCGGCATTGTTAAAGGAGATGTTAGACAGATGTTTAAAATTTGGAGAGTCCGTTGACGAATATTACTATGATAAGATGATCTTATTAAACGCGTGCGGCATTACGGGTAAGCAAGCTGTCGATTGCTTAGTGTATGCTATAGACGATAGGATTTTGCGGTCAAGTGCCATGTCAGCGCGATTAACTGACCCAGAGGAGTTATTTAAATTTTTAAAGGATTTTAGTAAAGAAAGTAGTCTAAGGACAGCTAAACGACCAAGTACAAACGCTTCCAGTGAGATCATTTGCTTCAAATGTAATAAACCAGGACACCGCAGCGCTAATTGCCGCAGTACTAGTACCAAGGAGATTATATGTTTTAATTGTAAAGAGAAAGGACATATTTCAAGTAAATGCAACAAACCTCTTGCCAAATGTGACAACTGTAATCTCATTGGTCACAAATCCACTGATTGTTTCCGCAACAAGTCAGTTAGTCACAATAGTAATAGTTCTGATAAAAAGACCATGTTTGCTCAAAGCCATAAGCCTGATACAAAATTTTATAAACAGGCACTTATAAATACTACCACCTCCATTAAGTGCTACATCGATTTTGGAAGCGATTGTACGTTGATCAGGCAAGATATTGTAGATAGTCAATCACTACCTAAATTTGATAATGACTTACCGACAATACGTGGATTTGGCAACAATTCATACACACCTTCGGGCCGAACCAAGTTTTCACTGACTGTAGGTGAGGTTACAGCTGACATAGAAGCGTATATTGTCGATTCTTCTGTACTAAACGAAGCGTTACTAGTAGGACAGAATTTTACAGAAAGACCCGAGGTAGTAGTAATAAAAACACATGACCGATTAGACATACTCCGACGCGACACCCAAATAGACTTGACCGATTTACCTAAGGATGTTGAACCTGTTAATACCAAAGTTATACTTAGAATCGTAACCGATACTAATGTGAAAGAGTTCGATTATGTAGAATGTAAGAGTAACGAACAAAAGGATTGTGATATTTTTGTGGAAGATAGCTCGCGATGTCAGAAAAATATAGATTACTGTGTCGTTGGTGGGGTATACAGCGTGCACGATGGAGATTGTAAAATCGCGGTTTATAACCAGTCAACGAGACCCGTGACGTTGAGAGCGGGTTCATTGTTTGTACGCGCTAATGTTATATCGGCTTTGAAACCCTCCGAAAATTCAACCTTGATGGCTTGCAATCGCATAGTAGACCAGTCCAATCTTACACCACTAGCCAAAAGCAATATTAATATGAACCCAAATCTGTCTACAGAACAGTCAGATGCCCTTGTTCAGTTAATTAATAAATATAGGGTATGTTTTGCTCAAAATCTATCAGAGTTAGGGTGTACTGATTCTTCAGAAATGGTTATAGAGCTTGCTGACCAAACCCCAGTTGTTTACCGACCATACAGACTTAGCTATACTGAGAGACAGACTGTAAGAGAGATGGTGACTGAATTAATACAAAATGACATTGCTGAAGAATCAAATTCGCCCTATGCAAGTCCTATCATATTAGTTTCCAAGAAAAACGGGGGGCACAGACTGTGTGTAGACTTTAGGGCGTTAAACCGTAAAACGGTTAAAGATCATTACCCTATGCCTAGGATTGAAGACCAGTTAGATATGCTAAATGGAAATAAATACTATTCCAGCTTAGATCTAGCGAGTGGGTACTATCAAATACCAATCCGTGCAGATTGCAGACCGTATACAGCTTTTGTAACCCCCGATGGGTTATATCAATTTAAAAAGATGCCCTTTGGCCTTGTAAATTCACCTGCCGTATTCCAGCGCACCATCAATAAGATATTAGGTAATTCTCGTTTCAATTCTACTCTTGCTTACATGGACGATATTTTGATACCTGGTAAGGACTTTAATGAGCAACTACAAAGACTAGAAGACGCGTTTATTCTGTTAAAAGATGCTGGATTAACTTTGAACTTGCAAAAATGCAATTTTTTGCAAGAAGAGTTAGAGTATTTGGGTTATGAAGTAAGCGAGAGGGGAATTAAGCCAGGAAAAGCTAAGATTATAGCTGTTGAAAGATTCCCAACGCCTCGTAACGTACATGAAGTGAGACAATTTGTAGGTCTCGCTAGCTATTTCAGAAAATTTATGCAAGGATTCGCCCTTATTGCCAGACCTTTAACAGACTTGACCAAAAAGGACTGTACTTGGCGTTGGGGACCTGAACAGGAACAAGCGTTTCAACAACTGAAGACAACTCTTACACAACGTCCATTGTTAGGCATTTACGACCCGACACGTGAAACACAGATACATACTGACGCCAGTAAATATGGACTAGGAGGTATTTTAATGCAACGAGACCCTACTACAGACATTTTGAGACCAATAGCTTACTTTAGCCGTAAAACTAGCGTAGAGGAACAAAACTACCACGCATATGAGCTTGAGACGTTGGCAGTGGTCTCTTCATTTCAGCGGTTTCGGGTTTATTTGATAGGGATCACATTCATAGTTGTTACAGACTGTAGCGCATTGAGGGCCACATTTTCTAAGAGGGATCTTATACCTCGTATAGCACGTTGGTGGATAGCGTTACAGGAATTTGATTTTGTTATCCAATACAAACCAGGGCATACAATGTGTCATGTTGATGCCCTTAGTAGGAACCCTCAACCTTGTGGAGCGGATGCTATATCGGACCCGATACCTTCAGTTTTGAGAATAACGCAGGAAGATTGGCTATTAAGTTTGCAGTTAGAGGATAGCGAAATTCAACGTACCCGTAAAATATTAGAAAATAAAGAATATTCAGATATAAAAGAAAATTATGTGACCAAAGGCAATAAATTGTTTAGAAAAGTAGGCAATGACTTAAAGTGGGTGGTCCCAAAAGCTGCTAGATTCCAACTGTGCAGATTTAATCACGATGACATAGGTCATTTTAGCATTGAGAAAACTTTAGAGAAGATCAAACAAGATTTTTGGTTCCCTAAAATGAGACGTTTCATTACCAAATATGTTCGTTCGTGTATAGAATGCGCGTATAGTAAGGAGCCGACTGGCCCTAAAGAAGGGTTGTTGCATCCGATCCACAAAGTTGACAGGCCGTTTGACACAGTACATATAGACCATTTAGGGCCCTTTGTACGAAGCGTGAAGGGTCATTCCTACCTCCTTGTGTTAGTCGATGGGTTTACCAAATTCAGCTTATTAAAACCACTTCGAAATCTTAAGTCCAAGCTAACAATTCGTGCCCTAGATGACATTTTTACAATATTTGGTTACCCCAGTAGGCTGATCTCAGATCGCGGCACTTCCTTTACTTCTAACGAGTTTAAAAAGTATTGTGATCAGTCCAAAATTAAACACGTTCTCAACGCGGTATGTACTCCCCGTGCCAACGGACAAGTAGAGAGGTATAACAGGACCTTACTTGACGCGTTAACTGCATATTCAGATAAGTTAGGAGAACGACATTGGGACACTGTGTTAGGTCAAGTACAGTGGGGTTTAAATAACACGCTTAATAAAGGAATAGGCAAAGCCCCTTCGGAGGCAATGTTTGGAGTCAGAATGCTCAGTAAAGGTGATAATACGTTTGCGGAAATAATATCTGAATTACGACAAACCGGTTCGATAGATGATATAAGAGCACAGATTAGTAAACACATTGAGAAAGATCAAGAGGCACAGAAATGTCGGTATGATAAGCATAAGTTGAAAGCTAGACTTTACAAGGAAGGGGAGCTCGTTAAAATACTTAAACCATCCCCTAGCAATGACGGCCAAAGTAAGAAATTACTCCCAAAATTTACAGGACCATTCAGAATAACTAAAGTACTCGATAATGATAGATATGAAGTATCCAGTATAGTAGGGTCTAACATAACGCAGAGAAAGTATTGCAACGTATGGGCGGCAGATCGCATAAAACCCTGGATCAATACTCAAACTGATAGTAGCAGTGATGAGGCGGACTCAGACAGTAGCAGTGTAACTAGGTAGGTAGGACAAAGTGATTTTGTGTTCATGGTCAAATTATATTAAAAACAAAGGAACGTATAACTGTTTTGGTACGACTACTGTGATACTTATGTGTGTAAAATAGTTGATGAGTTATGCATAATATTATAAAGATGATGATAAGTTATGCTGTATAACGCTATCTAGTTGGTGTCACTTTGAAGTTCAATAATATTCAGTCATGGTGACTGTTGGTGATTATGATGAATAGCAATGATAAAATAGGTATGTCGAAAGAGGTGAATGAGTATATTTTCATAAAGTGATTAAATAGATTTCTAATGTTAGTATTGAAGTATTGGAGCACTAAATTGTTTTGTGAACCAGATTAAATTTGTTAAAATGGGAATGTAAAGAAGAACTGGATGTTTAAAAGATGTTATGGTTACAGTACGGTTGAAATGGTTAATGTGTTAGTATGGTTAGTAAGATTAGCAATGATAGTATGGTGGGAATACCCAGTGTGCTTAGTATGGTTAGTAAGGTTAGCATTGATAGTATGGTTAGCAAGGTTAGCAAGGTTAGCATTGATAGTATGGGTAGCAAGGTTAGTAATAAGTATCGATATGAGACTAAGAAGTTAAGGATAATGAAGACCTTGATGACTTATTCACTGATAAGTGAAAGTAATGAAATTGAATTGAGTGATTCTAGATTGGTTATTATCGTTAATGTTTGTAGATTGGTTGTAATACAGGAAATTTTAATAAATGTTAATTGTAATAGATAAATTACTTATTGTAATAGATAAATTACTTATTGTAATAGATAAATTATTTAAGGTTTTTGTCTTTAGCTTACAAAATCATTGTGCTAATAGAATATTATACCAAATGCTAAGATATGTTTGAGGACAAACTTAGGGTCAGGAAAGGCCGAATGTAAGAAAATCATTGTATTGTAGGTAATATGAATATCTATTATTTAATAAATAGTAAATAATCTGATTTAACATAACAACTGATTGTGACGTCACGTCCGAGCCGGCGGGTGGCGCCATCTGTACGGAATCAAGAATAGGACGGTTGAGATTCAAAGAGGACATTCTTGATTACAACGGCTCAAGGGAAGGTCACTTTGGAATCTCGCTGTCTCCAGAAGACCCAGTGCTGGTTAATTATTGTGTTACATGGTGTTCTCCAACGTACCTAATATATTGATTTAATGTGATCAACGGTTGTTCCATTATTAACCACCAGATCCCTTATACAAGCATCAACATTATTAAGATTGAGAGAAGCTCATTGATTGTCAATTAAGAACATTAACATAATTATGTGAGAAAAACCTCACATTAGTGTTATAAATAGCCAATTAAGAGTGTTTTATTACAAATGTTAATGCTATAAAATATTACACAATATTATTTCTAATTTTACCGCAACTATGACGCTACTTCAATGGTTTGCACAATTTTAAAAATGCCTATCAAATATGTTTCACACTGCTGGAATCTATAAACTCCGTACAGACTCATGAGTTTATCAACTGACTTGATTTTTATTTATTTGAAATGATGTAGGTACTTCAAGATTAGATAGTTTGGTTTTCATTTGAATCCAGTTATGATTTTTAACCGACTACAAAAAATTAAGTTCTCGATGCATAGCGACCCTTCTTTAGTAAACCTGCCAAATCGTGTCTCATCTTTGATATTTTGAATATCCCCGGGGTTCACGGCGCGTAACGTCCAGTGAAACCAAACAGCGAATTAGCAGCCAGCGGCGGCCGAAGCCTGCAATCACCCTGATTTATATCATCCGAGACACGAGAAAATGTGGGAACATTTTCACTGCCCAACCCACTAGGGCTGACTACATAATACATAGCACAGACACTGCTATACTATGTGGCTCTGTAGTATTATACGAGTTCGCACCATCTTTCGTTTTTAGACATGCTTTTTTTCAGTCAGAGTACAGAAATGTAATCGTTTATATTTCCTTCTAGAACGAATGTCGCCGTCTTGTTACCTTTCCTAGCTACGAGTATTATGTGCACACGTGTCTATTTTATTTTTTATTTATCAGCAATTAATTCGAGCAGCGGTTAGTTCTAGGATAAGGCAAGAACATTATTTAATTCATGACTTTTTAGCCAGATAAACACCTCGCGCTTTCAGCTCGCGTCATACTTATAATCCTCTTATAAAGTTCTGTGGTGACCACCTACCGACACTGACTCGTAAGTCTTAGAATCAGAATCAGAATCAGAATCAGAATCAGAATTTTTATCTCGTAGAATCTTATCGAACATGAATGTCAAATACATTTTATCGGAGGTACTCTTTCCGTTAAAGACGAAAATACATTTTTTTACATATTATAAATAGTGCAATCAGTAATGGCAACCCTGCCGCAGACCCATAATTTGATAAGAAGAATCATCGCTCCGGTTTGCGATTGAAAGCGACAGTTTCCGCCAACTGATGACCGGTCCGGCGAGAAACTCGGTCCGAGAGGAAAACCAACCCCTTTTAGATGAACCACCTTCTAATTAGTATTTATATCGCGAACTAGTTGTAATAAAACGTAAATAGATTGTTGGAAAGCACGTGTAATGGCGCATTGATCGGTAAG
This sequence comes from Pandemis cinnamomeana, assembly GCA_932294345.1. Taxonomy (NCBI): domain Eukaryota; kingdom Metazoa; phylum Arthropoda; class Insecta; order Lepidoptera; family Tortricidae; genus Pandemis; species Pandemis cinnamomeana. The sequence goes on along the minus strand of OW028715.1, from coordinate 6,459,307 downwards.
GATGGCAGTTTAAATTTCTATCTTTGGTGCTAGCACGAAACGTAATTTGCATGTTGTTGCTAAATGACTTTGCGTTAGCCAGTGCTGTTCGTTAAGGCACAAAACGATACTAAATTTAAATGTTTAAAATTAAACTTTTGCGATTTTTACACGCGTTTTACTTAATCAACTATTGCAGGATTTTGTTTAGGTTTTTACCTCTTTCTTTTTCTTGCAAGGTGGATTTCCCCCACTTCCGATGGAAATTTAGTAAAAATAAGTAGATTTGGATAATGTGAGTAAAGTCAGAAAAAAGGTTGTATTGATTTTTTATGAATGTGAATGATGAATTAAATAATTTACTCACATTACCTACATGTACCTATAGTGATAATGAGATGACGTTTTGCTTAGAAACAATACTATGCTTACCTGTAGGTATTAAATGGAATTGGCCGCGCATCTGCCACCGTCCGAGTGAGTCATCGCCATAAAAACGCTTCACTAGACATGAACGCGCCGCGTTGAACTTACGACCCGAGCTTCTTAACGGTGTGAAACTATAACATAACGTCGCGGCGGCGAACAAATTCGTGTAAATTGTCACATTAATTAGTTGTATCACGAATTAAGGCAGCCATTCCGTGGCCGAGTCAAAGGTGGTGACAAGCCGCTCTCACGCGCTCGGATACTATTTCACGCAGCGGCATGCACATAACGTGGACAGAAGCTCTGAAATGCGGATGAAACTAACTGTCCACCGGCATTTCACATAATAAAAAACCGTGTTTCATACGTGCCTAAATAAACATTCCGTTAAAGTATATAACAGTAACGTTTCCCATATAAAATACCGTTCATAAAAGCATCAGAACGATAATCTATTAAGATTGAACGTGAAAAATGCGTTATCAAAAAGCGGTAGCTTAATGAAAGCAGTTTTATGCGAAATACGATAAACGCGTCATCGACCTCGTTCGGGCGGGCTCGGAAGAGTTCGGCGGCTCCTTTGAGGGGCAGTTTAATTTCTTAATCCTAATTGAATTTGTTTGTTCCGAGTGGCGCGGCGATAACGCAAGAAGGCTGCGCTTGCGCTGCAGAGAAACTAATAACCGTTGAAGGTTAGATGGATGGCCCGGCTGCTGATTAGACTCTTTTGTGCTGTCTAAAGGTGAAGATATCTCTCAGAACCTATTAGCAGAGTACTCGCACAGGTCGTCATCGACATTTTCTTATCAGTGGCCTATATTCCGTAAAAGATGGTTGCCTAAAAGCCTTTTAAGGCCGATGACTGCAAGGATCTTCCGTTACTTTATCAAAGTTGAAATAATGAGATGGCAAAAGCCTCATTAAGCCCCGAATGAGCGCCATCAGCGCATTTTGCGCGGGGCTCGCGGTGCCAAAAGCTTGCACCTTTTTTGTGCCGTTATTTAAGAGTTATGACTGAGGATGACATTAAGAAACTGATGAGAGATGACAAATAGTTGATATTACTGAATTTTTACGACTGTAGAAAGCCAATGAATCAATCAGGTTAGTATTTTCTCAAAGTAATCAAGTTAACAATGTCTTTCTTAGTGGTTTTAACTCCTAACTAAACTATTGATTTGCATTAGAGTTGATAATCAATCGAAAATCAAGACGCAAATTATCAATGGCAAGTTTTGCGGCAGTTTCGCGTATGTCCGCCTTTTGCTATCTCCTTAACGATGCGATTATGTTTTTATTAATACTACTACTTAAATGAAAAGATAAATAAAATGAGAACCAGTTTTGTAAAGTCAAGTCGTCAATTTGTATTGTAGAGAACGAAAGTTGAATAAAACCTCGACGATATTTGAACGGGATTTTTCGATGACAGCTCACACAATCAGTATCTTGTCTCGTTCTTTTGACAAAATATCAGACAAATTTCTGCGATAACAAGCCTGTACAAAATTATTAAAATAAAATCAACAAAAATAAAACCGTAAGATCCATTTTTGAAGTGACATTTATGTTTGGTTTTTTGATAATGAGGTGTTGGTGTCGGAATGGTTTTCGGCGTCAACTCGTCGATGCAGTTCCAAGGCTGTTCAAGTGTCTTTTCAAATCACGTCTTTCCTCGCTGAATTTTGTGGTTAGTTAATGAAACGCAAACTCTGACTTCCAGTGCTTGCGTAGTCTCCCAATCAGCTACGCCATGTCACCACCATGGCTTTCTATTGTTTACTCCGTTCCAAAACGCAGCACTTTAAGGCTGATTTCACACCGGCGGCGACCACAAGGGCCGACGTGTCGTCATCCCGCTACCAGCGAGGAAGCGAAAGCGAATCAATCGTCGTTTTATCGACATCGTTTTATCGACACAGTGCGTGACCGAGGCCATTCTTAGGAAAGGGAAAATAGGACAGACGCGACACGAAAAATTGAAGAATAGGCATCGCGCTTCATTGCCTTTTTTTTGGATCTGGCCGAACGGCACCGAAATGAAATCTTGTTTCGCTTCACTGTTTCTCGATTTGTTATTGTTGTTGGATACATACAAAATTACTGAGAATACAATACAATACAATACAAATACTCTTTATTGAACACCACAAATCAGTACAAAACAATACAGAAACAAAGAACAAAGTAGACAATAGGCGGTCTTATCGCTTAATAGCGATCTCTTCCAGACAACCAATACAAGAAATAAGTCGGAGACAGTTTAAGTAGGTGGGAGGCAGGTAGGTGGGTGGGGGTGAGAATATAGAGCAACTAGGCTTCTTTTACACATGTTTAGGACATGTAGAGTTTATTTTAGTTGGCTTGCGAACTACTAGGTTGACCATTATCGTCTGCTTGAAAGTTTAGTAAATGCTTGATTTTTACTCGTATAACTACGAAAATTCAAGCAGTTATCGTCTTTTTTTGCTGCGATGCCGCCTCCTGGCTCCCGCTCGTCACGACTCACGACCACACTACAGCCAACGTGGTCAGCGAATTCTATACATTTACTTAAAAGCATCGGCAATTTTTTTTACCGTGTAATTGGCTAAGATGGATTGCTCATATATGGCTATTTGAACAATCGATAAAAAAGTTTTCAAAACGACATTCTCTAAGCCGTTCCCAATATATTTCAACGCTGGACCCCATTGTAGGTAATCTTATGATTCGATTGTAATGCCTACCCCTTTAAAAAAATCAAGTGCGCAACTACATCTACTATCGTCCGTAATTATAGCAATTGTTTTCATTTTAGCGTGGACCCGAAGATAGTTTTATGGGGTGTGTAATGATTGATATAAAAATATTTAATATATTTTCTATCGATATATCAACATTTGATTTAATTTCAAAGGGTATAATCACTCATTGTGTATAATAAACGTTTGGTATAATTTTAAAATATATAAATTTATTTCGTATATTTATCGTTCGGTATAACGCTTATTTCTTATAACGATTATATGGTATAACGCTCATTTCATATACAAAAATATTTTTTATAGCAGTTCGTTTTTGTTGGGGGACGCAGTTTAAACCTAACCTAACCTACTTTTTGATAGCAGTTCGTTTTGTGATTATGTCTCTAATACATTATATCAATAATGGTTATGCCAATTGTTGTATTTTATATAAAAATAACGTTATACCATAAGTTGATTATAGGAAATAAGCATTATACTTAAAGAATGTTATATTAAATGATATTATATCAAATGATCATTATAAGAAATGATAATTATGTCATATGTAAATATATTAAGTGTTGTTATATGATTTAATAATTATATCAAATGAGCGTTATTGCTACTAATATTATACCAAAAAATTTTATATACATCGTTACGCACCCAGTTTTATGGACCACCAGGGGTCCATGGACCCCAGGTTGGGAAACTCTGTGCTAGATCGTAACGGGCCGCGCCGGCACGCGCGCGCGCATCAATTACAGCGTCGTGATCGCTCCCGCGCTACAACCAATATAAATAAAACTGGCCAGCACACGCCATTACAAGACTAGACAGCCGCAGACGCGACGAAAACTTTAATTTACGAGTATGAAAAAAATAAAATGAAGGGTTGCGAAGTTTCAGCTATATAATGTCTTCAAGGTATATATACTAGCTGTTGCTGCCCTCTCGTCTGCTGGATCCTCTCGGTTCTGGGATAAAATATTGTCTATTATTATGTGTCCAATTTTCTTAACAATTTACGTCAATATCCGTACATCAGTTATGACTAAAAGACGTAGCAAGCAGACAGACAGATTAATAGCCAGAGTTAATTTCGCATTTACAATTTTATTGTGGCTTAGTAGGTACCTATTGCACTATGAATGGAAATGTGACTCCTTTCAACGAAAACTGAATTCGAAGAAAGTTGGAGCAAATTTTATACTCCTGCCTGTGTTACGAATAGTTGTTTTACTTAATGAAGCTATTACTTGACGTACGTAAGCTTCTATAATGTCTGATTGTAAAATTATAAAATTTCACAATTTAAATTTACAATTTACGTTGTAAACTACTAAAAGTGGTAGGCGCAATAAATAAATCTGAAGGCTTTCAGTCCCTTCTGTGTATGTTTAATCTGGCCGCCACGCCACAGTGGCGCAATTGTAAAATGCTAGATCGAAAAGGTCTCGAGTTCAGACCCCTTATCTTCGTGTCAGTACTCCACATAGGTAATGTGATGTATACGAACCATTACGAGCACGTGCCGAATGAAATGCTACTCGGCCCTATCTCGCGCTAAATATACCATTGTATACTAAAATCCTAATTTATAGCATCTTTAACAGTAAAAGGATTACTCTGCCAGCCAGTACGCTTCCTTACCTTAGAAATGAGGATTTAACCTCTAAAAGTGCATCCTACGGACAAGATTAGGATCGACTTAACATTTTCTCGGTGCAGGTAGGGCGAGAGAACGGTTACATAGACAGATAAAGTCTCCATTATATTATTATTGTCAGTACATATGAGACACAAATTTCAAAATATTTACCGAACTGATTACCGCAATGTTGTCTCGTTACGACCAATTATGGTCAATAGAGAGAGTAACATAAAAGTAAAAAGCTTTTTACAGCTTTCCGTATGAATATTTAAATTGACGAAAGTGAGCGTATTCGGGAGCCACCAATCATATTAAAAGCTTCTTGTAAAGTGGCGTATCGGAGGAATCAATCGGCCACGTTCATTTCGGCTTTCGCGCAAATGGAGGTAAAAGTCTCACGCGATTTCGGTAAATTGTATTAAACAAATCGATAAAAACGAAAATTGATAAAGGTTTTTTTTCCAATCACTTTACGCGTGAGTGGTTCGTGATTTAAGGCATCTCGATATCGACGTCACGGCTTCGTGCGGCGTCTGCTGCGCGGCGCGGGCGCCGACACATAATAGCCATTTTCGATTGTATGTTTTATTCGATTAGAAATTAACTACACGGTTTCTATAAAAATACTACGGTGAAGTTTCTATTGGTAAGTGGGTTCTTAAATGACAGTTACATGTTCAAAAAGCTAAATTACGAATTGCAGCATAACGCTTGAGTTATTTAACATTAAAAAATAGTTTACATAGGTACATCTTTTATTTATGACTAGGTATGCATAATTAAACAAGTGTGTCTGGTAAACGACATCTAATATGGTAACTACAAATGATTCGATTATAAAACTATGTCTCGTCAGTAGTGTAGCTACAGATTTCCTTGATATACTTACTTCCGTTAAATAATTGAAAACGCATCCGTTCTGCATGTTTTCTCCGAGTAATATATTCTCAACCTCTTAAACATGTTATTAAAGCAGGATTACAGAAATGGTATGCAGACCTACTAGGCTACCAGCTACTAAAAGATTCATAAGCTAGTAGCAGTTAATGAGAAAATAAAGTTATCATCATAAACGAATTTAATAATAATGATATTGTTGAGTCAAACACGGTACGTAAGCTCTGTAGCAATTATTATAAACATTGTCATGTTCTCACTCAACAACGAGTAGTTAAACGTTGTTTATGTCAAACTATAAACGGAAATATTAGATTATTAAATGCAATTTTAGCTGCGAGTAAAACAAACATTCTAACCAATTACTAGGCAGATCCGAGCTCGGACGGAACGGCGCAGTCGTAATCGCGGTGTCATTTACTCGATTTCTATATTACTCCTCAGTTACGATAGGTAATTCGGAGCAGCGTAAGTGTGCTCATTTCATGCGATATCTCCATCGGGCTGGGCTGGCCAATAATAAACTCTGCTCTGTATGCAGGCGCAGCTGTCATTTGCCATGTTTAGATTCCAAACGGTAATGTTGAGCTGTAACTTTATCTTGTTTAAATAACTACTTGCCACGTACCTAGATTTGTTTAATTTTTCCATCACTTTAAGGTATTCCGGATACAATATTGTCTTCAATTGTTTTATTTAAAAAAAAATGCATTGTTATATAGTTTTACATTTTGTCTACCCCGTAAGACTTGTTGCATGATTTTAAGAGCTATTTTGCTGGTCTGCTTTCGATCTTGGCTGACAACACTCAGGTAGTCCATAGGTATAGTGAGCTAAGTAATTACATAGTTTTAGTAATAATCCGATATGTTTTGAGACAAAGTAAATTAATCATTAAGTTCGCATGTAAATTGAATCCGGTTTTTCGTTCTGTTTAATGGTTCAATTTTTAAATGATCTTAAAAAAACAGAAGGGACCCGTACAGAGCCATTCATCTCAATCAGCTTCTTTAATGGCATTTTGATAGATTACTAAAAATAAATCGTTTTATTTAGGGGAAAATTGCCACAATAACCATATTCGGCGATCGGTAGTTTAGATAATCTGTATCACTGCCAGTTATTGACAGTGAAACGGAAAAGTGCTACCACATTAACAAACGGGTTTAAGGCCGGGCAGCGGCGCGCGCGCCGCCGTTACCTCGCCATGTTATACCTACCTTTATCTATCGAATTTGCATATCGACATATTTTATTGAAACAACCAGCTCTTCGAAATGGCTTTATAAAGAATGTTAAATATTCAAGTCCGATATTAATTTGTGAAAATTGGTAGCTCGATCATTTAATTGATTTGGATGTTTTTGTGGATTTTATTGATGGCTGTTGCATGACGAAATTGACGCATAATTTAATTTAGGCGCCGCATCGTGTGACTTAGATAGGTACTTTTTAATAATATTGCAGCCGTAAATTTGGCTTGTTAATGAGAACTCTTGATTTTGACAATCGGATCTCCGGGTCTTTTCGATTTACATTAATTTACATCGATCGTTGGAATTTTTAACTAATAACCGCGGCGAATCTACTGGCATTGCACCTACAGGAAGTTTTTAAGTCTGAAGAACGTTAAAGCTCAAGTAGTGAGAGTAGTCAATGAACAACAACTATAATGTGATCCAGATCCCATTAAAAGCATTTGACAAATTTAGGACCCCAGTTTTATTTGTCTTTACTAACTAACATTCGAATGCGAAATATTACCTGGACCTTTTGGGCGCATTGCGCCAGCCGTGGTCAGTAAGTAAAATGTGGCCGAAACTTAGAGGTGATTTAAAAAATATTTCATAAATACAGTGTCCGGCAGTGGGACACAAATATAGGTTAATGTAATAATAATAATTACAATATCATACATACAAACACATACACAAATCACGTCTTTATCCCTTACGTGGTAGACAGAGCCTAAGGTGGCAAGACCTAGGCCACGATTAGCGAGATCGTGGGCAAATAGATGGCAAAAAATGGAATCAAAATAATAATGGTTTGCTAGCCGCATCGCCTATAACATGATTCCTATTATTTTCGCTCGTTCCCTCGATGCGGTTTTACCGTCTGCGCGGGAAGAGAAGCAACTGGTACAGCATGGAAGTATTTTCATAAATATCTGCATATTCAAGTTTTTAGATAGAGTTTTGACGAAGTGGTCGTCGCTATAACGACTTGAAACGCCACAAATAAGAAGAAATAGAAGAAGAAGAAGATAGAGTTGAATCAAAAACAATGCGCTAAGCATATCAAAAGGAGTCCGTAGCCCGCAAGAGCATGCACTAAGTATAACTTACCGAGTGTACTACAACAAAACCGCACAATATTCAATTGTAGGAAACCGCAAATACCTTAGATCCGTTGCTTTCGCGATGTATCGACGCTCCGTTAGAAAGTGGCCTAGTGATTCACAATGCTGTTTGATAAGACCCAGTCGCGTGCGCACCTCATTTTATCACTTTATAGAGCTTTAAGTTTAAAATGGACCGATATATTATTTTATGAGGGTTTAATGGGACGTCGTTAGATTGGCAAGAAGGTGTTAAAGAGCTATCTGTGGCGGTGATTGGTTTATTGGGCTTGCCTTAATAATTTTCAAACTGATTATGCAAATTAGCTTCATTAGCACTAACATTCTTACGTAGGTTACTTCATTAATTTTAAATGTCCTAATATGAGACACCTTATTTTATTTGTTTTTGGCTTTAAACAATTAAAGTATCCATAGGTTACTTGTGTTATGTAGATATATCTCTGCAAAGAAATAACATAGAATATACCAGTTGCTTATCCACCCGCGCAAATGGTAAAAGCGCATCGAGGGAATGGGCGAAAATCATAGGAATCATGTTAGGCGATGAAACTAGCAACCCATCACTATTTTGATTCCATTTTCCACCTATACGCTCACAATCTTGCTTAATGTGGCCTGTAGGTACCTGTTACCTTAGGCTCTGTCTACCCCGTTAGGGATAAAGACGTGATTTGTGTATGTGTATGTATGTATCTCTGCGAATATAGGGAGTATTGTTAGCTAAGGATGTTAAAGTATCTTAGGGTAACATATGTTTGCATTCCACACAAACGTTTAATGTGTCAGAGGTTGTACAACCTGCCTTAATGCAAAACATTCTATTGCCTGGATAAAGTAAGATAATACGTTATCGTTTGCATTCAAAGTTTAGCAGCGAAACGCCGGTGATTTCACTTAGCGCTCACCAATAAAATACCTCGCTGTAGACTCTATAATTTACGAGCCCTGGCCTGCCTCCCGGCCATACAAAAGAACGAGGTTCTTTTTGTATGGAGTTAGTGAAATAATTAAAGTTAAGTCAGTGGTCAAGTATTGGTTATTGTGGTTTAAATTGACACTTAATAACGCGTATCTTTAAACGTTGCGGCGTGGGACGCTCAGTGTTTTCTGATAGACATAAAACGTCTCGTAAAATGATAACAGTTTATAGTATTTATTTACGAGATCGAGTTCGAGATCGAGTGTGTTTCGACGTCGTTTAAGTATCGGCTGATGATGACCTGTCATTTGTTTTATGGTTTAACTCAAATGGGTTTCATTAGAGTGGTTATTTTTATATTAACATAAGTAATGTTAATGTTTGGAGCCCTGACTCACTGAGATGTTATATACGTATTTTATGTATCCTATACAAATTTGATGTGCCACACCATTGTCCAGCGTGTTAGGCAGTTGCGGGAGATATCAATAGTTGGTTGGATTTGGTAGCTGGCACAGTCACTATGGCTGTGGGTTAGGATTAGGATTATTAAACAACGCTTAAAACAAGCAGCATAAGTTTATTTCAATGTCGGCTTATTGCACGTCTTTTGTTTTTGCCGATGTAATTAAAATGGATATGATGTATGAATTTGTTTGTTTGTTTACAATTATTAGCTACTTACATTTACATTGATTACCGTCGCGTGACTACGCATCATTATGCTGCGACCGTCAAAAATTAACATTGACCACACACCGACCGAAAACAAATTAATATTTATTACAATCGTAACAACCAACAATCAAGAAATTCTGACAAAACCATCAGAACTCATGTAAATGAACAATCATTTCTAAGTATACTTTTTCTCGCAATAATGATTTTGCATTTACGTTCAAGAAATAATCATTGGTTTACAAGCTTTCCTTTTTACTGTACTATAAACTTTCGTCATTATTTCGTTATAGTATTAAGCCGAAGATATTTATGTAAGTGTTTTACATTAAAACTAATGCGGTCCAGATATTTTACAAACATCATTTGCAATAAATGCTTTGATGGCTTCTACATCGTGCCCACAGGTGGACAAATCAAAAGCCTGTACACAGGTAAGCTTTATACAACGGAGAAGACAAACAAACAGTCACCTGATGGAAATTAATAACCGGCTGCCATTAACAGCCGCAACAACAGAGGGCTAAATATTAAACGCCTATTGTGTCCATAATTTCTTCGAAACTTCTCCACACCGGACCAAAATATTGAGAGCTCTGCTTTTAAAGTCTGATAGTCCAAAAACTCTAGCGTAGAACGTGGCGTTACGGTCGCGGCAGGCACGCAAGCCAAGTACACACTAGGGTCTTTGGGTACCGCAGCGGCTACGGTTACAGCTCGCAGACGAGTACCCGGCTTTAGCGGACGGATTAGCGTGTAAGCTCGTAAGTAGACAATCGTCCATTCCATGTCGTCGAAATCTAGCCATCTCTAACAGGATAGCCCTATTGAACGCTAAACTACGGCCGTTAAATTACTCCAGTTTAGATGGTGTTGGAAAACGGTTAGAATTCCCGGGAAATTTCTAGCGCACGGTCATTTGCGATACGGCACATGTAATGCGTGCGCAGTTCCATGTAGCAAGCCGATACGGCGGCGCGCGCGACACACTCGGGCTGGATGTGGCATTATACAAAAAGTTGCGATATAAAGGCCGATGGTGATCAATAGTTCCGAAACCAAATAGGAGACGATTTGGAAAAAGGTTAGGTCAGGAGTACCCCAAACCGAGGAGCATCCATGAAGAGATTGTTGAATGTGGGTGAAGCGAAAGAACCTACCTCATGAGCCAGTAATTTGACCGGATGTCTTACTCTCCACGCTGGAACGCAGCAGCGCATCTAATATTCGCTCTGCTCTTATTTTCCAAGTGTCTTCTCCGCCCTTAGTCTATGGCGCGGTCCAGTCACATCCAGAAGTAATCTACATAGTAGCAGAGCACGCTACTAGATATTACAAGTCCGTAGTCCGCTACTAGCTCACTAATCGCCGCCCCGGGGTCAAACCGTGTAAGAACCCCTCCGCCCGCCACGTTTATTATAATAAGCCCGGCACAAGCCCACACACCTATTATAATATAACTATTATAACCACATACACCATCATATTTAATGGAACATAGTTGCCGGTGAGGGCTTGTAAAAATGAAGGCAGCGCAGCACTAAGGGATAACGTTATTTTATGTTTCGATAAAATATTGTCTTTTTTATAATGTGCCTGCTCAATAAAAAGTAAGTTTTAAAGTTTCGTAAAAACTTCAGTGCGTACCTATACCAGCACACCTCCTGCTTAAATGTTCAATTATACCTTTATAACTAATATAAATATGCCTTTTGTTACCTTATCTCACCATAAAACGTTGTAATGGAACTATTTTCATACTTTTAAGCCGTTATATGGTGACAGAAGAACGTGTGTGACGTTAAGCTTGTTTGGGCCGAGATGAGTAACCCATTAATAGCTTTTTTGTTGCTGTTACGGTTTTTATATAATGTGTAACAAAAAATTCGAAGTTTGTATGTGCCTACATTAACATTAGAAGTGTTCAGAAAAGTGTAACATTTAATAATAATAGTAATTGCACGCGGTAAAAGTTTTAGCGCAGACAAGTGCATAATCGTAGGATATCTGAGCCTTGCAAATATCCTGCAAGCAAGCACACATCAACGAGTGACTAAGCACGTTTATTGACTTACCTATTAGCGCTTCGACGTGGTAAATGGTTTTAATCTCATTGGCGGTAGACAGCTTGGCGGCGGGGTTTCAAAACTGAAACAAAAACACGTCATCACAACACAAATTAATAGAAGCTTGTTTGGACACGTAATGACACCGCTATTCGAGGAAAGGCGTAATAACGGTCGTTAAGAAATAATAAGGTAACATTGCGAGACGTTAATTCCATCGCCAACTGATTCCGTTGCGCAACCGTTGCTCCAGAGGTCCCCAAATATTTTCTCCATGGTCTCTATAGCAATAATTTTCATGGCGAAATTACCGAGAATTAGTTGCATCGTGATACACTGATTGCCATCTGGTTATTGGTCATTGGAGATTAATTGAGTGATCTTTGATCTGTTGCCAAATGGCGCTGAATTTTGCTGACAGGATATTGTTTTGTAATTATTTGGCGGCCAAATTGAAAGTACCTACTGTCAATTGTCTTCAAAAACCCATCGAGTCTATCATATACCTTCAATTGGTTTACAATACAAATTCTATTAAGTATATTTCTTTCACTACCATAACAAAACACGATAAGTATCCAAATAGATACCTACGTTTAAGTATAATTAACCGAATTATACTTTATTTTTCATTCGATTTTATTCGTTTTTATGTAATTTTAGGAAGTGACGTAAGGTTCCATTTTTATACACCATATAAATGTACAAACAAAGATTACGTGTCTGTTATAATTTTAAAGCAAATGTAATGGTGCAATAACTTTTTAGTTAACGACTTATTTTATTTCGTCGTAAATTAAAGGCATGCTTACATACATTGCAGAATTGATATTCTTTATTGTTCTGTTGGCAATTTATTGCATATCATAAAAACAACACTTCTAAAAATAATGAGGATTTCGAATCACAAAGAATATTATTAAAATTTAATTCTTGAATGCAGATTAGGATCCTCTATATACTACAACTACATTGTACCAACATATTGGACCGACGACGGCATTGTAGCGGTCGCAAGGAGTTGAGGAGGTGGCTCAAGACCAACCTCAGGAAAGCTAGAAAGGGATTGTGGTCCTTTGTCAAGTATTAGAACCTCTGCGATCCGACAATCTCGGAATCCCTTGCTTTGCGTTGCGCTGGATTTCTGTACTTTGTAATTGGGCAATAGAAAGCGTTTCTGCCAGACTCACGTGAGGTCCTTTAGCCGTTTTACGATATCCACGGGAAGAAATGGGTCCACCCTATCCTAAAACTAGGCACGGTAGGTTAGTGAACTAAAATGAACACTGTGATGAACTGTTGAGTTGATCTGGGTCTATTGTTTTATTATACGTATATTAATTGATAGGCGCTACTAAAATAAACTATTGAAACTTTATGCCATATAAATTTATAGTTTCAATTTGCTACTTGTAATGAATACTAGTACTTAATTAAATGTACTTAATCGCATTCATTGGGAAATTACAAACTTTAAGTAGGGCATCAGGAAGTTGCGTTGTTAACAGGCGAAGTTCTTGCATCTTCAGCGGCGTCTCAACTGCGTAATACTTCTAATTTACTCGTATGCGTATTTGTATTAGTTTATCGACTGTTCATGAGCTTAACGACAGAAGGGAAAGTCTACACAACACTGCGTAAAATAAGGCCACCTTAATCGTCTTCAAAAATGTTACACGAAACGCAAAAAATCTCAAACCAAGCTCACGAGAAAAACGTCGGTAAAAAGATCTATACAAAATCGATTATGCTGTAGGTGGCGTCTGCCAACCGAAATAGTAATTTGTTTCATCTGCAATCGCTGCGCACACTCCAAATGACTCGAACCGATGGAGTTTCATAACAAATGATGATACGCCGTTGCCTAACAAGATAGATTTTCGTATCGTAGCATGTGCATGAATGAATTTACCGAAACAAAGGTACCAACAAACAATTTGCAGGCTCCATTAGAGGTTAGCTCGAATAAGTGGAACACGCGCCATTGATAGTCTAGCACACGGATCAGGTGATAGGTGAACAAACGAAGTTATCAAAGATTATAAAGAATTATGTAAGCACAATAATTCTATTTGGACTTCATTTGTGGCTTCACATTCGTAATGTTAATAGTATTTTATTTCTTAAAACAGGACTATTTATTTTCTGAAATCTGTTATAGAAACTACATTATTACGTTAAGGTTTCCTCCAATAGCGTTGCCGCCGTTTAGTTTTCTAGTGCTAGACGCGGCATTGCTAAGTGTTAGACATTACAGTGTCCAATTGGAAACGATTCGGTGCCGTCATTCGACGCCCCTTAGCGATCGCCAAATGAGGATAGCGCTGTTGGAGGAAACCTTAGCGCAAGTGTCGGTATATATTATTTGTATGCATAGGTACCTACCCAAAAAGAAAAAAGTTTTTAGTTTACTTTTAGTGTCTTAGCATGTTATGATATGACGCGTTAATGTAAATAAGTAATTTAAAAATGTGCCAAGAATTGCTTCGCAGGTAAGTTACTAAAGAATAAAACAAATAAAAAACATTATGAATAAAACATTATGTTCTGCAATGGCAGTGCCCGTATGTCTCATAATTTTTACATATCACGTACAATAGGCGATGATTCCGATGCACAAAGCGATGGAAGTCTATTATTAATCGTCGCCGAAGATTAATGCGACACTGCTCTGCAACATACCTCTATTTTGATGTAGGTTAAGGCTATGAAGCAAGGTATGGTTTCAATTTACTCCCTAATACAATGGGTTAACTAATATACTAGCTAATTAAGAATTTAACTGCGTGAGCGCCGCGTACGTGCCCATTGTGTTATGACGCTTCTTATGAAATATTTTGAGGTTATAAGTATTATGATTAGGTGCAAGTAGGACGTCCAAATAAGTATTTTATAATCCACTTTATGTTAAATATTACAACTTGGACTCAGTCGCTCCGCTGACACAAAATACTGCCTGCATTTATAACTTGTTTTTATAACGTAATTTTTATAACACTCAGCGTTTTATTGATTTAATTCATATTACTGAAAGTATTAACATGCAAATTCGGCTTAAAAGTCAGTATTTTCTTGATGGCTCTTGTTTAAGACATCAACGTTAAGTAACAGCGAGCAAGGCCGTTCCAAAAACCGAGTGGCTCGTTTTAAACAAAAATATTACTCCCACTCGCATTATAGATGATACAAGCCTCAATTACGTAGCTACGGCCGAGGAAATAACAATAATTAAGTCATCGAGTCAGCTGAACAATTCCGATGCGTTTTATTTTGCTCGCAATCGCCCTCATACGTAGGGTAGACTGGGTACGGTTGTGCCAGGGTACGGTAGTGACAGTCGTCATAACAGCAAAACTATACGGAATATGGGAAAGGGTGCAAAGGGAGAAAGAAGCGGCATGGGTGCCTAAATGCGTGTCCCCAGATTGCGTTAGCCAGCGCGCGACGCTAACGTAATCAGGAGCCTACATTGCTTTTTAACAGTCAAAAGTATTTTTTTTTGTTTATTCTTTTTTAATATTTCCTATTATTTGTATACAGATAGATTATATCATATATTTTTTTGTTATAAGTTGAATATTAGTAGTTAATTACGAGTAATTCGTTTTTACGTAGATTACTTGGCCTAGTCATGGCGATTGTTTGTTTTCGAAAGTATGCGTTGGGTACGGTTGTGACAAATGTTGTGGGTACGGTTGTGACATATATTTTTTATGTCCAAACTATCCGATTTTTTCTAAGTATATCTATAAGCTCCCATTGAGGTGGTTTCTTCATTTCCTACCCCCTTCGCTCCTATCAACCCATATTTCTACGTAATCTTGGAATTCTTCACGTAGTTTTCTCCGAGATATAGCTTACATATATTGTATTCATACTTTCCCGCTTTACAGTGTTTAAATTTAAAAGATTTTTTAAAATTTAAATGCTGTAAAGCGGGAAAGTATGAATACAATATATGTAAGCTATACCTCGGAGAAAATTACGTGAATCATTTAAATAAATGGGTATGTCACTACTGACCCCGGCCACTGTCACAACTGTCCTTGGGATGTGGTCGGTTGTGACACTTTCTCTTTTTTTTTAAATTTGATGCTATAATTAATACAGCGTATTTAAGGACAAAAGTTTGGTATTTTTACGTAGACAAAAGTACAAATTAAGATTTAAATTACTTTTCTAGCAGCTAACTAGTAAATTAACAAAATTATTGGCGATCAAACCAAAATTGTCACAACCGTACCCAGTCTACCCTATTTAATGTCTTACTGTGACGACACATACGTGGTTACTGTTTCAATTATTTTGACAAGGATACACGGCTTTATTTGTTTTAAAAGCCTTTATGCCTTATCTTTGGTGTCTTAAGAATCATATTTGAACAAGTTCCCAGGATGGGGTTTGAGCATGTTACACAATCATGTTAAGGTTACGATTTGATTGACAATTAAGTTTTAAGGAATTATACCTTACGGAATTATTACCGAAAACCGCTCGCGTTTACGATCAGAGATCCTTTTCTGATAATGATTTCGAAAGTGACTTCAATGCTGCCCAAATATAAATTTACGAGGGAGTTTTTAATGACAGTACTTGGTTAATAATGACGGTTATAATTTGGTTGGTTATAATTTTTAGCATTGCGAAATTATTTGAAGAGGCGCTTGTGATATCTGACACTGGCCTCTTTTGAACTGACCCATTTTCTCCCAAACCGTCGTCCTTATTGACAGGTGAGCTAATTTCATTATCTGCTGGCATTTAAGAAGCAGATGTGTGGGTGAATAAGTCAAAGTTATCTTAAAAGCCGTTGAAGGGCGCGTTGATTTATTTAATGAACATGATAAAAGCAAAATTTAACCGACTATTAACTAAGAGTCATCTCGTTTCGCGGAACGGTCCTTTTCCAAGTAATTTACCACATTTACTTGCATGTTTGCAATAAGGAAGAATAATAAAAACTTAACACGGTAATTTGAACTGTCGTTAGTCGTCTAGTTTACTAGGTTTTAGTACTCATAGCCGTGTAAACGCAAATTAAATAAACACCTTCGAGCCATTAAAACAGTTATGATAACCAAAACTAGTTTAAACGGGAAAACGTGTAATTTGTTCTTCCGCTTGGTTAAAAACTAAAACTGTTTTAGTTGTATTTTTTATTCACCAAAATTACGAACTTTTGTTTGAGTTTTGAGTGTCCTGTGCTTAAACAAGTTTAGTATAAAACTTCTTGTGATTGTAGTAAAGTTTTATTCCTGATTATCTAAGATGTGTGGAGGTTTTAGATTAACAAATTCATATTTCATAACGATACCAGGACGATGACATAAATAGAAACTACTGAAGAAATGCAAGGAACCGCTCACGATCTTTCCTTAGTATGCGCATGAATAATCTGACTCATTACTGATTTATATTTCATATGAGAAAATACTGCACGATATCTTAACTAAAATATTATACATATTAGCTACTGCCCACGGCTTCGCCTACGTTTAATTTATATTTTTTTTGTTTTATGAGAACCTTCTCCTGACAATAAAATAAGGAACAAAAAAAAAAATTGTGAAATCATTGTAGCGGTTGGTGGGGGATTTGTAAAGGGACAAAAATATGGGCGTAAGGGTTCTAATCCAATTTGCTAGGTAGGTATTCAAAGGCAACTTTTATGAGCTATATATATATTACGTTTGTATGTTGGGGCATTTATGTGCAAGACAAGAACACTTGCAAAAATGATGATCACCACTCCAAGGTGTCTTTTAAAGAAGACAACAACAGTCAGGTTAAAGTAAACTTCATATTTATTAAACGTGACGCTAATTGCATTGAAGGCAATCCGGCTTTTTTTAACGAAGCATAATGGTGCTGACATTTTATACAAAGTTTTGGATACTCCTTAAAAAGGCTCACCTTACAATTTTCTATCTGAAGATCTACATATAATTACAAGTGAAAATTACAAGTATTTGCATTGGAATCGACCTCATGCGAAGCATTAATGTCGTCCTTGCACTTTACGGCGGGTCGTCATTTCGTACAAGTTACAGAGCTTGCACATCGGTCTGTTCCTACTTGTACCCTGTTCCTGTTAGGGCGAGTAGAAAAGAAAGAGACCGTAGAAATATTCCGGGATATTTTTTCACAATTGTAACTACATCAATTTATTATAGTAAATAGTAAATATTCATATAAAATAAGACGAGGGATTTTGGTGTTAAGCCGGGAATAGACACGCCTGTAACATTTTAAAATTCAAAAAAAGTAATTTAATGAATAAAATACAGTTATATTTAAAACAATAACTGGCTAATGTACAATTATTAAATATTTACGAAAGATTTAAGCACGATTTCTCGAGTCCCTAAACTATTATTTACACTTACTTTGTAAAGAGCCAGTGATAATTTGATTACTATATCGACACTGGGAAAAGCGTAGGTAGGTACAACTGGGAAGAACCCGACCGCTTGTATCGACTCATCTCCGCTATTAGTCAGAAACTGGTCGCGCTTCCTACGAGGGCAGGATATTGCTCCACATTCACCATTCATTAACTTAATGGTTTCTCGCGATCATTATTATTGCGAAATATTGATCCCAATGCGCGCGCGCGTAAAAAAACGCGCGGATGATTTAGTTGTACACGCGATTCTGTCAAACGATTCTCATCTCAATACCGTTACGATAAAGTCGAGGTATTTTCTTGTGAATCACATGTTTTATTAAATATTAAAATTGCCGACACTCTTGCTTAAAGCCATCCGGTGGAAATAACTGCTGGTAATGTGTTATGCGAGTTTGCTGCTGGCTGGACGACACTCGCACTGTGAAGATAAAATAATGAGCTTTGGCAGTCATTGCATGCACTTGTGACAGCGCTAATACACAGTAAAACTTGATTACCGATACATTAAAATGTACGTGCAATCTACTAGTAGAAATTAAATGAAAGTTAGAAGAGAATAAGGACATATTTATGCGTCGGTGAATAAATTCAATTCTTAGTATAAAGGAATTATTTTAGATATAAAATATCCTTATTAAACAGACGCAAGTATTTAACATGTTAATCTCTGATTGTTAACATAAGACGATTCAAACGTTCCGCTTTTACATAGAAATCAATTCAAATTGAGCTCAAATAGTACTTCGTGTGAGTTTAATTTGTTTCGTTTGGTTATCGATAAGATCGTGCCCACGGTAGCCCGAAATCTAGGGTCAGCGAGATCAAACGTGATCCAAAACTGATATTTAAGATTGTAACAAGAGTGACGCATGCGTGAATGAGATATTATGCGCAGACGACGAGCGAGTGATGAAACTAAATTAAGGCTAGACGGACTTGGCAAGTTACGCCGGCTTAATACGTGGAGATCTTTAGACATACAGTGGTAAAATGAAGGTGCAAGGTAAATAACTATACTGTTCATGAATTGCCAGCCGCAACTTTGTCGCATTTGTAATATACTGACTAGCAAATTTAATGGCTCACTTTTCATACAACTTTGTACTGCGTTGTGCGTTTTGTTATGCTTTTTATCTCGTTAGTTTACTGGTTGACCGAGACCTGACGCAAAACACCGATTCCCCACATCGATTTTTCATCCCAAAAAACTTCTATGGAATACTTAGCAAATTTTATCGAAATTAGGCCGGTTTCGAGATCTCAAAACTCGTTTTTGTATTAACGTACTCAGGGAATAAGATAGCATTAGTGAGGATAGTAGGACATTGGTAATAAAATTGAAATATCTAGCTCCTGATACGAGAATAATGGAACCCTATGGAGCAAGAATGGTCTCCAGTAGGTACAGATCTACAAATGTTATAGTGTAAGGTAGTGTCTAACCCGTAAGGGATATAGACTACATATGTATGTAAGTTAGTTCCCCCTTTAAGGTGGCTGGTTATACTGTCAGCGGTAAACGAAAAAGGGATATGCCCAACTTTTATGGAAGCAACTGAGAACCCAAAGTGTAGTTTGTTTGAATAAATAGAGATAAAAAAATAAAACACCATATCAAAAAAAACTCATCAGATTCCTTAAGAGCCATCCATAAATAAACAAAAGATAAAAGCAAAAACGAGAACAAATAGGCTCCATTGTTTTGGTAATGCGAAACAAGTCTCGAGTGTAATATTTGAAACAATGGATTCTCCCAGACCTTGCCCCGTGAACTCAGACGCATCTGCATGTAATTAAAAAGCCAATAAATGAATTCATGTCAACATTACGCTTAGTGACCAAAATGTGTAGGAGTTTACATTATACACACACGGTTATTTTTTCTGAGTCACCATTTCTGTTTTCGTTCTTGATCATTCTTATTTATCTTCTAGAAATTAGCGATCTTCTATTTCCGGATTTAGGCTGTCTATGTCTATTTAGTGTCTTAGAGGCGTAGGTATGTATTGTATGAATAACTTATTATTGTGCATGAAACACAGACAAGTCATGTATATATAAATACATAATATATATTTATAATATTAAACATCTGATACTCAAGATTAACCATCTGTACTCATTATACATGTACCCCTACCCCGACTGGAGATCGAATCTGAGATCACAAGCTTCGCATACTCGGACTCTCTAACCGCGAAGCTACCTATTTGATAGGCAAACTTTTATTTCGTTACCTGCAGAAGGCATACTTAGTTTTTTCTTGTGGAGATGACTGTGTGACGGTTTGTTGTATCCTTTTACGTAACTCTCACTTAAGTGATATTTATAGCGTCGCAGAAGATACGAGAAGCGCTTAAATGGGCCCGTCCGTTGATTGATTTATATAAAACAATAATTTCACTACATTAAGCGCCAAACGAAGCGAGGGTCTGTAAATCATTTTCAGTAAACCTCTACATTCGAACACGGTCCATTACAATAATCTTAGTTAAGAAGCCATCGCTAATCTCCTTTAAAGTTTAAAACGTTGCGCACGTGACCTCTTTGAAGTCGCCGCTCTGATTTAAGGTACTTGACTGCTTATGTCAACCAATTAAGAGCGAAAAATATCGCGCTCTCCAAAAAAGCTATGTTAGTTAAGGCTCATCAACTGCTCACTTTCGATGTGTGCCTTTTTTGTCGGCCATGATACGGCTGTTTATGCCTTTTTGGTCGATGGCCGGGCGTTGAGATGCGTGGGTCAGTGACGCAGTGTTTTTATAGATGAGGAAATGGAAACAAATGACGTGCGCCCACCCGTAGGCTTTGCGAACATAA
Source organism: Pandemis cinnamomeana (assembly GCA_932294345.1). Taxonomy (NCBI): domain Eukaryota; kingdom Metazoa; phylum Arthropoda; class Insecta; order Lepidoptera; family Tortricidae; genus Pandemis; species Pandemis cinnamomeana. The sequence goes on along the minus strand of OW028715.1, from coordinate 6,438,362 downwards.
AGTTTATCCCTTTTGACCAAATAAATACTTATAAATGCTTGAATGGTTAATTTGTCTACTCGATTCCGTTAGATGCTTTGGGCATCTTGGTTTTCAATTACTTCCGAAGCAAAATCTTGAATAACTATTTAAAGAGCATGTTCGCTAATACTGCTATTCAAATAAAAAATGGGTAAACATAGTTTTTCGGTCCCTGAAATTTTCACAGTTCCAGGGTAATCAAATTAATTTTTCACACAAACAATGGTTCAATGCCTACTCATGCGCCTCCATCTATAAAAAAAACCAAAGTGAGACAAATCACGTGTATAAATACTACACAGAATCAAAGCACCACACAAACAAGCCACGATAAATTCATTATAACCGTAGCAGTTCACCCTCATACTTCATCAACGCTTGCACGGAAAAACCGGTTTAAACTGGTTCGGCCAGTGGGCAATCTCACGAAGTAATACATACACACTATCGCATCTTTCAGTGTACCTATCCGTAGCGCGATTGCATTGTTTTTTGCGAAGATATAACCATGACACAAAGGTACAGACAATCAAATCAACCAAGTTCGCACATGGTTATTTCCAAGCTATTAACCTTGACTTGATTATGGTATTATGCATTCAATAATCAATATACAGGTTGTAAAACCCACGCCAGTCTCATCAGCAACATATTCAAAGGGCGAACTATTTCATTCTTGTTGAATCAATACGACTGTGGAGGGAACTGTGCAAAGAAGATTATATAAACTTGTTGATAACATCTCTCCCTTAACAACAAAACAAAAGCCTTATTTTCTAACACACTCAGAGTCATAATCGCATTCATTATGCCTTTCTACTAACGGAAAAGGATGAGGGTAGAATAGAAATACATAATGAATGCAATCGCGAGCGCCCACGCGTTTTACAATACGGCCTCTACAAAATTAACTTATAGGGCATTGTACTGTTTCGCTTATTGCATAGATAAAATTTTATGTCACATAGACTAAATGGCATTGACTAAATGCTCCAGGCTCCGGGGTATGGATTAAAATATAGATGATAAAGATGAATGTATATCATCTGATTGCCTGCCACTCGTTCCCGAAACGGTAGCAGTTTCAAACTACCGTAACATGAAATTGTTCGCATGAGTTCGTTTCGCAGTCGTATGGGTCTGAACAGGAATTAAACATAACGCAGCAGGCGTCTCAGTAAACAATATGGAAAAGTTTAATACTTTAAATGTTTCCAATAAACAGAAAGTTATTGTTACAACAAACTGCCCGTTGTTTTCAAGGTTCCGGTGAAGTCATCTTAGGTCCAGTTGAATTTTATTGTTGAAATAAATTCGGTCATTTACTGCGAACACTAATTTTAAGTTACCGAACAAAAGGTTTGCGGAGGATTTAAGTGCTGAAGTAATCTTGGGTTAGTCGTGTACTGAGTGGATTTTAAATTTGATTTACTCAGATGGAATAATATTACATAGGTACATAAATAAGGTCTCTATCCCTTAATATTGACATGAAATTTCTGCTTTCAGGACGACCCATTTGCTATAATTTTGAGGTTGAGTGCCAGAATTATGTATTACTACCTAGATGGTGGTTTTGAGCTAATCTAGAAGAAATACACAATGCATAACATTGTACAAAAAACATGAAAAAAGGCGAACAAATATATTTACCTTATGCTACTCCGCTACTTATGAGCAAGGTAGCCAAGCCTGTGTGTGATGTAGATATAATATGTATTTAACTGCGTGTGTTTTCAATAGTAGTAGCGAAGTAGCGAGGTAAGTATTTTTGTTCATGAAATGGACCTCCGCAAAGAAACGCCTGATTCAATAAAATATGAAAAAGGCACAATTTCTGAATAACTCTTTATTGTGCATGAAACACAGCCAAATCATCTAGACATAAATATATCTCAAAATTAGGTTTAACTCTCTGTTTTATCATCGTACACTGTTTCAAATCATGTAAAAACTTTTCTAAAAACTAGTTTTTATAAGTCTTTAATTTGTAGAGCAAAACTAATCGCTAGAAATATCCATGAGGCCCGCAACAGAACTGCCCCCTTGATTGAAACCTAGTTAAAGATTTCATCATTAAAGAAAATCAATATAATGTGACTGGTCCGGTGCCCAACCAATTGAACATAATTACTAACCGACAATATTACATTGCAAGTTCCACTTTTGGAACTAGAATAATTAAGAACGGAAACATCACTCTTCTTTGCGAATCGGGCATTGGAATCAATATCCTGTGGATATTCGATATTGAATCCGCATATTATTTATTGAATAGGCCTACTGCAACGGTTATTATAAAATCACATTGAATGAAATGAAAATAGGGAAGCTGAAGCTACTTATTGATACCTACCTTGTTTACCCGATATTGCTTTGTGCTTAACTTACAGAATAGTCATAAAATAAAAACAAAACACGAGTGTGTGACCAAGGGCTTGCTAATTAAAGATCATCATCGTCATCATCAGTTAAAGATAAGGCTAAATAATTATTCACTTACAAGCTATTTTGGACTATCTTTTTATAACTCGTCGAAATTTATGAAAGAATAAGCAGTTAATCAAAAGTTGATAGCTTTTTAATCAGAATTTCAAACAACATTTACAGCTGTAGTCCGGCATTAATAATCTGAAGACGCTTTGCCATTATCTCTTTAAAAGTAATCAGTGACAGGCGACATTGATTCGCGGACGAGCAAAGCCCCGTGTGAAGTGACAGCTGATTCGATGCGTCCGAGATACATTATATTAAATCTCTGCCACCATTACGCTCCAAAAACACGCTGAAACTCAAAACTAAGCCTTACAACCTTGAAGATATGATTACAGACGCCAAATCGGACGGAAAAAGGTAATTTTGTAATATAACACGTCTTATTCCGGACGGATTAGAGCATCTTAAATGCGTGATCCGTGAGAATTAATTTTAAAGTGTTATAGATGACCTTGATGTTACACTAAACCTAATCTGTGACATCGCTGTGGGAAATGAATAAATTGACCAGCGCTCTTGATGACTCGCTTGTTTATCTGTTACGCTCTATTTGTCACTTTGTCATGTTTGTATTTTAGAAGCTTTTTAAACACCAGCAAATCATTATCAAAAATTAAATATTCACTGATCTATCCTTCACATTACGAAAGAAGCACTTAAAGACTGAAAACTCTGACAAAGGAAGCGTTAAAGTTGCTGGCTGAATAGAAAGCGGGATGCCTTGTAATCCTTGGCACTACTCTCATTAAAATAGTGTCCATGCTAACCGGACTTTATAGACAGTATCAGTTGTTTCAATGTTAGTCCACAATCCACATTCCGGAGGAACTTAGGCCATTGTGGTTACCCTGCGACAGTTAGAGGCGCGTCCGGACCGTTACGGCACACATGGGTTATATTCAATTAGGTTGCATTACATTCCTCGAGGGCGGAAACGCGTGCATCTGACGTTAACGGGATAACGTCGATATGCATCTCCAATTGTTTTGATTGGTATCTTCCTTCCCTAATTTACATCTAGGGTACTTGGGCAAGTCGCGATGGGAATTCATTTAGGCAACTAGCGATGTAGCTGGATACAAAAACCGCATTTACTGAATTTTCAACAAAATGTTGAGTTTTTTGGATTCATTTTGCCCGTGGTAGTGATCGAGCATCCAATTTACCTACTGATTCATAAGCTTTGACATCTTTTCACAAAATATATTTTCTTCGGGTCTACAACTTTGTATAAGGGGGCCAGTCGATTTGAAGTTGTAATGAACACTAGATCACATAAAAGCAAATCAATTTACGCAATCAGCCCGTTAACTGATCGAATTGATTGATTGTAAATGTTTAAAATCAGTATAGTGGAGGCAAAATACGTGAAATTTCACTTAAGTCAGGAAATAATTCTAAGAACTGATAAAAACAATGGTTTTTGATTTGTATGGGTTAGAAATGCAACCTAATACAGCACTTGATATATTCACCCCCCCGGAAAGGGGTGGAATTGGTTGAAAATGGTGTAATAGTAATAACTAAGAAGAAAAAATAGGTGTAGTCTGTGCAATTTGCCATACGTTTTATTACATCTTAATCTATATTTGCACCCGTTATTTAGCTCAATTCAAGCTACGGAACATACAAAAATAAAATCATATAACTAAAAATTTACTTTTTGGCATTGCGGCCCCGGGGAAAATACAGAACGCGGTGCAAATTGAGGAAATGATGAGAAAATATATCAAAACACAATACCAAATTTGCACCAGGGTGCGACACCCGGAAAGTAGTTTTCTATGTTTTACTGTCTTTGTACTTCGGGGGAAATTTTGAAATTAATAAAAATCGTCACAATCGTCTTAACTTGGTTTGATTTACATTCGCACCCCATAAAAAATTGACATTTCTACACGGAACATGCGGTTCTGTAATACTACCCGCTACCTAGCGTTCGCTGCTATTCCTTGCGTTTAGATAGAACTATGTTTACCGAACTTCCAGTTAAAATTTTCTTTTTTTTATTGAGTGCGAATGTAGTATCTTTTAAATATGTGTTATTTACAAATTTTCACGACTATCTTAATTTCCCCCGAAGTACAATCTAAAAAAGAGTGAAAAAAACATGTTCCATACTTTGCACGGGGGTGCAAAGTTACCTGGGTGTTTATAGTACTTTGAAAAGCTTAATGTAAGTTTGCACCAACCGTCTGAATTATCCTCGAGCCGCAATCAGAAAAAAATATTTTACCAAGATTCTATACATCGTACACCTTTTTAATTAACATACATTATGTACCAAACGGGACCCTTCACGTGGCTAAACTTGCGCCTACTCATATTCATCATACTCCAAAATAACGGCATTTGAAGTTTATACCTAATATTTTAAAGTGTTCCGTACATGATAGAAAGGTGCAAACCGAGGGAAACCATCTAGTCGTGCCCTCTAACGATTCCACAAAAAAACACGACTACACGAATTACTTCCATACTTTTCCGTAATTCGACTATACTAGTAATACTATTCGCCACCTTGACTACAGGGCTGGGAACAATGAATAAAATTAAATACCCACTATAACTTCATTTAGTTTTGTAAATATGTTTACCTATTACGTATTATACACAGCTATGTAAAATTAAAGCACAAGAAAGCCCCAAACGCAACCTGATACACTGGAGGCCGCAACGGCTGTGGGTGGTCGCCGATTTCGCTCTTCCCGTAATTAAACAAGTCGCTCTCATTTACGTATCACTTACGGGCCCAAGTTTAAATGTTTCTTAATAACATTGAAAAATGTTTCGTGATACACATATTTTGGGACTTTGAAATTTCGACGTTATTTTGATCGTTGTCGTTTTTGTCTTTAAAAAGTTTGAAGTTTAACTTATAGAAAAAGTGTCTAAAAATATTGAAGTACTATGTTACAGATACATTAAGGTACTAATTTTTAATAGTTTTTTTTCGAGAGCACAATTGAGCAACATAAATGTACTAATATTACATAGAGTTTTGAAATCACATTAAAGCTATATATGTATTAAAACATTTAAACAAAGTATGAATAATAAATAATCTTTTAGAAGAGTTGCCGTTCTACCTTGCACCAAACACCAAAGTAAGATCGCTCACGTGAAAAACTCTAGAGACGACGCGACTTGAGATGCAATACGTCGAGCTAACGACCCGAACCAATTTAATTGAAAATGTATTAGCTCCGCAATATTGGTGGCCGCCAGTGCATTGATTTACACAGATAACAGGTCTATTAATTAATAATAGAAATTAAATTGATTACAAAATCGGAGCCTATAATGAAACTATTAATAGATAAAGACCAAGCGGCTAAGGTTTACGATTAATTAAACTGAATTGATTTACATTATATTTGTGATAAAATTACAGGAATAATGGGTTCCCTGTAACTGAATCACCGTAACACGGAATAGACCCCGCCTTGTCCGAGAGACTGGACTAGAAATTTTATGGTAACTCTACAACGCTAAGAAGTGGGTGGGCATACGGAGAAAATTTTCTATTTAACAACGTTGTTCTTTTGTTTTTGACTACATGACATAGTCCTTTTGATCGCTGACTTCAAACTACCATCACTTCGATTTGAGTGCAATATGAACATTTTGATATGTACCTAGTTGTCACAAAATGTAACCACTCTCCTGACGTTTTTCATAACATTAGCAGTAACTTTTTGTAATAAAATATTGTAATGTACGAAATCACTTTGTGGCTTTCACTACCTATCTGGAATTTGAAACTCACACTTTGTCGGTTCCTCGTTTAATGCTCCTCTCATCTACTCAAAGGTTAACTGGTAGAGATCCCTAATAGGGATAAGTTCGCCTTTGTGCATATATTAATGTTACTTTTTTTGTGAATTGTCTCTGACTGTTTCTTTATATTTGTACAATAAAGCATTACTTACTTTGATTAGTTAAAAACCTGTTCAGTGTGAAGACTAAGTATTCTCTAAAAATGGTAACAACTGGCGTGAGTGAAGCAAAATACTAGAAATTTTCCTCTTTATCTCATCGACCGTTTCTCGATCAGCGCAGACGCAGCGCGAAGGCTCGCGTGTGCGCCGATTTCTCAATAGAGACGATCAGACCGTTCATTTGTAGCCGCAGCCTAACATTACTCTATTCAAGAAACCCGCTCGACATCATCTAGTTATGGCATCCTATCTATGATATTATTGCCTATTACAAAAACACCTATGTACGCGTATCCACTTTTCACTAACATGCCTTATACAGCTCTAATAAACCAATAGCAATGTTGCATCGCCGGGAAATCTTACTCAAATGTACGTATAGAAAATCTTTAAATGCTGACTACATTTTAAGGCGAAATCTGAAAAGTTATTGCGGTGAAAGTTTCTGCGAGTATTAAATTTATGCAACTATTGAGTTTACGACGTATAATGCATTTTTGGGACCATTATTTTGCTTAAAAGCAAATTAAGAAAATAATTGACATTGTTAGGATTCATTTCATTAATTAATTTGTACTGGACACTATGTAGTTAGCTACTCACATATTGCTTTATGCACGTGTTCTTAAAAAGTGTTCTTTTTTCAAAAAATCAGATTATAGCTTTGCTGGAATGAATAATGTACTCGTAAGCCCATGTCAAATTACAACTTTCCAAATACTAAAAGTCTGTGCTAAGTTGCGGACGCATGGACGGACGTGATAAAACTTCATGAGTTCTGTTTTGGCCGTTTTGACTAAGGAACCCTAAAAAAAGGGCAATTATTAGGGTTCGCACCTTTAAAGGAAAAAAGGAACCCTTATAATAATCACTTCCTTATCCGTCTGTCTATCGGTGTGTTCGTCAAGACCTTTTTCTCAGGAACGCGTAGAGATATAAAATTGAAATTGATACCATATACAGAGGTCTTCGGTCCCTTAGAGCTGTGAAAAATCGAACCCTCTCAGTCAACTAAATCAAGAGCTCGAAAAACCTATGCAGTATTTCTGGTTGTCCTAGAAATTCGAAATTTGGTATGAAGGTAGCTATTACAGCACAACTAATTAAATAATTCTAAAATAATGATTTTTTAATTTCTGTCTATGCAAATACCCAATATAAAATGACCCCACACTGCCTACATTTTGCTTAAGAGCATGGCTCTGCTAACACTGGATTTTGAAATATCTTAGCAAATGTGTATGAACTTTCGGTGCGCGAGTCCGACCGCACTTGGCCGGTTTTTTGTTATAAAACTGTATTATATCAGAGGACACCATTGATTGAGTGTCTCAGAGCAAGAACGATTTTTATGAGCGCTCGGAAGTTGCGTACTAATTACGTATCAATGTATAGCAAGGCCATCAGCTACAAATTTTCGATGCGTGCGTTACGGAGAGCAGATTGCGCCACGGTATCAGATAACGCGCCCAGCCGCCCGTCGCGGCGCGGACGTCGCCGCAGCGTTAAGCAACGATATAAAGTTATAATTAGTGAGTGTTGCAAGTCGTGTCGTTAGGATCAATGTCGGTACAACAATGCGACTGATCGGTTTTTGTGACTCATCAAGGCTCCGAGGTGAAGGCGGCCATAGCTATCCCTTGACCGCTCCCTCCGACCTTGCTTTCGACATGTTCGATCATGAGATAACGACTGAGGATTGAATCGATGCCATTGAATATGATTGAAATTAAACACGGTAATATGTCCGCCCCGACTTCCTACGACGCATGCACTCTTTATAATTCGTGTTTTATTACCGATTCCTTGAGTGGCGCCGTACTTTTCCCTCGTTCAAATTTATGTGCAACCTCGCTCTTTTTATCATAACATGTCAGAGTGGACACAATCGCGGGACGATCGTATGGACGTATCGATTGAATCGAAAGCTTCGATAAGTAACGATTTTATCACACGTCGCTTGAAGGTCGACCGTGTCCTGTAGGGATTGAGGCTAATGGCTGTCTTCGTGATATGCATACGATTGTGATCAACGTCTATTATAATTAGTGCTTTCAGATGACTTCACTTAGCCAAGGTAAACCCGAAAAGCAACGTAGAGTTTAAAGGTTAACAATGCAGGCACATTATTAAAACTATCAATAATGATCAAGGCAAACATTCCAAATATTTCTGAAAACTACCGGCCAAGTGCGAGTTGCACTCCAGCAGCGCGGGTTCCGTACTTAATAATACAATCTACAACATTATTCTATCAAAAAGATTGGTGGGACTGGGAAATAACATTATTTTTAAACAAAATGCAATCCGCCATACTTCGATATACCTACTCTAATCGAGTCTGTTCTGGTCGATTTTCAAGTTTGATTTCCTTGCGAATGACAATATGTGCGCCATGGTTCGAAATTGCATATAGTGATTCAGGAATGAACACTAGATCACTATTTCGAGTATCTGTGTCCAGGGTTCGGATAGCTATAATGGCTGCCGACCTCCGGAAATAGGAGATGGAAAGAATAAGTCAAAATTTGACAGACCAAGACAAGCAAGTGATCCTACAAGAGTTTTTTCAGTCACAGAACCCTAAAAGCGGATTATGCCACATGTTAATAATGTGAACGACCCCGAGGCGCAAATCGCGATTTTAAACGTAATAACTCCATCTATAAGGTATGTGATGTGCGCAATCCGTCTATGTCGCAAGTGGAAAGAATAGAGGATAAACAAAACTGGCTTGTAATCTCGACAGCGATCACCCAGATGGTCTTACAAGTATTTGTTCGTAAGATAAAAAATAACTCGCGGCCTAGTGAGCTACTCCGAAGTTCGAAATTCGAAGTTCGTATCGTATCGTCCCTCTTACTCTCCTACTATTAGTGTGAGTGAAACGGCACGAACTAATTTCGATTTTTTAAGTTCGTTGTAGGCCTGTTGATGCGCACGCGAGCGTACGATACTATCGGCTCGGGGGCGTCAAGAAAACCACTTATCCGATGCCATCGCATCGCGAACGCTCGTAGATGCTCATTATTTTGGCTACTTTGGTATTCGTATCGCAATTTTTGATCTCTGTTTTACGACGACGAACTATTGAGTAAAATTCAACTTCAATTACCTACGAACTTTTTTTTTACGTATCGGTCCATGAGAATTCCGTGAAATGTTCTTTGTGAATATAAACATCAGATCAATAAATATAAAAGTGCTAGAAAATTTGGTGCTAAAAACATAAAATTATTGAAGTATTGTGTGGCATTTCTTTTTTCACAAAAATAATGTTTAAGTATCATTACCGTATTAATTAATGCTTTAATCCACTTATAACTGACTAACAACGATGCAAACAATCGATCCTCAAAATATCCGCATCTGATTTTCTAGACAGAGCCTGAGGTAACAAAACCTAAAGGGATAGACGTGAATGAATGTATGATTTAGTAGCATCCTGTATAGAAGAAATGTAACCTACGACCCCCTAATGACTGCAATGTCGTGCATCTGTCAAATAGTCTTAAATTTCAAACAAATTAGGAGCCTATAGGAGCCAAAACTGATCGTTAGTACGTATTAGGTGGTACGATGTGACGTCATCAAGGTTTCATATAACTGTATTTATCTAACAGCTAAGCCTGGACCGTTATATTAAAAGGGTCATGAAATGCCATCACTAAGGCAGAATTGACAGAAATGACAAAAGCACCATTGAAAGTGACATATATTCCAGCGGGGCTATAAATTCTGTTGAACCCGTAACAGTTCTATTTAGCGTTATGGACTGTCCGGCCGACGTTCCCTATTCAGTGCCTGATATGAAATTGACAGATATTTAGAAACTTTGGTTGAATATGCTATGCAATTTATTTATTTAAGCTGTAAATTTAGCTTGTCGGTAATTATAATTGGTAGTTATCGTTCGACTTGGGCTTTTGTTGAAAATTGTGTGGGCTTTTCTCATTTGGTCGTCGACATATACATATTCAGATATTTACCTACTTGATATAGTCTCAACTATATACATACTATACATAGTTAAATCACGTTTTTATCTCTTACGGGGTAGACCACGTTTAGTGTAATTGTAGATGGATGGAAAGGGGAATCAAAACAGTGATGAGAAGCGACATCGCCTATATAACATGATCTCTAAGATTTTTGCCCAATCCCTCGATGGGTTTTTACCATCAGCGCGGGAAGAGAAGCAAGTGGTACATTCTATGTTTTTTCTTTGCTCCCAGACCAGCATGGAAGATCTCAACTATAAAATTGGGAATATGTGGTTTTGTTTGCAATGACTACTTACTTTAAAACAGAAGTACATAGTGAACAACACTAACATTAAAATCTTGACAGATGTGAATTTTTGACAATGTTAACGTGCCTTTTAGCTTTAGTGGATATTTCTTCATGATTTATGGCACCAAATCTTCAAAAAGTGCTAAATAAATGGGATATATTTATTCATTTCATGTCCAAAACGTACGACGAAATATAATTAAAAACGGAACGGAAGATAATTTAAGATCTGAGTAATTTAATAATTCTTCATAATTTTTCTCTGTGTAGTCTTTTTACTAACCTGTCATTAAACCTTAAAAAAGCAGAAAGTTTATTTTGCAAATAGGCCGCCAAGGGCTCTTTTACATATCTTTTTTGAAACTACCAGCGCATTCGGAAAGACAATCATTGTTTGATCTAATGTGCCGTGAATCCAGGATTAACGCCACACTACTCTTGTTTTTGCGTCCGCTGTTAGAAAATTTCGAATAGCTTTTTACATAACAGCTTCTTGTCGAAAATGGCATTCCTCTGGCGAGTTAACTCATCAATTTGATATGCGTGCACAATGACAAATCGTAGTATCAACCGCACCGTGTCGAAACCCCGGGGACGGAGTTAGGCAACAGCGAGTAATTAATACAATGATAATATTTTCGTTTTTCGCATGACTAGATTATCTCGTAGTGAATCTGTTTTGTGCAACAATAGAACCATTATTGTGGGTTCGAAGCGCCGTGTTTTCTTTGGTTCGACTTTCAAGGTGATGTTTTGACGCGGATAATTGGTTTGTGGCTACCTACTTTGAAATGTTGTTTTGATGTTTTTACAATTTTTTTAGCTTCACTTCGTGTTTAATGTTGATTTGCTTTTATAAGCTTTCTATTAATAACGGTTATTTGTTCAAAAAAAAAGGGAATTGTCAATAAATTATTTATATTATGCATGTGGGTAGTTGTATGTGTAGGGTAGGTAGTAATGCTTCTTAAAAGAAATATAGACCAGTCTTCAATCAGCTGTTATTATTATTGCCCGCATCCTTACACACTTGACAGTCAAATCTTGCAAGTTTGACACACTTTCAGTGGTTTACGGTCTGTTTCAATAAGGAAGGATTGGGTGACAGATCCATAGAATGTAACTGTTAGTGTTTACGAAAGTTTTGACGGCAAAATGAATATAAAATTGAATTACTTAGAAATAAATCAATACTTGGTACATTTATAAAGTTCTAAAAATAATTACGGCGATGTTTTTTGCGTTTACATACTTTTCACGCACAAATTTTTAATTCATGTCATTATTTACGAGACGTTGCCAGATTAAGTTCTATGGTCATCAAAACTCTTTCTATGGCCATTAAAATCGCGTATCCAAAGACAACTTACAAAAATATGAAGTGAGTATTTTACATTCTTTCAGACTCACTGCACAATACAAATCGAGGTCATAAATAGGGTAAGAAGCCGATTCAATTACATAATGAAGTTAAATATTATTTTATACAACCTATTTTGTTGAAGAAGCACAAATTGACAAAAAGCGTAAAATAGTTTCTTGATAAAGGTAAAGTAGTTTGACTACAGTCTCACTGAACTTAGTAAATTATTTTGTTGACCGTATAAACTACAGAATGAACCAGAATGCGTCGTCCGGTACAGTTCTATTGCACTCCCTGCACCCATAATTATTATTACCGCGTTATTTGGTACGGAGAACACACCTAGACTCGTTAGTGACTAATTTCATGCCTCGTTCAGACAGAATGGAACTTAGCGTTGAATGTCCGATTTCGCATTCATATTCACGTACCTACACAGCATGATTGTAGCGGGTATGCCTACGTAAGTCATTTACGATAAGCAACATCATTATGACAGATTGGTGGAATGTATTTTTTGTATTAAGCTACACTCGTAAACATATTAAGTAGCAGATATCTATATGTAAATAATGTTACCGTTTTTTGTTTGGTTTTCGTTTTTATTTTCTGAAGCCTTATAATATTAATCATTTAGGTGCCCACCAAGACAAGTTGTTTTTTAACGCTATGCATAACTTAGTGTTAAACGACTGGCGCCAGTACTAAAGCGCCACCAAACGCACCCGCCCCGTCCTAAAGCCTCAACATTGCAACAGAGCGTCATTGTATGTTAAGCGGGCACTTCATCTCTAACGCCGGCCTGCGCGCGCGCCGATTTATTAGCCGACGCGCCCCTCTCGTGACACGCTTGTCGGAATCAAAGATAATACCTAATAGGCTTTAAAACGACGGTTTGCTTTATTTCTATTGTGATGCTGATTTATACTCTGTAAGAAATTACCAATGGACAGATTATAACATAGTAACAATAATCTTTGCACAATTAACACCAATTCACAGTTGCTGAAAATGTAGAATGTTTTTTTTCATCATTATTATCGAAATGATTAGCTGCATAGCCCATTGGCAACAAAAAATAATGATGTAATGGCGCCAGTTTTGTCTACTAAGATAATTGAAGGCAGCAAAAACTACAAACGCTAATGAAAACACAGGCAATTATGCAATATTTGAATGAAACGTCACGTGTGTACAGTCAGTGTCAATATACAGTGCTTTAAAACGTTTAGTGCAACGCAGTTTTATTAAAATTGTAAATTAAAAATGACATGTAATAACTATAAGTATTACGAATAAACGAGTATGAGTATGAGTATGAGTATCTAAGTAGAAAAAAATAAATGTTTGAAAATTAGTGGAATCAGTGACGTAAATACATGATATTTATCATTTGCTTTGATATTTGTATACATATTTCGCATTCTTGAATACGTAGGCTTTCAATGAGTTAAGGTCTTTCACGTAGCTGGAGATAACAGATGAGAGACGTGAAACTGAGGTTCGTAGATAAAGTTGGAACTTGTTTAAAGACACAGAACACTGACAGCAGAAACTGACCAAAGTTTGGAAGAAACAACCAGGGTAGTTTCTTCGATCTGCATGGTCTGATTTTTCTTCCCGCTGATTTACTAAGCACATAACTTGTACATCTACCACTATTCTTTACTTCTTGTTACTATCGCATGGTTGTTCATGAATGATTGTAATGTTTTGTTCTTTTGGGTCACCGATTTTGCCAGTCATCATTTAGGAAGGACCATCGAGTCGCCTTTGACATATTCCGTACTGGCATTGTTCATCGCACGCGTCATACTTTTTATGTTTGAACGAAATGAACCAAGCTTTTGAATTATTTCGAAGATAACAATGAATGGAACTAATCAATCACTTCACAAAAATAACTGAATATTTAAAAATGTTTGTAATGCGAGTACCATAAGAAACAATTAGGTACATACACTATCTTTAGTATAATAGGTATGCAAAAGTAATAACTTCTAGGTTTTTTTTTAGGAAATATGATTTGAAACATCTACATTTCAATACCAACACCATCAATCAGCGAATTCATCTGGTTAATAAATATTTCCTAGCAACAAACACCTCAACGGCGCGTGCTTCTTGCTTCTATTTCTAACACGGCCCCACCCTAGTAAGCATTTCATCAGCCTGAACAATAGCGCAGCACGCGCTCAGTCCTGCCACCTCTGACCTGCGCATACGCTACGAGCTGCCGAGCGCTGATTGGTTGAAAGTGAACTCATCGTTTTGTAAGCTAGGCTCTATTAGAATTGCTTCCATGTAACATAGTGAAGTGTTGTTTGCAGCTGACAAGATTGTTTTATTTACCAAGAAATTTATTTTTTAACTTTAAAGGGATAACGAGTGGAATTTCATATACTGAGTGTTATATGATCATTGCCCATGAAAGCATAATCGCTAGGTGCGTCGTAAGTTTAGTTAGTCACGGTTGCATTACAAATTTTCCTATTCCTATTTTTCTAGAGGCGACGCTAAACTAAAACGAACAAGTAACGTCATAGTTGACATTAACACGATGTTCCCAGCTCACTAGTTACCTACATGATGTCTGGCTAGAGGCGGCTCACGCGACCCGCAGACATCGTGCAGAATGGCGCTGGATCAATTCATAAATCGAATATCGACGCGTACGCAATGCCAAAACATATAATGGCACCGGGACATTTTGTTTAATACTCGAGTGCATTATTTCTGTTGCGTGGCCGAAGAATAATGTCGAAGGAAAAGCGCTCACGTGCGGCCTTCGAAGTGCGACAACTCGAACGGGACTCGTATTGTTCTGTGACATTTTAGCCTTGCTAATGACAAGCAATTTTCATGTCGAAACAGAACACATTAGATGGATTTATATTGTCTTTTAATTTGCCCTAAATAACTTGTGTATTGACGTTGAATGTGAAACTGAATTGAGGTAAAGCTCTGGAAGTTTAATGGTCGTCAAATCTCACCCGTTGTTACTTTGCTAGGCATTTGTTTCTAGAAGAACTTCATTTCAACAGTGAAAAAAAAATGAGTCAGTTTACTGACATTCTGCTACGTAAACTATAATCATTAAGCGGTTCTTGCCTTGGCTATAAAATAGTATCTACGTGTTAAACACACGTCATGTCTTAATAATCAAGGTTAACTGCAGCATTAAGTCCGCCTTTTCTTAGTTTTTTCTGCGCAGAATAAATAAATAAATAGGTGGACACAATGAAACGCTGTCACGAGAAACATCTTGACATGCAACTGGTTGCTCCTAAGCTTTCGACTCGTATCTTCTCATCGTGTAGGCTCGGGACTGTCAAGCGAGCTGTCAAACAAGCTGTCAGACTGGTGACTCAGTTATTGACGTGACAATGACAGCAACAGAGAAAGATGTCTACATCCGCTTGTACACGATGCTGACACAACTGGTGTACTTGAACTGTGGACTGCGTTGTTCGGATAACGACTAATAGCGCTTATGACTCAGGAATTCAGAGTCAAACAAAAGAATTGAACTTACTCCGAGGTTAGCCACTTAACAAATTCAGACATTTTTACCCTGTTTGAAGGTACCTCGCCCACAGGAAGACTGACATTATGATATTCTTTAACCTTTTACACGTCAACGACTGATATATCCGACGGAGAACACACTGAACACAGCGTAAGAGTAAACATTACGCATTGGCAAAAGTTTTCAATAAACTTAACTATTTTGCCTGGCTAGGCATTCAAAAGGTTAAAAACGGTTTCACTGAGTATAGAGTTTTTTTTTATTAATAATCATCCAGCCTCTGCTTAAATCCCAATGCTGGGCACACAGTCTTACTTTCAGAATTGTTTAAATGTAATTTACGCAGGTATCATCCTGCATTACAATTGAAATTAAAAAAAGCTGACATCTCCTTGTCGGTCGATCGCGTTTAAATCAAAACTTTCTAATAGGAAGGAAGCAATCAGTCTTTTTTTAAATAAACGAAACAGATTCGCTTTCTATAGCGTTCCGTATAAGCAGAGTAAAAAGTTCGACTTGAATTAAGCGAAACGCAATCTTAAGGTGTCATCTTAAAATAAACTAGGTCTCAAACTTTTACACTTAGGAACAACTATTAAACAGGAATTCAAAGTTATTAGTATCACGCTAATATTACAAATGAGAAAGACAGTATGTTTGGGTATTTGTCGCTCTCATATTATATCGTTTAGGATGTAGGGTAATATTTATCGCGAAAATTGTAAACTTATCACAGCAGAGTGAAAGTAGAATTATAAGCAATTACGAGCAAAAGCTAGTAAGGATTTATTTGTTAAAACGATCAAAACTTACAATTTCGCAATATCGAAATCAGAATCTAGTGTTTTGATTATAGTTAAAATTTGTGCGGTAAACACAAAATAAAATAAAAAAGACCCATACAAAAACATGGATAATTAAAGTAAAAAGTACTTTAATCATGACATATCTAAGTTTAAATGCATTTACAAGAAAAGAAATAAGCAAAAGCTTAACTGATAATGACTCAACTTGTTACAGTCCCAGTAAACCCGCTAAGCAGGTCATACAGATGGCTTTTAAATTTATTGACAGATTATGTCCTTTTCAATACTCCATGTTTGCGGCTGTAACTACGACAAGAATGCGTTCAATACGTCCAACGAATGGAATAACAAGTTTAGAGCCTGATTTATGACTCTACAATAAACATCCTCCGCGGATCGATTCATTCATGGGCGATAATAAATCTCCCACGGGGCTATTAAGACCCCGCCACAATAAAGAACCATACGCACTGACCATTGTAGAGGAAATTCTACGGACGGGACGCCCCGAAATATTGCTCGGACGTTTTATCGGCCGGTGCAAAAGGTCAACCGCAGAGGCCAGCCCCGCGATCAGAGTGCCGTTAATTTCGAGATCTTATTAACACTAGTAGTTAGCCGCATCTCAATCTAACCCATTAATGCGGAGGAAGTGTCTAATGGAGTGCGTTCAGTAGCCACGTTTAGAAGATGGTGTTAAGAAATAATTACTATAGACCACGCCCCGTCTGATTGCTTTTCGTAAGCGGCCATAAATCCGCTTCGATTCCCGCTCAACATGTGTTCTTATTAGAAATAATAAGATAATGGGCGTGTATTGCTCAATATATACATATTTTACATTTCAAATGAACTCGAGAGGATGTTGGACCGTAATTGTTAACGAGATGATTCCTAAATTAATGACGGCGTAATTAGAGGTTTCGGTAGTTTTTATTGGATTATATTACGTAGTTACGTTATATTAGGCTCATTGGTAGTAAACTGTGATTTCGTCCAACAAAGTGGTTTAAATGCCACTTGTATTTTAATCCTTGGAGTCGGTTTATTGTCAGACGAAATGGTTTTTTAATTACAATGTGACGAGACTATTTTTTGCGTATTAAGATCCGATACTACGAAACCAGATAAACATAACGTATGATTAATCCGTTTTTGTTGGTACTGTCAACATATCATTTTAAATTTTACGCGAATACGTCCACCTCATCGTCTTTTGATATTTTTTTGTTGAAACCTGTAAGTGTAAAGCATGCTTGGTTCAAAAATGACGCTAGTAACTTGGCGATGGCTTGAGCGACTACCTACCATCAGGCGACACGTACGCCCGTATGCCCCCCGCGGTACAAACACCAAGAAGATGAGTAGCAGCGGGCATAGTGCCCCGTCGGATGCACAAATCGGCGCTATCTCACCGTTTAGCCGCTCGGGCGCACTATCTCACACGCATCGCATGGGAACCGTTCGCACGGCCGAATGCAGCCATACAACAAAAAGGAATGTCAAGATGCACGTTGTGTAACGCTATTATACTACTAATACAACAGTTTGACATTCGTCCAATTTGCATTGAACGTTTGTTCTTGAGACGTTTTGATGTGGCCATTTTTCATGAAGGTCCGTTCTCTTCATTGTTTTATGTTTTATATGACATCATTGTTTTGCGATGATATTGATATTGAAGCTATTTTGAAATCTAATATGAGCTCAAAATATATAACGCAGATGAAAATTTCAGACATTGCAAATGAGCTTTACCAAAATGTGAGTGGTTAACCCTGTAAGATTCAGTTATCACTTCAGTTTATTGTCTTTTAATTTAATGGTTATATAATTTTTTTATTTGCACTTGCCAATAAAATTGACATTACAATCTGCCAGCTGTCCAAATGTTTACTAACGATTACGTGAAAAGTCTCCGCTATTTCGTAGCACTGGAGCCAATGTCGATGTCTGATGATATTCATTATAGTAATAGAAACGTGTAATTTGACATAAGTAGGTAGGTACGCACGCAATAGGCACGCGTCGGCCGCTGGCACAAAATCTGTTTTAGATTACACTAATTTGTCAGTCGTCTGCCTGACAGGTCCTCCATTCATAGCCCCACGTGTGGGAAACGTTATGAAATTGAAAATGATCATATTTCTTTTAAAAGACACCAGACTATTGCACAAAGATTCACCTAGTTTTCGTCGTTAACTATTCATTATTATGTGCCGTGGGATATTTTTTGCAGTTGCTATTGTTATGGTTTTATTAGGCGCATTCCATAGGACTCGGCCAGCCGATGTCGATGTGGGCTGGTCGTGCTCGCATCAACTGGTTTGGCAAATGTGGTTTAGTTTCTATACAAATGCTCCGGTAAAAGATGGGCTCAAAGTAAAAATGCTTGCTTACCTAACTAAGTAAATATATCTTTAACATCCTTGTCGTTCAGATCAAAACAAGTTTCAGTGTTTGTGAAATAATGCCAGACAGAATAATGACTCTCAGCTGCAATAGAAGGTTCTATGTTAATTTCGGTGTTCTGCGTAGTAGCGGACACGTGTACAGACGATGATCACTAAACCAATCAACAAGTCAACATAATACTAAATAAATAATACAAGAGTCATGTACATGATCAAGTCAATCAACTTTGTAACGGCTGTCGACAAGCAAGCGACGATTATATATGATAATGATATTAGGAGATCGTTTTTTTTTTCAAAAATAAAAGATGCCTGTGGTTTTGATGGTCACGTTGTACTTAATTCTATAATTAATCTTATTATGCTGTCGAAGACTACGCATCTAAATATCATACCAATTTTGCCGCACATATTTTATAACGACGGTCGTTCGTTGTGCAATATCGCGCAAATTCAATATTTCTAAATGCATTTTAGCAACTTTCAGCAAGCGTGATAAAAGCTTTGATAACGTTCAATTTGTAAAATGCATTAACAACCAATCCCGGCCAATGCAAAATACTTGACCGACATTTTCAGAAAGTGGGGTGAATTGAATATGTAAGGAACCGTAATATATTGACAACATAACTATCAATTAAGACGTTGCATTAAATCACTATCAGATGTAAATTGTGGCTCAATTTTGGTGCAAACTCTTGAAACCATATTGGTTTCGAAATAGGGTTGAAATTGCAAATAATGTTATAAACTTGATCCTTAGTTATTTATTTGAATATTGTATGAAGAGTTGGATGATCGATTGCGTCATTACGAGACAAGGTTAAATAATTAAAATTGTTGCTACTTACTAATGAATATTCAGTTGTAAATGATTTGCGTTCGCACCAGATATGAATTCGTAACGTGTAATTCACGCTGAATATATTACACCTGGCTTTTCTTAATTGAAACGTTGCTGAAAAATGTTTGGGTAGGTATGTGAGTCAATTCAATACAAATAATTTTCATTGTACTTGAGTTCTAGTAAGAGACGCTAACCGTAAGAATAGTATCTAGTAATACTGTTGCAGTTTTATATGAAATCGTTTATTAATACACAAATCGAAAGCAAGTGTGATAAAAATGTAACACTTAGGTACTAGCGTTTGTGAAATTTATTCGTTACTACTAGATCGCACACAGAAACCATTGTTATACTGCCCTGATTGTGACGGCTCTTACAAAACCGCGCGTAATCGATTGGTTTATAATAATCTGTAACGGCAATTAACTGGTCTTTGGTGACGCAATACCAATTTTCGTGATTTTTTCTTGCCGATGGGAGTTTACGATTATTGTTCGCGATCACGATAGATGCCAATAATGCTCGAGTGAACCGATTTTTACGCCAATGAAATTGCGAGTGATGTTTCAATCAGAGGCTTTTGTAATTCGGACCGTTACGTTTTACGAGGTTGGCCCCGGGGCTGCGCTTCCGACCAAACTTTCTGCGGATTGACACTTAATCTCATTATTGGACAACATATAAATTTTATTATACTCATCATTTTATTTACTGCTTAATGTAACGATTTAAAAGATTACAGTTAACTTAACAACATAGTGATTTTCATCGATCTCGATGCAGACTGTGACAACACATCCGCTCCTAAAAAGAAAAACAGATA
The DNA here is from genome assembly GCA_932294345.1 of Pandemis cinnamomeana. Classification (NCBI taxonomy): domain Eukaryota; kingdom Metazoa; phylum Arthropoda; class Insecta; order Lepidoptera; family Tortricidae; genus Pandemis; species Pandemis cinnamomeana. Next base: position 6,417,829 of record OW028715.1, on the reverse strand, counting down.
ATATACATCGCACATTTACAAATTATAGTGATACTTTGTTACAAAGTTCATTAGCACATTGCTTATTGTGGCAACCGTGTCAAATTCACTGGAATCATAACGAGGCATACATATAGGGCTTAAGTTGGCATTCATGTGTGTGAACGCGTTTTGTACGCAAAACAATAAAATTCCCATGCACCCGATTGCCATCGCACTGTTAACTGTAAACTTGCGAACGTTACGCAACCGCGCAGAAGACGTATGCCACCGAGATAATGAAAGTGATCTTTTTGTGTAACACGTGAGAGAACAATACTGATGTGGCTAATGAGGTTTGTGGGTGCGATAGACATTGGAGTATCATTATACTCATTGCTCATTGGTGTAGACAAACGCTACTTGTGTCTGAACAAAGTTTGGTGATACTAACGTGTACGCGGTCAAACCCAAAATAAATATATGAAATATGTTGAAAAAAAAATTGTTTCAACTAGTGGTTTCGAGTTAAGACTGTAACTACTCGCAATTTGGAGTTTAAAAATATTTGCCGTCGCAAAAATGTTTAATGTTACGTAGCTACAAATTGCTTTAACCATTTAATTGTAAACACGACTCATAAATAACTCAACTCTGTCCAATTTACTTAGCCCAAACAAATAACTACCTGACATAATCTGACAAAAGACAAATGCTGACCCGAAACAAATTAAAAATTGTTCAAGAATTATCTCACTCGAGCCATCTTGAATTGATTTAACATTATTGTTTATGGACACCGGAACGGACGCGCTGTTCAAATAATTGACCAGATATTTATGAGTTAGCTTCTCCTTAATTGTAGGTCCCCACATTAATCTTGCATGGGCCTTAGGCTATCTCTAGACCCAATGTTTCTGTATGTAAAACGGATGTCCGGTTAGAAAGGCGATCTTAATTGTTTTATTGAACAAATAGTTACTCTTTAATAAAGCAAAACTAATAAAATCGTAATGTCTAATGAACGAAGATTTACTTTTGCTACGTTTCTGAGTTAATAGTAGATTTATGATGATTGTTTAAATGCTCACTGATTTACTATTTTCTGGAAAGTGTGTCGTAAAGTGTTTAAGAACGAGAAATCCATGTTGAATTCTGACGAGGTATTTGCGAGTGTCAGATGTTCTAGGAAGGCTTTGCTCCAGGCTCACACAATTACGGTTATGAGTAACTGACGCAAGTGCTCGTATTTTTAGTATGTTTCAGGTATGGTTGCGACTCCACTGTTTTTTAGCACGTGAAATTGAATGAGAACATTTGAGTTTGAAAAGTGATAACAGGTGATCATAATAAATATCCCTCATTCTTGACCGCAGAGACACTGCAGATTATGAAAATGAATCTAAAAATTATACGACTCTATCTAAACGTCTGTGCATTTTTATATAATTTGAATTTCATTTCGAGTGATGTACTTGAATGCAGACTAAATTTCCTTGAATTTAGATCACAGACGTCTGTCCACGTCTCGAGTGCCTGGGACCTATTGTCAAAGCGAGCGGGCTAAAACGTACGCGACTTTGTCTAAATTTATGCTTTAGACGAACAGTTTTCAAGTAGAACCCGGTTTTATCGTGTGCGAAATATGTCGCAGAGTTTAATAAAAGGCACTTTTGTGGAACCGAATTAAGTTTTGGTTTGCATCGTGATTCATGTGTCTGCTGCAGCCAGACGAATAAAATTTGTTCTTTTCACGTAGCAACATGACGGTGCATGACAATATTAGTTTAACATAGACAACACTTTGAACTTCACACATTCGCCCACTCTTGCAACCATAGTTTTATTTATTTGCAAGGAGTAAAACAACAAATAAAACGTAGCCGTGATTAGCCATAAGAAAAACCCATTATGATTAATTCAAAATTGACCACGATTTAAATTTAAAGTTAAATAATGAGAAACTATGAGTAACTATCCGAAAAGATGGGCACACTCAGCCATATGGTGGATACCACCCAACGGCTACCGGGCGACAAGGCAGGCGAAGGCGGAGATGGCGAGATGACTTGGATGTGGAACTGACCGAGTGGCCGGAAATAGCTCTGGATAGGAAGATGTGGAGGCAGAGAGGGGAGGCCTTTGCCCAGCAGTGGCACACAAATATAGGCTATGGCATTACCTACAATAATATAATAATGAGAAACTAATAAAACGAATTTTCATGTTTAATTATCTCCGATCCGTTGTTATATTTTTTACTCCAATTGAGGAAATCCTTACAATGATCGTGTTTTTGTGTCCAAAACACCCTCTCCTAATTATGTACTTTGCCATCCATTTAAATATAACAATTTAAAAAGATTGCGTTTATTTTATATCTGACTTTCCTCAGAATATATTATTTTATGGTAGTCTACTCGCATCTGTTCATGAGTTGGTCGCTATTTTTACCTGTTTTTGTACCTGTTAAAGACTTAACAAATATAATATTTAGTAGTCCTCATAATTATATAGTTATATAAAACATTGTGCATGTCTAAGTGAAGCGCCTTAGTAGATGTCGCATCAGGAAGAGATATCTTGAAAGCTCTTCGCAGATAATTAGTAATGGCTGCAATTTCATGCAAATGCGCTCGTTCTGTAACCTGCGCTGGCGCACCCACGGGCCGTTTGACAATCATTGTTACCGAGCTTGAACCTTTCAATACAATAATTTATGGGATTACAAAATTTAGTTCATCTGTTGGAAGAAGTAAAACAATAATGGTCAATGTGTAATTTAAGTCGTGAATTGAAATATTTTTTTCTAAGTAGGTACATACATAACTAATTTATTTTTTCCTTAGGAGATAATTAGGATTGGTTGATTAACTTTTTTATACTTGGAATTATTATTGTCAAATTTTTACTTATTGGTTTTTTTATGTTTACTTTTACGGTTTTACAGTTAGAAATTTTACAGGTTTACCTGCTCTGGATGGCACGCGTCACGGAATGACGAGGATCCGGGTTCGATTCCCGGCCATAGCTTTACTTTTCGGATTTTTCTGTGTTCTAATTTTCAGTGTCGTTTAGAAATTTTGAATTATTATGTTCTAATTTGTATTTAAACCTGGTTTGTTTTCGGTTCGGTAGTCGGTGTTGCTAACTTATTAATAAAACTGAAATTTTATAGTTACTTAGGAGACAGGAAATATAGTATATCGATTCCTGGTCTTTGTGAGTTAACTGAAAGAACGACGTTTAAGCACAGGATTACAAGTTTAATGATTTAATGTAAGTTTGAATCAGCCGAATTTAAATAGCTCGAAATAATCTTAATAACTAGTATGGTGAATGTCAAGACTGAACAGGTAAAAAGTTAAAAAGACAAAACGACTCCATATTTTTTCAGTTTTACTACTACTACTAATGGATTGTATTTGTCTTGTTTATTTTGCACAATAAAGAGTTTACATACATACATACATACATACATGATCACTTACCCCCTTATTCATAAACGCTCTATAGGCTTCTGCTAACTTAACAATCGTTTGTCCTTATCTGTGAAAGGTAAATGTCAAAGTGACAGATAAGGACCAACGATTGTTAAGTTAGCAGAAGCCTACAGAGCGTTTATAAATAAGGGGGTTAATGTTTAGCGTGAACGTGGGGAGTGTATGTTTATATATAAGGCTTTATAGTTGCTGATAATGGTTATCATTACAAAACGACGGTAACCGGATGTATCACCGGTAGCTACCGCCTTTATTACAAAATAAGATCGCAAGAACTTCGATAGCTCCAAAACGTGGCCGTCGTGAGACAAAGTAATTGCGTAAAACCAGGTCGAAGGCTACTTATTGGGCGGTACAATAAATTTGGTAAATTTAACTAAATGTCAAAGTTACCTGTTGTAATAAAAACGATTATGCGAACTATACCTATTTAATTAAGTCGAAAATTTTGTACTGCTTGATCAATTTTTTTTGTGAACGGGTGTACGTTTTTTTTTATGCCGCAAGCGGACAGGCTGTCGCACCTGATCGATATAAGTTCAGACATGTCTGTCAGTTACCTAACGATACGCTTGCGATGCCTCCGGTATAAGAGGCACGCTCGGTCTATCTTTAACAACGGTCGCTTGATATTTCAAGTTTTGGGTGTTTTGTCATTCACAAGTCTAAAAAAAACTTATATCATATTCCATATGACTTTGTGTATTTTTAGCAGTCAGCAGTAGCAGTACCAAGTACACTTAATTTTAACAATGTTAATAATACACACATAGATAAAGTGATACCGGTTTTGCACTGGCTTACCGATTCATTTGATTTAGACCGGTTTGAAGCCAGACCATTGTGAGCCGATGTTAGACTGGCGACGCGTAATCCCTGGTTAAGGATCTAGTTTGCTTACGTGAAAAACACAAGGCAGTCGGTTTATTTTTTGCATAGAAGTAATGAGGTGCTTATGCACTCACAAGTTTTTGCACGTGTATCAGAAGTCTTAGATCCATCTCCTAGATCCTGTAAAGGCCCGGAAATATCACAGTATTGAAAACCTTTTTGTGAAAAAAAAAATCTACCTAACTAAGCTTTGCAGTCTCGTATCCTTTAGAAAGTATTTTTAATTCTATAAACGTAGGTAGGTACTATTAAATTAATGATAAATTTAAAACAAATTAAATTTTTACTTTTCCACATTTTCCGACATTAAACTTAAAATGTTCAAGCAACTCGTACAACAACATTTCCCGACGGATCCGGAGGCGACGCAGGCGCACCACGCAATGCATACTACAATACCAGTGAAAGCGAAACGTTTGATTTTTTTTAATAACAGAGATGACACAGCGTTATTCCGCTTCTGTTTTTTTTTAAACTGACGTGGACAATGAAACCGAACGTGATTGGTTCGGAGATCGGGCGATTAATTGCTGCACTGTTGCTTTAAATTGGTGTACTATCACAGTGCTGTTGCATTAAATAGTGTAATAATTGAGGGAAGATTGATAAATATTGTTCTGAGTGCCCACGCGATTGTGGACATCATCGCAATTTTTTCATTTCTTACCTACGGTTATTTATTTTGTTCGTACATATACATTTTTATAATATGAGTAAGTACAAAAAAATAAGACAGTTACTTAATATTTATAATTTCTTGACAATCTTCTAAAGAAAAGGTTAAATCTATTTATGAAATTCAAATTAAATTTTAGCTTCTTGTCCCTTTATTCCTTAACATAAAAAGTTTGTTACACTTACGTAATAAGTAACAAGCGCTTATGAATAAAAAGGTTTTACCAGTTTTTATTGCTGCAGTTGGCCCCTAATGTTGGTGACTGTTCCATTCTTTTGCTATTAAAAATATTACTATGCCGCACTGATCAAAGTAATTCAGTGTAAACGCAACAAAGTGTTATACTTTAGTGACTTAATTAGGAAACTGAAGCAACTTAGAATTAGTCGCATAACTCTGAGCGTTAATGGTTAGAACCGCATTTTGTGCACTCAAACCAGCTTTGTTTTACGACCCGTAAACCAAACGCCAGTAAATTACGTGCAAATACCTGATAAACTCAATGAATATTGGCTAGTTAAACACAGGACAGTAATGGCTATTTAGTAGTTCAGCCCTGAAATGTTCAATCAGTTTTTAAGTCTTTTTTACTTGTCTGCGGTTGTCTTGGAGCGGAATTGAAAGTCTTATATTCAGAAGCGTAGTAAACAGCTGAATTGTCTTCTATTTTCATTGGTCGACAAGTGCGTACTTTACTTTAAGATAAAGTCATAAAATAACGTACTGCAAGACTAGTAGTGAGAGCATAGCGTGTGTTCTAGAGCCTGCAGTGTGAGTTTTCTGCCGTAGTAGACATTTCAAACGTATTAGCGTGCAAGTGTCACATACTATGATTTGAGTATGTAGGTAAAGGTCTCCGAAGCTACCTAGTATCTGAATCTCATCAGCGTAAATGCTGCACGTTGCCAAATTATGGTTAAGCACGCACGGAAGCGTATTTTTACATTATAAACTTTTTCATGTACGCATTTACATGTTCAGAATCTAAAGATAATGAAGCTCTTGTGCGACATGATTTACAATTATCTAAAAGTTTAACCTCACCATTTTTAAGTATATAAGTCGGTATCGAGTCGGCTAGTAACACAAAAACCGAAACTAATCAAAACCTTCCCGACTTTTAATCGGGAGCTTAATTTTAAGTTTTTTTAATTTTAACTTAAACAAATTTAAACGAATAAATATAAGATAAGCAAGTCCAATTTTCCCGAGAAGACTAAAAATCAGAAACCAGTGAAATCGCACAGACCATAAAGAAGTCAGTTTATGTGTCGTTATTGGAGTGATGCAAGGTAATTGTCGGCGACAGCTCTGATAAGCGGACGTAAACGGATGCCGACTTAATTTCATATTTATTGTCTTTTAGGGTTCCTTGATAAAAAAAACCAGACGAAGTACTTAAAATGGATACTTATAGATGTCTGCACCCAGGAGGGTTCGCTTCTCCACAGGAAATAAGTGATGTGCTATAAGTATAAAATACTGAACTAAATAACTAATCAACTTGATATAAATAAACGGCGAAGAGTTTCCGACATACTGTGCGTTTGTTTTATACACAAGAGACGTATTTTATATTTAATTTATTATGTTTAATAACTACGTTGATAAAATGCGGGAGGGGCGTTACTTTCCGAGTGGATGTCTTTTGTAGTTTTTGATTCAACTGCACAACAGTTTGGAGCCAAAAATTGTTCGCTGTACCGTACCTAAGTATTCTTTGACCAAATAAATCGTTGACGATAGCATTTTTTTATACCTAAAACTACACGAACGATTGCATTTCTTTTAATGGCACCTTGAGAGGAATTGATCAATATAAGCGATCTCACGCGATGCTAAATAGATTCAATGAGTGTGTGAAACAAATGATTGAGTATTGATTACTCAATTGTTAGTAATTGCTGAGAGCCTTTCAATCTGCTCACCTCTTTGTGGGATTTAATTTAACTGTGAACCAACCTATAAAGACTACTGGTTTAGTAAAAGAGCGGCTGGACCTAAGGTTCTGAATCTATAAATTACTTTTGCGTTTATTATCGCAGATACTTACGCTTCCATTTAAACATACATTGATTATTTAATTTTCATGTTATTTATTTATTACCCATTAAATCAATTTAAACATCAAGCCGCGCCGTTACCTATTAGGGTTGTGGGTTGATCGAGTAACAGTTTATGAAAAAAATATATATAAATCGTCGTTTTATAATGACTAAAAATGTCACAGAACCCGCAGAGATCGGGTTCCTCTCACCGCCTTTTTCGTAGATTTGTTATGGCGATGACCTTCTTAAAGACAAGTGCGATCAGATTTTATGATCAGTTGCACTTTTCGTATCGATGTCAAATTCTTATATTTATATATTTGCCCAGCTTGTCAAAACTTTACGACTCGCTGGTAAAAAATAAAGGTTGTCGTTTTATATTGCTTTTCCAATGTTAAATTATATTTATGACAATAATTAATAATATTTGTAATTACGAAAAGTCGGACTGTGTTTTACTTCATTTTTAGCCAACTATTAGGTAGGTGCGAGTATAGCCAATACAAAAAAAATAATTTAAGTAAAATATTAAAATAAAAGCAGTTGTTTTTAAAAATAAAATGGTACACGGTAACATCGAAAAATATAATACATATTGTTTGAAATCACATTTATTTAGTTATTATTATTCCAAATTTGAGGTAGGTACAATTTCAAAAGTTCGGAACCATAAATTCTTCTTTCCCTATTTTAGCTTGAACATGTTAAAAAGTGTAAAGGAAAAACAACATTTTAATGGATAGGTTTTAAGAATACTGAACAAAACAAATTAAAGGCTTATAATAGTCCGCAAAATTAGATTTTACACGTTTAAATTTAAGAAAATGAAATGAAATTCACGCCATAACAATAAATAACATTTAACAGATCGCACTTATAATTTTTTCAATGGCTGTAATTGAAAATAAAATGAAATTGTTGGTTTAGAAGAATATAAGGTTGTATATTTCTAGGGCCGGACACCAGTTAACTTAAAAGCTCTAGCGCTTAAAAAATACTAGTAAATCATTTACCTAAGTCAGTTCAATTACACATTAGGCTGGCTTCAATATTTTTAAAGTATATTTAACTACCCTTATTCAATAAACTATTTCCGAATAGTTGTAGCTTTGGTTCTGAATTTCAGTCGTTGCCGAGTAACTATTTATTACTGAACTTTATGTATAAATCAAGATAATAACTATTTTTAACTACTTTTATAAAAAAGCTAACAAAAAGGTGTACCTAAAATAAAAACCAGCCGAGAAATCATTTAAAAAGTATTACGTTTCTTTATATTCATCTACAAATAAAGAACACTTTTTTTTAAAGTGTAATAATACTTTGAACTAAAATACTGCACACAACATCATAAAATAAGTTACGGTATTACTATGGTTTTAAAACACAAAAAACAATTTTTTAAATTTTTAATGCGATATTCTTAAAACGGTCATTAGTTTTATATTTTTTATTTTTAAGAGTTATGAAACTTTGCCGACGGAGGACGAGCTTGTCGTAAACTAAAATGTAGTTCCAAAGTTAAACATTCAAATTGCATGTTATTTAAAAACCGTATTTAGTCTAGATTTTTATTTTTTATTTGTTCCGAAATACAGTTTAACGATTTTAATGAATTTTGCAGCTTTTTATCGTAACGTTTCGCTGAAAATTAATATAAATCTGAGTTTAAAATAACTTAGATAATTGTTGCATTATTCTAAGAAGTCTAATTCATTGATGAATCATTTGAAAAATACATTTAAAAATCGAATATTGAAATTATATATTTACATAGTGGGACCTAAGTGCTAATTGATGGGTTATATTTTATTGAAAGTTCATTTTGTATGTATTTCATTAATAACAGAATATTGCGTCTGAAAATATTCTTATAAAAGCTCAAGATATATTTATTTATTATCCTACTAAAGCTTATGCTCATTCTTGAAACATTCTGATTTTATTAGCTAATTAATATTACTTTTTCGCCGAAAAACCAGTAAAATGTATCTAAAACAAGACTGTATTTTAAAGCAAACTCATAATTTTATTTCGCTATAAACCTCATGAATTATAACCAGCATTAAAATACTTTAAAGCTTTAAGTGACACTAAACGTACCTCGTATAACGCCGAACGCCAAAAATTATCCTTCAGAGCTTTTATAAAAAAAACCGAAAATCGCACATTCAAAAAAAGTTTCTAAAAGAAATATCCTTGTCATTTAACACAGAAAGGCAATCCTTCACTTCGCACTAGAGAAATCACACACAATTTCTTAATGTTTAATTTATGTTTTAAAATTAAACGGCACTTTTTTAAAATCCATTCGCGGGAGCGGCGCGCACGTGCGCACTACGGCGTTGCATCGCGTTATCAGCCACAACAGAAACTTGAGAGGCGATCTCAATAATAACAAGAAAAGAAAACGGTCCAGTTTCAGCGCGGCTTCCGGATGGCGAGCATGGGGCGCGCTCTCGCTCTAACGGGACCGATAGCAGTCGCGCGCGCGACGCCGGCGCGAGCGCACGCATACGCCCCAGCCCTGGGGGGGAGTAGGGGTGGGGTGGAGGCACTCACCCCTTCATGAGGCACCGAACGGTATCATGAGCGATGCTGTTATAATTTTACAGCAGTCTGAAACTAGCTTAAACAATAGAGCTGTAGGAGACAAGAAAACATAGATTTTGTTTTAATTGTCAAAATGACAAAGCCTGACAAGCGTTCAGAGACAAGGTGGTTAGATTTTTATGATGGAATTTATTGACATAAAGAAAGGATGAAAAATAATGTAAATGAACCATTCCTCCAAAAAATGTTTTTAAGCTCATTTTTCGTATTTAAAGCCAAAGTTGAATTGAATTGAATTATGTCTGGATTATCTGTAATATTATTATGTGTATGTTGTGTTTTGTGTTGTGTTATGGTTCGGGTTGATACTGGGTTAGCTTATAGATTAGGTTTAAGTTTAAGTTTTATTATTTGTATAATTTTGCAATGCCCTCCCAGGGCTATTCAAATTGTATTTTTTAACAATGGAAATGATGCAAATAAATGAAATTGAATTGAAATTGAAATTGTTTACACTGACTATTCATTTATCTTCTTGAAGTTTAGGGTAATAAAATTACAATTTTAGGTTTTCATTTGTTTTTTTAGTACTTGTACGTAGGTATGATGAGGTGATGCGTTCTCTTTCTAACGCCAGTGCAGATGTGCCTGTGCGTAGATTCATAAAAGGGGGGAGAGAGGCTGATAAGATTTGATTAGTTAGTAACTTAAGAGGGGGTGTTTAAAGAAATCGACAGCAGTTGCGCTCGCGTCGCTGGCGTAAGCTCACGCGACGAAGGCTCTATGAGTTGGAGGAGGTTAAAGATGCCCATATCAAAGAAAATAAAATAAACTTTATGGAAGATGCCATGATCGCAAGATTTTATGATATTTTTATATTGGCACGAATACATTGTACCCATTGATATTATAAATTTATCTATAATTTCTAAACTCAAAAATGCAATATGTTATGTAATATAATATAAAAATTTTATAGGTAAATTATGAGGGTTTCTAGCGATTTGATTCCAAGATCCATACAAGTAATAATATACATGACAATTGACATGATAAACTTCTATGGTAACGATGTTAGAGTTTCTGAGTGCTTAACGGCTTCTTTCAGTTTCCCTTAGTTTTAGTTTGATTAGTTTATTTTTAATTAATATAGAATAAACGTTATTATAATATTAGCTGTCGCGACTGCGCCGGTGAGCCAACGCGACGTTGATGTCTTTTGTATCGACGCTTGAGACGTCGGTCGCTACCACGTTGCTATACCTAAATTAAATCATTTTAAGTAAGTATTGGTAAGAATAATCATAAACAAAAATACTTAAATGTTTTCTGTCGAAATTGGTACAGTTACGAGTAAAAGTAAAAAGTAATGATTGAGAGCTCATCCGTAATTTTTTTTAATTTAGATTTTGGAAAAGAAAAACAATCGCGCAAGAACTGTAGAAAAAGTGGTTTTGAAAGAACAATTCATTAAAGGATATTCATTAGTTCTTTAATTTAGTTATAACACATTACCCAATACTTCATCACCGATATCATCTCCTGCCTGTACGATACGTCTCACTACTGAGCATATACCTGATCTCAAAAAGGGGTTGGGCTATAGTTCCCACAATACTTGTGAATATAAAAATAAAATAAAAATAATAAAAAGCACGTTGCAAGTTTCTTGTATAATTAATTAGTCTGAATCCTAAATTTTATTAACTAAAATGTTACAGTACCTAAGTATGGATTTTAGTTGTACTTGTTATACGTTATAAAATTAAATTCGTTTCTCGCATTTCACTGAATCGGGTTACTACAGCTTTTAATTCATATTTTTAAGGTTCCGTACCTCAAAAGGAAAAAACGGAACCCTTATAGGATCACTTTGTTGTCCGTCTGTCCGTCTGTCAAGACCCTTTTTCTCAGGAACGCGTGGAGGTATGAAGCTGAAATTTATATCAATTACTCAGGTCTACTGGCCCTTGAAGCTGTGAAAAAATCAAACTTCTAAGCCAACGCAATCAAAAGATACAGCCGTTTATGCCGCAAATTTCCGCAAATTTTCAACTCTCAAGGGAATCAAAACCTACAAGGTAGTTCCCGTGAACGCAGAATCTTGAAATTTGGTATGAAGGTAGGTCTTATAGCACATATTAAAGAATAATTGCGAAAACCGTAAATGTGTATGTATGTCTGTATATAGCAGTGACCAATATAAAGTAACCCCACACTGCGTACATTTTGCTTTGGAACAGGGCTCTGCTTACACTGGTTTTAGATATTTATAGATAATGATACGGAACCCTCGGTGCGCGAGTCCGACTCGCACTTGACCGGTTTTTATTTTGTTTTTACTATTTGTTGTAGAAGCCATAGTAATACACATTCGCCGAAATGTTTAAATATCTACCCATTACGGTTCATAAGCTTATGGAATACGGACGGACAGACAAGGACAGCCTTTGTAATAGTCCCATTGAAACCCTTCTGGCTGAGAACGAAAAACAAAACAAACAAAAATTAAACACCAGTGATAAAATTAATGTGTTTAAATAAATTACCGGCACCAAATAAATTTTCTTTAATTTTACTATACAATGTTCCTGTTTCTTCTTAAATTTCAAATTATATTAACTGCGATATGAATTATCTGATGTCTGATAAACTTCTTAGCTGAGAGAACCATAAGGATCCTTAACACTCGCGTTAAATTTATGCGCGCACGATCATTCCTTCGAAGCTGATCAATTTTACTGAGTCTGACAGATAACTAAGTTTAAGTTTAAGTAACATTAAGTTGCATAATTTTAAAATTATTTTTTAAAACGTTAGGTTAGTCAACGTTGGTTACACGTGTTGGTTTGTCTACTTTGTTCTTTGTTTCTGTATTGTTTTTGTACTGATTTGTGGTGTTCAATAAAGAATATTTGTATTGTATTGTTGGTTAACATATTTTCAGTTAAACTATTTAACAAAACCGTTTTAAATTAAAAATAATCTAAATAGTGTGGAAGGCTCAATGATTGTGTTTCAGTTAACAAACAGCGCGGGCGCCGCGGGCGGGACGGCCGCCTTATTAAAATGCAATAAAACTCCACAGATTTAATCGATTTTCATAAGAATTTAACAAAATTCTGGAAACGCGGCTCTTTAATGTTAAATTTTCAGTACTTAAGCTAAAATTTCTGTGCAATTTTTATACTCATTTAATTATTATTGGGAACTAGCTTTCACACGCAGCTTTGCTCGCGTGAACCATAAGTATTTCAGAAAGCATGGAAGAATATTCTGACAATATTCTGTTATGTACCAGTTGCTGCACTTCCCGCGCAGGTGGTAAAAGCCCATCGAGGGGATGGGCGAAAATCTTAGGAATCACGTTTATAGGCGATGCGGCTAACCCAACACTATTTTAATTCCCCTTTCCACCTATACGCCCACAATCACGCTAAACGTGGCCTTAAGGTCTTGTTGCCTTGGGCTCTGTCTACCCCGTAAGGGATAAAGACGTGATTTATGTGTGTATTTACGTAATATGGAAGTAATCCAGTGCCTTGCTTAAATTAAATAGGCAATACCCAATTGTGGCAATGTTTTCGCTTTTCTTGCCTTGAGAATATTAAAAGTCATGGCATATCGGACGGATGAGGTGCCAATAATATAGTTGTTTACCCTATCCCATAAGTAGATATAAGTGCATAATAATACACATTCAAAAATCACTGACAATTATGTTAAAACCAACAGTCTCTTCATTACCGCTGACCTTAGTGATCGCCCTGACATATCGCCGCGTGCGACATACAACGGGTCCTATCTGGAGCGGGCGGAGAAAGATATCAAGATATAATGGCAGGTTGATTAAGTACAACTCTGGTGCAATGGATTCGTAAATATAAGCTTTTTGTGTATATACACATACATACACATACACATATCACGTCTATATCCCCTACGGGGTAGACAGAGCCTTTGGTAACAATACCTAAAGGCCACAATTAGCATAATTGTGGGCATAGGTGGAAAAGAGAATCATAATAGTGGTGGGTTGCTAGCCGCACCGCCTATAACATGATTCCTAAGATTTTCACCCAATTCCCTCTATGGGCTTTTACCACCTGCGTGGACAGAGAAGCAACTGGTACATTCTATGTTATTCCTTTGCTCCCAGACCAGTATGGAAGAATTGTGTATATAGATAGTTTAAAAAATTGTCTCTTCATTGATAGTATTGGACTTTACCCAACATGCAATCATACATACCGTCACGCCTCTTTACCACAGGGGTAGGCAGAGACTACTTTGTTCCACTTGCTACGATCCTGACATACCTCTTTCGCTTCATCCACGTTCATTATTACAAGTTTTATACTAATTTGCAACGCATGTAAGTACGAGTATGTATGGATGTTTGTCCGGGTGGAATCTTGTGACTCGATTTTGAAGCAGATATCTTAATCCGATTGAGCTTAAATTTTGCATACTTATGTAAGTCAGATGACAATACAATAATCTGATAGTAGAATTCTGGTAGTTCAGCCAGAACCGTCTCCGCAGGAGGGGACTCTTCAACGGTTGGTCCGATTGACTTGAAATTTGGTACACATGTGTAGGACGGATAACAATGACACTACAGCCAACAAAAAGTACAGTCAGCAAAAAAGCTTGTATCTAAAATGAAGTTTTTAGGTTAGGTTATTTTATTTATGTTTTTTAATAGGTACAGTTTGAAATTGCTTAAGGTTAAATCATGTTTCAGGTCCCTTTGACCTTATCGATCGCCCTGAAATATCGCCCGCATTGCCCGTGTCTGAGATATACAACAGGTTATATCTGGAGCGGACGGAGAAAGATATCGAGATCTTAATGACAACATATTTACGAAATAATTATAATTAAATAAAACTGTGATACAAGAGAGGTTCACCATATACCTATTTTTATGGAACTTAAAACTACTGACTGCAGATATGTAATTCTTGTGAGTATTTGACGTGTAGATGTGTATGTATGGGGGAAATAGTGAACCAGATTTTTACCTACGACGGGACGAAGAAGATACGATTATATGCGTTTAGGGTGATAGGTTGTTTTATATGATCGATTTCATTTTTAAATAAATTGTCCATTATATGGAGACTCTTCCATGCTGGTCTGGGAGCAAAGAAAAAACATAAAATGTACCAGTTGCTTCTCTTCCCGCGCAGATGGTATGAGCCCATCGAGGGATTGGGGGAAAATCTTAGGGATCATGTTATATAGGCGATGTGGCTAGCAACCCATCATTGTTTTGATTCCCCTTTCCCTCCATACGCAGTCATGCTAAACGTGGTCTTTAGGTCTTGTCACCTTAGGCTCTGTCTACCCCGTAAGGGATAAAGACGTGATTTATGTATCTATGTATGTATGTATGCATGTATATGGAGACCTTTCCTATTCTTATATGTTAAAATTATAGTTTTTTACATCCCTTTATGAATAACACCATAACTCTATCATAAATGATTACCCATAAAAAATTAAGACGAGGAACCCTAAAAAATGAGCCGCTTAATTTGATTTTATTTGCAGTTACTGGACGCTATTTGATTGCTATTAAAGAGGGTTTTAAAATAATACATAATTATGTCCACATTGAATCATTTAGTTTTTTACATTATTACGCCTTGTATTTTAAAATAGTAAAACTTCAAGTCATATTGAATGTAGAAAGTGGCCGAATTTTTACCAGTTAAACAAACTTGATCATCGGTAAGATGTCAAACTGTCCATTAAAGTAAAAGTGTAATTTCGTGACCTTTAGCATTTTTTCATATGCTTTCAGCCAATAAGATATGACAAAAATATATCCATCAAATAAAACACACGATAGTACGAAGGTAAAAATTAGGTAATAAAAGAAAAACAGTATGGTCATTCGGGTCAAGAGCACGCACTTTTTTTTTGATGGCCTCCCAGACCTATAAAGAATTATATAATTGGCATGTTATAATATTAAATCTGTAGAATATTTAATAAATTTTCACTATTTAAGAAAATTTTCCATCAAGATTAATTAGTTTTAGCCCTACATAGGCTTAACTGGAAACTTTTCCAATGCGTACTCTTGACCCGATGTGTGGGTAAAATTACGCAAGTCTTAGGGTAAAGTTACGCACTCGGGGTAAACGTACGCAGTCATTCGGGTCAAGAGCACGCATTTTTTTTTTGATGGCCTCCCAGACCTATAAAGAATTATATAATTGGCATGTTATGATATTAAATCTGTAGAATATTCAATAAATTTTCACTATTTAAGAAAATTTTCCATCAAGATTAATTAGTTTTAGCCCTACATAGGCTTAACTGAAAACTTTTCCAATGCGTACTCTTGACCCGATGTGTTCGCCTTCATTATTTGGTCATCTGAGATGAGGGTCCGCTGAGGGGCCTTCCTTATGTAATTTCTCGGCATTTTGGTGTATTCTGAAAGATTGAACAATTTTTGATATTTTTATTTCATTTGGGGTATAAGTACGCAACGGGGGTAACGTACGCGTGCGTACTATTAATCTCGTACTCTTACCCCAATCGGCAAATATACCAAATAATCAGTCACAACACACACGTTAAATACTTTTTACGAATATGATAAACTTACATAAAAACTACATTAAATGAACAATAGAAATATAGTATACTTACTGGCACAGAGCTATCTATTTAACTACAGCACACTTTTCCGTGGCTCAAAAATTAAACCAAATAAGCGTGCTACAAGTATTCGGCGACGTGTCGCGACCAGTACTTAGATTGCGTCGGCGCGGCCCGTGGCTCCTAAACGGCGACAGTAGCGCCACTCTGTTTTACAAACACAGACCTCGGCCCCCCCACCCCTGTCGGAGATCAGACCACCGCGTACTTTTACCCACCGCGTGCTGTTACCCCGAATGACTCTACAATCAAAACAGAAGCAAGTACAGTAGGTACCTACTTAGGGACTATCAAAATGTACCGAGAAGTCACATTTTTGATAGTCCCTAAGTACTGTACCTACTTGCTTCTGTTTTGATTGTACAATAAATCATTTTTATTATTATTATATAAAACAATACATCTTTATTTACAGTTTTAATCTGGCGTTCAGTTGGTTGCAAATAGGTATATCAGTAGACATGTCATATTCGTGAAGCTCAATGATATTTACCACGAATTAGTAACAAGTGCACAAAATATGTGGTTCGTATAAATTATATCGCTTAATTCACATTTAAAGGTCCATATGTAGGCTAAATCAATATACAGTGTGTTTATACCCTTAATGGCAACTTGATGTATAACGCATAACCGCTACATCTTAATATAAAGTAAATGTTACATACTCAGACCGAATAAAAAGTAAAGACACAATTCTGCAAACAACAAAACAACACCGAGTAAAATTACCCCTCTTCGTGTACGCGTGCGAATAGATCAGAGAATAGCGTATAGATCATAGAAAAATACAATGAACATTATTTTTTTTTGAATAGTACATTAATGGAATGTGTGAGATGTAACTCATGGTTTCGGCAACAACTCAAGACATAAAAAGGAACAGCTAGGTTCTATTAGTCTGGAAACACAGACATTGGGAGCGAATTCCATTCATTGGAAACTTGCATTACTAAGGATGAGGTGAATGGTGACATGCAAGTCCCATTCGCCTGGACGTCCGTTTACAAAAAGGAAAAAAAAAATCATTACAATCGCTTTCCTAAAGTATGTTTGCAAATATGTGCCTGAAACTGTACATACACGACGAGACGTAGTTTCACTGGCCACACTTTGTCGTTTGCTGCTCAGTCTTTATTTTTTATTTGGTCCGAGGTTTATAGAGGAAGCGGAGAGTAATTTTCTCACTACCGCTTTTTAAATCAGTTGCGCCTTGGGAATATGACATAAACACCCATTTAAAAATAATAAGGCATAAGTTTACTTATTAATGGCGAAATTGTTCGTTACTCTTTAAAAAGTTAAGTGAGAAATCAGGTATGTATCGGGGGTATTCAAGGTTCTTAGTTTCTCGAGATTACCGTAAATTTTAAGGAGCCATCGTTAGGGTTCAATGTTAAAACCTGTAAGTCATTACATCCTTGACTAAATATTTTTTTCGTGTTTTTTAAGAAATAAAAGCGGTAAAGCAACATAAGCCATCTTTTTAACAGAAAGACGCTGAGAATTCGTTTTTTTTTCGTTTTACGTTAAGTTTATTTATATTTAGGTGAGTACTTCTGTACATCAATTTAATACCTAAACTAGTTGTGAACTAAATATGAAAAGAAAACCACAGACCAAATGATAACTACTGTACCAAGTAGTACTAAGTACGAGAGAAATAAGGTTTACATTTTTTTTCCAATACACATTCCTAACGTAAACAAAAACAAAGTTTATATTTTTGTAGGTATTTTATTTTAACGACAAGTTGGTTTTTAAATCGCGGGAAGCTATTCTTGTATTAAAAGAAGTTCGTTATAAAACCAACCCACGCGTTGATGTTTTCTATACTGGTACACCAAAGCTCAAATGAATTTAATTCAAATTGATTTTTTGATTGCTATTTTCGTTTCCCTTACTAATTGACGTAATTCGTTTTTGTATTTACTATTTATGTGTTGATTCAGTAAAATAATTTCATCCCTACTATAATATAATAATAATAATAATTATAAATCCGAAAGTAACTTTGTCTGTCTGTCTGTCGAAGTGTTACGCTTTCACACCTAAACCACGGTACCGATTTTTATGAAATTTCGTACAAAGATAGTTTCAGTCCCGGGGAAGGAGATAGGATAGTTTTTATCCCAGAAAATTGCATAGTTTCCACGGGACAGCGATAAGAGAATTCTGCGCAGACAAAGTCGGGTTATTTACACCATTCGTACCTTGAAACGGCCGACTTCTATGATCGTTTATTTGTTGTATTTGTCTTCACCTCGAATAGCAGAATAACTTAAATAAAATGTAAAAAATTAACGAGAAAAAAGTGAAATATTTCGTACCCACTGAACATGAAACTTACAGGACCTTTCTAGCAAGTTGACAGACTTACCATTTGAACGTTTCTAAAGAAAGGTCATGTAAACATTGCTGTAATTTTAATTAAACATGTTCATTGAAACTTTCAAAAATGTTGCGATTGATGTTATATCAACATTACATATGAAAGTTTATTACTTAACTTTCAAGCAACATTGCTGTATTAACTTATTATAATATTCAGTTATTAAATTGCTACGATGTTATTTTATAACATTGCAGATGAAACGTTGCAGCAATCTATATTTAACAACATGCATCACGGAACATTGCTATTACGTTGCAAACTAAACTTATTGAAATGTTTCACAATATTATTGCAGCAATATACTTTTTGCAACCTATAAAATTAAAAGTACCAAAAACGTCACAGTTTCAATGTTGCTATGAAATAACATTATAGACATTGCAGTTACCTCGTAAACAGAACTTATTGTAACTTTCAATATGATTATTGCAGCAATTTACATTTTGAAATATAAGTATTTTAATGTTGCTTCAACGACACATTTCATACGTTGTTGAAACTTTCATAAAAAACATTACAGGCAATTTGCAGTCAAAGTTATTGCAGTCAAACTACATGTGCGTTATTATAGCAATGTAGCATGACGTCATTATTTTTAAGATAACCCGCTAGAGGGCGCCGCGCGCAATAGAACGCGGTATCGTATGGCCGACACAGAAACGATAAGTATTAAGGCCAACAGCAACTGAGCTTACGAAATACGCCAACAGATGGCGCTGCGCGCAAGTTACATCGCGCTATCGTTTGGTTGACCGAGCGTCCATATATACCCGAGATGATTTTAAATGACTATCTTGTAACAGATACAAGAGCGGGTTTGAGTAGCCTAGTGTGCACGTTACTGCTTCTAATTCGTTAGGACGTTAACGGGCCCGGTCTATCAGACTGCAGGTGTGTGCACGGGTTGCCGTATCGCATTGGCGGTCGCTTCCTCGGGCCATTACCCCTGTATTTTTTTGCGCTTTAAAATTAGCCCACTGTTAAGGGCGAGTTCTTTTCTTAAAATATAATTTCTGAACACAACAACGGTGTATCGACACTCCGTCCGACGGACCTCCCCGCAACTGTTCCCTGCGCGACCCGTACCAGCGTTACAGCAACATTAATTGCACAAGTTACGTTAATGTTACAAATGTAAATGCCACAACTTATTGAATGAAAGTTTCCTGCAAGTTACATATGCGTTATTATAGCAACATTAATTGCTCAAGTTACCTCTATGTTACAAATGTAACTTTGCCACAACTAATTAAATGAAAGTTTTCTGCAAGTTGCATATGTGACGTTGTAGACATATAGAAATTATAATTTATTAAAAGTTTTCGTGAAAACTTTCTTGAAAGTTACAATTGAAACATTTGAGCAAAGTTGCATTTGAAAGTTGTGTAAAGTTCTAGTGATCAGGTCTATGAAACTTACAGGGTATATATACAGCGGAGCCGTTAGAGCTTTGCATCAATATTTCTCAAACGTTGCTAGAACGTTGCAACCTTGCAAATGAAACTTACAAGCCCCCATATGTGAGTTTCAGCAATGTTAACGCAAGTTTTGCATGTTTAACGGGTATGCAACGCCATCTCTGACGGCGAAACGAAGTTTGGTGGGTTAGCTGGTATCTACTAAAATGACTTGATTGATGATAGATATCGGAATCACTAATCTTTAAATTTACATAGTTAGGTGTATCCTGGTTAACTTAACCTAGATTTAATACTTTATTTACTTTACCAAAAAATTGGTCTTAAAGGACATGAACGTACTTTTAAGTTCTCTCGGTTCTTGCAGTGACTGTCGATTATTACTAAGTTGAAAATGTCAAATATAATTTGAACCAATTTTAAGAAAATGCACGCCAACGGGCAATAGTGTCAAGTTAATGCAGTTATGTCAAATTTACACTGAACTACAAGCATTAAGGAATATTTATTTCAATTATATGAATTAAAAAGGAATTACAGTTAATTATTACGAATTGCTTTTTCCATATCCTTGTTGCGTGTATTATTATTACACAACAATCTTATGACGTTTGTATTAATTAAATAACGTAATTTTAAACGATCGTATGAAAATAAAGAGAATCAAGGCATTACCTATAGGTTTGAGGGAAAGATAAATAGGTAAATAAAAGGGAGGGATACCAAATATGGCTACAAGGATCCACCCCACTAACAGGCACGTAATTATTTAACTATTTATTGATTAATTTCACCTATTTATATAATTATTCAAACGGATAACTCACCGCCGCGCGAGCAGAGCGATGGCGCGCAGTGTTCGTTTCGCTGCCGCCGATGCGAGCGCTCCGAGAGGAAGGACTACGAACTAGTTCGAAACATGTCGAGCATCACTCAATCGGGATCTGAAATCAAAAGTGGATTGCTTGTGGGTTGAATCCTTTTCGCTTTAGGTATATGAAACAAGTCTACTTCCTTATTTTTTTCATACTTTAATTTTGGAAGGGAGCCTTATGATAGTTGCGGGTAGCCACGAACTTGTATATACGCAAATGACGGCTGCCACCTGTGCGTCCTGGTGTAAGCTATATAGATCGCACCGTCACCCTGTTAAGGAGGACACATTTAACATAGCTCACCTTTCTTACTCTTAATCAACACAAAACATAAAGCGGTGTCATTCACCCCTTAATATTCAAACAGCTGAGGAATAGAATTCCCTGCCAGCGTCTGTGTTCCCTGAATGCAAAAATTTGGCCGTCTTCAAATCAACGGTGAGTGGGCATTTACTAAGCAAGCGTGTTCTACCCTAGATCACATCCATACTCACCATCAGGCATGATTGTGATCAACGCATGCCTATTTCACACTAAAAAATAAACTCATTTACAGTTACTTACATTAAACACCGTAGTGCAAACGCACCGTACGTCACGAGCACGTGTTCCAAAGGCGACTGAACCCCACATAAACTTCCTTCACCCTTATATCGGCCAAGTTTTTAATAAGTCTGAAGACGTCAAAGAAAGCAAAAAACTTCAAGTTATTTACGAACCAGGTATTTACTGATGGCAATCGGAATGTCTTAATTGAGCATAAGAGTATCGAGTGAATAATTTTCCTTGGTGATTTAAGAGCTATGAAATTCATACGGAAGTTATGGTTTTGATGCAATTGTGTTTCCCGATGACTCATTTTATTATAATACGTACAATCTTCGAAATCATCATTAATTTTTTAAGGCGTGGAAAGAATTCGGGGGTTTTAGTGAGGGTTTTTCTTAGTTGACAAGGAAGCTGGTTTTTTTGTAATAGGCATGTAAGTGAACAAAGCAATGATTTTGCGCTCTACGGAAACCACTGTGCATTATTCACGTTATTTTTACCTTGCAGGTAACACTGGAGTCAAATTTTGGCAGAGATGTTTCCGAACCATTGTGATCAAAGGACCTTCAAGATTTTTGCTCTAAAGCTTACAACGCGAATGATGTAATTATTCAGGTTGTAGAATTTTTCTCTAATTGAATTATCTGCTGGAATTAATGCGTTGTGATAAATCAAACGATCAGATTACTTAATGACAACACAATACACATGTTTATATTCCTAAACGGCGCTGAAAATAGAATACATGGGCAAATCCAAAAAGTAAAGCTATGGCCTGGAATTGAACCTGGATTGTCATCAGTCCATGATGCGTGCTACCCGCTATACCAGCCGTAAATCTAGGCTTAACCGTCGCTTAGAAATAATTGTAATTTCTAACGTATCGTAAAAATAAAAACAAAAATCGGGACGTAAAATTCTCGATAGGTACAGACTTACGTTGAGAAAGCATGTTTAATTTTATTTGGTTTTCTGCAAAATTGTACGCAATACAATGTGTAATTATAGACATTACTTTTTGAGTATAAATCGCACCCAAAATACGATAAGGTTATATTATGACAACCATTTAGGCCCTGATTTCTTAAATTACAATTTATGTCAAAACGATCGGGAAAATAAATCGGATCATTTAAAAAGCTAGTTATTGTTGAACTTTACGCTTAAACACATGCTCCACTTACGAAATTCATTCAACGATCTCGAAAGAGAAACGATTTCAATTTGTAACTCATTGTCGGTTATCGGTTACGCAAACAAAAATTTAACCAGTAGTTAGCAGCGGACGGGATAGACGAATGCCAGTGCTTTTTACCTTTTGTCTTGTATGAATTATAGTAACGCATCAAAATCATTAAAGCATGTCAATCAAGCGAGTGGCTGATAGTATCGCCGCGGGACAAGAAGTAACGAGCCTCATTGTGTGGATACGGTAAGTGAGTCAGATGTAACAATTTAAAATATTCGCTGAGTATTTTAAGACAGAGAGGAGGATTCGCAAGACCCACAATTTGTGACAACATAAAACTTATCCACAGCTTTCAAGCCTCAAATGTCTACTTTACGATAGACTGAATCAGTTCTGCTCTGTTATTGGTAAGCTATTGGATTGGATACAAATTCAATTGGGTCCAATAACTTCACAATAAGCACCATTTCAACGCATCGAGACACAACCTACGCGCCGCTTGCAAATTGAAAATCGATATCACCCGGTCGTATCGGCTCATAATACTGAGCCTATTCCGACTCTATCGTATAATTATCGCGAATTAGTAACTCGCAGTGCTCAAAGGCAGTAGCGCATAATATAATAAAGCTGCAGGCATCGCTCTAGCCAATTAAGCAAGGCGTGGTCGCTAGAGACCTTAGAGAGCGGATGTAGCAGCCTCGTTCGCTCCACCACCTTGCTCAGATCGACGTTTGATGATAACCGCATCTGAAATAAAGCAAAATAAGTATCGCTTGAGTGAAAAGGTCAGCCGGCCGCCGCTGCGCTGAAATTAAAGTCAAAAATAATAATCATTACCGCCACAATACGCGCAACAGGTCCCGTATTTTGACAGCTTAAATGTCGATGCTCGGGCCCCGCGCCCGCGCTGGCCCTTTCGACGGCTTTTCTTTTCGTACCAAATAATTATAATATGATAATTTATGTGTAGCGGCCTGGGTTTTGGTGAGATCGTATCGTTAAGTTTTATAGCTTAATTCTGTTCGGCGAAGCGATGCCGCCGCACTCTGAAACTCGGAAAAGTAACAGCCGTTTTATACTAATTGTTTGTATTACCGTCAGCGATGAAAATGATCCCGCAGTTTTTGCCCGCCGTGAACAAATATGGATGAGTTTGAGTCATAGCGCGGGCACACGAGCTGATTACGACCGTGAATTTACTTAAATTTTGCAAGAATCCCGCATTTAAAAGCTACCATCATAATTTTTATCAACGTAATGTTCTTTTAAGAGCCGTAATTCTTTGTACGGCTCATTTGTAAGGACATTATAAATTTGCGTAAGTGCGGGGCTTTGTGGACTCCTTGTGTGGACGCTAATTGTATTTTAAGAAACGGCTGTCAATATATTTACACGCGGGAGATTATGAACTATTAATCAATGGTTAATTAATGATTGTGGGTGTAATTCATCCGGCTGGGTTTACCGGAAAGGTAGCAACAGATCCGTAACGTCCAGGCGCTGTTCTGATTTAATAATTAATAATGTAAGTTTACTACGAAGTACTCGCGGATATTTGTCATCGTTGCATGCCAGGCGGCACTCTATCGACCATTACTCAATAACTGATAAGACAGAATAGGTAATTTATTTCATAGCCTCAAGGTCGAATAAATGTGTATCGTGATTACTCTATGGTTTTGTAATTATTCTTAATAGATAGTTACAAATGGACAATAAATGGTAATAAACCTACGGATAACAGGACATGAAATCTAACTATTAATAATGGCTTGACAGTGAAGAGTTAAATATGGCTCGCGGTGTCACGGTAAGTTCGGGTTCAAGACAAGTGATTCAACTGCAGCTGAATCAACTGAATGACACATTCCTTTGGCTCTCGTCTATGTATTCTATATTTTGCAGTATAAGCGGGACGATGATTTCTTACGGAAATTTGAGCTAAAAACAGGGGACCCTCCTCACAAGAAACGTTTTCTTCGAAGTTTTTGCTACAATGATAACTCACATACAGTGATAAAACCCTTGCATGGGTATTTAGCAGATTTTAAGATTTCAATGACGAGAGGCGATTGTCGTTTAAAAGAAAGTTTCCTTATAAGGCTTTTGCGAAGACACAACGCTGATGATCTATTTTTTATGACTATGTTTTTTTTTGTTATACCTAGTTTATTTTCTATAAAATTGTGTATATTATCTTATATTTGTGTGTCTTGCAAAAAGGAATAAATGTCTTCTTTCTTTCTTTCTTTCATATTCCAACTGGCCAGTATTTTTTTTCCAATACCAATACCACTTGGACACGTTCCTTGACAACTGATCGGGCACCGATCAGGGCGAGTGGAGAAGATGGGTGAGGCCTTTGCCCAGCAGTGGGACGCATATTCAGGTTAATAACAAACCATGATAAGCATGTAATGCATCAGTAGACATGGAGGAGCAAGCGTGGTCAGGGTTACTGGTATCGAATGTCCGCCATGCTCGACATCCGTATTGATTTTCACTTTATTCATTCGCAAGGTCAATATTACATCGAGAATTCCTTCTTATGTCCACTGAAGCATGACTTAGATGGGTAGGTATGTGTTATAAAGGTTAATTCTGATGTTCTTAAAGTATCGTTCTTTGCAAAAATTCATAATGTGGGTATAGTTTAGGATTTATCTGACCTTGTGCCGACTATCAGTTGTTGGTTTTCTGGTGAAATAATTATGATCAGTGTAGACGGTGTGCTTGAGGCTTCGAGACATTTTGAAGTAAGTGTCTTGTGTGATGTTGGTGATATGGTGTCATACATACATACATACACAAATCACGTCTTTATTCCTTACGGGGGTAGACAGAGCCTAAGGTAACAGGTACCTACAGGCCACATTTAGCAAGATTGTGGGCGTATAGGTGGATAAATAATGGAATCAAAATAGTGATGGGTTGCTAGCCTCATCGCCTATAACAAGATTCCTATGATTTTCGGCCAGTCCCTCGATGGGCTTTTACCATCTGCGCGGGTAGAGAAGTAACTGGTACATTCTATGTTTTTTCTTTGCTCCCAGACTAGCATGGAAGAAATCATTATGTTGATTTATATGAGATTGATTTGGAATCGGAATAGAATAGAATATAATATTTCGGAGGGTAACTGATTTTGGTTCTTTAAAAGTATCAAGTGAGGCGCGGGGAGGTCACAGATGTTGATCGCCTGCCTGATGTCACTTTTCTCTCTTTGCATCTCATACTTGGTAATAAAAAAGTTTTAAAATTTAAATGCTCGCCGTTGTTCCTAAGTTCAACAAGGACTTTCAAAAAGTACAAAGGAAATATAATTTTCGCTCGAAGCCTGAACCTAATAATATAAAGGGCAATTCAATTGATATATTTCGACACCTGAAACTTCAAACGACAATGGCGCCGTATTCGATTGTAACCAAAAAGGATATATAGCGACAATCGAATCGAATCGCGGCGCGGGCGCAGGGCGTGGTCGCCGGCCGCTCTCCTTGACTCCAGCGTCAAGCATCGCATGATCTCTGGCGGTATAATGCGGCCGACTTGTTTTGATACTTGACCAACAATATTGAAGTGTAGTTGTAGAAAATTTTGGATCGGATTAAGTCATAAGTCATTCGTCGCTTTCATGTGTACATTGGATCTTACAAGCTACTAAATTTCCCAAAATGAAACACTGTAACAGGGCAATGCAACATAACTTAACCTAATAATGCATGATTTTAATTACACATAAATGGATAACTCACGTATAAAAAGTCGAGTGATGCTCGACATGTTTCGGACTATTTCGTAGTCCTTCTTTTTATACGTGAGTTATCCGTTTATGTGTAATTATGATTGAGTCTCACGGTAGTTTCATGTTGAAAATGCATGATTTCTAGCAGGATTAGGGAGAACTGTAAATGTGATAATTTCGATACAATACATACATCATTTGTTATTATGCCATTTCTTTAGATGGAAAGCGATTTGTTTGTGTTTTGACAGAAACTGAGTAGGTAAACTGAATGTAGCGACTGCTTGGGCATAAGCCTGATGTTTACACGCCATTTTAACACACTGAAAAACATATTCAATACATACATACAATACCGTCACGCCTCTTTCCCACAGGGGTAGGCAGAGACTACTTTGTTCCACTTGCTACGATCCTGACATACTTTTTTTGCTTCATCCACATTCATCGATCTCTTCATACATGCTTGTCGGTTTCGGGTACTCCTGACCTGACCTTTTTCCAAAACGTCTCCTATTTAACATATTCAAGAGTCGGAAAAATCGGTTTTAAAATTATCTAACCAAGTATCAAACCCGCTGAAGCCACGCGCAGCTGCAGTGAATGTGGCGACTGCCTGGACGCAGGCGCGGTGATAACACACCGCGTTATCACACCGCCTCCCGCTACGGAGGCACTTAACTATGCTACGTAAAATACGGTTTCCATCAAGGTTGAATATGGCTCTGGTGTATAAGGCAGTCGAGATACTTTTTAATTAACACTAAAGAAAGTTTTTTTAAAATTGGGACAATTTACACTGGCGATTGTAATGCTTATGTTTACCAATATTTCACCGAAAAACGTGTGACCAAACTCATAGGTAGTTTGCCAAACATTTCATTTGACAATCTCCATATTTTTTTTATTTTTTATTTTTATTTATTAAGAAACAAACAGTCGCATAGGTACATAAAATAACTATGACAATGAGTGAAAATAGACCTTTAGTTTCCTTAGTTGAAAATAATACAAGTACAATGGCACAGCAACAAAAAATTCTGTTAATATATCAACTTTTAGCAGTGGCGGATTTACACATTTTCAAGGTATAAGTTGAATAGTGTTTTTGCCGCCCTTGCAAAATTTGTTGCAGACTTCTATCTGTAAGACATCAGAAAACCGTCATAGAAAAATCTTTTTGATTTCTATGAGGTAAAAAAAAAAAGGTCGTTCCCCAAATTTGCCGCCCCCAAAATCTGCCGCCCTAGGCTCGAGCCTACTCAGCCTTCTGGTAAATCCGCCACTGACTTTTAGGAAAACTTATAAAACATACCTAACCTAATGTATGCCACGCTTAAAGGTTTTACGATTTTTGAAAGTTCATGATGGGCGATAATCTTAGGAATCTGCTATAGGCGATGCGGCTAGCAACCCATTACTATTTTTATTCCCGTTACCACCCATACGCCCACCATCAAGCTAAACGTGGCCTTTAGGTCTTGTTACCTTGACTGTGTCTACCCCTTAAGGGATATAAACGTGATTTATGTGAAACTGTGTGTCTAACGCACTCGAAATCACATTTGAATCCGCACTATTTATTTTTTGTCAACCGGTAATTGAAGAAGGTAAAAAGAGATGGCGTGTGAGAAGAAGAAAAATATGTACTTCTATGCTGGTCTGGGAGCAAAGAAAAAACGTAGAATTTACAAGTTGCTTCTCATCCCGCGCAGATAGTAAAAGCCCATCGAGGGAATGGCGTAAATCACAGGAATCATGTTATAGGCGATGCGGCTAGGCAACCCATGACTGTTTTGATTCCATTTACCATATACGCTCACAATCTTTCTAAACGTGGCCTGTAGTTCTTGCTACCTTAGGCTCTGTCTGTCTGTCTGTGGGTAAAGACGTGATTTGTGTATGTATGTTTTTTCCGCTAGTCGATAGTAAACGAGTCGATAGTAATTGATTTCACTATAAAGTTGATAAGCCGATGCCGAAGGGAACACTCGTTAGCTTAAATAAAAAGTTATCTAACGAGAACGAAACAGCGGACAAAAACTTGTGCTACATACTGGCAACCATTTCAAAACTGTCCCATCTAGAGACATATTTTACGTCATGTTCGTACTATAAGTCCACAGTGTAATATTTATGATGTTTCCATTACGCTGCGAGTTTATAAATGCTACGTACGTGCTATGTACAGTATTAAAAGTGATAGGGCAAACAATAATACCTGCGTATTTACCCTAAACTTGCTGTTCCCCGTGGTTCCGCCCCGATTCATAAAAAGATTCTAAATATCTATATATATCATTTTTTTAATCTTAGGAATCATGTTATAGGCAATGCGGTTAGCAACTATTGTAGTCACTATTTTGATTCCCCTTTACACCTTTACGCCCACAATCCTGCTAAACGTGGCCTTTGTATGTATGTAAAACATTCCGTGGGCCTTAAGCAATATTTGAAAAAAAAAATAGCCGAATTGGTCCAATCGCTCTCGAGTTTTGCGCTTAGCAACATTCATTTCTATTTACATATTCGCTGTTACCCGCTACTCCGTCTGCGGATAATTCGCTCATCGCTATCCCGCAGGAACTATGCCATTTTCCGGGATAAAAAGTAGCCTAAAACCTGTAAAAAATAGTAAGCTACAGTTGAATCACAGTCCTGACCCAGCGCAGATCGTTCTCGCAGTGTCATAATAATTTTCCTTGACAAGCAATGCGATTCCGTTGCCCTATCGGGTCAGCAATGCGCAAATGATACTTATTTTATTGTAAGCGTCTTTAGGATATGATAATTCCTTATAATCAGGCAAACAGCATACCTACGTATGTCCGAAGTAGGCAAATTATAGGAACTCTTTATAACATATATTTTTTGCTTTGCTTCAGATTTAAATATAGCGTATGACACTCACAAATAATGTGGCTTTCTTTTGGTAAAAGAATTTTCAAAATTGGGTGGGGAGATCCTGAGATTATACCCAACAACCTCATAAACTTACAAACTTTACCTTGTTATAATATTAGTATAGATGACATTATTGAACAATTGTGAACACGACTTCTAACTATAGACGCTTCTGAGTTTTTACAACGTCGTGTGGTAACAGCCGTAAATTCTATAACATTCATTTGTTTTTCGTAGTGATTCAATAAAATTGAGACTGTGAACTAAGTGACGGTGCTTGCTGTGTATTTAGACGCTACCCACTCACTTGCTTTCGATTTTAAGATAAGGTAGCCTAAATTGCTTTGACATTTCACAAATACGACGGCACAGTGTCACGTTATTTTCAAAAATCGATAACTTTGTTTCTACTCAACCATTTTCAAATATTTTTACCATTTAATAAAGGTGAATAAAAGAAGAATTAGACAGCAGCGCTATAATTATGGGTTATTATACCAAAAATATTTTTTAAAAATGCACAAAGTTGACATAGTGAAATAATTGCTGAGTTTATGTCGAAAACTATTTTTAATTAAAAATATAGGCTGATAACATGTATTTTTCTATTAATTAATTTAAAGTAGACTAAACAAGCTTTCATTTGATACCAAATAACCAGTTCGTCTTCTTAGAAAAAATATTAAATAAAAATAGTTTAATTTTCGATTCAAAACTTTACAGAGCTCAATTTGTCGCGAAACAATATGTTACGTTCATGATTTTTTTTCTGGATCATTTAGGCCCCGAATTACCAAAATATAGTCATAAACAGGATGAGAGACTAATAATCTTTAAATAAAATGCATATTATGTGCAATTTACACGGTAATTGTAGCCATATAATTCAAGATAACAAAAAAGTATTTACGTACCTAGAAAAATCCCAAGTTTTGTTAGTGCCAATCACTAAGAACAGAAATAAGTTGTAACCACAATATCACGTTTAATAAACACACCACAGCACACACTTTATAACCATGTAACCATTATAAGCCATATTAGTGCTTAACATATTAATAATTACACTCAATCACAGTAAATAAACAATCGAAATGCCATTTTTTGCGATTGCGACATCTCACCGCACGCGCTGACCGTTACTGACCTTGGAATAGTTCAAAATTCAAAATGGTTGCCTATTTAGGACGGGGATACAACGGGCGCGGCACAGGTGTGCAATAGAAATGGGTTTAGCGATTTGAAAATTTTAATGGTGTGTATGATAATTATATATTTAATTCTCTATTGTGATTTAATGTATGTTTATTATTAAATGTAATCTATACAAAATAGTTAGTTATTGTCGATTTGGATTTGGATTCGACTTTTGTAAACATCCAGTATATCAGCAAAAAATTTTAAAAGTAGGTTTGTAACTTAGTTTAATCCATAAACTGCAGTTGTAAAAAGTGTAAAATAAGAATAAATAATGTTTTTTTATTAAAACAGGAGCTGAGCCCGCGGCTTTGCCCCCGTGAAAAAATTAAAAGTCTAGTTCCTTATCCCGTTCCCTTTTGTAAATTCCTTCTTAGTGCACCTTTATGATCCTCAAGGATTATGTCTATAAAATTTCAACTATTTAGGTTTAGGCTGTGCGGTGTCTGTCAGTCAGTCAGTTACACTTTTATAAATCGTTTTTTAATGAAGTGTACCTACCTATCTTTCATTCAAAGTTTCCACTGTAACTTTCAATCATTTGCTGGGCTCCAAATAAGACGCATTTTGTTTAATTTATAAACAACGACAACGCAATAATAATATTAATAGGTACAGTCAGCGCCAAATAGTTCGTGACATCCATAGTGGCCAATAAGTTAGCAACACGAATTTGTTTCAACTATAACAAAGAAGTGTTGCGAAGCATTTGGCTACTTTAGGTGTCACGAACTGTTTGACGCTGACTGTACCATCGAGTTAATCTAATTACGGACATGGCAAAAAAGGATCAATTGTGATTTGTTTTTATTTTAAATTGCTTATTAGGTTGTTCTTAACGAATAAAATACAAAATATTAGTAGAATGCCTTTTAATGAACAGTTCACACAAATTAAAATAATATTTAAACAGAAGTAAACACAATATATTGTAGTTAAAATATTCATAGGTGCCTATGTCGAAAAGATCACCATCGATCGTGAAAAAAAAAACAGCGCCTCAAAAAGAACCGGGCTAAAAATCTCGAAAAGTCATTCAAAAAGTAAAAGAGACAGCCGCTAAATAGATGTGGTAGCCCGGGCCCTGAGTTCTTCGGAATAAATTTTGTGCGAAATTTGCGATGTTGTCCGTCCACCTAGTAGAAGGCCAGCACTGCTTCATATTCATACATAAGATAAGACAGTACAAAATGTTCTTTAATGAACACCACAAACCAATACAGCCAGATTACTAAAATCAGTGTTTTTTAGATTTAGATTATTTATTCATTCAATAAAAATTTATGAGTTGTACTGTCAAGTTAGTAGAATTTAGATTGAAAACGTAAATGAATTAAAATACATTTTCAAGCTAGGAGAATTTAGATTAAATTGGTCAAGAGTAAATGGAATCAAATACATTTTCAACTAGGGGAATTTAGATTGAAATCGTCATGAGTAAATGAAATAAAACACATGTACATACAATACATACGGTAGATACAAATATAAACCGGAAATCGATACATGCTTTTTTAACCACCAGCGCTTTCGTAAAGACCCTCGTTGCCAAGAATAATTCGCCACAAGAAACTAAACATTAAGACATTACAAACACTGCACTATCCTTCTTTTTTTAGCATCAGAAAAGAGGTAAACTATTTTGACATGTCTGACACGTATATATCATCCACCAATATTATTATTATAATTATAAAAACAATGCAAGAACATATAAATATAGATAAACTATCATTATTTCCCATGGCATCAGCTTTTGAGCTGGTGGGGTGCTTGGAGTACCATCACCCAAACTGCACGGCGATTTTGTTGGCGACTGTTTCCTGAAATACGATTGCAATTATTTTTCCAACTAATATTACAACTGTATTTAAATTTAATTCCGTGCTTATAGTCACATGAATAAAAAAAGATGTATCACCTTGTCTGTTTGCGAGGTGAAGCATCAGGCAAAAGGAACCGCTCCAACTGGCTTGCCCTTTTTGGCCGACCTAGTTACAAGTGGCGCGTTTCGGATGGCAAGTCCCGAACACGTCTTTTAGTGTCAGCAAGACACTTCAGGACTAATTTTTTTTCTTCGTCATACGTCCTAAAAAGAAAAAAGAAATTTAACACGTTTTTATGTCATATGCATATTTGAAGTGAAAACAAAAAAATCCCAAAAAAATATTTATTAAAGTATTCTCGTATTATTATTGCTAGGTATATTGTAGTGTTTCCTTGACACGGGAAGCACCAGCTTTCAAATAAACAAAGAATCATTTAAATCGCTTCGCCCAGTCGAAAGTTATGAGGTAACAAACATAAAAAAACATACGAATTGAAAACCTCCTCTTTTTTGAAGTCGGTTAAAAAGTTAAAAAAAACAGTCGGTAGGTAATATGCGTTCCGTCTCCCAATTATACATTTAAAATCACCTCCCGTTGCGCTATTTACCAAAACCTGAACTGATAGTGTATTTTTAAATTTAAAATTAGTAGTAATTAGTATATTAGTAATGTTTTTTGCTAAATACCAAAATAAGAAATATATTGAAAGAACGCAAAAAAATCACAAATAAGTATGAAATGAGACAAGTGTACCCATGCCTTACGACCGGTCATGCTGTCAAAGCGTATACCAGAATTGCTTCTGGTAGCTACAGTTACCGGGTTGTACTCATAGTTAACCGTCACATGTTTTGTTCGCTAATCCTGTGTGATAAGCTGTGGTTTAATACATTTTATGGTTTATAAATAAAGTTTAATACTACAACTATTTAATAACAATTGATTAAACAAGAAATATGTGCTAATCTTAGAAATGTAGGGCAATAAAATACAAACCTCGTCAAAAAACTACTTAGCTATTCTTTTAAAGTGAGATTTGTTGATGATCAATACGTAATAGGCCAAAAATATATAATTGATCTCATACACCAATAAACACTGAGTAGTTTAATGTATAATACTCATAGAAATATATAGATTTGAATACTTACGGCATTTGAAAAACACTTGACACTTTTTGACGAACTCACTGTCGAAACACCTTGCAAAGTAATTCAGATTTAAAATATTTTCGGTGTATTAAATACGATGAAACATTTTTTAAACGTTGTTATGTTGGTTATTCTGTATTGTGAAAACGGTTCATAGCATATCTGTGGCACCGTTTACAGATAAAAAATCGAAAACCGTCCATACTCTCCTTGGTAGCCACAGCTACCAGAAGCAATTTAGAGGTGCACAAAGTTGGTAGCTACAGTTACCAGAAGCAAGTGAGTGGCTAACTGTACCACATTCAAGCGCCAGTCCATTTTACTATTGCAGATTTGTTAGAATTAAGTGAAATTAAGATCGGATTACTGTAACGTGACTTATACTTACAGAATGTAAAAGAAAATGAAGCAATAAAATGTTTATAGACGGAGAGCTACAGAAATAGGTAAACAATTTATAGAGCAACGTAATCCCTCTAGTTAGTATGCCATACTATCATTTTTAGTTAATTCAAGCGCCTGGCATCTTTTCAGCGGTGCCTCTGTACAAAGTGAGAACTTTAAATAAGTAACAATAACGTTTTTTTAAATGGTCTGTCGTGATTTTTTTACTTAAAACTCCACAAGTTTAGTGCTGTACCTATTCTCCATTCCAATTCATTTTAACTATTTTTTTAAACAAACCGATTTCTCTAAATTCCCACACAGTCACTCGTATTAAACTCATATAATACAGGGATGTTGAAGGATCCTACTTGATATCTTCGATTTTATATGAACTCGGGAGGACTTGTTTGTTTACAAAAGCGTTAAAAAGTATTGGAATGGACCATACGTTGTTCATTCCAACATCGGTCCATCACAACTGATCATAATACCCACAATGTCACCGCCTTCCGCGTAATCGACCGATGCACCAATTAAATACATTCATATTCATTAACTTAGGTATATGAAGGTTTAATTATAGGAAGACACCAACATCTAGACCGATAAACAAGGAAACTTTATAGATTATATGAGCTTGCCTATACTTTGTATGTCTACAATTATAGTTTATTCTAATTCATAGTTCGTATCTAGGAAGATAGATTTGCTTAATTGGTCATTATGATTGCCATAATAATTGATACGGGATTAAATGTTTTTTAATAAGGCATTTGAGAAATGATTGATTGGATGGTCGGACAGAAATATAGGTTTTGTTCAGTTTATTGCAGAGTTCGATACAGTGAATACTTTTTAATAACCGATACAAACTTTATCACCAAGAATAAATAATAAAATGAACAAAAATTAAGTATTCGTACTTATTAATTCTTGAGTACAATACAACTCTATTTTACTTTCTTGATGATAAAAATACTTCAAAACAAAAGAAGATAACACTGGCAACTTAAAGCCGGGTACTCATCTGTGAGCTGTAAAGGTGTGTTACGGTTACAGCTTACAGATTGAGTACCGGGCTTAAGGAAGGGATCTTTCCCTGTCTCACTCTAGTGATGTATACATAAGCTACGTTGAAACTAGTTAAAATCTCCTCTTTTGGAGAATCCTAACTTGTTAGATACAAATTAGCAGCTACTTTAAAGTTAAAGCTTTACACTAAAATGCAGAAACTTCGCCGAAACCGATGCGATCGTCGTATGCGCACACGCACCAATGAGCGCACGGCATAAATTATTCTAATATCGAAGCATCTACTAGTTCCTTTCTTGTTTTAAACTACACTGCACTCGGGTATTACATTTTATTGAGTGTGAAATCGATTCTTTGGTATTGTCTTTTCCTGAACACAAACAACTAGTTAATTTGCATGTGTAACAGTTGTGTTCATTAAACTTTGATAATGATCCCGTAGAGGGATCGAAACGTGTGAGTGTTTGTGTGGTGTAAGGGATAATTAAGTTTGTGGGATTTATATGTGTTTTATTGGGAGCAGTGGAGGGAGGGTTGCATGAAAAACATATATATTTTACACAGGCTTGGTTATCTTGCACGTGAGTAGCGGAGTAGCAAGGTAAATTTTTTGTTCGTTAAAGCTACAACTAAAGATTGCAAAAATGTTACCTAAAACAAGAAATTGTACCTGCCAACCATTTTTCATTATTTTTGACAGCCCATAACTTTATAATAAAAAAAAAATATTACACATTACATACATTAACATACCATTAATCATAAATATTAAATTACCAGATAATAAATAGTCAGAAATACAATAACTTAAAAAATATTTTCTTAAATGAAAGGTGTTAATATTATTCGTATTGAGGGCGTGTCTGTTGGTCGGCTTCGCCTCGCCCCGCGGCTCTCGCCGGGGTATGGGAACAAGTAAAGTTAAAATTTAATAAACCGTAAAAAACGCAAAACTGCAAACGGTCAATATAACGCGAGAACGAAATGGCTAAATTCGATTTTTCAACCACTTCAAGTAAAGCACTCTTACTTACACAATTTATGCCTCTTTTATGGTATGGATCTGTCTTTTACAGTTAAATGAAACATTTATTTTATACCCACACTGAAACCTAAAACAATAGCCTTGCACTTCATATTAGTTTGTATGTAGGTAGGTTTAGTTTATCTTAAAATTGTTGACATTCATTTCTGTGTCTGTGACATTGCCCGTCTTCTCTAGGCATTTCCCATTACCTCTTCTTCGGTTTGCTATTGATGATATTTTTATATATATTTATATAGATATGAAAACTATTGTTAAAGCTTTGGGTTTGAATTCGTGTACCTGGTATCCTCCTGATAGTTCAGCTTAGCGCTGTAGAGCGTAGCATGTAGCATGGGGTACACCCATGAGAGGTATTTGTTTATAATATGTTTCACAGTGATTTCAATTATAAACAAGTAAATCAGGAAAGAACACGAGGTCTATCTGCGAGTACAGTGCAGGCCATGCATGTGTACGCTCAAATTTCTGAGACGGTCGAACCCGATACGCATGAGACGCGGATTCCGTAATCTCGATCCCAAGGTCGTGTGCAGTATCGTCTCGGACAGACGATCCGGCGTGTCGGGTGTACGATGCGATCGACTTACCCATCGACATCGACCGATCACGAGTATAATGTCAACGCACTTGTATCTTGTTAATTAGAAGTGTATTAGATTCGAGATGTGGGCGACAGCGTTTGGATTACCTAACCACAATGAAAGCGGTACTGCATTTGAATGCAAATGTGTTGTGACAGACAGGAAGCCGATTTTTAAATTTGTAAATTATAGCTCTAATCAGTCTTGTCGATTTGCTGAAAATTTAATTTGAGCTTAGTTTTGAAAATTCTCCTTTGAAACCACTCAATAATTCCGTATGTACTACTACTTAAATTGAAATTCCTTGCAAAAAAAGTTAAGGTGTTAACGATCAATTTTACGATTCGTGTCTGTAGTAAATCGTATTTTTGAGAATTCAATTAATTAATTTAATTAAATTAAGGCAGAATTCCTGAACATTTCGACCGCGTGCTGTACAAGAAAACCGATCGACGACCCAATCGACAGCAAGTAGCATTAGGTAGTAACGGAACACTGTCGCAACGCTCTTCGCATGACACACCGCATTAAACAGAATCGCACACATAAACTTTTTATAAAGCATGGAGAAATCCGCATTGTGGAGGGTTTACAACATTTAATGCGATGCCGATACGTCGAACGATTGCATAGTATTGCACCGCTGAGTGGGCGTCAACACGCAAGTCTGCTTTGGTGCGCCATGCAAATGTTTTGATATACACAACATTGGCCGATAGTGTATTAGGTACTGTTTGATTTGTGTGGGCATTGTCGGCCTTAATGTACCGTTTCCTCGATATTAAGAATTAAACTGCGAATATTCTGCGAAGTACTACCGATGAAAGATTCCACCAATAACCGCCTACGAAGTTGGATGTCCATGCGGGCTTCAAAGTCCTCGTAAAACGTTTATTGCTGTAATTTTATTTTACTGTACGATTTGTATAGGTTAGTAAGCATAGTCAATTATAGAAGAAAAGTGTGGTAATGCCGGGTGAGATTTTCAAATAAGATTTCAGCGAGGGGAAATCTGTAACTATGTATCACATAAATAAATTTCTTAGAATGATTTTTGAGCTACGAAAATTTTAATTAAATGCCTATTTTTTTATCTGCGTCTTGATAATATGTGCTCGCGTATTAAAATTTGCAAAACTCTTCTGTCCGTGTTTATACGTGCATATCTAAGGCTACGGTACTAACTGGCATAAAGCATTGTACGATTACCATTAGGTATTAAATCTCGAATAAGGATTTACATTCAAAATCAAAATAGCAATCACGCCACAAGGCGCTACTTGAACTTTAAAGCGCGCCAGTGGCGGAAATTGTCCTTCAAGTTCCAGGTATTTAGAAGTCTATTAACATTATAGGCATAATAAATAAACAGTCTATCTACTACTAAACGCAGCTAAAACGAAATGCATAAAATTTTCGTTACCAAATGTACGACAGGTTGAAACAGCTATTTCCATAAACGGAGAGAAGCTGAACCTCGTTGATGACACCGTTTTTCTTGGTCTTACCCTGGATCGAAACTTACAGTGGAGCCCACATATCTCTGCTCTTGCTGGTAGATTGAGTTCTGCCGCCTATGCTGTACGAAGAATTAGACAATTCACCAACGTGGAAACTGCTCGACTGGTTTATTTCAGCTATTTTCATAGCATTTTGTCTTACGGCATTCTGATTTGGGGAAGAGCAGCTGACATTCAGAGTATCTTCATTTTACAGAAGAGGGCAGTTCGGTCCATCTACAATCTGAACTCCCGAGAGTCATTAAAAGAGCGCTTTAAAGAGATAGAAATTCTCACAGTAGCTTCGCAGTACATACACGATGTGATTATGTACACACACAGGAATTTCAATTCCTTTAAGAAAGTGTCGGACATCCATGATATCAACACTCGTAATAAACACAAGCTTCTCGTTCCTAAATTTCGTCTACGGAAAGTAAGTAAATCTTTCCTGGGAAATTGTGTCAGGTTCTACAACAAAGTGCCTGTAGATGCGTGGAAATTGTCATATGTGTTATTCAAGAAATACATAAAGAACACGCTCTTAAAGAAAGCATATTACACAGTCGATGAGTACATGTGTGATAATAACATGACATGGCCATCTTTGGAAAAATTACCGTAAGCATCCAGTGTTTTGTGAGTGATCCTGTAGTGCGTGTGTATGTGTGCGTGTGTGTGTGTGTATGAGTGTATGCGTGTAGTGTCGACTAGATACGGTCTCTGGCCCTGTTGCTACCGTCTGCTGTTGAGGTTAGCTGATCTTGATTAATTAAGATTCCAAATTGTATAGCTGTATTAATTAAAATTATTAATTAAGATAGGTATTATCAATATAAATATTGTACCTATTGTAATTGTTTATTTAAATATTTATTCTATTTTTCATAATGATTAATTTTTACAATGACATAAATATTGCTATGTCGTATGTGTATTAAACTAGGTATTAGGTAGGTATATTGTTAAGCTTATGGATTTCCGGTTTATTTCTTTTACTTTTTTTTCTTTTACTGTTTAGTTGCAGGCTAGCGACGTCGAAGTTCCTAAAACGTTCCCATAGTGTGCCTGTGGGGACGGAAGCGAGACATGCCCTCGGTACCGCTCTGCTTTCAGAGCAGGACATGAGTGCGTGAAAGCCAACATTAGGGGCGGCAGACGTAAGCTTGCCTTCGGAATCCAAAAGCTTATTGGTTACTTACTTGACATGAAATGTATATTTCATAATTTTGTTTTATTATAATTTTTTTTTTTCCTGCGACATTGGAGACATCTCCAATTAGTTTATTTGACGGTGGAGGCGTTTTACACCTCCACTGAACTTACTATTATTATTATTTTTTTTGTTTTTTATTTTTTTTTTTGACCAGTAGAGACTTTATACATCTCTACTATTTATAGATTAATATAATTTAAGGCTCGGGGACCTTATACATCCCTTATATAAATGTATTTAATGTAAGTAGAATTTAAGTATTCTTAGTTACTGTATTTTTATTTGAAAAAATGACTTTCTGCCAAGTTTCTTGCGGCGCATTCTTCTTGGCAATGATGGTCTTTCCGAATGTGCTGGTAGTTTCAAAAGACATGTAAAAGAGCCCTTAGCGGCCAATTTGCAAAATAAATTATCTTATCTTATCTTATCTTATCTTATCTAGTATTCAGATCTTGGCCCTCACCATAACCTATCACGCAAGTAAATGGTCATACCGACTTAATGTCTAGTTTTTACGTAATCTTGAATAAGTGACCAAGGAATTTTTCAGATTCACACCATCTCAGCAATTGAACTTTACTCTTCGAAGGTGACGGGAGTGTTCTAATTTCTATACGGGTCGTTGAAACATTAACAAGAACACAGAATAATAAGAATTTTGTTACAAGCTTGTGCACCAAATTTTAAGTCAATCCGATCTTTAGATTGCGACTATGCAACAAGTTAAAAAATGAACTGTCTGCTACTTTGCATTTGGCACCAGAACTTACAACAGAATCATATTACAAAAAAAGGTTCATTCTCAAAGAATTTCACTGTAGCATACCTAAATATTCTAAAAATAATTATGAAAGAGACTAAGATGCCTATACCTCGATAAACTATACAACATTAAGGCTTGGAACGTATGCATGAACAACAGCCGCATCGCGCTGCATCGCGCTGCGGGCTGGTAATGAAGCGGCGACGTCCGCGCGGCGCTCGCGGCGTTCCCGCGCTAATGCGCCGGCGCATCGCCATCGCGCTCCCGATCATCCCACCGTTCCACAGTGCACCTAACATTTAAAGACTTTAATGAGATAATAAGACCATTGCCAACGAGCTGTGGAACTTTTTGAGCCTTGGGAAAGGCTCGCAAATAGAAAGGGGTGGAAGGAAAAAGGGGAGGCCGTTGCCCAGCAGAGGGGAAAAAAATGGTATACGATATTATAGACGGAAAATGAGAAGGCGTGTTACCCGATGGCTAACAATTATTTCCGCCCATGAAAACTTTAATATAGGTAGGTTATAGGTGCGTTGTCGACCAAGAAACAAGTAAGCTCGTTTTGACTAATTTTAAAATACCTCCTGAACGTGAAGGGTGAGTTTATTATTTTATTTGAATTTATTTACTGTTCGTGTAATCAGGCGCCATTGTGGCGGTGCCAGGTATCGTAACGCCCGCGGTTATGCTTGACATTAGCTTGAAATAAACATTGGCGATTCGCAGTTTCCACGTTCATGCTCTAAACCATCTCTAAACGGACCATCGGGGCTTTCTACGAATTTATTTATAGCCCCACTACCTCTTTATAGCGTTATTCCTGGGACCTAGCTGAGATATACA
The DNA here is from genome assembly GCA_932294345.1 of Pandemis cinnamomeana. Taxonomy (NCBI): domain Eukaryota; kingdom Metazoa; phylum Arthropoda; class Insecta; order Lepidoptera; family Tortricidae; genus Pandemis; species Pandemis cinnamomeana. The sequence continues at coordinate 6,376,895 of OW028715.1, read as the reverse complement.
GCCTGTATCGAATTCATAACGTCATAAACATTATCGAATCATTTTGGAATAATATTTGTATACCTGTGATTGGTATGTTTTACTCTGTATTGACATTGTTTTAGTAATTGAGTAGGTTATTATACCTAATTACCTTGGCTGTTTATCAATCGGTACTTACCTGTACAGCTTTACTGAGTTTCGCTAGATGTTTGAGAAATCGAAAAAAAAAACGAGTTTTTGTAACCAAAAATCTCACTTATTTAGTATAGAAATCGTCAGAACTGTTTGCGATGCCTCGAAACCGTAATGTTAAAATATTATAAGATTTGAACTGTACCAGATTAGAATGTACCAGTTCCTTCTCTTCCCGCGCAGATGTTAAAAGCCCATTGAGAAAATGGGCGAAAATCACAGGAATCATGTTATAGGCGATGCGGCTAGCAACCTATCACTATTTTGATTCCATTTTCCATCTATACGCCCATAATCTTGCTAAACGTGGCCTGTAGGTCTTGTCGCCTTGGGCTCTTGCTACCTCGTAAGGGATAAAGACGTGATTAGTGTATGTGTATGTTGAACTGTAATTTTTACCAGTCACCGTAATCAACCAGCACAACCGTATAGTACTTAAATAAAGAAAAACTACCTTAAAATTTCCCAATATATAATTTACAATCATCTGCCCGCGACTTTGTCCGCGTAGAATTAGACTTAAGAACTGTTGATAGTATTTTCTGCAATAATTATTTACGTTACGACTCTAGGCAGCTACGACCTTTGACATATTTATCGCTATCTCGCCGGAACTATGCAATTTTCCGGGATAAAAAGTAGTCTATGTTTCAATACAGGGTACCAGCTATTTTATACAAATCCGTTCATTCGTTTCAACGTGAAGAAGGAACAAACATACACACTCACTCAAATCGTCACAAACTTTCGCATTTAGAATATTAGTAGAATTAAACGAGAAATATTTGTATGTACTTAATTATTATCCATCGTAGAGCCTAGAATGGACTTCGAAGCTTATTTAAACCTCATGAGAGGAAGTCTCGTCAATTTTTTTTTCACAGTCGTTTTTTAAACTTGCCTTCTTTTACAGGGACCGCAATTGCGTCTCGTCGTGACTGCGGCAGGACGGTGGTGAGGCAACGCGCGGAAGCTTCGTTACGACGCGGACAACGCGCCGCTAACGGGGAGTGCCAGAGTGAACAGGTGCCGTACTGTGCCAAGCACAAGTGTCTGAAGAGGGACTATAATTTAGAAAGAAAGTAAGAAAGAAGAAATTTATTCCTTTTTGCAAGACACACAAATATAAGATAATATACACAATTTTATAGAAAATAAACAAGGCAAAACAAAAAAACATAGACATAAAAAATAGATCATCAGCGTTGTGTGTCTTCGCAAAAGTGAAACGGTCGCTGGCTCAGCATCACGCTGAGGTGTTAGACACCTGCAACACTGATTTTCAGCCAGAACCGTCTATGACTCACGAAACGATACACAGATAAAATATACTACATAAATGACTTATGACTTATGACTTATGACTAATCTATAAACTTTCACGTAAACAATGCAATACATAGATAGAACCCGACTTACGCGTAACTAAAGAAATACATAAATTAATTAAATAGTTTACAATAAACAAAAAATAAAAAAGGAGGGAAAACCAAATTGTTCAAAAACAACAGGTTGGCATTTCAAAATACAAAGTAGTGGAGGACTATTGGTTAAAGTACCTACATAAATAAAAGTGAATGTTGCTAAGCGCAAAACTCGACAACAGCCGGTCCAATCTAAGGTATTTTTTTTTTCATAATTATGTTCCTTAAGTAATGAAAAATGTAAATATTTAAAAAATGGAACTGGGGCGAAGCTGTGAGGAACAGTTAGTAGTAATAATAAGCATTAAATTTCTGACAGATGTCTGACAAAAATAAAGTTGTTATATAAGTTAGTCTGCTAGTATAAAATAATGTCTCTTATATATTCTTTTTCCCATGGAAAGTTAGAGAAATTCTGTTTTTAACGGTTACAGATGCCAAATTTGGAGTCTCTTATAATTATAGTTACGAAGTAAGGACTTTGAACCAAGAATGAAAATTTTAATCTTATCCCTTGAGAATCTCAAAAAATGTCACCTTGTTGCTTCTATTTGATTTTCAAGGCATATGTTTGTAAAATTTTAAGTCTCTTGCTTTAGTGGCTTAGACTGTCTGTCGATCTACTGTTTCAACGGAATACTCCCCCAATTGAATACAGTGTCATTTTTGTATAGATTTCCTTAACGGTTTTCTAGTCGCCAGTACCGAGTCCCCGGACGTATTTAATGGCGGGAAGTCGAGCACAAATTAAAACGGGCCGTCCGCCGGCCGTCTCCTTCGTTTGCATATTTACCCTGTTTTAGTGAAAGTTATATTTTCATCTACTGCTTCACAGACTAGGAAAGCAAGACTGAACTCCACAAAACATTAATTTGCATAAAAGTAAAAGATGTAGTAAAAAGTTTCATCTAAGCTTCGCTTACAGTTGAAGAAACAACATTTTGTTTTTCCTTTTTAAACGCCTATAGTGCTGAGAATGGACAGTTTCACATTATAAATATATAATAAGCCAAAAATAGTGATGTTTTTATGTACACGGCAACTAACATACACCAGGCGCTCAGAATCCCACAGCAGCCGCATTAATAACTTCATCTACTAAGAATTATGGCCTGTTCACAGACAACTAAGCCTTGTCGGGTTGTCCGTCCGTACGACACGCTTGATTTAGATGTCCTCTTGCACTTATCGGTTTCCTTTGCATATGGTATAAAATCTGCAATTCTTAGTCCGTTATATTACATGAAATGGAATATTGAATGAATCGTCGCTTGATTGATTATCATTTAATTCAGTTTAGAATGTGATCGAAATTACATAAAAAGCCTAGTGGAATGACTTCTAAAGAAGGTGGTTCTAAATTTATATTCACGATACATAAGAAATTTAAGGCGAACTTTACGATGAAGCCCGTAAACACCTGCGAAGTAAAACAACAGCCCTAGCCTTCTATTTCTAAAACGCCTGTGGCACTTACTAAGGCGACATCATATAATTATAACTGTGTTCCAACTTCCGAGTTTTGGACACAATCTTCTTCAATTCGCACCCATGAAACTAACTGGTGTATTTGTCTTCAATTCTGCCGTCAAACAACTCTGATTGGACATGGGTATAGAGGTAACGGAAAACGTTGTACGATAGTTCTGCATCTTTGTAATCTCTACTGCAGAACTCAGGTAGGTATATGAGCGCCTGGCTGATGATAAGTCAGTTGGTCATTTTAGTTTACTACTTACCTGTACTTAATACATAAGTTTGCAATGAAAATATGACTTAAAACACCTCCATGAAGTCAACGAGACCTTAAACGAGAACTTAAATTCTGCTTGAATGCTTGATCCGACTTAAATTCGATTACCCGCCATAGTAACTATCAATATAAATAGTTTACTTACATGAATTACTATGAATTGACGTTGACGTATGACATTAATTTACAGTTTGAAAAGCTGAACAACCTGAGTTTGCGTTGTTTCTTCCATTTTCATCGGAATTATACGAGTAAATGCGTATGTGATTAGTGTTACCACGCATCGGACATTCGTACGACTTGCAGAAGCAATCAAATCGACAAGTAAAATATATTATTGCCACTTACCATTTCTAATTAAGACATGAGGCGAATCTAGTCCAGTGACCAAAGAACTTGCTAGGGCCATAGGAGAGTTACTAAACTGATTATTATGCATACAAGCCGAGCAGTACACTAACTGGTTAGTCCTCAATGATAGGTGCTTGCAAGTATCAGTGAGGTAATGAAAAGTTCACCAGTTTTAAGTCTAGTTTTCGGGCAAATGATAAGTCTATGATAAGCGTTGTAATAAAAGTATATTCAAAACGGAATGTACTTAATTTAAGTAATAAAATTCTCTTGTTTGGGGAACACACTCAACAACAATACACGAGCATTTGTACGAAATCCTCGCATATTTTTGAATCGCTTAACATTTTGGGCCCTTTATACTAAATAGTGAGTTATACTGTTGACGAGCTTGCCAGTGTGTGTTACATATCTAATGAAAATTTGTACCTAATAAATACCAATGAGCCGGATTTCATGTATAACTTTTTTCCGGTATAAACTCAAGAAAGCTACTGATTTTTCACTCAGTACAGCGATCTAATCCTACATTTCATGTCGCAGGCTGTTAAATGGTAGGACGAACACGCGAGGCGTGCAAAAATTACTGCGCTCGCGCCTCGGTCGAATGTAAATTAGATCCAACGGTAAAGTACGAGGATGGTGCTACAATCGTATAAACTACAATGTTGCAAGCTAGACCAAGATAGTTTGCTGTGATGCGATTATGTCGATTTCATGGTAATGTTTAGTGTATCGAGTTTTCTGACTTTCTATTCTACTTAAGACTTTAGGTATTGAATATACTTAGTATAAAATGTTATCTCATGCATACTGTACTTATACATACTGACATTGCCTAGTTTCATCAAAGACGGCAAGGAGGCGTCAACCAAACGTAAAGCGCGTAACGAAATCGCCCTAAAACCCCCTAGCCGTTAGGGCGGTTAATGCTAAACGACAACGCGCTCACTCTGAGGAGGCGGCTGGTTGATGACTAGCGGTCAATGCCAAGGATCTATCGTCCGCGGGTGGATCACGGGGTATTCGCGCGCTGTTCCCGCACGTCCGGAGCCGCAATTGCGGAGTCACCCGACGTAAGGGCAGTGTCTGCGAGTTGTCCACGCGCTGCTTGCGGTTCGCTAATTTGTGCTTGAATGAGACGATGCCATAATGATGCCGATTAGTATACATCTGTGGAATGTTTTACAAATTATTTTACAGTATTTACTGTTCTTGTGATTGGTACAAAACGTTTTTCAATTTTAACGATTCATAGATATAGAATTGTCTTTTATCCAGATTTCAGATTTGATATCACATACTAACCGTTTTAACCTAAACAAATGAATGACGTTTAATCTAACGAGCTGAGGTTGACGCCGACATACCTTCGCCGTCGTGTTTTACCAGCGACACAATCGCAGGCGCATCGGTTGCATTTAGCACGAGAGGTGTCGACTCGTCTGACCCCGTGCAGCTAATGAAGCGATAAAACAGGCTAAACTGCTGTGCTGGCATCACCTGGAGCGATCTCAGACCGGAGTTTAAATGGTTCTTTGCTTTTTGAAGAAAAAAAAACAGTGAATTACAAATGCACTTTGTCGCACATTTCATAGACAACAATGTAGAGAAAAATCAGAAACTGAAATAGGTGGGTTTAGTACAAAAAGAAAATTTTCTGTAAGTACGAAAGGATTCAGGATAAACGGTACTTATATTAACGAAACCGGTATAACGCTAACCTATGTCAAATCTGGGAAACATAAGTCCTATATCGACTGTGATTACCTTTAACAAGCTCCCAATATTTCGACGCAGTTCCATGCATCATGACCAGGGGTAGACTTAAGAAATTTAAAAATTGACTTTGTATCAAAAGTCTGCTATTTTGTACTTTATCAGCGTAAATACAGAACGACGAAAAACTCCCGTTACATACACGGTCTTCACTTTTGGAAGATTCAACAACTGCTTATTACTGAACAGCATAATAACCTTCTGCAAAGAAAGCTATAAATTTGAGATGAAACCTCAATATGATGAATCTAATAATAAAGAATTTGCGTTCATGACTTAATGCATGACATTACTCTCTGAAGATGCTCTGGTTTAACCAATTATGGCTTTACGATAAATTATGCGTTTGGCATAACCTGAAATCGACTTAAAATGCCGTACGGAACACGCATCTGAAAGGGCACTTCAGTCTTAGCTATACAGATTGAGAGTTGGCTTTTGGTTGTATCGTGTTGTGTTCAGGGATGTTTATGGCTGGTGTGCTCCCATTTACAGATTATTCCAAAAGATAAGTGGTGCCCGCATGCAAAATACTTCCCGTTGAGATATGAGCATCGTCCGCTGGTCGTATATTATTTAAAGCATCAGGGAACGCCACACACGACGCTACCGTGCAAGTCCTCGAGGTGCAGGCTGATATAGGAGCAGGCCACGTCATTTATAGAAATATTTATGTTAAACTAGCAGTTACGACCATCGTCTACGTATAATGAAATACTACGGCACGTTTGATAAAGCACGTTGTAAATAATATCGAATGATATATTCGTAGCTGAATCGATATTTAGTATCGATCCACAGAATGAAACCGATTAAAATGTTAATTTAATTTGCTGCATTGGTAAATTATATATTTTTAATCACGTCACGGAACCGAAAAGGTATATACGCTTTTAGAATGAGAGGTTATTTTTTTGTTTGTCTGTTAGCAAACAAAATGTTCCCATTTATCTGCAAAACGGGTAGATCGATTTAGATGCGGTTTTCTAAAATGGGTTTATAGTTTATCGGTGGTGGTAGAGGGCGATATGTGTGCAGTTATTGCAACTTAAAAGTCTTTTAAGAACCTTTAATGCGTATTTCGAGCTAAACCGGGCATTTTGTAGTCCACCTCGAACAATAAAATCCTTCTTAAATTCATTAAAATTCAAGTTCTCCGAAATCTTTCCAAATATGACTTCCAGACACCTCATATCAGACCATCACTGCCTTTTTAAGTAATAGAAGTGAGTAGCCCCGAAATGGTCCGAACGGGACCACCCGAGCCTCGGAAGCGGAACCACCCACTCCACATCACGAGTCTACTATCTCAGTTATCTTAATTATGAGCGTGTCGATCATCATCTTAAATTTTCTACCTTAAAAGGTCTATAAAGAGTCGCTAAGTGTACGCAATTTAGAGGAGATTGCGCTCGCGCACGGCCCGCGGTTTGTGTCACGACTCGGGCCCGGACACTTCTGTGGAGCACGTGCCGATGGACGCATTACTGGTATTTTCTACTTTTTAGGAATGGCAAAAGTGCTCTTAGTCAATGATCATGGATTCATCATGCTCCAACATTTAAGAGAAATATGAAAGTTGCTTTGCTTTTGAACTTCGAGGAAGATTTTGCTATCAAGAATATCTTCCAGTGGCGTGTTCCCTGACAACTCGATTCTTACCTGGCTCCTCTACCTTGCTCTTTGCTCACTCGCCGCTTTAAGTTTAAGGCAGGTGTTTTTTTTGCTCTGGGTGCCTTACAGTAATTTTCACAGAACACCACTGCTATCTTCTTATTAATTCTGCTTGAAACTCTAAAATATAATTGTACGTATCGTAAAAAAACAGTAAATTGAAATCAATAGAAAAACGTTTTTTTCATACAAACAGTACGCCAAATACGACTATATCCTCGACTTGAGTATAGTTTATAGAGGTCCTTAGTATCCCTTATATCTAGTCAATCAAAAAGCGTCCTGCAAAAACATTGGTTATATCAGCACGGCGAGCGCTAACAGAAACAGTTAACAGATACGGAACCAGTATGGAGAGGGTACAGTGTAAAATGACAAGCGGCTGCCCAGCTATGGGCACATCACGCTATCGCTGTTATAACAGAGCCGCGGGTGCCGCTCCTACCGGCGTGGTACTAGGGTGCAGGAGCTGTAGCACTTGATACTTGCTCAACTTTGCCGCTTTCAAAAATAAATTTATGCTAACTTCGTGTTTACCTAACATTTTTTAATTTGTTTAAACATTAAAAGTCAAAGTCAAAGTGATTTATTTGCAAACATAGGTGAAAGTGGTTACAGTGATGGTCAAAATATATCTATCTAATCCAACGCTATGTTTTGCCTAAGAGCATACAAAATCAATGTCAGATATTAAATTAAATTTAATTTAATTAATATGTTAAAGGTATTAAGAGGTGATAATAAGTTATTTTTTTACTATTTATTTAAATTACAGTGGCAGCGCGCGATCAGATGCTCAATGGAGTGTTCCTCGCTTGATAAAGAGCATAAGTAAAAACATTACACATAAAAAAACGAAAAAAATATTATGACATTGTTACCCTCATTTGATTTCTCTAAACCTCATTAATTTATCGTAGAGTTTGTTTTAGTATTACAGGGGAAAAATTAAACTGAATAGATAACTTTAAAATATTTAAAGCGAGTGCGGTTATTTAGCATGACTTGACTTCATTATTATAATAGCGGAGTAAAACTATCCATCTCTGTAACGTGATGTCTGAGTCTATACAGTAGGGGGAAAAATTAGAAAACGGTACATGATGGCAATTAACAATGGCTGAACCTGAAATAACATTAGAAACAAAAGAGTGGCAACCCATAAAAGAATAGACACGATTCTCGTGTTTATTTTGTTTATGTTTCCATTTGGATAGAAGAATAGCTATATTTTGTTGTTGTTTATTATGGTTAATCAGATTAATTTGACAGTGATCTTAATTGAATCAGATTGCAAAATAAAAATCATACAAGTTACATTTGGAGAGTTTAAAAATATTGAGGAAACCTTGTGCGCCTTGGGAATGGCCTATGTCCAGCAGCAGCCTGCGATGGGCTGATGATGATGACGTTTTGTACACTTACGATAAAACAAGGTGTAAATATCAAGAACGTTCGCTGCCGTATAGCATCGGGAGCGGGTGTGATTGCGGCCCGTTACTGTTAAGGTAAATAGCTCATACAATTGTTGGAATGGAGGGCTCGGAGCCTCTTTTGTTGAGGAAGTGGCCCCTAATGGGGCAAGCATAGCCACTGGCTAGACTTACATGGTGTCAATTGCTATGCGGGCCTAGCACGAAAATGGAGTGCCGATTGCCCACTCAAAGCCCGATAGTCGGCTTCCACAGTCTAATTTGAATTCAGTATAAAAGGCTAAACTGCTATTCCGACGATTCCACGCACGGTGCTTGTTATTGAGAGTCGTTTAGTTTATGCCTGTATTTTGAATCGAATGGTAATAATTGTATGAGACTATTTTTGCATAAGAGTGACATCATATTCGTGCTAGTATTTATCAATTTAATTAATATCCAACGAGCCTCATTATGGTACTTTAGAATACTTAACACACTTCACTGAATTGCTACGACTTGAAATTTTGATAACTCTTAGTTTTGTCTTGTTGGTTACAAACTTTTATCCAGCTAGCCTTAATAACTTTACCACTGAAGGTATCTTTAACAAGCTTGTGAGTTCCGACCGGATTGCTATCACCATCTTAATGCAGCAGTCCTAGCGCTGCATTGTTCCCGCGTGGAGAGCGAAGACAACCTGCGAAATTATCTGCACATTAGTATATAATATATAGTTATATTCCATCTGAACTTTCTAGGCTGACGTCACTTATCATCAGGTGACACTGTTCGTTGCCACCCTATTTTATAAACAAAAAACAACGCCGTAACTTTAGATTTTATCCACAATCTGAACACTCGTTGGCAATATACAGAAAAGTTTCTCAAGTCTTGAAACCGAATCAAACTTGTACATTTGACCCGAATGGAATATTTCAATCTGTCATGAAAATTAATATCGTAACATCGTACTCTTGAATAGTTTAATAGTGTACTTCGTTAGTGGTCTCGTGGCTGGAAGTACCACTACTGTAATTAAATTTGCATAGAAATCCCCCTAAATTAGCCAGCACAGACCTCCTAGTGGTCGCATGGCCTAGTATTGACATAGAGCCGCAAATTCATAGTTATCATAACCAAATACGGCTTTGACTGATTGGCTATTTGATTAATTATAATTGGAACCGTTTTAGATAATTATAAAGAAGCTTGGTGCTTATTTAGGCGTTAAATGGGTACGTGAACAGGAAATAGAATTTTAGTTAAGTGTCATTTAAGGCAACATGTTTTTGTTCATTGAAACGGACCTCCGTAAAATAACGCCTGATTCAACAAATTTACATATTTCTTTACAAATTGATAAATAACTTACGTAGCATTTTGTAGCGCATTCGGAAGTTTTCCTGCATTAAATCCCATCGTAAAAAACTCTCAAAAATATTTAGTTTTTATAAGGTTGAATACCTACTGATAGATAGACTGAATGACTTCGCATAAAAATGCCAAACGACAAGGTAATAAAACAGAAATGATAAAAGGAAAACTTAAACAGTCCGACAAACCTCAATGAACAAAGAACAGACGAAACCAAAACATAAACATGTTTTTCAGTCTCAGTCACGCAGATCTTAAACACCAGCATTCTCTGTATCAATATTTTGAACCCGGTGTTTGCTGGCGTCACGATCTCGGCCCTCCTGGACCATATTCGATGCGCCCGCGCCTATAACCCTTATCAGTGATAACCAAAACCGTGTGCTAATGCGGTTTGAACTCCCTACTTATATCAGAGCCTCCTTTAGTGGCGACGATAGAAGATATCGCAGTATCATTATAAAAGTCTCGTTTATAAATGGTATTAGGGTTCGTAGGCTATTTGACGCTTAAAGCAGAGTTGGAATGTTTGGAATTGGAATTTTTATGAGTTCTTAAGTCAAAAGTTAAATAGGTTTAAACCTCATGGACTAGGGAATTTCACTAAGATAACCAAATAAGTACACCCACGAGGAAGTTTGAGTTGGTGTGAATAACAAACATTCAAACATAAGGTACCTCATCATAATTCCCGGGGATTGGTTTTGTGCTGTAATGTTTTTTGACATTTTATGTAAATAATGCTGGTCAACAGTTAATTTTAGTCAACATTAGAAGAATATAAACAACTTAAATTAAACTATAACTAAATTAAAAAACGAATTAAATGAACTAAACTTAAAATTACACAATTAAAAAGTAGAGGCGCCTGCAGCAACTTTATGATGCTGGCAGCATTTCCCCTTTGGATAATAAAATAAATAAATAAATACAAAGCACAAAAGCAACGCGTCGACGTCTGCCGTCGACGGGCGGCGACGGCTACAGTCGTCTCTTCCGCTGTCAACTTTCCACGCATCTCGTGAGCAATAAACCTAACGAACAACGTTAAAAACGCTGGTTGGTAAACTTTTATAGTTACAGCTTTTTATTACTAAAGATGACAGTTTAGATTCTTGGGGTTGGTAAGGTGGAATACCTATGCAGGCTCGTCAGGGGCGCATGCGCGGCGGCAGGTCTCACGATCGTCGCGCGCGCCGATAAGAACAATATTAGTGCACTCAGAACTAACGACAACTATCGAGATCCACGAGAACAATAATTCCTGTTCCGCAATAAACTTTATCGATTCTCTTATTAAATTTAATAATTTCACCGCACACACGAGTTTGTTTGAGGAAATACCAAATGTATAGGAGAGTACCCAAGTAACAAAAAATAGTAACTATATGTTTGTTTTAAGTACTAATTACAATTGGTTGCAGAATATTTTTATAGTCTACGCTCGATTAAGTCGTATTTTATATTTTGAGACAATGTAAGTTTTAGGTGAAAAAAATTGACTGAAAACATAAATATGAAATCGAAGTGAAATTGGCCGTTGAAAAAAACAAAATAAACGCTGTTTCAATCTTCTGTTGCATTGTTTATAGCACAAATAAAGTGAAAACACGTAAATATGATGTTAGAATTTTTATGGATTTTCCTATTGCAATTTGATAACTGTGTTCCGAATGGAGGTAAAATCATGGTATTGTTTATAACTTACTTACTCTTACATAGTTCATGTTTTACTTTAGCATCTTACCAAACAGGTATTTACATATATTTCGTTTCAGTCTGAGAAATAAATAACTGATAACTTTGCGTTTGTAAAAGCCATGCAATTATGTATTATCTTATCTGTTTTTATTTTTCTATGGATCATTTCAATTCAAGTGGAGTCACCGAAACATCTATTAAAGACAATTTTACGGAACAATGGTGAATCTCTTAAGCAGTTAGTAAGTAAGTACAAAAGTTGTGAAGGTAAGTATTTCTTTTCATCTTTTCTCTTTTTTGTACTAGAGACCATGATCCTGTATTTAAGTAAATTGCGCCAGCCTACATTGTTTGTCATAAACACATTCCTAAGTTTGTCGTGTAGCCAAAGTTGTGTTTGACTAAATGTACTAAAACCAATTAGTGTCGCATTACCTTTCTATGACAGAAGCAAAACCGGTGAATTGTGTGCATCTGACTACTTGATTCATATACAGGCGGCTAATAGAATGTATATACTTCCTTCAGTACGCTTAGAATAAGTTTTGCGTCACAAAATACGTTTCGAACGCTTTTGTGTTTAAATGTCAAAATACTATGTGAAGTATTTGTTGCCGGTTCGTTCTATTGTGGTTCCGCTAGTCACTGGACGCTGTCAATTTGCCTGATTAGGAACTAATTAATTCGTTAACGCGAGCGCGTTCGATACCTTTTGGTGTCAAAAAGTTACACTCGTGGCTCTAAAGCGCATCGTTAATGTTTTACATAAGAATTCAACGTACGCAAGTACTAAGTACATCTGCGGAGCAATTCAATGGTGAATGTGAAGTTCCCAATCCGCACTGGGCCCGGGTGGTAACTACAGCCCAAGCTCTCTCGTTGTGAGAGAAGGCCTGTGCCCAGTAGTGGGACTTATATGAGACTAGCTTTTGCCCGCGGCTTCGCACGCGTGAACCATGAGTATTTCAAAGAAGCTAGCAATCAAGCAAGCGAACAACCAAACCTGCAAGCTTTCAAGCATGCATGCAAGCATGTAAGTATGCAAGCAGGCATGAAAGCATGCAAGCAAGCGTGCAAGCAAGCATGCATGCAAGTAAGCACGCAAGCATGCATGCATGCAAGCAAGCATGCAAGCAAGCATGCATGAAAGCAAGTATGCAGTCAAGCATGCAAAGCGAGCCCCCGCATTGCCCCGCTACCTTGATTTTTCTAAAACTGTAAATATTGCAGGATTTTTATAAAACAAACCTAACCTAACCTATAGGGCTGTCCTAAAATATACCCTAAATAGCTTTTTCCCGCGACTTCGTACGCGCTAAGATGTAAAACGAAAAAATACGTTTTTTCCCGTTCCCGTGGAAATTTTGGGGAGTGCTTTCGGAGTACACTTAAATAAAGCCTTTAAAGAAACACACGTATTAAATGTTAAGTCTCTTTCTTCCGCTGTTTCGTCTGGAAACGTAAAATCCCGTTTTTTCCCGTCCCTGTGGGCCCCTACACTCCCGAATAAACCTACGTGACAAATTTCAACTTTCCCCTGCTTCCCGTTTTTCCCGTCCCCGTAAGAATTTCGCCAAATAGAGCATTTCCCGAAATTCTTACGGTAACAAAGAAGAAGAATTTTGGAAAATTATCTCATAATGCTCCCCTACACTCCCCAAGGAACCCACTTGCAAAATTTCAGCTTTCTACGACCAGTAAAACGAAAAATCCTGTTTTTTTTCCCGTTTCCGTGGGAATTTTGGAAAGTACTCTCTTAATGCTCCTCTACACTCCCGAAGCAACCTACATGCCGAATTTCAGCTTTCTGTAACCAGTAAAACGAAAAGTCCCGGTGTTTCCGTTCCCGTGGGAATTTCGGGAAATTCTTTTGTAATGCTCCCCTACACTCCCCAAAGGAACTTGAAGGCCAAATTTCAGTTTTGTACGACCAGTAAAACGAAAAATCGATCCCGTAGAACTGAATATATAAATCCCGTTTTTTTCCTTATCCCGTGGAAATTTCCAAAAATCCTGAAATTAGTTTCTTAGTTTTGTAATCACCTACTTTTGTATTCACCTAACCTTGAAGAGTCTAGTTATTATAGTTACTGAGATAGCGTCACTCGAATATATCATCATCATCATCATCATCTCAGCCATTACAAAGAATCGAATATATAATTCCCGTTTTTTCCTTATCCCGTGGGAGTTTCCGAAAATCCTTCCTTAGTGGATGCCTACATTGTATAAGGTATCTATGTGCAAAATTTCAAGTCTCTAAGTCTAGTGGTTTGGGCTGTGCGTTGATATATAGTTAAGTCAGTCAGTCAGTCAGTCAGTCAGGACTTTGAATTTTATATGTATAGATGATGAAGTACTAAGTGTATAATACAGATCCGTTGCTAAGACTTTACCTATCACTTTATACATGCCTTCCCACTGATGACACAATGTGAGACAAGGAGTAATGTTATCTGTACTAAATACATGAAATGTTCCAGATAAATTTCCAAACCATATCATAGAGATGCAAGTAGATATGGGTGTCCAAACATCAGAACCACCAAAAAACTCTTTGTCAAATTTCCGACATTTATTAAGATTCAATAGGAAGCCCTCAGCCAAAATAACAAACAATAAATTGGAGATGCTACTCCGAAAACATCCCATCAAATTATCCGGTGCAAGAGGTATTTAACTATAATCGCCACTAAATTTGCTGTTACATTTAAAGAACATGAAATAATGTTGCGTTTTTGATGTTTTCAGTTCGCAGAAATGACCAAACTGAAACTGGTGAGTAGGTACAAGAAGAAATTCTGAAATTTAATTTAATGATTTAATTTAATGAATATTTGTTTAGTTTTAAGTTTTGTATATTTAGTTAACTTTTAGATTTTAATTATGTTGTATTTACTTATTATATAATCTTTGTGATTTATTTGTGTCCTATAAATAAAATTTAAGCAAATTAATAGATGACAGAAATCTAATAGGAAAACTATTTAATGACTCCAACTAATATTTAATTCAATGAACCTGAGATATTAGATCAAATGAAATAAAGACAAGTTTCTGCAAACGGCAAAGTGAAAAGTTTGCTAAGCGAAGTTTTGGTTGTACTTAAAAATATGTGTTCATCTGAGGCGTAGTTTAAGCTGGCCTCAGAACTACTAATTTCTAAGTACTATCTTTATAAGCCTGTGACAAAACAAATGCACGTCAGAATCATGTGTGCAAGCACCGTATTATATAGACATAGACATAACTTTATTCGACATCAAAAAATACACAGACTCTTAAACTAATACAAAAACATACTGAGTTGATGATGCCGAAAAGGTATTCGACTCGGCATTATGCTGCAGTAGGTGCCTACTACAGCGCTGATATACGGATCTTTTGTGAATTCATTGCCTAAAAAGAATTTAAAGATGTTTTGATTTACAGGTGCAACGAATCTGACAACTACTATGACTACATCAGCACACGGCACAGGTTCAATTTAACATTTAATCTTTAAACAGACAAATTTGATTAACATATCAACGTTCTACCTAAAGTAAATACGTGGAAAGCTGTTTGTTTAAATAGAGTCTCCTCTTACACGACGACGTAAGTACGGTAGACGAGGAGCAAGGACGGAAATTGCGATTAATATAAATATAAAGACAGTCATGTCATGATTTATGTATGTATATATGTAGGACTGTCGAACTACCGAAAAAGATAGCTTAATCTGTAGATTTGAATATTATTCTTACTAATAATCATTCCTGTTTTAGATACCGATAACAGGCCGGTCTACATGAGTGATCTTAAAGAAGCTGTTGAAGCCTTGGAGAAAAAGTTAATTACCAGAAATACACCCGCAGAAGGTAACTTATTTTTTTTAATGGTAAAAAAGCTACAATAACGTTTGATGGTATCCGAGGATGTAGCCTGAAATGAAGCATAATGAGTAGTATTTTGTTACTGGTTATGTAATTTTATTACTTATTTTAATTATTTAACAGATACCAGTAAAACTCAAGCTCCTAACGTAAATGAAGTAGCCAATGAAGGTAAGAGACCAACATTGTTGTTGAAATAAAAGCTGTAAACATTGTATCGCGGGGAGAGGCCAAGCATTTAAGGGGGGTCGGGCAGTTTGTGACATACTGACAGGATAATTGCAAAATTTCTAGTAATTTTGTATGACTTGTTTTTTGATTCCCCTTTCCACCTATACGCCTTACGTGACCTGAAGGTCTTGTTACCTTAAACTCTGACTACCCATAACGGATAAAGACGTGATTTATGTATGTTCTAGCTTCTCCCCACGACTTCGTCTGCATTGATCTAAGCATACATGGTATAGACAGACAGACAAGGAAAGCGACTTTATACTATTATGTAGTGATGTATTTGTATGAGATTGGTTTTAAAAATGGTCAAAACCGGTGTGTGTGTGTGTGTGAGACGTAATTTATGGATGGCCTGTGTCAAAAAAAATAAGTTTCGTAATAAGGCCCAAGTCGTTTCGAGTTTGAAGTAATACTAAGAGTAGATTGAGATTAAACCATTTTGTACCTCATATCTCATCGTCAAGGCGCATAAATGTAGAAATCTCTAAAACATCGTGTGACTATTATAGAAATAAAAGCATCGATAGGAGGGCAGTTTAACAAACTAATGAAAAAATTACTTGATATTTTTAAAATAGGAAGTTCAATGGATGATGGCAATCATCCACTTTTGAAAAAAGATCTGTGGGAGCTTCTTGATATCGGTAAGTAGGTATTCGATTTAATGTTGATGCAAGAATAATTATGATGAAGAATTATAAATTTCTGAATTAATGCTTTTATCTAGCTGCACAACGTCAAAGTAAGTCAACTTTGAAATTTTCATACTATTATGAGCAGGATATTTTTATTTAGTCATGGAAAACTACAAGTATAGGCTGATATAATAATAATATTATAATAATAATTAAGGATAAACATACAATTAATAAATAATATAATGTTTTAAACTTCCGCGATTCTCGCTTGTTACTAAAACTACCACTTGGGACCAAATTATCAAATATTTTTACGTGATTACGTCCCGAGTGGCAGTTGTAGTTATGAGTTTGTAACTCGTGAAACAAATTGGTCTTATAATTGTGAACAACTTGTGTGTATGTAAACTCTGTATTGCACATAAAATTAAATAAAAAATTACACAACAACAAACACACTAGCACAAAAGCGTATTATCACTAACAATTTTTATTAATTTTTATTCCAGGTACTCTTCCAAACCGTTCAAAAAAGCTTCAAATAAATGCCCAGGCAACTCAGCAAAATGAAGCAAAGATAGAATCAATTAACGACAATCCCTCAGGAGTCAAAAGTATCGGCGACATCATAAAACTGGTGAAACAAGGTAGACGTACTACGAGATCACATTTCCTAATCTACCCACTTTCCTTGAATAAATTGTAAAATATTTTATGTGACTGTGTTTACAGGTGTCAAAGTACAATTTGATATAACACGACCAACGGATCGTAATTTAGATTGGATACAAATAAAAGTGCCTAATACATAATATAATGTCAATTTGTATTCTACTGGCTCCAAACGCTGGACCCTTAAGAGACCAGGCCATTGTTGCGAAGGACCCCATAAAGAAAAATCAAGTATACTTATACAAAACTCATCGTGTTTTCGTTCTTAACAGACTTAGTAGGTATTCTATCCGCGTATTTACCCTATAGGATAGGACAGGTATAGGCTCACGGAGATCAGTTAGAGGAATCATAGACTCTACTTACCCATATAAATATTGTGTACGGTCACAGTTTTTTAATTTAGGATTTGTACTTTGAATTGTCATACAAGATTGTCATCTATTGAACCATATTGTGGGGCCTACTCCTAAATTAAATAATCTGACTGTGCATATTATGTAGGTATATATTTTTGTTAATGTGCTGACAAAACATAATTAACAGGGTGTATCAATTATAAACGCTAGAAAAAACAAAGTAGTAACAACACAATGAGTTCTTGTTAGCTATTTCTTCATTGAACAATTTGCAATACATTCATCTTTCAAATCGGCTCAGAAGTCAAGGACTCCGTATGACTAAAACACATTGCCGGCTCTCATTACATTAAACAAAGAAACGAAACCAATCAATTACTTTCATAAGAACAATATTTAAAATGCTACTTGACCTTACCGCACGGAGGCAACGTACAAAAATTAACTGGAACATTATTTATGGCCCTCGTTCGAGGATAATTCTATGTAATATTTATTAACTCATCGAGCCCGCTGACGTTAAATAAGCGGTATTCATAGGCGATACCTTGAAATGAAATTACTGTTCGTAAACTAATACCATTGCGTGGTAAGTATACGCAAAAATGCTAGCTAGCTAGCTGTGTATACCTAGTATTGTCTACGTAAAGTACTGAGAGTTGTGATAGAACAAAAGATAAACAGAGGTCACATGTTTAAATTACATCGACGTTTTATTATGTAACTATTAGAGTTCACACATGATTTTTAACGCTAAAATAAGTAATAAGAAATGTAATAATAATAATTATTTTGGTTTTAAAAAAAGAACTGTAGGTAACTGTCGTTCTACGCAGGTAGTTTACATACCTTTCTGAGCCGATTTTATGATCATTTTCTTTTCGAATCTCCTTACAGTAATATAAGTAAATTAAAATGAATCTAGTTTAATCAACTATAAGCCGTGCCCAAGTTATGCAAGCCTGATGAATAGTCCAACAAAACGTGGAACAACTAGCGACCTCTGGCAGATCTTATCTAATCGCCGCTAGAACGGACCGCGCATTGTAATTAAACTATTAGTTCAAGGGACACTCACGAACATCCTGTAGCTTGAGATTATTTTGGCTTCTTATACAGGAGCCATTTGGTAACCAACACAAAATACTTACAAAATGCATATTTATTAACTAACTAGCGGACCCGACAGACTTCGTTCTGTCAAAAAGATTTGGGATGTGGCAGCTTTTGTTCCTACCTATTTTACAGTCGGGGCAAAAAATTCTCCTGAACAGAACTGTCACCCTGGTGGCTTAGACAACAGGTGAGTGCTTGTAATTTAATATGAACTTTATTGAAAAACAATAAAGTTCAAATTAACTCTACATTTTAGTTAGAAAACGTTTGTATGGGAAAAATAAAAGGGCTGTTTTTAGGGTTTTCCCGGCAATTATTCGATTTTTTCTCTCCGTAAGAACCATCCTCGTACTTCAAGGAATATTCTAAAAAAAGAATTAGCGAAATCGGTTCAGCTGCTCTCGAGATTTGCGCTTAGCAACACATTTTGCGATTCATTTTTATATTATAGATTTTAAGGGTTCACTTCACTTCGTCATCTTTCTGTCTGTCCATCAAGACCATTTTTCTATGGATCGTGTAGAAGTAAAAAGTTGAAATTTCTTATACCAAAATAGTCTGTAGTCAATTGCAACTGTGAAAATAAATAACCCTTAGTTCGCCATCAGTGGTCCACGCGAGACTGAAAACAGCTCTCAACCACAGTAATTACAACGCGAATTTGAGAGATGTTTTGCCGGGACATTTTTGAGGGGCTGATGTTGTATTCTTGAGTATAAAATAAATGATCGATGGTCCGCCGTGTGTATAGCCAGTGCCATTTTGAATTTATCATAAGGTTAGGTTTGTCACTCTATCGTGAATTCAAAACACCTGTTAAAAAAGGCGGATGATTTTGCGGATGTGAGTGTGAGCAAAGTTGTACTTAAGCTTCATTATCGTGTAGAAAATTGATCAAGCGTTTGGTGGTTAAATTACAGCCAACCGAAATAAACATACCAAGAACACAGCAAATATTCCTCGATATGATTGATGCCGATGTAATGTCATTTTAAATATTCATCTAAAATGACTTATACGTTGATAAATACATAATTAAGCTTATTTAAATAAACGCTATTTACACTACCGAGAAATAAGAGCCTGTTAAAAAAGCGTGCATTTTAATTGACCTCAGCGTGAGGTCTTGTAATTTTGTTCTCGTTTATAAGCTAACGAGTTTACTCTAATAACAGTGTTGTTACAACACCGCCACTATAAAATGATCTCTCAATAATAGCTCACATTACACTACAACAATAGAATAACTACAAAAGCATAGAGAGCTCTAGTTTAGCTGGTTACTTTCGTAATAATGGTCCAGCAAATTGCGTCCAAACAATAAATGAAACGATTTTGATGTTAAAACGACTAACCGACTGCAATTAATTAAATTTAAAAACCTCGCCTTGGCATTTGTTTTTGCAAACACGAAGGTGTCTGCAATTAAAATTACTGCCATTTTTTATAAGTTTAAGTAGCCATTTGTTAAAAAGTGTTAATTTTTCCGTTTTACTTACCCTAGAATTGCTCATGAGTCGCGGTTAGCGCATATTTTTAAATAACGACGGTGACTTTGGGTTGTTTAAGAATCTGTGACATTCACAACACGAGGATCGCGCGTGTCGCGTATAAATATTTATTATAATTCGCTTGGATATAAAGTTGGATATGAAAACAGCAATGAATAAATCAGTGTTAGAATTACCATTCCTAAAAAGGTGGTGGTGTACCGTATTGTGCGGCAAGGATACAGCGAGCGGCGCGTAAATTAGATTGCATGGACACTAGATACACCGTTTTGAACATGCTGTATCAGAAAGTACACTGGTTACTGTTTCTCAATCTAACTATAGATATGCTTCACTGTTGTTTGCGTGCGAGTCCCTTGCGTTTGGATTAAAATTCAAGCCCGCTTTCATACTTTTCGACGTTCTAAATGATTTTCATCTAAGCGAGCAGGAAAAAACCAACAGCGTCGATCTGTCTGCATTTCAATCAAGTAAAAGAAATGCAAACATTAGCCTCTTAAGAACAAATTTGCTGAAAGCCAATAGGAAATGTAAAGTTACTAAGAATTATGTAAATCACGTGAATTACTAAGATTTAACAAAGCAGGTCCATATGAAGCGTACCCAACAAGAATGCCACCGGACCGCCGCGGCGCCCGGAGCGTCGCCGCACCAACATGACGTTATATCGGGAGCAACACCGACCTCTGACATTTCCTCACAGGGCCCATGGTCTCGACTTTCACCATAAACGGCCAATTTACGGACGCCGAGCGGCCAGTGTCTAAGACTAAACTGTCTCAATTAGTGCCCGAACGGATGACCCCGCAATTTCGTCTGGAAACACCGGTGATTGCCGGCTGCTGATCGGTGTTACAAGGAAATTGTGATCCTTTATTAGATACAGTTAATGGATGCTTTATAATTTCAAGAAGCTCAAATAATATCAAAGGTTACAGTTAAATGGAGCTTGAAAGCTTAGAAAGACGACCCCACTTGTAGCAATTAACTCTTCCCGGTAAGAGAACATGCAGGCCCACGAGCTTAGCTTTAATACTCCTCTCGACACGTCGGCGCTATTGAATCAAATTCTAAGCGTACTCCTAGGTTAATTAAAACTAGGTACAACTAGCTCGGGTGTGGAAAGGCGTAAGCGTGTGGGTGAGTGGTTGGTTTTTAGGTCGTTTTGCGTTGGAGCGCCGAGTGGTAAGTCGTGCGGTCGCGTACGGCTGCGCGGCGGGATGCAGAGCGTGCCGGTGGCGGCCGCGCCCCGTCGGCGCACGCGCAAGCTGCGCACTGCTGCGCTCCTCTTGATACCTAGCTGTAAAAATATTTATGATTGGATTTAGCTAAATTTGTGAAGTAAGTACAGTAAAGCTGTGTTAAACATTAAAAAATCAGGTATAATTATGAATTTCTTCCATGCTGGTCTGGGAGCAAAGAAAAAAAATAGAATGTACCAGTTGCTGCTCTTCCCGCGCAGATGGTATAAGCCCATCGAGGGATAGGTCGAAAATCTTAGGGATCATGATATATAGGCGATGTGGCTAGCAACCCATCACTGTCTTGATTCCCCTTTCCATCCATACGCCCACAATCATGCTAAACGTGGTCTTAAGGTCTTGTTACCTACCTAGGCTCTGTCTACCCCGTAAGGGAAAAAGTTGTGATTTATGTATGTATGTATGTATGTATAATTATAAAGACTTTAATTATTGGACGTCAAGCCGAGGTAGATTATCCTCTATTCTAAATAGTCATTAAACAACGCAAGATAAATTGTCTTTATTTATTGTAGTCCCTCTTTTAACTTTGAATTGTGACTATTTACCGAGAAACAAAAGAACATTAATGAAATTATAACTAAATAGCCAGCTGAAGCACACAAAAATATGGATAGGTAGGTATACCATGTATAGTTCGCTATAATTTCTTCCTCAAACGAAAAGGCGTTAGTGGACTTCCAACATGCTGGTTGTTTTAAATAGTGGAATGAAATTGGATACAAAAAGAACAAACTCGGATAGGTCGATCTATTTTTATTTTTTTAATAACAGGCTGTTGAGAAAGTATTAACGACGGTAACACATCAGGTAGCTCTCAGACCTTGGTGGACTTTTTATTGCACTTTAGGTCTAAAGTAAATGTGAATCTACAAAATAAAAAAGCTGAAGAGGTTCGAAAGTCTATACATGGAAGATATTTAAAAAAATTTGGCTGGGTATCGTAATCGATGACAAAACAGCAGTACCTATTTAGAATTTTTGTCTGTTTATCTGTTTGTCTGTTATCTGGTTGTCTGTATATTTGCGAGCGCATCACGTGAAAACGGCTTAACAGATTTTGATGCAAACTTTACTAATCTGTTGAGAAAATCACCGGCCAGGTTATAGGTTACTTTTCATCCCGGGAAATTGTAAAGTTCCTGCGGGATAGCGATAAACATGTCAAAGGTCACAGCTGCCTAGAGTCGCAACACAAATAAATATTGCTTCAGTACCATATAGGTGCACTAAGGAGGGATTTTTCAAAATTCCCACGGGATAGGGAATAAAATGGGGTTTATAAGTCCACTGAAAAGGGAGCCTATCGCCGTAACTATAATTACTAGAGTCTTTAAATTCGGCATACCACTAGGGAAGTATAATATCTGAAAACTGATTTCAGGATTTTGCGAAATTCCCGTGGGATAAGAAAAAAAAATATTCCTTGATGATCAAAGAGGTGTACTACAAACGGATTTTCCAATTTTCCCACGGGATAAAAGGACGGTATAGAAAATATAGATTTTGTATTTAGTAGACATGTTATGTTAACCGGTCTATAGGTACCCGCGCTCGGCCTTTATTAAACACATACAAATTTTAATCACAATATAATACATAGTTTTTCCTTTTTACAAACTTTTTGTTCCACATCAGTACCTAGTACGGCATTATGACACTTAATTAATAATCTTTGTCTTACGTAATCTTAATATGAGACGTTCTTACTAAAGTATGTTAAACAATGTGTTGTATAAAACGTTATGAAAGCCGTCATACTGAAAGCGGGCGCGGCTCCGTGAGTGAGCGATGCTGCTGATACCGCGGCCTATTCAGATGACAACGTTTGTCGCTAGGTCGCTACTCCAAAAGTATCTCTTCAGAATAATATGACGATAGCGTAGAGCTAACCAAGAAACTATTATTGATGAGGAGAATTAAAAAACGAATAGGGTTATCACTATCACTATCACTACATAGTATAAAATAAAGTCGCTTTCTCTGTCCCTATGTCCCTATGTATGCTTATATCTTCAAAACTACACAACGGATTTTGATGCGGTTTTTTTAAATAGATAGAGTGATTCAAGAGGAAGGTTTTTATATATAATTCTACGCAGACGAAGTCGCGGGCAGAAGCTAGTATTATAATAAGGGCAATAGAGTATTACGCTCACAATCATGCTAAACGTGGCAGTTAGGTCTTGTTACCTTAGGCTCTGTCTGGCTCTGTCCCCGTAAGTAAGGGATAAAGACGTGCTAATTGTGTTTCGTAAGCTAACCTAAAAATTAGGGGTTACCTTGTACGAAATTGGCAAAATGTGTCTCGGGTTACATAACTGTGGTAGTTTTATTCTGAAATTTGTCAAATTACTGTCATGGTTTTTTCACATATTTATCCGAAAACAATAGTTAACTTGGACACTTTGACAAAAATTGTAATCCGCTGACAAGCAGGCTGTCGGACACGGTGTAATTAATGATTCCGTATTTTCGTCTTGCCAGTTTGAATATAGAATGAATCCCCGAAAAAAAAACAGTATCAAAAACATTACATAAACAACATACATAAACAACTCACAAAATCGTCTTTTTTCTAATAACTTTTTATTAAAGCATTAAACATAGTCACATTGTGGTTATGAAGCAGCAGTTTAGCAGAATAGGCGCTACTGCGTGACCTCGCTCCCGGCGCTGATTAACCCGGCATTCTTTCCCAGTTTATTACTACTACCTGATAATCCCTGGATCAGAGCCGGCCCTAGAGTAGTAGAGCCGCTACTATAGGCGCCTAGGGGCGCCAAAATCGAGTTGTAAGGGATGCCAAAAACAAAGGACGGTCGGCCAAAGTCAATTTTGCTCTATCCAAACGAAGAGCTGCCTCCGGATATGGCAAAGGGGTTGAAAATAATGGTTTGTGTATTACACTGTAGTTTTCTTAGACTCAGAGCTTGCAATAGAGTTCAACGAAAATATCTGTATAAATTAAGAGAAGGAGTATTTCTTTCGTAAATCGACCTTCCTTTATTTTTTCACATTGTTTTCTTAGTTTCGTTAAGAAGTAATGTTAATAAGCACATTTTATTAAGACGAATATTAACATTGATTATATCAAAGTTACAGGTACTGACACAAAAGCTTGTAAATTAATTATTAACTTTTAATTAACCTTTTTGTTAAGCCTCCGAAACAAATGTTCTTGTATGATCAGTGACCAAAATGTAGCATTATCACAATAGTAATTGTAGTGTTTTTTTGTAGTAATAATACAGGTATCGTTTTTTACCGAGAATATCAAGCAATAGAAGTCTTCAACGTAGGTTGGCGCACGATCGCGATCGGTTATCTGCCGCTCGTTTTCACTACTCGTGAATGGCCGACACCTGAAGGTCAGAGCAAAATTAAAAGTGTTTTAGTAGGTATCTGATTACCGGGCCTTATTACACGCCAGACGTCCAAACAATAAAGCTTCCTGCCCGCTTTGCGCAGATAAATATGATTACAAGTAATTATTGTTGATCTAATAGATTTGTTTCAGTAAGATTTAGCGACTCATGTTACTATGACGTTGCCTAGTTGTCCTAAACTGTAACGTGCATGTTATTTAATCGATCATTTAAGTCTCTCATTATCAGTTTCATTTGATTGATCTATTTTTAATTAAACACGCATTAATAATTAAGCATTTTGTAACACTGGTGGCTGCGTTTAAAAACTGCTTTGGTACCTACTTTATTTACGTTCCTGACGATCTTAGGTAAATGATAAAGAATAAGGCATCGAAATATTCCGTGATAATATTTGCAACGGTTACCTAAAAATGTGTTTCGAAAAAAGTTTTTGCGTAGTGCGTAACGTAATATCATTACGATGCCAAAATTTAGATCGAAATGAAATCGTTCGCGCGAAACGCAGCCGAGGTTACGAAAAACCGATTATTGGTCGGCCCATGGAAATATAATGTGCCTCTCACTGGTCCGTTGTTGTTTTTCAATGAAATATTCGATTATATCTCCGAATTGTGTGGTGCGGCGGGGGCGCATCTTATCCGTCAGGCCGGTGCTCGGAGGAAAGTGGGCTGCGATAACATGCCGATTATTTATTTATATCCAGTAACAGGTTTCTATTTCAATGCAATATTACAATGTTGTTGGCTTCCCGACCATTGCAAGTTTTAGAAGATATATAGAGTCTTCCGCGGTAGTAATTATGACTCTTTTACAATGATGTGCAGAGAATGAGACACACACAGAGTTAAGCATTATGTAAGCGAAAACAGTCGCATCTTAAACTAGATGTAATGTCAGTGTACTGAGTGTATGTAATTTCACAATTTAATTTAACAGTCGACTTCGGTTAAGTTGTAAGCACGGCCCTTGCATGTGTCGCGCGAAAAAGGGATAAAACATTAAATCACGATCTTACATAGTTTCCGAGACATATTAATTTATGTTGAGCAAAGTATCCGAGGCATGAAAGCTCGTTATGGTGCTTCGTGAATAATATTATGGAGCAACTTTTCAAATTAGACCCAGCATAACGTAGGTACAATGACAGACTGTGTGTCGACATAATATGAAAGCATAATTTGTTTAATCGGTGAGGCATGACGGACCACAATGAAATTCATCTCGGCGACATTTCCTCTCTAGTGTGCCTAAGATTATGCTTTTGTCGTCTGATTGAATAACATGATACAATTAAGCTATACGTTTGAGAAACACTGCGAGTGAAAACGGCTGTGGGCGAATTAATTATGTTATTTTCTTTCTTATTTAAGTGGATCGTCGATTTTTTACGGTGTGGGTGAATCAGGGAGCAGAAGGTTAGAGTTTTGAAGCTTCTACACCAGCTAAGAAATTAGCTTAAGTATTTGCATGAAAACTGGCGGTTTCTTACTGACAACTAATTGTTTGATCGAGCCGTTCAGTTTGTATTAGCGTATTGGAATCTTCTTTCACACAACTCTTAATACAAATTTTCGGTATGCGTGGTACACACCCTTTCGTCTAACGGTAGTACCTAGCTACCATACCAGCTACCATGATATAATCATTAGTTGATTAGTAAAACTAGATCTACCTACTATAAATGTTGACAATCAACTAATTCATTCCACATATACCTACATACATACACAAATCGCGTCTATATACCTTACGGGGTAGACAGGGCCTAAGGTAACAAACCTAAAGGCCACATTTAGCATGATTGTAGGCGTAGGTGGAAATGGGATTCAAAATGGTGAAACTGAGATTGGTCTTAAACTCTGTTTTTCGGATATCCATGGGCAGTAGTAATTACGTACTATCAGGTAACCTACATACATACGTATATTAATCATATTTTTATCCCGTACAGGGTAAGGTCCCGTAAGGGCCATGTTTAGCGTGATTCTAAGTGTATAGATGGAAAGCGGAATCAAAATAGTGATGGATTGCTAGCCGCAATGGCCATTAACACAATTCCTAAGATTTTCTCATTGGCTACACTTATATTATAAATAAAAAAGATTTGATTGTTTGTTTGTTTACATTGAATAAGGCTCCGAAACTACTGGACCGATTTGAAAAATTCTTTCACCACTAGAATCCTACATCCCTGACGAACATAGGCTACGAGTATATTTAACTAGCTTCTGCCCACGACTTCGTCTGTATAGAATTATTCATTATAAACCTTCCTCTTGAATCACTCTATCTATTAAAAACCGCATGAAAATCCGTGGCATAGTTTTAAAGATCTAAGCATACATAGGGACAGAAAGACACAGCGGAAAGCGACTTTGTTTTATACTATGTAATGATTATGCGCGGACGAAGTCGCGAACAACAGCCATTGCACTTATATATGTATATTTAAAAAAAAAACACTTATTTTCCTTCCATTCACAAGTACATGTCCTACCTTTTATTTCATCAACGTATCAGCGCATCGTGACGGTCGCCCGCGCACCTTCGATGTAGATCTATGCGCGCACAATCTAACCGATGTAGATCTGTGTGCAATTTGTGTGGCTCGTGCGCAGGGGACCAGATAACGCCTGAATAATACATTTGCTCTCATTGTGCGCGGCTCATTGTGTATCTTGTGGGTATAACATGTTCAGGAATTCGTTTGTCCATTGAAAGCTTAAACATCTGCTAGCGGGGTCAGAATAGTGGTACAGGCCGCAAAACGGAACCCTAAGCCATTATAGAACCTTTTCACAATAACATCGGAGTACTATGACACTGACAGACACAATTAACAAATCGATCACTTATTGCGATAAGGTCGTACAGTGGCCCAGTGTTTCATTCGGTTGACCGTACGTAAGTCAGACATTAGTGTGAATCTATGATTTTATTTTATCAAACAACAAGCTTCTGCCCGCGACTTCGTCTGCTTAGAATTATACACAAAAACCTTCTTCTTGAATCACTCTATCTATCAAAAAAAACCGCATAAAAATCCGTTGTGTAGTTTTGAAGATATAAGCATACATAGGGACATAGGGACAGAGAGAGCGACTTTATTTTATACTATGTAGTGATAGATAGTGAAGTGATGATAGTGATGATAGTGAAGATGGTAAATGAGGAGCATTGCTCAAGCACACCCGCAAAACCAAAGGATTGCAAATGCTTTGCCAGCATAGTGTGCCAAGATAAAATACTAAAATACCATAATGAGATTAGCCGTTCTTAACCGTCCGAAATATTTCTTCCTTTCCGTTTTATAGAAAGAAATGATAAATGTGGTTATGATTCCGATTTTGTCAGACAATTGCCATCTGAATAAAATTGAGCACTTACATGTGCGATAAGATTTAGGCGTTACTTTGCGGAGGTCAATTTCAATGAACAATAAATATTTACCTTACTACTCCGCTACTAAAGCGGGTAGGTGCGTGTGGTAGTAACGGAGCAGCAAGGTAAAATGTTTAAGTGTTCAGTAATTAGATTTATAATCAATTGCGAAGACTACTGATTAAATGCACCTTGTTTTCCGAAGCTCGCGGCATCTTGGCTCGCAATGCAAGCAGGCCGAGTAACGAAACGATAAAGTTTTTTTTCTCGTCAGCCTGACATAATGACACGGGAATGAGCCACAAAAACCAGCTTTGTCAATATTAGGAAGTAATTAAACCACCTTTGACAGTCCAATTAAATGTCTGCTCGGCTTTGTGGTAGCTTGATGTGCAATTGCTTTTTTAGATAAATGAAATTTCATGGTCCGATTAGAGCTTATGACGCGTTAGATGTTTTTGTTATTGTTTTCATACGTTAGTTCAATTATAGAGACAAAAAGGTTTTGATAATTGAAAAATCATGAAACTATTTTTGATAGTTGAACCGAATGTATAATATAAGTAATTACTGTTGCGTAATAACAGCGTGGTACCCTCGATTCTCTGTCACGAACATCTTGGCGGCGCAACGATCCAATTCTTCAATCGATATGAATTTTATTGTCCGTGACATACGGAAGGCTGTCGATTACTATCTTTCTACACGGAATTGTTACGCAATAACCAAGATAAAAGTCTTTGTTCGGTACTTATCGATGCAGGTGTTTCTAACACAATGAGACAGACGCCTCAATTCTGAAAGTAATTCTAATGTAAGGTTAAAGTCGATAGAATCCGTAAGTACCATTTTATTTGACAAATGTTTAGTATCGTCGTTTCTACAGTTCTAATTTTGATTCTTCTTTTCATTGCACTGCTTGTCACTTATCCCTGTTTTCCACACATAATAAAATCTAACATTCGTGTTTACACTAACGGACCATTTCAATAAAATAAGACAGTATGCTTAATAGTCTTTTAATGAACCCACTGCCTGCCGATAAGCTCTTCTGTACCATTAAGCAGCTCATTAATAAATTGCGGTGGAACTATCAATAGTCGGCTACCCATGAACGATGGCGCGCGTATCGTATCGGTATCAGTTGCACAATATTCATAAGTAATAGTAATTACAAAAGATAGCCATTGTTCGAGTGACCGATCGGCCTCAGCGACGGACGACCTTCGGCCGTCGCGGGCGCACGATTTTTTGACCATTTGTTACTGTAGATTCCATAGAGTCGGTAATACCGCGGAATTATGATGTAGTTAGAAAAAGAACAATGCAAAATCCTATCCAGATTTACTTTAATAATATAGTACAAAATATATGAATATTTGATAGGTATTCTATGATAATTATACTAGTACTTTCGCTAATCGTTCTTTTCATGACTGAGGATAATGGTCATTAAACAGAATAGTCTCCAATTGGAATGTATAAATTTTTCATTGGGCTTCGTCTGTGCCGGCTACCGAACTAAACCTCGGGGACCTTGAGTCTTTCATTTGATCGATCTATCTGATGAAGATCACCCTCAATTTCGTTTGGCATTTGAGTTTCCAGTTACTGTACAAAAAACGGGGAATATTAGAGCTAGTAAGTTGTGTTAACGTGAATCAATTCAAATATAATGTATAACGTAAATCAGCATTTATTGGAAGTTTTAAGTAAGAGTACAGATGACAGTGATGTTTGAAAATCTCTAAAGCAAGTTGCTACGTAACGTAGACCATAGACAACGGGCTATGTGTACAACCTTCTTAACATCCACTTCTCTTTCTGTTTATGGTGATAAACCAATCTTGTGGGATAGTAATGCCAATCTTGGCTTAAATAGCGGCTTGGTGAGCATATCAGCAAGCTGCTCTTCAGCGGGAACTTGCTTAACTTTCAAAACGCCATTGTTAACACACTCTCTTACATAGTAATATCGCAAGCGAATATGTTTTGTGCGGCGGTGGTACTCGTAAGGTGGATTGTGCGCTAGCTTCACTGCTCCTTCATTGTCAACATATAATGTTGGAGTTTGTTGTGGCGTGGTCAGCTGTCCAACGAGTCGTTTCAACCATACCATTTCTCTGCACGTTTCACTCGCAGCGACTAGCTCAGCTTCTGTGCTCGATAGTGCTACCGATTTCTGTTTCTTGCTTTCCCAGCTGATTAGAGATCGGTGCAGTAAACAGGCTATTCCACTTGTAGAGTGACCAGTTTCTAAGTCTCCTCCGTGATCTGCATCACTATAGGCTTCAAGACCTGTGACCGCACTTTTCTTGTACACAAGGCCTCTGGATTCTGTTCCTTTCAGATACCTTAAAATTCTTTTGACTTTTGTCACATCTTGAGTAACCGGATTTTCTAGTTTCCTAGATACTACGCTTACAGCGAAAGCTATATCGGGACGAGTCGCCACCATCAAATAACTGAGTGCTCCCACTGCTTGTCTGTAAGGAAAATCCGTCTTAACAGAGTTATTATCTTCATCAGAAATATTATCTGGGGATTCTTTTACAGCTGGTGTTGCAACTGGTTTACAGTCCGTCATTCCGAACTTTTCAAGTATTCGCCTGACGTAAGCTCTCTGGTGTATCAAGATAGCGCCATCATCTTGACGCTCCAATTCTAAGCCAAGGAAATATGACGCAGGTTTCGTTGTAATTTTAAACCGAGTCTTTAATTCGTGTTCTACGAAGTATTCTGCTTCTGCTTCATCCGTTGATGCAATAAGGCCGTCATCAACATACAGGCCTAGCAAAACTTTAGCATTTCCACGTTGGCGAAAATATAAGCAGGGATCTGCATCGGTTTGCTTAAATCCAGACTCTATTAAAAATTCATGAATACAGATGTTCCAGCAACGAGGGGCTTGTTTTAAGCCGTAAAGGCTTCTTTTCAACTTGCATAGCCTTCCTGTGCCATCATTATATCCTTCAGGCTGTTTCATGTACAGTTCTTCCTGTACTTTTCCATTCAAGAAAGCAGTAGCGACATCAAACTGTCGTAAAATTAACCCTTCGTTAGCAGCAATGCTCAACAAAACTCTGATGGTGCTTAACTTGGCTACAGGACTAAAGGTTTTATCGTAATCTATTCCTTCTCTTTGTGAATAGCCTTTTATCACCAGCCTTGCTTTATAGCGATCAATGCTTCCGTCTGGGTTCATCTTCAGTTTGAATACCCATTTGCAGGGCAACGCTCTGACTTTTCCTTTGGATTCCACTAGTTCCCACGTTTCATTCTCTCGTAGGGAATTCATTTCAGAATCCATAGCCATGCGCCAACCATCATGATCAGGTCCATCAAGAGCCTCTTTGTACGTGCTTGGCTCTTTGTTGTCACTTAAATTAATGTTGTACGAAAAATCGAAGTCATCAAACCGAGTAGGAGGTTTTATTCTTGAGCGATCTCTGAGTGTCATTTTCCTCTCTTCTTCCTGTGGGAGTAATTCTTCACCTTCTTCTGTAGGTGTCATTCCCCTTTCTTCAGTCTCAGGGAGTAATTCTTCATCAACATCCGCTTCAGTACTTTCCTCTCTCAATGATACGAACGAATCATCAGTTTGGACATCAGGATCAGGAATTTCAATTTCAACGTTTTCCTGAGTTTCATCGTTTAGGTCAGGTTCGCAATTGAAATCCGGTTCCAAGCTGTCTCCATCTAAACTAGTTTCATCATTCGTATTTGATACTGGTTTTTCTTCTGGTATGACAGACATGGGCATGTCAAAAGAAATTGGTTCCATCACGTTAGGGCTCTTTGGTATATCACCATGATTACTTGGTCTCAGGGTAGTTTCTTCGAAAATAACGTCCCTCGAACGGACTAACTTGTTAGTTTCCTTTATCCAAACCCTGTATCCTTCGTCATTATCGTATCCAATGAGAATGCCTTTAACCGCCTTTTTATCCAACTTCTTTCTGGTTACCTTAGGAATATGTGCATAGCAAGTACTGCCAATAATACGTAAGTGCCGAATCCTAGGTTTCTTATTGTACCATATTTCATAAGGGCTTTTATCCATCGGAGTCGGACCTGTTCGATTCAGAATGTAGACTGTAGCATCAACTAATTCAGCCCACAGACCTTGGGGCAGGTCTTTTGCATGCATCATAGCTCTCGCAGCCTCAACAATGGTCCTATTTTCTCGTTCAGCGGAACCATTTTGCTCGGGAGTATGTGGCATTGTAAATCTCTGACGAATGCCATTCTCTTCCAGTATTTTCCTTATTGCCTGATTATCAAATTCGCCTCCGTTATCTGACAAAAACTCTTTCACTTTATGTCCATTTGCTTTAATTTCAGCTAGCATCAGTTTCAGTTTCTGACATACTTCTGATTTCTGTCTTAGTAAGTAAACGTAACGGAATTTTGATAAATCATCCTTAAAGAGAACAAAATACCTGTATTTAGAAATAGAAAATCTGAAGGGGCCACAAACGTCTGCGTGTATAAGCTCTCCAACTTCAGTTGCTTTTTCTCTTGTTCCGAATTTCATTCTGTGTGATTTTCCGTATATACAACCTTCACATAGTTCACTGTCTTGCTTCAACTTTATACCAAGCTCTCTTTCTAATACTTTCTTTACATGAGCCTTACTTTGGTGTCCCAATCTTTCATGATACAGCTGTAGTAAGTTTTTCGAGTCCAGGCAGTTAATTTCTAAAGGCTTGACAGGTTTAACATTGGTCAGTTTCAGTTGATATAAACCTCCATGTTTCTTCCTGGTTCCAATCAGTAAGATTTTGCCATTGACTGATAAATTACATACTGTAGACTCTGATGTAAATATGCTGTTCAAAAGTTTGTCTTGGGCTGACAGCACAGAGAAAAGGTTCTTCTTTATAGTAGGTACGTACCACACATCATTCAAAGTAATCAATTGTTTGTTGCCTTCAACGTCGGCTAGTACTGTCAGCTTGCCTTTGCCGACTGCCCTGACAGCTTCTCCATTAGCAGTTGTTACCGTGTGTGCACCTTCGAAATCTTCGAATGACTCAAATAAATCACACCTGTGGGTAACATGGCTCGTGGCTCCGTTGTCAACAAACCAATTATCATGATCTAAGCTTGAACTTCTGTTTTCAAACGACATAAGATTCATGTTGACTTTCGCGCTGGAATCACTCTTTGATGATGAAGCTTTCGGTTTCGGCGGACGTCCATCAGTAATCCATTTAGAGCATCCCTTGACTCTATGACCAGTCTCTCCGCAATAGTGACATTTTTCCTTGTCACGTTTGTCAAACGGTTTCTTATTCTTCTTAAACTTCATCTGTGTTTTCTGCACGTAAAGAGCCTCCATATCTTCTTCGGTTTTTGAGGACAGTGCTCTTTCATGAGAACATAGTTGACTTGTCAGGTTATCTACCGTACGATCAGACTTTGACATCAACAACCAGCTTGACTTGAATGCAAAATATTCATTAGGGAGCGTTTCCAAAATTTTGCAAATAAGGAAAATTTCTGGCAAATCGCACTTTCCCGAATCTTTCTTCTGCAATTCCTGCGTTAGCGAGAACCAAATGTTTTTCATTTTTGACAAGTGGGACGCTATGTCATCTTCAGGTTGTTTCTTATAACCAAAGAACTTCATACAGAGGTCATAGGCTCGGTCTTCTGACACTCCATCATATAAGCGGTGCAGTTCCAGCCATACCTCTCTTGACGTAGAGTAACGCATAACTTTCTGTAAGTTATCATCTGACAGATTCGTCGTTATGACTAGCAACGCTGTACTATCTCCTTTAAGATAACTCTTTAATTGCTCATTATATATTGCTCTCTGGTCTGGGGTAGCTGTATCTGACAACTTAGGTCTGGTAACTATTCCTTCTACAATTTCCAGTACTCCTAAACCCCTCAAAGCAATACTTATCTTATACTTCCATGTCGTCCAGTTCTTTTCGTCAAGACAACCAATTTGAAGTTTGGTTGCTTCAAAAAACGATTTGTCCATCTTTTGTTATTCTCCTTAATAACAATTTGGAAAAACTCTCGACATTTAATTTCTTCTGAATATAATTACGTATACCGTCGCTCTGCTACCATGTTAACGTGAATCAATTCAAATATAATGTATAACGTAAATCAGCATTTATTGGAAGTTTTAAGTAAGAGTACAGATGACAGTGATGTTTGAAAATCTCTAAAGCAAGTTGCTACGTAACGTAGACCATAGACAACGGGCTATGTGTACAACCTTCTTAACAAGTTGAGTATGTTACTTATCAACCGGATCTTGGATTTTTATTCAGTAGGTAATTCCCCTCTTTTCCATATTTTGTTCAGGTGAGTCACAGCGTTTGCACTTGATGCAACAAGTATCTTGATACAAAGCTATTAACTTAAATATCATTGATTTGTTATAAATCAAGTAATGATTGAATTCGAGATTGTCAAGTTAACTAAATCGAAATCTAAATTAATTAATTCTACGGTTGTAACAGCTCTGTGTAGATAAAACGAGCGCACGCCACGATTGGCCGCTCGATATTGACACTCATTAGTCTATTTATTACAACTGCAGATTGGTTATCTCAAATAAAATTACCTTCTGTTAATAATACTATACTAACCGTAGATATTTTGTTCTACGGATAATGCAATGCCATCATACCGCGGAAGTCTTGTATCATACCTAGTTTATGTTGCTGCTATACCTACGCATTTTAATCAGAATATACACATAAAGATTATGGAATAATCGTCCTATGATATACATTATTCATAGTAAACTCGTCTCGGCTCGTGTCTTGGAATTGCATCACTATTTCCATAAAACTACTGAACCGTACAAATTCCTGCCTCAATTTTAAACTTTATCTAGTTTAGGTTCACTTAACTACATTAAGGCAATTCTCGTGTCAATCAAGTATTCGCCGTACCTTATTTTAATAAGCTTGTTTTTTAAAATGTCAGGGCACAGTTAACTCAAAAATTGTATTATGTTAAAAATCTGCCCTTTTTGTTTAAATACAATATTTCGAGCAATCAGCGGTCCTCAATTAAGAGTAATCAGAGGCCATTAGCACTTGTTTTAATTCCATATTTAAACTGTATGCAAACTACTTGTCTTACGTAACATGATCCGTCAAACATTTTAAAGACACCCTATTTAATACGGGTATATTACAACCGAAGTTTACTTAGATATTTGAAATTTGAAACTACATGATTTACTTTTATAATGACGTTAATAATAAACGACATATTTAAAACAAAAGGACGTTTGTGCTATTCAAACTTTTCAAGTGTATATTACCAACCGAGCGAGTGCTTGAGTACCTAGTCTGCAAACTTCTTGAAAACTCCAACAGACCTGAGCGTCTTGCAAGTGCAACTCGAATGTCAATGGAAGTGTTATACGATTCCATGAATACCCAACAGAGTAATTGCTGTTAATTAAAGCCGTTTATAGCCATTAATTTAGTTCTTAATCTCTTAAACGTAAAATGGACGGATTAAGTCATTTTGACAAATTGTCTACATTGCGCAGTGTCGTTTTTATAGTTCGTTTCCGCATAATAATGGCGGGGTTAACTGTTTTATGACAACTCCTTACCGCTTTAATGCCTTAGCAAAATCATAACTAAAAATACACTAAAAATATACGTTCCTTACAAATGTAATGTAAAATGACATAAAAGCGTGAACCATCTTCAACATTTAGGTCATTTTAAAATACGACGAGATCATCTATTATTTGTTACAGTTACTACCAGTCCCGCAAGTATGCATTGATATGCATACCCATTACGAGACAAGTAACACCAATTACATACTGTCCATAACGAAAAAATAATAACATATCCTCAGACGTGCGTGCACATTAACGCTGTTGCCCAAGAAAGCAGCCTCGCTCCCAATATCTCAAATAATTTGCCGGCCTTGTTGTTGGCCTAAGTAATACCTCTTTTAATTATTATCATGAAGTGCCGTTGACATCCGATGGCGATGCAGAGTACACTCGTGTGGAACAGAGTTTCAATTTGTATAGTTAATGTTGATACAGCTAATCGTACGCAGTCTGTAGATCTCTGAAGTTGTTGGTACACGCTTGCTTGCGCATCCATGAAGATCTTGTGTAGAATCATGTATATTTTTTGGTCTGATTAAAAATGTGATGTATGACTTGTAATAATACTGAAAATACGTAATCAAGTTAGTAAGAACAAATGAGATAAGTTCACGCAAGTTATCAGTCTAATTTTGATACTTCGGACGACTAAGCCGACGACTGCTTTGAGTGAGGACGTGAGTGAGTGAGTATGAATGTTTGTTCCTTCTTCACGCTGAAATAGCTTGACCGATTTGAATCAAATTTGGTACAAAAATAGCTTGTACCCTAGATTAAAACATGGGCTACATTTTATTCCGGAAAATTGCATAGTTCCCGTGGTATAGTGATAAACATGTCAAAGGTCGTAGCTGCCTAGAGTAGCAACGTAAATAATTATTGCAGAAACACCAGTTCTTAAGTCTAATTCTACTCGGACGAAGTCGCGGGCAGAGGCTAGTGATGTAATAAACTAAAAGGAATGTTACTACTGCTACTTCAAAGTTGGTGAAAATATATGAAAAGAAAATGTATCAACTGAACCCTAAATAAGAAGTAGGTAATGTATCATTATTGCGCATGTGTAGACAGAAAATGAAATCAGCTACTGTTTGACCTACACCTTAGTGCCATAAAGACAAATTTACAACACACTAACATTTTAAATGACGCTCAAAATGTATGCGAGTAAAGTCTAAAGTAAATATGGCATACAACGGAATCAACGCCCTTTTCGACTGTGCATTCTGAAATGTTACAATTAATTAACTGGAGGTCAAAAGCTGACATTTTGTGTTTTCACCAGTTTATTTAGTTCAAATTTATTTTATTATAATTTCAGAAAACAGGATTTATAACTTCATACTCACTTCAAGTTCATTCGGTTTTTATAATGCTACTGCCGTCAGTTAATTTTTACGGCATCCAAACCAGCAGGATCTGTACCTACAGAATAAAAGCGTTAACAGAATGGAAGTTTAAACCAAAACGTATAACTAGAACAGTGGTTCTTAACCGGTGGTCCGCGGACCACTGGTGGTCCCTGGAAGCATCCTTAGTGGTCCGCGGGGCCAATCTAATAAATAATTAGATAAGTGACAACCAGACACAACGCGTGAATGTGCAATTCCATCCATTGGGGGCGATCGAAGCCATACGTTAGATTTTTTGTAGCTAGGTAGGTAGGTACTTAGGTGGTCCTTGGCAAGACAACATTTTTGTCAAATGGTCCCTCATGTCTGAAAGGTTAAGAACCACTGAACTAGAATATAAAAAAAACCCTCGCGGTTGCGGTGCCCTCTCAGGGTTGTGTTGAAACATATTTAAAATTAAGACCTTTTGTACACACAAAGCAATCAATAAATGAATATGAATATGAATATGAAAAAGACTAAGCACTTTGGCCGTAACATGGTGAGTATGGTAACGAAGAAGCCTCTTAAATCTTAAATAAGTCACATAGGGTTGAATTTCTTTCGCCGGATAGCATTGTGGTTAGTTCTGTCTTTGAATCTAAAGGTATTAGACTCATATCCTGGTAGAGGATGGCCCGATCCATGTACCTATGATAAATAATTTTAGCATAAAAAGGTGTTTCTCTGCTGCCTAGAATACCTACGTGTTTTTTATTTGTATTTTTTTTCGTAGTTGTAATTTACCAAAACAATATACTATAATTTTGGGAAAATGCAGGATTGAAGATCACCTTGCTGTTAGAAAGTTGGAAAGTTACAAATAAAATGTCATTTTTTTTAAATCATTCAAATTCACTATTTGTCGTTTTGATTCAAAAAATGGGTTAAAATGTTACGTTTCGACATAAATATAAAACACCTGAGATTGACATGCACATGACATGAGCCATTGATAAACACATCAGAAATTTCTTTCAACTAGGTCATGCTGCAAAACTGGGGGCGGTCCAGTAGCGAAGTAATTAAAGCATTCTACTTATCGGCCGCAGGTGATTGACTTGACATTCGGCTTATTTACGACGTGTCCACCCTATCGTAAATTGCCGGTAATAGTCTATCTACCCTTTCGTAATTATTGTTAAGTGACTGATAACGTGTGATTAAGCTCCATACATTATGCAGTTTGTCTGAGTCGGAAAACTGCACCAAGAAATTGAAACTGAAAGAACAGTATTAGGTTATAAATATCCTCTATTTTCCATATTTACTTA
This sequence comes from Pandemis cinnamomeana, assembly GCA_932294345.1. Taxonomy (NCBI): domain Eukaryota; kingdom Metazoa; phylum Arthropoda; class Insecta; order Lepidoptera; family Tortricidae; genus Pandemis; species Pandemis cinnamomeana. Next base: position 6,338,527 of record OW028715.1, on the reverse strand, counting down.
TCTTTTATAGGCTAAATAATTATGAATTTAGAATAGAGATTTGAACATGAATTAAAAACGACAACTAAATATAGCTTCTGTAAATAAGTGTTAAAAAAAGCCAACATAGCGCTGTTATTCTATAAATAAAAATGAATGTTGCTTAGCACAAAGCTAGAGAACGGTTAGACCGATTCGGTACCGTATTTTTTTTCTTGTTTTCCTTAAGTTTCACGGAATGGTCTTATGTAACAAAACATACTTAAAAAAATGGAACAGGCGAACAAGCCGCTGTGAACAGCTAGTATGTACATAAATATGCAATGCCATCAAACACATGATGAATGCTTTAATCAAAATATAATAATTTTGTTAAAATGCACGAAAACAACGAACACTCGTTATCTTCCACAATTTCCCCACATACCTCAGTGTTTCCCCATATGCGTATAGTCCTCATATTGTAATCCGGGATCGCATGACGTCCGCACTTCCGCGTGACGCGCGCGCATAACCGACGCGATCACTTCACGGAACCAGGACCATGTCAGCAGATGACATGTCGTGATGTAGATCTGATAGATGTAGATCAAATATAATATGATATGGGTCACGCAAACATTATGATTAAATTAGAGACACTGTGGTTGAGTTGAAACTTTATACACGGCGCCACTGTGTAAGACCCTCTCGTGCAGGACCAAATTTATATTAGAAAATTTATTGAAGAACCGAATTGTTGAGAATATTTTGTAATAGTATAAAAATAGCAATTATATAAATTAACATTTAAATTAGTAATAAGATCCACATATTTAATCCTGTCATTTTGGATTGAAGAAAATGTTGCGATCGTCAGATTTTTTTACAAATAATCCCATCAAATACCACCAAAGTGCAAACTCTGAGTCTGGAACATTCCTGAAATTAAACAAAAGCCCCTGAAAGTCATAATAAGCCATGAATTTTCTCCTAATGCGGCATTTTCTTAAAGCAGTAAGTGGGTATAGAACTTAGTAGCTTTTTTAGATGAATCAATGTACTTAGGGAACCGCGCTGTTTTAGAGTAAATAAAAGCCTCCTTTCTTTACGTGCATTCTATTTTAATTAACCACCAAGGCTAACCAACCTAACCTCATTAGGCACCTCACAAATATGTCATCCTAATTGTGTACTAGGAATTCCGCCGTGTCCTTGCGTGGGTATTTTTTGATGGTAAGTTTGACGCGCGGAATGCGCGGGCGCCGGTCGTGGCCCGAACGCGTGACTTCCAACCCGAACCATTCAGACGTGAACCGGTGTGATAATCTTTATAAGCCTTCTTAATTACTGGCTAGTAAAGATACTGTGGGTGTGCATGTAACATTTTTTCTTTAATTTTATAAACTTACAATCATTTGTTTTCCCGTTTATCAATTTTAAAGTTTGTGTCATATCTGTTTTTTCTCTGTTGGTGACAGTTCAATGTTTCATTTTCATTGATTGTGTACATCTTACAGAGCATTGGGCCAAGTTTAAAGATATTGTTTTAAGTGTTACAAACAACTTTGCTATATACTTCAAGGGTCAAATGGTTACAAACTGTTGTTTCGTTCTTTTTCAACAATAAATGTTTGAGCCCTTTATTTATAGAATGCTACTAATCTGTGTAGATTATACGTATTATAACGAAATTTGTGTTTTCTCCGTCTCTACCAAATGCAAGTGTCGAAGTGATAAAGTAAGAAAACTGAAGTTATTTTAACATTGGCTTAGCAAACGTTTTTGAAAAAGAAAAGTACTGTTTACAGACAGACTTTTCATTTAATTTATATTAAGATATAATTCCAGTTTTGTCATCTCAATGCCGATGCTCGCGAACATGATAAGCTAGTATTGTTTTTTTGTGTCTATTAGTTTCTTTGATCCTTTGTCAGTGCCATTGTCAATCGCAACATATTAATGTCAATAACAAATATTAGTGGGTTAATAGTGTGGGAGTATAAACAACACTATAAGTGTTCCTTGGTTTTAGATTTATCTGATGTTAAAAGATTTGAGTTGTGGCAGTGACGCAATTGGTATGTGCCGAAATTAAACAGGTCCATTCAAAAGTAAGCTTCTAGATACATAGAATTGCACTTAGAATGAGCTGCTTAATAATCTAGCCTGGATACCTGTAGTTATAGGTATAGCCTACATGACCTGTAGTTATAATCATGTAGTAGTATTTGATGCTTCTCGGTAGAGAGACACATTAGCCATACATGAACTGTTTACTATTTTACTGAAAACTTTTCACATACGTACGTCGTTTGACAACCACCTTTCTAATAACATCTGATAAAAATGACTAAAGAAGTTACTAAGACAAAGTGACATGTTAATAAGCGACATTATTAGTAGGTACCTATTTCACATTTAGTATGAATGCGGGGGTTTCAGGATTCAAATTAATTGGGCGGTATGTCTAGGTCCAAATTCGTGACTTATTTAATGAATGCTAATAAATTTTGATTGATGTTTGTCTTTCGCCGAAACGTGAAGTGTCTTATGCACGACGCTGTCTTTGTCGGTTAGCGTGCGTAGGAAATTGATACTACTGAAGTCTGTAGCAGGTACATAGAGGTAAACTGGGTATGTACGTACACACAGCAAAATAATGCGGTTAGCACAGCCACGCACACGTCTATGCGTGTTGAGTATCGACATGAACGTTAAGTAGAATCTATGACATGTGAATGTGTGAGTGAGTTCGATCATAAAATCTACCCCCTAAGTACAGATTTTTTAGCAACAAGATGAATGAGCAATGTCACTGTAAATTACCTGTTTATTGAATAAACAACAACTAACTATAAAATAACAATGAAGAAAGTTACAACTATTTAAGTTAGTTTATAATAAATTAAGTAAAAAATAATTACAAATTAAATGAAAATAATCCCCGCCGGTATCGTGTCACACTCAAAGGCTGAAAATGCAATATCTCCGGTTTCAGTTACTTCTACAAAAATAATGTAAAAGTATTTTTTTTATTTAGACTGTCCTAAAAATATTTTACCTAATCTTACATTGGATATTGTCATCCCCAGTGTAAGCGAGAGAACCGAATCGAAGCTTCCTTCGACCTTGAATCTTCAAATTTATGCAATCCCACGCATTGAACTATTATTACTAGCGAAGAGTAGTTACCATCTCACTGATGCGACGATGTTATATTATTATTTCTCAACAAGTCTGAGATTCCAATTCCAAAGCAATATTCCTCACAACCAGCACGGCCATCGAAATAACATCCAAAAATGTCATTTTATTATTACTATTTTATATTCCGTTTTCTTCGGATACGAACCCGGTTCACTAAAGCAGAAGTCAAATCTTCGGCCTGTCTTTGACCGCTAGGCCACCGAGGTATGCAAGTTACATGGTGAATGTATGAATTATGTTCAATCTGCGACTACTGTATTGCAATTTGTGTAAATTAAATAGCTGTTTTATGGGCTTTGAAATAAGGTTGAAATTATAATTTATTTTTTTCCGTACTAACTATTTAATTTTATGGTGGTTGCAGTCTATTGTATGTTTAATTTTACTCTTATATAATATGTTAAAAACGCAAACGCATTGTGTTTTCTTTTAATATAATTATTAATAGGTATGACTCTTTTTACTGGAGTTTAAAAGTTGCTAGCTGATGGCTATTTTGGTCGTTATCGTCTTAAACAATATAAAGTGTTTTCTACCCTAAAATTTCTAATAATATGATTTTGTGAACAAACAACAACTGTCACCGCTGGCAGCCATTATTAGCTGCGGGATGAACCGTGTGTTATACTTACGAACTGTTTAATTTTGCCTTTCGAATACCTTGTGATTTGCAAAACATGGATTTTCATTTATCTTTGTTGAAAAGAGCAAAACAATATAACTATTTATATAAGGAATCGCTAGGCGTTTTTTGATATGGGTAAGTAGACAAACGGTGTTAAAAACAATGACTTATTATTTTATCGGTAATGTTTTAAACAACTTTCTTTGACGAAAAATGTTTTTATTTAAACTTCATTTATTTTGCAGCGGAAGACTGTGCCATTATGGATTCACCCTTACGCAGACTTCGGACACGATAAAAATATTCGTTCTGGGCCTAAACCTGAAGCCTCATCTCCTGCCATTTGATTTGGACATTATGTAGTTGCCGCACCCGCTAGTGACCCATTTCACAGCAACAAGACACAATGCTACGTTGCAACCTGTGCGAAACCATCTGCATGCTGCAGGATTGCATTGCCGTAGACCAGCAAAAAACATGCTTTAACGGACCAGCATAGAAGAAACCTTTGCTCGTGAATATCTTGACTTTGATTATTACATCAATCAAAGTCAAATGTAGTGATTTTTAGTGATGAAGACGAAATATATTAACTTAATTAAATATATAAACACAGTAATGTTTTACAGTGCAGAACGAGTGGCAGTGTTACTTTAGGCTATGGGGTTGGATCTCATCGATGGGCCCTGGTGTCCAAATCCAAACCAAATCGAGATAGGTAGCTTAGTCGCTTCAAAGTGGAGATTATAACCCAGTGTGAAATGATGTTATTGTTAATGGCTGTCATTAACATGTCTATTCATTTCACCACTGACTTACACGTCCGCAAATAAAACGTTTCGTTCATCTTTATCAGACTTAAACCTAATAAACCAGAATTTAAGATATTAATTATGTGTCATCTTAAAAATAGCCCTATTATGGTTGTGTATTCAATTTGCAAGATAATTATTATGTTAGTGACATAAGACTTTTTAGTAAACATAAAATCAAACTGGCCTCTAAAGTGTGTGTTATTTTATGAATATTATTCTATAAGGAAAAGTGTGCAGTTTTATTTAGCTAATTTAATTACTTTTGGTAATAATAATAATAACACAAATAGAGGCTAATACAATAAAAATTAAATGTTGCAATAAACAATTTGAACCAATAATTGCATTTTATTGTTTTATTCTTTTACGTCCTTTTTTTCTTGTTTTAGGTAAACATGAGTTTATTTTGAGATTAGTAATTTAAAATTGAAAACAAAAAAGATACACTTGTGCAGGATTCGAACCCGGTTCTTTAGGTTTCATAACCCTAAATTAAATTAAAAATAACTCAAAGCAAACTAGTCACAAGAGACTCGTTACATAACTTCTCAACTCAGACTTTACAATCTAAAATCGATAGATTAGAGGAATCACTCAGGGATATAAGTTCAAAATATGAAAGCAGCAAGCGCGAAATCAGCGAACACGTCAGCGCCGCCAATCAACTAGTAGACATGTGTCGCTATAACGAAGAACGGTTTGATTCTCTTATTAACAATCATATTTGTACTTGTTCGCATGAAACCACGCCTGCCGCAAGCCACAGCACCACGACGGCGGAGCCCGAGACGCCCGCAACGCCCGCGGCGCCCGCGACGCCCGCAGTGCCCGCAGCGCCCGCGGCGCCAGCGGCCCCCCCGCCGCCCGCCAGCAGCGCCCGCCCCCCGCCGCCCCCCGCGTCGCCTGTGCGCGCCGAGCGGGGCCCGCCGCCTCCTGCGGGGAGTCCTGCGACGGCGCGCCGGGATCGGGCGCCCCCGGCCTCCACTGTCGTTTACTCCGACGAGATGGGCGCGGGTTTCGGTTCTGTGCTCGGCCGGTTCCTGCGGCGGGGCGTCATGAACCACTGCCTGCGCGGTGCTACACTCCAACAGTTCGCCGACCGACTGGCGAATGAACGTTTCGACGATACTGTTACGTTAATAATCATGTTAGGTGACAGCTTCGACTTGACCGAATCTGGTTTCGAAGATTTGCTGCGAGTGCTGTCAGCCATCGAGCGGCGTGGCATAGCTAAAATCATTTTGTGCGCTCTGCCTTATTCCGCTTCGTACGAACGCGACATGTTTATTTCTAAGCTGAATACGATTTTGTACAACTTTTCTGTCTACAGTAATAAAATTCATTTCTTTGATACGAATAAATTTGTAAAACAATATAAATGTAATACTAAACGTTTTTACTTACCTAAAAAAATTAAAGTAAATATTGCCAAACTTTTAGCATATAATGTTGAACCCGTACGAGGGTGCGCGACCGCAGCAGACGGTGGCGGCGGCGCCGGGCCGGGCGCTCGGGCGCCGCCTGCGATATGCCAGCCGTCTTTAAACTGACGCGGGAGACAAAGGAAAAGCTCTGCAATTTTACTCTGGTCCATCAAAATATACAAGGCTTTTCCAGCAAAGAGGTTGAAATTGGGCTTTTTCTAGATGCATATAAGGTGGACGTGATGTGTATTACAGAACACTGGCTGAAACGCCATGAATTATTGTTCAACTTTAATAATTATAAAATAGGCAGCTCTTTTGTTAGAAAATCGGCGATTCGTGGTGGCTCAATAGTCATTGTTAAAGAAGACTTTAAATGTAAGGAACGAAAACAAATAGTGCAGCTTTCTGTTGAACGCGTCATAGAGATTGCATGTGTTGAATTAGAAAATCATGTCGTATTGTGTGTGTACAGGCCGCCGTCTTCGGATTTTAGCCAGTTTGAATCAGTCATGGAAGAGGCTCTGAAGCAAGTTTTTGATACCAGTAAGTCTATAATTGTGTGTGGTGATTTTAATGTTAACATACTAGAATCTACTGATTCAAACTCGATCAGAATAATAAATCTATTTAAATCGTTTAACTTATTCCATCAGTTTGAGGAGCCGACTAGAATAACTGCTAACACGGCCACATGTTTAGATAATATCTTTTGCGACTGCGAAGCTGCGGATAAAACTGTTTTTCATTGCTTCAGTTCAGATCACAGCGGCCAGAAAGCCGTTTTTAAAATGTCGAAGCGGAATCATAAGCAAGAACTAACTTACAGGCCCGTAACGGAAAGTCGCCTAGAAAGATTTAGTGACAACATTTCCAACAAAATCCCTTTGTTACCAGTAGGGGAAAACGATCCGAACATATTGTATAAGGGTTTATCTAATGTTATTAATGATGAGTTCAGAAATGTTTTTAAATTAAAGACTATTAAGAAAGACTCGAGCAAAACAATGTTTAGCGACTGGGCTACGGTCGGTATACATAGAAGCAGGACCAAGCTTTATGAATTGTATGAGATGAAAAGTAACAGCAACGATGCAAGATTCAAGGAGTATGTCAAGAAGTATTCAAAGTTATTTAAAAAGGTTTGCGCTATTGCAAAAGCAGATTACTTTAGCAATAAAGTTAAATCTGCAGATAACAAAGTGAAAGCAGTTTGGAATGTAATTAATTCAGAGACAGGCAAAAGCAAGGCCCGAAATTGTCATTTCAAACTGAAAGTAGATGACAAAATACTGACCTCGGATAAGGAAATAGCAGACACCTTTGAGAACTTCTTTGCAAACATAGCTGTAAATACTACCCGTAACCTAAAGGCATTTACTGAAGAATCAAGCTCATATTTGTCTATGAATGCAAAAGCTTGTAATTATAAATTTGATTTTAAATATATAGACGCACGCGAGATTGTTGCAACTTTTAAATCCCTGAAGCTAAAAAATACGGAGGACCTTTGGGGAATCTCAGTTAAAGTCATGAAATCTGTTATTCACGTGGTGGCGCCATATTTGGCTATCATTTTTAATAAGTGCGTGGATGAGTGCGTGTTTCCGGACTTGATGAAATTTAGTAAAGTGATTCCTTTGTTCAAGTGTGGTGACAAAAGTGATCCGTCAAACTTCCGTCCAATTTCTATTCTTCCGGTGCTCAGTAAAGTGTTTGAGAAGATAATGCTGAATCAGATGTTGCATCATTTCAATGCAAATGAATTACTTCACAGCCAGCAATTTGGTTTTACTAAAGGCCGATCCACCACAGATGCGGCGGCTGTACTCGTTAAGTATATTTATGATGCATGGGAACATTCGCAAGATGCAATAGGGATCTTCTGCGACCTCTCCAAAGCATTTGATTGCGTGAAGCATGAAACTCTTATCCTCAAACTTGAGCACTACGGGCTTTCTGAAAACGCACTGAAACTTGTCATGTCCTACCTCAGTCAGAGAATCCAGAAAGTGGACATAAATAGAGTGCAGTCATGTGGTGCGCCGGTGAAGCTTGGAGTACCACAGGGTTCAATATTGGGCCCTTTTCTCTTTCTAGTATATATCAATGACCTGCCCCGCCTACTGGAAAACAAATGTGACATAGTTCTGTTTGCTGATGATACCTCTCTGATTTTTAAGGTCGACAGGCAACAGGAAGATCAAAGTCACATCAATGAGACTCTAACAGAAGTGCTTCAATGGTTTACTGCGAACAATCTACTACTAAACGCAGCTAAAACGAAATGCATAAAATTTTCGTTACCAAATGTACGACAGGTTGAAACAGCTATTTCCATAAACGGAGAGAAGCTGAACCTCGTTGATGACACCGTTTTTCTTGGTCTTACCCTGGATCGAAACTTACAGTGGAGCCCACATATCTCTGCTCTTGCTGGTAGATTGAGTTCTGCCGCCTATGCTGTACGAAGAATTAGACAATTCACCAACGTGGAAACTGCTCGACTGGTTTATTTCAGCTATTTTCATAGCATTTTGTCTTACGGCATTCTGATTTGGGGAAGAGCAGCTGACATTCAGAGTATCTTCATTTTACAGAAGAGGGCAGTTCGGTCCATCTACAATCTGAACTCCCGAGAGTCATTAAAAGAGCGCTTTAAAGAGATAGAAATTCTCACAGTAGCTTCGCAGTACATACACGATGTGATTATGTACACACACAAGAATTTCAATTCCTTTAAGAAAGTGTCGGACATCCATGATATCAACACTCGTAATAAACACAAGCTTCTCGTTCCTAAATTTCGTCTACGGAAAGTAAGTAAATCTTTCCTGGGAAATTGTGTCAGGTTCTACAACAAAGTGCCTGTAGATGCGTGGAAATTGTCATATGTGTTATTCAAGAAATACATTAAGAACACGCTCTTAAAGAAAGCATATTACACAGTCGATGAGTACATGTGTGATAATAACATGACATGGCCATCTTTGGAAAAATTACCGTAAGCATCCAGTGTTTTGTGAGTGATCCTGTAGTGCGTGTGTATGTGTGCGTGTGTGTGTGTGTATGAGTGTATGCGTGTAGTGTCGACTAGATACGGTCTCTGGCCCTGTTGCTACCGTCTGCTGTTGAGGTTAGCTGATCTTGATTAATTAAGATTCCAAATTGTATAGCTGTATTAATTAAAATTATTAATTAAGATAGGTATTATCAATATAAATATTGTACCTATTGTAATTGTTTATTTAAATATTTATTCTATTTTTCATAATGATTAATTTTTACAATGACATAAATATTGCTATGTCGTATGTGTATTAAACTAGGTATTAGGTAGGTATATTGTTAAGCTTATGGATTTCCGGTTTAATTTTTTTCTTATTTTTTTTTCTTTTACTGTTTAGTTGCAGGCTAGTGACGTCGAAGTTCCTAAAACGTTCCCATAGTGTGCCTGTGGGGACGGAAGCGAGACATGCCCTCGGTACCGCTCTGCTTTCAGAGCAGGACATGAGTGCGTGAAAGCCAACATTAGGGGCGGCAGACGTAAGCTTGCCTTCGGAATCCAAAAGCTTATTGGTTACTTACTTGACATGAAATGTATATTTCATAATTTTGTTTTATATATAATTTTTTTTTTCCTGCGACATTGGAGACATCTCCAATTAGTTTATTTGACGGTGGAGGCGTTTTACACCTCCACTGAACTTACTATTATTATTATTTTTTTGTTTTTTATTTTTTTTGACCAGTAGAGACTTTATACATCTCTACTATTTATAGATTAATATAATTTAAGGCTCGGGGACCTTATACATCCCTTATATAAATGTATTTAATGTAAGTAGAATTTAAGTATTCTTAGTTACTGTATTTTTATTTGAAAAAATGACTTTCTGCCAAGTTTCTTGCGGCGCATTCTTCTTGGCAATGATGGTCTTTCCGAATGTGCTGGTAGTTTCAAAAGACATGTAAAAGAGCCCTTAGCGGCCAATTTGCAAAATAAATTATCTTATCTTATCTTATCTTATCTTATCCTAGATCAATACACCTGAGCCACCGCGCTTATAATACTGGTGGCAAAATTATGCTTCCATTGAACAAAATACCAGCAGGTTTGAATAACTATGCGTGAAGGTAGTCAGAAAACACAATTAGCACAGATAGGGCATTTTGTTGTGTGCGTAATAAGGCAGCGGATAAGTGCGGATGTGTGTATAGAATGACACACGTGGATAACTAGGGTGCCCACCGATTCGCTTTGCTGTGTGTACATGTGACCTAAGAAATGTTATGTGTGTGGGTATCTAGCAGTGTTTGGAGAGTTTGTGAGAATGTGACAACATTCATAGAGAAATATAAGTTAACGGTTTGTAATTAAAGGTCACATACCTAGTCTAAAACACAGGTTTTCCTAGTTTAGGCACATAATTTACTTAGATTTATAAGGAAATTGTGTACCCATTTTTAAGAGATATTATAATTTCTTTTACTTTCATGCTGGTGTGGGAGCAAAGAAAAAACATAGAATGTACCAGTTGCTTTTCTTCCCGCGCAGATGGTAAAAGCCCGTCGAGGGAATGGGCGATAATCATATATAGGAATCATGTTATAAGCGATGCGGCTAGCAACCCATCACTATTTTGATTCCGTTTTCCACCTATAAGCTCACAATCTTGCTAAACGTGGCCTGTAGGTTTTGTTACCTTAGGCTTTGTCTACCCCGTAAAGGATAAAGACGTGATATGTGTATGTGTGTATGTATAATTTAGTTTTAGCTAACGAACTGCAACAACAACGCGGAGGGAACATCATCACTCACGTGTTGTTAGCATTCCTTTGGCACGCACGAACCTTGGTCTGGTCGGGGCAGATATAGGCCAAGACATTTCGAAGCTAAAGTGGATAGGTTTTTAGTGAACCAAAGAGCTACAATTGAGGCCCTACTTACATCCGGGGCTCATTTCCATCCATCAGGTAGGGATCAAGCGGGGATCAGATTCATGTAAAAAAACCCTCTAGAAACCTTGTGTCGATATTGTTAACGCATTCTGCGTCCTGTTCCTCGAGAATGTGATAATTGGGCCGACGGCGTTTTGACCAATTTGCGGAAGGCAAATGACCCTTTCACTTGACCGCCTGTATAGAAATATGCATAATGACATGCGAGATATTTAATGGATGCAGGGTTAATGGAATAATACTTTGTCTTATGGAATGTACAGTTTTAACCGAGAATGATTTGTAATGTGACGGGAAAAACCGTTAAAAATATTCGAAGTATCTCAAATAATTGTTGTTTAAAATTGAAATAAAATATTTATAAAGGTAGGTAATGTGAATGTGCAGTAGAGTACAAGTAAAACGAATATTCAAGCAACGAGTAGATTAAAGTCCCATAATGCTGGTGCAGAAAATATTAGGTAGGTACACTGGTGTTTGATTGAATAAGACTATTTTATGTGCCATAACCGTAAAAGTAAACATGAAAAATCAAGAAGTAAAATTTCTTGATTCATTTTATAGTAGGTACCTACCTATCATTAGAAAAACCGAGATGTTCCACGGGAGTTTGTAATTGTGTCGTACCGACACATCATTCAAACAGATGACGCTTAGCGACAAAAATCGCATAGCAACAAGGTGACGTGACAGCTAGTAAAAGATAGAAAAAATCGAAGGCTTACCCACCTGCTATGGGTATAGGGGTAAGCACGCGTCACGGAATGACGAAGATCCGGGCTCGATTCCCGGCCATAGCTTTACTTTTCGGATTTTTCTGTGTTCTAATTTTTAGTGTCGCTTAGAAATTTTATATTTTATGTGCAGTCAACGTCACAAAAAATACTACACTTAAATTCATACCCGATATCGTTATTGATAGGTATAACTCGTTTCCCACTCAAATTCCTGACACGATTCTAAGCATTAAACGCGGAACTTAAAGCAGTCGAAGCGACACTGCACCTTATCAATGCAATATACAAGATATACAAGGCTGATTTATGGACAGGATAACGTCGGAGCGACATCTCCCGGGCGTGGGCGGCGATTCAGCCTAATACGCTGTGACGGCTACGGACAGGTTGCGCGAGAGCAGAAAACTATCGTGAACCACGTTTCTAATATTGAAATTTCTAAAAATTCAAGATTTGTTCGGTTCTTGTTACGATCCTTATTGAACACCACAAATCAGTACAAAACAATACAGACACAAAGAACAAAGTAGACAATAGGCGGTCTTATCGCTTAATAGCGATCTCTTCCTGACAACCAATAATAGAAATAAGTTGGAGACAGTTTAAGTAGGTGACGGAAACAAATAGACAGGATAAACGCAGGGATAACAAAAACAACAATATCAACATAAATATAATACATAGCTAAATAAATAAAATAAAATAATACATACATATACACATAACATAATAGGTACATATGAGGGCCACGTTAATTGTCGCTGAGTATATTATATTAGGCTTTGGTCGACAATTACTTGAACTTGCAGTCTATTTAACTGGAATGATAAATGAGCCAGTGGGTCAGGCACATAAAACATTACAAAAATATAAGCTGTAAATAAACCCTAAACTTATGTAATGGCTACAGGAAAGACGCAAACAAAATTCAGTATATATGAACCTTAAAAACTAAATAACTATGTTTAAATACATTCATACATTAACCACGTCTTTATCCCTTAAAGGGTAGGTAGAGCCTGGGATGACAAGACCTCGGCCTCGTTTAGCGTGGTTGTGCTCGTATAGATGGAAAGAGGATTCAAAATGGTGATGGGTTGCAACATTTTTCATGTTTTACTTTGCTTCTAAAGCAACACGAACGAAATAAAATTTAGACTATGTAATTTGTGTTTAATAGTAGGAAATTGAATTGTTATATCTTTTCACGGCAGGTGGTTAAACCAATAAATCATTATCAGAATTCCGGTATTATAAAATTAATGACATGACTACATGTGCCTACTTAAAACGACACGAACGTACCAGAATTTAATTACAACAAAAAACTTTTCGGGTGTCACTTACGCTTTGTTTAATTAATTACAAAAAATTAAAAAATAATTTAAAGTGGCAAAAAACAATGTTGACAGTGCGACTGTACATTAGGCCTATTTGGGTGTACTGTCGATTAAATATGCATTAACTAGATTATAACGATGCAGTGGATGAAAAAAAGAAATGTACATTCTGGCATTTAAATTGCTAGCTTAGATATGCGAATAACAAGTGGCAATGAGCGTAGCCTTCAAAATGTCTAGATCTCAATCTGTTTCACATACGTGAGTCTAAAAGCGTGCTAACTAGGAAGAAAATCTACCAAATGACATAATTATTATATTTAGCCACGCAGAATGTTGCATACCTCGAAATGGTTTGTATGTTAATTTAAATTTGAGTAACAAACATTTGACCTGCCTGTACTTATAATAAAACAGATATATTTAAATGATTTTATATATTTATTGTGCCTGTCGATTTATTCATGTTAATTTTGGAAAATGCAGAAAGAATTATCATGGCATTCTCACAAGCGAAAAAAGTTAAAATTTTGACTAGAACAACATACATATCGCTACCTCGGGGCTCAATTGTCGTATAAGCCATTTTGACGAAAATGAGATTTGAATGCAGTCTTGCTCAGTTTTTTTTTCTCTATCGATCTGTGTATTTAAAATTCTCCAAATCCCAAAAAAATATCGAATACAACCTCCATTTTCTGTAACTCTAAACAAGAAATTTAAAAAAAACGAGCTATAAAAGCCAGCTACTCAGAGTGTGAAAAATGCAAAGGTATTATTGACCCTAAATCAAGATTTATAATTGGCATAAAGGACATTGCTTATCAAACTTGGCGTATACGACCTTAACGATTTCTGAAAATTGAACAAAGTTTATTATACAACCTGCCATTACGTTTCATTTTTAAGATGTATAAGCCACCACTAAACCAATTTGGTGAATACGACCTGAATTATTTCCAATAACAGAATAAAGTTTGGTGTACGGCCTGCAGTAGCGTTTCATTTCATGGCAATAAACGCCAACAAAAAATAAATTTGGAGTAAAAACGGCGTTAAACACATGACTTTTATAAAAAAGATTGTTTTTAATTGAAAGAGATTAGAAGTATTAAATGCTATATTATTGTTGCTACTTTTCATTTTTATCGTTTTATGTGATACTTGAACAATCTTTTTAATAATAACAACGTAATTTGTGTTTTTTTTTCGTTGGCATTGATGTTTTACCTTCAGCAATTTATATTTTTTCTATACGAATTTTTTGTTACTTACCAAACCCTCAAACCTTTTTAATATGAATGGACTTTGAAAGTTAAATACGATTCTCAAACTGTTTTGGTTTATACCTACCTTATCATCATTATCGCAGTAAAGTAGTTTGGGGTGTATATACATGATTTATTTTTTTACAGTAAAGTACCTAACCAAAAAAAGAAAACCGGTGACTAATACCTTTAATTTTTTCAAAAATCGTAACAGCTGGCTTATACGTCCTAAGTAGCATGTACAGCAACTATTATTTTGGGTCATAAACGTCATTCTGTTTGCTTTTAAGAAGCGTATAAGCCATCTATTTTCTTTGTTATGGGTTCTATCTTAAATATTATGAATTCATATTATTCTACTCATAATTTTAAGAACTTTCATCCTACGAAGCTTCTTTATAACAGTTAAAACAAAAGAGTTACAATTTTTTTTTGTTTTTCTTTTTAGTTTTTTGGCTCTCCTGAAAAATCGACTTTTGGCTTATACGACAATTGAGCCCCGAAGTAGCGATATGCTTTCTTTCATAAAAATCTGAAGGCGGAAAGAAAATATATTCTCATTAAAAGTCACTCTCTTGAAACTAAAGTCCACGTGAACAAAGTCGCGGGCGTCCGCTAGTAATACTTAGGTAGTAGATGTAAAACAGACTGATATCCTTATCAATAAGTTTCTGTATGATCTGCGTTAATAATCTATCAAGCTATTTTCATGTTTTCACCGTTAAAGAATGGACATTTTCATAAATTATAGTTACCTGCTTATTTCTCCAAAGTTGCAGCTGACGTCACACGGAAGTCTAAGTTGTGTTTCTATATTTATTTCGCATACGTGTTTTCAAATTTCTCATAATACGCCTTGAGGGGACGACCCAACAAGTGCTGGACAATTAATCAGTCTGGCCACTTATGTGGCGGCTAGGAACTTCCATTATTGGTTTGATAAGTGAGCCAAAAAGCGAATAAGGCATTTGATATTGCGAAAATGATAATGGTTTTTTTTTAGATCTGAACAAAGCCCGTTCTTCTATTATAATCAGAAGTGAGCCTGGACACTTTAGATTGAAAGACAGTTTGTAGAATACTTTAGCATTGAGAGATAGTTCATGTCAGGAAATATGATAGTCATGACAAATCTTAGGTTTATTTCTGTATGTTGACGATAGGATAGTCAAGTGGTTAGAGAATCTGTCTACGAAACTTGAACAGATATTATGAAAAACTCGATGCTATATTAGTATAGTCGAATTACGGAAAAGTATGGAAGTAATTCGTGTAGTCGTGTTTTTTTGTGGAACTGTTAGAGGGCACGACTAGATGCTTTCCCTCGGTTTGCACCTTTCTATCATGTACGGAACACTTTAAAATATTAGGTATAAACTTCAAATGCCGTTATTTTGGAGTATGATAAAAGGTATTAAGCGCAAGTTTAGCCACGTGAAGGGTCCCCTTTGGTACATAATGTATGTTAATTAAAAAGGTGTACGATGTATAGAATCTTGGTAAAATATTTTTTTCTGATTGCGGCTCGAGGATAATTCAGACGGTTGGTGCAAACTTAGATTAAGCTTTTCAAAGTATTATAAACACCCAGGTATCTTTGCACCCCCGTGCAAAGTATGGAACATGTTTTTTTTCACTCTTTTGTAGATTGTACTTCGGGGGAAATTAAGATAGTCGTGAAAATTTATAAATAACACATATTTAAAAGATACTACATTCGCACTCAATAAAAAAAAGAAAATTTTAACTGGAAGTTTGGTAAACATAGTTCTATCTAAACGCAAGGAATAGCAGCGAACGCTAGGTAGCGGGTAGTATTACAGAACCGCATGTTCCGTGTAGAAATGTTTTATATTTATTTATTTATATATATTATCTTATTATAGTTGTATAATGTACTTTAGTGTTAATTTGTTAAGTACTAAGACTATTATTTGCGCATAAAATGACTGCTTGCCTTTATTAGTAAACTATTTCCTTTCTGTGTCAGGTTAACTGGAAGAAATCCCTTCTTAGGGATAAGTTCGCCTTTGTACTATTTTCTGTGTATTTTTGTATTTTTTTTTTTAATTTTTATGTGCAATAAAGAGTTTACATACATACAAATGTCAATTTTTTATGGGGTGCGAATGTAAATCAAACCAAGTTAAGACGATTGTGACGATTTTTATTAATTTCAAAATTTCCCCCGAAGTACAAAGACAATAAAACATAGAAAACTACTTTCCGGGTGTCGCACCCTGGTGCAAATTTGGTATTGTGTTTTGATATATTTTCTCATCATTTCCTCAATTTGCACCGCGTTCTGTATTTTTCCCGGGGCCGCAATGCCAAAAAGTATATTTTTAGTTATATGATTTTTTTTTTGTATGTTCCGTAGCTTGAATTGAGCTAAATAATGGGTGCAAATATAGATTAAGATGTAATAAAACGTATGGCAAATTGCACAGACTACACCTATTTTTTCTTCTTAGTTATTACTATTACACCATTTTCAACCAATTCCACCCCTTTCCGGGGGGGTGAATATATCAAGTGATGTATTAAGTTCCATTTCTAACCCATACAAATCAAAAACAATTGTTTTTATCAGTTCTTAGAATTATTTCCTGACTTAAGGGAAATTTCACGTATTTTGCCTCCACTATATTGGTTAGTTGTAGTATTTGTTATAACATTAATACCCTTACATTAGTTTGCTAAACTATTTTTTTAGCGATTGATATAAATTGTTTTAATTCACTCAAAGGTTGACTTTAAGAGATCCCTTAAAGGGATAAGCCCACCTTTGTGCATGTAGGTATCTCAAGTGCTTCTCAATTGTATTTGTTTTATGTTTATTTTGCACAATAAAGAGTTTACATAAATACATACATTTAGTACATGTAGTTAGTTACTTATAAAGCGGCAATGGAAATGCAATCAATCAAATCAAGTAAGTACCATCTACAAAAAGGGTCAATTGGATATAAAAAGACCTCTTTAATTTTTGTGTATCGCAGGAAATCTATTTTGTAATGAGAACGTGATTGCTACTAGGGATCTTGCTGTTGGTAAATTAGTTATTGCCAAACTAGTAGGCATAGGAAAATGTTTTATGACAAGTTAAGGTTTTGGGCGTAGCCGCTGCATATTTACCTGCTCCATTTCTCAAGACAAGTAGTTGCGCAACCCGCCAATAGTCGGCATCTAAAAGCGATGCAATGAAACCCCGCGCCTGCGCAGAATAACTGATTTGAACTTATTGCCAGCGACAATCGATTCTCTGAGCCATTATAAAGTTTACAAGCGTTAATTGCAGTAGCCTGAATTCGTGATCGGCATAGGAATGTAACATTAAAACTATCTAAGCGTTTAATTTTCACACCACCCATAAAGTTTAGTTACATTTTGATAGCAGCTTTTTTGTGTAGCATAATACTTTAACATAATGTTGTGTGCAATCTTGATAGAAAAGTTCTTGCAAAATATCCATGCAGCATTTAATCGTGTAAAAATTATTATCTTTGTTAAGATGAAAAGACAACTTTTTGAAGACGTTGACAATTAGCTGGAAACATTTTGTTAGGAGTTCTCAAGTTCCGTGTCTTATCCAACCCCGACATTGTTCGAGCCATATTCCCAAACATTGAATTGAATTGAGTTCTCAGGTTTTATGAACGTTTCCTATGTTTAACTTTCGCTGTTTCCATTCGCCCTTCCTAACACAATTCAAGTATATCTATTATTGGGATTGCACGACAATATTTAAATACTCGAAGAATCTCTGCGATTTATTTCAAGTGGCATTTGTCATTGGATATTCGGTGTGATAAGGCTCGGTATCGGCGCCCGGGCACCGACAGAAGGCTTTGATAAAGTATCCGAGCAGATGTAAATGGAACAGCCAGCACGGCCCGAGGCTAGGGCGGGGTCCGTACAACACTTTCATATTATTACGACCGCATTGCACACACACAGCCGCGTGGCACGCACACACGCGCACGCGCGATTAGATCGCAGCGGACATGCGCTCGCGCACGCGATCCGACCACTTTCAATGATTCGTTAGCGAAATCATTAGGAGATGTAATGTCGGCGCATTGTAATGCGTGTTTATGGTTATTTAAATGATTTATTTTTATTGATTGTTTTTGCCTTGTTGCGAGACAGAAAATAATGATGGCTGTATGAATAAGGCTACTATTATGCTCCGGTTGCGAAGGTGATCTCTGCTACTATGCAATTTGAGCGTTTGGTAATGGAAGGTATGGCGAGAAAATGAGTTGTCAAATCGGCTAAGTCGGGGCATTCATCACTCAGGATCGGCGCGGCGTGTGTGGACAGCGCCGACGCATGCGCGGGAGATGACTGATGGATCGAGCCTCTACTCCGTATTTAGATCAACCAGAACAACCGTCTAACACGCAGAACCAAGGTGACAGCATTTTATCTAACTCGTAATGTTTATTAGTTGGCTTAAGTCAAATTTATCTACTTTCAGTGGCTGAACTGACTTCTAATTTACATGTAGCTTGGATGGGATTGCAAGTTTGTGCAGTTAAAAAAAATTACCTATTCAGATTGTGCCAAAAATGATTTATAAAATTATTAAAATTTTGTTAATTTAGTCCGGCTTTTGTTTATTTCCATCGTCCGCCGTGGGACTATTGAAACGGATCAAAAGCCTTATTACGATTACAAAAAAAGACAAGGATAATGTGTATGTGTCTGAAAAACTGCACTAAATGCAATTGTTCGAAAGGTTACAGACCTTGATAAACAAATCACGTTCCAGTAATCGACCAAATAATTCGGTTACAATTGTCGCAAATTTGGGGTGATAAAATTTTAGTGCTGTAAAAAAGTACCTTTAGTATTGAAGCATTGGAGCAATTTAGTGCTAATTACCACGTTTGGAAATTAATTCTTCAATCAGATTGGAATGGACGTACCTACGCTATACAAGGAGATATAATGTACTCAATATCCTAAAATAGGTTGCTATTGGTCAGTTATCGTTCTGGGGCTGAGGTGATTTAATTCGATTAAATTTGGAGTCTTGCTAATTTAAAAGCCTTTTTTTGGTTAAAATGTCACAATTTCAGCGGTTGATGCTAACATAATGCCTACATTCACGAGCAAAAACAATGGATCATTTTCAAACGTTTTGCATGGGAAGTCTCCTGTTATTTTTATTTCTTATTATGAATCTACGTATAAGTAGCCGGTTTTTAGTATAGTGCATCTTTCAAATCATCACTACAAGTATAAAACAAAGTCGCTTTCTCTGTTCCTATATCCCTATGTGTATGCTGTTCCACGGGAGTTTGTAATTGTGTCGTACAGACACATCATTCAAACAGATGACGCTTAGCGACAAAAAATTCGCATAGTAACAAAGGTCACGTGACAGTTAGTAACAGGTAGAAAAATTCGGAGACTAACCCACCTGCTATGGGTGGTGTAGGGGTATAGCACGCGTCACGGAATGACGAGGATCCGGGCTCGATTCCCGGCCATAGCTTTACTTTTCGGATTTTTCTATGTGTTCTAATTTTCATAGACATTTAGAAATTGTATGCTTTAATCTTTAAAACTACGCAACGGATTTTGATGCGGTTTTCTTTAATAGATAGAGTGATTCAAGAGCAAGGTTTTTATGTATAATTCTACGCAGACGAAGTCGCGGGCAGAAGCTAGTATAAGATATTTTATAATTAAATTTAAAGGTGAATTTACGAAAATTTTAATGAGCTTAATTAAAAAAGTACCCGCGAGCACCCGGGTGTCGCACTGACGCACTGCGTCGGAGTCGACTTTGTCGGCATCTCACGCTGTCTTCTTCACACCGTTCACCCGCTCATTAAGTTTGCATGTCTGTCCGTCTCAGATTATTGCAATTATTTAAATTCACACCTTCGAAACGCGAAAAAGCTGCTTTTTAAGTTTAATATTTCGTAAGCGCGAGGAAATGACGTCTCATTCGAAAGGTATAATTAGGGACAACCTTGGGCGTCAGGGTTCGGATTTATATTTATGCTGCGCTTCTGACGTCGCTATTATTGACGCGGTAATTGCGATGTTTCGACATGCGTGCGCGCCGGTCGCAGTGACACCTCGCAATTGTATGAAAGAGGATCGCGCATCAAAACATTGTGCTATTGGGCGTTCTTTGGTGTTTTAAGAAGTACTTACTTACTATCACGATAGTGATAATGCGAAGCTACTGAGCCTAAGTTTGATTTTTTTACACCGAGGCATGTAAATTCGATGGAACGATTCGTAATGGAGGATAAACTAAGCCTTGTATTTATCTTGAGAATCCTACATGGCAGTGACTTCATAAAGTCCCTAAGTCCTAAGATAAAATGCTTACTAACGTAAACGCAAAATCTTGTTCGATTCTTACAATCTAGCTTTACGCGTGAGATTACAAGCTAGCTTTATGCATAAGAACTAAGTATATAAGTTAGTCTTATGCGTGTGAATGCAATATAACCTAAAGCGAAAATTTGGAATGATTGCTCGCATCGTTCCAATCTGATTTGTTGAAGGCATCTTGACTCCACAGGCAATTTAGTGATCAATGTGTGAGTGATTTTGCTACCTATAATTACGGGAGTCAGCTTCGATTGTACAAAGTTGTGAAAACTGTTGCACTGTTGCAGGTTTGCAGCTGCGCTTTTCCTTTTATTGGTGCAGAGCTAATATGGACTGCCTTTATTTAGACTTGCCTCTGTTACTCACCCGTATATTGCAGGACAAATAAAAGCAATTAATAAAGTTAATGACTAATATTAAACTTAAGTTAAAAGGCAAGCTCAACTTTACAAAACAAAACTTAATAATTGAGGTATAAAACTGAATAAGTATAACGGATATTCACACTATAATTGCAGTTAACAAAACGGTAGACCCTGATAAATATTATTAGTTTCCAGTCTATAAAGTTTATGTAAGTTCCTGTTAACATAATTAACACCTAACCTTTTGAATAATAATAACCTTGATATTTTCAACATTTTTATATCATGGTTCCAAAGTTAGAGGGTAACTTTCAGAATTTAAAGCTCCTTAAATATTCACTTTACACAAAAAATACATTTTAATATTTATTAAAGAGTAAAATACCTGTGACTTACGGACCAAAATGAGATGAACTTAGCATTCAAAAGGTCAACGCGGTGGTGGTACGCAATTCAGGATACCCGTAAGTTTAACAGTGCTAAGAAAACAGTACTCTGTCTACAAATAAATTAAAAAACCTCTATTCCAGTGCAACTAGCAACTAACTACATTTGGAAAGAATATACCATTTGAATGCAGTAAAGCCAGTCTTCTGTATATTTGCAATCAGCAGGCACCAATAAACTGCGCACGCAGACAAAAACAAGAGCAGATTTAGTGCAAGGCCCAGGAATGAACATGATGTAGTCTGTACCGCTGTCAATTCCCCTTTTGCCTTGGACACACCCATGCTACAGATACAGTGCAGTCAATTCTGCCAGCAGACTCAAATGTTGCAAAAGCGCAACACTGCTGCACCTTACACTTCGAGTGCCCACATAAGTTGAAACAATAAATAAAAGAGGGCGTAAATTAAATGAAACAGACAGTTTTGCTTTGAATATCAAAGTTAAATCTTTTGAAAAAAAGACATCCAATAAGTTTTGCATGTACCTACACATAACGACGATTTTGACGGTCATTTTATCTAACACTAGATTAACTTTATATTTGCATGACTTTTTAAGTTTAAATGTTTGAAACTAGAATATCCATAACATCTTTTTTGTACAACATTTACTGCAAATAAATATTTCATTCATTCATTCATTCATAAGTATGTAGTAAATTCTACCTAAGGTTTTTTCTAGAAACCATAGTCGCTATGCAGACATGTCTCATCTTCTTTCAAATTTACGTATAATAAGTAATGTCTAAGCTCTATATGACATTCAACGAGTCGTTCAGTCGTTTTCTGATGACATTGTCGTTGTGTAGCTGTGTAATTTTTTAAACTCTACTCGTGAAGTGATCTCTACGATCGGGTGACTTAAACCTTTTACTTGTAGGCATTATACGAATGATTCAAAACAATGAAGAATAAGTCGAATGGGTCAAAGTTGTCTACCGAGCACTGCTGACGAGGTTGATGGTTTAGAGTATCACATCTTAGTGCGTATCGCCACTAACGTTAGTTATTGAAGATACATAAAATTTACTAACTCGAATTAAAATGTGGTCCTGCTGTTCTATACGTGCCATTTAAACCACTGTTATCAAAGTACACTGCACTAGGGCAGTAACCCTTGCGATATGCACCATTATGCCAACGCACACACTTACTGATAACAGTGTGGGTGTAGTGGTTCGTCTAGTGAAATAGATGGTCACCCTCCCTTTCACTGGCGTACCTAATAGTGCCCAACTTATAGTTCAGGTGGTCACTTGAACACTAGAGTCTGTAGATTGGTCACTTTAAAAAATGTTTCTCATTTCAATGTCAACATTGTTTTTTGATTTCCGTTAAACCCACTTCTTTGTTGGAGTTGGCCGTGTTTAAACTACTCTAAATTTTTTGTTAGCACTCTAACGTGTTACTTACAATGAGGCTTGTTCACGTTACTATCGAGCACAACATTTGATGCTGAGTGTAAGTGGCGGAATTCCTATCTACCTATATTCTTTTTCCATAGTTTTCCTTCGAAGGAGTCCCATTAATAACTGTGAGGTGGTTAGAGGGGATGGCTTGAGCCAAATCTCATCCCATCTCACGAGCAAGAAAGGGAAAGAAACAGTGTAAGAAAACAAGTGCGAAATGTTTCCCCATTAAAATACAACAGTGAAGCTCAGGGTTTGGAAAATCGTTAAAACCGCCTCACGTAATAAATACACGCCCCTTGTCGTTTATTTTCAAGCATTAAATATTTCTAGCCATTAGTTTAATCAGTTTGCTTTAATTTCCTCACGAAGTAGTTGGCTCCAAGGCCAGCGGGCTATGGATACGGACAGTCTTCCAATAAGGCATCTACGTATACTGATAACAGATAAGGCTGTCGGCGGGCGGAGGCCGCTAGCCGACTAAATCCGCAAGGCAGACTCCTGTATGGTCGTCTAAATCGGACTAAGGCAATCTAGGAGGAAACAAATGACAAATATCCTTATCTTTGGTCTGTGTCATTGATGAATGATATGTTAACGGAAGCTATATCCTTAAGAGTTTATGAATAAGGGGGTTAGTGGTGGTTTAAATTTTACAGTTCCATACGTTTTGAGACTACTAAACTGAGCATAAATGTAGATTTTTTGTTGCAAGACTTAAATTAAATGAATAAAATTACTATTGGTATCAACTTTCCATTTTGTTTCGGGTAATGAAAAAATTTACACGTAACAAAGTGCTAATTGGTTTAATTTGCGCAATGAAGCAACATTTAGCAATTCGTATACGTAAAGATTTATCAATTCAATAATATTTCGCAATATAAATTTTGTATTCATCCATGATCTATGATTTTCAAAATACTCTAGCTCTGTCTGGGCTAAGGCATCCTTGTCTAAAATCTCTTCCTCTCTAAAAGCAAAGTACTGGAACACTTAACAATAACGAAATGTTTAATTATGTAGTTGTAAAACTATTGAACTCGCCACCCTCTACCGGGCAGCACTGTCGTGATATACGATCTCTGCGCCCGCGCCGCGACATCTACACGGAGTTGCGAAATTAGAGCGCAGCGACGCACGCCAGCGCGCGTGCGCGCCACGGGCCAAGCCGACATTTGTATTAGACATTAGTTAGGCTTTCGAGCGTGTGGTTTGTTTTTCTTACAGGGGAAAGGTTAGGTTAGGGTGGATTGAGCGCCAATTGGCGAGCAGCGAACTAGGTAAATGTTGTTTAAGGTAACAGGTTAATTATGGTATGGTCTGTATTCCAAAAAACATTAAATATTAGATACAACGAGAACAGCTTTGAAGTCATCATTGGTGCATGAAATATTTTTTTGTAAATAGGTAGGTGCATTTTTCCTTTCGCTATAAATTTTGAATTTATTTAATACCAGAATAGAGATCGAAGGAGAAGAAATCTGAAACAGAAAAGAACCGGCTGATACACGCAAAGCTTTCCCCTGTAATTATAACATAACAAACATACTTATGACCCAAGCCGATCCAATTTTAAGGCACCGCCTTAATTAACGAAACAATCGTTCAATTTGAGTCCAAGTTCCCACCTGACTCTTAATTATTGATTTAATGTCCATCATTACCGGTGATGCAATAATGTAATTAAAGATTACTTGCTTTTTCAGTAATTGGCTGTATCTTGGGCTAGTGAGGGATTTTAACAAGATCGAGGTCAAGCCACTTGGGCCTTAATGTTTTTGTTGACAGTGCAATCCATCGAGTTTCTTCGAATGTCGAAAATAATCGTGGTTAGTTATGGCAAAGAAACAGTTGAAGATTAGGCAAAGTGACCGATTAAGCTATGTCGCATTTTGTGCCCATTTTTCTTACTGTTGTTACGATGATGCGAAGTTGTCACGTACCTATTGATACACAATTGCTAATATTTTTTGCTGGTTCCTAAGATAAGTAAGTGGAAATTTTATCAAAGTATTTACGATTTTTTCTAACGTTCACAGTTAAGCTAAATTAACTGTTGTTATTCATTAGTATGGCCCTCCGCAAAGTAGCGGCTGATAACCAACTAAGTAATAGTCTGATAATTAAAGAATCTATGAAAAACCCCTGAAAGGC
Source organism: Pandemis cinnamomeana (assembly GCA_932294345.1). Classification (NCBI taxonomy): domain Eukaryota; kingdom Metazoa; phylum Arthropoda; class Insecta; order Lepidoptera; family Tortricidae; genus Pandemis; species Pandemis cinnamomeana. The sequence continues at coordinate 6,313,445 of OW028715.1, read as the reverse complement.
TTCAATTTCTGCAATGGTCTCTGCCCCTGTTTACTATAATGTCTTCTCCACAGTTACCAAACCGTCAGTATTCGGCGACACAGGAGCACGTACATTCAAAGTTGACTTTACATTTCGTCAACGATTTATAACCACAAGTTTTAGATGGAGAATTGGAATAACCGGTTAAATGTTAAGTCTAAGTAAATGTAGTTAACAAAATGATTCATTATGATGCTTGTGGCCTGGTATGGCTCGCGATGAATGAGCTTATTCTGACAGAGATGTTTATGTCATCGATACACCGTCTGGATGCATGCATTATTTAATATTTATGTAGACTTGGTTGGTTAAATCGATTAGCGATCGATTATTATCGGTTGGTTTCTGTTAAGCCCTTTTGGGTAAGAGTTTTACAAAGTTTTTTTGTCATTATCTTTTCAGTAAACGTTGTAAAAGTAAATGATGCTCAGAGTAAAATTTTCAGAAAAACGAGGAACACTACCGGCGCTGAGTCTTCTTCTTTTTTTTAATATGGCCCCATCGATCGATGCGACGATTTCGCCAATGTCAAAGTAATAAATACAGTATTCAAAAATCTTGTGACAAAAATGTCGGCAACGTTGTACGATAGAACACGGTCAAAAGACCCCCCCCCCCCCCCTCATGTCTGGCTCTTAGCCAACGGATAACGATATCCCTCAAAATCTGCCAGAAAATCATTAACCGATGCCCAGGGTGCACCGGACCAAGCACTGCTCTTCCCCCCGTACGGATCCAAAAACGAACCGCAGCTCTTGACCACACGCGCTGAGTCTAATTTTGTGGGTTTTGTATAATGACATTTGATTCGAAAAGTCAAATAGTAGACAGAAAAAAAACTGTAAATACGTAACAAGCATTTGTGAAATGGGTACTTTGATGGGTATTACAAATGTGAATTGCGCGTGGTAGAGAAATTGGCCACTCGGATCATTCCTATAATTGCACGTCTCTTCAAGTAAAACTGGAAATCTATGATTACTCATATATGCCTGTCTATTGATCTTCTGTTTTTACCAAGGAGACTAAAAAGAAAGACACAAAGTATGTATATGTAAGTGTACCGTCGTGCGCCAACAAGTACCTACCCGTACGAGCTTGACCGTTTTTCAATCACCTGCGCGCTACGTTACGTTACATTATGTAACAATTATTCAACATCAAAACAGTAATTTAAGGGCCAATAATAATCACAGAGATAGGGCGGTATCATTACGAAGACATAAAGTCCCTAACTAGCGGACGTAACCGATACATGCGCAAATTAACCACCCACGTACGATCGACTCTTCATTTTTGTTATGGCCGACTGTATTAATCATGACGTAGTAGGTAATCTCGTGAAATTTATTAGCTCTAAGCGAATCTGCTCGGAGATTTATCAACGAAATGTGTGGGCCAACAAAATAGTGGAGGTAGAGATGCTGGAAATGGTCGTTCGTTTTATGAATCGATTGTTGTTGGATTTCCAAAAAAAACGTTACGATACTTGAAACAAGTTGATTGAGTAATATATATATTCTTCTTCTTCTTCTTTTGATTGTGGCGTTACAATAGTCGTTATAGTGACGACAACTTTGCCAATGTCAGTAAAAAAATTTAATTATAAAATCTTGTGACAAAATGTCGGCAACGTTGTACGGTAACACGGTCAAAGACCCCCCTACCTCCCCTGTCGGGCTCTTAGCCAACGGTCAATGATATCCCTCAGATACTGCCAGGAAATCATTAGCCGTTGCCCAGGGTGCACCGGACCAAGCACTGCTCTTCCCCCCGGACGGATCCGAAAACGAACCGCAGCTCTCGTTCACACGTGGAGGTAACCCGACTCGCACCCCAATATATATATTCAAGGTCCGCCCGAATCGCCGCCATTATCTTATTTGTCAGTGCAACCTCGTCAGTTGGTGGTAACCAAGCAGCAGTTTTTTTTGTTTGCTCTGCTGTATTACGACGTGGTGACAGCCAGTGATATTATTTGCTCTAGGTTGACCTAATCTATATGGTTCTGGTATTACGGAGCACCTTATCATTAGGTTCATATTCTCTGGTATGCCATCCTATTCCATAAAAGAACACTCCTAAATTGTCACGCGTATGTTTGATTGGAGAGTTACTTTAATTGTTTTTTTCAACAATACCTAAAAATACATCTAAGAGTCTACAACAAGAATTCACAATAAAACCTATTTTTAGGTGCATAATCTTTGTGTGAACGATCTTAATTGATTATTTACAGCTATTTCAAGACGGTTATTTCATACTCATTATTACATTTTCACACCTTAGATCTATATGTATGTATATACAAAAAAGAAAGTAAGTAAGACGGTACACTGTCTGTACTATGCGTACAGTCAGGAAAAGACGACACACGGAGAGAAATGAATTAGCCGTGATAGCTAAGCTCCCTTTGCTGAAATTTTCTTTGCTGTGGCATACAATTTGTTTGCAACTGTAACAAGGCCATGTCTATAGCAACTAAAACCAGTTAGCTACCACTGATAACGATATTTAGCTAAACGAATTTCAAATAATTTGCTAACAGTACTAATTGATTAGCAACTATAGCTAATTTATCAACAAAATAATTTAGTAATTGCTGTTAGTTGTAACCGTTAATAATTCTTAGTTATAGTGGATAAAAATTTCGTTACTATTACTAATTTTACATGTGTTAGACAGCAGATAATATCTTTGATACGTTTGATAAATACATTTTGCAATCACTAATAACATTTTTGCAACGGCTGCTAATTTTTTTCTGATTCATCTACTAATATATCCTTCGCTAATGTTGCTAAGAATCTTAGTCGCACCAACAAATTTACTTTGCAATGAACAGCAATATTATATTAGCAGTCGTAGCAAATCAGACTTATGTGTGGCAGCCAAGAACTTTTTGCAGCTTTGACTAACTTATTCACAAACTGTAGCTAATATTATTTGCTGCAACTGCTAAATATTTTTTTGCTAATGTTGCTAAGAATCTTAGTCGCACCAACAAATTTACTTTGCAATGAGCAGCAATATTATATTAGCAGTCGTAGCAAATCAGACTTAAGTGTGGCAGCCAAGAACTTTTTGCAGCTTTGACTAACTTATTCACAAACTGTAGCTAATATTCTTTGCTGCATCTGCTAAATAATTTTTTGCTAATGTTGCTAAGAATCTTAGCCGCACCAACAAATTTACTTTGCAATGAACAGCAATATTATATTAGCAGTCGTAGCAAATCAGACTTAAGTGTTGCAGCCAAGAACTTTTTGCAGCTTTGACTAACTTATTCACAAACTGTAGCTAATATTATTTGCTGCAACTGCTAAATATTTTTTTGCTAATGTTGCTAAGAATCTTAGTCGCACCAACAAATTTACTTTGCAATGAACAGCAATATTATATTAGCAGTCGTAGCAAATCAGACTTAAGTGTGGCAGTCAAGAACTTTTTGCAGCTTTGACTAACTTATTCACAAACTGTAGCTAATATTATTTGCTGCAACTGCTTAATATTTTTTTGCTAATTTTGCTAAGAATCTTAGTCGCACCAACAAATTTAATTTTCAATGAACAGCAATATTATATTAGCAGTCGTAGCAAATCAGACTTAAGTGTGGCAGCCAAGAACTTTTTGCAGCTTTGACTATAAGTAACGATAAGTATTAAGGCCAACAGCAACTGAGCTTACGAAATACGCCAACAGATGGCGCTGCGCGCAAGTTACATCGCGCTATCGTTTGGTTGACCGAGCGTCCATATATACCCGAGATGATTTTGAATGATTATCTTGTAACAGACACAGGAAGCGAGTCTGAGTAGCCTAGTGTGCACGTTACTGCTTCTAATTCGTTAGGACGTTAACGGGCCCGGTCTATCAGACTTTGCAGGTGTGTGCACGGGTTGCCGTATCGCAGTGGCGGTCGCTTCCTCGGGCCACAAATTGATTACATCCCAAAACTAAGACTCTTGGTAACTGTAACAAACTTAATTAGCAGCTCCAGCTAACCTGATTACATCTCACAACTAAGACTCTTAGTTACAGTAACAAACCCAATTAGCACTTATAGCTAAACAGATTACATCCCACAACTAAGACTCTTAGTTAAAGTAACAAACCCAATTAGAGGCTACAGCTAAATTGATTACATCCCACAACTATGACTCTTGGTTACAGTAACAAACCCAATTAGTACTTACAGCCAAACTGATTACATCCCACAACTAAGACTCTTAGTAACTGTAACAAACTTAATTAGCAGCTACAACTAACTTGATTACATCTCACAACTAAGTCTTTCTTATAGTAACAAACCCTTTTAGCAGCTGCAGCTAAACTCGTTGTCGAATACCGCTAAAGAAATGCGATAGAGTATCAAACTAACTTAGTTGCTACAGCCAACACTTTCGCCGATGCAACGAATTATTTTGATTGTCACATCTAAAGTAATTAGCAGCTACGGCAAATTTGTTTGCAGCTACCGCTAAATATTGCTAATTAAATTAGCTGTCACTGCTAAATATAGCTAATATACTTAGCAGCCACAACTAATTTTAGCTAATATGATTAGCAGTCACTGCTAAGTTTCCCAAACTTCAAAGTGATCACAACTAAGAATATTTGCTATCACAGCCAAGTTTCGGTAGCGAAAAACTCTTTGCAACGATAGCTAAATACTTCGATGTCCCTATAGTTTCGAAGGAATTTAGCTGCACCAACTAATTCCTAGTTACCACAGCTAAGTTTTTTTTTCCGTGCAGATTGTTTCAGTACACGCCAATCGAAGTAAAAGGATACAATCTTATCGAACAGCGATGCCCTGACATATCCAGGGCATCTGTCTCAGCATCCGTGTCTTCGTAAAGAGATGACCGGCCACCGACAATTAGCCTACGCATATTAATTACGCGGAGCCTCACAAACTGGATGCGTCCGGCTTTCTAATTTAAATTGGAGCGGATTAAGTCAACGGACGCGGCTAACTGAGATTTATAATCGTCCGTACATGTATGTTGATAACGATAAAAGTTAAGGCGGGACCATTTGTCTGGAGATGGCACCGCGCAGATAGTCAGGCGCATGCGTGTAACTGGTTACTAATGCTTACTAACAATAAATTTATAAGTAATACAAGGGTATATTTATGAATGTATATTGTGAAAGTAATTACTTAATCCTGCAACTTACTTCCATGCTGGTCTGGGAGCTAAGAAAAACATAAAATGTACCAGTTGCTTCTCTTCCCGGGAAATGGGAAAAGCCCATCGAGGAAATGGGCTAAAATCATAGGAATCATGTTATACGCGATGCGGCTAGCAACCCATTACTATTTTGATTCCATTTTGCATCTACATCTAGCCCCACAATCTTGCTAAACGTGGCCTGTAGGTCTTGTCATCTTAGGCTCTGTCTATCCCGGAAGGGATAAAGACGTGATTTATGTATTGTGTGTATTGAATTGTTACTTAATCGAATTGAATAGTTTTGAAGTTTTGCGATATTCGACTAGGGGCCTGTTTCGCCACCCTCTGTTAGGCTCCTGATCTCGAGCGTCAGATATCTATGATACCGTTCCTTTTTGATCTGAAGTAATAAACAGAGATGTCATCACAGATACCTGACACTTAAAGTATCAGAAACTTAATGTTAGGGCCCTTTAATCTAAGTTGGTTTATACACTTAAATTTGTTCCGCGAAAAAAGCTTTATACATTAAGCAAAACGCCGCAAGTAACACTTAGTTGCTCAATAATTTTATTAACCTTGCCATAAATCAATCCATAATTAATTAGCAACATAATAATTAATTACCGCCACATTTATCGCAAAGTACCTAATTCATACTATTTTTGCACAAACCGGTTCTTGAAGCAACACCGATGCCACGTTTGAAGTTGTTTGCATAGATGTTAGATAATGTTTCCTTTTACGTATTTTTGTCGTGTTCAACAGGCGGTCTACAATGTGTTCTTGTAGCAACAAACAAAACAATTGGTGTAATGTCGAGTCCTGTAACGGTGGGTGCAGCTGGGTTGAAGCTACCTTATTGGTCGACCCCACGCTGGTAGATAAACAATACCCTGGCTATCTGTGCTAAGTGGAATTGTAACTTGGGATGCTTTTATAGCGGGCAGGGCATGTGTATTGTTTTGCGCATTTACATTTTACCTATACATATTACATGACTAAATAGCAGAACTAGCAACATCGTAAGCAGAACCTTTCAATGTAAGTTTATAACTGGTGACTTCAAAGCCTTCATGTAAATTAACTATACAAAAAACATATTCATTAAAAAAATATATGTTTAGGTACTTTTACGGTTTTACCGTTAGTAATTAAATTTCTAATACATACATATACCACGTATTTATATCACGCATGGTTAAGGGCGTATAGGTGGAAAGGAAAATCAAAATAGTGATGGGTTGCTAGCCGCATCGCCTAAAACATGATTCCTTAGACTTTCCCCCGTGCCCTCGGTGAGCTAAAAACGACTCTGAAAATTAGAACATATCTGTTCGAACTTCACAATGTAGTTCAAAATCTGTCGTCTTGTCGTGAATAATTCCTACTAAACAATTAACTGCATGCACTATCGCTATCTCACCAGTTCAAAGGGTTCCATTTAATGACGTCCAGTTACAAATAACGGAAACACTGATATTGGCGAACAATGTTATATTCCAGTGTTCCGTAGGTTTATCCCGCGGCGTACTCGAGTATAAGATAATGGAGCAGATAGGCTACCGACCACTGCATTCGTTCTGATACACAATGTTATAATACCACTTGGAAATTTATTTTATACCTATGCTTTACTATGGTCAGCCACGGCGATGCCCGTGAGAATCGAAATAGGAAAGAGTAACTTTATTTTTTAGTTCAAATATGTGTTTGTCACCAAAAAAACTGCTTTCACTATACCTAATCACACATCACAGTGTTCTTTAATCGAAATTTAACAGTTTTTTTCTTAAAAATTATGCGGCCGGTCTCATATTTTGACTTGTGAGGCATGCTAACTAGTGGAGGCAAAATACGTGAAATTTCCCTTAAGTCAGGAAATAATTCTAAGAACTGATAAAAACAATTGTTTTTGATTTGTATGGGTTAGAAATGGAATTTAATACATCACTTGATATATTCACCCCCCCGGAAAGGGGTGGAATTGGTTGAAAATGGTGTAATAGTAATAACTAAGAAGAAAAAATAGGTGTAGTCTGTGCAATTTGCCATACGTTTTATTACATCTTAATCTATATTTGCACCAGTTATTTAGCTCAATTCAAGCTACGGAACATACAAAAAAAAATCATATAACTAAAAATATACTTTTTGGCATTGCGGCCCCGGGAAAAATACAGAACGCGGTGCAAATTGAGGAAATGATGAGAATATATATCAAAACACAATACCAAATTTGCACCAGGGTGCGACACCCGGAAAGTAGTTTTCTATGTTTTACTGTCTTTGTACTTCGGGGGAAATTTTGGAATTAATAAAAATCGTCACAATCGTCTTAACTTGGTTTGATTTACATTCGCACCCCATAAAAAATTGACATTTCTACACGGAACATGCGGTTCTGTAATACTACCCGCTACCTAGCGTTCGCTGCTATTCCTTGCGTTTAGATAGAACTATGTTTACCAAACTTCCGGTTAAAATTTTCTTTTTTTTATTGAGTGCGAATGTAGTATCTTTTAAATATGTGTTATTTATAAATTTTCACGACTATCTTAATTTCCCCTGAAGTACAATCTACAAAAGAGTGAAAAAAAACATGTTCCATACTTTGCACGGGGGTGCAAAGTTACCTGGGTGTTTATAATACTTTGAAAAGCTTAATCTAAGTTTGCACCAACCGTCTGAATTATCCTCGAGCCGCAATCAGAAAAAAATATTTTACCAAGATTCTATACATCGTACACCTTTTTAATTAACATACATTATGTACCAAAGGGGACCCTTCACGTGGCTAAACTTGCGCCTAATACCTTTTATCATACTCCAAAATAACGGCATTTGAAGTTTATACCTAATATTTTAAAGTGTTCCGTACATGATAGAAAGGTGCAAACCGAGGGAAACCATCTAGTCGTGCCCTCTAACGATTCCACAAAAAAACACGACTACACGAATTACTTCCATACTTTTCCGTAATTCGACTGTACTAAACAATTTACTTTACGAATGCTGTTTTTAGAGCCTTTTTAGCTCCCTTGATCACGGCCTTATATTTTAGTCATCATCATCATCATCATCATCAGCCTATGTTAGTCCATTGCTGGACATAGGTTTCCCCTAATGAGCGCCATAGCGCCCTGTCTTAGTAGGTTATATTTTAGTAGGTATAATAAAACTTTAGTACTTACGCAGTTACCCACTAAGCCGAAGTCGCACCAGATATAAGTTTCCAAAAGGAAAACAATTGTATCAACTACCAAAACGTGTCAATAATATCTTGCGGGTCATTCAGCTGTTCCATATTTGGTCTTCCGGGCTAGTGTCAAAGGCGGGAAGACAATGACCAGCAAAGGAACGCTAAATTGGACCGCGCTCCGACGCACGCCGCACGGTCGGACGGAGGCAAAGCTTATCCCATAGTGGCCAAGATTATTGTTCTGAGAGCATCTCTGGCTAACATAGCGGGAGATCTGTTATTCAGGTAGCATCCGATATGGACCGAGCCATCTGATAGCCGTACACCGCATCGCCACCGGCAGTCCCAGATGCAATACGTACTAACTTTGCCATTATCTGTATCCACACATCTGCTTTATTGTATAAAATCATCGCGTATTATATATAATCATATAAGTACGTCTGCGTTTAAGATTATATGCTTCTAATACCGTTAACATTGTTATGTTCAAAATAAATAGCTGCTGACTGATACCGGAATATTCAAATAGGTACACTCGCGCACAGAAATTACACATTAAACATACATATATAAATCACGTCTTTATCCCTTACGTAACAAGACCTAAATAAAGGCCACGTTTAGCATGATTGTGGGCGAGAATCAAGATAGTGATGGGTTGCTAGTCGCATCGCCTATAACATGATTACTAAGATTTTCGCCCGTTCCCTCAATGGGCTTTTACCATCTGCACGGGAAGAGAAGCAACTGGACCAGCATGGAAGAAACACGCACATTAAACATGTTTTTTACTTAAATTCAAATTCAAAATTTATTTTTGCGAATTGGCCGCCAGGTGCTTTTTTACATGTCTTTTTTTGTACTGATTTGTGGTGTTCAATAAAGAGTATTTGTATTGTATTCTATTGTATATTTATTATATGTACATAGAGCAGCGTTGTGTGTCTCTATGATACAAAAATAACTTAGGTACGCAAGTTTTCCCGCTAATACTGTATCATTGTTGGAATACGACGTTAAACACAAGCTCAATTCATAGTTTTTTTAATGACCTCCTATCTTTCTGCTACGAAAGTAATGTTGCTGTCATAGTTCGCAATATTTCAAAGTCTACACCACCAGGGATTTATGAAAAACGGGAGCTGCAACATAGTACTTGAGGCCCGCCTAGGACTAAGCGCGTTAACGACACTTGTACTAATTCCCTGTTCATTGCACGATCGTAACTTTCACTCCACAGCGCTTTATTTGTAACCCACGCAATGTATTAGAAATCGCTCTCCGAGTCGCCAATCATAGTTCGACCGTGGTAAGCTGCGCAAACGCTGCGGGACACCGGCCGGGCCCACGCGTAGCATTTCATACAGTTCAACTGCACGTCACTTTAAGTCATATTTAAACAGAATAATTACTAACCATTGTTACGCTGTGTGTAAATGAAGCTAATAATATATCAGTCAAATGAAGCTCTGTAAACTTAGAGAATGTAACATAATTCGAGTGTTATTTCTTGAATTTTCTTTGAAAATAGTAAAGATAAAAGAAAAGTGATTTATGACATTTTTTAAATAATAAACTGACTTCAAATATAATCAAAAGATTACTTATTGTTCACTTTTCGATGAAATTTATACTAGACCAACTTTAAGATATACATATATTCTACTTATTGATTAATAAAATAATCTAAATCAACAACAGACATCCATTGAAAAAAAAGAACTACTTGATTTGTGAACGTTCTCCATTTTTCGTTTCTTAAGTCCTTTTTTTTAATAAATACTCTAGTTACGATTAAAAGTCCAATACATGTTGATTACTTTTATCCAAAAATTAAGTATTCATAAACTAATAATCTATCAACAAGAATCCAGCTAGCGAAACAATACAAAACCTAGTTTCTCCATATCGCATTACCCACTACAAATTCTCCTACATTAATTTTACCAAAGCAGTAAACACTTACATTTATACGCTATCACGTTCCGCACAGTTCGCATAAATAACGCTATTGACATCCTCTCGAATAACCAATTACGAAGCATTGGCAGTGTTGCCAACCCCAAAGGATCCAAGTCGCTGGGCTCAATATCGTAGTCGCCAGAAAATCGCTAAATGGAGTTTTAGGAAAGTGCCATTGGGAACTTTTCTTCAAGTTTTTTCAAGTTATCCACTGCCTGAAAATGTGAAATAGGCACAAAAAATCAAAAAGTAAATTGACCCCAACAGTCCAGAACTAGCGGCAAAGTCGGTAAATAAGCAACACTGTGTCGATACAGATTCCGGTGAACCTCGGAAAAGGGTTTGAACAGTGGTTCCCGAAATCGAAAAATACAAATAAAAATTATAATCGGTTAGGTTTATCTTCGGAATTGTTTTAACGGGTTTTTGCTGCATTAGTAAGATTCAAATTAAAATGTAAATATCTTGTAAATTATAATTACTTGCGTATACTTGATATCCGTAGATATTTGCGCAGTAAAATGCACAACATAGTTGATCCTCGAACGATTACAAGAACTGCTCCAGTTAAGCAGTTAAGGACAAAAAAACTTGATGCATTTCCGAAACAACCAAAACTGGATTTTCTCATTTCCCAAACTCCATGAAGTGTTTAATTATAAGAGTTAATCTAGGCTAATCATTGATTGGATGAAGATACTTTGGCTAAGTCGAGTCAGGAATGCCCGCAAAAAGGCGGCTAACGCAAAACACGCCCGGTGTGATACAACGCAGCTTATAACGGCCTTAGCTTCGTGGTATTTCTTTCTTGTAGTTCAAATAAACAAGCATGTTTATTTGTTCTAACTTTCTAATTACCTACTTATAATTTTTTTTTAGTAAGTTAGGTATACACACACAATCTATAATATAAAAATGAATCGAAGAATGTGTTGCTAAGCGCAAATCTCGAGAGCAGCTAAACCGATTTCGTTAATTATTTTTTTATAATATTCCTTGAAGTATGGGGATGGTTTTTACGGAGAGAAAAAATTAAAAAAAAATTAAAGAATCGACTGTTAGGCGGTACGAAGTTCGCCGGGTCAGCTAGTATAAAATAAAATAAAATTTATTACTACTGGTGCATGGAAAATTTTTACCATTGACACTTTTACTTTATACATGCTAAATATTTAAATAATTAAATATTACAGTCAAAAGTAGGTCCCTGAAACCTTTCCTTTACTATTTTTCTTTCTTTCCTTTCAAATATTATTATCATATTTGATGGAAAATGTCATTCTTTTTTCTACGTCTCGATAGCCACTCTGTCAAACGGTGTATTCATTTATTATGAAAAATAGTTCTAATTAGGTACTTGAGTATATAATATATATACATGTATAATAAAGACAATAGTTTGAATGCTTTTTATCAATAACTTTCAACAAAAGATGAAATCGACGAACAACTTGAATCCCTTTTAGTACCCTCGGGCGTATTTTTTTAAATTGTGACTGAACTATGTTACAAAATTGTGATTTCCTTCTTCACACAAAACAACACAGTTCTTACATCCACTGTTCTCTCTGTGAAAAACCTCTGTGTTCCTTTGGCATTCTTAAGGCGGCTAGGGCTCTTACCGGCTTCTATTGAGATGTTACACATGGTCCTGGCTGACATGAGAACAGTGTATGGGCTAACATTAAACAGTGTGTGTTTCAATAGGATGTAGAATATGTCGACTGTACGGCGCTAACAGCGCAGCGGTCGCGCGGACACACTAAACATATTCTGGATGTCGCAGGCAACAGTCGTTTGTTTTATTTTATCGTTGTTTACTAGGCACAGGCAAGGAAGTAGTGTGCTTTTTTTTCTCTTACAGACTTAAAGCGAGAACGTTCACCAAGACTATTCGCGAACTTAGTCCTTATCTGCCCGTGAAATACTTTTGAAGCAAAATAAAACTGATACCGATAGGGATCCGAGCGCGAAAGCTAGAAGTCAGAATACGTCTCTCATTTTTTCTTCTCAAGAAAATAGGGCTGCTCTTTTACCCTTTGCTTAGCTTCCCGTCTGGCGGCCCTCGCTCCGATAAGCAGTACAAGCCATCTGAAGCATCATCAGCAATAGTCTGCTAAAAAAAGGTCTTCTCGCTGTAAGTTATAGCATACAGAATGATTTAATTGTGATAACATTTTTTAAATCAAACCCCAAAGTTCAATATTGTCAGTGAACATTAAATCATAGTTTATTTATATGGTGAGGAACAATAGCCCACCCTTTTTCTTTGCTCCTTAGTATAGATGAACTCAAAATTTCTTCCTTTTTTTCTAGCCGGATGCAAATATTTGGGTGTTTATTGCTAAGAAAATAAGTTTAATATAATAATGAATAACGTTAGTAACGTATTTAATTATTTACTCCAGGCGCTACATTCTCAATGACTACCGTTTAACGTTATGCTTTAAGATATTTCTGTTACGTGGAAAACGATTAGTAATTGATACCTTCGTGATATTTCACTGACTAATCCAACAGTACAGTTTAATTATTAATAAACACGGTGGTACACTGTTTTCTCAGGTGGTGCAGTACAAGCCCATAAAAGCCAGCGAAAATATATGCGCTGCTCTGCCCATACACGCTGTGATATGTCAGCTATTTCTCACATTTTATGAATTATGCCTGCCAACTGAATTTATTACTAGCTTCCACACCGTTTTCTATCGTTTATTCCGTGATGTGTGATTAAATCTGTTCACACTCTTGTAAATAAGTCATAAACGCCATATACGAGAAACAAAGATTCGTATTTATTTACGACATTACAGCGACGTGACTTGCTGTGCATTCCGAACGAAACTAATTTAGTTGACACGAGGTAACGTCATAATAAAAACAACGAACAAAGCATGTATCGACGTGTCGAGGAGAAACCCGCCCTTGACATACCGAGACAATCCGGCGCGTGTCAAATCAACGCGTGATCCTAATCTCCATACCGTCACCTTTCACACCGAAAACAACACATCCCCAGCATCGCGACCGATATAATATCATCAATCAAACAGCACAAGGGCCGCATGCAAATCATATTTAAGTCAGATGACTGGGCTCACCCACGTCAGCGGTTCCGCGTTGGAAATTCGCTCTTGCTTCTTCTAGACAGTCGCCAAAATACCGTTGACACCGGCTGAGCCTACGGTCGACAATCGAGCCCGGCTCTACGACGATTAAAGCGTCAGTTTGTTCAGAGTTTGTAAGCAATAGGTATTTTGCATACAAAGCATTATAAATATTTCCCGTGGTTAAGTCGCGTCCTCTGCGTTTTGAAAGCCAGCGGATGACACGCGTCGATACGTCGGACGATTTATGCGTCAAAGTGGATGTAAATATATGTAAAATAGAGACTTCTCGTTATGAAATACGGGCTTTGGAGAGAAAAGGAGCAATGAATTACCATTCAGCTTAGAATATTACAGTAGCCTGTTTGTTGAGGATGAAAATGTAATTACATGTCGTAGGCGTTCCTATGCAGCATCTTTAAATCCACCTTTGAACATCCGTGTGTTTTTCCACCACTTTTGACATTAGTCTTTGCATAAATATAGGGCAAATCTTTTTCAACCAACAATAAAGCGTGCTCTATTTGTAACAAAAAATTGCGCAACTTTCAGCTTCTTTGTTCCCCGACCCGCCTAAGCTAGGCTCGAAACAAGTTGTGCTTGCGTCTAAAACGGTTGATATTTAAATAGGTCTGGGCCGGGCGGAACACTTGTTCGATTTGACAGGTGATAGCAGCCGGTGAAATATCGCCATTTGGCGCGATACCGCGCAGCTGGGCTTGTGGAGCGCGGGCGCAGGCGACACCCCGCATAGGACATGTTTTTGTATCAAACTTTTGTATTTGCTCTTGCTTTTTGCCAAGTACTTGCTCTCAACATTTCACTGTTCGCGTTTTTTTTACACATTTATTTAATTTAGGTTTTGACACGACAAGGGAGGCAAACACGCATGTGGGTCATCTGATGGTAGCTTGTGCTGATAGTCAGCACAGAATCGGTACTGCCATTGCTTTGCTACCAAGCAGGCGTTAACCACATGTAAGCAAGTAACGGTTGAGGTTGAGCACCTCTTGAGGCTACGGTGAAGTGACATCGCGCTTACGGCTAGGCATCAGTTGCTTGGAGACTAGCTATGAACGTTTGCAGGTGACCACCGTCCATCCACGCGCTGTCCCGGAGTTGCCAATGCCATCGAGGCGTAAGATCGACGACCACTCGTAAGATCGATGTCCGCGCGTTGTGTCGGACCCTAGAGGTTTAAGTAACGCATAATGAAGCGAGGTGTTGTTGTCACAATTTCAATTTCTTTGCATTACTGTGTGCAAATAGTTACATATTAAATAATTATGACCGCTCGAGTTGAGATGATGCTGATCCGGTGCGGTTCTGTGTGTGCGTCTTTAAGTTTCGCACTTCTGAAGAAGAAAATAATATCAAACAAAAATAGCCTAGGTGAACGGAGAAACGTCACGCAATTTCGTTTAACAGTATGAATTATTATTTATTTTATTATACTGGCCCCGTTCAACATTTTCGGAGCTTACCTGTCAAAGCAATTAAACATTCCTTACAGAGAGTAACATACGACCGCTTCTAACAATGTTGCTAGTTATGTGTCAACTTAGAGATCGATAAGGAGGTTTAGTTTATTCGCTTACAATTAGAGAACAAAACGGTAATATTGCAACTGCATCTAAAGTGCATCAAATCGGAGATTAGCTTGGTTTACTGCGGTATCGAGCTGCTTGCATCGACGTGGGCGATGTGCAGAGATAGCTCTGAACGCGCTGTTTCTTTGTCCGAAGGATTAAATGTTTGCATATGTCCCTGGTATCTATAGATTTCTCATCGGTATAAGCATACCTTAATGTTGACATCGATTTTCAACTTTGATGTTGGAATAAACGGATCCAACATCCAACACAAGAGGGCGAATGTATCTGGGTAATAGTCATCTCAGTTGTATCTTACAATTTAAATCAAATCATTTTTTTTTTAATTTTCCAGTGAAGTAGCAATTTGGAACTGTCTTAAACTTTATAAGGCAGTGTAAAGACAATGATATTAAATGGACATCACATAAAATACTTTATTATCAATAGCATAAACTAGACATTCTGAATCTCAGTGTGGCAAACTAAGTTGCAACAATCAACTTACAAGTAAAGAGACAAGAGTTAAAGAGACTGCTGGTTTTATGCGCTAACGTTACTGCACGAGCGTGAGCCCCGTCTTTATTGACATAGCTATTTAATTGAGTAATATATAGCCCGCTAGTGAAAGCGTCGTCCTACACTCGCTAATCAAGACTCCGACGCAATTACCTATGTACTGATTTGAATATTCCAATCCGAATTTGAATTTAAGATTGTCGTCTGTCGTGAGTCACACGATGACACTTGAATGAATGACAGTGATATTTTGTGAGTGTGTAGGTTCCATTATATCATACACATATTTGAAATAGAGCAAAAAAGTACTCGCGCGTCGATTGGCGCCTATGTCAAAAATAATAGGCTGGAGATGATGATGACTATGAATCTGGTAAAAAAACAACCTTGGTGACTAGGTTCATATACTGCTAGACATGGAGGCTATGCATGGCCTACGATACTTTTATAATATACCTAAGAGGAACATTATTTACAAACTGTATTGCAAAAAAGCAAAACGTTGTAACTCTACTTAATTCACTTGCGGTGAATCGGTGTCAAATTTATCGTGAGTACGATTAGAATCGTAATAGTGATTTAGAAACGGCCCAACATTCTCCAAAACGCAACCTGCGCGAAGATCTAGACGCGAGCTCTTAACAAAATGCCTGTACCTTTTAAGAAGATAAAAGCCCTGCTTTTGTAACAGAACTGGTTGAACTGGAAGCTAAATTAGAAGCACGCGCTGCTTTAGGATTTCCCCTTTCTTACGTTTCGCCGGCACAATTTGTAACGCAACAGGCTACATTTTCGCAATGTCCCGATTGAATAGGCCACTTAGCTTGATAATGTTGAATTTATTATTTTGTTAGCGTTTTCTTTGATAGTTCACCGTTGAATTGAATCGTCTCTGTTTCGCTTATTAGGAAGTGTAACGTATTGCGCATTCAGTATCGGAGCGAGAGCAATAATTGAATAAGATCTTTATTCAGATCGCTATCTCGTTCACTTTCATTTGGTTCTGTTATTGTCTCTATTTTAATTAGCAGCGTTGTAATGATGAAATAATGATGACTCACCAATTCATCCTGAGAACACTTTCTTGAAACTATCTAGGTATATGCAAGTGTATTGTTGATTTGATACAGGTGTTACAAAGTTATTAGTAATTCAATGTGCGATGTGACTTATTGCGCTTCTTGTACAAGGTAATATACCTATACTAGCGAGTCCCTATTGACCCATATGTTTTATTGGTATAATTTTAATAATCGTTAGTCATTTAATTTATTTGGTTTGAACACATGAAATCAAGCAATTATTCGGGAATTTTGGAAAAGTTATCAGAATGTTTTTTTTTTTTTTTTATAGGAGTAGGGAGGCAATAGTAGTAGTAGGTTAGTTAGGTTAGTTTACTTTCAATTAAAAAAAACTTACTGTTTCAGTAATAATACGCATTATGGCAACCCATGCATTCGGAAATGATTCGGAAATTCAATTTTATGGGATAAAATATAGACCCACTTACGTAATATAGCAGAAATTCAGGCAAGCAAGTAACCCGTCAAGAAAAATATGATCTTTTAATACCAGAACTAATGCTACTGTTTTGCTTTTTACCTTTAGTAAAGTTTGTAATATTTTTTGTTTCTACTAAATAAAGAAAACAAAAGGAATATTTTTCAAATTCTATGAAGCCTTTTACAAAATTATTTATAGTTCAATTGATTGAATCGGCATTATTTTGCTCTGTCTCTACAAACTTTGTCGAACCACTGTACTACTTTGACAAGGCAATAGTGGGAGTCCATGTGGCTGGCGGTTACAAGATACAGCAGGTTTCAATTTCAATTAAGGATCCTTACGCTTTGTCCAGCCGAAGCGGCCGTATGATTCAGACAGTGGTCTCATGTTTCACCTATTAATCGCGATTTCAACAATAATTTATAGTCGCCTTTTGCAGAAACTTCTACGTCCACCTGAGTCATTGTGACCACAATGAGTTTATTCGCAATTAAAGCTTATATTGTAAATGTCAGTTCTGGAGCTAACTGGTATATTTCAATTTGACACATCGCAGCCATCATGTAGTACATAAAGCGTTGACTTGCTTTTTAAATATTAATGCTGGGCCTTATACGGATAAATGTCTTGGGGCATGCTGCCTTATGTGAACGATCATCGGAAAAGTTTTTTCATATCCTATTGTCTTAGGTGTCAAGATAACAACTAGAAGAACTCGGTACATGAAGATTGAAGTATATCCTTCATAGACGTAAGACGCTCGCTCGGTTCTCTTCTTGAAATAGAGTATTACCATCATATCGGTAAGTTATTACTGTTGTTGTCACCGTAGCTTAAAGTCCAACTTCATGTTTGATTCCGCTGTGAAAAGCCAGAGATATGGTACATTTATTTACCTGATAAAATAACTGATATAGTAGAATTAAACAGTTTCATACTTAAATAAAAACCAATTTACCTAAGGTATTATTATTTAGTTAGAAACTGCAATTGCATGTAATAGTTGGGACAGTTCAGTTTTCAATACTTTACATAAGCCAAAGGCTAACTACGCGAGCATTACGTCTTGTCAGGCCGTACGTGGTTGCGAATTCCTTAGAATAAATATGGCCGCGCAGAAACGTTAGATTTCCCTTAGTTTGACGATAGTCATCATCCTGTCAATCAATGTATCTGTGTAACAAGAACTCGTAAACATAGTTGTGCGTAGTGACTGGTGAGTAACGCATGTAGAGGATCAATTTACCCAATTAGAGGCGATTACGTCGATGCTTGTCTCCGGCCGCATTGCCTCGCATGCGTTGTGACATCTGCCACATTATGCGCATAGTTCCGGCGCAGGTACATGAGAAATATGGCCAGGAGTAAAAATGTCGGCTGTGGCCTTACGCTCCGCGACGTTCCTGCGTGTTAAATACGAGGATTAATTTTTATTGGCTTTAAGGTGCGTTCATACTGCGGGTATACAATAGTTTGAGAGTCAGAAAACATGTTTTATTTCCGTTTGCTTGGCCTAAGCCTGCTATTTAGTTTTCAGCAAACTGCTGAAGCAAAGCTTCAGCTTCTGAAATATTAAAAAAAATATTTTGTAGTAAGAAAAAGTTAATTGTTAAAAAAGTAATATCTCTTGAAATAACACAGTTTATTTAATTAAATAATTACGATCAGTTCCTATTAAACTGTCATTTCATAAAGTGATGCGAGGCAGTCTTCACTTAACTACTATATCAATCATCTAACGATTATCAGCGTTTAAGTAACATTACTGTGGATTGCAAGCACAATAACGCAATGCCTAGCTTCCGCCAACATGCCATCAAGAGCCTATTTGTCACCAAGATAAAACAATTTAAGTGAGATACGTGGCGGTGCGCAGTTAGCGCCATAAAGGATGGCCGATTGACGGACAAGCCTTCCCAGTCATGCACTCACGCAACCACTTCGCAGAATGCGATACGAGCTCAGAATCTAACACTAAAAAATTTAGTGCCATCGACTTCATACGATCACTTTTTAACTTCTAATTGCAACGCGTCCGCGCCTTGTACGGTAGATGTCGTTGATTAAAACCCCGCGAATATAGCTTTTAATTACAATGTAATTGAACATTTGACTACACTAATTGATGCGATCGCCGTAACCTGATCGACTCCTATGTTTTGATCAAACTATCAATTACAAGTACCTGACTGAGGTAAATTTTAATTAATGTAGAAATTTTGTAATGCGTGTCACGGAAAAGGGTAAAGTTGCGGAGACTGCGGTACTTGAAGGTTGTATTCATAAACGTAACTCATGCTTTGGTCATGGCCCATAAGGACCGTGTTGATTAGCGCTGTAAATTCATCTTTAGGCTCCAAACTAGAAGGAAATCAATCTACGAGTAAGTGGAATTTGTAGCAAGTCACATCTTATCAAATAGTCTTCGATCATCGAGCAAGCGACTGTTATATTCAAATTGAATGTGGGAGGTTTACTTCGCGTTTGAATTATCATTTACATCAGATACAAGTTAATTAAAATGAGATTTGTAATTTCGGACGATTTAATTATTCGACGTGTAGTGAATTGCAAATCTTTCAACAACTAAAATACAATTTGGGAGTCCGTTGCTGTTTTTGGTCGGTTGATAGTTTCGCACAGGTCCTAAAGAAATATTGCAATCAATCTTAATTAAAAAGGGAAACAAGAAATTTCCGTTGGTACTATAACTCTCATTTCTTACTTACCGTCCTGCCCTCCTTGTGAAGAGTGCAGTAACTCACTGTACTCGGAGTAATACGGAAACATTATATAAATTGCAAATGTTGCGTCGTAACACTCGGCAAGGTTAATAACTTTATTCCTTTAATTGGCCGTGTTGATTTAATTGCGATAGTTTACCAACGTGTTACCATTATTGGGATGTTCTACTTTTTCCGAAAGGCACTTAATTAGTGCTTTTACTACGTCGCAGTTTGTAGGTAACCAAAATACCGACTCTTTTTTCTATAATGTGTGCATATACCTACCTTAGAGAAGAGAAAATGTTTCGATCTTTTCTATTCTTCAAACGATGATAGTTAACAGCAAGAAAGCACGAATGATATTGTAATTATTTTTAAAGGCAAATCGTTCAAAGTTATGGTTAATAAGTAGTAATAAGTAGAATGTCAGATGATAACTTATAATTTATCCGATTATTCACTTACATTTCCATACAGTTTTATTGATAACGCGTGACCTAGTCAACTGTATTTTTAATTAATGTACGTTACCAGAATCCAAGTTTACTTTCCTGGCATCTGTCAAGGTCTTGGGAACACGAGCTGGGCGGAAATCAGACGGCTTTATTGCTTGTAAATTGTTTCCCGCGACT
Source organism: Pandemis cinnamomeana (assembly GCA_932294345.1). Taxonomy (NCBI): domain Eukaryota; kingdom Metazoa; phylum Arthropoda; class Insecta; order Lepidoptera; family Tortricidae; genus Pandemis; species Pandemis cinnamomeana. The sequence goes on along the minus strand of OW028715.1, from coordinate 6,292,995 downwards.
ACAACATTTTACTAACATGCTTTACAAGCTTACTAATTTACAGGCATACTGCGATGTTAATCAGTTCGGTTTAATGTGGCTTAACATATCGTATAACCTTATAGTACACAATGTTAAAATGAACGACAACGTTTAACTAATTTCTGTTTTAAATCGATTGAATGAGTTCTGTTAGGTTCGCGTTCGCGCAATATTGCGGCAAGCAAGTGGTGCGCCGAGCGCGCCCCGGCTGTATTATTGTATAACAAACAAAATAAATAATCTAAGCAGATTGTATACAATGACAATATCGTAACAAGCCGAGAGCGCGTGCCGTGGTTGCGCCAGCGCTGCGACCGCGCCCAGCCAGTGATGTGCGTGATCTAGACCACTATCGACACACTATCTATCGATAAATTCACTTCCGCGTCAACATGTCGATGAGATCGATTGGCTACGGTAACAATTAGAATTGCGAATCTTAATTGCCTGTTACGATTTTAATGGCGTGTCGTGCACAATCTTTTAAAACTGACATAATAAGAAATTAATGCTTAATCCGTTTTAACTTCGTTTTACGAATCGCCAAACACTTTTCCCAGTTACTTGTTAGATTAGCAGGTAGAGATCCCTTTAAGGGATAAGTTCGCCTTTGTACATCTGTTTTTCTCATTACCTGTAAAATTGAATGTGTTTTATGCACAATAAAGAGTTATACATACGTACATACTTGTTTTATGGCGCATTTAATTCAATGTACTTGCTTTATCATCTTACTTTTGGTTTTGCAGTCTGTAATGAATCGATGATATCGATTATGATATGTATATTTATAATTAGCTTCGTATCATTCGATTTAATTTCAGGTGGCAACATTTACAAAAGTACATCACTAGAGGGTCCAGCAACATCACAATCACATGCACGGTATTAGTGGAGCACGAGCTACCGCTGATTTTAGATACTATTTTATAAATAAAATATTTCACAACCAGGAATATCTTAACTTGCTCTCTGAATATCATATTTGGCGTTCAGTAAAAAGCAAGTGGGTAAATCAATTTTATTGTTTTGTCATGAACGCTGTGCTATAGCTTACCATAAGTACCTATTGTCTGAGAGGACACCATGCTGCTTCAGTCTATAACGGATTTTACTGTGGCGTGGTTTATGTGGCGGCATTTTATGATGATGTAACAAATTGTTTTTTTTTTCAGAAGCTCTATTTATCCAACGAGCCAGTACCGAACAATTGGCATCATATTGTTTTAAATTAATTACCATAAAGGAACTACCATTGTTAGTTGAAGATCCGACCGATACGTTCAAAATAACGATATAATCTCCGAAGCACGATCGATCACGAACTGTCAAAAGTACTTAATCAAGCGAACCTTTAAATAACTGAATTAGTAATGTTTGTTTATTGTAAGTTGATAATGAAAGAATACTAATTAGTGAATTAATGTCCGGCAGAGATTCGGTTGACGCGAACGTTTTTGTTCACGGTTTAAGATAAAAGTTTTTTGGCATCCGCGTTCGAAAACAAATGATTGTTTTTCCTCGTCAGTAGACAGTTCTCTTCGCTCTATTATAATTAATTAATCGAGGTATTGCGGCGCCTTTATTTGATTGCCAACGTCATTCAATGTACGTGTACCTGCTTATTTACTTACAATTGACATTATTAAGCTTGGGCAAAACTACAAAAAATACGTTTATTGTTTGTTAAAAAACACATTGTCTCGGGTGGCCACCACGTATTTTGTAACATTTCAAGTATTTAAAAATAGACAGCCTTTTGACGAGCTGTCGGACAGACAACAGAACTATTGTAAATCGGTCTTGTTGGCAACCTTTTCCCTGCACTCCAAATCTCCAGGTTTAACGAAAGTTAAATCACATTTTTTAAATGTCATGCTCACTTACAGTCTCAAAAATTCGTGCAATACCTGCTAAAATAAGGCAAACTATCATCATAACAGTTCTACTGTAAAATACGGTAAGTGCATAAAGCAATTTCAGTCTCACGTACATCGATGAAGGCAAAATAATCACGAAATACGCTACCTACATCTAAAAGACTATCCCCCTTATTCATAAACGCTGTGTAAGCTTCTGCTAACTTAGCAATCGTTTGTCCTTATCTGTCACTTTGACGTTTACCTTTCACAGATAAGAACAAACGATTGCTAAGTTAGCAGAAGCCTATAGAGCGTTTATGAATAAGGGGGTAAGTAAGTATTGAAGTTCGGCATCATAAATATCATAATTATTTAGTTGGATTACTGAAATTGTTGCGTAATTTCTAGCCAACCGTCTGACAGTTTCATGCGAGAAAAATAAAGCTAAATAAACCTTGCTTGTATCAATGAACGAAGAATCCTACGTAATGCTTGTAAAATGTAGTGTGAGTTAACAATGACATGATTAGTTTCGACTTCATATCGAGTTAATTTATCTCCTGTTGTCATTAGCCTCACATAATACAATAAGTTTTTTCCAAGGACCTGTTATATTGACACATCCGCAATGTCTCAAGCACACTGGCCACTTAATGAAAACGGATGTGGCTTGTAAAATTATCATTTCTGATTTATCAACTAGTAGGTGTAGGCTCGATTATCAATAATTGATAATTCATTGCATACTTAGAGCAACAGTCTGTTCATTAAGGGATAAAATGAGAACTTTATGTATTCCAGTAGAAGTCTATAATAGACGTCATAATCATAACATACTCGTAATAATAAAACTTTTTTGGTCGGTCCGGTCTGTTTTGGTGCTTCGTGACTTGCACTTAGCCAGATTTTAAGATTTTTTTACGAACACAAAATGTTCCGAAACCAATGGTCCTGTTTCAAAATGTGTTGCTAAGTCCGAAGAGGCCCTAATAATTGAAACATTTTAAGGGCCCCTTTAGCCTCGGACCCGTATCATTGATACAGGTGATAGCTACTCCCCTGTATGGTCTACTCAAAGTACGAATTTTGACATGGATTGTCAGAAATCAGTTTACCTATCTGAAAACATTTTTGTTACTAATGACTAGAGACTTGGTCATTCGTGTAACCAATAAATCAACAGGTACTGATCTTATTCCATTTTATTCCAAGCGTACGCTGTGTACAGTAAGTACGCTCTTATTTTACCAGGTACCATAAGGGGAAATAATACGGGTAATTATTTTTTAATTTTGCCCCGACAAAAAATAGAACGATTTTCCCGCGCGCCGCGAGAACAGGTCGCAGAGCGCGACGCCCTTAACGACACCAAAGCTAAATCAATTTCCTGGCATTTTGTCACATTAGTGAAGCGATATTGAAATACTCCGCGTTCCCGTTCACATGCGGCCCACTGAAAAACGCACGTCAGTGAAAAGTTAATGAAGTTCTTAACGACGACTGACGGACACAAGGGAGATTTATTGCAGCACTAATGGCTGGCGGTTTCGATGAAAAAATAAGCAAAGTAATAAGTCGAAATTGTATTTAATTGCACAAACTTGGTACAGGAATCACGTTCAGAACGCATCACGAACACCATGTGGACTTTCTTCCATCGCGTTAAGGTTTCGAATTCATGGGTGAATCTCATCTCGAACCAGTTCCGGGCGTGTACAAAAGGATAAGAGTGAATAAGTGCAGGCCATTGCATTCTACTGCCAAACATAATTTCTGATTCTTTAACTCAATATAGGTTGTGTTTTATGTTTAACTAGCTTCTGCCCGCGACTTTGTCTGCGTAGAATTGTACATATAAAACTTCCGCTTGAATCACTTTATCTATTTAAAAAACCGCATCAAAATCCGTTGCGTAGTTTTAAAGATCTAAGCATACATAGGGACGGACAGACAGCGCGGAAAGCGACTTTGGTTTATACTATGGAGTGATAGGTGCAAGTCGATAGTTTTAATGAGAAAGTCAATGTTACTTCACACAAGTTATAATAAAGATGGTAGTTCCTGTAAACTTTTCTCTAAACTTTGTTGTTGTGGTCACCAAAACGTTCGGCATTATGGTAGCTAAAATGATCACTAAGTCCATGATGATGTAGTGATTAAACAAACACTCACAATAAGTTTTCTAGATGATTCGAAATTTAATTAATCGTGAATCGACTCAGCGTGACGTAATCCGTTGGAGGAGCGCTTGGTAAAACTACATTATAATTACCTACACCAACTAATCTGAATGCGCTCGTGAAAATATAGACCCAATTTAAAATACGTTATGATTCATAGTACCTGTTTCTAAATATCGGCTGAGGAATAGTTCCAATATACCACCGTATCATGAAGAGCGCCCTGTCCCACGCGCTGTCTTCTGAAAAGGCCTAGTTGGCTAGTTTAGCGGCGGCAGTTCCTTATGACATTTCTGGCTAATGGGACACATTTCTCGGGTATATGTGATTGTGCAAGGCTGTGGCGCCGGGTGTAGAGGACGGACAATGGCCGCGGTGTCAAGTTAATTTAAGCTAGAGCCACATGGGATCGTCCTATTTGTACTTTGGTGAAAATTACACTAAAAAAAATGTTAACTGGTTTATTGGTACGGTAGGATATAACTTTAGTTGTTAATTGGATATTGTTTTAGGCATAGGTATCACTTCACTACATAGTATAAAATAAAGTCGCTTTCTCTGTCCCTAGGTTCCTATGAATGCTTATATCTTCAAAACTACACAACGGATTTTGATGCGGTTTTTTTAGTAGATAGAGTGATTCAAGAGGAAGGTTTTTATGTATAATTCTACGCAGACGAAGTCACGGGCAGAAGCTAGTTAATTTATAATTGTATGATTATGTTTTAAACAATCATAGGGTTCGTGGTATAAACCGTGTAAATAAGAGTCGTATTGAACGCTGACTAGTTAAAGAAGTAGGTATTAGTACAAGTGTAGTAACTCATAAACTCAAGTAATCAATCGTTGATACTCAGGAATCTCAGGGTTATGCTGGTCTCGTTTGACAGTGCCCGTAAATCTACGATTTTTATTATCTTATGAGTTATGACTAACTGACATACTGATTATTGTGTACCGGATAACAGTAACGCCCTTGAAAAGAGACAATTTAATGTAAATTTGAATTTTGACGACAGCCTTTTCGCCGCCACGTCAAATACAAGAGACGTCACCCACACGCCAGACTTCTTTATTGCGATGCCTTAAGTTGAACCTAAATCCAATTGAAGGTTGGCGTGGAAAAGGTTAACATGCCCTCATGGGGTGTGTAATGATTGATATAAAAATATTTAATATATTTTCTATCGATATATCAACATTTGATATAATTTTAAAGGGTATAATCACTCATTGTGTATAATAAACGTTTGGTATAATTTTAAAATATATAAATTTATTTCGTATATTTATCGTTCGGTATAACGCTTATTTCTTATAACGATTATATGGTATAACGCTCATTTTATATACAAAAATATTTTTTATAGCAGTTCGTTTTTGTTGGGGGACGCAGTTTAAACCTAACCTAACCTACTTTTTGATAGCAGTTCGTTTTGTGATTATGTCTCTAATACATTATATCAATAATGGTTATGCCAATTGTTGTATTTTATATAAAAATAACGTTATACCATAAGTTCATTATAGGAAATAAGCATTATACTTAAAGAATGTTATATTAAATGATATTATATCAAATGATCATTATAAGAAATGATAATTATGTCATATGTAAATATATTAAGTGTTGTTATATGATTTAATAATTATATCAAATGAGCGTTATTGCTACTAATATTATACCAAAAATTTTTATATACATCGTTACGCACCCGCCCTCATGATAAGCTTAGAGGTATTTACGCCGTTGGTGTAAAACTATAAAGTACCCAACCAAAACTGAACAAACTCTTGTTTAATTATGCAGGTATATCATCACTACTCACTACAGAGTATAAAATAAAGTCGCTTTTTCAGTCCCCGTGTCCGTATATATGCTTATATCTTCAAAACCAGTCAACGGATTTTGATGCGGTTTTTTTAATAGATAGAGTGATTCAAGAGGAAGGTTTATATGTATAATACATGCATAATATGTGCGAAGCCGGGGCGGGTCGCTAGTTATTTATAATTTGACGAAAAAAGGAGAAAACATATAAAAACATCTAATTTAGGTACGTGTATTTGTGTGATTTTAAAACAGTACAGTAAGCAGCAAAAAACAATTAACCTACTGAAAACCTCAGACACCCCAACTGATTTATTACCATTATTCTGAATATTAGTCTAGTGTTTATTATCAAATTCGTGTATTGACAAAGATATTAGTATATGTTAAGTGATTAATTTGTATCAATTACGCTGGGAACGAGAAAAAAAGGAAATAAAAAAAAAATACCGACATTAAAATATTAGATATATTGTAATCGATTCAACTCGTTTCTGAACAAACTATTTTCATATTGTCAGTGGGTGGTGTTCCGCACAAATTTCGTTTTTGCCAGGGTAAATAATAATTCAGAATTTCCATATAATCGCTGCTTTTGCGAAGGAGTGGGTAGCTCCGCGACTTATGTCGCGATAGTGTCGCGAGATCCACGTAGAGCAAGGACCTTAATCAGTAGTTTTGCATTTCATACGACATCCTTAGTTTGTAAGTTGTATATCTACTATTATAATAATATAACGCATTATGTTTAAAGTCCAGTTCGTGACAACGAAATCCTTTTTTTTAGATAAAATAATTTCACCTAATTTTATGCCTAGCTTGTACCTTCTTTCGTAAAAACCTTGTCATGATAATTTCGAACAACGAAAATCATCCAAATCGGTTCATACATAGACAAATAGTCGCAAAACATCTTGCAAGCACCATGCCCGCAATTAATAAAATAATCATGATTATCATTAATCATGTGATTCTTGAATCACATTTATTAAATAAACTATAAGTTTGAAACACCTAGAACATAAAGTGAAGTTACAAGCCAGATATTATTGCACACGACCTTGTTGCTTAATCCCTCTGAACCAGATAAGCACTAACCATTATCCGAGCGCCAATTTAATTAGGATGAATAAAAGCTAGTTCTTTGTCCTAGACAATGAGGCGTGTCACGGGCCCGGGCCGATCGCCCACTTAATCCGCCATTATAGGGTACATGCGCGTGCGCAGGGCGAGCGGCCGCTCGATAATGAGACGTAATTGCCTTATCGACGCCCTCGCTGCGTCCTTGCTTTCACTGATAACGCCGGCCTTCTTATATAATACGCGATTGAGATCATCAGCAGGTAAATGTTAATATTTTGAACCTTTTGCACCAGTTTGTGACAGGAGAAATCGAACAGAGACAGATTAAGTGCAAGGACTGCAGTTTTTACGGAATTGAATGATTCTGAAATTTGTAAATCAAAATGTTAACTCTGGGCTTACGTAAGATCCTGCATTAAAATGTAGTCAGCTTATTAGACTCCTAGGCCACTACAGCACCTTATCATAATGACGTTTAAGTCAAGTGATAAGCATTCTCATAGGGGTGCGAGTTGGGTTAGCTCCGCGTGTGTTCAAGAGCTGGGGTTTGTTTTTGGATCCGTGCGGGGGAAGAGCAGTGCTTGGTCCGGCGCACCCTGGGCATCGGTTAATGATTTCCTGGCAGAATTTGAGGGATATTATTATCCGTTGGCTAGGAGCCCGACAGGTGGTCTTTTGACTGTTCTAACGTTGTCGCATTTGTCACAATATTTTTGAATATATTTTTATAAGTTTGACTTTGGCGAAATTGGCGTCGTAATGATGACCTGACCGCCACAAATAAAAAGTAGAAGAAGAAATAAAATTGGTCGACAGTACAGATCTACAGGCGCAACTTTAGGTATCATACGTCGTAGATAGTAGAAAATGTATGGTATACACTTATCCAGGCATCATACAGATACGAATTGGCATGGATTAGACGGTCAATATTATCTTGCGATCCAAATCATGAAATATTGATGCGTATCGCATTGAATCCCGTTGTTTTGAAAACGACGATCCTATATTGACATACTAGTATCACGATAATATTGACCGTTTAATCATGCCATTGTCATACGCGTTTGAAGCTTAGACACTTTGTTGATAGCCAAATTACATTCATTCATGAAAGTACTTACGTTGAGTTTTTAAGTACAAGTAGTTATACGAGTAGTGAATGAACCCGACACAAACGGATGTCTCCTCAATGCCGACCAAATATTTCTCCGTCTTATATCCTTTAAACCCAGCCAGTAGTTTTTGCAGCTACTTTTAGCATGACCAAGGGCACAAACAAGCTGGAAACAACTCCATCCTGTACCGGGTCGTTCCGAAGGACAACCGCTGACTCACGCCTTCACGAGTACGCACCAAGTAGAAGGAAAGGAACGTTTAACTTGAAGCAATCAAAGACGCTTCGGTACGTTGTACTGTTTTATTTTCAATGAGATACAATATTCACGTTCTGCGTGTAATTGAACTTTAAATTAAATAATGTAGGTACAAGTGTCATAGTTCTTAGCATTTATAGATAATAATTAGGTATTGTTTGTGACGCTAAGTCCTTAAAAGTATAACTAGTGCATCGAAGTGATATGAATATAGTACAAAATCGTACTATTGAATACAAACAACTATCTACTTTATAAGTACTTCATTGCTTTAAAAATGCAAGTGACGTATGCATTTGAGAGATGCGTCGATAAGCATCAAAAATTTTATTTACTGTGTACTATATGTACCTAAACAACTATACATTTGTATACCTATCTACAAATAGATGCGATAGTATCGTACAGCGTATATACTTTGGTCAGTGGTACACGCGACACGCAGAAGTGATCATCTTGAATTTCAAAAATGATTCCTGTAAAAAAATTATACATAGAATCTTAATGATGGTGAATACGAATAATGCATACAATTGAATTGATGTCTGTAGTACGTAACAAAAACCACTCAACTCAGTATTTCAGTGTGCCGTCGCTTGGCCCTCTAGAACAAAATATTTACGCTGTGGTAGCAGTTCAGATGCGATTAAATTGAATGTCTCTTAATTAGTATTTGCTATGAGCTAACAATTATTTTACAAGTTCCATAACCCTACAGTTTGTAAGTGAATTACAGTATCTAAACGTTTGAGCGTCGACTCTAATGAAACACGTGATATGCCTTCAAAGTTTCAATTTTATATACAGTAACTGTGTAAATAACAATTTAACAAAATATTTCAAGGGATTTGCAAGTACTCATGAATCTACTTAATAATATAACAATAAATCTATGCATAATTTTATAGTGCCAATTTATCTTACTCTATCCCTTCCTTTAAACCGTATAGTAAACAATTTTGTCTATAATTACGAAAGCTTTGGTAGGTTCTTGACTAAACGAGAAAATCCGAACGCGATTCTGGCCCAATTTCACCCATTTATATATTAGTTTGTAATTACAAAATGATGCCCCTCGACGTAGTTAAATGTTTACTTACGTGCAAGGAGCAAACTGATACATCAAATAAAGTAATATTTTAAAAACATTAACCTCTATTTTACATTTTTTAACAAACTACATTAATATTAATATGCTTATACTTAATCTAACAATCGGTTGTGGAAAAATATATACAGTTCGTAAAGTATGATATTTCAATCTTAGATCACAAGATGTAAACTAGGAACGATTATTTGAAGTCATTTTGTCGCGTAAAATGATTTAACTCTAATATAAAGTGAAGAACACGAATGCTCTCGCAATAAACGACCAAACAGTATGTTGTCATGATAATTAATATGCATTTCACTAGCTACAAGAATGAAATATGTTTGTAATAATTACATTTAATAAATCAGTTACAATAAGTATTGCTCTCAGTGCGCTATAGAGAGACGTGACAGTACGTACTGGGACACGGGACACCCGCTCGGCGACTCGAGGCTCGCGGCCGCGGCTCGCGCCGGCGCCCCCGGGGGCGGCCGGGGAGGCGCTAGTCGAACGGCTGCGGCCACAGCGGCGGCGGAGGCGGAAGCGGGTACGCCGGCGGCTATGTGGAGATGGCGAGGACGGAGGGGCGGTGCGGGGCGTGCGGGGAGGCGGCGGGCGGCGAGCGCGCGCCCGGAGAACACGTCACCTTGCCCATGAACGACCGAATATCATCAAAGTACGTGTCCTCGCGCTCAGTATCAGCAGAACTGGGCGAGTCCCCACCCTCCGCCTCGTGCTTCTTCAGGTGACGGTCGAGGTTCGTCTGCTGCCCGAAACATCTGTCGCACAACGGACACCTGAACGGCCTCTCCTTGTTGTGTATATTCCTCACGTGCCGCTGGAGGTTCGAGGAAATGGAGAACGAACGCTCGCAGTACTTGCATTTATATGGCTGTTCTCCTGTGTGTGTTCGGAGGTGGCGCGTTAAGTTGGCGCTGCGCGGGAACACTTTTCCGCAGAATTTACAGGCGTAGCGGTCTCGGAGCTTCCCCGACCCGGCGCTCAGTTCGCGAAACTTTGCATAAGCACTCGGTTGCCTGTCAGGGCCATCCGTACCGAGAAGTGGGGATAAAAAATTAAACGGAGTTGGAACATAGGGAGATGAGTTCAGAATAGAATCGGACGCTGAGTGAAAGGGAGGAAATCTGGGACGATACATGGCATCGATGAGGCTGTTATTAATGTTGTTATGTTGTGGGTGAACGGGCATCGGGAACGCTAGTGGCGGCGACACAAGCTGCGGAGGAGAATTCTCTCTTTTCGGCTCTACTCCCTCCACATCGATATCCGTGGTTTCATTCTCGGGTGTCTTGTTGTCACGCTCCATTGGACTTTCGGGAGGTGAATAGGATTTAACCGAAGAGTTGCGAAAGGAACGATCATCCATATCAGCTTCAGAATCCTTGTCGCTATGTTTTCGGGACACAGACAAATCAAGAGGCTGATCGCCCTCGTCCTTCTTCATTTCTGCCTCCGAATCAGAGTAGAAAGAATTCTTGTCATCGTCATTCCTATCGTTCTTAGATAAATCAGCGGGAAACGGAGACACGGACTTATTACCAGGAATAGTGTTATTGTTGAGCTTAAGTGAAAAGTTGAACGGTGATTTTCGATGCTTGGAATCATCCCTAGCAAAATTATATGGAACGATGGGTGTTGTCATGTTCATAACTGGTGAAGGACGTTGGTGCAAAGACACTTCTTCTACTGAAGGGGGAGACTGCTTTACATTTAGGCTGTGTGATTTGTTAGGAGTCGCCCTGTCCCCAGTGTCGCTATCCCTCTTGTTGCAATCGTAGTCCATATCCTTATTCTTCTTCATTATATCATCCAGGGAAGTTGAGCTATCCATACTTTTGACAGATAAACGGCCTTCCTGCTGCTTGGACAACAAGCTTGCGTTTGACATTGCCAAATCATGTTCCATAGCAAGTCTGGCTCCTTGGACATTGAACAAAAGCGGGCTCAAGAATTCTGGAGGACATGCAGCGGCGGCTGCCGAGAACAGCGCTGGATAATGCGCAAAGGTGTTGTAAGGAAGTGATAGTCCTGGTCCTCTGTACATAGGGAATGGGCTCGGATTTCCTGGCGTATTCATCCCGACGTTCGGTAGTGTAGGCATCTGGGGCAGCCCCTGTGGCATTTGCCCTCGCAAGTTGACGTTGGCGGCACTGGCGGTGTCACAAAATCTCTTGTGCTTGGTAAGAGAAGCGTAGGAGTTAAAGGAGTTCCCACATTTCCCGCACTCGACGAGGGCTCTACACGCGATGTGCATTCGCTTGTGCCGGCACAGGTTGGAGAATTGTGTATAGGACTGAAACAAAGCAGAAAATAAATGTAATATTGGATGTATAGGTATAGGGCATACTTGTTTATTTTATTCTGCTAAGTCTATTTACCTCGCAAAGATTGGCTTTCAGTGGTGGGAAACCATTCTCCCTATTTATTTTGTTATACCTAGGGAGTTACATCTGATATGTAAAACTGTATCTGATTTTTGTTCAGTAAGAAGGTAATAATAATAAGGTTATAATATAAAAGTTCCTGAGCTTCACGTACTTAAGTACCGGGAACAAACAGGAATCTTTTTTCCTGGGTAACTATTACTCAATCAAGAGTATTTTAAACTTTTTTAACGTAGATCGCGGACATGGACATGCGTCGTATAGACATAATATAACCGTTAATTAAGGGATCATTAAGGTGTCCATCACTGATACAGAAGTGTAAACAGTTCATTATAGAAGTGTGGAATACCAAGCAGATAATGTTTTCAAAGAAGACACTTACCTTAAAGCACACCTTGCACTGGAAAGGCTTGACGCTGGAATGTATGTGTGTGTGCTGCTTGAGGCCTGAAGATGTCGCGAAGGTCTTCCCGCACTCGGGGCAGGCGTGGCTGCGGGCGCCGACGTGCTGCGCGCGGATGTGGCGCTGGAGGTTGGAAGGATCGGTAAATACCTGAAATAACATCAGGTTTCGGAACGGGTGAAATTACGTTAAAGATTCGGTGAAGAAGTTTAGTAAAGTTCAGAGGTGGTGACAAACTGCCAAAAATTGCTGAGGGCCTGATGGTTCTGACAAGCATTCTTATTGCAATTCAAATGACAAATGCATATGCAAATACATTTCATTAAAAAGTACTGGATACTAACTTAATGGGGAATGGGGATAACCATACAATTGCATTGCAAAATTACAGTCCGTTTTCGTGTGTCCCAAGTTTCTTGAACGGAATATTATTAAGTACAAAGTTTTTAAATTCTTATCGTAAACATTTTTTGTACATTAAAATAGTTAGGCAATTGTTAACAGTCGTCAATTCAGCAAGTAAAATGCCGTTACTAAACAAATTAATGAACATTGTCATATTGAATAAAATCATGTTTATGATTTAACTTGAAAGATTAAAGAGAATCAAAACTTTTCGTAAAACCCTCCCGAAACCATAAGTTATTTCTTTGTAAGATAGAAAACAATCAAACAATTTCAACATCCACACCAAGACATAGATCTCTAGATGAATTGTTTTGGGCTACATTTCAAAAATAAGAAAAAAAATATTATAGAAGCAGACGATCTTCATCATTCTGTGAACCAGTGAACCATAGACCATTATCACATCATCGAGATATCACTGGATGCCTACATTGAACACCAACTTTTCAAATTGTTAATGTTTATGTGAAAGTTGAAGTCTATAGTGCTGCGCAAGGATAGACCCTTAAAAGATATTTGACATTCCACTAATGTTTCCGAAAGTTTGTGATAAACTGATAATGTCTCAAGGTCTTCATGAAGTAAATAAAAGTATGTTCACACCTTGGGGCAGTTCTCGCAGGGATATTTCCGGATGTCAGTGTGCGCGAGCGCGCGATGACGCAGCAGTAGTGCGCGGGAGCAATACGCGCGTTTGCAGAGCTCGCAGTGGAACGCGGCCGCCGGCTGCGCGTGCGATTGGATCAGGTGCCGGTCGAGGCTGGAACACAAATATTACAAAATTAAAAAAAAAAAAACTACATCACGGAGAAGCGGAATGAAGCTATCCATTTATTTTGACATGGACCTCCGCAAGTAACGCCTGAATCTACACAGTTTTTGATTACTAAATCGTTAAGACTCTATACAAGGTAGTATGAGCCTAATGGTTAGAGGACCTGGTTAGAAGCTTGAGGTGGAATCGATCCCCTGTCGGAACACAATTATGTATGTACCTATAGTTATATTTCTCTATGTACGACTTTTCTATCCGTTGTCTAGTGGGTACCCATATTACGAGCTTTGCTTAGTTTTAGACTAGTTTAACACGAAATGCAGCAAGTTCAAAAAAATAAAAGTAGTAGGTACTAAAACACAAATGTGATTGCATTTCAATACATGTTTATAACCTGTGGATAAAAGTTCCAATAAAATCGCACGCAGGGATTAGTGTCTTTTCAAATAAGTTTTTCATTTCTTTACGAGTACATCTGCTAGAATTAAGGAAGGTTTCCATGTAAATGAGCTATTAAGTATCGCTACTGCATCTTAAGTCCTATTTCATATTCAAAATGGATAATCTGATGCTCGTACTACCAACGTCTCCATAAGAAAGTGAAAAGATTAGCTAACGAACTAGACTGAGTAAAACCAGGGAGTGGACTAAGATATAACTGCAGGAAAAGACCGACGATAACATCTGTACTAAGGCATCGGGATCGCCTACGCGTAGATAGCTCCGAACCAAGTGTGCATAACTCAAACGTGTTCTCAGTGTTGTAGAAACACGAACATTATATTCACGATGATAGTAAGTTAGCTTTTTATTTTATATTTTTTTTTTTCGATGAAGACACTTTAGTGTAAATAGTTATATTACACAAAAAATAGAGCACCATCGTTTAAAACTAAGAGCTGCGTTTAAACTTCTCGACTCAATAAATTCTCTGGTAGTTAACGAGTTTCCGACATCGCAAATCGAGGGTCAAGAAAATCCTGTTATTGCTGTCATGATTGGCTGTCATTTCATGAAAACCGTATATAATATTACAAAAATAGTCATAGCGAGTCTCCTTGGCAGTAACTGGTCCACCGCACGCAACCCTTTGCCTCCGGCCGTTTCTAATGTAGCACCTGCTGCGCTATCTGAATTACGGCTTTTAACATGAACAGCTATTACATCGCCACTTTTATTTAAAAAAACATGGTTAACGTTTATGACAGCAGCATGCTATGCGATCCTATTTTCTAGTATCTTCATTGTCATGATGACAAGATGCGTTTTCACTCTCGTAGTCCGCCGGACCGCCGGTGCGCCGTATCTTTTAATTAATCTCGGGAATAGAATCTACCGTCAGTAAAGGTCCGTGGTTACGTAGTTCTAGTGTTTGAGTTACTTGCTGCAAATGTTTGATCCAACATCCAACAAGTGAAATTGGTCTAGTGTTTTCAATTTTTTTCGTAGAGAGCTGAAAGAAGTTTAGAAGAAAAACAGTTTTGCTTAAAATATTGTAACGTGTCTATCAACATTATAACATGGCTGCAAGATGCGGTAGTAGCCTTGCAAGTGCCTCCCGGACCAGTCAGATACAACGCCTCGCCCCAGGCTCCGCTTGCAACATTCTCCTATCAGCGCAGGCGATCATCGGCGGCGTATTTTTCTATTATCATTACAAACGCGCAGCAACATCTAAGTAAACGGTCCTAACAGAGATCGATTGTGTTCCTCTTAATAGCATATTGCATAATTGTAGGCAGTTACAATTGAAAGTGTGCCGATTTTTTTTCGGTACGTTTAAAGATTGGAATGCAACAATTGATCTATTAGCCAGCGGTGCCCTGTAGAGAACGAGCCTCGATGACAAAAAGCTTATTAAGTTTTTAACAATGATTGCTCTGTGGAGAGCGAAAACGTAATTATTGGACACGGCTCTCGGAATGTTATGTACGAGATGTCTTAGAGCACTTAGAACAACAACGATTTGTTGGTTTCAGTCAGTTGGTAAAATAATTGAAGAATGAGTTTATTAGATAACAAATAGAAGAATATGTCACAAGAAAGAAGACGAACTAGTTGTCAAGCCTTCGTGGGCAGAAATCATGACTTTGACACCAAATCTCGTACAAACTAAACGCAAATAAGGTCTAAGCACGCGGCAGGATGTCGAGATTGTGATCGTAGGGGCAATCTACATGTTCACGAATTGATAACATCCAATGAACAACTTTCATTCAGAGCCGATCCATTAAGCTCCACCCACACGAGCCACTGATACCTGATGTGATTCTAAAATGCTGCTAAACTTTGAATGACAAACATCTCAGTAGGTTTTGCATACATTTTAGCCGTCTAAAGAGTATAGGTACACGTACCGGCCCATTTTACGGAGGATACTCAATTGGAAATGCTTCTCTGAATAAAGCCAGTTAACTTTACTAAAGAAGATTATTGTGTTTTCATAAATACGCGTGTGTAAGTATTTTTTATTTCAAGAATTTCATCCACTTACCTACAAGTTTAGCACTTAAGTTGAAAGTTTTTTTCTACTATTATGTTTGTAGGCATAATGTAAATACTAACTTCACTGGCGAATTGTAAAGTTTTCGAAAATGCTTTCTTCTTATATTTATCAAAGGACTCTTGGAATCAGACACAATTGGTTACCACAGAAACTTAAATAAGTCTAAGACAAAACTAAAATAACAGTATTCTATAACCGATGTGAAATGTATTGAACACCCTGTTCAGCGATTGATTAACTTTTAGTAGTCGCATGTATATGAAATTCTAAATACACGATTTCGTTGTGCTTAAAACTTGGTTGTAGCTATGAATCGTATTTCTTTTGTATTTCATCTCAAAGCTAACATTTAGTAAGCTACATCTTAGCGGCACGGTAGACTAATGATGTACCGACGATCGTGCTTACATTTTAATAATCGATTGTAGATCCAAAGCGCTAACAATCGATTGAGAAATTCCTTGGACCAGTCTACGACGGCTGACGAGGTAACACAAATATTACCAGTGTGTTTATATTTGTATATGAAATGAATACTACTTAGTTCATTCATAAGCTGCAACATTTACCTAGTACAAGATCTTTGTACTTTGAGTATTGTTTGTTCCGTTTAAAAGTTTGATACGCACATTCCGAAAAAAAAAACCATTTCCTATCGTCCAATCATTGCACAAAAGAGAGCCAATCACAAACGAATAATACGTAATTTCGGTGCGACTGCGCAAGCGCTACCATAGATCAGATATCGATTCTAGGTGTGACAGGTCTGATGATTCCAATTGTGACGGCCGTGATGAAAGCAAGAGTGGAAGAGAGATTCGATAAGAGATAACAATGAAGGCTGGCGTAACGCATGATGTATCACGTTCCAATGCGTATTAGGGACATACGTGACATTATAATTTTACGCCTACTGATGCATTATGGCCAGAACACTTAACTAAGATAGCACTGATATTAGCATTAGCGCGTCAAATCAGGTTAAGCAATGGCTATAAAAGCTAATGGAATAATTTAATACGGATAATCAACTGCGGAGAATCTTTAAAATACATACATTATTTACATAAATCGCGTCTTTATCCTTTACGGGGTAGACAGAGCCAAATGTAACAAGACCTAAAGGCCACGTTTGGCATGACGATGATTTTATAATCTTTAAAATAGGCATGATAAATTCATCGCTAAATCGTCATTGGGTCAGCGATAGTACAGACGAGGGCAATAAAATAAGGACAATCGATCTCCCGATGTCACATTGTAGGAATCGTTAAAAACAATAGTGATCCCGCGATAAGCGCGAGGATACTTAAAACGGTGCATGTCGATAATCTCTCTCCTGCATTATTGATGAGACCGACGCCGCTCCAATAGAATATGATGACACACGCCATTATGACCTACTGATGCTTGTCATACAAATGATAAATTCATGATATATTTTCATTCGTGATGAGATGCTTAGTTTATTGTCGATTTGATTTTATCTTGGTTAAACTCTTTGTTGCTGCCAGTTGGTAGCGCCTACATTTTTAAGTTTAAGTTTGATTATTTTAACTTTCTGGCAATGTCTTGAAGTAAGGTTTGAAGGCTAAGTGGTAATAATAACTTGCTAGGTAAGAACATAACAGATGTGGTTGGCATCGCGTGCCCCCGGCCCGCTCCGAAACAAATCATCGACGCCCGTCTTATCGAACGGGCACATCTCTACCGCTAAATAAATCGTTACTTGACCGCTCTCGGACGACCAAATAATATTTATGGCAAGAGGTTAATGGTTTTGAAGACATATCGACAATAAACTGATCAACTTCTGGACTAGGGCTCCTAAGAGATTTAACCACATTATTAGAGTACCTATCGCACATATTGGGGCCTTTTACATAGAAACAATAACAGTAAATGTCACCGCAATTAGTTTTTGTAATAGGTAATCAACCTCTGTTACGAGAATGTTCCCTTGTCTATTCAGCGCTACTCCACGGGCTCACACCCGTAGGGTGTCCAAGGGCTAGTTCGTTCCGAACTTTTTGCTGGAACAACCAAATTGCTAGGTGTTAATTAACTAAGGGAACTCACGCGTCGATATTAGGGAAGGGTGTGTCGCAGAAGGTGCAGCGTGGCTCGGTATCCTCTCGCTCTTCGTCTTCTGGCAGTGGCAGCGAGACGCTTGATGAGCTGAGGGCAGCACTTTGGCGACCTGCAAGAAACATAACAAAAAAAATTAAGCACCAAACTACTACAACGAAAAAAACGAACGGAGGAATTTATGACACAAAAATGTGACCACACTTCTCTTTTTGGCTAGATAAACAGTTTCGCTGCGTTGATGTTGACCACCACAATCCTCCATGAAAAATGGTACCTACCGAATTTTCGAGTATCTACTAATATCTTCATGAAATTTTGTTGAGGAAAAGCCATATTTTCTAAATGGAACACTGATAGCAGTGTATGGTCATGATCCAGCATGTAAATCAATAGAAAGGCAGCAATTAAAGCGGGAACTTTCGTAACAGGACGCATAAGTCTTTGTCGATGGGCCGATGTGCATATTGACACGAATTAATTCGTTATTTATTGAGTGTTCCGACTAGAAAGGTTAGTTGGCTGTACCCTGTTATTGTAATAATTGTACAGCCGGTTGTTTGCTTTACATCTGCTATAAAGATGAGGCAGCTTTTAACATCGTAACTATGTTCTCGGTAATTTAAGGTGTCGCCAACGGAATGTAATAAACGTCACGGATCTTCGATAATTTACGTGTCAAACCAGTTAAGCCAATTAAAAATTTTAATAGGTGTTAATATTTTTGTTTCCCAGAGGAACTCACTGATGAAAATAAATTAGGGAAGGCATCGTCAATTCGAAAAACGCGCATTAAATCTAAAAATGAACGATCCTTAAAATCGAAATTCTTTCAGCAATTGTGGAAGTTTATAGTATGGCAATTTAAAGTTCAAGCTATTTCATAGGTGTCGAAGATTCAGTTTGACATCAAGGCGTACCATGGCTCAAAGGTGCGTGGAGCCAATGCCATAAACAAAACAATATACAATCAATGCAAACATTGTCATCGCATCGCAATGCGAAATTTAGCACTCCAGCGTCACGAAGCACGTCGGAAGTAAATGTTTTACATTGACACATGCAGAATTAATTCGAGTCACGACGGGCAAAGCCACGCCTCGAGCATTGTCTAACGAGAGCCGCGTCCGTGATAGTACCGCAACCGAGATAAGGTGATATCATCGATTGATTTTTTCTCACTTATAAATATTATATTGTGCCAAGCGGAGCCCTTAAAATGTCGCTTAGCGTGTTTTACTACGTCTCGAGATTGCGGGCAGATTTGCTGCACGTGAGACAGTTACAGCAAACTTGACTTTTGTTTTTCTGTGGTTTGATAAATATCAGCCTGATTAATTTCTTTTAATTACAATGCGCATACACTATTGGTTTTAAAACTGACACCAAGTAGCCTTTGCTATATTGCAATTAATCTTTAAAATGTCACGTATTTTTATTAATTAAGGGCAGATTTATTATTAATACGTTGATCGTTTTCCAGTATTTAATCTTTTGACTTTTGTGACACTTTAATTGTTAAATTAACTATAATTTATACGCGTATTTTTTTTCACGTACCTGTATGTATTTTAAAATTTGAATTTGAAGACTTGGAGTCGCGTGATTCACAAGGATGCTACGACCATCGGAGGTCAACCGGACTGTC
The DNA here is from genome assembly GCA_932294345.1 of Pandemis cinnamomeana. Lineage (NCBI taxonomy): Eukaryota > Metazoa > Arthropoda > Insecta > Lepidoptera > Tortricidae > Pandemis > Pandemis cinnamomeana. The sequence goes on along the minus strand of OW028715.1, from coordinate 6,273,313 downwards.
TGATGTCAACAAAGCACTGAAGTGTTTGTTACAAATTATCAGGGGGCAGCCACCCCCACCCCACCTGCGGGTTAATATGCTCACTTGACCCGACATTTGCATTGGGGTAAAAAGTCATCAAAGCGTGCAGTAACGGCTTTTGGTTATTAAATGCACAATATGATTTAGTGGGTTTTGATTGGTTCTTTTTTAGCGTATTTTTGTAAGTATAGCCTATAGTATATGAGTTGTGTAATATATGAGTGTTCCAGGATGGTAGTTGAAAAGCGGGGATAAACTAAGAACATGTGAATTGGCATGAAAGTTGGAATGAAAATTACTTTTTGACAACCATCTTCATTTAAATAAAGAATAAAGTAATGATAAAACGGCATTATTAAATAAAAAGTATCAGCTTGACGAAAGATAAGTAAAATAATAACGTCTTTTTTAAAGTTTCGATTACAATTAGAATTAAAATCTTTGTTCTTTGACACCATATCTGAAAGCATGTCTTAATTATTTTAAGCATTTAAGCAACAGACGTAATAAATGGTCTCAAGGTAGACTTAGATAATGTATTTGAATTAAACAACGTTAGAGCATGTCTAAAACTTTGTGGTTCTATCGGACACGCACATCATTTAATAGTCGATTGTTTTATAGATTCAGGAGCGGTTTTATCAATCAGCGACCGCACGCTCGCCGTAATTGTTTGTTGACGATGGTGTCCCGGCGATAACTGATGCTAATCGACGCTAAACACTTAAATAATCATCGGTGCCATCTATGAGTACAACAGGAAGAGCGAGGCTATGAAAAAGTTATTCAGAAAAAGCCAAATGTATCGTGATTCGTGACAGAAGGTGAAGGAACTCGTGTTGAGAAAAGGGGGAGGACTTGGATTTTCAATGAAGTGAATTCGTTTTGTTAGTTTTCAAGACTAAATGGATTTATTTGGAGACTTGAGAGTATTAAAAAGGAAATATATGAAAATAATGTACGTTTACATAAATTAAGTTTAAGCCTCTTGGTTGCGACTTAATCGCATAAAGCTGGGTACCTTCTCGTTCGCGAGCCGTAACTGTAACTGTTGCGCGTTATGGTAACCAAAACCCTATGTGGTGTGACATACCGCTCGCGGCAGGCTCGCGAGCCACGTGCATCGTGCAACAGCTACCGTTACAGCCCGCAGATGAGTACCCGGCCTATGACGATGGCAATTGTACATATTTTTCCTACCTTCGCGAAACACCATTTGGACACCTACCTTCAAAATAATACGATGTTATTTTAAATCGACCTTATGTTACTCTACTTTCTACTGTTCTTATCTTGAACCCCTCTAGGGTTGTGGCGTATGGGAAACAACGACTATTCGCGCGGCTGCGCAGGCGGCAGGCGTTAAGTTTTCCCACGACGCCAACAGATGGCGTGCGGCGCGCGCACCGTGACGGTGGCTTACCGATCTTTACGTTATAATGAACGCCAAACTGCCAGGCACCTGTTGTTTCTCGTGGTGATAAGGTAAATTTAATTACGATTCCAGTATTTTTGGTCTATTCTTTCGAATTCATAATTGCACTAGAGAGAATAAAATTCTAAATGTATGTATGTATGTATGTATAACTCTTTATGAACAGTAACGGCTGCAGTTTTTAATCCGTGTTTTTATTTTGGAACAAAGTATGGGTAATATGTTACAAATGCATCATGTTGCAAACTCATAAGTAGGCGAACCTCATGTTAGTTTTCTAACTTTTCCAAATATTTTAGCAGAAAATAATGGTTTGCCAAATTATCTCGGGGCCTGAATTTTCAGTAATAAATCTTTGTCCAACAGGATTTGCAATAAAACAAACTTTAAAGCTGACATTTGTAGTGCAATATACGACCCGACGATGATGCTTGTCCTAACAACGAACACTATAAAATTAATTCAACCACTCGTACAAAAACGAAGTTTAACCCTGGTTTATCCATTTGGTACCTTGAATCATTAGATGTCAGTATCTAAATCTGGTTCATTACTGATTGGATCTCGATGGCCGCACACGCCACACACATGTGCATCCTATAACGATATTTCTATGAGGCCAGACACTTCCTAGTCGCCTAGAACAGCCGTATCAACGCTCGGGGCGCCGACGCATATAGTAAAAGAGACCGTGTCGCAAATAATGAGATATTTCAAAACATGTTCCCAAAGTCGTAAGGGAGTGCTGAGGTCAGACTATAAGAAGGGAGGGTGGAATATTTAGAATTGTTTTTTTTAACCGACTTCAAAAAAAGGAGGAGGTTCTCAATTCGTCTGTATTTTTTTTTTTTTTTTTTTTTTTTTTTTTATGTTTGTTACCTCATAACTTTCGACTGAGTGAAGAGATTTTAATGATTCTTTTTTTATTTGAAAGCTGGTGCTTCCCGTGTGGTCCCATTTCAATTTGGTCCAGTTCTGACAATGGCACCCATGAGAAAACCATATAAGTCTGAAATTAGCGTGAAGTATCATCATCATCATCATCAGCCTATGTAAGTCCACTGCTGGACATAGGCCTCCCCTAATGAGCGCCATAGCGCCCTGTCTTTAGCTTGACGCATCCAGCATCTGCCTGCAGTCTTTCGCAGATCGTCATCCCACCTGGCCGGAGGGCGTCCTACACTACGTTTGCCAAGTCGCGGTCTCCACTCAAGAACACAGAAGAGCGTTAAGTATGTGTGCGGCAAATCGTTCGTATCATTTAAACGGCGCTGTCATATGAGCAGCATATTTAGTAGGTCTACCCATATTCAGAAAAAAATGTTAGTGTACTTCAGATTCACTAAAGCCATGAATGTGGATTAAGCCGAGACGGTGGGCACGTTGCTCCTCTGTCTCATTAGACAGACGATCGTGGATTAAGCCGAGACGGTGACTACGTTTTTCGATACTTTCTCTGTTCAAAACTCTTTTCATGTAAAGCCGCATTTTCGAAAGTCTATGTTTACGCTCATCGCAAGTCTCTTTTGAGATTGTCCTCGAAGTAGATTGCCTCTGTTGAGACAGGCGTTTCTCCCTGACTTCGTCAGTTTCATTTAAACGGCGCTGTCTCATATGAGCAGCACGTTTAGTAGGTCTACCCATATTCAGAAAAAAAAATTAGTGTAACTTCAGATTCACTAAAAATCAAACAATAAACAAAAATTTTAACAAAAAAAAAACCGACTTCACGAAAAGAATCTATTCCAAACAAACTATTACGCACTAAAAAGAAAAAAATAATTGCATATTCTTCTACAACTTAATAATTAACTTACTTTTTCTACTTATCAATATATAGGTACGATCTAATGTTGTTACAATTATTGTTATTTTTGTAGTCGGTGTCAGCCAAGGAAAGACTACAATATACCCAGCAACAATAATACGAGAATACTTTAACAAATACTTTTTCACAAATTAACTTTTATACGGGAGCGGATCAGAATACATAAAGTTTAAAATGTATAATGGGTTAAAATACATAATGGTTCAAAATGTATAACGCAATTTTCTGTAAAACTATTAGCTAAATGAACTTTTTTGATATCGTAATCTATAGATTGGTTTAGGTTAGGTTAGGTTTGTTTTATAACAATCCTGTTAATTTGTAACTTTCTGAGAAAATCGCATTATATATTATAAACCATTATGTATTTTAACCCATTATACATTTTAAACTTTATGTATTTTAATACGTACCCCTTTTATACACAAGCACATCTCACCTGTAACTATGTATGTAGTTACAAGCGTACGTTGGCTGACACCGACTCCAGAAATAACAATAATTGTAACAACATTAGATCGTACCTATATATTGATAAGTAGAAAAAGTAAGTTAATTATTAAGTTGTAGAAGAATATGCAATTATTTTTTTCTTTTTAGTGCGTAATAGTTTGTTTTGGAATAGATTCTTTTCGTGAAGTCGGTTTTTTTTTTGTTAAAATTTTTGTTTATTAAGTGACGATTGCATATTGCCTTATTTGCATGTGGCTTCTGGAGGCGCTGCTCTTATTGATAAAAAGTTGGTCAAGTTAAATTAAATTGAGTAGCGTTCTCGATAAAAATTGAAATCAATGATTACTGGACTTGTACCTATTTGTCCTAAGATTTTGTATTGTTACTTTCGATGCGTTTTTAAGACTTCTGCATTATTAAAAAAGCTACAGCCAGTATCAATTATTTACATCGAAATGGCAAAAGTGCTCAGAAATACAATGATGTAAGAACGACTCTATTTCAAGCACCTACTGCATTCTTTTCATTTTTGACTTGGCCTATCCAAAGCATCAGACTTCGACTGATTTGATCTGTTATACTATCATACCTACCTTCAATCTAATTCAAGTAGGTAACTTACAAATATGCACGTCTTTAATGTGGACCAAGCTCCAGCACTACATATTATATCGCAACATGCGCAAGGTGCGTCGCGCGCGCAATACTGGTGCCGCTACGCCCTCTGGCGGCGGCCGCGGTGGTCCTCGCATTATCGGCCAACAGGATGCGTAAGATGAGTTACGGGGTAACTCTATTTAAGGTATGTTCAGACTTGAGAACGCCTGAAGGGTTTGAGCTTAATTTGAAACAATGGTGACCCTTCGACCAGATCTGAACTGAAACTACTCCGTGCTTATAATTTGCTTTAGTAACTAGCTATTGCCCTCAACTTCGTCTGCACATAATTCGTTTATCGCTATCCCGCAGGAATTACGCAATTTTCCGGGATAAAAAGTAGCCTATGTGTTATTCCAGACTAAAATCTATCTATGTTCCAAATTTCATCCCGATCTGCCCAGCTGTTCTAGCGTGAAAAAGTAACAAACATCCAAACATCCATACTCATATTCTCAGATTCCAAATACTAATAAATAAAGTGATAATGGCCCTTACGTAGATTTCACCGCTCGATACTCTCTTCAATAAATGGCGGTCTAATACAACAACTACCTATTCATTTTCAAGAGCATTTCCTATATTATGTAAATTTGTAGATTGACTCCCGTCAGCGGTGTTCCCAACTAGCTAAGACATCCGGCCCTTCAAGAAAAGAGTTTACTGTTCCCTCAAAATGTGTTAATGAGTTAACGCTTTTGGGGTTTTCGCTCGCTTACCAGGTGACGCCCACTTGGACGTTTTCCTCCGTCAAGGCATAAAAAAAGAATCGAGAGGATGTCTATTGCGTCAAAAATTAATTTATCAAAATAGGTAGCTACAATGGTCATTGCAAGTTTGATCCTTTACGAGATAATAAAGTCACGAGCGAAATTAATCATAAAAATAAATTATTAAATTTCGCGTAACATCAAGATATGGACGGATCGGGCTAATCTGGTGACAAAAAACGACAAATGCAACGCCAGATTTAACCCTTCACTGGGGGCGGAGATATTAAATTGAAATATTTCTATTTTATTGTCCGTAATATTTATTTGATTGTTAAATAAATATGAGGTGTGGGACGCCCGGCGATTGTAGTCGGTTAATGGGGTGGCTGCATTGTTGTTGCTTAATTTTTTGATTAATCATTCTGTGCTGCGGGGAATAGTTGCGATTATGGAACATTCTAATTTCAGTATTTTCCGTTTTTTGGCTTACCAAATCATACTAAGATTCCTCTTTTGTTTCCTTAATGTGCCTAATCGCTATATTTAAAAACGCCAATAACGCGATTCAAATAAATAGTCGCATATGTGATCAAGGTTTGCGGTTTTTGGAATTAATACAACGACCTAATCGTCACTTTTACAGGGTCAATTAAGTACTTTTTCATTTATACAAGCAGTACCGTTCCTGTGGTACCAGTAAATTATCCTAGAAAGTTTCTATTCCTATTTTCCATGCCACAGATTAATCCAGCTAGACCTCTTCTCATCAAAAAACGGGCACGCATCCCGATAACATCCACACACAATGGCGCATGCGTCCGACAAAGCAACGTCATCAATTTTAATCTGCCGACAATTGCGCGATGACAAATGTCAGTGGCTCATTCATTACGGGCGATTGCGCGAGCAACGAACTAATAAAGGGTTGAAATTATTATTGTTAAAGCGATTATTTCAAACTTTTACGAAGTGAAATTAGAATGGTAGTCTTTATAAATTAATTATTTCGTTAGAAAAGCTAGATATAGACTAATGTAATAGTACTAATATTATTATATTTTGGCATGTTTTTAACGAATAAACTCAAAATTGAACCGATTTTTAAAATTCTTTTACAATTCGAATGCGCATTTTTTAGACACCTGGTCAAGACTTTAGGATGCAACTGTTCCACTTGAAACAAATTCGCAACAGCTTTGGATTGTGTAGCAAATAATTCAAACAGGTTTTTACTTTTTACTACGTATCAATCAATGAAACAATTCTTTTGATACAACACATTGTGTCTACATTGTCACTGTACAAAATATTAAATTTATTCAAGTCATGTAAGAAATTAATCCTTTTTCATATTCCATTTTGCTACGGGGATGTCAAAGGCGAGCGAAAGATAAAAGTTTCTGGCAGTCCATCGATCATCATTGCACAATTCGCCTTCATACACACGCGTCGCATTAATCCTTTCGCAAAATCATACTTATCTCAAAATTAATAAATTCAATGAATGTAATGGTCTCTCATGCGATAAAGACCCCATCAATCATGTCTTGCGCAATGACCGCTCTATGACAAATGAAATGGAACTGCAAATCGATCCTAATTACGGATATTTAAGAGTCATTGTGGAATTGTAGTGTCATGCAGCTGATGCTGAGCGGCATATGTGGGCGGATTTGGTCAATTCGTTTTGCTTGATGACTGTTTGTTTGTACCCTTCTGCACGAAATAAATAATAGTACAAGTCTACCGTGGAATAGTCTAAACAGATGCAACTGCGTGAATGTTTCATATGTAAATATAGAATTAAGTACGCGGTTTGAGAGTCTAAATAAAATTCCTTCTACATACTGTATACTCAGGTAAATTAAATAGGTATCCCATGAAACTGCTAACTTGTAAGTAGAAGAATCAAAATAAAATAGTTAAATATTTATTACTTGATTGAAAATTAACCTAACATTGGTCTGCTTATAAACGAACTGCAACATTTATCTACAAGGTATCTTAGACGACTTCCAGAATGTTGCAGTAGATATTTAGGTAAGTTTAATTGAAACTCGTGTTGAGGTTATTTATTATAGTGTGTGATTCAAAATTAAGTCGCCTCTTTGACGCGGTACACTCAGAACATCGACCAACGACGTATTGAAAATTGAAACATTTGTTGAAACTGAAAATCGAACTGAAAATTAAACTGATAAAATAAATGCTACACAATTCACAGAGGTTGGCTTAGTTTGACTGAACGAACTAACCCAGCCACCTGCTGAAGTATTTAGGAATAACACATAAGACAACTCGTATAAATCGCTCATTATAGATGAAAAATAAATTTATTAACGCACGCGGCAATTACGCGCAATTCGAAACGCATAAATCACGCGCGCGCGCCGGCTGCGCCGGAAGTCGGCGCAGGAAGCGCTGAAGACCCTTCCACCTTCGCGCGGAGATAGAGACGATGGAAACGGTCACAAGTGGCAACAGGACTGATATTTGTCATATTTAGCAGAACAGTGTTCCTCAGGATATAGATCGCGAATTTTTGCCTACCGGTTTTTGAATTTATAGCCATAGCTTTATTTTTCTGATTTTTCCATGTGCTCTGGTTTTCACTATTGTTTAGAAATATAAAAAAATAACTTACAACATAAATTATTTTATGTTCACTTAATAAATATGCGTTCATTATGTGTAAATATGCTGTGGAAAATTTTGAAAGCCATATTTATTCGTAGGTAATATTCATTCATCAATTTCATTTGGTTTGGACAAGATAATAATAGTATCGTAACTCAATAGGTACCGTTGAAGTATCACATACTATGAGAGCTGGCAATACTAGTTAATTAAAACGTTTACGCGAATGCGTTCGAGATGTTTTGCTGTGTCAAAACTTAGTCTAGAGAGGCTCTGCATTTTTCCAATTTACATTAGTTTGTCGTAAAGTTGCCTAGCATATCCAGTGAACGCTTGTCATTATGCTGGCCAGTACCCACGCTACTGCGTATTATGCGTGATATTTCACATGGGGCGCCGGCGTCGCGTTCGTCGCGATTTATCTAAATTAAACATCGCCTGCGCGTGCCGCCCGGTGTCCCAGCCCTGTGATTTTGTTTATGAATACAGCGTGTGTAAGGGTTGGCTGGCGATTAAGAATGACGTGTTAGTTGTGTTAAAAATAGTACTAAGGTGACCAGTAGACTACCTACCAACCGAACTGTTGAAAATATTAAGAATAAATTTCGGGTATGTTCTAAAATTTCTATGATGTTTATAAAATATAGATAGATAGATTAAACACCAAAAACGTCGCACATACGCCGACACAATTGAAAAATAATTTTATTTCGGTAACATATTTTTGTGTACAGTCACCGGCGATGATTTAAATAGAGGTACAACAGAGCTCTCGAAAACATCGAACACAACTCTTTTCGCAAAGATTTTAAAGTTTTTGAGTGCTACATCTTACCCAATATTACTTCTGATGATGTTACGTATTCACAATGCTTTCCAAAGCTTGTTCATAAAATACCTAGCAAAATATTTGTTGGCAAAAGATCGGCCTGTATATTAAAGTGTGTCCACATGAGGGTCACACGTTTGACTCGGCAGGTGACTCCAATTACAGCACTGGCCTGTCGAGCGTGAAGCGTGATTCAACTCGCCGCACGGTTACGGGGTTGCTTTACAGTCCTACCGATTTCAGGAGGAACCAATATTTCAACCCCTCACGTGAAACAGAGGGAGTAAGTGACGAGTGTGCCTGTTTGTCTCTGGCATTGTATGTCTCCAACGGATGTAGCGGATCTGACAAGATAATTTAAAACAAACATTGCTCTAGATTCATGGGCTTCGTGGATATTCGTGTTGCGATAATGGTTTTGTAGGGATTTAACATCTTTTAAACGGAAGAGTTAGATGCTTCTGTTGAGGCAAGAATCCTTCAATATTTCTTAGCAGAAGAGATGTTTATTACCCACGACGAAACAGAGAAGGTATATGCGTTTAGGGTGAGAGGTTGTTTTCCGTACTGGAGTTGAGCTGCTAATTCGTAGTGATGATAAGCAGAAATAAGAGGCAATAGTGACTTACCAGCATCAGTGAATACATCTTGTAACGGCAACGGCGTTCTTGGTCCGAGGAGAAGTTCTTGCCCATTCAGAATGTCACGGGTAACCTTGTACCATATCTGGAACATGCAGAGCACAGGGTTTAGGCATTATTCATAGACATGGCAGAAGGAAGATATAGGTGGGAGAAAAAATTAATTATAATCTCAAGCCTGCTAACATCAGAAAGTAGAGCTATAGATGATACAACTATCTATGCCGACAGATATTTTAGGTAACAGAAATTCATGTTAAATTGATGTAATTTCATCTCTATCTGCCTAGGTTAAGGTGATTTAAACACTAAAATAATACTATTACTAACAGATTGGCTGAATTAGACTAACCGACAGCGCTTACACTAATTCACTCTAATTTGGCAGATGTGTGCATAAAGAAGGAATTTTTCAAAAATTTACGGATTTTTTATGAGATAGGTATGGCAATCGAGCAAGTTGGTCACTTGATGGTAAGTAAGCACTATCAGTCCACCACCCAAGGACACTCGCACCAGGAGATTGCTGATGCGATGCGAGCTTAGAGGGCCAAGATGGAATGCCTCATGTGCCAGTAAATTCACCGGTTGGATGAAAGATGAAATCAAAAGGTTTTTCAAAGTGACTACCGTACCTAACTAATTATTAAAGACTTCAAATTTACAATGCAATTTAGATGCCTAATTTCAACAGCTAAATTAAAACTATTTTAAAGATTTTCCGGGATTGCCACGGGATAGCAATAGCGAATTCTCCGCATGCAAAGTTGCGGGTAACAGCCCTGTAGTTACTTTAATAATTGGTAACTACTTTATTTTCCTGAATCACAACGCTGTTAAAAATAAAACCGTACAAATTTATAAAATCGTTCAAAAATCTCACAACCCCGACAGCAGCGGTGAAATATCAAATAGCTTTTAACCTCCCAAAGTGGCACAATACGTGGATCTAATCACCGCATCTGTTGCTCGCGCGCATAAACATTCGCAAAACCGCAACGGCCCAATATAGCTGTCCTCTCTTATGAACACCATTACGAAAAGGACAGCATCATTAATTTAAAATTTCACGTGACGCAAAATAGCTCAGTGGGGTTTCCTCCCCTCCGATTGACCGGAAGTGGGACACAGTTGTTCAGGCGAACACCGATTTTCTACCACCGGAAGTACCCAACGTTCTGCATTCAAATTTGATTGGGGTAGTGACATAAAAGACGCAATAATGAGGGCTGCCTTGATAACGATTCGTTGACTAGTTCAGTTCGTTGGTATTTTTAATTGTGTTTGAGGTAGGTAATTGTTTCTCATAAGTTTAAGCGGTCCTAGTTATCCTAATATGGTTGCTATGTATAGACATAGTTTTTATTAAAGCCACTTTTCGCTTACTACGTAATTTCTTAAATGAACACAATATTCTTTCTTCGGGTATGTCTAATAAAAGAACTGGGTCACATCACCTTCCTGCAGTCATTTTTACTTTTTAAGTTACCTGTATCATTCATATATTTGAAAGAATAAGCTTTTCCCGTGTATTGAGATATGTATACAGGTAAGTGTTACGCAAATTACATCGTTCAAATGCATATTGAAGTTTTTTGGCAATAATTATTCGAATTATTTTAAAAACTCTCATTAATATACTGAACGACCGCATAGTCTCATTCATTTAACTAATAATTTAACTTTAAGAGTAGGAGGCACTCTACGTAATCATTAATTCCGTGCTTAGTTACCAACTTTCATAAATATTGCATTACTTTTCATAAAAACAATGTCAAAGATTCTAAGTCTAATTAAAACCACATCAGCATGGAAGACGATCATACTTGGCCGGCCTGTAGTAAATGCTGGACATTGACGTCTTGAGAGGTTGTCGAGCGCACGAGTTTCAGCCAGTTAGATTTTTCGGTGGTTCCATCCAGCCAGCCTCGGATACCGTTTTTACCCAGGACCTAGAAAAAACAGAAATAAATTAACAACAGAAACCGTATAGAAACTGACCGCACCTAGGAAATGGTTTGATTGAAAACAGCGCCACCTAGTTGTACAACGCGGAACTATTTACACCGTAAGTTACCCTGTTAAGTTACGTTTTGGTTCAGCTTGCAACCATTATGTGAATCACATGCTTATATCAAACAAACATTATAGAAGAATGCGTTTGTATGTGGTTTAATAAGTTTTATATAATTCACAATGTTTCTCGTAAAGTTTCCAAGCATAGCTTTAAAGGAAACCTTATACATATGAGCATATCAGGACATTGCAGTAATTAACAGTTGAAAAAATGCATGAGCAAGTGAAAGAAAGATAAAAGTCATAATATAAAACGTCGCTATTCATTAAACTTTCCCAATTTGTAATCGCGGTTTGGTATCTTTAGCGCCACCTCGCCGCACCTGGCGGCAACAGACATTAAACCGGACACCGCGGCTTCATAATAGATGGCACTATTAGTCGCTGTCAAGATACTAACGGTCGTCACAGCTTGGACATTTATCATTGACCACCCCCATCCCCGGATGATTTAATTTTCATAGAGACGTGTGAGATTAATTCGTTCATTTGGTCTGATTTCGGGATAAGGAAGATTTAATTAGATTTTACATTAATACGACGTTAGTCAATAAATAATACATACAGATGAATCTGTAGATAGAGAGAGACTATTTTAGTGACATAAACTTACATTAACAACAAGCAAAAAGTTACTACCAAAAGCTATCTCACTAAGTAAAGTTTCCAAAATTAACTGAGAAATAGGTAATTTTATAGGTCATTTGTATAGGTAAATTCGGTTCGAACTATTCGACCTTAATTCTTCTTTATTTTATTTATACTTACCTATATTTCTTATGCAAACCTAACTGTAATATTGTCATCAATAACTTCCTGAACACACCTCTATCGCGTAGACTAATAATAGTCTCAAACGATACATTTTATTTGTAAATAGGGACTAGACACTTATTTGATAACCATCAACATATTGGATGATTACCAAACAAACTGCCGTCCCTCGAACGGTCAACTTTCTTGTTGGAAAGCCGTAACCTACAATTTACTAGACACTTCTGTGTACATTCGATTGAGTCATAACGAGTAATAGGCGGTTGAAGATGGGAGGGTTGCGTCGATCATGTTTGTGTGCCGTCGTTAAATTAGGGTTTTTAGGCTTGATCTATTGCTTCGATGGCCCGGGGAGTGGCGTATCGATTGTATTAAACTTTTACGTTTTTACATAGAGCTGATCCTTGAAATCCTTGTTAGAAGATTACTTTGACATGACCCGGCTAAAGAGTTAGTATTTTGGCTTCTATGAGGTGGATTTCGGATAGGCATATTGAAAACGTACCGATTATCTCTTTGAACTGAATAAAGAGAATATTTCCTAATTAATATATATTTAAATAAGTAGCTCAATTCTTTAAACTTTTAAAGACTCTTCTTGAGTTTTTTTTATTATTATTAACGGTAAGACCACCTCCTAAAGATAAATTATTTATTAAACAAAGCTTCGTCCACACCCGGTGTATTCAATTTACAACCAGCACGTTAAAACAATAAAAAAATCGCAAGTCGCGACCCCTTGCAACGCCCCCAACATCTCGTCATAAACAAGCACTTGTCTGGAAGAAACGCCGTCTATCATTGCCTAATTCCTCGTAAAATTAAAAACACAATCACTTTATCATGTCGGGGAAAAATGGGAAGAAAATTACATGAAGAATAAAATGCATCTGTTGCGCAATTGGATTACGATATCGTAATCTATAATATGTGTGTGTAAAAGTCGAAGTCTTATGTTCGGCGTGTTAGAGTTGGGTTTCTCTGAGCCTGTGTTTAAGATGGGACTATACGAGTGAGGTATTAATCAAAAGCCGAGTTCGGAAACCCTCCTTCCGCGTCAGCGACAAGCCTTCCGCAGCATTTATCGCGTTATTAAAACTGAAGCGGGTGCGTTGCGTAAAAAAGATAATTATCTTAGAGCTACCCTTATCTTGGGCAGGGTTGTCGCTACGCAATTTTTGTCTTGCTTTTATTTGAATAACAGAACATCCTATACTGTTGAGAGAAATAAAACGGTGAATGCGATTATTATTCCGGGGCTTTAGACAATTTGACCTTTGGTTTCAAGACACTGCTGTCACGAGACTACGCTTTGTTGCTTATCCTGTCATTGCTGTACAGATTATCATACTCTTTATTATGAAAAAATTAAAAAACATAATGTTGTTCATGTTCACCGAGGACTAGGAGATTATAACCTCAATGACTCTCTACGAACGCAGCTCCTACACTCTACATCAACGATAGGTTTCCTCCCATACTCTGCTATCAAAGAAAAACTATAATTTTATTTGCCAGCCCTAGTAAGGAATGGGCGATGAGTTGCCGAGTGCCCGCGGCACATGGCGGCCATCAGTCATCGATGTGCCCGGTCAAGGATGCCGCGACACTTGCTCCGTTACAGTCATAGTATTGCTCGTTACCGCTCCCTCGGCAATTATTGAGCACGCGGCGCTGGACAACGACATATTGCCTCTATACACCAAGAAGGCAAATGAGCAAGTGTGTCCGTAGGCAACCGGAACACCAGTGTCATGCGTTGAGTACCTACCTACTAAGATGTTCTCTTGTGCCCATAATAACCCCGATTGTCTCACTCTTCGCTCCTGGATTAGAGTAAGATGGTGACGGTAATTAGAACGAATTTTGCGTAAGAAGTAAGATCGCAAATACCATGTGCTGACGGGACATGGAAATCGAAAAAGGTTCGCAGTAACAATGTGCTTCGTACACAGATCAATTAAAGAAAGACGTAAATAAATAAAAAACGACAAATTTCTTTATAATTTCTCGATTCACAGGATTTGTTAAAATTGACCATATAAAACTATTTCACAAAAGACTGCGCAAATTCTTGCTATATTTAATCATTGTCTCTAAATGACTTAACACGAAGTAGCTTGCATTAGGTACACGCGTGTTCTAATTTGGCGTGCCCTCATTTCGCAAAATATGTCTGCCTTTACATACATTTCCCTAAATACTCGTAGTTGCTCCAGTCAACGAGCAACTCTGCAAGCAAGTTGCACATTAAAATCATAAATTATCGTCATTTATATACCCACGGATGAAGTATGTACAAAGAATGAGCACTGCAGAATATTTGTAAAAAGCGCGGTCGTAATTTAAACGAACTGAGGGTAGATCTCGTATTTTGCGCCGCAGATCGCAATTTCCCGGAATACTCGGAAAAGCTACAAATGTTCGTGAGTCGTTCGCGCCAGAAAATTACATTTCATAAATTTTAGTGATGTTACATTGCAGGCGACGATACGTAGAGCAGTTTACTTTGGATTTCATCTATTTAAATGCGCTACTACATAAACGCGAAATTTTATATCGAAATCATTTGCATGCATTGTGCAGAGAATGCGAAAGGACATTGGGACAAACAATTTAATAGAATATCCAGTTCATTATAAATAAAATATTTTTTTATGTTAACCTAAGCAACAATTTTACCTTAACTTTACCATCCAAATATGTTAACATTGAAGAGTGTTTCATGCCACATTAGATTAAATATTAACTGGTTTAAAAAGGAAGATGAAAAAAACCGATAACAGTCAAATAGAACTCATCTTACATTTTTTTTCATATAAAGGAATAATCATGCAAGTTTGGATGTCAACCAAATGAATAAATATTTAAAACTCTATCATTTGGCGAAATAGAAAACACATGGCGCTAAGTTATTAAATTATTACAATTATACAAAGTTGACACCCAACTTGACCAAAATGAACAAGCTAAATTAAAACAGCCAAAAAAACAATCACAATATTTACTTAAAATTTCCATGCTATAAATCCAGAAATTAGAATCAATCCTCCCAAGAACTCAAACAGAAGCTCGCACCAAATAAAAGCCTAACTCAAAGCTTCTGTGTTTTATCGACATAAAATCTACATATTATATAAATGTCATCGACAATCAACGTCGTCCGCAGCACTAGCTCAAACTGAAGAGCTTTGCGGTTGCGGGCACGCGTCGTTGCGCGAATCACACGACTCGTTTCACAAGATAACAATTTGTGCGCGCTTATTTACCGCACCTGCGCGGGATTGGAACATACCTTTATGTAAATGTACATAAAGTAGGGCTGGAATTTGTCCTGTCAGTGGGTTTTGGGCAAGTTAATTAGGAAGGAGGTACTACAAAAGATAGATGCTAAGGTGCACATTTGCACATTTGTAATTTTTGACGTTAAAGTACTATAGGTAAACCTACCAAATAAATTAGTAGACCAAATAAACCAAATAAAAAGTACATATTCGCTACTTTTCCGTATATTAGTAGATTTCCAATGTTTTTTGTATGGCTGTCGAAATAAATCAATTATAATGATAGCTTCATAATAAGGAATAGCCATTAAATTAGGCTTACCAATCACTTAAAGAAACAGACATTGGATTAAACTAAACGCCCGACGGAAAAATACGAGGAAAAAAGGATTCTTTTCCGTTTTTTTCTGTACCACATTTCACCGTGTCTCGTGGTGGACGTTTCCGGGACTTGTCTTCGATATCAGGTCCGGGGAAACATTGCTTCCGGGAGTGTCCGGTGAAACTCCGGTCAAGATTTTATATCGCAACTTTTTCCGTTCGGCTCTTAGCGGATTCATTTGTCTTTGTTTACTGACAGCAGAGATTAGAACCATTTGTATACACAAAATACACATTAGAGTAAAGATTAGCTTGTTTGTTTTATACTTTTCCGATGCGTTTATACTAGGCATACGGTTGTTTACTAAGGAAACAATTAGCAATAAATAAATTTAGAGTTGTCAATAGGGTTTTATTACATCTTCCCGGTAGCCATTGACATTTGATACAATACCATAAAACTCACGGGACAGTGACACGCGTTTCAATTAATTTAGATTACTGATTTTTGAACAAATTTCAAAGTCGCCGCTTTTAATGTATTCCCCATAAATTATCCACACCCGTGTAGGATTTCACTGTTCATCATTGTCACTGCATCCTGAACAAATTATCGAGAAATTTCGACTTCGTTCTTCGGTCACGTTTTGACCATTAAATGGAGACAAAACGATCTAATTCCTGACGACGCAAAATATCCACGAACTGGTGCTATCATTGCGCAAAAAATGCGTCCAACCACAAGATTATTACAAGTTTGTAACACAAGCTAGCTTAAAATTAAACTCTACTGTGGTAGAATAGAAGTTACTTTGTATTTTTTGGGGTAAAAAATATGTTTGTTTAAGGTGTACAATCAGTGGGTGTCAGAATGCGCTGTCCCATTGATCCAGTATTAACGGCACCCCATTGATTGCTACAAAACACATCACTCGTTTGTTCGGCGAGCGGTGAATAATCTTCGGCTACCATTTGTGTATTTGGTTGTTTCTGATACTGATATAAAATGTGAAAGTGAGAACGGTTGTTTGTGTATTTTTATGATTTGCCACTGCACACTCACACAACGTCGACCTAGTTGGTCTGCTAGTATGTTTCGAGACAAATCGAGGAAGTAAAATTTTTATATACAATTTTTTTTTTTAATTTAGTATGCACATGAAAAAAACAGTAAAAAACCCTGAAGTTACCAAAAAAAAAACAACTTTAAATGAGAAAATATTAGTTGATGCCCGGTCTGAATTTGACGTCTTATTATAATTATTTATTAAATTACTTTAGCCTGCGCTATCTAAGCGCGAATAAAACAAAAACCTGCAAGATTACATCTGGCACATAACATGAAATTTTTCTAAACACAAGCCATTATTGTTTTCCAGCCCTACATCCACAATCGCAGAAACTCCGCGTCGCTCGGGGATCCAGCTCACATCTGGCCGCGTTAAAATGGATTAGCCGAAAGATTACACGCTAAAAAAACGCTTAGTATGGCATAGTAGCGACGCTACAAAGACACCGCGACGTTGCCGTGACAATTGCAGGATTACTCGGTTCGTTCATAGTGATTGGTATCATTCGAGATTCCGGTGTCGAGTAAAGAATCGTGCGCGTTCGAGCTCGTGGGAGAATGTGTTAGCTGGATGTAGAATTTGACACATTTAGAGACCTTACCTAAGTAATCAACATTTAATTGAAACAGGATAGGAGTGCGGGTTACTCAAGTATTTGTATTACTCCGTAAATAAAACAACGAACTGAAGATTACGTGGAAGTATATATATTAATTCTTCTTCTTCTGTTTAGGAAAACTAATCTACAGGTTATTTAAATATCTAGATGGATTTAAAAAGTGATAATGAGGAGCTTAAGATGAATAATTAACCAGACTGTAGTTACATGTTGTTCTAAGACAGGAAGTATGAGAATTTTAGGCCAACGTATGATTCTAGTTGTCGGTATTGTAATTTTATCTCAGCGCTTTGTCGAAACGGACTCACGCGTATGTTCAGTTTAAAATAACAACAATTGTTAAAGTTAGCTACTTGGCATGAGACGCATCAACAATCGCCTCTGCCGCGGTTTCAGTATAAACATCGCTTAACCTAACCCAATAACTGACGTTAGGTACACGTATCGCGTTGCTTTCGAAGTATTTCGTTATTTTGTCTACACGGATGCTGGCGATGGTGTACAACTGGCCGCCGTAATCTGACCCCTTAAATACACCGGAGTTGGTCGCGAGAGTTCCACCTTTCTCAGTTTCGGGGGAGGTGGGAAAGGTCCAGTTACAGTGGTGAGATCGTAACATTGTGGTGAGAACGTGCCGTGGCTTCGAGTCCACTGGCTATTATTGTTCTGGCCAGCTCAGATGAAATATTGCCGCACTGTGCATGCCGCACTGTTTTTGCGAACGCGAATTTGTTGGGAAAAATATTGGCGGAAATAAGTAGCCGCGACGAGTCGTGAACAAACTTTGCAACGAGATGTTAGTGTGGGTACGTGCCCGCCCTGATTGCGGACTGTTGCTGGATATCTTTAAACCTGTTACTTATAAAACGGTGGAAAAAGATATCTGCTGTTACGGTGCTGATTAACGCGTACACTTTTTACAAAACATCAAGCATTCGGCTTTCTAATATTTCTTCAACTAATCAACGAAGAGAGCTAAGAATAATCAATAAAAAAAATTAAAGCTCATTCCCGGAAACTCTAGTAAGTGCTAGACAAAAGATTATAGAGCTGTACAATGTTCAAAACAAGTAATACGCAGACCCGACACAGAAATAACTCACATGCGTATTTTACACTTTAATTGAAAACGAGCTGCAAGATAAATGGCCGCGTATCAAAAATAAACCACTAAAATCATTTCGCGACTAATTCCCGAATGCACCCTAAATATTGAGCATATTTCTCAAACAGGCGTATCAAGGGGTGGCCGGGGCCGAGTGACAATGACGCGGCAGCGAAGATAAATTTCTATCACGCTCAGAGATTAGCTGCTATTGTGTAACAGTGTAAGATTAACTGATAAGTGTCTACTTGTTAATAATAAGAGAAATGTTTACGAACGCCACTTATTCGTCTAGGGCGAAGCTCCCCTTTGGAATAATATGGAAGGTGTTTTTTTAATTAATCGGTAAATGTGACACGATTATAAGATAGGAAGTTATCTGTTGCTTATGAGCTTTTGGAATCATATTTTTGGATAGAACTAAATTCTAGCTAGTCATTTAATTACCTACCTGATAAACCTTGGAAAATAGTATTTAAGTCAAAAATAAATTAAAAAATACTTTAGAATTTTTATAACGATCTAGATATTTCTTGTAAATTAACAGTTAAATCAAATCTGTTAATTATCAATAGCTGGACCATAAATTATCCTAAAATCAGAACAGCTTGAGTTTGTTTACTTCGTGCGATCGGCCGGTGTCAGATGCTCCAGGTGCCAATGTGATACAAACAGTCACACAATGACACTGCGCGAATGATTACTGAGACATCTACGGTAATGTGAAGGACAAATAAAATTATAGACACATTTGTAATTTCACACAAATAATAGACAAGTTGTTTCTTGAAATGTTAGTGTTTGTAAACGTCATTCTCTAATAAAAATAAAGCTCAAATTTGGCTCGTTACTTAGTTCGATTATTAATTTTTCAATCCTCTTATCCTAATGTAGGGAAGTCACCTATTTTTTGTTTGAAAACTTTATCAATCAAAAGTCTAGTTATTGGAATATCATGTTGAGTTTCAAAATAGTAACAACATCGCTGCGCGAGAGTTGTCCGCCAGTGTTCGCGGCTACGACAATACCGCGTCCCATCTGTGCGCTCGTAAGCGGAGATCATGCCCGGATTGTATAAATATTATCAACGGTGGCAATAAATATAATAACAATAATATTTTTTATTGTAACTAACACAATGCGCGGGGCATGTCAGCCGCCTACCATAATGAAGATGTAATAGGGCTGCGTATCACTAATCCTTCCATGAAGGGGGTGACCAGGACTGAAAGGATGTCACGCGAATATGACAGATATTTTGACAGTAATGCAACGGATTCAATCCTACTTTGACCGATGGCGTTGACTCAAAATTAGTACTCTTGATTTTTTAATTTATTTTGAAATTTTTGAAACCCGATTGATTATTAGCTTTAGAAAGAATAAGTAAAATTAGTCGTAAAATATGAAATTGTTGAGATGTAGAGAGAAAACAAATTGTATTTAGAACAAATATGATTTGATTCGTACCTACAATAAAAGAGTAACAGAGAATAAATTTAATAATCACAAATCGGTCCACGCATATTCAATGTCCCGAACGAACAAATGTAGCAAACAAATTATTCGAGGGCCAACGCTTCGCAATGAAAAATCAACAAAACCACATCAAACATTCACAGCCAATTCCCCTTTGTCAGTTCCAAACCAAATTTAACCTAACCTGTAGGTACGAGCATTTTGTTTAATTCATATCGAAAAAATTTAAATATTGCGATTGTAATTATTGAGATCCATTACGAATGCGTCAATTTCGCATCAATTTTGACAGTTGTCCCTTGCGAAAATAATTATAAATCGATCCGTTAATTCATAACTTGATTGACGGATGCAAGTCGCTTTGTCGCAAACGAGTTTATCTCATGCCATATTCATCAGATAAATGAGTGAGTTAATGTCTTTTCTCTGTAAACTTCTGAATAAACATGATCATTTACTAAAATTAATATTTGCATGCAGTCTGTTCGATAGTAATTTAAATTCATTGCTAAAGTTAAACGAAAAAGCTGTCTCTGCTGTGGATTTTTTAAGACCTGTGAGAAATATACCGCGTGAATCATGAGTGATAATTGAATAAAGAGAAGTTTTAATAACAAACGGAACTACGCACAAAAAGAGATGCATTTCAAGAGATTTCCTGACGCTTGTATTTGAAAAAAAAAGTCGCCAATCAAGTTTTCATTTTAAAGTATGAATACACTGACATCTTTCTTTGTCAAATTTGCCGTTACCATCGGTGTTTTCGTTAAAAAAAGCGTAGATTTCTAAAAAAATTGTTGACGGGGGTCACGCCTAAACCAAAATTAGGGTTTATTCGTACGCAACCTTTTATTGCACTTTGACACGGGATGTTCGATTGAGAATACCCAGGGTTTTTTTCTGTTTTGAAGATTTTTATTGAGATATCGAAATTTCGGAAACGGTGGTTAGGTAATGTTACCATGTGTCTGATTGAACAATGCGCGCACCCCTTTCAGTTTACTTAGACATGTGAACTTATTGAATTTCGACAAATCCCCTTAAATGTGCCCATATCGGTTTGAAACGGAAAGGGTGATTTCGATCGTAGCTAATAAAATAATAATAATTCAAATTTAGTTAGACGTCAAGATCTCGTTAAACAGTAAGGTAGAGAAGATAGCAGCGCGGCGGTGCCCTGAAATAATGAATCCTATTATGAAGCGTCATACTTTACAAAGCGTCACATCAAAGGCCGTATACGCAGCGGCTCGGAAGCGCGGCGGTCAGCATTTGGGCGTAATGATGCCCCAATTGGCACTCTTACCCTGCGTCACGTACGACATCAAACCCGTACAATGGAACATAGGAATCAGAAAATTCTGCAGAGCATAACGTTAGTCATTCTGTTACAAATGGTTTCTTCATCGATAATCCTATTATGTTGCGGTTGATAAAACATTAAATGTTTCCTCCAATTAAACACCCACTGGGTAACGTTTAACTATGCTCGTCGTGGACTCCAGCCTATACAGTGTAGGTATACTGCTTGAATGCTTGTTAGACCATAATTAAGTCAAACCACTAGGCTACTACGGTTTTGTACCACCTGAATTTTACCACTAGACTATTATACCGTCACCGGACCTCAGTAGCTGAGCCTTATTTCACGTCAATCCAAGCGCATTTGATATTTCAAGTTAAAAACAGTTTTACACTCACTTTTACACTTTACTTCAGATAAAAATGGCAAAAGTTGAAGACCAAGCTCATTCCTCTCCAATTGTCATACTAAGGAGTTCGGGTCGCACCGTCAAACATAAATAAATTCGTGGAACATAAGCACCGGAACTAAACGTCTGGAGGCACAATAGTGGTTTGACTGCAACGCGACACCGCTATCAGCGCGCCTGTCATCCGATGCGCCAGCGCATCTCTGGCCGAAGCGTCCGGTCTATTCACTGAAGTAATTGCGAAATTATTTGAGTGCTTTGATCGCATTGTTGGAAAACGAATGAGTTTTTAGTAGATTTCATTACAGTTTTTGTACTATACTGGACATTCGAAAATAAAAAATGTAAAGAAGCCACGTTGTCTACGCGCATAAATTAGTAGAGACCCAATTAACCGTAAAAAAAGTAGTTATGATTAAACAGTTTAATTTTGTTATAAAAAATCAACGCTAAAATTTCTATGTTGTGATTTGTAATGCAATGTTGCAAATAAAAAAAAAGACTCGAAATTCAATACTTTTGAAAGTACTTTGAATTGATTTCCGGTACCTTGGCAGATAACCGCGCCACGCCCCTTGCGAAATTTAAGAAATCGAGTAGATCCTCGGAGATTCTGGCTATGAGATTATTTCTCCTTCAATGAGTATGACAGATTTCTTCAACGACTTGTTCAACCGAAGTATGTTAAGTGGATTGAGAATCATAGAGATATTTAAAATAAGTTAAGCTTGACGTCAATTGTCGCTCAGTAAAAATGATAATTGAGTAAAAAGAAATCAACGACCTAAAAATTGTTTTGTGCATAAACCATTTAGAAACAAGAGTAAATGTTTTCAAAATATGACACCTAAAGAACGCATGAAAAAAAGATACTGAAAAACCAAACAAGGTACTTCAAACATCAATAAAATCGACATTTTATTGCATCCGTGCTCAACGTTTCGGGATGGCTGCAGTTGTGCCCATAATTTATTAACGAACCGTTCGTTTTTTGACACTTAATTTTACACTTGACTCGTGAAACAAGTGGGCTATTGACACCCACCTCGACATATTATCCTAACGAGATGTAAGAAAGGCTGCCTTGTCATCACTGATTAGAACTCACCTCCCAAGCGTATCTCGTGTCTAGCGGCTGCGTCTCCCACTTCCCGATGAAAGGTCCAAATTTCGTTCCACTTGGAATATTCACTCTCGCGAATACTCCTCCATTCTTCAATACCAATTCGATAGGCAAATTCAAGCCATTTTCAACATTTTCGTCATCATGTCCACCTTTAACTTTCTCTTTAGGACTTTTGGAGTTGTACCGATTCGGTAGTTCCAAATTGCCCGGTAGGTATCCACGTCCATATTCCGAGAATTGAGGCGATAGATAGGTGTCTGATAGTCCATAGTCGAGCGAGCTATAGTAGTCCTTAACGTCTACACCGGGAGGCATAGTTTCTTGTTTGATGTGAACTAAGGTGGGCGCAGATTCGGATGTCGCAGAGTCAGTCGGACTCGGCGGTGGGCTGCCTGACTCCTGGCTGTCGCCTGCTGCGGACAAAACAAACAAAAGTTATCATACTGTTTGATGACTGTGTTATCTCTTAATAGTTTTGAACAATTGCCAGCCACGTGTCTGAAGATTCGAAGAAGTATGTATTGGTAACGAAAGGAATTTTATGTGGATTTCGAAATACGTTATCAGAATATGATTCGAATACCGGAAAAATTAAAAGTAAAATTGCGTAGATTATTTTTTACAAATCAATCGATTGCTACGTACATTGTAACTTTAAACCTAAACTTCTCTATTTCTCCAAAATACTCAATGGTCCTTTATTTTCAATGTAGTTACATTAAAACAAATTGCCGAATATGCGAAGGCGTATTATACTGGCATATTTTTTAACCATCGCGAATGAAATAAATAATGAAGAGTGCAAGATGGTCCTAGCATTATGCCCCGTTTCCGCTCTCTACAAAGCGTTTCCGCTGGGCTCTTGTCTCTCAGAGCATCCCTCCAAGATGCAAATCCACCGCAAGTGAATGTCTACCTTTATTTTACTTTTTTATTGGCTTAGTAACAGCCAAGTGTGAGTTGTACACTTTTTCGTGTCATAAGGCGTCGACATTTTTTAGGATCAGTGACCCGCTTGCAAAAAAAAACATCGCTCTATACCCTTCGAAAGCGGTGAATACTCCAAGTCATATTAAGTCTTTAAAGTCTTCAACTACGAGTAGCCTAGATTCATTATCATTAGAGCTGTAGTTTTCTTATACATACAATGATTGGTTCAAATTTGATAGGATAAAAGTTGGTTTAAGTATGATGTGGGTACAACTAAAGTATAACAATGCGAACTATACCTGGTATAACTTGCAGTTTTCTATACTTGAGACACTGTTTTTAGATGAGATCGTTAAATTTATCCACACTAGCCTAGATGTAGATTAATTTCTATCACTGTATTGGCATTGCATCATCACTATCATCACTACATAGTATAAAATAAAGTCGCTTTCTCTGTCCCTATGTCCCTATGTATGCTTATATCTTCAAAACTACACAACGGATTTTGCTGCGGTATTTTTTAATAGATAGAGTGATTTAAGAGGAGGGTTTTTATGTATAATTCTACGCAGACGAAGTCGCGGCAGAAGCTAGTAAACAAATAAATTAAAATTGCAACAAGCATTTTTTGGTGATCGTGGATGCATAAAAACAAAAGAGAATCAATAAATATCGAATTGTTTTTTTTATTAGCAGCCAGTTTCTTTCAGTATTGAAGTTCTTTTTAGGGCAGAATGAACTACTTGCAACGAATTTGCAATAATATGCCTCTAGCAATCTAGTTTTTGCATGAATTATTTGATTTAATAATTTATGTGGGAAATGAAAATTAGATATCATAAAACAAACAGAACAAATTGGAACTAATTCGTAACTATGTAAACCTAAAACATCCGGCAAAGGCGCGTGTCATCAATAAAACACATCCCCTCTGCAAATAGCTGAAAGAGACACTCCATAAATCATTAAACCCCCTATTACTCCTAATATACTTGTTAGAACAACCCCTATCTTGTCCATTTGTCTTCTTTAGCACGTGGCGCTAAAAAAACTAAAATTATACGCCCGATAAAGGCGTAACACAATGGGACTACAAACGCAATGATAACTGCTTAGCATTACAAAGGTGCATCCGACAATGTGCAGGATGTGTGAACACGTCTTAAGAATCCTTTTATTTGAAGTTTAGTTGGCGAGTTCTTTAAAATTGCACCTGTCGATAAAAATATTAAAAAATGTACGTGTAGTACAAATCGGCCTCCCCGGAACCACCATAACGAAAAAACACGACGTTTGACCCATTTTAAATTTTAACTTTATTTTCATGAAATACTGTTATAACGACCACGTTTCTATGAATACTTTAAGTGTCTTTGTCTTCCTATTACAGATACAAAGATGACAAATGAAAAAAAAAAGATGACAGACAGTGGAGATGGGCATGTAATAGCGTTTTGTTGCGGAACTCTTAAACGAACCGGCTATACCCTCGTAAGAGGATATAGTTAATGGCTTAAACACTTTCAAAAAACAAAACTCGCTATGACGATTCGAATTTTGAAATCAAATTAGCCATGGTAAAGTTTGCTCATTGCTGCGTGCGTGGCGTGGACAATACGGACGAGTCGTCGTTAAAGTCTCCCATTTCCGTAGAAACTGGCCAGCTTTAAAATAAGAACATGGGGCACAAACTAAGGATGGAATGGAGACGATTTTTTAACGGACATAAAAACAAAGAATAAGTAGCATCTTTTACTCATACTTACATCATAATTGACTCAAAAACCATTGCTGATTTGGATAGGATTTTCACAACTTGAGTACGTTTTTTTTGAAATGATAAACACTGCAAGGAATTCGACCGCCGCCAACGCATAGATAAAATGTACACGATCATCATGAGGGGACAAACAATTTGAAATTTTCAATAGTTATTGTGACTGTCGTATTGTTCTAAACTGTAATCAGTATTGGAGGTTTTGATAACATTTTGTCTTGTTTTTAACCGGCGCTTTGTTGACACATATACTTTTCAGTAGGTTAGTAAAAAAACATGCATTGAAATCAAAACAATTATCAAATTACAAGCTAATTGTGTTTAAATCCAATCAAATTAGTTTTTTTACCGTAAACCGACGCGCGGTGGAGATTACAGAAGAAGCTATTATGTGTAGTTTACATCCCTTGAAATTGCCTATTCACTCTAGCTTTGAAGAGCCCTAGGATGTAGGTATCTGTGCGGATATACGGGCGGAGATCTGTCATAAGCATGCATAATTCGAATGGTAATAATATGAAAGTAAGAATCCTGTTAGCCACGTCTTAGCACCTCGGCGCGGACCCCACGGCATGCTAATTTCGCGAGTTCGTCACACAGACTGACAATAAGCATTTTACGTTTGTCACTGCGGTTCACGGCCCGCCAGTATCGTAAAACGTGCACCAACACTTTAACAATTAAACAACAACTCCGACTCCATAGCACTATTACTTTAAAGGCCCGAGTCGTTTGAAAATTTGTTTGGTAGATGAACATAAAGAGTTCGAGAGCCGTGCAGGCTGCATGCTTCATCGGACATACGCCGCTAAATAGCTGATTCCATATTACCCGCACAATACGTCGCCGCTTCGCTTAGTATTCCCGGAAAGACACACTTTCTACTGCAGTCAAGATTTCTAAAGGATAGGAAATGCGAGAACGAATAAATGAATAAAGAAACGTCTTGAGAAAAGCTGCCTTGAAAAAGTATGGATTATGCTCAAGTGCTTATTGAGTTTCAATTAAATCAATTACCAACAGTAAAATTACGGTTGTTCTATATTTTTAAAAATATTTAACAATTCCATAATTATTTTACTATTGTGATTAGTTTAGTTTCACATAAGGCAGTTTAGTGAATTAATTTATAGCATAGTAGAGTTGCGTAGAGTTTTTTTTTTCTAATGCCGTTGAACGTTGCCGTCGGCGTTTAGACAAGATTATGTAATGTTTCTAATGATAAGAAATTTCCGACAGTAGAACTATTTTAATTTAAGCTCTTTGCTGATGGCACTTTTCCCGAATTTCAAGTCCTTAGGAAAATAATTAAAAATTGCATACTCAGTAATTTCGTGATTCCGAATAATATCGTGTACTAATTATAGTGTTCAAAATAATATTTATGTGAAATTGTGAACTAATTGAAACTTGGCCAATATTCCCGCAAATTTGAATTCACCGAACAAACATAGCTTTTTGATAATGTTTAAGAAGAATAAGAAGAATAAGAAGATGTTTAAATATATAGATGTTTAAATATATAGCCACCATTACATTACATTATTTATTGTTTGATTACATTTATTAGCGTTTGATGAAAAGTTTATGTAAGTAAGCATATTATAATGGTCTGAAAAAATAACCAACAGCCAGAATGTACAAAATGAAATTTTCACTATATTTTTTTTAATTTCTGCCTTTTTTCTCATACTGCACCCAAAACGACCACAGTTTACTTTGCGTTTTTCACACTTCAATCTTATAAATAAGACCCTAACAGTCCAATAACTTAGATGGTCAACAACTGGCGGTTTCTGACAAAAGCTGGCACCACAGAACTTGCGCCCGTCAAACAGCCAAGATTAAAAAAAAACAAATATGGCATAAGTCGGCGGGATTTAGCACGCTCTTGAGAGAATCAGAGATAACACTCAAGATGCGCGAAAAAAAGATGAATAGATTAAAATTGCTTGTTTATGGTTTTAAACCGTTTCAAACTGAGGTCTCAAGTTAAGAAGTTTTTTATACGTGGTTGTTTGATGTGAGTTCTGGTTGTCAGCTTTTTGAGGTTTTTTTAAATTAGTGATAGATATTTAGACCATTTCTGTGGAATGATTTTTTAATTTTGGTTTTACTGGTATTGATACCCCGATTGTCATTTAAATCAATCATTATTATTGTGTTGGTGCAGACAAAATGATGTGCCTAATTAATCGTAATAACCGTAATCATCCTTCATTAAGTTATTTTTTTAAATTAAGTTTTGGTAAATAAATGAAAATGAGATTCCGATTAGAAAAATTACGGTAAGTATTATCCTCAAAATGCAACAGTGTAAATAATACCATAGTTAATTTTATGTATTTTATAAATTGACAAGAAACCACTAAAGATTTACGTAATTGCCTATACAAAACAAATACCCACCTAATTAGATGCATATTACGTCGTTAGATATTATTATATACCTAACTACCTGTTTATTTAATGGGATGTTTCAAAAAGATTCACACAAAGAGCTAAGGTACTTACCAGACATCTTCATTTTCAGATGGTCACAATTATCATTCGTATCAATTACTGATTACCAGCATAGTCTCAATTTGCCCACTTTCTCTTTTTTATCAATTATAAATTTTAATGAAAAAAAAAAAGAAAATGAAAAAAAATAATAAAATTACTTAATCAACGTAAAAAACTTGTTTGCGTGACTTTTTATTACTTTAAAAATTAAACGAGCAAAAACCGTTAAAAATTGCATCGTCCATTCATCAGCGTCCACAGATCTTCAATTGTTTTTTGTAAATCACAACACTTCAGGATGACACATAGAGTCCCGTGAAAAAGAGAAGACAGATCATCAAAATCGTTCGAACAAGGGTGTGCGCGTGTCACGGTATCCCGCGGGACAGTGCCGGCGTGTGCGGCGCTTGGCGAGTGGTGCCAGAGTAACGCGAGAGGAAGCGAGACCCAGCTCATCCCTAGAATCCCGAATCACATACCCTCTCCCGGGCCGCCCCGCGCCCCGCGCCCCGTGTCTTTGTGTGACACCCCTCTCTTTCACTCAACCGTTTCGTGGTTTAATGCAGTACTTACTGAAAAATGTGCTTGAGCTTTTCAATAGACTATCTTTTATTTAGCTGTAGTAAAAAATAAACAATTGATAGCGTGTCCATAGAGGCGTATTGTCGCGTATGTGGAACCACATTTCCATATACCTATGTTTTTTATAGCGTTTATTTCGTGGAAGTGATTATAGTACCTATCATGAACCAGTCAAATAATTTATTTATAGTTATGTTTTATTGGATTTGTTCCAATGTCATCGATTTGCGAACAGTAAACTTGTCGAGTTGTCGATTTCAAAAACAATGAGCAAAGTTAGGATCAACTTTCAAGCTGAGTGGAAACCGGCAGCTGTATAAGTGTTTTATAACTGGTAGCCAACAATGGCCCGTCAGTTATCAATAGTAATAACAAATCGTAGGTATGAAGCACCAGATTAAGAGAGCCTCATAAGAGCACTAAGACTGTATTTACCATGCAATAACCACATTATGCTTGACTCAAAGGGTTCATACGAAACTGGCCAGTAAATCGAAACTTTATATTAGAAAAAAATGGATCAACAACGTCTATTCGATCTTAACTTTTATTTAGTGACTCAAAAAAAAATAAAGCCATATCCAGAACTAAGTAGTTAAAACTTTTCTCGAAGTCGAAAACAGTATCAAAAGCGGAACTTTCCGCAGAAAAAACTATAATTATCGAATCCTTAGCGCTACTAACTCCTGTTGAATAGCCTTTACAAGACTAAATTTTCCTACTATAAATCCGTTGCATTTTTCACAGTCTGAAAATAGCTACAGCAAGTGAGAAAGCAGATAACAAGATAACGCTCAAGATCTGTGCGGGGGGCCGCGATTGGTCGCCGGTAGCGCTGGGCGTGGCTTCGCGGCGGATGCACCAATGGGATGAGCCGTGTTGTCTGCCTCTTTGTCTGTCAAGGGATTCTGTAGTGACGTGGCAGGTGCCTCGGGATCCGGATACGAGTTGCGGTCACATCTCTATCTAAATAGGTACCTATTGTACCTATTGTTTCCGCGGAGGTTCGCTTTGAACTAACATTTAGACAACCTTTCAATTAGATCTACCATAAGCTACATAAGCACCCGAGGTTTTGATATGCATTTTACTCTATTTTAATAATATGAATATTAAAAAAAAAAAGAATTCCAAGTTAACTACATACGCAAAATTTTATGTTATTTTTCAACATCTAAATCATGATGAATTTCATGCATGAGGCTCATTCGAATTATCTGTTGATTAGCGAATTGTTAATTACCAGTAGCCGATTATAATCGAATTCAATTTGATTTGTAATCAAAAACTGTCAAACGTGAAGGTGCGGACTAGAATCGATTCGCGATAGAGGAGATTCCAGATAATCGATTTCAAGACTCTACAGATGCTGTAATTGATTTCGCGCATGTGTAAACGAGTCTTTAATACTTTGTTTGATTTATTATATTTCGTGCGGTGATTTCTGTCATCCAAAAACAATGGTACCTACTCGCAGTTATAAATAAAACACTCCACGACCACAAATGCAGTACGTCAATGCGACACATAGATTTTGAATTTTTGAAATAGGTAGTAGGTAAGAGTTTGAAACGATTAAATTAATTGTTACAACCTCACGTGTACCTAAATAGTAGGTATTAAAATGATTCACCTGGCGCCTAAAATAAACGGTATAAAAATCATAAGAACTTGACCGTATTACCAATATTTGAAAGGGTAAAAATCAGGGAATTTATTCGTAACTACAGATCAAATAAAACATTAGAATATTTGAAAAGAGAGTCATAATTTTCTTCTAATGCAGTTATTTTGCAATCCAGTCCTATGTTATAACACTTTTGAATGGTATTTTGTAGTGATGTTCTTTCTAAATGGGCCCTAGCTGGAAGCGCATCCATTTATTTCCCGAAATATTTAGATAAGCTATTTAGTGAAAAATATTAACTCTATATAATGTTACAGCTGTTATCTATGACGTCATGATCGATGAGCAATGATGAGCAGATAGGATAACTAAAAATACTTTACAATCTATGAGGCGATGGTCACGTAACGGATTATAAAACAATGATCCGAAAATTAAAAACATGTTTACACGAAGTTTGATACGTCATATGACGCAATAAAACATTCGATATTTTCAACTTAACTAAGGGTACTTGCTTAGTAGTAGGTACCTAATCACATTGTTTTATTTTGCAAATGTACGAATACTTTTCAGTATGTCGAGTATCTATGTAAAATGTGTCGCTATGTCACTCCTATTCTCAACAACCTAGTAAGCGCTTACCTAGAGTTACCTTTACGTTTCGTTTCTTTCTTGTCTAATGATTTACAAATGCCGTCCTCAAAATTCATATCATCTTACATTATTTCAACAAGAATTTATAAGGAGTGAGGTCGTGTCGCGGCAACCAAAAACGCTACAATAAAATGTTTATAACGAACATACATCATCCTTTATGAGCTAGCAGACAGCCGGATTTGCATTTTCCGAGGTAATACGGACTCTGTTTTCAGCACGTTCTATGTTAAGAAAATACTTAGTCTTGTCGTTTTTACCATGACTTATTTAGAGGCAAAAATGTTTCTGTTTTTTATTACATTTCGTCTTAGATGTTTTTATGAACCTACTTATATACACCTTTAACGTATCTGATGGCAATCCTAACCATTTAATTCTTATTATCATGAAAGATATGATACAGTCTTTATCAGCAGTTTATATTATTTTTTTGTATTATTTGTGAACAAGTTTTTTTTTTAATTATTTATTGAAAACAAATTAACCAATATACAATTTAAAGGTTTGAGACAGCGGGCAAAAACTCAGCAGAGTTTATCTGCCGCTGCTAGTTACTCACATTAAATTCTTAAACTAATCAGATGAGTAACAAGTAGCCAGACTCATAGGTGTACAGTTTTTATATCACATTAATTTGTCTAAATTAACCCTATTTGACAAACAATTATAATTAGAGCTAGGTATATTACAAATAATTCTCTACTTCTCTGACCACTAGTCTAGTAGGTAGGTACCACGAATTCAGCTCAATTTTTTACCATTTTCGGACGTTATCGTCACAGATGTTGATTTCAAAGCTCGATTCCCTTTTCCTAATCCAGCCACAATAACTATTAGTTAATAAGAACTTTTTGTAGGCAAATAAGAAAAAGTGTGGTATCCGTGATTCTTATGTGGTTGCTAACTGCCCGTGCATTCTAACTTACTTTTGAATCTCAAAGTTAGCCTTTGCAACTACGAGAAAATTTAAGAAAACTATTTCAAAAATTACTGAATCTTTGAATGTTCCTAAAACTATGGTAAGAGCTAACTGCCGAAGAAATGTGTGGTCGAAAGCACTAAATCACTCTCGACTAGAAACCTACCGCAGTCAGCCAAATTTTGAAATCATATCCATGAAAGTAATACTTCCATGCTGGTCTGGGAGCAAAGAAAAAACATAGAATGTACCAGTTGCTTCTCTACCCGCGCAGATGGTAAAAGCCCATCAAGGGAATGGGCGATTATAATAGGAAATATGTTATAGGCGATGAGGTTAGCAACCCATCACTATTTTGATTGCATTTTCCACCTATACGCCCACATTCTTGCTAAATGTGGCCTGTAGGTACCTGTTACCTTAGGATCTGTCTACCCCGTTAGGGATGAAGACGTGGTTTGTGTGTGTGTATGTGATCCATGAAAGTAACCATTCAAAAGTGGTTATAATTTGCTTTTATAGCTTCAATAACCACTTAAGTAAATAAAAATATAATATGTTGCCAAAAATAATAAGTGCTTCAATATTGTACAATTTGATCTTCTCGTATTACAAATTTAACAACTAACTGGCTTAGTCGGTGTAAACAAGACTCACTTCAACAAAGGTTCCTTTCTACGACTAGATTCTTTGAATTCTTTAGATTCTTAACTTGCTACTCCCCAGCGTATAATTCAATAAAATGGTTTTGAAATACCTGTTTTCCGCTGAGCTAGAGCTAGAGTTAGCTTCCTCAATTAACAACTGCGTCAAATTAGAACTTATCAAAGGTAGTCACAGTCTATCCCCCTTATTTATAAACGCTCTATAGACTTTTGCTAACTTAGCAATCGTTTGTTCTTATTTGCGAAAGGTAAATGTCAAAGTGACAGATAAGGACAAACGATTGCTAAGTTAGCAGGAGCCTACAGAGCGTTTATAAATAAGGGGGTATATCCCGTGGAAAATACGACGAATGTAATTAACAGTGAATCATTTAATACCGTTAGGAATGTGGGACTAATTGAAATCCTGATATTTTGACTGCGAGTAGACTTGATTCGACGCAAACCTAGCTTTCTCCAGCTCTCATGTAACCTATGCAGGTTAGTGCAAAAACTAAGACAAGATTAATGCTTATTATGAGTACCGAACAATCGTAATAGGATTTATAATATGTCTTAGCTAATATTGATTAGCTTTGTCCTGCCCCACAAGTCGGCTTGCAGCAAATGTAATGATTTTCCTCATTATAACTCCTCCCACGTCAGTCTGATTACGATTGTTCTGAAAAGGATGGCTGGCTACGGCTTATGATTTGCTGTTTGAGCGGTAGTCGTGGCCATTGTAGGCATTATTGATTAATTAACTGGGTGTCACAAAATTAATTCAAAATATTTTGGCAAATGATAATTCGTTTTCAGTCTAGCCATTATTCGAAGAAATTGCCAAGAATATAATTATCACAATAGTTAACGTACTCGCGTACTCGTAAATTCTATGAACGTAGACACCCAATTAATTTGGATAACTGATGATCTTCCACACAATTGACAAGACAACACTTTTTTATACGACAAGGAGGCTAATGAGCGAACGGATCACCCATGGACACCCGTAATACCAGAGAAATCCAAATGCGTTGCCAGCCAAGAAGGCTCAAATGGAAAATCTCATGTGCCAGTAATTTCACCTACTGGTCTTACCCTTCACGTAGAACTGCTGCTTGGCGGTAGGATTAGCGAGTAAGACGGTGATTACTATACGGACAGACCTTTCACGAGATCCTATTTGGTGTCTTTGTTTATGTAGCATTTTTTTATTGTGGAGTTAACTTGTGTTTTTTACAACCCCCGACGCAATAAAAGGGTGTTATAAAACTAAGTTTGACGTCAATATCTACACAGATATATAGACACACGTCCGTGTGTGTGTGTGTGTGTGTGTGTGTGTGTGTGTGTGTATTTGGCTGTGGCATCGTATAGCTCTCAAGCGGACTTTTTCATGCACAGACCAGACATACCTAGGTCTAAATGGCTAAAGCTACTAATCACTTGCTTAAATCTTGTTAGTGATTTTTTTGATACTGTAATAGGTACATAAGTTGTGTTAATGTCGTGTAGGGTCCAAAGTGACCGCGTACGTGAGGCCGGGTGCCTTTGCGACAGGTTTATTTTGTGCAAGCCCCCCATCCGCTCCCTTTGTCGGGAATTTGCGATGCTTCCCCCCCTTTACGAAGGCTGAATGCTAAGCAAAGAGGGTTATAGCTAACTATGTGTAGGAGTTGACCAGAAGAATTATCAAAATCTCTCTATCCACATCGATCGGTACTAGGAGTACGAAACCTACCTAAGATCTTTGAGATCGTAGATATATTAGCGCTTTTTTAATTGAAAGAGTTTCTAAAAGAAGGGTGTAACAACACTGGGAATAAAAAACTACGCAGACTCCAAACACGTTTCAATCGGAGTCCTTTATCCAAGTCTCAATTCTACAATCATTTTATTTAGAGCTGGCGGCCATTGTGATCCCGACTATCGGTCTGATAAACTACTGTCCATTGCATTTGAAAGGATAAACGATTGTAACTTTAAAACGTCTCCCTACACCCGCCGTAATAGCTTTGTTGATTGTATGGTAGCGATACAATCTTCAGAAGCTTTGCTTCTTCAATACTATAAGAGAACTTTTACTTAATTTTAGAAGTATTACCCGTTTTAAGGTCACCAAACTTAAGTATAACTCATAACTTAAGTATAAGGTCGCAATAACTAGATAGTGATTGCACTCACAACCAACAGCACTACCCTACTTTTTACTAAATCTGCCTTAACTAAAATTACTAACCACTATGTTGATAAGTTGTTTTTTTTTACCAGCTCGGCAATTACTATAGCAGACTAATTTTCATCGCCTAAAGCCATTTTCCAAATGACCGACCACCGAGACTTCAACATCGACTTCACTTCGACTCGATAGAACCGAATAGCTGCGAAAGGAATTACTTTTAAAATGTCGAATTTAAATCGTCCGCTACAAAGGGGCGAGCCATTTCAATTTTGAAGAGAGTTCTAAATCGAAAAGCGAGATAGCCACTCGGTAAGCGCCTCCTGGGGCGCGTCTATCGAATTTATGGACGCAATAAAATAGTATTAGAAAGTAATGCTGGCAGTTACTTACATCGAATCGCCTTGGTCATACGTGTGAGCGGACTTGATGTCTTTCGCTATGTAGAGGTCAAGCGAGAACTGAGCAATATTTTTTAATTTGAAGGAAATTACAAAATTTTTGAAACCAGTTAACACCTTTAACGCGAACTGTCATACAGCTATTCCGTGGAAATAATTATGTTAAAACTAGCGACCCGCCCCGGCTACGCACGGTATATTATGCATGTATTATACAAAAAAACCGCGTCAAAATCCGTTGTGTAGTCTTGAAGATATGAGCATACATAGGGACAAAGGGACAGAGAAAGCGACTTTATTTTATACTGTGTAGTGATGAAAAGGTATTAAGTATGTAAATTCAGGAAATAGTCAAGCGGTCGCCTAAGTAAATTCGTCCCACCTTTTTTGATAATAACAAACATTCAAACTTGGGAATACCCTTACACGTGTGTACAGCGAATTAGTAGCCCTTAACGATTATTTTTAAGGGTGGTTTGTATAGTTTTCCAGCATCTACTAGCTCTGATTTATCATAAACTTGCGGGGCAAGTTTCAAGTCTAGAAGGTATAGTGATGGAGAGGGCTTTCGCATGCCGCAACCGCGTGCGGCGACATCCAAACATTTAGTTTAACCGCTAATCAAAAGGCTGATCAAACTCATAATCTGTTAAGATTAATTAAGGATTATGCGGCTAAATGCCTACTTAGGTTATTAATTCAAGACTATTAAAATAACTAATTTGGCCTTGATTTGGAACATGATATTTTAAACAATGTTTCCAAATTAATGAGGGCTGGTAGCATTATTATAATAAAATTATTATATTAGCCTCTATTTGTGTTCCACCGTTGGGCAGAGGCCTCCCCTCTTGACCTCCATACCTCCCTATCCAAACCATTAAGACTCTAGTAGCATAAACATTTATTTTACTTTTCTGTTCGGTGTGGATGACAGCTGTCACTTTCGCATAATTATAATGACGTCAGTGTTCATAAAATCTAATCTCTGGTACCCACATACTAAGATCTTATGATTTTTTTGTAACCATAGCCTTGATAGTGTCTTGATAAACAGATAGACTGAACTACAATACAGACGGAGAACGAAGTGGTCCTATGGGGAGCTTTTGTGCTTTAGAGGTAGGTACGGAACCTTGATTTTTTTTCATAAAATTTCCCTTGGCCTTTCTACTATAAATAAGAGAACATCACAAAAGTAAACGGTATGAGACGTTCAGAAACTTGCTGAGTGTTGTCGAATTAAATCATGGTGTAATTGACTTCGCGATCACAAAACAAGGGTTCATAAATCAAACTGGCCACCGGTAACCAAAAAGCGCAAGTCAACAGAGTCCGGAGAATATATTTATTCATAACTTTTAAAAAAATACCTCGCTACTAAGTTACCTCGATAGACGATACTGCGCGTTGGTAACAAGGCAAATATTTTTTGTTTATTAATAAGAACCTCACATAACAAAGATACACCTGATTCAATCAAATATGAAACTTTACGAGTTGAAAAAAGTGACTCTCTCTCTCTCTCTCTCTCTCTCTCTCTCTCTCTCTCTCTCTTTCTCTTACATATTTTACTGAATCGCTAGTCACTTGTCGCTAAAACCGCAAAATGGGAGCGGTTAAAAGACAGTAACGGCTCGAGGTTGGCCGGATGAAACTTTTAATGGTCTTTAAAAATAATGGCACTTACACGTTTTGTAGTTATTACCAGTACTATTTCTTCCGCTTGTTTTTAACTGCCACCCTTAGGCCGACATAGAGCAGACAAAAACAATATCCTACCAATTTTTAATTAATTGTTCATTAAAAGTACATAATAAAGTACAATTGAGAAATAGGTCACGCACGCAAAGCTGCGGGTAAAAGCTAAAGTATCACGTTTTTTTTTTCAGTAGGTACCTACTTCGTTTCATGACCGTGAACTGAAGTATCAGAAATTAAAAAAAAAAATTAGACTTTTGTAATGTAGGTATTTTTATTGGGTTATTTCGATAAACTTAGGCATATCACTACCAGCTTTGTAGGGAATACCAGATATTTTTACCTCTTACGTAGGTTCACATCCGGGAAATCATAAGCACTATAAAAGTTAAACACTAACCAAAATTTAAAAAAACATTTTTCGGCATCGTCAAAGGCGCAACTTTTCAGAAATGATCTGCTTTGTCGGCCTAACAAGATCACTATAGGGTTACACACTATCAGTGAGATGAGAATATGGAGCAAACTTAGGTTAAATAAAAAGTAAAGACCGAGTTCTGCGAACAGCTAAATGAATCTGGTTTAAACTACGCCCTGCTGGCACGCGTGGGTAGCTCAATTATAGTTTTCTTAGCGAAGTTTAGTTGCACTTGTGTGCGTGCGACTTTAAGTACACGGCGAGGCGTGGTACACTTTGCCGTTCGTAGAATTCCGTCTTGACTTTTTATGCGGTCTGAGGGGGCAAAGGCCCGTTATCTATCAGTTCTCTGAGCAGCCGGCAGTTCCAGCTAATCTCATTGATAAGAAATTGACTCCGGATGATTTCGGATGTTACTTAACATTCCCGGGATCGTTATTGGAGCATTAATGTTTTATTGAAAGCGACACCAGATATGGCAATTCGAGACTGACAACAGTTCCCGTGATACTGCTTTTCCCTCCTCCTCTTCGCCGTGTGGTAACTGATATTATTTTGCTGTACACAAGCGATCTACGCGAAGTTATCTCAATTTCAACAATTTTAATGCCAACTACACCAGCAGATGCTCCTGCACTCTTTTCGCTAACTGGTGTGTTATTCTGTCGTTTTAGAAATCAAAAAGCAAACACACGTAAGAATTCCTAAATAACTGTAGTGATTGCGCTTTTTTTTCTATTTATGTTGAAACAGATTTTCCGGTACAAACTTAAGAGAGAGAAGGTAGGACCTTAGTAAACGTACTATATTAGAGAACTTTCAATTTTTAATTTCAATTATTTTTCTTTTTGATTATTGGCAAGCTTTCACTTCTCTTGATGAATTTTAACTTCTCAATTTACTAAAGTCATTTTTCTACATTTGGCATATAGATGACTTGCCTACCTATTACTCATTTAAGTTTATCGTGCTACTTACAGGTCACCATGTATATTTTATTATACTTAATGTGTGGACTGAAGAATGTAACATTATTGATATATTTTGTCAAATGTTAGATATTTTACAAGCCCTGTTTTTTCGCAAGCAACACGCCGTTATATGAGTTATTTAACAATGCAGACTATCGGGTGTCGTTGAAAAAAACTAGTTATTGTTATACAAATGTATCTGTTGTTGGGCGCGCGTAATTGCCAAGCAGCCTGTAATTTGCCAGCACTTTTGTGCAAAAGTCGCTGCGTTATAAGGGGCGATGAACAAGGATGGAGAAATTGGCGAGTTGAATAATGTTTAGTTATTTTGTTTATTCGAGATAAAATGACTTCAAACGTAACGCTAAGAAATGTTGAACTACACTGACGATCAAAAATAACGGGTCACTTTCCATAGAAAGTTGTATGAAAGTGACCCGTTATTTGTGCTCGTGAGTATACGTGGTCGTTGAAGGCAAAAATCCCGCAGATTTGGTCTTCTATGTCCGCTTCTTACAATCCATGGCATCAAAATTCTTTTATCGCGAGGTCGGTTTCTGCGTAAAAATAACGAAGCTAATTACACTTCCCATCAATGAGCGTTAATTCTTCGGTCTAATCCCGCTACGACTAAAGCCGTTTGGAGAAATGATAATGAAAACGTCAGCGAGGCGAGAGGCGCCCGACTGCGATCTGTCACGGCGGCGTCAAAGGGTTTGTGTCAAGGCGCGAATTAAATCGGCCAGCGGGAGGCTACAGAGGCGAGCGATTGATCGCGAACCGGTTCCATCCGGATCGAGTGGGGAAGTGAGATGTTACTGTGGAGCCTCTACAATTGAACGTTACAAATGGGGAGCAACATAGAATGCAGCGTATTGTATAGGTACCTTTGAAATTAACGTATAATTAATTTATTATTTACAATTACGTCATTTCAATCAAGTTATTCAACAGTTTAAAGCGTTAACGATCGTCCGTCCAGAAGTTTATTTGTTTCCCAAATTTGAGTTACGCTCTCAATTAGTTACAGCACATTCAATGGCGTAGTTCGAGATACAAGTGAGGAAGTAGGTACGCCTTGTCCTTTGTGGTCAACCAGTGAATAGGAACTTCCCAACTTTGTCAGTTTCAAAGTGTTAGCTAAGGTGTTTACGGCTTACGAGGCACAAAACAATGCAAATGTAGGTACTTTAGTTAGCGTAACTTATCGGTACGCTCATAGAATATTGATCGCGTAATTAAGTTGCCGTTCGGAATATCGGTTTATTATCTTTATTAAAACAACATTTGTTACAGAAAGCAAAGTTTCATCTATTGCTTCGTGCCGATCAAATAATTACCTTCTCGATAAAATATTGGCTTTGCCCGCCCTCCGCCGCCCGCGAGCCACAACTGTCGATGTCACCTTAATTTACGACCTTCAATTATAAATTTTACATCTTCTAACTCCTGGTGCTCATCCAATTTGAACCATATCACACGACCCTTACAGTTCAAACCTGAACATCGAACAATGATTGGAAAAGTGCTTGAGGAAACAGAAGTAATGTAAAAATACGAAGTTGAACTAAAATTGACGATTAACGTATTATGTTCCCAAATTTTAGGTAATAAGCTTTAATTACGACCAAGTTACCTTAAAAACAATCGATACGAATTTCATTTTTGGTTCGTATGTGATTATTATTTTATATTTACGGAGATAAAACATAGAGTTAACGCGCGTGATAACGCGTTTTAATTACTGACACTAACATAGTTTCCCGTAATTAATGTTCGTTGCGGACACTGATAAAATTGATGATTAGAATACAGTTAATGCTGCTATAAACCTGTATTTTTTTTAATACTCCACCATGATAGCGAGCAAGCCGAAAAGTATTAAAATGCAACATAGCACAATGTGGTTCGGAAAAATATTATCAAAAATACTACAATGTGGCTGCTGAGTGATATGTATGCAATTTCAACCAAACTACAGATTTTAATTATGGTACTCAGTTGTGACATTCGTAGTTTTAATAAAATGCAGCCGTGCCTCAAGCGTGCTACAAACAATTGTGCATCAAATTATTGCAAATTTTAATACTGAATGCGCCAAATGGAAATCGTTGTTAGGTATAACACCATGGCTATCATCAAAGCGTGGTTTCCTCATAGCTGACCTCTGACACAAGATACACCATTACGCTAATTAAATGTGGTGTTATCGATAGAGCTCGCAGTAACGAGAAAAACAGTCTGTCCGCAGGATTATTGTACCAAGGTTATGTTAATTAGGCATCTACTTCACGAATACTCCACACTCTACTAATCTATAATGTGACACCAGTTAATTTTATCAAGTCCTAAACTAAGTAACTCTTGATATATTGGTACTAGGCAACGGAAACATGCTCATATCACTATTATAAAAGTCCTCCGCCGCGTCTGTCTGTCAGTATATTCGCGATAAACCCAAACACCGCCAAATTTTCATGCGGTTTTCACCAGTAGATAGAGTGATTCACGGGGAAGTTTTAGGTAGTAAAATTGTCAAGGTTTTGTGTGAATTGGCTCACATATAACGATAATTGTAGGAGGTGTAGGGAAAAGTCTAACTTGCCTGGGATACACATTTCTAATCTGCGTGGAAGTCTCGGGTAACAGTTAGTAGATGAATAAATACAAATTATACATCAAAGTTCCAAGAACAGACAATAGCAATTATTATACAATGTATTTGTCCTCGACCAGGGATCGAATCTGAGTCTTAAATTTAATATACTTAAACATTGTTAAAAAACACCCTGCTGATGGTTCGACGCGGGTTTGACGCGCAATAAAGAAACATCGCATTTATACGGCTGCACGCAAACAGCAAAAATAAACTTGGTGAGATGAAACAATAACTAAACTTCTACTTTTATTTCTTGTATCCAAGTATAAAAATAAGTTTTAAACGTTCTATTTATCGTATTAAGTTTCG
The DNA here is from genome assembly GCA_932294345.1 of Pandemis cinnamomeana. NCBI lineage: Eukaryota > Metazoa > Arthropoda > Insecta > Lepidoptera > Tortricidae > Pandemis > Pandemis cinnamomeana. The sequence goes on along the minus strand of OW028715.1, from coordinate 6,232,245 downwards.
CAAGTTCGTTTGGCACCATAAAAATATGTTTTGAAATACCTACTTAATTATTTGGACACATAGATGAATGTTTTTTTTCAAAAGCCGTTATTTCCCGTATATGCAGACAGTACAGACTACCCTATTCCCGGGCACAAAGATATGATTAAGCTGCCAGCAACCGCGATTTTTATTTTTATAAAATAAAAAAATCTTTTGACGAGGGTCACCATTAATTTCTGCGACAATGTGATAAATAATGAGAGAGGTGTAATGCGGGGGCGGCATCCCTTTAAAACGTCACCCTGATGGGCTGCTCGTGAAGTTTTGACGTGGCACATCCTAATTTTCTTTCTGGGAGTGTGGCGGTTGCCACTTTTCAATAAGAGTTTCGCTTTGTGACAATATTGCTATTCTCTTTTGTCAAATATTGATTTTTAAGGTTAATGTTTTTTGCAGCTACGTCTTGAACATTAGAAGCAAAGTTTTCGTCTCAAGTTATTTGTTTGATTTAAACTAATTTGTATATGCTTGTCGGTCACTTTAACTCAAGTTCAGACGTAGCAAATATTCCTTTCCCCATCGTGACTATGAGTCTGACTATAGTAGCATGGCAAATACCATACAAATACGAACATTTCCGTGATATTACAATGGAAAAAGATTTTGCATGAAATCTGTATTACCTAGTACTGTAACTGCTACGCTAGTTGAGATCCCATAATCCCTTAAAGGGACAAGTTTGCCTTAGTACGTGTCGCTTAATTTTTGACCATTGTGCTTGTTTTTCACAGTAAAGTATATATTTACTTATGCTTACTTACCTACCTACTACTGACTTAAAGCATCGACTATGTTACATAAATATATGCATTGATCAGTGCTCTGTAACGTGTTGCACTAGTAGCCACATCAAAGCCTGTGTCAGATACATGTACGTTGACGAGCACAAACGGCACTGATGTAAGCTTTAACTTGTTTTGGTAATGTGTTGGTTTATTCATACTAAATATATAACCAAAAAATAAAAATTCGAAACCATTAACTACTAGGTCCACGTTACTATCTTAGAACTTTTTTTGTAACAAGTTATTTTTTTTTGTTAAATAATCTTATTAGAATTACTATCAAATCCATAAGAGTGAGCGAGACAACAAGACAGACCCGAAGGAAAACTGACGCACTGTAGTAAAGCCCACCCAACGAAGCTCCAGTGAAACATTAACATTTACACTATTTTTGCGGTCGTGCGTGACATAAGGTGACATACGAATGTACGTAAATAGGTATCCATCCACGAGACATCGTGCAAACATTTGGCCGCAGTAAATCAAATTTAAACTCGAATCGGATTCATAACGCGCGCGAGATCCGTGAAAAATGGCTTATTTTAAAACTGTATTTTTCGTACTGCTCTGCATGGGGACGCACTTTGTCACTGGATACTGGTTAAAGGGGAACAATAATACTGTTTTCAGAGTATGTTAAAACTTTCAAGTAATAAAACGTTAAATACTATAGAAAAAAACGTCTCAAATACAAGTATAACCTTTCAAAGTGTTTACTATAGAGCAAAATTTGCGGAAATTTTATTACTCTTAATTTTATTAATGTCGGAAAATTACTATTTCAAATAGAAAAGCTAATTTCCGATAAATACCGAAAATTTTAATCAAATACGGAAGGATCATTATTTTAGTAACCTAATTAAACTATAACAACCAATCTGGTTTCTTTCTTATACTCATTCATTATAATCTATCAATAGCAGGTATAAGTAAGAATTATCAATTAAGTAGGTAAGTACTTACTAATTTTCTAAAGATTCTCAGTAAGATTTTTTTTGGGATTGATCAAAGCATAATAAATTAATCTAGTCACAGCTTAAGAGCAAACTCGTTTTGTGTACCGCACAGCATCATGCGGAACTCGAGTCCATATATCATGCAGAGCTCATCACGTTTTTAATAAAAACACGCCAGCCGGTCGGTTGTTCGCTCTCCTACTATATTTTCATTTTCACTGTGACAATGCTAATTATAAAATATATGCAGCAAAAATGTAACGTTGTACACCTATAAGTTGTCATTTTGTTTGTATATCGACTTGATATGAAAAAGAAATAAACACTAAGTTCATACCTACGTAAGACTGCTAATAATTGTAGAAAACTTTTGGTAATGAAATATCCCATGCGTGTTTCTAAGAATATACTTAAATTAAAAAAAAAGCGATCAAATCGTTTGACCTCATGCGCACAAAAACCACTTAGCCCAATGACTCGCATTATGCGCGTTTCCCATGGCCTAGACATAAATAAAAATGCCCAAACGATATTGTTTGGATTTCTTCATCTACACAAATTATCGTAATTATAAACCACTCGAAACCTCTCGGGTTCTGTCCAAATATACGTTGGGGGCCGTTACGGCAATCAAAAGAATTCTATCGAAGTCGCCCCATATCTTTGCTACCCCTGCCTTGATAAAGCCTAGCACTCAAATTCGAACCTTAAAATTACTACAGTGAAGTAAAGTTTGCCGTTGCCTGTGAGAGCGTTCCGAAAGTCGAGTGTCTACTAAAGAAATCGTCAATAAACAATAAGTTTATGTTAAATTAATGCAGTTCTGAGTTATGTTGTTCTGTCTCCATCGTAATACAGGATGTTGTGTTTAATTAACTCATTAATAGTTTTATCCATAAACGTCCGCATGTCCGGTCAAATCAAAGTTGACACATTTGCTATTGCTGTTTACCTATACCTAGTACAACTTCATTCATTAGGCAATATTGTTTTTAAACTCTAAAGGATAATTTATAGAATTATTAATAGGATGACAGGATGAAGTATGTTAGCGACTATTAATCGTAGATACCTTATTTTGCGAAAGCCTCAACTCAAAAGATCCGTTTGAAGAAGTTGGCGGTTGGTGAAAATTATGTTAGTACTTGTAATAAAACCGGTACCTCACGATACGGTAGAATCTGAACACCATAAAATAAAATAAATTGAAAAAGTGACGAACAGAAAATGACTTGACAAATAATCTGCTCTAGTCACTTCAGAATGATTATCTTCCGGGCAAAGTTTACCATAGAATGAAACAAATTGAGTGATTTATCAAGAAATTAGTAAGTAACTTAGTATAATACACCTACAATTACACATTTCGTCATAGTTATGTAATAATGAAAACAGAATTGCCGAAATATTTCTGAGTTCTACATTAATTACCCTCCCCAAAAATCGTAGAACAGCCTGTATTTGAGAGGAAAACAAAACGCAGTCTTGATAAGACTCTTGAAATAATAAAGGTATCCGGACATTACGCATGTACCTATAGCCGACGCCGGGAATCAAACCCGCGATTGTTTTCTACCCCAAACCGTTTGTATAGGACAAAAGATGGCCCGATAAAAATCATACCTCGCCTAAGTTGCTATGGTATTAAATTTCTCAGCAGAGGTAATTTGTATTTACGGCACAAGATCTTCGTCGAAACTTTTAATTTTTTTTAATACAAAAAGTTGTTTTGAAAAAAAGATTGGATGTAATACAGTGAGTGGCTTCATGACTCCGAAAATACGTTGACTCTGTCACCCTGTTGCACTGACTGCAGCCATTAGAAAAAAAACTACACAGGCAAAATATGACACGCAGGGGGTCACGCCACGCCATCACCCTTTCACTTTTTTTTTCTTTTTTGCAAAAAAAAATTACAATTTCTGGCGTCACGATGAATTTCGCACGGTTCGTTATAACCGTGGCTCGGTGATTTGAATGCAACGCTAATTTCAGTTTCCGAACCCTTTCCTGGTAACAATAGCGCTCGCATTGACTTATCTTCATAGGATGATGTAGGGATGTCTACCTGTGTCACGCGGTAGACGGTGACACTTGTAAAAAGTCGAATCAAAGATCGATAATCGACGACTTGCCGTAAGACCCTAGGTGGCACATCACTAGTCGCGCTTAATTAAGTATAGTTATACATACGGAACCGCGGCCTCCTATAAAAGCTCGCGCGCGCCGTAGGGATCCACACTCTATTTCAAATCTTCAGAATAAAAGCTACGAGTACGGAATCCCCAGTTATATGGTGAGTAAATTAATTATCATTGTCTAAGTGCTCAAGGTGTCTTATTGTATTTTATTGCTTTTTATTCTAAGTGTAATTTCAAATGTAAATCATGTTAATAAATTAGGTCTAAGTGTTTCGTCGGGGCGCGTTGACCGTAGGGCCAACGGCCTCCAATTTGAATTATAACGTAGCTTCATTTTGAATTTAACGGCGAACACAGACTGTTCAACCTTATTCAAATTCGCCTATTTGTTCCTAAGTCTTACTCGAGGACCTAGCCGACTCTTTGACGCACTACCCCTGGTGGACGTCGAAGAGCTGCCTGGGCCCTCGTCGTAGAAGACCGCCTCTGACACCGAGAAAATTACAGGGACCCAGATCGGGGCTAAATTAAAGCCTGAAACTGCTGAGCTGCATAACGCACATCTCCACTACCCTACCGGAAGACACGCTTCTGCCTGAGGACGACATCCTGACCCAAGGCTCGCCTCTACTGCGACCCTCGCCTTCGGCCCCTTCTGCGCTGGCAGCGTCGTCCTCACCTTCGTGTCCGTCCAGGGGAGTACTAGTGCTCCTTGGGCGTGTGTGTGTGAAAAGAATAAGTCAATAGTGCCGTTCTGCCCTGAACTCTCTTAAAAAGCTCACGTTATCCCTGAGACTACGTTGTTCTTTGGATATTGTAAACAATAAACCTCTGTAAAGTTCCATTTGTTTCACTGAATAGCCAAGGAGCGACCCTACACTAAAAAAATATTCACGAAAGGTGATAGTCGGCGCCCAACTTGGTTAGTTCAGTTCAGGTCTTAGCACTTCTTCCGCACACGCACTCAAAGAGTTGGCTTCGGTCATTTCTAAATACTTTTATACTTATTTTATTGTAAAATCCGACTATTGCAGTAACAATTCGTTCGCTGTCTGAGCTCGGCTTAAGAATAGGCTCAGCCGTTTTCTCGTTCGGTTACGTAGAAGTCGTAAAAAACGTTGTTCCTGTCGGTAACAAGTGGTTATTTTCTAAAATTTTAATTTTAATTAACGTAAACAAACATTAAATTCACTAGCAGTAATTTGAAATCAACGGTTCCTAACGTATGTACTTAAATTTAAAATATTAACGGTCAAATATTTAAAATACTGAACCGTTAATTTAAAATCCACTCGCGCTTGGCACATCCGCTCGCGCCCTAATTATTCGAATCAACGGTTCCTTCCGCACCGCTCCGTTGTGTTAGCAACGACCGCGCGCTCTCTTTCGCACCCGTGTGCCTAGGACACTTAGCAGATTCAAATACGCAAGCGTTAACGGCTCGATCGCGACCAGTGTCAATTTAAAATACACATTAACTACATAATAACTACCACAGTTGGCATTTCAAATTTATAACGAACCACTCAATTATCTAACAACAACCTTAATTAGTTGTACCGACAAGAACATTAATTTAATCAAATTTAGCATCACTTCTCGAAAACTTTAAACTTAACTTCAAACAACTCGCGATTTTTAACACTTTACTGCAATAATCGAATTATTTTAGCACCTTACCTATACCTGCGCATACATTGAGCATTTAGACAACTAACTACAACGCGCTACGTGTTTCAATAGCAGGCTAGCCATTACAACTGAGTTAACTACTTAACGTTCAATTCTACCAACGTTTAATACGACTCGCAGCCATACGTTGCGGCACTTAGGGTAATACGCGTAAGTCGCACTTTCCTTCAACACTTACTTATCGATCTACGGTTCGTCTTGTAACTCCATTTCATTATTTTAAAATTATAAACGCACCTTAACGCGCACACTTCGGAGAACAGGTTGAATAAATTCTAATATCGCGGGTAACTTACAGCTTTTAGTGTACTAAAAATGGCACATCGCAATATTAAGTATTTATCGCTACAAAAAACAGAGCTATCTTATGAGGTGGCTATTCGCGGAACTACACCGGCACTTACAGTACAAGAATTACGCGGTCAAATAGTGAAACTAGCACCCGGTTTACCGGCCCAAGATATATTAGAATCGGGACTAGACCCCGTCGACGACCTAAAAGGCGTAGCAGAAAGTTTAGCAAAAGCGCAGTCAAATTTAACCCTAATCAAATCAAAGTTTGACGATAATTTATTCGTGCGTACAGACAATTTGTGCAGTCATATCTACCATCGTCTTAGGAGAATAATTACTACTACACCCGAATCGGAGGCAGTATTGAAATCATGCTTAACTAGCTTTCAAAATGTATCAAAGGAACTAGCTACTATACGTGCTAAGTTTGATCAAGATAGTGAGGAAACCTTTTTGGAAAGTGAGGACAACCTAGAACAATTGAACACTTCTTCTCATAGTTTCGCGCAACCACCACCAAATATATCAGTAACATGTGACCGCGGCATAACCTCTGATTTTGCAAAACTTCGCTACAGTGGAAAAACTTGTGTCCGCGCTTTCGTCATTCGTGTAAACGAATTTCTCTCAGCTAGGAAGATTAAACCAGACAAATTCCTTTCTTTCGCGACTGAGATATTTGAGAGCGAGGCCTTGTGTTGGTATAGATCGGTTAAAGATAAGATTACCACTTGGAACGAATTGTCTAAACAACTCGTATCCGTATTCTCACAGCCAGACTACGATTATAAATTAAGGGCGGAAATTCGCGCCCGGACTCAAGACGACTCCGAAAACATAACAATTTATTTAGCTATTATGCACGCAATGTTTTCACGACTAACTGTACCTATGACTGAAGATGATCAGTTAGAGATTTTGTTGCATAATATTAGGCCCTGTTTCGCGGCAGTATTAGCTACAGCTACTTCAGTGACCACTATAGATGAACTCCGTACCGTCTGTCACAAATTCGAACTAGTTCAAGCTCGAATGTCTAGCTATAAAGAGCCACCGCGCCCTACGGCAGGTACACTAATCCCTGAACTAGCTATAAATAAACAATCACAAACCTTTTCACATCAAAATAGGCATTTTGATAGGTATCAGCATCCATCCTCGGGTAACAGCGCTAATAAACATAATTACACTAACACTAAACACCGATACCCGGTGAATATTTTGTCACAAGCACCACACACTAACAATAATAAATTTTGTCCTAGGTGTAAATCTAATACACACACATTAAGAACTTGTCAAGCACCACGGACCTTGTTGTGCTTCAAGTGTGGCAAGGTGGGGGTGAAGTTCCCTGATTGCACTACATGTAATAAACACATACCTAGACCCACTTCGCAAACAAAAAACTAAGTTCGTGGCGAGGACGTCGTTACATTAGGAGGGCTAATAAATGGTCACAATGGCTGCATTTCGTTAACACTTTTTTTAATTCTTATAAGGTAACGACGATCTCGCCCCACTCACATAAACAAAACAATTCGCAGCAGGACTTAGGGCCGCGCGACGCGCGACCGTTCATAACTATCTATATAAACAAACTGAGAGTTCCACACTGCTTATTGGACTCGGGGGCGGCCGTAACGGTGCTTGGCAAAGATTATCATAACACATTACTTACCTATGGGCATACCATGCGTTTTGATGATTACATTAACATAGAGGCGGCTGCTGGCCGGCGCTTGCGTAGTATAGGATACTTTGACCTCGACATAACTTTTGAGAATCAAACTCACTCTATAAGGGCATACGTAGTGCCCGAGGTCAATAATTCTGTCATACTAGGGATAAACTTTTGGCGGTCTTTCAAAGTTTGTCCTAAATACGTAAGTGCTTTAGCGGCAAGCGAGACCGTCACTAAGCATCCAGACAGAATTATTCGACCTCAGGCACTGCATTCCTACACTAACCTCACAGAGGCTCAGCGCGTGCAGGCAGATAATATTATAGGACAGTTTCGCGACATCTCTTACGAACAAATTGGTCTCGGCCGTACTAACTTAGTTGTACATAACATTGACACGGGCACTACCGAACCAATTAGACAACGTTCCTACAGAATGTCACCGGAGAAACTCAACATAATAAACGAACAGGTCGACGAAATGTTGCGTCTGGATGTTATTGAACCATGCGAGAGCGCGTGGTCCTCGCCAGTACTAGTAGTAGGGAAGAAGGACGGCAAACCTAGGTTCTGTCTCGACAGCCGTAAATTGAACGCGGTAACTAAAAAGGACGCGTACAGTCTTCCTTACATATCCGAGATATTAGACAATCTTAGGGACGCGAAATTCTTAACTAGCATTGACTTATCGAAGGCGTTCTGGCAGATACCTATAAATGAAAAGGATAAGTGTAAGACAGCTTTCTTTGTACCATCACGTGGTACCTTCTCGTTCAAAGTGATGCCCTTTGGTTTGACGAACGCACCAGCTTTACAACAGAGACTAGTAGATAGCCTATTTGGACCTGAATTCGACAACAAAGTATTCTGTTATCTCGATGATATAGTCTGTGTCAGCGACTCCTATGACAATCATGTAACTTTGCTCCTAAAAGTCCTAGCGAAGCTAAAACACGCAGGTCTCACTATAAATTATGAAAAGACACAATTCTTTAGGAACTCATTAAAGTACTTAGGCTACGTGGTAGACGAGCAAGGCTTACGCACGGACCCAGATAAAGTAGCCGCGATTCTAGATTACCCCAGACCAACGAACACAAAGGAGGTGAAAAGATTTCTAGGCACCGCGTCTTGGTACCGTAGATTTGTTCCTAATTTTAGCACATTAGCAGGCCCACTAAATTCCTTGACTTCACTTAAAAAAAATGCACCACCATTTGCATGGACAAACGAAGCTGAACAATCGTTTGTACAACTCAAGTCTTGTCTAATTAGTTCTCCGGTCCTCTCTTGCCCGGACTATACGCAACCATTCGAGGTACACTCAGACGCAAGTAATTTAGGCGTAGGATCAATGCTCTGCCAAACTATTAACGGTCAAGAACATCCAGTCGCATACATGAGTCGTTCCTTGTCAAAGGCGGAACGAAACTACAGTGTTACAGAACGCGAAACCTTAGCCGTCCTAGTCGCACTCGAGCATTGGCGCTGTTATCTCGAGAATGGTCGCACATTTAAAGTCTACACTGACCATTCATCTCTAAAATGGTTTTTATCTCTAAGTAATCCTACAGGCCGTTTAGCTAGGTGGGGAGTACGACTATCATCCTTTAATTTTGAGATCTTACATCGACGCGGCAAAGACAACGTCGTTCCTGACGCCTTATCTAGAGCCGTGCCAGTGTCAGCGTTAACACTTGCAAACGCGCATCTCACGACAAAGGACAAGTGGTACTTAGATCTTTACAACAGCTGTACTAACGCGCCACAGGGTTTTCCTAACTATAAAATAGTAAACAACTCCCTCTACAGATTAACGAAGTCTGACACTAGATTTGCTAACGAGTTCACATGGAAGGAAGTAGTACCAGAGGAACTACGTCACCAAATAATTAGCGAAAATCACGATGTACCTACTGCGGGACATCTAGGCGCGTTCAAAACCTACCATCGTTTGGCTCTCAATTATTTCTGGAAAGGAATGTACAAGGACGTGTCTAAATACATTGCGTCATGCGACACTTGTATAGCTTATAAACACCCAACTCACGCTACGCTAGGTGAGATGGGTCGTCCTAAACACTGCTCACGTCCATTCCAGGTTATCTCCTTGGACTTCATGGGTCCACTAACTACTACACGAAAGCAAAATAACTACTTACTTGTGGTGACATGCGTATTTTCAAAATATTGCCTTTTGTTTCCTGTACGTAACGCGACCTCAGCTATAGTCATTAAGCACCTGGAAGACTCAGTTTTCCTCACTCATGGTGTCCCTCAAACCATATATATGGATAATGCTACTTATTTTACCAGCCGCGAGCTGAAATCCTTCCTCGATAAATATAAGGTACCTAATCAGTTTCTTATAGCACGCTATTCACCTCATATTAATTTGACAGAACGTTATAACAAAACGATAATGACTTGTGTATCTACCTTTGTACAAAACGACCACAGGTCATGGGACATTAATCTGCCAAAAATACAATTCGCTATAAACAACTCCATAAACGAGGCGACGGGTTACACTCCCGCTTTCTTAGTACACGGCAGAGAATTGGTAACGTGCGGTTCACACTACGTCGATAATGAATTGGGTAATGAACTACTATTCTTACCGCGCGACGCCTATGCGCAAAACGTAGGATTCCTAGCAGAAACATTCGACAAAGTCCAGCACGCGCTATACAATGCACATCAGAATAGTATTAAGAGGTATAACTCACGCCGTAAACCAGCGCACTTTAATGAAGGCGATTTAGTATGGAAGCGTACATATTTCCTCAGCGATAAGTCCGCTAACTTTTGTAAGAAATTAGCACCGAAATTTGTAAAGTGTAAGATCATTAAAAAACGTTCACCATTAGTATTTGAACTACAGGACTTATCTGGAAAGAATTTAGGCGCGTGGCATATTAAAGACATCAAATTAAAACCAACAGGTTAATTACTCGTAGATAGCGTTCGGCCCGTGGCGGAGCCGCAGCGCGCAATGACCTCATTGGTCGGCGTCCGCGATCACTCCTCCCCCTTGCGCCGTCGCAATTATCTCGCATTCCGCTAGTAGCAGCGCAAGAGCAACACGTTCCGGCCGCTTAAACTAAAATCTAATCACTCGTAGCGACCTCGTAACGATGTTTACATTCCGCGCGCTGCTACGCAACCATGATACTTGCGCTAACTTAGAGGCAAGAAACCGTCGTGAAACCCGCGAATGGTCATCTCACATGTATGAATCGTCTGTTTTAAACTAAGCCTAATACCAGTACTACTGACTTCTGTAAAGTCCCCTACCTAAGCTGTATTCAGGAACCGAGCGGTGTTGGAAACTCGAAATCATAAGCCTTATTCCACCTGTTTACAATAGTACTACGGGCGGCCGGTAACCCGAGGACAGTCGTTATCTATATGTGTAGTTAGATCTCCTTTCCATTACAACCTTTACCTAGGGGTCGGAGTAGGCATATACTATTGTTCTATCTCTTTTAACTTGTAGAAGTATGAATGATGAGCGTGAGCGTGAGGTATGATAGATAACTCCTAAGTTTTAATAGCCGAAAATCAACTTAGGTTGATTTTCTCACCGGGAAAGAGGGGAATGTCACGCGGTAGACGGTGACACTTGTAAAAAGTCGAATCAAAGATCGATAATCGACGACTTGCCGTAAGACCCTAGGTGGCACATCACTAGTCGCGCTTAATTAAGTATAGTTATACATACGGAACCGCGGCCTCCTATAAAAGCTCGCGCGCGCCGTAGGGATCCACACTCTATTTCAAATCTTCAGAATAAAAGCTACGAGTACGGAATCCCCAGTTATATGGTGAGTAAATTAATTATCATTGTCTAAGTGCTCAAGGTGTCTTATTGTATTTTATTGCTTTTTATTCTAAGTGTAATTTCAAATGTAAATCATGTTAATAAATTAGGTCTAAGTGTTTCGTCGGGGCGCGTTGACCGTAGGGCCAACGGCCTCCAATTTGAATTATAACGTAGCTTCATTTTGAATTTAACGGCGAACACAGACTGTTCAACCTTATTCAAATTCGCCTATTTGTTCCTAAGTCTTACTCGAGGACCTAGCCGACTCTTTGACGCACTACCCCTGGTGGACGTCGAAGAGCTGCCTGGGCCCTCGTCGTAGAAGACCGCCTCTGACACCGAGAAAATTACAGGGACCCAGATCGGGGCTAAATTAAAGCCTGAAACTGCTGAGCTGCATAACGCACATCTCCACTACCCTACCGGAAGACACGCTTCTGCCTGAGGACGACATCCTGACCCAAGGCTCGCCTCTACTGCGACCCTCGCCTTCGGCCCCTTCTGCGCTGGCAGCGTCGTCCTCACCTTCGTGTCCGTCCAGGGGAGTACTAGTGCTCCTTGGGCGTGTGTGTGTGAAAAGAATAAGTCAATAGTGCCGTTCTGCCCTGAACTCTCTTAAAAAGCTCACGTTATCCCTGAGACTACGTTGTTCTTTGGATATTGTAAACAATAAACCTCTGTAAAGTTCCATTTGTTTCACTGAATAGCCAAGGAGCGACCCTACACTAAAAAAATATTCACGAAAGGTGATACCTGTCTCTACACAAAAGTCACGAACCTTTTCGTTGACCTCTTGACTCCAGTTTTTTATCAAACATGTGAATCTGCGGTTGTGCAATGAAAGATAGTTAATCAGAGGCAATTGTTACAGCGACTTCAGAAGGGTTGTATAATTCTTTTGCTTTCAACAAGACAACTTCGCTTTTTTCCTTAAATTTTGTACATTTGAGGAAACATTTCGAGCATTTATCAGTGGAATTGCTGTGAGAAATTTATCTTGACAATCACGATTACTGCTATTTATCAAAAGATTTCCAGCGGATTGCTATCAGATCGACAAAATTACCTCACTTCACAACTATTTTAAATATTGAACAAATATTTAAAGCAATTAATTGATTTAATCGATCATAGTTATCGATAATAATCTCAGCCGGACTCGTTCTCATACAATTTAAGATGGAATCTCACGTCGTTGCGCGTTTTGTCCAAATGCTGTATTAAAACTTTTGACTTCATAATAACATACCTATTACTAGGTGAGTTTGTATGGCCACCTGCTGAGTCCCTTAGGTGTCCTTGGCTCGTATTCAATAACCAGACATATTTTAAACGGAACGGAAACGAAAACTCAACCTTACAGTAATCTGTTTAAAATTAATATTGCTAAGGAGTATGGTGTAATAGAATGCGTAGCCACAGGGTGTATCTGTTTTGTCAAGTTAGTCATGTGAATAATTCCTCACAAATCCTTTTAGTGATTATCATTTCTGTTGTAAGGGGACTTGACAATAGAATGAACATAGCATGAACGTCTAAGTATGTGCACATTCGTGTACCTAGTACATAGCAAAGTTTCAACGGTAGAATTAACAATTCTTTTGAATTTTTAATGACAGGTACCGCAACTTTCTCATTTTTCGTGTCTGCGTTTAATTTGGAATTAGTTAAAAACTCAGCAACCACCGTTTACATATTTGATTAACGTTGGGCTGGATTTAAGTTAAAATACTGGTCAAATTTTATCTAAAAACTGTACATGGTAGGTACAAAATTATATGAACATTTCTAAACAAATAACGCACCTCGATTTAACTATATATATTTTTAACTGTGTATAGCTTAACGAGAAACAATGTAGCTAAGTACAGTTAAGTGTGAAGCGAAACCTCAATCAAAAATCAACTGGCGTGTCATTTCTTTGTGTAGATCGAGCCCTCTACGGCCATTCACGCCTACGCGCTACGCCGTAGACCGCGTAGACACAGATCGATTTGCGGTTAGATGTGACAAAGTTTTTCAAGATGGCGCGGCTGGGGGGTCTCAGAAGGGGGGATGCTCATATTTTTTACTGTCGGGGTGAGCACTGGAGCCGATCGCAACACTGCTCTCCACTCTCTCGGCCTCTTAAAAGCTGCCTCGCGATGTGTGTCTGTGTTCGTTTCAGATGTGTACTTAATGGCGATCTATGTGTGCCTCCACGTTGCGACGGCTTCTGTCTGTATATAGCGTGTACTAGAAGCTTGTAGACAGACGCCCAATTGAAATGTACGCTTCGAAATCCACCGCTAACACACCAACAGGCTAACCTGTGATTTACGTGTTCGTTATTAAAACAAATCAGGTGACACCATCGCAATTGCTGTTTTTGGATTAAATTTCGATGTTAAAATTGACATTAGAGGTCATATTTATACACTGACACACTATGAATCACAACTCCATTCACCGTTTCTGTCTGTCCAATGGAAGAAGGGGAAAAAGAGACTGAACTTGATTGCGAGCGTCCGCGCGGTAGACACTTGTAACTCAGGTTTGTTTAGGTTTTGTTGTGTTTCTTGGTAGCAACTTTCTGCCACACCCTTAATAAATTAAGGATAATCATCAGTTATGTATGAGTTAATAACATTGGGTGTGTCAACACGGTAGATAAACGCTTGTCTGCGGATAATGCGGCGGCCCGGCGAGCACATAGCTGCCGGCAGTTTGTTCGCCGTACGAAGAGGGAGGCTACTAGCTTTTGTGGTGGAATTAGCTAGCATTCACTTGAAGTGATGTTAGTTTTTTTTAAGTACTTAAATGTGTACTGTCCAGTGGGTCAATTTTGCCAGTGTAAAGTTTGGGAGCTACCAGTTTAGTAATTGCTTTAAAATTGCGTTTACTCACACTGTAAGCATTGTGTTGTCAAATGGCTGGTATGATTAGGTTGGGAGTAGGTGGTCAATTACGCTTTTAGAGATAAAAATATGAGACAGCGTTCGGTCTGTAATAGACAGAGTTAGAGTTAAGTTGTTTTGGCTATTTTTGCTAACGAATAAAATAACTAACAGAAACTTGATTTGTTTTAGTCAATATTTTAAACACCAGCTTATAAACGAACTAAATGATAAAAATATTACACAGAGTTCTAAATTAAACGCCAAAATCCGTTGAGAATCCTTATGCGCCACACGTCTTTATCAGAGGAATTACAAGGAAAAAAACAACAGAAAAGCTGCTGCACAAACTCACACTCCACATTAAAACTCCTCATTAATACTACTCGCATTCACACTTTAAGCTTCTAAAATGTTTTCACCTACAATGTTGCTCTAGAATGTTCGAAAAATTCAGTTTCGACTCGCTGCGGCGTGTCCGTGCAATGTACATAAGAGCGGGTAGCGCACAAATTAATTTTATATAGCCCTAGGGCCTGGCCCAGACACGTGCAATATGCTTATTGATAATGTAACTAGATCACAAATAGCCGCTGGCCGCGAGATCGCTTGGGAAAACGAGTTAATTAATTAAAAATGCGGGTTTGTGGTTTTATCATCTGAGCTGTAGTTTCCGTGTATAGTAACAAAAGCACGTGGTTTTAGGCATACCCTCACAGGACATAAAACTGAGTCTTTACTTACTCATTTAAATGCAAGCTGCTGTTATAAATAAATAAATAAATAAATAACAGCTTAACTTAACTGACGTGTATAGAAATGGGAATTATTCAACTATAAAAGCACCTAAAACGTAAAATTAGCTTAGTGATTTAATTAGTCATATTATTAGGCGTGTAATACAGTATTAAAATTATTAATTCATGCTTAAATTAAAATAAACTCCAATAGTAGATGGACAAAAACGATGAGTTACATGGTTTAAAGGTAATGCGGTAACAATACGTTATTTGATTTAAGTTTCCCGTGACGACGCGTATTTGATAAACGATTCCTACCAGGGTTTCAAGCAAATTTCCCGTCAAATAGAAATAATAAATACACAGGCAACATAGCAGAACATGAGGGATATCAGATCTTTGCCCTATCGCGCTCCCAGCGACAAAGGGGCTTTAAAACAAAAAGAACAAAAGCACGAAACAATGGTCGGATACGCACAGTTTAACGTGAGAGTTTTGCACCCATTATACTCGAATATGGGAAGAACGGACGCAAGGATCGAATCATTGTACGTAATTGAATCGTTTTTTTTATTTGTATTAGGCGGTTACTCTAATGTGCTGTCCAGCGGTTAGATCTTGTTCAATTGCGTAATCAAAAAAAAATACAAATAATAGTAAGTAGGTGATGCTAAATTATTCAGCTTTGTGCCCGGCATGAATTAAATATCGTAGGTAATTTAATAATGAAGTAAATTTTAATAAATGAAATCTAAATGACAGCTTTTAATTCAGGCATATCCTTTCGGGAAGTTACTTGTACAAAAGTAGGTACTAGCTCGATTAGCTTGTTAATTTTTATCGATAGTGGCGCTTCTTTTTCAGTATTATTATCACTACATATTATAAAACAAAGTCACTTTTTCTGTCCTCATGTCCGTATGTATGCTTATATTTTCAAAACTACACAACGGATTTTGATGCGGTTTTTTTTAATAGGTAGAGTGATTCAAGAGGAAGGTTAAATAAACATGCATAATATACCGTGCGAAGCCGGGGCCGGTCGCTAGTTTTAAATATTTTTCAAATTTAACTAGTTGGTAGCAACACTTTACTATCACCTCAAATTAGACAATAAATTAACTTATATAACATTATTAAAAACCAGTCTTTTTTTCACCTTCCTCGGATAAAAAGTAGCCCTTGATAATTACTTTAACTTATGCTTTATTAGTTGTAGATTGTTAAGAATCGGTTCAATAGTTCCCAAGACCAACAAAGAATTCATTCATTAAATTTATTTCATTGTTTTTTAATAATGCTACTCCCGCTCTAATCTTGCACGTGTATTTAATAAATCGAAGTAAACTTGGGCACGCTATCGCTCCGCGCTGGAGGCTGCATCACATGCATATCGCGGATATCTAAATACGCGGATCCTATTAAATCTGAAATAGCTATCCAATCAGTGCGCGCATGCTTCGCTGCATTTATGCGTCGTTACGGCGTAATGTTCTCTTGCATTCATGCTTGCCTGGTACATAAAGTTGCGTATAGACCCTCGGCCGTTTCTTATTTTGAGTTTATGTGCTGATTGCCTGGTACCGCTACTTTGAAATTAAAGCTGTTTTTAGTGAGCTGCGTTGTAACTGTTTTCTTTTTATCATCATTTTACGAATTAATCATTTGGCACACCTTTAATCATCTGATTAATCTTTCGAAAGTCACGCGATTTCGTTCTTGGTTTTTTTATGATGATTCTATGAATGATTTATTTGTCAAATTGTCAAACATTGGTTGGCAGCTACTGATGCCGCTTTCACGGAATTCCACCTTGAAATTAGTTCAAAATTTATGATTACGTGATATGTCAACATAATGACTGGTGTTAGTTACTGATTGTAATGGAAACTTCGCTAAGTTTCACGAGGTTACGAATCACGTTAGCAATACACGTCGATCTACCGCCCATTCTATCATAACACGCTTCGTGCTTACGTTTGTTTAACAATTATCAAGTGTTGTGTAAGATGCCACCCTCTAGTAACATGCTATGAATTTATAGGTATTATTATGTACGTTTGTAAGATTCTTTGGTAATTTTTCCGCATCGCCCCGTCCTAGGGTTGTCAAAACGGAGCTCCCCCACGGATTGATAAAATAGCTCCGCTGCACGAATACCCGACCAAACGGCAGAAAACTCCACAAAAGGCCGAAAGTCCTCGACGACTCTCAGCCTAAACGCTTTAACTATGTCCCAACCCCATACTTCAGGATTGCTCACTCCACTTGTCTCCAAAAACCCGTGAATATTTCATAGGATTCTAAGCCTAATAACGGGGGTCGAAGAGTTAGCTTGCAGTGGGGTGTTCGAGATAATGATGGCACTTCAGCCGATGGTTTTGATATTGCTTCTAATTGGTGGTGGTCCTCGTGTAAAACTGTTGCACGCGCCTCCCCTATATCCATACATAAGTAGGTACATGGGAGTGTAGCCTATTGTACGCTATTGAATACCTACTATGCCTACAATAGTATGTGTTGGGGAAAATCTTCGATAGCAATGAGAGTAATGCAGACACTTACCTAGGCTTTCGGGAACGTTGCTCCTGGGGGCCCCCGGCGTTGTGTGTTCCACAGGCACTATATCTGGATTGTTCGACTATTTTGGTGCTAGAATTTTGATTCTTGAGATTTGAATTTTGGATTTTGAGCGGAGCGGTCTGTGTCGCGACACACACTGGACGGCGGTTTTTATTAGCTTTTTTATTTGAACGTTGGCAGCACTGTCTTAGGGATGCTGCGTTTTGATACTCCTTTTTTTGAAAGGCGTTTGGTTCGTACCTGCATTAAAGTTTGCTATCGACTTGGATTGATTAAAATTAATAGAAAAAGGGGGAAAACTATCTTGTGCTAGTTAATTCAACGAAATACGGAACATGCCGCCGACCATAAAATAATGCTTATTTTATTAAGAAACTATGCTAACTTAATACTATAGCATGCAGTGAAATATAAATGAAATGCCTATTCGAGAGGCAATGGGCAGACCTTGACTACAGGTCGCTTGGTTACGGTATTACCGATGCGTACAGTGACCACGCGTGTAACACCGTCGGCGCCCGGGTGCAGTTGCAGCACGCGCGCCAGCCGCCACTGCAGTGGTGGCAGCGTGTTGTCGATCAGCACGACCACAGAGCCCTCGCGGAGAGTCGTGTGTGTGTGAGACTCGTCGCGGAACCATTTACCCCGCTGTTGTAGCTGGTGGAGATACTCTGTACTCCAGCGTTTCCAAAAATGCTGAACAGCTTGCTGGATAACCTGCCATCTGACGAGACGGTTCGGATTATCGTTGGATAAGTCGAATTCTGGGAGTGCGTTCAATGGTTCCCCGATGAGAAAATGTCCGGGTGTGAGTGGTAAAGGATCCGAGGGATCATTACTTAAACTGCTAAGTGGTCTCGAATTGAGAACCGCCTCAATTTGACAAAGAAGTGTGTTGAACTCGTCATTTGTGAGGGTAAGTGTACCTATAACTCGATGTAAGTGAGTCTTAAAAGAACGAACTGCGGCCTCGTAAATGCCACCAAAGTGACTCGCGTACGGAGGGTTGAAATGCCACGTTATGGCCATGTCAGCTAGTTGTTGGTTAATGTAAGACTCATTAGATTCGTTTCGGAGAAAGGTGTAGAGTTCGGATAGATAACGATCACAGCCAACGAAATTACGACCGTTGTCAGAATAAATATCAGTACATAGCCCACGGCGTGATATGAAACGGCGTAACACGTTTAGAAACGCTTCTGTTGAAAGATCAGGGACGAGTTCCAGATGAATAGCTTTCGTTGACATGCATACGAAAACGCAAACGTAAGATTTATATATTTTCGCATTTTTAAACTTGCTAGATCTGAGATTGAAATGCCCGGCGAAGTCTATCCCTACGTGTAGAAACGGACGTAGAGATCGAACTCTAGCGGCCGGCAGCTGAGCCATAGGCGGCTGCGGAGCGACCGGTCGCGCGCGGAAGCAGCGCACGCAGCGGCGAGTGCGCATCCGGACTGCGTCGCGAGCGCACAAGATCCAGTAAGTCTGTGCTATTAGAAATTGTAAAGTTTGAGGACCTACGTGCAGGTTTGTTTTATGATAAAAATCTATAAGTAAATTGGTAAAATGGTGTCGTTTAGGTAAAACGATTTGATGCCTAGCATCGTATGGAACGTTGGCACGATTTATTCTGCCGCCGACCCTGAGAAGTCCGGCGTCATCCACAAAAGGTTTTAGCCTTTGAAGGCGTTTCGTACATATATCATCCTCCTTGAGGCGAGAAATATCCGATGAGAATTGTTCAGATTGAACAAGCGAAATGATCAGAGTGAGAGCCTGCTTGGTCTCTGGAACCGTTATATGCGTTGTAGAGTACGTTAGAGTCTTTCGACATTTATGATAAAATCGAAAGATTAATGCCACGACACGCAACATCTTAGATAGAGACGAAAACCGTTCAAGGAACTCGAGATTAGACTCATTCTCCTTAGTGACAAGAATGTGTTTACGACGCTCTTCGTCGGTATGACAATTGATATGAGAGATCGGCCACTCTGGCTGCGGCTTAGTGAGCCAGGAGGGTCCATGGAACCATTGTTGATGGTCCAAGTGTGACGGAAGAACCCCTCGGGACGCGGGGTCCGCGGGGTTATCAGCAGATCGCACATGATGCCATTGTGCAGCAGGCACGTTGCTTGTGGTTTCCGCGATGCGGTTACACACATAAGTTCGCCACTTGTCTGGGGATGAGCGCAACCAGCCAAGTGTGATTGATGAGTCGCACCAAGCGAAGACTTGGTCGAACGATAAGACATTCGTATAAGCAGTGATTATCCGTTTAATGAGCTTGGACAGAAGTAGTGCGCCACACAATTCTAAGCGTGGGACTGATAGACGTTTCAAGGGAGCAACCTTGGTCTTGCCTAGCAGGAGATGGGAACTGATCGCACCGTCCAGGTCTGTGACACGAATATAAACGCAGGCGGAGTACGCCTTTTCGGATGCGTCCGAAAAACCGTGAAGTTGCACATTATGTGTGCTTGGAAGAACATGACGAGGCAAAGATATATTTTGAAGTAGCGGAAGTTCATCAAGAAATTTATACCACAATTCGCAGACACCCTGAGGAGGAGCGTCGTCCCACCCCGTACCTGATACCCACAGGAGTTGAATTAAATGCTTGACATACAAGGTTATAGGACTAAGGAAGCCCAGAGGATCGTAGATCTTTGCAATTTCAGCAAGCATAATACGCTTCGTACATTTACGCGAAGGAGTGTCCGTTTTATAGGTAAAGGTATCTGATTTGGGATTCCATTTGAGTCCTAGCACTTTTACTGAAGTGTCAGTGTCAAGTGCGGAAAGTATAAGAGAGTCGTCATGATGTTCGTCATTTTTCACAACCTGAGATAAGAATTCGGAACTATTACTTGTCCACTTGCGGAGTTCGAAGGTTCCGGCTTTGCAAATAGACGTGAGCTGACGTTGAAGAACTAGAGCATCGTCCAATGTCTCGGCACCAGTGACGACATCGTCTACAAAGACATTATTTAGAAGCACCTGCGAAGCAAGTGGGAAGTCGGCAGCCTCGTCAATTGCTAATTGACGGAGCGTGCGTAAGGCCAAAAATGGTGCAGAGGCTACGCCGAAAGTCACCGTGCACAGGCGGTATTCCTGCACTGGATCGAGAGGCGAGAATCGCCAAAGAATTCGTTGAAAGTCGCGGTGTTCTTTGCAGATATTGATGAAGCGATACATCATTTTTATGTCAGCTGTAAAAACGATTTTATGAAGCCTATACTTTAAAAGAACTTCGGAGATATCTTGGTGAAGCTTCTGTCCTGTAAGGAGATTATCATTGAGAGAACGACCCGACGTTGTTTTACACGAAGCATCGTACACTACGCGTAGCTGTGTAGTGGCAGCAGATTTTTTTACCACACAATGATGAGGAATATAATAAGGAGGCATGTCACCGTTCGCGGAATCAAAGACAGGCTCCATGTGGCCCATATCCAAGTATTGTTGAAGACAGTTGTTGTATTCAGCTCGTAAAGCAGGATCACGGGATAATCGGGCCTCTAATTTTGATAAGCGTGAGAGGGCAATAAGACGGGATTCACCTAAAGGGGGTGCATTCTCCTTAAAGGGAAGAGAAACAGTGTATTTTCCTGTCGAATCGCGTTTGTGTGTGTCCACGAAAATGGACTCGCACAAGGCCTCCTCCTTTGAAAGACAAGTCTCTTCTGGAATAGACTCGAGTTCCCAAAACTTTTGGAGTTGCATGTCCAACTGACATGTACTAAGGTTAGTGCTAACCCGTCCTAGATACGTATGGGAAATTCTACCGTTGAGTAGGTAGCCAAAGATACTATTTATGGCCACAGGGGTTCCCTGCGGGCCTTTTATGTTGTCGTGAAGCAGTATGCTGTCACTGTAATCGGACCCCAGAAGGAGCTCGACAGGACGCGCAGAACGCAGTTCTGGGTCTGCCAAGGAAAGACCTTGAAGGTGTGAAATTTGTTCGAATGAACGCGGAATGTTTGGAATGTAGCTTGTTATCTTTGGTAAAATGAGCGCTTCTATATAAAGCTTCGGTTCGGGCTTGTCGTGGGGTGTGACCTCACACAACGCGTAACCACGCGGTCGCTCGTTGCTATCGCCGATGCCTGAAACAGTAGTGCTGGTGTGCGCGGGGCGCCGCGGCAGGCCGAGCCGCTGCACGCACGACTCCGTGATGAGTGTGGCTTGGGAGCCCTGGTCCACGAGCGCGCGCACGGGACGCGCCGGGCGGCGCGCATTGTCCATGGGACGGATGTTAACAAGCGCGGTGGTTAGCAAAACCGTACAATTTTTATTATTGAAAGGCCTCGAATCTCCATGTAATGGAGTGGGCGAAGAGTCCGCTACCGAGCGCAACTCGGAGGACGTAGAACATTCCGTCGTTAATGTGACGTTCTGAACGGGCACATCCTCATGTAATGAGGAGTGATGACGCTGAGAGCAAACGCGGCAACTGTGGCGCGATTTACAGTCCTTTGTGTCGTGACCGATAAACAAGCAATTGTAACAAACTTTATTCTCTGTGACGAAACGTTTACGTTCGGCGAAATTAAGTTTTTGAAAATTATCACATTTATATAATGGATGAGAATTATCCTTACAGTATGCACATTTAATTTTATTTAAATAGTCAGCTGCCGTTGCAGCATGAACACTCATGGTTCGTGCGGAATGTGAAAAGGAAGAAACAGGAGATCGCGGCACATCATGCTTGCTCTGTTGCGCATCAGAGTGCGAGCGAGACAGCGACAGCGCACGGCGCTGGGCGTGCGCGGGGCGCGAGAACGCGGGCGGCGGCAGCGGGCCGGCAGGCGCGGGCCGCGCCGCGCTCGGCAGCCGCGCGGACGACATCACCTCCGTCGTCGATAGCTCCTTGTTAAGGAACACCACCAACTCCTTGACATTAGGAATGTCACTTGACGATTGCAAAGACAATTCAAATCGTCGACGAATATTAGACGTAATTTTACGCAGCAGAATGTTTAAGAGAACAAAGCTCCATTCGGACACTGGGAACCCTAAAGAATATAAGGCCGTAATGTTTTCATGATAGGTATTTAACAAGTTGCGTAAGCTCGGCTCAATGTTCTTATCATTGACCGGTTCTACATCAAAAATATTATCAAAGTGTTTAGTTGCAACAATACGTTTGTTGTCATAACGATTTATTAATACCTGCAGGGCACTATCGTAATTAACCTCAGTAACCGGAATAGATTTTATTAGGTTGTAAGGTTCACCCTTTAACGACAATAATAAATAACGAAATCGTTCTACATTCGTTAAGCAATCGTTATCATGCACAAGAGATTTGTACAAATCATAAAATGCATTCCATTCGGTTAGTTTCCCCTCAAATGATTGCAACGACAGAGTGGGTAACTTGACGTGGACTTTGGTCAGATCTTGCGCGTCGCGCCCGCAGGGCGGAGACACACCGGCGGTGCTTTGTCTACGCGTTTCCTTCATAGTATCCAATATTATTTGAATCTCATAATATAACGAATCGAATTGATTACGCGTTGCTAAATGTTGTTCCTTACAGAAATCTCCAAGTTTTACCGAATGTTTTTCGATTTTTGCTTGAACTTGGAAGAATGATTTCTTTATAGAATTTAATTCCTTAACACGAACTCTGAATTCGGATAAGTTGTTGGAACAATCTACAATACGTTGGATACTATTTAGAGCCAAATCACGTTCGAAAATTAATTGTTCAAGTTCCATCTTTAAAATTTGAAATAAAATTTACGTTGTGGGTATGACGACGTTGTAATTTCTTGTGAAGTGGTAAGACAATACAAGTGTAATTAAATGCCTTGCTGCAAATCAAGGGGAAAATAAGTTATTTAACACGCAATGTTAAGTGTAATAAAAGTTATAAAATGACGCGTTCAATATGAAATATCTGAACGGGTATGGAACATGTACGAAAATACAATGACCGCAAATAGATTAGGTACGCAATACCTTAACCACTATGAAATAGTAGGGAATAGAAATAAAATAAAATTTACACGCAAAATTGTTACAATGATTCCAGTGTACAACAAGCTTAGCGCGGCGGGTCGGAGTCTGCTAGACTTAGGTGCCGTAACGGCCGTCGCTGGCGGCGGCGAGCGCGCGGCGATGTTAACTACCGCGCCGTGTGGCGGAAAAAAATAACGAAATGCAATTTCGAAAATATCGCTCAAAACCCTATGAAACTATATATAATTAGAAAGATCTCGTTGAGATCTCACTGTACACACCGGTATTATCGCAAAATAATACGACAGACGCTCGCAAACTTGATGTTAATATTTTATGGCTGGCGGTAGAACCCGCGCTAAGCGCATAGAATTCTTAAAAAACGTTAGCACAAAACAGTTTAAAACGCGAGTTTAAACAAATAACCAGATAAAATAAACGGTATATCCGGTTCGAAACTTATGTTGGGGAAAATCTTCGATAGCAATGAGAGTAATGCAGACACTTACCTAGGCTTTCGGGAACGTTGCTCCTGGGGGCCCCCGGCGTTGTGTGTTCCACAGGCACTATATCTGGATTGTTCGACTATTTTGGTGCTAGAATTTTGATTCTTGAGATTTGAATTTTGGATTTTGAGCGGAGCGGTCTGTGTCGCGACACACACTGGACGGCGGTTTTTATTAGCTTTTTTATTTGAACGTTGGCAGCACTGTCTTAGGGATGCTGCGTTTTGATACTCCTTTTTTTGAAAGGCGTTTGGTTCGTACCTGCATTAAAGTTTGCTATCGACTTGGATTGATTAAAATTAATAGAAAAAGGGGGAAAACTATCTTGTGCTAGTTAATTCAACGAAATACGGAACAGTATGTATTTGTATTCCACTGTACTCAACTAAATGTACCTGGTACACACTCAAATGTGTAATCTCAAATATGTATTGTAAACACATTGGTAGCTGTGTAATTCGAAAGTAGCTAAATACTTAGTGTATGTTTAGATATGACTATTAAAAGAAAGACCAAAAAATGAATAAAATTTTAAAATAATGTACAGTCTTATTAACTTTTTTAATTTTTTGCAGCAAGGATAATTTATAAGAAGATGCAACTTATAAGTAACTAAACTATGTTTGCTGTGTCTGACGAAGGTAAGTTTAGTTTAAAAGTCACAGAGAAAGACAAACAAATGTTAATGTAACAAGAGTGGTGTTTATGAAGAAGGTAGTAAAGTACACTTTAATGAGTAGAAAACCGACGAAAGGACTAAGTTTAACAATTATTGGCATGTTCAACCTACCTCAAATGTACCTACCTATATCTATTGTCGTAGCTACTCAAAGAATATAATATTAAAATATAAATAAACCAGTCAGTGCAACTCCCCTTTAACAAACAAGTACCAAACAATAGGTAGTTTAAGTAAACTTACTTATTAGTAAAGAAAATACGACTTAGGTAATAAAGAATACAGAGTGAGACAACCTCAGGTTTTAATTAGGGGGCGCGACGAATGCCGTCTCGGCCGGACGTTAAGCCGGGTTTTGAAGTAAAATTATCCAAGTAGATATAGGTTGACGGCTACCAAAGCATGTATAGTATGATGTATCATTCAAGCCCCGCAATGTATGTCATTCGAGTTAATTATACGTGTGAAAATAGCGATAGCAAACCGAGCAAGAGTACCGAGGAGGCGCTTATTAACTGGAGTCATGGTGGACTGTTAGGGCGGCGGCACAAAAACGATTGGAAACATGTTTTTCTCAAACAGGGTATAAAATAAATATAAATGCATTATATTTTTTCTGGACTGCAATGAAATTTCGTACAAAGTCAGACTGCTAGGCACAGGCCTCCTCTCAGAATGAGAGGTCGTACAACTAAAATATACATATTTATCGATTTTTCTATGTTTTGACGTGAAAAAGGCTTCCCAGGCTCACATCGCTGTCCCGGCCACGGTCTCTGCAGTACTTAGTGTATCACTTTTTACATAGGTTCTTATATTTATTGATGAACTTTATCTACAGTCAAAAGAAGAACAAACAGGTAGGTTCTTTCAAGACCTAAGACTTCTTATCAAGCGTCAATCCAAACAAATGATACAAGAAAACTGATCAAATCAGCAGACAGCAAGTACTTAACGCCCCGACGAGTAAACAAATATATTTGTTACAGATGTGTTTAAATAACTAAAACAATATTTTATAAATAACGTCCTTATTTTCAAATCGATCTCAGTAACCCAGTAAGAGGCCGGTACTATCAGTAGGTAGGTACTATCGACATGAGATAAAATGTTTTCAAGTCACGTGATATTACGATTGCTTAGAGCAAGATAGCGATAAAGTCTGCTGATAGTCTAAGTGCGTCTGACAGACTAAACGACCAATCACAACACTCAAAGTCAAGGATTGTATGTGGCTATCACTAAAACGTTTATCATTTTTAGGGTTCTAAATTTCAAACAGTAAAACGGCACCTTTTATCACTCGTGTCTGTCTATGCGTCTGTCGCAGCCAATTTACTCCGAATCTGATTTGAAACAAATTTAAATGAGCTGCTGTATCGGATTAAATCAACATTAAAAACTGTTATGTACGTGCAGTCCAACTATACGCAGGATTCAACGATACCAACATTTCTATCAAGATCAATTTGAATGCCACATAATAGTTTGACAAATATACCGAATTAGCTTAAAATAATATAGACTTTAACGTTGGCAGCATTATTTATAAAAAAGCAAGAGCTTGCATGCAGAACTTCGAGTACCAACAGTCTAGTAACGTTGTTTCCGACTTCAATCTTGAAGTCGTTTCTTTGTAGCTCGCCTTAACAAGAAAGAACATTCACGAAAATGAAAACGACCTTCACGAAATGTGGATGTTTTATTGAGCCCGACATTGAGTCGCGAAATCGCTCACTTGCAGTTTGCCTTAGCAAGAGAGGAGCCAGTTTATCGGCGAGCGTGCCTCGTACCGCATTCCGGCCGCGACCCACCCAACACCGCGGTTTACGACCCGCATTAATGACAAACGGTAACGACCGGGAAGAGAATCGATTCAGAACCGATTTTACTATCGACTCGCCATAACAGATGGAATGTTTGCTTTGACGATTGGCTCGCTGTGGATGATTTTAAAGAGTCATCGCTAAAGATTTTGCTTTTGTAAGTCAATTTTTAAGTGTAACAATACACTTCTTTTTTGGACAGATGCGTTGTTTAAAACTGATTAGCAAAATAGTATCTCTATCGCTTTTTTCGTGGGCTAAGCCAACATACGAATGTTTGTATTCGCGTATGTTCTACTAGAACTCCGATACCGATTTTGATTGTACAATGAAATGATCACTGCTTAGTTTTTTGGTTTATTGGTGTATACATAACGTATCGTTAGACGGATATTGAATCCTCTATTTTCAACAGAACAACTCATAAAATCCCTTAATGTTTTTTACTTCGTAAGCGATCACGACATGGACTTAAGTCACCTATCAAATGATAAATTATCAAGAATGATGATTACTGGACGTAACAAACGAATATCGGAGACCTGCAGGCTTATTACGTAACTCGCTCGCGATCGTATTCATCGTTGAAGACGATTGTGATTACGATTCGACCGCCTTGAAACATTGGTATTACGTAAAAAAATGATTCCAATTATGCGAGGGAATCGCTTTCAAAAACGAAACCAATTGAATGGACCAAAAAGTTTTGTTTTTGCAAACAACTTTAGCGACGAATGATTTTTATTAAATCAATTGACCCTAATTCTAGCGTTGTTATTTACTTAAATAACTAAATTAAATACGTTGTTTTGGTTCATTGAAATATTAAGATCCGAATAACAAAAAATATCATTTATAACCAAAAATACAAAATGCAGTGTGAACGAAACTAAACGCAAACTTAATTAAAAAAAAAAAACATCTTGACAGTGTCTTCCCGACAAATCCAACAATCAAAGAACTAAGTAAGTTTGGTTTACATTTTTTACTCAGTTTAATTGCTTTACTGTGCGTTTTATAGCTAAATTGATAGAATAGGTACAATAATAAATTAACCCTGGAGTGATTACAGTTCCGTAAGCATTATACTCACGAAAATAGATTAGTATAGAACACATCGTGTCGGAAATGTTTGTTCGAAATAAACGTTTGTTTTTAAACTCATATACGATTGGCGATTCTCTCTTTTAGTGTATAAACATCCAGTGCATTTGATATACGATGTGTAGTGCTTCCAGTGGTTTATTAAAGCACCCAGTGCAGCGGTATGAGAAGTACCGAAAAGTTTCCAAACTTGTTTGTTGTACCATAAAATCATTTTCTATCACGAATTATAATTAGTCCCATACTTATTATAATACAACAAAAACAGCGGTCGACATTTCGATAGCAACAGCCATTCACCTCAAGCCTACGAATGAACTATGTATATCGAATTTCGGTGTATAAGAATTTTTAACATTTTAGGAGCCGTCGTGGACATGGCCAGCAGCTCTGTGGGCCCCGGCTACGGGGATACGGAGTGACCACAGCGCAGACGTGCAGCAGCTGCATGCCGCATTTAAAATTAATGCGAAAACATCGAATTCGTACATACATACATAAACCACCTTTATCACTTACAGGAAGGACAAATACTAAGAGCGCTTGTAGACGTCCGTTTTTTTCTTACACCGGACCGGTGTCCGTCGCGCCGAGGGGAAGCGGTGGTGCATCCGGCGTAAATTGTTCGCCGGACCGATGTCCGATGCATGTACACACATTCATTATAATTCATACACCACCGTGAATCCGGCAAAAAAACACGGTCCGTTATCCGGTGAAAAAATCGGACGTCTACAAGCGCTCTAAGGTAACAAGACCATACACAATATTACATAATATAACGCGTAAGAGCGCTTGTAGACGTCCGTTTTTTTCACCGGATAACGGACCGTGTTTTTTTGCCGGATTCACGGTGGTGTATGAATTATAATGAATGTGTGTACATGCACCGGACATCGGTCCGGCGAACAATTTACGCCGGATGCACCACCGCTTCTCCTCGGCGCGACGGACACCGGTCCGGTGTAAGAAAAAAACGGATGTTTTTGTGATTACTTCAAAATGTTCAAAAATTACGCCTCAGAAGTAGAACACTTTAATACTTTATGGCAATAACTAAGTGAGTGTCTTATGTTATAATTTTATGTATTATTTTCAGAGTGCAGAATTACAGTCGGCTCACCAGCTTGGCAGCTTGGCAGAGGCAGGCGCTGGCCGCGCGCTCGGCTAAATTACTTGCCTGTGCCTAAATTACCTTGAACAGCGTTTTTGACAGCCTTTACTAGGCTATAGAATGTTTGTGACAGTGTGAGGATCTCAGTGAGTGAGTGAGTGTGTATGTTTGTTCTTTCTTCACACTGAAACGACTGATAATATAATATTAATATAGCGATAAACGTGTCAATTGCTAATTCTATGCAGAGGAAGTTGCAGGCAGAAACTAGTAATAAATAACTAGAAAATGATATACGTTTTTTTGTTAACTACCTTTTTTAAATCCATTATTCCAGCAATACAGATTTTGTTATAAGTACTTGTTTTTATTAATTAAAAATATATTTTTTTTTATGTTAGAGAGGCCAGACAAACGAACTAGTGGGTCACCTGATGTTAAATAATCACCACTGTCCATAAACACCCGCAGCGCTTTACGCGATGCCAGTGCGTTGTCGGCCCTACTAGTGACATGTAATAAAGCCTCGATAAAGTTAATTTATTAGTATTATTTGTGGAATTAGTACATGACTTCTTATTTCTGGGGCATTGTTTATCTTGCTCGAACAGCCAAGCCATGGAGATCGCTAGACGAATCACTCGGATGGGCCGCCTTCAAAAACTTGCAATGTAAGGCAGAGTTCCAACAATACCTTAAAACCAAAGTAATCGACCAATGTGGTAATGTAAACGAAGAGGCCTTTACCCAGCAGTGGGTGTGTGACGCTGCATTATGCGCGCGCACAGCACACCACTACAAGCTACGCCCTGCCGGCGATGACGCCGCGGACCGCCCGCTGTTGCTGAGACTACGCCTGCGCCGATCGCCCAATATACTAACTCGCTCGCTACGCCTATTAAAATCTATTTTTCCGATTCAATTCTTTTCACAATGAATAACAAACCGCCTTTGTGCATGTATCTCAGTGTTTGTCAATTGTATTTTGTCTTGTTTATTTTGCACAATAAAGAGTTTACATACATACATACATACATACATACATACAAACTGTTTAACCTTCTTTTCTCTTTAACGATTAAACCTTTCTTCATAACCAAAATCTTGTCAATTAAATCTTAACATTCTCAATCTAAGTAATAGTAACTAATTGGTGGATGTGGACTGATTTGATACATAGATTAGTAACTCTCAAGCAGAGGTTTATGGGTTCGAACGCAGGCTCGCACATCCAAGTTTTACGGAATTTTTGACAGTTGATTCCGAGCGAGATTGGTTTCAAAATGAAAACAATCGTTCTAAAAACTCGGTCGGCTTCGCATCGCAGTCGAAAGCGGTTGTGAGCCATATTTTAAACCAATTGAACGAATGGTTTGCCACAAATTCGTTCCACGTAACTAAAATGACAGCTTAGAATTGTTTTGAAGCCCAAGGCAAGCTGTCAATCGAAAGCGAGAGCTAAATTGTCCCCGTCTTGAAATAATGGAAGTAACTTGAGTTGGATTTTTTTGATAGTTTATAATTTATCAATACAATAATTGAATTACAAAGGCACCTTGCTAATTGCTAGGTAAAATTGAGTATTTTTTGTGATGTTTTCCTTTGAATGTCGATCAAAAAGATAAAAATGGCAAGAAGTAAAGTAAGATAAGCCCGCCTTTGTACAGACCTATACATATATGTATCTTAATTTTAGTCAATTGTCTTTGTACCTATATTTTAATTTTGTACGTTCAATAAAGTGTTAACTTAGATACAAGTACATAAACTAAAATAATCATCAAGGGGAGTTGTATTCGAAACGGAATGATATCGTCGCCGGCTGCCCTCCGGCAGGGCATAGCTTGCAGCGATGTGCTGTGCACACCCACTGCTGGGTAAAGACCTGTACGGGACAGTGTGGTCTCGTACTCTCTTTAGATGATAATTGATACTGATAGAAGTGATACACTGCAGATTTTACTGTACTGATGATTTATTTGATAACTAAGTAAATGATACACCGATGCACTCTGCGGGAGTTGAGCGTGCACTGCTTAATACTAATAACATTGTGAAATAATACAACTTAACGTAAAATGCTGACGTGTGGAATGTGCGGTTTGCACAGACCGTACAGACCTCTTTCTTTATTTACACGCCGCTTTGCCCGGTCCTGTGCCAGTCTCATCCACAGCTCTCCACCAGACTGCCAAATGTTATCTGACTAACGGGTGACCGCCTTCGAACATATACGTAGCCATGTAGTAATAATTCCACAAATAATACTAATAAATCAACTTTATTGAGGCTTTATCAGAGGCGTCTCAACCTATGGTGCAGAGTGTGCGGCGCACACGGGCGCCGGGTCTAAGGGGGCGCCGAGCGCCCTGGCCTCTAATGCGACACCTCCAAAGATGCGTCGCTCGCGGCGCCGGCGCTCTCAAAGACCCTGCGCCCGTGTTATGGCCGACGCCGGGGGCGGCGCGGTAGCAAAGAAAGGCTACTCTATTTAAATTTACACAATGACTTTTGTTTCAACGTGAAATCAGCCTTAAAACAGATAATTGAAGATTTAATTGCGCCTACTAGACTAGAGGACGCCAGGGTACCTACTGGTTGCACACGGGCGCCACAAGGGCTAGAGACGCCTCTGGGCTTTATTACATTACCTATTATGAATAATAAAAACAAGTACCTATAACAAAATCTGTATTGCTGGAATAATACATACACATACACATACACAAATCACGTCTTTATCCCTTACGGGGTAGACAGAGCCTAAGGTGCCTAAAAGGTACCTACAGGCCACATTTAGCAAGATTGTGAGCGTATAGGTGGAAAATGGAATCAAAATAGTGATGGGTTGCTAGCCTCATCGCCTATAACATGATTCCTAATATTTTCGCCCATTCCCTCGATGGGCTTTTACCATCTGCGCGGGTAGAGAAGCAACTGGTACATTCTAAGTTTTTTCTTTGCTCCCAGACCAGCACGGAAAGTTGCTGGAATAATGGATTTAAAAAAGGTAGTTAACAAAAAAACGTATATCATTTTTTAGTTATTTATTACTAGTTTCTGCCTGCAACTTCCTCTGCATGCATGCATGCAGCTGCTGGCCATGTCCACGACGGCTCCTAAAATGTTAATAATTCTTATACACCAAAATTCGATATTCGTAGTTCGTTCGTAGGCTTGAGGGGAAAGCCTGTTGCTATCGAATTGTCTACCGCTGTTTTTGTTGTATAATAATAAGTGTGGGACATATTTTAGTTCGTTAGGGAAAATGATTTTATGGTAAATAATAATAAATAAATGTCTTGGGACAAATTACACCAATTGACACAGTACAACAAACAAGTTTGGAAACTTTTCTTAAGTTCTCGTACCAGATGTAATCACTCCAGGGTTCATTTATTATTGTATTCTATCAATTTAGCTATAATACCTTGATTAAAATACACAGTAAAGCAATTAAACAAAGTTAAAAAATGTAAACCGAACTTACTTAGTTTGTTGATTGTTGGGAAGACACTGACAACTGACCACCGATTAGAGAGATACACTGACAAGATGTTTTTTTTTAAATTAAGTTTGCGTTTATTTTCGTTCACACTGTATTTAGAGTTTTTGATTATAAATGATATGTTTTGTTATTTGGATATTAATATTTCAATTAACCAAGACCAAGTATCTAATTTAGTTATCTAAGTGAATGAAAACGCTAGAATTAGGGTCAATTAATTTAATAAAAATCATTCGTCACTAAAGATGTTTGCAAAAACAAAACTTTTTGGTCCATTCAATTGCTTTCGCTTTTCAAAGCGATTGCGAGGGTAATCGGAATATTTTTTTTACATAATACCAATGTTTCAAGGCGGTCGGAGTCGGAATCATAATCACAATCAACTTGGACGACGAATACGATCGCGATTCGCGATATGATTGGCTGGATATGACGATTAGTGTCGTACTTATTAGTATTGTTAAGAATTAGCTACTTATTAGGAAATTTCTAGTTATTTTTTAAATTAAAAAGAATACAACATTACAAATGCGAAGTTTATTTTCATTTTATTCCTTTTCGAATACAACTCCCCTTGATGATTATTTTTGTTTATTTACTTGCATCTAAGTAAACATTTTATTGAATGTACAGAATTAAAATATACAAACACAATTGACAGAAATTAAGATACATATAGGTACAAAGGCGGGCTTATTTTACTTTACTTCTTGCCATTTTTATCGTTTTGATCGACATTCAAAGGAAAACATCACAACAAAATATTAAATTTTACCTAGCAATTGGGAATGGATGATTATTTTAAAAGTGCTCGATGATTTTTCTATTGATAGGAATAACCATCCTTAGCTACAGAAAAAAGTTACAGATTTTTCCATCGAACGATATATTTTATAAAAATAAAAACGTTTTACTCAGTCATTCGGCGGCCCCTATATACGGCTGATAAGCAGTAGGTCATAACATAACAAATAAAAAAAAGGCTGCTTGAATCTGT
This sequence comes from Pandemis cinnamomeana, assembly GCA_932294345.1. Lineage (NCBI taxonomy): Eukaryota > Metazoa > Arthropoda > Insecta > Lepidoptera > Tortricidae > Pandemis > Pandemis cinnamomeana. Next base: position 6,198,916 of record OW028715.1, on the reverse strand, counting down.
GGTACACAATGACATAAGTAGCTAAAAAATGCAACGGCTAAGTGGCGCCGTCTGTGAATTGTTGGTGTTACTAAACCATACACGGGGAATTTCAATAAACATTAACATTAATTTTCAACACAGTTGCTCGTAATTTGAGTCTTATTGCACCGCATTTAAACTCATAATTCAGCTTATTACGCACAAGTGCTGTAATATATTACCGCACGAGTGCGGTAATATAAACTTTTTTTAAAATCTCAGCAAACGGTTCAGTATCTATAGGAACAAGGAATATTTTCGTGAATATTAAACTATTTTAGGTTAAAGATGATAAATAAACATTTAAGTTCAACAAATTATTCATTTTTATCTAAAGAGTGACCATAATTTGCAAATTTAAGACATTGATTAATTATTTTATTATAATTTTAATTTTAGGCTCTTTAGCAGTCTGTTGTCAGTGCCTTCGTCGTGCGCGTGCTAAGTGCACAGCGCGCATGCGCGAGTGCTGCGTGCGGATTGGAACGGAGAAATAATATTTGCCGCCATTTTTCATTGATATTGTTGATTCAGACTTTGTTATTTTATTACTTTAAAAATTACGAGTTCAAGTAATAAAGAAATGTAGTGTCCGTCGCTGGAAATACTAAAATATGTTCGGACAATGTTCGGACAGTTATATCAGTAAGAAATCCAAGGTGTTAATTACATCGCGCGTACAATACGCCTCGTGTGTAATTACCAACATAGCACACTTGTATCATAATGTACTATTCTCATACAACATTCAATAGTGTTGTTGATTCTGAGTAGAAATAAGCCCAATAATTTCCAAAATCTGGGAAAAAATATTTATAGGTAGTCATTTTTATTGAAATTCCCCATGTATGGTTGAGTAACACCAACAATTCACAGACGGCGCCACTTAGCCGATGCTTTTTTTTAGCTACTTATGTCATTGTGTACCACAGATTCATGCAGCCTATTTTTTATTTTGACGTACTGCTTATCAGGCAGGACTTTTTGGCAAATCATTCGTTCAATTGCTTTCAAAAATGGCTCGCAATCACTTTCGAAAGCGATGCCAAGCCGATCGAGTTACGTGGAACGATTGTTTTCATTTTGAAACCAATCTCGGAATCAGCTGTCAAAAATGAAGACGATGCTGATTGCGAGCGAGTTACGTAATAAGCCTGCAGATAACATCAACCGATTACGCTCGTAGTTGCGGTAAAGTCGATTTCAAAAGAGCAGGTACCAAGTGAATGATAATATTTGACAACTCCAAACGATTCGCGGTCAATTTACTATAGACATAATAATATTGAAATATTAGGGACTTATCAAGAATAATGTGGTCAACATCTGTGAAAAATATGCGCAATGAAGATGTTGTTTCCTTTGAATAAGATAAGATGTAGTTGTTTACTTATCAAGTCGATATAATATAGTGGTTCAGTTCTTGGTTACCGGCGAGTAACCAAGCAAAAGCAAGAAAACGTGTGGTCTCAATGTGGATCTCATTGAATTTGCATATCAATTATTGCTAGTCAACTCAATACAAGCCAAGAATAGGTACACTTTAATTGAAATCCTATTACATTAGGCACACAAAACTAACTCTTGGCTTGACAGCCATACAAAACTTTGCTAATATACATACATACATACATACATACCTACCGTCACGCCTCTTTCCCATAGGGGTAGGCAGAGACTACCCTGTTCCACTTGCTACGATCCTGACATATTTTTTTCGCTTCATCCACAGCCATCAATCTCTTCATACATGCTCGTCGGTTTCGGGTACTCCTGACCTGACCTTTATCCAAAACGTCTCCTATTTGCTCTCGGAACGTCCATCTAGGCCTTCCCCTCCCAACGCAACCATCCACACTCCCCATATAGATCTGTTTAGTTAGTCTACTTTCATTCATCCGCTCTACATGCCCAAACCAACTAAGCATATTGCTAATATATACATATAATATGGACATAATACCTTCCTATGAAAATTCTAAAACCACTAGTTATTCAGAATAGCCACACAAATTGATTTTACTTTCGAATTAGATCCTTGTTGTTATCTAAATCTTAACCAGAATAAATAATGACACGGATATAATAAGCGAAGATATGACGTCACCTCAACACCTCATAAGTTATTCGAATAAGAACCATGTATCATTAAGGCTAGTTAGTGGCTGGAATTTTGAATAATAGTAACTATTGGCACTTTACGAGGATGAAATATACCACAAACTTCGTGCCAAAGTAAGAGAAATAAAATGAAGCTGTTGAAACCTAATAGACTTGGGCTAACAAGGTTACAGTTTTTACAGTTTAACCTACATAGTTCAGGAACAATTTTGTGAAATATCATCATCATTGATTAAATGAAACTTTGACTAGTTTAAATAGAAAAGTCTTTTTTATAAGCGCTTGTTTAGCTTCTGTTAACTTAACATTTGTTTGCCTTTATCTGACACTTTGACATTTGCCTTTACCAAACGGAGATAAAACATAAATTTGAAACATTGGAAACATACGTACAAAAAAATCGTTCTTAGGAAGGGGCGGGTGCTGACGACACGGTAGGCAATCATCGTCGGCACTTCAAACAGCCAAAAAATAAAAACAAATGACATAATACACTTAATAGTACAGCCAAAATTAAAAACTCACCTCAAATTTTAGTGTGTGGGTGTCATGTGTCTTGAAACCGGGTGAAATTTTGGGAGACACTATACAAATCATACCAAACTGTACCCTCCACGGCAAGTCACTTTACAGTAATCAGCGACGAACAAATTACATCTTCCATCATATCTCACTGATAAACAAAAGATAAGACAATACCAGTATTTTTGATAATTCGATGAACTATAAGGTACCGATACCACAATACAGCGTTGTAGAGCATACATTAAATAACAGAGCGTTCAGCGATATGGAATCAGGGACAAGTGATTACTAATATCGTAGCTTAGGTGATTAAAGGTTTTATTTTAATATTGATAAAAAGCTATTTCGCAAAGCCACTACAATTTCGTAACGTCAAAAATAATTAATAATATAATTGCTCTAGTAGGTACAATGAGTTTCGCATCTGGGTGGCTCGAATTAACGCTCTATTCCATTCCATGACGCCTCGGCCACAACACGACGTCGTAATATTTAGGAATTAATTACCTGTTTTGTCATTGTTATTGGCTGAAGGCTCACCGTCGTCGTCTGCACCTGAAAAACAATGATAAAAAGTTATTCGCATGCCCTTCAAAAAAGATCTACTGAGCTACAGCTTCCAAAACCTGCCAAACATTTCAGAAGCAGACATTTTCTCGGGAGAGTGCCGCATGTGGAGTACAAAGTGTTAAACCTTTACTTAGTTTATAATAAGTCATAATACAACTACGTCTTTCTGTTTGATCGCTATAAAATCAAAACTACTGAACAGATTTTCATGCGGTTTTCACAAATAGATAGAGCGATATACGAGGAAGGAATATTAATTATAATAATTTGTCAAGGTTTTGTGTACATTGGTTAAAATATAACGATAATTGTTGGAAGTGGCGGGAAATGTCAAGCTGCGTGGGACACAAATTTTATTTCTGTGCGGACGAAGTCGCAGGTAACCGCTAGTTTATTAAAACTTAAGTTTTTTCTATTTATTCTAGAGTTTCTGATTCTGTCATTATTGATTCGACGAAGTTTATAGTTAACTAACTATTTTGCGGGGTGCGAGTCGGGTTAACTCCGCGTGTGGTCAAGAGCTGCGGTTCCTTTTTGGATCCGTCCGAGGGGATGAGCAGTGATTGGTCCGGTGCATCCTGGGCATCGGCTGATGATTTCCTGGCGGTCTCCGAGGGATATCATTGACCGTTGGCTAAGAGCGCGACGGGGGGGGGGGGGGAGAGGTCTTTTGACCGTGTTCTACCGTACAACGTTGCCGACATTTTTGTCACAATATTTTTGGATGCTGTATTTATTACTTTGACATTGGCGAAATCATCGCATCGATCGATGGGGCCATATTGAAAAAGAAGAAGAAGAACTATTTTGCTTTGTTATCGATAATGTATATAATAATCTTGTCATTTGACATCGATATCTGTCAAAGTCGAAGACACAAGGTCGCACTTTACTGTGGAGACGATAAATGAAAACTGTATGAAGTAACATTTTAGTAGTAATACCTACATATGTATACGTACTTAAGTACAGGGAGAGTATAACATGGAGAGTTAATTACAAAATGAAAGAGGAATAACGCCTTAAGTACCTACTTAAAACGAGGATATTTTCCTATATTTTCGCTTATCGGCATGATCCATTTATTAAGAGTGCCTACGTGATGAAGATATCGAAAACCAAATTAACTAAACATAATTTCATTTCATTGTGTCCCTTTCTAACATAATAATAAAATGTATGTGTACGAAAGAAAAGGCACAAGTTGAAAATTTCGTATTTCGTACAAAAAAATAATCCTCAGCTGATATCATTCGTTAGATAAGATAGTGTTGTTGTAACGGATTGAAATATGTTAAGTTATCTTGCAAACGGCGTTACACGTTAACGTCACGCTCTTAATACTTGTACAATCTAAAACAAAGTCATTTTTCCAAGAAAAGAATGATAATGATTTTTTTGCATAAATTTATATCGTTTAATTGGCTTTATTAGATTTAGGATTAAATATTTAAGTAATAGATTTTATAATTCTAAGTTGTCGTAAAAAATCTACAACAAAATTTTAAGTCGGTTTCAATTTCAGTTGAGGCATGTATTGCACAAATATGATGAAGAGAAATTAAAACGTACAGTAAAATTGACAGCAAAGTAATAAGTACAGCTTCTTTATTTATACCGTACTAGCTGTTGCCCGCGACTTCATCCGCGCAGAATTAAAAATATAACCTATGTTCATCAGGGATAACGCAGGATTCTAATGTTGAAAGAATTTTTCAAATCGGTCCAGTAGTTTTGGAGCCTATTCCATGCAAAAAAACAAACAATCAAATCTTTTCTCTTTGTAATATTAGTATAGATAGTATATACACATATAGATACAGTAGACATCAACCTGAAATACATCTATTACCACCGGATTCTTAGCAAAACCTGAGACATAAAACTGACTGAAGGGTGTTGGTAATTACGTGTGAGGAATGGGGTGATGCATGACGTAATTTACGCCATTAGCTGGTAATATCCAGAGGGGCAACAGTGCTTGTCCGTGCCAGCGCATCGCCTGACATACAGACAGTCTAGTCTGCTAGGCTGATTGTTAACTACCCGGTAACCTACGTAACGCTGAACGTGCGTAAAATTACGCTGTGAGTGTACGGTACGCAATGAAACAATGTTTTTATATGAAAGCGTACCCATACAAAAAAATTGTGTTCTGCACAATATTCGGTAATAAACGGTACTTTTTATTTCAAGAACAAAAACGTTCAAGCAAATACTTACATCATGGACTAATTACTGTACACTACCGTATCCGAACTTTTTTTATTATTTCAATTAACAAAGATGTTTTCATTTAATTTAATTTTGATAACTCAAGAATAAGCAGCAGTACCTAGTAACTTACTAATTTAACGCGTCGAGGCTTTTGCCGTTTGACGGAATATTTTGACAACACTTTAGTCTTTTATAAAATAGGTACCTACTATACCATTGACCTGATGAAATTGAAATGCTTTTTCGTAAGCATAGGTATTACATACTTACAGAAAAATAACAAAACACAATCGTAATCCTAGGATAGTAATTAGTTAAAATTAACAAATAAAATTACAAAACCATTTTTAACTATAGTTAAAAAATATAGTTGTATATTTTTAGCTGTGAAGAATGCCAACTGTCGGCAAACACCTCAGAATCTTGGGGTTACGCCAGAAAGTGTGTGAGCAGTACAGCAAATCGGTACACAATTTCAATGTAAGTATGATTAATAATTAAAAACACCGGAACCTTACTTTACTTTTTGCAAGATGTTAAGGTATTTCTTCGGACAGATTAGATAAAAAAGCGATTGGTCATTAAAGTATTCTCAGTTTTATTTTGACTACCAAGGGAAACTTGTGTGCGCCATGTATTTGTTTGGAGCGTGCGTACTCTGCACCGCGAAATGTGTTTCGCGTTTTAAGTATCCTCCAAGAAAGTTAAGTATTATTACGAATTTCTGGATTATTGTTCAAAATCTCCGAAAATATCACTCGAAAGAAGCAACTATTTAAGTCGAGCGATAGTTTTGTAGTAATTCCCAGAATGTTACGCTTTCAAAAAGTGTTTTCACATAAATCTTTCGTTTTTAAAAGTCGATCAACTAATGATCCATTAAAACTTGTCAGCTTATTGGTTAAGCGAAGCAACTTTTTCGCCATTACAATTTCATTTTCAAAATATATTTATATTTGTAAGCATGTTGCGGTAATTTCGTTATCAAATTATTTATTACTAGCTGTTGCCCGCGACTTCGTCCGCGTGTGTTTTTGTGATACTTACGGCTTTTCTCGATATCAAAATTATTATTATTATGACTATTAACTTCGTCACGGGAACCACTGAAAGTGTGTCGAAAGTATAGAGATACTTTTAGAATTACGTAATGAAAATAATAATTTGCGACACGGAATCTTGAAAAAAAACAGGTGTAAACTGGTTTATGACTCATCACATTTACGTATATATATACCTTATTTTACAAATAGTTTTATTTATAGTTTTGTTTATAGTTTCTTTATTCAAAAAAGCTAAGTACAGTTTTAGTTACATCACTATTAATTTCGCCAAACTATGACGCTTATTGGCGAATACTGCGCTCACTTTAACGATATTTATTTGTACCCTGATTAATTTAAAAAATTAAAACTATTCTAACCAAATAATACATAAATGTTTACCTGTTTTTACCTTACGACTAACAATTCATTTACTAATCTGTTTTCTGTTTTAATTAATATTTTGCGACTCAATTTTTTCTAGCAGAAGCTTTTTTAATTTATTTTCTTGGTTTAAGTACGTAATTACAGATTATTAACACTTATTATCATTCTACAAATTAATTACCTACAGGGGCCTTGCCATTATGTCTTAATGCGATTCAGTTTAGGTTCGCTCGCTGTCAGATTCATACTAAAAGCACCAACTTTTCAGTCTTTTCACAATAAAATTCTGACATGTTCGTAGCGCAGGCGTAAACGCGCCCTTTTATAGGCAAAGGTACTAAGACCATACAGCCAAGCGTTTTACGCCACCCTCATAATAATTATCAGGTTTTCAAATAAGAGTGCGTTCGAAAACCTAAATAATAAAAACAAAGTAACGGTAGGTATTGCATATTGAACTTTAGGTGTTAGGTAAAGAACACAATTTAGGACGCCAATTTAGGTTGATTTAGGTTTGACGAAAATGACTTCGTTGAAAAAATACCTGTAAAGCATGTAACTGACACACTTTTCCGCTTATATGAGAGAGAGAGAGAGAGAGAGAGAGAGAGAGAGAAACATTTATTTACACATATTCGATACACGTACAATTATAATAGGAAGAAATACAATATACTTAGGAATAGTACCGATATGGTGTAAAATGGGCCCCACTCAGCATAATGTTGCGGCAAGCCGCAACGCTGTTTTTCAGTAGGACCCAGATAAAATTAAAAAACTAAACATATAAAATACACATACACTGTGGCGACACGAACGCCGGTGGAAAACACTATACAAACAAGTTATATGTCTTATGTACATTAGTATCTATCTATTTTCTTCGTAGTATTATTTTGTTTGTAATTATTACCAACTACTTATACCGAGGAAAGCTGATTTTCTTGAGTTCCACTATTTTGTGCGTAATCACCTCAAAAATCAAATTTAAAGAAAACTGAGAAATTATATTTACCTGTGTTAAATTGGAAGTATTATTCAGCAATTTTAAAAGGTTGCACTTCATTGGTTTTTATTGTATAGGTGTATGAAGTTAATTAATTTTAAACACAAAACCCTCTTTTTTGCGTCTCTGGATGAGATTTAAAAAAAATGCTAAAACAGGTATTTCTTTATTTTTATTACTTAGTATTTACTCTGAGTTTCATGGTTCTAGAATAATCTAATTTTCTTTTTTCATACAAACTTTAACCCCCCTTTTCACCCCCTTTTTCCAAAATTTTCCAAAATTTCTGTAGCCTATATCCTATTCTGAATTTATTGAAATCGATTTGTGAACATTTCATCAATATCCGTTCAGTAGTTTTTACGTGATGCTCAGTCAAACAAACAAACAAACTCTCAACGATTTTATTATATGTATAGATAGATATATAGACTAGCTGTTGCCCGCGACTTCGTCCGCGTGTGTTTTTGTGATACTTACGGCTTTTTTCGATATCAAAATTATTATTATTATGACTATTAACTTCGTCACGTGAACCACTGAAAGTGTGTACGAAACTATACTTTTAGAATTACGTCATGAAAATAATAATTTATGACACGGTATCTTGAAAAGAAAAACAGGTGTGAACTGGTTAATGACTCATCACATTTATTTATGCCTTATTTTACAAAATAGTTTAATTTATAGTTTTGTTTATAGTTTCTTTATTCAAAAAAAGCTAAGTACAGTTTTAGTTACCTACATCACTATTAATTTCGCCGAACTATGACGCTTATTGGCGAATACTGCGCTCACTTTAACGATATTTGTACCCTGATTAATTAAAAAAAAAAAATATATTCTAATCAAATAATAGGTACATAAATGTTTACCTGTTTTTACCTTACGACTAACAATTCATTTACTAATCCGTTTTAATTAATATTTTGCGACTCATTTTTTTCTAGCAGAAGTTTTTTTATTTATTTTCTTGGTTTAAGTAGGTAGCTACAGATTATTAATACTTATTATCTTTATCTACAAATTAATTACCTACAGAGGCCTTACCATGACGTCGTAATGCGATTCAGTTAAGGTTCGCTCGCTGTCAGACTAAAAGCACAAACTTTTTCACAATAAAATTCTGACATGACATGTTCGTAGCGCAGACGTAAACGCGCCTTTTGATTTTGATTTTTTTAGGCAAAGATATTAAGAGCATACAGCCAAGCGTTTCACGCTGCCCTCATAATATATCAGGTTTTCAAATAAGAGTGCGTTGAAAAACCGAACGCGTTGTGAATAATAGCACATAAATAAAAACAAAGTAACGGTATTGCATATTGAACTTTAGGTGTTACGTAAAGAACACAATTTAGGACGCCAATTTAGGTTGATTTAGGTTTGACGAAAATGTCTTCGTTGAAAAATACCTGTAAAGCATGTAATTATTTTATTAATGTTTTTTCACAATTGACACAGTTTTCCGGCTTTATGTCTTATGTACATTCGTATCTATATATTTTCTCCGTAGTATTATTTTGTTTGTAATTATTACCAACTACTTATACCGAGGAAAGCTGATTTTCTTGAGTTCCGCTATTTTGTGCGTAATCACCTCAAAAATTAAATTTCAAGAAAACTGAGAAATTACATTTACCTGTATTAAATTGGAAGTATTATTTAGCAATTTTAGAAGGTTACACTTCATTGGTTTTTATTGTATAGGTGTATGAAGTTAATTAATTTGAAACACAAAACCCTCTTTTTTGCGCCTCTGGGTAAGATTAAAAAAAAATGCTAAAACAGGTATTTCCTTATTTTTATTACTAAGTATTTATTCTGAGTTTCATGATTCTAGAACAAACTAATTTAATTTTTTCATACAAACTTTAACCCCCCTTTTCACCCCCTTTTTCCAAAAAATTCCAAAATTTCTGTAGCCTATATCCTATTCTGAATTTATTGAAATAGATTTGTGAACATTTCAACAATATCCGTTCAGTAGTTTTTACGTGATGCTCAGTCAAACAAACAAACAAACAAAAATTTTAAAAATTGTTTTAATATGTTCAGTTACCGATTTTAAGTCACCCTGGTCGGTTTTTTTTTTTTAACCTTCAATGTACAGATTTTTTGGTCTCAACGATTTTATTATATGTATAGATAATAACCAATATAGTCTTTGTTTCGCCGATGCCTTAATATGCTATCAGTTATATAAATCAGAAACCTTGATTAGTTCGAACTTTCAAGGACTACCTTGTTATTCAACACCATATCGCGTTAGGCATGTATAAATATAATAAATTGCCTGAAACACTTCATATAAAAGCTCAGAGGTCGTAGCCTAGAAATGAAGCCTACTAGTCTAAACGATACACGCCGCGAGCAAAATTCTACTTCCCTTACGGATCGACCATGACGTTTATATACGTATGACTGTTAACAAAAACAATTATAAAACGTGAAATATCCAATTTTAAGTCCTTTTAAGTAGCTCGGAGAAGTTTAAAAAACGCCGCTTTTAATTATGTGCTAATGAAGTCATCGGCAAATGCCTGTGTCCAATAATTGTAATACCTAAAAGACCCGATTAATAGTTTCGCTCTGATATTATTATTTTCATTAGCTATTTATAAAAAAAATAAGCAAGTACATAATATACTATTTTTTTTATCTCAAAATTTTTATCGACCGTTGCTAGCCTAGAACTTAACTTTGAATTAAATAGAAATAGATAAGCAAAAAGATATTTATTACATCACCGTTAAAAACAAACAATCTTAATTCATTTCTAAAATCAGAAATGAGGTTCATACCCGCAAAGCCATTATTTAAAGTTTATTTTGTTTTCAGGTACTTACAGTTGAGAAAGACAAGAGCAAAATAATCTAATGTCAGTTTATGCTGACTGTACTTGTGGACTGTGGTTGAGTATACTTGTGCTTTTATCCCTGCATACCAAATTCTAAGTCAATCCGACCACTACAAGTGGATCAAATTTTACTCGCAAAGTTTTACTAACGAATAAATTTTATTCGTTAGTACCTATCGTCATAACGTCATCAATAAACAAGAGTTCGACAGAAATGAAATGCCACTTTATTTGTCACATTCACGTCTTTGGCGTAAAATACTAGAATAAGCCAAAAATTTCGTATGGAAAAATTTAATTCCTTTTTCATTGATCGCCATTATACAATTTCCCAAATCAAGTTACCTTGTTTCCCCGGCTCCACCATTGTTACCGCCCTATGATGGGGTAGCACGCAAAGTCTATCAAAACATCTTGACTACAACGGTACAATTGCCGAACACCTTTCCACCTACTTAGTTTCAATAATACAGGAGGCACGCGACAGGACACTGCCACAAAAGCAATGCACTACAAACCATCATTACGAAGAAAAAGAAGTCAGACCAGCTGCCTTCCGACTTCCTCTTCTTACAAACGTGTAATACAAGATGTGCGCATTGTGGAGCCGTTTATTTTAGGGCACATTCATTATGGCACTCAATTTGGCGCGTGTTCTTGTCTTTCTATGTGTTTATAGACACGCGTGCGTGTGCGTCGGGCCCGCGCGAGGGCTCTATGATAGGCGGAAGTTAATTTAAAATCGTAAACATGCGGCGTACTTCAATTTTGTATAAGAACATGATTATATCTGCCTGAAGTGCTTGAACGAAAACCGTCTCTGCGTCGTCTAAGTTGATACTTACTTACTCGGATCCTCTTTTCTTTTTTGAATTTTTCTTAAGATTGATTTAGCTAGTATAATGATCAAGTATGTTCTTAATTCATGGTTTGGCAAATATGATCTAGATTACCATCCACTTCTAGTTATTGTTGAAATCCGCTATGAGGTAGGTACCTTCTGGCTATATCTTAGGTAACAACATTTATTTTGTAAGGAACGAAATTCTTTGGACGCAAATTAAATTCCTGCAAACGCTCTGGCGGAGTTCATTAAGATAATAGAATGATATTTGACATGGTATAAAATACAGTTATTACTTACTAATAATTAATCAAGTAAATGCATACAACATTCTGGTTTTTACGTTCTGCGTATAATAAGTAAGAGATCTGCCTCGTCCATCTTGAAACAAAATCGCGCGCCAACCACTTTTATCGTAACGCATTGTAATGGTTATTTTAGGTAATAACACATTACACGCTTAGTTAAGCAGTTACTAGTAAAACGAGCGTTTCAAATACCATCGAATTAGAAAAAAAGATCAAACAGTAAATTTAGTTCCAATCCTGCACTTTTTTCACCATCCAAATTAATATTACCCCACAAAGCATTTGGATCTGAATATTCATATCCATCCCTAAAAGAGGTCAATATTAGAACCAGTTTCAAGATGGCAGCCATCTGCCGGGGGCGGCGTCTTCCGCTGCATTGTGGCGGCGCACGCGCCGCTGCAGCTTCGCCTTTGATTCTAAGGTTCAGCTTGTCAGGGTCAGGGACCTTGGGTTATATTAGAGATAAGTATAAAAAAATTAACCCCGCAATCCGATCCAGCTATAGCCAAAAATTCTCTATTCGAATTCGTAAGGAAATCTGTGTGACTGCTGCTGGGGAAACTTATTTAAAAATGGTCGGTACTAAACTTAAAAACTAATTAATTATCTTACCCTGGATGCATGATAAATAAAGTTTGAAATGTATACTAAACTTAATAAATACATACATATATAAATCACGTCTTCATCCCTTATTGGGTAGACAAAGCCTAATGCTACAAGACCTAAAGACCACTTTTAGCATAATTGTGGGCGTATAGGTGGAAAAGGAAATCAAAATAGTGATAGGTAGCTACATGCGTAGCCTGTAAAATGATTCCTAAGATTTTTCCCAACTTAATAAATCAAAATACATAATAGTTCAGGGCATACGGCACGGCTAGTACGAGCGCTTCTGACAGCATAAGCTACAGATGGGTTAGGTTTATTCTATAACAATCCTGTTAGGTTGCCATTTTCTGAGAAAATTGCATTATATATTATACTAGCGACCCGCCCCGGCTTCGCACGGTATATTATGCATGTAATATATATATAAACCTTCCTCTTGAATCACTCTATCTATTAAAAGAAATCGTATCAAAATCCGTTGGGTAGTTTTGAAGATATAAGCGTACAAAGGGACATAGGGACAGAGAGAGCGACTTTATTTCATACTATGTAGTGATGATGATGAAGCCAGCCTTTGATCCATTATGAATTCAAACTATTTTAAGACGTAGGTATGTAGATACTCCCCAAAGTTCAAACCTTTCTTAGTTTGGGAAATAGCCTAATTGATGTAAAATTAAAAAATGTCTCGCGAAACATATATTTATTACTTTCTACTACTTAATCACAATAGTTGCACGTGCAGAAAGAAGGCGCTAACTAAGATAAGAGAGAAATTCTATCTAGATAGAAAGCCATTACAAATCTTGCAATGGAAGTGCCCGAAATTTGAACACTCAGAAACAAAGGACTACGGAATAAGAGCGTAACTCCACTTTGATAATGTGTGATCCCTTTATTTCACATTTGTAGTGTCACAGTAGTTTTGTGTGAAAACTTTGATATCGCAAATTAGGAACCTAACCTTGGTGTAACAAACGTTATTAAAAGTAATAAGCGCCATATTTCCAACTAATAAACCAACCCTTCAAATGCCGACGGGTGTCCCTTGTTGGCACAGAAGCTAAGCCCCTGTAACGGTGTTTGTCCGACAAATTTATGTCAGTCATTACGGCACTGTCAATAATCTACTTATCTACCAGAACCACGCCTCGATATGAGAGTTTGACATCTGTAAGCTAGTACCAGGTCTGTATAAATGGCAGACGGTCATTTCAATTTGGTTTTGTTAGGCATTTCGGCCCGCGGCTTATAGCTTTTGGATCACACTAGAATTTGAAACACGCTAATTAACATGTTATTGTTTATCAATTATATTGATTTATATTAACTTTAAACAAATGCATCCGTAAGTAACAGAGTAATGTATCTTGACGTAACAGGGGTTAGTTGACAAAGAAAATCCTACTATAATAATATAATAATAATAGTAATAGGTTAGTTTTTTTATAATGTTTTTATATTTTGTATTGATATTGTTTTATTACCTACTTTTTAGGTATATCAATATTGTAAAAACCTAACTTAAGATAAAATAAATATACACTATAATCCTACTAATATTATAAATGTGAAAGTTTGTGAGTATGGATGTTTGGATGTTTGTTACTCTTTCACGCCAGAACGGCTGGACAGATCTGTATGAAATTTGAAACATAGACAGATTATAGTCTGGAATAACATAGGCTACTTTTTATCCCGGAAAATAACGTAATCCCTGCGGGATAGCGATAAACGAATTCTATGCAGACGGAGTTGCGGGCAACAGCTGTTATCTCTATATGGGATAAGCATCGTGAGGTTCAATTGACGTTTTACCATATCCACAATAGCTAATGAATGTAATTAAGTTATAAAAGCCAATAAGACTTCACGATATTAATGTTATCCAGTGGGCACGAGTCAATAACAAAAGTCAATCACTTCGATTCCTAGACATGAACTAACACAGCTACTGTTACTTATCAAACCACTTGTATTCTATTACACAATACACAGACCTACAGTGGATGAGTGTATGGTATTGGCACGGCATTGTCCATTGTGTGCCGGCGTTGGCCCATTGTTCCTTGTGTACACTACGCGGCGGGCATCGGTCTTACGTGGGGGTTATGACTTCTTGTGCTGACAGCTAAAATTATGGATTAATTTTTTTAAAGTCTGAATATTTTCTACTCAAAATATAGATTAACCCTTTAACCGCCGTGGTCTTAAATATATTATAAAATATCCATCTCATTTCGCCGTAGTCTTATAGATAAGACAATAAGTCATATATTTTTTGACACTCGGCGATACTGGCATGTTCGAAATTAATCTTTTTGGCGGCTAAAAGGTTAAAGTTTTGTTTTATGTTAAAAAGAAGATATTGAAATTGCTCCACCTATTATGCACAAATTTCAAGACAAACTCGCTTTCAAATAACTACACTTTTTTAAAAATTTTAGATCTATGTAACCGATATAAATACATTACACAAAAACACCCTTAGCATGTACAAGTACCTAGATAATGCTGGTTTGTTTTTATCTCATGAATATTACATATACCTACCTAAATGAAACAAGAACGCAGTTATGCGTGAAAATGCATTGGACGTGTTTATGCCACAAAACGTACCACGCCATAAGCCATAAATGACTAAGAAACCGAAATAAAAGTATTCCACTAAGCACATTGAAATGACAAATCCGACCCCGACATGATTTAGAGTAGATCAAATAAGTAAACTCCCCGAATGTAATATTACAGATATAAATTGTCATCATGTAATTGTGGTGCAGAAAAACCAACTTACAAGTTCTGGTGGCAAAAATGGAAACAAATTTTGGGACATAGGAACTTGTTGTGTCAATGAGACTAGTGGCGCCGCTCCTGATAGCAGATATATGTTGGTACTGGTATAATAACTGTGTACTGTTGTCAGAAAAGTAAAGCCAGGGTGTTACGGTTCGGCAGCGTGGTTCCGTGGAGCAAAATCCGCGTTTCGTCGCCAAATTACATGATTTATTGTCAGCGCAGATCGAGCGGTAATTTTGAACCAAGACCGTGCACACACGAGGTGATATTTATGGAATGGTGTGAAATTGAACATGGATCATACAATACATGACTTCATAAAATACTATGCATGGTATTTAAATAAAATCTATAAATGTAACTATATCAAAATGTTCAAGAAAAGAAAATCAGTAAAAAACTAAACAATCAGTGTAACATGAAGTGTTAAAAAAAAACAGTTTCCGAATAGTGGCAATGTCGTTAAAGTCATTGGTTGTTCAAGTTACTGATTCTGTATCCAATTAAGTCATTAGATCTAGTTTTTTCTTTAATGAAACGAAACCAAGCAGTGTGACCCGCGTTAGTAAAGGGGAAACAGAGGCAATATGAGCGAAAATATTATAATAAACTGTAAAGCTATATTGTGAATGTGACATCCACGTGGCGCCCGCGCCCATTTAAGGGTTGCGAGGGGTCTTTATAAACTGAAGAGATTATTTTAAACAATTACCCGGACATTCATCATTTTCCCCGATTAATGGCTTATCGAACATATGACAGCTAATCGTGGGATGAGTATTTGAAGGACAATTTACAATAAAGGTACACGTGGTAGCTGTAGCGCTCGTTGTGTAGTGATTATTGTTACTTTTTTGCTTCGGTTGTTCGTCATCAAAACAGAATTTTGAACCTTTCATCATCATCATCATCATTTCAGCCATTACAAGTCCACTGCTGGACATAGGCCTCTCCTTTAAATCTCCAATAAGACCGGTTGGAAGCTGCTTGCATCCAGCGCGATCCTCCGATCTTAATGAGGTCATCGGTCCACCTTGTGGGTGGACGGCCCACGCTGCGCTTGCCGGTGCGTGGTCTCCACTCGAGGACCTTTCGACCCCATGAACCCTTTAACCTTTGCCCTTTGAACCTTTATTTATTACGAACTCTAAAGTTGTTGAATCCTTCTAAATGCGGTATTTAAATTTTAATAAACTTGACAGAACAAAAAAACTGCTACTACCATGATCAATCTCGGCCTTTTCTTCGTCTCCCCAAAGCGCAGATCGTGTCACTTTCCTCTATTAAGAAAACTGCATTTCCTGCACGCGATTGCAGTGACATCAAACACGAATTAACTTTCAGTCCCCCTCCGCTATCAATCCGGACACGATCCTTTAAGTGGTCCGGCGGACCTCGGCGGCAGTGGGTGGGTTAACGCTAGGGTGAAGGAAACATTAAGTGTTAAGTGAATTATTTTAAAACAAGTCTTCATGGATTTTACTTGGTGGTAGGGCCTTCTGCAAGGTCCGTCCGGATCGCTACCACCATCTTACTCGCTAATCCTGCCGCTAAGTAGCAGTGCTTGCACTGCTGTGTTCCGGTGTGGAGAGTAAGACAGCCGGGGAAATTACGGGCACAAGAGTCATTGCATCTTAGTCCTCTAGGTTGGCAACGCATCTGCAATCCCTCCGGGGTTGCGGGTGTCTATGGGCAGTGGTGATCACTTACCATCAGGTGACCCACTTGCTCGTTTGCCTTCCTATTCATATAAAAAAAAAAAAAACTTAATATCAATATTTGGTTTCAGCAAGAATTTCAGTCAAAAGTACCTGAGTTGAATGACGCTTGTATGACGCTCTCGGGTACACATCAAAAGTTTTTGTTTCGAAGGCTTTTGCATCTTTATCGTTTCTAATTGTTCCGAAACAAGGAACACTAAAGCTCAGTGTGCGAGCTCGACTCGTCGAACTTGGCTGTTTATTGACACCGTTGAATTACGATTCGAATGACCCTCAGACCAAAGTTGCATCAGGTTGATCTGCTCTAACTTTAATTGCTGAAAATAAATAAAAATGGTCACTACTCTTATGCAGTCTTACATTTGGCAACCTCAGTAACCGTATAAGGTCGATAATCGCACCGAATGAACTTGAATTTTAACGTAGCAACAGCCTTCTGAAGCTATTTACTTTTTATCGTCTCGCTATTTTTGAGTAAAAACGATTTGGTATAATAACCACAGCACTTAATTTTCGGTGATGACATATACAGTTGTCCCCACATTGTCGTGTTCTCACGCGACAAGCGAGAGGGGGTTACTCCGGAATACGAAATTCGAAGTTCACATACTATCCCTCACACTCTCCCATTAATGCCGTTTAGTGTGAGTGGAACGCCACGAAAAAGACGCGACAAGCGAGAGGGGGTTACTCCGGAATACGAAATTCGAAGTTCACATACTATCCCTCACACTCTTCCATTAATGCCGTTTAGTGTGAGTGGAACGCCACGAAAAAGAAGGATTTTTTAACTTCGAAGTAGGCCTGAGGATTAATCGACACGCGACGCTACAGATATTGTCCATTTGCGACAAGCGCCAAAGTCATCGTGTTAATGGAATGGAAGATTTGGGAGGTCTTAGCTTTCGTGGTGTTAGTTGTGTGAGAAGCGAGACGGAGAAAAAGATGGCGGATGAAATGGGATTAGTGCGGTTTATAAAGAAGCTCGTAAGCGACATTAATTTAAGAGCAGTCTTACAAAGTTCTGCTAAACTTTATTTGTTAGGTTGTTGGTTTAGGTTAATAAAAAAAAAAAAAAAGTAAAATTTGTATGGTAATTTTGTATTTTTTTTATTGTTTGTGTTACTGTTGTAAATAAGACTGGCTTGAAATTTGGTATGGATATTTAAGTTGCATGACAATACAATAATCTGGTTGTGGGTTCAGATGCTGGCCAGGACCGTCTCCGCAGGAGAGTACTCTTCAAAGGTTGGAATCACGTAATGCTCAATGTGTTATTGACTGTACACCTTTGAATGTAGATAGACCTCTTAACAATTGTCTCTCATTCTCCAACCTACCTATATATGTAGGTACCTACGTCTTAACTGTCAGGCACAGTCCTCCTCTCAAAATGAGAGGGCTTGGGCCATACCTCCCAAACTCTAATATTTATCTACAAATAAAAGAAAGTTAAAACGAAAAGGAGTAACAACGGTGTCATCGGCAGCTAATTACAAGGCACAAGCTTCATACAACTCACACAACTCGCTACAATAAAGATGTCATGTTTTTTGTCGCCCTCGCGCCCCCTCTAAGCGTAACACAACAAATTTAAACGATATTGTGTCAATACCGCGAATGTTATGCGTGTGCCACTAACTCTGACACATTTGAGTGAAACTCAAAAGCTTCGATCAGTAGGAAGCTTTTATGAGAATAAGCCTGATTTGTCAAAAAAAAAGTAAATGCTAGTATTTAATCGTACAAATTCTTGTCGATATTTAAATTATGTAAATTAACTTCATGCCAGTTAATGTCTTAGATCACAATGCAATAAGAAAAATATATTTTTCTAAAAAATACAGCTAATATTGAAATAAAAACGTATAATTAACACGCCGCCCCAATTATTCTTCTATAACATTGCTTTTTGAACCTAAATAAACTACAAGTAGGTACGAGTAGCAAACACAAAACATTGGAACTGTTATAAATATTATTCCTAAGAGTGCTAATGAATTCGTCAATTGTTTTGTCACATTCGCGGTATCGCGCGCGCGTCCCAAAGTGCGTTCTAACCTAGGGTCCCGCGGCATATGCCCCGGATCGCCCACTGACAATATTTCACGCAATTGTGCGCTAAATCCCCGCGGTGGATCGCTGAGTGACGGTACGCGCACGCTGCATCTGTAGGATGGTATAAATAATAATAATAATTATTATTATTATATTATATTACCCTATAAATGTGTCCCACTGCTGGGCAAATGCCTCCCCTCTTCACTTCCATATCTCCCTATCCAAAGCTATTTAGTATAAATAAGATAATATAAAGTAAAATACCGAAATAAATAAATATCAGAGAACATTCACACGAATTGAGCTAGTCCCAAAATAGACTCTAGTAAGGTTTGTGTTATGGGTACATACTTATATCGGTATATAGTTAAAACAGGACTTGTATAATTAACTAGCTGTTGCCCACAGGGCTTCATCACTATAGTCGCTAAAATTGAACTTTCAAGTTGACAGCCGCGTCTTATCGACACAATTTTTCATGACGTGGCAGACTACATATTTGGCGGAACAGACTTAGTAAAAAAGATGACGAATGTATCTTCCATGCTGGTCTGGCAGCAAGGAAAAAACAAAGAATGTACCAGTTGCTTCTCATCCTGCACTGATGGTAAAAGCCCATCGAGGGAATGGACGAAAATCTTAGGAATCATTTTATAGGCGATGCGGCTACCCATCACTATTTTGAATCCCCTTTACTATACGTCCACAATTTCGCTAAACGTAGCCTTTAAGTCTTGTTACCTTAGGCTATGTCTATCCGGTAAGGGATAAAGACTTGATTAATTATATATGTATGTATGTATGTATGAATGTATGACGACGGTGGCAGCGTACGCGCACCGCGCAGCGCAGCGGTCTGCACAAATACAGATATGAAATAAATAGCCACGCCATTATCTGTAATGGGTAATGGCCCTAACGCCGTGGTAATGCTTTACAACTATTTGTCATTTCTGTTGTTTGTAAAAAACGGGGGCTATTAAAAGTCACGATTAACATAAAAGTGTGTGGGATGTTCGTTTTTTTAATACTCTGTTGTTTTATTTCATACATGAATTTACACACAAACAAAAAGATAGAATATTTGAAGTAAAATAGGTTTGTCCACCGATTACTTAAGTACATATAAGAGGTTAAAAATACGTAGAGGCCATTCCATTGAAATTCGTACTCCCAACTTTTTTCTGAGATTTTGTTTTATTTTCGGATTCTTACTCAGAATCACGAAATGTCCCGAAAATTCCATACATTTTCTAGCCTAAAATTTTGTTCCATTCCGTTACCTCCATACAAATTTGTATGAATAAAGTAACAGAATGGAAAATTTAACTTTTGAATGATGAACAATTTTCCGACGAATATAAAAACTAACAAACTGAAAAACGGAATGAACTTTCACATAAAAATACCCCACATCAAACCGGAAATACTTATGTTATCAAAACCTATAATAAAAAGAGACTGCAAAATAATGTCAAGTGGATAACCGTTCCGATATTTGAGAAATACCCAAAGGAAATGCTGGTGTAAAGATAATACTACTGACGAAATATTGTATCTTTGCAGGAATGAATAAGAATGAAGATACGGTCTATCGAAATAACTCAAGGAAGATTCACCAATATTACATCTTGGCGTCCGTTTGTCGCGCATAAAATTTAAATGAATATTTAAAGCACTAGGCAGACTTCAGATCAGCACTGCATTACGTTACGGGAAGTAGATACACGGTACGAAGTCGTCGCAAGATTTTCCAAAAAGCAAAAATATATCGATGCTTTAGATCTGACAACTCATAACCGCAAAATTCGGTATTATGCGAGTTATTTTTTATAAGAAATCACGAGAAATATTTGGCGTCAAAAAAGCACAACATTTTGCGGTTACGGATTTTGATGTATATGTTGACGATGTAGCGGCGCTTTGTCACCACACTTTCTTAGGGAAGCATTAGCAACTACCAACAACATATAGGCCTTTTGACATAAATATCTGTAACGACCCTAGCGCCACTTATTCCCGACTACACAAACTGCTACGACTGACGAGTAGCTAGCGCTAGTGACGCCACAATTTTCTACATCGCGCCAACGAAGTCTCTCAACACTGATGCATAAATACTACTTTTTCCTACTCTCTTCCTTTGGACTCCGATCCCCAGGCATAACATCTACCAAGAAAAAGATCTCTTTATTGTGGACACTCCCCACATAATTGCATAAAATCAATCGACGCTCAAAACAAATATCCAAGTTCTCTCACCTTGGAAAGGCAGACCTACATGTCTCGTTGCCGTACTTGTCACACTTGGCCTTACTCTTAACATCGATCATCAGGGCAAGTACACAAGTTCAATTTTTTGTGGTCGTAAAGTGTTACGAGCACGTCAAGAGCGTCACGGTCGCCGTGTCATAAAGCAGCGGGTTTACGAGTTGAAACTCATCAGCTGACTCGCGAGACGTATTTAGATATCATTGGGCAATGGAGCGTCGAGAGGTTAAGTACAAATTGACGTAAACTCACACTCTACATGACAGAAACATCAGTATAAACGTATTTCAAAAAGGGGAAACTAATTACTAAACGATAAATTATAGTAAGTAAGTAAGTAAATGTTTTATTGTACAAATATAAAGAAACAGATACATTTCACACAAAAATAAAAATAATATTAATATATGCACAAAGGTGAGCTTATCCCTAAAAGGGATCTCAACCAGTTAACCTTTGAGTAGATGAGAGCAGCGTTAAACGAGGGGCCGACAAAGTGTGATTTTAAAATTCCAGATAGTGAAAGCCACAATATAACGCACATATCTAAATACAATAAACGAATCATAAAATAAACTACTAAACATCATTACACACATGCATACATACAAAATACAATAAGAGTACACATATACAATATCTAAGGAGATGGTGTGAGCCACATCCTCCTCAAGCCTTCCCTGAATGACGCCTGATAGAAGTCGGTAACCGATTTCACAGCCTAGCAGAGACACAAATAAACGAATAGACCAATAGACGCCATCACAGCCAAAAAAAAACACACTAGAAATCGTCTTGTAAATCAAATCGACCTGAATTCTAAACATAAATATCAGTGAATGTTTGGAATCGCTCTTACCAATCAATCGTACTAAGTCAGTTTGTTTTTTTCTGCTCACATCAAAATAATACGGTCGTCTATAAATAACGTTATTCCCCTAAATTGAATATTTCGATGTTTCCATCAAAGCAGGTGCGATGTCACCTTCATATTACAAAGAGCAGGGACAAAAGAAACTCGCGAAGCCGACCGAGTGCCCACACCGCGGAGATAAAACAAAAGAGCGTTTGATCTGCCACCCTGCAACACTTGCAAGGCGTCACACCAAACACGCAATTTGCTTGAGACAAGTCGCCGCCATTGTCAAAATAATTATAACATTTATAACGCACAGGGAGACAAGTTTGAACAGGCTTCCCGTTTCGCAACAGCTTCCCAAAATTTCTCTTTCGATTATCGAAACAATCAAAGTTTATTTGGATCGCGTTGGGTAAGCGTGACGTCATCTGGATCTCGAGGCCTCGGAAATTATTGTTATTAATTAGGGAGGGCCTTTGGATTAATTAAGTAGGGCGCCAATCACGTCGTCTCGAGTGCTCGACGCGCGGCAGTCTTAGAACGTCTTTGTTAACATCTCTGCCATAGACTTACAGAGGGCAGGACATGGTCGCAGCGTACAGAGAAACTGTGAAAGTATGCTTCTTTGCGGTTTGTCTATAATTCTTATTGATTTTGTTATTGGGGGACACATAACATTAAGTCATTTATGGTATTGTAACCCTGCGACCCTGGTTACGACCACAGTCTTACACGATTCCTTAGAGTTTAGGTATACAGAACATGTGGGAATAAAAAATGCATGCCAATGTTAATCACTATGATATTTTTCCATATATTCATTAAGCGCACGAGAAAAATGAAGAGTTGGAGAAACCACGCTTTCGGACGCATTTTGATTGATTATGAGTAAATGTAACGCTTCGTCTTTGAATTCAAGTAACTAAAAATGTAAACTAAGTAACTTATTAGCGCAGCGCAAACTTAACAGAATGATAATATGATGAATCTCGCAATTTCTTCCGGGGGTCTATCCCTACATCGCTCGTCATTCCCCCGACGATTAAGGAGTGGGATAATTTTAATCGTGCGCGAATTGTCGAGCGTAATGTCCCGGCCACGTGGCGCCGTCCTAATTCAGAGTGAACTACATACTCTTAATGGACGTCAAGACTGTGAATGTCTTCAAAGTTCATCAGTTAATTTTGATTAAATTATTTAATATTGCGGGTAATTTATTTGACTACACCAAATCAATGTTCCCTAAGGTTATTTTAATGTTTTAATAGATTAACCAATGATAATAAATAATAATTATATTCTTTCGGCGTGCCTAACTATGTTACCTTTAGTTTTGCACCGTAGCGAAGTTTTCCTGACCGCGTCCCAAGACCGTAAATTCGAAATATTTCCCCCAGATTCCTCAGCATTATGCCGTCCCATTCATTCTCGGGGAAAAACGAAAATTCTTTAATTTCTTGTGCAATTAACATCCAGCGTCAGTGCCGAGGCAACGCCAAGTGTCATCGTAAGTCTCGGAGCGCGTCATTAAGGGCATCTGCAGCGCGCTAAATAACGAAAAAACCCCACAAGTGGGGGTGGGGGGCGAGATGAGAGATTTTATTTAACAAAGTCTATATTAACCCGGTGCAATTAGAGAGCGTTAACGAGCAAGCGGTAATGACTGTTGGCCCGGTATTCTTAAAGCTGACGATATAGGCCTACGACACTTTTTCTGCAGTTAAGCTTTGACAATCAAAGTCAAATTAGGTGTTCCTAAATAAATATCAAATACCGCCACTCTACTATTCTCAAGGAGGCACCTAAATCTTTGTGTATCCTACACGTGATAGCTTGATAGTTTGGCTAAATACTGTTTATAAATATAAGATTTAGGATCATGAGCTTACATCACTTTATTGTGAAGGTTTAAAATATCAAGGCCATTTAACAATGAGACTTAACACGTAAACAAAGTTTTGGGCTGCGGACGTTTTCGGTGGTTAGGTACTAGAGGCAGTATTAGGTACATAATCTATTTACAAATCTGTCCTGTACAAATACTGTAGAGATTAAAGTTAATAAACTGCAAACGTTTACAGTAATCCGTATGTATTGTAAGAGCTATAGAAAACTTAAACTTAAAAATATTTTGAGCAAAAAAATGCGAAACTACTCGTTCAGTTATGTATTGACAAGTAAACATAATATCCATCTTTTAAGATACTAAAACTAGGTTTATAGGATCCTGACCTTGTTTCGGCTTCTTCGGGTTGGTGTGTGATTAGAAAAGAACTAAGGTAACAAAAAATGACCGTATTTCGGGCAACATTTCGCGCGCGCTTGAATGTCGCTGGGCCTTTAGTATTCTAAAGGCCCAGCCCGCTCCGCGTTGACACATTACCAGAGAGTGATGCGAATTCAAATAATTTAAATATAATAATCGTTACGACGGCAGCGGGCAGCTATTTATTGTTTAATTAACCCCCGGTCCGGCGCCAAACACCCCAATTGTTTATGATAATGCTAAAACGGGAAATTAGCCGAAGAAAAATCTTAAGGTGCTGGGGCGAGGAAATTTTGTACTGAAAATGCATCACCTAACTTTTATGCAGCGATTTTGATGACGCTTTACTGGTAATTTACCAATACTGTACAACTCTAGTACAACTACATAATAACAAATAGAAACAATCAAATATTTATTTACATTTTCAATAACAATTATTTTATTCAGATAATGGAAAACCAGACTCAAGGCACGTCTTACTTTTTCATTGGTTTCTTTTCTTTCTTCATGTAAAAAATACAATACATAGCTGCATTACTTCTTACATTTAATTGAAATCATCCATTAATGTGAAATCTGAGTTTAAAATCGACGTATTCGCTTCCGGATTTACACCATATCTTAATAACCTTATATAATTTTATCGCCATGACATTTGATATTCTAATCAACGACGAGCTCACATTAAATTAATTGCTGCTAAGTAACAACAGTTTGAAATGGTAGGTGGACATTTTGCTGGAAATCTTTTGGGTAGTCAACACATTTTGGTCCCACACCACTTCCAAGGTTTCTTCAATAAAACAGGACTGGATGTCCACTTCTATGTTTTGTCCTAGCGACATCTGTTGAACTGTGGCGCTATACATATCGCGAGGTTAGTGGCTCGGTGCATACCCACTATAAACACATAAGAAGGATATAGTATAGATTCAGGCGTTACTTTACAGATTCTTCGACAACATCCGCATCAACATCCGCTGAACATGCCTCGGGAGATAGCTGAAACAAGTGTCCGGAGGATGGTGGTTTTGATTGTATTTTCAGTAACTTTTTCGTTGATTATCGCATTTTCTAAAGCATTGACTGCATGAATAGATTCAACGGGAGTGTTGTGAAGAACACCAATATCTCGGCTTTAGTCTATTTAAGGATATTAGGTTTTGAAACGTAACACGAAGTAACGAAGAGGAAGCAATGCGCTGCGATAGTTATTTTGAGTGGTGTCATTAGACGAAATTACGGTGATAGCGTGCTCGTGCACCGCCGGCTGTAGAGCCAAATTGGGTTCTTTATTGCACACTAATTCGACCAAACATTCGCCTCTTAATTTAAAACACTCCACGTAAAATTACACGTGCCTACCGCTAAATTTTTATCAACGAACAATGCCTCAATTGAAGGAACACTTTTCCTGATTCCACATTGTTTACTCCTTTCATTTGTTAACACTTTCGTTTCTCAACACCCCGGTCTTTTGTAACGCTATTCATAATTTTGACAAAAGAATAAACGTAAACAAGAAACTGAACATCTGGAAATAGGATTAATATTTCGTGCTTCAAGAGTACATTTTGCAGCTACGTTATGTTGAGTTACTTGCGTTAAAAAAGACTAATTTATACTAATCAAACAATTTTGACTTTTTTTTTTATCTTGGAATGATCCTTTGCATCGCTTGGTTGTTTATTAAAAGTGTCTCTACGGCGTAGCGGTCGTAGCACTCTCTTAATGGTCAGTAGTAGCCAGTAGCGTAGCTGTATAAGGTATTGTTCTTCCAATAGTTGTATAGGGTAACGGGTTTTTTTTATAGAAGTTTGAAAAGTGAACAGTAATTTTTGCACGTCAGTGTAAATGCATACTTTTATGTACCTTGATAGCCGCAGACCTAACGTCATACTAGATAGACAATTGTGTTAATACGACACGGTAATTAAAAACGCAAGCATTTACTTTTGACATTGATTAGACCCTGTTAGACCTCAACGGTGAAAATTGGTATCAAAACAACAATGAATATTAATAGAACATCTGGTTTATTATTTTGTTGTAGTAAAAAATATGTGACGACATGAAGAAACTTTAAATTAAATGATTTACTATTTATAGTAGGACGAAGTACAATCTAATTTATCGTTTACTCCTTTGGTATAAGCGTTAAACGTGTTATTTCGTGTTGATTAGTCATCAAAAATAAAAATTACTTCCGTGAACTAATTTTTCTCATTAACCATTTTATTTACTTAGACTACTTTAGCAGATGATAAATTTCTACACTGACCCCACAATCGGGATTGTCTATTATTATAATATATATAGCTGAATACCCACTGACTGACTCACTGACTCACTGACATGCTGTTTTGAAGAACCCATAAGAGGTGTGGTTAAACTCTATACGCCATCGCATCAGAAATGCCTCCGTGACCACCAGAAAAATACGAAATCGACCTGAACGTGGAAATTGACTTGACATATGGGGCGGTTCTCCGCAACGGCTCGACCTATCGAGTTTGCCCGGAACTAAAGTCGCTCAGAACAGCCGGCCAATGGGTGAGCCGGTCCAAGATTTTTCAAAATGGCGAAAACAAGATGGCCGCCATACAAAATTGAAACGCGAATATCTCAGAGGCCAGTCGAGATAGACGGGTGGTGCTCGACCAAATGTCATTCAGAGTTGAGGGGGAAATCTGACTAAGCAATTTTTTTTCCAAGATGGCGGATTCAAAATGGCGGCCAAAATTTTTTTTTATCCGATCCGATTGAAATTTTGCATCCGGGGCTCTTTGGGGCCATAGATTCTAATGGCATACTTTATTTTTCAATTCCGCCATTTTCCAAGATGGCCGCCATACAAAGTAATTTCTGAATATTTGACCTGTTGTTTTGAGGAACCCATAAGAGGTGGGGTTCGGCTCTATACACAATCGCTTCGGAAATGTTATGATTAGTACCAAAAAAATGAAAAATTGACCTGAACGTGGAAACTGACTTAACATATGGGGCAGCTCTCCGCGATGACTTGCTCTATCGAGTTTTCCCGGAACAAAAGTCGCCCAGAACAGCCAGCCAATAGGTGAACCGGTATTTTTTTTTCAAAATTGCAAAAACAAGATGGCCGCCATACAAAATTGAAACGCAAATATCTCAGAGGCCAATCACAACAGGTGGGTGGTGCTCGAACAAATATTGTTCAAAGTGGGAGTTGTAATCGGACGACTCATTTTTTTTTCCAAGATGGCGGATTCAAAATGGCGGCCAAATTTTTTTTTAATCCGATCCGATTGAAATTTTGCATCCGGGGCTCTTCGAGGCCACAGATTCAAACGTCATACTTTATTTTTCGGTTCCGCCATTTTCCAAGATGGCCGCCATACAAGGTAATGTCAAACTCATAGACTCACTTGTGTTGTATAGCAGCTTTTAGAAAAAGGGTTCAACTTTATACACCATCGCATAAGAAATTCGATCACAAATACAAAATAAATGCAAAACCGACCTTAACGTGGAAACTGACTTGACACATGGGCCAGCTCTCCGCAACGACTTGCCCTATCGAGTTTGCCCGGAACTAAAGTCGCTCAGAACAGCCAGCCAATGGGTAAGCCGGTGCTTTTTTTTCAAAAGCGCGAAAACAAGATGGCCGCCATACAAAATTGAAACGCCAATATCTCAGAGGCCAGTCGAGATGGATGGGTCGTGCTCACTAAGTGACATACAGGGTGGTAGGTTACCCTCCGCGGTCCCCGCGGGGGCCGCGGCCCCCACGCGAAATACTTTTTCCAAGATGGTGGTTTCAAAATGACGGCCAAAGAATGTAGTAAAAAACGTTAGAAATATTTGAAAAAAATACAGGGTGGTAGGTTACCCTCCGCGGTCCCCGCGGGGGCCGCGGCCCCAACAATAGGCTGGCAGGGTACCCTCCGCGGGTCCCGTGGGGCCCGCGGCCCCCATGTGAGATGCTGTTCCCAAGATAACGGCCGAAGAATAAGGTAAAAAAAAGGTGAGAAATATTTGAAAAAAAAACAGGGTGGCAGGGTACCCTCCGCGGGTCCCGTGGGGCCCGCGGCCTCCATGCGAAATGCTTTTCCTAAGGTGGCGGCCAAAGAATATAGAAAAAAGGCTAGAAATATTTGAAGAAACAATAGGCTGGCAGGGTACTCTCCGCGGGTCCCGTGGGGCCCGCGGCCCCCATGTGAGATGCTGTTCCCAAGATAACGGCCGAAGAATAAAGTAAAAAAAAGGTGAAAAATATTTGAAAAAAATACAGGCTGGTAGGTTACCCTCCGCGGGTCCCGTGGGGCCCGCGGCCTTCATGCGAAATGCTTTTCCTAAGGTGGCGGCCAAAGAATATAGAAAAAAGGCTAGAAATATTTGAAGAAACAATAGGCTGGCAGGGTACCCTCCGCGGGTCCCGTGGGGCCCGCGGCCCCCATGTGAGATGCTGTTCCCAAGATAACGGCCGAAGAATAAAGTAAAAAAAAAAGGTGAGAGACATTTGAAAAAAATACAGGCTGGTAGGTTACCCTCCGCGGTCCCCGCGGGGGCCGCGGCCCTTATGCGAAATACTTTTTCCACGGTGGTGGTTTCAAAATGACGGCCAAAGAATGTTGTAATATTTGAAAATAACACAGGCTGGCAGGGTACCCTCCGCGGGTCCCGTGGGGCCCGTGGCCCCCATGCGAAAAAAATAGGATGGTAGGCTACCCTTCGCGGCCCCCGCGCGAAATACTTTTTCCAAGATGGCGGATACAAAATGGCGGCCAAAGATTATAGTAAAAAATGTTAAAATATTTGAAAAAAAAAACAGGGTGGCAGGGAACCCTCCGCGGGACCCGTGGGGCCCGCGGCCTCAACGCGAAATACTTTTTCCAAGATGGCGGATACATAATGGCGGCCAAAGATTATAGTAAAAAATGTTAGAAATATTAAAAAAAAACAGAGCGGTAGGGTATGAATCATTGTTATCAAGGTGGCGGTTTCAAAAAGGCGGCCAAAATATATAGTAAAAAAAAATAGTTAGGATTATTAAAACAAAACAGGGTGGCACGGGACCTCCGCGGGGCCCTCGGGGCCCGCGGCCCCCACGCGAAATACTAGTTATAATATATATAGCTGAATACCCACTGACTCACTCACTCACCCCAGAGTTGTTTGGAAGAACCCAGAAGAGGTGTGGTTAGACTCTATACATCGTTGTATCAGAAATGCTTGCCCGACCACCAGAAAAATACGAAATCGACCTGAACGTGGAAATTGACTTGACACATGGGGCGGTTCTCCGCAACGGCTCGACCTATCGAGTTTGCCCGGAACTAAAGTCGCTCAGAACAGCCGGCCAATGGGTGAGCCGGTCCAAGATTTTTCAAAATGGCGAAAACAAGATGGCCGCCATACAAAATTGAAACGCAAATATCTCAGAGGCCAGTCGAGATAGATAGGTGGTGCTCGACCAAATGTCATTCAGTGTTGAGGGAGAAATCTGACTAAGCAATTTTTTTTCCAAGATGGCGGATTCAAAATGGCGGCCAAATTTTTTTTTAATCCGATCCGATTGAAATTTTGCATCCGGGGCTCTTTAAGGCCACAGATTGTGATGGCATACTTTATTTTTCGGTTCCGCCATTTTCCAAGATGGCCGCCATACAAAGTAATTTCTGTATATTTGACCTGTTGTTTTGAGGAACCCATCAGAGGCAGGGTTTGGTTCTATACAATTTCGCATCAGAAATTATATGATAAGTACAAGTAAAAGCAAAATTGACCTGAATGTGGAAACTGACCTGACACATGGGCCAGCTCTCCGTAACGAGTTGCCCTATCGAGTTTGCCCGGGACAAAAGTCACTCAGAACAGCCAGCCAATAGGTGAACCAGTATTTTTTTTTCAAAATTGCAAAAACAAAATGGCCGCCATACAAAATTGAAACGCAAATATCTCAGAGCCCAGTCGCAACAGGTGGGTGGTGCTCGAACAAATATTGTTCAAGGTGGGAGTGGTAATCTGATGAGCTAAATTTTTTTCCAAGATGGCGGATTCAAAATGGCGGCGAAATTTTTTTTTATTCCGATCCGATTGAAATTTTGCATCCGGGGCTCTTCGATGTCACAAATTCAAACGCCATTCTTGATTTTTCGATTCCGCCATTTTCCAAGATGGCCGCCATACAAAGTAATGTCAGACTAACAGACTCGCTTGTGTTTTATAGCAGCTATTAGCGATAAGATTCGACTGTATATACGATTGCATAAGAAATTTTATCACAAGTACAAAAAAAATAGAAATCCGACCTGAACGTGGAAACTGACTTGACACATGGGCCAGCTCTCCGTAACGACTTGCCCTATCGAGTTTGCCTGGAACTAAAGTCGCTCAGAACAGCCAGCCTATGGGTGAACCGGTATTTTTTTTTCAAAATTGCGAAAACAAGATGGCCGCCATACAAACTTGAAACGCGAATATCTGAGGCCAGTCGAGATGGATGGGTTGTGCTCGACTAAGTGACATACAGGGCTGTAGGTTACCCTCCGCGGTCCCCGCGGGGGCCGCGGCCCCCATGCGAAATACTTTTTCCAAGATGGTGGTTTCAAAATGACGGCCAAAGAATGTGGTAAAAAACGTAACAAATATTTGAAAAAAATACAGGGTGGTAGGTTACCCTCCGCGGTCCCCGCGGGGGCTGCGGCCCCAACAATAGGCTGGCAGGGTACCCTCCGCGGGTCCCGTGGGGCCCGCGGCCCAAACAATAGGCTGGCAGGGTACCCTCCGCGGGTCCCGTGGGGCCCGCGGCCCCCATGTGAGACGCGGCCTCCATGCGAAATGCTTTTCCTAAGATGGCGGCCAAAGAATATAGAAAAAAGGCTAGAAATATTTGAAGAAACAATAGGCTGGCAGGGTACCCTCCGCGGGTCCCGTGGGGCCCGCGGCCCCCATGTGAGATGCTGTTCCCAAGATAACGGCCGAAGAATAAAGTAAAAAAAAAGGTGAGAAATATTTGAAAAAAATACAGGCTGGTAGGTTACCCTCCGCGGTCCCCGCGGGGGCCGCGGCCCTTATGCGAAATACTTTTTCCACGGTGGTGGTTTCAAAATGACGGCCAAAGAATGTTGTAATATTTGAAAATAACACAGGGTACCCTCCGCGGGTCCCGTGGGGCCCGCGGCCCCCATGCGAAAAAAATAGGATGGTAGGCAACCCTTCGCGGCCCCCGCATGAAATACTTTTTCCAAGATGTACAAAATGGCGGCCAAAGATTATAGTAAAAAATGTTAGAAATATTTGAAAAAAAACAGGGTGGCAGGGAACCCTCCGCGGGTCCCGTGGGGCCCGCGGCCTCAACGCGAAATACTTTTTCCAAGATGGCGAATACAAAATGGCGGCCAAAGATTATAGTAAAAAATGTTAGAAATATTTAAAAAAAAAACAGGGCGGTAGGGTATGAATCACTGTTTTCAAGGTGGCAGTTTCAAAAAGGCGGCCAAAGTATATAGTAAAAAAATGGTTAGGATTATTAAAACAAAATAGGGTGACACGAGACCTCCGCGGGGCCCTCGGGGCCCGCGGCCCCCACGCGAAATACTAGTTTCTTTATATATATAGAAAATCAATAACCATTTTCAACTACAATAATAAAAAAAAATGATTTTGCAGTTTCCGTCAAAAAATTATTGCTTCTTTAGATTCTAATATGATTATTATACAAGTGTAAGTAACTTCGTCTGTGTATCCGTTCGTTTGCTACCTCATCATAGTTCGGACATAGTTCGGACATTAAAGAATAAAGTAGGGTGCTTTTATCCCAAGAACTTGTTAAATTTCCACGGGACATCGACAAACGAATTCTTCGCAACCGAAGTTATGAGGACTCGCTGTTATATAACAGCCATACGATTTACTCGTGGCTCTCACAAACATCGTGATTCACAGTTTCCCCGGCGCCACGCGTCTCACGCTTACCATTTTTTTTTACAAATACGCAATAGTTCTAATCTTTTCATACATTTATCATTATCACCTGATACAGACAAAGTTCTGCTGATAAAGCGTCGTGTGGCTGTGTTATCGCTGACGTAGAGTTTTCAAATGCTCTTGTCACGGTTGCGCGTGCGCAAGATGTTTAAAAAGAACTAGTTCCTAAGGAGACCTTTATGACGACCAAGGATCAGCCGTGTATGACCACGCTTCAGTTCCTCAAAGGTTTACTAAGAGCTAGATTCTAAAAACCTTTGCAATAATCTAACATGACGTTAAAGAGAGATACAAAACTTCAAATCGGTAATACATATTAATGTTTTAACCACATCACCTCTAGTCTAAGCCTCACTAATATGGTTTTATTAGAGAGGCTTATTTTTATTTTTTATATGAACCAACCTAGAGGACTAAGATGAAATGCCTCTTGTGCCAGTAATTTCCCCGGCTGTCTTACTCTCCACACTGGAACACAGCAGTGCAAGCACGTCTTATGCTTCTAGTCTAAAGTAATGAAAACGATGGTTAATTTATGTAAATTATCCCATTTTTGGGCATAAATACAATAATCCGCAATATTTGATAACAAATTTGAAGTCATCTTTATTTCTTTAGCTAGAGATATACATAACTAGCAAACAATAAATTATACACTAAACCACAGCACTTAACTGAATCTAAAAATTGCAGCAACATGTGAATAATGGGCCCCTCTCGTAGAGCCTATGCACATGCACACGGCGTATTTTTTACGCACATTCGACGCGCATTTGACGCCTTCAAATGAAACGCGCGTCATCAGCGCAAAAACACGCGATTTACATACATACGTTCATACAAAACCTATTTACAAGCATGACCAATACATCCATTATGACCATTATTGTCTGGAAATACTTTGAAAACAAAACACTTTCATGGACCGATGATTAATACTACCTATATCTAATTTATACTATGATAAGACACCTGCAAAACAATTAATTCTTCTTTGAATTTCGTGTGTGGTTCAATATTATGGATCAGCGGCTGATCGTCGGCTGCCGTCTGCACCACGTGCCGGATGAACTTAACTTATGATATTGTTATGCCTGCAATCAATTACCGTGCGTTCCAGATATTGATGTTATATCGGAATGGATTCCTTTGGCTTCTAACCTTTAACACCACCAGCGTCAAACGATCCTCTCTGCCTCCCTCGCCACGTTACACACAGTGTTGGGGAAGGGTACGGGTCTATTTGGCAGAGGTCAAAGTATTCTGGAGATGTTGCGAGTGCACTAAATGACATGCGCCATCTGGGGCCTGTCATAAAAATAACCCTCTTGTTGCCACTACTCGTGTAGGTCGCGATAGTTTCTTGTAAGGGTTGCGACGAGGCAAGCGTCACCCCTGGATCGCTATAACATGTCTCATAATGCTACGTTGGTGTTATTCATGTTATATACAAGACTTATTTTCAGTATAATGCTTATTTGGAACACTTTTATCTTTCCAGCTTACTTCCTATGAGGCACCTGTCTGTAATCCATGTTGTTAATAGATAGTAAGATTATCAAGCACTATCTATGTCTGTGTTTAAAAAATAATAAGTCATTTTATTACACCATAACTTAATTTTCAAAGGTATGACACCAAATGGACGGTATTTGGAATAAATGAATTCTAACTTTTTCAGCAGTAATATCCACAGACATTTTTGAACCAATTAAGTAGCACAGCGCTATTAAATCAAACAAGTTTAAGTAAATATCGCGTGCGACTATATCTGCAAATCAATTAAGGAGTTCAGAATTCCAAGTAAATTGGTGTCTTGTTTCCCGCGCGGCCGCTATCACTGTATTCAATCTGACCGCGTGGTCAAACTACCCCCTTTTATGGATATTTCGCCCCGAGGGGGATACTTGACCCCCCCATCTGGATACATCATCTACCCCTAAAATGAACTAATGGGCAAATCACAAATGTAAAACTCAATGAAGCGGCAGCGAAATTAATACAGACTAAATATTTGTCGTTTCAGTTTTTCCTTAAACTTCGAAAAGTAGTTTTCCTTGTTTACAACATAAATTATAAGAATCGTAATCTTAATAAACAACAATAAATTATCACCAGATAGTTGGTAAGATTCACTCTAAAGGACACAAAATAATAATTGTTATCTGAAATGAGTCAATAATAGGTAAGTAGGTACTTAAAAAACTTTGTTATAATTATATATATTTTATATTTAATTTTACAAACTAGCGACCCGCCCCGGCTTCACAAGGGTGCAATCAGTGTTTCTCTTCTATATAATGCATGTATTATACACATAAACCTTTCTCTTGAATAGCTCTATCTATTAAAAAGCCGCAACAAAATGTGTTGGATAGTTTATAAAATCTAAACATACATAGGGGCAGATAGACAGCGGAAAGCGACTTTGCTTTATACTATGTTGTGATTACAAACTAGTCTCTAGATAAGAAAAATAAAATCATCAACAATGTGACTGTGTAAAAAACACCAGTTTTTTTTTAATGAACAAAAAATATTATTATCGGCCGGGAATCGAACCCGGATCCTCGTGATTCCGTGACGCGTGTGCAGGGGTATAGACTCCTACACCCCGTAAAAAACCCGTAAAACCGTAAAAGTAAACACAAAAAATCAAGAAATAAAAATTCTTGATTCATTTGATAGTAAATTGAAAGTGTCAATTTTTCGGTCTAAATCGGTCGATGAAAGACAACAGTAGAATCCACGAGTAATTAGTGAAAATTTTTAATTCTCGCGTAAATTAAACACTGGTACAGTCGAGGGCATAAATATCGATACAGCTATCATGTCAAATATATGTGTCACCGACCTTATTGTTTGGGGCATAAGGGTGTATAGATGTTTTTGACGTTTTCGTTACCGTACATATTTATGCCTTTGACTGTACAATTCGATTGCAACGCTACGTCACACCTTTAAAAGTGAAATAAATGAAGGAAAGGGATTTTTTGTTTGTGTTAAATTCATTTCAGTAAAATGCTTTTATCCCAAAAGAGTTGACCTGCGTGAAGCAAACTTTCGTGGCTCTTTTAGTAAATCTATCGCACAAAATTGTGTTCATTTCACACACGTCATAATAATACACAGTTACAGCTTTGACTTAAGTGCTTATTCTAACGATTGAACAAAAACTGTTTGATTAACAGAAGAGATAAGTGATAGGATACCACATTATTAATAGCCAATTTGAAAGGTTTATTTATTACCGTGACGTCGTCCGCGTAGAATGAGTTTTATCATTACCCCGCGGAAAATTTTCTACGTTTTTCTGGATAAAAAATTGCCTATATTATTCTTCAATCAACAAAAATATTTCTGGGTAACTTTTTCAAACAATTATTCAGTAATTTGAACCGAAAAACGAGACATAGAGACATAGTTACTACCACAGATATATTACTTAAAAAAATTGTTTACCTAATCGTGGTTTGTTTAACGGGTTAGCAGTAGGTACCTATGCGTCTAACAGTCCATATATGCTTATATCTATAAATGATCACGGGAGATTTCAATAAATTTTGGTTATTATCTACGTACAATAACTTTGTACAATTAGGATAATCTGATTACTGTGGTTGACTACCCTATTTTCACGCTATAACTAAACTGCTGAATAATATGTTTTAAATTTTTTAAGCGAAAACAGGTACTTACGATGTTAATTCTAAGCCTAACTGACTTAGACATGCTGCCAGTACGCCAGCACTAATTCCAGCTGTCACAATTTTTTAAAGTACTGTTTTCCGCAATGTTTCAAGACAAAAACGGAACTCTTAAAGTAACCTACAAAAGTGACATGAACATTTGCCTCTCTGACCCGGGTTATCGACCCGAATATTATAATGGAAAATATGAAAATGAGTTTCATTAACGCCTGAGTCACGGTCACCCCCGGAATTAATGATATCTTTGCACAAAGGCAGGCGGCCGGCTTCGAATACGAAAAATTCCCCACATTATCACTATAATTTTCTGTTTTAATGACCTCGCCTTATCTTGATCGCTGTCTTTTTTAAATCGGTGGTGGAGTGTCTAATATTACGAGGTATAGTTGTACTAGTAAGCGTGATATTATTCCGCGAAATTTGCTGCTTTTGCTATATTTCGAATCGTGACGTTCCTTTCACTCCTCTGTCATTTTAACTTGAAACTTTTGGTACCACTACTGAATAACGCAGGCTTGCAAGATGCAAGCTCAGTAACTTTGTGTTAAAAAAAGTATTTTTCAAGCATAAGGCTATTAACCCAATTCATCCATCCTACATAATAATTTAATTTGCAAGATTTAACCCACACAACACATATTCGCAAGACTGTATGCGATAATAAGTCTATGGAAAAAGGTTTACTTGTTCTGTAAATAAGATTAGCTGAAAATTAATTTAAAAGGCTCATTTGGACTTATAGCGCAGAAAAAAAACAATTAAGAATCGCCTGTCATGCTCTTACGAGCGCTTAAGTGCGCGTTGATTTGGATTTTAGAAGCGTACCCAACCAAGGTATTTTTATTTCAATAAACAATTATTTTTTAATAAAAGCATGTGGCTACTTAATAATTAAGCACGTCTTAATATTCGCTGCTTTTTGATAAAACAAAAAAAAATAGCAAAAATGCAGACGTTACAAATTTTTGCTATTTTTTTTTGTTTAATTTTCCTACTAAAAACGTTTAATTTCAGATATTAAACTGTTTCATTGCATAGTGCAACTAAAGATACTCATTTATTCATAATAATTACAGACAGATCTTCTTTAATGATATTTGGTGCAATATTTACTACCCTCCGACCTTGATCAACCCCTTACACAAATTAGCCTAAAGGAGTCTATTCTAACACTTTAAGTGTCTAAATTCTAACATGCAAGGATATCCGACCCACACGTTCGCGTATCTTCGGCTCATTATCATACGCTATAGCTTGCATAAATTAAAGTGTACGACGCTTTATGAGCGCCATTTGTCTATCAAATTATGACTGATGTACGACGTGAAACAGACAAAGTAGGGGTTAGTACGTGGGAGTTAACTTTGTTGAGAATTGGAACCGTCTTTGTGTTCTTGCGCTTGTGGTACGAAATTAAACGTTAGGAACTAGAAATGCGTTCATTTAAATAGTATAAAATCGCTCTCTATCGGAATGGCCTGGTTAAAGAATCTGACTGCGAAGCTCGTCGTACCCAGTTCGATAACTACCCCGTTTGAGACAAAAAATGTATGATGCGTACAAATATTTGTTCTAGGGGTTTGTATGTTTAAAATGTATGTTTAAGTATTTCCTTCCTCGTGCGACAAAGATCTGGAACCAACTTCCTGCTGCAACATTCCCTGAGCGGTACAATTTAGGGATCTTTGAAAAACGAGCCTTCCTGTTCTTTAAAGGGCCGGCAACGCACCTGTGATTCCCCAAGTCTTGCAGGTGTCCCTGGGCGGTGGTGATTACTTTCCATCAGGTGACTCGTCTGCTCGTTTGCTTATATAAAAAAAAGTATGTTTTTCCGTTGCCTAGTATCTATAGGGAGACCGAGGAGAGTTGAGACAGAGGTGAGTTGATACAAAGCCGATTTCTCTGCACCTATGGCAGCGAGGTAACAACTTCACACAAACTGTGGAGTGTAGAAAAAGCAACGAATTAGCGAAGTTACCAGCCCGATAAACTGTCAAAGTTCAGAGAAATCGGCTTTGTATCAACTCACCTCTGTCTCAACTCTCCTCGGTCTCCCTATAAGCATTGCTTA
Source organism: Pandemis cinnamomeana (assembly GCA_932294345.1). Taxonomy (NCBI): domain Eukaryota; kingdom Metazoa; phylum Arthropoda; class Insecta; order Lepidoptera; family Tortricidae; genus Pandemis; species Pandemis cinnamomeana. The sequence goes on along the minus strand of OW028715.1, from coordinate 6,160,670 downwards.
ATTTGGTCAACTAGTGTCAAATAATCCCATAGTATTTTTATAATATACAATTTTATACTATAACATATAAAAAGTATGTATGTGTAAAAAAATACGCAGGTACTTTAATTCTAAGGTACCTACCTACATATTATTCCGTTCAACCGAAGTGTGTAATATTCAATTCTACATGTATATCACAATAGCCCGCCCTCCTTTTCGTAAAAATGTGTATGAGTACATAGGCACGAATCAGCAGGCAAAAAGCTTGACAATTATAACGTTAACAAATGATTGCTTTACATGTTAGAAATGAAAGCGCTCAGCATTATTTGTATACTTTTTCTTAACTGCAACCACTTCAGCGCATAGCAGGAAGCTATAACAATTTTCATCAATGCCGTGACACTTAATGCAAATCCAACATGCACAATCAAACCAGTCAATTAAATAGACTTAATGAAAAACAGCAGCCAACGCCTCCGCCGCCTATGTACTGTACAGGCTATGTGTAAAATTATGTAGGCACCATGTAATCTGGACCTATAAAGCGGCCGTGATAACTCGTCCGATAGTGGGGCAATTTCTGAACGACACAATAATGACACCTATTAGGTGGACTGGTCGACATCCTGTCGCATAATAGCCCCCGCATCGGCATGGCCGGCGGGCGGGGCGCGGACAACACGCTTTCAAAGACTCGTAATAACCACCTCCATGCTAGAACAGAACATAATTAGTCAAACCCTTAAAAATAAGTGTTACGGTAAATGTAACGAACCTTTTCAATATAACCCCGGCTTTGTACCTAGGTTAAACATATCGCTAAGCCGCAACTTTAATGAGCTAGAAGATTAGGCATAGCCGGCTTCGTTATGGACTCGGAACGGGCCATTTATGACTACGATTTATAATCTACGCATTAAACACGAAAAGGACTCAAATCTGCTGGGTTAATTCAAATGTTAACTCAACGAGGTCTGTGTACCTACCGTTAACGCGAAGCCATCTAAAAATTTAATCATCCACTTTATATTACACCCAATTACAATTAATCTCGCACGAAAGTGAACGCCCACCGCGAGTCTAGACGGTTAATCTGAGCTCGAATCTAATTCGACATTGCTGTATAATTAAAAGCGAGGACAATAAAAGTTAGATCCATGTGTCGTGTCGTGTGAGGCTCGGGCGGCCGCTCGCGTGACGCCGCGCTGTCGTGTCGCCTTCGTCCGACAATAAAATTATAAGTCGCCCGCAGTGACAATCCAGTGATTTACGCCGGCACACACGCGAATATTCTAATATGAAAAGACCTTAAGCTTTTTACTGCGGCGTAAAAACACAAGAGGCGGACAGGTTGTAATATACCAGTGCGTGGCAAAGTAAAGAAGATTATTCGTTATAATAGTCAAAAGATATCCGGCTAAAGAGAGCAAAAGAGACTATGATAATTTAGGGCGTAGGTAAGGCTTAATCTCGGAGCAACAGGAAATACCGAAGGAATTTATATAGGAGGCGCCAGGCACTCCCGCTGACAAACGAATGATGTGTTTTAAAATAAACAAAGTAATAACTTAAATTTGTTTAATTAAGCTTTAAAGTAAAACAAACGCTTACGTCTAAGTTCTAACTTAAGAACTAAGTGAGCTTAACAATATAGATGGACCGACGATATCGGCACCCTAATAAAACAAACGCGTCCAGTCTGTGGTACAGGTGTGAAAAATACTCATCTGGAAAACATAAGATTAAATCCTGGAAACACGAGGTCAAATATCGGGTCTCGATATCGGGTCGAAAGTAGTTACAAACAGTCTTATATATTTAAAATTAGAGTATGTCTATCCGATACTAAAAGTAAGCGACAAGGAACACACTTTGGTCAAATATCGGGTGTGAATATCGGCTACGAAAGGATTCACACGTTGTGTTTAAACATGGTTAAATCATTAGAAACGCAGTACCGATAGTTTAAAGTAGTTAAAATTAGTTAAGATGGTCGATATTTATAATAAGTACGGTAGACGTAAATATGAGAGTAACGGTAGTATGAGAGACGATAGAATGAGAGACACAGTAGAATGGAAGGAACGATAAGAAACGGTAGAACGATTAAGCGTACAAGAATTAAGTATAAAACGCGAGCGGTGGGACGGCCGTGCGCCCTTACCGAGAAAGGCTACGTTACACTAAGAAAACTTCTGACGAAGCACGCTTGAACGTAAGGTATTAAAAAAAGCTTCAGACGTAGCACGCCTGCACTACAGGTATACGCAAAACCAAAAAACAGGTCTTCAGACGAAGGACGCCTGGACTTGATGTAAGTTAAAAAAAAACCCTGTGAACAAAATATTCACAGTTAATATTTTTGGTTACTAAAGTAAGATGAGGGTACACTCGCGATCACTTATTAAAGGAGAAAAACTTACCCAGTTAAGGGGTTTTAACAGCAGCAGAACGGCGAGGCACGTAGTTTTAAAGGATATTCGCCAGCATAAGACACCCAGGAGAAAGGCGAAGAAAGTATTATCGCATAGTCGCGAAAGCAGCGGATTAGCGGCTGGAATGGACAAGCATTGAAACCATTAAAAACACATAACGAATCTGCGCAAAGAAACGACGCAAATTATAAGATATTGAAGTGTCTTACAACGTTTAACACGAATAAAATATAACTCACCAAGGAATGAAGGTGTGTCGAGAAAAAAACTTTACATGGCGCCGGTCGGCGCGACGACGAAGTTAAGTTTACAAAGGCATGGTGCTAGGCACTAGAAAGAACGAAATAACGAATTAGGACACAGCACAATACTCAAAATAAAATGAAGCTTGAGCAAGGAATGCTTACCCGACCCGAATCTGGTATCTCAGGAGTATTTAAGTGTTTGCGTCTACATCGCTTAACGTTCGCTGGAATACGAAGATCAACCAAATCGACCAGTCGAAACGAGCCCAGTCATGATCGTTCGGAAACCTCACGATATACTCGCTGGTTCGATATGACGGCGAGGAAAAGAAAGAAATGTGGAAAAATTGAAATAATATCAATTTCATAGTATGAAATGACAACGACCATTCTATTAACAAAATAAACCACTTCCCCCAATTTAAGAAACACTTGGGAACAAGAAATTAATTTGTAAAGAAATTCGTGACGTCAGATTTAATCTAAGATAACATAAACAGAATATGTTCCTGAACGTTCCGGTCCGAGATCGGTTTCACTCACGTGACATAACGAGATATCACGCTAAAGGAACAACGTATGAAGTAAATATGAGTTTAGAAAATTTGACACTAACTGAAAACAACACTATCTTACCTGAAAAATAATATTATCAGTGTGGCAGAGGAATTTGTAAATACTTACGCTAATCAAAACAAATACCGGCCACGTTACGAGCGTATGGCGCGTAACGGAACGCAAGATTTAAAAAAAGAAACATCTCGGCAGCTGTCAACCAAAACATATACGGAAAGACCGCTCAGTAACAAAACAATTAGTTTAATTATGAGTTTACGTACTAATTACGCTATTAAAGGGGCGTTTATAAGTAGAAATGGAGAAAGCAAGTGTCAAGGCACCTCTCCTAGTGTTGACAACAACGAAATCACGGTGAAAGTATGATATTTTAGTGAATGTAAATGACAAGTTTGTCTTCACAGTTCTAAGTGGAAATAATTGATAAAGGTAAGCTAAACCTCTACAGTGTAAAGTGTTACAGTTCATCTTTAGTTGGGTTAAAAAAAATATTTAAAAATTCTAAATTTTTAAATATTTTTTTTGATAAAAGATTTACCAAAAAAAACATGTGTCGCAAAGATATTTCTCCACGAATTGAAGTAAAGAAGAGAACAAATGGGAGTAGCATTCAGAACTTACAAAATAAAACAACTGCTCAGCTCACTTAGCCAACCTAACAACAAATTAAACTAAATGAATGGAATTTGAAATTATCCACGAAATAACCATCTGGCGCATCTGGCCAACTTAAACTAAATGAGTGCACTCGCTAACCTAGTATCATTAAATTTAAACAAACAACTATGGCACATCGATGGATGTTCTATTAATGGAATGAGCATGCAATTTATGACCTATTGGTACTGACTAAGGGATAACTTAGAACTAAATCCAATCAAATTGATACCACTGGAAATATTCATAGACGAAATAGTTCCTAAGTGAGTAGTCAACTTATGTTTCCTGTAACTATGGATTGTACTACACCTAAGGGTTTATGAAGTTTACTATTTGATAAATAGAAAAACACCAAGATCTATTTACAAAGAGAGTGAACCTACGAAAGGTTCAGGCTGGAAAGTAAGCTTTATTCTAAGAGACAGAGGCTTCTTTCAGCTTATACTAGACCAAAGAATCTAGCTTATTAGAGGAAATTAAGAAGAATAAGGTTAGTCTTAGGCCATTGACATAACCTATGTATAAGAGAAACAAACCATTGGGGACTATCCAATGGGTAAGAGTCCCGTAAAGTACGAGTAAAAGATTGACTAGCGGAACGAAACTACACACCACTACGAGGGAGGGGGAGCTTCACCCGGTCGAACAATATCTTTGATATGGAAGTCGCCTAGTAGCTTTCCATTCAAGGATTTCAAAGTGTAAACAAGAGGTCCGCGCTCCTTATGAATTATACATTTTTCATAGCGGGGAGACAATTTAGCAGAAAAATGCTTAGCAGCATTAGATAAAGGAAAACATCTCTTATAGACAATCTGTCCCTCTTGCAGTTGAAGGGGGCGTTTCCTCATGTTGTAATATTTAGCATTACGAGCATGGGAGGCTAATAGAGACTGACGCACCTTTTGAAATATAGTTTTTAACTCTTTGAGGCTATCTGAAAAAGCAAAACTATTATCTAGAGATAAGGTGTTTTCGTCTATTGGGTAGTCGATATTATAAAGAGAACCATCAATGATCATTTCACGACCATGGGTTAGGAAATACGGAGTGAACTTAGTTCCTTCGTGGACAGCAGTGTTTAGGGCACATTGGATTTCGTGTACGTTCTGGTCCCAAGTTCGGTGGTCAGAACGCACGTAAGAAGCGATTGTGCGCACAAGTTCGCGATTCACGCGTTCAGTCTGATTTGTTTGTGCATGATGACGTGGGTTGTAGAATACATGCGGAACATTGTATTTAGACATCAGGTCTCTGAATTCCTTAGATATAAATTGAGGACCATTATCGACATAAACATATTTAGGAGTTCCATGTACAAGGAATATACTTTTCTCTAAGCACTTAATTATGTTCTTTGCGGTCACGGTACGCAAGGGAAACAAGGTAACATATTTGCTAAAGTAATCAGAGGTGACGAAAAGGTACTGGTTCCTTAGATAAGAAGGAGGGAACGGTCCTAGAATATCACATGATATAGCTTCACCAGGAACGGAGATCCGCCTGGGATTTCCCATCAAACCAGGTCGAGCAAGGTTAACAGGTTTATAAGTTTTGCAGATTTCACAAGAATCCACATAGTCTTTGACATCTTGAAAGAGAGTAGGCCAAAAATACAGATTAGCAATCCTAAGATGTGTTTTAGCTACACCAAAGTGTCCAGCAGTAGCATCGTCATGAAACTGGTTCAAGATAGAATTCCTGTCCTCATAGGGAACAACCAACTTCCAGTCAAATTGAGCTGTCAGGCGATATTTGTTCTTAGAAAGACGGAAAAGTTTACCATTTTCAATTTTAAAATTAGGAAAGAGAGTAGGATTATCAGACACTTTTTTGTAGATATCTATATACCAAGGATCTTGAGTGGAAAGTACGTCAATAGCATTAATTTGAATACGAGAAAGGCAATCGGGTATTATATGTTCTTTACCCTTTCGGTGAATCAGTTCAAAATTAAACTGGCTTAGCCTACAGGCCCATCGATTGAGACGACCAGTAGGGTTTTTGAGATTAGAAAACCATTTAAGAGAAGCATGGTCAGTCACAATATAGCATTTTCTACCTTCTACGTAAGCACGATATTGTTCAAGAGCATAGATCACAGCTAACAGTTCTCTTTCGGTAGCAGAGTAATTAGATTCAGGAGTGTTCAGTGTACGACTGCAATATGCAATAGGATGATCGCAATTATCTATACGTTGAGTAAGGACAGCACCGATGGCGTACGAAGAGGCGTCGGTGTGTATATAGAAAGGTTCGTCAAAATTAGGGCACCTTAATATAGGAGCAGATACAAGAGCAGATTTGAGCGCATTAAAGGAATCGTTAGCTTCATCAGACCAAGAAAATTTGATCTTCTTGCTAGTTAAACGAGATAGAGGACGAGCTATTTGAGAAAAGTTCTTAATGAAACGGCGATACCAGCCGGCCATACCAAGGAAACGTTTGATGCCTTTTGCATCTTGAGGAATAGGAAAATTTAGGATTACTTCGACCTTAGAAGGATCGGTTCTCAAACCGTATCGGTCGACTACGTAGCCAAGGTATTTAAGTTCACTTCTACAGAATAAAGATTTCTTCATGTTAATAGTAAGATTAGCAGCTTTTAATTTTTCTAGGACAGCCTTCAACAAACGTAAATGCTCATCAAAATCAGATGTACAGATAATAATATCATCAATATAACAGAAGACTTTGTTATCAAATTCAGCTGTAAACAGATTATCCATTAAACGTTGCATCGTTGCTGAGGCACCAACTAGACCAAAACACATTCGGTTGTAGTGATATAAACCACGACCGGGTACAGTAAAAGCTGTTTTTTCTTTGGAGTCATTACTTAAAGGAATTTGATGATAAGCAGCGCTTAAGTCGAGTGAAGAGAGGTACTTAGCATCACGTAAGTTATCTAGAATATAATTCACATACGGCAAAGGATATGCATCAGATTTGGAAACAGAGTTCACTTTCCTACTATCCAAGCAAAGTCTTAGGTCACCGTTGGATTTTTCCACCATGACTACAGGAGAATTCCAGGGAGAATATGAAGGTTCCACAATTCCAATTTCTAACATACGATCAAGTTCTTTTTCTAAAGCAAACTGTTTATCAGGACTAAGTCGATAATATTTCTGCTTTATAGGATTACAGTTACCAGTATTAATCACATGTTCAAGGAGGTGAGTTTTTCCCAGACCGACTTTGTCAGTATTTATTTGGTCATATAATAACTTTATATCATCTAATTGAGCCTTTTGCTCCAAGGTTAAAGAGTCGAAAGTATTTAAACCGGCTTCAACAGGAATATCAGACATACTAGCAATATTTTCATCAGACAGCAAACTAGAAATAATTTCCGGAGCCAATTTAAAAGTTTTCCAGAAGTTTAAACCAAATATAATAGGAGTAGTGATTTTAGATTGGATGTTGAAATTTACCACTTGAATAGTACCGTTGTAGTGAACAGGTAAAGACATAAATTCGGTACAGAGAAGTTCTTGGCCATTAGCCACAGAAAGTTTCAATGGGACAGAATGAGAAAGAATAGGAATGCCGAGAGCAGCAAACACAAGGTGGCTATCGCTACCTAATATGGAGCAACTTGCACCACAGTCAAGCAAACCCTTAACCTTTAAATTTAATACATCAACAGCAATGTAAAGTCGAGTATCTCCCTTAGGAGGTTCAAAGTAAGTGGCCTTTTCTACGCGCAAGGGAGTAGAATTAAAGTAAGTTGATTTTTTAGAGAAGACCACGCTATTCAGTTTTTTGAGATAGGGTTACAGTTGAGACAGTCCGGAGTACGGACTCCTTTATTACCACACTTAAAGCAAACTATCTCTCGAGATTTCAAACATTTACCAGTAGGATGGTTTGACAGACCACATCGAAAACATGGTTGTCTAGAAGTAGACTGAGTGACGGCAGCTACATGTGTTTTAGGTTTAAAAGGATGAGTGTTTTTAAAGTTTTTCCGGGCGTATGTTCCCGTTACGATAGTCGTATCAGTTGAAGAAACAGGCTTGTTAAAAGTAGCAGTGTTGGGTTCACGAAATTCACTTGCTCTTACCTGAGCTAGTTCAATACGTTTACACAAAGTCTTAAGTTGCTTTATAGAAGTAATGTCTTGCAAAGCAAGATCCTTACTATACTCAGGACGCATATTACGAGTAAGAATATCAAGTTTTTCAGATTCAGGAATCGCCTTTTCCAGGCGCTCAAACATACCTAGAACAGTGGACACGAATAAGACTATGGTTTCATTTTTAGCTTGTGTCCTTGCACGAATTTCCTGCAGAAGTTTATGATCAAGATCAGGAATGTCAAAATCTTCCTTCAGAGCCTTTACCACATCTTTATAAGTAAGCAATTCAGTCCGGTTGGCTCTGAACCACGAGAGAGCAGGTCCATCAAAAATTTCAGGAAATCCACAGTAAATAAGTTGCTCAGGAATTTTTCTAGCAACACGAAGCTCTTCTAACCTAGTTAAGAAAATACGTGCACAGGTGTCACCTTTATACTTTAGATTTAAAGAATTGATGTTAAAAGTTTTCTCAGATTTATAAACTACTTTTTTGATGACTTGAGTGTGGTCGTCCGACTGACTTCCATCACTATCAGGATCTGAAGAAGACGATTTATCGCTATGTAAGCGTTCCATAATAGTAGCTAAGGTAGCACGAAGCAACTGAGCTTCCTCAAAGTCTTGAGGCAATCTAGAAAGACGGCAAAGTAAATATTTACATCTAGAATTCAGTCTATCAATGGCAGCACTAGAAAGATTATCCGAAAGTTCTGCTTCAATCTCTTCAGCTTTACGCTGGCAAATTTCCAGTTCAGTAGTAGAATCGACTTCGGTTAAAGAATTGAATTTTAAACTTCCTCTGCGGGCTAATTGAGCAGTTTGCTTCAAAGCCTGTTGCAAGCTATGACGACGAGAGAGTGGATTGACCGCCAGTTTACGTATAGAAAGCTCATGTGTTATTTCGTCTTTATGTAAGTAAGTTATTTTACAGCCAGCTTTAAGAAAATCCATGTTTGAAACAATAAGAGTGTGTAAGTGAGTGAAAGATAAAGACTCCTCCTGGCCTTTACTTGTTTAAAAAGAAAAAGGACACACGTGACTTATCAAAAGTAAGAAAATTTTTCAGAGAACAGTAAAGTATTGTGGGATAGACAAGTCCACATTCAATTCAGTATAAGCAACGAAACAGTATCAGTGTGTAAGTGCAGCTTCAGAAATAAGTTTAAGTTCAGTTTAGTATTATTCAGTTAAAGCTTCAGTATAAGTAACGAAACAGTATCAGTGTGTAAGTTCAGCTTCAGAAATAAGTTTAAGTTCAGTTTAGTATTATTGAGTTAAAGCTCAAATAAATAGTTTAGGTTTAGTCACAGTTTACTAAAAGTAGGTTAAGTACAACTTAAAGTATAAGTTTTTATGAATATTAAAGTCACACAGTAAATATCAGTACAGAAAACTTAATTTCTATTATTAAATAAGTTACACCTTCAAAACCTTATCCGCTTAGGCTAAAAGTAAGTACGCGTTCTACCGTTCTCATTCAATAAACAATAAGTGAGAGTCAACCACTTAAAACTAAAACAAGTAAATATGTCAATTTAAACACATCATTCTCCGGGCCAAACGTTGGGATCGCCACTGTAATATACCAGTGCGTGGCAAAGTAAAGAAGATTATTCGTTATAATAGTCAAAAGATATCCGGCTAAAGAGAGCAAAAGAGACTATGATAATTTAGGGCGTAGGTAAGGCTTAATCTCGGAGCAACAGGAAATACCGAAGGAATTTATATAGGAGGCGCCAGGCACTCCCGCTGACAAACGAATGATGTGTTTTAAAATAAACAAAGTAATAACTTAAATTTGTTTAATTAAGCTTTAAAGTAAAACAAACGCTTACGTCTAAGTTCTAACTTAAGAACTAAGTGAGCTTAACAATATAGATGGACCGACGATATCGGCACCCTAATAAAACAAACGCGTCCAGTCTGTGGTACAGGTGTGAAAAATACTCATCTGGAAAACATAAGATTAAATCCTGGAAACACGAGGTCAAATATCGGGTCTCGATATCGGGTCGAAAGTAGTTACAAACAGTCTTATATATTTAAAATTAGAGTATGTCTATCCGATACTAAAAGTAAGCGACAAGGAACACACTTTGGTCAAATATCGGGTGTGAATATCGGCTACGAAAGGATTCACACGTTGTGTTTAAACATGGTTAAATCATTAGAAACGCAGTACCGATAGTTTAAAGTAGTTAAAATTAGTTAAGATGGTCGATATTTATAATAAGTACGGTAGACGTAAATATGAGAGTAACGGTAGTATGAGAGACGATAGAATGAGAGACACAGTAGAATGGAAGGAACGATAAGAAACGGTAGAACGATTAAGCGTACAAGAATTAAGTATAAAACGCGAGCGGTGGGACGGCCGTGCGCCCTTACCGAGAAAGGCTACGTTACACTAAGAAAACTTCTGACGAAGCACGCTTGAACGTAAGGTATTAAAAAAAGCTTCAGACGTAGCACGCCTGCACTACAGGTATACGCAAAACCAAAAAACAGGTCTTCAGACGAAGGACGCCTGGACTTGATGTAAGTTAAAAAAAAACCCTGTGAACAAAATATTCACAGTTAATATTTTTGGTTACTAAAGTAAGATGAGGGTACACTCGCGATCACTTATTAAAGGAGAAAAACTTACCCAGTTAAGGGGTTTTAACAGCAGCAGAACGGCGAGGCACGTAGTTTTAAAGGATATTCGCCAGCATAAGACACCCAGGAGAAAGGCGAAGAAAGTATTATCGCATAGTCGCGAAAGCAGCGGATTAGCGGCTGGAATGGACAAGCATTGAAACCATTAAAAACACATAACGAATCTGCGCAAAGAAACGACGCAAATTATAAGATATTGAAGTGTCTTACAACGTTTAACACGAATAAAATATAACTCACCAAGGAATGAAGGTGTGTCGAGAAAAAAACTTTACATGGCGCCGGTCGGCGCGACGACGAAGTTAAGTTTACAAAGGCATGGTGCTAGGCACTAGAAAGAACGAAATAACGAATTAGGACACAGCACAATACTCAAAATAAAATGAAGCTTGAGCAAGGAATGCTTACCCGACCCGAATCTGGTATCTCAGGAGTATTTAAGTGTTTGCGTCTACATCGCTTAACGTTCGCTGGAATACGAAGATCAACCAAATCGACCAGTCGAAACGAGCCCAGTCATGATCGTTCGGAAACCTCACGATATACTCGCTGGTTCGATATGACGGCGAGGAAAAGAAAGAAATGTGGAAAAATTGAAATAATATCAATTTCATAGTATGAAATGACAACGACCATTCTATTAACAAAATAAACCACTTCCCCCAATTTAAGAAACACTTGGGAACAAGAAATTAATTTGTAAAGAAATTCGTGACGTCAGATTTAATCTAAGATAACATAAACAGAATATGTTCCTGAACGTTCCGGTCCGAGATCGGTTTCACTCACGTGACATAACGAGATATCACGCTAAAGGAACAACGTATGAAGTAAATATGAGTTTAGAAAATTTGACACTAACTGAAAACAACACTATCTTACCTGAAAAATAATATTATCAGTGTGGCAGAGGAATTTGTAAATACTTACGCTAATCAAAACAAATACCGGCCACGTTACGAGCGTATGGCGCGTAACGGAACGCAAGATTTAAAAAAAGAAACATCTCGGCAGCTGTCAACCAAAACATATACGGAAAGACCGCTCAGTAACAAAACAATTAGTTTAATTATGAGTTTACGTACTAATTACGCTATTAAAGGGGCGTTTATAAGTAGAAATGGAGAAAGCAAGTGTCAAGGCACCTCTCCTAGTGTTGACAACAACGAAATCACGGTGAAAGTATGATATTTTAGTGAATGTAAATGACAAGTTTGTCTTCACAGTTCTAAGTGGAAATAATTGATAAAGGTAAGCTAAACCTCTACAGTGTAAAGTGTTACAAGGTTAATGAAGAAAATGTGCTGCGAGATAGGCGACATGCGTGACGAAGTTAATGGCTCTGCGCTCGTTATTTTGCACTGATAAATAGTAATTCATACTGACTTACCTACCATTAGAGGGCTTACAACTTTTTGTAAATCACCAAAACCTTGTTTTTACATAATCTAAACAAACATGCAACTTATTACAGTAATTACTAACTTTAAAGCAACTGTTTTAGCTTACATCTCACGTTCACACCTCGACTTGTTAGAAAGAACAGCTAAGTTTCGAGCAAATCCTTTTGAAGCTAAATAAGCGGTATAAATACTGAGAAAGCTAGCAGAGCGGAACCAAACAGAGCCCCTAATCCGATAAGTGTGGTACATGGCCGAGTCCGCCAGTAAGTGGATCGTAGCGGTGAATTCCACATGCAAGCGATCACTTAACTTATTCTCATATTACTCCTTTACAGGAAAATACATGACAAAATACTGTCCACTGAAACAAGCGAGTGCTCACTTGTTATAGATAAGGAAAGATTAGATTTTTATTGCCGCAAAGGCTACGCTACACGATATTGCTTCCTGAAAATATCTGGGTCAGAATCGCGAGCATTTCATTACATTAAGTACGAAAGAAACGTAAATTCCCCCCGATGTAAAACCGTAAAGAAGCCTCTCCACAAAACTGGTATTTTCCTCAAGCGCTCGCCACGATTTCTATCCGCAAACAAGCAGTCATTTCTTGCGCCGTCCTACTACAGGGAAATCCTGCAAATTCCTTCACGAACCGAGAAATGGCCGCAATGACTCGAAGATAAGGCTAATAGCGGTTTGCTGTCTACTCGAACGTAATAATGTACTTACTTTGACGTTTAGGGGGCATTGAAAAAACGGAAATTAGATGGTACTTGCTTTATTTATGCAACGTGTGATTTATTGAAACTGATTTGCAAATAAGATTGTGATTTAAAGCTTAGTACTTTATTTTTTTTAATTTGTAGCTTTTATCAAAAATAATTGACTATTATTGTTTCCAAACAAAAAGCAATAATACTTTTGACTCAGAAGACATTAGACAATAGGTTGTAGTTGGTTTCTATCTTTTCATTTCATAATTTCTGCAAAATGTATTAAATCAATATAAAAATAGCCTTCGCCATCATCAGAAGAAGCAATGATAACTCGAATTATCCTCCTAATGACCACTATCTGCGATCTAAATGAAGTTTAATTGAGGAGGGCGGAGGGCTGGGCCCTCATGTAAATAAGGCGTGTATCCAGTTCTTTGTTTGCTGTTCATGTGTGCAAATTGAAACTTAATTGCGGCCTACTGAACCGGTTTGCATATAATTGTGGCTTTTCTTGTGAGGAACTTAAAGTAGCTTGAAAATATTGACTAGCCGTTCTGATAAAGGTGGCAATTTTTTTTTTTTGTGTTAGGACTCTGAATTCACACAAGTTTGCGGCCAAAGTTGGACGTTTCGTTTACCAATTGTGAGTTATTATCAAAAAATTGGTGCCTCAAATTCCAAACTGCATTAATCAGTAAAGCACACAAAGAACTCTGTAACATTGAATGTTTCTCTTTCTATGAGAATTACTACTCAAGCTTGAGTAATAAACATTTTGCGATAAATTCAGCCGACTGGCACCCACGCTACATTAAAACACCTTATCTCCCCAAAAATTTCCTTATCCTAAATTAGTTGTTAAAAATATCGCAACAATTAACGCCTTACCATTCACGTTATAATCTTATATTTATGGCGGGACGCCTCTATTTTTCATACAAATGGTCGCACTGGTATGTAAAGCCACGCATCGGAGATCGGCCACTCATAAGTCAAAAGTCACGAATCGAGATAAGAACTAATTGACGTGAGTACCGCCCAACGCAACCTTAATAAGCATTTATAACGATATAACTCCTATTATCAAAAATACTTAACCTATTTATATAGCAGCGTCGGCAGGAAATTTCAGCTTTCCTTTCCTTTCCTTTGAAGTGCCACTTACACGCTCTGTGACTTTGACATTGAGTGTTACTGGAATGGTCAACCGAGATAATGGAGTGACAAATGTGTCAGCCTGAACTACTGCAGTTCCGTCATTTTATAGGCTTTAAGCGATTGAAATACAGTTCAAATATACCACCATCGCTGTCAGATTAGATTAGCATAAGCTCTCAGCGCAGGGTTTCAAGACGAAACAGTCAACATGGTATAGAAGCAGGCTACTGCAGGCAGTTGCATACTTGAAAAGGGAAGTTCGGATTGACGTGCAGTCAGTATCACTGTCGCTTAAAGTTTTCGTCACTTTTACGAATCTACTAAAAAAAACCTTTAGCAGTTTTCATACTAATCTAGCCTCCTTGCGATAACGACAACCGCGGAGACGCAATTACCCCATTCACAATGTGACATTTCCTACCGTGACGTCAGAACTAGGCCACATGTCTTACGGGCCCCTGACACGAACCTACGAAACAAATCTTTTAATTGCTCCACATTATTCCCTTATATGTTAGATTATTTTCGATTGTTCGCGCTTGACAGAGTTCACGTCGTCACGCTAGCCTCTCGCTTACATTTCGCTGCTAATGATTAGAGATATAAATCTGTATAATAAATAGGATTGTGACGCAACCCAATGTGTATTAGAGTGGCTCGAGTCACAATACTGTGGCATTCCATAGCGCCGCACTATGTAATTTACTAAGAAACTTACATATAAGTCTTTGAAATCTCTTTTAGAGATATGTTCGACTTTGTGCATTTGTGTTGTCCTGTATTCATCATTTTCATGTGTTGTATGTACGTACGTGTATGTAAGGAGACTTAAAAAAATATCACGTTATAAAAAACCTAACCTCCTGTCCGCGACACACCTATGTTACAACGTTTTAGGTAAAGTAAAGAATAGACCTAAAATAGACTTATCAAGAATGCACATTTTTCAAATCTTAAATCCAACTACATCCGTTTTATAGGCGATGGCTGGCAACCCATTATACTATTTTGATTCCCGTTTCCACCTATACGCCTACAATCATACTAAACGTGGCCCTTAGATCTTGTTACCTTAGGCCTTTTCTACCGCGTAAGGGATAAAGATATGATCTATGTGTGTATGTCAAATCCAACGAGGCTTTAACTCTATCTGAAAATAAAGAAAACATTTCAACAGTTGCGACAAACATTTACGTCAAAGGTAAATTAAAGCTACCTACATTGTGTCGTAGATAGGACTAACAATTCGTTAGTGAACGTAACAGTGTAATTCAGCTTCATTAGTGCGCTCGCGCCGATAGCCGCGACCAATTACGTGCTTTTATCACCAATTAACTCTTTACGATGCTCCGAGCCACCAATATGTGGATACAATCACTATTGTTATGAAAATGGGTTGTATTTTTAAATCGGTCAGTTTTTACTGCTTGGGTCGTGCGGGAAGTTAAATTTAAATATCACTCAATGGTAATGTATCTACATACTTATTGTCCGTTTGTTTCACTTGCACTTCAAAATGCTAGGTTACGACTAACATATACATTCGTACATACATATATCACGTCTTTATCCCTTACGGGGTAGGCAGAGCCTAAGGTAACGAAAACCTTGTGGCCACGTTTAGCATGATTAAGGGCGTATAGGTGAAAAGGGAAATCAAAATAGTGATGGGTTGCTAGCCGCATCGCCTATATTATGATTCCTAAGACTGTCGCCCATTCTCTCGATGGGCTTTTACCATCTGCGCGGGAAGAGAAGCAACTGGTAAATTCTATGTTTTTTCTTTACTCCCAGACCAGCATGGAAGAAAAACAAAAAATACCCTCTACACAAAAATAATAATACAAAAATATCCTCTTACATATCTCCGCTATGATGGATACTGTAGAAAAATATATAGTTTGGTAAACGGGTAAGTGAGTCATCTGGTGATAGATGTAAACCACCACCCATGGATACCCGCAGGCCGCAACAAAAGACGACAGCAAACGCTGTGACAGCTTAAAGGACGATTTCACCGGTTGTCTATCCACGTCGGAATATATGCCTTGCTAGGCGACAGGACTACCGAGTAAAATAGTGGGAGCGCTCCAGACGGATCTTGAACAATGTCCTATTCCTACCACCCACAAATTTTCATACGTACCTACCAACAACAACAAATTTTCACCGTTCATCCTACTAATATTATAAACGCGAAAGTTTGTAAGCATGGATGGATGGATGGATGGAGGGATGTTTGTTGCTCTTTCACGCCAGAACGGTTAAACAGTTCTGAATGAAATTTAGAACATTATGTAGATTATAGTCTGGAATAACACATACGCTACTTTTTATCCCGGAAAGTTGCATAGTTCCTGTGGGTTAGCGATAAACCAATTCTATGCAGACGAAGTTGTGGGCAACAGCTAGTAATTTACATGTTTACCTTGTAATATATCAGTGCGTGGCAAGGTAAAGAAAATTAATCGTTATAATAGTCAAAAGATATCCGGCTAAAGAGAGCAAAAGAGACTATGATAATTTAGGGCGTAGGTAAGGCTTAATCTCGGAGCAACAGGAAATACCGAAGAAATTTATATAGGAGGCGCCAGGCACTCCCGCTGACAAACGAATGATGTGTTTTAAAATAAACAAAGTAATAACTTAAATTTGTTTAATTAAGCTTTAAAGTAAAACATACGCTTACGTCTAAGTTCTAACTTAAGAACTAAGTGAGCTCAACAACAAAAGATGGACCGACGATATCGGCACCCTAATAACAGAAACGTGTCCAGTCTGTGGTACAGATGTTGAAAATACCCACATGGAAAAGATAAAATTAAATCCTGGAAACACGATGTCAAATATCGGGTCTCGATATCGGGTCGAAAGTAGTTACAAACAGTCTTATATATTTAAAATTAGAGTATGCCTATCCAGTACTAATAGTAAGCGACATGGAATACACTTTGGTCAAATATCGGGTGTGAATATCGGCTACAAAAGGATTCACACGTTGTGTTTAAACATGGTTAAATCATTAGAAACACAGTACCGATAGTTTAAAGTAGTTAAAATTAGTTAAGATGGTCGATATTTATAATAAGTACGGTAGCCGTAAATATGAGAGTAACGGTAGTATGAGAGACGATAGAATGAGAGACACGGTAGAATGGAAGGAACGGTAGAATGATTTAAGCGTACAAGAATTAAGTATAAAACGCAAGCGGTGGGACGGCCGTGCGCCCTTACCGAAAAAGACTACGTTACACTAAGAAAACTTCAGACGAAGCACACTTGAACTTAAGGTATTTAAAAAAAAAACTTCAGACGTAGCACGCCTGGACTACAGGTATACGGGAAAGAAAAAACAGGTCTTCAGACGAAGGACGCCTGGACTTGATGTAAGTTTAAAAAAAACCCTGTGAACAAAATATTCACAGTTAATGTTTTTGGTTACTAAAGTAAGATGAGGGTACACTCGCGATCACTTATTAAAGGAGAAAAACTTACCCAGTTAAGGGGTTTTAACAGCAGCAGAACGGCGAGGCACGTAGTTTTAAAAGGATATTCGCCAGCATAAGACACCCAGGAGAAAGGCGAAGAAAGTATTATCGCATAGTCGCGAAAGCAGCGGATTAGCGGCTGGAATGGACAAGCATTGGAACCATTAAAAACACATAACGAATCTGCGCAAAGAAACGACGCAAATTATAAGATATTGAAGTGTTTTACAACGTTTTACACGAATAAAACATAACTCACCAAGGAATGAAGGTGTGTCGAGAAAAAAAACTTTACATGGCGCCGGTCGGCGCGTCGACGAAGTTAAGTTTACAAAGGCATGGTGCTAGGCACTAGAAAGAACGAAATAACGAGTTAGGACACAGAAAAATACTCAAAATAAAGGAAGCTTGAGCAAAGACTGCTTACCCGACCCGAATCTGGTATCTCAGGAGTATTTAAGTGTTCGCGTCTACATCGCTTAACGTTCGCTGGAATACGAAGATCCACCAAATCGACAAGTCGAAACGAGCCCAGTCATGATCGTTCGGAAACCTTACGATATACTCGCTGGTTCGATATGACGGCGAGGAAAAGAAAGAAATGTGGAAAAATTGAAATAATATCAATTTTACCGTATGAAATGACAAAGACCATTCTATTAACAAAATAAACCACTTCCCCCAATTTAAGAAACACTTGGGAACAAGAAATTAATTTGTAAAGAAATTCGTGACGTCAGATTTAATCTAAGATAACATAAACAGAATATGTTCCTGAACGTTCCGGTCCGAGATCGGTTTCACTCACGTGACGTATTAAGATATCACGCTAAAGGAACAACGTATGAAGTAAATATGAGTTTAGAAAATTTGACACTAACTGAAAACAACACTATCTTACCTGAAAAATAATATTATCAGTGTGGCAGAGGAATTTGTAAATACTTACGCTAATCAAAACAAATACCGGCCACGTTACGAGCGTATGGCGTGTAACGGAACGCAAGATTAAGAAAAAGAATAACATCTCGGCAGCTGTCAAGTCGGAATGTACGGAAAGACCGCCCAGTAACAAAACAATTAGTTTAATTATGAGTTTACGTACTAATTACGCTATTAAAGGGGCGTTTATAAGTAGAAATGGAGAAAGCAAGTGTCAAGGCACCTCTCCTAGTGTTGACAACAACGAAATCACGGTGAGAGTATGATATTTTAGTGAATGTAAATGACAAGTTTGTCTTCACAGTTCTAAGTGGAAATAATTGATAAAGGTAAGCTAAACCTGTACAGTGTAAAGTGTTACAGTTCATCTTTAGTTGGGTTAAAAAAAATATTTAAAAATTCTAAATTTTTAAATATTTTTTTTTTGATAAAAGATTTACCAAAAAAAGCTTGTCGAAAAGATATTTCTCCACTAATCGAAGTAAAGAAGAGAACGAATGAAAGTAGCATTCAGAAGTTACAAAATAAGAAACTACACAGCTCACTTAGCCAACACAACAACAAATTAAACTAAATGAATGGAATTTGAAATTATCCACTAATTAACTATCTAATAATATCTGACTCATACGGCCAACTTAAACTAAGTGAGTGGAATTGAAAGTATCCACGAAATAAACATCCGGCGCATCTGGCCAACTTAAACTAAATGAGTGCGCACTCGCTAACCTAGTATCATTAAATTAAAACAAACAACTATGGCACATCGATGGATGTTCTATTAATGGAATGAGCATGCAACTTATGACCTATCGCTACTGACTAAAGGATAACTTAGAACTAAATCCAATCAAATTGATACCACTGGAAATATTCTTAGAAGAAATGGTTCCTAAGTGAGTAGTCAACTTATGTTTCCTGTAACTATGGATTGTACTACACCTAAGGGTTTATGAAGTTTTACTATTTGGTAAATAGAAAAACACCAAGATCTATTTACAAATAGAATGAACCTACGAAAGGTTCAGGCTGGAAAGTAAGCTTTATTCTAAGAGAGATGCTTCTTTCAGCTTATACCAGACCAAAGAATCTAGAGTATTAGAAGAAAAGAAGAGGAATAAGGTTAGTTTTAGGCCATTGACATAACCTATATATAAGAGAAACAAACCATTGGGGACTATCCAATGGGCAAGAGTCCCGTAAAGTATGAGTAAAAGATTGACTAGCGGAACGAAACTACACACCACTACGAGGGAGGGGGAGCTTCACCCGGTCGAACAATATCTTTGATATGGAAGTCGCCTAGTAGCTTTCCATTCAAGGATTTCAAAGTGTAAACAAGAGGTCCGCGCTCCTTATGAATTATACATTTTTCATAGCGGGGAGACAATTTAGCAGAAAAATGCTTAGCAGCATTAGATAAAGGAAAACATCTCTTATAGACGATCTGTCCCTCTTTCAGTTGAAGGGGGCGTTTCCTCATGTTGTAATATTTAGCATTACGAGCATGGGAGGCTAATAGAGACTGACGCACCTTTTGAAATATAGTTTTTAACTCTTTGAGGCTATCTGAAAAAGCAAAACCATTATCTAGAGATAAGGTGTTTTCGTCTATTGGGTAGTCGATATTATAAAGAGAACCATCAATGATCATTTCACGACCATGGGTTAAGAAATACGGAGTGAACTTAGTTCCTTCGTGGACAGCAGTGTTTAGGGCACATTGAATTTCGTGTAAGTTCTGGTCCCAAGTTCGGTGGTCAGAACGCACGTAAGAAGCGATTGTGCGCACAAGTTCGCGATTCACGCGTTCAGTCTGGTTTGTTTGTGCATGATAACGTGGGTTGTAGAATACATGCGGAACATTATATTTAGACATCAGGTCTCTGAATTCCTTAGATATAAATTGAGGACCATTATCGACATAAACATATTTAGGAGTTCCATGTACAAGGAATATACTTTTCTCTAAGCACTTAATTATGTTCTTTGCGGTCACGGTACGCAAGGGAAACAAGGTAACATATTTGCTAAAGTAATCAGAGGTGACGAAAAGGTACTGGTTTCTTAGATAAGAAGGAGGGAACGGTCCTAAAATATCGCATGATATAGCTTCACCAGGAACAGAGATCCGCCTGGGATTTCCCATCAAACCAGGTCGAGCAAGGTTAACAGGTTTATAAGTTTTGCAGATTTCACAAGAATCCACATAGTCTTTGACATCTTGAAAGAGAGTAGGCCAAAAATACAGATTAGCAATCCTAAGGTGCGTTTTAGCTACACCAAAGTGTCCAGCAGTAGCATCGTCATGAAACTGGTTCAAGATAGAATTCCGGTCCTCATAGGGAACAACCAACTTCCAGTCAAATTGAGCCGTCAGGCGATATTTGTTCTTAGAAAGACGGAAAAGTTTACCATTTTCAATTTTAAAATTAGGAAAGAGAGTAGGATTATCAGACACTTTTTTGTAGATATCTATATACCAAGGATCTTGAGTGGAAAGTACATCAATAGCATTAATTTGAATACGAGAAAGGCAATCGGGTATTATATGTTCTTTACCCTTTCGATGAATTAGTTCGAAATTAAACTGGCTTAGCCTACAGGCCCATCGATTGAGACGACCAGTAGGGTTTTTGAGATTAGAAAACCATTTAAGAGAAGCATGGTCAGTCACAATATAGCATTTTCTACCTTCTACATAAGCACGATATTGTTCAAGAGCATAGATCACAGCTAACAGTTCTCTTTCGGTAGCTGAGTAATTAGATTCAGGAGTGTTCAGTGTACGACTGCAATACGCAATAGGATGATCGCAATTATCTATACGTTGAGTAAGGACAGCACCGATGGCGTACGAAGAGGCGTCGGTGTGTATATAGAAAGGTTCGTCAAAATTAGGGCACCTTAATATAGGAGCAGATACAAGAGCAGATTTGAGCGCATTAAAGGAATCGTTAGCTTCGTCAGACCAAGCAAATTTGATCTTCTTGCTAGTTAAACGAGATAGAGGACGAGCTATTTGAGAAAAGTTCTTAATGAAACGGCGATACCAGCCGGCCATACCAAGGAAACGTTTGATGCCTTTTGCATCTTGAGGAATAGGAAAATTTAGGATTACTTCGACCTTAGAAGGATCGGTTCTCAAACCGTATCGGTCGACCACGTAGCCAAGGTATTTAAGTTCACTTCTACAGAATAAAGATTTCTTCATGTTAATAGTAAGATTAGCAGCTTTTAATTTTTCAAGGACAGCCTTCAACAAACGTAAATGCTCATCAAAATCAGATGTACAGATAATAATATCATCAATATAACAGAAGACTTTGTTATCAAATTCAGCTGTAAACAGATTATCCATTAGACGCTGCATCGTTGCTGAGGCACCAACTAGACCAAAACACATTCGGTTGTAGTGATATAAACCACGACCGGGTACAGTAAAAGCTGTTTTTTCTTTGGAGTCATTACTTAAAGGAATTTGATGATAAGCAGCGCTTAAGTCGAGTGAAGAGAGGTACTTAGCATCACGTAAGTTATCTAGAATATAATTCACATACGGCAAGGGATATGCATCAGATTTGGAAACAGAATTCACTTTCCTACTATCTAAGCAAAGTCTTAGGTCGCCGTTGGATTTTTCCACCATGACTACAGGAGAATTCCAAGGAGAATATGAAGGTTCCACGATTCCAATTTCTAACATACGATCAAGTTCTTTTTCTAGAGCAAACTGTTTATCAGGACTAAGACGATAATATTTCTGCTTTATAGGGTTACAGTTACCAGTATTAATCACATGTTCAAGGAGGTGAGTTTTCCCCAGACCGACTTTGTCAGTATTTATTTGGTCATATAATAATTTTATCTTATCTAATTTAGCTTTTTGCTCCAAGGTTAACGAGTCGAAAGTATTTAAACCGGCTTCAACAGGAATATCAGACATACTAGCAATATTTTCATCAGACAGCAAACTAGAAATAATTTCCGGAGCCAATTTAAAAGTTTTCCAGCAGTTTAAACCAAATATAATAGGAGTAGTGATTTTAGATTGGATGTTGAAATTTACCACTTGAATAGTACCGTTGTAGTGAACAGGTAAAGACATAAATTCGGTACAGAGAAGCTCTTGGCCATTAGCCACAGAAAGTTTCAATGGGACAGAATGAGAAAGAATAGGAATGCCGAGAGCAGCAAACACAAAGTGACTATCGCTACCTAATATGGAGCAACTTGCACCACAGTCAAGCAAACCCTTAACCTTTAAATTTAATACATCAACAGCAATGTAAAGTCGAGTATCTCCCTTAGGAGGTTCAAAGTAAGTGGCCTTTTCTACGCGCAAGGGAGTAGAATTAAAGTAAGTTGATTTTTTAGAGAAGACCACGCTATTCAGTTTTTTGAGATAGGGTTACAGTTGAGACAGTCCGGAGTACGGACTCCTTTATTACCACACTTAAAGCAAACTATCTCTCGAGATTTCAAACATTTACCAGTAGGATGGTTTGACAGACCACATCGAAAGCATGGTTGTCTAGAAGCAGATTGAGTGACGGCAGCTACATGTGTTTTAGGTTTAAAAGGATGAGTGTTTTTAAAGTTTTTCCGGGCGTATGTTCCCGTTACGATAGTCGTATCAGTTGAAGAATTAGGCTTGTCAAGAGTAGCAGTGTTGGGTTCACGAAATTCACTCGCTCTTACCTGAGCTAGTTCAATACGTTTACACAAAGTCTTAAGTTGTTTTATGGAAGTAATGTCTTGTAATGCAAGATCCTTACTATACTCAGGACGCATATTACGAGTAAGAATATCAAGTTTTTCAGATTCAGGAATCGCCTTTTCCAGGCGCTCAAACATACCTAGAACAGTGGACACGAAAAAGACTATGGTTTCATTTTTAGCTTGTGTCCTTGCACGAATTTCCTGCAGAAGTTTATGATCAAGATCAGGAATGTCAAAATCTTCCTTCAGAGCCTTTACCACATCTTTATAAGTAAGCAATTCAGTCCGGTTGGCTCTGAACCACGAGAGAGCAGGTCCATCAAAAATTTCAGGTAATCCACAGTAAATAAGTTGCTCAGGAATTTTTCTAGCAATACGAAGCTCTTCTAACCTAGTCAAGAAAATACGTGCACAGGTGTCACCTTTATACTTTAGATTTAAAGAATTGATGTTAAAAGTTTTCTCAGATTTATAAACTACTTTTTTGATGACTTGAGTGTGGTCGTCCGACTGACTTCCATCACTATCAGGATCTGAAGAAGACGATTTGTCATTATGTAAGCGTTCCATAATAGTGCTTAAGGTAGCACGAAGCAACTGAGCTTCCTCAAAGTCTTGAGGTAATCTAGAAAGACGGCAAAGTAAATATTTACATCTAGAGTTCAGTCTATCAATGGCAGCACCAGAAAGATTATCCGAAAGTTCTGCTTCGATCTCTTCAGCTTTACGCTGGCAAATTTCCAGTTCAGTAGTAGGATCGAGCTCAGTCAAGGAATTAAATTTTAAACTTCCTCTGCGGGCTAATTGAGCAGTTTGCTTCAAAGCCTGTTGCAAGCTATGACGACGAGAGAGTGGATTGACCGCCAGTTTACGTATAGAAAGCTCATGTGTTATTTCGTCTTTATGTAAGTAAGTTATTTTACAGCCAGCTTTAAGAAAATCCATGTTTGAAACAATGAGAGTGTGTAGGTGAGTGAAAGATAAAGACTCCTCCTGGCCTTTACTTGTTTTTAAAAAAAAAGGACACACGTGACTTATCAAAAGTAAGAAAAATTTTCAGAAAACAGTAAAGTATTGTGGGATAGACAAGTCCACATTCAATTCAGTATAAGCAACGAAACAGTATCAGTGTGTAAGTGCAGCTTCAGAAATAAGTTTAAGTTCAGTTTAGTATTATTCAGTTAAAGCTTCAGTATAAGTAACGAAACAGTATCAGTGTGTAAGTTCAGCTTCAGAAATAAGTTTAAGTTCAGTTTAGTATTATTGAGTTAAAGCTCAAATAAATAGTTTAGGTTTAGTCACAGTTTACTAAAAGTAGGTTAAGTACAGCTTAAAGTATAAGTTTTTATGAATATTAAAGTTACACAGTAAATATCAGTACAGAAAACTTAATTTCTATTATTAAATAAGTTACACCTTCAAAACCTTATCCGCTTAGGCTAAAAGTAAGTACGCGTTCTACCGTTCTCATTCAATAAACAATAAGTGAGAGTCAACCACTTAAAACTAAAACAAGTAAATATGTCAATTTAAACACATCATTCTCCGGGCCAAACGTTGGGATCGCCACTGTAATATATCAGTGCGTGGCAAGGTAAAGAAAATTAATCGTTATAATAGTCAAAAGATATCCGGCTAAAGAGAGCAAAAGAGACTATGATAATTTAGGGCGTAGGTAAGGCTTAATCTCGGAGCAACAGGAAATACCGGCCACGTTACGAGCGTATGGCGTGTAACGGAACGCAAGATTAAGAAAAAGAATAACATCTCGGCAGCTGTCAAGTCGGAATGTACGGAAAGACCGCCCAGTAACAAAACAATTAGTTTAATTATGAGTTTACGTACTAATTACGCTATTAAAGGGGCGTTTATAAGTAGAAATGGAGAAAGCAAGTGTCAAGGCACCTCTCCTAGTGTTGACAACAACGAAATCACGGTGAGAGTATGATATTTTAGTGAATGTAAATGACAAGTTTGTCTTCACAGTTCTAAGTGGAAATAATTGATAAAGGTAAGCTAAACCTGTACAGTGTAAAGTGTTACAACCTTTCAACTATTCATTTCTACGAATTCACATTAAAGGACACTGATAAAGAAAAGGTACAAATTTGACCTACCGCACACGCACAACGCGTAACCTTAGTAGGAAAGGATCACATGTCGTGTATTTAAATACCTCTCAATATCCCAAATGAGTGGCGCGTGCCTAATAAGAATAAACATTACACTGTTGAGTCTCACTGTCAAACTGAGATGTATTGTGTCTGCTGTAAACTCTTAAGTGGTACCTAGCTAGTTAAATTACAACCATTGTTTTATTGCTGATAACATTAAGCATAATTTAAACTTTTGTTCCGTGAACCGCTTTCGTGTAAGTGTTTAGTAATTAAAATAATGAATTATGTCTTTTACTGTTAACGTAACAAACGATATGAAGCCTCAATTCTTTATCAAAAGCTTCAATATTAGTATGGTGCCAACCTACAGATGATAAATGTTAGAATAAAATGATGACCAAGTGAATCTTTAAACTCCATTTGATACACTTACTGCCAGAAACGCATATAACATTTCTTTTTCTTGGTGCCAATTGGCATTGTTCATTTTTTTTAAGCTGTGCTTTTTACACCTTTATTTGATAAAATGGACTATTTCAAGCAACTAATTTGAATATTATGCTTTTACGTAGCTTTGTTAATTAATAATAAATATTTTTTCGCTGTTTGATAATTCGTGAATTTAGACAGAATCCCAATCGCCTTCGTTCGGCTGGCTATAAAAAAAACGGCTTTGTCTATAGTTTTGTCGATTTGACAGTGACACGTGACAGTTTCCATAGCTAAACTTTTTTTTTTCATTTTTGTGGCAAACATTCGATGCTGGGTTCTGCCTAAAAACCGGGTCGTTCGGTCAAACAAAGGTTCAAAGTACTTTTACAAAAATATCTGCAATCATAAAGTATTTTTGAAATCGGACAAGATAAATCGGATAAATGATGGTTTTCCTCGAAATAGTTTTCGAATTGGAGCATACTAAAAAAAACGAACAATGCCAATTGTACAATGCTACTGCATATAAATAAGCTACGGGTCATACAGTCAATAGTTAGTGCTACAGATCAATAGATGAATACTACGATCATGATTTTGTCGGGATGGAACACGTCGACAGTTGAGTCGATCTTCTCAGTTAACCTTTTCGCCACCATGTCAAATACAAGTGACGTCACCCATACGCCAGACTTCATTATTGCGATGCCTTAAGTTGAACCTAAACCCAATTGAACGAAGGTTGCTTTTGCATTGAAGTAATGGGCGTATATATATAGGTCGTTGGCGTTGAACCTGCGGTGCTGATATTGTGTCGTTGGCGTTGAAAAGGTTAAGGAACGCCACGCTTCCCTTTTTAACTTTTGTACGTATATTTACATTCATCCCAGAAGTGCGCATTTTTCATGTTTTTCCTAGTTGTATAGGTATGTATTTTGTTCGTAGACATTCGAGCGAAAACCTATATTCAATTCTGGGAGCTATTCGGAATAGAATTCGCTATCAATACTGTTATCATTGATAGATGTGGGCCCTGGGGCCGGGCTATTGTCCGGTGACGGATCGGAACCGAATCCGGTACTCGGGAGATACGTGTGATTAAGATAAATGCTTTGTTGACGGGATTGGCTGATGTCTAAAAAGTGTTGGCGTTTAGGGTGAATGAGAGTTAACTGAATGCGTCAAGGGCACAGATCTGTTAATAGTGTTAATGGACAGCGTAAGGATCGTCAATCTTTCTGATGAGGTACTGAACACAATTTGAATTGACAAAATTTCATTTTTATTACACCTAACGTAGGTATATAATGGTTCGAAAGCATTTTGCTTCCTGATCACTGTAATATGTTTATATTTTAATAGCGCTATTATAAAAAGTTATTAAAAATATGTCTTAGTTTTATCATTTGTACGTCAGAATAGCTGAAATGCCTTTGCTTTTTTGACGAGAAAAAATAACTTATCATAATTTTGTATTTGATAACTTCAATGAACACCGAAATTCTGTTTTCGAAGTTCTTATACCTTCTCTTTCACTTACAAGTTAATGATTAGTGCGAGCGGAACAGCTCGAAGCGAACCTCGAAAATCGAATATCGAAGAATAGGCCTGACATTGACAATTTGAAAATAACATCAGCTCTTTTTTCTATTGAGAAAAGACAAAGGGATAAGTGTGTATTCTGCCGTAAAACAAGTTACGCCCTTTTAGAATAAGCACAAATTAATAAAATACTTATAAATGAAATATAAGTCCTAGCAAAAAAATAAACTATCAGCATATTCCTCTTTTCAAACAAAATACATAGAACCAATAAAATCATTAGGCTCAGAAATACGAAATGTTGTCAAATGTAGCCGTCTGTGTAACACTCGTGTAACATTGTGTACGCCGTAAATCAACGTTGTATCCGCAGGAAAAATAATTTGTAAGTGCTGAGGGAGGGTTCTTAAAAAGTATTCTAACTTAGCATCCAGGTAACTTGCTGCCACACGTCGTATTAATTGTCTTATCTATTCAATCGATAAAAAGCTAGTAGGTAAAGATAACCCTCAAAGGAACAATTTTTTCACTAAGTAAATAAAACTTTGCTCGCTGTTACCGAGCAAAGGTTTAAGTCATAAAAACTAAGTACACCTCGAATTAGTATGTGCTTCTAGCAAGAAATATAAAAAATATTGCAATAGATGTTATCATTGTCCGTTAGTCTAGATATTACTAAAGGGAGCCCAAACACACGAACGAAAGCTTCGTATTGCGTGCAAGGAGAGGTTAAAGATTACCTTCGATACTTCAGTATTTTACAAGACGTAATGAAGTAAAACTGATTGATCACAGAATTTTAGTTATAAAGGTCCCTAGTTCGTGTCTTGGGGCTATTATCATAATGGCAGCGCGACACTCGGAAGCTAGATAGCATCGTATCGCGCGCGGTGGACAATAACCCTTACCGACATTCATTTATAATAATTAGCTGGCGTAAGGCCAACGCGATATGAATATTGCCATATTTTACTGGACACTCCGCCGCTATCTGCATCTGACTATTTTTAGTAAAAAATTTATCAGAAATACCTACAATGACAGTTTCAAAGCTCCAAAACGACTTGTATTAAACCCAGTCACAAAATGTTTTACAAGAACGTTAGATAAGGTTCTACATCACGAGAGTTTTAATTTTCCTTCATGCTGATGCACATTTTGTTAAATTTTGAAGTTACTTTTCATACAAAAAACATGAATAACCATTAATCAATGTAAATAATTATTTTTTCCATTTATACAACTTTCTATGAATAGTGATCTGTTATTTTTGCTCGTCAATGTAGTTCGCTAAGCCACGAATAACCTACAAAAGTTTCCATAGCATATTGCTGTAGTATCATCTTCTTTCCTATCCAAATCCGATCCTTATCCAACCGTGGAACATAAAATCACAATAATCGCAAAGTGAGCCGTCACAAGGGCAACCATACGTGTCAAGTACGAACCCGCTGCCAATCAGCCATCTTGTAGCTGCCGGAATGAGTATTACACGTCAAGGACGCGCAGTAGGCACCCACTATTGGGTAAATACTTAATGAAAGAAAGCCTTTAATAAAAGGAAAATCATTGGTTCAAGGTCGCTCCTCTGAGTAGCATTACGACGGTAAAGATGATGATTTCTTTCCAATAAAAATTACATTTTCAAGACAAGTTATATAAACAGGTATTTATCAACAATGTTTTACAATAGAAAATTATGTACCTACAGAGACATCATTCAAACAGATGACGCTTGGCGACAAAAATCGCATAGAAACAAGGTCACGTGACAGCTAGTAACAGATAGAAAAATTGGAAGGCTTGCCCACCTGCTGTGGGTGGTGTAGGGGAGGGGTATAGCACGCGTCACGGAATGACGAGGATCCGGGTTCGATTCCCGGCCATAGCTTTACTTTTCGGATTTTTCTGTGTTATTTTCAGTGTTGTTTAAAAATTTAGAAAATTATGTATCTAAATCTTTGGTGGCGGGCCATGAAACTTGAACAAACTTAGTTACTAAGCTTTCTTAGATAGGTATAAGTATTTATTACGAAAAGGGCACCAAATGACTCGATTTAAGTCTGTATTTCAAGAACATTCAACTGGTGTGTTTATACGCATCTTGCCAGAAAAATCAGTGGAAACTAACTCTGCTTAACTTATTGGAATGCGAACTGGTTTGAAACGTACATGAAAGAGGAGATGGAAATCAGTAAATTCACACACACACACACACACATAAATCACGTCTTTATCCCTTACGCGGTAGACAGAACCTAAGGTAACAAGACCTAAAAGTGAATCGGTGAATTCAAAATGAGGAAACAGTTCAAAAGCATGAAACGAGTAATTAACTAAATTCACATCTGTTAAAGACTATCGATCTTGAAAACAATAACAGTGTGATATCTATGGAATAATATAAAATGAATGAATAAATAATTCTATGATATTTGTATAAAATCAGAACATCATTATCACATTTTTTTAAAGAAACATCAAAATACCGAAGATTCCACTACACTATTAGAAGAGACGATACCTCGTCAATGTGAAAGTGACAGATGAAGAGAAACTAATTGAACTGATACTTTTTCCAAGCACTTTCCAAAAAAAAGTCCACATGAATATTTTTTCTTACTCAGAATCGTTTACCCTATCGATCCTCATACAAGAAACAAATGTGTCCTAAAATGTCCATTCTAGTTCGTCACATTTTTGAATACAGCCGAATGTATGGAATGCGTGACAAAGAGAAAAAAAATCCATAGTGAAATCTGAGACACATTTCTTCTTGTATGAGAATCGATAGGGTAAACGATTCTGAGTAAGAAAAATCAAAAATATTTACATTCTGGAAAAAATATTCATGTGGTCTTTTTCTTTGAAAACGCTCTTCCACTCTCTAAAAATTGTCTTTATCTTAAATGCCCTTATGTCAACAGCTTTGGACGTTAGGGCGGAATCCCATGCAACTTTCTGTGTCCGAGTAGACCCAGTCTTTGAGTATGACGGTTATTAATAAATCCATATCGCGCGGTACGACAAAAACAGTTCCAATCCAGTTAGACCGATTCTAGAAAATTCAAGGCACAGTGCTTAGCGAACTAGTTTGAAATACCTGCAAGATGTAAACGTAAGTATGAAGCATGCCGTGAGTCAGAGATAAGCTATCTCGATGATCACACAGCGCTTAGTAATGTACCAGAGTACCTCCGCGCCCGCACAATCAGCGAAGGTTTTCCATTGTCCTTCAATAAACGCAAGGTTTCAGATCGACTGTAACGTATCTATGACTAATCTACAATTTACGCCGTCTCTTAACCTTTTCGACGCCAACGACCATGTCAAACATCAGCACCGCAGGTTCAACGCCAACGACCTATATGTGTCCATTACTTCAATGCAAAAGCAACCTTCGCTCAATTAGGTTTAGCTTCAACTTAATACATACATTTATCACGTCTTTATCCCTTACAGGGTAGACAGAGCCTAAGGTAAAAACTTTAAGGCCACGTTTAGCATAATTAAGGGCGTATAGGTGGAAAAGGAAATCAAAATAGCGATGGGTTATGGGCGGCTAGCCGCATCGCCTATAACATGATTCGTAAGACTTTCGCCCATTCCCTCGATGGGCTTTTACCTTTTGCGCGGGAAGAGAAGCAACTGGTAAATTCTATGTTTTTTCTTTACTCCCAGACCAGCATGGAAGAAGTTTTTGTTCATGGAGGGGTTTTTTGACCGTGTTCTAGCGTATACAACGTTGCCGACATCTTTGTCACACCATTTTGGAATACTTTGACATTGGCGAAATATTCCAGAATCATTCAAAACATCCTGTATATACATACCCATTTAAACTGCATACTGTCACTTCATCACTACATAGTATAAAACAAAGTCGCTTTTTCTGTCCCCAAATCCGTATGTATGCTTATATCTTCAAAACTACACAACGGATTTTGATGCGTGTTTATTTAATAGATAGAGTGATTCAAGAGGAAGGTTTATATTATGTATAATACATGCATAATATACCGTGCGAAGCCGGGGCGGGTCGCTAGTCCAAATATAAAACAAAAAACCTATTGGTTATTATTTCCTCTATGCTTCCAAATGAGTTCCTTGTGAACATGAACTCCTCCGACCGAACTGTGAGTGCGAGGGTTTCCAAACGGGATTTAAGAAGATGCCACGTAAGAGAAGATACAGGACGGAATGGCCCAGCGGGCGTGTTATTTAACCGACTACAAAAAAGAAGGAGCCTGTCAATTCGTGGTTGTATTTTTTTTTTATGTTTGTTACCTCAGAACTCCTGCATTTATGTAATAGGGGGAAAAAGAGCATGCGGGTTACCTGATTGTAAGCAATCATCGCCGCTCATGGACGCTCAAACACAAAAGGGCTAAAAATGCGTTGCCGGCCCTTTTAAAAAGAAATAGCCTCGTTACATAAGCACAAATGCGTATGTGATATTTCTCATAGCTATCCCATAGCAAATAATACTTCAGTAAATGAACAGATTAGACAACTGTTCTTTGCTATGTTTCTTGTTACCAGATAAGTAAATAGCTTAAATATGTTATCGTAATTGTATGCCAATTACTCGAACCATGATTTTAATCATTGCAAATATTTTGATTTGATTGATGACTCGCACAAAAATAAGAAGTACGATCACCGATCAGGTGCGACGTTGACGTAATTTCAAAGAACTCTGAACATTTAATCTAGATTTTATATTTAAATGGTTTTTATCATTAGGACACTCCTTACCTTTCTTCCTCTAATGACTAAAATCTGTGGTTGAATGTCAGTACCAGCTTGTAAGATGAACGAAGATACTAGTACATTTATTTTTGGGGTTCTGTATTCAACGGCTGAAAAAGGGAACTCGAGTGCCTCTCCGTTAACATGGCATCCGTTTGTCTATCCACCTGCCTGGCTGTGTATCTTAAATAATAATAATATCTAGTAATGTGGTGTGCTAAAGCACAGTAGATGTAGATGGTGGCTAAAAACTGGTAACAAACTTTAAATTTAAACCTAAACTTTAAATTGGAACCTATTAAAAATCTATCTTTATATTTTGATAGTAACCTAAAGTTAACTATCTGGGAGTAATAAATGTATTAGGAAACCCTCGCCTTAGAGCTCTACAGCTCTAAAGCAAGGCTCTATAATTTTAGCTTTTGAGAACCTTTTTGTAGGTGGAATCAAGTATTGTTTATGTTTACAACATTAATTTTGTCGCGTTAATAGATTAGGAAAACCCTAAAAACAACACAACACAGGGTTCCGCGGAAACCATTTTAGGACGTGCCCCTTTCTCGTAACATCGCGGTTTCTCTGCAGCTGACTATATATATATATATATATATAAGTAAGTACATAACACGGCTGACACATACGCCGCGAGAGTTATCGAAAGGTTAGGTTCTACAAGAAAGAAGCCCTAGCGACCCCGTTTCCTTGGCTCCGTGTAATTATAGCGCCGTCGCTTACACGAGTTCCTTGAAACTTGGAATTAATAGTTGTCTGGTTATTTTGTTCGGACTCGGGTTGCCTCATTATGATTGCGTAACAAAAAATCCAGTATTTAGTTATGAAACCAGAGTTTTTTAGTGATGAAATTGTTGACTTAATTATGAACGGTAAGTGGAAATTATGTAAATACAATTTTGTTGTTAAAGGAGTTAAAAAGTGTCTTGTTTTAGTTGACAGACTTTGACAGCACCAAAATGCACTTATGTACTTTTGTATAGAGTTCCCTGAATTCTCATACTTTCGTTAACCAACATTGACAGCAATTCGTAAAACAAACTAAAAAAATTACAGATGAAAGCTTTAACACTTTGTTTCCAGTACAAGTGTTTTCTCAAGAAATGCATTAACGTTTCGTAACAATAGAGCCATAGCGCGCGACTTTGCGGAATCAAACGAGTGTTATTATTCCAAACGTCTGTCAAACTGTTAACGATCTTAACATAAAGCTTTGCCTAACGATTTCCTCCGTTTTATATCCAATTGATTTCAGCGACCTGCACAATCTTTATTGGGTATTGAAACTCAATCTTAACTGTGCCGGAAAACAATTTGCCGGCAGGCATATTTTATCATCGAGGCAAACAAACATCTGCCCGATTTCCTATTCAATGACCACCAATATAATTTGAATTTTCGCCGAAGCAAGCGTGCCCTCGTATTTCCCTTGTCGAGACATAAAACAAAGCTGAAAAGAACACGGTGCGAGACGTCGGTCGTTTCTTAATTTACGAGAGCGTTGTGTGGCGAGAGTTCGTCATATCCGAGCGCCATCTGCAGGTAAGTTACGACGTCCCGGGCGCGGCACGCACGCGCACACATGCGCGCACGCACTCACACTGACACCTCCACTGTCCACCGTGGCCGAACAATCGATCGTAAATCAGCTTCGATAAAATTATAGGAGGGAACACAATGGATGTCACATCTGCGTCGCATAACCTGCCCTCCTCCCATCGCGGAGAGTCCGCTTTCACGCGCCACCTGCCGCTCCCGCCACGTAACTCTCCGTCTCCGAGATAAAGTCTACATTCGCACGTGTACAGACAAGAGGTGTTTATTTTGAGAAACCGCCGTCCCGCCACTGTAGCCTCTGTACGGTAAAGGTTTAAGGTGATATTCGCGCACCGCCACCATAGCTCACGTAATTGCGAAATTCACGCTTCGTGGTGCGGTACAAAAATAAGATTATGGATTCTGCTGAGCTGCTGCGTTATTGTGATTCGAGGATCCGTCCGTAGGTATGTCTGCGGCTTTACGACGGCTATTCCTGGAGGAATAAACCGGTGCAGTTATTGAATATTGTGCAGTTTATTTATGGTGGACAGCACCATTGTCCGAAAGGCGACTTGGAAATTCATAACCGTGGATGTTTATTTACAGAGAAATCGCGTCGCTGCAGCTGCCCTATTCGTAAATTCTACATACTTATAGCGAGCAGGCACAGAGTAGCTTGCGTTACGGGAGTTAGTCGAGAGCATTGTATACAAAGTGGACGTGATAAAAAGGATATAAAAGGAGCAGTGGACGATGGGAGCAGGACTCACAAAGGGTCGGATCGTATTTCCCGACAGGTCGAGGATCGCGACTCCGGGCGCGGCCGTAAAACGTGGCCAGATATTAAACGACGTGTGCGCCGAACACACACGGCCTTTTGTTATAATTGACCAAGTCGTTAAAACATTTCTTTTGCACATATCGCAACCTGCTAATCAATTCAGTTTTAGACAGGCGTACCTACTCAATAAAACGGAACAGAAAAACTAAGTTCAGCAGCTTCGGATTCCTTTTTATTTGCAGCTATTTGCAGTTACACTTAACTTCCAAAAGGGCAATTAACAATTGAATCTTGCACAAAAACTTCTCACGTGGGGGCCAAGGTTTACTAACATGTATTGAAAATTTTGATAGTACAATCACTAAAAGTAGTTTTTTTTAACTTTAAAATTAAACTAGTGAGCATAGTAGTGAGGTATTGGTGAGATGTCAACTTATGTGGCACCCGTAGGCTTAGTTTTTCACATGTGTTCAAGGTTTTACTAAGACTAGCTGTTGCCCGCGACCCCGTCGTCACAGAAGTCGCTTACACAATTTTCCGGGATAAAAACTATCCCCCCTATCCTTCCCCGGAACTGACACTATGTCTACACCAATCCAACTAAATCGGTTCAATGGTTAAAGCGTGAAGAGGTGACAGAACAGACATTCAGTTTTCTTATTCAAACTATGACTAAACTAATAGTTAACTTTGCACGCGTATGCACATCGCGGTGACGTACGTACATACATATTAAATGCCTTATAAAAGTGCTAGAACGGTAGCGTTTCGAAACAACTATGTATTTGGTTACAGTTTAATGACATCCGATAACACTGGCTAGATAAGACGTATCTTATGTTCAGCTATTGGATAAATAAAATGAAATTTTTCACAGCAAACGCTGAAGTATAAATATGGCTAGCACAAATGCCCGCTAGAGCTGCTTAGCGCGCGAGATAGACTACTAGTCTTTTCGTTATATCAAGACGTCTTAGTGCTATTTTGACACTTCTAGTATGGATCTGACAGCGATCGATCCAACTTTGGTTCGGAATTGAGCCGCATTAAGACGTCTTGGTAAGCCCCAGATCCATACTAGAAGTGTCAAAAATGACGGCTAAAGAATCAGAATTCAGAGAGACGAGCAGTTGATCTTGCGCGCAATCCAGCTCTTTCGCGCTCTTGAAGCCGTGCTGGTGAAATACTAAAGTCATTACGTCATAAATAAGGGAGTGAGAGAGACGGCACGATACCAACTTCAAATAAAGTACCTTAAAAAGATGCGTTGCTTTTCATTAGGTAATCAACTTGCTCGTTGGCCTTCCGCGTTCTGTAGAATAAAGTTTTCGTTTCAAAGCTGGGCAAACCATGCTAACCTAAGAAAACCATTGACTGACTCATCAATGCCCAGCTAAACCCTTGGCCTAATGCTCTTATTAACGCTGAAGTTACGCATAAAGATTTCCTTTATAATAATAATAAGAAATGCAACCGAGACATTATGTCCATGTTTCATCAGCAACGATCAGATGTATTGTTGTTGAAGTATAAAGGCAGTTACGACGGGTCGGCCATATTGAAGCGACCGTTGTCACGAGTGCAGGCTGAAGCGTAGGGTAGTATATTTGTTAGGCGCGCAAGCTTTTAGAACTACCCGCATTTAATCTTATTTTGGTGTAATACCCTATCAGGACTCGCTAATCGAAGTAATTTGAACTTACTTTGTAGTTAATATAATTACTTTAGTAGTTATTTTAAGGAAAAATCATTAAAGTTCAGAACATTATAGAATCAACTGACTTCTCACGGTATAAATAAGGTTCTGAATAAATCCGCAGGCGCAAACTAGTCTAAGAATCAAGACACATCTAGAACCTGAAACTTGTCGCTAAATAAAACTGATAATGTATAGTTGTGTGTGTGCGCGTGTGTGTGCGTCACTCGCTATAAACCGCGTCGTAAAAACTGATGATTGCTTCTGCAAGCCGTTGTGCAACCGATGTTTGGGAAATAGCTGTCTACCTACTGATAACAGCTAGAGGCACGAATCTAGACCTTACACAAGTGGAATAAGAGCTACGTGTTCCCCCGTAACAGACCAGCTGCTGTTGAAAGTTATGAACCAAGTTTACGTTTCCGAAGTTGACTGAGAACTTCTCTTGCACAAACAAAAATATATATTTCGTCAACATGTAATTATATTACAAAACGTTTCATTAAAGCTACTCTGATCAATAATACATAATCAAAGCAACTTACCCAACCAAAACTTCGATCAAAACGTAAACAGAGGAACGCGTCACGTTTCCAAGCAGTACATAGAGAAAATAAATAATGAAAATCGACGCCGCGCATCCAATGACAAGTGACAACGGAGGGGACATCCCTCCCGAACACACCCGAACGAAACCGAACTGTAACCCGTAAAGCTACGGCGCGCTTCGGCGTAGCAGCGAGCGAAGGATGGCCCTCGCTATCTTGTCTGGCGGGGGCGGCGCCGACCAATAGGAACGCTGCAAACGCTTATCTCATACCTACTGCGCATCCTCGTAGCACTCGTAGACCTCCGTAGAACGTTGCTTTCAAATAAAACAAATACTGGCAATTACGATTATTTACCTTGCGAATGCAACCTCCTCGCCACTGCCTTCGAACGCATGCTGGCCAGCGTCAATTCACACGATCGATGGCACAATTAAAAAAGTACATTTGAGGAACGCGCGAATAGTGCGGTGCCCGCGGGATGGGTGACGCGGCGTGTCACGCGAGCGGCCGGCGGGACACTGCGTTCACGTGCGGCCGTGGCGCGGCCACGGGAAAGCGATTTTCACGCGGGAAACGCTATAGTGGCCGGCTCGCTGTCTCGCGGCCACTCGACAACTGTCAGCGAGCGAGCGCGGAGACGCCGTGGTTACACCCACCATGGCTGAACGCTAGCGCCATGCCATGCCCATTGCCCAGGTGTGTCGGCTTTTAAAATTTCAACGCTTTGGATAAGCATCTTACCCAAAGACGTCAATTATCTATAGGCGTCCTTGGAACAGAAGAGTTAAACTCTACAATTTTAGAACGCTCCGTTGAGTCATCTCTGAGTACCATAGTATGTGTAGGTATAGAATGTGTGCGCTATACACGTATGTTTTACAGCGTTCGAATAATTTATATAACCTTTTGCACTTCCTTGAGAGCTGCAACGTTGAAATATTATAAACATACTTGCTGAACGTTCATAACCAAGATCAAGGTGACGCTTCGACATTTAATCAAATCACTTATTTATTTAGCTTTACCAACTTTGGAATGGTTAAAACCACGGTTAAACTTTGCCTTATTGATATTGCGGTAATCGCTACGCGTTTCCCTTGCCTCCTTTTGCATTTAATTCAAGGAAATATTGAAATGAATACGCATAACAATAAACATTTTCGCTTGTTGCGTATTTAACTACCTGTGTCATTGAGGAACTTTCGTTCATCAAACCAAATGCAACAAAAAATTGTGCTTAGTTTTGTATTTTTAGTTTACCTACATCTTGTTTTTTTTATGCGACAAGAAAGCCAATGGTGTCGTTACCCTACAGCTTCTTTCAATGTCTGCACTCATTGCTATGTAATAAAGTCTGAATATGTTTGTCCTTTTTTACTTAAAGATATACAGACTCCACGTTGGACAATAAAGTAGGTACGAATAGTTTGTTTACTGTACTGGTTAAAAGTTTTTCAGTAGCAGCCGAAAATTTTTGTGTGCGGCAAATACATGCAGAGTTAAAAAAATCCGCGCTTCCGAAAAACTTGTTCGGTTTTAAAAACTTAACTCTTTGATGGAGCGACGACGAGGGATCGCGGTGAACGCGGAAAGCACAAGACCGGTCTGAGTGGAGAGCCTTGGGGGGGGGGGGGGGGGCTATGTCCAGCAGTGGACGTCATTCGGCTGACAAGATGTGATGATGGACTTAACTGGACTTAACTCATGAACTTGGCTGCTTTAAAAGATACATGCTGCTGCAGTTGATAATGATGGGCAAAGTGGAGGGAAAGAGACGCGCTGGGCGAAGGAAGAAATCGTGGCTCCGGAATATCCGGGAGTGGACGGGTATTACCTCCGTCGAACAGCTCGACTGGCTGCTAATAGAGATGAATATAGGAAGCTGACGGCCAACCTTCAGGATTGAAGAGGCACTAGAAGAAGAAGAAGAAAAATGTTTAATATTATCTCTAAGACTCATTACTTCAGTGAAGCGCTTCACTGAGTAAACTGAATGGATAGCTTTACTTTGATACTCCGTGATATAGTGAAGACCTGCTTTAAACCCGTAAAGCCGGGTACTCACTGACGGTCTGTAACGTACAATACTTATGGTTACAGTCACAGCTCGCAGATGTGTACCTGACTTAAAAAAACTACCCAATTTGTGAGTATAGTGAGGTAGGTATCTAAGGTTTTAATGTAAGCGAGATTTTAAACTAGCCCGAGAATATCTTGTCGTCTAAGCCCAGTACACACTGGCCTTAATCACAGGGCAATGTCCTGAAGGCGCGCACGCTACTCAGATAAGGCCGGTCTGAACCTGCCCTAAAATATTATCATCCATCGACTATTAAGAACAAATTGTTTCTTGATAATGCTTAGTGGAGCAGAG
This sequence comes from Pandemis cinnamomeana, assembly GCA_932294345.1. NCBI lineage: Eukaryota > Metazoa > Arthropoda > Insecta > Lepidoptera > Tortricidae > Pandemis > Pandemis cinnamomeana. The sequence goes on along the minus strand of OW028715.1, from coordinate 6,121,802 downwards.
ATGGACGGATAACTTGCAAGCGCTCCTACTCAAGGTACTTCGAGTTTTCAGTGTCAAAAATGGCGTTTGGGAGGTGAGATGAGGTAAGGGGGATGACTTTTTGAAACTGTTAGTGAAAGAATTAGGCGACTTACCCTTTTATTCACTTTATTTGGCCGCGGAGTGCCAAGTGTAGGATAAGACCTTGGAAAGATCTCGAATGTTTTCGCGTTGGAGTGACGAAATATTATGAAATTGGTTTGTTGCCGTTACGTGCCAATTTTTCCATAGTAATTGAGACGTTTACCTGAAAAATGTTTTCTTGTCTCAGTAGGTATAAAACAAAGGCTTAGAATGGGTTTTGAACTTTTGAGCTGTTGACTTTGTTTTATTGTATTTTCTTTTCTGAATCATCAAATTTCAAAGCGTCTTTATCCCTTACGGGGTAGACAAAGCTCAAGGTAACAGGTACCTGCGTCAAATACGATTTCTTTATTTTTTCATTATCAAGAAATATTCCGGAATAATTCTAAAACATAAATCAACACGCTAGCTTCCATGCTGGTCTGGAAGCAAAGAAAAAACATAGAATGTACCAGTTGCTTCTCTACCCGCGCAGATGGTAAAAGCCCATCGAGGGAAGGGGCGAAATATAGGCGATGAGGCTAGCAACCCATCACTATTTTGATTCCATTTTCCACCTATACGCCCACAATCTCTTGCTAAATGTGGCCTGTAGGTACCTATTATCTTAGGCTCTGTCTACCCCGTAAGGGATAAAGACGTGATTTGTGTATGTGTATGTGTAAATCAACACATTCTCCGATAGAAAAAGACACCCTTATCGCGGTCTCGTTCCTCTCTATTGTGTAACCGCTAAGTCCAGCTCATGCATCCAGGCTCTACAGACATAACCTACATGCTAGGCAGCGATAGTTGGGAAACAATGCGACATAAGTCCGCCATTCGATACGGCGTACAATGCTCCCGATAAACGCATAGATTACTGTGCCACAATGGAATTAAGATGTCAGTATGTATCGATTTACTTGCAGAATGGAGGCGTTAACTATACAGACTCACGGGCAAAGCTTGGTGCGGCTGTAGCAACTAAATATCAGGCTATACAAACAATTTCAATTAATTCAATAACACTATGGCCACTTTCAACATGAAACTACCGTGAGACTTAATCATCATTACACATAAACGGATAACTCAAGTATAAAAAGTCGAGTGATGCTCGACATGTTTCGGACTATTTCGTAGTCCTTCCTCCTAGAGCGCTCGACCCGGCGGCAGCGAAACGAACACTGCGCGCCAGCGCTCTGCTCGCGCGGCTGTTCGACTTTTTATACGTGAGTTATCCGTTTATGTGTAATGAACACTATGGCCGTTTCTCAAAGCTACATATACATACATACAGACAAATCACGTGGTTATCCCTTACGGGGTAGACAGCGCCTAAGGTAACAAGATTGTGGGCGTATAGGTGGAAAGGGGAATCAAAATAGTGATGGGTTAGCCGCTTCGCCAATAACATGATTCCTTAGATTTTTGTCCATTCCCTCGATGGGCTTTTAGCATCTGCGCGGGAAGAGAAGCAAATGTTATTCTCAAAGCTCTTCTTCTTATGGTGCCTCTCCAACTAGTGAAGGTTCTATTCTCAAAGCTACAAGCGTCAATTTTACAATGTTAATCTCTATATAATATAAATATGTATGTTGTTATAGCGGCAACAGAGATAGGTTAGGTACATCATCTGTAGAATTTTCAACTGTCTAAGTATCACGGTTCATGAGATACAGCTTGGTGACGGACGGACGGACGGACGGACAGACAGCGAAGTCTTAGCAATAGGGTTTAATATAATAATTAATCACCAAAAAACCTACTTACTGCATATAAATTTTGAACAGCTGCACCAGATAAAATGTTTTTGTGTTTCGGTCGTTACTGACAAGAATTAAATTTTGAAAAAAGAAACTGGAACGAGAGCGAAGTCGCGGGCAACATCAAGTACCTATTCCATTAAAATACACGCAATCCCGTATTACAGATTGAAATGGTTCTAAGTATCCGCGTAAAAACGTTTCTTTTATTAGCTAGGTGCCTTCATACATACATACGTAATCACGTCTTTATTCCTTACGGGGTAGACATTCTCTATCCCTTAAGCTCGGAGAGATCCCTTCATACAATTCCTTTTCATCCAGCTCAATTGAAAGAACCCAATCAATATTAACTAGACAAACTAAACGCCCAAAATTCTAAAAAAACAAATTTAAAAACAGAGTTCAAAGTTCAAGACTCCCTGAGGGCCGGCGGGTGGAGGCCGTAAATATGATTATCAGCGGGGGAGGCGCGGACTAATCATATTCTCTGCAATTTACATAAATATTAGTGTTCCGTGACACACGAGTCACACGACGGTCATTACGGAGCTTCGGGCACAGTACCAACCCTCCAAACGCCCGCTATTCCAACTTACAAGACTAAGCGCCTACGAAAGGAGCCATCGGTTTTAACCGCGAAAGGCAATAAGGTCGATGTTAGATACGGCTCGCCTCAGAAGTCACTTTGTCTTTTTTATGAGTGATTAATGTTTATTGCGGCAGGGGACGCCCTGTTAGCTTATGCATATTCAAATGTTACAGGGCTGTCAGTTTTTTCAGTTTATCCGTGTCAGGGCTAAACGCCATTGACGAAACGAATACATAAAATACGTTACATGTATCATGTATAACAATGGGAATACAACGGAAAACATAGACGCAGGCAATTGCAATGGAAATACTTGACAGTACAGTGCGGTTATTTCCTCAATTTCCCTCGTCAAACTTCTGTTTTCGATTGTTGTCGGGTTGCGGCCTCCACAGGTTGCTAGTGACCGCATAACAGATCGTGGCTATAAATACACTTATGGGTGAATACGACTGCCACTGTATGTAGTTAGCAATCAGATTAAAATACAATATCTTCTGAATACACTTAGAAAATAGACGCACTGTAGCCCCATTAAAGCCGGACTGTGTTTGATTTCTAGATCTCTTGTCCAATCAAAGGCTGCGTACGGCCCTTCCAGCGTTCTGATAATTTTTAATTGTATCATAATTTCACCAAAATATTGAAATTAATAAAACTTTGGTAAGAATTTTTGTGTCTTATCAAACACAGCAGCCAGATTTGCAACTGATTGCAACGCTCAATATGAATTAGGTACGTACTTATTATGAACTTATGTTATGTAGATAGTTGTCTTAAGCTCTAGATTTACTGTTAGCAACACCTGTAACGCGCAATACATAAATATTATTAGTTTATGTCCATGTTCCTGACCGTAGGTACGATCAAAGAAGTCAAGATTTTAAGTCAAAATTAACCTCAAAAAAATACTACCTTGAATCAGACCACTTTGCGGAGATCCATTTAAAGTAAATTTAAGTAAAACCTCGTTACTTCACAACCGCACGTACAAATCAGCCACATCTGCGCGATACAATATATGTTTTCATGCAATAAAAACCCTCCGCCCTCCGCATCAACATTTTCTCACAGACCCGAATACGAGTATGACCAACATCATGTACATAACTCTAACTAGTTTTAGTTTTAAGATGCTTCCCAAAATAATCAAATGTATCCTACTTAACTATCTATCTTTAAGGAGACGTACCGCGCTAGTCCTTAGTCCCCAGTGACAGGAAGGAAGTCTACCAGATTGCGGATTTCTATAGACACATTCCGGGCCCCCTAACAACACCGCAAGTAATCACGGACAAAATAAATTATTAATTACAACACCTTTAAAGGCGAAGCAGAGTTCACCCTTCCTATAAATTAAGGGGCCAGATGTTAACAGAGTTCAAACAAACCCCAAATATCTTGTTAAGCCACCCACAGTACTTATCCTACCGCAGTCGCCACACATACACAGATTTACCACAGCCGCATCTTGTTCAACAACTTACGATACAGCACTCACTACCAGTAAACCAAAGACTGCTTTTCCCGCGATCGTTGGGGGCGGTTTGTCTTTTCCGTACCAGAAACTGTTTCTTCCTTATAATATATCGTACGAAGATGCACTTTTACTTCCGAATAGACGATTCCGTTTCTCGCTACCAAGCGAACCAGAGCTGTATGCACTGGGTCAAAAAGTTTCATTTCTCGTAGCGTGTCGTGGTAGCTAAGTTGTTCTTCTCGTGAGGGGTATGTGATATGATTATCAAGGCGAGACAGAAAGGGACAGTAGAGCGCAGGCTCCTCGGCAGACGTCGCGGTTGCCATGGCGACCATCGATCTGCCCCCGCGCCCCGCAGCCTCCGCGGATTCAGGTCATTCGAAGGAAAGGAGACGCTTCAGATAAGATTGAGTAAGTACTTGATACTGTTTCGTACGTACTTGCGTATAGTAGTCGCGTCGGAGGGGTTCATTTGGGCTTGTACTAGTACAGTATTTTAGTAGTCATAGAGTAGGGTATTGTAAAGAGAAGGGCTTTGTAAGCTTTTAGTGGCAAAATGGCAATGTCTCTCAGTAAAAAGCATTTGAGCAAAAACAGTAAAAGAAACTTACAAAACGTTTTTGTTACTTTTCTTTACTATACCCTTAGATGCCATGGTTTGTTATAAAAATTGAGATTAAATTACTTGACTATTAAAAGTTACTAGGTGTATACCTTGGCTAAAGCTCGTACCTACTTGAAAATCGATGTAGGTATGTAATTGTTTAGTTTTCTTATGAGATACACACGGCTGGTGAAATTACTGGTACATGAGGTATTCTATCTCAACTCTTTAGGCTGGCAACGCATTTGCGATTCTCTAGTGTTGCTGATGTTCATGGGTAATAGGTGCTCACTTGCCATCAGGTAACCCACTTGCTCATTTGACTTCCTTGTCGTATAAAAAAAATACAGAAAGAAAACGAGCTAGTATTAACAGTAATCACTGCTGCCCATAGTAGAAAACCCCAACGCCAGAGAAATCACCTGCGTTGACAATAACGTTAAATATAACCAACGATTTCGGCATAATATTTCATGTCAAATATAAGTCGACATCATCGTTTATGTTTAAAGTTATCGTTACAATAAATTGGTGCAACTCACCCTAGACGGTTAGAATGAAATGCTTGTTATGCACTCTTCACACGGAACAAGACAGTGCAGTGAGATGGTGGTAGGGATCTAGACGGACCCGACTCATGGTCTTCTCACCAGATCAGTGTTCACATAGTTTTATTAATTGCTAAGTATCGATCATGAGGTACCCATGCCATGGTATGAGGAAATGAGTGCTATTCAATGTAAAAACGAAATCTAAAAGGTCGATTCTGAATACTTAACTTTCTTTGGAGGCTTTACCATGACAATTATAGCATATTAACAAAATATTCAGTTTACATTTGTTGTGACTCCATGAAAAAGTCTCAATTGCTCAAGACATTTGATACCTGATGTATACTTTGTTAGGTATACGTACTTACTTACGTGGTATTACAAAGACTAATTGGCAAGGAGTTCATACGAGAAGTATTATATACCTATCTTGACTGTGTATAATAATTCACAGAGGCAATTCTGTATACGAGGACATGTTACGACTGAGACGAAGTCCTTCTGCGCCATCGAAACGTGAAGCATTCTTTAAAATATAAAAAATAAAATTACCTTTTCCGTTTTCAGCACCAAATTGGCATTTACAAAGTACATAAGCCAGCTTTGATGTATATGACCCAATTCTTATCTGAAAGACACGCCCAAGCGACCTGACAAAGGCAAGAGCCTGGACCTAATAGGGGTACTCTGGTCGAGTCGCCCTTTGGGCCCCTTTGAGGAGGCCGACAAAATGAAGGTAATTTAAAAAGGGAAGGCGTACACCTTTAGCCGTTTAAGGCAGCCGGCGGAGGTAACGAGACAAGCTGGGGGCTACTCCGAAATATAAAATTCGAAATTCGTATCTTTCTGTCCCTCTCACGCTGCTGTTAATTACAATTACTAAGAACAGAACGACACTATACGAATTTAAAATTTGTAAATATCTACAGATTATAAGGCCTGCAGAGTAAAAAGCTGAAAAATCGAGTACGACATCAGAATAAGACACATTAGGTGGTTCAGGGAATCGACTTCATAATATCCAGATAAGATCTCATATAAAACAGACGGTAGAGCAGTGTCTAAGGAATAAAAGCATTATCTGTATACACTGGGCATGTACGTGGCTAGACATAATTACGTATTATAAAGAGAAGATTGTTTGCATTAAAAATAGGTTCCAAAAGTAATGGACCGATTTGAAAAATTGTTTCACCATTAGAATCCCACATTACCCCTGATGAACATAGACTATTATATAGACGAACCCGCGAGCAATAGTTAGTAGATTAATAACTCGGACCAAAAGGTATTGATGAAGTCGAATAAAATAAATATAACGCGCGATTCCTGGATTCTCTTTTGTAAGTGGAAAGACTTAACTGCATTTTACGTTATTCGCTAGGAAAAGCATAAATTCTCTGGAAAATTTTTGGGTAGTTAGGTAGATGTATTTTGGGACTTCGAACTTTGTAATTTTTGTTGCCATACTAAAATGCTAACTAGTAACTCTGAATGTGTACAAGAAAACTAAATAACTTGAAAAAAAAACCGGTCAAGTGCGAGTCGGACTCGCGCACCGAGGGTTCCGTATCATTATCTATAAATATCTAAAACCAGTGTAAGCAGAGCCCTGTTCCAAAGCAAAATGTACGCAGTGTGGGGTTACTTTATATTGGTCACTGCTATATACAGACATACATACACATTTACGGTTTTCGCAATTATTCTTTAATCTGTGCTATAAGACCTACCTTCATACCAAATTTCAAGATTCTGCGTTCACGGGAACTACCTTGTAGGTTTTGATTCCCTTGAGAGTTGAAAATTTGCGGAAATTTGCGGCATAAACGGCTGTATCTTTTGATTGCGTTGGCTTAGAAGTTTGATTTTTTCACAGCTTCAAGGGACAGTAGACCTGAGTAATTGATATAAATTTCAGCTTCATACCTCCACGCGTTACTAAGAAAAAGGGTCTTGACAGACGGACGGACGGACAGACGGACAACAAAGTGATCCTATAAGCCACTATAAGGGTTCCGTTTTTTCCTTTTGAGGTACGGAACCCTAAAAATACATCATAATTCGCGCTAAGTTTGAATGCTCTACCGAGAGTCATTCAATTTCAGCCCACTGGTCGTCAACGCATATTATTATATCTATCGTTGTGATAATAGTGAGTTTCTGTAAATGGCGGCAATCTCTTCAAGTATCTAACCCACTGTCTCGTTTACCTTCGTTATTGCATGGAAGGAAGCAGGGTTTTGAATGAAAATACACGTTCCAAATTTGCCCATAGCCCCGAATATGTATTTCTAATTTCAATGGTCCTTTTACTTCCTTCCAGGGCCTAATTTGTTGCAGACTAATAGGTACCTATGCGTAATATTTTTTTTTTGCCTATTTCGACCATGTCTTGTATAATTTGCCAATATATTAAGGCAAAACAATACTAATACTTTCTGTGTTATAGAGATACAAATGGTTATTATAAGTAATAAACAAAAAAAAACTAATACTTACAATAAAAATTGTGTTTTGTCTACTGTTAGCTAGAAACCGTAATAAGTGTACGTTCTTTATTAGTGCCATCTATGCTCAAAGTACTAAAACATTAAGTTCCTTTCAAATCAAACAAACTTACTTCAATCAGGCTCACTTAAATCTAATGTAGTGCTATCAAAATAACAGAGATGGCGCTCAAAAGATCTTAACGCGCCATCTATCAATAACATGCATAACTATTACTCAGCCTTTACACTATCTACTTTTAATATTAACTACTAGATGGCAGCACAACTCACGTAACTGCTTTATCCACTAGTGATGCATAATAATTGACAATCATTAATTTAAAAAAAACTTTGAACGAGCACAATAAGACAAAAAGTAGCTAAAAAAATTCACTGATTTCTTTTTAGCTCTATGGGTTGTAAAATAAATGTGAATGCTTAATTATTAAATATATTCTCATCTATTCTTTATTTCATGTGTTTAATTCGTTATCGATTGTAGGGCAACAAACATATTCACTGCACATCCCTACCCGCCTGGAAAAGTAAGCCTGTTTTACCGACAGAACACTTTTACGGAATTGTGGTTGGCTAGACGCGTGCGCGTCGCGTTTTTATTCCTTCTCTTTTTCTATTGGATTGGTTTGTTTTGTATGATGTCTGAACCCTTGCTTGCAATAACCTGCTTGTGTATTTTTTGTTGTTAAAATTAACGTTACTTTTATTTAAATGGTACACATAGTTAATAAATATAATATAGTATTGTGATGATAAGTGCTGTGAATAACTGTACTCTAGGCTGGGAATCTAAAGCGGCACCGTGGAGTCACGAAAACGAAGGTAAAAAAGTTTTCATTGTTCCTACTGTACTGACGCTTCAGTTTGTGAGATAAAATGGAAATCGATCCGTCTGCGAGTGTGTATTTCCATTTATCAATTGGATAAAATAGCTCTTTTTGAGTTTACCGTTGGAATTTCGGTTTAAATGGGTTTAGTGGCGCATGTGAGGTAAACATTCATTTTTGGTGTTTAGCCACATGGGTCGATAATCGGTAGCAAGCGGTGGTATTCGCTTAATTTAATTCTTTATTCCAATCTTTAAAGAGTCGTGATCTAATAAATGTGCTAAGGACTTGGTTTTTCATTTCTTTAGTCATTGGTCTGGTGATTAAACCTTAAAATTGAGGTTAGAATGTCTATAGTGGCTTTGTTATGAGTCAATACTCAGCTGTATTGATAGCTACATTTAGCTTAGTTATATATTTGCAAAGTTTTCCTTATGAACTTTTGTTTTGTAAGTAATGCTTGTTGGAATATTCCTGCTCTAATTTGCAGGTAGTATGCATGCATGACACACCTTATAATGAAATAAAATACGATACCTTTCGATTTTATGTCTAACCTAAAACCCAAATTATCATTGTAGCAGAAACTAGCTGTTGCCCGCGTCTTCGTCCGCACGGAATTAAAATACTCGCAAACAATTTGGCTTTTTCTTGGTAAAAGAATTTTCAAAATCGGTTTAGAAGGTTTAGTAGAGCCAGAGCAGAGATTACCCCCCACAAACTCACAAACTTTACCTCTTTTTAAAATATTAGTATAGATAAAGGCTTGACAATTCTTGTGTCTACATAAATTCGTTTTTTTTTATGTTAAGAGTAGGTAGGTATTCTAATTTTTAGCTTTGATTAAAACATGCTTTTATAATAATGTTATGTCTTATTTCCAGTGCTAAGTCATATTGCCAGTTAATTTCAAAAATATGCAGAAAAATTAAACATACAAACATAAATTACATCATTATCCCTTATGGGGTAGACAGAGCCAAAGGTAACAAGACCTACTGGCCACATTTAGCATGATTGAAGTGTGACATTCATAACATGACCAAGCTTGTCTTGATGTTCATTTAGTTGTGTATTGTATCACAAAAACAGTATACATACTTCCTATTGAATAGCAGTACAATTTTAGGAAGGTATAAGAAAATGCACTAGGTAAGTAGTTTGACAATCATATATCACTTAAAACCAGAATGAACTGAGTAAGTACCTAGCAACTTAGTTCAAATAATACAATACAATACAATACAATACAATAACTCTTTATTGAACACCACATATAACAACCAAAACAGAAAAAAGGTATACAGAATATTACAAGGTAACAATAGGCAATAATTTTTATGAAAAATGTATATTTTATTTCGAATAAATTCAATAAGATAAATTTATACAAACTAATGATGTAAGCACTTATTATAGGTATTTTAACTGAACTAGACAGGTATTTTATGACTATTTTACAACTTTTATGTTATTTGATATTAAAACTTAATAGTGTAATTTTTTCCAACTATGTATACTTATGCAAAATTTTAATCATTGCCATTACTTTTCATTTTTGCACATTACATTTTATTCCAATGTAAAATTAGTTGGTTATGGCAAATTTTTATGTGTTGTCTTAGATTTTGTCATAAATTCAAACCGTAATAGTTACCATGCCACATGGCCAAGAAATTTTCATGGAAATGGGATTCTCTTTTCGGGTTCCCTATCTCAATCGAAAAAGAGAAACCTTGTATGTCTGTCTATCTCCACTAATTCCTCTGAATCGATTAGAGATATTGATATGAAATTAATGTCAAAATACTTAACAGATTTAAAGCCATAGCTTTTGAAAGAATGAAAATGATTAAGTGTGTTAATAATTACATATTTAATCATAATCTTTTCTTTGCTCATTAATTCTTATTTAGATATGTTTGTTTGTTTCAGGTAAATGGAGGGATGACTGACAACATTATATTTTCATGATCATCACAAGGTATTGTATCATTGTTGTATATAGACATTTTAGATGTAATGTTGATTATTTAGTTATATTATATCTCTCGTTCTAGATCTAAATTTATCAGATTACTGACGGTTATCAGCAACTCGATTAATCTTCACTTATATTTTGACTATTGCATTGGTGTCAATAGGTATGCTGTATTTTTTTTTAATATTTCATGCAGAATATTGTCCTAGTGCGAGTCTAACTCGCGTACTGAGGATTCCGTCTGTACGGTCGAAGAAACAGTCACATACCTCTATGGAACCTTATCTCATACAATTTTGTTATAATTTCTTTAACAGGGTGTATGTAAGTTATTGTGACATTTGCAGTGAAAAGTTTCTACAGTGGTACGCGGCTCAGTTCCATTCACTGTACGCACAATTTTAGTAAAAAAAAAATATATATTTGGGACTCTTACAACAGGCCCACTTAATATATCACAGTATGCAAACATAAGTTTTATTTTGTTTATTAACATCACATGCACGTGTTTGTATAACAGATACAATTAGATACGTGATCAGAGATCGCAGGAACATCCACATTCTGTCATTACTTTTCAACATTCTTTATAATCCTTCTGCTCCTATGTATCTTTTCGAGCGATTCAGGTTTTGCGAGGATTTTGCAGCGGTCGAATGCTACTCTTTTTGTCCTGTCCTCCTTCATCTTCCAAAACTTACTCAAAGTCTTTCACAGTTCACTTTGCTAGGACGTGGAATCGGTTGCCGACCTCCGTCAGGCATTCTGCCTCCGTGGCGTCGTTAAGGAAGGGCTTGAGGAGGCTGTGGCTCGCACCATCTCCTTAGATATTGTATGTGTGTATGTACTCTTATTGTATTTTGTATGTATGCATGTGTGTTTAGTAGTTTATTTTATGATTTAGATACGAGTATGTACGCTCTACTGTGGCTTTCACTATCTGGAATTTTAAACTCCTACTTTATCGGTCTCTCGTTTAATGCTCCTCTCAACTACTCAAAGGTTAACTGGTAGAGATGGTATATATTAATGTTAAATTTTATTTTTTGTGAATTGTATATCTGTTTCTTTATATTTGTATAATAAAGCATTTACTTACTTATAGCAATTCGGCTGTAATAGACGAACAAACACACTCAGTGATCATTTGTCAATCGAAGTTACGAAACCCTAAAAATGCTCTTTACTGCATAAATGGCATGTTTTTTTATTCTGTGTTTAATTCGGACCCGCGCGGATTGAAATATTAATCCTTGCGCAGGGTGGTTCTAAATGTTCTACTCGTAATAATGTTGTATACCTATACCTACCTACTTGTGTAGTAATACTTCTCACATTACAAGATGGTTTTCCGAGACTACCGCGTGCAGGTACACAGGCGTCCCCACTCAACTTGGCCATGTATGTACCTTACCTACGTAAGTACTTTGTTGAAGAAACGCTCATTCTTATTATTATATTGAGCAGTCTACCTGAACCGGCGCGGACCGCTCCGCTCCGTGAGCGACTCAGCAAAAAGTAAAAAGATAATTTTTCGTCGAGTCGGGCCTCGGCCGAGAAAGAACAAAGGTTTACTCTTACCTAGTTATAGCTAGTTATTCCGGCTCCCCGCAGGTGTAACTTGTTATCTTTTACCGAGAATATCTTTATTTTCTTTTTCTCTGAGATAACTCAAATATTTCTATGGTGTGAAAGTACTATAGTAGCCTCGTAAAAGCATTTTGTATTTTCACAGGGACCAACGAAGAAGTTATTACCATTACGTATTTTACCTTTATATTTTAATAACGGCTATTATTTGGCATTGTATGTCGCGTTGTATGTACTAAAGCCGCTGATTGGAATGGAATGGCTCGACTTATTGATTATTATTGAGCCTCGTCCATCCGGCTTCGATAACACATCATCGCGTTAGTGGTGAGTGAACGTCGGTGGCAAAAAACTCGTGGCCAGTGGCATTCACCTCGGCGCCCTTCAACTGCTCGCCAGTTCACCACCTCAGCTGGTCCCGCGTTCTAGGCCTTGAAGCTGTCTATATGGACATTCAACTTACGACTAAAATAGCCCGGAAAATAACACTGGACACTTCACTGAAATAAACAAAAATATCCAGCTGAGAAATTCTCGAGTATTTATATGCCACATTGTACGGAAATGACTCTGCTGGTAACTATCCTGTCTTATGAAGTGACGGTCATTAATCTTTATACTTCCACTCTCGCGCTAGCTTGGCACTCGTCACGGGTTTTATGGTGAAAGCCGTAACTTTACTGTCATAGGAAAATCGTTGAGCGTTAATAATGTTTTAATCTAATAAACACGTTGCTATCAACACTTTATAAATTTTGGTACAGAGGTAATTATCGTATTCGTAGTTTCGTAGATGTGCGATGTTTCTAGATCAACAGAAGACGAGACATTATGTAGAGGTCTTGAGACAGTAGACATCCACAACTAATTTTTTTACGTAGCCTTACAAACTCGACTTAGAAAACTACTGTTTAGCTGTTAAGTTGAACTCAATCCTTGACACGTCAATCAATTCGATTGTTTAAATAAGGCTTGTTTTTGCTTTCATCGTTGTTTCACGGTCTATCTACTTTTTTTACGGACAAATCTGATCAATACCTGTTACACAAATCATACTGAAGTTAATTGTTAATTCATGCGAAATTGTCGTTTTATTATTATTTCACACTCGGGTTAGTTACTGGTTTTTTTCCTTATCAATTTTGTTGATAGAATAAGGGAAAATGCACGTTGTTATAGTTATAGCTTTCGACATTATAACATAATTTGGCTCCAATACGTTGTTGACGGGCAATTTTAGTACATCATTACGATTACCGATAGAATAAAGATAATCTGCACAGCGCTTTGGCATTGAATAGATTGTTAGAAAACGTAAATCGAGGTACAATGCCACGAGGCGGAAGGCAAGTGTTCGTTCGGTAAGATTCCGCAACACGATGCCTACAGACATCGGGCTCTATCAAGCGCTGTTCTGACGAAGATTAATTGAGTTATTCATAATGGCCCGACCTAAGCTTGATACTTGTTAGACAGTAAGGACTTGTTTTGTCTTGAGCTTTGTTCATAACAATAGAACTTCATGTGAGACAGACGTTTTAAGGAACACTTTCTATTTCGAATTCTGGAGCGTTAAATTCGCTAACCACCTTTGTGTTTAACATATTACTTAATCTGACATTGTGAGTACAGTCAAGTAAAGTATCTTTTGCATTTAAGTGCGTTACGACATCTACCACAACCTTGCGGTCGTCTCGCCCGTTTGTTAGTCGTGTATGGACATAATTCGCTATTTGTGTAGGTCCTCGAGTGGGTCGTAATATCTCATTGTTACTACCGAACGCATTAACTAACGCCAGAACTTAAATGACGCTCTGTAATTATCGGCACACGATTGTTTCAACTGATGCAATGATGTCATCAACGCAGGTTTGTACTCGCTTAAAATTACTTACGGTCCCTACGCAGCAAGCAGCCAGACAATTTTTTCATACCTACTGCCTTTCGAAGCATTAACATTCAAAAGCAATTCGAAAATCACTAAAAATGACCTTCCCAATTCACGGAATCGTCTAGGCCTTCACATATCCTTCCTAGAATTTGCATACGTATTATAAATCATAAACTGAATTAGGACCCAAAGGAGCTTTTATCCCACATAATAATATACTCGTACCACATAATAACTGTAAATGCCATTCTCGGCGTAAATACTTGAACTCCCCACAGAGCCGTTTAGCGTACAAGCAATTCAAATAAGAAAGGAAACTGAAATGCAAAGCGCCGCAAGACAACAAGAATGGGATACCTCTGAAATCTACTCACGTGCGCTGTTGTCAACTTTCGCAATGTTACCTCGCGACACTCAAATCGTAAGTAGACTCGAAGGCTAAATGGCAGTTGAGGTTATGAAGCTGTTTACATGAAGTTTTAAACTGTAGCCCGTCGTGTCGAACGAGAACTTTACACAAACCTTTACCTTTATTTTATTCGAAAAGGGATATAACTTTGTTACGAATTGTTTCTGAGAAGATTAAACCCTGTAGAAAGGACGCAACCATCAGTACTTCTGAAACTTGTCCGATCAACGCATCAAAGTGGAAAGCTGAATGTCTTTGAACGTACAACTTGTTTAGTTTAGCAAGTTAACACAATTCGTGGTTTCCATGAAATACATGTATTTAGGCAAATACGCATGAGTGCGAAGGTGTCATGAAGGCCGCAAGGTCTCCTCGCCAGGTCAGAGAGACGTGTCCCTCCTATACTCGACAGGCATTCGTAATTACGACTAAGCCATTCACTCGTGAATTTTACCTTGCGTTTACTTTATGGTGTGCTGCCGAGCCCCAAGTAGGGTAATGTTATTTAATCATTTAAGTATTTGAATTTTTTAAACTTCGTTGCCTTTAAAACATCAAAGTCTGCAGTCGAGTCAAGGAACAGTATAGCGACTGTTCTTACAATCGCTAGACTACTAGTACTTTAATTCACGATAACCTTAATAAGACTCGAGTCTTGTAATATCGTGACGGGAAATTATTAGCTCATCAGGGTCATGATTGATAGCGAAATTTTATTTTCCACGGTAAGCCTTTATTTCAACGGTTTGCCATGAGACATGATCAGCTAAGCATCTCAGCCTTGGCTTACTCTGGTCAGGGCGTTCCCGCGATAGTAGTTCAATTAGTTCAAATTACTGTAAAACAGCGTGGGTAAATGACAGTTATTAAAAATCAGCATAATTTTAAATACGTTAAGCACAAGTAGCGATCGATTAACACTATCAGAGTCTTGACGTATATTATTACTATTTGGCCTCCTGATGGTGTAACGAGACTGTTTTAATTAATAATGAGACAGGCGAAACCAAGCTTGGAACCTTGCAACCTCAGAATATGTTATATGCAAATAAAATGAACAAATTGGTCGGGGTGTCCTGGATTTAATGGGAATACTCTGAGGAGTGAAATGAAAGATTATTGCGAAATCGTCGATATTAAAATCATTTATTCGGTGGAGCCAAAGCGCTCAAGTAATATCCAATGGCTATTTTTTATGTTAAAATATTTTGCGCACCTTGTCCGCGCCTACCGTATACAAACCCTTAAGAATCAGACGTCCACTATATTATCCAAGTTTGAAATGGTATCTGGAGTATGCCGAAGTTGAACGTGATCGCTTGAAATTGAAGAGGTTGGATCTCATGCACGATTTCTCAAGCACTCTTTTTGTGCGCAGTGAAATGGTTCGGTTCCGTGACATCGGATATCGGAATGGTTTATGGGCAGTGCCGTGCGTACGTGCCATGGGCTTAAACTAACTTAAAACTGATAGAAGTGTCGTTGCGACTGTCCATTTTAATTGGCAAATAAATCTTGAAAAATAAATTACATATAATTCAATTTCATTAATTATATATGTTCCACGGGAGTTTGTAATTGTGTCGTACAGACACATCATTCAAACAGATGACGCTTAGCGACAAAAAAATCGCATAGTAACAAAGGTCACGTGACGGTTGGTAACAGGTAGAAAAATTCGGAGACTACCCACCTGCTATGGGTGGTGTAGGGGTATAGCACGCGTCACGGAATGACGAGGATCCGGGTTCGATTCCCGGCCATAGCTTTACTTTTCGGATTTTTCTATGTGTTCTAATGTTCACAGACATTTAGAAATTACATATAATTAATTATAGTCGTACCATGTCCCCACTGTACCCACTGTACTGGATCTCTTCATAATAAAAACTGTTGTGAAAGTCTGAGTCGTTTAAAAAAAAAATTACATAGTTAAGGGCTTAAAATAATACAAAAGTTAATTTTGACGGAATAAATGTGAAACGGTCGTAACACGAAGGAATCAATTAATTTTTGTTTTAATTAGGCCCTTAACTATGTAAATTTTTATGAAAACGACCACTGCATGAGATGAAATTTGTTGTGAAAAAGTTCCAGAGCTCATGATTGTAAGAAAAGATGCGACAGTCACCGTCAGATACATATTGTAGCGACCAAAGTGTCTTAAGCCCTTGATTATGTCACCTGTTTATCACCAAAACAATGCCAAAACCGGACTGTTATCAAAAGCTCCCAAATTATAATTTTTTTACGCATATACACCTTGCAAAAAAATCGGGCACCTATGGTTTTCAGATTTTTAGGCATTAAGGCTTAAAAAGTAAGCTTTTATGCACATTACGGTCAGCATCAGAAATTGTTGAACAGTCGAAGGGCTCCAGAAAGAGCTACACACCCTCTAATTACCTTGGCGATAGAGTTCTGTGTAGATCATTTTGAGCTTTTCGACTGTTTATCAGCTTCTGATGCTGACTATACGTATTGTACACGGTGTAAGTCTCTAGGCATATTCTTTATTACACTGTATACTTTTATTTGTCATAAGATTTCGAGCATTGAACGTAATTTTTGCGAAAATTTTATTTATTTTGAACACCTAATCCTGTATAGTAGTCGTTTCATATTTGTCGGAAGCTATTATTTCTAAGAGAAAAGTATTATATTAGTGTTGTCGGCTTTTATGTCATGACGGATTTAGCTAGATTGTGTCGTCTCGGCAGCAGTTTGGTGGAGAAGAGCCGGGGCCGCGGGCGCGGATGTCGGCGGTAGGGCGCGTTATCGTAGGGCGGCACATGGCGCGTCGGGCGCCAGGCGCGGGGCGCGCGGTCGCTCCGCTGTCAGTCCGACACTGAGCGACGCACCGACCGATCGCCTCGCGCGGCACAATCTCACCGAAGTCGCGAATCTAGCCCAAACGTATTCCAACCGATACGCAACGTAAACTTAACTTCTCTTGCAACAGCGTGTCACGCCAGCAAACAGTATTGGTATAACTTGCTAATTATTTTCTCTTATAACTTTATCTAAAAGTTTATCGACCCCAACTTTGCTGCCATAACAACCCTTATTCACTTCTCTCGGTTAGTCGCTCCCTCTAATTATTGACTCCCCTGAAGTTTTGAAAAATCCAGTCTCTCGATTCGGCCCTTTTACTGCTTTTAATATTTTTATTACCACGCTCGAAGCTCATTCGTTCGCCTTTCGTCGTGATGCTATTCGTCAATAGATATTTCGATGCAATTACGATCACGTTTCCTTATTTATCTACTTCCGCGAACATTTAATTACACTACTTGGGGACAATTAATTTTTTCTCGATTTCGCGAACCGGAAATTTGCGCTTTATCGTCGAGGCTGTTGCGGGAGTGAGTCTAAGTTTCCACACGATTTGCGTCACCGTTATCTGTATCCAGGTCAATTAAGACGCGCTGAACCATGACACTGCGTTGACATTGTCGTCATAGGTTGTCATAGTGTGAGTGGTGAATGTGGGATTGGTGCGGGATACTGTGGAGGCGCTGAGGACTGGCGGAGTGATCACGGTGCATGCTCACGTGAGAGCCGCCGCCGCAGCGGATGTGCACGCCGCTGCCGCCCTGGTGGTTCGTGCAGGCTGGAATGCCAGCTGCTCTTGACCTAACTAGGTAATTACTAATTATTTTAATGCACTAACTACGTCGTTGACACTTACCAATTACTCTCACACACGTTTCTTTTTGATGTGGTCATATCTTAATAATAACTGTTATTGTATGTGATGAGTTAAAATTATGACACAAAACTGGGTTCAACTAAGGTTGGATATGATAGACGTTTCAACAGTTGACAACTATTTTCTCCCTTGGTTCTATTATTAGATTCTATAAGTAAGCAAATAATAATTAGAATAATACATACATAGAATAAATCACGTCTTAATCCCTTACGGAGTACACAGAGCCTAAAGTAACAAAACCTAAAAGCTACGTTTAGTTAGAATAAGAATAGAATTTGATCCTTTATCTGCCTATGAAATATGATTTAACTGCATTAAGTAGGTGCACATTTTTTTTAACTACATATGAATTGTCATTTGTTTTATAGACTGGCACTGTTTGTATTTACGTAACTTGTTCCTTTAATGTTATACATTCTATATTAATAGAGAGAAAAAATCTATGGAACATTAAATACCGTATTTCTGAAACAAACATTTCAAACTTTGGAGCACTCATGACAGTTCACGATTTTCATTAACCTTAATATTTTATTGACGCTGTGACGTTTAGCGTAAACAGGTCAATATTGTTTTTGAAAGAAAGAAAAAAGAAACCTACCTTTTATAGATATGTTCCATTTTGGGTATTTATTGAGACATTTCGATTTCAATAGTCTCACAAACACTTGGAATGTCTTTCCTTTAAGTGGTGTGTATCTTGAATCAGCATTTACCTACATTACTGTGTATAATTGGGGGTGGGGCTAATTGTATGGGTGGTGGATATAGACTGCAGATAGACTATTTTAATTTTCATCGTGGACTAAATTGGTAATGAACGCGCTAGTTTAACAGTAAGTATTACAGCTGTCGAAGCAATTACATTTTGATTACTCGTGACGCTTAGAAAACGTTTGTAATTGCTAAATTGGTCACAACCACTACGACAAACAATAACGACGCAATTCCTTATCAGTCTATATCTGTATCGTAAGGGGTCAATTTGTCATAAAACTGGTTTTATTTCAAAACAAACCGTGTACGCTAGTTACAACTCATAAGTTATGTTTGTATTTAAACTGAATGCATTTTTTTAAACTGATTCATTGTTATGTCTTGTGTGTTAAAATAAATTCAAATGCTTGACTCGCATTCTTCTTCTTTGTTTTACATTTTCATTTAATATCAATGTTCCTATTACTTTTAATATAAATACCTAGTTAAAATAAAATAATAGTAACGAATAATTATTCACTGCAGATCTTGCTGCAGATACCTACTCAGTTTTGTATACTAAAATACATAATACTTTCATAAATTTCGACAATAAGCAGTACCTAAGTAATATTTACCTACGACACCTCCATAAAGTAATGTTTGGATCGATAAATTGTGGTAATCTTTTAAATTACATCTGGATTGATGTTATAGATGGAAGATTAACAAACAGACAGATAAAATAACCTTTATCTGCAAATCTGTACAAGAATCCATTCTGATTACGTGACACACTATATCATCACATATAAATCTCGATATCTTTTCCAAAATGTATAAACTTGACATATCTGTGGAATCTACTGGCACAATGTTTTGATGCGTTATTTAAAACAATAATATATTTAGTGATTTGCGTGTAATATTCATAAACAAGAATCCAACAATAAACATACGCCGATTAAATGATTTGTCACCTGATAAAGAAATGGCTGTACCCATGCCGCAATATGCTCTTCCATTCAAATGAATCGTATAAATTTTGACGCTTTATCGTTACATAATTTTTTATCCGGACTTTTATATGAATTATTGATATAAATGTTCAATTGCAGGCTGTAATATATTTTTATTCGAACATTTTATTTCAACTGCCTCGCCCGCTAAAATAAAGGCTGATGTAGTCATAGCGTTCGAATTGAAGTAGTCGTCTAACATTTACGAGACGTTTATATTCTGAAGGGCGTACCACCCGCGTTGCTGACGCTCGCAGCTCACGGCGAAATCGGAGATACCATGTTGGTGGCAATCCATACTGGAATTACGGTAACGTGACTTAAATCAAAATTTTCAGGGGGTCTTATTCGGATACAATTCGTTGTTATTGAAACCGTCTTATCTACTATATCCACACCACTGAGATAAATATAGCCAAATCCAATTTCCAAAATGAGACTAAATCAATTCCGCAATAACTGTCCCGAATACGAGGGTTAGCTATTAATCTGAAATCACTTAATTTAGAGTATTACCCGAGTTGAATACAAGGAAATAAACTTGTGTCTGTTTGATAGGAACTCGCTCATAAATATCAACAGACCTTAATTATTCCACGTCGTCATTTAAAAGCGATGCTACTTCAAGATCACGTAGAATTTGAATGTTGATGATGTTTTACTCTTAAGTGGCAATGTTTACTTTTTTTATACACATGGCTGAGATCACGGACTAGTATAGTTTAGATTTATTTCCTACCAAGCTGTTTCCCACGACTTCTTCTGTGAAGAATTTAGTTTTAGCAATCCAGCGGGATTTACAAAGTGTGCCTTGAAAAAAAAGTAGCCTATTTTATTTAATCCTGAACTCTGACTCTGTTTTGTAAAACTTCGTCAAGTTCGTTGCAACAGTTTTATACCTTGAAGATGTGGCAAACTGGCAGAGACAGAGTTACTTTAGAGTTTATAAATGTGATGAAGTATGGATTCTGTGTTTGGAGGAAACTTCTAAGCCTCTTATTAACGATCGCTTGCTAAGCTCAATAACTTAATATGATGGTTTTATTTTAATTCGCCATTTGGCAGTTTTAATTTTTTTACAAATAAGAGAGTAAACCCTCTTAAGAGAAGGTAACTGGATCCATTAAAGTTAATAAAATATCCTGATATACGAAAACCACATATTGCTTTAACAAATAATATGAACTGTAAGTTTGTCTGCTTTAAAGTATGGTGTACAATGGCAATCTATCTCCTCTCCCCAAGGAGCTGCCCGGACTCGACAACACCTCCCCGTATAACTTGCTATCTACAGGGAATGTAGCATTTTTGTACGTGTAAAACTAAATAAATGTAGCCACTGCTGCACAGACTTTATTGCTGTTCATCACACTTTACCCGATAGATTACTGTTATTGCTAGTTTATTTTATCTGGGCTGCTTTCGTTGCATAATGTTTGCTGCATCTGCAGTACTTTATTAATTCACTTATCATCGCTAACTATGCCATTGTTAGTGGAACGTGTCTATTCTAAAAACATTTGTTTAAGTAAACGTCCACAGCGACATGTTGCTGTTCGGTGGCTACGTGACTTAATCCATATCTTTACAATAATAAACACTGCTAACTAGAAATATCTTTAATGAAAAACCTAATGAAATTGATACTCAAGGTTTGTCTCTACATTACGAGCGTATTGTTAGAATTTCTGATTGGCGTTAACATAGCTGTAAAGAATTGGGTAGATAATTCTTAAACCTTCATTGAGCTCGGCAGCCGCTGTAGCGAGAATAATCTTTCAAGTTCGGACTGGGTAATCGCTTGGAAAATTTAATATTTCGTAATTCTGATGCCTTTATTTCGCCCTTGTTGCGAGTTATCAAATCAGAGCGCTTAAAGTGGGAGATCCTTGCTTATTAATTTTCCAGGCCATCCTGTTTACTGCTGAGATTAAATGAGAAAAAATAATTTCCGTGCCTTTTCTTCCCTCGGCGCTTCGCGGCGTTTTAGTCAATGAACTGGTTTTAAATATACTCGCGCGGCTTCACGGTTCCATTAGCGTGCACCTAAAGGAGCGCCGGCGTCGGCTCTTGTCCCGTTTCCTCGAACCGGCAACATTTTATCTGGCCGAGTTCAGTGTACCGGTGCCGGCGTAGCATGTTAACATGTGTGACGGCTGGCGGCCGAGTGGCGAGCGCCAGCCGGGAGGACCACTTTGCGCGCCAATGCCTGTTGCCGATGCCCACTTTAAACGTCAGACATATCATTCATTAAGACCTACCCTAAACTTCCAAGAATTCAAAAATCTATCTAATTGACACCTCGGTCAGAACTTGACCGTCGCTAACGTGTTACCTCAATGTTTGGCAGAAATACATGCGGATGAAGTCGAGGAGTAGTGTATGAATTCAGACTGTTTTAATTTATTTAATACATGGTTGTGTTGGACAGTGAAGCTTTTTTGTACCTACTTACGACATACCGCACCCTTCGTGGAAGAAAGACGTAAGTCCTATTGACTTAACATGGGACTTACGTCTTTCTTCCACGAAGGGTGCGATACATCTATGTCATTTATGTAGGTATAAAGAGTATAAACTAATAAATACATTTTTGGAAATGTTTGTTTTAAAAATGCATTGTTATTTTATGTTATTATTTAAATTCACTTTAGCTTTGAAAACACTATAAAACAAACATATTTGACTAGCTCATTCTATTTGTCCCGGAAATAGAATGTGCTAGTGAAATATTTCTCCTCAAGAGTTGTATTTTGCCGCGGGTGTGATTTACAGTGTGATGTTCTAGCCCATTTATGAATTTGCTGGCTTGTTTATCGTTATGACTTGTTTACTCTCTTTAGAGTCATTGTCTTCACTAAGATTAATAATTTCAGTTTTATCAGTAAGTACTTCGAAAGTTGATTTATGTTATGTATTATATTATTATTCAATAGATAGGCTGCTATTTGTTACAATCGGTTTAGCGCTTTCGACCTTATTTTAAAAACGCCTCGTCAGTGTTCCACAGTTTATGCGGGGTGTTCTTTATCTATTTCTAGATACATTCAGTAAAAGCATTGGGGTTGGCTGGCTGACAGTGTTTACGCCTCTGGCTATATCCACAAACATTCTTTAATGGCCTAAGAAGCCTGGCATGGTTTCTACGGAACATTGCATTTTCTTCCTAGCAATTAGTAAACATTTTAAAATATCCAACCGCTATCATTTGCGAACGTTTTCAACGTATTCTTGGATGAGTTTAGTCTGTATATTTGGGAGCCTGTGGTATCGTAGCTAAACATTTGAGTAGGGTATTATTCAGGTCCTAAACATTAGTCATTATGTGGTTTTAGAGTAAAGTTTTGGTAATTTATCGGTTTTACAATTAGCGTAGGAAAGATGTTACTTAATTATACACAATTGAGTTTAGGTTAGCTAGACCGCAACGAAGAGAAATTGAACATAACCCTACGATAAGTTTTAGCGGTACACTAAAGTATGTACCCTTGGCAACACATAGGTCAATAACGGTTATACGAGTATTGGTACTAAAACAGTTTTGTTAAGTACGTTTTCTAGAGTAGGTATTATGCGGCGATAACCTTTCACGAGCTTCCGATATTTCGATGCATGCTGTCAAAACTGTGGTATGGTAGTAATATAGATATGTAAGTATTAGGATATATTAGAATAAGACAGTGACTGTAAGAACAGTAATAAACGGACGCTCTTCCAATACACTTGTGTCTCCTTTACACACAATCCCCCGCCACACCTCATGGCGACCATGCCAGGACCGTTCTGCTGATCGCGCGATTATTTTTTTTACTAACTATGGCGCAGACATCGTGGGACTGTCATAGCGTGCTAACGCGGTTTTTTCAACTAATCGAAATTAATAAGTGCGGTCATAAAAATGGGCAAGCAGTGCTCTAAGTGCGTGTGCGACAATAAAGAAGTGATTATCAACCAGCACGGGGGAGGCCCAAATGAGGCCGACGCAGATGTGTCAACCCACACATATACGACTACAATCTTAGTCGCAACCCTGCTAGCAGTGTGCCTAGCGGCAGGATTGGTCATCGGCATCAAGCAGTACAGCAAGTGCCATCGGCTCATGGTGCAGGAGGAGATACGCGCCAACGCATTTAGGCGCATCAGGCAGCGGTTGTCGCTGCGAGGCCGTGCAGATGAAGAGGACCAGGAGCCCCCGCCAGTTTGAGCAGCGCCCCAAAATTGCGGGAAGTGTCATCTCTTAATTATTATTTTTTCTATTATTTTTCATCGAGGTCCGTTGCACTTGTCTTATAGTATGTTAATTAAGAGCGCCTAGGTAGTATATAATGAAAATGCTGTTGTCAAGTTCCACTAATGGAACAAGAATTAAATGACATCTATAATGAATTAGAATCAATAAGGGTAAGCTTAAGAAAATTAGGACCTGATAGAAGGCAAAAATATACTATTAAACTAAAAACAAAATCATCCCAGGCTGATGAACTGTATAATTATTATAAGACTTTATTAAAGAGTTCTTTACCCACTAGAGGTGAGGAGCAGTATTTTGAAATAATTTTAGAAACCTTAATCAGCAAGATAGAGGAGTCTTATAATAGAATTAAGATTTATTGTAAGTTAGATACGGTGTCAAAATCATACACAAGCATGGAGAAGTTTGATTTAAGAACGGCGGCAGGTTTGGTTCCTGTTATGGACGGTAAAGAAGACACTGTAGAAAAAATAATTGACAGTGTACAATTGTATAATGATTGCTTAAAAGAGGAGTCATGCAAAAGGTTGTTAGCTAACTTTGTACTCAAAACCAGGCTAACTAAAGCAGCTAAACTAAAGTTAAAGCAAGAATATCCTACTTGCAACGCCTTACTAAAGGACATGAAACTATTTTTACTGACTAAAAAATCGCCAAACGCGTTGCTTACGCAACTAAATAATATTTCTCAGAACAACATGTCTATCGCAAAGTATGGTTCTGAAATAGAGTCCTTATTCGTTGACCTAACAATTTCGCAGGCAAACTCTAATGAAACAGCCTACGAAATTCTGAGGCCGCTGAACGAGCAAATTGCAATAAAAAAGTTCGCAGATGGGTTACGGAACAGACGTTTAAGCACTATCATAACAGCGCGAAATTTCACCGAACTCAAGGACGCGGTCCGTGCGGCAGAGGATGAAGAATTATCACAGCCCCAGCCATCGACTTCCGGCTCGATGATGCACATGAGAGGTAAGTCATATTATAGACCTCCGACTCGAGGGCGTGTGACGTACAATAGAGGGTTCCGAGGACATCAAAATTACTATAGACCGAGATTGCAGTACAACAGCAACGGCGCGTACCAAACAAATAATTATCGGGGTTGGCAGCCACAGGGTGCCCGCACGCCATCGAGTCGAGGACGAGTTACACGTGGTAGGGGACATTTCAACAATATTAATTACGCAGAGCGAGAGGAAGGCGCCCCACAGCCTACCTCAGATGATAACAACAGTAATCAAAATCAGTTTTTTCGAGCCTAAAGAATGCATATTAACAGCCGATTTAAGTAAAGCCAATTACATTTTTCTATATGTAAATAACAACCAGTGTTCATGGTTACTCGATACCGGCGCATCGCTGTCAGCAATAAGTGCACATGCATTACCAAGAAACGTAACGGTGTACGAAGATAAGGTTACTATACACGGAATCGGTGGGAAAGTGTTCTCAAAGGGATATGTTTACATTACTATAAAAGCGCCCAATGGAATTAATTTTAGGCATAAATTCTATATCTTTGAAAAACTTCCATGCAAGTCAGACGGAATTCTGGGACAAGACTTTTTCAACAAATTTAGCTCAGTAACTTTTGATTTAGAGAATAGAATATTATTATTAAAAGATAACATGATCGAATATAACTTAAGAATTATAAAAACGCCAGAAACATGCGAAAAATATTTAAAGATACCCGCGCGAAGCGAATCGATACATTATATACAATTGGAAAATTTAACCCAGGATTACGTCATACTTCCAAAAGAACTTCAGGAAAATATATTTATGGGTAGTTTAATTGTTACACCAAGGAATAACGTAGTACCTCTACGAATCCTTAATACAAGTGAAAGTGACGTAAACATTCCAATTTTTAAGCCAGATTTAGAGCCATTAGAAAACTATTCAATTTGTTCATTTACTAAACATGAGTCGACTTCTAGTCGCGCAGAAACTTTGTTAGCGCAGTTGCAGTTAGATCACTTGCATTCCCACGAACGACGGACGATAGAGTCAGCATGCACAAAATATGCTGACATATTCCAGCTACCCGGCGATCAGCTCACAACAACAACGATATATGAGCAGTCTATAAATTTAAAACCAGATGCTACACCGGTATATACTAAACCGTATCGGACACCAAATAGTCATAAGTCAGAAATTGAGAAACAAGTAAAGCGAATGTTAAGGGACGATATTATAGAAGAGTCAAAAAGCGAATGGTCAAGTCCGATACTCCTTGTACCAAAAAAAATAGATTCGTCTGGAAATAAATCATGGAGATTAGTTATAGATTATCGAAAAGTTAACGACAGGATTCAGGATGATAAATTTCCATTGCCAAATATTAACGAAATTTTAGACTCATTATCTGGTGCAATTTATTTTTCACATTTAGATCTCAGTCAGTCATATTATCAGGTTACCTTGACCCCAGAAAGTCGTAACATAACATCTTTCACTACGAATACTGGACAATATCGTTTAAAACGTTTACCAATGGGATTGAAAATTTCACCGAATGCTTTTTCTCGTGTAATGACGGTAGCGATGTCAGGCCTTACCTATGAAAAATGTTTTATTTATTTAGATGACCTAGTAATTTTTGGACGAAACTTAGACACACACAACAAGAATTTACTCGACGTTTTTGAAAGACTTCGAAAGGTGAACTTGAAACTTAATCCTAACAAATGTCAATTCTTAAAGAAGGAGATTTTATATCTAGGACACTTAGTCACAAAGGACGGAATTTTACCAGATCCCGGCAAAATAAAAACCATTCAAAATTACCCCACGCCAACTGATGCAGACGCTGTCAGGCGCTTTGTAGCCTTTTGTAATTATTACCGGAAATTTATCAAAAATTTTGCTAATATAACAGTGCCACTAAATAAACTGTGTCGAAAAAAAGTGCCATTTGAATGGTCAGTGGAATGTGAACAGTCATTTAACACACTAAAACAAAAATTAATGACACCACCAATATTGCAATATCCGGATTTCTCCGATGACAACGAATTTATTTTGCAAACCGACGCCTCCGGGACTGCCGTTGGCGCCGTTTTGTGTAATAAAGATTTAAGGCCAGTGGCTTACGCCAGTCGACCTTTAAACACCGCAGAGAAGAATTATCCAACAATACAAAAGGAATTAGTTGCCATCGTTTGGGGTGTTAAATATTTTCGCCCATATTTATTTGGAAAAAAGTTTACAATAATGACTGACCACAAACCACTTATATATTTGTTTGGATTAAAAGACCCAAGTAGTAGACTATTAAAGTTTCGATTAACTCTTGAAGAATATAATTATGATATAACTTACGTAAAAGGGTCCCAAAATGTGATAGCTGACGCGCTTTCTAGAATTACAGTAACTTCAGAGGAATTGAAAGAGATGAATGAAAAGATGATAACAGTGATGACAAGAGCGCAGAAGAGAAAGCAGGACGAGATGGATGAAAAAGATGGAAGTATCCCTAATAGTGCCAATGACGAGCGGCTTGATCAACCGCGAGTCGTGGAAATATTAAGGGTACCGAATGATTCATTAGAAATGATATTAGAGAAAGGAAGTAAACTCAATCAGTTAAGAAGCCAAGGATTAATAAATGCAGAATGGGAGTGTTTTGCATATATAAAGAGTAAAAAAATATTGTATATTAATCTCGATTTTAAAGCACAATTTTCGCGAGTCGAATTTGTGAAAAAATTGAGCACTTTTAGTAAAAAAATTAACGTCGACGAAATATGCATTATAAAAAATAACGATAATGAACTATTTATCAAAGATTTAATTAACGAAGTAAGAAATAACAAAGAATACCAGGGACCTAAGATTTTAGTGTTAAGAGGGATAACAAGAATAGATAACGTTAATGATATTAAACATATCCTTAACGATTTTCACCTTTTGCCAACCAGCGGACATGCTGGAGTGCGTAGAATGACAAATAACATCAAAAGACGGTTTTACTGGCCAGGAATAGAAAAGGACGTCCGAGAATTTGTACGCGTATGCGAGAAGTGTCAACGAATGAAACATTCAAGGCACACAATAGAGCCAATGGTGGTGACGACCACCGCAGCTCATGCTTTAGATAAAATATTTCTAGATATAGTAGGGCCCTTAGATAAGGATGATAGTGGTAATGTTTATATACTCACTTTGCAATGTGAGCTAAGTAAGTTCGTTGAGGCTTACCCATTGATAACTAAAGAAGCAAAAACAGTAGCTAGCACATTCGTAAATAATTTTATTTTAAGATACGGAATCCCAAAATGCATAACAACCGATAGAGGAACAGAATTTATTTCTTCGACAATGACCGAAGTTTGTAAATTATTAGAAATAGAAAAATTAAATTCCACAGCATACAGACATCAAACAGTAGGAGCACTCGAAAATTCCCACAAAAATTTAGGCGCATTCTTGCGCATACAATGTGATAAACACCCTGAAACATGGAGCCATTGGCTGCCCTTTTGGTGTTTTTCTTTCAACAATACCGTCCATACAGCAACCAAATATGCCCCATACGAACTAGTGTTCGGTAAGCCATGTGAACTTCCAACTAGAATAAGTAGTGTAGTAGAACCACTGTACAACATAGACAACTACAGTTTAGAGTTAAAATATAGGCTACAGGTAGCGCATAAAGATGCGCGCGAAAACCTTATGAAAGTGAAACAGGACAGAAAAAGTGCATACGACAAAAAAGTGAACCCAGTAACGTATAAAAATGGTGAACAAGTGTTAGTGCGTAACGAGACAGGTACTAAGTTAAATTGTTTATACGACGGCCCCTATTTAGTTTTAGAAGATAAGGAACCAAATGTCGTCATATTAAAAAATAACAAGTGTGACATAGTACATAAAAATAGAACTAAGCTTTTTGTGCCTAGTGTTTAAGATTCAAATTACAAAGGTCATAATTGTGTACTTAAATACACTGCTATTGTTCATGTGTGCCATGGCCTAATTAAAAAAAAAAAAAATGATTTTTCTATTTTTTTTTTTTGTCGTCTACCCCTGTAATGTGGTATGGTAGTAATATAGATATGTAAGTATTAGGATATATTAGAATAAGACAGTGACTGTAAGAACAGTAATAAACGGACGCTCTTCCAATACACTTGTGTCTCCTTTACACACAATCCCCCGCCACACCTCAAAACCAAAATATTAACGCGATAAATTAAGATGCCGAGACTAGCTGGGCTATAACATGGTACTAAACATACATATAACTAATAATTTGTTTCTAAACTTAGCTTATCTCCAACTTTATAACCAAGGATTAGGACATTAACACGAAGTTTTAGGTAGAACTTGGAGTAACTACGCGGTTGGCAACAAGAATAATCTAATCTAAGTATCATCGTGGGGCTAGTTAATTCGTAAAGCTCGCTCGTAGGCGGCAGTCATTCGGCATTTCCGCGTTCGTCAGCCTGTCAGCACGGCACACGCCAGCAAGGCCGTGCGAACCTCTTTGTCTTTATGCCGATGTGGGCACGCCTAAAAAATCTGAACCGCGGTTATTCACATGCCACATCTTGTGAGCAACCGCATAAATTAACTTATTCCTTGCCGTTAAATATACGAACTTGACTAATAATATTCAAAACTCGCTCTTTACTATTAAATATTATTTTGGGCAATTTTTCGGTCCCATTTTTATTACAATTTTATTGCAGCCTATATTTAATGCCTTTTTAATGAGTGAAGTGTTAGCGAACTTTTAGATATTTATACTGGACTGATTTAAACTTAAACTTGGACTATGAGATAGGCACATCAGCAACTCTGCTGCTCGCCTATAATTCAATAATAATAATAATAATAATATTTTCAGCAGACTGTTACTGGCAATAACAACGGCGGCTCACGAACGTTTCTTAATTAACAAAATTGGTTTCTCCAAAACCGCCGAAGTAATTGAGCCCACTCTGAACAAAGTATTGGTGTACAGAACTTAAAATAAAAAAGAGAAGCAACTCTAAATCAATTTACAGTGATTGCCTTTATCAGCCGCTTTGCTAGTTGCTCACTCTTCCGTAAATTGGGTAACTATTTTGTTGCAGCATCTCAGCTTGGCTGCAAGCGGTTGCGAAGAAATGCTCTGTGGGATAGCAACCGGACATTAAACATTTTGTAATAGCGACTATCATGACAATGTTTGTTGGTTGTATTAAAGTTTCTTGTTCCTTTTGTTATCCTATCTTCTCCTTAGATAAAAAATATAGTTGCCGCTACATTTTAAAGCTTTTTACTCAGTTTATTTAAACTTCACTGTTTTTTGTACTAATAGTTGGTCTACTAATAAGTCCTCCAAAAGACTAAAGCGTCCTAACGACGTGCAGTGCAATATACTAGTTTCGCACAGAAAAGTAAGTACGTATGTAGCCGCGTTCAAACATTATGTTGTAACGGTAACAAGATCATTGTTTCACTCTTACCTTGCCTAGGGGCATGCCATAATAACATCACCCACCTTTGTTCTCCAGTGGAATACTGCATGTAACATGGATCATGGGCATATCGTAAAATTAATACGTCTGCCAAGAGTGCTAAGGAAATAGAACAATCCATTTTATATCTAAAATTGTTGGTCTTGCGTATGGAATGTTCTCTAGCTGAGTCTTGTTGTGTTGTTTATGATTTATTCTAGCGCGTTATGACGGAAGCGACCAGATATCATCATCGTATTGACCGCAATCATATGACAGGGGTTTACCGATTGCCTTCTAGGCATATAATATAAAACAAAGTCGCTTTCGGCTGTCTGTCTGTCCCTGTGTATGCTTAAATCTTTAAAACTACGAAACGATTTTAGATGCGGTTTTTTAAATAGATAGTGATTCGAGAGGAAGGTTTATATAATTCTACGCAGATGAAGTCGCAGGCAGAAGCTATAATTTTATAATTTCCGGACAATTGCATTATGTGACATTAACATTTAACAAGATCACGTAATAGCTAGTAGTATAATGTTACAAATATAAAACTGAATCCACATAAAATGAGTATTAAAGAAGCTTATCCATGTGTTGGGATATAATTTAGTATCTAGTTGTAGGTTAGCCGGACGCGGCACGCCCCCCGTAGTGCGTTGAACCGCCGGTTATATTTAACTACGACAACACGTGTGCGCTGACAGTGGCGGTAGTGCAACACACCAAGCTCTCCAGCTTAGAGACCGTTTTAAACCACAAAATACAAGTTTTACAGGCAAGAACTTGTCCGAAACAAATGCCACAGAAAAAATCGATCCATCCTCTTTACCTACAATTTTTGGTATAGGTTAACTTCTTTTCCCGGCTTAGTCGTTAAACTCTAATGAGACTTTAAATAGAAGCGAACACATTTTTCCATTGTTAACGAACCAAAATCGTTCAAAGTTTGAGTAGGAATCCCTGCTAAAGTATTTCTGCCTTACAAATGCAAGGTCCCCTCTGCAAATAGTTTTGGTTCCATTGAGCTAACAGTGTTATTATGCAGTTATATAAGGTAACAAGACGCAGACATTCGATTCAGTACCTGAAGATTTACAATGGCGTTCAGTGAACCCTGCACGTCGCCCACCCACTCCGTCATTGTGTCGCTGGGGGAACAGTTCTCTATTGTCGCTTCCTGGGGCCTATTTTGCGATGCCAATGTCTATACAGTCACTACACCATTAAATTTTACTCAGACCCAATCCATCGCTCTTATCCCATTTCGTTCGCGTATCGCGTCCTAAACCTAATTTTGCTGTCGAGTTTTAAACGATGTTGGATACTATCATATCATAACATAATTATTGTGCACAAAGAGGAAACATTATACAGACGAGCCGGACACAGACCTAATAGGATTTTCGTTTACGAGCGAGCTCAGGTAAGCGCTTCACAAACACGCAGCGGTGGTCAGGGTCTGCGGTAACCTGATATAACTTATAACTACTTTGTATTTGATACTCGGTTAACACACCATTAAATTTTAGTGTTTCCATAATTTGACTACAAATTTTAACGGCTGCTCAAACCTAAAACGACAACATGACAGGATATGTGACTTAAGCTATTAACTTTGCTCCTATTTCATGCAAACATGTGAACTTAACTATCAAATATATGATGCTTTCACAAAAAGCATTATTATGTTAAACGATAACTTTATGCTGTGACCGCACAAAAACTACTAACTTCGTTGATTAAATTTCCGCGCTTTTAAGAGGAATTAAACCTATAACTTGGTGAGTAATGTGGCTTATGTTGTCTACCAGAACCGGGCAGTGAATCGTATGTAATGTACATTGTGCAACTAATTATAAATACTGTCTGTAGTTGTCCGCATTTTTATTATTCTTCATCATAATATCAATACCTAATACCGCCATTAGTTTTCTTTCAATACGAATATTTACTCGATCAGAATGAAGAGCCACATTATTTTTTCAACAAAAGACCTTACAATGGACATTTCATTGCTTTCCTACGAATAAACCGCTCTATTTACCGATGAATCGACGAGTCTATTTAATTGGACTGAAAAGAAAAGTTTATCGCTTGTAATTTTAACTAAGCTTTCTTCATTTCATTTCACGGCAAATAATGTCGCTACAAATTAAGTTCTTGTAGCTTTTGTGGTTCCTCAGTTTTACTCATTTGTGATAATTATATTTTTTAGGAACTAAGCAGTTACGTGGAACTAGTAGTATAATGTTTAATCCTTACTTCCTTACTAATATTATAAATGCGGAAGTAACTCTGTCTGTCTGTCTGTCTGTCTGTTACCTTTTCACGCTTAAACCGCTGGGCCGATTTAGTTGAAATTTGGTATACAGATAGTTTGAGTCCCGGGAAAGGACATAGGATAGTTTTTATCCCGGAAAATTGCATAGTTCCCGCGGGATAGCACAGCCCAAACCAATGGAATTTTTCAAATTTAAGGCGGAACAAAGTTCGCCGGCTCAGCTATGTTTTAATAAACCTTAATTTATTGATGGCGAGCTGTTGCCTGCGACTCCGTCCGCGCATAATTCGCTTATCGCTATCCCGCGGGAACTATGCTGTTTTCTGGGATAAAAATTATCCTATGTCCGTCCCTGGCACTGAAACTAACTGTATACCAAATTTCAACCAATTATGTATGTATGTTTAATGTAACCGCAGCATATAAGGTGTCAGCACGCCAATTTTACTTAATTAGATGTTTAAGTTTGTATGTACTAAGTTGCATAAGTTATAGTTTTTTAACTATCCCACGGGAACTCTTTTAATTTTCCGGGATTAAAAGTATCTAAAATATTGACCAGGGATATAAGGTAGGTAAGCAAAATTTCATTTAAAGCGGTCTAACAGTTTTGGAGATTAGCGAACACAGACATAGGTAAATGAACACATCCATAAATTTAAAATTATAAAATCTAGTTTTTGCGTTTTATTACTCTTCCCTAATCGAATTTTTGATGAATTTATTTAATGTACAGACACGAACTTTCTACTGTTTTATTATATGTATAGAAAACAGCTTTATTTATCCTTCAAACATTTTTGTCTTGCTTCTACATAAAATAATTGGTCGAATGGAAGGTATTCGAAGGTATAATACGGACCAGGTGCTATTGGAATTCACAACAAGTGAGTGGGACTGGTTTTTGTCGAGATTTTTTTCTTGAAAGCCACCGACCGAAGCTTGGAGACAAAACTGCTTCCTGGCTTCGGTAAAAACGCTACGAAACTGGCCGGATCTGGGTAGCTACTTAGCGAACTAAATTAGTGGGACGAGGTATAACACAATAATCACGTAGATACAAGCCTGACATACGACTCAGCTCTTTAGCCTGGTATTGATTGATACACCTACTAAAAATTAAAATGTTTAGTTTCACAAGAATAAATCTGACTAGCAAAAGATGCTTGATGTACACAATATTATTAAAGAATGTTAAAAGAATAATTTCTCCGGCTTGAAATAGGTATTAACTGTTAATATTCAGGAAAAAAACGTCTTAACCAATTAGTCCAACCAAAGGTGGGGTGTACCGTAAGCGAGAATCGATTCAAACGGCTCAAACGTCAGCTTACTAGTTAAGGCAGTATAACTTGACACGAGCTCTGATCTTGGCACAGGAACTTGCAATGGTATGTATTTTATTTAACTTTTTTGTGATAAAATAATCGCAACGTCAATATATGAAAGTGTAATTTTAACAAAAAGCTCGCCGTATCACAAAATACCCCATAAACAGATGAAACATTTGTTTTACTTTAAGTACTCAATACAGTGTACAATATGTGTATGTACCTACGAGTTAGGGCGATATTGTCGAACTTTCCGAGTAGTCATAAATAAAGTTGCCCGTGATATAATTTTTGTGATGTCTCGTCTTTCGCATTTCAAAGACAACTGCTGTTTTCTTCTTTAAATATGAAAATATACACGAACGATGAAAAAGTTGATAAAACTATGCCTTTAAAACAAGTTGGTTGAAATGTTGCATCGCGAAAAGTAGGACCACGAATTTTGAGAGCGCGTGGTGCGAACTCGGCGCAGCGGCGGTCGGTCGCAGATATTGATCGCAATGCGCGCGCATCGTCTGACCAAGTGTACACAGAAGGTCGGCGGAGCGTTTCGGCTTGCAACAAGAACCAGGGGAACACTTGGCCTGGCCAGAGAGCCATTGACTGTCGAGATCCTTAACAAGATTCTCTAATGCCTTGGAGGTAGTACGTTGTCATTATTATTTTATTTTTTTTTCTATATAAATATCCAGTAACGGTCTTGACGGGTAAAATTATCTGTTTAACTTTTAATTCATCACAAGTTCGCTAGCGCTACACATTTTTAAATATACTCTTAAATTTTCCAGCAGTAGACCATTGCGTATAATATTTTTTTACTAATATTCACCTAGCAAGGTACAACTACATAAACAACTATGAATTATAGTGATAATTTCGTTTTCGTTTGCTCCAGTAAAATTCCATTGTAGCCTGGCGAGAGCGTTAATCATAGGTCGCGAGCGAGCGATCAGCTGTGGCTGCGGTTGCGTCCCTCCCGGTCCCTCGCCCGGCGCTTATCTGGCGTCCTCCCGCGTGATTAATCGCCCCCTGAATCTTAGATCCTCGCCGCCAACTGATGGAGAAAGCCTCTTTGCAATTCATCTTGCTATTCGTTTGAACGCCTGCAAACGCTTCACTGTGTGCATCCGACAAGTTCCATGATAATGTTTTGTAAATGTCAGTTTCGACAGTTCTTGAAATTATTCAGTAAAATGCTCGACCAAATAGGCAATCGACTTTCGCAAAATTTTGATGAATGTTGGGAATTGAATGTAAAGTTTGATTTAAAAGCCAGTGTTATGGGCGTTCCCGATGTCGACGTGCCGAGTATTCCCGGATAGGCCATTAATTTTCACGCGTTTTATTTAGCAGCGAAAAATATCGCTTCGGAAGCGAACCGAGCAATTCATGGCGTTTAATTGATGTCACGACAATGACCGCGTTATGAACCTATCATTGGCAATAAAGGGTTTTATATTCGATTGCGATTGCCTTCCACGCAACTGCATTTTTAATTTCAATTAAAAAATGTACCTGTTTCTATGTTAAAACTGAATTAAATTAATAATAAAAAAATTGTTTCGCCAAGCGAAAACAAGAGGAAATACCAAGACCAAATACATTGTTTGTACATAATTGTCCAAGCGGCCATCAAGCGTCCACTGTCAAGTGTCAGCGTAGCTAACCTTGCCCGTTCCTCGCTGCACTATTCTCAATTCACGACTCGTCTCGCGCCTTGTGGACATTTCGCAACTTGACCCTGGTCGCCTCAACCAGGCGCGTGGAACGAGATATCCTTCCTTTTCAAACATGTTAATTCTCACAGCAACCATTACGTAATCAAGATGCAATTAAGACCCCGTGTTGAACGTTTGCACTGTACATTTTGAACTGCAAGGCTTGCAACAAAGTTTTACTGCGAGTGTTTTATTATTTCAAAATTATGTAAATGATTCAGGTAACAATATTAAACAGGGGTCATTATTTAAATGCGGTCTGGCGCTATGAAATTGTGAGAGTTTAAAAATTGCATTGCAAATTTTTATTAGATGTACCCTGACTATACTTCGTGATGCGTCGTGCAATGTCGATGATATTGCCGTGTCGCTCGCAGAATATTACTCTAGTCATGTTTCCAGCATAAAACCTGCTTACCGTAGGATCACACTCTGCAAAGTAATATTCTATTCTAGCCGCATATACAGAGCTAAAAGAAAGTTCATCATCTAGTTTGATTATCAACGGGTGATCATTAACATACCCAGTGAGTTTTAAAACTCACTAATTGATAACCCCCTACTTTTTTGATGCCGCTTTAACAGCTTCAAAGCTATTAAATAATTCGGTTAGTCAAAATATCAACGTTAAAATGTTTTGATTTTGATAATATGCACCACAAAGAAAGATTTTGTAAATTCGTATTTAAAATCGATTATTATTAATTTTACTTTTTCGGGTGTGGCTTAAACTACTTATAATGTGTATAAACCGACTCGAGGGTGGCGGATAGGACGCAGGTGGTAGTAATGCTTCGCATAACCGCCTACCTGTTGTATTTAATTGCTCAAGGATGACATGACTTACGTTTTTAGGTTATAGGAAGGTTTTCTGTGCATATTTTGGCTTGCGTTGATGAGTTCTAACGATTTTAATACAAGCGGCTAGTTTAATTTGTCTATTTTGATAATAAAATGTATTTAAGCGAAATATATTCCAACGTGAATATCAAGACTTAAACCCCTTCGAGACAACGGTAAAATGGGAAAGTAGCACTTGAAATGTCGGAGATTGGAACGTTATGTTAGAGAGAACGTGACGATAGCTGCGACACCTGTCCTAATGCCGGTGAATAACGGCCTTGAACATCACGAATGCAGTGAAATGCGCATTATCGCTCATTATCTATATCTGCATTGACCTGCAACAGGCATTTGGAACGAACTGAGGGAGAAAATCGTTTCACGTCGTGTATTGTTGTATACATATGCGTTTGTCTTCCATCATATGAGTTATTCCTTCTCTTGCAATAAAGCAAAGAAGTGGAAACAGGTAGTCCCGAATAATCATAGAATAGGGCGCTACTTATATTTAAATGCAAATTTCTACATTGTTGTCGGTATCCGCTAACCCTTTGACTACTAAAAGGGGTGTCGGACAAGACAAGTTGAAGTCACTTATTGTGAATTTAGATTAATTACACAGACAATAACATGGGTTCTTAATGAGAAAACCAATTTAATACAAGCTATTTATTATGCTCAAACTCACACAGCTAGGATTTTTTCGAACGAATGGTTTGTTTTGTTCTTATTTCGTGAAATGATAAGAAATTCTCAAGCGTACTCTCTATCTTCATTAACACAATAAAAATAAGCTTTTTTTATCCTATTCTTAAAAGTATTGTCGACATTTGGTCTCATCCTTATGTTATGATATTCTTAACTACGCTGATCATGATCACCTCGCATTCAGCGCAGCTTCCATCTGAATTACTCAACTCACTTCAGCTCAGCATATTCATTTTTATAACATTTAATTTACATATAAAATATTCTAATTGTACTGTACTATCGTCTTAGCACGTAATTGACGTTAAATTCATAATTCAATGCGCAATAGAGTAGTAAATAGAAGAGATTAGACATACTTGAGCGTACACTGCCTTTTGTAGCAAACCGTTCGTGGTCTCTTATGTAGAAAACGCTATCGATGATACAAAAATCTAACGGAGCAAGGCGCGTGGGGGAAATGGACCGAGAGCTTGCGCACGCGCACCGATATCGTCGTCCGTCCCAGTTGGTTTCGGCGCGCTGCTCGTGCACGTGGCTTGATTACATTTGCTTCGTGCAACGAACGAGTTAGTAATTATGTGCATTGTGTGGAACTTGAATATACATCAGCTACAGTGACTCCAGTGCCGTACATGGAATCTTTGCGTTGCCGAGCAGTGTATCTCTTCGTTTAAGGTGAATGTTTTTCTTATCATGTGGTGCATTTGTATTGTTTATGCGTCTAATCCAAAATAATATCGAATGGGTTTGGGGTCCGTCAGTAACTAATTAGACTGTCCGTCTGCTGTAATAGCTTGTGCCATTAGCTCACCAGCTGTAGGCATAGTAATAAACATGTCTAAATGCGATGTTGGGTATAGCATAGTATAAGTAAAAATAAAATAAAAAAATATATGCGATGTTATGTACATTATTGGTGGTGGTGATCTTTTCGTGGGATAATATCTTTACGTATTTTTTTTAATAATTAGTAGGTATATCAAAACACAACACTGTTCCTCTTAATTTTTTACTCGTGTATAATGTACTCAGGTGTAAGTTTTGTACTAGTTCCGCCGTTACATTTTTTTTTTTGCTGGGATCGGTCTCGCTTTTGACATGTTCGATCATGTTCTTAATACGTATACTTCTCTTTTATTAGTTTTCATCTAGTATTCGGTTCATAAGGAAACATTTTCCGGTCGCGATTGAACGGTAATTCTGAAGTGATCTAATAGCAGCCTTGATGTGTTTATTTTACCTTGGAATTTGTCATGTACCTACGAGTATACATCGTTTATAAAAAGGCGATTTTAAATATTTCCTATTTGTTAACTCTCCTACAAGTTTCCTTGAATTTCAATCTTACCTCAGACAAGATATTATAGAATCTTACTGCGCCAGTCTAACTGATTCAAAACAGAAGTGCATATTGTTGATAAGTAATAAGTTATCAGGAGCAAACAACTTCAGTAAATAGATCGCTAGAGACGGTGATAGCTGTGACCCGTAGCTGTGGTTAAATAATAACGAACATTTACACAGTAACAAATACCCAAGCTTCAGTATTAGCAAGCATTATTGCTTAAGTCGCAAGTTAGTGCCTATAATATGTAGTTGTTTATGTTTTACATTTCGTGACCCCACTAAAAGACGTGACGATCTTTGCTATCTCGTTTTCTATCGAAGACTATCTTTTGTGTATATGTTTTGTATTGAATCACCTTGAATATATTCATCGAGCGAACAATTTTCAATTCTCCATGTGGTATTGACATTTTGGCAAATAGGTATGTGCTTTATCCTATCTCGCCTCTCACTTGGTGTGTATGTCCTTGCGGTTATGTGAAGTATACTTAGTTTACAATTCATTATGTGCAATCCCCACGTATGAATGAATTGTAACATTAAACATTTTATTTATCTTTTAAAAACATTAAAATTTCTTCGACGTCTTGCACACGTGTGAAGGTTTAAATTTGCATTTCAATAAAGTGAGCGTCTCGTGCAATGACGTTAAACATATAAGCAGTTGTCTACTAAAAGTGGTAAGCCTTGGTAGTTTCGCGTAGGGCAGAGACATGCTTACTTATACGTCATTAATCGTTATTTAGCAACAGTCGATCGTTGGATCGCGCAAATGTTTATCTTGCCGACCATTTGCTGGGCGATTTGTAGACTGACACGTTCTCATCAGTCAGAATATTTTACATCATAGTAATATTATGTAGGCTAATTCACTATGCATTTAAGAAAAAACTGCTAATAATGACGTGTTCGTTAGGGATTTAGGAATACACGTCGATGTCATAATAAACGAGTAGCGTCTTCGCAACATAAGATGTTTCAGGTAATGAGGGCACGTACTACGCTTTGACAAGGAACAAATACCGGAGTGCGTTGACGGCATCCGAAAGATTTCTCTACCTACGTGTTTTATTCGAGCGATCTTATTCTTATTTGTCACCTTTCACAGAAATAAGGTTTGCAAAACTAATGTTGGAAGACATCAGACATCAAAGCGAACTTTGTGAAGATGAATACTATTTTTTGTTATTGTTTAAAAATGAT
This sequence comes from Pandemis cinnamomeana, assembly GCA_932294345.1. NCBI lineage: Eukaryota > Metazoa > Arthropoda > Insecta > Lepidoptera > Tortricidae > Pandemis > Pandemis cinnamomeana. Next base: position 6,081,913 of record OW028715.1, on the reverse strand, counting down.
GTACGTTCTCTTTATAATAATAAGTAACCGTTCTCGTACAAGTGGTTGAGAAATAATTTATGCACGATGTACGCAAGACTTTTGCCCGTGAAGACCCAAGTTTACTGACTCGGGCGGGATTAACTTAACGTCGCTCCGGACTCTCACATTATGCTGCTCAATATTGCATGGTTTTCAATTTGTTAATTGACGAGTAAGTATGAGATGCTTAGACGTCTTACTCTTATATAAGTTTCATAATAACTAACGTGAACCTGTAGGCAGGTATTACCGTAAAGCTAAACATGAATTTATAGCCTACATTCTATGTTAAATCGCGTCAATAAACCGTTACGTAACGTGAACTTGATTATTAACATTATATTCCGGCAAGGCCACGCAATGCCACCCTAATGCGTATATTTTGTGATCGTACAGCACAATAATATATTATTTCAAATAGCTAAGATCGCAGCTTGTTTTTAAACCTAGGTCTTTACGCAACTTGACTAGCAGCCAGCACGTCAGGATGGCGAATTCGATTTTTTTCATTATTTTATAAGTGTGATACTATTTAGATGTACTGTAATTTTTATAGAATAAATATTAAATGAGTCTCCCATATCGCTGGTCGGGCTGTTTTCGCTGAGTTGTCTAGTTTTTTAACCATTTGTTAAGTACTGTGACACAGGGATTTCTGGGACTTTAAGGGACCTGCAAATTAGTCTCACTTTAGGTATTCTACTACCCAGACCAGAGTCTCAGATATCCATAAATATCTGTCTCATTTACTGAGGCTCCCATTAAGAGAGGTGAAAATAGATGTAATTTCAGTTGTAGAGGTGCGACTATGAAATAAAAAAACGTATTGTGGTAACATTTTATGCACACCTACATGAGTACCTAATTAAAAAAGGTAATAAACAAAAATAAACAAGTACGTTTTTTTAAACATAGGTACAAAAGTGCAAGTAAAGATTTGCAAATACAAATACAAAATACAAATATTGCACCTAGACGCCGATGATAGCAAAACAAAACTAAAACTGTAGGTCATTGAGGCACTAAATTAGCCATATGCGAAAATTTAGTTCCATTAACAGAGGTAATTTACTGCTAAGGTGTAGAGACCTAGCATGCAGTTCCAGCTATGGAGGTTTTTAACTTATCCAGGTCCCACTTAACCGAGTTTGGCTGTATCATTGTTTCACTATGTCATGATCAAGACGCGTATTTTATTTAACAAAATACAAGATGATGATGATTTGGTTTTACTACACTAAATTGAGACACGCACGCAAAATAGCTCAAAGTTGAGCGTATTTTGTACGCCATCGTTAGTATGGATGTTAATGTCTCACTCGGTGCCATAGCTAGGTATGGTACGCTTAGCCACAGCGATTTTACCAGCTTTTAACTAGGGATCGAGTGGGAACATATCAGTGATACTTTTTGGTTCGCCGATATACACCACGTACACGTACGGCGTATACGTCATTTTTGTCTTAATTATAACATTGTATTTTATTCTAATCTCGTGTAAACCGGCTGTTAATTACTAATGGTAAAATAACCTGTAAGCAGACTTTTACTAATGGGTTTGTCAAAAATCACATATTCACATTTCAGTGCGGTTTCACTGACATCAAAGGAGCTGTGAGCCGAAAATTTATGTACCTTTTTATCTAGGTACCGGCACAGTAGCGAGCTTTCGTTTTGCTGAAAAGCGCAATTTTCCCATTCAGTATGGCCGCCTAGTGAAATCGTTATCGTCCGTTCGCTGCGGCGGCGCCCATTTTCTAATGGTAGATTCGCGTGTAGCTAGCTTTTTATTAAATGTCTAGCCTAACCTGCTACGAAATTTCTGTGATTTGTACTGCTTCAACCACATATGTTTAATCGTTTATGTTTATTAACCAATTCCAAATTTTTGTTACAGGTACGGAATGAAACATATTCCTGGTGTCAAAGGAATGCAAAGAAATCAGATAGATTATGAGTTAAAGTCGGATTTATTTTCCAGTCCCTCGTGAGAAGGTACCTTATTGTTTATATAACTTAGGAATACTTGCAAAAGACAAGAAAGCAGCAATAATAATAATAACCATAAAAACCCATACAGGTGTATTTAAAAAGAATCATATCTGTGATAATACCGCTTCACGAGATGGATGTGGAATTGCATATTACTAAGAACATGTTAGGTACTAAGACGAGTTACACAATCGTTATCACATGTCAGTTCACAGAAAACTATCATTTTGGGCACGCCTGAGACGTTTTTTTTTTAAGTTTTTCGTACCTTTTATATAGCAGCTTTACCAACATTAAACATTTAACCTCTCTTTTGCCAAACAACTTAAGTTAAACATTGGTCCGGCTTTCCTGAAAGTGAGCCGCAATTTTCATCTTTTCTACCACGTGATATGCTTCAATCAGTAAGTTAATAGATCTGGCTATAATGCAGACACATTAATTTTTGAGTGCTCGCGCAATATTCATAAACATAGTATTTGCGATAAGCTATCGATTCAGGTCGAGTTATCGACGTATGGAAATATCGCTTCACGTTTCCACGGGGCGTTGGATCTCCCAGGCGTTGCTTATTACCTATCTGCTTTAAACCGCGTCATCGCTCGCGATTGCATTTACCCCAGATTTACCCCTATTATTTAACATCCGAAACGAAAACTTTTATCGAGTTATCCGTGTTGATAATTGCTTATCGATGTATGGTCTCTGCTATCCAATCGTAGGTATTTCAAATTCATAACTGTGGCGATATTCGATGCAAGTGGTAATCCTACTCGTGCACTCGATTAGGACAATCCACTTGACCAACACGTGTACATTATACGTACAATCAACATGTTACAATTGTCTTTTATTGTCTTATATTTACGTCTGAGCTTTTAGCAATAAACATTATTGTTTACTAAACTCATGGGCTAAGTAGATATTTACGAGCACTAGTAAGTAGTCAGTTGAAAGTAATATTTTATTTTTGAAGTGATAACTTCTTTAGCGGCGTCGAGCACTTTGGGATGGGTAAAAAATGTTAAACTCGCGTTAGGCAAGACGGAGGGAGAGATAAAGTACCAGAATCGCAGCTCCTCTAAGAGCTTATTGTGAAATACGAATGACGCTAGAGTCCCGTTCGATTTTATTTTTTTGACGTGATAACGTCTTATAAATCGATGAACACCGGCTGCACTCACGAAAAAGCATGACTCATTGCGTTACGTTCCGCGTGACATCTGAGTGCGCAAGCGAGAGTGCGAAACAAGCGATAGAGAGGCACAATCTTCTCGCGTGACGTCAGAGCTAGCAGTTTGAATGTTTCTTTATGACGTTATCACGTAAAACTATCGTTCGTAAACCAACTTTGCAGACAATTCGTTTTTTTTTTAGTTGAGTCGCAGAGAAAAAGTTCTAGGACATCACACATTGTTAGAGGTCTGTCCATATAGTTAATACGTACGTTGATTTTGTCTCAAGCTACGTTTGGCCTAGTGGTATAAGGTGTGGAATAATAGTACTTTCGCTCCGATTACCGCGGTTCAAATCTCGTGTAGAAAAGTTTTTTTTTTTTCGTGAGTGTGCGTGTGTAGTTTTTACTTCAGCCGGCACTCCCGGAGTGTGTAAGGAAATTAACCAATAATACGGGATATCCAATTCAGTGACAATAAATCATAAAATACATACCGTCAAAGTAAAAAGGTGTATTAGAAGTGTTTTTTTTTCACGAACGTTAATAAATTCAAACAATACGACACAACACTTTTTAAATATGTATTATGAAAACCAGCGTTGGCCAGACCTAGGTAATAAAACTTTAAACGGCGACATGAATATTAAAGCAAATGCCTACTTAAATAAATAATTATCTGGTTTTATTGACGCACCTTGATGTTTACAAATGTACTGATATTAACTTATCTATTTATTACACCAAACCAAAAAAGATATGGTGGGAAGATTGGAAGTTTTTTGAACCGGACTGGGGAACCTCACAAATGACAGACTCGGATGTGAAGAGAAAAGCGACGCCTTTATCCAGCTGTGGGACACACAAAAAAAGAAACAACTAGCATAAACCTAATAATTATTAAATCTAACTTTAGTTTTCTTTCAACACACACAAATCACGTCTTCATCCCTTACGGGGTAGACAGAGCCTAAGGTAACAGGTACCTTTAAACACCCTAGTGTTTTTATATTTTTGGGTCGAGGTTTGCACTTTCCGTCTCCTGGTGGTCCTACCCTGTTAATCCAGAGACAGTTTTTAAGAATTCACAAACACGGAACATCCAGTTGGCGCTGGTCAGCATATTTATGTTATACTAGCGGTAGCCCGCGACTCCGTCTGCGCGAAATTCGTTTATCGGTATCCCGCGGGAATTATGCAATTTTCCGGAATAAAAACTATCCTATGTCCTTTCCCGGGACTGTAACTATCTCTATATCAAATTTCACTAAAATCAGTTCAGTGGTTTAGGCGTGAAAGAGGAACATACAGACGGACAGAGTTTTTTTTTTTATATGAATAGATAGGCAAACGAGCAAGTGGGTCACCTGATGGTAAGTGATCACCACTGCCCATAGACACCCGCAACCCCGGAGGGATTGAAGATGCGTTGCCAACCTAGAGGACTAAGATGAAATGCCTCTTGTGCCCGTAATTTCCCCGGCTGTCTTACTCTCCACACCGGAACACAGCAGTGCAAGCACTGCTACTTAGCGGCAGGATTAGCGAGTAAGATGGTGGTAGCGATCCGGACGGACCTTGCACAAGGCCCTACCACCCGCCCAAGAGTTACTTTCGCATTTATAATATTAGTAAGGAAGTAAGGATAATCTTTCTAATTTGTCCCAGCTGGGTGTCCGCCGGGCTAGGGTTGAATCTGCTGTGGCTAAGTTAGTACACGTTAGATGGTTTCACTTATTCAATTCAAGAAAACCTTGTAGGTCGTTCATGTCATTTTTTAAAGACTAAATTCAATACCATAGTATGTTTAGGTCTCATAATGTAGGTTTATCAGCTCCACGGTGTATTTGTGTATCATGTTTGTTTTATATTGGTTATTAATCTAAAATACTAACCCATTTGCTTAGGAATTTAATATTGTACATACCTACATACATACATAAATCACGTATTTATCCCTTACAGGGTAGAGAGAGCCTAGGGTAACAACACCTAAAGGCTAGGTTTAGCGTGATTTTGAGCTTATATGTGGAAAGGGGAAAGAAAATAATGATGGGTTGCTAGCTGCATCGCCTACAACATGGTTATTAAGATTTTCGCCCATTCCCTCAAAATATATTACGTGTTTTTTTATTCTCATGTGACAAGTAGGTAATCGAAATAAAAGTAATACCTACTATAGTAATATTTTCTTTAACTAACGTTGTTTTCAACAAGTTAATGGACAGCTCGGGGGAGATTTTCTCATTTAAAAAATTTAAGTCGTTGCCTTTTGCGCTCCGTTTCAAACTTGGTGCACAATAAACTAAATTACCCGGAGAACAACGGGGAGCGAGGCAACAATGATATTTTGGCAGCTAGGAAAAAACGAGAGGGTCATTCGGGACCCGGTGGGAATACTCTTCCCGCTCTGTTGTGTGCAAGGCGAAAACTCGGAAGCGCTCAGGATGCTCCTATTAAAGGCTATTTACATCGTCACGCGAATGTAAAACGCAGCTATAAACATGAATGTCTAAACGAATAACCATTTGGTAATAGCATGCCGGCACAGCATTACAATATCTTGTTTTATTTTGTCTGCGTCGCGTTGGGTATGACTGTATGCTAAGAACGATAAACATAAACAAGCCTGTACATTGGGTGATGTTAAGTGTCGTGAGTAACAAAATACTCATGAATGGCAGAAATAATAAATACTTAGTCAATCTTGTAGATTTATGATTTTCTTTACCGAACTCGTTTTGTATGTAGGGCAAAAGTAGGGCGTATTGATTGCGCCAAAGTTCATTATATTATTATACTAGCGACTCGCCCCGGCTTTGCACTATATTATGCATGTATTATACATACAAATCTTCCTCTTGAATCACTCTATCTATTAAAAAAAACCGCATGAATATCCGTTGCGTAGCTTTAAAGATCTATGCCTACATAGGTACAGACAAACAGATGAAAGCGACTTTGTTTTTTACTATGTATGATATTATGGTCTTTAATAAGTCTTAAAATGTTATGGTTATGATAATAAAACATTTGGACAAATACATAAAACTACAGGTTTCAGCTAATGAATCATCTAATCTTCTGTACACTCTCTGACATCATCTGTCATTGCAATAAAACAAACCCTCGTCTCGTCGTAGAAAAGAACCTGCCCTCATTGATCAAACGTCCGACCACGTGATCATAAGGAAACTGCGAGCGGTCTCTGTGTTGCTTTTCCATCAATGTAGGTCCAGTGGCAGTGGTAGCTCTGTGGGCCACAATCTTCCCAACGTAGAGATACTAACCAACCACTTTCAAACTACCCTAAGAAGATATTGCACCTCAACAACCCTTGAGAAATGATTACGAGAGAAGCGGGCACAATGAAACGTCGCCTCTTTCGGATGTGCAGCGTCGACTGTCAGCTGCGAGTCTTCGAGTGTAACCTGTCTTCTGGAAGCGTAGATAGACTCAACGAACAAGACAGCTCAAGTTAAGTTGCTGAACTACCTCATACTGCCGAACTTCAGCAATGTAACAAACTTTAACTAATTCAGCCGCAGGGGATTCTATTTTTTTTGAGATCGTTTTCTTCCTTGATCCCCTTAGATGGTGTGGTCTTCAACGATCGTCCGTTTAGTGAGTGACTGATGTTTGACCTTCCCAAAAATTGTTGGCCTCGTCAAGTGGTTCTATTGCTAATTTTAATGTTATTCAAGGTGTTTTTTATTAATACCAATATATAAACAGTTAAGATGAAATTTACTTGAGGCTGACTTTTGATGCCGAGTTTATAAGGGCGGGCGATCACCGCTGAGCAGAAATAAGCCGTCACATCACATCGTCTGCAGCTCTTACTCGTATATTTTCGTTTCCAAAACTTATTTTCTCATTGAACATACACCTCGCGTCGATGCATGCGCTCAGCAATATACTTGTTCGGGGGCGACAAAAACAGATAGTGTTGATTTTGCTTTTCTTTAAGAAAGCAATTTATGAATACCAATTTTTTTAAATCCGATAGCGTAAAATCATAATTTGTAATCAATGTTTGTGGAGAATCAATAAATAAATCGACGGTATTCCAAAAATGGGAATGCGGGTAATGCTGGCGTGTTATCGTTATCCCGACAGATAAGGCAAAGCCACGGGCAGTCTTCTCATACATTGTCATTTAATGAACGAACCGTAACCAATAGACACTCAAATCCATACTTCCACACTAATATTATAAATCCGAAAGTCAGTCTAGCTGTTTTGTTACCTCTTCATGCTTAAACCGCTGAACCGATTTTTTTGGATTTTATTTAGAGATAGTTTCAGTATAAGCCAATTCTGCCCAAACGGATTAGCGGGCAACAGCTAGTGACCCATACCATAGGTATTTGTTAAGGCAAATATTACTCTTCCAGGTTTGTTATAGGCACTCAACATGTGCTTCCGTGATATACATCCAGGGCACGTAATTAACGATAACAAGAGTTACTAAACGTAGCCTAACTGAAAAGTTAAATATGCTTTTAATTACGAATCCATTACAAGAATTCATAAATTGAGTTTATGGATTAAATATTGTACCTTTTAACTGTCTGCAACGCGTCGGGGTGTAACTGCAACAAAGGGCCGTTTGGCCACAAAATCGGCTCTGTTAATTGTGGGAGCACGAGCATTGGTGAAAGTCGGCCGAGCCTTCGGAAATGACTCATGTTTAAACAAACAATATTCACATGTAAATTAGGACGTATACCTACATAACCTGACTTTTAAAAGTTTCTCTTCAGTTTTGAAATGCCTGTGATTCCAATTACCTACCAACAGAAAAGGTTAACTAATATCTGGGGATGCATGTAGCACATTAGTTGTGAAACGAAAACAAAGCTGCCAATTAAATCGAACTACCACTCTACCTGGCTCAAACTGATACAGTTTGCTGAAGTTTGTTTTGTGGTATTTATCAGTTTAATTAAAATAAATGTTTACCCTCTGCGAATCGTTATCAATAGTTAAACACGTGTCAAACAGAATAAACAAATCGTGTTTATTCGTTTATGCTCAGCGTTTTTGCTTTTTAAAATACGTATTTTCTATTTGAAATATTTTATACACAATAATTTTTGGTTTACACAACATGATTGTACTTCTCACTAAATACTTTTTGTGCTTCTCGCTATCCTATCTAAAAATCGAATGTAGACATACTTAAACACTTTTAAACCGGCTGCTGTCCGCAGTGTTGTTTTGTGATGGAACAACGAGAATGTTTTGACGGAGATCGAGCCTGTCGGTGGTGCGCCGGGTGTCTTGTAGGGCTTTTGCGGCATAGCAGAGTCGCTGCGATCCCTCCCCCTCCCTGTAGCCGCGGCGCAGACCTGCCTGCGCGTGCGCCGCGATGCGCACCTCCGCTTCACCGCGCCGCGGAAACGGCAGGTAGCTTGCGCTCCGCCGGCCGATCGTGGCTCAGTGCGCGCGTTCTCTCGCCGCCAGTGGTAGTGTCCGTAGTGCCTCGACGTACGTGCGCGATCGTGAGCATGGTGTCAATGCCTAGCTGGTGAAGTGGTCTTCGAAGTGCACTAACCAACACACGACATGTCCTGTGATAGGAGAAAAAAGGGCGCACGTTACCTCGACCTGCGGTGAGTTCTCATCGCCGCCCCGTGCTTCCTGTCCACTGCTCGCGACTCACGAACGACCACCGATCCTTTGTTGAATCCTTCGAGTGAAGTGATGTGTGTCTGTCTCTTTTCATCGCGCTCTACCTGCCGTGCCGATCCGACAGATGCTGTGTTGTGTTGTGCCTTTAGTGATTATGACGAAGATACATTCTACCATAATTATTGTTGCTGTGCCTTTATAAATAGTTACCAAGACGCTGCAAGTGAGAATTCAGTAGACCTATTAAAGCGATAAAGATAAGGATTACACTGAAGGCTTTAGGTAGCTACCCCGTTTTGTAATGAATTGTTAGTCTGTTACGTTAACATTTCAAGTACAAAGTCATTAGTGTAGTGACCTTGACAGATTAAAGTTACGAAACCAGCGAGCCGTACACGTAATGTCTACTAGCTATATTGACGGTCACGATTTTCTCTTTATGTTTTTACTAGAAACACTTAATCTTTCAAAATCAGGCAGCCCCGTTAACAAGGCAGAATTTAGAATATCCAAGTGGATAAATTAATTCCGATTGGATTTATTATCCATCGCAATGAATTGTCACGCGTTCTTTCTGAAGGAATGCAGGCGGTAGGGCAAGAGTGGCACGGCTCAGGCGCAAATGTGGGGCGCAGGCTCGCTCCCCGCCTCACCTCCCGGCCTTGAAAGGCTCTTGACCAGACCAACGCCGCCGATGTCGTATTTATTGCAACCTCCACGATCCGTACCGGCGAGGTTATTGACGCTTCGCAGCTCACCCTCAGACCTCACTCGACATTCATATCCTTTTGTATGGGAGCGTAGCCATCAAGGGCGCCTCTACTCCACCTCGCAACGCTAATGCTCGCCTTCTCCTTGAAGCGATTGTTCTCACGCCGATCTTTATAATGAATAGTTACAATAGCTACTTATTACGTCATTGCTAAATGAATTTCCGCCTTTAAATTTCGATAACGATGTGAGTCACGCAACTTACACGCTTTGTAATATGTAGTTCTACGTTAGAAGCATGATGTATATGAAAAGCAAACGAACGCTAGGAGCATTGTCCTCTCTCTGGTCAAAACATGTAGCTACGTTGCTATGTACTTGAGAAACAACACATTACATAGAGCAACCGAGTTGATTGTCACTGTAGCGAGAAACATCTATAAATAAATGCACGCGTCAAGCGAGCATGGGCAGGATCGACGCCCAGCCAATCCTAGGTGAAGGTCGACTATCTGTAGTTCTTCGCCCCCAGCAGACAAGCTCTCATTCACGAAGTAATAAATTCATTATGGTCAGCTTACAACTTTTAGCACTCATTTATTTAACTTCAGTTCGTGCTACTTTGCTCAGTATAGTTTACTCTAAATAAAAATGTAAAATGACATTTCATCAAACGTTTTTGTAATCAGATTACTGCGAACAAGGCTTACTGTGTCAGCAACAATACAGTAATTACGATTGTTTACTATAAATATTATAGTTACCTATTATTTTCATAATATAATTTTGTTAGTTACCTGCTGCGATTGTTTTGTACATAAAAAGTTGAATCAGCTGGCTGCGTAACATATGGCGCCGCGCCTGCACTTCATGCTGCGAATGAGGCCGGCATATGTTACAGCTACAGCTTTCACTCCCTACAATACAATCCATACGCAAATGTACGTTTATAAATTACACTTCCACTAAGAGAAAAGGTGACAAACAAAATTTATTACTGTGATTAGTTCTACCCAGCCAAGCATGAATAGATTAACAAAAAACCTATTTAAATAAAAAGCGTCGCATGCATACAAGCATGCCGTTTGCTTTGCGATGTTATACTTTTGCTAAAACGGACGATCTTGTTTTGAAAATATGTACGTACGTTCACCTTGACTTATAGGTACTTGAATACGTAGAGCTACTTGCTCAAAAATTTTGAAAACGCGATTTCTACCAGTAAACACTATATTTTTGGAACAAACCAAAGCTTACGTACAGATGGCCCTTTTCAAAGCTGGGGTAGTTTTTGCCCACAGCAGCTGGTAACCCCACGAGTGACTCACGTCCTGTCTGTCTGTGCCCCACTGTGGTCCGGGGTGCGTGTCAATGACCCCACGCGCAGCCCCGTGCCTAACATATACACCACATACAAATTATCCAAAGCCCTTTATGTTCTATTATTTATAGCGAATTCATTTAATTCAACCCTGCTTCATAGATTTGCACGCTCCCGAATTATCCATTTAGTTCGGGAGTCTTTGTCACGTATAACGTTGATGTATTGATCTTATTACTTACAAGTATAAAGAGTTAGTTCATGTATACGACGATAACCCTGCATGCCATTACCGCTGTGGCGCTGGCAGATATTACTTTTAGTTGAATAAATATTCGACAGGCATTTTGAACGCTAAATAAACGTAACTTAGTTTGTATTCTATAGCTAAGCGCATTATTGCGTCAACCTCCTGATTATCTAAATTAGTTGACAGAGTTGAACCAATGCCATGTGACATTGCAGCAGTTTCCAATTTTTGGTCACGAAAGTAACTTGCAAATTTCAAAGATATTGCTAAAAATGCTTTGCAATTCTTTTGTCAACGACTTTATCTTGTTCAAGAAAGACCTCGGAAGTGTTAGTTGAATCACTCACCGTCGTCACGTCCCGCGATGCGATTTGCCTAGCAAATATCACTATGCTCTGCGCACCCTACTCGGTGTAGTATGATCACGATTTCTTAATCCGGTACAAATACCATAAAGTATACAATTTTCAGAGCGTTAGCTTGTGACTTGATTCGGGAGCATCATGATTCATAGACTTACCTGCCGTACCTACTATCTGTCCAAGTTAATTTCTTGATTAGGTTTGCTTTGATTACGTTTGTTTACAAGTAGGATAAAGTCTAATATGAAGCATATTTCTATAACAAATTACCATTCTAATTACTTCAAACTTCCCTTAATAAAGAACTTATCAGCCTACACGATTTACCGCACTCGCCCCCAATCCTTCACTCCATGAGTTCAAGATGAAGTATATATGCTTAGACGATAAATCTAGCTATAGCGATGAATTCTCCACAATCATTATTATACCTTAGCTCTACCTAGAATAGAATACATATAATGTAAATTCCACATTTTAACATTTTGAAATTCTTGTCAACGTTCAAAGAATTGATTAAGTTAGACATAATCATCGGTCCATTTTATACCCCATAAAGGTAAAAGTGTCTTCTGTAACTGATTCAATATCCACTCGAATTTGTTGGTTGTTTCACTGACGGAGGTGGGTACATCGTCACATATTGCGACGAGCTGACGTCTGAGGTCCGATTGTATGAATAATTCAGTCCACCGGCTCCCTTCCCCGACGCGCCCCGGCTGGAGTCGGGAAATTCAGAGCCTCGCCGAGATCGGCCCTCTCGCCACTCACGTTTATACCAACTTTAACGGCAAAGTACACCAGCCAGTAAATTGTTTTTCTTTTTGCTACTTATACAGTTTTTCCTTTATTGTTCAAACGTTGTTTGTAATTACGTTCCTTGCTATGGCTGTTATCCGCAATCAGCCAACGTAGTGAAATAAGTCTAAATATATCTCTTGCTACCGAAAAACCACAATTTTTTTTTTACTTATCCCAGCTGAACTTGAACGTTACAGCAACCTTTTTAAGTTAAAATTTGTCTCAAGTCTTATTAGATGCTATACATTTATGTTTCTCTAGCGGTTTGATACGCATCTTCTGTAAGTAATAAGGCTGCAGTCTCGTAGCTCGTCAAGACTTGGAGCCTGAACCGCCAAGGGTCATATTATTAGCATTAGTTACGATTATTGAACTGAATAGACTCCGAACTATCGGGACCCTAGTATCCTTGGCAAAATAATGTTTCTTTTGGTCGAAACAATCAAAGCAAAATTTGGATATCACGTTTATAACTGAAATGCTTATCATTTATTCCCTTTGGAAAGACGCTGAAATTCAGTTTGATTCCCGAACATGAATAACTTTAAACTCGACGTGATGTTATTCATTCCTCATTAGATATACATTAAAGGAAGGTTTCTGAAGGCGATATTTCTGTTTCTCATTCGGCTCCGCGAAGGCGAGCTGTTTCGGTGGCGCTAAAGGCATTTAGAGTTGGAGGGTGCGCTTATCTCAGGGAGGGCGGCGTGCGGCGGGCTTTGTTCCGCGCAGCGCCGCCGACCACTTAGAAGATTGCTCGGCTTTGTCTTCGCGAGACACTTCTTTATACTTCGCGCCTTCAATTTGGGTTTTAGATATAGAAAACTCTAGAATCCCCAACACCGTACGCTTATTTCTGAAATTGAATTGGACACTACTGAGTTTAGAACATCGCCCTTGGCTTGGGTATTTGCATGTGCTTAATAGGAACGTCGGTGTACTGGCAAGGTAAAATCTTTTTGCATCTAATCAGGCCGCATAGCGAACGGTGCGCGATGCACAGTTCAGTCGTATGGGTAATTCATTTGACGTTTAAAAGGCCTACAGTTTGCACGAAGGCTGTTCAAATCGTTTTTACCTTCAGCATGTTGTAGTAAGCCATTGTGTGTCAATGCTGAAGCAACATCCGACCAGCCAAGTTTTCCGGCATTCGGTCATGATTGACAATTAGTTTTCATGTGATAATTAAATAATATATAACCTATGTAATCAGAATTTTCATGAACCAAAAAACTGTTTATGACGCAACCGCTTTTTTGGTGTGTTTTGATAACAATTGCTTAGAATATTGTATAAGATGTAATCTAATATATAAAAGCGAAAAATCAGAAAAGGGATAAAAACAACGAGACAGAGCGAGATGGCGCTCTACAACACCAGTTTGACACGTTTCTCCCAAAAAACGCATTTATCTGGAATTTTAGAGCAATTCGATTCTTTGAGCTTGGGAATCGCGAAAAACTTAAAGAAATATGATAGGTACCTATTAGGTGTGTAAATTTTGTATATTAAGCAAAATAAAATCGCAAGTTCGAATTTCGAGCCAAAAACCAGCGATCTATGCCAGTGATGCCGTTCAAGGAAAAAGAAATCCATTCATTATTATTATCCTCCATTGCAGTCCGCCGTGCTGAATAGGGATTATTCAGGCTTTTTGTTTATTTGTTTATTACTTATAATATCATTTGCATCTTTATAACACAAAAAAATATAAACAGGCTTGAAAATATTCAAATTATTTTTAAAATCAAATTTAAAACATTGAATAATTTAGAGCCGTTCAAAACGCCACCATTTAGCGCGCGCCTTTGATGACGTCATTTTTCATATCCCGTGTTTGTCTGCGCTAATATTATAAAGGAAAAATGAGGTCTTTGTATTTTTGTATGTTTGTTATTGATTCACTCAAAACTACTGGACATATTTTAATAATTCTTTCACCATTTTAGAATGCTACATTATCCGAAGCGGGCCGCTAATCACTACATATTATAAATTTATTATAAGAAAGTAATGATTCTAAATCATTTTTGTAAATGTCTTGATGGAAAAAGTAATGTGAAAATGAGAAAGAGATAATATTTATTTACAGTGTAAATTTTACACATACAGAAAGAAAAACATGACATGAAAAAAAAGAACAACCAGACAATCTATCCCTTATCTATAGGTACCTAAAAATTGTATCGACATGCATAAAATGGGCCCCACTCAGCAAAATAGCCATAACACTGTGGGACCTAACGACCCAACTATAATACTTAGCACCGCCAGGCTTCAAATCATATTTAGCTACTAAATCCAGATTTAGTTTGTCCTGCAAGTAGCCATTAAATAATAAGTGAAAGTGATTTAGCTTATCAAACCTCATTATTTAAGGCTACTACTAAATACGACATGAAACACTTAAGCCAGATTACTCATTGCCACCATTCTCTTAACGTACTTGAAAGGCCTGAATTTACTTACAACGTTTTCAAATCCGAATGAGGACTTATTTTGGAGGTTAGTTTTTTATCCAGCGCGCCTGTGCCTATACCTAGGCACAGCAGCGCAGGCGCGGCGGACGGGTGGCGGCGAAAGCAGCGCTCCCTTGACACGCTACGCCGCGCGCGCATTGCAGTCAAGGCCCTCCCTCCTCCCGGCGCATGCGTCCGACCCGGCTAAACTGCACTACACAATACAATGTATTAATGAACAAACAATATCGGCCCAACCACTCAGCGTAGGCAGATGACGTCTGATTGTATAGGCGTTGAACAAATTGATCAATGCTATGTAACAACAATTACTGTGAAAAGTTTTGTTACTAAGTCCCCGCACTATATTTTTAAATAACAATAAGGTGGTCATTTACGTAAAACTATATATATATATTTATAGGTGTTGATGGTTTTTTATTGTGACGTAATTATGTAAAATAGCATCTGGTACCTATCCCACATTGAAAAAGTCAACTTCATAACAAACATCGATTGAAAAACATTATGCGCGTAATAAACAAGGAACGAAATCTCAAAACATAATACGGGTGACCATGGCACAATAGCTTCATTAAAATATGCCCAAGTCAGCGCATCCTTGACATGCGGCGCAGCAGCATGCGCGCGGTATCCACGCCCGCGCGCTGCTGGTTATGTAATCTTCACCAAGTATCATTTGTTCAACGCCTCTTATATCATCTGACCCCTCCACTTAGACGTGCCACTGTCGCTTGCCATCGAAATAACTATCACTTGCATTGAGGAAATATTTACACGTCTAATTTTACACGCTTATTGATCATGGCAATGCAGCGCTGTTTTCTTTAGGTCACGGTAAAGTTGTGTAACAGAATCAATAAATGGTAAACCAATGTTATAGCTACGTGTTCGCCATCGAGTCTGAACTATTTGAACATAAATAGGATTTATCGGCACTATCCATGCCAAATCTATGTTGGTGATTTCTCGGTGCCAGGGAAACTTCTAAGTAGGTTTTTCCTTGACACGGGCCCTGTTGCAACCGAGACAAGGTTACCGCGACACGCCCTAGCAATTATTAATTGTTATTTAAGCTAGTGATAGTGCATCGACGCAATGCCGTGGTCACAATGCATAAGAAATAATTGCAGTCAATGCGCAACGATCAGGACAGAAAAGAAAAGGTCAGTTTATTATGCCATGTTGTTCTAAAAGGCTACGTTTAACTTTATAGCTTTTAAAATACTGATAGACACCTTACTTATCTTATAATTCTAACTGGGGATGCCACTAAGCCATGAATATTAAATATTGGGGACACGATAAAGTAAACCGTACCCACGAAGCTTATCTCTTTGCAAAACAGATTACAAACTTGACTATCGATTTTGACAAACTTTTGAAAGCTAGGATTTGGTACGCGATAAACCGAGAACAAGTTTAACATATTACTAGATTTACAACATCTGCCTGTAGTCAACTCCGAATCTAAGAGGACAATAGAAGATATTTAGTACTATACACGTTCTCTTCGTTCGTATCCCAAAAAGGCTCGGTTGCGCGAGGCTCTCTGAGGCATCTCTTTCGCAAGACGACGCCACCCTCGATTCGAAGCCGCCACTTTCTCCGTCTGACCCAACGAGAAATGTTAAATGCACCATGCACTCATGCACTCGAGCCTCGCCTTTGACTTGAAATATTAACATCAGCCTACGCAAACCGTGTGTTGAAATATTGCGTCTGCATTAAATTTAAGGAATTAAAATTTCGTTGCATCATTCTGTACGGAAGCATGGATTTCCAGAGATAAATTTATAAAAAATATGAAATGAAATGTGATATTTTAATGAGGAACACTGATCTCATTTACGAATACTCTCATCGTTTCTCCAATTGAGCTCTCTATTTGACATCGCATATCGTATCGTTCTGAATTCAGATAAATTATAAATCGACGTGTTGCAATGCGATCCAATTAATGTTTTAATCCATTCTCAAATTCGATTTAAACTTCGAACGAAAAGAACCACTGCAAGCGGGCATTTTATTGAGTGATGTTATGTTCAGTGACGTGAGAAAACATCGCGATCTTCCTGCGGATGGATTTCACGAAAAACAAGCATCCACTGGCAGCCAGCACTTCGCTAAAGTACTCTTAGTTTATAACATATATTTCGAACAATTTTAACCAATTTAATACTGGTGAAGTTAATTTACAACATAAGAACGCCATTGTTATTTATCTCAGTTTTGATGTATATGTAAAATAAAACCAATGCTGCGAGAATGGTAAAGAGCGTTTAAAGAGTGAAATGTGTTTTATCGATTAAAGCGATTTTAAACGGCCGCGAATCACGGTTAACCAGTTCATTATTTGCGACAAACAACACGCTCTGGGTCGGCCCTCGTATAATTAATTAATATAAATAAACAAGAATTTTAATAAAAAACCATAAAATAAGCCTTATTTGTGTGCTTAGTTTGTTAATTAGACAATTTACCTACAAATCAAGACCGTGATAATGCTCACTAGATGGAAGGTCAGAGTCCTTATTCTCGCACGATGCCATTTCAAACCATCTCGATTGAAGAATCCGTAGAGTAGTTTGATCTCCCATGCAAATATACAACATTAAATTATAATAATATAAAAATTATTATTATTATTATAGATTGCCTTCGTTCCAATCGAGGTTGACCTACAGGACACGACGTATGACAAAGGTTCACACTCATTTTTACCTATATATAGAAATGTTTACCATGAAACCACGTCAGACGTTTAGTTCATTGTTCGGGCTCGTTGGCACACGCTAATGTACATAGTTGGCGCAGCAATGTTCGCCGGTTCCATTCACCTCTCACCGAGCGTGAACGGCCACGATCTATCCGCTCAGCCGCACCCCACGACACTTGTCCCCCCTTTTTCAAAAGACAATTTTCTAGTTTACATTGGCGACTAGGTTACTCGCCTGTCTAAAATCCCCTCACCGCACCATTATGCCGCTAGCACGTTTTCCCACGGCGGCGTCGTAGGTAAATGCAACGTGATATCACTGCTATTTCAGCATACGTGATTAATGACTCAAATAACGGTTAAGTTCATATTTAAATAGTTACATGTCAACTAGGTGCACGTTTGTTACACAAATAGAAGTTAGAATAGCTATTGTAGTGGATGGATTCGGTTCATTCGGTCGTCAGTAAAATGTCCATGAGGCAATTATCAAGAGGTACCTGCGACGTAACGAACTGTCAAGACGTTACTGTGGCGAGCGGTCACGTGTCGGGTTGTGTACCAGCTGCCACGTGAATTTACCAGATAATGCCGTTATCGGTTGGATATTAACTCTCACCTACTTGCCAAACATACGAGAACTACACTGTGTATAAATTATTTAATAAAGCTTCATGAATGAATGTCCTTATTGTGGCTCTGCATTGATCCATGTTTTATCATGAAAATATTATATGTCCCGCAGACGCATTTTAAAAATTGCTTATAATATTGAATACAAAGAAACGGCCAAGAGATGCATGTGGCGGAAGCGCTAGCGGCGCGGGCGCATAACCAATGGCAACGATAATTGCACGCTATTCGTTACGAATTCAAATAGTCGTGTCAAGTTTATCGAACCTGTCTGCGGTGCCCATTCGCCATTTGAAGCATAATTTGGACGTGAATGATTGTCAGTCGCGCGGTGCTCGGTCGCGTTGTTGGTTTTGTCGGAGGCGACGGAACGGGACGCATTCAGTGCCTTTCACTTCCCGCTTTTGTCGTGCGCCCGCTCTAGGCTACGGAAAGGCAGACGGCCTTGTAACTTACATGCCTTCTAGGAGTCCCTTCGCATCCTACGTAGTATTGTTATAAATAAGGTTTACGATATATCATTAACTTGTTTTGTACCTACATTAATCGTAAAAATAATCCTAGTGCAGAACTGCAATGACATCATGGACCCAATGAACACTGCTCGTGTCGGCATATCAATTACTACGATCGTTTGCGACGTCATAATTATTTAGAAGTCTCCGGGCTTATCGCGCCGAGCAATTATATGTAATTTTATTATATGACATCATAGTTAAGGAAAAACATACGGCCACTGTATAAGTGGTCGTAGACGCTGTTCCTATAGAACATTAGCGTGTGTTAGAACGAAGCACCAGGGCCATGTTAACCTTGGATTTTGAGCGGCGACTTTCACGGTTAGACGACCGCCGGCGGATCGAGATGAGCGAGCACCGCCACCAGCTATGACGACACCGCACATAATCACGGCAGCGGGCACGTTCACACCGCTGCCAGTTTCCCGAACTTGAACAATACAACTTTTAATTGCAAACAACTCATTGATTACTGGAATTGAAATCAACTCAAGTGTTACTCGCCGTCTAATTCGTCAAAATTGTTTTTACAAATTAATTTATACTGAAAAGATGCATTGTTTATATAATCAGGCATGTAATTCTCATTAATTTGCGTTTGTTCGCTAAACTACGTAATTAATTTTGTAATATCAACTCTGCGTACTAGATTTTGTCATGATCAATGACGGTACGTTATCGTGATAACGGTACATACTTGGTATCAAGCGATATCTGGCCATTCGTCGTTGCGTAGTACGTTCCCACGCTAATAACGACGTGTTTACATTCCAGGTACAAGAGCGGGGTGCGCTCAGTGAGGGGCGGGGGCGGCGGCGGCGGCGGCGGCGCGGAAGAGGCGCGGCGCGGCGGCCTCAAGGCGCTGCCGAAGCGCGCCCGCACTCGCTGCAGGGGCATGAACATGGGGCAAAAGCTGTCCGGCGGTGTCAAGTCGGTGTCGCGCGAGTGCACGGCGCCGTTCAAGGCGGTGGTCGCGCGAGAGCTGGCGCCCGAGCCGCCGCGGCCCGCGCGCCTCGACGCGCTGCTCGACGCGCCGCCCGCGCATCCCGAGATGCAGCTCAAACACGCTTGGAATCCGGGCGACAGGTAACTTGACACACACCACTCCAAACACACTGTACATAGGTACATAATGTGTTGCACTTCTTACTTTTAAGCTGATATATCCGATGTATGACTAACCTGACTTTGTCACGTCTGTCGTAGTTAAGATTTCTGTTCAGAGCAGCGAGCAATGAAAGTCATTCGTATTTATATCTGAAACATGACACACGAGTTACTAGAATAACTCTGAACCAGTCAATTGAGCGTGATCTGCCGTTGTTCCTGGAAGTGGTTTCAAATAGAATAACGGGTTGTCCTTTATAATGGGTTTTCTGTGACACACGGTTTACAAGTGGAAATTGGAATGAAAGGTATCCGATCCGACCCGCGTGTCGGTACTACCGTAAACAAACCTCGATCGCTGATGCTACATGACGTTTGTTGATGATCCTTTATTACATTCCAGATCACTAAACATATTCGTAAAGGAGGAGGATGCTTTAACGTTCCACCGGCACCCTGTGGCGCAGAGCACGGACTGCATCCGCGGGCGCACGGGGTACTCGCGCGGGCTGCACTGCTGGGAGGTGGTGTGGCCGGCGCGGCAGCGCGGCACGCACGCCGTGGTGGGCGTGGCCACCGCGCACGCGCCGCTGCACTCCGTCGGCTACCAGAGCCTCGTCGGCGCCACCGACCAGAGCTGGGGGTGGGACCTTGGGAGAAATAAGGTGACTATTGCGTTAACACTTGGCACACGCAGTGACTCGAGCAAGGGCGGATGGTTGAGAGGTGGTGGAAATAGTCAACGATCAGTAAAGACCTCGGTATTTACGATTTTTAACGATAGTATCCTCGTAACACTCTGTCAAGTCTAATCACTGTATCAATTTAGCCAAGATATACCACCTAGTTAGAGCATCGTAGCCTCTCGGATAGCAGTAACGTACAACGCACCAAGCATCAATTGTTCTTGTTAATGATCTTTAGTAGGTATTGTATTTCACTGATTTGTAAAGTTTGGTTACCCGCAAAAGCAATATTTTGCCCATACATAACCATAGTTCAGAGCGCTCTATTTGCCAAACGGATAAGCATCGCTCGATAGCTAAGCATTGTTTCGTAGTCCATTCAAGCAAAATAGCGGACTATTTCAACTTAGCTGCAATCTGGAAGGAGAGCGTAATTCTTGCTGATCTCGCTCGCTTGCTACTAATGTCGAAATAGAGAGAGGCGCTACGAGAGGGACACGGCACAGTTCTCACCGTGGTAGCTTGCTCAGCTATCCCTTAATTTGCAGCTGACTTCTTACGGAAATTGCAATGCCACAGTCAGAATACCTTTCTAATAGTTCCGCGCATTGCCTTTAAATCAACTTAATGTTAAATTGGGCCTGTTTTGTCCAAGGGCAGTCTTATGACATTGGTACATTTTATAGAATTGGTCAAAGTGTTCTTAGTACTCAATTATTTGTTACACTACTGAGTGTTTCCATATAAATTGCCCGTATCTTTTGGTGTACCTACCTAATCAATAAAATGTATGCACCAACATTACGAGACTAACTAGCTTAATCAAGAAACCGTGCCCCTTATTCCAGGTGTATCACAACGCGAAAGGCACAGGCGGTAGCGGTACGACGTACCCGGCGCTCCTGCGGCCGGACGAACAGTTCCTCGTGCCGGACCGGCTGCTGGTCGTGCTGGACATGGACGAGGGCACGCTGGCGTTCTGCGCCGACGGCCGCTACCTCGGCGTGGCGGCGCGCGGCCTGCGCGGCAAGACGCTCTACCCCATCGTGTCCGCGGTGTGGGGGCACGCGGAGATCACCATGAAGTATATAGGCGGGCTTGATCGTGAGTACACTCTACTTTACTTTTTTATTATACACAGCGGAAGGCAAACGAGCAAGTTGTTCACCTGATAAGATTGCAGGCTAAGATAGGAACCGTGTGCCTTTAATTTATCGGCTTCCTTACTCTCTACGCCGAAACACAGCGCACAAGGTACTGCTACATGACGGCAAAAATAGCGAGTAAGATCGGTGAAACTGAACTAGAATCTTAATGGTAAATACTGTATTAGACATATAACTGGCGTCTTTTCTTTATTCGCCCACGCGCGGCTTTTTTAATTACAAATACTTACCCCGGCTCCGAAATCCGTTTCAAACATGGGAACGTTGACATTTCACGCGATTACTCCTCAACGGGCCTATATTAGTTAAAATAGTGCACGTTAGAATTTATTTATACATAAACAGCACGATATTTATTGATTCAAACGGGTGCATTACTATTTCCGACATTACGCGTAATTTAAAAGCCTGATTAGTCTAATATGTGCGTGTACGTTTGTTACTTCTTCACGCGTAAACGGGTGGACGGATTTGAATAAAATTTGGTACGGAGACAGCTGGTACCCTAGATTAACACATAGGCTACTTTTTATCCCGGAAAATTGCATAGTTCCCGCGGTATAGTGATAATCATGTCAAAGGTCGTAGCTGCCTAGACTCGCAACGTAGTTAAATAATCAGGGCCGGATCTACCATATGGCTTTTTGGGCTTCAGCCCAGGGCCCTGTGGATTCAAGGGGCCCCCAGCTAAGTCAAGTCAAAGTTAAAAAAAAAACTTATACTTTCATAAGGTGAGCCCCTAAGTAGTCCCCTAAGTAGCCCAGGGCCCCCTAAACTTACGGTCCGGCCCTGTAAATAATTATTGCAAAATATAACTATCAATATCACTTCTTAAATCGAATTCTACGCGGGCAGAAGCTAGTTATGAATAAATGCAACGATTGCTTCCTATTGAAAGTAGGTAGGTACGTTACTAATGCGGAGATTCACTTTTTACTATCGTTATTGTTTTGACATTACTATAAATGTGAAAGCGTGAATGTTTGTCCTTCCGTCACTTCACTAATGAGAAGGTATCGAAGCAAACTTTTGAAGAACTTCTAATTTAAACTAATTTATTTTTAACCCGGAAAATGAAGTTTGTACTTTCTTTACGTTTTGGCAAAACATCTATCTTAACTTGACCTAAATACACAAACCTTTTAACTGCAGTTTATCACGTTACCTTTAACGTTAAAGTTACACCATTATTGTAAAGTCTTGACTTGACATCCTATTGCAAAGTTATAATAAAATTAAAGTATACTAAATTCTTTCTTTATTAAGCATAATAATATGTAATTCTAGTCATGAATTAGTGACATTAGAAATTGAAAAATCAAAGAGATCCTTAGACACATTTTTGAAGTATACCTATTAATAATAGGCTATTCCAAAATTGACAATTAACAGCAGTCGCGATTTCAACAGCGCAGATTTCAATATTTAATTATATTTCCAATTGGCGTTAAATAAATCAATGAAACTCACGGTTTTCATTCATTTTGTTGACCTACTAAACCATTCAGAGAGAGACTGATCGTTGACAATACGCCTGGTCGATTAACTATTACGGCTCAATTCACACCACCGACTATCATTTATTCCAGTCATCATTGCTTCTTTGTACATTTATAAACTAAGATGATCAACTCTCGTGACGAAACCGTCACTTGCGTAATAAGGAAGTCAACGTTACAAAATGATTGCGATCATTAACGCTGCCGGCGCGATTATGGCCGAACAGCCTTCAGTTACTGCTCTGTCAGCTTTATTTATTGTCCTAGCATCAACTAAGATAAGAATACGAACCTAAAAGTGATTCTGAGGCGACGTTGCCAAAATATAAAGGGACAAGCTATTTAACTTAATTCAAAGATTGAATCTACTTTAGAAATTGCTTAGAAGGTTTAAAGGCTTAATTTAATATAATTAAGGTACCCTTTTATTTATTCCACTCATTGTTATTTTCGAGTTTCATGTGGCCTTAAACCTAAGTTCGAAGGCCCATAGCAACTCAAGTTTTCAAAGAAATTAAACTGTCATTTTATAAGATATTCTTTAGTAGCAATTGTTGTCTTATCGTTAGCTTAATTGTAATGTCCATTCTATTTATAGTATCTATGCTAGTTTTCTCGTTTTCTTCTCATGGCATAGTCTCATTAAAATTGATAAAATAATACATTACTACATACTTCCATGCTGGTCTGAGAGCAAAGAAAAATCAGAATGTACCAGTTGTTTCTCTTCTCGCGCAGATACTAAAAGCCCATCGAGGGAATGGGCCAAAATCATAGGAATCATGACATAGGCGATGCGGCTAGCAACCCATCAGTATTTTAATTCCACTTCCCACCTATACGCCCACAGTCTTGCTAAACGTGGCCCGTAAGCTCCGTCTACCCCGTAAGGGATAAAGTTGTGTTTGTGTTACATAATTGCAATGATTCGATTTCAATAAATATATACAAATACTATTATTTTAATTTTTCGGCGTGTACTGTTCGCACGTGCCACGAGGGGAGTGCAGGGTGCATGTAGCTGATTTGAGAGCAAATATGAAATCACATATCCCTATAACCGTTTCGGAAAAGTCGTACACAAAATCTATCCAGTTTGCTAAGTTCAATGAAATGATATCTGCTCCTGTCCTGTAGGAGAATTAATTCGTTAATAGAAATGATGCTTTTACAGCCAAAAGGAGACAACTATTGTAGGTAAAAAGGTTTTCGGAGCATGCAGACGGGATTATTTGTTAGTTAATATTATCAAAATGAGGGTAAATAAATGATAGCTGTGTTGTCAAACGCGAACCGTTTTACATTGTTAGGTTATTGGTATGGTAGGTAAGTATACTCGTAAAAATAATAATGATTCTCTTCTTAATGACATAAATGAGTACGAAAAATCTGCACTCAATGCTGTGCTTTTCGTTAATCGAAGTGATATTGTCAAGTATAGAAGTGGGTCTGACTAGATTTCAGCTAAACAAAGACGACTGTGTTATTAGTTTAAATAAAAACTTTTAAAAAGGAAACTACCGGATCACGTGAGCAGAATAGTAACGTATGACGTTTTGTTTTCCAGCGGAGCCTCTACCCCTAATGGAGCTGTGCAGACGCGTGATCCGGCAGCGCGTGGGGCGGCCGCGCCTGCGCGCCGCGGCGGGGCGCCTGGCGCTGCCGCCCGCGCTCACCGCCTACCTGCTGTACCGCGCCCCATAGTACATCGCCCCCACGCGCCACCATCACCCGCCGCTGTAGGCCGACACGCGAGGACGCCGACACACGCTGCCATGGCGGGCCGACGGGTGGCGCGGGGTGGCTCACCCGTTCCGAACTGTAATACTTATGCTCGACATTCGTTTAAGTATGTGTTATGTCGTAAAATGTTAATGATACTTTTACAAATTCGTGTGAATCGCTCGGTTCGTATGCGGAGCTCTGGCCGTTTGATGAATATTTTGACGCTGAAATAGTATGTGTATTGATCCTGTAAAACTCTCCCGACTAATCGAATTCGTA
Organism: Pandemis cinnamomeana; assembly: GCA_932294345.1. NCBI lineage: Eukaryota > Metazoa > Arthropoda > Insecta > Lepidoptera > Tortricidae > Pandemis > Pandemis cinnamomeana. The sequence continues at coordinate 6,056,832 of OW028715.1, read as the reverse complement.
TGTACAAGCTCACAAGCCCGTCCGTAGTCTATGCATAAAGAATATGCACCCAATGAATTAGCTTAACATAGAAAGGTAGAGCGGGAAAACTGCGGAGGACGACTCGTCGCCGAGGAATAGACTTGACGAAGATGACTCGCGTCACAACAGCATTGTGACCGCAACTATGACTCGACATACTGCTCTTCGTTACGCTCTTCCTATACGATGCAGTCGACGCTTTCGGCCAAAGTTTCCTCGATATCAAGCATGTGACGAGTGCATACGCAAAGTTAAGGGTTTTCATGCAGGCATAAATTGATTTGACTAGTACTGTTAGCAAGATTTTTGTAATTAGCTATCGTGCCGAATAACGACTGATGTTTATTTTGTTAAAATGAATTATAATGACGTAGTTACATAAAGTATTTGAATTATCTAATGTGGACGTGTGTTAAAAATTCCATACGAAATTTATTTTTATTATAAAGTTTATTATTTTGATTTGCAGCGCAAAACCCTTCAATTTATATTTATTTCAATAATTACTGTGATAATATTTTATTAATCAATGCCGGAATTTATACGAAATGCGATGAATTTTAATTTTGAATCATATAAGTTTGCATTATTATCGAAATCTCCTAAGCCTAATACGATGGCCCCTAATTATAAATCTCGAAGGTATAAAGTGGCGAGCCGGTTTGGGTACTATATTACCTATGAACTCGACTTATGGACGATTTATATACGACACTATTTATAAGTTAGATGTGGCAGTAAATAATGCGATGTGTTTACATTGTTCTATCGTAATGCAAGCCGCAAGTTTTAAAGCCATATTGATCTCTTAAAAAAATACGATTTCTGCGGCGGCTGTAGCGCCGGTGGCCGCAGAGAGCCGTGTTTAACTTGTTAAGAAGTATATTTTAGAACGATCGACACGCGACTCGGGCCGCGAGCCGCGAGCCTCGCGCCTTGCGCCTTGTGCCTCGCGCCTCGCGCCTCGGCGGCGGCGCGCACTGGCCAGTGTATCGTTGGCAATCTTACAAACTATTTTATAGCTCATTAAGCGACTGGTTTATTTTTTAGTTTAGTACCTTTAATTCCTATGTAAAAACGTGTGAGTGTGTAATGTATATAATATACGACTATACGCATTAATCCGCAGGAAGCGAACATGTCACCCAGGGATTACTTTAGATTGTACATTCTGAAACCTTTGCTTTAAGACGATTCCTAGTATGTATTGGTATAATTTGCAAGTCAATCGCTCCTCGTTAAGTCTTCAGTTTTACGGCTTAGTATGTAGAATTGCAATTAAAGATAAATAGTATTGTCAAAGCACTGTACTAATCGACTTGTCAGCCATTTTTGACCCAAATTAGTTGTATTGTAATCTTATAAAAATGTGTAAGTACTTCCATTTTAATAAGAATTTTTTCGTATGTAGATTGTACGGCATGTAGGCATCCCGCGTGGAATCCACTTTTGTACGATGTTGATATTCCCATTTTATCTCCGATATAAATATTATAGTTAGATGTACGGCGTTTAGTTGACAGTCGTGAAATGTTATATTTTAACGCAGCATTATTTTGTAATAGTCTTCAAAGAGTTTCATGTGAATATCGACATGTTATACGTAAATAGAGAAGATGATAAACTGCCAAATGCGATGATTGTGCGTGTGTGCGATGCGTGCGTGTGTCAGTGTGCGTGCGCGTGTGCGAGGCGACGGACGAGCGGCGCGGCGGCTGGGAGTGGCTGCTGATGCGAGTTAGACAAATATTTTCGTTGCGTAAGTGATATAATCATGATATACACCAAACTTGATGTGCTATTCGTGCGGTCTCTTACGATAAACCCCTCACTGAAGGACCAACAATTTCTCATTTCAAAGTATGGTTTGTTTGCATTCTAAACCTTTTTATCTTAGCTCCCACTTGTAACTATATCCTAATAAGGGGTTTACTGTAAAGGATGGCAAGCATTAGTAGCAGAAAGTAACCATATAAATTCTACGAACCGTCTTTAGTCCTGTATATATAGTTTATCATTTTGCGGTGTTTAACTACATTATAAGTGGAAATGCATTTTAGTTTTATAAGTTTAGGCAATATTTTAAAAGATCATTTCTAACGGATAACTACGATTGACAGTCGGAATCTCTTAGATACAATGATTTAAAAAAAATAGGAAAACGATTGGAATAAATATAAATGGTTAAGAAAATAATAAATGATAAAGAATTTATAATAGTTTTTTATTGCTTTTAATTAAATACATATTTTAAGTACATACTAACATAATATAACCTGCACAAACACTAACTTTCTATTCATCCATACGGCATCCACAAAACAGATGATGATTTCATTTATTTTCTGCGAAAATAAGACGTGCATTATATACTGACATATAAGAACTAACCAATAGAGTAGAAAACATGTAGAGTCATTCGGGTCAAGAGCACGCACTTTTTTTTTGATGGCCTCCCAGACCTATAAAGAATTATATAATTGGCATGTTATGATATTAAATCTGTAGAATATTCAATAAATTTTCACTATTTAAGAAAATTTTCCATCAAGATTAATTAGTTTTAGCCCTACATAGGCTTAACTGGAAACTTTTCCAATGCGTACTCTTGACCCGATGTGTGGGTAAAATTACGCAAGTCTTAGGGTAAAGTTACGCACGCGGGGTAAACGTACGCAGTCATTCGGGTCAAGAGCACGCATTTTTTTTTTGATGGCCTCCAAGACCTATAAAGAATTATATAATTGGCATGTTATGATATTAAACCTGTAGAATATTCAATAAATTTTCACTATTTAAGAAAATTTTCCATCAAGATTAATTAGTTTTAGCCCTACATAGGCTTAACTGAAAACTTTTCCAATGCGTACTCTTGACCCGATGTGTTCGCCTTCATTATTTGGTCATCTGAGATGAGGGTCCGCTGAGGGGCCTTCCTTATGTAATTTCTCGGCATTTTGGTGTATTCTGAAAGATTGAACAATTTTTGATATTTTTATTTCATTTGGGGTATAAGTACGCAACAGGGGTAACGTACGCGTGCGTACTATTAATCTCGTACTCTTACCCCAATCGGCAAATATACCAAATAATCAGTCACAACACACACGTTAAATACTTTTTACGAATATGATAAACTTACATAAAAACTACATTAAATGAACAATAGAAATATAGTATACTTACTGGCACAGAGTTATCTATTTAATTACAGCACACTTTTCCGTGGCTCAAAAATTAAACGAAATAAGCGTGCTACAAGTATTCGGCGACGTGTCGCGACCAGTACTTAGATTGCGTCGGCGCGGCCCGTGGCTCCTAAACGGCGACAGTAGCGCCACTCTGTTTTACAAACACAGACCTCGGCCCCCCCACCCCTGTCGGAGATCGGACCACCGCGTACTTTTACCCACCGCGTGCTGTTACCCCGAATGACTCTACATTTGTATTGAGGACGAAAATCGCCAACCTGCTGCAGTTGTAAAGAGTTGGTTTGATCGATATCGATTATGATTGTGTGGCGCAGGAAACAAAAAACTCGCGGAAAACATTCTATATTAATAAAAATAAAGCACTGAATTGGTTAATTATTCTCATTTTTTTACTATCTGTACAAAGTTTGTATGAAATAAGTATTTTTTTAATGAAGTACTGGAACGGGTCGAAGCCGCGAACAGCAGCTAGTTTCATATTTGCGGCGTGTGGTCATTTACTACGCCGATATCGCCAATGCCAAAGTAAAAAAAAAAAACAAAAATGTTGGCAACTTGTACAGTAACATGGTCAATAGACCACTCCCCCGGTGTCGGCACTCTTTGCCAACGGTCAGTCACCTCTCAGTATCTGCCAGGAAATCATTAAGCCACCCACAGGGTTCAACGCGGAAAACTTATTTTGCGAAAGTATGTTGTAAATGACAAATCACCGATATGTTACAAAATTTGGACAAGCCCGTGTTACTACTCTATCGGTTAATTCTTCTGTAGAGCCTATAACATCATCACGTTATCGGTTGCAAGGACGGAATTGAGTCCAAAGGGGCTCCTTGACTTTTGAATAAATAACTAATACAAACAGATAGGTACTTGCCAGCATTTTAACACCAGTTAAAATGAAATACTAAAACTAACTCACGAACTAACAAGTAGATAATACATAATTTCAATTAGCTACTGTAATTAAGAAAGTAGCATATTCAACTCTACATAAAATTTAAATTGTGTAAATGGGCTGGGGTTTTAAACCATTCATCGAAATAACTGACACAATCAACTCTTAATTAGCCCCACAGAGAAATAATTAAAGCCATTGGTGACAAAAATCAATAAATCAATTACAGAAGACATTGACAACCTTATTTGGATTTCGGTTACAGTGCAATTCTAATGAGATTGCAATGCATAAAGTAGCGACTTCGACAACAGGAAATACTGCCGCCATAACTATTTTTCATCGCCATTTCTCACCTATCAAATACGACAGTTTAAAGCTACTTCAAGAGAACTTGCAATACTTATCAACTAATTTGTACTATCTTATTGACAGTATACTGTGATAGACGGTCCCACAGTTTCAACTAAAAGGCACTTGGAACGCGGCGAGTAAGTTAGTAGCATAATTCACTCGTACAGAGTGTGATGCTCTAAGATGGTGTCATCCGCTATAATAATGGTTTCTTCAGCGATGTCTTGAGGCAGGTCGATTTGGGCCTTCAACTCTTGGAGGCCACCGATCAGCTCGACCAGGGAAGACTGAAGATAGAAACATAAATAATTATAATTAATGTTACTATATTTTTGCGATAACTAACTTGTAATAAAACTAATTCGAGATTAAATAAAGTATTGAGCAATAAGCGATTAGTAACTTTAAAAAAGTTCAAGTTGATCTATTATGAATAAGGTAAGAGTTGAGGCCAGAAAATTATATAATGTACTGTGTTCTTTCATACCTTGTTTTCATTAAAATCTTTCAACAAAGTGTCCATGCTGTCGTCCTCCCCCTCGAACGGGCCAGTCAACATCCTCAGGTTTTCTGGCAACAACGAAACGTCCAGCACTCCGTTACCTTCAGTTCTGAGAATTCTGAAAATAAAATAATGCCCTGTTATCTCTTCAACGCCTACTCTTGGCTGTAAAACATATATCTTTACGTTGTTATTTTTTGAGCAAACTCATTGTAATTTTAGATTTTGAGCTCGGCAATGCAGATTCGTTCGATGTTTACGAATGTTGCCAGGCTTTTTATAATTTCGAGTCAACTGTTTTCCACCGGTCGGTCATGGTTTTGCCGGGAACAGTGAAATGTAAAAGAGTTCAATGAATCAGTGTTCTCGACAACATAAGCGCCCGGTGTTAGCTACTAAAACTGAAACCAAAACTTGGATCAGGCCCACATTTCAGACGACATTTCAATCTTCATTTTCTCATCCGGTATTTTGTGGGCCTCATGCCTGGGCACCTCTAGCAGTCAGGTCCGTACCGCAGTATCCTGCGGCGGGTGAGCTCGGGCCCGGTGAGCGCGGTGAGCGTGGCGAGCGTGGGCGCGCGCGCGTCGGCGGCGCGGCGCTCCACGCGCGCCCAGTCCACGCGCAGCGTCACCGCGTGGCCGCCGCGCCCGCGCACCACGCGCCACGCGCCCTCCAGCCGGCAGCTCGCCGCCACGGACATGTACTGCACTGCACATTACAATAGTTCTTGGTTACGTGAGCCTGTAAAACTAGTCTTGTCCTCAGTGGCGTAACTATAGGGTGGCAGGGCAGGGGTGGCAAAATACCAGGGGCCCCTAGCTACACGGGGCCCCGAACTGGCTTGGTTTAGAGCACAGACGGGACGCTGATGAACTTCTTTATATTGAGGAAGGAGCCCCATCTGACGAATTTGCCACGGCCCCAGACGTTATAGTTACGCCACTGCTTGTCCTTACGTGCGAGTGTGTTATGGAAGGCGAACGAGCGTACGGAATATGTCAAATTCGAGTTAGGAGAAAGAACGAGGAGAAATAGTAGGTACACTTGATCCCTAGACTCACTTCGCTAAACGCCACCGACACATTATTTTTTAAGGTTTTCTACGTGAATCTCATGATACTATAAATAATGCAACAACCGAAACACACACTCCAAGTAAATGCTGCGAATTTATAAGTCTTGGTTTTACTTTCAATACTCACGATTGAAATTGACTCTCGCGCACACAAATGACGGCATTGGCGACTTGTTGGTGAGCTTCAGCTCGATGTTAGAGCGCGCCACGGCCCGCACCAGCGCAGTCTCGCCGTACGTGGCCAGCCCGCACCAGCGCAGCGTGTCGCCGCTCGAACACCCGTATAGACTTATCTGAAATACATACATACATAAACCACGTCTTTATCCCTTACATGGTAGACAGAGCCTAAGTAACAAAATCTATCCTATGATTTTTGCCCGTTCCCTCGATCGGCTTTTATCTTCTGCGCGGAAAGAGACGCAACTGGTAGGTACATTCTATATGTAAGCTATTCTTTGCTTCCAGACCAGCATGGAAGATGTTGTTAGAAATACAATACATTTCATTAAAATAAAGATCTGTTCACTCACGAAGATGCGCCTAACTGCAAACGCGAGCTTTGTACAACCACAAAGTCGTCGAAAATACTAAAAATCTAAGTTCTATCAAAATATTTGTATCAATACTAGCGAACTAAAAGCCTCACCTTTCTGGAGTATTCACTGCTCTTGTCATACATCAAATGCAGCGACGCAGCATTCGGCAGGTACGAAGTAGGCGTATATACGATCGGCAGCGGCCTGCATTCGTTAGGACTGAATTGGATAATACAGCACGTCCCTCGAGCGTCGACCCCGGCCATATCAATGGTAAAAGAGTCCCCCACAACTTGGCACCGTACTTGGACTTTCTTGTCGGTGGAGTTCTTTAAACTAATCTCTTTTCTTCCGCTTCGGATCCATGATAACATGTTGCAGTTAGTTTTGATCGGGAATTGTTTCGGCTTTTCGGCGCCGCCGGACAGTTCTAACGTTGTTAGGTTGCCCGTTACTGCTTCTTCAAACAATAAGGTCCTATGGAATAAATAAATGCGTTCTGTTCATGTGTGAATATAATCCTGTTCGCATCTTCTCTGAGGTTTTACCGACTTTTAGCCTATTCAAAGATGTAATTTTTAAACGATATACACTGACGCATTTCTAATCGCGATATGTACCTATGCTCGACATGTTTCGAAACAATTGGTAATCGATGCTGCAGCGGGCAGCAGACGCAAAAATGAACGCTGTGATGTTCTTGGGTTGGCATAAAATATCTCCTTAAGATCAAAAACATCGTAGGTATATAACTGCAACTTACGCTGTATTCAAACTATCCTCTGGTCCGGTATAATAAAGGGTCATGGTTTTGGTCTCGACCGGAGCTAGTTCTAACTTTGTCAAAGACACATTGAAGTAATTCCTCTCGTCGGAAACCTTCATTTTTATGAACCAAACGCCGGAAACTGATCCAGTATTACGAACGCTGACTGAAGACATATCTGAAATGAAACCTAAGTAAAGTATATGTCATAATTCATTATTAACTTCTTTACTAAATATAAATTAATAAACCACTAGTTTGGTGTTAGATCACTAATAAAACAGAAGAGAAAAATCTGTAGATACTTACATTTCAGACATTTTGAGAAAAACGTCTCTGGGATGGTATTGGAAATGTCTACAGAATAGGTACACAGGTTGGTGTCTGTCAGACAGGCAGTATAGAAAAGAGCCTAGAAATTAATATGTATGTACTTACCCTTTGTAATGAATATCTTACAATCGGGTGCACTGACGGCCAGAGTGGCGGTGCCCACTGTTGCAACCAACTCCACTTCCTTAATTATGGTTTCAACATCAATCAGTGTCACGGAAATAGCGCTCGTGAATGTTTCCATTTTGGCAGCTGCAAAATAAAATAAAATAAAGTCTTACTGCAGTGCAGTCTGTGCAGTGGAAGTTATTTGACAAAAAAAAGAATAAACAAATAATTACGTACTAGCATGGTCCGAAAGCGCTGGAGCTTCAAAACTGACGGTAGCTCTAATAGCGTTGCCGCGTGTCAATCGACAAAGTTGCTTGTTCAGAGCCTTATTCTTTAGTTTGGACGACATTAGCCGTTCCTCCATACAATGCTGCTCTTTCAACACCCTATTCACATCGCTCTTTTTTATTTCCTGAACATTCTTTATAGCAAACATACTTTTGCCTCCAAGAATTGATAGAGAAAGCTGCAAATCGACTGGAGAGTCGCTAATAAGCACAAAAGTCTTCGATAGGAGAGTTTTCTCTTGTGTTGGCGAAAATATAACTTTATTTATTCCGTCTAAAGACATGGCTTGTACAACTGGCATTTTAAAGTCTACTTCGAGGATTCCTTTATGCTCTATTTCGCAATCTATGGAACTGTCTTTGAGGGTAACTGTGTAAGGTAGAACGGCATTCATTTCCGTGCTTGTAGTGATGTGTATTTGCAGTTGTTCGGTTTTGCCGGGCGAGAGCAGCAATGGTTGGCGAGGCAGCTCAATCCTCAAGTCTCGACCCTGATTGGGCAGGGTGTGGAAGTAAAAGGTTGCGGTCAGCCAACTGTCAGTCAGGGTAACGACTGAGATGGTCGCAGCACAACTTACACCTAAAATGGCGAGGACAGAAAGTCAATAAATATACTTAGGTACCTACACTAAAAAACACTAGATTTGATTTGAACTTTTATTCACAGCTTACCAACAAATCCGGCAATGGGTGGTGATGTTATGTCTGCCCATTTGTCTGAAACAACCAAATAAAGTTATAGGATTGTATCTTTTTTAATACTTTTTTATAAGATCAATTTTGCTATTTTGACCGCTAATCGAGTCAAGAGAAATAAATGTCAATATTATTTGTTATTACGTAAGTTGTGTAACCCAATACGAAATTGTGAATACTTAAATAATGGATGATGGTTAATATTGCGTTAGTAAATATTAAACAAGCGTGACGTACCTAAACAAACATGATTTGGAGATATTGTCTCGAGCATTCTATAAAGTATAACTAGGTACTAATAAGTAAAGTTACATCCTGCATTGTTTATTTTACCTCTATAATTAAAAGTACAAGCTAAATTTGTTGCACATGTTGCACTACGCAATCAAAATTCTAGTGAGATGCCGTGGCAAGCCTTTTCGTATACATACCTACATTGCGCGTTCAATGGATTAACGGCTTTTAGGTGACTATTCCGACCATACATGAACTGAAAAATCGCTTACGGCGCCGTTATTGGCCAATATGCGTAAAATTTACATAAAATATTGGCATAGTACAGCAAAATCGCTTGTAGTCGTGTAACTAGGGTGGCTTGCTTGTAAGGTTACTCATTAGTATAATACTTTATAGAAGACGAAATTAGTGAAGCGCCCCACAAACCTTTAGCTATGCCCTGCTGCCGCCTACGTTTCTGTTGCATTACCTCGTGCCAATCTACAGACTTATCTAACTCTTTATACTCAATATTTGGGGAAGGGATATGTGACGTATTAACTTCGCCTGAAAATATTTAAATACCAGTGCTATATACAAAAGCAACTAAATTAAACAAATACATAAACCTTGAAATATACGATGAGTCCAAAAATCTATTTGATTTGTGCATATTCAATTTAGGCGTTACTTGGTGGAGTAACAACTTTGTTTTCCGCAAAGTAAATTAATGGAACACTATCGCAAATAACAAGTAATGAAGCTGTCAACTAATTTTACCTTTAGTTGAATGCACCGGGCTTTCAGCGCCATAGTTTTCTTGTACAGTGCTAAGAGTGGACCGGCTTCTGGTCGATGTTGATTTCGATCTCGTGCGTTCTGTGTTAACGCTTTCCACTTCAACATTCTGAATGGCTTTGGTAAGCGAATGCCGCGTTACCACAACTTCAGGCACGGTTTTATTCTCTTGATTGACAATGGCCTTGTTAACGGAAATTACCGTTTGTACGCTTTCAGAGCTCGTCGCGTATTCCACGTCCCTACTATCCTTTAGATAGGTTACAGGCACTTCTTGCTTGGAAAAATAGTTGCGTTCGGATAGGGGTTGCTTTTGCTCTTTCTTCGTGAATTGATCTAGAATGTCTGAGACTCTAACAACTGACTGATTTCCTACAAAATAATTAACCGTTGATGACTTGAATATTAACGATAAAAACGATTAAACAAAAAAGGAAACGCTCTTACCTAACAACTCGGCTATACGGGAAATGCTCAAGGAGCTATCAACCATAGAGCCTTCAGTATCTTCGTTCATTGGTTTCATAGCAGAGTGTGTTACCGCTTTCATGAACAAATCAGTAGTATTTTTACTAGCCATTTTACGTTTATCGACGACCCCATGTTTTAAATCTGTTTGGGGTTCTAATTTCGGTGCATTCCTAACGGGAGTCAGCGCGGGCACTTTGAACGTTTCCATAACGGTTTCTTTGCGCAGTGACGGTTTTGGAATGGCTTTTTCAGTGGTAGTAGGAAGTTGGGCTAATATTTGGTCAGAAGCGGGATTCTTCGGTTGGCGAACGGGGACACTGTCTAAAGATGGGTCTAGTTTGTAAGGTTGGTAATTCTCTGCCGATTCCATGTGTGTTGAACTTGATACTAAAAAATAATAGCAAAATAAACTCAACCGATACCCAAAAACGCATTGAAAATTTATTAGGTACCTACTTAATTAGATTAATCAGCATTAAACTTACCTTCAGTTAAGCTAGGCCGCATACTCGATCGGTCTGGGCTGTCAGATTGAGCAAGAACATTACCAAATTCAGGGCATCTCTTCCTGAAGTATGCTCCAACCGACATATCGGAATTATTAACACTGGAAAAAAGTGTTACATGTATTTTATACACTATTACTTGTGTCTGCGTGAGACATGCGTGTATGCTACTACAATTGCCGACAAGCTTCTCGTACATTGGCCGCGCAGTGAGGGTAAGCTTTAGTTTAGTAGGTAGGTACCAAAGTGACGTGAAATAAAAGTAGTTTGCCGGCATTTGTAGATACAGCAGAGTTCTCGAATATAGATATTGCCGACCGTTGAAAAATATCTACACAGACCTTATTTTCAATTACACAATAAGTGTGTTTAGATATTTTTGAATAGTTGGCTGCATAGATATTGCAGAACTCGACTGTACCAAACTTTGCTAGCTGTAGGGTAAGCTCTAAGAGACAATTAAGCATCATAAGTCTGTTATTAAAAGATTTTGTAATTCACGATAGCGACTGAGCTTTATTTGTGGTAAACACGTATCTGCATACAGTCATGTCAAAGTGTGGGTGTCTTATATGGAGCGATTTTCGAGCAAGACTTCTCTTAATTTTTTTAAGCTTGCCACACTAGCTTTCGCTCTCACGCAGACTTTGACACGTATGCAGATACGAGTTTACCACAAATAAAGCTAAATCACTCACCATCGTGAATTGCAAGAGTTATAAAATAATAATAATAAATCAAAACTTACCTTGAAGTGTCCTGAAAATGCGTGTGAGTCTGTTGCAATGGCAAAGGAGCACGCTTGGCCATAAATGATTCCTCGTCTGCAGTTAGATTCTGCAAATATAGACATTGAAATGGAACAATATATTTAACACATACAGATCTCTTTATTCACTATGGCGCGCCCCTTCGTAGCTAATTTTATTGATTTACAACAGTACCTACATTAAAGTTTAGTGCGGAACTGACGTTACCGACAGTGACTAGGAACGCGCGTTCGTGTTACGCACACATAGACATGCTATACAGATACGATAACTACGTTTATACAAATGATTCAGATCTTTACTCTTAATTAGAAAGCTGTAAAAGTGCAGCATAAACATAAATGTAACCCATCATTGTCATTATCCCATTTAATTTCATTAACTTGCTTAACTTGCTCACCTTAGAATGAAAGGAGTAATTTGTAGCAATAGAATGCCTCATAATATCTTGAACCTCGTTTGTCTGTCTGTTCAGTTCAGTAGTAAGGGTTTCCATGTTGAAGCAAGAGTGGCGGTATTTAGGAACAGCATCATCAGTTCCCGTAGATCTGCCAGTCATCTCACCAGGATGAAAACCAGTCTGAAATTATATCAATATGATGTACAGGAATAGGAAGATACAGAGGCAACTAAACTCATGTCAAAGGCTGCTGTCAAATTATTTAAGTTTATTTTGTTACATATTTTTCTTTCAATGTATCAGCGACAACAATTTCAAATGTGTAATTTGGCATTGTGATGACAAATTTTATAAGGCCCGCTGATGATAAATATTCTTGGCATAGATGAATTTATATAAGCTAGAAGTGACAAAAAGGTAAAATATGACCCAGAACAATGAAAAGGACCACCAAAATACTAAATATTAACTTAGTAAATAGATACTTACGGATCTGCCTATGGATCCCGCATCAGACTCTCCAAACCCTGCAAATGGTGACAAAATTAAATTATGTTATGCAAAGTTCAGCACAGTTCACAACAGTCATGTAATAAATGGTATTACCTTTCACTTGATCTAGGTCCAGAAGGCCTGAAGACGACTCTCCTGCTCCAGACTCTTTGACATATGTTGCCGTAGATGGATTAAGGCTGGTTGGTGTAAAAACAAAAGCCCAATTATTAACACTAAAATTATTAATCAGAATCAAAATTTATTCAGAATGCATTTGCTAGCAAGTAATAAACTGTCGGAAATATCTGTGCACCTGGCATGAACGCGGTTCCAAACGCGCAGACTCGCATCTTGCAGTGTTCACGTACCTACTTACCACCGAAAACAGCGCAAGCGCAGAACAAACGTTAGACTTGTTTATTTTGTTTTGGAATTGCATACTGACCCTCCACTTCCAATACAGGCAAACAATCACTAATAAAGTAATAACCAGTTGCACAGATGTGTACACGCAGGTTTTTTTTACAAGTGTGTCGCCAAATAACTTAATTTGTAAATAGGTACACCTTGTATGATTTTTCATCTACGTTTTAAATTCAATGATAAACAATTGTAGGATTTGTAAGTTTGCTTCGGCCCACATTCTTTGTTTGTGAACATTCAAACCAATAAAGTTAACGACATGAGAAGACAATATTCCTAGATACACAATGAGATTTTTCTCTTATTAAAGTGTTAGTGTTCTTTTATTGTTGACTCACCGTTTACAATCTTCTTCATTAAGCAAAGTACGTTTGTGTGGCATATTAAATGATGATGAATCTTCAGCCAAGTGCATAAGTCTTTGTATCTTATTCGGTGTTAAATGATCCATCTTTAAAGTAATAATGTATTACTTCGGCTTAATCAATTATATCAACCTAATTATAGTTTTTTCCCTTCTCACTAAAACAACACACTCACAAATTCACATAATATTCGTTGCGATTTAAAATTTCAAACATTGTCTGACAGCACACAGCACAGTCCGTCAGCTGTTTATGTACGTTCCGTTTTACCTACCAAGCGTTATATTAATCGTTTTAGTAGATAGTAATTATAGGGGTGCGAGTTGGGTTACCTCTACGTGTGGTTAAGAGCTGCGGTTCTTTTTTGGATCCGTCCGGGAGGAAGAGCAGTGCTTGATCCGGTACACCCTGGGCATCGGCTAATGATTTCCCGGCAGTTTCTGAGGGATATCATTGACCGTTCGTTGGCTAAGAGCCCGACAGTAGAGGGAGTCTTTGACCATTACCGTACAACCGGTACAACATTGCCGACATTTTGTCACAAGATTTTTTAAGAATATTTTGGTCACTGAGATTGGCGAAGTCGTCGTAGCTATAACGACTTAATAAACCACAAATAAAAGGAAGAAGTATATGCTAATTACTAATTAGATAGATACTAATTATAATCTAACTAATTAAGCTTTTCTCAGCCCCGTATCGTATTGTATCGTTCGTGAATACAATACAATACAATACAAATATTCTTTATTGAACACCACAAATCAGTACAAAACAATACAGAAACAAAGAACAAAGTAGACAATAGGCGGTCTTATCGGTTAATAGCGATCTCTACCAGACAACCAATAAAAGAAATAAGTTGGAGACAGTTTAAGAACGTTTAAACGCAGGGATAATAAAAACAACAATACCAACATAAATATAATACATAGCTAAATAAATAAAATAAAATAATACATACATACACACAAAATGAATTGAATGAATGAAGTGAATGTTGAAATTAAAATCCTTTTTCTTTTAGCTTCTACGTGGCATCTACAATCAAGTCCAAATATTGAAGACCCAAACAGTAGGATTAATTTTATTTCACTATGATGTTCCTACTAGTTTCAAAAATTCCATTAGGTATTCTTCTTATTTTTTTAATACGGCCTAATCGATCGATGCGATGATTTCGCCAATGTCAAAGTAACAAAAATCTTGTGACAAAAATGTCGGCAACGTTGTACGGTAGAACACGGTCAAAAGACCTCTCCCCCCCCCCCCCCCCCCCCCCCCCCCCCCCCCTCAGTTATCTCTCAGAATCTGCCAGGAAATCATTAACCGATGGCCAGGGTGCACCAGACTAAGCAGTGCTCTTCCCCTCGGACGGATCCAATAACGAACCGCAGCTCTTGACCACACGCGGAGGTAACCCCACTCGCATCTCTTCATTAATTGCCTTAAAAACATTTGAACTGATGCAAACGGATCAACCTATAATTTATTCATATTTTTTTCATCTTAGCTTAGAGGGCGCACTATTGTGCCCACAGATGAAAGTTCAATTTGAACTGCTTCTCAGCAGTGCTTGATCAAAATTGTAGTTATGAATCATTCATTCTGTATTTGCGAACATTGCAAAAATAATCCATGTTAAAATTGTTGTCTTGTTCAAGCTATTTATCTAACCAGAGGTGAGAGGGATTTAAATAAAATATAGTTCTGTTGCCATTGATTTAATGTTTGGCTAAATAAAACCTTACTTACATATTTTCTTACTTAATTAGCTAGTGTTTGGACCCGTTAGGGGCAAAGAACTGATTTCCTTATTTAGCCTAATCTGCTCATTGATTGCACGCCATGCATCTTCCTTCTCCTTTTTAGTAATTGGCCGTTTCTTTTGTTTTGCTGCTACCATCTTCTTGTAAATGTCAATGCATTCAACATCCACTTGGTCTAGTTGCTTCTTCAAGTTGAGTCGAATCATCTCTTGCTTGCAGAGACCTATAAGGTTTTTCAGATTACGACAATTATCTTTCCTTACAGCAGTCAGTTCAGTCTGGCATTTCTTTATTTCAGCCAGTATTTCATCATCGGCTGGGTTGGTAAGAGGAGGTAAGTCTTCCGGATCTAATATACCCTGCTCCACAAGCTCCTTTCTCAAGCATTTTTCTAATGTGAGGGAGTTTTTATAGTTGCTTTTTGCATTAGTGTTTTGCTTCACTTTGACGTCTGGTACTTCATATGGCAGTACATTTTCTTCCATCAAGGCTGACACAAGCCTTTGAGTCAGTGGACCCGTAATCATGTTTTCCGTCAATTTCTCAGTTTTCTTACGCAAAAGTGAGGCATCTGGAGACATTCCTGACGACTTCTGCTTATTCGGATTGGAGGCATTTTGGTCTTCAGAGAGATGTTCATCAGCCCATACTTCAGAGTAATGTCGGCCTAAAGGTGGAATTGGAGGGAGGGTTGTATTACTGCTTTGGGCTAGCAGGGATTCCAAAAATTTTATATCATCCAATGTAACAGGTGCACAGTAAGGCTCCACAGAGTTCCAGAATTTGTATGGAATGTTGTTTTTAGGAAGCGCAAACTGTGACATTTCCAATTTTACAGAATTATCAGAGTTCATCAGATCATTTGAATAGTTAGAGTGTGATGCACCAGAAGAAGTGTTGTTATAGTTTTTAAATTTAGGCATTTTAGGTTGGTTGGACAATTTTGTGTAATCTTTGGTCTTTACAAGCTTATCATCTGGGAATTTTCTTTTCACTGAATATTGCAGTTGCTTGCCTGCTGCCTTGCCTTTCTTCTCCCTTTTGGACTCATTGGTGTCAATGCTCTCGATCTCGGATTGGAAGTAACGCATTCTCAGGGCTGTGTTGCAGAGTAGGGACTCCAATTCTAACTGTAAAGCATCCAACTCATCCATCCCAATAGGTTCATCGGCAGATCTCGCAGCAATAGCCGTGTATCGAGGCAAGTGCACCGGATTATCTTGAATCTTGATGTATGGAATTGGACATGTCTCCACCTTGGTTTTGCCAACAGACACTGAACCAGGAAGTTTCGCAGGCTTATTGTATGGGGATAAGCCTGGACTAGAAGGTTTGCCATCGTTTCCTTTGCTAGCTAACCTGCCTTTGCTGTTGTGATGCATTCTCTTCCCCAACATTTTGGTCAACAATCTAAATTTTCCCGCGCCGATCTAATGTACATAAACAAATATATAATAA
Organism: Pandemis cinnamomeana; assembly: GCA_932294345.1. Lineage (NCBI taxonomy): Eukaryota > Metazoa > Arthropoda > Insecta > Lepidoptera > Tortricidae > Pandemis > Pandemis cinnamomeana. Next base: position 6,040,364 of record OW028715.1, on the reverse strand, counting down.
ATTATCACATTACTTGGGTAGTGTCATCACAACAACTTTACACAGTAAATCACCAACAGTTCATGTAAATCTTCAAAACTTATGCGTGTCAATGTTAAGTTTGTATTTATCCGACTGAATACAATGATCTGGCCATGGAAAACTCAAATAATCAGAAAATGCCACGGCCACGACTAGAGAAGAACCACAAAATGGCGATGCGATTAGTTTTTTTTCATTGCTCGGATGTCGGACGGATCGAATTAATGTTGCCACAACACAATTCCTGCTCCTGCATTGAACCATAAAGAATTTGTCTTTCTTTATAATTGCATAGCTCTTGCTGTAAGGCACTTTGCCAGGACAGAATTTTGAAATTGTGTAGGTTATCATTATTTACTGTGTTCAATTTGCAAATAAGACTTCTCCTCCAGAATGTTTCTATCTGGTATTAGTGTGTCACCTGAGAACAAGAAGCCTGTTCTGTAAGTTGGCCAGCATGAAATTATTTTAATCTTTAGGGCTGTCTATGGCATACATCAATGTAAATGAAATTAATGTGATTGGCTGTAACACTTTATTTTGAATCTGTCTCGAAAAAAAAACTACTGTCATTCAGTCAATTTGTCAAATCTTGTGTCATGTCCGCTGTCTGCCGCACTTCGTTGCGTAGATTTGGATTTTCATTCTTCTAATCTTGTATTAGTGTGAAGTTCTTCAGTTTAAAAATTGTATAAATAAACTGAAATTAGCACTTGGTCGTCGCCAGGGAATGATTATGATTATGTTTACAAAATAATGGCTTAAAATTGATAATCAAAAATTCCAAATTATATGAATGATCTTTACTCATTATGGGCGATCTGTTGTTAAAATGTCCATTATGTTGTAGCGAAGTATTTAATTCTAAACAATTGTTAATAGACCACTTGTCGAAAATATGGTTTAATTTACGTTGTCCTGCTTGCAATGATGAATGCACTTCTATAGCTCATTTGATAGAGCACATGAATTCAGAGACATGTGTTCCTAAACCTAAGACTGAACATATAGACCCGAACTCTGCAGTCCTAGCGGCAACCCAAATTGAAAGTGAAGATTGCCAGACTCTAGAATATCAGAATGTTACAGGTGTGATTATAAGCACAATTCCTCATTTTTATTGCTTTGACATGAAGTTTAACCCATTATTCTACGGCTAAGAATCTGATGAAACTTAATGTACAATTTTTTAATTTTTATTAAATTCATCTAGTCCTTGGCCACTTAATTGCAGCCATATACATTCTTAACTCTATCATGTGCTTTATGATCTCTTGTAGACAACCAAGAAGACCATATCATAGATCAATCTCAAGTGACAGAAGTAACAGACGTCAGTAGACTGTATGTAGAGCTGTTGAGCAAGCAGCTGGCCAAGCCATGCCTTCAAACGCAGGAGCTGAAGTTGGTCAAAGAAGATGGCGAGAGCCGCTATGTGATTGTGACCCAAGCTGACTCAGTCCTAAAGTCTGGAAACACTGTTTTCACAAAACAGAACAGTGATGGAACAATATCTTTGACTACTGAAAAAGGTAATCAGTAGTATTCTTGATATTATAAACAAATAAATATCTGTACACTGTACTTAAATAGATAAAACATACTTAAATATAATAATATATGAAACATCAAACACTTCAAAACAAAAAATCATATTTTTGATACATAATATTGGCCCCAACATGGGATTGATCTCGGGACCTAGGCTATCTGGTCACCTAAATGGTTGGGCATCTGTTTATAAATGCTTATTTTCATGCATGTGAATAACAACAAATCTAATAAATTCACCATGTATTTTTTTCATTTACTTTGACATTTTACATCCACATAAAAAGCCTGGCAACTAGAATAAGAGTTATATTCTGCAGCTTTACTTTCTTAGAAATGCTCTATCTCATTGTAATACTTTAAATCATGTTGCCGTTTCAGATATGAAAATAGAGCCAGACCCGCTGCTTCCTGAGATGGAGGCGGAGGAGAACCAGGAGGTATATAGCTGCAATACCTGCGGGGTGTCCTTCTCCTCGGTCATTGACCACATCCAGAACTATCACAACGACCAAGATGTTGTGGTTGAGGTACCTAGCACAATTAGTACTCTCTTACCCAATAGGTAGCAAACACCGATATTGCAAAACAACCCTTAAAAAAACAAACATTTCATTTTAACCCATAATTTAATACCTGTAAATTATAAATTTACTATTAAAGTATTATTATTTTAATTTTGAAATCAAGATACTTAGCCATTGAATTAGCAAATTGCAAATATGTGTCATGACAGGTTTCTATTGCTTTCCAAAATCGATGGGGAAAGGAAACACATTTTAACATCTCATAAAAACTATGTCAATTGATTTGTAGTGTGTTCTACCCAATTTCACTATGACTTTATAAGTTTGTATAGGTACCAGATAAGTGCAGCAGTTTTTGTCTGAATAAATAAATCATATATGCATATGCTATGCATATGCATATGCACATATATATATGCTCTGTTGCTCTATTTATATGTGAAATTTACAAAAAAAACCCAATCTAATAGTTTTGAGGTTCATAGTTACTTTATCATTTGGCAATGAAATATTAGCACTCTGTTTATTTATTTATTTATTCATTGTATAGTCATGTACATACATATGAAGATGTTAACTTTGTTTTAGTCAGTCCATGACGCCCTGCAAGGGCACACAATAGTAAATTATATCAAGATCCAGGATTTCAATATACGTCAAAACATGCCTTCAAATTAATTAAGTATTTTAAAGCTATACATTGATATTATCAAATTCATTAATGTTACTCTATTTTAGTTAATTATTTGTTAATAAAATGAGACTCTTACTATCAAATGAATCAAGAATTTTTATTTCTGGGTTTTATGTTTACTTTTACGGTGTTACTGTTAGAAATTAAATTTCTAACTGTCACTGAAAATTTGAACAGAAAAATCAAAAAGTTTTAAGTTCACTTTTCGGATTTTTCTATGTGTTCTAATTTTCAGTGACAGTTAGAAATTAGCACTCTTGTTGTACTCTCTTAGTATCGTATTTGGCTTATTAATTATTTACTATATTTATTTCCAGGAATCAATGGAGCATTGCACCCTGCCTGGAGAATATGAGACAGTTAACAATGAAGAGATAATGTCCACAGACCAGCAGACTTCGCGACGTGTCATCACGGACACTGGAGACATTGTCGAAGCACCTGTCCTGTTGAATACCAAACTTGGAGATAATTGTAAGATGTAGTAAAAACAAGTGCAGTGAAGTGCAGTGATTCCATTTTGTTATAGTTTCTCTGCAATCTTTGTGTTTTAAATGACTTATGGGATAATTTAGGATAATTTCTCTCAGGTGTCAATTTACTGTAGTTGTTATATATTTTTTACAGTGACAATACAAACAATGCCGACAGAGCAACTTGTTTTCAAAGAAGTTGCTAAGCCTACTCGACCAGCAACCACAGAGAAAAGAGTCGTCCAAGTTGACAGTATGGTCAGAAACCTGAAAGTCAAAAATGGTAAGCATTTAGTCAGCATTGATTTGCTAGAACAAGGTATTCTAGTATTATGGTTGGCCCACCATTAATATTCCCCAAGGTAGATTATAATTCCCACCTGTAAAATGATACCCCAACTTGGAAATTCATACTTTGTATTTGTTTCAAGATATCAAAAAAGGTCCATACCACAAGGTGATAGTGAAAGAAATGCAGATGTTGGAAGGAGGCACCAAAGTTAAAGTATACAACTGTATGACTTGCAATATCTATGTAACATCTTTGGACGAATTCAAATCGCATCCTTGCAAGTTACGTAAGTTGCTATTACTTTACTCATTTGATTTTTAATAATTCGTCAAATCCTAACCAAATACAGCCAAATGCCACTTGCTGAAACTTCAAAGTAGTTAGAGACAAGACAAGACACAACACCTCTGTTAGGTGTTTAAAAAAGTTAGATCTCGATGGGTTGAATCATTCTTACCTTTTTTTTTCAGCTAAGTATCAGTGCCCACACTGCCCCGTAGCTTACGAAAACTCAAAATCACTAAGTGCTCACATGAAAGTTCATAAAGTCCATACAGGTAAGGATTGCTTGTTTAGACAAAATATTGGCATGCCCCTAAGTGTCATATGTGTAGAATAAATGATTGAACTGAATGCAGTATTAATGTGTTATGTTTTTTGAAGAGAGTGAAACGGACAACTCGGGCCCATTCAGATGTGACATTTGCTCCACCGTGTTCCCAAGTAACAAGTCACTAAAGCTGCATAAAAGGATGCACGACCCAGTCAAGTAAGTATACATACGTATTCTGCAACTGCCTTCTCAGGGTTTCACGCTTATTTTGGAAGGCTCCGACAAGTTCCGACAAGTTAAAATTGACGATCACACGTCGGTGGGCGTGACCTCACTGCTGGTATCCCTCATAGGTCCTGACCCTCTTTTTACACTTTTCATCAATGGCATTACTAAGTCACTAAAACCATCGTAAATTTAAATGTTGATACAGAACCATGCAGAGGCTAGTTTCTCTGATTGACCAAATTACAACTGACTAGGGCTCCATCTGTATGCCTAACGTATTTTTTCTTTTGTCACATAATCAAAATATTGCGGATATATATGTCGCATAACGTCAAGTCTTGATATAGGTGAAAAACTTGAGCAAATGACCTGTTGTATGTGTGAGTAATGCGTGCGAATAGACAAGTTGGTGTTCCAAATTAGAAAAATGACAAGTCCCATATCAGTTCGGCACACTACTACATACTACAGATCATTTACTAAAGTTTTTCACCTATACAGGTGTAGTGAATAAAGCTTTCCCGTGACATTTCTTTGAAATCTATGCGGTTTTCATTTTTAAAAATACTGTATTGAAGTTGCGTATACAATGCAGTTGTCAGATTATTACCTTATTTAAATGTTGTTAAAGTTGAAAACCGCATGGGATGCAGCGAAATGTCATGGGAAAACTCCTGTAAAATTTTTACTTAGAAATGACATCGCGAGAACCCACTCCTGAACTTTGACACGCTTTATTTTTATCCTTGACATTTTTTGTTTGATTGATGAAACAAAAAAAATTACAAGTTTTGTAATGTAACTGACGGATTGAATTAAATTTAGATTTTTTTTAATCCGTCTTATTTTATCTGCAATGGTGCTAAAAAACATTTTTCGTTTAGGGCGCGGCCCATAGAACTCCCCGTAGAGACAGAAGGCGCAGAGCCTAGCAACGACAAATTCATCTGCTCCATATGCGACAAGCTGATACCGATCGACTACCGAACGGTGCATCATAACTCACACAAAACCGACAACAAGTTCAACTGTGATATTTGCAACAGGAAGTTCCACTCTAGTGAATATTTGGAGATGCACATGAGTGTACATAATATTGATAAGGTGAGTCTTTGAAAACAAGATACGATAAAATATTTGTAACACATATTGGAGAGTATCACTGACTCAGGTATTTAATAGCATGATTGTCAAGTTATTCATCACTACTTTTAACACTTTAATTGTCCATGTATTATTTGTAATGCACCGTCATACTAGCTCTGCCACGTTTATGTGACATCAGAAATCAATGATTCCGTACATTTGTGCATTACCTGTAATGCACAGACGTATCTAGCAAAGTGCCTTACATAAAAATGCATGGACAGTTTAAGTGTTAAAGTCGGCAGGAATTAGATACTTTACTTATTTTCTCCATTAAATAATACGTTACGTGTCAGAATTTTAACACTTTCTGATTATGATTGAGTCTCACGGTAGTTTCATGTTGAAAATTTTCTGTCCCTCTGTCTGCCTCTATTAAGTAACACTTTCAGCATTAAAAAAACTGGAACTAAATGGATAACTTAACTTTGCTACTCCGCGATGTAGTGAGGTCAAATCGTGTAAAACAGTCACGCTCCCGTCACGTCCTATTCATGCAGCCAATTTTTGAGATAAAAACGATAACACAAAACAAAAAACAACGGAAAATTGACCAAATTGACAATCAGAACCGTCACCAACTTCAAACTTTGATTCCGCAAAGTAACGCCTGAATCTATACAATTTTTAACTCAGAAACTGGACCCTGTTTCCTAAATGTGATAGACGACAAGTGACTGACAATTTGAAATACATTGCGGCTGGAGAAGTACCGAGTTGATCCCGATTTCATACTGACTATGAAATATATGCCGAAATGTCTGTCCCTCCTGTCACCCGTCACATTTATAAAATAAGGGCTTGGTCAAAGTCATAGTAAAAATAACTAAGTAGGTACGAAGTTTTGCACCATAACGTATTATGAAACAGTAGTAGGTATCAAATTGTTGACAATTTTCAGGTACCAAAAAACAAACAAGACAAATCGCTGCCATACATGTGCATGTATTGCAATCGGCAGTTCGCTCGGCCGCACGAAAAGGTCAAACATGAGCGGATACATACGGGTATGTATCCTGACGCACGAGTAGATGGATACAGTGCGACTTCAGCAAGATGTTGATGTTATGTCATGACATGACGTTATAGTTCTAGTTTAAACAGTCGCGAGTTTAAATACATTTTTGGTGTAGGGAAGTACACATGTAACAAGTAACAAGTTTAAGGACCATCTTGAAAGTATCGAGTATCTATTCTCCTTTCCATCAAAAAATACTTCTATTCTATGTATTCCTAAAAATGAGATATTTAAATCATGCAATAAAATTTACTTTGGTACTTTTAGTGCCGACTTCATAAAAGGAGAACCTTCGGCTGCTTCGACATAACTTCTTTCTTTAACTAGCTGATTTGCATGCTTTTTTTTGTAGTAAAAAGTTTGTATCATTTTTTTTTTTAACAAAAACATTTACAACTATACTCCAAGTATAAGCTAATTTTTTGATCGTTTTAGGCGAGAAACCGCATTCATGCGAAATCTGCGGGAAATCATTCCGGGTGTCTTACTGCCTCACTCTACACATGCGCACGCACACAGGGGCGCGGCCCTACGCCTGTCCGCACTGCAACAAGAGGTAACTCTCACCTCGCAAATGGGTGGATAACGGATGACAGAGGAACTAATTGTTGCTTAATACTAATTAAGCAATAGTGAGGAAAAAAATTACATATTTTATTAATGCATAATGGATCGAACCCCTTCAAGACCCTCCGATTAGGAATCTTTAGGAGTCAGAACTGATAGTCTGTAGTACGGTGTGACGTCACAAGGCTTCATACTTACAGTCCGTGAGCTCTTAGAATGCCATTCGTGTTTGTCTCTTTGGCTCCCTCACTCGACCGATTCATGACAATGTATCAAACCAATAAGAGTGAGTGAGACATCAAAATAGACCCGAATAGCATTCTAAGAGTTCACGGACTGTACTATTGTTTTATCGCTTTTACGCCCTTGAATTTGAACTCTTTCCTGTCGGACTCTATCAATATAAAAGAGCATCATCCAAGTTATGTTCTACCCAGGTTCAAAGCACACAGCGTGTACAACCACCATCTATTGACGCACTCGGAAGTGCGCGCGTACAAATGCCCGTTCTGTCCTAAGGCGTTCAAGACGAGCGTCCAGCTGGCTGGCCACAAGAACTCCCACACCAAACCCTTCTCGTGCCAACACTGTAACAGGTAAATGTACTGACTATCAGTGGCGTGCGGGGTCGTCAAGGTAGGCAGCGGTAAGAGGATGCAACAAAATTTATACGCGCTGTCTGTACGACGCACCACAAGCTCAATCAACACAACCACAATCTGTGGCTTTGCTTGCTATTTCGTCTGAATGAACTATGCAGTTTCCCGGGACACAAAGTAACTCATTCTGAACGTCGCAGCTCTCTTCTACTCTGACGTAGAAGGCAAAAAAAGGCTGAAGTCATTTTTATTTGATTTCTGTAACCATATACATTCAATAAATAAATAGACCACTGGGTACTGCAAAACCAATTATATGTCAACGGAATTTTACGCATTTTTATTGATAAGGCAGCGCACCCTGCAGAGCGATAAAAACCACTTTACGATCTGGTCTCTAATATAAGTTTTTTACACAAAATACGCTTCCAACTACTTGACAGTTCAACGCTTACGCGATCAAGACGTGTTGCGACAAAACAAACTTAGAGTCTATGCACACGGCGTTTTTTACGCACAGACGCCGCAACGCGAGCGCTTCTAACGAGATTCAGTCGCCTTTTATTAGCTTTTTGGGCATCTACGGCGCCATAAACGAAAAAAATTAAAAATGTGCTTAGGCTATGAGACTGGCCCTCCTACCCATTTCCGTACGGAAAGAGGTCGGGGGAGGGAGCCCAACATAACCATCCTGGCCTTCCCGGGCCCAGGGGTACTCGTAAATGAGTTTCCACTCCGTAAAACAAAAAAAGCTGTTAGAATGATCAGTCTGATCACTCTGTTCCTATTCGACCAGGCCTTTCGCGTCTCTGTATGCCGTGCGAGCCCACACCGAGACGCACGCGCGTCAAAACAATCTCAAGTTTTCGTGCACGCTGTGCGGCGCATCCTACGCACGCACGTTCGCACTCAAGGACCACATCAAACAAGTGCACAAACAAGACATCGAGTCCATCGAGAAAACTGTAAGTGTTCTTATCTTAGTATTGGTATGTACACACAGCAAAGCTATTCAGTAAGCAGGATAGATACGGCGCGAGCGTGCGTAGGTGCTTACCTGATTATATTGCCGTGTGTTCATGCTTATTTATTTTTATGATAGGATTTTACAATCACTACATAGTATAAAACAAAGTCGCTTCCCGCTGTCTGTCTCTATGCATGCTTAGATCTTTAAAACTACGCAACGGATTTTGATGCGGGTGTTTTTAATAGACAGAGTAATTGAAGCGGAAGGTTTATATGTATAATCCTACGCAAACGAAGTCGCGGGCAGAAGCTAGTATTAATACAAAATATTAAACATAAACCAATTTAAACATGTATGTGAAGTGAGAGCCAAGTTCGATATTAAGGATATGCGTGGTTATTGACTTCGCCGTCGAAACAATTGATATATGTATGGGTGTCAAGTTCTGTGTAAAAATCCTGTATTTATCTCACTTTAGTTAGATGTAATTCAAGTTCATTATGTAACTTTGCTAGTTTTTTCCAACAAACAGAATTTTAGAAAATTACCTCACAAGGACATCGTATAATATAATATAGCCTGTGTGTAGAAACTAGCCAAGTCAAATTGTAATAATCGTGAGTGATGCTAACTTTGTATTATTTTTGCAGACCGTGGATCTCAAGGAGGAAGGTTGGATATTATCTGAAGCGGATGCCGACGGTGCGCAAGTAACTCTCGAGAAATCGATGCCAAATCAAGTGAGTGTTTAATTTCAAAATCTGAAGCATTATTGTCTAACAAACTCTGAATCACATTACCATTCTTAGTACTTTTCTGTCAAAACTGTAGACTGTGGGTGGAAAATGATGGTTAATGTGATTCACAGTATCCACGTGTTAGGCAGTATGGGCCCCTGTTTTAGCTAGCCGTGTGGTTAAATTAATGAAAACTCATGTACAACTGATTATATTGCATTGCTTAGATTGTACATTTTATTCGAATTAACTAAAGAGAACGTGAAAAAAGTGTACGTAAAAATCTGAAGTTCCTTTCGAGCCATTCCGCTTAAACCAGCCATGTCAAACGTGCGGCCCGCGGGCTCTATGCGGCCCACTGAGCTTTTCCTGTGGGTCACAGAAAATGAATCAGATAATATGGCCCGCGAGCTTGTTAAAAGCCGTTCTTGAAATCGCGCGTTGTTTTTATTTTACAACGAAGGTTACCTGTTTTCCAACAGGCAAGTAATTGGCATTGTTCATTTTTTTTAGTATGCTCCAATTCGAAAACCATTTCGAGGAAAACCATAAATTATCCGATTTATCTTGTCCGATTTCAAAAATACTTTATGATTGCAGATATTTTTGTAAAAGTACTTTGAACCTTTGTTTGACCGAACGACCGGGTTTTTAGACAGAATCTAGCATCGAATGTTTGCCACAAAAATGAAAAAAAAAAGTTTACCTACGGCAACTGTCACGTGTCACTGTCAAATCGACATAACCATAGACGAAGCCGTTTTTTTTGTAGCCAGCCGAACGAAGGCGATTGGGATTCTGTCTAAATTCACGAATTATCAAACAGCGAAAGAATATTTATTATTAATTAACAAAGCTACGTAAAAGCATAATATTCAAATTAGTTGCTTGAAATAGTCCATTTTATCAAATAAAGGTGTTAAAAGCACAGCTTAAAAAAAATGAACAATGCCAATTAAGCAATCAGCGCCGTCTATGGACATTTTGACACTAGAGGTATTCACGCGTTGCCGACGCTGCAGAAACCTTTTTAATCCATTTGTCTTTTTTTAAGATTAGATTTACGGTCCACCTAGTCTACAGTATTCTTGCTTTTAGCTCACTAACGACTGCGAGTTTGACATGGCTGGCTTACACTAATAGTCATTATAGGAGAACGGACTTTAACATTAGAGCAGTGATTTTCAAAGTGGGGGGCGCGCCCCCCTAGGGGGGCGCGCCCCCCTAGGGGGGCGCAGTGACCTGCAAAGGGGGGCGTGGGCTACGATACAGGACCTTATAGAACCTTATTAACAAATTCCTTGTGTTTATGCTTAACAGCCTACGGCTGAATGATAGGGGGGTAATGAATAAGTTTGGGAACCCCTGCATTAGAGGGATGGTATAATACGAAGTTCGAATTTTGGAGTTGCCCCCTAGGTTATACTCCTTTTATTTAGGCGTGTTTTATAGCCTGATTCGTGACGGATTGGTCTTGTTTAACTTTGTTTTTCTCTTAGCAGATAAATCAACTGGTCATAAATACAAACGAAGCAGAGTCTGTGATGGTAGTCCCTTAACTAAGTGTAGTAATACCTAAGTAAGATTAGTAACAAGTGGCGGTAGTCCGCTACGTCAAAAGTGAAAAATATAATCGTTGAAACACAATGTAAATAAAAATTATTATTTTACGCGGCAACCAACTTGATGCAATAATGTGCTACGAATTATTTTTTATATTAAAATTTGATGAACTATGTAAAGTGTATTTCCAAACGATTCTGCAACTCATAGAACAATCCGAAAAGTCACGATTACTTTACTTTCGGATTTTTCTGCGTATTCTAGTTTTCAGTATCGTTTTGAGATATCATTGGTGACGGGTTTACCGTAAAAATAAAAACAGAATCGGGAAGTAAAATTTTGATACACTATTAATTACTAAGTGTAAACAATAATCAGAATATCTTACAAAAAAACATTGGGATGGACGTTTCGACTATTTGAAATGAAAATTGAATTAATTCTTTGGTGCGGTTTTCTATGACAAATCGTCACTTAGATAAAATGTAATGTTTTGTTATTTCGAATCGTGTAAATATCATTAAATCCTAATACAAATAAAATAATATCTATTATAAACCAGCATTTGTATGTTAATATTTTTGTACACCTGGCCTTTGTTCCTAAATCTGTTGTGAGGTTTATTCTTTTAGATGATAACGACCGGTTATTAGTAACAATAGGCCTTCTTAACAAAGGGATATTGTTGGCTAAGTAGCTTTACTACCTGGGTAGGTACGTATTTGCTATTAAATACGTATGCCGCAATTGACCGGGGTGTCAAAAGTGACCACACTTGTTATCACTGTCGAAAAACAGTGATAGTTTAGTGTGTGGTAAAATTTTAATTGAACTATTTACTTGGTCCCTTTCGTCCGATAGATTTGAGGCCCGATTTTTGAAAGCACATCACTCGAAAGTGGCATAAATCTGTTTATATCTTCAAAGCTACAGCTCTAACCAAATTTTTGACTAGTTCACAAGATTAATGAGAGCACAATTTTTCACCACTTTCGAGTGGTATTTTCACATGTGTGCTTTCAAAAATCGGACATCATCGAAAGTGGGATAAAATTGTGGACATACATACATACATATATCACGTCTTTATCCCTTACGGGGTAGACAGAGCCTAAGGTAACAAAACCTTAAGGCCACGTTTAGCATGATTAAGGGCGTATAGGTGGAAAGGGAAATCAAAATAGTGATGGGTTGCTAGCCGCATCGCATCGCCTATGACATGATTCCTAAGACTCGCCTAAAATATAAAATTGTGTTCAATTTGAAATACGTGTTGTCTCTACTAGAATATAATTACAGCTCTAATCTTGGCAACCAGTAGAATAATTAATTTAAGCTGTAGTTTTGTGGCGATACACATATTTTCACCAATTTTGAGTGGTACTTTCGAGTGGCGTGGGTTCAAAAATCAGCCTATTATTAGTGTTTTTGCTTTTCATTTCTCATATTCCAAAAACGAAAATTCGAATACTTTGGGAAAAGATTAAGAGGAGCTGATAATAATAATAAATAATCGTGTCCTGATCCCATACGAAGTAGACAACAAGCTCCTAGGATTACAAGCGTATATATTTAAAAAACTAAAACAACAAAAAATATTGCGCATTTGTTCAATCCTTTATAAGCGTGTTTAAATTAAAGTCATATAAGTTATTATATTTTTATTTCTTTTTGTAACCGTAAATGAAAAAAAATACTCAAAAATCTTGTAAAAAAAAGCCGTGTTAAATGTCAATGGTAAACTTTTATACAGCCTTTCGAGCGTAATAATTCTTTGGTCAAAGTATTAAATTGTTACATACAAATTTTAAAATCAAATTGACTGGAATACCAATTGTTTTATAAAAATATTAACTTACACTAGTAAACAAGTACAATATTTTATGACTCGAGCAATAATTGTTTCGTTAACTTAGAGTTAGTTTGCATTAGAAAAAAGGCTGGATAGTGCTGCATCCAGATTTTTATAAAAATTACTTGAAGAAGAAAGCGAGATTGTGTAGCAATTTTTGACCGTTTTATATTATCATTGTCATATTTCTACATACTAAGTATCATGAAATCATCCTAGGTCTTTTTGATTGTATAATTTTTCCAAAGTCAAATTAAATACAGAGCGTTTAATTTAACCAATTTCAAATTCGAAATAACGGAACCTATTAATTTATTATCATTATAATCTTTTTTTTGAAAGTAGTATGAAGAAAACTAACAAAATTTCCGGATTTTGTGGGAAAATTTCAAAAAAGTGACAGATATTATGGAAAAGTTTATTCATCGACATTGCCGACGAAAAGCCATTTTTTTTTTTATTCCTGTTCAGTAACACGCTTTTTTATATTATTAGCGGTGCTGTACTGACTGCATCCGATCCAAAAATGTCGCGCCGCGGTAGCAGTGGCAAGTACTTTTGTATGAGAAATCGAATGAAAGATTTTTGATCTATTGCTCACAGCCTCTCATAAACAGCTTCGGATATTCGATATTTATCGACATTTATGGTATCGGACATGGTTCAGACAAATCAGGCCTTATACTATGAAATTCGATTTTCCAAGTTCGTTTAGTGCCGTTCCGCTCAGCATTGCTTGCGGTGTTCGTTGTTCATTTCAGAAAAGGTTCGGGGTTAATTAATAATAAGCACAAAATGTTTTTTAAGCTAACAATATTGTAGATAATTTGAAAATTTTGTATAGCCTTGACTAAGCCGCATATTGAGAATTTTGACGACTGTATTTTTATACTCCAAAATGTTTTAGTTATTTTATTGAAGAAATGAACTGCTTTGTAGGAACATTGCTTTTGAGGATTGACAATGTATTGTTTAGCTATTGAATAGCCTTAAGAATCATCTAATCAACCACATTGTACAATATATATAATATTACTTACTGTATTTACGATAAGATCAACATGAAATCATGTATAACATAAATAAATTAAATTTTAAAAGAGTAGATAATTGTTTCAGTCTGAGGTTTCAGTTAATGCCCTTTGTTTTGTTAATCGTCAATCATGTGTAAAACTTAATATTGAAACAGATACATTAATCACGAAACGTGTACAAAATTGCGATTGTTGAACTGATATTGATAAAATGAATATGGGACTTATAGAAGTTTGAGACATAGGTACTTTACTCAATCTACCAGACAAAAAATAATTATCAAAGTCGGTTCCAGTCAAAGAAAGTAGGTGCCTACCTACCAAGAAATACATTAAAAAAAATGTGATGCTCAATTGTTTTCATTCGGATTAAAAAAAAAACTTTGTTTTCGACTGAAATAAAGTTTAATAGAATTAAAAAAACACGATACATGGAGGTACTACGCTTACGCTTCCGGTTTGTAACGCTTTACAACCTACGAGTACCTATGCTGTGTTTCTGTTGGTAAGCAGTTCCTCTAGATAGTATCTTTTAATCCTTATAATTTATAAATTAGCGTACCCTATCTCTACAGCTACATCTATTCGCTAGTGCGATCGATCTTTGGGTTCATTACATTTGATTTATTTACAGCGTATACATTATCTTTGGTATTTTATAAAATACCTAATTAATTATCACAATAATCGTATTTTTGTCCAGCTATATCTTAATAATAATCACTCATTTCCGAGATGCGTCGTTCCATTTTTCTCAACTCACCAGCTTTAACTGCTGTAAAATGTCTTATTATTTTAACTTGCTTCATTCGTTAAAAATTAATCAACAAAATCTTAACAATATGGAATAAGAAAAGCGTATTTTTCTGTTTAACACTGTTAATCGCGTGTCACGTCTGACCGTTCCACTCACCCTCCATTCTCCATACGGAGAAGGCATAACTGAGTTTGTCTTGAGCGAGGTACTTGCCGTGCTCGCCCGCGTCTCCGTCGCTGCTCGGCGCACAGTCGTTGTTAGACAATATCTGGTACAAGAACTCTATGTACTGCGTCGCTAACTGGAGCGTTTGTATCTTCGACAACTTGTCGCTCGGCAAAGACGGAATGATTTGTCTCAGACTCGCGAATGCCTCGTTCAAACTCTGTGTTCTCTGCCGCTCTCGCACGTTGGCCATCACGCGCTGTATCTGCATTTCCTCGAACGACTGCGCTTTCTTGCGGGACGATTTTGACCGCTTCCTCGATCTCCGCTGCTCGTCGCTTCCGTCGCTCCGCTCTTCAGTGGAGGCGCGGTACTCGCCCGTCGTATCACCCTGTTCATAGAACGTTTGCACCGTGTCCTGCGAGTTTGAATCATCGAAGTAAAAGCTTCTTGACGGCTGTCTCTGCCGTTGATCCGGGGTGTACTGAGTATCGTAAGCATGATATTGCGGTGGTTGGTATTCTCGGTCGTCGCTGTCGAATATCACGTTGGACGGCCAGGGCTGTAGCTGCGCTGGGCGCTCCGTGCCGTTGCTCAGGTCCATGAGAAGTGCGGGGGAGGCAGGTGCGAAATTCGGTTCGATTTGTCGCTTCACTTCCAAGGGGGCATAGCCGTAAAACTGATCCTCGTCGTCGGGGTATTCAGAATCCTTTTCGCGTTTTATCGGGACCATTCTATAATCACAATGATCATAGTTCATAGTTCGCGGTTCGCTCGGCGGCGGCGGGTAGTTGGGCGCGTCGCTCTGCAACATGGGCGCGTGCACGCGGCTGCGTCTGCGGACTGAGCGAGTCCTGGGGTCTGCCCCTACCCGGCTCCCGTCCCTTCATTGACAAGATACAAAAAATAACCATTTCCACCGCGAGCGTCCCTCCCAGCGCGCGGCCCGCCCCCGCCGCGAGCGAGCGGGACGGCGCGAGCGCTGATCGCTTTGTGTTTATCTTGTCCATCATCTTCGGAGCGTATATTTACTGCGCTGCGCTGTAAGTACATAGCTATGTGGCGGTCGCCATTGCGATCGCATCGGTGATCGCGCATCCTGTGATTCTCTCAACTGATTTCACTTAATGTTATTATTAACTGCCCTATTATTCTTAATGCTAATTGAATTTAAACTGCCCTTTACCTGCGCGCTTACTTATTTTGAAATTCATCTATACGTTTGGGAAAATTACACAACCTAGCGAATATTAAATAAATTTATTTCACTTTCTTACTAAGACATTAAAAGAAGTCCTGAACCAGAGCAACTATTGGCATTCATTATGAGATCACAAAAAAGATTCCAATTTCTAGAATTTCTAGTAGGTGGGTGGGTATACTATCTTACACGAAACTCGCAGGTAACTTGAGTGCAAGCATTCTTGACGTCTTGACTATAGGTAGTTACCTACCTATAGGTTCGTTAAAAACGTCGGTTATGGTTAGGTAGGTAAAGGTAGGTTAAAGTTACTAATGCTATTCACAACTAACCACAATCATAACCGACGATTTTGACATATGCATATCTAATTATTTCATAGGTTTTCTGTTAAATATGTAACGTCAAAATCTTCGGTTATGGTTTATGTTATTGTCAAAAGTAACTTAGTGCAACTCGCACTAATATTATTGAATGTTCGTTTAGGATCGGCATTATCAAATTCAGAACTTCATCTTCATCTAGGTTTGGCATCTCACATGTACCTACTTTACTTACCTAAGACATGTATAGGTATGACTTAACTTAGGTATACATTTTTGAACGCAATTCAAATCTTAGCTATAGGTACCTATGCACTCCTAACGCGTAATAAATTAAATACAAATACCCTTTTACAAGCCGCACGCTAACCGAGCCCGTAAACTTGGTCCTTCGTCCCGGCGCCACCCATACAAGTCAGTTTTTTTTGTCGACTCGTTCCTAAAAATACCCGTGACGTAATCAGACCACGGCGGCGATCCCACGCCTGCGCCGGCGCAGCCTGCTCTTTGTTATAACTCGTAAATATTTAATTTACTATCTCACGCCTTTAACGAAGATGGCATCTGCACAATGTTCTGATAGGTAAGTTATGGGCACCTTGTAGATACAGTCAGAATCAACAGTAGCTGCTCACTTTTGTACCTATCGCTTGCAGGCGCTTGCACGTTTCTATTTTGCGCCATCCTTGCTTTGCCTGTATACCTCACCTGAGTAAGGATGAAGTAGGTAGATACCTAAGATCCTAAGAAGGTAAATACAATTTATTAAAAAAAACTGCAGCAACAAAACTAAACTACAGACGCTTTTCTACATAAGTATATAGATAGTTAACAAAAGTACCTAGGTGCCGGTTTTAATTATTGTCTGATAGAAACAGGATTTTTAGCCGAAACTGCCAGCTGCAGACGTGCAATCCTTGTTAACTTGCATAAAAAATCATCTTTAAACCTACATCCCATGATGACTCGTTGATGAGTCCAAAAACAATTCAACAGGAAGCTCAACTTAGAAGTGACGGAAGTGCGTTGTTATTGGTCGAAGTAGAAGTCCATTGTGTCGTTTTGTCCAATAGAAACGGGGCTTGGCTGGGAGTGACGCGCGGTAGCTGATAAGCCAAGCCAATTGCTTTGTAGATATCTACCTGTTTATAAAATTGTGCATAATTCCAAATCTTCTTTATAACAAAGTTTGATGCAGGTATTCGTCACAACACTTCCCAAATTTAAACATCGTTTGCTTAGTGATTGCCGGCGGCGAAACAATGACTGAGACATGGCCAAATTATTGAATTTACACGAAATTACCATTAGAAACCTTTTAGACAGTGGCGTAGCTACCCAGGGACAAGGCGGGGCAGTGCCCCGGGGCCCTCAAGCTCAGAGGGCCCTCGTACCAGAAAATCAAAAATTATTATTAAAACGTAACCAGTTCAGATGGTAGTGGGGCCCCATTTTTTTATTTGCACCAGGGCCCTTGGTTACCTAGCTACGCCACTGCTTTTAGAAAGTCATAAATATCTGTATTTCAATTCGGCACAATCTCTCACCGCTTTTGAATGGCAGTTCCGAGTGACGTGTTTTCTAAAATCGGAGCAGGGGCCTTACCATGACGTCTTAATGGGATTCAATTCCGATACAGTTTAGTTTCGCTCGTTGTCAGATCCATACTAAAAATGACAGCTTAAACCTGAACTGAGTCGCAATTGAATCGCATTAAGACGTCATGGTAAGGTTCCTGGACACGTAGGTAAACCAGTACACACATAGACGTAGAGTCACTATTTTAGCCATTCAACTACTAGTAGGTACAAAAATAAAATTTTAAAAGAATTCCTGTACCTACCTACCTACTTAAAATATTAAAACTATTTTTGACTTACATTGCCTTATAATCTGTTAAGAACTCGGAATGCAGACAGCACCCAACAGTGCAATAGGAATAGGTACTATCGCCCGCAGTATCGCATGATAGATAGATAGATAGATTTATTTATCACCCTTTTAAAAATACAATTAAATGTCAAACATAAGTAATTCACAAAAGGATCGTCAATTGTAATAAAATACTAATAATAATTATAATAACTGAAATTAAAGAAAAAACAAAATAACAACAAATAAAAATAAAACTTAATAAAATGTCAATGTAAATTCACAAAAAGATCGTCATGGGTACATAAAAAGTGAAAATAATAATAATTTAAATAAGCAATTTAAAATGTCAAATAATAAAAATATAAAACCACAAAATGTGGAAATATTGTCAGAACATAACTAAATAACAAAAATATATAATAATAATAAATGAGGTACTATAATGGTACATAGAATAATTTTCACACATAATACACACGTTCAAAATTAAATGTCAAGTTTAATGTCACTGTACTCTTTAACAGAGTACAGTGACAGATCCAACAGAAGTTTTTTAAGTCGGCGTCCAAACGTTGCATCCGAACGTTCACTTTTTAAGTCAGCGGGTAGATGTTCGTAGAACCTCGTTCGTAGAACATGACCAATTCGAAAACAAAATCGTTTGCAAGTGACGATGTCTCATGGCACGCCCCTTATTTTGGTTGACCAATAAGGGTTTCGAATTCAGACTCAGAAGTTGTAAAAACCTTTTTTTTGTATTTTGTACTATAGTGTATTTTACCGTCATTTTCAATACGCCTCTAGTAATGAGTGCCCGTAAAAATATCTCAGTTGCGGATAGGAGTAAAATTGTGGTCCTGCGGGATGAGGGCAGGAACATCAGCCAAATCGCTGACGAATTAAATATGTCGGTAAGTAACTTTTATTAATTGTTGTTGCTATTGTAATTTATGTTAATCAGTTAGTAACAGCGTTGCCAGACGTCCCGATTTTTGAATCACAATTAAATGTCCCGCACGGGGCAGGCTCAGTTCCACTTTTCGGGGATAGCTCGAATTTGGGGGGCGCTGAGGTCTGGGGCCTCGGCCTCCTGGCTCACCGGCTGTGTACCCTCAATACTGTCCTTAAGTGGGCGCCTAAATATTACTGCTCGGGGTGTCAGTGGCCCCAACGCCGCTGCTGGATAGAGTAAATCTGATTTAAAATATCATGTTTCTATTAAAATACATTTTCTTTGCCTATTATCGCTATCTATTGTCACGTAAGCGTAATTTAAAACTTAAATAAAAATATCAATATTTCAAAACATCTGCTTTTATAACTTTTTCTTTACTAAAATCCTCACTTTCACATTCACGGAAGTAGGGAGTTTTATTTTGATATATTGTGACAATAAAGACAGTTATAACTTTAAAATAACCTACACGTAGCTAAAACTAACTTAAAGTAAAGGTAAAAGATCTGTTCCAAATCTCCGCCAATGGCGAGGCGAGGGTGCGCAGAAGGCTGGCAATCATTAATCAACTTTTTTGTATGATGTCTGAAGATGTGCTTTAATTAAGAAATCGAAGACTACATTCGTGCCAAAGTTTTAGCAGCTTTCATTGAAAGAAAGTACTGTCATGGTATACTTTTTTGTCTTCTACTTTCGACGATCGACCACATGTTTGCGAAGCCCTCTTTTTTTCTATGGAGTTATAAAAATAAAGACAATTTCAAAGCCCCGTTTTTGTCCGATTCATCTCTTTCATTCTTTATGGTTATTGTTTTGGTCTGTAAACGCATTAAATTATATTTTTTTGTATTTTTTTACAGCGTAACACCGTTAAGCTGTGGCTTCGGCGTTACGACAACGAAGGCCACGTGGATAGGAGGGAGCGCCCACCACGACACCACATTATCAACGACCAGCGTTTGCAAGAAATGGTTGCCACATACGAGCGGCAACCGTTTACGCCGACGCGGTCGTTTGCAACGCGGTACGACTGCTCCATGGACACAGTCAGAAGGGGTTTAAGCCGCGCCGGCATTAATCACAGAAAACCAGCGGTAAAAATAAATTTAACCGATGCGCAAAAAGCAGCGCGAGTTCGGTTCGCTCGGGAGTACCGAGATTTTGATTTTTCGCACGCCATATTTTCCGACGAAAAAACATTTAAATCTAGTCAAGATGGACGTCGGCATCTGTGGCGTGTGAACAATACGAGGTATGAGCCTCAGAACGTGATCCCAAACCTTGAATCCGGTCGAGTGACTGTCAACATGTGGGCCTGGATGAGTGCAGCTGGTCCCGGGGAACTGGTTTATTTACCAGAGAGGGCCAACGGTGCTAGCTATCTCCAGGTACTGCAGGAAACAATGTTGCCTACGGCGAGGCTTGTGTATCCGGAGGACCAAGTTCCGAATTTGGTATATGTTCAACAAAATTGTCCCATACACAAGTGTCGCCTTGTGCAAAATTGGCTCCAGCAGCAAACTGGCATAACTGTCTTGCCTTGGCCCTCGCGCTCCCCGGATCTCAATCCCATCGAGAATTTGTGGGCCATAATGGTCCAACGATGGGATATGAGAAATGAAACAACGAAGGCGGCACTCGTCGCACATGTTGACGAGGTATGGGACTCGTTAAGGGGCTCGGACCTTTGCGAGACCTTGGTACGGTCGATGCGACGCAGGTGTGACGCTGTGATTGATGCCGGTGGGGCTATGACTAGATATTAAGTAGATATAAGTATATTATAACATGTTCCTTTCATATTCCTTTGTTTATTGTGCTCTTTATTTATTTATTTTATGTAGTATATTTTATTGATATATATTATAGATAGTATAAAGTAGGTAGTTTATTGACTAGGTTTTAGGAGTTTATGTATTATATTCGGTAAAGTTATGTATTGTGGCTCACAGTGTTTGCAATTTTTAAACTCACTCGTCCATCCCTAATATAATTCTCCTTTCATCCACTCAAAGGTTGACTGGAAGAGATCCCTTAAAGGGATAAGTCCGCCTTTGTGCATGTATCTCAGTGTTTGTAATTGTATTTGTCTTGTTTATTTTGTACAATAAAAAGTTTACATACATACATACATACATGTAATAGAAGTGTTCATAAATGAAACTTTTATTTTATTGCCCTAACATAGTTCTTTATTTTTATGTTAAGTTGTTTTTGTTAATTCTTAATGAAATGCTTTTATTGAGGGGGGATATTGTAATCCAATAAAAGTAGGTTTGTTGCTCTATAACAGATATTTATGATTTTTAAGAATAGTTTATAATTTTTTTTTTGTCAAAACTCTCATTCCAACAATACACAAGATTGGTTACTCCATCATAGTTTTCTTTCTAAATATTTCTTCTTTCTAACATAGTTCTTTATTTTTATGTTAAGTTGTTTTTGTTAATTCTTAATGAAATGCTTTTATTGAGGGGGGATATTGTTATCCAATAAAAGTAGGTTTGTTGCTCTGTAACAGATATTTATGATTTTTAAGAATAGTTTATAATTTTTTTTGTCAAAACTCTCATTCCAACAATACACAAGATTGGTTACTCCATCATAGTTTTCTTTCTAAATATTTAAATAATTATCCAATTAACAATTATGTACTTTCACCCTTAAGGGGCAAAATAAAAATAGGGGATGAAAGTTTGTATTGAAAATTGGAAGGTTTATCTGAATTTATAAGTTTAAATTAAACACTACAAAAAGCTTATTCAATATTTATTAAAAAAAATATTACTTATGAACTAAAATTAAAACTAAAACGACTGTAACCATCTACTCGTAAAGCAATTTTAATCCAGGTAGGGTAGAGTTAATGTAACTTTGCCGTACGATCTTGGACTCTCTTCTCTTTTTGAATAGTGCAAGTACAAAGCTCTTAAACTATCGCCATGATTCATTCGCCAGATGTGCTGACCCGGTATTTCCCAAAGGATACAAACTATCAACGCCGCTAACTCCTAAACATCTTACCTACCACTTACCGTTATCTCACTTTTTAAGTTTCCCACGCATCCAACGACGCACCGGATACAATTTAAAAGTATTAATAAGTTCTGACTTGTCTATGGGTTGCAAAAATAACCAATCAGTTAATCCTAAAAAGATGATGTTGGAACGATTGAGCCTTTAGAAAAAGGAAAATGTACCTATATTTCAATAAATATAAATAGTTGCTTACATTTAGTTAAATAGGTATGTACTTACATTATGCATATTATTGTAAATTGTTGATCGAAGGTATTGTAATAAAATATTTGTGAGTATGTACTATCGACACAATAGAACGTTTCACAGTAAATGTCACAATATTTATGCATGTCGATTTATTATTAGGTAGGTATGTGAAAATGTTCCACAGTGGGGACTGGGGAATCAATTTATTCGATAGTTGCTACTTATTGTCCCGTAAATAAAAAGGCATTTGATTGTTTCTTCAGGTAAGGCTACTTGATGTCGAAAAACCAATCGTAAAGCAACAGCTTTAGGTAGGTAATGTTACACGTACCTAACGCCTGTATGTTGGTGTCCCTTATAAAATTGCCAAATTTTAATGTTGACGTCAAATAACTACAACAATTTATTTAGAAATTCAGCTTCCTAAATACTTCCAGTTGTACTATGTCATTGCATTAAGGATTTGTGGATAGCCCGAATGAAGCTGTTTTGTTATAGTTATTATTAGAACTACTTAATACATATTGTGACGCTTTTTAACTCTAATCTCTGGAGATTATAGAAAGCGCGTTAAGATGGGGTAGAGATGAGTCCTTGTCATCCCCTAGTTAAGTGTACAGATGTTACTGAGCTTAACGCCTCGCTAGTTTATTTTCTTAAGAGTTTTACGGCATTGTGGTTTATTTACTGAAGTTTTTGTTCGCTGAAAGTGACACCTGCTCTAGATAAAAGAGGCGTTTACGGCCGTTCACACTTTACGTTCACTCACATATATCTCAGTGATACTTACGCGCCTTCCTCATAAGATTCGGAGACTAAATACAGTGTAAATTTACCAAGTTTAGGGCTTTTCACATTAGATACTTAAATTCGGAATTGACCCGTTCTTTCCATCAAATAATCCAAGCGATGCGGCTAGCAACCCACTAGGTAAGTAGTTACACTATTTTGATTCCCCGGTCTACTCCGTGAAGGATAAAGACGTAATTAACATGAATGAATAATTTGTGAAATAATCCACATTTTATCAACTTTATACAACGCATCCGGCAGGATATATATAAAAAAACCTTGTTTTTTTTTATATTAATAGGAAGGCAAACGAGCAAGTGGGTCACCTGATGGTAAGTGATCACCACTGCCCATAGACACCCGCAACCCCGGAGGGCTTGCAGATGCGTTGCCAACCTAGAGGATTAAGATACATGCCTCTTGTGCCCGTAATTTCCCCGGCTGTCTTACTCTCCACACCGGAACACAGCAGTGCAAGCACTGCTACTTGTCTTTTGTAACTTTACCTTCGGTATGAATTTCCTTCCACGGTATTTTTTTTTCAGAAATAAATTAGTCCGTCTTACATGCATGCATAATACCAGTAGGTACACAGACATACTGGAGGCAGAGTTTGCCTGCCTTAATTCTTTTTCAATTATTATTATTATTATCATGCATTGACATTACGATGAGAGTGAATTGCAATATAGATCAGAATTCAAAGTGTAGTCTACCTATTAAGTTTCTAATGCTTGTCGGTTACAATGATAATGAATGTCTTAAAAAAATTAGAATACCGTAACAACTTTGAAAAGTCCTAAAGATAATGTAATTCAAAAGCTCAAAACCTGTCTTCATCGTAATGGCCAACATCTGGCTTTGCTTTTAGGCTGCGTCAACACTTGTTTTACAAGACGCATTGTCACGAAAGGAACTAAAACGGAAATCATTAAGGGAAACAATCACATTTATTTTAGTTTTACACGCCGAAGACGGTCAGCCTTTCCCACGTCCACATCTGCGCGCCGCATGCCGAAAATGCGGCGATGACCCATTGTTTCACGATAGTAAAAACGAAGATTAGGTTCTAAACGGCAATATTGTTATAAATAAAGCGTCTTGGAATTGTTTGGACCGTAAAACATCTGCGGCTCGGCTTGCAGCTGCGCGGGTACGTCACACGTGCTAATCTATAGCCTAACGCTACCTGCTGATAACGACTCATTGTTCTACTGAAGTTTCTGTGAAAGAACGCACACCTGAACTCTGCGCCGAATTAAAGAAATGCGCAAACAATTCACCCTTGCCGCTGCAAGTTCTAGAAATGTTGAACTATTGTGTAAAAAATCCACGCGGCGTCTAAATTCTTACGGATTTGGATAGAGCCGATTTCTCGAAAGTTTTCTCTTCAATTAATCTGTAGGTAAAAGTTACAAGTTTACCTACTAGATTGTCACTGTACTAATTTGATACCGAAGCGAGAATCGATTTTAGATAATTACTTATTAGGTATTAAGTATAGAGAAATACCGACGGTATAGGTATAGATATAGGTACCTTAATATGGCGTAACTACTTACGTTAGGTAGAGCCCTAATTCTCTCACCACAAGCAGTCGATTAATATTTTTTTCCCTCGCCAAGATATGTTGTGATGATTCTACATACCTATAGTCTTATAAACCAATAAGTAATTTAAAAGCAGGATTAAGGTACATTTCTAAGCTATTAAGTGCTTCATAATTTCTCGGTGATTGCGATACCTAGACATGATAAAATTTTACATGGACATTCAAAAGCTACGTTTGCGCCATTCTAGGAATGTATTCAAGATCGGTTCGTCTCACTATGGGTCGGGGAGGGTACCTCCGCAGATGGGGCCCATGTGTGGCGCTCTACGCGCCGCCGACTCCGGTATGGGGGCGCCATGCTGGCAAAAGATTGCGGACAGTATCGTGGAAGAAAGTTTATTTTACCTTGTAAAGAGGCTAGAAGCATCCATGTTTTGAATTGTACAAAAATAACGCTTAAAGAGTTTTTGTTAAATGTAAAATTAGGAGTATGGATGCCGATTTTTCGAACCTACAAGCTAAAGACATTGGGGCTTCTATAGGTAAACGTTGCCATTATGTAATTGTACCCCGTTTAGTGGATATCCACGATTTTCGAAATTTCCAATGCACTATATTACAATAGGTAGTACAAAATTAAAAAACTCCCTTCGGTTTACATTAGGTACATTGCCTCCCTACTTTTGGTTTTTTACTTTATTAAAAGTAACTATACAGTGAAAAGCCATGGTAGCCTAGTGGTTTGACCTATGGCCTCTCAAGCAGAGCGTCGTGGGTTCAAATCCCAGGCGCGCACCTCTGAGTTTTTCGGAATTTATGTGCGAAAATTACATTTGAAATTTGCCATGAGCTTTTCGGTGAAGGAAAACATCGTGAGGAAACCTGCACACATCTGCGAAGAAATTCAATGGTGTGTGTTAAGTTCCCAATCCGCACTGGGCGCGCGTGGGAACTATAGCCCAAACCCTCCAATACACGGAGGAGGCCTATGCCATGAGGCACGCCGAATTACGCGACAATTTAAACAACAACATCATACTTACTGAAATTGAAGCGGATTCGGAATAAAAAGGCTATATTATTATTATTATTATTATTATTATTATTATACAGTGGTTCTTCGTTCATTTACTGTTCCCGAGTACTGTGGCCAGTGACATATGGGCAGACACACAGGATGAAACTACAAGGTTCCATTTGCTATTTTGGCTACGGAGCCCAATAATACAACCCTGTGCCTAAGATAAATGCCAATTAAAGGTACGGCCACACCAGTACGCAAAAGACGTCGACGGTGCGTTTACGCAACAAAATGTATGAAGAAACGGTGAGAGAACGTGACACATGCGACACGTCACTGCCTCACTGCGTATACGCAGCGGTGTGGTCGCTCCTTTAATTGATAAAGACAACGAATATTAAGTTAACACAAGCTTAACTAGCATGTCTGGCCAAGGGGGTAAGTCTCTATCCTTCATAAACTCGCTTTTATGGTGTCTACAACGTCACCCTGCATTGTCCAGCGTTCACACGAAGCGTTTTGTTTCAGCATCTGCGCGCGCGCAACTCCGGCTACCTACTCGGAGCTCTGCCAACTGAAAAACAAACACGAAACTGTATCCTCCAATCAACGAAAAAATAAACTCTATGTTAGAGACATAAAGCCTTAGAGGGTGCTCCGTTTTCATAGTTTTTGTATTCGATATGTTCGATTAATTAGTTAACTGTACTCGTAGATATCGAATTGATAGCGTGATATGTGGTGGTGTAGGTTTGGTGTTGATTACGCTAAAGTATGAACTAGTATTTTTAACTCTGGTTTGCCGCGCTTTTAAATTGTTTGTCTCTTTAAATGTATTGTATGTTCAAAGCAGATTTTACCTACTGAATCCATGCATCTGCTCTCCTTGGTAAGATTGTGTCTATTCTTGATCTACTTAGTAAGAATAATAAAAACTTGCGGACGGTTGCTATATCTATCTAAACCTTAATAAAATTAGTTTCCTCAAACTTTATTGCTGACTAGCTGTTGCCCGCGACTTCGTCCGCGTGTGTTTTTGTGATACTTACGGCTTTTCTCGATATCAAAATTATTATTATTATGATTATTAACGTATTAACTTCGTCACGTGAACCACTTAAAGTGTGTACAAACTATACTTTTAGAATTACGTCATGAAAATAATAATTTGTGACACGGAATCTTGAAAAAAAAACAGGTGTGAACTGGTTAATGACTCATCACATTTATTTATACCTTATTTTACAAAATAGTTTAATTTATAGTTTTGTTTATAGTTTCTTTATTCAAAAAAAGCTAAGTACAGTTTTAGTTACCTACATCACTATTAATTTCGCCGAACTATGAGGCTTATTGGCGAATACTGCGCTCACTTTAACGATATTTGTACCCTGATTAATTTAAAAAAATAAATATATTCTAATCAAATAATAGGTACATAAATGTTTACCTGTTTTTACCTTACGACCAACAAATTATTTACTAATCCGTTTTAATTAATATATTGCGACTCAATTTTTTCTAGCAGAAGTTTTTTTATTTATTTTCTTGGTTTAAGTAGGTAGCTACAGATTATTAACACTTATTATCTTTATCTACAAATTAATTACCTACAGAGGCCTTATACCATGACGTCGTAATGCGATTCAGTTAAGGTTCGCTCGCTGTCAGATTCATACTAAAAGCACAAACTTTTTTCACAATAAAATTCTGACATGTTCGTAGCGCAGACGTAAACGCGCCTTTTGATTTTGATTTTTTTAGGCAAAGATATTAAGAGCATACAGCCAAGCGTTTCACGCCGCCCTCGTAATATATCAGGTTTTCAAATAAGAGTGCGTTCAAAAACCGAACGCGTTGTGAATAATAGCACATAAATAAAAACAAAGTAACGGTATTGCACATTGAACTTTAGGTGTTAGGTAAAGAACACAATTTAGGACGCCAATTTAGGTTGATTTAGGTTTGACGAAAATGTCTTCGTTGAAAAATACCTGTACAGCATGTAATTATTTTATTAATGTTTTTTCACAATTGACACAGTTTTCCAGCTTTATGTCTTATGTACATTCGTATCTATTTATTTTCTCCGTAGTATTATTTTGTTTGTAATTATTACCAACTACTTATACCGAGGAAAGCTGATTTTCTTGAGTTCCGCTATTTTGTGCGTAATCACCTCAAAAATAAAATTTCAAGAAAACTGAGAAATTATATTTACCTGTATTAACTTGGAAGTATTATTTAGCAATTTTAAAAGGTTACACTTCATTGGTTTTTATTATATAGGTGTATGAAGTTAATTAATTTTAAACACAAAACCCTCTTTTTTGCGCCTCTGGGTGAGATTTAAAAAAAATGCTAAAACAGGTATTTCTTTATTTTTATTACTTAGTATTTATCCTGAGTTTCATGATTCTAGAACAATCTAATTTTATTTTTTCATACAAACTTTAACCCCCCTTTTCACCCCCTTTTTCCAAAAAATTCCAAAATTTCTGTAGCCTATATCCTATTCTGAATTTATTGAAATAGATTTGTGAACATTTCAACAATATCCGTTCAGTAATTTTTACGTGATGCTCAGTCAAACAAACAAACAAACAAACAAACAAACAAACAAACAAACAAACAAAAATTTTAAAAATGGTTTTAATATGTTCAGTTACCGATTTTAAGTCACCCTGGTCGGTTTTTTTTTTTTAAATCTTCAATGTACAGATTTTTTGGTCTCAACGATTTTATTATATGTATAGACTGTAGGTATTTGAATTAAGTAGCTACTAAAGTAAAATTTATTTTCCAAAATATAAATGAATTACATAATCAGAAAATTCAGTGACTGTGAGGCACAGCCTGTATCGTGGCAGCCAAAAAGTACCTAGGTATTCCCATTATCAATCAATCTTCATAGGCAACAAATTTCCAGTCAATCAGATTCATGATTTACAAAACATTACATACAAGTATTTTTTAAAGGCTATTCTTCGAAAAAAATCTAAAATTTGAGTTTTAGAGTGTAAAGTTATTGTTAACTGGCTAGCAACCAAAAGCCCGCACTAACCCTCGTTTTACGACTGTCGGCAGATGACAGGCGACGCACGCTAATTCTGCGCCCGCGCCGCTTCCGCCTGCAACTATCGATTCCGCGTGTTGTCGCGAATTCACAAATACATTGCAACTGAAAAGCCGGTCGTTTTAGTCTTTAGTTTAGGATCATTACAAGTAAGCCGGCAAGAGGTTTGTGCATAAAATGTATTGCAGTGTTTGAGATTTATTAGGCTGGGGAATAGGTACGTACCTACTTGTAGCTATTTATCTAATGGCAACTTTGTTTTTGTTTTCGGGGAAAAAATAAGTTTATTTTATATTCCGGGTCCACAATCTTCAATTCCTCGCCTCTTCCTCTCACATTAGACAATGTAGTATAAAAATCTGAAATTGTTTCAGTACGAGTACCTAGCTCTAATAAAATCATATTTTTGCTAAAACAAATTATAACCAAAGCTTCTTTATATTCTGTATTCTGTTATAGACCGCTAGGCTGGCTAGGTATCTGTAATTCTCCAATGTTAAAGATGTCCATGGGTGCTGGCCCTTACTCATACCATCAGGTGACTCATTAGCTCGTTCGATATCCTTGTCGTATTAAAAAAGTGATTTTTAATCCTTTAATTATCAAATTTCGAGATAATCTGACTATCGCGGAAGTTGGCCAATTTTGATTTTGCAAGACGATAAAGTCTTTACTCGTGGGTGCTGTAAAATTAATTTCTAAGTCGACGCCATCACCGGATTAATTGAAGCCTATTTTCATACAAAAATCATGGGTATCATATCATAACCCATGGGAAACAGCCGCCATTGGATAAATTTATACTTCATCATACATAGAACTGTCTAGCTAGGTTTCAGCATGAAACTACCGTGAGACTTAATTATTACACATAAACGGGTAACTCACGTATAAAAAGTCGAGTGATGCTCGACATGTTTCGGACTATTTATGTTTCGGAAATAGTCCGAAACATGTCGAGCATCACTCGACTTTTTATACGTGAGTTATCCGTATATGTGTAATGATGTCTAGCTAGGTGTTTAAGAATATCTGAACGCGCATTTAGGGCTAGGTACCGACGAACTGCATTCCGACTGTAGCGTAACCACCAAGTGCCGGCTGCCCGCACATTTTCTACTGCAGTTCCATTGCAGTCGGTATAACTGCACGCTAACTGTCTATCGAAATTTATGGGCAGACGGCAGCTGCAGTTACGTTGCAGTCGGAATGCAGTCCGTCTGTACCTACTGGCCCTTACGCGATCGACAACGGTTCAGATATTTTTGAGCACGTAGACAGCTTCGATGTATCTGATGTGGACTCTGAGTACCTACATCACTACATCAGACATTAGATAATGATCTCTATCATCTTTCCATAACTTACTGTTTTACTGTGGCCTGGCAAAATGAATTAGCCGATGAGTAAGCAAATATGAATTTGTATCGAAATGACTTCAATTCCCCGCCGTTATATTCAAAATGATGAAAACAAAATAAGTTCGTATTTACTTTGAAAGCAATGTGTTGATACGTTTAGTAGCAGCTTCCGCTCGCATTAAAGTCCTCGATTCGAATAAAACGTTATTTAACTCAATATCTTGAGAATAAACGTCTACATATTATTTCAGTTTAATGTTGGTTGATTGCGACGACGCATTGTTTTATTTCTAAATGTTACCTACTTTTGTTAGATACATTTCAAGATGGCTGTTCTTGAGCGTCCTACGAACTCTGGGTAAAATATTACATGGTCTCATTATGTTTAATGAGAATGATGTATGTAGTGGGTATACATGCAAGGTCTTTCAATTTTTTTCCAGGATATTTCAGTAAGCGGTTGGGTTAAGTTAGTTCGACTGAACACCACTACACTACAAGTAGGTACAAAGATGTTTAATAAATTTTTGATTCTAAAATTAGTCCCGCTCTTGCCGCGGTTCATTTTGAACATCGATCAGAGTATGGACAAATCCTGAAAAATATTTACAGGGCTAGGTATATATATATGTACCTATAGTCAAACTAACCCAACCATCAGCTGAAATATTCTGGCAGGAGATCCTGTGTGACAATACATGTGAGTACGATTTAGTTTAGATTATCTCATTTCTTTTTAGTAAATTATGTTTTAAAATTCTATGAAGACAAAGCGTCCTTATTTGAACCGCGAAGCTACGAAATTATACATACATAGATACATACAAATATTACGTATACGTTACGTGTTAGGCCGGAAATTGAAGACATGAAGAAATCTCTCTCCTTTCAACTAAAACTAGAGCCTAACAATTTTGTTAGGGATACCCCGCGGCGTAATAGTGAGGAAGTATATCTCTCTATCTAGGTAGGTATGTAAGTACTTTGAGAGCGGTCGGTGCAGTAGATAGAGCCCTATATTTTAGGTCTTAGTTAAGCAAATAGTTACCTAACAATGCACCCGGCCGTTGTCAAAGTAGATACCTTGAGATACGTCATTATAACGCCGCGTTGTATTATTTAGCTTTGAGATAGGCCCATGACAATAATTTAGTTATTTACTCAGATTGTCCAAATCAATATGTCATTGTATTATTGTATCGCGTCATAAAGTATTGTCATTGTACTTACAGCACAAACAGATTAATACACATACCTATGAAGTATCAACATTGACTGATGATCTCATATATCGCCTGGCATCGGGGAATGGTTTCTGTCACAGCATACTTTTGAAATATCGCGTATGTAATGAAATTCGTCGACAGTCTGGTGTGCCGTATTACGCCACGATTCCGCACAGAGGGGCTCTGAACCGATAATAATACTGTCTTGTCCGACTGTCTAAGTATCGTATTACTTTAACGCTAAATACGAAATGATTAATTTATTCGGAATGTTCTCTATTAGATGCTACAGAGGAGTAGTGGTCGCTGTCAGAAAAAAAATGAATCCTAAATTGTATAGGTACCAGCTTTTTGTACGACATTTTTACACAAAATAAAGATATCTATTTATTTTATATTTTTGTATGGGAAGACCTTCCTTAACTCGATTTTCATAAACTTGTTAAATAAATGGGTTTAGGAATGTTTTTAGGGTTAGGTTAGGGAAAAACGAGCATGCGGGTCACCTGATGGAAAGCAATCTCCGCCGCCCATGGCCACTCATAACAAAGGGCGTTAAGAGAAGGCCGTAGAGGTAATTAGGTCTGCAGCTGTCCCTTGGACCTTTAAAAATCAACCTTCTAAGTCAACTCAATCAAAGGATAAAACGTCATTGGAAAATTATGTCTCGGTAGAAATTGCTGTGCTCTCAAAAAATATGGCATATTAATCTACTTCCAGTTGTCCAGGTTGTCCTAAGAGTTAGAAATTTGGTATGAAGGGAGATCTAACAGGACAACTAATGAAATATTTTATTTTAGATAAAAATCTATTGTTTGTGTGTTGCTTGCTACAACACTGGAAATATTCACTTGCCGAATTTTTATTCTCGTTCTACAAGCGGATTCTAAAATTTGCTCCTCTTTTTTTCCGTCATTGACGTTAAATTGATAAAAAATTCTACCTCGGTTTTTGCTAAAAACCCTAAAGCTGAGTCTAGTGACATTTCCTGTGATATATTTAATATATTTATGCACCATTTTACTTCTGATGAATAAATAATATATACATAAATCACGTCTTTATCCCTTACGGGATAGACAGAGCTAGCAAGACCTAAAAAGGCCACGTTTAGCATGATTGTGGGTTGTGGGCATATAAGTGAAAACGGGAATCAAAATAGTGATGGATTGCTAGCCGCATCGTCAATATATAACATGATGCCTAAGATTCTCGCCCATTCCCTCAATGGGCTAATACATAATACTTACATATACTTACCTACTTTACTGCATCATTTATAGATACATAGTGTATAGATACCTACATAATACCCGAACGAGAACAAAAGATTAATATACCTACAGATTATGAATACCGTCCTAAAATTTTAATGAAATGCTCATAAATAAATAAAATCTCTACCTATCTAATGAAAGTGTACAACTGCAACTTCTATTTTGACACTTCCGCCGCTACAATATAGTTATATCTGACGATGACTGTACTTAGGTACGTAAACCAAGCTTGAAGTAGATAAGGTAAAGCGTAGGTAGAGCTTGCGTAATATTTTTCATCAATCCACTTCAGAAAATCGTGACATTAGCTATTGAATATTTAGGTAAATATTTCAACTACTTAATCAGCCCAACTTTATCGCAATTAAGTTCAAACAACCTAAGCGCAGCCAGTTAGATACACTGTTTTCAATTAACAACACATAAACTTCGTTCTTCAATGAATGAATACCTATAATAATGCACTATAATTACATCCATAGAGTCATTCGGGTCAAGAGCACGCACTTTTTTTTTGATGGCCTCCCAGACCTATAAAGAATTATATAATTGGCATGTTATGATATTAAATCTGTAGAATATTCAATAAATTTTCACTATTTAAGAAAATTTTCCATCAAGATTAATTAGTTTTAGCCCTACATAGGCTTAACTGGAAACTTTTCCAATGCGTACTCTTGACCCGATGTGTGGGTAAAATTACGCAAGTCTTAGGGTAAAGTTACGCACGCGGGGTAAACGTACGCAGTCATTCGGGTCAAGAGCACGCATTTTTTTTTTGATGGCCTCCCAGACCTATAAAGAATTATATAATTGGCATGTTATGATATTAAATCTGTAGAATATTCAATAAATTTTCACTATTTAAGAAAATTTTCCATCAAGATTAATTAGTTTTAGCCCTACATAGGCTTAACTGAAAACTTTTCCAATGCGTACTCTTGACCCGATGTGTTCGCCTTCATTATTTGGTCATCTGAGATGAGGGTCCGCTGAGGGACCTTCCTTATGTAATTTCTCGGCATTTTGGTGTATTCTGAAAGATTGAACAATTTTTGATATTTTTATTTCATTTGGGGTATAAGTACGCAACGGGGGTAACGTACGCGTGCGTACTATTAATCTCGTACTCTTACCCCAATCGGCAAATATACCAAATAATCAGTCACAACACACACGTTAAATACTTTTTACGAATATGATAAACTTACATAAAAACTACATTAAATGAACAATAGAAATATAGTATACTTACTGGCACAGAGCTATCTATTTAACTACAGCACACTTTTCCGTGGCTGAAAAATTAAACGAAATAAGCGTGCTACAAGTATTCGGCGACGTGTCGCGACCAGTACTTAGATTGCGTCGGCGCGGCCCGTGGCTCCTAAACGGCGACAGTAGCGCCACTCTGTTTTACAAACACAGACCTCGGCCCCCTCACCCCTGTCGGAGATCAGACCACCGCGTACTTTTACCCACCGCGTGCTGTTACCCCGAATGACTCTAACGGTAGGTAGGTAAAAAGTGTTTTGAAACACATAATGAGCTATTTCTGTTTAGTTCTGACAGCGTGTTTATCTTTAGCCGCGCTTTACGATCCGCCGATGAATTATTAGCCGTCGGGAGTGACAGCCTGTCTCCGGGAATGAAATAAAATGGAAATAAATACGAAATTTGTACGGTTTTATTGAACCATTAACGAGAACTGTACCGTTCATGTGAGAGGATAAAGTTTTTCGTATTGACGCAATCAATAGTGCCATTTGATATTAATAATTATTGGCCCTTTTACTAGCTTTTTTAACTGGTGAATAGAAGGATAGGTTAAGGAGGAAAAGAAAGTGTCATTTTCCGCCCTATCTTAAGAGGGTTTATTCCGACTAAGCTGGCAACGTCGCATTTTTGGTGTTTTTTTACGATTATTTCACAGAAATTGAACTGTGGTCTAATGCAATAATTAATCGTGAAGGACTTTTATTTTCTTATTAAACGAGATACATTCTGTTATCTCTTTAATACGAAAACACGATTAATTATTGCATTGGACACGTTGATAGATTAAAAACGAAGAACTTGTATAGACCACACTTCAAATTTTTGGTGTGATGGGGACGCAGTGGGATGCCACTAGGGTTTCACCACAAAAACGCCCCCTCCCCCCGGTGGTCCAGGTTCCCGCCAGGACCGTGCCATCGGGCGAACGGTGCAAGTACCGAGTTCGCCCCCCCCCCCCCCTCCCTCGTATGTGCAAGAAGCACTTTGGAACGTGGTCAACGTGAATCTGCCCCCCGAACCTCATACGAAGTCCTCCCGAGGACGAGGAATAGTGCCCAACGACGGCCTCGCCGCCGCCGTTACTTCCTCCTTGGGGCTTAGGGCGGCACCTTCGCTTCATTTCTACCGTTTCAGGTGGGAGGGTTCCATATTGGAGTCTAACGTACCTATTTTCTAACCCTGTTTTATTCATTTATGGTTGCATAATATTCATTCATTTAACTTTTGCCAGATATACCTACAGATTAGGCAAAACACAACTTACAAAAGGGGGTCTACTCCGAAATACGAAGTTCGAAACGAAGCTCGCAACGAAGATGAAACGAAGTTCGTCAACGAATGCTACTACGAAGTAGTTTCGGATCGCATGAGTTTCGTATCGAAACCATAGACCACTTTCGAATTGAACTACGTGAATGGAAAGAGCGAATAAATAAATAAAGTACTTTTCGCACTATCGTTTAAAAACCGGTAAATAGATTATTAGCTTGAAAGTCCAATAAATAATTAATATCATTAACTTCCAACATCATGCGTGATCACAATATACTTTTGCACAAGTTTTATTGCTGCATTGGGGTTTATTTTGTGTTTTTCGGCGTTCTCACGTACCTACATCTAAACGTCAAAAAAAAGTTGACATTTCGAATCACCTTCGAATCGATAGGTTGCTACTACGAAGTTACTTCGCATTCGTTTTCGTTTTGCCACTCATTATTTATTAATTCCTGTGTTTAGAAAAAATCTTTAATAGAGTAGAAACACTGTTCCGTTAGCCATCGGAGCTTTCAAATAAAAAAATAATAATTAAAATCGCTTCACCCAGTCGAAAGTTATGAGGTAACAAACATTAAAAAAAAATACAGGTGAATTGAGAACCTCCTCCTTTTTTTGTAGTCGGTTAAAAACCATACTTACGTTGCGAAAAACAAAACTGAAGAAGGGATGTAAGTATAATACAACACTAAAATAGTTTTTTTATGACTCTTTTAAGTTTAAACGCGATATCGTTGACCACACAACTGTCAAAACTCAACAAACGACAGTGAAACGACATCTCTTTAGTTATCGTTTGATTCTGACATTTCAAATCGTAAATCTTTGCGAAAACACACACGAAGTTCGATTTTCAGAGTAGACAAAACGTCATC
Source organism: Pandemis cinnamomeana (assembly GCA_932294345.1). Classification (NCBI taxonomy): domain Eukaryota; kingdom Metazoa; phylum Arthropoda; class Insecta; order Lepidoptera; family Tortricidae; genus Pandemis; species Pandemis cinnamomeana. Next base: position 6,004,302 of record OW028715.1, on the reverse strand, counting down.
AAAATCCGAAATCGTTCACGAAGTTCAATTTTCAGAGTAGACAAAAACGCGACGAAACGAACGACAAACGAACTTCGATCCGAAAACGAATGCGAAGTAACTTCGTAGTAGCAACCTATCGAATCGAAGGCGATTCGAAGCACGTAACTACGAACTTCGTATTTCGGAGTAGCCCCTAGGTTTGTAAGCAGGAAGTAGTTTATTCAATGGGAAATAACCATATTGTTTTTATCTTATCAGTCAGACTATAGTGCACAATGCTTCGAAAACACAAAAGCTTTTCATTAATTTTTGAAATTCATTTAAAACATTAAAGTACCTGGGCTATCGAGCTGTGATCGCGGTTTGCTTGGCGTCTTTTAAAATAATTTCGCAATCCGATACAAGATGGCGTCCTTCAAGGTAGTTGAGCTATTCGGTAAAAGATGGCATTTCTAAACGTTAATATTGCTACGGCCACCATGGGCGTACCATCTAAATAGTACGTCCATGCTGCCACATACACATGACGAGTGATATTGATAGCTCTAAGATGGTAACGGTAGGTACCTCAACAATAAATTTAGATTATCGTCGAACTATTGCAGCTGTTTGTGAAATTATACTCCCATAAAAGATGTTGGAAGAACTGTACAAATGTTCATACAAAACATAAAGTACCTCCCACATACTTTGTGCATGAATGTTTGTGGAAATCAAGCCAAAAGTAAAGAAATGTGTTCGTAAAAAACGTTGCTAAAATTCCGAAGTTTGTGGATTTTATTTCCTAAACAATCGATTCTCCTCGCCTTAGTTGGCCTTACAAAGTTAAATAGATTGTTGTGACATAATGATATATTACCCTGACCTGACCAAAGTTTAATGAGGCACTTGAAAGTTAATTTATCAGGCGAATTTATTATTTAATTACCAAATTACTTAATTACCCATTAATGAAACGTCGTATGAAATCTAGAGCTATAAAATCTTCGGTCTGTGGTTGATTTGGCTTCTGTCACCAGTCGTCAGCCAGACATCTACATCTGTCTGTTCTGTCTATTTACCTATTACATTACTGACATGGCGCCGTTGCGTTTGCGCATTCTTACAGTTGCATTGTTCATTTAAAATTGATGTGATAAAAACATAAAATCCTACGATTTTCTTTACCATGGAAGGCGGAGATTCGTTTTTGTCATGTGCAACAACAGTTGAATGGACCACTCCCCAAGGATCTATCTTAAGAAAAGTGAACTACAGAACAGCATCGCTTCGACTTATACGCAACGAATTTCGTGAAATGTTTATGGAAATTTCAAGTGAGAAACACGCAGCTATCAGGTTAGCACTTAAAGGTATCAACGTGTTTAAGAAGTTTATGGCAGAGGGGAAAGCTAGCATTAAGTTTCAAGATGCAGGATGCACGCTCTTCATATCCAACGCGCCACCAACGAATCTCGTATCATTCCTTAGGACTATCTTCGTTAAAATGACGGGTGAAAAAGATCAATCTTCCACCACTACTTCTAAACAGTCAATGAGAGCCAAATTGCTGAGTGGAAAAGCTCAGTCATTTGAAGAAATAAGTCCAGTAACAGTAGCAGATATACATAACGCAAAGAGCAAAATTTCCAAGGCAACTACAACGACACCTTCTCCACCATCCAAAAAACGGAAACATGACGATGCTTCAAGAGGTCCTGCCCCTAAGAAGCTGTATTCTCCATCACCCCTGATAACAACTAGTGTGTTGAATGCAGAACAACAAAGAGTGCTTGAAGCTTGTCTTGGTGGGAAGAATATATTCTTCACAGGATCTGCTGGAACGGGCAAGAGTTTCTTGCTGAAGAGAATTGTGGCAGCTCTGCCTCCTGATGTCACTGTAGCAACTGCTTCTACTGGTGTCGCAGCATGCCATGTTGGTAAGTTTTAAAAATAGACAAATAAAAATTGCTGTAATATTTGTATGTATAAATAAATATTATTATTATTATTTTTAGGTGGGACAACACTTCATGCCTTTGCTGGCATAGGAGATGGAAGTGGTACAGTTGAACACATGTGTGATAGGGCATTAAAACTACCTCTGGTAGCCCAAAAATGGAGGAAGTGTAAACATCTGATCATTGATGAGATTTCAATGGTTGATGGTGCTTTCTTTGAGGTAAATTATTGGAATATTTTTTTACTTTGCATTATATATTCAATATGATATGACTATATTAACAATGGCTTTCCTTTGCAGAAATTAGAAGCTGTAGCCAGACATGTTCGAAGGAATGACAAACCATTTGGAGGACTACAGCTCATACTTTGTGGTGACTTCTTGCAATTACCACCAGTTGTTGAAAAAGGAAAGACGGGAAAGAGGTTTTGTTTCCAGTCACCTTGTTGGGACAGGTGCATTGATCTATGTTTTGAGTTGAAAGAAGTTCACAGACAGAAAGATCAAGAATTTATCTCCATACTCAATAGTATAAGGATAGGTAGAGTGACAAAGGAGATAAGTGATAGGCTTTTAGGCACCGCTAGGCAAAAGATTGAAAGTGATGGCATTTTAGCTACAAGGCTGTGCTCACATACAAATGATTCTAAAATGATAAATAATTCCAAGCTGCAGGATTTAGATGGGGAAGAAAAAGTGTTCTCGTCTCAGGATAGTGACAATGCCAGTAAAACACTTGACATGCAAACTATAGCTCCAGCAAAATTAATATTAAAAGTGGGAGCTCAAGTGATGTTACTCAAAAATATAAATGTAAATTCTGGTCTTGTGAATGGAGCTAGAGGTGTGGTTGTTAGATTTGAAGAAGGACTACCTGTTGTAAGGTTTAAAAATAAAAAGGAATATATGGCCAGGGCTGAACGTTGGTATGTGAAAAATTCTAGTGGATCATTGTTGTGTAGAAGACAGGTTCCATTGAACTTAGCATGGGCTTTCTCAATTCATAAGTCCCAAGGGTTGACATTGGATTGTGTAGAAATGTCACTGTCAAAGATTTTCGAAGCTGGGCAAGCTTATGTGGCTCTTAGTAGAGCTCAAAGTCTAGATACACTGAGAGTTTTAGATTTTGATTCCAGGCATGTGTGGGCAGACTCTAGTGTTCTAGAATTCTATCAGAAATTCAGGCGTCGCTTGCAGCAAATGGAAATAATACCGCTGGGGCGATCACTTGCCGACAAAACAAATAAGAAATTGCAACTGCGAGAAATTCTTGAAAAGCAAATGAGGCGAAAATAGTCTTATAATAGGTGATATTAACATTAATTACCAGACTGAATTCTATCCATTAAAATATTTAAAATATTTATACTATTTATCAGCATAGAATATTAAGGAAGCATTTAAAATTTTAGGTTATTAAATGAATGATGATAAGACTTTGTACAATATAATAAAAATATTATTCATGTTTTTTATTTTATTTATCATAATAATGCAAGACATTCTTTGAAACAATCACACACATTTCCATACAAACATCTTGTGCAAGATAAGCTTGCAAAACAAAAAAATTACAATGATCAAGGAAGTAAATGTGACATTGACATTGATATGAATGATGAGGATGAAGATGAAACTTAGTGTTTATCTAATGCATAGGTAGGTACTTTATTTTATCTAGTTACTTAGCATATTCCACATTGGTTAGAACCAAACTCATAATACCTGCATGCCTTGTCAAAGGTTTTCGTTGGCAAAGCATTACTATCTGCTAATAAAACTTTTTGAAAACTATTAGTTACTTAAACAAAATTAAGAATTAGCATATAATAATAATTAACAAATAAGCGGAGCTTTTCATCCTGGCCAGGGACCGTGTAAAGTATGTGGAGCTGACTGGCAACCTTCACTAGTTGGAGAGAGTAAGAAGAAGAAGAACAAATTAGTTTGTGGAATAATTCATTTGGCAAAAGTTGATTTTTTTAATGATTGGATGTCATAATAATAGCATAGCCCAATAAACACCACATGGTAATAATTTGCTAGTTAGCAGACAGAAAGACTGGTTCTACCTTCAGTAGGTACCCTTAATTAGATTGTCATTATCATTAATATCTAATTACTGCTGGCAACACTAACTACCGTGACTCAATAGCAGTCAGAATCTCAATTTGTTCTTCTAAGGTGGCCTGTTTCTCTTGCAGACACTTAACAACATACTTATAGTTTTCTATATTCTGTTCCATTTCTTTCCTACCCGACTTGGTATCAGCCAAACTCTTCTGCAACACTTCCAGATGTTTGTTGTTCTTTACAACAGATTCAGTGAGCATATTATTCAAATACTCTTGCTTTTTTATCAGAACCCAAAGTTTGGCTTCAACCGGGGCATCAGATCGACATCTTAAGTCATCAGTTACAAACTCGTTCAAGTTAATGGGTTCCTTCATTCTCACTAACGTAAACTTGATATCAGACATTAGTTCAGCTTGTGTCAGTTTGCTGAGGGCCTTGTCCAACTTGGTCCGTCCAGTATCTGAACCCTGCAAAAGGATAGTACTTCATTATATCATGGGTGTGTGTTTAAAACCCTTTAGACGCCAACAACACATTTATCAGCACAGCAGGTTATTCCGTGATTATATTATGATACTACTACTTTAATGCAAAAGCGGCCTTTGTTCGATTGGATTTAGGTTCAACTTAAGGCATCACAATAAAGAAGTATGGGTGATGTCTCTCGTATTTGACGTGGCCGAAAAGGTTAACATATTTGCTACTATGCTACCCTTTTATCAGTGTTTTCCACTTGGTAGTCAACACTGCCTATACCCAGAGAACTCAGCACTGAAAATCTTATATTTGAAGTAGTTTATACAGACACTACTCAATTTGCCGAACTTACTTTAACAGTTGTTTTGGGAACAGAATCCAATCCTGTAGAAGGGAACAGTGTGGGTACAGCATTAGGCTTAAGCCTCCTCTGACTGTCCATGTATTTGTTCTCAAAATGTTTAGAACAAATTCTACTCTTAGCCCAGTCCAAGATAGCGCATCTATTCTTCAAAACTTGAAGCCATCGGTTTCTCATCTCTATTGAAGTGGGGCATCTACAAACAAAACAGAGGTTATGTTTTTAGTGTGAAAGCCGTGGGCTCTAAAGTCTTAACTAACAAAGTAATTTTTTTTTATCAAGAAACTTATAGCATATTTTTTCTTAGCACATAAATAACCACGGAATTATTATTTTCTTACGGGTGGAAAGATACGCCGGGAGCTTTGTTGAAGATCGACGTTTTGCAGCCTTTAATAACACAGTGTGCAGGAGCCATGGCTAAGAAATCTAGAGAAGTAGTTATTTCTCAATATCACGAGGTATGTAGATACTGAAATGTAAGTTTCCTCTAGAAATAGCGATCGACGAAGTCGTCAACACAACAAGTAAGCTGAACACCTGAACTGAAGCAAGCAAACAAAATAGTGTCAAGTGTCAAATTGACAATGAAATGGACTTTTTTTTTTTTCCAATGTTGCCAACTGTAAAAACTAGAGCCGTCGTGGTCTATGCAGGACCCTGTAATGAGGAAAATAATGTTTTTGTGGGACGTACTTATGCAAACAAAAAACTTCTATTAAAAAGACTATGTCAACTGTAATTTCTTGTTGTAAATTTGTTTTAAAATTAATATCAAGTGACTAATCACTTATGTTTCTTTATTTTCTTCATAATCTAAGTGAAAAGCAGTGTAGAACTCGTCCACAAAGTTCGCCCTTGACTTAACTAGCCACTGGACTTAGTTATAATGGAGCGTTTTAAGCACAATCGTACAATCGTACAATCTACCATTTTAGATTCAGTCTTGAGACATGTAAAAGGTAAAATCTGCCCTAGTTTAATTTCTACTCTTAATAATTTTAATATTCTCAATAGATACAATGACAGATGTGATTTTTTGTCTTCTCGAGCCACTTAAATAGGAAACTCAAAAAAATTATATCTAAATTTAATGCAGTCAAACACAATGTGTAAATAATGAAAAATATATTTAAATAATGAGCCTCCGATAAACATAATAAACATCATTCCAATATACAATAACGATCAATAAATATTTTCGCTTAATAACTAGTCAGTTACGCGGATAGCGACAGGTGGTATGAATCGCCAAGTATGGCTGACCTCCGCACAGCCTTGAATTAGTGACTGCTGGTCTGAATCCTTAATCGGAGCAGGATCATCTAACACTGGCTCAGTTGTAGAGCACTGGATGTCAATTTTGTATTCCCCGGGCGTCAAAAACACGACTGTGCATTCGTGGTACGCTTTGGCTGCTTCAGGTAGTGTAGTAAGTAGAACTCTGAAAAAAAAAAAACGGAATTTATAAGCCTAAATTGTCTTATCACATGAATCAAGAATGTTTATTTCTTGATTTTTATGTTTACTTTTACGGTTTTACAGTTAGAAATTAAATTTCTAAATGTCAGTGAAAATTAGAACACAGAAAAATCCGAAAAGTAAAGCTATGGCCGGGAATCGAACCCGAATCCTCGTCATTCCGCGACGCGTGCTGTACCCCTACACCACCCATAGCAGGTAACCTTCACCATATTTTTTTATAGAACTTTTGCGAGAGAGAGAACGCCTATTTTACAGTTCATTTAAAAACGATACTTTCTTGGCTTAGGCCACAATTAGCTTTCGTGACTAAATAATTTTCATCTAAGCCTCACAGGGACGCTATGGCAACGACTGATTTCTATAGGATCCGTATATCTTATCTTATAGAAATTGGACGTCGCCAAGTGTGTGACAGCAGATACATTTCTCTATGAATTATTCTTCTACGGTGGCCGGGGACGACGCCATGGCATCCCGGTGAGGCAAGGCTCCTAGCTTCATTGACAAAGTAGAAATAATAAAAATTTGTACAAGTGACCTGTCACTATTTGTCTCAGCACTTACACGTAAAATAAATAGCATGCCTCGCGCTCGCGCAGATGTAGAGACGGCATATACACGGGAGCAAAAGAGACAAATAGTGACAGGGCATTGTTCGTATAAAATAATTTCGTATAACAGACAGCCATTTACACGTGCTGAATGGAAATGGATCAAAAAAATTATCAGTAGAGTTGAGAAAAAAAAATGACTATAATTGTGACGCTACCAGACATGCATGATTCTGTCGCACTCACTTGTTATTGCCAGCGGTAGCGACGCGATTATCCAGCTTGTAGCAAAGCACGCCGTTGTTATAGTCCTGGTAGAACTGTACGGAGAGGCAGAGGCGGCGCAGCGGCCGGCTCAGGTGGTTCCACACACCCACGCCGAGCGAGAGGCACTCGCCTGCCGTGCAGCTGTACTCTTCTTGTGGCTTGATGCACTGCGAGTTCACGCTCACTTCTGCAAAAGGTATGGTACCGATTATTTATACTGTTACTGAATTTATTGTCCGTGTCATTGTTTATATGTGATCTCTGTATTTTCTACTCTGTTAAAGTTGGTTGGTTTCAAAAACCTTTGATTCCTATAAATGAGATAGATTGGTAAGAAAAAACTGTCAAAATTATATCAAAATCATTATCAATAATCATACATATTTCTGGCGCAACATCAACCAAAGAATTAACTATACGGGTCGCTATGACAGTGAAGAATATTATGCTATGCGTGCTGCGCTCTGTTCCTTGGACCAGCTACGACCGTTGATTTCCATGTGCATGTCGTTCCGTAGTTTTAGACCATTCTTTTTTTGCAGTTTATGATTTGGTAGCCAGTGATTTACTCTAGATAATACCAATATGTCATCTAAGTAGTAGTGCGTGATGTAGTGAACGCTCAAGTGCAAAAATAAGTATTTGTACGACTTATTACCCCGGTGTAGGAGCGTATGGCACTTATTTATGAAACTTTAGATACATATTATTAAAGAAAGAAAGAAAGAAAGAAGACATTTATTCCTTTTTGCAAGACACACAAATATAAGATAATATACACAATTTTATAGAAAATAAACAAGGTAAAACAAAACATAGACATGAAAAATAGATCACCAGCGTTGTGTGTCTTCGCAAAAGACACACAACGCTGGTGATACACATAAACATGACTGTGATGCTTGATCGGGCTTGATCTATATGGAAATTGTTGAACAAGGCGCGCGCTCCGTGATTGTACATATCTACTTACCCCAGTTCAAAGGCGACATGCGAACAATGTCCATCATAGCTTGCGACAGGGTGATGCCCTTCACGGAGGCCTTCCCGCTAATGTCGGACTGCATCAACCGCCAGCTCAGCGCCACGTTGTTAGTGATGTGCTCAGAACACATTAGTTCCAGGCTGTTCGTTGATGTCCCTGTGCTTATTGATTTGGATTCCATTTCTGAAAAATATTCGTGTGATTGATGTATCCAGCCAGTATTGTTCCCGTAATGTATACCTACGTCACGTCTTTACCCCTAACGGGGTAGGCGGAGCCTAGGGTAACTACATCTATAGGGTATGTTTAGCGTGACTGTGGGTGTACAGGCGGAAAGGAGAATCAAAATAGTGATGGGTTGCTAACTGCATCGCTTATAACATGATTCCTAAGATTGTCGCCCAAATCTTTGACGGGCTTTTGCAATCTGGGCGCGAGAAGTTGCTAGTACATTATAAGTTATTTCTTTGCTCCCAGAGCAGCATGGAAAAAAACGACATGATAATCCGAATTAAGGCGATAAGACCGCCTATTATCTACCTTGTTCTTTATGTCTTAATTGTTATGGTACTGATTTGTAGTGTCCAATAAAGAATGCGTGTATTGTATTGTATTCATGTACACACAGCAAAGCGAATCGGTGAGCACCCTAGTTATCCAAGTGTGTCATTCTATACACACATCCGCACTTATCCGCTGCCTTATTACGCACACAACAAAATGCCCTGTCTGTGCTAATTGTGTTTTCTGACTACCTTCACGCATAGTTTATTCAAACCTGCTGGTATTTTGTTCAATGGAAGCATAATTTTGCCACCAGTATTATGAGCGTGGTGGCTCAGGTGTATTGACCTAGGGTTATGAAACCTAAAGAACCGGGTTCGAATCCTGCACAAGTGTATCTTTTTTGTTTTCAATTTTAAATAACTAATCTCAAAATAAACTCATGTTTACCTAAAACAAGAAAAAAAGGACGTAAAAGAATAAAACAATAAAATGCAATTATTGGTTCAAATTGTTTATTGCAACATTTAATTTTTATTGTATTAGCCTCTATTTGTGTTATTATTATTATTACCAAAAGTAATTAAATTAGCTAAATAAAACTGCACACTTTTCCTTATAGAATAATATTCATAAAATAACACACACTTTAGAGGCCAGTATGATTTTATGTTTACTAAAAAGTCTTATGTCACTAACATAATAATTATCTTGCAAATTGAATACACAACCATAATAGGGCTATTTTTAAGATGACACATAATTAATATCTTAAATTCTGGTTTATTAGGTTTAAGTCTGATAAAGATGAACGAAACGTTTTATTTGCGGACGCGTAAGTCAGTGGTGAAATGAATAGACATGTTAAATGACAGTCATTAACAATAACATCATTTCACACTGGGTTATAATCTCCACTTTGAAGCGACTAAGCTACCTATCTCGATTTGGTTTGGATTTGGACACCAGGGCCCATCGATGAGATCCAACCCCATAGCCTAAAGTAACACTGCCACTCGTTCTGCACTGTAAAACATTACTGTGTTTATATATTTAATTAAGTTAATATATTTCGTCTTCATCACTAAAAATCACTACATTTGACTTTGATTGATGTAATAATCAAAGTCAAGATATTCACGAGCAAAGGTTTCTTCTATGCTGGTCCGTTAAAGCATGTTTTTTGCTGGTCTACGGCAATGCAATCCTGCAGCATGCAGATGGTTTCGCACAGGTTGCAACGTAGCATTGTGTCTTGTTGCTGTGAAATGGGTCACTAGCGGGTGCGGCAACTACATAATGTCCAAATCAAATGGCAGGAGATGAGGCTTCAGGTTTAGGCCCAGAACGAATATTTTTATCGTGTCCGAAGTCTGCGTAAGGGTGAATCCATAATGGCACAGTCTTCCGCTGCAAAATAAATGAAGTTTAAATAAAAACATTTTTCGTCAAAGAAAGTTGTTTAAAACATTACCGATAAAATAATAAGTCATTGTTTTTAACACCGTTTGTCTACTTACCCATATCAAAAAACGCCTAGCGATTCCTTATATAAATAGTTATATTGTTTTGCTCTTTTCAACAAAGATAAATGAAAATCCATGTTTTGCCAATCACAAGGTATTCGAAAGGCAAAATTAAACAGTTCGTAAGTATAACACACGGTTCATCCCGCAGCTAATAATGGCTGCCAGCGGTGACAGTTTGTTCACAAAATCATATTATTAGAAATTTGAGGGTAGAAAACACTTTATATTGTTTAAGACGATAACGACCAAAATAGCCATCAGCTAGCAACTTTTAAACTCCAGTAAAAAGAGTCATACCTATTAATAATTATATTAAAAGAAAACACAATGCGTTTGCGTTTTTAACATATTATATAAGAGTAAAATTAAACATACAATAGACTGCAACCACCATAAAATTAAATAGTTACGGAAAAAAATAAATTATAATTTCAACCTTATTTCAAAGCTCATAAAACAGCTATTTACACAAATTGCAATACAGTAGTCGCAGATTGAACATAATTCATACATTCACCATGTAACTTGCATACCTCGGTGGCCTAGCGGTCAAAGACAGGTCGAAGATTTGACTTCTGCTTTAGTGAACCGGGTTCGTATCCGAAGAAAACGGAATATAAAATAGTAATAATAAAATGACATTTTTGGATGTTATTTCGATGGCCGTGCTGGTTGTGAGGAATATTGCTTTGGAATTGGAATCTCAGACTTGTTGAGAAATAATAATATAACATCGTCGCATCAGTGAGATGGTAACTACTCTTCGCTAGTAATAATAGTTCAATGCGTGGGATTGCATAAATTTGAAGATTCAAGGTCGAAGGAAGCTTCGATTCGGTTCTCTCGCTTACACTGGGGATGACAATATCCAATGTAAGATTAGGTAAAATATTTTTAGGACAGTCTAAATAAAAAAAATACTTTTACATTATTTTTGTAGAAGTAACTGAAACCGGAGATATTGCATTTTCAGCCTTTGAGTGTGACACGATACCGGCGGGGATTATTTTCATTTAATTTGTAATTATTTTTTACTTAATTTATTATAAACTAACTTAAATAGTTGTAACTTTCTTCATTGTTATTTTATAGTTAGTTGTTGTTTATTCAATAAACAGGTAATTTACAGTGACATTGCTCATTCATCTTGTTGCTAAAAAATCTGTACTTAGGGGGTAGATTTTATGATCGAACTCACTCACACATTCACATGTCATAGATTCTACTTAACGTTCATGTCGATACTCAACACGCATAGACGTGTGCGTGGCTGTGCTAACCGCATTATTTTGCTGTGTGTACATGAATTATTAGGGTGTGCATTTTTGGACCGTTCATTACGAGAACACACTACATTGACAAGTCTCCTCCTGCAGCGCTTGTACCTTCCTCCTGGCGGGAGGCGGGCGCGCGGAAGGGGCAGCGCGGCAGGGGGACGGGCACGCGGCAAGCCTCGCGGCTCTCTATCAGGATGCGCTTCTGCGGCGCGTAGTGGAACTCCATCTCCTCGTCCGTCAGGTTGGACACGTCTAGCACTAGGTACAGTTGGCTGGGGCTGGAATTTATAACGACAAAGTTGCACATATCTTTCCATGCCAGCTAACACTAATATTATAAACGCGAAAGTCTCTGTATCTTTTTATTGTCTCTTTACAGCGAAATCGCCGTACCGATGTTATTGAAATTTTTCACGGAGGTAGTTTGAATATTGAAGATAAAAAAGGTACTTTTATCCGGAATACATTAGGCTATCTAATGCTGCATAGATGAAGTCGCGGCTAACGAGTGGAACAGTTAAGAGGTAAACTTTGTTTGTAGGTAATCTCTAGAACTAATTACTGAACTAGTTTTCAAATTTCTTTTACTCGTAAGCGGTACTATCCCCCATAACATCAGACTACTTTTTATCCCGATAAAGAACAAAACTTCCGCAGTCGTAATTGTGGCCCAGCTGTTATTAGCTGTTATAAATAAGCCTATTTTCATGTGGCAAGTAGATAGTTTGGACATTGAGGAATGCAATAGGATAAAGTGCTACTATTTTGTTTGTCTTTCGGCGATCTCCGTTTTTCATATGTTTGACGTGTGAACTGAAGACGAATATAGCTGAGACACAATGAGAAACTAGATGCACTGTATTTTAATAGTGACGGACGAAGTAGTAGTGATTTAATAAAAATTTACAGCATTACAGTAAAAACGAATGCACTTTAGAATTCAAATCAGGGATGTTACGGAGCTTCGACTCCGGTTCCGTTGAGTTGGAACTTCCGATTATTATTACACCTTCGGTTCCGACTTCGGCTCCGACATTTTTAAATCGAAGGTTTTAATCGGAGGTCTAAGCATAACATAGCGGCGGCGGCGGCCTGTGTCGACTGTAATGAACAGGTTCATACATGTCGCGCGGGGAATCCTCCTCCGTTACATCCCTGATTCAAATATACAATAATATAAATAGATGATTAAGTAATTGAGATCATTGAAATGCAGTCGTACTCACATTTCCGCCGGCAGTACATCCCAGTGCGTTATGGATACGCTAGGCAGCAGCTCCAAGTTGATTTGCAGCGAGGATTGGCGGCAATGCATGTCCTTACCCTTGCCACCGGAGTACCTTATTATCACCTACAGTAATGACACTCAGTTTCAGCTTAATTGGTCATTAGGGTCATTCTACTTTTAAGCGCAGGTCGATTTTTTGACAAGTGCTCGTCAAATAATATTTTTATAAAAACGTTAAAGTGCTCGGTTTTGTAATTTAATAGGTATTGAAATAGTTACACAACTTAGCTTACATTTAAAATTATCACTACATTTAAAAAGTCACTATAATTAGCTTTAAAGTAGGTAACATAGTGGTCACGCATGTCCCCGCCATTTGTATGGAAAAAGTGTATTTACCGCTGTGTTACCAACTTTTCCTGATAAAATATCAATAAATTTAAAGTGTTTTGTTTTGAACTATTAAATTTAGTTGTTCCAGTTTCAATATAAGTCAAATTTACGTGAAAAAAATGTCTAAAAATGCCTTTAATTTCACCAATGATTATTATGCGCTAAAAAGTAGAATGACCCACTAAGTGAGTGGTAAATTAGTGTATTACGCAGCGCGGCGAGTGTGCGTGTCTCAACTTGCTTGCTTGCTTGACAAAGTGTGGTTGCAATTGTATTCGTGCAAACCGTAGGTACGCACACGGCAAAGGGTAGTTTAGAACGGCCTCACACAGTCTTTGTTTTTCATGTTGTCTGAGTTAGTACTGACCTGAGTCTCGATCTGTCTTCCACGAGATGGCGGCATCACTGATATAGGAGCGGACCAGTTGGTTGTGTGGGAATTGGAGGACCTACGACAATAAATTATTACTTAAACCTTTAACTTAACATTACCTTTTAGAGATTCAACCTTTACTTAAGTATACACGTTTTTTTTAGCATGAGATAAAAGTTAAACAATCTTGAATGTATTTTTTATAGAAAATCACTTTTTAAAAATCGGTAACTGGAAATAAAACCGTAACAAAACAAATCACCATATTTCAGGGATTTTAAATTGGAATTTAATTTATTTTTTCAAATTGTTTTTACACATAGAATTTACCAGTTGCTTCTCTTCCCGCGCAGATGGTAAAAGCCTATCGAGGCGAAAGTCTTAGGAATCTTGTTATAGGCGATGCGGCTACCAACCCATCACTATTTTGATTTCCATTTCCAGCTATAGGTACGCCCTTAATCATGCTAAACGTGGTCTTAAGATTTTGTTACCTTAGGCTCTGTCTACTCCGTAAGGAATAAAGACGTGATGTATGTATGTATGTATGTAAAAGACATATCAAGATTGTTTTTGTTTTTGCTCACGCTAAAAAAAACCGAAGTATAAAAGTTTTTGTTTAACTTGACCTGTTTGTTTCTGGTTTGGGTCAGTTCCAATCAAATTAGTACCTCTAGTGGTCGGATTGCTCTGAAATTTAGTACACCTATGTAGGATGAATGACAATGCAAGTACAGTCAGCAAAAAAAATTTTTTTAATAAAAACTTAAGTCTCTATTTGAGATAGGTGCACACTACCTGAAGCTCCCAGAAAGGTTTCTGTTCGGAACTAGCCCACTGCTCAAGGACGTTTGAGCATTGGAGCTCTGCGTAGGTAGCGAGGTCTGCGCATTGGGGACGGGCGACCCCACCCGCGACGGGTAGTTCGAGGTCAAACTGTTCGGGAACATGTTCTCCCCGCCCACGCCCCCCAAGTCTAGGAAATCCGCTTCCCCGTACAACTTCATCGATATGACGGCTGTTCCATTGGGCGGGATTGGCAGCTGGGCCTGCATCTCCTCGTTGGACCATTGGAACACTTTTGATTGGAGCTGAGTGTCCGCGTTTGACTGTGGAAGGATTTTTAGCATTGCAGCGATTATTAGCTCTTTACGTGCACCAAGTATGTATGCGTCGGTAAATTTAGATTTAAGTGTGTAGGCGCCTCCTGTAAATCCAGAGACTACTACCGCGATGACATTTCTAGTAGTAGCATAGTAGCTAACGCTAACTTCGTAGACACAAATTTATTTGATAAGAATTGTAACTGAGCGGCGAAGGAAAACATCGTGAGCAAACCCGCACACAACTCAACTGCGAAACAATTCATTGGTGTGCGTGAAGTTCCCAATTAGCACTGGGCCCGCGTGGGAACTATAGGCCAAGCCCTCTCATTGTGAGAGGTGTGCCCTGTGCACTACTGAGTGGGACGAATATAGGCTGGAGATGATGGTGATGATGTAACTAAGCATAGATAGTTATGGGCCGAGATAGGTTTTCGAATTAGCACCGGACAACAAAATCAATTCGGCCATCTTTGTTCCTCTGTTCCTTTGAAGAGGCGAGTATCTTTTTTGGTGGATACATCTGATTCTTACTATAGTTCGTCCAATCATTTATTTTCTCGATGACAGCTCCCGTAGAATGTAACTGCGCTTTTTGCGCAAAAATTAACTTTTAAATGCGAGGTATAAAAAATATGACAACTGCCTAATTTTGTTCCTTGATCTCATATAATATTCATCTAAGACAAATTGAGTCCATATATGCAGTGATATTTTTTTAAAGTGCGATAAACAATAAACGTTTTCATAAAGTTACATTCTATGGGATTACAATTACAATGATTAATGCCATAGAATGTAACTTTATGAAAATGTTTATTGTTTATCGCACTTTAAAAAAATATCACTGCATATATGGACTCAATTTGTCTTAGATGAATATTATATGAGATCAAGGAACAAAATTAGGCAGTTGTCATATTTTTTATACCTCGCATTTAAAAGTTAATTTTTGCGTAAAAAGCGCAGTTACATTCTACGGGAGCTGTCATCGAGAAAATAAATGATTGGACGATCTATAAAGTAGTAGTCTGAGTCACACGCCAGAAAATGGTAAACGGGAGAACATTTAGAAGTGACAAAACGCGGCTAAAACATTTGCTATATTTTCTTTTTCCCTGACATTATTTGAGGCCGGCTTTATTGGTCATTTCTCTCAAAGACCCTTACTGCCAGTAAAATATTTATACTTCATGTTTTCAAATCTTACCTGTATAGCTAAATCCAAATACTCAATCGCCACATTACTTGTGTTAGTTATCTGCATGGTGCACTCTGTGCTCTCTCCATTGTATAACGAAATATTTGTTACACTACCGACATTATCCTCGCTGGGTGAATTCAGATTCCCAGATGGCGCTACTGTCGTCTCTATAGTGATAGTAGGTAGACTAGGTATGACTTCAATAATATACGAAGCTGGGAATTTGTTTGGCATAGGCATGTGTTTGAGTCTACAATTGGATTTTACACCAAGTGTATGTGTCGAGTAGCCCACTATTTGTAGTTCGCCAACTTCTTTGGGGGTCCCGTGGAGATTCACAGTAGTGGGCGTGTCGGGGGCCAGGACTATAGTCTCTGGGATAGACTCGAACACGATGCCCGAGGTTAGAAGACGCATGTTGGACACTTTGAGTTCAAAGGGCAGGGGGTTCGTGAGCTTCATTTGCACTTCGCAGATGTCATCTTCCACCCAAAGGTATTCTGTAAAAGGTGCTGCTGTTAAAAACGTGATGGTGAAACTGGTGTAAGTAGCGAGATGTTGTATTTTTTAAATTGTTTCATCGACGACTTTCTGGTGACATAATCAGAACCAATTATTACGCGAGGCGTGGCTATGTCGGAGAATTTGAAGAAATTGGTAACAATTTTGTGATTGTCATATCAAATAAAACATCGCGACCGTTTATAAAATCTTCACTTTTTCCGTTTACCTTGAAGGTAAAAAAAACTTTCATGAATACGTCTTGTGCTATCTGTGTTGTTTTAGGTCACCTGTCTGCTCCTCAAACTATATCCTCAGCGTGTACTGTAATGTCTCGACAGCATTAATAAAACAGGCATCGCTAAAATAAAACAAGATCGAAAGCCCTCATTCATACAGTTTTCTCAAAACTAATTAATCTCCGAATCCGACTCCCACGACATTCTACATAATCCCATCAAAAAATAATCGAAGCATGAACCTCACCCATCTTCCCCTCGTCCCTCCTGGCCTTCCTCTCGAGACTGCCGAAGTGTATGGGCGTGAAGATGAAGGGCCCGTGCTGCGGCTTGGCGTGCAGCGCGTGCGGCGCGCGCGGCGGCGGCGGGGGGCGCGGCGCGAGGGCGGTGCAGGCGGGCACGCGCGACAGGTTGGCCGGCGGGACCACCTCGCCCGACTCCAGCACCAGCGGCACCGGCCCGCCCTCGCACGCAGCCGACGTCGCCTGCCCACGCGTCAACCATGTCAACGACCATCAAAAGAGTGAGAGTCGCTGGAGTTGCATCAATATAGAAAAGGTTTTTGAGCGAATGGTTTTTTGTAGTAGTCGAGTTAGTGTGATTAAGTTGTTTCATTCGACAGTTTTTAAGACACTCCTGGTTAAGTTCTTTCATTCGAAATTGAGTCGCCCCTTTCGTGCCTTACCTACGCTTTGAACATTGAAAAAAATTTCTGACCACAGATTTACAGAGATGTTCGGTCTTTTTCCTTCTATTCCCACAATTTTGTATTATAAAAACTTTCTCCTGACAATAACGGACATAATTAGCGAAATCGCTCCTACCGTTCGCGCGTGATGCCGTGACCAAGGGATATAGGGATTCATTTTTATATACAAAGATTATAAAACAAGGATCAATTTCAAAAAATATATAGTTATGTCGCAAAATAAGTGAATACCCAATACCCGGATATTAAACTGGAACGTCTCGAATTATTCATAAGAAATATCCTCAAAGTCACACATGTTAAGACTCAGTGTGCACCACTGCCATAGGCGTCTAACCTCGAGAGACCGCCTCTAAATCAAAGCAAATTTCGAATCGTCGCAAAAAAAAAAAACATGTCAGTAACATTCTAAAGCTATACAGTAAAAACAATGAACGCTTTTCTAATATACTAATATACCTATAAGTTACGTGATTTATAGATTTTTAAATTTGCATAAAACTATTTAAGGAGCCAGGGGAATCACACGGCAAATCAATGAAATGTTGTAATTCATGTTACACCAGGATCGCTTCTTCAACTCGTGCCTATATTACCTGTAGCCGTATAGCGAGCTCCCTGTGCTCCTGGCGGGAGAGGTGCGGCCACATGGTCTGCAGCAGGAAGGTGACGTGGCGCGTGGCGAGCGCGGGGTGCCCCATGCGGCGCGCTGCCTCCTTCAGCTCGTGCTGGGTGTATTACCTGCAGCCGTATAGCGAGCTCCCTGTGCTCCTGGCGGGAGAGGTGCGGCCACATGGTCTGCAGCAGGAAGGTGACGTGGCGCGTGGCGAGCGCGGGGTGCCCCATGCGGCGCGCTGCCTCCTTCAGCTCGTGCTGGGTGTATTACCTGCAGCCGTATAGCGAGCTCCCTGTGCTCCTGGCGGGAGAGGTGCGGCCACATGGTCTGCAGCAGGAAGGTGACGTGGCGCGTGGCGAGCGCGGGGTGCCCCATGCGGCGCGCTGCCTCCTTCAGCTCGTGCTGGGTGTATTACCTGCAGCCGTATAGCGAGCTCCCTGTGCTCCTGGCGGGAGAGGTGCGGCCACATGGTCTGCAGCAGGAAGGTGACGTGGCGCGTGGCGAGCGCGGGGTGCCCCATGCGGCGCGCTGCCTCCTTCAGCTCGTGCAGCAGCTGGATCTGCAGTACCGGCCAACCTGACAAACGAGGCTCTTTTTACAAGCTTTTATGCGACCGAATATCCTTGGATAGTGACCCCGAACCCTTACTATGAAAGAGGTCCCGGCTTTGAATCCTGGCAGCAGGCACTTGCGTTGCCTAGTGCTCATACAAGTTTCGATTAGTTTGGGACTTGATTAATTGGTGTAAGTTGTCCTGGTCTGGGAGCAAAGAAAAAACATAGAATTCACCAGTTGCTTCTCTTCCCGCGCAAATGGTAAAAACCCATTGAGGGAATGGGCGAAAATCATAGGAATCATGTTATAGGCGATGCCGCTAGCAACCCATCACTATTTTGACTCCACTTTCCACCTCTACGCCCTCAGTGTCTTGCTAAACGTGGCCTGCAGGTCTTGTTACCTTAGGCTCTGTCTACCCCGTAAGGGATAAAGACGTGATTTGTGTATGTATGTATGTGTACGTCCCGAGACTTTTATCTATTTATATAAACTTGCAATGTCTGTTTGTTTGTATGTGTCTTATATGTCCGCTGGTCAATTCAAGCAAAGGTCAATTCGACCCATTTCCTGTGGTCTTATTGAATTGACGTACAACTAAGCACACATAATGTAAGTTAGACAACTATAAAATAAAACCGTGGCCTTAACTAATCCCACCGCAATACTCACCCACTTGATGCTGTATGACGTAGTTGGGGTCCAGGCTGAGCTTGTGTCCAGGGAAGCTGTGCAGCATGAGGTAGTAGCAGCGCTGCCAGTCCGGGTTGGGGTTGTTGGGGCTGACGTGGCGCGTGGCCGCCAGGCGCTGGCAGAACGCCGCCTTGCGGAGGAACCCTGAACACAACCGGCCATATTGCTTAACGCACTCGGAATCAGAAACGCCTCGTCATTTCTTTCTGTCAACCGGTATAGGATAAGGGTGGAAAAAGATGGTGAAAACGATCGCAAGTGTCAATGCGTTAGACAATATTTACTTAGATTTTTAGAATTTTATAACCGTGGTCGACCAATATTTAAGTACTTCGTTTAGGAGACTTAACGCTTCAAATAAACTTAGTTAGATGTTTGTTTTTTTTTTTTTGTGTTTTAATCTTGATCTTGCAATCAGTCCTTAGACTATAAGCAGATGAGTTGAAGTAAGGTTGACTTGTCGTAGAGGATACCCATTGGAATCCTCAGCTCCATTAACATTCACGCTTTAGCTGTCATTACGAATTGCTAAATCCATTATAGCTGGTCTCTTCAGGCGCTTTTTATGCGCTGTGTGAGCTAGACTGGTGGCCAGATGATTTGGGTGCCTTTGCAGTCTGTGCTTGTAGCGAATGGCAAATGAGGCCACTTCCTCTTGTACTGTTTCAATTTTGAGTTGCTCGTGTACCTCCGAATCATACGTTTGAATGAAACGCAATAAGTATAAGTTATGTAGGTTGACTCGTGACGTAACATGCGCTTAAATAAAGGTCCGTGACGAATACGTACCAATTTCCTTATAAAGCTCAGCAAGCGTGTCGAATCTCTGTATCTTCTCTTGTTCGCTCAGCGTCAAGTTGATAAACATAACATTCTGAAGGAAGCCCGACGCAAGCAGATAGTTTCCCTGCTCCACCGATATCCTGGCCGCTTTGAAACACGCCTCAGTCTCTATAATACCGGCATTCTGGTATTTGCTATAATCAATTATCGCATTACGATACCTACTGTCAATTTCATCTACTGACAGAAGATACTGATTGGTTATTTGCGATTGCGGTTGTCGCGGTATAGAGGGCAAGTCGGGGCCTAAAAAGGACTTTTGACTTTGATATTCGATATCGCTCGAAGACGCAAGGGATTCAGAGTCACCATTGTCAGTTTCAGACTGCCTAGATGACGTATCAATACTGTCTGATGACGAAGGTGTTAGCTCGCTGGGAGGGTTAACAGGGCTAGAGGTTTTGGAAGACCTAATGGGTGACGAGGTGGTCTTGAACTTTCTAAATGGTTCCGATTGGGCCTGGAATAGCGACAAGGGTTTGGTTTTGTTCGGCGAGCTCTCTTGTAGACTAGCGTTTCTTTGCAAAGGCGTGGGGTTCCTTAAATGTGGGTAGAGTAGTATGGCTGATGCTGCACAGAGACCTGAAATGACCGTTATTTTACGAAATTAGATATTGGTGAGAAATAACATAATATTAATTTAGAGTGCCAATATCATTGAGCGAGTAATCTACTCAAGTATACATAAATGAAAATTGTGGACTATGTAAACAAACCTCCCATCTGTCGCTAGCTAATATTTCTTCGTGAACTTTTGTCTCACTAGCTTACAACCCACCAGCTCAATATAATTGACCTTTCAACAATATATTTATAAAGTATGTCAGTCGTACCTTCATTAGCAGCAGCTAGCCATAGCCAATCGTTGACAGACCTCAGTATTTCAGCAGAAGAATGATACAGACTCAAACTTTCCGTCACTAAACCGGACTGCAGCGTCAAATCCGCTAAGTTCTTTGTCACGCGCCCCATGCACCGCTTTTTGTTGTTACGCGACTCCATATCAAGTCCTGTGGAAGTTGAATTTTTATGATAAACTGTTTAAGGCACAGACAACGAAGACCACAACCAATCTGTCAAGAGTATAGCGAAATAGAAGACTGTATTTTGAAAATTGGTCAAGTTTAACAACTACCTATTTTCAACTAACCGACAAAATCTTTCTTCTCAAACGGCGCCAAAAGCAGCGACACCTTCTCCAACTTCTCCCTGGACCTCTCAAGTCGCCTGGACTCGACAACCCAGAACAACGAGTTGATCAGATCGGCCACGTTCTGTTCCAGATCTGGTACAGGATCGTTCTCGCCGTAGAACATGGCGTGCGTCTTAAAATTGGACGGAGTTGTGAAGTTCTCTTCGGGTATTGGGATAGAGGCGCTGGACGAGGCTGATTGCGGAAAGCTTTCGGCTGAAGAAAGGCTGTCCGCTGGCTCGCTGGGTATAGAAATTCTGAAACCGTGATGGATAATTACCACTTGAAATAGGTGTTCCTTTAAAATTTAAGCTTAAGTGTTGAGTGAAGTTCGAAGCGGAACGTTCGTCTGGGCGTGCAGCGGCGGCGGGCTCTGTGCAGCGTCGACTCAAGACACCAGTATGAGTTTCATTTGTTTAACATGCACGCCGCAAGCCCCGCCGCGCCACACGCTCAACTAGAGCGTCCACTCAGGACTTGCACTAAGGCGTGTCCTAGAATCCCCGGAATCAGGCGCTGTCATATCATATTTTGAGCTATAGTAAGAAAGTAGTAAAATATGAGAGTACTGCAAAGGGTATTTTCAAAAAAACATGTACCCTTGACCTTTTTTTCCAAAATTTTGGGTTTTTCTGAATCAGAATTATTAGCACTATTTATTTTTGTAAAGAAAAAAAGTGTCCTTTGGTTTTTTGTCAGTTTTGTGACACTATACGATTTATATGGGGCGTCACAAAACGGACACGAAAAAGTTGTATGGGAAATTAAGGTAATCTTGTTGGAAAAAGGGTACACGTTTTTTTGAAAATGCCCAGTTATGTTATGTTAGATTAGGTATACATAACATATTTTACCACCAACATACTTATCACTGAAGCCTTCCTTGGACTTCTCATCATCAAATATGCTATACGTCTCAGGCTCCTGCTCAGGCCTCTTCATATTGCTGACGGGTCCAAACATGAAGGCGCGGGAGTCATACAGGGTGTTTGAATATTTGACTTTAAGTGATTCATGGACGCGGCACACTTCATTAAGCTCCACTTGGTTGTTGAACTTGCTTAATGTTATGAGACCAAGTAATCGCCTGCAAATAAAAAATATTACTAATAAAATAGAAAAATTATCAAACTGATTACGAGTTCAGAATAATGAGAATAGCATGTCACGTAAAGAAGTGTTTTAAAAGAGTGTTAAATGTATGAATAACTCTTTATTGTACATAAAACACATTAATTTTACAAAGGAGAAGTATATTCCATTTAGAGATGTCAACTAACTAAAGTGAGCTATGTAAACAAAACTTTTGAAAATAATATCAGATTTTGCAACATGAGGTGGTTTAGGATTACACACAAATAAATATCATTATGTATGAGTATTTGGCAGTGTTTGAAGAGTTATGAAATGAGAAAATTGCATTATAAATGCAGTCTATGAGTGAAGCACTTAATAGAACCCTACCATTCTTATTTTCTAAACACACTAATAACAATACATACATACATACACAGATCACATCTTTATCCCTTATGGAGTAGACAGTAGTAACCAGACCTACAGGCCATGTTTAGCAAGACTGGGGGCACTAAATAGTGATGGGTTGCTAGCAGCATCGCCTATAACATCATTCCTATGATTTTCGCCCATTCCCTTTATGAGCTTTTACCATCTGCATGGGAAGAGAACTGGTACATTCTGTGTTAATTCTTTGCTCCCAGACCAGCATGGAAGTAATAACAAGTCTTTATATAACTCGTCATTTGTGGTCAAATACATATGTAGGATGGATGACAATCAGGGGCGTGCAGTGGGTTCTGACAGAGGGTAGGCATATTGACAACAAAACCCGTATTGGTACGAAGTGTGTCAGGCACATTTACGTATGCTTACAAGTACTGCTTATATGCCTGTAAGGGATGAACGCGTCTGATGACAATGCAAGTGCAGTTAACAAAAAGTTAGCAAAAAAAGGTTGTATTACAAAAAAAAATTACCAGAACTAATTTTGAAATAGAAGAAAGCTTTGTGGCTAGAATAAAGTAATATTGCCTCTTGGCTTCATTACCTGTGAGTTTGGAAGTCACCCCAGTCATTGTTTTCAACAGGGTAGTCACGGACATAGCGGACCCAGATGTCCCTCGACTGTCCACTGGAGTCTAACAGAAAATGAAAATGTTCATAATATAATTTTCCAGCTTTTATGACACATGAAAACAGTTGCAGTTGTTGGTCACAGCCAGTTGTTCCTAAAGTGAAGTTTAAGATAACTACTCTGGGTAATAATTCCAATTTAATAGGTAAGCATATTTATCTTCCCATATAAGTAATTTGGTGTTGCATATTGACAACCACATTAGAAGATTTTTTAACAACACATGAAATTGCTGAATGTAGAACCGTTTGATTTGAAATTATTTTTTGCCAAGTTTTTTAATATTAGTATACACCATCTATTATATGCATTTTATTAATAATTAACTAAACAATATGTCTGGCGAGATAGACAGAATGAGCAATTTGGGTCAGTTCTCGCAGCTTACCCGTAACTTTGATGTTGTTGATCCTTTGTATTCTCTCCCAGAGTTTGTTGAAGTTCTTCAGCATGCCCCCCACGCCTTTGACGAGCACCAGCAGGCAGGCGTGATGCTGCGCCTGCTGCGCGTAGTCAGGGTGCGACATCACGGACTCTCCGGGCGCGTGAGACAAGATGTAGCTCACTGACGATCGCATTGATATCTCATCGGTTCACGCTTCACTACCTACGCTTCCACGTTATATAGGTGAAGGGTACGTCACTAACACAGAATTTAAGTATTGGTTAGAAGACTTGCTTTAATAGTGGAATTAAAACATATTCGAGAAACAAAATTGGTATTTTTTACGGGCGTATTTTCTTGTTTACGTCAACGTCAAAACATTGGTTGGAAACTTGAAATGTCAAAAATAGGGTGCACATATGGAAAATTGAAAGTCCCCAAACATAGTCAATTGGGAATGGATGATTATTTTGAAAGTGCTTGGTGATTTTTGTATTGATAGGAATAACCATCCTTAGCTACGGAAAAAAGTTTCAGATTTTTCCGTCGAGCCATATATTTTATAAAAATAAAAACATTTTACTCAGTCACTCGGCGGCCCCTATACGGAAGTAAGCAGTACGCCAATGACATAATCAAATAAAAAAAAAATGCTGCTTGAATCTGTGGTACACGATGGCATTTGTAGCTAAGAAAAGCAACGGCTAAGTGGCGCCGTCTGTAGATTGTTCGTGTTACTAACCAAACATGGGGAATTTCAATAAAAATGACCATAATATACATTTTTTTCTCAGATTTTGGAATTATTGGGTTATTTCTACTCCGAATCAAAAACACTACTGAAAGTTATATGAGAAATGTATGGTAATTTTAATGAAATCCCAAATAGGTGGTTTAGTATGGATGGTTATTCCTATCAATAGAAAAATCACCAAGCACTTTTAAAATAATCATCCATTCCCAATTGTAAAAATAATACTTTACCAATACGGCTCATTGAAATGAAATTATAATACTATATTTAATTAATGGCACGTGAGGCACGTGAAATTTCATGTGATATTATTGTACAATGGTTGTATACAAAAATATGAATTTATTGTTTCAGTAATAATAAAACTCTGTAATGTGTCTTTTAATATCCTATAATTTAAGGAATATGTTTACAACTAGCAACCCTATTCTTTGTTTCGTTTAGAAATCTTTCTAAGAATTGTAACAAATAATGAGTTTGGTTTACTGATTGGAATTTTTTAATTTTAATCGAAAGTATACAAATATTTCATATTATTTTGTCAATATTGCCCTTAGTTTAATGTTAGTTTACGAACATCGTTGCCATGATTCCGTTCAGGATTCTAGAATTTCTAGAGTACCGACCGACCAAGCGATCTTAGCGGTCTGAATCTGACTTTGACACATAACATAACCCTAAAATATTGTTTTGAATTTGTAATTTTTTGTTACTTCCCTGCCTCACTGTAGTAGTTATCGGCAATAAAACTGTGGTTCTATTTAATTCGTCACTTTAAAAAATTCAACATTATGGCATCGAAAGAAGGTGGTGATAAGGCAAAAGTAAGTAAAAACCTGGCAGAACTTGAACACTGATTTCGTGCAGAATGAAGCCATGGGTAATGAGCTTTGTTTTGTTCATAGGGCCCTCAAGGAGCGGGAGATGGCAAAGAAAAGCGAAGGAAAGAGTCTATTCTTGACCTAAGTAAATACTTGGAGAAAAGCATACGCGTGAAATTTGCTGGCGGCCGCGAAGCAGCCGGCATCTTGAAGGGTTATGATCCACTTCTGAATCTTGTGCTCGACAACACCACCGAGTTTCTTAGAGGTTTGTTTATCTTTCAGAATTATTTTTTTAAATTTCTAGTTCCTTCTAAAGCTTATTTTTAAGTTCCAGTAAAATATAGTATGCTAAGTTGACTTTTTGATATACAAGTAAGTATTTTTAGTAATATTAATACTAAGTATTTTTATCAATATTTTAAAATAATTTTATTTCTTACATTTTTCAAACTTTAAACATACAGATTGATCAACAATAAAAATCTTTTTTTCTTTCACAGATCCTGATGATCCATACAAACTATTAGATGACACCAGGGCATTAGGATTAGTGGTGTGCCGAGGCACCTCGGTCGTTCTCATTTGTCCCATGGATGGCATGGAAGCCATTCCAAATCCTTTCATTACACAAGAAGGTTAGATGTAGATGTATGATATACTATGTAATTTTTATATGTATAAGCTTGCATTAAATAATTTAAGGACCAGACAGACTTTCAATAAAAAACATAAGTCGTTTTCAAATTTCTTATTTATGAAAAAAATAAATTATTGCACATTATACTTAAGAAGTACATTAAAGTCCTATTTACAATCAATAATACTAAGGAACAAAATTCCATACCATTCATTCTTTGCTTCATTTGTTCTGGTAACTAAGTTATTTTTATATGATAACATTATTAATCCAGTCCGAATTCGTTCCTTATCCACGGATAGCTCTGAGGACATCCATGGCAGGTTATCATGTATTTATCATGTTGCAATACTTTTGATGTCAACTTGCATGTCTTTGGTTTGTGGCAGGCATATTCAACATCATCAAAGGTATTGTTCTTGCATTGCCAAGGTTTGAAATTCTTGATTTGAAGCACACTGGTGGGTTGCTTTATCCATTCAATTACTTGTTTATATGTTACAAAATACACATCTGGCAGTTTCAGTACTTCACTGAGGAATTTCTGAAAGAAAAATAAAAGACTAATTTCGCAACTTTAAAACAGAACAAAACCTTTTGTGTCATTCAACTTAAAGTAACCAAAAGGTAATCTACTCTGCATTACGCTACCTTAAACTGGGCTCTCCAGTTTACTTTGCGCCTGGCTAAAACAAGCTTTGCACGAAAAAGCCTAGAAATGGAAAGATATAAACTCTAGTCATAAAAGTCTCGAGTCATACTAAACATGGTTGATAGGTCTTGTTACCTTCGACTCTGTCTATCGTGTAAGGGATAAGTACGTGATTTATCAGGTATGTATCGCACCGCTTTATACTAGGTATAGGTACCTTGCTTTTAGCCCATTTTTGTTCTCAAAGGGACACATGCCACTTGACTTTTACACTTCAAACATATAGTGTGGCAGTGTCACAGGACGAATTTAATTCTAGATAATATCATAATCACCTTAAACGCGTTCAAATACTCTGTATTCCTTAGCCAAGTGGAGTTCAAATGTATGCCAAACGGCGCCCTATTCCTCATATAATGCCTCTTGAAGTTGTTCACTAGAATATCGTAGACATCTTTGTCGACCAACTTGTTGGGGCAGTGTTCGAGAGTGGCGCAACTGGTCTCGCCATTCAAAAGGGGGTTGATCACCATTTCCCACAAACCGGCGTAACTTCGAGTCGGACAATACTGGTTTGATCCTGTAAAAGATGTTTCGTTGGAGCTGATACTAGTTGCTTGCTATTTTGAGAATGGACTCATATAAAGTTTGAAACACATTGGCGTCTTGTGTGATGTATTCGAAGCTTTTATAATAGCCGTTTTGGTATGCGATAGTTTCTTGTGGCCATTACAGCTCCAAAACACCCCTAATACGATTATAATTTATTGAGTTTAAGAGGTTAACCATTTGTATTTAACCCCCAAATACCATGTGCGCTCATTCTTTGCTACAAAAAGGTTATGGGCCATAATTAGATCAAACAAGCAAGGTAATGGCTCAGCAAGGATGGAAGGAAGGGGGCACTTACTACGGCAAAGTTGGTAGGATTCACTAATGTCAATTGGTTATTTTACTGAACTTATAGTCCTTATATTAGATGGGTTTATAAATAAATAAATATGTAAAGGGAAAGCATCAGAAGAAGCTGGTTATATTTAACCTCCACACGCTTGTGCAGTAATAAATGTGCCATTTACATAATGTATGGGGACAAGCGGGAAAGTAGTCTAGATTCAACCGCGTTAGCACAAAAGAACAACGCAGGTAAACGCAAAATAATTTCACGGAAACGAATGTCAAAATCTCTAATTATGTAACAGTTATTACTTTGTTTCCAGTCATTACTTTCTTCGAAAAAACGTCGTAGACCATAATATCGAACAATAATAAAATTGTATGCGTGACATGCGATCGCATGACGTTATTCGGAACTTATAGTAGTCCGGAAAACAATTTACATGTGTCGATATTAACAACGTGTACGGAAATAATTTACAGTTTTAAATCGTTAGGAAATCGGTATCTTTACTTAACTACAATTTGTTGCGTAATCTTTAACAACTCTGCGCATCATGTCATAAACGCAAGTAACGTTTCTAGTCGACAATCGCAGCATAACAGTTACCTAATAATTTCACACGGTCTAATTATATGTAGAGTCAAAGATATCTCGTAGACAAAGAAATACTCGTCGTTAGGTAAAAGTAACGGATCAATATCGTTAGTGCATTTAAAATCTCATATTTTCATATAAGAAAGGAATCAACATGAACGAAGCTAAAGGAATTATTCCTACTTTCCTTTATTGTAACGCGCTCACTCATGCATGCCAGCTATATTCCGCAAAATTGATACAGGAAAAAAGGTTACAAAAAGTCCTAATGAAGACATCTTAAAGCCTTATATGTACAAGGCAATTTGCCGTGTTACTGTATACTTTACCAATGCACTTGTGCGGCATTTTATAGTCAAGTGTGTACGGCCAGTACGGCAGGTCAACGGCCGGCGCAACCATAGTCGCGTCATATATGAATCCAAACTCTTGCATCATGAGGAACTGACGGTTCCACCCCACTGACAAATACGGGACACGAAGACCCCTGGGAACAAAACCATAGTACTACTATTTTAAGTTAACCTTAAATCTTGCCTAAATCAACTTTAATGGTCCTTTGAACCGGATAAATAATAAAGGATCACATTTCCTGCCGGCTGAGAGCCTCGAATCCTCTTCAAGTGATTGCAAAATTGTGAGCATTACAAAAACGCAATGTGGTTTTGACAGAGAATACGGTATATCTATGTGTCTGTAAGTCTTTATTACGTACCTGAAGTCCTCCATGCGTACTTTGGCGAACCTGTTTATGATGTTCGCTTCACCGACCATCTCGTCGAACCAATCTTCAACCGTGGCGTTTTTGGACCACCATTCCTCTGGCCCTCGATGCCTGAAGGCAACAACGATCGATGTAGTAAGTGGGTAAGTTATTAAATGCTTTATTGCGCCATTGAATTAATTTTAGTTAACTACTTCGTTTAACTTACGTAATAGAATTGACGGCGATCTCGTGCCCGTCGTTCCACAGTTTTTGCACATGCCTGTAGTTCGTGTATTGGTGCGATATAAAGAAAGTTGCTTTTATGTTACATCCGTTTGGGTTTTTTCGTTCCGGCGTGAACAACTGCTTGCTGAACACGTCCCAGTTCTCGTGGTTTACTGGACCGTCGAAGGTCAGGGTGATCATTTGTGGAGTCTACGATCAGAAAGAAAATTACACACGGTGACGCTTGTGGAGGTCGGGGCGAACGTTACTTTTGAGTTACGAAACGAGTGTTAGACATTAAATGGATGTGTGGGCTAATACTTTAAGTCAATATCTTCTTACCTGGTTAAGCGTAAGGTTCCCAGGAATGTCATTGCCGGTTTTGGAGCAAAAACAGTCCGGCTGCAGACACATGCCAGGGTCGCAGGGCTCCGCAGAGTTGGGGTCAAACTGGATATCGCACCAGCCCTGAGAAAACGCTTGATCAGGTTCGGAGAAAGTGTTATGGCAGCTGGCACGTATTACGTGGTGAGTTAGCAAAGATGACGTGGCATTAAGATCGACTCACTCACATTACTGGATTAAACTAGCAGTACATTAAAGCCATGGACAAACTCGGCGGGCAAGTTCTTTTACTCGTAAGTAGATAACTGTACCTATGTGTAACTATGGACCTGATATTTTTCTACGCTCACGGATAGCTTTATTTCCATGTAACTCTCTACAGTGTAAGTGTGCAAGATGCAAGTGAAATTTTATCTTTTACGCAAATCAAATCACACGCATTACATTTGTTACATGCTTATTTACTTTAAATACTTATTTTTTTGTGGTAAAGATAGAATTTCATTAGCTTCTTTTAACGATTATTCTTGTATGCGTTATGGCGCTAAGGATTTTAGGGTCAATCCTAATAGGAGTGAATTGTTTCAACGCTGTGACGTCTTTGTTTATAGTTTACGTCAGTCTATTCTATGTAACATGAGGACAAGTGAAAGCTAGACTAGACTGGACAATGGGCACCAGTATTGCCCACAGATGTTAGTAAACAAGACTGGCTAGATCTTACATGACCTGCATAAAATGTTACAAATTAAACAAGTCTAACGTCGCTATTCTTACGATACCTTCCTTTATCGAATGTCTCCTTAAATCAGGACACCAAGGTCGTAAAGTTCTCATACAAGACCGTAACTGAAATCAATGACTTAGGTATACCTACTTCATTAAAACGGATATTGGACGGTTATACTTATAAGTAGAGAACAAAACGGACATGGAAAAAATCCGAAAGGGCTGTATATCGTTTGCGCTAAAGTGCGTGTCTCAACGCAATTTAGATTTTGACGGAACTAGTGTAGGCACACGCGAGATGTTTATCGTTGGAGCAAACAATAGTCTTTGTAAAGACATCGAAAAATATTATATTATGTAAGTAGTTACCACTACATTTAACTAAAATTTCCAAGTTACTTCGTCTGAAGAATCATCACAATCGTTGGAGCCGTCACAGAAGTACTCGGCAGGGACGCAGCTGCCGTTGGCACAGGCAAGGTGGGTCTCGTTGGCGCACGGCGCTTTTTCCAGTAACGGTTTCGGGACCAAGGTCTCTGGATAACATAAACAAAAAAAAATGTCCCTCAAAATTAACTTCCTCAAAGCAACACCTGGTTCAATCAATTATCTGGATAACAATCAGATCACAGAAAGAAATATTTCTATGGGATAGCATGTTAGAGATTTCTAAAGTTTGGTCAAACAGAATGGCATGGATTAGATGGTCAAAATATCGGTGAAACATTGATAGATACGTATCGCAGCGAATTCGATTGTTTTAAAATCCACGAACCACGATCCTGTATTGAGCCAGTATCACGATAATAATGACCGTGAAACGCCACAAGCACTTTATAATCATGAATGACTTGACTTGGATAAAGAAGGATCTCACTAAAACACGAATAACGTTAGCTCCCAAATGTTCTGGTTAATAGAATTCGTACATCTTTGGTTGTATTTAACACGTTTTTTTAACCTTTGGTCACATCACAGTTGTGTACGTTCTGCGCGAAGTCACACAGCTGCCGGTTGACATCGAAGAGCAGACCCTTGGAGCAATGGAACTCGAAAACTTCGCTGTCCAGGCAGAGGTAGTATTTGGCGCACTCGTCGCTTCTCCATATAACTTCTTCCGTGCGGTCTGGGTTCCTGGTAACATAAAGGTTACTTTAACATTTAGCTTGAATCTGACAGAGCTATTTTCAAATAACTTCTGTGACCAAGTACGAGTATGAAAATAATGAAGATACATGATTTGAAGCCTACCATTTGAATTTAACATGATCTTAGTGGTGGTGGGTCGGTAGCTACTTATTTAAAAATAAACAAAAGACAATCTCCTAAAGAGGGTGGTCCTTCGACTCGGACAAGCCAGATAACCGGTCGAACAAACAAAGACCTACGTTACATAAGTTCACGGTCATCATAAATATTGATGAAAGAGCGAAAGTTAGCGGAAACGTGGACGCGACGGATGGTAGCTTCAGTCAAGGTTGCGGCGAAAGTCGGACGGGCAACGACCGGGGAAATAGAGGCAGTTAATGTTGATTTGCAAGTTAAGATGACCGTCCGCATCTATTTTACTTTGTAATATGTATAGGTATCCAAAGAAGGGCGCATGTCAGTAATGATTAGGGCTGAACATGGTGTTAAATCTGTGCATCGAAATAAAGGGGTTACGCTTTGCCATTATATAGATACTCGCGCTATGTGAGTCAGAAAACCAGCTATGGTTTAGAGCAGCGTGCTTCGCGTTTCGGGTGCATTCGGTTTCATACAAAAATCTCTAGTTCTCACGGCGACGGAAAACGAATGGATGGTTTTCTATGAAATATTACGCGACTTACTTTGCAACTCAAAAAATTACGCACCTTTGGCTGAGCCTTGGTCCTATTAATTAAGCAATAAGTACCTGCCTAAAATGATCGAAGTTAATTCGTATCACATTATAATGGCCCGAAATCTATCGGTGATGCCTAGATTCCCCAACAAGTTTAACTAGAATGCTCTCTTGGTTTTTTAGGAAAGTTTTAAGTTGGTAGAAATTTAAATCTAATACCGTTTAGCAGCTTTCAGCCAAGTAGATGCAAGATTGAAATTCCTAAAGGTTACTGAGCGGTTACGACTGCACCTACGGTGATCTCTGACCGCAGCCGATCGTGATGTTATATTATAACCAGCATAGCTGTCGTAACACGATGGTATGATGCAGGTTACAGCACTTAACGGCTCCATCCAATCTTAGACAGCTCATTCTCTCATAGACCACTTTATTATAAGTTATAATTATTAATAGGTAATAAGTAGGTACCCAAGTGTAAACTTGATATCAAAACTTTAAAAGAACAAGCATAGGTATTTATTATTTCGTAACTGTGTAGATAGGTATATATCTACTCGTATACATACTTTACTCGTATCTTAAGCCAATGAAAATTACCTAAGAGTATAACCAGATCCGTTGTTGATATTTTGCTTTTGGGATCGTGTGAAAAACCTAATGCCTTAGGTATAGGTACCTATGCAGAATGTATGTGGAGCAGAAAATTACGTTTTGGATGCTTTGTATTTTAGTAATGGAGTTTACACTATTAAGACCCGTAGGTAGGTATAGTCGAGATAGTAAAATGTACCTAGATATGCCTCGTTAGGAGCATATACCTAGTTGAATTGCACCTCGTACATCGTACACACACAAGTGCAACCATACTTCGCCAAGAAAAGTCGGCTATTTCACGTGGAGAGGCGTTGTTTTACCCGGTCTCAATTCGTTGGTCGCTGTTAGCTATATCCTTTTTTTTAATGGTCTAAGGTAACTTTAAAAGCTTACTATGACTAGGCAGGTTTGGGTACCTATGTTTACAAACTTATGGTCAAAAATATTTATGCCGTGAGTGATGCCGATGACGAAGCAGTTAAATTTCGACCAGTTGATTAAAACGGACTGATTTCACTCAGCTCAGCCGATATTGACTAATGACATAGTGATTTCTATTCGAACGGTAAGAATTGTCACCTATTATGTGCGTTAGTTCAGCTTTCTGTGGTCACTGACCATCCATTTATTAAAATAGTTTCACTTTCAAACAAAACAAAGGATTTGTAACTTTGGTACGCAGTAGGAGTCACCACATTTAATTTTTGCGATTACAGGGGTGCCTACTTTTAGAAAGCCTCGTGGGTGCTCATGCTTATTTGATGACTCGAAAACGGGTCGTCAGGTAATGAAAAAATACCTATCCCTAAAAGGCGATTACTGATCTGTTTCGTGATGTCTATTCTCAGGGGTGCTCGGCACCCACTGTTTATTTCTCATGGGTGCTCAAGCCCCCGAGCACCCACGGAGTCGGCGCCCCTGTGCGATTACCTACCTAGTTATAAAGAACATATTTACTGCTGGTCCATAATAGAAGGTTTGCAGAGGTAGGTAGTTACCAAAATGTAAGAACAGTCACTTTATATAATAAAATTTAAGACCCACTTAACTTAACTTAATGTTGAGTAGTTACTTTAATACTTTGTCATAAGCATACTAGTAAGTAATACACTTTGATACCAAATGCCAATTTAACGTTAGTTACAAGTTACAAGTGATTTTTGTAAATATCAAACTACAAGGTTCTAAGTATACTCAATATTATCATGGACTGAGTGTACAGTGTACATAGTTTTAATAAGCTAACTAAACCTGTAAAATCTTCCAGTTTCATGGCATTTAAAGTTTCCAGAGCTCCTTTTGCGCACACGTTTTCCTTGCACTCCTGTAATGAAAACAAAAACTTCACAAACATATTTGTATCACACCCACTTTTCTTAATGATATATTTAGCTGTTTGAAAATTCAACAGATTCTTGACGATTGTTTTTATAAATATCAGCCAAAGTCAGAGTATCTAGATAGAGTAGACTAAGTACCTAAAATTGCGCACGTGAGTAAAATCGCGATATAAAGTGAGAGGTGCCGCATGTTGCAAGCTCGGTCTCTGCAGAAGCACTAAGTTATCAACAACTCATTATCGTCGTCCGATGTTACTTTCTTTTACTGGGTGCCACCACCAATGAAGTGGGCTGGTAAGTCGGAACGATAATGATTATAGCCGAGTTAGAGCGCCTTGGAGTAAAGTTGAAAAAAGAAAGGTAAAAGTTTGCATGTTGAAACTGTGGCTATAGATAGACCAACCGCTTAAATGAGTCCTTGCGCGCGCGGCACAGGGGCGCGGGCGAAGACTCATTTAAGAGGTCGATCTATAAGAGGCTTACACCCCAGGCCCTTTGGCTTTTTGTTGAACTTTTATGCAGAAGGTGGTAGGTAGTAGATTCGCTCCAGGTTTACTTAGGTAAGTACTTATTTGATTTTAAAAATTTATTTGAGTGTAGAATATTACTTTTAATAAGGTATAAAATTTCTTTGAGATAGCATCCTATTCCATAAAAAGCCTGCCTGCACAAAATTGACTTGCGAGGTAATTTCACTGTGGAACTCAAACCCGTGATAATTTAATGTAAGCGGAAGCAAGTTTCTAACAATGAGCCTATAAATTATATTATTCTAAATAATATGTATATCAGGGGTGGCCAACTTGATTAGACCCAAGATCTCCTGTTTACTAACGAAACCCTGTGCGATCTACCAATTACATACTTCATGATGAAACCTTAAATCAGCAGTTGGTGATTACGTTGCGCAGTCTGGTCCACATATTTATATTTTTGCCTTGCCGCGATCGACTGGACTAACATTCGCGATCGACGTCGATCGCGATCGACCCGTTGGCCACCCCTGATGTATATCATAGTGCAGTTCGAAGGACCAACCTAGAGTCCGGACATTTTATTGATCTTAGGGGATTAAGACTTAGATTGTATTCATTTAAAACAATGTAATTGTAAAGAAAAACCTATTTTAAAAAGTCAAGACTTATATTGAATTTTTCATATTTATATTTTTTGGTGCTGCATGGTTACCGTGCCACTGTTTGGACCGCGCCGAGTTGACGTTTACTTTGACTTTGACACGCCACACCAACACCATACCTGCATAATCTGTGGTATCGCGGCCGGCGGATGGATTGATTGTTTTTCGTCAGTCAATAATTTTGCGATTTAACTATTTACCGTGATATTATTCTTCTTAACACGCCGCGTGATAAAAAAACTAATAAAATGAGATGTATTTACATGATTCTGCATGTTTTAATTCTTTTTAACGATAGTTTCGCCACACTATCACCGCCTTCGGATAAGAAAGGGCAGAAAGGCGTGAAAGCCCAAGAAGGTCCCAGGAAGCACAATGTTTTGGACAGAAAATTGGTTAATGAAGCGCCTTTTGTGAAGGATATCATCAAATACCATGCTACGTATCACCAGGATGTGTCTAAAAGAAAATTTGAAAACTCGGTCCTGGGCTACGTTACGCCGGTACGTCTATATTATTTATTTAACGTCGGACCTGAAATTAGTTTATTAATTTATTCTACCTACTTGTACTGTATTCTAGAAAGTTCATAACATTCAATGAGGGTATTAGATTGGGTTTTGATTCTTCGGGAGATCTGTCGCGTAAACAATAAACACATTCTATCAACATTCACTTTGTCTCTTAACATAACTGTTCATTTCCTGTCGTTGAATTGATCAATGTATTAAATTATCGGTTTGTATTACTTACGCATTGTAATCAAGGTTGTTTATGTTTTTTTCTTAATTTTATTGTGCCTATGCTCTAAGATAGTTTTTCAAATGTTTTTTTTTTTTAGTGGAATAGCAAAGGTTATGATGTAGCAAAGACATGGGCTCCAAAATTCAACTATGTATCTCCAGTGTGGCTCCAGATCAAAAGACAGAGTCCTAACATTTACATCATCTCGGGACTACATGACGTGGATCACGCCTGGATGAAATCCTTGCGCCAGAAGGGATCTGATAATAATTTGAAAAGTAAGTTCAGTTCTTATTACTTAAATACATATTTCAGTAGGTACTTACAAGTCTAGTGAAATTTATAAAGTCAAAGTCAAGTATTTGTGATCAATTTTTTTTTGTTCATGTACAGCTATCCCATATTGTCTCCCATTATCCTATATCATCCCCATCTACCTATTTTGGTGTGGACATTATTGAGAAAGGCTTATGTCCAGCAGTGAACATCTTCTGGCTGTGATGATGATTATGGCAATTGTCCCATATGAAAATTGAAAAACTTCACATTTCAATCAATTTTGTACAATAAAGATGTAAAGATGCTATGTATGTTACATACATACATAAATCACGTCTTTATCCCTTACGGGGTAGACAGAGCCTAAGGTAACATGACCTAAAGACCACGCTTATGTATGTTTATTTTGCAAAATAAAGTGTTTACTTACTCAATTTTGATGTATTTTGATATTAGTTTACCTTACATGGCCACAACCATTTGTGATCCTAGTCTAGCAAACTAATCCCTGATTCAATATATACTATGATAAATACTTACAGTTCTCCCGAGAATCCTGTTTGACAACTGGCAGTTGTCTGACCTCAAGGCGTTTTTCATGGAGCCGTCATCCCTCTCCGAACAGAAAGCACTCATTGAAGAAGTAAAGAAGGCATGCAAACAGTGGAAGTTTGATGGTGTTGTGCTGGAAATGCTATCGCAGATCGGAAAGTATGCCGACCGCTCTGTTAAGTTTATACAGCAATTTGGTAAGTGTTTTGCGCTCTGGTTAGTTTGTAACTCATTTTGAGTTTTATCACTTTTTTCTAGGTTAAGATAAGGACTATTCTGAATAGTAGGTGCAATTAAAATGCCTTGAAAAATTATGATGCATGTGCCTCAAAGGCCACAAACAGTATAAATTTTATCAAATCAATTGGAAAGCTAAAATGCAATTTGATTTCAGGCTTTGATTTTAGGCAATCTGGTAATATCTGACTAGTCAGCTTATACAGCTAACTTTTCTAATTTCAGGTTTAGAAATGGGTGAAGATGACTTTAGTTTAATCCTAGTCTACCCTCCTTTCCGAGGGTATCCTACTGATGAGTTCTTCATTCAAGCGTTCAATGATATCTACCCCTATGTTGAAGCCGTTTCCGTGATGACTTATGACTTTTCTAACCCACAGAAACCAGGTACATGTGTTTTTAAACTATGTTTTTCTTGTAAACATTAAAATCCTTGAAATCCTTGAGGATAGCCTTGTACATTATACCGCAACAAAGAAAACAGAGGGACATGATTTAAATAATATTAAAGTTCTGTATTAGTAGTATTCCAACAATTTCCTACAATGTTTGGGCCTGATCCTAATGTCATCCAAATCTGCCCCCGCAAAGTCGAGCGCGAAGCAAACACTGCCGTACCATCCTTTACTGGAACCATTTCGCCGCATTTTCAGGCCCCTATTTGAGAACCTCTGGATAAGACCAGAACGCAGAAATTTTCGTTATCCAGTAAGCTATAATCACATAGTTAAAATCCGAAATTTCAAGTCTGTTGGTCATTTAGTTCCAAAGTTAAGCGAAAGCAAAGTTTCGCATTTATGACACTCACTCACTCATGATTATCAAAATATAACTATTTGCAATCGTCAATGGGTAGGGGTTCTGGCGACAGATTGGTGCAATGGTGTCATGGAGCACCTGGTTTTGTACCCTTGTGTACCCTTCAACGGCTAAGTCACACAACATTAACTATAATAATAAAGAAATCGCAGTAAGGAACCTTAGACTTGGCACGACTTTGTCTAGATTTCATTACTTTTTAGAGATAAACAAGCAGCTCCATCGAGACTTGGCTAGGTTTTTACAGAATGTTTTTGGTGGGATCTCTATTTCAAGATTCCAATGGAATTACAATGGACCAGTCACAAATTAAGTTCATTGAATTACTGCAGCAAGGCCACATAATAAAGTAAGGTCGGATATTAATTGGTCATTTGTTTTCTAGGTCCCAATG
Organism: Pandemis cinnamomeana; assembly: GCA_932294345.1. Taxonomy (NCBI): domain Eukaryota; kingdom Metazoa; phylum Arthropoda; class Insecta; order Lepidoptera; family Tortricidae; genus Pandemis; species Pandemis cinnamomeana. Next base: position 5,966,385 of record OW028715.1, on the reverse strand, counting down.
CGCCTCTCTATTGGATGAGGCTTTGTGTAGAAAAACTAATAGATGACGACGAAAACCCCTCCAAACGTTCCAAAATCTTATTGGGTTTGAATTTATATGGGTACTCATATACGGCCAATGGTGGTGGCCCGATTGTAGGCACTGAGTACATAGAGCTTCTGAAGAATGCGAAGAGCAATCAGGCTTTGTCCTATAACAATAATACTGCAGAGAATTATGTTGAAATCCGGTAAGGATTGCTTTACTTTTAAATGGAGTTCGAGTTATTAAATTTTACTTTGAAAAAGCATGAATGTAGGTAACATTGGACTGAATAGTAAATACTTACGTTATCTATCTTTTTATGGGTTTAACTTTAACTAAATTATTTCATTATCTTTGTAAATATAGTACTTAGTTCATTTATTGAGCAGACCTAATTGTAAATTGCGATAGTATTCTGATACAATTTCAAAATATATATGTATGTATGTATGTATGTAAACTCTTTATTGCACATAAAAAATATAAAAATACAGTAATACAGAGAAAATAGTACAAAGGCGAACTTATCCCTAAGAAGGGATCTCTTCCAGCTAACCTGCCACAGAAAGGAAAAGGAAATATATATTTTTTCCTTAATTTGCAGGACTTCCCAGGGTTCTAAGAAGATATTTTTTCCAACTTTATACTCTATACAGAAAAGGCTAGACTTGGCGCGTGAGTACGGTACCGGAGTCGCCATCTGGGAGCTAGGGCAAGGCCTGGATTACTTCTATGACCTCTTTTAATTCCATGTGATATTAATTTTAAGTTATCCTAATAAATTAATGTTTGTGTTAGAACTTTGGCATTCTTAATTATACCAAAACTAGCTTCTGCCCGCGACTTCGTCTGCGTATTATACATATAAACCTTCCTCTCGAATCGCTCTACATATTTACTAAAAAACCCGCATCAAAATCCGTTGGGTAGTTTTAAAGATCTAAGCATACATAGGGACAGACAGACAGCGGAAAGCGACTTTGTTTTATACTATGTAGTAATAGTGATGTAGTGATACAAAAAGAGAAAAAGAAATGAATGATACAAGTTTTCTCACTCGGATTTTTAATATTAATGGGAATAGTTCAGTCTTCTTAAAATACCCTTATAATATTTGTATTATTTCACTAATTAAATTATGATTATTTTATTACGGACTATAACAAAATTTATAAAGTTTCAAACGCTACGTTTGTCGATCAATTTTGTACTTTGCCTTTCTGGTAAAGTGCAAAATTAATATCTGTGTATAACTTGGCGTGCAGGAATCCCTTTATTATAAGAATACAGAGAATAATATTTATAGAAACGAAACTCCTGTATCTCGCATGCTTTCATTTGTTTAGACGACATTGAAAGCTCAATGTGTTTCTGTTTGCTTAAACCGAGGGAGAATAGAGTTTCGCTTGTAGTAATATTTATTCTTATGGCTTAATCAAATCAAGTTAGCTGGCGGCTACTTTGGGTTTTCCTTTGAATTCCATCATGGACTGCGGTCCCTTCATGACGCGGTGCATCAGATCCCAGCACATTTTCGCGGGGAGCAGGCTGAAATAATTAAAAAAAAACTTAAATTTCAAGATTGGTTCCTTGCAACTACTTGGGTAAGTTTTGTGAACAAGAAAGTGTGGATTTACCATTATGCCATCATCCATTGGTTATGAACAGGATTCTAGAATTTGTCTACGTTAAAAGTGGAAATAAAAATCACGACTTAGAGAACTGAGAGCTACGACTTCTACTTGGAACAAATGCTGGGATACTTACCACTTCAGCGGCAATAGGTATCGAACAGAGCCGGGCATGATGCAGTTGACCTCGTTCTTTCGGATGGAGTCTATCATAGTCTCAGCAACGTAGTCGGGCTCCAGCATCGGCATCAGTCGCGGGGTCACGCCGTCGAACATGCCCGTGTTGATGTAGTACGGGCAGACCAGCGTTGCGTGGATCGTGGTGTGGCCGTGAGCCTGAAATCATTGATGTTGACGTGAAGATGAGTTCGTTTTGTGCCGTTCCGCTCACACTAATAGTTATTAATACGAGACCGAGAGGGACGGCATAGCATCTACTTCAAATTTCGGATCCCTACACTTCACGCCACGTATGCGTCCGGTCATTCTTGGATTTTCTTTAACGCCTAAACTTATCTCTGAGCAATGTAGAGTATATTTGCAGTGTATGAATGTGAAATGGGGATTATTATGGGGTAGTATTGTAACGAATGGCGAAGGCGAATCACACTTTTCGTAAATGAAATGTTCGTACAATTTGGTAGGTAATTTTTTAGGGGTCGAAGTATTTTTTTTTAAATCTAACGCCTTAAGGTAACTCGGAGCAAAGTTTCAGCTAAAGCATTGTTAATCAATTTGTTGTGATCAAATTTGGTACCTACCTAGTTTTTGATATTAGAGTGCCAGGTAAAGTAATAACAAATTTGGGAATGTCTTATTGCGCATTTAGCATTGGGCGGGGAAGCACCGTGCGTGTAGTTACCGCTTACACGGCTGATTTATACCTCAATAATTTTACATTAATGATGTGCTCCCGGCCGTTTCCGACCATGGCGACCGCCTCAACTCCTTCCTAGAGTACGACCATGTGCTCGCATGTGACTATACCTACGCAGTAGTTAATAGTTATAAGTAGATATGCCTATTCTGTGACTTAAGTGTTGCCACACTGGGTACCTACCCTGAGCTCAGTAAACAGGCTCTCGTGGAAGCCGACGGTGGCGAACTTGGTGGCGCTGTAGTCCGTGCACCGGTAGGTGCCGAGAAGCCCCGCCACCGAGCCCACGGTCACCACGTGTCCCTTGCCCGTCTCTATCATCTCTGGCAGGAACGCCCTTACTGTCTGGACCAAAAAGATTTTATTAAATAAACTTCGTCTAAGTATGCAGCTTGATGAGCTGAGGTCTTACTGTCTAACGCAGTCGAAATCTTAGTCGTATTCAATATTCCTTTCTGTCAAATAGAACAGGGCGAGGGTAGAAAGAGATGGTGATTGGAATCGTGAGCGCCTGCGCGCTAGACAACAAGGCCTCAGAGATCGTAAGCTATCTTGACTGAGCGAACCTCCTCGGCGAGGCATCCTGACTGAAAATAGCTGAACTGCGAGGTGGTTCTGGTTCGCTTAGTCAGGACGTCTTTGGACAAGCCGATTTTTAAGACTTAGTACGAACGCTACACGCCGCCAGCAAAAAGTTATCTCATTTATGCACAAGCCTAGAGTTAGAATGAGATAGATTTTCACTCGCCATATATATACCTAGATACCTACAATAGAGGTACTGAAAGAAAAAGACAGCTTAAAAAAATAAGCAAATAGAGACGCGCAATGCGTGAGTAGAAGACTAACAAGTTTTGACTAAAAACTTAGACTTCGAAATTTGTATTGTGTAGAGAACAGTTTTTTTAAAATACCGAATTCTGACACCTAGTTAATTGAATATGTTTCGGAAGGGTATAAATTATAACTAACGACAAGCAATATGCATTTATGCTTAACAATCAAGATATTCTTGATAGTATCGCTTTATTAGCTATGCATTATTATTCTTTATAAAAATTTGCGCAACTGACGTGCCGACAGATTTTTTCAAGTGCCTTGCAGTGGGTCGATTTCGTTGTGAAACACGCACTTGTCGACTTACCCAATAATGTGAGAGAATGTTCACTTTGTATGTGGTCTCGATGGCAGTGTCACTCAGATCGAGTAGAGTTTCACCGAACACTGTTCCCGCGTTGTTGATCAGAACGTCCACTTTGCCGACCTAAAAGGAAATAACAGATACCTATATTATAATGGATCTATCGCCCTTTCACAAACAGTTCCTGAAAATGCCTATTTACTCTTGGGCCTCAATTCTTTTTATCGTAGAGATTAACCTCTCTTAACAGCGAGTTTATCTTTCCTCGAAATAAATGATTGTTCCGGTGAGATAAAGAATAACGTAAGAATTTTAACCTTTTATAACTTCACTATTCTTAAGTGGATAATATTTTTTACGTCACCCTAGGCCGTAATAGGGATATTGCCCAAGGCAAGACGGTTTATACAAACCACGGGCGGTAATTCGTAAAGCCCCAGATCGCATATTTATGGCCCTCGCCTTCGGTTCGGGCCACCAACACCTGCGATCTGGGACAATTACGAGTTCACCGCTCTAGGTCTGTAATGTAGGTACTAAAACGTTGAATTTAACTTCGCGAATATTTTGTTTTCATTGAAGAACAACATTTTTTTATCTTGAAGTGTACTATACGTACCTAGTAGGTATACTACTTTTATTTATAACTAGAAATAATCCGTGTCTATAATGGTTTTTTTGCTTTAACTTTATAGGACACAGAAAATTTTACAATGATCATCCTTGTCGCCCAATTTTACCTACCTGTATCAATGTTATCTACTTAGATACATACCTCTTTCTTAACTTTTTCAGCGGTCGCGTAGACTGCTTCGCGATCGGCTAAGTCTACGACGTAGCTCGCCACTTCGTAGCCCTCCTCGGTCAGATCTGTACATGTTTTCTGTAAGCCTGGTCAAAAAAAGCGTTCCTTAAAAAGTTATTCATAAAGGTAAAGGGCAATGGCTAATAACGTCAAGGCAGTAAAGCACAGAGATTTACAATGGCTATTGGATAAATAGTTGTAATATAGGCACACTTAAAATGTGTAATAGAAACGTGCCAAGCATTTTAACAAAGGTCGTCTACTAGGAAACTCGTAGGACTAATTTTAATTCTCATGATGATTTGGACATACTTCTTCTGTCGTCTAGTACATGCGAGTACAGCCTACCTATAGGTAGGTATGACGTATGAACATTGTGTAACAAACTTTTTTAGCGTTTGTTTGTTAATTAGCCTTTAACAAATACTATAGAGTTTACAAATAATAAAGTAGGTATTTTCTGTTTTTAAATGCAACCCATAATATAAAAATATTATCATGGGCATGGCATTAATATTACTTACTTACATCGAGCTATCTTTGCTCGATCACGTTTTGGAAATAGCAAAGTAGGTACCCTACTTAATTAATTACTTACATAGCTCGCTTGGAGGCAGCTATATTTTCGAGGCGTTTGGAGTCGAAACTCTGGGGCCATGGGGGCCAAGCGCGCGCCGTGTCTATAAAGATATCTCGGCGCGCCTTATAGAGGCCTCCCGTGACCAGAGGGCTGGCCAATATTTCGCTCAGCGAATAAGCATTGCCATACAACGTGGCAATGCTGCCAGCCTTCTGGGCACCCTCCCCATTGGCGGCGATTTGGGAGAATTTTTTTATCTTTAATAATAGTTTTAGCTAGGTTTAAGTTATTTTCAAGTTTGGCTGTTCTTTATTGTTTTCTTTTGCTGTCTTACTAAGGTACCTACCTAATACGATCAAGATTATAACTAGTCATATCTTTATAAGGTTAAAAAAACTGTGATTATCTACGCGCGTTTTCGAGGATGTAATTGAGCCTAAGTTTATAATTTATAATTATGGTCCTAAATCTTCATTTAATTTAGGTACCTACCTAATTATATTTTTTATGTTCTTTAAGCCGTTTATTTTTTAACTATCCATGCAATTGTTTATTGTTATTGTAATTGACAGTGAATTACAGAAAACAACCGTCATTAATTATTTAGCTAGTTGTCGCACGCGACAACTTAATTTATGGCCATCACGGTTGTGCCATTACAATGGTCATTCGCATAGTTTTATGGGCTTATTGTAAGTCTAATGTGGCGTTGAGTTGTTTAATGAAGGAAATCTGTCGTTAATCTATGCCATATATATCGGTACCCCCTTCGCTGTACTTATACTAACTTCGTTTTCAACACGAGGCCGAAGGTTTCTGCTATTCTGTCGTTTGCTAATAAACAAAATTAAACGCATCGATCGAGATAATGGCTTCTAGAGTTGCTCTGTAGGTAGGACATTTAAAGTAGGCGATACTAAGTTATGAAGAAAACAGTCTTAAAATTACCGGCCGGTGTCCTCGCAACTTTCGGAAACGATGGATACTTATCAGTGCAGTATCTACGAATAGTGTACCTACACGAAGTGCGTTTGTGGCTAGACTACCTAACAACCTACAGGTAGATACACTTTTTACGTTTATATTATAACTTACAAATCTCCTTGCACTTACCTTCTTTATTGATGTCCCAAACAACAACTTTTGCACCAAGCCTCGCTAACTTGACAGCCAATTGACGCCCCACCCCCCCTCCCCCTCCTGTTACCAGCACCACATCCCCCTTCAAACTCTTCATAGGCCTGATGGCGTTAGGCACTAGAGTCCAGAACAGTGACTCTAGAACGTAGTAACAGGACAAGACGAAGAATAGGACTGTGTCCTTAGCGATGTCGAAGATGCTCGCCATTTGCGAGTGCGAGTTTATTTTAGTTCCTTCCAACATATTTGCGATCTGCAACAAAGAAAAGATTTAAAACGAAATTTAATAGGTATACACAACGTCCCTACGCCGCTGGTAATAAATCTCAGTGTTTGTCAATTGTATTTGATTTATGTTTATTTTGCACAATAAAGAGTTTGCATACATACAATGTTTAATCGACCATCGAAAGGAAATATTACGACACACATATAGCTCTCGTGTACATTTTTATTTCTGCTTATTATTGTCTGATCAGTAAACCATTAAATCCTCTTGACCTCGTTTATTTTCCAATTCCGAAAAGGTCACAGATAATTCAATAACTAAATACCTACTCCTAAATTGAAAGTTTGACCTTAGTAGATAGGTAACCAATTATTTTAAGTGATATCTTTGTGGTAAATCCCGACCGCAAAGTTATGCTCGTAAATTCCTATTTAAAAGGTGTATTATGAAATTCTTTTTCAATTAACAATTTGTAATCTTAAAAGTACATTCCCCAGATAGGTACTATGTTTATAGAGTATGGTAGGACTTACTAGACTAGGCTATAAAATTGAACCTTGTATCAGTTTTAATAATACGTTTCCAAGTTTAAAATCACGCCGATGATGCAATATCCTTTGGCGAGTTTCGAAAAGTTAATTGATGTAGATCAATGTTTGTTCAGTTATAACTTACATATATGACGACACGACCTGTGGTCCTACCGTTATGTCCCAATGTTATAAAAATCCTCACTAGACATAGTAAAGTTAAGCTATCGTTTGGTATCTTCAACTTCAAATGCCCGAAGGGCAAACCGTGTAGAAATAGGAGCCCCGCGAAAGTGGTGTTCCGTCGACCTTATGGTGAAGTGTAATTCGTTTTTTTTTTATAACAGTGGGACTTTAGGTAGTGGCCCGGGAAAGTTGACACTTTAGATATAACTAGGTGCAGGATCTTAATGGTACAATACAACAATTGTGCAATTGAATAACTTTACTTTGCTATCTCCGCAGTATAGTGAAGTCAAGTCAAGTCAAGTCGTGAGTCGTGGGGTGGGTGAATATTTTTTGGGTGTAATGACCGTTTCTAACTAGGATAAAATTGCATTTCACTTGAAAAAATTCATTTGAGAAAGTTAGAAAATGATAAAGCGGTCCCGTAAATTGCATTGTCTATGGGCATTGACATATTAATCCGGGCTTGCCTCACACAGTTCCTGGTGTGTAGCCGCTGCTTTTCCGCAGGTAGGTAACTGTAGAATGCAATCATAGGTTGCGACAGACACCGTTGGGAGACCTAGGCCGTATCTGATTTCGTTCACCAGGGACGTAACCATAATAGCGAAGATAATTAGAACTGTAGCTACGTGTTCTGCATCTTGTTCAAGAACCTGATCAGAAATGCAAAGCAAATAGCTATTTATCGAAGATTTAACAGTGTCGCATTGATTTACGAAGCGTCTTGAATTTATTTATAGATGCTAATAGATTTACCAAGTTCATTTTATAGAATTTAAATCTTGAAATTATTTAGATTAACATAAGTTTACCACTTAGACGCCCATGGTTTTAACCTTATTTCACAGCAATTCAATTTTTAATGGAATCGTTAAAAAGGTCCCTAACTTCGTTTCGAAAACGAGTTTTTAAAATTACTCGTTGCCCGACGTGTCGCTATGTCCGCTTGAAGTATTTCGACTCTAAAGGTCCATGTTCTATTGGGTCCGTTGTCAATATTCGGATCTCCTTTATTATTATGTTATGTACCTACTTGAATACCCGAAATTAGTCCACGGTGAAATAAAAAAGGGGAGTTAACTAAAGACCGTTCATTGGAATTTGTGCATTGTCGACCTCATTTATGTATTCTTGGTTAGCCTATCTTCCGGTCATCTCTAGGCTCGTATAAGTAAGCTCCTACGTTGTTTGTTCTTAGAAAGTAGACGAAAAGAAAGTTGAGACCGGCTCTCAGGTTGGTGTGAAGCGAATTAACATTATTATGGAGACTACGGTTCTGCATTTGAATGTTTACAATACACAAGTAGGTAGGTGCCGGCCGCCGCCTGCCTACTCCTAAATGCCTTAAATGATGAGCCAAATATATAATCTCATTATAAACACAGTTAATTAGGGATAACTATGAAATTATTAATTATCTTTTATTGCTAACTACGAAATTATACAATTAATTAGAAATTGAGAACTTTGGTCACAGGTATTTTAATTAAAAATAAATGATTCACGTAGATTAGGCTTGGAATAACTTATATATACTAGGCCTTATTTCAACACAATCGGATGCCAGAAAAATATTGTCATGGAAATTTATAAACTGTAAAATTCGTCACTGCCAAAAGTAAAGTGCATAATCATAAACTTTATTTATTTTTATTGCAATAAACTTTCAATACTAAATAGATAGATATATGGATAGATTTATTCATCACCTTTTTAAAAGTACAATTAAATGTCAAACATAAGTAATTCACAAAAGGATCGTCAATTGTAATAAAATAATAATAATAATAATAACAGAAATTAAATTAAAACAAAATAACAACAATCAAAAATGAAGCTAAATAAAATGTCAATGTAAATTCACAAAAAGATCGTCATGAGTACATAAAAAGAGAAAATAATAATAATTTAAATAAATAGTAGGCTTTTTTAACCAAGCAACACGAAGACCGAATTGTGTGATGCCAGATAATTTTATTTCAAAAATCTAAATAAAATTAGGTAGGTACTTATAAATATAACTATAGATTTAATTAAAACCTATTATAAAAGCAATTTAAAATGTCAAATAATAAATATAAAACCACAAATACACAATACAAAAGCTAATTAAATGCTATGAATCAAAATTACATAATAATAAATAAAAATAAAAGAGTTCCTCGATTATTAAGACGTTGACTGCCGGAAAAGAATTTAATTAGAACCTCTTCAAAAAATTTTACTTAACCAATTAAAATTTAGAAAACTAGTTGAAATCACGCGTAATAAACGAATAAAAAAACATACCTTATTCAGCAAATAATAACAAATCCAAAATGTAGAGCAGTAGGTAAACAGAAATGTCACTCCGTTATGTGCACGCGCATTTCTCCGTGCGGTCGCCGCGGACTATCCAACTCTACTGTGCGACTTGTGAGATTGTTCATTACATCGCGCTATAACCAAATTTTAGGGTCCCGTAAAACTAATGAGAACCTTCAATACTTTGTTTAATGAAAAGGATTTTTAATAACAAAAAAAAAAGATTCCGGTGTCATCTTGGTTTAGGAGTTTTAAAATTATATTATTTGTAAAATAGATAAGAAAAACAAGTCATAATAAAAAACAGTCGCAACTTAAAAATAACGCAGAGATACTAAAATTAAAACTACTACTAATTATAAAACAAATTGTTATAAAGCTATAAATAAAAAAGTTGCCCCAAATCACTGCCCGGTGGCATGGTGCCCAGAAGGCTGGCAGCATTACCGCGTTGGATGGCTTACCCTTTGTGAAATAGATTATTATTGCTAATATAGTAGATATAGTAGTATAGTATAGTGTAGTAGTGTAGTGTAGTGTAGTAGTGTAGTATAGTAGTGTAGTAGTGTAGTAGTAGTGTAGTGTAGTAGTGTAGTATAGTGTAGTATTGTAACTAAAATCTCACTATTTATCATTAATTTAATCCACTCCCTGTCTTTAGTACCTCATATATTCTCTTTGCTTCTGATCAAATCCTTATCTGTTGTATGGCCTTCTTATTTTTCATTGCTTCTCACATCTATTTTATCTTAAGTATTATGTTATTTTTGTATATATGTATGTATTATTGTATTTTATTTACTTAGCTATGTATTATATTTATGTTGATATTGTTGTTTTTATTATCCCTGCGTTTATCCTGTCTATTTGTTTCCGCCACCTACTTAAACTGTCTCCAACTTATTTCTTGCATTGGTTGTCTGGAAGAGATCGCTATTAAGCGATAAGACCGCCTATTGTCTACTTTGTTCTTTGTTTCTGTATTGTTTTGTACTGATTTGTGGTGTTCAATAAAGAGTATTTGTATTGTATTGTATTGTATAGTACATAAATAGTATCTTTAAAAAAATTTCCTTTATGGAAGCAAGTGTCATGACAGTCTTTGCTTCGTTTAACCCTTAGGTACACTACTGGCAGGATGCCGTCGCAAATTGTAATAAAATCTTAATGATACCGTCCAAAATCGATCGTCAAAAGGCGATGCGGCTGGCAACCCATCACTATTTTGATTCCTCTTTCCACATAGATATGCGCCCACAGTTATCCTAAACGTGATCTTTAGGTCTTGCCACTTTGGGCTCTGTCTACCCTGTAAGGGATAAAGACGTGAAATGTAACATTTATATTCAATTTTATTAAATACAGGCTCTTGAATTGCACTGCACTCTGGCGGTATGCGCTTGACCGTTCTTTTTACTACGAACTCTTACGAGTTAATGTTGGGCCATATTATGTTTTGTAATGACGATGTATGGGAGCTCCAACTCCAAAATACATATAATTACGAATTTTAAGAAAATTTCTCGTTTTTAACAACTTTAAAAACATGGCAATCGAGTAAATAGTTTGACGAAATCGTGAGAAAAAAAAAGAGAGTGAACGACAGAGATTTAATGCTCGAAAGCCAAATACACAAAAAAGTACGCTGACTGCTAGTTTCAAAATCAAAATTGGCATTGTTCATTTTTTATGGTATGCTCCAATTCGAAAACCATTTGGAGGAAAACCATCCATACATACACAAATCACGTCTTTATCCCTTACGGGGTAGACAGAGCCTAAGGTAACAGGTACCTACAGGCCACATTTAGCAAGATTGTGGGCGTACAGGTGGAAAATGGAATCAAAATAGTGACGGGTTGCTAGCCTCATCGCCTATAACATGATTTCTATGATTTTCGCCCATTCCCTCGATGGGCTTTTACCATCTGCGCGGGTAGAAAAGCAACTGGTACATTCTATGTTTTTTCTTTGCTCCCAGACCAGCATGGAAGAATGTATCATGGTATCCGATGTATCTTGTCCGATTTCAAAAATACTTCACGATTGCAGATATTTTTGTAAAAGTACTTTTGACCTTTGTTTGACCTAACGACTCGGTTTCTTATCAGAATCAGGCATTAAATGGTTGCCACAAAAATGAAGAAAAAAGTTAAGCTACGGCTACTGTCAGGCTGTCACTGTCACGTCTACATCATAACATTACATTCCTACATAATCTACAAACATTAGAAATAAAAGCAAATTCAAAGTATAAAACTGTAAAATACACAATGGATATTTATGAAAAATGTTTTGTGCGGGGGTGCAACAAGGATTTGAACAATAGCCCCACAAAATCGAAGAGGAAGAAGAGAAATGAGAAAATTTGCGGAAGGAATAGATAGAGTGATTCAAGAGGAAGGTTTTTATGTATAATTCTACGCAGACAAAGTCGCGGGCAGAAGCTAGTTATTAATAAACAAAGCTACGTAAAAGCATATTATTCAAATTAGTTGCTTGAAATAGTCCATTTTATCAAATAAAGGTGTTAAAAGCACAGCTTAAAAAAATTAACAATGCCAATTGGTAAAATTACAGTTGACGTCAGTTTTTATTTTTCCAATGTCAATTTACTTAGATAAATAGAATATTATTGAATATTCTCAAATCTTGTAAATGTACCTAATTGTAACTATAACACCAAGAAAGTTTTTTTTTATGAAAAGCGAGATTTATTGACTAGGACAAGGGCATATAGAGGGTGTTTTAAGTTCCTTTCTGTGAATAATTTTCGTTTGACACGTGTATTAGGTATATTATAGTTATTTCAATCTTAAATGAGGAATGTGTTAAATTAAATTAAATGCTAGAGGATCTGTCGCGATCGCGCGTATATATGATGCGCCCGCGCCGTTCGCTCTACTCTCGGAACTTTCTCCGCAACGGTACATCCACTCGCGCGTGAGGAAATGCTTGGCTTTCAAGGTCAATAGAGGGCGTTGGTCTTTGCCTTCATCTTTTTATATTTTTCGATTTATTTGCCTTATATTCTGCTAAATGCGAACCGTTACCGTACGGTCGCCCAGTTTTAATGCTTAGAGCATGTGAAATGTTATCTATTATACAATATATATGTATAATATCGCTAAAATACCTACTCAGACAGTTGCTACCAATTTTCAATGTTAATATGACGACGTTCTATAGCGGCTCAATAATTAACATTGATGATAGTTAATTACTTGTTAATATTGAAAATATTGCTTTAAGTGTATTTAAGTGACATTGAAATTTTAGGTCATTGATTAAACCTGTACCTACTAAGATCGATAGTTGTTATTTCCACTAAATAATTCATTGAGTTATCCTTGAACTGAAAATCGAGATTATAAGGTGAAATCTAGCGACAAATGTACGTTCACTCGAATCAAGTTTTGATTTAACGGAGTTAATAAAAGCCATCACTACGAGTACATAGTATAAAACAAATCCGCTGTTTGTCCCTATGTATGCTTAGATCTTTAAAATTTCGCAATGGATTTTAGCGCGGTTTTTTTTAAGCAGACAGAGTGATTAAAGAGGAATGTTTATAATGTATAATTCTACGCAGATGAAGTCGCGGGCAGAAGCTAGTTACTTTTTCATTCATGTATGTTCAGAACACGGCAACTGTCAAATACATTAAGAAACTAGAAGCACTGTATTATCGGATATTTGATTCTTGACCCACCGTAAAATGTTCTCACAGTAAACGATGAGATGGTTTTTCGAGTCAATAAAATGTAACGTCACTAATAGTGACTCACTATGACATTTACTGTAAGAGGTTTCCACAGTGGTCCAGGAATTAATTTGCTCTAGACAGTAGGTACTTATTTAATAAGAAGTGGAAATAAAATAAAAGTATCAAAATACAGCTTTTTCGGGGTTAGGTTCGTAAGGACTAGATTGCATAACGACTTTATAAGCAAAACGTCTTAGTTGCATAAGGTCTTGGTAAGCACAATGTGTAATTGTACAAACGTCTTAATAGTAGAATGCCCGGGTTTATGATTGGACTTAGTTCTATTACGTCTTGTTTGTATAACGCCCTAATATCAAAATGTTGTAATAGCAAAACGACTAGGTAGGCATATCGTCAAACATTAATAACGTCTAAATGGCATAACGACTAGATGGTTGAATGACAAGAAAAACTCAAACGTAGTTTGTGAAGGAACTCTTTGATAAAGAAACTTCAAAGTCGGTATGCAATCATGACGTTTTGCTACCAAGACCATATGCTATCCAGACACTTTTCCATATGCGTCGTTTTACAATCAAGACTTATTAATAACTTGGACGTAAGCTCTATTAGTCATTTTGCAACTTCGGGCGTTATGCTATAGTTGTCGATCTAACAACTAAGACATTCTACTCACTAGGGCATTCTGCAAAGAAGACATTGTGCTTACCAAGACCTAATGCAACTAAGACGTTTTGCTTATAGAGTCGTTATGCAATCTAGTCCTTACGAACCTAACCCCTTTTTCGTGGCATAAAACTTGTTTGCGTCTATTCTATAGAATAGAGCCATGATAATGCCATATAGAAACAAAAATAATATATGCTTCCGCACGTTTGCCAGATAAACAAACCTTTCACTTTAGGATTGAAAATAAGATTCTGTGAAAAACAAATCAATATACAAGCTTTTTGCTGTGTATTTTTTATTTTGCCTACGCAAACAATTTTCTATTTCACCCTAAATCGACTAAGTATCTACTGAGGTGAAATTCAATTTTTATGATTTTCCCGCAATAATACTAGCATATAGTAATTAAAGAAGCAGTTAAGTAAGATCTTGTTAAAGAATAGAAAGTGTAATTTAAAATAAATTGTGTGTTTCCTATGTTTATAAATACTAGTGATTATCAGTCGGAAACCTAACTACATATTTACGTACTTGATAGACAAAAAAATATTCTTTCGTTCACAGATTGTAACTTAGTAACATAAAAAAAAATACAAAATCTGTAGATATACGTTACTGAAACCACGAAAAATCTTGAGATTTTCAAAATCGGCCGCTACTTTGCCAGGAGCCTAAACATCCAGTAATCCTGAGATATGGTAACCCTCAGTGCTCTATTTCTGGGTCAGTTATATGTATACCTACTCGGAAATTAGAAATTCGTAGTTCGTATCGTGCCATACCGCTCACACTAATAGTCATTTACATAAGAGTGACTTTATTGAGTTTCGATTTTCGGATAGCCCCTTTGGACATACGAATATTTTTGTACCTTGCTAATTAAATTTAAGAAACTCAGATCATAATGTCTCTACACAAGGAATCGTAGTAAGCCTTCGGAAAGGAAATCGGTATACAAAGGAAACAGTAATAATGTGTTGTTGGTTTAAGGGATATGACGATATTCAGCATACGCAATCATGCGCATTGCCCCACGCGTTAATAAGAAGGCGTTATGTTCAAACGCAGGCGCGTTTCAGCAATCTGTAAAAATGTTGCAGAAATATGAAGTTTGCAATGGACTGTGGTTAACACGAAAACATGATAAAATAAAAAATATTTCAGTCGCAATTCATCTCCCTGTAGGTACTAAAGAGACACAGGCGATGCGATGGTGTGTGAAGTCCTCTCATTATGCAAAAAATCACTTGCCGCTATATTCTTTCCCGGGATTCTAAAATATCACCACACCTAATTTTACTAAATACTACAGACAGTTAAGCACTTAAGCATTTATAATATTACTTGTGATATGGAAGTAGCAAGGAAAGGACAATAGAAATTCATTTTATCTCGGTTTATCTTGATCTGGTAGATCGCGGAACGTGCTAAATATACTAAGCCTGCTGTTAAACCTACTAAATTAAATCCGAAGTCTTCATTTGCAAACAGTAAACCCAAAATTCATAGGCCGTTCAAGTTACACAATAGCATCAGGATAATCGCAAGCAAAACACCTGATGCTCATTTGATTTTAAAATATTCATGATGCCGGCGCCACACATATACTTGTCCAAGTTGAATACACATAGATATGTATGAATAAGAATTCGTAAGCGCTTGTGTGGGACGTGTTAGAGAAGCGTTATCCCATACGGAGCTATTTGTATGCGGTTTCAGTAGAAGTCGTTAGGTGAGGCCGCGCGTGCGCCGATACAGCGGAGGTGGTTTATTGCCCATTACGCCAACGAACCACAAACGTGCTCACAGGCCCTATACTCCCGAAGTTGGAAATTCGAATTTCGTATCACATAGTGACACACTGGAAGAGTGAGAGGAATGGTGTGATACGAACTTTGAATTGATTTGGAATAGGCCTCGCTCTGAGTCATGAGGACGCAGAGACTGTTTGTAGTAAGTCTATGATGGCTGTCCCACGCATATTACAATTACAATTTTATGTAAGTACTAATGCATATAAAGTCATCTGAAACACAACACTACGCTGTTAAGCATGCATAAACGCATTGATGAAACTATGGAACTGGCTCAATGTCCTGGAGAGTGCAGAAGAGCGACCAGCGATGACGGGAGACCTCGTACCCTCGTAGCCGTTGGGACAATTAGGGCGCGTATATGTAAAGGACACGCCTGACATTGCGGCAGATCGGGAGACGCAAAGGTGCCTAATTAGAAAAAAGTTGATATTTATTAAATCTAACATTTCCATAAATTTTAACACTAATAGACTGAGCTTAAAACTAAAATTTGTTTTTTGTTTGTTCTATAATTGCAGCCTGAAAACAAAAAGAATTATAAAACTACGTTGCCTGGAAATAAAAACCCACTCGACTAAGAAAAAACGCCGCGACAGCAAATTAATGACATGTAGAGTACGTCATTTGAGCCATTTCTCAAAATTGACCGTACCTACAGTTACAGGGAATAAGGTAACGCCTCTATACAGAAAACTGGATATGTAGGTGACGTACATCATTACTATCTCCAGTCTATTTACATATCTCCCACACATAGGCACAAGCCTCTTCTCAAAATTAGGGGGCCTGAGTTGTAGCACCCTTGGAGCGTAGCATGATTCTCAGCTTCAGACAACATAAGTTAAACCAAAAGATACCAAGGCTTTATAACAACCATTCTAACATCGCGGTGAAAAACTAAACTTCTGTTGCGTTCTAAGTCGTGTAATAAGCATGTTAGCGATGCAGTACCAACTCACAAACGAAAACAATATTTTGTAACGTTGCATGCAAGTTAACCTAATGGGTTGTGTCGTTAAAATGTCGCAACGTAAGCAAAGATTGTTGTTGGCACGAGCAACAGCAATCATTCTTATTTAGGGAGGCATTCACCTTGCAAGTTATAAGGTACCTACTACTACGTACTACGGTGCTAGGTACAGTCAGCTAGGTACGAGGGGGGAAAAGGCGAACTCGGTGCTTGCACCGCTCGCCCGATCCCTTGGGGCCAGCGGGAACGGTAACGGGGCATTACCTACCTGCATTGCACGGTCTCATTGTCTAAGGGAAGACGGGCCCAGCGTACGGGCCCTCCCCTTCTTGGCGCGGTCCTGGCGGAAGCCGGGGCCACCGGGGGGGCGTTTGTGGTGAAACCCTAGTGGCATCCCACTGCGTCCCCGTCACACCGGATTGAGGCAACGCCGGAGAGTTTTTAGTTCGGGTATACCCCTTCGGGGGAGAGTCCCACATATCCCTAGGCATGCCCGTGCCTAGGGCATCCATAAAGATTTCCTCTCCATTAAAAAAAAAAAAAAGTCAGCTGAAGAGAAAAGCGACTCCCGTAAAAGTTTAACCATACTAAGTTCATATGAACATTTTATATCAAGTCATTTTTCTCTGTAGCTGACTGTATTACGGTGGGCACATACAGTAGCATAGCTGTAAGGCTGCAAGGCCATGTATCGAGAGAGTGTAAACCACCGTCAATGTAATAGGTACTATTGAAAGTATACTCGTAGTCAGAGATGGTACTTATGTATTTCAGTGTTTGTCAATTGTAGTTGCTTTATGTTTATTTTGCACACTAAAAACTTTATATCCTACTTCCTACTAATTTATAACCGCGAAGTTTCTAAGTATGGATGGATGGATGTTTGTTACTCTTTCACGCCAGAAGGGCTGGACAGATCTGGATGAAATTTTGAACATAGATAGATTATAGTCTGGAATAACACATAGGCTACTTTTATCCCGGAAAATTGTGTAATTCCTGCGGGATAGCGATAAACGAATTCTATGCAGACGAAGTGGCGGGCAACAGCCAGTACATATATACTTACATTCGAAATATACAGAATAAGTATTTATAATAAAAATTATCTTTTAGTAAGTAGGTACTTCTTTATGATATGAGTTCTGATATACAACCATTACTAACAACTTTAAATTAGAAGCAGACAGTGTGTTACAGTAGGTTACCTACTGATCAAGGCTTTTGGACGAAACTTCAGAATTTAATGCACGATGATAATTGAGAAAGATGAGAAAGGTGCATTTGGCGGCCGATTGTTCAATTCACACCCATGGAAATGAATTTTTGGAAATGGTGAAAATTGACGTGCAGACGAAACCTCTAATATCTTTAATAGGGTGTTGTATTGGAAAATGCGTGAACTTGGGTATAGACGGTACTTAGGACGTTCAAAAATGCAAACATAGGTTTCGAAAAAGTTGCACCATTTTTTTTTTGTACCTAACTAGCTTCTGACCGCGACTTCGTCTGCGTAGATTTACACATATAAGCATTCCTCTTGAATCACCCTATATATTAAAAGAAACGCAGCAGATCCGATGCGTAGTTTTAAAGATCTAAGCATACATAGGGACAGACAGGCAGAGAGACAGCGAAAAGCGACTTTATTTTATACTATATAGAATATATAGCGATAGAGAAAACAGATTTAGGTGTCATATCGCCTTCAATTTTGATTTATCAAAGTTGTTGTGGTTATGACTTTTAGGCACAATGAGCTATCAAATAGTGAGGCCAGCATTCATATTATTATCATATATTTCAGGTTTGTACACGGTTTTATACAATAAGCGTTTTTTATTTTGTTTTGTGATATAAATTTGATTAAATAATTATATACGTAACTTTTTATTTAGTAAAAATGCTGTCTGACTTGGCTTTTGTTTATAATATTACATGAACCTTATTATATTCGAATAACATAATATGCACTATATAATAATTATGAATTCATATTAGATCCACTTATTACACACTTATACACGTATTTAGCACCATTTTCAGGTTAGATGGAAGAGATCCCTTCTTAGGGATAAGTTCGCCTTTGGACTATTTTCTGTGTACTTCTGTATTTTTAATTTTTATGTGCAATAAAGAGTTTACATACATACATACACTTTTGCCATATTTTGCAGTCATAGTCAGCGTCTCCATCTAGCGACGATGACTAGAAGTACTAAACTTGAATGAACTTACGTTTTGTTTGCGTACATTGAGAATGGCTGGTTGTGGCTGCAGCGCAACTGTTTAGTTAGTAGTGCTCTGTCTATATGATAGATGGTGCTACTGTTACTGTATGTAATAAATCGATGGTGGATTATCTAAAGTAAAAGTCTAAATATTAGATATGAAATAAAAACACCGATCATAAAATAATTTCTTACCTTACAACCATTTTGGGTAAACATATCAAGAACTTTCACATTTTGTAGGCGACTGGCATAGGCGATCGATCTTCTGCAAAGAACTGCTTGTTTAACTTTTTCATCAGGGGCCCGATTTTTGAAAGCACGTCACTCGAAACTACCACTCGAAAGTGGTATAAATTAGCTTATATCTCCAAAACTACAGCTCTAATTAAAGTTTTGACTAGTTCACAAGCTTAATGTTCACAAGCTGTGATTGTCTTCTATGCTACTCGTATTTCAAATTCAGCACAATTTTTCACCACTTTCGAGTGGTATGTTCACACCTGTGCTTTCAAAATCGGGCCCCTGGTGCTCTGTAGTGTGTGCTCATTTGCCAGCTCATTGTTTAAAAAAGTCTTCAACTTCTCCTTCTCCTGTGTGGCCTGTGCTTCATCTCTCCTCGATCTAAAGCACCATCATAAAAACTAAGCAAATTCTGGTCCATTTCAATGAACCTCCATTCACTCTTTCATTTTTTTGTTCATTTACATAGTTTATCACAACTGACAAAAATTTTTTTTTGCCTGCTTGTTTGTCTGTGTAGATGCGGTTTTCACTGATAATTATATATGTTGTGCTCTTCTTCGGGTAGTATTTATTGGAATGAACAAAAAATATACCTTGCTACTCCGCTGCTCATGTGCAAGATAACCAAGCTTGTGCGAAATATATATGTCTTTCATGCAATCCCTCCCTCCACTACCAACTTACTCCAAATCCTTCACAGTTCACTCTGCTAGGCTGTGGAATCGGTTACCGACCTCCATCAGGCAGTCTGACTCCGTGGCGTCGTTCAGGGAAGGCTTGAGGAAGATATGGCTCACACCAGCTCCTTAGATATTGTATGTGTGTACTTTTATTGTAATTTGAAGATATTTTATGTTTTGTTTTTGTACTTAGATATATACGCTCTATTGTGGATTTCACTATCTGGAATTTTAAACTTTCACTTTGTCTGTCCCTCGTTTAATGCTCCTCTCATCTACTCAAAGGTTAATTGGTAGAGATCCCTTATAGGGATAAGTTCGCCTTTGTGCATATATTAATTGTTTTTTTTTGTGAATTGTATCGCTGTTTCTTTATATTTGTACAATAAAGCATTCACTTACTTACTACCGCCACATAAAACATATATACCACAAACTTAATTATACCTTAAACCCCACAAACACTGACGCGTTTAGATCCAACTACGGAATCATTCTCAAAGTTTAGTGAGCTCAACTGTTACACATGCAAAACAATATTATTATATGCATGAAAAACATCTATATATTTCGCACAGGCTTGGTTATCTTGCACGTGAGTAGCGGAGTAGCAAGGTAAATATTTTTTGTTTATTGAAATGGACCTCCGCAAAGTAACGCCTGATTAAATAAAATAGTATTTATTAACTTACTAGCGACCCGCCCCGGCTTCGCACGGTATATTATGCAAGTATTAAGTATACACAAAAACCTTCCTCTTGAATCACTCTATCTATTAAAAATCCGCATCAAAATCCGTTGGGTAGTTCTGAAGCATACAAAGGGACATAGGGACATAGGGACAGAGAAAGCGACTTTATTTTATACTATGTAGTGATAGTGATAGTGATATAGTGATAATACTTAGGTAATTGTTTATTTCAGAATTAGGACATTTTTTAATATACAATTGCTAGAGATTTTTGACATTAGTTTTCACATTATTCCTTTTAAAAATTACATTAGCAGGTACATCTTACTGCATAATTAGATGTACCACGAAGTCATTGCGTGTAGTATTTCCTTTATTCAGCAAAAACAAACATTGACCTTGTGACCTAAGAACTAGGTTTTTCTTACGTTTCTAGAATATTTTTTCTCATTTTTGTGTGTGTTTTTTTTTGTATTTAAGTATACCTGTCTGTCTCCTTTAAACGAACAATAAAATTCTTGTATAGACCTACCTACCTGTATATGAAATTTAGTATGTAAAATAATATAAAGAGAACATCTTATTCAGTTTAATAACGGCTCTAACGATTTTCGAGAAGTTTTCGAGTTTTCAAAAAATACAATAGCATTCAACAATAAAAATACAGACCTATACCTACAAGTTAAGATTCGAAATAAATAAGTAATAGCCACTTATGAATAATACCTGGCTACCTAGTCATGAATTAGAGACCAAATAAGGAGTTGTTCAGAACTCGACGTAAAGGTATTAATTTAGGGTACCCTAATAATTAAAATGTTATCCTATCTAGATGGTAGAAATTTAATGCATGATACTTAATAAATAAATACATACGATAAGCTACTTAAACGCATATAACACACGTGCGTTTAATCACTCATTGTACTGAGCAATTACACAATAGACGCGCCACTGCACTAACAACGTCACACTGTACCACCCTCCCATAAAACTAATATTGTTATCGAGGTTAGGGTAGCCACCCCATGTCTGGCCGCAAGGCCGTCGCCAGCGTACGCCTGCGCGCGCAACATTGGTCGCCGCGTGTACTCGGACTTCTAGTTAGTCGATCAGAGACGCGCGCCGCGAGCAGAGACCGACAATAGTTCCATGCGGCCTGCTCATGCGCGAATCGCCTAAAATTAACTAAAATTAAATCAAAATAATCACATCCCGACCGTGTTCCGTTTATCTTGAAACATCTCAAGATAACGACCAACAACGACTCTCAGTGTTCTCAAAGTGAGTGATCAGCTGACTAGCAGTTTACCTTCTGTGTGTAAATAAAAAAAAATTGGTAAGTTACGTCTAAGGATGCATTTTGCGCGGAGCCTGCACATAGTTTTCGCATGGTGCACGAGGGTTTGAAAGTATTTCAAGGCGATCGTGGTTCTAGTGCTACGTTAGATTAACTATTCTATGTACTTAGCTGGCATCGGATAGATTTTATACGAAAATATAAATAAAATAGTGTTTTCGTAAACACAGTTATGACATTGATTCCATGTATTAAAACAAAATCAAAATGTTTAGTTATTTTGCAAATATCTACACGTGTTTAGTTATTTTGCAAATATCTACACGTGTAATTACTTATATTATATATACTATCAAATTTTGTACCGGTTAGACCAGCAATTTTATATTGTAACACCAAGAACATCATTAAATAACAGCATCACCATTAACAGGTCAATAACATTATTAAAATTACATCAAATCCTTTTCCGCTTAAAACAACTAGGTACAGCTAAATAATAAAATGACACCAACAATTGTGCATTAAGGTGTTGAATATCGAAGTCCGATTTTAGCTTTAAATAGATAGCCAGCAAAAATACATTTAGAACATAACGAACCTTGTCAAACTTGCTCAAATACCATAACAATAATAAAGTACTTCTAAACAAACAAAAGCCGTTTACTTAAGTTTAACATATCTCCCTGATTTTGAATTTGGAAAGTTTAAATTTTAAACATGAGAGGCAATGGCCACAAGAAAAGAAAGAAAGAAACGTGAAGGTCAGCAAAAGTCACGGTCGCTAGTGAGATTTTTGCTTTAAAAAACCGGTATTTTGGAGACTACAGCGGTAACTAAGCGGCAGAGTTAACTGTTACTAAAACATTAATTACTAGACATAGCTTGGTTGCTATCCAAAAAACTGTCAGTCGTAAAACATTAAAATTAAACTAGTTTGAACGCATACTGCTGATTTTCTCCATTTAAAAATTAACTTCATTCCGATCTATTACACTTAATTGCGAAATAATGGAATATAATCAGGACTAAAATGAGTCGTCAGTGTGTCAATTTATTATAGGTTTTTAATGATTTGTATAAAGTTCGTGGACTGCAATAAATGCAAAATTTAATTTTTTGTTAACATATTTTTTTATCCTGTTAATAAATTGAGCCGGAACAGTTCTACGGAAGGAAATCATTTCATGATGTAACGAAGTAGGTACGTAGGTATTGAAGCTGATCGTGTTATGTAAGCGTAAAAAAATATAAAACTATGTATATAATGTGTTTATAAACACATTACACATTTAGTATATAACGACGAAACAAAACAAAATTGTGTTGCTCTGAAAAGAGGACATTTTTATTAATTAAAATATTACAAACATAAATTATATCATGTAACTACCTAAAATATAAACTAAAAACTTTACCTGAAAAGAGAAACAACATTAAATGCTAATATTTCGCTTCTATTTATTATAATTATGCAAAACCTTTAAAATTACATTTACTCTTGTCAATCTGAATCTAACTGACAGCTTTGCCATAAACAAGTTTAATGAGGAGCTATGAACCTCATTTACATCTCCCCCCCCCCACATTAAGTACAATTATTCCATAGATCTCCAATTTTTTTTATGAAACTGGTACTAATTTTGTAACATGAAAAAGATTTGATTCAGGTTTCTTATGCCCCGTGTTTATTCTGTAAATAGAGTTTGACAATTTTTCCACAATCTCATAAGGACCAATTTTTAATTCATCAAGTTTTTTCCTATTTAACCGATTTCCATTTTCAACATAAACCAAATCTCCTACTTTCAATTCACACTTTTTCCTATTTTTATCAAATTGTTTTTTATTATAATTGTGTGATTTTATACTATTTTCCAACGCTATTTGCCTATCTCGCAATAAATCATTATTTGTAGGTTCTTGTTTCAATTCATCTGGTAAAATATCAATGTTTTTTCCTTCTAATAAATACCGAGGTGAAAAACCTGTCACTGTATGTTCTGTTTCATTATATTTTTGAACGCATTCGTGTGCAATAGTCGTCCAAGCCAGTTTATATTTTTTTTCGTTTATTCTGCACCGTATTTTATTTACTAGCGTCTGGTTCAACCTCTCATTTAAACCATTCGAAAATGGAGCATTTACTGCCGTGAAGATAATTGGAATATTTTCCGTATCTAAAAAAGTTTTGAACTCACGTGAATTTATACCCGGGTATTGATCGGATAGAATCATGCCAACTTTATTTCCCTGTATCACTTTTTTAACAAGCTTTATAAAATCATTTGCATTTTGGGTTTTAGATGTCAGAACAAAGGCATATCTCGAGAAATGATCCACTAGTAAATGTAAATATGTTTTTGTAGAACGAGATCCGCCAAATCCACCAATAGTGTCTATGGATATTATCTCAAAAGGGTAAGTAGCAGGACCCAAGTGTGACATTAATCCAAATTTGTATTTGCCTCTAGATTTGTTTTTTATGCAAATTTCACAATCATCACAAACTTTTTTGATAACGTTCGTTAAATTTCTCGATGTATAAAATGGTTTAACTTTCTTTTCCAGCTGTTGTATACCTATGTGGCCGAAAAAATAATGTACATTTTCTATGAGTTTTTTAGAGTACTCCTCGGATAAGACAATCTTTTCCTTTTTACCTATATTTTTATAATATACATTGTTTTTTAGTTTTAGTTTATCTTTATTATATTTTATGTCTTCACTTTTTTCTTGATCATTTATTATATCTTTTAGTTGAATAAAATTTACAATTTTCAAACGTTCATCTTGATTGTCACCTGGTTCTAACACCGGGTTTCTACTCAAACAATCAGCTTCTAAATTGTATTTTCCTGGGGAATATATTATCTCAAAGTTGAACTGAGACAGATAATAAGTTAGGTCTCCCAATTCTTCATCCGTTCTAGCCTTAATGTTCATTTTCTCTAATGGCTTATGATCAGAGAAAACCGTAAACCTTTTCCCTATAAGCCAGTATTGCCAGTATTTCACTGCTTCTTTTATCGCTAGGCACTCCAAATATATAGCTTTTTTCTTTTTCTGTGTATCGTTCAATTTTCTCGAAAAATATGCACATGGTCTTTCCTCTCCATTAGACTGTGGTTGCTTCAAAACTGCCCCGATACCTTGAATAGATGCATCGGTATAAATATGTATTGGCAGTTCGGGATCGTAAATTGCTAATATAGGTTTCATACATAATAGTCTTTTTATTGTCTCAAAAGATTCTTTACAGTCCTCCGACCAAATAAATGGCCGTCCCTTTCTTAGCAAATTGTGTAAAGGATTTAATAAAATAGATATATTTGGCACATATTTCCCATAAAAATTTATTTTACCTAAAAACTGACGAACATTTTTTTGTGTTTTTGGTGTAGGAAAGTCTTTTATAGCAGTCAAATTATCTTTCAACGGAGTAACTGTATTATTTTCGATTATGTGACCTAAATATTTCACCGAATCTTGAGCAAAGTTACATTTAGAGAATTTCAGTCTAAACCCTTCTTTCGAAATTGCTTCCAGAAGTAACGATAAATGTCTAATGTGCTCTACGAATGTCTCAGAAAATATTAAGATATCGTCTATGTAATTAACAGTAAAATTAGATAGGCCGTGTTTTCTTATAATGCTACTTAAAATCCTCTGAAAAATGGCCGGCGAAGTCTTTAAACCAAACGGCAAACACGTCCACTGGAAGTGTCCTTCCTGAGTAACAAATGCAGTTTTTTTCCTGTCCTCTATTTTCATAGGGATTGACCAAAAAGCTGAGTTTATATCCAGTGTTGTGAAAAATTTACAATTTCTAGTTTTGGTCATTAAATCTTCAATTAGTGGAAATGGTTGTGCTTCAGGAACAACAATCTTATTTAAGTCACGAAAATCAATACATAATCTGGATTTTCTTCCATCTTCTTTTTTGTAAGCTAATGTTACTGGTGCGGCGAAAGGACTATAAGATTCTTCAATTAACTTTTTTTCTAATAATTTTGATATTTGCTGTTCTATTTCTTTTTTATCCTCAATAGTACACCTATATGGCCTTTTGCAGCAATATTTATCTATTAATAAATCCACATGTGCCTCATAGTCCTTTACGGTACCTATATCGTATTTATCTTTAGCAAAGAGTGATGCATGTTTGCTAATTAACCCATTTATTTCAGATTGTTGCTGATGGTTGAGATGATTTATAAAAATATTAAAGTCTACAACCTCTACGTGCTCATTAAAATTTATTTCGTATCTATTTTTTGTTTTATTTTCAATTTTTCTTAAGATGTTCACATCTTTATTGTTATTATATATTTTTCCTTCTATTTTATCACCTGAAAAGTCAGGAATTTTTTCAGAATCATTATGTACTACCTTTTCATTATGATAATGATGATTCTCATTATAGTCACATTTTAAGTTATCAATATTTTGTGTAACTTCCAAGTTTTCGTTTTGCGTGAGACGAAATTTTTTAATACAATCTAATCCTACCAAGAAATCATAGTCAAAATTTTCCTCATCTATCACAAATACATTTATAGTCTGTTCCATGTTTAAGATTTTTATCTTTAAAGTCACTATCCCTATAGATTTTTTTACACCATTAATCGTTTTTAAACCTGCAGTTTTAATATTATTCATCCTCGAATTATCATTCAATATCAACAATTTGGAATTTATTAATGACACATTTGATCCTGAATCATAAACACCAAAGATTTCCAAAGTGTCATTTAACAATAAGTTAATTTTGATTAATGGTGGGATTTCTAGTTTTTTGGATCTATTTCATTTAATTCTGTCTCTAATTGAAAATTATTAACAGTTCTTATTTGATCTCGTTTTAAGCCGTCACTGTTTTTGTTCCTGAACCAACACAAGGATTCAGGGTGGTACCGGTTTGTTTTGTTTTCTTTTTCACAAATTCTGCAAGGTCGGTATTTTTCGTTTTTCTCTTTAATTTTATTTTCAAAAACTACCATTTTCTTTTCTGGAATCTTTTTTCCCACCAAATGTTCTAAACCTCTGAGATTATTAAATAGATCTTCGGCTGCTTTCAAGTTTTTCCTATCAATTCTGTCAGCTACAAAATTTGGCAACCCTGTAGCTATAAGATCTATCAGTGTCGGTATATCCATTGTTTTATTTATCTCTAATAAAAGACGTTCTTTTTTCAACGCGTACTCTAGTAACGAACCCTGTATAAATCTGAATGACATAGCATACCTGATTGGCGACCAACCTTTGTCAGCATAAGTTTCGCAAAATATTTTTGTCCACATCGACCATTCCGAGTCAACTGTATATTTTATAAGCATTGAACTGTACCAGTCGAGACACGAGTCCTCTAAAAATAACCTAAGAGCTTCAATCCTCTTCGAGTCTTCGTCTATTCCTAATCGCGTACATTCAGTTTCAAAAGTAGCTATCCATTGACATACATTTGACGTTTTTCTGCCGAATTTCTCTATGACGAATTTCTCAGTTAGTTTTTTTATATTCTGAGAAGACACATCTTTCTTCATTCCGGTAAAATTTTCCAAAATTTTTGACAATATCTCTCCTGAAAACCCAGCCGGAGTCTCTTCCCGAGCTTCTGGTGTAATCTCCTCCAATAAATATCCCTGAAATTGCATATTTCCGTCTTCGTCCATGTAACTCCCACTTATTTCTTGTGTCACCGAAATCCACACTTGCCTCTTGTCATGTCTTCTTTGCAAAGTATTTCTTACCTTTTGAAAAGCTTGCGTTGTTAAAATCGTATCATGTAGTCTTACCAATTGTAATTTTTCCGGGATTAAAAAGACACGTTTATCGGCATCCGTAATTGAAGTCATGCATATTACGTTTGTTTTCGGATCTTCACCCGATTTAACTACGAATTCAAACCGTAGTTTTTCCATCGCTGTTATTTATTAGCCGTAATAATGTTGTTTTATAATGTGTTTATAAACACATTACACATTTAGTATATAACGACGAAACAAAACAAAATTGTGTTGCTCTGAAAAGAGGACATTTTTATTAATTAAAATATTACAAACATAAATTATATCATGTAACTACCTAAAATATAAACTAAAAACTTTACCTGAAAAGAGAAACAACATTAAATGCTAATATTTCGCTTCTATTTATTATAATTATGCAAAACCTTTAAAATTACATTTACTCTTGTCAATCTGAATCTAACTGACAGCTTTGCCATAAACAAGTTTAATGAGGAGCTATGAACCTCATTTACATGTATTTGATGAACGAAGTGACGAATTTACGTCTGTTTGTGACAGAGCCACGTTAATGAATCCCTTGATAGATAAATACGGATGATTTCATCCAAACTGTCGTTTTTCAAATCAAGTTCAAATTCCAGATCCAAATTTTTTAAACTTACTAATACTTTCCTTTCGTCAGGTTTTGTTTATTAGACGATATTATACATTGAAGGATATCAAAGTATACAAAGTTGTTAAACGTATTCTGACACCAGTATGCGTTTAACTAACATATATACTAAAACTCGTTAGCGATATGATGAAAATGCACCAGACAGAAGATAGTTGCTAACTAAGCTATCGCTTTGCTTCCACCCCATTTCATCATAAACTTAATAAGGCCCCAGTACACAATGGCGTACATGCTGGCCCATTTCAGACGATCGCCATTGCCATTGCGTATAGTTTTGTCGGCCACTATATACCATTACCCCCTGTACTTACACAATGGCGATCGCCTGAAATGGGCCGGCATACGCCATTGTGTATTGTAGCCTTTAAAGATTAGTAGAGGAACGACATAAGTTCTACACCTTTCTGTTTCTCTATTGTAATATTAACGATTTAGGTAAAGATGACTGCCGAACTAGCACATCTCGAGTTTTTATATCAAGATCACAACATTATTTAACGCTTAGACATATACCTTAACATAAACACTTAAACATCTATGAACATGGAGTCAAAACACATTTCAATTCGTAGAATATTTGTCATTTAGACTTGTCTAAGAGAACAAAAGAAGTTTTTTTTTGTGGTTACTATTTACTTACATAGAGCTCGTACAATTTTATTTATGAGCCCAGAATCTTGCAGATGATTCTTTGATTGTAATAAAAAAATGTAAAACTACTTTTCTTAAACCTTAATCCTTACTAGTTAGTTTTTGCCGCGAAACTTGTTCAGTTTTCCTTAAAGAATTTGGGTGGGCACTAAGTTTGCATCCAGATTACTAGATTTTTAGATACCTTGTCATGTTTATCATATGGCAGTAAGCCTTGACTAACATCTAAAGGCTGCACTTACGAATGAGACATTCAAAGTAAATTTGGAAGTTGTGAAATCTAAATACTTAAAAATGACTTTGGCCTTACCTTGACTGCTAATAGTCGCAGAAAATGGAAGGCTGCACATACAGACATTTCCCGCCCATACACGTCCCAATGCTGGGCCCAGGCCTCCTCCTCATAAAGAGATCGAGGGTTTTGCTATAGTTTCCACGCGGGCAACGTGCGGATTGGGAACTTCACACATTTGTGTTAGTATTATTATTTAAAAACAAATAAAACTATAAATTAATAAATAAAATCAGGAGACCCCAGAGCTGGCGCTTACCTCTCCCAGCGAATTTCTCTGGCTGTAGATACAGAGAGGTAATGCCGCCAGTGTGTTAGGGTCTATGCCGCAGGAGGGCCTTTTAGATGGTGTTCTCTTTTTATTGTTAGGTATATTTATTTAGTTTTAAATTTTGTATATTTAGTTGTTCAAAATGAAACTAGTTGCATGTAATAAATTAAATTAATAAAAATATCAGTTTCTTAACTTAGGCACAAATTTTTCAGTAATGGTCTTTAGGTCTTGTCCCCTTAGGCTCTGTCTACCCCGCAAGGGATAAAGACGTGATTTATGTATGTATGTATGTATGACAATGTCTCAGACAGGACTTTTAAAACTGGCATTTTCAGAGCTACCTACCTAATTAACAAATAATATGAATATCTCAAAAACTAAGCTGAATCTAGCCTGTCTCATACGACATTTTAATCATAAAATATGTTCAGGAATTTAGTGTTATAATCCTTCGGGTTCTTCCCGGGCTCCCCGTGTATAATTAATTAATTATAGCTAGACTATACTTTGCGTTTTATGATCAGACACACGACACACAATTTTGTATTGTTTACATTTGTCCCTTATTATTACAACTGTCTCTAGTCTCTGCGACAAAGGCCCTGAGTCTAGTGCGGAGGTTGTTGAACAAACACTTCGTAACTTATAAATAAAGACTTTTTTACTTACTTTTTACTTAATCAAATAAAAGTTAAGACAAAGTTAAAAGGGCCTTCTGTTTAGTTGAGGACTAACGGCGGCATTTCCTTCTATCTCCGTTGCTCAAATGTGGATTAGATATATATCCTCTTTCCTCTCTAGCATGTCTACTCAAACTAGGTACTAAAGAAATGTAGTTATGTAACACGACCAAGAAAGTCATCAGCGCAACAGTGTAGGGTGCATGATATTTAGCACAGTTAAGTTGTAACATGTAAATTTATTGCAGACTTCAAGCATCGAACAAATAGCGTTTCTTACAAAGGAAACTTAATTGCTCCGAGATCATGCTACCGAATAAGGCCGTTACAAATGACTAAAGAGCCACTTCACCCGAAATAAGAATCTGGTATACTTCTTCACTTCCAGCTTCAATAACATAACATTTTAAAATTAAAAGCCCCCTGCGGGTTATTACACGTAAATAAAAAAAAAACAATGTTATGCCAAAAATGCCGTACGTCATTTCGGAAAAGAGCTAATACTCTTCAAACTGCTGGACCGATTTTTACCAAACATGATTAAGAACCACCTCAAAGAAACTGGCTTTCGAAAGAAAATAACCGCATCGGAGTCTGTTCATCCGTTTGAGAGCTACGACGTCATAGACACACACGCACACACACACCGACGTCCAACTCATAACACCCCTTTTTTTGTGTCGGGGGTTAAAAATAAACCTGAGCCTAATCGCATAATAATGTAAGCAAATAGTATTAGTATATTTGGAATAAATGCGTCTATATGCATACAATACAAATCAACAATACCTGCTATTTACTGGGACCATGCTGTATAGGACCATATAAATTTGAGAGTTCCATTTGATATATTTTGACACCGCTAACTTAAAGTGTAGGTGTAAAAATGGCCTATAATAGCAACCATTATAGCGCAGTAAATCGAAATTCATATTAGTAATATTGGCCTGAATATCTGTATTTAAAATTGTATAGGTAATTGTGTTGTAAACATTACCATGTTATTTTTGTAAATTCAGAGCTCTTCTGTGGTTCACAATATGTAATTGTACATAATAAATAAATACATTATACTAAAATTAAATAAGAGCCGTCTCGCAGCCAACAATTTTATTTAGTCGTTTTAATATATGCATAGTATGTATAGACCGGTGAAAGCAGCACCAGCTGTTAACAGACTCAAAACAAGATTTAATATATTTTTGGCAATAGATCTTTACATGTTTTGCATAGTAGTATATTGATAGAACAGAATTGATTGAACTATCGTAGGTATCGAGCGTCCTTCCGACGCTCGCGTGCGCTGTTGGGAAACGCGCGAGAAGGCCGCCCGGTGCGCCGGCGCAAGGTGCGATCGATCTTCGTAAACTGCAGTTTGGATTCCATTCACGAATGATGAGGGAACTGCGGGACGCATCATTTTTAATAAGTTATCCTTTTTTAATGTGAACAATTTGACGATTTAGCTCGCATACTATATTAACTAATTCTTTGCCACAAGAAGAAAATTAACTTATGTGGCTTTATAAAAAAAAAACTAAAATTACAATAGCTTAAGATTTTTTAAACTGACATGTGTAGAAGATAATTATGTTGAAACATAAGTTTTAGTGGTAACACCAATTAGGACAGGTACAAATGCAAATTCGGGCTCAGAGCTACCAAATTAGCCGAAAATGACATCCATCACCATTTTTGTGTCAAAGTGTCAAAATGTCACCCGCCATCTTGGATTCATAAAATTATGCCAAATTCGTGCTCAGAGCTACCAATTGACCCGAAAACGATACCCGTAAACATTTTTATGTCAAAAGTGTCAAGTTGTCATCAATTCGTGATCAGAGCCATCAAATCACTCGAAAACGACACCCATCAACATTTGTCTAAAAATTTGTCAAAATGTCATCCGCCAATTCCGCCATCTTGAATCCAAAAAATTATGCCAAATTTGGGCTCAGAGCCAACAAATTACCCGAAAACGACACCCATCACCATTTTCGTTTCAAATGTCAAATTATTTGAAATTATGTCCGCCGTCCTGGATCCTAAACATTATTTGGCAAATTGAAATATACTGAAATATTGAATATATTTAAATATTTTATCTTATTTGCTTTCTAAATAAGTACCAACCACCGTATTTGGTCCTGAACGACTGAATGGTTTTTGACCATAGCTTCTTTGAATGAACAAATAAAAAAAAACTCATTGGGAGTTAAAGATTTACCTACGTAACGAGGGTGTACTTTTAAAGCGACATAAGCTAACAAGTGCTTTGAGAGGGTATGGACGATGTAGACTTATCCAAAGTCTTATTATGATTGTTCTTGATGCTCGTGATTACATAAATCACAGTACAGGAGTAGAAAAAAAAATAATACTTGCTCATGTTGAAGGAAAAACGAGTACCTTTTTTTACTGTCGTTAGAATATGAAGGAAAACTTGGTATTTTTTGGACTCTTGCTTATATCTAAAATCGTGTAACTTAAAAGTTGTAAAGTCTGCGCTACCTGAGTAGGTATTCACTCTGAAAATCTAGCAACATCCAAACAATAAATAATACATAAAATTATATTTTATTGGCAGCGAAGCGTTATGTTGCATTAAGAAAATTATCCAACTATAATGTACATATATATTAAAAAAAAAACATTTCAGCTCTACCATGACTTTTGGGAAAATACATATAAAATAGGTAGGTACTCGCACTGTAACTCCGGTTATAATTACTGTTTTAAATTATATAAAGTTTAGCATCATTGTAACTTTTCATTTTTTACTCTTACTAATGATAACTATGAGCTGAGTCCAATTAAACATACATACAATGTAGCCTAACTCATCCAATTGCAGTTATTTATTTAATGACTACCTCCAAGATAATACAGAAAAGTTAATTGATGTAATTAAACTTGAATCTCGTCGCTTTAACCTGAGATTGCATCGGTTTTATTGTCTAGTAATAAACAGTTTTAGTAGAGCCTGAAGGCGTTAGAGTTAGGTTATTGTGAACCAGTAAAAAATTTCTTCAATCAGTGTAAAATTTCTTCAATTGACCGTGTGTTCTATGTAATAGCGGATGCAATAAATATCTATCAAAAAATTATTATTAATTCAAACTTTTTTTGGTGATTGTACTTTTTGTAGACTTCTTAAATTATTATCCATCTTACATTATTTATACCAAAGTCAATCGGACCTACCGTTGTCTCCACCACCTCTAGAATTCCATTGCCAGATTATTGTATTGCAATTGATCGGTAAAAGTATATCCAATTTGACGTCAAATTTCGAATATGCTTAGATGCATACAAACATTGCATGTTAATAAACAGTTCGTTAAAAGACAATCAATACGATACAAACTAGTTTGAAGCGAGTTTAATAATTGAACTAAACTTTACGGTGTGAGCGAATCCTACCTATATTTTTTGCCGCGGACGATGCCCACATTACAGTCATCAACGTACTTGATTATAAAAAAGCGTGGTCCAGCATCACGGGTGAAAGCAGGAGAGAAAGCGGCTACGAGAGAGACAGCAGAGGGCCCAAATCGCCGGACAACGGTATTTGTCCAAACTATGCCGGCAGATAAGCATTTAATTTTAATAACCCAGACACCGACCAAAGACCTACTTGTTCGGTGTCTGGGTTTGGAAAGGTTACAAAATTTTGTACGGTATTTTTAACCATTGACATTTATTTGGATATGTGCGACCTCAAACTTCAAGTTGTTGATATTGATGTGCGTCCGATCGTTTTCTTACTTACTTGTCTGTGGTTCTCGGCTTCTTCCGTATTCATGAATAAGTATTCAAAAGTTAATTCAGTCCAGTCAGAGTATAAATTGCACTTATACTCCGTAATATTGGAAAATTAAACCTTGTGTCGCGTAGTTCCGTTCACACCCAATAATCATTGCAATAGACTGGAGAGTGAAAGAAACTGTATGACACGAACTTCGTATTACTATTTTGGGAGTAGACCAGACCCCCTGTCCTCATTCCAAATTTAACCGGAATCCAAATCAACATCACACGTCAAAAAATCCTACTAATAATTATAAATGCGAATGTAAATTTGTTTGTTACGGTTTCACGCGAAAACTACTCAACCGATCATCATGCAATTTTGTACACATGTTCTTGGAGGTATTAAAGGAACATAGAATACATTTAATTAAATAATTTTTTTTTATGTCGTTACTGACGTTATCTGCGCGGACGAAGTCGCGGGCAAAAGCTAGTAATACATAAAACAATTTCGGCTTCTTCATAGTGGTTATTAATGCTACAAAATTTTAGTATCAATGACGTGTCAGTCATTAGTAGGTACCTTTGAAACAAATATTTTTGATAAAAATCATAAATCCAATTCCTTTATTCCTTTTAAGTGACTTTTTTGTTACTTCTTAAGAAAATTGCATATGTGTTTTTGTAGATGGTGATCTAATAGTAGACTGTGGTCATTAATCATGACGAGAACATACCTGATCTATCAAATTATGCACCGCTCCTGTTCTTTGCGCTAATTACGGTCGGTGTTAACTGTACATCCCACTGTATAAAATTATTGTAGGTTAAACACCTTAAGTATACATAAAAAGTTATGAATCTCTTAAAACATGAGAATAATATATTACCTGAAGATTAAAATAACGGCTGGGTCCTTCTTTTACGTATACCTCTACCTGTACATATTATTATGCTTTGTTTTTACTTTAATCGAGTTAGTTATAATAACTAATGGATCGATCAACTTTTTCTTATCACTCGTTGCTATGGTAACGTTGCTATCTTTAAACAGTAGGTTTATAAGATTAAAAAACTCTTATCCCTGTAAAATACGTATCGAACTATGTATGTCGCCCTCAAAAATACAATTATCAATATCATCCTTTATCTTTGTCAATCTGTTACGATGCTGTATGTACATAATATCTTCTTAGTTCTTTTTTTTGTTCCAATCACATGGCTTGGATGAACTAAAAAAATTAAAGGGAATTTATCAAGGCAATTTACATTAAACAGATCCTAGGTCGATGCTCATAGCCTGCGCTGCCTCATTCAGCAATGTATCAAATTTAATAAAGGGCGATTTGCAGATGTAAGAAATACCTAGCAATTTAAGTTCAGTTTATATTTTTTCCATTAAGATCGCATGAACATCACGAAAAATTAAATCTCAAACTAGTCGCTAAATTACGGTTTTATTTTTTTGCATTTTTTTGGTGCAGGTGATCCCAACCCAATATATCCAATAGATTATTTGTAATTTAGTTGACGTCTCTTAATGCAGTGTATTTCGTTATTACTTACTATACAAATTTTTCTATAGATTAAGTTGTGGACTAAAACCAGTAAACCATAAATTCGGTTTACATGAGGACAGTAGATAGTGCAACTTAGTATAGCGCAACTTCCGACGGCTGGGTGAGGCAACGCTGAGGACTCGAAAGGAAACTGTGCCTTTCTTCTTGAGAAATTTATAATAAATATTCATTCGATAGTTTAAGCTGGTTAAAAAAGAGTAGGACAACCTTATAATTGACTAGCTGTTGTCCGCGACTTAGACCGCGCAGAATAAATAAATTAAACGACGCTCACAAATAATGTAGCTTTCTATTGGTAAAAGAACTAAAGATACAATTACCCTTTACAACGGGACAAACTCACAAACTTTACGTCTTTATAATTATAGTATAGATAATGATCCTGACTACTAAGCTGAAAGGGCTATCAGGGGCCTGATTTTTGAAAGCACATCAATAGCTATAATCAAAGTTTTGACTAGTGCACAAGATTAATAACATCTGTGATTGTCTTCCATGCTACTCGTATTTCATATTCTGCGCAATATTACACCACTTTCGAGTGGTATTTTCACACATGTGCTTTCAAAAATCACCCCCCTGATCAGCATCTTGCTGTGGTAATGATAATAAATGACATCGCTGATTTTTGGCTGGAAACATTAATAATTTGAATTCGGTCTGAGCGGATAACAAATATGCAATCATTTTACAGAAAACACTAATCAGGAATGCATCATGGCAACCCTACAGTAGTAGGATAAATTTGCTAAACCTTACTTTTTTAAAGGATAAGATAAGTTTTACGTAAGTTTTCGAAAAAAAAGCGTTAACAGAAAAAGAAGTGCTTGTCAAAAAATTCATTTGTATGTATACCTAAAGCATAACGCTTTTAAAAAAATATACTTAATGCAATTTTCTAATTATGGCTGTGCGATTGATTAGGTATGTGCTCTATTACACTCCGTCTAAGTTTTAAAGACCAAAGTGGATAAGCAAATTGGTCTTTCTCTTATATGTGCACCTAATCTGAATATGTACCTTCTTGTTTACAATTACATTTAGCGTTAAACAAATTCTTCACGTTTTACAGGGTATAAAACTGTGTAGTAAATATACGATTTATTCGTTATTAAAATACATGTTGTACGTACGTCTATGAGCAAATATTTATTGATTCTTTTGTACTGATTGATGGACACTCGCTGCAATCATTGCCAAAGTTAGCTCAAGGTTCCATAATAGTTGCAACAGTTACTTATTTAAAATCTTTTAAATAATAACCGAGCACGTTCTATTGGGCAATATTAAGTACTTACAACAATTTTGAATGTACACTTGGTCTATAGATTGAAGAATATAATTCTAGCCTTGGCTAGCCTCATATGAGTTGCGTCTGACTCAAGCTAACCATTGTATATCGGTGCTATTCGGTCAAAACTACACTACTTTAACATTAACTTAAACAAAAATAAAGTGATATATAAAATAAAGTATCTTGGCTTGGTGCAACTCATTCTTATGTGATTTTGATTTAAATCGGAAGTAGGTTTACACTTTAATTAAAGCTTTCCTTTTTATCACATATCATAGTATTACTAAGCTGCGATTGGAAAGGGATTGAAAATTCTGTCATTCTATACATATATATATTTTGACGTAAATATATTGAATGACATATTTTTCAATCCCATTCTCATCCTAGTTTAGTAATATGGTAATATTGATCATATTGTCCAGAAATGGCGCAGGAGTCTCCTATAAGTGCACCAATAAAACTAACGACTTGGTCGACTTGTAACATATTCACATGACAATGGATTAGTCCAATCAGTTCTGTTGTTAACTATTATTCCCGTCACCTTGCTTATAATCTCCGTGAACCTCACAATATGTCAATAGTCATTACCCGTAATCATAACTGTATCAACTAAGTACCTATAATAGCGCTGGGTGTCAGGTCATTCGCCATTGTCTTTGCTATCATGCACCGCCTATTTTTACATTCCAGATGAAGTTAACCAGTAAACCACCTCGAGTAACTAGGTACCTATACAGTATACGGCGAGAAACCAAAAGCGGTGTTCACTTTATACCAAGTAACTATTAAAATTTTGAAAAATATGTTAATACCAGCAAAAATAATAGTAGACGAGGGCATTAATATCGATGCAGCCATCATGTCAAATATATTACTACGTGTCATGTCAATCGGCCTTATTGTTTGTGGCACAAAGGTGTATAGATGTTTTTGACGTCTTGGTAACGTATATGTATTTATGCTCTTGACTGTACCCACATATTACAGGTTACCAATTAACTGATGTCTAAGCTAGAAGTCGACCAATAATGACAATGAACAACAATGTTTATTTATCGATAGGTTATGACATAAAAATGTTATTGTATCACGAGTGCAAACACAAAGTGTCAGTCTAAGATGTGACCATTGTTTTGCTAGAATTTTTTTATTTATTTATTTATTTAATAATTGCTCACACGTAGTGTATACAGTTCTTAATATAATAAAGCACAGTTAAAAACGTGAACCCTGCAAGGGCATTGCAATTTACCATAATACTAACTTAAATAAACATTATTTATTTTATAATATTTGCAACACCTAAAGTTTTAATTTAACATTTAATTACAATTTCAAAATAAAGTAAAACAAAACACCAATCAAATTCCTGTAAAATGAAGTTGACAATTTGGAATTCTAAGTACCTATTTTACTAGCTAGACTATTTGCCTGATAAAAGAAATTCGTTTAACGTATAATAAGCTTTATCTTGTAGATACTTTTTTAAACCTGTCTTAAACAGATGTATATCTTGTATATTTCTTATATTATCGGGAATGTGATTATATATTTTTATCGACATTGCAAACGGTCCAGAATGTATCATTTGCATAGTCGAAATAGGTTTTGCCAATTTTTGCCGCGGGCGAAGATTTTCGGGACGTTTATATAAAGGAAAAAGATTTATGTTTTTTTTCACAAAAAGGCATACCTCTAAAATGTAAATTGACGTAAGTGTGAGAATTTTTTGTTCCAAGAAGTGCGGTCGGCAGCTTTCCATTTTGTCTATATTTACAAGAATTCTGACACATCGTTTTTGCAACCTGAACAAATGGACTGAATCAGAGCAATTTCCCCACAGCACTATCCCGTACTGAAGAAAAGCATTTGCGTATGCGTAGTAAGCACAAGTAGCTGTTTTTAAATCAGTGCATTTCTTCAGTTCGTTCAGTGCATATGTGAATCGGCTTAGCTTTGCTCTTATTTTATTGATATGATCTTTCCAGCTTAAGGCGGAGTCGATCGTTATGCCTAGTAAAGGAAAAGCATTTACTGTTTCCAGTGTAATGTTCTTAAAGGAGTAATTAATATTTAAAGTTCGCTTTTGATAAGGCTTGAATTGCATGACTTTGGTCTTTATAAAATTAATCTCGAGGTTATGGTCACTTAACCAAGTTACAGTCTTTTCCAGTGTAGCATCTAATTTTACCTTTACTTCTGCTTCATTTTGACAGGGCATCACTATCGAAATGTCGTCAGCAAACAGGGTGCAAGGGTAATCCAAAATTTTAGGCAAATCGTTAATATATATTAAAAATAATATACAACCCAGGACACTTCCCTGTGGAATAGATTTGGTTACATTTATTTTATCAGATCTGATCTTTCTAATTTCGCCCGATAAGCAGTCGTGATGTTCTACCTCAACACACTGCATACGGTTTGTTAGGTACGAAGTGAACCATTTGTGAGCTATACCGCGTACACCTATACCATTCAATTTACTTAACAGGATGTTATATAATACCCGATCATAGGCTTTGCTCATGTCCACTAAGATACCCAAGGCGTATTTTCTATCGTTGATAATGTTAAGAACCTCCTGTATATATTTATAGACAGCAAGGGTAGTAGATTTATGTTTCCTGAAGCCATGTTGGGCATCACTAAATAGTTTGAATTTCTCGCAGTATGAATATAAACGACTACACATCGCTGATTCGAAAATTTTAGAAAAAGTTGTAGGAAGGGCTATAGGTCGGTAATTATTTCGATCGCACTTCTTACCCTTTTTGTGCAACGGTTTTATTATAGACAGTTTTAATGCGTCTGGGACAGACCCTTCAGCGAATGATTGATTTATCAGGTTTGTTAGAGGAAGTACGAGTTCTCTTGCACATTTTTTAATAAGTACAGGCGGCATTTCGTCATAGCCATAACTTCGTTTGTTTTTTAAATTTCGAATTATTTTCAGAACCTCGTTAGGGGTCACAGGACTTAAATACATAGAATTTTGAGGTGCATATGTAACTTTCCAACTGGAAGGTAATAGGTTACTGTTTTTAATCGGACAGTTCCCTACGGATGAAAAAAAATTGTTAAATGCGTCCGCAACTTCAAATGGATTTTCGGTAACCATGTTTTCAACATTAAGCTTCAAGTTATTTTTGATTTTGTAAGTGTGTTTGTTTGTATGCTCTTTTATTACGCGCCACATGGATTTTACTAAATTATCAGATTTTGTAACCATTTTTATGTTTTGTAGTCTTTTTGATATTGTTAAGTACCGTTTTTTTTAATAATTTTTCATATTGTTTATAGTGCCTGATTAACACAGAATCTTTTCTTTGCATTGTTAATATCTTCAAAACTCTTTTGTGCTTGCAAGATTTTTTTATACCGGGTGTTAGCCAAACTTTTTTATTTTTATTTTTGATTTTTATTTGAATTTTTGGTATACATAAATTTAGTTTTCGTTTTAGTATGGCAATAAATGAATTATTATTTTGATTGACATTTTGCTTTACTGATATTATTTCTTCAAAGTTTATTTTACTTATTTCTGATTTAAAATAATTTATGTTACGTTCATTATAAAGCCTTTGCTGTGTTATCCACGTAGTACGTGTTGGTGGATTTTTAGAAGGTAAATTTAGGACGATTCCTTTATGATCTGATAGGCCATAGTCTTTTACAGAAATATTGGATTCACATGTTAGAAAATTACAAAATATTAAGTCAATACAAGTGGCACTAGTCACAGTTACTCTAGTAGGTACTTTTACAAGTTGCTGAAAGTTAAAGCTTTTCATTTCGTTAAGCAATGTTGAGGAACATGTGTTTTTTTCTAATACATTAACGTTAAAGTCTCCCCCTATAATAATATCTCGTTTACCATATTTTTTCTGAAGATGATGTAATAGTTTATCCAGACACTTATAAAAAAGGTTAGGCATATAATTATGATGCTATTTAGAATTGGCATTGTTCATTTTTTTAAGTTGTGCTTTTAACACCTTTATTTGATAAAATGGACTATTTCAAGCAACTAATTTGAATATTATGCTTTTACGTAGCTTTGTTAAGTAATAATAAATATTTTTTCGCTGTTTGATATTTCGTGAATTTAGACAGAATCTCAATCGCCTTCGTTCGGCTGGCTATAAAAAAAACGGCTTTGTCTATGGTTTTGTCGATTTGACAGTGACACGTGACAGTTGCCACAGCTAAACTTTTTTTTTCATTTTTGTGGCAAACATTCGATGCTGGATTCTGTCTAAAAACCGGGTCGTTCGGTCAAACAAAGGTTCAAAGTACTTTTACAAAAATATCTGCAATCATAAAGTATTTTTGAAATCGGACAAGATAAATCGGATAAATGATGGTTTTCCTCGAAATGGTTTTCGAATTGGAGCATGCTAAAAAAAATGAACAATGCCAATTGTAGGATGGATTTTACAGTACCTACCCTAATTAAAATGTCATGTACATATTATATTACCAGTATCAGTGCCCACATACGGTTGGCTGGGTCTTTGGAAAACATCGTGTCCGTCCTTGCGCGTCCAATGGAACTAGCGTGGTTGATTGAACCTATAGAATTTTCTACGTCTTGCCGAATCATTGTATTCCAATCACGATGCTAGCGATAGCGCGTTTGTCATGATGCATGATGTATCAGTGTTTTGGTATAACTTATTAGTCAGCCCGCAAAGCGATCAATGTAGAATGGAAAACTCAATGACGAACCTCAAACCAAAACCAGAGACACAGGAATACATAGTTCCTAGTTCAGGGTATTCAAATACATTATTTTTCCCTTGTGACAGTTATTGTGTAAAATAATTAAATACAATTAAGTATTATTATTTATTAATATTCACTTGTGCTTTCATTAGTGTGAGAGTCGCATCAAATTACTTAATCTTATTCAATGATTTTTTACTGAAAACCTACGACATTAAGTCAAAATCAGTTATGGTTAAAGTTATTGTTATACTTACGGCCTGTTTCACCACTCTCAGTTAATACAATACAATACAATGCAATAACTCTTTATTGAACACTGAATTAAAAAAGTGTAGACGTGTCCGGGTGTCGAGCTCCAAACTCCGAGGATTTTACGCTTTTGTCCGGGTTGTCAATTTTTTGAGATGGCAGCCCTGTGAGACAGACCCTTAGTAGCTCGCGCCTAGAGATATATTAATAACTGTGTAAGAAATAATCGTAATCG
This sequence comes from Pandemis cinnamomeana, assembly GCA_932294345.1. Lineage (NCBI taxonomy): Eukaryota > Metazoa > Arthropoda > Insecta > Lepidoptera > Tortricidae > Pandemis > Pandemis cinnamomeana. The sequence continues at coordinate 5,924,430 of OW028715.1, read as the reverse complement.
CTTCTTTAACATCTTAGACATGTTTAAGAATCAATCACTATGTGAGTTTATTGTATTTATTAAGTAACACGCACATGCCATTATTAAATACCGGGTACCTAAGAGAAGATAGTTAACTTTTAAAATTTGGGTCGTTAGGTCATCGGTCATCGTGTGAGACAACCATAAATGTATTATATACCTATCTACTTTAGGTTGCGCAAGCACATTAAGTATTGTATACTAGAAAAGTCTATAGATACGTACTACCCGCTTGCACCTCTCAGTCGTCCTATCCCACGCCCCTGTACCCGCGCGGGCGAGGACTCATTTAAGCGGTTTACCTATAGCCTATAGCACATACTTTCAAGCGGGTAGGATGGAATAAAAATTGGTACATTTATAAATAATTCGCATAACACTCTAAAAGATACAGCAAACGTAAAAATAGATGCTCACTTTTTTTCTTTGGTTCATGTATATCATCAGTCCTTAAAATTCTTCTCGTAGATTCAATATAATATTTTAGGGCGAATGTACACACCCGTAAACCTGTTGCTCGTTGGGGCCAAAAGGTGCGATTCAATTACGACTCAGTTCAAGTTTTGGCTGTCATTCTTATTATGGACCTGACAGCGAGCGAACCTAAACTGAATCGCATTAATTTAGACGGCATGGGAAGGGCCCTGGTTAAAGTCGCGGTTTCACGATGGATGCAACCCGCTTTCTACCGAGGCAACTGGAGGTCTATGGGGGCGGCGTATGTCCAACAGTGGACGTCCTATGGCAGATATGATGATAATAATGACACCTATAATACGTTTTTATGTTATGCGTGCCAGTAGAATCATGGTAGTCAATAGGACCTGCGTATTTGCATTGAAGCGGCAAGTATCATTAACAGAGTGTCGTCACAAATTGGCCCTCTTTGTAGCGTCTGTCAATAGTGTCAACACGTCTATTTATAAAGCTTGAGCATCCTTTCTGTTCTGCAACAGCAACAATACTAGGTACTTTATAGCACCCGTTTAGGCGTTTCACGCTACAATCATCCCATAGAATAGCAGCCACCATTAAATAATGCGTTGTATTGTGTTTGTTAGTACATTATCTCTGCTAATAGGTGATGTTTATTCGTTAACCATGCTATTATAGTTTATAGTAACCGACATTTTCGTAGTTTAACTTATGCAACTGCCATAATTATCTATTTATTATCTAATAATAGAGGTAATGTCAGTGAAGCATATTGTTCTAACGACAGGTAATTGTCCTTTCTTCACTTACTCGTTTTCTTGTTTAGGAACGTTAACATTATTTACCGACGTCCTTTGAATGATTTTGTGCCAACCATATACTTAGGACTTACATTCATTCAAGTATATAAAAATGAGGTACTGTCCTTTCATTTCATGATTCGCTTATCAATAACGTGAACATGTTTTCTGAATCAAAACAAGGTGCAAAATATATAGTGATAAATATTTCTCAAAAACAAAAAAAACCGTTACCCATATTTATATGGTACTAGCGACCCGCCCCGGCTTCGCACGGTATATTATGCATGTATTATACATACAAACCTTCCTCTTGAATCACTCTATCTATTTAAAAAACCGCATTAAAATCCGTTGTGTAGTTTTGAAGATATAAGCATACATCGGGACACGGGGACAGAGAAAGCGACTTTATTTTATACTATGTAGTGATAGTGATAGTGAAGTGATGCCTCATCTCTACCAAAAGTAGTTTTATTTGGCTGCTGAAAATGACGCGGCTATAGCACCTTAAAAAGTTTAATACATCCTGGCCCAGGACTCCGAGGAGTTTTGTTTATGTATTGTTTTTCAACAGTCTCTATATACTTAGCTGCTAGAAAAGCGATCGTCGCTAGCGACCGTGAAAAGCTGTCAATTGGCAGCGGCCACTGTAAGTTCCATGCAAGGTTGCCGATGTAATTGCTACATTTTGTTCACAATCTACTGACTCTTGCCCAATTGCCTAGTACTTGAACAGAACAAGTACTCGATGTAAGGTGAATGTACACTTCTTTACCTTCACAGGAGCAAAGCACTTGTTTAAATAAACACGGTCAATGTCAATTGTTTTAAATGCGGTATCAGATAATCAGATACATTCAGAATTGTATATAAATGATGAGTGCTTAAACAATAATTATAATACATTGCATTAATTACATATTCACGCCCCTTTTGAGGTTTTCGGAATGTATGCTCAAGATTTAACTTGAAATTTACCATTTCGTTGCGACAAATTATGGCGCTAGAACTTGCCTTTGAAACAGTTCAATGGGGTGCATGTGAAGTTCCAAATTCGAACTCTGCCTGCGAGCGAACTTCAGCTCCAGCCCTTTCTCTCTGACAAGAGGTCTGTGCCACAAGTAGTGGGATGAATAATAGGTTGGACATTGTAGGCGACGCACCTATTTAGGCAGCTACCTTTATTATTAAAACATTATATTTTGGCACTGGCCACAAATAAAGTTAATTGCACGCAGCGCTTAAAAGAAAACAAAAACAAAAGACAGCTCTTGTCAGCGCTGCGTGTTGAATTTTTACTAAAATTTAAATTGTTTTATTTATTAGTTTCTACAGTCTACATGCAGACATAATGAACTCAACGTTTACGGAAGGTCTGTCGTATGCCGTATTTGTATAACTTTGGCTTGATGTGTACTTACTACATGTACATGTTCAACTTGGCTTCCTAGTTATCTTAAATGTATAGGTGCGTACGCCACAGTGTAAACAAGTGCTTGAATTAGCTATGTTCTTTTACCCATACTGAATGAATCAAAATTCGGACAGTGACTTAGATAATTACTTTGTGCGAAGCGTGGTTTAGATTAGAACATGAAGAGCGTCATTTAGAAACGTAAAAAAGAAAAAAAACAACTAATTAATAAGTACAAAGAAGGTTACTTTTACACACATATCGAAGGCTGATTTTCTTGACGTTGTTTTTAGCCACATAGCATAACAATAGTCACAGTAAAATCATTATGACACTGAGAAGAAGATCAATTAGCAAAATGTATTGACGTAAATCCAGCATGACATCAGTTTATTCGTCGGATGGAACGTGATATACACTTAAACAAACGACCTTCTCGTTGAATGTTGACGGACTCCAGACACCGAGGATGCGGCTTCGAATGAAGCGGAAATATAAGTTGATTTCGTAAAAAAAACACTGTGACATTTCGACAAATTTGGACATGCTTTTGTTGATTTTGTAATAAATCATCATCACTACATAGTATAAAACAAAGTCGCTTTTTCTGTCCCCAAATCCGTATGTATGCTTATATCTTCAAAACTACGCAACGGATTTTGATGCGGTTTTTTTTAATAGATAGAGTGATTCAAGGGGAAGTTTTATAATGTATTTTATATGTATAGATAATACATGCATGATATACCGTGCGAAGCCGGGGAGGGTCGCTAGTATCTTATAATTTGTAAGCTGTAATTGAAAATACATAAAACCTGTCATTGGAGCAATTTTCTTTCAATGACATATATTTCTTATAAATAGTTAAGCGACTCAATAGTTGTTTAACTTCAGATGTCTAAAACTCTCCATGCATTGCTTCTGATTGTAATCCAGTGCTGTAATTAATTACACAACCGTATTGTATTATAATGGTGTGGGCTACGGGTATAGCCGCTAACGGTAACCCGACTTACATACATGTTAATATTGTGCGTGCATATATGCCCTTAAGTCAAACGCCAGTAAACTATACACTAATGAAGATTCAATTTTCTAAAAGTAAAGGATCGAATGTAACGAAAACACAGAAGGAAAAATGTAACCAACTTAGAAGCCCTGTTGGTCGCCGCACTCACTCAAATTAAACAAAGACCGAGTTACTACTATTTTAACATGTGTAAATACGTACGTACGTAGACAGCTAATATTTTATGCATGTCTAAGACGTGTCAAAGTTCATTTTACGAAAAAACCGTTTTATGCTTTTTTGACTACTTTTTCTTATTACTTCTCCCGCGATAAAATGACGTAGCATTTTGCTGCAAAATGTAATAACAACCTAAATATATTTTTGCCCAACTCTCTGAAGCAATAAGGCCGCCTATTGTTTACCTTGTAATTATCTCTCTACAATACAACAATACAATACAAATACTCTTTATTGAGCACCACAAATCAGTACAAAACAATACAGAAACAAAGAACAAAGTAGACAATAGGCGGTCTTATCGCTTAATAGCGATCTCTTCCAGACAACCAATGCAAGAAATAAGTTGGAGACAGTTTAAGCAAACTCATCTCTTCGGGACTTCATCTCTCTACTTCATTCAATAAAAAGTTTTTTTATTGTAATTGTACAAACAACCTTCCCGTTCTCTTCCTCATTCCGTGTTTTTATGAGACCATTCCCTGTTGCGATGCAAGCCCATTTTGCATATCCCCGCTACCGCTACTGCTACGTCTCGGTTCGGGCCACATCCTCCGGTCAGTTTGTGCAACTGGGGTTGCGACACGCGCGTGGTGCGCCTGCGCCTGTATTCGCGCGCATTCCACTCAATTACTGCTACCCTGGTGTCTAGTTCTATCTAGAACTTTACTGTTACGACTAGAGGTGCAAAACTGTTGCGAATATGCGACACATGTATGATTTATGGAGTCTAGGCTTTCCAAACCATTTCCACATAAAAAATAAATCCTATCACACCTGATTAGCTATCACCATCTATCTATACAGTTCCCATCTGCAAATTATTGTTATAATTTTTATCACCTTTTTTGTTATTCTGAGCGCTTCATAATTTGTAGTAACTGTTATTTTGATATTGTTTGGCTGCCGCGATGCAGGCTGTGCCTAGTGTGGAGTCATTGAATTTACTAGTATTGTAATTAGTTTCTATTTTGTATTATTCTGTAGGTCTTGATACCTTAGGCTCTACCCCGTAAGGGATTAAGACGTAATTAGTGTATGTATTGTATGTAAGTTTCTATTTTGGAAAAAAAATTTTACTTTACTTTACTATGCAATTTTCCGGGATAAAAAGTAGCCTATAACCTGGGCAGCGATTTACTCAACAGATTAGTAGAGTTTGCATCAAAATCCGTCAAGCCGTTTTCACATGATGCGCACGCAAATAGACAGACAAACAGATAAACAAACATACTGACAAACAGTCAAAAATTCTAAAAACTGTTGGAACTGGAACGTGTTCTGTTATCGATTCTAGGTATTCCCAGCCACTTTTTTTAAAATATCTTCCATGTTCAGACTATCGATCCTCTTCATGACACATACGCTAAACAACATTGTGCATAATCCAAATCGGCCATGTCGAAATTATGTTAGTAAAGAATTCTGTCAAAAACAAAGTTCGGCGAGGTTAAGATTCGGTGTAAATAAATATAAGTACCTATATTTGTACAGTGCGTTTTAAATCGGGACTCTAAAGCAATAAGGATACAATGTATGCGAGAAAAACTGCGAGAAAAAATAGGAAATAGTTATTTGTTATGCAAGGCTGCAAAGTGTTTGTTTGGCGCGAGTGCTTGAATTGAAACCCGAGCAAGCAAAGGATTCTATGATTGAACCACGAGCGAAGCGAGTGGTTCAAAAGAAGAATCCTGAGCGTCGCGAGGGGTTCAAGGCACGAGATACTAAACAACTTTGCTGCCGAGCGAAACACACAATTTTTCACCTCACTGCAGCGAGAAAAATGGTGGATGAAAGAATAACAGTCTAATAGTAAATCAGTTTTTTAACCCTTTACTTCTAAATAAGAAAGGTAAAAGGATCTAAGCCCATACAGCCTAGTCTAACAATCTAATAAGTAAAACTATTTTTTCTGATTGTTTTATCACATTAATTTCTTGTGTATTATTACTGTTTTATCATAAATCAAACAACAATTTTGGTCAACTTTTCGGTTTCCCGACGAGCAATCTCTAAAAACTTATTTTTTTTTCTAATCATAGATATATTTTTAAAAAGAAAGTTCAAAAATCGCACTAACTAGACTGAATTAAAAAAAAATGGGGCGCGTTCTGAATTTGCATCATAATATCTGTTTTTTCCTGCTTGCTATTTTTGTGGTTAACCAAAAATTCAAATAATTAATAAAACCCAATATCGTTTTTTTCTTTTAGCAACGAAAGTTAGCAAATCTTGAAAATAACTTAGGAAGTAACGGATTTTAAAATAAATTAATAATGGATACCGGATCGCGTTTCTGAACATCTGACATTATGTTTTTTTTTTATCGGATGAAAAAGTTAGGGGTCTGATAACCAAGTTCGACATTTGAAGTTCGTATTATTCCGTCCTTCTCATTCACCTAATTAAGTACTATTCGTATAAGCGAGACGACAACATACGAAGTTCAAAGTTCTAATTTCTGAGTATATGAGTAGGTGGGCAATGGTGGTCATCGTCACGTTCGAATTTCAAAAACCTTTTCCACGCAAGCGGGGAAAAAGCACTTTTCCACGCAGATTTTGAAGGAGAAAGAGAGCCTTTTCGAGCAAGTGAGGTGAAAAATAATATTACCAACATATTTTTAAAACACAAAATTATAATCAGCTTGTGAGGAACTTAAGTGCTTATTACCTGTTTGTGGTAAAAAAGGTATGAGTTATGACAGAACAACACGACAACGTGACAGACGGTCTCCCTCCATTAATAATATTTTTGCGGTCTTTAAAAAAATACACTGGGCAGGTACATACTGCCGTAAACACTCGTTAGTCTCGTAACTAATTATTTGTGACCCTTATTACTATTATGTATCTTATTACAACATAAGGCACGAATGGTCAGTCGGAGTGTTGACGACTCTATTTGCCTGCCTGCTGTTTCTGACATATAATATGTTAATAATGTAAATAAGAAGTATTGCTATAACCAATTTGTAACAATTCTAGGAACAAAAAGTTGAAATCTATGAAAACTATGTTGGTTTAAATACCTTCTCATTTATTTCGTTGAAAAAATTAAAATCATGTCGTTTGCGTAAATTTAATTAACTCTTCGACGTCTGTACATAAAATAACTAGTGTTGCAATAGCGCTGTATCGGTTCTAGATCTAGACTACATGCCAATCTTGTTATTATCTATCTGACCGAAAACTTGACCATAATTCTGTTTGTCAGTCAAACTTAAGTGGTACATACTGACGCGACGGTTTAATGAGTCGCTTAACTTCAAATTCTGATAAAGGCAATTCTGAAAATCTCTTAAGATTTTCTCAATTATTTATTTTCTTAATTTGTATTAATCTCAAAAATAAAGAATTTATTTGAGTTTGAAGTTAAGTGACTCAAATATTAAGTAGCCACCGGGCAGTGATTTGGGGCAACTTTTTTATTTATAGGTTTATGACAATTTGTTTTATAATTAGTAGTAGTTTTAGTTTTAGTATCTCTGCGTTATTTTTAAGTTGTGACTGTTTTTTATTATGATTTATTTTTCTTTTCCAATAAACCCAAGTATTAATTAACTATCCCGCACTACGTGTTTATAAAAACGCTGAAAAGCACATAATTAGATTTACAAAAATAGTATTAAATGTATTCACAACATTCTCATTTTGTTTCAGGTGACAACGGGGTTCAGTCAATTATGTGCCAGTCGAGATAGCAGCCCGAAAAACTTCTCCAATTCTCCAAGTGATGCACAGTGACTTCAATTCCTTATAGCGTTCCAATATCGGCTACAAAATGTCCGTGGAAACCCAAGATTACATCAACGGGATGAGGGAAGGTCCCCTCACTAGAGAAATCCCAGAATGCATGAGAGACAAATATACTGTAGTTCAGACCGTGCTCGATGTGATTTGGTTCCTTCTCCTGGCCGCCGGGCATGTCATTAAGGGAATCTACAGGTCCTTCGTTGGGCTTCCTAAGAAAGACCTCAAAGGTGGAGTAGCAGTGGTAACTGGCGGCGGGGGCGGTCTCGGCAGCCTCATAGCTCTCCGTCTCGCGCGACTCGGATGCAAAGTCGTTCTTTGGGATATAAACAAACAAGGTGAGTTATTAATTACCGCATTACACACGATCACGTACGTGTTGATTTTAATCAGCAAGAATTATTTGACGACATGCTAACTTGACAGGCCAGCTTGCGCAACCCTGATGCGTGAAATTTACATAACGTTATAAGTGTAGATTTACCAGGAATTGCTTCACAGTTTTGTGCGATACTACCCGCATCCTTTTCAGTAAAAGTTGTGTAAACTATCATTAAGCGACCGTGAAGTTTCATAACTCTAAGACAGAAATGAAGTGCGTTTCATCCACATCCTATCACTGCGCAAATCTCACGATTGACAGGGTAATGCGAACGTTGCAAAATTACTTCAAGTGGGATCTGATATTGCCTCATATAGCAAGACAAATGGTGAGCGCAATTTACAGCAACTTCCAGACTAATGATCGTTATAATACAGCTTGCAGAACTAAATAGGCCTCGGTACATATTTTTTGTAGGAACGTCATTATTTTACGTAATGACACAATGCTTGATTTTGATTGGTTAATACAAAAAAGTATCTGAAAGTCTGGCTTGTTGGGTCGTTTGGCACGCTCCGATCTGTGGCTACGACGGATTGTTCCACTCCATCTACTTCGAACCGCAAGTGCGTGAATAATTTGACGGTTAGCTTGCACCGGAAAGCAGCAACCTTGGCAAGTGCAGGATCCATGATATAAAGTGTACTTAATGTTTGGACGATTTATAGCCTCACATCACTTGATAAATATGTTGGCTAGTATTATTTGATAATTTTCAAATTGGTGTGATTCTGAATAGATTGTCATATTGCTACCGCTCAAGTGAAAAATAATATGCTTCTTTGCGAGTGCCATAATAATGTTAGTAACTGTAATAATAATAAGAATTAGTTTAAGATTTTTTTTTTATTTATTGCTATGCCATTACAGGGTAAATGTTTGAAAGGTATACACAATAATATTACAGAGTAACAACATTTATACGCAATAAATAGTTTGAGTTTGACCCTTAGGTACTCCCCATCACGCAGGCGGCATTCCCGCGTTATATCCCAATTGCATTGTATTGAGAAGTAATGGAACGCTGAGAATGTTCAAATACTTGGAAGTAGGTACTTAATTAGCGCAGGGTCCAAAACTCATATTTAATTGTAAGTACATGATTATAAATTAGGAATCTGCAAACTGCGCCCTGGCTCAACAAATTCTATAGGTACATATTCCAAGTTATTGTCTTCATTGAATTAATAGGAGTACGTATGTATCCGTGAATTCATAATTGCCGTTATCTAATGCTATGTAACGGATAACCTGAACAATCATTATCCTGTGCGAATGAGCACACTTTAGAGAGTTAAGATTATGTTGTTATGCGAGGATTGCGAGTGGAAGTCCATTAAGATGAACAACGGACTCATTATTTGTGCAAGTTTTACTGTCGCGTCGGAAGGTCAATGTTAGATTGCAGTAAATTGTACAATGCAAAGGATGCAATTTCCCACGACCTTTGCTAAATTATAGTAGTTACTGCAGAACAATACCGCACGTATACTATTGAAAAATCGAACACATTGTATCTTATTTTATTGCATACGCCAGCGAAATGAGTGCACACTAATGACAATCTTTTACATAATGATGGAACGACGGATTTACAATCGCGCCGGGCAATGGTAATGGCCGAATAGCGGCATGCCGGATTTGACGGTCATTTTACGTTCGAGATTTTTGTTACGTGTCGTTGACGTTGTTGAAAGCTGCGTCGAAAAAACTGGTTTAGCAGGAGCAGGTTTTCGGGTCTGATTTCGAAAATCTAGTGTCAATGTCACTCCGGGTTGGGGGTCACCGTTGGGAATCGTGTGTACCCATTCATGCCAAGCTTGCTTCGTCAATGTTTACATGCCTAACCCGCCTGTCGCAACGCGGTGTTTGTCCTACCACTCCGTCCTAAGGTCGGATGCTTTTGCAACAGCTGATCGCTGTGTACTCGAATACCTGAATAAGCACTTGTGTTCGCGGCCTTATCAAAACAACAAATATTGTTTTGTTGTCGTTGTAAAACGAGAAGCCTAAGCAATACCTGGCACCAATAGACAATAGCTTGAGACAGACTCCGATTGCAGAAAATATTGTAATCTGGTACAGACTGTGGTCAGTGAAGCGGTGTGATGACCTTGTTCATAAAAATTCGGTGGAAATGTGACATTTACAGAATGAAATAGCTCGTTCGGATATATATACCTTTATTTGACTTTATTGTATATTAGATTTTTCCCACGGATTGGAAAACTGATGGTAGTGAGGTAGGTGACAAAATGTATTTATGTTTTTAACCATAAAATTACCATTTATTTTAGTAAGTAGGTATGTAAGTAAATGCTTTATTTTACAAATATAAAGAAACGGACACAAATCACAAAAAATAATTAAATATTATGCACAAAGGCGAACTTATTCAAAACAGTAACTAATTAATTTTGTTTTATTCAAAACAATAAAATAAGTCAATAGTGAGAATATTGATGGCAAAGCTGCAGTAAAATACATATTCAATGTTAACTGTGCGACGTGATTCGATATGAAAAATGGGACAAGGCAAACTGCGTATGTTTTATCTAGGCTTAGTCAGTTAATAAATGTTCTGAGTGATTTTATTCTCAATCGCAATAAATCAAAGGAGAAGCAACAAATCAATGAGATTCTTTAATGTAAAAAAACACCTTTAGAACTTTTAAATAAAACGCACACACGATGAACCGAATTTCGACTTAAGTAGATAAATATATTTAAGTTTTATTAAACTTTGTAAAGCATTACTTTTGCTCAGATAGTACAATCTCACGCTGTTTAATCAGTTAACTCGATAGTAAAGTTATTAACTATCGTAAAGTCACAAGTGAGAGTTTCCTGGGATTATGCAACTCTCAAGTGCAAGGTCGGTGCAACAAACCGGATTGCGTCCCCAGACGATGAAAGCCTACAAACCTATGTATCAAATTACATAAAGAGAAACCATAATGACGCAAACTAAACATAATGTTTTTTACCTGCTGGCTACTAAATCGGTCCTCAATTGCACGGAGCAATCGGTGAACATACATATAAAAATGCATACAGTCGAACATAGAACCTCCTCCTTTTTTTCGAAGTCGGTTAAAAAGAAACCGTAGTCTAGTAACCCTGAGCCCGGGTTTTGAAAGCATGCATGTCAAAAGTAGTGAAAATATTAGTTGAAATTAAAAAAAATACAAGTAGAGTAAACGAATATTACAGCTCCACTTAACTTTGTCAAGGAGTTGAAAATTTAATTCGTGCTGTTTAATCTAGCTGATGCTTCCAAGAATCGGGCCCCTGAACATTATCAATATCATCACATCATACAACGACAATGATTATAAATATCATCGGTTGAATGGAGGCTAAATATTGATCGTAGCTAAAGGAAATCCTAGATGTACGTTTATTTAGTAGACTTTAAATACTTATAAACGTTTATTATGTAAACGTAATAAAATTCTCTACGTGCGTTAACATTGATGTCGAAAACTAATATTGACTCAAATTCTACCCGAGTCGATGCAAAGTAGAATCCTAGATCTTCCCGTGTTTGTTTTTTAATTAGCTCAAAACGTGTTTTAAAATTCAATGTATAGGTACACTGAAGAATACATATTTGCGACCGGATAGCCTAGTGGAGTGGTCAGATGACGACCACGAAGGTTGAGGTTCGGGGTTCGATCTCCGGTTGGAGCAGATATCCATATATTATGTATGAAAAATGCAAATGTTTATTTTAAAGCCTTAGATTTTTAATCATGTAACCTACTATGAAACATGCAATCCCTACTAATATCATAAATGCGAAAGTAATTCTGTCTGTCTGTTTGTCTGTCTGTCTGTTACCCTTTCACGTTAAACCGCTGGACCGATTTAGTTGAAATCTGATATACAGATAGTTTGAGTTCCGGGGAAGAACATAGTTCCCACGGGATAGCAATTCTGGGTAGACGGAGTAGCGGAGTATTTAATGAAACTTGCTACTAAGGGGTTTTAGGGCCTAAAATTAATATAGCTAGATCTTGTCTCTGGGGACCCACACCCTGTTTTACCGGGTTTTGGAGGATATTTGCTCTAAACGACACTGAAAATTAGAACACAGAAATCCTAAAAGTAAAGCCAGCCGGGAATTGATCCTCATCATTCCGTGATATTTGGTCTGGCACTGAAACTGCTGATATTTGCTCGGTCGCCCACGTGTTATACCAACGTATCCGTGTCCGACCGAAAAATGTTTTTTGCTGAAACCGAAACCGAACCTTTTATGAATGTGATTAAAACGTTGAATAAAATGTCAGTGAGCCGTTCTTCCCAGATATACATATATAGGTATGAATAATTAAACATCTCGCTGGTCCAAGATTACAAGGTTCTACGTTTCACTTTTCTCGGATTGAAATTTCAACATTATCATAGTGGTACTGGGTTTATAATAAAAGGGAAAATTTAACATGAAAGTGCGATAGGGTAAGTTTCGGCGCGGCCGAAAGGTTCGGCTGTATTTTGGCGGAAACATGATTTTTAGGCCGAAACCAACCGAAACCGAAACCGAGACCGAGACCGAACCTCGGTCGGACACTAATCAATATATTTTGGTAGGTAATATTTAACTACAGTACAAGTACAAGCTTTGCTTTTGCTTTGGTCAATTAGTGTCACTTGTCCTATGATATTTATTAATGGTTTCACTTTGCGTCTAATGCGCATTCTACATTGAATTTGTCTATACATAAAAGGAGACATGACATGTGTCTGGAAATTGTGTGATATATAACACGATAAAGCTGAAAAATGCACGTCTAACATTTGTATGAACGATCTAACCTAACCAGAGTTTCTTGGGTTTAAGCTTTGAAGATTGTGAAAGGATCTAGTAACGCGAGAGAAGTTCAGGTTAAATGTTAGCCAGCATTTACATCATTATCTTAAACTGTTAAGGCATGGAATGTTATTCACACCATTTTTTCCACGTCTAGATGGAACCAATGTGCAAGCATTTTTGATGTATTAGTTGTATGTATACCTAACACATAGTACATTCTTAAAAATGAATTATCCATTGAAACAGTAAAGCTACCCTTTCATCGAAGTTCACTCTTCTATTACCATAATATCCCGTATTAGCATTATTGTAATATCCCTTCTCAGAATGTATCTAAAGCCTAATTTAGATTTGCGAAATAAACTGCATTCGCCTTTTGATGTGTCCAACAAAATTAAAAACCACGAGCGTAGCCACGTAAGCCACAGATTAAAAAAGTTCTATACCCCGACCTCAGTTAACACCGAGATAATAATTGTGTTGGGCAACACACGTCCTCGACGTGTGGTCGGTGTCGTCAAACCTTTATGTGCTCGTTTGAGCTATTTACTAGCGAGCTTAGACGTTTGAGACCGCATGAGCTGGGATCTGCAAATGCCTTTTGGTGATATTAAGACACGTACAATAGATACATTTGTACAATGATATTGTTCAAGGGAAAAATAATTTATTTAACATACAAAACAAATTAGTATCCATTGAGATGTTCGTTCGTAACGTTTGTGAAGTAGGTAACTTTAGTGTCATTGATAACTCAAAAAACTGATGTATTTATGCGTGTACTAGCTGTTACCAGCAACTTTATTTGCACTTTGTCCGAGTTTATGAAACAATTAATTTGTTAAATAGATATCATTAGACAAATTTTCCACGTTGTACAGGCGTACCCAATGCATGATGCATGAAATAGCAGAAGCTCAAAAGATATTAGCTCTTATTTTAAATTGAAGACCTACTTAAGTCGTAAAACCACGTTGTAGTTTGATAGTAGGAACTAAAAAAATGCTTCAAACCCTCTTGGGATCATGGGGCGATTTTTGAAAGCCATAATTTGGTACACACTGGATACGATAAGATAACTCCAGAAATTGACAAAAATGTGTACCTATTGCAACAAAACTACAGCTCAAACTAACTTTGCTGTAAGTAGCTACGAAATTAATTACATCTGTAATTTTTCTCCGTTGCTCCTTTTAACATTTAGAAAAAAAACTCACCACTTACGAATCTAGCACTTTCGAGTGATCCCTTATTTATAAAAGGTTACTCTACAATAAATTCTCGTAACTATGTTAAGTACGACAGCAATAACGAATAGCTTACAGTTAGGTACCTACTCTATTCACATTACAGAGTCATTTACAAGTTGATAGGCAATAAGGCTCGACAGCAGCTACATGCTTTTCCTGACACCTCATATAAAATTGACGAGCATTCTCTCTTTGTTCAGACTCAGACGCGGTCGTGTTTGCTCGGAAACGCGCAAGTCCCAAGTTTCTCTGTCCAGTGTTTACACTCACCAAAATACATATGCAGAGATTTTGTCATCGTTATTTCCAGTCTGTCTGTTATCTTAAACCGCTGGACGCCGATTTAGTTGAAATTTGGTAAGCATATAGCTTGAGTCCCGGGAAAGGACATAGGATAGTTTTTATTCCGGAAAATTGTATCGTTCACGCGGGATAGCGATAAGCGAAATCTGAGCAGACGGAGTCGCGGACAACAGCTAGTAAGATATAAGCGAGGTTAAGTGCGAAGGAGTTTCAGTTTTGACGAGGAAGTCAATGTCCGCCTTTCGGTTGCTATGCCCTTGTTTGCTCGCGTCTGGCAACACAAAGGGCAATGTTTTTTTCCACAGTATTTCCGGTAGTGACAAAACTGATAACTCCAAACACAAAAGTGAACTTTTGACATTAGCGTGTTAAGTTAAATAGCATCTTCATCGACCATTGTTACTGGAAACAACCTCACTACAGACGACAGACGTTTTTAAATAAAGGTCAAATAAATTAGTGATTCTGTTTACTTACTATGCACAAAGACATAATTCTGATAATTCCTAATTATCATTGACAGCAACATAATATCTATTGTTAAAAAAAATTAAATACCGTAAAAATCGTCATTTTTTGTTGTTTGCATAAGTATAAAGAGTGCAATCGAAAGGTTCGTTTACCTTTCCCCCTAGTTAATATATATAATATTATATAATACTCGTAGGTAAGTATAAGTACACGGTACAGCAGAATAATTTTAATTGTTACCTACCCTCTTTAGTTCTCACGGCACTTAAACGCCATACTGATTTTCTTTGTGCTCCGCCGTGAGTAAATGAAATGGTCCGATCCTTACCATGGTTTTATGGAAAAAAGGAGCAATGAAAACATCATTTGAAAAAGGCGAAACTCTGTGAAAACTACCAATCAAATTATTTTTTTTAGTTGATTGACAAAACGTATTACAGCTGTAATTTTCTATTACCTACTCTACCTACTTGTATTTCAAATTTTGACCACTTTCCAGTGGTACAGTCACAGATGTAATTCACTAACATCAGAATTAGTTAGTGATCTTCATTTAAGTCTATCCCATACTTAACCTATACCTATAATTACATGACTTCTGGGCAAATTCATCGCAATGGGGTCGTTTCTCAATAGTAAGGAGAGCATTAACGTGTCATCTGTACTGTAGCCCAGCTTGTTCTCACATCGAATACTACGCGATCAGAAGTGGCGTAACTAACTATAGGGCAGCAGGTGGCTTAGACTAGAGCACAGAAGGGACGATGATGCACCTCTTTGGACCCCTATCTGATGAATTTGTCATGAGCCTCAAACGTTATAGTTGCACCACTGGCGATCAGTGTAATCCCCTGTATTATTAAACGACATGGCGTTTTGGAATGAAAGACCTGTTTTCCAAAACATTGGTTTGATTCAAAACATCCGTTGTAACATTCGATGTTATGGGAAACGGGCGTTTTAAGATTTGGATATTACGAGAACAGATTTTAACACACAGTGTATACACCTACAATATTTCCTCTCAAATAAAAGTAGACCTACCTATCTACAGCACAGCAACGTGATAACTTTTAGAAAGTATTTACATACATTTTAACGGGTTATTAAAATTAACGGATGTCTATCTATTGTGGAGGATCGAGAGAAAGCCCGGCTATAAACAAACGGAACTCATTCGGCCGCTAGGTGCCAACAAGGTGCCAATGTCGCCTCTGTAACACCTGCAGTGTTTATAACAAACACCTACCGTGGTGTTAAAATGCTTAAAAATGTTTTGCGGTCAGCAATACCTTTTGCAAGGTCCGTTCGGATTGCTACCAACATCATCCTCGCTTCGCAAATCCTGCTGCTATGTATAGACCGACCGCTTAACTAAGTCCTCGCCCGCGCGGCAAAGGGGCGTGGAGTAGGCGACAAAGTTGGTCCGAGATAGGTGCGGGCGGCAGGCGCACTACCCGCCCGCACCCCTCTCGGTCCCCTTTGTCGTCCTAAACTGCGCCACTGTACCTGCCTGGGTGAGGACTCAGTTAAGCGGTCGGTCTATAAACAGTGCTTTACGCGACGGTTACAGAGTGGTAAGACAGCCGGTGACATTCCTGTATATGAGATATTCTTGGGGTGCGAGTCGGGTTACCTCCGTGTGTGATCAAGAGCTGCGGTTCATTTCTGGATCCGTCCGCGGGGAGGGGCAGTGCTTGTTCCGGTGCACCCTGGGCATCGGCTAATGCTTTCCTGGCAGTTTCCGAGGGATATCATTGACCGTTGGCTAAGAGCCCGAAAGGGGGGCAGGGGGGTCTTTTGACTGTATGCCGACATTTTGTCACAAGATTTTTGAATATATTTTTATTACATGACATTGGCGATGTTGCCGTCGCAATGACGACTTGATACGCCACAAATAAGAAGAAGAAGAAGAGATATTATTTCTTAGCTGGTAATGCATTGCGATGCTCTGGTGACGTGGGTCTCGAGCCTTGGGCGGTGATGCTCGGTTACCATCAGATCAGGTGACCCACTTGTTGGTTGACCTTCCTTGTCGCATAAATAAAAGTTTAGTGACAATGAAAATGATGTAATGGACGAAGACTAGTGATTGCAAGTGAAATCGTTCACCGACCCCAAACGCTGACCGCATTAACATTCTGATAATCAAAGAAATAAAAAGTCAAGAACTAAGCAAATCAAAAATCAGTTTGCGATTTAGAAAATAAAACGGATGACTACTATTACTTTCTCTTGGTCTACTTCAACTTTTAAATGTTTCTACACTAACGAGCAAAAATAACGGAGTACTTTCCATACAAAGTTGTAGAAAAATTACCAGTTTTTCTTGAACGTACCTAAGTATTTTTATCTCCGAATGTAGGTACTTATAGCAAGTTTTTTTTACAAATATTGCTTTGCTAAAAAATACTAAATTAGTATTTTTGATCACAACCAGTTATTCAAGTTAAGACTTGTTTTCAAAGTTCAACAAACTTTCTTTATATTTTTGCGTCAGAAATTTCTGTCTTCGTGAATGTGCACAACGATGACTTTTTTTACAATATCTTGTTAATATCTACCGCAACTGCTATTCTCTCTTTGAAGGCAAAGTTATCGTAAAACGTAAGATTTTTTTACTGTACAGCGGCCCGATTTTTGAAAGCACATGTGTGAAAGTACCACTCGAAAAAATTGTGCTGAATTTAAAATACGAGTAGCTTAGAAGATACTTCCGGCTCTCATTAATCTTGTGAACTAGTAAAAAATTTGATTACAGCTGTAGTTTTGAAGAACAGATTTATACCACTTTCGAGTGGTACTTTCGAGTGATGTGCTTTCAAAAATCGGGCCCCAGGGCGTTTTGGCTTGTCTCGACAAAGACTGAAACCTCTGACGCAAAACTAGAGCAAGTTTGGTAACATTTGAAAACAAATAAAAGTAAAATGCGACTGAGAATAGAAGATGTATGGCCCCCGTAACGGAGGCGACACGCCGAGACCTGACAATGCTCACAATGCCCAGTGGTACGACCTCGTTGCTCTCAATGGTTTGTGCTATTGTGTGCCTGCCTTAGTTAGGATCGATTTTGTGCACACAGCCTTAGTTACGATTGTTCACAGCTGTCATTACTGGTCAACCGGTCTGTTTCGGCCTTAGTTTCGGAGCATCAATTACGTTGACATAGGCGAGGTATAAATTGTATTACAAAGGAATCTGTCGAATTTGTAGACACTTTTAGCCAATTGACATAGAAATCAGACTGTATACGTCGCTAGTGATGTGATCAAAAAAAAATTAATTGTTTTTGGATCGTAATCACTTCATTAGGGACCCACCCTAGCCAATTGGCCAAAACTATCTACCTACAAGATTGTCATTACATGTCAGTACAATAAAAAATTTAAATATTGTGATATTTTGAACAACGAAACCCGCACCACCTAGCTCACCCGGGTACAAGTAGATATAAATTATGTATAATTGTATAACTAAAGATTCTTCAAAATATGAAACTTGCCTACCTACTCTTACTATTAGTGGCACTCTTCACACATCCGTCAACGTGAGTGATGGTTCTTGCAAAATGTGTTTCATTAGCATCACGGTGACATTACCTGGCTTTTCTAACTTTGACAGGAAAATAGAAAATGTTTGAATACTTAATTTCAACATCACTTGGTACACAATAAATAACTTTAATGAGTTTTTTTGGTGAAGAAAAACATCGTGAGAATACCCCGGACGCTAAGGAGTAGGTAGGTAAGTACAATGGCGTCCTGCGTGGGAAATACAGTAGGTATAAACCTTCTCATTCTGAGAGGAGGCCTTTTCCCAGGACGTATATTGGCTGGAGATGATAATGATGATGATGACCTATCTTTCTTACACCTAAATAAGTACTATCTACCTAAGTTTGTATTTATTTATAGTTATAGAAGTTAATTAATAGTTTATCTACCTTTAAAACAACCCTGCGGTCACGTGTGTTACAGATAAAAATGTTATGTCTAAAAATTTAAAACTTAATTGCGCTTAACGGGTACGTATTAAAATACATAGAGTTTTAAGTTTCTTAGAAAATTTCAAATTAACAGAATAGTTATAAACTAAACCTAACCTAAGCCAATTCATAGATTACACTATCAAAAATAATCATCTAGCTAATAGTTTCACAGAAAATAGCATTATATCTTTTGAACCATTATGTATTTTGACCCATTATACATTTTAAACTTTATATATTTAACTGAAGGGGTCGGTAACGCACCTGTGATTCCGCTCGTCTTGCGGGTGTCCCAGAGCGATGGTGATCACTTTCTACCCGGTGACCCGTCTGCTCGTTTTCCCCCAATTATATAAAAAAACCGCGCCCCGCTGAACACAAAGTTTTCAAGTTTTAAATGTGTTGAGCAATAAATATTAATGGTGTTTTACGTACTGTTTGACCTTCAAAAGACATTAAATAACTGCCTAAAATAACTGGAACAAGTTCTTTTGTACCTGTTTTACCGGCCAGTATTTATTTTTTGTTGAGGCTTAAGATCAAAAATTCGTTAATTACGGGTAAAAGCAATTCTTACGTAAGATTTTTTAAGTTTAAATTCAATATTAGAAAATAGTTCCATTTTGAATGCTGAATGGGTCTTTATTTTATAATGTACAGTCGAGGACATAAATATCGATTCAGCCATCATGTATATACGTGTCATCGGCCTTATTGTTTGTGGCATATTTTTTTGGCGTCTCTGTAACGTACATTATATTTATGCCCTAGACTAAACAATTTGATTTATTGATTCCAAATTTTTATTCATTATTTTTAATCTTACATTTTCGTCAAGCTGTTAGTTTTAGTGTAAGTATAACGATTCCTTTCTAGCATTTTTTTAATAATAATATTTAGTCTGGAAAACAAGATAGATTACGTAACAAGGGGACTTGGAGGTTCAAAAAATATTACGTATCCTTACAAGGGCATTTGGGAGAAAAATAATAAGGCACTGGTTTTCGGTGGAAACTTTTGTCTAATCAATCTAAATCATATTAAAAACCATAAACAATTAAAAAAGGTAAAAAAACTATCTAAAAAGGTTGTGCAGTCTTGCACAATGGGGGTGGGAGGGTCAAAAGTCGCCAAAATCTTTCGTAATTAATGAATGGCCCCTGACCAAAATTTTAGCCATTTTAATTCTGGACCATAAATATTTATCCAGTCTATCTTGTCTGTGAACCTTGTTTAGTTTTATGCTATTGTAATTCTTACGCATTCTGACCACGGCGCAGCGTAATTGCAACGGGCACTTTCATTACGTCCTGGATTACAGCTTTCAAGAACGCCGCTACTAATGCCATTTCTTACCATTATTACTCTATTACGGAGAATATATCATCTGTGCAAGTCATCTAAATTACTTTACTCCTCTAAAACATTTTCCGTAATTGCCTTTCTACTAAGATTATGTTGCAGCAAAACATTGTTAGTTTATAACAGTAATAACATACGCAGAAACAAGTAAAACGTGTAAGTTGAATCAAAGTTACGTGTTTTAAATGAAAAAATACGATTTAAAATAACCCTAGAACCGTTTGAAAATAAGTTATTATTAATTTGTAGCAAAATTTTAGTTCAGATAAGCAAATGACCATCTCTTTCTTTTTACACAATTCAATAACTCAGAATAAAATAAAATACTTAGATACGCTCGGAAGCAAAGAAACTGCACCAATATTTTTTCTAAGTTTAAAGTGTGAATTAAGATGAAGGAAACTAAAAAAAGACTTCGTTTTCATTTTTGTCTGTCGCTTACATTTTACTTGTACCTTAAAGCCATTTTTCTACAAATTAAAAGTTTAGTTGACGTTGTTGTTTTTACGTGAAAGTACCGGTATTTTATTTTGGTACGTTTTCTAAAAATGAAACCTAGCTAGATCGATTTATCACCCCCGAAACCCCCTGCATACTAAATTTCATGAACATCATTGTAGCCGATCCGAGATTCAGATTATATATATACTAGCTTATGCCCGCGACTTCGTCCGCGTAGAATCAGCAATTGCCATGTTTATCGCTATCCCGCGTCAACTATGCAATTTTTGTAGATTTTTCCCGTTCCCATGGAAATTTTGGGGAGTCCTTTACACTTAAAGCCTTTAAAGAAACACACGTTATAAATGTCAAGTTTCTTGCTTCCGCTGTTTCGTCTGGAAACGTAAAATCCCGTTTTTCCCGTCCCTGCGGGCGTTTCGGAAAATCCTTTCTTAGTGTTCCCCTACACTCCCGAATAAACCTACGTGACAAGGAACCCACTTGCCAAATTTCAGCTTTCTAAGACCATTAAAATGAAAAATCCTGTTTTTTCCCGTTCCCGTGGGAATTTTGGAAAGTACTCTCTTAATGTTCCTCTACACTCCCGAAGCAACCTACATGCCGAATTTCAGCTTTCTGCAACCAGTAAAACGAAAAGTCCCGTTTTCCCGTTCCCGTGGGAATTTCGGGAAATCCTTTTATAGTGCTCCCCTACACTACCCAAGGGAACTTGAAAGCCAAATTTCAGTTTTATACGACCAGTAAAACGAAAAATCGATCCCGTAGAACTGAATATATAAATCCCGTTTTTTTCCTTATCCCGTGGGAATTCCCGAAAATCCTGAAATTAGGTTCTTAGTTTTGTAATCACCTACTTCTGTATCAAATTTGAAGAGTCTAGCTATTATAGTTACTGAGATAGCGTCACTCGGAGTCGAATATACAATTCCCGTTTTTTCCTTATCCCGTGGGAATTTCCAAAAATCCTTCCTTAGTGGATGCCTACATAGTATAAGGTATCTATGTGCAAAATTTCAAGTCTCTAAGTCCAGTGGTTTGGGCTGTGCGTTGATATATAGTTAAGTCAGTCAGTCAGTCAGGACTTTGAATTTTATATGTATAGATTTATATCAATATATGGATATATATTATACAAGAATTGCTCGTTTATAGGTAACTATTAGATAGATTAGAAAGATAAGTTGATCCCAAATTTTTTGCACCTGTTCAAGTTTTAGTATAACTTTTTTTGACATAACATTGACACAACGTTCAAGATCTTTGTGTATCTAAAATGGAAAGAGAAAAATCATAGCGTTAACTTAAATAGGTGGTTCGCATTGACCCAGTATTTTGGTTAAGGTCAAGTACTTTTGCCCTTCTTAAAAACGATAGTAGTGTTACAACAACCGTATTAATTACGGATTCTTATTTAACACCTTGTATGAACAGATTTTTGGATCAATATGCAAACCGGTTTTTAAGACATTGAATGTCTTTACTCGTGAGATTGAATGCCGCAATAAATTTTGTTGTTAAATCATTGAAATACTTAAAAACAAAATTCATTTGAATACTTCCTTCCCATTCTACTTATCTTTACTGTGGTAAAGAAGTCAAATTTTTACTTCAATCATTTGGTTAATTGACTAATCGTACACACGTAGGTAGTGCCGATCTATTACAATTTAACGAGATACCTACTTAATACTGTGTGTATTATCTTATATTTGTGTGTCTTGCAAAAAGGAATAAATGTCTTCTTTCTTTCTTTTTCTTTCTTTAATGCGAGTAAGTTTATGTAATTATGATTTCATACCAGACGTTAATTTTGATCCTCAGTAGGTATACGGAAGGAAATGAAACGTTTCTCCCATAAGCAAACAAATATTTTGATATGAATTTGTACCGCAGTTCAAAGCCAGAAAAAAACTGGTTGTCTATAAAGTCGGTTTACGGACGATAGTTTTACGCGATAACGATAAATGTATTACAAGCCGACGCTTCGGTCGATCGTGCCGCTCTATCGTTTGTTCCGCGCTCTCGCTTGCACAATCTGACGTCACGCGGAACGTAACGCAACGAGTCAAGCTTTTTCGTGAGTGCAACCGGCGTTCATCGACAGTGTTGCCGTTTGGTTCCGAAAGTTCCGTTTTGCGGAACTTTTGACACCCCCGCGGAACTTGGGAGGAACTTTTTATTTTGGTTCATTTTTCGGAACTTTTCGGGTCCCGGCAATTTTTTCGTTATTAACACAAATATTGAATGGATGAGGTAAAAAAAAAAAAGGTCGTTCCGATTTAAATTAAAATGCAACTTTTCTGCGAAAAATGAAACTTTTAGGGATGACAATGTAATTTTGAAGGATGGATGAGGTAAAAAAAAAAAAAAAGCTCATTCCCCAAGATTTTAATGAAAACGGAACTTTTCTGCCAAAAATGGAACTTTTTAGGGGTGACAATGGAATTTTCAAGAGAAGTGACCTGGCAACACTGTTCATCGATTTATAAGAACGTTATCACGTCAAAAACTTTCAAAGCCCTCAAAGGGACGTTACCGGCTCATTTGAGAAAAAGGATCAACTACACTTATGACTTTACACAAGTCATTGATAACGAACTACTATATGTTTCACTTCACATATAGTAAGTTTGCAAATTCTCACGCTTTTGTTTTTTTTTGTGTCAAGTATAGTCGGTTTGTTTAGCTGATTTGCCGAACACAGGGATTCAAATAGCAAAATGGGTAATATCACATCTTCAAATAAATATGCTGACTTGCGACACGTTGACCGAGAACTAAATCTAACCGGCCTATCATTCAAGGCGAATTCGTAATTGAATTTTATTTATTTATTCATGAGACATAACTGAATGAATTAAAAATTGTAAAGGACAAGTGTTTTTTTTTTATTATAGTTGACTAATAGGATTGAGTTTTAGGAAATTATGTAGGTACAGTAAAAAAAATGCGATCCTAAATATTGATGAACGTTATCTTAACGAATAGTAGAAACTTATAACAAAGCGGTTCTCAGGCTTAAAAACACCTGCAAGGTTTCCTATAATAATTCTATCAATCGAAAGTAGTTCGAGAAAGATCTAATGCGATCGATCGCGCAAGACGCGCGGCGCGTGCGATTGCGTTGCGGAAACGCTTCCCGCGCGCATGCGCCCGCGTTGGCATTGACACAGTAAACAACTGACGGACAATCACCGCTGCCAATGCCATTTTTGTTTGTGTGGTTTGGCACCTCCATTAATTAAAAAAAATGGATATCCCGACCTGATGTCATATTGGTGAAGTATCAAGTTTGTACCTTTCTCCCAACTCAACATTGTGATACTGTAAATATGCACTTATTAGGTACTACACGTCTTTGGTGGTACTAAAGTTACATATTGTTTAGATAAATTCTTCTACACAAAATTACATTTGAACGAAATCTGACAAAGGACGGCCTTATATACCCTATCTAACTTTATTTAATACATTACCGTCTTTGTCTTTGTCTTTTTTTTGTCTACTTTGTTCTTTGTTTCTGTATTTGCCATTTGTATTGTATTGTATTATTTGTACCCTCTTTTGGGCCACGCATTTGGTTGTAATACATACATCTGCCTGGAGAGAGATGACTATTGTGGCCGCTCTTATACAATCCATGTATTTTTTGCCATCGATTGTTTAAGAAAATCGTCTTACTTAGTGTAAATACTGTTTGACATGTGACATAAACACAAAATTGTACTTGAACGACAGCTGTCAAAGGCCTAACCACGATAATGACAGGCTTCAAAATAACCTTCTGTCGTAGTCTGCCAAAAAAAAGAAAATAAAACCATGATACAGCGTCCAATTTCACTTCAATGTTAAAAATGAAGAATACAAAACAAAACATGGTATTTTTTTTAATTTTATTATTTGTCGAGATGTAAATCTCAGTGGATGATAAAGTAGAAAGTTCGATGTGTAATGCTTGCGCGTGCGCTGTAATACTAGGTTATTTGAGACGCTAGACTTTAATCGACATGACTATATTGTTCCGTGCATTGTTAGTGAAATTCAGTTCATACAGTATACATATAGGTATTAAGTAGCTCTAGATCTGGAAACATAGTCTCTCATTTCCATTTCTACATTACCGATTCAGAGATATGTTGACAAAAATCCTGTATCCACCAATGCGTAATATAAGTAAAGAACTGTCTCTCATAATTAGGGTACCTTCTATCGAAACAAAGCTGAGAGACGTGTATTAATTTGACTAAAGTAATTGATCTTACTCTACATTAGTAAGAGCAATGGAAGCTAAACATAACAAAAGTAAGTTTATTGTCTATCGAAATGAATACTCTCAAATTTATGACAATTAGTCGAAAATGCATATACGTATTGTAACCTACCCTGACATGTTCGATTGGACTTTCCACACACAGTTATCAAATTTATCAAACTCAAACTCAAACTTTTATTTGCTTTGATACAAGATACAATATACAAGATCAAACCCTGTAGGGGCACTGCAAATATTACATTTATGTAACAATATAATATAATATGTAATAATGTAATGTACAAATAGTAGTACATTACATTATAAATTTTAATTATAAACAAGTTTTCTTAATTTCTAGAACATGTCTGCTTATCATCAAAGAATTCCTGAAGGGTGTAGTAGGATTTCTCCAGCAAGTATTTCTGTAGTGTATTTTTAAAAGGTTTAATGGCTTTTATATCTTGGATGAAGGTCGGAATTATAAAATGGTCGGTATAAAAACATGTAACGGTATGGGCATCTTTCACTTGCACGACAATAAGATTATAGAGTCGCTTCCGCGACATCTCGTAGTCCGAGTAATGAATCAAAAATCAATTAAATATTGTTTAGTTTTCCAAATATTCTTACTAACCTAAATGCACAATACTACTTTCTACTCTTACAATAAACGAAGTGACGACGATGACTGCAGATGGAGTGTTCTTCATTTACTAATTTTAATTAAAATCTGATTAAATGTACGATTTAGTTATATATTCTGAAACCTTTGAGTTTGTTTGATCTGCTTGAGAGGCAGCAAGTCCAACGATATTCATAGACCACTAAACTACGCATTCGCATTCATTCATTTTCATCACTACATTTAGCTATAATTGGCTGTGGTAATGGCGTCTCAATAATCTGATAAGAGTCAGTATGCGTACGTATAGAAAGTACCCTCGAATGCAGCTCATTTGGCGAATGGTCGCCATTGTTGCCGAGGTCGTCGACACTGACCCGCGGCGGTCAAAATCTCAAAATCTTGCATCTCGCCCTCGGCAGAATCTTGACCGTAATGATGATGATCTTCAACTGTTTCACTATTAGTAACACACGCAAGCCATTTCTTAGTGTCATTCGTTGACCAAGACTAATGGATTAAAATTTAAATGAAATACGTTGCAAGTAGACATTAATATTACTAGCGTGTCTTCAAAAGTTTATTTTTTTCCCTTTTCTTCGATCAACCGTACTTTGTGGTTGCATTGCCATGGGACATTGTATATCCATACGGACGAAATTTCAAGTCAATCTGACCACTGGAAATGGGCCTGTTAAGCTTGTTAAAATTATGGCGTGTTAATAATATTAAGCGCGAAGGTGATTTTCAGATAGATGTGGTTGGTTTAAGCACGCTAATAGATTTTTTTATGTGAGGATATAAAACATTTCTTCAACATCACAATATAATGTTTTGCATCAGTTGCTTTACACGTTTCATTTTCTGTATTTTAAAAGACTATGCTCGTTCCATGAACTGAGTCCACGTAACAGTAACTTAGCATTTTTTAGCAGCTTTCAAATTGAAATCTTATAAACAAACTCTACTAAATGTTAAAATAATTACTATCGGATATGACATTATGATGATAGTCCAAAATTTTAAACCTTCTTTCTTTTGTTTCAGGGCTGGATGATACAGAAAAATTGGTTAAAGGTATCGGCGGCGAATGCTACTCCTACGTTGTCAATCTAGCAGACAAAGACGATATCTACAGGGTTGCCGAGAAGGTACACAAGGAGGTTGGCACGGTGAGTCATCTCAATATTTCGCTCTTACGTGACCAAATACAAGTTCATTGACATTAATGCTGCGAAAAGATCGTTGCACTTGCTTATGATTAATTTAATAATCGACGTTGTTACTGTAAAATGCCGTACAGTTTTTGTTTTGATAAAATAAACTGCATCAAGATACCTCGTACTAAAGTCAATTATCATTACAATATTTCATTGCGCGTGGCCAGAATTTCAAGTGACATTAAGCCTACTACACCATTGACCGGTTTTTGTTGACATTTTCTATGTCGTAGCCCGACAATGTCGCGTAATATTTTAATAATGGCATTTAAAAACATAACAAAGGCGTGCAGGTCTTATTGTTCGATTGTAAAGTGTTTAAGCAACATTCTATTGTTTTTTTTGCAGGTATCACTGCTGATAAACAATGCTGGCGTAGTGTCGGGGCAGTACCTGCTGGATACACCCGACCATCTGATACAAAGGACATTCGATGTCAACGTCCTTGCTCATATATGGGTGAGCATTTTACCAATAAAAATTAAAGATTTAATAGATGGAGTTTGTGCAGCTTCATTTGTCTTTATGTATACCTAGTTGATAGTTAAATGAGACAAGTGTAAACATGTTGACAGAATGACAAATTGGATGAAAAAAAAACTACTCAAACCTTTTATAACTTTACAATGTACATTCTCAAAATACTCCTTTTGTTTTAGACGGTAAAAGCATTCCTGCCACGAATGATCGAGCAGAACAACGGCCATATAGTTACCATAGCGTCCATGGCGGGCCACGTGGGGATTGCCAAGCTGGTGGACTACTGCGCCTCCAAGTCTGCAGCCTGCGGGTTCGACGAAGCCTTGAGGCTGGAACTGGAAGTCAGGGGTGCTAAGGGAGTCCACACGTCCCTTATTTGCCCCTACTTCATCAGGTCCACGGGCATGTTCGATCAGGTTAACTCAAGGTCAGTTTCAGATTACTTCCGTTTTTAAAGAGGGGTGTTACTATAAGTTTGACGTTGACGTATCCTTCTCTCTCTCTCTCTCTCTCTTTCTCTCTCTCTCTCTGTGTGTGTGTGTGTGTGTGTCTATGGCATCGTAGCTCTCAAACGGATGGACCGATTTCGATGCGGTTTTTTCATTCGAAAGCCAGTCGCCTTGCGGTGGTGGTTTTTACTCATGTTTGGTAAAAATCGGTCCAGCAGTTTGAAGAGTTTTTTTACATGTTTTATTTTTTTTATTTAATGTTATTAGGTACTAACATTTTGTTAAGACCTTTTAAGGCTTCCTTTTAAGCCTCCTCTCAACCAAATGACGTCCAATTCCAGGTTCGTCCCTCAACTGAACGCGAACGAGGTGGCCGACCGAGTGGTGATGGCTATCCGCACCAACGAACCCGTGGCTGTCATGCCAGGGTACTTCAGACTTATGTTGCCTTTCAAATGGTAAGTACAACACACATTACTGCCTGTGCTGACTGTTTGTCGCACCATCTACAGCTAGAACTCTGGGGCAATGCGTACACTTACAACAAAAACTACAAATTGAATTTGGGCTCACAAGTTACTGGTTACTAGTGTTATATACAGAGCCTTTGATTCCCATGTGCACTAAATCCACTAGGGTTTCAAAATGCAAAGGTAGGACCAGCCAGCACTGTCCGCACGATGCCGTATAACAATAAATCACAAATATAATATATAAATTTGAAATTTTGGAGATACGCTCCTTTCTCGACATTGCACTTTTACAAATTGTATAACATGAAGCTTTATGATTATGATTTCCACCTTTATACCGTAATGTGACTTGCAATGAACGATTCTATTCTATTCTATTCTACAATAAATTGAAAATGGGACAGTTTCTGACAGTCACCTGTTACGGAAAATTAACTTCACGGTGCCTAAGGCCAGCTCGAGGAACTGTCGACGAATTACATTTCACCCAGCTAGAATCAGGACAAAATTCGGAAAGGCCCTTCCACTTTACCGTATTTAAAAGTCATTCAACGACCTAGACCTAGCAAATCAATTCCAATTCGACATCTTTCAAGATTCATACGGTCAATTAAGTGTAGAATGCTGATTCCATCACACATCTCTAAAAATTAGCTCTTTTTCTTGCCTAATCTTAGTTTTGTCATAAGCAGGATACTCACTCACTTGCTTAATCCTGTTTGTTTTATGTTTTGTTTTAGCCCATCGAGGGAATGGGCGAAAATCATAGGAATCATGTTATAGGCGATGAGGCTAGCAACCCATCACTATTTTGATTCCATTTTTCCACCAATACGCCCACAATCTTGCTAAATGTGGCCTGTAGGTACCTGTTACCTTAGGCTCTGTCTACCCCGTTAGGGATAAAGACGTGATTTGTGTATGTGTATGTATGTATGTTTTATGTTAGTTAGATTTACTTTTAGTGTAAGTCCCTAAACACGATACATGCTGTCTCGTGCCTGTTATTGGTGCATGAACATGGATTATAACTTGTAATTTTGTGAATATTAATGTTTTGTTTATGTACTGTTGGCGTGTCTAAATAAATAAATAAATATCATATTTGTTAACACCACACATACATACTCGTACGTATCAGTACAGTGAGACTAAAAAGAGGAGATGAACAATGGGCGATCATATCACTATCGCTAACTTCAACGTTATCGTCGTAACGCCATAGGACGGGATGTTGACCGTGAAAATAAGAGGAAAACAGAATAACTATTCGAAAACAATAACAACGCGTAATGTCTCTATTTGCGCAAATTACATGAAATATAATTACAAATTACAAAAACAGAAAGTTTAAAGATCAAGTTAAAAACATTTTTAACAACGAATTTTTCATACTGGTTTTTGTTATTTTCCGTGTATTGCCTTTCAAATAATGCTCATTACAAAATTAGATAAATTATTAAATAAGTACAGTCAAGGTACATTGGTGACCCTATCAGCAGCCTGTACCTACACCAGTATCTATATATTTTTGCAACTTTTTGGTATAGAGTTATAGCTTCAATTCAAAACATGTAAACTGGAATTCTACTTTATTTTTCGTATGCCACTTAAGGTTTACAATAAATAAATATGACCGATGTACAAAATTTAAACAATATTTCCTACTGACGAAGAACTGTCTCCGAATTAAAATTTGAATGCAACGCCCGGGTTGCGAAGGAGCCAGTGGGTTACAGTAGCCGATTATTATTATACCTACATAATTCTTCCATGCTGGTCTAGGATTGAAGAAAAAACATAGAAAAATTACCAGTTGCTTCTCTTCCCGCGCAGCCCATCGAGCCCATCGCCCTTAATAATGCTAAACGTCGCCTTAAGGTTATGTTACCTTAGGCTCTGTCTACCCCGTAAGGGGTAAAGACGTGATATATGTATGTATGTATAATTTAGCGACGAGAATCCATATTTTTAACCTTAACTATCCGTAGGGTATAAATTGTTGCGTGTATACTTTTTATCTACCTGCAGAAATAAAAAAAACATCATCCTTCACAATCAACTCTAACTACTGATCATCTCGAATCACAACATGGCCATTACTTGCCCCATTTTCTCACATTTTTCATTATTATGTTACCCAATCAAATAAAAAAGATTGCAATAAAATGAGAGCCATAATTTTCTATGATTATAAACGTACCTACATGAACACACTATTAAAAAAGATGAGTCGGACGACTATTCAAATACATAAACTGTGGAACTATTGAGAGTAAAAGTCAACGGCTATTTGACTATTAGAAGCACGCCGACATTCTCTTTTCCACATTTCACAAGGCATTTCAACTTAGTTTAACGAATATGGAGCCCACTGACTAAAGTATTAACATCCAGCTTTTAAAAACACAATTCCTATGCATAATGTATACATGAGCCTTCGGATTACCTTTCGCACTTAGAGTTACACTT
Source organism: Pandemis cinnamomeana (assembly GCA_932294345.1). Classification (NCBI taxonomy): domain Eukaryota; kingdom Metazoa; phylum Arthropoda; class Insecta; order Lepidoptera; family Tortricidae; genus Pandemis; species Pandemis cinnamomeana. The sequence goes on along the minus strand of OW028715.1, from coordinate 5,893,745 downwards.
ATACTATTTAATTTAATGTATAAGCCTTTAAGTAGATATCCAACGGATCTACATATTTCTTTGATATCGGGAAGAGTAAAAGTTAGTTTGCGTCATCAGGTCATCGAGTCATCCCACACTAGGGTTGCCAACTGTACTGTAGTACAATACTATACATATATATGTATAGTATTGTACTATATTTCGGCTCTGTGTACTTAATGTGTTGAAGAAATATATAGTACGCAAAAATACTATATTTTCAACACCGAACAAAATATGAAAAACGAATATAGTTTTTATAAAAATAAATAAGTAACAAATATAAATGTCTATTTTCCATAAAATACTATATTTTTGGCAACCCTATCGCACACTCACGACTACGATTCAGAGTAGCGGCAGGGCTTCACATTAACCATGTAGCAACAAAAGATTTAACATCTTTTAAACCCTTTTGGGAGCTTCTCATGCACTCTTTTGGTTAGGTATTGGTTTATGTTTTGACAAAAAATTTAGTACATAGTACCTATGTAAAGACTGCTTTACAGTTTAAACTGTTGACTCGTTCTTACGTAAGGTGTGTCAACTTCACAGTGTGCTAAAATAAGCTAAAATATGGCTCTAGGACGTGATATTTGCTATATAGTAAAAATATACCCAACTCACGATCATGACTTCATATTCCGAAGATTTTGATCTGTACTCTATACTAATATTATGAAGAAGTAAATTTTGTGAGTTTGTGACGTTGTAGGGGTAATCTCAGGACCTACTGACCGATTTTGAAAATTCTTTTACCAATAGAAAGCCACATTATTTGTCAGTGTCATGAGCTATATTAAATTCTGCGGGCAGCAACTAGTAAGTAAATAAATTAGTCTACAGTAAGTTTTGTCGATTTCAGGTTGGTCCCCTGGTCGTGCCTGTCGGAGTTCCTGCGACGGCTGGTTCCCGACGCGGTGCCCATAACGCCTGCGCCCACGTCGCCGATCCATTCGCACCCCAAGCCAGCACCAATCAGCGTCAAGCCGGACTCGCGGCCGATGTCGCTGGCGCCGCCCGCGCGACACGACAGGCGCGTCTGACACAGCTACGTGGACTTGTTATGCGATGTTCAGACGAGAGACTTTATCGAACCAGCCAATAGCTAGCTAGAAGATGCTTTTATATTTCGTTGTTTCCAGCAAAACCGTGGTCGTCTAAAAGTTGTGGAAATAGACGAATAAGCACAAATTACGGGCACAAGAGGCATTGCATCTTAGTTCTCTAGGTTGGCAACGCATCTGCAATCCCTCTGGGGTTGCGGGTGTCTATGGGCAGTGGTGATCACTTACCATCAGGTGACCCACTTGCTCGTTTGCCTTCCTATTCAAATATATATAAAAAAAAAGCAGCTAAGAATGTATGTGTAGTCTCGGACGTTTTGATCTGCCACAGTCCGTAACTTTCGAAAGATGCCGTTTTAAACTACAGTGAAATATAAAAGCTCTCATTCGATGACACAGTGAGACGAAGTATAATTTTTATTCATGTTGTCTGCGTCTGAAGTGCATGCATGTGTCGTAATGTGTGAAGGCAAATGCCTAACTGACAAATAAAGACGAAGTAATTTTAAATTAATAGAAGCTCAACAAGAGTTTATGAATAGGAGTAAAGTGGTTAGACCATACAGTGGAACGGGAAATTCAGCTGAAAAAAAAGTCGACGATCGGCGATATTGCAATAGCCGAGATCTGTAATTTTTAAAGTTTGCCTGTGAGAGTATACACATCTCAGATACTACGAGATAAGTAGATAAATGTGGCTGAGCCAATATAATTCTTGGAGCAGTTTAAAGTGTAGGCGTTTCGGTAAAGTCTCTTGCGAAGATTAATGGTTCATAGGTAATTTTAAAGTTGTTATAATAATTGTTGACCAAAAAATCCGTGATGTGATCTTACAAACGATGTCGAGGCCATTTTAAGATTCCGTCCTCTGAGTGCACAGTTGTTTGCGTCACGATAATAATTGAAAAAATCTAATGGTTATTTGTACAAATTACGTGCATACAAATATTGACAATCAACAAATCAAGGCGATACCTATCTTGAAATGGCCCGATTATATTTTTACAAAAAGGACAATATGTGTACATAACTTATTATGTAATTAAAAAGGTTAAAATAAACACTCACTCACGAGCACGTTTGAACGGTACCACTTCTTATAAGATCCAGCTTTTAGAATGTTTGTAACTTTTCTAAAAGAATGGACCTTTACCTCTGTTCTGCTAGTTGTAAAATTAAGGTATTCTGTAACGAAAGTTACTGAATTATTTTATTTTATAGAGAAATGCCTAGAATTTTCAGTTTTAATGTAATGTACTTAGAAATAGGCATTCGCTCGGTTTTATTGCGTACCATTATTGCTAGCGTTGTCCCAATCATTTGACACTTCAGTGAAGTTCGTTAGCATTTTCTGTTCCACAGTAAGACCGACTTACTTACCGAGTTCTTCAACATTAACTTAGGTTAAGTAATTATATTGTATTGATATTGTGGTACTTAGTCAAACTAAGAAATATGATATGAGGATGTGATAGCGATACCTTATTCGATATTGTAAGCGACAACGACTTTATAATATGCATATACATTCCATAATTAAGTTACCTTTATAATGTACAACAAACAAGGATTAAAGTAACACGAAATTGCTTGGAGCAAATTTAATAACTTAGAGTTGTAATACAACTCCCACCATATTTAAGTGTACAAAAGTGCTAATTTGGACTTACTATTATACAGTGTTTTTATTACTTGCAGAAATAATTAAATTATACTTATTTTATTTTGCGCTTTTACGGCTGTAAGTAACACATTATAACGCTCGCGACGTGGGTAGAAAATTCGTCTATCTTGCTTAGGGAAACCTTTGCTTTCTTCATGCGTAGTAAATTACTGCGATCTGGGACGTTATTATTCCGCCCTAGGTATATAATGTTCTATTACCTGACTATAACAGCTGAAGGAACAATTCTGTAGTGACGTAGTAAGTAACTGCAGGACGATTCACAAGAGCTGACACGAATGGATTGAATGAGTTAATGATAATACGATGTGTGTATAACAAAATGATTAAATACAGGTTGAGGTTTTGTTTTTCTTGAGTATTTATGTATTTGTTTACAAAATATTAGGAGGCCTCTGTACAAGAACGTCACTCACACAGTGACAAGTAACATTACTTTGTTCATGCCATTCGTGCCAGCTCTTGTGAATCGACCTGTACATTATGGTCACATTTCTTGTTCTTTAAAATGGAGTTGTGCACACGAATAGTACACGAGGAAAAGGATCAAAGTTCTATGATACCATAATTCTATAAAATATTTTAGACGTGTACCCATCTCGTTGTGATTGCGGATTCGAGGTTTTTTTGTTATTGGAAATCTAAACAAGGCTAAAAGTATTTTTTATTTTGCTAAATTGTCAAGGTGTTAGGGATAACGTGGATTTAAAATTTGCTCAAGTATTGGTTTAATATAAATACAAGTAGAATAGTTATGTAAATTATAATTTTAATATGCTTCAACGCAAGTGTAGTCTTCCATTTCATATGTACAAGCATAAATATTTTATGTACCCGCATAAATATTTTATACGTGGCTGTTGTTTTTTGGCTTCAAGTGTTATACGATGTATTTTATGGTTGATTAGGCATTTCTTAGAACATGGAATAAACCAGAAGCTGCGTTACAATATCCACTTATCAATCTGTGACAGGATCGTTCAGAATCAAAGCGAAAAACACGCCGCGATTGCCTCCTCTTCAATATAGGTAGTCTTATTTCGTTGGCTGTGCGTTGTTGGTTGGGTGTGGTTGGACAAGACATTAAGGAGATAAATATCATTTATTTCATTTTTGAATCGGGCTAATGCACTGAAGAATTAATAAAAAAAAATGTCTAAATATGATCGTACTCGGTTTCTGGTTTATTTTATATTCTAAGTGCAAATTATTTTATACTATGTTAACTGTAGTTTTATTTGTTTACAGTGTAGCATCGTTTCATAATAGGAAGGGTGCCAAAGAAGGCAATGGGAGTCGTAATAAGTGATAAACATTTACTTGTTTAGACTTTTAAAAGGGTCTACACTACCAATGTTGAGGATCGATGCTAGCAGGGCCGTTACAATTGCATTTATTACAAAAATTGTTTTAATAACTGAATTTGTAAGCCTGAGGTCAGTTAGAAAAGATATTTTTGTAATATTCTGAAAAAAGGGGAATAAAGAAATAACATAATTTGAGCGTTTTATTTAAAAAAAAACGTAAAATTATTTACAGTTTTTCGACCATAATTATGAGCTAACCTTGTCGAAATTTATCAAAATATTTGTTAGCATATTTTGGAATTGCACCCAATTTAAATAATGCCTACTTATTTTTATTGGGCTTATACGAGTTAGTGGTCGTGCCAGTTAAATATTACAGTCAAGGAACTTAATTCCTAACACGCCATGGAACCTTGTCACAGGAACCGCCGTAACGATTTTTTTCTTGTTAAGTACTTTCCGTAATGCGATGTCTCTAAGACGTTTTATGTAAAATGGCTCCTCGTTGGGTCAGGACTTAATTTCCTAATAAACATGAAAATGCGAATTTGTTACAAATAACCTCAAAGATTAAAATTTCAAATAAACAAAAACAGTGATAGGTTTTAATAAACATACACATAGGTAAAAGTAATTTTAATTAATTGACGAGTACAAAATATTTACAAAAAATCAGAAATGAGTTGTTGGTAGGGTACATACCTCGTTAAGTGTTTAATTTCTAATATTTTAAAAATACATAAATAATTTATTTATTTGAAAGAATATCAAAATATCATAGACAGATAACCACCAACACGCCAACCGTCAAATGTTAGCCATATCTGTCCTACCTATAAGTTTTTCAGAAACGATTCATTTAAATATCGGCCTTAAGAGAAATATAGTTTACTCAAATCTTATTCTACAAAAACTTCAATTATACTTTTTATAAATCATCTTATGTACATAATACATAACTGCAAAGGACTAGCAATATTACGTTGGGTAAGTAACTATTATGTATAATATTGACTGTTAATTCAAACTAGTAGAAATATAAAACTACAACAATCATTCAAAGTCGATCGAATATACAACAAACAAACATAATAATTATTGATCCATTATCTTACTTCAATAATTTAATCGAAAATGTAACATGTGACAAGGAATAAATAAGTACTAGCTAGTATTAAGTTATTGATAGTTTCATTGAAACCGACCAAGTGCGAGTCGGACTCGCGCACTTAGAGTTCTGTACCGCCGGCCAAATGTGTGGTCTGCCATCCTAAGGTTAAAAATCCTTTGCACATCTTGAGTCATTAAATAAACTAAGCGGCAAAAAATGTGGCCCTATATGTATCTATGCAATATTGGTAATTTTGTATGGAGACTTGAAAGTTAGAGGACATTTTGCATTTGATAGGAAGTTGTATGAAAAGTGATAGACCACTTATTTGGCTGACTGTACAGAACTACAAATATCATTACTTAAGTTCCTGAACATCATCATCATCAAACAGTACCAAACATTGCTTTGACTGAAAGACAAACGTCGAAAAATCCAGTCTCTCATAAATCAACATTAAATTTTCAAGTCTTGTGATACTTTCAAAAAATATTTTTAACGGCACATTATATTGTAGAGCGTCGCCCAAATAGAATACAAATACGCGACTATCGCCGTGCGTAAGATTGCGCGAAATGTATTCATCCTAATGTGCGATTTAAAAAAATCATAAGCAGAGCTTACCTATAGTTGTAGTAGTTTGAAGCAAAAAACGTCTTAGAACGCGTTCTCGTAAACTTGTTTTACTATGTGCAAATCGGCATCACCCAGTGGCGTAACTATACTGACGAGCAAAAATAACGGGTCAATTTTCATACAAAGTTCTATGAAAAGCGAGTACGCTCGTGAGTAGGTATAAAACGTCTGGGGCTCGTCGTAAAGTCATCGTAAGACAAAAACTTACACTAAAACTACTAGGAGCTTTATTAAGGTACTAATTCTTATCCCTCGGAAAACTATCCGGCATCCGAAACTCCGAGATAGGCGATATGTACAAAGGGTTCAACTCTTGCGTATTCAGCCTGCTCTCCTCAGCTTCTTGAGCAAACTTCGCGTAAGCCCGTCTGTCCGATACTATTTGAGAAGTCTTCACACCCATTATGATCACAATCCCCCCTGCTATTACACAGGCGATGATAATCAGAGCACTGCTCATGATTCCCGCACTGGTGAACTGGGAACACTGCTTGGATCTGATGACGATCTCCATGGCAACCATCTCTTTGGTACTGGCGCTGTAAGTGTACCGGTACTGGCACTCTAGCGAGTTTTCTTCGACACGCAAAATGCACGAAACTGTGTCACTGTCTTCAACGTCTGAAAAAAAAGCATTTAAAAATGTTACTTTACTGATTACGTGATTTCCTTCTCGATTACCTGTCTACTGTATAAAAGCATTCTTAACAGCGAAATAGAATTATTTCAACGACCTACCGATAGATAGATAGATACTATTTTTAAATTATTTGTCGAAAAAAGGTTTGTTATGAATAAGAGAAAAACTGGAAAAAAGTCAGCAAGTTACATAACATATTTCTAAAACGAATTCTACAATACCTAGTTTACAAAGGCCATCGGTTACAAATCTAGGAACTTAGCGACAATATTATTGAAACGATCAAAATTTAGCGCAACACGTGTTTGGCAGCGCTTTATTCAAAAATGGATTTGATATTCTAATAGCGCGAAAGTATATTATACTTACGGAGTAGGTAATTTCTTAACCACAAACCGCGCTATAAATGCGTCCGTGACGATTAAGTTAGCTTTCGACTTAAACGGCAAATATGAGACCACAAAGTAAGAAAATAATAATTAACCTCTTTCCCGCCATCATTAAGAAGTCGACTATATTTATTTACAGTTTTTTAATTTTTTTCGTGGAATAGTATACTGAATTGAAAATAGGAGCTATTTGAGGTTCATCGGTTAAATTAAGAAATAGACATAATGTATCGCTGGTTTTCATTTTACCTATGAAACTTTGTTAGTATGAAACTTTCTTTCGTGTAGTATAATTACGTAAGATTTTTTACAATAATTGTAAAAAATTGGTTGACAAAATAAACTAAAACAAATTGTCTCATCAAAATCTGATAACTTCTTCCGTAGCGTGACACATAGCTATAAATTACCACCTACCTGTTTCTGTGAGCTTCTCTGCAACGGTGTAGTTCGTACCGCTTATGATGCAAACGTCAGTGCAATTCTTTGCCAAGTAGCAGGAGACGCACGGCTCTGCGTGCACACATAACGGGTTCTCGCACGTCGCGCACGTTTCACAAAACGCGCCCGTGTATTTACTGCCTTCTTCTGATGAGGCGCAGTCGCATCGCCCTGGAAGAGGAGTGGGATGTTTAAGACAGCTAACAGATATAAAGAGGGAGAAACAGAACGATACGGTTTCCTGCCGCCAAGCAATTCTGTCGAGCCAAGTTCTAGCGTCCAACAAGTTTAGAACGATGACTGTAGTAGCCTAATTATTATTTAAGGATTTTCTGTTTAAACTGGAGTTCCAAGAAACGGCACTACTGCTGTGACAGTAAGGTGGTTTACGAAAGAGCGGTTAATTATGTATGACACTGATAAAAGGCGTTCTACACATTTACACTTGCAGTGAACTGTAACTCTAACGTGGCGTCAATTTCACATAAGGCCTCGTTCGTTCTCATAAGCCCGTCGCGTTTTTGACTATGCACATGGCGGGCTAGGACGACCGAGAATACAGAATACAGTCGCCACGGTGGTGGATGAGAGCGACCGCGTGGCCTTACTGACACCACTAACGCTCGTGGGGGAAGTCGGCCTTAACTCGGCCGACGTTCAAAACCCTATCTTACTTAGCGAAAACCTCGATTAATTCGTTTCACAACCAACGACTGTAACTCATCGTATCAGCCATAGGACGTCCACTGTTGGACATAGGCCTCCCCCATAGGCCTCCAGTTGCCTCGGTTGGAAGCTGCTTGCATCCACCGTGAAACCGCGACTTTACCAGGTCATCCGTCCACCTCGTTGGTGGACGTCCTACGCTGCGCTTGCTCGCTGATTGTAACTGAAAGGTTGGTCTCACCACAAGCGCACGCCCCATGTCCCGAGCACACCTCGCCCCCGCCGGGCGCGATGCACGTGTCGTTCCTGCCGCTGCAGTCGCACGCGTCGCCACTCCAGCCGTCCGCGCACGCGCACTGCCCGCACACACACGCGCCGCGGCCCACGCCGCCGCACTCCAGGCCGTTCTCACTGGGAACAAGGTGCACATTTTAACTAATTTTTTTTATTTCACCTCTCAACTTCGTCTAAAATATACACAAACATAATATCGTAGTACGGTCATGTTGTTGTTGTTTTGATACATCGCTCCCCACGGTCGGCATGGATTAGACGGTCAATATTATCTTGATACTGATATGTCAATATAGGATCGTGGATTTCAAAACAACCGGATTCGCTGAATTACGTATCAATATTTGGTGATATGAATCGTGATATGCATGGATCACATGATAATATTGACCGTCTAACTAATCCATGTCATTGAATAGAAATCGCACTCACTTGCTGCGATAAAACAGTTTTTTCACTGTGAACAGTAAGATGTAATTTAAAAAAGGTTAAATACCAAAATGTTATCTTACTTATATCTACTAACCCCTGATCACTCTTTCGAGCAATATTTCTCGATCATCGTCATTCAACGTGTCAAGCGCCTGAGAATTTTACATGTTCAACAAAGCATACGGTGGCAATCCCGAGCAAAATTAAGAGGGTTTATTCCTAATGAGCTGGCAATGTCGCATTTTTGGTGTTTTTTACGATCATTTCACAGAAATTGAATGTAAGTTTGAACACCTACTAAAGCGAGAGAGTGAAGTTGGTACAGGAGCCGGTCGAGAATCCATAGCATATAAAGCATGTCATTCGCAGGCAGGACTCACCGGCTAATCTGGCAAGCCTTGCACTGGCAGTAGCGGCCGGTGAACCCGGAGTCGCATTGGCACTCGCCGCAGAGACAGTCGCCTGCGCCCGAGCACGGCATGTGGTTGGCGCTGGTCGGGTCGCGGCACTGCGAGACAAGCGCCATGGAAGCCGCTTCATCCTCTATCGAACAATCGCAGGAAGGACCTGACCTGAAAGTCACAAAAGATTTAGCATCTGTGCAATTAGTGTAGCCATGAAAATCAGCAGCGGCGTTAGGGCCACTGACACCCCGGGCAGTAATATTTAGGCGCCCACTTAAGGACAGTATTGAGGGTACACAGCCGGTGAGCCAGGAAGCCGAGGCCCCAGACCTCAGCGCCCCCCAAATTTGGCGCCCCGGGCCGTCACCCCATCGCCCCCCCCCCCCCCCCCTAACGCCGGCACTGATGAAAATCCATGTAGTCACCTCGAGGGAATGTTGAGCCACTTGCCACATGTCTTTTTAGCTGCATAATACAAATCGGGAGCAGTTGAGGCACACGGCTGATAACAATTTGCACTATACGCCTATACGGTTACATTAAGACATTGATTGGCAAGGGGCTCACGATTCTATTGAGGTGTGAAATTGATAAACAATTGAAGAATTCAAAAAGATCTATCTAAGAGAACATGAATCTGTCGTCAAGGTAATAAAAAGGGGTTGTGTAAATCTTTATGAGTCTTTACTGTTTATCAACTTCTGATTCTGACGTACTAATTCCATTATGTTTTTAAATAAGACTCAATTTGATAAAGCCGTGATTTTCTTGACGAAAGAACCATATAATAAAGAAAGGTTCCACATTTCTCGTGGTTATAAAATTTGTAATATTCTTACCATCCCTTATTACACTGGCACACGCCGCACACAAGATGCGAGTTAACCGGGCAGTTGAGGGAATAATCCTGGCTTGACGCTGCTTCGCAGTCACACCCGCATTGGATATCCACCTCCAGCGTCAGAGAGTCCTCGCCTAGCTGGCTCTCGGAAACGATTATGGTTTGGTTTAACTGAAAGAAATAGTGAAGAGAAATTAACGATGATAGCAGAGGCCTTATATTGTGATCATTTCTAATGAAACGTCATGCATTAGATATGCAGAAGGATCATCATCATCATTATTATCTTGTCCTCCTTAACGCATCCGTCAACGGTGAACCCTGTCGCACAAAAGAGAGACGCGTGTTATTAGCAACTTATATAATACAAACTTTCTCATTATATATGTTTGAACGTCTAAAGCAAACCATCTGCAATAACAAGCTTTGAGAGGCCTAAAAATTCATGGTACCTATGCAATATTGATACCTCCTCGCGTTCCCGAGAAAAAGGGTCTTGACCTCAACAGACTGACGGATAGATTGACAGAGACAGACCAACGGATGCATATCGGAATAATCCTAAAAAATATTCATTTTTTTCTTTTCAGATACGCAACTCTAAAAATGGTAAAACACTTTACTTTGTCGACTATACTTTTAACATTTTAGTGAAGCATTTGTCTGTTCGTTGTCACTATTTGCATAGCATAGAAAACCGATTCTTGGAAAATACTTAGTTAGATAGGTACCTACCTAGGTACATTGTATGTTTGCCGTCAACATTTGACTGTGCTGTGTACCTTCAAAGGGCACGAACGCACGTGAAGGATGTAACGGAACCGATAATAATACGTGGAGTCGAGTTACAGAATACTTAATCAGACAAGCGCTACTGTAAAGTAATTAATTGAGTACCTTCTTGTATTCGGGACATGCATCCAACGTGACATGGACCTCATAGTTAAGTGTCATGCCGTATTCGACGCCGGAGCATCGCGTCGACTCTATAAGTGACCCTCCTTTCACTCCGCAGTCCGTGAAGTACTTGACCCTCACGGGGCCGAAACTAGAATCATCTTCGAAGTCCACGACACTCACGATGTCTTCGTAACCCATTTTGACTAGCTTCAGTATATTTGAGCTGTCGCTCTCCAATTTGGCGACATAAGTGAAATCGTCCATTAACTGATGAATGCTGTCGTAATGATCTTTCACTCTTTCCGTCACGGCGAAAATTACGTTCACCTAAAAATAACCGCAGCGTTACTCGAGATCATAAGGCAGTGTAAACAAGCGTGGATAGTTTGCTTACTCTGGCCTCGTGGCGGACTTTGCGTAACCCACATGCTTTAATCAACCGCAGAGGAAACATTTATTTACCTTGTACTTATCTAAGAGTCTATAGACTTGCGCGAGCGAGGGATAATCGTAAATGGAGTACTCGCTGTAATATCCATTATCATCCAAATGGCATTGCTCATCGTTCTTCTTAATAGCGCCGCCTGAAAAAAGATTCATTACGCTATTACCTAGAGCCGTCTTCATAAGCATTTGTCTTCCAATTTATGTATTTGTTTCTGACTGTAGCAGTAACAGTTTTTATTTAAAGTTGACACAAATCCTTCGACAGGCATATTGATATCCTTAGTCTGCAGGATGTTTTTTTATGTATATTTGTCGCTATCTCCGCTGTTTGTGAAGCGATTTAGATGATTCTTTTTCATTCGTTAGCAATTTCAATTTCAAATACACCGGAAGGTTAAGGTTTAAGCTTAAAAAATTGTGTTGCTGTTTATTTACCAAGTTTTCCATCACCAGCCGTATGCAGCAGTCCATCAGACAGCAGGATGACAATCTTCCTGCTGTGCAGTGCCCAGCCGATCTTCTCGGCACAGGTCACTGATTGCACCAGCGCCTCCAACTGAGCTTCTGCGTCATCCAGATTCGCCGTCACTTTGCTGCTGTTTACGTGGTTGATGAAATCAGACACCTGGAAAAGTAGTCGTTAGCTAAGTAAGGTCTACGCTACTTAAGAAACAACGACATAATGCGCATGCACAGTGGAAAAGTTTTGGGCCCATAACCTACATGAAACATAATGGTACACGTTATTTTTAACAATATGCAATATGGTTGTATCTTTTGGTAATAATTATCTATCGTAGGAACTATAAAATTTTCCAGCATAATACTATATTACCTATGTCCTAAATCGGTTCAAGAGTGAAGGAGTGATACATAGACATACAGACAGAGTATTTTTCACATTTATAAACAATATTAGTAGGAAAAAGCAGGGAAATAATGGAGACAGAAATTAAATTCACATTGCCAAGTAAGTCATTCGAAATTACGCATTTTAATTAAGTGTATACTTTTACTGCTTCTTGTAGTCACCGTAGAGCTTCCGTACGTACTGTGTCGGGTTTTCAGCCGGCCTATTAGCTTATCAGTAAATTAGACGCGATCTTATCTGTTTAAATTTATATGACCTACTTTACTTTCATTTATTCTGCCGACATATCTGCCTACATTTGGATACGAATATTATGTATCCTTTTAAAGTACTTAAACACTTTTACATTTTATAGTTGTATTTATTTCATCATCCGCAATGGGTCTGCGTGGGATTTGCAGCCCGAGCCCTCTAATTGTGTGAAAAATTATTGAGTCCAACAGTGGGATGTAGTTAAGTACGTATAAAGGCTAAATGACGCTACAGGTTTAGCTACGTATGTACAGTTTATACCTTATTGGTGAGTGACAAGTGATGTCTGTAGCTGTAGGTAGGTTCACAGGTCTGTTCTTCAACGTTGCAAGGGTTCTCGCGACGCCTTTTGTCCACATTAATATACGGCAACACTGGTTTGTCAGCAAAGCTCCCGAATCCTAATCTGAAATTTAAAAAAAACGAGTTAGTAGAAACATTATAGGTACCTATACGTTTTTTCTTAAAGAAACTTTAAGAGATTTTTCCATGAACTAACTGCACAGTAGTGGCAAGGGAAATTTCCGATACATGGGAATGACAAATTAATTGTACCTACTCTGTCTGAGTTCGTTTAAAATTTAGGGTGTCGTTTGATAAATTCATCCATTCATCTATACAAGAGGTTCCTGTACGTTTAAAAATGTTTTGACGGTTTTACATAGACCCCTGTAAATTGATTATTTATCAATTTCAAAGGTATGTGGATATAGACCACTTTGGGCACCATATCACTGATCTAAAGAACCAAACAATCCGTGATACAATATTGACTTGACTTTACTTTACTTTTTATTTCGGGATCAAGTCAACGGACCACATCAGGTGTGTAATATGTATAGTGAACGTTTATCGTACGTCTAAATTACCTATATTTTAGATGGACGATAGACGTTTTCCAAAAAAAAACTACATGAACATTTTTCCAGAACTTGGATTTTGGATTTTTCTTAGGTATTCTGATAATACCCAATCGAACCTTATACAAGATAAAAAGTCTCCTGAAATTTCCGTTCCAGTTCGTCACTTTTTAATATAGGTATGTATAATACGTGACGAACAGGAAAAAAACCCATAGTAAAGTCTGGGACACATTTTTTCTTGTATGAGGGTTGACGATTCTGAGTAAGAATAACCCAAAATATTTAAATTCTCTAAAAAATGATCACTTGGACTTTTTTTTGGAAGACCATTTGCTCTCAAATTTTATTTACTTTTACTTCCTATCACGTACCTAAAATTGTCAGTAAGATTCTTCAGCATGTCAGGCAGATCATCTCGCAACGACACCAGTGTTTCCTTGTCGTCCTTCATCGACCACGTCAGATCCATCAGGTAATACAAATCTAGAGGGTAGTTTTTAGCTGGTCTGTAGGAAAACTGAATCTTCGTTGTCTCTTCTGTGGAAATGAAGATATAATTAATTAGTATTGGGAATACTTCCTACAAGACTCTTACATTTATTTAAGTCGCTGGTAGCCAATGATGTTGACTGTGGCATTTCTAAGGTATATTCGGCAGAGGATATTTTCCACTAGATATTATTAGCGGCGTTATGTATAAGCTGTTGATGTGAATATCTCTGACAAGCTCCGCTTCTCTTTGGTTAACCACTTCAGTCTTTTTATTTGTGTGCTCGGTCGACTGCGACGTTCTCTCTTGATAATTTTATTACTCTTATATAAGTAGGCGCTCTCAGCATTGCTGCATACAAGAAAGTACCCTAGTTGATTTGACAGACTGTTTGTACTGCGCTACCAAGAAGCCAGATCTTACCGCATGGCTCTACCACGCTATCACGCCTTTAGTTTTCCTCAATTCTTCTAATCATCCTACCTCATTCTGTTCTTTTGTTTTCAACACACTTACGTGGTTTAAGTGACAGTCGTATCCTCTGAGGCTGTATCTGAACCACGGACTCGGTGCTGCCGGAGTACACGTCCTGCAGCGACCGGTTCTCAGCCACCTCCCATACTGGCTTCAGAGGCCTTTGGATCATGCCCTGACCGCAGCCGCTGGCAACTAGACTGAAAGACGAAATAATTACATTGCATACGAATATGAAGTGTAATTAAGCGTTGGTAGAGCAAAGGCTCGGAGGATTTTGTTAATAATCATTTTTATTTAATTCCACGAATCCAATCCTATCCTGCTAATATTATAAATGCGAAAGTTTGTGAGTATGAATGTTGTTACGCTTTCACGCCAGAAGGGCTGAACAGATCTGGGTCATATTTGGCAAAGAGATAAATTATAGTCTGGAATAACACAGGCTACTTTTTATCTCGGAAAATGGTGTAGTTCTTTGCAGACGAAGAAGAGGACAACAGCTAGTACAACATATAACAATTTGAGTCTAAGCCTGAATATCTTGTTACTTTTTAAACCTAACTATGTGCAAATAAGTTTTCGATTCGAACGCAGTCATATTATCTTCAAACGGAAGAGTAAAATCGTACAACGTGATATTAATAATTTGATAGCATGCACTTAACACTAGCTGCGAGTAGTTAAGTGTTTTATACACAATTAGTGTTGTACCTTCTTGAACAGCTTTATTACAAGCAATGAACAGGAAGCATACTTCGTATCTATTGTGGTTTTGACACAAAAATAAATTAAATTGAAAATGGTAAATAACAGTAATACATTATAGCATAAACACAATTTAATTTAATTTGCGTGTGGGTAGTTGGTTTTGTCAACACCTAAACATTGTGCTCCTATGTTTGATAGGTAACATTTTCAAGGATTTAAGTTGCCGTGTTCAGAAGTAGGCATGACGTAACTTATAAATAACTAATTTGTAATTATTTATCATAAATTTGTTGTTGTATATTTATGACATTTACATAACGGATCACAGTCATAGCACAACTACGTATACAGAACCCCTAATTTTCGATTATCCTCGGCTAAGCCAGTGACAGTAACGACTTTCGGACGTAGCTGTAGGTCGAGCGTTAATCTCACGTTTCAAATCATTCGAACAAATAAATAAATTCTCGTTTTATTACAAAACGACCAACACAGCAGGCTTTAAAACAAACTCATTGAAAACTATTCAACCGCGCCAGCCGTGAAGCACAATCAACTATCAATCACCCACCTCGCGGTGCACAATTCAACCTTTTCGGCCAGGCGAGCCCAAAGCCCAAAATGTCGGTGAACCAATGTCGGTGAACCGCTGTCGGCGAACCGATGTCGGCGAACCGATGCCGTTGAACGTGGGAACCCACAAGCCGGAACCAAAGAATGCACTAATGCAACGTGCTGTACCAAATGACTATCTAATCAATAAAACTCCCGCCTTTTGTAGCGCTTATCTATAAGCTATTTCATCTCAGATAACGCTACAAAAATTAATAGAAGGTACGTGTTAAAAGCTTAACACTATAACAAATCGACCATTAGAGCCTCTCGTAATTACTTCCCCGCTGAGCTGACTTGACACCTGCTGTTTGATGCCCTGACGGGACTGGTTAGATGCGAAGTTAATTAAGGAGATGGTACTCTGCATGATAGAGTCGAATCTGCCAAATGTAGTAAAACGATTTCATAAAATGTTCATTTCATGTTCAAGTTTAAGTCTAGTCTAAAGGATTGATTACACTTTGTTAAGTAGCAAGTGCAGGTGTAAAGTGACCGTTTACACGGTGTTTTTGCTAATCGCTTTACACCTGCACTTGCTACTCGACCAAGTGTAATCCAGCTTCTACTGATGTCGCTCCATGCAAAGTTGAAAGCAACCTAACTTCACCCTAGCTGTACGACTTTAACTGTTTCACCCTAGCTGTCCCACCTTAGCTGTGCCACTCTAGCTGTGCCACCTTAACAGTGGCACCCTAGTGCCCTGCTAACTCACCTCTCATCGTCGTTGCATCGCGGAGCCTTGCTGCTGAAGTAAGGGTCCGCGCACCAGCGGCAATGCGCGGCGGCCGACAGACACGCGCCGCACGCCTCATGCTCGATGCATACCAATTTGTTTAGAATTTGTTGGGGCACTGGAACAAGCACGTCGTTATTTTCGTTTAAAGCAAACGCATGCTTAATTATCCTGGTTGTTAACACCAAAACAAAAACAAAACAAAACATAGAAATTTAGTAGATAAGTGTAAGGGCCGACCGGATAGGCTGGAAACGCATCTGGAATACTCTGGTATTACGGATCGTCCCTAGGCAGTAGTGTGTACACCAGGATGACCCATTTGCCGGTTTGCCATCCTATCCTATCATTAAAAAAAATGCCGTATAAAACAGCCTCTACAACACAACAGGGATTGCTGCCTGCGGCTAAATTCCACTACCGTACTTCGCGGAACCTTCTGTCCTTCCATCCGCAACATCTTGATGGTTGGCAGTCAAGCACCGTGCGTTTTAAACGCAATTTCTTTCCTCGCACGGTAAAGATCTGGAACCAACTTCCTGCTGCAGCATTCCCTGAGCGGTACAATTTAGGGATCTTTAAAAAGCGAGTCTTCCTGTTCCTCAAAGGGCCGGCAACGCACTTGTGATCCCCCGGGTCTTGCAGGTGTCCCTGGGCGACGGTGATTGCTTTCCATCAGGTGACCCGTCTGCTCGTTTGCCCCCTCTTTTATAAAAAAAAAAAACTACGGAAGGCACTAGGTTATCCAGAAAGACTAGTATTATAGTACAGTAAACAGTACGCGTGCTAGACATTCCGGTATTTACACAGTAACTATGTATGTAAATCTAGTCTCCCCATGAAAATGCATGGCTCTACATGCATGTCGGACAGATGTTTGCAAACGTAAATCGCAACTGTCACTCGTTAACATTGAGGCAGCCTTTCAAGACAACTCGTAAACGTATCTACAGTAGTATTAAAGCCAACTAACTACCGGACCAAAGGCAAGATTTCCGAGTAAACGGTGAAGGAATGTCTACGCGACCCAAATTTAAACTTTTATAAATGGACGCCTATTTTCACCTTCAACGTTTCTAGTCGTCGAGAGACCAAATAGAGTGCGGTTGTTTACGGTTGATGACATAATTTATGTTGGCGTAAACGGTTGTGCGTCGTGGGGTGAATATTGAATTTAACTCTATTTGTTTATACATATATACTAATTCTCAAGGTCTCTAAGGATTAAAGTCATAATGAATTGTCGCACATTGTCTCGTACATAATCTAGAATGGAAGAAGAATAATTTTATTTGAGTATAAAAAGTACTTGTAAGTAACCAACGGATAAATTTTATGACCAATATTATTAAAAATAGTGTGTGCGTGAGTGCGTGCTTAACTCCTGAACCTTGAACGTTGGTAATGGGAATAGGCTAGTAATAGAAAAAACAGCTCTAACGAGTTCAGTTTATGCTAAGCCAGGCTTACTAACTGAATCAGTATCCAGCTCAAACCCTTGTCTAACAAGTCAATTTTTGTAAAGTGATACCTTGTTTGATCTAAACGAAGCATGAAAACTGACTTTGCGGATTCATACATACATACATAGGTACATACATACATAAACCACGTCAAAATCCACTACGGGGCAGACAGAGCCCAAGGTAACAAGAACCAAAGGCCACGCTTAGCATAATTGTGGGTAGGTGGAAAGGGGAATCAAAATAGTGATGGGGTGCTAGTCGCATCGGCTATAATAATGATTCCTAAGACTCGCTCAGTCTCTCGATGGGCTTTTACCATCTGCGCGGGAAGAGAAGCAACTGGTACATTCTGTTTTTTCTTTACTCCCAGACTACCATGGAAGAATTGAATTGCGGATTCCCCACGAAATAATGGAGTTTTGTAGCGGTTACGAAGCTTTGGGCGCCATCTTATTCGTATCGTATGTATGTATGTATGTATGTAAACTCTTTATTGCAAATAAAAATTTAAAAAATACAGAAATACAGAGAAAATAGTACAAAGGCGAACTTATCCCTAAGAAGGGATCTCTTCCAGCTAACCTGATACAGAAAGGAAATAGTTTACAACAAAAAGGCAAGCAGTCATTACTATGCGCAAATAAGTAATATTAATACTTATCTTTTATTTTACTAGCTTCTGCCCGCGACTTCGTCTGCGTAGAATTATATAATTACATAAAAACCTTCCTCTTGAATCACTCTCTATTAAAAAAAGCCGCATCAAAATCCGTTGTCTAGTTTTGAAGATATAAGCATACATAGGGACATAGGGACATAGGGATAGAGAAAGCGACTTTGTTTTATACTATGTAGTGATACTGACTGTACCTACACAAATATCAGAATATCGTAATTACCGTAGACTCGTCGCTATAACAGCGCCGCACGTGCCCGGCGCGGGCGCATCTAATAGAGAGTGTTGTGATCGAAGACCGATAAAACCGCCCATTGATTAATGAATTGTGTCAATTACGGCTTTGTTGTTTTCGGTAATCTTTTTACAGAATAGCCAGATGGTGCGTGTACCGCCTTATCTCGTATTACTAATACAGTTATTGCTCATAACTTTGTACCTTTAGAGCTCGTGAGTAATGTTTGAAAATGTGTATACTAAGAAATTGTTTAGTGGATAACTGGCACGTTTTCCGTGACGGTTCAGTCAGGAAAACAAAGTCTGAACGCAAACCTATGCTGAAATAGATGACAGAAACCGAGATATATGAAAACCGAGCGTTGCAATTTTTGAATACGACACCGAAAAATTAACACAGATAATAAAACCACTTTAAACATTTGTGAACACGCAAACACCCTTAAAATTGTATGTATGTATGTATGTAAACTCTTTATTGCACATAAAAATTAAAAAAAAAATACAAAAATACACAGAAAATAGTACAAAGGCGAACTTATCCCTAAGAAGGGATTTCTTCCAGTTAACCTGTAATTGTGATATTATTTATTACATCGTTTTTGAGCTAATTCACCTTCTGACCCTAGGCCGATTTTTTTTATCATTACGTCGGTTATTTTACCACTACTTGATGATTTTATTTTGTGAACTCGTGAAAATATTTCGAGCGGTTATTTTGTAAAATACACATATTCTTTCCACTTTCCAGTAGTACACTCATCACTTATCAAAAATGTGATTTCAAAAATCAACTTGCCGAATCCTAATCTCATAGTAGCGTCATAGCAAAAGTTAAATAAACAGTTGAAGTAGGCATAGAGAAGAAAGAGAGCCCAAGCCTATTTTAACATGAGCTATTAGGTATCTATGTGTAGTAAGTGTCGGGCTTTAAAGCACTTTGTTCGACCTGTCATCTACTTTCGCTGGGGTCTGTACTGGTTCAAACGTTACTCTCTTTAAATAATCCCTTGCTAGTTAGAGTTATTAAGTGCTTTTCCAAACTTAAGTTACAGTTAATTAACGATTTTTTTAAAACCTACTAGCTACTACTTAGTTTTATTGAGGATGTGCCGGCCGTTAAAGAAAGAAAGAAAGAAAGAAGACATTTATTCCTTTTTGCAAGACACACAAATATAAGATAATACACACAGTTAACATGCAAATATAGATAATTTTCGTCCTCTGAAAGATTAAAATCTTCCATAACACTTCCTGTAACTAAACGATGAAACTCGCTCTTTCATTTTGGTCTAATATTATACTCGAATTCTATATCCCACTATTATGCATTTATAGTCGAGCTATGTCAGATATGTTTCGAACCAATCGTAGTTCTTTGTCAAGGTATACTCGAATCAAATGGATAGCAAACAATCACAACCACGAACGGATAGTGCCAAGCAACATAGTACCTAAGGTAAAAAATTGAATTGTTTCGAAACATGTCAGACATACCTCGACTACAAATACGTGAGTGACCCGTGTGTAATATTTTCGTAATTAGTGATATGTTGGTGTATCAGATAGTTTGAGCTTGAAAATAATTTAGTACCTACGTAGGTTCCTACTTTTTATTTTAAAGTTCTAAAGAAATCAACAAGAATGAGTTTCATTGCATAAATTCAATTTAGTACAAACATATGTATATGAAAACCAAGACTCCAAGGTAGGTAGGAATCTACAGTTAACAATTAGAATATTAATTAATTTATAATTTATTTGATTCCCCTTTCCATCTGTACGCCCACAATCATGCTAAACGTGGCCTTTAGGTATTGTTACCTTAGGCTATATCTACCACGTAAGGGATAAAGACAAGATTTATGTATGTACCTATGTATTAATGTATCCCAATCACACACCAATAAAATCACCATGTATGTCGTTATAATTTAAGGCCATTCCCATTTAGCATTTCTTCTATTTTAGAAAACTAATGTCCGTAACAGGTGGCACCGGCGCCTCGTGTCTGCTTCGGCTATTTTCGTTAACATAAAATAAATCACTTCTTTTGAAGCCATGCAGATAAGGGACCCGTTTTATTTGAGCCTGGAAAACCTATTAAACAACTTGCTTATTTGAACACGTGTTCTAAAAGTCTACACAATACATAGGATACATAAATTTAAGAACGAATGAATAAAGTTTTAACCAATTGTTTCACACATATCTAACTTAAGGGATAAAGATGTGATTTGTGTATGTGTATCTAACTTCAAATAGATACAAATTAATAATAACTAGGCAAAATTATGTCGCTAGCGTAAAGAAGCGTGCTATACAAACAAAACTATAACCCACAATCTGTTATCGCAATCACTTATCAGAAATCAGTTACAGAACAAACATAACTTACCTTGTCCATTCGCAAATCCATATAACACAAAACAACACAAATAAAACAATATATTCCTGTTCATGATCGAATATTTAAATCACATCACATTATAGGTGAGATATTCGCGTGTGGATCGATTGGGCGCGTTTGCGGGTTCGCGATGAGTAATTGATAAGGGCTGATAAGGTGATAGCTTGATAGGAGCGAACGCGCGCCGCGCGCCCGCTCGCGTCTTTGTGCGTCAACATCTCCCGCAACTATGAGCAACAGAACTAGGCTTGTTCGTACGCGTATATGCGTTTATGCGTATGCGTACGCTTTTCCTAGTCAGCCCTACATTTGTAATAGATGGCTGTAAGGACTAGACATGTTTCAGTGGAAGTGTCGTAATGAGTTCACGCGTTCAGCGGGAGCGTTCGACGGAGGGATTGATAGCGACACATGCAGACTACTACTTAGGACTATTTATAAGGCATAATTTTTATAGCCAGTAACTGTACTTTAAGATTTTACTGTATCACGACTATCGCTATCGCTATGAATTCCCAACCACCTGTTGAATTGTTCGAAACTGGTGCTCTACATTATTATAGAGTTTTGCTACTTTATTTTTATCTTTTATCCAATGTTTAGGGCGCGTTTGCGCTGTGGCAGAACAGAGACTTTCAAACTGCGGAAAATCGCATTAATTAAAATCCATGTCTCGCCCAGCTCCCCTTGCAATAACAGTAATAATATTACGTAGATTTCAACCAATGTGCTTGTCGATTCGATTCTTATAATAAATATCTGAGCAACTTACTAAATATCTACCAAAGTAAGTATAGGGGAAAAACTTAAGTAGGTACATGACCTGTTAATAGTAGTATAGTGTTTACAGAACTGATAATGGGACTTCATTTTTCTAACTTGGAACGTCAATTTGTCTATTCGCACACATTACTCACACATACAACAGCTTTTCACCTATATTCAATTCATTGTTCACTCCAAAATAATTCAAAAAGAGAAAAGTGATCTTTTAGTTTAGTAGATATTAAATCCGTGTATCCACAGAGCACAGATTCACACAGACAAGTGTAATTAACTCCATAATGGTTGAGTGAAGCCAAACTAACTCAACGATAGACTAATCATGTCAACCGTTATCTTTCAGCAAAATAAACCTACGTTGAACATTTCCTCAAAAGCAATAACTATTAACCTATATTTCCAAGGGGCTAGTTAACAGAAAATCGTAAAACTATAAAAAAAGTCTCTATTATAGCCACGAATTTCCATTCCCTTCGTCGCTATTAATTCGCCGTCAGTCTTCGACATTTACTAATTCCAACACCGCATTACTTTACAAGATACACGACTTCGAAACACGCATCAAAACCACTCCCAAACCAACGAATACGTACGTAATTCGGTAACCAACATAGCTAGATCTACTTCCCCTTTCTCGTTAATACGGAAATCGTAAGCTCAGAGGGGGACATCGAAGGAAAGTGAGAGGTCTGCTATTCTAAGTGTTTAGTGGGCGTATAGTCAAGGCCAAAACTACAAAGCGAAACAAATGCTCATTAAACCTTTACTAGCTTTGGTCAAAGATGAACCCGTGGGTGGGCTCGCGGTCCTTTTATATTCGATGATGCAGATCACAAGCCCGATTTGGAGAAGCAAAAAAGTTCGCACAACCTACTCGTGTGCACGTGAATATAGGCATATTTATTAAGTTTTATATCCTTATTACATTATGAACTATTAATAGACGTGACTAGATCAAAACAGAAGTTCTTAACTTCCTATTCGTGTATGAGTAGGCTGAGAGCTGACTTTGTACACTTTGTTTTCAAAACGGAATTTCAACCAGGTAAATTAAGAGTATTAAGGGTATTAAGCGCTGCGGGTGTCTATGGACAGTGGTGATCATTTACCATCAGGTGACCCACTAGTTCGTTTGTCTCTAACATAAAAAAAAAATAAGAGAAAATTTTGAAAATATAGTTTTTTTAATTAGAATTTAAAACGGGAGGGATACATATTTAATTGGTTACATGTCTAGGGAG
Organism: Pandemis cinnamomeana; assembly: GCA_932294345.1. Taxonomy (NCBI): domain Eukaryota; kingdom Metazoa; phylum Arthropoda; class Insecta; order Lepidoptera; family Tortricidae; genus Pandemis; species Pandemis cinnamomeana. The sequence goes on along the minus strand of OW028715.1, from coordinate 5,870,643 downwards.
TCTATGGCAGGTTTCAAATGCGTAAAGTTGAATAGATCATTTTGATAGCTACAACTGTTTACCAACAGCTTCTGCTTTACGGAACCCTCTGAGCGCGATTCTGACTCACATTTAAATTCCTCATTCGTAGCCTTTAAACGTGGCCCTTAAAATACCTCTGCAAGCGATCATACTACTTTACCGTAAGTGGGTTCAAAAGTGAAGTGTCACCTACAACGTCTAACTAGTAGTGTTAGTAACTAACAGTAGTTAGCGTCCAACGAGGCGTCTGTCTCACTAAGTGTCCGTTTGTTTGTATTGGCCCTGTTACTGGGTTTGTGTTGGCTTGAATCATTTGAGCAGTTTCCGTTCAAAATATTGGTAAAGTTGTCAGGCTTTTTATAGGCGCGATGTTAAGCTCGAGACATAAAAATTATGACGCTTTTAATGGAAAAGGGGGCGATTTAATTCTAAACCGTACTAGTGCAGTACCTCAATCAAATCATTATATTAGAAAAGAAGGCTGATTAAACAGTAAGCGACTTTGTTTAAGGCTTTATTACATAATAGGTTCGTTCCACACGGGTGCTACATATCTGCTACAATGATCCAAAATTCATAAATTCTACCGCATGTTTAGTAAGAAAATACTTAGATAAGCGAAAATCTTTTGAACGAAACTAATCACCTACTACAGTTACTTAGTTAAATGTTAATTATTAGGAAGAAGCTTTTAAGCAGATCACTTCTTCTTAGCACTTTTCGGTGACGGTGTAGTTTTTCCTATCACCGGCTTTTGAATCCTGCTCTCGCGCGTCCTCTCCAGCATATGATAAAAGTGATTCACCGGTTCAAACCAGCCGTAACCGGTTTCCGCCTTCCCCAACCAGAGCTGGCCGTTGGGGTCAGTCAGCACCAAGTTCCCTGTAGGGCTGTTCTCCACGAAGTCACAAAAGACTGCGCTGCCGTCTGGGTAGACGTACCTCCCTCGGCCCGAGAAACACCATTCCTTGAACATGCCTTCGTACCTAGAGCCGTCAGTGAAGGTTACGGTGACTTCTGCATTGGCGCCCAATTTGTCGTTGTCCCAAGAACCGTAATATGATTCGCCTTCGGCTGTGGTGTAGACGCCAGGACCTGGAAAAATCGCGCAAAGCAATAGGCACCCAGAAATTTACGGAGTCACATTACCTATACCCAACTGGATACCCACCGTAGGTGAGGTCGTGAGCTAAATCAGGTACCTTGATAGTTACTCGAACTTTGTCCTACTAACTGGCGTGCATTGTCCAGTAAGCTAGACAGATCTCATTGATAAATAGAATTATTTAGAAAATTGATGTTGTTTTATTGAAAAGTCTACCCCCTTAATCATTAAAGCTGCTTAAGCTTCTGTTAACTCAACTCTCGTGTTGCCTTTATCTGTCCCCTTACCGGGCACCGATTGAACATACTTTTTGCTGGAACATCAAATTCAAACTTTTTAGGAATCGGCTACTGTGTAATTAATTCAGTAACTTCAAGTGATAAAAAATCACTCAAGAAACTAAAACATCACTCACTTCAAGTGATAAAAAATAACTCCTGTTGATGAAAAAAATGTCAAACGCAGGGCTTCCCAAACTGTCAAAAACATTGTCAAACATTGTCCCAGGGGCGTCGCGTGTCGATTTGACTTCGTTCTTATTTTCTAATAAAAATTATAAAAGTCCAAATAGGTTTTTTCTGATAACCTGTTGGACTGGGCTAGTTCTAAGTATTTTTGGAGGCCGGCTGGGTTGAGGGCGTCGTAAAAAAATGGCATACATAGTCCCAAGGGCGTCACTGTACAAATAAGTTTGGGAAACCCTGGCCTACACAATTGAAAATTACTGTCGAAAGCTATGAATGAATGTCTTTGACTACTAAATAAAGCAGTTGAACTGCTTACATTTTATTAAGAGCCACTTTCAAGACACTCTAAGCACTAAAGTCAAATACACTTTAAGATTATTTACGACCAATGTACGCACAGAGAAGCCGTCTCTCTTCGACTGATGCAGACTACTCTAGAGTGAAAGGAACAAATGCGGAGCACAATTATAATCCCTTGCCTCAGTAGTCACCCAACGTCCGCGGGATGTGGGAAGCTGTCATTAAATGGAATAATACCACCTACACGTTAGTACAGAAATTATCAAACATTTGGATGGTACAATACAATCGTGGCGCAATTAGAGCGTAAACGTTTCGGAATAACGCGCTACGGCCCATTACCTCCACGGATAAGAGGCATGCCCGGTGACACTGTTGCCAAGTGACAAAAGTCAGGCGTAATGAGGGTATGAATATTTGTTTTGGGTAAACGGGATATAAATAGGCATGGATCAGATGGTAAATCTCATTTTATTAACAAATAATTAACTAGAATAGAATAACATTAATGAATCTGATAATATCAATGTATAGCTTTAATGTAGGTACTTAATTAATTTGAATGCATGTTTTGACGTTGTACTGAAATCCTGGATCTAGCTAGATATAATTTACTATTGTGTGCCCTTGCAGGGCGTCATGGACTGACTAAAACAAAGTTAACATCTTCATATATGTATGTACATGACTATACAATGAATAAATAAATAAATAAATATTATCGTGTGATCCATATCGCGATCCATATCACAACATATATTGATGCTTATCGCAGCGAATCCGGTTGTTTTAAAACCCACGATCCTTTGTTGACACATAGGTACGTATCGCGCACGGTATTTACCGTCTAATTCATACCGTAGAGGAATCTTAAAATAACAATTGCAGCGAAATTTTCTTTAAAGTTCCCTGAACATGTATTATCTACCTACTTACACCCTATATCCTACTAATCTTATAAATGCGAACATTTGTGAGGATGTGAAGTGTGAGTGTGTGTTTTTGTCCATTCTTTACGAATTTGGATCAAATTTGGAACAAGGATAGCTGGAACCCTAGATTTAAGGCTACTTTTATCCAGGAAAATTGCATAACTCCCGCGGGATAGCGATAAACATGTTAAAAATTGCTAATTCGAGGACGAAGTCGCGGGCAGAAGCCAGTAGGTAATAAATAAGGGAGGGATTCGATCTGGTTCGGTTTGGACGTCTGAATATCTACTGTATGTATACATAGATACATATATCACGTCTTTATCCCTTACGGGGTAGACAGAGCCTAAGGTAACAAAACCTTAAGACCACGTTTAGCATGATTAAGGGCGTATTGGTGGAAAGGGAAATCAAAATAGTGATGGGTTGCTAGCCGCATCGCCTATAACATGATTCCTAAGACTCGCCCATTCCCTCGATGGGCTTTTACCATCTGCGCGGGAAAAGAAGCAACTGGTAAATTCTGTTTTTTTTATTCCCAGACCAGCATGGAAGAAACTCTACTATACCTAAGTTCATCTACATCAGTGGGCTTATTACCTAACTCGCTCGCAATCGGCATCGTGTTCATTTTGACAGTTCATGTATGGGCTGACAATTGGCATCGGAATCAGCTAGCTGTCACATTCATACAAGAACTGTCAAAATGAACACGATGGCGATTGCGAGCGAGTTAGGTAATAAGCCTATCTACTGATATATATGACGACCGGAAAGCCTAGCGATTTGAGAAGCTGACTACGGAGCTCGAGTTCCCGGGTTCATTGGAAAGAACCGATGCTAACTTGAGGCTTTGATGTTAACGCGGCCCTTTAAATGATCATGTTAGGCGCAAAGCATAGTCCGTGAACGAGTGAAAACCGGAACCAATGGCTTTGGTGGGTTTTAAAATTAACCAGAACAGAGCGCGGAAATTGACATTCGATACAGCTTTAGCTGTTCTAGGTAGGTACGTTACGCAAGTAATCTCAAAAAAGAAAACTTCGGCAATAAGAAGTTTAAGGCATTTTTAATATTCAAGCATGTATTAAATACTAACCTAAAGAAATTTAACGCAATTAATTTCAAAACACTTTAAACCGGCCAAGTGCGAGTCGAGCTTGGCTCTGTGCAAATTAAATTTGTAAGTAAATAGTTCGGCAATTGAATAAAAAATCCAGTGTTAGCAGAGCCATGCTGCTTAGCAAAGTGTAGGCGGCCTGAGGTCATTTTATATTGATCACGTAGTTACATAGACAACCATACATAATTTCAAATTTGTATGACTGCTGGAAGTACCCATAGGTTTTGATTCCACGGCGATTTGTATGGAAGCACGTTTTGTAATAACAGTATCTTTTAACTGCATTAACTTAGAAGTTTAATTTTATCATTGTCACTCTTATCCAATGGCTTCAATGGGTAGCATTCATGCCTCCACGCGTTCCTTAGACTTAGAAAAAGAGGGTATTGACAAACGCACAGACGGACGGATAGACAAAGTAATTACATATTTGCTGATCGAGGTGCGAATCCCTATAGAGCGACCGCTTAAATGAGTCCTCGCCCGCACGACGACTCATTTAAGCGGTAGGTCTATAAAAGGATTCAATTTTTCAACCAAAACATTCACCAGGGCAATTTCGGTTGAGTATCTTACCGTGCATTTTACAAGTCTTATCTTTCTTCTTAGCCTCGAAGAAGCCGTCATACGTGTCTCCAGTGTCGTGTACAAAGAACCCCTGGTCTTGTACCACTGGGATTTCCTTCACCGGCTTCTTTACCTCTTCCTGAGCCTCGGGGTCTACATCTTCCGAAGTATCCGTCATTTCTGCTTTGCGTAATTAAGTAAATGAAATTAAGTAATACCTAGACAGTCATCTAAATCAATCTAGGTTACACGGTCAGCGAACCAAAGAAAGATAGAACAGAGTGGCGTAACTATAGGGTGGCCGGAGTGGCAAAATGCCAGGGGCCCCTAGCTCTACGGGCCCCCCAACTGGCTTGGTTTAGAGCACAGAAGGGACGCTGATGCACTTCTTTATATTGAGGAAGGAGCCCCATCTGACGAATTTGCCACGGGCCCCAGACGTTATAGTTACGCCAGACAGGATACCTAACCTACAACAAGGAAATATCCTTAGAAAAAGTATATCTAAGTCTTTATAGAGTCATTGCAAAAGCCAGCGGTATAACAATAAATAGGTACCTACGATAACATTCACTTTCCATGCTGGTCTGGGAGCAAAGGAATAACATAGAATGTACCAGTTGCTTCTCTTCCCGCGCAATTGGTAAAAGCTCATCGAGGGAATGGGCGAAATTCTTAGGAATCATGTTATAGGCGATGCGGCTAGCAACCCATCACTATTTTCATTCCGTTTTCCACCTATAGGTATGCATACAAACATGCTAAACGTGGTGTTTGGGTTTTGTTACCTCAGGCTCTGTCTACCCCGTAAGGGATATAGACGTGATTTGTGTATGTATGTATGCATGTACGATAACATTTAAGTATACTCTTATCACCTGATGATAAGTGAGCAGAATCACCCTTGGACACGTTGCTATAGCTTCACCAACCAGCCTGGCTGATGCTAATTGAGAAGAAACTTCAAGTGCCAGTAATTTTACCAGCTCTCTTACTCTCCACGCCGGATGATGACGGTAGCGATCTTGCAAAAGGTACCTACTACCGCCCGCGCCATAACGATGGCTAGAAAGAAAATCCCTGATTTACCGATTCATCAATGCCCTGCTCTTTAGGCACAGAAACCTAAAATTCTGAAGTTTCCTTAACGTTGACAAGAAATAAATGATTTCATGAAATTCTCATGAGATTGGGAATTCCTTAATGGGGGCGCAAGTTAATTTAAATAATCTAACAATAGAACGTACCTAGCTCTTAAATAAAGCGATCCTATGTAGTAGTTATTCTCTTTGGCGATCCTTATCATACCCTAATTAGCGTGACAACCTTGTGACGTGCCCCTTGTCACGTGCTATTTATTTGCACGGCATTACACGCTGGCCATGACCTAATAATAAACTAATAAGGTTGTAACTATAAGTCGTACGGAGGGTGGAGTAGTGGGGCATCATAGATATAGAATATAGCTATAGTAATAGATCGGTAATACCAGATCGCGGTATACTAGCGCGCATAGACATTAATATACTAGCGTATTATACGCTAGTATATTAATGTCTATGCTAGCGCGAGACGAGGCCGTCTTTCTTAGCTTACACGCTGTGGTGTTTAAGTCATTCTTTGGTAAAGACCAGCCGCACTACCGGTATTGTCGTTTGCAATTAATAACACTGCCAAACCTATTTTGGGTTTAATAATGCAGTCACACAGCAAAGTTCAGAAATATAAGTCCATATAAAGTACTGTAAATCATGAAAAAGCCACATGGTTCCATCGGCTTGTCCGATAGATCGTCCCATGAATATTTATTTTTCCTGCTAGTTCGATTTTGCTTCCTTTTTTTGACTAGAACCGCCAGCTGGCCAATTTTTCGGTCTCGTTTTGTTATTGCAGTGCCAATCTCACTTACCGTAGTTAATACCCATCTTCTGTCGTTGACATACTTAACTGGCCATTTAAAAGCTACTTTTAGCGACTGTATGAACGAAACCGTTCGTTTTTTGAGGAGCGTTACGAAAATAAAATAACCAACATTATTTATAAATAAAATATATTTACTAACATTCATAAAATCATCTATCGGCATCAAAACTTGAGTCTGTAACAAAAGCTGTTCTTGGCGCCGAACCACAGTTGCTCAGTATTTACACGTACTAATCAGCAAAGCTCGTGAATTACCCAGTAACCCCACGGCGTTGGCAGTAATAAATAATGAAAAAAGATCTATACTCCAAAATACATTCGATGAATATGCATTCCAACTTTTGAAATAATACCTATAAAAATTCCTCGGAGTACCACTTACTACAGAATTGTACGTATCATCATTCATTTATTCTAAATAAATAGTCCCTTAATGTTAACCGCACATCCTTCGGCTGGCAACAATGTTGTGTGCATAATTGTATACAAAAATGTATTCAACAATATAAATACAAAAACGTGATGGAGTAATATCGCTGGTACACAGCCTCGTGTAATATTTACTCAAAATTGAATAAAAAATGTAAAACAAATATAACAAACGACAGTTAACGTTCAAAAGGATATGATCATGACATTTATGTTAATGATTGCTAAGTCGACGGACATGTCTCATCACAATTCGTTCCATGGACCACACTATAGCAAAGCTTGTTAAATATGCCCTAATAAAAACTAAATAATGACAAATAACACTTAAATATGTACAACTCACGAACTATAGACATTTGTCGATAAATGCTAAAAATGATTTTAATTTCACACAATTTCATCACAATGGTAACAGTGCGGTTTTAGGATAAGGCGTGCTATGCGATACAACTGAGAATGTATCTTTGTAGACCAACATTCTAGTTCCGCTCCATTGTTAAAGAGGTATTCAATTTATTTAGATCACTGACATCTTAAAACGTTCCAAGAGGTAGCTCTTCTCCCTTCGCCTCTGTACTCTCTGTGAGGTAGTAGCGGAGTAGCAAGGTAAATGTTTATAGTTTACTACTTCCACAACTCGTCTGATTCAATCAATTATACACAGATGACATACTCGACGTTTACTCGAGTAAAGGTCCGGCCACACCAGTACGTAAAAGACGTCAACGGAGCGTTTACTCAACAAAATGTACGAAGAAACGGTGAGAGAACGTGACGCATGCGACACGTCACTGCGTATACGCAGCGGTGTGGCCGCTCCTTAATATCAGCAGTCTATATAAACAGTGTCGTTTATAACATGACGAGGCTTTAACTAGTTTGATACGAAGCGAAATCGTTAGGCAGTTGTCTCAGTTGCGCACTAATAAGCTAGGGTTGTCTCCATCGAACAAATTGGTCAGAGCGCTCGCGGCATTGGAAGCCTGTCACGTTCACAGGATGATGTTGGCGGGGTCTTCCATGTTTTGTTTGAACACCTTCATCCATTCTGCGCCCACCGCGCCGTCGATCACCCTGTGGTCGGCCGATGCGGTGAACGAAACGAATTTTGCGACCCTGAATCTGTAATAAAATAACGTTAGATACTTTTTTGTAATACAATCAGAAATATATGTATATGAAAATGATTTGTGGGCCTCATAATCTTTCGGATTTCAAAAAATCATAAAAAATACTCGTCACAAATTATCCACGCGTTTTCGTGCCACTGTCATAATTTAGTAGTTATTCGAAGGCACATTTGCGTTTCCGTCACTTGAAAGCTTAAATTCAATTTCCCCCTTACTGGCGGCCGTAAGGCTTGGGCTAATGTCAGTTTAAATGACTAAACCTCTTACTATAGCCTGCTTTACTGGTACTTATCCTTCACGACGCGATCATTCTTTATTGGAAACGTGGGCGGCGTTCCAAACTAAAATAAATTCAAATCTAAGTTCAGAAACCTACAAAGAAGCTCGGAACACAAAACCGCTAACAATGTGCTGATGTCCTAGGACTTTGTCTCCGCGACTTATCAAAAAAAAATCGAACGCGACTTCGTATTTCAAAATAAGCTCTTAGGCACTGTATCTCACCCTCCATCTTACGACGCGAGTTTAACATTTTATACCCATCCCAAAAAGTGTTCAACGCCGCTAAAGAAGTTCTCTTTAAAAAAAAAACAAAAGCTTGTCTTTCGGTACCAGGTATCGAAACTAAACGATAAGACAAGCCAGATGCTCTGACGTGACCAACTTAGAGACAGACAATTAGGATATAGGGTAAATACAGTGTTAATGTACAGTCAGCGTCATATAGTATGAAACATCCAAGGTTACTAAATAGTTCGACACACCATACTATTTCTATGGTGTACCGAACTATTTGGCCGACTTGGATGCTTCAAACTATATGACGCTGGCTGTACCCTAAACGAGCGTGAACAGTGGTTTCAGTTGCAAACAAACGCAAGTCAGAAGCACTTACCCTTTCTCGGCCTTCTCATCCGGAATGACCAACTCCTGCACACCTCCGCAAGCTAGAATCAGTGACTGCGGCGGGTTGATGATCGCATTGAACATCGTGATGCCTGGAAAAATAAAAACAGGCCAATTTTGTTATCATTTTCTAATGAACTTTAGTGAGTGAAGTCGAGTTCTGATTTTGGTTTTATCTTAGCCCTCTGGACTGGCAATGCACGTGAGCTCCTAGAACGACCTTCGGATTTCGGGTATGATCAGTCGATTCAACTATCAAAACCCGGTTGCTGTCTCGCTCGCTCTTATGAGTCTTAATCATAGAAAAAAGGGATATAGTAGAAGCGCGATAAGTCGCTTTCGCTACGGAAACTGGTGTCGCCAAAACTTTGACATTGATAGTTTACTCATACCTTGAAATCTTGGCAATTATTGGTTGTAACTTTTCCATGACAATTAAATTAAAACTAACATGTTAAAGAATAAGTTCGTTGCAGCTTTAGTGCATCGGAGTTAAGTACTGTACATACCCGTAAACAGTTCAAAGTACTATCAAATGAATCAAGAATTTTTATTTCTTGATTATTATGTTTACTTTTACGTTTTTACCGTTAGAAATTAAATTTCTAAATGTCAGTGAAAATTAGAACACGGAAAAATCCAAAAAGTAAAGCTATGGCCGGGAATCGAACCCGGATCCTCGCCATTCCGTGACGTGCTATACCCCTACACCACCCATAGCAGGTACTTGCTACGGATCCGGGTTCGATTGTGTTCTAATTTTCACTGACATTTAGAAATTTAAGTTCAAAGTAGTTCAATTCCACTCACCATACATGCCGAGGTTGGAGACGGTGACGGTGCCCCCCTGGTACTCCTGCGGCTGCAGCTTGCCCTCCTTGGCCTTCTGCGCGAGCTCCTTCATCGTCTTGGAGATGTCGATGACCCCGCGCGAGTCCGAGTTGAAGATGATCGGCGTGATCAGCCCCGTGGGAGTCGCCACCGCCACGCTCACGTCCACGTTTGAGAATCTGCGGAGAATTCAAAAGTTTTTAATATTACAATGTCTAGCCATCGTTTAGGTGTAAATAAATACAATAAAAATAAAATTGTAACCGCAGGCGGGCCGCAGGTTGGGTACCCCTGGTTAAGAGAATCACACAGGTGATTAGTATGGGATCCTTTATGTTGTAAGTCCCACTGAAAAACAGCGTTGCGGCTTGCCGCAACATTATGCTGAGTGGGGTCCACTTTACACCATATCGGTACTATTCCTTAGTATATTGTATTTCTCCTTGTTTTATATCTATGTGTATCGAATGTGTGTAAATGTTTCTCTTTCTTTCTTTCTCTTTCTTAATTCTTATTTATGGCTACAATTTAATTTCGCCACTTCTCGAGATCACTGACCTATTTGTTTCATTTAACTAAAATGATTTATCTATACACTTTTTTTATTGGCATTTATATGAATTAGTTCAATATACATACATAAATCGTATTTATCCCTTACGGGGCAGACAGAGACTAACGTAACAAGACTTAAAGGCCACATTTATAGGTAAACCGGTCGGTCTATAGCATGATTGTGAGCGTATAAGTGGAAAGAGGAATTAAAATAGTGATGGGTTGCCGCATCGCCTATAACAAGATTCCTAAGTTTTTTGCCCGTTCTCTCGAGGAGCATTTACCATACGCAAGGGAAGAGAAGCACCTGGTACATTGTATGTTTTTATTAGCTTCCCGTCCAGACCAGCACGGACGGGCAAAAATATTAGGGTAATTGATACCATTAACTGATAATTCGAAGAAAATAATGCTATGCAAAATCTATGAGGGAATAAGGTTATTCCGCACTCTCGTGCTAGCCCGGCTTAGCCTGTGTATTATGTTAGATGAGTTAAATAAAATTATGTACTGTCTAATGGAGGTCTCCATCCAGTGAGAGTTGACGGTCGGCACGCGCTTGCACGCCGCAGCTACGGCCTTGATGATGAAGTCGTTCACTGACACCTGGAATAGTAAAAAAAAACACATTTGACTCTGACCAAAGTAAAGCTGTTTTAAAAAAGGAAGCATAGACATAGACAGTATAGAACAGGGGTGGCCAACGGGTCGATCACGATCGACCGGTCGATCGCGCCTGTTAGTCCAGTCGATCGCGGCAAGGCAAAAAATATAAATATGTGGACCAGACTGCGCAACGTAATCACCAACTGCTGATTTAAGGTTTCATGAAGTATGTAATTGGTAGATCGCGCAGGGTTTCGTTAGTAAACAGGAGATCTTGGATGTAATCTAGTTGGCCACCCCTGGTATAGAAGTTACTGGCAGCTTCAGACTTTAAAACAATATCATGCTCATCAGCCGCAAACTTTTTGCGTGGAGTTGTCTAAAACTATATCTACTAATGTAGAATAATGTAGATGTAATGTTTCATTGGGGATTTGTGGTTTGACTAACAGACAAGTAAAGCTTAAAAAGCATTAGTATTGTGAGACTTCATTCAAAGAGGTTAGACTAGAATTCAGGGATGGTTAAAGTAACAGGGTAACATAAGTTTGGTATTTCTATGTTAATAACAATAATTTACAACTATGTAGTCTTATTTTTATTAGTAGCAAGCATGGTCGGCAAGCCATAACGTCGTCACTTGCACGTTTGCACTCTATTTCATTAAAAAAACTCATGAAAAAGTGTACATACACATCAGTGGCGTGGCGTCAAGCATATAAGAAGGCAAGCCGAAGGGAATTTAACTAGCCTTTTCCTCTAATTCTGCGCAATAAAAGTGCCCAACTGCCTTAAAATAGGCAAGCCGGTGGGAATCGATTTCTATGGATGCCATGCTACTGAGACACATACACAAATCACGTCTATATTCCTTACGGGGTAGACAGAGCCTGAGGTAACAAAACCTAAAGGCCACGTTTAGCATGATTTTAAGCATATAGGTGGAAAAAGGAATGAAAAAGTATAAGACGGTTAAACCCTAAGATAGCGCAATAAAAAAACCAGCTATTAATACACTTCACATCCCTACTAATATTATAAATGTGAAAGTAACTCTGTCTGTCTGTCTGTTACCTTTTCACGCTTAAACCGTTCGACCGATTTAGTTGAAATTTGGTATATAGATAGTTTGAGTCCCGAGGAAGGACATAGGATAGTTTCTGTCCCGGAAAATTGCATAGTTCCCGTGGCATAGCGATAAGCGAATTCTGCGCAGACGAAGTCGCGGGCAACAGCTAGTATTAAATAAAACTAACCTTAACACCAGGGCTGTCCTTAGCCAACCTCGCGTTAACCTTCTCCCTCATAGCGAGCGTCTTCTCAACGTTGACAGTAGCGACGAGCTGGTAATGCGGTATCTGCTGCTTCGCCGCGGTGAGGCGTTTCGCGATTGTTTCCCTCATCCCGGACAGCGGTATGTCGACGAAGGTAGCGCCTGGTGCCGGGGTCGGCACCGCGAAGGACACGGGAGCTGACGCCGCGGCCGCGCCTGCGAGGTCCCCACTCTTCAATGAACCGTATAAGCCGGAGCCCTTGCCTGTGCAGACGGCATGAAATTAGGGAGCCGGATTTCGAGTCTTTCTCATCATTCCGCATCGTCTTGAAGTTTCTGATAGACGAAATCGATGGGTCCTACGTATAACGGCCAATCCATGAAAAAATTACAAAGTAATTTCTACCTTAAGTAAAATATAAAATCATTTAGAATACCCTATCTAGAATGATTTAGATTGGCTCATATACGTTGGACCCATCGAAATATAGCTAGATGGCATTTAGTAGGTATCAAGAGGTTCTTTTACATTTCTATCACGTACAGTCAGATGCAAAAATAAGTATCGATATGAACTTCTCAAAAATACGTATCACGACCTTATTACGTCGGTTTAAGAACGTATGGTACTTACTATTACACTTGACTGTACTTGTAACATAACGTGACAGATTTATGTCAAACAGTCCTCCCGATGAAAATAGCATCTGGCGATATTTTGTTGGTAACGGATTTTTGGGATGCGTTCTAGTGTCTTGTTTGACACCGAATTAGATATACGTAGCAAGTTATTTGTTTTTAAAACCAGACAACACGAAATGACCGTGACTTTTCTAATCATACCATCTGAGGCAGGTTTATTCAAAATACAATTCTGACAGCTTAATTTTCTCGACCTCAGCTTCTGAGACGAACTATTTATTTTATAACAGAACCAACTAGTTTATACAACGGGATATGTGGTCGAGAAAATTTGATGCCGAATCGCAACTACTTAAATCATTCTTGCATAATCAAAAAAGTTCAATAAATCGGAATAGCGCTAACTAAATTACAATTCTATTCTGCGAAATTTTTAACCAACCTACTATTAAAAAATAGAAATACAAAGCGGAAAGCACTAAGAATAAAAATAACGTACACTACTATTTACGCTTAAATAAATAAAGATACAGATATCGAAATAGAAAAATAAAATAAAAACCGATAGGAAACTTCTGGGAATATTCACGGGCATAGCACGGGGGTTAGCATTTTAGCACTAAAACAAAAGAAAAGCGTTTAAAGATTACGCCACACCGAGCGGATATTCCGTCACCGATTGTGAAAGATATATCCAATATGGCAATGCCCTAATAGTAGTATCTTTCATTCAGTCTTCTCGCAAAACAAAGAAATAAATATGCCATTCATTTCAAACTACTTTCATAAACATTACACAAAGCATGATGTAATTTATTACCCAATTGCTTTGTTTATTAATATTTTAACATGTTTTATATTTATTAAATATTTACTACCTCACACATTTTTCATTTTATAATTTAATATAATAAGACGATATTTAACTAATTCGTAAAAATGACAATTAAAGAAGTGTACTCTTAATTGCAATAGTTAAATTATTTTAGTTAAAAGGAACAAGTAGATCAGTCATCCCAAGAAGTGGCGAAATCAGATTGTAGCCAAAAATAGACTAACAACATAAAGGATCCCTCACTAATCACCTGTGTGATTCTCCAAACCAGGGGTACCCAACCTGCGACCCCCCGAGCCATTGTAATTGGCTCACTTGGACTTTCAAATTTATTTTACAGTATTTATTTACACCTAAATAATGACTAGAACGTGTTTCCTACCGTACTAAAAAAAGGTTGTATACCCCTGATCTAAGCGAACCTCTTCATGAAGAGAGCAAATCATAACTTGACCCTTGAATTGACTGCGTCCCAAATCACCGACGAAAGTTTGGAGAACCACACAGTCAACTGTGCAAAAAAGCGAGACTTCACGCCAGCGCGCTAAGGCACTTCTCATACATCACGTCCACTCCAGAACAAGCTTGTAAATCCCATCCGCTCACCTCCCAGTCGGATGTTTTTAATCTCGGCGAGTCTTCGTGCCATGGGGCTCGCGTAGACCCTACCTCCAGCTGAGGGCGCGGGCGCGGGCGCTGCCGCGGGGGCGGCGCGGGGGGCGGCAGCAGGCGCGGGCGCCGCCGCCAAGGGAGCTTCCGGTGCTGTACACGAAATAACAATGCTAAGGTGAAAAACTGTTTCAGTGTTACTGCCGCTGCCAGAGTGAAAATACAATGTTCTACATGTATAAAACTAGCTTCCTGTATATTTTATACCTATGTTTCACAAATAAACGATTCTGATTCTGATTCTGATTCTGCCCGCGACTTCGTCTGCGTAGAATTATACTTATAAACCTTCCTCTTGAATCACTCTATTTATTAAAAAAAACCGCATCAAAATGCGTTGCGTAGTATCAGTAGTAAAGATCTAAGCATACATAGGGACAGACAGACACACAGCGGAAAGTGACTTTGTTTTATACTATGTAGTGATAATATTAGTACAGATGACAGCGCATGAGCGTAGAACCTTGTACTGTCGCTTCAACGCGGGCGTCACTGACGGATCTTTATTGAATCCCGTAATGTTATGATTAGAGTTACGATTTTCGAACTTTTTAATTATAATTATGTTTCTTTCACAGAAAAAACGGGCACCCATGGTTTTGGTATTTTATGTGCATAAAAGCTTATCAGAAAGTAAGCGTTAATGACTAAAGATCTGAAAAACCATAAGTGCTCGATTCTTTTGCATGGGGGTGTATCTATCTAATACATTTAATCGAGCAATTCTTGTTATCTGAATCTCGGAAACGGCTCCAACGATTTTCATGAAATTTCGTTTGTAGGGGGTTTCGGGGGCAAAAAAAATACATCTTTAGTGAACGGTATAAACAATGGTAATAACAAATGAATGGTTAACCTTTTGGAGTTGAAGCTTTCGCTGGGGCGCCAGTTGCTGTGGAACAGGTCAATGTAAGTTAGTAATTGGATCATGCAATCGGGGTTTTTATACTATATGTTTCTGTATTATTGTTATTCATTACTCATATCCATTTCAACAATGCAATGTAACACAGAGGACACAGTGAACATAATCACCCATATCCTGGTTGTTCGATGAAAAAATAACATGCAGGAATTCAGTCTACTGAACTATATAGCGAGCAGTTTTACAGTGAAATCCCAAATGTTCCTAGTAATCCAAAAATAAGTTTTATTCAAAAATTCTTCAATTAAATTCTTTGAATTGCCATAAAAGATGTTTGCTGTCAACCTTAAGTGGGTCGTAAATTAAAGAATGTGACTGTACAAGCAATTTTCAGTGACTCTACTTGCAATGGCGTCCAATCAAATGTTTACCAAATTTCAAATCAATCCGAGCACTGGAACTAGTCAAAAAAAGGTTCGCAAATTTTCGAAACCCTCATGATACATGATATACATTGCAAGTTAAAACATTCAGTGCTAAGAACCCAGCAGTTGGATTCTCTGTGCGTAGGCAGTTTTCGCAAACAAAGAGAAAAAAACCCTGCTATCCATAGAAAAATCCTACTTTATACCGGTCTCTCAACATTCATATTTCCTCCCATCAGGTTCATGCAGGAGTCACCACGCAATTCTCACGCAAATGAAGACCTCAGAGGATCATTTTTTCGATTAAAATACCCTCTTACAGTCGTCTTTGAAGTCTTTGAAGGCAGCAACATCAGCCTGGTTTTCCACAATGATGCAGAGCAGCTTGCCAACAGAGACTCCCTTGGAGCCGGCTGGGATGATGATCTTGGCTAAGAACCCTTCTTCAGGGGTCTCAAAGCCCATGGTCGCCTTGTCTGTTTCGATTTCGCAGAGGAGGTCGCCTGAGAAACAATTAACACTATGTATCTTCCAACCAGGTTATCTCAATTATACAAAATTTATACGCAAGATACATAATGTGTCGCTCAAAATTGTGACGACAAAACAGTTCTCAAAGTTGCAGAAATTATTAATTGTAGGCAATGTTGAATCTAGATCACAAAACGAAAATTTCAAGAATGGTGTGGTAAGAGAAACTCACTCATCTTTGTAAAGAGTGGATTTTGTATAGATTTACAACTTAT
The DNA here is from genome assembly GCA_932294345.1 of Pandemis cinnamomeana. Classification (NCBI taxonomy): domain Eukaryota; kingdom Metazoa; phylum Arthropoda; class Insecta; order Lepidoptera; family Tortricidae; genus Pandemis; species Pandemis cinnamomeana. The sequence continues at coordinate 5,854,290 of OW028715.1, read as the reverse complement.
TTTTTTTTTGTATCTAAATAATTGTGTAATAAAATACCTTCGTTAAGCTTATCCCCCTCCTTCTTTTCCCAGCTTACGATGGACCCACTCTCCATAGTGGGGGAAAGGGCCGGGAGGTTCACTTTTGAATGGGTGGGGAGGCTCGAGTAACTTCGCAACTGAGGAGTCCATTGTGGCGCCGCTACTACTTTCTTGACGTGTGACGATGAGAGTAATCTAGAAACAAATGATATAATTCATAACATAACATTAAAAAAATATGTTCACTCAGCTAGCAACATAGAGGTGACTTTTTCCTAGAGTTAGGGTCTATTTACACTACGTATTTTTTAAGCCGTAAACGCGCGTTTACGGTGTCGCAATTACGAAAGAAGAACTGGATCTCGTCAGAATAGCGTCAGCACGCGTAACCAGTGCAAAGACTGTTAACTATATGATCAAAATTAACACACTGTGCAAACAAAGCCCCAATTTTTCAATTAACTTAATTAAAGCAAGTCTTCATACTCAAAACCATTTACGTGACTCAACTAATTCCGTTCTAAAACTACTGTTTCACACTACTTTTTTACCAAACGGCTGTCTCAGAAAGTAATGTTGTGCCACAGAAATCATCCATACAATGTCCAAGCCTTTTAAGAACTATTTTTAAGTACCAGTGTTAAATATCCAACTTCTTGAACACAAACAACTCAAATTGACCAAATGTGAAAATCATTAAATATAGCAGGCACTAAGTAGCAGTCTTATCATTATCTCCACACAATCATTATGTCAACATAGCAGTAAGTTACTTAATACAAATGCCGACTATTTACCTTAATTTACCAGTCTTTAAAGTTGAAATTGTGGCACTGGGCCATGTTTTTTGTAGTATTACTACGGTACCATGTCTGTTAGTTTATTTTATTTGGTTTGAACAGGACAGACGGATTTACAATTTTTTTTTGAATTTTTTTTCATTGTTTATTATTCTCTTCCTTCAACTAAAAATAACTGGCTTCATTCTTTCCCTTTACAGTAAAAAACCTTTTTAAAAGAAGAGTAGTAACCACCCGGGCAAGGGTAAGGAATGATTATAGCTTATCAATTGAGTATTAAGGATTAAGGCTGCCTTGTAAGAAAAAAAAACTTCAGTGTTAAAGTTCATTGAATAATGTCAAAAAGTATAGAGCTGCCACCATTAAACCATAATTTGCAACTAAATCTATATTTAATGTTTCCTGCAAGACACTAGTTCAAATGACTTATATTTTAAAAATGAAACTAAGTTGTAACTTATCAATGTCATGACAATGACAAATGATGTTCTTATCAGAAAGAAGTAATATATCTGATGTGTTATCACTTAAATGTCTGAATATGTGTCTGGGAAGGTTTTGAGGTTTTGTGTCCTATGAGGTAGTACTGTCAGTTATTATAACTTTTGAAGTCATCTATCGGATAGAATTACCAACACTGAATGCTTATAATTGGATTAATTTCTTTTATAAACTGATAAATTATTGAAGTTTTAACCTATTTACATTATATTGGAAGATTTTTTACCACACTGCTTCAGGATAAAAAAGTCAAGGTATACAAAAATCTATATTTGTAAAATTAATCTGTATTTCCCTTGGTCACTGCATCATGCGTGAACAACTGGAATGACTTTACTAATTCTTTTTTAGGGTTCCGTACCTCAAAAGGAAAAAACGGAACCCTTATAGGATCACTTTGTTGTCCGTCCGTCCGTCTGTCAAGACCCTTTTTCTCAGGAACGCGTGGCGGTATGAAGCTGAAATTTATATCAATTACTCAGGTCTACTGTCCCTTGAAGCTGTGAAAAAATCAAACTTCTAAGCCAACGCAATCAAAAGATACAGCCGTTTATGCCGCAAATTTCCGCCAATTTTCAACTCTCAAGGGAATCAAAACCTACAAGGTAGTTCCCGTGAACGCAGAATCTTGAAATTTGGTATGAAGGTAGGTCTTATAGCACAGATTAAAGAATAATTGCGAAAACCGTAAATGTGTATGTATGTCTGTATATAGCAGTGACCAATATAAAGTAACCCCACACTGCGTACATTTTGCTTTGGAACAGGGCTCTGCTTACACTGGTTTTAGATATTTATAGATAATGATACGGAACCCTCGGTCCGCGAGTCCGACTCGCACTTGACCGGCTTTTGTTGTGTTCGTTACTATCAGGACAAGGTTCTTATATAACAATATATTAAAAAAACTGGTATGGGGCAAAGCCGTGGGTAACAGCTAGTATATATATATGAAAATGAATCTTTATTTCCCTTAGTCATACCATAACTTGAGAACTACTACGACAAATAAGATAACTTTACTACTTTTGTTGTGATTGTTACTGTCAAGAGGTTTATAAAATAATACAAATCTGGTGAGGGGCCAAGCCCTAGTTTATACAGTAAGTATACAATACTATGTGAAACCTTTAAACCTGCCGATTTTTTTTAAATATTGGACTATAGGTGATGGGAAGGGCACACTAATTTAGATTCTAATATGAAGCCAAGGAATGTGATAGTACTGAAAACTGGCCTGGTTGACAGAGGCAGGAAATCAGCATCAAAATTATGGTTTTCAGTCAGATTTCTAACATAACTCTAAGCATTGAACTCTCTAAACTATCAGGTAGCATGTATCAATATTTCATAGTTCATATTATCAACATTAAAGCAAGTTTTTATTGAGTTATCGTGACACGTGTATTGCCGGTCCTGATCATGTTCTCGTCTGATGACAATTCGCAAGGTGAAGAACATTGACGTTTCGGTTATGCAATTAACACCGCTAACTAAACCTACTAGAAACTCAAGGAACACGATTCAAATATGACCCCCAAAACCAAAAGTCAAAAAAATACGGCATAAACCCGAAAATTTCACACTTTTAATAAACAAATACATTAAATACTCACTTGCTAGGATGCTTTCGTCGGGCTAGTTCGGTGCTCAGACATCTCGTGATGTTGCTTCTCACAACTTTATTTAGGCTGTTGTTTAGAACCTGGTTTCGTAGTAAAATCGTTCGCAACATGTTTATGTTTGGATGAAGCTAAATCTATGCCGTCCTGCTGATCTGGACGGTTTTATGTTTAACCGTAGGATCGACCTTTTGGGTTTTTGTAGGTCGTTCGTTGGAATTACAGATTAAAGGAGGGTTGCCGAAATGTCAATGTCACTTTGACATTTGACGGAGCTATAGACAATTTGATAGATGTTAAGGGGGAGGTCATTTAACACAGTATACTTTTTCTAAATTTGTGAGTTAATTGAAACATTCTTAAATCATCACTAATAATGATAACGTTTTCTTAAAGCGTAGCGCGTAAAGTGCAAAATGTTAAATATTACTTTATACCTTGATACAGCTCGATTTAATGAGCGTTTAAAATGATTTTCATTTTTTATTTTAGGCCAATATTTAGTAATATAAAGCTTCGCTTTCGTATTTGTATTACTCATCGATGTTCTATAAATGAGCCGGCGCAAATCACGTGAGTACTGCCCTTAAATAGGCAAAAAAAATTGGAATCCAAGGCTATCTTTTTTTTAGACCTAACCACAAACAATCCTCCATCTTCTTCTCTTCTGTCAACTGTTGTGTTAGACAGGTTAACAAAAATGGTGAGAAGTTTTAATTCGTAAATATTTAAGTAATCGCCGTGTAAATATCGCGTTTTATCGTCTTCATTATGTGGTGATACAGTGCTTTTTCATACGTTGAGTTTATTTCGTCGCCTCTACTTAGAAATTCAACACTTCAGTAGTACTCAGTGAAGTAGTTTGTTAAACCGCTATTTTGATGATTTCAGGCCAAACGCACGAAAAAGGTCGGAATTACTGGCAAATATGGCACACGTTATGGTGCCTCCCTCCGTAAAATGGTCAAGAAGATGGAAGTGACACAGCACGCTAAGTACACTTGCTCCTTCTGTGGAAAGGTTAGTTTCTGTTTTGTTCCTTCAACTGCATTTAACTTAAGTCTGTATACTCTCTTAACGGCGTTTCATAATTCCTTAGTCAGTTTCTATTGCTACTTGTATTTTGGAGATTAGCTGCAGTAATAAAATCAGTTGTTTTGATTCAAGATAAAACTGCATTCACCATTACTCAGTATGGTTTGTTATTGATGCATTCATTAGTGTCTTGTGTATGTAGTAGTCATGATAAAAAAAACTGCAACAACCAGTAAAAAGACAATCAATATAACTGAACTCTAAAAATGTCTTTTAATTTTGTTAAAAGTTACTTGTCAAGAAGGCACTGCTATGTAAAATCAATGAATAATCTGTGTAAAGTTTAGATACTAGAGAATGAGGAGGTACCATTGGTTGTATTGTACCAAAATAATGTCATGTGTTTACTTGTTGTTGCCGATAACTAAGTCTGAACCCTGGATCGCTTTTGTGAAACTAAATGTAACCTGCGCTAATCAGGGATAGCATTTTCTGCTAATGGAAGAATTTTTTAAATTGTTCATTATTTGCATATATTACTTCTACATAAAATCAAAGAATGGAAGTTGTCTGCCAATTGTTATATTAATGGAAGTGTACTAAGTACTTGTTACTGATGTAGAATAATCTGGTTTTTCCAGGATGCCATGAAGCGTTCCTGCGTTGGTATCTGGGCGTGCAAGCGCTGCAAGAGGACTGTAGCTGGAGGCGCCTGGGTGTTCTCCACCACCGCTGCCTCCTCCTGCCGGTCTGCTGTCAGAAGGTTGCGCGAAGTCAAATAAACAGATACTAGCATAAGCCAATAAAATAAAAACAAATTTGCTATCTTTCATTTGATCACACCCTTATATTGATAAAAAACCGGCTAAGTGCGTGTTGAATCTGACCACAGCATTTATGAATATATTTGCAATTCACAACCTAGTAATGCAAGTCCTGGTTAGGCTACAGTCCATAAAGTAAAGTTTCCAAATAAATATGCTTGTGACAGCATAAAACGGTTCCCTTTATTATTTGGCTACAGAAGCGAAGCTTCTCTTTATAGTTGTTACATTCTGCAGAATCTGAAGCTCATTTTCGAGACTCCTTAGGTTTGCCTCCCTCGATCTTATCTTAGTTATTATTAATCCAGCAATGGTGAGAAACAGATTCTCGGAGGAATAAGACAGATTGGATAAAATCTGAATACCAATAAAATTCCAACTAATGGAGTTCTGTAATAAAAGCTTAGAATTTTCGACCCAGTCCAGTACAAAAGCTTGTGACTTGCTCGAGTACAGAAGAGTCCATACTGTTTTTCCACTGCTTAAATTCAGTGCCATCTGTAGTAAAAATACATACATAAATCACGCCTTCATCCATGATGGGGTGGACAGGGTCTAAGCCTATCGATCCTTAAACAAGAAAAAATGTGTCCCCAAACTTATATCCCAGTGTTACTTTTTGTTCGTCGTTTTTTATATGTTTGTAAAAACGCTCATATTTATCTTACTCTATGCATAAGATTGAATTCTTCACAAAGAAAAAAATAGCCCTTATCGAATCACTTTGTTGTCAGTTTGTTTATTCACCAGATTCATACTACATGCATAGCATAACTTACCTATAGAGGCCCAGTCCTATTTATCATGTCATTTACAAGGGCATTTATATTTACAAACAGGTGCGACATTATACCAATGTTAAGATGTCAATGTACTTCATATTGATTTAGTTATCTTCATGTTTGACAAGTTTATCACTAGAGAGAAGGGCACCAGAAACAAAGAAATCTTACACAGGCAAATCGTAAAAACAAGTTTTTTGTGATATATCAATCTTTTATTCAATAATTTATAAAAATAATTTAGCTTTTCAAATGAGCTCTAACATTTAAAAATGTAAACTTAGTCGGTAAGGCAGTAGCACCAATTTACATTATTAATTTTCTTAAATTACTCTGAATTAAGTATGGCCTTACATTAATAAGTACCTAGGAAAAGCATCACAATATTCAACTCCATAAAATTTGGCTAAATTTTAAAACATACAAAAGAAGAGCAAACAGTTTTAAATACCTAATAAGTTCTCATAGTCACACAATAATTGTCCGTTCACACTTATTTTATCCATTGCTAAAATAAAATACAAACAAAATAAATAGAAATCGAAATTACTCCACAAATAAGCAATTTGCGAATTATACTTGAGATTTCAAAAAGTAAAACATGAATTTAGCAACACTTTTCACAGTCCCTTATTTATTTATTCATTTACTTAAGTTATTTCCTCATAAAAACAGTAGGCACCAGTATTAACTTAATTCTTGGAAAGATAATAAGTAGGTTTGTAAACTTGGGTAAAATATTGCAAAAGCATACTTATTTATATCCTAACTTGTCTTAATACATATAGTATAAAAAGTACTTGCATTGTGCAATTTAAAATTCGTAATGCTCAATTGACTATAACAAATTGTGCATTATGAATCATAGAGAGAAAACAATATTCGAAACATGTTTAATAGATTAAGTACAACAGAATAATACAATTTTGATGGCACAGGGTCCCATGTCACGTTAATAATGCCTCTTAGTTTACTTTAACCTGTAAGAATGACAAGTTTATTTATCCTTTAGTCTCCCAAATCGCTGTCCTTGTCTCCTATGGCATATAGTATGTGGAAAGCAACCCCAAGTAGAGCTGTGCCGAGCAAGTCACCAAGTGCCGTCAGATAGGGTATAGCAGAGTTGTCAGGATCCATACCCATTTTCCACATCCAAATGACCATGTAGTGACTTATAGCTAATAACAGAAACACCTGCAAGAGTGCAGCCGACATATAAATAAGTATAAATATAGGAGTCATAGATGTGTGTCCAGCTTTTAAGTAGCCAATTGTGTAAATAAATATTAATTGTCCAGGTATGACCATCAGCAGCAGCAGTTTAGTAGTTTTTCCAACAAGTGGGCCGGCTTTCTCTCCTGTATGCAGCATAGTAGAGAGCCTGGAGGCATGAACTGCTACCATATTCCCCCCTATACCATTGATAACCAATTGGAATACTGCAATACCTTTGTAATTAACAACAGTATAGTCTAATATTAACCCCCCAGCACTACTTATGACCATAGCAGACACAACAGGGACCCATCCTTCATCCAATGCTTGTTTAGTGAATTTATTCTCCCAAGCAATGTAACCACATACCGGCACAATCATTGCCCCAGCAATGATAATAATAGATGGCAGAACAACGCTTGTGCCAATACTCTTGTACAATAACGACGCAATCCATGACAACAGTGCCAAGGTTGTCAGGTCACCCAGGCTGGCTGCTATTGGTGTTGCAATATTGTCTGGGTTTATATTTACTTTCTTTGAGATAACAATCACACCAATCATGATGAGCCCCAGAATGAAGCTGGCAAATGAAGCAGTGAGAACACTAGACGCAGACAAGAGTAGCGCGTGATGAATATCAAACTGCCCATCTGGTATCCAGCCCATGGCTATTGCAGCCATTGCTGCGAGGAAGCCCACCAGAACAGCTTGACACTGTATCAAACACAGGTTGCCTACTACTAATGCACCCAGATTGGTATCTAGGTGTCCCAGATGAGCGTGAGTGGACAAACGCGATGCTAGTGTCATTTCTAAATTTCCTTTGAGCCCTAGTAAAGCAGGAACTAAGATGTAAACTTCTGATACTTGCTCGAAAACATCCCAATGCTGCACTATGTCCAGTACAAGACTCGCCGCGACCATGCCAAAGCCAGCCAGTAAGAACGACACAAACATTTGCACCCCCGCCACCCAGGAGTTCTCTTTTCCATACTTGATATCAGGCGGCTTGTTGTCATTGTTGATGAGACTATATCCATTTGGTTCACTGTCGCACTCAGTAGATCTTGCCATTTTAGAGTTATTGTTCTTGCTTCTGTTCATGGTTACAAATAGATTATCAATTATACCGGTATAATAGGACACGTAAACATTTACTGATATTTCAAGAATTTGTAGTTGAGCCGAAACTTTAGGAACTCATAAAATTGTTGATCACATACTGAGGAACTGGTATCTCAACTACTTGGCTTGCGATTACTAAATAGAAATTGAGTTACAATTAGTCAATTACGTTTTATACGTTGAAAAGGTAATTACTGATCCTCACACGATAGACAGAAACACAAATTGAAATAAGCCCTCGTCTCATTCGCTCTTTTTTTGACTTGACACTTGACACATAATGACTTACGCCATTTTTTTTTTGCAAAAGGTAAAGAATTCATAGTTCACGCTTTTTTCGCGTTTACCATATTTTGCGTAAAATAAGCACGCTGGCAACCAGTTACTCCAACAAAAAAAGTAGAAAATTAATGAGGGCTCACGTAGCCTTCTTTTCTTTTTAACCCCGATGCAAAAATAAAGGGCGTATGCACACGCGTTTGTGAGTGAACCATTAGAGTTCCGTAGCTCAAAAGAAAAAACAAAACCCTTCTAATAGAATCACTGTTTCGTCCAACCTTCTGTCAAGACTCTTTTTTTCTCAGAAACGCATAAAATTATAAAGTTAGAATTAATGCCAAATTCTTAGGTCTTCGGCCCCATGGAGCTGTGAAAAAATCAAGCCTCAACTCAATCAAAAGATACATTCATTACGGAGCCCTCGGTGATTCACTTTGCACTTGGCTGATTTTTTGTTAGGTATTTAGAAATCGATTTTTGTACTGTTTTTTTTTTATAAATCTACAAGCTTTTTTGCTGAAACAGAACAGTGTTTACATTGCAATACGTTAATTTTTGAAACGGTTTATTTTCATTGAACGATCTTCCATAAAATATAATTCTTACTTTTGTTTGTCATATTAATTGCTTTTTTAGCGGGAATAAACATATAACTTAATGTCAAAGCTTGTTACATGCCAGATTTGACAAACACAGATAGTGGAAAATAAAAAAGTTTTCTTCATCGTATTTACAATTTTACGCAGAAATGTACGTACCTAAAAATGAGTTAAGCAATTTATGATTTTAGATACGAATTGACAAAAATAACACATATTATATAAGTGTAAATTATCATTAAAATATCATTATTTATTTCCTGTGGTCTATTCTTTGTTATCGTTTATCGTTGGTGTCGGTACACGCGTACGAACGGCGGACACGCGATGACGCGAGGTAGAAAGTTTGGTTTGACTTTTGACGTATACGTTTTCGATTGTCGACCGCTCATTACCGCTAGCTAGCCAATTTTCATTCCTTCCAACGCTTTTAATTTATTCTCAGTTCAGTAGATCTTACTAGGAATCAGTAAATCATAAAAGAGAAACGCGTGAGTACAGAAATACGGTTGTGCGATTGAGTGCTTACTATGTGTTTGACGTAAAAGTTAGTAAAACATCGGTGCGATATCCACATTTTGGATCCGGAAACCTACTTCCAACAACACGGATTATTTGGTGTATGAGTTAGAGTATAATTTTCTGTGATATTAGCCGTGATTTTTTTTTAGTGAATGGTAGGCGGTCGGTATTTGTCGCCGTCATTGTAAGTTTCATTTGGATCACTTGGCCTGCAGGTCGACCTTTAAGGAACCGACGTGTACAGATTGATATGTGGCAGTGAAGTGAAGTTAAAAACATGTTTAGGAGTAAGATAAGGATTCACACATGCCGAATAATCTTGCTGACATCACTGGTGTGGCTGCTGGTTGATGTGGTGCTCCTAACCCTATATTCAGACTGCATAGGAGATGGCTGGGATTGCAATAAAAATAAAAACACAGAATATGTTGAGAGGGTAAGTTACAAAAACATACTATAATGACAGATCTTTAGATGTTCTCAAATGATTCAGGCTGGAAACTTTACCAGTACCACCTGTATGATTTGATTATGAAGCTGGTGCTAAAAACTCTTTCACTGGTGAAGTTTACAGATTATTATTTACTAAGACAATTATGAGTACATTCTCAATTTAAGTGGTATTTTAGGAAAATATACTAAAACTTAGATGTTTTGTGTTATCTAATTCAGAAAAGTAGAAACCTAAAAACTTGAGCTAAATATTTGTATGGATTAAGGTGTTCAATCTTAAAACAATTTAGTCCCAATTTTTGAATAATGTCTTAGCACCAAAATTTAAAAGTATAAGTATAAGCTTATATTTCCTGTTCTTATCACATAATAAGATAAAAACTTGTGAATGTTTAATCAACTGTAAACACTATTCAACAGTTATGCTCTTAAGGTCAATATTAGCCAGTAATAAACAAGATATCAACCATTTAAGAATTTACCTTAAAATCTAAAAATCCAAATTTCTAATTGGAAAGATAAGTTATTTTTAATCTATTTTTATAACTTTACTAGCTGTTGTCCGCAACTACGCCCCATTCCAGTTTTTTTTTTTTTATTTATTTTATACAAACCATGTCCAATCAGTAACAGACAAAACTGAAAAAGAATTATCCAATGCGGTGCAGTCATTTGAAAGTTATGCGCGTACATACATTTTGACAATTCATTTTCATTGAAATAGATTCCTTGTGCAATTTAAAGTCAGGCGAGTTTGTATAAAATAAACTTTTATTACTTGGCTTACTTTTAATAGAGCTCACATCTAATTATTGAGTGTTTGAAACTACATTTCTTTTGACAAAGTGGTCCTCTGAATTCAGCGGAGTAGTAATAATTTAGAGAGTAAAAATGGCTTGAAAAGAATGAAACATCATGGTACCTCTTACATTTGATGGACTGCATTTGCTGATAACAGTAATTGCCTGTGGTTAGATAACTTTAGTATTTGCAGTAACAAATTGCCTAGTGAAAGGGAGAACAGGTTACTATTTGGATTGTTAGTGTGACAGTCTCTGGCACTCAAATGGAATAACGAAATTCGTTACCTAATATTATAACACAATATGGATTCATATATTGTAATTAAAATTAAATTGTTAACAGTGCATATAACTGCAAATACTAAAATCACAATGTAATGCTTAGTGTTTGGAGTCACTCTCACTGGCTCATCTGGGTGATGGATGATGATTTGTGTAGTGGTTTTGTTCAGACAGTGTGTACTTGTGTGTGTGTGCAAAGTCTGCATTGTTACTTGGTTACATACTGATTTAAGCTGTCCAAAAATCAAGAAACCTGCTGTTACTGAATTTCTATCAATGTTCAAAAAGTAAACACAAACAATCAACTACCTTATATACTTATTTAATAATGATTTAAGAGTAACTAGCTTTGTCTGCATACTTATACATATACATATTACATATTTATATTTCCTATGAAAAAAAAACGCATCAAAATCCATTGTGTAATTTTAAAGATTTAAGCATACAGACAGACACACAGCGGAAAGGGACTTTGTTTTATACAATGTAGTGATAGTGATGTGTATAAGGTTTCATTGATATGAGGGTAGTACTGTAAATTGTGCTTTGCAGACTTAGTAGCACAGTACACAAATGGAGTTTATTTGAGTTGTACAAAATACTGTGTTCATCCCGTAATATAAATTTTCAAGTGTTTACTTAGAAATTCTTTACTTAGAAATTCGTACATTTAAATGTACCTACAATATCACATGAAATGATTTTGTTATGACTAGCATAAGCCACTGTAATGATGTGTCTGACTCGCTAGAGTGAGCAGTGAACTGTCATAAAAATAAATTGGCAGCTGCAGTTCATATCTAAACCAGACTCAATCTATAACTGTAACACTACAGATTGACTTCCTCTCAATATAAACAAATTGATGTCTGGTGCACTTGAAATATGAGACTATTTCAATTACACTAGTCCATTCTTAACTAGCCAGTAATATAAGTTCTAAATATCTTGATGGAATTTGACTGCCAATCTCTACATAGTATAAAAAAGTCGCTTTCCACTGTCTAGCCCTATGTACGCTTAGATCTTTAAAACTATGCAGCGGATTTTGATGCGGTTTTTTTAAATAGAAACAAGTGATTCAAGAGGAAGGTTTATATCCAGACAAAGTCTCGGGAAGAAGCTAGTATTTAATAGCTTGTTCGATAATCAATACAGCAATTTCTAAAATTCAATAAGACTACTTACAAGTACCAAAGTATTATTATTAAGGATAGATTTCATTCCACTACTACCCTATTTTTTTGGTCGTTTTAAAAATGAAATTGGTATACATACTGTTGTTGTCCAAGATGCGCCACCCAAATGTAACTACGTCTCACGACGCGTCCCCCCATTTTTTATGAGTAATGTGGGTCAATATCCTGCAGAAGATAATGATGTCGGTTGAAATGTACCAATAATCTAATCACCCCATAATAGGCCTAAGGATTCCTAATACAACTTACATTTTTAGACTAATTTATGCATCCTTTTCTTTTAAAACTAAGCAATTAAGCTCTGGCTGATCCATGATCCATCTGGCTGTCACTTCCAGTTCAATATGTTAAAGGAAGGGGGTATTCTTGTTGGAAAACATTAGCATGCTGGTCTGGGAGTAAAGAAAAAACATAGAATGTACCAGTTGCTTCTCTTCCCGCGCAGATGGTAAAAGTCCATCGAGGGAAAATCGAGTGAGCGAAAATCTTAGGAATCATGGTATAGGCGATGCGGGTGGCAACCCATCAATATTTTGATTCCCCTTTCCACCTATACGCCCACAATCATGCTAAACGTGGCCTGTAGGTCTTGTTACCTTAGGCTCAGTCTACCCCAGTAAGGGATACAGACGTGATTTATGTATGTATGTATGTAAAACTTTAGTATGATAATGTGCTTAGGCCGTGGTCGCTTTCACCCGTCGCACGCGGCCGACAGCGGCCCGCCGCCCGCGGCGTCTGAATGGTGTGTTCGGGAATGCTCGGGAGTGGTCGTTTTCGCCCAAAACGACCACTCCCGAGCATTCCCGAACACACCATTCAGACGCCGCGGGCGGCGGGCCGCTGTCGGCCGCGTGCGGCGGGTGAAAGCGACCACGGCCTTAGTCCTTACTACCCTCTGCGGCACAACATTTGGCCTAGTGTCCTTAAAAAAATTACCTATTATTACATACATATGACGGCCACATTTTTTGCCGCTGAGTATGTCATTGTGCGGCTGAGACGCAGGCCACACAGTGGTTACCTAGCAACACGCGCAATGAACAGGGAAACCCTTATCGCCCCTAATCATGGCCGGTTCTTAAGCACCAAACCTAATCCCCTCCCATCAATGAATAATCAAGATTACTCATTCTCACAGAGTCACGAAAAAGAAGAGTACAGAGGCAAGAAAGCGGCGATAGCAGCCGGGTTACACCGAGACCCCATAGACGAAGGCGGAAATGACGAGAATGAAGTGGACGATGTCCCAGAAGAGGGCTTGCTGTTGCGGCCTTACAGCAAGTCACAGCTCAAGAGGTGGCAGAAAGCACCGTTCGTCAAGCCACTGGGAGAGTTGCCTGGTGAAATGGGTAAGTGTCAGAGTACAGAACAACTTCCTTAAATACACAACCCGCCGGAAACATCGCCCCTAACTATTTGAAGTCTTATAAAGTGGAGGGTCAGCAAATAAAACCACAACATAACGTGTGACAAATTGACTACACAGTAGGTACATGCCTCCCGCGCTCGTGCTGCTACCAGTAGTCTTATTACCTAACTCGCTCGTAATCGCCATCGTGTTCATTTCGACAGTTCATGTATGGGCTGACAATTGGCATCGGAATCAGCTAGCTGTCACATTCATACAAGAACTGTCAAATGAACACGATGGCGATTGCGAGCGAGTTAGGTAATAAGCCTACAGAACTAGCTACATACAGGGTGTTAGGTAATGAGTGGATAATCCTTGAACTATGGATAGAAGGCACTTAGGACGTTATAATAAAGCTAAAATAGGTTTAGTAAAAGTGGCACGGTTTCCGAGATATTCGGACTTTTAGGTTTTTTTCGAAAATGAACACCCTTGTTCAATGTTTTGATCATAGCTCCATTTTAAGCTAACTTTTTCATTTTTTTATTTTTGCTCAATATTCTTGAGTACTTGTATTTTCAGATAGGCATTACTATTTTGGTGACCCTACATGGGATTTTTTTTTTAAAAATTGCAAACTTAATTTTTGCCTTTTCAATCGTACATTGATCGAATTTTCAGCTCTCACGGTGAAAAAAAAATACACTACCGCCTAGTTGCCAATAAGCTTAAAAACATGCCGGTTTATTGACAATTTAAAAATGGTAATTACCTTTTGAATTTAAATTCAAAATGACAAAATAATAATAAAAAAATACACGCTCACCCACATTTTTCCCGATTTACTTTTTGTATGACGGGCGTAGAACTCAAAAATTTTTGTTGCAAAAATAACATTATTTGCCACTTATTTAAATGCAAATGGCATTTAAATAATTCCAAAATTAAAAAACATGCCAACTGCCTTTTGCTTTTTTTTCGAATTCGATTTTGAATTTCGCTATTATTATTGCGTAATGAATGGTTAATTTTGCGTTTAGATCGTTGTGTTGAAGTTTTTTACTTTAATACTGCTTCGAACATAATACACACTGATAGAATATGCCCAAATGCATTACATTTATGGTGAGTGCCAAGGCACAATTTCACCATTCATTATGCAATAATAGCGAAATTCAAAATCGAAGTAGAAAAAAAAACCAAAAGGCAGTCAGCATGTTTTTTAAATTTGGAATTATTAAAATGCCATTTGCATTTAAATAAGTGGCCAATAATGTTATTTTTGCAATAAAAAAAATTGAGTTCTACGCCCGTGATACAAAAAGTAAATCGGGAAAAATGTGGGTGAGCGTGTATTTTTTTTATTATTTTATCATTTTGAATTTAAATTCAAAAGGTAATTACCATTTTTAAATTGTCAATAAACCGGCATGTTTTTAAGCTTATTGGCAACTAGGCGGTAGTGTATTTTTTTTTCACCGTGAGAGCTGAAAATTCGATCAATGTACGATTGAAAAGGCAAAAATTAAGTTTGCAATTTTTAAAAAAAAAATCCCATGTAGTCTTACCAAAATAGTAATGCCTATCTGAAAATACAAGTACTCAAGAATATTGAGCAAAAATAAAAAAATGAAAAAGTTAGCTTAAAATGGTGCTATGATCAAAACATTGAACAAGGGTGTTCATTTTCTAAAAAAACCTAAAAGTCCGAATATCTCGGAAACCGTGCCACTTTTACTAAACCTATTTTAGCTTTATTATAACGTCCTAAGTGCCCTCTATCCGTAGTTCAAGGATTATCCACTCATTACCTAACACCCTGTATATATCCGACCCGCAGTTCTCTTCCAGGAAGCTTGCGATAGTGTACTGTTTTGCTATCCTATAGAGATGCATTTTACAAAGTCAGCCATTGTGCAGGCACAGCCGCATAGGAATAGGAAGCTAAAATTATACTTGAGTATTGTTCCTCCTTGACTTAAGTTTAGATTTACTACCTAACTAGCGCGAAAGATGGTTTAACCGAAAAATGTTTTTAACCCGTTTGGCCAATATTTAAATGAAAGAATTCTATGCGTGTGATACATGACTGACTGCTGGCATTCACTCCAACTGTATAATTATTAACGGTTATTGATCGCTAATTGCTATCTCTTTTGTTTACGATTTATAGAACTAGACAATAGAATGCACGGTATGTTGTTTCTTTTGTCATATCTCTGTTACATTACATCCTATGAATTCGTCTGTGTAATTTTCACAAGGTACATAGTAAAATGATTAATTATGTGATAGGTGTCGATATTTTTGTATTGCAATTCATGGCTTGTATACATTGTAGTTATAAAGATCTTAGCATACATAGGGGCAGACAGACAGGCAGCGGAAAGCGACTTTGTTTTATGCTATGTATTGATTGATCTGAAATGAGCAGCCTGCTTATAGCATCAAACATGTGGCTAGCTATATCTCACCGGACAATGTATTCGAGAACTTCATTTGTATGCCTACACCGACAACCAAACATGTTGTAGGTTATTCAGGTAGTTTACCCTAAAGGCCTTTGACCGACTCGTTGTAGGTATTGTTTGATATCGACATTAACATGAAACGCGTTTCCAACTGTAGTGTAGGTACCATCTTTTTAGATGCATAGATGCAGCATCTAACTAAAGAGATCTGTGCAATTATGTGTAACAATAAACTTTCTATACACTGAGATGACGTCT
This sequence comes from Pandemis cinnamomeana, assembly GCA_932294345.1. NCBI lineage: Eukaryota > Metazoa > Arthropoda > Insecta > Lepidoptera > Tortricidae > Pandemis > Pandemis cinnamomeana. Next base: position 5,838,139 of record OW028715.1, on the reverse strand, counting down.
CGACTATTTGAAATTTTTAATCTACCTCATTGTTTTTTTATGCGACAACTAGTACCTTTCAAATTACATATTCGATGACAAAAATGTAAAAAAACATTCATAACAAGTATTAAGTGGCACTATTACCACTTAACGGATTTTAAAAAAGGTGGGGGCTCTCAATTAGGCTGTTTTTTAAGATCGGATGAAAATTTTGTCGAAATCGGTTTAGTAATTATAGTTCTTGCTATAGACACAACGAAGTTACAGGGAGGCCATAAGTGTCGTGAGTCACTTCGACAAAAGTATGGTACGGCTGTGCTAATGTAATTTTTTTTTTTTTTTTTTTTTTTTTTTATGTGAATAGGAAGGCAAACGAGCAAGTGGGTCACCTGATGGTAAGTGATCACCACTGCCCATAGACACCCGCAACTCCAGAGGGATTGCAGATGCGTTGCCAACCTAGAGGATTAAGATGAAATGTCTCTTGTGCCCGTAATTTCCCCGGCTGTCTTACTCTCCACACCGCTGCCTCTCTATATGTTTCTGTTTTGATTTTGTGATGTTAGATATTATAAAATCGAGTATAACTCATTTTGTTCAGTTCCGAAACTAGGTTTCCGAAGACAGTCTTTGCTTGTTCCTACAGCACAGCAATAAGTTTCCGTTTAGAACCTTCTCGTAAACAGTCGTAGAAGCGGATGTCTCTAAATTTTATGATTATGTAGGTCAAATACCACTGTTCAAGTTGGTCTAACTCTATTACCATATTATGTGCGCATCGATGAGAGCCGCTAATGCGGCTAGTTTGAATCTCGGACAATGCACCGGTAAAAACTAGCCTAGCATGTGCAAAATGTGCATGTGCATTTCTATTTCTACCGTTCTGCTCATTAGCAAACTATAAAAAAGGACTTCTTGGTGTAGACTTACTGTGCTAGGTAACCGCCTATCGTTCATTGTTGATAATCTATACATAGTATAAAACAAAGTCGCTTTCTCTGTACCTATGTCCCTATGTATGCTTATATCTCCAAAACTACGCAACGGATTTTGATGCGGTTTTTTTTAATAGATAGAATGATTCAAGAGGAAGGTTTTTATGTATAATTCTACGCAGACGAAGTCGCGGGCAGAAGCTAGTCTATACATATAATAAATCAGTAGAAAGTTCGTGTCTGTACATTAAATAAATTCATCAAAAATAGAGCTAACGATTAGGAAAGAGTAATAAAACACAAAAAAGTAGATTTTATCATTTTTGTCTGTCTGTACGTATGTAACGATGTGTTCATTTACTTAAGTCTGTGTCGGCTAATCTCCAGAACTGTAGGACCGATTTAAATGAAATTTTGCGTGGTGGTACCTTATATCTTTAATCAATATTTTAGATACTTTTAATCCCGGAAAATTAATGAGTTCCCGTAGGATAGTTAAAAAACTGATAACTTATGCAGCTAAGTACACAACAACTTAAGCATCTAATTAAATAGAATTGGCGTGCTGACACCTTATATTGCCGCGGTTACATTAAACAGTCCCAGGGACGGACATAGGATAGTTTTTATCCCAGAAAACAGCATAGTTTCCGCGGGATAGCGATCAGCGAATTCTGCGCGGATGGAGTCGGGCAACAGCTAGTTTATTATAAAAGATTTAATTATGGCCCTTTGCATAACTGTTTATATTTTTATTGTTATATTGAGAGTTATTATGAGATTAAAGCGTGAAGTTATGATTGCGTGGAGGCTTGAAATTGATTCTGTGAGCGATTATTATGATATTAGTTTCGGAAATTACTTGGTAGCTATTTTTAAGATTTTTTTCTTGAACTTCGACTTTGGCCTACTGACTTGCTTATGCTACTTAACGTTGAGTTTGTAGCGAATCAATAAGTTAGACGTTGATGTGTGCGTGCGTGTATGTGCGTATGTCTGTGTCTCTCTGTGGTATCGCTGCTCTCAAACGGATGGACTGATTTCGATTTTTTCATTTTATGTTATAAACAAAGTTTCACAATATACGACAGATTAGAGTTGATATTCGTGATAGGCAAAAATGTGTTTTTTTTTAATTTACTAATCGTAAAGACGTTTAATGCTAATGCCCACCCGCTTAAAACGCATATTTATTACCCATAGCAGTTGCGATTTACGTCCCAGCATCAAATTGGCGAAACCTAATGTGGTGTTTACAAGGCCGGCAGGCCCAGACTAAAATGGATGAAACTATTATTACCATTCAATTCTGTCGTGGGCGCGTTTCCGGTCATTGACCCATGCAAATACTCCATTAAACCTTTTAGATTAATCTTAGCACCTTATGAATTCTAATTTTGTAATAGAATTATTGCCCAAAAGGATAATCTTTATTCATAGCTAGGATGATTGGGCTTGGCACATACAGCTCCAGTATAGTTTCCGTAGTTTCCTAAGTTCCTTACTTCACGCTCTGGGGCCAGTAGGCTTATTGTCTAACTCGCTCGCAATCGCCATCGTGTTGATTTTGACAGTTCATTTATGGGCTGACAATTGGCATCGGAAACAGCTAGCTGTCACATTCATATAAGAACTGTCAAAATGAACACGATGGCGATTGTGAGCGGGTTAGATAATAAGCCTACTGATTTTTGAAAGCACATCACTCGAAAGTGATAATAATCTGTGTATTGCTACAAAACTGCAGCTCAAATTAAATTTTCAACTAGTTGACAAGAATCATTGGAGCTGTAATTTTCGTCTAATGTACAGTCAGCGTCATATAGTATGACAATGGCACATCCAAGGTGACCAAACAGTTCGATACACCACACTATTTCTATTCTATGGTGTACCGAACATTTTGTACTTGTATTTGAAAATCAGCACAATTTTCTCACCACTTTCGAGTGACATTTTCATAAACAGGGTGTAACAATCACCCCGTACGATAATTCACTGGGGTATATAATACTATAACCACAGCTACAGAAGCTAAAAAAATGTAAAAAAATTACTAGGTACTTAAAAATAATAAATTATTCCTGTTTCTCGAAAGGTTGTGCGCCTCTGGCTTTACCTAGGGTGGTATTCGTAGTAGTAATAAAAATGGCGTATATGCTGGCGTATATGGTGCATATGCTTTAAAAAATCGGGCCCTTGCTTCCTTGCTCCCGTGATGGAACAAAGTCTCGTGGATTAGAACGACGGTGATTGGTTGATTTTGCGCGTCTTCGCTCCACTGTTTACGCACTTTTACTGCTCTTCATTGCTGACATTGAAGAGTTGTTATTATCTGCATATCTTTTGGATTGTTGTTAATTATTTCATTTGTTTCAGGCAAGGCTGTGAACATTCCCATAGAGCAGGAAAAGCTGATGTTGGACAAGTTTCAAGAAAATCAGTTCAACTTACTCGCCAGTGACATGATCTCCATCAATCGATCTCTCACAGACGTCAGATTTGAAAAGTAAGTAAATATTTTATATGATACTAGCTTCTGCCCGCGACTTCGTCCGCGTAGAATTAGCAATTGACATGTTTAAATGGGAACTATGCCATTTTCCGGGATAAAAAGTAGTCTATGTTTTAATCTAAAGTACCAGCTTTCTCAGTTCCGAATTTGATCCAACTCCGTCCAGTCGGTTCAGCGTGAAGAAGAAAGAAAACACACTCACTCACTCACCCATTCACATCCTCACAAACTTTCGCATTTATATTATTGGTAGAATTTTACTGATAGACTTTTATAGTGTGCCTAGGTGTTATCCAGCAATCCTGTCAGACTATCACATAAATAATTATTGACATAAGGTTGTTAAGCCCGCTAAGCGAGGCTAGCAAGTGCAGGTCCTTGAGGAAAAGAAATGAGAAATTAATAGGTCAATTATCTTCTGAGTTTGTGATTTTATTACGAGTTTAGATTAATTACGATAACTTCAGAAATTCTAGTGGTTATCTATCAATTAAGATAAGCATATTTTATGATTAGAAATCCATATAACAATGTTCGTTGCTCATATTGATTTTAGAAAAAAAAAACTTGCTTTTAATAGAAATACGTTCGATATTGTACCATAAATAAATAGATAATAATAAAATAAAACATATATTTTTTTACCAATACACAAAAAAAAATACATTCTCAAAGCATTAGGCACATACAAGTACTAGGTAAATAGAACAGGAGACTCAGCAGGCATGCTGGTTTTCATTCTCCGACCTGATTTAAAAAAAACTAACTGAGCAAAGGTAAGGAAGGTTCGCTGCCAAAGCGACAGATGACGAAATGTTTTTTCTGGCTCTAATTTACATCATTAGATGGGTATTTATAGGTTATTGCTCACTCGTACATGTTTAAGTTATAAACGCTTCATCAATAACATTACGTTTTTTACGCTGCAGAAGTGAGAAACCTATTCGATTGTTAATCCAATTTTATAGCTATTATTTTTTACGATTCTGCGCAGTAGTATGCTACCATGTTTTGTGTATAAAACTGAAAATTCATACAGACTGAGCAGGAGATCGCTGCACTATTTAGTGACAGCAAAATTTTAATGAATATTATCTTGATCTCTTAAAATATTAGATATACGTAAACTAGCAGTGACGTTTCATGATAAATGTTCGACTCTAAACTCCCGAATTTTTGACGTACGTGGACCCTGTAAAAATGAGTCAAGTGTATATAATTAGGAGAATGATTCGATTTTAGACCAATTTCACTTATTTGATTATAACCTAGAATAAAAAGCGAAAGTAGATGATAGTGTTTCAATTCAATTCAATTCAAATTTAGGAAAAAGTGGCTCCATCAATGATAGTGTTTATTTTGTAAAACATTCAAAGTACCATATTAAATTAAAGGATCCTCCTAATTTTTATTTCTTAATTATATTGTTACGAAATGAGATATAACTATTACGGAAGAAGACAGTTAAAAACTTAATTATCCGTGGTATGGTTTTACGAGTTTACTTTCCTTTTTCTGTGAAGTTTTTTTTCGTTTCCGAGCACATACCTACTTGTAGCGTGAGTCATTGTTAGATTTCTAAGACCGGTTTTATCGAGGCTACAATACCGATCCAGTTCTAGAAACGAAATTGAAAATACTGTTCGTTCTGTCTTCCTCACTCGACTGGTCCACGACTAAAGACTGACAAGAATAGAATGCAGAAAGATTATTGACGGGTATTAGCGATTCTAGTCGCGTTTCAGTACATTTTCATCATGGCATCACGCAGTTCATTTCCCCCTTTTACCATAAATACGTCGTTTGCTTCATACGAGACACCATTATTTCTTCTACACACGATACTCTTAAGACATTTCTTTCATTATGTCCATAATTAACGGCGAAAAAATAAAAATAAAATGGACGCTGACTAACGTTTCCGTTTAGGTTAATGGGGTGACCAAAAGATTATCATTTATAATGGCGTGCCAATGGCACTTCAAAAGGAATTCTGATGACTCAGTTATTTGATATCTCACGTTGGAATTCGCACTTAAGTGAAAAAAACAATCCCTATCCCTACTAATAGTATAAATGCGAAAGTAACTCTGTCTGTCTGTCTAGTACCTTGTCACGCTCAAACCGCTGGACCGATTTAGTTGAAATTTGGTATACATACAGTTTGAGTCCCGGGGAAGGACGTGGGATAGTTTTTATCCCGGAAAATTGCATAGATCCCGCGGGATAGCGATTCTGCGCAGACGGAATCGCGGCCAACAGCTAGTAACGAATAATTAATCAAGAATTAATAAACCTAAGTAATCTTATGCGAATGTGAGTTTGTTTGTTACGCTTTCACGCGTAAACTAATCAACTGATAAGGTAAAATTTTGGTATGGAGATTGTTTCAGAGCCTGGGGGTATAATTCTCGCAAATAGGGTATTTTTTAGCCCGGAAAATTGTATAATTTACGCAAACGAATTCTCCGCAGACGAAGTTGCGGGTAACAGCTAGAACTTGTACAACTAAAACAATCGGGAATTATCTTTATCCGTTCGCATCATGGAATACAAATATCAATTAATTGCTATTAATTGCTATCCGTTGAAGGTATGTACGTATGTAAACTATTTATTGGGCAAAATAAACAAGACAAATACAATTGACAAACACTGAGATACATGCACAAAGGCGGACTTATCCCTTTAAGGGATCTCTTCCAGTCAAGAAGGTATTCAAATCATGCATTAAGCATTACGGCGTTAACGTAACTATGATACTTATAACTTAATAAATTTTGCGACAGAGGCGTTCCTTTTTCGTTTCGTTGATCCTTTGAATTAAGATTAATTAGCTATTTCTTACTGGGCAGTTTCCTACAAAATGTGGCACCTTTTGTATGCGTGTGACATAAATAGTAGTGAGTAGGTCGTATCCATGCACGTCGCGTTTGTTTGCGTGCTCGGAACTATCAGGCACGTACGACTACACCGTATTTACAGTACGATCATAGCCATGTCTCCGATCCAAAGACTACGTGCATTGGCAACCTTACATAGGTATACCTATTAATCCAAATAACAGTTGCGTAGAAAGGTTCCTAAGGTGTTTTATATTTGGAAAACGTAATAAACTGTGTTTTGGTAACAAATCTGTCGTGCTTGACAATGTTCTGCAGCTGCCACCATTATCTCATACATACATAGATCACGTCCCCATCACTTACGGGGTAGATAGAGCCTAAGGTGACAAGACCTTAAGGCCACTTTTATAGCACGATTCTGGGCGTCTAGAAAGGTGAATCAAAATCGAGATTGATTGCTAGCCGCATCGCCTATAACCTGATTCCTACGATTTTCGCCGATGCCCTTCCCCTTTGCTGGGCATAGGTTTCTCTGGATGAGTAGGCTCGGACTATACCTCCCATGCGGGCCTAATGTGGATTAGGAACTTCACCTTCACCATTGAGGGCTTAGTCTTATCTTAGTCTAGGGGTCCCTCCGGATACACTTCGACCCATTCGTGGATCTTTTGTGTAATCCATTGAGGGCTACCAGGTATTATACTAAGATTTTTTTTTCGTATCAGATGCAAAGACAAGGGTTACCCGAACCTGTTGCCGACCACGAGCGTGGTGATAGTTTTTCACAACGAGGCCTGGACCACGCTTATCAGGACCATTTGGAGCACAATAAACCGTTCGCCGCGGCCGTTGCTGAAAGAAATCATACTTGTCGACGATGCTAGTGAGAAAGGTATGGCGTTTAACCTATATTGTAGTTAAATAGATCTGTTAAGCTGTGCAGGTCGTGCCAATAAACAAAAGAAGGAAGAACAATCGAGTGATCATGCTGTAAGTTTGAATTTTGGTAATGTAGATATGTGTGTAGATGCTATAGGATGCGGTTGTTCATTATTTTCCTTTATTTAATGGCGCAGCCTTATACTTTGATTGATTTTTTATTATATTGCTGCAATTTGCACAAGTGTCCTTTAACTTGACTGAAAATATATCTATTTTTCTATATTACGAAACTGTTGTGTCATCTGGATTTTATCTTGTTAAGTAACAAATTTGATTATCTGTCTATAGAGCTTTACTTATGATCTATAAAGTGTTTTCGGGTTGTGATCGATATCTGCATCGCATCGTCTTCTGTAATCAACCTTATTTGACACCGGCCGAGAGGAGGTGCCTTGTAATAGTTGTAATAATATCTTTGATACACCTGTTTTCATACTTGAATACTTTTTGGTGTTTGTAAATGATTATTGGCATATTTTTTAAATGGTGTAGAATTAGAATATTCCATCTTATTGGAGGATTTTGGGCTTTTTGTTCGAGTCATCTGAATCTTCAACTCTTTTGCACTTAAAATTTTTTTTTAGTCTGCAGCTCAGCTATTTTCTTATTTTGTGTTATTTAGTGAAATAAATAATCGAAGATTTGGTTATTCCGTTTCATGTCAAAAGCCAGGCTGCAAACTTTAACTTGGAATATTGTAGTTTCTACTCAATTATTTCAATGTGCACTTTATTCCTCTTGCATGATTTCAACTGGTTTCTTCATTTTTTCTAGGCAAATTTGGTAAGTTGTCTGCTAACTCTGGCTAAGTACAGTCTGTTCCTGTTGGTGTATTGTGTGTGTTTGATTTTGTTTGTAAATCTATGTGTTTTTTTATTAGTATTTTATTTTCAGGGATGTTATGGGATATATAACATAGTATAACGGATATTCCTTAGACCTTTTTTTTAAATTATAAAATGAAAATACAACGGCAAAATAAACAGGGCCAAGCGAAATCCTGCCCTAAACGTGTCATTTAGAATTCACTATTATCCGGAATTATTCTATTACAGATTCGAATAGATTTTTATTTTGAATATCCGATAGTTTTGGTTACGATTACGGAACTCTATAACATCCCTGTTTTATTTGTACACTCAAATCGCCGGTGTTTTTTTTGTTTTTCTATACAATAATCGCAGTAAACGGCAGAGAGTTTACCTTATAAAAACACCAATGTCACACTCCAACCATCGGCATCCGAGCTTTGCTTGGTTGAATGAAGTGAAATTGGAGCTTCTCTTTCCTCGTTGAAGAATTTACTATTTTTTATCCCTCAATTTTTGGTGTCGGTCTTTTGGTAAAAGCTTTCGGTTATTTTCTAGAGGCTACCCGGCGAGTACCTACTAAGCTTAATTCATACCACAAAGAACTGCTTGAGATCAAACTAAGTATAACTGCTTCCTATAGTTCTAATTTGGAAAGGCACGTGCTCCATGTGCCATCTCCCTCGGTCAATGGCACAGCATGAAGGACTAGCACAAGAGTTCGCGAGAGCTATGTCGCGAACGATATAGAATACCGACTTTTCCCTTTTTCAGGTTAGTTCTCATGGTCCCACTGCTTTGCCCCACTGTTATAAAAATCCTCACTCATCCTCACTAGAAATAATAAAATAATGTTAGGTTTGTTAGGTATCTTCAAATGCCCGAAGGGCAAACGGTAAAGGTCGACCTTATGGTGGAGTGTAATTTGAGTTTTTTTATAACAGTGGGGCCACGAGAACTAAACCACTTTTCCTTACGGTTTGTTCTGGAAAGAGACGGATAGTCTATCTCGACAGAGCTCTCGCGCGCTCTTGTGCTAACCGTGCTGGTTGCATAAAAAGAGGGGCGCGGTTCGTTTGTTTAAATGTAACTAACTAAAAATGAACGTTATGTATTCAGTGTTTGTGTTTTGTCTTATACTCTGTTTCACTTCACAGAACACTTGGGCAAGAAACTAGAAGACTACATAAAGACCCTGCCAGTGCCGACGCATCTGTTCCGCACCGAGAACAGGTCGGGGCTGATTCGCGCGCGGCTCCTGGGAGCGAAACATGTCAAGGGTGACGTCATCACGTTCCTGGATGCTCACTGCGAATGCACCGGTATGTGGGAGTTACGGTGTAATGACTGGCGGGCGCGATAGAGCGTTATGGTACTTATGGTGGAGCGAGAATGGCCTGCTCTTTTTTTGCTGTTAAGAAATTGTTGACGTGTGAAACAAATTTTCTAGGGGATGTAGGCCGCCATTACTATGTCTGGTAAGCTCAATTTAAATATAATTTACAAGGTTCCACATTGTACTGTATGTAAATCACGAGGTCTTCAAGTGTTCATGATATCTAAATTTCTGCGTGGGAAATATATTTATTTTTGTTATGTGATCGGTTCGCCTAATTCGCCTAGTCTGCAGTGCGCCTCCTTCCTTTAGTACCAGTCATAAAAAGACGTTTTGAACGACAAACCGAGTCGCGATCAGTCGTACTGGCTAGATTACAGATGTGATCATTATATTAGTTTATACACAGACCAGTCTTGCAACACAACAGTAAACCTCTTGTAAAAATAGGTCAACATTTGACCCAATTAAAGAAATAGCCGCGGGAGGAATGCCTCGCGCTTCGTTTAATTTGGTCGCCCTATTCAATTAATTCCCTACTGTTATCGAAAAACAGAGCCAGTTAAAGTTGCTTTTTGATACATTTTATTTCATTCGATCCATGTCATCTGTTACTGTTAGCATCTTCGTCACTGTACTGTCTGAAATGCGTAATATTTATTTAATCTCCTATCCTATTCAATTAATATGACATGAATTATGATAGGCTTACTGTGCGCTTATTATGACAGCTGGTTAGGCTAAACTTTTGTAAACATAAACGTCACAGTGATATAACATCCTTCCCTAACACAAACACAGGCGCGTCACAATTCACTTGTTCAATGATATCTCATAAATCATAATAATTGTTATCATAACTTTTATTCTTCTCTAAATATCTTTCAGTATCGCTATCACTACATAACGTTTGCTTAGATCTTTAAAACTACGCAAAGGATTTTGATGCAGTTTTTTAATAGATGAAGTGATTCAAGAGGAAGGTTTATATAATACATCACTACATAGTATAAAATAAAGTCGCTTTCTCTGTCCCTGTGTCCCTATGTATGCTTATATCTTCAAAACCACACAACGGATTTTGATGCGGTTTCTTTTAATAGATAGAGTGATTCAAGAGGAAGGTTTATATGTATAATATACATGCATAATATACCGTGCGAAGCTGGGGCGGGTCGCTAGTGCATAATATAGCAGAGAAAGACTGATTACTCCCGTGTGAAGCAGGGGTGGGTCGCTAGTAGATCTATATTTAATTAGCAGGAATTTATAATTTAACAATCGTAAGTAAGTTCTAATTAAAAGTGAAAGCGGTCAACTGGAAAATCGTAGTTGATGTTGAAGCTACATACATTTTGCTCTTCATTTATTCTACACTAGCTGTGGCCCGCAACTTCGTCTGCGGAGAATACGTTTATCGCGCGCCCGCGGTTATACCATTTTCTGTGATGAAAACTATCCTATTATTTATTCTGGACTTCTAATATGATGTACCTATGCAACATTTTATCGCAATCGGTTCAATAGTTAAGGCGAGAAAGCGGAACAAACAAACTCACTTTTGCATTTATAATCTACTAAATAAAAATAAGTCGGGTTTTCCTTCCTGACGCTATAACTCCAGAACGCACGAACCGATTTCCACGGTTTTGCATTCGTTGGAAAGGTCTCGGGCTCCGTGAGGTTTACAGCAAAGAAAATTCAGGAAAACAGCATAGTTCCCGCGGGATGGCGATAAGCGAATTCTGCGCGGACGGAGTCGCGGGCAACAGCTAGTTATTAATAAGGATTCAATTGTCGTGTTGTTTTAACACGGTGAAGAACATTCACGTGGTCTTGCTTCCTCTTCGTCTCCTCTAGTCTTAAAGCTTTAAAACTTTGTATTGTTTTTTTAGAGGGATGGCTAGAGCCCTTGCTGGCTCGCATCGTAGAAGACCGGAGCACGGTGGTTTGTCCCATCATCGACGTGATCTCCGATACCACCTTCGAATACATCCAGGCTTCTGACATGACGTGGGGCGGCTTCAACTGGAAACTCAACTTTAGATGGTAAGTAAACATGACTGTATACAGTTAGCTGCAATAAAAGGGAAGATATTCAAAATTTTCATATTTAATACATGTTTTTTTGCTGGCATTAGCTACTACGTGAGTTGCAGCAAGTTACTGTAGTTATAACTTAATCCATAACCGATAATTTGATGTATATTTGACAGAAAACCTACGAAATATATGTCTAAATCGTCGATCGAAAGCGATGCGGCTGGGCCACCCATCACTTTTTTGATTCCCCTTTTCATCTTATGCGCACAATCATGCTAAACGTGGCATTCAGGTCTTGTTAGGTACTCTAGACTTTCTACCCCTAAGGGATAAAGACGTGATCTATGTATGTATGTATTGTCAAAGTAACTTGAATACTTCATTGAATCGGGTGTTACTTTGCGGAGGTCCGTTTCGATGAACAAAAAATATTTACCTTGCTACACAGATACTTGCGTGTAAATAACTTGGTGCAAGTCACACTCAAGTAAGTGCGTGCGCGGTGCTATATTTGACAATGTTGTATGAGTTTATTTTATATTTTACGGCGATGCCTAAAATAAATAACATATAATCGGATTGAGAATCTCCTTATTTTCTTGTTATCTAGTAGGTTACTATGCGCCGTGTTTTTTTTTTTTTTTTTTATGTGAATAGGAAGGCAAACGAGCAACTGGGTCACCTGATGGTAAGTGATCACCACTGCTCATAGACACCCGCAACCCCGGAGGAATTGCAGATGCGTTGCTAACCTAGAGGACTAAGATGAAATGCCTCTTGTGCCCGTAATTTCCCCGGCTGTCTTACTCTCCACACCGGAACACAGCAGTGCAAGCACTGCTACTTAGCGGCAGGATTAGCGAGTAAGATGGTGGTAGCGATCCGGACGGACCTTGCACAAGGCCCTACCACCCGCAACGAGTGTGTTCTAAACGGACGCTTTATGTTGCCATAAAAGCTAGCGTGCTCTGGTTATTGACCTAAAAACTGCGACAGTTTCGTGAAGTCTTTTATAAAAATCAGTTATGCAAATTAGGAAAAAGTCAAAGAGACGTCGACCCAGTCGATCACTAACCGGATTAGCATTTAAATGGCGTTTGTTACGAAGTTTTCTGTTTCTCGAGATGAATGGGAATGATTGGATCGGAACGAAATCTTGACGTGGGCGGTTCTAATTATATTACTTCAAAAGATTTTAATATTTGCTACATCACTTTGTTTTATATTGGCGTAGCTCATAAATAAAATTAAAAAAAAGAATATGCCCTTTATTATTAGACTAGCGGTTGCCCGCGACTCCGTCTGCGCAGAATTCGCTTATCCCGCGGGAACTACGCGATTTACCAAGATAAAAACTATCCTATGTCCTTCCCTGTGACTGATACTATATTTGTACCAAATTTCATTACTAACGGTTCAGCGATTGAGGCGTGAATGCGTAATAGACAGACAGACAGAGTTACCTTCTCATTTTTAATATTAGTAGGGGTGGTATAGTAAATATTAAGCCAGGTGATGCCACAGTTTCGCCCCTATTGCAGAAACCCTGGGAATTTTGCTGAATCGAATCTTGTTCCTCGCATATATTAATGAGGAAACTTTTATCAAAACTTCAGCTTTCTATCTCCAAGCGTCTTTACTAGGCGTTGATTAGTCGGTCACTCCAGGACTTTTCTTAAAATACCTATGTTGAGATTTAAGATAAGTAGTCAGTTTAGTATGAATCATTACCAGTTTAAAGCAACAATGCCCTGTTAACGTCGGCCTGGCAGCTTTGTGGACTAATTACCATAAATACTAAATGATCTAAGGTACTGGCCATTGAGACGGTGTGCTATTGTTTTGATGGCTTCGCGCCGGTCTATTGTTCGCTTACGAATTGCCTATACGGCTTGCATGGCGCGTGAGTTTTGTCCAATTTGCTAGATCAATATGGTGTCATGAAATATCACGTCCTCCAGCATGGATGCTGGTCTGGGAGCATAGAAAAAACATAGAATGTACCAGTTGCTTCTCTTCCCGCGCAGATGGTAAAAGCCCGGAATGGGCGAAAATCATAGGAATCATATTATGGGCGATGCGGCTAGCAACCCGTCGCTATTTTGATTCCACTTTCCACCTATACGCCCACAATCTTACTAAACCTGGCCTGTAGGTCTTGTTACCTTAAGCTCTGTCCACCATCTAAAGGCTTCGTGATTTTTGTATGTGTAAATATCACGTTCTTGTCCAGATACTTCTGGTTGCCTTTGATAACCTTTACGGGGATTAATAATGCTTAAAACTGTGTCACTTTAGTTATAAAGAGTCGCAAACCTGTGACATCGAGTATCTAACCAACCTTAAATTTAAAAAAAAAATGTTTTTGCCAAAAATGCCTTACGTCACTTTGGAAAAGAGATGACATTCTTCAGACTGCGGGACCGATTTTTACCAAACATGGCTAAGAACCACCGCAAGGAAACTGGCTTTCGAATGAAAAAAAGAGTTATGCTGCCACAGACACACACACACACACACACACACACACACACACACACACACACACACACACACACAGTCATCGACGTCAAAATTATAATACCCCACGTTTTGCGTCGAGGGTTAAAAAATATACAAAAAGGACATCGCTAAAGATTTTGTCTTTACCTATCTCTCTCTGTGGCGTCTACATATTTTATTGTAAATTATTTATTTGTTCTTGATATATGGGATTATACGAGCGAGATGTATGCTTAAATGCGTTTTATAGCCTGGTTGTAGTTTTTGCCACGAGAGTTGAAGTCACGCACACAACAGCATGTCATGTAATGACAGCGATAATTTAAAGTTACTGTTCTTTTTTCGTACCGATAGCAAGTGCAACAGGGAATTGCAACATTGACTTAAAGTCTTCAAACAAATTCGTTACGAATTGATTTTTAGAATAATACGTCTAATACAAACAAAACAAATATAAAGTGTAATGATCTATTTTATTTAAATTTGATAATTATGTTTTAGCTATTTATAGATAATGAAATTATTTGCTGCGAATAAATAGATTATCTGAATAAATAAATAAAGGTTAGATACATGTCGTTGTTTGAATATACAATACATAATACATTTGTTATTTCCTTAACAAACATGGCGTTTTCTAGTGAAACAATAGGTCTTGGAAAAACGTTAAATAGGCGAAGTCGCGAAACTATATTCAGAATATTGTATCATTTTAGATATAATAAAAAAAAATACGGTTAATATATACGATGTGACGGCTGAAGTAACTAGTGTATGGAGTCGTAAAGTAAGCTGGAACTAAAAAAACTGTCCATCATCAACTGACTATAAACCGAGCTCTTAAATGCACTACCCGCCAGCAACTCTCTCGGTCCTCTTTGTCGTACCACCCCGCGCCCCTGTGCCGCGCGGGCGAAGACTCATTTAAGCGGTCGGTCTATAATTTCATATCATTCATACATACATATTAATTACGCCTTAGGTATGAGGTATACAGAGTCTGGGGATGTGGGGATACAATATCTAAGGCCACATTTAGCTTGATCTCATTGATTCATTTTGGCAGAGCCTACTTGACATGAATCAAATTCCAGTAACATGTATTATAATAACTGTAACGCCGGTGTGATCTTGCGAAATTAATAATTTCGTTTCATTCACTACTTTTTTGTAACCAGTACTTTATGTAGCTGTGTGTAAAATCATTCACGAAACATTCATTATAAGAGCCGTGATCAAACATTTTATGTCAGCCATAAACAATCGTGTAACAATGAAAATATAATTTAGAAATAATTTTTTAAAATTTCGATTGCTAAATCGACGAAAATAGTCGAAACATTCGTAACGTCAATCTAAATATCGTAGATTTAGAATTACAGTTAGATTAGATCGTGTCTAAAATAACGGAAACGAGACCAAAAAATATATACTTGTCAGTGAGTGTCTGACATAAGCTGTACCTAATCCTTTCTTTAAGTACCGCTAGGTTCATACAGGCTTATAGCGTGTAAGAAAAATAGTCTCGATGACCTAATTTTAGTCATTATAGTTACGATACAGTGTTAAAGTAACTCAACCTCGAAACAAGGCAACTGCACCAATTAGCACTCCATACCGATAACATTTGCCAAAACAACACGTTGCATAACTCGTTACTTCGCTCTGGGTGGGTTATTCGTGCTTTTTGCTTTGTCGTTAATCGCATCCCTTTCTATCATGACCAGTACGAAAGGGAAGCTCTATTCGATAAATAATGGGTACCAAACAATGAAATCTATTAAAGCTAACGTGAAATTCCCAGAAGGTGCATAGTATATCTCTGTCCAGCCCATAAGCGATTAAAAAGGACGAATTGTGTCTACTACTTAGACTAAATAAGAATAGCTCAAATAGTTTGTCTGGCGAAGTTTGGTTGCACTTGTGCGTGCAACTGTACGCACACGGCTAGGCTTAATTTAAATCTACTTCAATTTTCCGATCGCAGAAGTTCGTCTTTACTTAATAAGTACGCCAGTTTACGCTGGACCCTGAAGTGTCACCGCCAAGTCGAGAAATTTTTCTTTCACAAAAACAAAGGCTGGCGTAAAATTGTGTTTTATGCGAGAAATCTTTTTTTTTACGACAAAGCTTATCTTGCGCACCATGAAATTAGCATGGCAAGTGCTTGAGGTGCTAAACAACATTTCAAAGAGTCTGAAGTAGTAGGATATTATGTACGTCATTACGCGGAGTATAACTGTTACTACTGTAAACGATGCGTTCCGGTCCAAATTTAGGCTAATAATTATTATGATTGCCTGAATATTTAAGAAGAATGGAACGAATCAAACAGCGTACTTAATATTTCGTATCTGTTTAAATGATCTCATTTATGCATGGTATACTTTTTAAGTATCTACCGCTAGATTTAGCGAAAAGGTCAGACCTGTTCTAAGACAGTTCAGATCCGTGGTACAGATATTAGGTTGGGGTCTGTAAATGATTAGGTAGGTGCTCTAGAATAGATTGTATGGGACTTCGCTTTTTATAATTGTAACATAGGTAACTACTGTATTTAAGTAGATGACACACGTAGACCTATCTTACGTGTCTTAAAAACGATATAACTTTATTATTTGCAAATTTAAGTTTGCCTAAATCGGTCTGATTCGTTATCGCGATAGTTTAAACTGAAACGAAAATATAGGCGGAATGTAGATACTTAGATAGATTACCGTGGGTATCAAAACCTATAGGGTTTTTTCCGTTGTCATGGAATTGGCATTGTTCATTTTTTTTAGTATGCTCCAGTTCGAAAACCATTTCGAGGAAAACCATCATTTATCCGATTTATCTTGTCCGATTTCAAAAATACTTTATGATTGCAGATATTTTTGTAAAAGTACTTTGAATCTTTGTTTGACCGAACGACCCGGTTTTTAGACAGAATCCAGCATCGAATGTTTGCTGCAAAAATGAAAAAAAAAGTTTAGCTATGGCAACTGTCACGTGTCACTGTCAAATCGACAAAACCATAGACAAAGCCGTTTTTTTTATAGCCAGCCGAACGAAGGCGATTGGGATTCCGTCTAAATTCACGAATTATCGAACAGCGATAAAATATTTATTATTAATTAACAAAGCTACGTAAAAGCATAATATTCAAATTGGTTGCTTGAAATAGTCCATTTTATCAAATAAAGGTGTTAAAAGCACAGCTTAAAAAAAATGAACAATGCCAATTGTTAAGTTTAGTAGGTACGATATACCACCTCGCAACACAAGTAAAGGCATTCGCGAAAGTTTACTTCGTTTTTCATAAAATATTAACTTGTATTGCCTTGCATAAAATAGTAACTTGTATTGACTTCAGCACTTGGCTAGTTTTTGAAAAAAATGTTTCCTCTTTTTAAAGGTACCGCGTCCCCGAACGTGAGATGCAACGCCGCGGCGGCGACCGCACCGCGCCGCTCCGTACTCCAACAATGGCCGGCGGCCTGTTCGCCATCGACCGCGACTACTTCTACAAGATCGGCTCCTACGACCAGGGCATGGACATATGGGGCGGCGAGAACCTCGAGATGAGCTTCCGGGTATCGTGTGCATTGATCTTTATTGCGACATACGCAGCCGCTAGTGTTTTGTGAAAGGTTGATAGGTCTTATATCGCATTCGCGCCGTACCCGATCAGAATACTTTATGGTTACAGATGTACAGTCGGACCTATTTGATTCCTGAACCACCGTACAACGTTCATACATGAAATGTCACATGGTTTCCCTTGTCAATTCAATAACATAGAATCTACTAGTTGCTTCTCTTCCCGCGCATGTGGGAAAAGATGCGGCTCGCAACCCATCACTATTTTAATTCCCTTTTCGTACCTATACGCCCACAATCATGCTAAATGTGACCTTTAAGTGTTGTCACCATAGGCTTTGTCTACTATGTAAGGGGTAAAGACGTGATTTGTGTACCTATGTATCAATTCAATGTAACACGTCGCTATGACATTTACTGTGAGCAGGGTTCCACAGAGGGCCAGGAATCAAGTTGCTAAATGTTCCAAAAAGTTTGAAAATTACTGTGATATTTCTGGAAATTTTCACAAATCCCATACAGTAATTTGAGATTTTCGAAACTTTCCATCACACGAGTCTCTGTGGTCTTATTTATTCTGGCTATTAATAACGTTTACCAAACTGTACAAAGAGCGACGCGCATGCTACTAGTTCAGGCAACGCGGATAGGGAGCCTATATCCAAGTGTGTCGTAGCGCTATAGCCCCGTGAAAAGAAAGTGCTTCAAGACATTTTAAGACGTTTTTTAACAATAGACGATTTGCACCTTTCACAAAACATTGAAGGCGATACCTACTCGTAAAAGTAGTTGTTTTTTTCTTACGTTCCGAATTCAATAAAGCCTGACAGCCTGACATGAATACGATTAGCGAAATGAGGCTTATTGATTAAGAACTTTTTATTTTTTTATCATGATATTCGACAACCGTACGTTAACTAGCAACTAAATTAAAACTGTAAATCTTACGTGTGCGCGTACGCTTGTCGAATGATCGTTATCGAGGCTCGGCGAATAAAGCCACGTGTTTATGGGGAACGATTGGTGTGTAACATTGTAGTAGCAATAATGTACTTTTTATATGTGGGATTGTAAAAGGTTGTTAGTGCTTAAATGGGTAATTTCGTTTATACACGGAGATACTCGAGTATAACATGCTAGTAAAAGACATGAAAGTTATGTCAAGTTTAAAAAAAAAAAAGTAGCCTATTTGTTTTGGTGTCCCTTAAGCATCATAAATGTCGATGTCAATGCATGATAACTTTATATGTTTTTGAATAAGCTAATTTGATATAAGATCTTGGCACGACAATCAGGCTAATCATCATTCGCATTCTATTAAACAAAACTAACTCTCGAAAATTGAATTCAAGTCCTTTTGGAATCTCACGTACTGTTCGTTTTGTTGCAACCAATCGCCCACAAACCACGGAATAGTAGAGATTGATTCGAAAGGACTAGTGTGCGCGATACGTGCTTTCTTACTTAGGGTCAGTTCACGCTGTGACGCGACTTGGCACATTTCATTGAGATGATATGAGCCGCTCCGAGTCTCAGTGTAATGTAAACTGACCATTACACTGTGTTTTAAAATTAATCTTGAATATTTGAGCACTGCGTAGCACGAGAGCGCGAAAGAGTCGCGTCACGCGCGAGATAAATAGCCCGTCTTTTTCTTACTGTTCGTTCTAGAAAGAGACGGGTAGTCTATCTCGCGCGCTCTCATGCTAGCTGGGCTGGTTGAGTTAGTTGCAGCCCGTGCGTTCCTGTAAACGTTTTTCACGATTCTCTAATTGTAGTTGACAAATGTTTAAGTTTGAGTAAATCAGTCTGACTCATTATTGCGATACTTTAAACTAAAACGAAAATATAGGCGGAATGTAGATACTTATATTATCGTTCACGCGATCAAAACATGGCCTTATTTTTCATACACTAACCGAGAGTATCAAAACCTATAGGATATTTTCCGTTGACATGGAATTATTAAGTTTAGTAAGATATACGGCGTCAAAATGACTTAACTCTTCATAAAAATACGATGAAAAAACTTAACAGGAACGTTCAATCATACTGACCCAACTACCAGCTTCAAATATTCCAGAACAATCAACCTTGTATACATGTGGTATAAGTAAATGTAGTGGTGTCCTTCGAACCTCTCTCTTCTGTCCCGTGCTGCAAACACGTGTCTTGAACGTTACCATGTGAAGGTGTGGCAATGCGGCGGTCGTTTGGAGATCGAGCCGTGCTCCCACGTGGGTCACGTATTCCGCGACAAGAGCCCCTACTCCTTCCCCGGCGGCGTCCAAAACGTGGTGCTGCGTAACGCCGCGCGCGTCGCCGAGGTCTGGATGGACGAGTGGGGGGAGTTCTATTACGCCATGAACCCAGGTTCGGAGACACGCTGGTAACATGCTGCTAGGGGGGCTTGCTCAATCAATGAGATGATGCTAATATTTGGTAACGTGTCTGTGTATAACAATTTACTAACTTGTGGTTTCCGTAGCCAGATATTTGATTGATGTTTAACTGATTCTTTAACCCTCAAACGGGCTCCACTAATAGTTCTTGTCACTACCAATGGAGTAATTACTGGTATAGTTAAGTCCCAGTTAGGAATATTTTTTCTAATAAGACGAATTTTCATAGGATGCAATTAAATTTGTATAATAATATCACTAATCATACCACATAATAGCCTAGCCACCAAAAAATTAAACAGGACTGTTATATTGAAAGATATGTATCGCTGTTGTCTAAGTTTTTGTTTAAAAAAATTAACAAACCTAGATATGATGTAGGCTGCGATTGCCTCCGGCAAGCTCCCGATATTACAACTATAGCGGTAGCAACATGTTTAATGTAACTCACCGTGAATTATTTAAAAACGTTACGGTTAAGGTTCATTATTACAGTCGTAATTTGCAGTAATAATAAATATTATGTGATTAGTAATAAAACATAGGTTTATGTGGTTGATAAATTGGTTCTGCCTTGGTTAACAACTGTGGCAGTTGGGATTGTGATTCAGTTAAGTATCATTTTAATTGTATCTGACTACGGTATAAACGATTAACAATAGCCAACTAGTTAACTGTCTAACCAACACTTAATTTAACTTATGAACTTTAAATGGACGCCTCCCGAGCAAAGTGGTAGCAGTCGACGTGTTACAAAGTTTTGTTGTGGCTTTGGGATACTAACATGCCGCCAAGTGTTTACACGTTAACATCTAACATTGATTATTGAAAATAGCTTCATATTTAATAACGTTTATGGCCATTGCAGCTGCATTCTTCATCCATTGCATGTTCATTTGCTTCGTTTGTTTCTCATCTTTGTTGTCTCGTTCGTTTCGTATTCCCATGTTTCTTTTTGATGTTTTTACTGTCTCTTTTAACTTTTTACGATCATAAGCTTAGTTATCTATTTGCTGTGTTATTTTATTTCGTTTGCTCTTTTAGTTGTGCTTCTTCTTAATGCAGAAGCAATGACGTTGCATATGGGGATATGATAATAATCATACGATTTGTGTCAGTATTAACCACACCAATTCTTTTCGATTAAGAACTCTAATACTTGTTCACTTACTTGTTACCTTTTTTGGATATTAGTTGATTTGCAATCATGCATTTAAGTAAAGGTACTACGGTTCTTAGTCTAAATTATCATGGCTTAATAGAAAAACGTAATTATTGTGTGTATTATCTTAACGTAATTATGTCATACAATCACGATACTCGCCTGATAACAATGGTTTTAATAACGATTATCTAACTTATCATTAATAATTATTTTTAACTTACATTTTTTTTAACTTCATGTGTAGTATGCAAGGATATTATATTATAATAAAGCTTCTAACGATCTCGTATTTATTAATAATTAAAATATTTTTAAAACAACTTAAATAATATGTGATTGCAATGGATTATTAATTTTACTACTAATAAGTAAACACAACTGTGTGAATATTGACGCTTACTTATAGGAATAATACATAATTTACACACTTTATTACAATAACAGATTTACGTAATTCGCGGAATATACGGATAAATAGATATTTGTTTGTTCAAGTGCTATTAGTTTGCAGTAGTACCTTTAAACCAGTGTAGTTCATAAAGTTTTTCCATGACGTTGTCAACTTTAGTGGAATGTTATTAAAGTCGTGTATACAATCGTGTTGTTATCCTTATTAAAATGTCGGTGAAGTTGAAAACCGCATGAGATTAATTGTGCACTACACCTGTACGTCAATATCCTGCAGTTGTGTTTGTCTCTTTACTTACATTATAGTATATATTTATCATGCCTTTTGGGTTACCAATGTTCAACGGAGTACGTGTCTCTTATACACTGATTTAGCCCCCGTTTTACCATTCAATTCTTGAATCAATCATGCCGTTTTTATAAAAAAAAATCTGTTGAATTAAATCTGTGAATGAGTTGATTTAAAGGACTATATTTTGATATATACAGGGTGTTTGGTAGCTAGATACAAAGCTTTAAGGGGATAATAGCCGAGGTATTTTTGAACATTTTTAGCTATACATCTAGATATATATCTTCGGTTTGTTGTGATTTGAATATTAAATTAATTAATTTTACAATTTTTTTTTACATTAATTTTATCTTTGTTTATGTCACTAAATTTACTAGTAAAATTTCAAGACTAGTGCATTCTTAGTGAGTGCTCCCTGAGTTTGGTTTTTACTTTTTATCTCAGATTTAGCAAGCAATGTGAATGAGTGATACCTTAAAACAAAGGACAATAAACAGGCATGTGTCTAAAAATGTTTGAACATTTCAAGGATTTTTTTTTATAGCACGGAAAAATTACTCTGTTCCAACCTAAGACATTTTTAGTAATTTCGAATGCTTCCATTTTGTTTTTCTGGCAAGAAAGACACTTAAAAATTATTTCATTTGGTCCAATACACATTAAACTATCCGAAATAAAAGATTTTGTTTCCAAATTAACGCTCATTGGGGCAATATTGACTAGTGACTATCAAATTCTGGGTATTTTCCTAAAATTTCTAAATCTTCAATTTAAAAAAAAAATATCAAATTTCGGCTAAGACATATATGGCTAAAAATGTTCAAAAATACCTCGGCTATCATCCCCTTAAAGCTTTGTATCTAGCTACCAAACACCCTGTATTTTAATGGTCTTGTTAAACGAGTGTACTTACTACAATCAGATATTTAAGCCCATGATATTTGGCACGCTGAATTTAAATAATTATTAACCCAGTATGTACCAATAGATGTTTGGTTATGTCTTTATTCCTTACGGGTACACAGAGCCTAGGGTTATAAGACCTAAAGGCCACTTCGATTACAAAAGGTGCCTTAAAATTAAACTTTGATTGAAAGAGACATATTTCAAAATAGGGTCTAATGCCAACATTCCCTTTGGTACATCACATGTTATTCGGGGTACTACTTAAGATGTTATTGTGTCGATATGATGCGACCGTGGTCCGTTGAACATTGTCACTAACACGGCTAGGTGTGGATGTGCGGGGGCACGCTGGAGATAGCGCCGTGCTCGCACGTGGGTCACGTGTTCCGCAAAACCACGCCGTACTCGTTCCCCGGGGGCACGGGCCGCGTCGTCAACCACAACAACGCGCGCCTTGCCGAAGTCTGGCTCGACGATTGGAAGCATTTCTACTACAACATCAATCCAGGTTCGGAACGCTACGCGCCAGCGCCAGCCCTGGGGTAGAGATAGGGCATCCGTAAATTACGTGAGACGTTCATTCGTGAAGAATCTCACCCCATCTCATGCGTTATAGATTTAGTAAACATGTTTTGCTATTAAAATTTCACTAAAAGCTACACAATAACATTTATCGCGGTCATGCGAATAAACAAGGTTTTTTTAAAACAACACTAAAATACCCATTTTTTTTAAAAATTACGCGAGATTTGGAAGACGGAGGGGTAAATCTCGCCAAGGGGAGACCGCCACAATCACCTCACGTAATTAATGGATGCTGCCTAAGACAATGCACGCCAAAACACCAACTAGGTTATGGCTGTTTTAGAGGGGTAGAGCGAAACGTTTAAAGCTACGCATCTACCAGAGCTTTGCAAGAAAATCAACCAATAGGAAGTCTAGAAACTCTGTTGAGAGAAGGATAGGATAATGAATGATTCCTTTTGGAGTTTTCTCTCGAACAGCTCTGTTAGTTACGCAGTGTTAGCGTCTACAAAGGGCGGCAATCGTACTATACGCTGGTCTAGGGCTAGGGCCGGCACGGCCTTGTCGCTGGCGTAACTTGAGTGACGGCCTGGTTGTCAAGCTATAGACACGCAGTACCTCGTTAAGAATTGCATACACGCTGGTTTCTTGACGCTCTGTGCAGTTTCTCCTACTGTGTGATTGAAGGGACGCAGTCGAAATCTGAACCAAAGAAAACAGTTCCTAGTCAATGCGTAATTGTTGCACAATGCGAGCGTTTTTTGTTTGTTTTAAAGAAATAGTTCTGGCAATGTCTAGTTTTTTGCATGGATGTTGTTTTTTTGTTTTCTATTGATTGAAGTAAGCTTGGTATATTATCTAATGTTTGAAGTAGCATTTTCTGTTCAGAATTGCTATTTCGCGTGTGCAGAGTAAATAACATAAGCACTGCTGACAGTTTTGCTTGTTTTGACCTGATATTAGGTACTAAACGACTACTTAGGAAATTATAAAATCACAACATTTTGATAATATTACTGGACAGTTTAAAAAGAGTCCAAAGGAATGAAACATTATATTGCTTTTTATTATAATTTTACAAAAATGAATGGTAAAAACTAACAGCTGCATTATTCGTAATTTTATTAATATGACTAATCCATTATCATTTGGTTGCATTTTCATTCATTTTCGCTTTTGTTTGTGTCAGTCATTAGTTAGAAATGAACGTGCTTCATAAAATATATCTGCTTTATAACAATACACAAATACGGGAAATTACTAATAGGTAGTTTATGTAACAAAAGAACATTTTTGGAATATATTTTTTAAGTAACTACTTATTCATTTTGAGAGCCTGCCATTAATTGCGAGGACGGTGTATCGTTTTTTTAAAGTTTTATAAAAATAACGTTACATGTATTAAATTTAGAATCCGTTACAAAGTTTATTATTAGTCGCTTACAGTCCTCATTACACAAGTTTTTGCGCGCTCTTATTTTATTTGTCAGTTCTAAATTACCTTACAGATAAAAACGACCAGACCTTCACTAAAATTTTACGCCAAAAAAACATTTAGACAATACATATTATACCTAACTAGTTTTTTGTTGGAAATATATTTTTAATTCAAGATTAATTTCCTGTCTGTATTGGCATTACAATTCAGTTTCAACCACAGACATACTTTAATACATAATAAAATATTTAATTTAAATGATTCGTTGAGTCGTTTTCGTTTGTAAGGGCCATTACAGACGGTCTGCATTCCGACTGCAACGTAACTGCAACTGCGGTCTGCTCATACATTCCAATCGCAGTTAGCGTGCTGTTGCAGACTGCAATGGAACTGCAATAGAAAGTGTATGGGCAGCCGGCAGTTACGTTGCAGCTTGCATGCTGTCAGTCTGTAAAAACCGTAAAGAAAATAACCCTGCTACTCCGAAATTTGATTTTCGAAGTTCATATCATACCGTCCTTCTGACTCTCAAATGAATGACTCTAGTCTAATAGTAGTGAGCGAAATGAGTCGAGTTTGAGCTGATGCCAGGACTCTGATGAATCTATGACGCGTTGTAACGTAAGTTGTCGGTTCAGGCGCGCTGAATGTGCCCGTTGGGGACGTGAGTGAGCGCCGCGAACTTCGCGAGAAGCTCAAGTGCAAGAGCTTCCGGTGGTACCTCGAGAACATATACCCGGAGAGCCAGATGCCGCTCGACTATTATTATCTCGGGGAGGTGAGTTGGAAATGCTTGCAATTTTAGCCTCCTAAAAGCATGCACACGGCGGTCTAAGTTTTCTTTAACCCGGATTAAGGAAGAGTGTTCAATACGTCTTGACACTTCTTAACCCTGGATTAGAAGCTATATTGGAGTAACCCTGGTCCGTGCAAGTGCACCTTTGATGTTGGATCGTTAACCTTTTCGCCGCCACGTCAAATACAAGAGACGTCAGCCATACGCCAGACTTCTTTATTGCTATACCTTAAGTTGAACCTAAACTCAATTGAACGAAGGTTGCTTTTGCATTGAAGCAATGGACGTATATGTAGGTCGTTGGCGTTGAACCTGCGGTGCTGATATATGTGTCGTTGGCGTCGAAAAGGTTAAAACCAATTTACTTGCTATAACTACAGCCAAACGACAGTGTTTACGCTGTTTTGTTCCGTCGTGCAATGGAAGTAAGACTGCCGGTGAATTACTGGCACCTGAGTTAACTCAGCCTTCTGGCTGCATAACATCTGCAGTAACTACTCTGGTATTGCTTATGTACATGATTTTGGTGCTCACTAACCATCTGGTAACCCATTTGCTCTACCTACCCATTAAATTAAAATAAAAAGGTTCTTTGCTGACTTCCAAGTAACTTTATGAGGATGATGACGGTATGATGAGATACGTCAACTATCACGACTGGACAGAGCATTCGTGAGATGCACAAAAAGCTTTTACCTTGCTACTCCGCTATCACAAGCAAGCAAGACATGGATCTCCGCAAAGTAGCCAGATTCAATAAATCATTCGTGAGATGTAACACGCTTGGTGATGGAATGGAACGCTATTATTTCAGATCCGTAACGCGGAGACGTCCAACTGTTTGGACACGCTCGGTGGCAAGGCGGGCCAGCCGCTCGGCATGGGCTACTGCCACGGGATGGGCGGCAATCAGGTAAACACTCCAAATTAAAAAAAAATACTAGCATAACTAAAAAATGATGTGTCGACACAAAAAAAATGCAGCTTAGTAGTGTTTTTCGTCGCACTCAAGCTATATAACGTATAGGTATTTTTTATAGAAAAATACACACACAAACACATTATCAAGTCTTTATTACGGGGTAGACGGAGCCTAAGGTAACGAGACTTTCAGGCCACGTTCAGCAAAACTGTGGGCGTATAGGTGGAAAGGGGAATCAAAATAGTGATGGGTTGGTAGCCGCATCGCCTATAACATGATTCCTATGATTTTCGCCCATTTCCTCGATGGGCTATTACCATCTGCGCGGGAAGAGAAGCAACTGGTATATTCTATGTTTTTCTTTGCTCCCAGACCAGCATGGAAGAAAAAATATATAAATAAAAATAGAAATATAAAATACAAATGATTTATTTATCAAACATAGGTTAAACAGAGGGTATCTAAAATAATCGTAGACTTATATCACTTGCGGCGCCTAAGGGCATACAAATGTCTTGCATGTAGGTACATTCCCGTCATGCATTAAACTTTTCACCGCCAAACATCTCGTGTTACTCGCAACTGTCAACTTTATCTTGTCAAATGAAGGTGCATTTTGCACTGCATGTACTGTTTTCATATAGTCAATGGCGGCGGAAAGGTTAAATTAAACCATGCTTGTACTTTGTGCTGCAGGTGTTCGCGTACACGAAGCGCAAGCAAGTGATGTCCGACGACAACTGCCTGGACGCGGCGCACCCGCGCGGCCCCATCAAGCTGATCCGCTGCCACGGCATGCGCGGCAACCAGGAGTGGACGTACGACTCTAAGGTAAAGTCTTTGCGCTGTGCAGAACGCGCTTGCCACGGTATTTTTTTTTATTTTTTTTTTTAAAGAAGGCGAACGAGCGAATTGGTCACCTGATGGCAACACCAAGAGGGTTGCAGCCTGGCTAAGATAGAATACCTCCTGTGCCAGCAATTTCACCGGCTGCCTTAGGTAACTCCACGCCCCGGACCCGGAACACAACAGCGCAAGCACTGTTGCTTGAGGAGGATTAACGATAAAGACTAGTAACAATCCGGGCGGACGGGGTCCTACCACCCGCGCTATTTGCGTGTTTGGGTTCTAAATACAAGTAAATTACTGAACAAAATAGACATTGTAGTGATGCTCCAGAGTTGACTTTTATTATAAAATTCTCAGATATTTTTTTTAGCTTACTTGTACTTTAGATTCTTTGCAACTCCGCCTCCCAAACCCTCCCCACCCCCCACGCGCCCGCGCCCGCGCCTAAATCGTGAAAGCGTTTTGTTGCTTTATCTATCTATGTACTAGCTGCCCGAAACTTCGTCT
Organism: Pandemis cinnamomeana; assembly: GCA_932294345.1. NCBI lineage: Eukaryota > Metazoa > Arthropoda > Insecta > Lepidoptera > Tortricidae > Pandemis > Pandemis cinnamomeana. The sequence continues at coordinate 5,810,437 of OW028715.1, read as the reverse complement.
GCATAGAATTCGTTTATCGCTATCCCGCAATAATTACGCAATTTTCCGAGATAAAAATTGGCCTATGTGTTATTCCAGACTATAATCTATCTATGTTTAAAATTTCATTCAGATCTGTCCAGCCGTTCTGGCGTGAAAGAGTAACAAGTATCCATCCATCCATCCATACTTATAAACTTTCGCGTTTATAATATTAGTAGGATTACAACTTTAATTGAAAACTCTGAGCCATCTATTATCCTTTGGTGGATGCTGGCCATCGCATCACGCTCACTCACTACACAAGAGCTGTGTCGCTCACGAGACTACCCGTTGTTTTCTTATTGTTCTTTATAGAAAGAACCGAGTATCTATCTTGCGTCCGACACAGCTATCGCTGCTAATACTGTGACTACTTTGTTGACAGACGCGCACGATAAAGCACACCAACACGGGCATGTGCCTCGACAAGCCGGAGCCCAGCGACGTGTGGAAGCCGGTGCTGCGCGCGTGCGACCGGTCGCGCGGCCAGCAGTGGCTCATGCAGGTCGACTTCAAGTGGCAGGCGAGGCGCAACGCGCGCGAGCGGGACAGCTAGTCCCGCCCCGCCCCGCGCTGGTGAGACCGCTATATACACTACAGCGCCGTGTGCAATGTTGCAATCTAACTATTCTAACTCATTAGATTGACCCGTAGGGTTCGGTTTATTGAAGTGTGATTTTATTGTTTGTTTCAGAATCAACAACGACAGACCATAATAGTCTTCCCCTCGTTAGATATCAGATTTTATTCCTTATTCCTATATCTGAAATTTTATATCTATTAGATGTATCGACATTTGTGAAGTCCTGTGAATTGTTGACAATACATAAGGTATGCTGTAATAAGTTGTATTCCCTATAAATATTGCTCAAACTTATGTATCTGTTCTGTGTGTTGTAGAGTGAGTTGTTTTGTATTAATTGGAATTTTATATGACCTATGTGAGTCGCTATGGTCTCACATTATGATTCTCAGACGGGAGTTCGTTTCTTGTATAAGTATTGTTTTTATTGAAAATGAAATTACCTTTTATTTGAACGATACTCTCTTCCATGACCAATCATTTTATTGTGAGCAGCTCATTTTCTAGTTTTTACTCAACATTTAAAATTATATTATACCCTTAATTTTAACAATGACTCATGATATTTAGTCGGCAATGCTCTAATAATGATTGTTACTACATATTTTGTTATTCAATCCGAGATATAAAAACTGCTAAAAATTACTAGGAATGTATTATTGTCTCTCCATCTAGGGCTGAACACCGATTATTGTTGATGAAGCATGAAACAATAAAAATATTTAGGTCATTCTACATTGTCCGATTCGAGGTGTCCAACTTTAAACGGGCAACGCAGAATATCCGAAAGATTTAGTTTTAGACTTGTCCATTATTTTTTCATAGCGGTGCTAACGACTTTGCCACTAAGTATACTTATCTATAATGTTTCGTTTTATGTATCGGTAAGGACGGCTAGTGGCACATTGTGCCATATCCATTGCCAGACAGCCTTAAGTTTGCCACAAATATTGTATTCTTTTAGCGAAAATTTAACTTTAGGAAATTATTACAGAAGTTATAGTTTTGTCGGTTTTTGTTATATCCGATGGACTCGTCTCGTCTTACTTTGAAAGAACTAAAAATCTAACAGTGATGTAAAGTGTTGCCTTGAAAACGAAAATTCTGAGAGGTGTTCATACACTTTTTCGCAAATCTTTTATTTATAACTAGGTATTTTTGTTTTACAGACTTTCTATTAACTTCGTATACTTATTGTTTTTCTGAACAGTTTCTTTTTCTTTTATGAGCACTAATTTTGAGGTATTTCTTAATAAACAAGTTTGGATTACTGTTAGAGCAGATTTTAGTTCGACTTATTCGACGAATATTCACGTTGTCCCTGATTTTTTTTATGATGCAACACTTAAAATACTGCTACTCGCATGCCCTTTGACGCTCAGTTTACATTTGCTTAGAAAGACAGAGAACACGTTCGTAGTTTCGGGCAAGTGTGAACTTTGCATAAGCGAGGAAACTCGCGTTGAATTTTAAAGTTATTGTAATGTGTACACGGTCACCTATACTCGAGTTTGTTGTGATATCACGTCTCACAGAGTGTTAAAGCGTTTTCAATCATGTATTTGTAGGTTTTTTCGAGTGTGAGATTGTTGTAGGTAAGGAATATTAATGATCTATAATAACGTGCGCGTTAGTTGTACAGGTATGTAAAGATTTCTGGGCGTAATTTACATTTTTAATTCTTATAACTTTGTATATAAGAATCAAAACAGTAGGCTTCATGCGGAGCATAGAAATGTGCAGAAATCTTTCATGTGGAGAGATTATGTTCGTAAATATAAAAACTGTTGCCTTGTTTTTATTAGGTCTCAAATAAATTCACGATATTGAATATGGAACTTTGTATAAATATTTTGGTGCATATCGCATTTAAAGTGAAAGGGCTTGGTGGAATAGCCTTTGTTATATTTTTCGTAACTAAAGTAGACGTTCTATGGTAGCGTAGTGTAAACGTAGACTCAAATTCACGTATTCCCGTATCTAATGCTAACATTTTATCAAGGTCGGCCCCTTAACAACGAAATTAAATTATGATAACTTTTCTATTGACTGTATTATAATAGTGATAATCTGATAATATTACGTCGATTTGTTCCATTTCGCTTTTAAAATAAGCTATGTAAGTGACGGCCAATCGAGGGCCATTTTTGTCCTCTCTTTGCCGAATTATAATTAAAGTTTTGCATTTTATTCATGTCCATATATAAATATTTATTTTGGTGTATTTCATCACAAATCATGGATAGTCCGCGCGTAATGTTAAATGTTTGAGGTCTTGTTCAGCTACAGCAACGCCTAACCTTTGCTACGTGGTGTTTATTGGATTTCATTTAATTTTGAAACTGTAGCAAGCCTCAAATATAAATAAAAGTTTGCACGTTAACACATTTATTGACGCTGCATTACAGAGTTTAAGTATTTAAATTGAAATTATTATGTTGTATTTTTCATATGAAACCTATTTAATTATTAGTATATTAGTGCTTTAGACAAGGATGTTTTTTTTGTAAATAAGTTGTTGTACGAGAATTCGATTAATCAAACTTTAGTAAAACGGTAAACGCATTCAATGGGCGAGCATTTATACATATATTGTAACATAAGTAACACGAAACTACTACAATCGACTAGTACTAGAACATATAGGTACTGTATCTAAACAAACAAGAAAAGTTTGTATGATATCAACAATCGATGCTCATAAGTAATTAAGTTTTTATCACATAGGAAAATAAAATAATTTTCAAGTAGAATCAGGGTAATGTCGTTCCACCTTTACCGTAGAATCTCACTGCATTGTTCAGATAAAATGATATTTAAGTGCCAAATTCGCAGTTTATTTTTAAATAAAATAAGAACACCATTCCAACTGAAGTTTACTAATCTTATATTGTGACTATTGAAATTAAATATTTGGACTGAATTTTATGTTTTGTTTTATTTGTAGTTTTTGGCGCCACATGATATAACTTTAACGCATTCACAGCAGTCAGCAGGTTCTCAGACCGGATATCGGGAGGAGCCGCAAACGCACATGTGCGTTCAAATTACTGCAAAAGCATGACAGCGGCACTGGGGGGGAAGTCACAAAACGCATACATGCATTCCTGGATGTGAATGCGTTAAGAGCTCGAACCTACTAGAACGTCTAGTGGTTCCACTGTTAAAAGAATCCTCACTACTGATAATAAAATTGGCTAGGTATATTCAAATGCCCGAAGGGCAAACCGAATAGAAACAGGAATTTCGTCGACCTTATGGTGAATTCTAATTAGACATTTTTATAAGTGGGACCACGAGCCCGAAACCCAGTTGTCCACCTGGTGTTCAACAGCTCCGCACAAGGGCGCCTTTTTCTGGGTATTTATTTTGCCCTTTGGGCAATTGAAGATACCTAGACCCTTAAAAGCTATGTAAAGGATGTGAACGTCTCTGGACACAGTGGAAGAGGCATTAAAATCATATGGTGGTCAAAATTAAAATCAGGTATAATATTATAATCATTTATTTATAAAACATTATTTTATACTTAATACTGCTAAACTTCTATCTTACATTTATACAATCAGAACAAATCCAAACACACAGAATACAATAACAAAATATAATAAAACCTGTGTTGGTGTAACCTGCCTCGTAGTGTGCCTTCCAAATTTCGTCACACATTCTGTGGACAGAAATTTTGACAGCACCTGCGTATTGCACTATACAGCACTAAAACGTGCTTAAAATATTATACAAGTAACATACAATGAATATACAAAAAAAAAAATAGTTACAAGTTTTAAAGAAGTACAATGTCATTAGTGTCAATGTGCAGAACCGTCAAGTTTTTGAAGGATGCTTACTGTTATCGGTGGCAAGTTCCTCAAGGGTCGAGGTTTAAAGAATTTAAAAAAATAAAGAAAACACGGTAGTTGACGGCTTTGCACTTTAAAGAAAAGTAATAAATTTCATTTGGTTATTGTTAAGTCCCAAATACCATATAAAGTTATAGTTAGAGCGAACACAGAAAATAACTACGTGAATTGTTTCATCGGGCACTGATCGTGCTGATTTGAAGGGAAGACATATCGAAGGCTCGTTGAGATCAATGATGCAAGAACGTATATTCTACGGATGCCTCCTAGTAAAGTGTCTCTGCACTGCGCTGGTGCGAGTGACGTCACTGTGGTCCCTAGAGGTGGCGCGCCGGCCGCCGTCACTCGTGCGGCATGTCCTCTGGAAGCAGCCAGCTATCTGTCTCCGCTCGCGCCAGCTGCTTCTTGAGACTGCAGTAGAGCTTGATCAATGAGTCCTGGGAAAACGAGGATAATCCTGTTATTTAAACGCTAGAGACATGTTTTATGATAACTAATCACAAGCGGTTTAGCTTTAGCGATCCGACCCTAAAGAAGCCGAAAGGCTCTAAAATATGATCTTGCAAAACAGAATCGAGAGTAAGCCGTTTATTTTTAGGGTATTAATTAGTTTTACAAAATGAGTTTATTTCATTGCTGAGATCGTGAATTCGACCATGAATTCCAAAAAATTCTTTCATGTTTTTCGCTATTTCGTAGTGGTGGTTGTATACAAACTAGGCCCCAACACCACTATATGCCTAATAAAAACGCCTTTTCAACAAATAGAAAACAATGGAGACACGATTTGATAGTTTAAAAACAAACAAGTATACCTTCTCGTTTTCCAACTGTATGACTTCTCTTTTCTGCCGGAGTTCCGGGTCGTCCATCTGTTCCTCTAGCTCTGATTTATGCTTGCTGAGGTACGCTAATTCTGTTTGGATCTGTAAAACAAACGGAATGCATTAGTTTTGTGTTTGCAGCCACATGATGAGATTTTTGGACAATAACTGAATGTGTTATTGTCTATTCCAGTTGAAAATGTGTACGGGTTAGTACGTGGACTTTCAAAACATTACTGACTAGTCACATCTATAGCTGTAATTCAGAAGACATCCCAAAAACAATATTTTTTTCGTAGATAGAATTGTATGCAGTTTTGTTAGGTAACCAGTATCCTGATTGACTTGTTCGAAAGAACAATTACTCCAGACTGGCTGATTACACCCGCGTCTTCACCCTCGTGGGAATGTAAGTTTATGTTATTCTGTGAGTTAATAAAAACCTTCATATTACACCTCTAGGACACGCAAGATTATGTCTGCCAACTGACCAGTCCCTAACTTTGGTTATTAATATGCGTTGCCCCTCAGTCAGTCACGTCAGTGTTTACGGTCAGAGTATACCTACTCAACTCACGCATAGAAACCAACAGAAGAGGAAGCACTGCACGTAGCACGAGAGCGCACAAGAATCGCGTCTCGCGCGAGATGGATTGTCCGTGTTTTTCTTACTGTTAGTTCTAGAAAGAGAGGTAGTCTATCTCGCGCAAGATGCGACTCTAGTGCGCTCTCATGTCCTGCGGCATGACAAGGAACGTAGCATCACTATGTTTCTGCCCCTTTTCAAAGCCACTTGTCGGGAGTGTGCGGTTTGGTCTACACATGTCATCATGTTTACCTTAAGATACTCCTGCGCTAGTTGCTTGTGCTCGTCGAATATGCGTTTGGACTCCTCGTTGTTGAGGTCCGGTGATATGGGGCGCAGGTGCGAGTCCAGCATCATGTGCATAGAGTCGAGCGCGGGATCGGGCTCTGGCGGCGCGCCGCCCGACGGGGAACCACTACTGTTGCCTGAGAAAGAAAAACACTGGTTAGTTATAGAGCTAACCAATACGGATCATTCAGCCTGAACGGTGACCATGAAAGACCGAGATTGTTCGTGTATGCGGATGGTGTGAACAGGCATGAATTGCACCTCACTCTCCCTGCTTTGGAAGTAAAGTCTGCCTGTCCGTTGCACAAAGGACCATGGAACGGTCGACGGACGTCTGACTGTTGTAGTTCGTCACAATATTGAGTATCTAATGTTCTGTTTATTTGTTATTGGTTACATTTAACAGGTGTTTTCGTTATTTCTTTAATCCCCTCAGGTGCGGCCATAGCCCAAGACTTAGGGGTCATGGTCAGATTTAAAATTTAAGATAATTCGTCATTTTAAAACATATGAATGGGGTCCAATCTAAACGCATAATGCATTCAATGTGGTAGCGAAACAGGAAGGCAAATGTTTCTGGTCCACTTCAAAAGAAGGTAAATCTTTTGCGGTATTGCAAAACAGGCTGTTTGTCCGTGGACTTATAATTTGTGTATAATGATACAAAATTACATTTATCAATACACTTTGCTTTCCAAGACACAAAAATTCTCCAGACATAGGTACTTTGTTTTGTATATTTGCCCTTCCGTGCTAGTGAGTTTAATTATGTAACACAACAACGTATAGGTAATAAGAAAATTATGAACTCTGACGAACAGTTTGGAGAAGTGGATTGTATTGTAATAGGCATAGTGCAATACGTTGCCAGCTTAATATCACCTTTAATTATGACGCAACTATTGCTTTTGACTACAATTGCCGAATCTGGATGATAGTGCAAAATTATCCTATTTTTATCGTAATAGCAAGAGTCATTCGTGTTAATGATGTTTACTTATCTATTGAAGTAGAAATGAAAATGATGCTTTTCCTGTTAATCCGCAAACGGATTACTATATGATGTAAAATAGTCTGTTCCATGGGAATCGAGTGATTTCTAAGTCAGGTTTATCTAAAAATCCAAGAACCAAAACGAGACAAAATATTATCTAATAGAAATATACCTTACATAAGATGAAAGTGGTGTGATTTAGTATCAGAGAAATGACTAAACACATCTTTATGATACCAAATTGTCATGGTTTTACATCTCTAAACGCAAAAATTTGGGTTTGGTTTAGACCTACAGGAAACGTCTTTAAAAGTACCACATATTAATCAACAGTTTCAGGAGCTCATGATGGGCTTACATACGAGTATAAACAGAGCGCAAAATGTATTAATATTCGCGCTGTTAGGCACCTCACGTGCTGGCGTGAATCAGAGACGCAATTATAACAATTGGCGACTATAAGCAGGCAATACGAGAACAATCCGTGTGTTTAGAGGAATCAGTCGCACTTCCACGGCAGGGTTAATACGTCAAGAGTTAAATTTACTTCGAGTTGCTGATGTCAGACGCTTCACCTAGATTTCTGCTTTCGGCATGTGATTCTTTTCCCCACAAATAGATGGCAGCAGCGAACTAAACAAGGCGACTGCTGATTGACTATATTTTTTTTATAGTTTATGAATTGTTTAGATATCAGTAATAAAAAACAACACAAGTGCAACGATGTGATAACAAGATGCAACACCGATTTTTTTCTTAAAACTTTTAACCGCGATTAGAAAAGTTCTTTAGCTGTCACTGTGAAATATTTCACGACGGGCGATGTCAAAAGTTTACATATAAGAAAAACGTAAACGTAAACTGCAACGAACAACGGAGTGGCATGGCGTCGTGTCAGGAAGAGCGGCGGAGGCGACGCGCGGCGAGTTTTCCGAGCAACGCAGCCTCATATAGGCGGAGGCGAGGCGGGGGCGTCGAGTCGGGGCGACACTCACTGTAAAATATCCAACTACAGCTGACTGTGTCGGTGATGGTGGTGACGATGCCGCCGGAGGCGTCACACGCGTCGAGGCGCTCGAGGCGCTCGAGGCGGCGCAGGCGCGCGGGCGCGGGTAGCGGGGTCATGGCGCGTCCTCTCGCGGAGACAGTGCGCCGAGCACTGCACGCCGCCGCCCGCTCGAAATAATCGGCGGGAGAGCCGGGAGCGGGCGGTGCAACAAACAAACCGCCGCTATTCGCGGTGCGGTGAGTCAGCGACGTCAGCCGGAGCTAAATGCGGACACCGTGTGCTGCCCGCCCTTCGTGAGGTTTTCTGCCGTTTTCGCTGGCAGGGCGCGCGCGCAGCGCTCTCTGCAGCCGGTCGACGACCCGCGCCCACGCGCCTCTTGCACCCGGCACCGGCTCCATGTCCCATGCTCCTGCGGCGCGGCATATAGCCCGTTACTGCCGGCTAGGGACAAACCCGGTACCATAACACGAAAACTAAACACTAACATCCGCAGAATTTAGAGCAGCTGTATCGGAAAATATGTTCCTGAAAATCGCTCTACCATGCCAGGATGTCTGCTGTTGCTAACTGAATTATAGCGCTATGACACCGACAAGTTTCAGACAGTTGGTAGGGACAAAATCATCGCGTCAAACAATAGTGGACTAAGCCAAAATTCCTTACACACGTTGACATAATTGATTACAGAGTTATGACGCAGATTATAATAGTTGAAGTCGGAGTGAACAACGTAAGTAGTGCATCAACGTAGCGTCAACATGTTTACAGCGGGTAGCTGTGACACGCGGCGTGTGCGCAGATCAAGGGCCCGGCTATTGCGGCATCGCCGGCCCTTATACATAGAGCGATTGCCACGACCAATAAAAGGTGCAGTGCGCAAAAAATTTATACGTACGAAGCGATGGTATAAGGTTAAGATCAGTTGGAAAGTTAAAAAATATTTATCTTCCCTTGAAGAAAGGTTAAAAATTGTATACCTATACTATAACTATAATATAAACTAGCGACCCGCCCCGGCTTCGGACAGGTTATTAAACTATACGTATAAACTTTACTCTGCCATTATTGCAGCATTGTTGCGTAGTTTAAAAGATACATTCACACAGACGGTATGGAGTGACTTTGTTTTATAACACTATGTGCATAAAGATTGCGAACGATAATTTGTAATTATTTAATAGTGAAATGATATTTACCAATAGCTAACCTTTTCACAAAAACGGTGATAAATAGTTGATAATCGTATTTCTCGTCTATAGCGTCGAAGTTCGGAAATGTGACAAAAACAATTCATCAGACCCGATCGAGAGACACCGGGTTTTGCCACTTAGTACCAAAGCACTAGGTTTGACGATAATAACTCGCGCATGATGGCAAATGTATATTCGGCGTATCAGGTTTGTCTAGCAAATGAAAATTCACTGAAGTCAACATTCCGGGAAGAGACAAGCAGACATTTTGGGGAGTCCTACTTCTTTGCTGCCGACATAAAAAAATGTGGTGGGGTGAGACTAAGATATCTATATCATACAGTTTAATGAATTTGTGTTGTTGAACTTATTTATAAGTTTTGGCCCAGAATTACATTTAGATAAACTTTTGAAATATGTCAATTCTGCACGTGACTCTCACTTACGGCTTCAGAAGTGACTTAAATTTAGTAAATTTGTTACATACATACATTTTTTCTCTATAAATCCAGGACCGATGACAATGCAATAATAAAGTACTTAGAGTCGGCGAAAAAAAACATGTTTTGAAATAATATTTATTTACGAAATAAATATCTAAGTTTGAAATTTCCGTTATTTTTTTTTACACCGTAGTAGATATTGCCAGTAACGTGGCAAGTGCGTTCAAGATATTTTATGAATGGTTACCCGTGCACCTAAATAACATCTGTGTAATAAATCATAATAATTCAACTAAGTACCTAACACTGGAGACTGCTATCGCTTATATTGTAACTAATTTCTCTACTGATGTTTTAGCCCTTTACATAATCGCAACAAATTCATCGTTAACTGTTTTATAATCTATAATTAATAAAAATACATTGAAGGAGATTCTTAATATAGATTGTAAAACTTTGTTTACTTGCCTTGAATTTGCCATTCTCTAACTGAAGGGAAATGTCACGTTTAGAAACATCTACGTATAAGTTAGCTTTTTGCTCGCAAAACCGCAAGTCCTAGTTTTTCTTTTTATTACGCGTGAGTCATGAAAAATTATAGACATACGTATCATGAAGCGTCTAGCACGTGCCCTTAGAAAATAATGCACGACAGAGCCGCGTGCCAACTCCTCGCTTTAATAGCTCATTACACCCGTATAACTAACGCAGCTTAAAGACTGCTCTAAATAATCCAACACATAAATCTTAACGAACAGCGGAAGTGGAAGACGAGTTATTTGTTTTAAATTTCCGCAACTAGACCACATTGTTAACATCTCGACGGGTTATGACGGCAAAATAATTCTCGAAGCGTCGTTTATAATGTTCAAACGCTTTTATAAAGTTTAAGAATAGGTATGTTCAGACTTCAGGTGATACGTGTATTTATAATAAGCAATTAGCGCAAATGCGGCGTTAGAGGAGCGATAATTAACGAGTCGGAGGCGAAGACAGGGCGCGGCGCGGGCGCAGGGGTGTTGACGGACGGCTCGCGGCCCCCACCGGCTGGATATGACTAATACACGCTAAATTTTACGACTTCTAACTTCGATGAACCATAAAATTTAAACCGGGAACAGGAAATTTTACGCGTATTTTATTCTGGCACGGTCTAAAGTTGGGACGAGAAAGCAACGAGATGCGTTATTTAGAAACAAATAGACATAAATTTAGAACGAGATGTGTCATTTGATAGACGGTAACTAATGTTAGTGACATAATTGAATTATAACGAGCGTCAGCAATGCGCGTCACATTTGACGAATCAGCTCAGGTGTCAGTTTCTCAGCCGTTTAGGAATCATGAGCTGAAACATGACAATGGACGGCAATCTGTGTTGGCATGTTGGCAATCGCAGCACTCTTATCGCACCGATCGCCCGCGGCACGATCGTTAGTGGATGCAAATACCTCGCAACGGACATTAATGGACTCTGGTGACATGTGACGGCTGTTGTTGCAGGTAGGGCCAAACAAAACATGCTAGGTAACCAAGTCTTAGAAATGTTGCAAATATAGCTGCTATATTTCACCGGGCCAGATTGCGTAAACTAAAGGTTACATTATGGGTTTATAGGGACGGCTTGATTTAGTGGCGTGTCGAAAAATCCCACAGGTCCGTCTTTCGAGTGGCGTGTTCTGCGTGTCTGTTAGTTCGGTAATCCAATAAATCTGGGTGTGAAGGAAACTTCTCTTTGATCGGTGGCGTTAATATGTTTTCGATTTGGCGTCGGGACGAGCCGCAGACCGCCCCGGTTGCGTCAGTCGCGCTGACATCTTGCGGAAACTGTCCAAGGCCCGACTAAATATTCTATAAGCAACCTGATTTATAGTTACAGCCGACCATCGGGGTAATGTCTACCGAGTCGGTTAACGCGTCTCGACATTGACGAGTTGCATGAGAGTACGAGCGAGCAGAACGTACCCTTGTACAATTTATATCTACACTTGTTTTGAACACATTATGCAGCTTTCTCGTACTTATATTTATTCCAAGAAAACCGATATCAATATTATTCTAAATAAACATGACTAAAAACTAAATGTAAAGAAAAGAACAAAGCTAGGTGTTATTTTTGCTTGAGAGAGGGTTGTTGGCACGTTTGATCGATGTTTTGTTTGAAGAAGCTCTTATCTAAATATACCGAGATCTATACTCCACTACCACTCTAATATACATACACAACTTTCTTGTCTTAGTCATAATCGTGCACAAAAACAACAGTCCCAAGTGGTAGGGTAAAATAATAAATTGTCCAAATTAAAATGCCTGCATTTACTTCAGCGTCGATTGCCAAAACATGTTCAGAATGTCCAAACTTATGTTGGGATCACGTTAGGCGGGTGACAGCGTGTTACGTCGCATCCAGCCTTCGAAAAAACTCTGATTCACCGGAGACACTTTTATTCGCTACGGAAATATCTCCGACGCGAAATTAGGCGTCCTTGCGTACAATTTTAAAAGTAAATAAGGACAATAATACATGAGCAAATCTGTATAAAGCGGACAGCTTGAATGACTCGTGCGAAAAGCACGTAAGACGCTCCACTCCCGTCAAGGGTTTGTTAGTATCTATATTAAGAGAGGCATTATTTGGGTATTTGCTGTGCTAGGAAAGAGGGCAGTTTACAATATCGTGCCAAATTCACTGCGAAACTAGAACTGGGCCAGTCACCATTAATGTGCTATTTAACGTGATTGTTTCCAGATCACATCAAAGAATTGTTTGGGTGCGGATACAAAGCAGGAGCACTGGCACCCAAGCCGACGACCTTAGCTGACTGGAAGATTAAGACCAACTAAATAAGCTTTTTATTACGGCTCTTCGTCGCAGTTTCAAAACCCAATATATTCGATAGAGACTTGGCGTTTGCGTAACATATTTCTTTTAAACAAACCGAAGATCTTTGTTTAGCTTCGTATACTACAGCGAGTGGGCGAGGGGCCGAGTCGGAAGTGGATTAAAGGCGAATTATAGCCGGTGGCGTCGTTAGTAGGGCATTTTATTACTGATGATGACATAATACCTACGGCTATTCTTTAGCGATAATACATCACTGAATACTTGGACTTTTGGCTCGTCGTTTATCATTCGGGATTGTTCGTTTACCTTCAGTCTGACGACTAGCCCCGCCTAATGGCGTTGCTCGTGAATATAAATACTACACATCTGATTGAGCAACCTAATCGTATTAAAATCGGGCATGTATCGCAAGTAATAAGCTTCAACATTTCAAAGAACCCGTTAATAGAGAAACAAACTTAAAGTAGTTTTTTTTTAACTCTAATATAAATCGATTCGAAGGGCAAGTGCAATATGTAACAGATGGCTGATAGGATAGTACTCGCATCGGCAATAGGAAGTAATACAAAAGCTATTGGCAAAGGTGGCGTTGTGAAATAGCGCGGCTGACTCACGCGGGTATTTGAGGCGCGCGGACGACCAGCCCCTTCGGAAAGTTCGGAGAACGATCGCTCGGTTACACATTATTAAATTTTCAATTATACAAATAACAAATTATACTTTTATATCCACTATGGTACGAGGCAAGCCCCAATGTCATTATTTATTCATTAAGTCGGCAAATACTCGTTTTAAAACTCTATTGTATGTGTGGACTCTATAAACATGATCTACCTAAATGGTTTATATTTTGAAGCCAAAATAAAAACAATACAAATACTTATAAAATTTTAAAATATACCCTTCGATAGCTGCAGCAGGAAGAATACATTTTATTTTGTATTTAAGTGAATAATAAAGTAACCGACTTTTTTCTTCATTTCATTTTATTTATTTTTAAATCCTGCTACTTAAAAGAAAGCTTGTTTTAAATAACGATGTAACAGTGTCATCATAGCAACTTAAAACCGCTTTTCGAATGTGCAAGCCAGATGGCAAAATACGCGAGTAGAACCTGGCACACGCCACGGGATAGGCACTTGTGTAAAGTATTTGTTTCAGTGACAAGGACCAGTGAGAGGCGATTACGCGAGAGCTGAGCTAATAGAGAACCGACATAACACGGGTTAGCGTAAACGCAAGCCCGCGGTAAGCGCCGCGGCCGGCAGTGACGCAGGCGCGAGCCCCGACCTACTTATGTCGTCGAAAAAATCAGCAGATGTTCAACTTTGAGGCGGGATATATCGAGCGGGGCAGAATGTGTTGTTCCGAATAGAAATAAACTTGTCACATATTTTGATTGTATCTAGAGCGGGCGGTTAGTCATGTCGCGGAGTCGATGCCAACGGCCCGGCCGTGCCTGCGAACCACAGCAGCTATAAAGGCAAGGCAACGGTTCCAGACCGGGCTGCTGAATCATGGCGGACGGCACCGGCCAGGCGCCGTCTGCAAAAAGTCTCCACGCCAATCTTTTACGACTCCCATCTAATGTTTATTGTGACAACAAAAGAATGTACTTATCAACAAATCCCACTTAATTTCGTGTTAGTGGGATTTGACGCAATAAAAATGTAAAGTCGCTTTCGCTCGACCGCACTGGAAAGCAGAAACGAATAAAAGCTGTGGTAATTTGCTATAATTGTTTAACAGAAATACCCACATTATCATTGCGGCCTACGCTCACTACGAATAAACCGCGCGCACGTGCTCGGGCGCTGTTACATTTCAACAAACAGTTCTTTAAGGGTTCCCTTGAAATAGAAGTGCGCGAGCTCGGTACTCGGCGCATGATAACCGTTACGTAAACAGAATTATTTTTGTATCTTCAAAGAGGGTTGTTTTATTAGCGCGCTTTGAGATGTCGCTACAATAAAGAGTTAACAATGGAAATAAATTTAGACCGGTCGTAATATTGGACAGCGGCCGAGCGAGCGGGAAGGCGAGGTGTCGGTTGCCATAGGCAGTGGCGGTGGCTGGGATTAATCTAGCTAGTATATTTAATTGTTTACATCTGCGGTGCACGCGAGCCCTACCGCGCATCGTAAAATAATTAGCGGTGATTCATCGGCGCGCCGAAAGCCGCTCGCGCACGATCGCGCTAGGCGCGGGCTCTTGGCATAGCCTTATGACAGCCGATTATTCCGCTGTCGGCGATCGTTAGTGCCGATTACTTTACTGCGGTGCGTTGGATGTCAATATTCTTTGATATAAAACTACCGTGAGAAACAAATATTATTCCATTATCAAAATAGAACACGCGGGCCACTTACGTGTATAGTTCTAAAACTATCCGTGTTTCTTCTTCAATATTCCCGGTGGCTTTCCACTTGGGCTCACCTTGAGAAAGAAGCACGGATTGGTTCGAAACTTGTCGTGCATGCCTCAATTACAAATACATGAATGATCCGTGTATCTATCCTACTTCAATATTTAGGTCTGACAATACTCTTATTTTACACGGCAGTAGTACTAAACAAGTTCACGGTAAGTAGGTACATATAAAAATACCAACGAAAATTATGCATTCTTCGAAAATAGCAAAAACCAAACGAAGTGAAGTCCATGCGAACGAGTTGCGGACGCCAGCTCATAAATTTATAAAAAAAGTAAAATTTACTTAATACATACATAAATCACGTCTTTATCCCTTACGGGGTAGACAGAGCCTAAGGTGACAAGACCTAAAGACCACGTTTAGCATGATTGTGGGCGTAAAATTTACTTAATGAAATAACATTATCTGATAATATCTAGTTAACAGCGTAAATTACCAAATTAAAGATATATGTGAGTTATGAGCACTAAATACAATTTGTCAATATTGAAAACTTGTATTATTTCTCGAGAGACATGATTTACACAAACTACGAAACCGTTCAACTCACGATTAAAAATCGACTGATTGCGAAATTGGAAAAGAAAGCTTGTATTTTGGAACGGAAACCTTAATTTCAATATTTTCAATTAATATCATGCCAATAGTGTCAAAGTATAAGAACCACTTGCTGGCCCCAATTACCTATGTAGGTAAAGTTGTATACGGCAAAGAAATTTAAGCAGATTTTGCTGAAAAATATCAAGCTTGATTTGGTTGTAAGTACCTACCACAGAGCGTAGCATCACGTTATTAGGTATTCGTTTCATGATTTAACTTTAACTTACATATATCCAGTACGGGGTAGACAGAGCCTGAGGTAACAAAACCTAAAGGGCACGTTCATCAAAATAGTGATGGATTGCTAGCCGCATCGCCTATAACATGATACCTAAGCATTTCGCCCATTCCCTCGATGGGCTTTTACCATCTGCGCGAGACGAGAAGCAACTGGTACATTCTATGTTTTTCCTTTGCTCCCAGATCAGCATGGAAGTGCACTTTGATTTGCGAGAGTAAAATTGAAGTAATCTTATTTTAATTTCTGTGTCAATTCCAATTTCATCAAAATAAGTTTGTTCGTATCTATGAATATGTATAAGTAAAGTATTAAGTGCAATTGTTTTATTTATCAGGCAAGTACAATAAGCGCTAACGCAAGTTAATTCTTATGAAATTTTTGTTACATGGAGCAGGAAGAGAACACATAATTTAGCCGTGAAATGACCTTCAAAGTCTAGTATGTACAAGTCAAACAACCTCTCAAGTTCATCTCAGTTTTTGCTACGGTCAAGTTATGACTAACCATTGTTAGATTTACGTCTGGCAAAACAAAATTAAACACGGCCAGAGAAATATGTCGACATAACTAATTAAATTGCATGTTCGAACGAGCGGCAGCGAGATCTTTTGAAATTAAACATGGTGGTAAGATGAATCTGGCAACCTAATTAGAGCATGGAAACTGTAGATAAAAGATAAGCATGGATACAGTACACGACCATAAAGATTCCACTTCGGTCTTTGGAAAGAGACAGCTGGTGTCACGTAAGTTACAGCGAGACAACGCTCTAAGAAGCCGAAGTTAGCCGAGAATACCATTGAGAAATGCTTATGGCCGGGTACTGTACCATTTTCGATCAGCAACAGAGTACATAATCAGTTGGGTTTGCTCTAATTGGTCCTGGTTAGAATGACTTGGAATGAGGTGTATTTTTTTTTTGCAATTTCGTAGGCTGTCACTGCCTTGAATTACTGAAGGTTTAGTTGTAATTTGACAAGGTCTTGAAACTTATGGCAAGTAGTGACGACCTTCGAAAGTACGGCGCAACATACTACTTCTAACTTACCGCAATGAGTATAGGTTATAGCAGTAGGCTTATTGTCTAACTCGCTCGCAATCGCCATCGTGTTCATCTTGACAGTTCTTGTATGAATGTAACAGCTAGCTGATTTCGATGACATGAACTGTCAAAATGAACACTGTAACTGTGTCTGAGCTTATTCGTGTACCTATCCATCTAATCCATATCCAGCCTATACAAGGTCTGTTAGAATTTTTCTGGGATATTTTATCAGGTGACTGTGTTAGTTTGACTGAACTCTACAAAGATTTTCCATTAAAATTTCAAATTTAGTCCCGCCCTTGACTTGGTTCACTTTGAACATCGATCAACGTATGGAAGCATTTGTCAACTATGATTCGAAAATCCTGAAAAACATTAACTTAGGTACGGTCAAGTGCAAAATAAGTATCGACACGAACTTCTCAAAAACATGCCCCACGACCTTATTACGCTGGTGTAAGAGCGTATGGTACTTATTTTTGAAACTTTGACTAGATACATATTATTACACTTGACTGTACTTAATCAAGCTAACTCAACGGTCTGCTGCAATATTCCGTTTTTTTAAAGAGATATTGTATGCATCTCACTGCGGCGCATAGGAGCTCAGAATGAGAGGAGTTTGGGCTATAATTCCCACCTGGGCGCAGTGGCGAATGGGACGTTCACACACCATTGAACTGCTTCACAGGTATAGGTTTGCTAACGATGTTTTTCTTTACCGAAAAGCTTAAGGCAAATTTCAAATGTCATTTCGCGCATAAATTCTCAGAAGTGCGAACCCGAGTTCGAACCGCCGTTTCGTCACTTGGAAGACCATAGGTCCAACCATTAGACTACCACAATTTCCCTGCGACTATACCTATATTTAAGATACATTTTGATACATGATAATGAGTAAAAGTTTGATTTTTATCTAAGGTCTAGCTAATGACGATGCTCAAGAAAACATTTAGACGACAAGGTATTACTACATTCATGGTGAACAAATGCGGCTATATCAATTTACCACAGACCACAATAGATAGAAACGCCTATAAAAGGGAAAGAAGAATAATTTGCGAAAACCAAAAAATCTGGTGAATATCAAATGTAAATATTCTCATAGAAAGTACGAATCTCTTCGAAGATAGTAGAGGTAGAACCAGGAATATTCGCGGGATGTTTGAGTAAATAATTTATTATTATTAATAAATAGGTAAACCTCATAACGTTAGTACATAAGGAAACGCGTCATGTAAGTTATTGCGACGGACGTCAGGTCAAATATTTGTCAAGACAACACACCAAATATACTCACTCATGAAAACGTCAAGGAACAATTCCAATTTGTCTTGTTGCACTGTTATCGAAACTTGAACAGAACAGTCTGTTTTAGGCATTTCACTGGATTACAATAACATGGGGATCGTTGAGGGCGCGAGCGTTTACGATTTACTACACTGTTTTGATGCTCGACTCGCCGGTGGGTGGGTGAGTACGGTAGGGCACGGGACGCGGGCGCCGGTCGCGTGGCTGCACCCGAGTGCAGGCGTGCACTGTGGCTGCGAGACTGTACGTCGCTCCCGGCCCGTCCCAATCCTCCCCGATAACCTTAAATTAGATTAATTGTATCTGGCTGATTCACGCGTGCCCCGCGACGCATCGCTCCGTGTTCGTGACACCAGAATAATGCGTTAGCTTAATTTAAAACGTAAAAACATATTTGTCGCGCGAAAGCTCAATGAAATCTTTCAATATTTCATTCAGCAAGCATCTACCTCGACGTGTCGGTACGGAATCTGATTCTGAAAAGGCCGTTTCAACTTCGACTAACTAATAGAAAAGTTAAAGATTGTATTTTTAAAGCAGAAAAAAGTAACAGCCGCATAGATTTTCTTGGACATGTAAACGATAATCGGTAACGGGAATCGATGGAAGCTGGCGAGTCCGGCGATCAAAGGCCGGCGTTACTGTATAAAAATCAACACATTTGTTTATTTGATCTGCGCATAACGGTCGAAAAGCTCGCCTCGACGGCACCCATGAAAATATTACGACTATTATTTACTTTAACGCTGTGCTGTTCTTACCACATTGACGTCGGCCTGACTCAGCAGGGCAGGCCGGGGAACTATGCGGAATATTTATCGAGGACGTATTACGCATGCGACAAAGTTTCACATAAAATTTCAATCTCACGAGAAAACACGGTCGAAGTGGAGAAAACTTGGCACGTAAACCTTGACAGAACCATTAGCTTGTAAAGTGAAATCAGTAAGCACATTACCATATACGAATAGCATCCCTAGCGCAGGAAAACAATAAGTGGTCAGTGCGATGTTTTGTTTCGAACTGGATTTCAGCCAAACAATTCGGGATTTTAGAGAGCTTTGATTTTTATTCCATGAAACTAAAGAAAACAAATGGAATCCTCAAAGTGTCAGTTTCAATGTACCTCAAATTTAATACGTATAGGTATTGGTGCGTAGTTTTCCACACAATACGAAGGCGACGTTTGTCTGCGGCGCACGCGCCGGCCGGAAGCGGCGGGTAAACACAAGACGATCCGTCTAGCCATCTGCGAATCGATATTGACGCGACATGTGCTTTTAACGTATTTTCTCCTGCTTGTGTAATGCTCTAAAATAACCATGGCATTTGTTTTTCCCTGTCCAACTTGATTCTTTAAAGCAAAGATGGAGAACATGAAATTTTTAAAAAGATGTAATAACTTTGATAATTAATAAATCTCACACAGATCAACAACTAGCAAGATAGTGACATTACCATAAATAACTCGGTTAACACTCCGTTATAATTAGTGGCTCCTAGAAAAGCAAATCAAACAGTTGAGTGCACGTTGATCACCATCTAAATGGCAACACGAATAGAAAACGCTTCCTGGACACGACACGAGCGGGTTACCGAGAATAAAATAAGGAACCGATGTTAACCAACAAGCAACCCCGTTCCCGATCTAACAATACTTCGGTTGCGATCGGTCGTTGGTCCCGAACCACGTTTCCTAGAAGGTAAGCGGACACAGTCTAAAATAGTCCAGTGCCTCTTCCGAGGCGTGAGTCACGCCGGGACCGACCGGACCGCATCTGGACCGCACCGTACATCAAATCAACTGATATAATAATGCAACTACAACACGCCAAATAAAACGCGTGGTTAAATATGGAACTAACCGATTCGCATACAAGCGTGTAATGTAACATCTCAACACACAGTGGCGCCGCTGTTATTTGTTTTTATGTTTTCTGAGTTCTATGAAAACCATGCGAGGCGGATTGAGTTTACAAACTAATTTAATTGCCAAAGCGTGATCATAATCTGCATTCTTCTGGCCGCCTACCTTTTAAGAGTTTTTTCGCCCTTGTAGTTATAATGGATTGCAAAAAATGATAGATACATTAATTCATAGGATCGTGGATTCTTATTGGAATGCGAGATGGCTGCGATCTGATCCACGGATGACACCAGTCCGGGTGTGGGCGTTTATTAGTGTAATGTAGCCATTAAATGTCCAGTAAGCTTCTTATATGCCATAAACAAGTTTATAGTCACTTAACACTGGTACCTAATGATTTAACTGACATCTACAAATCCCGTCCAGGAAAATGGTAACGAAAAATCATTGTAAGAAAAAATCAACCGTCGAACGAGTTTCAACGAACCATCACGTATTTTTTGCGCGCGAAATAAGAATTGCAAAAATATTTTCGTGTTGACTTTCCTCTTATCCAACTAAATTCCGAGGATAATCAATCATATAGTCTGTTAAAATGGAATGAAATCGTAGACGGGAAAAAAATACCTGTTGAACCAGCAGACGATTTTTTTTAAATACACCGACGAGCTAAAATAACAAAGTCTGGAATTTATATTTGTCAACATGAATATTGTAAGGAAAATTCCATACAAATAGACAGTTTCCGTCATTACATCGTGAATATACTTATGACGAGCTAAACTGAGCTTTTATTGAAATAAATTGACCATCCGAATCGGATCAGAAATCCGTTGGTTATTAAAAAGATAACGTGCGATTACAACGCCATTACTAATGAAATACATACATACATAAATTACGTCTTTATCCCTTACGGGGTAGACAAAGCCTAAGGTGACAAGACCTAAAACCCACGTTTAGCATGATTGTGGGCGTATAGATGGAAAAGGGAATCAAAACAGTGATGGGTTGCTAGCCACATCGCCTATATAACATGATCCCTAAGATTTCCACCCAATCCTCGACTAATTAAATTCTTACATAAAAATACTTCAAACTACTAAAAACTTCCTACTGCGAGTGGACATAACTACACTTGCAAAAATGTGTCTACACATTCTAATTGCCTATCAGAAATATCGCTAGGCGCACGACAGTGCTTGTTTATCCCGCTGAGTCAGACGAAAAAAAAACGTAAACACCCGTTTGAGATGTTTACATAGAATAAGGAGTTCTATTTCAAACAGATATAGGAAGTTGGATATATGTAATTGTATGGCGGAGCGGTGACTAAGCGCCTGATATTTAAGTGTCGGTATTCGCTCTCGGGTCGCGACGAGTCTGAAACTTCTGGGTACCACCGTATTTGTATACACATGCGTTTTTACGAGTACCAGCAACGGCTATTAAGATTCGCTAGTATGCAATGAATGTTATGCGTGTGAAGTGCGGTGAAACGGCCTCCGTGTTGGTATTCTAAATATTTGTATATCTATATTCAATTCTTGGTTTGGGCGCTAAAGCACATCCCTACTAATAATATAAATGCGAAAGTAACTCTGCCCGTCCGTCGGTCGGTCTGTCTGTTTCTTACGCTTTCACGCCTGAAGCACTGAACCCATATTAATGAATTTGGTACAGTGATAATTTTAGCCCCGGGGAAGGACATAAGATAGTTTTTATCGTAGAAAATTGTTTAGTTCCCGCGGAATAGGGATAAGCGAGTTCTGCGCAGACGGAGTTGCAGGAAGTTAAGTGAAGTAGGTTTTAATTAAAACTTACACGCTGTTAGTAACACCAAATGGGACTGCCAAAAGAACATCACAGCAAATGTATCCTATCCCACTGTCATAACAATAACTTTCACTAGCACAAAGACTCTTAGCAATGATCAAAACAAAAAACAAATGCCTTTAACTGGAATCCGCAAGCGTTCTTGTAAAAAACAAACTGCATAAACAAAAGAGTAAAAATTATCCGTTCCGAGAACGACAACGCCTAGCAAAGCTGTGAGTCACCATAACTGCATGTCCTGGCAAAAGGACTTGGGCTATTTCGGAGTGGTTACTCACGCGTGCAATGATGCATTACTAGCCGATCTTGCGCGATGCGATTAAGCAACTGCAGCAACGCAACGATACCGAATACACTTTAGTTTAATTTAGCTCTACCTATTTATAATAATTATAAATGATAAAAAAATACCTATTTTCCTCGGTCACGTCATAACTCGAGAATGCTACTAACAGTTATTCGAGTACTCAAAATTATGGCAGATGGCAAGTAAGTTTGTTATTAGACCCGTATTTCGCGTGTGTATGTGTGTGTGTGATTATGTCACATTATAAAGACGTGTGAAGCTTGAGATTTATCAAGTTGTGATATACTCAATCAATTTAATATCTCGAAAATTAGACTTTATCCAGCAATGTTTTATATTCCTTTTTGTTAGTCCAAATAGTCCCTGGAATCTTTGGTTAAAATGTGTCGCATAACTCGTTCCCACAGCGTACATCTATTTATGTTTGTTCTCCAAATATAACAATAAACAATGTCTAGTTATTAGACAGGTGCTTCACTGTTGAAAGTCGCTGTAGAATCTAAAATCTTCGAAGAAGCCTTTAATACCGCTTTCTACTGCAAATTATCTGTTGATGTTGTTATTGAGGATGATGAATCTATTATATTCCAGATGGGCCAAGATATTTTACCTCAAAATATCTAAAGATTATATATTTTGGTTTTCTGGTTTCATATTTATAAGTGACATGATGTTGGGTGTAGGGATTAGTGAAATTGACGTACGCTAGTGGCGCCGCGGTCGGATTAAATCTGACTACATAATCTTGGTAAAAACTACATGTATTTATAGAATATGCGGGAAAGTATTACGCTAGAATCCATAGAGCAAGACGACGATAATATTCGATAGAACATTCTGTTTAACTTAATTATTATTATAAAAGTAATCCAAAATTAGTTTTTGTTGAAACATTTCATTTTCGAGACAATCATTTTTGCTGCATATATATACTTATTACATTGTCGTCCATCCTACAATGTACACATTTGACATATGCATAGGTACAACAAACATTGCAAGGATGAAACCTTGTAAAAACAATTGAAACCTCTTCCTTGTCAACGGCGTAGGTGAGTTTTTGTGCAAATGACAGTAACTGTAACTAGAAACAGTACGGTGACTGACTGACTGACTGCCAGACAACCCACAGCCTAAACTACTGGAGCTAGACATTTGAAATTTGGCACGCATGTAGGTACCTATAGTATCATAAAGGTGCAATAAGAAAGGATTTTACGAAATTCCCACGGGATAGGGAAATATCCTGACTTTGTTTGTTTCTTTGTTTAGGAGGTTATCTCTGAAACTACTGAGCCGATTTCAAAAAAGATTTCACTAATAGAAAGCTGTACTATTTTTGATTGGCAAAGGGTACTTTTTTTCGGGAAAATGCAAGATTCCCTTGGGATAAAAGTAAGTAAATTCAATTTCGGGGCTGATTTTAAAAACTCTTTCACTAATAGACAGCTACACTATCCCAGATTGACATAGGTTACTCTTCTCCGGGAAAATGTTGATTTCCTGCGGGATAGAAATAAGTGAACTCAACTTTCACTCTGATTTTAAAAATTCTTTCACAAATAGAATGCTTAAAATCCTTGAATGACATAGGCTACTTTTTATCCGGGAAAATATAAAATTCCGAAACAATGTAACTTTCTATTAGTGATTTGTTTAATTGATCTAAAGAGTTATTTCTATACTGCGGCAGCTTTGTACTTTTCCGGAAAAGATGCATACCTACATACATACAATTCCTATATTCTTATCCCGCAGGAACTTTGCATTATCCCAGTAGGTATAGATTGCTTACGTTATTGTCTACGCGTACGAAGTCACGGGGAAAAGCTAGTATTACATACCAGAGAAATCATCACGATCGCAGATGAATAATGGTAAAATTGACGTAATACTCTACACAACACAACACTTGAAAATCGAAATCAAACGGTTTGACTGTATTATATTCGCAAAGGTTTCTTTTAAACGTCTTTTTCGATACTTACAGCACTTGCTTTCAATATTAGTTCATCACTCTGTACTTAATGCATCTAGTTATTTATACGAAAACACTGTTGCTTAAGTATGTTTTCTCATCGATTATCTATCAGACATATTGATGGCATCCATTACGATCTCAGTCTACGTGATAAAAATATTGAGATGATATCGTTCAGTTCGTATTAGAATTCTATTTTATACATAACAGCTATTAAAATGAATTATATCATACATGTATATCGTCTCCCTGAAATTATATTGCTGTAGAAATTCACGTTCTTTTGGAAATGATCAGGAATAAAACATTTTTAAAAGTAAATATTGCTCGTAGCGCCATCTAGTGAAACATTTCAAGCAATGCAACATCAGCTTCAGAATTTTATTTCCACATTACATCAACCTAATATGTGACAAGCAGAATTACAACAATTCACGATCGTTGTCGTAAATAGATATATCAATTAGATAAAGATAAAACAAACAATCAATATGATTTAGGCTTCCAGCATTTCTGGCAACTCTATCTCTGACACAGTGATGATGCATAACCAGGCGGCTTTGGTATTATGATAAAACTTACCCATCGTGAAGAATTTGTCGAAACCCGCCATGTTTTTGACTTCTACGTAGTCATACAGTGCAGCGTCGCTCAGCTCCCACGCGTTCTGAAAATAAGCACCAATTTCCTTGTAACAAACGCGAGGTGAGGGCGAAACACAACGATCGAATCCATAGTTTTACACGGGAAAATGGTGATTCATGCGATAGATAATAAATAACAATGTTTAGATATTCCGTTGAGTAATTGATAGTATCAGCTGTAGGATAACGATACTCGGAACCGAGTTCTAGTGCACTTAATCCAATAAAAATGAATAATCAGCAATTATTGTGAATTGATTTTATAGACATTATGTAGATAAGTAATAAAAAAATGACTCACAGGGTCTACTTCTATTTGTAAGGGGGTCTGATATCTCGCGTCGGCCGGCAATCTCGGTACGTTCCCATTGTACTCCTTCATTGGCGTCATTGGGCTGTTTCCTGCACTTAGTCTGTCACAATAGTTTTGATTGTAGTCCTCCCGACTCACTGAATTGGTGTTTGTTGAAGCCAAAGGACTCCTAGCCGGGGACAACTTGTCGTTCTCCCTATTCCAATATTGCTCTATATCTATATGCCTAGGATTCATATTACCGATATTATAATTGACTATGGGGGATAGTCCTCTAGGTGATGAACTTTCACTGAATATATTAGGGCTCCTCGCGATTCTCAGAGTATCCTGGGGCGTGCTGCCTTCGCTTAGCATTTGTACCCTATCTGAAGGCACCGGTGAGCTAGAGGTTCTCTGTATGACCGGTGATCTGCCAGGGTCTAAATGCGTTTCCGGTTTTCTGAATTGCTGAGGGATGTTGACGGGGCCTATTCTATTGTGAACGTCTGGTTCCTCCCGTGGTAGGGCTGTCGTTTTGGGCTGGGACTCGGCAGCCATGAGATGTTGTAGTTTGGATACTTGTGTTTCTACGAAGCTGCGAGGGCGCGGCGAGGTGGGTGGTTTGTTTGTGTTGCGGAGTTGTACAGGATTGGACTGCGTCTCGGTGGGGTAAGTGACGGGGTTGGAGAGCTCCTGGTCTCTGTCGAGGCTGTCCATCGTGTCGTAGATCATGTACTCCTCGTCTATGCTCTCAGAGTCTTCTTGCTCGCAATCGTCATAGTTGATAGGCGTATCTGCGCCCGGGAAGAAGTCGCTTAACGCCGCCATTATTTCTACTACCTGGAAAACATCAACAAGTTTTTTTAAGAACGTTTATAACTTGAAATGACTAGGTGCAATGATTTTTTGTTTAAGTAAAAAACATTTTTGCAAATGCAGATAAAGTCCTTTAATTAGTGGATCTGTCTAATGATCTTGATCCAGATCACTTTTTCTTTTTTTTTTGTATCTTATATTTAAAGAGGCTTTAGCATCCCCTCCCCCAGAACCAGATCCTCTGGTGTCAGATCACTTTGTGGTCGAGTTTTGACACCCTCAAGTAAATCAAAACCTATGAATACAACTCAAATTGATCTAGTTCGGCAAGATAACTATCATCATCGTGATCTCCAGCTTGTATACCTACTGGGCACAGGCCTCCTCTTACCCTCGCGGATTGGGAACTTCACACACACCATTGAATTGCTTCGCAGATGTGTGCGGGTTTCCTCACCTTGTTTTCCTTCGCCGAAAAACTCATGGTAAATTTCAAATGTAATTTCGCACATAAATTTCGAAAACACAGAGGTGCGAGTGCGAGCCTGGGATTCGAACGCACGACCCTCTGCTTGAGACGCCAGTTCAAACCACTAGGCTACCACGTCTTAAATAACTGTACCTATATATAAATACAAAGACAAAACGAAAATCTCTAATTTGAAGTTTCGTATAATTAGGAAAAAAATAGCAATTACAATTTCTCATTACTTTTGTAGTTTAAGTATCGACCACCTAGCTAGTCGTAAGTAGATATATTACCGTATGTGGGGTTGTATTTTTTCAACAGCAAAGTCGAGATTTTCAGTAGGTTTTGTTGTTAAGAAATTTTTGGTGCATTCATAGTTTATGAATTTAGCTCGTTAACTTTAATTAACTCGTTAATCCGTTAATCGTTAATTAACGAAGTTATCAATCTACTTAACGGACGACTTTAAGTTAAGTTCAAAAACTGTTAACGCTCGCGCTCTTATTAAGTTTCGTTAAATTGAACTTCCGTTAACTTTAGGCCGTTACATTAGTCATTTTATTGAATAAAACACTGCTATCTCATTTACTGTTGCAGTAGAGCGTCTCGTATCTACGGGCAAAGATATTTTACGGGTTAAACGATCATGTCAATATTAATTTTCTAATGCAAAATTACGATTAATACCTTTTCATTTATCAACTTTATTATCAGAATAAATAAATGTGTGTTTAATTTTTATTTCTATTTCTATTTGTTTTTTTGGTTAACTTTAACTTGCGTAAAATTTTTGGAAATTTAACGCTCAACCAATTATCGAAGTTAACTTTTGTAATTAACGACTAACGAAGTTAACTTTTGGATTAACGGTGCCCACCTATGATAGCTAGTAGGTACAGAACCTACGGCGGCGTGCGAGTATACTGGTGCCATTTGGTCAGTTTCTGAAATACATACCTATGTACTTAAAAATTGGTAAAATTGTTACCTTAGCCATGCTAGGTCTCTCCGCCGGCACTTTGTGCCAGCATTGTGTCATCAGCTGCTCTATAGGTTCTGGACATCCTTCTATTAGATTTGGTCTTTGTCCTGTAAAGTGTTTCATAAAAGAATTAGCAAACAAGAACCCTGTAGGTTACTGAGACATAAGTATGACTAGGTTCCAACAATTTCTCAATTGAGATATAAATATAAAGTACAATGAGATCGCCATTAAGTGGAAATACAGTTTAATTCTATAGTATTATTTATTTCATCGTTTTTATTCAAATAAGTACAAAAATAACATTTGCGACGGATTGGTACACGCATATATCAATCGCTCGTGTCTGTGCAATTTTCAAATAGTATAAAAAAAATCAAGAAATTCCTTTACAGTTTATTACAGGGCCGATTTGTCCTTTGTATTTCATTATGGTCATAAAACCATTAACACCTATTTTGCTAAAAGTGTACTTGGACTAAACTAAACGATCGTGATACAGTTAAGTGCGAGTGTGGCAAACGCTTTTTCTAAATTCTAGTTTCGAACAATTTATAGTCTCTTAGTTGATATTTTTATTCTGAATTTTGTGGGTAAGTAAACTTATAATACTAACCACCGACATTTTTCTTATGAAGTCAGTTTCGCATAAACTTCATGAGTGCGTTCAAACTGTTACCTATCTTAGATAGATAGGCTATCTATCCTAGAAACAAAAAGTATCAAAAAGACTTGTTCGCATTATACACATAGCACGCGCGTCGCCAAAGATGGCTCAATCCTTTGACCTATTGTACCCGAAAGATAAAACAATAAGACGAATCGGTGCAAATTATATTTCGTTAAGATTTAATTTAATGTCTGTTGTATGTCTCAACATTAATAGACTATTATTACTCATGTTATGAGTCATAAATGAACTGTCATAAATATTTAAAAGCACTTACTTAGTTGATTAAACATCACAGGTATTTAAACGAAATTGCAAGTACTAGTCTCGAAAATTACAAACAGAAGTAATAAACATTAGATAGAGCAAAATTCTTGAGACCTGTTTCTGTGAAATAATAGTAAAAACTAAAGCCATTATGAATTAGTATCTAATCTTTATCAGTGTCTGTGTATCATTGCTTATTGTGAAAATCAGTCAGAAGCAGATATTTGTACAAAGATGTGTGTAAAATGATTTTCACACAACACTTAACCACAGATAAGAGAGTAAAACTTCATGCAGTTTTTTTAAATTGTATGTAAAGTTCTTTTTTTTTAGTTATTAAACCAAGAACTTTGAGAACAACATTTCATGCTTTTACGCACTGTCAGTGGTCCATTGATTTAACTATGACAAAAAGTAACAAGAGAAGATGATTTCGGTCAACATGGGGACCAGCATGCATTTGTACCTTTTTAAACAGTTGGAACTGTGAAAGGAATGAATGCTTTAAGACACAAAAACCATTAGGCTGTAGATTTTTATATGTATCTAGGTTAAAATGAACAAAAAAACATTTACCTTGCTACTCCGCTACTTACGTGCAAGATAACCAAGCCTGTGTGAAATACAGTAGAATCCGTTTAATATGACTCCGCCTATATTGACCAAGCGCCTAATACGACGTAATTGCACAACGAAGTTTGGTTTTCTTATAAAACTCTTTATAACGTCCGATACAATGACTTTGGTTACAGTGACAATTCGTTTATTATGACCCATTTTTAATAAATTATGTCCGGTTATAATGACCGACATAATGCTTTACACCTTCGGCAATGTTCGGCAGGGCACTTGACGCGCGACGATGTTCGGCACGTCGCTTGTTTTTGTTTTGAAATGAAAAAATATACATACCTACATGATCATACTTATTACGTACAATTTTATTTTAATATAATATGCTATTTTTCTCTATTAAAATTAATATTTACCTAAAAAAACAGGTTGTTTATTTTCTCATAATGCTTTGTATGACGTCCACTTAGTATGATGTGTTAGTCATTTCCCTGCAATGCCATTATGAACGGATTCCACTGTATATCTTTTTCATGCAATCTCTCCCTCCACTACTTCCACATAAAACACATAATCCCACAAACTTAACTATCCCTTACAGCACACAAACACTGACGCGTTTCGATCCCTCTATGGGATCATTCTCAAAGTGAGCACAACTATTACACATGCTGAAAAAATCCAAATAAACATTATATATTTCGCACGGGATTGGTTATCTTTCACATAAGTAGCGGTAAATATTTTTTGTTCATTGAAATGGAATGCAAAGTAACGCATGATTCAATAAATGTTTATAGGTCGAAAAAAGTTATCTATCTACCCCAGAAAACGTTGGTGTGTGTGTATGCAAATGTTTAAATGTTTTTGTGCAAGTATTGTGTTTTTTAGTACATGCGCTGGAAACCTGGCTTTATGTCAGCGATTAACATTACCATTATTACACTCATACCAGTGCATAAATCATATTCATAACATACCTGTATGTACCGCCCACATTATCTGAAATGCCGAGCCTCCTTCTTCAAACGGTTTTCTTCTAGACAACACCTCCCACAGAATGATACCCCATGAGAAAACATCACATTTTTCTGTGTAAGAAGACCCTTCAAATACCTAGAAATAAGGAGATACAGTTAGGAGATGTCAAATAAGTATGTGTGTTTATATTTCAGTAAGTTACGAACAGCGCTAGTGAAACAATAGCCACATCATTGATGTTGTACTTTGCACCATCTGATTCTGTTATTCTATAATCCTAAAATTGAGTTAATTTACTTATATATAACTGTATACTATGAAAATATATAAATTTGTGCACTTGCCTCATGCAACAAAGTTAAGAAAGCAATGTATTTAAGGGAAAGTTTTTTATTCAAGGGACTTGAATGTATGAAGCCAATCTAGTATGACTAGGTGTGTCTGACTTGCACGCAGAAGGTTCCATACCAATTTAAAAGCAACCATTATTTTTGTACTTCATAGTATTTCTCATATCAATGAGGGATTGTCAGGAGATAGACAGACAGACACATAATGAAGTGATCCTGTAAGGGTTTATTATTTCCCAAACAAGTATAAAAACCTAAACACAAAAAATATACAAAACAACTGTCCTTTTATTCGAAATACCAACCAACAACAACAAAATTAATGTATAACCTCCATTTTATTTGCAGTCTTTTATTCTAGTTAAAATATAATACCTACCTATTTTTCAATTTACTTTATTTTTTATTTAAATGTTTTACTCATAAAAATTCTCCCATGCTGGTCTGGGAGCAAAGAAAAAACATAGAATGTACCAGTTGCTTCTCTTCCCGCGCAGATGGTAAAAGCCCATCGAGGGATTGGGCGAAAATCTTAGGGATCATGTTATATAGGCGATGTGGCTAGCAACCCATCACTGTTCTGATTCCCCTTTCCTTCCATCCGCCCACAGTCATGCTAAACGTGGTCTTTAGGTCTTGTCACCTTAGGCTCTGTCTACCCCGTAAGGGATGGAGACGTGATTTATGTATGTGTATGTATGTATAAAAATGTGACTTGTACTTACTTCAGGTGCCATCCACGCTGCACTCCCTTTGTTATTAGTCATGTACGTAGCTTTGTCTGCCGCGGTGCCAAAATCACAAATCTTCAGCCGCTGCCCTCCACCGACTAACAACAAGTTGGGTGGCTTCAAGTCCCTGTGTATTAAAGGCTTAGGCTTCATCGAGTGGAGGTAAGCAACACCCTGGAATTACAAATTAATCCATTAATATGAAAATAGAATGAAGTAATAACGGTTACAGTACTTTGCATAGCAAATCCAACAGTAACAATAACTTAGTTTAAAGACATCATCATGTCTTTCTTGACATATCCGTCAATGGCAAAACATACTAGCTTGAAAGGTGAGAGTTTAAAGTAGATAGAGTGCAAATGTCTCAGCTTAATTAGATAGATCTTAAGTCTGTTTGGAAATTAGACTGACTTAGAGACATTATTATGTTTCCTAATTAACTGCAAACACACAATTAATGTGAATTTGTATGTATTTCATCACTATTATAAATTAGAAAAAAAGGAATGAATACACTGAGAATGTAATGAAAGGCATGTTAACATTACATAGCAACAAGGTATTTTAAACTTTAGGTGTGACCCACTGTCCTGATGGGTATGAATGTATTGCCAACGTTTTTTGAGACACTCGGTGCACATTCTACTGCCGGGTGCAGAGGCTTGGGATCTAGTTTCCAGTGCAGATTGGATACTTTGTACACACAAGGTGTAATTTTATAAACACATTCTAAAGAATTCAGAGGTGTACGCTCAGGCTGGAACCTATGATCCTCTGAATGAGAGAGCATAGGTTAATAACTAAGTTAAGTCCTTATTTATATGTGTACTGTGTATAGAGAAATAAGAGTAAAACACATTTTGGCTACTTACCTCCGCACACTGCTGAGCCCAACTCATAGCATGAGCTGCTGTGTACTTGGGTTTAGGACGGTTGTGCAGGACATTATATAGAGAACCTCCTTCGGCATACTCCATGACGAGACACACATGGGTACCCTGTGTGCACGCACCGTACAACCGTACAATATTCGGGTGCGATACTCGAGACAGCTGACGCACTTCTATAGAGAATTCACGCTTTTCAGCTTCGGAGTTGATATGTTTAACCGCCACGAATGTGTTCCGCCATAGACCTTTCCACACAACACCAAACGCACCCTTCCCCACGACCTGTTGACAACTCCGTTATATCACCGTCTCGTTTACAACAAAAACAATACATGTGTCCGGACATATTTACCGATAACTCTTCTATTTCACTGTAATCTATCTCCTCCACAAACGTTAAACTCTGATGTACGACAGGCGAATCTTGCGGATTGGAAGCCATGGTTACACTAATATCACATTATCAGGTTGACTAGTAAGTACAAATATTGCTAATGTACAAGATCTATTTAAATATACTTAAAATTAGGTAAAAATAGTTGGTTATATCAATTTTCTCAGTATTGTTTGGCAAAGAATAGCAACTGCGACAAGGCCGCCATATTTGAAACTGAAGAACAAATGTCACACGATAGTGTTGTTTGTCAATCGTCAAACCCATGTTACCGATTTAAAAAGTTAAACGGAAAATCTACAGTAATTTCACTTTAAAATATACTCAATACACTGTAGAATAATGCAAATATTAAATTTTAAATTTGTTAAACATGGCCTAGTAGTTTACCCCCGTTTCGTGATGGTCATACTGCCATGTCATGTCATACTAATCTAATTATGACCACATGACCAGTGAGAATACAAGCGCTTGTATATTATAGCTCTGATTTCCTTACTTAATTTGCCACTACTGTGTAGTCTGACATTATTGTATTTGTATAAACCTTGTTTACCAAAGCCAAAAAAAGAGAAGCAGTTTGTATTGGCATCCTTCGTAAGTACTAAGAGGATACGCCAAATACGCAAAATCGTTACTTTGAACTAATGAAACAGGAGGCGTTGGTTGCAGCAGCCAATCTGAATATGTAGGCACGAAACGGGGATGTTTCTAGATATCGTAGCCCGTAGTCGCGTTGATGCTGTTCAGGTTGGCAGATCTGACCAACAATATGAGTTAGTGTAATATATAGATTCACTTGTTTAATTCGCTGTTGCACTATGGGCTAATGTGACAAAATGTACGAAGCCAGTTTTAAAAATAAAAAATAAAAAAGTATATAAATAACAAATGAAACGAATGACCATCAATAATCTTAAATTTATTTGTAAAGTATTCACGTGGCGTCCTCGTTATTCACGTTCATGATTTAATTTACTATTCGGAAGACTTATCATCCATGCACAACTCTAAGAAATCGGCAGCAGCCTTACATTGGAAAGTCACAGCAACATCTCTAGGTGTTTGACCTCGGTGGTTGATAGCTAATAGATTAGCTCCAAGGTTCAATAGAACTCTGATGAGGTTGCAGTTGTTGCTCATAGCGGCGAAATGTAGAGCCGAACGACCTCCCGGGGCTTGGGGGTCGTCTATTAAGGCCCCTTTTTCAATTAGGAGTCGTAGAATTTTAGCATCTTCACGCGTTGGAATGCACATCATGACGAATTCTGAAAAAGTTTTGAAACAAGCTATGTAGGTACCCATTTAAAAAAATGATACGATCAGGAGGCACGGCGGTGCTCCCGCCAATTCAAGCACAGCCATAACTATATTATCT
This sequence comes from Pandemis cinnamomeana, assembly GCA_932294345.1. NCBI lineage: Eukaryota > Metazoa > Arthropoda > Insecta > Lepidoptera > Tortricidae > Pandemis > Pandemis cinnamomeana. The sequence continues at coordinate 5,776,729 of OW028715.1, read as the reverse complement.
TCCTTACATTTTTAGACGACTGCGAAAACAATAGTCTACTACTTAATAATTGTTTTCATTGCAAAGGATTGGAATTTTAACTTACGTAGAAATAATCCTGTATCGACTGGGCTGGTGCGAGGCATAAGTTTAGCACCATAGTCGAATAACAGCTTGGCAACTCTTAAAGACGGTCTGTAATCGAAAAATACCTTCTTGACGTACTTACCTTTTTTTTTAAACAAGGATACCGTTGCGATCTGTTGTAACGTACCTAGGTATTATATTTATTATCATCATCAATCACTACATAGCATAAAACAAAGTCGTTTTCCACTGTCTATCTGTCTGTCCCTATGTATACTTAGATTTTTAGAACTACGCAACGAATTTTGATGCGGTTTTTATGTATAATTCTACGCAAACGAAGTCGCGGGCAGAAGCTGGTTCTTAATAAAAGTCTTATTAAGTAAATTCAAAATGTTAATCGAGCAAAAACGCAGCCTAACTAATATATAAAATCGAAAGTAACTATTTGTCTGTTACGCTTTCACGCTTAAACCACTAAATGAATTTTAATGAAATTTGGTACATAGATAGTTTCAGTTCCGGTGCAGGACATAATACAGTTTTTATCCCGGAAAATAGCAATAGTTTCCGAAGGATAGCGATAAGCAAATTCTGCGCAGGCCAAGTCGCAGGCATCAGCTAAATAAACCAAATACTTAAGAAATGACATAATAATATGAACTATAAACCTTCTCATCAAACATAACGAGAGCGGAGTCATTCCGAGGTTATCCTTTTTATTTGTGTGTATTCCTAAATTTAACAGAAGAGTGATAGCTGTAATGTTTCCCGATTGCACGGCGAAATGTAGAGCTGTTCTACCCAGTTGGTCCATAGCATTGACGTTAGCTCCTTGTCTAAGAAAAACAGAAACAGTAGATTAAACTTTTAAACCTTTAATGCTTTGAGATCTGATGAGTAACAGCAACAGCTTACCTACTTACAAAAATTTGATAACCAACAAAGGCGGAGATATCCCATTACTCTAAAGTGATATTTAATAGAAAACTTTAAAGGTTTTGGGTGTAATAATAAAAACCGAATTATAAGTTAATTTTTAACCTTAGTTTTTGATCACTATAGCAACATACCTACCTAGAATATAATAGTTTTGAATTTGTTGCGTAATAAGGTCACCTGATAGCCAATTCCAATCTCATGTCATCGCCCATCTCAGCAAAATGCAGATAGTCATTATCGCTATGGAGGAAGTTGACAGCATCTCGCAATATTTTAGTCTTATTGTCACGTGCAAAATCAAGAGAGCACACTGAGCCACCAGATTCGTAGCGGAGAGACCTTGGAGATCCTGGATACGAGGGTATGCGGGTGTCCAACAAGCTGTCCGAGAGTTCTGTGTGAAGCAGAAGTATTTCTTGTTACATCTAGCTTAGGGAAAAACCACCATACTGGAAGCAAGGTGTAGTCGCGAACCGGGATTGGTAAGCCACTTGCAATTGTTTGCAATCTAGCCATGTAATCAATGACCGGTGTTACCGACTAACTTAGCTGACGACATCTAGTCGATTTGTCTTTCGCCGCCAAGTTACAAACATTGGTAAGTGGCTCAACAATCCCGATTCGCGACTTTACACTCTAGTCACTATAACCTGGAATTTTGTAAGAGTTTTGGTGCGGAAATGACACCGAATATTAGCGTGAAATATCTCTTTCTCAATACCTACTTCAAATAGGGTCGTTTGGTTTATATTTCAGTTAAAGTTAAATAAATTAGGTCACAGTTCAGTGGTTTCCAACAACGAAAGGAAGTGACAGGAGTCTGAGTAAAAGTATCAAGTTAATTTTATGTTTAATGTTAATAGGTACCTAACCATTAAGTGTATTAAATGTATAACAAATAAATAAACTTCATTAATATTAAGTGTCACATCACATTTTTTTCCCGGGCTTACATTAATCTTGTGGGTTATTGGTTTCTTCTTTAGTATCAGAGTTTTCTTCATTTGGGTTGGATTCGGCGTCATCTGGTCGGAAAGTATAAAACTGTTCTCCTTCTATGATGGTCTCCATTTTTGGAACACTTTCTAAGATAGACGATTTTTTCTTCGTTGATAATACGGTCCCCTCAAAATCTAAATGTGCATCTTTGTTTTTCAAATACGCTAGGACAATTGATTCGGGTTCATTGTCCGTATCATCAGGAATTTTTAATAATTCATCTTCGCTTTGAAGATTAATGTCAATCATTTGTAGTTCATCGTTGGACTCTGAGTCGCAAATAATTAATGATCTGATGACCTCTAGAGGATGTTCTTTACTAGTTGAAGGCCCATCGGCATGACGTACTTTAGTATCGTAATTTTTTCTCAAGACTGTTTGTTTTTGCGTCTTATTCAGATCGATGAGTATCTCAGAGCTGGGTTCGCTGATGTTGCTGGAGTTGAATATGAACAGTTGGTCTCTGTCAATATTGGGTATTGCTGAGATATTTGTCCTGAACGTACATGGTAAGTTGCTGTCATCTTCACTGCAAAGAATATTGGACTTAAATGTTTTGAAGGTCCTGTTGAGAAACTTAATTTTGTTGTTCCAGCAATGTTCTCAGGCAATAATTAAAGGGATGATTCGACTGCTGCCAACCTGATAGTAGCCGCGTGCTTGACGAATCGGTAACGGCTGTAAGTCCCCGAATGCTCCTCGCGTTCTATACGAAGTCTTTTATGCACACTTATGAGGTCGACGATATGCTCAGGTAACACCCGTTCAGAGTAAACGTTGTAAAGGAATGAGTGGAATAAATCTTTGGCTAAGCGTTTCATAAACATTGCAAAATAACTACATAACCAAAAAAAGGACTCATACGTCGGCCGCCTCGGGGCGCTGTCATCTTCGATGAAGGGGTTACTGGTGGACGTAGCTGCGTCGTGGAGGCTTACAACTGCCAATTTTTTGTTACTTAATTTTCTAAGTTTCTCTCCATTCATATTAACTTAGGAGTAACTAAAAGTAGCTAAGCTTAAATTAAGACGCTTCCAATAGCTAAATACAAAAAATTGGACTAATGGCATTGACAGGAATATGTTTGAATTTTTTTGGACGTTTTAAGTCAGTCATATTTCTTGACAACCAGTTTATAAGAAAGAGGACCGTCGAGGTTTTCACATAAGTATAGGTATTGTTAGAGATGGTACGATTTATGGATTTCAATAAATGATTTAAGTAGTTAGGTTTAGATAGTAGTCTTAAATCTATTCTCAAATAACTGCAGTAGGTGTATGTATTGGGACCGTGCGCGACGACAGCGCCACGTGATAATCGGCCATTATGGACAATATTGTCACCGCTGTCAAACAAGAAGTAAGTAAATATTGTGAAAAATATTAATGAAATCTTGTGTTATTTTATTATATTACACAATTTTGGACAACGGTAGTCAGTAACATTATTGCCAATAATATTAAAATTGTTGTTTTCAGTGAAATTTTAGAGGTTAGGTAACTTACTTTTTTTTTCTTACGGCAAATATCCACTTATTTCTTTGGTCTCGTTTCCACCATGGTCTTGGAAATTGGTAAAATTTACAGTCGCTATTCTTCTTGGTGTTATTACAATTCACAACAACACATCTTACCAGGACCATATTTTTATCTCAAAAACGATTAGAAAATGTTTACTGCAATATGGATTTGACAGCTCAAGTCAGCGACAAAAATGACAATTTTAGCCGTAGCGAGCGCTGTGATCGTTTAGGCTACCCCCTCCACCCGCTTTGCACTCTCCCAATACATCATCACAAAATATCACAGGAATTGGTTTCAGCATTATGATGATTCACTGAGGAGGTTACTAATGGGTTACAATTTTAAATTCGAAACGGTTCACTAACCGAATTAAAATAGAAAATATTGCAATGCCAAATTAAACAACATTTATTCAGTTAATACTAGTTTAATACAGCAAGTTTATAATTTACACGTACTAACTCATTCTAGGTATAATTTAATTTAATAAAATATGAAGTTTAACTTCACCACAATTATAAACATTCCGGAATCCTAATTTTGCACATTAATTTAACTTTTAATTAATAGATTAAATATATTAATTCGTAGACTTACGTACGCAGAACGGATATGCAGGAAACGAGGTAGGGGTACTCACATAAAATAGCCGTACCTAAGTATTTTATACGAGACTAGGCTAAAATAAATCCGCTATTCTTATATCACCTGTATATGTATTTATACTGTTGGATTTAATGAAAGATTTGATGGTATAAATACTTAATTTTTTTTTAGGCCTTTTCCCTTTTTTCTTGTAATTATGAATGAGAATTAATGACTTTGTAACATACATACGTACTAAGAAGTGTCATTGTGTACTATTACTATTTTCACATACTTTTAATCTGGTATCCGCTACAAACTGCGAATTAAATGCGCGACAATCTCCCACCCCAAATGCCGAGGAGGCGTCCATCCGACAAAGTTTATTGTGCTGACATCCATATGCGATCTGCTCGTTGTACGATTACAACTTTCATTTTTAAGGTGTTACGGCAACGTTAAGAATGGACACCGGACTACTCAAACGGACTGTTTAAAGTATCAGTCGCCGATAAACAGGAATATCTTGTTCCTCGACACGTGGTGCGGAGCGGAGCAGCTCCGCCAGCGTGTACAGGTCGTCCCGAGGCCGCACATTATTAGGCTGGCGCATCAAACCATCGGAGCGCTTCCGGGCCACCATGAAACGCTTCATCTTGTTGGCATACTGCCTCTTGCGTCGCGCTTCTTCATACCTCTGGGCGAGCTCAGCTGGATCTACGGGGTACACGTCAGGGTAGCCGCGAGATTGAGCCATGCGATTCTGCTCCGAGAAGTACGAAGAGTGATGGGGATATTCGCGTTCGGGCGTATTGATAACCGCGGGCTCGTTGTACCAGATGTCACCGTTCTCGTCTACCTGTGGCTGTTCGTCCTCAATCGGGTTCATGCGTCCGTAATAACGATCTGTTGACCATTGGTTGGCGTTCCACTGTTGTTCCTGCTTTCTGCGTTCTTGGGCTTCCCATAAATTCAGGAGTGCTCTGACGTCAGCAGCGCTCAAGCCTGAGTCTCGCTTGCGCCGTTCCGAAATTGGCCTTAAAAAACAGTCACGTTCAAAATAATTTCGTATTAGTTTTGCCAAGAAACTAGTTAAGCCTGTAAACATACCTGAAATTCTTCTTGTTGCCACCAGAGTTCTTGGTAGCTGTTTTAGCAGATGCCGCCGCACCTCCTACTTTGGTTCCGCTTCCTCGTTTACTGCGGTGAGCATCGCGGTCATGGGACAACGAGTCAATGGGTGACAGAGAATCGTGCTCCTCGGGCCTGGTAATATTAAAAATAGTGTTGAATTGAACAAAGGTCAAATTATAATTAGGTAATTGTGAAATAAAATGATCGCTCACTTGAGGTTCTTTTTGCCTGAGCCGTTCTTGGTGGCTACCTTAGTGGCAGCTCCGGCCCCACCGACCTTGGTCCCGCTTCCTCGCTTTCGTCGTCGTGAATCGTATCCAGAGGACAGTCCCTCCATGGCAGGGGGCTCTCCGTACAGTTCAGGTCGCATGATGAGATTATCAAGATCACCCGACTGTGGTGGTACATCGTAGCGCTGAGCTACTCCCTGCTCGTAACCCTCAGAGTTTCCTACAATACACCAACAATTCAAAATTATGATTAAGATTGTGAAAGATGAAAAAAAAAATGTAAGAAAATATTACACAATTAAACAAGTAAGTAGTTTAGTGGAAGCTAAATTTAGAGCTTAGAAGTCATTTCAATCAATCATAAATCCGAAGGAGCATTCCATTCGTTTGTACAGTACAGAGTCGCGCGGTTGTCAATAAGCTGCATGACACAGCAGGCATCAGGAACTGTCCCATTAGAGAAGATTGGATGTGAGTGAGACTCGCTTTGGTGTGGCCATTGTTACCTTCTTCGCTGAGAGCGAGCGGATACGGTTCCAAATCGTTTTTGTCGCTCTTGTTGAGGAATAAAGACTGTGTGTCGTCTTTTGCTTGGTCCCAATTTTCTGGTAGTTCACCAATTGGACCGGCATCTAAAATTCAATTGATCGTATTTTGGTCTTATTGACAAACAACAAATACGGTAGGACTCATACCGAAGCGAGCTGGTGAAGATGGTATTCAAGAATACTTAATGACAATGATAGTCAAGTCGTATGGTAAGTATTTGAAAGTAAAGGCATGCTTTCGATTAGGTACATATTTTTAATTGCGTTAAATTAGTAAAAATATACCTTTTATAGGTTGGCAATATGTATTTAGTTGACTTTAAACTATAAAAACTTTTGATTATCAGTATTTTACATCTTTATATGTACCTACCTACAAAAGAGTATTGTGACTGACTGACAGACCACGCACAGCTTAAATTACTGAAAGTTTGGTTTCAGTATCATAGAAGTGCATAAAGAAGGGATTTTTCGAATTTTTAACGCGATAGGACAAAAAATCTATGTTTTTAATTCAAAGTCTTATTACTGCTACTATCTGAACACGCAAAGATAACCGACTTCTACCAAGTTAGCTAAAACTGTTTTCAGGAAATTCCAAAATTCCCTGGTCCCCCCAAATTATTTTATGGTGGCTTATAGTGATGATGATTTGCATGTTCTCAACCACGCTAAAGCTTTTGAATGGAGTTTGATGAATAATGAGTAATAATAAAAAAGTTATATTAAAGAAGTCCCCTTTGAAGTAACATGCTTTTTTTCGGAAGGCGTATACGTTGTGCGGAACAATTCGTGTGCAAATACCTGCTCGCAATGTTCTGGTTTTTATTTTTGCTTTACCTACTCGATGGGAGAGAAGAAAATTTGGCACAAATTTCAATTCAAAATAATATTCAGTAGAATTCCCAGAAAGTTCGAAATTTAAATGAGTAGGTATCTTGACAAATAGGAGCCAAGTTTTTCTATTAGTGTCACGGTTAGCCGAATTAAGTAGGCAGCCAATAATAATACCAGACCTAATTTGGTAATCTGACTTCACAGATCAATACATCTATTTATAGACAAAGTCTGTGATAGGTCCCGTGGCTATGAGAGAGAGCAAGTTGATCCCGGATTGAAGGAACTACGCAACAGCGGAACGGCGCAGAAAGGACACCTGTTGCTAATTTTAGAGCGCAGCAGAAACCGGCTGATCAATACAAGATAACAAACAATCCGACGACACATTTATATTAATTAACAAAACAGAAATTAAGTGAGAAGCACACAAACTTAAAGCAGAGACATCTGAATAAAATAAAAGAACGGTTAATCAAGATAAGAAAAAAAACTTAGAAGACTTAAACGTACCTTTGTTATTCGTAGGCGTTGGCACAGCATCGGCTACGAGGAAAACCGCGAAAAACGCGGTAAAAGTAACGGCTAACATATTCCGAACAATATTAAACAGCAATATATTATCTAACGATTTAAATGTTGCGATAGTGAAGACGACCGGATGCGATTGTGAGGTGGCCGCTTGCAGGGCGCGAGTGGCGTCTATCAGAGCCCACTGGAGAGAAAACCCGGTGCTTCTGTCGATAAATCCGAAGCATGCGCAGTAAGGCTCCGAGCACAGAGACGAATTGCTGCCCAACAATAATCAGCCTCTGACGCACACAGTCCCGAGTTTCGACTCGCGTCTCGACCTTTTGCTGATGTGAATACATCTATGTAACTAGTTAGGGTTAGGTATCCGTTATCCATTTAAACTTCAAAAAATTAACATCTTTGTCACAGCATTTTTATGCCATAAATAGTTAAGTTTGAGTTCCATTTTCCCATTTAGAGACACGTGCAAATGCAACGTAGACTTAGATCAAATGAATAGCTTTGCAAACAATAAAGTAAGTCTGGGTAAAATATTATGCATCATGTCACCTAAGTTTCTAGAGAATTTAGACCCTTAGCCCTTAGCTCAACTACATAGTTTGTTTGCACTTGTGTGTGTACCATATTATATAATTGTAAGCTTAGCTGGTCTCATTTTATTGTTTGCAGAATTCTGCCTTAACTCTTATTATTTGCTATGACCCTTGAGAAAACAGGGCTGCCCGGTTTCCCCGACATTTTCAGTTTACTCAGGAAAATTTAATCAGCATCCCTTCGGCTCGGGAATTAGATACTCAACCTTGCCTACTTTTTCTGAAATAGGCAATTCGATGCGATACGGATTAAGGATGGAAATGATGCAGTATCCAACCAATTAGGGGTTTTTTTCTAGTTCTTAGTAGGATAGGCCTTTTGCAGAAAGAATTGGTCCATGCATTTTAAGAGAAAATTTAAGTAACTGATTAGATTAATTAGATATGGAGAAAAGTCCGCAATTCATCCCTGGCGATTACTGCAACAATAATACTACTGTATGCGGGGAATTTGTCATTGCAGACTAGAATAATAACACACGGTATTATATATAATTTACTAGGTACGCATAAAAGTATTACAAGTGAAGTAGGCTCCCACCGTACAACAATCAATGTGAAGAAAAAAAGAACCCAGTTCAACCCTGGCAACTAGTAGCAGGCGAAGATAAACAGTCCGCAGTGTAGAGGATAGTTAAGTGCCTAGTGGGCTTAGTGCGTTAGATAAATAAAGCTTATGTACTTCTGCCTATTCCCTACTACTCCCTTTCTGAAGCATTTTACCATACGCTTCCCAGTAGTAAGTATTCGTTCCGCTAGATAACGTGATTTTTCGCAGGTTTTTGTCAATCTCATACAAGTTCATTCCTTTCTCTTAGCGTATCCGATAGTCGAAAGTGTTTGTCTAGCCTAACAGTTTCACTACCTACGTTAGTGTAAGGGAACAATAGATAACAGAGAAAACCTTTTTCTTGTGATATCTACAGTTCAACCCTAGCAGTCTTTAGCAGACTGAAATTATCAGATTCCTGTTTACGTAACACGTAAGTTAAGTATACCTGGAGGGAGATAATGGTCAGATAGGGTAAAAAATGGCTACAGTTCAGCCCAGACTTAAGTGGGAATAAGTAACACTAAGTTAGTATTCTTTTATGCTCTTTGAAGGTCGTCAAGACCTATCAAGGTGAGCCCAAGAGGTAACATTCAAAATGCCACTTTTAGTTTTTATTTTATATTTATTATGTAATGTCTAAAGCCCAACCCTGGCAGCCAGTAGCAGGCTAAAGATAAACAGGTTGCTGTATAGAGGCGAGTTAAGTGCCCAGACGAGACAGATAGCGGACGGCGTCGTTGCTTATTAATCACGATACATTTAACATTATGAAACCGTGGCAGTTGACCTGGAAATGAGTTTGACTTTTGAGCTTTAAGCCTAATTTGAACTTAGGTAATAGGTGGTTACACTAATACCTTTACGATTTCTGCAGAAACTGAAATTGTAGCAGGTATGTATTGCAGTCGAAGAAACTGAAAAGAACGTCCCATTCCGAACTTTTTATAATGAGGCCGTCTTGCAGAAGAAATATATCTAGACTGTAAAAGTCCTTAAATTTCATCATGACATAATTATTAGTCTCCTAATGGTAAGAACATTCCGCAGAAATACATACATAACGCGATTTTCTAGATTTAGGTTTACTCTCTTCATTTAATTAGTAGGTACTGTAGGCACCCAACCGACTAAGTAACTTTTCGCAAATGTACTTAACTACTTTGTTTCGTTTATATGTTACCAAACTGTATCAAAAGGAGGGTTATGTTTTTGAAATGTATACATATGTGAACTCGAGTATTTATTCTGCATGCCAAGGAGGAGTAGTTAATGTAGGTTTTGATAGGTAGGTACTCATTTAGGGTGTCAGGAATAAATACATTGCTTTATATGCTTGCAAAAAACAAACTGGTATTTCTCCAGATTTGTGGACTTCATCTCACAAAAACGTGTCGCTTTAGTAGATAAGACGCGACGCGTTAAATAAACGGTGTACTCTATCTGGCGAATCATGGCTGTTAGGTATTCTGTAGATTTGTGGGTTCCATATATTTTAGGCGTTGCTCAAGTAGAAAAATCCGGAGAGTGACCGAAAAATTCTGCATTGATCAGCTGAATAGATTTGAATTCCTAATACAAAATGGACTAACATTATTATAAACAAAATCTTTTAAGGTGAGTCACTAAACATAACACTATGTAAGTAGGTACCAATTTGATTGACTTATAGTAGCTGCGGGACACAACGGCGTTGCTTTGATGTAAAATGACATATGTCTACTATGATTCTTTATGCTCATAAGACCTTTTGAAGAAGAACATTGAAATAGCAGACGCTAACAAGAGTCATCTTCTCGTTCAGGCACTTAAACAGCACAAAACGAAGCTCTACCTACTCTCCTCGATTCATAGCTATCATAAATTTTACCAGAGCTACGTGACGTCCTGTATAGGGTTTTATTAGATTATATGATCGCTACCGCATTACAATTGAATACATTTGGTTTTTCCTTGTAGGTACATTAATAAAAAACAGTAAAGCGTGTGCTTTAAACTACAGAATATGACGGCATTGCAAAGCGTTATACCTATTCAGGTTTGGTAAATACCAATTCATTCAATTAAATAAAAAGGATGCAAAGGCAGCATTAATCAATTTGAAAGCCATCGTTCAGTACTTTTTTCGTGAAAACCGGTTTTTACTTGGCCGTAAAATCGGTTTTTCAATCCCTAATTCATTACTACAGTTAATAATAATGCGCAGTGCCATCTTTTGACGATTAGCTGAACTCATCGTCGTACCTCGTGCAAAGTCCGCCCGGATCGCGACTACAGCCTTGCTTGCTAATTTTGCCGCCAAGCAGCAGTGCTTATAATGCTGTATTCCGCGGCGTAGAGAGTAAAACAGACGGTGAAAATACTGGCACGTAAGATATTCTTAGCCCTATAGGCTGGCAACGCATTTGCAATCTTTCTTATCATAATTAAATAAGAGACTGTTCAGTATCTGAGTGTTCAGTTCTCAGCTTTATGTAAGAATTATTTAGATAGTGTAGTGCTATCCTCATCAACAAGGTACGTAACGTACAGACATAGGTCCATCATAGTTTATGATTTCCTTTCGCTAGGTGGTATCGTAAATGGCTATTATGTTATTGCCCTATAGTTCGGGCCCCTATTCGGTATCGTTAAGGTGATGTAGTAGCGCCGGCTAACGATATTAAAATTTCGTGTTTGAGATTTAACAAAGCATAAAATTATGGGTGTTCGCAGGTGGCGCATTGCGGGTGGTAGGGCCTTGTGCAAGGTCCGTCCGGATCGCTACCACCATCTTACTCGCTAATCCTGCCGCTAAGTAGCAGTGCTTGCACTGCTGTGTTCCGGTGTGGAGAGTAAGACAGCCGGGGTAATTACGGGCACAAGAGGCATTGCATCTTAGTCCTCTAGGTTGGCAACGCATCTGCAATCCCTCCGGGGTTGCGGGTGTCTATGGGCAGTGGTGATCACTTACCATCAGGCACAGACCACCTAGCATAGACATGTAATACAAGGCGGCATTTTCTGGATCCTATGAGCGTAATTTGCGCCTATAACTTCGAACACAAACGCGCGCTCATTCAGACCATTCAGTAGCGACCAGGAAACAGACCCGTAAGCAGCGAGTTACTGTGACCTAAAAACTACAATACTAAAAATACAAAAAATGCCAGTTTGCGCTGTAAGATGGTGTGGAAGCGACAGTCGCAAAAATAATTACAAGAAGGATAATATCACGTTTCATCGGTTAGTACAAAGTTACGATAATACGTTAATAACAAAAATCACGGAGTTCTATTAACACTGGTCGCTAATAAGTACCAAGTCTATGTATGTCCTTGTTTAGCACGCTTTGCGTCGCGTTACATCTCTTTCTTGCATTCAACGGCACTTGTAAGTAGAGATGCGACCAAACCGTATCGATATAACTCACACGTTTCGGAAGCTTTTTAAAGGCCAGATATGGCAGATTTTTAGAATATTCGAAAGGTGGAGCATGCACACTGGCGCCGTAACGCGTTAAGTTACGCAGCGGTTTCCGGTTACCTTCCGATAAGAAGTTATCACTTCAAAATCTAACCGGCCAGTAACTTATCGATATACAATATCGACATACCCTCATCTCTTTTTTCTTTCTCCGTGACGTCACCCCTGCCGCCCGCTTACCTCGCGTTCCGCCAATGCCGGCAGAAATGTTTGCTTAGAAATTCGTAAAGATTGCAAGTCTCTGGGGGTAGGTAGTCTATGCCATCAGGTGACCCACTTGTTCGTTTGCCTTCCTATTCACATAAAAAAAAAAAAAAAAAAAAAGAATCTGAGGGCGATGTTTGTTTAGAGAGCACAGCGGTAGGGGGTCTACTCCAAAATTCGTAGTTCGTGTCACACCATCCCTCTTACACTGTCATGTTAATAACAGCCCGTGAGCTCTAAGGGTGTTACCACACCAACCGATCGATCATCGATCGATGGTAGAATGAATGGAACAGTCGACGTCGATCGATAGATAGCTCTAGTAGAAACTATCGATCGACGTCGACTGTTCCATTTTACCATCGATCGATTGGTGTGGTAACACCCTTAGAATGCCATTCGGGTTGTCTTGCTGTCTCCCTCCCTCACTCTGCCAATTCAAGTATCAAACCCATAAGAGTGAGTGAGACAGCAAGATAAACCTGCATGACATTCCTGGCGCCTGATTTTTGAAAGCACATGTGTGAAAATACCACTCGAAAGTGGTAGGTATAAATCTGTTTATATCTTCAAAACTACAGCTCTAATCAAATTTTTGACTAGGTCACATCACAAGATTAATGAGAGCCCTAAGTGTCTTCTAAGCTACTCGTATTTAAAATTCAGCACAATTTTTCACCACTTTTGAGTGGTATTTCACACGTGCTTTCAAAAATCGGCCCCTAGGAGCTCACGGACATGAAAAGGCTTACAGGACTCCATTTTTCGGAATCGCTTTCGCTTATGTACAAAAACTGTAGACAATAAAAGTGGATGAAAGAAAAGGAGTTTTAAATTTTCATTCAAAATTGTTAACCAAGCAAACATTCTAACATCAAAAATGTGACAGTTACCATGTGAGTGAAGAAAGTGGCGCCCTCTTTTAATTTCTACTCTTTCTTACATCGCTTCTACCTTTCGTTTCGTTGTATCTATTTAGGTTAGGGCTAGGAGCCCTTCCATGCTGGCGAAGCCCCGAGCAACACTAGTACTTTAATAATAATTATGGTGCCCCTTAGGTGGGTGGAAACATGATAGAAATAATTCAAATAATTTGTATCTTGAGCTTCATATTGCAGCAGAAACTAGTAAAATTTAATAATTATATTAGTTTTTAGTACTGATATTTTGCCATTGTAGTTTATTACTGGTACTCTACTATGCAACAAAATTATACAAGTTATAAGTTGAATTTACTAAAATTATAAGCTTGTACTTAGATACTTTTATATTTTGTATCTTGTAGGTACTTTAACGCTAATAGTATTGGCTTGTACAGTCAAGTGTAATAATATGTATCTAGACAAATTTTCAAAAATAAGTACCATACGCTCTTACGCCAGCGTAATAAGGTTGTGGGACATATTTTTGATAAGTTCCTACCGATACATATTTTTGCACCTGACCGTACTTTGTTATGCAATAGGCCTCTGGTTGTCCTAATTTTTTTTAATGCTAACAAAATGATGCAGAAGGACAGAGAAACAAAAAAATGTGATCGAAAAATTTGATTTAATTTTTATTGGTTATATTGTACCTATACATTTTGCTTTGCTTACGCATATTAGACTTATGATATGATAGAAATAAAAACGAGATGATGTTTATTTTTGTACTGATTCTACATTACTTCCTAACTAGCAAAATTAAATGAAACTCAATGAATAAGTTATAATCAATTTAATCCAATCAAATTAATTTGGATTTTATAATAATAAAAAAAACTCATTGAACATAATATATATCATTGAGGTGATGATGATCTAAAAAATCTTGCACAACTGTATTGTCAAAAGCATTAGAATTACGAGTGTTCTGATATCTTTGACTAAACTCAGCTTTAACTGTGGAAATAAAGCATGTATAATCTAGGTTTACTACTGTTTCGCAAAAAACAATAGGGAATATGCATCAAAAATAATGATTAACAAAGAGATGACAAAAAGTGAAATTAAAAGTAACAGTCAAGAAATACGGAAAATGTAAGTGTTTTAAACTACTAATTAGACAGCGATTAGAAAGAGAGATCCGGCACGGCGCGACATGTGACGTCATAATCATAAAATGGTACACCCATATCTCCATATTAAAATTCTGTTTTTATAGAAAAAGATAGAACATTGTGATAGTTTATATATCGGTTATTTTGATAGTTATTTAAAAAAAAAGAAGTTTTTCACATTGTTACATAAATGAGGTTTTATGATAGCACTAAAAAAATCATGATTCCCTATTCCCAAAAATATCATAATATAGGTAAATGCTTTTCCTTCTGAGACTGTAACAGTTTCAGGATTTTTTATAAAATAAACCTAATAATAGTATATGGTTTCAGAAAACAGCATTTGGCACATGATTTTTTTGGAAATTAATATTTTTGCGAAAAGGCAGTATACCGTCTGTGACAAGGATCATGCCTTATATCTTCAGAAATGCTGAAATGCTAGGCTTTCCGGTAGATAATGAACATAAAATGCATTCATATATTAATTACAAAATAGATCAGCCACATTACTTCTGTTTGGGCTTCTTTTCAGTCTGTTTAGCTTTTTTAATGTTCTTTTTCTTTCTATTTCTGTCCGAACTAGAACTTGATGTATCACTAGTTGTTGAATCTGAACTACTAGAAGAACTTGAGTCACTGCTACTACTAGATGATGAATACTTCCTTTTTCTGCTTTTCTTTTTTTTATGATCTGTGCCGCTGCTTGATGAACTAGTATCACTAGAGGAACTTGAATCAGATGTGTCAGATGTATCAGAATCTGAAGAATCTGAACTAGATGGCTTGCGTTTTCTCTTTTTATCACATGGTGCTCTTTTACCCTTCTTCACTACTTTCTTTTTCACTTCCCTTTTCCTTCTTTTTTCTTCACTTGGAGTAGGAGTTCTTTCATCTAAATGTTCACGATTCGATTTTTCAGTTTCTGTTGGTTCTATAAGTTTTGTCTTATTGTGTTTTGATTCCTTGTGATTTTCTGTGTCTTTTCGCTTGTGTGATCCATCATGTTCTCTTCTTTCTTCTTTATTTCGCGATTTATGACTTTCATCTCTAGTTCTATTATCACGATCAGTATTACATTCTTTAGGTTTTCTGTTTTTGTGTACATCACGTTCATTTTGGCTATGACTTTCTTTTTCAATGTCACAATTTGTTCTATGAGACTGTTGGTTATTGTTGCTTTTAGCAAGAACTTCATTTTCATGTCTACTACTATGTGTCTCTTCATGTCTTCTAACTTCAATAGAATCACTTCTTTCCTTGTCATCATAGTTTTGCTGTCTTCTCTTTTCAATTTTATTCTGACTTTCCTCTTGTTCCTTTATCTTGGTTTGATATTTCTCATTATTTCTATCACCCCTTTCATATCTGTCAGTCTCAGACAAATGTCTATCTCTCTGCGTTTCTTCATATTTTCTTTTATGACTACTCTCTTGTTTTTCATTTCTACTACTTTGCTTAGCTTTATAATTTTTTTCAAGATCTTTTTCAGTTTGAGAATGATTCTTATTTGTATTTTCCCCTTTACTGACATTTTTGCCTCTTTGTTCATCCCTACTTCTTGATCTATCATCTCTCCTTTTCTTATGTTCAGTTGTGTCTTTACTATTTCTTGTATCCGAGTTATATTGATCTCTTCCTGAATGTTTCTTCTCATTGCCACTTTTAAGTATTTCTTGATTTCTAGTTAATTGATGGTCTTCTTTTTGGGATTCTCTGGATTCATTCCTATTCCGTCGACTATACTCGTCTTTTGTTTCTGATATATCATCTTGTCTGGTCTTTGATTTATTGTCTTTTCTATTTTCACTATCACCACGATTTCTATGTTGTGACTTATCTTCAGTCCTTGATACTGATTTTTCATCATTTTTATTCCTAGATTTTTCCTCATATTTGCTCCTTGACCTGTCTTCTTCAATTCTATTTGATCTCTCAGTCTTATGGTTAGTAAACCTTGACCTAGTAGAATCTCTATGACTATCTGTAGTTTTATCTCTTCTATCATTCTTATTGGAGTATTCTGCTTTTGATCTACTCCTACTTCTGTCTCTATGGCTTCTACTTTTTGTGACGTTTTTATCAATTTTATCGCTTGTGTAACTATTGTCAGGTTCATCATCATTTCTTCTACTTTTAGGGAATTTGTTTCTGCTATGTTGCCTAAGATCACCTCTGTCTGTGCTTCTAGAACGTCTGGACATTTCTCTTTTGATATAAGCATCTTTCTCATCACCATCTTTAAAATGTTGTACTCCTCTACCTTTGCCAAGCCATCTCATTTTAGACACAGACTGAGAAAAATCAACATGGATACGTCTATCATCAATCAAAACATTGTCCATCTTGAAATAAGCGTCTTCACATGACTTTTTATCAGAGAATTCTATAAAAGCGTACTGCAAAGAATCACCAGTCTTTTTATCTCTTATAACTTCACAGTTAACAATTTTGCCAAAACGACTAAAAATAATTTCCAAGTCCTCGTCAGTTGTGACAGGGTTTAACTTGCATACAAATAGTACATTTTCAGGTGGGGCTATGTCAGCATCAGGCAAATCACCAACTATTTCCAAGATAGTGGCTCTAGCCTTAGCCTCCTTTTCTTCTATCATTTCTTGAATTTCAGCAGCAGACTTTCCTTGAGTTTCATCCAATTCTTCATCCGGAGCTATGCGGCCACCTTTTAATCTTTCAGCACTCGGAGAAGGTGATCTAGACGGGGCCCGTAGCCCAGGTGGATCACTAAAGGGGTCCTCGAGGACAACAGTGTGTGTGATCCGCACATCTTGATAAGGACGATGTGTTTCATCGCAAATCACATCGTTTAGTTTGCGTAAGACTTCATGACCTTCAGCGACCTCGCCAATAACACAGTGGACACCATCCAAGGAGTCTAAGTCGGGCCCAAGCGTGAAGAAGAACTGTGAACCCACCATCATTTCACCGGTACACACCATAGAAAGCAAGCCAGCATCAGTGTGACGTATTTTCGGCATTTTTTCGCCCGAAAAGAATCTTTTGTCAGGTCCATCCAACAGGCCCCAAATAGACTGACCACCAGACCCTTCTCCACTTGGATCACCCGTTTGAGCGATGAAACCGCTGCGAATCGAGTGGAATAAGTTGAAATTGTAATATTTCATTTTGCATAGCTTCAAAAAGTTCAAACATGATATAGGGCGTTGGTCTAAGAAAAGATCCACTGTAATATCACCAAGAGTAGTCTCTATCACAACAGACATTGTTTACTTTGCTGGCACAACTTTTATAAGATTTCAATAGGAATATTATTTCGTCGTTGAAGTTGACACATCACGAAAACGAAACGAAACATAACCTCAATTCAAGAAAGAACGCTAGATTTCGTTTAGTTTTGCTTACCATCAGGTGGCGCTAATAATTTATTCAATTACAAAGTAGGTTTTAACACAATTACATAGGGTTCATAATCAGTTATCGAAAAGAATAAGGAGCATCAAAACGCACGGTTATTTCAGCGTTAAGCTCCGATTCACGTTTTATTTAGACATCTCGATAATAAAACGTTAAGAAATTCAAATATTACTATTTCTTATAATTCAAAATACTTTTATGTGTAAATTTGATCATTCAAAATCATTTACTTGATTGAAAAAGAGAGTAATCGTAAAAAAGAACACAAAATGTGGTCTATTTTGTTTCAAGACTTATTTCAAAACTACGTAAAATGGAATGAATATATTGTTAGTCACAAAAGTGACATCTAGTGAATAATGGCTGAAGTAAATTCAACGAGAACAGTCTCATCTTCATCATCCATCATAAACATAAACCGTTTAGGTAGGCAAGATGCTAACACCTAGTACTAAAGTTTACAAGTACTTTAAACAGATGGCGCTTAAATCAATTTAGAAAAATGACTGATTCTGTGCAAAATAAATAAATAATCCAGAATAGGTGTTATTGTTTGAATATTGATATTTCTTTTTTATTACGATCGTAGTATGTTTTCCGAGGCAGTAGGTACATTGAAGTAAGGAAATAGAAATGTGCCGTTTTAGTGTTCATTCGCTATGTAATGGATAGGTAACTTAGGTTGGTACGTGGTGCCTACCTTCATAGTTTTTTATCATTAAAATCGTTTCAGTTGTTGAAAAATAATAACCTTAGACCTCCGCCAAATACCATTGACTTATTAGCTTTCATATCAGTTAATGTTAACATAATAAAATACCAGCATTTCCGCACGCCATGCCCTCGTTAATAATTCTACAAAGGAGCCCTAACCTGTAGACATTTTACCTACTGATTTTCAATATCGAGGTGTCGGACGCAGGCCATGCAATTCGCCGTTCACGTTCCTAGCAAATCTAATAAAGACCGTTTCACCCACCCTCCTTCCGCTCTCCACCCTAATAAAGTAAGTATTGAAAATTTACCAACCATTCTTCGAGAATATAAGGTTAGCCTAGTATGAATGACGGTTTGACGCGAAATGGTGACGCAACATTTTTGACTCTCAATCTTGTGCGGCGCAAAGTAAAGTTGGTTTTAGTTTCTGGTTGTAGGTCGGCGCGGTACGAAATTGTTCGGTGGAGTCGGCTGCCGATGAGGTTATATCGAAATAATAAAACAGATCCGTCGGATGGGAAATATGATATAAACACGGCGCGCGTGCCGACCCTTGTGCTAAACGTTTGCTGTTCACTTTTTGTTTGAACATTGTATCCTTAAAACGCAGGGGAAATTTCAATAGGGTCATAGTTTACTTACGGTCAATTACTATGGAAAAATTGGCAGCACCTCCAGCGGAACGAACCAGCAACAAATATTATAGTTCTCATAGTATTTGAAACGCAAATGCGTCCGAGACGTAGTTTGTTACCGAAAACTTGCACAAAGCATACAGAGCTTAAATCACAATATCTACTCATGATTCACGAAATAGGTACCTACCTACTGACGCGTATCGCAGCGAATCCGCATCTACGAACCTATATTGACATACCGTATCACGATAATAGGTATACTGCCTAATCCACACCATTGATTTTACACCAATCAATTATTCCATGTTAGTTTGGGAGTAGGTAAAGAAAAAACATAGAATGGACCAGTCGCTTCTCTTCCCGCGAAGATCCATCGAGGGAATGGGCGAAAATCTTAGGAATCATCATGTTATACATATATAGGCGATGCGGCTAGCAACTCACCATTATTTTGATTCCCCTTTCCACCTGTACGCTCACAATCATGCTAAACGCGGCCTTTAGGTCTTGTCACCTAAGGCTCTGTCTACCCCGTAAGGGATAGACGTGGTTTAAATATGTATGTATATGATCTTAAAAATAATCTGAGGACTAAAGCCATTTCGTATACAGCTTGGTTCCCGCAATAAAGCCGCCCATTCCATACAGGCTGGATTTAAATTAAAAAGTCCTTGACGAAACGAATTAAAGCGGAGTTTGGCGCCAGTCAACAAGCGAGGGGAGCTGACTGACATATTGATGTTTACGGCCTTTACGGGACACAATGCGTGCATGCAAGTTTTAAACGTAGGCAGAGTTGTAAGACACCTACTTCGTTGTTAGGATTCCTTAGTCAACTAGGTATACCTACTCTTACAGTTGAGACAGATCCGTCGTCACACGTTCGTCTTCAATATAGTATGCTTAGTGTAGGTTTTCGGTCACAACACAACATACGTGTCGATCGCGTTTGCGTTAAATTGGGAATGAATGATTATTTTTCTATTGATAGGATGTGAGAATAGTTTGTTGCCGTTTCGATCCGCTAGTGGCGCTGCCAATCTTTCCATAGTAATTAAGACGTTTATGTGAACGCGTTTGAGACGTTTTTATATGCGAAAATTTACACTAGAGGCTCAGGATAGCCAGCCACTTGTTAATTTTTGTGAAATGTCCCCCCGCCCCAGCTACGTAGGTAGTCTTCACTTGAAGAAAATCAAAAGTTCACGTATATGCTATTTAATTATGCTTTGAATATAGAGAGTTATGCTTTAACAATATTTCCAAGTCTTCTATTAATTATTTATTCTATTACTTATTCTTCCACGCTGGTCTGGGAGTAAAGAAAGAACATAGAATTGACCAGTTGCTCCTCTTCCCGCGCAGATGGTAAAAGCCCATCGAGGGAATGGGCGAAAGTCTCAGGGATCATGTTATAGGCGATGCGGCTAGCAACCCATCACTATTTTGATTTCCCTTTCCAGCTGTACACCCTTAATCATGCTAAACGTGGCCTTAAGGTCTTGTTACCTTAGACTCTACTGATAAAGACGTGATATTATGTATGTATGTATTCTATTAAATAAAAATTGTCTCCAAAGCGAAATGCGTCTCAAATATTCAGTATCACTTTTCAACGCATCGCCGTATGATATAATATCGTGTTTGCACCCCTCTAGCCAATTTCTCCCGCCATTTCCTTTGGATTTTTTCAATACGCGTTCGGGAACATTTAACATTTTTATGTGTAATCTTGCTACGGGGACGAGACAAGGATTTTTGCGCGCTTCACACTTTATTTTATGAGGAACTTTATTCGCTCTGAAGAGATTAAACGTGTACGGCGCAGTTGGTTTATTAGCTTGCGTTTTTGATTTCAATACGATAGGTAAGTGCTGGAATAATTTGTTTTGGCGCCGCTTCGTCGTTACTTTCAAGTGTCAAAAATCTACCCCCGCCCACCTTACCTCACCCCCTTCCCCACCTGCCAAACGTCATTTGTAGACACTTGAAACTTAAAGTTATGTATGAACAGCATGGAGAATATATTATCGAGAAACGGATAGTACGGCCGTGCCGCTTTTTTTTCTCGACTTGGCGGGGGCACTGCCGTGCCCCCAGATCAGCTAGCTGTTGCCCGCAACTTCGTCTGCATAGAATTCGTTTATCGCTATCTCGCAGGAATTACGCTTTTTCCGGGATAAAAAGTAGCCTATGTGTTATTCCAGACTATAATCTATCTATGTTCCAAATCCCAGACCAACATGGAATTAAGATATCTTAAAATGATGATTCATGATGCGATGACCATGATGGGATTTCCGAAAGCGTTAGAAACACCAAAAAAGACGTGCAAAAGAGACTTTTGCGATCTACTCACAGATTAAAAGTTTTGATTTTGATTTTTGGTTTGATTTCGACCCCACATAATCCAATTCTGTAATCTCCAAATTAATTGAACAGGCCTGTGCTACCGACAAAATACGATTTTTATAAGCAGCATTGACAGCGTTATTTTTAAATTATGTAACATTTGCATGGAAATGCGAACGACACCCCAGCCTTTTGCCGTCTGTTTAAAAATACATCTCGTTGTTTCTTCTTGGTTTGACGTTACTCACGATTTGATGGCTTTTTCATGTAGATTATTTATTTTTTGGGCACTGTGTTTGTGTAAGCTTTGGTATTTGTTTGCATGTGTTTTTATTACGAGCTTTTTATCTTTTATGCCTACTTAATATTTTATTTTATGTAGGTATACCTACATATAAGTAGTCGATTGAATGACATAATGCCGTTATAAACTCACAGCCCGAAGTTACTTCTACATTGAGCTTGAAAATTTAATTAAAATCACGGAGTTTCAAGTTAGGCAAGAACTAAGGACCAGTTTTTGGAATTTCCACAGGATACCGACTTTTGCAACTCGGGAGAAGCCACGGACATAGTCTAGTTTTTGATATTTTCAAGACACATCAAACTATTTCTCATTGAAAAGATTTAAATGAACAAACACAGTTGTTAAGGTAGCAGGTAGGTATCTACTTTTTAACGACCCATCAAAAAATTGCAAGTGTTACCAAACTCATTTACCTCTATGGTTTATTTGTAATATTTCGATTTATTTTTATGTTGAATATTAATGGAAAGTCTACATGACAAATTCATAATTTAAGAATTAAGACGCTCGCAGCGTAACATTAGCTTATCTGTTTTAATTCAAAATTATTCTCATAAATAAAATGCGATGAAAACTCACGCTAAAGTACCTACATTCTTGAAAACACGTAGAAATACCTAACATAGGTTATTTTTAAATTGAACCCTAACAAAATTGTAAGCGACGGTCCCCCTCTATTTAACTTCGACTCGAGACTAACAACCAGGCACGCCGATGTGTAGAAATTGTGAATAATTAACGCCTTTTCCCTGCCGAGATAACATCGGTACAAAGGTGCCTATACCTATAGCTAAAAGTATTGTGGCACTGGCTGCTAAGATTGATCTCAACAGCATTTTGTCTCTTTGTAAAGTTCGAAAAAAAAACAATCATCGGTAGGAGCGCTGTCATCTTGCTGTTATGCACATAGACATTAATATACTAGCGTAATAGACGAACAGACTCTCTATTTCCCGCGTCACCAAACCAGAAACGTCTTCGTGTGCGTGTTTTTACAAGTGTGCAATAAATTTTAGTGATGTTCCTACATTATCGACAAGATATCGATGAATAGAACAGAGTACAGGTGTAGTGCATAAAGTATTTCCATGACATTTCGTTGAATTTTATCCGGTTTTCAACTTTAGTGACATGTTATTACAGTCGTGTATACAAATGCAACTGTCACATTAAGTTGTTTTGGATGGAATTTGGCACGCAGGTAGTTTATAGATATTACCTGGATTAACACAAGATAAATTTTCCCCGGAAAATTGCATAGTTCCCGTGGGATAGCGATAAACGAATTCTTTGCAGACAGAGTCGCGGGCACCAGCTAGTCTAATAAAAAACAACATTGTTTCAGTATCAATTATTTATTTATTTAACATTTTCACTGTCCTTTAAATAATACAATTTTATTTAAATGGTTTCGTATAAGAAAAAACTAAAAAATATCGATATATTAATAATATAGTATGTATTCAATCACTACCCAAATTATGGAAATTTTCACGAACACAATATTTTGATTTTGTATTTATAATAATGAAAAATATGTATAAAACACAAAATTACACGATATTTTCTATTTATTACACAATTTATCGTATTCATTGGGCCTTGAATACCTTGAAAATAAGACCCTCAAAATTATCATTGCATGGATCGTAATTACCTGTGAAATGTCTCATTATCTGGATTATTCCTGTGATTCACTTCACAATCTGGCACCGAACAACACACCATTGTTATTTCTAGCACTACTTTTATTTATTTTTATAGGATTCTTCGAAAAATAATTAAAATACTGAAGGACGGTATCCGCAGTGTGCCGCTAAGTGACGCTACGATCTCTCAAATCGGTTCTAACGGCTTTTCATTCGCTGTCCCTTTCGCACTCGTATTAGTGCCTTAAGAGTCAGCGTTCTCGCTTGCACACTCCCTGTGTCTATTACGCTAGTATATTAATGTCTATGGTTATGCATGAAGCATTTAGGCTTAGGTTAGGCTAACGAGCCATCAAGACGTATGCACATTTAGGTGTACGTTAGGTGAGCAAAATATTATGTAAATATTTATTTTGGTAGCGAAATGTATAAATACACCAGAGCCATAGAGTAATTGTATAAAATAGAAGAAATCTTAATTCTTAAAACGATTTTGCGTCTGATCTGGTTGAATTTCGACACTAATTGACAGATAGAGCTTTACGCGGCGGGACATTACAATCATAGAGAGCTTTTTCATCAAAATATTATATTTTCATCATCTGTGACCAGAACAAAGGTTCAGGTGCACATATTTTGCTACCAAATTTGAGCTGACCCGAATAGCTGATTAAAATAAACGACCTAAGTATAACTTATCCTCTCTGTTCAGATACCCAATGGTGACTAGTGAATACGTGTAAGGTAAATCGGCTTAGAAGTGGAATACCTCGCTGGAGACTGTACTCGAGTCCCAGTAAAACAAAGCTTAGCCTGTGGCTCTGTCATAAGAGATGCTATTTTGAATCGAAACAAAGCATGACGTCACGACTAACGGCTTAACCAAGAAGTTGTATCTGCTAATAACATTTTACTTTAAAAGTGGCCTTGTAGCCTATAGCGGTAGAATCGTTTTTGAATAATGATGTAACTTTAGTTCTAGTGTTTTGGTTTAGCAAGTTGTAAGTATTGTGTATCCAGCAAAAGCGAGTAAGCTGAGGCGTAGAGGTGGCAAAGGAGGAAGCGAATTCTGTGTCATCTGGTGGTCGCCATGTTAAATTTTGATCGCTGTCCTAACTTCAGTGACATTCGCTAGTTCAAAAAAATAAATTCATGTAAGAATCTTCAAAATTGCTCCACATGTTTGGTTTGGAGAAAGCCACAAAGGAACACACATACCTATGTAAACATATAGGAGATTAAGCACATTATGCTTTGCACCACGTCGTCCGGTAACAGTAAAAGTCACTTGCGTGAAAACCCTTAAAATAATCCCACATTTTATCAATTTTACCTTTCACTCCCACAGTCCCCCAAACAGCGGCTTGAAAGGAGGTGGAAAACACTGACATCGACAAACAACCTGTCGCAATCACTAGTGCAAATGTTTACTAACAACGTGCTACACGTAATAGTGTAATTGTACTTTGGAATAGGAGACACGTGCATTTCCTGGTCTATTCCAAACTTTCATAGGAATAGATGCCGATAAACAAGTGATAGACTAGGAATGAAAGGGATGTGAATGGATTTAGAATCCAATAATAGTTGTACGATGTCGGTGTGATGATTCAGGAAAGCAGCTCGTAACTGTTTTAGTTTTTTTGTAGGGAACTAAAACATTAGTTATTTAATAGTCTTTCAAATCTCTCTACTGAATAGTCTTTTAATATCCGTGGATTCTTCGATTGCTTGCTTTGAAAACTGTCATAAACTTGAGATTTCTGCGCATTTTTTACTTAAAAAAGCTATAAAATTGCAAGTCACGTTCACACATTGTAATCGTAGCTATTTTTCATACAGCCCCCCAAGTCAGGGAATCAATAAACCAAAATCTGAAACGCGTTCATATATTACGGCGGTAACAGCATAGCACGAAGTATCGGTATAAATGGGTATAAATAAGGGAAGTGTCGCGCGCTCGGTGGGCGATTGGCCCCGATTATTGCCCCGCGGAGACTAATATCCCTTTCTTTCGCAAATGTTTTTTGGGGAATGTTATTTTTTGGCGTCGGCCGCATCTGGTGTCCGGGACGCGTAAGGACCACCGTCCAAGCCTCGCGGGCAGCGCACTTGGGCCCTACTTATAGTACTAAAACCACCGGAGGCGGCGTTTGCATTCATTTCTATGCAAAAGCCACATTGACGCCAATCTCTTCTTTTCTTCTTAATTTCACTCTTAGCAGACTGATCGTGAGCGTCACATCAAGTATTTGTGATTTGTATTTGGTCGGGTCGGTCCATCCATAGGCGAGCTAATTTTTTTACCTGCCGCGATCATGTACCCAAAGAAGACTGAAGTATACACTGACAATACTAATGCTATTCTTGATAACTTTGCTACGAACACAGAACTAACGTATTAATGCCCTCACACACTAGCGATTTGTCAGGCGATTTCTCAGCAATCTCGCGCGGTATTTAACCTTAGAGGTATCATTGCTAACCTTAACTTGTTTTATAGAGGACTCGTTGTTGACGTCTCCTGTTGGTTTATTGCTCCAGGGCTCAGGGTCACTTAAGTTAAGTATCCTCTTAGTTGGGCACGTGTCCTCCGGTTATAGTCACCAGGTGCGATCCGCCGAGTGGAGCTCCTATTGTGATTGAAATTGCACCGTTTTTTAGGGGGGACCTTTATTGGCTATTTTGTAATGTAATTTTTCCGGGTTATTGCTGCGGAAATTGAGACGCGCGGGAATTTGCTAGTGATTCGACTAGACTTTGTTGTGAAGCTGGGGATGTACAGAAAGAAACTGAAACTGAATTTTCACTGCAAATGTCATAATGAGTCACCATGCCAAATAAATTGTTGCAAAATTATATGAGGAAAGGTTCCACAGTACGTGATTCTGTTTCTTCGACTGTCCACAGCCTTACCTACTGTTACTAGATGGCAAGTGATTTAACCCATTAACAGTATGCATATGAGAACAGTTTGTTGCCATTTGGATCCGCAAGAGGCGCTGCCAATTATTCCATGGTTATTAAGACTTTCACGTGAACGCGTTCGAGACGTTTTTATATGCGAAAACTTACACTAGAGGCTCAGATCTCACAGGTTGCTGATACATTGCCAGTTATAGAGCCAAGTAAAAAGGCTTGCCCTTTCTGTTAAAGGTTTTTCGACTTATGTTTTTTTGTACACAGTAAACAACAGTGCAAGAACTGACAAGTAAGACTGTGGTAAAGATGCGGCATACCTCAGTGCCTCAAGTCGAAAGTATTCGATCAGTGTGTGTTACCAGTGATGACTTACGGCACTGAAACGTGGTCCCTCACTATGGGCCTTATGAATAAGCTCAAAGTAGCCCAACGAGCTATGGAGAGGGCTATGCTGGGAGTCTCTCTGCGAGATCGAATCAGAAATGAGGAGATCCGTAGAAGAACCAAGGTTACCGACATAGCCCAGCGGATTAGCAAGTTGAAATGGCGGTGGGCAGGGCACATAGCACGGAGGACGGATGACCGATGTAGTCGAAAGGTCCTCGAGTTGAGACCACGCACCTGCAAGCGCAGCGTGGGCCGTCCACCCACAAGGTGGACCGATGACCTCATTAAGATCGGAGGATCGCGCTGGATGCAAGCCGCTTCCAACCGGTCTTATTGGAGATCTAAAGGAGAGGCCTATGTCCAGCAGTGGACTTGTAATGGCTGAAATGATGATGATGATGATGACGATGAAAGGTGCGAACCTCACGGAAGGTGCAGGTTGTTCTTTTCCAATTAGGTTTTAGCGTAATAACCCTAGCTCACTGTAGGTGCATCGTACAATTTCTAATATAAGAACAGGCAAAAAGCAAACAAGCCTGCGCTGCTCTCGGCAGATATTAAAGGCATATCTCTCTATTATGAGCGGGAAGTTCTGTAATTTAAGGGCGAGCTCGCGCGGCGGCATATGGCAGTGGGAAGGGTTGTCGGTGTACCGTTATCGATAATTTGTTATGTTAGCGGAAGTGTTCATCGATGTCGACGTTTTTTTACTGGTGTAGACGGACATAGGTACACGTTATGGTTTAAAAATGATATGTAAGGCCCCTGTCATTTCAAATATTTTATACATTATTTATAACCTGTTTGCACACTAAACTTAGAAACATCGTTATAATTTTTAATCAATTCTTCGCATTACTTGTTCGTTCAAATAGATACCTACCAACAAATTGTGACTGAGTGCTACTGAACAAATATTCATGTTACAGCAAAATACTCACCAAAACCAGGAATATGTGTGACATGTTTTACAACTCTCTTAAAAATCAATGCTATTAAACCTCAACCATATCTTATGAATTTGCCAAAAACTTCAAAAATGTAGAACTATTTATACCATAAAGAAGACAAACGAGCTAGGGGTCACCTGCTGGCAAGCGAGCGCCACCACCCTCGGACACCCGCAAGATAGAGGATTTCAGATGCGTTGCCAGCCTAGACGACTATAAGATAGAATCTCATTAATTCATTCATCTCATTCTCTTTAAAAAGCAAACTATCGATATCGATACCCGCTCCTCCCTAGCCGGCTCGTTCTTCAGACACAGCTGCAGCTCCCCGCGATTATAACTAGCTTAGCGAACTCGCCGTTAGCTCACTCGCTTATTGCGATATTAAATACACGCAATATCACACAGTACAGTTGATCTAACAATCCAACGACAATCTTTTTATCTTTGGCTAGAGTCCAGACTCTTAACTAAATGCTTAGTGACCTTAGTGACTGTTTCTACGACCAACTACGGTAGACCCCCGGCTGTAGAGTAGAAAACGGATTATAAAAGATCAATTTTGTTACAGGTCTACAAAATTATAAAAATGTACAAGTTCAGAAAAAAACAACGCGTAAAATATGTTAGTTCGCGTAATTTGATTGATATCAAATAAGGAAACAAATGATTTTAAGTAGGTAGGTATAGATATTTAGCTACATATTTAGAAAAATAAAATCGTAAAATACTAAGTAAAAATTAAGTAACTTACAAGTAGCCTGAAACACATTAAACGTGGCCTTTAGGTCTTTTTACCTTAGGCTTTAGGCTCTCTCTACCCCGTAAGGGATAAGACGTGATTTATGTAGGTATGTATGTAACAAGTAAAATATTATCATCATTTAACGAAGTTTTTGATTCCATACTTGCTTTTTACACGAGTAAGCAAAGGCCCATTAACCGTACCTACCTCTTGATAGGGATGTAACACATAATTTAAAAATCGATACTCAATAATCGATTATTGCGATTCAGAATACGTTTGACGGCCAAAAATTATTATTTTTTTTTTTTATTTGTATTGTATTTTAGTTATGACGATCTCGGGTGAAAATGCAATTTAATTGTATGCTCTACTTTATTTATGATAATGGATTTTTACTATATTTTCCTCTGTTAGTTTATGTTAAAAGCGTGAAAAGTATGTTCGTTATTAATATACCTATTATTATAGTACCTACACATTTTATAAATAATGTGGCGAATGTTGAACTATTCCAATCAGAAGAACTAACTAAAAATGTTATCATCATCATCATTTCCAGCCTATACCTATAGGTATGTCCCACTTCTGGGCACGACCCTCTTCTCAGAATGAGAGGGCTTGGGCTATAGTTCCCACGCGGGCCCAGTGCTAATTGACAATTTCACACACCCCCTTGAACTCCTTCGTTTTCTCACGATGTTTTTCCTTTATTGAAAAGCTCATAGTGAATTTCAATGTTATTTCGCACATAAATTCAGAGGTGTAGAGCCCGGGATTCAAACCCACGACCCTCTGCTTGAGAGGCCACAGGCAGGTCAAACCATTAGGCTACCACGGCTTTTAAAAATGATACAACTTTTTACAGTTATTTTTAGGTTATATTCTCACATCCCTATTTCACACTCGGCAGAAGTAAACAACTCTAAAATTGGTTGTCAGAAAACATAATGTCAGTACGAAAAGGGTTGCCAGCCCTTTCCCTATTCTTGACATTTTAAATTGTTTATTTGCGAACATGTGTCAAGTTATTTATTCAGTGACGACGGTGTTTAGTTCACACTTGCTCTGAAGCGTGATTTGATGGACCTTTTGTTAATGTTAACAAAGGTTGAAATTGATTGAGTGTCGAATTTAATGTCTCGTACAAACATAGCTCGAACAAACTCAGGTATGCGCATTGTTGATATACTTGCAATGTAAAAAAAAAGTGAAGTCTTAGTAAAAGCCCACTGCAGTTTATACATGCAAGAAGAATGGTTTCTAACTCGTTTGTATCAAGAAGTATTTGTATAAAACCTAAACTGAGTCGGAATTGAATCGCATTAAGACGTTATGGTAACTTACTGAAACTTGCAGGACTTAAGTATCTGCGTTCTGTGCAATATGAAAATAAAATAACAGTTGTGGATGCATACTTTTAAGACTTTTCTTGTAAGAATTCACTGTAGAGGGGCGGGACTATAAATATAACTTACCTACCAAATAATCTTCTAATAGAAGAGTTGAGTGTTACACAGCTTTCCAAACTTTTGCCCTTTTTATTTGGTCTACAGTGAATTCTTACAAGTAAGGTCTATGGCCTGTCACTCCATCGCATAAAAAATGGCAGAAACCGCTTTATAAGACTATGTTTAAGTTTTCCCTTAAGGTCTTCAAGGTTCCCTGGTTTGATCATGCCGGCCTATCCAGGGATCTGCTCGTGCCAGCATTTCGTGTGCGATCTGGTCACATTCCAGTAAATAGTTTTTTGTATTTAATGAGAGTTATACAATCACCCTCGTGTGCTCACTGTAATAAAACTGAGGACCTTATTCATTTTCTGTTGGAATGTGACCATAATAAAGACATCCGTAAAAGGTATCTGGATGGTATGAAATTGTATAGTGGAGGTGTTAATGTGATCCTGAGTTGCCCTTTGTCAGATGACGCAATACTATTGTATAAATTTGTAAGACACGTCTTTGGCTCCAGAGCCTCGGACTCTGGGCAAGGCAGAGTATGAATTAGGTACCTGTGGTTTCCCATGAGGCTGACATAGTCACCATTGGTGCACTGAAGCCTCGTTAAAATGTTAGATTAAAAAAAAAAAAAAAAAAAAGTTTTCCCTTACAATTTAAAGTACTTAATCTAAGTCCTCTTATTGAAGCATACAATCGTTTATCATTATCGGTGTATTCGGCGCCCGCGGTTGCAAATTGTCGGCCGCGCAGCGATTAGCTCCGCCATTTTGTTGTGATATGCCACCCACCGCGAAGTAGGCGCACCAGGAGGCGTGAAAATGACGGACAAATTAGGTTGCTTTAAAATCACTTTTGAATGTACTTAGCTATGAAATTACTCGAATATTTTTATGTACAGACGTAATGAACAATCCTTTTCCATCGTGAACACACGGTTGCTTCCGAATGATGCCGACGTGTCTGTACGAGTCTGACTGAAGTGGTATGACAAATACGAACATTTCCGAAATAATACGATGGGAAAGGATGTTAAGGAGAACGAACGGGTAAGTTAAAGTAACCGTTTTTTTAGTATGCCCTTATTACGGTTTAGCCATAGAGCTGTCTGCAATCCGTAATTGTATGTCAAAGCTCTCTGATTTCCCAGTTGTAGTAGAAAAATCATTTCATGCAAAAGCTAAAGCAGCTGTTCATTCACATTCACACGTATACACGAGGCCACACGTGTAGGATTCAATTTGCCAATGATTATGCCTAGTTCACACTGAACTTGTTATTTCCGAGCTCCATCAGTTTTTTATCGGATATCAAAAGCCCGCAAACCTGGAACCAGCCTATCCTGCCTCATGTTTGCGCGACAGGCATACGTATACATCGTGCGACATAACTTGAGTTTGCAATTAAATTGGCTCTTCACATACGTCCAATGTAGGAATAGTCGCGAGCATGTGAATGACCCAGGTAAAACTTTTAAAATTACCTTTTCAAAGTCACAATTCATCACAAACGTTCCCGTAAACGCGGCATAATTAGAGGAACATAATGGTAACCCTACACGCACCCGCTGTGGCCACACGCCATGCAAGTTTCGGGTCGCTTACGGCCACTTTGAGGTCGACCCCGCCACCTAACTGCCTATCAACTACGACTACTTCATATGTATGACATTCTAGTTTGACTTGTTATATTTTGTTGACAAAGCTAAAACGTAAATTTTTTGACGGCTTAAACTCAGATCAAATAAAAAGTTAATTTCTTTGGTTTGAGGTAACAGATATGTGTTTTAAATAAATAAAAAAAAAATATTACTATTACAAAGCTTTAGCCACTTGTACTGATTTTGGTGTGAGCTTCGCCTATAGCTACTTTAACAATAAAAGTAGCCAAAACTTTCGATTTTGACGTATATTTGGCAGAAAACCTATGAAATACATTTACGTCAAAATCGACAGTTATGGTTACGGTTAAAGTTATAGTTAAAGTAACTCACACTCAGTAAGCTCTCATAATCTCTGTAAAACAAGAAGGATGGTGAATGTTTGAAGCTATTCTGCACCTGCAGTGTGTTTGTTATGTATTTATAAATCCACAGACGACTTCGATCAATTTCAGAGAAAAAAATACAGTAGGTAAGTAGGTAGGCTAAGTCGGCTTGGAGTCAATGACCACAGACCTGTCGTCAAGTAGAATCTTCTCTGTTCAGTGATGTAAAATGATTAAAATATTTTTCAAAGACTTGCGACTTAATATCCCTGGTTGTCAGTTTGATTCGTTATTTATAGTTAGCTCCATTAGTCAACGAGTTACCTAGTCGGCATAGGCTCATCAATTCTCCTTCTGCGCAACCCACGCCTCGTGTGAATGAACCCTAATCTTTTATTAAGGCCGATTGAATTTTCCGTTCAATGCTCCGTCCGGTTTGACATTGAAAATGATCTAGTGCCGTTCATAAAGAAGGTAGATCTGTCAAGTGTGGAACTATTTCGCAATAAGCGCCTTTATTTCTGACAAAACCGTGTTCGTCCATCGAAAATCCGTGGACGATTTCTCGGTTTCAAGTCACCGTAGAAATGATTGATTTATTCATTCACGATAACAGGGTACATTACAAAAGCAGTTTTATAACTTTTATAATACAGTTTGATACTGTACTGTGGTAATCTATCAATAATTATATGAGGCTGTGGCGCTAAATTGCCCTCGCTTACACCAGCGTTAGAATTAAAAAAAATCTTGCAACCTTTTGCGAACGCATCCGTAAGCCAAGACGACCGCGCGCCAAAACTTCCCCAAGCAACTGTCAAAGTTGGCGCGAATTTTCCTTCCACCGCGCATGCGCGCGCTCCCTCTCGCTCGGTCTGCGGGTAACCCCGGCGCGAGGTTTGCGGCGGGAAAAATGTGTGTTTTGGTGTGCCGATAGCGGGAGGCCACAGCACGCAGCCCCGCCCCGCTAACGCGTCTTGAGCCACTTAGTCGGTAAGACGACGGGCACACTGCGAGAAATAGCGAATTCGCAGCAACTTCAGTGTTGCTGCAGGGAAAATTTGTATAAGTAGAACTGTGTTGTGTAGACTATACAGAGTACCTATGTAGAATTATTTATCTGCACTGTAAGGATGTCTGAATGATTTAGAGACGCTTACGGATGGAACGTTTGATTCGGAAGAAGGTTAAGGACGTTAATTTTAACGAGGAGTGTGTTGTTGCGATATGTATGTTATTATACGGAAATATTCGAAAGTTTTTTTTTAATTAAAGACTTTTTAAGGCTTTCGAAAGCCCGATAGTTTGTATGTTAGGTTGTTTATCAATGGTTGGTAATGATAATAGATTGTTTGGTTTTCGTATCGGAGACGCTGTGAACGCTGTCTTACTTTCTGGCCAGATATGGAGCCGCGAGGCCCGCGAGCTGTCAAAATGGAGTGGGAAAAAAGGCGGGAATGCGGCTCCACTTTATGTGAGGCTCGTCATTGCGGGAGGGAGAGAGCGCGCTATGCGGTAAGGTGTTAGAGCGGGACGTCGAACACAACGTGGTTTATAAGAAAACCCAAGACGTTGGGGCGTGTTTGGCGGGTGGGCGTGTGGTCGGCGCGTCGGTGTGAGTGCGATCATTTGTGGTTGCAGGTGTGTGGGTGAGGGCCGCTCATCCTTTTGTCAACGGCTGTATCGGCTTCTGGCTTTAGTTATTAAAGTGTGCAGTTAAATTTTATGACGCTATAAAATTTCCATTCTCAGGTTGGGTGTTATGGCTTTTTTGATGCTTGCACTTGATTTCGGAGGGATGTTTTAGATTAATTGCTAAATAAAATAACACTTTTGCGAAATAAAATTTCATTTCACTGTGACTTTTGAATGACACAGCCTAAACGTTGGTAATGTTCGTCTATAATTATAATTGTGTTATTATTTGATCATTCCTCTATCTATATTTACACACGACAGAACGATTTTTGATGCTATATTTAGACTTCCTGCTTGCTCGTTGGAATATATAGATACGGTATCTTTGGAATACGAGGTGTTTCTAAAGAAAAAATGCTATTTCAAGATTTACCTACCTGTATGTGTTTGTAATAAAATGTTGCAAGTGAAATTCAACTCACTTAGTTGGTCGAATTGACTTGAAATTCAGTAAACATGTGTACGATAGACGACAATGCAAATATAGTAAGTAAGTAAGTAAGTAAGTAAATGCTTTATTGTACAAATATAGAGAAGTAGAGACAAATCACAAAAAAAAGACCTTAAATATATAGTAATTAATATATGTTTGAATGAATAATATAAAATAAGTAGTCAATATAAATGCCCCTTTGTGCCTATATACCTATACTAACATAGCCTATAAGTCATGTTAACTAACATTATATGGACTTTGTCTGAAATAAAATATTATTATTATTATTAAATATATGCACAAAGGCGAACTTATCCCTATAAGGGATCTCTACCAGTTAACCTTATAGTTAACAAAAAGTACAGTCAGAAAGAAAACTTGTTTTTTTTACAGAAAAGTATTTTTAGAATTTCTTTTAAACTAGCAAGTTTTATTTCTAAAACGTCTCAAAAATACAGCTACGAGCCATTATACAAGATTAAAAGGTTTCTTAAAGTACCTAAGCATACGCGACTGTACATACAAACTTTTTATGAAACGTTCATATACAACATAATAATATACAAACTACGAAGGCACTGAATGCTAAAGAAATAAATTGTTTATATGTATGTGTATGACTCACATCGGCATCATATGCAATTAAGTATGTTAATAGTTCTACAGTAATACACATCTGCCTCTAAGAAGAGTAATCAAAACTTAATGAAAATTAAAATGAATACTTACTTCCTTTTGCCTGTCAGTTTGCTACTACATAGATATTTCATTTTATTTTTCATAGCAGAAATATTCTCAATCACACTAGCAGAGATTTGAACTGACTGCACCTATTTAATTGTCCAATGAACTCGGGATCTAGATTGCATGTAACTTTTTTTTTCTGTCAAACGGTAAAGGATGAGGGCCGATACAATATTGGCTTCCGATTTTTTTTGATGCCAAGTACCTAATAGGTACGTATTATTTAATCTTTCATTACAATGACATGTAGTTGTTCCAGTATAGAACACCCTTTAGTTACGGTATTTGAAAGTTTTGGTGACAAAGTCCCACAAAAATTACGGTTGTGGTTATTTAAAACGCTAATAAAAAAAAGAATCTTTAGTATGTAATTAGAAAACTTAAAAAACATCAGTGAATATGTAACGTCCATTTTAATCGTAGTGTTTTATTTGTACCTACTTAAAATAAAAATAAACCTTAAGAAACAAAATGCTCAGAAGATAATTATTACTCGGCTAACCAGAAGTGAGCAGAGCTCGCTTCGTAACCGCAGGCCGCTCGGTGAGCCGTAGCACTCGCGTAGCATACTCGTAGCCGAGCTACGAACTCGCTGCGCGCTGCTACGAAATTGAATTAAGATGATATTTTTAATACTTTGAACATCTGCTTTCGAAATTTTTACTGAAGATATTTTAAAGTAAGGTCTCTTTGATAAAATATGGAAAGAAAATACAAGCAGGCGTAAGGGTGGAGGGTAGGTTAAAAGGCATAACTTATTCTTTTTAGTCAAGAAATTTTAAACCTGTTGTAGAATTCATGCTAGTAAATACGCCTTTGTACAGTAAATGTGAGTACTCTTAGTATACATTTTATAGTTGACACGGTGGTGAAAGACACTGTTTTTTTTTCAAACTAAGAGATCAGTTTTTTTTTCCAGGCTGGTAAAGGCATTATGTTGAAGTGGCAGAAAAATAAAAGAAAAATACGTTAGCAAATAAAAACAGCTTAGGTAAGTAAGAACACACACATAACAATACTGATTTTAAAAATATAGTTTAGTCATTTTTTAATTAGGCATCTAATTTTCTTTCCTACAATAATTGATAATACCATTGCAATTGTTTGTATATCTTTATTTTTTTGTACATTCTGTATTTGAAGGAGGTATATAAAATGGTAATCTGACTTTCCAGACACGTTAGGTGTTGTTTCGAGAAAATTCTAGATAAAATCAAAAGCAGGCCATTCCCAAACAAAGCAAAGAAGTTGTTTAATATTAGAGTAGTCCCTTAAGCCAGCATTTCCCACGGATGTGCGGCGTCATATGAAGGTGCACGTCTTTTGCTCAACTATCTCTTTTAATACTTATTTCTACCCGCACCCACACAGAGCGACTCCCCCCCGGAGTGACGCGCGCCTGTGTGGGTGGACTTCTTTCCCCGTGTCTCTGTGTGCGTGAATTTCTTTCGAGACGTAATAAGGGGACCGTTTCTTTCCCGCTAAGGTTTTAATGTCGACCACGGTTCGGCGGCGAACGCGCGCCTTCGCGGTTGCAGTACCAACTTTTTTTTTCTAAAGTGCGGACTTGTGTTAGTGGCCAGGATTTATTTGTCGAAATGAGCGCGCTGTTCAGGTATTTTTTTTATTGAGGTTTTAATTAATGTAAAGTTGGCAGTCTTGGAAGTTTGGCGGGTAAGGCCCGCCGCGCACAGTTAACCGCAGGCTCATTAGCCCGGGCGCACACTACGCCACGACGATTAAACTTCGGAGATAACGGCACACGTGATAAACCGCTATCTCTAACTTATTACGTGACGTTAATTTATTTGTAAACAAGTTTGCAATTATTTTTGTGTTTTCATACTTTTTATGTAGAATGTAGTTTTGCGGATTTTGTTGTTGTGCGGCATAATTAAAATTAAATGAAGGAACGATGTGACGCATTCATGAAATGTTAAATCTCAGTTCGGCATATAAGAATGAGAATAACACGGTAAATTGAAATTATTATTTTTAATGAGGAATTTAGTCAGGTAAATAGAAACATGCTTCTATTATTATTTATACCAATGCACTAGTTTGTTTAGTAATATACCCGCATTTAAAGGGTAAAAACGATAAAAACAAGAAGAAAAAAACTTGCTTTGCCTATTATATAATTAATATTTTGTTATTAAGTTCGCAAATTATCGTTTTTGAATTTCAATGTACTTAATCGTTTTGGGAGTACTCATTTGTCAATTTCAAATTTACAGAGTTGCCATAGGTATAAATACTATAAATACTAGTAAAGAAACTTTTTTTTTAAAGAACATTTAATTAAACATCAATATATACACTGTAATTAATTCCTTATTAAGGGCTATAAAGTTACTTTATGATATAGTCTTAAATTAAAACACTGCACGGTTCCCCCAATACACCCATAGGCTTCACCTTGCGCCGGAAACTTGTTAAAAAGCGAGGCAACTCCCATTACCAACTTCACCTGTAATTGTGCGAACGTTTGTTACAAGTTTAGGGGCGGGAATACACTCATTACTGCATAGCTCTTAATGGTTGACTTTTCGCACTTGTTATATAATATATTTATACTTTTTTATTTATTTAGACATAGGTAGGTACCAGCAGTAGGTATATATATAAACAAAATTATAAGTAAACTAGCCTTCCGTCCGCAGCTTCGCCCGCGGTAAATTAATTTTCCCGTAGGAAAAGGTATTTTCCCGCGGTAAAAAGTAGCCTATGTCACTCAGTGATAATGTAGCTTTCTAACGGCAAAAGAATTTTTGAAATCTGTCCAGTAGTTTCGGAGCCTATTCAATGCAAACAAACAAACAAACAAACAATCAATCAAATTTTTCCTCTTTATAATATTAGTATAGATAAATTGGTGTTTAATTAATTAAGTAGTACTAGTTACTTAAATGTCATACTCAAAACCGTGTTTCTATTAACTCAAAGAAAAAAAAAGTTCGTAAATAATATTTTTTTGTTTGCCTTCAGAGAACTATGATTATGATACTGAATTATTCTATTTGATAATTTTAAAGTATAAATAATACACTGTTTTTAAGGTAACGAGTTTTTATTGAAATGCTTCAGAGTCCATCGCTAGCTCGCTTGATAGAAGACAACTTCAACTTTATTTTTTTGTAACACAATAGAACACACAGGATCAATTCAACAGATAAAACATGTCGTACAGTCATATTGAAATTTTAACATAACTGTTTCAGTAATTATAAATTCATTCGCATGTGAAGTATCTAATAATTATGATTTTTTTAAGATAAAAAGTTGTTACTGACTAAAAGAAATATTTTTTTCATAACTCATATTTTTTTTGGATAATTTAATTCGAACGCAGAAACCTTAAGTTGCTTCTCAAAAACTTTAGAATTAGTACCTTAAATAATCATTAAAAATTCGGTTAAAACAGGGCTATAATCTTCTCAGAATAATCAGTTAAACTTTTTAGCACGTCTTACGCTTAAATCAATAAACTCCTTATTATTTTAATTCGCGTCTCTGCGTGATAAATGGCACAAACGACGTGAGGGGAGGCTGTGTGAGATAATTCCTTTGCTTAGTTCCTTTGTCGATGGGGTTGGCGGCATTGTCTGCCCGACTTGTTCGCGATGTTTGAATTCCGAACACCGAATGTTTTGAATTTAGAAAATTTGTGCGTTGACATTTAGGTTGAAGTGTTGACGCTATTGAAAATATTCTTTTTTTTTGCGTTCTTATGGCAACAGATACCTGTTAAATAGGGTTATACATGGTAAATAGGCCGTTGCAGTACGCATACACTATATAAAAAAAGAATATTCTTGATTCCAATTATTTTACAACTCATCAAGGTGCACAAATAGTTAGTTACGTACATAAAAAAAACTGAAATATCAGTCGTTGTCGTTTGGTAAAGTTTGTTTGTGATAAACCTGACTGAGCAAAGGAATTTGTTTTTACGCATACCAGAATGTTCCATTATAACTTAATTCCTATCCACGTTAAAAAGCAAAGCATTAAACATGAGCACATTGCCCTAATGCAGTGTTATTAATTATGAAGCCCGTATTAGCTGATTTACGCATCGCAATAAGTACGCTTTGCGGGATTACGCAGCGGAAGGGTTAGGGGCGTGCGGCTGTTTTTAATACATTACTATAAAATTTAATTAATTATTCCAGTTGTAATTTGAAGTTTAGTGAAATGGCGGATAGGTCAGGAATGTACATAGTTGATTAGATCCCCACCTCACACCACCTACAACTCAGCGTAAAGCTAAGCCGCGTTTCACTTTTGCGAACACACAACGCTGATGATCTATTTTTCAATGAACAAAAAATTTTTACCTTGCTACTCCGCTACTTGAAATGGACCTCCGCAAAGTAACGCCTGATTCAATAAAATATCTATTTTTCATGTCTGTGTTTTTTTTCAGGAATCATGTTATAGGCGATGAGGCTAGCAATCCATCACTATTTTGATTTCATTTTTCACCTATACGCCCACAATCTTGCTAAATGTGGCCTGTAGGTATCTGTTACCTTAGGCTCTGTCTACCCCGTAAGGGATAAAGACGTGATTTGTGTGTGTGTGTGTGTGTTTTTTTTCTATAAACAAAAATTTTTACAAAAAAAAACCGACTTCTCAAAAGAAACTATTTTAAAACAAACTAATACGCACTTAAAAGAAAAAAATAATTGCATATTCTTCTACAACTTAACAGTCAACTTACTTTTTCTACTTATCAATATGTAGGTATGATCTATCTAATGTTGTTACAATTATTGTTATTTCTGAAGTCGGTATAGTATAAAACAAAGTCGCTTTCCGCTGTCTGTCTGTCCCTATGTATGCTTATACCTTTGAAACTACGCAACGGATTTTGATGTGGTTTTTTTAATAGATAGAGTGATGCATGAGGAAGGTTTATATGTATAATTCTACGCAGAAGAAGTCGCGGGCAGAAGCTAGTTACCTATAAAACGGATGTGAATTGGCAAGTAAAGAATAGAATGGGTAGCAAGGTAGCAACGATCGCATTTCATCAAAATGCTTATTGAAAACAGAACAAAGTCCGAATACTGCGATTTAAATTAAAGGTTGAAGATGACTAGTTCCAAAATTAAAGCGCATAAATGTGTTTAAATTAAGTGCTTACTTATTCGTTTTTTTGTCAAGCCTCTCGGGTTTATTTTGATTGAGTAATTGTCCGCGTAGTGATTTTGAAATCATACATCTCTACGCTGCATGCTCTAAAAATAATGTTTTTTTCACTTACAAGTCAATGTAATGCCGCATTTACATTATGCAAGTAATTTCATCGACCAACCATACATGAACGATCTGAAAAGACCACCCATACAAGAACATGTGTAAAGTATATCTGGCCTGCCAAGTCTATTTGCAATTTATCTGTACACACATATCTACATACATATATCACGTTTTTATCCTTTACGGGGTTAACAGAGCCTAAGGTAACAAAACCTTAAGGCCACGTTTAGCATGATTAATGGCGTACAGGTGGAAAGGGAAACCAAAATAGTGATGGGTTGCTAGCCGCATCGCCTATGACATGATTCCTAAGACTTTCGCCCATTCCCTCGATGGGCTTTTACCACCTGCGCGGGAAGAGAAGGAACTGGTAAATTCTATGATTTTTCTTACTACGTTTAATTACTGAGTTTACTAAGTTTAATTGTTATTATAACGGCGTCCATACAAAAACAAGGCAACAAAATGCCAATTGAAATTTAAAACAAGGGTTGACTTTTAATAAATGACGTCACTACGAATTCTCGCCATTCCTTACACTACGGCAAAGTCACAGGAATTAAGCAAAATTTAACTTTATTTTGTACGCTGTACAGGCTTTGCCGCTTGTTTAATCATCTTGTTTCTGTAACTGGCTGATTACAGGGTCTTGTTTATGACAACTAGGGGGCACGTGTCGGT
Source organism: Pandemis cinnamomeana (assembly GCA_932294345.1). Taxonomy (NCBI): domain Eukaryota; kingdom Metazoa; phylum Arthropoda; class Insecta; order Lepidoptera; family Tortricidae; genus Pandemis; species Pandemis cinnamomeana. The sequence goes on along the minus strand of OW028715.1, from coordinate 5,736,142 downwards.
TGTCTTCAGATTCAAAATTGACCAAGTGCGAGTCTGACTCTTAATTTATTGAAAAAAACAAGCTCCTTGCCCTCTTAAACTTTAAACTTGGCTTATTTTTACTATCTGTTGTTATTACCAACATTACGTTCTCTCGGAGACATTACATGGCATCAGGTGTCTTCCGTGTCTTGCGGTCGGTCATGAACAACACCAAATGGCAAGACACCAGACCCCCTGTTATTACTGCGAGTAAATGGGTTTAGTTATTGTCTCCCAAGCACAGCGATCACTTACCGTTGAGGCACGTATGACATGACTGAGCCTTACGAAATCGTATGCCGTACCACGATGATGCTTTGAAACGTGGAACAGGGAATAAGGTAATCTATGTGTTTATTTGGCTTTTATATTCGTATCACTAGAGTTAGGACCAAGGTAGGAAGGTCCTGCACTCGGAGCGGTATCAATCACAATCCAAATTCAGGGCATGTCTTGCGCTCAGGAAATCCGCCGTCCGTCTTACGTCCAAGACGCCATTTGAATATCAGCGCCCCGTAGGGTTGGACACGGTCGGATATTACATTTGCTAACCCATTTGTAACCGTCACTGGTCCACCCGTAGGATGATCATTATCCGTGTCCGAGGCGACCCTAGCGTCTCCCGGGACAGAGCCCTTAGGAATTTGTCCCTTTGCACCATTGATTCCCTCCACATTCACTCCTCTTTAAAATTGGTCCGATAATCGATGTTATTGGGAAACGGAGGGCCGGAATTTTTTATTAGACGCGCAGATGTGACGCGAATGTGCGATTTGACTAAATTGAGCAGAGCTTTGATATCGTGTGAAGCTCCGAGTTTGGTGCACGTTCGGGATTTGAGAGTGATCTTAATTTCACTAAAGTACCAACCCTAATGTTTGAAGTTAAATCTAACCAAATTATTAACTACCTATATATATACAGTGGACAATATAACGGCGTATCAACACATAAAACGTAGGTATGTCAGTAATTACTCTACAGAGATATCTTTTTTAAAAATTGTACTTAATAAGCAGCTCAATTAGATAGAAGTGGTCTGAGCGTGTAATTTATTAACAAACTTGTAACTTTCGTGTTCTCCATTTATTTCAATTCCACACAGCAGATTCACTTTGAAAGCCTTTGTTAAAGTAATAGTCAATCTTAAGAAATTACCACGGTCTCAGCTATGTATAATTTATTCAATGTGTTTGCGATTGACATTGTCCTTCAATTTAACATTTAGATGTCTTCTTCTTTTTTAATATGGCCCCATCGATCGATGCGATTATTTCGCCAATGTCAAAGTACCTAATAAGTCAGTAGTCGGGCTCTTAGCCAACGGATAATGATATCCCTCGGAGACCGCCAGGAAATCATTAACCGGTGCCCAGGGTGCACCGGAATAAGCACTGCACTTCCCCTCGGACGGATCCAAAAACCAACCGCAGCTCTTGATCACACGCGGAGGTAACCCGACTCGCACCCCATACATAGACTTAAGGGACATAATTATTATGTACTTAACTAACAGAGTGAATCATTGTTGTTTGATATAAATGCATTATTATTAATAATAAGCAAAAGAGAGCCTCTATATGACAATACACTTTGGTGTGAGAGGACAGACCTGGAAAAAACAAGCGTTAACTAGCAACTTTGTTCTCGGTCCATAATTTTCACAAAAACCCAGTCCATTCGTCCGAGTATTGAGCAATGAGACAGAATGTAATGCGAACCCTCCTTTGCGGAAGGGTGGAGTAACGAGGTACCCACTCGTATGGCTCTACACGACCGTACAAGCTTTATTATTTACGAGCAGCCCTTTATGTATGTTTTTACGCTAAGATTTTATTGCGATCGTATTCATGAGGCGAATCCGCAGCGGAATCACGACTGTGTTTTGTTTTTCAATCGTCCTGATTGTTTAATGGCTTGCTTGGAGGGGTTTATCGTTAGTCGATACTAAAATGTTTTGTTGGTATTAAACAATACTGCTTATTAGTGTTACTTGTAAATTCTTACTAATATTATAAATGTGAAAGTGACATTGTTTGTTTGTTCCGCTTTCACGCTTTAACTAGTGAATAGTTCCCGCGGGAGCGCGATAAACGTATTCTCCGCAGACAAAATCGCAGCAACATCTTGTATGTACAAACAGAGCTATATTGCTGGATGTACAAACAAAAAATGGTGACTAGGATTCAAGTAAATGAGGCGAATAAAATTGGGCTGTAATGAAGTTTCTAATAGACACGTTTGAATTATATCTTTCGTGTTACTCAATTTCATACTGTTGTATGTGTGAGTAATGTGTGCGTGTAATTACAAAAATGACTTAAGTCCCATATCAGTTCTGTAACTACTACATACAACCGGTCATTTACTTCAGTTTTTCACCTATACCTCACCGTACCTTTCAACTCGCCATAATCAAAACGTCCTAACCCCAAAATACACACACACACACAAATCACGTCTTTATCTCTTACGGGGTAGACAAAGCCTAAGGTAACAGGTACCTATAGGCCACATTTAGCAAGATTATGGGCGTATAGGTGGAAAATGGAATAAAAAAAATATAGTGATGGGTGGTTAGCCTCATCGCCTATAACATGATTCCTATGATTTTCGCCCATTCCCTCGATGGATTTTACCATCTGCGCGGGTAGAGAAGCAACTGGTACATTCTATGTTTTTTCTTTGCTCCCAGACCAACATGGAAGAATTATACCTTTCGTATAACTCAATTTCATACTGCTAGATGAAAAACTTAAGTCTTAAACCTATTGTATGTGTGAGTAATGTGTGCGAATAGACAAATTGACGCTTAAATTAGAAAAATGACTTAAGTCCCATATCAATTCTTTACACTACTACATACAACCGGTTATTTACTTCAGCTTTTCATCTATACGTATGTACCTTTCAACTCGCCATAATCAAAACGGCCTAACCCCAAAATACTTGTCAGTAAAAATCCGCACGCAACACTCAAGACTGCCTATAAAGCCAGCATTATAGACAAATCGCCTAAGCCTTTACGACGGAGCAAACATGGAGGGTATGAGCTACCGGAATTAGGTTTACATCGCGATCGACATATCGTAGTAACGGGCTGTTTGCACGCCCGGGGCAGGGGTGTATTTTAAGTATTATTGCCGACGACTAAACGGGAAGGATCCGGGACCTTTCGACTGACTTAAAAAGCGGAGGGTTATTGAAATAAACGGGTTACTCACACACACACACACACACACTCAAATCACGTCTGTATCCCTTACGGGATAGACAGAGCCTGAGGTAACAAAACCTAAAGGCCACGTTTAGCATGATTGTAGGCGTATAGGTGGAAAAAGGAATCAAAATAGTGATGGGTTGCTAGCCGCATCGCCTATAATATGATTCCTAATATTTTCACCCATTCCCTCGATGGGCGTTTAACATCTGCGCGGGAAGAAAGGCAACTAGTACATTCTGTGTTTTTTCTTTACTCCCAGACCAGCATGGAAGATTATGTTGTGGAAATAAATATTAGCGGTTATGTATGCTTAGATTTTTCAAACTACGCTAAGGATTTTAATGTGGCTTTCATCAATAGATAAAAATGGTTCGAGAGGAAGGTTTATTATTAACGTCCCCGCCTGTGTGGGTCCCTAGTTTTGTAAAAAAAAAAACTAGCCGCTAATTATAATGTGACAAAATATACGTAGCTAAATCGGCATAAAGTTTGACAGGAGCGAAACACATAAGCCCAATATGTACAATACGTGTACATGAATGTTAACTTGTAAACGTACATATTTTAGGATATTCTCGAGACAAAAACATCAAAGTGGAATATGAAATAAACCGTCGGCGTAACCAACCGTGGCGAGGGGCGCTAGTTCTTATTTCCATAAATGACTTTGAACTGCGATAAACATGTACAAATGGGTCGGGAAAGTTGCCGTTTCGTTTTATGTGTGTTACTTACGCTCTTACTGCTTTGGAGACAACACCGATATCTAAATAGTTTTTGATTGAAAACACAATAAATATGAAGAAATGTAGAAATGCAATCAATGCAGTTCACCCAATCCAACCCAGTTAAATCCAAGACAGCAGTTAAACTCAAGCAGGCTTGCTGCAATGCGATGTTGCCCTAAACAACATGGACTAACATACATACACATACACAAGTCACGTCTTTATCTCTAACGGGATAGACAGAGAGCCTAAAGTAACAAGACCTAAAGGCCACGTTTGGAATGATTGTGGTGTAACTCATTCTTACTAATTTCTTCCGCTGTTACGTTCTCAACTGTACTAGTTACTCTGGTGGTTGGTAGTGGCAGTTCTGTGAGGTAGGTAAGACTAAGAGATCCAAGGAAATTATCGGAACTTAGACCTAGAGCTTCAACTTGGGAACGCATGACGCTTTGGCTTTCGGGTAGCTGAGCGGTGATAATATACCTTTTGCTTCCCTTGTTCCATAAGAAAAGTAGTACCAAGATACTTGTTAGGCGGTATGTTCACGTCAGCAAATAGTGTAGAGTAACGGTTCGCACTATTTCCGCACGGAAGTTGCCCCCGCTACACACTCGATTGTCAAAGCAAATTGTGCCTCAAAATACGTTCACTTTCATGTTTTCCCTTTCACAATTGTGTTGTCTGTAAGGAATGGGGTTGGAATAAAAGTCACAGAAGTACGGCAGCGTAACATTTTAAAAGGCTTTATTAACGACGGCAAAAATATTTTTGGGCGAACTACGCGGGTTGCAGACCAGTATTAAAAAAAAACGAATTAATCTATCTGTTCTCTAGTTTTGCGCTTAGCAACACATTTTAGCCATTAATTTTTATTTATGTAGAAGAAAAATAGATATGTTATGTACCAAGAAATTGTACAGTTAAGATGAAAAACAAATTTTATTACAGGTAGCTTCGCAACAATGTGTGCGTCATCAAAGCGTCGTACGCGCATCGTGTCGGACCAAAACTCGAACATCCCCGACTTGATTATGTGACAGACTCAACTATCAACAATGCACAAGTGAATGTACTATAAAGTGTTAAGACGATGCATTTATCGAGTGAAGTGACGTCAACGACTAGTGGCCTGGGACATGAGGCGCCGTCGTCTAGTTACGGTGCCTTGCCCAGTCAGCCACTGACAGCTGAGCTTCTAGCGGAGAGGACCCTGGAGGGATTATTGGCTGATCATCCCGGCGAGCTGGTCAAGACTGGTAGCCCTCATGTTGTGAGTATCTTGGAATACAATTTTTAGGTTACTCTAGTGTTGGAACAATCCGAATTCCTTTGGCAGCTTATGCTCGAATGGACAGCTAAACAACCAAAACGCGTGAACGCTCATGCAAATCGGCTACTTGGCCAAGACGTCATCAACGTAAACCTACATTATAGTTTATCATGCCTAGAGTGTGATAGTAGTTTTATGTCGATGATTTTCTAAGTAGTTTGTGACAAAGTGTTAACTGATGTCTACAACTAAGTTCATTGCTTCTGATGGTCCAACATGAAATTATCATTTCTTACATCTAACTCAATTGCACGAATGAAGATTCATCCATCTGACCATTGGAAACGGAACACATACTCGTAGAGCCCGTCAATTAAGAGGTTGAAATTCTGCTTCAACGTCCCTTCACAACATTTAAGCGATCAGGGATGTGGTGCAGCTTATGTGACTACATGATGCACTGCTTGAGTGACAGTTGCTTATCTCTTGTTCTGACTTGACTGATCTCTTGATCCATTACTTTCGACTTACCGTTTTCCACAATTCCAGCGCCAGCGGTCAGATGGTCGATAAAGCACTTCTGGTGTTCTAGAGGTGTATGTAACTAAAAATTTTCCAGGTATGCACAGTGCTGCCCCCTCACTGGCGCTCCAACAAGACCCTGCCTATAGCCTTCAAAGTAGTGGCTTTGGGCGACGTCGGCGACGGTACATTGGTCACAGTCAGAGCTGGGAACGACGAGAATTGCTCCGCTGAACTGCGGAACTGTACTGCGGTCATGAAGAATCAGGTCGCAAAGTTCAACGACCTGAGGTTCGTGGGACGGAGCGGGAGAGGTGAGTGGTAATAACTTATTGAAATTGGCTGAAAGCGCCAAGAGCGAAAACCTTAAACGTTATACATGATATGATGAACACGAGAAGGGGCTATAGACCGACCGCCTCAATAAGTCCTCGCCCGCGTGGTACAGGGGCGCGGGGCAGGACGACAAAGGGGGCCGACCGAACTACCCGCCCGTTAAGAGCTAAGAGTTCAAAATCTCGTGTCAGAATTTTACCGACGCAGGGTCCAAATGGCCTGGAATTTGGTATACATAAGGATAGATGACAATGCAAGTACATACAGTCAACAAAAAGGAAAATTAAAATGGCTAGTTATAAAAAAAGACAGTTTTTTTTCTGCGTTATTTAATTGAAGAGTCTTAAATTGCTTGGTAAATTTTCGGATTCATTCTATTGTCAACCAAGTAAATGCAATTTTTTATGACAAATTCTACATGAGATAAAACACACTAAGGCTAATTGTCACATTGACCTGTAAGTGATTGAGTCTCGAATGCGTCTTTAATGTTTTAAGCCGTAGGTACCTACATCTGACATTGAATCTAAGGCTGATAAAGGAATTTCTCGGTGACTATACCTCGTAAATAATTACCTGCTTACTCGTACATTTCGCAACCTCATCCATCAGTAAGCAAGCTCTTTATAGATTTATCCCAGATCAATTACCCCCATTGACTTAATATTGAACAAAGAGAGTTCTCAAATATTCACAAGCCGAGGCGCTCGGGGCCTTTGTTTTTGAGTGCTTACTTAGGGGAGGGTTTTTATGAGCAGACGTCTGCATTATCGTAAACATTCATATTTGTTGTTGTGATCAAATTTTTAAAATTTTGACTCGGGTTGTGTAGGTATACGCATGTTTTTTTATACGACTAGGAAAGCAGTGTTGTTTTTATTATCCTTGCGTTTCTCCTGTCTATTTGTTTCCGCCAGCTCCTTAAACAGTCTCCAACTTATTTTTCTGTCTTATTGGTTGTCTGGTAGAGATCGCTATTAATCGATAAGACCGCATATTGTTACTTTGTTCTTTGTTTTTGTATTGTTTTGTATTGATTTGTGGTGTTCAATAAAGAGTATTTGTATTATATAGAAAGATGGTAAGTAAGTACCACTATCCATGGACATCTGCAGCTCAAGGGGTTGCAAATGCGTTGCCAGCCAAGAGGGCTAAGATAGAATACTTCACGTCCCAATTTTACCGGCTGTCTTACTCTTCTAGCCGGCACACAGCAGCGCAAGCACTGTTTCTTGGCAGCAGGATTAGCAAGTGAGACGGGGTAGCGATCCGGACCTTGCAAGAGAGCCTAATGATACTAGAACCAAATGATGGGTTGCTTTAGTCTGTATGTGCTGTTTGGTGTAGCGGGTATTTATGATTGGTGATGCTCGGGCCATTATGGTATAAGTGAGAGTCGCGGCCACTTGTGCTAGCGAGGTTAACGCGCGGTCAACCGCCCCGGTCGCGACGTCTGCACTTTTAATGATTCCTACGCTTGTTGATACTTTTATAACGTTTTAGGTACGGTTGTAGGTAGCACTGTTACTAAGTCTTAGGAACGTCGTATTGATTGTGTTCTTAATCGGAAGAAAAGGAATAAATTAATATTCGAAGCTTAGGTAGCTTAGGTAGTAGGATCTATTTTTATAAGTCTTTCTTTAAAACATTTATCTAACAATGTTCTATATATATCAACTTAACTATATATGCAAAAAAATTAGGTCAAATTTGACCCATTCTCAGTGGTCGGATTGACTTGAAACTTGTTAAAAAAAACATTTTCTTATAAGTTTTTGTTAACTACTATTGATTTTCGTATCGAGTATTTTAATTCTGATTTTCTTTTATTTTTACGGTAAATACATACATACATAAATCACGTGTTTATTCCTTACGGGGTAGACAGAGCCTAAGGTAACAAGACCTAAAGGCCACGTTTAGCATGATTGTGGGCGTAGGTAGAAAGGGTAATCGATTTTTGCCCACTGCCTCGATGGGCTTTTACTTTACCATCTGCGCGGAAAGCGAGGCAACTGGTGCATTCTATGACTTTTTCTTTACTCCCAGAACAGCATGGAAGACTATTAATCAGAAAATATCAGGAAGTCCGAAAATTATAGTTAAGGCCAAGAATCGAATCCGTACACCACATAGGTAGATGAGCCTTCAAATTTTACCATCTGTTCCTGCTGTTGTCATTAATATGCGAACCGACCAAGTTAACTAGTTAACCCAAGAGTGCAAAGTGCGGTCAAGCGGTCACATACGTCGCGAGCGGTCATAGTGTTTCTTACTGCACGGTTGTAACCGATATCAACCACCCTTCTCATTTCATGAAGCACGCAATTGTAATTTTATTTAGAAACTAGCTTCTGCCCGCGACTTCGTCGGCGTAGAATTATATATAAAAACCTTCCTCTTGAATCACTCTATCTATTAAAAAAACCACATCAAAATCCGTTGTGTAGTTTTGAAGATATAAGCATACATAGGGACATAGGGACAGAGAAAGCGACTTTATTTTATACTATGTAGTGATGATAGTGATAGAGACGCTATGATTAACAACTGACGAGTAATTTAAAGTTGTCGTCAAAAATCCGTGACTCAAAAGGCTGTCTAACGACACCCCGCGCCGTGAGGTAAAGGAGAAAAAAACAACCACACTTTTATACTTAGGGCCTGTCTCACCACTCTCTTTAAAGTTCTGGTTATTTTATGCGTTAGTTATCTATGATTCCCTATCTATTTCTTACTACACCTGACACTTAAGATAACAAGAACTTTACAGAGAGTGGTAAAATACTCTAAGGGACAGCTCCCTTAGAGTATTTTCAAAATTTTATTCGACCGCCTTTGTCAGCATGATTTTTTCTATCCATATCTACGTTCATCTGAAGTTATAGGTTTCTAGTAGCACCTACAAGAATATCTGAGCTATTCTAGTTACCACGGACAGGACATGGCGAATTTAATAGGTGCTATTGTGGCCTCAAACACAACCGGGATCTTAATAAATGGATAACCTTTTAATAGGGTTCCATTTTGACACTTCAAACAAGAAACGTTAAGTTGTGTTTGGGTGGAAATACTATGAATGTTTACCGAGAAATAAAGTGGGTTCAATACTGTTTAAATTAAAAACTTTGTAATTGCGAAAAACAAAGCCTACCTTTCCCTTCAATCTAAAACATAAAGTACATACGAACTTTAGGGTCCCAAACACGAACCGACGAACTAGCTCATATTCAAATAGTGCAGCTAACGAACGGGGTGGGACTTGCAAGGAATAACGGGGAGGGGGGGGGGGCTACTCCGAAACTAGAAATCCGAAGTTTGTACTGTTCCACTCAGAGCGTTTTCATATTATCCGATCTGATATCGGTGTAGGACGATAACCGATATCCGATACCCGATACTGTAGTGTTGTTTTCACTAACGTCCGATAGCGTCCGGTAACGACCGAAATTTTATTTCAATTATTATAACTTTCTCTTTTTATTTGCTCATGACGATCTTATTGTGAATCCATCTACATTGACATTGTATTTTGTTTTGTTTATGTTGTTATTTTGTTTTATTTTAATTTAAATTCCAATTGACGATCCTTTTGTGAATTACTATGTTCAATATCTAAATGAACCTAATCTATTTTAAAAAAGTGGCAAATAAATCTATCTATTTGTCTAGATCACGGGCGTCCGAGAAAGACAAAGAAGCATTATTCCTTCCAATTAAAAGTGTCACTTCGGTTCATTTAGAGTCCAGAAGTAGATGAAAAATGATCTTGTCTATCTATCTAACCCTGATTCACTCGTATTACATCACTCCTTCTCTTGCGTTGGCAATGTATTACTATGAACAAAAAATTTTACCTTGCTACTCCGCTACTCACGTGCAAAATAACCAAGCCTGTGTGAAATATATATGTTTTTCATGCAATCCCTCCCTCCACTGCTGCCAATAAAACACATATAAATCCCACAAACTTAATTATCCCTTACACCACACAAACACTGACGCGTTTCAATCCCTCTACGGGATCATTATCAAAGTTATATTAGTTTGCATGTGTAACGGTTGTGTGTAAACTTTGATAATGATCCCGTAGAGGGATTGAAACGCGTCAGTGTTTGTGTGGTGTAAGGGATAATTAAGTTTGTGGGATTTATATGTGTTTTATTGGCAGCAGTGGAGGGAGGGATTGCATGAAAAACATATATATTTCACACAGGCTTGGTTATTTTGCACGTGAGTAGCGGAGTAGCAAGGTAAAATTTTTTTTTTTTTTGTTCATTGAAATGGACCTCCGCAAAGTAACGCCTGATTCAATAAAATATTTAATGTATTACTATTTTCTTTATCTATGGTAAAGACTGACAGTGTCTTTCCTCAATAGGTACCGCTTAGATTTGAAGGGGATGTAAACGTTAAATTCATTTTGCTGTCGTAAAACAAAATTTGTAATTGACGTTACTTTGCGGAGGTCCATTTCAATAAACAAAAAACATTTAGGTACCTTGCTACTCCGCTACTCACGTCCGCTCGTGACATGGTCGTGGGCTTTCACGAAGTAGGAATGTAAATGTTTTTTGTTCATTGGCTAATTAGTTAAAGTGTTTATGATTAAAATGACCGACACGTGTCAGTAAAGTTAAGCACTGCACCCTGCTCCGCGGCTTAAATTCCTCATTAACATTTCCTTAAACAAACAAAAGCTTTTGGGCAGCACACGAAAAAAACCAATATAGCCCAGGGCGGCGGCAAAGTGGAAAAGAAGTTAAGAGGTGTCTATTTGTCACGTTCCTTCCTGAATGCTCTGCTTTCCAATTAAGGGTAAGCGCTCTCTTTGTTTATCTTAAATTGCGAGAAAATCTCACTCAAATTATCGAGTGGAAAGACAAAGGGGGATCGGTGCCCCGCGGAACATAACTTTTGTTTCGTTCGGGATAAAAAGTTGCCCATCTAACGGCGAGGGACGGGGCGCGGGGAATTTTTAATAAGCGAAAAATTTAATGAGGCCCCTACCATTTTTTGCTTCGGTTTGCCGCGTCAGTGCTGGGGGACAGCTTTCACTGTACATTTAAGTTGGAATTATTAATTAAGCTTAAGTTTGATGTGTACCTACCCAGCGCACGCAGAGAGGTCAATGAACTATTACGGATCATATAAAACAATTAACTTAAAAAAACTAAAAATATGCAATTAAATATGTTGACGTATTTGAATGTCACAGGAAAATCCGTGAATTTAAATAAATTTCTTTGTAAACTGTAGATATTTAGTAATATATTGAAAACTTTTTGTCATAAATGTATTAAAGCCACTGCTTTCTACTTATAAATTTGCCCGTGCCTGCTTCCAAAGATTAAAATTTAATTTCATCACGAACTAGACGGGATTCGTTCTGCCTTATTATACCCCCGCTTTGCAGTAAGAGCCCAATTTACCGCACCAGTAGTCAAGGAGTGACATCTGCTAATCGATTGATTGACCCCCACCTTGCTCTCGATAAAAAATACACCCCTACGCCGTCGCGCCCTAGTCTCCCCGCGTCTTTAATTGGCTCATGTTGTGTCGTTTAAGTGTGTAATTTAAAAAATAAACATTTTTTAATGAATATCGCGAAAGTTCACTCAGTACGTACTTTAACTAAATCATCTCGCCTCATATCGCTTGCAGTTCTCACGTGCCACGAGTAGACTAAAAATAATGGTTCTTCCGCTGTCCACCCTTTTACCATGATGTCTACGGTCATCAGGGCTCAGAATGGACTTTTCGTACCTATAATGTTAAATGGCCATTTATAGTTTCATTATTTTCGTCTGTCTATTTATCCGCGACCTACCTCAGAGACTTTTTAGTACCTACTAGATAATATGTTGCTGTAATTTGGCGTAATCACACTGGTATATAATCACGTCGATAGCGGTCGAATAAAAAAACACCAGCTCTCTGCTACCTGTGAATAGATATCGAGTTACTAACACATACCTTCCTCACTACATTTTACACGCATTGTCAGAAGCAACACAAAAGGTGTTTTCTCCTTTAGAATATGAAGAGTCTGCCAACTTTCGCGTGCACTCCGCCCCATCCCAATTCCAAGACTGCAAAGTCGAAACTTGGTACATTGAGTTGCAGGATGCATGGGATTTCTCCCCTTCTAGGTGAAATTATTTTTGTAAAAGCCACGTTGGAAAAGATCTCTGCCTCACCTTTCGTTATTAACTCCGGCCCCTTTGATACAGTTCGCTTGGCCCTTTGCAGAACTAATGATTTTAAATTAGCCTTGTTATTTCAAAACATCTCGCGGACGTGTGGGGAGCGTGTTTGTGCTTGATGCGAATGATGGGATATTAATTAGGAATGAGAGTTATTTGTAGATTGGCACGTGGACGGTGAAATATAACTTCAAATTTTGCATTTTACTTTTAAACTAACCTTAAATTTCCTTTAGTTTAAGTAACAGGCCAGACAGAAAAAATGACGTTATTCTTTTTTAGCTGGCCAGTAATCTAGTGCAACTAACTTACCCTTAAATACATAATCTTCTAAGAAGTGTTCCTACCCGAACTAAAATGCTTTTCATAGTGAAAACAAAACACGTAGGACATGTAATTTGTGGCATCAGTTGCTAAAAATGTTGCAAACGTTGATTAAATTACTGATTTTTAAGGTGTACCTACTTGTAACTGGCGCGTTCCTTGCAGCTACGTAAGATAGGCATTAATTAAATTTTATTAATTTAAAAGACGAGTCACTGGTGCAGAAAAATCATAAACGAAATTGAGACGAGCAAGCGAGACCACCGCGATCCCTTCAACAACAGAGCGGGAGCGGCATACTTTCTTTACAGTTTAGCCCGTCTTTTTTGGGTTGTTCTCTTTTCCGTTTTTAATTATTGAACCACTCATTCCTAATTATTGTTATTAGCGCGGGGGAGAGTGTCGAAAATTGAGGGTCTCGTCGAGTAATATTGACCGCTCGGCTTGAGGTGCTCCCGGGAGGTTATTAATTGTGCCCGCTTTTGACTTTCCTCTTGTTCTTTTGACGCTCGAATAAACTTGGATTTTACGGCGTCACTTGTATTGGCTACGTTTTATTGTCAGGGGCGCTGAGTGAATTGGCTGTGGATTTTTTTACGCGACGCGTGTTGATATGCCTACGCACACTCGCACGTGTGTGTAGGTATGTGTGCACAGTCAATTCGCTAATGTCCCTAATGCGTATCGGTCGGCATTAGCTGTTTTATATCCAAATTGGAGCTCGCAAAGCTGCAAATCCCCGGTAAGCCGGTGAAACCGAGATCAAAGGAGCTGCCATTACGATTGTGGCTCATATTTTATTTAGCCGGCAGCGGCACTCTTATCTTAACGCTCCTGCCTACTTTATGACGATATAAAGCTGATTTTTAATCTGACGCACCCACCCGGAAAGTCTTGGAGAAATAATACGATTTTTTCTTTTCGCCGGTGTAGGTAATTATTCTGTTTAAAAATGTATAGCGCTTTTCGGTTTATTTTTGTTGGAATAATTCAAGTGATATTTTCTCGGTCTGTTTAGTATAGCTTCAATTACATTTCATCATTTTAAAGTGCGTTAAAGACAATTGTGTTTCTTAATACATTGCAAACTGATTACATAAAAGATCAGGTGCCCGATTTTCGAAAGCATTATATCTCCAAAACTACAGCTCTAATCAAAGTTTTGACTACTTTAGAAGATTAATGAGAGCTGTGATTGTCTTCTATGCTACTCGTATTTCAAATTTAGCACAATTTCTCACCACTCTCGAGTGGTATTTTCACATTATGTGCTTTCAAAAATCGGGCCCCTGATTAAAGCATAATAAAAAAATGTACCTATCTGGTTATTAAACCGGTCAAGGTGCTCCTTGCGGGCGGGCTGACGGGATTTTTGAACATTAGGTAGTTAATAGTTTTTTAGCGGTTAATTATCATTTTCTCGGTAGGTACCTACATAAACCGCGATAACCTTTCATGACGCCTTCGGTGATCATGATCATTGATCATGCCACTATGTTAAAATAAGTACAGGGAGCTCATGACTGGTAGGTACCTAATAAATGCCGTGACTTCTCTTCTCTTGTCTTTTTTTCCTTAGTATTTTTTGTTAATTTAATCACCATCATCATCATATTAGACGTCTGGTACAACCCGCAGCCAATGACTTTCTGCGTCTTTATTTTTCCAGACTGAAATTAATAATTATCATTAATTATTAGTTTAACAACGTAGACTCTTATTCACATTACAATTCAATAACTATTACGTTTCCACTTATAATTTGTGCAAATAACATAAACTTCATCAAGAAACCGCTCGACTGAGCCAAACGCCTACTAAAGCTCATTAGTTCAACGGACAATCGCTAGATGGCGTTACATGTACTTAAAGCGTAAACTTTGTAGCAATAACTGCAAGTTATTTATTTGCAGACACAATATTATTATGTAGGTACATGGTGGCGCCCCTTTGGGGATCAATATCAGCAGTTTATGAAGTACGTCGCACGTGCAAGCTGCAATATGTTCGCGAGGGGGCAGACGAAAGCCTTTTTATGAATAACTCAGTGATTTATGTAGAACGCGCCGAATGCCTTCATTTTTCCCCGAAACGTTTGCCCTTTGACATGTATGGGGAAGATATCATACAATTTTTAAAGCGTTTGCCGTGTATTCATATATACATAGGCACCTACAGAATTGAATACTTATATCCATATCTTCAGTGTATCCTTTAAAATTCTGAGAAAAAAGAAACGCATACTAACTATAATAATAATAATACACAACACATATATCCATGTATTATAGCCCGCGAGCAAACGCATAGCTAATAATATATTAGATCGCTATTAATATATTACCTTTTACTTGTCATTAATAAGTTGTTATAAATTAACAGAACTATGTTGTTTTAATGTACCTATAGGTATTCATTAAAAAAAGAGAGATACTTAATACAAAGTAACTCCTACACTTTAATAATAACTTCTTGTACCTAAAAGTTTTAGAAAATTCATCCGGAAATATCCAGAGACAGCGAGACATAAAAGCAACCGAACTCATTTCCCGCGACGTATGAAATTGCTTATTTTTGCGAAAATTGAAGCTGGAAAACAATATCTTGGTCGCTCTTAAGTTCACATTCAGTTTATGTGGGTTTTATGAAAATAAGTGGGAGGCCGCTCATTTCGGGTCGGGAGGGGGTTGGGAGCGGGGTGGAAGGGGGGTGTTTATGTCGTTTTCATGGCTCGAAGGACCACGGCTGCTGGCATACAGCCAGCAGCTAGAAATGTAACACCCTTCTTTGTTTTGAACGCTTTGCGGAATTTTTATCTCGGTCTGTTTCTTCTATTCAAAAGTAATTAGGATTAAGTAATGTACTGGCGTGCGGGATAAATACTGTATTTTAAATTAATGCAATCACAAGTTTTGTAATTGTAGTGGTGATAATGAAGTCATGTTTTGTTACTTACCATACCCAAAATGCATTACGGCTGTACCTACTTTTGTCCTGTAATATAGTTCATACAGAATTGGGATTGTCTAAAAAAAAATGCCTATCCTTTTTATATTTTTTTTGTGCAGAATAGTCAATTATAAGAAACCAATTTCAATATTTTCTCATATAACTCGGTATTTTTTTCACTATTAATTATTGAAAGTATTTTGGTTGATGACGTCAGAGTTTCCATTGCCGGTGTCACACATCTGCTTATTGGATAAATTGATCATAAAACGTATGTGAACCTCCGCCATCAACGTCTTTTCTATCTGTGGTGAAGTTGGCAAACTGTCATTAGTATCAATGTCAACATGATTCAACAATAACACAGGAAGATTTACGCGATCTTCTCCTATGAATTTTATATTTTCACAATCGTTATACATACCATAACATTCTGCGCGAAGCAGTAAGGTCCATAAACACATACCAGGTATGATCGAGACAAAACAGGACCCGGAAATAAGACAGTAAACTCAGTAGGCGAAAGTAAACCGAAAAACGTAATATTTTCGCTCTCCATTAAAATATTTAGCGTAAAATCTTTCATGTGAGCAAAGCACATCGCTGTGTGGTTACACTCTTGCCTAGTTATCTACCGAAAGTGCTTCTAAATCTAAACTATAATACAACAATATGAAAGTAAACGGTGGAAAAAACAAGAATGACAGTAACAAGATTGCCCATTTGCTTGTCATCTGTCATAAGATGAATGAAATGTCAGATTGCGGGTCCAAATTGAACTCCGTAGCATAATACACGCGTAAATAGCATAGAATTTGTAACCTTTGCAAATAAAGTACATTTTGGACCGTCTACGCCATGTCTGGGAATGTCAAATGAAGGTCATTGCTTATTTTTCATGTAATAAATTCATTATAGCAAAATAAAATAAAGTAAATACAGAAAACGATTTAAAAAGCATTTATCTCGAAATGGTTTTCGATTTACTATACATTGTAAAAAAATAGACAATCCCAATTGTGGATGATAAAACCCCTAATTTAAAAATTGCAGAGAAACGACTTTTTTAACGACTCCTTATATTCATATTAGAAGTTTACCGATGATATTATTAAAGTGACTTTTTTTTAAATAGTATTAGGTACTTATTCAAAGTAAATAAAGAAGCTTGTTAAAAATAAAATTGATCTAATTTGGCATGGATAGGTATACTTCAAAATTCAAAAATTCAAAATTTCAAATTTATTTTTGCAAATTGGCTGCCAAGGGATCTTTTATATGTCTTTTTTGAAACTACCAGCACTTCAACGGGATTTATACGGTCTATCACATAAATCACGTCTATATCCCTTACGGGGTAGAGCCTTAGGTAACAAGAACTAGGCCACGTTTAGCATGATTGTGACGGTGAATATTATCGAGATATTGGAATGTCCATAGGTGGGCACAGTTAATCCAAAAGTTAACTGCGTTAATCATTAATTCGTTAATTAAAAAGTTAACTTCGATAATTGGTTGAGCGTTAAATTTCCAAAAAATTAACGCAAGTTGAAGTTAACCAAAAAAACAAAAACAAATAGAAATAAGAATTAAACACACATTTATTTATTCCGATAGTAAAGTTGGTAGATAAAAAGGCTACTATTAATCATAATTTTGCATTAGGTGCAAGTTCATGAGCATCAACATATTAAACTTCACTTAAAAGTTAATCCGTTGAGCAGATTGCTAACTTCGTTATTTAACGATTAACGGCTTAACGAGATAATGTCCACTTTTGGGTATGTCAATATATGATCGTGGATTTCAAACCGACTAATCCAAAGAGGCTTGTAAAAATATACAATTGGAGCGCGCTGCGGTGCGGCGGCGGCTCGAGACAGGCCACCGACAGGCCGCGACTGCGGCCGCCGCGGCGGGGTGCCCGACACGGAGCCCGAGCTTGTTACAAGTATTTGAGGGCTTATTTAAACTTCAGTTGGTGGTGGAGGAGATGCTATTTATACCCGACTAGCCTTCCATCCGCAGCTTCGCCCGCGATAAATTAATTTTCCCGTAGGAAAAGGTATTTTCTCGCGGTAAAAAGTAGCCTATGTCACTCAGTGATAATGTAGCTTTCTAACGGAAAAAGAATTTTTGAAGTCGGTCCAGTGGTTTCGGAGCCTATTCCATGCAAACAAACAAACAATAAAATTTTTCCTCTTTATAATATTAGTATAGAAGTATAGATAACGGGTAAGGAACGACTAGTTCTAATGCGGATATTGGTTATCTAGCCGGTATCAATAGCCATAGTAATATTATAAATGCAGTGTGTCTGTTGGTTACCTGTTCACGCTAAAACTGCTGAACCGATTTAGTTGGAATTTGGGGTAGGGATAGTTTCAGTCTCCGTGAAGGAGTTAGGATAGTTTTTATATTAGAAAATTGCGTTGTTCCCGCGGGACAGCGATAAACGAATTCTGTGCAGACCGAGTTGCAAGCAACAGCTAGTTTTATATAAACAAAATAATCGTAAAAGCCCATCGAAGGAATGGGCGAAAATCTCGGGAATTACGTTACAGACGATGCGGCTTGCAACCAGTTCAAGTATGAGGACAAAATGGCGGCTAATAAAAAGGATGTATTGTTCAGGAAGGCTGTATTGTTCAGTCGTTACAAATAAATCGGAATAATGAGACTCTTACATACTAACTAACATTTGCTTTTATAGCCGTTTAATAATGCCATCTGTCGGTGATATTCCAAACTACTATTCAAATCAATAAAGTTTTCCTATGCATGCTTAACTTAGAGATTCATACAGTATCTACACAGGTGGCGTTATAGCGACCTCTATCTGACACAGTTTGGAACTAATTAAGAGAATCGATAAGTAATCAAGTAATTGACTAAGAGTCTTTCCTAGTAGCACGACAGATGGCTCTGATGATAATTCCTTAACACAACCCATCACTATTTTGATTCCATTACTTTACACTATGATGGTATTTTCTCTTTCAACCAAACCCGATTTGCTCAAAAATCAATTCCGTCGAGATCCTCGGACTGTTCCGTTCCGTATCGCCAGGCCGTGCCGGCACGCCGCGCCGCAAATCAGCCTGACGCCGCATTCCTCACGAGATGGCTTCGCGACGTGCCGGGTCTCAAATCCGTGACGTCTTGCGTAACCGGATGGGGTTTTGGAAACGGTTGATGGTATTTCTGCGTGGATTTTATTTACTCGTGGCTTCGCTTATGGTATAGCTATTGAAATCCCGGAATTTACTGTCCCTTGGTAGTTAACGAAAACGCCGTGAGTATTGACAAAAATTGTATCGTAGGTTTTGTTTAGTTACATAAAGATCTCGAAACTTAGCGGTTGACATCCCAGGGTTTTATATGCGGATATCCCTATAGGTACCTACACTGCAGTTGCACACGACTTTCTCAAGGGAGACTAAATTCAAACACAAACTGCATCAATGCCACAAATCTTGGAATTATTTTAGTAGGAACAATTGAACAACAACAAAGCAACAAAACACTGTACGTGTACTGTTGTGTGTGTGTGTGTGTTGTGCTTAGATAAGTACGCTCTATTGTGGCTTTCACTATCTGGAATTTTAAACCTTCACTTTGTCGGTCCCTCGTTTAATGCTCCTCTCATCTACTCAAAGGTTAACTGGTAGAGATCCCTTATAGGGATAAGTTCGCCTTTGTGCATATATTAATGTTTTTTCTTTTTTTGTGAATTGTATCTGTTTCTTTATATTTGTACAATAAAGCATTTACTTACTTACTTACTTACTTAAAACACCTGATGAATCTACGTCAGCATACTATTAGCATGTTTGTCGAGGATACAGCGACATCTATTGGAACTAATCTTAATGTATGAAGGCGTAATACGAAATAGACTTATTTTGGACAATCACAATCCTGTGAGAAAATCAGAATATGAATTACTAATGGATCTTATTTTTGCTTATAGTGCGGTACGTTTACGCAACAAAATGTCACTGCGTATACGCGGCGGTAACAAAGGAGAGTTATGCGTTTTTACGTCTGAAATTTGGGACCACTGGCGTCGACTTGTAATCTTACTCACACCAAACATTTTAGTCTAATTATTAAATAAAAAAAAGTCTTAATTATTCGAATGAGAGCTAAAGAACTGCTGGATCTGATAATTTCGCACATAAATTCGAAAAGCTCAGACGAACGAGCCCGGGATTCCAACCAACGACCTTCTGCTTGAGAGGCCAAACCACTAGGCTACCTCGGCTTCAGAGGGGTTACCGTGACGTTCCAATTCCGATTCAGTTTAGGTTCGCTCGCTGTCAGATCCATACTAAAAATGACAGCTAAAACTTGAACTGAGTTGGAATCGAATCGCACTAAGACGTCATGGTAAGGCCCCAGGTCTAATAATCCCATGTATTTGAGGTTTTAAACAAAACATCGGAAATCCGGAGAAGAACTGCTTAATGCCTACTACAGTCGGTACCTTATGCCAGAGAATCGTGGTTCTTCTGGTTTGCATCTTGGATGATCCGTCTCCGGTTTCAGTAGCTTAATGCTTGAAGTGTGTTTTTGTGTGCAGGAAAATCCTTCACCCTTACGATCCTGCTGGCAACATCGCCGCCTCAAGTAGTGACGTACCAGAAGGCGATCAAGGTGACCGTGGACGGCCCTAGGGAACCCCGCTCCAAGACGCGGCACCACGGGTTCCACCCGTTCCACTTCGGGCCGCGGTTCGCGCCGGACCCCTTGATGGGGTCCTTACCGTTCAAACTGTCAGGTAAGTTTGTAAATATAATTTATAGAATATTAGTAAAAGTATTTTTCCCCTCACTACTTCGGAAAGCCGTCTTTTGCCCTTTAAAACAAGCGGGTAAAAACGAGTTTTATGCACTTGTGGGGTAAGTAATTTGACCTTGGAGCGTGTTTTAAGTAGATTTTGACAGATAACAAAACGTAAAACGCTCATAATAAATCGTTTGAGAATTTAATGAAAAAACATAAATTTACCTTTATTCGTAATTAAGTCGTAATCCTAAGACGAATATAATTCTAAACACACTAGTTGCGTCGATGTAATTTCAAAACTCAGCGTCAGAAATGTCAACATTGTAAATGAGTGCATTATCTGGCTACAGTGAGGTGAAAAGTTTTGTTACACACGGGTGCAAATACATTTAACTTCTCGTGTGGAGAAACACTCGCGGGAAAAACACATCTTTATTCCCTCGTATAACAAAGAACTATTATTAATTGAGGGAATCACAAGACATTTTTGAACAAGCGTTTCTGTGCAGGCCTTATACTCCAGAATTCGATTTTCGAAGTTCGTTTCGAGCCGTTCCGTTCACACTAATAGTAATTGACTTGAAAATGAGAGGGAGGGTATGATACGAACTTCGAAAATCGAATTTGGGAGTAGCCTAGCTACGGCAAAAAAGTTTTTGTAGTGGTCAGGTTTTTCGGCTATAATTTATGTTCTCTTCTACAGGGGCCTTACCCATGACGTCTTAATGCGATTCAATTCCGACTCATTTCCGGTTTTAGCTGTCATTTTTAGTACGGATCTGACAGAGAGCGAGCCTAAACTAAATCGGAATTGGATCGCATTAAGACTTCATGGTAGCCCCCTAGGCTGCATTTCTTTTAATTGTGTGTTTTTGTCACTTCAGTTTTTAGAATTTTTCTAAAATAACGAAGCCTTCAAGGTTCAAATCGTAAAGAACATTATTCAAAAGGGAGACTCGCGAAGTCTGCGCTTCTATAGCCACTAGCTCTTACTAGAAAGTAAGTAGCAACGCACGTACGGGATAAAGCTTTTCGTCCCCAGCACAACCTTGTTGAACTACAAAGGCATTGAAACGCATTTACAGAAGCTATTCCTACATTCTACAAAGACTCTTAGCATGAAGCAAAATGGGTCTTGGGCGTACTGCGTACGTACTCGTAAGGGGGGTGGCGTTCCGTAGTACAGATAGTTGTATTCAGTGTTGCCAGTGTTGCATTCGGGTTCAAGTCTTGCTGTGACGATATCTGGCGCGAAGTTTGTCACGGAGATGGCCCCCGGTGCGTCGCTTTGACAACTTCACGCCGGGGATCGGGGACGAGCGGTAGCGGTGAATTTTAAATGAATAAAAAAAATATCTCAGCAAAGGTTGTAATATGGATACTAGACAACAGATAAACATGGTAGATAAATTTAGGAGTAATTTTTGTGTATAATAAAATATATATTATATATCTGAATCTTGGAAACGGCTCTACCAATTTTCATAAAATCTTGTAGATATGCAGGGGGTTTTGGAGACGATAAATCGATCTAGCTAGTATCATTTTTAAGAAAACATACCAAAAAAAAAAATACCGAGCAA
Source organism: Pandemis cinnamomeana (assembly GCA_932294345.1). Lineage (NCBI taxonomy): Eukaryota > Metazoa > Arthropoda > Insecta > Lepidoptera > Tortricidae > Pandemis > Pandemis cinnamomeana. The sequence goes on along the minus strand of OW028715.1, from coordinate 5,714,186 downwards.
AGCTCGTTCATCCATGTACTATATAGATACTTAGCGGCAAAAAATCGGGACCTCATTATCCTTACTAATATTCTAAATGCGAAAGTAACTCTGCCTGTCTGTCTGTCTGTTACCTTTTCACGCTTAAACCGCTGGGCCGATTTAGTTGAAATTGGGTATACAGATAGTTTGAGTCCCGGGAAAGGACATAGGATAGTTTTTATCCCGGAAAATTGCATAGTTCCCGCGGGATAGTACAGCCCAAACCACTGGAATTTTTCAAATTTAAGGCGGAACAAAGTTCGCCGGGTCAGCTAGTATAGGTACAATATTAGTCATTTTATACGAAGACGGCCGAATTTTATATGTAGAACATCCGAGTATATGTTAAACATCTAAGACTCGAGCACAAACATTCGTTTTATTCATACATAATATCTACAATTTTATTTTGAAATATTTATTTTTCGAAATGTTTAAATTACAATGATTACAATATTTTAAATCAAAGTAGTACCTACATGTTATACTTACCTATGCACCGTTTTTGGCCAAGTAATAGATCGACGGCAAGTTTGAAAGAAAGATAATCCTGGACTAAGAGAGCAATCTTTAGTTAAAATATTTCTTCATAAACATAAATTTTTGCCCAAATCCAGTGGACCTAATAATATAACATAGCCGGTCCCGTCAATAACAACCATCCCAGCCCAAACGTGCGAGTACATTTGGCTAATTCTCCATTTAATCCTATCCCGCTGTCTCGTGTGTCTTGTACCACACAAGCCGTAGGTCGAGCCAGGGTCGACGTTTCTATCCAACAGATATTAAATTGTCACCGGTGGACCTTTGTCACTCCGCCGCCTCGGACGCCTCAAAAGGGGATTTAATTTGGTCCAGAAGTTTTGCGAAACAATTAATTATCAATTTGGAACCCTTCTTTTGACACCCGCCTACCTCATTATTTTACCTTTGGTGAAGTTTTGTTGGTATTAAAATAAATAATTTTTATACAAGGCCATACAAAAAACATGATAATTTTACTGGTAACAAGAGCTAGACAGCATGACTTCCCCCCTTATTCATAAACGCTCTGTAGACTTCTGCTAACTTGGCAATCGTTTGTCCTTATCTGTCACTTTGACATTTACCGTTCACGGATAAGGACAAACGATTGCTAAGTTAGCAGAAGCCTATAGAGCGTTTATGAATAAGGGGGTATAAATACTTGCACAAAATGCTTTGTCAATCTGTTGACTTTAATTTACAAAATTAAATTTTGAATATTTTGCAATTTGTCATACCTTTTGGTCACCCTACGTTCAATTGAAATGTTAACTTATTCATTTATTAAACCTTCTTCATACTACTGGCTGGAAACTGGTTATAATCACTTCATAGTATAAAACAAAGTCGCTTTCTCTGTCCCTATGTCCTTATGCCCCTATGTCCCTATGTATGCTTATATCTTCAAAACTACACAACGGATTTTGATGCGATTTTTTTAATAGATAGAGTGGTTCAAGAGGAAGGTTTTTGTATAATTCTACGCAGACGAAGTCGCGGGCAGAAGCTAGTAAATAATAAAACACAAATTAGCCACAAGAAATCTTTTATTTTACGAGTATGGGGTAAAGCTACAAACTCAGTATTGATTTCGAACTCAATATCGCCGTTTTGTGTGTTTGCTGAAAACTCGCGCAAATTGCTGGCGGTAATAAGTCTGACGCTGGAGGGCGTCGCTAGGCGTCGGGGTCTCACCTCGTCTCGTGTATACACAAAACGTGCAGTTACGGAATAACGAGGGAAATATTGCAAAATTACGATGTGTATTGGTGCCATTACTTCCATGCTGGTCTGGGAGCAAAGAAAAAACATAGAATGTACCAGTTGCTTCTCTACCCGCGCAGATGGTAAAAGCCCATCAAGGGAATGGGCGATTATAATAGGAATCATGTTATAGGCGATGAGGTTAGCAACCCATTAATATTTTCAACTATTTTGATTCTATTTTCCATCTATACGCCCACAATCTTGCTAAATGTGGCCTGTACTGTAGGTACCTGTTACCTTAAGCTCTGTCTACCCCGTGAGGGATGAAGACGTGATTTGTGTGTGTGTGTGTGTGATTGGTGCCATTTTTTTAGAGTTCCATTCTCTGAGTTACAGAGAATGAACCCTTAAAATTTTGACGTTGGGGACTAACCGTGACGTCTTAGAGCGATTCCATTCCGAGTCAATTTAGGTTCACTCGCTGTCAGATCCATATCCATTCTAAAAATGACAGCTAAAACCTGAACTGAGTCGGAATTGAATCGTATTAAGACGTCACGGTAAGGCTCCTGTAGGTACTTATACATGTTAATTACGTCTTTATCCCTTACGGAGTAGATAGGGCCTAGGGTACAAAGACCTAAAGACCACGTTTAGTTTTATTGTGAGCGTATAGGTGGAAAAAACATGCACAATCACGTCTTTATCCCTTACGGGGTAGAGAGAGCCTAAAGTGACAAGACCTATAGGCCACGTTTAGCATGGTTGTGATGTGGGCGTATAGTTGGAAAGGAAAACCAAAATAGTGATGGGTTGCTAGCCGCATCGCCTATAACGTGAATCCTAAGATTTTAGTCCATTCCCCGGATGGACTTTAACCATCTCCGCGGGAAGGGTAGCAACTGGTACATTCTATGTTTTTTCTTTACTCCCAGACCCCATACCAGCGTGGAATTTTAACTACAAACTAAACCGACGATCAATTTAGCGATGCTACACATAAACTTAAGGCAAGTTACACACTGACAAGCATCGTATTGGCAAATAGAAAATACTCTTCAAAATCACACACCAAGTTCTGACTATAGATTATACCTGAGTGTATTTATTGTACTGTGTTTTCTACACTACTTATATTATAAAGAGTAAAGATTAGTTTTTTTTTGTTTGCATTGAATAGGCTCTGAAGCTACTCGACCAATTCGAAAAACTCTTTCACCATTACAATCCTAAACGCACCCCCAACGAAGTCGCGAGCAATTTCATATATAAACTTCAAACTGTTAATCGACCATAGATTTTTAACTACAAACTAAAGCGACGATCAATTTAGCGACGCTACACGTCGACGTAAGGCAAGCTTCACACTGCCGAGCATTGTATCGGGTAGAGGCGACCCAAGTGCCGGCGCAAACCTCGTTAAGGCGGGTGTCAAAGGGCTCTAACCCAATTACACACCTCGCGCTTCGCCAAGATCCTACCGGTATTAATGCATGCTAATATACTTTAGCTTTTAAGCTGGACGTATATTGAGTTTGGAATAAGTTTTGTTTTGGTATTCCGAGTGTTTTCGGAGACGATGTTTACTCAGCTTACCTACTGCTTAAGTGTTGAATTTTACGTTGAGAAATTTAATTCGCTGACGGTTCAGGCCGATGGCGCAAAGTAAAGTGATTTCACACAAGTTTATGTTCAATTTTCACTCTTAGTACCTGCAAGTTTTTTGACAGTGCCTTTTATTGCATTATGCTTTCTAATCTAGGAATTCAGAACAATGTGACAATTATAGGTCGAACAAATTCGATTGAGTACATTGTTACTTACATAGTTGTAAGTGAAGATTAAGTAAGTAAGTAAGTAAGTAAGTAAGTAAGTAAATGCTTTATTGTACAAATATAGAGAAGTAGAGACAAATCACAAAAAAAGACCTTAAATATATGCAGATTAGGCATCTTAATAAAAGTATATTAAAAATAAATGTTTCTTAATTTGAAGGAAAAAATCCGATTCATAAAAACGAACACCTTGATCATAATGGTCCTCCTTTACAAGACTGTATAAAATCTATTGAATTAGAAATTTCACGGCCTTAAATGCCTTCCCTCGCACTTATAAGTTAGCAACAAATATACTACGAACAACACTAGCTCCCCTCGCAGCGATCTTCTTTCAACGCTCTCATTTGCTTTGTTCCTCAGAAACAATTTAGCGCACTTCAATATGTAAATTCCCGGGAACGTCTCTGCCCTCTTAACTCTAGCACCAATAACCTCGCGAAATCATGATAAATTATCCACACTCGCGCCGCCTTCCACACGGGAAGGTGTGGATGAGGCATTATAATTAATTAGGAATTGGCAGTGTACTTATGCAAAAGTATATAAAAAATTACAAAGTTTTGTCATACGTGGCCTTACACAGCAGGCAGTCTAAGAAAGATGTAGTTAAGAACTGTCTGTTTTTAAATGCAGCTCTGAGAGATAAATGAGATGGAAACTGTGAATGAACGCAATAGTCTGAGTTTTGAAGCAGTAGGCAGTCCAACAAAGTTGCTGGTAACCTAGATGAATCTCCTGGACTTGGACTCTACTGCTTGAGGATATAAATAAGACACGGGTTATAAGAATTGTATATGACAGCACGCGCACTTACGCGATTGACAATCGACTAGTCAGTTGATATGTATCTGACAACAACGCTAACATTAAAAACGAATGTCAACTTACCCGAGTAGGTACTCCCATTAGCGTTCGACAGCGGCTTAACGCTACCAAAATTACCTTAATTATCTATTTACATCCAAATTAATGTGCGCCGTTCCGAACGTCGCGGTTCAACATTTCTTCAACACGTCGCTGTCGCGTGTCGTCCTGCGTCGTGCGAGCGCCACTTAAGTCGCAGCCTCGCATTATTAATGAGAGAGCCTTAGAGAAAATTAAATATAGCATTAGGCCCGGAAGCCGGGGCGCGCGGGGCGGGGGCCGGGGACGTAACCCTTCCGCCGCGCGACAATGCGGGTGCATAATTACGCATTTGTAAATTTTAAATGTCCCACCCACCTCATACAGCCTTTTGTATGGCGTGATTCGAGCTTTTACTGCGCATTCAAATAAATTCGTGTGATGATGACGCGCGCTATTACCCGTTGTAATGCGACGAGTAATTTTCATAAGTCTATAAGTATAGCGCTCGTCGAGTGTAATGGCTAGCTGTTAATCCATTAAGCTGCACATAAACATGCGTTTTCATGGATTTAAATTTCGTTTTTGTTGTGCTTACGTTAAACGTCATAAATTACTGGAAAATATTATTATTTCATCTGCCTTGTTACGCTGTCATAGATAAAAACAAAACTTAAGTACAAATAGGTAAGTAACTTCTGTAAAGAAAATATCAACTTACCCTTCATCCTCCCCTGTCACAGCTCAAAACCAAAGGTTAATTAAGCAAAACAAAAAGGGGTTAAACAAAATCAATAGACACAAATTCATTAAGCGCTAAGTAGATTGAAATCCAACATGGCGGCCAAAGATGGCGGCGGGTTACGCGTTGACAAAGCGGCGTCGTTAGTTCGCGAGCCTCTTATTAACCTTATGATGTACGGGGGGCATCCATCTTGCTAACCCGTGCTGTGACGTCACACTCAGCGCTATTGATGATGGTGTGCTTAAAGGGGGGAGAGATTCAGAGGACCATAGCAATTAAAAAACAAAGAATTGAGAGACGTAAAATTACCAACGGTCAATAACATTGCTTTAAAAATTCTTGGGACATCGGTTGTGTCTAAGCATTTTAATTTGTATAAAAATCCACAACTTTTCAAGTCACTCGCAGTCGCTTCAGAGTTACAACGAAATGCAAGATGTCTGGAAGAAGTAGGTACTAGGTATAGATCCTTCTAGCCGATTTGAGCGAAATCATCACGTTTTCTCTGTAGTTACTATCATCAAAATTATTTGTGCTTAACCAGTACAGGCGTTACTAAAGTTTCATAGTGACTATCATTTCTCAAAATTAGTTTCAATCATTACTACAGCCGCCGCCGACATCAAAATGAATGTTATAATTGCTTTGCGTGACACTTGAGGTGGAACTTTACGAAAATTAATTAAACTTATAAAGTTGCGCCCAGAAATAATTAAATGTTTAACACTTAGCAACTAGCGCGTCAAAGTTAGCTGGGCGTCTTTTCAACGGTAAATATTTGCTACATTTTCAACTTGCTTTACAATCTCGTACAGATTTGTAGTTGTAAATCCACTGGTATAAATGTAAGAAAATTAATAACCGAGGCAGCTACTGTCAGTAAAGACGTTTTAACAGTTAACGCCCAGCCTTTCCCAGCCAGGCCTTAATGGGAAAAGGGAAGCCGTTCAAGCGTTAGCACTTCAATGATGTTCGAAGAAATGTAAAATAATTACTCGAAAGTGCTCGAACCAACCCTTTCTAATCACCGCGAGGGTTCGAATCGCTAAAAAATTCGGCCCTAATCTCGAGACATCGGGATCACACTAAAAACGTAAATACTTTTATCCGTGTAATCCCGGTCTTCTTCGCGGATTAGCGCTGTAACGGAGGCAGGAAAAATGCAAGACGCAATCTAGCAAATGGCATTAAAATGTTTGGGTTCAACCCTCTCGCGGCGCCGCGCGATTTTTCAAAGTCGAAGAAAAACCCCTTTGTCTGGGGCAATGGAGCGGACGGGCACGTCTTGGATGCGGCTGATCTACACTACAAGCCTGATTCGCACGTTTTGATACTTGATTGTTACTGCACTATCACTACATAGTCTAAAACAAAGTCGCTTTCCGCTGTCTGTCTGTCTCTATGTATGCTTAGATCTTTAGAACTTCGGAATGGATTTTGATGCGGTTTTTTTAATAGATAGATAGTGATTTAAAAGGATGGTTTATGCGTATAATTCTACGCAGACGAAGTCGCAGCCAGAAGCTAGTTCTTAATAAATTGTAATTACCTTTCACGGAAGAAAAGTATCTCTTAGTACCTACCGGTATTTATATAAATTGGAACGACGTACGACCACTGTTAATACTCTTTTCTTCTTGTTATTAATTGATTTAGACTTGCTACGTTTTTATGTACCTACAGTACGAGGAGAACAGCATGCCCCTGCGGATCACAGAATTACCATATTACATTAAGCAGGCTGTGAATAGTCGTTAACTGTAAACAAAATCTTTCATGCTGGTCTGGAGCAAAAAACATAGATTGTACCAGGTGCCTCCCTTCCAGCGCCTATCGAAGGAATGTACGAAAATCTTAGGAATCATTTTATAGGCGCTGAGACTAGCAACCCATCACTATTTTGATCCCTCTTTCCATCTACACGCCCACAATTGTGCTAAACGTGGCCTTTAGGTCTTGTTATCTTAAGCTCTGTCCTACTCCGTAAGCGATAAAGACGTGATTGTATGTAAACAAAATTTATGTACCTATCTATGGATATCGTAGGTCTGTGTTGTCTATGATAATGACTTTTTTATTTTATTTATTTTTATATTTAGTTTTATCATTCGTATTTTTCTGTGTATTCGTGTTTAGTAAACGTAAAAATAGAAACAAAGTTGGGAAGTAAAATCAACGTAGGTACCTAATTATTGTCTACCCACCAAATTACGCAGCGGATCAAAACTTGTTAGTCTTACTATTCGGCGATTCCACATCGTGCACACAAACACGAAGTATTCCACATTTTTAACGAATGCAAATCGTCTGTAGCTGCCCTTTCTTTTGCAACTTTGATCAACGAATACGAAATGTAAATGCTCCTCTCATTTTTCTAGCCGGCCCGTGACTATTTCCCACTTAACTCCGCAGTGCTCGTTTGTTATGTTGTATTCAAGATCCTCCAGTATAATGGTAAGAGGCTGTTTTTAAATTAAAAGCCTGTGTCTTGATCTAGTGTCTACAGTGAACATGATGCAAGCAATTGCGTCGAAATTTCGACGGCTGACGAGAGGTAATCGCGATCTATGCCCCGTAGGAAATATGTTTAGCGAATCTGTCGCAGCGCCATCCAGTAAATATTTCCGAACAAAATGGACACACTCTTTTCTTTAGAGCATTATATAATACTGAACACGACTCATTTAGAAATGATTTCAAGAACATTTGGACATAAAATTGTTACGAAATAGAAATGATATCTTCATTTGTACCTGCCTATCGTCGGCGTGTATTATGTTCATACCTACCTACGTACCTGTAACTTTATTTTGCGATTTACGATAGCGAGTGAGTTTTATTTGTGGTAAAGCCATACGTGTCGTGTCAAAGTGTGAGAGCGTTCGAGAGCACGCACACTATTACACGTATGCAGATACGTGTTTACCACAGATAAAGTACACTTGCTATCGTGAGTTGCAAGAGCCAAACCTAAATACAATAGAAATACTATCGTTAGCATCTCGTCTGAAACAAAGCCCTCGGCTTGCCGGTAATCGTGGATGAAGTTATTTTTTACGCCCGAGTTCGTGGTCCGTTGCGGATATTGTCTGAGCAGTCACAGTAAAGTAGCAGACCACAGTATGACAAGTGGCACAGTCAATCAATAGAAAAGTGGGATTTCACAGGAATTTACACATGGAGTTAATATTCTGTATTTTGTTAATCGGAGCTTTTGCGAAACGTCAATAACAGCCTGTACAAAGTCTCACTGACTCAGTCAGAAACTATTTTGACTTCAAAATCTTAGTCCTATACCATTGGAGATATTGTGTCAGCAGTGATAGTTTGCTGGTGTTAAGAATGCGCTTAAAGCTTTTAAAACTTGTCCTACAGAAGAAAAAGATGGAAAAATATTTTTTCCAGTCCTAGTACAAAGTTTTTTTTGTTATTGAAACATGGAACTATTAAATTCTGAATAAAAATCGCAAAGGCAAAGATGAGTTCGAACTTATATTTACTAACTCTAATTCGCTGCACTTTTGCCTGAAATAAAGCCGCTAGGTTTGCCGGCAATCTTGGAACCAGAAGCAATTTTTTGCGCCTGAGTCCGTCGTTGCGGATATTGTCTGAGCCGCCGCAGTAAACTAACTAACAACAGTATAGCAAGTGAAATTTTATGTAGTCAAGAGCATAAATATTATGTACTTTACCAAGACGTCAAAAACATCTATTAACCTTTATGCCATAAATAAAAGGGCCGGTAACACATATATTTGACATGATGGTCGTATCGATATTTATGCCCTTGACTATACAGTAGAACAAGTTAATACTAACTAACTCTTTCTTAATTGTTTGCCAACACAAATGCTTTTATTAACTTAGACAAATCGGCTAATTGCATTAAAACTTACAACTTAGCCCTTAGGCTCTTTTAAGCTTAAAACTTAGAGAGGGCTAGAATTTCGAGCACAAATATTTTATTCTTGTTATAACGTGTACAATTTTTGTAAGAAGCTTCGGTTGAATTAAAATGTAAATGAGAATCATAGTCATTGACAATAAATCTTCAAATTGTTAGATTGAAAAATAAGCAGATGAGATCTGAAAAGTGAAAAAAAACCTCGGCATGAAATCTCGAACCCATGAAAATTAGAATAAGAGTAAAATTAATCGAGTTCGCGCACTTACTGTATCGTAAATGTTTACTGTGACTGCCGTGAACGCTCGCAGCTAAGGAAAGCCCGCTTTGAATAGCGACCACTCTCCTTGGCTTCACTTATTAAAACGTAATAGAAATTCTTGCACAATCTGTGCTTTATTAAAACTTACGGTACACTACATCAATGACTTAAAGTAATGAACATGAGTTTTCCTATTCTTTGTTTTATTAAATGCTAGAATTGTAAATGTAATATATACCTACTTATTATATGCCTGTATATCTCTCATCTAGCACCCATTATTCAATTTGCTTACTTAACTATAAATTTTTACTACTAAATAACGTCTTAATACGATTCAATTCCGAACCAAATTTGGATCGCTCGCTGTCAGATCCGTACCATAACTGTCAAAAATTACAACTAAAACGTAAAATTGAATCGGAATTGAATCGCATTAAGACGTCATGGTAAGGCCCCTGTTATTGCATTGTCTATTTTATCTATGTCCAATTATGCTTATGCTAAGAAAAAAAAGATTTTTCAAAAAGCTATTAAGAAAATGCTAACCATTAGAGATTATTATGAACAACGATTAATAAGTGCAAAGGGTTAGATTGACGTCAAAATCCAAAAGGACGATGACCCATTACTAAGCCGAAACAACTTAATCTTCAGACTTTCTCCATCACCGAAGCCGAGCAGTCATTAGTTACATTGTCAACGGGGATTTCATTTTTTCTTGCTAAAAACAACGGATTTCCGATTAATTTCGAGCATTGCTCAAACTACACGAGCATAAAAACGCGGAGGTAACCATCCCGAACTTGGGGGGTTAAATTTAACGATTCAACTTCGCGATCACAATAAAACTGTTAACCCGTCGAATGCAATATCTCAAATCGCGCCGTAAACCTGGCTTATGCCGCATAATCCAAAAAGGCTCTCCTCTAATTGCAGAGGCACTACACCTATAAAGACTAAGCGACCGGATTCAAAATAATGCGTTTTACATTTTCGCAGCGACGGTATCAGTGACATAAAGCGGCCTGTAATTTATTCTATTGCTGAAAGGGTCGGGTTGGCCGGGGTGGGAATTACCCAAGGTGGGTGCTAAAGGGTTAAGCCGAATGTACGGGGCGCGCCGGCAACTTTGTTAATTTATGCGCTTAAAAATGTCAACTGTGAATTATGACGCCAAAACAAATTTCCTATGTATAAATGCTTTGGAAATTATCGCGCTTCTATTCGAGCTATTCGATACTACGAGTATAGGCGAGGCCAGTACAAAACAGTAACGGTCGTTATTTTTAGGAACAGACAAGCAAGCAAGTTTTAATGAACTCTTAAACTTTAAAATTCTCAAATCCTTACTAATATTGTCTGTTACCTTTTCACGCTTGAACCGCTGAACCGATTTAGTGGGAATTTGGTACACATATAGTTTCGATCCCGGGGAAGGATATAGAAAAGTTTGTATCCCGGAAAATAGCATAGTTCCCGCGGGATAGAGATAAGCGAATCTGCGCAGACGGTTTCGCGGGCAACAGTTAGTTTTAATATAGTTTAGATTTCGTCTTGAATCAGTTTTTCGCTGTCCCGCCGCGGAAACTACAAAATTAGGATGAAAAGCCTATACTCTATCTCTGTGCCAAATTTCATCTAGGTCTGTTCAGCCATTCCGTCATAATTGAGTAATAAATATAAGAAATTACCACAGAGGAAATAAAAAGTTAATTATTTCCTGTACAAAATCAAATTAACTTCCTTCTTTCTAGTGTTTAGTAGGTACACCAAATATATACAAAATATCAGAATAAGATTCCTTTATAAATTGTACCATCTTTGTAATCCATTTCAACCATCTAAGCAAATAAAGATTCTTATTCTTCATCATCATCACCAGCCTATATTTACGACCAGGCCTGCTCTTAGCCTGACAGAACTTTATTAATCCATAATTAGAATCATTTTATGATACTAGGCAAAGTAGGCGACAACTATTGCCTGTGACTTTCATACATACACCATATCCCACACAAAACAACGATCAAACGTGACAAATATTCCTCCAGACCCACTACCTGGCACTACCCCTGGGGGTAGGGTGAGACTGAACCATACCACCAATAGTAGGGCTGGGATTTGAGGAATTGAAAAATATTCGACAGAGCCCAGCTACGCGGGGCTCCTAGGCCTGGGCGGTTTGCCCTTCGGGCGTAAGGAGCTACCTAACTAACCTAACCTACCCGTAGCTTACAGCACTACGGTGGTATGGTTCAGTACCACCCTACCCCCAGGGGTAGTGCCAGAGGTATGGAGTCACAAATATTCCCTTACCCATCCACCACGCCCCAACTCTTCGCCATTACATACCTCTTACCTACTATTAAACTCCAAATACCCTTCGCCGCGCTCCAACTGAAATACTTAAATAATTATACATACTTATACTTAAAGCCTCCTTATTTTGATGCTCCGTTTCACGCATTTCAAACTTGTCAGCCGGTGGAGTGCCGCGTACTGATAAGACGTGAATTGAAACAAGCCTGTGGGGGGATTCTCACTCATTATTTAAATATGCCGACTGCGTTAAGTATCGCGTTAGCGCGCTATTGTTGCGTTGATTGAGTCGTTGAAAGCGTTTCGAAATTCGAAATGTGTACTAATATTGACGAAAGTGTTTGGCACTGTCTTGTATATATTGCAAGTTGTAGCAGAACTTCTGAGCGTGACATGTGAATCATGCCCGTTGTACATATTCTGTAAGTTTTTCATCTTTAGTAAGTGTAAGGCCTGATTGGGCGCTCGAAGCGGAGCATTCGGCGGGGCGTGCAGCGAGGCGGGCAGTGATAAAGGGCTCTGTATGGCGTCGACTCAGGACACCAGTATCCGAGCTCGAGCGTCCACTCAGGCTTTACACTAAGACATTGATATCGTTACAATATTATATTAGTTCAAGTATTGACCACGGGATCAGACAATTTTGTAGGTAGCACTGAACAACGCAATGCAATGCTGCCTACTACTAACAGTTTGATGAAAATATATCGACGAATTGAGAACATCCTCTTTTTGATGTCGGTTTAAATACGATAACGCTAAAACGCTAGCGTATGTAGACATCGAAATGCTTAGGAGCTTATTATTTGTCTACAATGAAGAAAGTGCAAACGCAAAGGCGACATTGAATTCAGTAACAACCTATTCGCTCTAGTGCTTATGAGCCCTGATTATATCTGTCCGGAAATACATACGCTGCAAGCACTTTCCTATTCTCAGCAGTTAGCATTAGAAACTTAAAAGCAAGCATGGTATAATTCCCGATCTTTTGACATGACAATTGTTTTTCTATATAACCCGCTTTTATGGCGCTCCTTCACTACGGCTGGCACAAGTGCGTGCGAGACAAGAGCTGTTTCACGCGCGAAATAGACTATCTGTCTCTAACTAGAACGAACAGCAGGAAAAGTAGTCTATATCGCGCGCGATACAGCTCTCGCGCATACTTCTGCCAGCTATACACTTTCAAATGTCAAAAAGCCACCCCCACCTCCCAAACGACATTTTTTGACAATTGAAGTAGTGTAGGAGCTCAGTCACAGTTTGATCCTTTGTCAACAGGCATAGCCCATCAACTCGCGGGGCTGCCGAGCGGTGAGTGGGGGGCGCTGGCTCGGCACTACCCCCCTCCCCTTCTGCCTGGGCACGCGCACTTCACGCCGCACGTCCTGCCGCCGGCGCACGCGCAGCCGCACGCGCCCCCGCCGCATGACACAGGTAAGATAGAGCTCTATATTACTTTCTTACCCGTGGTCCACCTACAGTGTGCCCACCTGGTTTTCGACAAGGGCGGACCTCTTTTTTCTGTTTTTGTCCTTCGGGCAGTTCTAGATAATAATATCTCACTAACCTAGCCTACCTATTTTTGTAGTATGAAATCTTATTGAGTGATTCAACATAGTGGCAGCATTTTTTGTGGTTAAATTAGTAGGACCACGGGTAATAGACTGGTTACATTACAAACAAGTCCAATTGGAACATGTATCTACTGAATGCTTTTCTTTTATAATTCTTTACTTCTTCCCTTTTTGATAGATACGATTGGTTGTGTAAAGTACGGACGCAGAGTTAGAATTTCCTACAATGACCCTATCACTATTTGTATCTGTCGCTGGCGCGTAATTGTTTGCCACCCCCCTACCATCTCTGCGTCTGCGCGAGTACGACACAAATGCTACTACGAAATTCCAAGATCGTATTATATCGTCCCTCTCACACTCATATTACTGGCTATTAGTGTGAGAGGAAGAGTAACGAACTTCAAATTTCCGGAGTATAAAGCCAGGTCATAGTACCAAGTTTCTTCGTTCTCCACGACCGCATTTTAGCAATATCTTTAAATGATTTGCTTTTAACAGATGTGACGTCGGACAACACAACCACAATGCGCGCTCACAGCACTACCAGCCCTGCTACATCACGCCCCAGCTCGCCTCAAAGTGACGACATTTCCGTCACGGCCTCCTGCAGCCCACCACCTGATGACCGCCCAGGCGCCTTCACCTCCGTCACAAGAACCAGAAAACCCCTCCAACCCCTCCCTGCCGCGCACTCCAGCCTCTTCCATAGCGCTCTCGCAGCCCAACTGTTCCTAAACTCTCCCCTCCTACCTACCCCACCAGCGTGGCTATACTCACAACTCTACGGCGGCTACGATTGGTGGCTGCGACCACCACCACCTCAGGAAGATTCAAACCACTCCAGCCCAGAACGAGAAGACGAGGCCACGTCTACGCCATCTAGCGCAGGCAAGAAAAGACCAGCGTCACCAGAGTGGACTGAACAAGGGGTTCGAACGCGGAGCAAAGCCCTCACCACCTCTGAGCGAAGACCGGTGGATGTGTGGCGTCCATACTAGACAATTTTATTTCGTTTATCGTGACAAATACAGGAAGACTTTAGTGTTCGGCTCGATTACCGTCCGGAGTGATAAATTTTTGAAGCATGGATCGCGCTCCATTGACTTTCAAGGTTTAATATAGCGATAGAAAGTGTTTTACGTTAGATAAATGAATGTGAACTTCAATTGTAATGTTTAACGAAATTGTTGACTGTATTATAAGATAATGCAAAAATGTGTAAATAAAGTTATTGAAATATTAATTGTTTACTTAATTAGCGTGTGCAATTGCATTTTTAATTATAACTGCTCATATCGAGGGCGTGGCACGAGGAAGGTTTGGATCGGATCCATTATTATTCAGACCGCGACGGGAACGCTTCAATATCGCTGTCGGATTTATTGACAATATGTTGTTTGTTATAATTAGCAAAATAATATAGGCCCAGTCAAGCTTAAAAGTAGCTGACCGCAATACGTACTTGTCACTATCACTAAATAAGAAATATTTCGAAATGTCGCAATACCTGAGCCCAATACGCTTACTGCGGTGAAACCGAGGGGTTAAGCTTCTTTTTTAGTTCGTGTGAGTACTTAATTAAGCTATGAGAACACAAACCTATTGCTTCCTAAAAAGTATGATTACATCGGTTAAGTTAATAAAATATCACAAATATAGATAAAGCAATCTTATTTTAGCCAATTAGATACAGAGTTACGACAAAATGACCAAAAAATTATGTGATAATATATTCAGGTTCAAACCAAACTTTATAATTATTTAGTCAAGTTGCTAATGGTTTGGTTTCATTAATTTTTGAGTTATGTTATGACGTTCGAAAATTGCCGCCACGCTAACAAAACAAAAGTCCGCTGTGCCTGGTAAAACTGATTTTATTTTTAATTTCAATGTCATCATTAAAATATACCTACAAGTACATTCAAATTTCATGGTTACTTGAATAAAACGTCTGTAAACTATTGAGTATAAATAAGAATAATAAATAATACAAACGCATAAATTAACTTGCGTTAAAAATATAATGATGTTAAAAAAAGTACGAGTACGTGAACTCACAGCCGTTCCCAGAATTTTCTATAGGTTTTGGCATTTTTTTGCAATTATTTATTACTACTGCTTTACGAAAATGTAGCAAAGAGAGGTCCACAAATCAGTAACCTACGAGTTTGTCCACCGAAACCCATATGGATGGGATGGTTAAACTATCTCGAATTGTTCGCTATGTGCGTCCCTTTTTATCTAACATTAAATGACAAGCGAGAATCATTATAATGCCCAACGGTAAGTACAATGGACCGAGACTCGTTGTGTCGCAATTTGTCCAACTACTCCAATTTTAAAGTGACGCACAGTGATAAAATTGCTAAGATTGTTATCGCAGTCGTACTACCAGTGCTAGAATATCGAAAGTTTAATATCTAAAATCGTAGTTCTAGTACGTAGTGCGTTGGGTTTTCCAACTTATTCTGTAGTGTTCAAGAGTTTAAACTTGTTTGCAATGCAATATTATTAATCTTAGTCAAATGCGGTAACCTTTTATGCCATTCCTTATGTCACCTGCACGCGCTCTTATATCTCATAATAATATTCTATTTAAACTATTTAAATATAGTTTTCCAGTTTTGTTCGGGCATAAAAGAAATGGTCCTTTGAACCGGATATTTTTTATAATACACAATACAAGAGACATACGGAATACGAAATACTTTACCGCATACAGGCGCCATAAGATTGTTTATTAATGAAACTGCAATTAACTAAGATTTATATTAACGCAAGCAACTTTACTCTCTTGAACATACACTTTTGAATGAACAACAGGACGACGTACGTCTCACTGGTGCGCATCTCCTGTCAATGAAGGCCATCAGTGTTTTGATTCCGCAATAAATTTCGGATGATGTGCAAAGAATCTCTTCCTTGGGCAGGAGGAACCGGTGCTCCTTGCTGCGTAGTTCCACCATGTAGCTGTAAGGGATATTGGCGCATCCGTACGCCCAGTCTATGCTGGTCCCTGCGGCGTAGTACATGAGGTCTTTTGTACTGCCCACTTTGTACGTATGGCCGCATGTGTTGTAAATGGACTGAAAATGGATAAAATAAACCTTAAATATCGTGATTACGTGTTAATTTTAATGATATCTTTATGTGATTTAAGTTTCGGGAGTAACGGTCATTATTCACACCTTCACAATCCTCACATGGGTTGCGACAAAGTAACTTTATAAGTTCATGCCTTTTATATGGGTCAATTAGAAACTACCAAGTACGCACTCAGTTTGTCCTGATTAGTGTGAGTTCTAATAAACATATGACTGAAGTAATTTGCTGGACTTACGAAGGAATTAAGACAAATATGGCGACAGCTAACGTCTAACGTGATAAAACATTTTGAATACATACCTTAGCCATAGCCGTGCCCCCTTCGAGCAATTCGACATAGTCCGAGCAGGGTTCGCCCGTGTAGCCCCAAGGGAAGATAATGACCTCGCCATAACTATGAAACGAGAGGAACACCTTGAAACGTGAGCCACATTCCAGGATTTTCCGCTGAAAAATAATGACAGTGTGAAAAAAAACAAACAAGGTGGGACAACTTTTTACCGGTTAGTAACTGAAGAAAAACGTGAAGAAAAATTTAGTTTATGTTAATTACCTTGACGGCAATTGATTCGCATTCAGAAAAAGGCTTCGGCCCGCGGTAAAAAATGTTACCAGGGTCTTCAGATGAACCTTCCTCACCTTTCTCTCCCCAGCCGAAACTGAAAAAATAATATTCATGTAGAGTCACTATTAGATATATCGGAACGAGCATAGGTAAAATAAGGGTGAACGGTAACGAGGCATTATCTGTCTGCAATGCACGGTCTCATCGTCTAAGGGAAGACGGGCCCAGTGTACGGGCCCTCCCTTTCTTGGCGCGGTCCTGGCGGGGGCACCGGGGGGGCGTTTGTGGTGAAGCCCTAGTGGCATCCCATTGCGTCCCCATCACACCGGATCGAGGCAACGCCGGAGAGTTTTTAGTTTAGGTATACCCCTTCAGGGGGGGGGGGGGGGGAGTCCCACATAAGCTTAGGCATCCCCGTGCCTAGGGGATCCATTTAGATTTCCTCTCCGTTAAAGAAATAAGGTAAAATAAGGGTATAGTGGCTCTCTAGTGTGTTGGTAAACCTTGAGTTTGGATTTCTGGCTCTCATTGTAAGACGTCATGAGGGACAGACTTTTATGTGATTAAATACAATAAAGAGTTTCAGATCCGAGACAACATAGAATAATACCGTAGAGCCGTTATAGTGTCTCAGGCATTTTATGTGATTTGTTCTGAATGATATCAATGTAAAGCATTGGTTTTAAACAGCAATAGCTAACCTGAAATTCCTGTTGAGGTCCACACCAACACATTCACCGTATTGCGATCTGTTCTTACGCCACATGCGGTCACATGTGTGCGTGAACTCGTACCCGTCGGGATTCAATACTGGCATTATGTACCTAAAAATAAATGACAACTAATTTATTCTTTTTAATAGCCTATTTGGAGTCCCACTGCTGAGCAAAATCCCCTCTTTTCTTATTCCACACGTTTCTGTGTGTTCGTGCTTCCCCACTCTGGTTCAATATAATAAAAAAATTAAGAAAAAAATCTCAATCAATTCTAATCAAAGTTTCCATAAAGTACAGCACCTTCCCAGTCTTTATTTACTACATCAGTACTTTCTATGACAGTAGTGTCTTCTAAATTTAGTGATACTAGTCTTTAAACCGTACAAGTAACTGACACTGAACCTAAATTGAATTTATACACCTGGCAATGAATGACGTCATCCAGCTATCTGCTGCCGTTAATTTTGAGGAGCTAAGGACATTCACTGTGCAGCCAACTCACCAGTCCTTGCTAGTGATGCAATCCGGCTGCGAATTGAAGCTGCGCACGAGTTTGTCCGCGATGTACGTGACAACGGCGGCGCTGATCCACTCACGCGCATGGATGGCACCGTCCAGCCAGACGCCCTCGTTGTTGCAATTACCGTTGGAGATCTTGAGGAGCTGGAAAATAATTTCATGGCAAATTGAGGGGAAACGTAAGGTATAGATACGTAAAATGCTCAGTGACATCGGAGAGTGGACCGGCACACTCACTGCCGCAGACCCTCATACGTTATTGTGACTTTTGTCCAGTGCCGATTTGCAACCTATCACTATTTTGAGTTCCCTTTCCACCTATACGCCCACAATCATGCTAAACGTAGTCTTTAGGTCTTGTTACCTTAGGCTTTTGTCTGTCCCGTAAGTATTAAAAAAGTGATTTATGTAACATATGTATGTTGATTATATCAAGGCAAGCTTCCTGGCTTGTATTTATAAGTAGTTTACCTTCAAATCTCGTCCCTCATAAGATCTTCCAATGCAGCACACTGAACACAGGTAAGGATATTCACAGGCGAGTCGGTCGAGGAACGCGTGGATTGTGTCCAGACGATGGTAGTTTTTCCAGTCCATGGTGCAACCTGCCGACCCCAAGTTAGTGACCAACTGGTAAAGGGAACCTCTCTGTACAATAGAAACTTCTATAATGATTCGCATTCGTTATTTTTTCTTTTAAATACTAGCATAGTTCAGGATTGCTGTTAATTAGTTAATTAGTCCCTAATTTGTGATTGCCGTAAGTACCTAATTGTTTAAAGGTAATGTCTTTCAACAATGTTAAAGGTTTTGTACCTTCTGATGATAATTTGTTTCTGATTGGCAACTCGAGAACATTTACAAATTACTCATTGCTTTTTAGTACACTTTTGTTTCTTTGAGTTAATTCGCGTAATGTGCGTTAATTAATCAATTAAACTAAATTGTCACTTAAGCATCGTCTTCATAGTAATGCAGTTTACGTACTTATGATTTGTTTGATTGATTCCTAGCCTGGTTTCATCGCTGAGAAAACATGATTTTACCATTGATTAAGCTGAGTGTACTATGTTGCCTTGCCAACACCATACACCATACCACACCATTTTACACCATATCGGTACTATTCCTTAGTATATTGTATTTCTCCTTGTTTTATATCTACGTGTATCGAATGTGTGTAAATAAATGTTTCTCTCTCTCTCTCTCAAATAGGCGTAAAAAAGCTTACGCGATCTGCAGCTGGGTCTCTGCTGGGGCGCGCTGTGGCAGCACGGCCCACCACTGGCCACCTTGCGGACGTGGCACCGCTCGCGCTCCTTCATGGCGTCCACATCCGATATCGCCACGGTGTAGGGTATGCATCTCTCGTTCAGCATGCATGACACCTGCTTCACCCGTGAACCCTCTACAAGGATGTCCATACCGCACGGCTCCTCTTTCCAAATGTCAATCGCTAGAACATTCCAGATCGATTTATACAAATAACCAATATATTTTGCTGATTTCTTGTTGACTGTAGATTACTCGCATTCTTATCCACCCTACCAAATTTCAGGTCAATCGAACCAACCGTTGAAGAGTTCTCTCCTGCGGAGACGGTACGGGCCGAGTCACGAGAATTTCACTACTACATTATTGTATTGTCACCGGACTTACATACCAGTCCGACCCACTGGAAGTGGGTCGAAATTGACTCGCAAGATTAGATCACAACGGGACAGACAGAACGTAGGGAGAACTAAATAAAAGTTGGTAAAATTGAAAAGCGGGTGCAATTTTTTGATGTTGACATCAGTTGTGCGATTCTCTAAAAAACATCGTCCAAGAAGTAATCGTTGCACACGGGAGGCAATCATAACATGACCCGTATGCTCGGAGAAAGGTATTAATTAGGTACACGGAGATTCGTAATTTTCAATTCGACAATCTTAGATTTAAATCAGTACCTATCATACATTATGCAGTAACTTATTTGCGTAGGTTGAAGTTAACATTGTGAAGGGAGTAGGTATTTACTCAAGGATAAAAAAAGTTGCGCCATTAACAAAATATCGTGATAAATATAAAAAAATAAACATATACCTTTGTTTCCTCATTAAATCAAGAACGTCTACCATAAAATTATGGAAAAAAGTAACACATGGTGGCATTTACTGTCTTGTTTTTGGTTATCACTCATAGACGATTTATTACTAAGTCATTGCTTAACGAATGGCGGCTAATAAACCGACCAAAACAACAACTCATTAGTATCAAATGGGCTAATAATAATGAAAGTCTCAGACTCTCAGTCTCGAAGGTTCCCAATAATGGATTAGTCTTACTTAATCCGTTGAAGTTTATTCTAGATGCCGGCAGCTGAAGTTCAATTTCTTAATTACTTTAAGAAGACAAGATTAATTATTGTTCAGACAGTATTAAAAGTAAAAATACGTTTTAATTCTTCTGGAAAATGACGCATAATAGTCCACCTAAACTCTAACCAGATTAACGTCTTGAATTCACAATTACCGCGTCAATTTTTATCATTTATGTTACAGTTATTTCATTTACTGTTCTCTATCATTCATCTAATTTGCATAATTACTTGACCGACCACTTTGAACCGACTACAGGTTACCGTCCAGTTAGCTGCCATTATCTTACTCGCTTATCCTTACTGTTGTATTAATAGAAGGCAAACAATTCAGTGAAAAGCCTTTGTGCATTTCACCTTCGTTTTCTGGGCTTAGGTGCAACGAATTTTCGGTCCACTTTTATCTCTTATGCTGCAAAGATGGCTTACCAACAGGTGACGCACTTGCTCTATTTCCCTATCTAACATCTGTGATCACCAACATTTGTATTGCTTGTATACTCGGCCATGTGTTTGCGTTGTATTCTTAAGAACAAGTGAATATTCACTCGAGTACATCAAGGAACATTGTGAGGCAATAAAACCTGTTCGATACCTCCAATTGTAGCCAGATTTCTAACGAAGCATCGTTGTCCTTCACTTGTAAACTTTACTTCCCATACTTGAGTAGCACAACACTTCTTTGGGGGTGCCACTTTGAAAGATTGACAACAACGGGCAAAGAAAGATGTTCGACTGGAATTCGAGGTATTATTTTTCATTTATACTTATAATTTTGATTTTTTCGGTCTGAAAATCATTGTGCTTGGTTTTGACAGGCAAATTTTCCTTATATTTTTGACATGTTATGATTGTCAATTAATATATTCTAAACATTTGTCAAATAATTGTTATGTGGTTTTGAAAATAGTTTTTAATTCTGACTTCAAGTAAAGGGGTTTACACACAGCGACTTCTTAAGGCGCTATAAGCTGTAAGCGTATGACACTAACGCACTTTGTTTCTTCTTGATTCGTGACGCTGAAGATTGGTAATGTTAAGGTAGGCAACCTGTGTAGATTACAGACCCTATTGAATGTACAGTGAGCTACTCCCACAATGCGCACTTTACGTTCTTTGATAGCTAAGGCACGAAGAAAAGCTGCTCAAGAGCATTTAAGGACGCTTAATGGTACAAAATAACTATCACAACTAATATCAGTGCAAAACGAAAACCTACTAAACACATTATTCAATTTAAAAACGCCTTACATAAATCTAAAAAGATAGTTAGCGCTGTCGTCACACATACAATAAGTACCTAAATGCGAATAAAAACTTCCTATAAATCCTGTTAATATTATAAACGCGAAAGTTTGTAAGTATGCATGAATGGATGCTTGTTACTCTTTCACGCCAGAACAGCTAGGATCTGGATGAAATTTGGAACATAGATAGATTATAGTCTGGAATACCTAACACATATGCTACTTTTATCCCGGAAAATTGCGTAATTCCTGCGGGACGAAGTTGCGGGCAACAGCTAGTTAGATAGATAGATAGATAGATAAAACGTTTATTTGGTACTGCCAACACACACAATCAAGATTACATAAAATATCAACATATCAAGCAGAAACTTAAAACTAGAACATTATCTTTGTTTGTGTGCGCTACAGTAGCACAAAAGGGCCATGGCTCAGTGGTCAACATTGCTCGTAAAAGCAAAACACTGGTATTCTGCCACAACCCACGGAACAAACAAATGAACACTTATTTAACAGTTACTTAAAATATTAAATTAAAGTGAACGGCGCAAAAACTAATAAAAACATGCACAGTGAGCATCATAAAGCGAAATTGTACGTAAGTGTAATATTAAAATAAAATAATAATTAAACGAAATGAAAGAGATTGCAGAAGCCTCTCCATCTCTTGAGCACCTGACACAAATATGCGTTCACCCCACACCTATCTTAAACTTTAAAGTCACATTTAAAATTGATTACAGAGCAACCACCTTGCTTTTGCAAGAGTAGCGACTTAAGGTGTCTTTTAAATGAATTTTTAGAAGGCAAACGTCTTATCGGCGGGGGTATGTTGTTCCAGCATTTGGTGGCTAGATATCGAAAACTACCGGTGAAAGCCACAGTCTTGTGAGGGTGACACTCCAACAGACAATGCCGGGTGGATCTAGTACCGTATCTGCTGTGAAAAGTTAGCTAAATAAAACACGAAAGGTAAGAGAGGGTACCTTGATGGGACTCTACGCGTAGATTCTTTACTACTTCTTCGAATTGGGACCGTATCCACAAACTCCATCAACGCCATCACGCCCTTTAATATCTCATTGCCAGTCTCTTCTATTTCTTCTTGAGGTACTTTGAACCTGTGCTTCTTACTCCTCAGTTCCAGAAGGTAGCAGAAAGGGATTTTGGCCGCGCCGTAGCTCCAGTCGTTGCTTGTGCCAGAAGCACCGTACATAACGTCTCGAGAAATGCCGACTTTGTAAGTGTTGCCGCTGGTCTCGTATATTGCCTGACGAGGATAGTATAAGATTAGCACAGAACCAGGCTATAAAGATTGCATTTCGGTCTTTGGAATGAGACATTTTGGAGTCACGTAAGTGCAGTCTTTATGGCCTATTGTACAGTCGCTATTTTTATTTATTTATTTTATTTTATTTGGGGCATCAACAGCAATACAGTACATTATAATGAGACTTAGGTACTAAACAAAAAGCCAATGACAGATGACCACAGAAATACAGTTAAGCGAAGCATACTTAAAACTAACACAGAAACAACAAATTCCATTTATCATGAAATCAAGCTAAAAACGATGTTAGTGAGTGAGTCCACAGACATTGTGTGTGTGTGTGTGTATGTGTATGTATGTATACTTGTTTTACTCCAAAGTCGATTCACCTATTTATAATAAAATATTTTTGCTAATTTATTTAACCACCTCTGATCCTCCAAATAACAATACAATACAAATGAGAAGCTAAAAGATGTCTCTGATATAGAAAGAGAAAGCAGGGCTCTGTCGGTAAGGGGAAACATGCTGGTTCGTAGATTTGCTGGTTGTACACTTCATATGAAGATCACGCTTTTCAAGGCATTTTGCCAAACATTTTACACTAGCAGTCTATGGTCCGGGTACACCCAAAAAGCTTACAGTGCTCTGCGAATCCTGTACAATAACCTGTTCCGGGCGTTGGTGGGGCTTCCTCGACATTGCAGTGCCTCTGGTATGTTCGCTGACGCACACACGGACGATTTTTTTGCGCTTATGCGTAATAAAGTTGCGTCATTAGTAAAACGAGTGAGGGGAAGCCCCAATAACCTCCTGCAGGTCGTGGCGGGCAGGCAAGATAGCGCGCTGATGGGCAGGTTCAACGAGCTGCATGCCCCGAGTAAGATTGCAGCTCGGTGAATCAGCGTCCAATCTGATAGGTATATATTTAATGTTATTAAGTTTTTGTCATTATTAATACTAACATAGGTTAAGATTTTTCAATTTGTTTACTAACATACTATGGACCTCAAAGTTGTCTGATAATAAAGATATTTTATTTTATTTTATTTTTTATTTTATTTTAATAACACCACGATCTAACAATTTTTGTTAAGAATATTCGAATACGATTTTTTAGTGTCGCTTTACTACAGTCAAAGAGGTCAACACTATGCAAACGTTTGTTGTAGGTACTCCCTAAGGACACGGACAAGAGGTGCACTATCATCTGACGCATCTGCGTTGGAGCTGTCTAGAAGCTCAAAAATAACTAATCACAACAGTCAATGGCGAAAGTGTGTGTTGTATCTGATGGTGAAGTACTGTCTGAAGGGAACGCCTTGCAAGTCGGTCACATGAGAAATGATTAGTAGGTTTACTAAGGTTAACCGCAGGTAGAGCGGTCGGCGACGATCGCTCAGTAATTGGGTACAGGAGGGCTCATAAGTTAAGCTTTCTTCAAGATCAAAAGGCACAACGAATTCTGGAGAACCGTTTGTTACTAAAGTGTTTATGTAATTGTAGTAGTCGAAGTGTAACCCCATTATTCATTCTTAAACTTAACGTTCTTTAGTTTATATTATAGTAATTTTGACTTGCCGTTGCCAGACAAAGAAAAAAACATATTTTGTCTGTTTTAATAGGTTTGTAACTTTTTAGTTTAGGTTTTACGGTCAATATATGTAGAATAAACGTTTATTTGGGGAATGTAAGAATGTCTTTAATAAGTTACTTCACGCAGTCATTATAAAAGATCGTTTGAAATTATATACGCATTGTAAGTATTGTTTGTATTGGTTATCCATACCTTGGACATAATGGTAGCTCCTTCCAAAAGACGAACGTAATCGGGAGCAAGCTCCTGCCGAAATGCGTAAGGGAACAATATCACTTGTCCATAACTGTGTAAGGTGATGTACACTTTGAATTCAACGCCGGATTCACATAAAATATCCTGAAAAAAGGTCTTATTATAAATTGACTTTCTATCTTACAATCCTCTAGTCAGCTGCGGGATTATGGCGGTTGAGATACCTAGTTGCCTTACCGAAGTTTAGTACCTGTTTAGTATTTAAAGATGAAATCTGAGCATCTCAGTTACGATGAAAGAATTGGCAGCGCCACTTGCGGATCGAAACGACAACAAGCATTCTTCATATTAACATTTTACCGCAAACGCGGTCAAGACGTATTTTGTGACCAAAAATTTACAGAAGTAAGCATTTCGTATTCGTATGACTTTGCTCAAATCGATTGGAAACTATTCAACACGTTTACGATACATCGTACATCACTAATAGCAATATTGTAGTTGTAGAAACAATAATGCAGCAATGCAAATACGACTGATATTGAACATTTAATTATTTAATGCAGCTGATATAAAACCGGTGCAGCGGAATTGATTTACGATTAAATCCTGTTTGCCGTATAATCTCCGGGCTGGACGGCGGCGACACGAATCCCGTATCGTTGCTGAATTATGCTATTATTCATTTTGCACACTCCATTGTTGCTATTCATCATTAGATATACTAGACAAGAATGTAGCACTATTTGATTGATTTGGATTCGGATTTAGATAGGTAGGTACCGTAAGATTGGGTTACTGTGAACCCAAACTCAACGCAGGGTAACTTTGGTCCATATGAAAACCATATGTATCTACCATCAGCCAAATATGTGGTCTACCACCTAAGGTTGAAAATACTTTGCACGTCACAAAATATAATGTCGATAAGAAGTGGCCGTCAACATGAAATTTCGACTTTAGCGACCTTTAGGAATAGGAAGTTGGATGAAAAGTGGTAGACCACTTATTTGGTCGACCGTACCTACAGAAGGGTCTTAACAAAACCAATAAAAACGTGGGTGAGCAATCACATGGCAAAGTTCCACTTGCTACGATCCTGATACTTCTTTCGCTTCATCCACATTCATCAATCTCATTATACATGCTCGTCGGTTTTGGGTACTCTTGACCTGAACTTTTTTCAAAACGTCTCTTATTTGGTCCTAGAACGTCCTTCTAGACCTTCCGCTCCCAACGCATCTAGATCCCCATATAGATCTGTTAAGTCATAAACCGCCTAGAGGGATAAAATAGAGGTGGGCACCTCACGTCTCTGTAATTTAACCGGCTGTCTTACTCTCCTACTAAAAATCATATAGTAAGAAATACGTACTTCTGATAAGGTCAATCACATGCCAGTGATGCATTGTAAGGCGTTTTGATTCGTTCTTAAAATGAAGTATACGTACCCTGACTGCGGTTGATTCTGGTTCAGAAAAAGGGGCAGGACCGCGGTAGAAAGCGTTCGTCGGGTCATCTGACGATCCCTTCAAACCCCAGCCGTAACTGTGAAATAAAAATATAATAGACATCTAGACAGCTGCTACACATACATAGATAAACAATCAATCATATTTGATTACAAACAAAATTCTAAATTGGAATTGTACATTTATGGCGTTCTGTTTCATTTCATCCAAGCACTATTGAACAAATTGGTTCTTGATCCATTGTGGAACGTTTTCAAAATAAATGCCATTATATGCAACCACTTTGGCTAATGGTATCTTTGACCAAATGTGTGATCTGCCACCCTACGGCAATCTTTAGCACGTCATTAAAATGCTGATAAGACGTGGCTGCCAAGTTAAAAGGTTGGCTTAATGGTAACATGGGCTTTCGATATGAATCAGGATGAAAAGTCATAAAAGTCATAGACCTTTTATTTGGCCGACAGTACCACACAATTTTAGATTTACTATGATGTTCTTTATAAATGCAATTTCTAATTTCTAATTTCTTTATAAATAGGAATGTTATTTTTGCGCAAGCGCGTGAGACGTTGCTGATTTCGTTACATTTTCAAATTATATTTTGGATAATCAATGTTCCATATAAAGCTATATATTAAAACACTTGCCTAAAATTTCTATTGAGATCCACGCCGAGGCACTTGCCGCCATGCCAAGCTTTATTTTTTCGCCACATGCGGTTGTCGGTGTGGGAGAACTCGTAGCCGTCCGGGTTCATGACGGGAAGGAAATACCTGTAGGCAAGCTTAAAATATACCACTGCACTCTACAGGTACAAATAACCTAAGCGGTAAGACGCTGTCTAAGGATTGCACTAGCATCTTCTAACCTGTGAACAAAGCCGTTTTTGTATGAGCCAAGACCCTGGGGCACACAATAAAGGGCCCTACTCGAGAGTTAAAAAAATAAATTTCGATTTACCTGCCCCTGCAGACTATGGCTCTGAGGCTCGTGGGCCCGTGTGCCCATATGGTAAAGACGGAACTGCCTGTGAATGGGTAGTTTTAAGCGTTTTTACTGGGAAAAACGTTGACGCTAGTGGTGTTGGCGACTCACAGCGGCCCGTCAGTTTAGCCGCATGTCGTCCCGTTTGCAATTTGTCTCGTTCGCAGTTAGTCCCGATCGCAATTTGTCCCGTTTGCAATTCGTTCCGCAAACGCACCCGTCCCATTCGCAGTCCGTCCCGTTAGCAATTAAACCGGTGCCCGTGGTGTCTAAATTGCTGTGTTCGTAAATGTTTGGGAGCGGTCGTTCTCGCCCACCTCTTTATCCACGTCGTACACGGCAGGCGAGAACGTCTGCTTGTTCTTGTTCGGACGACTATTGAGAACGAACAACGCCTTACACCCACGAAGCCAATTCAATTTAACACACACTGAAACTAAATTACATTTGAAGCAAGATTAAATTTCCGCACTGTATAATTGTTGTACTTGCCAATCCTTGCTAGTAACACTGGCTGGCAAGTCCTTGAAGTTCCTGGCGAAGTGGTTAGCGATGTACGTGGCAACTGCCGGAGCGATCCACTCCCGCGCATGTATGCCAGCGTCCATCCATACACTGGTGTTGCTAGCTGCGCTGTTGGATATCTTCAACACCTGAACCAATGGGAAGTAGGTGGTGATGTACAGTGGCGTAACTATATCGTCTGGGGCTCGTGGCAAATTCATCGATTGGTCCTTCCATTATATAAAGAAGTGCATCGTCGTCCCATCTATTCTGTGCTTTGCCAAGCCAGTTCGCCCGTGGCATTTAACCAGTCCTGGGGCCTTACCATGACGTCTTAATGCGATTCAATTCCGAACCAAAGTCGGATTGATCGCTGTCAGATCCATACTAGAAGTGTCAAAAATGACAGCTAACGAATCGGAATTGAATCACATTAAGACGTCATGGTAAAGCCCTACTTTCCTATAGTTGCGCCACTGGTGATATATCTACATAATCGACTTAAGAAAGGAGAAGGTTTGATAACGTTCGTCGGAATCTTCATCACTACAAAATGTACTCGTATGGAACACTGGGCATGCTTATAAGTAAATGCTAGCGGGGTACCACAACGTTCAGACATTGCGTTTATGCTGGTGGTAGGCGCTTGTGCAGGATTTATGCGGAACGCTACCACAGTTACTAGTTGTTCCTGGCGCCAAAGAGCAGTGCTTACGCTTGTGTTCCCGCGCGGAGAGTAAGACAATCGGTGAAATTACGGGGATAATGAGGTATCCCAACTTCATCTTAGCCCTCTAGGCTGACAAGCCACTTGCAATCTTTTGGAGTTAAAGGTGATGGAAAGCGGTGATTGCTCACCTTACCATCAGTTGCCCCGTTTGCGTTTATATTTAGTTGGAATATTGTACAAATCTTACAAGGTTGTTCTTTAGTAATAACCTTAAGATCACGGCCTTCAAGAGAACTGCCAATGACGCCGGCAGTGCAGAGAGAAGGATAATCAGCCTCTAGATTATCAAGAAAGTTGTGTATGACGTCAAGGCGGTGGTACGCCTTCCAATCCATTGGTTTACCACCATACTTCTTATCTGAAACATGGTATGTTTTAAGAAGATTGCCTTGGCCATGAAGAGATAAATTGTCAATTCTCTTATAGTCATAAACACTTTCAGTTTACGTAAGCGTTCGTTTGTCTTTATCTGTTGCTAGGTTTTCAGACAGAGACAAAACTTACAGTATGTGATTCAGAGTTGCAACTTTCTATTTAGCATTTTCGTTTAATTCCGTCCAGTTATTTTAGCGTGAAAGACTGTTTCACCATTCACAGTTAATATAGTTATTTATTTATTTATTAATTATTACATTGTAATGTCATGTACATTATATTAAAAGATGTTACAAATGATTGGTCAGTCCATATAATATGTATATCCATCCATATATAGTTAGATGATATTTTAAGTGTCGGTTTTTTTATGATGTCGTCTCTGTCTGTTTCGTAATAAGAAATGGAGAGGGGAAACATAGATAACTAAACATACACACACTAACACTTATATCTTAACACTTAAAGATATTAGGAACTTTACAGAGAGTGGTGAGATAGGCCCTAAGAATAACATATAGAAGGCGTCTTAAAATTCTTCTGGAATTAATCAGTAGGCCCCTATTTAACCATCTCGACAACAGTCGGTGACAAGTGTCTGTTTACATTACAAAGTCATTGCAATTCGAATTGTCACTTGTCACCGACAATTTTCGAGTTGGTGAAAATAGGGGCCAGGTGGTTGGGTTCGTTTGTTTGAACACTTCGGTAATGGTTAATCGTAATTTTTTATTTAAAATGAAGTCACCGTGTTGACGCCGCATACTTTAAACATCGACTAATGTATAGAAACATTTATATAACATAAATGAAAATGCTGAAAACAAGTGCGTTTGCTCAAACAATTTGAAGGACACTGTAGCTTAAACAGAATAACTCCACAAATAACGTGGTATGGTAAGTAGGAATATAAATTTTCTTACCTTTTTGTTCATCGTTTTTCTTGAAATGATCTAAATAGCGCGATTTAACAGCGCTATATTTTCCAAAGCTGGCCACTTTGCCAATGCGCGATAGGTTTTCGTCCAGAACATGTGATACGGATTTTTTGGACTCTTCAATGTGATTATGATCGTGATCATGATTATGGCCAAGCACGTAATGGCAAGTGTGTGCGTCTTGCGCGTATTTTTCATATTTACGTTCTGGGTTTTTGTCTGTAAAGACGTAAAACGCCTTGGAAAGGCTCGGCAAAGGCTGACTTTCGTTTTCTTCGGCTTCATTGTCGCAGAAATACTCGTATTCCTGCATACTTCTTTTGATATAAATGATTATAAATAAATCACTTATATTATGTTCTGTTTTCTTAAAAAGTTTTTCATTTTTTATAATTTCACGAATTATTTGGCCAGTTAAGTTGCGTAAATGCCTAAAATATCATATTTTTGATTTTATATTTACACTTTATAATTTTGGTGTTGTTCATTGCAACTTAGCTACTGGCTTTATTTTATTTATTTCTTACTTATTGACGTAAGGCAGTTTGTTTGAAAATTAAATGACTTTGACGGAATTATGACGTAGTGGTGTTTACAGAGCATTTCATACCACATTTACACAGAGTAATAATTTTTGGACCTAAAAGGCTGTATAGTTACATACTTAAGTTGATTGCACACGATGTGCATATTGCATGTTTTTCTCAATTTGTTTTTAGGTCGGGTTTCGTAAAACTTGTCACAAACATACCTAACCCAGGTTTAACTATTTCATTTTGTAACCCTAGACGGGGAATTTCTATTGTCTTTTTTTAACAAAAAGCAAAGTGTTTTCGAATTTTAACCCCAGGGTTCCCAGGTTTGAAAAGGTAAAAACATACTCAAAAACCACGTATCGTGTTAAAAAAACATATTCGTATAAATCCAGCTCAGAAAGTGTTTCTTTTTAAACGACGGTTTGCGTTTATCGCCAAGAATGCCATTAAGTTGGCAGTTAGGCTCTCGACTATGCGACGCGACAAGCTATAAGCGTCTAATGAAAAACAAAGCAGGGGTTTGCCACCCCTGACCCTTGCCCAACCTTCGGAGCTACTGCAACTTATTATGTACCTTATGACAAACAAATAACGGCGACGTAAGCTGCATATTCAGGTTGGTAAATACCTAGTGCAATTTTTCAATATTTTTTTAGTTTTTAGTGTTTTTCATTTTTTGATTTGACATGATTGTTCCAGTGTCTTCACCTAAGTTAGTCGTATTTCTATAAATATGTAGTACTACAAGCAAAACTCCAAGCACTGTTACACTCCAATAAGGGCTGTCAAAAGTTATGACAAATGTACATTATTAGTCACTATCATCATCACTATCACTATCACTACATAGTATAAAACAAAGTCGCTTTCTCTGTCCCTATGTCCCTATGTATGCTTATATCTTCAAAACTACACAACGGATTTTGATGCGGTTTTTTTTAAATAGATAGAGTGATTCAAGAGGAAGGTTTTTATGTATAATTCTACGCAGACGAAGTTGCGGGCAGAAGCTAGTTTTGAATAAAACAAGTCTAATTAACACAGTCATTGCTTTGATGCGCGACGGAAAAATCCTTGTTGTCATACGCTGATATAAAATCGGGTTCTTTGGGACACTACGTGATAGAGTTTGCTTCTACTATTCTTTATAGCCGATCCTTTACTCAGATCAGTCAGAGGTTGACAACACAAAAACAACAAGGCGATTAGCGCCGTGGATTTGCCAATATCCTAATGCCTAAGTTATGGGAGTTTGTACTATAAATCGTACAAGCAACTACTTAACAAGGGCGGCCTCAATTAAAAAGATAAACGCGTGTAAGATGGCGACACGGGAGGGGACATTCGGGCTCCACACTGTTTAGCGGGCTACCAGGAGTTTGGGATACCATAGTTACTCGACAGCAACTCGAAAGACTTCACCGATTTCTCATTTGCATGAACACCTTATACTCTGAAGCTATTTACAAATTCGAAGTACGTATTCGTGCCGTTTCGGTCCCACTAATAGTCTTCAATATGAAAGTAAGAGGGACGGTATGATACCAAATTTGAATTTCGACTTTCAGAGTCACCACTCTGAACGCAGCGTAGGTTATTTAGAGAATTGGTTTAACATAAAATGTGACAATAAATACTGTGCAATCTTGTGAAATGATGATCTTTTTCAGCCAATTTAAATGAAATACCTTTTTAGCCAATTTTCAGTGATTGTTAAGTAGATCCCTTTTTTGTTTAAATACCTACCTTTCCTTTTTACAATTTAATTCAGTGTATTGTATGACGCTAATGGCATTGCATAAACGCAATTTCTAAATCGCTTTGTAACACACGAATACCAATTAAAAAGATAAATAATGTAGTAAATAGGTATCCTTTGTTTGTTATGAGTACCTACAGCAAGTTTTAAAACTGAGAACCATCGGTAACCCCGTATTAAAGGGGGCTTATAGGAGAGGGCGAAGCCAAGGCGTTTGCTCAAAATATCTATCTGATTACATCTAATTATCGAGCAGCTTGAACCCCGTGATTGCAGCCATTGTTTGTGCGGGAACTGACGCGTTTTCATTATAAGAATTGCTATTTAACGAAACATTATAAACAGTGTTAACATTTATTATTATATTTTGGGAATGTGGCGTTCCGTGTCTTGAATTTTCGTCAAGTTTTAAGTTTATTATCGTAGTGTTTGATTCTAAGGAAGTCACTTCTTTTGACGTCGCACACCTTGATTGAACATCCACATGTATGGAAACACTTATCAACAATCCTGAAAAATATTTAGATGAGTCAAACTAACGTACTGAACTAACCTGCTGCAATGGCTGAAGTATACTGGATCGATGGCAGCATTAGTTCCGATTTTCGGGTCAAGTAAGTTTGCGGCAGTTCTGTGTCACTTTTGCGACACTGTGCCCATAGTGCCCAAGACGCAGTTTCTACTGCCTATGAAAGCAATAGCTAATTGAAAGAAACCAATGCACGAACAACTTTTTTTACAGAAACGACCCTTACCTTCTTTCACTAACATGACAACACAATAACGAATGCTACGGTCATTTGGCACAGTATATATATAAGCTAAAGCAGTAAAGAAACTACGAACGAAACGGTTGAAACGAACGCACACATAGACGCGCGCTTCTATAAGGGCCCTAAGCGGATCTCGCGGTGGCAGCAGTCGCGAGTGCCGCGTTGAGACTAGTGGCTGTCTGTATTGCGCAGTGTATCCATGCTTCCTAATAATTTATTTAAGAAAGCTATTCATTCGGTTGAGATTTTTTTATAATTCTTACCTATGGACGAATAAAAAAATCTGAAACTGTTGAAGTTTTTAAAAAATACCCTAGGTATATTATTTATATTTTAGTTAATTTATTCGATTATTTATTTAATAATAATTAAATTTGGCTCTATGAAGAGCCCAAATAAACGTTTATTTCTTTTTTACGGAAATTAAGGGTGCCAACCTAATACTTTTAATTAAGTGTAGCTAGTTACTTTAAAACAGGTCTTTAGCTGAGATAGCGCTAACTAAACAAAAACCTTTTCAATTTTACTAAAAGGTAAATCGATAACCCTAACGCTCTATCGGAGCGTAGGTATTTATTTTTAAAAACAAGCCTAGTTTCCATACTGCTCTATTTATTTATTGTGCATTTGGTCTGTGGATCTAATAAGCTACGACAATGACATTAGATGTAAGACAGAAAAACATGCCCTCGAATTAAATTCAATTGAAATACACAAAATATAACGTAAATAATCAAAATTTCCGTTCAAAGTTATTCAAAGTGGCACCAAAAGAAGGGAGATATCAAATATGGGACGTAAAATGTTCGAAGGAGGGGCAAAGAATATTTTTAAAGAACTTGGAAGTCAAGGGCGGTAAGTCGCAAGCGTTTTAGTACTTTTAATTACATTATTAATTCTTTCAACTTTAACGGTCAAGTCGGTCTCGGACCTCACTTTTAGAGGTCAATAGAGGAAGTTAATCAATATCTATCGTTTTAATCTGCTGCTTGATAATAACTAAAATAAAGCGTCTTCTGATGATATAAAATTGGAATTAAAAGCGCTTGTCCTTCGTCGTTGTCATTTGGCTCTGAAGCAAATGACCGTTCGAAAATAAGTCACGACTTTTAATTGAGGGTGCCTTTATAAATGGAATCAACTGCTCTGAGCAAACTCAGTGCTGTGCCCACCAGGGGTAGCTGAGGAGGGTTGGGGAGCTACTTAGTCACCGAAATGTCTCATCGAAAGGCGAAACGCGTGTGGAAATAAAATAATGTGATAAAGCTTTCTCTGCACCCAATCTGCTTCCCCAATCGCCCAATCGGCATCCCCCTAAAATGCTTATTCTATACATATTTACAGCCATAAACATCTTCCGCGAAAACAAAGATGCTATGGATGTGATGGTGGAGGGAATGCGGAAGTGTCAGGTGGAGAAGCTTCTGCGTGAAAGAGATATTCCTTTCGAAGTGTCATCAGACAAGGCAACGCCTGTGCCGTACTACCCGTCACCCCCTCCTTCCGCTGGACGGCGACGACCGAGCAGCCCCCCTCTTCAGCGGCCGTTGTCTCCTTACAGCAGGATATCTTACGATCCGAAGAATTTACAAAGTAATCAACAAAATTTGACCTCAGTAACACTTCATAGGTGCGGTTAGAGGAAATAAGGTGGATTAACAATCTACGCATTGTTCCTGGTAGAAATGGGGCGTAAAAGACTAAATATCTAGTTCTTTGGTGTTTTGGGAAAAGGGTACCTATTTCTGCTAGCGTTTCAAGGGCGATCAGTGTTGTGTCGCTTTATGATGAAGAAGTAAGCTACATAACTAAGCATAATTATTTATGAATTGAACATTGTACCGTAAGCACACTGCACCGACCGTTTTATAAAATCATTGAGCACGTTGTGGCTCATTTCTTCAATATTAAAAGACGGAATACTAGTAGTGGTAGTAACATCACCCTGATGCGGTCAGAAATGAATGCAAAAGGATGATAATGATTATGACTGTTGTCTGTAGCCTTTTCCACTGGTGATGAATGGAATACAGTTTCTTCGTTCATGACCGATGAATTTTAGCTATTGGTAACTCTGCGAGAATGTAAAATGTAATCTTTATTGATGACTTCATGACTCGGTTTCCTTACGAAGCTCTTGTAGAGCTCTACTTCATTTCATCAAGATTGATATTCCCATTTTTAATGTTACAGAACGTGTGCTGGATTGGAAGAACTACTATCCTTTACATTACATAAACACATTCATGACGGATTTAGAAACACAATTCCCGTCGACATGCACTGTCAGTTCGATAGGTAAATCGGTTGAAGGTAGGGACATAAAGGTTGGTATTTCTTACAAATTTCTATTTGATTCATGAAAAATGTGAGTACAACTCATAAAACGCAGAAGACGGTGAATATATTTTTTAACTCACTCTAAAACTATAATGCTCTCTGCAAAAAGGTTTACTTTGAATTTTTACACTATCATTCTGTAGGTTCTTTAATACTTATTTCTCACAGATGTTGAAGATATCGAACAGTGACGCCAATAACACAGGTGCCTGGTTAGATGGCGCTATTCATGCGCGGGAGTGGATAAGTGCGTCAGTTGTGACGTACATCGCCAATTATATCGCGAATAACTTCAGTAATCTCCCAAAATGCATTACTAATAAAGACTGGTAAGACATTATTTGTATTGGTCAGCTCATTGCTAATACGCGTATCAAATCGATTTTGTGATACGTATCGATATTTTATTGAGAATTTATTTTCAATACGAGAATCCCTGAGATATGATGACTTGTGAGAGTCAAGAAAAATCCTTCTTTATTTCATTATTTACGTCATGTAGAGAATCTCCATGCCAAACTAATTTCTAGATCCCAAGGTTAGTGCTGACAATTTATAGACAATCTACACTTAATTACAGGTTCTTCGTTCCTGTCCTAAACCCGGATGGTTATGAATATTCTCATTCAAGTGACCGCATGTGGCGTAAGAACAGATACCGGATAGGG
This sequence comes from Pandemis cinnamomeana, assembly GCA_932294345.1. Classification (NCBI taxonomy): domain Eukaryota; kingdom Metazoa; phylum Arthropoda; class Insecta; order Lepidoptera; family Tortricidae; genus Pandemis; species Pandemis cinnamomeana. The sequence continues at coordinate 5,678,285 of OW028715.1, read as the reverse complement.
AACACCGTCGTGGGAGTAGATCTTAACAGAAACTTCGGGTACGGCTGACATTGTTGCTAAAATATTACGGGTATACCCACGTGTTCCCGCCTTTTTTTATTGTTCTATGTCTATTCAGAAACACATGCGAGATAAGTGAGTATACCGCACAATATGTTGTTTAATACGAATATGTGCCAGTGATGATAAAATTTGTTGTAGCAATAATTGGGGAAAGTCAATAGAATTTACATCAAACGATCCTACCCATGGCAACTTTCGAGGCGAGGAGCCGTTTTCGGAGCCTGAAACCGCTGCTGTTAAGGTAAATCTGAAAGTATTTTGATTATTTATTCAATCTTGATTAGAATTTATTCTTAGTCACAATCATTTACAGGATTTGATATTGTACTCTGGTACGCCGTTCAAAATATTTCTTACGTTCCACGCTTACAGCGAGGTGATATCGTTCCCTTGGTGTTTCACGGCAGAGCCGTGCATTGACTACGTAACCTTGCTTGAAGGTGCCACTGCCATGGCGAAGGTAAATTACTCCATGGTATTCTTCAGTTAACATTTTTTTAATGAAAATTCCATATAGGTACGTGACGAGTTAATAGTATCAGAAGTGGAGTTTCGTAGAAACTCATTTGTAGACTTTCATTTCCTTTCGAATTTCGAGTAATCATATTAGTACTTTCTTCTTGCAAATTGAAAGTAGACTAACTAAACAGATCTATATGGGGAGTGTGAATGGTAACGTTGGGAGGGGAAGGCCTAGAAGGACGTTTCGAGACCAAATAGGAGACGTTTTGGAAAAAGGTCAGGTCAAGAGTACCCGAAACCGACGTGCATGTATGAAGAGATTGATGACTGTGGATGAAGCGAAAGAAGTATGTCAGGATCGTAGCAAGTGGAACAAAGTAGTCTCTGCCTACCCCTGTGGGAAAGAGGCGTGACGGTATGTATGTATGTATGTATGTACTTTCTTCTTGTGTTTCAGTTATTCTCAAGATTCACGAATTTTCTGCTTTCAGGCCATTTACGCTACCAACGGGCGTATGTACAAAGTTGGAAACTTTAAAGATCTCATGTATAGTGCTTGCGGCACCAGCATTGACTGGAGTTACGGAACCGCTCGAATACCCTACTCATACCTCGTAGAGCTGAGGAGCAAGGAATACAGATTCCTATTACCAAAAGAAGAAATCATCGATTGCTGTAAGGAAGCCTTAAGTGGTGTGATGGCTTTAGCTGATTTTGTGGATAAACAAAAGTGCACGAACTGCCACGTTGATGTAAGGAAACTACGCACCTAGTCCAGTGTAAACAATATATAAAATTATGGTTTTTTTATATGATGCACAAACTAGTGAATAACTTTGTTAAAAAATATACAATTTTAAATGAATCCGGTAGTTTCTAATGGAGGTTTTGTCCAAGTTCAAAAGGATGAAATATGTAAGTATATTTGTGTGTTCAATATTAAGCACCCTGTTTCAGCGTGCAAACAACGGCTAGGACCATTTTGAAAAAAAAGCCTAAAAGGCCACATTTTTTCCCACCGCATGATCTTTAGATGCTATTTTAACCGACACTTTCCTGTGGCACCCAAATTAAACAACATTCAACATTTACGAAACTTATCTATTGGTCACTGAACTTTTCACATTTTTATACGTTTCACTAAAACTTTGAGACTTTTTGGTTTAAAATACCAAGTCTCTTTACAATTTTCACATACACAATACATGTCGCCAAGATCACTGTCCACAAATGACAGTTCACTTCTTTCTCCGTAAGTAAGAAGGCCCATCGACATATTCCATTAAACTTTGGACTCCGTGCCAAGTCTCTTCACATGTTGGTAATATTTTGTCCTTTGGCAGCCTGAACTTGTTTTTCTTGCTGGGCAGCTCTATCATGAAGGAGTACGGGATTTTGGCTACCGAGTAGCTCCAGTCCGTGGCCGTACCACAAGCGTAATAAGTTAAGTCTTTTGTGCTGCCGACTTTGTACGTCATCCCACTGCACCTATGGATTGCCTGTAAATTTTTGATCATGTTAGTAGGTATTATGGTTGGTGGTGTCATGTTCGTTTCCTTTAGATTATCATTACACATACATTACAAATACACACTCAACAATAGGTAAGTACAAAAATAGGTAGGTTAGGTTAGTTAAGTATCTTCAGTTGTCCGGAGGGCAAAATATCCAGAAAAAGGAGCTCCGCCGAAAACCAGGTGTTCACACAGAAAAAATATTATGATCAACTTGACCCGCAGGCCAAGTGCTCTGTGTGACCTTTGTCATTTGACCATAAAGGGCACGACGTAGGGTAAATAAGTGAAAATATTAATTACCCTCGCCATCCTAATTCCCGCCTCCATTAAGTTCAAGTAGTCGGGACACGGATCCTTTTTGTATCCCCATGGAAAAATTATTAGCTCGAAGTAGCTATGGAACGACAGAAACACCTTGAACGGGTTTGGCGAACCTAGAATGAAATCCTGAAATGTTGGATTTTTTTAGTATCAGTTATTCCATTACTTTATTCTAGAAAGTGGAACAATCATACTCTAACTGCTGCCGTTTCTGGTTCCGAAAAGGGGGCTGGTCCTCTATAGAACACGTTATCTGGCGTATCTGAAGATCCTTCTTCACCGTTGTGCCCCCATCCATAGCTGCCAAATACCAAAATAAATATTGATAGCTAGAATAGTAGAATTTTAAAATTTACAGGAACTATATCAACAAGGTGCGCATACCTGAAATTTCTATTTAGATCAACTCCTACGCAGTTCCCATCGTAAATAGCTCTATTCTTGCGCCACATTCGATCATGACTATGGGTGTACTCATAACCGTCTGGATTTAATACTGGTACAATATACCTGTAAGAAATTATAATCATCCATTAGGTTCATACCTAACCCAACTCACCCAATTGTTTTCGGTATACCCAATGACATCAACCATAAAATACTCACTACGGCAAAAAGTTGATCTACAACAGCTATTGTGGAGAAGGAACGAGGAGCTCCTTGTAACGATACTCTCAGCTATAATTTTACACTGAGACTATAGTTGGAAAACGAAGTGCCATTCTATCGTATCCTTGTCTCCTGCACTGCTGAACGTGCACTGACTGTAGTCCTACTGTGCTCATCGGTTGGACATACACAAAGAAAATGCAGCAAGTTTACCTGTAATGTCATTTATAATGTAGGTATCAAAAATCGATACTAACCAGTCTTTATTGGTGATATGTTCAGACAAGTCCTGGAAGTTTCTGACAATGCAGTCGGCCATATAGGTGACAACAGCTGTGGTGATCCACTCGCGCGGGTGTATCGCACCGTCCAGCCACACCGGAGTGTTACTGGCGTTGCTGTTTGATATCTTCAACATCTCAAAAGTACACATTGATTAGACAAAAATTGTAGTCACATTCATGAATCGAAAGAGGTCCGATTTTAATTCGCCATGAGATGGTAGAATGGCTCTACTAAATAACCTGGTAGAATGATAAAAATGGCAACAGATCACTAAGTGCAAGGAAAGGTAAAGTCAGAAGATAAACTCATGGCTGGTTTGTGTTAAAATGTAGACAAAGACATGAGTGTGTTGAAGAAGATGCGACCAAAAATTATATCAAAAATAAAAGACTGCTGTTTTTGTGTTTCTAGTGAGAAACAGATTACAGAATGTTCAAGGATTTTTTAGTCTGCTTACCTTAATCGATCGACCTTCGATTGACTTTCCGATAACACTCACTGTGCAAATAGCAGGAAAATCTCTTTCTAAGTCTTCAATGAACGAGTTAATAACACTTAGCCTGTGATATTTCTTCCAGTCCATAACTTTTGCTGTGAAATTAAAGTCAGTGTTATGTTTTGTAATTTCTAGGTTTGGTACTTGTAAATTTAATAATAATGTTTGTACTTACAATTTAACGAGAATTTGTAAATAAGCTTAAGAGAAAGCCATTCTTTATGTTTGGGATTTTCACACTGAGACTTACCGCTGTCGCTATACTCTGAAACATGTTAGTGACACTTAATTTGTTCTATATGCTATATTTAACGTTATCAGCTATAAACGATTTAAGTGTCAATTAACGTTTCTGAGTAAGGTAAACTCCATAGTATATTGATGCATTACAACCACACCACGGCCTTCTTTTTTCATACAAGAGTAATAACGGTAGGTAACTATTAATTACTCATAACAGCAATTACTTACTTTTCTTCCTTTTAAGTCTGTGACGGGGACAGATTTGCTTGATGCCTGAAGTGAGACACTTATTGATGTCCTCGATTGGAATACAGTTTGCTGCAAGAAATAAACACCCACGTTGTTTATTAAAGAAGCATGTGGACTTATAAAAGTATCTTTGCTTGTTACATTACTTTTAACCCATTTAGAGAGTCTTTAGGTAGGCATGAGTTACAAGTTACCTTTGCCTCGAGCGCCAATTCTGGTCTGCGTAGCGTTCTCATGTTTGATGGATTTGACTGCATTCAACGGATCCTCATCATCACCAGTGATAAATATGATTTTGTCATCGTTGCTAGCTTTCTTCTTGGCACCACTCCTCCGTCGAGCTACATGCTCCATTTTGACATTCATCGTGCCTCAGAATTTGTATATATTTGAAGAATTTTATCTAAAAATATACGAAAATCACAGATCCAATCATGACCGTTTGTTTTGCCTGATTTACAATAAGTTTTCACGTCTAACACGAAAGCGCAAAAAAGTCGCGTCTCGCGCGAGATAGTTTTCCGTCTTTTTCTTAATGTTTGTCCTAGAAAAAGACGGGTAGTCTATCTCGTGCTTTCTCGTTAGCCGGACTAGTGCGTGACAGACACAAATTTTGCGTAGACACTGTCTAATAAGAGTTTATAAAATTGAAACTGACCCTTGGAAGCACGTGATATTCATAAATATTAATCACGTCTTTATCCCTATCAGGGTAGATAGACCCCAGGGTAACAAGACCGCGTTTAGCGTAGTTGTGGGCGTGTAGACCGAAAAGGGAATCAAAATAGTGATGGGTTGCCAGCCACATATGATTTATATAATTTTCTCCGATTCCCTTGATGGGCTTTTACCATCAGCGCGGGAAGAGGAGCATACTGGTACACGGTATGTTTTTTCTGTGCTCTCCCAGACGAGCATAATAATTTTCTTTTATTGCCTAATTCACATCTTTCACTAGTCCTTACCTTCTCGCATAGTGATAACTGAAATTTAGATCTAAATTTTGCATTTTGTTACTTTCCAAATTTCCTTTATCAGTTGGGTTTGAGAAGTAATGCCACAATGACAGGTAAGATTTTATCACGTTGGCGATGGTTAGGTATTTATTAAAAAGTTTGGTAATGATTATAGCACGAATCATAATTGCAAATGGATTTTTTAAGTATGCATATACTTTAGTAGTGGTTATTCTAACTTTGGTTATTTTTATTCTGTTTGGGCTTAAATTTGAGTGTCATTTTTCTGATTTGTTTTAATGTTGTTCCTCAGCTTCTTAGTTCGGCTGTATATGTATATGCCTTAGCACGCAGTTCAATAATTACAAAGGTCTATTTCAAAAGTATTTGATCCATTCAATTCCTGACCAATAGTAGAGCACTATCGCAGTAAAGGTCATAATGATTGTCCTATTTCCGGATGAAACTCTGTCATTTTTGTGAAAAGGTTCCACAGTGGGTTACGGTTCAGCTGGTTCGATTATTAAACCTGTTAGTTCAGACATTTAAAACGCATTTGAGAGGTGAAATTGAGCTGAAACTGCATACATTCAAAAGAGGTAAAAAGCAGACGAAAATCCGGCACATTTGGTATCGAGATTAGAAAACCGCGGGCCGACCGCGCGGCCACCGGCAAAGTCGACTCGCCCCGAATTCGCCGTACTGCTAAATACTACGCGATTCCGACTGATTACTAACATTCTAGGTACTAAAAGTTATGAGGCTGTGTGATAAAACTACCTACTTCGACAATCTACCTTTTGTATTTAAAGTTTAATTATCTGCTTAATTTTTAAAAGCTTCTTTGCTTATAAAACAAATTGCTGATTCTTAGCAACACATAAGCGAGTATGATGTCTTTGTACTCCTAGTACTAGGCGGAAATTACTTGCATTTAAAAGTGAGCCACTAAGCAAAGAACCACCACCAGCATAACTGAGTTTTATTAAAATTCATCTGCCTTTCTCATGATGACTCGATACTCTAAACTCGAAGCTTTCCAAGTAAAACCATGTATCCAGTAGGCTTATTACCTAACTCACTCGCAATCCCTATCGTGTTCATTTTGACAGTTCTTGTATGAATGTGACAGCTAGCTGATTCCGATGCCAATTGTCAGCCCATCAGGTTACAAAGTTAACTAGTAAATAGTCTACCAGCTGAGTGAAGTAGCTCGCGGGCATTCAAACGATACCGTAGCCAACTAACGGAATAACACGTCCCAACTTTTCCCACTCGAGTCTGCCCATTTCTACCGGACACTAATTGCAGACAAATGAGATTGATACGGACGGCCATGCCTGTCCGATTGTCTGCTTTTTACACTTCTAATCTTCCTAATTTGACGCGGGAAAAGCGGTGAAGAAATGGAAGTGAAATGTTTCGCGCTGGCGGCTTTTTGGAGGTCTGCGCTTTATTTTTAACGTGATGAGGGGCGTTATAAGCTAAAGTGTACGTTTATACGTTCGTTTGAGTCTTTTTACTACCGTAAAATTTGGTAGTTTTAGTTGGACTAGTTTCAGGTTCAACTGCTTGGCATAACTTAGACCCCATCCCAGATATGACTACTAGCGTAAACCGTACACCAATAACCTCCTCAGTCCTTGCGTACAAATTTTTGTACATATTGTTACTTTAAAAGTAAACCGTAATACTCTGTGTCTTAGGAGGTACAAATCTGAAGACAATTCAACATTTACAAGAAGTCTAATGGTCTTAAAAACCATGGGAATTGTTCCGAAATTTCCTACACTTACGTCGCACCTTCTTCGCGTCATTATGAACACTTCTTTTTTTTTTACTACGAACTGACCAGTGATTGTGCAGATGAGGCCAAAGGTGTAACTCACTGGTTCAGTAATAGCCTATTCACTCTAGCCTTGAAGAGCCCTAGATTGTATCTGTCCGGAAATACAGACGATGGGAGCGAATTACATTCCCTAGCAGTTCGCATTAGGAAGGATGAAGCAAACCGCCTCGTGCGGGTCAATGGTATGTTGACAACAAATGGGTGAAAACGCTCCCTTGCCTAGAAGTCTTTACACGCAGCCATGGAAAGGCTCAGTAAAGATAGGGCCACGCTTAAGACTGCCTATCTAGATAGGATCCTAGAATGACAAACTTTCGAGTCACCCCAAGAGGCCCTGCGTGGGGTTAGTGACTTCGATTATCGCCAGGGACGGTAAATAACACGATTACTGCGACAGTGGCGTGAACTGGCGCACTAATTGAAATGTAGGGTGTCTCGGCTTGCTCTGTTTATGGCAGCGCCTTGCCGTAAATATGTTCCTAAGTGATTGCAAATTTTCCTGCAATTGCATCAAGATTTTGCAGTACCGTAAAACTACACAACTATGGTCCAAAAGGTCCCAACTATATTCCAAATCTGATTCAAATAATTCCGTTTAGGCGTCACTTTTATTAGAACGAGGACGTTGAATGGTTAAATTTGTTCATTAACGGAAGGAAAAACTTGGACAAAACAAAAAAGAATATTGGTATGGATACTTAAAGTCGTCTTGAAGTTATGGACCATAGTTAAAGTACTGGACTATACTTGGGTAGTTTTACGGTAGGTATTTGTTTTGAGACAGACTGAATGTCTTTGGATGGATGGATCAAGAACTACGTGGTGTAGAAGTTTCTGCTTAAAATGGTCAGTTATTACAAAGTGTTGACTTAATAAAATCATGTCACCACGGTGAACAGTTTTAACGAAAAATAATCATAAGGACCTAATTAACTTACGCTAATACTCTTGGACCAATGAAGCTTCACAGATATGAACTACAACATATATTTATGATACCTACACATACTATTCAGATTTTAGTAATGGCGTTTAATTTGACGAAAAATAATTCAAAACTAACTCCCTAATTAACTCTCTATACTCTTCGAAGGTTAGCTGGAAGAGGTCACTTTAAGGGATAAGTTCGCCTTTGTACATCTGTTTTTTTATTACCTGTAAAATTGAATGTGTGTACAATAAAGAGTTATACATACAAAACATAATATTTCGATAAATTAAACGACACCTAACATTATCCTTAACTCAATGCTATCTCGTATAAAGTGGACTTGACAACGAATGAAAAAGTATCTTAAGTGAACAAAAAATTTTACCATGCTACTCCGCTACTCAACAACCGTAGCGTAGCGTAGTAGTGAGTAGCGGAGTAGCAAGGTAAAATATTTTGTTCATTGAAATGGACCTCCGCAAAGTAACGCCTGATTCAATAAAGTACCTATCTTAAGTATTAAGCAATATTTGGAGAGTCAGTGTATTGATAGCGAAATATCGGCTAACTAAAAGGTTTGTTTACCTTGTTCACAATTTCAGTCTCTGTATACTAGCTACACTTCGATAATTATCCTTTACCTTGACGTCCTAGTCAGACCTCATGCCGGATCCAGACTCAATTAATCGCCCTAACTCCACAACGTGTGTTATGTGTGTGATTCTAGTGTGTGAGCGCAAACACAATTTGTGAGCGTAATTGTTCAAAGAGGTGACTTCGTAGTATGCGGTTCTGTTGGCCGATATGCAGATCTGTGGGAAAATTTGTTAGTTGGATGTATTACGTACTGTGAAATTACAGGATAGTGCTGGCCTATTGCAGGAATATGTGTAATGGAGGACAAATCGCTGTCGCATGTGTAGGATTAAATTGATTTACAGTTAATAATGACAAAACTGTAGATTGGTAGGTTACATATAATGGTAGACCGGGTGATTTTTATGTGACTGATGTCGAAGTAACAAAAAGCGCTAACGAAATTTTGATGAATTTAGTAATCGCTATAGTTTTTTTAGAAGAAATTAAAAATGGAATGAAACTCAGGAATCCCATATTAGGTTTTTCCTTCCAGACATTTTAGTTTTATTTTGATAAAGTGTTAAATAAAACTGGAAGATGTAGAGAAGTAGTAAGCTACGGACACACTTTGACCGGCGTGGATAGTAGGTAGTAGATCGTAGGTACCAGTGGCGTGGCGAGAAGTATATCAGAAGGCAAGCCGAAGAAAATTTAACTAGCCTTTTCCTCTTATTCTGCACAATAAAGTGCCCAACTGCCTTAAAATAGGCCAGCCGGTGGGAATCGAGTTCTATGGACGCCACGCCACTGGTATGTACATTCACATCAAAAGCTGCCACGGTGGCGTTAAAGCATCCACTGGATATACTCGAACAACTCTAATTCTAGGATGAATTGGCACCTGCTGTACAAGGTGGACCTTAGACCACATCTTAAGGTATTTAATCATTAGGTGTGATTCTGGCCAAACGCGACTACTATGCACAAAAAAAATGTAACGAAACGACGTAAAAACAAATTCTTTTTTCAAAATGGAAGGAATCAAAAACAATTTTTTTGGCGAAGTCGTGAAACTATCATTTATGTTCACGTCTATCAGTTCTACGTGAATTTAACGCCCCAAACTATCAAACCCAATCACCAACACATCTGACACTTAAAAAATGGCCCAGAATCAATTTCGCCGCTGCACAACAAAATATTTTCCACCATCGTCCAATCACCGTCGGCCCCGTTGTCTCGGCGGTAATTCGGACAAATGAGCGCCGGCTCGGGACCAAATTAGATCTCGCCGGACCGAGATCGCGGCACTTGGCGAGCGCAGTTTGTATCGACCGAGATTCGGTGAGACTAGCCTGTGCAAATCCATGGATTTAGATTTAAAATGAATGAAGATTCCTTTTCTGTTGCAGTGAGTCATTCATCCTTTTTTTATGGTGTGGAAAATGCGCTTTATGCATCCGCCCGGTACGGGTTTACCGGGGGTAAGTGGGGCTCTCCTGCGACGGCAGGCATACCCACTAAAAACCACTCGGATTCCCTGTTCGGTCGTATGTGATACGGGAGCACTCGATGTCACCGCGACGCCCTTAGGCTTATGCCTTATGCCTTATAGAGGTTTACTCCTCGCAGCCCCCTGTCTTGAAAAAGACAAGCGGCCCCGTTCCGACCCCACAGGCAAGTTACGTGTCGACCGGCAGTGACCGAAGTCACTCCGCTCCGCGATCGCAATCCGTAGGTCGCACCGCTTATTCGGTGAGCAACGCACCCGCCCAATAAGGCTTGCCCTCACCTTTCCCTGCTGGTACTTGGCTCAGGTTCGCCTCCGTCAAAAAGGCGTCCAACGAGACGCGACTACCTGAATACGTTCTGCGACGAATTAGATTTGTATCAATATTACTGTGTTGGTCATAGGAGAAACTATACGCGCAGGCCTGTCTTATTGTGCCAAAGTACCGACTTATTGACGCGGTACAACACTAAATTGGGGACGTGGATGCAAATCGATTTAACTTGTTTGTCTTGGAGCTAACCTGAGATCTAAGCAAGTTCGATGCGTTAATAATGCATAGAGTTTTAAATAATAATACTACCTGATTTTTTTGGTTGTATTTTGTTTTCTTTATGTAGGTACTTTTGTTAAAAACATAAATTTATAAACATACCTAGCTGTCCAATTATGAAATCAGTACCTATTGTAGCGTCTTAGAAAAACAAATCATATTTTGAATTTTTAAAATTTGCGTGAATGTGTGAATAAAACCTTCTTTTCATAAAACTCGTAATGTAGATATAACCAGATAACTCACGTATAAAACCCAGCGAGCGCCTCAAAAGTAACGACTATGAATTAGTCTGAAACATGTCACGCATTACACAACTTTTATAGGGAGTTACCGGTTTGTGTAACTATGATCGAGATCTCACGGTAGTTTCATATTGAAAATCCTTCCCCTGTTGGTCGTACTTAATAAAATATGAGCCGCTACTAGGGGCCCGATTTTATAAAGCAAATTATGTAATAGCCAAAGTGGTGAAAAATTGTACTGAATATGAAATACGAGTATCGTAGAAGACAATACAGCTCTCGTTAATTTAGTGAACTAGTCAAAAATTTTATTACAGCTGTAGTTTTGAAGATATAAGCATACATCCCCTTGCTAAACAAAATAAATCTGAAAAACCATAGGTGCCCAATTTTTTTGCAAGGCGGTGAATTTATGCCACTTACGAGTGATGTGCTTTGAAAAATAGGGACTCCGGCGCCCAGTCTGACAACTTTGTCAGACAGTTTTTTAAATCAGTATTGACCGGATGCAAATAAATACCCTGTTACCCGGTGTTTAAACATCGTACGGCGCCCTCCGGGCTCCTAATCAAAAAATTGAACTTTCAATAAAGGGAATCATTAATTCTACTTAGGGAGGGATCCCATAAGATTCTAACGAACTCCGCAAGAATTCCCGCTGTTTTTTTTCTTAATAATTATTTGAGAGCGAAGGGAAATGTTTCGGCGGTCATGGCTTGAGTCGGTTTTGGGAGTTTTTTTTTAATTGTATCTATGTTTGCTTATAACAAGTTGTAGATTTAAATAAAAGTTATTTTTAGGGATGTGCCTACTAAACATAAAACGATTGGTAAGAGAGTAGGTACATGTAGAGAGAGGTGTTAAATTATACATACATAGATCACATCTTTATCCCTTACGAGGTAGACAAAGCCTAAGGTAACAATATTAAAGGGCACGTTTAGCATGGTTATGGGCGTATAAGTGGAAAGGGGAATCAAAATAGTGATGGATTGTTAGCCGCATCGCCAATTCCCTCGTTGGGCTTTTACCATCTGCGCGGGAACAACTGGTAAATTCTATGTTTTTTACTCCCAGACCAGCATGGAAGCTAAATGAGTGTTAAAGTCAAAAATTGTTGGCGATTAAAGAAGTTAGTTCTAAAATGTAACATTCCCTACAAATTGTCATGGATGGTTCTCGGAAGTATCATTTTCAAAGTATGGACCAACTATCTTCCATGCTGGTCGGGGAGTAAAGAAAAAAAATAGAATGTACCTACCAGTTGCTTCTCTACCCGCGTAAATTGTAAATTGTGGCCCTGTTACCATAAGCTCTGTCTACCCCGTAAGGGATGAAGACGTAATGTGTGTGTGTGTGTGTGTGTGTGTGTGTGTGTGTGTGGACCAACTATTTATAGATAGACAGACATCATAAGAGATTACCTTTCTTACCACAAATGAATACAACTTCTAGACATATTTACTTGCTTCTACCTCAGATCATTTTCAGACACCTTGTATTGATCTGTTTTTTCTAGACGCTGGCGGGTGCATATACACTTGCCGGCAGGCTTAATGATGTTTTAAGCACTCACACTATACATACTACCGACATTTAAACTTATACTAATACTGGCCTGTTATACATTGAATTTCTAAATGTCTGTGAAAATTAGAACACATAGAAAAATCCGAAAAGTAAAGCTATGGCCGGACCATATGGCGGGTTGTAGTAGGACCTTTATTTAAACAATCGATGGACGTATGAGAGTGGTTATACATTGTACCTTACTTCACTACCTGAATCTAATGCCAGTTGCACACTGTCCAAATACTACCTGACCTATTTATATTTGCAAACCCCTCGGGGCCATCCCCTTCCGGACCATTCTTTGTTAAACGCGATCTTCCTACAACTGGTAACTTTCCCACCCTCTTATCCTACCCCACTACGTAGATGCAAAAACAATCTATTCATCTTTATGTTAAAGTTTAAATTCAAAACTATCCAACGGGCTGATTGGAGCTTTGGAAAATTGTCGAATGGCCCTTTGACGTCTTTGATGCGCACAGATATGCGTGAAAAGCGGAAATCATTAATCTATCCGAAGCGTTGGGAAAACCGAATCTGAGGGTAGTGAGTGGCAATTTTGTCAAGCGATTTCTTTAGGATTAGCAACATGTTTCGCATTTTTGATCATTACGCCTACCCTCCCTTTTTACCGAGGTTTAGTTACCCCACTTTAAGAATCAACCGAGTCCTTTCAGTATTTAGATATATTATAGAAAAAGTATATCATTCATCTAGAATAAGAAAAATAACAAGAAAAACTTTATTTCACCACAGAAGTTACAAAGTGCATAACAAGAACACATTGTTACATAGAGATAGGTAGATGACATTTTATGCGGTTAATGAAACAGCGGCCTTTGCATTAGACTCAGGGTCTGTATCGCGAGTGCCAAGTGAAGTAATTAAAACACAAGAATAATTAGTGTGTGTGTGTGTGTGTGTGTGTGTGTGTGTGTGTGTGTGTGTGTGTGTGTGTGTGTGTGTGTGTGTGTGTGTGTGTGTGTGTGTGGGTGTGTGTGTATGTGTATATATTAAAAAAATAAACACTATCTGTCTGACCAAATCGTTACACCAATCTTGACGAATTTGGCAAGATGATACATTGAGGGATTGGGTGAAAATCATAGGAATCATGTTATAGGCGATGCGGCTAGCTACCCACCACTATTTTGATTCCGTTTTCCACCTATAGGTACGCCCACAATCTTGCTAGACGTGGCCTGTAGGTCTTGTTACCTTAGGCTCTGTCTGCCCCGTAAGGGATAAAGCCGTGATTTGTGTATGTATGTGTATGTTTACATACGTACATCATCATCATCATCATCATGTCAGGGGAAAGACGTCCACTGCTGAACAAAGGCCTCCCCCGCGGCTCGCCAAACAGATCGGCCCTGCGCCATCCGCATCCAATGCGTTCCCGCTACCCTCACCAGGTCGTCGCTCCATCTTGTTGGAGGCCTACCTACACCGCGTCTTCCGGTTTGCAGACGCCACTCGAGAACCTTTCGGCCCCATCATTCATCATCATCATGTATACATTGAACATCACTAAATAGTATAATACAAAGTCGCTGTCTGTCCCTATGTATGCTTAGATCTTTAAAACTACGCAACGGATTTTCATGCGTTTTTTTTAATAGATAGAGTGATTCAAGAGGAAGGTTTAAATGTATAATTCTACGCAGATGGAGTCACGGCTTCTTTTTATCCCATAAAATTGGATTGTTTCCGAGGGATAATGATAGATGAATTCTTTGGAAGTCGCGAGCTACAGCTCGTTACTCATATACCTGTATCGTACGTATAATGAAAACTTTAGCAAATTAAGTACCGTGAAGTTACTGCATACTTCAAGTAGATTTCTAACTTATGAATTACGGGTACGTAGCACCTGAGATATACATTAAATCATTTTAATTACGACTCTACACGACCTAGTTCGGCATTCGGCAGTTTTAATACCAAGCTTTGTATCGTCGGTTTCCTAACTTAAAAAGTATCCAGGTTTGTACGGAGTAAGTATAAAAGTAAGTAACTATGTTCTTCAAAACAATAGACAACCGCGAACTCCTTTAAAAGGAGGAGGGCTTTAGGAGTTTGTAATTGTGTCGTACAGATACATCACTCAAACAGATGACAAGGTCACGTGACAGCTAGTAACAGGTAGAAAAATTCGAAGACTACCAACCTGCTATGGGTGGTGTAGGGGTATAGCACGCGTCACGGAATGACGAGGATCCGGGTTCAATTCCCGGCCATAGCTTTACTTTTCGGATTTTTCTGTGCTCTAATTTTCAGTGACATTTAGAAATCTCCTACAAAGTCTATCTTTAGGTATGTGTGTGCCTAAGAGACACTTTTGTATCTATGGTTTTTTTATATACGACAAGGAATAAAACCAGCAAGAGGGACATCTGATGGTAAGCGAGCACCACCACCCATGGATGTGGTTGTGATACGAGCAACCGACATTTATTTAATAATTCGATGTAAATACTTACATACATACATAAATCACGTCTTTTTCCCTTATGACCCCATTTCGTGACACTTTCAACTATTATCGTTACATTTCAACAAATTTACATGAAACTGAACTCATCACATGTTTATCCCTTACGGGATAGACAGAGCCAAAGGTAACAAGACCTAAAGTCCACGTTTATCATGATTGTGGGCGCATATAGGTGGAAAGGGGAAATAGTAATGGGTTGCTAGCCACATCGCCTATAACATGATTTCTAAGATTGTCGCCCATTCCCTCGATGGGCTTTTACCACCTGCGTGGGAAGAGAAGCAGCTGGTACATTCTATGTTTTTTCTTCCCAGACCAGCATGGAAGAAGACATCATATACGAGTATAACCAAATATATTTCGCCGGCAACATGTCTGTGCACAGTGGAGTAAAATGTAACATATTCCCATTTCAAAGTGAACGCTTTGTACCAAAACTTTTACTAAAATGTGAAGTGGAAGTGTATACGGTATATAAGCTGCGTGCACACTGCGGGCTTCGCTCGGTCGACAGTAATAAGGCGGCAGGCAGGTGTCGTTCACGCTTCGCGCCTCCGGGCGTTGCTACGCGACGGGAGGTAACTCCGTAGCGTTGGCGGGATATTGTGTCCTTAGCTTTACATCAGACGTCAAGATTTTTAACGATTAAAAAATAGTATTATTCCAATTACTACTTGCGTCGTTCAGGGCGATCTTGAGAATACGGCTCCCACCATCTCATTAGATGTTGTATATGTGTACCCTTATTGTGTTTTGTGTATGCATGTGTGTAGAATAAGGAACAGTGTGATAAGAGAACGTGCTGGTGTGAAAGAGGATAATAGTGACCAGGATAGAAAAAAGTATGCTTGGTTGGTTTGGGCATGTAGAGCGGATGGATGAAAGTAGACTAACTAAACAGATCTATGTGGGGAGTGTGAATGGTTACGTTGGGAGGGGAAGGCTATTGTGGCTTTTACTATCTGGAATTTTAAACTCACACTTTGTCGGTCCCTCGTTCAATGCTCCTCTCATCTAATTAAAGGTTAACTGGTAGAGATCCCATATAGGGATAAGTTCGCCTTTGTGCATATATTAATGTTTTTTTTGTGAATTGTATCAGTACAATTCACAAAAAAAACATAATATCAAAGTTGTACAATATAACATTATATTTGTACAATAAAGCATTTACTTACTTACTTACTTACTACATAGTAAAGTAAGATGGACTTAAAGATTGCTTGTTTACGAATACATACTTATTTTGACTTTGGTCATAATTGTTTTTTTAGCGGACTGCATGAATGACGAGTGAGACAGACCTTATACACATACGTCTTGTATACAACAATACAATACAATACAATACAAATACTCTTTATTGAACACCACAAATCAGTACAAAACAATACAGAAACAAAGAACAAAGTAAACAATAGGCGGTCTTATCGCTTAATAGCGATCTCCCTTTTGGTAATATCGCATTTGCACTTCCTGTCGTATTGCGATATAAACCGAAAGCATTAGAAAGTTACAAGATGGTTAACATAGGCTACATAATACTGCGACAAAACGCAATGTTCTAGTAGAAAGCAGGCTATAATTTCGGAAAATATCTAGTCTATTTATATGAATAGAATTGTCACTCGAACAGTTAAATCCACACATCCAAAAACTACTTACCCTCAACTTAACTTGCACACTAAAACTAACTATAATTGTACGTACTTACCTATATTAATCAAACCTATAACCCATGATATAATTAAACTTTTCATAGTTATCACAGAACTTTGTCGATATCCGCACTAGCATAACAAGATGTGTTTCGAGACCAGACAGGAAGACCCATCGATATTTCCCAGAAGGGTTTTCTCTTACAGGGGCGAATGAAGTTGTATAGGATAAAGGAGACCATGTTACAGTGGCGTTAGATTTGCCAGTGGTAATACGCAGGGGTGTGTTTTTGCTTTATGTCGCGTGAAATTTTATTGTCGTTGAACCGGCGGCGCGCCGTAGCCTGCGGATGCCAGATATAACAATACTGTCTTTTATGACAAAAATACATTGTGTCGTGTTGGTGAGCCGGATTAGAATGAAAACAGAGGAAGAGAAGAGTTGGTATAAATATTGTACGTTACCAAGACGTCAAAAACATGACACCTTTATGCCATAAACAATAAGTGCGCCGACAAATATATTTGACATGATGGCAGTATTGATATTTATGCCCTCGGCTATTCAAAGAATTTTCAGTATTAATTAAGTCGGTCATTTTCTTGGCGTGCCATGACATTCGATTCTCGAAGTTCGTTTGGTGCCGTTCCACTCATACTAATAGTTCTTTATTAATTCGAGAGTAAGAGAGACGGTACGGCACAAACTTCGAAAATCGAATTTCGGAGCAGCTCCCCGTGATATGAGTAGGTACTCCGCGAAAATAACGCGTCGCTATTTCTTATAAGAAGGAGAATTATGAAAAAATGTGTAGGTGTAAATTGTTATTAAGTCCCAAAGGCTTACGCTTAATTGTTTAACAAATGTAAATATGAGTCTATGTTGGCACTAGTTTCGTTAGATTTTACCTACTAAACGTTAGTCAGGCTGGTCACGATTCGTCTAGCCATTTAAATACCACTTATAAAAACGGCTTTACGATAAAATTCACGGCTCCCCAACATTATTAACTTACAAAAACATGATTAATTCAGGCCGAAGTCGGACCTCGCAATTCCGCTGTTTGCTCTCCATTATCCAAATGAGACAAGGGGCTAAGTCCACGTCTGACTCTAAATGAGAATACTGAGCAAACGACTACGTATTTGCCTAACCTCGAGCATTTCTGTATGAGCTTTTGAGATCAGAAGGTTGGACCCTTGTGTTTTTGCCTGACTACAGCCAAAATGGTCAGGTGGATGGCTAATAAAAAGTGTACAGAAATCGGGGATAATGACCCGAGTCCATTTTATCACAGACATGCTTGCACAGGCCACGTTTAACTAGGTAGGTTATCAGCGTTCACTTTTAATTCAAGGTTATGATGTATCAAAATGTATACAAGATGTCTTAAATAGTTATGCGTGTCACAAGGGAGCAAAATGATGTATTTACGGCGAGGGCGCTGCATTAAATCCAGAATGTAGCGAAGGATTCTACAATAAATACTATTTCGGATAAATATTGAGAAAAAAATATTTATTTTAAACTATTTCAAAAAAAAAATAATGGTCCTCAATTCGCTTGTATTTTTAGGTAAATTCCGAAAAAAATCAGGTACGTCTGCTTAAGAGGCCATAAGTGAAATGAAACATGGCTACTGGATTTTAAAGCATTATTTAATCTTATAACATTAGTATTACGATTACTTTACGTTTTCCTAGACTCTCCAGTCACGGTATACCCTGGAGATTCGATCGATCACGCAGACTGTTTCCATTGACGTCATACCCTGACGGATGACGCCTTGTCGGAATTAAATCTTATTGTGAGCGTAATCGAGGGAATGACGGTCGCAACAGCAAAAAGTTCAAGATTTTGTTGCATCGTCACATTGACGAATACACAAGTAAAATAAGGAAGTGTAAAACGTAGTGATATGGAATAGAGGCGAAAACAGTTGTGGAATAACTGAGATAAAACAAATGAAAGTAGGTACCTACTGATGTCCAACACGTGTCTGAGAAAAATAAGCTCATATTTGACCTTTTGTTCAATATTGTCACAGGTTCTACAGGCTCGTAATGTGTAACAAAAACTTCTGATATTCGACTAGGTCTGTCAATATTAGTCTCGTTATAATTCTAATAAAATCTTAATCGTTCTGTGAACAAGAACCATTTTTTAAACCTTTTTAAAGTTGATTATAAAAAAAATATATACCACATTTCTTACACAGCAAGGTTGATTTTACATCAACAAAACACTCACCCAGACTTTGTCAAACTTACTACGAGATGTAAGGGCGAGTGTCCGGGAACGTTAATCCCCGAAATCATAAAAGTGAGTTGTAAACGGACATCCAGTTACCCCACGTTGCCTTAAAGGGCGTATGTGTATAGTTTTACTGTGGCACATAAGCCCTTTTGTGACTGGGTTATATTGGATCTTGACCACGCAACGAGGCGCGAATAGACGAGTGCTGTACTTAGGTTTACGAGGGGAGACGGGATTGTTATTGGCGACGTTGCTCATATTTTTAGGCGATAAATTAGGCATATTGGTAAATTATATTGATGGTAAAGTGGTAGGCGTTTGTGTTTTCTAAATTTATGTAATGTCCATAAAAATATTCAATCATTTACCACTACGCTTGAGACAAACCACTACCCCGATTATTAAATTTAGACAAGAGTTGAAACAGTGGTTAACAAACACGTGTTTTTATTCAGTGAGAGATTATTTTAACTATGACACAATATTGATAATTTAAATATTGTTTTCCTCATTGAATTGTTTTAATTTTAATCATTATTATCATCGTGGACATAATACCTATTCATAAGGCTGACATTAATAATCATAATAAAATTTCTAGATTGTAAACTTCACACTTTTCGCTTGGTGACATGTTTTCAGCACAGACGCGCCTGGACCAACGCAGCGAAAAGATGTTTCAAAATATTTAAAAATAGTAAAATGGTAGGCAAAGAATTAATCGAAATATTTAAAGTCGTTCAAATGGAGACCCCAAATTTATGAACTAACAGGACATTTGAAAATCATAGACTTTTCACAAGCACTAAATACGGTGGTAAGCATTTTCTCTTTTTAATCTTTACTAGCGACCCGCCCCGACTTTGCACGGTATATTATGCACGTATTATACATATAAACCTTTCTCTTGAATCACTCTATCTATTTAAAAAAACCGCATCAAAATCCGTTGTGTAGTTTTGAAGATATAAGCATACATAGGGACATAGGGACACAGGGATAGAGAAAGCGACTTTATTTTATACTATGTAGTGATGATGATGATGATAGTGATTTCGGTTTGTAAAATTCACCCAGATATTTTTCTGTTTTGTCTAAAACGTCAGCAAAAACTTAAAATTTTTACAGCAACGCAAAAGGAAAATAGTTTCGGATCTATTTGTATGGGATTCCTTTTCTTTCCAATAATTTCTCATTAAACACATCATCAGTTCTCTGAGAAAATTTGTGACTGCATTCTTCGTACTGCATTACTGCATTCGTTCGTTTCGCCACAGTGTAGGTATGTGTTTTTTTGTGTTTAGTTTTTATAATTTTATCTGGGTCCCGCAGAAAAACAGCGTTGCGGCTTGCCGCAACATTATGCTGAGTGGAGTCAATTTTTACACCATTTCGGTACTATTCCTTAGTATATTGTATTTCTCCTTATTTTATATCTACGTGTATCGAATATGTGTAAATAAATGTTTCTCTTTCTCTTTCTTTCTTTCTTTAAAAACCTTCGTAAAATGTACTAAAACCCTAGTTTCTTCAAACAAAGTGTCCACTTTAACTTACTATAAGTACACATATCTGCATACGATCCTTCACCCGAACACGCATCACTAAAGTTTTCAACTTGCATTAGTTCCCTTGGGACAACTTGTAACTTAAAAAACCTCCTATCTTAACCATCTGAGCAATTGCAAAAACAACCTTTAGTGATAACAATGGAGTTGCAACGAGAGTGGAGATAGGGAGGAATATAGAAGTTTCCGAAGTTTAGTAGCCGAAGAGTTGTAACTCAAAATAGATGTTTCCTTGCACGAAGGGTCCAGGGCGGATGTCTTAAGTGAGTCAAAGGGCTTTGGGCGGGACAGGATATTTATATTCCCAATATATCCGAGTTGAGAACTCGTGTTCGAGATGCTTGAGCGGCTTGTGATACTTGGATACTTGTGATGAGAGGTTGTGATGTATGCTTGCAATTTATGGTGTTTTTGGGCTTGTAGCTTGCTTCCTTGGTAATATTGAACTGAGAATTGCTCTTTATAAACAAACGGAAGACAAGGTTTCATAGGAAGATACGATTAGTAAATTCCCGACCATTACTGTACATAGTACCTATTACACTAATACCACTCGCTGTATCCAAAACAGTCACAAAGACACTGCTCGTAAAATTAGTGAAATTCTGTCAAAGTTTCATACCAAAGTTAACACATGATTCTCTCAAGTCGAGAGAATGAGTAGGACATCGTATTGCATTTGTCCAATGTCAGCATTTATTACTCTATTTGTCCATAATTTATCGTACTTTTGTTTCTGTTATTATATATCACCAACAAGCGTTTAATTCAATAAGAGCTACCCGGAGCTATGAAGAAAATGAGGAATTAATGAATGACTTTCTTTGAATAGTTCAGGGCAGTGCAGTTTAGGACAGTATAATAAAAGGTGGGCTCTGTAAATTCCACCTAAGTGTAGGTAGAGGTATATGAGTAAGATTAGCAATGTATCTACGCTTAGTGAAAGCTCCGCTAAGTGGACCTCTATGATTTATACATACTATACGTTGTAATTGTTATCATTTTAAATACTATAATGTGTGTTTTTAAGATTGCCTGGAAAACATCGCTCTGGAGAGATAAGAGCGCCTATTGCTTACCTAATATATTTTTTTCTATATATGTATGTGTCTGGTTTCTGTATTGTTTATTAGGTACGTGATGTTCAATACAGTAATTTTATTGTATTGTAATGAGCTGCGGCTCATAATCCAACCTATGTACGTCCCACTGCTGGAGACAGGGCTCCTCTCAGAATGCGAGAGCTTGGGCTATAGTTTCCACGCAGGCCCAGTGCAGATTGAAAACTTCAAACACTATTGAACAGCTTCAGCTCATGGTCAATTTTAAATATAATTTCGCACATAAATTCTGAAAAACTCAGGGCACAAACCCGGGCTTCGAACCCACGACGTTCTGCTAGTGAGGCCGTAGGTCGAAGCACCACGCCTTTTTTTGAGCTGCGGCTCTTGAGGTCTATTTATAACTGACTCCTTAACAAATATAGACTTTGGAGGCAAGTCGGTATTGGCGTCTCAGAGTGGGGCATGAATATACTAGATATCCAAATACTCAATCATTCTGCCACCTTGTAGCAGTGCGTACGCTGCTGTATTCCAGTGTGGAGAGTGGTAGGTACCGTCTATATTTTAGGCTATTTGACAACGCATGTGGCAATCATTTGCTCAAGTAGGGAAACCGAGGCGAGTTGAGACAGAGGTGAGTTGATACAAAGTCGATTTCTCTGAACTGTGACAGTTTATCGGACTGGTAACTTCGCTAATTCGTTGCTCTTTCTACACTCCACAGTTTGTGTGAAGTTGTGACCTCGCTAACTGTTGGCGACTGGCTGCAGTGTGGCCTTTTTTATAATCCTTTTGTCACGTTATTGCTCTATATCTTGTTTTTATGTCTCAATGTCAGTTGTCAAGTGGTACTGATCGGTCCTTGTCCGGTTATTGCGAACTATAGTGATTAAACCCGTGTTTCTACTTACATTTTAGCCTTTCATTCATACAGTCCACTCAATAGCTATCACTAACTGTAATAGGTGCAGAGAAAAAGGCTTTGTATCAACTCACCTCTGTCTCAACTCGCCTCGGTCTCCCTACCATTAAGCGACTAAAATAAGTACAAGGACAAGGATTAAATGAAATTTTGTATCTTCACAGAAATATTAATTTGCCATATTGATTTATTATGCTTCTCGGTAAAGGGAGGGAAAAATCTTACGCTGCTTACGCTGATTGAATAAGTTTTTCCCATGCCCCGGGCGACGGCGCTCTTGTGTGAAATTAGCCCGGACAACGGACGGCAGGGTTGTATGAAATTAGCCCATTCCGGGAATGGACAATCCACGGCCTACTGATGCTAGATTTTATTGAAGGTTCGGGCTGGGATTTTGGAGGTCTGAGAGTTGGGAATTGGCATTGTTCATTTTTTTTAGTATGCTCCAATTCGAAAACTATTTCGAGGAAAACCATCAATTATCCGATTTATCTTGTCCGATTTCAAAAATACTTTATGATTGCAGATATTTTTGTAAAAGTACTTTGAACCTTTGTTTGATCGAACGACCCGGTTTTTAGACAGAATCCAGCATCGAATGTTTGCCACAAAAATGAAAAAAAAAGTTTGGCTATGGCAACTGTCACGTGTCACTGTCAAATCGACAAAACCATAGACAAAGCCGTTTTTTTTATAGCCAGCCGAACGAAGGCGATTGGGATTCTGTCTAAATTCACGAATTATCAAACAGCGAAAAAATATTTATTATTAATTAACAAAGCTACGTAAAAGCATAATATTCAAATTAGTTGCTTGAAATAGTCCATTTTATCAAATAAAGGTGTTAAAAGCACAGCTTAAAAAAATGAACAATGCCAATTGGGAATGCTGCTGATTTGATACGAGTGAACACTATAATTGTGTTTTTCAATTCATTTGAGTGGTTTTGTTGTTTGCAATAGTCAATTTTAAAAAGAGACGATGCTCAATATACCACGAAAATGAGATTAAATGTCTTGTCATAATAGAATAATAATTTTATTCCCTCATGTAAAGTTGGGTGCTTATATAAAGCACTACAAAATATATACATAAATCACGTTATCCTTTACGGGGTAGACAGAGCCTAAGGTATCGAGACCCAAAGACCACGTTAAGCATGATTGTGGGCGTATTAGCGAACAGAGGGATCACTACAAAAAAAGTCCATTAAATACACTGAAGCGCAAAAATAACGGGTAAGTAAACGAGTACTCCAATTATGTAAGCACCCTAACAAGCCACCGTCAATATTTCTTGATTCTGCATTTAATGCTTATTTAAGCTTATTTTCCGAAATCAAAATCTTTGAGTAGGCCGCAAAGAACTCTTTTACTTTTATCTTTGATTCTATCATCATGATTCTTTAAATCATGCTAAACCTGCCAATGGCCTTTCATTCTGTTTACCTTAGGCCCCGTCTACCCCGGAAGGATTATAGACATGATTTTCGAAAAGAACCAAAAAATGCTAAAAGCTTTCGCTCTACCATAATATACAGATCGCTGCAGGTAGTCACATCACAGTACCAGAACAGCTAGCACAAATGCGCACGATAAAGGCTAGGTACTCGACTTTTTCTTATTGCTCTTTCTAGAAAGAGACTGGTAGTCTATCTAGCGCGCTCTTTTTCTGGCCGTGCAGAGTCCTTGCCAACTTAAACGAAAACTACAAAAAAATTGATCAACTTGACCCACGATGACCCTTTGAAATGCGACACGTTTTTGTCAAAACTGCCAACGTTTCCACGCACACCTCTTCGCCGCTATCCTGCCAGCTTTAAGGTGGTATAACCCGTGTTTGGGAGCTATGAGTTCTTTTGTAGTGATATTGGCGTGATCACCGAGTTGACACGACGGGTTCGGGAGTTCGCCGACGGTGCGACTCGAGAGCTGTATTTGGGTGGTATAGGTACGCAACTGCAGGATGCGGCAGGAAAATTAATCAGTATGGTGTAGGTTATCGGTCACAAAATACGTCTCGAACGCGTTTGCGTTAAAATGTCAAATGCCATGAGAACAGTTTGTTGCCGTTTCGCTCCGCTAGTAGCACTGCCAATTTCTCCATAGTAATTGAGACGCCTCCATAGTTCTTCGCGCGATCCTGGGGGAAGCCGGGGTCACCGGGAGGGCGGTTGTCCCCATCACACCGGATTGAGGCAACGCCGGAGAGTTTTTAGTTTGGGTATACCTCTTCGGCGAGAAGTCCCACGTAACCCTAGGGATCTTCGTGCCTAGGGCATCCATGAAGATTTCATCTCCGTTAAAAAAAAGGCTCTGTCTACCCCGATAGGGATAAAAGGGCATTTAAAAAAAAAACAATTCCCTTGTCTTTTTTTCCAAAATAATTACATTTTGGGTTTTTCAGAATCAGAATTATTAGCACTATTTATTTTTGTAAAGAAAAAAGTGTCCATTGGTTTTTTTGTCAGTTTTGTGACTCTATTTTCATACGATTTATATGGAGCGTCACAAAACTGACACGAAAAAGTTGTATGGGAAATTAAGGTGATCTTGTTGGAAAAAGGGTACCTACACGTTTTTTGAAAATGCCCTCAGACGTGATTTATGAGTGTGTGTGTGTGTGTGTGTACACAATAAAATTGATATAAACACGACGACATCCCCATCGAGTGACAGGTGAGAGGTGTATCACATCACACGCTACGCATTCCGAACGCTCCCCTTTGCACCGCGTTGGTATTTATTGACTCGTGTCGAACTCTTCATAAGCCTAGTACTAGCAATAGATACAGGTATATCAAGTACACCAGGTACAATTTGTGGCATAGGTGTGATAAGAGGAATAAATACTATGAATACATTCAATGGTTTGTTAGAAGAAGCTTTTATCACTATCACTACATAGTATAAAATAAAGTCGCTTTCTCTGTCCATATATATGTCCCTATGTATGCTTATATCTTGAAAACTACATAACGGATTTTGATGCGGTTTTTTTAATAGGTAGAGTGATTCAAGAGGAAGGTTTTCATGTATAATTATCTTTGTTTATTGTGCTCTTTATTTATTTATTTTATGTAGTATATTTTATTGATATATATTATAGGTAGTATAAAGTAGTTTATTGACTGGTAGGTTTTAGGAGTTTATGTATTATATTCGGTAAAGTTATGTATTGTGGCTCTCAGTGTTTGCAATTTTTAAACTCACTCGTCCATCCCTAATATAATACTCCTTTCATCCACTCAAAGGTTGACTGGAAGAGATCCCTTAAAGGGATAAGTCAGCCTTTGTGCATGTATCTCAGTGTTTGTCAATTGTATTTTGTCTTGTTTATTTTGCACAATAAAGAGTTTACATACATACATACATACATAATTCTACGCAGACGAAGTCGCGGGCAGAAGCTAGTGAATTTATAAATGCCTAACATACATATATCACGTCTTTATCCCTTACGGGACAAGTCCCCTACGGTAACAAGACCTAAAGGCCACGTTTAGCTTGATTGTGGGCGAATAGATGGAAAGGGGAATCCAAATAGCGATGGGTTGCTAGCCGCATCGCCTAACTAAGATTCCTAAGATTTTTCTTCCATGCTGGTCTGGGAGTAAAGAAAAAACATACAATTTATCAGTTGCTTCTCTTCCCGCGCAGATGGTAAAAACCCATCGAGGGAATGGGCGAAAGTGTTAGAAATTATGTTATAGGCGATGCGGCTAAGCAACCCATAATTATTTTGATTTCCCTTTCCTTAAGGTTTTGTTATCTTAGGCTCTGTTTACCTCGTAAGGGATAAAGACGTGACATATGCATGTAAGATTTTTCAGTTCAGGTTTTGGCTGTCATTTTTAGTATGGATCTGACAGCGAGCAGACCTAAATTGACTCGGAATTGAATCGCTTTAAGACGTCATAGTAACCCCCAGCAACTATTTGGGTATTTTACAGTTCCAGGACAATAGAAGATTATTTAGGTTAATTTGGAACCTCAAAACCGGGGTACAACGAGCCACATCGCAACATACCTTAAAACGACACGACAGACACAACAATGAGGCTCACCGTACTCAAGACAACATAAATAGTTGTCATTAATCAGCATTGTACCTGTATTTAGAAGCAAAACACGTGATAACAATACTTAAAACCTCATTTGAAGTCTAAGGTGTTGGATTAAAGTCAATTTTACCGTGACAGCGTCAAGGTGTACCGCAGACAGAGGAAATAACCAATTGGAGTGGTAATAAGGACTATTCAATTGTGGCAACACATCAGTCTCTTTCGACTTATACGAGTAGGTACCATATACAATGGCTTTTCTTTTGTCTTTTACATGGAACAAACCTATTTATGTAATTAGGATTTTCATTATATGTTAACATTATGGTTTTTATTAAATTTATTCGAGTTTCATTCAATATGCCGCCTTGCGATTAAACATAACTATGGAACTAACGCGTTATTGTCAAGTAGCAATATAACATTTAAACTTGCATTAGTTTGTACTGTACTGCTGGTGTTACTATGTAAGTCCTGCTAAAATCAAATAAATATATTTACTTTTACTTTTTTTACCTTTATCGATTATAATAGCTGCTGTCCCAACTTTAGTTACCTGCTTGACCTTCGGCTGGCCAAGCAGAATGCAGTAATCGCGCTTTCGTCTTGGCTTAATACGTTATCTATCCAATACCTTTAAACGAGCTATTTTTGTATATATGTATGTAGTGTCCTCTTCAATAAAACAATTTATTTGAACGAAATATGCTTTTATTTAAACCCACAACCAAGTATAACAGTTTTTACAAAAATATTTAAACAGTAAGCGATCTCTTTAGTTTCATCAACGTCTTTAATTCGGTCCTCCCTCTCATTCCTTCAATCGTTCCATTCATGTACACACTCATCAGTCCTTCCGTCAGTCTGTCATTCTGTAATCATATTCATTCCTACATGTATGCACCTAATCTGTATCTCTCCAACGATTTCCATGAAATTTAGTACCTATGTAGGGGTTTTCCAAATTGATCTAGCTAGGTTTCATTTTTAGAAAACGTACCAAAAAAAAAATCTCAAGCAAAGCCCGGTCATCCAGGTACTATAAATTACATGGCATTTCCTCTATTAGGTTGTATGCTCTATAATCGCAGATGATAGTTGACAGCCAGTAATGCTTGTTGACGGCAGGTAAATACGGCGTTAATTGTACTAAGACGATTATTGCTTGATTTACAGCTCCATTGGAATGTTGACTCTGATTAAGACAGAGTTAACTAGCGTAAACAGCCTTTGTATAATCAGGGCTTGTCATAAACAATTGGTTTGCGTGAACACTAACTTCATAGCAAAGGTAGCGATGGAACTTTGTCGCTGCATGTTATCTGCAACCGTAACTGTTCCATGTTACAGTAGGTAAACAACCCTAGCGTAGTGTGGCTCACTAGCAGACGGTGCCAATGACACAAAAATTCTTCCTCCGAAGTCAGTGACACGCCGGTGTGTCAACGGAATTCGTACTTCTACATAGCGTAAGAGCTTAGCGAAGTGTTGCCGGCGCTGAACGCGGTAGTAAGCAGGGAGCGAAACGCAACGTTTAAATTAGAATTTTTGATAAGTTACTGCAATAGTTACTGTTACAGCTCGGAGACGAGTCGCGAACTGTTCGACGCGCTTGAACGACAATCATAACTTGAACCTCACGTTCCTAGGCATTTTATGAAATTAAGGGTCTTGATGTCAATTACGACCTACGTCTAGACACCAGGCTCCATATAATGCCTTCTAAGGAATGTCAGATACCCTTCATTGCGGTCTTTTCGTGATCTGGGTTGTTAAAAATTGTGTCATAGTGTGTCATATTTTAAATTGCATATCCGCTGAAGAATGGAATGTCAAATTATGATAATACTTTCTTTGCTAGTAAAACGAATGGCCGCCATAACAGGCGCAGAAGTACACGGTTTCTGTGTCATTCTATCTTCTAAGGTTTCTGCGGTTTCTACGTTAGGAATAACATTTACTGGTTACCTTCTAACAATATTGTCTCTTAAATCAACAATTGCCAATAGGTAATCATCGATATTTCCCAATTACACGCGCGAGGCGAGACGCGGCGCGTGCCTCGCGTGCCTCTCGCCGCTATTTAAGATATGCGGCTTGCGACCTGGGAATGTAGTTGTCGGGTATATACAGGTGTGGTGAGTTATAGGTAATAAGTGCCATGGAAGTAATAAGTACTGGTTCAACGAGAAGTACTGACTTATACAAAAAGTCGGTCCTTATAGGACTAAGGAGAGTGCGTCTCATTTTAGGGGTGATCATAAAGTTGTGTAGAGAGACAGCTGACACTAGGCGGAGCCATTTCGAAAAACGTTTCAAAGACTTTACAGGATCTACTGTTCAAAGAACCACTAGTTACATTAGACCTGGGAATGTAGCTATAGTGGGGTAGGTAAACGCAGGTGTGGTGAGTTATACTAAATATACGTACGTTACCAAGACGTCAAAAACACATATACCACCTTTATCCCACCATGAGGTCGGTGACACATATGTTTGACATGTTTACTGTATCGATGTTTATGCCCTTGACTGGACATGTGCCCAAGGCTAAGTAATAAGTATTACAGTACAACGGAAAGAACTAATACTTATACAAAAATCAGGTCCTGGATTGAATCTCAGGAGTGCTTCTCTTTTTTGAAGGACCATAAATTTATCTAAAACGGATTTTCAATTTTTCAGCTTGGGTAAAATAGCTTCCGTTTGTCCAGGTGTTCAGCTGTCTGAAAGTTTCTACAGGTCGCTTACCTACTCAACCAATTCTCGTGAAATTTTGTAAACAAGTGTGATTACTTATACATAACTAGCCTTCCGTCCGCAACTTCGCCCGCGATAAATTAATTTTCCCGTAGGAGAAGGTATTTTCCCACAGTAAAAAGTAGCCTATGTCACTGAGTGATAATGTAGCTTTCTAACGGCAAAAGAATTTTTGAAATCCGTGCAGTAGTTTCGGAGCCTATTCAATTCAAACAAACAAACCAACAATAAAAATTTTCCTCTTTATAATATTAGTATAGATGAGTACATACAAGTTTAGTTTTTTTTTCGAGATGTTACGTTACGAATTATATTCAAAATGGCGGAGTCATTCCGAAAAATGTTCCGAAGACGGAATCTACCGTTTAAAGAGCCACTAGTTACATTAGTCTACAAAAAAATAACACAAAGAACACACACCGAACACTTTATTGGACTGTACGGACTTCAAACCTAAATGAATATGCAAGCCCCGCCATTAATAATTGAGAGCTCCAGCTAAGAGCGGCTAAGTGGCCCATACGTAAGCTTTCTTGGTTATTTAGAGCTCTAGTTGTATCCATTGAAGGCTTACTGGACTTTTCTAGCATTTAGGTGCTCCGAGAGCAAGCATTAACGTAATGGTATGTGAGAGCTAGAATTAATGGAATAAGCGCATCCACTAGCGGAACTGTAAGAATGAAAGTTTTTAATCAGGCATATTGCTCTAGTCATAGACGTTGATTAAATTAAAAAAAAACTTTTAATTTTTTAACACTTTCACACTTCGAAAGGAAGTAGGCGGAATACCTATATTGGATCAATCGTTGCCAATGTGTAGGTCTCAAGTTAAAAAAAAAAATTTTTTTTGAATTCGTTAACTAAATTTATTACTATAGGTACAAACTATTAAAAACTAAATAACAATAAAAATAAATTAATTGTGGTCTTCACAAGTGACTTGGAACTGCTCCATAATATTTTCGCGGTGGTTGAAGTTGGTTAGATTTAACACTGAATATTTTTTTGAAATTTTGGATTAAAATTAAGTCACTCCTTTGACTCTCTACTCTTCGAACATCGAACAATTTATTTTTTAGGCGACGTTTGTCAATCACAATTTCAAAAATCCTGGAAAATATATTTACAACGGTGTTCAGTGAAAAACCTAAGCATCTACATGAATCTGTATTCTGGATTATTTTTTTAAGGCTAATTTTGATTCACGATGCGTTTATTTTCAAGTTGTAAGTTAACATATTGTCATATCTACATTTTGTTCGTTCCAGTCAACGTGAAAAAGCAATATCTTTCAAGAAAACAAAGGAGAGGCTGGACCTATTGATACGTCCATACTCAAAGGTCTAAGTAGTCTTGAGTGCAAAATCACGAGACAGACCATTCCTTTATCCTTTAAGAACATGGCGAAACCAAATAAAAAAATGCTAAGCCCGCTCTAAAGCTATGCAAATGTACAAAGGTCTTGAGGGTCGCTCGCCGGAGGCTGGAAGGTTAAGGGCTGTTCACAAGAGCTGTTGTAAAGGTATGCCCGAGATGTTAATGTATTACAAGTGAATGTATGTTTTGTCTGTGTCTGGGTAAAAAAAGTCTAGATAAAGACAAATGAAAGTCAATAAAACATGTTAGACAAGTGTTTGTGAAAATAGAGGTTATTTTGATGTCAAATTTTAAAAAAAATTAGATAAAAAAAATTTAGCTAGCTGTTGCCCGCAACTTCGTCTGCATAGAATTCGTTAGTTTCAAAAAGACATTGATTTAGATTGATTTTGATTGTGTATTTTGTGTCCTGACTTTTTACGAAAATATGAGCTAAGTTTTATCGTAACTTAATATAAAGCTAATGTGGCTATGAAATTTATTTACGCTCAGTATACAGAAATACATCGCTGCTTGACACTGAAGTAGTAAATGGCCTTTTATGCACAAGAGTAAGTGTAAAACTATTTAGGTATTAATTAACATGGGCAATAACCTCACCACGTTCACCTATAACTTACCAATTAAGTATTTTCTCATATTTTTTGAAGCAACTGTGTCCACCTCTTTACGGGGCAGGGAGGGACCGGACAAGGGGCAGGGGCGCAAAATGCCATCGCTTTGTAGCCGACGTTAATCCTTTAATAGCAATCGAGCTGCTCCCAGCTTCTTACTGACTACCGCGAATTACATAGTTTTGGAGAAAATATGGCAAGAGTATGTATAGCCGAAGGACGCACTGGCCAGTTGGAAAAGTAAATCGCGACCAAGAGAAAAAAAAAGTCTTCTTTTTAATGGCGAGCTGTGATTTTACTTTTTCTTTTTGGCCAGTTGGACAAAATATACGTAACGGGTGGGCCTTGTTACACGAGCACAAAATTAAAACATAGGTTCTGCTACTCAAATGGAACTACTTTAGTTCAGCAATTTAAAAAAAAAAAAGTAATTTTATCATTATTTATTGCAAACAAATTAAATGGTATTTTCAATGTACAGCATCCAGTTGCCTAAATGACATCGCCTGTTACGTAACTAAATGACGGATTGAACTGCTTAAAACTGCTTGTCCAATTAAACTTTAAACTATAATTAAAATTGCAATACAGGTTATTTTTAAAAGCTGTAGAACGCAGTTAGCTCTGGGTGAATGGCGGAAGCTGTGGTTTAATTTTTTGCTTCTGTTACAGGGCCCATCCTGTATAAGGGAATAAAACTAAAAAAAAAGGTCAACAGATCTGGATAAAATTTGGCACAGAGAAATATTACAGTCTGGAAAAACACATAGGCTACTTTTTATTCTGGAAAATTGCGTAGTTCCCGCGGGATAGCGATAAACAATTTTTTTGCAGACGAAGTCGTTGGCTATTGCCAGTTTTTACACATACACTAATCATGTCTTTATCCCTTACAGGGTAGAGAGAGCCTAAGGTGACTAGACCTACAGGCCACGTTTAGCAAGATTGTGGGTTGCTAGACGTATCGTCTATAACATGATTCCTATGATTTTCGCCTATTTCCTCGGCGGGCTTTTACCATCTGCGCCGGAAGAGAAGCAACTGGTACATTCAATTTTTTTATGTTATGCCAGTGTTTAATACATATATAATGACTAAGATGCGCAATGTTACCGCTGTGACTACACAGGACTGACAAAGTACAGTATTTACTGTATTTTCCTGCACTCAATAAAGTGTGTGTGTGTGTGTGTGTGTATTTCTAATAATAATTCCATTGGCCCCCACCGACAGTAAATCATGGCGCGCACGCACTATTTATCATTTCTTTGTCCAGAAGATTTATCGTCCCCGGGCTGAGATACTAACGCGATCAATGCCCGATATTGAAACATAAATAAATAAGCGCTAGAAAATACACTGCAAGTAAAAACTTTCCTTAATTACATGAGGATACGATAATTTTAAGACAAATGTCGTGTACCTTACATTTTTCTTTTACGATCACGATCAACGTGGGAACGTCAGACAATTTTTATAAAGGCAAACAATTCATAAGAGTAGATAACAATTAGGAAGACATAATATATGTGGACAAGTAGGGTATCTTGAACACAAGTTATATATAGAACATAAGACATATTTGACGACCGGATGGCCCAGTGGTTAGAGAACCTGACTATGAAGCTTGAGGTCCCGGGTTCGATTCCCGGTCGGGGCAGATATTTGTATGAAAATACGAATGTTTGTTCTCGAGTCTTGGATGTGTAATATGTATTTAAGTATGTATTTATCTATATAAGTATGTTTATCCGTTGTCTAGTGCCCATATTACAAGCTTTGCTTAGTTTGGGCTAGGTCAATTGGTGTCAATTGTCCCGGGATATTATTATTATAAGGCTCTCAGTGTTTGCAATTTTTAAACTCACTCGTCCATCCCTAATATTAATACCTACTCCTTTCATCTACTCAAAGGTTGACTGGAAGTGATCCGTTAAAGGGATAAGTCCGCCTTTGTGCATGTATCTCAGTGTTTGTCAATTGTATTTGTCTTTTTTATTTTGCACAATAAAGAGTATACATACATACATACATACACAAGTGTCGTGTAATTTATTGAATCGGCATTACCTTGCGGAGGTTCAATTTAATTAACAAAAAAAGCGAGTAGCGGTTGTGTGAAAGTTTTTATTATCAAATGAATCAAGAATACTTCCATGCTAGTAGTAGCAAAGGAAAAACATAGAATGTACCAGTTGCTTCTCGTCCCGCGCAGATGGTAAAATCCCATCGAGGGAATGGGTGAAAGTCTTAGGAATCATGTTATAGGCGACGCGGCTAGTAGGGTTTGCGATCCGGATATCCGGATATCCGTATTATCCGGATATCCGCCCTATTTTTGGATCCGTAATATCCGGATCTGACAACCTCAAGGATTCGGATAATTTGAATCTTTCAGATAGTGTTAATAAAGTAAAATTTAATTTAATTGTATTAATTGTATTAATTCTGCTTCGCATAATGTGTATAATATAATAATTATAAAAATAATTGCGTATTTTTTTGCTGTATGGCTGTTATAGTTGAGAAGTTGACCAATTTGCACTAATGCAATAAGCTGATAAAAAGTACTACGCTTGTTGTCAATCGAGCCTCTCGCTCGCTCGCACTTAGCAGCTTTATTGCATTGCACTGGTATTGTTTGCGCTATTGTTTAAAATCCGTTTATGGCCCCAGAGCCGAGCCGAGATATGGTAACAATGATTGCTACCACCTGCATTTAAATTTTACCGTTACAATTAAACAAAAGATTAGTCCTGATCCCAGTAAACTACTAAACTGTAATCCCACTAAACTGTGTTTAGTCTTATGTTAGAATTTGTAAGAGCCAGTCAGTCAGTTCAGTTCAGTTGGTTGCTTGATCGTGCGTGTGAATCGTGTTGTGAGGGGCAGACTCCGCAGTCCGCACGCAGACCGGCAGTTGAAAATAAATTAGTGATTAGAACAAGGCATAATTGTGAGTATTTCCTTAATTTCATACTATCTATTATATTTCAAAATACATTCAATCACTTCACTTTGTACTTAACCTATTCTTATATTTTCTAGGTTCCTGCTCCTGCATCCTGCTCTCGTGCACCTACATGGACTGTTACGAGTAGTTCAACATAGAATGTGACAATGGACAAAGAAAGCGAATTCAAGGAGTTCCAAAAATCTGCCGAAGATAAAATATCAGTTTGGCAGCACTTCTTGCGAAGCGTTGATGGTGTAAAAGCAAAGTGCAACATTTGCAATAAAGTGTTGAAAAATTCTGGTTCGACGTCTCCACTGCATAAGCATCTTAAACAAATCCATGGAATAGATCTTAAAATTCTTAAACAACCACAAAATGTTCAATCAACAAATACACCAGCTATTGCTTCGACTTCTCGGTGTGAAACGATTAACACAGGTGAACTACCCGGACCACCTTCAAAGAAAACTAAACTTACCCATTATTTTAAAGGGAAGGACAGCATGGAAGTGGCTGTTTCAAAATTAGCTGCATTAGATGGGTTCGCATTCAACGTATTCTGCACTTCCGACACGCTGCGAAAGCTTTTTACAAGAAGTGGATATACATTACCAAGCTCCCCTCATACCATCAAAGAAATAGTTGTAGCACACAGTGAGCAAATCAAAAAAGAATTGAAAATAGAAGTGAGTAAAATAAAATCAGAAGAATGCACCTTTTCAGTTAGTCTGGATGAATGGACTTCTACCCAAAATACTAGATATCTGAATGTGAACATACATTCACCGAGACTGACACCAAACTGTTTTAAAAACCTGGGTTTAATGAGAATTGAGAACAAAGGCACCGCTGACAATTTATGCAGAATGCTTAATAATAAACTGTCTGAATTTGATCTGAAACTGAATGACATTGTATGTATCGTTAGTGATGGAGCTAGTGTTATGTGTGCATTGGGAAGACAATCATCAGCGTTTCATCAGTTATGCTATGCTCACGGCATTCAATTAGCAGTACTCGATGTTATATATAAGAAAGAAACGCCCTCAGCCTTAATAGCGGGAGAACCATCCTATTCAACTGGTCAAGGTGACGGACTACATTGCAGCAGTAACATTTTAGGAATTGACACTGATCATGATGATCAAAATGACGTTGAAGTTGAGAATGAAGAGGGTTTAACCATCTTACAAACAAGAGCGCCAGAAGTACAACTTGATGATAATTACAAAGAACTTGTAAACAAAGTGAGATCAGTCGTCAAAGTGTTCAAAAAATCTCCGACCAAATCAGATCTCCTTTATAAATATGATGCAGAGGGTGAAAAAAGAGGCGTACGCCTGATTTTGGATTGCAAAACTAGATGGAGTAGCCTTGCAGACATGATAACAAGGTTTTTATTATTAAAGCAATCTATTTTGAAGTCATTGATAGATCTCAAATCGCCAGTTTCATTTTGCGAGGAGGAGTTTCATCAACTGGAAGAAATATCCGATTCACTTAGCACCGTTAAAGCCACAGTAGAGACATTATGTCAGCAAGATGCGAATTTGCTAACTGCCGAAATTGCGCTGAAATTTATGATTAAAAAACTATCTGCACAAAAACACCAAATGTCGATAAATCTAGTAAACGCCCTAAAACGTAGAATTGCTCAACGAAGATTGCCAGAAATAATTGGTACGCTTAAGTATCTACATAATCCCAACATATTCTACAAAGAGGGTTTATCTGAATATCCTTTCGAGAACCCAATGAATGAACGCATCAAAGACATGATAATAAAATTAAATGCCGAATATTGTGAACCTACAGATCCTCAAATACTGAATCTCGAAAACCAGTCCGAGCCCGAAACATCCAACGCCTCTAGAACGGTATTAACCATGAAGGAACAGCTGCAGGACGAAATAAGAAAAACTTTATGTGCTGCTTCTTCTTCTTCTAACACTTCAACTGCTGATACTGAACAAACATCATCTTTATCTAATCTGGATATTGAAACTCGGACCAACGTCGAAATGGCTCTGTTTGACAGCGGTGGCAAAAGAACTGACAATTTACAGCGTGCTTATAATGCATTACTAACAATACCGCCGACGAGTGTTGAATCAGAAAGGGTATTTTCTGCCGCAGGCTATTTATGTAACCATTTAAGATCAAGAATGAAACAAGACTCCTTAGACGCATTAAGTTTCCTGCGATCACATTATCAGGCTGAGTCCAAAAACACATAAGAATAATATGCGAAATTGGTATACAAGCCAAAATCACTTTAGAATTATTAACTAGAATGTAATGTAATGTAAGAAAGCATTACGATTTAAGAATTACTACTTATTTCTAACTGTTTTTGTTGATTTAATTGTTGTTTTGTTATATGTAAGCAAAATGTAATTTTATTGCTGTTCTGAACGGCATACTTTTAAATTAAGAATTTAAGATTAGATTTCGTTCGAACCAATTTACCTGATTCAAGCTAAGCCAATTATTATGTTAAGAAAGAAAGATTATAATTATTTTATTTGCAAATAGTTTATTTCCGATAGTTAACGATAACGACAACGATTACGATTTAGATTAGCACAATTTTAAATTTTTAGTGCTATTTTTTTACCGTGCTTCTGTTTTCTGTTTTGTAAAATTTTAAAAGCTATAATGATAAGTTACAGTTATTGTAAATCCCACTAGCATAATTATAAATCGATGTGTAATCAAGAGAATTTATGAGTATTAAGAAGATGATTATTTTTATCCATATATGATTACTGTTTTCTGTTTTTATTTGAAAAAAGTTTATTTTTCCTAAAATGAATAATTTTAATGCCGTATTAGAACAATATTTGTTAATTATTTGATTACAAACATGTTGATTTACCGTTTCTTTAAATTATACTATTTCAAATGATGACTTTGATTTTTTTTTGTAAAAGATCCGTATTATCCGAAATATCCGGATATCCGGATTTCACAAACTGAGCTATCCAAATTATCCGGATCCTGAAAATGACCGGATCTTGCAAACCCTAGCGGCTAGCACCCCATCACTATTTTGATTCCATTTTCCACCTATACGCCCTTAATCATGCTAAACGTGGCCTTAAGGTTTTGTTACCTGTCTACCCCGTAAGGGATAAAGACGAATTTTACTTCTTGATTTTTTATATTTATTTTACCGGTTTTACCAGTTAGAAATTAAATTTCTAAACAACACTGAAGAGTCTTCTAAACGGCTCTCAAAGCGACTTTGAGAATTCGGCACACTTTCAAGCGGCTGGCTGATGTTATAATATATCTTGTATAAATTTAATGTTCGATGGGTAACAACCAAAGTTTACCGATTTATCAAATGTTGTTACGTCGAAATAATGTCCAACAACGCGCAATTATATCAATTCTGAGTACCCAAGTTTCCTATCCATGTGAATTATAGCAAACCATCGATAACATCAGTCGATCGAAATTGTGCCGATAAAACAGTAGGCTGTACGTCTAGTGTAAGTTTTGCAATAAATTTTCGTTTACTTTTCGAAATAGTTAAACGAGCTAACTCATAACGATACGTTTCTTTTCACCGTCACAATCGTATGCGCTCGAACGCTGTTGCGTTGTCACGTCGCGGCGCGTATTCCATACAAATTCGGTGAGTTCGTTTCACTTCGCGTTGCGTTTCTCACAGATGTCACTGTTCACTTCGACTCCGTAAGTTCCTCGCGAGTATAAGTTCCAACTGTCACTTTGGTGACAGTTAACGTTCGTGAACGCAGTAGTTAAGTGTGTCACTATGTTTTTACCTAGTGAGAACGCTCTCACTCCTCATATTCAGCAAAAATAAGGTTCAAGTTTCTTTAGCAAATTTATTAACGGTCTAAACGCGGCGCACCAAAGTGCTTGCGATCTTGTATCTCTTTCTTACACATTGTGATGTCTCGCAAATACGTAAGGGAGGTTAATTAAGGAATTAAGCACTTTTTGAACATATATTTTAAGTTCTTTTTACAAACTACCTAGTTACTTACATATTTTACATTATGCGCGCACACGAATACGTGTGAACTAAAAAACGACTTACCGTACTAACTCCTTAAAAATAAAGCGTAAACGTTCTTAATTACAATTAAATAAAAAGCAAAAAGGAAAAAGGAAGGGCTCTGTCTACTCCATAAGGCATATAGACGTGATATGTTTATGTGTGTGTATGTAAAAAGGAAAAAAAAAACAAAAAGCAATAATGACGCCTCCCAATCCCGGGGTTCGAACGCGAAATTGAAGAGATGCGTACTCGATTTAGACCATCAGGCCATCCGTTGGACCACGGCTACTTTGGCAAGCTAATGGAATTTGTTAATTGGTATCCGCTACTCTAGTGTCATCTTTTGACATTTATCAAAATTACCCCACGTTGGTCGTTGCTGTGAATGCTTACAACTGGGTATATATATTTATACTAAAAAATATGTGTAGTAACAGCGCTGTACGGTAGCAGATATTAGTATCGACCCTACTGCTATTGAAATAAGGCGTCAAATGTGAATGATGATTATGATAAAGTTTACGTACCTACATACTTAACTCAGTCGTCTCAGAACTAGTGAGAAGGCTCTCCCTTCTCATAATTAAGTAAAAATAAGGTTCAAGTTTCTTTAGCAAATTTATTAACGATGCTGCGCTATGGACTTGTAGTCTAAAAACGACGAACCAAAATGATCTACAAGTAGTTAGGAGGTTAATAAGGAAGAAGGCACTTTTTTGAACATTTATTTTAAGAGCTTTATACAAACTACTTGCTTACCTACATTATATTTTACATTTTGTAGGCAGCTCAGCTTAATGCGTGTGAAACAAAAAAAACATATTAATAATAATAGGCCCTTACAAATATTGACACATTTACTGTTTTTATATTACCTAATGCTACTTCAATAAATGCAACAACACATAGATTATTATTTTTCACTTGTAAAATTAATTATATTTATTCGTTTTAAAGGGTGGGCAGGCTTTGAAAGTTAAAGTCACATAATATTTGTTTAATTATTTATTAAAAATAAAAATTTACCTACTTTTTTCTCAGCCTTTTTTAAGTTTGGAATTAATGCTTGTTTAAAGCAATTTACCTACAGGCAGTTATTTTCATAATTCATGCAAGTTTTACTTTAATTCTACACTTAGTACTCTTCATCAGTGCCATACAGAGTTACTTCTTAATTGAACGGAATAATATTTTCACCCTATATGCCTAACAAGAATTCGCAGCAACCTTTGAACAACCTGGCTAGGCTCTTCTTGAGAACTAAGATGGCTGAATTCCAAGGTAATTTTGATAATGCAGATATGAGGAATCCATCAGTATCTTTGATTGCTGCAGACTTCAATGCCTTGAAGAACTTGAAGCCTTGAAGAAGAAGGCGGAAAATGTTGCTGATTCATGGATCATTCCTGAGGCTCTCGCTGATATATGAGAAAACTGTTGTGCTGGCAGTGGATATTTCCAAGTGCCTGGTGAAGTGCCATGTGTCTGATACCGATGTGAGCAGGAGCTTCTGAACTGGGCGTCCTCAGACCGGCAAGAAGCGGCCCATCTTGGTCCACTTCAAAGATGTCACACTCCTGGTTTGGGTGTAGCAGTAAGTTTCTGACCCATCCCGTTACTACGCATTCATGGCTGCGAGGAAAACGTTCGAAGTGGACAAGTGTCGGATGAGAGATGGTGTCGTCATTGTGCTAGTACTGGATAGTGGCGGCGAGAAGCATCGCATCGTATCACTCGCCAAGCTACACGGGATTCCGAATGTCATGCCCGGGGCAGTGGGCTCGTCGGTCATGCCTGCAGAGGCTGCTAACACTGTATAATAAAGAGTACTAGCGTATTGTTGTGCAGCGGAAGCGGCCCAAGAGAGGCAGGAAGGCCGCGGCATAATTATGTTACACTTCACTTATTTGTCACATTTTTCTTCATGTCCTTTCGAGTATTTCATAATGTGTAACTGTCTCCTGTATTTGAGCATATTGTTTTGTATTCTTTACCCACTTTTTCTTGTTACTTTCGCTCTAATACCTCCAAAATATGGTTCTTGTTCTTGCCGGCATTGTTGCATTGCGACATGGCATGAGTGACGTTTGTCTGGCTGACAGTTGCTAGGTTTGACGTTTCGATCCATTTGAACGTTAACTGGACGCTGTTATGCAATACTGTGTCAACCCGCAAAATGTCAAACATCGAGATATTGATACCATTCGCTTCCGTATTGATACCATCCGCTTCCTTAGGTAATAAACTAAATCATTCAAAAATGTTTTAAGTGACTCAAATCAATTTTGTACTGAATAATTCAAAAAAACTGTTGACGCATAACCAAAATCCTCTACGGGATAATCTACAATACTGTACCTATCAAGAATTTTGCAATAATGTGTTGTATGGTTCGCACCTTACACCTTTGAATGTTTGTAGAATTGAAAGAGTAAATTGATAGAAATTGATTTATTTATACTGAACTGATAGTATTACTAATAATGAGTTTGATGAGGTGAGTCCGCGGCGGCTGATAATGCGCAACTGACGCGTTTTACATAGAACGTGGAAATGGTGCTAATGCTATGTCAGCGTTATGAAAATAATGTGCGGTGTTGCACCGTACATGCTCCGGGGCGCGGAGATGAAAATGAAGGGATGAAAAAGATGTGTTACAAAGATGATAAACAATATTTGCTTAATACTAGATGATTCAACAAATGATGCCCGACATTTATTCACGATTGATTCTCTTAAAACTACATCTCGTGAAAATGGGTGAGGACGCAGCGTTCACTGAAAACATGCTACCGCTTGTAGCATTATGCTTAAGGCCACTTGAACACTGCACTTCACTGTGTTCTGCTTTTACACTAACACACTGATCACTGAC
Organism: Pandemis cinnamomeana; assembly: GCA_932294345.1. Taxonomy (NCBI): domain Eukaryota; kingdom Metazoa; phylum Arthropoda; class Insecta; order Lepidoptera; family Tortricidae; genus Pandemis; species Pandemis cinnamomeana. Next base: position 5,637,201 of record OW028715.1, on the reverse strand, counting down.
CTCGGACACTGCTGGCTCCACCCGCGGCGCGGGTGCCTCCCGGCCCCGCGCGGCAGCGCGACGCGTTTTTGCATATGCGTACGCGGCGTATACTAGCCCTGCTGCTGCAACCACGTAGATGGCTACGTAGTGATGTACATCATGAAATGAAATGTCATTGTTGTCGTCGTCTGTTGGCTCTGGCACTGTTTTCATTTGTTTAATCTGTTTTTGAATATTGGCAAAAGATTCGGTAAAGTTAGAAGAAGTTTCTGTCATCTGATTGATTGGTAATGATAAGTTGATGAGATAATTGACCGGTGCTATTTTTACAGTGACGATATCTGGCTTGATATGAATATCGTTAGAATGCTGTTTGTGCGATGTGATCGTAAATGACTCGCCCTTGATGACGCAGTCGTTTCCTAGTGCGATCAAGCTTACTCCGTGTAATTGTTCCGTTGCAACTTGATTCTCACATATGATCCGTAGAGTGCATTGACCACAACAAGTGAGCATGAATGTGTTTTGTTTACTCAGCTCGTTCCAGACTTCTTGACACGTGCTCGAGATTGTTTTGCATTTATCTTGATATTGACCTTTGATGCATAAATTATGATCTGCTTGTCTTTGATAAACCGGTTTCTGAAATTCGCACAACTTTGTATCTGGGTCTAAGTTCATGCAGTTCTGAAGATCATTTTCAGCAATTGCTATGTAAGTATCTTTCTTTATATCAATGGCCATATAGTTTGATATTGGTGTGACGCTAACCATTTCCCGCTCGTCTCGACGGGGGACTGGTAATAGCTTGTAAATATCGTAGTTGTCTCTGTTGATAAGTGGAATTTGCATTTCAAATATGAAGTATTGCGAAGTCATGCGAGCTCTGACTTTGAGTATTTTGTAAATTTTTGCAAGGTCCGTTTGAATGTTGTCTACAGGTAATGATAAGTCTTTCGCCAACTGTCCTGATATGATACTCAGCTCTTCTTGAAGTTGTGCGGGCGTCAAGAGATGGAAGTTGAAGTGACGCACGTTGGTGATGGTGTCTATTAAGTTATCTTGAATAGCCTTCAAATTGCTAAGGACGTTGTTTGCTATGATACTTGATACTGTAAATTCTTCCATGATTTCCATGCTTACTACTTCATTTCCCATAGTTGTTACTGCTTTTCCTAAACTGTTTAAGTGCTGGTTAAATACCTTGTGCTGTTGTTCAATGTTGTCTTGAATGCGTTTGAGAAGATTGTGTTCTGCTTCAATTATTGATGTCTGATTCCTCCAAAACTGGGTTAATTGTTTTTGATTTGTTCTTATCATCGTGATATCTCGGTGGTACTGTTCCGCGAATCGTTCGTCTAATACTCCGAACAAACTATTTGCGATGTAACCGACACCGTCAATGAGCCCGCGACGTACTCGCGGCTGCCTATCAAATGCCTGACTCTGCAACATGCGGTCGTAGTGTTTCATATCTTCGAGTCCGTGTCGTAACTGGAATGTTATGATTTCACAACGGGATTTCCCGCCTAAACTTGAGCATAAACGGTCTAAATGTTTACAATAGTCACCCAGAAGCCTGTTGCCGTACCAGTAGGGCTCCATATCATAATATACTACTAATTTCCATTTGTCTTGTATTAGTCGCATGTTTGATAGTTTGTCGAAATAAATGCTGTTGTTTGATTGCAATGGCGTTACGTTATATGCTCCGTAAACTTCTGATGTAGCGACCAACATAAACAATAGGAAGATCGTGGTCATGAAATTGATACATGATGTTTTAAATGATTTTACCTTTCCTTGCTTTGTATTTCGGTTTGTCGACGCTTCAGTTTTTTGATTTTGTTTGTTGATTTGTTCTGATTGTGCATCTTGTGTTTCTTTGCTAGTTGGTAGAATTGATAATTTAACGATGGGACGTTTTATGATACCATTTTTGGTTTTTAAACTGACAACTCGGACGAGACCATCCTTTCCGGGGTGAAGTTCTACTACTCGGGCCAACGCCCATTTGCCTGATGGTAGATTCGCATCATGAATAATCACAATGTCATCTAGATTGATGTTCGGATAAGTTTGTTGCCATTTGCTTCTGATTGATAGCTGGGTTAAATATTCGGATTGCCATCTCTTCCAGAGATCCTGAAATATCTTTTGAGTTAGTCGCCATCTTGTTCTCTCGTCCCGCTCTGTTTCAATGATAGTTAATGCGGGCCCGCTTGCTAAAAAGTGCGAGGGTGTCAAATAATCAATATCATTTGGATCTTCAGTTATCGCACAGAGTGGACGGGCATTTAGGCATGCTTCTAGCTGCGCAAGCAGCGTAGCGTACTCTTCATATGTTAATTTCTGCTCGCCTACTACTCTGCGTAGATGGTGCTTAAGCTTTTTGACGCTGGATTCCCATAATCCTCCAGCACTAGGCCAGGCAGGTGCGTTGAAATGCCACTTGATCTGCATTTCACTGATTTCTGTAAGGAACTCTTCTGTGCAAATTGATTTCAAATCTAGATATTCCCTCTCTAATATCTTGTTTGCTCCTACGAAATTGGTTCCATTGTCACTGTATATGTGACCAGGGGTACCTCTTCTTGCTGAAAGTCTTCGTAGAGCGGCTAAAAATGCTGATGATGTCAGGTCAGACACCAGTTCGAAATGCACAGCTTTTGTAACCATGCATACAAAAACTGCCACATAACCTTTTGTTGATTTGATTCCCCTGCCTTTGCTTGATTTTACGTCGACGAAACCTGTGTAGTCGACACCACAATGATAGAACGGTCTTGAGGAATTTGTCCTGGATGCTGGTAAATCGCCCATGAGTTGTTGATGTTTGTTGGGATTGTGACGTTTACATAACACACATTTTGATAATCTGTTCTTCACGGCTCTATTTCCTCCCACTATCCAGTACTGATTTCTGATATATGATAGGGTTGTACTTGCTGTTCCATGAAAGGTACGCTTGTGAGCATGGTCTATGATTAGGTCGGCTAAATGTCCGCGATGTGGGATTATTAGCGGATATTTCATGTCTTCGCTGATTGATGAGTTCGTCAGTCTCCCTAAAACTCTCAAAAGTCCGTCTTTATCTAGGTACGGGTTGAGTTTTAAAATTTTGCTTTTTGATTTGACCTTGCCTTGTTTAAGCAAGTCGGATATTTCTTCAGAGTACTCTTGTCTTTGAATATGCTTGATAACTTTTAACTTTGCTGCTCGTAACTCATCAGCTGTTAAAAATGATGATGTGTTTCTGTTACGCGACACCGCACGTTGTATCCATGCGAGAACGCGGTAAACACCTGTGAAACTGCTGTGTTTATCAATTAATTGTTGAATAATACAATCATTTGTGTTTTGCATTTGAGTTATGTTAGATTGTTTTATTTTCTTTGATTCTAAATCAGTTGTGAAAACTGATTTTTCTTGTTTGTCTTGATTGAAAGATGATAAAGATGGGGGTCCATTCCACCAGAGCGAGTGCTGTTGTAATTGATCTACCGTCAGACCGCGACTAGCACAATCTGCGGGGTTTTCTTTTGATGGAACGTAATGCCAACATTCGGAAGGCATAGTTTCAGTGATGTTTCTCACTCTGTTGGCAACGAACGGTTTCCAACGAGTTGGCTCTCCTTGAATCCAACCCAAAGTTGCTTTGGAATCACTCCATCCATGAACTTCAATGTCATGATTTTGTAAACTTTGCTTGACCTTGATCATCAGCTTTGAGAGTAAGTGCGCTCCACAAAGCTCAAGCCTCGGTAGGGAGACTTCGGTGCGTGATTTGCTGATAGGCACCACTTTTGTTTTGGCTGCTAATAGAGTGATTGATGATTTGTTTTTGTTTGTTATGCGTGCGTAAATAACGCATGAATATGCTTTTATGGAGGCGTCGCTGTATCCATGCAGCTCAATGCGCTCCTTTTCTCCGCTTTGCACCCACCTTGATATTTTGATTTTGTTGATGTTAGCCATATCTGCACTGAGATTTCTCCAGTCTTGTTTTATGACCTCTGATACCTCATCATCCCATTTCAAATCTGTGCTCCACACACGTTGAAATAAGAGCTTGAGTCGAATTGTTAGTGGGGCCAGCCAACCGAGAGGGTCGTATACTTTGGAAATGTCTGCTAATAGGTTTCTCTTTGTAGGCTTAGATAATGGATCTTCTGTCATTTTGCACTGGAATGTGAATGTATCATCTTCGGCAATCCATGTCAAACCCAAAGCCTTTGTTGATTCTTGATGGCGAAAGTCAAAATTAGCTTGACTTTCTGAACTGTTTTTCATGCTTTCCAATAATGCTGGTTCATTCGAACACCATTTGCGGAGATTAAAGCCTCCTGACCGCAGAAGGTCAATAAGGTCAACTTGTAGTTGTTTTGCTGATTCTATGGTATGACTTCCACTCAGCAAATCATCCATATAGAACTGATTTTTTAAGACCTGTGATGCTGCTGGGAAGGTCTCAGATTCATCTTCTGCTAGCTGTTTAAGCGTCATCATAGCTAAGAAAGGGGCAGCTTTTGTTCCGTACGTGACGGTTGCTAGTTGATAATCTTGTAATTGCTGATTAGCTGATGCACGCCAAATGATTTTTTGATATATCTGGTCATCTTCATGAACCAGAATTTGCCTGAACATCTTCTCGATGTCGGCAGTGAATGCATGCTTATACTGTCTCCAATTAAGGATTAATGATAGCAAATCTTGCTGCAAATTGGGTCCTTTGTACATGAGGTCATTTAAACTGTATCCTGATGATGACGATCCTGATGCGTTGAATACCACGCGTAAAGACGTAGTCGTGGACTCCGCACGTTTCACGCAATGGTGTGGTAAGTAGTAACCCAAAGTGTTGTTGCTGTCTGCTGGATGCATGTGTCCTAGCGTGATATATTCATTTATGAACGATATGTAGCCCTCTGCCACGTCTTTCTGTGTTTGGAATTTTTTCTCCAATTGATAAAATTGTGCTATGGCCTTGTGTTTTGATTGACCCAATTTTTCATTTACGTCGGGATGCAGAGGGAGACGTACGACGTATCTTCCGTCAGCCTGTCTTTTTGTTGTTGATTTATAAAATTGTAAGCAATGTTGATCTTCGGCGCTTATTTCGTTGCTCTCTGATATATCTTCGATCTTCCAGAATCTTTGGAAATCGAGCTCATTGATCATGATAACGTTGCAATGATATGATTTTGCTCCATTGGCGTTCCCACAAAGGATCCAGCCAAAGCGTGTCTGCTGTGCTATTGGTAGGCAATCGTTCTCTTTAACAATACCACTCAATATAATTGTTGAATAAATGTCGGCGCCTAGTAACAAATCGACTGGCCGGCTCACGTAAAACTCGGGGTCAGCTAACTGAATATGATCTATAAAAGGCCATGATGGTTTTGCAAATGAATTATTTGGCAAGTTGTTGATTAACTGTTTCATGATGAAGACGTCTGCATTTAAGGAGTAATCATTGTAAAGTGATGATATAGTTATGGACATTACTCCTTTGCAGTTGCTCTCTTTTGCTCCTACGCCAAAAATGACTCCTTTGCAACGTTTACGTTGCAACCCTAATTGCTGGGCGGCGTTTTCGCTGATAATTGATGTTTGTGAGCCTTGATCAATAAGAGCTCGCAATGTTTGATAAGATCCATCAGCTGATTGCACGTGGACCAGTGCTGTTGCTAAAAGTACTTCGCCGGCTTCTTCTTGCAATACATTATTTTTGTGTACAGTCGGTTGTTTGCTTGCGTCATTAGCAGACGGCATGTTCTTTGTTATTTTACCGAGCGCTTCATGTAACAATGTATTATGATCCTCTTTACACAGGCGGCACTTCTTGATAGAGCGGCACTCTTTGCCATGATGATTGTAAAGACAATTTTTGCAAAGCGACAGTTTCGTAATTGTTGTTAGTTTCATGTTAGGTTGTAATTCTAGAAACGTGTCGCAATGGAAAATTCCGTGATTTTTGTTACAAACCGGGCAACTTTGTTGACTGTTATGAGCTGGTTTGAACGAACTTGATTTATTAGCCGAGTAATTTTGATTGCTTGTAAATGACTTGTAATAATGGGATTTTCTTACAGTCGAATTTGATGTTTCTTGGTTATGATATGCCTTCGCAGAGTCTGGTTTGCGCTTTGATGACTCTAATGACGTGAACTTACTCTCCAGAAATTCTAGTAGTTCCTGAAAAGATGGTAAATCCCTGGGGTTTTTTAACGATTCAATGTAGTCGTTATGCGTATCTGCGTCTAGCTTGTTAGAGATGATGTAAACAAGCATCGGGTCCCAGGAGCTTATGTCGACGCCTAAGGCCTTAATGGCATTGAGACACTCGTTGGTCACATCATGCATCTTCTTGATTGCTGCTGCTGATTGATACTGGAGTGTTGGTAAATTCATCAAAATGCTGAGGTGCGAATTGAATATTAGCTTATCGTTGTTGTAACGGTGGTTAAGAATGTCCCAACTGATTTCGTAGTTATCGGAGCTAATATGTAGGTGCTGTATTAATTTTTCGGCTTCACCTTTTAGTTTACTTTTTAAAAACTGCATTTTTTGACCGTTTGAGAGCGACCTATTGTTATGAATGGATTCTATAAATAAATCCTTAAAGGATACCCATTGATGATAGTTGCCGCCGAATGTTGGGATATCCATTTGAGGTGTAGCTTTCTCTCTATGAGTTTGAGACCACATTTTGCTATTGATGGCTTTCTTGACGTCATGATATTTTTTCTCGTGCTTGAAGAATGTTTCTTCGTATTCTAAATTTTCTAATAAGAGCTCGCTATCGATCTCCCAGTGGAGAGCATCGATAACAGACCAACGCACTTGAATGGACTTTAAAATGTCTTCGAACTCCCATTTTTCAGAGACAGCGTCGAGGTTGATGATACTGATAGTTCTTTCAAATGCCTTGAAATTGCTTTTCTGTTTACGCAACATCTCTTCTAACTTGCTGCTAGTGCCCCACTCCCGCGGAGCCGGGTTTCTTTGAAATGGTGGATGAGAAGATGATGCTGTGTCTTGATGATGTGTCTGCCCTTTATCCTCTGCAGACAACTGATTCATGATATATGCTCTTGCTTCGATGTAAAACTCTGATGTTTGCTTGTAATCACTTACAAAATACTCGTCTGATTTATCGTCAAACTCGCACAACTTGATATTATTGCTTTGATATTGTTGCCAATAAGAATCTAAGGTGCTCAAGCGTTTCTTGATGTGTGCCGTTGTCTTCCGGTCGGCGCCATCTTTTTTAAAATTGGTTAGGAGCTGTTTCATAGAATCTTGGATTAACGTTTGATTTGCCAGAAGATCTTCCATTATGCCAGATTAGATGCAAGATAGTGATAAAAGATTGATGACTCACCGAAGTATCCTGGTACACTTACTTCACTGCAATTCCATGTGCAATCCACGTGGTTCACACCCGCGAAGTAGGTCCCACCTTCGGCGGTTCGAAGGACCAAAAAGATGTATGGTTCGCACCTTACACCTTTGAAAGTTTGTAGAATTGAAAGAGTAAATTGATAGAAATTGATTTATTTATACTGAACTGATAGTATTACTAATAATGAGTTTGATGAGGTGAGTCCGCGGCGGCTGATAATGCGCAACTGACGCGTTTTACATAGAACGTGGAAATGGTGCTAATGCTATGTCAGCGTTATGAAAATAATGTGCGGTGTTGCACCGTACATGTGTCATGAAACAAATCATTATATCATATAATATTGCTGATTCGACATTTTTCTAAAACCGAATATGCGATTTATTAAATAGGTAATTGTATTTATTTCCAATATTTACAGATGCTTTACATCTTCCCAGATCACTTGACTATTATAATACATTTATGAAATCGTAGATTCCTATTATTATCAGAGGCCCCATTTTGAGAAATATGTTGATGTCATATTTAAACACGATTTTCTTAAAATGGACATCTTGAGGGTTGGTATAGTATTGCATAACAGCGTCCAACTTTACTATTGTCGCAGGGAGCTGTCGAATGCGACGATCGTATGTTCACAAAACCGTTATACTCAATGCGTTTCGAAAAACTTTTGCGAATGCGTTTGCTCACATCGATTAACGTTACGTTTTTAAGGTTTTTTGTAATTCAAAATGGCTGCCGCTACAGCTGTCAAAGCAAACAGACTAAAGAATTCAATTGTTGGAGAAATACAGTGAAAAGTGATATTATGATTGAGCCTTCCTGCTCTACGCCATTCTACGCCGCGGAAATCTATTAGTAATCTAAAAAGTACGAAAAAATTATCAAATTCTTCGGGCGAAATACCAGAACTGTTTCATTTCTAACTATGGCGTTCTTACGGACGAACAGGGATTACGCCAAGGATGCTTAAGATCTTCTTCTATTCAGTACTAGTCTCCGCTAGATGCGAAGCTGACAGCAATAGCAAGGATATGTGCGGAAATGTGACATGAAATGGATTTCGTAACCCTGTAGTGCTAGGTACTAGGAGTCTTAGAATCGGAGATCAGGCTGGCAAACAGCTCTAAATACTGGTTTAATAGCTAAAACTGGTGAGACTTTTTGATTACTGGAGTTATTCCCCTTTTTTTTCAATTTATGTTAAAATTATATTTCTGCATCTGGTTGGCAGTTGGCAAAGGGCCCCTGTAAGTTGTCCCTGTTCCCACTTGCAAGCAGCCACTCTTGACCATTAGTTTAATAGAAATAGGTAATTATAAATTGAAGTTTCATTTTAATTAATTTATTGAATACCCAATAGGTTTTCCAAGCATTACCTTCTATCAATTTTCAAGTTGTTAAGTGCTGAGAAATAACCTTGCAGAGGTCTGTTTCAATCACCGAAAAACATTTACCTTGCTACTCCGCTACTCTACTAGTGTTTTTTTTTTAGGAGAAGGCTGCATGAAAACAACACCAGCAAGAAGTGTAACATCATCTGATGATGATGATGATGATATCCTGAGGTCCCACAGCAAGGTTATTGAAGGATTTGAAGTAGGAACTTCCAATCATTGCAGTCCTGTTTTGGTTTCTAGGTCTTGATGGCTAATTATATTATTGACATAAATACAATGTATTTGTATTTAAGTTCTTTGTGTTATCAGGGAAATGCTGACTTTGGTCTGAATAAAAAGGATTTTGTTTTTAGTTCAATTCTTTTAATTTTTCTATATTTTATGTCGCAGGGATTTAAAATATAGTACTAGATTGTCAATGCAAGATCTCACAGCAGTTAGTATTCTAAAATTTCTAAATATATCAAGCACCATGAAAGCAATAACTAAATGTTATTCAATATTTCCATGCATGTATGTATAGCTGTCTGGAATATAAAGTGCACAGTAGACAATATGTGGTCTTATCGCTTAATAGCAATCACTATCAGACAACCAATAAGACAGAAATCCCGGACTTCCCATACAAAATTGGCTCTTGTCTGTTTCGTGACAAATAAATAGAGATGGAATCTAATAAGATAACAGAAACTTAACATAGTGTGGTGAATCAAGCCCCAAAAGTCATAATGATTGTCCTTTTAAATTAAATGAACCATCACTATGATATTTACTGTAAAACAGTTTCACAGTGAGTCAAGAATTGGTTCCTAGTACACAGAGAAGAGCAAAACACACAAAACTTAATAAGCACACGGTTAAATAAAAATAGGCAACATTTATTTTGGTGTAGGTATTATTTTAATATTGCTAATTTAGTGTAGTGGCATATAAAAATAAATGGGGTTGCAGGATGGGCAAAATGCCATTGGTCCTCAACTCTCAACTCTCCACCTGATGAATATAGAATGGGCCTCAGTCATAGTTATGAAATGTTATTGCAATTTTTTATGCCAACTTCGATCTGAACGATTTGATGAACATCTGAATGTCTAAAATAATCTGAAACAAAATCCATAAAATAATTAGTTCAATGAAAATCTCTTTTGTACAACTTGCAGCCATTCTCGGAAATGTTCATTAATATGCAACTTAGAACTCATACGTTTTTTGAGTTGTTTGTAAAGAAAAGATATTCATAGATGTATAGACGTGATTTATGTACGTATGTATGTAAAATATGTTAGACCAAGTTCTGTTGTTTTAAAGAAAATAAGGCATCAGGCCAACACACAAACCTTTTCTTTGAGGTTAGTTCTGCAACGATGCAGCCTAGCCAGTTCTTCTTAATTCGTATGTTCAACTCTGAACGATCGTCATCTTTATTCTGTTTGTTATGCTTCCTTTTATTGTACTATTTTTCCAAGTACAACAAAACAATTCTCACTTTAATAAGTACAACAAATAATAATTCAATTCAATTCAAATTTAGGAAAAAGTCAAACGTCAAACGTCAAAACTTCAAAAGATATCAATAGTGTTGCCAGCGCCCATCTTTCAATTGCCGAGTTCAATGAAGATTTTTCTTGAAAGATTTAAAGTTCCAATATTACGGTGTACATTATTGCTTACCTACTAATAGCTTTTAATTACTATTGACTCAGTATAGATTTATATTAGACTAGCTGTTGCCCGCAACTTCGTCTGCATAGAATTCGTTTATCGCTATCCCGCAGGAATTACGCAATTTTCCGGGATAAAAAGTAGCCTATGTGTTATTCCAGACTATAATCTATCTATGTTCCAAATTTCGTCCAGATCTGTCCAGCCGTTCTGGCGTGAAAGAGTAACAAACATCCAAACATACTTCCAAACTTTCACATTTATAATATTATTATAGTAGAATTCGGAATAACAAGGCTTTTCGGTTTAGTAAAATGTCGTGAGTTTTCAATCCGCACTGGGCCCTATCCAATAGCAAAATTCCTTTCATTCTGAGAGGCCTGAGCGCCTGTGCCCGGCAGTGGGCCGTATATAGGCTGGAAGATGATGATTATTATTATTACAAATATAAATTAATATACTACAATAATAAAATATCTGTTAACCCATAAAAAATATTTTTTTATACGACAAGGAAGGCAAACGAGTAAGTGAGTCACCTGATGGTAAGCAAGCAAGTAATTTTATCCCAATTATTGGTTTACATTTAGATTAATTTTTTTGTTTAGCATAATACGTTATAAATAAAAATAATACAGTTTTAAACATACATAAAATAGTAATAATAATTATAATAACTGAAATTAAAGTTAGTACCAATGTTTTAAACAATACACGTGTACGGTCTATGCAAACCGCACATTCCACATGTCAGCATTTTACGTTAAGTTGTATTATTTAACAATGTTATTAGTATTAAGCAGTGCACGCTCAACGCCCGCAGAGTGCACCGGTGTATCATTTACTTAGTTATCAAATAAATCATCAGTACAGTAAAATCTGCAGTGTATCACTTCTATCAGTATCAATTATCATCTAAAGTGTGTACGAGAGCATTGTCCCGTACAAAACGTATCTTATTTCTCATTATGAAATCACGGTAATTGCTTTAGAATTGGCAACACTGATTGGAACTTAACATAGACCGTACGGCAAACGCGCTCGATGAGTTCCGCGTTAACGTATTCGAAGGTGAGCGCGTTCACGAAAACTTATACTCGCAGTCTTTGTTGTGCAAACTTTCCGCTGGTGGCGCTGTTCACGTTTTCATAGTAATTGCTATTTTAACGCAAACGCGTGCGAGACGTATTTTGGGACTGAAAACTTACACTAAGCATACTGGTTGTCTAACTCGCTCGCAATGGCATTCGTGTTCGTTTTGACAGTTCTTGTATGAATGTGACAGCTAGCTAGCTGGCTTCAATCAGCTGATTCCGATGCCAATTGTCAGCCTATATATAAGCTGTCAAAATGAACACGATGGCGATTGCGAGCGAGTGTATGTACTAGCTTCTGCCGGTGACTTCGTCTGCGTAGAATTATACATAAAAACCTTCCTCTTGAATCACTCTATCTATTAAAAAAAACCGTATCAAAATCCGTTGCGTAGTTTTAAAAATTTAAGCATACATAGGGACATAGGGACAGAGAAAGCGACTTTGTTTTATACTATGTAGTGATAGTGATGTAGTATTTAGGGTAATGGCTGATGTAGCAAACTATCCCCCCTTTCTTTACTACGTCTCCCTCCGTCACGCGTCACGCACAAAACTCGCCAAAACTCCTGTGTTTCTATTAATTAATGCTATTAGAACATTTTGAGTTCGGCCCGTAATTTAATACTTTGTTATTCGATTCCGTACCTGATTAATTAGGAGGGCTGATATGAAACGTAGCCTGTAGCTTCCGCCCAACTTTGCCCTTAATAAGGCAAGTTTGGTACAAAACGTCTTTTTAAGTGAAACTTGGCCGCTTTGACGGGACGAGGGGCCCGAGTGATTAGATGAGACTTTTCAGTACGTGCCTCGTAAACAAACCGTGTATATAGATATTTATAAACAGGCTAGCTTTTAGCCGCGACTTCGTTCCCGAATTAAAACTTGTAAAAGATAAAAAAAAGATAAAACATGATTTATTGCCACTAACAACAATTACAACAAAAACTTGCATCCTAGGCAGTTTGACTTTTCCAAGACTCTTCACAAACTTCCAACAATTATCATATGAACACAAAGCCTTGACAAATTACATACCTATATATTGGTCAAAAATAGATAAAAATTGGTTCAGTAGTTTTTGAGTCGTGAACAAACAGAGACGGTGAACCACGCGTTACTGAGAAAAAGGGTGTCAGGCAGACGGACGGACAACAAAGTGATCATGATCATTAGGATTCTGCTTCTTCCGACCGAGGTAAGGAATCCTAAAAACCAATTGATCGTCACAACTAGGTACTAAATATTTTAAACAAGGTTTACTCGCTAAATTTCTATTGTAAAAAAATACTACACTGCGTTTACAGATAATGAGAAAGAAAGAAAGAAAGAAAGAAGACATTTATTCCTTTTTGCAAGACACACAAATATAAGATAATATACCCACACAATTTTATAGAAAAGAAACAAGGTAAAACAAAAAAACATAGACATGAAAAATAGATCATCAGCGTTGTGTGTCTTCGCAAAAGTGAAACGATGAGGTTACTTTCTGTTTGATTAAATACAGTTCTTGGATTCTATTCTCTGGAGTCTACCCTATACGCGTTTCGGAACTAGTTTGCTAAGGAATACCATCCAGATTACATGCATTATTTTTTAATTTTACAAATTAAATTGATTCCAAACAAAATTTTCCTAAAAAGTATTTTTTTACTGTTGCGCCATCGGCCGAGCTCCCCACAACTTCTACGATGAACAATAACCAATGAACATAATGTTTCTAAATCAAATACTGCACAGCATCTCATATTTTATGTATGAAGCAAACCGTGTCCGTTTCTAGAAAAATATGTCGGACGCTATCGCCTCAACGGTCCGAGTTATTTACGCCCGACAGCGTCCGAGATTTGAATAGAAGATTAATTGTAAAGATAAGACGTTACCTATAAGTTTATCGCGTCGTGTACCCAATTGATTAAGACGTATGGCGTTAGGTGTGGGGATGAGGGGATAAATCATACCGCCCTCGCCCCGGGGGAAGTTCCCAACTTAATATACTGGGAAAAAGTAACCCGATCCTTGCCGGACAAGGAAATACACTTTTAGTGCCGACACACTTCGGTCCGCGAGTTCGCTTCATGTAAATGAATAGCTACAGCTTTCGGGGTCTTTTATCTTCTTTGGTAAAGGTGAGTATCTACTGACCGCTAGATAACTGCTGTGAAACCTAGCTTAAGTGCTTTGACATTTTTCTATGATCAATAGAAATACCTTCATTTATTACCTGAGTAGTTCTAAACAGATTCGTCCTTATCTGTTGTATTGCGTTACTTTTGACAAAAGTGTTTACTGTAAGAGACTGCGTAACTTTCTATGAATGGGGGTCTGCACCGTTATGTGGCAGGTGTTTATATTATAATGTGGTTTAATTTTTAATTTACTCTGCTGCAAATGATTTCCTAGAAGCTACTTATCATGTACAAGTAAAGCGCTTTATTATCTAAAAATGCTTTTTTTTTGGGAAACATTCATTCTTTTTCAAGCAGGTCACCATTCCTGCACTCTGTTTTAAATTAGACACCTTGATGTCTTTCTCCTAGCCAGTTTACGTAATATACATCCGAGCAATTTTTCTTCACTGCACTTTAACACTCCGCCTTGAATTGGACCGAACATGCGTGTGCAAACGAAAAGAAAAACACTGTAACTGTTAGCCAATTTTATTTTACCTCTCGCTCCTGCACACTTCGGGTCCAAACCGAGCTCCTTAATAGATCCACAACCAGGGTTGTCACCTAAATATAACAATTAATGCGTCCGATTAATAATTGGCTAACTACGGCAATCCTTTACTCGTAGGCTGAGTCGGTGGCGGCACCTCGCGGCGGCGGCCATAAATCAGCTTCCAGGAAGCGACGACGGAGGCCTGGGGAGAGAAATACAGTAGGCTAAGTTAAGAAACGTATTAGAAAGGTATAAGTAGCAGTGGTAGTAGTAGGTGCATGGCGTCCATAGAACTCGATTCCACCGGCTTGCCTATTTTAAGGCAGTTGGGCATTTTTATTGCGCAGAATTAGAGGAAAAGGCTAGTTAAATGCCCTTCGGCTTGCCTTCTGATTTACTTGACGCCACGCCACTGGTAGGTACCTAAGTAAATGCTTTAGTGTACAAAAATAAAGAAACAAATACAATTGTCAATAAAATGAAAGGTTTATATGATGCACATAGTTGAACTTATATGACTTTTTTAATTGTTAAGGGATAGTACACTCGGGTTAGTTGACCTACGAAAGTATTGATCACTTTAAACGTTTGTCATAAACTTTGACGTAACAGTTGTCAATATGTCAATTTAACTTTACAAATGATTCTCTAATTTGGAATGAAAAGGTTCTAAGCATGCTCGTCATTTGCATGGGCCTACATTGAGCAACTTGAAAACACAACTAAGACTGTGTTTAAATTAGACCACAGAACGCCTACTAAAGTTGCCATTATGTGGACAGTGCGTGTAATTTTACTTTAGAGTTTTTTTTCTCTCCTTGAATATACGATGTCTGCAATTTGATGAAAATATTTAACCATAATAACATTTTACAAAAAAGAAATGTGATAAACTCTATTCAGTAGTGTTAAAACCGGATTAAGCAGCTATTATTTTTCCAGCAAGTTTTTACGCATTCAAAATGAAAATGAAAATGAAAATGAATTTTTTTTTTGCAAATTGGCCGCCAAGGGCTCTTTTACATCTATTGTCTTTTTGAAACTACCAGCGCATTCGGAAAGACCATTGCCAAGAAGAATGCGCATTAGACATGACTTCGACCCGACATTGCGACCACAGTGCGTGTACTATAGTAGGTAGCATCTGGGGGTCTCTTCGTGTTTCTTCAGCTATTGGCCTACTGTATCCCGTCTCTCTTAGCGCGAGGGGAGGCGATTTAATTAAATCTTGCATCGAACTCCTGAGGCCTGCCGCCAGCTAACGAACGCCCATTGTACTGTAAACGCGTGCGCCGACTTTTTGCGACGAATTAGTTTTGATTAGGTTTTCAAACGAATCCATTGTAAATAGGGTAAGCGATGTTTGGTGGCTAAGAAGGCCTTTTTAACCACCGACGCAAAAAGAAGGGTGCTATAAGTCTGAAGTCGATGTCTGCGTGTGTGTCTGTCTGTCTGTGGCATTGTAGCTCTCAAGGGGGTGAAGCGATTTCGTTGCGGATTTTTTCATTTGAAAGCCAGTTTCCTTGCGGTGGTCCTTAGCCATGTTTGGTAAAAATCGGTTAAGTACCTAGTTATTATTTTATTAATGAGTGAGGTTTTTTATTTTTAATTTATTGAACGAATTGTTATGTTGGGTGATGCTACCGAAGCTGGGTGGTAAAGGAACGTCGTGGTTGGCGATATGTCGGTCAGCGCGGTGTGTAACAAAGCACAGGCTGTATGGACCCTGTTCCCTTTGCCTATCCTCGGAGGGATGAAAAACATAAAAAGTGTCAAAAATCAATGTAAAATTATTTAATACACACATACATACCGTCACGCCTTTCCCACAGGGGTAGGACTACTTTATTCCACTTGCTACGGTCCTGACATATTTCTTTCGCTTCATCCACAGTCATCAATCTCTTCATACATGCTCGTCGGTTTCGGGTACTCCTGACCTGACCTTTTTCCAAAACGTCTCCTATTTGGTCTCGGAACGTCCGTCTAGGCCTTCCCCTCCCAACGTAACCATTCACACTCCCCATATAGATCTGTTTAGTTAGTATACTTTAGTTTGGATAGCATGATTCCGATGATTTATGACCTCACTCGCCGCTTGGTTTTGAGAAACTATAGTGCCACTCCAAAAAAAAACGTCCCACGCGTTTGGTTTTTAGCTTGCCACAAAGGAACGTTACAGGTAGCAAGATAAGTATACGTAGAGGCGAGCTTATCCCTTAAAGGGGTTCCATGAGGTATTATAATTAAAGTAAGTTGAAATTAGAAATTGGATATATCTTAGGAAATATTGTCTGATTACCTTGCTGCATTCTATTGGAGAAGTGGGGTCTTCTGTTACAGGTATCTTGCATACCTACCAGGAGGTCCCTAACCTTCTCATTATGTACCTACTCCTGAATGTTAAATAAATATATTTTCATTTCCATTTTTCATTTTCATTTTTCATTATCATTTTTCATTTTCATTTTTCATTTTTCATTTTTCATTTTTCATTTCTCATTTTTCATTTTCATTTCATTTTCATTATCCTCTGCGTGTCGTAGTCGGATAAAAAGTGAGCATCTCTTGACGTCAATACAAACTCCTGAGTAGCTCATATTTCAGTTAAGGGGCTCTAAATAAGGCTTTACTACGTAAATGAGCTCCGAATATCGCTAATTAATATAAGGGTTGGATGTGGGATCTGTTAGCGCGACGCTATTTACGACTCGCGCTTCACTGATTTATTTTAATTATGTTCTGTTGTAATAAGTTTGGGTGGAGTTATCTTTATGGGTTAAGATTTTATGGTATAAGAAATGTTTGTGTTGGATTTTAGGTTGATTAGGCATAAGCTTAGTTCAGCTTGTTTAGTATAGGAAGCTGCAACTATTCGCCGACAGATACAATACCTACAATACAATACAATACAATACCTAACTCTTTATTGAACACCACATACCTATAACCACCAAAACAGAAAAAAAGTATACAGAATATTACAAGGTACAATAGGCGGCCTTATCGCTACAGAGCGATCTCTACCAGGCAACCATAATGGACTGGAGAACAGAACAGATCTGAGCAGGCGGGGCAATTTAGAATATATATTAATATACTAAGTACTGAAATACATAATATATTATACATGAAAACACATTTATAATAAATGGAGATATAAATAGTCACATACACACATACCTAAAAAAGCCAGCTACAAGGTTCATGCACAAGATGACAGATAGTGCTCTTTCAACATAGATTTAAATATGGGTAAAGATTTAGCGCGCCTTATTATAGGCAAGTAATTCCACAACCGACAGATGTCGCTGTACGAGTTTTAAACTTGGTATCGAAGTGTCGTTCTACAAAGCATAATGTGCGACAGTTTGAATTACATTGTGAGGATCTTTTGCATGTTAAAGGAGAGTAACTGTTTTAGAAGTCAGTACCTATAGGTATAGAGTTGGTTTAAAGTGCGACTAACACTTTAACAAGCATTTTTTTTTGTTGTAGTTGCTTCTCTTCCCACGCAGATGGTAAAAGCCCATCGAAGGAATGGGCGACAGTCTAAGGAATCATGTTATAAGCGATGCGACTAGCAACCCACTATTTTGATTTCCCTTTCCATATACGCCCTTAATCATGTTATACGTGGCTTTAAGGTTTTGGTACCTTAGTCTCTGTCTACCCCGTAAGGGATAAAGACGATTGAAGTGAAAGGTACTTTAATACGAGTATTATGTAGGTAGGATGGATGAAAATGATTTTACACTACCATACCTACTTACCAACAGTCAGCAAAGAAGCTTGCATTAAAAAAAGAGAAAAAAAAATCGTAATATAAAAAGTATATGAGTGGGTCTGTCTGTACGTTACCCGCTCTTTTTCATTACCTATGTTGAGAGTAAGTAGAGTAAATCTTGCATCCTTGTCAGATTTATTCGTAATGGAGGGTAAATATAAAAGATTCATGACATTCTATTCATGATTACTTGCAACGTTACGTTAGTGCTTGAACAGAGTATGGAAAAACGGAGAAGTGGGTCAACCTATTAAGTTTTTTTTAAATAAAACTGCCCTGAAACTCAATTAGTTTTTGTATACCTACTAGCTATAATAAAAAATACATTTATATTTTTGCCTTCTTCTTCGTAACAAATAAACTCTAAAACTACTGTACTTTTACCGGTTTCAAAAATTCTTTCACCATTTGAATGGCAGGTTACATTATTCCTGAGCAAATGAAAAAGATTAGGTACTTAAATTACATGGTTGATGGTTATACATGGTTTCGGTTAGTTGTAGTTAAATGTTTAAGTAGGTACTTAAGTAATAGACAAGAATAGATTTGCATCACATACACTCTTTAAAGCCTTGCCTACCCCGTGAGAGATATAGACGTGATGTTACATTCACTTACACGTACCTACAGGAACCACTAGCCAAATTTACGTGTCTATTCTCTGTTGCAGCTAAAACAGTCTTTTAATAGAGTGTTTCTTTCAAGTTTGATATTTTGATTCCATTTTCACCTATACGCCCACAATCTTGCTAAATGTGGCCTGTTGGTACATGTTACCTTAGGCTCTGTCTGCCCCGTAAGGGATGAAGACGTGATTTGTGTGTGTGTGTGTGTGTGTGTGATATGTTAAATACCTTTCTCGTGCGAACCGACGCGGGCTGCTAGTATTTTAGTAAATGTATAGCTATTTCACTAGGTCCATCTCACAGACGGTTAAAACTCCGCGTCTTTCCATACTACGAGGCACGAAGCAAACCCATACCTAGTGAATAATGAATGCATAAGGTCACCTACGGGACAGGCGCTCAAACATATGCAAATCCTTGGAGGGTGCGTCTTTGCTGAAGAGGTCTCTGTTCCATACAAACACTGGCCGCAGTGTAACTGCTGCCTGATTAAAAGTAAAAAACAAAAAACTTAACTCCATTACCCACACACCAATACCTTAGTCGGGAATTTTTCTAAAAAAAAACCACTTAGCCTTTTTTTTTTAATTATACAGATGGCAGAACCACAGCACTATTGATTTTAGTAAAAGGCAAAAAGCGACGTATTTTTTTCATTCGTTTTCATGGATAGGTACAAGATGGAAAGTTGAAAATTGTATGAAATCTTTGGGACACACTTTTCCTTCTCCACTTATTTTCTTTTCTTTGTAGGCTAAGCGAACGACTTGCTGAAATCTTCCCGTAACGATTTTAATACATATCTACCTACATATATCACGTCATTATCCCTCACGGGATAGACAGAGGCTAAGGTAACAAAACCTTAAGGCCACATTTAGCATGATTAAGCGCGTATATAGGTGGAAAGGGAAATCAAAATAGTGATAGGTTGCCCAGATTCTAAGACTTTCGCCTATTCTCTCGATGGGTTTTTACCATCTGCACGAGAAGAGAAGCAACTGGTAAATTCAATGTTTTTTCTTTACTCCTAGACCAGCATGGAAGAAACGATTTTAAGCGACCTTGTATTATCCAGGTCGTGCTACATAAAATTTCCTAAACCTTTAACTACGGGAAGTCAGTCATGTAGGTACCTACTAAATTGGATGAACTCGTCGATTTTCCTTAATAAATATCTACCTAATTTCTTTAAGATGCCAGTAACTAGTTTAGGATTCTTGATCTAAAGTAAATCTCTGAGTGTGCCAGTTAAAGTAACACCTGGCTCTATCCTCGGCTTGAGTCCATTTTTTCAGGCGACGATCGATCCGCTGCGGTTTCAGCCGCGCCACTTAATGAAATAGAAATCAGCGACCTCTGAAGACGAGCTCCTCACCCTCCGTCCCTCTCCCGCCCGCGCCCACCCCCAAGCGACAGACAGGGACAAAACATATTTATACAAAGTCAAAGACGACCGAGTGGGATAGCTGTATTCATTATGAATATAATGCGGTAACGGTTGTGTCCGTGCGTCTGCACGTGGTCGTTTCTATGTGTGCGTGGGGCTTTTCTCAACAACGCTGAATCAATATTCCATCTTTGTGATGAAACGATGACCGGTTTAGGGTTCAGTTCAGATGTTATCTGCTTATTAAAAGTTACGTCGTTATAAATGCTCAGTTGCTCCAAGGTTCGTTCATATGCAAACTTTTTAATTTACTTACGGCAGTTTATAATGCTGGCAATTAAGACTTTGACTATAAGAAAAAAAACTATAAGAAAAAAAATCAACCCGTACCCGAAATAACCAACCGCGAGTCGTAATTTGAAAAAAGAACGCAACGCTGACTTCAATCGATAACGAGAAGTGAACGTCTCGCGTTGTGGTTGGTTTGCGGTTAAATGGGCGTGGTCTGCGGTTTTATTTACGATCTGCTATTGGTCGATCACCTGACCTTTGTGGTTAGTCCTGCGGTTTCTAAGATTTTCACCCTTGGAAAAATAGATAGAGGAAAATATATGGCAGGGAGGGCTGCGATTGGTCGACGCTGATAATTTTGCGGTTAACCGCGAAACGCTATTCGTTAAGATAATAATGGGTTGTGTGGGTGCTTATTGGGAGGATTTGTCGCGGGTTGTTTGAGGCGACGCGAATTGCGACTGGCTGCCAACAAAACAGGGCGAAGTGTCGATTCGCGGTCTGGGAACTAATCGACGCTTGACAAGACCCCTTCTCTGTGATTGGCCACCTAAGTATTATGTTCGAATGCAAAAAAATCTTTTTATCTTTCGCATCCTCTTTCTTCTGTAAGATAGTGACGAAAATTTTCGTTCTGTTAGTGAAAAACTCAAAATGCGCCCTCTATCGGTAGAGCGACGAACTTTCAAGTGACTATTTTTAACAAAACGCCTCGAGTGCGAACCTTTTCGCTTTCTTCGTGTTCTTAAGAACGCAAACGTCTTGTAAGAAAGTCCGCTCGCCCACCCCAAAACGCACACAACGATGCCAGACTCAGCTACTAGCAGAGGGGAAACAACTTCTCAACTGAAAAACATCCCCTTCACTATTAACTTTCTTTGATTTTAAGATCTTTTGCTTCTAAGACAGTCTTACAAACTGCTCAATGCAAAAACGACGAAACACTCGACCGAGAAAGTTGACTTACGTCGTTTTAGTTTTCGTTCAACATTTCCTTTTCTCGAACAGAAGTCGAGAGAAAACATTTTCAAAATTGTTTCAAGTCATTCTTAACTTTATCCTAGTACATTAGAGTACATTTTCCTTTGCAATGGCGCGAAAGTTAAGTTTAAATGCGGCCAGTATCATTTTTGGCTTCTTTTCAAGCGCGCGTGTGTGAGTGAGCGTATGTACACGGGTATGAAAAAGGTGGCGTGCGGTGGCGCTAGTGTGTTAGCGGTTCCGCACGAAACTCAGAGATGGCAGCACGGGTCCTTTGTGGTTAGCGGTCGGAACTCGAGCGCGAAGCGAGGAAGATACTGGGTAATAGCTTTTGCAATTATTTTAATGTACCATATAGGTATTTAAGAACTTACCTAAGTTAAGAGAGAGAGTAACATGAAAATGAAAAAAAAAATGCCGAAGACCTGAAGCCTTGGCTACCCCTTGAGGGATACAGGCGTGATGACATACAGGAACCACTAGCCAAATTTTACGTGTCTATTCTCCGTTGCAGCTAAAACAGCCTTTTAATAGAGCGCTGTTTCTTTTAAGTTCGATAATTAAGTTATTTTGCCAAAGGAATTATTTTTCCGATTTTTTTCTCAAAAACATAGAATGTACCACTTATTTCTCTTCCCGCGCAGATGGTAAAAGCCCATCGAGGGAATGGCCAAAAATCTTAGGAATCATGTTATAGGCGATGCGGCTAGCAACCAGTCACTATTTTGATTCCCCTTTCCAACCATACGCCCACAATCATGCTAAACGTGGCCTTTATCGTCTACCCCGTAAGGGATAAAGACGTGATTTATGTATGTAGGTATGTATGTGTGTAATTATTTTTCAGTAATTTCCCCAGTTGTCGGCTCCTATCTACATGTAACAAGTGCAAGCTGCTGTCTAGCGGCAGGATTACCAAGACCCGTGAAACTTGTAAACTGTGAAACTACAACGAATTCAGAGCTCATAACATAACTGATATGGGATACGGGCGTAAAAGGCACTTAGTATAACATCGGGCGGCTGCAGATGGGGTGTGTTCCACACTGTACCAACAATAATTTGTTTCAAGTTTTTAACAGTCTTATTTTAGCTTCACTAAACTTGTAGTTAATGTGAGAATTTGTTTCAAGTTGATACGTAGGTACACACTTACGGGGAAGACAGAGCCTGAGGCAACAAAAGCTAAACGCCACGTTTAGCATGATTGCAGGCGTATAGGTGGAAAAAGGAATCAAAATAGTGATGGGTTGCTAGCCGCATCCCCTATAACATGATTCCTAAGATTTTTGCCCATTACCCTCGATGGGCTTTTACTTGGTATCTTCATTGTTCAAGTCGTTAACAGTCTTATTTTAGCTTCACTTGTAGTTCATATAACTAATACTACATAGGTACATACATAAATTACGTTTTTATCCCTTACGGGGTAGATATAGCCTAAGGTAAGACCTAAAAGCTGCGTTTAGTGTGATTTTAGACTAGGTGGAAAGAATCAAAATAGTGATGGGTTACGAGCCATAGAGCCATCCACATGATTCTTAAGATTTTGGACTGAACTAAAGCTCTGCTAAGATAATTTTGAACGGCTGCGCAAAAAAGTGTTTTGAAACCGGAAAATAAAGTACTTACAAACTTTCATAGGGACGCGTAAAATTGTACAGTTGAGTGAACCGCTCGGGTCAAAAGTCATTATCTTCCCACATCCCTACTAATATAAAAAATGATAAAGTAACCCTGTCTGACTATCCGTTACCTTTTCATGCTTAAACCGCTGAACCGAATTAGTTGGAATCCAGTTTAGGATAGTTTTTATCCCGGTAAACAGCATAGTTCTCGCGGGATTGCGATAAGCGAATTCTGCGCGGACGGAGGCGCGGGCAACAGCTTTATTATAACGAAAGGAACACAAACGCTGAATATTGACCCAGGTTTGCGGAAATTTGTAGGTACCTATACAATATGTTTGTCTTAACTGTATGTTTTTGTGGTTTGTTTGTGTCACATCTTGC
Organism: Pandemis cinnamomeana; assembly: GCA_932294345.1. Lineage (NCBI taxonomy): Eukaryota > Metazoa > Arthropoda > Insecta > Lepidoptera > Tortricidae > Pandemis > Pandemis cinnamomeana. The sequence continues at coordinate 5,613,895 of OW028715.1, read as the reverse complement.
AAGTTGAATTTGACGCAGTTCTAGTGGTCGTATTGCCTTGAAATTTGGTACACACGTTGGATGGATGACAATACAAACGCTGTCAACAAAATATAGTCAGCAAAAACAAGCTTGCGTAATTTTTTTTGACAAAAAATATTAATTTGCCGTTGGGTTCACAGTGAAGCAAACCAGGCGCGGAGGGAACAAGCAATTTTCTGGACTATTTATTCGTAGCTGGTCACATTAAATCGCGACTGCCATGTTTTAGTGCGGAACCCTCATTAAACTCCGTTCGTCTACGGATCTACAGATTTGTATGTTAGAGGAAGCTGTGGTAAGATTTGAAGAAACGCTTTGGGAGTGGGCGTATCCTGTAGAACCTTTTCTCATAGAATTTCACAATAATTTCTTTGGCAGGTGTATGGTTAGTCTTTATGACATTTGCAGTGACAAGGTCCCGCGGTGGCACGCGATTCTGTTTCTTTCTAATGTTTTATAGTTTTTTTTGGTAGAGTAGTTAGGTATGGATGTTCATATTATTACTGTAGTATGTTTTGCACCCATTGTAGGCATGTATGTATCTAGTTCGGATTTTTCTGATTAGAAAGAAGGTGTACCTACATACGCGGACGTGTGCGGAGTAGACAGAGCCTAAAGTATCTAACAATAAAGGCCCTGTTTAGCATGATTTTGGGCGTAAAGTTTGAAAGGGAAATCAAAATAATGATGGGTTGCTAACCGCGCGTTTAACATGATTCCTAAGATTTTCGCCCATTCCCTCGATAGGCTTTTACCATCTGTGCGGGAAAAGCTACTGGTACCTACATTCTCCATTTTTTTTGCTCCCAGACCAGCATGGAAGCAACCCGTAAGGGATAAAGACGTGATTCATGTATGTATGTATGCAAAAAGAAGGTGTATACCATATTTGAACTAAATAGGTTCAGCGGTTTTAGCAATTTATTTATTTTTTAAATGAATAGGAAGGCAAACGAGCAAGTGGGTCACCTGATGGTAAGTGATCACCACTGCCCATAGAAACCCGCAACCCCGGAGGGATTGCAGATGCGTTGCCAACCTAGAGGACTAAGATGAAATGCCTCTTGTGCCCGTAATTTCCCCGGCTGTCTTACTGAAATAAAAGGTAAAGGCATGAAAAGGTACCATACAAACAGACAGAGTTTTTCGCATTAATAATATTAGTAGGGATTAGTTGGGATTTTAAGCAATTCGTGCCAAGCCATAATTTTTCAATCACCGCTTTACAGGACCCGGTCATGAAAACAATTGCCTGTCAGGTGCAGCTGTAATTTGGGAATCCCGATGCGAATTCCGAATAAGGCAACCAAGGGCGTGCAGTGGGTTCTGACAGAGGGTAGGCATATTGACAACAAAACCCGTATTGGTACGAAGCGTGGTGAGCAAGTTTGCGTATATGCTTACAAGCACTGCTTATTTATTTATTTATTTATTTATAGGCCTGTAAGGGATGAACGCGTCTGAAGGCAACGCGTCCTCTAGAGCTGTCTGAGTTAGCGAAAGCGAAATAAAGCCTCTCCGTTTGTCAATCTATACTAATGTTATAAAGAAGTAAAGGAGGTATGTCAGTTTTTGGGGTTAGGGGGTCCGGATCTACTGAACCTAGTATGCAAATTCCTTTACTAGTAGACGGCCACATTATTTATGAGAGGCTATATATATTATTTAATCGGCAATAACGAGTCTTCTATAATATATTTCAGTTTTTGCCATTAAAGAAAAAATATTGGTACCTAAGTATAAAAGATGTATGTATGTATGTATGTAAACTCTTTATTGTGCGAAATAAACAAGACAAATACAATTGACAAACACTTAGATACATGCACAAAGGCGGACTTATCTCTTTAAGGGATCTCTTCCAGTCAACCTATAGGTATGTATAAGAGGAACACTATTTTTTAGGACTAACTAAAAAGACTTACTAGTCGAACCATTCATCGTAACCCACTAGAAAACCTTGTAATTAAGTAAACGACCGACATGTTTCAGATCAATCCGTGGTCCTTCATCAAGGCAAGTCCAAACGAAATCATAACGATCTTCCTTTTAATAATTAATAATTATCGACTCCTTTTAGTATTTTATTGAATCAGACCTCATTTGCGGAGGTCCATTTCAATGAACAAAAACATTCACTTGCTACTTCAATACTTGACTCTGTTACTCTTTTGCTTGTCTCTTTTTAGCTTTAAAGAGAGAATTAACGTAACTTCGACGACCGGATGGCCTAGTGATGGTGGATGGGATAGTGGTTAGAGAACCTGACTATGAAGCTTGAGGTCCCGGTTCGATCCCCGGTCGGGGCAGATATTTGTATGAAAAAAATGAATGTTTGTTTTTGAGTCTTGGATGTTTAATGCGTATTTAAGTACTTATGTAAGTATTTTTATCCGTTGTCTAGTACCCATATTACAAGCTTTGCTCAGTTTGGGACTAGGTCAATTGGAGTCAATTGTCCCTAGATATTTATTTTATTTACTGATAGAAAGAAAGAAAGAAAGAACTGTTTATTTGCTTAGAACACGTACAAAAGGATGTTAATTTAGCACTGGAAGCAGTATTCAGCCGATACATCAGCATGCAAATTATAATAATACAATAAATCTGATAAAATGTCACAAATTAAAAACTAAAATTAACTAATCATTGCCTAATTTACATTAAATTAAATTAATTACATTTTGAAAAATCCATGAATTCCTTAACACTATAGAAACATTGTTCTTGCAACCTAATCGTCAATTTATTTTTAAAATCAAGACCATGATGTAGTGTCCGCAAATCCCCCGGAAGATTATTAAAAATTTCAATAGCCATGTTAAAGGCATTCCTTTTGTAAATGCCTGCACGACATCGCGGATGATGCAGAAGATCCCCATACTGCGCTCTTTGATGCCTATCAGAAACATCTGATCGCCACTGGAAAAAGTGTGGCTGGGATATAGTTATTAGACAAGCCTTTCTTATGTACACACAGCAAAGCGAATCGGTGAGCACCCTAGTTATCCATGTGTGTCATTCTATACACACATCCGCACTTATCCGCTGCCTTATTACGCACACAACAAAATGCCCTATCTGTGCTAATTGTGTTTTCTGACTACCTTCACGCATAGTTATTCAAACCTGCTGGTATTTTGTTCAATGGAAGCATAATTTTGCCACCAGTATTATAAGCGTGGTGGCTCAGGTGTATTGACCTAGGGTTATGAAACCTAAAGAACCGGGTTCGAATCCTGCACAAGTGTATCTTTTTTGTTATCAATTTTAAATTACTAATCTCAAAATAAACTCATGTTTACCTAAAACAAGAAAAAAAGGACGTAAAAGAATAAAACAATAAAATGCAATTATTGGTTCAAATTGTTTATTGCAACATTTAATTTTTATTGTATTAGCCTCTATTTGTGTTATTATTATTATTACCAAAAGTAATTAAATTAGCTAAATAAAACTGCACACTTTTCCTTATAGAATAATATTCATAAAATAACACACACTTTAGAGGCCAGTATGATTTTATGTTTACTAAAAAGTCTTATGTCACTAACATAATAATTATCTTGCAAATTGAATACACAACCATAATAGGGCTATTTTTAAGATGACACATAATTAATACCTTAAATTCTGGTTTATTAGGTTTAAGTCTGATAAAGATGAACGAAACGTTTTATTTGCGGACGTGTAAGTCAGTGGTGAAATGAATAGACATGTTAAATGACAGCCATTAACAATAACATCATTTCACACTGGGTTATAATCTCCACTTTGAAGCGACTAAGCTACCTATCTCGATTTGGTTTGGATTTGGACACCAGGGCCCATCGATGAGATCCAACCCCATAGCCTAAAGTAACACTGCCACTCGTTCTGCACTGTAAAACATTACTGTGTTTATATATTTAATTAAGTTAATATATTTCGTCTTCATCACTAAAAATCACTACATTTGACTTTGATTGATGTAATAATCAAAGTCAAGATATTCACGAGCAAAGGTTTCTTCTATGCTGGTCTGTTAAAGCATGTTTTTTGCTGGTCTACGGCAATGCAATCCTGCAGCATGCAGATGGTTTCGCACAGGTTGCAACATAGCATTGTGTCTTGTTGCTGTGAAATGGGTCACTAGCGGGTGCGGCAACTACATAATGTCCAAATCAAATGGCAGGAGATGAGGCTTCAGGTTTAGGCCCAGAACGAATATTTTTATCGTGTCCGAAGTCTGCGTAAGGGTGAATCCATAATGGCTTAGTCTTCCGCTGCAAAATAAATGAAGTTTAAATAAAAACATTTTTCGTCAAAGAAAGTTGTTTAAAACATTACCGATAAAATAATAAGTCATTGTTTTTAACACCGTTTGTCTACTTACCCATATCAAAAAACGCCTAGCGATTCCTTATATAAATAGTTATATTGTTTTGCTCTTTTCAACAAAGATAAATGAAAATCCATGTTTTGCAAATCACAAGGTATTCGAAAGGCAAAATTAAACAGTTCGTAAGTATAACACACGGTTCATCCCGCAGCTAATAATGGCTGCCAGCCGTGACAGTTGTTTGTTCACAAAATCATATTATTAGAAATTTGAGGGTAGAAAACACTTTATATTGTTTAAGACGATAACGACCAAAATAGCCATCAGCTAGCAACTTTTAAACTCCAGTAAAAAGAGTCATACCTATTAATAATTATATTAAAAGAAAACACAATGCGTTTGCGTTTTTAACATATTATATAAGAGTAAAATTAAACATACAATAGACTGCAACCACCATAAAATTAAATAGTCACGGAAAAAAATAAATTATAATTTCAACCTTATTTCAAAGCTCATAAAACAGCTATTTACACAAATTGCAATACAGTAGTCGCAGATTGAACATAATTCATACATTCACCATGTAACTTGCATACCTCGGTGGCCTAGCGGTCAAAGACAGGTCGAAGATTTGACTTCTGCTTTAGTGAACCGGGTTCGTATCCGAAGAAAACGGAATATAAAATAGTAATAATAAAATGACATTTTTGGATGTTATTTCGATGGCCGTGCTGGTTGTGAGGAATATTGCTTTGGAATTGGAATCTCAGACTTGTTGAGAAATAATAATATAACATCGTCGCATCAGTGAGATGGTAACTACTCTTCGCTAGTAATAATAGTTCAATGCGTGGGATTGCATTAATTTGAAGATTAAAGGTCGAAGGAAGCTTCGATTCGGTTCTCTCGCTTACACTGGGGATGACAATATCCAATGTAAGATTAGGTAAAATATTTTTAGGACAGTCTAAATAAAAAAAATACTTTTACATTATTTTTGTAGAAGTAACTGAAACCGGAGATATTGCATTTTCAGCCTTTGAGTGTGACACGATACCGGCGGGGATTATTTTCATTTAATTTGTAATTATTTTTTACTTAATTTATTATAAACTAACTTAAATAGTTGTAACTTTCTTCATTGTTATTTTATAGTTAGTTGTTGTTTATTCAATAAACAGGTAATTTACAGTGACATTGCTCATTCATCTTGTTGCTAAAAAATCTGTACTTAGGGGGTAGATTTTATGATCGAACTCACTCACACATTCACATGTCATAGATTCTACTTAACGTTCATGTCGATACTCAACACGCATAGACGTGTGCGTGGCTGTGCTAACCGCATTATTTTGCTGTGTGTACATACAAGCTAGAGGTAAAATGTGCAACTGTTTGAAAATCGGCCTACAACTATCAGTGATCCATGCATTTGCCACGGCACGTATACATTTCTTTTGCAATATGAATGACTACAAGCCCATGGAAAAGAAACATGTGAAATGAAGCTTAGAAGGCTGTTACTATATCATAAAATAACTCTGAGCGCTATGCCGTCATTTCTGACATATTTAAGGAATTTCTCAGGTACAAGTTGAGGAATTACGACTAATGATTAATTTACGGCGTTTTTATAGCTTACTAGCTGGCCCGGCGAACTTTGTTCCGCCTTAAATTTGAAAAATTCCAGTGGTTTGGCCTGTGCTATCCCGCGGGTACTATGCAATTTTCCGGGATAAAAACTATCGTATGTCCTTTCCCGGGACTTAAACTATCTGTATACCAAATTTCAATTAAATCGGCCCAGCGGTTTAAGCGTGAAAAGGTAACAGACAGACAGACAGACAGACAGAGTAGGATAAGGATTAGTAAGGATAGATGATTAAAAATAAATGTCGAAAACCTAGTGCCGCTTTAAAGTGGTGATGCAGGAAGTTAGCGCATTTTTTTTCAACGTATTAGAAAAAAACTGTACCTACCGCTCAGAAATGACGGCATAGCGCTCAGTTATTTTATGATATAGTAACAGCCTTCTAAGCTTCATTCACGCTGGTTCATTTCACATGTTTTTTTTCCATGGGCAAGTCTATGAGTGAGAAGCTAATAAAATACCCGGCCTTGCCTTTTCTTACGGGTAATAAAGTATTTGTATTGCTTACGGAGCTGGGGCTAGTGAAGGGTTGAATCAGCGCGGCAATCAGCCGGCGACCGCGGAACGGGCCCGCGGGGACTGCGCCTCGAGACGCCAGGGCTGCCAGTTTGAATACCTTCAACTGTTTTCACATCACTAGACGACCAAGCCTAGTGGTTACAGCACTATGAAGCTTGAAGTCCCGGGTCTCCCCGTCGGGTACTAAGTAGTGAAGTGATGATGATAGTGATAGTGATGATTAACGTAACTTCGACGACCGGATGGCCTAGTGGTTAGAGAACCTGACTATGAAGCTTGAGGTCCAAGGTTCGATCCCCGGTCGGAGCAGATATTTGTATGAAAAATACGTATGTTTGTTTTCGAGTCTTGGATGTTTAATATGTATTTAAGTATTTACCCATATTACAAGCTTTGCTTAGTTTGGGACTAGGGCAATTGGTGTCAATTGTCCCTAGATATTTATTATTGACTGAGTGAGAAGCTAATAAAATACCCGTCCTTGCCTTTTCTTACGGGTAATAAAGTATTTGTATTGCTTACGGAGCTGGGGCTAGTGAAGGGTTGAATCAGCGCGGCAATCAGCCGGCGACCGCGGCACGGGCCCGCGGGGACTGCGCCTTGAGACGCCAGGGCTGCCGGTTTGAATACCTTCAACTTTTTTCACATCACTAGACCAAGCCTAGTGGTTACAGAACTAAGCTTGAAGTGGGTCCCCGTCTGGGCTGATCATAGAGAAAATAAACAATTGAGTGGTAATAAGGACTATTTAAATTATTTACTAGCTGTTGCCCGCAACTTCGTCTGCATAGAATTCGTTTATCCGTTTATTTCCGGGATAAAAAGTAGCCTATGTGTTATTCCAGACTATAATCTATCTATGTTCCAAATCTCATCCAGATCTCTCCAGCCGTTCTGGCGTGAAAGAGTAACAAACATCCAAACATACTCACAAACTTTCACATTTATAATATTTGTAGGATAGGATAGGATATAATAAGGAACCTCTGGTTCCTAATGAAAGACTTGAGATCATTCAGGGCATACAATTATATGTATGCAGAGCCGTAGGCTGGCAGAAGTCGTCTGACATGTAGCAATTCCCGCGCAATCTTCGGCATCATGTTATAGGCGATGCGGCTAACCCGTCACTATTTTGATTCCAGTTTCCACCTGTATAGGTGGGCGTATGCCCCACATTCACACTAAACGTCGCCTTTAGGTCATGTTACTTAGGTTCTGTCTACCCGTACGTGTAAAAATAATTTAAGCAGATGCTTATATAGATATTTTCTGGGAAATGTAGGGTCCCCAAGTTAAGTACTTGATAACTAAAGTTTTTGAGATGTATAATGTAATGTATGGTGGGTAGTCTTCACAATTTGTAAATGAGGGTATGCTTAATAAAGTCAGTCTATGTTTATCGTGGTTTGATTTCCATCGTATTCCCGAATATATTGGCGACGGGCTAAATCGGGTTCATTATTGTTCGCGTGTGTTATCAAGAGGCAGTTAAAAGTGTGGTTATCATGGTTAATAAAGGAAACATTTAAGAATTTAACATTAGCTCTGACAATTAGCAGACTTATGTTGCTCGGGTGAAGACTACCCACTATACATTATAAATAGATTGGTCAATATACATTCTAGACTTTCTTTTTCAGTTCAACAACCCAACTGTTGGAGGTTACATTGCTGTAGAGTAACCTGGCTGATTCCGTCAAATTATTATGTCACTTTATTGCCTGACAAGTTTATGTCGTAGTCTTGTTTTAGCCCTTGTGCTGATTATATCTGCTATACATGAAAATGTGTTTACATTAATATTATAAAAGGTTATGGGCCCAGCACGCTTCCACTGCGCAGTGGCAGCCCTGGAAGCAGTAATTTTTAGAGGGGGCTCAAGACAACGCCGTTTATTCTTTATCGCAGTCGTGGGAAATCCGGGGCTGGCGATAATTAAAATATTCCCATTCAAACTGTTTAGTGCCGCCTTGTTTAATTAAAGACGGCCCTAATCTCCATTCATTTAGTTCATTCACGATTAAATCTTGTGATTGAGGAGCGGTATCTGAGTTAAACATTTATAACGACTGTTTTTGTTTTTTGGGGTGTTAGACGCATGATTATGAAGCTAGATGTCCTGGGTTGGAATCCCGTGGGGCAGACAGTTGTATGATGAATAGGTACGAATGTTTGTGCCCGAGTCATGGATGTTGTATGTACTTATCTACACCTACCTAAAGTATGTTTATCCGTTACCTAGTACAAGCTTTGCTTAGTTTGGGGCTGGGTCAATTGATTTAATTTGTCCTAAGATATTTATTTATTACGTTGTCCATAAGATGAACGGATCGGGTGACCAATGAGGAGGTTTTGCGTCGAGTTGGGAAGGAGTGTGAACTGATGCAGACCATCAAAAGAAGAAAGGTTGTCTATCTTGGTCATGTGCTTAGACACCCAAGATACGAGCTTTTACAACTTTTAATCATGGGTAGAGTGACTGGAAAAGCAACTGGTACATTCTATGTTTTTTTTTACTCCCTCCTAGACCAGCATGGCATGGACGCGTTATAATTCTTATAGAAAATGGAATAGTAATGTAAAATGCGATCAAGCAATCACGTTAAAGTTAAAGGGGTTCTTCCACACAACCTTAGGTACAAAAGCCTTAAAGCATTTATCTTCCGAACTCATTCAGCATCCTAATTATATTCATTAAGAGTATTTACAGAACAAAGAACTGTCACTCGAAACAAACGACGCGCGTGTTATTGAAATAATTGGCCTTCACAAAGACATGGCATGGAAGAAATAGCTCATAGAGTGGAAATGAAAGAAAAAAATCGCCAAGCCATGAGCGAGTCATGCACACTGATTGGCTGACGGATAAGGTCACTGTATTTTGGCAAGCAACTATTATGACAGATATGGATAGTTAATGTTTAGTCGTTGTGCGGCATAGTGAACGAAACTTGCTATGTGTAATGAAAGAAGAACAATTTGACGACCGGATGGCCCAGTGGTTAGAGAACCTGACTATGAAGCTTGAGGTCCCGGGTTCGATCCCCGGTCGGGGCAGATATTTGTACGAAAAATACGAATGTTTGTTCTCGAGTCTTGGATGTTTAATATGTATTTAAGTATGTATCTATCTATATAAGTATGTTTATCCGTTTTCTAGTGCCAATACAAGCTTTGCTTAGTTTGGGGCTAGGTCAATTGGTGTCAATTGTCCCAAGATATTATTATTATTATTTTTAATCGCAAAAAAATGTTAGTATGGTCTTTATCAACAGCCTATAAGCGTCCTGCTGGGCTCAGACCTCCTCATTATTAAGGCTTGGGCTAGTTCCACAAGTTCAGTGCGGATTGAGAGCTTCACACCATTAAATTGCCTCGTAGGTGTATGCATTTCTTACTATGTTTTACTTCATCGGATGCTGCCCGGGTTCGAATCCACGACCCTTTGCTTAAGAGGCCAAGGCTGTTTGGCTAGATTCGCTACCATTTTGTCAACAGTATTCTTACGTGCCTTCATAGTGCACGAGGTTTCAACTTTAAGATCGGCCATATAGGCCATCTTCGGGCGCACGAGTGTCAAACTAACTAAGAGTCGATGTGGTCCCTTATGGGGTATACAGAGCCTAAGGTAACAAGAGCTAAAGGCCACGTTTAGCATGACTGTGGACGAGGGAGTTATGAAGGAAGGGAAGGAAAACATCATGATCATGATGCTCTGAGCGTAGCTACCTAGGGACTAGGTGGGGCAGTGCCCCGGGGCCCTCAAGCTCAGAGGGCTCTCGAATCCTTACCAGAAAATCTCGATCGAACTAATATTATTAAAACGTAGCTAACTAGTTTAGATAGTTAGTGGGGCCCCATTTTTTTATTTGCACCAGGGCCCTTGGTTACCTAGCTACGCCACTGGATGCTCATCAGTGTGGTGTAAGTGGTAAATGGTAAATAACTAATGTGTTGCAGAATAGGCCGTATTCTCACTCTATTTGGTTATTTGCTCTATGGCACAGGTGGTCCCTATTCGTAATTAAAAGGGTACGTATGAAAGGCTGTAATTAGGAAGACGTGTGTCGATGGATGTCTTTGAATCGGCAGTTAGAGTTGGACAAAAAGGCTTTGTGTCTTCAATAATCATTGCCTTTGTGCTGAATGCGAAGCTTACGGAGAAACAAGAAGGGATGCTATCTCGACGACATGCTAGTGGCATGTAGAGTGAGGCTTCTTTGGAAGGAAGTGATTGGGATTGGAATGGAATTATGGAATATATTCAAGAGGCATAGAATTCCGTTTTAGGCATTTATTCGGGTTAGTAAGAACCATGTTATAGGCGATGCGGCTAGCAACCTATCACTATTTTGATTCCTTTTTCCACCTTTACGCCCACAATCATGCTAAACGTGTCCTTTAGGTCGCCTTTGGTGTTACCTTAGGCTCTGTCAGACTCTGTCTACCCCGTAAGGGATAAAGACGTGATTTATGTATGTAGAGTATTTCGTCTAAGATGTATGGTCTATGTAGTTATTCGTCTAAATAGCAATTGGTAATTTCTATCAAATTGCCATAAAATTTGTGTTTCGTCTAGAACGCAACTGTTCTGTGCCGCAACGGGTCGAAGTAGCAACTCGCGAGTATTGTTTCGCTTAACACAGAAACGTAGGTAGGTTTAGGTTGTGTTAAGTTTTCACCGGCACGAAGGGCCAAAAGCTCGCAGAAGTAGGAGCTAAAAACCACATGAGGTGGAAAAAAAGCTTTGGGAAAATTTAGACCATTTGCAATTTAAACTATACCTATGCAAATTTAGACCACTTCCAAGTCAGACGATATGAGAATTACATGCTTAGACGAAATGCTTATTAGACCAGTTGCTACATAGACCATTTGCATCTTAGACGAAATGATTCTAACCCCTTTATTCCTTTAAGTTCTACGGAACTGCGGGAGAGTTTCAACTGGTGGAAAATGGTTGCATGAAAAAAAAATATTTTGAAGGTGTTCACATATTCTCTTCATGTGAAATACTTAAACTATTGAACTGATTTATGTTTGCACCTTAAGCCGGTTCTAATAAGTTTACACGTTTTAATACTAACTTACTGGATACTTACCTTAGTTAGGAAACTAGCCGTCCATGGCAGTTTTGCGAGTAGATTTAGCTCAGCCTGAAGTAACACATGTGTCAGAAATAATTTTAAAAACAACCTAAGCTGCCTCTCCTTCAAATGGAGTCCACATGAATTAGTCGCAGGCACCCACTACTATCTAATTAAAATCTTACATGACTATCAAAGGCTAAAGGCCTAGTGCAGCCAACCTACAAAATGAAGCTTCACAATTAAGGCGGGTACACAGTGGCGGTAGGCACGGCGCATTTGCCGGTGTCACGTAGCGACCGCCTCGCACTTAATTTCGCAGGGGGGTGCGGTGCGGTTTTAAATTACGCCGTCCCCCGCGATCGCAATTCGACAGGCTCTAGTCGATAGTTTGAATTTTAAATTTGGAGCTTGGGTGTCGTGTTTGGTTCCATGTTTGAATTGTCTATGTTTTTTTAGTCTTGAATTGTATCAGGCCAGTACGAAAAAAAGTAGAGAACGATGAAAATGGAACTAAATATTTTCATGCAAATTTATTGCTCTTTTCACCTCTACGCCCGCAATTTATGCTAAACGTGGCAAGATCTTGTAACCGTAGGCTCTGTCTGCCCCGTAAGGGATAAAGACGTGATTTATGTATGTATGTATGTATAAAATTTTTATTTATGGTAACCGGCAATGATACTATCAGATATAACAAAGCCGTCAAAAATACATAATCTGTTTTAGTTGTTTTAAGTGCTCTGTTCAATCCAATATTAAGCTCGTGTACGTGACGTGGATTAGGTTATTTTTTACCATGTACGTACAGCTGATTCATGAAGGCCTCTACTTATATTTTATCCCTTACGGGGTAGACAGAGCCTAAGGTATCAAGACCTAAGACTAGCTATGAATGTATACCTACCTGCTAATGTACGTATGTATGTAATATATGTATGTATGTATGTGTGACGACCGGGTAGCCTAGTGGTTAGTGACCCTGACTATGAAGCTAGAGGTCCTGGGCTCGAATCCCGGTAGGGGCTGACAGTTGTATGGTGAATACGGATGTTTGTGCCCGAGTCATGGATGTTGTATGTAGGGGAAAGTAGTACGAGTTGATTCCCTGGGGTAAGATGTTCCTTCGCGATTGTGCTGAAACCACTAACGCTATCTAGTTGATTTCACTGGTAATACATAGCTCCGGACACCTCCCCGCCTCAGTCAAATCGTAATGGCGGCGTGAACGATACATCGATTTTGACGAGAAAAAATAAAAATTGTGTACGGCTGATCTAAGATAGGCATGACTTTGAGCTTATGTTACTTTTATTCAAATAATGTTAAATGTAAATACTGTTGATTTGAGGCTTTCTATTATGCTTAATTTTAATATTTTGGCCACGTGAACATAGCCGCGTGCTTGTAGGTTATGTTAGCAAACATTGAATGAAAAAGTGGGACTTGGGTCAAGATGATTCCTTTCTATATGTACGAGATGATCCCTAGTTTTTTTTGCTACTTTTGAACGATTTGTTCGCTTAATTAGGTATTCAGAAAGGAATACGATATTTAGATTGATCTCATTATGATTAATGTAACTGGTACAAATTAATAACTAACTAAGAAGACTGTTTTATTTTCGTTTTTATTTTTGGTGACTTTTAAAGTCATCTGACTGTTACATACATACATACATACACAAATCACGTCTTTATCCCTTACGGGGTAGACAGAGCCTAAGGTAACAAGACCTAGAGGCCACGTTTAGCAAGACAATGAGGGCGTAGAGGTTGATTTTGTTAATTTTATTACCTTACTTAATATGAAAATAGTCATACATATTAATGTATGACTATTTTAAATAAATAATATGTTTCATTATTGCGTTTTTTTTTGTTTTTATAACATTTTTCCTCATAAAAATATTTGTTTACTCGGAATAGGGGTAAGATGATCATACGGATCATCTTAACCCGACCTGGGTGATCATCTTACCCACAGGGGTGTACAAGATGATTACTTTGTAAGGTTTTAAAAAAAAAGACATATTTTAATGAAACCTCAATTAATTTCTGGTTTTGAATATTAGGAAAGTTGGATAGATATATATACTAGTAGTAATCGCCTGTATTTTTGGTTTACCTTGAAAAATATGTATTTTACAGCGATTCCCGCTTAAGGTGATCATCTCGTACTACTTTCCCCTATTTAAGTATGTATTTATCTACGTTATATAAGTATGTTTATCCGTTGCCTGGTACCCATAGCACAAGCTTTGCTTAGTTTGGGGCTGGGTCAATTGGTGTAATTTGTCCCAAGATATTTATTTATTTATTTAATGTGTATCTTTTTCGTACCATTACGCAGGCATTATTGATACCAAATCATTTAATGCCACTCCCGCCGCGCCCAACTCCCATAACACTTATTCCTCCACAAAAGTACGCAAATAAAGCATTATTCACATATAACTGCTACTCCGTTAAGCGATGCATAAATCTGGCAGCGACCGGGCCAAAATGTTCCCGTATTTAATGCTAAAAATCAATAATTAAGCGTTGTATGTAATTAATACGTTGTCCGCGAGCGGCTGCATTATGCAGCGGCTAAAATGCACGCTGCATTATTGGAGTGACGCTGCGATAAGCCCCCGTGATACAAACTATTTCATATTGTGTGAAACTGCCCTGCCAGTAACAAGTTTGCTAGCCTAGCATCACTTGGTCGATTATTAAAAAGAAAATATTTTGACAGCTGTCATCTCATTTTTTTAGAGACTAAGTCTGGACTTAGAGGCAAAGGTATCATTGTTTGCACAGCCAATTCTTAAATTGGTTCAGGTTGATATTTTTATAAGCAAAGTGTAACTAAACTTAGCCACGCAGACTGAGCTACGAGCACACGTAGGTAGGTACTTACATACGAAGTGAGGTGTACTTATACGTGGTCTATCTAACTTAGTTGTTCTTACAAAATCATGTCTGAGAAGTCAAGTAGTTTCTTATGAAAAACCGATTGAATATAAAGTCAGTTTACCGACGATAGTTTTACGTGACAACGTCATAAAGAAACATTCGAACCTCTGACGTCACGCGAGAAAATCGTGCCTCTCTATCGCTTGTTCTGCACTCTCGCTTGCACTCTCTGACGTGACAATGAGTCATGCTTTTTCGTGAGTGCAGCCGGCTTTAATCTATTTATAAGACGTTATCACGTCAAAAATGATAATTGAATCTTAAGGTCGGTTTGATATTGTCAAAATGTATAGATCTGCCAATCTTAAACAAGGTTTAACGGCTATCTGCATTTAATTATTCAAGCAAACCATTTGTACTAACAAAAACCAAATCCTAACATCACAACTCACACGTGATGTTGAAAATATTGGCGGTATTTTAATACGGGCTTATTATCGTATAATATTCATACTCGTCCAGTCGAATGAATGTTTGCAAAATCAATAAATTCGTGCTTCACTGAGCGAAAACATCAAACTGTATGGACGCAGATAACGTGAAACTACGTGGCTAGCTGTAATATTATGTTTATATTAATTAATTACCTACTGTGACAGCGCTCTGAGTTCGAGCTATAAATTAATTTTATATTTGCAATCAGATTTTTATTTCTATAGTAAATTAAATGACGCAATTAAGTGTAGGAGGGTGTGAAAGTGTAACGTTTGTTACGTATTTTCGGACAGTTAGACGGACATAATGTAATCTTTGACACCCTTTGGGCACCTACTTGAACCTTTAAAAAACAATGAACAAAAAACACTAACGGTTCTACTCCGCTACCTCTATTATTGTTGTTAAAATGGTCTTTCGCAAGGTAACGCTTGATTCGATAAATTATCTCAAAAGAGCTAAGAAACAGACTCGCACACGACGGGTTCCGTGCTACCATACAATGGTCATTATTATAAAAATAAAATAAATAACAAACTTGGTTTAGGTGTTTCAGTAAGTAACCTTGCTACTCCGCTACTCACGCCTGTGTGAAATATATATATTTTTCATGCAATAAGTCCCTCCACTAATGCCACATAAAAACACAAACCTATAAACCCCAACAAACTTCATTATCCCTTGCACCATACAAACACTGATGCGTTTGTGAGTAGCGGAGTAGCAAGGTAAATATTTTTTTGTTCATTGAAATGGATCTCCGCAAAGTAGGTAACGCCTGATTCAATAAAATATTTAAAATCAAATTACACTAAATTTATAAAATTAAAAATTGCACATTCAAAATTAAAATATAAGAGCTCTAGTTTTTTTTTGTTGTAGCGGCGATAGTACACACTGAAAATTCCAAGTATCAACCTATTACAGTTCTAAGGATACAGCCACCTTTACACCTTGGGTACAGAACTCTAAAAAAAAGGATCAAAACATTTCCCTATAAAATTACACGCTATATGAAAAGTATCAAATTTTTTCTGAGCTTGCTATTACTATTTTAGCACCTATGATTCTACATCATGTAAGAATGATTAATTATAATTAGCAGTGGCGTGGCGTCCATAGAACTCGATTCCCACCGTCTTGTCTATTTTAAGGCAGTTGGGCACTTTTATTATGCAGAATTCTGCCGTCCAAAGGAAAAATGCAGTAAGTCAGTATGCAGCTCATATGTACATACTGCGTTTTTCCTTAGGAGGGCAGAATTAGAGGGAAAGGCAACGCTTAGCGACAAAAATTCGCATAGTAACAAAAGGTCACGTGACAGTTAGTAACAGGTAGAAAAATTCGGAGACTACCCACCTGCCATGGGTGGTGTAGGGTATAGCACGCGTCACGGAATGACGAGGATCCGGGTTCGATTCTCGGCCATAGCTTTACTTTTCGGATTTTTCTGTGTTCTAATTTTCACTGACATTT
Organism: Pandemis cinnamomeana; assembly: GCA_932294345.1. Classification (NCBI taxonomy): domain Eukaryota; kingdom Metazoa; phylum Arthropoda; class Insecta; order Lepidoptera; family Tortricidae; genus Pandemis; species Pandemis cinnamomeana. The sequence continues at coordinate 5,597,419 of OW028715.1, read as the reverse complement.
AGAAAGGAAAATGCTTGTTAAATTCCCTTCGGCTTGTCTTCTTGACGCTACTGTTAAGTAGAGTTACCTGTCTCCAGCCAGCGCAGTAACCTTCGCAAAGTCACAAGCGATCCATCACAGCCGTCGCACTAATCCTCATTAATTACTTTGCAATTTTAAATCTCATTATTGCCAGCAAATCGGTCTGGCATCGATTTTTCCCTTTCGGTGCAGATGGCACGAGTCGATTCGCATACATTATCGCTGGTACAGGTAGGGTGGCTATGATTTTGACAAACTGACTTCCTTTCAACATGAAACTACCGTGAGACTTAATCATCATTACACATAAACGGATAACTCACGTATAAAAAGTCGAGTGATGCTCGACATGTTTTTTTTTTTTTTACTACAAACTGACCAGTGACAGTGATTGACCTCTATCTCACTTGGTGGAAGGTGCAGATGAGGCCAAAGGTGTAACTCACTGGTTCAGTAATAGCCTATTCACTCTAGCCTTGAAGAGCCCTAGGTTGTATCTGTCCGGAAATACAGACGATGGGACCGAATTCCATTCCCTAGCAGTTCGCATTAGGAAGAATGAAGCAAACCGCCTCGTGCGGGCCAATGGTATGTTGACAACAACATACCATTGTCGGAATATTTCGTAGTCCTTCTTCTTTGAGCGCTCGCTGGCGCGCAGTGTTCGTTGCGCTACCGCCGGGGCGAGCGCTCCAAGAAGAAGGACTACAAAATAGTCCGAAACATGTCGAGCATCACTCGACTTTTTATACGTGAGTTATCCGTTTATGTGTACTGATAACTGACTTCCTGCTTAGGATGGATTTATACATTGGGCCTTAATTTTTTTTATTTAATTATTTTTGCACTTAACCGTACCTTACAAACTTTTGCTTTCGTGCGTCAATTAATGTCAAACTGTCCTATTTATTACGTTTGCTTCCATACTGGTCTGGGAGTAAAGACAAAACATAGAATGTACCAGTCTCATCCCGCGCAGATGGTAAAAGCCCATCGAGGAAATCGGTATAGGAATCATGACTTTTATAGACGATGCGGCTAGCAACCCATCACTATCTTGATCCCCTTGTCCACCTCCCCACAATCATGCTAATCGTGGCCTTTAGGTCTTGTTACCTTTTCTTTTTTTTTTAACGTAGTGAAAACTCATTTACGAGTAGGTACCCCCGGGCCCGAGGTCTTGTTACCTAGGCTCTGTCTACCCCGTAAGGGATAAAGACGTGATTTGTGTGTGTGTGTGTGTGTATGTATTACGTCGCTTTAGGACCTGTGTTATAATAAATAATCTAGTTTTTAATAATCCCCTGTTCCCGTTAATTAAGGCACCCTACACACGGTGGGCGTGCGACCGGCTGTCCATCGTTTCGCATTGGCGCAAATTAATGAGGGTGGGATATTTATTTCAGAGCGAGCGATGCCCATCAGAATATCAATTCTGTTCCATATAGGTAATTATGTGATAGCAATATGTTGCTATGTGACCATGAGTGCTTAACGAGCATTCATATTTTATGAGCAATTTTTGAGTGATGAAAGTGGGTTATGATTGGTATATATTGAAATAACTCGTGAAATACTTATTAATCAACTGCTGAAGTTGAATGGCAAAAAATATTCCATTAAAATTAATGTTAAGTTACAGATGGATTTACTTTTAAAAATAGATATAAAAAACCTGACTGTTTTATAATTTTTAACCATGATATCAATAATGATAAAAATTGTCTTGAAACCTTGTTAGTTACCTACACTGGCAAATATAAAGCGTTACTTTCATACAATTTTACATGTGAACTGGGAAGTGACTCGTTATTTTTGCTCGTCAATCAATCTCGTGATTAAAAAGGCGTGTATTAATTAAGAAGTTCCCTTTGCGTTTATTCTTTACTCGTGCAGTGCTTAGATATTTTTCAGGGTACATATGAAACACAGCTTGAGGTACTTGTAAATTTATTAATGTAAAATGAATGCTACTTGCAGTAGGTAAACAGAATGCTAACAACAGACCACTCAGAAATATTATTAACACTAACAAATTTTAGTCTTAAAATATTCCAGAATGTCATTGTGCGTATCGCAACTAAGTTAATATTTAAAAAATATAAAATATCTAAATTATTATAAATATATTGCACTAAACAAACCTAATCAATGATTAGCTAAAGTAAACATATTTTTGCTTTCAATTTTATAAATGATTAATTTTTGTTTTACTAATGATTAACGTAAAGATTTTCACAGGTTGTTCTACATTTTTTCAAGTGAACTCTGAAATGTTTGTAAGTTATTATAAAAAGAAATGAGATCGCGAAGCGTTAAAATTGAGTCATAGAGGAATTAACCAACAGATTTAGTTTTACCGTCCATCCAAAACTAGTCACTAAAAACAAAACCATACCTACGTACTACTTTTTTGCGATAAATTTTCTTTATCGCATACTAAGAACAAAACCATCTTCGTTTATTAATACATGTATTAATTAATTAATACATATATTTTCACAAAAAACTGTGAATTAATCCGTGACATGTACGTCAGTAGCATCTGAATGCTCAACTCTGGTACAGCAATCGCCTTGGTAGTTTTTTAGATATGCGACAATTACCTACACTCTAATGGTTAATTCCTCTATGATCTGAAACAATAAAAACGTGACACCGATGAAAAATATAATTCTAGATATAATATCTACAGATATGGGCATGGGTCGCACGCGCATCCCGTTCAACAGACAGTGTTTCCTTACTCTATTCAGTATACATCTACTCAACGTCATAATTGCACATCTATTGCACTTTACATTATGCATTTACAACAAAATATTCACAGATTCTTATTTACAAATTGCAATTTTTGAATCAGAATTCAAAAAGTTACGACTTTACGTTGGTTAGTACGCGACAATTTTGGTCCCGAATAATAGATTAAATGGAGTCTAATCAAGTTCGACATTCAAAATTCATAGCACCGTCCCTCTCACTCTAATCAACAGTTTTGGTGCGAGTGGGACAGCACGACACGGTATTAGAATTTATAAGGTAACAGTTTTGAAAAAGTTTAATATCAAATACAAGTCGCAACCTTTCTGATCAAACTAGGCAAGGCATCGACCGACTTTTGTTTTCATTAAAAGTTAATTATGAGCATCACCTTTTAATCTATATTTGAAAATGAAGACGACAAAAAAGCAGAATAATGCCGGCCACACACGCTAGGTTATAACCGATGTTTATGCCTGCACAGTTCATTTGTGCATCGGTTATGCCGTGTGTGGCCGGCTTAACGCGGAATATTGACCACATCTGCTGTTCTTTAGCGTAGTTAGATGTCCATGGGTGGTGATATTGCTAACCACCCACTTCCTTATTTTCCATTAAAACCTCTCCCTCCACTTTTGATGACGTCATATAGAGAGGTGCGGAGATACTTCCGATGATAATAATATGTGCTGCTCGTCATTTTCCTACTTACTGCAAAGAATACTGGATATATCTAAGTTGGGGAACCAACTCTTCTTACTGCCGCGTACTACACCAACGTTGTGCCGATCTCGAAATAAAGTCGTATCATTTTAGGACGGGAGCGAATTCCAAAGAACATACAATTTTCACTAAACATTATTTACCCGTAAGTATTTATATTTTACACTTAATTACAAACAACTAATACCTTTATTAATTAACATTCGAAAACTATTTCGTTGCAATAGTATTGTTTTAGATTTTGTTGACAACTTCTTTCTTCTATCTAACCTCTCCGTTTGCGCTGTTTAATAAAAAATATCCATGACTCATTCGGTGTCGCTCCTTCCAACTTTTAGTTGCTTAAATATTTCTTATTAACAAAGAAATTCACGTCATACATCTCTACACGGTCACTTTAGTCAATTCTAAGAGCCAGCGCCACTTACTATAGTTCACACTAAAAATGGGTATAGCCACTTAGAATTGAGTCCCAGTACTTTCTTATTAACGTCTTCACAGAAACGTCGCTTCAAAGAAAGAAGCGTCAAATTGACTTTAGTAAGGTCTCCAAACAGTGTTGCTATCTGGTTGTGGATTGCCACGCTGTCCCAAGTTGTTCACCCGTCCATCTTCACCACGCGCTGCCGCCGCTGCGCAGGAATTCCCCCCACCCAGCAGCAATTCCCCTTGATGATTCCCATGTTGTCTGTGAGTATTCGTGGTCGAAGATATCTGGTCCATCATAGTTTGCAGCTCGTTGTGTTGGTTATGCGTTGAATGTATCGAGTTTGAATGTAAAGGATGGAAGTTGTGCGTTTGATTCGCTGCTGTATACAACTGGCTATAGAGAAGACTGGCTGGAAGGACGGGGTATAGCGAATTATTGCAGTTACTGCTGCCGTATGAGCTGTTCTGAGTGCCCATTAGTGAAGGAAAGTTTGAGGTGTTCGAATGGTTAACGGCGATGTTGGACGTCGTGTTTGAGGTCAGCAAGTCGTCTTGGACTGGGGACTCTGGCTGTGAGCTGTTGTCGCTTAGCGAGCGAGGGCCGGTCGACAGGCTGTAGTCTGTGTTGTTGTTGTACCGTGGTAGAAGGCTGGCGTGGTGGGAGGGTGATGACCCCACCAGGCCTGATAGCTGCTGGTCTAAGTCCACAGCTGTCGTGTCAGGAAGAACTGCGAAAGAAATGTCTCAGTAAGTAAAGGCTTACCCAGTTGGCTTCTCGATAACGATTAGTTACCCATTCATGGCACAAATGCAACTAAAGTACTCGTAAACGAAGATGGATATTTAATTCTAATTACGCAATAATCTAATTTTGATGAGCGGGAATTAGGTTGTTTTATTCAACCATTGACAGTAAAATTTCAAACAAAGAGGTGGTCTCATGAAACCAGTAGCAGCAGCAGCAGCTTAATTTGAAGAAAACTGACTTTTATCTGGATATTGAAATATATTCAGGAATCTTGGTTTTAGTGTCTGGGCACATGGTAAAAAATTGTGTACAGCAGATGAAAATTAAATCCACTTAGGGAAAAGAATTGTGCTGAACCCAATTTTAATCAATTCATACAATTTTATCACTTTCGAATTATGTGCTTTCAAAAATTAGGTTTCTATGCGTCTTGTTACCAGTCCTACAATACTACGCTGTTCACAATACCACGCGGCGTCTGCGCATTGTTACGCTTGTTTTTCTTGGCTTCCCATCTCGTTCCTTCTAAAAATAAGTTGATAAACGACGTAATGTTTTGTTTGTATCGTTTTAATATGGTCCTATTTTTCCCGTCGTGCAGTCACGCATCGGCAATAAATTCATCGCCGGATCGGACGTGTCCGAGCCGTTGTAAATTATAATGAGAGCCGATTTAGGCCCGTGTCACATTATAGAGTCGCTTACGCTGCTTACTTGCACCGCCGTAGGAATGTGAGACTAAATGCTTTTGATAATATAAGTAACTAGTAATATTAAAGAAAATATACGAGTCACGAACTTAACGTAAGTGCAGAGTGCGATAATATTTGAAAAGAATCACTCTTATGGGTTTGATACTTGAATCGGCCGTTGGTACCCGAAACCCGAATGTCGTTCTAGAAGCTCACGAACTTGTATTGATAGTTAGTTGAGGTCATATCTTTTTAATTATTTTGCAGGTGGTCAAACCTAGTGTTAGGCCCGCGCAGCACAATTTTTCATCACTTTCGTTCTACCTACTTACGTGTGACGTTCAAAAAACAGGCCTCAGTGGTTCTATTTTCTCGCCAAACTCAGTATTCAGAGTTTGCTATCCTGAGCAATTCCATATTGTTTATCGACGTTCCGCCAACAGACTTTAGAGTAAGTAGACATTATGTCCTAACCCTAACGTCCGCTGCGCCGGCGGCCGCGAGGGGGATGTCCGTACGATTTCAAGGAGGATGTCGCTCGTAAAACATGTTGGTGCGTTTTATTTCACCCTTCTGGTTTAATGAATAACTAACCTTGCCTCGTAAATCGATCATAATTGACTAAGTTTAGAAACGAGCTGCGACTGGGAATAGCTGTGGAGTTGCGCGGTGACATAGGTCTTTCACCTGTAAATTTGTCCCCACACACAAGTGCGTGCAAGGTAAGAGTATCTAGGCGAACGATTTTATCCGAAAACGTATTGTATTGACGAGCGCCAAGAATGATCGGCAATGAAGATTAGTCAGTCGACTATTCGGCATTTTTGAAACTGACTAGTCTGGTAATCAGATTGTCGGCGAAAACCATAGTCAGCCCATCACTAGTAAAAAGTTAACTTATCTTACACTGCTAAGCAGCGAGCACGATATCGAAATATTTACGAGTAATATGGCTGAAGCATAATTACACATAAACGGATAACTCACGTATAAAAGTCGAGTGATGCGCTGAAGCATTTCAGGCAGTCGTAATTACCAGTATTATTAGATCCAAAATCCTGCGCGGGAGCTTGTTCAGGCACGCTGCCGGCGAAGCCCAGCGCAGGCGGGTTGAACTGCGGCGCGGCGGGCGCGGCGCACGACGAGAGGTACGCGGGGTATGCGCCGGCGCCGCCGTAGCCCCAGTGCGAGTTGCCGGAGCTGAGCCCGAACTGGCTCATGTCTGCGGGGTGAGAGAAAATAAGTACAATACAATACAATACAAATATTCTTTATTGAACACCACAAATCAGTACAAAAACAATACAGAAACAAAGAACAAAATAGACAATAGGCGGGCTTATCGCTTAATAGCGGTATCTACCAAACCATTAAAAGAAATAAGTTGCAGACAGTTTAAGTAGGTGGCGGAAACAAATAGACAGGATAAACGCAGGGATAATAAGGGATAAGGGATAGTACCTATGGTAAGTATAATAAATACAATTATGATTATGACTAGATGTACTAAGTAAGATAACACAAGTTTTACTGAGATAGCTGTTAAGTAAATGCGGCGAAAGAAAAACCCACAACTCTAGTGTCTCTATGTAATATGTAAGTAGGTAATATAACTGATCTAAATACGTACAATCTTAAAAATGTTGCCAAAATTAAACTTAGTTTCTGTTGATTTTTCTGAAGGAGATACTTTGAAGAAATACTTTTTATTCAACAGCACCAAACGGAACCGTTGGTATTAGTAACGCCAAGTATGGCGGTACAAAAGTCATCAGAATAAATATTTTTATCATTCAACGCAATCCATCAACTCCGTCGAAAGTCACAGCTACATTCACCTTTAAACAAGAAAAGAACTCTCCTATACCAACAAAAAGCACGCTTATACAATACACGTCAAAAACAATACGCCGGCTCCATTCCGCCCGCACTCGTATAGATAGCTCTCAAAGCGCGTCCAGTTTATTTTTCCGGGGCATTACCGGTTTTTATTTTTCGGTATCACGGTTCCGTTTTTGGCCGGCGATCGGCGGAGTCGGTTTTTATACGATGCGCCCGCCGCGTCGATTTGTGAATGTTTTTTTCCCCGAGCCGCATGCAGTTAAGTTGTTTTGGGGTTCGTGGATTTTGCGACGCTCGTACCGCGTCCGGATTCTGGTTGCGACTCGATTTTTCGATGTGCTGATTGAATCCGCGCTTATAGCGCTCCGGTGGATGTTTGAGCGTGATACGGTTTGAGGTTAGGTTGTAATTGAGTTTTTGGGTGAGCGTCGATGTTGCGTTAACCAGATGTGGAGAAATTTCGTGCTATCAATATTTTTGCTTGATTTTCGGTATTATGTTTTTCAAAGACGCCTAAAAGGTGTAAAATGTTAAAATACAGCATTATTAACTCTAAGCTGTGCCTAATTTTCAGATTTATTTTTAAAGAAACCAGCTTCTAAGTTACTTGGTAGCATTTGTTGATACAAAAGCGTTAAGAGTTTTAAAAAAATGCTAAACTTTTCCGAAAAGTAATTACTAGCTGCTTAAATAACAAACAGTCCGTGAGCTCTTAGAATGCCGTTCTGGTTTGTCGTGCTGTCTCACTCTTAAGGGTTTGATACTTGATTTGAAACCCAAGAAGCATTCTAAAATCTCACGAACTGTACCTACAATCCTTAGCAACTAAAATTATCCCCCAAGCCTCACAAGTTTCTGTGTGGCCTGGTAGAATATAAACGAGAGCAAGGATATGAAGCACTTACTTTGGCAGGTGGTGATCGGTGGCATCCGGAAGCCCCCCAACGGGTCGGGGGGGAAGTGGAAGGGGCGCTGTCCGAACGCGAAGTGGAACTGCTGTTGCTGACCTAGGAGCGAAAGCACTATCAGTACGATACTAGCTGCTCTTTTCGAATAGCATTAAGGGTTAGCAAGATAAGCCATGCTCATCTGCGACACGTAAAATGTAAATTTAATTCTTCTTCCACTAGCTTTAGGTCTTGTTACCTTGGGCTTTCTCTACCCCATAAGGGATGTAGGCGTGATTTGTTTGTGTGTGTGTGTAATATTTAACCCCCCATATACCATGCGACAGACATTGACGTCAAACTTATAGATAACTAGCTTCTGCCCGCGACTTCGACTGCGTAGAATTATACACAAAAACCTTCTTCTTGAGTCACTCTATCTATTAAAGAAACCGCATCAAAATCTGTTGTGTAGTTTTGAAGATATAAGCATACATAGGGACATAGGGACAGAGAAAGCGACTTTATTTTATACTATGTAGTGATAGTGAAGAACGTTTAACTTTTAGGTTGATTACCTATCATTTAGTTTCCTAGTTTAAACAATAAAATATAGGCAAATCCCAGCTCACCTCGAAGTGGAATCAGAAGGGATAGGAGATCAAAAGGAGATATCATATGTCTTAAATATAAATAAACCACTTTTAGAGCAAGCTGAGGCAGGAATTTTAAGTAGTAAGTGAAAACACAAATCCCCAATTCTATCCCTTCTCCCCCGCAATCCCTTCTTACCCCGTTTACGGTAGTAATAGTATTTTTTTCTAAAAAATTATTTACCCGTTCCCCTTTAACGCGGTACACTCTGAACGTCAACCAATGTAATGGTAATGTTTGTCAACCACAATAAAAAAAACCTTCGAAAACACTTGCAAGGGTGTTCTGTAAAACAATCCAACCACCTGCTTAAGTTTTCTGGAATATTTTAAGACACGATGTATAAGAAAACAACGAACGACGTAAAAACAATAAACTAAAACTCTGAAAATAAGATTTAAAACTAACGCAGTGTAAAGGAATTTCTCGCTTAAAAGTAATTGAAACTGTAGACCAGACTCTTAAGACTGTAAAGAGGAAGTTTCCTCACTTGGCTTTGAGCTCGCGTCCAGACGGCTATATCGAGCGTATATCGACGATATATCGACGTGGATACGATATACTGGACCGTGAATTTTGTTCCCATGGCGAGTGTGTGCCGCTTGGGACCGTTTGACTAATAGTACTCCGTTTGTACGGAGTTAAGTTAATTAATCTTGAAATGCGATATTTGCGAGGTACGCAATTCCTACTGATATTGTAAGTGGGAAGGTTTGTGAGTAAACATATTCGAGTATATTCGTAATTATGATAGTTTCACACAAGTGGAGCTACAGATAACTAGTAAAATATATTTTAAGCGTGTTTTTTTGTACTGGATTTTGTGTAGGATTATCCATTTGGTCGCCGCGCCGTATATAACGTAGTAACTGTACCTTTTTTATTTGCAAGTAGTAACAGTTTTAGGGTTTAAAGTTTGCCAAATAGCAATGGAGCGTAGCATATTAGGGGAGAAAAGGACAGATAGAATCCGAAACACTACGCTGCGCTCAAAAATCCGCATAACCGACGTCGGGGAAAAGACTGCTAAGCTCCAATGGGACTGGGCTGGACATGTCTGCTGCCAAGGGCGTCGCCAGCCGATGGCGCAGGGGGGGGGGGGGCAAGTTGACTTTACCTACTACAATTCATACTTTTCTCATTCTCTATGACAATATAAAGACTTAGGACTTTGGTTGCATTATATTCGGCAACTTTTTTAGAATCTCTAGGGGGGGGGGGCTGCCCCTCCCTGCCCCCCTTGGCGACGCCCTTGTCTGCTGCACGCACACAGAGGTGGGCCTCTACCGCCACTTGGTGGGTGCAAGAGAATGGCTAACGACGGTGAGGCAGACCCAAGAAGGCGATGGCCGGACGATTTGGAAGCGTATATGTGGGAATGGCCTTTATATTGCGTCGGACCGAGAGTTGTGGAGGTCGAGAGGAGAGGCTTTGCCGAGCAGTGGGACAATAGGCTAGTTAAAAAAAAAGTAACTGTTACTTTCCTTCGACCACAACGGCTGTATGGAAAATAGTAACAAAATTAGTTAACAAACATTAACCCTACACTTGCCCATAGCGATCGTATTACCGAGGACACAGCGAAACACTCCATCGCGCGTCTGCAGAATACACCCCCTGATTTGTTCGGAGACAGTCGATAATTTATCGACACCCGTGTCACCTCCCCCCGTAATACAGCATGTGTACGAATTTGAATAAGGACCCGTTAGTTCCCATCGAGCCTTTATTGGATTTTGCTCATTTATTATTTAACTTTGCAGCTAGGAACGAAGTTTTATTAGAAACGTTTAATTTAGTGCTATATCGAGTTCTATCCGCTCTTTAATGATCATTACCTCTATTATTAGATATTTAATACGTTTCACTTTTATGTTAATAATGATAATCTTAATTAAAATTGACGCTTGTAGAAATTAAAGCGGAAAACTCAATTAATCAGCATTTCAATTGAACTGTTAATCACGACTTGCATGACATCCATGCAGATGTACCTACTTCCATGCTGGTCTGGGAGTAAAGAAAAAACATAGAATGTAGCAGTTGCTTCTCTTGGCGCGCAGATGTTAAAAGTCCTTCAGTGAATGGGCGAAAATCATAGGGATCAATGTTATAGGCGATGCGGCTAGCAACGCAACCCATCACTATTTTGATTCCCCTGTCCACCTGTTTGCCCACAATCATGCTAAACGTGGCTTTTACGTTTATTGACCGACCAGTCTTCGCTAAATGTCGTGATTGCGGTCAAAAAAAAGCCAATTCTATATAAAAAAATTGATAGATTTGCATTGCAGTTGTCCTGATGCCTTATACAGCTCAAAATTTCTTTGTAACGCTAAAAAAATTGGCGTTTTGTGCCAAGCTCTACCTAAGCCTAATCTATACCTACGCTAGATATGCTTGTACACATCGAGTGTCAATGTTAGGAGACCTGTAAACACGCATCAGTGCAGTCGACATCAGTAATCAAGGCTTGTAGTGTAGGTATGTATTATGTATGCAGGCTTAACCCCCCCAATGCTTGGTCCGCGCGTTGTAACTTTAAATTGTGACTGAGCAGTACAGGAAAGCTTCTAAGGAAAAAGTGTAATTAGACTTAGCACACAGTGACAGGAGTTTTAGGAATCTTAGTTCGACTGTGGGTTGCACCAAATCACTACATAGTAGAACAAAGTCGCTTTCCGCTGCCTGTGAATGTATGGTTAGATTTTTAAAACTATGCAACGGATTTTGATGCGGTTTTCTTTAGTAGATGGAGTGGTTCAAGAGGAAGGTTTGTATGTATAATTCTACGCAAACAAAATCGCGGGTAGAAGCCAGTTTAACAAGAAACTTAACCGATGATTTTGCCAAATATTTGATAGAAAATCTATGTAATGTGCTATGTCAAAACTTGGTGCAACTTACACTTAGTTATTTTCTTAAAGCACTTTTTTTCATATTTGCCCAAAATAACATTTTTATGGACCCTACAACGAATTATATTGAGTATACAAATTTAAAGCAAGTAAAGCCAGTCTATAGATATCTCATTCACTTTCATTGTAGACATGCCACTAGGGAAATAAAGACTTCAGTGCTTAAATCGGCCCCATAACAGAATGTCAAGCAAAAAGTTCTCTGAAACCAGCAATGTTTCAAGTAACCTCAACTCTTTACTTCCTACGTACATATGTCCAATTCATGAGCTGACAGCTAACACGTATCAATCGAACGCCCCTAATCGCGTCGACCCTCGCAGGTGACGCGGTCGTGCGCATAATTCACGCGACAATCCCGCATTGTCTACGCTCGCGACGAAGTCTAATCGTGCGCGGCGGGGGTTGAATCTTCAGTTCACTACGTAGTATAAAACAAAGTCGCTTTCTCTGTCCCTATATCCCTATGTATGCTTAAATCTTTAAAACTATGCAACGGATTTTGATGCGGCTTTTTTTAATAGATAAAGTGATTCAAGAGGATGGTTTGTATGTATAATACATGCATCATATACCGTGCGAAGCCGGGGCGGGTCGCTAGTTTGGTTACAAGATGAGGTGCGAGTGTCACGTGAAGAAAATTGTGATGCCAATGTGTTTGTTAACATTGGGCATTGGAAGGGTTAAAACTAAAAATAAAGCATATGACAGGGAATGTTTTCACAGTAGTTAAGGTATTTGATACTCTAATTAATGGGCCGACTTTTCATACATACACATACACATACACAAATCACGTCTTTATCCCTTACGGGGTAGACAGAACCTAAGGTAACAAGACCTACACTACAGGCCACGTTTAGCAAGACACTGATTGTGTAGAGGTGGAAAGTGGAAGCAAAATAGTGATGGGTTGCTAGCCGTATCGCCTATAACATGATTCCTATGATTTTTGCGCATTCCCTCGATGGGTTTTTACCATTTGCGCGGGAAGAGAAGCAACTGGTACATTCTATGTTTTTTCTTTGCTCCCAGACCCGCATGGAAGTAATTGTAGTATTTTTCATGACCTGACAAAATACGATTGCCCCACGTGTCATTTTTTTTTCTAGCTGTTGCCCGTGATTTTCTTGGGTGAAAAGTGGCTTATAAAATGTTGCACACTTATCTATCTTTGTGTCTAATGTCATTCAGATCCATCCATACGTAAATTTACAAGATAAACCTCCTCGCAAAATTAGTAAAAAAAAACATTTTTTATATCTCCAGCGCTTTAAAATTGACAAATGCCGGCACACACAGCCGCTCGTTGCACACACACAGCACACGTGCTACTTTCCCGTGCTCCCAGTGTATAAATCAACGGACCAACAATTACACACTTTCATGGCAAGTTGGAATTAGAAACTGTCATTTGCACCGTTCGAGGGACCAAAGGGGGGCCCCGGTTACGAATGGGAGGGAAAAATGGGGTGCGGGTAAGGGCCACTGCCTGATTAAAGGATTACGTTGAGGGGCGTCCGGTCTAGTGAGATTTATAATGGCAAGTATTTCCACTAGTTAGCCTCGGTCAGTGTTTTATGTCTAGGATCATCTGAGTATGCAGCTGGATTGACGGTAATTATTTAATGTTAGGTAGGTATGGCTTACCAATTGTTTTATAGCGGTCCTTGCGTGTTTTTAGTTTTGGATTAAGTAGCTATTACAAAATGTTTAGGTTTGTTTTTAATTCTCGAAGCAAAAGTATGTTAGGTATATACATACAGGGTGTTAGGTAATGAGTGGATAATCCTTGAACTACGGATAGAGGGCACTTAGGACGTTATAATAAACCTAAAATAGGTTTAGTAAAAGTGGCACGGTTTCCGAGATATTCGGACTTTTAGGTTTTTTTCGAAAATGAACACCCTTGTTCAATGTTTTGATCATAGCACCATTTTAAGCTAACTTTTTCAATTTTTTATTTTTGCTCAATATTCTTGAGTACTTGTATTTTCAGATAGGCATTACTATTTTGGTGAGACTACATGGGATTTTTTTAAAAAAAATTGCAAACTTAATTTTTGCCTTTTCAATCGTACATTGATCGAATTTTCAGCTCTCACGGTGAAAAAAAAATACACTACCGCCTAGTTGCCAATAAGCTTAAAAACATGCCGGTTTATTGACAATTTAAAAATGGTAATTACCTTTTGAATTTAAATTCAAAATGACAAAATAATAAAAAAAAATACACGCTCACCCACATTTTTCCCGATTTACTTTTTGTATCACGGGCGTAGAACTAAATTTTTTTATTGCAAAAATAACATTATTGGCCACTTATTTAAATGCAAATGGCATTTGAATAATTCCAAATTTAAAAAACATGCTGACTGCCTTTTGTTTTTTTTTCTACTTCGATTTTGAATTTCGCTATTATTGCATAATGAATGGTGAAATTGTGCCTTGGCACTCACCATAAATGTAATGCATTTGGGCATATTCTATCAGTGTGTATTATGTTCGAAGCAGTATTAAAGTAAAAAACTTCAACACAACGATCTAAACGCAAAATTAACCATTCATTACGCAATAATAATAGCGAAATTCAAAACCAAATTCGAAAAAAAAGCAAAAGGCTGTTGGCATGTTTTTTAATTTTGGAATTATTTAAATGCCATTTGCATTTAAATAAGTGGCAAATAATGTTATTTTTGCAACAAAAATTTTTGAGTTCTACGCCCGTCATACAAAAAGTAAATCGGGAAAAATGTGGGTGAGCGTGTATTTTTTTATTATTATTTTGTCATTTTGAATTTAAATTCAAAAGGTAATTACCATTTTTAAATTGTCAATAAACCGGCATGTTTTTAAGCTTATTGGCAACTAGGCGGTAGTGTATTTTTTTTTCACCGTGAGAGCTGAAAATTCGATCAATGTACGATTGAAAAGGCAAAAATTAAGTTTGCAATTTTTTTTTAAAAAATCCCATGTAGTCTCACCAAAATAGTAATGCCGATCTGAAAATACAAGTACTGAAGAATATTGAGCAAAAATAAAAAAATGAAAAAGTTAGCTTAAAATGGTGCTATGATCAAAACATTGAACAAGGGTGTTCATTTTCGAAAAAAACCTAAAAGTCCGAATATCTCGGAAACCGTGCCACTTTTACTAAACCTATTTTAGCTTTATTATAACGTCCTAAGTGCCCTCTATCCATAGTTCAAGGATTATCCACTCATTACCTAACACCCTGTATAACTATAACGTGTGTGAACGGCGAGATTGATGAATGTGGATGAAGAAATCGTAGCAAGTGGAACAAATCTCTGCGTACCCCTGTGGGAAAGAGGCGTGACGGTATGGGTGTATGTATAACGTGTGTGTATCTCTGTGACATTGTGTCGCCCGAGCACAGATAGACTGATTCAGACGTTTTTAATTTCTGAAGTAAAATGTTTGTAAGGTCGGCGGTTTTTAAGTTATTTTATTTTGAAATGTATGTCGGAGGATTCTTTTTAACATTGTAAGCTATTCAATACGATAAAGCATCATTAGGCACAATAATTATTGAAGCTATAAATAAAAGCTATACCGACGATAATAAATGTTCATTTACATTTAAATAGGTACAATAAAAGTGAACTAATTAACAAAACACATTTACATAAACCTCCGCAAATAGGGTTACCATCTGACAGGCATTTGCCGCATTTGACAGGCATTTTACGGTTTAGACAGGCGTGCGGCCGGCATTGGTCTGAGACAGGCATTTTTAAATTTCGCGCCCGTGCGTTTGCATTTTGAAGGACATTCGGTGCGCCGCGCGACCGAACGGTCGTAATACAGCGGCGGCGCGAGAATGAGAGGGCGTTTTGCTTTAGACAGGCATTTTTCTGAAAAATCAGGCATTTTAGGCACCATAGACAGGCATCCCTCTATTTACATGTGGTAACCCTGTCCGCAAAGTAACACCTGACTCATTAAATCACAATAATAACTGAAACAAGCAACACCATCTAAGCTTCAATGACAACTAAACATAAACAAACACCAAATTCCCACGCCGTCTCAATCTCAATCCTTCCACTACACTTAATTTAAATCAAGAACAATATACAGTCCGTACGGTCCAAACGCAGAAGGTAAACAAAGCGTAGCCAGTAGCGCCGCCCGCGGGTGGTCCCTGCGCCCGCGCGCCCAAAATAGCAGCAATGGCCGCTTCAAGAAAAACATCGTTAATTCTCCCGATTATTAAATTGGAGGCAGCTACTGCGCAGAGCTGTTAAACACACCACCCACCCGGCGGTAAAAATAGGTAAAGGGTTATAGGGTATGCGCGTGTTTTACTAATAAAATTGATATATTTTTGGGAAGACCGTGTGTATACGCTTACAGATATTGACTCTGGCTGGACTGGACTCTGAATTTCCTACCAATCTTTCACCATCATCACCATCATCATCATTCATCAATGTTCTAGATAAAACAACAACAACACAAAACAATAATCAACGTAAAAAGTAACCGAAATGACAATTAGAACCACCTTCACCACAAAGAATATTCCGGACACGTGTTTCACCTCTCTCCGATGCACGTGCAATGGCTTTGTGCCCTTAGAGCTCAACCCTAGAACTCCCTATCTTGTAGGAATTTCGAAAAATCCATCCCAACTCCTTGCCATCATAAATGGAACCTATCCGCAAAATGTCATTATCATAGCTTCAAAAATTTTAACTGGACGTTGATGATTCAATGAGTCAGTCAGGACTTGTATGACACGGAAAATTATTTCTAGAATTTACGAATCGACTGTGCATCTCCTATAAAAAAAATGGGTGCACATTTTAAAAGTTCACACACTTCAACTGGTGCATAATTGAGGCCACGCACTGTACACCCACTCTCTAACATTCGATACACAGAGTTACCCTCCTCCGAATAGAAACAGATAATCAATCCAGCTTCCACTCGCATCTATTATCCAGACACCGTTGTAAACATAACTCGGAACTTTCTACAATTTAATTATTTATCGCCTTCGTATGGGCGGCATAATAAATCAATATGCAGGGCACATGCACACACGCGGTAAGGGGGGTACCCCCCTCCCCGGCCCTTTCTTGACTAATTAATTAAACAACCGATTCATTACATCAGCTTCCTTTGTACCCTCACATTCGTCTAGCGAGCTAACTGTACGGATAGCAGAGATGTCCTTTAAAATGCATGACGGAATTAAAGTGAGGCGAGGATTGTTTGAGAAATTGTATGTTTAGTTATTTGAGTGCGCATTTAGTGTAAAATACAAAATGAGAGCGACGTTATAACTAGATTGTTACACGTTGCTTTACTCGCTTGAACTATTGCATCAGGCCGTTGTGATTCTGGGATTTTGCATGACTACTATGTATAAATATACTTAAATACAAACAAAGAGAAAATGGACAAATTCCTCTTTTCGATCTTGCTTTTAAGAATATCGAGTAACAAGAAGCCAGTGCTAATCCAGAAATCCACCCGTCTATGTACCTGCCAAATTTTTATTCAAACCTTAAACAATAAAAAAATGATCTTATAAATCAATGAAATGAGAATATTTGAAATGTTTTTTTCATAAATTGATCATTCTATGAAATGAGAATATAAGAAACAATGGACGACAGATTTTTCAAGCCCTTTCTCATCACGGCTCAAAATCAAGTTTTATTTTAAACTGTGTTTAATGAAACTAACAATTCTAAGAGTTTGTTTTCCCGACGCTACCGAACCCTTCCGGGCCACTATCCCGTGGCGCTTGCAATTATTTTAATTTCTTCCGCGCGACGGACTGATCGAGCAAGGTGTGATTTGGACCCGTCATTTGTTCCTGTCAGTGCGCAGGGAACTATTTAAAGTGTTGCGTTCATCAATTTGTTACACATATACGTATTACACGGGGTTCGTTGTACACAACACAACATAAGGGACCAAAGGGTGGATTTTAGTCGCGTTGGCGTGTCTTCTACCGACGTCTGCTGGAGCCTGGGATGTCTGAGTTCCACCGTAAGGGTAATAAAATGGGTACTAACTGGTTTTAGACCTGGGCTCCCTGGGTCCGTCGACGGTGACCTTGATGGCCTTGTTGTAGGTGGTGACCTGCGGCGGCGACGTCGACACGGTGATGGTGAGGGTGAACGACTTGCCTGCAACGGATTACCCATGTTAATGGAGTTAGCATACTGATGTCGTACTTACGTGAGGTTGGTAGGAGGGCTATGAGGTAAAGATTACGCATGTAAAGCCGTTACAATTGTACACAGAAAATAGTAAAGGCTAAAGTTCAACTGGTTGAAAGAATAACTATACGAAGTAGGGCATCAGGATAGTTAGTCGAAAAAGTCTACGACGGGTATTGGTGAAGGCATAAAGAAAATAAATAAAAGCATCCCTTGTCATTCACCTAGAAATTATTTTTAATTCTTCTTCCATCCTGTCTGGGAGTAAAGTAAAATCATAGAATATACCAGTTGCTTCTCTACCCGCGCAGATGGTAAAACCCCACCGAAGGAATGGGCAAAACTCTTAGGAATCATGTTATAGGCGATGCGGCTAGCAACCCATCACTATTTTGGATTCCCCCCCTTTTCACCTACACGCCCACAATCATGCTATAAGTAGCCTTTAGGTCTTGTTACCTCAAGCTCTGTCTACCCCGTAAGGGATAAAGACGTGATTATGTATGTATTAATAACATTCGTTTAGATTTTGATTTAGTATTACTTAAAACTGACAATCTATATATATTTTATTTATATTTTCCTTTTTCAAAAATTTAGCTTATGTTTTATTCAAATTTAGTATTTTTTATATTTGTTTCGCGTCCATACGCGTCCGTGTCATTCAGCTACGAGGCTGAATTACTTAAATGTGCTATGTCAAATGTGAACACTGTTTTGTCAATGATACAAACTCTTTGTGATTTGTTTATGAGCCAAGTATGACTGTTTGTGTTCCTATAAATACCTAAATAAATAAATCTCTCCTCCAGAGGATAGAGAAGAAGAATATATTAACTAGGTTAGCAGGGGCTCGATTTTTGAAAGCACATCACTCGAAAGTACAACACGAGAGATGAGACCTGTAATTTTTTTCTAATCTACTTGCACTTCAGATTCACTGAACACCCACGACTATGTGCCGGCGGCGCGGCGAGTCAATTAGATCATTTCATTTTGTTCATTGATCGGTTATCAAGCTTATAGACCAGTGGTTAATTGGCACAACACGCAATGTTTTACAGATATATTTTCCGGGCTGCCGGTTGCACGTATCCGTGGTATGTCCTTTATAATTTAACCCACGACATTTCCCTATCATTTCAATTAACAAAAATATTTGTTCCGACACGCTTTTTAACTGGTGTCTTCTCTAAGGCAAATTTTTCCAAGGAGAATGCCGCTCTCACCCACGAACAAGGTCTTCTGAAAAGGCTAAAACTAAATCAAACTGTTCTAAAATACAATCTCAAGTGTGTCCGTTTAATTGATAAGAACTTCGTAATATTTATTCGATTTTTTATGCAGTGAATCGCTGTGAAAGTTTACTGATAGTTACAAACATGTTAAAATTTAAATGCAAACTTTTTCCTCGCTGTGAACGTTGCCATAAATTGACTCTGCGGCGGGTCTTTCCCCGGCGCCCACTTTTTGTAGTTCGATTTTGATCACTTATTTGAAAAGTTAAAAATTTATTGCCGGTTTGTTTTCAATTTGTGTGTCCGACGAAATTTGGTCGGTTATGCGCGCTACGTCTGCCCGAAATAATTGTCAGCCGTAACAAATCCATTTCAATTTATTGTGAAATTGGTTTTCGAAAAAGAATTTTAGATCGTCATACCGTTGCCACAAACAAACGAATTAGTTCGAAAGCTAGATAGGGAAATTTCAAGTGCCCTTCATGCATTGATAAACATGCAAAAGGCTGAAGTGAAACAAGCTCGTTCGAATGGAGCGCACAAAAGGGCACATTCACAACACATCAGACGCGTCACAAACAACGACCCAACCACTTCATCACAACGTAACGTTGCCAGTTAAAAAAAAACATTTCCATCTGCGGAAAAACCGCAGTTAATATTAAATGACCGTCCGTCAAAGCTGTATTGTAGAGCGCTTTGCCACCGCGCTGTGGGATGCAGGCAATACCGATTTTGTGATTTTTCCGCCGCCCCCCTAGTGGGGGTGGGAGAGTGACATGTAAGCTTTAATGGGGCTTGGGCCGGGACGCTGGCTACACGCGAAAAAACTGAAAAAAGCCTCATTCATACGTGATTTCATGTGTAGGCTACTTTCTGTGGGCCGGGCGGCGAGGCTCGTTAAAAATGGAAGCGAGCGGCTTGTTGCGGCCTATCGGAGTTTATTAACGCCGAGGACGCTGTTAACACTTGTTTGCGGACGTCGGATGACTCGTTACCTGTTCTGTGCTCATGGTCGTTGTCATTGTACCGCTATGGGAGTACATTGTGATTAGGGTTACCTATTCTCAAAACAAATGAACTGCGGCTAGCGTCGTCCACGCGCGTAGCTCAACTAGTTCGCTTGGCGGGGTTTAGTTACAAGCGTGTGCGTGCTGCTGTATGTTTACGGGTGAGGCGTAGTTTTACTGGCTTCATCTTGCCGTTTGCAGAACTTTGTCTAAACTTTTTATTTGTGAGCACGTAACTACGCTAATATCCAGTCTCTATAAAGTGACGAATTGTGATTTTAAATCTTCTAAACGGAGTTTTTGCAAACACATGCATACCTATGTGCTAAATTAAACACGCACATAATTATGGCATGTCTTACAGCCTCTTCTTTGAAACTATACTTTTTTCATGTCAAAATGATGTAAGTAGGTACTATAATAAAATAACTCAGAGAAAAAAAGTGTATTATGATTATATTAAGTGCAAAATTACAATTCAAATTTGGCGAAGGAAAAGATCGTGAGGTAACCCGCATACACCTGCAAAGAAATTTAATTGAGGATGTGAAGTCCCCAACGGATCCCGCGGAGTAACTATTCGGAGAAAAGGCCTATGCCATACTATTCATACTGTGTATCGATCAAAAAGCCTTGCCAATCCTTCCAAAAACTTTAATAAAACAGATCGAAACTTCACACCCCACCTGTCCAACTCAAAACTAGTTGCGTAATCGCAAGCACCTGTAATTGGTCGTCGCTCAAAAAAGCGAGCGTTTAAGGGACGAGACCGACCGTGCCAGCCGCGGCGCGCACCGCGGCTAAATAAATAACCTGCACTTAATGCCGTGCCTCACGATACGGGGCCTAAGAATATGCAGGTACAGACTGTACAACTCGACCGAGCTAAGTTTACACTTCGCGACAAGCACACTTAATTTTTTTAGATACACGTCTTTATCCCTTACGGGCTAGACAGAGGCTAAGGGAACAAAACCTTGCGGCCGCGTTTAGCATGATTAAGGGTGTATAGATGGAAAGAGAAATCAAAATAGTGACGGGTTGCTGGCCGCATTCGCCCCTTCCCTCGATCGGATTTTACTATCTGCGCGGGTAGAGAGGCAACTGATAAATTCTATTTTTTCTTTACTCCCAGACCAACAATTTTTAAATTCGACAAATACTTAACATACAATAATCAGTAGTCAGTGGCGATTCACCTCCACCTCGCCCACAATCAGGCTAAACGTGGCCTTTAGGTCTTGTTACTTTAGGCTCTCTCTACCCCGCAAGGGATATAGATATGTGTCGGCGACAAAGATGCTAAACGTGACGCGATAGGGCGATCGCGGGAAGGTGAGCGGGGAAGCAGGCGGGACGCCGCATTCCAGCGCGGTGCAAACTTAGCTCGGTCGAGTAGTGAGCATGCGACTTATACAAAATAAAAGGATATTTTCTAAAATCTTTTATTTAACTTGCCCCTATTTTCGATTGGGTAAAATCTTGCAAGTGAAAGACACAGTTAGCAAAGAGCTTAGTGATTTTTTTAACCATACCTTATTTGATTGGTTTGGCTGCCTTCTAAAATAAATAAAATCTGATTGAAAGCTTGACGGTTCTATACTCGACATTCAACTTTTTCCAGCAAGACTGCTTTGTCACATCCAACTTGTAAATTGCGTCTACCAGTTTTGACAAAAAAAATGGACAGTTCAGCAGCAGAGTTGTAAACCTAAGCAAATACATTAAAGTATTTTGAATTTCAAATGACGTAAAACTGCTGCGTGGGTAAAGCAATTAATTACTTCAAATAATTAGTTAATCTAAAAGTCATAGCTCGCTTGCCATTACTCTGCGTTATTTCAAGCGAAAGCCCTTGAAACGGTTTTTGTTAACAACCCCTTAAGTGCTACTGTAATAAATGTAGCTATGTGTCATCCGGAAATTTCATACTTAAATTTCAAAATTTATATTGTAAGTGTTTTTCTTAACGTCGCTGTCAGAATCTACGCAAAAGTTACGAAAACCACAATGTAAAAATCTCTTCTACCTCTATCCCCTTTATTCTTTGACCAGCTGTTTTTACGAGCTCCCAATTTCCACGCCTAAAGTGACACGATCAAATGACTGACGTGTTCTGTTCGTACCTTCGTAACTGCCTCGAAGACAAACTTGGTTTTGGCACGACATTTATTTTACAGGGTTGCCATTGGCGCAAAAGAGGCGTTTATGTTTCTTTACGACTAGAGTTTTGGTAGCTTTGACCTAGAAGTTGGTTTGATATACGAGTGCAAGTGAATTGTGAGCTTAAAAACAGCGGTATGAAAATTATGTAGATATCCACATATTTAAAAGTGTATAATGTATCTACAAAATACCGATTGTCTGCAAAGTCGGATTACGAACGATAGTTTTACGTGATAATGTCATAAAGAAACATATTCGAACTGCTAGCTCTGACGTCACGCGAGAAAATCGCGCCTCTCTATCTCTTGTTCCGCGCTTTCGCTTGCACACTCTGAAGTCACGTGGAACGTAACGCAATGAGTCATGCTTTTTCGTGAATGCAGCCGGTGTTCATCGATTTATGAGTTCACGTCAAAAAAATAACGACAACAATGGAACTTTTAATTAAGCCCTGTCTTATTTAATGCGACGATTTGTGAGTAAAAATATCAAAAAATTATATTAATACCTACTTCTATAGATATGTAAATACTGGTGAAGCTAAAGACGTTTGTTAATGTACGCACTCACGCCGTCATACCAACGTATATTTAGCCTCTCACAATTTAATACATTTTCAGCATCAAAATCACTCACTTCAAAGCCGGTGCCAACTCGATTAAACTCCCACACGATAAGACCCAATAAAACTTTTAATCACACAATCTGGCAACACCGGGCGGCTGTCATTGTGACAGCTGTCAAACGCACCCGCCATTGCAGCCGGTAACGATGCGCTAATGCGACGTTGTGCTAATTGAGTGAATTAATATGCTGATGTAAGCTTAGATGTCGCCATTCGCGAAGTTAGACAGGTACATTTAGAAGATATATTTGGAGATAACGTTATTTGTAGGTAATACTAGGACTTGAGTCGCTTAATGCCAAATTCTGATAAATCCAATGATGGTTTTTTAAAAATGTAGTAGGTATAAAAAGAAAAGGTGAACACACCTTTAGTTAGATAGGTAATGTAAGGTAGTTGATGGGTAATTTAAAATTGTGGTTGTATTTTTTTTTACTTCGTCTGTATATTATTTTATTTAAATAAATTATAACTATATACATATCCAAAAATCTCAAGAATAAATAATAGGATTTATTTATCCGAGTTTGAAGTTAGTGACTCAATGAAGGGTATGTATGTATGTAAACTCTTTACTGTGCAAAATAAATAAGACAAATACAATTGACAAACACTGAGATACATGCACAAAGGCGGACTTATCCCTTTAAGGGATCTCTTCCAGTCAACCGTTGAGCGGATGGTAAGGGTTTCAAAATAGTGACAATAACTAGGTATCTACAAATCGACTTAGTTTAGTCCTGACTAGTTGCAATAAAAACTTTACCAATTCCAAAGGTTAATTTTGAATGTTTTGTGTTCCGAATAATTTTAAGTGGAAAATAATTAAGTAGGTAATACATAAGATAATTTAATAGTTGCCATCTCGTAATGTAACATATACGTTGATTTAAAATTGTCTGAGAATGATTTTTCATAAGATACAAATTTAAATCGCGAGTTAAGTCATTCCATCTTCAAGATCTTAAGACCATGAAGATCGGTGAAAAAAACATCGTAAGGATGATGCCCATACCTTCGAATGAATTCAATGTGTGTATGAACTCTCAGATTCCGACTGGATCCACATTGAAAACAACCCAAGTCCTCACTTACTGACTGATCACCTATCTATCAGTGAAAGGTTATAATCGCCCGAAGATAATGATGACGATGATGAATGATTCATAATTTATAATTCGAATTTAATTCAAAAAAAATCTCCGACATTTATCTTGAAGTTTAAGTCAATATTCGGGCTCTATTATCAAACCTTTTACTCATTATTTTTCAATAAAAACCGAGAAATACACTAATCGAGTCGATGAAGCAACTTGCTGATAGTCCATTAGTCGGCCACACCAGTAACCTACAAGCCTCATCTCGAATCGATCCGCTAACTCATAACGCGTCAACTCGACCGTGAAAGCTCGCAACTTGCGGCTTCTACCCACTACCCCAAACCAAGGGCCGACCATAAATGAAATGGTAGTTTTCCGCGGCTAACCTTCCCGGTTAACCGGGTAGCCGGGTACTCGGGCCGGGTACCCGCTGTGGCCACGTTATGGTTGACAAGAGCTGTTACGGTTGACGCGAGCTCACGCACGAGTCGAGTATTGCGTGTTGTGACGGCGCCTGGATTGTGTTTTGTTTGATGAGATTTCGATGCTGTTTTGTTTTTAGTTTCGCATGCGTACTAATATTAGAGATGCGTGGAAAATTGTGAATAGGTGTCTGCGATTGACTATTCTTTGACGCTTGAACGGGTGGATGGATTTGGATGTTTGGTATATACACTGACGAGTAAAAATAACAGGTCGCTTTTCATAGAACTTTGTACGTTACTTTTGCTAGACAGTAGTAGTGAGTAGGTATATAGATCGCTGAATATCTTGAATAACATTTTTATAGGCTGTTTTATTCTACTTTTCCGACAAGGTGGGGATTCACGCGCATGAAATCTTGAAAATTAAACATTTCGTGATAATTATGTAAAAACGCTATTTTTGGGAATTCCCACGGAATTTTTGGCGTGGCAATTCAGTCAAGTCCCAGAATTTTAAAAAGGTAGGTACTAGTAAGTATCTAATAAGAGAAACTGGATGGTAAATTTTAGGTGCGCTTTTGTCTTCCTATTTCGGTATTTTAAGTAAGATACGAGCAATTTCCAACTAAAAACTGAAAGCAGCTACGTAACAATATTCATAAGAAAAAACTAAAACGGAGCCAACGATTCCCATTTAAACAGCATCTAGAATAAATTCAACTGAACATCAAAGCTCTCGACCGACCGCAATATAAATTCGAAAAGAATTCTTCAAAGGAAAAAATTGAAATGGCTACGCGACCGCAGGACGCCCCGCCCCGCAAGACGCTGTTCCGCCGCTACCATTGGCTGGAAAACGGGAGGCGGGCCGCCGCTCAAGTCTTCAGACTAACTTTTCATTTGCACAACTCTAAAATATTGCGTCAGATTAAAAGCAAAGGAAGTTCGTGCGGCGAACGTGAACGGAGTTTTTGCAAGGCTCTTAGCAATATGTAGTAAATCTTGGCTAGCCGTTAATATTCGCTGGATCGGCTCAGTCGGAATGAGGTTGTAGAGGTACTTTTCGTTTTTCTCTAGACTCAGAGTGTGTTTAAGATCTTTAAAGCTTTCCTGTCTAGTGAATTCAATTCGTTATAGGTAGTACACAGATGAGACGTCAGATGAGGGTGCGACGCATAAGCGGCGTTCCTTTAATGAATTTTCATACAAAATGTAGAGAAGCGTCGGAATACAAGCCTCACAGGAAAGACGTGGCATGATGCGTTTCACACGAGGCGATTTCATTAGAGAGGAAAGAAAGAAACACACTTCTGTGTGACCTACGCCTTTATTAATTACACGAGACAGTGAGTTTTAACTCAAAGTTGTCTCAGCAAATTGTCTCTTGCGAGTTGAGGTTATTTTTAATACCTAGTTATTTTCAGTTGTCACTAATATTGTAAGTGTCTACTGTATCGTAAGAGTTAGATCACATTTTGGAAATTAGTGATTTTTTTACTATTTACATACATACATTTTAGCCTGACTGTGGGCGTATAGATGGAAAGGGGAATCAAAATAGTGATGGGCTAGCCGCATCGCCTATAACATGATTCCTAAGATCGCCCATTCACTCGATAGGCTTTTACCATCTGCGCGGGATGAGAAGCAACTTGTACATTCTATGTTTTTTCTTTGCTCCCAGACCAGCATGGAAGCAACTACTATTTAGATGTTCTTAGGCGGAGATTTTGATCTATTGTGGACTTATTGCGTGGTTACATTATGTTAAGTAATATTTATTATAGGTACTTGTCTTAGCCAACACTAGAAAGTATAATAATATATTTATGGTTCAGTGGATTTGTGTTCAATCAATTTCCATGAAAGTTCGTGCCAGGATAAACTAATAGACTAGAAGACCATGGAAAAAAAAACATATGAAATGAACCAGCGTGAATGAAGGTTAGAAGGCTGTTACTATATCATAAAATAACTGAGCGCTATGCCGTCATTTCTGAGGGGTACATTTATGGAATTTCTCAGATACAAGTGAGGAATTACGACTAATTATTAATTTACGGCGTTTTTATAGCTTATAGATGATTAAAAATAAATGTCGAAAAACCTAGCGCCGCTTTAAAGTGATGATGCAGGAAGTTAGTGCAATTTTATTTCCTCCAATGTATGAGAAAAAATCTGTACCGCTCAGAAATGACGGCATAGCGCTCAGAGTTATTTTTTGATATAGTAACAGCCTTCTAAGCTTCATTCACGCCGGTTCATTTCACATGTTTTTTTTCTATGGGCTTGTAGTCTATAAGTGTTTCTGCCCCCAGCTAGTTTCGATTTGTAATTTTTATGGATGATGTTGCACCACATTACTAGGTAATTAATCTGCAAAATTTCCACCCCCATAGTTAAATTTCATAACGACACTGAAAATTAGAGCACAGGAAAATCCGAAAAGTAAAGCTATGGCTGGGAATCGAACCCAGATCATTCCTTGATGCGTGCTTTACTGCTACACCACCCATAGCAGGTGAGGCAGCTTTAGGGTTGCCACTTTTTTTTGAAGGTAAAATAGTTTTTTTTTTCAAAACATTGTAAAAAGTATAGTACCTCTACTATTGGAAAATTGAAGAAAAAAATAGTACGCATTTATTTTTAGTAATTATTTGTTTTTCCATGATACCAAAACCAAAACCAAACCAAAGACGTGAATGCGTATTGTTTTGAAATTTCAATGCTGTGCTGTGGGTGCGTTCCAGTCACAGTTAGTTAAAAAAAGTGCGAAAACTGAATTACCGATGAAAATATAGTATTATTCGTACTATGATATTTTTCTAAAACATATGGTACAATAGACTAAAATATAGCACAATCCTTACTTATACTTATGTACTTATATATACTTATAATACTTATACTTATATACTTATCCTTATCCTTACTATCCTTACTAATATTATAAATGCGAAAGTAACTCTGTCTGTCTGTCTGTCTGTCTGTTACCTTTTCACGCTTAAACCGCTGGGCTGATTTAGTTGAAATTTGGTATACAGATAGTTTGAGTCCCGGGAAAGGACATAGGATAGTTTTTATCCCGAAAAATTGCATAGTTCCCGCGGGATAGCACAGCCCAAACCACTGGATTTTTTCAAATTTAAGGCGGAACAAAGTTCGCCGGGTTAGCTAGTACTATATAATATAGTATGGGTGGCAATCCTAACCAGACAAGTTTCTGTCAAAAAAATCATTTTTGAAGTGAAAACTTCTTTAGCGGCGTTGAGCACTTTTTGGGATAGGTAAAAAATGTTAAACTCGCGTCAGGTAAGACGGAGGGCGAGATAAAGTACCAGGATCGCAGCTTCTTCAGAGCTTATTTTGAAATACGATTGAAGCTTCAGTCGCGTTCGATTTTTATTTTGTTGAGTCGCGGAGTAAATGTTCGTTGACATCAGCATATTCTTAGAGGTCTGTCCATATAGATAATACGTAGTTTGATTTCGTCTCACACCCCTAAGCTACGTTTGGCCTAGTGGTAAGGTGTGGAATAACAGTGCGTTCGCTCCGGTGACAGCATCATACCTCGTGTAACGAAAGTTTTTTTTTTCTTTTTCTTTTTGAAGTGCGTTGCACTTTTTTGGATGTGTGTAGTTTTCACTTCTGCCGGCACTCCCGGATTGCAACCCGTCCGTTTTTTAATATAAAGTTTTTTCTGACTGTACTTGTATTGTCATCCGTCCTACATTATGTGTACCAAATTTCAAGTCAATCGGACCGACCGTTGAAGAGTTCCCTCCTGCGGAGACGGTCCTGGGGCAAGTATGCGAACTTTCAGCTCAATTACATACATTGCAAGTTAATAAAACGCTTGTAAAAAAATAATTAGGTTGATTAAATTGTCATATTGTTGTGAAATTACATTTATTATAATGCTACTCCGCTACCACACAAACTCGTATTTATTTTACTTTTCTAGTAACTGTTCGATGGTCAAGTACCTAATTATTTGCTGAACATTAATTCGCCACAAAAACATTTGCTGAAAGTTATAATACTGCCGAACGAATATTTGCCCAAATGATACTTTTGACAAAAATAAGCTGAGAATTTACTCTTTGGGGAACACTATTGGCCGAAATGGCTGTAAAGTCCATTAGAACCCGTTTAGAAATTCTTAAGTTCAAGAAAAACGCGTTGAATTTCGTTGTATACCTGCGCAAAAAGTAAACTTCTTCAAGACGGGGCGGGCCGAGGGCGGAAATAGCCGCCCAAATATCCCGCCCTCCTTATTTGACATTCAACTTTCTTAAGTTTGCGCGAAAAAGTTTGGCCAAGTTCCCCAATGTCACGTAACGTACTTTTACCCTACTTCGGGAGTTCGTTCAAACGTTATTGTTATCGCATTTTAAAAGTAACTTGTAGATTCTTTTCGGAACTTGTAGATTTTGATAGTATCTTTTTATTAATGAGAGAGAACAGATTTTTGATTTTGTTATGGAGTACGTGACTAAACTGAAAAAATACTTTCTGGCAAGTTTTTTGCGGCGCATTCTTCTTGTCAATGATGGTCTTTCCGAATGCGCTGGTAGTATCAAAAAAGAAATGTAAAAGAGCCCTTGGCGGCTAATTTGCAAAAAAGAATTTGAAATTTTGTTTTTTTTAAATTTTTTGTGGTTGAAGTTCGATAAGATTTCAAAATGTGGGTGTGTGTTGAATTGAATGGACAAGTAGTCATTGAGTAGTAGCAAATTACAGCTCTTAAGCAATGTTGTCAACATGTTAATTGTGTGCCGGTACTTGTACAGCAATATGAGGATTATCACCACTTTGAAGTGGTATTATCACACATTGTAATAGGCGTTTTATTATTGCACAACTCGAAAGTGGTTAGAATATTTTGCTTTTCGAAGAGACTGCTGTTGTCAGATTCTGTCAGCTTTTTACTACAGTTTACCGGAGAGAAAATGAGCTGCCAGGCGACACGCTCAGCAAAGAGTAAAATTCCACGTATTGATATAAAACTAGAAGTCTAATAATTAAATTAGTCATTGATTCCGGCGTTACTTTATGGAGTTCCATATTAATGAACAAAATACACTAAATATGAGTTGCATCAAGTTATAATAAACTAGCTTCTGCCCGCGACTTCGTCTGCGTAGAATTATACATAAAAACCTTCCTCTTGAATCACTCTATCTATTAAAAAATCGCATCAAAATCCGTTGTGTAGTTTTGAAGATATAAGCATACATAGGGATATAGGGACAGAGAAAGCGACTTCGTTTTATACTATGTAGTGATTATTAATTATTTTTTTACCACAACCTACTATTTTTACTTATATTCGACGGATTTTTTTGATAGGTATATATGTCTTAATCGTCAGTTATAGTTACTATTATTGTTAAAGTCTAGCTCCGCCAAGAGTGCGACAAGAAGATAATACAAATTAAATTCAATCTAAAAAGGAATTCTATGTTTTTCCTTTGCTCCCAGGCCAGCATGGAAGTAGATATATTACTAAAGTGCTCAAAATACGAGTATTACTTGAATGACCTTAAAGAGTCTCGAAAATGGACATCTGAAAGTATTAAATGTTTTATAATTAATTAATTTACATTAAAAATCCCAAAAGGGGGTATAGTTATAATAACGGAACCGCCTTCTACAGAATCCCTAATTTGCTTAAGACACAGTGTATTAGGTACTAAAGTATTTAAAATATTACTCGAATGACCTTAAAGAGTCTCGAAAATGGACATCTGAAAGTATGACTATTAAATGTGAAACTATAGCTAGGTACCTTATACTTTGTAATTTAATACTATCGTGTTTTCATCGGTCGCAAAATTATTGATCTTTTTATCAGAGGTAAGTAAATTTTGACAGTAACTTATGACACAATAATAGGCTTTACTGTAATTATAATAAAGTAATTAATTTATAATATAGATATTTATAATAAAGAAACTTTATTTTGCGGAAGTCCATATCGGCGAACAGAAGCTAGTTGTGTAAGGATAAAATATAACGGCTTTTTTCTTAATCAGAAACTAACACTAGAGCAATTTTGAATTAAATTATAATTTTGATCAAAGTGCGGGATCACACAACGTTAAAAAGGAACAAGTACAAGCTTTTTTTGCTGACCGTACTTACATTGTGCTCCATCCGACATAATGTCATATTAGATACATACAATATTTCAAGGAAATCCGATCACTAGAAGTGGGGCTAATTTGACATTGTATGTGGGATCTAATTTCCATGTATACTAGAGAAACATATTTTTTAAACCGATTTAATCGTTCCTTTACTTTTTTTTTGTTTACTTACAAACAAACAAAGTTTACCTCTTCTTAATATTATTGCAAATAGTAAACAAGTATCATTTAGGGTATTTCGAATGCTTCTCTATTGTTATTTTCACGTTAGATTATTGTAATTCCATACGGCATTCAACTCTATTTAATTCTCGTCACACCGCCGCCGCGACGCGTAATTGAGTTATTTGCGATTAACGTTAAATTGTAACGTAATTTTGCACAAAACATTGATGAAAATATCATGCATTCTTCGTTGTATTCGTCACACATTTGGGACACTTTATTTTTAGTGTAGTTTTGTGTGCAAATAGGTGACTGAATTAACTTTTTGTTTTGAGTAAGTTTTCATAGTTAAGTACTTGCAATTTGAGTTGTAAACTGATAACTTTCATAATTATAATATTCATTGTGTATCATAACTGCACCTTCAGCACTCACCGCGACCGCTGCGGCCGACGAACCTCAAGTCGTTGAACTTGGCCACCTGGTTCTTCATCACCGCAGAGCTGTTCCGCAACTCTGCACAGCAGTTCTCGTCGTTGCCGGCTCTGACGGTCACCAGAGTACCGTCGCCCACATCCCCTAAGGCCACCACCTTGAAGGCTACCGGCAAAGTCTTGTTTGACCGCCAGTGCGGAGGCAGCACCGTGCAGACGAAATGCGGACTCCCCGTCCGCACCAACTCCCCAGGGTGCTCCGATATAAAGTCCCCCAACGTCCGCTCCGCTAGTATATCGGACGTCATCTTCGTGTAAGTCTCGTGCAACAGCGTCGAGCTCGTGTCCGGCGACACGGCGCCGCTGCTCGCCCCCGTCAGGTGCATCCTCGCCACCCGCGGCCGCTGCGTGCTGCACATAGAGCCGCCGGTCCGCACCCTACATCACTGCCTACACCACACACCACGGGACCACACTCACTGCCATCTCACCACACACGCGTATCGATTGCACTCGTCCTGGTCCCATCAAACGTAACTGCGAGATAACTCGTTGCTAGGGAACGCACGCGTGGCCACTTGACGCGGTGACGTCACGGCGGCCTTGCCACACTTTTTTCCTCGGTGAATGAAAAGTTCGGCGGGCGGCGCGCGAGGGGCGCGAGGAGCCGATTTTTTCCGGCGCCGAGGGGTGGCTCCCCCGCGCTCGGCGAAAAAACTTTTCACTAGTTTCACTGACGGCGGCACTTTTTGCGCCCGGTGTTTACGCGATAGTCGTCACGCACGTCGCTCTCGCTTTCGACGGGTCGTTTGCTTTTTGTTTTATTCTAATCGGGTCTGTTTCGTCGTGCAGTGCGTATCGTGTTTGCGTGAGGGTGCGTGCGGGTGCGTGCGGGTGCGTGCGTCGGGCGTCGCGGCCGTGGAGCGACTCGCATGGGGCGCTCGTCGCGCGATGCGGTGCGGTGTCCGGTCGCTATTAATACGCGGCGTACGTCCGCGCCCGTCGACTTCGGACAAAGTTTCGCGGACGAGTCGGTGCTCGCGGCAGCGGCGGCGGCGGCGGCGAGCGAGAGGCGGCGACGGCGCGGGCGCGGCGGGCGCGGAGCGCACTTTGCGGTCGGGGTGGGTTGGGTTTAAAGCCGCTGAAGGATAAAACATACAAATAAACACGTGTTCGCGCCGGCGCGAGCGAGAGGCCCGGCGGCCGGGCGGGTGGGAGCGGGACGGGCGCGCGCCCGCGGCACTTGGCGCGCGCGGCACCGGCGACAACACTGCATCTGGAGCCCCAGCGGCAGCACCAGCTGGCAGGTAGCCCAGGCGTTATCCGAGTGCAAGTGAACCATGAAAGTGACGTTGACTCAATAAGACCTAAAAAAGTGCACTTCTATCGTACGCTTGTAATAGATTATCAGATAATCGATGTTTAATAACTGACCTAGATTTGACCACAGAAAAAGTTATTTTCTATTTGTGGGTCGCATAAAAAAGTGAATTAAATTTTAAACTTTGGTGACAAATATATATAATCACATTAAGCAAGAAATTACGTGAATCGACGTGTATAACAAGCTACATGACGTGTAGAGATACGACCATTTTCGATCTTTCAGGTTTCACCGCTACATTACAACCAACAACGATAGCTATGTATCAGATAAACTTCATTTGACCAGTTAATTTATTAATTTAGTTTGTGCAAAAATATTACAAAGGCTAAGTTGAAGTGACGTTAACTAGCGAGGGATCGCTCTAACGAACCGGTTTGGGGCTGCCTCGAATCTGCTTACCGTCTCTGCTTACGGCACGGCTAAAATGGGGGCGCACGTTAATAAAACTATAAACTGCTACATTTTAGCAGCGCGCGGTATTGCACGTAACAAAGGATTACTTACTGTCAAGATTATGAAAATGATAAACATCTTCTTTATTTTTTTACTAGCCGTTACCCCGACTTCGTCTGTGAAAAGTTCGTTTATCGCTATCCTGCGGGAACTATATGTTAATCTAGGGTGCCAGCTAGCGCCGTTCCAAATTTGATGCAAATCCATCCAGTCGTTTCAGCATGAAGGAGAGACAAACATCCTCACTCACATCCTCACTCACAAACTTTCCCATTTATAATATTAGTAGGATAATTAAAAAAAATCTAGTGACACTTATTTTGTTTGCATGTCAAATAGACTGTGAAAAGGGGAAATTGTTGCCATAGCAAGCGCTTTATTTGTAAAATCTGTCAGTTACGATGAAAACTGGTGAACCCATTCATTACTGCTCTACTTACACACACACTGGAAAGAAAAACCTGCAAATAAGGACTGTTGTTCAGAAGCAACACTATGTTTTGTTATTTCTCATGCAATTTACAAAATCGACTGCAAACATTATTATGTAACATTAGGGTCACTTATGAGAGACGATAGTACTATTCTTAATCTTCAGCAGAAATAACCCGAAATCTTTTAAAGGTGAGAAAAAACAGTCATATTTTTCAATTCTCCAAATAACAACAAATCAAATGACAATAAACATGACATTACTATATAAAAAGAAAAACCAATTACTTTAATAAAGTCTATGGTATCGGTAGAGCTATAATATTATATTCATATTAAAATAACGTAACCTAAAAATGTTCTTTTTAATACAAGCTGCTTTTGCTGACTGTACTTTTGTTAACTGTTTGTACTGCATCGTCATCCGTCCTGCATATTATGTGTACCAAATTTCAAGTCAAGCGGACAAACCGTTGAAGAGTTCACACCCGCGAAAACGGTTCTGACCACGCCACCAGAATTCTACCACCAGATTATTGTATTGTCATCTGCTTCCACAAGTACCTACTTTTGCCAAATTTCAGCTCAAACGGTTGAAGATTCAAAAAAGAGTTGGAAGATTCCACCCGGACAAACATACAACAAAAATGTATTGAATTGAAGCCGACCACACACATACACACACACACATTAGCGCGCGCGCGAGGTGCTTTTTGTGCCTTGTTAGCATTGCTTATGTCTAAACCAAATTAATACACATAAGCAGGTAATGTTTAATTTAATTGTTAGTAAATCATTTTTTCCTTTCTCTTTTTGTGCTAAGTAATTTCTGCTCTGTAAAACTGAATACCCTTTGGTTATACTCCTATGGTAATTTTGACTGGTTCTCGCGATACAGGCTCGACCTAGTGCGAGAACCGCTGCTAAACTTTAGTTCTTAATGCGTCAAGGTATCAGTTTCTGTGAATTTGTTATGGCATGTAAAGTATTTTGGAAATAAATGATTATCTTATCTTATCTTATCTTACCAAGCCTTTAAGTAGGTATGAGGACCACTTTATTCATACAAACGCTCGTCAATCTTCAATTCAAACAACATCCCCATGCTTACACCATTGGTTTTAATTCTTAAAATGACAAACTCTGTATCTACATAAGTACACACACACAATATAGGTACTAACACTTATTCATCACAAAACCCTCTAAGTTTCCGTCCAGTTGAAGACTACTGGTCGGGCGATTAGCAATCTTACCTAACATGGTTAAAGATATTAATGGTTTGTAAGGTCTGAGTGCGGACCCAGAGAGGGGCATTAGTACAGTTCGCTACAGCTGTCCGTTCTCAGGCTGAGGTAATAGGTGCGTTTTATCTAGTTGGATCGTAGTGTGTGAAATTTCGATTTTTGGACGGTAATTTTGGTGTAGATGTATTTTATGCAACTGTTACATAATGAGGGTCCTTAAAACACAAGTGCTTTTTGAAACGAGCCTTGGCGAGTTTCAAAATATGATTAGACGAGTGTTTTACGGTGAACGAATGTGTTTTAGAATAGATAATTTCGTAAATTTTTTTAAATTAGTTATTAATTATACACCAAAGCGACATTTTATTTATTATTATATTATTTAAATCATCCTAAGTTCTTGTAGTACAAACGACCCATACCCGCACACAGGTAAAAACAAGACGCTTAAACCGGAATACCCCCACGGAAGGCTTTAGTACTCTCAAAGCTATGCAGATCGGTCGGTCTCGGCAAATATTGAACGAGGCTCCCTTACAACACAAAATCAAACCTTTTATTTAAGTCCGAGCACACAAGGGGCATTGTTTGCGGGGCCCGAGGTCAACAACCCTTCCAGATGACCAGAGGATAACCAGATTCGCTATTACAACAATTTATTATGCTTTCAGATCATTTGAATTGTTTTGAATAGAATTCAACCTTTGAGATGCGAGTTAAAGTATTTTTGGAGACAATGAGGGGCTTTTAGGGTGGAATAAAAAGGGCTTGCGTTTTATTTTACTTTTAGTCGTTAGTCTGGCTGTGGTGGAGTGAGTCAGACTGTGTTTGTAAGAGCGGTTGCGGTAGCGGTAGCGATATAACTGTTCTAATGGCTTTGTTGGTAAGTCACTAGACTAATAATTTGGACACTGACGATGATTAACATATTCTCCAATATGTGAGGATCAGCAGGTACTAAGGGTGGCAAACGAACGAGTGAACGCGGTAAGCGGGCACCACGACTTACGAAACACCTGAGACCACATGATACACACACACACGCACCCTCGCACATACACAAACACACACGTACTACACAGGTAAAAACGGTGAGAAAGGTCCTCTTGACTGATTTTAATAATTATTTCAACTATTTATGACATGCCACCTTACTCTACATGTGATAAGCGGTCGCGGATAGCGGGTAGCTTCCACGGCCGGCAGCAACAGCATTACATCAACAATAACAGAACGTCCGAAGCAGAAAAACAACCAGTAAAAACCAGTACAATTACCTTAGTTGTTCATTTTACTAGCTTAGGTACTACGGTGTCCGCTGGTCGAAAGCATCTCCACTCGACCTTCATAACTAAGTCCGGTGCAATGTCAGATCAATCCTCCAATACACGATCAAATTGTCCCGCCATCTCCTTAGTCTGCCTCGTCGTCGGCCATTCTCTGGCACCTACTAGCGCCAACTTTATTGACTTAATTTGTATGCCTTAATTTGTATGCACAAAGCAAGCGGTGGCGGTAGCGGGTAGCAAGTACCGGGTAGCGGTAGCGGATAGCGGGCATGGTAATTAGATTTAAGAACAACTGGGCAGCGTCAGCAGGAGAATGGCCGGCATTAATTTGAGCTTCTCTAACGAGGGCGACGGACGGCGGCCGACTGGGGCCTTGCGACAGAGCCCGCCGTGGAGTCGCTATGGATTAGTGTTTCACCTAAAAATATTTTTTAAGATTAAAAATTGTACTGCAAACGGAATGAAACTTAAATTTAAACTATTCATTTACTTTAGGTACCTAACTTAACTTAAAGGCCTTTTGATATGTCTGAAATAAAACCTATAAAAATAATTTTGGGTCGCCAGGCTTATAATCATGGGACAAGGCGCAGGACTGGAGTAGTATAAGTTGATAAAACGTAATTATTGAAAAGATAAATTTCCTTTTTGACAAATTATAATTTGATATTGCTACAAGAAACATACCTAAAATATCATAAATATACAACTCAATGGCTCGTGTTAAGTCACTTTAGTATGCATTATTATACCCTTATAATTAGTAAAAACTGGTGGCAGAGTAGCAAAGTACATGTTTTTTGTTTTGTCTGATTCAATAAATAATAATAGATACTCAACATTAAACAATATCCACGCATTTATCAGTAATTAATTGCTGAAATAAAAACAACAAATTTTCTAATCTCGTAGCCTCTCTACGATTATTACTGTTCCTCGTAGCAAGCTGTGTCCGGCGTAGCAGGACTACGCGTCCACTCGGCTATGTTTATTGCAATCTGGTGGTAAATACCGCCTGCTTACCCCTCCCCCGTAGCACGCTTACTCCTCACCCCGTCCGTTTGTTATTACACATTTAAATCCCCTAGCATGACCCCTGATTAGAGGGCAAGGTATGTCTTGAGCCAGAATTAGCCATAAGATTGGTTGGAATTGCGTCTTTATGGTTTAAGAAGTAGACTATGGGAGATGAGGGTGGACATAGTTATAGGCCGGGAGATAGTGACAGAAATTACTGGGTCATTTGTACCAGTATGGCGGTTCTTCAGGGGTCTAAAGTACGCAATGACAAAAAGAAAAATGATGGTCATAGCGCTGGTACCGGCGGCCCAATCGCGTGGGCGTTAGTCGAACTCGTCGGATAAATTACGAGTGTCAAACGATTTGTTCCACAATCATTTTAGTATTTTCCGATAGTCCATAAAAAATAAGCAGGCGGTAGTGTCATGCCATACTTTTCCGGTGTGACTTACAGCCCGCCATACTGACGCGAATGCGTTAATTAAAAAATAAAAAATTCAACCATTTGTACCAGGCTAATTTTTACACAGTTAATCATCGTCGTGCAGCCATTTACGAAAATCACCATGCCATACTTTTTGGACGGTTCCAAATGGTCGCCATACCGCCGAAAATCAGCAAATATTTTTTTTTCGCTAAACGATTTGTACCACCCTAAAATTTTTTTTCAATAGCTCCTGAATGATCATAAACAGAAGTGTGATAATGCCATACCTGTGGGAGGTGGCGAATGTGTACAATATATTTTTTAATTTTAAGATTTTAATCGTGTTTTGAACGATTTGTAACAGTATGGCACAAATTTTTCTCGTAAGTTTGAGGTTCAACGAATATAAATACAAAATTTCAAAGATCTAGGTGGCGGCAATCTTGACTTATAACCAGATGTTTATATTGTATAATATTGAACGGCTACCACCGCTCGAATATAAACAGAATATAATGATCCCATGCTGTAAAAAAATATTTTACGTATTGTACAGTCGTATTTTTGAAATGTGTCGAATAAATAAGTTTTTCAAGTATGGCAGCACTTTTTCCCCCTACTAGAAGTATGGCAAATATAATCACGGTCACATTTTATCAAATACTTTCCAAAAATCCAAATGCAATACTGGTACAAATCGTTCGGCGAAAAAAAAAATATTTGCTGATTTTCGGCGGTATGGCGACCATTTGGAACCGTCCAAAAAGTATGGCATGGTGATTTTCGTAAATGGCTGCACGACGATGATTAACTGTGCAAAAATTAGCCTGGTACAAATGGTTGAATTTTTTATTTTTTAACTAACGCATTCGCGTCGGTATGGCGGGCTGTAAGTCACACCGGAAAAGTATGGCATGACACTACCGCCTGCTTATTTTTTATTGACTATCGGAAAATACTAAAATGATTGTGGAACAAATCGTTTGACACTCGTAATTTATCCGACGAGTTCGACTAACGCCCACGCGATTGGGCCGCCGGTACCAGCGCTATGACCATCATTTTTCTTTTTGTCATTGTGTACTTTAGACCCCTGAAGAACCGCCATACTGGTACAAATGACCCAGTAATTTCTGTCACTATCTCCCGGCCTATTAAAAAGATCTTTTACTTTTTTCTATTTGACACAACTTCAGAATTTTTGGTTTTTTGATTTATATCAGCATTTAAAAAAAATGTTAGGCTTAGATTTAATCGTACAGGAATAAAAATTTTTAAGTACCTCACAGACTAACAAGAAACTGTGTTCACTTAGGCCTAGTTTTAATTTAAAAAAAAATTAAACTCTTGAAGTATTGAATTCTTGAAGCTTCAAGCTGGTAAGCCTTACATAACAGTTGTATTAAAGCGATCAATGGTTTTAGTAAGTATCTAAATAAATGAATTATGAAAGTTGAGATTTCTTTACCAAGATTTGTATCACAACATGTAATAGAACCAAAAAGATAAGTAGGTATTTAGGGTAGGTCCATTTGTCTACCCTGTCTTTTTATTTTTGCTGTATATTGTAACTATTGTGTCGTCTATTGTATTGTTTCCTCCATGCTGGTCTGGGAGTATAGAAAAACATAGAATGTACCAGTTGCTTCTCTTTCCGCGGAGATGGTAAAATCCCATCGAGGGAATGGGCGAAAATAAGTAAGTAAGTAAGTAAGTAAGTAAGTAAATGCTTTATTGTACAAATATAGAGAAGTAGAGACAAATCACAAATAAAAAAAAGACCTTAAATATATGCACAAAGGCGAACTTATCCCTATAAGGGATCTCTACCAGTTAACCTTTGAGTAAATGAGAGGAGCATTAAGCGAGAGACCGACAAAGAGTGAGTTTAAAATATCCACATAGTGAAAGCCACAATAGAGCGTACATCTCAAAATACAACAAACAATTCATAAATAAACTACTAACTATCATTAAACTCGTGCATACATACACACTAATGTATACCCACAATACACATACAATATTTAAGGAGAAGGTGTGAGCCACATCTTCTTCAAGCCCTCCTTGAATGACGCCACAGAGGTAGATTGCCTGATGGAGGTCGGTAACCGATTCCACAGCTTAGCAGAGTGAACTGTGAAGGATTTAGAGTAAGTTTTAAAAATCTTAGGAATCATGTTATAGGTGATGCGGCTAGCAACCCATCACTATTTAGATTCCACTTTCCACCTATTCGCCCAGTGTTGCTAAACGTGGCCGTTAGGTCTTGTTACCTTAGGCTCTTTCTACCCCGTAAGACGTGATTTGTGTATGAGTATGTATGTATTGTATTTTTACCCAGCAGTGGGACGTATATAAGCTAAATGATGATGATGTATTTTTACTTACCACTCGTATCCTATTTTGTATCGACAGGAATGCCATCGCTGGTTTACTTACTTGAAATGAATATATTAAACGCGTCGTAAATATAATGAAACCTCGCGCAAAAACTCCGGCAACTGCCAATAAATCCCCTCGGTTAACTCTTTTATAACGGTCACCATCGCACTCCAATTAAAATATCCCCGTTCTGTGGGCATAAAGTGAAACGAATCGCTCCAAAAGTCCGCACGGAACTTTTTAAACTTCCACAAACATGCGGGACTAAAATGGAAGTTGTTGCCGAGTTTAGAATTGTTACGAAAAAAGAAACTTTAATTTGGACGTTTTAAAACAAAAGTCGGGGGATAATGGCAGAGGCGTGTGTTAAGTGCGAGCGAAACTGGCTTCTGTTTAAGCCTTTTTGTTGTTCAATTGCCGTTTGTGTACTTAACAATCGAGAATGAGTTCAAAATACTAGTCAAAATTAACCGTTTACTCACAATAAAGCTAATTGCCCCTGACCTTTAAACTATTCTTTTCTTCATTATATTCTTAAGGTTGCTTAGTAGAGATCGCTCTGAACCGATAAGGCTTATCAAATAATTTTCTTTCTGACCCTATTTTCTGTGTGTGTCCAATAAACAGTTATTATATTCTATAGCTAAGTCTTAGAGCCTAAGTCTCAAGCCTTGAGGGAGGCCAATGTCCAGCAGTGGACGTATTTCGGCAAGTCTTAGAGCCTAAGTCTCAAGCCTTGAGGGAGGCCAATGTCCAGCAGTGGACGTATTTCGGCTGACATGATGATGATGATAGCTGTTTTTATTCGTGACTATAGTACATGTCTTCAGACGGAAAAGTAAAGTTTTTGACATAACACAAAATATCAGGCGTCTCAAATGGAAGTGTGCAGGCCACACCATAAGAGGTAAAGATAAATGGTGCAAAACAATAACAGAATACCCAAGAGAAGGCCAACGAAAGAGAGGAAGATCACCAACAAGATGGGCTGATGACATAAGCCAGATCGCCGGCAAAACCTGGTATAGAGTAGCGAAAGATAGACGAGAATGGAGAAGGCTAGAGGAGACCTTCGCTGAAGGGCAAACGGACTTGCAAAGAAGGAGCAAAGCTCAAATAGTGGAATACTAAATAGTTATCCCCCTTATTCATAAACGCTCTATAGGTTTCTGCTAACTTAGCAGATGCCTACAGAGCGTTTATGAATAAGAGGGTATAAATCTAAAACTGTACACACACACACATACACACACAAATCACGTCTTTATCCCTTACGGGGTAGACAGAGCCTAAGGTAACAGGTACCTACAGGCCACATCTAGCAAGATTGTGGGCGTATAGGTGGAAAACTGTAAAGTTCGAATAAAGGCTATTATATAGTATAGGTCTATCGTGAAGGCTGAGGGACGTCATCCGCAACAGATTGAAATTATTCGGAACGTTCCCGATTTATAATAAAAAGTTAACCGTTAATTTTTAGTTCGTATGAATATGAAGCACTAGAGCTGAAATAATACGTAAAAGAGTCATTGTCCATCTTTGTACTCAAAATAATAAAGAAAGTATTGGGAAAACTTTTTTAACGCTGTCACACGTGGACCGAAATATTAGAATACCGCTAAATCAGTTTTTTTCTTCAAATAATGACACTACAAAATTTTAAAACAGTCACTCAAACTTTGACCCGACTGCTATTATAAAATTTGTCATAGTCTCGCATACCAGAGCCGGTATCCTTTGCAAGATGCCGCGCATGCTCCTTGCGGAATGTACGTGTAGAAAAACTGGACGCTTCAAAATGCTTCCAGCGGTGACCCTTGGGCCAGTGGGAGCCAAACTGTGTTAATTAGAAGAACATTTAATCCTGCTGGGGCCATTTAGGCTTATTACCTAACTCGCTCGCAATCGCCATCGTGTTCATTTTGACAGTTCTTATATGAATGTGACAGCTACCCAGCTAATTCCGATGCCAATTGTCAGCCCATACATGAACTGTCAAAATGAACACGATGGCGATTGCGAGCGAGTTAGATAATAAGCTTACTGGACCAATAGAAATGAGAGACAGACATTTAGAGTGTGGAAATAATGTAACTGATGTTGAGTAACCACGGAGAAGAGTTCGGAACGGATGAAAGAATAACTACCTAAGATATTATAATATTATAAAATAATGTTGAATAAGAAATATTAAAGTAAAGGATTTACTTACTAGGAGCTAACGCTGTATTTTAATGATAAATAATTGTAATGAAACAAAGTAAAATTAAAATCTGTCGCAAAACGAAGTATTCTTGGATATGGTTTCGTATTGGAAAGCCATTATTATTGTTTGTACGAGGAATGATTAAAAATGAGCAGCGACTACTACATTTTAATAATTTTAAACCATAATCATCATCATCTCCAGCTTACATACGTCCCACTGTTTGGCACAGGCCTCCTCTCATAATGCGAGGGCTTGGGCTAGTTCCTTCGCATTAAATCATACGGTGGAAATAAATGAAGTAATTAAAAATTACACAAACTTTGAGTGCCTGAGAAACCGCCTCTTCTATACCTACCTATAACGGCGCCTAATGAAAATGAGCCCTTTCTTTCACGGAACCCGCCGGTCAAGCGCACCCTTCGTCTAAGGGAACCCTAATGGAACTCCGTATGGAAATCGCACTTGCAATTTACGTGAAAGGGTTCCTGTATTGTTCTCCTCTCATGTTTTATGTCCGTGCGCTAATTTTGTGTAATTCGGACAGGTGGCGCACTTTACGAGTTAGGCTTTATTGCGTTTTTGGGAAGGTTTTATTAAAGGGGTTTTCCAATAAGATCAGTAGGCTTGTTACCTAACTCGCTCGCAATCGCCATCGTGTTCATTTTGACAGTTCTTGTATGAATGTGACAGCTACTCGTAGCTGATTCCGAAGCCAATTGTCAGCCCATACATGAACTGTCAAAATGAACACGATGGCGATTGCGAGCGAGTTAGGTAATAAGCCTACTGGAATCCTAATAAGTATAAGCCATCATGTGGTCGGTTATTGAATTACCGGTGCCCGAAATAGTAATGATTAATTCATTTCTGTAAGTATGTAGATGGGATGGGAATGTAAGTGCCAAAAAATGTTATTACAGACAACAAAAAAAACTTTAATTCAAAAATAAAAATTTGCAACTTATTTTTTGTGTGTGTTTCCTGTAGGCAGGGATAAAATCCTAAGAAGAAGATCACCGAGTCAGCGCGCATTTCATCCAACCCGGAATCAAGGCGGCGACTCACGCGCAACCGACTCAACAGCAACGTGACAATGTGCATAGTT
This sequence comes from Pandemis cinnamomeana, assembly GCA_932294345.1. Classification (NCBI taxonomy): domain Eukaryota; kingdom Metazoa; phylum Arthropoda; class Insecta; order Lepidoptera; family Tortricidae; genus Pandemis; species Pandemis cinnamomeana. The sequence continues at coordinate 5,554,273 of OW028715.1, read as the reverse complement.
AATTATAAGATCGCACTTTCGTCTCAACATCGAGCAACTGTCATCTAGTTTAGGATTAGTTTTATAATAAATTTTCTTCTTTTTTTATTATTTCTTTAATTTTCCCACCTTTTTATTTTTTGTTTATTGTAAACTATTTCATTAATTTATGTATTTTTTTTAGTTACACATAAGTCGGGTTCTATCTATTTATTACTTTGTTTACGTAAAAGTTTAGGATTATGTAGTATTTTATCTGTGTATCTGAGCCAGCGACCGTTTCACTTTTGCGAAGACACACAACACTGATGATCTATTTTTCATGTCAGTATTTTTTTCTTGTTTATTTTCTATAAAATTTTGTATATTCTTTTATATTTGTGTGTCTTGCAAAAAAAGAATAGTAAATGTATTCTAAATAAATGTTCCATAAATAAGTTATAGCTTAAATAAATACTGTCGTGTAATTCACAAAATTTCAAAACGATACTGAAAATTAGAACACAGAAAAATCCGAAAAGTAAAGCTATGGCCGGGTATCGAACCCGGATCCTCAACATTCCCTGATGCGCGCTTTATCACTACACCACCCATAGCAGGTAAGGTGTAGTAATTCATAACAAACCTTTAAAAATGTTTACCTACCACATACTCATTCAATACTGACTACACCCGTTCCTAACGCAAAGGCGTGCCTTTAAAATGCACAAGCATTCTTTAATCAAAGCTCGAGCAAACTAATTAGGGCCAAGTTATTCTAATTACGAATTCCAATTAGATATTTGGGTTCTGGAGAATTCTTGGCCGACGATAATTGTTATGAGCCCTTTGATTGATTCTGTTGCGAATTATTTTGCCTTTCGTAACCTTTCCATACCCTTTAAGGGCCGTGGGCGTCTATTTGATCTTTGTTTGCGTTTGTCGACAAATTGGAATATAAACGGTTGTGAATTCCTGTGATAATAGAGAAATGTCTTGTTTATGATGCTGCTTGTGCATAAGTGTAAATAAAAAATAACCTACATTTTTAGGTTTCGTAAATTAAACGGGAAAAGTTATCCTTATATCAATTTTTCAATAACTCAGTTTGTTTGTCTGCTCGTCTGTCTATCAAAAAACTTTTTTCATATATGTATGTAGGTACGTAATTTTAGTTTTAGATTTTGTACGGAACCTCCATTGCGTCGGCTTCACATTTGTAAGGAAGCTTGCAATAAATTTACAAACCAGTATACTTTCTTTTAAGATTAAGCTGTGACGAAACAGACATTTCTTATAAGAATAAAATAATCTAGTTGGAAAACTATAAACACTTCGAAAATAATTTTATCACAAATTTCAGACACATACATAAATATCAGAACAGTAACCAAATCGGAAAGGTTTTGAAAAAAAGTCAGGTTAGGAGTAGGTACCCGAACCCGATGAGCCTGTAGGTATCGAGAGATTGATGAATGTGGATGAAGCGAAAGACGTATATCAAGATCTTAGCAATTGGAACAAAGTAGTCGCTGCCACCCCTATGGGAAACAGGCGTAACAGTATGTATGTAAGTACCTATATAGAACAGTAATAAAATTTAACTATTTTCCCTTTGGAACCGCACGGATTTGCAATTTATAAGATAATTTGATCTTAACATTTTTGATTAAAAACTAACTTTTTTGAAGCCTTCTTTTTTTAACTTTCGCATTCCAACCTGTTATTATACCACTACCTTTTTATAGCGGCTTTTAATGCTTCTACATAACGAGTTGATATCATTCCTTTATAACAGTAACGATGGCTAGCCCACCGTGAAGGCGGAACATAATCTTTTTGATGTGACCACTTCCTACAACTCAAATTAGTTAGGTTTGTAGTGAGTGTACGGACTACGGCGAAGCAATATCTGCTGTTTTTTTAAATAGCTACTATTATTGACATCTATTTTCATCTAAAAAAGGCCGTTTCGTAGTGATTCAACTTACGGCCCCTCAAGCGGAAAGTCGTGGGCTAGAACCCATGCTGGCGCGATGATTTCTACGTAGATGAATTCACGGGCAAAATCTAGCGTTGAACAAAGGTGAAACAAACGAATTCAATTATTACCTATTTACTTAAACCTATTCTTAATGATTTTAGTTTTCAAACAACAAAAAACCTGTCTTCTTACTGGTCACGTCACTTTTGATAGAGCGGCAATGGTTGGCTACGAATCTGAGTCCTTACGGCGACTTTCTTGATAATACATAATAATAATAGTGTAGTAGAATCCCCTTGCCTTCCAACTTTAAAAAAAACCTTCGCAATTGGCCATAGAGAGCGCTTTCACTCTAACATCAGGGATCTTAGTGACCTTTTACGACACCTGCTATGGGTGGTGTAGGGGTAAGCACGCGTCACGGAATGACGAGTATCCGCGGGTTCGATACCCGGCCATAGCATTACTTTTCGGATTTTTCTGTGTTATAATTTTTAGTGTCGTTTAGAAATTAAATTTAACACCGGAAAAGTAAGCATAAAAATCAAGAAGTAAATATTCTTGATTGATGTAAATAGGGCTCTTTTACAAGTCTCCGTTTTGCAGCTGCCAGTGTTTTTTAAAATATCAACATTGCCAAGAATAATTTGCCGCAAGAAACCTGGCAGAAACTTATTTATTTTTAAAACATAATATTGAAACATAGGTAATTAAATTGTATAATTAACAAAAACTAACTTTAATAGGAATTAAAATTTCTGTTTTTTGGCATGTAAAGAGTTCTCGAATTAAATAATACTTAGTCGAGTTCTATCTATATCAGACTATGTAATGGTACGTGAGTCTGATAGTCTCTAGAGTCTAGTAGGTACTTATCTATGGTCAAAATAAAACAATTATTTGCGTTCAGTGAAGGTGCAACGAGAAAGTGTTTCAAACTGAACGACCACCAACGCTATAACTTCGCCGGTCTCGTTAACCATTTTACGCAGTTGAATGATTCGCTCTACGCCAGTTTACATTGCAACAGGATCTTGTGTTGAAATAACACTGGTCAGCTATTTGTTTCTTCATAGAACATAATAATGTGGACATTAAAAACGCCAACGTACATTTTTAAGCTATTCTTACCCAATAGTTTAGTTTAGGTACCTACGACACGCCTCTTCGATGACTCACAAACGTGATGCCTACGAAAGTTTCTATTTTGCGATATGTTTAGCTGCAAAATTTCAAGTTTTAACAGTTAATTAAAAATAAATATTTCAATAGGGACTAAAACAGTTATTTTTAATTCATCCATCATTATTGCCTTGCTCGAAGCAAAATCTCAATCAAATTTACTATGAAGTTAAAGGTAATGTGACTAATGTTACTTGGCCAAATAAATGGATCTTGTATTTTAAATCCACACCATTCGAAAATAAATACATTCACCAAGCAAAACAATTGCCTAAAACGTCTCAAAATATCATTCATCTTATTCGAATCGAAGACGTACCGAGTGATTTACTTAGCACTGTATTCAAGAGGCTAAACGAAACACAAGTTACCATATCTAAGACAGTGAGGCCAATTGAGCAACGTATAATGCTTGTCAACAAAACAACGTCGCATCGCAAAGGGAGAAACAATGGATTGCCGCTTATAGGGGAGTAAGATTTAGAGTATAGAATGTATCGATTGGGGTGTAGAGTTGTGCCGTTTTAAAGGGTAGTTTTTAAGTTTTGTGAATTTGCATAAGATGCTGTCAGAATGTTCGTAGAAGGGTTGGATCCTCGAGGGCTTTCCGTGATCCGGGAGGCTTATCCTGATAATTATTTCAATTGTTTATGCCTGTCGACGGTGCATTTAGATAGCGAATTATAGTTTGTAGGACGTCTTCATTACCAGGGTGTGTCAGGGTGATGTATGCCGGGGCCGATCTGAGGTATGGAATATCCGATATAGGACCGGAATTGAGATGGATTAGCGCGTTCATTCAGACAGTGTGTTATGTTTCAGTGTATCATTTTAGTTATTTGAGTCTGTATTACGATAGAATTGTTCCCGTACCTGCTGTGTAATTCTATAGAAGTATTGATTCGATCATGCCATGAGCTAATAGTAGATTGTACCTCTGGTGCGTAACATGCGTAATTATAATCGAGACAGGGAAAAAAGGGTTCTGCACTAGTTACAATTACATTTGGTTTTTAACTTTGCTTACCAAGAAATTATACATTGTATATAATAAATAAATAAATAAATAAATATAAATGTGTAAATGAATTAAAATTTAAGGTTAAAAAAAAGCGGCACAAAACTAAATTCAGAACATTTAACGTTAGTCCTTGCAGTATGACGATACTACTTGATAGTACGTGTAATTCATAAATGGTTACATGAAAATTTACCCCTCAGCGCCCATTGTTTGCTTTCTCAAAAAGTTTCATAACAACAACGTCATGATCAAGTATAATGAAGAAAACTCGCTTCAAAATTAATCTGTGGGGCGCTCACATATTCCTCTAATGAATTGAGCTCTGAAGCTAGGGATGCCAGTTTCAAATCCTTACTAATATTAAATGCGAAAGTAACTCTGTCTGTCTGTCTGTCTGTTACCTTTTCACGCTTAAACCGCTGGGCCGATTTAGTTGAAATTTGGTATACAGATAGTTTGAGTCCCGGGAAAGGACAGGATAGTTTTTATCCCGGAAAATTGCATAGTTGCCGCGGGATAGCACAGCCCAAACCACTGGAATTTTTCAAATTTAAGGCGGAACAAAGTTCGCCGGGTCAGCTAGTGATGGAATAAAAGTGACAATAGATACTCTTTTCTGAATTCTGCCTTAAGTAATTAACCAACGTCAAATCAAATCCTTGGACCTAAAAAGCTAATATTTATAATAGTTTCCCTCATTAATGTGGAAAGAAGCTATTGCAACATTGGGGTATCAAAATGGCGTTAATTCACGCTGCAGCATGATTTGGTTGGAGTAAGAACTAATCCTAAAAACTATCCGAAGCTTAGGGGAAAAAACTGCGTACCTTTCATACTTACAAAAAAAAACTGACTTTTTTTATTTAACTCTTTACATACATATACATAAATCACGTCTTTATCCCTTACGGGGTAGACAGGGCCTAAGGTAACAAGGCCTAAAGACCACGATTAGCATGATTGTAAGCATACGCCTATACGCTTGGAAAGGAGAATAAAAACATGGGTTGCTAGCCACATCGCCCAATCCCTCGATGGGCTTTTACCATCTGCGCAGGAACACAAGCAACTGGTACATTCTATATTTTTTCTTTGCTCCCAGACCAGCATGGAGGAATAAATTTAATTCCTACTCTTCATTATTGAATTGTCATGTATTTTTTTTAAGAATTCTGTAAATGCTAAATTTTTACAAGGCACTTGACCAGTAATTTTTAATTATTATACTTTTTTTAAAGTTTGTTCTGATATCGATGTTTAACACTGGTGAAAAGGATCTATTGCGTTATTGAATATTAGAATTCAATTTTCTTCATAATAATATATCTCTTCACAATATCGTGTCAACCCTACATGCGCTTCATTAGAGCCAGTATGTCGATTCTTCAAACGTTAAATACGAGTTCCTTCGCTAATAATATCTCATTATTGTTATGAATTATTAAAATTAAGACTTCTTCACATGCGCTTCAGAACAGTTAAGAAATGGAACTAATGATTTACGCATTTTCTTAAATAATCGTCAGAATTTAAACTGATGCCACATCGTTTTGACTGATGGGCTTGTACCCAGAAACAAATGAATTTAAAAAAGTTTGTAGTTTCATAATGTACGGAACTGTCCACCAACTTGGCATTTTTTTTGCAACAAACATACTTACTCTATATAAAAGAAACTAGGCACATAATAGTTGATGTTGAACTACAAGTACCAGGCGATCAGAAAGACCGAAGAGTTGCTTCTTAAACGCCCATATAAAGATTAAGTACTTCGATTAACCAGCGTTACCGCCACAACGCCGTAACAGTCACTCGTTGGTAAAGCAATTATCAACTCTATTCAGTAACTGGCTCTGTCGACAATACAACGATGTCAAATGAAACTTGCTGACCTTTATAAGTCTTAAAAGGATTTGCAATAAAAAGCTACTTAAGTAGGTGTGTAGGTAGTTGGCATTGAAGGCAGCACAATAAGCAGTTAAACGATCCCAGTTTATGTATTTGTTGTGATTATTTTATTATAACTTGTTTCATCGCCTTCGTGACTCAAAAAAAGATTCTGCAAATACCTACCTATATTTAAAATTAGCTTTCTGTACAACCATTGGAATCATGATCTGCTATAGAACTTTCTCTCAGTAAATATCATACTGACATGCCAACGCACCTTAAGCAACTCATTACTTCATTCGGTGTAAAAAGGTTCCATCGGGGCACGATTAAAATGGTTAGGTAACATCGAAACGGTACCAGGCTATAAGCCAGACGAGGAGTTGTTGAATGCGCCCGGGGCGACTCTTCAAGACTGGTTTAATTAACTTAATAAATACACACTCCATTTCATTACACGCATACGTCACATATTATGAACGTCGGCACACAGGGGGGTATAGATGGGTATTTACAGATAGAGTGCGAATATGAAGGCCTATTTCGAAGGTTGAATAAGGTTTTGGTATATTCATTAGTCTTCTGGAAAGCGACCGCAAAAGTAATGCAGCAACTACGCAATTTTCTAGTAAAAAAAGTAGTCAAATGTGCAATGTTCTGTTCAAACTAGTTAATTCTAAACTATAATTGTAATATGTCTTCGTGCCACATTTTATTCATTTGTTTAGCCGTTTAACATACATCCTCACAAACTTTCGCATGTTTATGAGTATAGGATAATGGGACACTGTGTTCTGGTACAAACAAATACGTATGCAAAAGTATACACACACACACACACACACAGAAATCACGTCTATATCTGAGGTAACAAGACCTAAAGGCCACGTTTAGCATGATTGCAGGCGTGTAGTTAGAAAGGGGAATCAAAATAGTGACCCAAAATTATAAGCTGAGACAAAAACTTAGCTACTCATTCCACACACTTATCTGTTAACACTAAACTATTTAAACTTGTCACAAAAAAAACAGTCCTCCCAGACGGCTTGGCACCGTTTTTTTGCCCAACCGAAAGACCACACGTGGCCAATAAATTCCTGTCGGAAATGGCCTTTAGCTGCCCACTAACTCAAAAGGTCACGGAAGAGATTGTTTACTTTGGGTAATGCCACTGTTATAAAACATGCAGCAAAAAATAGGCGATGAAACCGGCGATAGTGTCTGACGAATTTTACTTTTGGTTCGAAGTTGAGAAAGCAATTTTGAACTTCACTGGGGGAAACATTGCTTTATACTGTATGCCTAGTGTAGGTTTTCGGTCACAAAATACGTCTCGAACGCGTGTGCGTTAAGGCGGTTGCTCTTCCATACAAACCTTCCGTGCAGCTGCATTTCGTCCACAGGCTTAATTTCAATGCGGTTTTTTGAGGATAGTTAGCTATGGATATATTGTCTGCGCAAATTACAAAACAGAGTGCATTTATCATACCTAAATTGCAGTATGATGCAGTAAATTTCGATGCATTTTACAATAGTGTGAGTAGCTAGTGTCAAATAAAACATGTTGTAAAAAGCAATTGTATATTTCGAGCTGTCACATGACCTCCGATCTGGCTCAGTGGTCGTGACTTGAAGGACTGAATAGTGAGTGACCAAGTTCAAACCCCGACGTATGAACGATTCTTTTTTAATTTTCTAAACATTGTTTTTAATAACTTACTTACTTAGTAATACTATCCCGATGAGATGTAGAAAACTTTAAGGTAAATTCAATATTTTTCTTGTCAAATCAAACCAAAAAAAGTAAGTACTAAGTGGTTTTTGAACAACCACAAGCTTACCCTAATTAGATTTTACTGTTTACGATAAATGGTCTATACCATCAATTACTTGAAAATAAAATATATACTTGTGGTGGTAAATTTATTCTAGCCAGGATCTTTTTAAAGCAAACACATAGTTTCATCCGTACCTACGTTTAATCCATCGTCAGGTCCTTCATATTTTTTTTATATAGCCTTGTAGCAGTGAGGCATCGCCAATTTGAATGGTTTAGCGGGTGGCATTGCCAGTCCGAAACTTGGCAAAGCTTTCATGACTAGTAAGTTCTCTAGTAGGTATTAGGACCACACGTGCTTATTAATTTGGCATAGACGGTGGCGCCCCGCAGTCATATTGCCACCTTAAAAACACGTTTTGCCTTTTATATTAAAAAAAAGTACCCGACCACAGAAAGTTAAAAATAAAAAAGGCTTCCAGTTAATTTTGCACTAATGCTTCTCACGAGAATCGAACCCTAACCCTCTACATCAAATCACGGACATTATACCACGGCAATGATTCGTGAAATCCGACAAGCGCTAAATACAAAATAGGCCGAGTAAATAGGTTTTCTCAATTGCAGAACAATTAAAAAAAACATGCGAGTCAAAAACCTGGCTGGCTAGACAGGTAATTAAAAAAACAATGATATGAATTGTCATAAACTAATGGTTGACAGAACGTGGTGTCTTATAATAAAAATAATATATTCATTTTATTCGGAATTAATTGAAGTCAAAGGAAGAAAGTAAAAGACGCTACAAGCTACGATATTGGACGCAGCGTAGACATTTATTTGTACGTATGTACATGTACAGGTATGTACTTATCAATTTATCATAATAATTTTTTGTAAGATACCTACAACATTTCAACGTTTGTGTGATCGGTACAAATTATTTTTGTAAACGCAATTGAAGTGCTCAGTCCCGCTCCCGGTGTCTGCATGTAATCAAATCTTGCAAGTGAATTTTGACCCATTTCTAATTGATCAGTTTGACGTGAAATCTGGCACAAGTCTGATGACAATACAGTAATCTTGAAGTGAAATTCTGGTGACCCAACTAGGGTCGCATCCGATGTTGGAAACTCATCAACAGAAAGAGTAACAACTATCCATACATTACGCTTACATCTAATTATAACTCTTAGAACTTAGAGGAATCTTTAGTGCTCGAATCGAACTTGCTATTGACCAGCTTTTTTAGGGTTCCGTACCCAAATGGTGAAAACGGGACTCTATTACTAAGATTCCACTGTCCGTCTGTATGTGTATATGTTTGTCTGTCCGTCTGTCTGTCACCAAGCTGTATCTCGTGAACCGTGATAAAGGAAATTTTCACAGATGTATTTCTGTGGTCGCCATAACAACAGATACCTACTAAAAAAGAATATTTTTGTCAATCTGTCTATGTAAGTAACCAATGGAGGAGGTTATGTATTACTAAGTTCACGCTGTATCGTGGTTTATTTTATGGCCACATTGTTCAAATCCGTCCGTCTATGTCTGTCTATCTGTCCGTCTGTCCTAACTTTATAGCTTTTTTACCCATATTACGTAGCTATATTTTTTCATTTAGGAGCCACTGTCCGTCTGTCTGTCCGTCTGTCTGTCTGTCACCAAGCTGTATCTTATGAACCGTGATATGGCTATCAGCTAACATGATTGTCTGGCGACAGTTCACAAATGACGTTTCTCTGTTGCCGCTCTAACATCAAATACTAAAAACAGAATATTTTTGTCTGTCTAAGTATGTAAGTAACCGATATAAAATGACCTCACGCAGCCTACAATTTGCTTAGTTGGCAGGGCTCTGCTAACACTGGATTTTATATTTACTTGCCAAATTTGGACGAAACCCTCGGTACGAGAGTCCGACTCGCACTTGGCCAGGTTTTGGTGTTCGGAACACAAAGGAGCTTATCTATTACCAAGTTCACGCTGTATCGTGGTTTATTTTATGGCTACATTGTTCAAATCCGTCCGTCAATGTCTGTCTATCTGTCCGTCTGTCTAACTATAGCTTTTTACCCATATTAGGTAGCTATATTCTACTCCCTTTCATGCTGGTCTGGAAGTAAAGAAAAAACATAGAATGTACCAGTACTACCAGCTGTTGCTTCTCTTCCCGCGTTGATGGTAAATGCAAAAAATTTGAGAATCGTGTTATAGGTGATACGGCAATCCATCACTATTTTGATTCCGCTTTCCACTTAAACGCCCAGAATCATGCTTGTTCTTGGTGGCCACAAGGTCTTGTTACCTTAGGCTCTGTCTACCCCGTAAGGGATATAGACCTGATTTGTGTATATGTATGTATGTTTTACAGAGTATCCGAGCGGCGTCCGAATACCGAATTTGCCGTTATAATGATAATTAAAAACTATACCTACGTATGTATATAAAAAAGTATAAGAGAGGTAAAATAAACACACATGACTGTAAAAAAAAAAATCTAAATGTCTGTGAAAATTAGAACACATAGAAAAATCCGAAAAGTAAAGCTATGGCCGGGAATCGAACCCGGATCCTCGTCATTCCGTTTCGCGTGCTATAGCCCTACACCACCCATAGCACACATGACTGTATTGTCTGCTTTTTTTTAGGGTTTCTTACGTCAAATAGAAAAAAGGAACCACTGTAGAAGCACATATTTTGTCGGTCCGTCCGTTTGTCGGTCTTTTTTCCGTCTATCCATTCTTCTGGACCATTTTATGACAATTTATTAATCTGTAATTTTTATATTTTTAGCTTTTTTATGTTTATATACTTTTGTTTTTTAACTACTTTTGTGATTGTTATAAATAAACTTTTTCTTTATTTCTTTCCGTCCGTCTGTCTGTCTGTCTATTTGTCTGTGCGTCCGACCGACTGTCCATCCGTTTCTCTTTCTGTTTATCCGTCTGTCCGTGCCTCCGTCCGTCTGTCTGAATGTCAGGAGTGTCTGTGCGTCAGCCCATCCGTTCGTCCGTCCATCTGTCTGTCTGTGCGTCCGACCATCCGTCCGTCCGTTCGTCTTACTATCCATCTGTCCATCTGTTTGTGTGTAAATCTGTCTGTCTGTTTGTCGGTGACTATATCATTCGTCCATTCGTCTGCCCATCCGTATGCCTGCATGTCCGTCCATCCAATCATTTGTTTGTCTATTTGACTGTCACTATTCTATTCTCAGAAACTGGTACACAGGTATAACAATCACCCCGAGCGATAATTCAATGGGGTTTCTATATAACCATAGACAACGCTGATGATCTATTTTTCATATCTGTGTTTTTTTTTCTATAAAATTGTGTATATTCTCTTATATTTGTGTGTCTGGCAAAAAAGAATAAATGTCTTCTTTCTTTCCATAGCTTATTAATAGATAATATATCTAGAATTAAATCACTACATCACTACATAGTATTTTAAAACAAAGTCGCTTTCCGCTGTCTGTTCCTATGTATACTTAGATCTTTAAAACTACGCAACGGATTTTGATGCGGTTTTTTTTAATAGATAGAGTGACTCAAGAGAGAAGCTAGTATGATTATAAAATAAAGTCCTCTGCCGCATCGTTTTGTCTGTCTGTGTGTTTATTTACGATAAACTCAAAAACCATTGAACGGATTTTCATGCGGTTTTCTCCAATAAATATAATGTTTCATTAGGAAGATTTAGGTAAATAATTTGTAAAGGTTTTTGTAACATTGATTATGAAATTAAGTGAAAATAAGTCTTGTCATAGTATGCAAGCCTAAAAAAATATCTGTTTATCCTTTTGTTGTACTGACTGTACGTTAATTTTTCAGATTCACATTGGATTCGGAAGGTAATTTTTGTGCATTGACAGGAAAAAGTGAATCATACATCCACTGGACGCGAGATTTTACTTGCTATTATTGTGCAAGAAGAGCAAGAACTCTACTGCTGGTGTGATGACAAAAAAATTGGTTGGGTCTAAAAACACTGATTTTTATTGATGTAATTTGTAATAACGTTACGAGGTAAAAACCTCATTATGCTTTACTGAGTACATACTCAGTATACATATGTATATGTCACAGGAGACCCAAAAACTGTCATAGAAAAACCTAAGAAAGTGTTAATTACAGTATTGGGAAGTAAAATTCTCGATTTAATCGATTTGGTCTGTTTTTGTTTCATCCAAACTATCAATATATGTTCTTACATGCTGGTCTGGGAGTAAAGAAAGCTTAGAATGTACCAGTAGCTTCTCTTCCCACGCAGATTGTAAAATCCCATCGAGGGAATGGGCGAAAATCTTAGGAATCATGTTATAGGCGATGTGGCTAGCAATCCATCACTATTTTGATTCCTCTCTTCCATCTATACGCCCAAAATCACGCTAAATGTGGCCTTTAGGTCTTGTTACCTTAGGCTCTGTCTACCCTATAAAGGATAAAGACGTGATTTATGTTCGTATGTATGTATGTATCCATAGTACGGTGTTGCAAAATTTTGTAACCCCTATTACCACTCTAATTGGTTAATTACTTTATGTTACCAGGGAAATTATCAAGACCGTGAATTTCCAGATGTCCAACAACGGAGATTTGTCAACCCTGTTCTGAAGACTTGAAGACTTTTAGTCCGTCTTTCATGTTCCCATTACCTATGATCGGTAGAAAGAAGGAAAAGGAAACTGTATGATACAGGTGATATTAATATCACCGTCCAAGTTTTAGGTTGACCTAGGTATCATATGCAACCTTATAGGTACCGTAAGTCGCGGGTTCATGGTGGATGCAAGCCACTTCCAACCGAGGCAACTGGAGTTCTATGGGCGGTATCTGAAGGCCTATATTCAACAGTGGACGTCCCACACCTGATACGAGGAAGATGATAACGATGACAGGTCATTTAATGATACCATTTGCAATATTTTAACACCAAATTTAAAAATAATACTTGTATTCGTCATGTTGTTTCTTTTGACGGTGATAAAAAAGTCAGCCTATATAATTCTAAGTAGGAAAATAAGTTATGATTGTTAGTTCTTGTATGCATGTAAAAAAATATTTTTTGTGATCAATAAATAAATAATAAGTGGCAAATTTCCATTACATGCAATTCAGTTATGTAATTTTATGAATTGAATATGTTGCGTGATCTACAATTTACAATTTCGTGACATCCTTTGATAAGTTAATAAATATTTTGAGTTTCGTATCGAGATACTCGTGTATTTGGAAAGGCTTGTATTTTTCGTCTTATTTTCTTAGGTGATAACTACACTGTATAATACACAAGGAATAAAGACTTAGTCACTATTTATTCAAGCCAACATTAGTACCGTAACTTCCAAACCGCCACTGGTAGCGTAGTAGCCAAAGTATCCAAAAGTATGGAACACACTAGAAAACTGAGCTTTATTTTAAATGGTATAAGATTTAATCTCGTGTCGAGTGAAAAATAAATAAACACGTCATAAGATTCAATACGGCCTGACGTGTTTTTGATTCTAGCGAAGCTCATCTCTTGTTGACGTTGACAATCACCGAGAAGAGTACCAACTTGTCAGTGATCGTCTCATCTCTTTCAATTGGAGCCTGACGCCTGGTATAGAAAACGTCTAATCATTACAATATATGATCTTGACTTTGAAGTGTGTAGTTATGTCAATGTTTCCTTTTAAATACCCTGATAATAATGGCCTGATTTTTGCCAATATGATTAATTACATACATCATAAAAGAGTTTTCTTTAAAAAAAGTATTAAGTTTTATTTAAAAAATATCGAGGTATTTTTTTAAACTATCAGTGCTTTGATAAATCAAGCCTTATGTGCGCATACCATGTGTTGCATGGCGTAATTGGGCTAGCTATTGTGGCATCTTATCTAACGCCTATAATAAACTAGACGGTCAGCATTTGAACTGCAAGCTAGCTGCAGATCGACTGTGCAGTTTGTTTGCAGTCTACCCGTAGCCCACCTAATTTGTCCACCCAGAAAACCACTGAGGTTCCAATACCCAGAAAAAGGAGCTCCGCCCAGGAGCGGAGCTCTGTCAAAAACCAGGTGGACAAGCTGCAGGTGGATCACGGTTACAGACCGAAAAAAATATCTAGAGAGTCGTAGTTTAGCACGTCTCTGTTCCCTGTTTCACTGGTCGGCACGCGTATAGTACCTACAGGCGCTATTGCTGCACGACGCTAGCTTAATTCTATCTTATTTTTATGCACACGATTTGTGCCTAAATGTATGATGCTTTTCTCCTGGGCCTACTCTATATTATGGACAACTAGTTGTGCCTTTAGGAATTTCACTCCACCGTAAGATTGACGGCGGGGTTCCTATTTCTATTCGGTTTGCCCTTCGGGCATTTGAAGATGCCTAATGAACCTAACCTAATTTTACTATCTCTAATGAGAATTTATATTTTTATAAGCCCGAAATCCCTATTGGCACAACCAGTTGTGCATATAGAGTTGGTCCATGCGCTGATATAATGCGCGTCGAGCTGCAATTTTTATTTTTCGCGTGTGGACTAGACACCGTGAGAATCTATTCTGCCTTATCCCACTGTTGGTAACGCTACTCAAAACCATCGATGGATGAAGTTCGACTTTTGTGGAAGTAAGTATCAGTAAGTAAAAGTGAGTTCAGATGGATTCAATTTGTTTTGGAGTTGTCATTATTTATTTGTCGTACCTACCTATTGCAAAGTCATCATAATTATCTAATATTATTTTTCCTTTTATGCGATGTACCATGAATTAGTAGTATGAATTATGATGATATAACATAAAAAGGCAGGTCGCAACTCCGGAACAAATATCTAACCGAAAACCACCTGTCTAGCTCACCTGGGCAATTTTTCTTGCCAATGGTCCACTTCAGTACACCTAGGTGAACCATGGGCACTTTTTGGACCATGACCCATAGTCATTTGGCCGTGGTTCACCTAGGTGTTCTGAGGTGGAACATCGGCAAGAAAATGAGCCCGTGGTCCACCCAGGTAAACTAGGCAGGTGGCCCACGACCGATGACTACCAAAATCCCTAGCCAAGAAGCATTCAGACGTAGTCCCTACGCGCTATGCGTTATTATTTAATTTCCTTTATGTGATCCTATACCTATAGGTACTCCAATGCATTTTGGTAAAAGGAAAGGATCCGAACGGCTAGCACGAGTGACTTCGTCTCATCTCTTCGTCAGGCCGATTGTCAAGTTACCTGTTTACGAAAGCCTATGACTCGAAACGACAATACCTATAGTACGGCGCTAGTTGTTTAGATGCCTCAGACGAAACGTTTGTAATGCAATGCATAGGAGTATTAAAAAACTGTGGTGATGATGATGTCTCTACGTGTGAGCGAATATCAGATATGAATCGCGGATTCCTACATACTAAATACTCAAAGACATTTCAAGATACTTAGCTATGCCGGCATATGAATTCGCCGCTAGAGGCGCTAAAGCAACGTAAAATTAGTACTATCTACAAGTGGCATATTCCGGCTTTACATTACATTGTTTCCGAATATTTTCGCAGACATACGACAGGTTTATTAAAATGTTAACAGAGAAGCTACGAAAAGTAGGAGCCAGACTAAGAAGGCAAATAAAATGGCAGCTAATTTAGAGGATAAACGGGACTGTGCAACACTGTGAGTAATAAATGATGATGGATGATAAATTAAAAGAAATCCTACAGTGGCGCCAACTAGTGAGTACAAATACGATAGCCCTCTTAAAATTACTCCCTAATGTTCAAAAAGGGTTGAAGGTGGCATTGATTCACATATTTGCATCTGCTGGACTCATATATAATATTATTATGTGTTTGTAACTAGCCGAGCTGGCAAAAAAATATTCCGCGTTAAAGTCAGTTTTTGTCACAGATGGCGCTGCATACGAAAAATTAAAAATTTTTTTTTGTGCATTTTTCATATTTATAATTAGATATTTGGCTATTCGAGGAAGAGAGAAAGCTAACAAATCAAAAATCATAAAAATCCGTGCAGCCATTCCAAAGTTATAAATGGTTTAAATAACACGACTTAGTTTTGTACGTATAGATTTGTAAAATTTCTGGTAAAAGCAAAGTTGATATAAAAACGTAAATATAACGTGAAAAATTACGCTTACAGCTTAGCAAGGTGTTGCAATATTTTTCCACTAGTTGGCGCCTCCTATTTTCATGTGTGTGTAAGACCTAGTATCTGTATAGGGCCGTTAGTGACACCAGCGTTTGTGCAGCTATTCTCCGAATTGGTGCATTATTAACCTCTGAGTGTAGTCTCAAAAAATCGGCCGTATTAAACTGTGTGCGCAAATCAATTGATAATCTATCAGTGTTATAATAGAATCTTCTAAAAACTACGAAAAACACACATCATTGATTACAGCGCCATCTAGCGGGACTTCTTCAATGAGCTAACGCGAGCATCCGCCTTAAACTGTCAAATACTATGAGAATAGTTTGTTGCCGTTTCGATCCGCAAGTGGCGCTGCCAATTTTTCGATAGTAATTGAGAAGTTTACGTGAACGCGTTCGTGACGTTTTTATATACGAAAACTTATACTAGAGGCTACGCTTTATAGTTTTTTTAAGGGTATCACATTCACATAATTATAATGTGTTTCATCGTTTGAATCCAGACCGTTTACCACATATTCTAACTTATTCTGCTGTCTCGTCCCCTTTACACATATACGTCCACAATTATGCTAAACTTGGCCTTGAGGTCTTGTTATTTCTGTCTTTGTCTACCCCGTAAGGGGAAAAGACATGATTTATGTACGTATGTTATGTATCCTTGGTAAAATATATTTAGTTGTAGTGATTAATTGACACCGCGATCATAAGGAGTTGTCTTGTGCTGTGCTGTGTGAGTCACTAAACTAGATGTTTTATATGAAACGCTTCCAATGCTATTTATCAGTGGCTTGTCAAGCCAGGAATAACTTTGCCACTTTCAAATGGTATTTTCACTGGTGTGATTTCGAAAATAGGTCCCTTGGTATGCATTGGCGTGTAATTAAAACTATGCGAAACGGAGCTAGTGATACCATTAACACGATTAATAAATCAATCTCTTACAGAAGGCACATTCCCGGAACTGCTAAAAATATCTAAAATTAAACCAATCTTAAAACCAGGAGGTGACGTCACAAACCCAAGCCAACACCGCCCCATAGCGATTTTACCATCGATTTCAAAAATATTTGAAAAAAGCATGTCTAGTCGTGTATACCACTTCCTAGAAAAATACAACCTGCTAGATAAAAATCAATACGGATTCCGAAAGTTTCATTCTACATCCCTAGCGGTCTATAAATATGTACAAAAAATACTAGAACATGTAAATGTAAAAAAATATGGCGTAGGGTTACTCCTCGACATGACAAAAGCATACGACCGAGTATCTCATGATATCCTTCTGACAAAACTATATAGCATGGGGATACGCGGTTCCGCACATAAATGGTTCAAATCTTATCTTCAAAATCGTAGGCAGTATGTGCAAATTGATTATTATAACAAATGCACCAAAGAAGTAATGGCAATCACATCACAAATGCGTCATACAACCTGCTCGATTCCGCAGGGAAGTGTTAGTGCTTGTCTCCTGTTTCTGGTCTATATCAATGACCTGTCCAAGGTGCTAGACCAAGACACGGAATGCGTCATGTTTGCTGATGACGTATCGCTATTGTTTAACGGCACAAGTGACACAGAATGCAACCAAAAACTCACTTCAACACTAAACACTGTAGTAGAATGGCTAAATGACAATAATCTAGATATTAATTTAAAGAAAACCAAAATTATACAATTCAAACCAAAACAAAAAAATCACTTACAACTAAAATTGCAAATTAACAACAATAACATTGAAGAAGTAACAAATTTTAAGTTATTAGGCATAACAATAGACTCGAATATTAACTGGCAAACACATATTCAAAACATAAAAACAAAACTATCAAAATTTGTGTATGCACTAAGCGTACTAAAGGTGAACACCGATCTTGATTGTGCACTATCCGCTTATTACGCGTACGCGTTCGCCTGGCTCCGGTACGGCGTGGTACTGTGGGGTGCTAGCCCTGATGCCCAGCAACTATTCATAATGCAAAAAAAGTGCATCCGTATACTAGCAAACATACGTATACCAGAAAGCTGCCGTCAGCATTTTATAGAACACAAATTGTTGACACTACCCTCAATCTACATATTAGAATCGGCACTTTTTGTACGTAAACATCCTGACTTATTCAAGGCAAAGATAGACTCATATACAACTAGAACACAATATAAAAATAAATGGTTGTTACCAAAGTCCAATTTAGCGATGTTTAAAAATGGACCACAATATAAATGTACGCAAATAGCGAATAAAATCCCTGAATACATTAGACAAGAATCCCGAAACAATATATTTAAAAATAACTTAAAGACATTCCTTATAAAAAAATGCTACTATTCTGTTAACGAGTTCCTAAATGATCAAACTGTAAAGTAATTTAAATGAAACTACAGAAACATTGACATTTCAAACTACCTATAGATATTTTTCTCAAATTTATATGACATTATTTATAAACCATTGTATTGATTCTAAGTTTAAGATTGTTAAGTTAAGATTATAAGTTAAGATTGTTAAGTTATTATTGATTCTTAGATTTAATTGACATTCCATTATACTGATACTTAACAGAAACATCAGCAACATTATAACATATTATTTATTCACACCCTAAGGAATAATACAAAAACACAGTTCCTATGAATGCAAATGGGCATCTTATAAATGCAGCACCACTTAACCGAGTAGCCATAAGCATACATTGTACATTACTCAAATCACATTATGTTGAAGGAAATACTTATTGGGAAGGTATATTGGTTTGACTTTATTTCTAGTACACACTAATTAATTGGGTTCTGGATTAATGTTTATGAAACGTCACACCGATAGGTTCATCTGCAAGGGGGCTGACACAATATACTTAAGTATTATGCGTAGCTGCACGGAGTAGTTGAACTTCCTTCGGCTGTCGGTGGTGAGACGAAAAGAGGAGCTTCCGCCGTCAGTATGGGTCTTTTATAGCGTGTAGTTTTTGACAGTCCCGGATAAGTCACGCTTAGTGTTGCCAATGTAGACGCCAAAACACCGTGACGACAACATACTTATTTTGAAACGTTGTCTAGATACATATTATTACACTTGTACCTAATAGATTAAGCATTGTTAACATTTTATACCCTGACAGGGTGTCATGTACCTACCTCCATCTTCACAGTAACATCTATATTTATGTAATGAACATGACTTGAATGATTAAATAAATAAATAAATAAATAAATAATTATGGGTAGGTGTGTCATTTATTCTGAACGTATTTGCAATCAAAATCTACGTAGTTGCATGCCGCATTTTAATTGCGTGTTGATTAAATGTCAGAGTATAGTAGGTTAACCTACAAAAAGCGAACAGAGTGAAACAATAAAAATTGTAAATCGTTTCGAACTCCTCTAGGGCCGACCCAATACAAACAAAATCATTTAAAAGAACATAAAAGAATTGAGCAAAATCAGCAAAAATGACACAAGAAGCATGGCGGCCAAAATGTGTGCGTCTAGCCTAAACATCTCATTTATTTATACCTATCTGTTGATATCAAATACCCACCAAAATTCAGTCTGCCACCGCCCCATTCCGCGTCCACTACGCACAATAACAATTATAGCTAACTAACGAAACTTTTTAACTGAAACGGCCCGCAAAACCAAAACAAAACCGTAAAACAAAACGATTGCCTAACAGCACTTCAAACGAGTTAACATCACGGTAACCGTGTAACGCAAACGCGTTACGCGTTAAACGTGTAATTCCGCGTTCACCGTCCATTACTTTTGAGCGGAAAGGGACCCCGGTGAATAATTGGCCGTGTGAGAGATGGACCCGCGGAATATGAAATGATTGTGTCCGGGATAGCTCCAGGTACTGACAAATGATAATGTTTCGGACGGTTGTATTTTAAGTTGGCAGACTAAGGGTCTGTTTCACTCTCTGTAAAGTTCCTCGTGTCTTAAATGTCAGTATCTATGATTCTCTCTTTATTTCTTACTAGCGACCCGCCCCGGCTTCGCACGGTATATTATGCATGTATTATACATACAAACCTTTCTCTTGAATCACTCTATCTATTAAAAAAAACCGCATTAAAATCCGTTGTGTAGTTTTGAAGATATAAGCGTACATACGGTCACGGGGACAGAAAAAGCGACTTTATTTTATACTATGTAGTGATACTATGAGACAGACAGAGACGATATCATAGATAACCGTCACTTATATTATCAGGGTCTTAACTAAGAGTAATGAAGCAAGCCCCAAGTGGACCGGTGGAAGCGGTTTATTGTATTTTTTTGTATGAATACTCGTCGTCATAATTAGATTTCTAAAAAGTTACCAAAGATGACCGAATGTCACACTTTCAAAATGACATTCGTTGTGACGTTCCAGATGTAACTAATCAAAATTTACCTACTACGTGACACATTGCCATTACAATACGAGATTTTCTTCTATGAAAGTGTTTCAACTAAATATCAATTGATGCGACTAATACTTGAATAAGGTTGTTTTCTCAGGCAGTTGAATTTAATTCACCATGACATCCTAGATGCGTCTTCAGGTCTGTGAGTAATTTTTACTTGAGACCACGCCTTGTTCATTCTCCGTCGCCTGAACTGCTGGATAAGGTAACAGGTACTTACAGGCCACATTTAGCAAGATTTTACACACTCTACTAAGGTTATATGTAGGTACATACTCTACTTATGCCCTTTAGCTCATCAAAAAAACAAGGTTATTAGACAGCTAGAGATATGTTGCGTAATTAGACGAGCTGATTCTAATGGTGTAATAACAATCAAATGGAATATATACATACATACATACATAAATCACGTCATTATCCCCTACGGGTGAGACAGAGCCTAAGGTAACAAGACCTAAAGGCCACGTTTAGCATGATTGTGAGCGCATAGGTGGAAAGGTGAATAAAAATAGTGATAAGTTGCTAACCACATCGCCTATAGGTAACATGATTCCTAAGATTTTCGCTCATTCCCTCAATAGACTTTTACCATCTGCGCGGGAAGAGAAACAACTGGTACATTCTATGTTTTTTCTTTGCTCCCAGACCAGCATGGAAGAACTCGTGTTATTCCACTTCTCACTGGACTGCTCTAACAGTCCATTTAATCCCATAAGCAATAAAAACATAGTTAATTCGGGCACACGCCGGGAAGCGAACCTGACACCGGCCCACCAACGACCCTTCCTCGGCCGCGGTTTTTGTAACACCCTGTTTATACTTCCGCCTCGGACATGTGGATAAATATATGTTAATGTCTGTTTGTGAATAACTATGATAGATAATATGATGTAGTCCTTATGGACTCGCCACTAACTGTCAGTTTACTAGGTACAGCTATCATAATGGACCTCCGCAAAGTAACATAATGAGATCCTACTCACTACATCATCATCATCATCATCATCATCACTTCACTATCATCACTATCACTACATATTATAAAACAAAGTCGCTTTTTCTGTCCCCAAATCCGTATGTATGATTATATCTTTAAAACTACACAACGGATTTTGATGCGGTTTTTTTTAATAGACAGAGTGATTCAAGAGGAAGGTTTATAATGTATAATACATGCATGATATACCGTGCGAAGCCGGGGCGGGTCGCTAGTAGTAGGTATAAAATAAAGTCGCTTTCTCTGTCCCTATGTCCCTATGTATGCTTATATCTTCAAAACTACACAACGGATTTTGATGCGGTTTTTTTTAATAGATAGAGTGATTCAAGAGGAAGGTTTTGATGTACAATTCTACGCAGACGAAGTCGCGAGCAGAAGCTAGTATAAAATAAAGTAGCTTTCTCCGTCCCTGTGTCCCTATGTCCCTATGTCCCTATTTATGCTTATATCTTCAAAACCACACAACGGATTTTGATGCGGTTTTTTTTAATAGATAGAGTGATTCAAGAGGAAGGTTTATTATCTATACCAATATTATAAAGAGGAAAGATTTGATTGTTTGTTTGTTTGAATTGAATAGGCTCCGAAACTAATGGACCGATTTCAAAAATTCTTTTCCCGTTAGAAAGCTACATTATCACTGAGTGACATAGGATACTTTTTACCGCGGGAAAATACCTTTTCCTACGGGAAAATTAATTTATCGCGGGCGAAGCTGCGGACGGAAGGCTAGTGTATAATAAACGCATAATATACCGTGCGAAGCCGGGGCGGGTCGCTAGTAATATTATAAACACGAAAGTTTGTAACTATGGATGGATGTTTGTTACTTTTTCACGCCAGAAACGGCTGGACATAGATAGATTATAGTCTGGAATAACACATAGGCTACTTTTTATCCCGTAGAATTGCGTAATTCCTGCGGGATAGCGATAAACGAATTCTATGCAGACTGGTTGCGGGCAACAGCAAGTGAAACATAGTTTCCAAAGTGGCGTAAATCTGTGTATTGCTACAAAACTATAGCTCAAATTGCGTTTTCGGCTAGCTGACTACTCGAAGATTGATTAGAGCTGTAAATTTCTTCTAAATTACTCGTATTTCAAATTCAAGACTATTTTCCACCACTTTTCCATACTGGTCAGGGAGTAAGGAATAAACATAGAATATACCAGTTGCTTCTCTTCCCGCGCTGATGGTAAAAGCCCATCGAGGGAATGGGCGAAAATCTAAGGATTCATGATAGGCGATGCGGCTAGCAACCTATCACTATTTTGATTCCCCTTTCCGCCTATACGCCCACAACCATGCTAAACGTGGCCTTTTGGTCTTGTTACCTTAGGCTCTGTCTAACCTGTAAGCCTGATACCTATTGTAAAACATAAAGGATAAATCCAAATTTAATAGGTTTTTATTCCAGATTTTAAATTCAGACACGGTCTAATTAGGTACCTACCAATTTTCACATAGTTTACTAAACAACTTTACTAAATGCGCAGATCTTTTTACATTATTTTTTTCTCAAAAATGCTTCGTAATAATTTATTTGCGCGCGAATGACATTACTATTTTGGTTCAGTAGATACTAGGTGAAGACAATGAGTATTGCAACAAGATGTAATTTTAGCCGTCGCAGTCGTAACCCAATCTCTGTAACGTAAGCATTCAATTCATACACTACTCACCCTTTCAAGAGTTCCTCCATACTGACGTATCCAACGCACTCGTTCATTTGTTTCGTTGAAAAAAGGGTCATGAGCGCCCTCCGCACGTCGCGGGAAAACTCGGAAAGACCCGGCGCTAGCTTACAGTGTTAAGTCACGTAGTTCCCGGATTACCCGGTAGATGGCAGTGTTGTAATCCATTTACTAACCAACTCTAATTTGCATATCTGAGTGGTTAGATTTGCAATTGCATAGACAGTACGGAAGAGTAGTTTTGAGTTGAAGAACTAACTGCATTATAAAGATGTTATAACGAATCAGTTTGTACCCCGACATGTAATTTTTTTGTCGGTTGTTTATGTAATATATAGGTACCTACTTTTTTAAATAAGAGGGGGCAAATGAGTAGACGGTCACTTGATGGAAAGTGATCACCATCGCCCAGGGACACCTGCAAGACGTGGAGGATCACAGATGCGTTGCCGGCCCTTTCAGGAACTGGTCGGCTCGCTTTTTAAAGATCCCTGAGTTGTACCGCTCGGGGAATGTTGCAGCAGGAAGTTGGTTCCAGGTCTTCGTCGTACGAGGAAACAAATTGCGTTTAAAACGCACGGTACTTGACTGCCAACAATCAAGATGTTGAGGGTGAAAGGGCAGACAGTACCGAAGTGCGGTGGTGGAATTTAGCCACAGGCAACAATCCGAAAAGCTCATCAGAGCACCTCCCATGATAAATTCGGTACAATATGCAGAGAGATGCCACATCCCTCCGCACAGCCAGAGGATCGAGCCGGCAAGAGAGTACCTGGTTATCGATAAATCGAGCAGCTCTACGTTGGATGCGGTCAAATGGAAGGATTTGGTACTCGTGTGCCCCAGCCCAGAGATGAGAACAGTACTCCATACCATACGCTGCCATTGCTGCCTTACCTGCGCCTTATAGAGTTGTAGGCGATGGGCTATCGAGAAGTACTGTCCCGCTCTATTGAGCACCCCTAATTTTTTAGTAGACCACGGAACTGAACATCACTCGAAATGTTGACACCCAGGGTCCCAATAGGCAACGTGACCTTAATGACCTTCTTAGTGGAACTTTTTTGATCTGTTAAAAAACACTAGATAATTCTAAATGTGTCTATACCTAATGTACATGTATATGTACTTTATTTTACAACCAAAGCAACCTGATACTACCTAGTAGGTACTCTACTCAACCCGAAGTAGGTAACTAGCTAATTATGCAAAATAATAAAAATAAAACTATATGAAACCAACAACCCCCTACCCTAATGACCCTTCTACTTTTAATCAAAGTTTTAAAAACATAATAAAAACTATTTGTTTTCTCTCTCACTCAAATTGGCCAGAACCGTTCTTTCACGAAAAAAAAGAAAGAAGACATTTATAAATAAATTTATTGACAAATGTTATGTAGAAGTTCCATAACAATATTGGTACCTATAAAGTTTTTAGTTATTAATGATCCCTGCTCATTTTTTTAAACCTTTAATTTTACATTCGCAAAATATCGTCACATCCAAAACTCAAACTACTTATTTATCACGCGGCACGACATTGACTGATTATTCAGTTCGCGTACGTGCACGCGAAATCATTAGTTGTGGAGCATTTTATGTTTTATTCGGTAGCGGGTAGCGGGTAGCGGGTAGTGGGTATATCTACCGGCTATTGGGTAGCCGGTATTGGACGCTAAAAAGCGGCCATGCATAATTACCTCCCGCGCGGATAGGGGGCTGTGTGGACAAAGTTACTAGTAGAGTCGTGTTACCATGTTAATAATTTCGATTTTCGTTTTTTTTTGCTCTACTTTTCTTATTTATGAACATGCAAAGCTTTTCACGGCTCTAATGGGTGAATATAAAGTTATCAAACAAAGCAGTGGTCACGGAACCAAAAATCATTATCTTACAATTTTAAAAATGTAATAAAATTTCATCAAAGTTCGAATCATGTCACCAAGAAAACCAACATTTTTTTCGTTACTGCGAGTATGCTACGAATGTTTAATATACTTAAGTGCAAAAATA
This sequence comes from Pandemis cinnamomeana, assembly GCA_932294345.1. Taxonomy (NCBI): domain Eukaryota; kingdom Metazoa; phylum Arthropoda; class Insecta; order Lepidoptera; family Tortricidae; genus Pandemis; species Pandemis cinnamomeana. Next base: position 5,529,184 of record OW028715.1, on the reverse strand, counting down.
AAATAAGCCCGAATCTATTATTTTCGTTCCAAGTTTTATCATCCATTACAAGTAAAAATCATAAGGACAATGGGCTTTTGTGTACAATTTTCAGGTAATTCTATTAATATTACCAATGCGCACTGAGCCCGTATGGGAACTATAGCCTAAGCCCTCTCACTCTGAGAGGAGGCCTGTGCCCATCAGTAGGACGTATATAGGTTGAAGACGATGACTCTATTAATATCAAACCAAATATAACGCAAGATTAGTAAAACTTAATATTTTGATTCCCCTTTCCAGTTATGCTAAACGTGACCTTTACATCTTAATACCTTAGGCTCTGCCTACCCCGAATGGGATAAAGATGGCATTTATGCATGTATGTATGTAATATACTTATTAATACTCAAACAAAATTAATAAATAAAAAAAACTGGATGAAAAAACTTACCGCTACTCCACAGCACCCTTTGTTCTCGATCAGTCTCTTTCATATGCGTTTGTCAGTGAATTACAGCGAATGGAACTATAGCTCAGTATAGTTTTATGCAGATATTATGTATCGCTTATTCATGCGTGTATAATGCATTGTCCCTCATCGGATAAAGCAGGCATTCATTATTTATTAATAAATACTCGTAGAATAAGCATTATTGGAAGTAAAATAAACTTTTAGTGTAGTCCTCGATTACATATTTTAAATATACTCACTTAAATATAGAATTAATCTATTATTTTGATATTAAAAAAACTCTTGTGTCTCGTAAAATATCTCTTAATGCGTGCTGAAATTAAAATTATTTTGCTTTCGTTTGGTTATTTAAATTGAAACTCTTTTCATTTTTATTGGTTCAGAGAAATCAGGTCACACTTGGATCAGAACATCACAGCCGGAAGATCACAATAAATTAAAAGCAAAAAACATAAAATTCGTGGCGCTATAAATCACCAATAACTTGATCCGAATCCCAAATGATATAAGCAAAGTTTCTACTATGGGTGCCAGACAACCGATTATATTATTATAAGGAGCAGATAAAGGACTAGATTTTTTCTATCAATTAGTTTGAGTAACATAATATTATATACATTAGATATGTATAGAAAAAGTGGAACAAAGTACTCTCTGCCTAAGTGCCTACCTCTATGGGAAAGAGGCATGACGGTATTTATGTACGCATCTATGTACATTTTGAATATATAAAGTTAATTTGTAGATGACCAATAAGAACATGTAGAAATCGAGAGCAATGGTAAGTAAGTAAGTAAATGAAACAGAGACAAATCACAAAAAAGACCTTAAATGTACTCACGTAAATAAGGAATTAACCTATTGTTAAATGGTCGTATTTTTCATAAATATTCAGTCCCTCCCAACTGAGTATTGAACTCTCAATCTCAATTTTTTTTTGGACTGACCTCACCTGATCTCACCTGATGGAAAGTGTAGGTAAGACCGATCCCAGGCGATCCAATCGCCAAACATGTATGGAATCTCTTTTAAATCATAAACACACGAGCATTTAGTTAATCACACAAACCAAACCCCATCCCACAGCATCAAGCACCAATCCAAATAGACCGTAAAAATAACCTATTAAAAATAATTTTCCGCCGACCCGCCGTTGTAACAGCATTACGCCGTTCATTAGCCTTGTTTGCAGCCTTTTGCAGGCAAATGAATAGATATATACATATGTTTAAATGTACAGGCTATTAAATCAACGTGGAGTCCCGCAAACATCGTCTGTGTTTGATGAGGGTAGGTGAAAGTCTCGATTAGTGCCCTGATGGTGTAAGGTACCAACAATTTTTTTGAAAATAGAACCCGTATGGCGAAATTCTGGTATCATGTCTACATACACAATGAGACAAGCACTCTTTTTGGCAACTACCTGCTCATTATTAACACATATAAACCCTAAAACAATTTGACAAATAAATATGAATTTATCACGCTGGGGTTTATCTATTTATCTAATACCTTTACACGAGCAATTCTTCTTGCAAGTCAAATCGCAATCTTAATCTCGAAAATTTTAATATCTAGGTAGGTAAAATTTTTAGAAAACGTGCCAAAAAAAATACTGATACATCCAGAGGTCATCCAGATACTTTAATTTAAATGGCTAGATTTTTGACTATGCATGAAGGGCTTACTAGGTCCCTAATCTAGTTACCCTTTTACTCGTTTGCCTTCCTTGTCGTATAAAAAAGAGTTCTAGGCGCGTGATTTCCACTAGCTCTACTTACCGATTTGATTCTACTTTTCGGTAAAAAAACGAAACCACTTCAAATTGCATCAGCGAACAATCGAATTTCTATTGTTTCAAAACTAACCATGCTCAAACGCACACCAACACTCGGAAAGGAGGTTTGTTGATTAAAAAAAGCATAAAAAAGGCAATTCTATTCACACGGCCCAGGCACAACTAACCAAGCACGGACAGACCGCAAACCCAAAAACCTACATCCGTTCGATATCGCGAAAATAAACAAACAAACAAAACAGGATTGAATGCTGCGGAACCAATCGATGCCGCGGAACGACTAGCCGACTAACTTTTGGTATACCGCGGAGATTCTGAGTATCAAATCAGAGCGTCAAAAACATGCAACACTGACTAAATTCTAGGACTACTATGGTATCGGTAGTAGGTTGTATTTCACCAAAATTAATGGTTACTCTTAGAAGGTCACTTCCGCTACGCTCAGCATTCTTGCTCAAGCTTCTGGCTTTATCCCGAAATTATTTGGTATCAATACCCATCTTGATTTCAAAAACTAACGAAACCAAACTCGACTTCGAGCTCCCTAATACACCGGCTTGACAAAAGAAAACATAACTCGCATTCAAAACCAAAAAAGCGTGATATCTCAAGCAAACTTTTTTGGGCGAAATATACCCAAAAGTAGGTTAGTAATACGGGATTTAACAAAAGACGTATTTGAACAAAGCAACCTCTCTGACACGGTATTACATGGTGGATATAATTAGTTATGGTGTATGGATTTAGATTTCGTTGCGATAATTTTTGAATGGTCTGAATAAACATCTGTTCGAGATTTGGAATTCGACAGCCATTGAAATGTCATGCAGAAAACTGATACGTCTATTTAACAATAGTGAAACTGGCCACCGGAGAAATACCAAACATTTTACCCTGTTTAATAATAGGTTCACGTTTTATGAAACTTATGGTCTTATTCCCTAATAATTTAATTCCCGTATAATTTCCTTTAGGCGTGCCAGGACAGATTCGTATTAAATCAATTGAGTTTTAGGCCAGAATCTGAGTAAGTACGACTCTGTTCAGGTCAGATTTGCCATCGGTCTGTTTCTGAATAAAACAGATTCGACATACGACTTATGATATGGTAGTCACTTTCTATTTAAACCAATTTCTGAGTAGGTCAGATTCTTATAAGGTCCCGTGTCATGACAGTACTATGTCGGATTGGTAATAAGTTGGATTCGGACTTATGCAGTTTCTTATCTCATGTGATTAGCAACGATTCGATTAAGAAACTGAACAGATTCTTTTAATGATGAATTCTGGAAATAACGTTTTCTTATTAGGTCAGATTCTATGTATATTTTATTCCAAAAAGGCCAGGTACAATTAGCAAGTAAAAAATACTACGAATTATTATATTGTAAATACTCTTTATAAATCTGTACAGATATCTGAGATACTGGCCACTTTAAGATTAAACATGATATAATAATGAATAGTAGGAGCTTAATAGTAGGGGAGCCCACGTAGCTAAATCGGGATTTACTCGAGCGTCTAGAGACCTATGGATTGCGAAGCGTAGATGATAAGAAGAAAAATATATACCTTTTCATCGGTGGGGGGAGCGACTATAGATTTTCAAAAGTGTAAAAAAACTGTTGCATGGACATATACCTACTCGAGCGCGCCAGATATTGATAGCATCCATGTCCTATGTATTTTTGAAAATATACGTATGTTAATCTGATTGTTTCCATGATGGGGGTGGTCGTACGTAAGGGTTGAAAATGAAAAAAAAAACGAGCGCATCAGATTTTCTAAAGGTGTTGTTAAATGGACCTAAAAAAAGCTCTTATATAATAATCTGACGATTTGGATGTGACGCAAACTTACGGCCGTTATTAGAATGTGCAAAAAAAATAGCCATTTTGAAATACTCGAGCGCGTCAGATTAAGATATATATGGTTCATCTTAATGCCCTAGACGTGCCGTCTAATAATCTGACGATTATCTAGAGGGATTAGCCTAATCTGACAATTAAAAAATATTTTATTGAATAAGGCGTTACTTTGCGGAGGTCCATTGAGGAGGTGAGTAGCGGAGTAGCAAGGTAATTTTTTTGTTCATTAAAAAAAAATGTAATGATTGAACTTAATTAATTGAAAAGCTGAAGAAATAGCATGCAAATAAAAAAGTGCATATTTTTTTAAGTATAATACTTGTATTTTTAAGAAAATAATAATTTTTTTTGCTTATTTTTTTTTAATTATCACCACTGAGTAAGAGAGTAATAGATAGAGAAAGAGTGAATACAGGCATCGTATAGTTGCACGCATTAAACTTAATCGATTATTTTTTCTTACTTCGGCTTATGGAAATCGTCAGATTATATATTTTTCGTTATCCTTGAATTATTTCCTTCAAAATAAAAAAAAATTTAGCCACGCTCGAGAAAGTCGATGACGTTTTTTTTACAAGTTTGTAACCCTCCTACTTCTCTACGTCACTCGAAAATTGTCAAGATTAGTGGAATATACACTTTTTAGCTTGTAATTAACTCACCCTACCTTAATCTGACGCGCCCGAGAATTTCCGATGATCAATTTTTTTTACTAAACTGATCCTTTATCCTTGACAGGCGGCCATATATATGGGGCTCATATTTGGTGGAGGTACTTTATCGGGTACAAGGTATCTCCCTATATCTTAATCTGCCGCGCTTTAGTAACTCCCGAAATCCCCCTCTTGGGCTCCCCTACCCTAATCACAATGAAGACAAGTTGTAGTTATGTTAAGTTTTTTTTAAATTAGATACTTACCTTATAATATTTGAAAAAAAAAAATTTTTAATAGATATAACAAATATTTTATTTTCCCTTTGACTGTACATTCGCCTGATGTACCCAGAAATTGACTGACATTATCTGACCTCAGAATAAAGACTAAACAGAATCCAATCAACATCGAGTCGGTCGTACTCGGAATTACACATACTAAGATTCTGGATATGTGATTTTCTGACCTACTCAGAATCCGTCATTATGAGAATCTGAAGAGCTAGGAATTTGATATCTGAATAACCTGACATCTTAAGAACTTGGATAACTTAAAAAATGCCCTATTCATAATCGAACCTTCTCAGAATCTGAGTTAAATTGAAACTGGCAACATTAGAGTCGTACTTACTCAGATGCTGGCCTAAAACTCAACTGATTTTATACGAATCTGTCCTGGCACGCCTAAAGGTTACAAGGTAATATTTTTTTGTTCTAAAGTGTTATATTTAATACTTGTAGAACGTGAATTATAAAGTTTCTTTATTTTTGAAACAAACAAAACGCATAAAGTAATAATAGGTAGGTACCTACCTAAAGTGTTATTCTATGGAACTAGCTAAGCATGTAAACAAACATTATTAATTCATCATTCAGAGACATTTTCAATATTACAGTTTGTTACATAGCAAGTTCCATAGAATTACACTTTAATTTGTTTTATAACTTAAAGGTAATGGTTTTAGTTTGTCAGATAGATAGTTAGCTAACGAAGAACTTTCATCATAAAAAAATAATTTATCAAGTGCCACTTGATATCTTTAGGGCGAATTACTTTTGTATACCTAATTATGCTTACGTCAAATTGACAACAGATGTCATAACGTATTATAAAATTTATGAGTACCTATATGAGTAGAGGAGATAATACGTGTACAGATCTGTACCAAATTTCACGAAACACTTCCGCTATAAGCCATCGAGAAAAGAGCAACAAAAAACAATAAATGAGCGTGTTGCGCGCGTGTCCGCCCGTCACCATAGACAGCCATAACTTTTTTTAATAAAACCGGGCTTTGGTCGACCCGTGACCTTCGTCAAACTGACAGATTGCATATCACCGATGTGCACTGTTTGGCGTTTGCAGTCAGCCGACGAGTGAATTAGGTACAGGCGACGGCAAAAGCACTATCCACAATTTTGCGCTTTATGGCATAATAACATAGTTGTGTAAAATGTTTGTGTTAAGTAAAATACTAACAATACTATCGACAATAAGGTTTTGTGTGGTCCGAAATAAACGATTTCGCCTTATTTTAATAATTATTACGACCATGTTACTTTGCACAATTTAAAGCATTAACATTACATGTACTTAAGTGACAGAGCCCTGCAATTTTTTTTTTCATTCTAGTTTGTAATTTATGAAATTACTAGCTGCTGCCCGCGACTTCGTCTGAAAAAAATAAGTTTTTCGCTATCCCGCGAGAACTATGCAATTTTCCGGGATAAAAGGGTATCAGCTATCTCCGTTCCAAATTTTATCCAAATCCAAGTTTTTAAGTGAAAGAGTGACAAACATCCATCCATCCATCCATACTTACAAACTTTCGCGTTTATAATATTAGTAGTCATTGGTGTAAAAAGCAGGATTTTATTTTGTTTTGTTTGTTTGCTCACAAGTGATACTAAAAACTTTTTCCGAAAATTTGTAATCATTCTCTTAGTAACAAAACTCATTATACCCCTAGATATGCCGAAGTCAGCGATAAGGAAGCTTTAGGCTCTCCTTCATTTTCCTAACACATTTTTCAATTTTGTCAACAAAATGAAAACAGAGTAGGTATAAGCATATTAAGTATACGCTCTTGAAACTGACTGTACCTGCCTACAATGTCGTGCCGTGTAGCGAAGCGTATATAATTAGCATTAATATTTTCCTTTTTTCGCTTTACTTGGTAAAATGACTTATGAGATTTTGTCGTTTTGTGTAAATATTAAGTATTAAATGTATACTTTAAAGAGGAAGCCATGTTTAATCTTATAGCAGTGTTCGACTCACTTACCTTTGCTTGTCAAGCATAGGTAAGTCCACAAGAAGACTAAAAAATAAGTTAAACCTAAAAATAATTCAAGGATTTTTTAAAAATTGCTTTGAATACAGATGTATTCAAAACCTTTATGTGTAGCCTAGATAGTCTATACATAATGTCAACTAAATTACCCGACTTTTTTATTGTTGTACAATTTCAGTTGACACACCAAATTTTCCGCACAAAAATGCATAAGTATTTAAAAATCCATATCAGGAGATAGCATAATTAGGTACCTAGTATACAGGTTTTAACGCTACCTCCAAATACCTACTCTAAAATGTCTACCAATTCTCGTGTCATTGGTATATCAGGCTCGCTAGCTACGGAATAGAGTCTGGAAAATGCCGGATTTTCCTGCGGTTTGACTGGATATAGGAAATAAAAAATATTCCGCGCCGACTTTATTGTTGCGATATAACGAAACCGGCGCAGATTTGTGAAGCTTCCAACGATTGGTTATTCCACAGAGCAGATTTAACGGTAGTAACTTTGTGCTTGCGGAATACAAAAAAATATGAAAACCCATCTTGCCAAGACATGGGCTTACTAATGGTACAAATCGCCACATTTCAGTAACGTTTTTTGTCCTATTGCTATTCCTGAACGCCAAACATTTTTATTATTTTAGTGATAATTTTCACATAAACAACACTTAAGCGACAAATGTTAATAACTAGCTTATGCCCGCGAATTCGTCCGCGTAGAATCAGCAATTGCCATGTAAAACTCGATCCCGTAGAACTGAATATCCCGTTCTTTTCCTTATCCCGTGGGAATTTCCAAAAATCCTGAAATTAGTTTCTTAGTTTTGTAATCACCTACTTTTGTATCAAATTTGAAGAGTCTAGTTATTATAGTTACTGAGATAGAGTCACTCGGAATCGAATATATAATTCCCGTTTTTTCCTTATCCCGTGGGAATTTCCAAAAATCCTTTCTTAGCGGATGCTTACGTCATAACATCTACCTGCATGCCAAATTTCAGCCCGATCCGTCCAGTGGTTTGGGCTGTGCGTTGATACATAGTTAAGTCAGTCAGTCAGGACTTTGAATTTTATATGTATAGATGGGTATACTTGAAAGCTTTCCATAAAAGTATACTCTTGTAGCAAACCTCTGTCTTTGGCATTCAACCCACCGTATCGTCAGTTGTTTTTAACGTGCTATTTCGCCACGTCAGAACTTTTTTCGCACGCCCTGCGAAGCTGCAGAATCCAATCTCCAAAAGAAGTCATAAAGCGGCGCGCGGTCTCATCTCGGGTATTCTCATTCTATCAAAACCTTATTCTTAAACTCATAGCCTCTATGAAAGAAGGTTTTGTATTCAGTACCAAAGGGCTAAGATAAGTTTTCGCGTGCAAGTTCATCCGCAGTATATGGGGATGGCTTATCGACACTGATAAAAATACATTGTCACAAAGAGTTCGATGAGCGTCGCTGTGTTGTATTTGCCACGAGATAAAAGCCAAAAGGCAAAATAAAACTGGTCAAGTGCGAGTCGGGCTACATATAAGGCTCCGAACCACGGTACATTTCCATTGCGATTAAGAATGAGCAAAGAACATTTCTCGAATGTTTAACTTTGTTTTGTGGTTATATAAACTCTGAAAATTTTAAGTTAACCAATTACGGTTCAACAGTTACATGCTTGTGACTGAGGAGCAGAAGGACGGTCAGAAGACAGAACTTCAGTAGTAGAGTCCCATTTGTCCAGTATTAAAACCTATCTCAAATATACGGTCAAGACTTTAACCATTGCTCTTTCCTCAACACAAAGGCACCTTGAAGTTATCAAGCAATGCGTTAAAAATGTGTTTTGATCGCCAAAATATTCGTTGTTATCTAGTTCTTCGACTATTTTATTTGTTAATAGTATTTTTAACTTAAGGATAGATTCCGATAGCATCACGCAGTCACCCAGGGAACAAACATCGGTCGCGCGTTATTCAACGGTCGAGCAGCGAAGCGCGTAATTCGTCTTTATGGGCCCATTAGGCAGAAGGCTGACGGAGGAGTTTTTGTTTAAACGCCATAATTAACCGTGAAACGATAATCGATTGTGGAAGACGTGCATCGAGCTGTCAAGGGTTCGTTTGGTTAATCGAGAACGCATTGTTACGACTGTAGAATGTGGGTATGTACGCACGTTTACAAATTGTAATGTGATGGTAGATAGAAATGAAAACAAAAGACAACCGTTGGAAAGTAGCTGATGTAGAAATGAATGATGGGGTGCGAGTCGGGTTACCTCCACGTGTGGTCAAGAGCTGCGGTTCGTTTTTGGATCCGTCCGGGGGGAAGAGCAGTGCTTAATACGGTACACCCTGGGCATCGGCTAATGATTTCCTGGCAGTTTCTGAGGGATATCTTTGACCGTTGGCTAAGAGCCCGACAGGGGGAGGGGGGTCTTTGTCCATTACCGTACAACGTTGCCGACATTTTGTCAGAAGATTTTTTAATTATATTTTTGTTACTTTGTCATTGGCGAAGTTGTCGTCGCTATAACGACTTGATACGCCACAAATAAGAAGAAGAAGAAGAAATGAATGATGCTTTCCGTAATAGATACTTTATTACTAATCTGTTGGATGGTGGTGGTTTATAAAAGGCATTTTGCATGTACTCTTCCGGGTCTCTTATCTTCCTGCCGCCCAAGGTTCTGTTGTCTAAATTCTCATAACAATCTCAAGACCCTTGTCAGGTTTCATTTTGTAACAAGGTTCATGACCTTTTGGTTGGTGATAGGTAGTTGAGTTAGTTTAAACTGTAAACGTTTTCAGGATTTTTGAATTATAGTTGACGAATGTTTCCATACAGGTAAATGTACAGCCAAGTGTAATAATATGTATGTAGTCAAAGTTTCAAAAATAAGTAGGTACCATACGCTCTTACACCGGCGTAATAAGGTCGTGGGACATATTTTTGAGAAGGTTCATATCGATACTTATTTTTGCACTTGACCGTACAAAGTGGTCCGCGTCGAGAGCGGGACTAAATTTTGAAACCAAAATTTTAAACAATAATCTTTGTGGTGTTCGAATCAAACCACCTGATAATATATTCCGGAAAAAATCTAGAAGCTCGTTGAATTCAAAAGGTATATATACATTTTTTTTTTATATGAATAGGAAGGCAAAATACAAAATATTAGGCTAGAATGGAACAAACTTTTAATTAGATATTTTACACCATCGCATAGCTACATTGTCTGAGCGTGTGCGTTATCTAGAGCGTGTGTGTGTGTGTGGATCAGTCGCGTATCGGAAGCGGTGTCGTGGGCGACCGACACCGCACCGCGCCCACCGCTAGACCGGGAGCTTAGAGCACATTTTTGTTCGCAAATTCTAATCTCCCTTAGTCAACAAACTCACTGATCAGTGGCGGATTTACAAATGTTCAATGTAAAGGCTGAATAGTCTTTTTGCTGCCCTTGCAAAATTTGTTGCAGACTTCTATGATATTTTTTTTTATTTCTATGAGGTAAAAAAAACCAAAATCTGCCGCCCTAGGCTCAAGCCTACTCAGCCTTCTGATAAATCCGCCACTGTCACTGATGGACCCTCCAAATGTCTTGAGGCAATTGGAAACGTCTTGATGATGGTTAATGGCAAACAGTACATTTGTTCGTGAATCCTAACCTATCTGGGTCCATAAACTCTCCGCTAATGGACCCTCCAAATGTTTTGAGGCAATTATATCTTTGAGAACGTTATGCTGATAATAAATGGCAAGCGTCTAACAAGCGGATTAGTAGTCGTCGTTGACGACTGCTATGTGGTGGCTATGTGTCTAGTGCTAGTAATGACAATACTGGACTGGTCCTCCCACCTTGTGACAGCAAGCTATAAAATGACTAATGGATATACAATAGATCGGAATAAGCCTAAAAAATGGTCAGAATTAAAAAAACACATAATTATTATATTACCAATACTGCAATGACGAGGATCCGGGTTCGATTCCCGGCCATAGCTTTACTTTTCGGATTTTTTTGTGTCTAATTTTCAGTGCCGTTTAGAAATTCAACAGAGAGTGGTGAAAGCCCTAAATGTACGGATTTCATGCTACTACCTCCCGGCCCAAGAATCTGCTATCTCAGCTCGCGATGCTATCAGCGGCGTCAATTGCTCGTGCCAAACGCCACTTCCCGATGCCTCGCCATTCCTCTATCGCGATATAGTGATCGAGGGCTTCCGCTGACGAACGAATACTCTTCGGAGATTTGAGGGGGGTTGGACGGGGGGGGGGGTAAAGTTTAAGCAGGATAAAGAATGGAAATGCTATCCTTAACTATTGCAGTGTTAATTGCAGTGTAGCTGTTTTGAGAGAAAAGTATGGACTACCAATGTGAGTAAAATTGGAATATCAGGGGACAATTTGAACCAATTGATCCAGGCCCGAAGTAAACAAAGCGTGTACAGTCAAGCTCAAGAATATGGATTCGCGCAAAGTTGCAAAAATATGTAAACTTCAATCTTAACGCGTTTACTTATTGGTGACCTTGACTGTACAAACTTATATATAGGTATGTAGTAATTCGCAATAAACTTTTGTGAACTTCGATAAAACAAATACAGTATATATATTATGATCCTACCTAACGAAACTTACAAAATATTATTATTTTTCAAAACAAACGTTTTTTTGGTCATCCATGTAAGCTGCACCCTACACCATGCACTTAAGGTTAATAAATATGATGACGTACGTAGATAACTACATAATTAATTAGATACATCATACATGACAATGGTACAAACATCCGTATTCATCGTACAAACGCCTGCACCTGCCGGGATTCGAACCCAGGACCTCTAGCTTCATACTCAGAGTCCCTAACAACTAGCTAGCTAGACTATCCGGCCGTCAGAACAATGTCAATCACACACGATGTCTCATTTTTTTTTAAATGTAATCGTGGGCAATGTTGTACCTATCTAGACTATGTATCAATGGCCCAAAGCTAAAATGTTTAGGGCATATTATTTTGTTTTCCAATTAAACAGGTCACGTGTCAGTTGCAACAGATTGTTATCCTGTTATTCTAATAATTATAACAACAGGTTGAATGTTAAATGTTGTTAATTACTAAAACTGTATTCTAAATCGCCAGCTGACTCTTCGGGACAAAAAACAGTCAAGCCTGTTATTTTTTAAGGTTAAGGGTTCAGAAACAATAGACCTGATGGATATCTAGTTGCAGTGGCTTCTGCAATTTCATTCCATTCTCAGAGTGAGTCTGAAAATGGCATTCAATTATTGTAACGAGTTATGAAACCTAGAATGCATGTAATGGTTATAGATAATGCGAAAATATTCGACAACCAAGACATGACAACGGGTAAAAAAGAAACTCAAGCTGTAGTCTGATACCGATCCCTTTTAAGCGAACGTACCATCTATTGTTTTTTTATTTAAGTACTCTCACTGCACTGATTTGTAATGTTCAATATGCAGGTTTTCTCAAAAAATGTTGTTTTATTCAAGTTCCTAACGTTAGAAATCTGACAGTTAAAAAAGGCAGTACCCCTTTATATAGTCACGGACCCGTAAAATAATCTAATAGGCAGTGTTAGTTTTGCACAATGCAATAATATATATCTATGTAAATAAAAATGAATGTTGCTAAGCGCAAAACTCGAGAACGACTGGACAAATTCTGTTTTTTTGGAACAGCTAGTACTAAATATAACTCATTAGCTCCGCGGATCTCTATAAACAATATTCCACCTGTTACGATTCCGAAACCGGAACAGAATCGTAAAAAGCGTAACGTTTTATTTGTTTAGAACTTCCCAGCCGTATACGGTGTCATTAGGTTAGCCGCAGGAGACGCATTTTATGTCTTTATTAGCTCTTTATTGCTCATTGTGAGGCAATGATGGAAATTATTCTTCACAATCGACATCAGTCATCAGATGACGGATGTTAGGCGCCAGCGAAATGTTTGCCCGTCTGAATCTTAACCACAGTTATATCAATAAAGAATGAACTATTAACATTATATACTTATTTTATGCTAAATCTATTTATCTATCTATCTACAGCCATTGTCCGTCCACTGCTGGACGTGGGCCTCTTTCATATTGCGCTAACTTTCGCGATCCTGGGCTTCCCTCATCCCGCCACTGCCAGCTTTCTTCCTAAGGTCATCCGTCCAACGCGTCGCAGGGCGTCCCACACTACGCTTTCCCAAACGTGGTCTCCACTATATGCTAAATAGGCTTACATTTTTACACAATCCGCTTGATGGTAAACGAAGATGTGATCCATGATGATGGTACCTATACTTAGTCTGCGCCAGCTAATAAATGATAATAATATGTTAAGATACAAATACAACGGAAAATACGGCGACCGGGCGGTATTCTGGTAGTATCATTTAAACTACGATGCTATCCGAAATTGTTCGAAACTTAAATATCCGTGAAAGAAAGAAAGAAGAAATTTATTCCGTGCTGGTCTGGGAGCAAATAAAAACATAGAATGTACCAGTGGCTTCTCGTCCCGCGCAGATGGTAAAAGCCCATCAAGGGAATGAGCAAAATTCTTAGGAATCATGTTACAGGCGATGCGGCTAGCAATCCATCACTATTTTGATTCCCCTTTCCACCTATACGCCTAAAATCATGCTAAACTTAGGCTTTGTCAACCCAGTAGGGGATGAAGACGTGATTTGTGTACGTAATATCCCATACTTAGTTTGGTTGGATTTGAAACGCTGGCAGAGAATTCTATCCAAAAAGTTCCGCAACGAGGACAAAGACGCGAGAGGAAACTAGTATAGCCCATTTTGTGCTTAAGGCAAACCTGGTAAAACAGTGTCGGTGCACTTTCATCCGGCCTCATCAACTAAGAGTCGCAGCTCGCCGCGCACATTGTGTGCACTGGCTTTGTGTGTAGGCACATTGTCTGACGCGCACGGTCGCAATCGCAATCACCATCTGTCAAACGGTACTAGATTATGGTAGAAATAGATGGGTAATACGGTATCACGAGTGTGCTGAGTCCAGCGGTGGAATGTATGTGTACTTCTGATATGTTTTTTTATTTATTTATTCAGCATTGATAGTGTAGTAGCTAATTAGCCCCTAAAATTTCATACAAGAAACTCTGACTTGGAAGGTTTTTTTTTAATTACTACGAAAAAAATAATTTCTTTGTTATTGTATTTGTCTAGAATGAATAATGTAGTACTTTTTGGATAGTTGTTTTCATAATATAATGAGGTGCTAGTTACCATATACAGCTGCAACTTTGCCGTCTGGCCCCAACTTTGCCTGAACTGGTTCAAGTACAATAAAAACAGATCTACAACTAAGAAGACAAAACGAGTAAATAGGTTATATGATAGTAAGTAATCACCACTACCCGTGGAGATCTACAATAACGGAGCATTAGGGCTGAAATAAATACTTCGTGTGCCAGAAAATTTACCTGCAAGATGGTGGACACGATCCGCATGTACCTTGGGCAGGGTACCACCCACAATTTTCTTTTCAAGTTACCTCTATACCAGTTTGGGCAAAGTTGATTCAGATGGCAAAGTTATAATACCTATAAAATCGAGTAGACGAGTATATAATACTCTCCTTAAAAAAGTTATTGGCGGGTGTGGGCTGCGCAGAGCAACGTTCGCGCTCGTTTCCGCTCCAGCGACCACCGACAAAGCGGCGACACCCCTAGAGTCGCTGGTTCCGAGTGCGAGCCGTGTGTTATGCTCATGAGTCGCTAGGGTTGCCAACATAAAAATAATGGGCCAAATGTGCGTCGGACACTGCCAACGGTTTCATACAATTATGTAGTGACAATTTGTAAGAATCGGGCGAAAAAAGCCAAAAATAACTTTTTCTGGGATCCTTTACCGTTCCACTTTGGCGAAGACACACTCAAAACTGATGATCTATTTTTCATGTCTGTGTTTGCTTCTAAAAAATTGTGTGTACCATATTTGGCCTACTTTTGACCCCCCCCCCGTCCCCCCCCCCCCCACCCCCTTGGCGATATTATGTGATTATAACGCTAACCCCTCCCCCCCGTTCAAGATCACGTGTATTTTTCGGACTTAGAATGAGTTAAGTTACTTAATTTAAAAAACAGCAATAGCTTGATTTTTTTTCCTCGTAAATCACTTTATTGGTAAAATCCGAATAGTACTTTTGAGATTATCGCGAACAGACACACAGACATACTTGGTTTTTACAAGTTATTATTATTATCTACCTATATATTTATTTTATCTTAAGTTAGGTTCTTACAATATCGATATAAAAAGTAATAAAACAATATTAATACAAAATATAAAAACATTATAAAAACCTAACCTAGGGTGCCACCGGCAGCGAGGCGAGGCCTAAGCCTGTTATTATTATTATTACAAGCTTTTATTTAACTTGCAACATAAATGTATGTATGTTTGTCCGGACCGGGTAGAATATTGCGACTCAATTTTGAAGCAGAATTCTTCAACCGATTCAGCTGAAATTTTGCATACTTATGTAAGTCAGATGACAATACAATAACCTGGTAGTGGAGTTCTGGTGACCTAGCCATCTCCACAGGACGGAACTCTTTAACGGTTGGTCCAAATTCCGATAGACGTGAAATTCGGTAAAGACACGTAAGACGGATAACAAATGCAAGTACAGTCAGCAAAAAAAGGTTGTATTAAATTTTTTTTTTTGACAAAAACTTTTCATAATTTGTATTGACCAACTGACAACCCTAGCGCTGTGGGTGAGGGTTCCCGATGCAACGCGTTGCTCTCGCGACACGACACCTTTGAGCGCATCTTTTACTTTGGACAACCCTTAATTATTGTAATTAACTTCGGGAAATTAATAGGCGGGGGAGTATGATGTCTGCAGGTTTTTTGGAGTTTACCGTCTGGTGCTATTATACATACAATTACAATGAAAGTGTAGGTATTATTATGGTACTTACATCGTGTTAAAGGTACTGCAGATTATATTTTTCAAATATTAGCCCTCTTAGAAAAGTCATATTCCATACTGGTCTGGGAGTAAAGAAAAATCATAGAGTTTACCAGTTACTTCTCTTCCCGCGCAGATGGTAAAAGCCCATCGAGGGAATGGGCGAAACTCTTAGGAATCGTGTTATAGGCGATGCGGCTAGCAACCCATCACTATTTTGATTTCCCTTTCCACCTTAATCATCTATAAGTCCTTCAGGTTTTGTTACCTTAGTCTACCCCGGAAGGGATAAAGACGTGATATAGACATTACCTTGCAGAGGTACATATTAGTATATACCTATAAATTATAGGGTTATTCGGTTTCGGCAACATTATCGGTTTGATTTTTGATTACTGATCGTTTTCCTAAAAAAAGGCCACAAGAATTTTTTTCCAGAACTTAACTACAAAAAAAAATGTGTCCCAAAATTTCCATTCCAGTTCGTCACCTTTTTATAAAGATTATGTTCTCTTCCATGAGAATCGATAGGGTAAACGATTCTGAATAAGAAAAACCCAAAATATTTAAATTCTAGAAAAAGGTACATGAGTACTTTTTTCTGAAAACGCTCTACCACGTCTTTCATCGCCTCGATAGCTCAATCCATTTGAAATAATAGGAACTTGCAATCATTTCGTGGACTCAAAAATATGTTAATTTCGTCCATTGCTCATTGAAGCGTCTCAACAAACCTACCCAACCGAATATAGGTACCTAAATGGTCTACCATTCACCCCTTACGATATCAGCCTTCACACATCCACATGGACACTAAAATAAAATAAATAGCGGCAATTGGCCGACAGTAATTGCTTACCGACTCACTTCCCGGCGGGCAGCGGCGCGTGACCCGCGGGTATGGTGAACTTTTTATATGTTACATATGCCCTTATGTAATTTTTTTCTTAGCTTTTAATAGTTTCTTCAATGCTGGCCTGGGAGTAAAGAAAAAACATGCAATGTACCAGTTGCTTTTATTCCCGCACGTGGTAAAAGTCCATCGAGGGAATGGTAAAAACCCGTCACTATTTTTGATTCCCCTTTCCTCCTATATGCCCACAATCTTGCTAAACGTGGCCTTTAGGTCTTGTTACCTTAGGTCCTGTCTATGCCGTAAGGGATAAAGATAAAGATAATATGTGTTTAATAGTTTCTCGCAGCCAGGCAAGTCTCACCTATTTGCTTAAAACAAATTAGACTAGTTGACAAGTTTACACATACATAGGCAGTGATTTTAGTTTCTTAATATTTGATAGTTGCCGCGTGTTTCGAAAAATGAATGAAAAGTACATTATGGGGACGAGAGCGAGTACTTTGGACAGAGTGACTTCCAAAATGGCATATTCTAAAAGAATAATAAAACTGAAATTGAGGAATTGGTGGAATTGTGGGCGAAAATCTTCGAAATCATGTTATAGGCGATGCGGCTAGCAACCCATCACTATTTTGATTTCCCTTTCCACTTCCCCTAGGCACCCACAATTATGCTAAGCGTAGCCTTCGGTTCTTGTTATTCTAGGCTCTGTCTACCCCGTAAGTGATGAAGACGTGATTTATGTAGGTATGTATGTAATAATAAAACTCTTCAAAGTAGTGACTCCAAAATCCTATAAAAAATTGATTCAGTTTGCATCAAAATTATAAGCCATGAGCGTGCACCAAACATAGCGGTCCTAAAAAAACAATTGTATAAAATGTCACCAAAAATTGCGTATGTTGCACGCACCAAACCCCTTGCCCCACAGCAATATCGCGGCTCGTGGGGAGCACGGCTGTTGCTGAAAGAATGATACATCATCAGACCAATAATAAATCACACATGATTCAATTAGAAAAATACGGCGGGGCGTAAACGGTGGGAGCGTAAAATTTTGTCGCTTTTACGCCGTACATTTGTAGGGTAATTTGACGCCCTGAATTGCATCATCAATCAAGTGCAATTAACAATGCGAGCTGTTGATGTTTTGGTGATAAATTGCGTTTGAGTGTCGGTTTTTGGAGATAAAGAATGGAGATTAAAAAGGGGGCTTGGTTTTTGAGTTGTTCGTTTAGCTCTACATGAGAAAGCCAAAGCCTACTTTCTTCTCTTCTTAAGATTATTATTACCGTCAGGTACAGTAGGTTTGCCATAAAATACCTACAGCAACCGGACACGATGTTGCATTAGGTTGGACATTGAACTTTGCCCTTTAAGCTGGATAGCCGTGTGATTCTCTAAACGTTCCTCGTCTACTCAGTCATCGATACGCTGGTCGGATATTCATCTTTTGACTGACTCCGTATAATGTCTATAGAGAAGAGACCACTGTAGAGAGATCTCTCCAGGCAGATGTTATGCATGGAGACTGTTTAATAAAACCTTCGATAAATAAATAGCGACTGTTACCAAGGCCGTGGTTTAGCTGTCCCTTGTGCAGTATTAGGTCTAACAATCAATTTCAGAGCCACAAACCTTGAGGAAGCCGGCTTCGGCCAACGCTGTGTAGAGTTCGTCCGAAGTCTTTTTGCCAGTGCCGCCGCTTAATAAAAATACACACCCGAAGAATATCCGTAGTATTATGTACACTAATTACACTTTTACACCATTAACTAACATTTACAATAATTTAAATACAAATCCGCATTAACGACCGACCGTGCACCGATAATTTTATAAAACAAGTGACAGCCGCCTTATTGTTCTTTTTATTCCGCCGTGCGGCGCGTGGCAATGAACTAGCGCCAGCCAGCCACCAACAGCCAAAAAGGTTGAGACCCCAAAAATTGATTATTATTCAAAATACTTGCACAGATACCGAAGCCAGAAAAGAGTTGGAAGTCGTATCCGCGTTAAGAAATTTTGATATTGCGATGCAGAACATGGTGACATCATTAGAGCTAGCTACTCGCGCGTCGTAGCAGTTTATGTAGTCGGTGACTAGATGGCGCTGGCGTCGCGTAAAGGGTCAGATATGATTATCCGCCGTCAGTACCTAATAACTTCGCGGACCAGGATGCTCCGAAATTCTATTTTCGAAGTTCGTATCATACTGTCCGTCTCACTCTGAAGTTAATGACTATTAATGTGAGCGGAATGGCACGAAACGAATTTCGACAATCAAATTTCAGAGTAGGCTAGTTTTTGTTTAAGGATTTAGACCTCTCCAATTGATGCGTGCCCGTCTTCGGTACACAGACCAAAAACTATCAAGAGGATTGACTTAGAAGACTCAGGAAAAAATCACCGCTACGATTCAGTGAAACCACGTCAAAATCAAAAAAAACTTTTTCAAAACCAATATTAATACAGTGACACAACTCGCCCTCGCTGCACTCAATAACTCATTGCCAAAATGTAACTGCCAGGGGAGAGCAGGCTGTCACGTGCCAGTAATGAGTTCGACACTCCCCGCTCCCCTCTCGCGTGGAATTTCACACATACCTCAATCCGTGGCTGTTATGTGAATATGGAATCATATTTTTAGGCCTCAATCAGCGCGAGGTATGCTAGTTTGCCAGCGCTCGTATTTTCCAAGAGAAAATATTTTGAGGTAAAAATGTAATATTGATGCGTTTTATATATTACTAGCTTCTGCCCGCGACTTCGTCCGCATAGAATTAGACTTAAGAACTGATATTCTGCAAATGTTATTAACGTCGCGACTCTATGCAGCTACGACATTTGACATGTTTATCGCTATCCCGCGGAAACCATGCAATTTTTCGAGATAAAAAGTAACCTATGTGTTAATCTAGGATATCAGCTATCTCCGTTCAAAATTTTATCAAAATCCGTCTAGTCGTTTCAGCGTGAAGAAGGAACATACATACACACTCACATCGTCACATCCATCCATCCTCACAAACTTTCAGATTTATAATATTAGTAGGATAACAGTTACTGTTGTAGAGTGTTTGTGGCAGCAATCTTGACATGTATTGTATTTGTATTGAAAAACAGTTTTCAAAAATAAATAGCAGAATGTTACAATTTAAAATCCCTGGAATATTGTGATTGTTTTGTTACGGTTTTATATTTTCCAGTTGCAATTTTTAAAAAGTGTTTTTCGATAAAAAAGACGTCAAAATTGTTTTAAAAACCGAAGTATAGCCGGTGAGTAGGAACGAGAAGCATTGCTTCGTCGAAAAAAGAAACCTGAATAGAAAACCAAACCACTGCCACTGTAGAGCATTTCTAAAAAAAATGCCACCCCCCTCCATTTTTTACTATCTACAAATTACATGCTGTTTTCAGTCAAAATCAAGAGCTCTTTCCATCGTTATAGTAGAGAAATATGTCCCGTAAATTTCATACATTTTTTACATTCTTCCTTTTTCGTTACGCATTACTAAGTGTATGAAAAATAGTCACAAGATAGGAAAAAAAAAATGGGACATTTATTTGTACCGTAAAGATTGAAAGAGCTTTCGATTCTGAGCAAGAACAACATAAAATTGTTAGGAAATATTAAAAAAAAATCATTTTTTTGGAAAATGCTCTATAACTTTTAACTTTGTAAATTAGACTACGAAAACTATAATCAATACTACTACATTTTACAGGTAACATACAAAATTAAAGCAAACAACTTTTCAAGTGAATAGTCGTTCCGTTTCTATGCAATAAATCCAAAACAGTTTTAATCACAACCTAATAAAAACTATACTTAACATCTGGTAAATGTCAAATCTCCAAAATAGGATATTACTCCTACGATCTTTCGCCTCGTATCCAGCTGGTAGTAACAACCCGACCTTCGATAACATTTAATCTAATATTCAATAAATCAATATTTTGGGTCTCAAGTAGCTACATATTTAAACTAATCCAAACATTGCATTGTAAGTAATTTTAAATTGACTAGTCCCATCCGTTCTTGACTAGCATCCGGATACAGCTCTTAAGAATAGTGGCCGATTATAGTCACATAATAGTCACAATACTTTACGTAACTGAACTTCAAACTTCACTTCACCCACTTCACCCACTTCACTGCATTGTGTTCACTATAATGTTACAAAATATCGAAGCCGGTTTATAATAACGGCGGGGAATTACGCACTTACCTACTTAATGCGATAATGGTTCTATAATGTGCAATATGCTGCATAAAAGCTGTGTAACGTACTTTTGGGGGTAATGACAGGATATTGTGTTTTCAAGTTGAAGTTCTTTATGCAGGGGAATATGTTCACTTAATTCGTAGTTAAAATAGGTAGGTATATGCTTAGTTTTATAAAATACTAGCTTCTGCCCGCGACTTCGTCTGCTCTATGTACTAAAAAAAACCACATCAAAATCCGTTGTGTAGTTTTGATGATATAAGCATACATAGGGACATAGGGACATAGAGACATTGGGACAGAGAAAGCGACTTTATTTTATACTATGTAGTGAAGTACTAGGTATTCTTCCTCCTTCCTACCTTCCATGCTGGTCTGGGAGTAAAGATACTTCCATCTAGTCTAGGAGCAAAGAAAAAACATAGAATGTACCAGTTGCTTTTCTTCCCGGGCAGATGGTAAAAGCCCATCGAGGGAATGGGCGAAAATCATAGGAATCATGTTATAGGCGATGGGGCTAGCAACCCATTACTATTTTGATTCCATTTTCCATTTATACCTAGCTCCACAATCTTGCTAAGCGTGGCCTGTACGTCTTGTCTTAGGCTCTGTCGACCCCGTAAGGGATAAAGACGTGATTTGTGTATTGTATTGTATTGTACTGCAACACCTTTTAACAGCTAATATTCTATATCTTTCCTATCTAAGATGCATAAAGCGGCACTGAAGCAATGAAGATAAACACCCCAATTAAAACGCTTCTAATTCTTTAAATCATTTAAATGGCTAATAAAGAACATCTTGTATAACGCCTCAACCCTTTAAACGGACGACATTCGCCGACGTTCGCCGACATTTACCGACATTCACCGACATTTGGCGGCAATTAGTCGGCGTCTGATTGCTTGATTGAGCCCCTGGGTCTTGGGGCAATTGTAACGTGCATTTCCGGTATACGATTATACGAAACACGATACCAGAAGGTCGTTAGTTGTATGCAGTTAAATGCGAATGTAGTGCTTTTGATCGCTGACGGTGAAGTATTCTTGTTAAGCGGTTTTAGACGTTATTGGGAATTAGGTGGGTTTGTTGACATGGAGTGATATCTGTTTGAGTGGTCGATAAGTTAACTCGTAGATAGTGTTACAACAAACAAGTGAATTTATTGCTAGGTTTGTTATATTTGTAGCCATATGTATATCTACACACATAGATCACAACTTTATCCCTTACGAAGTAGACTGAGCCTAAAGGTAAAAATACCTAAAGGCCACGTTTAGTATGATTGTGGGCTTTTACCATCTGCGCGAGAAGAAAAGCCACTGGTCCATTCTATTTTTTCTTTACTCCCAGACCACATGGAAGGTATATCTAGGTTTATATAAATAGGTTTCTTACCATAGTCTCTGTCTACCCCGTAAAGGATACAGCCGTGATTTGTGTATTTATGTATGTATGTAATCCCAATTTCTAAACGACACTGAAAATCAGAACACGTAGAAAAATCCGAAAAGTAAAGATCCGAATTGAACCCGGATCCTCGTCATATTGTGATGCTCGCTGTGCATCTACACCACCCATAGCAGGTGAGCATCTGTTACTTAGCTGTCACGTGACCTTGTTACTTTGCGATTTTTTGTCGCCAAGTGTCATCTGTTGAATGATGTGTGTGTACGACACAATTACAAACTCCCATGGAACATCTACTGCTCACCAGGAACGACAGAAGGCGCTGATTTTTAAATAAAAAAAAACAACGCCAATCACTTAAATTATCAGAACAAATGACGGCCACGCATTTAGGGGGCGCAATTAAAAACAAACAAAGTATTAGAAAGCTCAAAAGCGCCGTCGCCGGTGCCCAAAGCATTTCCCCCGATAGCGGCCATAAAAATAATATTGTACGTAAACAAGGAACACTTTGAAGTTCGCGCCGAACGGCTACCGTTCGGTCTTATGCAACCCCACAGTAAAACTATACAATGCGCTTGCGCACAATAGAAGAATTTCTTCAAAGACCTTTTATTTTGGCCCAAACATTGGTATTGGGGTATTGTCGACCCCCTTTGTTAAGTATTTACCGACTTTTGGGTTAAATTGAAACTTGGAAAAAATGGTCGCAATCCGATGTCGAGAATAGAGCCATCAGAGCGGCAAAGTGACTGCGCCTGTGGATTTGATGCTAATTTAAAAAATGATATTATTTATTTCAAATTGTAGCGCCATGTTTGTTGGTAGTACTTTCTTCTAGAGTATTTTCAGTTTAAAGGTTATTCTTTATTATTTTTTTTCAAAATTAAAATTTTTGGGTTTTGCATGTTACCAGAATCACCAGCATTGTTTATTATTATAAAGAAAAAAACCAATGCTTTTTTTTCATATAACTTATTTGGTTCATCACATAACTAACATTTTTTTCCAAAAAAAAAATTTTGAATTAAAAATGTCCTTCCTGCGCGACGTTACATTAGTGGTAGGCGTCGGTTTCAATAATTCTTAAGATATCAAGTCAAATCAAATTAAAATCATTATTTTACAGGTTGGCCCCTAAGGGCTCTTTTAAATGACTATCTTTGTTTATTTCTACCAGCTCTCTCGGAAAGAACATCAGTGATAAGAAGAATTTATTTGAATACTTAAAAAAACTATACAACAAAAGGTTGTAGTACACATATAAACAAATCACGTCTATATCTCTTACGGAGTAGAGTCTGAGGTAACAAAACCTAAAGGCCACGTTTAGCATGATTGTAGGCGTAGGTGGAAAAAGGAATCAAACTAGTGATGGGTTGCTAGCCGCATCGGCTATAACATGATTTCTAAGAATTTCGCCTATTCCCTCGATGGGCTTTTACCATCTGCGCGGGACGAGAAGCAACTGGTACATTCTATGTTTTTCCTTTGCTCCCAGACCAGCATGAAGTAAGGTAGTATTCGCTGTATAATAATAATTAGACTTATAATTTCCTCTACATACTTCCACCGAGACTCTATCTTTCTCTACGCTCTCTAAACATTTTCTATTAATTGGATACAGGTCTCCTATGATACTACAATAAATAATAATGAAATGAATGAAATGAAATGAAAAGTGTTTATTCCAAACAAATTTTAGGTTAGTTACAACTGAGGGCCCTGTGCTAGGATACCCTGTGTTACAGGACCCTTCCATTCAGATACAATGTTAAATGCTACAAGTCGTACAGAGAAGAATAAAAATAAAAATATCATCACGCGTATAACGAGTAAAGAAGTAGGTCAGGAGACCTACTCATTAAATCAGGCATAGGCACCATTGCTGCGAAATAATGTGCGCGTGTGCATGCTTATGTAAGTTATGTAAGTGATGTGTATGGGTGAGTGTGTGTGGGTATGTGAATGTGTGTGGAATATAATTTGAGTAGATATAATCTGAATATATAGATAGATTTGATGTATACTTAGATACATGACTTATTGAGTTACTTGCAGTAGAAGCTCTGTTTCGAGATAGTCAAAACTCATGAGCCACCTAGTCAGCATGAGCTTACTAGGGGGCCTGGGCTCCCTGTAGGATTGACAAAATGTTTTCAAAACCAAGGGGGCAATAAATGGGCCGAATTTGTGGGCAAACTTAGTACTGCATTTCGGGACTTACTTATAATATATAAATTTTATTGGTTTATTGAGGTACCTAATATTTAATAGCTGCCCGGACAGAGCTACCTGGGGCCCGATTTCTGAAATACATCACTCGAAAGTGCTACTCGAAAGTGGTATAAATCAACTTATATCTCCAAAACTACGGCTCTAATCAAAGTTTTGACTAGTTCACAAGATTAATAAGAGCCGTATTTATCAACCAAGCTACCCGTATTTCAAATTCAGCACAATTTTTCACCACTTTCGAGTGGTATCTTCACATGTGTGCTTTCAAAAATCGGGCTCCTGATTTGTCTTTCCTTATGCATGCGAATTTCAACCATAAAAACAAGTTCGCACTTTATGGTGTTCTGGCCTAGTTTTTTAAAGATTAGTGCACACAATAGCAATCATCCTTTAAGCATGCCGCGTTAAGGTCATCATAAACATAAAACCAGGTAATTTTCAATTACTTCAGTGTGTACGTTATTTACGAAGAAATTGTAAAATTTTATTGACTCGTTCGTTTTATTGGAGATGCCCTTTCTTTAAGAAACAGGGGCCCATTGAAAGCACATTGTGTGAAAATACCAGTCGAAAATGGTATAAATCTGTTTATATCTTCAAAACTACAGCTCTAATCGAATTTTTGACTAGTTCACAAGATTAATGAGAGCCGTAATTATCTTCCAAGCTACTCGTATTTCAAATTCAGCGCAACTTTTCACCACTTTCGAGTGGTATTTTCACACGCGTGTTTTCAATAATCGGGCCTCAGGTAAGTTAGTTTTTTTGGGTTAAATTACTACCATGAAGTTATGGTTGCTAATAATCTGGTTGGTACGGTAGTTTGGTTTATTTTATGATTATGACCCATTCAAATTTACTAAAAGTTCATACAATAAAATAGCCCTTTGTCGGAAATAAGTTTAATAACTTTTAAATTCGGGGCTTCGCAGAATTTTCTGGAATGCTTTTAGAAAGGTGTTCATAGCTTGAGCAGTCGGTGAAATTAAAGACACGAGTCATTCTAGGTTATTCTTGGTTGTGAACACACGAGTGGTACTTACTTACCATCCGGTGACCCACTTGCTTGTTAGCCACCCACTTTCATATAAATGCTTTTATAGTTGCGACGCTTTAATAATCAGTTAATTAAACAAGTTCTGAAAAACTAAACCACTTGGTATTTTTGGCTCTATGCCCCAGGAGAGTAGTTTTTAGATTTATTTTGGCATTTGCTTAAATATTTGTCTTTAGTTTTTTAAGTGTCATTTTAATGTTATTATTTGTAAAATAAATACTTTGTTTCATTCAACTTCTTTGGATTTATTTTTTAGTGAGGTAAAGCAAAAAAAAAAACAATTACAATACTTAAACTGTCTCCAACTTATTTCTTTGTCTTATTGGTTGTTTGGTAGAGATCGATATTAAGCGATAAGACCGCCTGTTGTCAACTTTGTTCCTTGTTTCTGTATTGTTTTGTATTGATTTGTGGTGTTCAATTTGTATTTGTTATATTTAATGTAGGCTTCCGAAAAAATAAAAACTTTTTCGATTTTTTTTATTTGTTGTACTTACCTACTCGTAATTAGTACCTACCTACCTATAAATACTTAGTACCTAACTAATTCTTCGATTTTCCGAGTTAAACGCCCGTGTTAAGTAGTAGGTAAGATCATAAATATCACACCAATTTTTTTAAAACCGATACCAACATAATCTATCGAAAATAAAAACAAAAAGTTTGCATCTAACGCATCCAGAACAATCCTCGAACAAAGTTTCAGTCCCCAAGTCAGCACGTTGCGAAAGCGCGGGAAACTGGCCCCGCCCCCTTCCCGTCCCGCTCTCGCGCGGCTAACCGCGACTTCTTAGGTTGGTCGCTTTTCTTTCAAGACTGAAGTTGAGTATTATTTTTGAGGTTAGGAAAAATTGTTGGTATTGTTGGTACATAATGTAAAGCGTGAATGGGTTAACGTAAAGGTAAGACGTGTGTGTGTAGTTGTATAGACGTATGACTTAGCAGTTGATTAAAACTAACTTTCGTGACAACCGTAATGATAAAAATAACTGCACGTACAGAGAGATGTGAAGCATTTTTAATTAAAAGAAAAACGAAAATAAACAAACCCGTAATCCGGTGAAAATATGGCAATTAAAGGCGTCAATCAAAAACCCCTGTCGCCGGAATAGCTCGCGTGCTTCGCAAATGAAGTGCCACCCCGCGAGTGCCGCTCCGGCGCCAAACATGAAAATCATAATTTTTCATGAGCTCGTTGATAGGTTTTCGCACCGGCCGCGGTTTCCCGCCGCCCCGCGCCCTAATTACCGCCGCCTCGCGATACGTCACCGCGGCGGTTCAAAAAAATCCACCCATCCCTCTCCCACTCGGCACGGGCGGCCGCAGCGTCCCACTCCGGTGAGCATTTTTATAAAAACGCAGAGACCGACCACGGCCGTCCCGCTCGTTCCCGCCGCAGCTCCGCCGCGCCCGCACCCTTCGTCTCCTTCCCGCTTTTTACGAGACGTAGGGGCCGCCACCCGGGTGGGGGGCGGCGACCGCGCGAACGCAAAATATTGACCATCGGAAAAAGTCGCGTCGTATCGCAGTCATCAGTCGAAACCGAGTCCTCGCGAGCACGCGTCCCCTTCGCTGCGACTTCGGCGCGCGTCGTGAGTCTTCGGCTTGCGGTATCGGCCGCGCGTTTATTTTTCGTCCCCCGGCGTCTTGCGTCGGGCCGCGCCAACAAGTGGTGCAGTCGGCGCTCGCTCGGCGTCTCGCGCCCGCACTTCGCAACTTTCCGGGCCGGCCGCGAGTTTGGAGTTCGGTCGCGTGTTGGGAAACTTTTCCGAGTGTTCCTTGTGGCGTGAGGACTTCAGTGGCGTGTTGTAGTTGGATAGACCTTAGAGTGGCGTCGATGCACCTTCCGCACGCGAGCCCCCCCGCGCCAACGATGGCGGAAGTATACTCCCACATCCACGAGTACTACCGGCAGAGCCACGGTGAGCTGGTGGCGACGGGATCGCCAGCTGTTCTTTGCTCCGTGCTGCCGAACCACTGGCGTTCGAACAAATCCCTGCCTGTAGCCTTCAAAGTAGTAGCTTTAGACGACGTACAAGACGGGACTCTCGTCACGATCAAGGCCGGAAACGACGAGAATGTCATGGCGGAGCTAAGGAACTGTACAGCGGTGATGAAGAACCAAGTGGCAAAGTTCAATGACCTCCGGTTTGTGGGGCGCAGTGGCCGCGGCAAGAGTTTCTCCCTGACCATCACCATCAGCACCTTTCCCAGCCAGGTGGCTTCCTACACCAAGGCTATCAAAGTCACCGTCGACGGTCCAAGGGAACCCCGAACGAAACAAAGTGAGTTTTCCTGACAAACTTTTTGAACTTTTTTCGACAGTTAACTAGAAGAGACTCGTTAATTTTCTCTTTTCATACCTATGTTTTCTGTTTTTAAATTGGTTTTCCTTAATTTTTTTAGTTTGCATGCTTTGATTGAAACATTTACATCGCTTAACAAACTTTACCAACTTGCAAAGAAAGTTCATGAAACACGCTGGAGTTACCAAGATATATACTCGTAATACATATACAATAATCTCTAGCCACAAATGCTGCAGGTAGGTATATCTTTTTATTTAACTTTGATATGATATAACATATGATAAACGAATATATCTAAATACAACTCGCTTTATTTAACTACAATTACAGCTCTACCTAAATACATATTATACGCTCTACGTAGACAGTACATTGTAATAGATCACATTATATTATAATTTCTAAAATAGTACGTATAGGTAACTTTGTCTTTTGTCGAATACAAGCAACCAGCTTATTTTTTACGAAAATCTTTAACCCTTAAATCATAAATATTCAATCAATATCACTACATTTGTAAAAATACATGACCTCCATTTCCACTTTCCATTTTTTTATTTGAACAGCCGACATACAGGGAATACAGTTAAGAACTAAATCTCACCTACCTACCGAATGATTAACTCAGATAGCACAAAAATTGAGAGGGAGTATTCAGATAGCTCTAGATAGGGAGATATAGAGACGAGAAGTTTGTTATGAGCAGGATACAAATATAGGCCAAAAAAACCTTAAGGTGACACTGTCAGTTGTGTCCTGTGGTCACGAATAGATATAGAGATCCGAGAAATGTCTGAGAGATGATAGATAATAATACTAGATTCTCCACAAGTCTAATCGGTTACTCTGTACTAGAGTTTACTTGTAGGTCTCTAAGGTTTATTTAATTGGATCACCCTAATTAAAAATTACAGTCTAATTAAGCATAACGAAATATACCCGTATCATGGCTGTGTCTAGAATACGAACGCATAAAGACGAGTGATGGAAATAATAACAAAAAAAAAATTAATTAAAAAAAAAACTTAAATTTTTTCATCATTACTTATTCCAACTTGGGTAGGTACATAAATGCAGCAGTGGCTAAACATAGATTTCTCCCAAAGCTACCAGAACAAATGATCATAATTCTATATCCAGATCAATTTTAAAACAAAGTTGTGGAATGGTTCGACAGTACGCCCTGCAAAACACAAAAAGCTTCGCTCAGACGCAGCTGTCTCGAGCTTGTAGCGCGGCGCAGCAAGCTTTTGCTAATTGAATTAAAAAGACACATTTCGCGAATCTGTGGCTGCGCCGGCGCTGGCTTAGTGCCAGTCGCGGCCGCCGCGGCGCCGCAGTCACCGCAATCGAAATAGTTTTATTCCGAATATAAGCCATTTAAATCGTATAAACTTTTTATGTACACTAATCCTTAGCAATATTTCAAATGATACGTTGCGACGTTCGCGATTATAATTTCTAGGTCTGTGGTTTCGATACGACAAACAAAAGAGCAGTCTAAAGTTAACGATACAAAGAATCACGTAAACCTCAAATAAATGGCTACAAAAACAAAACAATCAAATAAGTGCGGGTAGTTCGAAAAACTTATAAATCCGGTAAATATAGGTTATACGCTACTTTACACGTCAATCTAATTCGTGACCACCGCACCGCTATTATACTAAAACAATATTATTTTTAATAAATTCCCGGGGATCGCATATTATAAGATCAAATGTGTTTTAAAAGAATTACAATTAACCACATCACTCGTAAAATGATGCTTCGGCGAGTCGCAACGAAGGAATTAAGTCTTTTAGTTGGAATTTTAACCTGAAACTAAAACATAAAACCATTAACGTAAGGTAAAGGTTCATAAGTTTAATCTTTCGTATTTTTGACCAATTCGGAAAGTAAAAAGAGTACTTACCCGACTACTTTAAGCAATTATAACATCTTAAACTGCCACGATTCTCTTTGTTCTTTATGAAATGGTAAGTTGAATGTCTTTGTTTATACAAATTGGCTGTGATTTGTGATTTTTGCTAGTCAGTAAGTATTACATGAACATGAATACCGTGGTTATTATACAGAGGCAAATTGAACGGAAAAATATCAGAGACCCGTAACCATTTTTGTTCCTAAACCAAAATCAAACGAACTTCATGATTTATCTTCACGTGGCGGGGAAACAGAAACCTTAATGTTAAAATATGATTAATTATTTTTAATTATTTACTATACTGTACTTGGGAGCAAAGAAACCGGGTCACTTTCCGCAGAAAGTTGTATAAAGTGACCCAGTTTCTTTGCTCCCGAGTATAGTTTGCTATAAGATCGTGTAGTGGATTGACACACGGAATTAGCAGAGCAGCTAACCTTCACTGACGTGAACCCTACGCCTTATGTTATTACTCGACGCTCTAAAGTATCTAGAATATCCTTTCAATGCCAATAAATCGTCACAATACTAAACACTCCAAAAACCATTAGCTTCCCAATTCACGTGAGGAATACAACTTAAAGCCATTCTCGACACGGCTGCCCTGTTTAATCCTAACTGCCTCTAAAAATAACCAGATTGTTGCCAGCATTTTAAGAGTTAAATGTTTTGACAGCCAGCTTAAATGGTTATTGATGCCAGCGTTGAGAATACTGGAATAATTGAAACAATACTGGCAGCTCGGCTTTTGTTTTTCGTCCCAAGGGTTTATAAGATCCTAAGTAAACATGTGTACGGCGCATGGGATATTTTTTGAAATTGCGGTTAAGGAGTGGCTGTATGAATTGGCTTTTGCTTTGTTTTTTTTATTACTGACAGTAGCCTTCGTTCTCGTAAAACTCCGGTGCCGTAGGAATAGGTAGGTTAGGTATATTCATATATATGATATGGTATCCAACCTAGCAGGCAAGTGTGGGATTATGCCAGCAATTTTGGAAAAAAAACACAATTTAACCATTTATTAATTAATCACACACACCTCGTGAGCTCTTTTGAATATTTTCGAAACGAATAAAATATTTAAAAATTAAGAAAATATCAATTGACATAAATGTAGACAGCCGAAAAGTTGGACAGACAGACGAAATAATTTTTCGCCAAACTGAAACGATGATGCTTCGCGCTCGCCGTTCGGTCTAATTTTTTTTTAAATTTTGTCTTGTCTTGTTTAAGGAAAAAAGATTACAACCGGTTGAAGTAACATATTAAACTACCTGTACATTAACAAATTTTTCTATAAAATTAATGGTAACTTTTCTTTCCCCAATCAAACCTCATTCTCAAACCAACTAAGTCAGCCGACGCAATCTACAAATCAACTGTACTCGACTCGTAATTATAAATGTTTTGACACCACAAATCTATTTCTGATGTAACAACGTTCACCGAGATGTCTGTATAAACAGACGGTGCCCAAACTTCGGCCAATAATAAAAAGACAGTATGCGGAAAAACTAACATCCTCGGGCGATAAACATCAAAGGAAGTTAATATAGCGATCAATGGCGTCGCGGCTAAGGCAGTTACGACTAATTAACTGCACTGTTAAGACTGAGAAAATAAATATTGTTGACTTTCACACAGTCGGTGAAACGGGCTCAGGTTCTTTATTAACTGCCTTTGTTAACATTGTAAAGTACTCGGCGGAGTTAAGCAAATGAGGATGACGACTTCGGATTTACTTAATACGTGGCGAGCTTTGCACTATTATTTTTCCAATTATTAGACTGTGTCTCAAAAGTAATTCGGAAGTGATCCACCCCTAGGATATTTTAAAGATGCCTTATATGACAGCTACATTTTTGGAACACACAATACCTAAGTCGTTGTTTAATTTGTTCAAATGTGGCTCATATACTGTCTGTGGTGTTATTGCATTCAAAATTGTAGTAAGTAAGATGATTGACAATATCAGTAAGTAAGAAAAAAGCTTTGAGAACTGGTATAAATCTGAAAAATCCTAGCAATCTGATCCAACAAACGCAATATCAACCCGGCCACGGTTCCAAAATTAATATGAGCTCCAGAACTTTCCGCGTTCACAATAATAGTGTTTAATATGCGGCACTTGCAGTTTCAGCGGTTACCAAGTTTCTTGGAGCGGCCACGGCCGTAGCAGATGTAAACAATCTCGGGTCGCGTCGTAAACTCCGTTTGATCTCCCCGCCGACCCCGCTCCCCCCTGACTCTAAAATATGGATTTTATGTCTCTGAGCTGCTAAAATACCCACACGCAGCGACCCTCATAACCTCGTACCGTCATACTGTGGATATATCAGATGTCAAGCTTCGGTATAGACAGCAACTCCGGCCGGAGTTATGGTCGCGCTAGCACCACGCTTTCAGGGCATATAGCTCTGAGAATATTCAACGTTATGCCGAACAAAAAGTGCTGTGTCAGAAATACGAAGATTTGCATTGATGCCACCGTATTTTTCCATTTTACTTCAGACGTATTATGTAAAGGCTGGTCACTATTGTTTATATAAATAGCGGTAGACGCTTTAATAGTTGGTGTATACCAATACCGCTGTCCGAGTTATGAGCCATAACACTCTGATTCCATTTATTTAACGCGCGCCCGTCACTTCCACATTAATTTACGAGTGACAACACTCGCATCTCGTTCGAGTTATTTAATGCCCATTTGACACTTAAGTCGTATCTTTCATGCGTTTATTGTCCTGGTGGTACCAATTTGGCCGCGATGGCTTTTGATTTGAGATTCTTTTAATGATTGCTCTTTTGTTTCTTCTCGACGATCCGAGACGCAAATAACCACCGGCTGTAAAACAACGAAACCAACCACGCTCAAACAGAACGCATAATATTCTTTAACGAGAGATGACGAGTCAAAATATTTATCTCATGCGTTACGATCCGGCTAAGAATTACTCTGGTTACCCATGTTAATAATTTCAAGTCCCGCATACGTGAAGGGTCGGGGAACTGGATATAATTGAATACTGGCATTAACAAATGGAGCGGGCCATTTCCGAGTTCCACGTTTAACTTATTATTGTTTCCATGATGCCGGGGCTGGCCGTGCGGCGCCTCGATCGCGCGACAGCGGCCCATCCATTACGTTCTTAATTTAAAATACCCGCGATTCCGGTAACGACACCCGAAACACTCGCTAATCCAGCGAAGCATTGTGTTTACAGATATAAAGTGTTTGCATTACCAACATTTTTAGCCGACTATAAAAACGTCAAAGCCGATCGTCAATCTGATAACAAACAACGCGCGCATTGTTTAAAACAGTTTAAAATTAGGCAAACTACTCGAAACTTGCACAATAAACTTCAAGAGTCACTAAGAAGCTCTGTTTACTCATCGAAGACAAAGTAGATGAAGAGATCGTAAACAGTTTAATCCCGTAATAAAAAGACTATACACCTGAGCTATAACCGATCGATTGAGACTAGATTAAAAATGCCGTAAAACAAAAAAAGACGTCGGCAGTAGTGTCTTCAGTAGGCTATTGATTAAACAAATAAAAACGCGTTTCGCTAGTTGAAAGGCGATAGGCAACGTGACGGTGGAGGGTCGTAAAAACGTATGGCACAGAGGAACCGACTAACTGCAGTAGTAAACCGGCTCGTTTTGTATACAGGCCCCTTGTTATAGCTCGGTAAACAGAACGCGGGCCGTGTGTCGCCGCCTTTACGGCCAGCTTTTGTGACTTTAGTGCTCGCGGACGTGGCTGAGACGGCGGTGACGCTCGCTCCGCCTCATATTCGATACTAAATAGGTATTACCAACGTACACAAACGAACATCCGTTGGTTACATTTTCCCCCCTAATCTGTCTTTACTGACCAACATTCAGGAAAAGAAAACATCAACACGCCAATTCAATCAACGATTCAAACGAAGCTTGTTAGACTTTCTCCTGCTCTTCGTTCTTTTCGTTCTAACTTTCCTTAACCAATACGCTTTTTTTTTGTTACAGATTACGGTTACGGACACCCGGGCGCTTTCAGTCCGTTCCTTCTTAACCCGGGGTGGTTAGATGCGGCGTACCTCAACTACGCGTGGGCCGACTACTTCAGGCCACCGCAACTGAGGGACCAAGCCGCACTCGTTAAAGGTATTAAAAAAACATATTCATTAAGAATAGGATTTAAGGAATATAATACAACAACTGGCAAAACACGCTCGTTAATAATGAAACATCGAGTTGCAAAACCCTCGAACAGGATCAAACAGAACCGTATTTAGCACTCCAAAAACTTCCAGCGTATCGTTTTGTACCGGCATTTGTTAATTTAAAAATTCCCGATTTAGCAAACAACACTCGAAAACATGTTGCTTGCAACAGCACCCCCTCAAGGCCGTGCAAAAGCGGCTCAAATAAAAGAAGCAGCTCTTGAGCGCTGAAAAACAACACCGCCCCGACCGAAGCAAAACCACCCGTTGAAGTCCGCGTATGGGGGAGTGGGGAGCACCTATAGAAAAAGGTTAAAAAAGCACCGCCTTCACGTTCGAGAGAGTGTGGAGTCAATTTTATTCCAATGTAGGCGGCCGCGCCACCGGCCACTTTTTGTTTCCGTCGCTGCAACGCGAGGAGCACTGTACTCAAACGCCTACAGACTTTTATTAAGCCTACATTAGCTCGTTTGCGTAGTCGAAATCAGAACGTCGAAAATGAATACCTAATTTTAATCCGCAGATGGGCTTAGGTATTTAGCTGCCTTTTAAGTAGGTAAGTTTTGTTTTGTGCAACTTCGATCGTTCTGTGCCGTACGTAGGTATCTTTTTTATAAATAACATAGGTGCAAAATCGCCTAGTTTTTATAAACAGATGAATTTTTTAATATCTTTGATTTAACAACACGCAATTGATAAATTCAATGACCCCTAATTTAAAATATCAGACAAAGCAAAAACGGAATCAAATCCAACGAGCGGGGATCACCTCAATCAGGCGCGACGCCGATATTGGCCCCCACCTCGCCAAATTACCCCCTACTTACGACCCCTCCCACCCTCACTGCCTTTAAAGTGGTCTGCGCACCACTGCTACTGCTTCAAACAGAAAAAGTGCAAAAGAGGACCGGGCTCTGTACCACCTCGGAACCCTTTGTGGCCCAATCTGCGCCTGCATCGTGTCCTTTTTATGTGCCTGCTTCTTTTACACGTTATCGAGAATCAAAGCTGGCACGGCGATGCAAGAACATTTTGAACACTGTTGCTAATGAAAATTTCACGTTTTCCGAGTCCTCTTTGTCCGCTGCGAGCGATACCGCGCGGTATCGTCCTTATCACGATGGCGCGCGCGCTCACACGTGGCCACGCGTGCTCGGCATCGCTAATGCGCCGACATCCACTCGTACTAAACAGAAAGGAGATGTATCGTACCGAATTACCCCAGCATGTTGTCTGCTACGTAAAAGACGACGTCGCATTCGGATAAATAAATATTGCACCCTCGCCCTCCCGATATTGCGCTAAAAAAACATCCCTTTCGGTGAAGCCGCCTTTAAACGCCTACAGATTGTACATTATCCTTAGTACGATTATGCACCCTCGATGTTCAGGGAATCAACGGAGTGCCCGCGCCCCGGGCCGTCCCCGGGGAGCCGTATCTCATATTACGTCATGTCGGCAAATCAGGCAACAGTAGCCGTCGTAAAAAGCTGAATATTGAGAATAATGGATGTTAACGTTTGTTTTCTTGTCAACAGGTGGAGCGTTGCCGCCGCCGATGCCGCTGCCGGGATCAGAGCTGTTCCCGTTCCCTCCGGCGATAGCAAATCTGCCGCCAGGAGCGGCGGGCCTGATACCTCCTCCCGGTGCTTTTCTGCCAGCAAATGGTCTGTTACCTTTCGGGCCACATCCTGGTGATTTAAGTTTGAAGACGTTGCCCCCGGAGCTAACACTGAAAAACGGTATAAGTCCTTACGACGCTTTAAGGCACCTTCAAAGCAACGTGTCGTCATTGGACACTTCTAGTGCACGTCTGTCGCCGACGAGCAGTAGACAGAGCGGCAGTCCTCGTAGTATGATCAACGCTAGTCCGGATCGGTCGAAAGCGGATTCTAAATCAGAAGTGAACTCGACGCACGACGCGACTATCTCTGATGAGTCTGATGAGGAGCCGATAGAGGTGGTGAAGTCAGCGTTCCATCCGACACGGCCGGCGAATGTTGAGTTGCAGGAGATGAAACAGGTGCAGGCGGCGGACTCAACGGTGGCAGACCGGCCGCGCGTGCGCAACGAGCTCAAGGCGCCCGCGCCGCGCTCGACGCGACTCCTCTCCACCAGCCCCACCTCCACCAAAATAACCAACGGGACGATACAAACGCACAAGTCCGTGTGGCGGCCATACTGACTGTTCTAGCATCCAAGTGTTGAATTAATTCTAGTGCCCGCCCGGCAATGGGCCTGTTAAAATGTGATAAACCAATGAGCTTGTACATAATATAGGTATCGAGATTTAAATTTGATTTATACGAGATATTTATTGTTAATACATAGTTATTATTTAAGATTTGTGATTTAGCATTTCTAGCCGGTCTAGACTAGTGTATATTTGTAAATATAAACGACACATAGTTTTAAGAAATTACGCAACAATTGTTAATTTTATTGCACATGTGTTCAAGCTTGTCGGCAGATATAAGAATAAGTATTGTTTTATTTTAAAAGTATTTTATTAGATAAGCATTTCATAGCGACAACCCTTTGAATCCAACTAGGCGTATAAGTAGATGTATTTGACGATTCTTTGAAAATGACTGATTACTATAAATCTAATAACACAGAGACTTGTATCATTGTAAATATTGTACTTATACATAGGTATTTATTATCTTAACAAAGAGTAGATATAGTTAATAATCTGTCGAGGGGTATAATTATACCGGTTGTAAAAATGTATTTAGAAACGAGATAAAGAGAGTATTCTAAAAAATTAAAAGGCAGTTTTAGTGTTATCCTAATTATCCTTTAAACCTTAATACTAACGAAAGAGGTGAACTTTCTTCGTATTTAACTATCTCTCTAGAGTTAGTACCTACCTGCAGAAGTCTACAGAGATTATAAAAAAACCATGTGGCCGATGTTTGTTAGCATAAGTGCAAACAAAACGTGACACAGACACAGCTCTACCTAATTGACCATATTGCGGCAAGATAGCACAATCTGCTGAGCACATGTTTCTGACACTCGTTACAAATTGAGTACAACGTTCATTGAGTCCAGTTGACTCAAAATCTTAAATCGCACTGTTATTTACCACTCTTTTTTTTACTACGAACTGACCAGTGATTGACCTCTATCTCACTTGGTGGAAGGTGCAGATGAGGCCAAAGGTGTAACTCACTGGTTCAGTAATACCTGGCAGTGGTATACTAATTTGACTAAAGTACTTATATCGAAATCCCTTAACTGACACATTATATTGATGATTTTTTTAAAGTTTATGGTTCAAGCAAGCCTCACCGTTCTTAAAATTGACCTGCTATGGGTGGTGTAGTATAGCACGCGTCACGGAATGACGAGGATCCGGGTTCGATTCCCGGCCATAGCTTTACTTTTCGGATTTTTCTGTGTTCTAATTTTCACTGACATGTAGAAACTTAAAAATTATGTTAATAAAAAATACAAAAACTATTTTTTAGACTCAGGTGGTAAGTCGAGGGCATAAATATCGATACAGCCATCATGTCAATTATATGTGTCATTGACCTTATTTTTTGTGGCATAAATGTGTTAAGATGTTTTTGACGACATGGTAACGTAAATATATTTATGATTTTGAGATCTAGGGAACTCCCGGGACTTATTTTTAAAACCACATCAAGGAATGCACTTACCATTCGAAAGTGGTGAAAAACTTTGCTGGGGCCCGATTTTTGAAAGCACATGTGTGAATATACCACTCGAAAGTGGTGAAAAATTGTGCTGAATTTTAAATACGAGCAGCATAGAAGACAATCAAAGCTCTCATTAATCTTGTGCACTAGTTAAAATTTGATTAGAGCTGTAGTTTTGGAGATATAAGCTGATTTATACCGCGTTCGAGTGGTACTTTCGAGTGATGTGCTTTCAAAAATCGGGCCCCTGGATTTGAAATACAAATAGACAAGAAGCAAAATTAGAGCTCTACGAGAATTTAGTTAATGCTGAAAATGTGTAATTGGATACAAATGTGCCTACATCTTTACCACTTTCCAATAGTATTTTCAAGTGATGTGATTCCAAAAACTGGTGCCCGAGAGTAAATTTTAATGGATAATAAGAAAACACTTTTTCGCGTTTCGCATGACCGCAAACATGAACACTTGAAGCATGTAGACTTCACAGGGGTTTTATTCGCGGAAACAATGATTTAGCTAGCATTATAACGTTACATTATATTAATAGCCTTTTTTATTTCGTTTTGTATTGTGTAGTAATTTTTTTTAAATTATCGCGAAATTCGGCGTGCCTCATGGCGGCCTCCTCCATTTATTGGAGGGTTTAGGTTGTAGTTCCCACGCGGGCCCAGTGCGGATTGAAAACTTCACACACACCATTGAATTGCTTCGCAGATGTGTGGAGGTTTCCTCACGATGTTCCTTCACCGAAAAGCTCATGGCAAATTGCAAATGTAATTTCGCACATTCCGAAAAACTCAGAGAACCCTGGATTCGAACCCACGATCTTTGCTTGAGAGGCCACAGGTCAAACCACTAGGCTACCACGGCATACACGGCTGGCATTAAAATTATGTACCTATTCCAACGTCGGAAACAATCACACATCAACCCTACATCTGTAGATATAAAATCATAACCACTCGAACAGACGTTCGCAAACGCTTCACCCTTCTCATCCTTTGGTTGACCATCACCGGAACGGTCTGGCTTGTTTGAGGAGAGGCTGACCGCGGGGCGAGGGTCGGGACGGGGGGGTTGCAATCAGCTAACCGAATCAGTTCGGGTGCAAACACAATTGATAGCACGCCGCGCCAACGCATGGAAAACTGCACAGACAATGCCGTATTTGTTTTAGGTAAGCAGGGGCATTCTCTGAGTCTGTTCAACCTTTGAAGGTTTGTTGGAACGAGCAATTAACGGGTAATTGGTGAGTGTTTTAGTGTTCGAAGGGATCGAGTCGTCTCGTTTACTGATTAACATTTTGTAAGATAACTCGGAGGAATTCTGAGGCTTTATGACACAGTGACTTGTAAAATTCTGTAACACGTTTTGTTCCGCCATAGAATTAAGAATTATGATTATGCAAGTACCTAGGACCTTGCCATGACGTCTTAATGCGATTCAATTCCGACTCAGTTCAGCTTTTAGCTGTCATTTTAGTTGTATTGTGGAGCAGCTCTTGGAGGACTACCTAAATGGGCGGGTGGTAGGGCCTTGTGCAAGGTCCGTCCGGATCGCTACCACCATCTTACTCGCTAATCCTGCCGCTAAGTAGCAGTGCTTGCGCTGCTGTGTTCCGGTGTGGAGAGTAAGACAGCCGGGGAAATTACGGGCACAAGAGGCATGTCATCTTAATCCTCTAGGTTGGCAATGTTGTATTTTGTTGGAGAAAATAATAAAAGATGTTTCCCTATTGTTGATATATTTCAAAGTAAAGTGACAAGCTAAGTATAAACAAATACTATTCAAAATTTTGATTAGAGAACCATAAAATGACTAGACAATAGCCAGTACATATTTCAACACCCTCCCATAATCAAAATTCTCACAAAAAACTTGCTTTTAACACCAATATAAATCCTTAAATGTTAACACCACAAACAGTACATAACACAATTATATAAAAGCAATAAATTTATCATAAGTCCTAGGTACTAACTAAACCTAATCCATTAATACATCTCTGATTTGCTATTTTGCCTAGGCACTTAGTCAGAACATCAGCCGACATATCATTTGATTTTATAAATTTAAGTTTTATACTATTATCGGACACCTTTTCTCGAATAAAGTGAAACTTAGTGTCGATATGCTTGGTTCTGCCGTGATGCACAGGATTATACGCCAAGTTTTGTGCACTCTGACTGTCGCTGTATACAACTACAGTAGGGTAGTGAGTGCTACATACCTCTGAGATAAACCGACGCAGATATATAGCTTCTTTAGCGGCATCAGTCAACGCACGACAATAGCCAGTACATATTTCAACAGGCAACGCATCTGCAAGCCCTCCGGGGTT
Source organism: Pandemis cinnamomeana (assembly GCA_932294345.1). Classification (NCBI taxonomy): domain Eukaryota; kingdom Metazoa; phylum Arthropoda; class Insecta; order Lepidoptera; family Tortricidae; genus Pandemis; species Pandemis cinnamomeana. Next base: position 5,488,909 of record OW028715.1, on the reverse strand, counting down.
GCGGATGTCTATGGGCAGTGGTGATCACTTACCATCAGGTGACCCACTTGCTCGTTTGCCTTCTTATTAATATAAAATAAAAAATAAATAAAAAAAATGGGACGGTGTAGCAAGTACGGATCACGATGCGTCCTATAAAAACTTTAGTTGCTTAAAACAATTGTATTACATTACTACTTTGTTTACCAGGGAAACGGTTTAGTTCCTGGTTCAAGCAGATCTCTCGTCTGCCCTCAAGTTCTAAAACAAAACCCAAATAAAATCGAACGAGTGTTCGATTTATGAAACTTGAGCACACACGAACCAACCAGTCCGTAAACCAGCCAGTCCATAGACCTAATCCTATCCTAACAGTATCTGACAGCGAGCGAACATAAACTGAATCGGACTTCACGACTGTTACGTATTAAAAACTTGATAAAGCTAGCAAAAACCTTGCAAAGAACAGCGGACGAATTCACGCCAGTGCAACTCCCATAACCGCGGACAAAACCACAAAAAAATCAAAAACAAACAGGCTACAAAAGGAAAAATACGCTTTTAGTAACTCATCATTGCAATTCCCAAATGAATTTTTAGTAGCTATATGATATGTGTACAGTGATGGAATTAAAAAGTTTGTCATTACTTTACTAGCTTGCACTAATTGTATGTAAGTAAGTTTTCCGCTTGGTGACCTTTTTTGGACCACTTTCAGTATAGACAGAATAACAATTAATCTACCTAACTAATATTTAAAAAAACTTTACAGTTAGTCAAAAACCTGTATTAAAATATTTAAAATTATTTTAACAAAAACTAGTTTTAAAATTCATGATCTTAGCATTTTTTACAATACGCAATGGTTTTTGGCTAATAAGTAAGACTACAAGACTGTCAGACACTGTTGTATTGACATTATCAATATTTAACGTTTTTGTAGGTAGTTCGCAACATCCAAAAATAAATCGTTATAACGCATTGACTTACAATAAACAACTAGACTCTCAGTCGCTAACAAAGGTTCCTCAAGAAACGTCCGAGTTGCTTTGTCTGTGTGTTGTGTGTGTCAACACATCGACTTAGACAGATAACATTAACATATTCGTTCAAATTGACACCTTATTTCGTGGCAGTAATGTTTAATATCAATGGCGTTTATTGTACGTCAATGTTATAACGCGGTGCTTTTTCATTCCGCGACTGTACCTCGCGATGCAAGATATATCTTGTGTTGCGACCACCCTATTTGGTTGTATTAAAAACTTGTGGCCAGACGGTCGGTCTCGCCTCACTGAGTATTACGAATTTGAAATTTTGTTTGAGCGAGTGTTTGAATGCATGACTGATTTCACTAGTTGGGCTGTTCAAATTCAATGGCGGATAGCTACAGTCGGCGGAAAAAGTTATGCACACTATTACGAGGTGATAGAGTTGAAAAGTGGTGGCCATTTGCCGACGGGTGTACATGGGAGTAGTTTGTTCGGTGCTTGTAATTAGTCGGTGTGGCACATTTATTTTCCTATAATGTACCTATCTACTTAAATTTAAAAGTACATAATAATTCTTTGTATTTTATTGAATCAGGCGTTAGCGGAGGTCCATTTCAAGAACAAAAAATATTTACCTTGCTACTCCGCTACTCACGTGCAAGATAAACAAGCCTGTGCGAAATGTATATGTTTTTCATGCAATCCCTCACTCTATTACTGCCATATAAAACACATATAAATCCTACAAATTTAATTATCACTTACGCCACATAAACAATGACGAGTTTTGACCCCTCTACAGAATTATTTTCAGAATATTAGTTTTTGTTTTTGGTTATCTTACACGTGACTAGCGGAGTAGAAAGGTAAATAGTTTTTGTTCAATTTGAAATATAATTTACAAAAATGTGTAGTCTGTTATTTTTTAGGCTGTTCTTTTTTTTGGACAAATTTAAATATTTTTCACGCACGGTGTTCTATGTCTTCTTTTTTTTTAGTTTCAATTAGTATTCTCGTACCTATAGATTAAGCTATGAGATTACACATAAGTACCTACCTACAGTGCTTTTATTTTCGTAATATCTTTTGGCAACCTTCGTTTCATTCGTTATGACTGACGTCTGTACAGAAGAAACACGAAGTTCACTGACAAACATTTAGACTAAAAAGCACTGCACGTACAAAGTTACTTGTTTTCTTTTTCACTACCGCATAACGAAAATGACGATTAATTTTCGATTAAAGTTCGATAACTTTCGTGGATTTACTCTGGATTTAACTTGTAGTAAATAAAATCTGTAGATTGCGCTAAAACTTATTACAGCAATGTAACTAACATACGCGCACGACAGGTGGAAAATGTTTTAGGATGGATACGAGGAAAATTGTCGAACAAAGGATGCGACTAGCAAATGATTTTTCATCGTGAAGCAGACCCAGCCTCGGGGTGTTACTGGTAAAGCTGGAGTTCCGTTGACACGAACACTTTAATGTTAGGTTCAATGATGTATAAAATGTTCCCAGTCTACACTACCTACCTAGGAGGTAGGTATATGTCCAGCTGAAACGTATGAGCTGAAGATAAATAAAGTAGGTACTTAATGAAAATTATTGAGCTAATTTGTAGAACTTAATAAACTAAGTGTAAATGAGTACGTATATAAAAAAAATAGTTAAACAGCTTTCATGTATTATATAAAATAGTGCCGTAATAAAACGTATGGGGAAAAAAACCATCATTCTCGTGCAGTCGGGTTAAAAGCGTCTGCATGCTACATGATGATTAAAATAATCCCCAAATTTAATGTATTTACAATTGTTATCGAAAGCAAAAGCTATTTAAACGACTTTTGCAATAATGACACAACCTTTACCAAAAAAAATTACCTCTTTTATATACATACATACATACATACATATCAAGTTTTTATTCCTTACGGGGTAGACAGAGCCTAAGGTAATAATACCTTAAGGCCACGTTTAGCATGATTAAGGGTGTATAGGTGGAAAGGGAAATCAAAATAGTGATGGGTTGCCAGCCGCACCGCCTATAACATGATTCCTAAGATTTTCGCTCACTCGATTTTTTCTCGATGGGCTTTAACCGTCTGCGCGGGGAGAGAAGCAACTGATAAATTCTACGTTTTTTCTTTACAGTCCGACCAGCATGGAAGAACACTATTAACGATTTAACCGATTTTAAAAAGAACAAGAGTCTTAATTCGGTTCTATGTTTTTAATGGTGCTTTAAACTTACGTAACGTATGGAAGTGCGGCCTAACGCCGGCCTCGCCGCGGGCCCAAGCGCGACACCACATATCGATAAGATCGTCCCGTGCTTTTATTGTTTCAGTCGTTTCAGCGGAACCCCCCTTTCCCCTTCTACCTTCGGGGCCTGAAAAATCTAAATGGACACTCTAAATGTCACGTATAGGCATTAAATGCCATTTGTGCGCAAATTAAATATACGTGTTTTACATTTTTGGGTCGGTTTAGGGATGTAATTAAATTGCGAGACGCGATTTTTTTGGATATATTTTGGTTTAAAACGTGTACAAGTACCTCTTTGCCTACTAATCTACCTATTCAAGAGTAGATAGAAGAGTTAGAGAGATAATCGACTAAATAAGGTTGTACATTTTAATAGTAGTCCTTAATACACATAGATTGACTAAACAGATCTTTATAGGGAGTGTAAATGATTGCGTAGGAAGGCCTAGACGTTCCGGGACCAAATAGGAGACGTTTTGAAAAAGGTCAGGTCAGGACCTACCCGGAAACCGGCGAGCATGTAGGTATTAAGAGTTTGATGAATGTGGATGAAGCGAAAGAGGCATGTCAAAACCGTAGCAAGTGGAACAAGGTAGTCTCTGCCACCCTACGAGAAAGAGATGTGACGGGTATGTATGCATAATATACATTACAAAAAATATGGATCATTTCAGTTTTTCATGTTTTAAGCCGTAATATATCCACCCTCGTGGTTATAAGTTAATGCTTTTCTCGACTATATAGGTACCTACCTAATTACATTAATTTTAGGCATACATTATATACTCACACTAGCGACCCGCCCCGGCTTCGCACGGTATATTATGCATGTATTATACATATAAAGCTTCCTCTTAAATCACTCTATCTATTAAAAAAAACCGCATCAAAATCCGTTGTGTGGTTTTGAAGATATAAGCATACATAGGGACATAGGGGCACAGGGACAGAGAAAGCGACTTTATTTTATACTATGTAGTGAAGTACATTTTTGATTGTCCTAATGCCAACTAAAATCATTTAAGTGATAACATGAATAAAACAAAGCCTACGTAAACTTTTACGCTATCTTTATAGCAATCCTCACCTATAAATAAAACACGCCACAAAAATTCCGCCCAAATCCTGCCTGCAATTCTCCGTCATTCCACTCAAAAATCAGAAGGGGCCGGACTCGGTCGGACAATGTAAAGAAATCGTTGATAAAAATTTAATGCATGTATAAAAAAGGCCATAAATTTGATTTACGCTTCTGCCCCCATAAAACGGGGTAATATCGGAAAATAACACGAGATAATGTAAGGGGGGGGGGGGGGTTCGGCAATATTTGCGTGCAGCGGTCGACCGGATGCTTAAGCTTGCTAGGCTTCGTTAAAATTGGAATGGTCATCAGAATTGTTAGAATTTTGACAAGGATGTAGAGTTCCAAGTATTTGGGTGATCAGTAGTCACAGGCGTCAGCAAGCCGGTTCAGCTGAAATTTCGATAACATCAGAGGATTGCAAATATGTTACTAGCCTAGAGAACGAGGATAGATTGACTTTCATACACCACTAATTTTACCAGTTGACTTACTCGCCACGCCGGAACACAACTTCGCAAGCACTGCGGCTTGGCGGAAGGTAGGGGTACAAATGAGTCTTGAACAAGATCCTACTACCCGTAAAATCCCTTTTAAAAGGAAAAAGTATCTTTAGCGGAATGACAACGTTCTTCATAACAAAATTATCGGTCATCTGAATTATCATCTGAAAAAAAAATAGGATTTGTGATGCTTTGAGAAAAATTACAATAGATATCTGCTTTAGATTGTTATCTTTAACAAGCCCTCCACACTTACAAACCCCAACCAGCCCGTAACTGAGGCAAAACACGGACGAAAACATTTTAAGAGCGGAAATCTCTTTGAAATAATAAATAGACATTATTGAGCCGCGGCGGGACTCAGCATGAGTACAAGAAGCCACTTAAAAAGATTGGCACTCAACGACCCGGCATAATCTATGCAAATTACGCCAAATTAGGAGTCGTCAACACGCTACGCCTCCTCAACCTAATTCGGAAGGCAAACCCCCCTTTATTATTAATATTTATTCCATGCCTCGGCCGAATCAAGAAAAATGTGAAAATCTGTGAAGCTTCTGATGAGACGAATAAATATAAGGTTCTACGGACATGATTATAGGTCTATAGGTAGGTACTATAGGTCGGAAAGCTACTGCTGTCATGTCAGACATGTACTTACAGTCAAGTGTAATAATATGTATCTAGACAAAGTTTCAAAAATAAGTACCATACGCTCTTACTCCAGCGTACCTAATAAGGTGGTGGGACATATTTTTGAGAAGTTCCTAACGATACTTATTCTTGCACTTGACCGTACTTCATTTTAGTATTCTTTTTTTCTTAACCACACGTTGAACTGTCCGTCGTTGTACAGTGTACCTATCCCGTAAGTGGTATGACCAACTTAAGGGGTAGATAGATGAGCAGGTCATCTGCCAAATATAGAAGAATGATTTTACTAAAACGTCACTGTCTTTACGATACTTCGCACTGTTCAATCTTACCATTCTAACCATCTCAAATGTAACTAGAATGCAACTAAGACACCTTGTATTTGGTACCTGCCCACATAATAAATCCTCTAAATGTTGGTCGTACTACAGACGGAATAACCTGAACAGTTTATTTGTAGACATAGCTGTCTTTGTATAGCTCGTGTGGCTTTAGAGTAGCAACTATCAAGGTAACTGTAGACAGTAAGATTTCAGTTCTCAACTGCTCAATATATTGTTATTTATTGAAGTATTTTTAAAGCTCTGTGAATCTGGCAATGGAAATATACATTCGGCTGCGTCGCCAGTTCCTTTTAATTTGAACTTGGCTGACATGCTGCGTGTAGATACTTCAACAAATACCGGTAGGTGCAAAACTATCTGTAATTTTATACTTCCAATGTGGTAAACTTTACAGCGCAGCGGTAGAAACATCAAAAGAAAGTCAAGAAAAGGCGGCGAAACTTAAAGAAATGCAATAAAAATCATAAAATATCCCAAAGACATTGTTTTAGAATATGACCGTAGCAGGCCGGCTATAAATGTTCTCGCCAGAAGAAAGCTACCGGTCGTTTCTTTTCGATGACATTTTGTACCTGGACCAGTTATTGCTCTAACATTCCTCGTAACGCAGATTTTTTATGCTACCACGTGCAAAATGAAGGATGCACTTTAAACAATCAGTTTAAATGTTCTTCCATGCTGGTCTGGGAGTAAAGAAAAAACATAGTTACCAGTTGCTGCTCTTCCCGCGCAGATGGTAAAAGCCCATCGGGGGAGTGGGTGAAAGTCTCAGGAATCGATGGCGATGCAGTTAGCAACCCATCACCATTTTGATTTCCCTTTCCACCTGTACGCCCTTAATCATGCTAAACGTGGCCTTACGGTTTTGGTACCTTAAGCTCTGTCTGCCCCGTAAGGGATAAAGACGTGATATATGTATGTATGTGTAGCTATGTGTAATTTAAAAAAAATCTGGTGGAGAAACATAGGTACCTATTCCGTGTCGATATTCCGTTGATTAAACCTGCCACATATTATTGTAATTGCGCTACACTATCATATTAGGCATTTCCAGTAACGGCTATGTAAGATTTATTTATTTTAATCATAATATAATATAAGATAAGTATATGTTAGTAATATACCTAAATACAACAAATTGTGATAAAACTATAAATAAAAAAGTTGCCCTAAATCGCTGCCCGGTGGCATGATGCCCAGAAGGCTGGCAGCATTACCGCGCTGTATGGCAATGCTTACCCTTTGCCCTAAAAAAAAAACAGTATGTAATTACCTTTAAAATTATAATCCAATCAATAGATCACAAGATAGAATAAGGAGTAGTGTGGAAAAGGAACGTGCTGGTGTGAAAGAAGATATAGCCGTAGAGAGAGTAGATATGTAGGTATGTATGTAGTAGATAACCAATACACATACATACACAAATCACGTCTTTATCCCTTACGGGGTAGACAGAGCCTAAAGCCACGTTTAGCATGATTGTAGGCGTATAGATGAAAAAAGGAATCAAAATAGTGATGGGTTGCTAGCCGCATCGCCTATAACATGATTCCTAAGAATTTCGCCCATTCCCTCGATGGGCTTTTACCATCTGCGCGGGTAGAGAAGCAACTGGTACATTCTATGTTTTTTCTTTGCTACCAGACCAGCATGGAAAAGAAACCAATGTCTGCTACTAATAAAATTGTAGGCGTTACTGAGGATAACCATGGAAATAGAACCATAATGTTAAATTATTTACCGCGAATTTTACCCATAACTACTATCACACTCGTGCCCACGGCCGCTACATCGTTGCCGATTCGTTGAGGTAATTTAAAAATAAATACGTAAGTGTGATAAAAGATCCTAATTCTGAATTGAGGAACCAGAAATTCATAATGAAATAGGTCAGGGTATACTTCACCATAATTATGTTTCGTACATACCGATCATGTTGTTACACTTCAGATCTTTGCCACATTTTCTTTTAACTTTTTCATGTACTCAAAGGTCTAATTTTAATTTCCCGTTATATTTTAACTAGCTTCTGCTCGCGACTTCGTCTGCGTAGAAATACATAAAAACCTTCCTCTTGAATCACTCTATCTATTAAAAAAACCGCATCAAAATCCGTTCCGTAGTTTTGAAGATATAAGCATACATAGACATAGGGACATAGGGAAATAGGGACATAGGGACAGAGAAAGCGACTTCATTTTATAGTATGTACTTAGTGATTTCTCTGATATTGGAAATAAACATTCGTTCGTTTTTTGTTAATCTGCAGAGCTCGCTGTCAAGTGAACCCGCTATCCTAATTTCTTCTTACCGCAACCATAATGGCGGATGTTTTGCTTAGGAGTGTCTTGTTATTAATAAATCCTATTACACTTACTTATGGGGCTTTTATAAACCAAATTCAATATCTGATGTATCGATTGCGATAGCAACTGTTTTTAGAATCCAGCCAGTGACGCTGCGCTCGGAAGTTCCTTCATACATTTTCATACTGCATAATACTATCGCCAGATCGCCGCGTCAGCCGTCACTGCGTTAGTGACGCCGGAGCCACTTTGCTCGGAAGCATTTTTTTTTATATATGAATAGGAAGGCAAACGAGCAAGTGGGTCATCTGATGGTAAGTGATCACCACTGCCCATAGACACCCGCAACCTCGGAGAGATTGCAGATGCGTTGCCAACCTAGAGGATTAAGATGAAATGCCTCTTGTGCCCGTAATTTCCCCGGCTGTCTTACTCTCCACACCGGAACACAGCAGTGCAAGCACTGCTACTTAGCGGCAGGATTAGCGAGTAAGATGGTGGTAGCGATCCGGACGGACCTTGCACTAGGCACTACCACCCGCATACCTCAAGGGTTCCAGTTATTCCTTTTAAGGTACGAAACCTTATAATAGATTTCCTTTTTTATTTAGATACCTGCCGTCCATCCTCACTGAGCTCACAAGCTCAGACCTCCTTGACTATACGTAGACATCACTCACCAAATCCACTCGGCTAACCCCCGACGCATACACAAATTGCACACGCCTAAATGGGTTCCGCAGTCCGTCCACCGGCCCGCTAGTCATTAAGTCACGGAAGCAAGTACAGCGGACCAATTTCCCCAGGCCGGGTCACCAATTAACGACACTTGGTGAGCGCCGACCGAAGGGTTAGGCAAGATGTTTGTTATGATTTACGTAAGGGCCTGACCCTACGGACTTACGCGTAATACCCTGGTCGGGGCGAAGGTGGATTTTATTGACTCTGGTTTACGCGGAAACCTGGCTAATTTAAAGCTTTTGGTTTTCAGTGGATTGTTATTTGAGGTTTTAAAATAATCTGAGGCCTGAAGTGACAGAGCCATAGCGCAGAAGATACCGTTGGGTGACTTTAAAAAGTAAAAGACTGTCGTCTTCGCTACATAGTATAAAACAAAGTTGCTTTCCGCTGTCTGTCTGTCCCTATGTATGCTTCGATCTTTAAAACTACGCAACGGATTTTGAGTGATTCAAGTGAAAGGTTTATATGTATAATACATGCATAATATAGTAGAGAAACACTGATTGCCGCTAGTTCTCATATAAAAACTCCTACATTTAAACTCAGGAACATCAAATAATATACAAAATATCATGAAAAACTGCTTACGGTATAATTGACAAGTCACTAATGCATTGCAGTTTTAGAAAGTTGTATATTTAATAAAATTTCTCTATCCTGAGACCTCTCAGAAGTGTAAAGCAATTTTTAGTAAAAGAAAATGATTGGCATGTTTCTTCGCAAACTTTACCAAACAATGGTGCCCTTTTTTGTTTAAAAGAAACTAATTGCGTTTTTTCGCAAATAACGGTGAACCATTTTTAATGAAAGTGCTCTAGAGCAATATAAAAATGTCTTTATTTGTTTAGGCGTTGCCCTAAAATTGGTAAAAAGTAGAACCCAAAACTAATGCAGTTTTTGTTTAGTTTCTAACGGTATATTTATTTCTCTTCCCGTTACTGTTATGCAAATTGTGCATCCGAACAAATTATCGTAAACATTTTAGCCTGGCTAATAAAAAAAAAGGTTATAATTACTGTTGCGGCCAGGCTGATTACAGCAAACTACTCGTAAAAGCTAAAGTAAATTTCACACAATCATAAATTCTGTAAATACAATCTAAATTCTTGGACCGTTTAGGTATTCGACACTTGTGACCCTAATTAAACTTGTAAGACTAAGCTTTAAGCGGGGCTAGCTTGCTAATCTTTACTAATATTATAAAGAGGAAATGTTTAATTGCTCGTTTGTATTGAATAGGCTCTGAAACTACAGGACTGACTTGAAATTTTTTATACTGCGTGGACGAAGTCGCGGGCATCAGCTATATTACGTATGCGGAAGATTGAATGGATGGTTCACGCACATTTCAGAATAAATCTAGATGAAAGTTGGCACAGTTAGTATAATTATTTTAGGTTCAGTCAAGTGTTTAATATGTATTTAGACAAAGATTTAAAAATAAGTACCATACGCTCTTACACCGGCGTAATAAGGTCGTGGAAAATATTTTTGAGAAGTTCCAATCAATACTTATTTTTGCACTTGACCGTACATAGGCTTTTTACCCCTGAAAATTGCGTAGTTCCCAAGAGATAACGCTAAACGAACTCTTCGCAAACAAAGTCGCGAGTAACAGCTAATTTATCAATAATGCTCAGTATTTTATGTTCTAGTCAAATTAGTCTATATGTACAGCCAGGGGCATAAATTTATGTAGGTACGTTACCAAGACATCAAAAACATCTATACCTACACATTTAATTGCCACAAACAATAAGATTGGTATCACATTATAATTGTTTGACATGATGGTTGTGTCCATTTCGTGATGTACGTCCTTATGTTTTTTATTTACTTCTTTTTGTTTTTGTATTTGTATATGTCACGAATAAATGTTTTCTTTCTTCCTTCCTTTCTTTTTCAATATTTGTGTCCTCGACTGTACCTACTACCGTGAAAAAACATCCGAAAAGCGTGAAAGTGAAGATGGAAAAATAAATCACGTATTCGTATTTGGAATGTGTTCTCTTCCACAGACTGATCGAACAAGCCGAGGTGCGGCGGCCCGCAAACACCGCGAGTAGCACCAGTCGGTCCAAGTTGTCGGATATTGCTTTTAAACAGCCCATTTCCTACGTCGTAACAAATCTACACCTACCCTACTAATATTATAAATGCGAATGTAAGTTTGTTTGTTACGCTTTCACGCGAAAACTACTCAACCGATCATCATGAAATGTTGTACATGTTCTTGGAGGTATTAGAAGTAACATAGGATAAAAAAATTACGGACGAAGTCGCGGGCAAAAGCTAGTAACATATAATCTTTATGACTACATAGTAACAAACAAAGCCGCTAAGTATGCTTAGATCTTTAAAACTACGCAAGGAGTTATGACCCGTTGTTTGTTGTTGAATTATTGCAAATTGTCTATTTGTTTATTTTACTCAGCAAGGTTATTATTTATCGTTAACTAGCGACACGTCCCGGCTTTGCACGGGTGCAATCATTCTTTCTCTACTATATTAAGCACTAGCTGTTGCCCGCAACTTCGTCTGCATAGAATTCATTTATCGCTATCCCGCAGGAATCACGCAATCTTCCGGGATAAAAAGTATCCTATGTGTTATTCCAGACTATAATCTATCTATGTTATTTCATCCAGATCTGTCCAACCGTTCTGACGTGAAAGAGTAACAAACATCCATCCATTCATACTTACAAACTTTCGCGTTTATAATATTAGTAGGATGTATTATACGCATTAATATAAATCTTCATCTTGAATCACTCTATCTATTAAAAATAATGCATCAAAATCCGTTTCGTAGTTTAAAAATTCTAAGCATACATAGGGACAGACAGCGGAAAGCGACTATGCTTTATACTATACTAGCTTCTGCCCGCGACTTCGTCTGCGTAGAATTATAGATAAAAACCTTCCTCTTGAATCACTCTATCTATTAAAAAAACCGCATCAACATCCGTTGTGTAGTTTTAAAGATATAAGCATACATAGGGACGGAGAAAGCGACTTTGTTTTGTACTATGTAGTGATACTAGCTTCTGCCCGCGACTTCGTCTGCGTAGAATTATACATAAAACCTTCCTCTTGAATCACTCTATCTATTAAAAAAAACCGCATCAAAATCCATTGTGTGGTTTTGAAGATATAAGCATACATAGGGACATAGGGACAGAGAAAGCGACTTTGTTTTATACTATGTACTGATAATCGTTTGAAAAATTGCAAAGGTGGCCCGCCAATCTCTCTACCTTTGAACAAACAGAGCCGGGAGTAGTAAGTAGGTACTTCGGACCCGCATTATCATAACTTCGCCTCACCTCGCCTCCGACATTACTCAATTTGGGAAGGTGAGCTCGCGAATATAAATGAGTCGCGGTAAGTGAAAAGTGTGACTGTGGGAATTTTAAATTGGAGTGCACTTTTAGGGTTCCTTACCCGAACTTTGAATCCCATTTCCACCTATTCGCCCACAATCTCGCTAAACGTACAGACCGTGTCTTATAATACCACTAGGACGTGTCTTGGTGTCTCCCTCAGTCGGCCGATTCAGGTGTCAAACTCATATGAGTGAGTGAGACAGCTATATACATCCGAATGGCTTTGAGAACTCACGGACTGTAGCATGGGGCATTTAGGTTTTATTAGCACTTGTATGCACTGTGTACCCCGTAAGGGATAAAGACGAGATTAATATGTATGTACGAGTATGTTTCCCAAAAAGAGTGGAAAAGGACGTGGGTAAGTTTTTCTGAATTTATGTGCGAAATTACATTTGAAATTTGCCAAGGTTATCAAGACCCAAAGGCCACGCTTAACAGATTGTGGGCGTACAGATGGAATATAGTGATGGGTTGCTAGCCGCACCACCTAATAACATGATTCCTAAGATTTTCGACCATGCTGCCCTCGTGTTCGTGACATAAAAACTTTTTTGTTCTTTTGAGTGTAAATCGTTACTGGCCACTAAATAGCCATAATACTTGTTATGAATAAAAATCCTGCTTCTGCTGTTGTAAGCCAAAGCATGTGTTTCATTTTATAAAATTACAATTATTCATGTTTTTTTAAAGACCTCGATGGGCTTTTACCATCTGCATTCGCCATATTATTTAATAGTATCCATATTTTGTATATTTACCAATGCGTATGGGATTGTCTAACTTACAGGGTGCGTAGGACCGCCTGTTATATTTCTCTTCTAGTAATTTAAAGGGTCTTCTATCAGTCCCAATACTTCGGAATCTACCAATAACAGCTGGTCAGTTAGTTCGGTTTTTCCATTTCAATAAACTGTCGCGTAAAGCTATCGATCGTTCGCCGTCTCGCTTGTCGGTCCATTGGTGGCGGCAGAAAATGGCATCATCATTGAACTTATACGCAATTCACGTCTATATCCCTTATGGGGTACACAGAGCAGAGGTAACGAGACCTAAAGGCCACATTTGGCATGATTGTGGGCGTATAGGTATTGGACTTATATATTATATATAACTTATCAGGCAAGTTTTGCCCGCTTGACGTTGTTTCAGCTGTATATGTTGGTATATTCTTTGTCATAGTTTTATTTAATTTATTTTGTTTACATGAGTCTTCTTTGTTACGAAGAGGAACAAAAAATGTACGTCAAACACTTGCTGCAGTATCCTAGATAAATTTTATGAATTAATGTTTACGACCTGATACAACATTATTAAAAGCTTTAGGTATGTAAGCAATTAGATCAATGTAAATCCTTAGAAATATAGTCTTAACAAATTGTTCCACAAACAACCAGACATTGATATGACAATGAATCCCTCGTAACAAACCCCACTCGTGCCAAACCGTCAACCGCTTACGAACTAGCTTTCAGAAATATTTTCCCAAAACTGCCGGTACAGCTGCCGCTAATCCTAGCCTAACTAGATCGCGATATTCGCTTGTTTTTTTAGCGTGTCCGCGGCTGTACAAATTGAAATTCATTAGTGCGCTCTCCACTGGGAGGGCGTTAAGGAAAATTAACGAGTGTATGAATTAACACTCGTATACGACCAAGGATTGGTGGTTTTAAAACCTCCGGCTGAAGAAGGTCCAGTTACTACTAGGTATAAAATTAGTAAATTAAAAGTTAGAAGTCCGTTAAAAGGCAGTCAAATGTAGCTTTCAAAGTAGGTATGTATTCAACTTTTTCTTTAATCTCTGAAAATGTGCTACCTCACAACAGTAAGATTTTCAGAGTTCACTTATTATAGGTAGTCTATCTCGATCCAAACAAGTCATCCCAAGTTCGTATAAAATTTAAATATAATAATCATAATCATAATAAAATTGTAAAATATTGTGAGATTTTAAGTACAATCCTTCAACGTGTGCGTTTCAATGTGTGGGAATTTAATGAAATTGGTTTCTTTACAAACGCGTATAAAATTTCCACATGAAATAATAACTTGATTTCAATAACAAAAATGTCGATGAAAACGAGGGTAGTTGTGCGCCGCTGACAGTTGCGTTGAGTAGCCGCGCGAGCTGAGCGCTGACGCGCAGTGTTCGTTACACTCCCGCTCCAGGAGGAAGGACTACAAATTAGTTTGAAACTGAGCTTGTGTAACTATACCTATAAAATTGATCGAAACACTTATAATTCTAACATTTTCTGTATATCATGTAGTTGATAATCAGAATACCAAGGCCATAACCGGGGCGGGTAGATTACGGGAATGGAAAGAAACAAGGTAAACGCAGTAAGGCGTTTAATCTGTCCCAATCTGTTCCCCAAATAGCTCGATCTTGTGCGAGAAGATGCTGCGTAAGGGACAGGCACTACACAGCTTCCGAGCACATTTAACACTTTATTTCGTAACTAGCGACACGCCTGGCTTTGCACAAGTTTAAAAATAAATAAGGTATTTTGAAACTTTTTTTATTTTGCCTGCCTGTGATTTCGTCTGCGTAGAATTATACGACAGACAGAGACACAGCTGAAAGAGACTTTGTTTTATACTATGTAGTGATTGGTTGCGAGAGGAGGCCTGTTCCCAGGAGCGGGACGTACATAGAGGCGAGACGAGACGAGACGATTGATCGAAAATAGCAGTCGGAAAAAAAAAAAAAAAAAACAGTCCTCGCGAGTGATAAGCTGACTATGGTTTTACGAACATATTGACATGGATTTTAGTTCTATGGTGAAAAAAAACGAGTATATGAGAAAAAAACCAGCCAAGCGCGATTTGGACTCACGCACCGAGGTTTCGTGCAAATTCGGCAACTGGCTATAGATCGAGTCACTAAGCTACTACGGTTTTTTTGAAACACAGATATAAATTAATGATTATAGTCTATGGGTCCAAGCCACATTATGAAAGATGTGAAAGAAAGAAAGAAAGAAGACATTTATTCCTTTTTGCAAGACACACAAATAAGAGATTATACACAATTTTATAGAAAACTAGTCTTCCGTCCGCTGCTTCGCCCGCGGTAAATTAATTTTCCCGTAGGCAAAGGTATTTTCCCGCGGTAAAAAGTAGCCTATGTCACTCAGTGATAATGTAGCTTTCTAACGGCAAAAGAATTTTTGAAATCTGTCCAGTAGTTTCGGAGCCTGTTCAATTCAAACAAGCAAACAAACAATCAAATTTTTCCTCTTTATAATATTAGTATAGAAGTATAGATGAACAAGAAAAAAAAACACAGACATGAAAAATAGATCATCAGCGTTGTGTGTCTTCGCAAAAGTGAAACGTGAAAAGTGAAGTGATGTGCTGTGATATGGTTCAATTTTCGCGTCCGTGGGCAGTGCAAGCGCACCAAGGCAAGGTCGGATTAAGGGGCGACTTTGTCTTACTCAACGGCGTATTAGGCCGAGTCAATCTTGCCCTCCCCGCCTTGTTTGCAAAGCCGATTATCCCGACAAATACTTTTTATTATGTGAGATTAATCGTTGTTGCCTAATTGTAGGGCGTTGTCTTAAGCCTTCTAAAGATGTCATTAGGAATATAATTGTAACTGCAGATTTGCTTGGAATTCAGATTTTATGTGCTGTTCATTTCATCTTCATATTGCTACTTCTACTGTTACCTACTAACGCAATTACTAAAACAAATAAAAAATGTTGATTGTGTGATTAATGTACTATTTTGAAACTACCAGCGCATTCGGAAAGACCATCATTGCCAAGAAGAATGCACCGCAAGAAACGTGGCAGAAAGTAATTTTTCAGAATAAAATAAATTTACAACAATATTTAAATCCTACTTAACTTATAATCTCTATATGTAAAAGAAATTCGTGTTAGTTACACTATTTTTAACTCAAGAACGGCTAAACCGATTTGGCTGAAAATTTAAAGAACGAAAGAAGACAATACATTTATTTATTTTTGCAAGACACACAAATATAAGAGAATATACACAATTTAAAATAGAAAATAATCAAGACATATAAAAATAGATCAAAATAATTAAAATCAGTCATTATTCCGCTGTAATCGCATTTCTGTAATTACTTCCGAAATGGTACTCTTATTAACGAAATATGGGTGATTTCAATGATTTTCGGAACTACCCGAATACTTTACGTAACTCATCATGTTATTAATCACATACGCCAACACAACTAACATACAGTTCCAATATCACTAAACAATTGATTGTAACAACGCAACCCGAAACGCAACTGGCTAAAACCACGTACAATCCTCGATGTTTACCTTACATACGATCCCACCTGTAAGCCAAGTACACACAGCTTCGTTATCTCTATCCGTTTAGGTAGGTACACGTACTGTCAATATTTGGCATGCGTTTAACCGCCTTAGCGGCTATAGGCGAGACCGAACACGACACCCTTGCTAATCGGGGCGTCAAAGCCATTCATACACATTGTATAGGTAGTGTATACATAGTTGGAAACAACAAACCTAATTAGCCAGCTATTTCTCCATCAGATCAGTCTGGCCGTCGTGTCTATCGAACAAAACTGTCAATGGCTAGAATAGTCTGGGAAGCCGCCACACACACACACAAATCACGTCTGTATCCCTTACGGAGACAGGATCTAAGGTAACAAGACCTACAGGCCACGTTTAGCAAGACTGTGGGCGTATAGGTAGAAAGTGGGATCAAAATAGTGATGGGTTGTTAGCCGCATCGCCTATAACATGATTCTTATGATTTTCGCCCAACCACGATAAAAATACTCTGGATACGTGTTTCACTTCCCTCCAAGGCATCCGCAGCTGTTGTTGACGCTCCAACGTCATCGAAAAATCATCATCATTAGTTTAGGAGTATGAGCATGGACGAAATAAAACAGGAGTGTCAATCGCCATACAATACAAAAGCGCGACCACAGAAAATAGTCAAAACTCGAACAGAATAGATGGCTCTCTTAAATTGTATGATCCGTTAAAAGCGAAGCGACAAGTCTAAAAATGTTCTAAGCCCCAGATGGGGGGTAACATTCCAACATCTACGTGAAAAATCTAATAAAATCTCTAGTTATGCAACTGTCGCCTCACAAGTTGTTGAAAGTGACTAATAGTGACATCTATCGGAAACTATGTACTAAGTTCGCGTGGACGAATCTTTGTATGGCTGTGGACAGTCCTGTCTTATTTCGTCCAAGATAAGAGTAAATTTTAATTCCAGATTATAGCGATTTATTTATGAGAAATTGTTGCCTGTTTATAAAGACAATTGATATTTCCATCCTTGTATTGTACGTAATTGCTTCCGAAACAATAGTTCGAAAATGGGTCATGTTTTTTTTCATCTAGCAGAAGCCAGTTGCAAAAGTCACAAAGACGGGCAAACAAAGAAGTAACACCAGTGGCTGTCCCTGGCAATTATTATTTACGACGAGAGTGGCAATTTTGTATAAGTACAAATACAAATGAGAGCGCAAAAAACTAAAGAATAGGCTTAGCTACCTTTTCTATGCTGAATATGAGTTAAGTATTAAATTCTATCGAGTAAGCCAAGGTCTTGGGCAGTAAACGAGTGTAGAGCTTACACACATGAAACCGGCAATAATAATAATAATTACTATCACTACATAGTACATATAAAACAAAGTCGCTTTCTCTGTCCCTATGTCCCTATGTATGCTTATATCTTCAAAACTACACAACGGATTTTGATGCGGTTTTTTTTAATAGATAGAGTCATTAAAGAGGAAGGTTTTTATGTATAATTCTACGCAGACGAAGTCGCGGGCAGAAGCTAGTAATATAATATTTAAAATCCATCACGTGATATCAGCGTAGCATAGCCTCATCCTCTTTTCATAGACATTTTTATGATACAGCAACACTCGAACCAAACGATCTCCTCAAAAAGTTATGTCCTGTTACTCGAACAATATTTTTTATTGTTAACAGCCTTAAAAATGTCATTGTAGGGATGTTGTAAGTGAAAAAAATATTGATATATCGATGCATGAAAATATCAACTTAGACCTCAATATATCGAAGAATGAATATCAGTAATAAAGATTTTAATAATAAAGGTTTTTACAATAATAATGTATTTCGTTTAGTCTAGTTGAATAATTCTCATATATTTAAATAAAATTATATTACAATTATAATTACATACCTAACCAAAATAAAATTTGGTAGGTAGGCAGTTAATACTAGTACCTAACGTTCACTCCAACCTTTTACGGTCTTCTGCTAATAAATTAAATTAAAAAAAATAACATTTTATGCTGTTTTTGGTTTCAAATATTTTGTATTGTATCGGATCAAATTGCTTACCTTATTTAAAATTTTAAATTAAAACAAACCGATCAAAATACAATATGTCGGCTAAAAATGACGATGTATCGAATGAAAAATATCTATAGGTATATCGATATCGATATTTTTCCAACACGCCTTCATTGGTCCCGAAGTCCCGAAGATACGTCGGCAGCATTAACGGTCCTATCTACGTCACGCGTCACCCGTGATCCCGTTATCTCCACAACCAAACGAATAACGGTACGAACTGAACCATTTTCGAGCAACCCTTTCAAATTATGAATACGTAATTACACCAGGCACCGTAAGGTATTATTGCAGTTATACAAAGAGTAGCGTTACAAGGGTAGAAAGTAACAGGACCTCACAATAGACTTTCTCCAGAAAGGCTGCACTACTTGCACACAATCGCTTCCTAGTTGCCGTGACCAAACTTTAACTGGACTTCATTCGATCACAATGCGTGTAACTGTTAGAGAAGTGTAGCAAATTCGAATCGAGATTTCGGTTTCAAGTTTAACCATTGGGTTCATTCGTTATTAAAAATTTGAACCCAAAATCATGAGTCAAATATATGCCATTTATTATAAACAACACACACACACACACACACACACACACACACACACATAAATCAGGTCTCAATCCCTTACGGACTAGACAGAGCTTAAGTTAACAAGACCTAAAGGTCACGTTTAGCATGATTGTGGGCGTATAGGTGGAAAGGGAAATCAAAATAGTGATGGGTTGCTAGCCGCATCGCCTATGACATGATTCCTATGCTCATTCCCTCGATGGGCTCTTACCATCAGCGCGGGAAGAAAGGCAAACTGGTACGGTCAAGTGCAAAAATAAGTATCAATATGAACTTCTCAAAAATATGTCCCACGACCTTATTATGCCGGTGTAAGAGCGTATGATACTTATTTTTGAAACTTTGACTAGATACATATTATTACACTTGACTGTACATGTTTTTTCTTTACTCCCAGACCAGCAGGGAAGTGAACAAATTATAAACAAACATTGTATAAATTAATAGTTTTGTCCATGACTTCTCCGGCGCAAAAATTGATATAATTACAATATTATAAGAGGTGTCCTACACTCGAAAAACTAAAATTATCATAGTAACGCCACAGAAGTGTCAACGTAATCGTTACCTACAAATCATTTGTCGTAAACAACGCTTTTCAATGTTCATATCCGGAATATATATGTTCCATCCATAAATATTTTTTTGAGCCACAAACAAACTAACTTACAACCTTTCATGTTATTAGGATAGAGTCAAACTTTTCACTTATGAAAGAGTACCGACATGATTAAAATTCAATATACATTCAATTAACATCCAATTTCTCACCGGGCATTCACCAGCAGTATTTTCTAACGACACCCACAAATCACCGTCACAAGCAATGCAAGCGTTGATGTATGGGTGACTAACAGAGTCACCTCAACGGCGACAGATCCCGCCGGTCCTAATAAACGAGCTGATTCCCAACGACAACACCCAGCACACAGCACCGTGAAATCATCCACAAAACGCACAATACACTTAACTACATTTAACTCCCAACAACAGAACAAAAGGTAAAAACAAAACACAATAACACCAAAGAATACCCCGATTCTTTAACCGATGTTCCCAGTAAATGACACAATGACAGATTTCTTTGGCTAATGACATCCCCGACTGGCCGCTTTGTGGCTCCTTTATGGCACCCACGCGACACTATAATGGCATTAGTTCCACTGTTTTGGCAACAGTGATTCCTGACAAACATCTCAGTTCTTCGAACGACCAAGAGAAACTAGGTGAGCTTGGTAAAAAACAGCGCGTGCCGATGTTATTCTTTGGCTACTATTTGGTAAAAAAATCAATCTTAAAAATCGAATTGAAAGAAAACGACCGCAGTAAACTGAAGTAGTTATACTCGTGTGTATTGAGGCGAGAGCATTAATGCTTAGTAGGTGTATGGCTACAAAAACTGACTATTCTAAACCTCTAGTATAAATTTAGTTAGGCACCTCAAGAAACGTCTATAACGCTTTCGCGTAAACAAAAACCCCTCAATTAGTTTGAGCAAATTTTTAGCGCCAGTAACAGCACATGGCAACAAATTCTCGTAGTATTTGGCACTTCACGAATGCTATTGAGTTGTTTTGTCAGAAAACATACACTAAAGGTTAAGGTAGTAACCTTAAATAAGTTAGCATCGGCTTGGGTTTGAGATGGTTGTTGACGCATCAGAAGAGACCTTAGTTAGAGCGATAATTTGCAGTCAACAGTGGTTTCAGGTCAGCGAGGAGCTCAACCAATGTGGTACAGGGGTCTTTTTTTGTCAGGGACATCTTTTTGTATCAAATCTTTTGAAGATTGAGGTATTTGACGTTGGGCTGGGCTGGATTATTTTGCTGAAGTTTCTCATGCATTACCTTGGTTGACCAGCAAACTAGAAACTCGAATAATGGTGGAATAGTTTCACATTTCCAATTTACTATTCAAATATCAATCAGTGGCTTGTTGAAAAAGTCACAATCACAACTATTGCATGCACCTCGTTACGGATCCATTTTTATCGACGCGTGGCTTCTGACGTCGGGCATTAAAATACTCGGCCAGCGTAAAGCCTTATTTACACGGCGACAATTATCACACATTGCTTTACACTGCCTTCGTCAATCGACCAGTGACGAATTTGTAGCTGCACACCCCGCAATGTATTGTGACGAATGACATTTGTCGTGTATATGCGTAATTTGTGCAGGCCGTGCACTCGTTAACCCCGGCCTCCGAATGTTTGTCGGGT
This sequence comes from Pandemis cinnamomeana, assembly GCA_932294345.1. Taxonomy (NCBI): domain Eukaryota; kingdom Metazoa; phylum Arthropoda; class Insecta; order Lepidoptera; family Tortricidae; genus Pandemis; species Pandemis cinnamomeana. Next base: position 5,467,493 of record OW028715.1, on the reverse strand, counting down.
GACAGCGACGCATGTCGAAAATACTTAGTGGGGCTGCGCCTCATTATAATCCCGGAGCGCCCGCCCTCTCGGCCGATATATTAACACGTCCCCAGCACTGTGGATACGTTCGGGGTTCGATTTGTAGCGAGAATTTGGAAACTCATAGCTTTAACGTAAGGAACTTGAGTAGAAAAATATTGAATAACATTTAATGAAATCTCATTTAATTTTGATAGCCAAGTAAGTAAACTTAGAAGTAATAGGCTCTCATCACAATGAAGGAAGGTCAAGGAAACAAGGTGATGAGTGTAAATTGACTACTTTGCAACACCAGCATCGCTCTTGGGACAGAACTTCGTATTTTGTGAGAAATTCACTAAATTTGTCTTTAATTATAGAGGGAAAATCCAAGGATTTTTTTCTTTTCAGATGCAATAGATTGAGATAGACCTTGATTAGTCAGTTGGGCAGTCAGCGTGGACTTCACTTTACCTACAATATACCTAGTTAAATAGTTATCCTGGACAGTCCGTGAAATATTGATAGCAGTTTCTTCAACTGGTTACTCACAATTCAGTTAAGTATAAGTTTAAATGTCATTTTGTGCGTCATAGTTTTAGATCAGTTAATATTTTTTTTACATTACAGTCGTACCAGTATAAATATTATAATCGTGTCTTATCCATAGTATATTACCGAAATCAGTGAGTGTTAAGAGAGAGCAGCAGAGAGCGGTGTGCCATTGTTATAATTTTCAATAAGGGGTGCGATCGAGGGGCATCGATCGTTCACTATACCGTTCACTATACTATGGTAAACTATAGGGGGTTTGTACATCCCGTCCTTCGCGGTGTGCATCCAACTATAAATATCCGATGGGTGCCAAACTTTGAATTGGAAAGATTCAACGTTAGTTCTGAGCATCATTTACAACATAAACATCGATTTCGAAAACACTTGTGAAACTTTTAAAATTGCTTCACGGACAAGTTTGAATTATTAACCAACACCAAACACTTCATAACCAGATTTAGATGTACTGTACCTACCTACACACTAATTTGTTACTGTAAAGTTGGTTACAAAAACGTCACATTATAACAATCTCCGAAGAATTCTCTCCTGTGCCAAATATCTGCCTATACCTTAAATTTTAATAATGAAACTTATCGTTATCTCATATATATTTTTTGAAAAGGTATCCCGTACAAGATTACTCCAAATATCGTAAACCTAATAAAAAATAATTTGGTTAAGAGTAAAGACTGCTCCGGGGTCTTAATGTATTTCTGAAAGCACAACACAAAATTAGAATTGGACGTGACGTCACTAATTATTCGGCAATATGCCGGGGCACAACTGCGCCGAATAACTACAGCGTGCGTGTACCCAACCACCCGGGGCGCAGAATTCTATTAAAATCCAAACAATGCCGACTTCCCCAACTAATATCTGGACTAAATCCCTAATAAGTATGCCATTGTGTGAGAGGGACGTGGCTAAAACGACAAAGAACACGTTATAGCGATCTCTAGACTTGCCCGCTTCAGCATTAGCGTATCAGCCAGCGTACAATCATTGTAGTTACAACCTTACAACTATCAGCACATAATACAGATTGCTTTAGTTCTCTTCGGCGTTTATGGCTTTTGTAACCAGGTCGGTACGGGAGTTGAACACGCCAGAGTGTGGTGAGCGTCTGGCCATGGAGGCTCACCGAACTTGCCACACTCCCCTTCCAAACTAGATTCGCAGTCCGGTTATAATACGGTGGCGACCATTCATTACATTCACGCTTCTGTTTGGTTTAAAGTTTTTAGTTTCGTGACAGCTTCAAATTGTTACTGGATTATGAATTATTGATGCTGGGTTTAGCACGCGTTTAAGTTTGAGGCCAGCTGCTCTACGTAGCTTATAAGATAGTCTAAAGAAGATCTGAGTCGCTTTCTTTTTAATGCCGACATTTAGCAGAGTAAAGTTAAGGCGATCCCTAAGAACTGTTATTATGTTGAATGGCATTATGTTTCTGAATCGGTTAGGACATAAGTATAAAAAAGTATAGGTCTGAACAGTTTCTTGCTGGCTGAAATATGATGATGTTTTTTTGCTCAATAGAGTAAACTGACAATAAGCCTGATCAAAGAATTAAAAGCCGAATCTACTAACAGATCTGAACCAACATTCCCGGAAACTAACACTATGCTTAGAAACGTAGCGTTTGCTTTTTTATATTAATAATTTGGAGGAATGTCCAATGGAAGCAATGGCTGTACTAATGCCTGTCCTTATGCCTTTCATTCATGCAGATTCTCATCGTTAGTAATACGAAAGTTATATACAAGAAATGATGAGTCGCAAAATTAGTTAATCTTAAATCAAGGCAAAGCAAGTGCTACATCACACGTCTTATCCTCTCAACGGCAATTACTAATCACAGTGCGTCGAGAATCAGTGTAAAGTGTAGTGTCAACAGAGCTAAGTGTTTCCCGTGTTCCCGTCTTTATGGGGAGCGGGACCTTAGCTGGCGAGGGTTAGAACGACGTAAATGAACTCACCAGAGAAGGTTTTGATTCATGTGGTAAGAAGGGCTCTAAAATTATGGCAACACATCAGACTTTCTTATCATAAACCATAGAATACTAACATTTATTTTTCACGGTTGTTTTTCTTTTATTTTCTGAACGAAACAACGGAACAAAATTAGTTAAATAAATATAATATTGGTTAAGTACATATATGTATATTTACTTTCTGGTTTTTACCAATATCAATCGAGTTTCACTCACACTATGACTAAACATTAACTATGGATTGATCTTAATAGCTGCTTGCTCAACTCTGACTAGTTTGACCTACTAGCCAATCAGAATGCAGTAATCGCCAATTTTGGCTTGGCCCTTAGTTCTTGTTGCTTTAGAATCTGTCTACCCCGTAAGGAATAAAGATGTGATTTATGAATGTATATGTATTGGTTTGGCTTAATTTTAATGTCATTTGAATTACATTGGCAGTTCCTCTCTTTAAGGTTTTCTGATTTAAGTAAGTAAGTAAATGTTTTATTGTAGGTACAATTATAAAGAAACAGAGACAAATCACAAAAAACACATTAAATATATGCACAAAGGCGAACTTATCCCTATAAGTGATTTCTACCAGTGTTTTATGTCTTGATTAAAGAGTTAGCCATATGTCGTTCTACCCTACAGTTCTTATTTAAGAGTAGGGTTTAGTTTTATTTGAAGTTAAAAGTATGAAAATTTGCGCCGATTTTACTTTGTTTTAAAAATTGAACTGTTTCTTACCTCGTGGTTTGAGGTAGGTACACGTGGATCGTAAGTAAAAATAGAGCAAATGTAATTGCCCGTTTCACCGTCAGTGCTAAACAAGTGTTGATTATATCATCCCTTTCATTCTAACAAAATAAATAGAGGCATGCGATGAAACAGGCCCTAAATGGTTACATTTAATTTATTATTTTATTTATTTGTAATTCGCTCCCATCGTCTGTATTTCCGGACAGATACAACCTAGGGCTCTTCAAGGCTAGAGTGAATAGGCTATTACTGAACCAGTGAGTTACACCTTTGGCCTCATCTGCACCTTCCACCAAGTGAGATAGAGGTCAATCACTAGTCAGTTCGTAGTAAAAAAAAATGTTATTAAATTTTATTACATGTATAAGACTGAAAATGAAATTAAAAGTTACACATTATAAATAATGTTTGAAATAAGGGGAACAACACAACTTGGTTCATTTTTTTTAAAGATCGCAAGTCCTTATAGGTATTTTATGACAAAACTATCAAATTTCACCCATCAAGCATCGCTCCCATTAACAATAATATAAATCCGACACAACTTAATTCCTACAATATTTTGATTGTGACAATTGTCATGTACCCGTTCCCGGTGGCTGTCAGGTCGGAGGGGCTAGACAATAGCGGCTAACTACCCCTTTCTTGGCAAGGGAGGCGCGGGCTTAACCAAGCATACACTGCGTTTTGGGGTAGCCAGTGTGGGGACACTCGGGTACAATGGTGTTACAACTCCCTTAAAACGCTTGTGATGTTTTTGTTAACTTAACGTTCCTTACTAACGTTACTTAACGTAACGTTCGTTTCTTTTTTTCCATCACTTTGACTTTTATTTTTGCTAGACACAGATACAACACATATTTTCTTGTAACTTAATGTGTGTAACTTCTTACGTATGTCTGGTATTAGTATGTCAGACATACCTACTTCCGTAAAAGTTCAGTTGCTTCAATAAGCAGTCTCCTGAACTAAACTCGTCGCAAAATAAAAGGCCCGTTTTGACAGTTCACGCCTATGAAGTTCTCTATTTTTTACCGAACGAAATGTTCTGAAGGTAATTATATTTTTCATTGATGGGTACCGCCCACTCGGCTAAGTGCTGTGCATAACGATTTTTTCATATTGTCCACAGACTAATAATAATCGGTTAAAGAAAAAGATAAATCGATCAAGATATTTTTTTAAGGCCGACTCGCACTTGGCCGGTTTTATTTAATTAAATACTAGTGTTCATCAATCAATTAATTACTGACTTTCACCAGCTGTGTAGTAATCTTTACTGAAAATTATGAGCTTGTAACATTGTATCATTTCAAAATCTACAACATCAGTGGAAGTTAAATTTTCTAAACAGAACTTTAATCCAATGCACTTTACAATATATATTCAAATCGATCAAGTACTCATGCAAACTTGAATCGATTTATCGTGAGTATCGAGTACCGAGTCGTATGGTTACATCACTAGTTACGTCGCGAAGACAAATGTCAAAACGGGCCTTTTATTTTGCGACGACTTTAGATTGTTTTCTATTTTGAATGGAACCGAATGCGTTCAACAAAATAAGCGGGGTTTTAGCAATAATGGTCTGCCTTTTCGTTTTTATTACTTTTATAAACTTGCTGTACCTACTGATTTTTGATATTCAACTAATATTATACATGTAAAAGTACGTAACTCTGTCTGTATGTTACTTATTCACGCTTAAACCGCTGGACAGATTTAGCTGAAATTTGGAATACAGATAGTCTTAGACCCGGAGAAGGACATAAGATAATTTTTATCCCGGAAAATTGCAAAGTTACCGGGGGATAGCGACAAACGAATTTCGCGAAGACGGAGTCACGTGCAAAAGCTTATAAAGAATACCTCGTTGTATGGTATTGCATAGTCGACCAAAAAGTTTTTTCACAATCCTATTTGTACAACGTAAGATATCAAAAACACTTCTCTCACTTTCAAATTAAATTGATCCCCTAGTAGGTACAGGTAGGTATTACATATTTTAGAGCAAACACGGACAAAAACTGTTACACTAAGCATTGATGTAAACGTCAAAGAGGTTAAATTAACCGCTTATTTTCTCCTGCCTGAACGCCTGAACCTCTAATAATTTTCTACATACAAAAACACAACATACACAAATCACTTCTATATCCCTTACGGGTTAGACAGAGACCAAGGTAACAAGACCTTTAGGCCACGTTTAGCATGATTGTAGGCGTATAGGTGAAAAGGGAATTAAAAATAGTGCTGTGGTTGCTAGCCGCGTCGCCTATAACACTGTTTCTATTTTTTTTATTAATTTTCTTTAACAATATAAAACATCAAGTACCTAATTCTAAACAATCTTAACACCTCTGTGCCCGCCGGTACCCTAAAACTACTACAAGCTGGGGTCCCGCAGACCCACAAAGCGCGCTCGTAACCGGATCGCCAAATTGAAATGTTTTATTTCAGCCCCTGCGCCATTATTCGGATAATACCGACTTTTAAATTGATAACCGAGTGAATACGCCTCGCATGACAAACCTTTCGGGTTCTGTTCGAAGCTTGCGCGTGCGGCCCTAGATAGCCCCAGAAAATTAGGAATGTGAATAGCGATTTGTCATTACGCATCCTTTCTTATTATATGATGTTGCGTACTATTTCTTTATACATTAAAAATATATTAGATGTTGATGCTGATTGTTGCTTTGAAGGTTTAAACCACAAACTAAATGTAACGAATAATATTTTTTTTGTAAATTTCTAGATAAATAAAAAAAGTCATGGCATGTTTCAATTTCTTGTGTTTTAAAACTAAAAATTAAACTAGGTAATTCATTAGTAAGTTAGCTTTTGTGAAACAGATGCAGTACCTAATTTTGTTTTTTTTCTGGTTTGCTACCACCTTGTTGGCTTAATAACTAAAAGTATAGGCGCTATTACGTAAATGACACAAAGCCTTTCGACTAAAATTAAATCGTTCTGACCCAGACCCAAAATAATGAAACAAAAAATGTCCTGGGCAATTCGACAATTGACCTAGTCCTAAACTAAGCAAATCTTATACTCTTCATAGGCAAGGCATATGCTTATTGAAATAAATATATACATCCGCATAAATATGTACATCCTACTAATATTATAAATGTGAAAGTTTGTGAGTAGGTATGGATGTTTGGATGTTTGTTACTCTTTCACGCGAGAACGGTTTGACAGATCTGGATGAAATTTGGAACATAGATAGATCATAGTCTAGAATAACACACATAGACTACTTTTTATCCCGGAAAATTGCGAAATTCCTGCGGGATAGCGATAAACGAATTCTATGCAGACGAAGTTGCGGGCAACAGCTAGTATTAAATATCCATGACCGAGCAACCAACGTTTGAACTCATCTTGCATTGTGACGTCTTACATTATACAGAACTATAAACCCTACAGTAAATTCACACTTAACTGACTTCTCAAAACGTCTCACCGAATATTATCTGGTTAACTTTAACCGTAGTCGTTTAGCTTTGTATCTCATTTACATACGTTAAAGGGCATTGTGAAGGATCATTTGCATGTTTTGTGTAATGTTTGTTTGTGCCACCGACTTACCCAGAATGTTTTACCATGATTGATAGGGCAATGAAGCAAAGTGACATTTGGCGCTTCATAAAGTATAAGTTGATTTTAAGTCTGGAATAAAATCATTTCATTCATTCATTCATTTCATTTCATTTCATTTCATTCATTTCGTTTCATTTCATTTCGTTTCATTTCATTTCATTTCATTTCGTTTCATAAAATAGGTAGGTAGGTACTTTGTGTGACAAAAATTACCGCTTCTATTCGCAATTTCAATCCATTCTAACGCATTTGTTAACAAACCGATTTTAATTACACAAACGGGTAACTCACATGTGAAAGTCGTGTGATGTTCGACATGTTTCGGACTAGTTCGTAGTCCTTCCTCTTGGAGCGCTCGTCCCGGCGGCAGCCGTTCGAAGGTTAGCTGGAAGAGATAAGTTCGCCTTTGTACATCTGTTTTTCTCATTACCTGTAAAATTGAATGTTTTTTATGTACAATAAAGAGTTATACATACATACATACGTACATACATTGCTAGACCCTGAGTCTAGTGCGAAGGCCGCTGTTACATTTTCCGCATAAAATGTCATCTACCTATCTCTATGTAATAATGTGTTCTTGTTATGCACTTTGTAACTTCTGTGGTGAAATAAAGTTTTTTTTATTCTTATTTAAATTTTATATGGAGTTGAGGGACTTGTTTGTTTACAAAAAAAAATGAATTGGAATGGGCTATAGAAGGTTCCGTCGTATTTATTTGCTACTTTTTTAAAAGGTATAGTCGTGGTAAATTCCTTTGCCACTCTAAGGTTTGACGTCAGTTACGTACGTCAGTCAGTACGTCTTATAACATTAAGGGCTAATTGTCACTTAAAGTCGATGTGACATTCATCCCTATCATTTTTAGTGTGACATCGGTACCTACTGTCATAAAAAATGATGCCAAAAACATCAAGAGTTTGGATTATATTTTTTTGTAATCATTTGTTTTAAGGTGAAAATTTGAATCTAGATTTAGTCTCACATATAGTTTCTAGGTAAACAGTACATTTTAACACTACTAAATCGAGTTTAACACTAAATAGAGACTTAACTTTTTTAGCCAGGCCTAGATGCCATTTGCAATTAGTCCTACTTCCAATAAGTCCTGCGGCAAACCTGCGGCGGTCCTGTGGCTGGGGGTTATAATTAAAAACCGAAAAGTTCAAAGGGATCAAAAATGAATTCTTTATTAATGCCATTCATAATTTAATCAACAATCGATTTCACGCATCCTGAAAAGAATGACGCGGGTTTCATTTCCACGGAAGAGTTGTTGGATTCACATCAATATAAAATAAATCCTTTCTGTAGTTTAATTGAATATACACAAACATTTCGCTAAACGAAAGCCGAAATTGCGTATAACGTAACGTCACGTAAGTCAATTGAGGTGAATCTTTTAATGAATAGTCAGATAGCCAGAGGATGATTGATTCACTATTTACTTCTGGGCCTCGTGTCCAATTAAGTGCAAGCAAAGACTTTCAGTTTACTTAGAAGACACTTGGAATAAGAATAAATTTCAAATAATTCATTTCAAAAATCAAAGGTGTTTGGACAGTCGCAAGGTCACTAGTTGTGGTTCATGATTAACAAAATATATGATAAAGTTAATAATATTGTTATACAGCTGTGTTGATGATTTATCAGATTTGCACAAACATACAAAATCTTCTTGTGTTTCCGATCACTGACTAGTACTTTAATTCTATTGCTAATATGTTTTTACATGTTCTTATATAATTCGCTCTTTCGTACGTTTCTTTGAGTTTGAGCTTCTTCAAAAAACAGTGAAGCCTTTACTTTTTTTTATGAAGAAATTTTAGGTTTTTCTGAGTCATAATCGTCAGCACGAACTATATCTTCATTTTGTAACAAAAGTGTCTTATTTTTTGTCAGTTTTGTGTCATTTTTTTCATATGATTTACATGGGTCGTGACACGCAAAAATTTTATAAAAATTTTTTGCTATTTTGTTGGGTAAAAGGTATACTCTTTTTTTAATGCCCATTTACCGCGTGACGGAACCGCGGTTCGATCGTGCTGCTCCTATTATCGCAATGATATCGCGATCAATCGAAGGGGGGACGGGGAGGGGGCGCGGGCGCAAATAAATGTATCTGCAGGGCGGCGGGCGGATAAATACGCAAATAATACGAAACTACAAAAATCAAAACCCATCCGCCACTCGAGTTCGGTGGCATTGCATGAAAGGATGCTCTACAAAATCTGTATAATAATATGCTATGTTCCATTTTCTTTTTGTCCAAGAATCAGAACGTCTTCACCCACATGTGATTAGAATACATTGGCCCGCTAGAAGGGGTTCACTCCATCCTTCCTATCCGGTGTCGTAAGTACCTGTAATCTAGATCTAAAATGAACCAGTGATCTTATTTATCAACGCTGCATATTTCTTTATTCTTACGCCACCTTTTCCTCTTTTATGTTAATCTTAACTCACCTATCATATCAACTGCAACAGCGATACGGTAACGAGGAAACAAAAATAAGATCGAACAAAGACTAACAGAACGTCGTACTTCTTGAGAGAGGGTAAACCGCTTCGTAACGTAACGCGTTACGGTGTCAGTCTGTCTGGCTTCCCTTTCTCTGACGCATACAGCAGCGGTCTTCCTCTCTCACTTTAACCCACAGCGCTAGTCGTATTTCGGACAGACGCTTCCCCTCTCTCTACTCAGTGTTTAGTCTGCCATATACATACTGATAGTAACTTAGATTAGTTTAAGTTATAACTTCTGTCGGGCGTCCCGAGACGCACACGTTTTTTTATGTTGCCCGGGGGAAATCTGCCGCATAGATTTAGACACTACAATAAATTCCAATTTCAAATCATTTAATACTCAACATGAGTGGACCAGTAATTTTCAATAAAATGTCAATAAATCCCTAGTAAGTAAACTATAATTATCAATAATAACAATGACAACTGATCTTGTGTTTTATTTATTGTAAATAGAGTAACTTTAGTGACAAGTCGCGCCCCGCGAAGCCATTATCAAGGCTATAGCTATTTGCTCCGAAAAACAAACTCTGGCGGGATGTGCGGGGCCCGTGGGAGGGCACACAATGCAGCCAACTGTGCGTTCACAACGCCGCCCCTCACACCCACAACGACGTAAGTGTATACGCAGCTCGAACCCGCTTAAAACCTTTCGCTATTGGCACTTTTATCACCCCTCCCCACATTTGCATTCACCGTGCATGCAGCTGCAAACGTATCGGCTTTGATTTTGACTGTTGCGAAATATACCACTATGAGTTGATGTGCATTTTTAATAACATTAATGAATTCGCACGCGGAACGCGAAGTGTTAGGATATCACACTTTTCCAGTAGTTGTTATTTGCATTTGGACGCCACCTGAAATCTTATTTGTAGCTACAAAATTATATAATAAAACTAGCGACCCGCCCCGGCTTCGCACGATATATTACGCATGTATTATACATATAAACCTTCCTCTTGAATCACTCTATCTATTAAAAAAACCGCATCAAAATCCGTTGTGTGGTTTTGAAGATATAACCATACATAGGGACATAGGGACAGAGAAAACGACTTTATTTTATACTATGTAGTGATTATAGTGAAGAGGCGATTCTCATCAGAGATTCGAACGGAGAAAATTTGTAAAATCCATTGAAATTTCTTTCAACGTTTTTAATATCCCCGGAGTAGTTATTCTCAAATATTTATGCTTTATTAACACTATCATAATGATGTATTTTTTTAAATGCAATTTAAAGTCGAGTACACACCGTGCCAATAATTTTGTTGACCTAGAGTTACATTGCTGCATTTGATTGATTACTAATAGAGCGGCAGCTCATCGGGCGCGCAATATAATGCTGTTGTACAAAATTACTTGTATGATGTAAACTAGGCTTCACAGAAATGACGTTTTAATTGTGTGTCGTGAAAATTGTGTCATTATCTCACATGAAACAGTAGGTATAGGTATGTGTATCTATTAGTTTCTAACTGACAAAGTTCAGCAACGCGGTGATAAACGTGATCCAGTTCAATGAACGAATGAGCATTCCATTACTAAATCCGATAGCTGTTGATCTGGATTTGTGCATTTCACAATAGGTAATTCCCTTTGTGAATTTATCAAAACTCTGTTATCAAGGTATTTTTGTTTGGACAGGTAGGTGTAAAACTTTAAAGCAAAAGAATGACTATCGCAATTTGAAGTTAACGTATTGAGATTTAAATTTCAAACGACTTTTGGAAGCTTGTGCCTACATAACTGACTTGCAGTGCGTGCAAGAAGTTTTAGAACCAAACTTTTTCCGTCGATCTAACCTAAAATCGCAGACCCCAAAAATCATGACAGAAGCATATCCACTGAAAATATCCCGCACTTCATTAACATTATAAAATTACTCATCAGCTTTTGTTTCGGTGCGTTGCAAAAACCCATCATCCGCTATTGCTATTGCTGTCACAAAACTTTCGGCAACAAAATCCGCGGGTACGATTCGGACCGCGTATTTGTATAGATATCCGCAGGCACTATCATTTTTTATTCTATTGTCGCGATGGAAAAAATCCGATCGCGGTCAAAATAGTACGACTGCAAGTTTGAAAAGCCAGGGCAGGATACATATTTTATAAGTTCGCTTCGATTGTTCCGGTTGAGGTTTTGGTTTTTTTTCTTCGTATTACGGACCGCGGCTGTCGATGCACCATCGACGCATGTCTGAATTTTTTTTCTCCCTTTCGAATGTGGTACGAGTGTTTGTTATAGAGTTAGGTGCAAGTCTTTATTGAGTTTGTTTTGTTGTCACTTTTTTGGAGTTATATCAGTGACGTACGCTTTGCAGTTTCTTTGCAAACATTGTTGACGTAGCAATTAGCTTATATGGTTAATTATTGATTATGTAGTTAGGTCCTTACATGAAGTAGAAACTTTTAAGTGCCTTTCACGGTGTAGCTATAGAGTAAAATATCTCTATCATAATTCAATTCAATCATTTATTCACAAGAACATATGGTTTGCATAGATGGTATTGTGAGCATCAGTCCCTTAATATATTCAGCCATTTGAGGCGCGTGAAGTCTTTTGCCCTAACATTAGGCAGTCAAATTGTATATAATTTAATTAATACTATTAGAAAACAATAAAATTACAATGTCTAGATTACTCATGCAATTATAAATTAAATTTACCTAGTAATTTAATAAGTTAAAATAAAATTTTAATTATACAATGTCAATACGGATTCACCATTTATCAATTTACTTACAATAAATTAAATAAATTATTATTTCCTACATTAACTTACAATATATCAAATTAAATCAAATTAAAAAGAAAACTAACAATTATAAGGTATACGAGTCAATTTTACGAACACATCGTCTACGAAAACTGTAGATACTTATATAGGTGAAAAACTTAAGTAAATGACCTGTTGTATGTGTAAGTAATATATATTACTCACACAAACACATGTGCGAATAGACCAATTTTACGTTCCAAATTAGAAAAATGACTTAATTCCCAGTTCCCAGTTCTGTACCTACACACAACATACAACAGGTCATTTACGTAAGTTTTTCACCTATACTGTAATTTAACAATAAATTGGAACAGAAGAACACTTCCCTCAAAACGAGCCCTACTTCCTTTTGTAAATAATCGATAAAAAATCCTCTTCCATTATAAAAACTATAAAAAAGCATCCTTCCATCAATTTACATCAACTTTAAGCAAGCTATGCCAGTAAGTATTGCATATTAAGCAAGTTGACAGCTGGCATCCATAACGCACGATCTTGATGTCTGGCATTCTGTAAAAAACGCGCCTTTGCAGTGGTCATTAGTTGCGCGGGTGTCACCACCCCGAGCTGAGATAAGGTTTTTTGCGATTTTTTTAGTAATAAGTACCTACAATATAATATAATTAAGACGTTGGTAACATTAACCATCACGGCGTCTTCAAATAAATATAATTATAAAAACGATTGTTGTGAACCAAACTGATTGAAAATTCCAAGCCATTTAGAGACTTTTTGTTTGGAATGCATTTGATTCGTAGCGCATTTGCTTATTAAAAGCCTATTGCAGCAACATTCATTACTTAAAATTGCCATGTTATCAGCAGACCGGTGTTAAACCAAAGCAACAAACCAACAGTGTCCTAATAAAATGGTGCGAAATGTCAGAGCATTGTCAAATCGTGGGGGTAATTAATAATGTGCGGCCGCCGGACCGTCGCCGGTTTACAGCCCGGCCGCCGCTCGCGCCTCATTTTTAACCGTCATCGCTAATTTGCCATTGTTTTGCCCACTGACGCCATAGTTTTTTCCCAAAAAACCATAAAACAGATAAGCTTCGGGCACCCTTAATTGATTATAAAACGTTAAAGGCGATCGAAAATTTTCAAGAAATCGGCCGACTAATTCATTTTAACACGCCGAACGATAAGAAATGGCAATAGAGATCTCACGTGGCAGAAACAAATGTGGACGTTCGGCCGCCATGATTCTGTAGGATATAGGGCTAGTAAGCCGCCACTTGGCTCGGGAGTGAGGCGCAGGGGCAATAAGTCAGGTGCGCCTCGGCGCAGCGTCAAGGCGACAGAGACCAGGCTGGCTGCATAAAGCACGGTGCAATAAAGAGAATGGATGCCGCCCATCGGCAGGCAGCCGGCCGCCGGCAGGATTACGGGAATCGCCACTATTTATCGCTCAAGCCTTGCGCCCAGGTGCCATCAATCTATTTAATGATCGGGTCAGCACGTACTCTTGTTCTTTTTGGTGCGACGGGCGCAAAACGAGGCAAAGGCGTACCGGGAGATGGACGTTTGATGAGGCGCTTTTACGTCGATCGTCGGCGCTAAAATGGTTTGTCGACTATCGGTAGCGTAGCGTTCCGACTTCATTTTTCACTGTAAGCTAACTCAGATAATGTTTTGAACTTTCGTTCCGCTCATGATCCTGACTACGGTCACTACAATGTGGCAATTTTAATGGATCTATATTTTTCCGTGTATTTAAATTAACAATATAATATTTGTTAGTTTTTAAGCGTATATTTCTGAAACAGTATTTTTTAGGATCGTTAATAAAAGACCTAACCTAACCTAACCTACTGCATTCTGTTGACATTTCCATAATTCCTGAAAAATGCACGATTTCGTATAATAATTACTAACTTCTGCCCGCGACTTCGTCTGCGTAGAATTAAATCACTCTATCTATTAAAACCGCATCAAAATCCGTTGCGTAGTTTCAAAGATCTAAGCATAGGTACATAGGGGCAGACAGACAGCGGAAAGCGACTTTGCTTTATACTATGTAGTGATGACCAACGAATTATGCGACACAAGATACAGATGTCGTGCGAACTCCTCCATCGTGAAGACACGATTACTTCCGAATGATGCCGATGTTTCTATGAGCCTGACTGAAGTAGCATGACACCATACAAATATGAACATTTCCGAGATAATGTATATATGTATGTATGTATAACTCTTTATTGTACATAAAACACAAGAAAAAGATGAATACAGGACAACACACATGCACAATAATAATACGATGGGGAAGGATTTTGGACGACATCTGTAACTTAAAATCATTAGCAATCTTCACTCATTGACTAGGAATCAAGAAAAGCAATTTATTTCGGATGAGCCAGTAGTAAAATAGTACAGCAGACTTAAGACGAATTCTATAAAGGTTGGCTTTGAATAGGCTACGGATCATACATGTGCCGTCACCGGTAGCCACTCGCGGGCTAATCTTTTATGGGAGCATAAATGTTTTCGAGAGCGCGACAAAAGTCAATGGCACTAGAGTACAAAGCATCGGGCAGACCTATTCGGACCTTTCTCGAACTTCCGAGTACCGAGTACGTGACAAGAAAGCTATCCCACTCGAACCTATCAAGTTAATAGGGGATAAGTGTACTGTGTACGTCTAAAATTGAAGGTTCGCTGCAATGTTTCTTTTTGCTTTAGCGACGTAATTCGTGAAAGAGATGCTTTTCAATTAAACAAAATGTAAGTCGATACTTAGATATTTGATTTGATTGGTCATATTTGGGGAATTTTGTTTGCACTGTTTTACACTGGTCAATATTAGTCCTCAAAAAAATTATAAACTTACTTACCTACCAATGGATAAACTAAACTACCTTCCATGGTCTATATCACAATAGGTATGTATTATGATGCCTGCGCGTGTATAAGCGTAGTTATCCGTTGCCTAGTACTCACAGTTACAACTGAGGACCAATGGGCTTAGTTTAGGATTACGTCATCATCATCATCATCATCAGCCAGAAGACGTCCACTGTTAAGCAAAGGCTTCCCCCTTAGAACGCCACAAGGAACGACAACTCGCCACCTACATCCACCGGTTTCTGGCAACTTACATGAAGTCATCGGTCCACCTAGTGGGAGGCCTGCCAACACTGCGTCTTCTGGTTCGTGGCCGCCACTCGAGAACTGTTCTCCTCCAACGGTTGTCGGCTCTACGAGCGATGTGGCACTTCAACGTACATAATTAGATCAAGTGCCAATTATTCCGTAAGATATTTGTTTATCTTTAAGTTAGACTTACGACTTTATCACCATTGCCGACCGAACGTCTCCAGCAGTTTCATAACTACCAACTGCCAACTGCTATTGAATATTTGCTAGTCGATAATCGGCAGTTATTTTGCAGTTGGATTGCAGTCCGTTTGTACCCTTATGCATAAGGTAGGTTTTGACTACGACATACATACATACATACATATATCACGTCTTTATCCCTTACGGGGTAGACAGAGCCTAAGGTAACAAAACCTTAAGGCCACGTTCAGCAGGATTAAGGGCGTAAAGATGGGAAGGGAAATCAAAATAGTGATGGGTTGCTTGCCGCATCGCCTATAACATGATTTCTAAGACTCGTCCATTGCCTCGACGGGCTTTTACCATCTGCGCGGGAAGAGAAGCAACTGCTAAATTCTATGTTTTTCTTCACTCCCAGACCAGCATTGGAAGAACTACGGCACTTTGGTTTATACATTAAATCAGACACCAGAGTGGATGTGTTTGAACACTATCCACGGTTGCGACATCTTGTTAAGGTGTCACGCCTTACTTGACTGGAACGGACATTAGTGTCCGACACTTGTGTCGTAGTCTATTCGGGTCTTAAAGGCCTTAGTCTCTTTGTCGATGTTTATTAAAATTTAACGGTGACCATACGCTTTATACGTCTCAAATGGATTCGAATACAGCTGTAGTAACGATACATCTGCGTGACTCGTGAGCTAAGCTATGGACGCTGGGATTGGACAGGTCTTAACTCACGACGCTTTGTCTGTACGCGTGCTTGTGGCACACATACATGGTAACGACCAATATAGAACTCCACACAATTATATCCTATCTTAAGTAAATCAAGGTGCATATTTCTTTGCAGCATAAGTGATACATTGGTCGTTATAAACGTGTTGTATAGCATTGTTCCTATTGAATAGATGTCATCAAACGGATTATAGTTTCAAATAGTGATAAATGACTTGATATGTGTGGCCAGTACGATTTTTTATCTTGACAGCAGGATAAAAACAAATGCTCCAAAAGCATAATAAGGTCAGTCGTATGGGTAGAGTTACTTGTCTAAGGGCCGATTTTTCAATCCTCGGGTAAGCACGTAACTGACAGATACTCATAGAGTTATTCGTCAAATAGAACCTAACTGACGATTGAAAAATCGGCCCTTAATTAGACAAGTAATTTAAATCTCGTAATTTAATTCTTTCATGACAAAATGAAACATATACACAAAATGGTAGTCAACATAATTAAATAAAAAAAACCGAAACACTACAAAATAAAAATCGAGCAATGAAAATGAAATAGGTACCTATTAATAATATAGTATATAATAATTAATTGTCCACATACTCTTAAAAAAACTAAATACATATATATATATATGTATTTTTTGACGATACTTAAATGCTTACTCATTTATCAATGACAGTTTTAAAAACACATACGCACACTCATGAATACTTAACAAACACATAGGTACGCACACTCATGAATACATAACAGCTAAAAATAGAGTATGATGAAGAATATGACATACTAGAAGATCCCACCAATCTTCTTGTAAATATCGACGAGTGCACCTAATCGAAGAAACAAACATTCTTATTATCATTACAACAAACTCCTAAACTTCATTTCAAACATCTAACTCCCTCCCAATAACCTTCCACCCTTAATTGGCCGTCTGCATGAATAAAGCCTGAAATCATGGAGTCCGTCCTACCTCAATAAGCGCTGGCGTGTCGCGAGGCACGCCTCACCTGCCCGCACAGCCTCCCGAGAACTCGTGCGCGTGCACATTGTCCACCGGCACGACATCCTTCCTTATCACTATCACTACATAGTATAAAAGAAAGTCGCTTTCTCTGTCCCTATATCTCTATGTAGGTATGCTTAAATCTTTAAAACTACGCAATGGATTTTGATGCGGTTTTTTTTAATAGATAGAGTGATTCAAGAGGAAGGTTTATATGTATAATACATGCATAATATACCGTGCGAAGCCGGGGCGGCTCGCTAGTTTTTATTATAAATGTTTTTTTTGTAAAATAGTGTAGTAAACGAGCAAGCGATGGTAAGTAGGATCATCACCACCCAAAGACACCGCGTCACAAGGATTGCAGATGGATTAATAGAAAAACAATAAAAATCTGAAAGTAGCTCTGTCTCTCTGTCTCTGTCCGTCTGTTTGCTATCTCTTTACGATAAAACGGATCGTAATGAAACGTAAGAAAATAGTTTGTACTAGAATAAAATAGGCTGTTTTATCCGGAACATATCATAGTTGCAAGGCAGGTGGCGTTAAGCAAATTCGTCGAAGGCAAAATCGCGACCAGCAAGTTTCATAAAAACAAAAGCATTTTAGTGTAACTTTATCATCGAAAAAAACTTCCCGAACGCATTCCTGTTTAAAGCTAGGGTAACCAGTTTAATATGTAACTAGAATATAGACCGACCGCTTAAATGAGTCCTTGCCCGCGAGACGCGGGGTAGGATGACAAAGGGGGACCGGAGAGGTGCGGGCGGCAGGCGCACTACCAGCCCGCACCTCTCGGTCCTCATTTAAGTCTGTAGAATCAAGACTGGACATAGCTTATGAATACATAATCATAAACTATAAATTACTTTTGTGTACTGAATAAGTATAGTTGTTATCATTTATCATAGACATTAACCATGTACCTATTTTATTTTTATTTTGCTTAGCTTTATATGTACATAACACTTTATACTAACTTTAAACATTAGCCTGGATACTCTTTTTCCCCTGTTTTCTCCTCTTTGTTTTCGGCCCTAAACCGTCATTTTAATAATTCTGGTATTGGCTTTACACGCTGTACAAACGCCAAACAAAAACAGGAGTGCATCAAAAGCATTCCATTGGCATGGATAGACGATCAGTATTATAGTGATACTAGTTGGATTTCAAAGCAACCGGTTTCTTACGATACGCCTCAATATTTTGTTATATGGATCGCGGTATGCGTAGATCACGCGACAACATTGGCTGTATAATCCATGCTATTAAAACAATTCAAAATTCAAAAGTTTATTTTGCAAAGAGGCCGCAAATGGCTCTTTTACATATTTTTTTTAACTACCAGCTCATTCGGAAAGACCATCACGCCAAGAAGAATGCACCGCAAGAAACTTGGCAGAAAGTCATTTTTTCAGAATAAAAACAATTTATAAACAATACTTAAATTCGACTTAACTTATAAATGTATTTATAAAAGGGACATATAGCAATGGAACCGCGTCCCAAGGCGGGCAGAGGGCGGCCGGTTCCGGTCAAGTCGCGGGCAGCTCTCGGTTTCCGTTCTCCCAATTTGGCCACATTCAACCCAGGGTAAGACGTTCATATCTTACCCCCACCCGGGTAAAGGGTAAAGGGGAGGTAAAAGGGTAAAGTTACGTGTAGGCATGCGAAGTGTTTATTTTATGTGGAGTTTTTATCGTTGAAGGGTTAAAGTTCGTTATGAAGTTAAGTGTTGGCTTTTCTTTTGTTGGATTGGCGTGATTTGTTTTCGTACAAGGTTTTTACTTGCAATGTTTTTTGTGTTTGCTAGTCGAATTTGACTCACTTCTAGAGGTCGGCTTGACGTGGGATTTGTCTTACTTTTACATTATGTTGGATGGATGGCAATGCTAGTATTGCTAGTACAAGTACAACACAAAGTATAGCCAGCAAACAAGCGAAATTGACACGCTGGATTTTCATACATTTCACAGTACTAAAGTTGCCTTATTTTAGGGTTAGGTCATTGTTGGAACATTTAATAGTGGGCGTACAAAATGTACACTATCCATGCTTATACGGTACTAGCTGTTGCCCGCAACTTCGTCTGCATAGAATTCGTTTATCGCTGTCCCGCAGGAATTACGCAATTTTCCGGGATAAAAAGTAGCCTATGTGTTATTCCAGACTATAATCTATCTATGTTCCAAATTTCATCCAGATCTGTCCAGCGGTTCTGGCGTGAAAGAGTAACAAACATCCAAACATACTCACAAACTTTCACATCACTACATAGTATAAAACTAAGTCGCTTTCTCTGTCCCTATATCCCTATGTATGCTTAAATCTTTAAAACTACGCGACGGAGTTTGATGCGGTTTTTTTAATAGATAGTGTGATTCAAGTGCAAGGTTTATAATGTATAATACATGCATAATATACCGTACGAAGCCGGGGCGGGTCGCTAGTTTATAATATCAGGATTAGTCTCCTACATCTCACAAGCGACAATAAAGTTTATTTCGAGGGCCGCCAGTCATGCTTGCTTCACAGCACACGCACACATTGACGATTGCACAAATGCTACCGCCACGCAGTGCCTCTAGTGTACATTTTTGACACTAACAACTTTTGAATGCTCGTGCTAATAGGGAATATTCATGACTTTTAGCATGGCTGAACAGATAACTATAAAAATAACCGAGTTATAAGCTATCAAAGATTTGTCTCTATCTCTTTCTAGAAAAACGGAATTTTAATTATGGAGTTTATGGGCGTTACATGTTATATCGGATCTCTCTTTCTAATCGCTGACTAATTAGTAGATAGTTTAAAGCTCTTATGTTTTCCGTATTTCTTGACCAATAATATTGTTATAATATTTCATTTCATTTCTCATCTCTTATTAAATATTTATGGCGTGAAGTTTTCATCTATTAACAGTAGCGACACTTCTCCTTACATTTTTACCCGACTACGGCAAAGCCAAAAGGGTTATTAATTGTCAGTATTCTGTTCTAGAACATTCTTTTAACCTTATACCCGGCCCCATGAAATCCACGCGCGGTGGCCGCTGGCCGTCTCATTAAGGGCCTGAGAGGGTAAAATCCCCTGCTTTTTAGGGTTCCGTGCCTCTAGGTGGCTAACGGGACCCAGTTGCAAGACAACTTCGCTGTTTGATCTGTCTGTCTTACCCTCAAGGTGCAATGTAGGATCTGTGGAATCGTGATTGACTATCACTTGAAATCGTACAAATCCTCCTGATCCAAGTAATCATCATCTTCAGCCCATATACGTCCCACTGCTGGGGACAGGCCTCCTCTTTGCACGAGAGGGTTTGGTTTGTTTATTAGGTTGTTTACTCTACAGACGGCCGAACGGATTATGCAGAAGTTAGATACACTTATATAGTGTGCGTGTACCTTTTAGATCGGAAAAATGCATAGATAACGATACAGAGGTTGTAAATTAAGTGTTTTCCTTCGTATATTTAGAAGAAACTTGTTTAATACTTTTTTCTGGTCTTGTTACAGTAAGCCTTTAGCCAATCGGAACCCTAGGCCAGTGTAGAACCCTTAAGGGCAACAAAATGAAGGCGTAAAACTAAAGTAACTAAGTAATTTTATAGCATGTTTTTCTTCCATGCTGGTCTGGGAGCAAAGAAAAACATAGAATGTACCTGTTGCTTCTCTTCCCGCGCAGATGGTAAAAGCCCATCGAGGGAATGGACGAAAATCATAGGAATCATGTTATAGCCGAGCTAGCAACCCGTCACTATTTTGATTCCAATTTCCACTTACGCCCACAATCTTGCTAAACGTGGCCCGTTCTTGTTACCTTAGGCTCTGTCTACCCTGTAAGGGATAAAGACGTGATTTATGTGTATGTGTGTGTATATTTTTGTACGTAAATTACAAGTAATAGAAATCGTTCAATCATGCTTTCTGCACCTTCCACCAAGTGAGATAGAGGTCAACCACTGGTCAGTTCGTAGTAAAAAAAATAATATCGCATACGGAACCTCGGTGCGTGAGCTATCTCGCACTTGCCCAGTTTTTTCCGTCGGTGGCTGCGCCAAAAAGGAGGGTTATGTAAAAAGCGGCTTAATTAGGGCTCCTGCGGCTGCCCTCCCCCGTAACTTTTAATAAATGTTCGAAGAGCGCTCTTAACATGCCAAACGCGTGTATACTACCTATAAGTGTGTATAGATTGGCAAATGGAGCTCTGGTGAGCTTTTGACGGCACATTACTGATTTCGGTTTGAGCTAGATTACGTACGTTTAATGTTTAACCCCCTTATTCATAAACGCTCTGTAGACCTCTGCTAACTTAGCAATCGTTCGTCCTTATCACTCTGACATTTACCTTTAGATAAGGACAAACGATTTCTAAGGGGCTAAGTATTTAATTAGTTCAAAGAGGCAACGCGACCAGCATAATGGGAACCTTTGCACCAGGCACGAAAGCGGGGAATTTTTTAGGTTAGTTTTTAATCATTTTTAACATACTTTACTTTAAATCAACTGTCCTAGTTTTAGTGTTCTTTATTTAATTAGTTTTTAATAGTTTGTATATTAATAAATTCCATATTTTAATGAGTTTTGCAAATTAATAGGTAATTGTTAAAAAAAAAAAAACTAAAAAGTTGTTGGTTTTTTGCATTGTCGTCCATAAACCAGACTTCAAGTTAAACCAATTTTGACTACAAATCCATTCTGAGAGGAGGCCTCAGAAGTCTCAACAGCAATGCAATGGAATATATGACAATGATGAATTGTTTCCAAAGTTCATCATATTTAAAAAAAAACTGGCTTTATAGTTTCAGCTATGTGAGTAAAATGCAAAATGTTTTATCAGAACCGAAGTACCCATTTTCAGTCCAGTCTGATCTGTATGTTTTATCAAGTGCTGTTAATTAGCCAAAGCTGGCTGATGTGTTCCGAACGGTTACGAACACAAAGCGTTTGACAATAGTTAGAATGATCAGCAATGCCGACTAGTCGGCGGACTAGTCGTCTGACGAGTTGAACAAGTCGTAGCCGACCCACCACTAGATAGGAGCCATCAAAACAAAACTTGTAAAAAAAAAGGCTCGCAACTCAGTTCTTCTACCGTAAAAAGTTGTGAAAAAGTTTATTCAGTCCCTACTAAAGTTTATTCAGTCCCTACGTAATTAGCTAACTTAACAACATATATTATAATGCCCATATCAAAATTAAAAATCGTTTATGTTATAAATAAATAAATTGACTTGGCATTCGCATTAACCCATCAAAAATAATAAAATTAAATTAAATTTTAATTATAAAATAGTAAAATTTTGCTCGACTTGGCGGGGGCACTGCCGTGCCCCCAGATGGTCTTTGACTATGGCGTGCAGTAGCTTGACGCTAGGGTAGTCAGCGCCTACAAATTGAGTTGAGTCACCTCCCCGCGCCACTGGTCTTTCCAGAACCCGATCGCAGCACCACCTATGTGAAAATCTAGTTATTACAATTACAAGCTTACTTCCCACGTGCAGCGCGTGCGCCGGCCCTCGTGGGAAGGTATTAAATATCTCGAGCCACTGCACACCGTGAATAAAACCCTCAGATCCGACCAGCCGATAGCATCGGTACATCCAGTCATCACCATCGTACCGTGACCTATCCCCCTGCGCACCCGCATAAGGAATGTCCTAGAGTATTAGTTTCACGGGGTCGCAGTATAATGGTTGTATTATTTTAATAAAGCGATTCGCCCACTTATCACCGCCATCTGGGAGTACAATGACGGATCATCCCGTAATGCGGACGGAAAAAATAGCATTGTCGAACGTTTTTAGGGTTCCGTGCTAGGGTCCTATTGCTAAGGCTCCGCTGTCCATTAGTTTTTCGCGGAAATTTATCTTTGTTTAAATTAAAATAAAACTTTGAAAAGGAAATGAAAATAGGTAAACTATGTTGGTATTATTATAACACAAAAATAATTTAAACTAAATAAATTTACATATATTAGCATCCCCACAAGAAACGGCTCATACATTTTTTACGCACGTCTTTCCTGTGAACAAGACAAAACAATACAACCGAATTGTAAACCTCTTTTTTGAAATCGATTAAAAAGAACTACAAAAACTAATTAAGAATAAAGTCCATATTTTATTAAGATATTTTACACAGGAAACAAAAATAAGAAAACTCCAAAAAGAGACGGGGGTACAACTTTTATTTTTTATTCTACACATACTCGTATATGACCCAAACATGTTATTTGCTTATCTAAATACATATTTTAAAGGATTCCCGACCACAGCTTCTCTTTGCAGGTTTTTTAGTGTTCCATCAGAATAAATTACAAAAATAATTTCTAACAGCATATAGTCAAAATAAAAATAGAAATCGGGAATTAAATTATGACTACGCTATGTTGAATATTGCTGGTAGTACGGGTCCCTGGCTTCCGAGCCAGAGTCGTACTTGGGCGGCTTTTTTCTGTCCTGTGTTATTGTTGTGTTCTTTAATTTTATGGGGCTTTTTAAGCAAATGACACGGTTTTATCTGACGCATCTCTGATCAAGATTGCGTTACCTGTGCTGGGTTGCGGAGCGACAGATTTGCCGAGAGATAACACATAATGGTGTACAAGAGAGCTTCCGTTGCCAAATAATAGTTGTTCTACGGAGTTCTCGCATTTTGGATTGTGTTATCAGACTTTTGACCAATACTTATATTTGATCACATAATGGTGTTTGTGGGGTATGCTACGGACTGACGCGCTACGGCGTAGCACTGATAAAATATACGATTTCCCACAAAATAATTTATTAACGCCTAAAATTAGTTTCTTCTTAACGGGCATTAGGTACCTTATATAGGGCCTAAGTACTATGTACTGTCACAAAAATTTTTGTTTTCGATTTCGTGATATTCTAGCCGTACAAATGACAGACTCGTAGTTTCTTACCCAATTGCTTCACGTTCCATATTCGTATTAAGAAGTATGGCTCAATAATTAATCGTGAGCCAATGTACAAAGTACCTAAAGTGTACAGACTGCAGTGTTCCGTAAAATTGAGGATGCTGCTGACGTCGTCAACACTTTCGCATTATGAAACGGTTCTTATTTTATTAAAGGTCTTTATGTTTTTTTACCTATCCAGTTTTTCATGACGTCTTTCTCTAACTAACACATTCAAAGCTCACAAACGAGCATGTTTGTCTTCGATGCTAGCAAAATCGTATTCAACACTCTACACATCGGTTCGCCGTAAAGTAAACTGGTGACTGTTTTGACGACGAGTAACCAAATCCAGTTACGCTTAGTGTAAAAAAAAAGTGTAGGTTTTCGGTCACAAAATACGTCTCGAACGCGTTTGCGTTAAAATGTCAAAAACCATGAGAACAGTTTGTTGCCGTTTCGCTCCGCTAGTGGCGCTGCCAATCTCTCCATAGTAATTGAGACGTTTCCGTGAACGCGCTCGAGACGTTAAATGCGAAACTTACACTAGAACCTCGAATCGATATGCTGTTCGATTCAATCCCAAAGCTGCAAAGACGCCAATCGGTACCGCGGCAAGCTGAGCCAGTTAAATGACGGCACCATAAAGACGCTGCCGCAGCGGCGGCGTATCGCCCCGATCTGCGTTCAATGGAGGTTATTTACATAGCAATATGGCGGAGATAGCACGTCTCCATCGGGCTTATCTCCGTTATTGCCAGTGTGTCGGCTTATGGTCGGGAAGAAATCAACTGGGGCGCAGATAAACGGTTTTTTAAACAACCTCCGCTGATTTATCTTGAAATTCTATGGAGATTGCATTGCGCGGATGCGTTGCAGAAAACAACTGACGAGCGTTGAACGAGCAAATGTTTCTCAAAATGAGTTCATAAAGTATAATGCAGACATAATAAAGACTCAAGACGGAGTTCTGGCAAAGTGAGGCCGGTCACTACGCCTTGCCGCGTGCTTGTGTGCGTCTCTTGTACGTCCGAAATGGATAAACTGTTGAAACTTATAAAAATCATGTTATCACAAATGTAGACGGTTTTATACAATAAACGTTTCTTATTTCTTATGTCTCAACCATTTAATTTGGCAAGATTAGTTGCGCTTATGAGCGTGCAAGTGCACACGCTATTTAACTTAAGCCGTCACTTCATCGTCCGCAGGACTCCGTCTTTATTTATTATTTGGTCTGAGGCTGCATGGTTTAAGACAACGAAGGGTCGGAAGAAATAAAATGTCATTGCTCCGTAACATCAAAGAGTAGACCGGCATCAAGACAGTGAAACAACTATTTAGACTGAGAGAACTAGATTCAAGTAGATGGCTGTCTACCTCCAACGATAAAGTGGCAGTGGCACTAAGAAAAAAAACGGCGGTAGAGTAGATTAGCTAGAACACCCCTACCATGACGTCTTTATGCGATTCAATTGCGACTCAGTTCAGGTTTTAGCTGTCACTTTTAGTATGGATCTGACAGCGAGCGAACCTAAACCGAAACGAAATGGGAATCGAATTAAGACGTCGTGGTAAGGTCCCTGAGAGGTAAACATGATCCAGACGTTATTATGTCGCGACAAATGTCCGCGTTTGTAATACTATCTGTATACTTACTTTTACACGACAAAAAGTGACATAACGCTTTTGTTCAAATTAAGGGGAAATTGATTTAGCCAAGTGCCGTCACTGGGAAAACGTTCAATCAAATCTAAAAACTGCATATTCGTGTAACATCGTCCCCTGTGTTCATGTTTTTACTGCTTCCACAAATTATTAATACCAATCGGATTGAACCCGCTCCCCAGACTCGGGCGCGCAAGATTGGTCGCGCGACGTCAGCGAATCATAGAGGAAGCATATAAACAGAGTGGTAATACGGGCTATCCAATTCTACAAAACATTATTTGTCAGGCACACGATACCAACCTACTAATACATTTTTTGTGAATGATAGTTCTTTATCTTCGGAACAAAGCCTAAGCCTACATCTAAGTACATAGCTAATTAAATTGCATACAAAATCCGAGTTTTATTCACTAACAGCACAGTATATATATAAGCTAAAGCAGTAAGGAACCTACGAACAAGTCGGTTGAAACGAAACACGCACACAGGCGCGCGCTTTACACGGCCCCTAAGGGGACCTCATCCACTCCGCTCAGGCTCAGGTCCGCTTAGGGGCCGTGTAAAGCGCGCGCCTGTGTGCGTGTTTCGTTTCAACCGACTTGTTCGTAGGTTCCTTACTGCTTTAGCTTATATATATACTGTGCTAACAGCCTGTTCTACCACTCTGTGTTACGTTCCTGCGCGGCTAGCACGATAGCGCGTGAGAGCCCGTTTTTTTCTTACTGTTCGTGCTACCTATGTTGATACTGTCAGAGATATCTATAATGCCTCTTGTCTCATAATAATCTCGCTATAATTTCTTTGGCAGGTGTATATAGTAAGTCGTTATGACATTTGTAGTGAAAAGTTCCACAGTGGTGCTCAATTCAGTTTCTTTCACTGGTATACTCGTATAAGTAGGTATAGGTAGGTACAAGACGCAGAACTGATACCTCTCTTCTTCTTCAGCGTGTAAACGCCCACCGTCGGCCACACGCCTCTCTTGTCTGTTTTGCAGTAATACATAGAGATGTCACCAAAGATAGCCACGCAACAGCTAAACATTAAACAACCATATCGATCATAAAAGCTGCTTATCCAACTCCATTGACTTACTTGACCTTCGGCCGTCCAATCAGACTGCATCAGTCACCCCAGAGACACAGCATTTTTTCAATTGCATGACATGTCCACTCTATTTGTTTATTCTATACAGCGAATTGATAATACAGGGGTAACGCTAAATATTAAAATCAAAAATTTATGAACTGTGACTGCCGGGAGCGGCGACCGTGGCGAACCGATTTGTATGGAAATTTGGTTCGTCTCACTCAAACGGGTGTCAGCGGAGGTGCCATTTGATGGCATAATTTGGGACAACGAACGTAAAACGGTCGAGATTTATGTTTGTTTGCGTTCATAGAATATTGTGTGGGTTTATGACGTCGTTGTGTTGTTAATGTGGGGTGTGATATGAAGGTAGAAAATGTGTAGCAACGGGTGAATACTTGATACGCGTTGTGTTTTTAAGAAATTATCATCTTACTCGCATATCCCGCCGTCAAATAGGCACGTGGGAGTATTCTATCTTAGCCCTCTAGACTGGCAATGTATCTGTAATCCTCTAGCGAGCGTCAATGGCTGGTACTCACCAGGTGTAAAGTATTACTTGTAATTCAAGTGTCTTGTATAAATTCAACTTCCAATTCTCTTCCTTCGGAGTTCAGACCCCAGGCAGATGTTATACACCTATAGTTATAGTGTAGATCTCTCTATTGTGGCATAAGCCCACTTGTTTTTGTAATAGTTAAGTACAGTGCTCATAATTGCTAAAAAAGTCTTCGCATTTACTATCTTGACTGAAATGCAAATCGTTATTCCGATTAAAGCCGTTCTTTACAGCAACTGTCGCAATACACAATCCCGGGACAAACAAATTCCCATCGTGCCGGGACACGCGCCGATTGGCGGACAAAAAGTTTCATACATTGTTGGGCTAAACAACGGCCATACGTCCGTCATATACACGGGGGTATTCTGCTCTGTAACGGATTCCATACTGACACATGTCATGTTTTAAACTTCCTCAATTTTCACTTACTTATAACTATTTAAACAATTTCGTTTTCCCTTCTTTTTATTTTTTGATCATTGTAAATTATTTAATTTACTTATTTATTTTTAGTTACTCATGTGTAGGGTACATACATACATACATACATGAATCATCTCTTTATCCCTTACGGGGTAGACGGAGCCTAAGGTAACAAGACTTAAAGGCCACGTTTAGCATGATTGAAAAATGTATGAAGAAACGGTGAGAGAACGTAACGCATGCGACACGTCACTGCGTAAACGCAGCGGTGTGGTCGCTCCTTTATGCTTCGTGTAAGTTTTTGGTCACAAAATACGTCTCGACCGCGTTTGCCTTAAAATGTCAAATACATAGAAGACTGTTTGCTGTCAATTTTCCATAGTAATTGAGACGTTTTCATGAACGTGTTCGAAACGTTTTTTGTGAAAACTTGCATTCGGGAGCAGCTCGTTCTGCCCTTGTCCTTTATACAGTTTGGTACAAAGTATACTTTTACAAAAAAAAACATCCTGGGTAACCTAGAAGTTTTGTTACGATTACATTCGAGTGAGACTCGAATAGCCTGACCGACTGAATTCAGCGTTAAAACAAAGGAACAGCAGCTGCAAAAATTTATGAGTGACCCCGTAATACCCTTTCACTGCACCGCCATGCGAACGAAAGAGACAACACTAAAACTACGCACGTGTTCAGCCCGCGCGAATAGGCGTGTTGATCCTGGTTTTATATGAATCAATAACTTGACCAGCAACTATCAGTAAAGTTTCAATGGGCATTTTCTGACGCTTTTTCGTGAGCTAGTTTTTTCCGGGTTAATTAGAATCACTAGGTACATAGTATAAAACAAAGTCGCTTTCCGCTGTCTGTCCGTCCCTATGTATGCTTATATCTTTAAAACTACGCAACGGATTTGGATGCAGTTTTTTTTAATAGATAGAGTGATTCAAGAGGAAGGTTTATACGTATAAGTCAACGCAGACGAAGTCGCGGGCAGAAGCTAGTCTTCTGAATAAAACACTGCCTTAAATTTCTCCTCAATTATTAGGTCATGAAATCATTTGTAGTTGTAACCTTAGAGTGGACCCATAATATATAACTAATAATTTCAGACCTCATTTTAAAACAAACTTGAGGTCCCGGGTTCGATCTCCAATCGAGCCGGCTATTAAGATTGTGTGAAAAATACTCATATTTGTTCTCAAGCCTTGGATGTTAAACATGAACAATGAAATGTCTAGTACCATAGTTCAAGAAGGTATCATTTATTTGTATCAAGATATTATTATTACTACGTATATTATTTTATTTTTGATTCTCAAGTGATGGCTACAGCTAATCTTTCAAGAGTTTAGCAATCAAGAAGATGAAACGAATAGTAAAGTTTACAATTTACAGAAATAAATATTGAAAAACAAAAGAAAAATACTTCCAAAGGCACGAGTACGTTCCTGTTGTAGATCTGTTTATATATTGTATGCGAATTTATTTTTACGCGACAGCAGCGACAAGCGACTAACAGCGAGAATTCTACATTTCTGCGTGTCAATTAAGGCTATATTCATTTATTCACACCGACCAGTGCTCTGTAGTTATTATTAGCATTACTTTTGGAGAGAGATCCAATATAAAAATAAAAATGGTTTTTAAATCGAAAAAGTTCGTAACCTCGTCGGATTCCGCTTTATAGCGCATCTTGCATTATTATTATTACTAAACATACTAGCTTTAAACAGAGAATGTGATATCCTACTTATCATCACTACATAGTATAAAATAAAGTCGCTTTTTCTGTCCCCGTGTCCGTATGTATGCTGATATCTTCAAAAATACACAACGGATTTTGAT
This sequence comes from Pandemis cinnamomeana, assembly GCA_932294345.1. Lineage (NCBI taxonomy): Eukaryota > Metazoa > Arthropoda > Insecta > Lepidoptera > Tortricidae > Pandemis > Pandemis cinnamomeana. The sequence continues at coordinate 5,437,731 of OW028715.1, read as the reverse complement.
GCGGTTTTTTTTTAATAGATAGAGTGAGGCAAAAGGAAGGTTTATAATGTATAATACATGCATGATATACCGTGCGAAGCCGGGGCGGGTCGCTAGTATAATTATAAATGCCAAATTTGTGAGGATGTGGATGTGAGTGAGTGAGTGTGTCTGTTTGTTCCTTCTTCACGCTGAAACGACTGGACGGATTTGGATCTAATTTGGAATGGAGATAGCTGGTACCTACCCTAGATTAAAACGAAGACTACTTTTTATCGGTATCGCGGGAAATAGCTAGTAATAAGTTTCATCATCATCATCATTTCCAGCCTATATAAGTTTAGAACAGGAAAAAATGCAAGGCAATCATTTTCCTTTGCGAGGTATATTTTATATACAATACAATACAATACAATAACTCTTTATTGAACACAACATATAACAACCAAAACAGAAAAAAGGTATACAAAATATTACAAGATAACAACAGGCGGCCTTATCGCTACAGAGCGATCTCTACCTGGCAACCATAATGGACTGGAGAACAGAACAGATCTGACCAGGTGGTGCAATTTAGAATATATATTAATATACTAAGTACTGAAATACATAATATATTATACATGAAACACACATTTATAAATAGACATAAATAGAGAGAATTAAAGATATAAATAGACACATACACACTTACCTAAAAAGCCAGCTACAAGATTCATGCACAAGATGACAGATAGTGCTCCTTCAACATAGATTTAAATATAGGTAAAGATTTAGAGGTATCTTTTGAGATAAGGGTTCAATCAGCAAATATGTTCTAACATTACATCTTATATTTAAACACAAAATAAGAAAAAACTAAACCAAACTCACCAAACATCTTAACATAGCTCTATACAACAATAACCATTAGACGTATCTTTTTACAACAATGCATCAGTAACACCAGTGAGAACCAATAATCTAAGCAGGTAACAATGCATGAATGAGATCTTGTTTTCCAGAAAAAAAAATGCATGATATCGATGGCTGGAGAGGAAAAAAATATATCCATGGCAAGATATTGCCAGAAGCTATTCCCGGTCACCGGAAGCTCCTTCCTTTGCAGACAATAGCGACAGTTTCATGACAAATTCGTCACGGATTGTCGTCCGGCAATTGAATGCAGCATTGTCGTCGTATCGTTTAATAAAATTTATTAACACTGGTATTTTTCGCGGCGCAACTTTTGGGGTGCGTGGGAAATCTGTGTTAAAAGGTTTTAGAATGTACTAGCGACCCGCCCCGGCTTCGCTTGGTATATTATGCATGTATTATACATGAAAACCTTCCTCTTGAATTACTCTACCTATTAAAAAACCGTATCAAAATCCGTTGTGTAGTTTTGAAGATATAAGCATACATAGGGACATAGGGACAGAGAAAGCGACTTTATTTTATACTATGTAGTGATAGTGATAGTGACTAGTGAAGTGTGCGTAAAAATCTGATCGATTTTGTACCTCGTCGTTTTTGAGACTATACCTATAATTACACATAAACGGATAACTCACGTATAAAAAGTCGAGTGATGCTCGACATGTTTCGGACTATTTCGCAGTCCTTTTTCCAAGAGCGCTCGCCCCGGCGGCAGCGAAACGAACACTGCGCGCCAGTGCTCTGCTCCCGCGGCTGTTCGACGCAACTGACAGCGGCCCACAACTACCCTCGTTTTCATCGTCATTTTTATTAGGCAGGTGTCTTTTGACTTCTTTGAGCTCCTTACGCTTAGGCAAAGCGGTATAATGTATAACTAAGCATAAATAATGGTCTAAAACAACAAACAACAATGACCCGGAATAAATCCTGTCTACCCATCACTCAAAGTTTGCTTCAAAAAAAGAAAAACTACGTACGTAATTAGTCACCACTCCAGAACATTACACCCATCGCCATCAGTTCTACGAGCAATGACCCCGCCGACAACCACATTAAAGTATGCAATTTTCTAAGCTATTTACATACGCTCTTCTACCGATCTCTCATTTTTGATTGCAGTGAGTGTAAACTCTTTGGTCACGCGCCCACATTCACCGTCTCTTTCTACCCTCATTACCGTTTGATAGAAGGGAATTGTGCATGCGATTTTGATTCCAAGTGCATTAGATAATGATCCCCGTTTCAATTCATAGACCGTAGATATCATCTGTCACAGAAGCAGCGGCCGTATCTTGAGACTGATCTTCTATACAGAACCCAAGTACGGAAACAAAGTTCGCTGCAGCAAAACTTTGACAAGAGCCATGTTTACTTTAGGTGGCGTTACAAAGACTAAGCCGAGCTTTTGTTGCGATGCGAGCCAGATATTAAAAGCACGTGTGGCCAAACAAAGGTTGCGTTATGCGGGGGATTATTTGCCAATTTATGGTGCTTTTTGTAAATTCCGTTGAAAGCTCGCCGGAAATTTGGCTCCGTTTCAACAAATGATCTTTTAACTATAAATACGAATAATATATTCGTGTGATAAAAATATTTGGGATGGTGCTTTATTTTATTTCACACCTTGTTTTTTGCATTTTGCTGTATTTATACGGTTCTTGGTGCATGCGTGCGAATTTTGAAATCATAATTGAAGGGAAATACCGCTTCGTGTATAGCTGTCGGGTAATAAAATGGTCACTTTATAAATAATAGCCAAGATAATACCGACGGGGAAGAACCAAGATCTCCTATCTTACAAATTTTAATTATTGTAGTTTGAATTCTGTTGAGAGAACCAAATAGCTCCTATCTTACATTAATCCGAAATTACAAGATAGGAGATCTTGGTTCTTCCCCGTCGATATCATGTATGTCTATTTAATGTAGGTACACTCCGTGATTCATCTTCCTTTCTCGATCTAGACAGGGCGTACGACCCGCCTCCCGATAAGTGGATACCGTTGCCTATAGAGGCCTGCACATCCCTTTAAGCACCTTCACACTCCTCTTTTGAAGAACTCCATACGGCAGTTCCTCAGCTAAACCCCAAGAGCTCATTCCACAGTCGGAGTGTTTGCGAAATAGTGGTCTGCTTAGTTAGTTCATCGAAATACCTACAGTTAAGAAACTATACTACAGGTTTGACGTATATAGATGTGAGATTATTAATAGTTTTGTACGACTAGTAGGTATACAAAAATTATGAAATGAGCGACCAGCGAACGCTTGGTGTTTTTTAATCGGAAAAACGTGTTTCCCTGAAACGAGACCTCATCCTGTATTCATCTTTTTCTTGTGTTTTATGTACAATAAAGAGTTATACATACATACATACATACATACGAGACCGAGCCAGATCGATTTTCTTTTTAGTAATATACCTTTCAAAATTTCATCCAAACTGTTATACCATACCTATATGCATAACAGTTTGGTATGTACATGTATAGCCCATGGAAAAAAAAACATGTGAAATGAACCAGCTTGAATGAAGCTTAGAAGGCTGTTAGTATATCATAAAATAACTCTGAGCGCTATGCCGTCATTTCTGAGCGGTACATTTATGGAATTTCTCAGGTACAAGTGAAGAATTTCGACTAATTATTAATTTACGGCGTTTTTATAGCTTATAGCTGATTAAAAATAAATGTCGAAAAACCTAGTGCCGCTTTAAAGTGGTGGTGCCGGAAGTTAGTGCATTTTTTTTTCTATGTATGAGAAAAAATCTGTAGGTACCGCTCAGAAATGACGGCACAGCGCTCAGAGTTATTTTATGATATAGTAACAGCCTTCTAAGCTTCATTCACGCTGGTTCATATCACTTTTTTTTTGTCCATGGGCTTGTAGTCTAATAATATAGGTAGGTATAGAAAATCTAGTCGCTGGTATCTGTATTTGTATCCTTTGATTGCTGGCCTAGTACGTGTTTCTGAACAGTTTAAAAGGCAGAAAATAGAAGCGTTCAGAAACTATTAATAATTAGGGCTTTTACGGCGCTGTACGTGGCGCTACAAATCAGCGCGGGTAGCCATTAGAGACGATAAAATTTAACGAGAGCGGGACTCGGATGCTTTCTGAATGCTCTCGCGCATGTACGGCATGTTAGGACAACGTTGTGTTACATGGAACTGGGAAATTAACACACATACATACGGATATTTAACAAGCTGCCTAGGAACATAGCTGAGTTGCCCCAAAGCAAATTCAGATTTAAATTATTTCAATGGCTTAAGGACAAAGCATTTTATTCAATCAAAGAGTACTTAAAATAAATAACTGCAATACTAATAATTTATAATAATATTCATATTTTATTTTTTGTTTAATAAAAATGCAAACTTGTAAAATGCGCTAATTTAATATACCAAAAACCACTTTAGAAAATAAGTTAATGTTTGCATGCCAATTTATTTGGTTAGACGTGTCGCCGGACATCAACACTAAAAACCACGTGGAAAGGGGAGCAAAAGAAAGGTAATTAACATCAATATTTTGAGGGGGTTATGTAAATAGAAAATAAACGTAAAACTCAATAAACCAACGCGGCTACGTGCGTGTCAATATTTAGCTATTCTTCTGCGCTTTTTTTATTATTATTATCCTCACTCTTTGTCTCTCGTTTAATGCTCCTCTCATCTACTCAAAGGTTAACTGGTAGAGATCCCTTATAGGGATACGTTCGCCTTTGTGCATATTAATGTTATTTTCATTTTTTTGTGAATTGCATCTGCTTACATTTGTACAATAAAACATTTACTTACTTTCCGCGAATGTTTTCAAAAGAGATGATGCTCCGAGTTAACTTTTTATGATAACGAATACGATGCCGAGTCTACTTTCAAAGTTGGACTTCTCCGTCCTTTATGATAATAATCATGAGAGGATAAAGTTTGGCCCGAGCAGTCAAAAGGTTGATTATTCACCCGCGGCATGTAAGCCATCCCTACCGCCCAACTAATTCGGGACTACACATTTGGCCCTCGTTTAATTTCGTTAATCGCCATACCAATCCATTCAACTCTATTGTTACCACGATCCGTCTCAATAACGTCAATGTTTAAAGGCAATATGTTTATAAATATTTTTTAATGAACAAAAAATATTTACCTTGCTACTCCGCTACTCACGTGCAAGATAACCAAGCGTGTGTGAAATGAAAGCGTGTGAGATATATGTTTTTCATATAAAAAGCTTGTAAAAAGACGCATTATCTGTCTCGCTCGCGACCCAGCTCCTGTGCGTTCTCGTGTTAGCCACGCTGAACGCAACTAAAGTACGATCAAGTGCAAAAATAAGTATCGATACGAACTTCTCTAAAATATGTCCCACGACCTTATTACAACGGTGTAAGATGGTACTTATTTTTGAAACTTTGCACTTTACTGTGTACCTATCTAACTACAGACTGTTATGAGACATCCGAATATGAAAATGTTGTTATTTCTACATTTTTAAAACGGTAATTACCTAAAATCATCTACATTTTAATATAGGTAGGTAGTATAAAAGAAACACCATTTTCAAAAACTAAAAATTCATCGAGCAAACGTTTCTAAAGCCAAAATATTAGATATAGAGTATTATTAAATAGAGTTTTTTATAAATTTCATCCCAAAATCAATAAATATTCGAAGGGGCCGGGCGGAACTTTTAGAAAACATAAAATGTAATGTTATGGTGTATTGTATACTAAGGAAGCGATTGCTTTTCGGCGTTTTACGAACAAATAAATAAGTCAGTATAACACTAATTTCTCTCCAAATTAAGGAGAACTGCACCACTTATTTAATGTTTGGAAACTAGGTTATCAATAGATAAGTCAAGACACCTTCATCTCAAGCCCCATTGTAGCTCCACTGACCGCAAAATCCTTATCGACACTCATTGTCGTCAGAAAGTTCTCATCGCATCGACAATTTATCGTCGCATTACTCACTCGCTGACATCAGCACTGACTGACGTTTACTAGAAAACTTGAAAAAAGTCTAAAAAGCCGTCAGTCGGTAGAGCCCCCGCCGCTTCCAGCCTTTGCGGTCGCAAAATGTCTCAATCTACTTTTTTTGCCTCTACCGAGTATTTGTTGTAGCAGGTACATACCTGCTGCGAGGATCAATTTATTAAGACCTTATTATTTGACGTTTGCCGCCCTTAAAGATTTTGGCAACTAACATAGTGAAAGGTTATTTATTGTAAGTAATAAAAGTTGATTTTATTACTTCGGAAATGCCATGCGCACGACGTCTGAGACTAGAATACGGATAAAATGAGTTGAAATTTTTAACAGAAATGTTTTTGATGGCAAATTTTATTTATGAAGCGGTTACCCGTACATTAATGTATAAGTTAATAACGCCAACAATATCTACTTGAAACGTTGCCAGAATAACTTGTCATTGTTTAAAAGTTTATTGAAGCCAATGGTTTTTTACAATTATAATTTTAAAAGGACATACATACATAAATCACGACTTTCTCCCTTACGGGGTAGACACAGCCTAAGGAGACCCAAAGGCCACGCTTAGCTTGATTGTGGGCGTATAGTTGGAAAGGGGAATCAAAATAGTGATGGGTAGCTAGCCGCATCGCCTATATGATGAAAAGGACATAACGATCATTAAAACATGATCAAAATAAGTACCTAGGTAATCCAAATTAAGCAATTAAAATACCACCAAGCAAAATTTATCAAAATTTTGTGATTTAAGTGTTACAGGGGCAAGCGACGCATTTTTAAATTGCTAGTAGATACCTACGTACCTAAATGACTATGAAATATAAATAATATGAAAAATTACAGCTTGAGCTGGAGCTGCAATAAAAAGTATATTTACGGCGTAAAAAACTACACTGAAAAGAAATTAAGTGACCCAAAGAGTTATTTTAACAGTTCGCAAAAACTTTTATTGCAAAAAGGCTTATTGCTTTCTTGCATTATCTACGCACCGGCATAAAATAAAACGTACAAAACAAAACTAACTGTTATTACCTACGTCTAATAGTGTGCTAAAAATCCTTCGCGACTATAAAACACAATTGGCGAATTTTTGGCGGGGACGAAAAAAGAAAAAATGTTTTTTCAACCCTCGCAATTATGAAGGGGTGTAAAGAAAGTCGGCAGTAAATGAAGCCCACCGAAGGGTTGCAACCACTATTTATTGGCCCTCGCTGACGGTTCTGGCTTGCCCACTTTCTAATGTGGCTGTCATAAAATCTGGATAACGGGATACTGGATCCAGTGAAATTGTGAGCCTCTTTCGTTTGTTTATGTGCGGTCATGAACATCGATATGAACATTTGATGCTTACCTACCGTCATTTTTGCTAAATACAAGGTACCTACCTTAGAATTATTCTGGAATGTTGTTTCTATTACCGCGCAGATGATAAAAGCCCATCGAGGGAATGAGCGGAAATCTTGGGAATCATATTATAGGCGAGGCCCATCACTATTTCAATTCCCCTTTCCACCTATACGCCCACGATCATGCTAAACGTGACCTTTGTCTTGTTACCTTAGGCTTTATCTACCCCGTAAGTGATGATGACGTGATTTATGTACGTAATTATGTATGTATGTAGGACGGATGACAATGCAAGTACAGTCAGCAGGGCAGGAACAGAATTGATCACTGTTAACTAGATTTTTCTTTATTCTACTTACCGAACTGCACAGTGAAGTACATAGAAGTCTGTCTGGGTCTGGCACTACTAACCAATTTTAAAAAGTCTTTCACTAGTAACAATCTCGCTATCCCTGCCAAACATCCTTCCTGTAAAATGCACACAAATAACCAAATTGCGCAACAAACTTAACAAAGAACAAAATTTAAACTTACTCTAACACTTTTTTTAAATCTATGCACACTCTACGCCGCGAGCCTCGGACAGCACGGAGTAACAGAGCAAGCGCTTAAAACACTTTACAGCAGTAATTTCCACGCCGACGCATTTGTTAGCAATAGATCCGCAAAAAACCTCCAACTCCCATTGTACTCTCTCATAAAGTAATTTGCACAAATTCGCAAAAGGGTAAAACTGTAACTGCCAACTTTTATTTCAAATAGCCGTTATGCATCGAATTCCGGTAAAAAAACGACGCTGTTGAAGTTAGACTTTCAGCTTTTAGTTTTATAATGGCGAGTTTACATGAGATTTGTGACTAATGCTTAGTACTTGCCACTTACACAAACACCTTATGTGTAGACTACATACCGTGTTAGAGTTTCACCATCATCATATTTTCTCATCCTGTCATCCCTGATGCATCTGCGAAGCAATGCCATGGTGTGTGTGAAGTTCCCAATCCGCACTGGACCCGCGTGGGAACTGTAGCCAAAGCTGTCTCATTCTTAGAGGACGCCTGTATCCAGCAGTGGAAAGTATATAGATAGAAGATGATGATGAATCCCTGATCAGGGACATACGGCTCTCAGCATGCTTTTCCACTTGGAACGATCACGCGCCACGACCAGCTCTTGACAGCTCATGCCCAGGGATGGGCGTGTGTGAGAGTTTAGTAAAACTAAAACCACGTCGAATTGAAATTGATCCTATTTACTAAGCGTCAAGCAACTACTCTATCTAAGAATCCACTAATACTTGTCACTTGTTGAGTCTGTGCACAACCATTAAGTCATTAGAGACTGCAAGCAAAGTAAAAAGGTTTGTTACTGTTACAATTCTCTAGTACCAACGCGTAAATGACTACTTGTTTTCAAATAGTTGCAAACAATGCTGCATTAGCACTCAAACTCAAACTATTTATTGAATAAAAATGTGACAAAGCTGTTATTATTTATATAGTTTCAAACATTTACCCTGTAAGGGCACAGCAATTTATTATAAATGGTGTGCAAATCTTAAAACTAAAACTTATTATTATAATTACAATAATAATAATATTATTATGGCACTAACTTCGTGTAAATTCGCCATAGCTCGTTTACGTGCCTGTCGGCTTATAATTTACCCCGAAGGCATTGGCTCGTCATGTTTGACTTACAGATATAAATGGATGCGCTTTATTGTTTAAAATCTTTCAGTAATTTGGTGCAAATAGACGGGCAGTTCAACAAGCCAAGCTTGTTGTAGAACTATTCAATTTAGTAACTGTTGCTGCTGTGATGAATCATCCTATATCCTACTAATAATATTAATGTGAAAGTCTGTGATTATATCTGTTTGTATGCTTGTTGCTCTTTCACGCACAAATAACTGGAAATTTGGATGAAATTTTGGTACTTGTATAGACAATTGGATCCCTGAAATAATACATAGACTACTTCTATCCCAATTTTCCCATGGGACGGCATTGGATCGGTTTTACGCAAATGTCAAATCACTTCTTAAATGTGATCCCGAAGTCTCAACAGCTGAATCTTTATCACGAATGTCCTTGAAGATTAAGCAGAGTTTTTTGGGAACCTCCATGGAATTTTGTGGTGATTCGACCGCCAGAGCTGATTGGTTGGTGATCGAAGCCGTGGTGAAAGCTAGTACAGAACAAAACAGCAATGCTCCCTGAAAGCACGCCTAATCCTTTATAATTAAGGGCCGGGTTGATCCCCGAAAAAGAAATAAACCGTTTTATAACATCAACTTCCTTAACCCCACGTAAAGCCCGCAGTAAAACTCATAGAAGATCGGATCGGCGATATGAGGCGGAAATAAATCGCCATTTAAAATCAATTTGTGTAAAGGCTCTGGAAAGTAGTTTGGTGACGGGGTCACTCCCGCCCCACACCGCATTCGTTCCGCTTTATTGGCTTTTGTTACTCCTCATGGGCACTAATATGACCTTAGAAAGTACGTGCCTTTTCATTTGTTACGATGCCACTCTGCTATTTCGTTACGTGAGAGATGTTTTCGCTTTGGCGCGTTTGGGAAACTAGGTTTAGCAATCAGGGAGCGACGTTCTTTTGTTCGCTTACTGCCGTACCGAGTGATCCAAACTTTGCTCATACAAATGTTGAACTAAATCAGTTTGCTACTCTGCTACCACACGTGTGACAGCTCTGTGCGGCACACACTTTCATGTAAAAATCGGTCTTCTTTTGAGACGGTGTTTTCATGTCTTGAGAAAAGAACTGGGGCTTACCATGAAGTCTTAATGCGATTCAATTCCGATTCAGTTTAGGTTCGCTCGCTCAGATCCATACTAAAAATGACACCTTAAATCTGAACTGAGCCGCAATTGAATCGCATTAATACGGTATTGTAAGGCCCCCGGAGTTTGAAACGCAACCTTTTGTTGGTGATTGTTGGGTGATGATAATTTTGTTGATTTACGTGAAATTGGATGAGGGCGACTTTTTGCATGAAGACATATGTGTCGCACGATAGCGCTCTTGCATGTGTAGCTGCAAAGGGTACTTTTGTTTAACATAAGTAAGTTCTCTTGAAAATTTTCAGGTCAAATTTGACTTACTTCTGGTGGTCGGATTGACTTGAAACTTGGTATAGAGACGGAAGTTTGGATGACAATGCAAGTCCACTCAACAAAATAGATAAAGTATATTACAAATAATGTTAAAAAAAAATCCGTTCCTTCTAAACTGGTCTGGGTGCAAAGAAAAACTTAGAATGTACCAGTTGCTTCTCTTCCCGCGCAGTTGGTAAAAGCCCTTCGAGGGAATGGGCGAAAATATTCTGATTCACCTTTCCACTTAAACACAAACAATTTTGCTAGAAGTGGCCTTTAGGTCTTGTTACCTTAGGCTCTGTCAACCCCGTAAGGGATAAAAACGTCATTTATGTATGTATGTATGAATGTATCTTCGAAAAAAATGACAACGCTTGCTTCAATCAACTATTCCATATAAATGTGTAAGAAACGTTGCCGAAGTAGATTGTGCATGTACACTCATAGGTACATTATTTTCCGGCACACTCGTGTATTAAGCAAAGCCGACGTCGTTAACCGAGTCAGCCGCATCAGCGGTAACACGCGAGCGGAAAAAGAGCGACAAAGCAAACGTCCCGGGTGGAAGGTGAACTTAAAGGGGTTAAGGGACTTAAGGGGCTTAAGCGAGTGCCGCCGGGCGGCGCGCCTCGTATTGGGGCTTACCCGTGATTTACTCGTTACGTCGCCCGAGGCCCGCGCAAACCTTTCCTTCCACTTTTTTTTTCTGTTTACTTAACGGCTCGGGGGTTACCCTTTATTGGGTAAAGTCGGGGAAACTGATATCCCACGCGACATAAACTTTGGTGCGACTTACTGGTGGATACAGATTTGTATCGGATTTGGTTTTATGGGTAAAGAAAGATTTGAGAGGGAACGGTTGAACGTTGATCTTTATTAGACAGAAAGTTAGATTTGCCAACCGCGGTGGCATAAATTGCCATATAGCAGAATGAGATCATACTTAACTGCTGAAAATATTGTATCTGTAGGATGACGTACTTAGGAACGTAGTGTGTGTAAAACGTATCCAAAAGGCACAATGGTTTGGAGTCGCATAAATGATACATAAATCGAATTGCTTATACCTTTATATTTAAGCTGAGTTGCTTACACGCATGATTAGCGAATAAGATAAGGTTTTAGTTTTCTTCTAATTTCACTTCGCAATGGTAGGTAGGTACATACAGTACTAATCCCATGGTATTTCAAGCGTACAGACTTAAGCTTACCATCAGGCGTGCGCCTGTTCACCACAAACGTGGTATAAAAAAGTGGTATCCACTGACGTCGACCCAATAAACGTTTGATAATAACAGGATCGTAAATCAACGCAAATGCCAGATAAGGTCCGAAGTGTAACACGTCATTAATCATGTCTAAAATGGCCATTAAGAGCCCACAGCTTTCAAAGGACTGCGAAATTCCACTCAAAACTTCAGTAAACATTGTTCGCTCTTTTCAATGGTGTATTCTTAGGAGAGGTCGATGAAACTGCTCGGTAGCCGTTGAAGGGAGCTGGTGTGGTGATTATCCTAACTTAATATTAAACGTTTTTTAATTTAATAATGAAAATAAACAAAGAAGAATAAGAATAGTAAGACCAGTGAGTATAGTCTAACTTCTTCTCTTTCTACCCTCATCTCTTATCGTTGGACAGAAAGGGATGCGCTTGTGATTCTAAGTGTGTTAGACAAAACCTCTACCTCGCAGGTTACCAGTATGACCGGCGCATATGCAGATTTGGTAAAGGTATTATTTGGTAAAGGTACTATTCGGTAGACAGATCCACCAAACCCCCCGGTCCGTGACTCTAGCGGCGTATTCAAATTTTCGTGAAATTTGGCATAGGTATTCATGTAAGTCCGGTGATAACAAAATTAATTTGAAGTGAAATTCTGGTGACGCAGCCGGGACCGTCTCCGCAGAAGGGAACTCTTCAACGGTTTATCCAATAGAATTAAAATTTGGTATACATTATGCAAGATACATGAACATGATATTTTCATTTATAAACGGTTGAAAAAAATGCAAGCTTTTTATTTTATTTTAATTTGAACTCTAAGCTTTCCCGAGATGTTTTTTAAAGGCAGCCAGACAGAAAACAGACGGACAACAAAATTATCCTATAAGGGTTCCTTTCCTGAGGTACACTCTAACATGGTTCTGTTTCACTATGATTTAATACCTGACGTGGCGAAAACATTCTAAGCGACTTCCTTAAAAAAACATCGATATCAAAGGCCAGTCTTATTCACACGGATGCCACATAAATCAAATACAAACAAGACATTAACGCTAAAAGTCGTAAATGGTATGGAGACATACTATTGTTGCAGCCAAACGCCATGGCGATGAATAGCTGTGGTTGCCAATGCGATGGATGCCTTATACAGATTATATTCGGTAAACATGAATCCAGAGGCTTACCATGACGTCTTAATGCGATTCAATCCGACTCAGTTCAGGTTTTAGCTGTCGTTTTTAGTATGCATCTGACAGTCAGCGCACCTAAACTGAATCTGAATTGATTCGCATTAAGTCATGGTAAGGCCCCAGGAATTAGGATCTTCGTTATGCTCGGGAATATTTATATTGCCTACTATAAAAAAAGCCTTAACACTCCGCTACCATAAGGGTACTTAGTACTGGTAGCCGAGTATTTAGATTTTTTTTTATTAATAAGGACGTCAAGAGAAAGGGGAGGCCTTTGCCCAGCAGTGAGACAGAATAAGCTTTTCAAAAAAAACGGACGTCCGAAAAGTAACGCCTGAGTCAATCATTATTGGAAGCCATTTGTGGAGGATCGTCATCTCGCGATTAAATTTTTGTACTGCTACAAAACTACTCTAATTGATGTTTTAACTAACTGCCATTAATAAGCTGAACATAGTTTGAAAGATTACTGACTTGAACTACTACCGCTAATACTTAAACAAAATTAGGCTAAGTGGTATTTGTAAGTGTTACGGTCCTGAGTCTAGAAATAATCTAGATATTGAGAACGCAATGTCATAACACGAAGCATCGTAAAAAATTGATCGATAATTTTATAGACCATAGTACCGCCATCTGTCGCCATAATAAAGTAAGTGCCACAACTTCGGAACTACTGCCTCCGCACACCGAGCTCCCGCGGCGTTTTTTTACAACCCAATGAGCCGTACTGCACTGTTCTGACAAAAAGAGACGACATGCCGTCCTAAGTGGATTACGCCTTCAGAGAAGAGATTTCACGTCACATTTATCCAGCATTGTCTAATCTACGACAATACCTTGTTATGTAGGTGTTGTTCGCAATGAATACCTTGCTTTTTTATTTATTAAAAAACAACTTGGACATCTGCCTGTTGCTGTTTGGATTTGGCGATAAAAAGAGCAAATGTTTGATCAAATGTTTCGTACAATTACATAATCCTTGAACGCTTTTGTAACAATAATCCTGACAACATAGTTGAGTTAAGCCTTACCTGTCTCAGAGTATCATACTGGTTAAATTTAGACATTTTTATTACCTACACAAATTTTATAGGTATTTGAATTTTTGGATCTAACTCGCACTTTTTCGAGTAATTTACCATAATCCATCGCCAATCTTCGTGGCCAACAAATAAAACAAATGACAGACGATTTCGTGTTGTCAATCGCTTCCGAATCGTCAATTTTGAAGTTTAGTGACCGTGTCAATCCGGACACGAAGATTACTGATGCTATTACTAAATACTAAACACGAAAAGGAAGATGGTCACAAGTTTTCACCTGTATTAAATTATCTAGGGGAAAAATAAGATAACAATGCATATTAGCTTCACATACGCATAATCCTCGATAGGTAGAGCCTTTTAGTTAGGTATACAGTTACATACCTATTGTATGTGGTTTAGTGAAAATTCACTTATTACTATTTCACTTCATTTTTCAGTACCATTGGAATGTTTGCTTGAAATGTTTAAATCTACTCCATACTCTACTTCAATAATTAAAGAACACAGTGTAAACAATATTTCTCGTTCTTTATAATTTAGATATAGACACAACAATACTTTAAAAAATATCACAGAACCATCATATCAATACCAAATATAACATGGTATCTACCTCCCAGCATAATGGTTTTCGCAGCCACATTGTCTGCCAAGGAGTCTTAAGCACGTGCAAAACAAAGTTGATTCTATAAATCAAGTATTATTATAAAAGGGCATGTTCGAGTGGCCGAATTGTCGCTTTATGGATGTTATGCCATTCATTACAGGCCATTAAACATATTATAAAGCGTGCAGTATCCCGCATAGACCCCTCGATCTCCATTATACAGGCACATTTTGTTCTACAAACGCTTTCGTTAATGCGAACTCAGGGGTCGTACAACGTTGGTCACGCTACCTCAGATAGCTTTGTTTGGGCGCGATGCGACAAGCCATTCATATATAGGATAATAAATGGCGAATGTTGATAGAAAACAGCCGGTGCACAAAGCGCTCTGATGGTGCCGAAACGCCTCTAGTCTGTTGCTTGGGTTTGATAAGAATTTATGTGTGAAATGAAGGTATTGTGGGGAATTGCACGAGGGCGTGAACTGAGCTGTCATGTCGTAACTTATTTCATTACTTTTGATGATTATAAGTAAATTTAAGACAAAATTCAAAGAGCCAACGCTAAGACACTAACTTAATGACGATTTTGACAGAGCTATTAAACTCGCTATTGAAGTCTCTATTGAACGCTATAAAACAATAAATTGAGCTTACTAGATAGGCCAGAAACAGACGCTATTATCAACCACCAGTGTCGCTAACATTATTTTATACATACCTACGTACATAAATCACGTCTTTATCCCTTACGGGGTAGACAGGGCTTAAGGTAACACAATCTGAAAGCTACGTTTAACATGATTGTGGCGGTAGAAACGAACTATTAACAATAAATAATGTAGGTAAATAATCCCTAAGTGAATTTCAATAAAAATGATACCTAATCTGCAAATTTAAATCTGCAAAGGGTACCTAAGGGAGTTTATTATATTATCGTGAACATGATTAATAACAAATAAATACTTTTCCACAAATTTCTTTTTACACAAACTATTATCGACAATAATTTTCAATTGTAAGTGTCTATTTGAAAAGTAACATTAATACATAGCTACAAAAATATTAAAAAAACTAGCTTCTGCCCACTTCTTTCGCATAGAGTTAGCAATTGTCATGTTTATCGCTATCCAGTGGGAGCTTTGCAATTTAACGGGATAAAAAGTAGCCTGTAACCTGGCTGGGGATTTTCTTGATGGATTAGTAAAGTTTGCATCAAATCCGTTCAGCTGCTTTCACGCGATAAACTCGCAAATATACAGACAAACAGATAAACAGACAAACCGACAAAAAATCTAAAAACTGTTGGAACGTGTTCCGTTACAAATCTAAGTATCCCCAGCCAATTTTTTTAAATATCTTCCATGTACAGACTTTCGAACCTCTTCAGCTTTATTATTGTTTAGATAAACTTATGAACTAAGCCAAAGACCCACGAACAAGCCCACGTAATAAATAACAGAAATAAGAAGTTTCTTTTTTACCCGCAATCCGATTCCGCGAACATCTGCCACCATTCACAAGCAAAGATTAATAGTTCACGACCATTTTTATACATTTCATTCTCTAAAAGCAACGGCAAAGGATTTTATGGCGTGGAAATAACAATTTGCAGTTTTGGTGAAACTTCGTGCTTTGTGCCAATAGAGGGCGTGACCACACTCGGTATGGCAATAATGTTTCTAGGATTCGAAAATGTTGTGAATCCCTGTATCCAAATATTTACTTTCAATGCGCTTCTTTGCGCATGGGCGGAGATTGTTCTATTGAAGACTTTATAGCTTAATGTCTCACAAAATTTATGGAATTTATGTGAAATATTTACCTATGTAAAAAATGTTAAGGCAGATTAAGTACATATTTATGGAAAATCGATGAATGATATTAGTTCAGTTATCGAATAAATGTACCTACTTACCAGCAAACAGCTAAACCAATTTTGAATCGACACTAATTACAACAAGTAAAGGTAGTTATCCATTTGAATACCTACCATTGAGTAGGTAGGTATTTACTTGTGAAAAAGAAAGACAACACACACACAGAACTAGGTACTAAACTCTGAAGATATTTCAAGAGAAGAAGTCAGAAAAACACCACGTAAATTAACAGTACCTACCTACATGATTTAATTATTATTCTTACCAAATTAAAACTGAACTTCAATTCAAACCCAAACTAATCGCGGAAAACTTTTAAAAGCTACATTCAAGCGACATCTGTTATGATTGTTATAAAATAGCAACCGGAGATGTAAACGTCACAAAGTGCCGCCATCTATTGAGCAACACCAGAACTTGAACGTTTCAAAACAAGGGATAACAGATTATTGGGGCGTGTGGCATTTTAGTTCAGCGTTTCATCGATAGATGGCGCTATTATGTTATTAAGTCTAAGGCCTGCCTCTTTTTAGCTTGTAGACAAAAATACTGTCTTCTGCAGTGACAGTGACTTTTTATCTATTCTGTTTGGACTAGGTGATTTTTATATGGGAAAAAGAATATGTTTGAGTATCTATCATATTCATCTAATTACGCACTAACATTTTGAATTCCGGTTTGTCCTTTCTAATTCCAATTTATAATTATATCGAACAACAAATCGATATTTGAAATTCTAAAAAAACCTTTAATATGTTGGATGGTTTTAGAAAAGTGATCTTGTAATTCTGGAACTCTGTAGGTACTTAAGTCAAATTGTGGATTCAAAGTAAAAATAACATGATAGTCTTGAAATGTTTTATTTTGAAAAATTAAATCTTAGTAGGGACTTATTATGGTCCAATAATTATACAATGGCAGGTACACAAGGTACTTGACTCTCAATCCTTACTAATATTATAAATGCGAATGTAAATCTGTCGGTCTGTCGGTTTGTATGTTACGCTTTGACGCATAAACCACAGAACCGATTTTAATGAAATTTGGTAGGGAGGTAGTTTAATCCCGGAAAATCGCATAATTCTCGCGGGATAGCGATAAGCGTCTTCTGCGCAGACGGACTCGCAAGCTAGTTAGGGATATAAAAAATAAACATATCAAATATTAATATCTAGAGACTTACAATAAAACTTAATCTAAGGAATACTCGAAAATATGGACGGAAGTTATGACACAAATCCATCAAAATCAAAATAATTACAAACATTTGAAATATATTTCATCACAAATCAATACCATATTTACATAGAATTATAACTTACAAGTAACTGGTAAAACACTTGGATCTCTAGTTGAAAACACGTGATTTTTTTAAATGATATCTCTCACGATGTTTTCTTGACCTTATTTTTCACTGATACTTTGTGAGATCCTTCATTTCTTATATACTTAGGTACTAAGTATTTTTTTAGGTCAACAGAATATAAAATCAATCTGGGGGCATTCAAGTATTTGAACTGCGGCTCACGAATCAATAAAAAACAGAATCCATAAAAAGAAAAATGCATATAGGTACCAATGATTACGTAAGCATGGGAGGGGGGGGAGTAAGAGGTTTGTTTACTTTTGCTGACAAGGGGAAGGGGGGGGGGGGTAAATAATTGTAAAAAATCTGCTAACGTAATACTTGAATGGCCCCTCTCCATCGTCATCTCAAGTGTGTCCCTTCCACTGCTGGACACAGCCCAAGTATAATTTATACCTACTCTCAGAGTGAGGCATAGAGTTACTCTATACTAAGTACAAACATGCTTTGAAAAGCAGCAGTCATTACAAATGTAACATTTAAAAGTAGATATTTTTTAAACCGTCACGAAACTCTTTCTAGTTGACAGTTCTTTTTTTTTGGATAGTAGCTTTTTTACTTTTTTTAAGTTTTTTTTTTATTTTTCACCTTAAGACTAGTCTATAAAAATATGTTAATACCTATTTACTTAAAATTAAGGACCGTTTAAAAGCAGGCTCACTGCAACTGAGGCTTTGCTTTCTTAGCAATATGCATTCCGTGAGCTCCTAGAACGACATTGCATTACTTGCACTATTTAATACCTTCTTCCACTAATGCCACATAAAATACTCAGAACGACGTTGGTTTGCATGTGTAACAGTTGTCCTCGTTAAACTTTGATAATGATCCCGTAGAAGGATCGAAACGCGTCAGCGTTTGTGTGATGTAAGGGATAACTTTGCGGGTGGTAGGGCCTTGTGCAAGGTCCGTCCGGATCGCTACCACCATCTTACTCGCTAATCCTGCCGCTAAGTAGGAGTGCTTGCACTGCTGTGTTCCGGTGTGGAGAGTAAGACAGCCGGGGAAATTACGGGCACAAGAGGCATTTCATCTTAGTCCTCTAGGTTGGCAACGCATCTGCAATCCCTCTGGGGTTGCGGGTGTCTATGGGCAGTGGTGATCACTTACCATCAGGTGACCCACTTGCTCGTTTGCCTTCCTATTTATATAAAAAAAAAAAAAAAAAAAAAAAAAAAAAACCAAGTTTGTGGGATTTATATGTGTTTTATGTGGCACTAGCGACCCGCCCCGGCTTCGCACGGTATATTATGCATGCATTATACATTATAAACCTTCCTCTTGAATCACTCTATCTATTAAAAAAAACCGCATCAAAATCCGTTGTGTACTTTTGAAGATATAAGCATACATACGGATTTGAGGACAGAAAAAGCGACTTTGTTTTATAATATGTAGTGATTAGTGGAGGAAGAAATTGCCTGAAAACATATATATTTCTCACAGGCTTGGTTATCATGCACGTGAGTAGCGGAGTAGCAAGGTAAATATTTTATGTTCATTGAAATACTGCGTTCTTCGAGCTATTTCATCATTTTAATTTTCAACTAGTAATGTCTCTCTCACACAATCTAATCACTCTCTCTTCCTCATCCGCTTCCACAAACTATGTCGTTAATACTTCCTCTTCCTCATAACCACTTAATCATCAACCCTATTCGAAACCCGAATGTCGTGCTAAAAGCTCATGGACTATATAGATCAATTCTTATTAGATTCATTCTGCATTCTCTGGCTTCTTCCGATCTCGAGTCAGAAAGTACCTACACCTCTATGTTTCAAAGTGTTAAAACCCCCTTTCGTTCGTAAATTGAAATTTTAGTTCACTACTAACGACACGACCTTTGAATATGCTTCCGCATTAATTAATCGAAATACCTTGTATAATACAAGCAATAATAGTCATCATCATCAGCATCTCCAACCTATACACGTCCCAATGCTGGGCACAGGCCTCTCAGTACGAGAGGGCGTGGGCTATAGTTCGTACACACCCTTGAATTCCTTCGCAGATATGTTCAGGTTTCATTACCATGTTTCGAAAAATGAACATATGTTTTCATGCAAGCCTTTTTTCTAGCAAGTCTAAAATGAGCCTGCAAAAATCCGGTCCGTACAATTAAAGCTTATAAATAGCATCAATGTTTGCATCAGTGAAGTTAGCCTCTAGCGTGGTCGGCGCAGGTCTTGGAACCGCCTACAGAGGCGGACTAACAGGGGGCGGAAGGGGCGGCCCACCCCGGGCCCCCGGTCTTTGGGGGGCCCCAAATGCCTCCGCGTTCTCCTGATCAAATCTTAAACAAGACTTCCAAGATCTCTGTGTACGGACAACACTACATATTTTTTTAAGTTGGGGGGCCTCATTTCAGTTTTGTCGCCCCGGGCCTCTGACGGGCTTAGTCCGCCACTGCCGCCTACAGTTAATAGTTGAAACGCCGTCAAGCGCGAGTCGCGGTCACACCCGGGGAATATCATAGCGCTTCGCTCTACTCTGCTCATGGGCAAGGGCTGACGCAGCACGTTACTTGTGGCTAGCTTAGGTACTTGGTGCGGTAACAGTTCATTATATACAAATATCTTAATACA
Source organism: Pandemis cinnamomeana (assembly GCA_932294345.1). Classification (NCBI taxonomy): domain Eukaryota; kingdom Metazoa; phylum Arthropoda; class Insecta; order Lepidoptera; family Tortricidae; genus Pandemis; species Pandemis cinnamomeana. The sequence goes on along the minus strand of OW028715.1, from coordinate 5,417,470 downwards.
CAATGGTTCAAAATACCTCATTATCATTAATGTAAACATGTTAGGTATATTGAAATCAATTATATGCGGCAAAAATCTAATTATTTCATAGAAGAAACGGACAGAATAAATGGCCAAGATCCCAAAATCGTCAATGGGTCCAAAAATCGATTGTACAAATGTTCATAAGTATACAGCAGCGGCGTTAGGGCCACTGACACCCCGGGCAGTAATATTTAGGCGCCCACTTAAGGACAGTATTGATGGTACACAGCCGGTGAGCCAGGAGGCCGAGGCCCCAGACCTCAGCGCCCCCCAAATTTGGCGCCCCGGGCCGTCACCCCATCGCGCCCCCCCTAACGCCGGCACTGTAAGTATAATATTAATGTCAGCAATGCTTGTCAGGCCGAACGACGAATAGCATTTTGAACATTTGGACTCCAGAGTATTCTGTCCGTATTCTTACCATGGTGTCCGTGGTTTACACTTCAGGCAAGCAGTCCAAAGCTTTATCGCTCTTGTTCGGGCGGCGTCCCCGTTTCTGGGTCGGGATGCCCTTTTCCTTCTGCTTCTTCTTATTTTGCGCAATCTTACTTTCATCGGCGCATTTTGTGGTGATTATCGATCTGTAACAAAAGTAAAACTTGAGTTCTAGTTCGTACCCAACTTCACTCACTACATAGTCTATACTAATAATATAAAGAGGAAAAATTTGATTGTTTGTTTGCATTGAATAGGCTCCGAAACTACTGGACAGATTTCAAAAATTCTTTTGCCATTAGAAAGCTACATTATCACTGAGTGACATAGGCTACTTTTTACCGCGGGCGAAGCTGCGGACGGAAGGCTAGTATAAAATAAAGTCGCTTTCTCTGTCCCTATGTCCCTATGTATGCTTATATCTTCAAAACTACACAACGGATTTTGATGCGGTTTTTTTAATAGATAGAGTGATTCAAGAGGAAGGATTTCATGTATAATTCTACGCAGACGAAGTCGCGGGCAGAAGCTAGTAATATTATAAATGCAAAAGTTTGTGACGATATGAGTGAGCGAGTGCGTATGTTTGTTCCGTCTTCACGCTGAAACGACTGGACGGATTTGGATTAAGTTTGGTAGCCCAGATTAAAACATAGGCTAGTTTTTATCCCGGAAAATTGCACAGTTCCCGCGGGATAGCGATAAACGGCGTAGCTGCCTAGAGTCGCAACGTAAATACTTATTACAGAATATACTATATAAACATTAAGTTCTAGTCTAATTCTACGCGAACGAAGTCGCGGGCGGAAACTAGTTTTACCATATAGGTAAGGTATGGGCCATAGTCGAAGAGTTGCGATCGAGTTTACTCGCTACATTTTGATAAAATGTTATCCGGGTGTTTTTAGTTGTTAATCTTGTTGTGTGTGTGTTGCGGTAACTTCCCAATAAGGCTCAAACTGTATTGAGCCGAACTCTATTTTAAGCTAAACAAATGGAAAAATTTGAATTTAATTTTTAAAGTTAAATAGTATGATTTTTTATAGTTTAGTTGAAGTTTTAGTAAAAATGTCATGCGAAACACGTTCATTTTTATAAAATTGAATCTCTTTTTAGGTTACAAAATTTTGAGCGAAATATACTAGGTACCTATAAAATCTCAGTGGAAGAAATATAATGATTTATTATTATAAGTCTGGTGTGCTTTTCAATTTCATTCTCGGATTCGAAAAAATATATCAAAAAAAAACAATTTTTCTTTCTCTGACTTCCGAACAGAAGAAAAACTCGAAGAAAGCAAATTTCTACTAACCTTATCACACTTTGCGGCATTTCGTATCGCCTGGCTATTTCCATCACAATGTCTTTCACTATCACTGGGTTTAGCTGCTTTTTAGCCGGCTTATGGGCGAAAGCTGGAGATGGTTTGCCAGTAACCGAATGTGTGGCCAACACACTGAAAAAAAACATTATTTTTATTTAAAACATTAAACAGATATTTCATGCTGGTCTGGAAATACAGGAAAAAAACATTGAAATTACCAGTTTCTTCTCTTCCCGCGCATAATAATATAGTAAAAGTCCATGGAGGGATAGAGCGAAAATCTTAGGAATCATGTTATAGGAAATGCGGCTAGCAGCCCTCACATGAACACAATCTCTCTCATTCTAAATCTCTCATGCTCACTCACAAAAGACACGTTTAGTGTGATTGTGGGCGTATAGGAAAGGGGAATCAAAATAGTGATGGGTTGCTAGCCGCATCGCCTCTAACATCTTTCTTTCTTACCGAGCTGTAGGCAGTTTGGTTTTACCTCTACAAGACTTTCTAAAGCAATTAAGTCAAATTTCTTGACCCTCAGTGCACCCCTTTCCCTGGTGATTTAGACGGAAAAGAATACCTAGATGACTAGACTAAAATGAATCGAGCTCGCTCGTGCTAGCCGTCTAGATAAGTAGAGCTGAAGGGTCAGGTGGTAATAGCAAAGTCTAGGTGTATTTTGTGTATTCGCCATCTCTTTCTATCCCCATCCTAAGGATCTCCATTTGAGGGACTGCTCGAAACAATGTGTGGTAACAGCTTCAAGCGGTCACTGTTGGGGTTAAACTTGACTCCAACTGCAACACAACTGCTCTCGTGCCGTTCTCGACTTCCCTAGGCAGTCCATCTTAACCTAACCTATGCTATTGGCAGAGTGCAAAGCGGGTGGAGGGGGTAGCCTGAACGATCACAGCGCTCGCTACGGCTAAAATAGTCATTTTTGTCGCTGACTTGAGCTGTCAAATCCATATTGCAGTAAACATTTTTTAATCGTTTTTGAGATAAAAATATGGTCCTGGTAAGATGTGTTGTTGTGAATTGTAATAACACCAAGAAGAATAGCGACTGTAAATTTTACCAATTTCCAAGAACGAGACCAAAGAAATAAGTGGATATTTGCCGTAAGAAAAAAAAAGTAAGTTACCTAACCTCTAAAATTTCACTGAAAACAACAATTTTAATATTATTGGCAATAATTTTACTGACTACCATTGTCCAAAATTGTGTAATATAGTAAAATAACACAAGATTTCATTAATATTTTTCACAATATTTACTTACTTCTTGTTTGACAGCGGTGACAAAATTGTCCATAATGGCCGCCTGTCACGTGGCGCTGTCGTCGCGCTCGGTCCCAATTTGAGAGAAAGAAATGGCGAATGTGATTGGGACTCTAATTGCGTTAGACAATGACCTTAATACCAATAAGAATACGAACCTCCTGGGAAACAAGGCATCGAGGAACGAGCGCGTTGCAAATTTGTAATCCCTCCATCTAATTTTGGCGTATCTTTCCTTGGGTATTATAGTTTGGCCCGTACCGATCGCCACCTACAAAAGAATAAAATATATTTTACAAACTCAGCTTATAAAAATGGAACATGTACTTATTCGAATACTGCAAGAAGTTCAACCGATAGGTACTTATTAGAAAATTGAAGTAAATTACAATTGTAAAAACTTTTCCCCCTTATGCATAAACGTTTTAACCGGGTCTATATGGATAGTCGAACAATTATTTGGTCTAATTTAATGTTTGATCGAATGATTTGATCTAAATTGAATTCATACTGAAACCATCGACATTTCGCAAAAATTATATCTGTCACTTTGATATTTGCGTACATTAGACGCAGACCAACCATTTTAGCTATAACCGGCCAGTAACTGTTTATGCACTAGGGAGCAGACCTTTATAACGTTATAAAAAAAAACGATATAATAGCGGTATATATCGTTTGTGTTTAAAATTTCGTTCAAACAAATTCTATATTCCTTCATAACGTTATATCATATCATAACGAAAAGAAAACCGTAACTTTACGAAATAGCGTTATAGACCTTTAAAACGTTATGAAAAAAACGATATAATACCGGTATATGTCGTTTGTGTTTAAAGAAAACCATAACGTTATGAAATAGCGTTAGGTATAATAACGCTATGAAACTGATTATGAACGAATGACATGATTTGACAATTCACGAAAACAGTACAGATTTGTCATTGCATATGTTTGTCGCACGTTATATAGAGCGGGTGTTACAGAGTGTAAGAAAGAGATGGTCTATAACGTTATTATATCACTTGCCGAAGTATCGATATATATCGCTATTAATAACGTTATAATGAATACCGCTACAGAATAAATAATGTTTTATTAAAAAACGCTATTTGGTAATATAACGTACTGAAAAATAGCGCTACCTAAAAACGTTTTATTGAAAAGTGCTATTCGGTAATCTAACGTTATGAAAAATAGCGTTACGCAAAAATAACGGTAATTAAAGGTCTGCTAGGGAGTTACAAGTAAGTTAATTATGTGGTGTTCTTACGTCGCCAGTGACGTTTCCTTCTTCAACTTCTTCGTGGTTCTTTTCTTCTACGGCCTCTTCCGAAGATGATGATGAACCTTTTTTCGGAACTCCTTGTCGCCGATTCTCTGTAATTGACAATGAAGTAATTTTAGTTTTTATTCACAAACTTTCTGTTATGTTTGGTTTTTTGGACAAAATAATTTGGAGCTTGTTGAACACGTTAATAAAACAACGTAGCTGGTTGCAAACTGAATGCTTATTTAACGGTTTACCCTCACATCCACAAACACAATCATTTACAAACTACCTACAGAGCTTTTTGTTTTTTTATAACAAGGACAGAAAATTAGCAAGTAGGTAAGCATGGTACCTAATGGCACGGAGAGTGGCCGTGGGCACTTGCAACACTGAAGCATTACAAATGCGTTCCTAGCTTAGAAGACTAAAATGAAATATGTATATATGCCAGTAATTTCACCGATTGTCCTTCTCATTGCGGCAGAACAAAGATGGTAATAGCGATCCAAACCGACCCTACACAAGGACCCACTCGCTGAACAAATATACACCCAAAAAAAAATTTACAAATAAAGAATCAGCTTCTCTTTCTAAGTCTAAGAACAAATATTATGGCAATTGAATACAACAAAAATTACTTTAAAAATGCTAGACCAGCGGTTCTCAAACTCCGCGGCACGGCGCCCCGGGACGCCTCCGTAACATTATTTAGTCCTACGGGTCAGACAGATAATTAAATACCAATAGTATAATTGATTAAGTAATGTCTAAGGTACCCTAACACCCATACATAGGTACCAACAGTCCGTATGTACTATGTAGTGTTTGCAACTACAATTTTTAAAATCCAGAAAACTGCTTAGATTAGAGGAGAACATAAAGAATCAAATTAAAAGAGATCGCTCATAGACGTGATTTGTGTGTTAATACTTACTTTGTAAAAGCATTCGTGATGATCCGGCCCCAGAAAACACTTTGACGTTGGCATCCAGGACTTTTAAAACTCTTGCTCGTCTTGCTCTCTTCTTGGGCTTATCTGGCACCCCGGGCTTTTCATCTAGAGGCAAAGCACCACACGCGCGCGCATTGGTTGCGCCACCATACATGAGGCCAATCAGTGCCTCAGCTGCCTCGTGATCTTCGGGGGTCAACGCGGCGTACATTGTTAACTGTTTGACAACATCAAATTTCATGTTTAGATTATTGCTGTGTGATCAAAGAATTATTTTAGGGGGGGGGGGGGTGATGCGGGTAACCATTGCGGTTGATTACAATATAATCAGATTCGAATCTTGATTTGTTTAAACCGTTTTAAATTAAAAGAACTTAGCACAACGTAGAGCCAGATGGATCTTTGTAAGTCGTTTTTACGTTTTAAAAACCTTGGTTACTCTGTTTAGAGCATTTGGATTTTTATGACATTTGATATTCAAGGGGGTTTCGGGGGCGACAAATCGATCTAGCTAGGTTTCATTTTTAGAAAACGTACAAAAAATACCGAAGCTCGGTCATACAGATACTAGTATTAAAACATATTAACGTTATGCCAAAAAATGTATGGTAATTTAATTTTATACCTACATATTTATAGTAGATAGATCCATTATTAAATTTTGCAAAACCTTCCGATTAATACATATTTCACATCAAATACGAAACAAACTTTAAGAATGTAAAGGTATAGTGTTATAAACTTTTATATTACATTATTTCTAGAGAAAAATAAAACAATTACAGTGCTTCCATTTACTTAACTGACTTCTTAACTGAAAAAAAGAAGTTCGTCTAGAGACAATAAGAAAATAGAAGCACTATATATAAAACACTCAATAAATTTGACCATGAAACATGTTCAAACCCGAACACAAATTTTAACTTACCAAATACGACGGTTACAAAAAATGATGAAACTGAAATACACTGACAGTCACAAGCACGACACTACTCGCGAGGTATCAAGATAACTTTCTCACACCAAGACTAGCCACAGACTGACCAGTCCCTCAGTAAGCAGCTCTTTTATAAGTTAAACCATCCCCACCACCCCAAAGATCATCAGGTAGAATCTATAGATATGCGGCTGAGACGAAAAGACTTTATTACCTGCTCCGAAAAGCTTTCAATTGTTTTGGGGTGGTTTCCAGAGATGTTTTCTTTCAAATTGGAAGATTTAAAAGGTCTAACGGTTGCCATTGTTTCACATACTAGAAAAGAAGTGATTAAAGGATAAACCTTTCAGTAAAATAACTGAGGACTATTCTATTCAGTAATTTCAAGAACGCGTTTTATTACCACATTTGATTAAAATTTATCCTTTTAGAAATTACTCGTCCTCGTAATAAACCCATGGTGAAAAAAAAGTTTTATATGTCTAGCAAATTGAGAAATAGTTTTACTTACTTTCCTCAGAGCGTCTAGGCGCTGAATGCACCGGTTAAAATTCGCCAGCCTAATATATATACAGCAAATGCGATTAATGGAAAAGTTCGTTTGAATTGTGAAATCTTCAAACTCGATTTCGAACCTTAGTTTACCGATAATGACTCAATTTGCCAGCAATTACGCGGACACAACTAATTATCGCTATTTTTGGTTTATGTAATTGTAAAAATGGTTTTCAGTCTTCTGAAACGTATGCTTTGGATAAGAATTTAACTAATTAATAACTAGGTACTATTACTTTATGTTTTTTTTTTTAATTTTGAGCATAAGATTTCATTCGGAATTAACTACAGGTGGAGACTGTTTTGGCTGATGCCTTAACTGAATTTGTCTATATCTTAAGTTTTAATTTTAAGCTGTTTGTTTCCCAATAATAATAAATAAATAAATAAAATAAAAAAAAACTGAAGTAATTAAATTTGTACAGTTGTCAATTTTTACGGTGGTCTGGTTCTTATATTACAGAGAAAGCAACCAATTTTGACTTCGTCGATCATTGAGTTTAGCCAAATATTAACGAATTAAGTATGGAAAGGAACTTTTAAACTTACAAGATTCATGTTTCAATTAACTAACGCGATTTAAATTCACAAACTATCAAGTAACAAATATATGTACAAGAAACTCTTGCATCTGACCTAATCTGACTGTTTCGTTGCGAAAAAAGGAACCAACTACTACTAGTAAGTTCCTCTTTTAGGCAGGTTAGGGAGACTTGAGCTTACCTAGGACATTTGCCCACCCAAAAAATACTGTGGTCATTAAATCATAAGTTCGCACCTGGTTGGTGCTCACATTGGAGCTTATTACCTGGAAAGCTTTCAATTGTTCTAGAAAGGTTTCCAAGGACGACTTGTATTGTTTTGTTTCGAATTGGAAGATTTCGAAGCAGGTAGTAACTTAGGCGGCCAGCCCGGATACAGTCATTGTCTTTAGTTTTTAGGGATTATCTTTTATAGAGATAAGCTTAGATGTATCAGAAGACTAAGGAGGCAACATTTTCATAGAAACAAATCGAAAACATGCAACAAGTCGAAACAGAGTATAAAAATGAATTTACTACACATAGAACGCAAATTTATATTATGTTAGTCTGCTAACCTATAAAAATTACTGGCGGTGCCCGTGCGTCTAAGCAGAATATTTAAATTTAATATACAAAAATTTAGTATGAAAAAGTGTAGGGCGCCCGTGGTTTAATCTACTGGCGCTCCGGAGCGCCACGGCGCACAGTTTGAGCATTCCTGACCAGCTAATATGAATAAATTGTATAATCTCTTGTATTCAGGCCTTGTAGTATTTTTTATAGAGCTATAATATTGTACACTACGCACCTACATTGATATCTTATTTGATCTATGTTGTTACGCTTTGAATCAAAGATACACACAGTTGCAGCTTCTTATCTCAAATGAGTAATTAAGGAGTAATGTTGTATTTGGGATATATTATGCATTTTCAACGACATGGCGTGAAAATACTAATGTGTGCGTCGTTCAAATAAATCAACAAGTGCATAGTGAATTAGTGTGCAAGGGTTCATACAAATGGAACGCACACAAACGCTTCCGCGCAGTAACGAAACCCTCTAAGTCACAGTATACACCCAGTAAGATATCTACCAACACAAGCGCCTGCGCAGACGCGCACTCTCCCCGCGGGGAGATGGGGTGAGAATTTATATTATGTAGAGTCTGCGTACAGACAGCGCACGCTTGTAGGGGTGCTAAATAGACGCGTAGTTTGTAGATTACATTCCGGGTTTATACTGTGCCTCTGGCCGGTCTAAGTAGAAGGAATAGAGAAATACCCAAGCCTCGAAAATAACACGCTTGTCGAACCAATACGGCGTCGCTTCCTTTCAATAGATTTCGGCTTTATCACAAAATTGTTTACAATTAGGTACCATGAGAATCACGAATAATTAGTAAAATTCTGTCAAATTAGAAAATAATATCGCATCATTACTGCTAATTAGCGATGCTTGTACTTTATCTACATTAGGGACATTAAAACTTGACAATAATACACAAAATACTCGTTATTAATTATTATCTATCTATCGTTTTAAAAAAACTACAGTTAAGGACTTTAATTACGACGTTTTCGCCCTTATTGCCATGGAATTAAGGTGAAATATCGTTACATTAAGGAATCAATTGGTTTTTGTTGTAATTAAACCGTTAACTAAGTACTTTTTTTTTAACACGACTGTTTCTAAAATGTCCATTAAGAAGAGAAAGACTTAAAAATGATTTGTCTAAATCGCAGATTATAATAATACCACACTAGGTATAAATATACCCCATATCTAAATAAGCCTTGTCTCCTATTTACACAAAACAAATAAAAAAAAATGACAGTCATTGGATGAAAAAATTACTGGCAGCCTAGCCTAGAACCTTTTTATTAATGAAATTAACAGATAATTCAAACCGGAGTTAAAAAAGGAATAAAAAAACTTACCACCACTGCGTGCTTCTTCATAACTCTCGGATAATGGACGACACTTTTAAAATTAGAACGACACTGGGAGCGGACTCGCTCCTAGAACAGACAAAGAGGCACTGACCATAGCTCCCTACTCTGCCAATTTCTCAAAAAATTACCACGCGATAGTTACTTACATTTCCTTTGAAACCCCGGTAGTTTTAGGAGCAGGTAATACGTCTAATAGGCACGGGTGCCCAAAAACTATTATTTTACACTTTCAGATACAAGATTATCTTACAGAACCTTCTACTAAGTTTATCAAGTAATTACAGGTTTTTCTTAGAATACTCTTTTATACACTTGTTAGGAACATATTTTGTTCGGACTGACTAATTATCAACAGCCAAAACGGCCATGTTTAGAAAGGAAGAGATTTCTTTAGTAGCATAAACATGTCCTGAAAAAGAACTGAAAACAAACATTCTGCAACAGCATTGCAAAATTGTACCTACTGATTTTGACAATGAAACTAGAATTTCCAAAGTCTTCTGGAACCAGAGTGACTTAGATATTCTTCACACAAAATCATCATCGTCTCTTAAGGGTACCTAAGGAAGAATTCATGGGTTCCGGACTTCCCCCCTCCTGCCCTTAAGTGTTATAGACAAATCAATAGTAAATTCCTAAATACAAAGTAATTCCGGTCTAGGGGGGGAGCTGCTGGCGTCCTGCCCCCCATCCCCTACCCCCCTTTGCACACAGCTGCACGCCTACAAGTGCAACCTACGCCTACAAGCAAATTCGTTAGACAAAGCATGCACGCACACACAGAGGCAAGGCAATTCACTTTTAAATTGAATTCACTTTTCCGATCTCAGAACTTGGTCACTCAGAAAAAAGAACTCAAAGCTGGCGAAGACGTCAATTGGCATACCTAATCGAACTGTGAACCTCCTTATATTTCGAGTAAAAATCAATGCACATCTACGTAAAATATATCAAATAAAGGAAAAGACACAACGCTTACTAAAAATTACACTAAACCAAGAAAGTGTCCCTTCTGTATGGCTTATAAAATACTAGCTTCTGTCCGCGACTTCGTGTGCGTAGAATTATACATAAAAACCTTCCTCTTGAATCACTCTATCTATTAAAAAAACCGTATCAAAATCCGTCCTGTAGTTTTGAAGATATATAAGCTATGTATATAGGGGAAGCCTATGTATATAGGGACATAGGGACAGAGAAAGCGACTTTAATTTATACTAGGTATGTAGTGAAGTGAAATGAGATAAAAAATAAAAAATGTCCCTTAATCACCTACGATCTTTAATTATTCGCAAATCTCATTAAAGAATTTTTATTGTTCATCTATTTACTTAATTATTTGTTTGTGTTTGTTTAACGGTATGTATGTTTTAAAGCATTAAGTAATTATTATTATTAACTTCCACGCTAGTTTGAGAGCAAAGAAAAACAAACAATGTACCTACTCGTAGGTACTAGTTGCTTCAATTCCGCGCAGATGGTAAAAGTCCAATGGGTGACCATCTTAGAAATCATGTTGTAGGCGATGCGGCTAGGACCCATCACTATTTTGATTCCCTTTTCCAGCTATACGCCCACAATCATGCTAAACGTAGCCTTTAGGTCTTATTACCTTAAGCTCTGTCTACCCCGTAAGGGATAAAGACGTGATGTATGTATGTAGTACCTATGCAAAAGATATTCAATGTATGAGTAGGTACGGCTGTTTTGAATGGCTTGACCTCACTCTAAAACATTATATCAAAATTTGTTATGCTAACTGTACTTTATATGAAATTCACTTTATATCATAACTTAATTTTAGAATATAATGCATTATACTTAATGTGTGTTATATGAAATGTTATTAGATTAAAATAATCGTTATAGAAAGTGATAATTATAATTATAGTTAAATTTTGTTACATGATTCAATAATTATATCACATACATACATAAATCACGTCTTTATCCCTTGCGGGGAAGACAGAGCCAAAGGTAACAAAACCTGAATGGTGGCAGTATATAGTGTATATAGTTGGAAAGGGGAATCAAAATAGTCACGGATTGCTAGCCGCATCACCCATGACTCCTACGATTTTCGCCGGTTCCCTCGATGGGCTTTCACCACCCCGGGAAGAGAAGCAACTGTTATGTTTTTTCTTTGCTCCCAGACCAGCACGGAAGTCGAATAAGCATTACAGTGACTAATATTATCTATACTTAATAATATTATAAAGAGGAAAAATTTGATTGTTTGTTTGTTTGTTTGCATTGAATAGGCTCCGAAACTACTGGACAGATTTCAAACAATCTTTTGCCATTAGAAAGCTACATTATCACTGAGTGACATAGGCTACTTTTTACCGCGGGAAAATACCTATTTCCTACGGGAAAATTAATTTACCGCGGGCGAAGCTGCGGACGGAAGGCTAGTAGCAAATATTTTTATACCCATCGTTACGCACCCCATATCGTGTGATTCCCTTTACACTAACAGTAATTTATATGAGAGTGAAAGAAACGGTTATGTTACGTAATTTCAAATTACGGTATGTCAAATTTCAGAGGAGCTCCCCACTCCCCAGCTCATTAGTCAGAACGAAGCACTTGCGCTCCTTTACATAGTCATGAGGCTTTGTCGGAAAACCTAGTTTCAATGCACGATTTAAAAATTCTGTGTGATGTCTCGTTTGTAGGTGTTCAAAAACAAGGCCTCAGATAGTTTCACAAGTTTGTTATTGACCACAACTTGGAGCATTTTGAGTGGTGAGATCTCGTGGTAGAGACCGATAGAAATAACAAGGAAAAAGCCTTTGTCTAATGAGGCACCAATTGGCAACAGAAATAATTGAATTACTTAATATAAGGGTGGCATTCTACTTGGCGTATTTATTCAAATACTAGCTGCTGCCCGCAACTCCGTCTGCATAGAATTCGTTTATCGCTATCCCGCAGGAATGACGCTATTTTCCGGGATAAAAAGTAGCCTATGTGTTATTCCAGACTATAATCTATATATGTTCCAGATTTTATCCAGATCTGTCCACCCGTTCTGGCGTGAAAGAGTAACAAACATCCAAACATCCATACTCACAAACTATCATATCTATATATATAAAAGAAAGTCGTGTTAGTTACACTATTTATAACTCGAGAACGGCTGTACCGATTTGGCTGAAAATTGGTAGGGAGGTAGCTTAGAACCAGGAGACGGACATAGGATACTTTTTATCCCGATTTTCCCACGGGATTGGAAAATTCCGAAATGTTGTACTAATAAAGCTACAGACATTAAATTTAGCATGTCTACACAATACACATTATTCCTTGATTAGTAGATATAAAGATGCACTTACAAAGGAATTTTTCAAATTTAAGGTGGAACAAAGTTCGCCGGGTCAGCTAGTTTATAATATTAGTAGGATTTGCGTAAATGAAGGGGATGCACTATATTGTTTCTAGCGTATGCAACGAATATGTCAACAGCGCAACGCGAACACGAAACGCCAAGATGTGACAACATTAACTTCGATGTTCCATAGTTTCTTTTAAATCACACTTTACTCAAGCACAACATTACCTACTTATCAAGTGTTACCTCTGGCATAGTGTATGCCAGTAATATGTTGACAGAAATGGGGTTCGTCGACTAATCCCCTGAAAGATTAGTCACGTCACTTCTAACGCTTTACAAGTTTGGACCATCGACCCAAAAACATTCAACCTGAAGGTCCATAATTAGAATTAGTTTTTGTGAAAATACCCAATTTTAATAAGTATTCACTTTATATCCCGGAAAATTGCATAGTTCCCGCGGGATAGCGATAAACATGTCGAAGGTCGTATCGTAGCTGCCTAGAGTCGCGACGTTAATAATTATTGCAGAATATGCAAGAATATGAAAGAAAGAAAGAAAGAAGACATTTATTCCTTTTTGCAAGTCACACAAATAAAAGAGAATATACACAATTTTATAGAAAATAATCAAGACAAGAAAAAATCATGAGCGTTGTGTGTGTCTTCGCAAAAGTGAAACGGTCGCTGGCTCAGCATTACGCTGAGGTGTTAGACACCTGCAGCACTGATTCAACATCAGTTCTTAAGTCTAATTCTATGCGGACGAAGTCCCGGGCAGAAGCTAGTCTTAAATGAAACACCGCAGACTGCAAATACAAAATGGCGGCAAAATGTTACTCGCCCCTAAAAAAATTGCGTGGTTTCGAAACGAACAAACTCTTTCATACAAAGCTTGCTTTTGCGTAGACGGTGACACCGCGGTTGCCGTGTTATTTATTTTAGAAAAGGAAAGCTGCTGTGAAAAGGCAGCGCATTCTTGTGCAGCGTCCGGCAACGTCGCAGCTGCTTCGTTACGTCTCACTCCCACTAATAGCGTTGAATATTAGTTGGCGAGGGACGGGATACGACTTTCGCATTAAGATTGGGCGGGCGGTAAATCACGTGACGAGAGAAGTAGCCAGCTTTCGTAGCCACCTAAAACATTAAGCATATAATATTATACTTCGTCTGCGTAGAATAATACATAAAAACCTTCTTCTTGAATCAATCTATCTATTAAAAAAACTGCATCAAAATCCGTTGTGTAGTTTTGAAGATATAAGCATACATAGGGACATAGGGACATAGGGACATAGGGACAGAGAAAGCGACTTTGTTTTATACTATGTAGTGATATATGCAGTGATATTCATTTGCAAAGAATAAGTAGGTATAACAATGTCATTATGAGGTACAGAGACAATAGGTGGCTTTCTGTACAACTTTATCATACTAGCTTTATTTATTTTCATGTAAATAGTTGCCAAGACAAGACTATATGGCTCACGCTGTTGAAAAGTTACCAAATCTTTTGTAGAACCAAGCTTCTAACTCTACCCGCCCTAACTCTACATTTCTACAAAAATTCTACATACCCATTAATCAAAACAATATGTGGCCTCAACATGCATTAGCTTTTGTAGTACCTAACTTCTTTCAACGTAAATGAGAACATACAATGAGATTTTTCGAAATTTCCTAGGTTCGTTCGATAAAATCCATTTCTTATCTAAAGATTCACGCGAGTGAAATCACTGGTAAAACGAATACTTACTCGTGGTGTTTAATTTTCTGGGTAACTCGCCAACACGGATGCATTCCATTCCTTTTTCAAGTCGGATTTCTGTGATCAGCTAGCTTCGGGCGACCATTGTTCTAGTTGAAAGGATTATCTTTTACAAACGTTTTAAATGCTAGAAGGGTCATTTTAATACCTGGCTTATCAGGTCATTCAATTTTTTTCAGATAAGAAACTAAACGGGTCAAATTCGAATAGGTAAATCGAAAAAACCCACAATCTTGCTGAACGTGGCCTGTAGATCTCGCACTAGGCTCTGCCCCGTATGGGATAAAGACGTGATTTGTGTATGTATGTATTATTTAAATATATGTAAATCGAAAAAAAAAATATCTACTGCGAGTTCTGTTACCTTGTTATGCTAGTATATTTCACTTCTGCAATTAAGTTAAACTGAGAAATGAGCCAGAGTTTGGCCGGTAATCTTGTATAGGTAGAATAATAATTTTCTATATGTAGAATAATAAGTCACATTCTTTCGTATTACTCACAATTATTCATTCGTATTTAAAACTGGCTGTTGCCTATGCGACTCCATCCGCAAAGCATTTGTTTACTGCAATCCCGCCGGAAACTATGTTTTTTACGGGACAAAAAGTAGCCTGTGTGTTATTCTAGACTAAGTCTAAATGAAAGAGTAGCAAATATCCATAAATAGATCCATACACATTAACAAACTTTTGCATTTATAATATTAGTAGAATTACGGTATTTTTTTTATTAAAAAAATAAAAACAAGCCAGTGTGACAATAAATACCACTGCGACCAAATTGGAGACGTTATGACAAAAGCAGTGGCGTAGCTACCTAGGGACTAGGCGGGGCAGTGCCCCGGGGCCCTCAAGCTCAGAGGGCCCTCGAATCCTTACCAGAAAATCTCGATCGAACTATTATTATTAAAACGTAACCAGTTTAGATAGTAGTGGGGCCCCATTTTTTGATTTGCACCAGGGCCCTTGGTTACCTAGCTACGCCACTGGACAAAAGGTCAAGAGTACCCAAACCGACGAGTATACGAAGAGATTTACGAATGTAGATGAAGCGACGAAGGTATGTCAGGATCGTAGCAAGTGGAACCAAAATAGTCTCTGCCTACTCCAACGGGCGTAACGGTGTGCATACATGTGACACCAAATAGATAGCAAACCCCATGGCCTCCGCGAGAGGAGACCGAGGAGAGTTGACACAGAGGTGAGTTGATACCAAGCCGATTTCTTTGCGCCTATGACAGTTAGCGAGGTCACAACTTCACACAAACTGTGGAGTGTAGAAAGAGCAACGAATTAGCGAAGCTACCAGCCCGATAAACTGTCAAAGTTCAGAAAACGGCTTTGTATCAACTCGCCTCTGTCTCAACTCTCCTCGGTCTCCCCTACTACATTTCCTCAATGATCGTGGCCTCGTTAAAGTCTTTTTGCGAACGATCATTTGCGTGGCTGCGGCGGGGGAGTCCTACATAACCCTAGGCATAACCGAGCCTAGGGCTTCCATAAAGATTTCCTCTCCGTTAAAAAAAAAGAGCGGCTGCGGCGACTATTGTTTTAATAAACGGTTACAATTATAATACAAATATTCTTTATTGAACATCAAAAGTCAGTACAGCGAGTTTGCAAAAAGTATAAAAAGAAAAGGAAGGCGAAAGTCTTAGGAATCATGTTATAGGCGATGCGGCTAGCAACCCATCACTATTTTGATTTCCCTTTCCACCTATACGCCCTTAATCATCAGGCTAAACTTGGCCTTAAGGTTTTGTTACCTTAGGCTCTGTGTACCCTGCAAGGAATATAGTCGTGATATATGTATGTATGTATAAAAAGAAATAACCGACAATGCGGTCTTTATCTCTGACAGACAACCATTTAAGATAGATACAGAAAATAAATTGAACAACTTATTCAAACCCAAACTCACTCAAACTATTTATTCCATAAAAATGTTGTGACGAAGGTGTTAATATGTATATAGTTTCAAATATTTGCCCTGTAAGGGCACAGCAATTTATTATAAAAAAATAATCTTAAAACTAAAACTTATTATAATTACAATGATAATAATATTATTGGTATCCCCTTATTTGCTATAAAATCAATGGCTATAAAATCACATTCTATAAAACCATTTGCTATAATGATTCACTTTCTATAAATTCAGATGCTATAATCATTGCTTGCTATAATGCTCACTTGCTATAACACTTAAATTCTCTAAAGTTACTTTCTATAAATTCAAAATCTATAACATTCATTTGCTATAATATTCATTTGCTATAACATTCATTTGCTATAATATTCATTTGCTATAACACTCATTTGCTATAAGGATTAGATAGTATAACATTTGTTTTCTATAACTATTGAAATCTCTAAACTTTACTTAGGCAGCGGTACTACAACTGAAAAGTCGCGGAAAAGGGGGGTGAGGGGGGCAGGGCCCCCCGCATGGGGGGCTCGGGGGCGCAGCCCCCGCCATTAGAAAAACACGTTACCAACATCCAATTTAAGACAGATAGGTTTGTTAGTTACCTTGTGTCCTTCAGAGCAGAAAATAGGAG
Source organism: Pandemis cinnamomeana (assembly GCA_932294345.1). NCBI lineage: Eukaryota > Metazoa > Arthropoda > Insecta > Lepidoptera > Tortricidae > Pandemis > Pandemis cinnamomeana. The sequence continues at coordinate 5,400,547 of OW028715.1, read as the reverse complement.
CCCCGCGCAGCGGGGCTCTTTCGACCTCGCATTAGGATGCCTGGCTGAATTTAAGGAATCAGTAGAGGAAATATTTGTAATAGTGTATAATTTTAGAAGTATTTGTAATAGTGTATAATTTTTAGAGTGTAATTAATTGTAATTCTAATGTCCCTCAGAGCAGAAAATAGGAGCCCCGCCCAGCGGGGCTCCGTCGACTTTACATTTGAACACCTGGCTCTGTTTTATAGATTTTGATGCTTATAGAATGTGAATGTTATAGATTTTGAATGTTATAGATTATGAATGTTATAGAAAATAATCATTATAGAAAACAATTTTATAGATTTTGAATGTTATAGATTATGAAATTATAGATTTTGAATGTTATAGATTATGAATGTTATAGATTTTGAAATTATAGATTTTGAATGTTATAGCATGTGACTTTTATAGCAAATGAATGTTTATAGCAAGTGATTTTATAGCATATGAACTTATAGATTTTAAATTTATAGCTTTTGATTTTATAGCAAATAAGGTAGACCCAATATTATTATGGCTCTTGCACTTAGTATCTAATTAGACGATTTCGAGCAACAAGTACCTACCTACTTATTTTACTAAGCAGTTAGCTTCGGGGCGGCTACCATTGTTTTACTTTAAAGGATTTTCTTTAAATGCTATCTTTTTTTAAGAATTCGCAAATCCCTCATAAAATTCTTTAAAAAATTATGTTCAAAGAATCATAAAAACTATTAGTGTAATTTAAAAAAAAATCTACTGGTAGATTGGAATCTTTAATTGCCTTTATACTTATGATGAAGGTTTTTTTATATACTACACAGCTTGTCTCCGAAGATCACCTGCAAGCCCTGCAACAAAAACACAAGGAAATTAAAAAAATAAAATATTTTTTATTGCTCACACTAATATTAGAAAGAGAAAAAATAGGTTAATATCCAGCGATAGACAAAGCCAGTAAGATGACTTACAGTAAGTTTCATTGTACTTACATATATTATTATCATCAAAAAATGTAAATATGAAAAATACGGGCCAAGTTTAAAAATATGCGTGGTTGTTGTTGATAAAATATTTGAGCTCTGCACTGTTGTTAATGGTAAGGTGAGGTTAATACAAGTAAATAGTACATCTTGATGCTAGAAAATCAGATGCGGATATTTTGAGGAACGATTATTTTCATCGTTGTTAGTTAGTTTAAGGCATACTTAATGCATTACAGTATCGAATGCAAGGAAGGTTATAGTTGTACGGCAATGGTAATTATTACTTTTGTATAAAACAAAAAAAAAATAACCATACAATACTTACATATAATTTATGTTTGTAATTGATTCTTATGTTATTAAAAACACCCTGAAAATATCCGCACCTAATTTTCTAGCACCTTGTAAATAATGTTAAAATTTATTTTGGAACACACAAGATTCTAAAGGAAGTGTAATTATCATTTTCATATTAGAGTCGTAAAGCAGTCTTTAATTATGTAGCTAAATACAGTTAGCATAATTAAATTTACTACCGACAGTTCCAATCACTTGGACATTGATTCATTTGTTTCGTTAATTTTATATTTTTCGCCATTAGCACGGTAATTACCGAGAAACAACAATGTTTATTTAACATTCACTTTCGGACGTTTGTCCACTTTAATTTAATATCAAACAACCCCGTCTATCTTGTTCCTAATCGGTTTAAGTCCCAACAGTACTAATGACATTAGCAAGTCACGTGCCGTGGCTCTGATCTGTCATTCATGCTGGCCTTTTGTGCACTGTTTTGTCTGCGGTTGAATTAAAAATAATTTAAGTTTTTTTTTTAATTATGTACTACACTCCTTATTTTTTTGAGTATCAGTGGACTGAGTCAACTTTGGGCGGCCAGTTCCACACAAAGGCAATCATTGGTGAGTAAAAACTTGCATTTAAAACACAAGTATGTGGAACGAAAGCAAATAAAACTCCAATTATAAATCTTGTCAACGAGAAGAAAATTTACTCATAGCTATAGTTTTATAGCAAAATACTGATTATGATTAGATTAGATTAGATTAGATTTATTTATCACCCTTTTAAAAGTACAATTAAATTTCAAACATAAGTAATTCACAAAGGGATCGTCATGAGTGCTGTGCTTTCGAAAACCGGATCCCATATTCTAATTCAGGCTTGAGCAAGTATTTGATGATTCATGAACGTTTATTCCTGAGTCATAAATGATACATGTATCTACTTAAATCGTATTTACTTTCCTTATTATAGAAATATTTGTATCTGTCGTGTATTAATTAGTACTTAGCTATCAAAAATAGAATTAGCTCTAGTAAATTGTGTAATTTATATGATATTAATTTAATTACTTACCCGAAACACTAGGGTTCCAGTTTTGCTGGTAAGTCCTACGAGTAGGAGTACCGAGTCTAATTAGATTAACCATCAATATATTATGAAAGAACCAGCTTATTAATTTCACGATTTGTACGTACCCTTTTTTGTATGTACGTTTGTAAATAAACTCAACATATACTAGACCGATCATTAAAATTATTTCACCATTAGATTGCTACAGTATCCCTTAGTAACATAACGTAGGTATGTAATTCTGCGCGGACGAAACGCTACAGCTAGTTGCAATGATCATCCTTAGGCCTCCCCCATAGACCTCCAATTGCCTCAGTTGGAAGCGGCTTGCATTCACCGTGAACCGACTATAGCCAAATCATCCGTCCCTGTTGGTGAACTTCTTACGCTACGCTTGCTAATTGTATTGTATCAACTTGTTTATCAATATGGTCCTCCGCAAAGTAACATCTGATTCGATACTTGAAATAGTGTACAATCAAATAAATTCGCCTGCGAAGTGCATTGCGCTTATGATGCAATCATAACTTAATCTGTTCTCACGTAGGTATTATACGGATTCATGTGTCTGGGCAACTGGTCAAAATCCTCTTACTTTTCCCTGGTTAACAGTTCACAAAAATCCTCGACGAAGCTAGCTCAATTCCCCTTAGAATGGTTCACAAATCGACAACACCTAAAAATGGCTAAAAAAATGAGATACATTTGTGTAGATGTAGTGGTAATATGTCAGTACACGCTAATTTATGTTGGAACGCTTCACACAAACGTCAAAATAAGCGTATTGACACATTACTACTACACGCGCTCAGTTCTTTTCAGTTTTTTTATGTATACCACCGGCACCGCGAGGGTGATTTCTATTGTATTTGCTAGCAGGCGACTTCACGGCCAGAATGGGAGTCCTACAAAAAAGGACCGAAAACCCAGCCAAGTTAGTATGCGCATGCGCTGTGAAGGGTTCTGTTAAAAGGAAGCCAAATCCGAAGAAAACAAGAAAAGTATTATTATTCGCTTTATTTAATTCAGTTGCTGTCAAGATCGTAGCAAGTGACACAAAGTAGTCTCTGCTTATACCTCTCTGTATGTATGTATGTTTAATTCGGAGTACAAACAAACAGTACAAAAATTACACGGTAAATAATAAAACAATCCAACATGTATTTTTTAATTTACCGATTGTCGCAATATAAACTAACCGCACTGACTTAATATAAATTAAATTCTAGTTAAATTCCAAACAAAGTTAAGAAAGTACTATAGAATGCCTACAAATAGTCTTATTTCAAAACAGCATTGTTCAAGGAGAGCTAAACGCAATAACAGGTCACAGATTCGCAAATCTTCATTTCCAGTGCATCATTTAAGTCGGCTATGATACATATTGCAGGCTAGACAGAACGGACCCATTTGACAACGGAACCAAAAATGTTTGCAAATCGGCCATAACAAAAGTAGGTATTAAAAAAAAACAGCAACACATTGGGACAATACTTTTCGAACTTGCCAATTTTTTGACGTAGTTACCATTCTCAGCGGCGCCCAAAAACGTTCTTATTAATATGTTTTTAATGGTCAATATAGACAACTCCACAATCTCTTGTCACTATCTACACATACCACTGTATCGTTAACAACAAATTATTTGTATCCAACTAAATACTTATTATATGTTTTCCTGACAAAATTGAATAAGAATCGAATAAGAATCTTGCTTGATGATGCTCAATGATCCTCTTTCAGACTACGATAATAAGAGTAGACAACGAACAAAATGGACTAGAATGTTTCTTATAAGACTAGCTGTTGTCCGCGACTTCGTCTGCAAAGTATCCGTTTATCGCTATCCCGCGGGAGCTACGTAATTTTCCGGAATAATAAGTAGATTTAGTTATTTCGGATTAATCTGTCTATATTCCAAATTTCATCAAGATCGGTTCAGCCGTTCTGACGTGTAAGAGTAAAAAACATCCATACATACTCACAAACTTTCGCATTTATAATATTAGTAGGATAACATTAATAATACGGGACGGATGGGACGTCCACCCACAAGGTGGACCCGACCTCATTAAGATCGGAGGATCGCGCTGGATGCAAGCCGCTTCCAACCGATCTTATTGGAGATCTAAAGGAGAGGCCTATGTCCAGCTGTGGACTTGTAATGGCTGAGATGATGATGAACATTAATAATTGGCTTTTTGGTCACAATAAATGTCTTAAGCGCCTTCAAGTATCAAATATTACTTACAAGATTAGTTAATTTGCGTTACGTGGGCTAGATGGCGTTGGGAAATTTCCAACACTAATTGAGTAAATGTCTCAATTTTTTTTCATTCCTTTTCCATTACTTCTCCATAGACACTTGCATGAGTTGGAAAGGTGAAAATCGTAGGAATCATGTTTTAGGCGATGCGGCTAGCAACCCATCACTAATTAGATTCCCTCTTCCACCTATAAAACCACAATCACGTTAGACGTGGCGTTTAGGTCTTGTTACCTTAGGCTCATTCTACCCCGTAAATCTTAAAGACGTGATTTATGTAGGTATGTTATCTTTTTAAAAGAAATCGTGAAATTGTAAAATTTTGTTTGAAGACTCATACAGCGGTCAGTTTATAAAAATACCATCTTATTAGTAAGCACTAGAAATTCCAATTGGAGGAATGTTTCCTAACGGATTTTATGTTTGCAAAAGAGGAAGCTTCATAAATCTTATATGAATGAGCTGTGTACGAGTATAATAAAACTAAACCGGATAGTACATACACATACATACATACATGAATAACGTCTTTATCCCTTACGGGGTAGACAGAGCTTAAGGTAACAAGACCTACAGGCCACGTTTAGCAAGACACAGAGGGCGTAGAGGTGGAAAGTGGAATCAAAATAGTGATGGGTTGCTAGCCGCATCGCCTATAACATGATTCCTATGATTTTCGCCCATTCCCTCGATGGGTTTCTACCATTTGCGCGAGAAGAGAAGCAACTGGTACTGACATTCTATGTTTTTTCTTTGCTCCCAGACCAGCATGGAAGTAGAACCGGATAGCACTATAAACTAAGATAATCCTGTATTTAGATGCCAAAACAATAGGAGTTTCTGGGTACCCGCTGTACCTGATAGAGTTTATTACCTGCTCCTACAACGATAACGCAGTTTATAAGGAAATGTGAATAAGCATCGCGTGGTGGTTTTTAGACAAATTGGCAGAATGGGAGGCCATCGTCAATAGTGTTTGAAATACCCTTCAAGCAGGAGCTCTTGCTAGCTATGTAAACTTTTTACAAGTGGTTTTAGTCAGTTGTTACAGCTAGCTAGCGTTTTTGGTAAGTTTATGTGCAGAAATACAGAATTAAACAACATATTACAGCTATGCATTAATTTTTTAAAAGAGCCAAACATCATTGTCGATTTTACACCATATCGGTACTATTCCTAAGTATATTGTATTTCTTCCTATTATATATCTACGTGTACCGTATGTGTGTAAATAAATGTTTCTCTCTCTCTCTCATTGTCCAGTGAAATAATGATACCTAATTATTAATCACAATCACCGATGCTGCCTTAATTGATTAGGTATCTAACAATTTTATAATTTAATTTCTAACCGTTATTTTTTGACAATTATTATCTAAACGCAGAGATAGGGCCCAAACAAGCGCCGCAAAACACCTTCCTTCTTTTCCTTTCTTACAACGTCAAGGGTATTTTTTATCCTATCTTCTTAGACCTTCAGCTATCGATCTGCAAACATCGCAATGAACGTCCGTGTATTTTTTTTTATATGAATAGGAAGGCAAACGAGCACGTGGGTCACCTGATGGTAAGTGATCACCACTGCCCATAGACACCCGCAACCCCGGAGTTCGCAGGCTCTAGCCGCCTGAGTTCTTTAAAATTTTCCAAACTGCTGTCAAGTAGCGTCGATTAACGTAGCATCGCTTGCAGCACCCCTCACCTGCTCCCGCGTCGGCGCGCGCGCACCAATTAACGGACTACTTAAAGAGCTGCGTTGATTCTCCAAAAAGTTATTCTGCGGTTAGACGTTGAACGTGGAAGTTCTCTTCTACTTCGCTTGTGCTATGGTTGAGGTTAATAATTTGCTGTTTGTATTGAACAATTGGCCTTGTTGGTGAGTTTATTTTTTATTTCTTTTCATTAGGTGTTGGCGTTATTAACACCTAAAGATGAAAAACTTAAGTAAAAGTCCTGTTGTATGTGCGAATTAGACAAATTGACGTTCGAAATTATAGACCGACGAGACCGACCGCTTAAATGAGTCCTCGCTCGCGCGGTACAGGGACCAAGAGAGGTGCGGGCGGGTAGTGCGCCTGCCGCCCGCACCTCTCTCGGTCCCCTTTGTCGTCCTACCTCGCGCCTCAGTGCCGCGCGGGAGAGGACTCATGTAAGCGGTCGGTCTATAGAGTTTCATTGGAAAATATTTTGTTCATAACTAGGTAGGTAACACTTAAACTAAAATAGGTACTATCGGAAATCTTTAACTAATATGTTCGTATTTAGAGGTTTACTTAGCAAGAAAAACTACAAAACGGTAAGTGGACTTTTTTCAACACCTAAGTTCTCATCCCATTAATCAAAACTAAATGCCGCTGTTATTTATTTCGCATCTATTTGTTTTTGCCGATATAAGGTAGAATTACAAATTAAAAAGTGTATATTTAAAAAAAAATGTAGAAGGAAAATTATGAATCCTGCAAACAACGCACGTAATGCCAATTGGCATTGTTCATTTTTTTTAAGCTGTGCTTTTAACTCCTTTATTTGATAAAATGGACTATTTCAAGCAACTAATTTGTATATTATGCTTTTACGTAGCTTTGTTAATTAATAATAAATATTTTTTCGCTGTTTGATAATTCGTGAATTTAGACAGAATCCCAATCGCCTTCGTTCGGCTGGCTATAAAAAAAAACGGCTTTGTCTATGGTTTTGTAGATTTGTCAGTGACACGCGACAGTTGCCGTTGCCAAACTTTTTTTTTTCATTTTTGTGGCAAACATTCGATGCTGGATTCTGTCTAAAAACCCGGTCGTTCGGTCAAACAAAGGTTCAAAGTACTTTTACAAAAATATCTGCAATCATAAAGTATTTTTGAAATCGGACAAGATAAATCCGATAATTGATGGTTTTCCTCGAAATGGTTTTCGAATTGGAGCATACTAAAAAAAATTAACAATGCCAATTCTGTACTCTCAAACAAACGTTCGATGTCTCTCAAGATTGTTCACCCATTAGTCAATAGATGGCGCCACAAATAAAAAAATATTTACCTATTCTTCGTGCCCAAAATATAGCGCTGCACTCACGCGTTTAACATTGTATACAAATATTTTTCTTTTAATAGGCAGTTAGTTTTTTTTCTTACAAATTTCAATCTTTTCTCGTCGTTTAAACCTTCCCTGGACTTGCACAAACACTTCAAAACCAAAATTAACGAAATTGGTCCAGCCATTTTCGAGTTCTAGCGAGACTAACGAACACCAAATATTTAATTAGGGTTCCGTACCCAAAGGGTAAAAACGGGACCCTATTACTAAAACACCACTGTCCGTCGGTCTGTCAGCTTTATCTCGCGAACTATATCTTTATGTCTGTCTGTCTTTATTAGTAATAACTAATATAAAATGACCTCGCAATGCTTAGGAGGCAGAGATCTGCTGACACAAAATTTTATGAATATCAGTGGCGTAACTATAGGGTGGCAGGGGTAGCAAAATGCCAGGGGCCCCTAGCTCTAAGGGGCCCCGAACTGGCTTGGTTTAGAGCACAGAAGGGACGCTGATGCACTACTTTATATTGAGGAATCCCCATCTGACGAATTTCCCACGGGCCTCAGACGTTATAAGTTACGCCACTGATGAATTATAATATATGGCAAGTGAATACTTGCCGAATTTGTTCAAAACCCTCGGTGCGTGAGTCCAACGCGTTCTTAACCGGTTTTTATACATACATGGATGTACGTAGTGAGTTAACTACTGAATTCAAAACAACTGAACTCAGCAATACTTAGGTAGGTTATTAGGTACCTTAAAATTTAGTTCTGTTTTTGTCTCGTAGGTCTTTCACGACTAAGAGGGAACGGGCGTTGGAACGCAAACGCATTGATGCAATGGTGGACGATTTGATCGAGCGGGTGGCCCTCGAATACAAGGGGACACGGGGGAATCCGTGGAGACGTATCCGCGAATACCAGAAAAATCCATGGACTTACCTGCCTCCCCTTCTACGTCAGTTATCAGGTAAGTTTTTTTAAGAACCAATTGCAAGTTGATTTTTCATCTCTCATCCAAAATGAGTAGACGTTCAGTATAACGTTAAATCAAAAAATTTAAAACACCCCACGCATTAATCGAGTAATACGTAAATAATAAAATAATTCAATATTATGCCAAATATGCCTTTAATCTTACATCAATTTGAAAATAACTGATACTCTTCAAACTGCTGAACCGATTTTTAAAAAACATGGCTAAGAACCAACTGGCTTTCGAATGAAAAAAAAACTCATCCAAATCCGCCCATCCGTCCGGCACTTGATAGCAAACATTCCCTTACATACATACATCCTACTAATATTATAAATCCTACTAATATTATAAATGTGAAAGTTTGTGAGTTTGGATGTTTGTTACTCTTTCACTCCAGAACGGCTGGACAGATCTGGATGAAATTTGGAACATAGATAGATTTTAGTCTGGAATAACACATAGGCTACTTTTTATCCCGGAAAATTGCGTAATTACTGCTTGATAGCGATAAACGAATTCTATGCAGACGAAGTTGCGGGCTACAGCTATACATACATAAATGACGTCTTTATCCCTTACGGGGGGGCCTAAAGTAACAAGACCTAAAGGTCACTAACTAACCGCATCGCCTATAAACATTATGAACAAAAAATAAAACCCTTGCTACTCCGCTACTTACGTGAAAGATAACCAAGCCTGTGTGAAATATATATGTTTTTCATGCAATCTCTCCCTCCACTACTGCCAATAAAACACATATAGGTAAATCCAATTTCTAAATGTCTGTGAAAATTAGAACACATAGAAAAATCCGAAAAGTAAAGCTATGGCCGGGAACATATAAATCCCACTAATTTAATTATCCCTTACACCACACAAACACTGACTGACGCATTTCAATCCCTCTACGGCAGTGGTTCCTAACCTTTTCAATGTCACTACCCCTGTGAACAAGTATGGGAATTGAGTTTACCCCTAGCTAATTTAAAATAATAAAAACCACACAAATTCGAACGAAAATTGTTTATTATGTAAGAAATTGCACGTTTAGGTAACTAGTAAGTAAAGTAAGCCGCGCGCATGAGAGCGCCGTGCTACCGTTTACCGTACTATTATTTTGTTTATTGCTATTTTAATACTATTTCGTGCCATCCCGTGTTACCCCCCTAGAATCTCCGTTTTACCCTTACGGGGGTAACTACCCTCAGGTTAGGAACCACTGCTCTACGGGATCATTTAAAGTTTAATGAGCACGACTGTTACACATGCAAACCAACTTTGTACTGTTTCGAAAACGTATAAATAAACATAATGTGCCTACATTCATATATTTTCCCAGACTACCTTTTTTTTTGTTTATTCAAATGGACCTCCGCAAAGTAACGCCTGATTCAATAAACAAACATGATTCCCACGATTTTTCCCAATTCCTTCCCCGTTAATCAGTATCGAATTAACTTGCTTGTCTACAGATCTTATGGGACCGTTAGAGCAAGGGCTTCAGCGTATCCGTAACAGGCGTCGGTTGCAGGCGTTGCGGCGGATGGCCAACGCCCAATACAAGCGAAGCCTATCACCGCCACGCGTACCTCTCGAACATCACTTTGGTCCGGGGCGATCAGAATGGAAGTGGATGGTGGGCCCCGACGGGATACCGTATGTTGTAAGTTTTAATGGGTACCCTAAAGCCCCGTTTCACTACTCTCAGTTAAGACCCTGATATTTTAACCTCGTGTATGCCGGCCGGTATTGGCGGTATTAAAAAAGGAACTGCTTTCTAGTCTCATTTGTTTCAAATAAAACCAATTCCAAAGACTATAATAAAAATGGACAATGATATCCTTACATAGGGTGTTTGGTAGCTAGGTGCAAAGATTTAAGGGGGTGATAGCGGAGGTATATTTAGTTACATTATGTCTTAACCGAAATTTATTATTTTTATTAGTTGAAAATTTAAAAATTTTAGGGAAATACCCGGAATTTGATAGTCACCGGTCAACTAATTTTTAAGAGTATTTCTTGCCACAAGAACAAAATGGAGGCACTCGAAATTACTAAAAATGTCTTAGGTTGGGAAGGTCATATTTCTGTTTTAAAAATATTATAAAATCCTTGAAATGTTGTTTTTTTTTTTAAATCGCCTGTTTATTGTTCTTTCTTTTGAGGTATCACTCATTCACATTGCTTGCTAAATCTGAGATAAAAAGTAAAAACCAAACTCAGGGAGCACTAACATAACTAAGAATGCATGCACTAGTCTTGAAATTTCACGTTAAATAACGGTAGGTAGGTACTTAACTAGTAAATTAGGTACATGAAAAAAGATTAAAAAAAAACATTAATCTTCAGTTTGTTGTGACTTGAATAGCGAAATCAATCATTTTTTTTTTGTGAAAAGAGGTAGACGCCCGTATTTATGTATTTTAGCCAGGATTGGTACTTATATTAATTTTAATTGATTAAAACTTACTAATTCTAAAAGAGCATAAGTCTAACTCAAACTATACTGACACAAGGAAAGCAAATTCTATAGAATCTAATAATTTTAAAAATAAAGTCCTGTACGCTGTCACTTAGGTACTTGCCAATGTCAAAATGATGCTCTGAAGTCGGATTTTTTTTGGGGTGCGAGTCGGGTTACCTCCACGTGTGGTCAAGAGCTGCGGTTCCTTTTTGGATCCGACCGGGGGGAAGAGCAGTGCTTGATCTGGTGCACCCTGGGCTTCGGCTAATGATTTCCTGGCAGTTTCTGAGGGATATCATTGACCGTTGACTAAGAGCCCGACAGGGGGGGAGGGGGGTCTTTGACCATTACCGTACAACGTTGCTGACATTTTGTCACAAGATTTTTTAATCATATTTTTGTTACTTTGACATTGGCGAAGTTGTCGTCGCTATAACGACTTGAAACGCCACAAATAAGAAGAAGAAGAAGTCGGATTTTTGTAAACAATGAGAGACAATAGAATTTGAGTGTGTCAGATTGAGTGAGTATATGTATTTTAATATACAAAAAATAAAATGGTTATTGTGGCCAATTGTTTCAAGGAATACCAACCGCCGGCGGAATTGAGGCAGCTGCAGAGGGAAATCGATCAATTAATGGAGAGATACGCCTCACAGAACCTTCGGACCCGTGGCTGATATCAATAAACGTGCAATCGATAGCTGATTATTTCATCTTTGGTATTGTAAGTGCTTATAAATAGGTCCTCACTTTATAAGGGCTCCTTATAAGGGTGTTACCGCACCAATCGATCGAACATGGATCGACGATCGATCGATGGTACATAGTATCAGTGGCGTAACTATACCTAGGGTGGCAGGGGTGGCAAAATGCCAGGGGCCCCTAGCTCTACGGGGCCCCGAACTAGCTTGGTTTAGAGCACAGAAGGGACGCTGATGCACTTCTTTATATTGCGAAGGAGCCCCATCTGATGAATTTGCCACGGGCCCCAGACGTTATAGTTACGCCACTGCATATATAGAATGGAACGTCGATGTCGATCGATAGTTTCTACTAGACCAACGCTACCACACCAATCGATCGATGGTATCGAACAACGTCGATCGATTATTTTATCCGTCGATGAGCCAAAGCTACCACACAAATCGATCGTAATCCGTTGACCCAAGGACAAAGGACAATGCTTCCATCCATTCAAATGTTGCAGCCGTTCTCGGTTTAATATGAACGTTTATGCGCTTAGTGTAAGTTTTTCGCTGCAAAAACATCCCGAAGGCGTTCCCATTGCAGTTTCAAATACTATGAGATTAATTTGTTGCCGTTTCGTGCCGCTAGTGGTGCCGCCAATTTTTTGATAGCAATTGAGACGTTTACATGAACATGTACGAAATATTTTTGGCACTAAAAAATAACGCTATAGGGTTGGGCGTACCTAGGGATGCAGAGGGGCAGCGCCCCTCTCCCATAGATTTTGTATTCCTGGGTACTTAACTTTATGTAAGATACTTACTTTTGATTTGGCATCCTGTATCACTTAATTTTATTGAATCAGGCGTTACTTTGCGGAGGTCCATTTTAATGAACGAAATATATATTTACCTTGCTACTCCGCTACTCTCTCTCTCTCTCGCGGATATATATATTTCGCAATATTTTTTGTTCATTCAGTTAAATTTACTCCGAAGCATGCCTAGTCCTAGTAACCACGCCGTCAGTGGAGTTTGTGAGTCTTATATTTTTTTAGGATTAAATTAGTGTAAAAGCACGTAAAAGCTTGTACTGTGATCTAACTTCCGTGGTCTGTTAAATTTAAACCGGTAAGTACCTACTCAGAAATACATTTATTTATGAATTAGGTCTTCTTTATCTTTGAGAATAAATCTGGTACTTGGGGTCTACGGTATTAATTTTAGCTGAATAAAACACATCTTGCTAGTAGTGTCCGACCGAAGTTTCGGTTTCGGTTTCGGTTTCGGCCAATTTCGGCCAAAAAAGTGATTTCGGCCGAAGTTTCGGTTTCGGCCACAATCCGGCCGAAACCTTCGGCCGGGCCGAAATTACTTCGCGGCCTCTCGCGGCTCTCGATCGGGGCTTAATTCGGGCGTGCTCGGCCGGGTAGGTATAGGTAATGCATCGGCGGTCGGCCCAGCTGGGACCAGCGACAGTAGTATGCATGCAGTTTGTGACGTTTGTTTGTGAACCACGTGGCCCGCGACAAAATATGGTGAATGTTGTCTATTTATTAAATTATAATATACATAACATAAACATCACATATATATAACAAAAAAATAAACTGTTCTCATATAAGAAATCCTTGTAAATAACCTTTTCCTTACGATTTGTAGAGTAATTTTGAATATTTTGATACGTCTTCAAAAATTTCGGTTTCGGTTTCGGTTTCGGCCGAAATCAGAAAAAAACCGAATATTCGGTTTCGGTTTCGGTTTCGGCTAAAAATCGTGTTTCGGTCGGACACTACTTGCTAGTGATTCGTTTAATCCGAGACTAACAATTTAATAATCTACCCTCATGTTCTAAGATGCACTTTTTAATTGTAGCTACCCACATAATATTACACCTCCACCCTTAATTGCTTACATCGGCGTTAAAATCGTACTGGTTTTTTTTTTTATATGAATAAGAAGGCAAACGAGCAAGTGGGTCACCTGATGGTAAGTGATCACCACTGCCCATAGACACCCGCAACCCTGGAGGGATTGCAGATGCGTTGCCAACCTAGAGGACTAAGATGAAATGCCTCTTGTGCCCGTATTTTCCCCGGCTGTCTTACTCTCCACACCGGAACACAGCAGTGCAAGCACTGCTACTTAGCGGCAGGATTAGCGAGTATGGTGGTAGCGATCCGGACGGACCTTGCACAAGGCCCTACCATCCGCAAATTATTCCCAATAAACTTAGCGAAATACTGATTAAGCCTATAAAAGCCCTGAGTTCTGGCACGTATTGCGGTGCGAGAGTTTCTACGATAGCTTGTATCTTATCATAATTTACACTCTTCGCAAAAAACTCGCATTTATACCGTTCAAATACTTTATTTAAATTTTCGATGTGGGCCTTGTTATACATACACACATACATACATAAATCACGTCTTTATCCCTTACGGGGTAGACAGAGCCCAAGGAAGACCCCAAAGACCACGTTTAGCATGATTGTGGGCGTATGAATGGAAATGGCCTTGGTATTCTTTCCTGTAATTATGACGTCATCGAGGAAAACTCCCAAGTGAGGCAAATCGGCAAAAAGCGGCTCTAAACGTCTTTGAAAAATTCCCGTACTCGACGATAAGCCGTACACTAATCGGGTACACCTAAACAAGCCCTTAGGGGTATTGATAACGGTATATTTCCGCGATTCATCATGTTCCAACTGTGCATACGCTTGCGTCAAGTCGATCTAAAGCGCCCTGTACACGATCAAATTGTTTGTCAAACTTTACATGTTTGTCAAACAATTTGATAGTGTACGGCTGTGTTTGTGGCGTTTGTCAAACAATCTACGTGTTTCATGCGTTTGATGAAAATCTGGATTGACGTCGAGTTTGACAAACAGGTTTGAACGTGTACGACGGTGTTTGTCAAACAAGACCTCGGTAGAAGAAGTTTGACAAACAAGTTTGTCAAGCAAGTTTGACAAACAAGTTTGACCGTTTGCGCAGGGCGCTTTAACAAATTTGTTTGACATTTGGTTTGACCGTTTACGCTTATGTTTGATGAAAACGTGAAGTTTGACAAATAAGTTTGTCAAACAAATTTGGTCGTTTACAGGGCGCTTTACTAGAATTCTCCCCTCTGTGCAAGCGCGCCAGTAGGTACTAGTTCTTCCTCCCCAGGTAGCTGATAACGGTCTACCTCTAGTACCCTACTCAATGATAATTTATAGTCAACGCAGATCCGTAACGTACCTACCGTCCTTTTTTACTACGGGGACTATAATGGTGATGGTGAGCACGCCATCGCGCACCAGCTGATCCAGCGCACGCTCCACCAGGCCAGCGGGCGCATGCGCAGGAACACCGGCCGGGGGCCCGCGCGCACGTGAATGCTCTCTCTGCCGCCGGTGAACCCATCATGGTAGCGAGAGCTGAAATCATTTTCTAAAAAATCGAAAAAGAAAACAACAAAAATAAATGAAAATGTAATTGACATGAATTATCAGTTCAGTTTGATCACCCGACGACGCTCAACGCCGCACTGGACCCGTTCAGTAAGTCAGTGCGATCATCTGACGATCACATCAAATCGTTCAGTAACATCGTCGAGCGTCGTCGGGCGATCGCACCGGTCACCCCATAAAATAGATGGGTAAAAAAAGCCCAGTTAATGATTCAAGATGCAAAGGGACAGAAATATTCTATGCAGGTCTCGGCAGTGGGGGTTTTTTCGGAGCAAATATTTATTTTATATTTATTTTAAACTAGCTGTTGCCCGCAACTTCGTCTGCATAGAATTCGTTTATCGATATCCCTTATCCCGTATGTACATACATGTCCTTATCCACCTTGTTAACTAAAAAATATGTTCCAACCTGTTCTTATGACACAAACCCCACAATACAATAACACGCACTCGAGTCCGATCGTTCTCATCCCCACTGAAGAATCTGATACTTGGGGTCTACGGTATTAATTTCAGCTGATTAAAACGTCTAGCTGATGATTCGTTAATTCCGAGACTAGCAATTTAATAAACCCTCATGTTCTAAGATGCACTTTTTAATTGTAACTATACCTACATATATTACAATCTTGATAGTATCTACAGCTCAAATTTTAAAGCAAGGCTACTAAGGAGCTAACTCACTTAAAACGACTTTAACCCCCTTATTCATAAACGCTCTGTAGGCTTCTGCTAACTTAGGAATCGTTTGTCCTTATCTGTCACTTTAACATTTACCTTTCATAGATAAGGACAAACGAGGAAGGGGGTGAATGTGGCGGTTTTTATATACCTGTTTAATTCGTTGAATGTAGGATCGTAAATATTCTGCGTCTAGATCTAGACTTGTACTTAACATAACATGCGATGTCACGCGTAATGAAAGACTTCGCCATCCACATTACTGCACATAATCATGAAAGGTAACAAGCTCACATGGAACCGAATTTTCATAGACTGTCTGTTCATCTTTTAACAGCAACGACTTAACAGCAGTCTATGTGCATGAAAGCAACTTATTCGGTCGAATTATGATTACGATTTGTGTGCTTAAAATAATATTTATAAGAGTCATTTATTTTGTGTAAAGTCCCTACCCTATATAAAGAAATAAATATTAGGGAACAATTCACACAAATTGACCTAGTCCCAAAGTAAGCGCTAGTAAGGCTTGTATTATGGGTAAGTACTAGACAACGATTATATAGAGAAATACATACTCAAATAAATAGAAAAATCCATGATTCAGGAACAAACATATGGCCTTACCAGGATTCGAACCCCGGACGCTTGCTTCGCAGGCAGGGTCACTGCCAACTAAGCCGACCACGTCGTCGTACTATAATGAAAAACACTATTATCTACAATAGTTCTGTTACAATGATGATGATGATGATGATGATGATGATGATGATGATGATGATGATGATGATGATCTACAATTTTATTTGTAATATAGTGATGCAAACTACAGATCCTGGAAACTTGACGGGAATATAAGATAGATATCTTACATGAGAGCGATGAAGATGCCCGAAAACTTTACAACCGAACAATGACTGGTTAACTTGGATATTGGCGTTTAACATATTCGTGGGTATCTTAGCCTTTTTAAGATAGGTACTAGGTACTTAATAATATTCACATTAGTAGGCACTCATCAATATCAGTCACGTAGCCAGTTGTTTTGTTTTGAAATACTTAATCACATTTATGACGTAGCAAGCAGGCACGCACGTTTCTTTATCCTTACGAGTACCTACATAGCCGCGTTTTCCTTAAGTCTGAGTGAACTACAATATTTACAACTGTTTAGTGTAGCTGTTGCCTACTTACAATTTACCTAAGTCAAGTCATTTATTCGTCGCTTTCATGTGTTGGACCTTACAAGCAATTTCCCAACATGAAACCCTGTAGCAGAGCACTGCAACATAAGTTAACCTAATAATGCGATTGATTATTATTACTTATTTATTACTACTTAAATTTTGAAACAGTTGAGATAAATAAATTACAATAATTAATGCTGCTATTACAAAAACGACACATTTTTTCTTGTATGAGAATTAATAGGGTAAACTATTCTAAAAAACCCAAAATATTTAAATTAAGGAAAAAACTTATATGGGGACTTTTTTTATAAACGCCCAACACGATATTAATTAAGAATATAAGAATAAAAAAGGGTTCCATATGCAGTTGAGGCTAACATTGTTTGTTCCATTAGCTTCCAAAGCCTTAACGCCTTCTTCTTAACTTAAAGAGCCCACCCAGCTCTTGTCGTTGGAGTAATCGCCATTCACTTATTTTTTCTGCCATTGCTTTGAGCTCCTGATACGACACTACAATTAACGCCTTATTTCTTTAAAATGTATTCCCACTCTTGAGTAGGCAACTATACTTACCCCCCCCCCCCCCTCCCGAACCGCCGCCTATTGTTACCTTGTATTATTCTGTATACCTTTTTTCTGTTTTGGTTGTTATGTGTGGTGTTCAATAAAGAGTTATCGTATTGCATTGTATTGTATTCTTTTTCACATACTTAATTTGAATATTATCTGCTTTGTAAGTCGGTGCATTCTGTGAGATTTAAACCATAAAAGTCATAACATTCATAGTAGGGTAGGTTAAGGGTTAAGGTTTACCCGGTTACCAAACCACACCGATAGGAGTCAATCTCTTAAATATTTAATTAATGAAGTCTTTAATAAGCCGCAGACGACGGTAGCTGTGCGGTGCGGTCTCAGGGCAGAGGGAAAAACTCGCACAAACTCACTTTGTGGTTATGGGTCACGGGCCAGACAGTTTTGCGGAGATGAATTAACTTACTATACGGCTCATTCATAACAATTCATTGAGATATTTAAATATAATACACACTTAAAGCCTAACTTTCTATAAGGCGCCATGATGCGGATTTCAGGGGTACTACGAGTACTTAATTTATTTTTCTCAAACATTGTCGTAAATGTCGGCATTGTATTCTAAGTAACAGAACACGAAGGGCCTTGTTGACGGCCGAATTAAATCGAAGGCCCGATTTTCTGACCATAAATCGGATTGCTGGACTGTTTTTTATTTGTTTTTAACTTTTTCAAAAAGTCAAAGAGACTATGGAGTAATGAACAACAATGTCATACAGCCAAGTCGATGGCAGAGGAGTGCGCGTTTTGTTCGAGTCTAACGTTTTTATCAATGTCTCAAATAGCTTACGGTGACAGATGACATAAAAAAACTTAAGAAAAAAGGCGGGAACGTGAAACCATCTAAGTTTCGAGGAAGTTTAGTGCAAATTTTATTTTCATTCCCTCTCAATGTTTGAGAAAATCATATCTGCCTGAGCTGGAAGAGCAATTGCTGGAACGTAACTTTAAAAAACACTCGCCTGCGGTTCGTGTTTTTAAACTACTAATTGGCTACTTCCCAGGCCTCGGCATTAATCTACTATTACTGCAGACAATTACCCACAGATGGTGAAAGTCATCGAATGTCACCTATGTGTGGTAAACATTTGAAAACATAATATTAATAAAATGCTATTTCCTTAACGAGTTATTGCAGTTAATAAAACAGTGCCTGAAGAAGTTTTTTTTTGTTTATTTATTCAAATCAATTGCAAATACGCAAATTATCTGCTACTATCGTCGCACGCTTACGCGTTATACATAATTGATTTATATCAACTAGGTATACTAAATACTGCCCACTTAAGTATTTATCAACAGCATCGATTTTATATATTTTACCAATTTGAGGGTTTTTTTGTAACATTACTCTAATTCATTTAATTTCAAAACTTGTCTACACAACTGTTGCTTAAATTTATAATTTTCCGTAACTCGCCAAGCTAAAATTGCCTGTTGTTTTTGCACAGGCTATCTAAATTAATGAGTTACCAAAAATAAATTGCCCTTCTTCTTCTTGTTTATGGCGTATCAAGTCGTTATAGGGACGACAACTTCGACAATGTCAAAGTAATAAAAATATAATTCAAAAATTTCGGCAACGTTGTAGGGTAACACGGTCAATGACCCCTCTCCCTCTGTCGGGCTCTTAGCCAACGGTCAATGATTTCCCTCAGAAACTGCTAGGAAATCATTAGCCGATGCCCAGGGTGCACCGGACCAAGCACTGCTCTTCCCCCCAGACGGATCCAAAAACGAACCGCAGCCTTGACCACACGTGGAGGTAACCCGACTCGCACCCCTAAATTCCCCTTTGGAAATTTACTTAATTAAGCTATATTGGGTACTCCCATAAGTCATCAATTACTCACAAAATTACTAGAAATAGGTACTAGACTTCGCAAGCGATTTCGATTAAACTGGTTTGAAAAACTGCGTCTGGAACGGTCCACCGTTCAGTCGCTTAAGCCACAGCCACACATGCAGACAAATACACACGTTAAATAGAGCGAGTTTGTGTTGGGGATTAAAAATGAAATACTTTTACTGCATACTGATCATCATCATCATGTCAGCCGAAAGACGTCCACTGACACAGAAACAGATCGGCCCTGCGCCATCCGCATCCAATGCGTTCCCATACATACCTGCTGCATATCCTACTGATGCGGAACATTGAATGCTAAAAAAAGAGCACTTCCCTCAACAACAGTACCTACTAAATAGTTATTAAGAAAATGAAAATGAAATTGAAAATGAAAATGAAAATTTATTTTTGTAAATTGGCCCTTTTACGTGTCTTTTTGAAACTACCAGCTATAAGCTCATGTAGTTAAGTTAACATAGCAATAGACAAGCTCAACGTCAACAGCCCAAGCACCAACCATTCCACCGATCATCCATAACACCCAATTGACTACACTAAATTGTATAGCACAACGTTCAGCGCAGTGATAAGTACTAAGCATTTAGTTACTAGCCTCGTGTAAACTCACAGACGGCGCTCGATGCAACAGGTGCATTTTTTAGCGCGGCTGTCTTCGCGACGGCGGGCGGGGCCTCGCGAGGCACGCCCTCTCCTAGCCTCAGACACGCCCAATCATCGTCTTACAAAACTTTTAATGAGACTAAGACTACACCAACTCAGGAACCATTACATTAATAAAAAAATATCGAAATTTTATGGATTTTTTCGAAAATTAGAAATGTGTATTAATCTTTCATTCATCATTTCACTATGTAGGTACGCGCATTGGTAAAATTAGAGACCGTGCAATTTCAAATAGGATTGATTCCCCAACTTAATTAAGTGTCAGGTACAAAACGAGTGAACAAACCACAAACATCATTAATTTTCGGTAGTAGGTATCTTGTCTGTCTATATACCGACAGAATTAGATTAATTACTCTTCAAACATATAGCAAATTTGCAGGCTTCTACTTCTACACTAAACTTACTTCAAGTTTTCTGAATCGTTAAAACAAGAGGACTATCATTTTTATACGTGTCCTTTTCTACCCAAACCGCAGCGCCTAGACTAGAGGGAGATACTAAACAAAATGAAAAAGCTTATAACAATTTCACCCGCAACAATGGAGCTAAACAAAAATGAAACTACGCAAAACTTGCTCGCGTCTCGCTCACGCACGAGTCTGTTACCCCACGTGGGAGTGAGAGGGGGCCACCGCGTATTTTCTCAACAAATGAAGCGTGGCCAGACCGCAGATTGACCGCAGAGAATGGAGGCTTGTGTCAGAGTGACGGCAACTCAGTAGTAGACGAGATCTCGCCGCGAGAGCACGTGTCAGTCTCCGCCAGCGACAATACACTCGCGCGCCGCGTACTTACGAACTTGTCAAACCGCTCGAAGGAATTGACGCACCGAGAGCGGGAAATCTCGAATCGCTAATCAGCTGATCACTGGTATCAACAGACTGCAGAATTATTCTAGGAACTTTTAGGCCGGTCTAATGTCATCCGAGAATTTATATAAAGTCGCGATTAGCCCTCAGCGAGTGACTCATCTAAGATGACGAAAGTTAAACTGAAGCACAAAACCCAAGGTCTGCGTTAACTGACTAGAATGTGCACCAACGTCGGACTGAGGAAAAATTTGTTAATTTAACTGTGCATTTATGTGTAACAACTGTTTATGTATAGCTGTGTTTAATTAACTAAAATATTTAATTAGTTTTATGGACACTTGCTACTTTAAATCAAAGAGACTGAACTTTAACAACTTAAAACATCCAAAGATTAATTAGCAATCGAGACAAAACATCTTACATTAAAGCCAGTAAAATACTCATTATAAAAAAACGGATCGTATTGGACGCGCGCCAATACTGTCATTGTCATCGATAGCAAACAATTGGAGAAAGTGCGTGAAGTTCTCATCGTAGTATCGCCGTGACGTCCATTGCGCGTTTTGTGTCGCTGTTGTCTGTGGTTGTGTCTTGTGATGCGGCAGTGAAGGATGCACTTGCCGTACGAGTCGCGGGGCCGGCGCCGGCGCGAGATGGCAGACCTGGAGCCCTACTGGCTGCAGTCCGTGGTGGACGAGGCGTTAGCGGAGCACCCTGACCTCGGTGAGAATCATCTAGGTACCTGCATCACATTTTTGTAAACATTATTTTACTAGCGACCCGCCCCGGCTTCGCACGGCATATTATGCATGTATTATACATACAAACCTTCCTCTTGAATCACTCTATCTATTAAAAAAAACCGCATCAAAATCCGTTGTGTAGTTTTGAAGATATAAGCATACATACGGACACGGGGACAGATAAAGCGACTTTATTTTATACTATGTAGTGATTACTAGCAACCCGCCCCGGCGATATGGAACTACCCACCTAACACGGCGCTGCTACGTACAATTATTGTCATATTTCAATCAATTTACGAAAAATCTTGATAAATGATGCACATAACTTCCTCGTTCATCACTATGGTGAAAACCGCATAAAAGTTGTTCAATAGTTTTTGAGTTTATCGCAAACAGACAGACGTGACTGATGATTATGTTTTATAATATTTAGTGATTAGGTACCTTCAATACAAATATTGTTTACTGAAATATAATAAATAGAAAATACAGATAATAGGCGGTCTTATCGCTTAATAGCGGTCTACCAGCGAACCATTAAGATATTTAGTAGGAGGTAGACGGAAACAAATAGATAGGAGCAACGCAACATGTAGGGTTATTCCTAAATACTTATTGCCTAAAAGTCCCTACTTCCGGCATCATTATTCTAGTGGAGGATTATAGAAAAGGAAGGTTCGAATAAATAAATAAAAACGGTGATATTTTCACAGATGTGTTTTAAAAAATCGGGCCCAAAACGTTTTGAAAGGCATTTTAAAAAACCATCGCCGAAGGAAGCCATGTTTGTCTTTCCGAGTGAACATTCCATTGCATGAACAAACAGCGGCAACTGCTGAAACTTTAGTTTACCGCCGACGGCGCAATCGCAATCATACGATCACTATCAATAAAGAAAATAAAATTATATAAATATAAAATAATTAAACATATTTAAAATACCATATTACACACGCTTTTTTTAAATCTCAACAAACAAGGTTAAAAATGATAAATAAACATTTATTTCGACAACTTATTCATTTTTATCTTAAAAGTGAGCATAATTCGCATAGTTAAGGCTTTGATTCATTACTTTATTTCATAAAGTTCTCCGCTGCGTCTGTATGTCTGTCTGCTCGCCATGAACTCTAAACTACTGTACGGACTTTATGGCGATTTTCAGCAAAAGATATTCACGATGATGATTGACGTGAAGTGAGTGATCCACGAGAAAAAATTGTTGAAATTATAACGATAACTCGCTGTCATCCGTGACTTCGTCTGCACAGAATTATTTTATCGCCACCCCTCGGGAACTATGCAATTTTCCGGGATAAATAGCCTGTGCCATCATGTAATCTAAGGTAACAAGACCTAAAGGCCACGTTTTGAATGATTGGGGCGTAAAGGTGGAAAGGGGAATCAAAATAGTGATAGGCTGCTAGCGTTGCCAACCTAGAGGACTAACCACCAAACTTTCGCATACATAATACTAATAGGGTTGTTGGAAGCGTCGGGAAAAGTTCAGGCTGGCAAACACATTTTAATTCTGCGCGGTTTTACCATCAGGCGCGATGGTGTCAAACACATACATACATACATACCGTCACGCCTCTTTCCCACAGGGGTAGGCAGAGACTACTTTGTTCCACTTGCTACGATCCTGACATACTTCTTTCGCTTCATCCACATTCATCAATATCTTCATACATGCTCAAACACATGCCTATTTATAAATTACTAGCTTCTGTCCGCGACTTCGTCTGCGTAGAATTATACATAAAAACCTTCCTCTTGAATCACTTTACCTATTAAAAAAACCGCATCAAAATCCGTTGCGTAGTTTTAAAGATTTAAGCATACATAGAGATTTAGGGACAGAAAAAGCGACTTTGTTTTATACTATGTAGTGATGATAGTGATAGTGATGATGATGATTCTTAAAAATGACTATATTTATCTAAGGAAACTCTGATGACTTCAATATAAATTCTCTCTGCTTGAAAATTTATGTCATTTTTAATATTGTATGTATAAATAAACTACACTATGACTCGAGATAGTCTACATGAAGATACGGTGGAGATAGCGTCTTCAAAGAAAAGACATCAACGAAAGATAGCAAATTACTTCACACATCGGTCGAATGTCTTACAACGATAGTTCCTTTTCTTAAATATTGTATTTAAAAAAATTACTTCAGGGAAAATTGGATTTCGCAAATCAATATGCTTATTACCTAACTCGCTCGCAATCGCCATCGCGTTCAATTTGACAGTACCGTAGATTAAAACAAATGCTACTTTTCATCCCGGAAAACTGCATATAGTTCACGCGGGATAGTGAACATGTGAAAGATCGTAGCTGCCTAGAGTTTAACGTAAATAATTATTGGAGAATATACTATTAACATCAGTTCTTAATAGGCCGCCAAGGGATCTTAGGTGTCTTTTTCTGAAACTACCAGCGCATTCGGAAATACCTACATTGGTAAAAAGAATGCACCGCAAAAAACTTGGCAGAAAGTAATTTATTCAAAATAAAATACATTAACAATAGATAATATTCATGATTTTTTTCATGGCTTGCTATACAAGCTCATATTATGTAATAAACAATGTGAAAAAAATATTTTTCAAAAAACTGTAAAGTAACCGAGATATAAGCTATTAAAGATTTGTCTGATCACTTTCTAGAAAAAACGGAATTTTAATATGGAGTTTTATGGGCGTTGTGACAAATGACGTCACATGTTATATCGGATCTCTCTTTCTAATCGCTGCCTAATTAGTAGTTTAAAACTCCTATATTTTCCGTATTTCTTGACCGATTTTACTTTTTAAGTTCACTTTTTGTCATCTTTTTTACTATATTTTCATATTTTATTAAAAAAGATGATGTATTTTTAATGCATATTCCCTATATGTGTTAGTCCAGACTTTAATCTATTTCTTGTGCCAAATATGCTCCATATCTGTCCAGCGGTTCTGGCGTGAAAGAGAAACAGACATCCATACATTCATACTCACAAACTGTCACATTTATAATATTAGTAGGATAAGTAGTCGCAAATATACCTCTAATAACTGCAAGTCAATACCACACAAAGCCACAGCAAATCACTAGTCAGTGTGAGACAAAACCTATTACAATTAGTGACAATCACCTCGGGTTAGGGCGGCCGTCCACCGGACGCTGCACTCATGGTAATGAGCTCGTTGAATGAGCCCTAATGAGGTCAGGGGTTGTCCGACATAACCCGCCGAATATTTGGTAATAGCGGAACGCTTTGGCACAGGTGGACTGCAATCCTAACTGTGAACGGGGATGGTTGGCATTTGTTTCGGTTGTGAATTCGGGCACGTTCCAACGATGTCAGTCTGTTTTTTTTTTTAAATTAGGACCTTTGGACAGTAGATACATAGGTACATAAATCACGTCTTTACCTACCCCTTAAGGTGTTGACAGAGCCAGAGTAATAAGACTTGAAAACCACGTTTAGCAACACTGGTCGGAAAGGGGAATCAAAGTACTTGGATAGTGGATATTTGAGCAAAATCCGTTTGGATTGATACCACCTCACTCTCTAATTCTGCCGCCCAGCAACTGGCGCTGCTGTGTTCCGGCGTGGAGACTAAATTACTGACCCGTAAGTTAAACTATATTCGACATTGTAACTTACCCAAGTAGTCGATGGATGGAGGCAACTCAGGACCGCAGTTGGCGTCGTATGGGGAGGCATGGTGATGATGATATGTTACCTATTAGCAGTAAATAATTCCATAACCCAGGTTTCAACATGAGTAGGCTGATACCATTGTGTGTAGCGTAATACCATCCCTCTCATTCTCAAATTAATAACGATTAGTGCGAGCGAAATGACACGAAGTAAGTTTCATCGTATTTCGGAGTAAAATACACTATTCCGGGCAGCTGTGTCCAAGATAAGGATAGCCCTAATGATAGCCGACCTCCGTAGGAAATGGAACGCCTGTAAGAAGAGAAGCATGATAATCTTTACAATGTCTTCTTCTTCTTCTTATTTGTGGCGTATCAAGTCGTTATAGCAACGACAACTTCGCCAATGTCAAAGTCATTGGTCGATGATATCCCTCAGAAACTGCCAGGAAATCATTAACCGATGCCCAGGGTACACCGGACCAAGCACTGCTCTTCGCCCCCGGACGGATCCAAAAACGAACCGCAGCTCTTAACGACATGCGGAGGTAACCCAACCCGCACCAGCTTTACAATGTCGAGAGTACTTGCCATGCTTGCTCAAAAATAATGTGTACTTCTCTATGATTATTAAATGTCATGATTGTCAAATATAAGAGGAAAAATTGTAAGATTTCAAAGTGAAAGTGATTCGTCGAGGCGTCGATCTGATTGACAGTAAAGAACCATTCCACACCCAACCATATTTGACTACTAACCGCAGAGTCTTTGAGTTAGATAATACTGACTCCAATCAATATACCATCGGTTGAATTCGGTTGACATTATTAATTAAATCCTACTCAATTGGCATTAATTGACTTTTTAATGTGACGAAACGTCGTAGCTTGCGTAACACATAATAAAAATCAAGGAAACTGAAACTTACGAACCTTTTCTCGATCAATTTCGCAACATTTAACACTGTGTTACAGAAACATTTGTTTGGAAATGGTCCCACAGATAAAAACTTCACTTGCTTAGCAACAATTTTCCTTATTACGACGCGATAAAAATGAAAGGCAAGTGTTAGATAATTCGGCAACATATCATGTTGAGTGCGGTACTTTTTTGCTTGTTTGTTGAGTAAATAAGGAAAACTGCCAGGTGGTATGTGGCGGTAGTTCGGTCGTTTACCCATAGCGGACGAAAATAAAGATTATGTAATGTAATGTGTGTGTGATAATTAATTTCGTCCTTATACTTTAAACGAGCCATTGAATGTTTTTTGTTGGGTCAAACCAGAACGATTACTTTAATGAAATTTAACAGCTAAGTTCCGTATCCAGTTCTTTTGTGATGAGGAATTCATACAGTAGGTAATGATCTTGTATCCTAAGTTAATGGTATTCATTTTGATGGTTTGTTTATTTTCCTTCACTCGCTACTCAATGGATTAACGCATTACAAAATACCAAAACGACAGTGTATCATTTTATTTCGTTTTTTTTTATTTACAAGTAAAATGTATAAAACGCAGTATTTTATACACGTGCGTACATGCCGTCGCGCTTGTTACCCATGTTAGGCAGAGATTTAAAAGCAAAAAAAGTAATATTAAATTAAAATAAACTACAATAATCACCAGTCAAGATTAAAAGTACCCTGACAAAAACATAATTTTTATGATAAATATTTATACACATTATTTACAAATTTCTAAACGACACTGAAAATTAGAACACAGAAAAATCCAAAAAGTAAAGCTATGGCCGGGAATCGTACCCGGATCCTCGTCATTCCGTGACGCGAGCTATACCCCTACACCACCTTAGCAGACAGGTGGGTAAGTCTTCGAATTTGCCTATCTGTTACTAGCTGTCACGTGACCTTGTTACTATGCGAATTTTTTACAAAACAAAGTGTCTATGAGAATTGAATATCTAAGGGGGCACGGGCGATCGCCAATCTTCATTGAATTGAAATTGTGATTACAATCTCTTTAATTCATTCCTGGAACCTCGATATAAACGATTCTATCCATAATTCAACGATCAAAATAGCTGTAACACACGTCATCAAAAACAAACATAATTGTAAATTGAAGGAAAAATCATAGGAATCATCACTATTTTGATCCCATTTTCCACCTATACACGCCCACAATCTTGCTAAATGTGGCCTGTATGTTTTGTCATCTTAGGCTCTAGCCAGTAAGGGATAAAGACGTGATTTGTGTATATATGTGACAGAAAAAGACTAGGTAGCAACCGATGCACGCGCATCAGAATCATCTCGCAAGACTCGTTATGCACGTAGTAATTAGCTTGGGAAAATTAGCGATAATTCATTTTGACATTAGGTACGTCATTCACGTGGAACTCTTATTTTATTGATAGAAATTAATGACTACTTTAGGGATGGTGATGTAAAGTTTTGATTATTCTTAGCGGAATTACCTACAGTCCGTGAGATCCTAGGACATTCGGGTTTCGGGTGCGATCGGCCGATTCAAGTATCAAACCCATAAAAGGGAGTGAGACAGCATGGCAGACCCGAGGGTCTTTTTATTATTACAAGCTTTTAATTAATTTGCAACGTATGTATATAGGTAGAGCACAGCGCTGACAATATTTTTTCAACTTCTACGTAAAACGTTCTGAAATTCAAACGATAACGTTAAATTCAAATATCTAAAAACCGACCACGCATTAATCTACTAATAATCATCTCAGAAAAAAGCTGATACTCTTCAAACTGCTCGACCGATTTTTACCAAACATGACTAAGAACTACCGCAAGGAAACTGGCTTTCGAGTGATGAAAACCGCATTGATATCGGTCTATCCGCTTGAGAACTACGATGCCACAGACAGATACACAGACACAGACGTCAAACTTATACTCGTAACGTGACAAGACAAAAATAAATAAATATAGGGGTCTCAGCACCGAATATAACTTTGTCCCCTTCGGTGATGAAACCCTTGGTCCGTGGGGTCCTAGCGCTATTAGCCTCTTCAAAGATATTTCAAAGAAAGAGCTGAGAAAGAAGCTGGCAGCTTCCTTGGACAGCGTATTAGTATCGCTGTCTAGTCTGTGGAACTAGGCCACGGGGGCCCCTTCTTTTTAAAAAAAATATTTTAAGATTAGTTTTAGTTGAGCTTTTAATTCGTTTTTTTAATTTAATAGTTTAATTTGTTTCAATTCCCATTCTATATGAAACAAGCGTGATAATAACCATCTCTACTTCTAACTACTTCTACACTTGTGGATAAAGTTCGATATGTTGGTTAACCTGAATTAATATATTAACCTCTCTTACAGTGATTGCGCTTGCGCATCCCCTTCAACGCCAACCGCGCCGCGGTCTGCGGCCTATAATTTGTATAGATACCAACTTCCGTAAATATAGAAACCGCGGCATAACACTATTAATGCTTTTTATGACTTCCCTTCCCGTTATATGGTTAGTTTTTTTGCCGTTGCGGGCTGAGCAACGACACTATGTTATAAAACAATCTTGTTATAACCAGGTTAAACCTCACTCTTTGCTATTTGCGTAAAAGAATAGATGAATTTATGTTTTAAATTTTAAAAAAAACACACTATAAACCATAGTTAGCTAATTGCTAAATTGAATGACACGGCCTTCAGTCCAATGAAAAAACACCTAAGAATCAAAATTTATTCAGTAGCGAACAAACTGTCATTGATTACATAAAAGTTAAATAATAACTATATGTTTAAACGCGGAAAACTGGAGTTCATCAAATAAACAAATATTATAATTGGAAAGTTACTTGCAAAATAAGGTGTTTAACGATTTTAATACTGTGCCAGGGTATGTACAAACAGTTATATTATACAATTTAACGTGCCGCGGAATAATATATAGATAAACTATTTTCCTCGAATGAATCCCAAATTGGTTGGAAATATAACATTATTGATTAATCATCGTCGACACAAACAATGTTTTCCAGAAAATAGACGTCAAAGCAATAAAAAAAAGAACTTTTCCTGCAGTGACATATTGTAATACCTAATTAATATATCGTCCATCTGTTTCTTGTCTTGTATTGGACAGAAATTAAATTGATGAAAAATGTATTTGTTCAACACGTAGGCAAATTACACACTAAATTACATTTAAAAATACATGAACCTCGCCCCCCTCCGCCCATTTTTTAAGTTGGTTACATTAATATTGTACCTACCTAGCACGCAAGTTGAGAGTATACAAACCTCAATATTTCATATTTGTTGTGTACCTAGGTAATTCTTTTAATGTAGCGTTTTTTTATTTAGGTGCCAAATTCTTAAAGGGATACAATCCGTTAACCTAACCAGTCATTAGTAAGTTATTCAACTAAACCGACAGTGGTAAACTAAAATAAGTGATTATTTATTTTATACCTGACCTACTGCTTTTGAACTGGTCACGGGGCTATTATGTATGGTGTCCTACGCGAATAGAGACGGCTGTGACCTCGGACTCCTCCGGAAGTACTCGAATATTTTGGTGTGCATTTAATATTCTAATATTGGACCTCACTCGTCGTAAACATACCTTTTTCCTCTTGCAATCGGTTATCTTGGCAACGCCAATTAGACTCAGCAGACCATGATAACTCAAAATGTTTATTCAGGGGTTTGGTAGAATATTCTTCCTTGGTAGGTAACGAAAAAAAAAATTGTTAGCTTTTTCTTCATCACTACATAGTATAAAATAAAGTCGCTTTCTCTGTTCCTATGTCCCTATGTATGCTTATATCTTCAAAAGTACACAACGGATTTTGATGCGGTTTTTTTTAATAGATAGAGTGATTCAAGAGAAAGGTTTTTATGTATAATACATGCATAATATACCGTACGAAGCCGGGGCGGGTCGCTAGTATCTTATAATTACGTGGTCCTACCATTTCTATTTTACTCAAACATAATTTTGTTAGATAAAAGTTTGTGATAAAGTAACTTGTACTTTTATTGCATTTTGTTAACAATCGACTCGGCTTTTTATATTTATGTGCTGAAGAGATACGGATTATTGACTTAGTTCTGTAACAAAAATCAGATAGTTTAAATTAAAAAAATATACTTTTCTTCTTCCTCAGTTCGAACTGGCAGCCCAGACTACATGTGCTCAATGCTGCCACAGCACTGGCGTTCCAACAAGACTTTACCAGGCGGCTTCAAGGTGGTAGCATTGGGTGATGTCATCGACGGCACCCTGGTGACCATCAGAGCTGGCAACGATGAGAACTGCTCCGCTGAACTGCGGAATAATACGGCTGTTATGAAGAACAGGGTTGCCAAGTTTAACGATCTGCGGTTTGTCGGGAGAAGTGGGAGAGGTGAGTGATTTTTTTGTATCCGGCGTTGAGCGTTTTCCCATATGAACATTTTTTCCAGAATTTAAATATTTTGAGTTTTTCTTACTCAGAATCGTGTACCCTGTCTATTCTCATACAAGAAAAAATGTGTCTCAGATTTTACTATGGATTTTTTCCTGTTCGTCACGTTCCATATCTTCCAATATTAAAATAGTGACAAACTAAAGAAAAAATCAAAATAGTAATGTTCGTGTAGACTTTTTTTTGGAAAACGTTCTGTTACCAACCTTACTACTATATTAATAAAATTGTACGCTCATCAACTAATTGTATATAAAACGAAAATCTAATTGACTAATTTCAAAATAATAGGAAATGGGATGGCAATGAGAATATGAATTAGCATATCGACGCTAAACTTTGACAGCAAAAGTGTTAATAATACTTAGGTTCTGTATCTAACTGTTGCGCCAGATATCAATCAACTGCAATGGATGCTAAATTCGTAAATCCCAATAAAAAAAACCAATAAACATGATGTCTGTGATATTTATTAATAATTCCGAAAATACTGGCAACAATTTCTGAATTGTCAATAACGTTGCCATCTTTTCGACCCGAGAGTAGTGTGAGTAAACTGAACGTGAGATTGCCAGTTTTTTCCGGTATATTCTACAAGTTAGAGGTAGTTTACGTATAAATTGCACCCTTGTCGAACAATGTCCAAGCACTCTCCATACTTTACATTTCAATTGAGCCTGAAAGTCAATAAAGTCAATAACCCGGTTATTAGACAGTGGAACCAAATCACATCCGGGCCGGATTAGCCAATTATTATCCGGGTCTAATCGCCACCGTCTCTGTAATGTCCCGCAGTGTCCTATGGCCCTAACTGCCCATTCACATGCCCACAGCCTAATTTGACTAATGATAACATCTTGCTAGTACTATTTAGTACTAAATAGTGGGCATAAATGATTCACATAATGTAAAGTAACTCAAAGCAACTGCGTCTAAGTACATATGCCACCTTGGGAATAATTTTTTTAAATTAATTTGATGATAAAATATTTACCATTCGATAGGTGGAGAAAAACTCTGATGAATTTGAAATGCGAGTAGAGTAGGTGAAAGCAATTTCCACGAGTTAAAAGTATTATAAGAGCGGATTACACCATTTTCCAGTGGTAATCTCAGAAGTGATTTGATAAATTGCCCCCTAAGGCCATAATGTGTAGACTTATTCTATTTGACAGAAAGAATACGATTTTGCACTCCCAGTTTTTCTGTACTAAAATAATACTCTCTCAGTAAACAATGAAGAAACATCAGGAATTGGACCGGTATAAAAGTCGTACAGCAACTCAACTCGGTCTATGGATAGGGAAAAGTTTAACCCCCTTATTCATAAACGCTCTGTAGCCTTCTGCTAGCTTAGCAATCGTTTGTCCTTATCTGTCACTTTGACATTTACATCCCACAGATAAGGACAAACGATTACTAAGTTAGCAGAACCCTATAGAGCGTTTATGAATGAAGGGGTAAGAGTCTGACTGCCAACCTTCTGTTGGAGAGGGACATAAAGAATCAAGTTCAGGTACCTCTGTCGCGCTTCCCGGAACTTTTTCAAGCCGTTGTACCGTAGGACCGTTTATGAAATATACGGGTTCCGTTAACTCAGTAATAAAAGAAAATCTCTGTTAAACGATCACGCGATTAAGGTTGTCATCACGGCGCGACGGCAATAAACAAAATAATCGCTTGCGGTGAGGGACGAACAGTTTCTAAATCACGAATGTGAAAACTCGCGTTTGCGCGCAGTACACAGTTTAGTGCGCTAAAGGACTA
Organism: Pandemis cinnamomeana; assembly: GCA_932294345.1. NCBI lineage: Eukaryota > Metazoa > Arthropoda > Insecta > Lepidoptera > Tortricidae > Pandemis > Pandemis cinnamomeana. The sequence continues at coordinate 5,367,914 of OW028715.1, read as the reverse complement.
TTAAGGGTGCTCGCATAGATCACTTGCACATCGCAACGTAACATCAGCCGCTTGATGTGCCTGCTAAACTATTCACGCTGATATTTTACAGACGCGTTAAGACCAATTAAAAAACCAACCACCAACCAACCACCACCAGCAGACCAATTAAAATAAAAATTAAATTATAATTAAAGGTTGACTGGAAGAGATCCCTTAAAGGGATAAGTCCGCCTTTGTGCATGTATCTCAGTGTTTGTCAATTGTATTTTGTCTTGTTTATTTTGCACAATAAGGAGTTTACATACATACCAATACGAAACAATGCCTCATAACATAATATTCATAATACTAAAATTGTATGGAATGCGACGCGTTATTTTTGCTCGTCAGTATACAAATAGAGTGTAATCGAAGGGTGCCAGTTAAATAACGCCAGTTACCTACTTTTTAGTGTGAGTTGCACCAAGTTACTTTAACAATAACATTAATTGTAACCGATTTTTTTTTTATATTTATATCATGGGTTTTCTTTCGAATATACGCCAAAAGCGTCGGTTGTGGTTAAAGTAGGGTAAGTAATTTTATACACTGAAACAAATGCATGAAACATCGTTTTGTGACGTCTGTGCGTTCTATTCCAGTTTTTTTCCTTTTCTACATTATAGCTTGATGACGATGATGGACTAAATAGTTTTCGAATAACTACTAAATGAGCACTCTTATATACAATGGCTAAATTATAATCTATCGTGAGTGCACTATTGAGAATATTGAAATATCTTGTGGAAATTCAACTTGTAAATTATACTGACTTAGCATACTGTTACAAATTCCTTTACTGTATCATGAAGACTACACCGTGCGTTCGTGCTGTAAATAACAATTCGTTTTACTACCGCCCTTGCTAGATTAATTCAGGCTTATTTGTTATCAATTACTTTGTATTATTACAGCATCAATTGGTAGGTAATGCAATTGTTTACCACATAATAATATTATTGTTTATGGGTCACAGTGTTCAGGCTTTATCAGTACGTAAATTATACTGATGAGCAAAAATAAAGGGTCACTTTGTATACAGCTTTGTATAAAGTACGTGGCCTTTCTACATAGTTCACTGGATTGATGGAAAGTTAAAATTTTATAGGTATTTTGCATCGTTAGCTATAAATACCGTTATCCTTTGGAAATTCCTTGTTTATAGACACCTACTCCCATGTATTGATTGTTGCCTAAACTATACTCGTATGGTATTCTGATGCTCCAATTTAACGATACATTTTCCTATTGTTATTAGTTATTTAATCATCTTTAACACAATAAATTGATATGCATTTAATGCCTTTTCTACAGTCAAGTAATGTATGTATGTATGTATGTAAACTCTTTATTGCACATAAAAAATATAAAAATACAGTAATACAGAGAAAATAGTACAAAGGCGAACTTATCCCTAAGAAGGGATCTCTTCCAGCTAACCTGCCACAGAAAGGAAAAGTTACAACAAAAAGGCAAGCAGTCAATAGTAGATTGATAAACGAGGGTTGAAATGGACCCATTCCAGCTGAGATATTTATATATAATATTAATCACTACACAGTATAAAACAAAGTCGCTTTGTCTGTCCCTATATCCCTATGTCCCTATGTATGCTTATATCTACAAAACTACACAACGGATTTTGATGCGGTTTTTTTAATAGAAAGAGTGATTCATGAGGAAGGTTTTTTATATAATTCTACGCAGACGAAGTCGCGGGCAGAAGCTAGTATTCATATATAATAGTTCGAGGGTGAAATGGGTAATTTCACCCGAGTCGAACACTCTACTTTTCATTTCGAATATGAGGAAAGTAAAAAAAGGTATTATGGCAAATTTCACTAACGTCGCACGGTCGCACCTAATATTTGTTACGTGTCTTTCTTTTCCCGCTCTTTTTTCTATTTGCGATTTGCGGCATTGCGCATTTCTTCTGCGCACCAATGGCTGCCGGCTAGTTTTTTTTTATTTGCAGACATAGAGATCGCTGTTAATTAATTATCGACTTATATTTCAAGCTAAAAAAAATACCGAACGTAGTATTTCCTAATTCTTGTTGTATACGCTTGCATAAGCTGTAGCGTGAATGTCATTTTCAAAAAAAATTTTTTTGCCTTTTACAATTAAAAAGGAACTATTTGTATAGATGATTGTATAAAACATAGATTACATGGCTGTATACGTATTTCCATTGCTGTGTACCTCATTTGGATTAGCTATGAAGGGTTGAGATTTTTTTTTAATTACTTTCAACACTTTCTAATACCAAATGTAAATAGGATGCTTCACTAAACGTCCCTTATGACGGATTTATTACTGAGGTAATTCGCTTATAAAATAAATATAAATAATCCAACCCTGTTATCAATCATAGCATAATGAACTTATCACTTAGGTTAATTAGACTCGCATTCTATGTAATACTTAGATAAATATAATGTATGCATAACATAATAAAATCTACTACGATTTATGTTCAGTTCACTTATATTATACGATAAAAAATTATAGTATTGATATATTCAGTCACACATACTCGTAGGTATTATTTACGTCTTTATCCCTTACGGGCTAAACAGAACGTACGGTAACAAGATCTAAAGCGTATCTACCAAAATTGTGATGGGTTGCTAGCCGCATTTTTGATGACACGATTTCTAAGATTTTAGCCCATTTTCTCGATGGGCTTCTACGATCTGCACGAGTAGAGACGCAGCTGGGACATTCTATATTTTTTCATTGCTCCCAGTCCAGCATGGAAGAAAGAATAATTTTAAGATGCTTAGTATTTCTTGCTATACTTTAGCTCCATCCCAAGAAATCGCAGTTTCAAATCAGCCGTTTCAATGTAGTCACACTTTCACCCCGATAGTCCGGATCGTGCGAGTTGGATTTTAATTTCCAAACCGCAGGCGCATAAACGACATTCGCACTTTACTGTTCTATTGTTGTGCGCAAGCGCTGCCATTACATGCCCTCATGGCGTGGCTGTAAAACAGATCATTCCGTCTTCACTGAATATCATGAGGTGTATGGGATTAGTTTGTTGGCTCATCTTTATTTGTCTCTGTTAGGAACCCGCCATGGAAGTAATAAGTACTACAGTACAACGGGAAGACTCGATAGGTATACACGAAACCCGGTCCTTATGGTACTAAATTGAAGTAGCATCAGTATGCGTCTCCTTCTGGAAGGGCGAACATAAACTAGTGTAAAAGATAGTTAACATTAAGACCATGGCGCTTGACCGGAGTGCCTTATAACCGACCTAAATTGAAATAGACGAATTTTGAAAAAAATACACCCGTTAATTTCACATGACGTGTACGACAATAGTAGATTAATGCCGAGGCCTGGGAAGTAGCCAATTGCTGGATGAGTAACTTGTTTAAAAACACGAACCGCAGGTGACATCCATGCAAAAACAAAATCTAAGAAAAAAAATGCATTGTAACCTTATTTCTGAAATTCCTCAAAAACTAAGCACACGTTCAAGAGCTGGTTCAATCCGGTATTTAAGCAGAAAAGCCGATCTCACTGAATGAGTGAACAAGCTTCAATCTAGCACAAGTATTACGTCTAACTAATAACAGATCGGTTACCATGCTCTCGTCAATATCGAGAGCCGGTGCGCGCCACCAATTCCGGGCCCGCTGTCCGCTCTCATCTTGTCACATTACTGACGCAGTGTTTTGATAAACACGTCACAACCAATGACAGTTCACTACTGGTTTCGAATTACATATTCGGACACCAGCCTAATTAGGACGCTTCCGTGTCCACTATCGCAATAATTTACTGACTAAACCGAGACTTTGAAAGGTCGCGTTAAACTGGGCGTTTTTACAGAGTTATTATCGTGATTAATGAATGGAACTTCTAATAAAGTGTAAGTAATACGCATTGGACTGATTGGAGGCTTAATTTTGTTGAGAAGGTCATGTCTCAAAGTGTTATATTGGAGGTTTATTGACTTGGAATGTTACGTTCGTCGGGTTTCCACGTGACATTTGGTAAAATTTCATTCTGTGGTTTTTAATCATTCTCGTTTCGATCCCAAATCATAGATCTAAACGTAGATAAAATGATTACCGGTATCTTCGAACTAGCAAGCTGAAAAACATACCGTAAATCGTTATTTACCCTATTTACTGACGTGTTCTTAAAGCAAACAGCTTCACTTATTTTCTCCGGTTCACCAGGATCTTACGCTTAAATTAACCCCAAACAGGCAAGTTTTCTTTTCAAAAAAATGTTTTCGTACATTTTGCTCAATATTGCTGATAAAATAGCTGCCAACTTTTATTGTTAAAATCTGATTATGGCTGAATACCCGACGGCAGATGAAAATTGGAGAAAAAAAAAACTTTTATTGTGTCCAATACTTCTAATGAGTGTGAGTTAGTTGAAAATTCTTTTAATAGGCCAAAAATGTTAATCTTCAGGCCTGCCAACTACAACTGATTTTATTTTGCCTTTATGCTATTCAGAGTTCAAATGTTAATGAAGTAGGTACGTTAAAAACCTACCACCACTTATTCGTGCATCAAGTTAATATGAACAAATGGCTTTTCAGATATATTTTTGTTTAATGAGTTATTAATGCTATCAAACGAGATGATGATTATGAGCTGCAATTTTAGAAGTAGTAACTACATTAAGACTTTTTTAGGATGTAACTATGTGAATGTATCTGGTGAATATAAAACAGTCACTTCTGTGGGTACCGGCCCAAAGATCAATATAAGAATATTTTCTTTTGCCTCTTTTCTTTTTCTTCTTCTACGCGATTTTTTCCACTGTGCTCGATTTCTTGAAATCTCCCCCAGATCATTTAAGTATCTCTGAATAAAATATAATTTCAATATCTATAGATCAAGACAGAAGATACGATCCCTAACAGAATTCTAATTCGACATAGGATTTTATCACAAATCTGTGTTTTCTCAGGCGTAGCATAAAAAATGCCGCTGATTATATTTAATAGCTATAATTAAAACAATTAATAACATCGACGTCTAACTTCTATATCAAAGTACCTACTACAAAACTAAGATACAATTCCCTTCCGAACATACCAACATAAAGTGCACAAAAACCCGTTGATCACCGTTGCACCTACCGTCACATCTCAAATGAAGACGTAATTCTGTTTCAAACAAGATCGTCAGAGCAATCTCAGTACAAATTGAAGGCACAATTAAGCGCGAGAGCCGGTAAATGGCATGACCAGAATGTGACCAAATCATTTTGTGTGGCGGTCATCAAGGTGTTACGCTTGTCACAGCTTGTATTTTTTGTGCCTTTTTCAAAATAAAGGCGGTTGGGAAAGCGTGCTTACTTAAAAATGCTTATAATTTTTCACACACAAGACTGAGTAAAAAAGGAAGTACTAAATCAACATAAATCTAACCTAACCTAAAAATTAAATAAGTGTTTGCTTTACAGTAAGTCGTACAAAAGTTAAAAAGTGACCTATATAACAAGAGTAAAAAAAACAAGAAATAAAATTTCTTGATTAATTTGATAGTAGGTACGTACAGTCGTATCATTTGAAAAACAGCGCCTTCTCTCGTCCCTGGTGAGCAGTACATGTTCCACGGGAGTTTGTAATTGTGTCGTACAGACACATCATTCAAACAGATGACGCTTAGCGACAAAAATTTGCATAGTAACAAGGTCACGTGACAGCTCTAGTAACAGATAGAAAAAATCGAAGGCTTACCCCCCTGCTATGGGTGCTGTAGCGGTATAGCACGCGTCACGGAATAACGAGGATCCGGGTTCGATTCCGCGCCATAGCTTTACTTTCGGATTTTTCTATGTGTTCTAATTTTCAGTGTCGTTTAGAAATTTAATAGTAATACAATAGTAATTACATAATTTGAAAGGCTAAATTATACTTGCAGCGCCAATTCACAAACAGCGGCCTTTCCTTATAAAATTGACACAAAAAATAAATTGAATTAGTTGTAGAGTCACTTTTGTCAGCATCCTGTATAGCTAGACCAATTTGTCAACTCAATAAACGTTACGAGGAGGTAGGTGCATAATAACACTTAACGCTCTGTTTTGAAATAAAGACATTAGGCGTTTCTTCAGTAAATAAAGTTTACAACCGTACGCGTGTGTGGAAATCGGCATGGAGTAAACACGCGTTTCTCTAATAGCGGGACAATAAAGAGCTAATGACGTTCACAAAACTAGCACATTCTGTGTTCAACTATTAAATGTACCTACTAGACACGCGTTGTGTATTCTGTATACACTGGTGAAGGAGACGAACGATGTGTCGCAGTACCCGTTCACACGTCTAGAGCACATAACGTTTTATGTTTATGCTCATTGGCCACCGAGAATAATGTATTGAGAACCGGCGATCAGCCTTATCCGTCCCTTCACTATACATGGCCGCTTAAAAATTAAACGTCCAACCAAACGCCAAACCGAAACAGCAATGGAAACGGCTCGGACAATTTTCCTGAAAGCATCCCGTAGTAGCGGATCGCAAAGACGGAGTACGAGTCGACTTCACTCACAAATGTCACTCAGGATTTACGCTCGATCGTAAATCAAGATGGCGGCCATTCCTCCCGCTCCCCCACCCCTCGCGGCCCACCTGCGCCTGAGCACAATAATTGAATATTTCACGCATCTCTCTCAACACCTCCGACTTGGTCGTTGGGTTACAATGTTATTTTACTGCTCGGCGCACATTGTGTTAGGTCCTAAACTGTTGATGAGTGATCACGCGAAATGCATTAAGTTTAATAGTGATTTTAAAAGCAATATTTCACATCGTTCGAGACACGCCTTCAGCGACTTATATTTTATGATGATTTGTTTCCTTATTTAATGCGCGGCGCATTTTAGTAACACGTCTTTGAAAATTGCGACTGCAATATTGAGACCTCAAATGTTTTATATTCTGTAGTATCGTCACTATGGCGTAAAGTACCTACTTGCAATTACAATTAATCACGAGTATTTATAATAATATCATGATAATCATTCAAAGCTGTACATCCGAGTTCGCAGTGCGGATATTACGTAGCGTCTAAACTTTGTACATGCATCGACTTGTCGTTCATGAAACTGTTGTCACAAGCTAAGCACTGATACGTGATAACAGCTTCGGCATATGCCAGGGAAATATTAAAGTCACAAATAAACGTAAAAACCTAGAGCGCCTGTTGTGTAAGTTTTAACATGAAACGTTTCAATTACAATGAGCATTATCAGCGCCACTAGCGGCACGTAACGGCAACTAACTGTTCTCATTCTCGTAGTATTTGATAGTTTAACGCAAACGCTATCAATATTTTATGAAGGAAAACTTACACAGATTCAACCAAAACCACTCCAGACCTAAACCGCGCACTTCAAATTAGCTGAAATCAATCATTGAAACATAGAGTGCGCTACACACGCATTATCTGCATTAGACATGTTAATCCACTCATTTTAACTGTAATTTTATTCCGTATTTATCGGTGCATTCATTACTGGCGACCGCAAATCGGGCGCCCAAAAAGCTCGCTATTTTCCGTCGACGAGCAATAGTTTCGGTCCGAAACGCTCAGAAAAGACTAATTTCATTCAGCCAAACACATTTGGCAGGTAAATAATTAACAAACTCATGTAAATATGCGTTTTCTATTTTATCGCCGGTGTCCAATTATTTCGATAATATTGTGGCTGTGTCGATGCATACTTTATAAACAAGCTGTGATTGCTGCTTTATATTGGAGCTTTTAAATTATTGTTGAGAATGATTTTGTTGTCAGAAATTTGATCCTACTGTTAATACAACTTATACAGGCAAGAACAAAGAATACCTGGGGCCATATATATCTTAATGCGATTCAATTCAGTTTAGAGTCGCCGCCGTCATATCCATACTAAAAATGACAGCTAAAACCTGAACTGAGTCGGAATTGAATCTCATTAAGACGTCATAGCACGGCCCCGGTAATATAAAAGTCTTGCCCCCTTATTTATAAACGCTGTGTAGGCCTCTGCTAACTTAGCAATCGTTTGTCCTTATACCTGTCACTTTGACATCTACCTTTCACAGATAAGGACAAACGATTGCTAAGTTAGAAGAAGCCTATAGTGCGTTTATGAATAAGGGGGTTATTATGTTTAATTTGCATACTTTAGTACCTAATCGCGTCGCTTTATCCTCTCTAAGAAGCGGCCTTTCCCTTAGAAAATGGTAAAGCAAAACGTGAAGTCTTTGTTTTAACGCCAGCTGCCCCTTACTGAGTGTAAGGCTTAAGAGGTGTAAGATTTTCAAATCAGTAGGCTTATTACCTAACTCGCTCGCAATCGCCATCGTGTTCATTTTGACAGTTCATGTATGGGCTGACAATTGGCATCTGAATCAGCTAGCTGTCACATTCATACAAGAACTGTCAAAATGAACAATGGCGATTGCGAGCCAGTTAGGTAATAAGCCCACAGGTCACACCCTCTACAGGACAAATATCGCCGCATTTTTTATTATTATTATTTTGGTGTTTGTTGCAGGGAAGAGTTTCTCGCTGACCATCACCGTGTCGACGAGTCCGCCTCAAGTAACAACGTACCAAAAAGCCATCAAAGTCACCGTCGACGGACCTCGGGAGCCACGCTCCAAAACTAGTAAGCATTCTCAAATAATTTCAACCTTGCGCTTAATACGCCCACAATCTTGCTAAACGTGGCCTTAGGCTCTGTCTACCCCATAAGGGATAAATACATTATTTGTATTGTGTTTTGCGCCTAATATTCCTCCCATAGGCTACTTTTAATACAGTGGCGTGTCTTCATAACAACTGTTAATTCAAATTAACAGTTGTCAGTATATTTTCATACAATTTTATTATATTCAAAACGCAGCGCTACTGAACGCTGCCATAGTGTGAGAAGGACATAATGTATCTTCTCTCTCTTTCAGACTCCGACCAAAATTATTGTAACGAAAATACGTATTCAACGCCTCTCTCTCTCTATATAAAATTCCTGTAAACTGTTTAATCTAAGTGATTGATTAATAAATTCAGTGTATTTCAAGAATAGTTCATTATTCAAGATCCTTCAGCTCTTCAGACTTCAGAACCCACACCAAGTTGGTTAAAATCAAGGTGGCACGATTCGAACCCGCGCCCACTATTTAGCCAACAACAACTAAGTTCCCATATGGTTCCTGTACCAAACTTCTGCCTGTTTTATGATAGGTGGTTTTTTGGTAACGGCAATTATCACGGAATGCCACTGTAATTTACCTTTTCTATTTGATTATATTACAAGTATGCTGAAGCCACGTAGTCGACTGTTATACGCACTCATAATGATGAAGCTCACACCTTCAAGAATACCTAGTTTAGTGTCCGAACTTCTCAATTTTCGTGGATATCCTCCGCACTATAACTTGTTATAGTTCTGATTCAATCAATTAGTCGAGCGAGTGTAAGAATCTCAACTATTCCGAAATCAATAAGCCCACATTTAGCGCCCTTTTTAAGAACAGCAGTGGAATTTAATGTAATTACAACAAATAAACAGGTGTCCGTTCATTAGAATATTTATATTTACAAGCAGATGCAAGCGTACAGTTAACTTAACAAAAACTCCAAATTGGATCAATGCCTGCTCTTATTTGTTTACTGCATCTAATTATCCTTCGGCCCAAAGCTGAAATTGATCATAATTTTATTGGACACGTCACGATACCGCCCGAGGGCCAATTTGTTAAATTTGATGCGCTGTGACAAAAACCGCACTGGCACGTAAACAATTAAAATATATCATTGCCAGTAAAGTTCTATTATTATCGTAAAATTTTCAGCGATATGCCGGCGGTACCTACTGCGTGGTCGCTTTATCAACGCCAGATAAAACGTTTTCTTCCCACGGGACCTCGTGTGGTGTGATGGGTTCGATGACGGAGGCCATATCACAATGACGTTTTTCAGTTTATTTTTGTGAGCACATTTTTTAGCAGCACCCACGCATTTGATATCAGTATTGTTTTTTTCCTTGTTTGTTTCCCTAATTTTACGTGCTGTACATTCTTTATTGTGCTTAGGGTTGTCGCTTTCAATTGTTGTGTAAATGCCAAATATTTAACAACAATACAATACAAAACAATACAAATACTCTTTATTGAACACCACAAATCAGTACAAAACAATACAGAAACAAAGAACAAAGTAGACAATAGGCGGTCTTATCGCTTAATAGCGATCTCTTCCAGACAACCAATAATAGAAATAAGTTGGAGACAGTAACAACTTTTAGTACCGTTTGTCCAAAAAGTCAACATTTTGACAGCAGTTTAAACAAATGACATGTTGTCGCGTCGCTGAGGAGTTTCGCTCTCAAAAATAATTTCATCCGGGAATTCGCTGCGTTCAGGTGACAATCATAACTTTATCTATCCACTCGCAGGTATTACACGGAATCAGGTGTGTTGCCATTAAGCGTTCCGTATAACTGACGGCAAGACACGGAAGGTACCAGACTACGTGTAATGCCTCCAAGCGAATGCGTCAAGTTATACATATATTGCGTGTACTTATACAAAAATAGCCTGATAATTCTTGTAGCATAGTAGGTACAGAAACTATAGGATACTAGCTGTCGCCAGCAACTTCGTCCGCGGAATTTAAATTTGTATGCCAGGCGGCTTGAATTGTTTTGACACTTTCAACAATTATCGTTATATGTTACAATTTACAAAAAACCTTAACAAATTATATGCCTAAAGCTTCCACGTGATCCACTTTATCTATTAATAAAAACCGCATGAATCCGTGCAGTAGTTTTTAAATTTATCGCTAACAGACACGGCGGAGGACTTTGTTTTATAATATCTAGTGATTATTTAGTAGCAAAGGTAAGGTAACACATCCCCCACTCACCCCAACCTATCAGCATAAGTATACACAAGAATGACTAAAACTATGTCGAAATACGCTAACTCCAGCACCGTCTTACGCAAGCCCGCGCAAGTCACGCAAAACTAAAGGAGCCCTTCCAAGGAACTATCGTTGAAATTGGTTGTCAGAAAAAAAACACGTTATGCCATATGGTGGCGGTGGCACTGCCGCTGGCAGACAATAGTGGAATTATGCCGTAATAAGTTGCAAACACGCACGGTGCAACTGCTCCAGACCGGCCTTTGAAAGCGAATGGGATCTCGAAATGTTGGAAATTATTACCTAATCCTTGCACGGTAGCTGTTGCTTCGTACGCTTCCTGCGGACCACTTGCAATTTGTTGCTGTTTCTCGGGATAAAAAGTACTTAGCCTATATTCATTGGGAATAGCAGCTGTCTTGTGAAAGAACTCCGGGTCTTACCTCATTTCTATGCTTTACTGATGATTACTGGCAAGTTGGAGGCCAGAATGGCTGGACGAAGGAACTTGATGCAATTGACCGACACTGCTTGTTAAACCACTGTTCACAACGCTTTACTCTGCTTCGAATAGAGCCAGATGGTAAACAATACACATACAAATTGGTACTCAATAACCAGCTTCTGCCCGCAACTTCGTCTGCGTAGAATTATATATTATAAACCTTCCTCTTGAATTACTCTACCTATTAAAAAAAACATCAATATCCGTTGCGTAGTTTTAAAGATATAAGCATACATAGGGACAGACAGACAGACAGACAGACAGCGACTTTCATTATACTATGTAGTGATATATCTATATAAATTCACATAAAGGACGGACCACACCGCCGCATATACCTACGCCGTGACGTGTCATAAGCGTCACGTTTTCTCACCGTTTTCTTCATATATTTTGTGTCTCTTACGCACAGGTGTGTTCAATTCTTAAATCATAAAAAAATTAAAAACCTCGTAGGTAACAACGTAACGTAAATAACTATCATCACTTCACTACATAGTATAAAACAAAGTCGCTTTCTCTGTCCCTATATCCCTATGTATATATGCTTAAATCTTTAAAACTACGCAACGGATTTTGATGCGGGTTTTTTTAATAGATAGAGTGATTCAAGAGGAAGGTTTATATGTATAATACATGTATAATATACCGTGCGAAGCCGGGGCGGGTCGCTATTCAGAATAAATGCCAAAACAATCACCCAAACCAACCCCTTTCTTACACATGCTCATAACGGGTATTACAGAGCACACATCACGAAGATCACAAAGCGTATTACAAAAGCTTACAGCTCATTTACGAGTACAAATCAAACTGCAAAATCTCCGTCGGCGTACACTAAATGAGTGACAAACAAAAGGCCAGTACTTAACGAATAAGCCCCAAACTCGGATGGGCAAGAAAGGAAGATACGCAAGGGACTTAAAAGTTGGACTTAATGGACTTAATTTGGAGGTGCCCCTTTAAGCCTCGACCAAACAGAGTGCTAATTGCGAAGGCCGTCTCGCTCATATCGACTGTCGATGGAATCGCTTTGTCGATAAGTTAAATTCAAGCTACATCAAAGTTAACGTTGACATAGTTAATAATTTTAAAATATTTGGTTCATTGCCGAAATGGTATGGAATTGTCTAAAATTTATCCAAAGAGTCAAAGGGTTTTAAATTAAGTTTCCTCTTTCCTACCTGTATACATATAATTAAAACACGAAATATGAAATAATATTAACTAGGTATATTATTTTGCATGTTCTGCAGCTGATAATTACCATTATTTCCTCAAATTAATGACCATAATAAGCAATGGAAATATTAAAATGGTATAATTTCATTACGTCTATGACAAAATACTTTGTACGGTAGGCATTTCACAAAATTTACTTCCCTTACCTAATTACTTTGAGCATAAATGAACATAAAACATTCACGATCAATCAGACATGGCAATGTAATGCAAACTTACCAACTAATTATTCAGTTTTTGTCCGAGAAAGGACCACATTAACAATAACGACTGATTTCGCACAAAATATACCAACCGGTGGGTTGGGGGCTGTTGGATGCGGCCTGTGAGTTTAGGAATCGATATTGTATTGTGTAAACTGGTTAACTAATTATTAAGTTTTTGTCCGAGACCCGAATATAATTGACGCACGGTGGTCCCTAAAGAGACCGATGGCCAATTTGAGTTAAAAAAAAACCTATCGTGTCCGTGTTTAATAAGATGATTGACACGCGGTCGTGTTTGACGGAGCAATGCGGATATACCTAATTCCCTTGTAATTTAGGAAGCCAGCATAAGGGGCTATTTATAGGGTATTTTAAGTTATTCCCTTTTACGGTTAAGGACACGAGTCGGTTTTTTGCACAGAATGATATTGTGAATACATTGTTAACAAATATGAGCAATAACACGGAAAAAAATAAAGGTTTTTCCGATTTTTATTCCACCAATATTTATTCACACACATTGACACGTTTCCCTGGAAAGCGACTTATAATACCTACTGCGCTAGATAATAAAGTTGTATTCAGATACAATATACAATTAATGAAGTTAAAGTCCGGGATTACAGTATACCTAGATATACAATGATTTCTTACATAAAATACAGTATTGTTATTTTAACGAAACTTAACTTATTGGGCGAAAATCTCAGGAATCATGTTCTAGGCGATACGACTAGCAATCCATCACTATTTCGATTCTCTTCTCCATCTATACGCCCACAATCATGCAAAACATGGCGTTTAGGTCTTGTTATTCTAGGTTCTGTCTACCCTGCCAACACAACGTTTCAGACTCAGTCATGAAATTAAATAATAATAATTCAGCCTATATACGTCCTACTACAGGGCACAGGCCTTTTCTCAGAATGAGAGGGCTTAGGCTATAGTCCTCGCACAGGCCTAGTGCGGATTGGGAACTTCACACACACCATTGAATTGCTTCGCAGGTGTACTCGTATGCAGGTTTTCCTTACCGAAAAAGCTCATGATAAATGGAATGTAGGTACTTTGGCACACGAATTCCAAAAACCCAGCCCGGGATGCGAACCCACTACCGTCAAATCGTAACAAAATTAATAAAAATGCAATTGTTTCGCAGGTACAAATGTATCACCGCACCAAATACGAGGCATGGGCTTCCAGAGGCAGTTCCTAGGAAGCGAAGCTCTTGGATTCAGAGACATGGAATACAAGAACTCTTCGGCGAGGAGTCTGCGGTCTTCACTGTCAATCGAGGAGAGGGAATACAAAACCAACGCCAATCTGCCTGTTGGGGGTATGTATTAGAATGCCTCGATGTTGTTTTACTGTGTTTGGGAATGTAGGTAGAAGTAGGTACAGCTCAATCGAGGAGGGTTGCATTGCATGCAAAAACATTATATATATATATATATATATATATATATATATATATATATCGCACAGGCTTGACTATCTTGCACGTGAGTGGCGGAGTAGCAATAAAAGGTAAAGAAGTGTTGAAATTTTTAAAAGGTCTGTAACACGCATTCTAGTTCCTTGGACTTGTAAGCGTCCAGAGGCTTATGTCACTTACCATCAGGCGGACTGTACGCTTGTTTACCACCGACGTGGTATAAAACCGTGGGTTTCTTCCACGCTGGTCTGGGAGTAAAGAAAAAACATAAATTTTTCGATGGCACAATGTAGTTCATTGACGAAAAAAAATAACAGGTCGTTTTTGATACAATTTGTATGGAAAGTGACCTGATATTTTTGCCTGTCAGCATATTTGAATGAAGCAGAATGTTCGTTAGTTAACCCCATACTCCTCGTATGCGGGAGTTAACAAAAATACTGCATTCTAGTCTCATCTGTTTTAATACGCGCAAATTCTACTGATTTCAATAAAAACACAGAAAGATAGCCTAAAATTTGGCACAGGGAGCAAACGGGGTTAAATATCTGTTGTAGCGAAATGTCTGGTCAAGGGGTCATTTTTTGTCAGTGTCTAGGAGCAAATGTCAAAGTGACAGATAAAGTTAAGAAGAAAGAAAAATTAAGTTCACATTAACACAAACTTTACAAGCGTTTATGAATAATCCCAAGCCTTACGGTCGCCATTAAGGGAGAATAGTTTAGAATAGAATGAATAATCGGGTAGAGCTTCAATTATAATTACATTTCCTTTATTTATTCCTCAAAGATTCAACCATGACACCCGAGATACAAACGTTTTATTCTGTTTGCTGCAAATATACACAAGACGCGTTCTTGTTCTTAATAAAACTATTCAGTATAATATTATTATTAATATTATTAATAGCTATAAAGAGTCTTTTCTGCTTAGGACACGTGTTTACGAGGAAAATATAATTATAAAATAAGCACAAACAAACGCAGTTATCACAGTAGTAGAACGTCACTTAAAATAACCTAACCTAACAAAATATTTTTTTATTCAAGTTTTTTTTGCTGATTGTACTTTTTATGGACTGTAGTTGCATCGCCGTCCGTCCTACATATTATGTGTGGCAATATTCAAGTCAATCAGAGCAACCGTTGAAGAGTTCCCTCCTGTGGAGACCAGATTACTGTGTCGTCATCCGACTTCCACAAGTAAGCTAAATTTCAGCTCAATAGGTTGAAGATATCTGGTTCAAAATTAAGTTGCAAGCTTCAACCAGGACAAACATGCACATGTAGGTACGTATACAGATTGCAAGTTAGTGAAAAACTAATAATAATAATAAATAAATATTACGGTACAATTAACATCAATCGACCTAGTCCCAAACTAAGCAAAGCCAGTATGAGTACTACACAACTGATAAACATTCTTAAATAGATGAATACGATAGTACCTAACATCTATCGGGATTCTTCTTCTTCGAATTAGCTTCGTAGTCAGGCAGGGTCAACAACCTAGGAATACCGGAGGCTTTTAATGGAATACCGGAGGCTTTTAATGGAATACCGGAGGCTTTTAATCGGTATGCCTCCTCCATTCCTTCACTCCCATATAGGAGGGAAGAAATGGAGGAGGAGAGTCCTATACACCCCGCCGTGTCGTCCCAACGGCACGGTGGATAGTGCGTAACAGCATTTTTCCTCCGAATAAGAAAAAAGGGTCAACAACCTTTAGGCTATCCGCCGCTCGTCAACCATCCCTTAATAATCATTCTCTTGTACTTCCACGATTTTCATACTTATTTCAATAATGAAAATAATTTACCCTAACTCTTTGTAATTCGGCTGAGAGGGGAACGAAAATACACACGTTGTTTTTTTGCTCAATAAGTCCTTGTTTGTTACAATGTATTTGTCACTCTCTTTTCACTTTACACAAAGAAAAAAATAATTATTTTAATTTAAGCAATAATTGGTGGGTGGATAACTAATTTTCTTGACGTAATTATGTCGTAAGTAACAGTAAAGTGTCCTGGCGCTGGATGCGCCCGCGCACACAGTAGCGCAATAACAACAGCATGACAATTTTACGAAAGGTTTCATACAAATTTCCTTAAAATTACATCATTAGGGTTAAGTCATTCAGACCCATTGTGCATTCACGTGTGTGAACTTGTGTCAAACTATGTGGGACTTACAATTTAGGGCGGTATTTGCAATGAATGTTTCGTGGATTTTTGTTAGTGCTTGTCTTAATTTAATTAGGCAGACAGACAAGAAAGCTACGCTGTTAATGCTAAGGAATTAATCAAATAACTAGTAAATAAAACGATGATTCTAAAGCTGAAATGTCTGGTTAAGGATGTTACTGTTACCGCAACCACGCGATGGCATCAATCGGGTGGTTGCGCTGTGGTAAGGAGGAAAGAAATCATATAACATTGGTAACAGTTTAAACCACACCAACGACGCCCACTGATCTCCATATGGCAAATAAGTGAATACTTAAATTCAGCTGATATAAGACACGCTTAGGAACAATATTGTAAACTATTTCTAACCACAGCCGCCGTAAGTGACTTCAAGTCAAAGCACCAGAAACCATGTACTATGATAAAAATAATATCTTTCTTTTCATTGATACCTAATTGATAGTTCAGTTTTTGATAAGTATGATTAGAGACGTAAGTGGCTGCATGTTTCGTTTGTCGCCTTGCCAACAATAACCAGAAACTGAAACGTATGAAACATAACCCAAACCAACAACCCAAAACCCAACAAAATCAAGTCAAGTGATAACGGGGGTCTGGTCTAAATGGCTTTGGGTGTTGGTCTTGGCAACGTTGCTTTGCTGAGTAGTGTGTGCTGACGCAAGGGTGTATTCTGTGTACTGCGGCTGCGTTAAATGTATTAATGCTGCGCTCATAACTGCGCACAATCGCAGCCTCTAACTGACTGCCGGCTTATTTGCCGCCGGACGAGCTGGGGCGAAGGATCTTACAGACAGACCGACTTATGCATATTCACAAGTTTACATGCCTTCAAAGTGCCCTTTGGACAAGATGCAAAACGAAACATGGATTAAACGTTCAATATTATGGTGTGATCCACGCATATCGCGATATGTACTACGAAATATTGATTTTCGAAATAGACGATCCTATATTGACATATCAGTATCACGATTGACTGACTAACTAATTCATGCCTAAGACACGAGATGGATAGCATTTTACTCGCAAAAAGAATTTATGCAAGTTAACGCCAGTTCATGAAGTCAGATAGTGTTTAAAAAGGTAAATCGTGTGCAGTGCAGTGAGCGCTAGGAAGAGTCAGATTTTCATGCGCTCAAATATTTTTTCAACGGAGACGTCTACAATATGTTTTAAATTATTGAACCATCATCACAACATAGT
This sequence comes from Pandemis cinnamomeana, assembly GCA_932294345.1. Lineage (NCBI taxonomy): Eukaryota > Metazoa > Arthropoda > Insecta > Lepidoptera > Tortricidae > Pandemis > Pandemis cinnamomeana. Next base: position 5,350,192 of record OW028715.1, on the reverse strand, counting down.
ATAAAAAAAAGTCGCTTTCTCTGTCCCTATGTCCCTTTGTACGCTTATATCTTCAAAACTACCCAACGGATTTTGATGCGGGTTTTTTTTAATAGATAGAGTGATTCAAGAGGAAGGTTTTTATGTATAATACATGCATAATATACCGTGCGAAGCCGGGGCGGGTCGCTAGTTTATCATAACTATTACTTTAGTCACAAAGCAAATAAGCTAAACTTGAAAATGAGGTATTCTATATTAGCGCTCGTGGCTGACAAACGCATTTTCAATCTGGTGTTGCGAGTGTTCGTAGGCAGAGTTTTATCGCTTCTAAAAAACATCAGAATTTATCTACGCACTCTGACAGTTACAAATACAACGTACAAAAACTTCATCACCGGTTTTGACAAATACACGTCCCTTCTACATCGTCGCAGGCGTCGGCGCGAGGCGTTTACAAGGCAATCCCAGCGACTTTCATCACCACGACGGCAATCTGCGCCTAATGACGCGCAGCCATTACGCACATTATTAGGCCGTCTGCGCCCGCGCCGGTGGAGAGTACACAGATTTAGAACAGCTTTAATACTTGCTTTTATAGCATTGTAAAGCTGTAACCTGAATAAAGTGACTAGATTGAGCTTAAGTCCAAGGACGTTAGATGTTTTAACGTAACGTAAGTCTATCTGGGGCTATGAATCAAGCCTGGGTCCATGACAATCGTTGTCGCATATTTTATTTATTATCCACGAAGGAATAAGAATTTGGTAGATAAGTTACACTTGCCTAAAAAATACTTAATATGGAATGACAAAAGCCATTATTATCATTTACTAATTTTAGTTTACATTTTTGTTATAATTTTTAACAAAAGACCTTTTAGTCACATTGTATGAATGAAGTACTTAAAACTACTTCAGTACTTACATAATTTTCATTTGTAGAAGGTTTTCGTACTGTTTTTTAGTGAACTGTGTAAATCCCGCCGCTTGCGCCCGTGATCACGTCAAATCTAAATATTCGTGTAAATTACTTGTAATCTAATTACGTTTTTATTAGATACTCGGCTACATTAAGTTAGTTACATTAAGAGAAGAACCTTGGGATTAATTAAATTAGTACTTTTGTACTGAAGGATTTATTTATAAACTTTTGTAATTATAATTGGTTGGTTTTTTTTTATTGGGTTACCAACTGCTGAAAATTTAGACTAAAGTACTAAAGTTTTGTTCACTTCACTACACTTGTTTTTACTTACAGTAATTAAACGAGATATCTCGGAAACGGCAAACGATACGATTAAATTAGCTAAAGGTTTAAGTTTTTTTTGGGTACTTGAAATCGCTCAAGCCAGGTGTCATATTTCACAAAACCCTTTTTTCGATTTTGCAAACATCGTAAAAATCTCAGTCGAAAATAACAATAAAAAATTATTCTGCAAAATTTGCCTTTCCAATCCACCACTGAATATTCAACTTGTCTCAAGTTTTTGTTCAATATCTTTTTCTGTGAAGGTGAACAAAAGAAGCCAACCCGCGCCTGCGCGGTAATGACCTGCTTCCTGCCTATAAAATAAATCATATCAATTTCACTGCCCCCATCGACTGCCGTGTTAAACTTCGTTTTCTACGTTTTAACTCAGACTGAGGAGCCGCGAAGTTCAAATTGAAAAGCCTTAGAGTTAGAAAATATGACTCGAATACGAGCAAGTAGTACGAGCGAGTAATAATTGTTACGCCTTTTCTTTACGCAAAAGTGGTAACACGCCCAAATTTTTGAAAGCATGTCATTCGAGAGTAGTAAAAATATATATAGGAACATTGCTACAAAAATAATGTTGAAATTTTGTACTACTTTTCAAGAACTGTTAGGTGCCTACCTAATCCTTTTAAGTACCTACTGAATTCGTGTTTCAAATTCAACACAATTTTTACCACTTTTTAAACATGCCAACAGTACATAAACAAAACATTAATATTAACAAAATTACAAGTTACAATCCAGTAAAGTATTTTATTGGTAAATACAACATAATTGAAATATAAACTTAGGCTACCTTAAAATAACTTAGGAAAATAAAACTTATGTTAAAAATTAAAAATTAAAATAAATTTGGACCCTTAGGTAGGGTCCCCATCACGCAGGCAGCATTCCCGCGTTGTATCGCAATTGCGAGTCTCTGTGCGAGAAAGCTGCCCGCGCGAGGGTCGTCTGTTGCCTCCCTCAGGCGTTTGCTGAGGTCTTTATAGAGCCCACGTGCGCCCTTGCCCCACGGACCAAGTGTTTCGACGCCAAATGCGACAAATTCGTATTGGGCGCCGAGACACTGGTATTTTGTCATCTTTAGCCGCTCCCGGGTGTCCGCCGCCGCGCCGGCATGCCTGCACGTCATTGGAAGGTAGGACGCAGCCATGGTGTCGGCGCAGGTAGCGTCCCACACCAGCGCACGTCCGTACCTCCATGGAATCAATGACATCCCATCAGGGCGCTTGCCATCGCTCCGTGCGATCTGGGGCTCCAGAGCAGCAGGAACGTTGGCACTGACGAGCGCCCTTCTGAGGATGTCATTCAAAGCGGCATGACGGGAGAGGCGGCCGGCACCCGAGGAGCAGGCGAGCCCGTGGTGGCCGAGGCGATTTACGGGGGCCCCACAAGAGGCACAATTGTGGTCCACGCAAACCTCAGCACCCAGTCGGAGACCGACGGCTATGCGGAGGGTAATTGGGTCTATGTGGGTGCCGGTATTCGGTGAGGGATAGGCATGGAGCCAGTGGCCTGATTCTACTTTGGAGACCGCCAAAAGTCTGGCGCGGTCTCCACCAGTCGCGGTGTCAATGAGTGAATGTAAGGTGTTTTGTGAAGCTATGGAATCCCAGGCCCGTTGAATTTTGGGTCGAGATGGAAAATTTGGGCTCGGTCCAGCAAGCCAGGCATTTGAGGCTTCAACCAAGCACGCAATCTCACAGTTTGTAGCTGGTGAGGCTTTAAGGATTTTTCCTGCGAGATCAGAGGTGCTATGGATTGAAGCCAAAAACGCCGGCAGAGAAATACTGGAAATTTTGCGTGTTCCCAAACCACCATATCTTATTGGTAGGGTGGCTTGAGTCCATGCCTGCTCGCTAAAACGGATATTTAAAATCGATTAAATTTGGAATTTTAAAATTAGATCAATAGGTTTTATCAGATGGGGGAATTTCCAAGCGGGACAGCAGCGGAGCAGGTAAGTAAATTTAGGAACAAGTAGGCAGAACTTCAAAACAAACAAAGCAGAGTGACTGCTAATTTTAATGAGGCGGTCCGAATAATTTTTAAATTTAGTAATTGATTTACTAAGAAGTGGTGGAATTGCCTCATCGAAAATGGGTGACCCAAGGAGATGAAGACTGTCTTTATTTAGAATCTTAATGTTCGGGGCGATTTGGTCAAAATTTTGAATGATTTGTAATTTTGAAGGAGTGTCTACTTTTTCAGAAATATACAATTCACATTTGTTGTAATTTAAGTCTAGGCCGATATCCGAAAACTTGTTTTTGATCTCTGAAAGGTCTGCCAGAACAGTCTGCGAGTCACCTCCTAGGGTGCCATCATCGAGATACCACACGTTTAATTTTGAATTTAAACCGTGTATTATCGAATTGATGGCCAAACTAAAAATAGCTGGACCGAGGGGATCACCCTGCTTAAAGGTATTTAAAGGTATTTCGAGTGATATTATGCTCTCAAATATCAGGCCTCCAAAACGACTGCTTCAAAATAGCGTATTGTGAACGCGTTTTAAATATTGGCGTTGGTTATTATTAACCTAATCATTTCTCTCTCTCGTCTAATTGACATTAGATTAAATAACAGCCGTGTCAACATTTGTGTTACAAAAAAAAAAGGATACATCAAACTACTCTAAAAAGTCGCCTTTCACTGTCTCCGGCTTTTTATCCCGGAAAATTGCTATGCTTCCAGACTATTTGCGGGCAACACCTAGCATATTACAAACTGGCAATACCAAATGGATATTCCATTCAGTTCTAAATATCCACAGTGGCTCGGCGCAAACAAAGCGGTATAGGGTTGTTACCAACCGACCGAGCACACAATCGGAAGGCAATTACGCACTGACGGAACACCTTGCGTGTACAGTGTAACCGTGGCTTTACCTTCGTTTACTCCATGAAATTGCTTGTAGGACCTTGTGTAGAGTCCGTCCGGATCGGAACCACCATCTTACTCGCTAATCTTGTTGTGTTCCAGCGTCTAGGAAGAATTTTATCTTCAGCTTTATTTCGCCTTCTTTGTTGTTTAAAAAACGTTTCTGTGTCCATTTTTGCTATCGGATTCGATAGACTTTTCAGTCAAATATAGATCTATAAATCTCGCAATCGAGATGTATCTCGCACGTATTGTGGTCTACCCGCAATTCTCCACAATTCAAGTAATACCAAGCTGTGACTCCGCTGATTTGACAGTTGTCAACTTGTTGACTATATTTATTGACTAGCGACCCGCCCCGGCTTCGCACGGTATATTATGCATATATTACACATATAAACCTTCCTCTTGAATCACTCTATCTATTAAAAAAAACCGCATCAAAATCCGTTATGTGGTTTTGAAGATATAAGCATACATAGGGACACAGGGACAGAGAAAGCGACTTTATTTTATACTATGTAGTGATAGTGATAGTGATTTCAAAGCGGTTGAAAATCTAGTTTCATTAACTAGAAATTTATCTAATTTTAAACGCAGGTAGGTACAAAGTTTTTTTTTCTAGAACTTAGAATAGGTTGGTTGATACATTCAACGAACTTGGTACGATTTTAAGCTTTAAACAATTATTTAATCTTACACCTAAGTGCTGAGTACGGCTTTACATAATCATTGTTGACTTATCTAACTTCATTATTATGACAAAAACATAGAAAAAACCACGACTTGTCTATGATAATGCCGAAACTTTGACAGGCACTTCCATTACATTATTTCCCTATTCTTATCTAATTAAAAATGGAATTTTAGTTCAAATAATTACCCGGGTCTCGTTTATAGTTCCCGACGTGCTGCTGATACTGCGACGATTTTAACTGAAGGGAGATAATTAGAACTAAATACTTAACTAAATAAAAATGGCCAAATGGCCAAGTGCGTGTCGGGACATACGCGGTGTAGGGTTAATTAGCAGCTAATATTCAATAATAATTTTTGGTTAATCATGCTAAGCGTGGCCTTCAGGTCTTGTTACCTTAGGCTCGGTCTACCCCGAAAGGGATAAAGACATGATTTATGTATGTATATACAAGTTTTGGTGTAAAATCTTCTTCGCTGTCACACACAGTTTATCCTTTCAAATTAATTAAATTGACTACCAATATACATTTATCAGTATCACTGCCGTGGTTTTTTTCACGTATTTACATTAAGACAATCATTTAGCGTTTAGTTTATACTAACCAGCCTTTGTAAGGCCTATCCAAGAACACCCCCACAACATGGGAGAAACGAGAAAAAAAAAGCAATTTCTAATTGAAATTTTTAGGTAGACTCTAAAAGGTTCCTAAGGTTCTTTTAATGGCATAATGACCTCTGTTGCCAGCAGTAAAAATGAATAATTTTGTCAGAAAAACCGCTCGACACTTGTACAGCTTTCTTGTAGAAGAAATCAGGATGCTACCTCAGGTCATCGACCCCTGGAGGCTGCGATATAATAACAATAACATCAAATGCTATCTCGAGAAAAAACCGACGGCTAGCACAATGTCATTACTGACTTCGTGAGCCAGAGAGCTACGAGTTCGTAGAGAGGGCAAAATAGAATTATGAAGGTTATTAAGAAATTTTACCATTATATATGGCACATTTATACCATCTTTAACTTGGTAAGGATGTAGGGTGAATGTATAGTTATATCTTGGTATCTCACTCAAAAGCTATTGAGCGATTTTTTATGAAAATTAGCACACAGGTGACTTCTTTGATTAAAAGGAATACTTCTTATTCGATAGCGATAAAGTAATTCTTCTCAGACGAAGTCGTATTTCACTACATAGTATAAAACAAAGTCGCTTTTTCTGTCCCCAAATCCGTATGTATGCTTATATCTTCAAAACTACACAACGGATTTTGATGCGGTTTTTTTGATAGATAGAGTGATTCAAGAGGAAGGTTTATAATGTATAATACATGCATGATATACCGTGCGAAGCTGGGGCGGGTCGCTAGTTATCAATAAAAAACAATTCAATCGGTAAGTAAACGCTATTACCTTTACGTTACATAACGTAAGCCTAGATTTTTTGTACATCTCATTTTTAAAATTTACCTTTGTTATCATACACAGTGGATGTAGTGGAATAGCGTAGTAAAGTTGGAAGAAGGCCGTTAAGTTAACAAAGATAGTCAGCTCTAGATTTTCCAAGCCTATTTGAATGCAAAGTAATCAGACTGGCAGCTACGTCACTTATATCTCACTACACTCATTTGATACATTTTACGCCTAAGTATCTTTTGCTCTAACGACTTCATAAATAAAACAATGAACGTTAAATTTGTTTGATAAGTTTTGACTATTTCATATCTCTCGACAGTCTTACACCTTTTAACACTTCGGATGACGCTAATAGACCCCGGAGACCTCCAAAAATCAAATCTATTTCGGAAAGCATTCAATTGAACGCACAATGTAGTATAATATCGCGCCTTATTTCCGGTACAATATTTTCGATCTGATTGACCAATTTCGATGATCAATATCTCGGGCGCCATGATTGGCTACCGGACTATCTAATCCCGATCACAATACAATAACAACGCTTTACTCCGTTTTGCATTACAACGCCGCTAAGCGCGAAGAGCATTGTTTTAAAACTGGAACTTACCGAGCGTTGGACGCGGTACAGAATTTAGGTACCTACACCGGCTTTTGAGATCGCACCGAACGCGTAGTTTTGCGGTTACACTTACTCAAATAAAGTCAATCTTGGTGCGAGAGCGAGGGCCCGTGTGAAAATTTGATAACGAAACTATAGATCGATGGGGGCTGCAGAAATCGAGGGGCAATAGCTGCGGTTTCAATCCGTGTGCTACTGTGGGATGTAATAAACGGCTACGGTTTAGCCGCCTTCACGCCGCTCGCACGCCGATGTCAGCGCGCACAATCAACTGCAAACAAGGTTACGTCCGATGCGATTAGGTAAACAAAGTGTCACTTGAAAAATGTAAGTGACAAGTCGTGTGCCGATGACTCGACAAACGCGAACCCGTAACAACCGTAACAAGTCGACGCGCGGAATAGGTTGTCGAGTGTTATACGTGATCAAGCATTTTTTGCTTCTTAGGGCTATCAGTACGAGGAAACACGTACTACTAAATCACTAGGGATCACTCATCAGTCGTCGGTCATAGCATCACTGTAATAGATTTAACGTCTCCATTAGCTGCCTCAATAGTCCTAAAAAACTTTAATGTCGGTCGAATCTTAATCGGTATCGAGTGGCAATAATCGAGAGGCTACCGTCGACTTCGGGGCATTAAAACTATTAAAATGTACTGAGGGCGGGCTGCGGGCAGAATTAAGCCCCGGCCGCAAACCACAGCTCCTGGATGAGCTGGACAACCCTATTATCTATAACTATACGTCAATTTCATAACAACCGTGGGGCAATCTCAAACTTCACAAGTACATCGTACGTTTTCCGTTTTTTTTTGTACGGGGAATCACCCCGCGTGTATCACTTGTTGGCATAGTAAACACGACTTTGTTATAAAAAGCGTACTTAGCGTATGCTTCATAATCAAAAGTATCGATGCAACGCGGAACTGTTTTCCCTGATCCAAAAAAACTTATGAACGCCCCAGCTTTTTGGTTCACTCGCACCGTACTGACCTTTAGTTGCTATGCGGCGATGACCAATCACATTACATCACAGCCTATCTTATTATAGCACATAATAGCTCACACCTTCTAATAAAAAACACTTCGTTCACTTCGACTTCTGACGTTATACCGCTGCTTTAAATTGAATTAGATAGCCCATGAAACTAGTGCATAATGTATGACAAAAGCACATCTCGTTTTAACACTACTTTCTGCCCCCAACTCTGTCTATTATTCAGCTCATTGTGCCTTTCCCCTCGCTCATTAACAGTGACCACTATTTTCGGTTGCAATTTTGTACCATCGTCAGTAAATTCGTAAGCGAGAATGGTAAAATGCGCCGACCGCAGTCTGAACGCATCTAAAGGCGTTCTTGGTTGCATTATTTAGGTGCCAGTTGCAAATAGAAACGCAAAAACTGTCGACTGGGCTTGAAGAGTTTTTACACTAACAACTGGATGCACTGGTTCAAACTCTATTCATGATTTAAACGTCTACTTTACAAATCGACTTGTTTCTATCTCTTTTGTAAGATCTTCTTCAACGCTTATAATTGTGAGTTCAATCATATATAAAGTCATGTCTAGAATTAAAATACTAAATTAAATATTAGAGAAAATGATCAAAACCGCAACAGGCGTCACGAATTGTTTTTGAATACGGCACAATTCGAAAATAGTAGCTATCTATTTTTTTACCAACAAAATTGTAGGTTTTGGCTCCAATCTTGCAAGTCAAATTCGACCCACTTCTAGTGGACTAATTGACTTGGAATTCGTTCATATAGGATGGAATTCAAATGAAATTTTAACATACAGATTTTATTTCGTAATGCAATCTCACATGTCGGCAGCCAGCGGCACGTTTGCTGCATTAGCAGGCCGGGCTCGCTCAGGTGTTGTCCCGGGCTCCTTGAAAGTAATGCCTCGCATTTGCGGTCGGCGCAGGATGCCCGCTTGTTCAGTAATGAGCAACACATAACGAAACCTTACAAATAATTCCACCGAAAAAAAACACACCGAATCACGTACTCGTATCCTTCAGAGGAAAATACGGATCGGATAACACCGTGTAACCCTTTCTCGCTTCTTCGACTAGCGGAGCATGAGCAAGAAAGGGAAGCAATATTAATAATCGCTCCCGATATTGTCTGATACATTTTTGAGGTGTCTGCCGGCTCAATACAATCAATTATTGTTCTACGTGTTACACGGCTGCCTTCTGTCGGTAATGTGTTTGAGTTTGTAAAAAAGTTTATTTTTAAAATTATAAATTGTGTAATTTGCGTACGGCCCGAGTTCGCATCGGCGCAGAAGGTAATCGAGGGATTAACCATGTAATTTGTAGCCAGCTACTCAAATTATGAAATTGCTTGGGAAATTAAAATATACATTATACTTCACAAGTATTATAACCCATTGTCGTTCAGCTTCTCGATTAAAAAAAATACTTTGTCACAAACATTACCCCAAACAAGCTTGTGAACTTACCGAAAAACGCCCCTTCTTTTTTTTAAACTGCACTAAGCTAGACTAAGGTCGCAAAGTGAACGTTTGGACGAGTGCGCCCCGTCAAGCGGCGGTGATCTGATTATCCCGCCTGGCAGCGCCGGCACAGAGCATGTACTGCACAGAGGAAAAGATACATACGACCCTGCTCTGATATACAACCTCGTTATAACAAGGTAATTCTTCTTCTTCTTCTTTTTTAATAAGGCCCCATCCATCGATGCGATGATTTCGCCAATGTCAAAGTAATAAACACAGTATTCAAAAATCTTGTGACAAAAATGTCGGGAACGTTGTACGATAGAACACGGTCAAAAGACCCCGCCCCGGGCTCTTAGCTAACGGATAATGACATCCCTCAGAATCTGCCAGGAAATTATTAACCGATGCCCAGGGTGCACCGGACCAAGCACTGCTCTTTTGTTGTTAATCCACTCGTCCATTAGTCCGTGAGAATGCCATTATCGAGTTTGTCTTGCTGTTTCACTTACTCTTATGACTAGGATCGGCTGACAGCAAAAAAAACCCGAAAGGCATTCTATGAGCTCGCGAACTGTCCAGCGTTTTTGTATGAACCTTTGTCTCTGTCAGGGTATTTACTCTGTGGCGCCGGCGTCGGCACACGACCGATGGAGTAGCAGCCTCATTACTCGGTTAACTACTGAACAGGCCGAAATGAATCCAATAATCTATTGGGAAGAACCGAATTTTACCTCAATTTTCTGCAATAATTGAAGTTCTCTGAAATGTGGAGTAGGTACCGGATAAAAAAGACAAATGAAAAATCTTGCTGACGTCACACCGTACCTACTACCAACCTAAAACGTCATTCTGACTATCAGGCTTGAATTTTGACAGATAAGTGTGTACGCGGCGCGACATTACAGTCGCAGGGAGGTCATAGGCAACATTTCATTTAAAAATTTGTATTTAATGCTATTGTTTAATCTGAATGCGGAATTTTTTAAAATAATTGTAAAAGTTTTCCTAGTTTTAAAAAATAATTCAAAAGTTTATTTTGTAAATAGCCCGCACAAGGCTCTTTCATCATTTTTTTTCTTATTTTGATGCTACCAGCGATTTCGTAAAGAGCGTCATTGCCAAGAAGAATCCACAAACGGCAAACATACCCACTCGTCCCCTTAGACTTAAATCACTCATATGTATATACTTCTGTATGAATCATGCCTTCTTTGTCATAAAATTACAGTATCTATTCCAACTATGAACATCAAAATAAGTTAATTTTTCGTTGACCTCAATCAGCCACCAAAAAAGAACCTTTGCCAAAAGAATGAACACAAAAAGTCTATTAACTGTTGAAAACAGAAGACAAATCATCAACGATGTACCTATTACGAGTATAACAGCATGCAATAAAAACCGTACACATTCTTGTAGAGCACAGCATTAGCCGAGATGTGATAGGTAACGCTAGCCCGCGTATCGCGTTCGCCGGATAGTGTTACGATCGGCCGGCTATATCAACGGTCGTCAATCGCCCGGATCCATTCCGTGTAACAATACCTCTGGTAGAGCTGCGAAGACAGCGGAAGCATGCGAGGCAGCGACAGCGTGCGACGCAGCGGGAGCGTGTTAAAGACGCATGGTTTCGAACCTCGCGCTGTAATCGCTACGGTCAATGTTCGGTGGCTGCATTAAGACGGAAGACTTGAGAGTGCAGTCGCTGTTTTGTACGCTGACGTCTCTCTTTACTAATTATTATAAGTCAAATACTGAACTTTTTTACGTATTTAAATTAGCAGGTAGGTAGATACTTAACAAAGCATAATTTTAATGGATACAAGTGTAATATAATGTTAAAATATCCTGAGTTACACTCGTATGATAATTTATCAGAGCTCGGCCCACGTAACTCACACTCTTTCTTAATGCCATACTCGCCTCTCTTTCACATATCTTTTGTTTTGTTACAATATCACCGTATTGTAAGCTTAAAACACAATTACACAAAATCGTTGATTTAATGGCCTCGCCCAATCTCGGCAAGTTACATTACCCGCAGCGAACGTGTCTCGAGACTCCGAAGCATTGAACCGAGAAATACTACCGTTTGTACGATTGAAAAGCTGTCAACTTAGCTGTTCCATCATTTTACTTATATTTCATTTGTTTTCCATGATTTTTTTATATGTAAGACCTGTTTCACCGCTCTCTGTCAAGTTTCAGTTTTAGTGAAACAGATCCTTAAAGGACAAACCTAAGTAACTAAAGCAAAATACTGTACCACAAGGGTAGGCAGAAACTACTTTAACTTTGTTCCACTTGCTACGATCCTGACATACTTATTTCGCTTCATCCACATTCATCAATCTCTTCATATATGCTCGTCGGTTTCGGGTACTCCTGACCTGACCTTTTTCCAAAACGTCTCCTATTTGGACTCGCAACGTCCGTCTAGGCCTTCCCCTCCCAACGTAACCATTCACACTCCCCATATAGATCCCCAAATAAATTTGTTTGTTTAAAATGCGACAGCATCCAGTAATGGTTAGGGCCACTGGTACAAAATAGTCTAAACCAAAGGCGGGTAGTTCGAAAAACTCGCCGTGCTATATAATTATGATGTACCCTACACATCAGTCTACTATTTAGTAACCATGGTTGTTCCAGCGTAGCAGAAACTAAAACCTGCTTCACTAAAAACATGCTATAATTTTTCTTAAAACCAGCTTCTACGAGACCTTTGTGTACATATTTAAACCAACCACAGCCCACTAGCAAACTGTCGAACGATTATCCGATATTTGAATACATGAGTAATCCGGTCTATTGCATTAATGGTCTGTGTCTCACGCTGTTTTTCCATTTGAAATAGCAACCCACCAAGGTAGAGCTATAATTCAACTACGTTATAAACTTGAATCGAATCGTCATTGATTTAATAACTGACGTCATCTGTACATTTTCCTTGTATCGAACACTTGTAAATTGCAAGCGAAAAACACATTCGGGAAACAAAAAATTTGGGAAAAATCAAGTCCCCTAATCAAAAAAGCTTTCGTTATTCCGTAATTACGTCATAGAACGATTAAGAATCGTCATCGATGATATCCATAGCGTCATTGAGGAAAGATCCTCGTATTATAGTCGAGTAGCTAAACTAGATTGAACTGGCTCTATGACCTTATCACAGTAAGCACTCGCTATACTCGACAAGGAAATCACTATGACTTTGATTGAGAGAAGGTTGTACTGGCGATCGCGATTAAAATAGTTTGGCTAGAGATGTAACTAGAGAAAAAATGTTGAGTGACGTGACGAGTGCTTTTTGTCGCTTATTGTTATTATAATTATCTCTACAAGTAATGCGATAAATTCTAAATGTTTTATCGATGGATTGTAAGAGATTTTATTGGTACTTATATGTATAAACTAGCTGTTGCTTAGTCTCATGCAAAGTCTCAGCCCGATCGGTTTAAAATTGACAAACTTTCATCCCCTATTTTATCCCCTTGGGGGTAGAATTGATCAAAATCCTTTCTTAGCGGATGCCTACGTCATAACATCTACCTGCATGCCAAATTTCAGCCCGATCCGTCCAGTGGTTTGGGCTGTGCGTTGATAGAACACTATGTCAGTCAGTCAGTCAGTCACCTTTGAGTTATATCATCTCTAAGACCTTAACAGTACAGGTTGCAGGACAAAACAGTTTGAGACCTCGGGAAGGACATAGGATAATTTTCATCCCTGAAAATTGCACACTTCCCGCGGGCGCGCAACAAACAAATTCTCCGCAGACGAATTCGCGGGCAACAGCCAGTGATGCCGTAAATGTCAGGGTAAACCAGGAGGTACAAACGACCGTGTCTACAAAACGGTCTCATTTTTCCACTTTACACGCACAAAATACTCCTTTCACATAGGCCTAAGATAATTTTCTCTAGAAGTTAATGGTCCTATCCTAAAAGTACGTGCAGGACGCGGCTCCCGTGCTGCGGTCTCGGACTATCATTACTACACATTACTGCGCGCGCGCAGGGGCCTGTGTATTCCATAAACATGCCTTAAGCATGTCGCTGTACTGTTATATGTTCTGAGGCCTTACCATGACGTCTTAATGCGATTCAATTTAGATTTTAGCTGTCATTTTTAGTATGGATCTGACAGCGAGCGAAACTAAACTGAATCGGAATTGAATCGAATTACGACGTCATAGTAAGACCCCTGGTACGAAGCTGGAAATATGTATGTATGTATGTATGTAAACTCTTTATTGTGCAAAATAAACAAGACAAATACAATTGACAAACACTGAGATACATGCACAAAGGCGGACTTATCCCTTTAAGGGATCTCTTCCAGTCAACCTCATGCTATTATATGCTTTGTGAAATCTAAACCATTTGAAAATTACCTTGACTTGGTCGGTAAAGAATTATTTTGTCGCTATCCCGCGGGAATAGAGCAAACTCGCAGGATAACGAGTATCCTATGTCAATCCAGATTGAACTACATGTACCTAGTGGCATCCCACTGCGTCCCCATTACACCGGATTGAGGCAACGCCGGAGAGTTTTTGTTCGGGTATACCCCTTCGGGGGGGAGTCCCACATAACCCTAGGCATCCCCGTGCCTAGGGCATCCATAAAGATTTCCTCTCCGTTAAAAAAAAGGTTGAACTACATGTGTGCCTAATTTCATTCAAATTATTGAGATTTAAGTTACATAGCTACTAGAAATAAACATGTTCATCTGGAAAGAAGAAGAAACGTGTAAAAATCTTTCGCTGGGTGGTGCTCGTAAAAATCACATTTGTGAAAATATCACACGAAAGTTTGTAAACATACACACACGTACACAAAGCACGTCTATATCCGTTACGGGGTAGACAGAGCCTTAGGTAACAAAGCCTAAAGGCCAAAGGGGGATCAAAATAGCGATAAGTTGCTGGCCGCATCCCCTATAACATATTTCCTAAGTTGTAGTTAAGCATCAGTATATTGCTACAAAAGGATAGCTGAAAATGTTTAGGTACTTAGATATTAGAGCAGTCAAATCTACTACTCCACTCGTATCTCAATTCCAGATCATTTTCTTGACCATTTTCTAATAGTATTTTCACGGATATGCTTTCAAAATCTGTACGCTCTACCCTTTAAACAGTCACGTGGTATTTGTTTACATAAACAGGTTCTGCCATAAAATGAAAAGTAACAAATAAAAATAAAGCTAAGCCATTCAAGTGAGCCTATAGAGCTTGTTAAGGCAGTTAGACCCTTTCGAGCCAAGGCTCCGAGACCTGTCATGCGCAGGATGTATCGAATTACGCCAAGTTACAACGTAAATGATCAGCAACAAAAACTACAAAACAAAAGGGGATCGAGGGGTGAGAATATTCCTATGGGAGTTTAAAGAGATTTATAAAGCTTCGGTGAGGCATGCGAGTATGATATTTTGGAGAATCCGTTCAAATCTTTCGTGATATGTATAACTCAATATTCCTTTTCCACGTCGCATTGCTGGACTCAGGGCTTCCCTCAGAACGGGAGAGCTTGGGCGGTATTTCGCACGCAGGCCCATTGCGTATTGGAATTTTACACACACCATTAAACGCCTTCACAGGTGTGTCTATCTACCCCACGATGCTTTTTTACACCTCATGAAGAGCTCGTGATAAATTTCAAATGAAAAAATGTGGAACGAACTTTTTGCACAACTTCGTCTTCACTTTTCATTTGGTCTAAGGTATTATTTATACCATGTTTTTCTTTTGAACAGTCCGCTCAAGGCTCTAATAACGTACTTAAATTATCTTAACGCCTGAAACCGGTAGCAACAAGAACAGCCCTGATCAAAGGGAGCTAATTACACCCATCTAATCAACGCTCCTGATTGGTCCAGACATATTAACATGCGTCAAACACACGCCTTCATTATAAAGCTGAACAGTCGTCTTTTAGGTCTGGCTTTTATAAATGGTAATTCTTTTTCGACACTACAAATGGTACTATAAGTCTTAGTGATTTGATGAAAGAATGGTACTATTGAAGATGCCAAATCTTTGATGTGCACTTCTTTTTCTGGGATTAGAAAATTAACACAGCTGTGGATTTTCCGTGTTTTTTTCTGTATTTCCTCGAGAATTTATCAAAATCACGTAGCAAGATCACCCGGGTCAAATGTCGTATGTCTCTCTCTCTATACATAGTACTTCTTAGTCCTGATTTCTGGTTTTATTCCAGATATCCCGCTCACTATAGTAATATAAAAAAAATATTCGATAGGTACCTAATACAAAAGGACATTTTGAGCGATTGGTACAACGTCCTAAAAAATAACAATCATAATCTCAAACGCGGCCATGAATGAAAAGATGCTCAGAACTTTTAAGAAAACAACGTTCGAACTAACAAACATTCCGTACCAGCATATTATTAGAGCCATAAACTTACTGTTATTTAATTTCCATTTTTTACTCATTGAATTTTAAGCACGTCATGTGCCGACAACGGGCACAGTGTACCCAATTTTTGCACATTCAGGATAAATCCTCTCATTTGTTGCATATTCGTTAAACAGGTCCACGGCAATGTTTTGACAGTTGGCGACATGGACAGCCGAGGTGAGGGTGTTAATGTGACATTACGCTAGCTGCAGGGGGAGGTGGGGGGCGGGGGCAGCGGTAATTATCCCACGTCACTGGCAGGCCTAGGCACCCTGACTGCGCTACCTACAACATTCCATAAGCCACGGCATTTATTCAACACTGCTCTAGCGATAATGCAGTGATTCGTAAACGATATGCATGCCCTTAAATATTAAAATTGAGAAATAGAACATGTGCGTGTGTGAAATAGCTGTCTGGTAGAGATGGTTTTCAAGCAATGAAACTGCCTTATTGACTTCGTTCGGTGCCATCTCTTAAAGCGTTATTGACTACCTATTAAAATTGTAGTTACTTTTTGTTTTTTGATGTTAAATGAGGAGCATTTTTTTAATTCGATAAGAAAGGCAAACGAGTGGGTCACCTGATGGTGATGTATTGTATTGTATGTCAAGAGAAAATAGTACAAATAATAACAAATATAATTCTTTGTGGTTCTCACACAATATTTCCTCTGACACCGCTTCTAACATCAAAGCTCGCTACTGTATGTAAATTTGTGAGAGAAGTATAAAATTGCGAGGTTGCAAATATATACCTACAAACCTACCTAATTTTATGTAAACATAACCCGGACCCGGGTCTTATGGCCTTATTGTCTAACGGTTAGACAATAAGGCCATAAGACCCGGGCGAATGGGGTTAGACCTAACCCCATTCGCCATCTCTTTCTACCCTCATCCTTTATCGTTTGACAGAAAGAAATAGCGAATGCGTTTTGATTCCAAGTGCGTTAGACAACGGCCTCCGGTCGTTTGTCTGGACCAATATCTAAACCTAATTATAGTACAATTTAAATGATTATTAAATAATAAAAATAGTACGTAACTAAAGTGTTGGTCTCTGTTGGTTGGAGTGCAAGCCGCTGCGAGATATCACTTTCTACGTTCAGAATAGGCCGTGTTGAATAAAATTTAAATACAGCATTAAAAAATTTTTGAGAGTAATTTTTAGGGAAAACTCTAATCTTAAGTATCTTAACATCTTGGGATATAGTAAATCTGAACTCTAGCCCGCGTCTTTAATCACTTTAAACTAAAAAGACTACGCTAACTTCTGACTTGTCAATAAATTGTTTATAGAACATCGGGCTAATTAGTATTCATACCGGCCGTCGATGATGGCGCAGATTATAGTTCGAACGAAACTCAATATAATTTATATTGTAACATTATTAATACGGAGCTTTTAGTCGTAATTTTACGCGCTTTGCGTAAATGGGAAAAACCCGCGTAAGTCATTGTCAACTGTGTCACAGAATACCATCAAAGTCGGGATTAATCATAAAACTTGAGCAATGACGTGTGTGGTGAAACAAATAGATGGTCAGCTATTTAATTATCCATCTGCTTTATAAATCTTCCATGCTGGTCTGGGAGTAAAGAAAAAACATAAAATGTACCAGTGGCTTCTCTACCCGCGCAGATGGTAAAAGCCCATCGAGGGAATAGGTGAAAATCATGGGAATCATGTTATAGGCGATGAGGCTAGCAACCCATCACTATTTTGATTCCATTTTCCACCTATAGGTATGCCCACAATCTTGCTAAACGTGGCGTGTAGGTCTTGTTATCTTAGGCCCTGTCTACCCCGTAAGGCAAGACGTGATTTGTGTATGTGTATGTATGTATGTATAGGTCAAAATACATTATGTGATTTTCTTAAAGAGTCGAAATGTATGTACGCGCATAACTTCCAAACGACTGCACCGAATTGAATAATTCTTTTTCAGTTGTGTTTGTTACTGACTGGACAGGGTTTTTATAAAACAAAAATTTAAAAAAGAAAACTACTAAAACGGTTGCGAAGCCGCGGGGAGCACCTATTAATATTTCCTTTCAAAAATAATGACAGACAATATCGCGGGCCTATTGGATAACTAAATGAAAAACAGACACGATATATTTCCACACAGCAGCAATTTCACGAAGGTCGATCGCCAACCACTGCATTTTCCTATGCCAAAAGCCGCGGTTTTTCATGAACGCACCATTATATTACACTGGCGCTGTCCCGGACCGCAGCGCCGATTCACCGAACGCTTTTATTTAGACACCTAATTAAATATTTATTAAGTGCATATCTCATTAATACTCGTACATTAACCTGATTTTAATTTCATGCGAGCGTTAAATTAGGAACGGCCGACGGTTGTACCGCAAAATGAAGTGGGCTCGCAGTGGAGTTGAGTGCCGATCGACACTGAAAATCATTAGCCGACATTTTTAATGCTAGTACGTAATTACTTTATTCGAAACAAATACAGTTGTTGCCTAAACATAATTGGTTTTTCGCTCTACAATCTACTGCGGTAGGGTGGTGGCGTACGCAGAGATTTTGATACAGTTTAGTGTTAGGTTAGGACAGAATGAAATTACAATTAAAAGGAAATTTTTTGTTGGTTGTCGTTTTGATTAAATTAAATGATGATTTTTAAGAGTTCCGTTTTTAAGGTTGCAACCCTATTCCAGTAAATTTAAGCAGTAAAAAGCATAGAAAGTCTTCAAATTCTTACCTAATAAGTAAGTGAGTGGCAAGAACAGCAACAATTAATATACCAATACTAACTTTCTCTGAAAATATGGGAATATTATATTATCAACTACCTAGCTTCTGCCCGCGACTTCAACTGCGTAGAATTATACATATAAACCTTCCTCATGAATCATTCTATCTATTAAAAAAACCCGCATCAAAATCCGTTTCGTAGTATTAAAGATCTAAGCATACATAGGGACAGGAGACAGATAGCTTACGGATTACGGGAAGCGACTTTGTTTTATACTATGTAGTGATAGAACCCTGAATACGCCCGTATTAATTAGAAGGAACATGATGACGTACGGGCGACAATAAATGTAAGTAAGTAAATGAATGAGTAAATATTAGGCGTTAACAATTATGATTCACTACGTCGTACGATTTATGCAGAAGTTCGTAAAACAAAGAAGTCCTTTGTATTTTATAAAACCACTATGTAACCACGATTCATTGTTTAGGCATGAAATAATAATTGTCCTGATAAACGGTTAAGGATTATTATTATAAACCATCATCGTAAGAAGTCAACGCAAACACTTCTGTACTTTATCGCGTTACGTAATTGTGAAGTAAAACCAGTCCCAGAATTGTTACGGAAATTTCAGCAGGCGCATTTCGCCAACTGGACAATTGTCGGTGACAATTGACAATTCGGTTTGCGTCACAAACTCAACCAGAATCTACGTCGGTTGGCCGACTACGCCTTACATGTCGCCAACATCTGTCAGATTGGTGAAATAGGAGCCAGATGGTTTGAGTTTATTGAGAGAGTGATCACTCTTGTAAAGAATTCATCTAATTTTTAAATCAAAATTTAGTTACCCCTTTGACGCCGTAGGTACACCGAACATCGAGCAATGTATAGAAACATTTTTCATCCACAGTTTAAAAATCCTGAAACATATTGTTCAGTCATAGTACCTACTCGAAATGTTTTGGGTTACTTTTAAGACACTGTATAAAAAAAGAAATAATTTTGACCTTATATGAACGAGGCCGCCTGTTCATACAAATGCTCCCATTTTTCAAGTTATTATTCAACTTGCAACATTCGTACAGTGCTTCTGTTTTCTTAACGTCCCTCGACAATCTTTGTTTTTCTTATGACTGTCGTCTGATTTTAAGAATCACGAAGTCTGCCGAGAGACATTTAAGGCATTAGAAGCACTGTATTTTGTTTACATAATGGTACCGCTTATGTAACTGATCGTGCTGTAGTAGGGGACTTACTGCATCGTAATAATAACTGAACTTTTTCCGCTAAGCGACGAATGTAGGTAGGCATAAATAATATAGATACTCCAACAAATAATTCAGTTTCCTCCAGAGTCTTAGTCTGCAACGTAGCTGTTTATTAATAAATTATACTATGTAGTGATACATAAACATAATTAATTAGAAAATATAGAGTATATTTTAAATACAAACGCACCAACCTACATCTCATTGAAGATTTATTTTTTTATCAATTATTAATCCTCCAAATACGCTCTTGTTGGTGCTGTGATGTTGATACCAACCAAAAAAAAATTTAATACTATTTTTCACGGTATTTTATTATTGTACGGTCATTCAATTTACACGCACATGGAAAATTACAAATCAATTGGACTTTCGGAAGTTGGAAGTAGCCAACTTTATGATTTGTTTTGTTTTCATCATTTTCTCATAAATTCTACCTCTATATTTCGACATTTCAGTAACTATGGTCACGATAAGACTCAGTCTACTATCATTAATAGTTAGTTAGTCCCAACAGATAGAGCTCTTAAGAAAGCCTTATTCGTTTATAAAAATTCCACTCCACTCAACGTTACTCTACTTCCGCGTAAGTCCCATACTAGCTAGAGTAAAATCAACCGCTATTTCCGAACAGGTTTGCTATTCTTATAAAATTGTAATAATTAATCGATACGTTTCAACAGACGTGGGAAATACCTATAACCTCAGTACATGCGTCAATAACCGAGAAACCACAACATCTAGCAATTAAATAAAACCATATGCTTCGGTGGACATGGCGGGTCGGGCTTGTAAATATTTATCAACATGCGCTAGATGTTCTATTATTAGACTTACCTTTACTTATCGTCAATTAATAATAATCTTACTTACCTTATAAATTTCCTATCACTATTGAAGTCGTATTGCGTAACACGTTCGCCATCTCTTTCTACCATGATCTTATACTATCGTTAAGATCTTATATCTTTAATTTTTTTTCTGGATCTATCGTCCTTCATACAGCGAACTTCGAATTACTCTACTGTTGATAAATAAATAAAAATATTCACAGTACTAAATTGGGTACAGACAGTAGTAGAAGTGGGAAGTGGAGCTCAAAATTGATCTACATATCCTTACGCACCAGAAACGCTTATTTACTTCAGCTGCTGACTGTATTTAAAGTGGAAGTAGACTTACGATGTGAATGGAAATGTTACGATTTCTAAATGTCTATGAAAATTAGAACACATAGAAAAATCCGAAAAGTAAAGCTATGGCCGGGAAATGTTACGATCTGAGTATTTTACTTTGACATTATAAATTACAAGAATCTAGACACTTAATAAATGTAGTTTTGGTATATTACCTACCATTCATTATTGTTATGGTTGAAATCCCAAATAAGTACTTATCAAAAGTATTGTATGGCTGCCTGTCTTAAATGTACCACATTTTAAGTGTCAAAGAATTCACTTTCGAACTGCATTTATATGTATACAGTGTTCCCTTTAAAAACCATTGTCCTTCGAAAATCCCATTTTTTTACATTATACAGGGTGTGTACGTGTCAGGCGTCGTGTGTACCGCAAATATACATACAAAGCTTGTACTTTACAGCTCATTAACATAGCGTTTTGTCCTACGACACGCATCATTTTATATTAGTCACTGCAGGGTTGCCATCCGTCACGATATATCGGGACTGTCACGTTTATTCAATCTTGGCACACTGAGAGAAGTTTCAAGTACTTTGAGAGCCTCTAGTGTAAGATAACACAGCCTAAGATAACAGTCTGAGCGGACCTTAAGCTCTGTCTACCCCGTAAGGGATAAACGTGATTTAAGTCCGTATGTATGTAATGTAAGATTTTGTACGCAAACGCCTATATAGCGGGGCATATTGTCAAGAATTTTCTGTTTCATTTAACTACATTTCATTAATAAACTCTGTACCTAAGTACTAAAAAATCTTTGGCGGTAAGTTTGGTAAAATATTTTTGATTTCTAGCTGGAATTGGAAATTTTCTATTGAAGAAACAATATTTCTTACATTATGTGGTTGGTATGTTATATGTAGAGAAATGCAAGGTATTTTTTGCCTACTTCCAGTGGACTGCTTTAATAATACATAAATAATATAATTATTATTTTGATTCCTTTTTCCACCTATACGCCCACAATCTTGCTAAACGTGGCCTATAGGTCTTGTTATCTTAGGCTCTGTCTACCCCGTAAGGGATAAAGACGTGATTTGTGTATGTATGTATGTAATATAATTACCTTCTTAAAAACTTGTATTTCAAATTCCGTATGCCTACAAGTATTTTTCTACCATCAAAAGCGAACCCGACACGTTTATACCAAACCTTAAGTCAAACGCGTGCTCATTGGCCTCACACTTCCGTCCGCAAAACTCCCGCGCATGTCCATGACGTCAGACCCCATTGATTAGGATTTCGCTACCGTATCACCTGCGTGCTTAGCGACCAGCTGATCCAACCCAAACGTGCAAACGTGTGTAGGATCAGGTAGCACTCAATCATAATTCATTCATTGTTATTAACAATTGCACTTGCGTATACGTAGTATACGACAGTGCACCAAATCTGCCTTCTTGCCTGTATCATAACTCACGACTATTTGTGATGCTGTTTAATTGTTACTGATACATTGCGGGTACAAAGAGTCCGGCTGAATTGTTACGACGTCCGCCAGCCAATGTATTACTATGTAGCTATTTAATCGTGCTATGTAATCGACGTCATCATTACCACGTTTACTCAAGGCCTGCAATAATAAGAAAGTTAGCTCTCATAAATAAATAATCAAAATGGTGCATACTAACCACAAAGAAACGAATGAAGCGCGAATTTCACTTATACTAAAATTTGGCAAGACACCGACGACCTCGCAACGGTGACGAACCTCTATACGTATATGTACCTGTGTAGCTATAAACATAATACACGGTATGTTGACATGTATGAATCAGCCGGCAATCCCAAAGCCTCACGTACTATGAGTTCCGTAAACGGGTACAGCCTGTCGTCGATTCGTTTACTTAGCGATTTGTGCTATGACTGGTCGGTTTATTTCCCTAATAATTGGGAAATTCGTTTGTTATTCTAAGAGTTTCAATCGGTTTGGCCCATTGTGATCCGCTGTTTGGTTTGAGTAAGAAAAATACCTTGGCGTCTCTACAGTTAAATCTTTAAGTGTGTAATGACTCGGGTACCAAAATATTCCTAACGTTTTATAAGATAACTGCCACACTCATGGACGATAATTCATTTTAATCGTATGTATAGAGTAAAATTTATAAATAATACAATTTTAATAACACTAAAAAAACATAGCGCCGACGAGAGCAATGACAAGGATTTTCAATTGTTTTTTGTTCAATCGTTCAATGCATTCGAACTTTATGACAAACAGGTAACCTTAAAAATACGTATTTTACAGGCATCTGCTAACAGTATAGGTAGGTACTACAGAATATTTTTATTTTTATAATATGTATTTAGGTAGGTACTTGTAGCATGCAAGAATAAAATGTAGGTGTTCTCATTAATCCGTGTTGTATGTAACTGGCTAACCAAAACTTTTAAACTTATTATTCTTTTCTATACGTTGTATTCTATCTGATGTACTTGTGTCACTTCAATAAACAAAGTCTAATACAACATTCGTTATCAGCACGAAACTCTATTTTTAACTGAGTAATACTTATAAAACTACATATTCTTTATTAAAAAGTGAATTTACTAGTTTTTTCCAGTATGTGCATGTATAAATTATGAAAATCTGTGAAAAATTAATATAATTCACGAAGATATTTTCATATTATTTTGTTGTGACATCGAACAGCTGTGCGTATAAATATGTCAAATATTTCGATTACTGGTATAAAACCACTCATAAACAGAGACGGTTATTCCGTATGGAAATTTAAAATGCGTATGTATCTTATGCATGAAGAGTTATGGGAGACGATCATCGGATATTCTGAAGGTAGTAAAGTTCCTACTGAGATAAAATCACGTAACGATCAAAAGGCGTTATCGAAAATATGTCTCACTTTAGATGGTATGGCGATAACTCATGTGAGGTCATGCAAAACAGCCAAGGAAGCTTGGGATGCTCTTTCGTCCACTTACGAGGACAGAGGTTTAGGGCGACGCATAAGCCTCGAGCGGAAACTATACAGGTACTGTCTTGATGATTTTGATTCCAACATAGAGACGTACATAAATGCTATCATGTCAACTGTGCAAGATTTAGCCGACATTGGCAAAATTATAGAAGATGCTTCAATAGCTGCGATTCTTCTTGGAGGTTTAAGTCCTCAATACTCACCTTTAGTAATGGCTTTGGAAAATTCCAATATAGACATTACAGTGGATTTAATTAAGACCAAATTATTGAATGAACTGAATAAACCAGCTATAGATAACCCAGATATTGCTCTTCGTACACGTATGAACCAGGACAAACCTTCTACATCCAAATCGAAGAAACCTATTGTGTGTTACGACTGCATGGAGCCAGGACATAAGCGTCCAGATTGTCCCCATAAAAAGGACAAGAAGAAGAGACCCGTAAATCACAAAAATTCCCTATGTGCACTGAATGTCAATGACGGATTAGAGCGTGATAAATGGTTTATTGATTCTGGAGCTTCAGCACACATGACGTCACGAGCTGATTGGATGAATAATGTGAGAAGTTCGTCTACTGGGACTGTAACTATTGCAAATGGAGATGTACTGCCCAGTAAAGGCATTGGAGATATTTCTATTACCAGTTGCGGTCAGAATACTGATATAAAGAAGATTACTGATGTGGTTCATGTACCGAACTTGAACTCTAATCTTATTTCAGTAAAGAAGGCAGTAGATAAAGGTTTTAGCGTAGTTTTTGATAGAACTGGTTGTAATTTTTATGATTCTGATGTTTTTTCTTGTTCAGGCGATGTAATTTTACATGGTTCTATATGTGGTGGACTGTATTCTCTAGATTGTACGGTCAACCCAACGACTCAATTATCAGCTTTTGAGACGCACTCTGATGTTTCTAGCTTCAAGCTTTGGCATAGAAGACTCGGTCATTTATGTCGCATCGGAATGGATCAACTGAGGAAGGGACACGCAGTGGGCGTGGACTACTCAGAAGTCGATAAGGAACCATGTATCCCCTGCATTGAAGGTAAGCAGAGTAGGAAACCTTTCAAGAAAATTTCACATAAAAGATCAACTTCTGTTCTGGAACTTATTCATTCAGATATTTGTGGACCCTTGCCAGAAACTTCTTTTCAAGGCAATAAGTATATTTTATTTTTTATAGATGATTTTTCTCGTATGACTTTTGTATTCTTTATTCCTTCAAAAGCGGAAGTAAAGAACAAATTTCGTATTTTCCAGTCCAGAGTAGAGCGGGAAACAGGAGCAAATATTAAGATATTGAAGAGCGATAATGGAAAAGAATATGTTAATGCTGAATTTTCGAGGTATTTACAAAATGAAGGAATTCAACATCAAACAACAGTTCCCTACAGTCCTCAGCAAAATTCCATTGCAGAAAGAACAAATCGTTCAATTATGGAGAAAGTAAGATCAATGCTTTCTGACAGTTCTCTTTCTCCGGCTTATTGGCAAGATGCTGCAGAGATGGCTGTATATCTCAAAAATAGGTCTCCTCACCGTGCTCTCGAAGGCAAGACGGCGTACGAGAAATGGTATGCTAAAATACCAAATCTTTCTCATCTGCGTGTTTTCGGATGTAGAGCATTTATTCATGTTCCTGAGTGTAATCGAAAGAAACTGGATATGAAAGCATCCGAACATATTTTTGTAGGATATTCAGAAGATCCCAGAAGTTATTATTTCAGAGATATTAGATGTCCCAGAAGACTTGTGAAAAGCAGAGATGTTACTTTCTTTGAATGTGATTTTCAAGATTTGAAAGTAAAGACAACTTGTAAGTCTGATAATGATTTAACTGAATCAGCAGTTGTACCTCTATTGCTAAATTCGCAAATAAACTCTTCGAATAGTTCAGATAGTCGAACACCTGTCACAAGCGCTATCATCGAAAATGAACAGATTCAACCTGATATTAATATCGTAGAGCAATGGCATAACGCTGTTCAACCTGATATTGCGTCTTCATTAGAAGAAATTGAATCTGATACTGATTTTGTAGAACCAAGGTACAATTTGAGACCCAGAAAACCTAATTCTGCTGCTAATTGTGTATGCATGCAAACTTCATCCCCTCAGCTGATGGATGAACCAACAACTTACACACAGGCTGTAAATGCAGAAGATAGAGATAAATGGTATCAAGCTATGCAAGATGAATATCAGTCACTGATTGAAAAACAAACTTGGGTTCTCGTTGACAGACCTGATAAGAAAGTTATACCATGCAAATGGATCTACAAGCTGAAGAAAAATGCGCATGGTGACGTAATTAAATATAAAGCTAGACTTGTCGCGAAAGGATTTAACCAAGTTTATGGTATTGACTACTTGGAAACTTTCTCGCCAGTCGTCCGAAACTCTTCTTTACGCATGTTGTTCGCGTTGGCTGCGGAAGAGGGAATGAAAATGCACCATTTAGACGTTGATACGGCATTTTTAAATGGATTTTTAGAGGAAGAAGTATATATGAGTCAGCCGGAAGGATTTTTAAAACCTGGTCAAGAAGATAAAGTATGTTTACTGAAACGTTCGCTTTATGGGCTCAAACAGGCTTCGCGAGCATGGTATAAAAAGTTGACCGAAATTTTACAATGCATAGGTTTTAACCAAACTCCTTCGGAAGCATGTATTTATACTAAAAAGTTTGGTAACGAGTTAATAATACTCGCTTTCCATGTCGATGACATTGTCATCCTGTACAAAGATAATAAAACGCTAAATACTGTCATATCTGACTTACGGAATTATTTTGGTCTGAAAGTGATTGGCGAACTCAATTATTATTTAGGTTTAAATATACATTGCAAACCTAATGAGATTAAAATATCTCAAGAAAGTTACATTCGTGATTTACTGCAAAAATATCACATGATGGACTGCAAGAGTGTGCCTACACCGTTGGAAAATAATAAGTTTCTGCCGAGTGAGAAGAGTAATGTAAGTGAATCCTATCCGTATCAGCAATTGATAGGCTCACTCAATTTTCTGGCCGTTAATACTCGCCCAGATATTGCTTTTGCCACATCGTATTTAAGTCAATTTAATACTAAATATGATAAAAGTCATTGGAAGGCGGCAAAACGTGTATTACAATATCTGAAAGGCACTATGGATTTGGGCATTACTTACAGGAAAGACGGTGGATGCCTAATTGGCTACGCGGATGCAGATTGGGCCAATTGTCCTATGGATCGTCGTTCATACACCGGATTCTACTTTTCTATGGCCGGGGGAGCCATTTCATGGGAAAGTAAGAAGCAAACCACCATTGCTTTATCGTCCAGCGAAGCAGAATACATGAGTTTGTCCAGTGCGGGTAGAGAGGCTGTATTTCTGAGACGATTGATGTGTGAACTTACTGGTAAGTCAACTGTCATTACCATTTATAATGATTCACAGTCTGCCCAGAAGTTAGCACTGAATACGGTTCACCACAATAGGACCAAGCATATCGACACGAGATTTCATTTTATACGAGATTTATTATGTAAAAATGTTATCAATGTCGTATATACTAATACTTTAGAGATGTGGGCTGATGTATTAACTAAGCCATTGGCTCGTATCAAGCATCAGAATTGTATAAAAGGAATGGGTTTATGTTTATAATCTTGTTTTGATTACGGGGGAGTATGTTGTATGTAACTGGCTAACCAAAACTTTTAAACTTATTATTCTTTTCTATACGTTGTATTCTATCTGATGTACTTGTGTCACTTCAATAAACAAAGTCTAATACAACAATCCGAACTGAATGAGCTTGTCATTTTGCATGAGTCGAATGTTTTTGTGCGTACTAATCCATGATTCAGGGAGTCCCACATCCAAGTGTTAAAGGCGACACTCTGACGTTTATTCTTTTGTTCTTTTTTATACCTGTAGTAATACACAAGAAGATGTTTATACATCGCCATTCACTAATCACGCGAGCATTTTAGACATTATGTCACGGTAACCGTATTTGATTGTATTTAGTTTTAAGTACGTCGTTTTAATTTTATTTGATTTTTGTTTTGACTTAACGCTGTACAGTCAAGTGTAATAATATGTATCTAGACCAAGTTTCAAAAATAAGTAACCATACGCTCTTACGGCAGCGTAATAAGGTTGTGGGACATATTTTTGAGAAGTTCCTATCGATACTTATTTTTGCCAGACCTTTAATTACCGTTATTTTTGCGTAACGCTATTTTTCATAACGTTAGATTATCGAATAGCATTTTTCAATAAAACGTTTTTAGGTAGCGCTATTTTTCAGTACGTTATATTACCGAATAGCGTTTTTTAATAAAACATTATTTATTCTGTAGCGGTATTCATTATAACGTTATTAATAGCGATATATATCGATACTTCGGCAAGTGATATAATAACGTTATAGACCATCTCTTTCTTACACTCTATAACACCCGCTCTATATAACGTGCGACAAACATATGCAATGACAAATCTGTACTGTTTTCGTGAATTGTCAAAACATACTTTACAAATTTGTTTCGTGGGACTAGGCCGTAAAGTTGATATCATAGTAGTAGTTCATAATCAGTTTCATAGCGTTATTATACCTAACGCTATTTCATAACGTTATGGTTTTCTTTAAACACAAACGACATATACCGGTATTATATCGTTTTTTTCATAACGTTTTAAAGGTCTATAACGCTATTTCGTAAAGTTACGGTTTTCTTTTCGTTATGATATGATATAACGTTATGAAGGAATATAGAATTTGTTTGAACGAAATTTTAAACACAAACGATATATACCGCTATTATATCGTTTTTTTTATAACGTTATAAAGGTCTGATTTTTGCACTTGACCGTACAGTAATAACGTTTTCATAAGAATGACGTTACTAATTTCAAAACGTTTGTTTAATATTTTAGAGTCGAAACAGAAGTAAAATTTATATATGATGTGACATAAAATTATTCTTACGGGTTACTGGGTACTTATAACCGATTTATTCAGTCATTTGAATAATTTGCTGGGCAAGGACCTCTTAAACACTGAAATTAAATTAGTTAGGTACCTTTTTATATTGCTGTTTCCACCAAATCTTATTGAGATGCTGATGAGGTAGAGCTCGATCAAAACCTAAATGCCTTTTTAGATAAATAAGTCTTGGTACAGTATCAATGTTGCTGTGAAAAGAAACACATCACCTACCCTGGTCCCCCGGACAGAATAGGGTAGCTGACGGAAGTTAGATTAAATTGTTCGCGATGTCGAAAACCGGTATAGGGTCTAGAAGGACACAGATAAAAAACAACCAACTGGATACATAATGCCTGCTTGCTAACCACCAAGTTTGTTATTCGCTTAGATAAGTTGTCACGTCACAAATGTTTCCTTGCAGCCTTATTTTAGCGCAATCGGAATCACAAGCATCCACTATTATATTTCCATTTGTGAATCGGTATAAAGTCGAGGTTAGAAAGGTATGGTGGAAGCGATTTCGAGTGCCCACGCGTATGCAAGGGGTGCGGGTCAGCATACATAAAGTTTAAAATGTATAATGGATTACAATACATAATGGTTAAAAATATATAATGCTATTTTCTATTAAACTATTAGCTAGATGAACTTTTTTGATATCGTAATCTATACCTAGATTGGTTTAGGTTAGGTTGGGATCGTCTTATAACAATCCTGTTAATTTGCCACTCTTTTGAACAATTAAGTATTTTAACCTATTATGCATTTTAAACTAGGTATTTTAATATCTACCCGTATACAATGCGTCTCGGAATTATTCCGGAACCATTTTAAGAGAACCTCGATCACTACCATGACGTCTTCATGCGATTCAATTCCGGCTCAGTTCAGATTTTAGCTGTCATTTTTAGTATGGATCTGACAGCGTGCGAACCTAAACTGAACCGGGATTGAACCGCATTAAGACGCCATGGTAACCCCCCAGTGTATGGGCGCAATATGGCGTCTGATCCAGACTTCTCGATAGCTATGATTTTTTATCGTTTCTTAACGTCTTGTTTTTCAGAGAGCGGCGGAAACATCCTGGGAGCGAGTGAATGGAACACGGGCTACCCGTCCACGGCTTCTGTCTATCCAGCCTATGGGGCACTACAGCCTTCGTACTACAAGCCCGACCCTACCATACACATACCTTCAGGTATTATTTCCACTCGCACCCTTAACTAGTGAAGCAAGTTATATAGATCTACGTTAAAAAAACTGGAAAGGCAACGACCTCAAAAATAGGTATTTAAAGTCGGAATTTTACCTCTCAAAAATGACTATTTTATTGCAATTTTGGCAAAGTAATATCAACCATCATAGACAATGTTTCACACGCCTAACTTTCAGGAAATTTCCCTGGAAGGTGGACAATGTGTTACCCTCCTGGAATAAACTAAACCTATTTGACGGTATGCGGATTTAAATCGGCTGTACTAAATAGGGGCACTCGAACCCTAATTCACAGAACCCCTATATCACAGTCGCCAGAACGGTACCTATTCACAATCCAATGCCTTGATCCACGGCACCTCATTTTACTTATTATATTCCACAGAGAATAAATCTTTAACTAGATAAATTTACAATTAAAATCTGGATATTTTAATACAAGTTCACTCACAATATATAAAAATTAAGTTGAAACTTATTTTTTTTATTCACAGTTCTCCCCGAAATCCCACTGACGCACAGCGACTACAGTGGCTTTCAAACCACCA
The DNA here is from genome assembly GCA_932294345.1 of Pandemis cinnamomeana. Classification (NCBI taxonomy): domain Eukaryota; kingdom Metazoa; phylum Arthropoda; class Insecta; order Lepidoptera; family Tortricidae; genus Pandemis; species Pandemis cinnamomeana. The sequence continues at coordinate 5,319,538 of OW028715.1, read as the reverse complement.
GCTCGAGCTTCAAAGGCAGTCCTAGCAGCGCAGGCGCGCTAACAGAACTCAACCCGAGCTCACAACGATACGACCCAAACTACTACAATTCCTGGCCCACCAACACCTACAACTACAACAACTACCAATACAACAGCATCAACAACAACGCTTGCATCCAATCACACACGCCCTACATCAATCCTAACCCACAAATGCTCCTCCCCAACCTCTATTCCACCGTCAACCAAAACCAAATACACGTACATCTGCACAGTACAGCGGATAAACATAACCTAGAACAGTACATCCCGAGTGAGATCAAAATTAGTGATATCGATGGCGGGATATCCATAACTGCGGAGTTACAAGCTGGCGAGGCCAGCGGGCTGGTGCCCAGTTGTGACACCAGTGACGAAGTTAAGCATGGATTATACGGTGCGGGAAACCAAGAAGTGTGGAGACCTTATTGACCGCGCGGTCACCAAGACAATGTACTTATTGTGATTTAAACGTTATTGGTATTGTTAAATTAAGCTATTTATAACTGTATAGATTGATCATAAGCTCAATTAATGTTAAACATTAATTTTGTTTAAGTGTTAAAAGTTCTTTATGATAGTTGATAACTTAGAGTATACTTACAGTGGTACAGAGCGCGCGTATTGCACAAATTGCTTAGTACGCATCGTAGGCAAATCAAGCTATAGATACTGATAGTATATTGATGAGTGTATGACAAATAGAGCTGGGGTTATCGATTACGTGCCGATCTATTTCCTATACTATAAAAGGAGAAATGTATGTATACCTAAATATGTAATTTTATTTTGTTTGCCAAATAAATAAAGTGTGTATCTGTCTATTCCATTTTAATATTTCTTGTTTTGATTTTAGCTCATAAAGTATGTTTAATAGAAATGTCAAAAAGCCGTGTGGACTTGTATGTTAATATTAAGGTACAGTTACTTTGCCTGAATAAGATGACGCTGCTGCTGCTGAATTATGTGTTGATGAACCAAGTAAAAGCGATGGGTTTCATGGGTTAGCTGTACTACTTATTAATTTGCGTAGTCCTTTTTTTGTTTAATAGGTACCTATTGGAACCAAGAAAGTGTGCTGAACAAACATTATTCCATATGTTTGGCTCAAATGTGATTGTTTTAAAGCGATAATCTACTTGTTCGTTAAGTTTCGGTCTTTTGGAAATCTGAAAAATAAGAAAGTCCATTTTTTTTTATATTACGTCCCTTTTTTGGAAAAGTTATTCAGTGTTTTGGGTAGGTTAATTCTTAAAATATTTTGCACTAATTTCGTATTTTTCTCCTTTTTTATTTTTTTCCCTGTATTTTTCTCACTATCTTAATTTTTCTATTTAATTTTACTCCATTCTATTACTACTCAAATCCTCAAATTCAATTTAGCAGTTTAGACATGATATGGTAGCATTAGGTACATATTTTACGTTTACGCTTTTATACTTTCGCATTAAAAATATTATACAACGTGTTACAAAATACCCCGTAAAAAATATAATTAATTATTAAAGCCAAAAATATTGTCAACCCTAGTAAGCCGTCATGTCAGGGAACCAGATTATTTAACAGAAAGGCCTATGTAATTGTCTACTTTAATAGTTTTTCTATTTTTCATTCATAAATGTTTCCTACCTTAATACATGGATGTCATCATACTCAAGTACTGGCTTCAAAAAATGTCAAGTTGGAAAAAAAAATGTTGTCAATTTCAAATCTTCTTATCGATATCCTAAAACCTGTTCCGCGAATTAGGTAGAAATGTAGTTAGGTACATTCTGCGTAGTTTACTCTTTAATTTTACTGAAATAGGGTTTGCACATCAGTGAAAATAATATTTTTTTTAATTTTTTTTTGGGGTATGTTATACAGCGTTACTACGGTTCTTAAATATTGTGAATGGACTCGTTATAAGGCCCCATTTAACCTTCTTTCGGCTTTACGGGTAGTTTTGTAACACCCTGTATAGTATAGTACAAAACACACTACAAAATTATTTATAATAAATGATTATTAGATTTTAAGTATTATATTTAGCTGCATAAATATATTATAATGCGCAGTTCTTTTAGCAAACATTATATCGACTACAGCGTTGGTCACCACACATCTCTAAAATCACGCGACGGGAGTGCGGTGCGCGGGCGAGTCTGTGCCTGCCCGCCTCCCAAGTCTTCTTCACCCCCGTGATGCCGGATTTGTTTTAATAAAAATAAGCATAATAATCGACTTACCCATGAAATGTGATACTGGATTCTCCATTTTTACACGTAAATGTTTAAAAAAACCCTAGAGAAACGCACTTTACTAGCATTCACCCACGACTAGCGCTCGCGGCGGGAACGTCATTTTGTTCTCACCCGTGGCTACTGTTCCCCCTTTGTTGCGTTTACTCTATATCTATAGTTCTATACCACTGTAATGTATACTCTAAGGTTGATAAGGTATATTAAAAAATAATACTTTTAAAATGTTGTATTTTATTTACCTACCAACAAAATCCTAATAGATACCTAACTGTTATTAAGGCTTATTTTGCAAAAAAAAACCGGCCAAACGTGAGTCGGACTCGCGCATCGACGGTTCCGTACAAATTCACTATGTTCGTCCAATCATTTATTTTCTCGATGACAGCTCCCGTAGAATGTAACTGCGCTTTTTACGCAAAAATTAACTTTTAAATGCGAGGTATAAAAAATATGACAACTGCCTAATTTTGTTCCTTGATCTCATATAATATTCATCTAAGACGAATTGAGTCCATATATGCAGTGATATTTTTTTAAAGTGCGATAAACAATAAACATTTTCATAAAGTTACATTCTATGGGATTAATCATTGTAATTGTAATCCCATAGAATGTAACTTTATGAAAATGTTTATTGTTTATCGCACTTTAAAAAAATATCACTGCATATATGGACTCAATTCGTCTTAGATGAATATTATATGAGATCAAGGAACAAAATTAGGCAGTTGTCATATTTTTTATACCTCGCATTTAAAAGTTAATTTTTGCGTAAAAAGCGCAGTTACATTCTACGGGAGCTGTCATCGAGAAAATAAATGATTGGACGAACTATAAGTTATTGTAAAATCCAGTGTTAGCAAAGCCCTACTTTGCAAAATGTACGCAGAGTGAGGTCATTTTAAATTGGTTACTACATAGACCAGTGGTTCTTAACCGGTGGTCCGCGGACCACTGGTGGTCCCTGGAGACACCCAAAGTGGTCCGCAGGGCCAATCTAACAAATAATTAGATAATTAGATAAGTGACAACCAGACACAACGCATGGAGGTGCCATTCCGTCTATTGGGGCCGATCGTAGCCATACGTTAGATATTATGTAGTTACTAGGTTAGTCTGTCTGTCTGTCCTTATATCTTTAAAACTACGCAACGGATTTTGTTTTTTTAATAGCTACAGTGATTCAAGAGGAATTATGTAGAATTGTACGGAGATGAAGTCGCGGGCAGAAGCTAGTAATGTTATAAACAATACTTACTTAGCTAATTTAATTTAATACTCTTGAAACCCTTTAAAACCACGACTTTAAACCCATGAAATTGCCATGTACCTAATTTTTCATCATCAACATCTACCTACTAAAATAAATAAATTGACTTGACTACTTTTGAACTGAAGTCATCATAGAGAACCAAGAAAGCCAAGCCAACAGGAGCCAATGGCTCGCAGTAGAAAGAGAATAGCGCATTGTGCTGCCATCTAATGTCGATTCCGTGTACCGCATCCTCCACGCAATATTGCGCACGTAGGGTACAAAATGTTTGTAAATTAGTGAATGGATGGACATCATAATGATTTCTTAAACATGGAACAGATGGCGTTATAGTCAACAAACATTTGTCTGTCGTACAAGATTAATTCGTGCTTATTTTTATAATTTAATACGTGATCATCAAATTTCATATAAATAAATCATGTCTCGAAATCAGTTCAAAAGTACTAACATGCTAATATAAAACATTAGAAATTAAAAACATCTAAAAACCTTGAAAAAACAGTCATTGACTTATTGACATTTTAAAAAGTTGCCAGTGTATGCGACTTCCTACTTTTTACTGAAATGATATTCCCTGTTTTTATATTCCCGAGGCCTAGGTAACATGATATACAAGCGTTTTCATCGTTTTAATCATCATCAATAATTAAAAGGAGTTTTACTTTAGTTTTATTGGTATATTTGCGGTTTGCGTTAACTTAAATAATATTTACTTGTCTAGTTATCTTGTTGTCAAATATTGACTAATGGCAACATTAGAGTGCTACGTGATAAAATGGCGTCTGTTGAGTACCGTTCGATGTCCTCGTAATTATATCTTTACTTTACGAATACAGTTTTAAAACATCATTAAATACATAGCACTTCGTCCTAGTATTGTATTAAGCAATTTGAAAGTGTAAGTACTCGTCTGTCAGCTGCAGTCAATGTTTAAAGCGTGCATTTCAGGGTTCTGATAACGGCGGCCAAATGCAAATGAGTGTTCCAATTTGTGGCGTTAACGGCGGTTGTTTGGTTTCAGTCGAAAAGCCCTCTAAACGTTAGTGTAAGAGTGCAATGTCCGAGGAATCGGAGCGGCATGGCGAGTCGTCGGCGTCGCCGGGCGCCGCGCGCGTAGTTTTGAGCGCGCAGCAGCTCGACGCCGCTTCGGAGACGCTGCGCGCCGCGTGGGCCTCCCAGGACTCATACATTGACCACCTCGAAAATTTGAGCAAACAGTTGGAAGGTATTTACGACAGTTTCATCGGCTTGGTAGCGCCGCGGTCGGTCTGCGCCCCGCCCGCGAGTTGTTTATGTGCAAACATTACTTAGTTCTTCTCTATATCGACAATGCTTTAACTAAAATTCTAGTGATACTGTTACGACACATGTTGAAATAAAATGTTACTGTGATACTGCAATGTTACTCTGAAATGTGGTAAAAGGGTGTATGTAGGTGGTTTAAGTTCAATCAATGAAGATAATCAGAAGAGTTTGGTGTTTTGCTGTGTTAGCTGTGCCAGTGGAGTGATCAGTGGAAGTGCTTACAATGGTCATGGTGTAGGCGACCTGAGGTCGAGTGCTGTCCGGATAGTCCGGTACTGTGTCAGTGTTTAGTGCTTACACAATACTACAATGGCTGCCTCCAAGGCGTGCAAAGCAGAGTCACCTGGTTTATGTTCACATGAAAAAGTAAATATAATTTTCTTTTCTTCTTTTGCTGTATTTATGTATAATTCTTTGGTAGGTAATGGCTAGCTTTATTTTATTGTCTTTATTTTTTTATGAGCAAAAACTGTTACTGTACTTTTCGGATTTTAGGTCAATGTGCTTATTTTATTTCAATATTGTGATACATACTATACATCTCTATAATAAAATTGTTTATCATCACTCTAGTCTGTAAGCTTTTCACCAAACAGGTTGTATCTTAACAGTCAACTATTAACCCAATTCTTAAATCGCAGTAAATTTTATTGAAATTCACTGTTTTTTTAAGGATGGCATTTCAAGTTTTAAGGTAAAGGAACAAATAGTTTACACAAACACTGATTATTATATTCTCAACAGTTCTTTGAATTTGTATCCCACTCCTTAGCACTTGAAGAGTCTCTTAGGTTGACTGACCCTGAGATAAGATTTGAAATCAACCTCTAATCTATCTATACAAATGAAAAAGAGCCTCTAAAAGTGTTGTTAATCACAAAACTCTAAAATGATTGGACCGATTTGGATAAACTATTTTAAAATATTTAAGTCTCAAGAAGATTCTTTCGAAGAGGAAAGTAGACAAAATTATATGAAGAAACATAAAGTTGCATATGACAGAATGTCTCTTAGGGCAGCTAGTTTCAGTATAAAACTGTACAACCAAATTAAAAGGATTGAACCTGAATAAGCTAAAAAAAAGTTGTGACACATAATTAGTATTAAAGAGCTCTTAATCTAGTGATCTTAGTATAATCTGTACAGCCAACACCAGATTTCAAAGAATCTCTTAATTATTTCTGCTGCTGACTATTTCAAGAAATAAGATGAAACTAATTATTGTCACTATTTTGTCAGTTATAATAATAAAAACATTTCAGACTTGAAAAAGGAAAAATTGGACTCAAGTAACTATAACAATGTTTTAAAAAGGAAACTAGACATTTGGTGTACATAATTTTATTGCACTGAAGTTGAAGTAAGCTTAAAAGTATTTCTCAAGCTGTTGCTATAAAACATACATTGGTCTGAGTGAGTAAAAAAAACCATTAGGTTTTTGTAATGTGGAGCAAATATAATGCAGTAAATTATGACATTGTGAAATCCATGTAAATATTTGATAAATATTGTGACCTTAGCAACTTGTTGTGATTTTAATTTCATGAAACGAGTACTGATTTGAGAGTCAATATATAAAAGTACTTCATCATTTTGATATACAATTTTCATAGCCACTGACTTTGTCTTCTATTCATTTTAAAATTCTCACTCAATCATTAAAAAAATGACAATAATTATTAGTCAGATGTTCATTGATATTCACTGAAACTGTTAAAAACTACTAGAAACTTAACATTTGAAATTTAAAGTATGTAAGTATTGCAAGATAGAGGGAAGCTATCCAACTGACATCCCAATAAAGTGGATTAAACCTAGGGAAAGGAAATCACAGTATTTTTTAATTCCTATTAAATTCTATTGTAGTAGTTTCAGGGTGTGTTTTTCTTACAGTTTTTGCAGTTGGGTTTTGGTCTTAAAATAGTTAAGTTAACTCTAAGTTATTGTCGGTATCATTTTAAGAAAAAACTAACATGATGTACAATAAATACTTAACATTGTTAATCAAACAAGATAGGTACTATTGAATATTCACATGTTATCACAATATGTAGTAATGTTACAAGAGGTCAGGTCTGAAGTGTTCTTAATTTTAAACTGCAGATAACATATTTATGTACATTATGTACAGCAATGAATTTGTTAAGGTGTTGTCGATTGTTATTAGTGTTAGTACATAAGCACTTAGTGTCTTCTAAAAAACTGCTATGTATTTTTTTTTTCATTGGGTTTACCAACTGATGATGATTTGAAAGCTTTTAACATATTTGGCACTTTTAAAGACAATTTCATAAGTATTGTTAATAACAAATCGGTTTTTAAATAATTGCAGACAGTTTTTTTTAGTTGCAATTTATGTTTAGACAACAATAAGTTTGTATTTTTACTTATAAAAGCTTTGGTAGCTATGTTTCTTCATTCTTAATAATTTCTTTATTACTTTTCTCGTGCCAAATAAGCCAAGTTACATATGGGTGGAATATAGTATATAGTACATTACACTCCGAGAGTGGTGAAATAAAGAATGTCTAAAGAAGACAGGAAATTGTCGCACGAGCTAAAGGCGAGGGCCATAAACATGCGACATGAGCGTTTCTTATCACCTCCCGACGTGTGTGCACAATTTTACGTCTTCCCCTGGCCAGGAAGTGGAAATTTCCGCTCGCGTAGCTTGCGGTAAATTGCTGCTTACGGCCCGGGGCGACGTAAAAAATGTTAAGTTATTGTTGGATATTCTATTTATCATGTTTTGCCATTAAAATAATAATAATTACTGTAATAATCAATGTTGAAAAATGATGGAGTAACTAGGTTTATTTCATACTTAATACTTAACTCATTTCTCATTTTTTGTCCTGTTTCTTAACTAACTACAATTCTAATTTCATTCTCAAACTATCTTCAGGTAGCCTGGAAAAGGCGAAAGAAGTAGAAGATAGAATCAAACAGCAGTATGCAGAATCACAGCATAGAGAGAAAGTCCTTGTTAGGAGGCTAGCTGCCAAAGAGCAGGAAATTCAAGATTATGTAGTAAGTTATCAATTCAAAGCCTCAATCCGTAATTATTTGTTCATTTGCAGGCTTAAATGTGTACATTGTTTTTCCAGAGTCAAATAACTGAACTGAAATCATCACATGCGAGTCTGAATGGACGCCCGTCGTTACTAGACCCAGCAGTGAATGTACTTATATTACGGTTAAAACAAGAGTTAACTTCGACTAAAACGCGACTGGAGGAGACACAGAACGAACTGTCTGCATGGAAGTTCACTCCAGATTCCAACACAGGCAAGAAACTTATGGCCAAGTGCAGGCTGCTGCATCAGGAGAATGAGGACCTGGGCCGGATGACGTCTAGCGGGCGAATAGCGAAGCTAGAAGGCGATTTAGCGTTGCAAAAGAGCTTTAGTGAAGAGGTTAAAAAGTCACAATCAGGTAAGAACTCGTTTGGCTATAAAGTAATTCTGTTAGCTGGGGATTACCTGAAGAATTAATAATATATGAATGTATTTGGGGAAAGCACCTATTTATTACATCAATTCGCCAATCTAGGTTCTTGTAAATAGGCCACACCATCATACTAGGTGTGAGTTGTGAAGGGCACTTTTCGGACATAACTTCAGCATAGTTTTTACATTACTTTCGAAAAAACTAGAAATCGAAGTGAAACTGTTCGTAAGATCAGCTTTGGTATAAAGTTTTCCATTGTCGAAAAACCAATAAAATTCCAGCGTTGTGCTAACAAATAAATTTCAAATTTCAGAACTGGATGATTTTCTTCAAGAGCTAGACGAAGATGTGGAAGGCATGCAAAGCACTGTGCTGTACTTGCAGCAGGAGTTGCGCGCGGCACGGTCAACCGTGAACGGTAACCGGCCGGCATCCCCCGCGGACAAGCGAACGTACTCCGGCAGCGAGTGTAGCGACACACCCGTCGGCAAGCGGAGGCGGGCCTCCGTTCTCTCGCTAGACTACAACGAGGACGAAGAACCGCTCACGGTCCCCAACGGCGACGCAGACTAACCCAGGACTACAGTGTTCCACTACAGAACACGACGCCTTAACATTCGCTAGTGATTCCGTGACTTCATGTCTAGCCGGGGCTATGTCACGTCAACTCCAAATTATACTCAAAGAATTAAATGTGAGTGATTAACGTTCATTTACTGTGTTGAAACGCTGGGTGTCAGTCACTCATTTCATGTGAATGCTTATGTATTAGCGCATAAAGTGTATCAAGGTCTATGTACTTTCATTAGAAGACATAATATTAGACGATTCTGCGTCATTCCCATTGACAATTTGATTGGTGATGACTGTGTCGAATGTGAAACTAAGACTAAGAAAACATTTGGTAAAAGTAAGTTTGCGTTTTTGCACAATGGTGGACCGTGTGACCAGACTTCATAGTGTGAATTGGTTTTTGACATAGTTTTATACTTATAATGAATTTTAAACAGACTTGGTTGACAATTTTATAATTTATTTATGATAAGTGCATCAATTGTGATATGTATTAGAGAATGCAATAATGTGTGAGCAATAACGAATGATCTATCTTGCTGTATTTCGTTTGGAAAGGCATTTATTTTTGTTTACATGCCTGGATTGCTGTTACTGATGGGACTAGACCATGTTGAATACTGCAGCAATAATGTTGAACACCATCCTTATGTTGTATGATAGCCACATTTTTATGAAATTTGTGAATTTCTACATAGTATATTTCTATTTTCAAATTACAATGAATGTATATAGAGCTATGTTAATAAACAAGTATTACTGGCATCATATTTGTTCTGTTATTTTATATCCGCTTGCTTTCAGTCGTAAAAACGTTATTCGTATTATATTTACTAACTTTACTTTTGCACATGCTGAAAATGAAATTTCAATATGCACTAAAAAGTTTCGAAATTCCATAAAACAAATTATTTTATGGAAGTTACACGAAAAGTCAATGCTGTTACTGGCAACGTGTTGTTCGATCATTCTAACCGGTAAGACCAAACCACTATGCTTGCGGATATTACTTGCACTCTTCCTCAAACAACTCAAGACACTTATTTACCTTTATTCGGCACGAGATATGCATGAGCTTTCACTATTCAAGAGTTATTTTGATATTAGTTCAGTCCAAAATTAGGCCTAGTATTAACAGTTTCAACGTGAAACTACCGTGAAACTCAATCATAGTTACACAAACCGATAACTCTCATATTAGTCGAGTTATGCGCGACGTGTTTCGGACTAGTTTGTAGTCCTTCCTCTTGGCGCGCTCGCCCCGGCGGCAGCGAAATGAACATGCATGATGATGTCGAGCGTCACTCGACTTATACGTGAGTTATCCGTTTGTATAATAACAGTATTAAACAGCTCTGTAAGCGTAATTCCGTTATTAGTAGATTGTCTGTCTGTATGTTTGTTAATGTTATGCGAAAACGACTGCACGGATTTGGATGAAATTGGTGTGTAAATCTTTGAAATAACACAGTTTACTATGAATCCCGTTGGATGATGACAACTATTTTTAGGGATTTTTTGTTATGACGGGGAAGAAAACTAGCAAGTGGATCATCTTATGGGAAGTCAGCGCCGTGAGGTAGGTTTCGATCGCCAGATTTGATGATAATTCTTCCGAGCGAAGCAGATACTAGGACCCCGTAAACAAAATACATTACGTTTTATTAACATACATAATTTTAATAAAGTGAATGATGCCATTGCGTCGCACGAGAGTCGAAGGCTGCGCAACGGGCAAGTGTCTTACGAAGGAGCTCAAGTATGGCGTACGAATATCACGAACGATCGACAAATGAGCCTGATACGAAGACTCGTCGACGATCAAGGTAAGGGAACTCACCAAGTCTAACGAATTGATAAGTACACGAAGTTTAGTTTGTTTGGTCGTTTGGTCCTTTGAACCTGATATTCCAGAGAAACAATCATTTTAAAAGTTAATTATGAACAAAAAAAGTTGCTTTGCTAGTTCACAATCTCACGTGTAAAACAGCTACGTCTGCGTGATAAATTATGACTGCACGCGAAACACGCCTTCCGCTTCAACGTAAATCAATATTGTATTGGTTTGCACGTGTAACAGTTGTGTTCATTAAACTTTGATAACGATCCCGTAGAGGGATCGAAACGCGTCAGTGTTTGTGTGGTGTAAGGGATAATTAAGTTTGTGGGATTTATATGTGTTTTATTGGCAGCAATGGAGGGAGGGGTTGCATGAAAAACATATATTTCACACAGGCTTGGTTATCTTGCACGTGAGTAGCGGAGTAGCAACTTACCGCCCTAGGGTTTCATAGTTTGTGTGGAAGGGCGCATTTTGCATGAAATTGTTAGTATCGCACATGTGAAGCAAGCAAGATAACTGATTAATTTTTTTAATGTCGATACTAATTACATAATTGCGACAAATGTACTTTATATTTTCAAGACATCTCTCTTTGGCATCTTACTCCGGACCACGCTGATTTTCTGATACACGCCGCGCGTAAGGTGGATGTTAACAGGCGTTTGAACTCTCAAAATCTGAACCATACGGTACTAATGATGGACGTCCAACATCGGTTGGATGCGCTGGCTGCGCCGACGCCGACTTGGACAGGGAAAACGCTCCAAATTGGTAAACATGAGCTTACTGTAAGTTTTTGGTAGCAAAATACGTCTCGATCATTTTTGCTAACTCAAATACTATGAAAACTGTTGGTTGCCGTTTTTGGATCACTCTATAGATCTAATCGATAGAACCACGGTAGATCTAGTGCGACATTTTGTTCTCATTAGATCTGTTTATTTAAATTGGCAGTGCCAGGAATATGGTGGGCCTGGAGGGGTATTTATTAACACTATTTGAAATTGCTCCTTATCAATGGTTCCGTATTGGATCTATCGTTTATTGTAATTAGATCTACTAAGAAAAAATATTCGTGGTAAATACATCACTCCAAAATTGGATCAAATGACAAAATAAATGTCTCACTAGATCTACCGGTATCCAGTGGCGGACTAACAGGGGGGCGGAAGGGGCGCCCCACCCCGGGCCTCCGGTCTTTGGGGGGCCCCAAAAGCCTCCGCGTTCTCCTGATCAAATCCTAAACAAGACTTTAAAAATGTGCTTAGTAGTTAGTACCTAATTTTTTAAGCTGGGGGGCCTCATTTAGTTTTGTTGCCCCGGGCCTCTGACGGGCTTAGTCCGCCACTGGGTGTATCTATCGATTGGTTCTATGAATAAAGAGTGATCCGTTTCGTTCTGCTAGTCACCTACGCTGCTAATTTTACCCATAGAGAGACCCTTGTACTAATACAGTGACCGACACGCTACCCAAATGAGGGTCCATTTCACTCTACTATTAGTGTAAGCAAGACGGTACGATACAAAAGTCGAATTCTTAATTTCGGAATGTAAGACCTTAGGTAGGTAAACTTACGTTAGGTATTTAAGTAAAAAAGTTTTTTTTTTACAGGTCACCGATTAGATTTTACATTTTACCCAGAATTGGATGTGATCCACGAATACTTTTCTGCAATAAGTACGCATTACAAGTCTATATGTGAGGTCCGAACTATTGGGTATTCAGTAGAGAACAGAAGTATTCAGGTAATTTAATATTTCATGCCATTTGACATGTCATTTCATTACAATTACAACTTGGTCCAAGGCGCGAGTCCCTAACGACCCTCACCCTTATAAGACAAGGAGGACGTAAGAGCCGGCTGTAAATACCAGGTGTCCTCCGGTAAGGTAGATAAGGCAGACTAGGTACTTAGGCAGATGTTTGAAAGCGCATTAAGCTGAAAGTACCATTCCAAGTGGTATAATATAAATCTGTGTTCGTAATTTCGCATTTTAGATGGCAGTGGTTTCCAACAAGAACCCAAAGAACACAGCGATATTGATAACAGCGGGTGTTCATGCCAGAGAGTGGGTCGGCATCACTTCCGCACTTTATATCATCGAACAACTAGTAAATGACTTCGACAATCTTCCCATTCATGTTAAGAACAGGGATTGGTAAGCCTTTAGCGGCCGGCAGTGCCTACAGACAGTGCCATCCACGAAGACGCATAAAATTAACCATTAACTATAGTAATAAGAACCACTGGGCGTTAACGTGAATGGCACCTATACGTATATTTATGAGGAATGATAACCCTAATGTCCCTAATGAAGTCATCGACCCTATGCCGCAATGTAATGCGAGTTCCACTGTGGAAGACATTTTGGGCGACGTAGGCACGTAAGTAAACTAGGTCACTTTGAGCTCTTAGTGGACACGGAACAAAAGAAGTTCTGAGGATTGAATAGGAGGAGCTAGGAGGGTTTTTTCAAGCACATTGACTCCCTAGGCACTCATAGCGATCCATCATACCTGAGCAAGTGTTATGGGTACCTACTTATCAGCGAGTAAACTGATACTAAGCGCTATATCTGCTATATAATCGTTCTCATACCAGGTACATAATTCCTGTCGTGAACCCCGATGGATACGAGTATTCGCACAAGAAAGATCGTCTTTGGAGGAAGAACCGGCGTAAATTCCCAAAATGCTATGGTGTTGATCTGAATAGAAACTTCGGGTAAGTTATGACTAAGTAGATACTTTCTTACTAACATAACCCTGGCCAAGGACTCAATTTTTAACCCCCGACGCAAAAAAGGGGTGTTATAAATTTGACATCGATGTCAGTGTGTATGTCTGCCTGTGGCGTCGATAGCTCTCAAGCCGATGGATCGATTTTAATGCGGTTTTTTTTTATTTAGTTTGATTACTCGATTAATGCGTGGGGGTTTTTTAAATTGCTAATTTTATGTCATTGAAAGTAGGTAGGTACATCATCAACAGTGATTAATTAGAGCTGTAACTTTTTTCCACTCTATTCGTGTTTCAAATACGGTTTTTATACGGCTAGTGATATCACCTCGGACTGGGTTAGTACCTACCTGTAATTTTGTAGCAAGTGCACCACTTTTGAAAGTGGTAGCTAAAATCTATGTATGTATTAAACAGTCAGTCTCAAAAATATTTAGGTGGAGTCATGAAAGCACATCACTCAAAAGTATCTACCACTCGATCAAGTGTATGTTTTCGTACTGACTATATCTGTCTAAGTACTTACACAGGTCACTAGAAAACGTGAAACACAGTAGGTATTAGAAACTTGCCAATCATTTGCAACGCAACGGACTAAAGTCGTCAGCTAAAAGACTTATCCTTATTTATCTAATTTAATTAGTACGTACCTCATACGTTGCGTGTGTTCGTTGTCAAAATAGAGAGCATTGGTCCGTTGACGGCGTGACCAACAAGAATGAGTGTCATGAAAACTTTGCTGGCACTAAGGAATTCTCTGAGCCAGAATCCAGCGCTGTGCAAGTAAGTATACTTACGGTAATTGTACTTATGGATGATTTCAAAATACATTGATACTTACTACAAATTACTTTAAAAGTAGTACCTACTTAGAAAGTAGAGATGTTGGACCTAAAAGCGTCGCTGCGCCTGCCAGAACCCACAATATATTGCGCATGGTTCTACTAATTTGTCCTACTCGGAAAAAATACTGCTATCATTTTGAATCATTCAATAATAGGTATTTTAATACAAAAATAGGTAGGTTAGGTTAGTTATAGGTATATTTTGTTGCCCGAGGCAAAATTCCCAGAAAAAAAACAATTGCGTAACAACGCACATATTATGTACTTATGGGAATTGGCAGGAGCAACTACGTAAGGCGACCGAGTGAAATATAACAAATGCACATAGGGGACTTACTAGGCAGTCAGGGAAGGGTTAAGACCCACCATACCTCTGGCACTACCCCTGGGGGTAGGGGGGTGGAACTGAACCATACCACCGTAGTGCTGTAAGCTACGGGTATTAGCTGGTTGGGTTAGTTAGGTAGCTCCTTATGCTCGAAGGACAAACCACCCTGGAGTAGGAGACCCGCGTAGCGGGGCACCGTCGATTTTTTTTTCCAATTTCTCAAACCCCAGCACTGCTGTGGTGGTATGGTTCAGTCCCACCCTACCCCAGGGGTAGTGCCAGATGTATAGTGGTTCTGAAGGGTCAGGGAAGCACCAAAAACTCAAAAATAAATTGAGATTTCACTTTCACAAACTCCACACCTTCATCGTAAGTGCGGTTATAAAGTTACCCTACCTTAGCATAATTCATTAATCCTGACACTGCTTTGAAATATGTGGTTGCATCGGAAATTTACCAAAAAAGCCAAGGAAAGCCAGGGCGTCGCTAATCCTGCCGCTAAGTAGCAGTGCTTGCACTGCTGTGTTCCGGTGTGGAGAGTAAGACAGCCGGGGAAATTACGGGCACAAGAGGCATTTCATCTTAGTCCTCTAGGTTGGCAACGCATCTGCAATCTTTCCGAGGTTGCGGGTGTCTATGGGCAGTAGTGATCACTTACCATCAGGTGACCCACTTGCTCGTTTGCCTTCCTATTCATATAAAAAAAAAACGTTGTTCATTACAGTCCGTGATAGAGACAGTGAATATATCCGCATTCGTGGATATCCACGCCTTTGGTCAGGAGTTGAATTACCCGTGGGCCGCTGTTGCAGAGCACACACCGCACGATAAAGTCTTGCACAACGTTGCTAAAGATATGAGCAAGGTATTCATGTTAATAAAGCAATTTACAATTAACATTGATTTGACTTTATCAGTCATTTTGATATTTCACTTTGAAGACGACAGACGCCGACAAAACATCATGCTGCAACTGGCTTTGAGCATTTTATGAATAAGGGAGATTATGTTTGAGTCAGTGGCGTAGCTACCCAGGGACTAGGCGGGGCAGTGCCCCGGGTCCCTTAAGTTCAGAGGGCCCTCGAATCCTTATCAGAAAATCTCGATCGAACTATTATTATTAAAACTTAACCAGTTTAGATAGGAGTGGGCCCCATTTTTTATTTGCACCAGGGCCCTTGGTTACCTAGCTACGCCACTGGTTTGAGTTTTTTTTCTTGAGCCTGTACCTACCTACATCTAACAACTAAACTTTAACTTTACTTCCTGACTTTAGCTCTGGGGATAATAGTAAAAAGCCACAAGAAACGTGTCAGAGTCAAAATTCGGAACAAAAAAAAAGTTGTTTGAAAACCTACATCTGGCAAGATACTAAACTCGTTCGAGGCCATTCAATAATTATTAAAAGCAATTTTTTTTTGGTAACTTGCTTACGTTTAGCATTGGCATGATATTCAATCTCCCGAGATTATTTTACATAGAGTCAATCGTAATTAACTAAATATTATCTGTCTAAATATTATCGCAAGTCAGATCACCCTTGTCATCAGAAATAAGCAAAGTAAAACCCCTTTAGGTAGAAACCTATGCATCAATATCCGCTAAACGCTAACTCAACCATTATTTACAGGCAATACTGTCCAAAAACGGAACAACCTACAAATTTGGTCCCGTGTACCACAACGCATATTCCACATCCGGGTCAGCTGTAGACTTCATGTACAGCGAGGGTGTCCATCACGCCTACGTCATAGAGACCAGGGACACAGGACAGCACGGTTTTCTGTTGCCGCCTGAGCAAATCGTGGACACCGGCAAAGAGCTCGCAGCCGCTATGTGCTGCGTAGCCAAAGCACTCGAGCCACAACTCCAATTTAGAACGAAAGCCTGTCACGATTGGTTCTAATAAATAGTCTAAATAAAATAACGTTAAAAACGCTCTTGTTCAGTCCTGCGAGAATGCCACACATCATATCATCTAGTCTAGTAGGTACACAACATATGACGCGAGTACAATGAGCTGCAGATTCAATTTGTGTATCTTAAAACTGCACTATAGTAAACTTAGGTAAGTACGTCATAAGTATTTCCTGGCAGATTCTGAGGGATATCATTATCCGTTGGCTAAGCCCGACAGGGGGGGGGGGGGGTCTTTTGACCGTGGTTCTACCGTAGGTTGCCGACATTTTTGTCACAAGATTTTTGAATACTGTGTGTATTAGTGTGACAAATCATCGCATCGATCGATGGGGCCATATAAAAAAAAAGAAGTAGGTATTGTCGGCTCTACCTACCATAACTCTATTCTGATTTATAGATAGGTATCCACAATGCGCCAACTTTATGAAATATCTGTAAACGAACTTCCTCATTTTTCATTATCACTACATAGTATAAAATAAAGTCGCTTTCTCTGTCCTTATGTCCCATGTATGCTTATATCTTCAAAACTACACAACGGATTTTGATGCGGTTTTTTTTAATAGATAGTGATTCAAGAGGAAGGTTTTTATGTATAATTCTACGCAGACGAAGTCGCGGGCAGAAGCTAGTCTAAAATAATGACCACAACTTTACTGTAGGTACATATAACTACAAAGAAATAAGTAATTAAATTACTCACCATTGATGTGAATCATAAAATATACTTTACTAGCTTCTGCCCGCGACTTCGTCTGCGTAGAATTATACATAAAACCTTCCTCTTGAATCACTCTATCTATTAAAAAAACCGCATCAAAATCCGTTGTGTAGTTTTGAAGATATAAGCATACATAGGGACATAGGGACAGAGAAAGCGACTTCATTTTATAGTATGTAGTGAAGTGATGATACTTTATATTTGTGAAAAAATATTGTTATCGTTATACCTACTTATTAGGGTGCGATTCATGAACCCTTTCGACGCTAACGACACATATACCAGCACCACAGGTTCAACGCCATTAACGTACATACCTACTTCAATGCAAAAGCACCCTTCGTTCAATTGGGTTTGGGTTCAACTTAAGGCATTGCAATAAAGAAGTCTGGCGCATGGGTGACGTCTCTTGTACCTATTTGACGTCGGCGAAAAGGTTAAAGCAGTTCAGAGTGGAGACGTACGGAAACGACCAATTACGTAACATTAAAAGAGCAGCGGGTAGATGAGGAGTTCAGGCAATTTGATTGGTCAAATCTGCCTTTCTTCACTCAGCATCGTCTCAATAAGAAGACAATCTTGCTTTTGGCAAATGCACCCAAAAGTTTGAAAGAAAAATAACAGTTACTGAAATAGGTATATTTATTTCTATTTTATTAACCGCTAAGAAGGCACCACAATACATAAGGCGACGTCGTGTTTTCACAATCATCACAAAGCAATATCCGATACATCACTCACAAAAATAACTAATCTGACTAGAATAACTTAGGAACCACAAATACAGTCACGTTATCTAGTTCTCGTATAACTTATGATACCCTTACTTATTATTTAATTTCATTATAAAGGCTTCGTCTAATCCGATTAATACATAATACTTTTTGTTCAACTCAACGAGACAATCATAATTTTATTCATATACTTACATTAATTTTAAAATATAATATTCCGTTTTTCAAAGCACATTGACAATGGTCCCAAGCACTTAAAAATTAATCACAGATTAAATCTAGATATCCTTATTTCGTAGACAGGCACTTGTGCTGAAGTGTACCTAATACCTACTTAAATGCCGTAAAATTGAACACAACACTGCATTACGTATTAAAATATTAGCAAAAATCAAACGAATGACGACTACGGTCCGAGAGGATTTCGGGTACAATCGGCCGATTCAAGTATCGAACCCATAAAAATGGGCGAGGCAGCAAGAGAAAACTGAATGGCATTTTTAAGGGCTCACTGACTGTACTAGCCTAACTGTACAGGCAGACACTGAAAAATGACTACGACTTTTAACGCTTTCTCTGGGAGCTGCTATATTCGGGACGTCTTCAAGTGCGTCAAATGACCGCAAAATTGTGACATTGGCAGTGGACGAGTCACGAAAACGCATCTAGGCGATGTCGGTGTCGGTGGGTGTGTTTACAAAAACAGGTATTTGTTGCCTGTCACACCAGGGATGTTTCGCGTACCCAAATGAGCACTCTGAATCATAAAGAAACCATGCCATATGGCCTAACACGTGAGCGCGCGTAACATCATTTTTCATCTCTTTCTACCCCCATCCTATACACCGTTTGATGGAAAGATATAGTGAATGCGATGGTAATTCAGAGTGCGTTAGACAATTATACGCCTCTGGTTCCTAACTATAGTACGGGACCGACACAACTTTCGCTTCTAATACTATTTATTCCAGTAACTCCGACTAACGTGCATCTCTTTTATTTTTAAAATTAGTAAGGTTATCGCCCCCGGCGTGCACGTCTATCTGTTTCACACCTGCTTGATACTTCACCAGCTTGTCATCTGCCGTTCTCACTCGCTCCTGCAGAATTTCCACGGTTCTACTGAGCAGTTTGATCTCCTCTTGCAGCGGATATATTTGCATGTTCATCTGCATTAGCTCCTTCTCGTGAGCTAACTGAAGCGTGTGAAGCTGGAATGGAAACATGGTGGTGATGGTTTGTGGTCAAATATAAGCCTAATCAAAATTTAAAAAGATCATCATTAATTTAGTCCTCTGCTTCCTTAAGGATCTGCACGACGATCGGGTTTGTGCTACCCGCAGGCTTATGGCTTCTTGTTCTTGCCTTCTGGACTGTGAGGCTGGCCCTGCCAATACCACTCAACTCGGTAGAATTTTCTAAATATTTAACGTACGTAATTACAGGTTACAGGTATGTATATGTCCTTTAATTTAGGATCCGTTTTACAGAACAGTCCTTTGAATTGCCATGCAAAGATGACAGTTACTTAACGTTAAGTAAAGGAGTCCTAAATTAAAGAACGTGGCCGTACGGGTGCAACGGGCTCAATAATATCTACACACGTTCCAAGATTTACCGAATAAGGCAAAGTACAGGGAAAAAACTACTCTCACAAAACAGCTGCGTCTGTATTCAAATGGCCAAATAACAAGAAAAATAGTACTGTATTGTTTCATGTAACATTTTAGCAGATAATATCGATTTAACGGTAAATAAATAAGATTTCGTTTGATAGCTTTCCAAAGTAACGTCGCCGGGTCGTAGTGACACAGTGTCGGCATTTTACTAATGCATCGTGTGTCATCTACGAAATGATAATGAATGAGACTCGATGGTTTTTTTTGCGTGCACTTTCTATTAGTAAGCAACAATGACATACGTGTTACCAATCAGTTGTGTAAATAAAATTGTGCATTTTTCATTTACGAAATAGGGTAGGTGGTACTAGTGGGGTAATTGATCGCAATTGGCGCTGCTCTTGGACAGCTGGCGGATTGGGTTGGATAATAAAATTCCAGATACTTTCCAGCTGCAGGTTCAGACTTTTTGGAAATACAAAACGGTGGCGTTTGCATGTGTTCATCAAATTAGCACGTCTCTTTTCTTAAAATGTTAGATTAAATACCCCAACCAGGTCTGTCTTACCCATCTCGCCGCAACGCAACAAGCACCAGAACGTAGCGACAGAATTATCGTGCAAGCTCGTGAAAGCAATCCAGACAAACCTTACACAACAATTTTTTTTCTTATGCTATAGACTTACATCCTGAATCCGTTTCTTCTTAAGCAAGATGAACTCCTCATTTGTCCGCTTAAGAGAATCAAGAAGGCTGTTTCGCTCTTGCATCAACACTTCTTGATGCTTCTTACTCTCTGATAGTTCGGCTTCCATTTCCGTGGTCACCTTCACTAGAATGTTTTCAGCCGATTTGGCGTTCTGTTTATGTCCAGATTTTTTTTGTGGATTTAAATGGAGTAGCACTGAAAAAAAGATATCGGATTCCTTAAGCTTGCTCAAAAACGGGATTAAACCAATGTACCTAAGCCTAACATTTCCACGTATACACTCACCTTCTTTCTCCTTCTGCAAATTACGTAAATTCTTTCTTAACTCCTCGGTTTCTCTATTAATTTTGGCAATAGTTCGCTGCTTGACGGTCAATTCAGATTGTAAGCCTTTTATTGTAGCCACCAAATAGCTGTCCTCCTTCAGTCGATTCATTAATAGCGCTGAGTTCTGTGTCATCCTGCTCACCGCAGAAGACGCCCTGTCAGGTTTATAAACTGTTTGCGTACTGACTGAATGCACTTTTGGCACAGTTTGAGAAGCTTCATCTACCAAATTTAACTTATTTATTTTACTCTTCAGTTCGTTGTTCACTTTACGGTCTTCCATCAGCTGTCTTTCGACGTCTATTATGTGGTTCTCATACTTTTGTTTCATGTCACTGAACTTCTCTTGAAGAGTTAAAAGAATGCCCTGAAAATGACCTTCTTTATCCTTTAGTTCTTGTTCCAATCGAGCGATGCGGTCTTCTAACAATTTCTTCTTATTGTCTTCAACAGTTGACGATTTCGCTGCAACTATAAAAATAAAACACTTTAATATAGTATATTTACAAATAAAAGATTTGTCACTAATTCTAATTCTCAACTAACCGATTAATGCAGAAACAGAATCAGGATGTTTCCTCCTTAAAATCATCTCCATCTCTTTAACTTGCCGTTGCAGATCTTGAGTGATAGCAGAATCTTTATCCCGCTGTATCGCTAAGTTCTTCCTTTCGTTACGTTCCTTTTGCAGTTCCGCCATTAGTTTGCTTTCATTCTGCTTTACATTCTTCAACTCTGCGTTTCTGTTTTCATATTCCTTTCCTAGCCGACCGATGAACTTTTCACATTCCACCAGTTTAAGTTCAGCTACATGTTTTTCTTCGTTGACTTTTTCTAATTGTTTGCGTAACACTTTATTGTCGTCTGTCAACTGTACGTTAGTGAGTTCGAGACTTTTCACTCTTTCATTAGTATCCTTCAATTCTTCCAACAAGGGTTCGTGCTTACAATTTACGGCACGTTTTGGTGAATTTGTTACAAACCTGGCTACTTTCACAGACTCTCTTTTCTTTGAATCGATAACGCCTGCTGAATAAGGCCTCGCTTTAGGTTTACGGCGTGTGTCGTTTTCCTTTAGGTTTTGCTTTGAAGATTGGTGGCCCTAAAAATAAAAAGTACCTAAAGTAAGTAGCTAAAGTAAGTAGCAGCATTACCTTTACCTCAAGTGACTAACAATGGGCGTCTGATCATTGATACCAATTAACGCTTATATTTCCTGTTATTACAATTCGGTACAAAAGTAACGTCCATCCAATTTAGTTGACGCAGGTTTTCGCAACACAAGTTAGGTAGGTAGGTACCGACACATTATTCATTTGCTGCATTCAAACGGCGTTTTAATCAAAATCCCATTCGTCAGGTTACAAGGTATCGCGTTATATGCGTCTTATTATTATACTTAAGTCCGTACGATCAAGTAATCCAATCAAACAAACGATAATCAAGCCAAGTCGCCTGCCACCCTAACTACCTAATACACAAAACAAAAGGTTGCTCAATTTTACCGTATCGCGAACTGTATCTGGAGCGAAAACGTTTTTCTATTCAGATATTTCCTATATCTAGAAATAAGTAAAAGAAGACAAACCCGTTTTACGGCAAACAGTTTGTCAACAATGTTAAATAACTGCAACCGGAGGCAATGACCGGGCATGCGCCTCATTAAGATTGTTGTCATTCTGGTTCCAAAACATGTTAAAATATCGACACATAAAATCAGACCAAAAAGGCAGGTGAAAAATTGCATCGGTGTACAATTATGCATACCAATCTTACAACAAGCACTAGAAATACCAGCCCGTTTGAGGTAAGTTATAGAAAATTCTAATGATAGTAGGTAACAGCGAAATTCTACTGACCCACAAAAATCGAAAACCACACCAAATTTAAAACAATACCAATTTAGAATATCAATTAGTGGTGCCGCCTAAAGTGGCTGTTAAGAAAAGCCTTTGCGCGGAGCTTGTGCGTAAGCGCAGGCCGCGGTCACTCAGGTGAGCCTGCCACTGTGACAACGGTCAGTAACCATGGAGTCGTGGGCTGCGGTGGTTGTGCTCTTAGCAGCTGCTTCAGGGGTGCTCAGCACTCCGCTCATCAACGATCTTCTTCCAGGACAAGGTATTTATCTATTTACTTTGTTTTAAAATGGGTAATTATTTTTAATCGGCAATAACCATATAAATCCTGCTCAATTATCTTAGAAATAAGATGATATCATGAAGGAAGACTTAGAGGAGGATAATTAGAACCAAAATACAATAAAAACTTGTAACAAAGAAAAAAAATTATATTAATTTTAAATGTCTATTAGCTAACTAGGTATAGACTGTCCGCTTAAGTACCTAAGTCCTCGCCCGCGCGGGGTACGACGACAAAGGGGACCGACAGCGGTCGTCCCACCCCGCACGTCTGCACTGCGCGGGCGAGGACTCATTTAAGCGGTCCGTCTATAGTACCTATTTGTTGTTAGGAAAAAGTTTATCAATGCTAGTAATAATTCGCGAAGAAACCTGTAGATTGTAACGCATCTACTATGCAATTGATCAATGTATGCGAAGTCCTATTCGACACTGAACTTGAGTAGGATCTATGACCTAATTTCGCCTCAGATTTAGAGGTTTCTGTCCAAAAGTGGGCCGTTGTGACCTCTATTGTGTTATTTGTTCATATTCATATTCACTTAGTCATTTAGTTTCCAGATGTAATCTTAACTTCTTTAAGATACTACGTCTGCTCCTAATAAGTAAAATAAATTTCATTCCTGGCTACCTATTCGTTAAGACACTAATTATTAAAAGACGAATTTAAATGCTTTGCTTTTTGGAAAAGAAAATGAGTCTAAATAATCTCGATTTTACAATTACATTCAAGATTTTTAACGCAATTTTCTTCAGTTCCAAAAAAACCTAGATCTGTAAAGCAATTAACAATTCCGTTTGAATTCAGTGTTCATTAATTATAATTGCCGGTGGCATGTCTATAAATCAATAGTAAAAGCAGTGGTGCCATGCGCCGTATATCAATCGTGTTTTCTGATACCGTATCAATTGCGGGCAGGCGCGACGGGCATACGAAGTGGAAATTAAATGTCCGATATTTAAATGCGCAGCCTTTCCTTGTGGCACGTTTAATGACTTTCTCTCGTAATTTCCCACAAGCGGCCCGATCTGGCTTCTTGCTCCTAACGGTTTAGGTATAGAACTTGATTTCTGAGTTCCACCGGAATTTGTTAAGATTTCAAGCACGTATTCCGCTCGAAGGTGAGCGGATGTCCAGAATCCTCGTTTAAGAACACAGTCGGGTTTTGATATATGTTGATTTCCTTCCGGGTGTTTTGTTTAAAAGCTTAGATATTCAGTTGCCATTATAGCGGTTTTAAACATGGCATAAATTATTTTTATGTTAAGTATTATTTATTTTCCACGGTTTTTCTTTAGTTTAACATTAAATTTAATAATAAATTGAGATTACCTAAACTTGAGTCTGTTACCACAGTTAATAGACAATAGCGTAATTTTACCCATCGCATTTTCCTTTGCTATATTAAGATGAATATAATTAGAGTAATATTTTTAGAATTCCCGGCACGAAATACGTTCCAACAACCATCCGATGCAGAGATTAAAATCGACATCGCTGAACCAGCTTTACCAGAAATAATATCAACAGAACCAAAAGATTCGGAAAAAGATGTGGAACCTGCGCTACCAGACGCCCAATCTTCTAAAGACGTTATTGAACAAGAAACTGTGTCAACAGACACACAGCCCACAGATGACGTAGTGAAGGTAGAGCACGCTGCTTTACCAATTGAACAGCCACCAAAAGACATAGCAAAAGAAGAGCAACCTGCGTTAGCAGAAACACAGTCCACCAAAGATTACACCAAACATGACGAACCTGCGGCACCAGAATCCCCGGTTAAAATAGACGAATCTACCGTACTAGAAAATCAGTCTCCTAAGTCTGAAGATTGCAATATTCTAGAGGAACCGGCTGTTTTGATACCTAAAACAGCAGACCTTAGAACAAATGAAGTCAAGATCGACTATACTGGAGCTCAAATTTGGAAAATTTCAACAAATAAAACTGGGATACGGCCAATCTTAACAAGATTAAGACGCAGAAACCGTAAGCTACATTTTAGTATTAGTAAATAGCTAAGTACAATAATCAACTAGACAGCCAGTTACATTGAATTTGCAGCAATGCCTACTATAAATCGTTTTAATGGCCTTTGTTTAATTGCAGTCATCTCGACGTGGGGAGGTGATCACACGTCCGCTGACATACTTGTAAAGCACGATGTTATAGAAAACGTGACGAGGGTGTTTAAAAGAGAGAATATAGCTTATGATGTCATCATAGAGGATTTACAGAAGAGGATAGATGAGGAGAATCCGCCTCTCAGCCCCGAGGAAATGATACTTCATGATCGACGAGGTATGTTATTATTTCAAACTTTATTATCAACGTATCATATCATTATTTTTTAATGAAATAATTGAAGTACTACTTAATATTTTCGATTACTAAAACAACGATCTTAACAAATGGTTTACCCATGGCAGTTAGCACGTTGGTTAACCCCATTTATACTTTCATCGGCATCAATATGTAAATTAACAATATTCGAAGGGTCCATATCATTCTGTTGCAGCAAGAGCTTACAATTTTTGGCGTTACAGGGCTCCCCATCGCCGAATAGGTTTAGTAGGCGCCTACATGGGTTACAATACTCTCAACATGCCCATGGAATATTGGCCGGAAGCTAATTGGGGTTCGTTGTTATTAGGCACAGCATCCGCACGATTCAGCACGATCACGAATCATAGCTAATAATTTCGTTGTGTCTAAACTGTAAACATTTAAAATGTGTCTGTGGTTGCATGTTGATGCGTTTGACTGACCTAAATGTTTCCGTGAACATTGTAACTAACTGAAACAGTGTACGAGTACGTTTAAGGTTCTCTAGCTTTATGTTGTTCGCCAGCAGATATTTAAATATGAAATTGCCTACATTATTGTTTACACGAATCCGGTTCAAGTCGTCTATAAATCACAATCGCACAACGGTATCCCCGGTAGAAATGCATGGGGCAGTTGTAAAGTGCATTAGTTTAGTGACCTTAACTCGCACATTTTTATTTGCCCCGACGAAAGGATGGCGTTAACTACGCTCCACTATAAAAGCAGCTTTGCCCGAGTAGGTACCCTGTATAGAGATAAGTAGATATATATGTAATTTTAATTACAATAGGACAACACAATTAACAAGTTTTATGCCTCACTAATCAAAAAACACCACGCAGTTTTATCTCTAGTCGCACTCATTTGTGAATCAATATTATGAAATACGAATACAACTTTTCATGAATCGGAAAAATATTGGACGCAAGGTAATGAAAATCTACCCTTTCCGGACGCAGGTAGCTTGGTGAAACTGTAACTAAATCAAGTTACAGCTGGGGAACATTTTACACATCCCCATAAAAAGGTACGCTATGTATGCGTTTAAAAAACGCCTAAGTTGCACTCCCTTTCGCACATAGCGCTCTCTCTCTCTCTCTCTTACAATATGGCGCAGCCATGACGGACTCGCCTTAAAACTTACTGATTTTAATTGTTATTAACCCTATAACCGTGCAAACCTAGAAATAAAATAAAGTTAAATAAAATTCCGCCGTTTGATTAATGTACGAACCAAACATTGGTCGACATCGAGCCGGATCATCAATACAGCGACCGATACAATAACCACGCCGGCCGGCACACGACGAAACCGCTATTGTACAAACAAGAACAATGCCGGGCGACACGACAGGAAAGCGTATTCTGCAGCGCAATAGCGTCAAGGGACGCATAACCAGGATCTGGAGTTATGCTCAATCTGATGAAGCCAAAGACATATCAGCCGCAAAGGTGAGACTAGCGGCACTTCAAAACCTATTTGACAAATATGATGAGCTACAAACATCAATCGAAATGGACGACGATGCCGAAAAAGCAGACGGAAAACACGAACAGGAACGCTGCTCCGTGGAAGAAAAGGTCTACGCAGCAAGTGCAGTTTTTCAGAAGATCATAGACTCGCCACGCGACACCGTCGAAGAACCCAAGGACAAGCCGACACGCCTCAACGTCAAGCTCCCGCAGTTGGACCTGCCGACATTTGACGGGAAGATTAAAGATTGGCCCAGCTTCAAGAATATTTTCATGTCGTCGATTGGAGACAGCGCGCTGCCTAACGTCCAGAAGCTCCAGTATTTGAAGTCTGTGCTACACGGCGAGGCCGCCGGGCTGGTGGGCTCCCTTCTCATCACGGATGAAAACTATCAGAAAGCATTAAACATATTGTGTAACAGGTACGAAAATAAAGTTATTATTGTAAATCATCACCTTAAAGCAATTGTTAACTGTGCATTGATAACTAAGAACAATATCAAAGAATTTTTAATAACATTGCAACAAAGCTTAGACTCTCTCGATGCATTAGAACTGAACACAAGCAACTGGGATGTACTGCTAGTATTTTTAATCACTCAAAAGATGGATAATTCATTAAGAGCATCGTGGGAGATCAGTCGAAAGGAAACAAACTTGCCTACATTTTCTGAACTAATTGAATTTCTAAATTTAAGGATGACTGCATTTGAGCTGATTAATGACAGGTCACCAGAGGTCAGGACACAGATGTACACCAAACCCAAGGTATCTCATAATGCAACTGTGGAATGTGGTGTTTTGTGTATGATGTGTAATGCACAGCATGTATTAAATAAGTGTCCTGAGTTTGAACAATTGTCCCCGTCTCAGCGGAACAGCTTTGTTCGAAGCAATGCCTTGTGTTACAACTGTCTAAGGCCTTATAGGCATGATCATAAATGTTCCAAGCATAAGTGTATGTCATGCCATGGTCGGCATCACACTATGCTGCATATGGAAAGCCCGCCTATACATGCTAATGCATTTCATTCTTCCTACTTAGAATATACTAATGATGTGAACGCACTGCCTTCTATGCCTGCACAGTCAGCACCTTTACATATGATGTCTGCGCATACTATGCCTACACCTTCTCAGGCCTCGCACACGGGGTCTGCACACGCAATGCCTTCGCCTACACAGCCTTTGCACACAGTGTCTGCGCATACAGTGCCTACACCTACACAAACACACATGATGTCTGCGCACACATTGCCTACATCTACACAGCCCTGGAACAGGATGCCTGCGCCCACAGAGCCTGCATCTACACAGCCCTGGAACAGGATGCCTGCGCCCACAGAGCCTGCATCTTCCTACAGTCATTCCATTGACAATATTCACACACATAGAGCCAGTTTTACACACACTGACCCCGCTGTGCATACAGCCCATTCTGTACAAAACAATAACAAGCATGTCTTACTTTCCACAGCGCTAATCCGGATTCAAGATGCAGCAGGGCAGTGGCACGCGGCACGGGCACTCTTGGATTCAGGCAGTGAGATAAATCTAATTACTACCAGGTTAGCCCTGAAACTTAAGTGTAGCTTACAGCCTAATGCATGTGCTATTCAAGGAATAGGCACTACAAAACAACAATCTAACATGTGTATCACAACAAATATAGCATCACGAATCGGTGACTTCAAGGCCAATCTTACCTGTTTTGTTATGGACCATGTAACTGTGCCCTTACCTCACTCCTTTGTCCACACTGAAGGCTGGAACATACCTAAAGACCAAGCTCGCTCATTAGCAGACCCCAGCTTTAATAGGCCTGGTGATATTGATCTACTTATAGGTGCTGAGTTATTCTATACAATCTTATGTCAGGGCCACATTAGTCTAGGTCAGAATTTGCCTCATATGATAAACTCTGAGTTTGGCTGGATTATTTCTGGTTCATTGGTAGTGGATAGTCGAGCTGTTGCATGCGCTGCACAGGTTAGCTTACATGTCACTAACAACAGTTGTGATCAAATTATAACACGTTTCTGGGAACAGGAAGAGCTACCTAACAAGCCTGTATTTACTCCTGAACAAAAATACTGTGAACAGCTGTTTAAAGATACTACAACATATGATGAAGATGGCAGGTACATTGTTCAAATGCCTGTGAACAAAGACACTATTGACAAGATTGGTAGCTCCTTTAATACAGCTTATAGGTGTCTCCTTCAATTAGAATCAAAATTTGATAAAGATCCAAATTTAGCTCAACAATACAAGCAATTTATACACGAGTTCATTGAACTAGGACATGCAGAGGTATTACAAGGTGATTTTCGTGTAAATAGCTCATATCCAGTATTTTTTTTGCCTCACCATGCTATCATAAAGCCAGACAGTATTTCCACCAAACTGAGAGCAGTATTCAATGCTAGTGCACAGAGCTCAACAGGAGTCTCTCTAAATGATATGTTGTATGAAGGTCCCAACATATATAACAATGTGTTAGATATTATTCTTCGGTTCAGAATGCATAGATTTGTATTTTCAACTGACATAGTCAAAATGTTTAGAAACATTCTTGTGATACCTGAACAACGCTCTCTGTTAAGATTACTATGGAGGGAGAATAAAACAAGCCCTCTTATGTGTATACAATTGAACACTGTCACCTATGGCACTAAATGTGCCCCCTACTTAGCTTGTCGCACCCTCAGAGATTTAGCTGACAGGTACAGACACACACATCCAAATGCTGCCCAGTGTATTGAGGAACAGTGCTTCATGGACGATCTAATGACTGGTAGTGATAATGTTGAATCTGTCAAGCGGTTGTGTGACGAGGTCATTGACCTCCTACATAAGGGCTGCTTCTCACTACACAAATGGTCGTCAAATAGTAATGAAATTTTACAACATGTGTCTAACAACTCACACACGGATGTAAACTCTGCCTCATATGACTTTTCACCTGAATGTATAGTCAAAACACTAGGATTAAAATGGGTCCCTACAAGGGATTGTTTCACAATCGCTATGCCTGATTCAGCGGTCAAGCAAAATACTAAGAGAACAGTTTTATCAAAAATTGCTCAGATTTTTGATCCTTTAGGTCTATTGTCACCAACCACTATTAGCGCCAAGCTTTTGATGCAGAACATATGGAAGCAGAATCTAGACTGGGACTGTGTCTTACCCACTGAGTTAGAAACTGAATGGGTACATTTCATACATAAGCTACAATACTTGAAAGGTATGGAGTTACCAAGGTACTATTTCTCTGACATACCTGATCAAATAACTCAGCTTGGGTACTGTGATGCATCCACACTAGCTTATGGGGCTTGTATCTACCTACGGGCTGCTTACCCAAACAGATTGCCCACGTGCACACTAGTTATGGCTAAAACAAAGGTAGCTCCTATTAAGCCTGTATCTATTCCTAGGTTAGAATTGTGTTCTGCATTATTATTAGCCCGGATAATTAACAAATTACATGACATTTTTGACAAATTTAAAATAAATGAGACTTACCTTTTTAGCGATTCAACAATAGTGCTTTATTGGTTGAAGTCTCCCTATAAAAAATATAATGTATATGTGTCTAATAGATTAATGGAGATATTAGAAAGCACTAGTACTGACAACTGGCATTATATCAACACAAAGGAAAACCCCGCGGATTTGTTGACTCGTGGCATCTGCCCTGACGACCTAGTACAGTCACGCTTGTGGTGGCAAGGTCCAATGTGGGTGTGTAAGGAATTTACTGATTGGCCTATAATGGAGCCACAACCCTTAGAGAAATCTGACACAAGACTAGAAGTAGTACAACCTACCACTAAAACTGTGCACTCTGCTATCACAGCTAATACTAGTTTCTATGAGTACTTTAACACAGTTTCAAGTTTCACTCGGTTAAACCGTATTATGGCCTTTGTTTTTCGATTTAGGGATAACCTTAAGAGTAAAGTAAGGAATGGTTTTCCACTCTCAGTGGCAGAGTTGAACTATGCGCATGATTTCATCATACAAACGGTTCAGCAGTATCACTTTGCTAGAGAAATAAAGGAACTGAATTCTCTAAAGTCGACAGAGGATTGCAATGACTTATACACATTTAAGGGTAGTCCAATGAGGAAATTAGATCCCTTTTTGGCTGATAATTCAATTATTCGTGTAGGAGGTAGGATTAAACATGCTAATGTTAGCTACAACCATGCCCATCCTATTATACTACCTAGTAAATCACACATCACCACACTTATTATTGAACAGTATCATAAGAGGTTGCTACATGAAGGCATTCAGACCACACTATCAGCTATCAGATTCAGGTACTGGCCTATAAAGGGTAGGACTGAGGTAAGGAAAGTCATTCACCGATGTGTACGATGCATTAGATTTAGAGCTGGCACATGTAAACAACAGATGGCTGCCTTACCGGATCCAAGAGTGTCTTTGGTGCGTGCCTTTGCTCAGGTTGGCATAGACTTTAGTGGTGCAATAAATATACGGAATCACATGCTGCGTAATTGTAGATATACAAAGGGATATATATGCCTATTTATATGTATGGCAACTCGAGCCATTCACCTAGAGCTTGTCGGCGATCTAACCACCCCATCATTCATAAATGCATTAAAGAGATTCATAGGCAGGCGAGGCTTATGCAGTCAAATTTACTCTGATAATGCTTCAAATTTTAAGGGTGCTCACAACGAGCTTAATGATTTGTATACTTTATTTCAAAATGAGACTTCTTACAGCGAGATTGTAAACTTTTGCTCTAGCAATAAAATGCAATGGAATTTCACGGTACCTCTAGCAAGCCACATGGGCGGCATTTACGAGTCAGGAATTAAATCTTGTAAACTATTGCTTAAAAAACAGTTATGTAACAGCAAACTAACCTATGAGCTACTAAATACTGTTCTCATACAGATTGAAGGAATTCTCAATAGTCGCCCTTTGTGCCCATTATATGACGAACCTAATGATCTTACCTGTCTCACCCCAGCCCACTTTATAATAGGGATGCCTATTGTGGATTTACCTGAGCCTAATGTATGTGATATTACTGAGAACAGATTGTCATTGTTTAAGAGAGTAACCCGTTTTAAACAAATGTTTTGGAGACAATTTTATAAACAATATTTGTCAGAACTACAGGCAAGATGTAAATGGCTAGGTAAGACTAAGAATTTAGAAGTCAGTAATATTGTTTTAATTAAGGACGAAAATACCCCACCATCCTGTTGGCCTTTAGGCAAAGTGATAAAAGTTTATAAAAATAATTCAGATGACTTAGTGAGGTCTGTACTTATAAAGACAGCAAATGGGGAGTATCATCGGCCCATACATAAACTGGTGTTATTACTTAATCAATAAGAAAAATAAATAATTATGTTCATTAAACCAAGGTCCTTCGAGTAATTTGAAAGTTTATTTGTTAGTTTAAGTCTTCGGACACTGAAATGTGTTAAATTGTATTTTTGTAGCCTTTAAAGGGCTTAAATTGTTTTAATGTTTATATTTCCTAACGTTTTCTAAACTATTTGTTAAAGAGAGCTTTTAATTTTGGTTGAGTATACCTATTAGTGGTACATTTTATTAGAATAGTACTTTATTGGTATTTTATTTCACAATGTATGTCTTCAACATGTAGGTAAACAAGTTATTTAATTTAAGTGCGTCTTCCTTGTGTGCCGGGGAGTATGTATGCGTTTAAAAAACGCCTAAGTTGCACTCCCTTTCGCACATAGCGCTCTCTCTCTCTCTCTCTTACAATATGGCGCAGCCATGACGGACTCGCCTTAAAACTTACTGATTTTAATTGTTATTAACCCTATAACCGTGCAAACCTAGAAATAAAATAAAGTTAAATAAAATTCCGCCGTTTGATTAATGTACGAACCAAACACGCTACTGATTCAAACCAATAAACCTTTTCAGGACATCGCATGACATGGAAACAGTATCACAGACTGGAAGACATCCATGGTTTCATGGACTATTTGGCGAAAACCTATCCATCCATTATTAGTGTGAAAACCATTGGAAAATCTCATGAGAATCGTGATCTCAAAGTAGGTGAAGATTTAACGATACACATTTACACAAATTTTAATCAAACGGTTTTGTCATTGTTGTTATTCCCTTTACAGATTTTAAGAATTTCTGACGGCAAACCATCAAATAAAGCGGTATTTATTGACGGAGGTATTCACGCGCGAGAATGGATCAGTCCTGCAACCGTTACATACTTCATCAACCAATTTGCGGAAAAATTCGACGGAGAATCCGATGACGTTAAAAATACAGATTGGTAACCATAATTAAAAAACTTACCATATTTTACTGACTCTACTTTCTAATAAGAACGATATTTAAAAAGTAATCGTCTCGTCTTGCAGGTATTTCTTGCCAGTTGTGAACCCTGATGGTTACGAATATACGCACACAATTGATCGACTTTGGAGGAAGAACAGAAAACCCAGTAACGCAGCGAGAGTGTGCTCCGGTACTGATCTTAACAGAAACTTTGGGTAAGAATTATAATTCTCACAAGCCCGAAAATAATCCACTACCAACATAGATTATTTTAACGGAAATAGTAATGACCCTAGAAGCGAGCCTTGTGGAACACCGGCATAATTTTGTACATGCAAGTCTCAAACCCTTACCTATTTTTTTTTAAATATCAGATACCGCTGGGGTGGAAAAGGAGCCTCAAGCAACCCTTGCAGCGAAACTTTCCGCGGCAGAGCAGCATTCTCAGAACCTGAATCTAAAGCACTTGCTGTAAGTACATCTGCTACAGAATATTCGAGAGAATTTAAAGACTATCCAAATCCAATTACCCTTAAAATAATAAAAATCATAAGGTACTTGATTAATGTCTGAGTGTTGACGTTGACACACATTGTGTTAATGGAAAACACACTTAAGACAAGAGCTCTTCAGATAAAAATATAAAGAACATTATACACTCATTAAAACTCTTTTTAACTGCGTAGTTAGATAAAAACAGATAGATGGTAGTTACAATAATTATTTAGGAAAGGTATGTTTAAGGTATGTTTGGCTGCGTTTCTCCTGTCTATTTGTTTCCGCCACCTACTGTAGCCAACTTATTTCTTCGTCTTATTGGTTGTCTGATAGAGATCGCTATTAAGCGATAAGACCTATATTGTCTACTTTGTTCTTTGTTTCTGTATTCTTTTGTACTGATTTGTCAATAAAGACGATGAAGATGTTTGTTGTTCAATAAAGACTATTAAGGAGTATTTGTATTGTTTAAGTTTCGAACTTTTACTACAATAGAATATGTTAGATCTGCTGCCTCTAGATGTGCTAAAAGCTTGTGCATGAAAGAAATGAAATCCCAAATAATTTATGATTTAATGTCAACTGGAGGATGTGGATTTAATATGCTGATTATTGATCCATTATATTTTTAGATAGGTTTGGTAATTTGTTACATTAAAAATTTTAACAGCACATATTACTTTCAGGATTTTATCAAAAGCAGTGCCTCCAAATTCTCAGCCTACCTGACTTACCACAGCTACGGCCAGTACTTGCTGTACCCGTGGGGCTATGACAATGTTGTGCCTCCAGACTACAAGGAAATGGATACCGTCGGCAAGGCAATGGCGGAGGTATGATATTTTTGTATGTGTAGTGTAGCCCCCACTTTTTCATGGATGCTAATCCCATTACCAGAATACTACACTATTTGTATGCATAAAATTCTCGTGTACTTGTGATAGCTGCTCTATTTAGTAACAAAAAACCTAACTTACTACCCACACTTTTTTACACCACAATTTTGTAAAAAAAATGAAAATGGTGGCCTCAAATAAAATTATTGTCACATAGTAAAGCTGAAAGCTATTGAAATGTTATGAACTGAACCCTGATAATAGTGGTAATATTCTTCATATTGTCTAGCAGTGGTATAGTTTCTAATTTATATTTTGTACTGCTTTGTACTAAAAACAATCCTTTTATTTTCCAGGCGATACAAAGCACAGGTGGTTCCACATATTCAGTGGGTTCTTCAAGTGGCCTCCTCTACCCTGCATCTGGGGGGTCAGATGATTGGGCCAAGTCTCAAGGCATCAAGTACAGTTACACCATTGAGTTGAGTGATACAGGAAGATACGGTTTCATTCTACCAGTATCGTATATTGAGCCTGTGGCCAAGGAAAACTTGGCAGGTTTGAGGGTTTTGTTGAAGCAAATTCATCAGGAGTAAGGCTCTGATTAAGGAATAATCAGATATGAATTATGCAGTGTAATGTCTGACCTTTAGATGTTTTTGAGCAATTATTTGAAAGTGCATTATGTATTTAAAATATATATTAATTTTAATTTAATCGAGTCTTTTTTGATTCAAGTATAATTGAAAAGCTAAGCATGACATAAGCAACAAAATATAAAAGTACTTGGCTAAGTGGTAAATGTGACAAACAATTGTATTTGCTACTTAACTATTTTATTACTATTCAATAATTTATTTTAGATTTTAAGTTAAGTATAATTTAGGTTATTAATTTCGGAATTGTGATTTGCCGAACAATGATGTGGAAAATAAATTTATAATTTTAAAAGTTTGTTTTATTGATTACTGGTGTCCTTAGGTAGTCAATACATATTTGCAAGGTAATGCTGAGCCAGGGACCATTTCACTTTTGCGAAGACACACAACGCTGATGATCTATTTTTCATGTCTATGTTTTTTTTTGTTATACCTTGTTTATTTTCTGTAAAATTGTGTATATATCTTATATTTGTGTGTCTTGCAAAAAGGAATAAATGTCTTCTTTCTTTCTTTCAAGCCTTGTAAAGATGTATAAAATTTCGACGAATATTGCTAAACAAAATTTTTTGGGAACAAAAGCGATTCAGCTAGGTTTCATCTCTTGGAAAACAAAAGAAAAAAATAGATATTTAAATTTTAACACTGACATCTCTCGAAAAATGAATAGTATCTCGAAAGATGCAGCATGTTCGTTAGGATGAAAATAAATAATTCCAATTTCATACCTTGTGTACAGGAGTTTTATTGTCTGGCTTAGATTCAAAGTCTGGCTTGGTGACCTTTATCTCTGGTATTTTGTTGCTGGCTTCTGGCGATGCTTTGAGGGACGAAACTACGGGACTTTTCAGCAGGTTCTCTGTTTCAAAGGCAATATCCTCTGCCCTCTTTAAAATCAGATCAACATCGTCCATGTCTCCAGATATCAGGTTATTATTGTTACCGCCAGAAAGTTTGTTGATCTCGCTTAATATCATCTTAATCTCTTCATCACTATCTTTGAATATTTCACAATTTTTCTCATTTTGTAAGAATTCCTTAGTAGACAAACTATTGTCGTTGGAAGGCATATCTTGAATTGATATCGAACTTTGCGCCATTATCTTGTAGTATTCGCAACTACAATATACAAAACGGAAAAATAATTATGGACAACGGGAAACATCAAAACATCAATGTTTTCAAAAAAATCCCTGAATAACTCAACAACAAATCCGTTGCCAAGCAACGAATGTAATGTATTGATTAATCGAATCAATTTGAATTATTTTTTGACAGAAGGTCTTTTATGCTGACTTCACGATAATTCTGAAAAAACCAATTGACAAAATATTTGTTTGAATAAAAATACTGTCCTGGGCCCAAGAACTGGATACGATGATATGTAATAGCTGTCGAAATCTTAAATTTGTGGTCAACTGCTTAGAGGTCAATTATAAATATAGTAAAACGTAGTGATTACTTTTGTGGTATCATAAAGAACTTTAATTTTGGACGTTCCGTAACAAGCGTTTTTTATCAACGCACATAATCACATATTCTTCTTATAAACAAAAATATAATCCAAATTTAATTAACACTTAAATAAACTGTATTTAAGTAATAACAGCAAAAGAAAACGTTAGTCTAGGATATCATGTGATTATTTTCGAACGTGCAGACGTGAAAAAATTGACACTATATAGTTTTTCCCGCTAAAAATTCAAGACACCGAAAAACATGCTGTCCTTCCTTATGCATAAATCCATAATTATTTGTATTATTTGTGGTTACTTTCTGTTACCATCCGACTAATAAGTTACAAAGCATGTTTTACAAATGTAGATAAGTATTTTACCTCAAGAAATAAATATTTTTCGTCACAAATTATTTTTTCATCTTCCAAATATCAATACTATTAAACATAAGAACAAGGCGAAACCATACTGTTATCGCGATTGATAAGTATTGATTAACCCATAACTTTACCGAAAAAAATATAGTAGTTTATGTGATTATTAGGTAAATAATGAAGAGCATTAAAATATGAGTTTAGGTATATAAAACCAAACAAAGCTGAGTTTCATAATAAAATAAAACGACTGTTTTAATGACTGCACAGTCGCATACATTACTTTATCTACATTCATATCATAAATTTCCTACAGTACGTTTTCTCATCAAAATACGTAGGTAACATTAGTTTCTATTCTTTGAAAGTTCGAAATAGATGAAACTACTGACGTTTATATTTTTTTCTTAAATCGTAAGACAATAGACATAGAGATTTTGTTATTTAAGATGTTCGAAGTTTGAATGTTATTAGCGTAACGATCAGACCTTTATAACGTTATAAAAAAAAAACGATATAATAGCGGTATATATCGTTTGTGTTTAAAATTTCGTTCAAACAAATTCTCTATTCCTTCATAACGTTATATCATATCATAACGAAAAGAAAACCGTAACCTTACGAAATAGCGTTACAGAACTTTAAAACGTTATGAAAAAAAACGATATAATACCGGTATAATATACCGTTTGTGTTTAAGACTTCATAACGGAAAGGAAACCATAACGTTATGAAATAGCGTTAGGTATAATAACGCTATGAAACTGATTATGAACTACGCGCTGTTGCCGCTGCGTTGGTATACTTTACTTTGGAAACACGCTAACATACCCAGGGAGCATGTCACTGAAAGCCGGAACATACTTGTGTCTCAAATTGAGATCATGCTGAAGCATGTCTCGGATTGGGGTAGACTCAACCTGGTTCGGTTTAATCCCCAAAAGACACAGGTATGCGCGTTCTCCACAAAAAAGGATCCTTTTATTGTTTCGCCTTGTTTCGAAGGTACCCCCCTTGATGCCAAGTTGTCTATCGGGGTCTTGGGTGTCGACATTTCGAGTGATGTTCAGTTCCGTGGTCATTTGGAAGGCAAAGCTAAATTAGCTTCTAGAAAATGGGGGGTGCTCAATAGAGCGGGACAGTACTTCTCGCCAGCCTATCGCCTTCAACTCTACAAGGCGCAGGTTAGGCCGCATATGGAGTACTGTTCTCATCTCTGGGCTGGGGCACCTAAGTACCAAATCCTTCCATTTGACCGCATCCAACGCAGAGCTGCTCGATTTGTCGATAACCAGGCACTTTCCGGTAGGCTCGATTCTTTGGCTGTGCGGAGGGATGTAGCATCCCTCTGCATACTGTACCGTATCTATCATGGGGAGTGCTCCGATGAACTCTTCGGATTGCTGCCTGCGGCTAAATTTCACTACCGTACTTCGCGGAACCGTCTGTCCTTCCATCCGCAACATCTTGATGGTTGGCAGTCAAGCACCGTGCGTTTTAAACGCAATTTCTTTCCTCGCACGGTAAAGATCTGGAACCAACTTCCTGCTGCAGCATTCCCTGAGCGGTACAATTTAGGGATCTTTAAAAAGCGAGCCTTCTTGTTCCTCAAAGGGCTGGCAACGCACTTGTGATCCCCCGGGTCTTGCAGGTGTCCCTGGGCGACGGTGATTGCTTTCCATCAGGTGACCCGTCTGCTCCTTTGCCCCCTCTTTTATAAAAAAAAAAAAAAAAAAACGCACACGCACCGGCACGGCGCGCCGTGCGCTTGATTCATGGATTGCGCAACGTTGCCACCTTTACAATAATTTGATTGTTGTCTTGTCTTCGACCTACCCTACCGTCTGTGTCCGTACAGTGAAAAACTATGAAGTTATAGTAAAAGTAAATGTAAGTACGTAGGTAGTGTGGTTTATGTTCATGACATAAAAACTCATAAAAACTCAATAGGTATTGAGTGTAAATTGCGGAATTTCCACATGT
This sequence comes from Pandemis cinnamomeana, assembly GCA_932294345.1. Classification (NCBI taxonomy): domain Eukaryota; kingdom Metazoa; phylum Arthropoda; class Insecta; order Lepidoptera; family Tortricidae; genus Pandemis; species Pandemis cinnamomeana. The sequence goes on along the minus strand of OW028715.1, from coordinate 5,280,808 downwards.
ACTTTCATAAATCGCCCACGCCCTATACAGGGTGTCCCAGAAAGTAGAGTCAAGCGAAAGTCCTGACGTAGAGCAACTCAAGGGGCATCCGAATCACCCCCATGTATGTTCCGCGATTTTTCGTAGTTTAGGAGTTATGGCCTTTTTTCACATTTTCTATTAATCTACGACCACGGAGACAGTTTTGCTCACTCTGACTGCAATAATTGAGATAATTGGCTGTTTGTTTTTTTAACGAGTAGCTGAATAGTACGTGCATGTATTCCATTTAAAAACAAAACAACATCGTTGACCGTTTGAGCAAAAAAAAATATCGAATCACAAAAAGTGACTAAATTTTGACTGTAGTTCAGACTTTGAAGGCCAATTACAAAAAAAACTAGCATAACTTTTTTTTTTCAAACCATGTTTAAAAACTGCCTTATTTTATTGAATTTCTACCCTATTAATTTTATTGATCTATCATTAAGGGATCATGCCAAAAAAAAATATCAAAACGTACTTCATCCGTAATTTTCACTTTTTCTAGTAAGGTCAAGTACAAATCTCGGTACGGAACCCTCGGTGCGCGAGTCCAACTCACACTGGACCGATTATTGAAGTGAAAACTTCTTTAGGCGCGTTGGACACTTTTTGGGATGGGTAAAAAATGATAATTTCGCGACAGACGTAAGACGGAGGTAGCGTTGGTGCACCAGGCTCGCATAATCCTCTAACTAAGAGCTTATTTTGAAATACTTACATGATTGAAGGCTAGTCGCGTTCGATTTTTGAAGTGAAAACTACACTGCGACTATGCAAACTACACTGGCCACATAAATATGTACCTGGCAAGTCTAAAAACTTGTATAAAATCAAAATTCCATTATTGGTATCCTGCAAATAATGCAAAATATTATAGTCATATTTATGTCATTAAATATAGATTCAGTAATTGCCACGAAAATATGTATACAAAATATAATCTGCGAATATCACCTTTACGGCCTAGTCCCACGAAACAAATTTGTAAAGTATGTTTTGACAATTCACGAAAACAGTACAGATTTGTCATTGCATATGTTTGTCGCACGTTATATAGAGCGGGTGTTATAGAGTGTAAGAAAGAGATGGTCTATAACGTTATTATATCACTTGCTGAAGTATCGATATATATCGCTATTAATAACGTTATAATGGATACCGCTACAGAATAATGTTTTATTAAAAAACGCTATTCGGTAATATAACGTACTGAAAAATAGCGCTACCTAAAAACGTTTTATTGAAAAACGCTATTCGGTAATCTTAACGTTATGAAAAATGGCGTTACCTATCCAAAACGTATGACCAAAAAACGATATTCGGTAATATAACGTTATGAAAAATAGCGTTACGCAAAAATAACGGTAATTAAAGGTCTGGTAACGATATTGATATTCTAATGTAAACATTATAATACAGCCATACATTAGAGGATCGATATTGATACTCTAAAGTGAACATTAAAGTACAACCACAGATACAGGTTTCTTAATGTAGGCCATTTATTTAGTAATCGTTCCAACATATTATAGGGGAGTTATGATATGGATGTAGAAATAAATTAAAATCAACGCGTTTAGCCATCGAGATGACTGTATGGGTTAATCTCTTTGTCTTTTCTGGAGTAGTCAAATAATAAAAAAAGTAAAGTAAACGTCAACGGTTGTCATCCAACAATACGAATAGATTGTGTATTTCTGTATTCTGTGAAATAAATAATTGAAAACTGAAATTCTAGAATTAGATTTGCGATTTTTTAAGCCATGTCGGTGCCCCCCCAAGCTTTCGTCAACAAAAACAAGAAACATTTCCTTGGAATCCCAGCACCTCTAGGTTATGTAGCTGGTGTTGGTAGAGGGTACGCATTTAAAAGATTTTATTTAATGTTAATTCCTTCATAATATATTTTAATGAATAATGATAACCATTCATTTTCAGTGCTACTGGTTTCACTACTCGATCTGATATCGGACCCGCGCGCGACGCCAACGATGTATCGTAAGTACAAATAAACAAACAAGCTTTTCAATGATCCTTTAAAAACAATTCATTTCTGTAATCTCTACGTCCATCTATACGTTCCTTTTGCTCTAATTTACCTGTCTGTGCATTATCATAATAACAATAACAAACACCCCATAATTTATGCTACTAATTTACTAGTATTTTTATTCCATAACATTATGTTGGCCAGTCAGTGCTCAGATTATAACTTTTGGAACTTTTTTACTGCAGTGACGATCGCCATGCGCCACCGGCTGCTAAACGCAAAAAGAATGAAGAGGAAGATGATGATGAAGACTTGAATGATTCAAATTATGATGAATTTTCGGGTTACAGTGGATCATTGTTCTCCAAGGTTTGTTGTTTCAGTCATCTCAAGACAATTTTTACTAAGAAACCACTTAACCTATTTTCAGATGTCTACAGATGTCTATAAATTTGATTGACTATATGTAAATAACATTTTGTCTAGGCTTAATTAAAAAATGAGTGTCAAAATTTTTCCCTCTGAATATAGCCACAGTTTTTATCTCAGATTTTCGTGTGTTTGATGGAAACTTATTAATTCATTGACTATTTTTTAGGATCCCTATGATAAAGATGATGCTGAGGCAGATGCCATTTACGAGTCAATTGACAAAAGAATGGATGAGAAGAGAAAAGAATATAGAGAGAAGCGGCTTAAAGAGGATTTGGAGAGATATCGTCAGGAAAGGTAATTTTTCTTAAAGAAAGAAAAGAAAAATACAAGCGTTTTTACAAATCTGCATTTTGTTGACTGTACTTGCATAGTCATTTATACAATTAAAATCTACTCTACCTTACCAAACTTCGCAAGTAATACAAAAATTTATGAAAAAGACTTTCATTACAAACATTGTAATATTCCTTGTCATATAAAAAAAGTTTTGAATCATCAATAACATATATTTTTTAATAAACTTGCCTAGTAATTTTTTCATTAAATCGAATATATAAAAGCAATATAAATGACTGCCATTTTAAAACTAAATTTTTTTTTTTTTTTTTTTTTTTTAATAAAATCTGCAATCGGCTGTACTTAGCCATAATCAGATGGTGTGGCTACTAAGTGATTTTTAAAGGGGTACTCCACTGAGCACTCTCCTCTCTCTTGAAAAGTAGATTTATTCTCTCTTATCCAGATTGAGTATTTGCCAACGCTTTAGCCTTGTCACATCATTCTTGCCGCTCAACAGGTCTCTGGCGAGCTTGTTTATGTGTGTTTGCAGTCTTTCTTTGTATCTTTTGCAGTACTTGATAACTTCTTCCTTTACAGTTGGTATGTTTAGGTGTTCATGTATCTCAGTGTTTCGCAGGAACCAGGGTGCGTTGCTTATCATTCTTAGAACTTTGTTTTGGAACCTTTGCAGTACTTCTAGGTTTGAGTTGCTTGCGCTTCCCCAGAGTTGGATACCATAAGTCCATATGGGTTTTATGATTGCTTTGTACACTAGTGTTTTGTTTAAAACTAAATAAGATTAATTATTTCACAGGCCAAAGATCCAGCAACAATTCTCGGATCTAAAACGAGAATTGAAAATGGTGTCCGAGGATGAATGGGCAGCCATACCCGAAGTAGGTGATGCCCGAAACAGGAAACAGAGGAATCCTCGGGCTGAGAAGTTTACACCACTACCTGACAGTGTGCTGTCCAGGAATCTTGGTGGAGAGTCTTCATCGTCTATTGACCCTGGGTCGGGGTTGGCTTCTATGATGCCTGGTGTTATGACACCTGGAATGTTGACACCTTCAGGTAAACCTTTGACCTGCTAATTTATCATTTGTTTTCTACATGGTTTTTCTTTTTTTTTATGTTAGAGAGGCCAGACAAACAAACTAGTGGGTCACCTGATGGTAAATGATCACCACTGTCCATAGACACCCGCAGCGCTTTATGCGATGCTGGTGCGTTGTCGGCCCTTGCCCTTGCTTTGGATGTTTGATAGATCAACTATTTCACCTCTTTAAAGTTATATTATAATGTCCAAAAGTGACTCAAATTTTTACTGGCCAGTTATTGTTTTAATAACATTCAACTAACAAATTTTACAACATACCTATTGCACTGAAATTTCGTAATATTATGTATACATTAATTACTTTTAACTTCCTTCAGGTGACCTCGATTTGCGTAAGATTGGCCAAGCCAGAAACACTTTGATGACTGTCAAACTGTCACAAGTATCGGACTCGGTGACAGGACAAACTGTGGTGGATCCAAAGGGCTACCTAACTGACTTACAGTCCATGATACCTACATATGGTGGTGATATTAATGACATCAAGAAAGCCAGGTTATTGTTGAAGTCTGTACGTGAAACTAATCCGAATCATCCGCCTGCTTGGATTGCTAGTGCTCGGTTGGAGGAAGTTACTGGTAAGTACAATTTGGATAATCAATCATTATGGTTTAAGAAAAAGAGACAATTTTTTTTTTATAAACACTGACATAACTATAACATCCCAGACACTTATGGCAAATTCATCAGATGGAGATCCTTTCTCAATATAAAGAAGAGTATGGGTCAAAAACATAAGTAAATGACCTGTTCTATACAGGACAGTGTGTTCTGTACAGGACTGATATGGGACTCAAGTCATTTTTCTAATTTGGAACACCAATTTGTCTATTCACGCATTTACTTAAGTTTTTCGCCTATGTCATCATCCTTTCTGCGCTCTATGCATAGGCATTCGGCCAGTTCTTAACCCTATAGTTACACTTTTGATTGAAAGTATTTTGTTGGTTCAAATGCAACAAGCACACAGAGTACAAGGCTTGTCACATTTCTCTTTACCAGTTACGAGTATGTGTTCTGTATATTGTTTTAGATTATCTTAAAAAGTATGTTTGTTGTTCTGATCAATACTGTAGCGTAGCCTATTGAATAAAACTTTGGCATTCACGCGCTTTATCTCCCGAGGAAGCAGACAACTTAAAATTCGTTCCGATTTTCTTACCCCTCCTGTTGATCTTAATTATTGTTAAATTCTTATCTCCGTGCTAAATTAGTAGGTTGTATATTGACCGGTTTTTTTTTCTATCAACAGGCAAAGTGCAATCAGCTCGTAACCTCATAATGAAAGGTTGTGAGGTCAACCCGAGCAGCGAGGAGCTGTGGCTGGAGGCGGCGCGTCTGCAACCGCGGGACACGGCTCGGGCTGTCATCGCACACGCCGCTAGAAACCTGCCGCATAGTGTGCGAGTGTGGGTGAAGGCGGCCGATCTAGAGCAGGAGCCAAAGGTAAAGGGTAATCGCCATGCAACTTCCGAATGTAGGTTAATGAACTCTGGTTGGGATTGTTTCGCGTTGTTATAGCACTAACACAAAAATCTTGCCGCACAGTGTAGGACTGGAGTAAAAGTGCAATTCCACCAGTGTACAGCACTGTGTGGCACTGTGCTGCACAGTTTATAGCACATTTGATAGAATCATGTGTACAGGCATAAACAAAATATGCTCTATTGTGTTTACAAAACTTACATATAGCTTCGTAGGGGGAGACGGATACGCAACTCAGTGCGTGCACTATTTGAGCTCACAAAATGTACTGCACGAAACTTTGTTGAAATCCCACCTTAACCTTTTCGCCGCCAGGCAGCTCTCTAGTCTCTGTCATTCTCAACTTTACTGTTAATTTTGTTTTGTCATTTGAAGGTGCATTTTACAGTGACTGAACTGATTTCGTATCAAGTCAATAAATAATGGACATGTATCACGCAACCATGGATTATATTTACCCATTGCAAACTACTTTATACATTTTGGTTTTGACATCCCACTACTACAGACTTTTCGTCTTGACCTCTACAATTTACATCTGGGAGACTGTTAGGCCAGTCCTATACGCTACGCACACTACTACACAACTTCGTCCTCTCGCGGAACGTTGCTTTGTTAAGTTAAAAAGTTACCCATGTCACTCAGTGATAACACAGCATTCTCGTGAAAGATTTTTTAGAATTATTAGATGAGTTATTTCAAAGTTCAGCTCACAAATGTTACCTCTTCATATCTATAGATTGTTATATTTATTTTTCACAGGCAAAACGCCGCGTCTACCGCAAAGCTCTAGAGCACATACCCAACTCAGTCCGTCTGTGGAAGGCGGCGGTCGAGCTGGAAAACCCAGAGGACGCCCGTATTTTGCTCTCGCGCGCTGTCGAGTGTTGCCCGACGAGCGTCGAGCTGTGGCTGGCTCTGGCTCGACTCGAGACTTACGAGAACGCGAGGAAGGTGCTGAACAAGGCTCGCGAGAATATACCCACCGACAGACAGATCTGGGTGACTGCTGCGAAGCTTGAAGAGGCCCATGGTGAGTCGTTGAAACACTTACTTATTCATAAACATTGGCTATTAACAAGTTGTTAAACGTTTTTTCTGTTGGACGTTTGTCTATCTGACCGCCTTACTGGTTAATTCTGCTGCTAAACAGAGTTCCGATATGGAGAGGACAGCAGGTGAAATTACTGGTACATGAGGTATTCTGTCTTTGCTTTCTATGTCGGCAAAACATCTGCAATCGCCAATCCTTAGGTGTTACGGGTCTGTAAGCAGTGGTGATTTGATTACTAACTGTCAGGTGACATTTGCTTGTTGGCTTTCCGTTTTGACATTGCATGAAAATCGCGCTCCAAACTCGTAAAATATTCTATTAAATTCGAGCGTCTTCCTTAAAATCTTCATATGTAGTGGGGTCCTTTTCTTATTTCCTATTGTTGATATTTTATTGTTTTAGTTGTAAGAGTGGAAAAATAAATAAATAATAAATAAATTTTACTAAACCGTCTGTTCTTCCCGGTAGGTAATACACACATGGTGGAAAAGATCGTCGATCGTGCGATTACGTCTCTCAGCACGAACGGTGTGGAGATCAACCGCGAGCACTGGTTCAAAGAGGCCATGGAGGCCGAGAAGTCGGGCGCCGTTCACACCTGCCAGGTAAAAATATTAAACAGCTGTGGCCCCTTTCTTAACGCTACAAGTTACCATTTTACAAGTGTAAACTAGCAACATTGGCCCAATCAACCAATCAGGGGTTGGGATTTGTTTAATGTTGCCAGTGTAGGCGTGTAAAATTAAAGCTTTTTTTTCATATTAAAGCCGACAAACGGGCAAGCGGTCCAAGTTGTTAAGTGATCTCCGCCGCTCATAGACACCTACATTACCATTAGGACTGCTGGTGCGTTGCCTTGCAAATAGTGGTACACTCGCCTTTTAAAGGCCCCATGTTATAGCAAGTTGGGAAAACCTCAGCCGAAAGTCCATTCCAAATCTTACACGTACGGGGTAAGAAACAGCTTAAACCCCACAGTGGTGGAGCGCCATTCATCGACATGGTGTTGATGAAAGCTACCTTTCCGTCGAGAAGTACGATAATGGAACTTAGCAGCTGGGACAACTTCGCAGAAAGAAACGACATCTCAGCGGAGAGCCAGAGGATCAAGTCTCCCAGAAAGCATAGGGTCTGATAATGCGTTGGAGGCGATCATGGGAAGCTGGTATTGGGGAGCACCAGCCAATTTGTAGCTTCGAGATACGGGCCAGCGGTCAATATTCGAAATAGTTTCAATATGAAACTACCGTGAGACTTAATCATAATTGCACATAAACGGATAACTCACGTATAAAAAGTCCTAAAGGGGCGAGCGCTCCGAGAGGAAGGACTACGAAATAGTCCGAAACATGTCGAGCATCATCCGACTTTTTATACGTGAGTTACCCTTTTATGTGCAAATATTCGAAGTAGTTGTTCGGCCATTCGTGAATCAGTTCATTTGAGCAGAATTTGCTTATCGCTATACTGCGTGAACTAAACGATTTTCTTTGATCAAAAATTTACCTATTTTTAGTTTAGCGGTTTGAATTTGTAACAGACCGACACACTTTCGCATGTATAGTGTAGATATTAAGATTGTTGTTTATTGAGTTTTTTATTCCAGGCCATTATCCGTTCTGTTATTGGACAAGGGATTGAGCAAGAAGACCAGAAACACACTTGGATGGAAGACGCTGATGCGGTGAGGATTTATTATGATATTTTATTCATATTTATTGTTTTATATGTTATAAATGATGCGGCTAGCAATCCATCTCTATCTCAATTACTCTTTCCACCTATACGCCCACAATCATGCTAAACGTGGCCTTTAGGTCTTGTCGCCTTGGGCTCTGTCTACCTCGTAAGGGATAAAGACTTCATTTATGTGTGTATGTTTATTGTTTGTCGACCTGTGGGTTGCGAGCTCTTGGGGAACATGGAGTTTCTTAATGGAGTTAGTAAGTAGTTTTGTAAGCTTATGGCTGATATTGTTTACTTATATTCAAAAAATTCATTGGATATTTTTACATACGAAATAGCTTTAAAGATTCTTCAAAAAGAGAAATCTTTAGTCCTGACTGAATAGCTCATCGACCCCCACCTGTAATCCGTGTACTTAGAAAGAAATTTTGAATAGAGTAACTTTTTGATGTAGTTAAGGATATATTCTAACTAGGTCCCTAAATTTCTCATATTTCGATTTCACAAAACTAATAATTTTCTCTCTCTTTTTCCCACTAGTGTGCGAACGAAGGCGCGTACGAATGCGCCCGCGCCGTATACGGTTACGCGCTGTCAGTGTTCCCCTCAAAGAAGTCTATATGGCTCCGCGCGGCCTACTTGGAGAAACAACATGGCACCCGCGCCAGTCTAGAAGCGCTGTTGCAGAGGGCTGTCGCGCATTGTCCCAAGTCTGAAGTGTTGTGGCTCATGGGGGCCAAGTCTAAGTGGTTGGCAGGTAAAACAAAACACACACGAAAAAGAACAGAATACAGAACAAATGATTTACATTTTTTTTTTTTTATATGAATAGGAAGGCAAACGAGCAAGTGGGTCACCTGATGGTAAGTGATCACCACTACCCATAGACACCCGCAACCCTGGAGGGATTGCAGATCAGGGACCGGTCCGCTATCCCTTATAAAAGGGTTTTGTATGGGTTTTGCATAAGGCTTAACTAACCATACCCTTTGCCCGACGAAACCCTTTCATTTTGATTTGAAAGCCCTTATATAAACGCTAACCCATTTGAGTAATCGATATCCCAATACCCTTACAAAACCCTTATCATCCGCTCACCAACACCTTGCATATGGCTTATAAGGGTTAGCCTTATAAAGGGATTCCCTTTAAGCATAAAGCGTGCTAATTTAAACGGTCTACCTTGTTCACAAAGCACATATTACTCCGAATCCAGTAGTAAGCGATTGTCGGAACAATACTAATCCTGTCTCTTTCACGCAAGGCTCAACTACGTACGAGTACGACATTACTAAAGGGAAAGCTTTATAAAAAGCGCTAAATCATAAGGGTAACCCTTATTAAGGGATAGCAATGCATATAGGATAGCAGTAAGCAATTGCAAAGGGCTAGCTTTATTATTAGCTAAGTCTTTCGGTAAGGAGTAGTCAAATGAATGGGCTAGCAGTTCAAAATGGAAAGTCAATGGAATGGGTTAGCCGTGTTTAAGGGACGCCCTCTGAAAGGGTTTTGTCGCGGAAAGGGTGGTCCGGTCCCTGTTGCAGATGCGTTGCCAACCTAGAGGACTAAGATGAAATGCCTCTTGTGCCCGTAATTTTCCCGGATGTCTTACTCTCCACACCGGAACACAGCAGTGAAAGCACTGCTACTTAGCGTTGCATGATGTACCAATGGGCGTAATTAACAAAATCCTTGCTACTCCGCTTGGTAAATGTTTGTGTTCATTAGTCCGTATCCGTATCCGCGGATATCCGCGGAAAGCGAGATCTGTATCCGTCGCTTTTTTGGCGGATCTTTTATCTTATTAATTTTCAATACATCGTAACATCCATGCTCCCCATTGTCACACGAAACGAAAAACAAAAATAAGACTTGCGCAATACAAGTCGGAACATGTCCTGTCTGTTACGCAAAGCGTCAAGTGTACCGATTGAGTAAGAAAGTAAATTTATTTATTTATTTAAATATCCGTAGCCGAGGATCTTGTCGCCAAATTTCCGAATTTAGATCCGTATCCGCGGATATACATTTGTAACGATCAGGCGCAACACTAGTCTACATAGCATAAATTTATTTAGACCTTGGTATTTTTCTTTTAGGCGACGTCCCGGCCGCCAGAGGTATACTTTCCTTGGCCTTCCAAGCGAACCCCAACTCCGAAGAGATCTGGCTTGCCGCCGTCAAACTCGAGAGCGAGAACAAAGAGTACGATAGAGCGAGACGACTGCTAGCCAAAGCACGCGCTTCAGCACCCACGCCTCGGGTAAGTTTTTTCTTTTCTTTAATGTAGCTGTAGTATAATTGAAGAATAGTGCATTACTGCCGAGGTCTGGAAAGTTGGGAATTGCCTGACGAGGTGGTTTGCAAGCCGAGCAACGCGAGGCTTGTCAAGAGACAAGTCAGACAATTCATGTTTTCGTCGAGGAATGTATAGTGCTTTTCTCAAACAATATAAGGACAATAAAAAAATATATCAGGGAAAAAACAAGTACCATTTAATAGAAATTGCACGAAATACATAAGTTTACAAAAAATACCTAAGTAAGTAGTTTAATTATTTACTGCCTTCTAAAAACTTTTTTCAAATAATAGACATTATAAACAGAAAATTAAAAAAAACACTTACACACACACTGCGATGAAAACCGACCGGTCGGCCTGGCGGTATGGATTTATTCTATCGTCATCTCAATTTTGCATGCAATTGTTTGAAGTTTTAAAAAGTTAACGAAGCGGGAAAAAATGGATTTCAGTACACCTCCTCCCCCTACTTTACTCCTAGGTAGGGAAGTTTTGATTTATAATTTCGAAAAGCAAAAATTAGGCACTTCCCTTGTACTATTTTCCAATGAAAAGAGAAAATTTGACTATATAAAAGACATGGCTATAGCGGTTTGGCAACGTCGCTCGTGAACCTAGCGTAACAATGCGACGTTGCCAAACCTAATAGCACGGCTTGTAGCAGACAATAGAGAGAATGCTATGATGCCAATACAAAATTATAGGCACCTTGACGCCTGTGTGATTAGTATACGCCATTTTTTAAAGTACTTCCGATTTCTTCGATTTCTTGAACGTAACGTTCTGTATATTTCAACAGGTGATGATAAAATCGGCTAAACTCGAATGGGCGCTAAACAATATGGAGGTGGCATTGAAACTGTTGGAGGAAGCCATCAAGGTGTTCGGCGACTACGCGAAACTGCACATGATGAAGGGCGAGATAGAGGAACAGATCGGCAAGGATGAAGATGCGCACAACACCTATACGCAGGGGGTAAGGTTAAATTTGGCTTTTAGAAAAAAAAAATTTTGGTAAATCTCGAACTATTTAATGACTAAAAAGTCTGCTAGGGTACCTACCTACGACATACATGTACAAAATATTTACAAATGTAAGTAAGTATGTAAGAAAAAGCTTTATTGAACAAATATAAAGAAAGAGACACAATTTAAAAAAAAATTGAGGAGAGCAACGAGGGACCGACAAAGAGTGAGTTTATAATAACAGATAGTGAAAGCCGCATAAGAGCATGCATACAAATAAACTACCAAATATCAATGTCATTCATTTCTCAAATTAAACTCGGGGGAATGGTCTTTCATAGAGAAAGAGAGTAGAATTTCTTTTATTGAACTTTCTTAAACTATTCAAAGACGCAGTCTTACCACTCTTACCAGAATAATAAATATAAGAACTAAACCAGTAAGTAGTTCCAAAAGCTTCGTTTTAAAGTATTAAATATTTGTTTCAGCTAAAAAAATGTGCCACCAGTGTGCCCATGTGGATATTATTGTCGAGGTTAGAGGAGAAATTGAAACACATCACTAAAGCCAGATCGGTTCTAGAGAAAGCGAGACTTAGAAATCCAAAGAATGCAGAGTTATGGTAAGAAATATTGAATACCTCATACCTTTATTTGTCTTCATTTCGTATTAGTTGCATTCAATTTTCGCAAGTAAATTTTGTACCCACTTCGAATGGTCCGATTAGCTTGTAATTTGGTACGTTTATAGCGCTCCTAAGACAATGCAATAAATAAAATAAATAAATAAATATCTTGGGACAAATTACACCAATTGACCCAGCCCCAAACTAAGCAAAGCTTGTACTATGGGTACCAGGCAATGGATAAACGTACTTATATAATGTAGATAAATACATACTTAAATACATACAACATCCATGACTCGGGCACAAACATTCGTATTCATCATACAACTGTCTGCCCCTACCGGGATTCGAACCCAGGACCTCTAGCTTCATAGTCAGGGTCACTAACCACTAGGCTATCCGCTAATAAACAAGTAACGTCGGCAAAACAGCTTGTGTTACAATCGATATTTTTAGCAAAAAAAAACATTTATTGCCTTTAATGATGCATTATTAAAATAGTTAAACCTTCGCAGGTTGGAAAGCGTTCGTCTAGAAAGACGGAACGGTAGCGCGGAGATAGCGAACGCTGTGATGGCGAAAGCTTTGCAGGAGTGCCCAACTGCGGGCCGGTTGTGGGCGGACGCTATATTCATGGAGTCGCGGCCGCAGAGGAAAACTAAGAGCGTAAGTACTCTTCTCAAACGTACTCGGTAACATTAACGTTACTTCCAAAAAAGAAGACATAAAGCTAAAGCATTTATGGACGATTCCGACCACTATTTCTTCCAGCAATAGACAGGCGTATTATAGATGGCCTCGTTTGCGCTCGGCCGTCTAGCATTACTTGACCAGCAAATTATGGTCACTAATATCGTTTAATACAAGAGTAAAAGGGTCAATATGATAAGAGCTTTGAATTTCGAACTTGGTAGGACCCTAAGTTCTGTACTTGTTACATGGGGACCCCGTTATTACGCTTTGATTGACTGTTATTATATCATCTAAAAACAACTTTTATGTATTCTGCTTTCTTTACAAGCTTTTATTTATCTTGCAATGTATGTATGTATGTTTGTCCAGTTGGAATCTCGCAACTGAATTTTGGCTAAAATTGCAATAATTTTGCATATGTGTGTAACTAGGTCGACAATACTTCAGCTTCAATATAATTCAGCGGTTGGTCCAATTGACTTGAAATTAGGTATACTTAATGTAGAAGATGACAACGCAGGTACAGATAACAACAAGAAGTAGGTAATTTAAAGAGGTAGGTAAATTTCTTGATGTGTCATTTTTGACAGAAACTTATTAACTGCTCTGTGCTCTGGCAGTCAAATAATGTCAAAGAAACGTACTATAGACGTCACTTTATGTGTGCAGGTGGACGCTCTGAAGAAATGCGAGCACGACGCTCACGTGCTGTTGGCGGTGTCGCAGCTGTTCTGGTCTGAGCGGAAACTGAACAAGTGCAGGGAATGGTTCAACCGCACGGTAAGGACTCGTTATGTTCAGCCAGTGGCGTGCAGTAGGCAGCGGGAGGGTGGCGCACCACAATTTAAAGAAAGAAAGAAAGAATACATTTTTATTCTACTTTAAAAGACACAGAGTCTCTGTCCGGCTGTGGGTCGTGGTCCACCTACAGTTTGTCCACCTGGTTTTCGACGGAGCTCCGACTACGCGGAGCCCGTTTTTCTAGGTATTTTTCCTACGGGCAAATGAAGATAACTAACTAACCTACCTATTTTTGTATTAAAATAATCAGTGATCCGAAATAAAGGCAGATTTTTTTCGGGTGGACCAAATTAGGTGGAGCACGACCCATAGCCTGCTCTGTCCACCCTACCCCCTAAGGCAGGGTTTCCCAAACCATGGGTCGCGACCCACTGGTGAATCGCGAGCGAATATTAAGTGGGCCCTGCCTGTAGAACGACACACCAAAAAAAAAATATTAACACTTCGTTTGTTATTTGAAAAGTCCTTTCATCATATTGGTAACGGTTGAATTTCTTAGAGGTGGGTCCCAAGTTTGTAAACTTGTATTAGATGGGTCTTAGCCCAGACAACTTTGGGAACCCCTGCCCTAAGGTATACAGACAATTCTACAAAAAAGAAATATGAAAATAGATCATGAGTGTACTTAATGTGTGTGTCTTCGCAAAAGTGAAACGGTTGCTTGCTCAGCATTTTGCTCAGGCGTTAGACACCTGCAGCACTGATATTTTGCCAGAACCGTCTGACTCACGGAACTATACACAAATAAATATACCTGTACTTAAATAAATACAACCTGACATGTGAGTAACTAAAAATTGATTAATCAAATAATTAATTTGTTTGCACTGCCTACCCGACCCCCACTCTGCACGCCCTAACCTCCACCCTAAATACGAGTATGTATGTCAGACTGAGGTCTCTCATAACGAGAGGGGCTGGGCTATAGTTCCCACACGGGCGGGATTGGGAACTTTACATATACCATTTAATTACCTCGCAGTTTTACGCACAATCATGCTAAACGTGGCCTTTAGGTCTTGTTGCCTTGGGCTCTGTCTACCCCGCAAGGGATAAAGACGCGATGTTTTCCATCACGAAAAAACTTATGTCAATTCTCAATTATGATTTCAATGCAACGCGTCGTAATTATTTTATCGCCTGTCCTATATTTTGTACTGGAGCTGTTACAGTTTTTTTTGTAAACGTACAGAAATAGTGTTTACGCGAATCGAGAGTCGTTAATGTCTCGGAGCAGTAAATGTCTTGCTAACTTCTAAAGAAGACTAACTTATGGGTTCCTCGACTCTCCAATTGCATTTCCCTTATGATAAAATGTCTGATGTTTTCATTGGCTAGTGACATGACAAGTTTATTAATATTTGCGTGACGTGCGATTTTAAATATAATAAGTAAATAAAGAAAACGTGACATTAATTTTAAAAAATAAACTAATTGTGACATTAATTTCTTCTTAGTAAAGTTTGAGAAAGTAAACAGGAAAGGTGTATTTATAAATTGGTAAATATATGAAGGTAACTCGTACTCATAGACGTTTATTAAAATAGTAATTCGCACCCTTCGTGGAAGAAAGACGTAAGTCCCATTGTAAGTCAATAGGACTTACGTCTTTCTTCCACGAAGGGTGCGAATTAACTATTAGATGTCACATGTGTTAATGCGACGGAAATGTCAATACATCCGCTTCTTTAACTCTTTATAAACCGGATGCGAGCCCGGATTCAAACCCACGGCCATCTTAAGAGGCCATAGGCATAAACTAAGCTACCAAGGCCATGTAATGTCAAACCCCGTTATTCATAAACGCTCTGTAGGCTTCTGCTAACTAAGCAATTGTGTGTCCTTATCTGTCACTTTGACATTTACCTTTAACAGATAAGGACAAACTATTGCTAAGCTAGCAGAAGCCTATAGAGCGTTTATGAATAAGGGGGTAAGTATACCTCCTGTAAAATTTGTCTAACAAGCTTCTTTCCCGCAACTTCGTCTGCCAAGAATTCATTTAACGCTATCCCGCGGGAATTACGCAATTTTCCGGGATAAAACGCCTAAGTGCTATTCCAGACTATAAACTATATCTGTGCCAAATTTTATCCAGATGTGCTCAGTCGTTCTGGTGTGAAAGAGTAACAAACATCAATACATCATCACGAACTTTCACACACTAATCATGCCTATATCCCTTACGGGGTAGACCGAGCCTAAGGTAACAAGACCTAAAGGTCACGTTTAGCAGAATTGTGGGCGTATCGGTGGAAGGGGGAATCAAATTAGTGATGGGTCGCTAGCCTCATCGCCTATAACATGATTCCTATTATTTTCGCCCATTCCCTCGATGGGATTTTACCATCTGCGCGGGTAGAGAAGCAACTGGTACATTCTACGCTTTTTCTTTGCTTCTAGACCAGATTTAAGAGGAAGGTTCATATGCATAATTCTACGCATACGAAGTCGCGGGCAGAAGCTAGTTTATAATATTAGTAAGAAGTAGGATGTAACTGTTAATATTATTGTCTCAGGTTAAAATAGACCCCGATCTCGGCGACGCGTGGGCGTTCTTCTACAAATTCGAACTTCTCAACGGCAATGAGCAACAGCAGGAAGATGTCAAAACTCGATGCAAAACAGCAGAGCCACGTCACGGCGAGTACTGGTGCAAGCACGCGAAAGACATACAGAACTGGTGCTATAGCACGGAACAGATACTGCATCTCGTTGCTAAGAACTTACCTGTGCCCGCTTGAAGTGTTAGGAGTGAATTGGCTGTCGTTTATCTAGTTTGTGTTGAGGTGAGTGAATGTTCTGATTGTGTGTTTAGGTAATTTTTTGTTTGTAACGACTAGCGCCATCTTCATCGTCTACATTAACTGCTACGTACGAGTAACTTGCGTCAGTGACGTCACACGTGTTCTAAATCGCGCCGACAAAGTTTCTTATCGCGATGCATAAATACAACTTCCAACTCTATAGCGTAACATCTGCCTGGGGAAAGATCTCAACGAGGTCATCCCGCCGGCATTGTTAGTATGTTCAATATTACTGGCACGTTAGAGTTCGACCGACGTCAGACAGTTGTGATAGCAGTAATGAAAGATCAGGTTCAACATACATTGTGTAGACGCTTTTTTTATCCGTCATTAACGACTCGGCAACGTGAAAAGAATTGATTTTCAGAGTATTTTTTTAAGAAAGCGAAGGATCCGATTTTTGAAAGCACATGTGTGAAAATAGCACTCGAAAGTGGTCAAAAATTGTGCTGAATTTGAAATACGAGTAGCGTAGAAGACAATCACAGCTCTCATTAATCTTGTGAACTAGTCGAAATTTTTATTAGAGCTGTAGTTTTGGAGATATAAGCTGATTTATACCACTTTCGACTGCTACTTTCGAGTGATGTGCTTTTAAAAATCGGGCCCCTGGTGTCTAATAGCTAATGACGTTTGACCCATCTTGAATCACAGAGGATGTAAGAATAAGACAGATGGAATTGAAAAAAGATACTTTATTGACAGACTTGAATGAAATACACACTGGAGGGTATAGAGATGAAGAACGTTAAAGTTGGTGCATTTTCTTTGTCTCATAATATAGTATTGATGAATGAATAATTGACGAGTAAATAAAGTACAAAATTGTTGAAAGAAAAAAAAATGTAGGTATGTGTTGTTATGTTGTAAGTCGCTTTTATATACTGTAAGCTTAACTTACAATGTTTCCATCAGTTTTTTTAACTAGAATACTTTACTTATACCTTTATTTGAGGAGTTTCACTATTTGAATGATACCGCACGTGTTTATTTACAACTTTAAATTAAAAAGTCAATTTAAAATAGAATTTTAACTGTAATGTATTGTAAGTTATATTTAATTAGAATATACTTAACGTTATGTAAAGTTTTCTTTTATTTTAAACTCTACCATTGCCTTTGTAATTTAATCTCGTAAATCCTAACATTTTTAGCGACACCAATACAGTGAGATTTTTTGTGATTTCGCACATATAATTTAAACATATTAAAAAATATATTTTTATTGGATTCTTTGTACTTCATATAGTACATTAGATAGTTATTGTTACTAAATAAACAACTCTGTTGGAACGTATGTACGGGGTGGGGTACAAGTAAAATAAGTATGTCGAAAATTCCATTTTTAAATAAAGCTTTTTGCTGAGTGTACTTGCATTGTCAACCGTCCTACATAAAATATGTGTATCAAAATGCAAGTCAATCGGGCCAACCGTTGATGAGTTCCCTCCTGCGGAGACAGCCCTGGCTGGGTCACCAGAGCTCCACTAACAAAATATTGTATTGTCATCTGACTTACATAAGTATGCAAAATTTCAGCTCAATCGGTTGAAGATATCTGCTTCAAAATTGAGTCGCAAGATTCCACCCGGACCAACATACATACGTTGCAAGTTAATATAAAACTTGAAAAAATGAGAGTCGATCACAATTAGGCGCGGTCTATTTTAGTTGGTATCGTCCCACGCGAGAACAATAATATCATTGCCCTGAAAACAATCTAATGCGATGCTGTAGTATACCAAAGTGAATCTCTAGTTTATCACATGGATCTAATCTATGTATATAAAAGAAAGTCGCGTTAGTTATACTATTTGTAACTCAAGAACGGCTGAACCGATTTGGCTGAAACTGGTGAGGCGGTAGCTTAGAACCAGGAGACGGTAATAGGATACTTTTTTTTCTACAATCTTTAAATTTCGCATACCAATTGTGATATCTGAAAACTGATTTTTGGACCTCGCGAAATTCACGTGGGATAAGAAATAAAATGAATCATTAGAATTTGCTACTTAATACAGATCCTTGGTATTTGGCAGACATATTCCTTGAAGATCAAAGACGGGATTTTTCAAGTATAATGTCACTTTGACCTTATCTGCGCAGACGAAGACGCGGGCAAAACCTAGTTAGAAATGCAAAAAAGTGTCGCAAAATTCTTCAAGAATTTATCAGCAGGTGGTTTAGTTGGTTTAACTGAACTAAGAATTTTCGTTTAAATTTTTGATTCTAAATTGAGAGTTGGTTGACAACTTATTTGGCCGACCGTACTTAATATTATAAAATAGTAGCAGTAGTAGTAGGTTAATATATCGTTCCCGTGAAGGTTTCTGTCAGACTGAGGATCCCTAAAAGCTACCAAAGAGTAATGTGATCAAACCTATCACCAGTTCTATCTCAACTCCAGCGAGATAACCGGGAGATACTATTGCGGAGCGCATTGTAAACACCTTTAACTCATAAAAGTTTCTATTAATATGCGCGCGGGTTTGTGTGTGTTTGAATTATAAACGGTGCGCTGGCGGCGCGCCAGCCACCACGCGCATGCGCGCGCTAAATAGCTTACACGGATTTTTCACTTCTTTCTCTCCCCAAAACCGTAACGCACTTGACTGTGATGCTCAAAACGTAGTACAATTTTAGTGTTCCGAAATTTCGTGTGATACTTTTGTGAATAAACTTAGTGCTGTGAATATTCGAATATGTCGCCCAAGTGCCCTGTTCCGCCGCTTCAAGAGATCACGCTGTCCCTGGTAGCGAGGCAGCTTATTCACGCGCTGTCTCGCGTTACCGCCGACGAGGATGTGGCTATGCTGTTCGCTATGGTCTCCTCCTACTACGAACAAATGGGAGCCACCAGCGACATCTTCCAGGATCTCATTAATTTAATACTAAGCTCCGAATACTTGGACCCGTCGATAAGATATTTCACGATGCGGCTCCTTCTGAGAGAGAACGTCAAGAGTCTCGCCACTGGAATGTTCCCGTGCCCCTATTATAGGAAAGTCCTTGAGCTCATTATCGAGCAAGGGCACCATCTGACGTCACTAAACTTGAAAGGTGTTTGGGTGAAAGATGATCACTTAGAACTTATGTATCATCTCATTAAGAATCTTACGAATGTGACTGCTTTAAACATCCCTTATATAGCCAACGATGAGGTACTCAAATTTATTGGTGAACATAACAAAGTTCTGAAGCTGCTTGACGTCTCAGGAGAGACTGACATTACTGAAATAGGCATAGACGCTATGCTGAATGGCAATCCGCAGCTCGTGCAGAGCCTCACCGTAGTGAACATTGGAATGTATGGAGAAGAAAACATAGACCACACGGACGTAGCGTTGTTGATACGACGGTTACCCAACCTGACAAATCTTGGCAGCTACTCGTTCGTCGGAAAATCCATTTACTACATCTATAACAATGACTGTCCACCAGACTTCAAAACAAAACTGCAATACGTCCACGACACCCAAACGAACATGAGGACGATGCGAGCGATAGTAGCTCTCTGCCCAATGCTAGAAACCATATACTTAGAAGAACCAGATTCAGGCGTGCTCGCTTTATTAAAAGACTTGAAAGATATCAACAAAATAAAACTGAACAAATTCCAGTGCCACGAACTGCATCAGTTGCTCGATAAGATTGGCTACAAAATAATCACTCTCATGCTGTCTGGGTCCATAGGGTCGTTTAATTTCACTAGGATAGCTGAAACGTGCAGAAACTTGGAAAGTCTGGAGTTTTACCAGATTCAGACCGCGACCCACGAGGAGGAGATACCGTTTACCAAATTAGAGCACATTGAGATCATACAGGGGAATCTGTCGAATACTTTATTAAAGTACCTAATGAGTGGCAGCCCTAACCTTAAGAAAATCATAATTGGCGACGAGATAAAGCTGGATGACAATGACATGTCACGGTAAGTTATGTTTTACTACATAAATACCATTTTCATTCGCCGCGTATAAATAGAGATATAATTTTGTTTTAAATTAAGCTTATGTATTCATGAAGTTAAACAGGCGATGTGTATACGTAGAGAGCATTGCGTCTCTTATTTACGGGACTCCACCTACGCAGTTGACTAATGGCCCAACAACGTGGAATCATGATGCTTGACAAACCGTTACTTTCAGTCCGTCTTGCACTTTCCACTGCGAATTATAATTAATCAGACCTATCGTAATTTGTATCATATATTTCTTTAATATCGTGATGTAAGGAACTTGCACTACGCACATTGCCTGACTGAGGGATGCAAACAAGTGATACGTACTTTTATATAAAACATGTCAAAATGGTACAGGTTTACTTGTTAACTAGGAAAAATAACCCCAACATAACTACCTACCAAATGAACAAAATACACACGTGCGATACAATCAATTTATGTGGAAGCGAAGGGGCGGGTTTTGCACGTAGATATACATATAGGTATATGTCTCGCGCTGGCTTAGCTGTCTTGCTCATATGAGCAATAGAGTAGCTAGAGAAAAACTATTTCAACGTGCTAATTAAAAAAATCACTGTTTTTAAAACGCTATGTCCTCCGGGCTTGGTTTAGTAATTATAACGCGATCGACTTTGTTTTCCTTTCCAAGAAGGTACCTAAAATTTGTTCCAATTTCAAAACTACCCAATCATCTCCTTCATCTAATTTTACCTATGTACAATTCCAGATTGCTCCACCGTTACAAGTTCGAACATCTCGAAGGTATTTGGTTCCCCAACGCGCCCAGGCTCACTCGGGACACGGTGGAACTGCTCATGGAGTCCTGTCCCAAGCTGCAAAGCCTCGGCCAGCTCAGTGGGTGGAGGTTCACTCCTGACGACATGATGCTCATGCGAGCTATCATCGCGAGCACTAACATAGACCTGGTGCTGTCGCCACTCGGGATATTCCAGCAAGGAAATTAGTAGTTCATTTGTTCACCGAAATAGTATCAGAATCTCGCTCCTCGTACGCGCCTAACTGCGCTCCTACACTATTCAAGTTTCAAGTTTCAAAAGATGACTTTTTGGACACTTGAAACCGATAGTGGAGGAGCGCCATAAACCTATCCTCAGCAATTGAATGATTTATGGTTTCACAGGCTGCGAGTTTTTGATACTACTGCAAGACGTGTTTTTCAAATACGCTGCATGTAACGTTCCACTTTCTGCATACATAGCCTAGAATTTTATACTATTACTTATGTGACCATGCGTAAGGATTTTTTGAAACTACAGATTTGTTCAATTATGACTTTATTCAAATTTAAGGGTTATATTTTAACTGGATCTGCTGCAATTTTTATATAAACTTATTTTGTAATGTTATTTCTCAAAGTAATTTAATCTTGTAAGGCCCACGGCTTGAATTTGGAAAATACCGCCAATGTTCAGTGTCATTAATGCGGCTATTTTTTTTAGTCAAAAGTCAATGTTTTTGTTTTCAGCCTTATTCTTGTTTTCTGCTGTAGGAATTGTTATAGAATGGTAAAGTACTTTCTTGGTCGACTATACCTTCCGTTACTTTATGACGAGTCAGTCACGTTTCGTTGGAATACATTTTTTTCTGGACTTTCATGAAAATGTTCAAATTCAACATATTGCGACGTGGGCCTTACGAGCTTAAGTTCATATTATTATATATTTGTATATTTCCTTCATTGTAACAGTCGAAGTTGCATAAAAAATAATGAAATATACAGTTTTCTTGGATGAATTCTGATAAATGTGTTTTTTTCACTTAAGCCTAAAATACACAGACTTACATTCATAAAAACACGCATAAAAAGCTTTCCTCGCTTAACATTTGGCGTATGAGAAAAGTACCTACCAGAAAATTCTCATGGAGCCCAAGTAGATCTTCAAAGATTCTATTATAGACGAAAGAAAAGTACTTTGTCCCCGACGTACACCCGTATTCTTAAAATAAATATCAATTTTTCCTTTCGGTCTGTTTGGAAAAGTTTATGCGATATACATATTATTATGTCAGGCATCCGACTGTGCCAATAATTGTAAAGCCGTCTTTACACTACACTACAAAACAACACATACACAAATCAAGTCTTTATCCCTTACGGGGTAGACACAGCTTAAGGTAACAAGACGTACAGGCCACATTATCTACATTGCGCTAATACTCAGTAGGCACTGCGGCCCGATTTTTGAAATCATATCAATTTGAATAACACTCGAAAGAGGCAATTTGTGTTGAATTTGAAATACTTAATTAAAAATATTACTGTTCAAATTAATCTTGTCAAGTAACCATAAATGTAATAAGAGCTATTATTTAAAATAGTAACAACAGGTATGCGTATTAATAATGTTAGTAACACAAGAATCTTAAATAACTACGTTAGTAAGTACCTGGTTAAACTTAAATGAAGACAGGACCAGTGCCAGCCAGGACACCATAGCGGCTATCAAGCACCTGCACAGCGCGTGGTCGAGTGTTAAGCCACGGATACACTAGGGGACAAATGTTCTGCAACGTCGGATGAAGGAGCGCGCCGCGTATGGCTTGTGTACGCGAGATCGCGCGACACGTGTATCGCAAACGTTCACAAGTCGTGCGATGCCGCCAGATACGTCAGGCGAAATCAGCTGGCTTCGCTTGACATGTCTCGGGACATTTTGTCCCCAAGACTATCCATGGCTTTATGCTTTCAAAAATCGACCCACAGATCTGTAGGCTTATTACCTAACTCGCTCGCAATCGCCATGGTGTTCATTTTGACAGTTCTTGTATGAATGTGACAGCTAGCTGATTCCGATGCCAATTGTCAGCCCATACATGAACTGTCAAAATGAACACGATGGCGATTGCGAGCGAGTTAGGTAATAAACCTTCTGTTGACTCACGAAGCCGCATTAGATTGACATGGATTAATAAAATTTTCAAAAATAGACTTCAGATTTCATTCCTGAATTAAATCGATAGATAGAGAAGATTGTTAATACAATTTACAAAACTTAAATGAATTCTCAAACGACTGATACTAAAAATGTACCAAACCGCTTTCACTTGACCTTGGACTTATTCTTATAAGTCTTATAACCTTTTATCCTCCTTTTCACTGGTGGCGGTATGTTTTCTTGACTCTTATTTTTAACACTCTTACTAGTATTATTCTCTGGCGGTGATATGTTTTCTTGATTCTCACTTCTTTTACTCATATTTATTGATGGAGTTGTGAATTTTTCATTATTATTATTACTTATACGAGTATTCACTGGCACCGTGTTTTCTTGATTCTTATTCTCAATACTCTTAAGAATGGTATCCTCTGACGGCGGTATGTATTCTTCATCAATAACCATGGCATCATCATCTGACGACAGTGTAGTGTCTCCATTCTTACTCGGAATACACTTAGTATCATTGTATGTCGGCGGTATGTTTTCCTGATTATAAGTATGAATACGTTTATTCATATCATTTTCTTCCGGTGTTATGTTTTCAAGAATCTTTTTCTTAGTTTTTCTAGTAATTTTCTTAGTATTCTTCTTAGCATACATTCTAGGTTTTCTTCGTCTCGGCGAAGTGCATTTCTGTTTCTTTTTCTTAACAATCTTAGTTTTCTTTGGCGTTAGTGCTTTTTCTTCGTTATCGTTCTCAACATTGTTAGTGTCATTTTTCGCTTGCGCTAACTTTGCTTTCAATGCTTCCTTCTTTGCCTTTTTCATCTTACGCATTTTACATTCGTCCGCACATTTCGTTGTGATAATGTTCCTGCAATAGAAATGAAATTAGAAAATAATCTTTGGTAAGCGGTGTTAGTTTAGCGCTTCGGGTTTTAAATAGATAAAAATTCAGACTGCAACTAATTAATAAATACAAAATAGTGTACGACCGACACTGAAACCGAAAGTTCGGTTTTGATTATAGTTTCGGCTAAACCGGAAACCGAAACAGAACCTTTTATAAATGTGATTAAAATGTTGAATTAACTGTCAGTGAGCCGTTCTTTCCAGAGAGATATGAAAACTTCTCGCTGGTCCAACATTACAAGGTTCTACGTTACACTTTTCTCGGATTGAAATTTCAACATTATCATAGTGATACTGGGTCCAAGTATAAAAAAGAGAACATTTAACATGAAAGTCCGTTATTGAATATTTCGGCGCGGGCAAAATGTTCGACGGTTTTTTGGCCGAAACCGGCCGAAGCCAAAACCGAAACCGAAACTTCGGTTGAACACTAAAAATCAGTCATGAAGTCGAGATCGTCAGTTCCTACCTCACACAATAACTTTAAAAAATTGTAGCTTTCATCGCTACTTCAAATAACTTAGCTGTACCGTGAGAATTCACAGGAATGATATGACTTGCCTTCTGGTAGCAATCTTAGATTCTTATCTAGCGCAGTTTATCCCAAGTTCATTTCAATGAAGAAATTCTAAACGTCATACTAACCGGACTAAATTGTCCCTGACTTTAAATTTGTCGCCCACTTCTATGACGATATCGGAAACAATTTTCGGATCCAGGCACATCTTAGCAGGCTTGTGCGAGAACGCTGGTGATTTTTTCCCAGTAAGCGAATGTGTTGCTAATGTCCTGAAAGAAAATATTTCGGTTAGTTTTGTTATCAATACATAGTAAAAACAAAGTCGTTTTCCGCTGTCTGTCCCTATGTATGCTTAGATCTTTAAAACTACGCAACGGATTTTGATGCGGTTTTTTTTAATAGATAGAGTGATTCAAGAGGAAGGTTTTTATGTATAATTCTACGCAGACGAAGTCGCGGGCTGAAGCTATAGTAATTAATAAAACTGAAATCGAGAAAAATAAACAAATGGCGAATGTGTAACGGATTTAGTAAATTTACATAAGAAAAAAACTTTTGAGGGTTATTCCGAGCAGTATTTTGAAATAAATATAATGATTATCATAAAGCAGCAACGGTATTATGAAACAGCTAATAATCGAATGCCAGTAGGTGATACTCTAATTTCATACGAGTATATAGAAAAGTACCTTCGAGAAAAAGTTGCTCGTAGTAGCGAGCGGGTCGCCATTGTGTAAGACTTCCAGTTGACTTGGGCGAACTTGTCTTTGTGTATTAGAGTAGTCCCGCTGCCAATTGGTATCTAAACAAACAAATATTTCAGAAAACTTTTTATAATCTAAAAAAAAGTAAGTAAGGTAAAAATCGAAATTTTTAACAGCTACATTTCCAAATTACGACTACTTAACGAACAAAAAAATTTTTGTTCGTTGAAATAGACCTCCGCTAATTAACGCCTGATTTAATAAAATATTTACGACTACTTGTCTAAAATTTGCCTTACCCATTCGGAGTCAGTTTTTTTGTGACTGGTATTTACTGTCTTATATTTATTCGAAATTAAAACGGGGTCATCAGATCGATCCGAAGAATAATCACAGTCACTAGAGTCGTCCTGTATACTAGCCTCCGCTAATTTCCTGTTTTCGACAGGAGTCGACGTTCTATTATCTGGTGGTGACGTTCTTTTGTTTAGTGCCGACGTTCTGTTGTCTGGTGTCGACGTTCTATTATCTGGTGGTGACGTTCTTTTGTTTAGTGCCGACGTTCTGTTGTCTGGTGTCGACGTTCTATTATCTGGTGGTGACGTTCTTTTGTTTAGTGCCGACGTTCTGTTGTCTGGTGTCGACGTTCTATTATCTGGTGGTGACGTTCTTTTGTTTAGTGTCGACGTTCTGTTGCCTGGTGTTGACGTTCTGTTGTCTGGTATCGACATTCTGTTGTCTGGTGTTGGAGGTCTGTTGTCTGTAAAGGGTTTGGGTGATTCATTGTCCTTGCAACGTTCTGATGTTTTCTTGCTCTTAATGGACACCATACTATTCTTTTTGCTTATATTTGCTAAAGTTTCGTCATCACTTTCATGTGATGTCGGTATGTTGTCGACGATTTCATTTTTGTTGTTATTTTCCGAGGTATCGTCCGAATCATACGGCGTTAAAGTCTTGTCGAACATTTCAGAGTATTCTTGTTTATTCCATTGTTTATTTTTTTTATGATACTTTTTATCCCTTATCACGACATCACCAGCTTCTGAGACACTAACTTTCACTTTTTTACATTTAGAAGGACATTTGATATCTGGGTCTTTGCTGCCAATTACCTTGTATAATCCTACAAACACCGTATTCATGTAAGTTACAATTTCCTCCATGCTTTTGTTGCTATCTTTTTTAAATTGTAAGGGTATATACTCGTATGCATCCTGATTATTGTCGTTATTCCGACTTTTTTCACCTTCGTCTTTCCTTCGTTTTTTCTGAAAGCGAACCATATCCCGGTCAGTCCCAATGTAGAGCCTGGCTAGTTTTTCTACCGTTTTAGCGATTACTTCTCTTGTTCTCTGTATCTCAGCCGATGACTTTTCACTTTTCTTTTTACTTTCTTTTTTCGGCGATGACTTTGATGGTGATATGCTTTTGTTGTTAGTGTCCTAGAAATAATATCGACAAATATTAGATTGGTGACGTTAGCTTAGCGACGTGGTGCACTCCAGAACAAAGGCGTGAAAATACCTACATAGAAATCATTCAAGAAAACGGTGAAACGACAACCTGTGTTGCGCTCTACTTGTCGGGTGGGGCACTGCCGTGGCTGCAGGTTACATTCCATTCAAGATATGGATAGTTAACAACTAAATAACATAATTATTACCTTATCGCTGTCATCGCTGTTAGATTGCTCCGTAGTACTGCGGTCCAGATCGGAGCTACCTGGATTCCAGTCAGAGGAACTCTCTTCAAAATCTTCTCCTGAATCTTCCTCTGAATCTTCCTCTGGATCTTCTTCTGAATCTTGTTTTGAAGTTTCCTCTGAAATTTCCTTTGAGTCTTCATTTTTATCGTTTTTATCTACTTCAAGTTCTGGAGTTTCCTCGTCTGAAGATGCTGATCTCTCTCCTGGCTCAGACAGTAGCTCTAACTGACGACGTTCATCTGAAATAGAACATTGGATAACGTATTTTTTACCTGGATCAATGAGAATACAGGTCTACATTAGGTTTACATTAGGTCTGCAGCGGATATAGCAACAATCTTTCCTCGTGGGAATCCATTATTGGAAAGAAGTTCGTCACCCTAATCTAACCAAGCCACACGACTGTAGTTGTAATAAGAATGTATCTAATATCGAGGAGCCCTAAAAACTACCTGCTGGGACCGTACCTCAAACATTATTATTATACTTACAATATAGTATTTCTATTATTAGTAGTGTTATTTTAACGCCCCGGAAAAAAAGGTTTTATAATAAGTACGTTAATTTCTATCTCAAGCCGAAATAAATAAGAAATAGGTTTAACTTCTTTGCATGATTAGCATGATTGTGGGTGTATAGGAAGGAGGAATCAAAATAGTGATGGGATGATCTATAACATGATTCCAAAGATTTTCGCCCATTTCCTTGATAGGCTTTTACCATCTGCGCGGGAAGAAAAGCAAGTGGTAGGTACATTCTATGGTGATTCTATGTTTTTTTGCTCCCACCCCACATCCATGGAAGTTAATCATGCTATCGTGGCCTTTGGGTCTTGTTACCCTTTTTTTTTTTTGCGGCGGAAAAATGCGCTACGCATACGATCGCGCCGTGGGGACTGCGCGGAAGTTATGTGGGACTCCTCCCCCCCCCCCGAGCGGGGGGAAGCGGAGGAGGCCTACCCACTAAAAAACGCCGGTATTCCCTCTCTGCCATTGGAGGGGCGCCGTGGGAGCATAAGCGTGTCACCACGCAGGGGTCTTGTTACTCTAGGCTCTGTCTCTGTCTATTACCTACCAGCTTTGCACGGTACGGTCTCATCGTCTAAAGGAAGACGGGCCCAGCGTACGGGCTCTCATCTTCTTGGCGCGGTCCTGGTGGAAGCCGGGGCCACCGGGGGGGGTGTTTGTGGTGAAACCCTAGTGGCATCCCACTGCGTTCCCATCACACCGGATTGAGGCAACGCTGGGGAGTTTTTAGTTTGGGTATACCCCTATGGAGGGGAGTCCCACATAACCCTAGGCATCCCCGTGTCTAGGGCATCCATAAAGATTTCCTCTCCGTTAAAAAAAGGGGGCTGTCTTTGTCTACCCCGTAAGGAATGAAGAGGTGACTTGTTTATGTATATTATTGTATATATGCTTAACTTCTTGTTAAAATAATTACCTATAAACATATTATCGAAACTAGTTGAACAAATTGCTGTTTACGAGATACCTATTTATAATTCTAACGTCTAAAGCACCCTTGGTTTGGTATAATAAATGCGGCGTATTATTAATTCCCTATACAAGTATACAATGGCAAGAATAGAAAGCGCAAAGCTTTGTCTCGTTGGTTTCGGTTCCAGCTTGCCGAGTGTCCCTTTTCTAGTAACGATGTTGCCGCGTAATTTTATATTAACATTGGAACACCACGTGGCTGAATATCGAACGCCCGCTGCCAGTGTATTTTAAGTGTATCTAATGAGTATTTATTCACATACCAGCAAAGGCGAGGGATCAATGCTATAATATGAATTCTCTGCAAATGCGTCTTTTGCTTTCCACGTATTATGTAGGTGTAAATGAGTTTTGCGCGATTGATTGATACTTATTCTTGATTGTATTCCTTAGGACTTGCTGTTTAATTCCGACTGGTAGATAAAGTTGACTGGATAGAATTTTGGTAAATAGATAATGTGGGTAGGTCCCACTCTAAAACTACTGTAAAATCTCCCGTCTTATAATAGGTATAAGGCATATAAAAAATCTGCCCTACCTTAAAGAATATAAAGAAAAATGGGCAGCCGTTAATGATATGCATTCAATTTTACCTGACATTTTGAAGATTGGTTTTTAACAAAATCAATCCACTTTGTATTTCTTATTTAAAATCACATAATTTTTATCAACTGTTAACCCAAGGTTACAAGTACCGAAGCTGAATAGATTTTATAAGGTATTCATAACCGCAGATGTAACTATCTACATTTATAACAAAAAATCCGGCACATAACTATAGTATATAGCTAGTGTAGCTACAGGGTACCTAACGGCAGATAGAAAAAAATGAATGCTTGCTCTCGAGTATTGGGTGTTTAATATACATGTATATATTTTTCTATAAATATTGCGTTATCTGTTGGCTAGCAGTTGTAGTACCTACAAGCTTTGCTTAGTTTGGGATGACGGTGTTAATTGTCCCATGATAATTATTATTAATGAACTACTTCGGTACCTCCTCGATGTATGAACTGTCGACTTACTTCCACTCGTTAAGACTGTTACAGTGTCTGGTTTTCCATCCTTATTGTCGCCGACCTTGACCACGGCCGAAATCTTCAAATCCTCACCGGGAGGCAAAAACTTTAACAGATACTTCGCTTTCACAACACTGCGCACACCACCGTGCCACCTTACCAGCACCCACTTATCCGTCTTGGGTATCAACATGTTTCTGCATCGGGCATTAAACTACGACTATCTCGTTTTTCGTATAAGTATACCCTGAATGTGCATTACTAGAGCAGGTAAAAGTTTCATTACCGCACCCTATGCTGTTCTACACCCCCCGCCCGGCGAACAATGCGATTTTCGCCAACGAACCCCGCCGCATCGACAAAAAATGCATCCTTTTTTGCAGCCCACTTCCTAGTAAGTTTTGAAGCCGTGATTTAACATTCCATTGTTTGAGGAACCCTCTTAATGCTTGCGTCTCTAACTAATGAAATTGACAATTGTCTGTTTAAACATTTTTAAGATTTAGGGTATTTTTAACTTGCGAGTATGTTCTTGCGTAGTCGTACTGGGTTTAGGTGTCAACTGACTGACTTTTATACTACCTACTTCTTTCGACTGGGCAACTGTAGGTACACGGATGTAACGGTGAGTTAAAAAACTAATTAGGGTTGAAATGAAACCTTTTAACTAAAAGACGTGTGTATAAAAAAATCATAGGTACCTACCGTCAGCCACTCGAAACAATAAGCAGGTAGTACAAGTAAAAGTATTAGTACAAGTAAACCATGAGTATAGGTACCATGACGTCTACGACACATAGGTAAGTACATTTTGTATAATTATGAACTACCTACCTACCCACAGTTGGTTAAACTTTCAAAACGAAAAGCGGGCTGAGATCATTAAAGACAGACCAGCACGCAGTAGACCGCTATCGCTATTTTCAACGTTATGGCATAAAAAATTACACCTATCATATACACAAGAGCTGGCACGAATGGATTGAACGAAGTAGTTAATGCCATTTTGTCACTGTGAGTGACGTACCTAATACCCACTCAAGAAAAAAATAAACCTCAACTGTACCTCCTGTATTCATGCTAATGGCCTTTAGGTCTTGTTACCTTAGGCTTTGTCTAACCCGTAAGGGATAATGACGTGATTTATGTATGTATTTAATCATTTTGTTACACGCACATAGTATTATTAACTCCATTCAATCCATTCGTGCCAGCTCTTGTGAATCGACCTGTACATACATAAATCACGTCTTTATCCATCACGGGGTAGAAAGAGCGAAAGGTAACAAGACTCAAAAACTTTCACGTTTGTAATATTATGAGAAACGATAGCTTATAAATACTCAAGACTTTGGACGGCCACGTATTTGATGTTTTTATTTACAAATTTTACGCTCACAAGATGTATCCTGACTAATACGTGCACAAAAAAACCATGAAATCGATCGAGCTGTTCTCAAGTGACTACAAGAGAGAATACTTTATATTTAATTTTCTTCTTTTTTTAATATGGCCCCATCGAGCGATGCGATCTATTTATATTATTAGTCATAAAAGAAGCCCTATGCCTCAGACGGACATGGCTCTATGGGCATACATTCCTTTACTTTTTAATCGCGGTGTCCAAACTAAGGCAAAATAATGACACGCCCTTTTGTTTATAGATCCGTGTTAAAATAATCACACGAGTATAATTATAGAATGAAAATTACTTATATTAATTATCTTATGATATAAATAAAATGCGACATCAAATTGTAGCTTTTGTATTATTGCAATAAAGCTGTAGTGCTAGCTAGTGAGCTTATCTGGCTTTATGGCTTAAGGTTTTGTGGTAGTTGGACTAGTCTTTAAAAAAAAATGTTGCTGTCACTGTCAATGTCACATGCACGTTGTGCGTGCGGTGCTGTGTCAAAACTTCACAACACAACATCGTATTGAATTAAATATTTTACGATTTTCTATCAGCATGGAAGCTGCTACTCAAAAAAAGAAAGCTGTAGGTCTGAAAGGAAAATTAAAGAAGAACATTAAAAATGTACTATGCCGGCCAGATCCCGTACCATGGTAAGCATAACGCTATTGCAGAAATGATTTTGTCAGGATTTTTTAGTGTCGCTTTTACTATAGGTAAATAACGTTACAGGCCTGTTGTCTCCGAGGAAAATGAGAACACCCTACGCGTGGCTCTAGAAAAGTACAAAATAGAAATTCCCGTGTTCACAAAACCACATTGGAAGGAATTAAAACAGATTCCTAAAGAAGAACGACCGAAGCAACCAAAATTACCGTAAGTAATCATCTACACACTTATTTTTATGATCAGTTCCCATATGTCCATTTATCCTTAAATTTAAATACATTATAATCACTATGGACCATGGCAACTTCATCAAATCCTATCCTAATCCTTCCTATAAATAAATATATCAACAGTTCTCCTGTGTTCTAGTCCCATTTCATTTCAGCCTGTTCTGCCCCCCTTGTATAGTCAATTAGGTCAATTATATGTATGTAATATTATTAGTATGTAAATGCCTGCTCAATGTCACAAAACATGTTAATTTCAGAAAACAAGAGGGCCTCACATTTGGCATTGCACAGTGCTGTGAATCAGTGAAGAATAAAGATTGCTCTGCTTTACTTTTGGAGTCCGAGGTTAATCCAAGATTAATAGTTCAACCTATTATTGAGGCTTGTACCTCAGCAGATATACCAATTGTTTGTTTAAAGAATTTAAGATCAATAACTCTTAATAATTTTGGCATCAAAACAATATGCTTGGGATTACGAAGAAATCACTTAGAAGAATTATCAAATATCATAACAAAATTAGCAAACAAATTCAAGCCTATCATGAGAAATGAGAGTTTAAATGAAACGGAGGTTCAAACTGCGTCAGAAACAAAGGTTCCTCCAAAAACTAATTGTACTACTCCAGTAAGCAATCTTCTTTTATTACGGAACAACAAGAAAAAAAGAGTGTTTGTACCTCCATCTGATAACGCTGACAAGGAAATCAAAAAGCAATTTGTAGGACAAGACTTCATTGAGTTTTCTGGTAAAACTACCAAAATGGATCCAAATGACATTGCATTCAAGAAGATGATGCTGAAAAGAGTCACAAATAATCCAAACAGAGCAAAAGCAGGGAAAAAAAGGAAAAACTGAATACACAAAATTATAAGTGAAGAAACTTTATTTATAATAAGAGTAATCGCTATAATGTCAAAAAAGACATGCCTTATACATGTTGAACATTCCACAGGGAATGTGGTAAGCAGTTATCAAAATTGTTACAAAACAACAACACAGTTGGAGTTACTGGAACATTTTTGAGAACTACCAAATTTTACCAACTAGCATACATCCTATATCTACAGTTGTTAATGTCGGTGAATCATTTGTTGGTAAAACTTGGCTTACTAATTACACTAAATAAGCATACAGTACTCTATAAAGTGATAATTAACAGACACTTTATAGAGTACTAGATGTGAGTAGATATATTTATCTTACGTTTTCAATTGATGCATTGCATTTGAAGTTTAAACAGTTCAATTTAATAAAATCAAACATAACAAATTTGTTTAAAATTTTATTAGTATTAATTATTATCTATAAAGTAGTGACTATTAGTCCACAATGATGTCTGGCCAAAGTTTACTAAAACTACAATAGTTAGAAGAAAGAATTGAAAGATGTATTAGCAAAATTATTATTATTGTTTGGTGAATTATAATTACACCATAAATTCAAAAGATAATAAGTTAAACAAATAATAGTCCTGTGCTGCTTTGAAGCACACAATTTTGCTTCGCATATAAGTGAACAAGAAATTATATGCTTATTTTTATTTTATATATTTAAAGTTTAAATATATAAAAATATCTTTCTATTACCAACAACCTGAAAAAACATTTTTAAATGTAAAAATAAGCTGATATTTATATGACAATACCTTTCGTTTATAACTGATACATAGTACCAATACTTTTTATAAATCTCATGTCTATCTAATTATTACAATAGCTAGATGTCCTAGATCAATGTTTGTGAATAAACTTAAATCTAAATTTTGATAATATTTTATGATCAACATTTTCTTTCCAGCGTTTAGGTACACATTGTACTGGAGCTTACAGCAATGATTTATCAAGTCACGAGCTGAGCGTGTCATTATCAGATTATTAGTCGACGATAAGGCGCCCGGCCCGAAGCATTCCACAACGCTAGTCCGTATCGCGTAGAACCACGCCAGTTACGAGAGGACCTTATCGATTTGTACATCCTTAGGACCTACGCTTACACAAACCAAATTAATTAAATAGCGCCATACACTTCTTAGAAGTATAAGACTAAATCGATTCCATCAAAGAATGTAAAAAGTGTATAAATGCTACCAGTAGTCATCGAATTTTGGCACGACCCGTCACAGACGGGCGAGTCGCGACGCCGAATCTACCGCATTCACCGAACATTCTTCCAGCTCGGTCTAACTAGAACGTCGATGCGAGCTATGGACGAACGCGAAGCGTGCATTAAATAGGGTTAGCTAGTTCGAATATAGATTCTAGATTTCTTGTCGAA
The DNA here is from genome assembly GCA_932294345.1 of Pandemis cinnamomeana. Classification (NCBI taxonomy): domain Eukaryota; kingdom Metazoa; phylum Arthropoda; class Insecta; order Lepidoptera; family Tortricidae; genus Pandemis; species Pandemis cinnamomeana. Next base: position 5,246,723 of record OW028715.1, on the reverse strand, counting down.
ATCGAGATAATTCTAGCTAGCCTGGTCATTGCGGCGGCACGCGCGCCTCGCTCGGTCGGTAGCGGGCGAGAATGATCGCGCACATCGTCTGAGCGTCAGTTTCTTCAGGGTAGGTCGCCATGGCCTCCGAGACCTGGGCTTCGGGGAAGATGCCGGCTAGGTGGAAATGCATGCGTCGTCGGGCTTCCCAGTGCTGTAAGGCTCCTTCGGAGGAGCAGGGCGAGACACTTGGGAGGGATAGGGCGGCCGCCGCGCCTGCAGGCGCTGACGCCACTCGCGCCGCCGCCGCGTGTAGCCGAGGATCGCAGGCCGGGTTGAGCGTCAGTTGGCGCGCAAGCTTGCGATGGGGATTCGTGTCTTGGCTTTGCGAGGGTCCGGGTAGCTGCATCTGCGCGCGGTCGAAATGTGTCGCGAGCGCCGCGTCTGATATCCTCGGCGCCGCAGAATGCGCGCGAGCGAGCGGCCTCTTAATCTCCGCCGGGCGCCCACCGGGGGGCAAGCTAAGCGTGTGCAGATCGCGGGCTTTCAACGCGCGAGCCGCTCGCTCGGACAGTTTCTCGGCGACGGACTTGTGAGGGCGTCCTGCACGCTCCGGGTGATGGAACTTGCATTTGTTCCCGTACGTGCATTTTCTACCGTACGGGCAGGCGGGGGGCGGGTCGGCACGCGAGGGCGGCGCGCGGAGGTACGCGTCCAGCGTGGGCCCGGATCGCCCGAGAGGGTCATCGGGGGGCATGAAACGATCGTTCACGAACGAGTACATGAGCAGTCGTTCCTCGACGACTTTCCTCCACGTAGGGTTTTCGGCGACGAGGTCTCTGTAGTTGTCGTTCGAGACGACGATGCCGTCCGTTTCGGTGGCTAAGCGTAGCACGTAGCGGTCGTCGTAGCAGACCATTCTTTTACCCCCGAGCAGCCTGCTGGGAGTGTAGACGAGCACGCGGTCTCTCTCGAGCCGTTCGAGGCAGTCTCTGTCGGCCACGGGGTTGTCGGGGCGGGAGGCCTCTTTCCGCCACTTGGGCACGAACACGGTGATCTCCTTGTGGCCGCGCGCGCGGAACCACTCCACGCAAATCTCGATGCCGCGGCATGAGAAGACCTCCTTGTTGCCATGGCTGGAAATAAACGTGATGGTTAGAATGTGCTTATAAATGTCATGATGTTCCCTAAGACCGCGGTTGAAAATAGATTTTATTTTCAATAAATTTCCTTTTTTTAGTCACATTTGCCATCACAAATTTCATGACAGGAGGTTTTTCTTCGAACGGACTGTTTCACAGCTTACCGCAGAGAGGCGACCTGCCAGATTTTCCGCTCAACAAATTTTAAGGTTTTTTTTGGTAATAAAGTTAAATGGAATGGCAGTTGTGCCATACTATTTTAATATGCTGCATTTACGAATTTTGACAACTGATGAATTTCTAAACGATACCGAAAACTAGAACTTAGAAAAATCCGAAAAGTAAAGTTGTGGCCGGAAATCGAAACCAGATCCTATCGTTCGGTGATGCGTGATTTTACCCCTCCTGCCCCACCCATTAGTATAGTCGAATTACCGAAAAGTATGGAAGTAATTCGTGTAGTCGTGTTTTTTTGTGGAATCGTTAGAGGGCACGACTAGATGGTTTCCTTCGGTTTGCACCTTTCTATCATGTACGGAACACTTTAAAATATTAGGTATAAACTTCAAATGCCGTTATTTTGGAGTATGATAAAAGGTATTAGGCGCAAGTTTAGCCACGTGAAGGGTCCCCTTTGGTACATAATGTATGTTAATTAAAAAGGTGTACGATGTATAGAATCTTGGTAAAATATTTTTTTCTGATTGCGGCTCGAGGATAATTCAGACGGTTGGTGCAAACTTAGATTAAGCTTTTCAAAGTATTATAAACACCCAGGTAACTTTGCACCCCCGTGCAAAGTATGGAACATGTTTTTTTTCACTCTTTTGTAGATTGTACTTCGGGGGAAATTAAGATAGTCGTGAAAATTTATAAATAACACATATTTAAAAGATACTACATTCGCACTCAATAAAAAAAAGAAATTTTTAACCGGAAGTTTGGTAAACATAGTTCTATCTAAACGCAAGGAATAGCAGCGAACGCTAGGTAGCGGGTAGTATTACAGAACCGCATGTTCCGTGTAGAAATGTCAATTTTTTATGGGGTGCGAATGTAAATCAAACCAAGTTAAGACGATTGTGACGATTTTTATTAATTCCAAAATTTCCCCCGAAGTACAAAGACAGTAAAACATAGAAAACTACTTTCCGGGTGTCGCACCCTGGTGCAAATTTGGTATTGTGTTTTGATATATATTCTCATCATTTCCTCAATTTGCACCGCGTTCTGTATTTTTCCCGGGGCCGCAATGCCAAAAAGTATATTTTTAGTTATATGATTTTTTTTTTGTATGTTCCGTAGCTTGAATTGAGCTAAATAACGGGTGCAAATATAGATTAAGATGTAATAAAACGTATGGCAAATTGCACAGACTACACCTATTTTTTCTTCTTAGTTATTACTATTACACCATTTTCAACCAATTCCACCCCTTTCCGGGGGGGTGAATATATTAAGTGATGTATTAAATTCCATTTCTAACCCATACAAATCAAAAACAATTGTTTTTATCAGTTCTTAGAATTATTTCCTGACTTAAGGGAAATTTCACGTATTTTGCCTCCACTACATACACAATGCAGGTATAACCGTAAAAATAAATATAAAAACCGGCCAAGTGCGAACCGAACCCTAAAAAATGTAGCAGTAAATTTTTTTGATTCATTTGATAGTACAGGTCGATTCACAAGAGCTGGCACGAATGGATTGAATGGGTGAATGATATATGTGTGTATAACAAAATGATTAAATACAGGTTGTGGTTTATTTTTTCTCGAGTATTATGTATGTACTTGTTTACAAAATATTAGAAGGCCCCTGTACAAGAACGTCACTCGCACAGTGACGAATCTATACTCATACAAAAGATAGCAAAAACAATAAATTGATGAAAGAAGACTCAAAAAGTCGACACTACTACATTCGAATTGAGAACCTCTTTTTGACGTCGAGTAAAAAATAAAATAAATAAATAAAATGTTTTTTTTTTTTCAGATTATAAATCCATATTATGTTAGTATCTAGTGTCTAGTGTAGTAAAAATACATAACAAATATAAAAATCCTCACCTCATAGCAACATTGCTGCCATCTATCACGATAGGCCGTAACAGCGCCCGTTCAGGCGGTGGATCTGGCTCCGCCGGCGGAGACGGGGACAGCGGCCGCGGGCGCTGCTTGGACGCCAACTTTATCAGCTCCGCTAACAACTCGTTGCGCGGAGGATCCGGCCCTAAGCGCTGGAGGGCCGTGCGAGCGAGCCGCTCGGAGTAACCTAGTTTCACGGCGAACTCGATTTTCGCCTGAAAACAAACAAAAATACATTGTACACCGGTGGAAGTTGCGGAATGTTAACCAATTCTTTTTTTTTTATAGAATATGGCTTAGTAACTGGATCTTTAAACCAATGTAAACCAACCAATAAAAAAATCATCCTACGTAGGCAAAGGGGAGGTGCCCATACATTTTTTTAGTTTTGAGTAAGAAGTTCTGAGCTAAGCGAGACGAGGATAGCGAAACTAAGTACAGCTACATTTTTGGCTTTATCACTACCTATAGGTAAAATAATTAATTAAAATCTAGTCATTTGTAAATACCAAAAATATTCTTAAAGCAAATTTCAGTTTTATTGCCGTAGATGTGTCAAAGTTTTACGACAGGCAGGATTTCCGACAGAACTAGATTTAAATTCGATCCAAAACTTCCATTACTGACTGTAACATTCTCCGGCGAGCGTACTTTGCCCTAGTGTCGTTTAATTTTAATAGAGGTGTGAGAATAAGAATGTCTATATCAAATCAAAATATTCTCGAAGCGATCCGACACGACAATCTCTTGAGTAACTACCGTTTTAGATTCAAACAGATATGATCCAGTATAGCCTAATACAGTCGCCAATCTAGTCATGATTTGTCGAGCTAATGTGCTAATTGGTCGATGTTGTCATATCATAATTTAAAGCGCTTTATTTCTCCCAGTTGCCAGTTAGATAAAGTTTAGACAGACGCGTTCCGGTTCTTAATCTAATCAACACTGTACAACTAACGATAAATATCGACGTACTTTTCTAGTAACAACTCTTTGGACTAAAGATTTATCAGCTCAAAGATCGCCGTATATAAATTAGAATTCGAATGGCAGGGCAGGATTGTACTGATTGGACCCGTTTTGCCCTAATCACGTTCTGTCAATTTGCAATCGGAATATTCAGAATGATTCTTGTATTGCCAATTGGTTTATTGCTTCCTGCTGTGGGCGTTTGGAGCGTTCTATCGCAAAATTACTCAAGATTTGACTTTATCGTTAGGTACATTTCATTAAATTGAGCTTCACATTTACGATGTTAGTGAAATCGTGCAAGTGGATCGTCATCCACATCCATTGGCAACTGAGGCATTGGAAATCGATCAGGGACCTGATTTTTGATAGCACATGTGTGAAAATACCACTCGAAACTGGTGAAAAATTGTGCTGAATTCGAAATACGAGTAGCATATAAGACAATTACAGCTCTCATTAATCTTGTGAACTAGTCAAAAATTTGATTAGAACTGTAGTTTTGGAGATATAAACAGATTTATACCACTTTCGAGTGGTATTTTCACACATGTGCTTTCAAAAATCGGGCCCCAGGTGCCCGATTTTTGAAATCACATCACTCGAAAGTAGTATAAATCAGCTTATATCATCAAAACTACAGCTCTGATCAAATTTTTGATTAGTTCACTAGATCAATGAGAGCCGTAAGTATCTTCTAAGCTACTTGTATGTCGTAGCGTACTCGTTCAACACAATTTTTCACCACTTTCGTTCGAGTGGTATTTTCACACATGTGCTTTCAAAGATCGGGCCCCTGACCGCTTACTTGAGCCAATCATACGCAGTATTTAAAGTCAGCAACCAGTTTGTTCCACAGGGTTTCATTCACACATATCGTGCATTGCAGGTGACAAAAGCATTTACAAAGAACATTGCAGCTTATATGCTTCAATTTCGAGATATAACCGAAGCTGCAATGTAGCGGACGTCCACTTGGGACTGGTCATATCCTCACCTGGTTAGGGGGCGGTGGCTGCGGAGCGAGTGTGACATATTCAGCGAACTCCGCCGCCAGGGTGTCCGAGGGGGTGCGGGAAGCGGCGCGGTGGGCGCTCTCATCTTCGCACTCAGAGTCGTAGCTGGAGTCCTCGCCGCGCTCACCCGCCCAACCCAGGGATGACTCCACATATTTCTATAACAAAGGATAATGATCATTAAATGGCACAGATGAAGTAAGTTATTGAGTCATTTTTTTAAATGTAGAATAGGCTTGCGTTTGACCACAATCACGCCTGATAGGTAACGAAGATTGGGAAACAAATGGACAAAGGGAAGTACAGTAGAATCCGTTTATTATGACTTCGAAAGGAATTGACAAACACGTCATAATAAGCGGACGTCATATAAAGCGTTATGTGAAATGAAAAACTTTTTTTATGTAAATATGTATGTTTGAGATTGTCGAATGACCCACGCCAAATTCCTTTGCGAGACATGAGTTAGATTCTCCATTTTCTAATCTGCATATTATTGCACCTTTCTCCTCAATTGTAAATGCTTTACGTCGTTGAGATGACATTTTTTTCACAGTAACAAACGAAAAACAATGCGTGACCTTCAACCGTCAATTACTCACTGAGAATCAAAACAAAAAAAAACCACGTGCCGAACGTCGTCGGGAATCAACGAACAATACCGAAGGTGTAAAGAATCATGTCGGTCATTATAACCGGACATAATTTATTAAAAATGGGTCATAATAAGCGACATGTCACTGTAAGGGAAGTCATTATATCCGACTTTATTATAAAGAATTTTATATGAAAACCAAACTTCGTAGTGCAATTACGTCATAATAACCGGCTGGTCAATATAGGCGGAGTCATAATAAACGGATTCTACTGTATATGAAATGTAAATGATCATGATAATGATGAATTATTTCATTACAATCTTGTAAGCATATTATAATGGTACTAAATTTAACTCTATCGTGTTATCAAGATGCAGGAACTTTAGTCTATGCCAAAATGCATCGTAATGGCAATTACAGCATCCTACCTACACCTACACACGCAAAACCACCTGAGTTTCATCAAGTCTCCGGACCATCACTACACAGTATAAAACAAAGTCGCTTTCCGCTGTCTGCCCGTCCATATGTACGCTTAGATCTTTAAAACAATACGCAACGGATTTTGAAGCGGTTTTTTTAATAGATAGTGATTCAAGAGGAAGGTTTATATGCATAATACATGCATAATACACCGTGCGAAGCCGGGGCGGGTCGTACACGTAACACGATAAACATTAGTTCTAAACTTTCAGAGAAGGCCAAGATTTGCCTCCTAATCCTGAAATAGGTATTCCTACTTCAGCACAACGAACATGCTACCCGTCACGATCATAGTAGGTAGGTACGTGCTTGAGCGTTAGGTGCGTAACTACCGGAATAATGCCACGAACTGGAGTTCTCTCATAACTAATAAGGCGGGCGCAAATCAAATAGTGTATTTTTACGCAAGTCCTACGTCAAGGCGACACTCGACAATCAGTTTTACGTAATGTTACCGTAGCATGCCGTAGCTGTCTCCATGTAACGCGCTCGTGGAATAATTCACACGCGGCGGTTTCGATTTCGCCGAAACAAGTACGCCAGAGACAATGAGCTGGGGGAAATCCTTGGGCAGGCAAAGCAAAACAGCTGCTTGGTATTTCAGCTCGAATTGTAGGCACCTCGTACAGTTGTCAAGGCACAGCTAAGTATACTTTTATCACTGGAACTTTTGACCTAAATATAAAAGCAATGGATTCAGTATTCAAAATAACTGCAATGAATACCGTGCGATAAGATAACGATTCAAATTTTGCTGTTTTAATTGGTTTTTATCTACCGCGACCGAATAGTGATCAATAAGCAAATTTTATGTTACAACCGGCGCTGCCGACAGGGTCATGCATGCGGGCGACGAAGCGGATCTACAGATGATCATTGACCTTTAGCGTGTGCGCAACGACAGACCATACCGGTTGTCATTCATTATTTGACCAAATTATTTTACATCCTTTAAAGCGAACCAAAATATACCTCACCGCTGAGGGTTCCTTATATAATTAAAAAAAAATCTAAATCCCTTCACAACCAAAGGAGGCAGCCAACGAAAAGTTAGTCATAGCCTCGGCAACATCCGTGTTGAGCCCTAGTTGGCTGTGATACAAAGTTTAGATAGTAGGATTGGTTGGTGTTGGTACCCATGCCATGCAAGTTCGATATCCATTTGGCTTCAATTGAGCATTAGATCACGCACCAGGATGTTCTGTAAATGTCACTACCCGGCGCGAAAATGATCAAATAGGTACCTAATTATCTATGAATTCATTGCCCTTTCAGAAGTTTATATTCGGCTAATAAGTGACCTTTATTTTAGCTGAAACAAATCCGTTCGTTTGGAAAAATTGTAGGTCTCCAAAGTGTTGATTGGAGGTTACATCCGGCAAACGGTTCGGAAACGCCCCTCCTACCTGCTTGCAGCCGGATGCGACTTTCTAAAAGATATGGTGCGCGCGGGCAACGGCGAATGAGACCGATCCGTGTTTCTCTCTGCGGTGAATTGATAGAAAATTACAGATCCGCAGTGTTCCGATAGGATTCTGTGGTTCCGGTTTCAGAAGTGGAACACAACGAACGTAAACCAATATGAATCGGTGAAGCAAAAGCCCAGCTACATTTTAGATAAAACAACGTTCTTATAGTGACGCGCATTCTTTATGTGTGCCGCATGTTGGACATAGAACATTGATTCGGTCACTACAATGTCTACCATACGTCAACGTGCTTAGGAAAAAATAGTGTGAACTTTAATATAGCTTTTATCAATTGATACAAAAATTATTATCGCTTCTATTAAACATGACAAATGATAAATCAGCGGTCATAGCGCAAGCCATTACAATTCACTAAAAACGTCACGTTGAAAGGAAACATAAATTTTAGCATAATTTTATGTCGCTTAACTCAAGTCAAACATGTTACGTCATGAGCCTCCGGTCTGGTGATTTGCATAGGGGTCGCTCATAAACACAAAGATCATATTGATAAAATATTATTTTCAATTCTGCTACGCATTTACAACGTAAGTACTTTTTTATAATTTAGTTTGGAGAACAGAGTATTAATCGTAAGACGAAAGTGACGAAACAGTTAATAACTGCCAGTGCAGCTGTCTGTGAACAAAGTCGTCGACATAGCCCGCAAGGTTATCAAGATGTCGCAAAAGCAAAACTGATTTGCCACAGCTCTGTGGGCGTAATTATTAATGCAAAGAAACAACTGTCAGGCTAACCAGCGAAAGTGATTAAATGGAATAGAAAACAGCTGATTAACCTTGCAACGTAATATTCCATAGAACAAGATTTCAGATTTAGATATCAGCGCGGCCAATCCATTTCTAATCTAATCATAAGAAATATCTATCCTTCATAATCTATAATAAAGTATTTTGTTGAACACAGTGAAAACATACACCTAATCATTTCAAATCTAGAGTTCAAATAAGCAACCTTCAAATTGCAGGACAAAAAGATTCAACAGTATCTAATAGCAATCAAAAACTCTTGAACATTCCTGTTGATGATCAAAACAAAGCCGGCGTTTGTTCGTTAATTTCTCGTACCCATTGCTTGGGCTACTGATATAGCTGTGTGCAAAAAACCCACGGATTCTCCCGCATTAGCTGCGCTTGTATATCATTGCCGAGAACAGTTAGTTTGGGTACTTCTCTTCCGGGTGTACCGAAATAATTCAAATTGAACTATTACGGTCTGATACTGATTCACCCGTCAACTCTTCCGACATCTTCATGGGTTGTTCAATTACGTGCATTAAGTACTGTCCTCGTAGCACTCTCATTTATGTTAACAGCATTGTCGCAACATGGAACAATGCCGATAGCTGTCCTTTAAATTATGATACCAACAAGACGATGAATATTAATGCTTTTGTTGCGAGATAAAGTAACAAGCCTGAAGTCTTCTCGACCAGTTTAGCGTTGGAGGTCGCGCGAATCATTCAAACCATTAATTGTAGTACGAATTGCAGATCGCTTTACAAACACAGGTCTGTCGATGAACGTAGGACGTAAATTGAAGGCTTCCGCTTTTATGAAATTGTTATCCATTATCGTCATTGTCTTTATGTTATCTTTTCAACAATGCGTTATCTTCTGGATATAAAGAAGTCTGGCCAGCTTGTAGTAAATAAGCCAAACGGCAATTTATTTGCAAATCATCGATAAGAATAGGTTGAATTGAACGGTAGTGACTGAGCTTTATGTATTGACATAAAAAATAAGCTTTAAGATGTTTTTGTGAAGTACCTAATTATAAAACAAAACAAGCTCAACATCGGTATGTAAGTAATGGCAGACTTTACCGATTAGAAGCAAATTGCGCGTTAAGAGTAAAATTGACGTGTGACGTGTTCAGATAACAATGACGTCAGTAATTATATCAACGGTTAAAGGACACTAATGTTTATGCGGAGGCGCTTTCAATTTGTTTACATTAGGTACGATAAAGATACACATGGACGGGTGTTTAATTGTTTTGTTGTTACATTTTTATAAACAGTATTTTTGTTTGCCTCTTAAGCTTCGAATAGATTGTTAATGTTATCAGATTAGTATGTTCAAACATCCGTAAGCATTCACCTAGATTTCACGGTCACTGATACATTAAACTCTTTGAGCTGATATTAGATGTATCTATCTAATCAGTTGTTGCTTGCGCCTGTTTACACATGGACTCCTGTATTGTAAAGTATTTGGTACCTATTCTCCTACCTATAATGTCACGTGGAAACCAACAAAAAACGTCTATTCTGAAGTTTTCTCTAGCTATTTTGTGCACCCTAGACTTTATTTTAACAGCGTTTAAACCAGTAAACAATTCGCGCCTACATTGTGGTTCCGTTTGTAATGGAGAAATTCTATCACGCGTTTGTGTAGAGATAAGAGTAGCCAATGGGGTGGATGCGATTGCGCGCGCCGCCTCGTGTGATGTGGTGCCATGCCGGCGGCAACCAACAGGATGCGCACGCGACGACACACTTCAAACAATAACACAACCCTGCCCGGTCACCCGATAACGGTAACCAAAGGACCAATATGAGCACCCGAAATAGTACTAATTAGTACAGCCACCTAGTATTGTGAAAATGTAATCTTATCTTAATTGCAATGATTAAGCATGACGGATGTGAGATAGCATTTCAATTTGAGGTTGAGGACATTACAGTTTTAGGTTCAAAAAATACAATTCTTTATATTTTATAATGTGATTGCGACGAAACACTAAGTGTTGTTAAAATTTAAACTGTTCTTGACGGTTTACTTGTATTTGTGGTATCCGTTAAAATTTTCTCGAGTTTTTCGACTTTTAACACATACATTTCCAAGAATATATTTTTTTTATACATGACGTCAAAATAATGTAAGCGCATAAAATTATGCGAGTGTATAATTAAATATCTTATAAAGAATTACTTGCATTCAAGCCTCGTTAAAATATTAGATTAAAAAAAAAAAAAAAAGAATTACTACTATTAAGTAGCAGAATTTAAGGTAAACATAATTTTGTCTCGAATGTTTAAATAAGTGATGTACCTGTCAGGAAACCATGCAAATGTCTTAAATATAGAAAAACCCTCCAAAAATATCCAAAGATAACATTTATTTATCAATTTAGGAGCCTAGGTAATACCTAATTTCAGCAAACAGTCAAAAATAAATTCACATCGGAACTATCGGGCCGGTGGCGATTCCTAGAAGAATTTGGGAATATAAATAGTCATTACATTGACCTGCAGTTGAATTTTAATCTTTCACAATCACACCTGACGGTAAATGAGGATATGGCCAAAGACGGAACACTCACGACCAGGAAATTATAAGGTAAGGAAAGGAGATAGCCGTAAATGTTGTCTATGAGATTTTTGAAAAATATCCGCCATAACCGGTCATTCAACAGGAAAATATGTCGTGATGAGGCCACATTGGGGTGACGAGTAAAATCACCAATAATAACGCTAACGTTCCAGAGAGTGGACCATGCATTTTCCTTGTACCTGCTAGGGGCAACTTCAAATATGTGATAACATCACCATATTTTGTGGTTACGTTGTCGCTGGTTTCAGCTGCTATTTCGTACAAGTCTACGTTACAGTTACGTATCCGTCTTGACCGGTTTTTATCATATTTGTCAACGAACCGCCAGTGGGCCTCAGATTCTGGCCGCTCACCTACCTACCTATTGATATTCATTACATCACAGCATAATCATACCGGATACACTTGATACGTTCCAACCAACATTAGAAGGTTGCCAAGCCATTATTTTTGTGGGTTTGTGATTTACACCCATTGTTGATTCTGGATAGTAGTGGAAATAGTGTTTTAGAGTAAGCAAATTATGAATTTGTGGAATTTCCTTAAAATTGGAAGACAGCAACACTGTAACAAGTGACGAATGTATAAAATATTAAGTGTGCTCTCAATCCTATAGATAACAATAATCAATACAGTATATTTTTGATACGATGTGGTAGGTTAAGAATTAGAATCCTTTTTCTATAGAAAGATGTGTTGACAATGAAAAGATGGCTAATTCTTAGCAGAATATCTTTGATAAAGTTCGGATAAATAATAAGGTCTTTATATTTAATGATGACTGAGTGCATACCAGCTTCACTTAAACGTAAACATACAAGTATGAGCACGCTCCAAAGCTTTTAATAGGACGACATATTTCTGATACAGGACAAAACAAACAAATATGAAATGAGATACAAGTGGGAACCAGTCTTCTTAAGTTCTTAATCAGGATTCCGAGCCGATAAAGGAATAAGCTCCATTATGAGAGTAAACAAACAATGAACCGTTGAACATTAAAAAGGTCGAAGAAAGAAATGCATGCGATAGCAATAACAATTTAATCAGGGAACAGGCTTTGATAATAAATACGCGATCAGATGTCGCAGATAACGAGCGACTATAAATCACCGGTGCTCTCGGCGGAGTGAAAGTCCGCAATGATACCACTACCGGACCTGCGACACTTCACACGCGACAGATGAACACATTAAACATTAATTAACTCTGTCGGCTACTTTCACAGAACGTTATAAAAACATTTGAAACGGCAAAACACCGATGTATCGACAACAGAAGACTGTGGTCGTGCCTCCGGATACTACGATACGCGACTAATTGGAATAACAATCCACGGAATGCTGAACTTCTATCACAATACACTCAAAAACGTACGAAGATTACCAGAACTTTTCAGCACAGACCAATCCAATGGGTGTCGTGAAACAAAATCGAACACTGTCTTCAGTAATTATCATAACCATATGACGTTAAACAGTTTTCACAACAGCCGGTTACTTCCGGGATCGTTATATCGGCCGATCGTGAATGAACATCATTACAATGCGATGTCCGACACATCACGCATCCGCGTAGTGAGGTCGAATGGTTATCGGATTAGGGGTTGATGTCGAAAGTTGTCGCGCTCACCTGGGTGTTGTCAGTCGCGTACATAATAAATACGTGTAAGTGGTGTGAGAGAAGAGAGCGGCATGACCGCGTGCGCGAACGCGGCGTGTCGCGGCGAGACTGCGCGCGCGCTGCCAGTGAAGGGGAAGCGGGGCACCGCCAGATCCGGGTTGACTCGCGCGTAGGGATACCATTTATTTCTTTACAAACAGACATTTCGCCAAGAGAGATGTCCGGGTGCCCATTGTTTGCTCGCGACGTTGTGTTGAAATCGACAATGTTTAATGCATTAACTGGGTTGGTAAAAAAAAAGGGTTTTATTTCAGAAAAATCATTGCAGGTTTTCAACTAGTTTTCAAAGTTGGGTTTTATGATATTTATAGTATAACATATTTGCAGGTGCCTATCAAGGGCTTTTCGAACTACAGCCAGCAGCCTAGATACGAAGTGCTGCCATCACCCTGTAAAGCTCTATTAAAATTGTATCAAAGTCGGTGCAGTAATTACAATACTATTTACATTTAACGTTAGCTAAAAATAAAACAACGTTAAATTCTTTTACATTTTACGACAGCAATTTCCATGGCTGAGAAGAACTTGAAATAGGTGTTGGATGGTCGGAAGGACCACAAAAAGGAGGGATTTGGGAACTGTCGAGCAAGAGAGTCAAAAGGCACTAACCAACACTTTGATGGTTCTTCGAGGTTTTTTCTTCCTACACCTGCCAAGCTTTTGGACAAATATATTGCCTTTCTTTTTGGGTAGATATAAAACTCAATGAAATTAGGATCGCATTTTGCAATTCGGTGTTTTGTAAGAGCCAACAGAGGTGTCTCTTGGCTTAACCACAGCAACCACAGAGGTCACTGATTTTAATTCCAACCATTCAAGTGGAACTCAGAAACCACTGTTGTCAAAGTTTGATCAAGTAAAATGATTACTTTAAACTGCAAAGTAAACAAAATAAAAAGTTATCATAAAAGCGTTGTTTGTTCGCGCTTTTATCATGTCAAACCAGAGCAAAAGTAAGCATCGAATCAATATGAATTATTGCTTAGAAATACATAGTTAAGGAGTAACTAATCAAACATTTAGCCAACGCACAGCCCTAAACCTCCGAACCAACAGGCTTGAAATTAGAAGATTGCATACATAAAGAAGCAAGGTAAAGCCATCCTCTTAAAGTATAAATAAACAGTTAAAATATTACCTAATCAAACTTCTAAGAAACAACGGATAAAAGTCGCAAGTTCATGGTTATTAAAAAAAAAAAATAAAGATGCAGTTATTTTGTACGAGTAGTCATGCCAAATGTGCTCTTTCTCGAACCCTATCCCAAACAAATATTTTTCTATGAACTACAGCAATACTATGTATTTTTATGTTTATTCACGTCACGTCCTTTCTACCAAGACATGCGCTCAAAATTACAGGAGCTGCTAGAACATATGTCCTTTTTCTCTTTTATCGCACATGGCATGCTCTATTCTATCCTACTATCTTATTACAGCACGAGAGAGCAAGGAGAGGCTGTTCCAAGTTCAAATTCAGATCAGAAGTGGGATGTCTCAGTTTTTTTTTAAACGAACCGATGGTAACCCTAGTGGTTCGCCCACTGCACTGAGCGGGCCCCACCAGCCTCAAATCTTGGCTATCAGCTGATGCCACTGCATCCGGAAGCATGTTAATTTAAAAGATTCCGTAATTTTATATGCTTAAATACCGATCATATGGGAATATCGAAACCAAAAGTAGCTTGTGTGCTATTCTAGAGATCCAGCTATTCACACATCAAATTTCTTCCAAATACGTCGATAGGAAGGCAACAAAAAAATTTCCCGTACCACATCCTGTCAGATAAAATGTTATTAAAATAGGGCCAAATGCTTATTGCAATAACTATTAAATAAAAATTAAAGCCAGGGGCACCTATTTACATTACATTCTGGCCGAATCACAGTTAGACATACTATAATAACGTTTCTAATTATTATGTCGCGTTGTATTTAATATACTTCAATGACGCATCTATCTTTTTATATAGGGTCGCAACTTTAACATAAATATGTGGTGTTTAAAATATAATTAATATTATTTATTCTGTACCCGTAAAGCTGTAAACATGCCAGTACAGTATGAATAATACTTGTTGTACGGAATTTAACGGTAATTATAATTAAGCATACCAACTGACCACATCATCTAACTTTATTGCACTCAATTTAATTGACTTGCTTATAAAATAAATTTTTTCTAATGTAATTTAATCGAATATTTTTTTAAACTGGCTGTGTGTGACCGACCAGGACCACTCATAACAAAGGGTTCTGTACCTAACACAACTAAGTATAATTATTTATTTATTTATGCAGCAGTTTTTTAAATGACATGGGTTTGTAGCGCTTGCTTTCGAGACAATGGGGCCTTGGTCGGCAGACACAAAAATAATTCTAAAAGAGCTTTTGACTTGTTTAGTGCTGGCCACAGGTGACCTTAGGGCTGGCGCTTACCTCTCTCAAAGGTTAGGAATAGCAGTTCAGAGAGGCAATGCGGCCAGCGTCTTAGGGTCCATGCCTGTGGCGGAATATTTTGACGACATATTTACTTTATAGTTAGTAGTAGTTTTAGATTTAGTATTAATCTGTTTTTAAATAATTATCTTTATTTATTTTACAATAAAAAGTTATGTAGGTATATTTGAAATATATCTATCTGCATAATCATTTTGTTCTTATAATTTGTAAAGATTCGTAAAATACAGGCAGACATGAAAATTAAAAGCTTCAGTTTTTGCAATATTAGCTAATTCTGCTAAGAAACAATCACTGTTCCATCTTTTTCACTACTACTACTACTTTTAGTACTATTGTATAAATTTGTAAGACACATCTTTGGCTCCAGAGCCTCGGACTCTGGGCCAGGCAGAGTTTGAATCAGGTACCTGTGGTTTCCCATGAGGCTGACATAGTCACCATTGGTGTACTCAAGCCTCGTCAAATTTTAGATATACAAAAAAAAACTTTTACACAATGCAGTTTATTGGCTGATGCTTAATTTTTTACTGTTGCCAGATAGTATTGATTTCTCGTAGATAAATATTATGTTGAACTGTATTGTGTAGGATAATTAACCCACATACCTCTAGAATGGGCTGTCTACTAAAAGCAATCAGTCTTTGTCATCAATAGCTGTGTCCATTATCTATAAACTGATTTAATAGCCAGAACAGTTTGTAACATTTTCAGTTGACTGCAATGTCTAATTTATTGCTTATCATCATAATCATTAGCCACAAGATGTAGAATGTCATAGGCTTCCTCTTTCCCCTCTTAGAACTCCACAATAAACCACAACTGGCCACCTACCAGTAGTGTGGCTTTCATAAAACTCTATTCCCACTAGCTTGCCTATTTTAAGGCAGTTGGGCAATTTATTGTTCAGAATTAGAGGAAAAGACTAGTAAAATTCCCTTCGGCTTGCCTTCTGGTATATTTGACGCCACACCACTGCCACCTACCCACCAGTCTATAGTTTGTAGTTCACATACATTTATTGTAATTTTTTGTATTTAAAATTTGTTTTTAATGACACCTTGTAAATTGAAATCTGTTCAATCATTCTTCATACCAGATCAGGCATTCGATAGAAGTGAGTAAGTGTGTAAAATTTTAGAATGACATTGGTTGCAACCAAAGGATTCTAGGTGAGAATAGCTCAAAGAATAAATACAATAAACACAGTAGATTCTGTTAAGAGGATTCTGAGGGGACTGGGTAAAAATACATCTTAATCAGGACCAAACCTCATAAGTAAGTTTCAGAAACCAATGTAAAATGGTGTAGTCTGCTGGAAATTGTTCTACAGAAATAAGTGACCATATAAATTAAGTGTAAATAATCAAATCAATCATATGACAGTGCTACCATACAAAACTCAATCACATAATTAATAATTTCTCACAATTAATATTGATCAAGTAGCATATATCAGAACAGGTTCTGCGATCAAGTCTAATCACATCTATCAATAACAATCTTATCTGCTAATAAAAATGGCAATCCTATTAGTCAATGTAATCTGCACCTATCCAGCTACATTATGTCAGCTTTGGCTAGTCAATTGATGCTTTTTTTCAATTTATTAATGGCCATAGGTGCAGAGCCTTTCAGCCAAAAAATCTACACAGAGAGAAAACACCCAGCATCTTCACCAAGTCATGATAAAGGGGCTTTCACATTATGATGTTGAAGGTCTAAATCTAAACCATCATTTACATGCAGTACTAGCACTTCCATCAATCACTTTGTTGAAAATCCTGTTTGAGTGGAACCACTGGAGCCACCTTTCCTTAAGGTAGCATTCACTAGCCATATTGTAAAGGCATAATGGCACAAACCCTTTGTGAACCTACTGGATTAATAAAAATCATTTTTTTTAAATAGCAGTTTGTATATTTAACTTGATAATTTAGAAGCAAAATCATTAAATTTCTAACAAGATCTTCTCGATAACGTAGGTACCACGTTTTCTCTTACGTGGGGGGTACAACTATAACATGCAATGATTTCACTTACTTGTATCCTTCCAACGATTTCACGAGGATTGAAGTTTCCATCTGAAGCGCTCAAGTTGAATAATACATGGAAGTAGACATATTCAGATTTCTCTTTGGCAACGACTGATTTATTCTCTGATAAAGTGACATAGTAAAAAGTTTCTACGAGATTAAGGTACTTGCTGTAAAACTCGGTTATACACGAACGCGGCACTGATATCAATAGATCGGTATCATGAGACATTTTTAATGGTTCAACACTTATATCGCAATTACATGGCTATTTCGCAATTTAATTGCATAATTCGAATCAAAACACAACTTCGTCATTCATCATCGTCGGTATACCTCTGCCTTGCCTTGCCTCAGTCTGTTCTGTGTGTCATATATCTGTCAATCTGCCTGTCAATTCGTTTTTTTACGCTCACCAAGAAAAACAAAGATATCTAACCTATACAATCTAATGGATTGCCTGTAGAATAATATGTTCTGTTTCCGATTGTAACCACATACTCACGTTGTCACCATTATTGTAATCTTAACTCAGACACTCATTTCTTTCTTTGAAGTTAACCAGGAAAAAGTTTTCCATAAAATATTTCAGCAACTATGCTCATTTCGCGGAAACAGCCTTTTTTCGTATCGTCAACCACCATCAACCACGGATGGCTTGACATTTACGTTACGATTATAGGGGGACATAAAAGTCAAGAAATGGAACTAACTTTATTTTTTCCTTGCAACACACTACTAGCTGTCAGTGCCGGTACAAGAAATGTCAAATTTGAGGGCTGAAACTTATTTCGTTACTATTTTTGCATATTATTAGCGTTATTTTATCGAATAGAGTGTGAAAATGAGTAAAACGCTTCATAGTGGTACTAGAGAGGTCATTTATAACGTATACAGACGTTGTTTCGCAGAAAGCCAAGCAAAAACTCACTTGTCGATGTTTACCGAAGAACGTCCGATATCACAGGTTGGTAACGGTTTATTTTTACTATTTTGGGTAGAATTAGACGTTTTTGAAATAGTCTATGTTGTTACAAATATAAAATTTTCTGTAATTGAGTTGTTTCTGATGGTTAAAATTGAAAAAGTTGAGGTTATAATTATGTTTACAAAATACGTAGGTACACTTCTTGACGTATGTGAGATGTGTTGATACTTGCTATGTGATATAATGTATTACGGAAATATTTCGATTAGTTTGTAATTGTATACACTTAGATAGCTACATATTAATTGTTAAAATATTTTATGGTGTTTTATGTTTATGTGATATTCAGGTAAATCGGTCAGTACAGTGAGGAGAATTGTAGAAGGAGTGCAGAATAATGCTGTTTTTTCTACACCTGGAAAACACAGACAAGGTCGTCCCTAAATGGAATTGGACGACTTCGATTTGTGTGCAATTAGACACACAGCCATACGCCGTGGATGTTAGTACATCAGATGATGAATAAAATAAGTTATTTGTCAAAAATGTCTTCTGTACTTGAAATGTTTTTCATGAATAAAAGCTTTCTCTATTTCCTATTTTATTTTGACGTAATTTTATTTAACTCAATATTTGTATGTTATTTTGTTTGCAAGTTAAGTTTGTCCCACTTCTAGTGATCAGATTGACTTGAAATTTGGTGGGTATAGGATTTATTAAAACAACACTCATATCCCTCAAAGAGGGGCTTTATCCAAGTGAGCGTAGTCACGGGCAAAACAAAAGCTAGTACATTAAGTAAAGTATCAATATTTTTTCGTCGTACTATATGGTGTTGCTACAGGTGCGACAGTGGCGCCCCTATTAATTTCTAGACTTTTATGTCGGGCTGTAGTGTTGCACTTTTAAAATAACATTAGGTAATGGACGTGACATAAATAAATATAGTTATTTTGTGTATATTTAGGAAAAATTAACTTCCTGCAAAAAATAAGCTATTTTCCATAGAAAAATCTTAAATAATAATATTTCCATTTTTTAACTTCTGCTGTTCGTTATTATTATACAAATGGAAATATTTTATGAATCTAACAGTTTTACAGATTAACGCTGACGGCTGAACAGATTTTAATGGAATTCGGATTGCACGAAGATCCATGAAAATAATTTATGCTTTAAGTGTTTCTATCTACAACAAAACCAAATTGTATGTGATCCAATGCGGATTTTTGTCGGTTTTTCAAGAAGTTCAATGATACTATTTTTTTTATCATAATTATCTTGGAGGGTGGGATAACAAAGGTATATACGGTGTGGTGCGGCAGGGTGCGCTTCCCGTCTCTCGCAATAGGGTGCTGTGTCGCCTTTTTATTCAGTGTAATCGTTTACCTGCCATTTCTAAGACCGTTCCTCAGTTCACAACCGTAACTACGTTTATTTTACTTTACGTTTACCTGTGATTTCGATTCCATTTATAATGTGGCTACTTGTGGAATGGTCCAACGACCGTGAAGTTTTTCCTACTTATAGCATTATTCATAGGAAATATGTGTTGGATAAAGAGAGTTTGCAATACGGGAAGTATATACGTGTTCGTGATAAACATAAGAAGAAAAAGCGGCGTGCGCGAGTTCTGATGCTCTCAGGTAGGTACCTAATGTTATGTTGTTCTTTCTTTACCTGCCTATCGCGTTTGCTTAGTCTACGGCAGGTAGGTACGGCTCAAACTATTTATCTAATTTTGTATTGACTGCGGTTTAATTCCGAATTTTATTGTATTACGAAGTATTATTACAACAATTAAAAAAAACAACTTGGTACTGTGTTTTGTTGTGGTCAACAAAACAATTAAAAAAATAGAGACGTACAGGGGCTTACTTATTCCTAAAAGCATGTCCTCAGTTAAACTAAATTTGAAGTTAGTAGCTTTATTCACCAAAATTTACCGACCCGGCACATATATTATTGTGTTATGTTTTTGACTGTATTGTTACTAACATAAGGTACATTATTGAATACATTTATGTAACTTTTATTATTAAACTAAGTCGCGGTTAGCTCAAAATGAAGTAATTTCAAGCAATTTTTATTAATTTCAACGTTAAAGAACGATAGAATCGATTCTACGAAAAATAAAAGCCATTAATTGCAAAATTTGGTATTTTCATGAACTGTCCAATTTTAGCTGTGTATTTTTTACAGAGAGCAAAAGGCAACTCAAAGAACATAAAAAGAAGCTTATTAAACGGGCTCGTAAAGTGAGGTCAATCATTTCAAGTTGTATGCGAAAATGTCGCAGAAAGATGGTAATATTTTCTATAATTTTAATTTGTTAAAATACTCAGGGGTGCAACGATTTTACCATTGAGATTCTGATACGTTGATTGCGCTATTTTTAGGCTCGCATTACAAATATCATAAAGTTTTTTTATTAGTAATATTACTAATATAAGTTACTATAACACCGGATGACGATGGTAAACTGCGTAATCGTTGCATACCTAAATAAATGTTTTAAATAGAGCTAAGTGTTGTGTTGGCTGCACTGCATGCATCATGCCCTTTCCCTATAGAAAAATATCAGGATAGACCGTGTAATTAAACTGAGTCATATGAAAAAATGGCCAAAAAGACATCCCTAATAAGTCTCACTTTCACGGAAATGTAACTCAGGATGCTCGTACTCTGTCCTTTTAAAGCTCACTACATTACAACTTGATTCAATTAGCTGATTACGACATCTCAATGCTATGTTTTTGTGATTATACCCCAGCTCTACTATTGCTTAGCTTTTTATGCTTATGCATTTTTTGTTAAAAAAAAGTCAATTGGGATGAGTCAAAAATTTTCGATAATCTTAAGTAGATTGCAATAATTAAGGGTGTACGTAACAAAATGAGGAAGCCACTTTGTCTGTAAGTGTTTTTAACGTAAAAGTTTTTCTGATCCTCAGGGCCTTTATACAAAAAGATTATTTCTGAGGCTATCTACCGGAAGCCAAAACTGTTTAGAAGATTCTGAAACATTATATATATGTATATGTATATCAGCATGTTTTGCAGAAAAAAAAAGTGGTGCCTGAGCCTAAGTTTGAGGATTGTTTGCCGGGTCCAAGTAAAATCTGCATGCTTCGCATACCCAGAATACCTAACATGCCTACCTCGCCTAGCTCTTCTAGTTCTCGCACGCCTACGCCTCCGCCTATCATAATTTCCGACACTTCTACTAGCTCTTCTACTAGCTCTAGTAGCTGCAAGAGTAAACGTAAACGAAGAAAAAGGGTAAAGTTATTTTTTCTATTCCAATTTTTAAATTTTTCGTCAAAATCCATTCATGATCGTTTGAAAGTCAAGTATCTACCTAAATATTTATAAAACACAAAATGTACACAAAATTAATGTTCAATTGTGTTTTAAATGATCACGTCCGCTTAGAGTTTGTATAAAATATTAAATAATTATGAGATCATGAATAATAATATATTTCATGTTAAAAATGAATAAAAAATGCTACCTCTATATGATATTTCAAATATGACATTTACCAAGTCATTTTCCATAAAATTTTTGGTTTTTTTCAGCACCGTATGCCAACGACGCCAGCGCATAGTTCTCGTTCACGCAGTCCTCACGCTAGCAGGAATTCTTCTATAAGTCGTCGAGACAAACGATTCGCTCGCCAACTAATACCAATGTCAAGAAGTCGTTCCATGGTCTGCGGCACACCGAAACCATCAGCCAGAAGCACAGCCCCCAAGATAGTCTATGACAATGCTACTCAGACCGATCCAGAACCATCAACAACATTACATCAACCCACTGTAGCAATCTTTTCGCTTTTTATACAAGAACTTTACAGCCATTTCCTTCTATTAGTAGAGAAAATTGAAGAACTAAAAGCAAAGTGCAATGAAAAGGATCCTGTACGTCAGAAGGATTCGTCCGATAGTTCCGATTCTAACGTAATAAATATATCTGATTCGGAAGACAATCCGCACCACCAGTTAGTAAACATTTTGAAGGATTTGAACGTAGATGTTCAAGTTTTGGGCGGAAATGCTCAAGTCTCGGACAGAAATGCTCAAGAATCAGACAAAAATGCTCAAAATTCGAACGTAAATGCTCAAGATTCAGACGAAGATACTAATGAGTCTGACGAAAGTGGTGAAGACTCAGACGAATCTTCTGAAGAGTCCGACAAAAGTGATCTAGACACGGATGAAAATGCTCTAGAACCAGTCGAAAGTGACCAAAATCCTGACAACAACGATGATATAGCGGACGAAAATGATCACGTAGCGGAACAAAATAATCCTGCTGAAATGGTCGAGGATCTTTTCGCGGTCGGCAATGATGATTTTCCGAACGACAATGATTATATCGCGGTCGACAATGAAAATTATGCAGTCAATGATGATTATGTCGCGGTCGACAATGATTATGTCGTGGCCCATAATGATCAACATGTTGCGGTCGACAATGATTATGTCGCGATCCACAATGATTATATCGTGGCCCAAAATGATCAACATGTCGCGCTCGACAATAATTATGTCGTGGCCGACAATGAGCAACAAGTTGCAGTCAACAATGACTATGTAGCGGACGCAGAAATGCAAGAATTTGAAGGAAATCATTACCCTGACGAAAATATGCAAGTCTTGAACGAAAATGTGCCGGTCGTGGCTGACAATGTAGGCGGAAATGCTCAAATTATGGATGGAAATGTGCCAGTACCTGTTATGGAGGAGCCGAGGCCACCGCAAGTTTTTCCAGTGCCGAGGCAACCGCCAGTTATTCCAGAGCCGAGCCAATCGAGTCCGAGGCCAAGAAAATTAGAAGTACGTAGAGTATCCGCTCAATCGACTGTGCATGGTGAACCGAGCAATTCAGCGCAACGCTGTGTATATGGTGACGAAGATATGGTAATTTTTATTCATATGAATAATCCTTAATCTATAATCCTTCAAATTCAGATTAGACTGGGTAATTTTATTAAAATATACATATAAGTAAAGCAAAAGAAACCAGTATTAGACTTTTTTAATGAGGGTCAACCAACCAAAAAAGCGTTCTAGTTTACAACAAAAAATGCGGCCCTTATACGTATGTAACATACTTAGGTAATTTTGTATGGAAATTTCGTACCGTTGAGTATATATGTATGTGAAAATGCCCATTCATTGTAAATGTATTAAAGTTGTTTAAAAATGCACAATCATGTTACAGGTTGCCATTGGGTATAACCGCACTTTAGTACCCAGAAGGCTTATGAATGACATAAATTGGACAACTTACACCACCGCTACAAGGCAACTTTTGCAGGCTGTATTTCCTCGAAGGTAATAGGCTTATTTATAATTGAAGGTGTTGGTAGCTGTCGACTTAGCTTTATACTTTACGCTTATTCTTAGCTTTTCACCAGATCTTAATAAGTATAAATAAACGGAAAAGATTTTCTAAATCCAACAGCCAGCGCAGCGACTTGTACATACCAATATATTTAGTCATGTTTTCAAAACTATAATTAAACACTTTGTTGCAACATAGAGTGACTTGCATTATGTTGTTCACAGAGTTTTAGCGACTCACTCGCTAAGTGGCAAGCCGTCCCCAGCCTTCGCTCATCACCCAAGGAAGGAACGCCTGGATCCCAGGATAGTCGATGACATCGTAGAAACCGTCCGAGATAGATGTGGAGCTCACAAACAGTGGGTGAGGTAAATGTCGAAACAGATAGAAAGCAGTTAAGACCGTACCGAAGTTAAAAGCGCACTCAACACACAATTCGAACACATTACTCAGGCTTTGACTCGTGACTGTTTTTATTTGTATTCCCCAGGGGTGTTATAACAACAAAGTGCACTGATGAGGCTCGGCTGTACCGGAATCGCCAGAACCAGCAAAACCGTAACGACGAGAACCAAGAGAACCAGGACCCAGAGGCGGGTGCCCCGCCCCGGCCAGGATTGCCGGGCGACTCGTCTTCATCCTCAGACTAAGCCATAAGTAGTGCCTAGAGTAATTTTTCAAGGAGGTCTAGCCTCTGCAAAGTTTAGGCCGATGAAGCCAGGCACAGTCACACGTAGAATTGTGTTGTTTTGTCTTATCTACACGCAACATGCGCCAATGCCAGTTAATAACTGCAAAGGTTAAATATTTCAAACCTTCACCTTTTGCAGCTGTTATTCTAGTATAATTTAAAAACTTGTGATAGATTTACAAATTAACCTTTTGCAGCTATTATTCTAGTATAATTTAAAAACCTGTGGTAAATTTACAAATGCTATGATCATAGCAAAAAGAAAAGCGTAAAAGGAATTTTTACATTGGCTGATAGAGTTAACCATGGATAACCAATTAGTTTTGATATTTCGTATTTTCTCCTGTGTTTTAATTCCTTTTTTTGATGCTTATAAACCTTAAATGCTTTATTATAGTAGAATGACAGCTGTTAAAAGTAACTCCTAGAATTTCCCATGTAATTTTTAGGCCCTTGACAAAGTGGCTATTACCTGCATATCAGGTTATCGTTACAAGTCAGGTTACATTAGCCCTTCTTTTGTTATCCGACCTACTTAGGTAAATGCCTCCGAGTTAACAAAGGGTGGCACTAGTCAGAATGCAAGTGGGTTCCCATTTTCAGATCTCCGGTCCATTTTGAAATCCTAATGAACGATTAGGCGGTTGCCAACCGGTTTTCGAATTGTATTTCGTATAGGTTTGGGGTGTCATTTCATCTTTCATTTTATTAGCTTAATTATGAAAATTTATGACGATGTTGAAAATTTAATTGTAATACCTATGCGTATAGTATTTCCTGTATTTTATTATTATTATTAATTTGTATGCTGCTAATTTAATTTCGAAATTATTATGAGAAGATTGTATTTCGAACGGCATTGTCTATGATATGTAATTTATCCTATTATTTAATAATAGGTGAATACGAAAAAGTCCGAACAAATTATGTCGTAGACAAAGTGTTGTTTCGTGCAAAAAGCAAAATATCGATAAAAAACAAACTTCTGACGTTTTTAATAATAGTAGCGTTGGTTGATGTTTACTGAGTGTTTACTCGAATATATTGCCAATGACGTGAGTAGGTATACAAAATTATAATTTGGCTTTCCTTTTCCCTAGAAGAAAGAGTAAAAAGAATTGGCCCTGTATTATTATACTACTCTTTGAAATTGTCTATATCAGACTGTAGTTACGTAACTCTAGAGCTAGCTCTATTTGATATTTAATTATAAGTTCTCTTGACACTGCTTTCGTGTTTTTAATGACTGACAACTATTGATATCATTAAATAATTAATAATCATAGGTTTAAATAAAATATTTTGAATTCTCATCTGAATTTTACACAACATGGTTTTATGTTAGTAAATGGCATTTACACTTTCTTCGACTTTGAAGAGAGATTTTTGTTCCGAAAATCAATACAAATACCTTTGAATTTTCATTTATCATTTAATACAAGGTATTAACAAAACAGTTTGTGTTTTTATTCTAAGTTCTTTACGATAATTTTATTTAGTTATTTTTTTCAAAAAACAATTTACCTTGCTACTCTGCTGCTCATGTGACTTGTTTAAACAAATCTTACGCAATTGAGATATTCAGATTAGGTAATATATATTATATGCCTAAATAGATTTAGCTGTATGGATACCATCTCCTTTGTTATTTATAACCGAAAAAGATACGTGTGACAACTGTGAAACTGACAGCACACTCAGCTGACTGACAGTGACAGTATAATTTTAGGTTATGTGTAACAGTGTCCCAGGTCGTGTGTCGTGCGTTATTTAAAGCAATACATAATCGAAACGATGGAGGATATCGATGATTCTGAGTTTGTTGCCTCTGAGCATGACCAATTGATTAGCGCCATAACGAAATTGGACAAAACCCAATTCATCACAGAACCAACGCGAAGTGAACCAACTAACCTCAACTCTGAGTTCAATTTAATTAAAGGTTCACGTAAATTGAACCTTAATAATGTTGTTAAGGTGTTGGAAGATACGTCTCACCGTGCACAGATTAGCAAGAAGCTTAAAAAAAGTCAGGATAGAAAGCAAGTGCTGCCTAAGCCCCTTGAGAAACCTCAGGCAGAGCGTATTAAGCGTGCAACTGGATATGAACAGGCTAAAGAAAAGCTTGGCAGATGGGATCCAGTCGTGGCAAGGAGCCGCACGGTGGACTTTGTATCTTTCCCATTAAAACGTGGCTCCAACAAAATGCAGCAGACAAAAGAGTTTGTGTCAAAACTTGAACTTAAATCGCCGCTTGAAAAAGAATTGGATGAAATTGATCCGCCTGATGTAGAGATAGAAGAAGATGAAGAAGAGAAAATCTACCCTATGACATATGAGGAAATGCTTAATCACAGACAGAAATCTGCCAAGCTGAGAGCACAGCAGTCTTACAAAGCTGCTAAAGCCAAGCGACAGAGCAAAATCAAGAGCAAAAAGTATCATAGGTTAGTAAGGTTCATTTATTAGTATTTATTTTATTGTTACAGAAATGGAGTGACAAGGGAAAGAGAAGACTACAGTGCATTCCATAGTTTTATGATATTTAACATTTAGATTATGAGACAGTTAAACTTAGTAAATAAATATTATGTATCCATTTCAAGAACTAAAAGTCATTATGATAATTGGACGTAGTTTAGCAGAAAGGATTCAATCCACGATGAGTTGCACTTGAGTAATTAAGGTTTGAAGTTTAAACAGTGTTTCATGAATAAAGCCTGCATTTTAGTTTGATGTTTTTATGCAAATATATGCGTATCCTATTACTTTTCTAGTTTATATATACTTACTCAGGTATATTGTTATAATTCTAAAAAATATAACTCATATTCCGGTTGTTTCGTGGATTGGATCCTTTCTGCTAAACTACGTCCAATTTAAAACTTAAAAAGGATGTTAAAAATCAACTTTGTACCTTTGTTTCAGAATTCTAAAGAAGGAAAGACTAAAGCAACAACTCAAAGAGTTTGAGGAGTTGCAAGAGAAAGATCCTGAAGAGGCGCTGAAGAAGCTGGAAGCTCTTGAAAAAGCAAGAGCTCTGGAAAGACACACATTGCGGCATAAGAACACTGGGAAATGGGCTAAAAGCAAATTAGTTCGTGCTAAATATGATAAAGAGGTGAGTAACTTTCCTTACCATGTTACTAGAGACTATTCTTCAATTCAAATCCTTAGAATTTGTCTCTGAAGTACATTTGTTGTTAGAAAACTTGGGAATATATCTTTATCTGTGTTCAAGTAATTAATTATGAATCTATTTTATTTCAGACAAGACAAGAACTAGCTGAGCAATTAGCAGTAAGTAGAGGTCTCACCAAGAAAACAAATGATATTGGTAGCTCGGATGACGATGATGATGCTAATGAGAATATACCTGATATCAATGTGTCACAAGACCCCATGAATTCATGGATGTTGGAGAGATCAGACAAATCAAATGTTGATGCAGCATTTGATTTTGGTTATAAGAAATATGTCCAGGGAAAGCTGAACAAGAAAGCTGACAGCGACTCTGACTCGGACAATGATGATGTTAAGCATAAAAATGGCCAACATTTGAGTGAAAATTTAGACATGCTTGTTTTGAAACAAAGTATAAGTAGTTTTGTTGAAAATAATGGTACTAAAGATCAACGCACAGAAACACAAAACAAGTCTGTTAACAAAGATACTCTTAACTTTAAAGCAATGGCAATAGATGGGGAGGAACCAACCCGTTCCAATTCCAAACCTATTAAAAGAAAAGCTGATGTCAAATTTACCAAGGAAGCAGTTAAATCCAAAAACGCAAAGAAAGTTGTTGCAACCTCTAACTGGACTGTAGTGCCTGTCAATGTTTTGGAAGCTAAAGTAAATGTTAAACAAGATGTTGAACAAGCGTTTGATGCTTTTGAAAGTACTGTAGCTAAGAAAGTTACGAAAAAATTGAATAAACTCAAAAAGGACATCCAAAATTTAGAGAACATCACTAAAACATCAAAAGATAAATCTGACGACAAACGAGAAGAAAGAGATAATCTTGAACATTTGAAGTTGAAAAAACAGAAATTAAAACCAGTTATTGATGAGGAGTTACTTGAAACAGGCTCAAGAACACCTGCAGAAATACAAGTAAATGATAAAATTGTTGTCAATGCCACCAATGCTATTCAAAATGATAGCAAAGAAAATGCTCATACTATTGTTGATACCAGTAGGTATGTAACGGGAAAGCCCAAATATTTAAATTCAGTTGTACCTGAAGGTAAGAATGGTCATGATTTATTAGATGATGATGATGATGAACAGGTTGTACCTAAAGTGAACATGGATGAGGCTTTTGAAGAAGATGATATTCAAGAAAGCTTCAGGCAAGAAAAAGAAGATGAAATCAATAAGGATAAACCAGAAGAAAGTGTTCTAAGTTTGCCAGGATGGGGCAGCTGGGTAGGAAAAGGTGTAAAACCTCCGAAAAAGAGAAAGAACAGATTTATTACCAGAGGTGCTCCTGTAATGCCTAGACGTGATGAGAACAAAGGAGATGTCATCATCAAAGAATTCAGAGATCCCAAACTAGCTGTTCATAAAGTCACTAATGTGCCTTTCCCATTCACAAGTGTGAAGGATTATGAAGCTTCAATCAGAGCACCACTGGGCAATACATTTGTCACTGAGAAAGCTCATCAGCAGTTAATAAAACCAAGTGTGATAACCAAAGCTGGAGCTATAATTGAAGCTATGGATGAAGATGAGTTGCTGGTCAAGAAAAATCGTAACTTTAGAAACGAGAAGGTTCTTAAGTTGTTAGGACAAAAATAAACACATTGTTTTTTAAAAATTTTATTTGTTCTTAATTAAACTCCTACTCGTACAGGTGGTGACACTAGAATGACACCATCTCCCCTTACAAATAACATGGGAATAGTCCTCTTGGTTGTTCTGTAGACTTCTTCATATGTTTCCTCATCAATCTCTACTGTTGTAATAGTCTCTTCCGCATCTCCCAGGACCATATTCAGATGTTGATCATAAGCCTGCAAGATCAAAAAAAAAAGGTTAACACCAGTTTTTTTCTATACATAAATAGATTTCTTAACCCTTCATATTCAAAACAGATCTGTTGTAAGTGTACCTTGTCTTCTATTTTATATTATTTGTAAGTACTGAAACAAATGCTCCACAAATAGTTTTTTGTTTTACATACATGCCTACCAAGGTTTGAATTGACCACTTATGCTTGCTACACATGTAACAATATATCGTAGTGATTAATCGACTAGCACAGATTAATCATTATGATCTATTGATTAATCTACGCAAGTAAGTAAGCATAAGCACATTATTGGTACTTCATATAGTTTAATGGATATTGGGGGCTTTTTAAGAAGTTTAAACCTATATGAAAAAAAAGTATTCTAGTCTTGTTTCTTATCAATACAGATTGAAATAGTAAAAAATATTTTACATGAATCTGGTTTAAGCATAAATAATTGTAATATGAAATTTTGTGTCTAACTACTCACATGTAGTTTCCCACGAAGTTCACGTTCATTACGCATTTTCACATATATCCTTTCATCTAAACTTAACCTTATTAAATCTAAGGGCTCCTTCACAGTCATCACGGACACCTAAAAACAAAAAAATGTACTTAGTATACTACCGTTATTAAACAATACATTGTAGTGATTACATACACAAGTTGTTATTATACACAAGTTGAGTTTTACAGCATTGATAGTAAGTAAAGTAATGTATGTTACTACATACTCCACAAAATATATGAAATACGACAAACTAGCTAGTGACCACGACTTCGTCTGCGAAGAATTGGATTATCACCATCTCGCAAGAACTATGAAGCTTTCAGGAATATAAAGTAGCTTATGATATTAATTAATGTTCAAACTAAAATAAAATAGAATTAATCAAACTAAAGTTAAATTTCAGTAATAAGAGTACAACGGTTTTACTATGGAGAGGACAGACAAAGAGACAACTGCTCCTTACTTTCGCATTTATAATTTTATTATGAATAGTATGGATAAACAAATATTGAGCATGGACATTGCTGAATAAAAGTTCTTACATTTTCGCCATCGTCTGCCATTATGTGGTGTAATAAAACCGAACAATATGTTGCACAATAAAGCTACTTATTTTACAAATTGAGACTAAATTCACTTTAGCACAGTGAGCTAAGTTGTTTGGTTATAAACTGAATATTTTGTGGCCGAAGCGTTCTTGCCGGTAAATACCACAGACAGAACTGAACTGATTGAACTGTCAGAAAAGTGTCAAAGTAAATGGCATTTTTTGAACATTGTTCAAGCACTAATTAAAAACGCTATGAAGTGTTCTTTTTGTGTGTCTTCTCTTCTCTGTGAAAGTTTGTTATCTGTTCTTAGATTAGAAATGACAAATAATTCGGATTTGTATGCGTGCCTGCATCATTCTTCTTCGATACAATTTTTGAATATGCATTACGAATATTAGAATAAACAGTGTGATTTTATTCATTTCTTCGACATGGTGAGAAGCGGGTGAGTATTATTACGTTATATTATTATGATGTTCGATGCATAACATCATAGCTTCATGTCTTATATTTGATTTTAGGCGTGATCGCGATAGAGACAGGGAACGTCGCCGTTCGCATAGTCGTTCAGCGACCCCTGACCGCAAGAGACGACGGTCCAGATCGAGGAGTAGAGACCGTGCGTCCAAAACTTCGAAGAGGAAGCGCAGTCGTAGCAGGGAAAGAGAATCAAAGCGAGATCGCAGCAGGGACCGAGATAGGGACAGAAAAAGGTAAGGTTTTTATACGCAATTGAATGAATTGTGTATGATACACAAAACACATGTTCAAATACCTCATGACTTTGTAAACATGGCTTTATTTAGACTGCCTCCAAGAGAAATAAGTAGTAAACAGTACTAAAGTTGTTTTGTTGCCATGTATGAGAGTTTTTCGATGGAAAATTACAGTTGTAATAAATGTGGCTCCCTCATTTCATTTCCTTTGTATTGCTGTACCCCATTAAGCAAAAAAAAATTGCATATATTTTCCAGTGATAAGCGTGATGAAAAGCGGAATGGCACTAGCAGTAAGTCTTCGAGGAAAAAATCACCAGACAAGGAGAGAGACAGGTCCAAGTCCAAAGAGAAATCTATTAAACAAGAATCAGACTATGATATTGGGTCTGCCGACAAGGTAAGAATTTTATTTTATAATTTGAATTACATTGTGGAACCAATTTAGCAATAATTTAGCAATTAGCCTTTAGAAGCCGCAATTACACTGATAATTTAAATGCAATGTTTAAAAGCCTAATGTTTTTTTTATTACCTACCATAGTTAATGAACTGTCCTAACAATAGGTACTTTTTATACAAGCTTAACCATACTTGTGAGTAGTCCAGTTGGATTTAATTCCCTGCGATAACAAAAATTGTATTCCCTAGGAAGAGGAACAGAGCCGCTTGGAGGCTGAAATGCAGAAGCGACGTGACCGCATTGAGAGATGGAGGGCAGAACGTAAACGAAAAGAACTTGAGTCAGCTAAAAAAGAAGTACAGAAGGGCAGCCTCGTTAGCAACATTCAGATGCCTGCTAAAAAGTGGTCGCTAGAGGATGACTCAGGCGATGAAGGTGAACTAGCTCGTAATGGTATTTATTTCAATTTTTTATTTATTATTTGATTATTAATTTTATTCATATTTAATTTAATAATTCTACTTGTTTTTCAAATATGGTTTTTAAATTTACTTTAATTGTTCTTTACATCATTTTTTAAATAATTTTATAATAAAGTATAAGGGTCAAGGTCAAAATATTAATTTTGCTTATGACCTTTCCTTTAGTGACTACACTATACACAAGTTTTATTTTAAGGTGAGGATGCAGAGGCTAAGGAACGAGCAGCTGCTGAGGAAAAAAAAGAAGCTGAAGATGAGATAGACTCATTGGATGCCTACATGCAGGAGGTTCAGCAAGTAAGTACTTTATAAAAAAACAATTGTAACTACCAAATGTACTGAAATAAGTGTATATTGTTCAATGGATAACAAACTTTAAATATGCTGAAATAATCTCCAAAATTACAATATAATATTAAGGTGCGACCACACTAGTGCGTAAAAGACAGTGCGTTTATGCAACAAAATGTATGAAAATATGGTGAGAAAACGTGACGCCTACGACACATCACTGCGTATACGCGACGGTGTGGTCACTCCTTTAATGCTGAATCTCACACTACTAGTCTTACACACTACATCTGTTTGGGGCTCAGGAGGAATGAGAGAATTGCCACTGGCTAGTCATAATTTTATGTTAATGTTAAGTAAGTACTTATCAACATCGTATGTTTCAGGAAGTGCGCAAAGTGAATCAGATGGACCAGCAAAGGGGCATGACTGTGCCCACCAATGGCGGCACTGGCATAGTTATTCTGACCGGCACAGCCAAGAAAAAGGTCACTGAACAGAAGAATAAAGGTAACAAACTCATAACCACTCAAGGAGCATAAGTTGGTTAAACTTACTCTGTACTTATGTAATTTTTTTTGTGTTTTACTAACTAAACTACTTTACCTTATTTATAAATATTTCTAAATTTTTTACTGCCATTTTGCACAATTAAACATTGAGGACCTGTTTTATTATTACCGTAGGTCCAGTAGTGTCGGAGCCTATTCAATGCAAACAAACAACCAAATCTTTTCTCTTTATAGTATTAGGGCCTGTTCACCACTCTGTTAAGTACCAGTTATCAGATTCTGTCTCTATTTATTACTAAGAAACAGACAGAGACATCATCATAGATGACACTTGAGATAACTGAAACTTAACAGAGAGTGGTGAAACAGGCTCTTAGTGTAGATTTATCTAACAGATGTATCTATACTATACCTTCTGTTTTGATAGTACCTATCACAGTTAGATATAATCATTAGAAGGTACAAATACTAGTACTTGTAGTATTTTATTGTTTGATGAACTGAACAGAATCCCCAAATTCTGGAGCAGGGATGTTGCGGATCCACTTTTTTCCACATCCGCGGATGCGGATGCGGATTTTAAGAGGCTCACATCCGCGGATGCGGATGCGGATCTGTATAAAAAACTTAAGTGTTGGGTTGGTAGAATTAAAAAAACATAGTAGCGCGAGTCATATCTTGCCAGTTGTCACAACAAAACAGTAGCGAGCTGCGTCACCGGCACCGATTCACCGAAGGCCGAAACTAAATTACCGCTTTCCTATTGGTCAATCAGCGCGCGCGGTCGATACGTGCCATTCGCCGGGCCCTCCCCTTTCTTTCATGTCGCGACCTGCTACACATTCGCATCCGCTTCAGCTCCGCATCAATTTATGCGGATGCAGATGCAGATGTCGAAATTGATGCGGATGCGAATATTCGCAACATCCCTGTTCTGGAGTGGCATTGGAGGTCTTCTGGCTGCTATCATTATAGCTATTATAGCTATGAATATCATGATAAATGATACATGTTTTACATCTTGTCTATAGGTGAACTGATTGAACAGAATCAGGATGGCCTCGAATATTCCTCCGAAGAAGAGAATGAAGACATCAAAGACACGGCCGCGAATCTCGCGTCTAAGCAGAGAAAAGAGTTGGCCAAAGTAGATCATTCCAGCTTGGAATACTTGCCGTTCCGGAAAGCTTTTTACACTGAGGTATTTATAAATACAACAAGCATTGCCTTAGATTGTGACACCTTTGTGAGTTGTTGGTAATAAAACTATAGCTGAATAGTCCAATTTTTTTTTCTGTGTGACATGCTTTGAGAGGCAAAGGTCAAGTGTATAATCAGCCAAACGGTACCTTAGCACTGTAGAACCATTTCGCAATCAACATCGGAGTACTTTGACACGGACAGACAAATAACAATCATACTCATACTCATACTCGTTTATTCATAATACTTATAGTTATTACATGTCATTTTTAATTTACAATTTTAATAAACTGGAGGACCAATAAAATAATAAAACATTTTTTTTTTATTTAATCATAAAGCTGTAGGCTTTGACTGCCAGGAAAAGAGTTCGTCGAATGTATAGAATGTGTAAGAGCTGAAGGCGACGGCCATCCGATCACTTATTGCGATAAGGTCCAGTGGCTCAGGGCGCCATTTAGTTACTAAAATAGGGTGTCGTAAAGGAAGGCATTATTCATCCAGTAGGCACTCCATCCTTAATGATTTTCTTCAGTAAATGCCTTTTCAAAACGAAATTCCTAGTCACTTTTTTTAACGAATCTAAAAATTTTAGGTAAGTGAACTAGCTCGAATGAGCCCAGAAGAAGTGGAAGCCTACCGTACCGAGCTAGAAGGTATCCGCGTGAAAGGCAAAGGCTGCCCCAAACCGATAAGGACGTGGGCACACTGCGGCGTCAGCAAGAAAGAGATGGATATACTGAAGAAGCTCAACTTTGAAAAACCTACGCCTATACAGGCGCAGGCGATACCGGCTATAATGTCTGGAAGGTGCAGTTTGACCTTTTTAAATATTTATTTTGAATTTTAACCTTTTGAACGCCAAGCTGAGCTAAATAGTAAAGCTAATTTGAATTCTAAGCCTTTGGTAAAAACAGTGGCGTAGCTAGGTAACCAAGGGCCCTGGTGCAAATAAAAAAATGGGGCCCCACTACTATCTAAACTGGTTATGTTTTTATAATAATAGTTCCATCGAGATTTTCTGGTAAGGATTCGAGGGCCCCCTGAGCTTGAGGGCCCCGGGGCACTGCCCCGCCTAGTCCCTTGGTAGCTACGCCACTGGGTAAAAATCGCTTTTAAACTTAGACAGGCGTTCTAAATCTTGCATGAAGTTTCTGTGACTGGACTTGAAATTTTGTCAGACAAGTTGTTTAAAAAAAGTAACAAATAATAATATTTTTACTGTTAAAAAATAAAAACTTTCAAAACGCTCAGTATCTCACACATTATCGCGTTCTCTGTCATATTTTGCTACTAAATTGGCCCAAAGCCGAGTTTTTCTTTGTTTTTTTTATTATTACTAAATTTACATACACATTTTACATTAAAATGAACACCATACATTAATATAATCTTCAAAGCTTCATTTATCTACTAATCGATTACTCCGCTGTTATCAGGGACCTAATAGGCATAGCGAAGACGGGCTCCGGCAAAACCCTTGCCTTCATCTTGCCCATGTTCCGGCATGTACTGGACCAGGCGCCGCTCGAGGACTCGGACGGTCCCATCTCCCTCATCATGACTCCGACGAGGGAACTGTGCATGCAGATCGGGAAGGATATAAGGAAGTTTGCCAAGTCCTTGGGGCTGAGGGTTGTGTGTGTTTATGGAGGCACTGGCATCTCTGAACAGGTAAGTGTTAGGAAGGTCTTAAAAGCGTACAATCGCCAGCCCCAACTCCATCTTAAGTATGATCGCGGGCAGGATGGATTGTGACTATATGACGCATTGTGGGGAACTACATGCCCCCACCTGTGTAATAATGTGGTAAGATTGTATGTACCTACTTTGCTGTGCCCCATCTTACGTTTATTGTATGTGTTGTGTGTATGTAATTGTAACTAACCCCTTAGTGTAAGTATAGTACTAACAACATATGTGTCACTTAGTTACATGAATTAAATGGATTTTATATTATTATTATAAAATACAGAGATATTTACGGCTATGACAAGCTTCATTAATAAGTATTTATGTATGTAAAACTCGTTATTGTGCAAAATAAACATAAAACAAATACAATTGACAAACACCGAGATACATTGAGATAAAAATAGCGGAAGAATGGTCACGTTCCTATATTACGCACTCGACCAATCTGGCAGTAAATCTAGTCCTACCACACATTTATTCACGCAAACATGTTACTATGACACGCCAATAGGAAAAGAAAGAATTACGAAAATGGCTAACGCGTGAGCTAGACGAAGTATATATTTTTTTGTAAACAGACCATAAAAAAAGCTTATC
Organism: Pandemis cinnamomeana; assembly: GCA_932294345.1. NCBI lineage: Eukaryota > Metazoa > Arthropoda > Insecta > Lepidoptera > Tortricidae > Pandemis > Pandemis cinnamomeana. The sequence continues at coordinate 5,210,491 of OW028715.1, read as the reverse complement.
CTTATTGCCGTCGCCTTCAGCTCATGTGAAGAAAACCTGCGCTATGCATTTGTTTTTCGTTCCAAGTTTGAAATGTACGTTCCTTATTTCCAGATAGCGGAGTTGAAACGTGGCGCGGAGATGATAGTGTGCACGCCGGGCCGTATGATTGATATGTTGGCGGCCAACTCGGGCCGCGTTACAAACTTGCGTCGAGTGTCCTACATTGTTCTTGACGAGGCTGACCGCATGTTTGACATGGGCTTTGAACCACAGGTAAGATAAAAAGCCGCTGTTATACACTTGATAAGCCTTGGCCAGCCAAGAGTGTGAACTAGACCTTAAACTCCAAAATTTGATTTTTCCGCTCACACTAACAGATTGATTTCAAAGTGAGTGGAGAGGTATCATACGAATTTCGAAAATCTCGAATCGAATTTTAGAGTAGCCCCTCTGGTCTTTGGCATGGGTTGTGTGGTAGAGGAACTTGGTGTTCCTCCGATCGAGTGTTTGGTAACAAACCAAGCTGGTGCGATGAGTTCAATGCTCGCTCTATAGGTGATAAAGTTAAGTAAATGACCTGTTGTATGTAGTAGTGTACAGAACTGATATGGGACTTAAGTCATTTTTCTAATTTGGAACGTCAATTTGTCTATTCACACACGCTACTCACACATACAAAAGGTCATTTACTTAAGTTTTTCACCTATACGTCTTATGCTCCTGATTGGGGGATATTTCTTCACTGTCACCTCTACATTTAACCGACCAATCACTTTAGTTAAACTGCGTGTTTTTTGTTGGCAGGTAATGAAGATAATCGACAACATCCGGCCTGACAGACAGACTGTGATGTTCAGCGCGACGTTCCCTCGCCAGATGGAGGCGCTGGCGCGAAGGATACTCCAGAAGCCCATCGAGATACAGGTGAGGTTTACATTGAAATTATATAAAAACGGCTGAAGTCAATAACAACATTGACTAGTTCTAATTAAAGAAATAAATTATGTGTGACATACATATATTAGCATAAAAATTGGAAATGTTGCGAACGGCGCCACTATCGACTAGGTCAGTGGTTCTAAACCGGTGGTCCGCGGACCACTGGTGGTCCCTGGAAGCATCCAAAGTGGTCCGCGGGGCCAATCTAATTAGTAATTAGATAAATGACAACCCGACACAACGCGTGAATGTGCAATTCCATCCATTGGGGCCGATCGAAGCCATACGTTAGATTTTTTGTAGTTACTTAGGTGGTCCATGGCAAGACAAAATTTTTGTCAAATGGTCCCTCATGTCTGAAAGGTTAAGAACCACTGGACTAGGTCCTGTCACTTCAGCTGTTTTTATAGTATAGCTTTCGCGGATTCACATTATTTAGGATTCATTTTAATTAGCTGTATTTTCATGCCTGCTTAATTCATTACCAGTTTTTCTAAACTCTTCTTTTAAAGCATTGACATAGATGGGTCTCATGGATGCCATAATAAACGGGAACAATAAATACTAGACATCCTGGACATAGATCCGGAAAACGCCACTTTTATTAACGTTTCTATAAACCTAACGTACGATTTCTCTAAGCACTACGGTATCCATAGACTTGAAATGAAATAATGTCGCTAATATTTTTTACCGTTTCATGAAGCTCCAAGTATCAATTTTACAAGTTTAATCTAGCAGCATTGGTCAAAGACTCAACCATTGATTGGATGTTAGAACTAATGTTGCTACTTTACACTTGTAAAATGGTAAGGGTTCGTCCATACATTCACACTTTTATAATTTTTGCCCCGCCCCCCCCGTTTGTCAAACGGCTTACTATGAAAATTGCAATTATTTTGTTCGTGTGTCACAAATCGTCAGACAAATGCATCCCTCTGAATGTGTGTCGGATGGATGGTTATGGATGGATGGAGGGCTGCTGATCGTCCAATTAGATAAGTTGACTGTTGTTAACAGGTGGGAGGGCGAAGCGTGGTCTGCAAAGACGTGGAACAGCACGTTGCCGTGTTAGAAGACGACGCCAAGTTTTTCAAACTCCTGGAACTCCTGGGGTTGTACAGCCAGCTCGGCAGCATCATAGTGTTCGTGGACAAGCAGGAGAACGCCGACAGCCTGCTTAAGGACCTGATGAAAGCTTCGTACTCCTGCATGAGCTTACATGGAGGTATGTCGAATATAAAACCTCTGTAATTCAAACTTGAACTTCCTTTCTTGTGTTAAATGTTGTGGCGAAGATCTTAGAGTTTTATTATAGAACAGTTAAATATGTCTGAGATCGAGATGACAGTTTCTTTGGTGAAGTTAGTGGCACTTGAGGTGAATACCTCTAATGTGTCCAAGGGCGTCGCCAGCCGATGGCGCAGGGGGGGGGGGGGGCAAGTTGACTGTACCTACTACAATTTATACTTTTCTCATTCTCTATGACGATATAAAGACTTAGGACTTTGGTTGCATTATATTTGGCAACTTTTTTAGAATCTCTAGGGGGGGGGGGGCGGCTGCCCCTCCCTGCCCCCCCTTGGCGACGCCCTTGAATGTGTCTAATCTAATCTCCCATGGTGTTGCTGGTGTCTACGGGTGAGGTGTTCACCTTCTCGTGATCGTTTTGCTCGTTTGCTGCCCCATATTCTTATAAAAACAGCTATTTTGTGGTAACATGGATTGGGTTTTCATTACCTATTGATTAAGACTAGTATTTGATAACTATTGACTTAACACTTACAATTTATCAACAGATTTTACAAGTTAGAACAGTTTTGTTGAGACTTAAAATTATAACTTTCATCATATTGTCTACCACAGACCATACTACAGGTTTCATATTTCTTTACAGGTTGCTGTGTGACTTCAACATTAAGTTGTTACCCTGTTATTCCATTATGTTCAGACGAATTTATTTTATATTTGAATGCATTACATAAATCTTTAGCTCGTAGGGAACTGACAATATATGGCAATAACATAAGCTGCCCGGTATGGAAAGAACGCGCGCGATTCTGAATTTTTCCTTTGAATAATAGAAAACAAACATTTTAAAAATGCAAAGGACTTGTTATGCAAATTCTGATGTCATGCTGAGGATTCATATTATTGTTTAAGAGATAACTTTGACTTTTTCCGTTTGTCTTAAATTTGAATAAAGTTTGAAATGGAGATTTGTATAGTTCAAGCGATCGAAGTCTCCACAGACAAAATCGCGGGCGACAGCCGGTATTTCATAACCATAAAAAGTGTAAAGTCTGAGTTCAACCGTATCAGCTTCCAAGTTTTATGTGACGCGTTCAACTGTCATCGTGCACTCCGTCGATTATGCAATATATTAACGCGTGCCTGTTACAGGGATTGATCAATTCGACAGGGACTCGACCATCGTTGATTTCAAGAACGGCAAAGTGAAGCTGCTGGTGGCCACCAGCGTGGCGGCGCGCGGGCTCGACGTCAAACAGCTCGTGCTGGTCGTCAATTACGACTGTCCCAATCATTATGAGGACTACGTGCATAGGTGAGTTGTCCCAGTCATTATGAGAGCTACGTGCATAGGTGAGTTGTCCCAATCATTATGAGAGCTACGTGCATAGGTGAGTTGTCCCAATCATTATGAGGACTACGTGCATAGGTGAGTTGTCCCAATCATTATAAGAGCTACGTGCATATGTGAGTTGTTCCAATCATTATGAGGGCTACGTGCATAGGTGAGTTGTCTAAATCATTATGAGGGCTACGTGCATAGGTGAGTTGTCCCAATCATTATGACGGCTACGTGCGTAGGTGAGTTGTCCCAATCATTATGAGGGCTACGTGCTAGGTGAGTTGTCCCAATCAATATGAGGGCTACGTGCATATGTGAGTTGTCCCAATCATTATGAGGGCTACGTGCATATGTGAGTTGTCCCAATCATTATGAGGGCTACGTGCATATGTGAGTTGTCCCAATCATTATAAGAGCTACGTGCATATGTGAGTTGTTCCAATCATTATGAGGGCTACGTGCATAGGTGAGTTGTCCCAATCATTGTGAGGGCTACGTGAATGGTGAGTTGTTCCAATCATTATGAGGGCTACGTGCATAGGTGAGTTGTCCCAATCATTATGAGGGCTACGTGTGTGAGGGTTACTTGTATGTTTACGTGTAAAATTATCTAAAGTCAATAAAGGAGCTTGAAACCAAAGTCATGGAAACCTTGAAACTAAAATAAGAGGAATGGGAAGGTAGCGAAAAATCTCACGTAATTTATGCTGTACCTTTCACTTATTGACCTTGACTTTTAGATGCGGGCGCACTGGCAGGGCGGGCAACAAAGGTTTCGCCTGGACGTTCCTAACTCCAGAACAAGGCCGGTATGCGGGCGACGTGCTCCGTGCGATGGAGCTGAGCGGCGCAGTTGTGCCGCCCACCCTACGTGCCTTGTGGGACACGTATAAGGACGCTCAAGAAAAGGACGGCAAGAAGGTTCATACCGGAGGAGGATTTAGCGGGAAGGGTGAGTGAATACGAAAGTGTTTGTTGTTTGAAGTGACTCTTTGGTGCGGTTTTGCCTACGATTAGATTCCTCACCCGCCATAGAATGTTCTCACAGTAAACAACCATGATTTTTTTGTCAATTCAATATAACGTCACTGATATTTACTGTGTAGCTTGGCGTGCGTGTTGGATTTTAGCCAACAAATAAATTAGATAATTGTTGTTGCCCAGGGTGCCCTAAGTGTTCTAAGTCTTTTTGCCGCTTGCACATACAAGGTTATCCAGCTCGCATGGGACACTAGTTATTCTATATCTGTATATGGTTCTTTCTATCAATTTTTGATGATTTATTGAACCAAGTACCAATGCGTTGCAGGCTTCAAGTTTGATGAATCGGAAGCGCAAGCGGCGACGGAAAAGAAGAAGTACCAGAAAGCGGCGCTCGGCCTCCAGGACTCTGACGACGAGGACGTAGAAGGCGACCTCGACCAGCAAATAGAAACGATGCTGGCGGCTAAGAAGATTGTCAAAGAGATCAAGGTTAGAATAAACTTAGAATATATTACTTCGAGATAATTTTGACTTTGTCTGCGTAATTCGCAATTGACATGTCGCTATCTCGCGGGAGCTTCGAACTTTTCCGGGATAAAAAGTAGCTTCTGTTTTAATCTAGGGTACCAGCTACCATCGTTAAAAAATTAGATCCAAATCCGTTCAGTCGTTTCAGCGTAAAGAAGAAACAATCATACTCACTCACATCGTCACATTCGTCACGTCCATCCATCCATCCATCTATCTATCCATCCAACCATCCTCACAAACTTTCGCATTTATAATATTAGTAGGATATCCTACCTGTACATATGTACAGGTCGATTTACAAGAGCTGGCACGAATGAATTAAACGAAGTAATGTAACTTGTCACTGTATGAGTGAAGTTCTTGTACAGGGGCCTCCTAATATTTTGTAAATAAGTACATCAAGAAAAAATAAACCACAACCTGTATTTAATCATTTTTTTATACATAGTGCCTTATTCATAAACGTTCTAAAGGCTTCTGCTAACTTTAGCGATCGTTTGTCATTATCTGTGAAAGGTAAATGCCAAAGCGACAGATAAGGACAGACGATTGCAAAGTTTGCAAAAGCCTACAGAGCGTTTATGAATAAGGGGGATAGTATTTATCATTCACTCATTCAACCCATTCGCGTCAGCTCTTGTGAATCGCCCCGTAGTGATCGTAACGATGTGTATTGTTGTGTGCAGCCGGGCGTGGGCGCGGGCGGCGCGGGCGCGGGCGCGGGCGCGGGGGGCGCGGGCGCCGACGTCAAGCTGGAGCTGGCGCGCCGCCTGGCCTCGCGCATCAACCTGGCCAAGGGGCTCGGCGCCGAGCACAAGGGCGCCACGCAGCAGGCCGCCGAGGCCATACTCAAGGGCGCGCCCTCTGCGCACACGCTCATCACGGTCAGTACACGTACCATAGACCAAACAGCCAGAGTGGAAACGTCATACGGTTTGTATGAAATAAAATCACGCTAAGCCGAAATTGGCTATTGCGGCCAGTGGCGTAGCTAGGTAACCAAGGGCCCTGGTGCAAATAAAAAAATGGGGCCCCACTACTATCTAAACTGGTTATGTTTTAATAATAATAGTTCGATCGAGATTTTCTGGTAAGGATTCGAGGGCCCTCTGAGCTTGAGGGCCCCGGGGCACTGCCCCGCCTAGTCCCTAGGTAGCTACGCCACTGATTGCGGCACTCTTGATTGGCAAGTCGAAAGTCGAAAGGGTTAATAAAGTTGTTAAGTTGCTAGTATGATTGATGTTACGGATATTTGATCCTATCCCACGGGGGTAGGAGACTACTTTAATACTTATCAATGGGATATAGACCGCGTTAATCTTTAACGAGCTCCCGATATTTCGACGCAGTTTCATGCGTCATAAATTTAATTTAACCACCTTTATTTTAAGTCAACTAAAGAGCACTTAAGTAACTTTTACGCAACTGACAGTGTCAAAAAGTAGTTTAACTATCGAGTGACACTAAATGGCGCTAAGAGGATCATTTTATCGTAGTTCCAACAGCTGAAAAGTACATTTTGGGGTTCGATTCTAAAGGCCATAGTTGTAAATTAGCCTTGGCATTCAAATCGTCTCAGTAGTACAGTCACCAAGTATTCAAAATGAGTTGTTTATTATAATGCAATTTAGCTAAACGTCTAAGTCGTGAAATACACAAGTACCTAACCATAATGACTCAATGAGGTATTCTACGATATATATTTTTAATTACGACATTAAGACGTTTTACATCTAAGTCATTCCGTCTACTATGGTTTATAGTATTAAGAGTGTACATGCCAAGACATTTTGCTACTCGGTTAATATGTAAATAGGTGCTCTACTAGCCAGGGCTAGCAAGTAAGGCCTTCAGAACGCAACCCACATTTTCTTATCCACCCTCGAATGCCGTTCATGTTCTATCCAGGCTAAGACAGTAGCGGAGCAGCTAGCGGCGAAGCTGAACACGCGTCTCAACTACCAGCCGCGCGACGACAGCGCCAACGAGCCCGCAGAAGAAGTCTTCCGCAAATACGAGACGGAACTGGAAATCAATGATTTCCCGCAGCAGGCGCGCTGGCGGGTCACAAGCAAGGTCAGTGCTGTTGCAACCACCACGGAAGAGAAGAAGGCCATTAATTGGGAATGCATGATTATTTTAATAGTGCTTGATGATTTTTCTATTGATAACCCTGAGCTACAGAAAAAAGTTAGAGTTTTCCGTTGAGCTATATATTTTATAAAAATAAAAACATATTACTCGGTCTCTTGTCGGCCCCGTATCGGCTGATAGAAGTAAGTCCACAACAACACAATTAAAAAAAAATGTGCACTTTGTTTGGTGGTTGTACAGTCAGGTGTAATAATATGTCTCAAAAACAGTCTCAAAAACAAGTACCATACGCTCTTACACCAGCGTAATAAGGTCGTGGGACGTATTTTTGAGATGTTCCTATCGATACTTATTTTTGCACTTGACCGTACAAAGTTATACGGGAGCGGCACCTCCCCGCACAACGGGCATGCGAAAGCAGAGTTCGAAGGGACGACTGCAGCTACGCATGCTCTGGTCCAAGCCTGGAACCAAGCTTGGTCGTGCGCTTAAGCTAGACTTCCGAGCATAGCGGCCCCGGCGTCAGTAATGCGCCGACACCCGCTGTGACAGACCGATAGTATTATGTAGTATGAAAATGTATGAAGGAACTGCCGGTACGACTGACGCTTTGCTCGGAAATCTAGCTTCATCCATCTACCAGACGCCTCCGCCACTCACTCCTCTTTCCCGCGAGTTATGCCACCGATATGCGGCACAAAAAGCATTACCTACTTCTGCTGAATCAAGTTCACCTTTGTTATAATTATAATCTCTTAAATACACTGTCGCGAACAGGAATTAAAGCCACTTGACATTGTTCGGAAATTATCAATGACTGATTCTACCGACTAGCTGACAGCTAGCCGATTTGCTTTACACGGCCGAGTTACAAATATTGATAAGTGACTCAACATTCCCGGTTCGCGACTGTACAGGCGTCGTACTTTTAATGTCTTCGATCACGATAAGCACATTGTTGTTACACAGATCAATAATAACAGATCAATTATTTTACAACTAGGTATTATAATCTCAACCCTAAATCCAAGCTAATAGGAGAGACACATGGCGAATTATTGATAGCAAAATGTGATTTATGTTCATTAGTTTTGCCAGACATGTTTACTTGTTATGTCTTGGGGTCGGTTCTTTCTGATAACCTTAGCACTTAAATGCACGTTGCAATCCTATGCAACACTCAGTCCGCATTGTATCATTGTACAAAATGCTGTTGAAGTTGGCTCTTATTGGTGCCTTAGTATTCTTCTGTGTTAAACTCTTTAATAGGCGGAAGTGTTATCATTATGTTTAGGTGAGAATTTTTAATGTTATAGAAGGGACGAAGGGTAATTTGTTTGCGATAGTAAAAGATATGAAATAAGAAGAACCTTACTGTTTTTTTGTACTTTTTATGAGCTTGACATCTTTTTTGGCCACAATAGTGTGAGTGTTCATTGTACGAAGTAGATTTTTTAAGCACTGACAATAAATGCTTAAGTATAAACTGGAGAGCAAAGAAATCATGCAGATTAGCTTCCCTAACGAATGCCCAACTCTATCTCAGCTCTGTCTCTATTGTCACTTTGAAAATGAAGGGAACAATTGTGAAGTGAAGTAGAAGCCCCTTTAATGTCACATTACCTACAACCATAATCCACTATCTAACATCTTTTGTTTTGTCCCTAACTGACCGCTCGGTCACTACTACGCGCGGCCCTGCGGCGATCGTTTTCACAGTTCATTGCGCGTGCCAAGTAACCAATGTGAAAATATATGTACCTACCTCCGACAAACTCCTAGGCTTGTCTTATGCTCGAAATCGCATTCATCATTTCTTTCTGTTCACGGTAGATAGAGATGAATACGGCTTCTAGTTTCACAGTATCTCCGCTGACATTGCTATGAAAGCGAACACATTTTCACTCTTCAACGTTCTATTTCCAGGAGGCATTGGCCCTGATCAGCGAGTACTCCGAAGCAGGCATCACAGTCCGCGGCACGTACGTCCCCCCGGGCAAGAATCCGCCCGAAGGCGAACGGAAGCTGTACCTGGCAATAGAAAGCTCCCAGGAACTAGCTGTGGCTAAAGCCAAGTCGGAGATCACCCGTCTGATCAAGGAGGAACTGCTGAAACTGCAGACCTCTGCCCATCACATGGTCAACAAGGCTAGATACAAGGTCTTGTAGGATTAAATGTCTGAAGTTGTAGCCTTGTGTTTTTTTTGCTTCCTTTTCACCTTTGAACTAGAGTATAATTTGTACGATTCTACACTCTGTCGGCTATAGCCGACATTGGCGACCAAAAGGCCACTCACTACAGGCCTAGCGCATAACTGAGTCCGTTCCCAAGGTATGGGAGGGGCGACTGAAGCAACGTGTCAAACGACGTATTATTTCAGTCGGGCGTCAGCCTTGCTGTCGTCAATGATAGGTGTTAATTGAACAGGTCGCTTCAAGTAAAATGCACACGGAATTTGAAACCAACTCTGCCCAGAAACGGACTCAGTTATGCGCTAGACATGTACCTACCTCTACATCTGAGACCTCTACCTACCTCATTGCTTGGCGTCTCTCAAAAGAAGACGCCATCTACCACATTAAAATATCTACCTAAAACATTTTCCTAGATATGAAACCTAGCTAATTTGATTTGTCGCCCCCACAGCATGTACAGTGAAATATACTGAATCGCTTTCACTGTGGAACTTTGTTACTGCAAATGTTACGACTTACCATACACCTGCCAAAGAAATTAATGCAAAATATAGAGTATGAGAAAAGGTTCCAAAGAGCTTGGTGATCCAGTTTCTTCGACCGCATAAGTTACAAACGTTGCTCGTCCGCTGCCAGCTGTGCCAAAGCTGACACTTGGTAACATATGACATATAATGATAAGCGAATACTCTTATATATAACTCGGGTGCATCTACTCTGAATGGTATTGCGATGAAGTTATGATCAGGCGTTTGAGAAATAAGTAAGTAAAAAATATGTATCAAAGAACAAATTTATTAATCTACCGTAGGACGGTCTCACAGTAAACGTCAGTATAATATTTCTTGCCAATTCAATATGACATCCAGTGGCGTAACCATAGGGTGGCAGGAGTGGCAAAATGCCACGGGCCCCTAGCTCTACGGGCCCCCCAACTGGCCTGGTTTAGATCACAGAAGGGAAGCTGATGCACTTCTTTATATTGAGGAAGGAGCCCCATCTGACAAATTTGCCGCGGGCCCCAGGCGTTACAGTTACGCCACTGATGATATCGCTATGACATTTACTACGAAAAGGAATTTAGTGGTTAGAAATCACAAAAAAGAAATCAAACTCAAACTTTGTCAAGCAAACCGCTTGACTTTAGCTGAGCACGCGCACACCGCGACGCGTCATAAACTCCTCATTTTGTGGAATTTGTGGTTCGCAGAACTCTGTCTTTACGTTTATTTGAGTCGAGGCATTATAATGTTATAATTAGGTTTCGTTCCTGAGATAACGCTTATCATTCTGACATTTGTGTTAGGTATACCTATTGTCGGATTAATCCTTTTTATAAGTTTCGCAAATAAACTTAGGTATAGGTAAAGTAGACATTCAAGAATGCGACGTGAAAGGGCTGAGATAATACTTATCAGTCACGCAATCGCACTCTTGCAATGCTTAGGTTTTGGGTTCCAATAAAAATAAATATTATAATCCAAACAAAAATAAGGCAGATAAAAGTTTTGTAAACACCTGAGGTAAACATAATAAAAACAGTAGGTACATTTCTAGAACATTGTTTTTACGCATTTAGCCGCTTATCTTAATCACGACAGTCTTAGGAGTATAGACGGCCAATCAGATACCTATATAAGAGCTGTCTTAGTGCTCATGAATAACTGAACAGGATATAGACTGCTGTGATCATCTGACGGTAATTGTATTTACCTAGCATATCCTTATACGAAACAAGCGAGATACACGTGAGAGGCATGTAAACAGAATGTATATGTGTGTGCCTTAGCCCCTTCTGTTACCACCTCATTCACTTCTATATGAAATATACTAATACTTACCTGGTTTATCAGTTTTAGTGCTTCGCACCGCCAGCTCCCTCGTAAATCGCTGGTGGAAACGCATTCTATTTCGCATCACTCCGCTACTACCTTGAATAGCTCTAGTGTATCCAAGAGCCTTAATGTCGGCGTCAAATTATTAAACAGCACGACCTTAGCTTAAACCAACTCATAGGTTGAACAGAGGCTAGCGGGGTCAGTAACTCTGTAGAACCCCTAAAATTGCACAAAGGGTTAAGTATCATTCCTCCTTTATTATCCGGACGGCTGAGGATTTAAATTCCCTGCCTGCGTCTGTTTCCTGAATTTTAGGAATTCCCTGCCTGCATCGTGTTCTCGTGCTTTCTGAATGTTATAATCGAGCTGTCTTCAAATCAAAGGCTAAAGGCATTCGCTTGGCAAGCGTCTTCTTTTTTAGACTACATCTTAGCTTAACTAGGTACCTAGTTGCAGGCGGTTGTAACGCTTCATGGCCAAATACAAACGTTTTTGGCGTTTTAGTCTCGCAGGTTCTCGTAGGTTCGACGGGCGGAGCGGAATAATAATCACGTAGTTGCCAAATACTTGATTTAATGAAACTTAGTTAACAATATTAGTAATATATAAAATCGTGGCGCGTGCGTCCATGCGCGTGCCAGGGAAGTCTCAGAGAGAGAAAAAAAGAGAGAGAGTGAGATGTTTCATCTCACTCACTACGGCAAAAATGTTGCTGGCTTAAATAAACATAAGTCCGGATTCACACAGGTGGAAGTTACGCTTAATACTAATATGGTACAAACTTTTGGAATTAGAAGTAATTAAAATATGCTTTATAATCATAATTATAAATATACGTATAGCACAGAAAGGCGGAACGCCACACCACCCCCCCACGGAGAAGGATAAGTGCCTAAAAGTAAAAGAAATCCTGGTGCTTCCCAAATTGCACACAACGACCGGATCGTGTTACACTAGGCCGTGAGTTAGGGGCGACAGTATCTGCAGGTGAAGGTCCAAGTTCCTGAGGTAGGTCTGAAGGAGATAAGTCAGCTGCAGATGGGTCGGCTGTAGGACGTTCCTCGTTGTCAGATTGACAAAAAGCGGGTTTGACGCGGTTTACGCTCACCACAACCTGTCTGCCCTTGATGTCCAGGGTCAGGGTCTTCCCGTCGGCAGAACGCTGTAATATAGCGTAAGGACCGGTGTAAGGAGGTTGTAGTGGGCGCCGTACCGTATCATCCCGTAAGAAAACGTGAGAGGCAGTAGATAACGACTTAAATATAAAGACAGCTGGATTGGCGTGACGTGAGGCTAGTACTGGTCGCACAGCTGACATCTTACGACGTAGCTGCACAACAAAATCAGCAGGGTCGCCGGGACGGTCTGCGTCAGGGGCGGGAGCCAACATTTCTCCCGGCAAACGCAGCGTTTCGCCATACAGCATTTCTGCCGCTGTAGATTTTAAGTCTTCTTTATATGCCGTTCGCATTCCGAGTAGGACGAGGGGAAGTGCCTGTGTCCACGATTCTGTGTGGCACATGAGAGCGGCCTTCATTTGGCGATGTACGCGCTCGATCATGCCGTTTGCACAGGGGTGATAGGCGGTCGTCCTAATGCGCTTGGTTGCGCAAGTTTCCATGAGTCGGCGAAACAGATCGGACTCAAATTGGGTGCCTTGGTCTGTTGTTATGACGGAAGGCACACCAAAACGCGATATCCACTCTCGGATGAGAGTGTCTGCTACCTCCTCGGCAGTGATGGAACGCATCGGCCAAGCTTCAGGCCATCGTGAGACTCTGTCAATAGCAGTGAGGCAATAACGATATTCGTTGCAGACAGGCAAAGGTCCCACGATGTCAATGTGGATATGCCTGAAACGACCTGAAGGTTGGTCGATGGTGGCGCGGGGAGCCGAGATGTGCCGGGATACCTTCGCGCGTTGGCAGGCAGTGCAAGCCTGGGCCCACTGTCGAACGTCCTTCCTAATCGACGGCCACACGTAGCGATCGACTAGAAGGCGAGTGGTTGTTCGTACACCTGGGTGACTCAAGTTATGAATCTTGTCAAACACCGCACGGCGAAATGGAAGGGTCAAGTAGACGCGAGGCTTGCCAGTGGACACGTCACATAGCACGGAAACATTCGTGCCTGGAATGGTAACCTGGCTAAATGTAAGGCTAGAATTACCTTGACGCAAGCTCGCGAGTTCTTGATCCTTATCTTGCGATTTGGAGAGGACCTCGTAATCTTCCTCCAACGAAATGGCCTCTACCCGGGACATAGCGTCGGCGACGACATTGTCCTCGCCTCTTATGTACCGAATGTCGGTTGTAAACTGACCTATGAATGATAACTGGTTCAATTGCGAAGGCGGAAGTTTTTCTCGACGCTGTACGAAAGCGTACAGCAAAGGCTTATGGTCCGTGTAAATCGTAACGTGTTGGACCTCGAGTATGTGACGGAAATGTTGTACGCTTTCGTACACCGCCAATAATTCTCGATAGTAAGCTGGCCATTGTGTCCGCTGGGGAGTCAACTTCTTGCTGAAAAACGCCAGCGGGCACCATTGGCCGTCCACCATTTGCTGAAGGCAAGATCCAATATGGACACTTGATGCGTCCGTAAACAGGCCAAGGGGTACGCCGTTAACCGGATGCTGCAATAGAGTCGCGTTCGAAAGGCTAGATTTGCAAGCTTCAAAGTGTACGAGGAGCTCAGGTGACCATATAAATGGCTTAGCACCTTTGCCGTTGGTAGCGACGACAGCTTCGATTAGGGGCGCCTGAAACTGAGCGGCGTGTGGCACGAAACGGCGGTAGTAATTTAACATGCCGAGGAAACGGCGCACGCCCTGGACAGTCTTAGGAGGGGGAAAATCCAGAAGGGCTTGTATACGGTCTTGAGGAGGGCGCGTGCCTTCCGAGCTAATAGTAAAACCTAGGAAAACAACCTCGCTGGCACCAAACACACATTTCGAAGGGTTAACTACAACCCCATAATCCTGCAAGCGCTGGAAAAGGATTCTCAGGTGTTCCTTGTGAAGAGCCTCATCTGCTGAATAAATGAGGATGTCGTCCACATAAGGAAAAACAAAATCAAGACCCCGTGTGACCTCATCGATAAACCGTTGGAAGGTTTGTCCTGCGTTTCTCAACCCAAAAGTCATGTAAGGAAATTCGAAGAGGCCAAACGGGGTAACGATGGCCGTCTTGGGAATATCCTCTTCAGCAACTGGTATTTGATGATAGGCCTTCACAAGGTCAATTGTGCTGAATACCTTGGCTCCTGAAAGATTCTGGGCAAAGTCATTAATGTGCCGGACTGGGTAGCGGTCTGGTATGGTCCTGGCGTTCAGGGCGCGAAAATCGCCACATGGACGCCATGACTGGTCCTTCTTGAGGGTCATGTGTAACGGAGAGGACCAAGCACTTTGCGATGGTCGCGCCGTGCCGTTCTGAACCATGTCCTCGAATTCGCTTCTGGCGGCAGTCAATTTGTGAGGCGCCAAACGTCGAGGACGGCAAGAAGTTGGAGGTCCGTCAGTGGTCCGAATATGGTGCACAGTATTGTGCTTTATTACCCGGGGCAGTCCGGGAGGTTTAGTGACCTCAGGAAACTCTGCTAGCACTTGTGCAAAAACAGAGTCCTGGATGCTGATGGTCTTGACACTGGACTGATCGCTGGAGGCATCAACTGCAGTGATGGTTAAACCAGTAGTGCCATCAACTAATCTTTTAGCACGGCAGTCTGGCAGTAGGTGGTAGTGAGCTAGGAAGTCTGATCCTATAATGGCTGTGCTCACATCAGCAACCACAAACTGCCAAACAAAGCTACGGCGCAGTCCAAGGTCAAGTTTAAGGTTTACAGTTCCAAAGGTCTTGATTGTGCTACCATTAGCTGCCCTGAGTTCCCAGTCAGAAGTTTGCCTCTGATCTCGGATCCAGCGATAAGGGAAGCAGCAAAGTTCAGACCCGGTGTCAATTAAGAACTGGTGTTTGGTTACCTTGTCAGTGACAAATAGACGGCGGCTGTGGTCTACTGAGCAGCAATCAGGGTCCGTCTTTACTGATTGCTGGTTAAGTTTTCCGGCTTCCAATCACAGGGGCTAATGCACTTGGTAGCATTAGTGCCATATTTCTTATGGTACCAGCACCGTTTGGCTACCGGGGTACCACTTCGGCTATTGGTTTGTGAGGCAGTTCGGTGTCTAGATCTGCCACGAGGCTGCGAAGCAGTAAAATCCATAAAAAGTTTATTAAGTTGGATCAAAAGTTCTTTGATCGAGGGGTCTTCAGTAGGTCTGCTGTTTACTGCATAAACCTTCGAAGTACCAGGTGTCACCTCGATAATTTTGTCTGCAAGCTCAGCTAATTTTTGCAAGCTGAGGTCCTCTTGTGCAGCCAAAATCGCTTGTACCTGATTGGGCAATCGACGCATCCATAGCTGTCTGATGATGGTATCGTCCTTTGATTTCCCAGCGAGAGATTGAAGGCGCCGCAGAAAGGCTGTAGGCTTCCGGTCCCCCAGCTCCTCATCGCTGACCAGACGTTCTACACGCTGCTGTTCAGATGTAGATAACCTGCGAATAAGCTCTTGTTTCAGGATCTGGTACTTGTTTTCAGGCGGAGGATCCATAACAATATCCTCAATTTCGCCAATTAATCTCTGGTCTATTGTGCTGACGACATGGCTGAACATAGTCACGTCACTTTTAATTCCTGCCAGGTGAAATTGGGCCTCCGCCTGTGCAAACCAGACTGCGGGTCTATCTGCCCAAAACGGTGGCAGCTTCACTGATACTGCATTCACTTGTGGTGGTTTCTCCTCGCGTTGTGTTGGCTGTGTAAGAAGGCGTGCCTCGAGTACAGCATTTTGTTGCCGCAGGATTTCGAGCTCTGCACGCAGGTCCTCATCCATCTTGGTAAGTATGCAACCTAGGAAACACCAAAACCGTGCGCAAAAGATGTTAGTAGGCTTACCCTTCCCCGTGAGATGGTAACAATCACACAAAACAATAATTAGTCATATACACAACACAGTAAAATTGTAAAACATTTTCCAAATACACCACAGAAAAATAGAAAATGAGCACACAATAAATGCAATAAAGGATAGCAATTAAATGTTAATTGCACAAAACTAAACAATGAACATAAACAATAGTTAGTGTTAAATACCATAAACCCAATAATTAAAAGTGGTTGAATAATGTGCGAGTTAGTCAGACATGAAAGTAACAAAGATAGTTAACTGTTATTTCAACAAAATCGAAAAGAATACGTAACGTACACGTAAGCTTTTATTCAGCTGTTTAAAAAGGTTAAATTTAGCAAATCACGAAACACGATGCAAGTTAGTATAAGAGTAAATGTCCAATTCAATTCAAAATCCAGTCCAATAAGAAAAATAAAAGTTTTACTTGCGTTCAGGAACTCAGTTGTCATGTGTCACCTGTCATCTGTCAGAATGACGTTCCGTTGCAGCAAAAGTCCGACGGAAAAATACGCCTCATATCTGTCAGTGTCACTGTGACAGGTTGGCTCGTTTTAGGCGGGTGGTCGATCGTTGACGTTTCCGGTTCCGGAAAAAAACCTAACCTAAAAGTCCGATGATGCACGATGACGAAAAGTGTTGAATGTTCGGAATGATTATGAATGAACTTGCTGTAAAACACACGCACTGATGATACTATAACGCACTATTAACACTACACTGAATTTAACGTGAAAAAGCTTCGTAATGAAGGTCGAATGAATACGATGAACTCGAGGTTTCGTCGGCCGCCAGATGCCGAAGTAGCAATCGAAGTGGAGTGATATGCACCCAATGCACACCGCGCCGCTGCAGGAAACAGGAATCCAATTGCAATGCAGGCCACGATGTAGTCTTCGACGCGTTGACTTAAGGTGTCGTAAGTCGAGGGTCACCACTTTGGCGTTTTAGTCTCGCAGGTTCTCGTAGGTTCGACGGGCGGAGCGGAATAATAATCACGTAGTTGCCAAATACTTGATTTAATGAAACTTAGTTAACAATATTAGTAATATATAAAATCGTGGCGCGTGCGTCCATGCGCGTGCCAGGGAAGTCTCAGAGAGAGAAAAAAAGAGAGAGAGTGAGATGTTTCATCTCACTCACTACGGCAAAAATGTTGCTGGCTTAAATAAACATAAGTCCGGATTCACACAGGTGGAAGTTACGCTTAATACTAATATGGTACAAACTTTTGGAATTAGAAGTAATTAAAATATGCTTTATAATCATAATTATAAATATACGTATAGCACAGAAAGGCGGAACGCCACACGTTTGCCTTTTTTCTACGCATATTCAGACGAGGTAAAGAATCAACAAACACTATTAACAAACATTGCATAGTGCAACGTAATCGGATGCATGCACGCCGACTGCAACTGTTTTATAATGTGCTCACGCCTTTAACTCACATACCTGCATGGAGAGTTCCTGCAAGATAAGGCTGAGCACACACCAGGGCACGTGGTTTACACCGCTGATAATTATTGTTAGTGCGTTATAAATAACACTGACAGGGTCTCGTGCGCAGATGATACACTGGGTTATCGGCGTTATCAGAGCGGGATGATTCCACGACAAACAACTGCGCTGTCTAAGAACAAAGAGGCGTATGTTTGGCGGTTGGCGCTTATGAACGGAAATAGACCTTAATTTGCTCAAGGAGCTCGAAGATTCTTTGTTGAGGAGGCAAATTTTAGTGGAGTATTAAGCGCAGTGGCGTAACTATAACGTCCTTCCTCAATATAAAGAAGTCATCAGCGTCCATTCTGTGCCCTAAACCAAGCCAGTTCGGGGCCCCGTAGAGCCAATAGGGGCCCATGGCATTTTGCCACCCCTGCCACCTTATAGTTACGCCACTGATTAAGCGAGATGGGTCAATTTTCTACAGCTTAGGTATGATGATTCCTAGCTTTCTTCTTGATGTTTGTTTGTTGTTTTAAAACGGAAAATTACTAATCAGTAAGTACGAAAACAAATCTTGTTATAAACACTTCAGACCAATGAGTAAGAACATCAGCTGTGGGCACGTGAGTGGGGGTTTGTTTTTGAAAGTTTTTAGATAAAATCGATTACCACGCCGGTATTAAATAAGTTAGCCTGAAATTTTGCATGGCTACTTCTGTAACTCACTAAGTGAGTCAGATGAAAATATAATAATCTAGGCCCTGATTTCTGAAACACATGTGTTTTGCCAAGGTATAGACAATTTTTTACCATTTTCGAGTGATCTTTTAGAATTACGGTGGCCCGGCTAGGACCGTCTTCGCGCGAGGGAACTCTTCAACGATTGGTCCGATTTACTTGAAATTTAGTAGGTACACTTATGTAAGCAGTACAACAGAGAAGAGACACAAGAGGTACAAGAGTTTACATACATACATACATACATACAACAATGCAAGTACAGTCAGCAAAAAAGCTTGTATTCAAAATGGAATTTTTAACTATAACTTTATTTCAATGTAAAGGACTCTATGATTATTAATACTAGAAAGATGAGATGATGTAATTTGGCATGAATGGATATTACTCCTATTTAGGCCAGCAAAGTGGAGAATTAAATTTACATAATACCTACTTAAGTCAAAATTTTGTTTGTAGCGTACCTACCTCCCCTACCATTAGCCAAATAAGTATGTATGTGGCCTACTACCCTAAGATTGAAAATACTTTGCACATCGGAAAACATAATGTCGTAAAGACGTGGCTGTAAACTTGAAAATTCGACTTTAGCGACATTTTCATTTGATAGGAAGTTGAATGAAAAGTGATAGACCAACTTGGCCGACGCGGACCCTAACTGAGGATTTTTTTTTTCACATTTGCCTCATAGAGCGCGACGTCGTCGCATAAGTTGTATAAAAAAATATTGCAGATTCGCAAATACCATTTCTTGATCAGCGATTCATTAGCTAAATATTGAGTTGTAATGTACAATTTTTTGTTAGCTACCGTAGCTAAATAGTTCCTTTTGAATACGTGAAAAAAACGAATTAAAAGGAAAAATTATGGAAGCAAATTAATGAGCATTAGTCCACCAAAACTTACCTATTTACACCCCGTGTCAAATTTGTATAACTGTTTCAATTCGCTCCCTTGCGTGGAGGAATAAAGACAGGGCGACTCCTCTGACCCACAAGAATTTCGGAAAATATCTTCTCATAAATATAATGACTTTTTAAAAGATAAGTGAAAAAAGCCGTAGAAAAATAATTATGAGATAGCAGGGTGATGGCGGATGAAAAATGTCACCGCAAATTATTTTCTACATAAGTATAAGATTATTTGTACAATTTCAATACTTAAGAGTAAGTCTTTACACTCGTATCTTAGGTACGGGGCTATGTTTGAAAATTTCTGTCAATGCACTGCCTGTCTATCATCCAGTCAGTCGTAGTACCTACTGTTTTATTATAGGTAGATACGAGCTTTTAATGGTTGCTCATTAGACATTATACTTTAAATGGTTTTTTTTTTAAGTACAGCCGTACTTAAACTCGTGTTAAACTTCTTGCTCCGTGACACGTGATACAAAACCAGTAAGTATGGGTTATACGTTAACGGTTATTTTTATTTTTCAGATAAACCAATGTCAATTCGTACCGAGTTTCATATTATATTTTGTTTCTAAGTAACCTTTTGATCTTAACTAATGTAATCAAGATCCGCGCGTGTAATTCGCGAATATCATTGGCTCCATGACCTTAGTGTAAACAAAACAAGTTGATACGTTATCTTTAACTCAAATTGATTTTTGTGGAAAATTTTTCGTGGTTTATCTGTTTGACATACTGACTCTTACGTTAGAAAACTGCATGCACTCAAAAACACTTGATTGCTGATTAGGGCCCATAAGCAACTGAGACCGGCTCGTGCATTTCAGTTTAAAGTTAGTTATGAGAATGCGAAAGAAATTAGTTCATGATTATGATTAGTCCATGTCATAAGTGTACGGATTGACGGTTGACACTTTGACTCCATACAATGCTTGCGATCGAATGTGTCAAATTATGATAGTTTCCCTAGCGCAGCCGTACCCAACTTCATGGACGGGGTGGGGTGCGTCTGATCACCACAATTTTTTTGTATACTTTTTGACATAGGTACTATGCGTTTTAGCATTTGTAACAAAATGACCTGTAACCCCACCAATGAGCTGATTCATAAATACACATTTAGTACTTAAGATAATAAAAAGGAAAAAAAACAAAGTCGTTAAGCTAAAAATAACTAAAATGGCCGCCAGAACGCCTGTTTTCTCACAACAATCAACTCAGGTCAGTTTAATTGTGTTCCACCGAGAAAGGGGTCCGAGTGACCTCTTGACCTATTCATTATCTTAAACTTGTATTACATGTAATGCGCACAAGCACTGAGCAAGAACGACAAATTGTTTCATCATTGAAATTGATGGCTCATTGGCTCGGGTTGTGAAATAGGATGATATCGGTGGACAAAACATACTAGTGTCAGTAACTATTTAATGATGTAATTATGAGACAGCTACGAATTTGCTTAAGTCAAGAGCAGGGATGGCGTAGCCAAGGCGTCGACCGTGTAGAGCTGATGTTTACCGTAGCCCGCGAGAACGAAATTATAAACACAAGTATACTTAGACATAGTTATTGCATTTTCCAATTGGGGCGCCATAACCACTACCGCGGCATGTGACTCTAGCTTTCTTACTCTGCAATGTAAAGTACTGTGAGTATGCAGTGCCAAATAATACAGCCTAAAGCACTTTATAAGTTATAAAGTTATCAAAAATCCTAGGATCCATTTTTGTGGTTTGGCCATCCCTATCGGCAATTCGATATTCACGTATTCCGAGCAGTCCCAAATATTGCTCTTAAACTCCATCGTAGTGGAAGTGGGGTGGGGCATGGGATATCTATGGCCCAGGCGGGCGTAAAAGTTTTGCGTATAGCCCATCCACGAACCTATTCCTATTATCTTCAGCATAGGTCTCAGAGCTCTCCAAATGTACGGGCTAGCGATTTATTTCGCATGCCGTTGAATTCGCAGGTGTGTGACGGTTTTTCTTCACCGAAAAGCTCATGGTAAGTTAAAAAATCAATTTCACATGTAAATATTGAGAACTGGATGTACACACAGCAAAGCTATTCGGTAAGCAGGATAGATACGGCGCGAGCGTGCGTAGGTGCTTACCTTATTATATTGCCGTGTGTACAAGCTTGGGTTTCAAACCACGATCCCGATCTTGCTGGGTAGGCCATAGGTCGAACACTTAGGCTATCACAGCTCTTTCCATCCATGGACCTTACAAAGTGTGTGCTAATTAAAAGAAAACCATCCGCTAATATAAAATACTGCCACTACTCGTAGCTATATATATCGCAATATGTATAACGTGCGATGATCCTGTGCTTTCTCAGCCAAAATTGGCTAATTGCCAAATTACAGATGTCATCAGAGCTGTGCCTACTATTACGATGTAGAAGCAGTCGTCGTAACTGTTGTAGGTTGGGCGTTTGCAAGATGGACCGGGCGGCTTGTTTAACGTGGCAGAACATGCAAAAGGTACAGTTATATTACTGTTCCCTGTGAATAACTTTTTTTTTTTTTTTTTTTTAACGTGTGGAAAATGCGCCTTATGCATCTCCGCGCTCGGGGCAGCACGAACGGAGGTATGACGGGTTCTCCATCCCGCCGCTGCCTTCCCTATGGAAGGAGGGGAGAGGCCTACCGTCTAAAAACACACACGTTCCCTCCAGGCCTTGAACTGCGGGCGTTGCGGGCGAACACCGTGACCACCGCAACGTCCACTGGCCGCCCCGGGATGGGGCAGGTGGCGACGGCACCGTTGAATGCGGGTTCCGGATTCCCCGCCCTCCCCCGCCGGTGACCGTCTGTTTTTTTAAAGAGGTTGACTCCTCGTAGCCCCCTCAGCGGCCCACGTTCCCAGCGCCAGCGGGCCGGGGTTACGTGACGGCCGACATGACCGAGATCACGCCGCCCTGTTGATTTTTATAGAGGTTTACTCCTCGCGGCCCCCCTATCTTGAAAAAGACGAGGCGGCCCACGGTCCCGGCCCTGCGGACCAGGTTTACGTGGCGTCCGACCGTGACCGAGGTCACGTCGCTCCTCTGGATTTTTATAGAGGTTTTCTCCTCGCGGCCCCCTTATCTTGATAAAGACGAGGCGGCCCACGGTCCCGGCCCTACGGACCAGGTTACGTGCCGACCGAAAATGACCGAGGTCACTCCGCTCCGCGATCGCGTCCCTTGCGGAACGCACCGCTTCGACGGCAGGCTTTCGCCCGCCGCCAGCATGAGGCTCGCCCTTCCGTTCCCCGCCCGGGGCGAACAGCAGGTACAAGGTTGGACTCGCCCCCGTCCCTCCCCGTACGAGGCGTTTGGCGCCTCCAGGTTTGGTGCAGAGCTGCGCTACCTTTCAACCTCCTGGCACCGTCCCACGGCACCAGTGGCTACTCGGCCGCAGATGCAGAGCAGCTCCCCGGCAGCTACCGCACGCCCCGTCCCCCCCTAGGCTCCCCCCCCTCAGAGAACGAAAGGCCTGCCGGTAATTAACCGCAAAGCAATACCTACTTTTCGCCAGCTCCAGGCCGAGTGACCAGCTCGGCGGGAGGGGCTACTCAGTAGGCAGCTCAGCTCGGCCCGACAGTACCCAACGCTTCTGTCCCTCGTCTCCCCAAGGCTCCCCTTCCCCCCCAAAAGGCGTTTGGTGCCTTTAGGCCTGGTGCAGAGCTACGCCTCCTTTCACCATCTGGCACTGGCCCCCCGACCTGCACCAGTGGCTACTCGGCCGCAGATGCAGAGCAGCTTCCCGTCAGCTACCGCCCGCCTTCCCCCACCTAAACTTGATCCCTCCCTTGATAAAAAGGGGCTTTCGCCCCGGCCCTCGCCAAGAAAATATATACATAAACATAATAATTCGCCCCGCCTTACCCCCCCACCCCCCCAGGTCGGATATTTGCCACCAGCTAACTAATCCCCGAGGGGTTTAATCAGCCGTTGTTGCCCAGGGTGCACCGGCCTAAGCGTTACCCTTCCCCCCCCATGGGACCAAAGTCCCTGATAGAAGGGAACTGTAACGCTAGAGCTCTCGGGGAGGTTTCCGACATAGCACCCCTCCCTGTGAATAACTTGGGCTAGCAAGGCCTAAGTTCAATAAAAGACGTGAAGACCACGGAAAATACTTTTAAAAAAGTATAAAAGAAATTTATTTAAAAATAATTTATTTCCAAGTCATTGTTTTCAAGTCAAAAGAGAACGTTTCGCAGGAAGCTAGGTAAGTATACGTTAATACCTAATTACTTTCCACGTGGCTGCATGACGTACGTCTGAGTCAGGTTTGCAATAGAATTACGAGACAAAAATGTCAAAGCCATTTATGATATGCATTAAAATTGAGCAGGCGATCAACTGGGGCTCACATCAGAGTTGCCAACTTGAAATTAACACACCTTTATTTGATAATATTGATTATAGGTACAGAGTGTTACCAGCGTTAGGGAATTTCTTAAAGCTGACGATAATGTAGAAATTCCTTTTAAGTGTTATTACCTTAAACTTAAGTTAACTTCGAAACGACTCTACGTTGCTTTTAATTTAACTTTTGTTTAAATCAAACACATAACTTTTTATTCCATTAAGGTGTACCTATACCTACTTATGTAGCCACTGCATAGTGTCAAAAAAAGAAATCGATCTAATACCTATCAATATTGTTTTGTGTTGATGTTCATTTATTTTAAAACATGTTATAGTAAGATATATGTACATAGGGATAGACAGACAGCGGAAAGCGACTTTGTTTTATACTATTTAGTGATGATATATGTACATGACCTTAAACAACTATATAGTACCTACTTGGTCATTATGACATGAAATAATGAACATCGCTGCCGTAATATCGTGCTATAAAATCTTCCTTTAATTTTCCTTACAACTAATATTTTAAGGCAAAAAAATTGTTAAAATAAATAATCTAGGTACCTATTTTTCTTTCTATAACGTAGAAACAATGTTTTCTGACGTCAATGTCTGATAATTTTGTCGACGTAAGATGATGTAAAAATATTATAAATGGGATGAGTACACCGAATCTTACATAGCGAAATATGACTGAAGTCCTTGACCGTCTAAATAACTATGCACTCCAAGGTCGCAAATAATTACCAAATACTCAGGTAATGTTAATTCTTGACAACAATGCTAGCTTGTAGTGCGGATTATGATAATTTGACGTCCGCGACTTCATCTACAAATAATTCATTTATCGCTATGCCGCAGGAGCTACGCAATTTTCCAGGATAAAAGTATAGTTCCAAATTTCTTCGAGATCTGTTCAACTGTTCTGGCTTGAAAGAGTAACAAACATTCATCAGATTGTTTGTAAATATAGTTGATACCATACTCACATATTTTCGCATTTATAATGTTAAAAGGAAGTAGGATATGCTACAGAATGCAGTCACCTATACGACACGAGATATTTTGGCACCCCAGCAATGCGAGGCTGTCGGTAATTACATACATAGAAATATCACGTCTTTATACCTTATCGGGTAGACAGAGCCTAAGGTAACAAAACCTTAAGGCCACGTTCAGCATGATTAAGGGCGTATAGGTGGAAAGGGAAATCAAAATAGTGATGGGTTGCTAGAATCGCCTATAACATAATTCCTAAGACTTTCACCCATTCCCTCGATAGGCTTTTACTATTTGCGCGGGAAGATAAGCAACTGGTGAATTCTATGTATGTTGCTGTCGGTAATTCCAGTGTGATATTGGTCTTTTCCCCGAGTTAATCACTCTAACTTATTATTTCAACGTTTTGTCTGAGTCTGGCAAAGGCGAATGTCGAAGTAACAGATCTGATATTACTTATAAACGATTTTAAAGTTTCAACATGAAAGTACGTGAAGCCATTGAAATAAGTCGGTATCCCAATTTCAACCGTGGTAGCGGATGGTCAGTGCCCCCGAGTTGGAAAACTGTTTTAAATATTGACCAAACGGTGAGTGTGAGCGAACCTTTACGGAGTGACGTGATCAGTGTTGTGTGCTGCCCTACATTTGACAATAATAAAAATGACGATGAAAACGAGGGTAGTTGTGCGCCGCTGTCAGTTGCGTCGAACAGCCGAAAATAGTCCGAAACATGTCGAGCATCACTCGGCTTTTTATACGTGAGTTATCCGTTTATGTGTGATTATGATTTTAAAGTTATCAAAAGTTTAGTATAATTCATAACGGTGCCTAATAAAATCGATGCGTGAATTTCATATTCTCATCAAAAGACAGAGACAGACCTCTGTCGAACTCTTAACAATTGCGTGACACCAAATCGTCTGTCAATCTAGGAAAAAAGTACCAGCCACGTGTCAAATTCCAGGTAATCTCTAAATCATTCTTTTATTTCAACATTGTGAAATACTAGATTGACGTATCGTTAGGTACGCCTAAGTAGGTGTGTACCTGATAAACAACTGTTTATGTCTGAGATACCGATAAGACTGTTTAAGGACTTTTAAATAACCACAACTAGTAAATAGCGTGATGTACATAATTGTGAACAGCTCTGGGATTTTTTCTATTAAGGAAAATGATGTTTGAACTCACTAAGAGTTCAAAAATTGAAGGCTTAAGTACTCGTAGGCAATGCTTCTTCCTGTCAGTTCATTGTTGACTGATCGGATCTATGATATTAATAGTACATTGTGAACGAAGAGCGGGAAGCAAGTCATTACCAATGAGGCAGTTTTATGAGCACGAGCCAACATTGAATATTTCATTCATATAATAATGTTGAAGCGATTAAAACTAAAACTGCTAGGTTAGGGAAGGTCGAGCTAAAATCTATGACTAGAATTAGGTTTTACACGTACAGTACAAGCATTCTAAGTGACTGATTCATAGCATTCATCATCAGCCTTCAGCAGTCCACTGCTGGACATAGGCCTCCCCTGATGAGCGCCATATCGCCCTGTCTTCAGCTTGACGCATCCAGCATCTGCCTGCAGTCTTTCGCCGATCGTCATCCCACCTGGCTGGAGGGCGTCCTACACTACGTTTGCCGAGTCGCGGTCTCCACTCAAGAACATTTTTACCCCAGTGGTTGTCGGTTCTTCGCGAGATATGGCCGGCCCACTGTCACTTCAGCTTGCTAATTCTTTGAGCTATGTCGAGTGTATGTATGTATGGTTCAGTAATTTCAACGGCTGTGGTACTCTCCACGTCGTGATTCTGTGGGTATTCAGTCTCTAGTGTAATTTTGCACACAAAAGACGTCTCAATCAATGTGGAAAAATTGACAGCGCCATTGGCGGCTCGAAATGGCAACAAACTTTTTAACGCAAACGCTTTTGACGCGTATTTTGTGGCCGCAAAACTTACACTAAGCGTACAGGAAGCTATATACCTAACTCGCTCGCAATCGCCATCGTGTTCATTTTGACAGTTCTTGTATGAATGTGACAGCTAGCTGATTCCGATGCCAACTGTCAGCCCATACATGAACTGTCAAAATGAACACAATGGCGATTGCGAGCGAGTTAGGTAATAAGCCTACAGGCCCCTATTTCACCAACTCGACAATTGTCGGTGACCATTGACAATTCGAAATGCAATGCGTGTTCAAATGAAGCCAAACATCGTAGATTCTCGACGATTTTCTAATGTAAACATAACTGTCACTTGTCACCGACAATTGTCGCGTTTGTGAAGGGGCCAGGTAAAAGGTAAAACTATGACGTTTCGATCTCGGTTTGACTTAATTTGCTATGAGGAAGGAAATAACAGAATTCCATTCGCCGCGAGTTAACATTCATGATCACGTGCCTTCGCAAGAGGTATTCGCCGCAAATCCGGGAAGACCCTATTGACCAAATACTTAGACATTCTAGAAAATACGTAAGTTTGTTTGTATTCAAGTATCAAAGCCATAAGAGTGAATGAGACAGCAATACAACCCCGAATGGCATTCTAAGAGCTCGCGGACTGTACCTAAATAAAAGAAAGAAAGAGAAACATTTATTTACACATATTCGATACACGTAGATATAAAATAAGGAGAAATACAATATACTAAGGAATAGTACCGATATGGTGTAAAATGGACCCCACTCAGTATAATGTACAGACCAGCATGGAAGAATTACCTAAATAATTACTGAAAAAAAATATATTTTATATTTTTATGATATGTTAACGCTTTCGGCTGGCGCCACCAACAATCCTGCCTATACTACTTCCGCACTAACTCGAAAACGTATTACTTAAACTATAGCATTTGATTAAGCAATGACCTAACATTTATAATTTGATTAAAACATTATACTTTTCTGATTTAACTGATTTAGTTAGTGCTTATGATACTTTAATCGTTGTTAGTTTTGGAATACGGAAAATATAAGTTTTAAATATAAGTCAGCGATTGGAAAGAGATATACGATATGATATGACACGTCTTTTGTCATAACGCCCATAATAAACTCTATATTAAAATTCAATTTTTCTAGAAAGAGATACAGACAAATCTTTGATAGCTCTCGGTTATTTTTACAATTATTTGTTTTTTTTTTTTAATATTCTTTACTACATAAATGAACAATGAGAACCATTTCAAAAATCATGAATATTCCCTATTGGATGGTTAACTGTCTTTTTTTTTTTTATGTTACAGAGGCCAGACAAACGAACTAGTGGGTCACCTGATGGGAAATGATCACCTGGTGATGATGATGATGTTGTCTGTTACACATTTGAATGTTTGCAATTAATTTTGAACTCCACCCTTACATCTGTGATGGTTTTTTAGGATACTGAAATACTGACGCAATCCGTTTTGGACCGTCGCACCGCGGCCATCGAAATCCGCGCAACTTGCACTCAAAGAAAAACACAACAGTGAAAGTGCGACAAAAACCAATTAATCTCACAAATAATAATAAACGCGAGGTTGTTGATTAATATCCTTATTTACTGGCTTCGTTATCTCGTATAAACTTTCCACGCTAGTATTCTGCCGTTGAGCAATCTCGTTCCAATTATATATTTCTTATCGCGGGTTCATTACTTCTAGGCTCTTAGGGGGTCGGTTGCAGTTACTGTTAACACACACTATTAAATCAAGTGATTAGCGAGCTGTTAATTACATACATTGTTTATTTTATTACACGGAAATTGGTTTGCAGTTGTTTTTCACGGCCTTGTAAGGCATCCGCACAATTCAGACTTCTATTAGCGAATTAACCATTAAGGTTCGAAGTATACTTTAAATGCAATCGACGAGATAGTTGTTGACCTATTTTATATAATAAGCTGTAGCTTCTATTCTGGCTAATTCAGCTCCTGAAGGATGCTTAGCAGATCTTTCACACCCTGAAGACTCTAGTGACCAGAACGGATGCCCTGTCTTTGTCACGACTCAACACTTCAGTAGGATGTGTGGTCACCATCTCCTTTACATGCTTAGCTTCTAAGAATTAAATAGGGGGCAATTTATTATTATACATTGACTCCGAGACTAACCATTGTAGACTGCACGTAAAGTATTTGGCTCATGCCTTCAGGTTACCTACATTATTCACTTTAGCGTTTAGTACATACATACATAAATCACGTCTTTATCCCTTACGGGGTAGACAGAGCCTAAGGTGATAAGACCTAAAGACCACGTTTAGCATGATTGTGGGCGTATGGATGGAAAGGGGAATCAAAACAGTAATGGGTTGCTAGCCACATCGCCTATAATGACATGATCCCTAAGATTTTAGCCCAATCCCTCGATGGGCTTTTACCATCTGCGCGGGAAGAGAAGCAACATAGCATAGCGTTTAGTATGATAATATAAACTTAAAATACTTCACTATCATCATTTTTCGCCATTCGGCATAGAATCTCGTCGCATCGTAAACTTAATTCGTAAACTATTCATCTTTGTTTTCATTCGACTCAGTAATCTGTGGTTCCAAAAAAAGAACATCACAAGTATTGCAAAGCCTAGAATCATCCGCGGCTAGGTGGCAACAGCGATGACTCCGCAATCAAGAGCTATGTTTTTATTTATTTTCGCGGCTCTGGCGACATCTAGATAACGTAAATACGTAATTAGCGATACTTGCGTCACGTGCTATCTCTGTTGGCAACATGGCTGCTAGACTTGGGAATTTCTGAGTGGCAGCGATCAAGGTACGAAAAGGTATTGAATGATGTAATCCTGCACGCGCGTGATTTGTGAAGAGGCAAAAACAGTTGTTATTTTCAATGACTAATTTAAGGTCTGTGTTTAATAGTTCAAATGATGTGATGTTTCATTTGTCATGTAATTTGACTGAATTAGCCATTTTGTACTGTCCAAAGATGATCTTTTTCACGAATTATATCACCGAAAATGCATTACAAAAAAAAATTTTTTTTTGGTTATGCAAAGATATATCCAGTGAATTTAATTTTTAGTGTTCCGCCCAACAACGAATTAGCTAGTGGAAACTTGGTCCCAAACGGGCTATATTGTGGACATACTTATTACAGCTGATTCTCCGAATGGTTTTCCTACAAAAGCAGTCATCTTATTTGTTGTTTTACTTTGCACGAACTTAGCGAGTTCTTGAATAGGTACAAAGCTATATGTTTTGACACTGATAAATGATAAAGCTTTAGTTACGCCATATGACTAACGGTAATATAATGTAAATAGTAGAGGAATGTCGTCACCCCAGAGAGTGGTGAACTTGACGTCACCACTTTATGTTGTGATGTTCGAAGTGACGTAACGTATAAATGGTGACGTGATGTTACTAGAGCGAATAAAATTAACAAAAAAATGGCCTTATTTTTTTTTGTCAATTTTATTCGCTACCAGTTAGTTACCAGGGGCCTTACCATGACGTCTTAATGCGATTCAATAAAATTGTGATTCAGTTTAAGTTCGCTCGCTGTCAGATCCATACTACAAAAATGACAGCTAAAACCTGAACTGAGTCGGAATTGAATCGTACTAAGACGTCATGGTAAAGCTCCTGAAATCGATAGACAACACATTTTTTTTATTTTTGAATAAACTCGGTAAGCATACGGCCATGGATGTCTTATAAGTTTATTGAAAATTTTCTCTACACAGAAATAATTCGAAAGCTAGATGTCGATGAATCATTTTAATTATTTTTTGCCTGTACCAATAACCTGGTTTTCATAAAATGCAATCATACTGGGTCCACTTTATTTTACTTCAAAGCAGTAACAGTCCGTTTACGAAAAAATCTGCAAAAACTATGATAGCATCTTAAAGTCAGTCCACTGTAACTCAAAACTGTTGACGTTTGGTGGTGGATTACATTTTTTAATTTTTAATTTTTTTTTGTGTCTTAACCACTTGACCCAACTTTACGTGCGAAAAGTCCTTACACGACTATTCATTTATTAAAATTGTTACCCCGCACTGTTGGCACTGAACGTAGCTACCCATTATCTTTCGCTATTTGTCGTTTTAAATATCGTTTGCTTTGTTCATTTAATTAAGTGAAACAGACGATATAATCATAATCTGAGTTGTAAAATTTTGGGGTTGGGCTGTCGCGTGTTTATCGCTGCTTATCGTAACTCGTCATTGTCCAATGATGCAATGAGGTGAAATCATACGTAAGAAGTCAGTAGGTACAAGTACCCACTCTTCGAGTAGGAACGAAGTTCTATGTTGGCAAACAAATACTACAATAAACATGTAAGATAAACGGGAACTGCGGTAGTTTGGACGTAGCGCGTCAGAAACGGGCGGTGCGTCGTCACTGCAGTTATAATACTAATATACAATAAAAAAAAAAAATACGTGAATAAAGGAATACGTGATGGAGGGTATAACATGACAGTCTGTTTATTTTCATTTTTACAAATTACAAATCGAACTATGCATTTACAATAAACTTTGAAAGCTCGGTTTGGTGGGCAATACTCAAACTAAGAACAAGAATTATCTACCTTTATTTAACAAGCTAAGCCCTTGAGGCGTGCGCAAGCGCTTCGAACGTCTCGAGCACGTCTCGAAAGCTCATATAAATAACAGAGCTTTCCACTAGATGGCAGTAGGCCAGGATAGCTTTCAGTTTCCACTGTGCAAAATAAATGTATACTCCGTTGCAACATAGATGGCGTTACTGGTATCGATTAGACGAAATTGCTGTGTGTAAGCATGCAACTTGAGAATGTTTTGAATGTTCGCACCGAAGAACAATATTATGATAAAAATGTTATGAATTTATTTGTTATTGGTACATAGTTATTTATGACCTTAATTATTATCATTGGGGTTATTTAAGTCTAAAATGGAACTGAAGTAGTTTAAATATAATAACAAGATATTCTTGTACTTAAAGTAAATAGTTTCGGCAAAGCATTTCAGTAAACATTGAGATAGTGTGTTTTCGTTAAATGTTTTACTAAAAAACTTTAACGTATACATTGAAAGTGATATATTACTTACTATCAAATAGGTACCTACTTCAGATAATAATTATTTTTGCGAAGGCTAAATACATTGTTTGGGCCTTCAACTGTTTTCTTTTTAAAAAATCCGGAAATTCGATGTTACCAAATTTAATAATATTTACAATGAGAAAGGAGTCCGACATTAAGTATGTGTTCCTAAATTAAAACACTACTACACAGTATCGTTACTAGTATCTCTCTACTTTAAGTGTACATTTTATTCAACTATAAGTTAGTTTAGAAGTTCATAATTCGACTTTTTTAACGTACGAGTCAATGTTCCTACGTTGTGAGTTGACAATAAATCTTACAATATATTTTTTTGCAACACATCTACATTTTGCTTTCATAAACATTGAAAATATTGGACATAGCCTTTATTACTATTTAACCACGGCTCAGTATTTCGGTAGAGCCATTAGCTCCGTTGGAATAGTAAAGAAACTATACACCTGTGTACATACTTTACAGGTATAAAGATGATTAAAGTTGTTCGGATTAACACGTAAGGCTGGCTTACGCGTTAGTTAACTTCTAACCAAGGGTAAAGATGTCAAAATATGAGAAACTGTTAGGTAACGATTACATTTTTTAACTCTACAGAGTGCAAGCGGCTCTTAGACAAGTTATTTTACACAGAAAACTATCGTGAAGCTCAACTGAATTGACTTGTACCGGATTACTCGTTTGCCTTCCTATTCATATACAAAAAAAAATACGAATTTAATCGCATAAATATCGGACTTTTTTAATGCAAATTATTAAGGATGTCTTGCAGTTTGGAAATACTTCGAGGTTTGACCACATTGGCAGGACTACGGGAATACATTAAGAAAGAGCCTTCTCCTCCAGAGGGAGATCAGAAACCTAGGGCTCCGAGATTTCTGGGACCCCGACCCTATAGCTCTCTTGTAACTTTGATATTCTAGTAAAAAGGAGGTCGTGCCCTCTAATTGGTTGAAACAGCCTTGCGCATTGCACTTGGAATTATTGATACAGCACTGATTAAGTAGCTGGCGAATTATTCGAATTTTAATATCGTTTTGTGAAAATGGCATGTGTTCTGCTATCAGTATCACTGCGTAAAACTGTACTGAGAAGTAATTACCAAAGTTAAAATATTTATTGTATTTAAATAAATATGCTATGCTAAATCACTGAGTAATACAGTAGGCTCCATTCAATTCTATTAAAAATGAAAAAAATATTTTCAGTTTTCACGTAAACTCTTTTTAACCCTTATCTCATCCATATTTAAGCGTAATGAATTGAATGGTTGCGTCAACATTTATCTGACGTGCCGTCAGGTCACGAGTTGCGAGTCGTCTACTAAGTTGCTTAGTAGCATAGCAAGTAAACAGGAAAGTTCCGCACGCGCGGGCGGGTACGACCTTAACCTCTCAATGCCTGGCGCATGCAGATTACCTACTACGCCCGTATGCATAAGCGTGTTGGCTCACTTACTATTTAAGCAAGTCTTGAATATAGTTACAATGTGTGCTAGTTTCAGGGTTTTATGGGAATAAAAATCAGAAATATAAAGAAATATGTCTTTTATTAACTTACTCTTTTGCCAGTACTCACGATTCCGTGACATCTTTTTTTTAACGATAAAATATAACAACCCGAACCATCTCTACTGGGTCCGATACAACATCTCTTACTTTTACAATAATATTTACTCTTTAGTATCACAAATTATTCTTATAAGCTACTTTTATTAAAGCTTTCAAGTTGCTTACGAGCTACGTTTAACACTAATAAAATTGTGAGATCTAGAGTTTTTGTTTGTTGTTTACAACATGAACAATCACTAGTAGTTTCGAACGCGGCGGACTCAATGGGGCAGGCGGCTCCGAGCGGTGTGGGAACAGATGTGACCGTGGAGCCGGGTCCGCCCGCTCCGAGGGGCTTACCACGGCCGCCACACCACCGGGCTCTTGTGGAAGCTGTTCGTGGAGCAGTCCAGGGGAGTCGCCGTGTGCATGGGCACGGGCGAGGCCGGCGGCGACGGGGTCACGTAGCCAGACGAGGAAGACACGGTGGACAGAGCTGGGCTTGGAGGGCTGGCTGGCGGCGTGTCTGTGCCAGCGGCCGCACGCTGCATGTCATTCAAGCGGTGCCCGAGGTGCGTCATCAGTTGCGTTCCCAGCCTTACGTCAACACCAGGGATCGAAGCCAGGCAGCGGGACACTTCGTTTGCGGCGTGGGTGAATCCAGCTTTGAAGCGGTCGGCGTCCACTGTAGGGTTGATTGTCAGGCGACGCTGGCGGCGGAGCTTGTGCAGATGTCGCACAGTCAATTCCAAAATATCAGCCTTCTCCAATTTAGCGACGTTCTCGCCCTCCGACTGGAGAGCGCTGACCATCAGCTCCTTGAGTTCGTCGAGGCAATGATTGATGCGAGCGCGTCTCTTGCGCTCAAGCATCGGTTTCATCACTTTACGATATTGATAAGTGCGCGAGACGGGTTGCGGGCCGTCGTCTGCGATCGAATACGCGATCTCGTAAGACATGATGAGTGTGTGTAGGTAGGTAGTGAGTGAGCGTGCGTTAGCTCCGAGCGTTGAACGCGGAATGCGGTGTGGCGGCCGGAGCGGGGGTTTATATAGGGAGCGGCGGGCGCGCGATCGTGGGAACGCATGGAGCCGTCGAGTTCCCACACGCGCCACCTGTGCGGTGCGGAGCAGCTGCCGGCGGGGCGGGGGGCGCCGCGCGTGCGCGCCGTAAACAATCGACGCGGGCGCAGCGCCGCGCACGCCGCGACGCCCGCCCGCGGTAATTGCTGGCGTTAGTCACGCCGCGGACAGATTCTACGCTCACTTGCTACCGGTTACCTACCAACCAACGCTCAACAGATAGATAACCACCGATGCTTCGCAATTGCAAGGCTCGATCAATGGCTAGTAGGATGGAAAGTTTTGAGTGTATCCAATATCGACATTTAAAGTATATTGCAATTTTTTGATGCAACTAATAAAGTCATTTGGCAATACATTTGCAACTACATTATAATGATGATAATAATAGAGGTTCCACGTAGCTTCCATCTTTGCTTTTTAGGGTAATAAATGTTTTGTTTCGTAGCGCTCTCCTAGACCGTAGAGTCCTGCGTAGAGTTTTCGTAGCGGCGCGCGCGCCCATTTGTAACAATTAATCAGTGCCTGCGTCCGCGCAAACAACCATTGCGCAACATCGTACAATTAAATACATCTAATTAAGAGCGCGGATTTACATGTCGCAACATATCGGGCGATCAATCACCGCCGGTGGCGACGGCACAAAGCCCCGTCAATTACGTCGGCCGACTACTGTTGCTCATCAATCACGGATTACGCTTCGTAATAATTATTGACAGATTAAATTACAGGCGGAATCAACCGCTCTAAATAACTATCTTGCTTAATGACTCTATTGCTGGCTGCAATAAAGAGTAGCATTTGAGATTTGGATTAAGAATACGTTTTGCAATTGTTTTACGATGCCTACAGTGAGTACGTGGTCAAGCGTCGGTGGTCGAATACTGGCTGGAATGAAAGAAGTTGTCAGGTTATTTTGAATGTCGAATGCGTTTTGCAATTGTTTTTAGGTGAGTGTGTGTAAAGGCGCCAGCGGTAGCGCGGTCCGATGGTCGCATTAGTCAGCGCGGGAGTGGGCGGTCGCCGTCGCCGTCGCCTACACGCGCCGCCGATGAGAAATCGTCCACCGGTATCGACACGCGATTAAAAAAGTCCGTAACGTATAGTAACTGGCCACACGTTGACGTTGAAAGCATCAGACGTATTTTCAATGTTTTTATAGGGTAATCTTACACAGTTCCGTGTCGGAGCATCGGTGCAGGTTGTCGGCAAACTTTTTGAACATTAGGCATCGTGATGGGATGACCGTGAAAGTTTGCCGGTTACAATACAGGCGCGGGACTTCAACAGTTAGGTGTAATCTATTAATTTAAGATTTACGTTATGATCTCGTCTCGATGTATGGACGCTTTAAAGGTGGGAGGCATCTGCGACAACACCCACATGGGCACTTAACATGCTTCATACAGAATTTTAATCATTCTACTGACTGAATTTATTCGAATTCAAATATTGAATTCCGAACAGTTTGAATTAAAAAATCTTCTCTTTGTGAATTGTGTAATTTTTTTAGTACTGGCTGTTTTTCCATGCTGATGAGAACTTAATTGAGATGGCGATTTTATGTTTTTTTTTTTACTTTATTTAAACCTCTTTACTTCACATTCTAAATAAGAAAACTGTGAAAAGTCACGTTTAACATTATAGGTAGACCTTTCTTTGTAAAAAATGCATATTCTGAATCACTTTGTTCTACTTCAATAGTTGCTTTGGACCTAGTTTCAACAAAGTGACTAATAGCATTATTTTATATGGGCATAAATGTCACAATATGTCATATTATGACTCAGTTCACGAACTAATACATACATTTAATGCAAATAGTATTCAAAGTATTTCGTGTAAACATTTTTCTGGAAACGTGGTCAGGTACACGAAGTCCTTTATAAATACACCGACGAGCAAAAATTGTTGGTCACTCTCCGTATAAATTTGTATCAAACTTACCTGTTATTTTTGCTCGTAAGTATAGTACAATTTATACGCGAATAAGTCCGTCTTCAGTTTATTTGCGTGCCACCGCAAGGCACAGGCCTCTCAGAATAATAAGGGGAATGGGAAAGGGAAAATAAGGGAAATGTTCACAACATTCTCAGTCTCTGGGTAGTCTATACACATATACACATACTATCATAACAATAACACAGCAATAACTAAGATGTCTGGCTCACCGAACGAATTAAGCACGGCCCTACATTGAAGTAGATGACGTAAGTACAGTTAAATGAATAAGAACCGAACGGGTAAATTTTTGTACACGTTATCAGCACATTCCTTGGCGGCCGTAGAATTAATCAGATTAGCATAAACACTTATTGTGAATTCACCTTTTCGCTTCTGTGGAGCGCGGTCACCGCAAGGCCGTTCGCGAGACTGACTGGCAAAAAAAAGGCACACAATTGTCGAAACATCAAAGTGAGTAGCAAATCAGGTTCATTAGCGAAATGCAACTAAATACAGTTGTAAAGTCTTTAGCTAAGTACCACATAAAATAGATTAATGACTTCGTAGTTACCATAAAAATTCCACCCGGTTAATGTAGATTTAAAATTGACAGTTAACTAATCGGTCAAGCAATGCTCGCACGTGTTAATGCGGTCGCTTAGCGATAGGAAACTTTACTTTATTCCGGTTTCTTATCGACAATATCAAAAATTTTATATACAGGGCGATTACGATTGGGCACGATGTGTTGCGGAGTAGCAAGGTAATTTTTTTGTTCATTGAAATGGACCTCCGCAAAGTAATGCCTGATTCAATAAAACGATGTGTTTTATTATAAAAACTTAAGCATCAACTGTTTGTGTACACTAAAAATTAT
This sequence comes from Pandemis cinnamomeana, assembly GCA_932294345.1. Taxonomy (NCBI): domain Eukaryota; kingdom Metazoa; phylum Arthropoda; class Insecta; order Lepidoptera; family Tortricidae; genus Pandemis; species Pandemis cinnamomeana. Next base: position 5,173,387 of record OW028715.1, on the reverse strand, counting down.
AAATAAAAGGGTAGTTTGGGAAAATATATGAATGTGGATACATTATGTTTATTTATACGTTTTCGAATCAGTACGACGTTGGTTTGCATGCGTAACAGTTGTGCTCATTAAACTTTGATAAAGATCCCGTAGAGGGATCGAAACGCGTCAGTGTTTGTGTGGTGTAAGGGATAATTAAGATTGTGGGATTTATATTTTTTTTTTTTTTTTTTTTTACTACAAACTGACCAGTGATTGACCTCCATCTCACTTGGTGGAAGGTGCAGATGAGGCCAAAGGTGTAACTCACTGGTTCAGTAATAGCCTATTCACTCTAGCCTTGAAGAGCCCTAGGTTGTATCTGTCCGGAAATACAGACGATGGGAGCGAATTCCATTCCCTAGCAGTTCGCATTAGGAAGGATGAAGCAAACCGCCTCGTGCGGGCCAATGGCATGTTGACAACAAATGGGTGAAAACGCTCCCCCCGCCTGGAAGTCCGTATATATATGTTATATGTGTTTTATTGGCAGTAGTGGAGGGAGGGTTGCATGAAAACATATATATTTCTCACAGGCTTGGTCATCTTGCACGTGAGTAGCGGAGTAGCAAGGTAAATATTGTTTGTTCATCTAAGTCTAAACTGGGCGTATACATGACAGCCTCTGTACTGATAACTTTCATTTTTTATAGGACAAGGAAGGCAATCGAGCAAGTGGGCAACCTTATGATAAGTGACCACCAATGGACACCTACACTAGAGGACTGTCGACCGCAGCAGCACCAGCACTGCTAAGCACTGGTGCTCGGAATAAGACGATGGTGTGCTAGCAATCCGAACGGATCTTGCAAGAGGTCCCACCCGCATCTTGCTACTCTGTATCCACTAATTTCGGAACAAATTAATATGGAAGTGTCTTTGCTAAATTTTCCTTTCTTCATTGCATTTTAATGAATGAACGCATTCATATTCTATATGTTATATCGCGGTGGAGATAACGTTTTAGGGTTAATGGTTCACGTCGTATTCTATTCATAAATTTAATAATAGGAATATTCCTATTTACGCGCAATTGAGTCTATCTGCATTGTTGATTACATTTACTGTTCGTAGCACGTGCACTTAATCAGCGATATGAGAAGAAACCTGATTTTATCGGAATTCATTGTAATTATTCATGATTATTACATTTGGTGACATGCTGGCTACGTCTGTGCGTGCTTTAGGGACAGTTTTATTGAGTTAATCTTCTAAAACTTGGCTGTTTAACGAAGGCGGTTATTACAAAAAGTATACCTGACTACGCTTCCATGCTGGTATGGGAGCGAAGTAAAAAACGTAGAATGGCAAAACCTACTTCACTACATAGTATAAAACAAAGTCGCTTTTTTTGTCCCCAAGTCCGTATGTATGCTTATATATTCAAAACTACACAACGGATTTTGATGCGGTTTTTTTAAATAGATAGAGGATTCAAGAGGAAGGTTTATAATGTATAATACATGCATGATATACCGTGCGAAGCCGGGACGGGTCGCTAATATTTTATATTTTCTTATGAGTCCTCGCGAACGCAACCTTCAGGATAGTTCGTTCAAGCCTGTGTTCAAGCACACAAGGTTAGTTTGCTGTTTGCAGTTACTTTTAACTCTATTTATTTATGAGGCGATAATAGTTATTGTGCACTTGCGTCAATGATTACCTTCGTACAAAGTTGCTTCATGCAATAATGTATGTTTGTGATTGATTAATCAGTTGTAGAGGAAAAAATTGCTTCGGATGTTATAAATACTTGTACTGTACCGCGATTCAATAAACGAACATATACTCCGAGTAATTTCCTGCAAGAACTTAAGCTACCCCCTATAGTAGCACGTTTTTAAGCAAATAAGCATGGATTAAAGGTAATTGGTAAAGGAGCGACCACACCGCTGCATATACGCAGTGACGTGTCGCATGCGTCACGTTCTCTTACCGTTTCTTCATACATTTTGTTGCGTAAACGCACCGTCGACGTCTGTTACGCACTGGTGCGGCCGGACCTTTAGTAGGTACTTAATACTTTCAAAAGCACGTGCTATACAGACGTCGTTTGGTCGAAAATGGCATGCTTCCCATTTACGTACCACTTGTATCAGCACCTTTACTTACAGATGCAATCTTTTGGATTCAAAGGTAACCTGAAAATGCAAGGTATTTTTTTTACCTAACTGCGTCAGAAAAGATGGGTTATGTTTTTCAACTGTGTGTATGTATTTATTTATAGGTATGTGTTTCTTTGGCACGCTCTGATTTTTTTACTTCATAACAAAATTATGTTAATCTACTAATATTATAAATCGGAAAGTAACTCTGTCTGTCTGATGCTTTTACGTCTAAGACACTGAACCGATTTTAATGTAATTTGGTACAGAGATAATTCCAGTCTCAGGGAAGGACGTCCGCAGATAGAGCTGAATAGCTGTTTCTAGTGTGTAAATATAATATTTAATCGTGACTCTACCACAAGTGACATTTTGATTTCAAACCGTTTTTGTGCAGTAAAATTATTTTATATCTTGAAAATATTTCTGCACGCGACTCTGACGTCATCTGGGGAACTAATTGATCGACGTGCCAGATAAAGTTTGATAGAGGGTTTAAATAACAATAGTATTGATAATGATTACAATGACACATGTTAGCGTTACCAATTGCGTCAGCATTTCCTTAACGATTATCCATGAATACTCAAAAGTCACGTTGTTTCATGATTGTTTACCCGCCTTGCAACGGCTTACTAAAATCACTGAAACTTCCTACAGCAAATAACGTCATATTTTTGTACCTACGGACAAACACTTTATTCGTTTTGTATAAATGGGAAATTCCGCAATGGCTTTCGTCCATAATTCCTCCTTTAAGACAAAAACTTTTGCCAATGACGACATATAGATCCGAGACCTGTTGCTTCACTATAGGCCTTATAAATAGGCTCAGAGTTGCTCAGTGAGCTATGGAGAGAGCTTGGGGGTTCTCTACTTACGGGATCGAATCAGAAATGAGGAGTTCCTAACCAAACTGTTATAGCAGAAGGCCAAGCTATTTCAAGTTAAAACACATACTTATTAATTCTTGTTTTTATTTCAACTTTAAATTATCATTACAAAATATTATTGCTTTCCGCCTATGCGGCTTTCGGTTCGAGCTGTTCTGAAGGCCGTCCCAAGTTCCAAAACAAAAAACTTAAAATATCGAACGGGTGTTCGATATTCGGAACTTGAACCATTTCAGACCAGCCAGCACCCAAAACCTGCCAGCATAAACTAGCCGAACCTATTCCTACAGTACGTAGAAGAACAAGGATCACCGACATAGCCATGCGATTTATCTCGTGGAAGTGGCAATAGGCAGACCATATAGAACGGAGAGCAGATGGTCGTTGGGCCGAAAGGTTCTCGAGTGGAGACCGCGTATCGGCTAGCGCAGCGTAGGGTGGGCTATTGACCTGGTCAAAGTCGCAGGTTCACGGTGGATTCAAGCCATTAAATACAAATTTAATTAATTCTCCTTCGTTTGTCAGTCACCTTTGTCTGAACTCGCTAATTATTTTGTTAATATAAACGGCTCAGTCTAATTATTACGCAAGCGTATTGTATTATTCTTCAGCTGAATTCATTAGAAACTCAAATTTAAATACATAAAGCTAATTTCAATGAAAAACAACGCATTTTATCAATTTTACAAGACGCGACGATACCAGTTATTTGCAGGTTTCTTAGTTCTTGAAGACTGCCGCATTCAAAGTCGGTTATTAACGTTAAATACCCAGTGTTTAACTCGTCCCATTTCACAACGTATTTATTAATTAAGACATCTGGATACCGTAGACTTGTACTAGCTTGTACAACAGACGTGTCAGGACTAGTTGCGTTATTAAATGCTATCTTATCCGATACAAAATGCTACTTTTTGGCATAAACAAGAAAACCGCAGAATCAATTCACAATAGTTCTGCGTAGTCACCATTATCTTTGCCTACGTTAATCCACAATGTTTTTCCTTATATGTTTCCTCTTGCCGTAACCACAGACTATCTCTGTGTACCAGCACTTAGCACCGTACGTGCCTCGAGGCATATTCGCAAGGCACGTGTCTCTTTGCGAACGACTTGACTCTTGACCCCGGCACATGAATTGACGCACGTCTGCGGACAAAATTTACGAGACAAATAAAAAAAGACTGTAAGGTGTTAGCAACACATGAAGACTAGTTCTAAGTACATTTAAAAGCAAGCTGAAAATTATCGAATACGTGAATATGGACAAGACAGTTTTTGAATATGATGATGATGATGATGATGATGATGATGATGATGATGATTTAAACAGTTGCGTACTTCGTGCAAGGTTCGTCTGCGTAGAATTATACATTAAAAAAATCCTTTTGAATGAATCACTATTTAAAAAAAACGCATCAAAATCCGTTGTGTTGTTTTGAAGATATAAGCATACATAGGAACATAGGGACAGAGAAAGTGACATTATTTTATACTATGTAGTGATAGTGAAATGTTCTTGACACGAACATTTAAGTGAATCGCTACTATCAATAGACTACTCCACTTAACTTGATAATACGTACTTAAAATCTCTATGTAAATTCGCTGAAAATAAAGCATAGCATATCCAAGCCATAGCGTATGCCGTATGCTATCCCGCGTGTACAGTTGACCCCACGTCAGGTACTAAGAACGTGCGGCGGCGCGCGGCGGCGGCACGCGACCTGTGACTCATGCCGTGACCCGCGCGCGCGCAGCTCGAAGGTACGGTCGGAGAAACTGAATCACGTATGTACTGTGGAACCTTTTCTCGTACACTTTCGCAATAATTTCTTTTGGCAAGTGTATGAAGTCACTGACATTTGCAGTGAAAAGTTTCGACAGTGATTTCATTCACTTAACGAGTACAGGCTGTACGGCAGCGTAACTGTACGTCCGATTTAGTCTGAGGTAAAGAGGTTAGGAAGTGCTTGTTTGATTTCGCGTAAAAAGGTTAAGGTTAGGGTAAAACTTCATACCTTCATTCATCTAATTTTTCATGTTTATTAACTAGGAAGCAATTTGATTGAGTATTTTAAGAAGAAATGGCAAAATGTTCTGTTAATGTACTTTTCAAAAAAAAATCTTATGAATCTTTTGAAACTACACTGACAAGCAAAAATAACGGGTCATTTTTCATACAAAGTTGTATGAAAAGCGACCCATTATTTTTGCTCGTGAGTATATAACTAACAAAGTTAACACACCTTATACAAATATAAGATAGTATAACTAAATTATAGAGACTATCTGATCGTTACCATCGGAAAACTGTAACACAAACTTTGAAAAGCCTATCAAATGATGCTGAAGTAAAAGAAGAAATACATTTGATTGACACAGATATTGTCAATTTAACACTAACCATAGAACGATACTTCACATATGGTTAAGAAAACTTTCGAATATTACAATAAAATAAAGTATATCTACATAAAGTCTTGTAAAGGAAATCGTAGTGTCATTTGGCTTCCAATTCATTCCCTCAAGTCACACCAATGCGCTGACTCAGCAAAGTATACGGAAATACCGTACGAGTTGTATTTGGATCCGGGCTGTTCATAAAGTAACCGGAATTAGGGAACCACACAGCCACGCGATGTTTACCGGATCTAAGATGCTGCGCACGGATTATGCAGAAACTAAGACCGGTTTCTCTGACGTGTGTAGTTAGCAAATACGACCGGTGACGCGCTCGGCAACCGACTCACCTCAGCGCGAGAATGACGATTCAAATCTCGCCACCTCTGCGTCATTGGCCATTTCCCTTTTAACACGGAAATAACCTATCACACCACTTCCGAGATACGATTAGCAGATAAAGGGGGTGTTTTTATCACTCACTCGCGACGTCCTTGGGTTATCACATTTCCCAGATAAAATTTACGCAATTATACTGAAACTTCACCCAATAAACAAATGATGTAATCATATTTTTCCGTGTGTTGCACCATGTTTTCATCGAGGACTTTTACACGTCACGATATCTAATCAGGTGATAAAGAACTCCGTGATCAGACTGCGTGATACGCTGAAAACAATGTTGATGTAGTTTCCAGGCACTTGTCATGCGGGAGTTGTCGAAAACAAACAATATTGAACGTTTTTTTGTCGGCTTCTGTTGTTACCGAATCTGGTTACTTAGCGTTAAAATCTGTTCGAATGTAAGGATTAGCGCGCCCTTGATACCCAATACCACGGTCATTTATGTTCATTCGGCGGTTCCGTAAATATTTTCTTAGCTGCCGAGCCCTAAAGCATTTGCAGTCGGCCACTTGAAAGGGCGGCATTTTTGTCTCGGTAGTGGCGCCGAGATTTGCAAGTCGCTAATATTTGAGCCCGACATGCCAACCGCTGACTAATGACTTGCATGTGCAGTCGTTTTTCAACCGCCTCTATCTTCAACAGATAAGCGATGCATTTTTTTTATTTCCGTCAGGCAAAATTGCAAAAAGGACACATTTTAAAGTATAATCTGCGAATTAGATCATTAAATCATTGCTTAAATAATGCCGCTGCTCTATACCTGTAGTAATCTCACCGGTGCCTTTACGCGTCAAGAATTTTAAGGAGATTGTTATCTGAGAAACAAAACGTCACAAAGACACGTGTTCGTATCTAATGTTTCTGAGAATTTTAAACAAAAAGTCTGATAAATGGCAAAAACAGGTACTGAGACAAGTGCGACGTCTCGGTGAACAATGCATTGATCACACTTGAGACAGTGACGCTCCGAGGGGGTCGCGCTAATACAATGTGGCGCCAACTTTTTTGCCACTTGTTGCTCCGAAGACAGTCCCTGAGGTGTCGGAACAAACGACGTGAAATGTCTGGCTTTTGTACATAAGCTCTCGAGTGTCAGGAGACAGGACACTCAAGTCTGGAGATTGCTAATAGCGGGACAAAAAACAGACGCCGTTGGAATAAGCCAAGTGCGGTCCAGGTGCCAGCTACATTAGAATTTGCAACAAATAAGTACCTACCCTCGCAAAAAGTAGGCACGTAAACGGAGAAAATCTCCTCAACTTGTTTTGTAGTCCGACCTGTATAGCCAATATATTCAGAATGAAATTAACTTACCGTTTTCTTTTCAATTATTTGAATGGCTCAAAACGGACTACCGGATTTATAGAGAATAGTTAATTATTGTATTCATTGTAAATAACGCATGCGCGTAATTCTTAGCCTTACAACGTACAGCCGGTGTTTAAGTGGATGTTCGTTGTATAGGAATTACGGGTATTCCGATGATTTGTTTTTTCCTTAAGGCGCTTGCTTGTTAATAGATGCTATTGATTTATTGAAAGAACGTTTGACTTTGAATGCGTCCGCAACATCCGTGAACGGAATAAAGGCTCTTTGATATTTTGTGTAACTGTTCGGGCGTTATTCGGATTCCGGGAATGTTGTAAAAATTTGGAACCCTTTTCAAAGCGAGGGGGTAAGTCCAGAACACGTGCTGGCGGCTTGTCGCCGACAAACGGCTCGTGGTTTAGGGCCACTTCTCATTATTGTGAAGGACTTACCATAAATAATACACTTCTTAATTCTTTACCAAAAGCCGCACCGACCGTTGTCTCAAAACCCATGTCTGAATCTTAACAAAATCGGCCAAGTTCGTTGAAATTCAGCTCGATTTTCTTCTGAAACCTTTTCTTGACGATAGAAATAGGTATAACACGGTTGTTAACTTATCAACTCATGCTTATCGATATCTTAATCTGTAATCAGGCCAGTATGTGTTTACAACGATTGATGGGATTAGCTGGGGAATCGGGAAAAATGATCATTATTTGCGTTGATATTGCGATTGTTTTACCAAAACCGTAAGTTATTTTATGACTTAACATAATTTAAAAAAAAAACGATTTTTCATTACAGGCTCATTTTTATCGGCTTAGACTACTTTGTTATGTTCAGGGAAAATTGCGTTATAGATAAGAAAACATATTTTGTTACTTGAATTTTCTTTTCTCGAAATTATGCTACTTTATTAGATTTTGAAAAACTTGGCGCGTTGCACTTCCAAAGCTCTTATTTCTGAGAGGTTGATCTAAATTTTATGGTATTATAAAATTCTACAGTATTTTTCGAAGTTTTATAAGTTAGGCTTTGTTGTCACCGCGATTTTATGGCCGGTTACATAACCGTAATTATCACTAACAGGTAACTCCAGGGGACAGTTAAGCAAGGCCATGGAACACACGATTTTGGCTTCTATGTTAACTCCCTTAGAGTGTATGTAGTGCGCCATGTTTTGTGTCGCGTAACATAGTATATTTTTGATGTTAATGTGCTTTTTATTACGTGCTTTTAGACCTCTTGGCTAATTTTAAATGGCATTGAAAACTGTTAAGAGTTGGGCTACCATCGTACAGTTATATAGCATTTAGTTTTATTTAGGAAGTTTGACTACGACGGACGATTGAAGAGTTAAGTTAATAAGCTAGTTATCTTAATTACACGAGCTTCATTTAAAGTCATGTAAAGTCATATCTGTAAAAAATCCACCCGAAAGTGATAAAAAAATCGTGTGTTATTACGAAATTACCGCCCGAACTACATTTTTGACATGGTAAAATAACGATTTAGAGCTGTAATTTTCTGCCACTCGACTCGTAAAAAAATTCTATATCACTTTCGAGCCTATATATATTTTTTTTTTTTTTTTTTTTTTTTTTTTTTAATATCTGCGATCGGCTGTTCCAGCCATAATCAGATGGGATGGAGATTTTAATCATCTTCTTAGGGTGGTGCTCCAATGATCACCATCACCATTTTATTTAGGGCATGGCTGCTTAGAATCTCTGGTCCAGCTCTAATATTTGCCATCGTTTTAGCCTTGGTGTGTGTTCGCTTGCACTTATCAGGTTTCTGGCTAGTTTGTTGGAATGATTTTGTAGCCTGTTCTTGTAGCTTGTGCAGTATGCATTGACTTCCTGGGTTATAGTTGGTAGGCCAGTGTATTCATGTAGTTCGCTATTTCTTATGAACCATGCGGCACAGGTTATCTGTCTTAGTACTTTGTTTTGGAACCTCTGCAATATTTCCAGGTTGGAGTTGCTTGCTGATCCCCACAGCTGGATTCCGTATGTCCACACTGGTTTGATGATGGACTTGTATACCAGTAGTTTGTTACCCATAGTTAGTTTGGATTGTCTGCCCAAGAGCCAGTATAGATTCCTACATCTGATATCTGCTTCCTTTCTCTTCATTTTTATATGATTTGCCCATGTCAGTCTTCTATCTAGATGAAGGCCCAGGTACTTCACACATGTTTCACTTGGAAGTGGTTCATCTCGTATGGTGACAGTTGGACAGTCACCTTTGCGCAGAGTGAAGGTTATTTGGACTGATTTAGTAGTGCTGGATTTGATTCTCCACTTTTCGAGCCAGTGGTCTATTTTGTCAAGGTGCGTCTGTAGTTTTTGTGAAGCAATTTCAGGTACTTTGTCGCTAGCAAGGCAGGCAGTGTCATCCGCATAAGTTGCTGTTACCACATCTTCAGAGGTAGGCAGGTCAGCAGTATAAATCGAATACAGTACTGGGCCAAGTACAGATCCTTGTGGGACTGAGGCTTCAATATCATACAGCTTGGAAGTCTCTAGCCCAAATTTTACTTGAAACTGTCTATGTAGTAGGTATGACTTCAGTATCATGTAGTATGTGTTAGGCAATCTTGTTTTGAGCTTGTATAGTAGACCTGTGTGCCAAACTTTATCGAAGGCTTGTTGGATGTCCAAGAAGACAGCGGCACAGTATTCTTTGTCCTCCAAGGACTGTCTTATCTTGCTCACAACTCTGTGTACTTGTTCAACGGTAGAGTGCTGTTCCCTGAACCCGAACTGGTGGTCTGGTATGATATTCTCTGTGTCCAGAATTGGTTTCATTCGGTTCAGGAGTATTTTTTCAAAGACCTTGGATATTGTAGGCAGTAGGCTTATTGGTCTGTATGAGGTTGGTTCTGTCGGTGGCTTCCCAGGTTTAGGCAGCATGCAGATTTGTGACACTTTCCAAAGTTTTGGATAGTAATGCACTCTCATGATGGCATTAAAGAGCATACACAGGAAGACAATTGGTTTTTTTGGAAGGCGTTTCAGTATTTCGCCAGTAATGAGATCGAAGCCTGGCGCTTTTTTGTTTCCTAATTGCTTGATGGTATTGTATACTTCTTTTGGTGTTACTAGCTTTGGTAGCAAGGACAATTGCTGATCACTCTCAACAAGTTCCTCCACTAGTTTGTCAGTATCTGGTGTTGTTGTAGGATTTGGTGTGAATACGCGTCTTAGATGTTGTGCAAATATTTCTGCCTTCTCCTCAGCCTTTCTAGCCCATGTTCCAGCTTGTGTTTTTATCGGGGGCGTTGGTTTCTGAGGTCTTTTAAACTTTTTCGTAATTTTCCATAGGGAATAGTCGTTACTTTTGGAGGCTGACAAAGATGAGAGTTTTTGCTGTAAAGTATGATTTTCGTTTTCCCTGATCATGGCTGTCAGTTCTCTTGCAGATCTATTGAGCGCAGCCTTATCTATTGCGTGCCTGCTTAGGTGCCATTTCCTTCTTAATCTTCTTTTTTCCTGTACCTTATTTCGGATTTGTAGTGGAGTATTATAGATTTTACTTGATATTGTTAGAGAAGGAGTTGAGCGCCAGGCAGCTTCTTGAATTTTGTTAGTGATATAAAATGTTGCTTCGTCAATATCTTCTGGTGTTTTTAATTTTACTTTAAGGTCGAGGTCTGTGCACAGGATATCCGTGAATGTAGTCCAATCAGTTTTGTGATTACATAATGTTTCTTCTTGTTCTTTGTATAGTACTGTAGAACTGAAAGTTGCTATTATTGGTGAATGGTCTGAAGAGGAGTCTAGACAGCTTTCCGCTTCAAAATAAGTCTGGGAGAATCCTTTTATAATAAAAAAGTCCAACAGGTCTGGGCATTTGTTTTGATCCGTAGGCCAATATGTGGGTTCACCAGTGGACAGCGTGATCAGCTTATATTTGTCTATACATTTTTTGAGCTCACGACCCCGGGTGGTGACTAGCCTTGATCCCCATTGTGTATGTTTGCTGTTCCAGTCTCCGCCACTGATATACCTTGGTCCAAGCGTCTCGAAGTACCTATAGAACATAGACTCATCTATAGTGTGTCTCGGAGGACAGTAGACAGCGCTTACATTATAATCTCCGGTTCTATCCTCAACAGTAACCGTGGTGGCTTGAAGGTAGTCTCTCTGGAAATTGCTATGTAAATGGTGTTTTATGTTACTTTTTATGATTACTGCTGTTCCTCCATGTGAAGTTCCATCAGGGTGGTTTGTGGTGTATACTTCATAGTTTTCCAGTTTGAAATCCTTGTTATCCTTTAAATGGGTTTCTGATATTAAAATTATATCAATTTTATTGGTGTGGATCAAAATCTGTAACTCATTTTTGTTTGGGGTCAATCCATTTATATTCCATACTCCGATTCTTAACTGAGCCATTATTTGTTACTAATGAGGGCGGTTATGAGACTCATTAATGTCCCCATCTGTTGGATAAGTAGTTCTATTTGTTGTGTTTGCTTATTAATGGTTTGCATTAGTATGGCTTGCCATTCACCATGGCTATGTTCGTTTGTTGATTCTAGATTATTTGGTATATCGGTACCATTTCTCTTATGTTTTACTATATCGCTATATGAAGCAGTTGCACCTTGATCTCTAGTTAGTTGCTGTTGTGTGCCTTGTTCGACACTTACGCTGTATGTTGATGTTGGTAATTCAAGTGTCTTCTCTGGTCCAGTATTGGTTTTCTTGTTAAGGTCCATATTGTTCCTTTTCCGGGTTTGTATTTCACGGTACACTTTGCATCCTTTATAGTTCGCAGGGTGGCCCCCTCCGCATAACGCACACTGTGCAGGTGTATTTTTATCCTTATTGCAATCTTTAGTGCTATGCGGGCCAGCACATTTGACACATCTGTACGGCCGCATACAGTTATTTTTTGTGTGTCCATATTGTTGACATCTGGTACATTGCACGATGGTATTACTTTTCCAGGGTTCGTCTATTTTCACAGATTGATGGTAGATGTATTTAATATTCATGGCATTTTTATTTTTCTCGTTTGGTTCTAGATTGACATAGAAAACATTACATGGGTCTTTGGTGCCCTTTTTAGTGACATTGACAATTTCTCCTCGCACTGTATTGCCAGTTTCTTCAACAGCTTTTAATATTTCTGCAATGGGAGTAGTGTGATGTAAATTTTTAATTACAATTTTTTTGCATCTGTCTTCTTTTCTTGTAAAAGTATGACCAATAAGTCCTTTGTTCCTAATATGACTTATTATTTTCTTATAAATCTCCGTGGTAGATGTGGTTACTATGAGTTGATCTTTCGTTACTATCTTGTATGTATATTCAGTATGGTTGGCCACTTCATTGAGACAGTCTGTGAGTTGCTTTAAGTCCATAATACCATATAAAAATATTGGTGGCGGTTTTGAGGGCCTCTTTGGTTTCCCGCTATTCACAGTTGTGGGTTGTTGGTCCTGCTCTACTTCGTCAGTGGGTAGGCTTGAGAATCTATTGGTGGTTTCAATCAATTCTTCATTTTCGAGGTGAGGTCTGTTCTTGTTGAACCTTTGCTGCCGCGCTTCATTTGTTTTTGGTAGTTTATGTATTGTTATGGCTTGCTCTGGTGAGCGATGTCTCTTTTGACAGTACTGTGGCACTTTTTGCCAGGGAACCTTAGTGTTTGTTTCTTGTTCTGTATCATTTCCAGATCTGCTTATCTCACTATCAGTCATTTGTTGATTGGCAACAAGGTTTTGTGACGTGTTTCGCGAGTGGACTAAAATGCTTTGAGATGGGTTTTCTTCTGGTGGTATTCTTTGTACGTTTTCAGTTGAGTGACTTCGCTGTCGCGATGTTGTATTGAATAGTCCACTATGGAACACTTGTTGGACGTAATGTTTTTTCGTGTTGTTATGCATCGTTTCCGGGTTTGTACTTAGTCCTGGGGTTGTATCCTTATTGAGGTCCATTTGGGTAATTAATTTAGCCATTTTCCAGGTGTATAATAACAGGCATCATGCACGAAAGTTTTATTCACGCACTTTTGAACGGTTATTTTTTGAATTTTGAGGTTATAATTTTATTGTCCGGCAGTTTTCTGTTTTTATGCTAAGTAATGTTTTTATATTTATATCACTGTACTAAATTTAGATGTTTTTGCAGCTGATTATCACTTTTTAACAGTAAAATTCAACGAAAAACTTTAATTAACGTAATATTATTCGGAAGTATTTGCTGACGCATTTGCGTTCCGTTTCACATTCAAGCCTATATGATCTCAAAATTACTTTGTGGGGTTATACCTAGATATATAATATCTAAGATAAAAAATTACTCAATTGTAAAAAGACTAGGTATAAAGCAAAACGTCTCAAATCAATGCAACTAACTTGTATCATACCTAAGTGGTGATTTTCACATTGAATTTCACATGAAAAACTTATTTTCCAAAAAAGGCCGCTAAGGGCTCTTTTACATGTCTTTTTTTGAAACTACCAACGCATTCGGATATACCGTCATTGCCAAGAAGAATGCGCGGCAAGGAACTTGGCAGAGTCATTTTTTCAAAATAAATCGATAGTGCCATACAAAAGAAAAATGTGGCAAATTAAACTTCTACAAATAAAATCGTCACTTCGTTTGGGTGTTATGATGCCACAGCTAGAAATACAAATGCATAGCTAGACAACCACACACTTTAAACTTATAAAACCCCTTCAAACATATATATCTTGATTATTTTCCATTTTAAATTGTGTATATTCTCTTATATTTGTGTGTCTTGCAAAAAGGAATAAATGTCTTCTTTCTTTCTTTCTTTGTGTCGGGGGCTCGGAGGTTAAGCACGGACTTAAAGGTCGACTGAAAGAACTTTAGGCAAAGCGTCTCTACGCAGTGACAAATTATTCGACCGCTAATGACCATGTGTCTGTAATGTAAAGGTTGTTACACACGGCATGTAAAACGTATGATTATAGTATGCATAAGCCCGCGGGCACACGGTAGCGGGTCCGTAACTCTGGTCAATCGATATTTTTATGGCCCCCATCTTAAGGTAATCACTAGTTTGCGATATACGTATGAGATATATTGAGTGGGAAAATGTAGCAATAAGTTAAACTTCGCTGTAGTTACGGCAATTATCTGGTAAAATTATAAATAAACGGCTGGAGCGGATATTATAAATCAGAAGTATGTTTTGGTTTAAAAAATCATTTTTACACAAGCTTTTTACGGACTATACTTACAATGTCATCTATTTTAAATTAAGTGAACCCAAGTGTATATAATTAGAAGTGGGATGGATTGTATTTGCAAGATTTGACTAAAACAAACTAACATACAAACAAACATACACAAGTTAAATGAAGGCTTGTAAAAATGGTTTATTCTCTTGCTCGGACTAAATAAGAAGCAAGTACCTACCCATCTAAAAATTTACATACCTGTTCATACTTAGCAAAATTATTTTTTTATATCGGCCATCCTGCTTTCCATTCGGCCAGGCACTTCACACTCCTGATTCGAATATCGAATCACCCACCAGCTCCTATAAAATACAGGACCAGCATGGGGTCGTGTTTCAACCACAGAGACGGTGTCCACACGTCAGACAAATAGAGAAATATTGGGTCCTAAGATATATATCAATTGCTTATTTTTACTTCCATGCTGGTCTGGGAGCAAAGGAATAACAGGATAAAAGCCCATCGAGGGAATGGGCGAAAATATTACCTAGGAATCATTGTTATAGGCGATGCGGCTAGCGACCCCTCACTATTTTGAGTCCCCGTTCCACTTATACGCCCACAATCATGCTAAACGTGGCCTTTAGGTCTTGTTACCTCAGGCTCTGTCTATCCCGTAAGGGATAAAGAAGTGATTTATGTATGTGTATATATGTTATTTTAATGTTTACGCATGTATGTATGTAGACAAAGGTCTGCGTCGGCTAGGCTGTGCAGCAGGGGATTGATCAGGCAGTGTATACAAATTGTGATGCGCCACGTTACAATTGCCTACCCTGGCGACTGCACGCCACTGCACGTATCCCTGCGCCTTAAATATTGAAACATAGACCAGTTCACAACAGACAAATTTCTTTTTTTATAATCATGTATCCTCCTTTCTATTCGGCCAGGAACCTTTGACCTGTGATTCGAATATCGAACCACCCACCAGCTAGTCTAAAACACGGCACCGGCGGCAGTATCCCAACTCGACTGATTGATATCTCGTTTCACGCCGAGTATTAATTCTCTATAATCACGCGGCCACGACCGCTACCGGCCGACGGTCAGGGTTCTTCCATATTCGACTGAGAATATTATGTAATAGAATGCAGTAAATGCAGTTCTGAGAATCGATACAGTTTGACTGCTGGAGTCACTGTAATCTTGTTCAAGTATTGTGTAGCTTTGTGAAAAATGACACAAAATTGACAAAAGTAGGTAGATGTAATGTATAGAACAAAAGTAAGCTGATTTTGTAATCCATCAGATTACGATTAACTCCCAGCCTATATACGTCCCAATGCTGGGCACGGGCCTCCGGTGTCAGTGCGGATTGGGAACTTCACACACACCATTGAGTTGCTTTGCAGTTGTGTGCACGTTTCCTCACGATGTTTCTCTTCACCGAAAAACTCATGTAAATTTTAAATGAGATATCGCAAATAAATTCCAAAAAACTCAGAGGTGTGAGCCCGGGATTTGAACTCTGCTTAAAGGCCATAGGCGAATCCACTAGGCTACCACTGCTTTTGCGTACACTATAACAGACGAGAAGAAGAATCTAATTTCAGTGGAGGTGAAAAACGTCTCCACGGTCAATACAATAGATTGGAGTCGTATATTGTATAATATTTTTTTCATTTCGTCCCATGAGGTTATTAGCTATGAAGTCTTTAGATTATGAAGGCAAACTTACGCCTGCCGCCCGTACCTTATCTCTCACCGACTAGACCCCTGATGCAGTAAAACCATGGTACATATAGACTTGATCGTATAGACAAATATCTCTGCAGTCGCTTGAATCAGTAAATTTTACACGCAGCTAAGTCCCCCACAGACCACAGTTTGTATCTTGCTGATAGTGCAAGCTAATCAAACCTTTGTAAATTTTTGATTCTGGGTTTTCCATCCGTGTCACGTATTAAACTAAATTGCGTGTGCTCATTATGATTTGTCGAATTTCTGGAGCTTACTCATGCGTATGATTTAGTTAACAATGACTGGCAAAGATATATGTAGTTACGTCAGTAAAATAAGGCTAAAAATGTTTTGAAGCAAAATTTTCCAAAGGGGCGATTTTTTTACCTCAACATCTTTTATCTACACTCTTACACATACATACATACACAAATCACGTCTTTATCCCTTACGAGGTAGACAGAGCCTAAGGTAACAGGTACCCACCACGCAGGTACCACATTTCCTAGTTCAGGCATATGAATTGTTAATTTAGATTTATAAGGAAACTGTTCCTTGATATAATTTTGTAAAACATTTATGAATAAATTATCTTTATCTATCTTTATCTTTATCTTTACATTTAGCAAGATTGGGCACGTATCTATAGGTGGAAAATGGAATCAAAATAATGATGGGTGGCTGGCCTCATCGCCTATAACATGATTCCTATGATTTTCGCCGGTTCCCTCGATGGGCTTTTACCATCTGCGCGAGTAGAGAAGCAATTGGTACATTCTATGTTTTTTCTTTGCCCCCAGACCAGCATGGACGACAGTCTTAATCCGAATAAATTTCTTTTAGCTATAGTTTTGGACTGTTTTTACACTTGAACGTGACTTGAAACTAACAAGCTAAGCATCTGAAAATGCATACAAATGGAAATCTAATTTTGACCCACTTCCAATGGTCGATTGACCGATCCCCAATGACAATGCTAAAATTAACTACTGTCAGCGAAAACACAAGATTACTTCCGAATGATATTGATGCGCGCGTCTATGAGTAGGTATTACTGAAGTGAAGTAAGTATCATGACAAACCACACAAATACGAACATTTCCGAGATAATACGATAGGAAAGGATTTTGCAAGACATCTGTGTCAATAACGTTTTCTTTTTACAAAAACAGATTGAAGAGTAGAATACAGCAACACCCAATTCACCTATCTATAATCTCCTTAATGACTACCGGTCATTTAGTTTTTACGCCACAGATTAGTTCTAAGAAGACCGCTGACTCAACGCCGTCGATCCCCATTCCCAGCTTGATTGAGGTTTTATTATCAGGAATAAAATTAACTTAATCAACGTTCTCTACGTGGATGATCGCTTTATGTAATCTCTTAATCTTAAACCATTTTTATTCATACCGATAAGTTCTTGGAAGTATGGACGAAAATCTGTAAAATCTGTTCCGAAATTCAGGAAACCGTTTTGGTTTTTAGTCGCCGCATATCCGTGGTATTTGTGATTCTTAAGCCAACCTTGAAATACGTAACCTTGTCTAAAAAGTAGAGATATTTTTTTAAATACGACATTAGGTAATGTACGAAATGATTAAGTATGTCTCCTGATTGTAAGTGAGCACCATCACCCATGGAAACTAGCCTAATAATCCTCAGGTCAATTAACGTAGCACAAAACGAACGTAAATCCAGTGTCTTTTCATAACGTGATCGGTGGTCAAACAAATAAACAAATTTTCGTAAGTCTCGCTATTAAAAATTAAGACAAACTCGTTATAAGTAACCTTAATGTTGCATCCTGTCAATTAAACATTTTAGACGTTAAAAACACTAGTACCGTCTAATAACAGGTCTGATCTTCATTTGCGTAAGCGCACGAAGTAATCTAGCCTCTTTGATTGGATATTTTTCTCATTTCCTCTCAGACTAGCTTTTAAACGAAAAAATAAATCAGATGCCTGTTAATGAGGCTGCCAGTATTTTTATTTATAACGACCATCTTTATTAGAAAAAAAAAACGTATTTGCGGTAATCAAGTCCTCAATATTAAGTATTTTATGGTTTTACTTTGTTCATTTGATACACCATAGCGTGATATTTCAATCGAGACAGTATCGAACGATTTTTAGGTAGTCAGGCATTTGTGTGTATAACAAAAAAAATATGTTATTGCAGATTGCGTTGCTGGCGGTCTTCGGAACTATTTCGACTCTACATTGATATGGTATGTTCCATAATTCTTATAAACAGTCGTCAAACTTATTTTATCATCATTATCATCATCGTCAGCATCCTTACTGCTGATCACAAACCTCCTCTCATAACGAGAGCGCTTGAACCATAGAGATACTTTGTGCGCAGACCAAGTGTATTAAAGCTGAATTCAAGATTCGAGATTATCTGTAAATCGACATACCTAATCTCGAATGAAACTCTAGTCGTTATATCCGTATGTTTACCAGCTAAGGCTTTTAAATGTTAATCAATATAAAACGTGGGTTATTAAGCAGATAAATGCAAGACTTCTAAGTATACACCGGCTTCCGTTCTCATTAAAGCTATCAGGTTTTATCTCGAATATCACGACATATTCAATTACCCGGCTCTGCGTGACCGATCACAGGGTGATTATTATTTTTCATGTCACGTTTGGCGTCTACCATCCGCGGACATTCATCAGTCTGGTTTGAAAGCTTAAATTCATTAACGGCTCTTCGTTCCATCTTTGAATCGTTGTAAGTACTTAATGTTGTTCGATTACCAACTTTATTTGAAGGGGATTTACGTTTGAGTTTTTTTCTAAGCGCCGTTTTTGTTTTGTTTTGGTTTGAATTCAATGAGCGCATGTCAAGTATTAATGCGTGCGCAGTTATTGAAAACTTCTTAATTGGAGATGATATATTTTTAGTAAGTACCTACATCCAGCATTTAGTAGGTACTTTAATATTGACAGTTCATTAAATTTGCCTACTTCATTAGTAGAGCAGTGTTTTAATTTGCGCAAGGTAAATAATTAATTAACATGTGTATGTACTAATTTATCTTTAAATTAACCATTAAATAATGAACTAAACAAATAAATTCAGTATTTTATCGATTTTGACTTTAGTTATTCTAATGTTTAACGGAGTGTTTTTAAAGGCAATCGATTGACTATTGTTAGTAAAAACAGTTTTAAATTTTAAAAAGCGGCAAGTTAGACAAAATGTTTTATAACTTTAAATTGTTTCGAGTTTCGAGCTATTTAGTAAATTAATTATCCCTTTTCGGCCTTTACCAAAGTGGGCTCTCTTAATTATTTCTTCTCTGATTAGTCGAAATTAGTTCTTTATGGTTTTATTGGATGCTTCATTTGAATTAAACCATTTCTTAACTAATTGGAGCGAGGAAATAGTTATGATTAAAATTTTATGATTTATTAAGATACAATCGAAAAAAATAGTTTGTGTCATATTACCCAGTATTAATGCTCAAAATAGATACATCTCGCGCATTACGGTGTGTGGTCGCTAATTCATTAATCATCAGTAGTATGATTCTATATGTAAATTGTATATGTATAATCCGTCCGGGGGAATAGGCATAGGAATCGTGACTTTTATAGGCTATGCGGCTAGCAGCCCACACTATTTTGATTCCTCTTTCCACCTATACGCCCACAATCATGCTAAACGTGGCCTTTAGGTCTTGTTATCTTAGGCTCGCCCGTAAGGGATAAAGACGTGATTTGTGTGTGTATGTATAATCTGTTTAAAAATGTTCTAAATATTACGTAACTATAGGGTTTGTAACGACAATACCAGATCTACAACAATTGTGTATCAGTTTTCATTTTGCTTTCAAAATAAAGCAGACTCTCAGCTAGCATAGTGTATCTACTAATTATCTACATCTACAGGTTGATTCAAGTTAAGGCCACTACTTACTAAAAGGCGGTAAAATGCATGAATGGAACTTGCCGCACTAGTATGTATTCAGTTATTCACGCGAGGTGAGTTCCCGTTTTACGACCGCCAAGACACTTCCAGAACACGACATGTGTTGCAAAACTTGCAAAGACTGTAGATATGATTATTTATTCATTCAATAGAAATTACACCTACATCATTAATTGTACATTGTCAAGTTAGGAGAATTTCAATTGAATATTACAAAAATACAATACGATAGTAATATATTTAATATCATTGGGGGTCGGGTTGTACATGGTTGGAAAAAAGTGATTTTTTATTTTGTTGCGGAAATTTATTTTCTTTGACGCCGCGCCGATAGACGCGAAATAGAGAAATTCTAATCACTTCTATATGTCTGTATGAATTTATATGTACTTTTGTTGTACGTTAAAGACAGGAGATTAACATATTCACATAAAAACATTTATTTATATTAAATTGACGCAAGACACGCTAAGCAATGCCATTTATTTTCATTACACCTAATATACCTACCTAACCTGATGCAGAAAACGCTAAAACGTACACTTGCATGGCAAAAAAGTCACTTCAGAAGTCATTAATATTTATAAGTAATTTTAAAAAGCAATCAGTATTTCAAATTGGTTCCTAAACATCGCTTACATTATTCATAAACGCAATACGCGCATTATTCATACCGCGTTTTGGCTTGCGCCCTTAATTACTTGTAAAACCTCAGAAAAAAGCAGCTGAAATTAAAACGAATACTTACAGTAAATCGATGAGATGTAAGAAACAATTTAAAATAAAACTGTAGTGATCATTATTAAAAATGCATCGAAGTTTAAAAAATAAATATCCCAAAACAATTAAAGAGAGATAATCTTCAGTCAAATCCGTGACGCGCGCCCGCCCACACGAAGCGCTAGTAAAAAACCCGTAAGTCCAATAGTACAAGAAAACTAGTACGCACACTACACGCATCTACACGCACACACGCGCATGCCACCCATTAGTGTGTGAGGCGTCGGACAAGGACTCTGCGCGTGCTCGCCACTCGCTCCACGGCTTCTTATTATTATTATTTATTGTTGAATAATGTGAATGGTAATGCGTGGTTGTTCACGATCCCGCATAACACCTGCCGTCTTTTCCCACAGTCGAGCGGGCGAGGCGCGCGCAGGAAGTGTGCGGGTGCGAGGGAGAAAGCGGCACGTGGGTCGCGTGCACCGCGCGCGCCAGAACGGGACGCCGCTAGGATAGCGTAGCGCGTAGCTCGTAGCACTGAAAAAAAAACGCAACTGACGTTAGACGCGAGGAAATTAATGACACGCGGAGATCGCCCGTCAATGTTTTGAGTTAATTGAAACCGCACAGTAAATTGTTGGGGTAACAAAATAATCGGCTCTTTACGAAATACGTACTTTTCGCATTGCAAATAAGGATTTTATATTAATAGGCGGCTATTATGGAAATATTTTAATTTATCTCATCCAAGCAGTTTTTTGAGGTTGTGGCATTTATTGGCATGCCGTTGCGAATTGAAATAGCATAATAATTCCAGTTAAGGAGAGAAGAAAAGCCTTGGAGGTTATTAAAATTGTTGCAAATGCGATAACGGCCGCCGTATCGCAGCATCTTTGTAAGTGTAGTATAATTTATTATGCAAATTAACTGTTTTTTAATAAGCCTTCACGAACTGGAGCCGTGGGCATTAAGTTTTTCAAGAAAACAGTCGCGGTAAGGCTAATTACTTAATTTCGTATCAATGAGTAATGCTACCGAGATTTCGAGGCTTGATTGCGGCTGTGACCGGTATAATGTCGGTGTAATGTACCGGTATTCAATTTAATTTTTAAATAATAACTGTACTTGCACATCTCACGGAAATCAGTGGTCATAAATTTACATGACCCTAATTAATTGACATTTTTAAGTCCCTGTTTTAATCGACCTGGTTGATAAAATTTTAATGCCTACTTCACATACGTAGTTGCTTATTTTTATGTTTGAGTATGAAAAGAGATAGTAATTGAAAATTGCACGAAAAAATTCGAGTGGGCGGAAACAAGATGCCGTCAGATAATAAAGTGTCAAGTTACGGTAGGTACATTGTTGATATCAAGCTTCCTTGTTCGATAAGAATAAACTCCGTAGACGATGTAATTTTCCTGTTATGCTCTCCGTCAATGCGAGAATACAGATTCGACATCACGAAATAGACTGACTTCAATAGACACCCCGGATGTGCGCAATTTAGTTTCGTTCAAACCAATGAATGCGTCCATAGTTCATTTAACAATAAAAATTGCTCATCCTGTATCTTCGTAAGATTTTCAACGTTCGAAATACAAAATCTTTAAAGGAACTCTACCACATTTGTTTTAAAGTTTGGTTTTTAATGTCGCGGACGATGTGGCCAGTAACTTTTTGCAAAAAGAATTGTCCACCATGTAGGTCAGCCTATTAAATCGGGTTGCAGAGGACCGGATGGGGCGATCGT
Source organism: Pandemis cinnamomeana (assembly GCA_932294345.1). Classification (NCBI taxonomy): domain Eukaryota; kingdom Metazoa; phylum Arthropoda; class Insecta; order Lepidoptera; family Tortricidae; genus Pandemis; species Pandemis cinnamomeana. Next base: position 5,150,915 of record OW028715.1, on the reverse strand, counting down.
GTTTCAGTGATTTTAACAAAAAACAAGTTGCTTATGTTACGTCACCTTATACGTTTGTTACTTTTAAGGGCGGTTTTATTACGTTAAAACCGGTTTTGCCTTTGTAACGAAAAACAATTTGCTTAAGTAGCTTATTGCTGATAATGATAAATTTATTTGTAATAGACAGCTACCCATATTTTTTAATTTTTTGTTTTAAAATTGTGATGCCCTCGCTTTTAAAATTGTAATAGCGACAACGTGTGCCAGTATTGCCGATACGTTGCAAACATAAAAAAAGCCGAACTATAATTATATGCTTCGCTCTTTTCAAGGAAACATGTCACAGCAATTGCTACAATACCATTTAAAAAAGAGTATGCAAGACACCCTTTAAAAAATACTACATTGTAACATCCGTTTAAAAGCGGCAAGTGTTCACACTTCAACGGTAAATCATCAATGACCGGCAACATTTGGCCAACCTTCGACCAGGGTGGTGGCCAAATGTCCGTAACCTGACCTGGGCTGGCTGAGATTGGCCACATGTCTCGGCACATGGTGCCAAAGGTCGACGAAGGTGGCATTTTTTATGGTCAACCTTGTTTACGTCTTGTAACCATCATTAAGTGATTAAAATATGACGTGCAAAAGTTGCGGTCAATGGGTATGTATGCGTGTTTATTAACTATATGCGTCGTCTACTATCTGTCAAGTTGCGGCGTGAATTCGTATTATAATCAATGCATCTTAAACTTTTGGACAAGTCTGAAAATGGTTCCTTGAGCCGAATTTAGAGAGTAGAGTTTAATATGAAAGAGTCTTTAGTGCCGTCTTTTGCTCTATCACAATAATGACAATTGTACTAATAGTAAGATGACACGGAACCTTTCACGTGCAATGACGATTCGCTCTTAACCGAATACTTTTACGAGTTTTATTAAAAACCCCATCAGCGTTACTTTGTACTAATTGTTGTTTGATCCAAGTTTATATTTACAAACAAGTAGTGCTGAAGAACCTCGCTGGAATATTATTAGAAAAGGACACACGTCTTCGTAGCCAGTTCTGCGAAAAACGTCCCACTTATTCGAGCCCCCATTTATTTCATTGTACAGAGGTCACCGGTAGCAATTACTAAACGAACGAGCGTCGGCGGCGATAAATCAACATCTCCATTACACTTACTTTCAAATAAATAAAACCTTAAATAAAACGACCCCTTTCACGCTTCGGTACGAATTTCGAGCGTTCACAAATTATTGTTGGTCCACCTTATTTTGCTGTCGTGATATTTTTTACCTTCGCTTCTTTGCCACACTAGAACAAAGTCCCAACTGCAATGAGGCCGCACACGAAAAATCAACTCTACGCTAACTCCAACAACATTCAAATTGGCAAGTACGCGAATAAGTTGAACCGTCTTTCTCAATTACAAGACTTGATCTTTTGTCTCGTTCCGTCTCGTTGCGGCTGTAGTAGCGTCTCGAGCACGTGCGACACGTTAAAGGCAGAGCGTTCCCACGGTCGCGGGCGCGCCCCCCCCCTCCCGCTCCCCCCTGCCCGCCGTGCGCCCGCGCCGCCCGCTGCGCGTGATACTCCGGACACTCGTGCCAATGAAATAAAGTGCCCGCACAGCACGTACCAATTGCAAAATCTAAACGAAAGTGGCGGAAATGGACTCTTTCTGGCGAGTTGAGTAATGACACCATTTGCATCGAGATGCAATTGCGCATGTGTGATATATTTAGTGTTAGTTAATGTTTTTTTTGGATTACATACAAGGCTTAGTATAGATGCGGGCGTATCTCATTTTCGATACGGTTAAAACATCTTCTAAACAATGCTTAGAAATTCTTAAGACTAACATTAAACACATTAGCTCTGCTGCTTTTACATTTCTATATTGTATAATACTTATCACAAAGTGCCACAACTTACACTTACCCATTCTTATTACCCTACATATTGCAAATACGTCGTCCTGAATACCAGAACGTGTATAAAATCCAATATTATCTTACATTACCGTGTATAAATTGCAATAAGCGGTCGGCGGTTGCGATATGCCGCGCCGTGACATTGTAAGCGCGTGCGACCGTTGCTCGTGCCGCGCATGCGCGGTAAAACTAGCGTGGCCACACGTCAGATATGCGTCAGACATGTCCCAAAAAACATGCTTACTTCAAAGTAGTACGTGGAATGAAACATTAGGAATTCTAGAAGAATACGTTTTGCGATGCGATATTTTTGGTGTAGTGTCCTAAAAATGTTTCTGTCAGTGTGGTTACACTAAAGTAAAGCACGCCATGAATTAACCATCGAGGCATCGCGCCAAACACGGTCCGAGAAAACGAGCTGACTCCTTACTTATAGGGGATAATTCCTATACGGTTTTGTAGCAAGTTTGTTGGAAAGAACAAGAGATACTTATAAAGATTTAAGATATGCTTAAATGGGTGATTGCGTTTTACAAAATGCACACAAATTTAAGCGTTATTACATTTTATGATAATATACAAACAATAAATATAGCTAATGTTAAAAATGAAAAGAGGATGATTAGGTAAAAAAAATGGAACCTAAAATCATTACTTGCCAATAAATATGTAATGTCAGTGTTGAATAAAAATATTTTCGGTAGTTAAAAAGAAGGTAGATATACTTAAGTTTTTTTTAAGCAATGTAACTGGCTGGTTGCTTTGAATGATGGACAGTCAAAAGCTGCCTTACTCCATCAAGCCATACCGAGCATATCTGCCTGCCTGCCTGTCCGTTCTAACTATGTTTTCTTGGTTGTTAGATTAGGTTAGGTCTATATTTAGCCATAACTTGTTTGTTGAATAATTTCCTTCATTAGTTCTCTTGGTAATTATCTGCCCAAATGTTGCATAATTGTGTAAGGTTCCAACTGTTTCCAAAGCTTCGGAATGACAAAAAGAGATGGCGGGACGATGTAGAGAAGGAGAACCAAGGCTCCAAACTTAGGACTTAAAAGATATGGTAATATTTTAAGTCTGATGTGAGAGTGGGTTGTTGCGCTTTTTACTATGTTCTCCGGACAGCATTGTAGCGAGAAAGGCAAGGGAAAGTAATCGTAAAGGTTCAAGTCTTCAACGGCAAGCATAACCACTCTGTTAAGACTAGCTATTTAGAAGGTTTTTGCTCTAAGAGAATATTTCACGGATTATTCCGTACTTTGTTCCAAACAAATTCCACTGTAGATTTTTTCAACTTTCAACTGTCAGTTATTCTGTTGAATGTTCACTCTGCGAACTTGTTTAAGCTTGTTTAAGTTCATTTAGGTTGTTACTGAAGCAGCGCGTTACACCTTTGGCCTCGTCTGCACTTTACATCATTACCATAAAAAAATAACAAGCTAGCAAAATCTGATGCTTTCAACATTGTAATTTCAGAGATTCGATTATAGTTACGTGTAATAATTATGAAGACGATGCTCATTTGTTTAATTGCACGCTAATAAACCGCCACACGTAAGATGGCTAATGATCATAAATTATAGATTATCTAACCAATAACAGGGAAGTAGGAAGAATGTTTTGCGTAGATTCTAGATAAGACTAGCGTGCTAATGCTTACACCCTTGGCATAGTGTCACGGTGTCCATGCGCCTTATCTGGTGAGGATGTCCCCTTTATCTTACCAGGAACTGATGCTTTTAATTAACAGCGCTGTAAGAACACGGGAATTATCAAAGAAGCGATTTCATGAGCGTTTTTGCTGATTTAAACGAGCTCACTACGCTGAGCAACGAGTTAACGAATTTGAAATACACCTCTTAAAAATCATCGTGTTAAATCAAACAGTCCTTGTTATGAAAGACGAAGAAGCGCTAGAAATAAAGCCGTTTGAGCATATTTCAAACGGCAAACTCCCAGCCAGCCATCTAATGACTGTTCTAGGTTAAGTTTCCGGGTTACACTCCGTATAATTTACTGGCCATAAATCATAAAAACAATAGCCGTTTACAAGGCGGGGAATAAAAACTACGCAACAATGCATTACCGCGTGCGCGAGAATATCTCGAAGAATCGAATGACTAACGGGGCGAGATCGATTATCATTTTAACAATCGACCATCTAAAGGTCACGCGTAATGCCATTCAAAGTAAACTAGTCTATATTGAAGAAACTACTCGCTTCACTACGCTACTACAGCGTAAGTCACGATATAAACAGAACGACTTTTAACTTAAAGGTGGCTACATTGAGTCCATGTTTACACGCCTGTATTTTACCAAGTCGACTATTAAGATTATTTGTAAAACAGATACACGAGCTATCGCACTATAGGATCTCAGTGTTAGAGGTAAGGTTTAAATTTGTAATTGAAAAATTGTAGTGTTGTATCGTGAAGCCAGGAAGCCCATTGTTGGGTCACGTTCTCACAACTCCCCTTTTCTTCGACGGGAATAAATAATTGCACTTTTTTCTGTCGCATATGGCCAAGGAAGGGGGGATTGTGCAAGACCGTTCCCACGATTCGCCCCCCGGGTATAAAGGCCGATTGAGGTCAAGAAAAAATACGTGCCGGCACAATGTGAGGGTTTCTTTTGTAACGGCAGATGCACGAATCTAGGGTTAAATGGGGAATCGCATCGCGCTGCTCATTATTGACGCTATTTCGTCAAGTCTCATCATAAAAAATGTCTTTTTCAGTTTTTTCATCAGGAAAGAAAAATAATGCAGCTCAATACAGTTTCGCTAAATTAGGCTTTGTAATACAAATCGTGTAATTTTTTTAATACTTAAAAAAGTATATGAAACAGGTGTGTTTTATATTAAAAAAAAAACCTAACCTTTTACGCCAACGAGTTGCAACGAAACTAAAAACTAACCCGAAACGCTCATACAAACAACTTTTTGCTAGCACTTTTAAAATTCAAACCTATCTCGGAGACAAAATTCGTCGGTTCCAATTTCCAAATCCACTCGCCACCAGCCATTAGAGATAAAAGTCGTTGAGGAAAAAAAGAATTGCACCTTTACGGCGATCTATATTTGAAGGCGATGCGTTCCCACGCTCGTCCGCGCCAGTTGCTCCTCCACCCCTCTATCTTGAGTTTTTTTTTTGCGCCATTATAAAAGCGTTATTTATGTAAGCACACGTGAAGACGTCGTATGTATAATTTAAGAGTAATAACGATAAATACGGAATTTCTGGATGTGATTAAAGTGTTTCAAAGATGACAATTTTGATTTAGGTTAAATGTAAGTTTATGATTAATTAAAAAAAAATATAACTAGTTTTATCTGAGGACATTTTATTGGATATTGTCAATGTCATAAGACTTATTTAAATTACTACATATCAAATTTAAAGTCAATGTGGCTACTCTATGTGGACTAAACTTCACTTCCTAGATTTAAATTAAGAAAACAAGTTGATAGATATAAAAAGGGTGCGTCCGATCCATTAAGTACGTATTCAAATAACAATAATTCTGCAATACGCTAAGCAGTGAAGTTAAAGTTACACAAACCAACACTGTCTTTCAAGTGCACTTAGAGTCTAAGTAATCATAAATTACAATCAATCAACAGGGCATGTGCAAAATAAACACTGCTCCAATCACACCCATTTGAAACTAAATCATAGTGCAACCGGTTACGGCACACTTTTCATACTGTGACATGTGAAGCTGCACTTTAAAATGGAGCTGACGCGTTCGAATTCATATTTTTAACGCGTGTAAGAAGGCACAGGCACACATTGCGTTCAGCCGGGATCCGTTCCCACGATCCACGCGACATATGGCTCGAGCGGGGACGCGTGATCAACGGTTTAAAAAAAAAGTCGGACTTAGCGGATCTCATGCCCGCGTTCTACAGATAAGGTAAATGGATATAATAGGTTTGTTGTTGCATGTTAAGTTGGTTTTCTGTATAGATTAGATAGTTTTTTGTGTTTGTAGGATCTATACATATAACTTTAAAATGTTTGTTTTTGTTAGTTTGTAGGTTATCGAAGAAGAATATTGTTATATACAGTCCATTAGAAGATTTATTAGTAGTTTAATGTTTGGTTCGTTGTACAACCTACCTACTACTTTTTAATGATATCAACTAGTTTATATCTACCGTTATATTAACGAAAATAGTTATACATAGTTGTATATTCACTAAACATAAGTGTCAGAACCATTTTACAGCCTTTAAAATGTAGATTGCAAATACCTACCAATCCCAGCCTAAACTCTACACAGCGTAATAACCACTGGCACAAACTAAAAAGGCAAAAAAATCTAAAAGAAAAAAGTTGAATGCCAAGGTCAGGCAAATTGTTCCGAATTTAAAATTTCGAAGTGTTTTTTTAGCGGGGGGCAGGTGTGGCGCGAGCAACTGTCGTCGTTCCCACGGCTCGCACACCGGTCCGTGTTGCCAGTACGGGACCGTGTCATGATTGCCAATTACCACATTAATGATTTTCTTTTTTTGTTACAGTCTGTGGCACATAATTAGAACGTTTTGGCGCTACGAGCTACGAGTCTGTAGCGTGCCTACGAGTATTATTACGTAATGCTAATGATTAAACCTATTACAAGGGATCAATTCTATGTGTAAAAAAATAATTACTTCAAATTCTATAATCGTGTTGAATGTATTACTCACGTATTTCAGTGTTTAATAGTTACTCAATATTCACATATGTTTGTCTCGTACTCTGATGTAGTGAGTCATGCGCAAATATAAAACGCCACATTTCATTTTGATAAACACTTAGTTCAAAATGAAACTCGTATAGTATAGTCGAATTACAGAAAAGTATGGAAGTAATTCGTGTAGTCGTGTTTTTTGTGGAATCGTTAGAGGGCACGACTAGATGGTTTCCCTCGGTTTGCACCTTTCTATCATGTACGGAACACTTTAAAATATTAGGTATAAACTTCAAATGCCGTTATTTTGGAGTATGATAAAAGGTATTTGGCGCAAGTTTAGCCACGTGAAGGGTCCCCTTTGGTACATAATGTATGTTAATTAAAAAGGTGTACGATGTATAGAATCTTGGTAAAATATTTTTTTCTGATTGCGGCTCGAGGATAATTCAGACGGTTGGTGCAAACTTAGATTAAGCTTTTCAAAGTATTATAAACACCCAGGTAACTTTGCACCCCCGTGCAAAGTATGGAACATGTTTTTTTTCACTCTTTTGTAGATTGTACTTCGGGGGAAATTAAGATAGTCGTGAAAATTTATAAATAACACATATTTAAAAGATACTACATTCGCACTCAATAAAAAAAAGAAAATTTTAACCGGAAGTTTGGTAAACATAGTTCTATCTAAACGCAAGGAATAGCAGCGAACGCTAGGTAGCGGGTAGTATTACAGAACCGCATGTTCCGTGTAGAAATGTCAATTTTTTATGGGGTGCGAATGTAAATCAAACCAAGTTAAGACGATTGTGACGATTTTTATTAATTCCAAAATTTCCCCCGAAGTACAAAGACAGTAAAACATAGAAAACTACTTTCCGGGTGTCGCACCCTGGTGCAAATTTGGTATTGTGTTTTGATATATATTCTCATCATTTCCTCAATTTGCACCGCGTTCTGTATTTTTCCCGGGGCCGCAATGCCAAAAAGTATATTTTTAGTTATATGATTTTTTTTTTGTATGTTCCGTAGCTTGAATTGAACTAAATAACGGGTGCAAATATAGATTAAGATGTAATAAAACGTATGGCAAATTACACAGACTACACCTATTTTTTCTTCTTAGTTATTACTATTACACCATTTTCAACCAATTCCACCCCTTTCCGGGGGGGCGAATATATCAAGTGATGTATTAAATTCCATTTCTAACCCATACAAATCAAAAACAATTGTTTTTATCAGTTCTTAGAATTATTTCCTGACTTAAGGGAAATTTCACGTATTTTGCCTCCACTAGTACTCGTTCTTAGTCATCAGTAAGTAAATCATCACATTTTTTTAATAAACACACTATGATTTCCATGACACAAAATATCGATAGTAGTGATAAATTACATTAAATAACGTTAGCTATAAAATATCAAAATAGCTTGCAATAACAAGAGTAACAAGTAATTGGCACATTGGTGACGTTGGCGGTTTAAAAATAAAAAGAACATAATTCGAAATTCAAAATGATTTCACCGAGCCTGTTTGTTTTCGAATGTTTAATCCAGACATCGCAATAAAATTAAGTTTAAGTTACGTCATGAAGTAAAAACAGAAAACCATCGACTATTTATTTAACTAGTAAACCAAACAGTCCCTGTTGCATTGTTTGTAGTACAAATGCCTGCGCGTGCTGTAGCCACGTGCTACATACCGTTGTCTGTGGTTAATGAATGGTCAAGTACTATTTATTGTACTCTTTAGATACGCTTTTGGTTGGGAACTGAAGTAATTAGTTTGTTTTGGCAAAGATGAGCAAGACGTAATAGTTGTTTTGCTGTTCAACAGATGTTTGGCCTGATTTGTCTATGGTTAATAGAAGTAGAGCGAAACTGTGTGAAACGTTATGATCAATTTAGTTAATTAGAATCATATTTTAGTAGTTCATTTATATTCCAAAAACATCATAAATTATATGAGAAACTGTTTATACACGTACATGTAACATGTGATTTGAATTAGAATTTTATTAAGATTTTATTACGTGGAGTTTAAAAAGCAGAGTTTACAATGACATTTGGATTTATTACAGAGGCATCTAGCGATGCGAGCGTGAACTAAACCGGGAAGAGTCGAGTCCCCCTCACAATAAGAAGATAGGGGAGTCGGAAGTTAGCAAGACAATGCTTTTCTAGACAATACCTTTACAGGTCAGAGGTATTTATTAGGGTCGGTGGGAACACAGATTTTGCAATAGGGCGTTGATTGTATAAAGTTCGATGCTAGTGCCTTTCGAGTTCAGTTATTTTTGTACCTTCAACCAGGAAGTAACGGTATCAGTGGCCAGTATTCTAAATCAACATTATGTAAAAGTTTGTGAATTTCAAAAAACTTGTATATTCAGTGTAAATATGCAGTGGAGTGTGCTAACTGTGTGTGGAAGTCTCAAGTGTAGTGCGTTAGATAGTTATTACGTAGAAGCTGGTGTGCCTAACCTACCTATTCAAATAATCTTGAGTAAATATGTAAATCTGCATGAGGCACAGGCTTTCTATTCGTGCTATTATAAAAAGGTTGTTTATAATGCTAACTATCTAAAACAAATTCAGCTATTTCATTGTTTTAAACTACCTAAACTGAAACAAGTGGAAAACGTCGTCTTCGATCACAACGAGGATTCTAAGGAGATTTATTGTAGTTTAGGTTAGGTTACGTAATGTATAAAGATATAGAGATTCTTGCTTATGTAATTGTAGGTATTTAAAGTTGTTTTCAGCGACATTAAAATGGAAAGTCATCTGCTAATACTACAATCCAGAATGAGATAAAATTGTGAAACGGCTCTTACATTACCTGAGTCATATCGTTGAAATCTAGTTTTATGTTAATGTTGCCATATCAAAAAAATTTAAGCTGTGTAATGAATGTGATGAATGCCAGTTGTCAACAATTTGTGTACACAAGCTGTATCGCTGAGTGACTCACTTATTTGTAGTTGTTAAGGCTACGTGTGATAATGATAGCTCGATGGAATATTATATTATATAGTACGTCAGTGGTAAAGCTGCGTACTGATTATACTGAAACATGAGATAGCTGCGTAGTTTGACCACATGACGGAATCAAAATAATGTTGACTTGGTTACGTTTCCATCGAGGAGAAGAGCTGAGATGTGTGGAATTAAGCAACCGCAGTAATCGCAATAATAAGAGGAGTGGGGTGAGACATGGATTTAAAATGCAATTGTTTCTTATCGAAGTCTTTAAGGGACACTTATGTACCGCAGTATTACTTCCTGCAAAGTTAGGCACGATTAAAAAGAGGAGTGGGGTGAGACATGGATTTAAAATGCAATTGTTTCTTATCGAAGTCTTTAAGGGACACTTATGTACCGCAGTATTACTTCCTGCAAAGTTAGGCACGATTAAAATTAGATTAACGCAATTATGGACCTGTCTATACCTATCTAGCGCCCTCAAGTGTGTAAAAAGTATTGCAAATCATGGTCAACTTGTTGCTATATTTTAAACAAAAGACTAGAGCCTGGAGTAAATTTAATTTCATACAGTTTGGGACTACTTAGTGTTCTTGGTGTAAATTGTCTCATGATATTTACTGATTATTTATCATTTCCAGCTCAAGATTTCAGCGTCAAACTGAACTCTTTCTACAGGTTTTGTTCAAGTATAATTACTCACTTTTTATTTAAGAAATAATAAGCTAGTAATTCTATATTCTAGTACTGCCTATTGGCCTTAACCGGGCCGCGCCAGCTCACAACTCTGACGCAAATGGCTCTCTGTTCAACAACTGTTTGCCTCATCTGTGCAAATCGTGATATCATCGCTCCAACTTGTATACAACACAGGTGTATTGTCACGCAGCCAGAATAACCGTACATCTGAAACTGAAGGCTCAATACGGTATCGGGTGTCTCAATTATTTTGGTCAAGTTTGCAGTGTCGATCGGTATCTATGTTAGCTCTAACGCGTGTCTTTATTGTGTGAGGTCGTGCATGGGATTATTCATTAACGCATCTTTATGCTGTCGAACTGTGATTGTTGCTTGTGCAACGTCTCTTTTACTACCAGCGTGTTATAAGTCATAAATCGACGGTCGAAAGTGGCAATAACGAAATGGCTGACAACGTTTCACTAGTTTCACAATCGTAACGAAGCCCTTTGGTCAAAACATCTTATTACAACAGCAATATACTTCTCTATACGGCAATGGCATCAACTCTTCGCAAGTTTATTAAGCTCCCTTTAATTGGACCAGAAGATTCATTGCCAGACGGCGCCTAAACAGGCGCTATACTTAGAGGTGTAGCGGGAAATAACTAAATGAAAACCGGTAATTGCTTTCGATCTGTAAGCATTAATCTGCGTGAAACTTCGTTAATGCTGTTCTAATTGCTTCGCTGACTTTATATCGTGTGCGCCAACCTAATAACAATTTAATTGTAATTGAAAACTAATCAACTCGGCCGAGCACAATCTTCAATTAACCATAGATCTTACCGCGGGTTCAATAGAACGCCGCGGCTACCTATCGCCCGATTTAATTGACCCTTCCGTTCGCTTTTCAAAATCTCTGCACGTGGCCAGCACCTTTATGTTAAAGTCTACAGTAATTTCTTCGAACATTCCAAAGTAACAATTGAAATGCACGTGTCTCGAGAGCGCTCGGTTTGAAATTGGAATAAAAAAATTAACCCAAATTTCGCAAGAGTTGCGGAATTGGAAATAAGGGTTGCAAAAAATCCTTTCTAACCCGATGCGCCCGCGTCCGATTCTGATCGAACACGTGCATGTTACAATACGAGATGACTCACGACGGGCGTCGATACCGGAGCGAACGCCGTATTATTAAAACTCGAAAAGAAAAAAAGATAAGCGTTCACTCGTCGTACCGCGTCAAGAATTGTACATCTGCCGAAATTTCTCACGGGTCCTTCGCTGAGCGCCGCGTATGGTATTATTATGCTGGACCGCTTTGCTATCGCTACCTACGTATTATAGATCTCGTCGTGCATTCTGGTAATTATGACAACTGGACAGCTAGCGGTATCGGTCCGGGGCCAACTTTTTAATAGCGTAGCAATTAGCATATCGGGTTGTGGCGTTTGGCGCGAAGATATCTCTAGAGAGAGGCTGTCGCTACACGATTAATTGATACCGGGATGAAAGTTATTAAGGCCTTAAGTTTGGTTTAATTATGACGCCGTGACTGTCATTTGTTGTAATTAAATAAAGTAGATGGTCGATTGCCGTGCGTGTCTTGACTTGTGGGAGAAAGCTTTTTTGCATTGCACGTGCGTCGATAAATTATCGTGCGTATTGTAATCGGGCTATTGTCAACCAAATACGAGTACTACTGTGTTATTCTTTAAGTTGCACAATAAAGCTTTTTTCTTTTTTGCGGATTGATGCGAGTCTCGACTTGCCGAGGTGCTTTGCCGTAACAGGTTGAAACTTGTCGAGGCTGCTCGGGGTTGGTTTTGGAATTGTGCAAAGTGTGAACTTTGATGCAGTTTGTAGCTTAGATTGTATCTTGTGTTATTACCTACTAAGCTTAATAGTAGTTATAATAGAGTTTAAAACACTGTTACGTAGTATCCTGACGTATTTATTAGTAAAAATCAAATTTAATTAAGTAAATTGATACTGTCAGGGCCGTCTTAAACTAGGCTGGGGCCCTTGGGCACACAAGAATTTGGAAAGTAAAAAAAAGCGAACTATAATAATATTTTTTTTAATTATCATTTCTTTACTAAATGGTCGGTCCTTGGGGGGCCCTGAGAATGGGAGCCCTAGGCACGGGCTGGGTACTGCAAATAAAATCTTTACCCTGTAGCACTTATGGCGCTTGAGTCGCTAATAAAACTAACTATAACAGAACTATGTATGTAGAGTCAACTGTAAAATAAGAAAAATAAGTAATACGAAACGACTAGTGTATATTTATCGTTTCAGTGAGCTCGCAAAACAAGATTATAAAAACAATAACACTCAACAACAAATAACAAATATCACAATTGACTTTAAAAGTCGCTTTTCTTATTACGGCGGCGCTGCTACGTACTACCTACGAATATTTTCGTAGCACTTTTCGTAGCGGTATTATTCGTTTTTTAATTAAGCTTTTGATTTAAAAAAGAATAACACTAAACTCCTGTGCCATTGTTATCAAATTTTTACACTAAGCACTCGTTATTTATGTAAAGCTTAAATTAGCAATTTATGTCTACCTATCATCACTTTCTTGAACTATCAATAAGACTGAATACACGTCACAGCATTGGATACATACTACTCACGGGGCTGTCTTAGATTTATGGTCAGTTTTAATAGCTACTAATACCTTGTAAAAAAAACTTAAGAAGTAAGCTTCCACAAACGTAAATTTTACATATAACTTAATTTAATATTGTACCATGAGGACAATGTATCATTTTATAAAATTCTTACGCGGGGTGTGGCTTATTTCTCCAATATAAATGATGCTACTTAAACAAATCTTATTTAAATATGTAAACGTAATGTTAGAGAGGTTTTAAAGATCATAGAGACTTTATTTAAATATCATTAAAAGTTATCTTGCCATCGTATGAGGTCATTGTGATCTGTATAACTTACAAATAGCTGGAGCCTTTCAATTCAACTACAAGTCAATTACACGCGTGTATCTAAAAACCAAAAACAAACGAAAACAAGTCCATTAAATCTGTGTAACATTAAGCAACGCCTACGCGTAATCCCGGACGCCCGAGGGACACCTATTGTCTCTGTCATAACCATGATCCGCTATCTCTCAATCAAAGTCCACTTAATCACGTCAGACCGAAATAAGAAAACGAAAAGCGGCGGAGTAAAAAGTGACCATTAAAAACCCAGTAGCGAGGTCCGCCTCGGGCCCTGCACGTGCGCAAGCGCCAACTTGTATTTATATTTATACCGTATACGTTATACCAGTCTGTGTGAGCTGTGGCTCGCGCCGACAAGCTCGTCTGACCGCTTTTGGAACCAGCCATGGCCAGGAAGGCTATAGCAGCTATAGCTCTGATTCAACTCTCGTGAGATTGAACTGCGGTTGCTTACCGCGCTACTGTATTACAATATAATACAATCCCATTAGGCTTTACTAAAATAAGGGCTGTGTCAAGGATGCAAGTGAAAAATATAAAGTATATTGAAACAGTTTTTTTATTAAACCATTTACGTGAACCATTGTATCATAATAAATTATTATCCTAAGTTAAAGCTCAGTTATGGAAGATCACAATTTTAATAAGCCTACACTTATTCTAAGTTACATTTATACAATACTAAAATATCACACGATTCGATACAATTAAAGCTTTCGTAACTATCACGATTGAGCGAATCCTAAGAACCTAACCTAAATGGCACCTTTGAGTTTAAAGCTAACATCACAGACGATTGCAGAAACCGAAGCGCAGCACTGGTTTCACGGAAGACACTGATTGTCGTTGGATTGGAGCGTTCAGGCTTGCACCCAGCGGTCTTGGAAGACTGGGTATTGCTGCTCGGGTGTCTGGCACTCGGTGTAGCAGTGCGCGGTTGCGAAGTCAGCTTCGGTTTTGTTGACAGTCGTCCAGAAGAAGGTGCCGGCTTCTGTGCGGGCGAAGTGAACGGGGATGTAGAAGTCTTCGCGAGCGACCGGCACGAGGTCGCAAGTGGCATCTTGATTGTAAACAAGGAAGGCAGCTCCGGGTTGGCATGTTTCCATTTCCTCGTAGATTTTGCGTTCCAACGCCTCGTTGCTGGCGTTCTCGTCGGCCTCGAAGGATGTCTCGACGGTTTTGGCGGGAACGTTTCGCTTGGTTGTTTTCTTAATGATCTTCATCAGCGGCTTGAGCAGGGCTTTGATGCCACTGTTCTTCATTTTCTCGCTGTTGTATTTGTTCTCGTTGATCGAGTTGTTTGTGGCGATGATGTATTCGTTGTTGGCGTAATAAGACATGTTGAGAGAGTAAGGTAGAGCGTGTGTCGCAAGTGAGATCACAGGCGGGAATGTGGGGCTGCTCGGCCCGGTCGGCCTTTTATACCCCGTGCGCCGCCCCCGACATAAAAGCTCTCGTGTATGAAAAGCTCCCTTCCAGTGTGTGGGTGAGTTAAGTGGTTTATTTGATACGTTTTCATAAGGTCCCGGACTTCAATGAATGTTTACTATCGTAGGTTTGCGGAGTAACACGACGTTTGTTTTACGAGCGGTAAATTATTTGCAAACACGATATTATATTTATATACCAGAATTATTGAAGTTTGATAGTCTTAGCCGTTTGTATCAAACCATTGGTGAGGGTATTTCAAGTTTGCTGAGGATATAAATCAATACCAAAATTTAGTGCGATCTAGGGGAAGTTTAAACCAATGAAACGAATGAATACACGCACTATGTAAAATTACCAATAGTATTTAAGCACATACTTTGCTTTGCGAGTACCTAAATAATTGCAATTTTACTCTCACCCTTTGTATCTCTCCATAATTGTGTTAACATATAATACGATAAGCATGACATGCAAATACGTATCCTCAATGGAAATCATACTAACACAATAAAGTATAAATTGATTTTCCTGAGTGTCCACGTGTCGTCCACGCGCCGTGGGTAAACGCAACATGTGTTGATTGACTCCTCATAACAATGCGATTGTTATCGGGGGTCACTAAGTCATGAAGGGTAACTCGTTCCCATGCCCCCGGTCACCCAGGGGTGAAATGGGGTCACCCCAGGGGAAACGATGGGCGCGAGCACGACTCGTGCGCAAGTCGCGTGACGACCATCGGCACCTGATTAGGTGTAAAGTGCGTGTAATAGATAAGGTGTTTAGATATTTAGGGTAGTTATAGCAATGAGGTATTGAGGTGTCTATTGGTAAAGGAGTAATCGAAGCGAAATGAATGTCTGTGTTTGGTAAGCAGTGTCTATTCATAATAACTTTACCCTATCTCTGAATCAAGTGTTTGAATTATTCAAGCCGATGTTCATTAGCATTTAGTAAAAGAATTAATAAACATAAAATGCCACCTACACACAAAATATTCAACCCGTACCGGTCCAAACATGTAAGATTTTTTTCTTGTGTCCAAAGAGAGTATTACAAAAAAATCAAGTTTAAAAGAAATCAGTGTAGCGGTGATAGTGGCTGTCGTCCAATGGGGTGCGCGAGCGCCGGCAGGTGCTGCGATCCGCGGCCGCGCACACACTCGCGCGCAGCTTAAATATACGACCATTGAACACGTGCATTCGAAGGGGATGAATATACGAAAGCAGCGTCGCACAGTAAAGGACAGCGAATATTTTTTATCGAGATGTATAGATTCACGACTCCCTCATATCCGAAATAGGGTAACGCAAAGGCTAATTTGGTTATTGAAAATTGAGGGGTTGTTCGTGGGAATGCTCTCCGCTCCTAGGTTCCCAGGGTTGCGCACATTGAGTTTTTTTTCGGCGATACGAGATTCGGAACCACGACAGATGGCAAGCGGGCATCGTTCGCGTTCTGCTTTGTTAATAAATCGTATGGGGTATTGGAATTAAACGTTCCATTTTGATGGCTAGGGGAGGGATGAAGATGTAAACAAGTGTAAAAGGGGTCAGTGGAACTCGGCCGCGGCTGTAATTAAATGTCTATTAGAGCCATTTTGAGATTATTACGAGAGATTGTTAGGGGATGAACCTTCTTTTGAGGTTATTCAGATGATTATACCAATTAAGGGTTGCTTGGAGCTTTTAGATGTTTTTGGGTGGTGAATTGCAATCAAATAGTAGTTTAAAGGAAATTACTGCGCGCACACCAAATTCTAGCTCTAATGAGTCCATCAACGAAGCAAATTTACCTTAAGTTTTTAAACAAAATCTTACGGACGTATACTTTTTTTTTGTCAAAACGTATTGATGTTGAAGGCCTCTGAAGGCTGACAAGCTGACATTATTTATTGACGGAAGATGATCAAGATACCTGGCAGGTTCTCACGACTGAAAAAACCTGCCACAAAAGTTGTCAAAGGGCCCTGAAGAAGGCACTTTGCGTTATGTTATGTTAAAAAGTGCATTGTTGTCGCGGCTAGAGCGTGGAACCGGGGAGGGGTGGAAGCACCCCTATGGAATATGCTGCTGCTGCACTTGTCTCGAGGTCAAATGAGATTTTTTCTACACTGTTGTGCTTAAATTTATGAGTCTACTGAGCAGGTAGCCATGGGATTTGCTTTGTAATACGATTTATCATTTGAATGCTCGGGCCTGAAGATTTGGACAAGTGTGATGTATTCAAAAGTAAATATTGGCATTCACTTTATGTACCTACCCATCTTAGGTTAGTTTGTAAATACAATAATGTAGAAAAAAGTTAAAAAGCCTAACATTTTTCAAGAAATTTAAATCTAGTTAAAGAGTAACCAGGAAATAGGCTAAATACTTAAACGGTGTGGTTTTTATTGCAACCTCCTTTTTCTATAAGATTCAGTATTTTTACTATTGTAGAAAATTGAATTCCAGAATTTTTGCGGGTGATAGGATCTTGTGCAGGGTACCCCTGCCGCCAAGCAGCAGTACTTTCAGTATAGAGTAGGACAGCCAGTGAAATTACTGACACATATAATTAAGGTATCTTACCTTAGCCTGGCAATGCGTCTTTAACTCTTCGGTGTTGCACAGTGGTAATTTCTTAACACCATGTAACCCACTTGCTCGTTTGCTTTCCTAGTTGTACTATGTGGTAGACCAGTAAGCTGCAATAAAAATATTATTGAATTGAAACTTGTTTTTTTTTATCCTAATCCAGAAAAATAATATATCATGCTATGAAAAAACATCGCAGATCTCCTTTGTATCTTGAGTGTGGGAATGTCGGTTACAAAATTAGACGAATAAAAATCGGGGGTGGAAAATAAAGAGCCATGTATAAATCATCCCTAATCGCTTCTTTTGTTACCCGTACGCAACCATTTCAATCGCGACTGACTGTGGAACTTTATCGCACGCAAAAGCCGAACGCTACGCCTACGTTTGCCAAGGACATTTCTATTGCATTTGGTTTGAAAAGGTTCCACATTAAGTTACGATCTCACTGGATATGCTGTACACTTGTTGCGTCACCTATATCGTACGAGGGCTGAATACAAACTTACGTTTGCACCTGAAAATGAGGAGTTGTTTTCAAAATAAACTAAACTCATTATCCATAGGGATTAAGTTGGAATGGTTTACAGATTTTGGTAGCATTAGATATTGGTAGAAGACGCGGGGGCGTAGAATTTTAGGGGTCGTTGGACAATTAACCGAATCGCAGGTAAAACCATTTCTAATTGGGACGAAAAAAAGGTCGAATGATTTTGCATTTGTATGGGGTGATCGGATGATGAATTTTGTTAGATGATGACTAACCTGCCGCATTAGGGTTCCGTACCTGGCTTTGTAATCTAAAATTAAATTTTCGAAATTCAAATTTCGTCCGTTTCGCTCATTAGGTCATTAATTTGGAAGTGAGAGGGATGGCATGACGTGAACTTCAACAATCGAAGTTCGGAGTAGCCCCCCTGGAAGGTGCCAATGGGACTTATTAACTAAGTAGCCTCAGCTCCACTCCACTGTACGTTTGTGAGGCTGAGACAGAGCTGCATTGTTAACTGTAATACTTAGATACACACTTATAATTTTCACCCTGTGTCCCGTCCCATCTTTAAAAAGCAATTGGGAATGGATGATTATTTTAAAAGTGCTTGGTGATTTTTCTATTGATAGGAATAACCATCCTTAGCTACGGAAAAAAGTTTCAGATTTTTCCGTCGAGCCATATATTTTATAAAAATAAAAACATTTTACTCAGTCACTCGGCGGCCCCTATACGGAAGTAAGCAGTACGCCAATGACATAATCAAATTAAAAAAAAAATATGCTGCGTGAATCTGTGGTACACAATGACATTTGTCACTGACATTGATTGATAGCACCGCACTCGGAAGCTAAAACAAGCAAAAGAAACGGCTAAGTGGCGCCGTCTGTAGATTGTTGTTGGTACTAAACCACCTATTTGGGATTTCAATAAAATTACCATACATTTCTCATATAACTTTCAGTAGTGTTTTTGATTCGGGGTAGAAATAACCCAATAATTCCAAAATCTGAGAAAAAAATGTATATTATGATCATTTTTATTGAAATTCCCCATGTTTGGTTAGTAACACGAACAATCTACAGACGGCGCCACTTAGCCGTTGCTTTTCTTAGCTACAAATGCCATCGTGTACCACAGATTCAAGCAGCATTTTTTTTTTTTAATTTGATTATGTCATTGGCGTACTGCTTACTTCCGTATAGGGCTCGCCGAGTGACTGAGTAAAATGTTTTTATTTTTATAAAATATATGGCTCGACGGAAAAATCTGAAACTTTTTTCCGTAGCTAAGGATGGTTATTCCTATCAATAGAAAAATCACCAAGCACTTTCAAAATAATCATCCATTCCCAATTGAAGGAAAGGCTCATAGTCGGAGCATACTATATTGACGATTTTTTTGCAGGTAATACTTGGAAAACCTAGCAATGGTTTTATTTAAATTGATTCTCTGTATTTATTTATTTCCTAATGTAATTATGAATGACAAAAATAATTTAAGTATGATAATATAATGATGAATAATAATAATAATGAATCATGATGTATTGTATCTATTGCTATTATAATTTCTATTGTTATGACACATTCCCTTGGCTTTTGTGTTGGCTAGTGTTTTAGTAGTTAAGTTTAACATGTACAACTTTATGGTAGATCACAGAGCAGCCTAGTATTTATTGTAGATCCTATGTTATTTACCTCTGTATCACAAATAAATGACTTACTTACTTACTTACATAGCTTTTTATTAAATAAGCCTGTTTCCACAGTCGACCAACGGTTTCGCTTCTTTAGCAATAACAAATTCAATACTACACAAAAAGGTATGTAAAATATGTAGATTTTAGTTGTATTTCTAATTGTATTTGAAGGTGTGGTAATTCATAGAGAAATATCCGTCAACGGTTACAAGCTTTTTTACATTTTTACACACATACACAAATCACGTCTACGTCTCTTACGGGGTAGACAGAGCCTGAGCTAACAAACCCTTCAAGGGTCAACGTTTAGCATGATTGTAGGCGTATAGGTGGAAAAAGGAATCAAAATGGATTTCTAGCCACATGGCCTATAACATGATTCCTAAAAATTTCACCCATTCCTTTGATGGGCTTTTACCATCTGCGCGGGAAGAGAAGCAACTGGTACATTCTATGTTTTTTCCTTACTCTCAGACCAGCATGGAAGTAATCCATCGCACTACATAAAATCTTTTTCCTTACTCATAACTATTAAGATCATCTCGAACATAAAACATAATAGAGCAGGCTTGGGCTCAAAAAGTTGTTAGATTTTATTACCTCTACTAGAGCGAGTCGAATCCTTAATTAAAACTTCAGCGTAATAACCCCCAAAACTGTTTAAGGCTTCCACGGAGGAACCACAAAGGCTCGTCTCGGAGTTATTCAAAATAAAGCAAGTGTGATAACGAGATGAGGGTGATTATCGCCTACGCCCTATCCCCTTAACTTTTTAAAATCTTTCATGCTAATGGCTGCGATCTCATTAAGTTCTAGAAGTTGGTAAAACTGGAAAGAACTGGTTCAGATTGAGAGGGTTAGAATCTACACTGATCAAATTGGATAGTCTTATTGGATTCCGTGTAAGTCTACACTTGATAGGCATGTATAAGTACGTTGAAACGGAAAATAATTCTCTTAAAAAGTCTTTTGAAATGGAATAAAATCAATTTATTCCGGAACAAGTCCATAATATGTAAGTACAGAATAACAGCATTTGGTAGCCTTGTGGTTTGACCTGTGGCCTCTCAAGCAATGGGTCGTGAGTTCGAATCCCGGGCACCTCTGAGTTTACCGAAATTTATGTGCGAAATTACATTTGAAATTTACCATGAGCATTTCGGCGAAGTAAAACATCGTGTGGAAACCACACGGAAAGCACACATCTGCGAAGCAGTTCAAATTTGTGTGTGACGTTCCCAATCCGCACTGGACCCGAGACCTCTTACACTCATTTTTAGAGGAGGCCTGTGCCCAACAGTGGGACTTATATAGGCTGGAGATGATGATGATGATGACATAAACACTCACCCCCTTTTTCATAAACGCTATATAGGCTTCTGCTAACTTAACAATCGTCTGTCCTTATCTGTGAAAGGTAAATATCAAAGTGACAGATAAGGACAAACGATTGCTAAGTTAGCAGGAGCCTACAGAGCGTTTATGAATAAGGGGGTAAATGTCTATAATTATTGATTGTGCGTGTTTTCAAAAATTATCCGATCACGTCAATATTGGAGACAAGTACAACTTACACATCTTGTACGTAATCTCTCAAAAACATACGTTGTTTAATTTCTCAGCTGTAAATCTTCAGTTTAAATTTAATTGCGAGAGTCGAGTGCTGGAGTGTTTCTATTAACAGCAATAGCGGCAAACAAGCAATGAAGGCAATAAATAAATGCTTAAATGCAACGGACGGCTAATTCAAGCAATTTGTGGCGCTTTTATGCCTTTATACGACCGTTAAGCGATGGAAGGCAGCGAGAAAGCTGTTATGCGACCAATGTCAATTAAAATATTATGATAACCTAAAACTTAAGAAAGAGTTTCGTTTCGGGTTGTCTAATAATACACTTAATACTTTTTTCCTAAAGTAGTCTTTATAAATAAGGTATGTGTAGAGTAGAGTAGGATTAGAATTTATTGGTCAGTTTACACCATTATAATTTCTACAAACAACAATATTTCACTGTATCAAAACTCCATTGGGAGTAAAGAAAAAACATAGAAAGTAACAGTTGTTCGAGGGAATGGGCATAGAAATCATAACTTATAGGCGATGCGGCTAGCAACCCATCACTATCTTGATTCCCCTTTCCACCTATACGCCCATAATCATGCTAAACGTGACCTTTAAGTCTTGTTACCTAGGCTCTCTCTACCCCGTAAGGGATAAAGACGTGATTTGTGTGTGTGTGTATCAAAACTCCGCATTTCACCCACTAAAAAGGTATATACATACATACATACATCCATAAATCACGTCTACGTATTGATAGTACATGATGAATAATTCAGTGAAAAAATATATAGGTTTTTGATTCGCAGTACATATATCCCAAATTCGCAATACCTAGAAGTACAACTGACTATGTTAAATTACACTGCTATTGATTGGAAGAGATACAGCTTTCGGTTTACAAGATTTCTCTAACATTTAGCTTAACCGCGATTAGCTCATGACTCGCAGCGGCGCGTGCGCCGTAATAGCGGCTAATAGTTGTCGCGAGCCGACATTACGCCGCCCTGTAGGGTTGCCATACTAAGCCATTGAGGCTCTTGCCAGGTTATGGGCAAATTTTACAACTGGCAATTTTTTTGATAACGATCGAATCTTCCGCGGGCGAGGAAGAAATGGCTAGCTACTCATCTAACACTATTTTATTTGAAATAAGAAATCTTTTAAATACACTCCCTTGCAAAAAAAAACGGGCACCCATGGTTTTTGTATTTTATGTGCATAAAAGCTTTTTTTCAAAATCTGAAAAACTGTAGGTGCCCGATTTTTTTGCAAGGGGGTATAGTTGTTAATTTCGCCTATGACGAAAAGATTTTTCTAAAGTTGTAATTTTTCTTTTTTTCATATGGCAACCCTAGCCTTTGCCGCCACGCTGCGACAAGCTTAATTGATCTTGTGCGGGACGATTAGATAAGGTCCATGAGGAGTTGACCTATTGGTGATTCAGTGAGTCAGTGGGAAAGTTGTTAATACGTTGAAGTATGTGCGTGTACAAACAGTGAGTAGTTTGAGTTAGTGTTGTCACACTGTACGTATGTGGTGGTTGTGTCTCTGTGAAAGACAATAGCTTTATAGCTTATAGACTAATTGAGCTCATTGAGAGTCCTGTACAATTAATTCAGGGTCAAAGTTGGTACATATACACAAATCACGTCTTTATCCCTTACGGAGTAGGCAGAGCCTAAGGCGACAAGACCTACAAGGCAACTTTTATAAGATTATGGGCGTATAGATGGAAAATGGAATCAAAATAGTGATGGATTTTCGCCCATTCTCTCGATTGGCTTTTACCATCTGCGCGGGAAGAGAAGCAACTGGTACATTCTAGGTTCTTTTCTTTGCTCCCAGATCAGCATGGAAGAAAGTTTGGTACGTTAGTAAGTATTACTTAAGTAGGTAGGCATGAATTTCACTATGAAGTGTATGTGTACTTTGCTTTAACCAATGAATCTTACTATTTAAACTTAGGTATCAGAGCTCAGTGGCGTAACTATAACGTCTGGGGCCCGTGGCCAATTCTTCAGATGGGGCTCCTTCCTCAATATAAAGAAGTGCATCAGCGTCCATTCTGTGCTCTAAACCAACTCAGTTCGGGGGCCCGTAGAGCTAGGAGCCCCTAGCATTTTGCCACCCCTGCCACCCTATAGTTACGCCACTGTCAGAGCTAGCGATTTTTGGATGTGCTTTATTTTTATGGGAAATACATACATACATACATACATACATACATACATACCGTCACGCCTCTTTCCCACAGGGGTAGGCAGAGACTACTTTGTTCCACTTGCTACGATCCTGACATACTTCTTTCGCTTCATCCACATTCATCAATCTCTTCATACATGCTCGTCGGTTTCGGGTACTCCTGACATGACCTTTTTCCAAAACGTCTCCTATTTGGTCGCGAAACGTCCGTCTAGGCCTTCCCCTGCTAACGTTACCATTCACACTCCCCATATAGATCTGTTTAGTTAATCTACTTTCATCCATCCGCTCTACGTGACCAAACCAACTAAGCATACTTTTTTCTATCCTAGTCACTATATCCTCTTTCACACCAGCACGTTCCCTTATCACACTATTCCTTATTCTATCTTTCAATGATACACCTTCCATACTTCTTACCGCTCTCATTTCTACTGCATTTATCCTACTTTCATGCTTCTTTTGCCATACCCAAGTCTCGCTACCGTACATTAATGTAGGAACGAGCACCCCTCTGTGAACAGCCAGACGCGCCTTCTTTGACACCTTCTCACTGCTTACAAAGGCGCGCAGCGCCCCATTTACCATGTTTCCTGCATTCACTCTTCTTTCAATATCACTTTCACACTTCCCATCTTTCGTAAACGCCGAACCCAGATATACAAACTCTTTTACCTGTTCGACTTTCTTACCCGCAATCACAATCTCACATTCTGTCATACTGTCGTCTTTTCCAAATACCATAACTTTCGTCTTGCTTACATTAACATTCATACCTTTCGTTTCCAATGCACCACATAAAATGTTAGCCATCATCTGCAACTCTTCCTCCTTATGGGAAATGCCTGGTATTAAAGGTATTATAACAATATCAAGGGCTTTACTTAGATATAAATTACAGAGATCAGCAAAATTAGTCGACGACCTCCAGCGGGCGTCGGATTGGTTACTTCTCAGTTCTAGCTACGCTCTACAGATTAAAAATCGAATGTAAAAACAACTATTCATTTCCGAAGAAATTTGTATTTATTGCGTTCAAAGTAATGTGTCCGAGGCGCCAGCTTTTTGCCTTCAGCTCGATACTTAGATGTAGTTAATGACCATCATTAGTGACAAACAGTCTTAAGTCCATACCATGGCCTTTTGTACATTTTTATTTTTAAAAGCTTTCATAAAAACCAAATACAACTCTTTTGCTGATGGTAATAGGTATTATTTTATAGCAATGAGGGTTTTCTGACTGTCAAATTATTCTCACAACATGAAACTACCGTGCGACTTAATCATCATTACACATAAACGGATAACTCACGTATAAAAAGTCGAGTAATGCTGGACATGTTTCGGACTATTTCGTAGTCCTTTTTCCTAGAGCGCTCGCCCCGGCGGCAGCGAAACGAACACGACTTTTTATACGTGAGTTTCCCGTTTATGTGAAATGATGACAAATTATTCGTTTAGAGAAGTTCATTTGACAAATTTGTCACGTTAAGAATTAGATGTTTAGGTAAGCCAATCCCGAACGTGACAGAAAAGTCACATTCATCCCTCCGGGCCTTTGGAAACTAAAGACTCCTAGCGATATTTTGTCAGTAAAACCCTCATTGGAAGTTAGTAAAATTCGACTATTATACACTAGCAGTGAAGCGAATAAAAGACTGTAAAAATTAATTTACTTTTAAAAAAGTAGCCTTTTATCTTGTTCAAAATGGCTCCCCAACCCAATTTGTTTTAATAATGGGGTGAAAACCGAATTAGTTTTCAATTTCTTTAACAACAGAAACCCGAAACTTTCAATGGCTCGTTAAGCGATATTCTTTTATTTATTACGAAATTAACACGTCAGTTTGTTATGCAGTAAAAAAATCAACCCTTTTGAAGCGACTCAACCCTTCAGTGTTAACCGGTAATCAATCGGGTGGAAACGGTCTCGATTACTGCAATTAACGACTACTGATTTCACTTGGTACCGGTAAAACGTCAGGATTTTTTTTTAAGAAACTGACAATATAAGTACAATGTTACCTCAAGTTTGGATGTTTTTGGAATATATTAACGACGTAAGTACTTGTCAGTCCACGCGAAATTTCTGGTGGTGGCATTTTCAGAGCACTTTAGTTTTCAAATTTATGAATTATGAGTCATAAAACATACAACCCGTAATATTTTCGAAAGCAAAACTAATCGTTACATCAATTTAATTTTGGAAAAACTAAAAAGATGCGTTCCGTCGTTACCGTGTATGTAATTACGCGGTACTAAACGATGTTTTTGACGGCAAATGATACCTTTGGTTTCATCATTTGTATGAGGTTTTAACACGAGGCGGCTTCAAGTCGAATATAACACCTTTTTGCGCTAATGCCGCCCGGAACACCTAATTATCGGTGATTGGCGTCGTTCGAGTTGATTCCTCATAATGACGCCAAATTACGTCGGCAAAATGCGCACGGCCCGTGCGGTCGCCGACTCGCCCGACAATTATGTTCATAGCACATTTACAGGGAATTTTACGTATTCCTAGTCATTAGTTGCACTGTTTATTTCTTCGGTGTGTTAAGGATGAATAGGTAAGTTATTTTAAAAAACAAATGAAGCTCAGAGGGCGTGTGCGGTTGACAAAATATTGCCACATAAGTCAAATTAAATTATAGTCAGCAAAATGAAGAAAACGAAACGCATCAAGCGTTCCTATTCTTTTGCCAAATTTGTTTTAGGTATGTTTCTTTCGTACTTTATTTTAAAACAACACAAACGGAGACAAAGTAAAAAAATTGGACGCGCCGAGCTTGTTCCAGCCCCTACCTGTCCCTTAACTTCTAATATTTATCACGCTCCTAAATAACATTGATAAAGTGCTAAATAAAAAAGATTCTTTAAGATAAAAACACGAAGTGTCGTGCAGGCATTTTATCGGGGCGATAATAAAATATCGCTTAGCACCGCTATAAAGCCACGGCTTATCGCTCGAAGGCGAACCTAACCAAGGTCTGACCTGCGGTTTAGGAGATAACTGACTTATAAAGGGCTAGTGTCAATGATGGAATTGCAAACTTCAAATCATACTCCTGTAGTTCTCTCTGATTTACTTTCTGAGTATATTCCTTAATACCTCAGCTTAGGCACGGAACTCTTATAGGATCATTTTGTCAAAGTAGAGTTATCATCCTGAAATTAATATCAAGGAGGTATGGGTGAGGACCAAAAAGTAAACAAGTTGCGTTAAAATTTCCACTAACTTTTTCCATTGTGACACGAAAGTTAATCATAGATTTGTATGGATAACTTTCGTGTCACAATGAAAAAAGTTAGTGGAAATTTTAACGTAACTTTAACTGTGTGTAACTTTTTGGTCCTCACCCGTACACAGGTCAGCTACCCTTTGGAGCTGTGAAAAAACAAACTTTCAAACATAATCAATGCAAGTAAAAGTTACAGTTATTTTATTAGACAAGTTGTTCCCATACAAATCGCCGTGGAAACTAAACCTGTGCGATACTTTCAGTTGTCTGGATAGTTTGTGGTGGATTTATATGCGTTGGCTTTTAAGCCATCTTATCAACTGACGGCGTCGGAGCTTTTATCGGAACGTGATACGTAAGCTTTGCTCCGATATCTGTGTTAATGTTCCAAGATTTCTGTTATAGATAAAAGCTCAAGCGCTACTGGAATTAATGCTTACCTACTTTGTTTAAGTGCCGTTGCCGCTAGCCGTTGTACGGAACCGTGACTTTTTGTGCGAAGAATTCGCTTATCGGTATCCCGCGGAAACTATGCTGGAATAAAAAGTATCATCAAGCGTTTATTCAGAGATCTATTACATAGGTACCAAAGCTATAGCGTGAAATAAGTAAACAAATAAACATTAAGGAACATGATTTTTAATGACTTTCTGCCGAATTTCCTGCGGCGCATTCTAGGCAATGCTGATTTGGCAGAGTAGAAAACAAGATTTCCCCTTCCACCTATACGCCCGTAATTAGATACGTGGCCTTAAGCTCTGTCAAAGACGTGATATATGTATGTACCTATGTATGAAAACATGAACCAAAATAAAAAAAACCGGATAAAATGTTTAGTACCAATATATTTCATTTCAAATCCAATTTAAGGTTAAGGGCAAGTACTCCTTCTCTCTTAAACTTACCGCTACACAAACATCCTATGAGTCATCCTAAGTCCACACACTAAAACAACTAAAGCCTTACTTCAAAAACATCATCATCGATCATCAAACGGACAACGGTCTCCGGTAAACCAAGAGCCGTGCCCCGAAATTACGGAAAGAAAACAAAAAATGGAAGATTTATTTAAGGGAGCGTAAAGATCTGTTTATGGTATGCGTCGGTAATTAAGGGGCGGCACACGTGCGCGGGCGCAGAAACGAAAGAGAAAAAAAGCTATACCTGTTCCTCGAGCGAGAGCGACAGGTCCGCTGACACGCTCTTCAGGAGGGAAGGTGCTCAAACTGCGTCGTTGAAAATGAGAAGTAGGCACATCATTAACGCGTAAGTAGTGTGGTTATATGCCTACATTATTACAGCATGAAATTGTAGGTATTTGATTGATAGGTAGAAAAAAACGGATTTATAAGATACTTGTAAGTATGACGAAAGCCGAAGAAGGTTAAATGGGGATATTCAGCATAGTGTTGCAGTTAGCTGCAATGGTGTTTTTGAATAGTATTTACTATAAACTAAGCCGGAAAGACTAAAAATGTTTATACTCATGCGCAAATGGCCATGTAGCGTGTTTGCGCGTTGGATGTTATTGCGTTTCACGCTGTCACTTGTAAATTTCGAACACCGTACCAATGTTTGAGCACCACTGCCCACGCCTTCCCTTAATGTTATCTTATTATAGCTAAAATGAGTTCGGTGTTCAGAGATAATAGCCAGCCCTGGGTCCCTCACAATTTTTTATTCAAACTTTTTCATAAAAGTCAAGATAATACTGCTTTTAGATATTGCGTGTTAGATGATTTGATTTTTGAATGGGTCGTCCTTAACAGCCATTATATATGAACAACTTTGCGGAATCATTGTATAAAATACAGCGACGTTTTGGCGGGATTATAAACTTTTTTTAAATGTAAATTTTTATTTACCGCCTACTTACTTTTTTTCCTTGATTCTTTGCACATAAATTTTATGCAGAACCATTTATATAGCAACCATGATCATTATGTTGTTTTGAACTGAAAAGACGAATGCTACAAAAAGCAATAATTATTAATGAAAACAATATTTTCCTTAACCTACTCAAAGGTATCTACGAAAAATTCCAAAAGTCAATTTTAAAATTCCTATCACAATGCTCTATCAGAAACGATCAAAGGCCAGAATATGGCCATCATAGAATGCCATAGAATGCCACAGAATGCGTGTATGTCATAACAGATTATAAAGGTTTAATAACGCATTCTTCGAGGGGTTTCATTAAACAATGTTATCTTGCCATCGGCACGTGGTCGGGTTATCCTGTTGTTTACAAATAACTCTATGAATTTTTATAAATAGTAAAAAAGAGGTATGAAATGTATTCTGTGGAGTGCATTTTGGTTATACATGTCTAGTTACACAAACGGATAAATCACGTATAAAAGTCGAGTACCCAATGCTTGACATGTTTCGGACTAATTCGTAGTCCTTCGTCCTGGAGCGCTCGTCCCGGCGGCAGCGAAACGAACTTCATGCTTCATGACTTAGCTTCTCAAACTCAAACTATTTATTGCCTAAAAATGTTGTGATAAAGATGACGTTATTTTGTATACAGTTTACTCACTTACTTGTATACAGCTCACTACCTGTATCGTGGATTCGTGGAGATAGCAAAGTACTCATACTCATTTGTGAAACTTTTACATCATGCTCAAGTTTTTTTCATCGATGTCTTCCCAATCATGTTCTATTTTCGTCCGGCAAGTTTGACAACAACCATTAATATTTACCAATGTTACTTCTTACCGACTTCCTGTCCCCGCGGATGATGCATCGCCTTGCGGGGGAGTACGATTAGTGATGACAGATAGACTTGCTTGTATACTTTGTTCCAGATAATGATACACAAATCTGACGCGAGTATTGTAATACATTATACTTTTAGTCGACCAACTACTTAAGTGCTTTACAATTGTTTTCATTTCCTACCTCGCTATTTACTCGGCGATTTTTTTTAATGGCGCTATCCCTCACACACTAAAATTAAAACGTATATCAAAAACTCATTTTCCCAGAAGTCGCGGTTAGAAGCTAGGATAATAATACATCGGTGAATACGTTAAGACTTAAAATAATATTCAACGGATACTTTTCCATAATCTCAAAAAAATATTAAATTCTTAATTTATGTAAAACAAGAATAATTGTGTCAAGTTTGTACATTACAATCTGTAACGAAATATAGCTTAATGTGATTACAATTCAATTAATCAACAAAAGGTCTTATGCGCCCCTAGTTACCGTGGATTTGGAATGTTTTGGCATCGAGTCACTTCCCTGAGTGATGTTTTTTTGTTTCAAACTCATGATGATACCGCTGCGATGGTAAGAGGTTGACAAAATGTTTTACGTACATGTCAGCTTTTGTACTGTAGTTATGACTTTGTTATGATGTATAGAGCAATGTATGACGAAGCTGCAAAATGTGTGGGATAAATTATAATTTAATGTTTGTTCTTCTTTCGTCTGGGGATGTTTTTCTTTGAAACTTTGCGTAAACATGCTGTTTGATGAGAGGTTACGTTTTTGCTGCGACGTCTTAACTCCGTAACGAACTTACAATTAGTATTCGTTAAATTTAAATTTGGTCGTTAGCTTGACGTTTTAACCCACGAAGATGGATATCAAATTAGACACATAAACAACTCGAAATTTTGTTTTTTAACAAATTGACTTTCCATTTTAGCTCCCATTTCAACGAACTTTATAACACGTTCAAAACAACACATAAATTATTTATAATTTACCCTCATATATAACTTGCCATCGAAATCACTTTTCGTATCTACCATCTCCGTCAACTCTTGGTGTTAGTTTCACTGACAAGGCGACGGCCACGCCGTAACCGACCTATCACTTCCAAAACGCCATCTGCTTCTTTGAAAAGCTATGGACTTACGACATTTTCGTTTGGTGAGGCTATAACTAGTGAAGGCTCGATGGCTTATCGCTCTTATCTGATTGAGGGTCGGTTTGTGGACCACTTATAGCCAAAGACACGTTTATCTGGCATCGCTGTAATTTTGGAATCAGTGAGCAGTTCGGTTTAATTATAGTAATCTTGTTTTGTCGTAGTTGGGTAAGTTGTAATGCCTTTTGATCGCTCGAGTGAAGTGAAATTATAGGCCAGTATCAGATAAAGAACAATGATTTGCTATAAAAGTTTTGGTCTTACGAATGGTAGAAAATACAATGTAAGTAGGTACCTAATGGTTTATCATAAAAGTCGGTTTACGGACGATAGTTTTACGTGATAACGTCATAAAGAAACATTGATGAAAACTACTGGCTCTGACGTCACGCGGAACGTGACAGCTTGACACTTTTTCGTGCGTGCAGCCGCTGTTCATCACTATCACTTCATCATCACTACATAGTCTAAAATAAAGTCTCTTTCTCTGTCCCTATGTCCCTATGTATGCTTATATCTTCAAAACTATAAAACGGATTTTGATGCGGTTTTTTTAATAGATAGAGTGATTCGAGAGGAAGGTTTTTATGTATAATTCTATGCAGACGAAGTCGCGGGCAGAAGCTAGTCGATTTATAAGACGTTAACACGAAACAACAAAAGAGGGTAGGCTGTAACCGCTAGGCCCACTGAAGACATGTCCGTATCACCATGTGATTGAGTTCACTTGTTCCCAATGTACTCCGAACTATTGTTATATACGTATTAGGTTCTTCCATGCTGGTCTGGAAATAAAGAAAAAACATAGAATTTACCAGTTGCTTCTCTTCCCGCGCGGTAAAAGCCCATCGAGGGAATGGGCGAAAGTCTTAGGAATCATGTTATAGATAGGCGATGCGGCTAGCAACCTATCAATATTATGATTTCCCTTTCCACCTTAATCATGCTGAATGGCCTTAAGGTTTTATTACCTTAGGCTCTGTCTACCCCGTAAGGGATAAAGACGTGATATATGTATGTATGTAGGTTTAGAGACCGCGCCGAGCTTATATCCAAAATATTTTTGTAAAATAAACCTCTATGGTACAGACAAAAGATCACCATCCCATATTTGCACAAAATCATAAGCTTACACGCTACACTTGACACCAAAACGCAATATGCATTGTAGGAGGATTACCGCGATGCTTATCAACCGTGTAAATATTTGTTGGCCTACACGTGACAAAGACGGCACAATATTTGACGTTGGATCACGAAAAATCTGCGTTGTGTAACATCTTGCGATCAAGGCAAGAGATGGCGCTGTTTTTTTCGTTTAGTTGAATTAAAATATCGGATGTTTACAATCCAGGTACGCTTGTTACCTACAGTTCTTCAAATTTATTATATTAAATGTATAGATCTATGTTTGCAAGCCGTTGCAAGATTTCGGAAAATCATAGTGTCAAAATAATATAAATAATTTTTATGGGAGACCTTCATAAATATCTACTTAAAAGTTTCCGTTTTTAACCGACTTCAAAAAAAGACGAGGTTCTCTTTTAACCGGAATAAAAATGTAAAAAATCAATATCAGTAAATGTTTACATCCTTAGTTTACAGCCTTATTTTGTAACAAAATTATTTTTATTACATTATAAAAACCCGCTGCTATAGTTAACCTTCTGTTACAGTTACAGCCAATAAACTACAGATGGTTCATTCCAAAAACCATTTCTTTCACCAAAACATTAATACCATTTCTGTATAGACCGTCTCAATACGGCAGTAAACCTCACCAAATGGGGCGCGTTCTAAATCCTTCCTTATCTCATAGACACCATCTCTATGGCCGCGGTGTAGAATTACAATGAGACATTCTACAAACTACCAAGAAAAGGAATTCAATGTAAACCTTCACAATTCCTCCATTTGACCCTTGAATGTGATCACGCCTGAATTAATTTTCATAAAGGAAATTTTAAATTGAACGGCTGCACTTTTTTGCGTAGCTTCAGATAATATCTTATGCCGAGATGTTTTAATAATAAAGTTGGAATTTGCAACGTAGTGTGAAGATGTAATTATTTGGTTATGTGTTTAGGAAGTTAGAGTTGAGCCATAATGTCGGATTAAGGCGACGGTTGTATAGACTCTATACTATAGAGGATATTATACTCTGTCTACCCCGCAAGGGATTAAGACGTGTTTTGTGTATGTATGTATGTAGATGTATTGTATAGAAACGACGAATTTATACGTTTCTAGGAGACAAATAAAATTCTATCGTTTAGATTTATCATCTCCAGCCTATATACGTCCCACTGCTGGGCAAAGGCCTCCTCTCAAAATGAGAGGGCTTGGGCTACAGTTCCCACACGGGCCCAGTGCGGATTGGGAACTTCACACACATCATTTAATTGCTTCGCAGATGTGTGCAGGTTTCCTCGCGAAGTGTTCCTTCACCGAAAAGCTCATGGTAAATTTCAAATGTAATAACATAAATTCCGAAAAACTCAGAGGTGCGAGCCCGGGCTCGAACCCACGGCCCTCTACTTGAGAGGCGAGAGGCCACAGCTCAAACCACTAGGCTACCACGCTGTTTTTCAGATTTATACTGCCGTCTAAAGTACTATTGCCGTAATTTTTTTTCGAATTTAGCGGGAATATTGTGACCAGGTTCTGTAAGGAAATTCTGAAAAAGTAATATAAAATAGGTGCGCATCCTTCGCTTTTCTAATCTTGTCTACACAAAAAATGTCTAAAATATCGCGACCATAATTTTAGTAGTGAAATTCTCAACTTATGTAGTACTTTGTTGTTTAGCTTCTAGAAAATTGGGGGTGCTCAATAGAGCGGGACAGTACTTCTCGCCAGCCTATCGCCTTCAACTCTACAAGGCGCAGGTTAGGCCGCATATGGAGTACTGTTCTCATCTCTGGGCTGGGGCACCTAAGTACCAAATGCTTCCATTTGACCGCATCCAACGCAGAGCTGCTCGATTTGTCGATAACCAGGCACTTTCCGGTAGGCTCGATTCTTTGGCTGTGCGGAGGGATGTAGCATCCCTCTGCATACTGTACCGTATCTATCATGGGGAGTGCTCCGATGAACTCTTCGGATTGCTGCCTGCGGCTAAATTTCACTACCGTACTTCGCGGAACCGTCTGTCCTTCCATCCGCAACATCTTGATGGTTGGCAGTCAAGCACCGTGCGTTTTAAACGCAATTTCTTTCCTCGCACGGTAAAGATCTGGAACCAACTTCCTGCTGCAGCATTCCCTGAGCGGTACAATTTAGGGATCTTTAAAAAGCGAGCCTTCCTGTTCCTCAAAGGGCTGGCAACGCACTTGTGATCCCCCGGGTCTTGCAGGTGTCCCTGGGCGACGGTGATTGCTTTCCATCAGGTGACCCGTCTGCTCGTTTGCCCCCTCTTTTATAAAAAAAAAAATAATAATAATAAGTATCTGTACGAATATGTATGGAGCATTGTTTTTTTTGTGAAGAATAAGAAACATCAAGTTCATCATATTGTAGTGAATTCCGGTATCTTCCTTCCCCGCCGGGGGCGGTCGGGCGGCTTCACTTACAAATATTTTGGAAATATTTCTATAACTTGTCGGCGTTTTATCCACCGCTTCTTTCCGTTTAGTTGCCCATTGCATACCGTATTCAATTCCATAGAAAAATAACACAACCCCCTTTAATTTAACAGTCAAATTTGAACCGAATGTGAAGCAGGACTCTGTTTAAGTTAGCTTGCAATGTTCGTGGTTACGCCGTTTTTGGTTTGACTAAAAATTCTTATCTAAATGCGAGATCTTTACAAAAAACACGAAATAGATGCGCGCAAAAACGCACGATACCGATTTGGAATCAAGGGTGTCACATAAATTTTAACTTAATAGGGTTTAATTTGTGTTATAATATTATTACGAGAATTAAATTAGTGTTAATTTAGCATAAAAATTTACTCGGAACCATGGTGTAGATCCTGCTAATATTATAAATGTGAAAGTTTGTGAGGATGTGAGTGAGTGAATGTATATGTTTGTTCTTCACGCCGAAACGACTGGACGGATTTGGATAAAATTTAGAACGGAGTTAACTAGTACCCTAACTTAAAACATAAGCTACTTTTTATATAACTATCTACCTATCTATTTGTAAGTAATATAAGTATCTATGTACACACAGCAAAGCTATTCGGTAAGCAGGAAAGATACGGCGCGAGCGCGCGTAGGTGCTTACCTGATTATATTGCCGTGTGTACACGTATACCGTTGTAGGTACGGTCCATGACGACGATCTGTGTACTAAAATCAAAGCATTCGATACAGTTTTCTCCGAACTCCTTTCACTTATATAATATCCTCAGCAGAGGTTATCTGGCACGGTCACCTTGCTCCCTATCTAGCCAACATATCCACCGGCTCAAAATGAATCACTGTTAACGTGGCAGCCCTGTCGTTTATCTTTCCCGTCGTGCTCGGTAATTTGACACTTTTCACTGACAAAGCCCACATTTGCTCGACACAGACCGACCTCCGAACCGCGCAAAAACCAACGAGCTACACAAAAAGCAATTAGGGTTTTTTGCGAGCCTATTTCGTTTAAATTAATATTTGGAGGAATGTTAAAAAAAAGGTTCAGCACGTGTTAAAAGGGAATATGTGGACTGTAAACTATGTCTTATTTTTCATAATTAGGCCGTGAAGTTTTGTGGAAGTTGTGTGATAGACGTGGGTAGCTAAATTGTGTGGGGTGGTCGGCGTGTGACGGCACGCATGACGGGGAATAAGGTTTTTATTGACTCATGTCCGTCAAGTCACGTTTTGAACGAAAAAAACGTAGGTCAGACATTCTTCGGTAGGGGTTACTTTTAATAAAATCAAGAGGTCGTGTGGTTGGAAAATAATCTCTTCAAAATGTGCCAGGGTCCGATTTATGAAAGCGTATCATTCGAACTACTACAGCTCGAACTGTTTTTTATTTTGTCGACAATATTAATTGCTAACACTCTACTCGTATTTATCGCCACTTTCGAGTGATATGTTCACATAATGTGCTTTCAAAAATCTCCAGAATCATCATTCATTTCCAGCGTTGTGTACACTCAACGCATTAGAATATAACACCGTAACATTATCAATCAATTCGCGAATTCAACAACAGATAGCCGAACAAAAACATGTCTCCGGGCGAGATCCGTATCTTGTAATCCGTACAGGAAGCTCTTTGTACGGCACCAGATGCGAAATTCCGATGCACAGTAATTGTCCGATTGAATGGTGCACTTGTGGGCGTGGTCGGATTGCATTCCGAATATCTAGTTTCGATTATAAATCGAATTTTCTTAGTGCCTATTGTTGGATAGATAAATAGGTTTTTTGCAACGCAACGTGCGTAACGGTGTTAAGAAGGTACTTATATACTGAAATAGGTTGAAAGTTTCTGAAACCTTTACCAGTAACTAAAATATGGATCAAAAATCAAAAAGCGAATGACTAGCTAATGTGAATAGGACAGCGGTTTTGAATAGTGTTTAATAAAAAAAAATAACTGACCAGCGATTGACCCCTATCTAACCTGATGGCAAATGCGGAAAAAGTGCAGGCAAAACGCACTGGACAGACGCATTATTGTTAAAATTTAAGTAATAACACTTTTAATAGTCGCGTTTTATGTTTGCTTTGTTGATAGCTGTCAAAGATGCCGATATACCCTTTTCATTCCGATCATAAAAGCCGATAAAAAATTGTTGTAAAACACGATTCAATTTTCTAACAAGGAACTAGAACGGAATAATTCAGGCGGCAAATTGGTAACCAAAGGATTTCCTTCTGTTTTGGAAATAAAATGTTCAGGCGGTTCCATTTTGGATGGATTAGGCCCGAGCACCCGGTTGTCTTTTATCCAGATTGTTTTTACAGCTTAAAGGAACCCTTTGTCGGTTTTGCGGAATCACAAGACTCGAGACAGGATAATGCGTCGGTTTATCGTGCAGTCCTTTAATAGGAGAGGTATTTCACGGTTCTTGAATGGTTTCTGCCCCTTTGACGCAGAACCTACGTGATACTGAATAGGGTTGTTTCTGTTTCATGCTTGAGTCCTCAATAGAGCTGAAGGGAAGGTTACTGTTGGTCGTACCTTTGTTAATATTGCCCAGGAAATGGTAAACGCAACTTTACTTAAGAATTTCGAATGCCTTTGTTGATAAACACTTTCGCGGCTCGCCGTAGCGGCATTAGTGGCGTTCTTGGAATTCAATGTTCCCGGTAGGAGAAACAGAATGTGTTTATTAGCTACCTATATTTCGCGTAGGCGTGCAACAATTAGCACCGGCACGGAACATCATTAGCCGTTAGTAGGCGAGTCAGGAATTTAGCATTGCCTCGTCGAAGTTGCTACTTGCCAAATCAATAAAGAACTTTTCTACACGACTGAGAGAGACGGATTTGTATAATCACTTCTTTGTTGTTTTTTTATCGAATATAATTTGTCATCCAAATTGATCGTCATATTTAAGTTTCCAAAGTACAACATCGTGATGCCAGTGTTGCACATAAATCTTGAATAACACGTTAAAAAACATGAAAAAAAAGGGGTACGGTTTTTCAAAATCTTTTAGCATAACCCACTCGAAGTAGCCGGAAGCCATATGCACAAATATTTAAAAGTGGTTTGCCTGCGGACATTTTTTTGCTTAAATTTATTTAATGGTTACTAAGTATAGGAATCAGACCCTTTTCCGTTTGACAAAGATTTTTTGGCCCCGAAAAGATTAGCGTCGCCATTGTCAGCCATTTTTTGAGCAACGCTTTTTGTCATATTCCTGACAGCGATTTTAATAAATAACAAATAGTCTAATAAGGACGCAAAAAATATTCCATTTTGATGCAATTCTTATACTGAACAGTTTTTGTGAAGTTTCGGTTATTGAATATTTATGCAAATATGTGTTTTCAAGTCCCAAAAAGGCTTAGCGTTTCGTTTCGAATTTTATTTTTCTTCCATTTTGCCGCCATTTTACTGTGTCACCTGCTTCCTTATAAATAAAAGCTTTGTTATGAAACGTGACTACAATAACTTATTCTAAATTCAAGTCTCTTTCGTTTGTTAGATCCGTTGCCGTCTTTGGAACTGCAACGTTTCCAGTGATAATGCAGCCACAATCAACCGCATGAAAACTTTGACACCATTGAGTGTCGTCGCGGCAAACATCTTAACATTGAAACTAGCCACCAATTTCAAAAACCCAAAACCTTTGTACCCGACTGGGTCCAAACTATATTTCCGCACAACAATAATCCTAGTTCAATTGTGAAGAAATACTCCTCTGATTGATGATATACCGAAAGCACAATTTAGTACTGTCGTTTTACAATACGCATTCATTGGCCCAGAATATGCCTTCCGAGTGTGTGCTATAAATAATACATTATACACCTCATTGTTACCAAACTGAATGTAAAGCCTTAAGGGTGGATGATCTCTTAAAATAACAAGTGTTTGCTTCAATGATTATCGACAATACAGATACCTTTAGCTGCCTATGAAAGCCTTATAAATCTTAACAGAAACGAAATAACATAAGTGGCGAAATATTTGTTTTCAAAATTGAACCAGTATCCCCTAAAATTGAGTTCAAATTGTACAAAAGCGTGTGTTTCTTGCATGGAAGGTTCTTGCATTGAATCTCTGTCTCTATTGGGGAAGACGATGGTATATTTTTGAATGACTGGGTTTATTTTGATATTTCTAAAATTGGTTTCAAAATAAAATGTGCGTGAAACATGACGGCCAAGTTGGTTCACCAACACAATGCAACATTCATCTATTGATACTTTGCTATTTAAATGGTTTTACACATTTATAATATGAGTTACGGTAAATAGGGGCTTTTGTCAGCGAGTTTTTATCTGCACCGAACTTATTGTATGAAAATAATGCATTAATTCTATTTCAATATTTGGACGATACCTTTCGAGGATGCTTAAACAAGTTAAATTAGGATCACATGTGTTAAGTGTTTAGGGAATGAAAGTAGATTAAAAATTATACAAAAGATTGGATTTAAGTAAACTGCGTTTATTTGCTAAATTTAATAAATTTCATCTTACCTATGACCGATTTCTGAAGTTTTGTTTAACTAATGTTGAATTTAAGGATACCAAGCGCTCTATAGCGGTAAAAAAATTGCAGCAATCGTGCAATTTCTCGCATTTGACCCCTTTCATAATAGACCACTCGAAGCCTTTATTTACAGTCTTAATTAATTTACCGCACCGTCTAATTCCAGACCATTCATTCACACAGAAGAACAATGACTTGAGAGCAACGAACCTAATTATTCTGCGTGCCACGGGGTACTGTTATAGACTGCCAACATTTCCAACAGTATCTTATTAACTGCTACGATGAGGCTATTAACAACACCGTTTTCTGATTATTTTACAAATAAACGTCTAAACAATAGAAATATTTGAGGAAAGGTAATTAATTCTCGTTAATAAATCCAGCTGTGGGCCACACCTTTTGATATTAATAACTTAAGATTGGTCTCGTCTGCTCTGTCCTTAATGGCGGTGCGGGTTTGTATGGGTCATTGAACGGTCCCCGCCCTCGACCAGTGGCCCGCCCAAATAACGCCCGGTGCTTGTTAGGTGAAGTTGCATTGAAAAAAACTTAATGTTTTCCCTTCTGCGAATCAGATAACATACATACATAAATCACGTCTTTGTCCCTTACGGGGTAGACAGAGCCTAAGGCAACAAGACCTAAAGACCACGTTTAGCATTATTGTGGGTGTATGGATGGAAAGGGGAATCAAGATAGTGATGGATTGCTAGCCACATTCCCTCGATGGGCTTTTACCATCTGCGTGGGAAGAGAATTAGATAAGATGTTTACGAAAAGCGCAAACAGCTGACAATTAAACGATGTAAGAAAATATGGCTGAAATTTAAGACAGGGAAAAAATGTTTACACATTTTTATAATTGATTAAAAGGTTTTTGAATATAATAGAGTAAGATCCCAGAGCGATCAGACATATAAGAATATTCAAGTAAAGGTACGTTCTACTTTCATTTTGCCATTGGCTTTGAAATTAGACACCTATATTAAATAGCGTAAGTCCATAAAATACCGTCTACAAAAAGGGTGTTTTCGTTCTATACCTAAAACTTAATTAGTCATAACCCATCGGCCTGACTATGATTTGTAAATTACTGTCGCACCTTGCAAATATAGTGCACAAGACAACTGCTGTCACTTTTAGTGTGGATCTGACAGCGAGCGAACCTCAGCTGAATCTGAATTGAATCGCATTAAGACGTCATGGTAAAGCCCCTGTAAACACATTTAGAATTGAACTGTTCAAAACAAAAGCTCTCTGGAATACTTAGAAAAACATTTTTGGTACGTCAATATTTCGAATTAAGTCAGTATTCTACAGGTGCGTATTGCAAGCGTTCTTATGCTTTGTATCTTCCCTTATTCTAGGAACATGCTCGTAGAAGACACTAGGAATGCTAACATAAAACCTTCACAACAGTTTTGCTAACTCAATCAATCAACTGTTTAACTCAACTGAGGCGTTATTAAAAACACAGACTAGCTCAATACCGCCAAAACATTTTTTTTATATGAATAGGAAGGCAAACGAGCAAGTGGGTCACCTGATGGTAAGTGATCACCACTACCCATAGACACCCGCAACCCCGGAGGGATTGCAGATGCGTTGCCAACCTAGAGGACTAAGATGAAATGCCTCTTGTGCCCGTAATTTCCCCGGCTGTCTTACTCTCCACACTGGAACACAGCAGTGCAAGCACTGCTTCTTAGCGGCAGGATTAGCGAGTAAGATGGTGGTAGCGATCCGGACGGACCTTGCACAAGGCCCTGCCACCCGCCTGACGTGACTCTGCACATCACACCTGCTCAAGTTCCGCCTTTGAAATTAATTCCAACAAATTGGCAGTCCTTCCTAGTTTATTCCTTTAACTAAATGGCCAGCGTCCGCCCTATCGGCCCTCGCCCCGCCCAGTGCGAGCTTAAACACGTCTGTGGAATGGGCGGCGCTTCTATTAAAGACTTGACATGTAAATTGTTTGGTCAAACGCCTTTGTGATTTGGAGTATCGAATATTTCCGAGAAGTCTTGAATTGTTAGTAGGTTTTTGCCAGTAACGGCGCCGTTTAAATAAGTGGGTTTTAACAAAACACATAGGCAGTAACCAGTGAGTTACACCTTTGGCCTCATCTGCACCTTCCACCAAATGAGATAGAGGTCAATCACTGGTCAGATCGTAGTAAAACATGTCCGCAAGGCCCGCTGTAGGTTTTCCGGCTTTTTCAGATTTTGAACACAACTTTATATCTAGACTGGCAACGCATTTGCAATCTTCTAGTGTTGCGAGAGTCCGAGGATAGTTTGCCTTGCCTTCCTTGTTATATAAAATAAAATCGTCACCTGGGAGTTTACCATAATGTCTTAATGCGATTCAATGAAGATTCAGTTTAGGTTCGCTCGCTGTCAGATCCATACTAAAAATGACAGCTAAAACCTGAACAGAGTCGGAATTGAATCACATTAAAACGTCATGGTAAAGCCCCTTAGTGATAGTTATGGATTATGGACCTCCATAAATTGTAATAATTGTATTAGATAAGTAAGTTACAATATACTTTCAAAATGAGAGTCCTAAGTCAATGCTAACAGTTTTTTGAGAGTCCATGTGGTCCTTAACAAGCAGCTTGGATTAGAATAATGTCGAACAGCCATCTGCAAGGAATCCATAAAAAAATATACGTTGAAGTACTCTATTTGTTGACTAAGCTAGAAAGCCTTTTGTCCACAACAGCATGACGTATTTTCCCAACACTGGTCAATCCAAGCACCGTTACAAAACAAATGATTGACACGTCTCAGACGTCGTACTTCGATTGTTTTTTGCAGATCTCAATTTTCTTTTACTTTAGAGGCATCTTATCGCGCTCGATCTTCGCATTGAAAGAGCCGAGATGTTATCAGCGCAAACTTAAGGCCCCGAAGAGCCCAAAAGGGCCTTTTAATCCCAAAGGGCCCAAACAATGCGCCTGTGATCACGACACGTGGACCACTATTCAGACAAAACAAATTGGGCATTCTGATAGAGACTTTTTGGTGAATATTTTATTTTTTTGTGGACTGCTTTTCGAGTATTGATATTAGGTTTTTAAATTGTTTAGAAATCTTTAGAATACTCGTAGCCTGTCGTAGAATAGCTTAAATTCTGTTTTTAATGAGCCGCGTCTGTTTTATTACATAGTGTCGAGTAAAACACTGTAAGTAATTTTAGAAGGAATGAACCAAAACAGTTAATACCTTACTTGGTTCCAAATCACTAACATATTTTAAAACAAACCCTCAGTCGCGTTCAAGATAAACTCAAAAACTACTGACCGGATTTTCATGCGGTCTTCATCAGTAGATAGAGTGATTCACGTGAAAGGTTTAGGTATATAATTTTTGTGTAAATAGGTTGGAATTTAATGATAATTGATGGAAGTGTTAATAAAAGTCTAGCACGAGAACGCACAAGAGTCGCGTTGCGCGCGAAATAGATTGCCCGTCTTTTTCTTACTGATGGTTTTAGAAAGAGATGGGTATTCTATCTCAAGCGTGACGTGACTCTCGTGCTCTCTCGTATTAACCGGGGCTGAGATACAAATTGTAATTCCGTGCGGACTAAACCCCCTTACTCATAAACGTTATTTAGGCTTCTGCTAACTTAGCAATCGTTTGTCCTTATCTGTCACTTTGACATTTATCTTTCATAGATAAGGACAGACGATTGCTAAGTTAACAGAAGTCTATAGAGCGTTTATGAATAAGGGGGTTAGTCAGTGGCAACGGTTAGTTTTTAATAAAATAATTCTATGATAATCTTTAATCCACGTCATTTCGGACAGGTGGCTTTTGTAGTGTTTACGAACATGAATTTATGAGTGAAGTAAATAATAAAACAAGTAAAGAATTCAGACATATCAAAACCACAATTTCTTTGGAGGTGTCAGTTATTGTTATTTTACGGCGTATACAATATTGTGATTACAATGTTGCAAAATTTAAAGGTAAAATTATTAACCTCATAAAAAAACTGCTTCGAATGTATTGAACACTAGCTGTTCTCCACGACTCCGTCTGCGCAGAATTCGCTTATCGCTATCCCTCGGCATATACGCAATTTTCCGGGACAAAATACATCCTATGTCTTTCCTTGGAACTGAAACTATTTCTATACTAAATTCCAACTAAATCTGTTCAGCGGTTCAAGCGTGAAAAGGTTACAGATAGACACACTTTCGCATGTATAATATTAGTATGGATC
The DNA here is from genome assembly GCA_932294345.1 of Pandemis cinnamomeana. Taxonomy (NCBI): domain Eukaryota; kingdom Metazoa; phylum Arthropoda; class Insecta; order Lepidoptera; family Tortricidae; genus Pandemis; species Pandemis cinnamomeana. The sequence goes on along the minus strand of OW028715.1, from coordinate 5,108,227 downwards.
GATGAAATACATGATATTGCTTGCTTGCAGATGTTTCTGCTTGTGACAAAGTAGTTAGCACGCATCATGAAGTATCAATAATATTATTAAAGTCATTGCAAAGACTTCAAAAGAACATTTATAAGAAATCAAAGGTGTCTTTAAGCGTTCGGTCGTTCCTTAATGTATCTTGAACTTTATTAATACGAATATAATATTTTACAAGAAAATCATTGGAGCGAGGGAATGGTTTGAAAAAATGTGAACCGTCATTTCGTGAGTCTATTATTAATGTTATTATGTCCTTTGTGGTGTTTAGTCGCTCGATGTTTCGCTAAACGATTTTAAAATACAAAGGGTGTTTTGAATTACTTTTTTCATATTATTGACCATAACTATACTATAATTACTCATAACTCTTGATCACACCAAATCCGCAAAAGAAACATATGTCATAAATCAACTTTTATTTTAATTTTAATTATAATAAGTTTTAGGGCTAGAATGACATTCGGATTTCGGAAACCATAAGCCGATTCAATGTCAAACCCATTAGAGTGAGTGAGATAGCAAATCTCTTTTAATACTATGGTACCGTAAGTACACAATCATCAATCACACATCACAAGTAATTAAAAGTTAAATACTATCGTACTGTGTTTGGGGGCACATTTAGAGGACTAACATTGCACCTGACAGGGTGTTGTGGAAGATTCTTATGTCCAGCAGTGGGACAATTTAGTAGGCTTTAAAAAAATTAATGATATTAAAATGGAATTATAAATGGAAGAGATCCCTTTTAGGGATAAGTTCGCCTTTGTGCATGTGTGTTGTCCTGTATTCATCTTTTTTTTGTGTTTTATGTACAATAAAGAGTTATACATACATACATACATACATATTTGTTTGAATCTGCGTCTTAAGACACATGAGTAATAAGAGTAACATTTGCATGTGTCATCATGCACGAATGTGGCGTAATTACGCGTACAGACGAGCATGTATGAAGAGTGATGAATGTGGATGAAGCGAAAGAAGTATGTCAAGATCGTAGCAAGTGGAACAAGGTAGTCTCTGCCTACCCCTGTGGGAAAGAAGTGTGACGGTATGTATGTATGTATGTAGTATTAATGCTCCCAGATCATCCTGTATAGTCCAGTCATTGTTGTCACAGTCAACTACAAATCAATAGCGAACAAAGGACTATTAGATGGCCCTTTAGCGTTTAATGTCGAGACAAATTCATTTTAAAAGCCAATTCGGAAAACGTGTTAGCGAAGCCATGCGATAAATATCACTCGCATTGTTGTTTATTATTGTTATGCTAGCACGTGTAGCTGATAATGGTGTATTATCAGTTTCATTGTTGAACGAACGTATGTTTACTTAATTATTTTGTAAGTGACTATGATGTCGAGTGGCAAGTCGTCAGAGACGCCGTGCCCGGTCAATTAGAGTGATGAAAGATGAAGACGGGTCAAGAAAAATATGTTTTGTAATTAGGTACGTTTTGCGATTAATAAACATCTTATCCTCAAAATTCTTGCTGGTCTGAGATACCTACACGACATAGAATTTGCCAGTAGCTTCTCTTCCCGCGCAGATGGTAACAGCCCATCGAGGGAATGGGCGAAAGGTTTAGGTTTCCTGTTATAGGCGATGCGGCTAGCAACCCATCACTATTTTGATTGCCCTTTCCACCTATACGCCCACAATCATGCTAAACGTGGGCTTAAGGTTTTGTTACCTTAGGCTCTGCCTACCCAGTAAGGGATAAAGACGTGATATATGTATGTCTTCTGAGCGTCCTTGTATCTCCGAAAACATCAACGCTTATCGCTCTGGAAATGCAGAAATGAAAATGCAGCTGTACCGACATTTTCCGGTGATTTATTCAAAGATATGAATCGAAGTGACATAATTACTCGACAATAAAATAAAACGCACCTTTACAACAGTATATTCAAAAAAGTTTAATCTGTCATTTACTAATAGACCGTCACTATGATAATTAAATACTCGTAAATTATCAACTTAATTGTGCATTGCTGACGTTACCTTTAATAAAGTTCATTGCCATTTTGAGATATCTCAAATGGTTTGAATCCATATCAAATATTATAGACGTTGCTCGATGAATCATAAGGTCTTTATTATAATGGTTGGGAACTGGGTTCAACCTTGTACTGGTTATCTATAATCTTTTTAAACTCTACTCCTAATGGCCTTTATCGATATCTGTCGCCGATTTGTTCTTGCCTGAATTACCCGTCACTCTATACTGTCCTAAGATAAGGGCAATGGCGTTAATATTCAATCAGCACCTGCATTGGGAGTGTATGAAAAGCGATATTAAAATGGTAAGCGCTAAGCCCCTTCCATGCTAGTCTGGAAGCAAAGAAAAAACGTAGAATGTACCAGTTGTTCCTCTTCCCGCGCATATGTACTACCTGCATACCTACTAGGTGGTCCCTAACCTTCTCATTATGTACTCCTGAATGTTAAATAAATACATCTTCATATGGTATAAGCCCATGGAGGGCCTAGGCAAAATATCTTAGGAATCATGTTATAGGTGATACAGCTAGCAACCCAGTACTGTTTTGATTACCTTTCCTACCTATAGGTACTCCCACAATCATGCTATTAGTGTTGACAACAATAAACATTTTTACTTCACGTATAATTTTTTATTATTATTTTTCTTCTACCAGTTTCTAGGTGTAATTTTCATGTAGATGTGCCCCTGTCACATCACAGTTTTCGAATACTTAGAGTCTCTGAACGGACGGACATGGTGAAACTGCAAGAGTACCGTGTTTCGTGAAATCCCGAAAAAACTTGAAAGTAGGTAACAAAAATTGATATGACGTTTTTGTTGTCATAGAAGCCGGTACAACTATATAACTTCCCGCTCTGAAAATGTTAGAAATCGTTGTATTTCGCACTTTTAAAGCTCCAATTGAAATCAAATATTCTTTGTACGGCCTCTGTCATACTCCGAATAATAAGGTGAGCGATATTAGCTCGATGCCGATTGATGTTTCCAAATTAATCCCTTTAACATTAGCTTACAAGCTGAGATAACATTTCTTGACATCATTTCATGTCAAAACCGTCTTTCCGCCTAATATCTTTTGCTGGTCCCTTTAATTATTGTCACGCATGCGCGCTCGGATGATTCTCCGCAAAATCATAGAAATTTCGTTCGCTCAATGCGCTAAACTGAATGGGGCCGAATGTAAGAATGAGATCGCCTTTTGGAAGCAATCGCTGACAAAAGACGACGGATAAAGCATCATATTTATTCCATAATAAAGGACAATTATCGTAAATTGATTTTCGGGTCCACAATGCACGCTGCAGCTAACCAAACATCGACCAGAAAGGATCGCCCGATGTCATTGTTGATTAGAAAGAATCTTTTTCTATAACGAGTTCGAAAACTTATAAAAGGTTTGTATTTATTGTTAGATAAGGCAACAAATATTATGTAAGTATTATAATTGTGTTTTGCTAGTAAATACATTCATGGTTAGTTAAAATAAATAAGCTAGAGTGGATATATTAGAAAAGTTATTGAATGAGAGAGTCGTTGCCTCATAAACATTTATAAACAAATAGGTATAATTACGATAATACCTAATAGTCGATACATTGGCGAAAACCTTAAGAATCATGTTATAGGTGTTGCGGCTAGCAACCCATCACTATTTTGATTCCCCTTTCCACGTATACACCTACCCACAATCTTGATAAACGTGGCCTTTAGGTCTTGTTACCTTAGGCTCTGTCTACGTCAAGGAATACACACGTGATTTATGTATATACTCGTATGTATGTATGTAATACTCAATCTAGGCATTGATGAGTGAATGAGGGACAGACATATGTGTAGGAAGTGGGAGGAGGACTTCAAGATTGCATACTCTAACTGTAAGGGACAACACAGGACTACGAGGCTTTTTTCGGAAGCTGTTACAGATCAATTTTAACTGTTTTCTGTTTTTTAAACACTAGGCACATTCAATGCAACCTAGTATTGAGATAGATAGCACTTAAAGCTTACTTTGTTTTTATGAGGTCAGGTAAACTCCATGATTATAAAGGCCAATGACATGGCACTGATATAACATTTTCTTTTTTTTTGGCCGAGATGTAACTTTCCATAATCATCCTGCAAGGCAAAACTTTATCCTATATAATTGAAAAAATGCATTACAGTGAAACAAGAGTAGGTACCTATGATGCTCTTTAACCCACTTTAGACAGTTTAAACCAACCCAACCCAGTGTCAATTCAAATATGAACGGGAAGTGGTCTCCACAAGAAAAGTATTGGTAATTTCTTAAATTAATTAACACGTTGTTAATCTACTTATCGCAAAAAGACAAAAGCGAAACAAGCGCAGCTGCTCGTCAGCTTTTCACGGTTTCCTGATGTTCACAACTTGTTTTACAAGCACAGCGAGTGCCCATCAATTAACCAATGACATATCAATTGCCAAACTATGTCTCCAAAAACTGTATAAAACTCCAGGTGTAACTTAATCACTGCATTTGGAGTGGTGTCACGGAGTTTCATAGAACTTATTTGTGGAAGGTCTTTGTTGGTAGCCACCCAGAGAGTGTTTGCGCACGAGTTGAATGCGTTGCCCCAATATTTGCCTTACGAATGAAGGAAACAATGGTGCCGTGGGGACAGTTAGCGTTTTCTTGTGATCCACGGGATTGTGTTAGGGGTAGGTTTCGATGGAACGTTTGGCTGTGGTTATCGCGAGCACGTTTTTATTGCTTTGGTGGAAACATTCCGTTGGAATATTTAAGAAAGTAGAAGCTAAAAAACTTGATTTTGATATTTCGGAATAGCTGTCCATAGACAATAAGAATAAGATTCTAAAATTACTAATAACAACATTTTTATAAAACTAGGTATATAATATTATATACGTATGAACTATGTATTTGGTTTTGGCACAACTCATACTTACGACTCCTCTTCCAAGAGGAAGGAAAACGAACTAGTCCGAAACAAGTCGAGCATTACTCGACTTTTATAAGTGAGTTATCCGTTCGTGTAACTATGATTGAGTCTCACGGTAGTTTCATGTTGAAAGTGACTACTTAAACAAAAGTTTCATAGCGAACTATCTCCATTCGCTGTAGATAGTATAGATTATCCAACTAGCAGACCTCTGCTGCCTTTTAAACTTTTATATGTCACAGTCGTGCCAACGAAACGCCGCCCTAACAGTAATTTTGGCAACACTGTTGTCGCTGTTGTTGGCAAGTCGCCGCGGGAGGCTCGACCACCTCCACTCATTGTGTTTATTTATTTACCTTTAGCCTATTCTTCTATTAAAACATAATGCACGAGTGTGATTTGCAATTCAAAGTCGACAAAGACGTTGACTTGGCGAGTCTCAATTGTTGATTTAGAATTTATTTGTTAGCCACGCATGACTTGTTACAATGCGTCTGGTATTTTTGCGGGTGCGAAATTCGTTATAATTCTTACGTCTGCTCTTGACATGTTAATGTTTAAAATTCTGTGTACAAGGTGTAGCCCATCCTTTATTTTGGCATGTTGTCGACTTAATAGCGCACTCTGAGACGATTAACTGTAAATGGAACACGTTCGTTAAAAAAAAGATTTTCTGACAAAATATCGCTAACGAGAGGTCCAATTGACATTTCTGACAAGTTAAGGATTGGCTTATAATTTAAGCAACCAATCAATAAAGTGACAGATATGTCAAACTGACCTCTAAGTAGGTACTATGTCAACTAGCGATTTTTTGTTTTGTTGTTACCTATGTGTCTTGTCACTAGTGTAATGCAGATTTTTATGATCCATTTTCCTCACAAGTTTCTGGCAGAATATACCAGTGTTCATCGTCCAGTCTTTTTATTGAGCTATATTTGGTTGGGCATTCATGGGTCACTCAATCAGATTTTTTCTTTAAAAAAATATATTTTTAGTGACTACATTCGTTCTAACAATATTTTATTTATTTAAGAAACACAAGCCTCTGAAATGGCTGGTTGTTAAATTTAGCGGATCACAAATTCAATGTAACTTATTCATTGTTAAATACTTATCTAGTCCTTCAATACACTTAAAACTCGAAGCTACGCTCATACAACCATTACTAACATCTAATCACTTCGATACGCACCGCGACCAAGAATTCCACTAAAGTGGTAAAGAAAACACATTAACCTGAGGCTTCATACTGCGATATTATACTCATTCGCCTTACAAACCATCACACCTCTACATCTCACCAAATACAAAAAGATTTAACCACCAATCACAGCAAAACTAAAACGACGCATCTATTCCATTTAGTGTAGTACGATACGACTTTTTGCTGTTGGATCATCGTGAGTCCACGCTCATCTGTTTCTTCGGGGTGCTATTCTCGGTCCTGTGACACTATTGTGAAACTTCTCACTTCGGACGACCCGCAGGGTTGCCTCAAGCATTGTCAGAACACGTGCGGATTCAATAGGCCCTTACAAGATGTTGGATTGACGATTTGTGTTAGCCCTAATTGAATTATGGGGTTTAATGCGGGAGGCTAGTAATCTCGTTACGATCTTTAATTAGCGTTTGTTTGCGTTTAATACTCTATTGATTAAAATTGGGGCGTTTTTGTACAAATGCGGGTTTTATTGTGTACACTTAGATATTTTAAAATACGCAGCGAATTTTGATGGTAACGGCATCATTAATAGACAGAGTGAGTAGGGGCAGATAATGTGCAACATCTTTTCTGACTATATCGATGATGTAAAATTTAAAATCAGAAATGTTTATTTACTGGAACACAGATAAAGAGGTGTTGCAGTCTTTTTGTCCAGTGTAGCCTTTTTGTGTAGTGTAGTTTTTGTCCAGCCTGTTAAAGGTCGAATAAAAATGCAATGAAAAAATAAAAAAATAAAAAAAACAAAATTAGTAGGAAATCTAAAATTGGTTTTTGATTCAGTCACTGATTGCCCCCTATGGGTAAGAGGCGTGACGGATGTGTTACACGAAAAGAATAGACAATTCCAATGTGAGCAAAATTATTATCACTTCTTTTCCAACCTAATCTGGCTAAGTTTACGAAAATCCATGAGCGCGTTGAACTCTGTGCGCCACGAGTGCAATATTTCCTTATTGTCACCACATATTTCTCCGGGTATTATCTTTATGAAATGGTGATAAATTACGACAACCTTATTTATTGTTCACGTGTAAGGATCGTGTTGGCGATAATCACAAATTTACGGTACACTCGATAGTTGGAGCAAAGGCAGTAACGACTCAGGTTTAAATTTAAATGAAAATGTCTTGACCGTAAAAGCTAGCCATCTTTAATCATAAACTCTTAAGGTTTATGTTAAATTATCTATGTTAAGTTATCTTTACAAAACATATGTTTTTCTATAATGGGTTTTAACTATTTGTGAATACTGGTAAAGAGAAGGCGTAATTGGAAACCAATGACAACTCATAAACTGGCAAAAGATATTAGTATTGCACAATACACGGCTCACAGATGTTTATGTCCTACTTGCAAGGACAGCTGATTTTTCAAAATATGCAGCAGTTAATCTTGCAAAATTATTTAAACGATATTACTGGCAGCGATAAAGGAATATTTATGCCTTTCATACATAGCGTGTAAATTAAACACGAGGAAATATTCAAATGGTGGTTAGTACCTAAGAAGTATATTTAGATAACTTTTATTTAAAATTCAAACGAGAAAATTTGCCATACAAAGTAATTCAGTCCGCAATGTAAAGTAATATTAATGTTAAGTAGGGCACAGTTGACAGTTACTTGTCAGCTGTTTGAATATCCTGTTTTGATAGTTACGTCTTGTTTGCGTTACATTGATGCTCGGTAATTTTTCAAAATATAATTACAGGCATCAATTAAGTGTAACTAAACTAATCCCTATGTCTGGTTCAATTCTTTGCTCGTATTGGATACCCAAGCTGTATATAAAAGAAAAGATAAGTGTCTCTAATCCCGACAATTTAAAATTTATATCAACACGGTTGTTTCATCGTAAATTAACACATAACTTATATGAAGAAAAATAATCTACTTCGATAACTCCTTATTAATGCATAAGTAATGTTAACCACTTTTATCTATCTACTATAGCTACTATATCTATTAAAGCGCATTACACATTTGATGTATAATTCCATTCACAAAAGGACTTACGCATGGCTGGCTTTATGAATGAACAGCGGTGAGCAATCGATTACCCAACGGTCACTCACGAGTGAATGGAAACTCTAAGGCTTCCCGCAAACCCGTGAAATGTGTGATTCACTTACCGTGAAAAGCATTTCCTTATGAACTTCTTTTATACTGTACTTATCTTTTAAGTGATTCGATGCGCCTGACGCAAGTTTTATTATCTGTGGCGTTAACTGACAGTCACTAGTGTCACTTTAAACGTTCATGAATGGGTAATTCAAAAATGCCTTTTCTGTCGTAAACGCGGTTACGGTTTCTGGACAAAGTAGAAAGTGTTCTATAGATGATAGGTTGTTATAATGTTCTCCATAGTCGTATTGTTGCCCACACTCATGCGTTTTCAATCAGTTCTAGAGCTCAATTTTTTCACTCGATAGTGCCACTCGAAACTGGAAAATGTGTGTATAAAACTGCAGCTTGACTGACTGCAAGGCAAATTGACGTCCTGTTTCTGTACCTACTGTGTCCATGGGACGGGTGATCACTTTTAGAGGTGACCTACTGACTTTATCAATTCCTGGATTAAAAAAAAATGTAAAAATTAAATTTCAATAAAAAACGCCCTTGGCCGCCATTTTGCTGCCATCGAACGAATGCCAACAAGCCCCCGCACTTGTTTACAAAGATAACAAGCAAAGCTTCAGAACTCGAACCAAAACAAATATGTGCTTTGCTCTCAAGGACGCTGCAATCTTTTTGAGATTAGAGTAGGGTTGCTAAACGCGGAATTCGAAGGGTTGATTTCATAGAAATGCTGTTTTATTTTCAAAGCAGATCGGCACTAAAAAGTATTTTTCTTTGTTCTTCTTTTTCGAAAAAAAAAGACTTGCAAATTAAAATAGGTGCAATTGAATCCTTACAATCTCTTTGCAACTTACTGTATGATCACACTGAGGATATCTGAAACTGTTAGTTTAATCTGCTATTTAGCGCTACTAGGAATATCTTTTGAAACACGAAAATGTAGAGCAGTTAAAAATGTTTCCCAGTTTAATTTACTTTCAAACTGTGTAGTTCATTTGGTAACCCTATGCAATCTTGAAAAAGGGCTGATTTTAAGCAAACTTAAAATACCTCATCCTAAACTAGGGTAGATAAACTTGAAAAGGGGTGGTGTGGAGTGTCTACAGACTTTTAAATGCCGAATTTAAAAATAATTTTGTATTTATAGAGAGGGCACTGCAAATGGGTCAGCTTCTTCAGTTAACGAGTATTTAAAATAAAAGTTTGAATACCTACGAGGTTGGTTAACACACAAAAATGGCTTTTGGCAATGTCTTGTTTTATTATTTACTAGCTTCTGCCCGCGACTTCGTCTGCGTAGAATTATACATAAAAACCTTCCTCTTGAATCACTCTATCTATTAAAAAAAATCGCATTAAAATCCGTGGTGTAGTTTTGAAGATATAAGCATACATAGGGACATAGGGACAGAGAAAGCAACTTTGTTTTATACTATGTAGTGATAGTGATAGTGAATAGTGATATTTTCCTACATTCACTTCACCACTATTTTTAGTAATAATAATTATTATTGCATTTTATAAAACCTCCGAACATCAAAAAAATGACCAGGAAACGTCCGTGATTTTACGAAAAAAACTAAAATTATTGAGAGTATAATAAGCCCCTATACGCCTGGACCCATGCTGCGATGGGTCCGAATTCAATCAATAGAAATTTATTACCCAGATTCGCGAAGGTTTTTATACGTCAATTGTGAGGCGGACTCCCTTTACCTTTTTTCTTTTTCTTTTTAATAAAATGGCGCGAGCCGCCGGGCATTATGCGCTAGCGCAGAAATGACAGTCGGAGCTACGCCCACTCTTTTTATAAGTTTTGTCCGTCTTCAAAAGTTTTTAAAGATTATAGAATAAGGTAATGTTCGGTTACAGGCTGCTCCACATTAGGGGGTAAATATAAATTCTGTAATTGAGAAAAATCAAAGAGTAAGTAAAAATACTGTTACAGTTATTTAAGGTGATTTCAAATAAACCTACCGAGTATCCCAAAAAATCTGGCTGCACTTACCCTACTAAAAGTACTTTTTTAAAACAAATCGAAACTTCTGAAATTATACTCGAAAAACATGAATAAAAAATCAGCCATCCAAAACCGCCATCGTTATCAGCGATAAACAAGTTCCAATACCTCTAGTGGCCATCTAAACACGTGTTCAGACTGTATTGTTGTATCACCATACAACTCATTACGTCTAACGTGCCAAACCTAAGCTAAAGCAGTTGAACATTATCGCGCTACATTTTGAGTTCAATTCCAGTTGAAGAACGAAGGATGATTGGTTGGAATGGTATTAGAGATTGCGGAAAAGATACGAGGTATTGTGAACTTTATTTGGAACTAACAAAGTTTTATTTTCATCGTGTTTTGAGGGTTGAGTTATGTAGCAGTAATAGCCGTAAAAGTGAAGAATATCACTTGATTTTTAAGGGGCACTTAAAGGCTCCTCTTGGTTGTCTCGCAGCGAATGATTGTGTTACGGCGATCCATCAAATCGAAGACATTTTGAAGGTTTCTATTGAGGCTTTTTGCCGCTCCGTCATTTCCTGTGTCCCGAGGCTAGGATTTCGGCCAAAGATTTGCGAACACAATTAAAGTTTTAGAGTTTTTTTTTAATTTTCCTTTTTTCGTTTCGGTCAGTATTATGTTACCGGTAACCTTTGGTTAAAAATGTGGATTTTTTTAGCCTCGATCGGTTGAAAAGTATCTATGGTCGGATTTTTACCGAATCTTAATTTTTTTATTTGCCTAACTATCGAGTGGCCGAATCTTTTTTACAATCGGCCATGTGCGTTCGATATTGAGGTAGTTTTTTCAAAGATTTATGTCAGTAAAAGTAAAAACTTAGCCTAATTCTCTCGGGACCGTAGAAATTAAAAAAAACCCCGCTTTTTGTCGTCACCTAAAAATTCGCAGTTTCCGGTGAACAAGGAATGCGGTAATTTGAGACCGCGCCGAATTGCCACAGTTACACACGTGCAGACAAAAGTATATTTTTTCACTTGTTACCATATTTAAAGAAAACAGTCCGCATCGGTAGCTTTTTGGGATCCTTATATTAATATTTAAATACTACTTTTATTTCGACTATTCAAAAAACTGTTTACTAAATTGATTCAATTATTCGCAACAATTTAGACTATTTCTATGAAAGTTGACATCAAACAAAGTTGCATTTCTTAATGTGATAGATATTATGTAGAAGATAATTCTCCTCATTCTTAAAATTATTCTGCATAATATTTCTTTTCTGTGCTATTTTGCTATACTTCTGGAACGGTTGTCTTGTTTTTCGGTTCAGGATCTGAAGGCTCATGACGATTCCTCTTGGAAAATGGTGTGGTAATTTCCCTTTGCCTTTCACACACCAAGAAAAACCAAAACTGGCTAGTTTCATACGTAACAATAAACATGAAAAATCCTTTATTCTCTACAGAACCTTGCCTTCAATTTCTACTTAACATAAGCAAACTTTTTACGCAACTCTAGGGTTGTCACGTGTTACTGATTTGCGCCGGAGTCTAATGGGTGCGTGTTTTGGCGCTTCCTCCCTAACGCGTCAAATGTGGTGCGAAGCGCTTGCGTGAGGTGTGACCACGGTTTGGGGTTTTGGCGAGTATTAGTATTTTTCCTGATGTATGATAATTTATGTATTTTTTTAGTTACACATAAGTCGGGTTCTGTATTTATTGCTTTGTTTACGTAAAAGTTTATGGATTATGTAGAATATTTTATCTGTAACTATATCGTTTCGTGAGTCATAGACGGTTCTGGCTGAAAATTAGTGCTGCAGGTGTCTAACACCTCAGCTTATTTTCTATAAAAAAAAAATCTTGTTTATTTTCTATAAAATTGTGTATATTCTCTTATATTTGTGTGTCTTCCAAAAAGGAATAAATGTCTTCTTTCTTTGATTGATTTATTTAGTATAATTTACTTTGCAACGAAGAGTGGATGTTGATGGTACCCGTGCGTCGGTTGCTGTAAAACTTTCACTGCAAAGATCGGGTACATCTGCCATAAAAGGGCAAAACATTAAAGTTCTTAAATTCTAGTAATTAAACCAAGCCACTGTAGCCGCAAAAGACTAGGTGAGATATACATATTATTATATAACGAAGAGTTACACTGTTAAAAACATTCTAGAAAAAGTTCTCGAATTTATAATGATTAACTGATTCATGATCGCTATTGGGATAGTTATTAGGAATTTATGAAATACTATACCATAGTACCTATGAGCTTTGAATAAGGATGTCAATAAAATACACTACCGTTGAGATTGGTGAAGTAAGAGAGAGATACATACATACATACATAAATAACGTCGTTATCGTAGACAGAACCCAAGGTAACAAGACCTAAAGGCCACGTTTAGCATGATTGTGGGCTTGTGGGTGGAAAGGGGAATCAAAACAGTGATGGGTTGCTAGCCACATCGCCTATATAACATGATCCCTAAGATTTTCGCCCAATCCCTCGATGGGCTTTTACCATCTCGCGAGAAGAGAAGCAACTGGTACATTCTATGTTTTTTTGCTCCCAGACCAGCATGGAAGAATAAAATCCGCTTGAAGGGAAAAAGACGTGATTTATGTTTGTATGTATATAGATTTAAGAATCAATAAGACTTAAAATTAAACAATCAATTACGTCATAATTAGTAACTGTTGTCACCCTACTGCCAATAGGAAACGGCTAAAGTGTTACACAACGGCACCTAATTATGGAGTCGAACCCAAAGTAATGGTTTCCTGGCAATTTGCGTCCCGCGACCTCAACAAGTGCACCGCCTTAATGCAACTCCCATGTCACTTAGCAGGCTTTTGTGCAAAAGCCGGGCAAGCGCGAGTCGGATTCGAGCGCCGGGGGCAAGTGATAAAAATCCAGTGTTAGCAGAACCTGCTCCTAAGCAAAATGTAGGCAGTGTGAGATCGTTTTACATCGGTTACCTACGTTGTCCGACAGACGTTACTTGTACTATAAGAGTTACCTTCATACCAAATGTAAAACTCATTGAATCACTGGAAATACCATATAGGTTTTGATTCCATCGCAAATTGTAGTGAAACGCCTTTTCTACTGAGTGTACTGTGTTCTTTGATTGCGTTGACATTGAAATTTAATTTACCTACTTCCAAGGGATAACAAACTTGAGTATTTGACATTAATTTTGGGGTGCCAGTCGGGTTACCTCCGCGTGTGGTCAACTGCTGGGGTTCTTTTTCGGAAGAGCAGTGCTTGGTCCGGTGCACCCTAGGCATCGGTTAATGATTTCGTGGCAGATTCTGAGGGGTATCATTATCCGTTGGCTAAGAGCCCGACAGAGGGAGGGGCTGGGTAGAGGGAGAGGGGCTTTGACCGTGTTCAACTGTACAACGTTGCCGACATTTTATTCACAAGATTTTTGAGCACTGAATTTATTATTATTATTGTTTTTTTTACATGAATAGGAAGGCAAACGAGCAAGTAGGTCACCTGATGGTAAGTGATCACCACTACCCATAGACACCCGCAACCCCGCAGGGATTGCAGATGGGTTGTCAACCTAGAGGACTAAGATGCAATGCCTCTTGTGCCCGTAATTTCCCCGGCTGTCTTACTCTCCACACCGGAACACAGCAGTGCAAGCATTAAGCATTAGTTTGACATTGGCAAAATTAACGCATCGATCAATGGAGCCATATTAAAAAAAGAAGAAGAAGATATTAACTTTATTTCAGCTTGATATTCTCGCGCGTTGCTGAGAAAAATAATCTTAATAGACAGGCAAACGGAGGGTTGGACAACTTGGGTTAGTTCCCTTTTGACAAGGTACGGAATCCTAAAAATGAAAAGGAAATCGGTATAGTGCTCCCAATAGTTTCGCTCTCAATTCCTCCTGAACACGTACACGGGCTTTATGTTTGGAGCGGGGTACTCACGGGTTGCGGTCAGCAAAAACGCCGTTAAAATTAACACTTGAAGGTTTTGAGGGTGAGATTGGTGCAAAAAATGCCCGTTGATTGTTTACCAGTTTCCTGTTTTGCTGTAAAACAAGGTGTTCGGGTAGTATCGTATCGAAATTTCGAGTCGGATACTGACTGGCGATAAAATGGTGCCAGAAAAAAGTTTTTAAAGATAACTTTAAAGGGAATATTGTTGGAACTGTCGGCCGATGGTCTTCCATGCTGGTCTGGGAGCAAAGAAAAAACATAGAATGTACCAGTTGCTTCTCTACCCGCGCAGTTGGTAAAAGCCCATCGAGGGAATGAACGATTATAATAGGAATCATGTTAGAGGCGATGAGGCTAGCAACCCATCACTAATTTTGATTCCATTTTCTACCTATACGCCCACAATCTTGCTAAATGTGGCCTGTAGATACCTGTTACCTTAGGCTCTGTCTACCCCGAAAGGGATGAAGACGTGATTTGTGTGTGTGTCGGCCGATTGAACTTAGGAGACATGCCATCTCTTGCTGAGCCCATCTGGTAGCTCGCTTTCTCTCCAGTAAGCTGCAAAAGCTATCATACATATATACCATCTATTTAACAGTATTCAAGTACTTTTAAACAATGGTGTAAGTGGGTCCTGTAACCGTACAGGACGAATACAATTTTTGCTTTTCGCAGAGTTAACTTTTATAAAAGATCTTTTAAGTGTCGCATATCGTACTAAAATAATTTGAGATCAAAAAAGTCGGACAGTAGACGCACTTAACAGCAAATGACTTTGAGGTCCAACGAGTTTAAAAGATGTGCAGCAAAATAAGGTAGGGTGGTTTTAAATGAAGTTATTTTAACCTATCTTAATTCCGCACCCGTGCTTTTGCTTGTACTTTGAATAACTTACACAACGCTTCGCACTTCAGCGATTTTTATAAATCCTCGAAAGAAGTTGTTAAACCCACCAGCTTTATATGTTCTCTTGTTGATAAAATATCGATGCGTGAACTCTTTATCATAAGAGGCGACCAAATTTATTTGCGGCCAAGAACCAACTTGAAACCAACTGAAACCTTTAGTAACACACATAAGACTTAGATTATAAAACATGTGGATTTCTTACAGCATGAATCTGATCTTACACTTTACCACAGATTTTGTTGATAACTTGATGTTCGAACTGCCATATCGTCGAGATACACACACCTATGCAGTTCTATTTAGGATTGAGTTTACTCATAATTCTGTTCCCCAACAGTATAATAAGTTGGTTTAGTAGTTTACTAACAAAGTAATCCGAATTTCACGAGAGACTTGTTTGTTCTCGGGTTTTTGGACAAAGGCTGGAGCTGTGAATTTTAACAAGGCAAGTGGCAAGCCGTGTTAGGCTACAGTTTTGTGAGCATGGGTGTTTTGATTAAAACCGTTGTCAAATGGAATATACCTGAGGCTTTAATGGTTTAATGCAGTAGTTAAACGGAATATTGCAGCAGGTATATAGTAGGGTTTACTTTGACTGAACACGCTGTAGATGTTTTTCTGATTTTTAAAATTGTTGTCGACCACTCTTTCCATATCTACATGGGTCGATGTTCAAAGTGTATGGAGTCAAAAGGGTGATTTAATCTTGAATCTAAAATAACGATGATATCTTAACTTAATTAAAAGTGACAGAATGAGAGAAACACAAACGAATGTTAAATTCACATAAGCTTGACAAGTTTAGTGTTTTTGCACAAGGGAGTTAAAGGATTACCTATACGTAACATCTCCAATTATCTTAACCCACATACCCTTATACAAATTCCCGTCGGTCCATTCAATTACCGACACAAAATACTTATTAACGACCACACGTACATGGTGTTCTAAGCATGGGTAAATATCGATGTAATAAAACATCGATACTTGTTTTACAAAATAATCGTTAGATATCGTCGATATTTTTAATCTCAAAATATCAATATTCGATATTTATTTCCGAGTAAGTATCTAATTTGTATTAAATTCGCCATTTTAAAGAGGTTTTATTCAAGTGTTTAATAAAAAATCATGTTAACTTTTTGATTTTCCTATACTTAAAATACTAACCTAAATAATAACCTCTTAAAGACTCGTATTTCGTATTTGACAAATCGCATAAGAAATTAGACGCTCTAAATGTAATAGTACCGTAAAAATTTCAAAAAACTACCGCCCACTTTTTAAAAGGAGGCTGGTGCCCATTAGTCCCCCCCCCCCCCCTAAAGGAATATAGGCTGGAGATGAAGATGATAAATAAAACTACCAAATATGTGTTAATTCATTTTCACTATCGAAAATTTAGACAATTAGTTTATATATAGATATAGGTATGGCTATTCAGACATACCTATATTTTTACTGTGCATGTTGTTTAAAAACATCGATATGTATTTTTCGTTTGCACATCCCTATGGTGTTCACACTCCCGCGCCGATAACCCGTGTATGGCACGGAGGTATTGCATCGGCACCGCATTGTCACTTTGAGATTTGCCGCTGGTGCGTTTGTCAACTCTGACGGCTTTAGGTGATGGCGGAGTTGTGAAAAGATATTGCCGACTGAATTATTGGACTGAATACTGATCGATTCTCGACGTTCTGCGCCTCGAGTGTAAGTTTCCTCGAACGCGTTCACGTAGTCTCAATTACTATGGAAAAATTGGCAGCGCCACTTGCGGATCGAAACGGCAACAAATTGTTCTCTTACTATTTGAAATTTTAACGCAAACACGTTCGAGACGCATTTTGTGACCGAAAACCTACACTAAGCATACTGAACGCTACAATCTGGGCGTCTTCAAATGAAGGATCAATGGGTATTTACTAGGCAAGCTGGTTTCACCCTAGATAACGCCTATGTATGTACCATCTGACCCTTATTTAACCAACGCGACAATTTGTCGGTGACAAGTGACAATTCTCTTTAATCTTATCAAAATCGACGAGAATCTACTCCGGCTGGCTTCATAATGAATAAACATTGCATTTCTCCGACAATTGTAGAGTTGATGAAATAGAGGCCTGGCGTGATTGTTAAACGTGCCTATTTCGCACAAAAAAGTCAGTAAGAAGTCACCGAGTTTAAAATAATTGAAAGATAAAGCCTACTTAAACGGAGGTGTAATTAGTCAATAAATAATCAATGTCAAATTACTGCGAATTCTTGGAAGTTGATGTTCATCTGAATGGACTACGAAATGGGTAACCATGACAAACTTCTTGGTCTCCAAAAATTTCCCATACATACATAATTCACGTCTTTTTCCCTTACGGGGTAAATAGAGCCATATATAAATATACATACATTCATTACACATATCACGACTATACGAGGTACCTTACGTGGTAAATAGAGCCTATGACAAGGTAATGACCACGTTTACTATAATATTGTGGGAACATTGGTGGAAAGGGGAATCGATATATAAATATGGTGAAGATAATTGCGACTATTGGGAGTGTTTGCACAACTCATCAGTAAAGCATCTCTTTGTCTCAGTTACTTGGGTACTAGAAGACGAAGACTTTGTGGTATTGAAAGAGAAAAGTATGAAGTTAGATAAGTACGTTAGAACTACGCTAGTATAAATATCAACAGATTTTTGCCCAAAAGATTCTGTTAGGTGCTACATCTAAAAGGTTTTTACAAAATCGTATTTTAACTGCTTCTGCTGCAGAGTCTAATATGAGGTTTAATCAAAGGTATACCAGCAAGTCTGGCGTTGCAACTTATGAACAATGAACTTACTAAAAGGCCAACGCCAAATGTATCGAGCAATGAATAAAATGACAGTGACAAAGTGTCTCAGATTTTCCTTTTCACAACACGTAAGATGAATGCTGAAAAGAACAGTTTTTCAAGAGATCCGCGAAAAAAATATGGCAATGTCATCCCATAAAATTTATAACGACATAGCAGCTGTGACGGAAGGTAAGTCAACATCAATGTAACGCATAGCTCGCCGTGAAATCTGTCGCGAAATCTAAAAGGCGTCTCGGATCACTGAATGCAGAACGAGCCTAAGTCAAAGGACATGTGTTTGTAATGCTGACACCCGTTCAGCGCGACGAATCGGCGAAGAAAGCCCGTACAAATCCCTAAGAAATAACCGAAAAACCGAAATTTTTCTGCGATTCGTCACACCGCCGCGATTTCACGGCACCCTATTACCGTATCCTGCTAGAGTTTCGTATAAAACCTTTATTACAGAGGTGTCGCACACTTTTGTGAGCGCGATATCATCGGAATGGAACGAATCGTTTAGAAACGAGACCGATTTATCATTCTTAAACGTTGGCCCGAACTTTACATGATACCCATTAAATGGACATCCCCTGCCTGGATGAAATGTCACGTTTCAGAACGGTTTTTTGACACGTACTGACATTGTTTTCTTATGACACCCGGGACCCAAGTACTGTAAACCACTAAATGGAATACGCGGAAATGTCCATTATTTATGAAAATAAATAAATAAATACTTTTATGCTGGTCTGGGAGCAAAGTAAAAACATACTAGTTGCTTCTCGTCCCGCGCAAATGGTAAAAGCCCATCGAGGGAATGAGCGAAATTCTTACGAATCATGTTATAGGCGATGCGGCTAGCAACCCATGACTATTTTGATTCCCCTTTCCATCTATACGCCTACAATCATGCTAAACGTGGCCTAGGTCTTGTTACCCCGTAAGGGATAAAGACCTGACTTGTGTGTGTATGTGTGTGTGTGATTAAAAAAAATGAAAAGCCGTGGTAGCCTAGTTTTTTAAGCTGTGACCACTCTCATGCAGAGGGTCGTGGGTTGGAATCCCGAACCTCAGAGTTTTTCGGAATTTATGTGCGATAATTACATTTGAAATTTACCATGAGCTTTTCGGTGAAGGAAAACATCGCGAGGAAACCTGCACACATCTGCGAAGCAATTCAATGGTGTGTGTGAAGTTCCCAATCCGCACTGGGCCCACGTGGGTACTATATACTGTAGGAATAGGTTCGGCTAGTTTATGCTGGCAGGTTTTGGGTGCTGGCTGGTCTGAAATAGTTCAAGTTCCGAATATCGAACACCCGTTCGATATTTTAAGTGTTTTGTTTTGGAACTTGGGACGGCTCTGAGAACAGCTCGAACCGAAAGCCGCATAGGCGGAAAGCATTAATATTTTGTAATGATAATTTAAAATTGAAATAAAAACAAGAATTAATAAGTTAGCGTTTTAACTTGAGATAGCTCGGCCTTCTGCTACAACAGTTTGGTTAGGAACTTTGTATCTCGATTCCCGTACAGATTGAAGTGCCTCATCAGGGCAGCTCTACAATACCTAAGCCCTTGCGTTCTGAAAGAAGGCCTGTGCCCAGCAGTGGGACGTATATAGACAGGAGATGATGATGATTGAAAAATTGGCTACCGGTAAACGCATTTCATATGGAACTGTTTGTATGAAACTTTCTTACTACCCTCATTGCGACAGGGTACTTTTTAGGTGCATATGAATCAGTACAACTGGTCCTCTAGTAATTGACCAGGACAATAGTTCAGGCCATGTTATTATTATTACTTGTTTAGAATACAGCCTAGTGGATGATCAATAGTGACTGATGCATAATTTAGGGACAGCAACTGTTGTCACCAAACCTTTGTTATATTTAGTTGAGTTTATTTGATCATTCAATATAAAATTACATTTAAGTAGGTATTGAAGAATTTATATTGAAATCGTCAGTTTAAAATAATCCTACATTGGTTTTACCAGTGCCGGTTATGCAGGTACGGGGAACAAGATAAAAATTGTTGTGACTAGTGAAACTTTGAATTCTTACATATTTAGCCAACAGATTCAAAGTTCAAACTATTTTAAAAATAATTGGACCATGCAATATAAAATGTATTCATCCTTCATTATAATTAAACAGATGCATGCATATTCGTAATCATGAATCGTGTATCACGAAATTAAATCGTCATTTTTAATATTTTTGCACAGTTGTCATTTTAAGGTTATTTCCACGCTTTACAATTTGTCTATACCTACTTACACAATCACAAACATCATGACTGGCTGTTTAGGAGTTTCCAAAGTAAATTAAAAAAAATACTCTAATCCCTAAACATTAAAAAAGGAGCTTTAGTCACGATATGTAGAGACTAATGTAACATTTTAAGAGAAAAGTGAACAAATTTAAAATACCTTCAAGTAAACTAGAATATGAAAACGGCAACGGCGAACAATTTACTTAAATTTGATGTGAAAATGTGGTAACTACAGAATCTAGGAGTACATACGTCACTCTCAGAGGTCAACCTAAAAAATAATTTCTGATGATTTTTGAGTTAATTATAATGTTACTAAATACGTAACTACTTTGTTTAAGTTTGGACATAGGAACTGTTCCTATCCAGAGATAGACATATATTTATAATATTTATGTTTTTATTTATTCTACACACCTATCCTACATTCATATCCCTTACGGGGTAGGCAGAGCCTAAAAGTAACAAGACCTGAAGGTCACGTTTAGTAAGATTGTAAGGCTAGATACCTATAGATGGAAAATGGAATCAAAGTGAAAAATGCTTCATAGTAATTATGGTCCATCACGCCGAGAACTTGTCTAGTATCTCGATTTATGTTATTTAGAAGAGCACGTTACACACCCGTTTTTTTAATAGCAGATAGTATCGCTACTGTTCATGGCCGGCGATTAATTATTTTGTAATTACCCGGTTGGAAACGGGTATCGATTATATAAGTCCAGTCGATGGCTACAAGAAACTCTGGTTTTATACCACGAGCTTGCAGTAGTGTGTGTGAATTGACGTGTTGGGTGCTGCTCTATTATTTTTATCTAACTTTTTGTAACTACCACATGTGGTGGTTTTGTTGAGGACTGTTTAAACTTGCTTCAAATTCTTAAAATGCATTTGAGGTTTTCAAAATTCAATGTTGCTCTTAGATTAGATGGTAAGAGGTTATTGGGAAATTTCAGTGAAAGATGTTTTATTTATTTATTTATGTTTATTAAGACTGGGAGATCAAACGAAAGTCTTGAGTTCCTTAACAAATTATTCCACGTTGAACTGTTTGCTGCATCCTAGTCGCAGTAAACAGATCACACGGAGTACAAATACAAAAGGACGAACTTAAAACTATTGATTGTGATTTAAACTAGGTGCTGTGTTGTGCCATAGATATAACCTATTAAACCTTATGAACTAACAATCCTATATAACTACGGACAAAGCTTTAGTAAAACTACTATTCTAATAAATGAAAAAAAGAGTTTTTTTCAAAACAAAACTAATACTTAAGCTAGATTATCACGTCTTTATCCCTTTCGGGGCAAACATAGCCCCTGGGCTAAAGGCGTGATTGTGGGCATGTACCTAGGTGGAAATACGAATCAAAATAGTGATAGGTTGCTAGCCGTATCGACTATAACATGATTCATAATACTTTCGCCCATTCCCTCGATAGCCTTTTACGATCTGCGCGGGAAGAGATGCAGCTGGAGCATTCTATGTTTTTCTCTCTCTCCCAGACCAGCATGGAAGAATACAATAACATGCTTAAAACTATTTTTTAAACCATACAATTCCAAAAAAAAGAAATCTCTTCCAACGATTGACACATTCGGCCCATTTTAGTTAGTAATAAAACAAATAACTTACAAATACACACATGAACAAGTCGAACAGTACTTTACTAAACTAAACTTAAAAACTATTAAAGCTTTGCTCACTGACATGTTACTAACCATACCACGAAATAACTAAGAAACTTAACTAAACACTGGATTGATAACTATAATAATGCGTTGTATTCAATTCTCACATTACAAAATTTAAAAGTTAACGTCTATTACCTTCAAATAACTATCCTTACCTAATTAAAGCTTTATGAACTCTGTATCACAGACAATATAAAATCTCTTCTAAACTAATGGAAGACGTTGGATAAAATTAAAGAAACAAAAGCTACTTCTAAACAAGACCAAGAATTCGAGAGAGCCTGAAACCGGTGCGGTAATAATTACAGTGCAGTTTGGACGTTAAAGCTGTCTACCAAAACTTGAATGGACAATTTCTACGGTTACATTATATCGAGCACTAATTTACTTCGAGTGATGATACATCGCGTTCGTTCAATGACATTTAATTTCAGAAGCTCAATGATAAAAATATAAAGTAAACTCAAGTGCCGAAAGCATTGTATCACCAACTCACTAAGTCTAATGGAAGACATATGGATATCCGCTCAAACAGAGCGCCACTAAATCTACTTGATGGAAGACAAGATTTTGTTTTCACTGCATCTTTACCGAAAATTTAAATGATTAATTCAGAAGAATATTTGAAACGGAAGACAGATTGAGCTATGAACTATCAACAAATCAAATCAAGTTACATACGAAACAGTTGTGTTTGGTGGCCGCGTAGCAGATTTCTCGAACTTCGTTGGCCATGTTGTCACTGATTTCAGGATCTTCAGAGATGAGCTCGAAACGATTTGTGTTGACGATGTTCTGGTTTGCAGCGTTATCATTGTCCTCCACTGGAACGGGTTTCACCGGGTCCAATGGATAAAAGAATTCGGAGAAAGGTACTATGATAGGTTCCTCAGGGTATGCAGTCTTTTGTGATGGCAGGTCAGCACGCGGTGAGTTGTTGGAGATCAGCTCCCCAAGCTTCGACCAGCACTTGTTAAGATTCACACGCGTCGAGCTCGCTACTTTACGAGGCAGCCTTGGTTTTGAGTTCTGAAATAGAAGGAAAAGAAACGTAAGTTTACATCGCCAATAAAGCACTTTGTAAAAAAATGACAGTTAATTTAAAAAATTAACTAACACTTTAAAAATCAAAGGCATTTGAACAACAAATATTATAAGGAAGAACACGAATCGTAGATAAAATACATTTTGTTTGCGCGTACCTGTCGGTTTAGAAGCTTTGCCCAAGGCGACCTTGGCGGCGACGCCTCCTTCTGCGGTGAAGTCTCATCCTTAGCTAAACACATCTTAACTAACGTAACTACGAACTATTACGAACTACCACTAAGAGAGCGACGTGCGCGCACGAAACGCCAGAAGGGAATGAGTGAAGCAGGAAGGGCGGCGGGCCTTATATAGTGGGGCGAGAAGCGTGCGCCGGCGCGCGTGCTTCGGGAGCGCTTACCGGGAGAAACAGAACAGCGTAACTGAGCCACACTGCGGTATTTGAAAAGGAATGTAAGTATGTTCAGTAACAGACGTCTTTTTAGACTGGCGTAGTATAAAGTTAAGGCGTATTGACTTTGTTTGGAGCGGGGCGCGCGCTCAGCACGCGAGCGGTAGCGCGCGTTCGTTCAGACTGGTTTTTACGTAGAACTTCTACGAAGAAAGGCTTTGACGTGCCGCGACTTAGAATAGTTACCCGTACAGAATAGATTGTGCTCGTAAAGATTTATTGATGACTCTCGAGATGACTCTCTGATGAGTATGTTTTTGTTTTTGGTGTGATTTTTCACTTTTAATTGGGGTGCATCAGATTATATGTAGTACTTTCTAGGAGAGTGTAAATAAAATAATTTCACTGTATCACAATTTATCGTTACCTACTCACCTTCTTACAAACCCCGCTAAAAAGCGCTATAGCGCCTATTTTAATACGTATTTCTATTGGCTATTTAGAAAAAAAAACATTTCTTACGACAAATCTTGACCACCTACATTTTAACCGCTAATTTTTAGCTTCACGCTTGAAACGGATCACGTCACTTCGTGGGCGATTTTCCAGCAATATAAACAGCACTATCGCAAGCTCTAGACACTGAATCACTAGCAGCTGGCTAGCATTGGATAGATAAGTTCCTTTGCAGATTTATCATAGTACGTCGGTGCCCTTCCTGCGATTAAATCGCCTCCCTGGAGCTCGCAAATCACGTACTGCGCCCAGATAAATCATTTCCCCCGGTCACTCTAAGGATACTGGACGGGTATTGCTGGTTAGATATCTATTACTAGATATACACGAGGCGATGCATCTAACCTAATAAATAAAGGAATATGCAAAAAGGATGCGTGTGTCAGATGATAATTTGTAGGAATAATAAACATCGTACGTTAATGGAGAAGGGGCTTCTTTAAATATGAATAACTGAACCGATATGGTATCTGACTAAGATAAAAGACAAACAAAGAGATTTTTCTTTAAGGATTTTCTTAGCCATAAATAGAGCAACAATAGATATCAGTTATTACATACACACCTTACAGTAGACAGATCCTAAGGCAACAAGACCTAAAGGCCACGTTTAGGATGATTGTGGGCGTATAGTTGGAAAATAAAATCAAAATAGTAGCTTGCTAGCCGCATTGTATATAAAATGATTTCTAAGACTATTTTATACTGAATATCCGTGTTAACTTAAAGATAGGCTGTGGTATGCCAATTTATAGTATATCTCCATAGTTGAGAATTTCTCCCAAACCGACAGTAAGGTGCCAATTAATTATCATATCTTGTTATCAAATTCTAAACTCGCATAAACAATGGCCCGAATATGATAATGTCTGGCAATCACGCACATTAATCGTCTTGATGCTATCTAAATCGGTAGTTTCTTGCTTTTCCACATTCTCACCGACTGACGATTGTGGATGATGCGAAGATAAACCCACAACAAACGTAAACGGATACTTTGTTAGAAAGAACTACATAAGTTTAGTGATCATTACTCACGTTTCGTATGTCAATACGGTAAATAATAACCATTGGTTTATTTAATGTCATGTTAACAAGAAACAGTGAATGCTAAACAAAATATTTCTTATAAGACGTCTTCGATAGTTCTATTCAATATTTTGTTAACTTCACATTAAATGTGTGTGTTTATATTTAGTAACCATAACTATGCTTTATTTATTCTAGATCATTTTTGTGAGCGCAAAATAACTGTTTATTTTAAGTAAGCATTAAAGGATAATTTTTAATTGGCTTGAATCAAAGTAAAGATTTTACAATCGAGTAAAACACCGGCAACGGATGTAATAACATTTTCATTTAAGCGATTAGTTACGATGTTTCAGAGCTATGAAATCAACGAGAACATAAAGTGATTTTATTCGCCAGTTTTAAATGTGGAATAAGCTAAAAAAAAAAACAGTAAAATTTTCTCTAAAATAGTTTTTTTCTCCAGCCTTTTAAATGTCTTTATGTACAGCACACCTGTAGCATACATAATGTTACAATACATGCTTCATTTATCTACCTACAGATCCTACATTACATTATTAACATATGACAAAAATCGTGTAAAATATGGTATGGTTGAACATAATCCGAAAAGGTGATTACTTTATTTCAGAAAGCTACTTTACAAGTTAAGATAGAGCTGATAAAAATTGCCACCTTATGCAAATTGGGATCTCCGAACATTTAGTTAAGAACAGTTCATTTAGCATATTAATTGCATCAGCAGAAGTCATTCAAGCGTCGCACATCACGTTTGCTCCTTCAAAACATTTCAAATTAAGATGTCGGCTTTAGTCGAGTTTAGCCTAAAAAACGGTATCCATAAAATACCTAATTGACCAAATATCTTGTTATCGTTTCGATTCGTTTAATGTGTATCTTTAAAGTTCTCTGGACAATTAAGTTTGTGCGACATTAAAAACTCCGTGGGAAAGATTTTTTAAGGCTCGGTATTTTTGTTACCTACTTATTAGATACTTACTTTACTTTTATTATGAAAATTTTACAGGCGCGATTATTTCTTATAAGACTTTTCAAACACTCGCTTCTTATTAGAGAAATACATAAAAAAATTTAGAAACGACACTGGCCATATTAAAGCGAGGATAAGACTCATGAGTCTTATCGTGATGCATCACGCCATGGCGCCGCATGCCTCGTCGTATCAAATGTATAAATAAATAGTATCACATCAATACTTGATTTACCGGCTTATTGAGACTCAGCTCATCAGTTCAAAACCGCCATCGAGAACCGTCGTAATTTAACCCACAGCGGCGACGCCAAGAATTTTTCACAACATAATACTTTCATTGAAACAAAAAAAGCGTAGACCACAAGCCGACCACGTGCAGTGCTTTTGAAAAAAGGAAAATATAAAATCTCCATTTTTTGCCCCGTCCCCGAAGTGGGTAGGGTTACAACAAATGGGACTTTGTATTTCGAACGTATCAAACTACTCCTTTGAGTGAGCTCGGTGCGTGTGTGTGTGAAAATCGTGAGTGTGTGCGTGGTGCGTGCAGCACACACGCCTAACACACTCCCCGTATTGTTGACTTTGTTTAACAGGGTTTTTGGCCTTCAATTATGACAGTTTATACAGCTATTGTGCTGTTGGGGTCCAAAGGAACTTAAATTTCTCCCTCTATTAAATTAAACTTTTGTTAAAAACGTTTCCAATTTTTACGATTCCAATGTTCAAGTGTGACTTGCACCAAGTTACTTCAACTGCAACCAGAGATTTGGACATGATATTTTATAATCGGTAATTGTTATAGTTAAACTTAGCGTAACTCGCTGTAAGATTCACGTTGAACTCTTTTGTAGTCATCACCACCACTCATCAAACACGAAGTCGTTTCCATCGATGGCATTCAGCACAGCACCGACCCAGTTCTTTCTAAAACACAATAGTCACTTGTCTACCCGAATTCCGTCGAAAAACCCACTCCCCTATGCGATCCATCACAATGCAACTGTGCAGTACATGGTATTAGGGTAGTCAATAAAACAATCACGCGTGTCTGCGCGTACGCACGCCACGTGCGGCTGCATTCCGATGCGGGCGGACAATATTGACATGCGGTGGACAATTGGGGGAGTAATTTGGTGGATTGTGCTGGCATTTAAGCTAGTGGAAGTAGTAGGGGTAGGTAGAACCTAAGGTAACAAGACCTAAAGGCCACGTCTAGCATGTGGGCGCATGTGGGTGGAAAGGGGAATCAAAATAGTGATGGGTTGCTAGCCGCGTCACCTGTAACATATTTCCTAAGATTTTCGCCCATGCATGCTAGTGGAAGTAAGAGTTTGTACTTTGTACTTGGCACCGTCACCACATGGCCAGTAGGTAGTAGGGATAGGTTTGAGGGTAGTTTAGTACAGTGAAACGGAATTTTAGCAATGTAGTGTGGGATCATGTAATGACTAGTGAGGTGGGCCGATGACATTCGTAAGACAGTGGGCGAGGATTGGAGGAGAGCTGGAGGTCGAGGTCAGTAGCTTATGTCCGGCAGTGGACTGACACAGTAGGGTTATTACGTAACTCGCTCGCAATCGCCATCGTGTTCATTTTGACAGTTCTTGTATGAATGTGACAGCTAGCTGATTCCGATGCCAATTGTCAGCCCATACGTGAACTGTCAAAATGAACACGATGGCGATTGCGAGCGAGTTCGGTTATGAGCCTACAGGTTGATGCCGATGATGAATTTATGAAAGCGATTTAAATGGTGAAGGGATATAGGTTATTTTAGGTACAGTGTTGTCTCAAAGACAGTGAAGTTATAAAGAAGTTGAATAACAAGTGTTCAAAGCAAGATTGTATTACGTAAGTATGAATAAACATCATCAAGCCGTCTTTGAAGACGTAAACAGTAGGTACTTTTGGTACGTATTCGTTGCATGTTTTATGCCAAATTTGTAAAATTATATAAACATAACTACCCCTATATTGGTAGTAGATCCACCATCCACCATAACCATCGTAGGCGAGGTTGTTACAAAGTACATTATAAATCATGAATCTCTGCATTCATTAATTTCCGATAATATTGTAGTCAACAAACGACTGTCATTTGTATTCTTTCTCAACAGGAAGGTCTAATGTATATTGATTAGCTTGTACCAGCAGTATGCATAAGTAAGAGGCAAAGTTATAACTATTAAATTAATTTTACGATCACTTTTATGACTACGCAATCTACATATGTATATGGTTACATACGTATATATACACCTCAACACTTTTAAATGCAGTTTTCTCAATTCCTGTATTTGTTTTGTACAAATAATGTATTATCATCAGAATTTTAATGCTTCGAATAAATTAATTCAATGCACTCATGATATTGACGTTTCAGGTCATAAAAATAGTACAAAATATAAAAATAGTAATTACCGACCGAGCCATAAAATCAATTATTTATTACTTCGAGATGTAATCGCTATCGGCTTATATACTCGTATCTATTGACGCTTAAATATCGAATGAAACCCTCCAGGATGCGGGTAATGAATTCGAGAAAGGCGTTCTTATTTAAGAAACGGCTAATGTGTAAGAGATAAACTGCTGAACAAAATACTTACTTCCGCTAAAAATAAACCTCACAATCCTGTGACAGTTCTTATCACTTGTGGCTTTTTTGAACTCTTGGTGTAGAGACTACAGTAGAAAAGCAAAGCGAAATGTAACGCCATTATCCTTACCATAACATTTACATAGCTATGAATAAATCATGTACAATCCTTAGACCAAGTAAAACAAAAAGACGGAATTCTGTGAAAAACTACTCCCTGCTCTGTACTTACATATAAGCAAACACCATACACATACTTGCATGAAAACTGACCCTTTGCTTGTCGGTATAGTTGAGCTACGCACATACAAATGGTGTGAGGCGTTGTATGAACTAGCGTCACTTTTTTTGGCTGATATAACATCACAAAAGGAAGTATTGAATTTTCAGCAGTTGGTCGCCGATCCGTCGAAATTAAATTGGGTTGCACTTAAAACATTTTTACACAAGATCGACCAGCAGTTCATTCCAAAAGTGTTTAGGTACATCCCACTAAAACACAAAAAAAAATTGTTTGATACAGATACTTAAAATATCTCTGGTTTTTGCATCTCTAAAGTTATCAAAGTTCGATACGTAACCTAGTTACCAAAAACCGACATATTGTACGCGCATCACCAATTTAAATAAAACACCAAAATAAAGCCAAGCATGCGCGCCGCCAAATCACGTGACAAAAGGTCCATTTATGTCCGATCATGTGATAGAAAACTATTTAACATTAAAAACATCGCCCGCCAGTGACATTGGATTATCGAGTGATGATGACATTGGATTATCGAGTGATTAGAAAGCTAAGGAAACCTTCAGCGAGCGTAAGTTTCAGCGTAACGCACACGCGGATCGCGTGGCTGGCGTGTGTCGGTGTGCACTGTTAGGGGCGCAGGTGTGCCATGAGCGGCGTCGTGGGAACCCGGCCCAACCCCCAGTTCCCATGGGCGCGCCACCTGCCGTAGTACGCATAATTCGCGTAAATGAACGGTAGTGGCCACGTGAGGTTTTTTAGACGCGGAAGACCGGAGGGCAATTAACGTAGGGATTTTT
Source organism: Pandemis cinnamomeana (assembly GCA_932294345.1). Taxonomy (NCBI): domain Eukaryota; kingdom Metazoa; phylum Arthropoda; class Insecta; order Lepidoptera; family Tortricidae; genus Pandemis; species Pandemis cinnamomeana. Next base: position 5,078,670 of record OW028715.1, on the reverse strand, counting down.
TTGAATAATCGATTCGGTCGAGTTAATCAGGCCGTGTAAAAAGTTTGTTGTTTAAAGTTTTATCGATACTTCATCATTAATGACGACGGATGGCTTAGTGGTTAGAAAACCTGACTATGAAGCTTATGGGTTCGATCCCCGGTCGGGGCAGATATTTGTACAAAATTACGAATGTTTGTTCTCGAGTCTTGCAGTATGTTTATCCACTGTTTAGTACACATATTACAAGCTTTGCTTAGTTTGGGACTAAGTCAATTGGTGTCAGTCAATTGTCCCAAGATATTTTAATTTATTTAGGTAGACATCATTATAATACCTGCCTTAACTTTATTTTTAATTCGAGTAATATACGTCTTTATATTATATCAAGAATCACCAGTAATATGAATTAATGATGTTCAATTTTCTTGAACTTATAATTGTTATATTTGATTGCGCGTGCACAAATAACAATAGGTACGCTTCTAATAAAGAAGTCACCCCTTCTCATTTTACCCTTATAAAGCCGTTGAAATCATCAATGATCTTCGCTTCGATAGCAACGCGACCTTTCGTCGACAGACGCGCACTTGTTCCAAGCCAGTGCACTATGGCGGTTACATAGACGACATAATTACTATGGTAATTGATGGCATCGCCCCAAATAAGTATGTTTACTTATTAATAATTACATATTTGCGGATGGTAAGATCTCGTGCAAGGTCCGTTCGGATCGCTAACACCGTCTTACACGCTAATGCTGCCGTCAAGCAGCAGTGCTTGTACCTGTGCTCCGGCGTAAAGAGTAAGACAACCGGTGAAATTACTGGCGTAAGACGTATTCTATCCTAGTCCTCTGGGCTGGCGACGCATCTGCAATCCTCTAGTGTTGCATTTATCCATGAGAGGTGGTGCTCGCTTACCATTTGGCCCACTTGCTCGTTTGCTTGTCTTGCCTTGAGTTACCTATTTGTCTTACAAGAGTCCACATGGTCTAAATAAAGTACGCTATTGTAGGTAGGTACGAGGTCATTTCCTGTAAGGTGCTAAGGTGCCTCGATCTGAATCTAACCAAGTTTTAGACCTAATGTGGCCTGAACATTTTTGTTAGGTTAGGTTCTATCGGGGTGTCTTTGTTGGTCTTAGATTTTTATCTGGTTTAGCTACGGGCAAGAGCAAATCTAAAATATTTGTAGTCATTTAGAAAATGTTGTCATCATTCATCCGTACCTACTGACACGTTAGCGTTGGTAACTAATATCAATCCCCAATTGTCCGGAAGGAATATCCAGGGGGCTACTCTGAAATTCTATTTTCGAAGTTCGCATTATACCATCTCTCTCTCTCAATTTAGTGACTATTAGTATGAGCGGAAGGGCACGGAACGAACTTCAAAAACCTTCCCGTTCCCCGGTTCCGCTTTAGTGCGCTATGTCAGTTGGATAACAATACAATATGCCACGTTATGCTAATCGTAACGAACAGCATGATGCCGGCAAAAACAAGTGCCGCTCGACACGCGTGCGGCACTTGTTTGCACGCTTTTTTAGCAACTGGCAATTAATAAAACGTAAGGTCAGTTTTTTGACATGTTAAAAAGAAATTGTCTGTTGGAGGGGGCGCGCTGTTCGTATTTATTTGGCCTTAGGGCCTAGGCGAATGAATGGAATATGCATGGCATGAAACTGTCTGCTTGGATATTAAAAATTGGACCAATTAGAATACATAATTATGCAGTGAATAATTATTTTCCGTAGGTTGAAGACGGCATCATGACATTTACAATTGATTAGTAAAGTTTTAAGCTAGTGGAATCCCCCTCTTCCTTCTACTATTAGTCCATTTTTCTCAGTTTTGTGTCATTTTTGCAATTTTTTGTATAGCTCGTCACAAAATTTCTACCTATGGATTTTTTTTTTGGTTATACTTAAAGTATAGTAGTATTAGAAATGCTCTGACAGCTTTCTTGGTAGACTGAGAGCTCGATAGTGCTACATCCAGTTTTTACGATTGTACGTGTAGCTTTTCCACGAAATTACAGCATTCACCTACTGAACCAAGTAATCACTGTAAAATTATACAGACGCAAAAAAATGTGTACCTACCGCAATGGCGGCAGCATAAATGTCACTTACAAGAAATTTAAGGGGAAAATATATAATTTTACCAATCAATTAACCTGTCCTGCTTGGGGCATGACATTTACACATATTGCGAACTTAATTAATGTAGAAGACGTAATACAAGACATGCCATTTTGATCTTTTTGCTATGATACTTTAAGACATCCTTTGAAATAGTAGAATGATGTCACTTATGTTAATTATATTTCAGGCGATGAATAATTATCGTAAGTGCAGGTATCCGTAGTATGAGAATGCGCCTGCGGCTCTACGGTTTGTATGTAGATCGATCGAATGTCAACCTTAATTTATAGGTTATTAAAACTGTGAACGTGTAATTTGCAAGTTTGTATGTCCTACCAATGCTACTGGATTTGATTGAAATTGTTTTGACGTTTTAATTAGGATAAATAAATGAGAAACAGTTTATATGACTATAGCTGATAGAAAATAGCTATGGAGCCTGCTTGATGTTCCACATTTGAAATTTTCTAGAATTTGCTTGCAATTTTTAAGTTTATTTCATTTTTGTTGTTTGTTGTTATAGCCGTCATAGGTACCAGAATATGTAGCTCGTATACCCATTATGATACGATACATTCAAAAGATACGGTGTGATTGTCAGACAGACATAGATGGTCAGATATCGGAGCGGAAGCTTAGTATTAGGGTCCGTCGGCCATCTTTTAGATGCGGAACCCTAAAAAAATTTCTTCTCAATTTTCAGACATCAGAACAATGACTTTTATTTTCCAAACACACTGTTCACTGCCGCCAACCATCCAGCGCCTATTTATAAAACCTTATTATGTCTATTACAATAATTTCTCATAACACAGCTGAATTGGACCCTGCACTTTTTCTCAGTTGAAGTGTAGAATAATAACACGGCTGCGCCGTCGTAATAACAACCCGGAGACAAAATATCCTAGAATATGCACTAAATTGCATGAAAATTACATTTAATTTATAAAAAATTAAGCACGTGCAAACACCTAGGTCCTTGCCAATGCCTGGCAGGCTAAAGAGGTATTATTATGAACTGCTTTAAAAGTACAATTCCTGAGGATAATTTGTACAAATTGGATGCTCGTCGTCTTACAGGCAGTGAGTAAATTGTCTGAATCAATCGAACAATGCTTGGTGCGAGGAAAGCTACTTATGGCCGACCTCGGTCTGGAATATAATACGCTAACGAGCAAATACAATGCATTGCTTTCCATATAACTTTGTACCCGGTGACCCATTATTTTACACATATCACGTCAATATCCCTTACGGGGTAGACCTGGAGGGAGAGCCTGAGGTAACAAGACCTAAAGGCCACGTTTAGCATGATTGTGGGCGTATAGGTGGAAAGGGGAATCAAAATAGAGATGGGTTGCCAACCGCGTCGCCCACAACATGATTCTTAAGGCTTTTACTGTCTGCGCGGGTAGAGGAGCCACTGACACATTCTATGTTATTTCTTTACTCCCAGACCAGCATGGAAGAAAATACGTACCTACGTACGTACGTCCTTACTGTAAAAAAAATCCCTTAAGCTTGACAACCGTTTATGAATATAACATTAAATTGAAAAAATTAAAATCCCCCACGCATTTGACGGGTAACCATACGTAAATAAACAAATTGCTGCCAAAAATGCTTTACATCAATTTGGAAAGGAGCTGATTCTTCCAACTGCTGGACCAATTTTTACCAAACTTGTCTAAAAACCGCATCGAAATCGTTCCATTGGCTTGAGAGCTATGATGCCCACAGACAGATAGACATAGACAAACACACACACAGAGAGACATCGCCCTCAAACTTACAACACCCTCTTTTTGCGTCGGGGGTTAAAAAGAATTAATGATTGCCTTGTCTCTACGCAAAGCATAATTAAGTTCAGCGCTTAATCCCTCTGTAAGTGATCAGTTAGTCTTTCTTGTAGCACATGAATACTTAATGTAAACCAGACAGAGTTAGTACCTCTGCAATGGGCTTCAAATTACTCGAGCTATCAAGTCCCACTGAGAGTAAAAGGTCAGGCATCCATCTTAACACACTCCATTTAACTGTACCAATTAAGGGTGACTCAATAAATTTAAAACTAAAAATAAACGCTACGAAGCGTCGCAAAAAAGCCTGTCCTCAGATAACCGAGCCGTACCAAAAAAGTGAGTAGTATCATTAAACACACAAAATATGTTTTCCATTTAAACAGGCGCTCCGAGGCGGTTATAATTTTGTATACGCTGAGTGTTTACTCAGTAAGAAGTGCCTCGGATCGGTAACACCTGCCGCGTTTTCCCACGACAGCGTTCGGGTATCTTCGGGCGCGCTCGGGGGCGCTCGGGTGCGTGCGCGCCGCTCGCATACAGATTACTCGGGTATTAATATCGCGCACTCTCGGCTGTCACGCGACAGAGACGTTAAACGACCCCTTTTTGTATAGAAATAGTATGGCTCAAGACGCTTGGGGCATAACATTAGTCCGATTAAAAAAGGGTCTATAGGTATACTTCAAAAAAGCCCTTTATTCGCAATTTTTGGTCCAATTAGGTAAGTATTATGTCTATCGGTTTAGATTATAATTACTTACCTAGATCTGCTAGGATTTTCTAGGGCGAACTGTCGTGAAGGAGCATTGATAAAGATGATTAATGAGGGCATCCCAACCCAATCTATATTCTATTAGGTACATACTTAAATTGAAAGCTTTTAGTAGGTAATATATCTACCTGCCGCACGTTAATACATGCATCTTCGAGATAGGTAGAGACAAATCTGAAAACTGACGAAAATTTCGTTGAATAACTTCAAGTCTTCAAAATATTTTTTAAGTTTAAAAAAAGACAATTATAACACAATGACAACTAAATATTAACAAGAAATTGTAGCAAGTACATAACTATAAAAATCTGGTTTACTAGTAAATCACTTTGATTTAATTGCTTTTTTTCAAAAGCTACAATCTCAACCTGATGCCTCAAATGCCTCACAAAGGCGGCAAACGCCTGCCTAGTAATCCTTGTTGAAATGTGATAAAGAAATCTAAATCAGACTGCATAAAGCTTACAAAAAATAAAGCTCACACCACACCACTGCCTTTTAATTAACCATAGGCATAACCGCGATTATTATTCGACTACTTAGTTGTTAACAGACAACCTCGTGCATTTATAAAAAGGTTACAGTTACTTTAAAAGAACACAAACATTATGTTTACGCTCGGATAGCGTATAAAATGTTTTATAAATAAAAGACAATTGACAGGCGCTCGGTCCTGTTACGACAGGTTTGCGAGTGCCAATTACTAGTCCAAATAAAGAAAATAATATGCAACGCAGGGCACCGTTACTAGTACCGCTGGCCAGACAATATTGTGATAAACATTCGATCTACGAAGTCCCGTGAGCCGCGCGGCTGAGGCGGCGCGCACACTAGAGGCCCATTTAGACAAATGCAAGAATTGTATGCCACTGTAGTTACATTGCGAAGTTTGACAGATCGGTTGAATTCGGTTTACCCCGGCAACCCGCAATGTAATGAAACTTGCATGCAATTCATGCATGTGTCTAAATGGGCCTTAGGTTTTTAATTTTGCTCGACTATGTACATAAGGTCTCTCATATTTTTCCAGAGATCTGAAGATCTCTACATACAACAATTTTTCACTTAAATTTTTGATAAAAAGACATTAAATTTGCAGGGCTATTAAGTCAAAATAAACCCAAACACCAGCTTAAATATTCTGGAACGGACCTTAATTTCTAGTTTTGTTGACAGTTTTAAAAACAAACATTGTGTGCGTTCACGTAAACGTCTATTCTTAATTGATAATGGAAATTTGGCACCGTCACTGTCACCGGCACACGGCAACGACGTAATCTCATAATATTTGACGAACGCGTTTGAGAAGTTTTTGCATCGAAAAACTTACACAAAGCGCACTGTTGCCTCAACAACTTTACATGTAGGATTAGCAATTAGGTAGGTTATGGAGATTCCTCGAAATAAATCATCAAAATTCAAGACAGACAAGGGTTTTAGCTTCTTGGTAACTTTTTAACTTTTTTTTTACTTCAATAAAGAGTATTTATATTGTATTGTACTTTTTTAATTTACTTGACATTTAGGTCTTAACTTAAATTAAGAATTAAACGAGCTTACCTGTAAGCGAAGTCTGATTCTAATTTTTTGAATGGTAATCTGAAATATAATTAAATTAAACTGTGTAGTACCGTTTCCCTAACTCATTGGCATCGCGGAATTTTAGAAAGGAAAAAACCATCTATGGACTGTTTTCCTTACCTGTGGCAACACTAAACGTCACTTATTTTAGAGAAATGAGACCCATGTCTTGCTTTACTGAAGATAAAGCAGGCTAATGGGTTTCAAGAGCATTCACGAAGCATTCACTTAAGTTGTGAATATCCAGTGAATGCGCCTCATCATTGCAGCCTGGGGTCTCATCAAGGGCTGGGTGGGTGATTATATTTCAGATTACCATTCAAAAAATTAGAATCAGACTTCGCTTACAGGTAAGCTCGTTTAATTCTTAATTTTATTTCATGGTAATCTGAAATATAATTAAATTAAACTGTGTAGATGTTCAGAGCCGTCAGCAATGATGAGTATACAAATGATGATGTAGCTGGGTTTTTCTGAAATAAACATCAGTTATAATCAACATGTATTTTTTATTTTTTAATTTTGTAGTTTTAAACTTATAGTAAGTAATGTACAAACATTTTTAGAGTAAAACTTAATTATCATTATCATCTAACACTGCCATAGCAAAATTTCCCTGTAGTGAGTTATCATCATTGATAGGTAAGTCATAAAATCTAGCAAATGTAGAAGAATTTTTTGTCCATCCAGCAGCTTTCCTTATAATATCCCACTGAATACCGCGTTTCTTAGCGGTCGAAGAAGCAGCATGTCTTGTGCTATGCGAGCTGAATGTGGATGTATCAATGCCACTCTCAGCCATGACACTTTTTATCCATCGACTAATGCTTTGACTTGATGCTCTTCTGTGGGGTTTTTTAAATGTAACCCAAAGATAAGGCTCATTATTTCTTATTACTCTAGTTTCTTCTATATAAACTTTAAGTGCTCTGGCTGGACAAATTTGGGGATTATTTTCATAAAATGGCAGGTGGATAGCAGGTTGAGATTTTGTGCTAAGAGAGGTTTTTATAACGTCTGTGATGTTTATAAAAATATGTGATTCATATTCATGAATGTTGTTTATTTTAATTGCAGACAATGTTTGAACCCGCTGAGCTGAAGCTAGAGCTATAAGAATTGCTAGTTTTTTAGTAAGTTTTTCCAAGCTTAAAGACTTATTTTCTGGCCAGTTCGTTAGAAAGCCTAGCACTCTCGAGGGGTCCCACGTGCTAACGTATTTTGGAACCGGTGGCCGTAACCTATATACTCCCTTTAAGAACCTCCCGATTCTATCATCAGTACCTACGCTGCGTTCTATTAGAAGGGCCAGTGCCGATCTGTCGGTATTAAGGGTGCTATAGCTAGCGTTTTCTTCAAATCTATTTGTTAGAAATTGCAATATTTGCGGTACTGATGCCTTATATGCGTTTAATTTGTTTTTTTAAGCAAAAGGCCCACCATTTTATATATGTAGTGTTATACTGTTTAAGTGTACCTGCCGCTAGAGAGGCTATAGCGATATCTAGTGATCCCTCTGGCAAGCTTCTAAGTCGGAATGCTTGCCGCAGAAGATCGCGGCTGCCAGGGAAAGCGTTGAGCTCAGCGGGTGTGGTGTTCTGAAAGGCGACAGTAACAGATTCTTATTAGGTTTAAATATGATCGGTTGGGTTACCATAAGAGATTTAGCTAGGGGATACCATGGCTGAGAGGTCCATACTGGATATACCAGAACGCTTTTTGCTTTGTCTTGCCTAGTTTTGTGGAGACATCGGGATAGTATAGAGAATGGAGGGAATGCATAAGAGTAATATTCCGACCAGTCAAGCGTAAAAGCGTCAATATTAAATGCGTATGGATCCCTCTTCCACGATACATATTTTGAGCACTTAGCATTAATCCTACTGGCAAACAGGTCAATGTCTTGTGATCCAAATGTATTACAGATTGATTTGTAAGCGTCTAGAGATAGTTCCCATTCTGTATCAATGTTAGTGTTTCTAGATTCTTGATCGGCAATAACATTATCTTTGGACTTGATGTATGCTGCATATACATATATGTTGCGTTTTTGACACCATTGCCAGATTTTTCTAGCAACTGCATTAAGGTGCGGAAATTGTACACTTCCCATTTTATTGATACATGCAATGGCGGTCGTATTATCAATCCTGAGCAGTATCCTAGTATTTTGAGTGTTTTCAGTAAAGCATTTTAAGGCAAAATATGCTGCGGTAAGTTCTAATAAGTTAATGTGAAGTTTTTGTTCTTTGTCTGACCACAGGCCTCCAGTACGCTCGCCATTGCAGTGGGACCCCCACCCAGTAAGGCTAGAGTCTGAATATATTTCCATGCTGAATTTTTCTCCTGATAGTTCTTTTCTAGCATGTGGAATGTTGTCTAACCACCACTGTAGGTCAGATATTATTTCTTTAGAAGGTGTCATAAAAGCATCATAGTTATCATGTCCTTGAAGTAGAGCTAGGTATTTGTTTCGCTCCATTAATTTAGTATGCATTAGTCCATAAGGGACGGCAGGGCATGCTGAAACTAAGGTCCCTAAAAGTTTTGCAAACTGTCTTATTTTACATTTGTTTAAGTGTATGTGTTCTTTAAGTAATTCTATTATGCGTGACTTTATCAGTAGGTAGTTCTAGGCACATGTCCTCTGAATTTATTACAAATCCAAGGAATTGACATTTCATACTAGGGATTAAATTGCTTTTCTCATAGTTAATAATTAAGCCTAGACATTGGAAAAGTTGTACTGTAGCATTCATGTTAGATATGCATTCTGTTAATGATGGTCCAATACATAAATAGTCATCTAAATATATTGTAGATATGTGACCTAGGTTTCTTAGGTAACCTACCACCGGCTTAAGTAACTTTGTGAAAACTCCCGGAGCGGTGCATAAGCCATAAGGCATGCAGGTGAATTCATATAATTGGCCCAAGTGTTTAAATCTAAGATATTTTCTATCTGATTGGTGTACTGGGACAAGAAAATATGATTCTTTTAGATCAATGGAGCACATGTAATATTTATCATAAATTAACTTGATTGCAGTGCGTATGTCCTCCATTTTAAAATGCTTTGGGGAGATGAATTTATTGAGTGGTTTTAGATTCAAAATAAATCTAAATTTTCCATTGGGTTTAGGTCTTAGAAAAATTTTAGATAGAAATTCACCTTCAGCATGTTCACAGGGAGTAATAGCGCCTATTTTGAGTAAATTAGCAATTGACTCATCCATTGCGGTGATTTCATTAGCAGGTATGCTATTTATAGGTAGAGACGCTTGGTAAGGCTCAGTAACAAATGGTATGCGATACCCTTGAACCCATTGCAGAATAACAGGATCAGAGGTCAAGGTTCGCCAACATTTCAAATAGTTTTTAATATTTCCAGCATGTACCTGATTAGTTAACGGCGACGTACTGCATTGCGTGGACCTTGTGTTGATCTCTCCGGGCAACGGTGGTTCTGGTTCGATGAGTATCGCTTCTGTTGAGTGGCTGGCTGGAACGAATGGGACGGCTGGAATGACTGGGACGACTGGAACTGCTGCGTCTTTGGTCCACCGCGTGTCATCCCCTTGCCCTTCGGCCGAAGTGGTGGACCATTGCGGTTTCCCGATGTCTTTAAAGTTTTCATGTTGGGAGCGGCAGGCACTGGTTTCCTTATATGAGCTACTGACTGTTGCAGTGTCTTAGCAGTCTTGATAGTTTCTGATAGGTTATCACCAAAGAGGAAAGCATTTCTATTAGACTTTTCTATTGTCTGGATAAAATTTTTGTCCAGAGAGGGAGTTATTAACTTTTTCCTGGTTTTGGTTTGGTGAAAGTTTAGGTCATTTAATAGTTTGGAAGCATCGCTAAGCAAACTTATTAGGTGTGCTTTATTCAGGTCCTCATTTCCCATGAGCTGTGTCATTGCTTTGCCAATGATGCCAGTTGCCAGGCCCAACTGAGCTTGGCCGATCTCTATGCCCTTGTCCCTCAGTTTAGAGCTGTCTCCGAGCACATTTTTAATTTCTATGTTAATTGCTGGGGCTTCTAGTAGAGTACAGTTGCTGGGAATCTTGTACTTCTTTGTAATTTGATCCCTTTGTTCTTTTGTCAATCCGTTTATAATTATATGTGTCCACCTGCGGGATATGTCTTCATGAATACTTTCGTCATATTTTGTTGCTTCTGTGTAATCATCCCCCAAAGCTTCACTGTAAGGGTTAGCTATGGGTGCATCGGCAACGTCTGGAAAGCACAGAAAGAAACCCTTGAGCGCAAGCTTACAGGCCATTTTGCTACATATAAATGATAGCAGGAGTATCTCGTACTCAATGGCTGTATGGAAGGGATCTAGCATTAAGAATGCCAAAGCGTATCAAACCATTTTGCCACATAGAAATGATAGCAGGAGTATCTCGTACTCAATGGTTGTGCACAGTCAAGACTATATTGTCTCATAGAATGCGGCGCAGAGCGTCGCGCGAGTATCTCGTACCCATTAGTGTGCAGGAAGATCAAACCCATTGCGTGCATAAGCATGCGAGCCATTTTGCCACATCAAAGTGTTAGCTGGAGTATCTCGTACTCAATGGCTGCGTTGGCCACCCGGTGTCATAGAAAAAACCCCTTGAGTATCTCGTACTCGATGGCTTATATTAAACAAACAATGCAGTGCAACCACACAGTGTCTTAAACATGCGCTGTTAAAGTTTGATTCGAAGACGCGCACTTTGTAGATTTATAGGTTAGTATTGAAATAAAGCGTAAAATGAATACCAACTTACCTTCTTTATCGTTCTCGTCCGTCTGTTCTTCTTCATCTGGCATTTCCGGCACTGGCGAGGCATCCCGGCGAATAGGACTGCGACTCCGGGTCCGGGTTCGGCCGCTGCGTGAGCGCCGTGACCGGCTCGGGCTCCGACTGCGCTTGCGCCGACGCCGGTGATGACTTTTCTCGAGTGATTCGGTGTATCGTTTCAAAATTTTGAGCAATCGTCGTTCACTGGGCATTTTATCACCAAAAAACTTCTCACAATTATAATTCACAACCACGATGCCGTTGGGCGGAAAAAGAAGTGACGTTTAGTGTTGCCACAGGTAAGGAAAACAGTCCATAGATGGTTTTTTCCTTTCTAAAATTCCGCGATGCCAATGAGTTAGGGAAACGGTACTACACAGTTTAATTTAATTATATTTCAGATTACCATGAAATAAAATTACATTTAGTGAGTAAGTCAATGAAATAATAAAAAAATACACAGTAATGGAGTGGGAGCACTCACCCCACATCACAGTAGTCTCTAAAATACATCTCTACTATGGACTAAGCTAATAATAAGGCATTCATTTTTCTTGGCAATGATGGTCTTTCCGAATGCGCTGGTAGTTTCAAAAAATACATGTAAAAGAGCCCTTGGCGGTTAATTTGCAAAAATAAATTTTTAATTTGAATTGAGTGCCATTGATTCGGCCTCTACCCTAAGATCAATTTATTTTATCTATCGCCACACAGAAATCTTATATATATTAAAATACATTTTTCCTAAGAACATATTTAAATAAAACTGCACATGAGACAAGATAAACATTTGCAGTTTCCTGACAAGTAGGTAAATCATAACTTTTAATGTTTAATTAACACTTCCCCCCGACGTTGGCTCAAACGACTTACTTTTATTACCTATCCTATAAAAATACTTTTAAGCAGGCAATTTAATAAATTAATTTATTATCATTTTCATACCTTTAAAGTACTGGTATTCATAAACTAGGACTATTAAAATGTTATGGCAAAAATACAGTTAATAAAATACAACTAGGAGTATTTGCGAAACTATCCCACTTCTTATTATCATGGCTATAAAAATCATGTTTTTTAAATTAAGACTTCATTTATTACTTTACTTCTGAGAGGAGGCCTGTGCCCAGCAGTGGGACGTATACAGGCTGGAGATGATGATGAGATGTTGTCTTACTATTCCTAAAAATAAATGACAGTAAATAATTTTATTGAATCAGGCGTTACTTTGCCTTGGTTATCTTGCACGTGAGTAGCGGAGTAGCAAGGTAATTTTTTTTGTTCATTGAACAATAATTCTAACTCTGATAAAACTTCATCGAAAGCTTAGGTGCAATAAAAATTACATTCCGTTATCATTTTCAACAGCAACATTTATTTTGAGTAACTTTGTGCCTAATTTGAAATAAGAGTGATTTCAACCTCGACCATTGAAAGGTGGAGCTATAATTAAGGACTAAAAATTAAATTTCTAATGCACAAAAAATACAGTGTAGTTTTTTTTTCACTGAAACTGAAGGTAGTCAAGCCTCATATCTGAGGATTATTATAATTACCTACTATACGCTCTTCTGATTACTCCGGCATCTCAACGACATTTTGTTCCCACTCCAAAGTGTTAATTAAATATCGGAGGCTGGTATTACGGTGACATCGTCTGCACACAGCCTTACCTCAACACCTGCTCCAGTCTCCCACGGTATGACTTTACCTTTTTTAATTTTTTAACCATATTTTTGCATATTAACAGAACCACTTTCCTTCCAATTTTGCAAATTTCGAGGCACTCTTGAGCTCTTAAGATCGTAGGGGAATTTACTTACGGTAATTACCGATCATGCAGGCACGTAGGTGTTCAAGATTGATTACTAGAAGTTATGGGTTTCAAATCACGTCTATATCCCTTACGGGGTAGACAGAACCTGTGGTACCAAGACCTAAAGGCCAGGTTTGGCATGATTGTGGGCGTATACGCCCTGGATGAGTTGCTAGCCGCATCGCCTATAATGTGATCCCTAAGATTTTTGCCCTACTAATATTATAAATGCGAAAGTAACTCTGTCTGTCTATATATAAATCGATTTTAATGAAATTTGGTACCTACAGAGATAGTCTCACTCCCAGGGAAGGACATATAATAGTTTTTATGAGTTCCCGCGAGATAGCGATGCCTTAGCAAATTTTGCGAAGGCGGTTAGTAGAAATATATATATCCGTCAACACGTCGTTCTAAGTTTGATAGATAATTTGCGCAATTAGCATTGCCACCACTAAAACCTGAAAAAACGTTGGAATGTAACCAAGAATGTTTATTACCTATAATGATTCAAGATATTCCTACCCACAGTTTACGAGTATCATGCAAGTCGTGCAGCTCAATACTAATTAGACAGATAGACTGGTTCTGCATCTGACAGGTAATGAGGGATTAGGTCTAGAAAATATGCGATTATATTCATAAAAAAGGAATTATGATTGGCTATCGACGTTTAAAATACAATGTTTATAAGTAAACCTTTAATGTAGGGACCAGGTAGATTTGTTTTTTCGTCAGCTAAGAAGAATTCTATCAAACTCGAATTACCTGAACAATTAATTAAACATCGTATTATTGGCAACACTTCTACACAAATATTACAAAGAGGAATGATTTGATTGTGTGTTTGCATTGAGTTACAGTTAGGGGCATAAATATTATATTATACATTGGAAAATGAGATCTTTCAGTAAACTTTATACTTATTTATCTAAGCATAAGAGTAACTATCAGAAGTTTACACCTGTAGATCTCGACTCTTGACAAGGCGTGTCTTCATTCTGACTACGCCTACTCAAATCACGTTTAAATGTTGTCTGAAAATGATCTCGTTTCTTCAAAACGCGTGAACATATTTTTTATTACAGCAACACTAGATTAACATCCACACAGTTACTTTCACAAAATCCTTTTATATCTCCTATATTTCCTCGAAACTTTCCCATCGTTACCTAACGGAAAAGCCCATGGGCCATCCTTCAGCCGTGATTGGTGCCCCGTTAGCCAATAGAAACGCTAATTCGGCCCATAGGCGTTGCGCGCGCACGCCCTCTTAGTTCTATTTTTGAATTTGAATAGAGATGAGTTTGTTAACGAATACGGCCTTACGATTTGCACGTGTTGTTATAATGTGTTCTAAATTTAAACGTGTGGTTTGAAATTCGAACGTACGGTGACTTATTACGTCTCGTAATGATAAGTATTACCAGTAAAGAGTTAAGATCTTACTCCATCTTATTGCAATCTTGTTGAGAGTAACTTGAATACAATTTGTATATGACGTGTCAACTTGTTTAACTTAAGTAGGTACTAAATGCTTTCGTGTCTGCGTTTTGTTTGACTTATGTACCTATTAAAGTGTGTGTTTGCGCTTGAAGTGCTTAAACGATTTGTCAATGTCAAAGAAGTCTATAAAAAATTGGGATTGAATACCTTGAGAGAGTTTACTTTGGGTAGCCTAGTGGTTAGTGACCCTGACTATGAAGCTAGAGGTCCTGGGTTCGAATCCCGGTAGGGGCAGACAGTTGTATGATGAATCCGAATGTTTGTGCCCGAGTCATGGATGTTGTATGTATTTAAGTATGTATATTTATCTACATTATATAAGTATGTTTATCCCTTGGCTGTTACCCATAGTACAAGTATTGCTTAGTTTGGGGCGGGGTCAATTGGTGTAATTTGTCCCAAGATATTTATTATGGCAGAAAATACATTGTACTCATTATGAAAACTAAATGCTTCGTCGAATCCGACGGAATTAGCTAGTTTATTGAAATTGAAACCCTTTATGTTCATACTTCAGTCCAGTAACAATTTAAGCTCGCTAACTATGGTTAGTAAAACATAAAAACTCATAATTATTAATGAACAAAAAGTATTTACCTTGCTGCTCCGCTTATGGTTAGCGGAGTAGTAAGGTAAATATTTTTGTTCATAGAAATGGACCTCCACAAAGTAACGCCTGATTCAATAAAATTAGTAAGTAAGAATTAATAAAACTTACTTAAATTTTAGGTTCGATTTATTTGTTTTTTTTCTAACACATTATGTTTACGTATCTAGAAATCTTACAAGTTTTCTTTATAAAATTATATACAATACCCGTTACAAAAAACCGTTATAGATAGGGTGTTGCGGCGTGATCCCGCTACTCTGGATTTTTAATATTTTAACCAAAAGATGATAGGGTTCCAATAAATTAAACAAGAAGTTTGTTAGCCAGTAAACAACGAAAAAGTGCTTGTAAAGATTTAAAAAAATCATACAAAAAAATAAAAAGGGGGCAACAATGAGCCAATCCGCAAATTAGCTCGACACAAATCACGTCACTTTCACACATCTGATTGGACGAAAGAAGCTCATTAGTTCAGGATCTATCCGTAGAGGGCGCTTCCGTCGAATTTGTCAAGATTATAGATTACTAGCTGTTGCCCGCAACTTCGTCTGCATAGAATTCGTTTATCGCTATCCCGCAGGAATTAAGCCATTTTCCGGGATAAAAGGTAGCCTATGTGTTATTCCAGACGATAATCTATCTATGTTCCAAATTTCATCCAGATCTGTCCAGCCGTTCTGGCGTGAAAGAGTAACAAACATCCAAACTCACAAACTTTCACATTTATAATATTAGTAGGATATTAAAAGTTTAAGGAGTCCTTCGTTAAAATAATATACATTGAACCATACAAAAACTATGAATATATGAATAGTAATAACAGATTACGAACTGTCTGCTTACTTAACTGTTACTTACATCAAGTCTCTATTACATACACATGCTATCTCGTAAATAAATTAAAAAGCCATCTCAATCTTCCGTTTGATTAAATATAACAGTTTAATAAACAAATGCCAACCGATTTGAATTGATTAATAACGAAACTAGTGAGATATAGAGGATTGAATAAAAAGCCGATCAAGTGCGAGTCGGCCTTGCGCACCGAGGGTTCCGTACAAATTTAAAATGTAAAACCCAGTGTCAGTAGAGCCCTACTCTTGAGCAAAATGTAGGAAGTGTGAGGTCAGTTTGTATTGGTTACTTACGCAAAGTTAAAAAAAAATAGATTTTTAGTATTTGTTGTTATAGTGGCAAGAGAAATAAAATCATCTGTGAAAATTTCAGCTGACAGAGACAGACAGACGGACAGTGGAATCTTAGTAATAAAATTATGGTCCCGTGTTTACGCTTGGGTACGGAACCCTAAAAAGTAATGTACTCCTTTAACCTCGTATATCTAGAGCTGTAAGTACATTGAAAATTAAACGTAAGTGTCAAGCTAACAAGAGTTTTTTTTATTCCTCTCATGAGTGAGATACGAGCTTTAAAAAGTTGCGTTTAAAAATATCTTATGAATAAATCAATAACTGAGTGAGATCATTTATTTAGGTTCTCAAAGCTACGCCCACTTGGTCCTCAAATGGGTTATTTATATTTTAAACAGAAAGTAAAACCGATTTGGACTGGTTTTCAATAGATAAGGAATGATAATTATTTAACGAAGTAAAAGGAATAAAACGAAAATACAAAAAAGGGAGATTTACAGTTGTTTCGCACTACGAGTGGTTTAAGACTTGAGTTGCAGAGACTGATTGACAATAAAATTGTCAAGAAACATGATACCCGTAATAGAGAGGTGGTAGATATGTAAGTAGCTCAGACTGTCTAGTTAACTGCACTGATTTAATCATTAATGAAAATAATTTATTGAATCAGGCGTTACTTTGCGGAGGTCCATTTCAATGAACAAAAAACTTTACCTTGCTACTCCGCTACTCACGTGCAAGATAACTAATACCTCCCTCCATTACTTGCCTACTTGCGTTTGCATGTGTAACAGTTGTGCTCATTAAACTTTGTTAATGATCCTGTAGAGGGATCGAAACGCGTCAGTGTTTGTGTGGTGTAAGGGATAATTGAGTTTGTGGGATTTATGTGTGTTTTATTGGCAGTAGTGGAGGGAGGGATTGCATGAAAACATGTATTTCACACAGTCTTGGTTATTTTGCACGTGAGTAGCGGAGTAGTAAGGTAAAGTGCGTTGTTCATTATTAATGAAAAGGCTTATTAAACATAAAATTGTTTTTAATTGGAAAGAAAATGTGTACAGATAGCACGGTGAAGCAAGAAGAAGGAAGAGGGCGCTAGTGTTGCCGCTCTAACATTTATTGTTGGTGTTGCCAACAATGTACGTATAACCTTATTGCAATATATCGGCTTGTTGTCTGTCGGTGGCAAAGTACCTACTCCAACGTTGATTGTGAAAAACTTCTACAGTGGCCTAGGGTTCCATTAGGGTGACTGTACATACAAACTTGTTAGGTTATTGGGATTAAGTTTCACCCTGGTGCCCGATTTTTGAAAGCACATGCGTGAAAATACCACTCGAAAGTGGTGAAAAATTGTGCTGAATTTTAAATACGAGTAGCTTGGAAGATACTTACGGCTCTCATTAATGTTGTGAGCTAGTCAAAAATTTTATAAGAGCTGTAGTTTAGAAGATATAAGCCTATTTATACTACTATCAAATGGTATTTTCACATATGTGCTTTCAAAAATCGGCCCCCTGATCGGCTAAGCATCTTTTTATTTAATACCTATATTTAGTTTTTACATGCATACATAAATCACGTATTTATCCCTTACGGGCTTTTACCATCTGCGCGGGAACAGCAACTGGTACATTCTATGTTTTTTCTTTGCTCCCACACCAGCATGGAAGAAATGAAGAAGAATTCAGTTTTTAATTGTACTTTAATCAAAATAGAAACACTTACTCTTAGTACCAATTTAAATTAAAACAATTAAAATAAAATAGAAAAAGTATTTTTATGTTTATCATTGATAGCTATATAAGCACTAGCTTACTCACAAACTACATACATCACCAACTATTGTCCCGATAAAGTATCTACCTATAATAGTGATCTTTTAAATACACGACCGGTTTCACCACTCTTATAAGTTCCAGTTAGCTTAAGACTTAAGTGTCAGTTATCTATGATGACGTCCCTGTTTGTTTGATAGTAATAAATAGAGACGGAATTTAACAGAGAGTGGTGAAACAAGCCCCTAGTGTTAGTTTTCGATCAGAAAATACGTCTCTAACGCATAAATTTGCGTTAAAATGGCAATACTACGAGAAATTGTTTGTTGCTGTTTCATTCCGTAAGTGGCGCTGCCAATTTTTCCATAGTTGTTGAGACGTTTACGTAAACGCGTTGAGATTTTTTGTGCTAAAGATTTACAGTGAAAGAACACGGTACCACCGTGGAACCTTTTCACTCCAAATATCATTAATCATAACGATTTATAATACACCTATCAAGAAATTAACCCGTCGAGCGTCCCGGGTGCACAGAGTGCATAACGTTATGGACACACGCGTGGCCACAGGGCGCTCGACGGGTTAAGGAAGAAGAAGGTTCCACAGAGGTGCGTGATATAGTTTCTTCGATCGTACACTAGAGGCTCTGACTAATATCATCAGTTAAGTAAGAATATTGACGCCATCAGTGCCTCTCTGTTTTAATAACAACGACTGTTAAAACCCGTGCTGTAACGATAACATCCAATATTTAAAAACATGGCCTCTTCGCCTTATATTGCTTGATGTCACGTCAAGTGTTATTATTCGGCCATCGCAGTGCGGATGTACCGTGAGAACCTTTCAAGTTCTTTGAAACACAAAAAAAAGAAAATTTAATTAACCAAGCCTTATTAGAAACTACATCCCCACGTTCTTATTTATTACGTTTTGTTTTCCAAAGCGCTGGAAAATGTAAGTGCGGCCAAACGTATCCGTTTTTTTTTTTAATTGTCCAGAAATATTAATATTGACTTTTGATGCTAAATTAGACCACGAACGTGATTCACCTTGTTAACATTTTTAAACGTATTATCTTTTTGTACGGGTGTAAATTAAATTGCTTGCAGCGCCATCTTTCTGGCAGCTAGCGGACTATAAAGTTTTCAAAAGAGGTCGTGAGCGCTACCGTCGCTTCGATTTGTATCTTGTAGATAGAGCGGTAGAGCTGAAAAATAAGATACGTAATTTGAAAGCAATGATCTATACATTAACACTGAGCATTTTTGTTTACTGTATCTCGATTTTAGCGTGGCGGTGATAATACCTAACCAGTTAATTATATACAGCATTTTATTAATATGCTGTGAATATCAACAACATTGAAATCGATAAATTAATCCTTACAAGTCTCCAATTTCATCATTATTATTTCTCTACTCTGCTGACAGAAATACGTACCTTAACTTCAATTGAACTCTATCCTAAAATAGTTGACAACAGCGCCATCTTGTTGTAACGCCGGGTAACAATTCCGAAGCGTGCCCTGAAACTGCCACGAGCCAACGCCTCTCGCCGTTCCTTTCGCCCGCGCCGCGCAACGCGCTCTCTTTCGTCGCCTTATTTGAACACGTCGTGCTTCTCCCTCTTATCGCATCGATCATTGATCTTTGAAATTCAAATGCGGTAACTCGAGCGGCGCGCGCGCACCTTCGCCGCGCTCCTGTCTCGCTCGCTCGCGCGCGCTGCGTTCGCAGCCATCTCGTGTTTCTTTTATTGCCGTTTTATTATTTCTTGTAGATCACGCGATTGTGAGCTGTCGCTTGGCGCGCACACGTCACGTTCTGCGTCTCGTTCTTGCCTTATGTTTGTAGATAAGCGGGTCTCTTTCTGTCCGGCGCATGTCGGGCTCGCTGCCGTGCGTCGATGTTTTGGGAAGTGCACCCGCCCGGCGTTCCCACGGTTCGCCTTCGGCCGACTTCCTTACGAAAAAACAAACAAGAGCACTTTGTTGAAGAAAATCGACGTCTGCCGGTCGCGCTGAATGATTAAATACAATTTGGAGCGCACGCCGCTACCTATTCGAGTTAGTAATAGTAGTTTCTTTATTAGGGACACGTGGACGGCGGGTTTTTTTTTATTATTTTTGATTGGAGTTTTTGACAATAGATAGGTAAGTACTTGAATTTCGAACAGCCTCCAATAAGTATAGTAAGGCTTAGGTAACTAAGATACTATTAGTATCATGGCGACGAAAACTGCCAAATTAGAGAAAGTCATAACAGGACAAGCCTAACTTCGTCGTTAATTAAAATCGTCCTATGTGACGTAGACAAATTAAAAGCATACAAAAACTAGATAAAACATCTATTTAGATGAAATTTAAGATCGATAATGAGACTGAAAATGGTATGAGTGGAAAAAGGCAACGGAATACAAGCCCAGTAGTGATCATGCTCGCTTACCAAAAAACCTATTGATTTGTTTTATGATCACGCTACGCTGTAGCGGCTTGTAGCACCGTAGCAGTAGCTCCACGTGCGCTAACTGATACCATCACCATCAGTACCTTGTCTTAATCATGATCAGATCACGATTGCGTCATTGTACTATTTAATGATGCATTACGTTGCAATTTGTTTATAATTCGAATGCAATCGATTGCTACGCAGAATTACGTCTGCTACTGCAGCACTATTAAATTTGATACTATGTATTATGTAAAAGGTTATAGTCAGATGGAATTGACATAAAAAATGTTAAGTTTGTTATTGGTTGTCCACTTAGCGAGAAGACTGGTTTGATATCAAAAATGAATTTACAGATTGCATTTGTATTTATAATTAAAGCAGATATAAAGGAGTTCATTAACGAGTTCAACTTTTTATTGGTGTTCTCAAATCTTAATATCGATTCCGTGAAACAGTTAAATGTAAAAAATAAGTGGTTTCGTCCAATTATTGTGTCAAAACATGTCAACCGCTCTCTTGTTTGTGGGAGCATAGGGTCGCTTATTCTACTTAAAACAACTTTAGCATTTCGATGTTAATGTAAATACGGTAGTTTATTGTTTCCTAATTAGATCGCAATATTTTAATGAAATTGAACCCCTAGCTCCTATTACATTTTGTTATAGTATTAAACTATAGGTCTCTACTTGTAAAGAAAAAAATTGACGCGGTATCAGAATGAGAAAAAGTTGGTATTCCCTACAACAAAGTTGCATTTTTTGTGCTACCATTTTTTAGACTTGTAAATAATTGTCTTTGATCTACTTTTTTTACGTTGTCGGCTTAGTTTAAAAAATGCGGAGTAAAAAATAAATATCGCTTAAAAGTACTAAAAGTTCGAAGTATTTATGTTTCTAAGTAATGTTTATGTTTGTAAATAAGTAATGTTTTTAAAAAAGGTGTCTCCTGACACAAGCTAACCAATTTGTTGAGTAGAAGGCCTCAACCTTTTTAGAAAAAATAAAAAGTCAAAAGCATGCAAAATTTTCCAAACACTTCTATTTTTAACCCTATGAAACATTCTCGAAGTGTAAAATCTGGCCTATATACATTTCTTAGTATGTACTGCGTAGTGTGTAGCCTACGGGCGCGGGCGCAGATGGCGAGTCTTCCTTTTATGCGGGACACGCATTCAATCAACTGCTACGATAGGGTAAGGGTGGATAAGACCTTCAAAATAACAAAACGAAAAATAAAATATTCAAGTCTGGGTTTTGCCAAGGATAAAATCTGGTTAGTGTGAGCAGTACGGTACTATACAAATTTCTATTTAGGTTTGCAGTCTTCCTATTACACTGAATAAGTATTCCATGAGGCGCTATAGGATGGGATAAGAGTGGATGCGTCGCTAAAAAGTAGAAGTTAAAATAGGCGAAGTAATGGTTTTTATGTTGATGTTTTCCTATACAATATCGGAAACCATGAATTGGCTAATAGACAAAGACCAAATTGTTATAACACTATCTTAGTATATAATAAACTTTTATATGCTTGAATTTAATAACGCTATAATTATTAGTGCACATCAACAAATAATAATTGCAAATTGAGTTAGATAATACTCGGAAAACATACATTTTAACGAAAGTAAAAAAAATATGCAACAATTGTCTCGTTCGCCACTGGACCTTTCCCCTAATACTTTCACCCTTCAAAGGTCATATGGGTGAGGACCAAAAAGTTACACACCGTTAAGTTGCGTTAAAATTTCCACTAACTTTTTCCATTGTGTCACGAAAATTAGCCATGCACTGTCACAACTTTCGTGTCACAATGGAAAAAGTTAGTGGAGATAACTTTAACGGCGTGTAACTTTTTGGTCCTCACCTTATGGGTGAATTGACTGAATGGCTACAGTTAGAAAGGCCCATCCATACTAGTCCCGCTCGCGCCGGCATGTGCTCAAGAAACAATATCCCTACTTGCGCTTCCCACGGTCTGAGCACACGTGGCCGTCCAAACAGCTAACTACCACATCCAATTCATTATGATTTACGTCATCTTCCTAAGAAAAGTAAAAATAAAAATATTATTAAAAACAAGTGAGGATCACTCTGCAAAATTGTATTGAAAACAAACTAAATGGTAGGTTGTTCAGTGTCCATCCGGATCGTTGGCACCATCTCACTAATAGCTACTGCTACCAAGGAGAGGACGGCCGGTGAAATGACTGGCACATGAAGTGTCTCTATTCTCTGGTAAGAAAGAAAGAAAAAACCGTTTATTTGCTTAGAACACGTACAAAAAGATGTTTATTAGAACTGGAAGCAGAATTCAGCCGATACATCAGCATGTAAAATATTACAACGTATAAAATACTACGCTAAAGTTATGTCACAATTCAAAAAATTATGCAGGTTTATCGGTAGGTACCCGTTTGTTCACGGTATACTTAGCGACTACCTGCATAATGGTTTTACAACCCCACTTGAAGATAACAGTTAAACAATAGATGTTGGTTTTAAGTACTTTTCGTCATTTTAAATGAAACAAACTATACTTTTATGTGCAGCAACAATTGCGCGACTTACTACTCATAAAATAACACTCGTCTAACGAAATCTTTCACTTATCGATGACGGATCCTATATCTAAGCTTACACACAAAACAGCGTTCACGTAAACGATTCAATATCTATGAAAAAAAAATCATTTTTAATACAACCTTTTTTGCTGACTGTTTTTTTTACTGTGCTTGCGTTGTCATCCGTCCTACATAATGTGTACCAAATTTCAAGTCATCGGACCAACCGTTGAAGAGTCCCCTTCTGCGGAGACCATCCTGGCTGGATCACCAGAACTTCACTGCCAGATTATTATACTGCCATCCGACTTACTCAAGTATGGAACTTCAGCTCAATCGGATGAAAATCTGCTTAAAATTGAGTGGCAAAGTTCCACCCAGACAAGCCTATTTATTATATAGTGCATTGGGGTAAATTCGAAATTGGGGGAATTTCGAAAATCGTGAATATCCACTAAACGGGGAACAATTACATAATCTAGCAACGCTTACCTAGAAGCTGCAATGTCTTTGGCGTCTAGATAAGCGTTGCCAGATCATGGAATTGTTCCCCGTTTAGTGGATATTCACGATGTTTGAAATTCCCTCAATTTCGAATTTACCCCATTGCTAACTTACATTAATACATTCCAATCCAAGTTAGTAAAATGCTTGTTATATTAAAAACTGGCAGCGAAATTTGCGGATCGAAACGGGAACAAACTGTCTCATAGAATTTGACATTTAGCAAACGCGTTCGATCGACGTTATATTGTGACCGAAAACTTACACTGAGCATATTGGACCTCCTACTAAGAAACAATTTACCCGAAGCGGAAAGATTTATGAAAACACCGTTCATAAAAGTCAAAATTATTTTATGACCTGACTTAACATTAAAACGGGAACTCATTCAAGGTTGCCGCTTTTTAATCACTGTACTCTAAAAATCGGTAACAAAACCGTAGTCTACCTGTTTGGCATTTCTTTGGCTTAATTGTGTAACCCGAGCCACTTTTTATAGACTTTGCCAAGATTCAAGGCCAAGAAGAGTGGAAGTGGTTGTGATGTAATCCTAGCATTGTATGGTTTCGTTTTCCGCGACATAATGTATTAAAAAATTGGGCGACCCCCATATATAATTAAAGAAGGAAATACTTAGTTAAGGATAAAGGACTCAATCCAATCAAGTCAATTTTAATTTTGGATCTAGATTCGTTAGCAACCTAAACATTACTTGTTGGGTTGAATCCTTTTATACAAAATGTCTGTTTTGTTCGTGGTAAATTCAAAAATTACGAAACGGATTTTTGTGAGGTCTTCACCAATAGATGGAGTGATTCACGAGGAAGGTTTAAGCAGAAAGGTGTTGGAAATGTTGACAAAAGTCAAGCTGACTGGGATGCAAACGACTAACACCCGTTCATAAAAAGTAATATGCCTCGTCCAACAAAGGCAAATATCAAAGTAACAAGCAAAGACGAACAAGTGATAAACTGACAGTAACTAAACGAGCATGTATGAATAAGGGAATAAGAAATCAATTCAGACGTTAAAGCTTGCAACTTAGCCTTTATTTTGATAAAAAATGGCGTTATGATGAGGTGCTAGAGAAATGAGTAATTTTTGTTAAAAATATAGGTTACAGATACAGATTAAAAACTCCTCTTATTGCGTCGCATCGGGATTTAAAAGGACTCTAGCTCTCTAGATCGGAGAAAGTTCTCATTGTCAATATAAAAAAACTGCGATTTCACGACCCCTTTGATAACTGGTTTACGGTACCGAGAACCACAACTAATTTTATAAAGAAACACATACTTTCATAAAGTACCTACTATAAGTACTTACCTATATCGTTTTCTGCTTTGAATCATAACCTTTCATTTACCTAAGCGTTTCAACGGTAATTTTACCATGTGCTGTCTTCCCTCGATCTTCGTTCATAACGAGTAGTCTTAAGATGTATTTCAGGTTGAAACGGCGTTTTAATTAAGTCGTCGGTGTAAGTGAAGTGATAACTGACAACACCTGTCTCCTTTCCCACAGTGAGCGGATGTCGCTTGTCTGACTATCAGAAAACATATAAGGATTTACTTACTCCAGCGCGTACGATAGTGATACTCTATACTATTTGTTTCACTAGTTAAACATATACTCCACTTTTTACATTAGAAAGAAGACGAGTAATCTTGACGTGTATTTTTATTGAAAAATATATCACAATACTTTGAGGGGTTTTAAATTGTAACTTGCTCTTATTTATTTAAAAAGTGTTTGTCAATAAAAACATCATGTCAAGATTGTTTACCTTTTTTATAATGTGAAAATAAAATACAACGATGTGTAGATAGATTAAGACAGGAATAATAATAATAATCTAGTGGCTGGGACTACGTTAAGTACGTTACGAACTTGGCCGTTTATAAACCATATTAATAGATAGGCGATTGTTTTTTTTTTCACATCCAAAGGTTTAAATATGCAAGAGAAATGTTTGTAGAACGCACTTTTAAACAAAATACAAAGTCATCATTATCAACTCCAGCATATATACATCTTACTGCTGGGTGCAGGCCAGGAATAAGAGGGCTTTGGGAAACTACAGTCACACCATTGAATTGCATCGCAAGTGCGTACTGGTTTCGTGTAAAGTTGAAAACTAAAATTAACCTAAACTTAAATAACACCTAATATTCAAGTACTATTTTTTACGTACAGTGGTATCAAATCATTAATTTGACCGCATCATTAGAGGCCTACAGGTGTTTCATTATTAATTATAGTTCATCTCAAGAGTTAAGAAATCGGACCACCGGCAAAGGGTCGTAATATAAATCATTTCGGAAGCCGCATAGGCTGGTTACTTAATTAGACTGTTGTTAAACGCCGCAGGGCATATTTATTTCGTATCTACGAGTTGGGAGTCGAAGAATAAATTAGAAGTAGTATATGAAGTCCTATTGTAAGGCGTTGGTGTTATGAACAATGATTGTGTAAACATAAAATAAGGAAAAAGGAAATAAAAAAAAATCTAAACGACACCGAAAATTAGAACACTTAAAACATCCGACAGTAAAGCTATGGCCGGGAAACCTGGATCCTCGTCATTCCGGGACGCGTGCTATACCCCCACACTACCCAAAGCAGGTAACCCATTAGGGGTATAGCACGACCTGCTATGGGTGGTGCAGGGGTATAGCACGCGTCACGGAATGACGAGGATCCGTTTTGATTCCTGGCCATAGCTTTACTTTTCGGATTTTTCTGTTTTAATTTTTAGTGTCGTCTAGAAATGTAATTTCTAACGGTAAAACGTACGATCTAAGTGTATTCGGGGCGTGAAGTGTGGCCTCCCCGCTGCTGACACTCCTCGCCTTGCCCGCAGATATTTAAATAACTATTTAAGCTCTAGTGATTATTTAAATTAACTAGAAGTAGACCGAAGCCGTCAGTTGGATCGTTCCCGACTTAACAATTGCGAGTCAGCCGTAAAATGTTTCAGTTCAGTACAAAAACTTATTTATCACCACAACAATTGCATATCTCAAAGGGCAGTTCTCCGAGACAAGCTGTTTTAGGTGACTTCGGTGGCAAAATTTTCTACTAACTTTTTTATTGTATCACCTCAAAATCTAAATACAGGCCTAAATTTAAAAAATATTAGTACTAAAGGCCTTCTAGTAAACCTGTTAGTTAGTAAGATATTTAAATTTAAACAATCACCGAAATCAAACATACTCACCGAAATCAAAATTCAAAAGACAGTGCCACTTAAATCAAAAAGGTACCAGTGAAATCAACTTGATAATGATAAAACGCATTTTAATTATACCAAACACGCTTTAATTACAAAAAAATATATTTTAAAAAATCATACAGTAATTCTTACATAATTGCGAAAAGCGGGATGGTTTCAAAAAACACATTCTTGCTTAAATGCCTCCAGTTTCAAATGTGCCAGAGCAACTAAATAAGTAAGAGATAAGTAAAGAATAATGATTTTTGAAGTCTCTCATTGCACCATAGTTTCAAACAATAAAAAGACATTCAAAGAAATTTAAGAATTAGGATAGCAAAATTCCTCAATAATCAGTTTTAAAATGCTGGAATAATTAAAATCTCAACTTTTCTTCAAAATAAAATAATTCGTCTATCCTATCTAGGCACTTGGATCCTCATAATAGTAATCAGTCTTCGGTTAAAGGGAATATTTAAAAATAATCGTAAAATTTCTTTCATCTCTTCTGGGATATATTTTCCTATTTTTCGCTTTGTATGCCTCGTAGAGTTCTGGATCACTTGATGAAACGTATATTTTAATCTTTCTGGAGCACATACTATATTAATTTTCATATAAATCGATTCAACCGTTTAAAAAGCGTAAACAAGCGACAACTTGACTGAGAGATGGACAGACATACTTCTTTAATTTATTATGTGCGTGCAATAAGTATTCGTGCAAAAATAAAGAATACTTTAACGTTTTTCTAAAATAAATATTGATAGCTGTGGTGGCTTTATTGATTTCGGTAGCAGTTTTATTGATTTCAGTGGCAGTTTTCTTGATTTCGGTGGCCCAAAACCCCACCGAATCCACTGAGATCATTGCCACCGAATTCAAAATTAAACGTTTTTTCCAAATAACAGAAAATATAGGAAGAGTACTTACAAGAGACTTAATAATGAAATCACATACCCCTAGAGATGCCTTACTAACTATCAAACTACCAATAGAACTAACACTGAAAAAATTAATTGCCTCACCGAATTCAACAAAACACGAAACCAAACCCACCGAACGACGAACATTACCTCGAAAAATTTGGCGCTGAGTTGTGAATCGACTTCCGCTCTCGCCAGCAAACACGGCACATCTGAGGCTACCTACACACGCGTCGCGAGATTCCTGGTATGTTTCTTTGTTAGGATGCCGGCGCGTTTCGTAAACTCCACCGAGTTCAAACGTTACCCTCGGACATGGGGAAAAATTGTTTTAATTGAATGAATTTAAATGATATCTTTTATTTGTGTGTATTATATGATTTATAAACAAGTTTTGTATATAGGAACCCATTTGAGACCTAGAAATAAAATTCGTATCTTAAGATATAATTTTTTTTCTCCGCTCATCTGCGTAGGGGACACTGCCACCGAATGTCAATTTTTAAATGTAATATTTTTTTCTTTAGAGGTGTAAATAACTATGGAGTATTTTAATAGTTCTCTAAGCGGGACTGAGCCTAAAGTATATGTCTGATTTTTTTCAGTATTATCTAGCGACGAAATCTATTATTTTTTGCCCCGGACACGTAAAAATGCCACTCCGGAGAACTGCCCCAAACAGTCTTCGATACAATAGCGATTCCAAGAAGCTATTTTCGTATTGAGCCTGAAAAAATATACCATTGCGTGCCCCTGGCAATCCATATTGGCGATTGCAAAGTTCATTGCCGTCTAATTTAGAAGTAATTTAATTGGAATTACAATTTCATTTCA
The DNA here is from genome assembly GCA_932294345.1 of Pandemis cinnamomeana. NCBI lineage: Eukaryota > Metazoa > Arthropoda > Insecta > Lepidoptera > Tortricidae > Pandemis > Pandemis cinnamomeana. The sequence continues at coordinate 5,050,248 of OW028715.1, read as the reverse complement.
ATTGCCGTGGCCGCGAACCAGATTGAATTATGTCGTGTTAGTCACCATCCGGTGGCGCTATTCCGGTCGCGAAATCATAGCGGACAGTTTGAAAATGTCTTCTGCGTGTTACCTCTCCATGTTGGAGTAGGAGGTCTATTATCAAATTTTCTTCGTCTACATTTCAGTTGTTTAGCTTTTACAGATTGGTACTTATCATCGGTTTACTTCACAACAAGCTTGCAGGCACTTATTTCTTTAAGAAGTGGTTTAATTTGGTATCAGGGCCCGGTTTAAATATTTTCACATTTTTCTTCTATCTAAAGCTTCCAAAAGAAATCATAAAAGCTGTGCAAAATTTGCCGTTCGATAAATGTAGATAATAAAAGTATATAATGAGGTTCTTTTTGTCTGTCTGCTTTATTTATTTATTCATCAATAACTTCGACAATAATGGTACATACCCACCATAAAAATACTACTTAACTCGAAAACTGTGCATGAAATAGCGCCTATCGTCCATCATACAGGCCTCACTTTCTTTGGGCACATATCCCACGCTATGATGGGACAAGACAATTAATGGCTGATGATGCAGAGTCGTCTTGAATGCTCTCGGGCACTCGGAAGGTCAGCTATGCGATAGATCGACCAAATAGAATCAGCCATGGATGGACTCATGCACAAGAAAGGCAACTGTCAGGGACGAGTGGCGACGAATTGTGAGGCGGGTTCCAGATACTTGAAGAGCGGATTACCACTCTGTTCATAGTTAAATAAAGAAGAGGAAGAATAGCGAATAATGTCTTTATTCAACTCTCAAACAAAACCGTTACAGGATCGACAGGTTTACCGAATACACCCGCTGCAATCCGAACAATTGTCGCAGGATTGTGCATTGAATGAAATAAATGAAACATCGTAAAACAAGCTGTTATAAAGTCGTTAAATCAGCGATAAGCACTCGTTTACGGGTTGGTAAATGTCTCCTACAGGGTCGAGGTAATTCGCATTCGACGTATTACGAAGAAAAATGATATGAAATAAAGAGGACATAACCATAATCATAATAATAAAAAGTCATTGCGATTGTCTTTTTGAAATAAAATATATCATTTCAACACCGCAACTAATGTACCTCGTTAAAGAATATGAGGACGAGACTCTATTAATACAATATTTTTACGATTTTCATAATTATTCAACATAAATTCTTAATAATTTATGGTAGAAATAACTCTTAATATCTTATTATACCGGTATATCGATGCCGCTACCGGTAGTAGCCGGAAACGGACCGTACGATAACGAATTCTCTGGTAATCTTACGCTTTTTTATCTGATCTATCAACTATCTCGATATAAGAAACATCCGACAGGAGGAAGAACGGCTTGCCAATCTTCAGTGATGGAGAGACATTAACAAAATAACCGTCTTTAATGTTTTTACCACAATAATATTACAGTTTCCAGGATATAATTGAGAAGTAATTATCGGTGGTGTGATTACCTTTATGTGGCCTGTAATAAGCGAGCACGGCTATCCCGGGAGTATGATACGCGGGATTTTTCGGCAATTATCCCGATTGTTCCGTCACCGAACATCCTGTGCAATACGTGACCGATATTATACAGGGGTTGCAATATTATAATGAAAAACAGATGTTTATTTTTTGATTAAATCATGGAACCTAGCTACCGGGTTAGTGTGATCCTCATACATGTAATTTTTACATGTGAATAAAATAAATGTCGTTTTCGTATCAATCTTTTACGTATGTTCACTTGAAAATAGTGACATCGCCGATGGGTGACACAGGCACAGATATATAATGTGAAGCCAATCGCAAACGCTTTCAAATATATATAGAAACTACAATAGCTAATGCCACGAGGGCCTTTTTTAGATTTGATTTAGCTTTAAGAAACTAGGTAAGGTTTTATTTTAGATTTTAATTTTAATTGAATTATTATTTTTTCTTTTTTCTTGATATTTTATGAATAAATACTTACAAGTACTTACACTTGTGTATTCGAGCGGAGACTTATATCGGCAAGCGCAGCGTAGGACCCGGTTAAAGTCACGAGTTCACGGTGGATGCAAGCCGCTTCCAACCGAGGCAACTGGAGGTCTATGGGGGAGGCCTCTGTCCAATAGTCCTATGGCTGATATGATGGTGATGATGATGAATAGTTAATACAAAAGTTACAGCGTTGTTCGAAATATAATCTGAAACTTTGTAATCGTATTGTAATACTTATTATGTGGGTATAAATCGGTGACCCGATTTTTGAAATCAGATCACTCGAAAGTTTTTTTTTTTATATGAATAGGAAGGCAAACGAGCAAGTGGGTCACCTGATGGTAAGTAGTTCTTATTTGGAGGAAAATTATGAATCGCTAGAAAACTACAGCTCCGGTGAAGTCTTGGAACAATTGTCAAAATTAATTAGACCAAAAAAAACTACTATACTCTTATTTTAAATTAAGCAAAGTTCACATATAGTCGTCGTAGCCTTCAAACTTAGTATGCATCAGAACAGTTTACATACATTATGAACACTGAGTCCATATAATTGTATCCTCAGGCTTCTTTTACTGAAATCTTCCGAGATTTTTCAGCACCCTGTAAGCACCCAAGCCTCGAATCGATCGCATGCAGGTGCAGGAAATCGGCTACTAATTACACGCAATAACTGAAGTGCGGATATTTGTCCGTTATTGTTCCCGCTTGTTTACCGTTGCCCGCCAATGAGCGAGCTTTGCTTGCCACGCGTGGCGGATTCAGCGGTTGAATATTTGGTTTATGATTGTGTTTTTTTTTTCTAGACTGTCAATTGTTTAAGTGGATAATGGATTTGAATGCAGTTCGACAAAGCAGAAAGTAGAGTTATGAATAATTCAGTTCAGAACATGACTTATGAGTCGAGTTATTTTAGTGCGGACTTGGTTTTTATTTAATTGACTTCTCGTTTATATCTTCAGTAATTGATTTTTGTATGTAAATTATTTTCCGGTAAAGATCGCTTTTAAGCGATAAGATCGCCTATTGCCTACCTTGTTTTTTGTAATCTCATTGTAATGGTTTGTAGTGTTCAACAATAGTACATTACTGCAAAGGCCGGGAAGTAAGGGGTTGCAGGCCGAGTAAGTTTGACGGCCGAGTGGTACACGAGGCCGGCATGGTACGAGGCCGGCAACCCCTGTCCCGGCCGAGGCTTGTATAGTGCTTTTCTCAAACATGCAATGAAATAAATAAAAAAACTTCAAAAAAACAGTATTTATTTGTAAGGCAACTAAAATCTAAACTAGTAAAACAAAATTTCATGGCATTGTAGGCAATGCTTTATAATTACAATAATTAAAAAAAAAAACGACACTTGTCAATTGTGACGACTGAGACCTACCCTGTTTACATTTGATACATTTCTGTCACTATTTTCGTCGGAACTCATATTTAAAATTTATCAAAATCAACAATGAACAAAAGATTAGTGTTTTTTTATGTTCCCACCAAAATGTGTTTTTTTTTAAATGTACGTTTCGTTTTACGCTGATTGTGCTGACGTTTACACCGCTGATATTAAGATGACAATGAAATGAGATTTAAATATTTCTGTACCTAGTTAGGTTTCAATTTAAAATTAATCTTATGTGTTAATTATGTATCGTTTTTATGTAATTTTTGATTTTATGTAATTAAAATTGCAAAGAAAGCAAATATTGCTTATGTTTTTTTTAAAGCTGAATATCATGATGCCATTGACCTATAAAGACTTGGCTGTATGGACCCTGTTTCCTTTGCCTACCCCAAAAGGGATGAATAAAAATAAAAATGACCTATAAACTAAACGTCATGATGCTGTGGCACATGAAACAATAGACGATCGCTTTGCAGGCCTAGGCCTGCCATTTTGTATGAAAATCCATTACATACCACTTGTCTAACCGCGCCCGCGACGTGATACGTCCCGGCCTATTATTTGGAACGTAAGGTTAACATTTCATTGCATCTTTGAGAAAATAATTTTTGTATGTAATAGTCCAACACGGGAAAACATTTTACGGGGCGTTACCTAATCCATAGGATGCCTAATAAAAGTTGCTCTCCACGCAACTCAGTAATTGAGTGTGCATAAAAACCCAATTGACGCAAATTATATGAAGACGTCACATTACTAGATCCGAGGCCGATGTGTTGTCCGCCATTATCAATATTTACGCGTGTTTTTGCATCAATACAATAAGTCACAGGCTTCGTTTGAATACGTTTCTTGCCGGACTCAGGTGTCAAACTGCCCTCTGGATAATTTAAATCGCATTACGATGATAACTCAATTGTGGGCTACTTGTAAAAGGATTAAGAGCTGAGAAAGTGTAGAAATGGACTGGTTGTCATAACAAGTTCAAAGAAAAATCGGTTATCTGAATTTTTTGATTTTTCATCAAATTCAAATTCAATTCAAATTCAAAAGTTTATTTTGCAAATAGACCGCCAAGGGCTCTTTTACATGTCTTTTTTTGAAACTACAATTCGGAAAGACCATCATTGCCAAGAAGCATGCGCTGCAAGAAACTTGGCAGAAAGTCATTATACTTAAATTATACTTAACTTATAATACAATTATAAAAGGGATGTATAAGGTCCCCAAGTTAAGTTGATACCTTAAATTATATTAGTCTATTAATAGAGATGTGTAAATTATCTACTGTTCAAAGTGAAACAAAAATATAAGATAAGAAAAAAATAAGTACTAATAAAAATAATTTAAGTTCAGTGGAGGTGTAAAACGCCTCCACCGTCAAATAAATTATGAAATATGCATCTCATGTCAAGCAGGTAACTGATTAGCTTTTGGATTCCGAAGGCAAGCTTACGTCTGCCGCCCCCAATGTTGGTTCTCACGCGATCATGTCATGCTCTGAAAGCAGAGCGGTACCGAGGACATGTATCATGTATGGGCTTTTAGGAACTTCGACGTTGGTAGCCTGCAACTGGAGAGTAAATGAACAAATGAAACAAAAAGCTTAACTATATACCTACCTAATACCTAACTTAGTACACATACGACATATCAATATTTATGTCATTGTAAACAATAATAATAATTACAAAACTAAGTACTTATCTTAATATTAATAAAAACTATCGTCATCTAAATATCCGAAGATGTATACCACATATGAGTAAATCTCCAGTCAATCCCCATTTAGCAAAACTTTGTCATGTAATGGTTGCGGCAATGTAATTTGAGATTGATTGATTGTGATCAATTTGGACTCATTTTACTCAGCTTTTTAGCCATTTAACTGCAACTTCTGGCTGATTCAGGTCACTTGACAGCCGCAATTTTAAAAGTACTAAAGCAGAAGTATAAGAATATTCTAAATGTCTAATGTTAGTATAGAATTTACATCAAAAATAGCTCGTATAACTCTTTTAAGACCAATTTGATGTAATCGTAAGAGTTTTGAAAATCCAGAGCCGCTTATACTTAATTATTCAGCTAAAAAGAATTTTAATTACAATTATAAATCAGACGCCATATTAAACACAGGCCATACCAATCTATTACCCTAGTAAATAGAGCTTGTACAATTAATCCATTTCGATTCCTCACATATCTCGAAATGTTGGAGATACGAATGTCCAAACATTACCGACTTCCTTGACACCTCTCGGCATTCCTAAGCCCCAACATTAGTTATGGAAATGGGAGCCCATTAAGCCTGATTTAAACGTTAGTGTTGGTATGTTGGTAATCCTGGGCCGGAGGGCAATTTGTCCAGAACGAAGCGAAATTAGTTCGAAAGTGCCACCACATTTTAATGCGTGAGTAGTGAGACCGGATAGGGATCGTTAGCGATTTTGTTCTTGTTCTAAAAATATACGAGCTGTGTCGGATTGCCTTAAAAACTTAAGGGATTCTCACTTGGTAACCATGAAAAAAGATTATCCTAAAAAAGAAGGAAAAACAATAAAGGATAAATTCTAAAAATAGGTAACATGAATGTAATAATATGATTGTAAAAATGGCTTGATAATTCGTTACTGTATTTGGAACACTTACAAACTTGTTGATATTACGGTTTTAGAGTCTTCTTTTGTATTTTATGCCCTACCTATCATTAAAAAGTTAACTGAAAGTGATCCATTTGAGGTACACTTGCTTTTTTTTTTTTTTTTTTGGAGTATAATATGTTTTTATGTAGATATAATGAATGAAAATGTAATACCTAGTAACAGGTACCTACTATACCTAACCCTTACCTACTTGTAACTACCTGTACCTAACTACCCAGTTAGGTGGGTATTATAATGACCTGATAGTTGTCATAATTTGACACACTTTGTAAAAAAGTATTTATTGACAACTAATTGTATTTTAAAAAACCACACAGAAGTCAATTAAAAACGAATGAACTTCTTATCGACGTGATTTTTTTCTTGGAATGTTACTTAGGAAAATTTTTAGCTATGCATAAAACCGCAGACATCAGATATCTCATGATGGGATGTTTTATGCACAAATATCAGATATAAATGATTACGCTCATATCACGATTTGTACTGAAAACCAAGCGTGCCTACTTTTTACCATCTGCTAGTAGTTTCAAAAGTATATTAGTTTATCTTGGTTACAGCACTAAAATCTACCTCTCGTACCTCTCGCGAGGACTGCGATTCATAAACGTTTTTTTTTTTTATATGAATAGGATGGCAAACGAGTAAGTGGGTCACCTGATGGTAAGTGATCACCACTGCCCATAGCCACCCGCAACCCCGGAGGGATTGCAGATGCGTTGCCAACCTAGAGGACTAAGATGAAAATGCCTCTTGTGCCCGTAATTTCCCCGGCTGTCTTACTCTCCACACCGGAACACAGCAGAGCAAGCACTGCTACTTAGCGGTAGGATTAGCAAGTAAGATGGTGGTAGCGATCCGGACGGACCTTGCACAAGGCCCTACCACCCGTACCACACGTATAATGAAAAGAAAGCATATTCAAAAAACTGTTTTATATGTCTTTTCTGAAACTGCTTTTTTTGACGGCCTGTGGCGTGCTTTTTTGGACTGTTTTTCTTGGCGGCCTAGGTGCGAAATAAAGTTTTGAATTTTGAATTTTGAACTGCATGTAACGCCACAGCCGAAATTTAAATGACGGGAAATCCATACCGATTGAAAAACACGGAACTGTCTTTCCGCCCCGCTACGATTAAGCTGGAGGCGCCGCCCTTCAACAGATCTCCATATCACTACATAGTATAAAACAAAGTCGCTTTCTCTGTCCCTATATCCCTATGTAAGCTTAAATCTTTAAAACTACGCAACAGATTTTGATGCGGTTTTTTTAATAGATAGAGTGACTCAAGAGGAAGGTTTTTATGTATAATTCATGCATAATATACCGTGTGAAGCCGGGGCGGGACGCTAGTTTTTAAAATATATGGCACAAACCTCGACGCTTGGTCGTGGTTTGGTATATCTGATATCTGTGCATAAAACATCTCATCACAGTAATAATAATCATTAATTCGTTTTCATTTGCGAAGCAGATTTGAGGTATTTACTGTCATTTTGCATTATGTATGTTGCAAACTGCATGTCACGTGGCTTGCATGTGTTGTTCACAATACCTAATCCACGTGCCAAGGTGTCAGATAACGAACAAAGTACGAATAACAATAATAATATGTACTCTTTTTACAAGTTTTGCAATGTATGTTTTCCGGGTGGAATCTTGAAAATCAATGCCGCTCAAAGGACTTTAAGTGAGTTAAAGTCAGAAGTTTGATTCGTATTATATGTAGAAACAAAAGAAAAGTCGTGATTGAAAAAGAAAATTTTAAAAATGAGTCACTTTACGATTGTAGACTGTAGAAACTAATAAATAAAACGATTTAAATTTTAGTGAAAATTCAACACGCAGCGCTGACAAGAGCAATGACACGACTGTCTTTTGTTTTTGTTTTCTTTTAAGCGCTGCGTGCAATTGAATTTATTTGTGGCCAGTGCCAAATATGTATAATGTTTTAATAATAAAGGTAGCTGCCTAAATAGGTGTGTCGCCTACAACGATGTAGGCAAGAATAGATGGATCATGCAAAATTTACTCGAGCATGTGGGAACTCAGCTACGGCACGAAAGTCACGAAGGCAATATATAAATCATCGGGACCCTTTTTGTCCCATAATTTTCATTGGTCATAATAATCGTTATTCGTAATTTTTTTTGGTCATTAATCATTATACTATTAATCTTTTCAGAAATTTTGGAAAAGTCACCAGAAGTTAGTAGGTTAGGTTAGGATATACATACATACATACATACATAAATCACGTCTTTATCTCTTACGGGGTAGACAGAGCCTAAGGTGATAAGACCTAAAGACCACGTTTAGCATGATTGTGGGCGTATGGATGGAAAGGGGAATCAAAACAGTGATGGGTGGCTAGCCACATCGCCTATATAACATGATCCCTAAGATTTTCACCCAATCCCTCGATGGGCTTATACCATCTGCGCGGGAAGAGAAGCAACTGGTACATATGTTTTTTCTTTGCTCCCAGACCAGCATGGAAGAAGAAGAATGGTTAGGATATTTTATTAATTCTAAAAAAAAAATCTGTTTTAGCGAAAATTATGGCAAACCCTACATTCGGAACTTCATTTTTATGGGATATAATATAGACCCGTAAATCATACATTTAAGGAGCGTTAGGTATTGCAGAAAACCGTTCGGCTTCTGATTTTAGCACCTAACAGTAGCAAATTTGACACCGCACGTAAACCGGTCGTGTTTCTTCTAACATGCCCATAGCGGCGTTCACACGTCCGCGTTAAGGTGCCCAGCGAACCGTGGCGGCCAGTATCCTGCAGAAATTACCACGGAAACTCATTTGGCGAGAAAATTTCCCGCAATTTAAAGCGACATTCAAAAAAGGAGCAGGGGCCTGATTTTTGGAAAGCACATGTATGAAAATACCACTCGAAAGTGGTATAAATCTGTTTATATCTTCAAAACTACAGCTCTAATCAAATTTTTGACTAGGTCACAAGATTAATGAGAGCCCTAAGTATTTTCTAAGCTACTCGTATCTCAAATTCAGCACAATTTTTCACCACTTTCGAGTGGTGTTTTCACACATGTGCTTTCCAAAAATCAGGCCCCAGGTTGAGCCCAAGTTCTACTACTACTATTACTAGTTTTTTTTTTTTAATGTTTTTGGATATCTTTGCGTTGTGCTTACTTATTGCAGTGACTGTATTTTTTAGATAGTGTATGTTTTAAAGGTCTTACATTAGTTACATTCAATTCTGGTTCTGTCTTTGAAAGAATCAATTCGTCGGGTCATAACTATATTGAAGAGAGTTGTAACCAATCCAAATTGTTAACATTGATTTGTCGATAATTTAGTAGAACAATGTCGCTACTACGACTTTCCTGGCGTAGTCGGGTAAAACGTCATTCGCAGGAGGCCTAAGACAACATTTACAATTACCAAATTCCGGAGGAATAAGCATCAAATGGCCACATGAAGTAGGTACGAGTACATAGTGAAGATAAATAATCTGTAGACGGAAGCGATAACCAAACAAATCACCTCATCTCCATTCGCGCTGCAGATAAACAGATATACGTTCACATGGAAACTCAATTATCATTGGAGCTGTTTACTGCATCATCTTGAACTCGTAGGTATACATAGGTATAGTAAATTGATAAACATTCGATATGTTAAAGTCTGAAACTTAAAAAATCTATGTAAGTAAGTACCTATTTGTTGAAGAATAATTATTTGTAACAAGCTGTTACCCGCGGCGTCGCCCCCGTTCCAGATTCTTTTTTCTTTTTCTTAAAAACTTTATTTTGAAAATAATTAATGAATACAATTAAAAAAACACTTTCGTGCGGTCATTTGGAAGTTACGCGTGTACCTACTCTTATATTTTGGTTACCCTTTTTTATTTATATAGATAAGTCAGGATTCGCCAATATGAGCGCTGTTTTTAATTTATTATTATAAATTCCTTTAGTAGGCGCTTTTTTATTGTACAGAGTGAACTTGAGCTCCGTCAACCAATGACTAAACAATTAGTCTTGAATTTCACGTACTAAATCTGTTGCATTCATTCATGTTCATGCAACTTCTCATTCATTATTTTCACATAAAATTCTCAACAATGTTTAGACATGCGTTTCACATTTTATACTCATTCTCCTGAAACGTTAGACAATGATAATCTTTAAAAACAACTTAACTTACGATAAAGATAGGTAACAATTTTATGCGAGTGAAGTGATAAAGCATTTCAATTTCATAATATTATGTCAAAAGTTCTTAATGGGGCCATATGTTCCCTTTAGATTAAATTACTCATTACACAATTTAATGTCTGATATTTTTTCTCCTATTGACTAGGGGTGTGATTGTCAAAGCCTTGGTTGTTTTCAACTTGTGATTTCGTAAATGTTCGGATGCGATCGTTGTCACCCGTCGTGTGAAGGCTTCTACGGCTTTCCGAAAATAATGCGAGCAGCCATACCCCTTCATCTCAGAAAATAAATGTGAAACCATCAATATTAACTCTTTATCCTCTCGATCCGCTAACTGACATCTTAGGTATATTGTTTAGGGACAGTAGGTACGCATTCAGTTACACATTTGTGCAAGCGGAAGTAGAATATACTCGAAAATAAACAGCCGATAATAAAATACTATGGTTGCTGATACAATATTCTATCAGCACCATATCTAGTTTAAGGTCTCTTTCATGATAGTTTAATCTGCCATGGACATGATTCAGCACATCAGTGATTGTGTGAAGTAACCATCTGTTCCTCTTTCCAGTTAGTATCAAGTATCTATGTTTTGAGTCGAGCAGAACTTTGATTAAGCCTCGCTATCTTTACGTTACGTGAAATTGTGAAATTGATAAGTATAATTGTCCTTGATAGTATCTTAATTACAGTGACGGCGGAACAGCTTCTTTTTATCAAGTTAGGACACCACACCAGTCCTAGCAGCCCAGACAAAATGAGGTCACAAAAGCCAGAACAGAAGAAAGACACACGCTGAAAGAACTGAAACGAGTTCACACTCTGGTCTGGAAAGGTCTGAAGAATAAAAAGGAACACCAGGGTATTCTTGGTAGCATTGTGTCCGGTTTCTGACTTCGTGGTTGGTTGAATAGAAGTACTTTTGACAATCTTAGTTGATCTCTCTCTCTTTCTGCTTAATCCGAAAGCACCATCTGCAGCTGTCGGCGGAAGTTTGATGAAAGATCTAGACTAACACTGCGCGTGCGTCCGCCAACAGTCAGTTTTTCCAACGGACTTTGCTGTTTGGACTCTGATGGCTTCTACATCTTACGGAGAGAAAAGGAGCTGCCAGACGGATTGTACGGCAAAGGGGAGTCAAAATGCGACAGTGGGCATTATTATACAAATTCCCCCATGCATGGGGACGGGTTGACGGGATGGGGAAATGTATGACGTTAGATGAAGCCTCTTTTCTGTTACTACGTACGTTGCATCACATACATACACAAAGTCTCACTTCTTTGCCATAGGGGTAAGCAGAGACTACTATGGTCCACTTGCTACGCGATCCTGACAAACCTCACCTAAGTTTATTTATATATTTTCTTATTATACATTTTTTCATGCATTCGCACCACATACGTGAACTAAAATACTGCACGACCACACGCGCTGTCACTAGGTACGTCAATCTGATGCATGAATCATTTTCCTTTACCTTTTTTCTTTTTAATTTTCTAATTCCAGGTTATTTAACAGTTACTACATATAGTATAGTCGAATTACGGAAAAGTATGGAAGTAATTCGTGTAGTCGTGTTTTTTTGTGGAATCGTTAGAGGGCACGACTAGATGGTTTCCCTCGGCTTGCACCTTTCTATCATGTACGGAACACTTTAAAATATTAGGTATAAACTTCAAATGCCGTTATTTTGGAGTATGATAAAAGGTATTAGGCGCAAGTTTAGCCACGTGAAGGGTCCCCTTTGGTACATAATGTATGTTAATTAAAAAGGTGTACGATGTATAGAATCTTGCTAAAATATTTTTTCTGATTGCGGCTCGAGGATAATTCAGACGGTTGGTGCAAACTTAGATTAAGCTTTTCAAAGTATTATAAACACCCAGGTAACTTTGCACCCCCGTGCAAAGTATGGAACATGTTTTTTTTCACTCTTTTGTAAATTGTACTTCGGGGGAAATTAAGATAGTCGTGAAAATTTATAAATAACACATATTTAAAAGATACTACATTCGCACTCAATAAAAAAAAGAAAATTTTAACCGGAAGTTTGGTAAACATAGTTCTATCTAAACGCAAGGAATAGCAGCGAACGCTAGGTAGCGGGTAGTATTACAGAACCGCATGTTCCGTGTAGAAATGTCAATTTTTTATGGGGTGCGAATGTAAATCAAACCAAGTTAAGACGATTGTAACGATTTTTATTAATTCCAAAATTTCCCCCGAAGTACAAAGACAGTAAAACATAGAAAACTACTTTCCGGGTGTCGCACCCTGGTGCAAATTTGGTATTGTGTTTTGATATATATTCTCATCATTTCCTCAATTTGCACCGCGTTCTGTATTTTTCCCGGGGCCGCAATGCCAAAAAGTATATTTTTAGTTATATGTTTTTTTTTTGTATGTTCCGTAGCTTGAATTGAGCTAAATAACGGGTGCAAATATAGATTAAGATGTAATAAAACGTATGGCAAATTGCACAGACTACACCTATTTTTTCTTCTTAGTTATTACTATTACACCATTTTCAACCAATTCCACCTCTTTCCGGGGGGGTGAATATATCAAGTGATGTATTAAATTCCATTTCTAACCCATACAAATCAAAAACAATTGTTTTTATCAGTTCTTAGAATTATTTCCTGACTTAAGGGAAATTTCACGTATTTTGCCTCCACTAATACTCGTACCTAATGTAGTAAGTGTAGTGCGAAACGCGCGGCGGTTTGTAAATAGCGGCTGCGGCGCGTGTTTGCTTAGCAGCGATGTGCGCAGGCGTGGCGGTAGGCGTCACTTTGTAAGGTTATCGGGTTTACTGTACCTGCCTATTTGTGCTGATTTTACGCTCTGAACTAATTTGTGGTGATAAATTAGGTTAGTTAAGTGGTTGGATCAGATTTGAGGTGTGTTTGTGAAACGGGGCTATTCGAGTTCCGGTTCTCTGTCTCACATGTCGGATCCGTTTCGTGTAGGATGTCGGTAATTTCTACACAAATGGGTGTCGGTAAAAGTCGACGGGTTGTTTGTACTAAAAATGAAATGTTTCTCTTATTTCTGTAGATTTGTTACAGTTTCGTCAAATCAGATAGGTACAATGAAAAGTTGATCATGCTAAACGTGGCCAAGTCTTGTAAACTTTAGGCTCTGTCCACCCCGTAAGGGAAAGACGTGATTTATGTAATGTAAGGTAATAAAAAGTTGAGAAAACACTTAAAAGTAACACTAGAGTAGTGTTTTGGTATTATTAATTTGAATATGTATGAGTAAGTAAATGCTTTATTGTACAAATATAAAGAAACAGATACAATGACACAACAAAAAACACACAACAGATATAAATGTAGTATGTATTTGTTTTTTTTTTAATCATTTTACACTCACTTACCTACCCCCTTATTCATAAACGCTCTGTAGGCTTCTGGCTAACTTAGCAATCGTTTGTCCTTATCTGTCACTTTGACATTTACCTTTCACAGATAAGGACAAACGATTGCTAAGTTAGCAGGAGCCTACAGAACGTTAATGAATAGGGGGTAATATTTTATATAGGTACATACTACATACATCACATCTTTATCCGCCTTATGAGGTAACAAGAAGAAAAATGCCACGTTTAGCATAATTATACTTGCCATTTTTAGAGGTTAATTAATGAAGCAAAATGAATACATAGTTTAAACGCATTCAAAATTCTGAAGTCAGATGTAACATTATGTCTCCAAGTCAGGAATACGTTATTTAAATGTTTCTTTCCAACTATTTCCTATCTATTTACAAAAGCTTGACTTCCAAATGCCAGTAAAGCACACCTGTTTATTTCGAAATTCTTTCAGTTATACCTGTTGATAATAAATTTACCATATCAAGTGCTCTGTGTCAATATTTAATCGACGCCGTGTTGATTTTTAACAGATTAAACTGCGATATTGTAGGCAGAGTCAATAAAAAAATTGCTCAGCTCGCTCAAGTCGCGAGTTCAACACCCGAAAATACAAATATTGGAGGCGTATTACTGGAAAATGGTTTTACACTAGAGCCGTTATCTGGTTGACATTTGCTGACAGCGACGCCACAGATGTTATCGGTAATGGTCGCTACGATCGGTGGTTCTACTCCATGTTAAATATTGAGCTGACTCATGTCTTAGTACCTAATGCTAATGCCTATAGTGCATTGGGGTAAATTCGGAATTGGGGGAATTTCGAAACTCGTGGATATCCACTAAACGGGGAACAATTACAATTGTACATAATCTAGCAACGCTTGCCTAGAAGCTCCAGTGTCTTCGGCTTCTAGATAAGCGTTGCCATAATTATGGAATTGTTCTCCGTTTGGTGGATGTCCACGAGTTTCGAAATTCCCCCAATTCCGAATTTACCCCAATGCATCTTACTTGTTTATGCCTAAATCTTTATAAATTGTGTATTTTAGAACGCGCTATCATTTTATTGGAATGGATAATAATAGACCCGCAAAACGATCATACGCATAGGCTGACTGACTGAAAGTTTGCGGCCTTACCATGACGTCTTACCTAATGCGATTCAATTCAGACTCAGTTCAGGTTTTAGCTGTCATTTTTAATATGGATCTGACAGCGAGTGAACCTAAACTGAATCGGAACGGAATCGCATGATATCATGGTAAACCCTCTGCAAATGTCTCGCCCGCGGTCGCGTAAAAGTTTCAATCACTATGGGAAAATTGGCAGCGCCACCAGTGGCACGTAACGGTAGTAAAATAACATTTTACATTTGACATTTTTAACGCGAACATTTCACACCTTAGTTGCTACAAAAAACTTACACTGAGCATTCTGAAATTCACGTCACGTTCGCACTTTGCTTTCAAATAAATTGTTACCCTTATTACGACTAAGTCTTTTTGATTAAATGTTAGGTAAGTAAGTAACACATTACATAATACATAAATATGTCAGTATTGACGTCAATCGATCGTTTATGTGCCTAGCCAGAGCATTTCGCATAAAACTGTGTGTTACTTTGCCTAACTGGACTTAGACTTAGGCACAGCAAAACGAATTGTTTCAGTAATTCTACTACAGTAAGTGCTCGCCATAACAGCGAGCACACGTATCGCCACAAGAAAATACTAAAACCCAAGGAAATATTTTAAAAAAAAACAAAGTAAAGTTACATGTTTATAAAAAAAAACCGGTCAAGTGCGAGTCGGACTCGCGCACCGAGGGTTCCGTATCATTATCTATAAATATCTAAAACCAGTGTAAGCAGAGCCCTGTTCCAAAGCAAAATGTACGCAGTGTGGGGTTACTTTATATTGGTCACTGCTATATACAGACATACATACACATTTACGGTTTTCGCAATTATTCTTTAATCTGTGCTATAAGACCTACCTTCATACCAAATTTCAAGATTCTGCGTTCACGGGAACTACCTTGTAGGTTTTGATTCCCTTGAGAGTTGAAAATTTGCGGAAATTTGCGGCATAAACGGCTGTATCTTTTGATTGCGTTGGCTTAGAAGTTTGATTTTTTCACAGCTTCAAGGGACAGTAGACCTGAGTAATTGATATAAATTTCAGCTTCATACCTCCACGCGTTCCTGAGAAAAAGGGTCTTGACAGACGGACAGACGGACAACAAAGTGATCCTATAAGGGTTCCGTTTTTTCCTTTTGAGGTACGGAACCCTAAAAAGAGACTAAGAACACATGTAACATTTACTGTATATTGTGTTGTCGTTGCAAATACTTGAGGATGAGTCATTTAAAACTTTCCTGTGAGAATACGAGGCAAAACTTGCTGCGTGGTCAATTCAAACGCGATGACATCCGACGCCTCGGCCAACATACGAATACCATTCCCGTCTCCAAATCGAAAATTTACATTGATAAGTAAATAATCATTATATTCGAGTGGGCTCCTCAAATGGCGTGGGCGGAATCCGACGACTCCGTTTTCATACAGCTAACCCCATCTCAAGGTTCGGTATCGCACACGCATTGCGTCGCTTCGAAGGAATGTATTGCTTTTGTCATAAAGCATATATACGTGATAGAAAAAATAAGGAGACGGGTGGGTCGGACCCCGGCTGCTTACGTCAGCGAGCCAACAAAGCGCGGTGCCCACGCGCTAATGTATTCAACGCAGCGATTGATGAAGTATAAAATTTCTTAGTACCGTCTCACTCACAATGGAATTATGATAATTTATCGGTTGGCTTGTGCCGGCCGAGTGTGTGGGAACGCGCGCGGCACGGGCTTTCCCACGACGCCGCGCCGCAGCACGAAAAGTCTCCACCGCTATACGAAGGCGCGTGTCTTAGGCCGTTTCGCTTTGGATCGTTTTCACATCGCTGATTCCAATACGCTGTAAGCGCTAAGGCGTTGCTGCGAGACGGTACTCTTCGCTCGTTTGAAAGGCGCGTGTCGACACTTAAGACGTTTTATGTTGGGGTCGTTTGGGACAGAATTGGAGTAAGTAGCGTCACGGCGGTGTCGACCGCACAATGGGTCGGTGTCGAGCGACTAGCGGTGTTGAGAACGCTCACACCTTCGCAAGGTGATAGTCAATGTTATTGTTTTGACCGACTAATTAGGATGGATGTTTTGTACACGAGCATGAACACATACATGCTTTACTTATCGTAAAACATTAACAATCAGAATTCGATAGATTTTGTGTAAAATGATTGGGTACTCACTTGTTCAAAATCTGTTCGCTACGCAAATCGTGCAACAAAATTGTCACTGTAATTCTACGAGACAACTAGGTCACCACTAAATTAAATAATGTAGGCAGACTAGGTAGTAAAAAGTTAGTGCTACATTTCTATTCGTCACTGTTGTCTGTACGGCCCGCGGTAGAAGGCGATAACGCACTGTGTCGCACGGACCTGCGCCCGCGCCGCCCTAGGGCTGCCACCGACGCATTCTACTAATATATTACAAATGCGAAAGTTTGTGAGGATGTACATAATCTATATGCATGAATGCTTGTTACTTATTCATAGAATGATAGAACAGATCTAGATGAAATTTGGTACAAAGATAGATTAGTTAGTTTCACAACACATACATACAGACCCGGAGGTAACAAGTACAACACAACCAAACACAGTCACAAAACATGACAAAGTTGCTGGCACAAAAATGAAATAATTTAGGTGATATTTTAATGTTCATTTAAAACATAGACAAAAGAGAAAGAGCGATACGTCTAAGAGCGAGATAGATAGACAGTATTTTCCTTACACGCCTGAGAGAACCTAGTGCTAGTTTTAATTGAAAGGATAACGTTACTTTTTCTTTGACATGCGCCGACTGCTGTCAAATCTTACGGTCTTGTCTTAGTTATGTCACCGCCGATTTAACTTAATTAATTCGTTTAAATCATATCTATGATATTAGATATTTAGGCACAAAATAAAATGAACTTTGAGAGTTTCCGAACGAGAAGTATTGGAAAGTAATAAAGACAGGAAATTTTATTCTTACTTGCTGTTTGTAACGGTAAACTTTTAGACTAGGGGAAGTGTGTGCCTTTGACAGTGATTTAATAAATAGCCACGAGTCTCAGATATAATGGAGTGACGTGTTTGGGGTGTGACGTCACTGTCTCGGGAGGGGTCTTGCGCTTGCGCTGGGAACGTGGGAACTTGTGGCCAGCTGTAGCTCTGACACAGCTGTCTGGACTTAAATAGAATTAATAATAATCATTCTGATATTACGTCGTAGAAAGAGACAACATATTGTAGGGTGCTTTGATTATACAATTTAGTAGGTATAGGTACTTTTGTAAATATTCGAATTTGTACGAAAGTTACTATAATACTTTTTTCATACCCTATTATATTGCAGATTTATGTTGACATTGTTTTTGAGAACATGGTACAAAAAATAATACGTTCTACACAAGTGCTTCTGAACTGTTATATGAAAATAATGGTGATCCTAATTATAATGTATACGATAATTAAATTAATTAGTTAAGGTATTACCTTGTAACTCGTGTTTCAGGCAAGAATAACCATTACCTTACTATTGGAATAACTATTACCTTACTATTAGAATAACTATTACCTTACTATTAGAATAACTATTAACTACCTTTATTAATATAATAATCAACTTCATTAATGAATTGTTAAAATTACAATATTTTTGTCACATGTATTTTTGCTACCAAAAATTTACGAAACATAATTGAATATAAAATAATAAATAATTATAGTGGCTCGTCCATACACTTGGGCAGAGAACAGCTGTCAGTAAAATTAAATCAAATAAAAATAATAAAATCTCCTTGCGTGGCACCCCTGCCTTTATCACGGGCGTTTTGCCACAATCGGTGTAGGGCGCATAAAAGCGGCGCGACGGGCCGCGCGCGCACCATTCGCTCTCAGACCGCCGCGCGCGCACCTCACAAATGATCCTACCGCGCACCATGTCCCCGCCGCACGGCGCCTTCCACCCGCCGCACGCGCTACCCGACGAAGAACCCGTCTCCCGCACTTACCAGTACCGGAAAGTCATGAAACCAATGCTAGAAAGAAAACGCAGAGCCCGCATCAACAGATGCCTTGACGAACTCAAAGACTTGATGGTCACAGCGCTCCAAGCCGAAGGCGAAAATGTCTCCAAACTCGAAAAGGCCGACATTCTGGAGCTCACCGTCCGACACCTCCACAGCCTCAAGAGAAGAGGCCAACTTGTGTTGAAACCAGAATTGTCTTATGCAGAACGCTTCCGAGCTGGCTTCACTCAGTGTGCTACCGAAGTGTCCCAATTTATAGCGAATGCTACGTTGGCAGCAAACGCTATGCAGCGCCAAGGCCCAGTGGATCCTCAGGCCGGGGCGAGGCTGCTCCAGCATTTGAGTGGTTGTATAAGAAGACTGGAGGTACCGCCAGTGGTTCAGCCCCAGCCGATCGCGCCGAATGGCGTGGCGCGGCCGACTCCCCTGCAGGCGATAGCGCCAGCGCCCCAGCAGCTGCAAGGGCCGGAGAGGACGGTGCTTCATGACCGAGGGTTGAAAAGGCCAGCGGAAGCCCTGATGGACGCCGAGGCGGCCTTAGCGAAGCGTGCGTATGCGCCGCCGTCGCCGCCCCACAGCCCCGCCTCCGAGACAGACCCCGCCCAGTCGATGTGGCGCCCGTGGTGACCGCGGTGCCAGCTCTGACCCAGGACTGTGTGACCCGAGTGTGATACAAACGTTTTTGTTGTTTATTTATCGACGTTCCTAGAACCGATGTGTGTTACTGGTTAAACTATGCATGGTTAGTTGTTCTGCTCGCTTAAGCTTGTTGAAGTTTGTGTTTGGATTTAATAAAATAAGGTTTTTGTTTTTACGAAGTAATTTTGTTATTTGATATCCTAACTTCAACGTCTTCCGCGTCGGTGATTATTGATTAGCATTTATTATTTGTTTAGCTTAGAATCGTAAAGATTAGATTAGAGTAGTACCTAAGTTAATTCTGTGATATCAAACTTTGTCCTAAATCATGGAAAGATTGGGATGAAATAGTAATTGCTAGGTTCAATGCGTATGTCTTAAGAAAAGAAAAATAAACAGTATGTTTTGATTCCTAACATTTTGTTTTGTTTATAAAACAACCAAAAGATGACAGCTTCCTATTACTTACTACCTAAACGTTAAAAGTAATTAACTCGATGTTTTATTTTGAACATCATTAATTTTCTTTTTTTTGTTCCTATTTCCCTCAAACATTCAATTATTTATCTCAAAAATTATTCTATCGTTGATCATACAAAGAATTTAAAAGCAGCTGTTTTATCAGTTGTTAAAACTACCAATAATTTTTACACACGAATTATCTTACACAAAGAAAATAGGTAAATGACTAGTCAAATTGAAGATAATAATGGTGTACTGTAATCTGGTGATGATATTTATAATAAGTGGAACGATATTTCACAGCACCAGTTTTCCCATGAAGCTTCGTCATTGTGACCATGATTAGTCGAGGTAAAACCGTAAATGACATTGATCGACTGATAACAAGTCGCTGATCTCACATAAATTACTTTTCTATATACATAATTACTAATTACCGTTCTCTGCAATCACGAGGAACCTACTAAGTAATTAATTTGCCAACACCCCGCGTTTAACAGCTCTAAAACACAATGGGTAGTAAAATTATTTAAGTGATGAATCTTTTATGAAATATTCAAGAGGTTTCTTTGTGTTTATCTAAATGTCAGTTAGTCCCGTTCTCACGCTGTCTGGCAAGCGGCGCAGGCGCAGAGGCGCGGAGGCTCTCGCCGACGATCGACTAATGGCGCTGTTTTTTTCGCTCTACATATAATTTGCCATATTGGCACGTTCAAAAACGTAAAACAAATGATAAAGTAAAACACCTTCACGACGATAAAAAAACCACAAACAAAAACACACGCGCACACGTTTTATGGTAGGGATGATTCAATAAACTTAATTAACTTTAACATAAAACATTAACAATAATTTATTGTTTTCGCTACAAATTATAATTATTATGGATTCATAAACGTTGACACTGTAAAACGAATGAGACCGCCGCCGATTGTGAATTTAGGTTAAATTACACCACTAGGTGAATCAATAAAATATATATTTAGGTTAGGTTAGGTCACCCAGGGCGGTCCGCGATCGACGTCCTATCCACCCTCAAAGGGTTCTCTGAGGAAGCTTCGGAGTGATGAGGCACTCCGGTATCACGGGGTGCCCTTCGACCTTCGGAGGGTCGTAGGTCACTACCTAACGGGGAGGGGGGGGGGGAATGGCGAAGAGGAGGCGAATGGCCGCAGTGGTGTCCCGCAGGGGTCCGTTCTGGACCCCTGCTGTGGAACGTCGGATACGACTGGGCCATCCGCGGGGAGGTGCTGCCCCGAATGCGCAGATGACACGCTGATTGCCGTTCGGGGCACCAGGTGGGAGGAGGTTCGCAGGATTGGGGCCTGGGACTGCGGGTGGCCCTGCCCAAAACCGCGAGGCTTGGCTTATAATCACCTTATCGTTAATAAAATCCCATGGAATATGAAGACATTTCTTTTACTGCTTAGTATCGATGAGCTATAACTAAACTAGACTGGCTACTATAAAATGACTGATAAAACAACTTACTTAATAGACTCTTTCGACCATATTTATCCCACGCCTCATACATAACTGTCTAAAAATTCATCTACATAACACTCTAACTTTACAACTTTCAATAAAACGCCGCTTTTAAAAGCTCTCTTAGCCCCAAGATAAGCTATCGTGGTAGCGCCTATTATCGTAGCCGCACGCGCACCTAGAAATTAGTTCTCGCTCTAATTGGGAGTCGCACTTGCGTGAGCGCAGCGTGGGAGCCGGTGGAAATGCCACGGAACGCCGCAATTTGAATTTAGATATGGCCGTGAGCGATTCGGTTTGAGTTTTTTTTTGGACGGGTGCAAGACACTGCCTGTTTGTCCTTTTAGTTTTTGAGTGTTGCGAGGTGGGATCTCGGAAGGAGTAGTTTTTAAACGTAGAACAAGTTAGTCGTTGCAATAAATCCTTAAAGTTGATGCCGTAAACAACGTTCAAATTTTGGATGCTTGAAAATTTGAACTATACAATTTTCAGCATAGATCATCTTCAGTCTGGTCAACTGTAGAGATACTACAGAGTAAAAATGCTATTATATACACCACATTTTTAAATTTAAAAATAAGTTAAATTTTTTTTGGAAGATTTAACCCGAACAAACATTAGAAGTTAACGCGGGAATGCTGCCTGCGTGATGGGGACCCTACCTACCTAAGGGTCCAAACTTATTTTAATTTTTAACATAAGTTTTATTTTACTAAGTTATTTTAAGGTAGCCTAAGTTTATATCAATTTATTGAAATACATTTTTCCCTGTATTAGAAGTTAAGTATAAGATTGTAAAGCTCATTACAAATCAGAAGACAACCAATCTCGAGAGACTTGCGGTGTTCTTTGAAGTCCGCATTTCTAAGTCGCCTAAGAGAAACTTAAACAGGGAAAAAACTAAACAGGCAGTAGACGAGTTTATAAATATGGATAAAGTGTGATGCAGAAGCTATTCAAGGATTGGCGTGCGGCGCAGCAAATGCGCTAAACAGGGCTAAGGCCCAATTCAAAAAAAATACCGGCCAAGTGTGAGATGGATTCGCGCATTGAGGGTTTCATAAAACTTCTATTGGTAAGTAAATTGTCAAGATTAATTGTTAGCAAAACCTTGCGCTGATCTGTCTTGTTCGGTAACTTAGGTATATAGAGAGGGGGTATAATAAAAATGTAGGTTTTTAGTTTTTTTTGCATTAACTGTACTAAAAGCTACCTTTGTATCAAATTAAACATTTCTTGGACAACTGTACCCACCGATTTGATACCAATTTGTATGGAAATACCTATTTTAATGAGTATCTTATGATTTATTTTTTCACTGCTCCAAGGAGTAGCAGACAAGACTTCCCACGCGTTTCTGAGTTTTTCTCCATCTTGACAGACGGACGGACCCCATAAATGAGAAGTTTTCCTCTTGAACGCTTTACTATTGAGATCAACAATAGAATCACGCAGCAAGGTGGGGCACCCTGAATGCATAAGTAATATAATTGACTAATTATCTAATTACCGAGATGGATGATATTGTTCAACGGAGTGAAACAGAAGTCTCGAGCAACCATGACCTATTCGAGGAAAAGGGTAAGCCCTGCCTTTTATTATAGTTGATTTAGAATCTTTCAAAGGCCATCGGGGAACTTAAAATAATTTGAAATCATTAGACGTAATGATGTTATTAGATTTAAGTATGACTGAAAATGGAGAGACAGTGGATTACAATTTTGTCTTTGCTAAAGGAGCTTTGAAATACCAAGTAGCGAAGTCATCAAGAGCTGTACCGGAAGAACACCGGTGACTTACCGACTCAAGAATGCACAAGAATAATGTAAATATGTAACGACTATTCTGATAAATGATAAACAACTCGAACATAATCGTGAGTACAATAACACTACACACACATAATAACCTGGATACGCATAAAATTACAGTAGAGTACGTTTATTAAAGATGTTTGAGACTACTCAGGAATATTAGAAACGTTGACAAAGTAAGTAGGTAGGTAATTGTTTTATAATAATTGATTTTAATGTTTTTTTAATTTTTGTCTGTCTGCTTATCTGTTAGTAAATGAAATAGAACTAGGCATTTGAATAAAACTGGATGTCGAGAAGAAAATTACTGTTGGTAAAAATTGGAAAAAAAACATCACTCTCATATAAGTTATCACGAAATAAACTAAGTAAAGTGTAGGTACTTAGTGTTGTAGTTACTGTAATCAAATCAAATAATAAGAAGATAAATAAGGAAGAAACTAGTAAATTGGGTATTCAAACGTAGGTAAATATTCATTAGTTACTATCGAACGGAATTTTAAAGCTACAGTTGAAGTTGTAGCTACTAAGGTAAAGTTCCGTTGAATTCTCTAGGATTTACTGCTTCTCTGTACATCTCAATAAGTACTCGCACCGTTCTACAAAAAGTAAAAGTCTGGCCCAGTATCACTCGTGCTGCATCGAATCTGCTTCTAGTTTTACGTAACTCTACCAACCAGCTTTCATCTTGTCGATACTTATATCTTTCCTTCTTTTGCTATTGTCGTAAAATTTCTTTCAACGCATCATCCATTACGCATCCAATTCCTGTTTCGTATCGGACTTTACTCCGATACCGTTGGTAAAGTCATCGATGTAACATGAATCATAAAATAAAATCGTGAAATTTACGGAAGCGATCACGATCGGTGACGTCACGCTCTCCGTTCATGTGACGTAACGTTACTGTGAATCATTGGAATCGTGATAAACTGATGAATAATAATTCTAAGAAATTTGGTGCAGATTCCCAGAAATCAGCAGGTTGGGTATCACAAAATATCTCATGCGTGTTGACGTGAACAAAACATGTCACAGCTACTAGATGTGTAATCAATCAACTATCTAATTCATTCATTTTTAAAGTTCTCTCTCTTTATTGTCTTACTATAATTCTTCGTTGGTAGTATGCAAAACTGAGTACGATTTATTAACAGCCTCTTTAAAACTAGTTGTTTAAATCTGCATTAGAAGAGGACACGACCCTCGTGAATGTATGAGAAAGGCACGACCGCACTTGACCCGCATGTATGGCAAACTAGGCTAGACAGACGGCCAAAAGAAGCTGCGAGTCGAAAGTTAGGTCAAAAACATTACCTAGATTTTAATATCTACAGCCGACATTAAGTAAAACATGCGAGTGAATAATGTTCTAGCGCGTGGTGCAATTTCAGATAATGTTGAAAAGTTTTTTCCACTTATGACAATGGAACAACACTCAGTAATTAATAAATAAAGGGGTAAAAGGTGCTCGTGATGCTGAGCAGAACTGCCATTAAAGTTGTGTAATTTCAGAAAAAGGGTGAGTTGTTTTCTTTTAGTAAAATGACCAAAAATATTTAAACATTTTGCTGGCCAGTAACAATTTAGGTTAGATGAAACAAAAAAGTTTTTACGTAGATAGAACCTGGCCAAATAAATCACAGCCAAATAAAAAATTGTGACCTGCTGAAACGTAACTAAGGCGTCGAGGGTCTCTGAAGTTCATTGAGATATTGATGGTGTTTTGAAGAGCCTGTTCTGTGCTGATTGCTGCAGGCTGTCTTGTCTTGTGTGTGTTTGTCTCTTAAGATATTTTTATTATTTTGAAGTTCATCAATTTCTAGAAAGTCATGAAGTTTTTCTTCGTGTGTTTCCGGGGTTTGCGTCAGAACTAAGCTGCTTGAACTTGGTCTTAGGGACTCCAAACATCAGTTTTGGTATCGAGATCAGTTTTAGAGGCTGATGAGACTGGTCGAGATGTGTCGAGTGGTCGGATCCGGCGGTTGCGTCAAGTCGCGCGTCGAGTCGTGATTGCGGCTCGCGCCGCCGCCGCCGTCACGCGCTCGTGGTCTCTGCACGAGCGCTCTGTGACGGACTTAGACGTGTTTATGTAATAGAAAATAAAAGGGATTATCGAATAAACGGAAAAAGAGCAATGTTAGATAAAGTAAAGATCAGTAATCGGCGTTCGCGGTTGTTGATCTTTGACTAGGTCGTTTCGCTTGATGGAATGTAAGCTAAGTAGGCTTGCATTTGACTATAATCAAGAGAGGGTATGCGAAGATGTGGCCTATGATGGAGCACGTGGGCACATGCTTTTTCACCCTAGATTTGAATACAATCAGATTGTAACGTTCATCCCTTAACACAGATGCAGGCAGTAAATTCCAATCCTTAGCTATCAGGATAATAAGGGACAAACGAAACAGCTGATTGCGAAATTTAGGCAGACAACAACATAAAGGTGAAGGCTGAGCCTACGTTTAGTGATTCTCAGCCAGTCGAATGAAGCCTGTGTTTTCTACCAGTTAAGGTGGTTACTTGGTTAAGTAGTAAAAATATTTGAGTCGGATAGAAAGTTTTCTAATCACTTGTCACTGTCATCAAGTGGGAATAACTTGCGAGCACGCAAGAGCTCTGACGATAAAAGTTCGTTCAACGTTCGACGTAAGTAGCACGCGCTTCTTTCTTTCTTTTTTCTATTTCCTTATCTTCAAGCCTACTTAATGCAAAAAAAACCAAGACGTCTAAATCCGTCTCTGCGCGTGGCTCGCCACAGGCGATAGTTTTCCCACGGTCGCGGCGACCCGCTCCGTGGCTGAGTATTATAGCTCTGCCATTTGCATGCCCCCCCGCCCCACCTCGCCCCTCCCACTGCCTACCGTATTACACTACCAACTTAACAGACACCAACCAATATACCGATTCGAACGATCGCGACACCTCCTCGATTTAGAAAGGTTGCACCGAGAAAACGATGGTCAATTCGTTTCTTAATAGATCAACCTCGTAGTGTCTAGTGGTAAAACATGGCCAGAACATTGACGATCATTAGATTTGCATTAAATCGATTTGTTATCTACGCTTATAAAATAAATAAAGCTGCGCGTGTTTTTTTGAATAATAAACAGCGTTATTGCCGTTTTGAATTACACCAATGCAACTACAGTTAGGTTGTAGCGGATTTTTAATATTACTTAATTGACTGGCAACACTAGAAACGTCAAATATTGAAAAAAAAAAACAATTACTTGCCTCTTGCGCTAATGTTTTGTTACGTTTATGTGGGTGACAACACTATACTTAGGGATAGATTAGGACATGTTGAGTACTTATTATATTCTAGTAATTAAGAGGAACTACATACATATATTTTTAAACTCACTCGTCCATCCCTAATATAATCTCCTTTCATCCACTCAAAGGTTGACTGGAAGAGATCCCTTAAAGGGATGGGTCCGCCAGTGTTTGTCAATTGTATTTGTCTTATATTTATTTTGCACAATAAAGAGTTTACATACATACAAACATATATACATACAATAATCACGTCTTTATCCCTTACGAGGTAGACAGGGCCACCGAGAAACTGATGGCTGCAAAGAGATATTGTGTGAAGATTTTCATTTTTAAAGTACCTACAAGTTTTATTTATCTACTTATAGTTCATTGATTCATTTTAAGGAAAAAAATTCTAAGCCTCGTTAAACGTAACAAAGAAGAACGTAAACTTATCTTGGCAGACTTAAGATAATCTAAAGATTGGACAATGACAAAACAATTTTGTGATAAACCGAAGTCAACTTTGTTACTAATGAATACGTCGTGATTTTCATGAATTGGGGTAACAAAAACAACAGCAAACATCAAACGATAACGTGGAGTGCCTGTCTGCACGTGGCGTTACGTAGTTGTATCGATACTCAGACATACATGTATTGAGTCAATGACATATACACACAAGAAACAATAGTATATTACGTATTTTTGTAGACATAGGATAATGGAAATATCGTGAAAAAAAGTACTCGCGCACTGAGGTTACGTTACAAATTGGCAAGTTATTATAAAATCCAGTGTTAGCTCTTAAGCGAAATGCAGTGTGAGGTCATTTTATGTTAGTTATTGACATAGACAGACAAACATATTCAGTTTTTAGTATTTGTAGTTATAGCGACAACTGAAATACATCTGTGAAAATTTTAACTGTCTGCTTATCACGGTTCATGAGATACAGCTTGGTGACAGACGGACGGACAGCGAAGTCTCAATAAGGTCCCATTTTTACCGGCCGACCCAAGGTCAATCAAGACACTAGAGTTGGGAAAGTAGATATCATCATGAACGATACGCTTTAGTAATTGTAATTAGTAATTGCGTTATTTATTGAAAAGTGCACTTATTAAAAAAATAAGTTTATCCTAATTGTAACATTGATAGCACGATTTTGTTCTGTCTTAGGCTTTTACATACAGTTTCCGCCTGAAATCTGGATGGCATGACTTTACTAGGTTTTCTGAGTCACTCAATAGCCTCTAGCGGTTATGGGTTCTTCGACAGCATACCCAGCTCACTGTCTTGCTTCTTTTAATACTTCTACCAACTTACTTAACTGAATCAGTAACCTTCAAATCAAAGGGGATAGAAGTACAGCCTCTATCGGTAGGTCACAGTTAATGTCGACATTGTCAAAAATAAAGGCTAAATATTTTCGATTCTCTAGAGGAGGGCAGCAGTAGCTCCTGCCCCCCATAACGACGTCCTTATTTGAAAGCGGTCTATATCATCCAACTAAAACCTTGCGATGTGGGTTATTTAAACTAATACCCTCTTGGTCTAAACATAGCTACAATAAACTGTGCTATTTTAACTTTATTACTAAGGTCTTAAAAAGTACGTATATGCCTATTAGAAATAAACTTAATCTCATTCGAGTAGTCCACCTATTCTTCTACCGTAAGACTAAAGGCTATAATCAAACCAAAGAAGCGGCCACATCAGTAAGTAATTACGCC
This sequence comes from Pandemis cinnamomeana, assembly GCA_932294345.1. Classification (NCBI taxonomy): domain Eukaryota; kingdom Metazoa; phylum Arthropoda; class Insecta; order Lepidoptera; family Tortricidae; genus Pandemis; species Pandemis cinnamomeana. Next base: position 5,022,068 of record OW028715.1, on the reverse strand, counting down.
TATACTGGCCATTGGCTATCCCGCCTTTTCGTTGCATCACGACCATTTAAAATTAAATAACTGCCCGCTCACAGATCGTCAATTATTTAATGACTCGTAAGTCATCCTATTACAAGTAGATTGAGGTGAGTTTACGACTGTTGGGAGCACGGAAAAAAGTAGAGGCATTTTTAATTGTTAGGTACGTGACCAGCTTCAGCAGGTTTGTACCCTATATCTACGTAATCCATACTAATATTATGTTATACATACATACATAAATCGTCTTTATCCCTTACGGGGTAGAGAGAGCCTAAGGTAACAAGACCTAAAGACCACGTTTAGCATTATTGTGGGTGTATGGATGGAAAGGGGAATCAAAATAGTGATGTGTTGCTAGCCACATCGCCTAAGATTCCTAAGATTTTCGCCCATTCCCTCGATTTAATGGCTGATAAGCTTCGTGTCTAGAACTAATATAATTTGCATCTCTTCAAAAACTTTACTTAGCCAATTTGCGAACAGGACGACATGCGACAAAAGGCAAAAATAAAGAAACAAACAGTTGACAAAAAAGATAAGAAGTATTTTTTATACAAATAAGCAAATCTTTATCACGTAAAAAGCCGTATTTTTGACGGAATTGCAATTTGGGGATCTATTTCTTACCAACATTCTGCCTGCGTGATGGGCACCCTGCCTATCTTTTACAATTAATTTTAAAGTTTATTTGGTTATTTTAATTTAATAGTAGTTTTAGTTTTGTATTTACATTTTAACTATCTGTTTTTTCATACTTATATGAAATAAATAATAAAGTATTCCACATTATAGGTATATTAAAATCTATCTAAGTAAACTATTAACGAAGTACAAAGAAATAAGAACAAGAATCATTCTCTTTTACAGTATCGATACTAACTGCACTAACATTTATTATGTTCATCCGAAAGCTTTAAATTCAGCATAAAGAACTAGCTATTCTTCCCAGCGTACACTGACTAGCAATATAACGGGTCCCCTTCCACGCAAGGTTGAGTACAAAGCTACCTTTTATTTTTGCTCGCCAGTGTTTGAACGAGCGGTCCAGAAAGTAAGTCAGTGAAACATTTGGCAAATAAGTGCAACAAAAATCATTTCTTCAACAAAAAGTTCGACAAGAACAGTCAGTAGGTATTTGCTTTCTGCCGTGTAAAGCCTGCCGACCACTGAATCGAGATAGTAGAATACAGTTCGATAGTCAAAAGAAGTCCGTCAGTGTGGTTAAAAAGAGCGTCGGGAGAAATGAGCAGCCAGATTTACATAAATAGGTACATACATAAATCACGTCTTTATCCCTTACGGGGTAGATAGAGCTAAGGTGACAAGACCTAAAGACCACGTTTAGCATGATCGTGGGCGTATGCATGGAAAGGGGAATCAAAAGTGATGGGTTGCTAGCCACATCGCCTATATAACATGATCCCTAAGATTTTCACCCAATCCCTCGATGGGCTTATACCATCTGCGCGGGAAGAGAAGCAACTGGTACATTCTATGTTTTTTCTTTGCTCCCAGACCAGCATTAACAGTAAATAATGTAGGTATACACATACATACCACGAGTAGAGCAGGCGCGGCTGCAGAAGCGGCCGAATCAGGCAAGATAAATAAATATAGGGGTCTCAGCACCGAATATAACTTTGTCCCCTTCGGTGTTGAGACCCTTGGTCCGTGGGGTCCTAGCGCTAAAGATATTTCGAAGAGGCTAATAGACGCTACTGGTGACCGCAGAGCTGGCAGCTTCTTGGACAGCGTATTAGGATCGCTGTCCAAAGGGGGAATGCTGCCAGCGTCTGTGGAACTATGCCACGGGGGCCCCTCCTTTTTTTAATTATTTTATTTTAAGATTAGTTGTACTTTACTATTTAATTTAATAGTTTAATTTGTTTTAATTCCAGTCACGTCTATACCCTTACGGGGTAGACAGAACCTAATGGTAACAAGACATAAAAGCCACGTTTAGCATGATTGTATAGGTGGAAAAACGAATCAAAATAGTGATGGGATAGCCGCATCGCCTATAACATGATTCCTAAGAATTTCGCCCGTTCCCTCGATGTGCTATTACCATCTGCGCGGGACGAGACGCAACTGGTACATTCTATGTTATCTCCAAAGTATTATGTAAGGTTAAGGGTAAGGTATATTTTACTATGCTCAAAAACGAGCCTATTCTTTTCCAAAAGGATCGGCAACGAGTCTATTAAATTTAATATTATGATTAGGTACCTATTATGTACATCAAATTAGTTGCTGCCTGAATCAAATAAATGTCACCGCTTTTCCGTGGTCGTTGGGCCTAACCGTCCACAAAGAATGGAGTTGTCTATTTAAAACAGACGGTACTATTGAGAAAAGCTATCGTCTCCCGTTCCCACGCCGAACTTCCGGCCGAGGCGAATTTTGACAGATAACTTCGGATTACTAACTATATTGGTACGGATAGCTAACAAATCGACGGCTGCTCTGCCTCATCTAGTATTTTAAGTTTACTAGTGTCTACAAAAATATTTGGCGAATGCGTAGTTTGGCATACACTTAATTTGTCGAACTTTTTTTCTGCAAAGGAACAATTTTTTTTAAAGTTGTGTAACAAACCTAACCTAGCCATAAATAAGCGACACGAGTAAGGTTTTTGGATTATTTAATTTTTTTACGAATTAGCAGATAACATTTTTGACTTTGTGAAATGATGCATTACTGAAAATATTTTTTAGTGAAATTACAGAATCCCTTTACTTACTATGTATATCATCCAGTTTTTTTTGTATACAAAAAAAGCCTTGAAGCTGGATTAGCTGTTTATCCATATTTTAATATTTTTTGATAAAATGATTAAGTAGTAATGGTATAATTATGTTAAAACATTGACCATAAGTGCCGTTTAGGATTATTTTTAAATTATTACACATACTCACTCTCCTTGTACTCATATATAACGGCTTACGCCCTGGAGTCGCTAAATAATGTTCTATTTTCGGTCTAAATGATTATATCCTAATAACAATTTCAAGGTAGCATTTACATCCAGGGTCCCGATTTTTAAAAACGTATCACTTGAAAGTGTTTTTTTTGTGGATTGTGTTTTTTTTTTTAGTCTAGTTGACTAGATTAATTAGAGCTGTAATTTTCTTTTAATTTTGTTTTCCAAATCCAGTACAGTTTTTACCTCTTTCGAGTGGTGTTTTCACATTCGTGCTTTCAAATACCGGGCCCCAGTTTGTTTTGCTGTCGCTACCGAGCCAATTAGGTTCGCGGGCGCAGACTAGTTCTGTAAACCTCGCTTTATTGCCCGCAGACATTTCATTTTAAACGATTCAACGTTAACTAACTGCGCTAGAGTGGCCGGAACAAAATGATATTGTTTTGTTTCTGACCCCCGTTTGGGCTATTGTTGGTATTATGAATCCGTTGAACTTTGAACGGTATTTTGGGAGTGCGGAGATGTGATAGTTTTTTGTTTTGCTGCGTATCTACATCTAGTAAGTACAGTCCGTGAGCTCCTGGAACGACATTCGGGTTTGTCTTGCTGTCTCACTAACTCTTAACTCTCGGTTGGGGCTGTTGTTGTCCTATGCGTCAAATAAATGTATTTTCTTTCTTTCTTTTCTTTCTTTATAGGTTTGATATTCAAATCGGCCGATAGTACCCGACATTCGAATGCCGTTTTAAGAACTGACGGACTGTTAGCGCCTATGTTTGTGTTCGATTATAAATATTAGTTCAGCGCTGCATCCTCGACATTTCTATTTCACAAAAAAGTCCACTATTCAATGTACGAACTAGTTTTTAATGATTCTAGCTTCCAAAGTCTTATTCAAGTTCAAGTCAAAGTTTAGTGTTTTAAATTATCAGCGAGTACAACTTTGTCATAATCGTATAGGAATGGTCCTGATTTTTGAAAGTATATAAGTCGGAAGTGGTGTCCGATCATTTGTCCAAGAAATGTTTGACAAATGCGTTCGACAAACAATTCATTCGACAAGCCATTAATTAATAATTTCTAAACCGTAAACTTTTTAAAATCGAGTAATTATTTGACGTGGCTCACGGTTAGCTTATGTTTGATTTATAACTTTACAAAAAAAATATGTTAGCGGAGAATAAAATCTGACAGAAGCGTTGTTTTTGACGGAGTAGAAAAAAATTTTTTTTTGAAAGGCAAGCGAGCATCACCCATGGACACCCGCAACACTAGAGGGTTGCAGATGCGTTGCCAGCCTAGAGGCCTAGGATATAATACTTCTTTTGCTAGTAATTTCACGTTGTCCTACTCTCCACGTAGTGTAATAGTACTTCTTGTAAAAATAGTAAGATAGGATAAGAGAGGCTCTCTCCCCCGACCTCTTTCCGCAAACTATCTATTACCTACTACCCGCCAAGTATACCAATATTACGGAGCTACCGGTTTTTAACACACGATTGCGCTGTTATCGTGTTTTGATTGATTTAATATTCTGGGTTACATAAGGCGCCACATCAATAGTAAATAACACGTTACCACAGCGACGGCCTTAAACTGGATTAAGCCGTTTATGAATATCAAATCAGTTAAGTATGATATTTTTAATACAAGGAAGGTAAACAAGCAAGGTGTGTGTATGTCTGTTAAATAATTAAAATGTACCTATTGTATATGACAAATACTTAAGTATTACGAGTCCTTTCACTCGCCCAATGACAAGTCATCATTAATTTACTGGTCACAGCATAGTATTCTAAAGCGCTTTTGACCACCCTGCATTATGTCTGATGTTTTCCAACGTGTCATAACACGTACATACATATATATATCATATCTTTATCCCTTACGGGGTAGACAGAGCCTAAGATAACAAACCTTAAGGCCCGTTTAGCATGATTAAGGGCGTATAGCTGGAAAGGGAAATCGTAATAGTGATAAGTTGCTAGCGGCATTGCCTATAAAGTGATTCCTAAGATTTTCGCCCATTCAATCGATGGGCTTTTATCATCTGCGCGGGAAGAGAAGCAACTGGTATAATATGGTCTGGGAGTAAAGAAAAGCATACTGCACATAAGCTTACTCAAGAAGTCCGTCATGTCATTTGTTTTAGTTCGTTTTAACACTGTTCTTAACAGCTCGCTAAAAACAAATGCAGCGGACAAGACAATACCGGCGCTCGTATACTCGTAGGTATGTGAGAACATTACCGGGCGGCGTTCTCACGCGTGGCACGATGGATAAACAAAAACGCCCACCGACTGTCGTCTTTAATTAATGGTAATGAAGCGATTATGCGCGCGAGTGATTTATATGGTACCGTTATGCGGATTGACCTCTGTGTGTGCGGCGGTTTAAGTGCCATGATTAAGTCTAGGCTCGCGCTATTAGCTACGAGTATATCCAAGAAGTGAGCTTAACACTGGCGTTTGTCATGAAGTAACAACATTATATCGCTTGTACAATAAGTGTGTGTAAAAGAGATGGATGCTTTATATTAGTTTATATCCTTGGTGAAATGTTAGTCTACCCTCTAGGTGAACATGCAAAACTAATTAGCAGTTAGACAGAAGTTAATTTTAGTAGCTTTTAAGTGGGATTTTATGAGTAGGATGGTTATTGTTAAATATTAAACTAGATTAACTTGCGTTATTATTAGGTAAGCGCATCAAGCATGTTGAAAAAATATCGATACGTCGATATATCGATAGTTTTAGCTTATATATCGATTGTATTACGATCCGATTCATCAATATATTGATACAAAAGATTCAATAACGAAAATCGTATCAAAAACTTTTTTTTATTTTGTATATCTAGCAAAATATTTAGCAAAACCAAAGCTGTAAAAAAATGGAACGAACGAAAAAAAATTACTTCTACCTAGTTACTATTGTCTATGCCTTACATTATTATTAGGTACCTATTACTGAGCCAGACTGAAGTAAATACATCGTTATTTTAAAAACGAAATTTTTACTGGTATATCGAGTTCGATATTCATAATTTTTTCAAACATCGATACATCGAATATCGATGTTTTTTCGCTGTCAAAATCCCAAGTGAGCTTGGCAGTAGTTTCGTTGTAAATTCATACTCTAAGTTTGTGCTGTAAGAACGATATTAGTGGCGCCATCTATGAGTCTGTATCAGACTTATAATTGCGGCGGGAAGAATACTTCTCGCGGGGTTATTTTAATATCCGGCTATATTTCGCAAAGATTTTTATTACATAAATGGTGTAATTAAAACTGGGATAATTTATTTATGTGAATTTATTATTAATAAAGTAAACGGAGGTAACAGGATGCGCACTGTAAAGTCAGGGGGACTACTTAGCTTATAGTGATATGCGGTATAAAAACGGTATAATTCAAATTGAACTTCCTTTTATTTTGTACTTAACGTAAATACTGCAATATAATAAGGCAATAAAAATGCAAGATGTTGACACAACCTGGTTTACTGGCTAAGGCTTAGCCTAGCTTAGCTGCTAAGCTGTTTGTAGCCACAGTAAGTACTATCGTAGGTATGTCAATACAGGCAACGTATAGAAAAGTACATACATGTTAAACATACAAAACTCGAACGCAATCATTCGTATTTTGCTCCGGCCGAGGATCAAACTCGGGACCTCGGGCATCATAGCCAGATTCACTAAATCCTAGGCTACGTATTCGGTCATGAAACCAAAATTTGGCAAACTATTAACATTACATAGTTTTACAACTACGTACCTAATCTAACGCAGATAAGCTGAGCGATTATGTTTTGTTTTTTTTTTTTAAATAAACAAAATTGCTGAAAATATTACTAAAAAATGATGAGTTAGTGAAATGATTCGTTAGTCAATTTCGTTTCGTGAAATTTTGAGTCCCCTCTTAAATAAAAGAATTCGTATGCTGTGTGAACTGAGCAGCAGTATATATTCAAACACGAGTGCAAGCAGGAATAAGTAATCGGTATGCGTCGTGAGTCACAGGGTCAGAATGTCATTGTTTGGTCTAGGGAGTTCAAACTCTCCTTATTATAGACATAATACATTTATGTGCTGGAACTGCACCTTATTAAAACAAGTGACACATTTTGGACGGTTTCTAACGTCTCGCTGGAAAGGTATATCAAAAATGTTTGCAAAAATTAAAATTAATAGAAGAGTAACTCAATTAAAATTACTTTGCTTTAAAGTCCAGGTGCAGACACAGATATATTTTTGAAACTTTTGCAGTAACTACTAAATAGTCTTTTTTATTTTTAATATGTAATAATAAATTTAGAGATTTCGTTTTTGGCTTGGGTATTTAAGAGACGATTTATTTTAAAAATATAGGCTCTACCTGCAACTAGTAGGTTAGGTACATACTTTAAGTCGTTATGACGCCAAACCACGTGCTGGTGAAACTGCAAGTTATCATCAATTTTACTGTTAAATACTGGCCAAAAACATTCCAATACCAAAAGCTAAGACCCTCAAATCTTAGAAAAAGACGCGCTACCTGCCTCAGAAAGGAACGCAACGGCCATTTAAGCCGTCCGATTTTAGGTCCGTGCCATTTATAAGAAAGTTTTTTTCCCGCCTTTTGTCTAAATTTTTGAAACACGCCGCCAAAGACGTAGCGGTACGGTCAAGAGCGAGATCAAATTAATATTGTATTAAAGATAGTACCACAATAACAGAAGGTAAAATTACAAACAATGAGGGTAATTTGTGAAGTCGCATTGTTTGTAAATGGGGTGTTTACATAGCGGCTGTCTGGATATTAGTTTGAAAATAATAGACAGCATTACGGGGCAATAAAGTAAACAGTTGAGTGTAAAACTAGCGGTAAACTATTGTATATTTATACGTTTGACGGCACCTTTGAAGTTTTAACATTTTTACGGTATTTTTGCACAAGTTTACCTATATAAAAAAAGCAGAGCTTACATGTGTGTATGTAGAGGGTGCGGAGCATTATATTTTTAGGCATCTGCTATATTAAGTAAATAATTTCAAAAAGTAATCGACTAACTTCATCATAAAGCTAAGAAAAAGTGCTAATGTAAATTGCATTCCCTTGGATAGACGAGGCGTGCTTGAAACTCGATCGGCGGGCCACACGTGCTCCCGCGCATGAATGGAAGGGCGGAGGGTCGCGGGGCGCGGGCGGGGGCGAAGGCTTTTTTCAGGCAGTGCTCTCCAAGACGCAGTTGTGGTCGCACGTTCCGTTGCCGCGTTACGAAGTTTACTTTCGACGACGCGTTGTCGAACTTATGTTTTTTTTGTATGGTGATGTTAAGTGAATTTTGAGGTGAGTTTTATTTATGAAGCGCCGAAAGGTTTAGTTGTTAAGTCTGTTGTTGTATGTCTAATTTATTGTGTTACTCGTATTTTTGATACAGTCAGTGAGGAATTTTCTTTATAAATGACAATATTTTTTGGTTTTAACGTTCCGTATCTTTTGTTGTTAGGAAATAAAATGTCTTACGACCCTGCCCCGCTGTCTAAGACAGCGAAATACAAGAAGATCACAAAGCCGCTGCTTGAACGCAAGCGCCGCGCTCGCATCAACCGCTGCCTCGACGAACTGAAAGACCTCATGGTTGGAGCTTTGGAGGTAAGAGAGAGACTTTTCATGTGTAGTCTGTGTGTTCCCGACTGTTTAAATACATGTTGCGAAACGTGGAGCTAATTCCTACTATTAAATCTTTTATTTTATTTATGTAGGTCCTGTTTAGGTCAGTTTATTGTAACTTTTTATTACTTTCAATGGCGTAAATGAAATTAGTCCGTCGACTTTCATTAAGACAGGCGCACTAACATTTTATTTTTAGTAAACACAGCAATTATCATAAAGTAAATTAGTACCGGATGCCCTATACGAGCGCCATAGTCATTTACTGATCATCAATGTTCAACTCGATGCATCATTCATTCACGCCTTTTATTTTTATCACGGCCAGTCGTCCTTCGGTTTGTCCGAAGTGAAACTGGATATAAAAGTACAAGTCCCATTAAAGAAACAAGAGTGCAGCTTACAGTTATAATAATGTGACGTTCGCCCTCGCGCATCGTGAGAACCGAGCCCTGCACCTGCCCCGACTCATCGCCTTTTTATTTTGCCCACAGATCGATGACGACAACTTGAGCAAGTTGGAAAAGGCGGACATCCTTGAATTAACTGTTAATCACTTAACAAAGTTGCACAGCCCGAAGGATCCGGTTCTGGAAGCTAAGAAATTCCAAGCGGGCTTCGGACAATGCGCCGCGGAAGCGTGCCAGTTTATCATGTCTGTTCCCGATCTGGACTCAAAAGTCAGCCAGAACCTAATCAGCCATCTATCAGGGTTGATTACATCGCAGCCGCTCACGATCCAAGTGCCCGAACGCCCGCAGTTCTCACCCCCCACATCTCCATCTTCAGTCGTCTCCGACCGCCATCATTATTACAGCGATCACGACCGGTCATCATCGGATGCGGAAGACTCGGTCTATTCCGGGGAATCTACTTCAAAACGATGGAACTCGAGACCCGCAAGGCTGCCACAAAAAACCTCGCCTATGTCCGGTTTGCTTACGACAGTTGACAAACTGCCTACCGCGCACTATAATACCCCAGAACAATTGAATGGCCCGAACGGACACAGAAGCGGTGCTTACTTCAATAGAGTCCCAGCAGAAGCTAAAGATGTGATACTACAAAAAATCAGACAGCATATAATGGACAAACGGGGGAATGACCACGTCGATGTAAATGTACTCGCAGAGCCCGCCGAGAGATACACGCACAGAGATGACGCGTACAGAGGTGACTACGCATGCCAGTACCCAGCGGGAGTCCCGAACAACGAGACTTTGGACCTCAGAAAAGTGAGGTCACCGACAAAATCGGCCCTCAGAGCGAGCCCGCCAGAAAAACCCGTCGCATACCGCGAGACAAATCAATTAGATACGACTCCTTCGACTGAAAACAAAGTTGAGGTGACGGTCAATCTTCCGGAACAATGCCAATTGCCGATGGATTACAACAACTTGCCGCCTAAAAAGAAAAGGAAGCTGATTGAGTACCAGGAGTACAAAAAACAAGAGGAGGCGAGGCGGTTGGCCGAGGGTTTTTATGAGAAAAAAAGGTATGAGGGACCACCGGGGGACGAGATGGACGCGAGCAAGTGGCGCCCGTGGTAGCGCCGCGCCGTGCCATCTCACATTGTGATATTAATAGTCTCTTCCATGACAAAGCTTTAATTTGTTTTAATTTATTTACGTATGTTATTGTACTGTAGGAAAGTTCCCAGTCGTGCCTTAGCTGTATTTTATAATCTACCTGCGTTAATTGATTGGTAAATTGATATTGTATAAGTCAGATTGTTTGAAATTATTTATGTGCCATTTGTTTTGATCTCGTTGTCTTCCTTCATGTAGAGGTTAATTAAACTTGCGAGAAGTTTTCCAAGTGCCCTTTGACTTATATGCCTAGGCCTACTTAGTCTACTTAATTACTCACACTATTACTTCATTATGTATGAGCTATGTATCAACTTGTACTATGCCATGTGGGTACTTGTTATTTTTAGATGTGGTTTGTAAACGATATCATTTTATTGTTTATGCAACTATTAAAGTGAATAAGACTACCAATAGATCGTGTTTAATTTCCTTGACATCCCACTAAAAGTTAACAATACACTCTGAGTAAGAAGACGTCAATGAGTAGATGAAAAGGAACGTTACATTATGGAGTCCGATTTTTGAAAGCACATGTAAAAATACCACTCGAAAGTGGTGAAAAATTGTGCTGAATTTGAAATAGGAGTAGCAATCACAGCTCTCATTTATCTTGTGACCTAGTCAAAACTTTGATAAGAGCTGAAGTTTTGGAGATATAAGCTGATTCATACCACTTTCGAGTGATGAGCATTCAAAAATCGGGCCCTAGGTGACTAGATAATTTGAGTTTTAATTTTCGTCTAATCTATCGTATTTCAAATTTGCATAGGTAATTTATCACCACTTTCGAGTGGTATTTTCACATATTTGCTTTCAAAAAACAGGCCTATGCCCATATTTACATTTCATACTCCAGCATGTCCACAATGTGGCAGTTGGCTAAATGTTTTTTGAACATAAAATTTCACTGCGAATACGAAAAACGAAAGCACCGTAAAAAATCAAGTAATTAAGTAGGTAGGTACCTACCTACTGACTAAGTAGGTATACAATTTATAGTAGTCACCAGTGGGTAATGTCACCTCGAAACTTTTGCTAAAACTTCTTTGTAATAAGGCAATTAAAAATACTATTAAAATTGACCTAAGTTTGCTGTGTTCAAGATTATAACGCACAAAACTTTCAACTTATTCAGATTACCTACATAGTACCTAATTGCTAAAAGCCAAATACCTACAGCGGCACTAAACTTCAATTAAAGGTTGAACTTAAGATCCCAAGAGCGATAAGACGTAAATCCACATGTATAACATATACCTTAGCATATCGATAAACATATTTTATGTTTGTAAATAAAAGATTGCAAATGTCTTATTTTTAAAAGTTCAATTAGGTACTTGTAGTGACCTCTTTTGTCAACATCCTGTAAAGTATATGAATAACGCCATCTGTGTATATCTTCTTACAACAAACATGACCGCAGTAAGATAGTAAGCGAGTAGCGCGCTTAAATATTAGTTATGTGAATTATTATTATGATGATGCGGGCGATGCTGTTGTTTAAAATTACCGATAGAGGTCAGCGCAGCTACAATGAGCATTATGTTATGTTAATTACTAGCTGTTGCCCGCGGCTTCGGTTTCGTTCCAGTTTTTTTTTTTCCAAACAATTTTTCAGGAGGACCTTCTCCTGACAGAACGACACATCAAAAAAGATTAGCGGAATTGTCCCAGTTGTTTACGTGTGATGCCGTGACCAAGAAAAATAGGAATTCATTTTGTATAATGTAATGTTTACTTACAGTTCATGAGTTGACTTACTATTATAATATCTACCAAACACATGGTAATTTGATACTACAAGTACAACTTGTGTAAAAGCGCCATCTGACATTTATGTCTCACAACGACGATGTTACTCATAGGGCAAGTTTGAAACAATATATAGACGGCTCGCCTAAGAGTTCTACTCAACGCTAGATGGCGTTAAGAAAACGATGCATCGGAGGCGCCTGTTAGGATGGTGTTTACGTCATGTTCTACTCCCCAATAGGTGTCGCTAACAGTACTATATTTCGTGATACGTTTCCATGGTACCATTTTCTTATTTCTACATTTTAATGTTTCGTCTCTTAGTGTATTTCATCAGAAGCTTAAAATATTAGTCTTGTTAACATAACTAGTATTTTATTTTTTTATTTTTGCATTTTTTGAAAATTATTTATTAATTATTATGGTCGTTTGTAGCTAGTAATCATGCCAGATAACATACTCGCTTAAAATTTTAAATTAAATTGAGTAAAACGGGTAGGTACTAAAAGATTATAGCTCTAAATTCTAAATCCTTTTCTCAACTAGCCGAAAATTCATATAGTTAGAGAGGTATTTTTTGGGACAGTAGGTACTTACATCAGTTTTTATAACTTTAGAATAAGTACGTATTGTATGGGAATTCATACCTCGTAAGTCCCGACATTTTATAAATCGCGTAGCGCTTAAGACCGAGCCACCGAATCGATTAAATCGATTTAATTTCATCATATTTAAAGTAATTTTTTCAATTAACATAATTTGTACTTCATAAACCTAGTACATTCGGCATTTATTCTTGCTATTAATTTGTACTCGAGGAAGTACGCGAGTCCAAACGAGAATAAAAAAAAACCGACTTTCCGTCCGGCTGCCAAATATTTAAAAAAAAAAGCAATATAATTATAAAGTTAAAAATAACAATACAATGATTAATAATAATTTAAAAGAGACATTTGTAGTAAGGTGTGATATTTTCTAAATAAGATAATTCATACGTTATATGTTCTTGTTCACATCAACAAAAACAAACATCGTATATCGTGCAATGGAAACGTGCCGCTCGTAGTAAAATAGTGGTGAGTGGGGCCGTCTGGAAGGGCGCGAAATCAGCAGCTTCATTCATTCATTGGCGCACCGCCAGGCGGCCGGTCGCGAGCAGAACAAACGACGCGCGCGAATCTCAACGAACTTTTTCGACGTTTAAAAATTAAGCGAGTTTGACAGTTTGTCTTTTGACACGTGAATTGATATTTGGTGGATTGTTTTGTGTGACAGTGCGTTGTTGGTGTAAAAATGGTTGTTTGGAGTGTGATCTGAAATGCTTTTGGGGGAGCGGTCTCCGGCACCCCGGGTGGTGGCCGGCTTGAGGAAATTACGGCCTGAACTTACTCCAGGGCCTGTGCCTACCCCCACGGATCCTAACCTTAGGATATCAGGTTAGTTCTTGCGTCTTGCGTCAGTCTGTAGCGCACCCCGTTTCTGAACGTAGAAACCTTCCTACCCGTTTTTTTCTCTTCCACTATCACTACATAGTATAAGTATAAAACAAAGTCTATTTCCGCTGTCTGTCCCTATGTATGCTTAGATCTTTAAAACTACGCAACGGATTTTGCTGCGGTTTTTTTAATAGAGTGATTCGAGAGGAAAGTTATATTATGTACCTATAATACGTAGACGAAGTCTTGGGCAGAAGCTTTATTTATAAAATTAAATATACTTAAATAAAGTTTCATGAATAATAAAATACTTTTACCTTTTAGCTTTTAACAAATCGCACTAGCAAATAACATTATAAATTTACAATGCATAAAACTGGCTTCACATCAGCGGGTATTTTTTAATGTTGGCATAAAGTCGTAATGCTTTGGTTCATTTTGAATGAGTTTTCATTTAGGTACCAATACCTTGGTATTAATTATGTTTACACTCATACAAACTATATTCTGAGTTGTGACGGTTGTCGATGTTGGGAATAGAAGTAAACAATAAACAAACCAATCTTCGTTTCCATCCATTTATAGGTCAGTGGTCAGGCAGTCGCATGGCCAGAAATCAAATCAGAATTGACTTTTGATAACTTTGTTTTGATAGGTACGTTTAGGCGCCAGTTAACTCTACATATAGCAGGTAGGTAGGTACGTACCAAGTTAGGTACGACCCGAATATTTTAAATTATTAGGTATGTGCTTATGTTACGGTATTGTTTGTTTTATATAGGTACTATTTTATTAAGAAAATTAGAAACATGCTTAGCTTATCTAATTTTTTTGGTCTGATTTTTGGATCAATTGGACACCCTTTTCTATATTGACACCTGAGTTTTTTTAAATTAGATTCTACTATTTGGATTCTAGGTATGTACTAAATACCTACCTACCTATGTAGGTATGTGTGTAGTGTGTTGGTTTCCCCTAGCTAAATAAATACTTACCTAGATAGTTATGTTACGATTTTTGAAAAGTATCTACCTACCTAATACCCACGTAACGTACACTGAGAAATATGAGAGCGCCAATGAAAAAGATAACCAAAATGGTACAGTTTAATTCTTATTTTCCATTTTAATGAACTAAAAGTTTAGAAGAAAGTGCTGCCTAATTTGATTTCTGCTCTCTATTGTGGAAATGTAAGTGCCAATAAACAATGTAACATCTTTCCTCTAAGAGTATACAAATTGAATCTTCCTCAAAAGGTCCGTAAGTCAACGCAATAACCTTATTGCCAACATAAACAATATTAAGAAGCAACAATACAGGCTTTCCTTCGTAACAACATTTACGTCGCCCCGGGTCGTAAGTAGCAATTTACCGAAGGCTACACGAGCAGAAATTTTCACTTCCTGGCTAGGGGATGACGTAAATTTGTGTACACACCTCGGGCAGTGATAAAGAAAGCCTCAGGGCGCATGCTTATCTCCCTCGCCTTATGCTCGAGCGAGAAGTTCCTGCCATCTGAGGAATTCCCTGTTATGTACTATTGTGTGCGTGTTAGTTGGTACATACATACCGTCACGCCTCTTTCCCACAGATAGGCAGAGTGAGTTGATACAATTTTAATTTATGAATTTACTCGCACCACACGCCTTTTCGCTTGATTTCTGATTTATTTATAACAATGTTGTGCCAGTAATGACCAAATACCTTTTTATTATTAGCCTGGATAAGTCCCCACTGCTGGGCTAAGGCCTCCCCGCATTTTCTCCACTCGCCTCGATATTGAGCTTTGTCCGATGCGTCTAGGTCAGGGGTGGCAAACCTTTTTTGGTGGACGTGCCATTTTTTCACAAATAAAGTAATATTTAGCTCTGACCTGTCATCAAAGACCCTGTTGTCTTAAGAGTGTTGTTATTTTACCATCATAATGACCACTTTGCACGTTTTCCGGCCTATTTCATAATAAAAGAATCTTAAGTTGGTGATTTAATGGACAAAAATAAACCTTTTTTATTATTGGCGTGCCCAAATTATTTTGAAGCGTGCCAACAGTGGCACGCGTGCCATTGGTTCGCCAGCCCTGGTCTAGGTCATCCCGCCAGCGCCTAACATTCAATTTTAGTAATTATTACTAGGTTTTCTTAAAAAGCACTGAACATGAACAAAAACTACTAGGTTTAACCTAGACCTAGGTGTAGTCAGCCAAACAGCCGTAGGCCACTGTAAACTTTTTCACAAACGTCGGAGTACTTCGACACTGACAGAACAAGCGGACTTATTGCGATGAGGTTCCATTTGGTTGACCGTAGCTACCTACGTATTCCTATTTGCATCTCACCTGGCACTTCCCTTCTCATAGCGAGGTAAATTCCGTACCACACTGATTACCTATGTACAGTCAAGTGTAATAATATGTATCTAGACAAAGTTTCAAAAATAAGTACCATACGCTCTTACTCCAGCTTAATAAGATCGTTGGCCATTATTTTTGAGAAGTTCCTATCGATACTTATTTTTGCACTTGACCGTACATCCAATTTCGCACATGAATTCCGAAAAACTCACGAGGTATATTAACAAATCCTTACTTATTTCCCAATTCAGATAAAATTTCGACAAAGTTTACTACTGCTTGTTTTTAGTTACCTTTAATTTTTGTATATTATCTTGGAAACGTTGATTTGGTAATTAATTACAAATAGTCATAATAATTGTGACTGAGCTGGCTGACCTCAAATCTAAACTGTTTGTGGTGACTGATGACATGTTTTTTTCTTGGTAAAATCTTTAATTCTTCATTCATAGAACTTCATGAGTCACATTCACATTACAGATTAGAAGATAAGTTTTTTGAACCGATAAAGAAACCTTAGTTTATCATTTATCAAACCCATTAAAATCATAAAAGTTATAAAAGGATAATCTTTCGCAAATATGTTTGTATTCGCTAATATCAACAACAAAATACCTACCTAATTTTTGTTTATATTTTATTATGCTGTAGAACAACGTTGGTAAACAATTATGAAGAAATAGCTTGACTATGCCAAAGTTCCAATAAGTTTTCCACCAAAATCTTAGGAATCATGTTTAAGCGATGCGACTAGCAACCCATCATTATTTTGATACCTATTTTCGCCTAAACGCCCACAATTATACTAAACGTGGCCTTTACTCCTTGTTTCCTTCGGCTCGGTCTACCCCGTAAGGGATAAAGACGTGATTTATTGATGTTTGTTTTGCATGAATTCTGAGATCTGTGATCCCAATTAAAGAGGTAGTAACACATATAGAACGAGTATGTGTGTGTACAGTATATCGTGCAAAGATGTTTTGATCAAAAGATCTGGCTGCCAATGCAAACTGACGGGGTGAGGGACTCTGCACATTTAAAAAATAAAAACGACCAAGTTCCGATACCATTCCAAATTGAACCGTAAACCCGAGTAATAAAGTTCATAATGTACCTAGGTAACGATGAATTCGGCTTTTTCTTTTTTTTCTGTATGCGCTTCGCAACTTCGCATTTCACTGGCCAGTCCCGCATAATGTCAATGTCAGCTGTTTTTTAGGGTACCGTACCATAAAGGAAAAAAAGGAACTCTTTGGGAGTCATTTCATTGCCCGTATATCTGGCTGGGTAATTAACTGTCTGCCACAAATAGTTTGTCAAAAATGGGGGCTTTGAGGTATCTAGTTTAAATTAATATCAAATACTACATAATATGAATTAGCAGTTCCGCATTCATGAGATAAATAGGTAGGTATAACCTTTTGAAAGTGTTAGTACCTATTTTCTTCATAAAAAACCGTGGATTAACCTACAGAATGCTATCGGATACTTACTTCTCGATCGCATAGAATAAAATTAAGATTGGCAAGAAGTTAGGCCGTTGCATTGCAATGCAATAAAGGAAAAAATATAAATAACATTTGTTTCCATTTGTAACAAAGAAAAGTCTGACTTATTTTTTCTTGTCTTTGCGTTTCCCTATTAAATAGCAAGATATTTTTTTCCCTTGGAAAAACAACAAATTAACAACATTTTTGGCATTACTGCCTGCCAGTGAATTAATCCAAATAACAGATTAATTATTTCGACAGTAAAAAAAATGCCTAGGCATTGACTAACAGTTAAAGCTAGATATCTTCGTTTACGCAAGGCTGGTGAATCAGAAATACGATAGGCGACTCAATTGATAAGGAATTTCTGCAAAACTAGCTATCCATACTTAATCCGGTTTATAGACGTTACTTACAATTTCATAATAACAAACTTGCTTTTTTTCTTGCGAAAAGATACTAAATTCAACTATATAGTTTAGGTTAAGTTAGGGTCTTTAGTCTTTTAAGCTTTTTAGTATGTGGGCATTTTCAAAAAAACATGTACCCTTGAGTTTTTTTTCAAAATGATGACATTTTGGGTTTTTCTGAATCAGATCCGAATTATTAGCACTATTTATTTTCGTAAAGAAAAAATGTGTACATTGGTTTTTTTGTCACTTTTGTGACACTATTTTCATACGATTTATATGGGGCGTCACAAAACTGACACGAAAAAGTTGTATGGGAAATTAAGGTAATCTTGTTGGAAAAAGGGTACACGTTTTTTTGAAAATGCCCATGTCTACTCTCTATACTCTGGTTTTTGTTGCCCTGTCACTCGTTCGAAGGTTAGCTGGAAGAAATATCTTTAAGGGATAAGTTCTACTTACTAATCTCTTAGCTTTAACTCAGTGTTTCAACTTAATGCAGTAATTGACCTCATTCAAAATTTCAAAATTCTTCGAACCTCTGTCGTAGAATATTGTAAGAAAATAAAACAAATACTCAAATTAAATGCGTTATGGGTTAACTTTAACTTTACTCTGGACCTCGGACATACCTGATAAGGGCCTCTAAGGGACTCTAGTTAGTGTTAAAAAGTCGAGAAATACAGATATACGTCTCGAACTTTAATGTCTCAATTATTATGGGATAAGTACTACATAAGTAAAATAAGAGATAGTCTTCACAGTGTAGCAAGTTACTATGTAGAAGTGTCTTCGGCTGGAGCAAAACAGCTGTCAAATGAAATGACTATTGTTGACAAAACACAGTGAGAATGAGAACCGGCTCTGAATCATGTTATTCAACAAAAAATGTTAAATTAAGTAATTGAATACCAATTTGACGTAATATGTGTCAGCAGATAACTATTGTGTATGAAACTAGGCTAAGCTAACCAGTGGCGTAACTATAACGTCTGGGGCCCGTGGCAAATTAAATATAAAGAAGTGCATCAGCGTCCCTTCTGTGCTATAAACCAAGCCAGTTGGAGGCCCCGTAGAGCTAGGGGCCCGTGGCATTTTGCCACCCCTGCCACTATAGTTACACCACTGAAGCTATCTATCTATCTACAGCCATTGTCCGTCCACTGCTGGACGTAGGCCTCCTTCATATTGCGCCAACTTTCGCGATCCTGGGCTTCCCTCATCCAGCCACTGCCAGCTGTCCTCCTAAGGTCATCCGTCCAACGCGTCGCAGGGCGTCCCACAAAACGCTTTCCCAAACGTGGTCTCCGCTCTAGGATACTTTCAAAGTCGCCCAGCGTGCTATGGAGAGGGCTATGCACTGAAGCTAACCAAAGAAATTAAACACGGTCTGTATATTGCTGGCTTCGCTTTAATAATATTTGTAAACATCTCTTAAGAGGTCATGGTCACAGTCATAGTAGATATCAAAACAACGATTTTGCGTGTCACTAATATTTAATCGTGTGCTTACCAGAGTATCAGGTTTCTTTTATTTACATACATACATAAATCACGTCTCTATCCCTTACGGGGTAGACAGAGCCTAAGGTAACAAGACCTAAAGACAACGTTTAGCATTATTATGGGCGTATGGATGGAAAGGGGAATCAAAACAGTGATGGGTTGCTAGCCACATTGCCTATATAACATGTTCCCTAAGATTTTCGCCAAATCGCTCGATGGGCTTTTACCATCTGCGCGGGAAGAGAAGCAACTGGTACATTCTATGTTTTTTCTTTGGTCCCAGGCCAGCATGGAAGAATGTATTAAATGTATTAAATCATTCTAACGGCGAGCGTTAGCTATCGCATAATAAGTCAAATAAATTTAGAAAATACATACGTACGAGTACATATATATCACGGCTAGACAGCGCCTAAGGTAAGAAAACCTTAAAGCAACGTTTAGCATGATTAAGGGCGTATAGGTGGAAAGAGAAATCAAAATAATGATGGGTTGCTAGCTGCATCGCCTATAACATGATTCGTAAGACTTTCGCCTATTCCCTCGATGAGCTGTTACCATCTGCGCAGGACGAGAAGCAACTGTTGAATTCTATGTTTTTTACTCCCAGAGCATGGAAGAAAATACATCAGATAATTGCTCCACTTGACACGTTTGCGACAAAAACTGAATTGCACTATGTTCATTCAGCTTTCCCATTTAAGTTTATATAAGTTAATCCTACATAGTATTTGTTTTTATAGCAGTATTGCTTAGCGAAAACTAATCCAGTGGGTAGGACGCTTGGCGCGTAACTATAGCCTTGCAGCGTGGGTTCAAAACTGTGGGAACACTAAAAACTTATTCGTTATATAAATAAACTAGCGACCCGCCCCGGCTTCGCACGGTATATTGTGCATGTACTATACATATAAACCTTCCTCTTGAATCACTCTATCTATTAAAAAAACCGCATCAAAATCCGTTGTGTAGTTTTGAAGATATATCTAAGCATACATCGGGACATGGGGACAGAAAAAGTGACTTTGTTTTATAATATGTAGTGATGATGATGATAATATGTAGTCATAGTGATAGTGAAGTGATGATTTACTGATCCAACATATTTGATTGTATTCCTTTCAATTCTGGTCTCTTTCGAGGAAGACCGGTGACCTAAAGACACTTTTATCAACTCCATCTCTTTTCCAGGTGTTCTCCGCCAGTTCTACAATGACGACAACGAGTCGTGGGCATGGGTCCGGGTGGCGGTCCGCGGGGGCTGCCTGCTGGCGTGGCGCGACGGCACCCTCCCCAGACGGCCAGCCGCCAGTCTGCCGCTGCGGCACCTTCACCTCCGACCCGCCCCAGCGCTGCCCAACGCTTTCCAGCTGTCCAGATTGCGTGACGACGCTGCCGTTGCCACATTTCAGGTAAATTTGAAACTACTCCTGTACTGATCAACAAGCTGAGGATCTGTAGTCTTACGCCCTTATTCATAAACGCTCTGTAGGCCTCTGCTAACTTAGCAATCGTTTGTCCTTATCGGTCACTTTGACATTTATCTTTCACAGACAAGGACAAACGATTGCTAAGTTAGCAGAAGCCTATAGAGCGTTTATGAATAAGGGGGTTATTGTCTAACTCGCTCACAATCGCTATCGTGTTCATTTTGACAGTTCTTGTATGAATGTGACAGCTGGCTGATTCCGATGCCAATTGTCAGCCCATACGTGAACTGTCAAAATGAACACGATGGCGATTGCGAGCGAGTTGGGTAATAAGCCTACTGGTTACGGTCGAGTGCTTAGAACAAGTGAAGATCGAATGTTGCGTAGGTGTAAGTACTGGTAGCGAAGTATTTTTGACACTATTTCTAAGACTCTCTGTAGTCTGTCTGACTGTCTGTCTGGCACCAGGCCGTATCTCTTGAACCGTGATAGGTAGCAAAAAAAATCACAGATGATGTTATTTCTGTTGCTGCTATGACAATAAATACTATAAACAAAATATTTTTATGCCTGTCTATGTAAGTCATTATTAAAAAATCACTTACCGAATTTGTACGGGAACTCTCGGTGCGCGAGTTCGGCTCGCACTTGGCCGGTTTTTTTAATCAAAACGTGCCTCGCTACGTGCAGTGATAGTCTGTTTATTTGCCTGAATCCGGATAATCAATAATAATCATCTGCAAGGTGTAACCGTATCTGTTGCAAGTAGGCATATTTTGTACAGTAACCAAAAACTCTAGTTTGGATTAAACTAAACTAGAGATAAACCAGAGATTGGATGCAATGGTGTAACAGGAAAGAGGAGGACTGAGGTGGAAGGTAGAATCCGATATGACTGTTCATTTTACAAACTGTGTAAGGAAATAACAAAATGTAATAACACATTCGCCGGGAAACCCGATTTCCTGGTGCGAACATTCGTATTTATTGATGGCGACATAAACCATAATTTCCTTCCTTTAGGTCAGTCGCTATTAAGACACTGGCTATTTATAACGACCTTGGAAACATACCGATGTTATTTAGCATTTAATTAGTCTTACAGTTATTAAAGAGACCTAACACGTGTTTATTTCAATGTATTTACAACAACAATGATATAATAAATTGTGCATGTCTTTTTAAATTGTCATACACAGGTATTTGTCGTAGTTACATACAAGTTTGAATTCATAACAAACTAGGAAGGTTTAATCGTATTCTTGGAATCCGTTGTACATACAACAATCTGTTATTTACATAACGTTTTGAATTACATCGCTTAGTGTCCAATTAAATACACGAATGATTGATTACCGAAAAAGGCACCTCCGTAGATTAACGATTTAATGTCAACAAATAGCGTCACAGGAACGTTTTCTTTGGAAAGGAAACTATCTGGCGTATTTCCTAGGGAACGCTCGTTTGGGACCGCAATGTACGGTCAAGTGCAAAAATAAATATCGATACGAACTTCTCAAAAAGATGTCCCACGACCTTATTACGCTGATGTAAGAGCGTGTGGTACTTATTTTTGAGACGTTGACTAGATACATATTATTACACTTGACTGTACCTAACGATCTCCAGCAAACCACGCGACGCCCGCGTTAGGTCTTTCTCGGCCTTTTGGTTGTACCTTGTGTAAAGATCTTGGACTAGAACCGAAAGAATTGTACAAAAATTCAAATGCTTTGTTCGATGCATTGCCAGTCACTGATAGGCACTTTACTTCAGAGGTCATTTTTCGCAACAAAAAGCATGTTAAAAAGTTGCGACAAATGTACGAGAGCCAGTAAATTGGCGACATTTGTTAGTTTTTGTGTACACAATGGGTATAATTAAGTATGTGAGTAGTCACGTACGGCCACTGGTCATTGTCTAGCGATGACAATGCTTTCATAAATAATTATCAACAGTTATTGTAGACGTCCACATGTTACGTGACCACAATACTAAGCATGAAATACTATAAATGCTTTTCGGGATAGAATTTGTAATCGATCTCAGCAAGCAGCGTTGTTATATCACGTGGTTTGTTTGTAGGGCTAAAATAAAAGCCAGTCATACTTGGGTGATGCATGGAACTTATTGATTTTCCAGTCGAACGGGTCTTATTTTTGGAATGGTTTTGTGGCTTCACACGTTGTATTGATTACCAAAGAGAAAACTAGAACACGTCAAATTTTACAGAAGTAGAACCTCCCTCTGCGGTTATATTTACATCGTTAGTAAATCAGTTAAAACCCTTAACGGACTTTGCATATCAACTTCCTTTTTAACTTTTTTCGAGGTCAATACGAAGTATCTTGCAAGACATTTGGGTCCCCTTTGAGACCCACCTTTCTCACGATTCGCTCTTTAATAGACCTCTATAAATAAAGAGCAACACCCGTAAATCAAGCTTTTGTACCGGGCGACCTTTTGATGTTACTATTACCATAAGAAGGGCTAGATGCGCGAAGGTGTTGACACGTAAAGGAAACACGTTCTAACAAAATACATCTCGAGCTTCTCTAGACATAATAGACTAAAAGCTGCGCATGGAATTACCCTCGCTGAGCCGAAGAACTTACTCTTAAACCGTAATTTAACGTTACTGACATTTGCATATGAATTTTACGACATTCGATATGCTAGACGCGCCTGATAATTACGACATTGTAAACAGCTGCCATCTCAAATTAAGCCTTTTATTATGAGAGTTAACGTAATCATTTTTGTTACAGGCTTGCAATGCGACGGAATACGCAAGATGGGTGCGCGCACTGTGTGTCGAAATACTCGGCCAAACGCCGCTCCCACAGGTCCGCTTTCTGGACGTGCTATCAGCCGCGGATACCGCCATCCGAGAACCAAAGAAGGAGGCCATGTTTCTGGATACCCCCTCATGCCCTCCTAGACCCCCGCCGCGAGCCCGCCGGAGACTCATCTCCTCTCCGGAGACGCAACTGCCGCGACGAGATCACTCACCCGCTGCGACAGACGAGGGCATCGTCGTCGAAGACGACGACTACGACTCATCGTCCGATCGCAGCCTAGATCTCTCCCTGTCTCTGTCCCTCGACGCCTTGAAGACCACAGACGTGGTCGATGCGCCAGTTAGGAAAGCGGAGGTCGTAAAATGCGACAATTGCAGCAAGTTAAGCGCGCCGCAACATCACACGTTGCCGCGCGCGGCGAGATCTGGCGAATCGGAGCAAGGTCGACATCGTTACCTAAAACGCTGGGAGGGGACGGCGGGGGGCGCGGAGCGGGGCCGGTACGCGCTCGAGGCGGCCAGGCGGAAAACTTCCTCCTTGGAGAGCAGAGCGAGGTCCTGCTCTCCGAACGCTCACGAGGCAGTCACTCAGTATGTTCCGGTGAAGCAACGGAGGGCATTGTTCGAGTCGTTGTCCCAGAGTGGGAGTAGTCTGGCGCGGAGTAGCGAGCAATTGGCGCGGCTTATCGTGGTGCCGGAGACGCCGCCGCGGCGGGCGGCCTCGCTGCACGACTTGCAAGCGCCGCCGACGCGCTCCGTCAGTGATCTGCGACAGTTCTTTGAAGCTGTGGCCCGCGGCTCGGGCTCCACGCCGTGCGCCTTCATGCAGCGGCACAGCGCGCCGCCCAACCCCGCCCCGAGGGGATTCACCTCCCTCACTTGCGCTTGACTCCCCGATCCCCCGTCTCCTGTTGTACATAGTTTGTAGATAAACTCACGGCGTTGATCGCCGGCCGTCTACTAAGTCGTTTGTTTTAAGACTGTTAAAAGTATTGTTATAGAATTACCTAATATAAATTAAATGAGATGTATCTATTATACCAATTATATTCTTTCATTTTTCACCAGTACTTTATCGAGAAAGAGCGTTTGCAAAAATGATAGGCATAATTCACGAAAAGTGATAGCTATACAAGCGCTTACAAACTATCTAGTTACAGTAGTTGTGAAACTATTACACCAATAACGACTGTCGAACATGCGAGAATTCTTTATTGTGTAACGCTCAATAAGCAGATAGGCGGGCTAGCCTGTATTCTGCAGCTGCGGTTTGCTCTTTGTCTATCGAATTTCTTCAACAAGGCTGGTTTGGAGCTCTTAATATTTCGACACCGTTCGAAATGTCACTCGCTGGGCTGCAAAGGTTATAGTCACGGGTTTCTACTCGTCCTCAGAGCGATATTTAGGATTGTTCACTTGCAAAACAGTGCCATCCGACGTACACGTTTCTCCTTTGTTATGAATTCCTTATTCATAATTTTACATTGTTTGAAAACAGTCACAAGACTCGTTGGTTTGTTATTGGACGTTAGTTTTACCAGTGATGTACTAGCTAGCCTTAGAAAAGGAGATGAAAGAATAGTTGACCTTAATTTGTGTTACGAAAAATTACTTGAGACATCTTGTATGTAACACTACCATCAAGAGTTAATCAACAATTTGTGCCAGCAATTAATGAGAGCAGAGGTTAGTTCGCTGCAAATAAATCCTCAATTAAGTCCAACCAGTCGTGGGCATGGTGTCCCTAATAGCACTCCAAGAATGGTTACGGCATTACAATATGCCAGCTACCAGCTATTATCTCTCATTATTGGTATACAACAAATTATAACTGCAGACATGTATACTACGCTGAGGAATTGCGAGTAGGTATCGGTCAAATTATTACTAAATAACTGTTCCTCGCGACTTCGTCCGCGCAGAGTTCGCTTATCGCTATCCCGCGTGAACTATGCTGTTTTCTGGAATAAAAACTTTCCTGTGTCCGTCCCTGGGACTGAAACTAACTGTATACCAAATTTCAATTAATTATCTATGTATTTTTAATGGAAGCGCGTCAATTTTACCTAATTAAATGCTTCAGTTGTTGTGAACTAAGCTGCATAAGTTATTATAGTTTTTTAACTATCCCACGGGAACTCTTTAATTTTCCGGGATTAATAGTATCTAAAATATTGACCAGGGATATAAAGTACCATCACGCAAAATTTCATTTGAATCTGTCCAACAGTTTTGGAGATTAGCGAACGCAGACATGGCTAAAAATTATAAAATCTACTTTTATCTGTTTTTTTATTCTCCCCTAATCTTTAGCACTTTAGTTTTGATGAATTTTTTTAATGTACAGACACGAACTTTTATATTGATTTATTATATTATTATGACAATGTATAGATAGAACAGACTCACAAATTACTTTGATATATGTTTACAAATATATTTAAGTAGGTATTTGTTTTCAAAATCTTTCTTGCTTTGATAGACTTAGCTGGCTCTTGTTTTAGGATTTGGTGCCTTGAGAAATCCTCAATCGCGTACTTATTATTTATTTTATTGTAGCTAATGTTTGTTGATTTCTTAATAGGCATGTTCACTTCAATAGTTAAACTTACTCGGTACTGAGTATTTGTGCATTTTTGAAACCTACATTATCCGCTCATTATGCTTCATCCCACGTACAATATTAACGCATTCTTGCAACATCTTATCCACCCATTACAATCACAATGCGTGATAGTTGAACAAAACACTAGCAATTAACTCATTACTCTGTTAGTGCAGATGTTGCCACATTTTGTTAACAACGGCATCAATTATGCTACGGGAGAAGTGGGCGTAGGGACCTACTAGATCTAGTAGCATTATATGCAGATACATAGTTAGAGCGTATAGTTGAAAAGTACCTACTTACGTATACTATACGCTACGGTACGCGACCCCAGGCGTTTATTACCCTTTGATAATGATATTGGCTTGCTAGGAATTTCCTGAAGTAGCTTAGACCACATACATACATACACAAATCACGTCTATATCCCTTACGGGGTAGACAGACCCTAAAGGTAACAAGACCTAAAGGCCACGTTTAGCATGATTGTAGGCGTATGTAGGTGGTAAAAGGAATCAAAATAGTGATGGGTTGCTAGCCGCATCGCCTATAACATGATTTCTAAGAATTTCGCCCATTCCCTCGATGGACATTTACCATCTGCGAGGGACGAGAAGCAACTGGTACATTCTATGTTTTTCCTTTACTCCCAGACCAGCATAGAAGTAATTCGGATTAATAAGTTAAGTATGTATATGAAAATTCGTCATGTGTATTATGTATGAACTTTGACTGATACTCGCAGACGGAAGGAGTGAAGCAAATTTTTTTTAAAGTGCTTATCCACTAAAGGCAGCCGCTTGACCCGAGGCTGCCTCTAATGAATAAGCTGTTTTAGGCACGCGCCAGCTGTAAATATTTTTGGTCTCGCTCGTCATAATCATTATAGAACTGACTTAATCTGATGATAGTACAGCTTTCACTGAAGTACGCTAATCAACATTATGTACCCTTATAAAAATAACCGCTCCTCGACTCACCAATTAGTTTTGTAAGTATTATTATTGTTTACAAAGTCGATAAACAAAGAGTCTTATTTATACTCCGATGGTAAACCAAGTAGTGTCAGGTTTTCAACAAACCACAAGCATCATCCGGGAGTGACCACACGATGCCATCTCAACTACCGGCAACCTTGTGCTTGACAAGGCAGTTCTCATGATTTAGGGACATTAGAGCGTCAGAGCGTTTGAAATGCGGGCCTATAGACGCATGTTGGGCATTAGCTGGATACATCGAGTGACTAACGTTGAAGTACTACGCCGAGCTGGGAAGAAACGCCAACTTATGCAGACCATCAAAAAGCGTAAAGCTGCCTACCTGGGCCACGTGCTTAGGCACGCCAGATACGAACTCTTGCAACTAATAATGATGGGCAAAGTAGCAGGCAGAAGGAGCCGTCGGCCGTAGGAAGAAGTCGTGGTTGCGCAATATCCGGGAGTGGACCGGAGTCGCAAGTGCTGCCGAACTTTTCAACCTCGCGAAGGATCGGAGGAAATATGCGGAGCTGACTGCCAACCTCCACTAGTTGGAGAGGCACTATAAGAGAGAGAGAGCGTCAGTCAAAATTGGGTTAAGGTTCGAATCGCTAAAGCGTTCAATAGTCAAGATGACGCTCAGCTGTTAAAAACCGCTTTTGTACAAAATACCCCACCGGTTCGCTCCCTTTATACTTAACCCTGTAGGGGCAAGTACATGCGTGTTCAGTTTGATTCAACCAAATTATAAAAAGGAATGCGGCCGCATCGAATAGTGGCTGCACCCTCACAACCCGTAATTTAATAATAACAAAAAACTGAACAAAAGGAGATAGAAAAGCAAAAAAATATCACAAAGGCAACCGGGGGATGATACAGGTAGCGGCGATGTACATAGAATTTTGATTTGGACACGGTCGTATGATTGAACGTGGCGGACGGCTTTGATATTCGTAGTCGTAAAACTGACCATTCCGATAGTCAGATTAACGAGATTTCATTTTGTAGTTTTATTACGCTTTAATTGAGTGACTCGAGTCTGTGCTGGACAACATTTAACGATAGTCACTTCGATATCACTGTCTTAAATACATCAGCAGGTGGTTGGGATAATTTGTCAGAAGATCCCTGTTAATGTTTTTCTAATTGTGATTGACAAATGAAAAAGTTTCCATACATAAGTCAATATTCTAAGTTCACATCGCGGCGTCAAAGGCATAACATAATTTTGGTGCCAACGATACAAAACCTGCCATATTCCATTATAATCCGAAGGCAGCTTGTACTTACAACGATGTTTGTGTTCCAAATCGTTTTGCATTTGCAGTTATCGTGTCTAAAGGAAACATTTGAAACAAACACACCATTAAATTCCATGGTATTTAGTCCACTAGACCATGTTAGCCGGCACTGCGAGCAGTCACATTTATGATATATCTAATGGTTAACTATTCCGTGCTAATGGTAGAGTACGGTGATACTAGACAGCACGTAACCGCATATCGGTATCTATCTCGGTCAGTGAATGTGACCTTGAACGTGACTGGCCGACACTTTATTAAGCTAGCTCTTAACGATACGAGTATCATCGTATTTGTTATAGATTGCGTGGTTAACGAAGCAGGTATCATGTAACAGATCGTACATGTCCAGCGATGTATTGATTAGGATCGTTATACTCGTTCGAAACCCGGCTTAAGGGGTCCGTTGGGCATGGTCGGTTCACTGGATTGATGTAATTGCTCACGCGCACGCATATAATAGGTACATAGGCGAGAAGCTTCGTGAACTCAGACGGTAGGTTCAAAGGGTGCAGAGAATTGAGAAAACACTTAACTCTCGGTATAATTTTAAGTGTTGGACTTAAGTGTCACACTGTCATTGGTAAGACGCTGTGGCAGTGGCTTAACCGGCAGATAAGTAGCATTTTCTTATTCACTTATTAGTAAAATAAAGCGGTTAGCATCTACTTATTCGTTTCCGACCTCATTTTCATGTATCGCAGCACCTGAAGACAACAATAAAGCTGAAATGGAACCAACATTCGCTCCAATCATAAACATAAATACATATCTGTAAATTGACTTTACGCGGCTTGATGAGTACTTACGAGGGGTGATCCAAAAGTGATGATAATCAGTATGAAAGATACATAAAATGTTTAATAAAATAATTTATTTTTCTACGTAATCTCCTTCCAAGTCTACACACTTAGACCATCGTTTCTCCAGACCACGAATTCCTTTTAAAAAAAAATCTTTTTCTTGACCCCCCAAAAATGCCTCCACAGCGGCCATTACCTCGCCATTATTCAAAAATTTGTTGCCTCTAAGATCTTCCTTCAGCCGTGGAAAGAGATAAAAGTCGCTGGGGGCTAGGTCTGGCGAATATGGGGGGTGTTCCAGCAATTCGAACCCTGAATCACGAATGGCAGCCATCGCAACGCCGGCCTTGTGGGGCGGTGCGTTGTCCTGGTGAAACAGGATGCCAGCTCGAAGTTTACCCCGCCGCTTCTCTTTGATTGCCTGTCTCAATCTGCGTATTTGGTCAGCGTAGTAGGAGCCCGTAATAGTGGTACCCTTTTCCAGGTATTCAATCATTATGACTCCCTCAGCATCCCAAAACACTGAAGCCATGACCTTACCAGCGGAGCTTGCTACCTTGAATTTCTTCGGTGTAGGGGAAGACGCTCGCTTCCAGGTCATGGATTGCTGTTTGGTCTCAGGATCGAAATGGTGGATCCAAGACTCGTCCATGGTTACAAACCGACGCAAAAATGTTTCGGGATCAGTTTGATATTTGTCAAGATTGGACTTCGAAATCTCACATCGTATTTTCTTTTGTTCAGCCGTTAACATTCTAGGCACCCAACGAGCGGAGACTTTTTTCATGTGTAGTTCATCAGTTAAGATTCTTTGAATGCTGCCATACGAGATGCCTGTGAGCTCAACTAGATGCCTGATAGTCATCCTTCTATCTGTTAAAACGAGATCATGAATTTTTTTGACGTTTTCTCCAGTAATGGCGACAGATGGACGGCCTTCGCGATGTTCATCTTGAGTGGATGTCCTTCCCAAGTTAAACTCCTTTGACCACCGTGCCACTGTGGAATACGGCGGAGCGGACTCGCCCAGTGTGCCCACTAATTCAGCGTATATATCTTTAGTACACATTTTTTTCAAACAGAAGTATTTAATAACCGCTCTCACCTCAGTTTTCTCCATTTTTGCGTTATTGTTCCGACTGCTCGTGAAGAAACAACTGCAACTCTCTGACAGATACATATTTTTTAATTTTTATTTTTTTTATTTAGTAAGGAGTCTTTATGGCCAGTAACTGCATACCTATTTATTTTAATCCGATTCAATAAGTATTCAGTTATCATTACTTTTGGATCACCCCTCGTACGTCTATTGAAGGCTTCTTTTGACCTATGAACCCTCTTCAACAACATTGCGTCAGTTGCAGTCATTTACGAACATATCTTAACCTTCGTAGATCCACATGAAGATCGTATGATGATGTTTACCAAAGGACATAGTGGTTACCACGAAACAATAGGCGATGTTTTTGATGCGCTAGCTCGTTACAGTCATAAAGGCTAATCGTGCATCTCAAACTTGACCGATTTTCGGCCGGCGCAGGGCAAGGCCAAGTAATAAGGTTATGACGATTCGTGACCGATCTCGATAGGAACTGAACTTCATGATTCACCTGATTTTGGCAGGTTTATTTTTAAAATTGGTGAATTTGGAAAAATTGTTGTCGGTATAGTTAGATACACCTGTAGAAGATTTACCTATCTGGATTTGAACAACCGGTTTTGAGAAAACCACAAAATATCAAGCAATCTACACAGCGGTGAGATAAATTTTGAGACTTCCAGTGTTTTTCAGACGTGCAGCCAAAAATGACTTTAGAAAAACAACTTAGCTTTATTCATTACTATAAGTAAGGTTAATTGCGATTAGAGAAATAAAATGGTTCGGAAATGTGGTACTTAGCAAACGGAAAGCAAATGAGTATTAAAATGATAATCCGCAAGTAGATACTTATCCGCGCAGGATTACCTTTGAAGAGAAAGTACCGGTGCGACAGAAACGCATTATGCCTTCTCACTTGAAAGTTCAATAAAATTAAATAAGTAGGTAGTTGCTTCGTACCCGACCAAGCTTGAAAGTAAGTGAAGAGCATATGCAATGAAAACATTGCAAGTCGAATGAAGTAAATGAAGGATTATTTCGTACTAAATCCGCTCAGTTACTACTACATGTACAATTGAACACGATGAACTGCAATCATTCGTCAATGTGTGTGTGGTGAGTCTTTCTGATCGCAGTATTTACTATAAAGGTACCTACTCTGTGGTAAAGTATCCGGTGACTTCTTGGACGGACATTTAAGAATCCTCAGGACATTACGTGCTCCATTCATAAGTATTGAAAAGAATTAAACATCCCCTAGACACTGGCCGTTTCTATTCACAAAACCGACTCGGATAACTCGATTATTTTCTCTATCCCATTCAATAGCACCCTTTTGCTACCGAACTATTACTTCGTGGTAAAATGCAACTAGGTCTGCATTGGCTCGTAGTAACCGTAGAAAGTTTAAAGCAGCTGTAGTTATCTAGTAATCGGTCTCAGCGTATAATAATAAAAAGGATAACACCTTGTTGTTAACAGGTTTAAAACATCTGGTGCTACAAAACTGGCTAAATAAGTTTTTGCATTCGCCGGGTGGCAAAATAATGTGATCTACATCTCAATGTTCTCGTAATGAAGTGTTTAGTACAAAAAATACGATATGGTTAAAGATTTAGAAAAGTATGTATGTATGTATGTAAACTCTTTATTGTGCAAAAGACGTCGTAAGAAGTCGTAGGTACTTGCTTGCCAAATTTATTTTTGCGGATCACAATATGAGCTGTGTCGTTAAAATTAAAATTAGAACCAGCAATAACGGAAAAGGGTATAGTATAAGGTAACAAGACCTAAACGCCACGTTTGGGATGGATGGCGTATCGGTGGAAAGTGGAATCATAATAGTGATGGGTTAATTGCCAGCCGCATCCACATTCGCCCATTCCCACGATGGTCTTTTACCATCTACGCGCGAGAAGAAGCAACTGGTACATTCTGTTTTTTCTCTCCCAGACCAGCATGGAAGTATATAAATAAGGTTTTATTATAAACACTGAACTTACCTTTGCTATATCATCTACTAGCTTCCGCCCGCGACTTCGTCTGCATAGCAATATACATAAAAACCTTCCTCTTGAATCACTCTATCTATTAAAAAAAACCGCATCAAAATCCGTTATGTAGTTTTGAAGATATAAGCATACATACGGACACGGGGACAGAAAAAGCGACTTTATATTATACTATGTAGTGATGATAGTGATGACTATGTAGTGATGAAACTAATCAATATGGCAAAACAACTTGTCTCTGTCGACAAGAACACCTGTAAAATCTATATTAGGGAAATAGGCCACTAGCATGCATTATGTCGACCACACGCTGCACGGCGCTTCAGTTGGCTTTGACAGAGGTCACTGACACTTTTATGCCAATGTAATTAATTACTCAAAGGCAATACTTTCGAAACACATGAGTCAGCGCTGAACACATGTTGACCGCTATATATACACTGTGTCTCAAATTAATCCGGTATCCTACTAATATTATAAACGCGAAAGTTTGTAAGTATGGATGGATGTTTCTTACTCTTTCACGCAGAACGGTTAGACAGATCTGGATGAAATTTCGAACATAGATAGATTAGTCTGGAATAACACATAGGCTACTTTTTATCCCGGAAAATTGCGTAATTCCTGGGATAGCGATAAACGAATTATGTAGACGAAGTTGCGGGCAACATCTAGTACTTCATGTGGTGGCTGGGTATGACTAAACATAGGTACGTGTAGAGGTTTGACGGGATATATTTTCTATAGTTGTTGAATCAGTTATAGGCGATCCGGCTAGCAACCCATCACTATTTTGATTCCCTTTTTCTTTTTCCAGCTGAAATTCGATCGCTAGATGTAGAGAAACATTTAACAAATTAGGTAAATAAAAGCTTCTAATAAAAACACATACATACATTTGTTTGAGAGAAAACTAACAAACAGCGTACGCGAAATAAACAATGTCAATGATTTATAAGAGACCCGACGTCCGTAGGTGCCGTTACCTTTACAAAAAAAGCCTTAAGCCAAACAATGAGCGCAGGAGTTTTGGCATCAACAAATTGCTTGCGGTATTTCAATGAGGCAGCGACACAATGCCGTGGAGTTAATTAATATCATTTTTAGAGTTCCGTAGCCAATAGTGCCAACGGGACTCCACTCGCACAGCTAGCAGAAGTGCGTGCTAGATAGACTAGCCATTTTTCTTGCGCTTCGTTTTGGAAACAGACGACATAGCCTATCCGAGCTATCTCTCCCATTGTCCGTCCATCGGTCACATTTGGAACCGTAATAGCATAGATAAATTAAATCTTGACGTCATATCGTAAACGTGGGCTATAACCATGACATATAACATAATTCCAACTATCAGTTCTCAACTAAATACCTACTCTTTTTTAAGATCATCCCTTAGCTATAGATAACCTCTTATTTGTAGGGCTATCGTTATTTCAAAACGCCGTGTAGGTACTGAAATAATGGAAGCCCTATTTGTCGAACCGTAACGGTAAAATGCTGGTGCTTCTGCCTCTTCTTTTTTTAATATGCCCGATCGATCGATGCGGTGATTTCGCCAATATCAAAGTAGTAAATACAGTATTCAGACCCCCCCCCCCAACCCCCCCCCCCCTTTGGGCTCTCAGCCAACGGTCAATGATATCCCTCGGAGACCGCCAGGAAATCATTAGCCGATGCCCAGGGTGCACCGGACCAAGCACTGCTCTTACCCTCGGACGGATCCAAAAACGAACCGCACCCTTTGATCTACATTTTAGTGTCAGAACTGACAGTTGGAATGACGATCCTACTGAACCCTCTACGAGCGAGCCAAACTCGAAATTCGCCTGCTTTTTTTTCGCTAACCCGTTTTGCATGATTGGTTAATTATGTTTTGCGCTAGTAAGTTAAGTGTTCTCTGTTAAATTACCAACTGCTCCAGATGGTGTGGGCGGTGTGTAGCAGGCGCGTGCGCGAAGGGCGACAAACGAGTATTGTATCTTTGATAGCGTCTGTGAAAAGAGAACAGCTAAACAAATACAGTAATAACCTATGCCTACCATGTTCTTAAATAAAAACAGTTGAAAAATTTGCTACATTTTACTGGTTGTCAAATAAGTGGTCTATCACTTGTCATCCAACTACTAGAACTAGTGAAGATTGGTAGTCGGTTCATCACTTACACATACTGTTTCTGTCCTTAGCAAGGCAAAACAGTTCGGCGGCACTCAGAATTCCCGTCTATTCCCGAATATTCCTCAGCCAAGACTTCCGTCTACAGCCGGGTTTATTTAAACTAGTTGCAATCTAGTTATTCCAATTAAATATAATTATCGATGTAGCGCCGTGACCTGCTTGAATAATGCCGTTTATAGGAAGCGAGATTGAATCATCATCCTATAATGTATCTTAATTTATTCAGTAGCCTCATAAGGGCTCGCAAGCTTTTCTGATTCTGATTCTGACTCATTGTCTAATCGGGCTTCTTTAGGTATCGCTATATTTATTTATTTATTAAGGTGCATTGGGGTAGATACGAAATTGGGGTAATTTCGAAATTCGTATAAACGGGGAAAAATTCCATAATCTGGCAACGCTTATCTAGAAGCCAAAGACGTTGCAGCTTCTAGGTAAACGTTGCTAGATTATGTAATTGTTCCGCATTTAGTGAATATCCACGAGTTTCGAAATTCACCCAATTTCGAATTTAAGGCAAGATAAATAAATAT
Source organism: Pandemis cinnamomeana (assembly GCA_932294345.1). Classification (NCBI taxonomy): domain Eukaryota; kingdom Metazoa; phylum Arthropoda; class Insecta; order Lepidoptera; family Tortricidae; genus Pandemis; species Pandemis cinnamomeana. The sequence continues at coordinate 4,987,196 of OW028715.1, read as the reverse complement.
AGGGGCCTCAGCACCGAATATAACTTTGTCCCTTTCGGTGTTGAGAGTTGAGACCCTTGGTCCGTGCGGTCTTCATTAGCCTCTTCAAAGATATTTATTTATTAGAGCGTATTAGTATCGCTGTCCAAAGGGGGAATGCTGCCAGCGTCTGTGGAACTATTTTTTTAATTATTTTATTTTAAGATTAGTTTTAGTTTAGTTTTGAATTTGTTTTTAATTTAATAGTTTAATTTGTTTTCATTCCCCTTGCATATGAAAAAAATATTTTGCTTTCAAATTTACCCCAATGCACTATAATAAATATTACCAAAACTGGACTAACAGGTTACGTGTACGTATACCTTCTTAAGTTTATCTTCCTCTTGAATCATTCTATCACGAACTATAATTATTATATGGGTAATTTGGCATCTGCTGTCGAACACCTCATCGAAATCAAATAAGACATCGAATGGTGATACTGCAATTATCTTTCTTGTAAGCCATTAGCTTGAGTGTGTTTAGGACGGTACAAGTAAATATTTTCGTCTTGTGTTTTGCCGCCTTGAATTCCAAGCGATAAATGAAACCAAATAATGATCCGTTTTTTATTTGCAAAGAACACCCACTTGCGCTAAACTTCTTTGTAGAGCCAAAAGTTAAATACGTATAATATTATTACGTGCATGAAGATTTGTCGAACTGTAAGCTTGAATCGTTGAAAGTCGTAAAGTGCGAAGTATGATTCTATTTATTTTCGCTTTTACGTTTCTTCATAGATCAGCATTATAAGTTCAACCATATCTATGGTTATCTACTAGGTTATATTGACAATATTTTGCTATCGAAAACAATAGGTAAGTTACAGATTTTATATTTTGTTATAAGTAAACAAAGATGTGACGATCTTATGAGGTGCTAGGAGGAGTTTACTTAAGATGTTACTAGGTTCCAAAATAGTGCTGTTCTGCAAACCTGCGTTTGGTATTAAAAAAATAACGATTTATCTTAAACTAGCGACCCGCCCCGGCTTCGCACGGTATATTGTGCATGTACTACACATACATATAAACCTTGCTCTTGAATCACTCTACCTATTAAAAAAACTGCATCAAAATCCGTTGTGTAGTTTTGAAGATATAAGCACACATAGGGACACAGGGACAGAGAAAGCGACTTTATTTTATACTATGTAGTGATAGTGATGATGATGATGTACCTGATTAAAACCTTTCGAAAAGACTTGATGAATTCTCAGAACCGTGATCCATTTCGTGACCTACTAATGCACTTTATTTATTGAACATATCCAAAGCAATCTCTATAAAAGCATCCCGCACTTTATCTTTCAAACTTGGCTATAAATTCATATGCACCTATACATAAACACTTCGATTTTAATATGGAGCACTTCGGAAGCGGATGTTTGAAGACTCGATATTTATATTCTTATCTATGAGAAAGCAATGATGTCGATCTGCTTTACTTGTACCTTCATTTTGATCGATAACTACTGTATTGCTTGAATAGCCTTTTATAACTACAATATTTTGTGTTATTCCTCCATGTTGGTCTAGGAGTAATGAACAAGTATAGAATTTACGAACGCAACCAACATTGTAAATTTTATGCAATATTATTATGTGTATGTTGTGTTGTATGTTATGGTTTAGGTTAATACTAGGTTAGGTTATAGTTTAGGTATTAGTTTTAATTCTTTGCAATGCCCTCCCAGGGCTATTTATATTTTGAAATGAAATGGAAGGCATTAAACAATGAAGTACTTGCGTCCAATGCACTTATTTCAGGATGTTTTTCGTCATTTGCCAAAAACAGAGCCGGCATTTTATTGGTCCCAATTTAACCAATTCCGTAAAGCCATGGCCGTGAGTCAGTCATGCAGGCTGACATTAATCCTCATGACAGACTGTGGATGGCGTCGCAGGCGCCAACTGATTACTCATTAAGCACATTCATTCATTATTTTAACTCTTGAAAACCAAAACAAATCCAGCCCACTCCCAACCTTCACTTGAAGCGTTCAAGCGTAGGCGCTTGCTTCTGAAGGGTTCTGGTTAAAAATTTGACTCATAGAAGCAAAGCCCGCAACATCCACTTTTATTACTGTAGCAAGTTTGAATGCAGTTGTAGAAACGAGGTTTGCCGGGACTGCAAGTAAGTAATACTGCACAAAAAATGCATTTTAATTTCAGTTCTAAATTTTCTGTTCGTCACTTAAGTGCGAGCTGAGAATCAGCTTCGTTTTTAAGGTAAAATGAAAAAAAATGGTGGTCTGGGAGCAAAGAAAAAACATAGAATGTACCAGTTGCTTCTCTTCCCGCGCAGGTGGTAAAAACCCATCGAGGAATGGGCGAAAATCTTATGAATCATGTTATAGGCGATGCGGCTAGCAACTCAACACCATTTTAATTCCCCTTTCTACCCATACGCCCACAATTATCCTAAGCGTGGCCTTTAGGTCTTGTAACCTTAGGCTCTGTCTACTCCGCAAGGAATAAAGACGTGATTTATGTATGTATGTATTGTATGTAACTCTATAGAATCTCACAATCGAATTAAATCTCGATGGTACTGAATCTCGCCATGCGGTACCCAACCATTTATGCCAGTTCTCAAAACAAGGTGATGGATCTCATTTAGGCCGAAACTTGGAGGAGTTATGGGTTATTTCACGCGTATCAGTGACTAATGACAACAGGGGAAAGTATATTTTGGTATAATGAAGTGGCGCGACGGAGACAAATGGGCGTGGAAGACATTGACCTTAGTCATTTCGGTTAAAACCAGGAATACCAAATGTTAACTTTTGAGTAAGTAGCCGAATGTGTTTTTTCATCTATTTTTTCTCACCGGCACGAGTTAAAGGAAAGAAAATATAATGAAAAAATGTTTAACGTCCTGCTGATAGAGACCTCAGGAGACCCCAGAGCTGGCGCTTACTTCTCCCAGCGAATTTCTCTGGCTGTACAGAGAGGTAATGCCGCCAGTGTTTTGGGGTATATGCCGCAGGAGAGCCTTTTAGATGGAGTTTTCTTTTTATAGTTAGTAGGTACCTATATTTAGTTAGTTTTAAGTATTGTATATTTAGTTAACTTCTAGATCTTGTAAATATATTTAGATAAATGTTTTAGTTTTACACTATAAATTTTAGGGTGATTGGTCTTTAACGTCCTGGTCTCGACATTTTTAACAGGTATACCTAGTCCTAAAGATTTAGACGAGATTCACCATATTTGTAATTTTAGAGATTATTTTAGCATAATATTAATGGTTGTTATTGATTTAGCAATTTGTTATTCTATACTACATTCGGCATTCATTCTTACTATTGATCTGTTCTATAAAGTACGCGGGGACTCCGGAGGATACGAGAGATGAGACAATTGGCTCCAATGGTGACTATCGTTTCTTTGCTCACCAGTTGCCGCCACTGTTGACTAAGGTCCAGAGGTATAGCTGTCAAAGGCGACTTTAATAAGATCGGCGCCGAAACAAAGTTTTAATCTTGATTCTCATTAAGAATGAAAGTCAAAATAAAATATGTTAAGCTACTACAATACTTAAATTCTACTTAAATTAAATACATTTATAAAAGGGATGTATAAGGTCCCCGAGCCTTAAATGATATTAGTCTATAGTAGAGATGTATAAAGTGTCTACTAGTCAGCTAAACTTTTTTACCTAACGGAAGCAAGCGAAGCTGTTTTCTGTAAAATATTTATTGTTGTAACCGCGTAATAAAGCTTTAACAGTTTATAGACTATTACGTTCGCGCAATAATTGGCAATCACAATTAAACTCGTTTCATCTTAAATTGTAATTGTCTGTATGTTCATCTCGTGATCGTGGATTAGTCGTTGTGTTAATGAAGACACAGTTAATTGTTAATTGTCTTACTGACTAATGAGCTACCGAAATAATGGCTTTACCAAAACATGCAACCATACTGTACGCCGTAGTATTCAATGAATGTAGAGTTACTCGACTAGAATTACGAGAAAAAGAAGCACACTATGTACTAATGGCACACGGTAATTACAGAAACGGATAACACAGGTATAAAAGTCTAGTGTTGCTCGACATGTTTCGACTAGTTCGTAGTCCTTCCTCCCGGAGCGCTCGCGCCGGCGGCAGCGAAACGAACACTGCGCGTTTGCGCTCTGCTCGCGCGGCTACTCGACGCAACTGACAGCGGCGCACAACTACCCTCGTTTTCATCGTCATTTATATTAGATGGGTTTCAGTAGATGGTGTAACATGTTGTATAAAGACCATGTACTTACAGAATGTAGACTGTACGGCTTGCACAAGAGCGCGCCAGAGCTATGTCGTGCGCGAGATACACTACCTATCTCTTTCTACAACGGTCAGTAAAAAAAAGGCCATTTAAAAAACAGTTTAGTCCGAGTTCTGTACAGCCTTATACTTGTCATTATTATTAGGCAAAATTATGTAGTAAGTACCTAAATTTTTTGAAAATTTTCAAACAATTGAAATACGTTGTAGACCTAATAAATAAAATAACCTGTAACCTTATTATAATCCTGTGACTTTCACTTGTTTCAGGTCTAATGATTCATCTTAAAGGACCATATTGAAGCATATACTTATTTTACATATACGCAGACGGGGCACGAAACAAAGTGGGCGATCTGGTAAACAAGTAGCCTTCCATCGATCGAGCTCTGCGACCGTCTCATGTCAACACAGGCTTGCTCAACCGTTGGCGATGTGTGCTCAGTGCTCACCCACGCCCGTACTATAAGGAGCAGTTGTTGCAGATGTAAACAACCATTGGCTTTCAACATGAAACCATTGGCTTCTTTATTTGGGACTGCCTTGTTCGTGGGAACGCTTGGAAGCAATTTTGCGGTTGGTCTGCGCGTAATACCTGAAATGAGACAATAACTTTGAACAGAAAGGACTTAACGTTTGAAGCGATTGAGTAGGTAATTTGTGTATATGATTATCTCTACCATGGGGGGTATAAACATTTCTAAAGAAAATATTTCGGGCAAAAGCATGTGCGAGCCTTTTTTGTTTTTAAGAATTAAGTTAACAGAAGCGTAATATTAAGGGTGGTGAGGGAGAAAATGATGACTACAATTACTATTAAAAAAAAGCTACTAAGATTTAGGTTTAGGTCCACGAATCGCTATCATCATCTTACTTGCTAGTCCTACCGTCAAGCGGCAGTGATTGCGCTGCTGTGTTCCGGCGTGGAGAGTAAGACAGCCGGTGTATTTACTGGCGCGTGAGGTATCCTTTATTATCTCTCTAGGCTGTTGCGGGATGGGAGGTGCTTCTAACTTACCATCAGGTGACCCACTTGCTCGTTTCCCTTCCTTGTAAGATTTAAATCAGTCTCAATCTCACTCGGCAGATTGCTGCATTACCTTAATCTACTTTAACTTAGAGCTAGCACTCGAGCTTCAAGGAAAGTGAATTTAAAACCCATTTAATTTCTTAAATCAACGATTTCACATTACCTTTAGCTAAGGCTAATGCACACAAACTAAACGTAAGCACTACGTAACATCAAAAGAAATGTGTTCGCGCGCGAGTTTATTGTCTTTTGTGCCGTGTCAATACAACTTTACATAATGTCGCGTCACACTCACACGCTGTTCTAAGAAATAATTATAAGACACAATACTGTGTGATAGTAGCTTTTTGAATATTTAGTGCTGATACGTTTTGTTTGAAATGCTAATTTATGTGGACTGTAATTAAATATTGTTGCTGCAGCCAGACGATTGGTGTACGAAAGACATAGTTATGTGTACATAATGATATATATGTATATATATATATTATTTAAACTTGCATTAGTTTGTACTGTACTGGTGTGGTGTTACTAAGAAAGAGTTGCTAAAATCAAATAAATATTTTTACTTTTTTTTACCCTTTCTAATCCCTAATCACTACATAGTATAAAAAAGTCGCTTTCTCTGTCCCTATGCCCCTATGTCCCTATGTATGCTTATATCTTCAAAACTATACAACGGATTTTGATGCGGTTTTTTTAATAGATAGAGTGATTCAAGAGGAAGGTTTTTATGTATAATTCTACGCAGACGAAGTCGCGGGCAGAAGCTAGTAATATTATAAATGCGAAAGCAACTCCTTCTGTCTGTCCTTTTCACGCTAAAGCCGCTAAACCGATCTAGTTAGAATTTTGTATACAGACGGTAGTTTCAATCGCGGGGAAGGACATGGTGTACTTTTATCCTGGAAAATAGCATAGTCACGGGATAGTTATAAACGAATTCTGCGCAGAGGAGTCACGGGCAACAGATAAATAGTCTGAAGTTTTACGAAGCACCTATATCTCTCGCAGGGCTGATGGCCGATGGGGTCAGAGGCTCTCGAATGGCGTCCGCGGACCGGGAGACGAGCTGTCTGTTGGCCTCCAACAAGACGGAAACGACGACCTGATGAAGATCGCGGGATTGCGGTGGATGCGGAAAGCACAAGACCGGTCTGAGCGGAGCCTTGGAGGAGGCCTATGTCCAGCAGCGGACGTCTTTCGACTGGCACAATGATGGTAGAGACTTATTAATAGAGACCGGATTATATGCAACATAAAAAGCTTGTTATATGCATGCAAATATGCATGAAAAATGCTTGAAATATGCACGAAAATTGGCAGAATATGCGAAATTAAATGATACATTTTAGGATTTATATGCGTATACATATAACAATTTATATGCGTAATAGGTGGAACTACATTGTAGTAGGCGAGCGCGACGTTCTTCTGTCTCTTCCATTTTATTATTGTAACTGCCAAAACAAAAGACACGCGCGGCTACTGAGTGCGTTCCGAAATGCAGTAAAAAGTCACAATTACACTCAATAGCCCTCGTATTTTGTGACTTATTAAATTTGGTCGCATTTCGGAACGCAGGGTGAGTGAAAAATATTGTTAATGTACCGATAATATGCATCATAACTAGATCTTAGGTAAAATATGCTTATACCTACCGCTGAGAATGGCTGAAATATGCTAATGCAATATGCGAATATGCAAATGCATATAATCCGGTCTTTACGTATTATTAATATGTGCCAGGATTACAGGCGGTATTTTTGCATGAGCTCTGCGACACGCACCCTTAGGCTGGTATCTTACTTGTATTTGTTATGTATTCTTGCTTTTAAACGGCAATCAGTCAATCACTCCTGTCAGACGTAACCTAACCTAACAATAATTACATTAGATAACGTGCACATAACGGGCCTCATACGTCAATACAACTTGCTCTCCCATACATACCGTTCAAGGCGTATTACAAAAAGTTAACGTCTGTTTCGGTATAACTTAACTGCAATGGAATTAGTTGTTGATATTAATTGGTAATAAAAATGTATTGGAAATGGTCAGCCACTGTAATTAAGATAGAGACAAACAAAATGTTGGTTGCGTCGGGGAGTGTGTGATTTAATAATACACCGCAGGTTTTCGCAGGTCAGAAAATTGACCAAAGAAACTTTGATCTCATAATAGTCTAATTACCAGATAAATACTTCATTTTCCGCAAAATTATAACTGTCAACACCAAAAACTCATTAAAATCAGAAACTCAAACAACCATTTACTGTTATCGGGTAGCTTGATACGATTTGACGAAAACACAAACAAACCGACGCATTCACTTTCGTGTTTATAATTCAGTTAGTATGAGTAAAAGTACGCTGGTTAACGATCTGGAACGTCATTTAGATACAGAGATACATAATTCGTGGCCTGCAGACAGTAACTCATTTCGGTATAGTAATACTAGCTTTTGCCCGCGACTTTGTCCACGCAGATAAAGGCAGTCACATTATCCCCTTATCCACTCGTGTCTTCGTGTTATTTGCTATCCCGTCCTTTTATCCCACGGGAAATTAAGAAAAACTCTTCTTAGAGCACCTACGTTATCCTCGAGGTATGTGTCTACTAAATATTAAGTAGGTATTTATTTTTTATCATTTTCCTTATCCCGTGGGATACTTTCGTAGTGCATACTTGCACGCTAAATTTCAAGGCTTTAGTTATTTCGTTACGGAGATAGAGCCCAACAAACATTTATAAATCCCATTTATTCCCTATCCCGTGGGAATTTCTGCAAATCCCTTCATAGTGCACCCCTATGATACTCAAAAAGTAGGTACATATCTGCCAAATTCCAACTCAAGTTAGATTAAGTGGTTTTGGCTATGCGTTGTCTGTCAGTCAGTCAATTCACGTAGCTCTTTTATAGGTATATGGATGCTATATACGTCCCCTCTGTTACCATTGTCGTAAAATATTATGTCACGGTGTAAAACGCAGAAGCAATGGCTCCTTGGCTAGACGTCTAGACGAGTCTAGACTCGTCTTAGTATCCGTCAAAAGGGAACCGAACTCAACACAACGTTAAGAAACGCCGTTGAAGCTTCTTGCAATTTACTTTTTTTAATTTGGCTTTCGTCTTTTTAACTTACCTACAATCTTCGAGAGATAGTTTCAGTTGAACGCTTTTTCTCATCATGGTTTTTTTTAATCTCTAGTTCAATCCAGCCTGAACTATTTCATCATTATTTTTGATTTCCCTTACCAGTTATACACCCACAATCATGCTAAACGTGGCCTTTAGGTCTTGTTATCTTAGGCTTCGTCCACCCCGTAAGGGATAAAGACGTGATATATGTATGTAGGTATGTATGTAAAATCCAACCAGAGTTTAAATTCGAATATATATACTTTAAAAGTTAATAGCTTACTAATTGTCCGTCTTGTAAGGTCATGGTTACAATAAAACTTTCAGTTTCATTGTAAGTTCATTACTCTCTATCTTTCTCATACAGAATACTTTTTAACAAGAAGTTGCATTGTGGGACATAATAGAATTGTGCTAACAATTGCGCAAAAACGCTGCGGTAATAAGAACAATACTAAGCAATAATTACTGAGACGTGAAAGTACAGCTTTTCACGACATAAACGACACAGATTTGCTTAGAAAAGATGGTTTACTGCGTAGATAAACGCTATGTCAGCCAGTGAGAATTGTAATGACGTACCGAAGTAATGAAAGAAAGAAAGAAAGAAAGAAGACATTTATTCCTTTTTGCAAGACACACAAATATAAGACAATATACACAATTTTATAGAAAATAAACAAGGTATAACAATAAAAAACATAGAGACGTAAAATAGATCATCACCGTTGTGTGTGTCTTCGCAAAAGTGAAACGGTCGCTGGCTCAGCATTACGCTGAGGCGTTAGACACCTGCAGCACTGATTTTCAGCCAGAACCGTCTATGACTCACGAAACGATACACAGATAAAATATACTACATAATCCATAAACTTTTTCGTAAATAATGCAATACATAGGTAGATAGAACCCGACTTATATGTAACTAAAAAATACATAAATTAATTAAATAGTTTACAATAAACAAAAAAAATAAAAAAGGAGGGAAAACTAAATTTTTCAAAAACAACAGGTTGGCATATGAAAGTACAAAGTGCTGGAGGACTATTGTAAGGATTTTTGGAGCGTCAATAAGTGATCCTTCAGCTTGCGCTTGAAGGTGTAACTACTTGACGATCCTTGGATAGGGGGAGGAATATCATTCCAGCACTTGGACGCCGCAAACTTGAAACTGCCTCGAAATGCCGCAGTCCGATGCTTAGGTATGAGAACCATTGCGCTCCTGCGCTCACTCCTTGACCAAACCATCTTGTTAAAGAGGTATGATGGGGTCTCGTGACGTCTCACACCGAACAGCAAAGTGGCTAATGCTAACATGTCAAAACAGATCACTCGAAATCGTTGCTTGTAAATAAGTTAAAGTGGTAAATATAAATATATATAATGAAATATAATATATAATGTGTTTATAATTAACTTTTATCGTTTTACTTGGGGAGGTGGGATTCGCCGGTTCTAAAGCATTATCAAATATTTTTTTATTCGATAGAATGTCTTAGATTGACATTAGAAAGAGAGATCTCTTTATAGTTGTCTCTCTCACACTGAAGTGGAATCCCTATAAACACATACCACTACATTATGCAATTCTACGCTCCCGGAATTTATCTATAGTTTCTACTTTTATTTTGTAATTTATACATATAAAACTTTCAATATACAAAAACGATTGCAGTTCAGATGTCACATAGCACTGCAAATAACGAAACGCAAAGTAAAGACCCGATAAGTGCTATGGAAATGTATAACTGTCGTGACGTGTAATCAAAGTGATCTAGCTGTCATTATTCGCGCCTGCGCCGGCTCCGGTGCACGTAGAGCCAACATTGTAAACAAAACGAACCGCAAACAAACGTGCGCGAGCGCAGAGTTTAGAACCCCGTAGATGTTATGAAGAGACAATAAGGTGCCTTATTTTATTTGTTACGTTTTGCAGTATTATATTTACACATAAGGAAGACAAACGAGCAAGTGGTTTATCTAAGCCTCTAGTGTAAGTTTTCGCATATAAAAAGGTCTCGAATGCGTTCACGTAAACGTCTCAATTACTATAGAAAAATTGGCAGCGCCACTTGCGGATCGAAACGGCAACAAACTGTTCTCATAGACTAGACATATTTTGTAACTCAAAACCTACAGAAGCATACTGATAGTAGGTAAATGACCACGACATTCGATTTTCGAAGTTCCTTTCGTGCCGTTCTGCTCGCACATATACTACATAGGTATACAGAATCAAAATAAGAAAATACATAATAGTTATTTATGTGACTGCCACATAATGAAGTAAATTAATACCTACACGAGATATTCGCTTATCGTTCCTGAACATATTGTTATGATTATGGATGTAGATAAAATTATACACCGTTCACTGCAGCCATTATGCTAGTATATAATAAAGGTTAGTATTTCTCGTCAATTCTGCGCTCTACGCGACCGGCGCTGAAAGTGAGAGTAATAGGATGCGCCGGCGCATGAATGGCGCGCTGATTAACAAGTGATTATACATGCGCGGGTCGGCGCGGTCACAACACTCGAGTACTTTCTTGTACAATTGTAGACCTAGAAAATAACCTAGGCCCAAGAACATTAATTAGAGATTAGATGGTCATCGGTCAATATTGTTCCATGACACGAAATATTGGTGCGTATATTGTTATATAGACCGCCTATTGTCTACTTTGTTCTTTGTTTCTATATTGTTTTGTACTGATCTGTGGTGTTTATTAAAGAGTATTTGTATTGTATTGTTGTATTGAAGAGATATTAAAAAATAAATCTTTTCGTAATGGTATCGTAAAGATACGTAGATATTCTGTAAGGTGTAATTGTATTTATTTATACACAAAGACAATCTTGGTAATAAAAATAATTAAGCTGGCATATATTTGCAAGTTACGCGCTAAATTATATTACGTATAATTTTTTATGAATTAGTTTGCACCTTAAAACCACAGCCACTGTTAATTAACTATAATACGAGTTTTGTAACTCATTGTTACGATAAATTAATTGTAATTAAATGATGTAACTACTAGAAAACGTAGATATGCAAAAACATAAAGAAATGTTGTTAATCACTTTGATTAAATTACTGTAGTACCTAATAAACAATTTTAATGACTTTAATGAAAAAATACAAGGAAAAAAAGCAGTAATTTACTTAGTAGCTTTTGATTTAATTCTTAACCTTGTTAGGTTTCCTAATTCTCGTTACAAGCCGCCATTTCTCATATTTCATTTTTTAACCGGCCATTAAATAACGGTAATAGTGTGTAATAGCCCACTGGGCGGACAGATGGGCAATTTAAACCGTACAACCAAACAGAATGAGTCAACTATGAATGGACCAGCTGGGTCACTTTCACTGGTGTACGTATACTATTTTAATTACGGATTTTGACGGTTATATGCAGTTGAGGGAACGCCCGATGACATGTTACTAAAAGGTTAGTAATGGGGGAATCAAATAGCGTCTATGAAATTAATAGAACAAGAGTCAAAGCAAGACTCAAATCAGATTTTAGTTACAAGACGATCTTCTGCTTTAGAGACTGTAGGATAAAATTAAATGATTAGAATAGAATAGAATAGAATCGTTTATTGCAAGACACATTACAGTATAAAGGTGGAAATCATAATCATACTGGTTGCCTGGTAGAGATCGCTATTAAGCTATAAGACCGCCTATTGTCTACTTTGTTCTTTATTTCTGTATTGTTTTGTACTGATTTGCGGTGTTCAATAAAGAGTATTTGTATTGTATTGTATCATAAAGTAGCACACCACCAAGTGGTATTACCACTTCGTGCTGGAGTTCCGTACCTCAAAAGGAAAAAAAAGAACCCTTATCACTTCATTTTGTAATATAATAAGTTGAAACTGTTTAAAAATCTTAAGTTAAGTCTGAGGTGTCTTACAAACGCAAAAAAAGTTTCAATGTTTACGTGATCAAAGATACAAGTTTTGTAAAATGTATTTTGATACAATAATCGTGAATCAGAGCCCATATTGATACTAAAAAATCCCGTTGACTACGAATATGAAATTTGACAAGAAGTTCCTCACAACTTTTAACCCGCAATCTTTTCTAATTGTACGTAGGATCTGAAGTCTAACAAAATCGGTTAAGAATTTTACTTTAGAATTCAACATAAGCATTACCTTGGGTAAGATAACAAAATCCACTTTGCTATTCTGTTTGAAGCTGCAAGATATGCAATGGTGTTCTTTCACAAATGTTATTAATGAAGTTCCACATCGTATTTAACAAAACCAATTCGTTACGTCAAAAAGAAATAGCCATTACGATTATAGTCGCTATAAAACGACGATTTTATTCTCAGCAACAATACAAAGGCATATGAATGATGCATAAAGTGAAATGTAAACGTGGATTTATGTAACGTGGAAATAATAAAATATGCATATCCAAATTGAAAGTTATACAACAAATAGGGGCAAAGGGCTGTGTACTTTTTCATCTAACCTACGCATTAAAATTACCAAGAATTGTCAAGAAGAATGCACCGCCAGAAGCTTAACCGTAAAAATCGTTTTCTCAAACAAATTACCGTATCGACATGACAGATATGACCAAAATTCGTGAATATGCATAATATTGACGGGTGACAATAGAGATTTTAGTGAGCTTTTGAATATTCAATTGGATATTTAAATGGAGCCGGGCGATTAATGGTCTCCGTGGATGTTTAGAAACTGGTCCGGTCGTGAAATGGTTTTGAACAATGACTACAATGCCAATATTTCCGAATCATTACGGGCATAGTAACTAGGGTCGTTCTGTTCTCAACTGGGGCGATATTTAGAGATTTGAAATTTTAAAAACGAAATGCAGTCTGGTATATTTCTGTGCATCTGTATCAAATATCATCTCTAGTTGGTTCAACTGTTTAAAGATTTATTCTAAAAGTAGAATACCTAGTCTCAAAACTTAATTTACTTTTATTTAATTAAAATGATATATCATTATTAAATAGAAACTTTTTAAAAATGATAAAAATTGTGTCCTACTCCCACTTCTAGCTTTCAAATTGTAGCACCGAAGAATATAGGCAGGTAACAGCGTATAAAAATACCTACTTTTAATGAAAATTAGTTTGAATAATGCAGTTCTTTTACCTCAATCTCTTCTACAAAACCCCTAGTTATACGTGGTAATGGTAACTCGCATTTAGCATCTATTATAACAGTCGAGTAGAAATAAGTAGGACCCAAATCGCTGCACGTACTTGCATCTATTAATTTTCTGTGTATGATGCAAATGCACCACCTCGGTCACATATTCAATTCCCACGGGCTTATATAAAGGGTATGTCCCCCAGCCGAAACATTTTTTTAAACCACCATCGAGTCATTTTAATGATGCCTCTACTTTCTTGTTTACTTTGTACGTTTATCTATGTCTTTGTATGTCTTTTTAAGGGTGGTGTCTTTGGACAAGGGATGAATAATGTTTTTTTCTATAATTGTCTAGTTGTTCTTTTTACCGTTACATCTCGTTTTGGTCTATTTGGACTTTAGTTGAGCGGAAGGAAGCCGGTTTCTCTTGTTGAGTACATTATTAGTTTTATGTAAAAGTGTAATTTTTATTATTTGTCTGTCTAAAATGGGAAGTTCAAGATTGTTATCACGCTTTCGGTGTAGAGCTCTGTTTTTCAATCAGACCGTTTGAGTTTTCCATTCGATATCTAGCGAGCGAATGTGTATGTGTTTAAAAAAATATGTTTGATAACAAACGTTAACTGAGGTATGAGTTAATGACGTATACATAAATCTGAGTGCAATAGTTACTTAACTTCCATGTCGGTTTGTTAACGACCAGACATTTCTAAGAATCGTTTAAGTTAAACTTGTCCGTAATATATTAGCTTCATCAACTAGACATTAGTTTCAAAATCAACAAATCAAGCTGTCGTCATGTTTGTAAATAAATATCTATCTATCTAACCATACATTCCCACAAGAATTCCTAGAATAGATTGTAAACGAATTAGAATGCATTCTAAGCATTCTTTGATAAGAAAATAACTATGTGCCCATGTCATGATGTCCGTCATCGTGACAGCTGAGGGTGTATGGTACCGAGGTCAGTGAACTTTACGCACTTGAAATATGATGCAGTGGACCATCAGTTGGTCTAACATACTTTAAAAGAAGAAAAAGTAGCTTTAGGTACTGTTTGCATAAAGTAACAGTGATAAGAACATAGTCCCAGGCAAGAGTCGGACAAAACCAAGCCATAATACCGACGAGCAAAATCAACGGGTCGCATTTCATACAACTTTGCAGCGTGCGTTAGCGTCGGTTGCACCAAGATACTTTAACAACAACTTTAACCATAACTGACGGCTTGACGTATAGGTATTTGACAGAAAATCTATTAAATGTATGTCAATACTTACTACTACGGTTTAAATAGTTTTTGTTCTACGATTTGGATCGGTGCGAAAACGTCCATCTTAGGTATATGTACTAATATTATAAACGCGAAAGTTTACTTCGTTAGTATGGATGGATGGATGTTTGTTACTCTTTCACGTAAAAGCTACTGAATGGATTTGGTTAAAATTTGGAACGTAGATAGCTGATACCCTTCTTTTTTTTAAAACAGAGAGTAAATCTTTATGGATGCCCTAGGCACGGGGATGCCTAGGGTTATGTGGGACTCCCCCAGATAGCTGATACCCTAGATTAACACATAGGTTATTTTTTATCCCGGAAAATTGCTTAGTTACCGCGGGATAACGAAAAACTAATTTTAAAAGTTATGTACAAGCATACGCCAACGGGAATTTCGCACACGTCCTTCTTAACAACTATAACAAGTAACGATAGTCTACTTTTTTATCATTATTGTTACTGTAATTTCTATTGTCTTAATTATGTTATGACTTACTAGGTATTGTAAGGGAACATATCTTTCTAAGCCCAAGGGTAATCACTAATTGGTAAGTCTGCTATCAATCAAATTTGAAACATTGACATAGCAACTAATTGGCGACCGCTAAAGCGTGTTCGTGTCTTTCCACTCGCATAAATGGTGTTCAACAGGAGAGTGAGAGGGACAGATGATAGGTACAAACTTTGAATATAGAATTTTCGGATTAGACTTGGCCTGTAAGCAAACTTTACGAGTCAAAAAAAAACCATTGGTATACATAGATAACAAAGGAACCGGTAGTCTACACCTACCCTTTGGATAGCGGTACCTATTAGGTATTTAAAGTTCGAAGCTCCTTTTATCAGAAACTGGATCAAACATTCCAAAAATCCCAATACCTCACGCCCCCCAATCGCTCCATCACTTTAATCCGAGTCATTTCTTAAACTACGTCATTGTGAATCCGTAAGTTGACCCGCATTAGGGATAATGGGTCACATGGCCCATCCGTGTCCCATAACCATTGTGTCCCCCGTCGCCTGTCAATCTGCGTGAGCGCCGTGAAATCCGTTGACGCTTGTACTTTAGGACCTACCGCACGATGGTTTATCTTAAATATTTAATGGAAATGATAAGTGATTCCAGATTCTTTGCGCGTGATTGGAAGTGACGCTTACATTACAGTCAAGTACATCTTTGTTATTGAAGAGTATGTGGGTCGTTCTCGCGAGTCGTTCAAATCGAGTCATTTTTTAATTTTTCAAAATATTGATGATTTTCGAGGATTTTATGCTTTCAAATAGTTCACATACTCGCGTAGAGTAAGATATGAGTAAAGGCGTCATTGTACAGGTTACGATTTAGGATTTTCTAGAAGGAAAGTAATGAAGCCTCGGATGGAAATGAAATATGACAGGATGGCAATGAGTGCGTTTGGAAAGTAATGAGATTTATTACAAAATTAATGAAATATGCGTAGATTCTAGTGACTATTTATGGAAAGTAATAAGATTTGCCGTAATAGTTTTTAATGATTTAATTGTAATAGAGCCATTTATACATATAAAAACTAACCATTTTACGTAATGTTTTTTTGAAATAAAACTTGTTTTTATTAGAAATTATAAGTCCTTAATAAAAACTGTAAGTTTCTTCAAAATCAACACGATAGATATTATACTAATACTTGTAATATCACTACTTATTAAAAAAAAACCAGAGCTACACTGCTAACAATGTCATCTTCGAAAAAACAGTTATCTTTTTTTTTAATTCATGTGCCATTTTTTTTTGTATCTGTCAATTTTTTTCGAATAGCGAAGGGTAATTTGCCCTTGAGTTTATATCTCTTCAATCTCGAATTGTCACGTTCAATTATGATTTTTTCTGTTTTGTTTAGCTTCATATTTTTATTGTATTTTTTTTTATAGTTTCAATAAATAATAGGTTTTTTAACTTCTTGAACTTTTTCTTCTGGCAAGTCTTATTATTTCGTTATTTTTTTCCACGCTATCTATTGTTTTTGTTGCGTTCTTCTGTTCTAACTCTAGTTTTTGGGTTCGCTTTGTTAAATTATCTTTTTCTTTTTGTAATTTTCTTACTTTT
Source organism: Pandemis cinnamomeana (assembly GCA_932294345.1). NCBI lineage: Eukaryota > Metazoa > Arthropoda > Insecta > Lepidoptera > Tortricidae > Pandemis > Pandemis cinnamomeana. Next base: position 4,970,216 of record OW028715.1, on the reverse strand, counting down.
TCTTCTTTTAAGTTTTTGATTACTTTCATGGCTTTATAGCGAACTTTTCTAAATGCAGTGGATTCTTTACGTATGTCACGCATTTGTATCCCACACGCGGGATTCTGTGCTAAAGGATCCACATCTGGTACAAACAAGTGCTGGTACATCCGGATTATTGTCTTCTTCTCAGTAGCAGGTGGTGTGGTTGGTGGTAAGTTTTCCAACCAAATTCGTTGCATTTTCCGTTGCTCTATTTTGTGTTTGAATGTCTGCGACTGTTTTTTTTTTATGTTAGATAGGCCAGACAAACGAACTAGTGGGTCACCTGATGGTAAATGTTCACCACTGTCCATAGACACCCGCAGCGCTTTACGCGATGCCAGTGCGTTGTCGGCCCTAAACGCTTATATACGCCATCTTCGTCTTTGTTCTCTTTGTGCTCTGAATCTGATCATATCTGCGATAATCTGAATTTTATTTTTTCGTTTTTTTTTTCAAGATATACCTTCTTCTTTCCTTTTCTTTTTGAGGTCTATGTAATTCGGGATCACTATTTATCTTTATATTGTCTTGTTTTTTGCGTAATCTGACTTTTGGTTAAATTTCTTCCCTGGTCAGCTTTTTTTTTCTTAGCCATTATGCTGATCTAAAAAGAAATACTAAATCTTAATAACTATCAAACAACATATCTTTATATTTAAAATAGGTTTTCATTAAAAAAGGCTTTACCAGAACTATAAAAATAGATGTTACTTCAACAATCATTACCCTCCAAACCTGCTCATTACCATCCAGCAGAAAAATGGAGGGTTAGGAAGGTCATGTCCTGGAGAGGAATGAGATTTCGGCAGTTTTTCGCGATTAATTTCAATACCAAATGTAATTTGAAACTTTTATATTTATGTCATTAATTAAGTAATCACAAAGCATTTCAAAGTGATATTAAACAAAAAATTTAAATAGTACTTACTGCTTAAAACACTGGAAGGTAATGAAGACCAAACTGTGACAAAGTACTTTTTGTGCACGTAAATCCTAAATTTTTTGCTAGCGGAACGGATATCCTCTCTCGACTATATGCGGCGGGATACCGAAGCGGTGCGGGGCGGGAGCAGTGCACTTACCACCGCCACACAAGGACGAACTTGGGCATTTATTTAATGTTTTGTTTTTGCGGAAGGAAATGATGGTTTTCGCTGGACAAAATCATAATCGTCATTCTTTCTATTACAAAGTAGCTTTAAAATTGTGCAAATTTACAGATTTATTCCTTAATAGTTAGTTAATCAGATCGCTTAAAAAATTGGAAGGTTTTCTTATCAAAATTTCTTAAATACATCGAACAATTTATCAGTACGTAATTTGGAACGGGATGGAAATGAGATTTGACACTATGTTTTTAACCGCGTGAGTTTAATAATAGGTAAATGCCTTCGACGCAAAAGACTCCTTTACTATCTTTTTGAGACCGTTCTTTCTGTATTCAACGTTTGGAAAAAAGATCATTTTTTGTACCGACTTGTCGCCTGGAATGGCGATTTGAACGACTCACGAGAATGACCCATGTATGTGAACCCTTTATTGTGCAAAATAAACATAATACAAATACAGTTGACAAAGTAAATAAGTTAAATATATTGCTACGGGTAAAGTTGACAAAAGCCTAATGGTAAATATTCGCGCCCGCGTAGAATTAGATTTTAGAACTGATTTTGTTTGTTTGAAGATTGTTAACTGTTTTAAACTGGTATGTAGCTCATGCCAAATAACTTAAAAGCAGCCGCAGCGTCTCGAATGTATGTGTTTTCTGTTTACATACGCTAAAAGACACAGTTACTGACACTCAAACATTGCAAATTTAATGTCAATACTCACTGCTAACAGTTCCAGCCATATGCAAATGTTAAGTGTCAAAAAGAGCACACATTTAACCGTTATGTACATTATTATTAGACCTATATACTACTCAAATAGAGGAAAAGCGAAATAGTATGCATTATGTATACAGAGAAGGTAAAGTTCTCAAGACCATTTTATTTATATGCATACATTTTAAAAATAAAGCAGTTATAAATTATAACAGCATCAGTTTTTTTTCAAATTAGACAGATTGACAGATTTGTCGTTCAAAGGTTAACTGGAAGCGATCCCTTTTAGGGATAAGTTCGCCTTTGCGCATTTGTGTTGTCCTGTATTCAGCTTTTTCTTGTGTTTCATGTACAATAAAGAGTTATACAAACATACATTGTCTTCTTATTGCACCTAGGTTCATTTAAGTCCATACAAACGTCTAACTTTCAATTTTTAGAAAACCATATTATTTTATTACCTTTTACGACTTACGTTCGCTTAATTAGAGATAATAACTGACGATCAATAAAATCAATGTAATATTTGCATTTCTTTACACGAACTCTGCTCGTTGCATAAGCATAACCATCATGTCAGACAGAATATTACCTTTTTCGATACGAATACGGCTTTCCCGTAGGTTCTCCATAACGATCGGCTTTGCTATAGCTTCCCTCGATCTTCATCACATTGTCCGTGACGTCTTGTAGAAGGCCTAAAGATAACTCAACCCTGGCTGCTAATAAATAATCGAAGAATAAGAATGAAAAATGGTTTTGTCGATTCAAATTTGATAATAGAGAGCTCTATCAGTACTCACACTTCTAAAACACAAGTTTCCAGAATGTTCCTTCACGAAGTAATTAAGCAAGTAATCACTAAAAAATATTACAACATTGCGTATACAGACATTAAGTATTGGAGTGATTAAAGAAAATTATAACTTGATCATTACCGCTTCAATTATACTCATGTATTGCACAAGAACTAGTACTAAATGTTACATTTAAATTATGTTAATTTTGGGCTAAATAAAGAACTAAAGTAACATTTTTGAGACTGGTTTTCTTATTGGAAATGGTAGATTATCATATAATTTAAATGTGATTAGCAAATTGACCGTAATATGTGGTAATATATTATCACAACCGAAAGTTGATCCATATCGGTGGTAAGTATACTTCTTATAAAGGGCCGTCAGGATGGTAAATGATCGCCACAGTAAAGGATTACAGATGCGTTGCCAGCCAGGGCTAAGATAACATATCTTACGTGTCAGTAATTTCACTAGGTGTCTTGCTCTCTACGCCAGAGTACGTCAGCGCAAGCACTACTGCTTGGCGACAGGATTAGCGTGTAAAGTGATGGTAAACACTGTAAATGGCAATGTATCGGGTGTTTTAGAATGTTTATTACTCGCCAGTGTATTAATTAAATTGATTAGTACAGAGGATGTACTCCAAACATATGGCTCCGGAAATCTGGACATATGGTACAGCGATCCACCGCGAGGAAGACAGGAACGAGTGGTGATTGCGGATGACATTGGCGGGGTCACGATCCCCAACATTATTGGACCGACCCAAGGTAAAGCGATGATGACGAAGTTGGCGCCATCCGATGATTAAGGGGGGGCTAGGGACATAGACAGTTGCGTAACTATAGGGTAGCAGGGGTGGCAAAATGCCAGGGGCCCCTAGCTGTATGGGGCATCGAACTGGCTTGGTTTAGAGCACAGAAGGGTCGCTGATGCACTTCTTTATATTGAGGAAGGAGCCCCATCTGACGAATTTGCCGCGGGCCCCAGACGTTATAGTTACACCACTGGGCATAGAGTCTAACAGTATGACGACACTTGAATGTTGACTTGAATTGTCAAGAAATAAGGGCTACATCTGACGATTATCCAAGGGGCATATTGCAGCAGAAGGCCACGGAACTCGCACTTTTGTCCGCGATCAAGTTGCATCTCCAAGTTACTCTGAATAAACCAGGCGCCGCATAATTCAGTCTAACCTCCCAACAATGATTGTGATTCGAGTAATGTTTGTTTTGGTTTGGACAATTTCATTGTTTCGTTTGCGAAAGCGCCGGTGGACTCGCGTGCTGCGTAACGCTCGTGCAATGCTTGCGACAGGTATAGAGCTAAAGCAGCGCTAAAATGGCACTACAGTAGGAGCAAGAAGATTCCTCATCACCATCAGCGTTAGCCTGTACAGCAGTGTTTCAGAAACTTTATGCGGTCACGGACCACTAACAGAATTTCAAAAAGTCCATGGATTGTCTAAGCTAATTATAGCAAAAGAGAACAAGCCTATTGTTAGAAATTGTTTAGTAAATATTTTATAGGTTAACTGTGTTGCTGCGGACTCCTGGCACGCATGCTACGGACCCCACTTTACACCACGAGGTTGTAGTTGGTAATATTCAATAAAAGAAAATATTTTGGGTATTATAATTTAGTATATTTAGTATTGTAGTTAGTTAGTTTAACAGTAAATACTCAGTTAGTTTAGTATACCCTTTACTGAGAGAAAAAACAGCAAAATAAACTAAAGATAATCTTAACTGAGTTAAATATTCGTGGTTTATTTAATTTTGATTTAAAAAAAGCCAACTCACCCCTATTCCTAAATTCACATGCAAACATTGCAACCACGTCATTAATTCAAAAGAAAACCTACAAAAGAAGAGATTTCAATCAGCAGCATTTTAAACTCACCAGGGAAAGGCATATTGTGCAAACCTATCTACCCTCGTGATTAGATCGCGACGATAACAACGTTTCGGCGAGAATGCTAAATGTATCCTTGCCAGCATTAGAATAATAAAATTGCAACAATCATAATTATATGCAAAGAAGCAATATTAAAAATAATAGAGCGTGCGAAGCAATTTGCGCTCGGTAACATGCAGAATACATTGGCATTTATATTGGCTCCATCCTTTGTGCCGCTCCTGATTCTTCATCCGCCTTATATCCGGGAACACTCCCCCTTTCCTGGCAATATAAATATTGCTCTCTCTGCTTGCCAGTAACATATTTGACAACTCGTCATCCGAAAAAACGCGCTTAGAAATCACAGTTAGGACATGTTTATGACACAAGCTAGTTGGACTTCAATAAAATACTGTTTCGTGTACTCTCAGCGCTTTGCGTAGTTGACACCAGACAATTGGCAGGACCACCTCAAGATAGGATTTTTACCGGAAAAGTTACTTTTAAAGGAATACATTTTCACTTAGAAATGGGGGAACTGGTTGCGGCCAATCGTTCGGTGCAGGAACAGCTTGCCTGTCCATTGTGACATTTTATCTCACATAATGCTGGCAATAAATACGCGTAAGCCAACTTTATCTCTAAATATCATCTCAAAAGCTCTCATAGCCGTGGTAGCCTAGCGGTTTGACCTGCGGCCTCTCAAGCAGAGGGTCGTGGGTTCGAATTCCGGGCTCGCACCTCTGAAATTCCGGAATTTATGTGCGACATTACATTTGAAATTTACATTGAGCTTTTCGGTGAAGGAAAACATCGTGGGGATCCTGCACACATCTGCGAAGCAATTCAATGGTGTGTGTGAAGTTCCCAATCCGCACTAGGCCGCCTGGGGACTATAGTCCAAGCCCTGTCATTGTAAGAGGACGCCTGTGAGCAGCAGTGGGACGTATATCGGCTGGAGATGATGATCATATCTGTAGAGATTTATTTATTTCTTGAGAACGGAAATCATTGCATAACTTTATTTCCTTCCGAACACCATACTTCCTGGGAGTACACTCCCTATAACATGGTGTACTATGTCTCAAAGCCCTTTGTTCCGTCCCTGTTTCCCACGTCACTCGGATAGTGACGTGGCAAATAATTACTCCACGGGTGGTCTGATAATACTGTAAGTGGATAATCACTTCTCCGCTGATTTCTAACATTCCTTGTTCCCTATATGGCCATACAAAACTATGTGAAACATCTGACTACGTAGCTACGGCGTTACAGTTGAGGGTTCGAATTTAAATATTTGTGCAAATTAGAGTTGCCAAACTTTGATGATTGTGTTATCCCTTTCTCGACAGCAACCAAGGGTCTGTTTAGATGAAATAATTTTATTATCAGTTTATCATATTACACAGTCGGGCAAAGTTTTAGGCATCGTAACTGGTTTATTGGTTCACAATTCACAGTTTAATTAACTTATACAATTTAAATATTGCTGATGAAACAACAGTGAAATACCTTAACTACTTAACCTATATAACATTTTTGGATCACAATTGCTTTTGTTTTGTTTTTGAATTACCTAGTTCATAGGCTTCAGAGTTTAAAAAAATTAAGCCACAGATTATAGGAATGGTTAAAGTAGCGCCAGCGTAAGCGTAACGGCAGTTAAATCTACTCAGTATGTTTAGTGTAAGTTTTCGGTCACAAAATACGTCTCGAACGCGTTTGCGTTAAAATGTCAAATACTATGAGAACAGTTTGTTGCCGTTTCGATCCGCAAGTGGCGCTGCAATTATTCCATAGTAATTGAGACGTTTACGTGAACGCGTTCGAGACGTTTTTATATGCGAAAACTTACACTAGAGGCCAGATATATCTTAGTAACAATGGCTAGGTTGTTTTATTGATTGGCATTTTGGTTATTACCATACAGTAAACGCCTTGATGACAAGGTCGTTAATCGTATAGCACAATGTGGCGACAACCTTCCTTCATTCTCTAACATACATCAGAAAGTATCGGGCTTACCACAGGCTGACAATATAGTTGATTTAACTATGTGAATAAATCCAATCATCGGCTATTACGAAATATCTATTATGCGCCGAATAACGCTTCAATTATTCGCATGCCAATTTTAACATAACGTTGCCGCAAGCGTGTCTCTACGTAACCAGAAGATAATCCCGCTATCCTCAATTTTTGCGTGTTAAAAACGATTATAGAATCACGTTATATTTTACTCTCGGTTTTGTGCTAAACGGTCGTTTGTAACTTTTACTTTCGATCTGTGTCCGCTTCCTGGCTTGATTCGGATCTTTCACGGATTTCCTTTGTAGTAGCTTAGAGTTAACTAATTTAACGTGAACCTTTTATATCCGGCTACATTCACATAGTAACATCTCACTTTAACGGACACGGAGCTAATTATCGTTGAAATTTTAGGTGTTGCTAAAAGAAATTTATGTTAGGCTTTTGAAAATATTCGCTTTGCCTTTGATTTAATATGAAATAATGTTAAAAATGCATGAGCATGAACTTTACTTTATGTTACTTCACCAAGACTATGCTAAGGGGGGTGTAGGAGTATAGCATGCATCACGGAATAACGAGGATCTGGGTTCGATTCCCGGCCATAGTTTTACTTTTCTGCGATGGGTGGTGTAGGAGTATAGCACGCATCACGGAATGGCGTGGATCCGGGTTCGATTCCCGGCCATAGCTTTACTTTTCGGATTTTTCTATTATCTAATTTTCAGTGACATTTACTTTTTTTTTTGTACTTCAATTTTCTTCACCAAATTTTTGAATGATTTCTACACTTTAGTGCAGTAAACTCCACACGAACCCCTTCTTTCCCTTTTAATATAAAATTTATCTCATTACCATGACTCACCGACCTGGAAACAACCCGAGACGTACTTGATTACAATTGAACGAATTCTAAAAGCTTTGCGCATTCTATTCAAACAATGAGCTTACGGGGGGATTATTCGATAAGTGCTCAAGCATTCTAGGGTTTATACGTACTAGGTACTTACTGTTTGTTTTGCTTTAAGGACACTGTTTGAGACTTGATAAATATTTGCTTGAATTAACTAACTTAGACAAGAACAGTGTTTATCGGATTATTACTGAAATTTCCAATGCTTCAAGTGTACCTATAACAGTTCTATCGCAATAAAATTCGAAGTAGGTACAGTATTAATGGTGTCTTGTTGGAAAAAGTTAGATATATAGATATTGTAGGGAAGTTATGATATGGATGTGGATAAAATTAGAAGCATAACCAGCGTTTATGAATTAATAGGGCATACATTCTATTGTTTCAGTGCTTCTTTTTTAAACGACGTCGCTGGCCAGTCCCCACATAAACATTCTGGGCGTTTCCCGTGTGAACGAAATTTTCCCGAGCGTTTAATTGCATAGATTGTTTTCATACATTTTACGCTTCTTTATTTGTTATGTGGTCGTTATTATAATTAAGTCTTCGCAGCCGTGTCAGTGACCGGTCGCGGCCGTTCAAATGCAAGGTCTGTTGTTATCATTGCACGGGATTTTCCTCTTATTTTTTTACAATACCTACATAAATCACTACTATACCCCTTACGGGTTTGACAGAGCCTAAGGTAACAAGACCTAAAGGCCACGTATAGCATGATTGTGGGAGTATAGGTGGAAAGGGGAATCATAGAGATGGGCATAGCCGCATCGCCTATGACATGATTCCTGAAATTTTTGGCAATTCCGTCGATGGGCTTTTACCATCTGCACGGGAAGAGAAGCAACTACTTTCTATGTATTTTCTTTGCTCCCAGACCAGCATGGAAGCTTTTATTTTATTAGCTCCTGGCAACATTAGCGTGGGTGGTAGATAAAAAAGGTCGGTAATCACGTAACACTTTCACATTATGCACGTCGGCTGTCAATAGTAAATCAGAAGGATGACGAAAGAGTGTCTGTCTGTGTGTCGTAGGATGTAGGTTATTTGACAAGACTGTAGACATTATGTTTGTTACGACAGAACTCGTATATCGTTTTTAGAACATCCTTCTTGCTCTAAGTTGACTGCGTAAGAGGGAACGTTAGTTTTTCAATTTATTCAAAGTAGGTACGACACTTCTGCTAGGTAGTCAGTAGGAAACAGTTGATTGCCTGTAAAAAAGGATTTTCACACGAAATCTTTTAAAATCCTAATTAATATTATAAATGGTAATATGACTTTGTTTGTTACGCCTACACACGTAAACTTCTCGACCAACCGTGATAAAATATAGTATAGAGATAGTGTGTGATCCTGAAAAGGATATAGGATAGTTTACATCTAGGAACGTCTAGTTCCCGCGGGCGCACACCAAACGAATTCTCCACAGACGAAGTCGAGGTTAACAGATAGTATTATGCAGAAATAGAAAAAAAAACATGCAGCTAATTTCCACTTTCGTTGAACATCATTTTGTCAATATACAGCTACCCAATTGTTTACCTACCTGTATAATTCGTCGGTTTTGATTTATGACAGCTTTCTCTCACCAGTATTAACATTGACATCGATAGCCTATTATTTACAGCTTCATAAACACGATAGTCTTCACTTTTTAGGGTTCCGTAAACAAAGGGTTAAATCGGGACCCTATTACTAAGACTCCACCGTCCGTCCGTCTGTCTATCACCAGGCTGAATCTAATGCACTGTAAATAGTTCGACAGTTGAAATTTTCACAGATGATGTTGCTGCTATACAACAAATATTAAAAACAGAATATCTTTAATGTCTGTCTGTCTACGTAATTAACCAATATAAAATGAGCTGACTCTGCCTACATTGTGCTTAGGAGGCAGGGTTCTGCTAAAACTGGATTTGTATTCGATTGCCGAATTTGTACGTGAATCCGACTCGCTCTTGTCCGCTTTTCGGTGCCTGAGGTGTTTCTTACATAAGTGGAAGTTATGACACAACGGTGCTAAACGACGCGCCATCATGTCTGCACTTTGCAATGCATTGTGAATTGTCACAATAACCTTTAAGCGTGTCTTAGTTTGTACAATAAAGCATTTACTTACTTACTTACTTACAATGTGATTTCATCTTATATATTTCTTTGTACGCAAGCAAATTACGTGAAAAAAATGTGATTAAGTGTTCCAACTATAATACACACATAAATCACGTCTTTATCCCTTACGGGGTACTGTCTACCTTTTCTTTTTACGGAGAGGAAATATTTATGGACGTCCTAGGCACGGGGATGCTTAGGGTTATGTGGGACTCCCCAGAAGGGGTATACCCGAACTAAAAACTCTCCGGCGTTGCCTCCATCCCGTGTGATGGGGACGCAGTGGGATGCCACTAGGGTTTCGCCACAAACGCCCTCCCGGCGGCCCCGGCTTTCGCCAGCGCGCCAAGAAGGGGAGGGCCCCGTACGCTGGGCCCGTCTTCCCTGGGTACTGTCTACCTAGGGTAACAAGATCCAAAGGCCACGCTTAGCATGATTGAGTTTAGTAAGTTGAAAGTGGAATTGAAATAGCGATGGGTTGCTACCCGCAAGCCTATTATAATAGCATGATCTAAAATTTTCGCCCATTCCCTCGATGTGCTTTTACTATTTGCGTGGGTAGAGATGCAACTGGTACTCTATGTTTTCTCTTAGCTTCCAGACTAGCATGGAAGTTCAACTATAATGTTGTGTAGGTAATTTGTAAGTGGTAGTAGGTACATATTTCTCTGTCGAAGTTTGATCATCTATATGACGTCGTTAGCAAACAATTTCTTATAACATAGGTTCTACTTATGAGACATAGAAATTCCTTCTGTGTCTGTGAATGGAAATTTACTGGCAAGCGTGCTCCATCTTAAGGTGCATCTTCGCTTTCCATCAGACGTGGATGTGGCCAACCACAAGCTTAGGCATTAATAATATTATATACATAAATAAGTTAATAAAGTCCACTTTCACTCATCTATAATTCTGTTGGTTCTTTCTGTATGTTTCTTTTGTAAGCCCAAAACTTGTTGCCTGTATCAAAAACATTACCATTAAAGTATCGTACATTTCAGCAAGTTTCTACTTGTAGTTATTTAATTACTTTCACCATTAGGTTTTTTTTCTCTTTCTTTATTTTGACCGGCATGATACCAATAACCCGTGAGAGATAAATACGTGATTTATGTATGTGTTTATATGTACGACACCAACACGTGTGTCAACATCGAACAAATTATCGAAATTTAAAAAAACTGGCTTTCCATGGTACTGCAATATTAGATGACAAATATTAAGTAACATTGCTTAAACACGATTAACATTTAAAATACGCCTTAGATAACTGTTTACATTTCCACGCTTAAGAACAGGTCAAACGTGAGATACAAATTCACACTAATGAAAATTTTTATATTAGGGTCAGAGTTCGTTGCCCAGTAAGTCACGACCAAGTTAACGAGCCAGATAGAGGTAATTTAATTGATTTAATTAATCAGGAATTAAATCGTACGTGACTGGTGATTACCCCGCGTATTGCACGCACGGTACATAGCTTGCGCAGTGTTTGCGCTATACTTAGCGAATGTTGAAACATTTCATCGCCTATTACTTCTTGCGGTTGATCATTGCGTTAAATGTGAACAGTTATCAGACTTCACTTGTTTAACATGGGGCAATAGGTTTGGTTTAACCTTTCTTATTTGAAATTTGTTGATCAGAGATGCGAGATGCAACTTGGTGGATTAACACGACAACGTAACATTTTCTTTATTAGCTCTTTGAGCCTCTAGTGCTCATGAAAATGAAAATGATAATGAAAATTTATTTTTGCAAATTGGCCGCCAAGGATCTTTTACACGTCTGTTTGAAACTACCAGCGCATTCGGAAAGACCATCATTGCCAAGAAGAATGCGCCGCAAGAAACTTGGCAGAAAGTCATTTTTTCAAAATAAAATATGATGAGATATGCGAGATATGCGGGGGGATCGAAGCTCTCAGATAGAATAAAGGGAGGGCGCTGGACCCGTGTCGTGGGAAACGTTAGGGTTCTGTACCCAAAGGGTAAAAAATGGACCCTGTTTTTAAAATTTCGCTGTCCGTCCGTCTATCTGTCTGTCTGTCACCAGGCTGTATCTCAGGAATCGTGATAGCTAGACAGTTGAAATTTTCATAGATGATGTATTTCTGTTGCCGCTATAACAGCAAATAATAAGAATCCATCATTTTTATGTTTGTTTATTTAAGTAACTAACATGAAATATAAAACTGACCTCACAGTTCCTATCTTTTGCTTATGTGTAAAGTATCTGCTAACACATCGGCAGGATTTTATATTCACTCGCTGAATTTGTCCGGAAACCTCGGTGCGCGACTCCAACTGGTACTTGGCTGGTTTTTTATACATATGTGTACCGATACCCACTTACTAAAAGTTAATTAATCATCTGTTAAAACAAAGGTACAGTCTTGCTAAGTGGGCGAGCGGACAGCCAAAAAAGTTCGAGAACTACAATATACTTGATTATAAATCACACATTATTTTATTAATTTATAGAATGAGACTTAAGGTCCTAGCCAATGGTAGAAGCAAAGTATTACAAACATTGTACCTTATGCTAACTACACGACGTATATTATATTTTTTTTGGGTTCAAGTTTAGTGACGGCTCAGAGAAAAAAACTTATAACAAATTGTTGAATTACTTTGTTCGATAATCCTACTTCGATAATGTACCTGTACTTACATCTGCTAGCGTAAGTATTTAACTGCCAGAGTGTTCAGTTAACCAAAAAAAATACTCTAACCTAATATCACTGACGTGATAACAGCTGTCCTATCATGACTGACATTACTGATCATTCGCCAGCTGACAACCGCCATACACGGTCTGACCTGAATTGACCCGACAGATCTGTCCTCGTGTCCACTTCACTGATTAGATGAGGATTAAGCTATTAATAGACTACACTCATAATAGATAATATTGAACCTAAAGGGTGTCAATAAGGGGTCGTTGCTATCCAGATTCATCTTACGTAATAACGGTATCGCTGATTCACCCATCTACTCGTTTATCGAGGGATAAACGGTAGAGGTACCGTTTCTTGAACTCTTACATACATACATAACGTCTTTGTCTTTTGCAGCGTAGATAGAGCTTAAGGTAACAAGACCAAAAAAGGCGATTAAAGTGTTAAATTTTGCAAAGAAACATGATATAAGATTATGAGATCGGCGTGGGAAGAGAAGCAACTTATACATTCTATGTTTTTCTTTGCTCCTAGACCAGTATGGAAGGAAACTATTTACACAGAATATGCTCAGTGTCATAAAAAAATCCGGAATACTTCAGCAGGTGGTTTGGTTAGTTTTCCTGAACACCCTTGTTTTTCAATGTTATTGATCTTTTTCCTTGTTGGTATCACTCTTGACAAAGTGGTCGTGGTTATCACTCCGGGTATTAGTGGCAAGCTTCACAACACGCCGCTACTCTTCTCTGATGGCCGCCTTCCTTAAAATGACTTCCGTGTGTTTAATTTGTTTTACACGTATTCCCACCACCAACACCACCTTAATTATATTTTTGTTACTTTAACATAGGTGTAGTTGTCGTCGCTATAACGACTTGATACGACACAAATAAGAAGAAGAAGAAAAAGAAAGAAAATTCTTGATCGGCTGCACAGTATTGTAACAGTAGAACGCGCAGACAGGCAGACAACCGAGGTTCAGTAATAGGATCTCGTTGGTATCCTTTGGTATGGTTTGGTTTAAATGTTATTCCTATTCCTAGGCTTTTGGTTGGCTCCTGGTTGGTACTTGCATAATGTATATTCAACCAATTGTCTAGTCAGTAACATAATGAGCTCATAAAAGCAAGCAAAGTATCGAGTATCAAGTAATTAGCGTTAGCAAAGTCCCAGACGGAGGTTATCGGCGGGTCAGCGCGTCGCTATAATTAGTGCAACTTGCATCCAGCTGCGCCTGCGCCATTCACGCGCATTGCCATACAAATTATACAATAAACAAGTGAACTTCAGAGACAGAGCTTCATACAGTTTTCTCACACAAGAGAGTACACCTCAGAGGCAAAGCTTTTACACAACTGTTTTGCGGGAAGTACCTACTGCATTTTTTGTAATTGACGTTTGACGTGACACTAAATCTTCATTTTTCTTCTTGTAATTGTGTCGTACAGACACATCATTCAAATAGATGACGCTGAGCGACAAAAATTCGCATAGTAATGAGGTCACGTGACAGCTAGTAACAGATGGAAAAATGGGTGGTGTAGGGGTAGCACGCGTCACGGAATGACGAGGGTCCGGGTTCGATTTCCGGCCATAGCTTTACTTTTCGGATTTTCCTATGTGTTCTAATTTTTAGTGTCGTTTAGAAACTAATTCTTCATGTTATTGTGTAGTCTCTTTTTACGAAGTCCCAGACAGAAGTTATTAGCTCGTTGCTCTAATAAACGCATCTTGCATTCAGCTGATGCGTGGCGTGTGGTATGCACCTTTCGACCGTGTCCCCTTACCAGTAGTGCCCTACAGAGGCTCAGTTAAGTACAGCAAGCTCTAGGATGGTATAATTTTAGCCTTAAAGCGATCATTCACTATCACACAGTGGCGGATTTACCAGAAGGCTGAGTAGGCTCTAGTCTACGGCGGCAGATTTTGCGGGCGGCAAATTTTGGGGAACGAGCTTTTTTTTTACCTCATAGAAATAAAAAAATATTTCTTAGAAGTCTGCAACAAATTTTGCAAGGGCAGCAAAAACACTATTCAGCCTATACCTTGAAAATTTGTAAATCCGCCGCTGCTATCACGAATAACAAGCATCGAGCGTTATAGATTTTTAATTCAGTAAGTATAACTTCGTGCTTGTTGTATTTTTTTTAAAAGTGCGGCTGAGTGTCGATAAAACTTGGACCAGAGTGCGTAGTAAGTTTTGTGTCATAAATAACGCCTCGAACGCGTTTGCGTTAAAATGGCAATTAGTTATGAAAATGGTTTGCTGTCGATACGTGCCTTGAGGCATATTGGTAGGTATATGACGGCTCGGCCAGTGGACATCCTCGGGCATTTAGAAATGTATGAAGCTTTACCTTTGTGGGTTACTTTGCCATGTGGTATTGCCGCAATGACATTACTCTAGCATTCTGCCTAATGCCCGGGAAAAGAAAGTTACACTAAGTGAGGTTTCACTTTTGTTGACTTAGTCTAAGGGCCGACTGACCCTAATGTGAGTAACTACCTTAATGTGACTCAACGTTTTCCACATGAATTGTCTTTTTTGAATGCTTCATTAAATAAATATTACGTTAAAGGCAAAGGGATAGGCTCAAGAAAATGAGCAAATGGAAACTTTTAATTGTTGTTTGTAAAATTTACTTACCTAAGTTTATGAAGTTACCTACTTAAAAAAAAAATACTAAGAAAGAGAGAACCGCTCTATATCAATTTATCGTTAACAAGTCTGCAAAATTGTGAAAAAGATTATTTTCTTCAATTAAAGCAGAAACATCGAACCACCAAGCTAAACGTGTACGAAATGATATTCTTATTGAAAAGAAATTGTTGAGAGCCAGGGTTCAAATAAAAATACCTACATATGTATTTCATGCTCAAGAAAGATCCAATTACATTTTGACAGCAGCATAAATACTCTGGCAACACTTCTTTTGTGGCTCCCAACCTTGCCGCTGGCCAAATTGTCCCACCGGACAGAAGCCATTTACTTGCCTATTTAAAAAAAACAAGACTGCTCAGTACGCTACAATGTAGCAGTGAAAGGACCAATTGTTTTAAGGGTCACGTTGGCAACCGTCAAATTGGATGTTTGATAACGCAATGAGTTGATAACTTCATTAACAAAGACAGTTTGTAGCTTGCGACATTAAGCTGTATGATTGTACCTATACAATGTTGTGGTACTTTGCACGTAAGTGAACGTATTTGCGATCTATTTTATTCCTTTTTAATTTAAATGTAACTAAAATTGTGTTAGTAATTCAACTTATCTCATAGACCCAGCAAAGGCAAGTGCCAATAATTGCTATGTAAATCAGTTCAGTTTTGGCTTTACCCAAAAAATCTAACTGAATATTGATTTCACGCATAATTCACCAAAACCGCATTCAATGTCCGGGCATAAACTGACTTTCGATTTTGGAATAACAGTCTTCATAATTCCCACGTATGGCGACCTTAATGACCCGTATTACTAAACTATAACTAAAGGTAACAAAGACCACACTACCAAAACATTCGGAACTGGTTACGTAAACTCTAGACATGACGTCCCCAAATCTCTATAATATGCGTAAGAAATGAGGCATATCAGATCCACGCATAATTCGACACCGAAGGAATCTTCTGACGTTTTGACGCTCATCTCCCAGTCTGTCGATTTCGGATTCTGATTATAAACACGCTGTAGATTCCCAGGGCCTACCGGATTATTACGCTCAAGCACATTGGCTTACCGCTCATCATAGCTTTTTCTTTTTATCCAGAAGCAATGTGTAAGAAACTTAACACGTTTATAATTAAAGTTCAATTTTAATGTTTTTTTTCTCAAGCGAGGTGATGCCGTGAGATTAAATGTG
Organism: Pandemis cinnamomeana; assembly: GCA_932294345.1. Classification (NCBI taxonomy): domain Eukaryota; kingdom Metazoa; phylum Arthropoda; class Insecta; order Lepidoptera; family Tortricidae; genus Pandemis; species Pandemis cinnamomeana. Next base: position 4,954,071 of record OW028715.1, on the reverse strand, counting down.
TGAAATCCTTTATGCCACACGCAACGACAGTAATCTATTATATCTATGAATGAAGCTCCCAAATCTTACGCTACCCGTGTACCTACTCTGTCTTATGAAAGACGGCTTATTAATTTATCAATGAAAGCGGCTCGTGGATGAAGTAAAATTGTTCCCAAGGATTTCATTAAATTAAATCCGGAGATTAATCTGTTTTGATTACTTTGATAAGATTCGTCTTAATATTGTTTACTTCGCTGAGATCAAATGCAGATTTGAATTTCTAAGAGAATCCTAAACAAGAAAGAGACGAAAAGTTCTTCCAAGTATCCCAATGTAAAATGTTCTTCGCGAGTGAATGAAAGGGATCTTTAATGGCAATGCTTTGAATATAAATCTATAAAAAAACAAGTCTTTATTTCCTTGACATTATAATATTTTATATTTACAAGTCAACCTAAGGCATACACAGCAATCATAAGAATTAGCAAGGCACACATTCTGGCTCCTAGGTTAAATGGACTAAATTCTGGACTGCTATAATATAAAGGCATACCTATGTGACAGACACCTGCGGTCAATCAAGGTCTAGTTGCGTAACATTATGGATAATTCATGTCCCTATTACGCCAAAGAATGTGCTGTACTCATAAACCAATAGTATAGGCTAAGAGATGTGTTCAAATCTACACGCTGAATTAAAATTGTATTCCAGGAACTAAAATATGTAAGGTTTTATCATGACTTCTTAATGCGTTTCAAATCCTAATCAGTTAAGGTTCACTCGCTGTCAGATCCTTACTAAAAATGACAGCTAAAACCTGAACTTGTCACGTTGCGTGGAGTTCAGGATAGTCGGAGAGAAATTACACTCGGATAGACAGTGTGTATAGTATATTTATTTTGTACAATGAAGGCACAATGGTGCCTTCTGCAGTAGGTATATAACAATTTCGAGACACACAAACTGTTGTAATTAGGTACACTTTAAAAGAACGATCTTGAAGACTGATAAAATATAATGGGCGACTGTGCGCTGGCAGAACTGAAGAGCGAATGAGCAGGCCGATGATTGATTGAAAACAACAAATGAATTTTGAATTTTGAAATAGGAACTGAATACACTTAATTTAAAATAAGCTTTTTTTAAAAAGTTAAACAATAAAAAGGTAAAGCTCTGTAACAAGCTATAACAGCCTCGTTACAAACTGAGTCGGAATTGAATCGCATTAAGATGTCATGGTAAGTGGTAAGGCCCAAGTACTTACTTCAATTTGGATATATCTGGTGATATGAAAAGACATATTAGTTATTAGACATCCGTTTTCGTGATTGTTTTAATTAATCATGACGGTGTTGTTATGTCAGTTTTGCACTTTCACGGCACAGATATTAATCAGCATGAGCATTACAGAGCACATCATAAGAACAATGAAAATCAAATAATGAACTTCCGCTCTTTGAATTTAAGGCCCATTTTTTGTTCTAAATTGATAAAGTTGAATAGATATCATATATTATGAAAATGTTTAGTAATTAAGTTATAGTTTCCCACTGACAGCTTTGCCTTTCCGAATGAATTTGTGCGTTGACTGCTTTTTATTAATAAACTAGCTGCTGTTCGTGGCTTCGCCCCCGTTCCATAAGCTTTTTATGCAAACCTTGTCTAAACTGACAAAAATAATTATCCAGTTTGGTGCAATCGTTTGGAAGTTATGCGCGTACATACATTTCGACGGCTAATTTTATTACTTTATACATAGAGGTAATGCTAGTTTATGCCACTGACTAGCTGATTTTACAAATCTGCCAGGCTGTTGAGCCTGTTGGTGTAATACCTATGTGTTTATTTTGTTTTATTGTTTACTGGCTCTTAGCCTAAGACCGCGGGCGACCGCCATGCCTCTAGAATACTATATCCGACGGCAGGTTTGCCTACATCCCGACTGTTTATCATCACGGACAATAATACATATCAAGCCTATGAATACATAACCGACATTACCATTCTGTTGTCGTATTTATAAAGACCTTTTGTGAGGATGCCACTGGTACTTGCCATGTATTTATGCTAACTAATTTGAGCGTTTTGTTGTTCGTAAGGTGAGTTATTAGACAGACAACTATTATGAGGTTAGGATTTAGATTAAGTATTTATACACACAAAAATTCGCATAGTAATAAGGTCACGTGACAGCTAGTAATATATAGAAAAACTCGAAGGCTTACCCACCTTCTATGGGTGGTGTAGGGGTATAGCACGCGTCACGGAATGACGAGGATCCCGGTTCGATTCGCGGCCATAGTTTTACTTTTCGGATTTTTCTGTGTTCTAATTTTCAGTGTCGTTTAGAAATTTAATTATTTATGCACAAAATTTTAATTGCAATAGATTCGTGTTGGCCTGTTGATCATAGAAATGTTAGACTCCACTATCAAACAAATAGAAACATTGGGAGGAAACACGTCAATTAAAGTAATAAAATAACCATTACTTTTGTTCATAATTGGGATGATGAAGCTAGAGGTCCCGAGTTCGAATCCCGATAGGAGCTAGCACTAGGTGTATCCGTAGGGACCCATAGATTAATAAGATAAGATAAGATAAGATAAGATGTATTCCGCCCTAGTATCTATATCAAAAGTTTTAATTAGTTTGGGACTAGGACAATGTTGTTAAGGGTCGCATGATAATGTGTTTTTGTTTCAGTATTAACAAGTATTAGTTTTTCCGGTGCCTAACATGTGTGCATAATGTATCAATTATTTATAAATGATTACATTTGTGGTTTCCTGTTTATGCGTTTTATCGGCAAAAACTAATTAATTATACTGGAACACTAACTGACGTAATAAAATATGTAAGTATTAAACACATTGATAAATCTATAAAAAACTAACGTGGCGGTATCTAAATGTGTAAAAGTGACTTTCTCGAGAATACGTTTCGACAATAGAAATCCCTCCCATGCTGGTCTGGAACCAAAGAAAAAACATAGAACGTACTACTTACTTCTCTTCCCGCGTTAATGGTGGCCCATCGAAAAAACTGGCAAAAATCTTAGGAATTGTGTTATAGGCGATGCGGCTAGCAACTTATCACTATTTTGTTTTCCCTTTCCACCTGTACGCCCACCATCATGCTAAACGGGGCCTTTAGATCTTGTTACCTTTAGCTTTGTCTACCCCGTAAGGGTAATACGTGATTTATGTGGTGTATGTATGTACAAAAATGTATTCTTCTTTTTTTGGAGGTCATCAACAATGAGCTTACCTTTTTCTCTTTGAATCCAGTAAAACCCGAGACTGGACAGTGTTTTGACCGAACCAAAACAAGCGTGAATAACAACAGACCTGTTTTGATCCTTCTACGGATTTCCCTTTGAGTCAGTACCTACTAACCACATATCTTACACATAACTACTACATAATAAGCCACTATTGATTTACGCATAGTTTTACGTGACGGTAAAGCGAATAAGTTTCGAAAAAAAAATCTAAACGACACTGAAAATTAGTCACATAGAAAAATCCGAAAAGTAAAGCTATGGCCGGGAATCGAACCCGGACCCTGGTCATTCTGTGACGCGTGCTATACCCCTACACCACCCATAGCACCTGCAGCTAGTAACAAATAGAAAAAAAATCTATTTGTTACTAGCTGTAACGTGACCTTGTTACAATGCAAATTTTTAGGGACGAGAGAAGGCGCTGTTTTTCAAATGATAGGTACTATCAAATTAATCAAGAACTTGTACTTTTTGAATAAGTTTCTGACAAAAATTTAATTTTAAATGCAAGATTTATTGACTGACTTGCATTGTCATCCGTCCTACATACCGCCAACAAATTTAAAGTCAATCGGACCAACCGTTGCAGAGTTCTGGCCGACAATCCTGGCCGGAAAAACCGAACTCCACTTAAGATGCAAGATAGACTTACTCAAGCATGCAAAATTTTAGCTCAATCAGTTGAGTCGCAAGATGCCACTCGGACAAACAATACATACATGCAAGTACAGTACATACATGCAAGTTAAACAAAAGCTTTTAATAATAATGTAAAGGGTTTAATGCGTACCTATGTTGTAACTCATTTAATTGCACAAGTATAGGTGCGGAGTTAGAAGATACGACGCAAACCTTTCCCAATTCCAATTAAATTAATTCAACCAGATAAATTGTCAGTTTGAGAAAACTTGCCCAAGAAGTGCAATAATGTTTCGTTAACGCTCAATTAGAACATATGAGATGTATGTAATTATTGTGAGATTGAGCAATAAAATAATTAGTGGCAGCTATTGTTACAAATTCACGATCCATTGTTGACGAGTGATGAAAATAGAAATACGGGCATTAGAACAGTTCGTTGTGCTGAATAAAACTACTGTGATTATGAAATTTTATGAGGTTAGTTAGGGTCTTTTGTAAGGTAATCCACATCGTAAGGCACTGGTGCCACCGATGGCGAGGAAGCGATTAACTATCAACTAGTTTCTCGCTTAAAGAAACGAACAAAAGATATAGATCCCGTGTCAGTAAAAGAGACAGAAATATTTATAATTGATCGCTGGTGAGGACTTTCTTCCTACTAGTTCTCCCTGTTAGCAAGTCTTAATGCGATTCAATTCGGAACCAAAGTTGGATCGCTCGCTGTCAGATCCATACTATAAGAGTAAAGAATGACACCTAAACGTAAAATTGAATTGGAATGGTTCACGTAGACGTCATGGTAAGGCCCCAATGCCTAATCTGCCACCATCTTACTCGCTAATCATATAGGTATTAGATAGGAGAGTTAGATATCCGGGGCACTTTTTTTTAATACGAAATAGGCGTGCGTTTGGTCACAATCACGCCTGATGTAAGCATAGATGTGATCTAGAGTGGATGAGTAGGTATCCTGTCTTAACCCGCTAGGCATGGGCTAGTAACTTCGTATCCTTTGTTGTTGTGGTTGTCTTGTATACTATTAGGATGCCACCCTACGTCATAAAATAATTATTAACTGTTAAGTAGTATTTGTAAGCTATTAGGTGAAGGAAAATATTGTGAGGAAAACCTCACACACTAATTCAATTACTGCGCAGTACGTGTATGTTGTATTGTATCCTTCCTTTCTACATATAGCCCTGGTAGCCTAGTGGTTTGACCTGTGGCCTATCAAGCAGAACGTAGTGGGTTCAAATCCCGAGCTTGCACCCCTGAGTTTTTCGGAATTTATGTTTTAAATTACATTAGAAATGTACCATGAGCTTTTCGGTGTAGGAAAACATCGCGAGGATACCTGCACACATCTGCGAGGCAATTCAATGGTGTGTGTGATGTTTCCAATCCGCAGTGGGCCCGCGTGGGAATTATAGCCCCAGCCCTCTCGTTCTGAGAGGAGGCCTGTGCTCACTGCTGAGCTCTTTATTGCCCTTACTAGGAGACATGTCGCTCATTGAACCGCCACATTTCAAAAGCTGTCGCTTTTGCATCTAACAACAAAACTCGTTCGTATAAGATTTGAAATGCATATACATACACAAATAACGCCTTTATCCCTTAGGGGCTAGATAGAGACTACAGCCCACGTTTAGCAAGAATGTGGGCGTATAGGTGGATAGTGATGGGTTGAAATGCAATAGCAACTGATTTTGAAATGTGACGCTTTTGCATTTAATGAACGATGTGCTCTGCAATGGATGTTTAAGCTGGAGTTGAGTCGATGTTGCCCTTACACGCATCACCGTGAAAAATTACAGTGGTTAGCCTCCAAGCACACGGAACTAACACCGAATTAGTGTTGCCGCTTGATACTCCACTGTTACGATAGACTATCGATAGTTTGAGCACAGTTATCGATAGTATCGATATTTATGGCATATTACAATACTATCGATAGTATTTATTTATTTCAAAAAATAAACTTGTTAATAGGTCTCTACCTAGAACATTTTTCGCCTTATAAAACTAGTGTTAGTATAGTTACAAAGAAATATCTCTTTTGGGAAAAAAAAATCAAAATGAAAAAACCTACTTATCGTGAAACTAGTAGGTAGTTCTTTTTTTCTCTTGAAAAATTACATGCTAGGTACTTGTATAAATTGTGGAATCCGTGCAACCGGTTTAACCCGATTCGCTAATTGTTTACTGACAATTGACTACATTACGTTAACGTCCTCTGCCCCCCGTAATAGTTAAAAACTGCATCACGGCGGGGCAGGATTCACCGTCCCCTCAGTAACCAGTAACCAGTGAGAAAAGAAAATCACAACATAAATTACTCAATAGTACTGATCCTTGCTGATAGCTTTTCAATATTACACAAACTATTTATACTACCGATAGTTTTGAACAAACGATTATTACCTTTATTTCAGTAGTACCTATTCCTTTAAATGTTTTTAATGCTTTTTTTAGGCCAAAGTGAACAGACACGTTCTAGGCAAACGTGTACCATCTTGGGTCCCACCTTCGGCTTCCATCAAGAGGAATTGAAGTCAAACGTAAGCCTATTTCTATATCTATACTAATATTATAAAGAGGAAAGATTTGTACCTATTTTTGTATGTTTGTATGTTTGTAATGAATAGGCTCAAAAAGTACTGGGCCGATCTGGATGAAATTTGGAACATAGATAGATTATAGTCTGGAATAACACATAGGCTACTTTTTATCCCGGAAAATTGGGTGATTCCCGCGGGATAGCGATAAACGAATTCTACGCAGACGAAGTTGCGGGCAACTGCTAGTTATATATAAAAATAAAAAAAGCGACCGGTACCATCGATAGGCCTAACGATATTTGTCATTTTTTACTATTGATAGGGAATGTATGGATTTTGTGGCGACGCTAAACAAAAGTATAGAACAGTGAATAACGTTAATCCATCTTATTTCCGCCGATAGATATAAACCGATGCGCTCAATTCCGAAGGTTGTGTGTATAACCCAATTTGCTCGTTTGCGCCTCGCACCGATGGCCGTGTCTTTGTATTTTGCGTGATAAATAAGGCATTGGAATGGCCTTAGCACGGAAATGCAAGTTTATATGTTACGAATTAATAATGCATCGGAAGTGCTTTAGAGTCGAATTATACGGTAGTTAATAGGTGCAGTCGAGGGCATAGATATCAAATATATGTATCACCGATCTTATTGTTAGTGGCATAAAGGTGTATAGATTATGTTTTTGACGTTTGGTAACGTACATATGCTTGTATTTATGCCCTTTACTAAACTACAGTTAATTCTCTAGAGTGTCTTTACACTCTAGAGTAAGTCTAAAGCGTAAGTGGCATTAGGAGCAGCAGATTTATTAAACATGCTCAAAGAATGGTTTTTCACTACATAGTATAAAATAAAGTCGGTTTCTTTGTCCCTGTGTCCCTATGTCCCTATGTCCCTATGTATGCTAATATCTTCAAAACTACACAACGGATTTTGATGCGGTTTTTTTTAATAGATAGAGTGAATCAAGAGGAAGGTTTTTATGTATAATTCTACGCAGACAAAGTCGCGGGCAGAAGCTAGTACTTAATAGATAAAACATGTAATTTAATTGTTAAAGTGTGTTTCTTTGTATGTAGAGATATTCTTTGAAACGGCTGGACCTATTGAAAAAATATTACATAGCTACATACATACAGTATACATATGTCACGTCTTTAACCCTTACGCGGGGTAGACAGAGCCTAAGGTAGCCAAACCTTAAGGCCACGTTTAGCATAATTAAGGGCGTATAGTGAAAAGGGAAATCAAATAGTGATGGGTTGCTAGATTCCCTACAAAAAATATTTATTTAAAAATAACTTAGATGTATAAGCTACTTCCTTCTTATTCTTGAAAGGTGGTGCTCCCTCGGTTATTAAGGATTATTTTTACAAGAGTGAAAAACGAGCCAGCGGTTCTCTTGACGGTAAGAATCACAACTCATGGACAACACCAGAGGATTGCAAATGCGTTACCAGTCCATCTGGCTAAGATGTACAGAATACTAAGTGACAATATTATCACCGGCTTATTTGGCAATATGGTTAGTTACGATGGTGGTAGAGGTCCAGAAAAACCTTGCTGACACTGGTCCCACCAAGGGCGACGAAGCGATTAGCTATCGACTATTTTCTTGCGCAAAAAACGAACAAAAGATATAGATCCCGTGTCGATAAAAGAGACAGATATACTTGTAGTTGGTCGCTGGCTGTTCACACCGTCGCCGAGGATTTTTTCTCTACTAGTTCTATTAGTCAGAGCCAGCGAAAATTCGCTAAACTCGCTTCCCGCTCATCGCCGGCGGTGACACCAGTGCCTAAGATTCTACAAGCAAAACAGTACGCTAGTTTGTAGCAGGGCGTACCCAAATAAAACCTAATAGTACGCTCAATTGTATGTAGGGTATATACGAGAATAGATCTTAATTATTTATACATGTACGACATCGCAGACTCAATGAAACATTTAACAAATCAATCACGGGTTAGTTCACACCGGAGGACAATCGGCCAAACAATGCAGCCATACGTTTTCATTATCAGCACTTTAGCTGAACGAGGAGCCTCAATATGTCATGTCTTCATTTATCGTTAGTGTGAGGTGACCTTTACAACCTGTTGCCTCTATTGCTATTGGTAACTATATTCATAGTATACAACGAGAAGTAGGTGATCAAAGTTTTATTCGTGCAATGAATACAAGCTCAGAATTTTCCAGAATGTTTCAGCAGGGGTTGAGTAAGTTTGCCTGAAATGTTTGATTCAAAATGTAGTCCCACTCTTCACGCGGTACACATGACCATCGACCAATGTAAGGAAACACTTAACAAACATTGTGCAGGGGCTTAATGCGATTCAATCCCGATTCAGTTTAGGTTCACTCGCTGTCAGATCCATACTAAAAATGACAGCTAAAACCAGAACTGTATCGGAAATGAATCGCATTAAGACGTCATGGTAAGGTCCCGCGGATTTATTCAAACCAACCCAATCATGGTATAGACGTAGGTATCTGCTGCTGATTCATTGATGTGGTTTATTGTGTTGTATTCTTATTTTTCTTGTGCTGAATACATTTGTTATCTAAAGACCCACATAAAAATGTATTAAAATTAATATTTATAAAAGTTAACCATCATTAAATGGTTGAGGACCAAACAGTTACACACCGTTAAAGTTGCATTAAGATTTCCACTAACTTTTTCCACTCACATTCACATTTCGTGTCACAATGCAAAAAAGTTGGTGAAGATTTTAACGCAACTTTAACGGTGTGCAACTTTTTGGTCCTCAATCAAAACACTTTCCACGGACGAAGCAATCATCTCCAACTTTACTATGTTAACTTAAACGTCTTCGCGTTGCTCAATATATGGGAGCTCCTTTACATTGCCTAAACGAAGGATTTCAATAGAACAACATAATTCAAAGTGCATATGGATTAAATGTAAATAAGAGTTCAGAGGTCATTTTGAACCAATCGCTATCGTGATTCTGTTGAATGGAATTGCAATTTGTTGAAGTTTCAGATTTATGAGTGTTTTGTGCTAATAATAAACTTATACTTAATCACTAAAAGGGTATGTCTGAAGTAAAATTGGGTATACTTTAAGATTATACTTCTGTGTTTAGGACGTGTTGGTATGTGTACTTAACTTAACAATAAAGTATATCCACAAGACCAAAGACTATGAGTAATTCGAGTTTGCCGCAAGAATATCTTATAATTACCTAGTAAATATTTACTTATCCATTTTTTTTTGTCGTTCAATTTCGTGAAAGCAAATCAAGTTTAGTTACTCTTGTTAACTAGGTAGTTACCTATCTCAAATTTACAACGAAACATGGATACGATAGATAACTAATTTATGCAGAAGAACATTTATTTTTATAAATGTGTATTTTATTAATTTAACTCGCAGACAAACTAGGGTCGTGATGCCGAAATGAGATAAACAAACACCATCTCGTGATTGCCAACTTATCCTTCGAAATGCAACGGCTGTTTTGACAAGATATTGATAAGTAATGTCAAGAGCAAGTCACGACTTCTAAATCAACTCTGTTAAGTTAATAAATAACACAGTAACAAATGTCATCCGTAGAAGTTTGAAGATGCTACATTTGTAGCTGATGACACTGACTCTTTTTTTCTTTTCTTCTAAAATGGCCCCATCGATCGATGCGATGATTTCGCCAATGACAAAGTAATAAGTACAATATTCAAAAATCTTGTGACAAAAATGTCGGCAACGTTGTACGATAGAACACGGTCAAAAGACTCCGCCCTGTCGGGCTCTTAGCCAACGGATAACGATATCCCTCAGAATCTGCCAGGAAATCATAACCGATGCCCAGGGTGCACTGGACCAAGCACTACACTTCCCCTAGGACGGATCCAAAAACGAACCGCAGCTCTTAACCACACGCGGAGGTAACCCGACTTGCACCCCCGACACTGGTTCCGAAACTAGAAAAGAAGCCGCTGTCTATGTCCGATATGATACTCTACATTTAAAAGAAAATTCTTGTCAAATATACAGGAGGTAGTATTTCAGAATACAAGAGAAACATGGTGATGAAGCAGAAAATACAGGAATAGTCATCATAATACAAGGAAGAATCAATGGAAAATATGTTGTGATAATAGATAAAGTAGATCGGTAAATAAATTTGAGTATTAGTAGAGAATTTACCATCACTTTAATTGTGTATGCTACCACGAACTGTATTCCCTGCACGGGAATGTATGTTAATTAAATAAAGCAAAGAAGTGCGGTAGCATTGACTTGTCTGTTCACAAGGACACATGTATAAAACCCAATTCAAATAAAATGAAAAATATGCATAATTTTGTCATCAATGTTACGAAATACCCTTGACACCCCAGACTGTTGGCTTTGCCAGCATTAACTGCACATCAGTCAATGAAATTGAAGGTCGTTGTTGTTTGCACAGCAGATTGTGGTAAAGGCTTTGGTCAGATCACGGAAACTCAATGGTCACGAAAACTACATTTTGAATTGAGGTTTGTTAATTGATTATGCTTAAATCACGATTAAGTCAAGAAGCTACAAGTTAGATGGAAAGTAATGGCCTTTAACTAGAGAAGTTATGGTGCTCCGTAACCATAACCAAAACTATCGACTATCGAAAATAAGACAAAGTTTTAATCTGGCAATAGAAACGAAAATATCTAAAAAGAGTACTTCTGCGATAGCTTTCAATATTATTATACCCATTTTCTTTGTTTTAATATTTGTTATTTTTATTGTGATTAATTTTACCGATTTAACAGTAAATTTTAGTAGTTAGTCTTCTTTGTAGTGTCGATCATAAAAATCTTTTGCACTGCATTGTTAGAGTAGTTGTAGAGTCATTGTTTGTCCACTAATTAAAATTTCGTTCAATTTGGGTCGATTTTGTCACAAAAGGTTTCCCACGAGATGCCAATGGTTGACAGCAAGAAATTTTGGTTTTACCATTTTGTGCGACGCTGAACTTGTATCATGATCAGATCCACAAAGTAGAACAAAGTAGAACAGAAAGTAGCGTAGGATAATTTAAGTAATGTTTTTGATTTGCCGTTTGATTTTTTCTCAGAACTATCAGTATTATTATCTCTCCCGTCGGTGTATCGATACACCGTCGACTTTACCTGGTAATTTATTTATAACCATATCATAAGCATATCGCAATCCCAAGAACGCTAAGTCCATCAGAATCTTATAACATCATTCGATAGGGTAATCCAGGACCGATCGTACATCCTCGTGCCAACGGATAGCGTCAATCAATTTCACCGTAACTTTAGCATTATCATTGATAAAGACCAAGATGCATCCGTCTTGTTTATCGTCGTACGACGTATTGCTTGTTTCTACGTCAATCGGTTTGTCAGAAGTGCCCGTGACCTCCAAGTTTGATGTATTGGGCGCTCAATCAATGTGATGTATTGGTATCAGGAATACATTGTGATTAACGCTAAATATAATGATGGATGGCTTGATCTGGTCAAATATGATCGGAGGTGGTGGATGATTCTAGATTGGATTAAGTTGATTCATACTGCCATGCCGGGTTTAGGTTGTGCCACGGACTAGAGATGGTCCAATTATGGATATTTTACTTTAAATTAACTAATTTATGCTCGTAGTCTACCAAGCTACCATGACTACTCCATCTTCTAAATATTATAGGTAGTCTAAAACCAATTTTTTCCAACGGTTTTGACCTCTGAATTAACTGTTACTAGAGAATAAAGTACTCATAATTATCTATCTGAGCTGAAGATGAAAGTGGAGAAGTTGGAGAACGACCGAAAATCAGACATGGAGTACATAAATCTTCTTGAAGATAAAATCGAGGACATGTTGCGTGACAGCCGTAAAAGGAATATTACCATCAAGGATGTGCCCAAAACGGAGCAAGAAACCCGTGGAGACCTACTTACCATGGTCATAAAATTATCAGAGTCCATTGGCTATAATATATCACCCTCGGACATCTCGGATATATATAGGGTCCGCGGCCGGCAAAACGATAAAACAACTACGCCTATCATAGTGGAAATGGTGTCTGTAATACACAAGACTGAAATGTTGTCTAAATGTAAGGAGTATAATATAGCTAACAAAAACAATAAACTTAGTGCTAAACATCTCGGTCACTCTACTCTGGAAACTCCTATTTACGTAATGGAACACCTAACTGCCAAAGCGGCTCGCCTGCGATTCCTGGCGCGTGACTTGGCCCGTTCTAAGGACTATGTGTTTTGCTGGACTACTCTGGGCAAGGTGTTCGTTCGGAAAACCAAGACTTCAACGATAATACCGATAACAAGTGAGGCGCAAATACACAGGTTGTTTCAGGAAGTATGACTAGATACGCGTGTTATTTGTTGCCGCTATATAACTTTCTGTATAACTTTCTTTAGACGTTTTTTGGCTGTGTTTAACTGGACTAAGTTTTTCTCTCTTCTAAAACTAGCATACGTGAAACCCATTTACTTCACACGTATACAAATTACACTAGCACACATATACACATTTCACTCTGCAACCTATTTATTACACACAAATACGATACATACCGTAAATTACCGTACAGTCTGTATACAAGATCAAATTCAAATTATACACTCCTTACACCATAAATATAAGCTTCATTTACAATACTATAAATATACACAAAACAGTAACAATACAGTAAATAACAAATACGCCACTCTATACTGTTTGGTAACCTGTTTTATTGATAATGCTAAATGCAATTATTATCCACATTTATATCTAAACCTTAACCCGATCGTTACACAACCAGACTTTAAGAAACTCCGCAGTTATGGATAACACACTCTCGGCTATAAATCAAATAGACGAACTTCGCATTGTTCAATCAATGCAATGTAATACTGACAATATAACACAACATATACGCTTCAATCGATCAGATTTAACTATTGTTTCACAAAATATCAGAAGTGTTTACGGAAATATGGATAATCTTTTGGTAGTTCTGGAAAGTTTTGTATTTCATGTTGACATAATTATATTAAGCGAGTGTCGATTGCACCCCGATAAACCGGTTCCAGCAATTGATAACTATACCAGTTTTTCAACTACGAACCAATTAAATCAAAATGACGGGGTTGTTGTATATGTCAGTAATACCCGCAAAGTTAAGGTCCGGGAAATAATGCTGACTCATGCATCATGTTTGGAAATAACCACCGCGGACTGTGTAATACTTGGCATTTATAGATCACCATCAAATATTAAAGCAGATAGCTTCATATCTTCTTTAGGCACACACTTGGATTCCATCAAATCGAGCAGAACCATTGTGGTGACCGGCGATATTAATATAAATATTGCAAATAAAAATAACGAACAATCATTTGAACAGACAAATAGACTAAATTATCTAAACACTATGGCAATGTACGGTTTCTTGCCCGGTCATATTCTGCCAACTAGGGAGGGGGCATGCCTTGACCATTTCATGTTGAAGCTTGATAAAAACTACTCAAACACTAAGATCCTGGTTTTAGATACTACTATTACAGATCACGCAATGATTCTGCTCAAACTCGGTAGCACACATACTCCTACTTGCTGCAAAAAAACTAAAAAATATGTAAACTTCGAAAAAGCCCACACTCTCTTAAAAGACAACATATCGGAATTATATAGCATAAATGATCCTAATAAACTAACTGAAACGTTTATAAGTAAAATTAGAAAATGTCTTACAGAGAGTACTACCGTAACCAAAGTCTCTAGGAATAACCGTACGCTTAAACCCTGGATTACACCGGGTATTTTACGTTGTATTAGGAATAGAAACCATCTCCAGAAAAATGTTCGGACAAATCCAGATAATATTATTTTAAAAATAACTTATAAAAGATATCGCAATTTTTGTAATGGTTTAATCAGAAAGTTAAAAAGAGAATACGAAAAGGAACAAGTGACTAGAGCCAGCAAAAATCCAAAAGCGCTTTGGAAAACCATAAACACGATAACCAATCGTAAACAGGGAAAAACTGAGGCTACTGAACTGCTGAACATCAGAGACTCACCTATGGAATCGGTTAATGCTGTTAACCAGTATTTTTCTGGCATAGGAAAGTCTCTTGCTGAAGTTATCCGATCACCTACTAAACTAGCAGCAAACCAACCAACTGAATCTGTTAGTCATTCATTTGTACTATTTAAGACAGACCCGAGCGAGGTCTCTGCTGTCTTATCCAGCTTAAAATCCAGTGGAGCCACTGGCTGGGATGGTATCTCAGCTCAGTTCTTAAAGGTGGCCAGTGATACTGTGGTGCCTATAATATCGCACATAACTAATGTATGTTTTGAGCAGGGGGTCTTCCCAACTGTCCTAAAGCAAGCTGTTATCACTCCGGTGTTCAAGGGCGGGGGCAGAGACGATGTTTCCAACTATAGGCCTATTTCGGTGTTGCCTTCCATTTCCAAAATTCTGGAGAAACTGATAAATATTAGGCTGATCAATTATTTAAATAAATTCAACCTCCTATCGAATGCGCAGTATGGCTTTAGAAAGGGTATTTCGACTGAAGATGCCGTTACTGCGCTCTCTTCACTAATAACTGATAAAGTAGACAAAAATAAAAAATGTCTGGCAGTATTCCTTGATCTCAAAAAGGCATTCGATACCGTCTCTGTTCCCATCCTTGTTAACACTTTGGAGAGGTTTGGTGTTAGGGGTACTGCTCTGTGTCTTTTTGGTAGCTATCTCCAGAACAGATCACAAAAGGTTAAATTGTGTAATCACGTTAGTGACGAGGGTCTAGTGTCCTACGGCGTGCCACAGGGTAGTGTTTTGGGACCGACGCTATTCCTGATATATATTAACAGTTTATGTAATATGCCTATGGAATCAGGAACTATTTTTACATATGCAGATGATACAGCTGTGGTTTTCTCAGGTGATACTTGGGAAGAAGTGCGCATATACGCCGAACTCGGTCTCACAAAAATTGCTGGCTGGCTGCAGAGAAATTTACTCACCCTTAACACTACGAAAACTAACTACGTTTGCTTTACCAACTACAATCACACACAACCAGACACAAACTTTAAACTGAAAATCCATACTTGTCATACTTATAATACACAAACAATCTGTTCTTGTCCTGTAATTGAGAAGGTGGCATCCATTAAGTATCTGGGGGTTACGGTTGACCAACGTCTTACCTGGCACTTACATGTTGAGAGTGTCATGAGTAGACTTCGTAAATTGATTTGGATATTCAAAAGTCTTAGGCATGTAGTTACGAATACCTTATTGAGTCAAATTTATGTTTCCCTAGCACAATCAGTACTCACATATTGCATTCCTGTTTGGGGTGGTGCTACAAAGACTAAGTTCCTTGAACTTGAAAGAGCTCAAAGAACACTGCTAAAAGTAATGTACCTTAAGCCGTATAGATTTCCCACAAACGAACTGTATTTGCTCTGTGACTTATTGTCTGTAAGAAAATTGTATATATTCAATCTAATTATAAAAACACATAAAACAACCACATACATTCCTGAGACAACTTCCACACGTAGAAAAAATACCAATATTATTCACACTCCGATTGTGAAATCAGCATTTGCAAGGAGACAACAATCAGTTCAATCTGCCAAACTGTATAATCTCATAAATAGACTCGTTGGTATTTATTCCCTACCCACACATAAGTGTAAATGTGAGCTAACAAAATGGTTAAAATCTAAAAGCTATTTTGAGATTGAAAATCTATTTCAAAAACCTGTATGATGATTTTATCCTTTTTCCCCACGCTCACACACACACACACACACACACTCACATACACACACACACACACACACACACACGCACGCACGCACACATACACACACACACACACACACACACACACACACAACACACGCACACACATACTACTTTTGTTTTTATTTCATTTTATTTTTGTCAATTTTCTGTTATTGAAAATTGTTTTTAACTTTATAGATTTATTGGAGTTGTTTTTTAGATTTTAGAGTTTGTAAAATAAATTCTTACACCTATTTAAATCGTAAGATACAATTCGTGGAAGAGCGGTGTTCTCTTAGCACGAGTATCTCGTATACTCAAAAAGAGGCGCCAGCACAGATACTGCTGTTCTAATTTAAGTTACTGAATAAAATATTTTTCATTTTTCATTTTCATTTCATTTTTCATTTCATTTATCTAGCTGGGGCTGGTCCGTTTGCAACAATAATAATACTTTTGGTATGTATGTGAGATTTCCAGACGAGAAAGTGACATGATCCTATTTGGCCGGTACTTAAGCCGGCTACCATTCAAATAAAAACAAACGTACAAATTCAATTCAATCACTTTATAATCCCACAATACTATCAGTAGTGAAAGCATCTTAATAACAAAGGACACTATAAATAAACGTCAAATTCTTGATCCGATCACGGCTAACAATCGTCAGTTTCTAAGAAATTTCTTTTACAAAATACACAATCAATCAGATGGAGGTTGATTACAAAAGGAATCGTAAGTCGTAAATGAGAAGTAATATTAGAAAGCTCACGGAAGCTAATTGGTGGAGCTTGATCATAAACACTGTTTATAGACAATCAATAAAGATACGGGATGTTTATTGGTACTTCAGTTAGTTTCTGGGACGTCGCTGTCAATTTCTGTTATATAAGTATGGTCATTATTTCAGCGGCAAATCTGAATCGATTGTAACTTCTTCACAAAGTTTTTTTGACAGAAATTTTCATGTGCGTTTCTTTTTTATCCAACAACTTCACAGACAATACTTACAATCTAGTTAGTTGCATCTGTTACTGCACCTGCGAGAGTAGTCATAGATTTATTTATATTCCATAGAAAGTAATTTATCAAGAATATCGCCGCCTGATGAGTAGCAACGATCTAATAAGGAATTGAAAACTCGTCTAGAACTTTCAAACGGGCTAGCCACAATGGCATTTCTCTCAAGTTTCCCTTGCCGATCCCTCGTTATGTTTACGTACTTATTCTCTTATCTCTCTATCAGGGCCGGTGAGATTTAGGGCCGCAGATTGAGTCAGAGACCAGACAGTTCCGGGTGGCGTTGCTGTTTGTTACTTTTACCGTGGTATGGCGGTATAGTTTATATTTTTAACACTTTTCAAACACGACCATTATTGTTTTTTCATTCGGAAGCCCGTTTCCTTGCGGTGGTTCTTATGAATGTTTTGGAAAAATCGGTCCAGCATTTTGAACAGTATCAGCTCTTTTCCAAAATATGTAATAAATGAATTATTTTTTTGTTTATGTATAATCGATGCGTGGGGGTTTATCATTTTTTTTTAATTAGTGTTATTTTGTAAAAACTTACACTAGAGTGGTTCGAATACGCTTAATGACAACTGTAAGCAAGTCCAACTCTCACTAGGTTTACTCCAATAACATTTTGATACGATTAAAGAATTTCTCGTTTCATTGGCTTGGCAACGAGCCGGCTTGCGCGCAGGTATGCGCCGGCGCCGCGCAGTCTGCGGCGTTCATATGTTTTCATTAAATGCAATAAAAATCAGCTCTGCATATTAATACCTCTTCCGATTTCACGGCTGTCGGGCTGGTACCAGTTTTGCGTAGCTTATTATATTTAGCCCCCTACATGAATTATAAACATGTTTATTTATGCAACCGCACTATTTATAATGCAAGGCTATTCATTTTATTGCAGACAGATATATTAGGTACTTAAATTAGTTTGTTCGTAAAATTGAACACTAATCGCCTTTGTCTTGTTAACTTAGTATCTGTCTACTCCGTAAGGAATAACGACGTGATTTATATAAATAATGTATGTAAGTATGTAATCGCTATAACGTACTGACTAAATAGTTCAAATATAAAGAGGATTTACGAGAGTGTTGCGATTGCGTTGTATATTATTGATATTGCTATATCTTAATTACAAGCACTATTTAGTAAACAAAACAAAACAAAAATTGAAAATGCCCAACTAAATAGGTATGACTTACAAAGTTCATTGCCCCTCTGCAGTTGTCAGATCTCTAATTGGCTATCATTAATGAATACCAACAGCCAATAGCCGTCAATGATAGCAATGTATATTGTATAGTGATTGTCTAATGCATTCCAACCAATATTGTAACTATTGCTATATCTTGACGTACGTACTTAGTACGAAAGGATCTTACACCTGACGGAAGGAAATCGTAAACTAATAACGTTAGTCACAGCGTTCTTGTGGCATGACAAAAGGCCCTACTGATCCAATTAAAGTATAAGTCCCCGACCTCCGAGTGACCCAATGAAGGGACATCAATAATGTCAATGTATTTAATCTGACAGGACGTTACTTAAACGGTCATTGATCTCAAAAAGCGAAGATAAAATGGATTCAACTTCAAGTGGTTTTGAAAACATCGACTTAAATACATCCAGTATAACACCGCATTCAATTTAACCGTAAGAAACACAGTCTATCGTTAATTTAATTTAAATTAAACAAGGTTTTTTTTTGCTATCACTTCTTGCCCTTTGCTTATAGTGTCGTTCCATTTGACTTAACTCTTTACTGAGGAAACTTAGATCGTATTAGCATACTCGTCAGATCATAATCCAGCCTTTATACGTCCCACTGCTATAGTTCCCACTCAGGCCCAGTGCAGATCGCATAAGTTACCTATATGTATAGATAGATAATTGGCTAACGCTGTAAATTAATTAATCGCCTTATGGTTTTTCCTCATTACTGACGTCAGGACACGCTGAGTCCTAAAAGATCCCAATTAAAGGTTGAATCACCATGAAATTCCTCTGTTACCTTTAATATTTGTGCATTTCTACATAATACGTCAATCATTTATAAGTTAGACACCGAAAGTTGGGCTATTTGGACAGAATATAGATACAAAGGTAACTTATTTTTCAGGTTAATACTCTCTTTTATACTTTCCACATTGGAATTTAATTGAAATGAGTTGTATTCTAAATCTATTTTTTTGCGTAATCAATTCTTTTACCATGCGTAGGTTACGAAACTCATGAGATGGTCAAATATTTTTCTCTATCTCTATAGCTTTTCATTCGTTAGAAAGAACCTCAATCAGCCTCGTAAAGGTCCCTACGAGTAACTAAACAGAACGTTTTGTTTTTATGTGAGACACTGAAAATACTGCAATGTATATACATGAAATGACACACATTGTGTACTATAGACCAACCGCTTCAATGAGACCTCGCCCGCGCGTTACAGGGGCGCGGAGTAGGACGACAAAGGGGACCGAGAGAGGTGCGGGCGGCAGGCGCACTACCCGCGTGGGCGAGGACTCATTTAAACGGTCGGTCTATAAATACGAGTACCTAAATAGAGTGTTTTGTTTTTATGTGATACATTGAAAATACTGCAATAGCTAATACATTTATGGAATGACACACAATATGTGTACTCAAACGACACGAATCATGATGTGCAGTAACTACGACAAGAATGCAGAGCAACTGAGAATAATAATTATAAGCGACTGCATTAAACCCGTAACTATAAAATAAAGGTGAGATTACGCTGCGTAAAACTATAAATTACCACTTGTTTAATTTGTTGGAAATATAAGCGCAGCATCAGATCAGATACCTTTATGCACTTACACATACACATACATACACAAATCACGTCTATATCCTTTATGGGGTAGACAGAGTCTGTAACAAGACCTATAGGCCACATTTAGCATGATTGGAGGCGTATAGGTGGAAAGAGAAATCACAATAGTGACGGGTTGCTAGCCGCATCGCCTATAACGTGATTCCTATGGATTTCGATGGACTTTTACCATGCGCGGGACGAGAAGCAACTGGTACATTCCATGTTTTTCCTTTGCTCCCAGACCAGCATGGAACTTTATGTTCTTACGTCTAAATATTTGTTTGAGTACACACGGCCAAAAATCTCTGGAATCATGTTATAGGCGATGCGGCTAGCAACCCATCACTATTTTGATTCCACTTACAACTTACTTATACGCCCATAATCACGCTAAACGTGGCCTTTATCTCTTGTTACTCTGCTCTGTCTGCCCCGTACCTTAGGGATAGAGACGTGATTGATATAAATATGTTATAAATAGTAAAGTAAGTCTAATAATATGTGTCATGCTTTTGGTACTACATAAGTGATTTTTTCCTTATTCTTCTCGGATGTTAAGGGTCCATCCTCTTTTTAAACAGATCATTAGCCTTATTACCTAACTCGCTCGCAATCGCCATCGTGTTCATTTTGACAGTTCACGTATGGGCTGACAATTGGCATCGGAATCAGCTAGCTGTCACATTCATACAAGAACTGTCAAAATGAACACGATGGCGATTGCGAGCGAGTTAGGTAATAAGCCTACTGCTGTGTTCCGGCGTAGAGAGTACCTATATGACTGGTAGGTGACGGTGCTCACTCGCCATCAGATGACACACTTGGTCTCTTGCCATCTTACTAAAAGAACAAGTGCACCAATTGCTACCATAACCACAGCCTTAATCAAACTGCAAATGCCTATTCAATTACGTAAAGTACACGTTTATTGCGGAGTTAACTCAATAATTCAAGTTTCTTGCATAATAATGTTGGATATCTTCATCGCAGTTTGAAGTTTATGAAGTGTGTAAAATAAGCCAGTCGAACTTGTTTGCGCTATTAAAATAATGCAATTTCAGTTTTATAACCTTCTGCATAAATAAAGTCTTCTTTTTCAAATGCAAAGTCTTTAATAAGAGTTTAACGTACATTTGTTGAGCAACATACGAGCTATCTAATCTAATCTAATAATATCTTATCCTTGTCCTTACTAACATTACTATAACTCTGTTTCTGTCTTTTTTGTTCATCTTTTTGCTAAATAACTTTACCAATCGTGATCATGGTAAGAATATTCTTTGGTCGCTAAGGAATATTGTTCGATCAAACGTGCCGATTGTTTTGCTGAAGAGTTAGAACATACTTAAACAGTACTAAATGCTATCCATCATCACGACGAGACGTGTAGTATTATAGTAGGCTAATTTTTTTCTAGAAAATGCCTAGCTGCCGCGTGATTAACGAATTCTTCTCAGACAAAGTTGCGGGAAAAAGGTAGTATATTATACGTACCTATGTTTGGTGTATTATAAAATTTTAGAACAATAGACGAAATGAGATAACCAAACACCGCCAAAGTTTTTTTTCGGCGTGTTTCGGACGAAATTCGCAGTGCGAACAAAACCGTGAAAATAAAGAGCCAATGGAGGAAAACGGAGATGGTCGGCAACAAAAACACTACAACAATCGAACTACACAATTCGGACTTGATTGATCGTCGAAAACTAATTACCATCGGTGATCGATGCGTTTTCCGAGAACATCCTGAAGCGAGAGAACTAATTTAGGTATTTTTAATCTCACGGAATTATGTGGACAAGGAAAATCATTATCAATCCTCGTTCTAATGGAACGATTAATTAAACAACAAAAATTAGTTTATAAAGTGACAGCTATTAACAGAATACTCGAACTAGCCCAGACATAGTGGCCACTGCTTCTCAAGCAGATTATTGTGATCGTGATTAGTCAAATAAATAAATTCGCACTTTCACAAGGTACTTCCACAAGAGAGGAATTTAAAAATATCATTCATCATTATTATTTTCAGGCTATATACGAGCCACTGCTGGGCAAAAGCTTTCGTCCCAGAATGAGAAGGGCTTGGGCTCTATCTAGTTCCCACACGGGCCCATTACGAATGTGGATTTCTCACACATCATTAATTTACTTCCCTGGTGTGTGCTAATGTTTTCCTTCACCGAAAAACTCATAAAGCACAAGCTTACTTTCAAATGTAATTTCGCACGTAAATTCCGAAAAACTCCGAGCACAGGACCCTGTGCTAGTAAAACTACATTCTTTAATTTCTGTTACAATATCACCTCTACTAGTCGATTGGTAGCGCCTTTTAGTTAATTAAGTCAAGATCGATTAGAGCCACCGTTATTTATTCACTTAACATTTTTCGAATAGACTGATGACGTCGTAAAGTCTACTGATACCGGAAAAACTAGAAAGAGCTCAGCCCAATAGAGCAAGTAGGCTTATTATCTGACTCGCTCGTACTCGCCATCGTGTTCATTTTGACAGTTCATGTATGGGCTGACAATTGGCATCGGAATCAGCTAGCTGTCACATTCATACAAGAAATGTCAAAATGAACACGATGGCGATTGCGAGCGAGTTATAAGCCTACTGTTTTGATATGCAGAAGTATAAGAAATCGAACTAAAGAAGTTAGTAAGAGTATTTTTCAATGATGTATCAAAATAATAAGATGAGTAAGTTAGAGTACTTAAGAAACCTTCAATTCAATATAATTTTAGAGATCTCACATATGTATACACATTATGTATATACATATTGAATTGAAGGTTTTTTAAGTACTCTAACTTACTCATCTTATTATTTTGATACATGATTGAAAAATACTATATATCCAGACGCGTTCATCCCTTACAGGCATATAAGCAGTGCTTGTAACCATACGTAAATGTGCCCGCCACGCTTCGGACTAATACGGGTTTTGTTGTCAATATCCCTACCCGCTGTCAGAACCGACTGCACGCCCCTGATATATTATTACAGACCTTTGAAGATAAGCTATACCTATAAGTATAATAATACATAATACCTGTTATTATGCCTAACTTTTTGTAAAGTTAATCCCGCCTCCACATTATTTCGCCGACCTTCAACTAAATGAATGCTGAATCAAACCGTAAGACAAAGAGCGAGGCCGGTGACGAGTAATCTGCCGTCATTACCATTACTGTCAAGTGTTGGTGGTAGCCACCAAAATATCTAAACCCCTAAACTCTGTAGATAACACTCGAAAACACAGTTAAACATACACTGGACGACATAGATGCACTAACGGAGCATTCACTATTGTTGTCGACACGAAAAACATAGGCTATATGATATTAGGACTGTTTATGGAAATCGCCCACTCTAATGTC
Organism: Pandemis cinnamomeana; assembly: GCA_932294345.1. Classification (NCBI taxonomy): domain Eukaryota; kingdom Metazoa; phylum Arthropoda; class Insecta; order Lepidoptera; family Tortricidae; genus Pandemis; species Pandemis cinnamomeana. The sequence goes on along the minus strand of OW028715.1, from coordinate 4,930,565 downwards.
TCATTTTGATTACGTTGAATTGATTGGAAATAACTGTCAGGGATATTGTAACGGTTTATTTTGTACTGTAAAATAATACTTTAATATTGGACGCTTCGTAACATTATCAAGATTTTAGGGACCCGTTTTTCATGTTATAGACTCACCGCTTATATAAATGAGTCCTCGCCCGCGCGGGGTAGGGGCGCGGGTTGGGACGACAAAGGGGGCCGAGAGAGGTGCGGGCGGCAGGTGCACTAGCACCGAGAGAGGTCCCCTTTGTCGTTGTTGTGGGTTGGTGTTTGTTGGATTTAAGCGGTCGGTCTATCGTCATGATCGCCAGGTGTTAGGACAATAAAATAATGATGAACGAAAACAGAAAGTTTCATTTGTTTTTCTCTACCTACACTTTCCCAGAGCATCAAGGTAACCGTAGGGTAACGCTTCCCGATTTTAAGGAAGTTTCTCTTCTGGTCTGTAGGTACTGTGACGTGATAAATCAATCAATCACCTAAATGTTTGAAATGCATACCTACATACATAAATCATATCGTTAGCCGTAATAGAGTAGACAGATCCTAAGGTAACAAGATCTAAAGGCCACTTTTAGCATGATTGTGGGCATGGGCAGTGGTGATCACTTACCATCAGGTGACCCACTGCTGGTTTGCCTTCCTATTCATATAAAAAAAATATATATATATATATAGGTGAAAAGGATGAATCAAAATAGTGATTGGTTGCTAGCCGCATCGCCTATAACATGATTTCTAAGATTGTCGCTATGTTTGTATAAACTTCTGCCCGCGACTTTGTCTGGGTAGAAATAATATATACATATAAACCTTCCTCTGGAAGCACTCTAGTAGTAGTTTAATCGCGTTAGTTTTAAAGATCTAAGCATACTAGGGACAGACAGACAGGAAATCGACTTTGTTTTATACTATGTAGTGATATAGGTAGGTAGGTTCAGATATATAATACGATTGTCTGTCATCCGAGCAGTCTAGCACAAGGTTGCGGTAACTAGACACGGCAACTGCATGACAAAGGTACACTGGGGACACTCGCCAATTAGAAGAAGGCTGCTAGGGCCGAGATGTACTAAAGGAACTTGGTACATAACGTGATTTTATGTAGCAATGTAATTAAATCCGAACGACACTGAAAGAACACAGAAAAACCCGAAATTGAAAGCTATGGCGCGGGAATCGTACCCGGATCTTCATCATTCCGTGATGCGTGCTATTACCTCTACACCACCAATAGCAAGCTTCGAATTTTTCTATCTGTAATAGCTGTTCACGTGACTTTTTTACTGGGCATTTTCCTAATGTTGTCAACAAAATGTCACCTACGTCAGGCAGGCACAACTGTATTAGCTTTGCTAGAAACTTATTGTGGGTTTTTACCTAATTACTTAACGCAGTTTAGAGTTGGCTTAAAATAAACAAAACACTGGAGTTAAAGTAATTAATTAAAGTATGGTTTCTGGGGTTCCGTTAACCCGTAACCATGTCCAATTTCGCTGAAGATTGTAGCTATGTCAGTGAAAGATGTTATCAAATAATTGGTTCCGTCTAATAACAGTAGGTATTTAAGAGGTTGAACGGTTACGTCGTTGGCGGTGGCGTCGTTTTTGACTTGTTCATACACCCATGTACACCACAATAACTTGACGCCACTGTTATTTTATTCCAATACGAAGGTAGGTACGGAACGTGCAAACAGCCAAATGCGCGTGCGGCGACGCCGGCCGTGACAGCCTGACTGAAGTACCCGTTTAACATGTACTCTAATATCGTGACCTTGAGTCCGGCCGGAGCGGGAGTTTCCGTTCTACTATGTTCTTATTTATTCTATGCCTTGGCTACATAATACCTTTTACTAGAAAACCGGCCAAATGCGAGCCAGACTGGCGCACCGAAGGGCTCCATACAAATTCGGCAAGTGAATATAAAATCCAGTGTAAACAGACCCCGTAAGTAAGATCTACATCACAGAATACATAATAGTACCTACTACGTATCCAAATCTGTGTGGAGTCATTTTATATTGGTTACTTACATAGAAATGTGCGGCAACTGAAATTTGTAAATTCCAATTATCTAGTTGTCACGGTTACTGCGGTACAGCCTGGCTACAGACAGACAGACGGACAGACGGATAGACGAACAGACGAACAGTGGAGTCCTAGTAATAAGGTCCCGTTTTAACCCCGTGAGTATACGGAACCTGAAAATCATTTTAACTAAAAAAAGTGTTTGTCATCATTTTTGTGGACCTACGACATTAACCGGTAATCTTCGCAACCGAACAAACACACTAATTCAATATGCGAACGATCATTGTTGCAAGATTTATTCTATTCTTAGTCCATACCAAGTGACAGCCGGTGCTCAAGCGTAAATATGGCAGTATCATTTCTACGAAATACTTTCACTAATGATAATAAATTTGATTCGAAATTTACTGCATTTCTTTTGATCCATTAGTCCGCAGCCGAACGCTGCGGGCGCGCCTCACCGTTTAGCAAATTAGGCAATATCCGCTAATTTCCTAACCGTTGTGTCATTTCTCTACTAGTTACGTTTCCGTTTTGTTATTGGTTGACAGTTGTTTGGAAGGAAATTGAAAATATCCAAGTATTAAGCGAGTTGAGTTGAGCAACACTCACTTGAAGGCTTAATGGACTAATACTACATATAAAATACATATAAACTACGTAAATGTACACATGCAAAACATACTATGTCCACTTAAGAAGATTCACAAGTTGTGAGTTAATCCGTTTATTTTCTTCTTAGCCATCCGTCCTATCCACATGTCTTCTTTGGAATACCTCATGTGCAACTGCACCGATTGTCTTCTTGAACTGAGCTGTAGGCTTCTTACCTAACTCGCTCGCAATCGCCATCGTGTTCATTTTGACAGTTCATATATGGGCTGACAATTGGCATCGGAATCAGCTAGCTGTCACATTCATACAAGAACTGTCAAAATGAACACGATCGCGATTGCGAGCGAGTTAGGTACGAGCCTACTGGGCGGCAGGATTATCGAGTAAGACTATGGTAACGATCCGAACGGACCCAATACTAGGCCCTACTAAGTGCAAAAAAACTCGAACCAATGACGAGACCATAACTTAAACGTACAAACTTATGAAACTAACTTCTGACTTTTTATTACTTATGGCGTATGTCATTACCTTAATAATGATCTACCGGTAGTACTTTAGTCTACGAACTGTATTTATTTAACAATTGGTTTCAGACAGGCCCCGCTACTTTTCAATGGACAGACATAAAACTTACAAGTGAATTATGTCATAATTAACATAGAAGCAGCGAAAATTACGTACTCAAACTAGTACAACGGCTAAATTTATGTCTACATACTCCGCAACATTAGCAATAATAACTTAATTTTACCCAGATTTTAATGGTACTACAGATAGTCCGACCACTAAATTTTTTGTGTAACAGTGTTCATAGAATTTCGTACCAACGCGAAATTGCGCTAATGTTAAAATTAGTAGTATACGTGAAGTGAAACAATTACGTCATCACAAAAAATATGTGAGACGACACATTTTGTTACACGTCTCGGAAATATGGCGCCAAAATGTGAAAGGAGCCAGCAGCGCGGGCGGCGATGTTTTGTGCAGGTTTTTTTTAGGGATTCATTGACATAATGATAAAAAACTAATTTAGTCATCTTCCGATGTTGTAGATATTTAACTTGAAAACTATATTTATGTAAAGGTATGAAGCTTCGTTCAATAATTGTATGTAATTCTTGATTGAAGTATGTAAGTATACAATTATAAATGTAGGTAGGTGTCTTCTGTGAGCCTTTAAAAATGCTGTGGGTAGTTAATAACAGAAATAAACAAAGGTTTCTCACTAATTTTCCAACTGGATATACAACTGGAAAGTACGACAATATCAGCTTTAATTATGGTTCTTAATTTTGTAACTTCACCTCGACTACAGTTTTGCTTTATGCGTGGTCCGTTGGCCGTTTTTTTTATTTGTTCCACCCAGTGACACCCATGATGCAGTCCATTTGACATGCCTCAAAACAAAGAGGTTTTTATCTGTTGCAGGCGCCAGGCCCGACATATGCGATAGATTTGTCGGTTCAGGCGCTATCGCTTCTTTGGAGGTCAAAGCATTTGTTATTGCAGCTTCGTAAAATTAGACTGACATTTGTTTTGACCGCCCGCATGTTTTCGACCCTTCCTGATGTTAGGTGAAGGTCAACGCTCAATAAAATTTAATAACATTTAGCTTTTTTGTCTTACAATACCTAATCAAGACAAATGTCAGTGCAATGTATGATGTTTTTGCTTTTCAATCCTATTATATTCTATGCACACTTGGCTCCATTATTCTAAGTGGGTTTTCAGTTACTTCTTGAGGTTGTGATGAAACAAATGCATGGAGATTTGATAGCAATGCAGTCATCAATGTATACAACAAAAAACCATTGAAAATGCAGAAAAATGGTTAGCAATTTCCGTTGTTAAGTACCTCATTCTTATTAAATAGTAGAGCCGTAAAATGCATGACAAAGAATCATCTTACTAGCCGATAACAGCCGGCAACAATATTTTAATGCCCTCCTTAAATTTGAGGTCGTAAAACTCTTAACGACTCACAATGAGATGTTTATGACGGACCATATTTTATCCTATTACAATAATAACGTCCAGTTTATTGCTGAAATTCATTGAGAAAAATGAAAGATTTAACGCCATTTCGTAATCAAACTAGACTGTAAAGGGCTGGACAAAAAATTGAACGCTGCAGTGGATTTAAAATTTTATGAGCAATAAAATATTTCATTTATTAAAAGTAAGCTAACCGCTTTGCTAGATTAAAAAAAACAGCTGCCATGCAATATTAACGATAATGGAAGTCCTTTAGAATATATATAAAACGAAAATATAGCTTGGAGCGGATAATAACTTCCGCAATTTTACATTGCGACTTTTCTATGCTGGCAATTCAGGCTGCCCTTCCTTTATGGCTGTTTTTATTGCCCTAATTAGAAATAAACACGTTTTGAGTACCAAATGAGTAAAAAATGAAAAAAGACTAATCACAATCTATCACTGTTCTAAATTCAAAACAGATTCCAAATGAAAAGGATATATTTGTTATCTGTGATCCTGTTGACATTTCATATGATACTGGCTACCAACAAAGTCTCGGGCACAAAAAAGTAAGAAAACAAGTCATACATCATCAAGGGATGGTTGAAAAAAAGAGGGTTCTAATCGCTTCGATGCACTTCGGTCGCTACCTGATTTTTATTAAAAACGGATTTCAAAAGCGGGTAATGGAATGGATAAAATCTATACAGAAGTCGTCACACGTTTATGAAAAAGGAACAAGTCAAGAGAAATTCTTTATAACCATTTGAATCATGATGCGTATCAGGAAAGTTTAAAATTAGGACATTTAGTTTTGATTTACATCACTTTACTTCTCAACTTGCGACCTGTTACGTAAAATTTTAATCTTTGAAAAATATTTGTATATTATGTTTAAAAATATTTTAATCCATTTTTAGGAATTGGTACTCACTGGTTTTATTTTAATGAATTCTGTCGATGATAGGTAAAGTTTTAGCTTGAGTTTATATTGACTTAAGATTATGCACAGGATAATAGTTGTTAACAATTACTTCTCGAGGCTAACTTATTTAGAGTTTAGGATGAGATTGATCGATTTCGATTTATTTGTATTATTTTAACTAGATAGGTAGGTACAAATAATTTTAAAAACGTGTGAAAATCATCATCAACCTGTTGTTTTTGAAAAATTTAGTTTTCCCTCCTTTTTTATTTTTTGTTTATTGTAAACTATTTAATTAATTTATGTATTTTTTAGTTACATATAAGTCGGGTTCTATCTACCTATGTATTGCATTATTTACGAAAAAGTTTATGGATTATGTAGTATATTTTATCTGTGTATCGTTTCGTGAGTCATAGACGGTTCTGGCTGAAAATCAGTGCTGCAGGTGTCTAACGCCTCAGCGTAATGCTGAGCCAGCGACCGTTTCACTTTTGCGAAGACACACACAACGGTGATGATCTATTTTACGTCTCTATGTTTTTTATTGTTATACCTTGTTTATTTTCTATAAAATTGTGTATATTGTCTTATATTTGTGTGTCTTGCAAAAAGGAATAAATGTCTTCTTTCTTTCTTTCTTTCTTTCTTTCTATCTCCCACACCAACCAACAAAAAAATCTGCTTTCTGGCACTGTCCTAAAATAATATTCTCACTCATAAATAACATCGGCACATTTCCTTTAAACTAACAGGCGTTTGTAAAAAATCACCAAATTGCTTTAATATCGACTAAGGTCGTGACTTATAATTTTTAAATCCGTAATAAAATACAAGCAAGGCCGTAAATAGCGTGGAATAAAAAGAATTAAACATATCAAAAACCCCCGAAAAAACCGCATTAAATTTTCTATTTTTATTTTAGAAGGGACACCTGAGAAGAATAGAGTCTGGTTCCCATGGGCATAATTTTGTGTAATGCCCCGTGTGGACCTTGCTTTATAGAGGGTGACAAATCGTGCGCAAACGCATGCTGCGTTTTTTAATAGAATAAAATATCAATGTAATTTATAGCTCTATATGAAGCGTAACAAGACTTAAAATGGTTTCAAAATCTCCGATCAAATCTCGTAACTGTCAAGCCACATGTTTGATCGCGCTGACAGCGAGTCCTTCTTAGAAATCATTCAAATCTTAAGATTATTTGTTTTTTCCTGAAAAACAAGATTAATGTGACACGAGGTGTGAAGTTTTCTTAAAACGGACTTAAGTGGGCTTAGACAAATTAGCTTAGGAGTTGTTGGAGTTTTTTTTTCTTTTAATACATATTAAATATGCAACGCCACAGAATTGAGAATGTTACTTCTTGTTTTTATAAAGATACACTTAAATAGCAGGTATAAAGTAAAAATGGTACATAAGTAGGTACCTATCCTTAATTAGGTTTCATTCTGTTACTGGCAAAGAAAGGTAAGGTTAAAAAAAATCTTGGCTATTAATTAAAATAAAAACATTTTTCACCAGTAAAGCGTCAACTTAACTGACTTTTAACCTGTATTGACAAGGAAAGAAATGTCCTCTTTACTTTAAAACGTATTGTTATTGCACCTTTGTTATTACGCTTTTATAGGTGGATAAAAATTACATTTTATACTCCTTACTCTCATTAAACACGCAAGGAAAGCTGATAAAAGCTTATTCCAGATGCTTATACAGATGTTTCCCCTCTTATCCATAAATTAGGATTAAAGGGCTTTAAATATGAGATTGAACAAAATGTTTGTTCTGGTCGTAACAAATTGCTTCAAAATTAATTAATGTTCTTAATTTTAAAATAATTACAACGAGGCTTATTATTAACTAGCTGATGCCCGCGACTCCGTCTGCCCAGAGTCGCTATCCCGCGGGAACTTTGCAATTTTCCGGGATAAAAACTATCCTATGTCCTTCCCCGGGACTCAAACTATTTGTATACCAAATTTCAACTAAATCGGTCCAGCGGTTTAAGCGTGAAAAGGTAACAGACAGACAGAGTTACTTTCGCATTTATAATATTAGTAGGGATGTGAAACACAGAACTACTCACGTATTATATCTAATACCTTTAAACGAGTAGGTAATTCTTATCTGAATCTCGGAAACGGCGCCAACGATTTTTATTGAAATTTACTATGCAGGGGTTTCGGGGGCGATAAACCGATATAGCTAGGTTTCATTTTTAGAAGAGGTACCAAAAAATACCAGGGTAATTCAGGTACCTACTATATAATATATTGGATTACAGTCCGACATAATAATATTAGAACTGGAACCATCCGAAAATAATAGAGAGCGGATTGATAATTTTGACCTCATCACAATGTCATGTCATGACAATAGCTTCATCGAAACAATAAACGACTACTACTATTACTACTTTTTTAAATTAGAAATCCGTAAATGTGTAAGCGTGTGCTACCTACAGAAAGACATCCTGTAGCAATACCAAAGCTATCTAGAGACAATAAACTGCTTTTATGTATTCAATTCGCTCCAGCCTAATTAAGTAGTCCCGCTAGCAACAACACAAAACAGCTACTTAATGGAATTAAATGCAAGTAATTACATTACGTGTACGACTACGTCGGGCCTAATTTTTCAACCAAATGTTGACATGTAAACCTGCATATAAAATATGGTGACGAGTAAAAAAGACCACTCCTTTGACTAGGTGGCGAGATTACAGCTGTTTTTATTCTACTCTACGTAAGTACTTATATTTTCAAATTATGCGCAACTTTTCACCATTTCGAGTGGCAGATACCTTTGACACTCGGTCTCTGATCATTTTCTTCATAAACTACATACACGTACACATACATACACAAATCACGTCTTTATCCCTTACGGGGTAGACAGAGCCTAAGGTAACAGATACCTACAGGCCACATTTAGCAAGATTGTGGGCGTATAGGTGAAAAATGAAATCAAAATAGTGATGGGTTGCTAGCCTTATCGCCTATAACATGATTCCTATGATTTTCCCCCATTCCCTCGATGGGCTTTTACAATCTGCGCGGGTAGAGAAACAACTGGTATGTTCTATGTTTTTTCTTTGCTCCCATACCAGCATGGAAGTCATAATCTAACACTCCGATTAATGGAAATGTATTTTAAGGCTACTTAAATTATTCAAATGAAAGAGCTCTTGTTCCAATAACACGTTTTAATTCTACAACGGAAACATTACAAAGGTGAACCAATTAGCCGACCTGACATACTTTGTATAACCCCCCCAATTTTTAATGTAGCACACCCATCGCGTGAACCATCGGTGGTCTAAAAACCGACACGCACGACCATTTTTACTGTCTGTCTTAGAAATTAAGCCTAAATTACAGCATTAACAATGAAATAGGATCAGCACACATTTCAAAGCTCAGACATATCTGAAAAGGAAATAAGAGACGTAGACGTAGGTAGCCGAGACGTGGTCGATATAATATCGCATTTGTTTTGTATAGAATCGTGATTTTGGGAGTAGGGTAGCTTAGATAGAACGATCGGATATTAATAGGAAGATTTGAAACCTTTGATATAAAAATAAATCCTATCTCCCTTGGTCACGGCATCACGCGTGAACGGCTGGACCGTTTTCGCTAATTCTTTTTTTGTTATTCTCAGGAGACGGTTCTTATGTAACAATATGTAAAAGAAAACTGGTACGGGGGCGAAACCGCGGGTAACAGCTAGTTTAAAATAAAAAAGCTTCAGATATGGGCAAGGTCGTATAAAAGCAGCATGACATAGACGGCAAAACACATATACACATGAATAACGTAAGCAGCAAAAAAATGTCTCCAATACCGCCATCAAAAGGTCGCTGGGCGTGTTCACGACAGAAAGAAATTAAATTATTGCTTATTCATTCGAACATTCGCCATTGTAAGCGATCGCAATAAGAGCGAAGAAAGTGAGACCAAATGGAACGTAAATGTCAAGCTTAACGCAATTTATCGAGGCTGTTGAATTGAAAGCTTCAGTTTTTGCGCGCTCTTCCTTTTTGGAAGTAAAAGTATTTATGCTATCTAGATTGCAGCCGAAGTGCTGTGGTATTCCTTTTTGCGTATGTTCACTGATTGAGGATCGGACAAGTGGTGCTCTTTATACGAGCAGTTGCGGTAGGACTTTGTTCAAGGTCTATGCGTCCTCTCCTACTGTGAGATTCTCTAACTAATAATAAACGATTTTTGTCCGAGGAGTATCCGTCGAGCGAAATTTAAACTTAGAAAGTAAAAAAACTCCAAAAACGTTTAATTATTTACTTCATTACATTTCGGTTATTAATTCTTATCAACGGAAATTAAATATCCTGATATCTTTTCAACCCATCTCAAAAATAGTAACGATACTGGATTTGTTATAATATAAGAGATCCTTTCAAGTTAATTAAATTTTATCGACTTCGAAGTCCATAATTAGGAGAGATATTAATCTGTAGTACAATAAATATTAACTGGCTCGTTTGGAATAAAAAATGTTCTAAAAATGTTTAGTTTCAAAAAGAGTGTGATAATGAAAAGAGCCTTTTGACATAACATTTTAAAATTAGTATCATAAAATGTAAATAAGGACAGATTGCTTTACCATTATAAGGTTTCATGTTTCATGTCATTTGAACGTCATACAATCTCAAAATCATTGATGACGAACCTGGCAGGACATTGTTATTCTTACAATTGAGAATACTGATTATTCTTGACCAATATCACCTATTACCATCGCTGTTACGAAAACTAGTTATGCCTAATGATAGCTTAACATTGTTCACAAGAGTAAAGTGCAAAAGATTCCAAGTAACAGCGTATTTTCGACTGACCCCCATTGTACAAAGTTGAATGATATAATTGTGTTGCTTCAAAGTACATTTTATATTTCTAAATCCTAACCTAACTGACGCATCATCAGTGACACATTTAGGCCACCGATATACACAAAAGTACTTATAAACACTTTGAAATCAACCGACTTTTCATGGTTGTTCGTTTACATTGCACGTTAAACTTGAGCTAGTAATTAAAATCTTAAACAAATGGAGCAATGGTTTCATCACATTTTGAAAAAGCGTGGACTGTTTGTGTAACTTTGCAGGGGGTGCTCACTGGGGATCCACGCGGCGAAATATTTTTAGACTCCCTATCTTTCGTTAGTCATTTGTTACTGCCTATGTGTTCGTTTGTTTTTAACAAAATTGTCCTTAGCAACTGTAACTCCTGTTTCTTATTTTAAAACTACATTTATGTATACGTTAAAGCACGTAATTAATAGCCTCTATAAGAAATAATACACAAGTTGACAGCCTTTAAATAAAAAAAATACCATAATTAAAAAATTTGATTGGACAATGTTTAAAACTTACCTTGATTTTATGCAGGTGCTATAAAATTCTACAATAATAAAGAAAAGAAATTAAAACCCACAGCTGTCGAAAAAAAAATCGCGTAAAATTCATAAACACGATTTGCAAGACTACAATTATTTTTATATTTATACCATTTCTTATAAAAAATCAAGTCACTTTTATTCATTGTCACACAACCACTAAATTTAGATTAGTTATAATATCTGCCTTAGCGACTCTAGAATCTTGTTTGACCTTGAATCAGCTAATCAGAGTGCATTAATTGCCGCTGTGGTTTGGCATTTAATTTTTTCAAATTAAACGTGTTACCTACATTTTCAATCTATTGGTTGATTAATCTGTCCCAACCAAGAAAATATTAGTTACAAATACAAATTGCTCCCACACAGTTCAGCAGATCGCTCATCAAGTCCCACTCGTCTTATTCTGTCTGGCTGGTTGTTTGTTCGTCTGTCTGCCTCGCCAATTGCACCCGCACTATTAACCCTCTCTAAATGTCAAGTTAAATTAGACCGAGAAGACGCTATAAAGTTCACTACAAAGATAAATATTTTATTGAATCAGGCGTTACTTTGCGTAGGTCCATTTCAATGAACAAAAAATTTTACCTTGCTACTCCGTTTGCGTTGCGTTTGCTTTTTGCTTGCGTGAGTAGCGGAGTAGCAAGGTAAAATTTTTTGTTCATTTACAAAGATAACTTCAGAATAATGAGAGTTGTGAAGATTTTATATTATTTTTTTGTTAACTGGATAGTCCTGTGGTTCTATTTGATTATCTAGCTAGAAATTTAGATGATTATACAGGGTTTTTAAACATAATTGGAAAATGGAGAACCTATCAATAGGTTATATTCAAGTTTTTCATTACTGTTTTATTTATAACTAGCTTCTGCCCGCGACTTCGTCTGCGTAGAATTATACATAAAAACCTTCCTCTTGAATCACTCTATCTATTAAAAAAACCGCATCAAAATCCGTTGTGTAGTTTTGAAGATATAAGCATACATAGGGACATAGGGACAGAGGAAGCGACTTTATTTTATACTATGTACTGATGATGATGTGATGTAGCACCTACTTTGTGAAATGGCAAACATGACTCAATGGCTTTTGCGCTTGTTAAATATTTAGTAAGCCAGACCATAAGTCAACTTCATTTAATTAATAACAATATTATAGTTCTTAGTCTAAATGATGTCTAAAATCAACAAAATAAAATTTTACAAAAATTGCCTCGAATTTTTTTAAGATCTCAAGTCGTGTTAATTGTTGCAATGGTGTCAGTGCAAAGTGCTCAAAAGAGATTACTTAAATTCGTAGCAGCCCATGTGTTGGCCACCACGTGTGCCGCTGCGACTTTTTGCTCAACGTTTTTGCCTCGCATTCCTTGTCCAACGTATAAAAAAATAACCGTCCGATTACGTCTCATTGTAATCGAGATCACGTCTCGGCTGTGGGCGAGGCTCCAAGGACAGTGTGGACGTGGTTTTATGATAATCGATATAAAAATCGAATGTAATAGGTGTCCAGTGTTGCCTTAGAATGCGTGATCAGGTTTTTTAGGGTGAGTACATAACGAATTTTAAGACGCATTCGTGACGTGAATCTGAAACGTCGTTAATCGAAAGTGTACTTACATTGTATACGAAATAAAGACATTATCGCCACTAAGTCGTAAACTTTGTACAGATTTTGTATAGAATTTAACTAATGAACAAAAAATTGTCAGCGGATCGTCGAACAAAATACTATACTTTGGCGCCCTTTAAAAAACTAACAAATAACGCAGTAAACCCCAATTTAAAGACCATATTTCATAAATAATGTCAGGTGTCAATACCTCGACCGTACAAAGGCTCGATACCACAAAAGCGCCCCGCTAGCATAGCTAATACGACAATTAAAACAAAAGTTTAAAGTAAGATTTTCGAACGCTGTGGCGCCTAGGGTATGACGTGTCTGAGACGTTATTGCAAACTTTGACTCCTACAATTCGCACCCTTCGTGGAAGAAAGACGTAAGTCCCATGGTAAGTCAATAGGACTTACGTCTTTCTTCCACGAAGGGTGCGAATTATGTCACCGACTAGACATGTTCTTGACTATACAATATTTACTAAAGCCCGAGACTTCGTTTCCGTTTATTTTACTCTTAGAAGAGTATAAGTCCTGGATTTATAATTAGGCCGTATAGGCCGCGGCCTAGGGGCGGCAGCGTCCTAGGGGTGACAGATTTCAGACGACGGTCACTCGATTTCAGATGATAAAAGTCAAACACGTTCACTGGTTTTATCATGGTATGTACATGGGGTGGCGGAAAAAAGTGGCGTACACTCATAAAAAATATAAATCCGGCACTGGAAGAGTAACTAAATTACAACTTCTAAACCCGTTCTCGTTTAATCCAGATGACGATTATTATGCAAAGGAATGGTCAATTGATGAATCATATCGAAGTTTCATTAATTATGTCCTTGAGAGACTGGTTTTATAAAGTGTAACCGCCAGTCGTTTGTTCCTTTGGGCAAATTTTGATTTATGTGGACCCATTACAATGTTAACAATCTTTAATAGATTAGACGGGTTACTCGAATACGGTTCTAACGATTATTATTAGTTATAATAAATATGATTCCCCTTTCCATCCATGCGCCCACAATCATGCTAAACGTGGTCTTTAGGTCTTGTCACCTTAGGCTCTGTCTACCCCGTGAGGGATAAAGACGTGATTTATGTATGTATGTATGTATGTATAATAAATATCTATGAAGTTTTCGTAGCGACAAAGTTTTGATTTGCAAGTTTAATACGCAAACTTAAAAAGAAGCCAGGGTGCAGGGAGCAGGGTGTCACATGTAGACCTAATCAAAATATTCCATCTTATGCCTGTACTGTGATTTGCAATAAATTATTTTGATTTTGATTTTGATTTTGAAGTCCTTTAATCTACCCTGAACTTGGGCTAGTAATGTTAGTCGAAAAAATACGGAACAAATATCGACATCGCCAAGTCTTGTGGACTAATCTACACCGAATTACATAGAATTACGGTCTCGCCTCCATCGCGATTACATCTCTAAGTCGTCACGCGAATGTTGTCGACAACGAATGTGGTGTGACTGGATGAGACAGGATACATTGAGGCCCATCAGGCCCCTAAATATTTGACCAACTCGACAATTGTTGATGTCAAGTGACAAATCGATATGCAATACGTAGTCAATTCTGAAGCCAACTGGCGTAGATTCTTGTCGAGTCAGTAATGTAAACAGAATTGTCAATGGTCACCGACTATTGTTGTTGGTGGGTAGGGGGAGTCCCGATTTTTTAAAGCGTGTTACTTTGCGGTTAAAATAATGAGCAAAATTTAAAATACGCATTAATTATAAGAAAATTTACCGAAATTGTTGTTACAAACATAGATTTTTACCACTTTCGAGTCATGTGCATTTGAGAATCGGGCTTGACAGATGCATGAAATCGAAATATACTCACGAGAAAAAATAACAGATCGCTTTTCATAGAACTTTGTATTGGAAATCAGATCAGATGCGTCTGGTAGATCCTTTTTTAAACTTTACTGAACGTGTTCGTTGCAAAGCATAAGTCATTTTTCATAATACATTTATAAATTATATTGTTTTTTAAATTACCTATAAACACCAATATCATGTTATTTTCGTCCCACACGATGTTACTTTCGACCTGACCACGGGGTCGAAAGTAACAAAATCCTTTTTTTTCCAAGCCTTTATTTTTCCTAAGCAACTGTTATAATGAAAACCATTTTGATGCAATTTTTTAAAGTATAAACGATATTTATAACAGCTAGTGAAGAATCGGTGTAAAAATAAGAAATGTTACGTTTGTCCCCGGTCTCCCCTACACATTTTAATTAATTTCACTGTCTTTTATATGGATGCACCATGACGTGAGTGTATGGTCCGAAAAACGTGAATGTATATGGGTACTACGGGCATGTCGAATATTGTCAGTTATCACCGAAAAGCCACCTCCGGAAATGCCTCGAATTTTATCATTTGGGTATTCCTTACCACAAGCCAGCGCATGGATATTAAATATCTAAATCTGATACCTATATTTCTAAAGGATAAAGACGGGATTAATCATCACTACATAGTATAAAATAAAGTCGCTTTTTCTGTCCCTATGTCCCTATGTATGCTTACCTATATCTTCAAAACTACGCAACGGTTTTTGATGCGGTTTTTTTTAATAGATAGAGTGATTCAAGAGGAAGGTTTTTGTGTATAAGTCTACGCAGACGAAGTCGCGGGCAGAAGCTAGTATTGTATATGAGTGTTTTCCAAAAAAAAGTCCACATGCATGTACATTTTTTCAGAATTTAAATATTTTGGGTTTTTCTTACTCAACATCGATTACCCTATCGATTCCCATGCAGGAAAACATGTGTCCCAGATTTTACAATGGATATATATTTTTTCTTGTGCGTCACGTTCCACACGTAAGTACCTATACATCATATAAAAAAATGACGAACGGGAACGTAAATTTTGGGACACATTTTTCGGGATCGATAGGGAAAAACCCAAACTAGTTAAATTCTGGAAAAAATGCTCATGTGACCTTTTTTTTGGAAAACGCTCATTCATTCATGTACAGGCAGAGTCATATAGTATGAAACATCACATGACCAAAAAGCTCGACACACCATACCAATTCTATAGTGTACCGAACCATTTGGCCGACTTGGATGCTTCAAACTAAATAACGCTGACTGAATGTATGGACCTCTATCTCACTTGATGGACGGTGCAGATGAGGCCAAAGGTGTAACTCACTGGTTCAGTAATAGCTCTAGCCTTAAAGAGCCTTAGGTTGTATCTGTCCGAAAATACAGACGATGGGAGCGACTTCCATTCCCTAGCAGTTCGCATTAGGAAGGATGAAGCAAACCGCCTCGTGCGGGCCAATGGTATGTTGACAACAAATGGGTAAAAACGCTCCCCCCGCCTGAAAGTCCGTTGGAAAAACGGAGATGGAACTATAAGGTCATGCAATTCCTGCGCACACTCACCAAAATGTATCCGATAAAAAACAGACAGACATGCAACTCTTCGACGGTGTTCGAGACTCTGCAGCCTGTTCTCGATGTATATCGTCACATCCAGAAACTGCCACATCCACGTTTTCTAGCCGTCCGGGCACCTATGTAAGGACAATTACACACGAGACCGTCTGTAATACGTCCACTATTATTATATCATTAAGGCCCGTTACACACTGACGGGGCGGTCCAAAAGTGGGTCTCAAAAATCACCCATTGTGGTTTCCACGGACCAAGTCTGTTAGATATCGGTCAGTTCTGATTGCATGCGGTTAGGTCACACCGATTTGCTGTATTAAATTAAGACCGTGATTTTGGTATAATCACGTCTTTATCTCTTAAGGGGTAGACAGAGCCTAGGATAACGAGACCTAAAGGCTATGTTTATGATTGTGGGCGGTAAGGTGGAAAGGGGAATCAAAATCGTGATGGGTTGCTAACCACATGATTCCTAAGATTTCCGCCCATCCTCTCGATGGGCTTTTACTATCTGCGCAGGAAGAGTAGCAACTGGTACATTCTACGTTTTTTCTTTGCTCCCAGACCAGCATAGAGATTTTGGTATACGTGTGTAAAATATATATTTTACTAAAATAATATTCTATTAACATATTTGGCCATTCGTCGAGTGAAGCATCATGTCACAGAAACCTTATTATTTATAGGCCGTCTTACCGGAAAACGTTAAATCTCTATTCAGTGTTAAACTCGCTATGTAACTGTCAAGAATATTGTGACCAATTAGATTTTTTCTTTTCCTACAAGGGCCCATTAAATTTTCTGTGTAAAATTTTATTAAAAAGATTTTGATTTCCGAATATAATGTTTATTCATTGCTGTCCAGTGTCAATTCCCAAACATAAAAAAGAAGTTTAAACATTTAATAAGTAACAAAGTGCATTGCAAATAAACAGCTATAAAACAGTTACCTATGTACATGGAAACCTGTGGCCTCAACAAGGGCGTGGTCAAGCAAGATACAGTTTGATTGATTGTCAGCAATCACGTTGTCACATAGATATGCGATAACAAGTCATAAAATACGAAGTCAATTGGTAAAGTCGCTATTAAACTGTAGTTCGAGAGCAAAACGACATTACCGCCGCGACTTTGACGCGGTTTTAAAAACATTGACGCGGTGTCAATGTCGTCGCGTTCGATAGACGTTCTATGCTATACCGGCGCCACACGTTTGACATACATCGACAAACACGGGACGCAGACATAATAATATGAAAGAATAAGACAGGAATCTCTCGGCTTACTCTAACATACGACTGCGTCCGTGTGTTTACCGATGTTTGCCAAAGGTGTGGATCCGGCATCTATATACTACATTGATCAGTGGTTCTATCGCAGCATCAATGTCGAGGCGTTAGTGACACCATTGACACTAATTGCTGAGCTAAAATGCTCAAAATATAAAATATTATGAAAAGACGCTATTGTTTAAAAGCCAGAGTTATCTATTACTATATTGGAAACCAGAGCTGCTTATTTAAGTCGTGATTGTGACCTAATGTGAAAACTTTTAACAAAAAATACCTTCGTAACAACGCATTGTTTTACGAGAAAAATCGTTGTGATATTAATATAAGAAAGTCCTTCAGTCGTTCCAGTTTCAAACGGATCAACATCATTTTAATTTGAATGGCAACTTTACTTATTTACTAACCAGAAAAGCAGTATAAGTACTATTACAAAATCCCCCAATAGCAAAGTAAAGCTGACGTTTAAACGATTATTACAGCGCTTAGGTATTTTAAGTAAGCAAATGGCCTCTGTCCTTCATGTTTCGTCGGTAAATAGGGCCATGCGCAGCATACCAAGCATGGAGCATGACGTAAACAAACTCGGCGTCCGCTCATGCGCGGTTCATGCGAAACTCGCGTCCTTGGGGGCCACGTGCCGCCTTGTTATGCCCATGCGGAGGGTTAGCATGAACATTTTTTTTCTTACGTTCATTTTATACTCTAAAATAGCTTATGCAATTCAGGACGGCGAGTGAGCTTTATATTGTGGTAAAACGTATCATGCATAGATACGTGTCAAAGTGTGCTTAACTAGGTGAACAAATAGTAGGTAGTCTAAAAACAGTGTCTACAATACAATCGCTGGGTACGACTAAATTTTAAGACCAATTTGTGTTATTAAACGCGATGGCATGCTTCAGGTATACTTGTAGGGCCTTTTTTTTAAGCAATGTAGGTACGTTTTTCATTATTTTTCCCGATAACTTTTCAGTCTATAGGTTCTGTCAGTAAAAGTAAATACAGATTTTATTGTAGTCATAATTTTGTACACAGCGCTGAAGTTTTTTTTTGACATGTAATAAAAAAGAAGATACAAAACAAGAATATTTTTTTACTAGACTGCTTCAAGGAAAAAATATTTGCCGATCACTATTTGGATAAACTCAGAAAAAAATATCAGAGCATGTTAGACCTTGTAAAGGTAAGAACGCATTATTATAAAACTGGTTTAGGAATGGGCGTACGACTTATTACCACTTAAGTGTCATTATAAATTTCAATCCTATTACTTAGCCCTTAGAGTTGTAAACAAAAGTGAATTAAAAAATGCTATACGCCCTTTTAGATAATGTCTCATAACGTGCGTTAAAAACACTTTTTTGCTCTACTGATTAATGCAATTTTCGAAGTTTGATAGAAAAAATTTACGGCCTTGATATGTTTGTACGATAAATATTTTGACGTTGATTTAAAAAAAAACAAAGCTATTGTAAAATTACAGTTGTGTCCATTATTTCTTCTTTATCATCTTACACGCACGCAAACAACAAGCAACAAAGTTTATCTATGGGTATCTATTTACATTTTCATTATAGACTTATCCCCTAGGTCCTTCGGATTGCGTCGGGTACATTTTACATAGAAAAAAACGATATCTAAAGTTAATGGTTGTCTGGAATAGATCGCTTTTAAGCGACATGATTGCCTATTGATTACCCTGTTAAAACCTTGTACTCACTGCATTATTTTGTATTAACAATAGTATAAGAGAAAACTAAGATCTCACAAAAAAAATAGCGGGATAATCTCTTGGGTGACACGGCTTCCCTGTTGGCTTAAATTCCACTTAATTCCTAATCAAATAATAGTCACATAAAATGATTAACCTTCACACTTAGCGTATTTAATTTCACAATGAACTATAAATAAATAACACGAAATACCAACCCACTTAACGTTAAGTTGAACAACTATATTTTGTCACCGCAAATAATTCCATATGTTTATTTTCTAAACATTAACAATCGTTTTTGGTGTCGCCTTGGATCTCGACAGAGGTAAATATAAATAAACGTAAAATCGCCAGAATGGCCATGACTAGCTAAAACGTCAATATACAAGTACAAAGTTATAAATCACTATGACTATGAATAATAAATATTTAAAGACATAAATATCTCGTCTGTTATGTTCCATCGCTACAAATTAGAAGTCTAACAACAACGTCTTTTAAGGTTTGAATTATTTAAGGTTTTTACATGTTTATGTTTATGTGCTTGTACCTACTTAATTATAGTTACGATGAAGATGTTCTGATATATTTGCGACTTCGAACAGTTGACTAGCGCTATTTTATAACGTTACGTTAACGCTGTCAATGACGTTGTGTTTAAAAATCTAACTTCACCTTTCGATTTCAGATTTTGAAGCTTCGTCCAAGTAAATTATTGTATGTATGCATAGCTCTTCGTTGTACTTACATAAAATACGAGGAAATAACAAAGAATAAAACAATGTAGATCACAAAAGTGATCTTCTCGAAATGAAGGCCAAAAATTTTCTTCAAAAATAAGGTAGATAAGTACACAGCAAACCCTATGATCAAATGAGCTAAAATCGTCAATAACTTGTTAACTTTGTATAATTATTATGCGAAAATTTAACACACTGCCGCTATGCCGACGAAAAATTTGTTTGTTTTGTATGTTTTACATCATCATCATCATGTCAGCTTGGAAACGTCCACTGCTGAACATAGGCCTTCCCCATGGGTCTCAACGACGATCGGTATGTGCTATCCGCGGCCCATGGCTTCCCATGGTCATTACCAGATTGTCCAATCCATTTTGACCACCTTACGCGGTCTCCACTCTGAAACCTTACGGCCGCAATGTCTCACATATACATTGATTTGTGTTGTCCTGTATTCATTCATTTTCTTGTGTTTTATGTACAATACATTATTGAACTGCATAGTTTCCGTTTATGTCTAGGAAGCACTTCAAACCACTGGGCCATGTAGGTAATGTGTGTTTCGAGCCACTAAAATAACCGTTCAACTTAGCCCCAGCTATTCCTGGAAAGACTCGCTTCAGAGATTTACAGCTGTTGGTAGTTAGTTGTGTAATACATTCCGTATTCGCAACCGTTTGAGTAAACGTGTGTGCAGTGAGGCAATATTGCACGGGTGTTGTGTGTGTGTGAACTGTTAAGAATTTTCCGGTATTGGTTTTGTACCTATTTGGAATTAGTGTATTTTCAATTGCGGAATTGACGATGTTTTTAATTAGTACCTACAAGTTTCCACTCAGTTTCTCTTGAGTTAGCGAGAGCTCTGAATAACAGAAGTGCCCAGTGGCGTATTTTATCCTCTTACAAAGGTTCGGTTGAGTTGAAATTCAGTTTGTGTTTGAACCCGATAATATCGCCCATGAATAAAGACAAATATCATACAATGCTAAATTAAAATAAAATTTCTCAGCTTTCTAGATGTAGGTCACTATCGCTAGTTAGTTTTGTGCTCTGTACGACCCCTTGTATACATACACACGTACTTTGTGTACTTATATACACAAAATACGTCTTTATCCCTTACGGGGTAAACAGGCTTGTATATTATCGGTTAGAACGCCAATGAGAAATTTTAAGGAGTTAAAAGTTACACGCATCAACACCGCGTATAATCAACAAAATTTTCTCAAAGCAACAAACAAGATCAAATTTTATTTTAATGACTGCAAAAAACCTCATCGAATAAACCGATATCCTATTAATATCCACAAAAACTGCGGCGCAATACAAATTGTAAGCCGGTTCGTGCTCTATATAAGATGATATTATAATTGTTGTTTATTAGTGGAATAACGTAACTGTTATTATCTCTGCAGTAATATGGGAAGTTTTTGCTCCAGATATTTTAAGTACGTAATACTTGGGTAGACACAATAGAACGGCATGGGTTATTAACTACTTATGTCATTAAGTAAATCAGCACGAAGATGTTGATCTATGCGTAATCTATGTGGAATGATATCACATACAATGCAGTAAAAAAAACTGTAAGGATACGAAACGACCAAAGACGATGCCAAATAACAGGTGCAAAATACGCATACTTCTGCGAATCGAAAGCTTTGAATTTGGTCCAGTGGAGATTGATGGCTTTCAGTCTTTCCATACGGTCCGTAGTATTCTACTATTGGGCGGATTCTTTTTAAGTACCTTTATTACCTACAATCGTACAGTTCTATAGAACATATGCGAATTACCCATCGAGTCTTCTGGTGCTAAATACCTATATTGACCACCGCACTATTTGAGTGCCATCAGCCAAATATGTGGTCTGCCACCCTGGAGCTGAAAACCCTTTGTAAAATATAATGTCGATAAAATTTCTAACAGTTACCTACCTCGAAATTTCGACTTATGCTGCGTATTTCTTTAATAGGAAGTTAAACGAAAACTGATAGAGCTCTTAATTTTGGCCGACCGTAAAAACCTTCTGGAACTTAGTAGAATTCTGCGTATATTTTCATTTTAACAGCGTGTAACAACTAAACTTGCAAACACGGACGGGTACCGACGCGTATCCGAACCCAGAACTCTGACCAATTATTAACTTAATTGTCCAATTTCGATCGTTCGACCAATTATCACCGCCAGCTAACTGCCTAGGAAGTTCCACGTGAAAGTATGCCGACTCTAATGAGTCGAAGAGCCTTACTGCTTAATACCTAATACCTAATACCGCTTGAAATCAAAAGGACGTAAGTGGCTAAGAAGTGTTATAGCACGTGTGACATTTCAATTTTGCACGGTAGCAGATCCACTTGACCACAGGTGAAAGGTGCACACTGCGACAGCTAATCATGACCTTTAGGTTAAACGAAAATGATTCTTCACTAAAGGATATACAGTCGTACGCTGTGGTCAGGTAAACATGACGCGCTATAGCCATTCAGACGTAAAATAAGCTATCGGCTGATCTAGTTTTAAGCACGCGATACTTAATTCTGCCTTTGTTGTTTTTTGTTTCGTTATTATATTCCGAACACGCACTGGAGCTGGTACTTTAAAATTATGGATTAAAAAAACAGAAGTAGGTATAGATAAACATTTGGCAGCTCAAGGTGATCGAAAAATACAAGACTACTGAACTACCGAAGGTTTATATTAAAGGATCCTTCTGTAGTATTTTGTTAGTGTTGAATCTAACGCTGGCCATCAAGGCATCACATAATGTTCTTTTTTCTGAGTAGATAGCTGTCACTGTCTCTTCGGTGTTTTTTCCTATGTCAATACAATACAATTTTAATAAACCATTTAAATATAATATTTCATTAGGTTATGGGCCCAGCACGCTTCCACATTAGTTAGTATATGTAGGTTGGTAGCGGTGATTGTCATCTTCAGTTTACCCACATCCCGGATATGACCTGGGGCATACCATGGCGTGTTAATGCAATTCAATTACGATTCAGTTTAGGTTCGCTCGCTGTCAGATCCAAACGAAAAATAATAGCTACAACCTGAACTGAGTCGGATTTGAATCGCATTAAGACGTCATGGTAAAGCCTCAGGAAGCGGAAATTATCGAGTGGTCGGATATCGCTCTGGATAGGGAGATGTGGAGATCGAAAGATATGGAGAGGCTGATATAATAATAAATAACATATTTAGTACATACATACATACATAAATCACGTCTTTATCCCTTACGGGGTAGACAGAGCCTAAGGTGACAAGACCTAAAGGCTCAGCACAGTTATCCAATAATTGTAATACTTAAATGAAATAAATAAGGGAAAATTGAGCCCAATTGACCTAGTCCCAAACTAATAAACATTCTTAAAATTATATATAATTATTAAACATGCAAGAAAACAATCGTATTTCATACATAGATCGAACCCGGGACCTCAAGCTTACATAACATTAGGATCTCTAACCATTAGGCAATCCGGCGTCAAAACTTAAGTGACGTATCACATACCCCATACTAACATAATTGTTTACCGATGGTTTTTCCTTATTCTTCTATGTCGAACAAAGCCATCAAAACCATCACCTTTTAAATTAAACGTAAATTTTTGTTTCTATTTATAAAAATAAATTACCTATAGGTACTATCAACTATCAACCACAGTGTCACGCCAGTGTCACGCAACGACTAAATGAAAATTTAGCAGCTTGCCCAACTCTCTCCTTCTCCTCCTTTTAGGGATAAGTTCGCCTTTGTGCATGTGTGTTGTCCTGTATTCATCTTTTTCTTGTGTTTTATGTACAATAAAGAGTTATACATACATACATACACAACTCTGAACCTGCTTGACCTTTGACTAGCAGCTATCGCCACACTAGCTCGGCAATATTTTTTAATATTTCCACTCTTAGTTATTATCTCTGTGCCTCCCCACTAAATACCGTTAAACAATTACTCCGCAATTCGGTGCCAAAACAAGCGTATCAGTGCAAATACACGCCTACGCACTGATAATGATAACCAAACTGGCACAATATGAAATGGCGAAAGTGTTGATAACAAGCCCCGCATATAGAGCCCTAATGTCGTAATGGATATTATGAAACGCAATCGACACCTGATTTTTAAAATACATCAAGGAAATGTTACGTCATCTGTTATAGGGGTAACTAAAGTCCGTGCAGGTCTCGGAGCAAAGAAAAAACATGGTATATACCAGTTGAGTCTCTTCTCGCGCGGATGGTAAAAGCCCATCGAGAGACTACTAAACGTGGCCTTTAGGTCTTCTTTAATTTCTTTAAAAGTTGGTCTACCGTCTGTATTTCCTCAGTAAATTGTCCGTAGACTTCCCGACATTTTTCCCCAATTATGTGCAATAGAATGTTTACTTGCACTTTCTTATCTTTCTTCGCTATTTCACAAGCTTCATAGTAAATGTTACAAGATTTTTTTACATTTTTGCCATTCTGCGCTTCAGTTTCCAGAAAATACATTCGATAAATTGCCCTCGAAAATGAAAGATGGCGGTGGTTGTTAAACTGATTCCATAGTCGCACGATTATCACTAATTATTATTTTTTCCGTTGAGTCTTCGAACTCATCACTTGCACTGATTTTTGACATAAGTTTAAATAATCACCGCTGGACTTCTTTTTTAAGAAACGGCTGCGCCATGTCTGTGTATGGGATCAGGGCATGTAAGTTAAACAACAGCATTAGGCTAAGACTGAATTTATAAGTTAGTACACCTACCCTCTACATGTTTATTATTGCAATGTAAAACACCCACAGGCTCTGTCTCCCCGTAAGGGATAGACGTAATTTATGTGCGTATGTATATGTGTATATAACAGATACAGCGCTTTGATTTGATCCATGCCTTTAATCCATTACATCGCTGACTACAATAGCTGTTGTCAACAGTGTATATTAAAACGCGATTATTGTTATCAGAACAAATCTGAGTTCAGCCACAAGGTCAGTCGACGACCCTGATATCCTACAGATGACTCTATGTTATAAGTAAGTATACGAGCAGAAATTCACACAATTACACTCGTTAAAATTAATGCATAAACATATCCGGAACTATGAGAACAAAATATGAAGCACGTTTTCAGCCACGGAAATAGTGTCTTAAATATTGAATATATGATATGATATGTTAGATGTGTTGTATTTTAAAGTCAAGATGTCACCTTGCGAACTGGAAGAGTAATAATTAAGACAACATGAAATAACACCTACCAAATCGCTTAGCGACGTCTTCAACTGATTGAACGATCATTATATCATGGATTTCTTTCAATGATACTATTTCTATTTCTTTCTTTCGATGTAGGTTACATGTCACAATATTGCGTCACTTAAGAAAGCAGGGAACAGTATCTTACGACATCATGTACCCTTTCCCCTTTCTCACTTACGAAAAATGTGGGAACTGCCACAGAAAGTGACAGGCAATCCCGGGCCCTATTATCCTTTTCTAACTTTCTTAATTTTTACCCGATGAAATTTGTTATTTTTTTCTCGACGAGCGTAGCTTCTAACCAATGCTATGGATCCTAGGAGCCTATAGTATCTGATGCCTATCCGGCCATGGTTACGCAAAATAGCATTTTGTCTTCTATTTACCTACTCTTCATTTGTTTTGATATCGAAAACATGCATAATCATGAAGTACACATGAACCCGGGCAGGAAGCAAGCGAGATTAGCGTGCAAGTAGCGTGAAGGCCGTAGATAAACGCTTCCGAGCCACGTGGGGACCGAACACTGTACCCTAGGGTATGCGAAACCAACCATTACTGTCGCCAACCATCCAGGAGAATCGGCCTTTGTAAACCCCACTGAGAAAATTGAGACGACTATATTTTATTCGCTCTCATGCTTACCCTAAGTTTACGATTAGCAGTGAGTAATGAAAGCGGTTGCCTATCCATCAAAATAGTTGATTAGGTTAAATAAGTAGTTCCATTTTACTTTAAAGTGCGATGAACTCGTTGATGGCTATAATATCCCGCGTGAACTAAGCCATTTTTTGGGATAAAAGTACACTTTAATCTATTTCTGAGGCAAGCTTCATTCCGATCTGGTAAGCCATTCTGGTGTGATTTGGTAACAAACATCCATTCATCAAGCATCAAGCTAGCATCAAGCATTAGCTCCAGATAATAAGAGCAAGAAGTAAGATTTAGACCTACAAATCAATCTGCACAAAAGTCTCTGAAGCTACTCCGGAATTCGGTTTTTCAAGTTCGTATCATACCGCCTCTCTCACTCTCAAATGAATGATTTTGTACGCTTGTGTGAGCAGGACGACACGAAACGAACTTTTAAAATCGGATTTCCAATAAGGACTAGGATGTGAGTATGGAAATGATTAAGTCACTTTGAAAGAGGATGGAATATTGTTGGCAGCACTTGATACGGGTGAGTGGGATTGCTGAGCCGCAGACGGATGTTGATGCAGAAAGTTAGGTTTGGATTTAACTCAATTGCTTGTAGTGGTTAGTGTTTTGTTTATTGAGCTTCTAGAATTATCTGGAAGACTTCGTCTGCATCGGCTTGAACGAGGACTTGTATACACATAATAAGGTACGTGATACGTTCGAAAATATCAGTGAAGGACATAAATGGAAATCTGGACGTCAGTTGTATGTTTCTAGGCTTGAAAATAATATGATATGCACTTTATATGAGAAGTTGGGTTATTTAATTACAGCCTTGTTAACAATCACCATAAGCCGACCTTTAACATACATACAATCGGTTAGCCTGTTTACACAATCGATCCAGCATCTTAACAGCAGCTTCGGCATTGTGACTTAGGCTTGTAGAGAATATTCGATACATCGATTGTCATTTTTACCCCGCTGGGTATAATTTTATTCGATACATCGATGTATCGATACAAAAAGTTCGATATCGCAAATCTTATCAAAAACGATATTTTTTCAAATGTTTAACAGAATTGAAAGCCGTAAAAGATAGAATGATTATAATTCTCATGGGTAGGTACATAATATTAAATGCTTATTATTGAGTGAGACGAAACTAAATACATTATTATAACTAATATTATAAAGAGGAAAAATTTGATTGTTTGTTTGTTTGTTTGCATTGAATAGGCTCCGGGACTACGGGACCGATTTCAAAAATTCTTTTGTCGTTAGAAAGCTGCATTATCACTGAGTGACATTGGCTGGCTGGGAAAATACCTTTTCCTACGGGAAAATTAATTTATCGCGGGCGAAGCTGCGGACGGAAAGCTAGTTTATTATAAAACCGAAATCTCTTAAAATTCTACCGATCTATCGATATTGTTCCTCGATATATCGATATTGATATTTCATTAAATATCGATATATCGATGACTTTTTCACTACCGACGTCTCTAAAGCAACTGACCCCTGTATTAGAAGCTACTAATTATAACGATCGCGTTACACATGGTTAATACAAAAGACTAAAGACCGCCGCTCGAAGTAATACGACCACACAAATTGTTTATTTTGACCCAAACGTATGGGACATTTAGACGGCATTAAGTTTCACAGGCACCGCTGCTAATAACTAGTACTGACCCAACATGTGTTCTGCTTCAGTAACCGTTTCCCCGAATGCCAAACAGTTGACCCTTGGATCCCCAAAGTCATTTATCTTTTGAGCCCAAGCTGTTTGAGGTATAACATTACAGCTCCGATCATTATCTGGACCCGAAAATATTTAGGTTTCAAGAAAGCCATTTTTCAAGCGGTGTCATCGCGAGAACGTTTTAATCTCGCTGTAAATTACAAATGTATGCATGTTAATTTTAATGATTTACCTTTTTACGGTTATACTCGTTTGCATATTTTGCTTTCTTGAAATTTTCGCGTGTTGTTCAGTATTGATAAACATCTCGAGAGGCAATCAGGTTGGGGTGAGCGATGGCGAAAACTTCGTTGTCAATCTCAAGACGGAAGTCTAAACGTTTACATAAATATTTATTACAAGCATTACCGTGATTGCTGTGTGATGGTAATGACACGCGGTTACAATAATTTTCAATAAAAACCCGTTAACTTTGACGGGCGTGTGTGCAATTATTGTGACATTTGCCTCAATCGCTGTAAAAGTTCAACGACGCGTAATTTTCGCGAACGGGCAGTCTGATGAGTAACTTGGTCTCAATAGCAACTCGTTCCTCGTTTCCCATGATTATAAAGCCTTATTCAATGCCGTCATCTTGACGACTTTGTTTGCGTAATAGATCAAAGAATACATGAACTAGTTCAACGGTAAAAACTACGCATCAACCTGTGTACTTTTACGTGTAAATTTTCGACCTCTTTCCTATCTAGAAGTACAGTTAAATTTGCTAAAAATGTCACAATGACGTGAATAAACGCAGTAACTGTTCATTTTACGCAATTTCAAGAAGGGGGTTAAGTCAGTCCGGGATCGCCTGATTGGTACGGAAGCCCGCGGTGCTAATATTTTGTCAGTATACAGTTACATCCTCTGCTTTGTGTTGTGTTCCTCGTGAACAACAAAAGGTCCTATCACGCTACAGTAAGTACTACAGTTAGGCTGTTCTGGTATTGAAGCAGTGGCGGTCGCCGACCGTTCCACTATTGTATACCTTTAGGTATTTTGTAAACAGGACAAGCTGTTCGAGTTATCGAGTCGCTGGCAAAGAGATAAAAGAGACCGACTGCCGGTTGGACGTTGTGTTAATCTCTGGCGGGATTAATAATCGTCATTTGTAAAGAGGAAGTTTACTGGTTGCCACTAAATAACTATTAAATGAAACATAAAAGCTTGCTTCAGCTAATTGTTCATTAGCTGAAACGTGAGACCGGCCACATCTGGTGTATTGCGAGATAGTTAATATCACTTTAAACAAAGTGGTGTAGCTGTCGTAAGGTTAAATATTTAAGTGGTTACCTAAAAGGTGGTACCTACATGTAAGTAGTATGACATTTGTGTCAAAGTTTATAGGGTTCTGTTTTCACATTACAAGTAAAATCATGCTATCACTTCTAACTCTTTGGTCCCACGGTCCTGCAATGTAGGTAATGCTCCTGACACATTTTTGCTGTATTTTTTTTTATATATTTTTCTTTATACTTTTTTTTATATGAATAGGAAGGCAAACGAGCAAGTGGGTCACCTGATGGTAAGTGATCACCACTGCCCATAGACACCCGCAACCCCGGAGGGATTGCAGATGCGTTGCCAACCTAGAGGACTAAGATGAAATGCCTCTTGTGTCTCCCCCCGGCTGTCTTACTCTCCACACCGGAACACAGCAGTGCAAGCACAGCTACTTAGCGGCAGGATTAGCGAGTAAGATGGTGGTAGCGATCCGGACGGACCGTGCACAAGGCCCTACCACCCCCAATGTATCAATGTAAACATGCTTTTTTTCATACTTATTAGCTTTTCATAGTCTATTTTCTTCTAGGCACTCAATTACTCATTTCAGACTTTTCATTGCTTTTTTTTTTCAATTAACTGTAGTAAGTACCCAGAGATTAAATATTTAATTGAATGTTAGCTGATATTTCCATAAATATGAACAGTGTAAGTACTCTTTATTGCACACAAAATCAAAAAAATAACACAATGACAAATAGAATATTGGGATCTCTACCAGCTAAATTAAGCAAATTCCTTTAAGATTAATTGTCGGTCTAAGTAAGTACGGTACTTGGAGTTCGACACAAGGATTTATGTCACAGCCTTTTCAGGCCTCGAATTTCAAGTTCAAAAGGCAAAACAGCTGAAGGGGTAAGGCTGTGGGAAGACAATGGCGGAGCGGGTGAACGATCGCCGTGGGAGGACAATACGACACTAATTACACACCTGACACACTAATACAGTAGGCCAGGTTTTAAACGGCTTTAGTCAGTCTAGGAATTATTTAATTTAGATTTGATATAAGAACTTGTAATCAAACTTTAAACACCGAGATAAGCTGCCAAGAAATTTAGTAACATGTCCAGCAGTTGACGTCTTTAGTGATTTGATGATCGTTAAGTAAGTACAAATGTGAAAGTTATTTCTGATAAGATTATTCCATATCGATAACTTATAGTAAAATACATAAAGAAAGAAAGAAAGAAAGAAAGAAAGAAGAAATTTATTCCTTTTTGCAAGACACACAAATATAAGATAATATACACAATTTTATAGAAAATAAACATAGGGTTTAAATGAAGTCACATCAAAAATCTATCCCAAAAAACTTAATATAACTAACACTAATCTCAGTTCAGTTACTTTACTTTAGTCTCAGTCTTTTTGTTTGTAACTATTTAGTCAAATTCGTCAATACAGTAACGTTCGTTAAATAATAAACCAAACCGATCCACTGTGTACCTTGTTTCAGCACGTACCACTAATTGTATTCAGCAGCGCATCATGTGCTAAACATCCCAGATGTGGGTGCAAATCTATGGGCTCAATAACCAATTAATCACGAAATAACTCGCTCCTTTTAAGCTTTGTATTTGCAAAGGACGATTGTACAAAACCAACAATGCATTTCATTTACCTATTGATGGATTGATTTGAGGAGGCGTTACGTTTAAGATGCGGAAATTATTAGGTATAGCAGTGGTGTAAGGTTAGAATGTGTAAACTGTTCTCTGCTCGCTGTAATTAAGTTAATCAATTAACTGGTTATTGAAAAGAGTTAAACTACCATGCTGTATACTGGATAAGGGATAAGAACGTGATTTATATATGTATGTAAACTGGGTATAGGTCTCACTGTAAAAAAAAACACAGTAAACCTATGGCCTCTCAAACAGAGGGTCGTAGGCGTGGGTTCGAGTCCTGGCTCGCACTTCCGAGTTTTTCAGAATTTATGTGGGAAATTACATTTATAATTTATCATGAGCTTTTCGGTGAAGGAAAACATCGTGAGGAAACCTGCACTCTCCTGCGAAGCAATTCAATGGTGTATGTGAAGTTCCCAATCCGCACTGGGCCCGCGTGGGAACTATAGCCCAAGCCGTCTCATTCTGAAAGGAGGCCTGTGCCCAGCAGTGGGATTGTAAAGATGATAATGATGAAATCTGCGCCAAGTTGAGGTATTTTGGCACATTTGTTTCATAATGATCTGAACCATAGACACTTCATCATTGACATTAGGACAAACAAATAACTGCTTACAAAAAACAAGATGTCAACAAGCTTTTCATCCATGTATAGTAGCTTATTTGTGATAATTGTTTTCATTAATCAAATCTAGCATCTCAAATCTGTATTTAATAGCGCTAGTTAAGTTTAAGTCTCTCTAAAAGTTTAATAAGTAGTTCTACTTACTCCAAATAAAACATCCTACTTCAAACCATTACATTTTTTGTCGATTCAATTTCCAATCAGATATCAACCGTGCCATCGCACAGTAGCGTATATTAGTACAGTTACAGATCTTCGATATCATCAGTTACAACAATATAATAATATACAACGGACAAACCGCAAACAAAACGGTTATATTACCCGAAGAACATGTACGTCGGTGTTCTTCTAATGCTCATATTTTTTACGCGTGCAGTTATTTTTTTCTGTTTATAATTCATTAGTTAAAGTTGAGCTTCAATTAGTAGATCAAGAACATGATTGATCGTGTACGCTGACAACCGCGGCTCTTTACGAGGGTTGTCATACAACTTGACAAATTAATGCAGCTAATGCAATGTGCTAATCTATTTTTACACTGCTGTACTAGCCTTGTAAGACATAGATGTATAGTTGATCTAACGGCCGACTCTTACCTGTATTTTATTAATTTCTTACGTTTGTCTTGCCGCGATACTTAGTAGTCTTATTTGGAATGTCATTTCAACAACATATCTCGGACCGATACAGTTTTAGAACAAGATTCATAAAGTCGTACCAAATAGTTTACCTAAAACAGTGTTTCTTAAACTTTTTTAAACTAACCTAACATTATAGATTACTTTAAGTAAATTATGTAAAGGGTTAACTGGTTTGCTGCGGACCCCTAACATGTTACAGACCCTTAGGGGATCCGTGGACCCCAGTTTAAGAGCCCTGACCTAAAGATTAAAATCTTCTAAAAAAAAAAAACACATTTGGCATTTTTAGTTGCAATTCTGTCGTAGTTCTTTACCTAGATATTGTGATGGTTTTACGCTAACTTGTCCGAGCTATGCTCATCATTCAATGGTGTTAAAAGGATGAAGAAATTTCGAAAAGCGACATAAATACTGAGCCAAAGAAGTCAATTTCGTATTTTCTTCATCCTTAAAGTAACGTCTGAATTCATTAAATATCTTAAACGCACTGTGTTGGCTAATCTAAATGTTTACGCATTCCTATTTATCGGTTTTTACAGAGCAAGATTCTGTTCTAACAACAGCATTCGACCGTAAAACAATCAGTCACATTCTTAAATATCATCTGGTTAAACTGAAATGAATCTCTCCACAATACCATTTAAAAAAATATCCACAGCAATGATGTTGGGGCAAATACCTCGCCAACTATGTTAACGTTAACTGAGATTGAAGAATTGTTAACTGTTGCGTTATTCATCATCATCAGGGCGTTAGTGCACTGCTGGACATGGCCTCTCCCATGGCATCCCATTGGGCTCGATCTTCAGCTCTCCTCCCCCATTCCATGCTCGCTGCCTTGCGAATATCATCGCCCCATCTAGCAGCAGGATACCCTACACTGCGTTTATCAACACGCGGTCTCCACTCCAGAACCAGTTTGCTGCAACGGTGATCAGTTCTGCGCCATTATGTGACCTGCCCACTGCCACTTCAGCGTGCTAATTCGCTGAGCTATGTCGGTAACCTTTCTCTGACGAATTACTTCATATGCACTCGTTGGATTATTATGTAGTACTAATTATAGCCATGACTAAACATGACCAAAATACTCATTTCACGAGCTAATTAGAAAACGTGTTCCACAATTAAGGGGTCCCTCAAACTTCTTATTCTGCCATTTATTCGTGCAGTAATTTCCCAGCTATATGATGCTCTTCCATAGTGGTCCGGGAGTAAAGAAAAAACATAGAATATACCAGTTGCTCGTCTTCCCGCGCGGATGGTAAAAGCCCATCGAGGGAATGGGCGAAAATCTTAGGAACGTGGCCTTAGGTCTTGTCACCTTTTAGGCTTTGTCTACCTCGTAAAGGATAAAGACGTGATTTATGCGTGTGTACGTACATATTATTCATACATAAATCACGTCTTTTTCCCTTATGGGGTAGACAGAGCCTAAGGTAACAAGACCTATAGGCCACGTTTAGCATGACGGCGCATATAGATGGAAAGGGGAATGTGTGTGTGTATATGATGAGACTATCGAGGCAACTAATATCAATTGAGAAATAAAGCTCTTAAGCGCTTAGGAATTCCTCTATAAATAGACAGAGATAGTATCAAAATTCTAACGATTCGCAGAACAGGCTCGCTTGACACAAATACCTGAAGTACATACATACATACATACATACCGTCACGCCTCTTTCCCACAGGGGTAGGCAGAGACCTGCCTGCCTATACCTGAAGTACCTCTACAAATTCCTAGCGCACTGCAAATACCCACAAATGGTAACCCTGTCATGATGTAAGACTGATTGTACTAGTACTGGTACTTAATAAAGTTATTCACTGACGTAACGCTCATTTATTTGGAGGTCGTTGACCGATTCAATGTTCCAATCTGCAAAAAGTTTGGAACGGTTGTCAATCATGTAAAACAATCCCGTATAACATGCGTGCGAAATAGAATACGAGTGCGATAAAAAATATCGTGCGTATATTCGACTATAGAATACTTCTGTTTTAATTTAATGTGTTGAAACTCCGTTTTAAAACTTAGGCTGTCTTGCTGGGAAACAAAAACTCGATTTAGTGTCCAATTCGATTTAGTAGTGACAGAATGTATCGAACCGTCAAGCTAAAGCTAATTCAAATTAATCGAGACTTAATTTTCCTACAAGGGGGTGACTAGGTGAACTTGTACCTAATATAAAAATTCGTGAACTAATTGAGAAACTAAACCAGTTCAAATTGAATGGCGTGGTAGGGCGTCAATATTATCGTGTGATCCCCGTATATCGCGATTCATATTGATTCGTATCGCAGCAAATCCGGTTGTTTTGAAATCCACGATCTAATCCATGCCATTAACTTTAACAGCCGCCTCTGAGAGCGGCAGTTACTTACCGAGCTCGCTAACTGGACCTTTCTGGCAGACATCCAGGACAGGACAAACCTAGCCGCTCAATACTGCCAAGACGTTAAAGGCCAGTGACCCCGCGAGACCGCAACATTTTTAATACCCCGACATGAAAGACAAATCTGCCTCAGCGCGAATCGGGAACTCAATTAAAATTTTGCTCACTTTGCTCGTTTGCTGATTACTCTGGAGTATAAGAGAGGATTAACATTAATGGAGATAGATTAGCGCCTAAAGTATACACGGTGCCCCATCCTGTTATTAACACGTTATATCACGTCAGAAGGAACCTACATAAGCTTTGACATTTTCTATTAAGATCTGTATACATCACCATAATGTTTACGACTAAGTGTAGGTACTTAAGTACATCTAATCCCTCGCCTAATGGTCGGGAAACGTTGAGACGATAGTATCTTTATCTTTGGTAAACAACAATGTCTGCACAATCAGCGTACCATTGTCCACCTGATATCAGTAAGTCACCTAATAATTGTGCGTGTACGTTTGATTCACCGCGCATTTTCATCGTAACTCAAATAACAGTAATTATTATGAAATGTTTTAAAAGCTTTTATGATAATATCTTTGTGCAGTAGTGATCGAGTGAATGGCTAAATGTCAATGACACGGCACTTTCTGAATCATGACATTGAGAGTATGGGCAGGTAGCGAGCGTACGTACCTTGGTATTGTGTGCTTGTGAGAAACTATTTAGCGAACAAGCAGCCCTAAATTAATTATGGCATAGACAAATCGAATTCTTGAAATGGAGGTTGAGAAATAATTTGGCTTAGAAACAAGGCACGTGACTTCTTAAATCAGGATTTGAAAGGTTGAAAGTAAACTAATTTTAGGCAAGCAAGGACTTTGTTGGATATAGAAGTAAAAGTCTTTGTAAAAAAGATATTAATGTTTCCGTCAATATTGAGACCATTACAGACACCGATACAGAGGAAGATAAAGTTGAAGCCTGTCATTTTGTTATAGTTGCAGCTGTCAACATAAATACTTCCCTGAGTCCCTTAGTATGTTCTGACGAGGGAATAGTCATTGAAATGTTCACTGCATAGTAACACTACGTTCTAGGTCACACATGTTAACTACAAATATAAAACAAGTCTAAAACACCCGCAACAAATGTATATAATGTTACGATGGTACTTTATAACAATGAATTGCTCACGATGTTCTTTTTCTCAGAACGTTTACGATCGCTATCGTAAGGCTCGCGTGTGCCCTAAACACGAATAAGGCAGGTGCTTTTGACATTTGAACGTTCTGATGATTCAATGTTTATTACAACTAAATACATCCCAGCAACACCAAAAACAACTTTATAACTTGTGAAATAAAACGAACTAGAAGTGTAAGTATAAATGGATAACATAATTGGTCATGTGCACGGTGCTCTTTGTGCCGTAGTGGTCCAAACAAAGGAATTAGATGGTGTTTAAGTGATGATTAGGTTCTTTATTTCCGCAAATGATTTTGATCGCAAATAAAAAAGGTTCGTGTTTGTTGCCATTAACTTGAAGATTGGTTTCCACGATGACTAACGACAAAAACAGTAACAAGACGTAGTTAGTTAAGGAACGATGAGAGCTGCGTTAGGAGATGCTATAGATAGTGAGACAGTGGCTAAAGAATCAGTGATATCCATTTGTGTTATATTTCACGACGACGAACTTAGTTTACAACTATACAATAAATTATGCCATGCTTAAAGTAAATGGTCTGTACAGAAGTATCTATTATTTTGCATCAACAAACTATAATTCCTCGCGTAGGACTCTGAACACCTATTTAAAAACAATATTATAATCCTTATCCTTACTAATATTATAAATGCGAAAGTAACTCTGTCTGTCTGTCTGTCTGTTACCTTTTCACGCTTAAACCGCTGGGCCGATTTAGTTGAAATTTGGTATACAGATAGTTTGAGTCCCGGGAAAGGACATAGGATAGTTTTTATCCCGGAAAATTGCATAGTTCTCGCGGGATAGCACAGCCCAAACCACTGGAATTTTTCAAATTTAAGGCGGAACAAAGTTCGCCGGGTCAGCTAGTGTTAGTATAAAATTACAATATACTTAACCTATTTTCAAATGTTCTTTTGAAAACAAAGTATTCTCTACAATCTTATCAGAGTCACGTAGCGAGCTGTTTCCAAAAACGACTTGTTATCTGGAGTGGTCACTTCAATACATATTTGGCTAGCTACGTTGCTGCAGCTGAGAGTATTCCAAAAAGCACTCATTGATATCTTATCTTAACATTGCTCCGGATAAGGATGCGAGAGATCTATTTAGAAATTCATACCTACTCTATTACACTACACACCTAAGCTATTTTACTAATGTTATAAATTAGCTGTCTGCAGCTTTGTGGGCGTCTCAAAGGAACTTGGCACTTTCCCGGGATAAAAAGGTAGCCTATTTTGATCATAAACAGTCGTTTATTAGCAATACAGCGCGGGAATGCGCCTGCATTGGGCACGCTATCAAAGGGTCAAAATTTAGATATAGTTTTTTTTCTGTTCATATATTTTTAGGTTAATTTTAGCTACCTATTAAATTTATTACGTATACATATAGTAAGTAATATACGTTATGTTATCATTATTTTTAATAGTCAAGCTTTCTATTAGCGAAAGGATTTTTATAATTGTAATTATTAGTAGTACGTTTTAAAATAATCTATTTAAAATGACAAAATCTTTTCGTATTGATATCCGATTTTGGTGAAACAAAGCATGTAATGTTTATACATACATAGTAAGTTTTATAAAACTTTGTGTATACTTGTGGTAGTAGTTTCCAAGATTACCGTGAGCAAGCAGAGAGATAAACAAATATTCTAAAAAACAGAAATGTAGCAGAAATGGTATCTCTGATGGGTGGCACTTGTGGAATATTTCGTATTGTGAAACAAAACAAATCCAGTCTTAATATTGAATACACCGGATGGAAACACTTTAAATGAATCAATGTGAAGCAGTTTTTCATCACAACCTTGTATTGTATTCAAGATCGAAACAGTGATAAAATTGCAAAAGAATGCAAGAAACGTAATTTATCGGCAAGAAGAGACAAACGCGGACGCGATCGAGCGTCACTTCCATGGAAACGATTCACTCTTACATTCCACACACGACATCTCTTTGCACGATCATTACCTTAGAGCATTAAACCCACTGGAGACCTCATCTACCCTTTCGTAAAAAGTATTTTACCAGTTCTATTTATGCATGAGCATAAGAACTTATGTACGGTGAACCCGAATCAAGCCAAATTTACAACTAACTAGTACTCGTAGATATAAAAATGCTAATTGCTAATGAAACTAGTTGGATGATGTACCTAAATCAAGCTCAAATGTTTGGCAATTTCATTGGCTGTAGGTATGCATATAAGTGCCACTAAATTAACTAACCTGCTGGTTAAAATTTGGCAGTAACTATACTATTATATTTTTTAACAGCGACAAACAAAAAGAGGGGTGTTATAAGTTTGACGTCGATGTATGTCTCTCTCCCCCCTCTCT
Source organism: Pandemis cinnamomeana (assembly GCA_932294345.1). Taxonomy (NCBI): domain Eukaryota; kingdom Metazoa; phylum Arthropoda; class Insecta; order Lepidoptera; family Tortricidae; genus Pandemis; species Pandemis cinnamomeana. The sequence continues at coordinate 4,893,010 of OW028715.1, read as the reverse complement.
CTTTCTCTCTCTCTCCCTCCCTCTCTGTCTCTCTGTCTCTCTCTCTCTCTCTCTTTGTTGTGTGTGTGTGTGTATCTGTGTATAGCATCGTAGCTCCCGAGCGGATGGACCGTTTTGAAGGCGGTTTTTTTTTTCATTCGATAGCCGGTTTCCTTGCCATGTATGCCATGTAGCCATGTATGGTAAAATTCGGTCCAGCAGTTTGAAGAGTGTCAGCGCTTTTCCAAAAAGATGAAAGGCATTTTTGGCATAAAATTGAATTATTATTTATATTTACGTATGATTATTTTATGATATTAGGTGCTCGATTAATGCGTGGGGGGGGGGGGGGGGGAGGGGTTAAGTTTTTTAATGAAATGTTTTTTATACAGTAATTACTGCGCAGAACGCCTCCAGTTGTTTAAATGCTCCATCACCATTACGGACGAGATGCATTTTAAAACATTTACCCGCGATTTAAACGGCTTTAAAATGTGTAAAATTGAAATGTAATTGCAACCGGCAAGACTGTATTTAATTTGTCATTTAAGACTCGTTATTACGGGCTTGCACGAGTTGCGCGGAAAGCCAGATAATGTGCATGCTGACGGTAATTTTCTGATAAGTGGTAACGTAATTAAGTCTTTTGGTAATTAAATTAAAACGCTATCATTATTATCATCGCTTTTATATTCAGCTTACATATCGCCAAACTTCTTAACCGAACCCAGTGGCGGATTTGCAGTCTCGGCCGCCCTAGGCCCCAAGTCATCAGCCGCCCCTTTCTTGGCATCCACCATACAGACTGCATAATGCCCGCCATACGCCATAATAAGTTTTTTGACACGATTGGGACCGCCCCTGAATCTGGCCGCCCTAGGCCTGGGCCTACCGGACCTTAGGGTAAACTGACCAAACCGCCAAATCTTCAGAGACAGGTTTTGAATTTAACCGACTTCATTTCGGATAATGTGCGTCACTCCGCTTCACCTTATTCCGAAGTAGACGGGACCTTAACTCTTATGTTACCTGCATCTCTACGATTCGCTCAAAGTTTCTCACTCGTGCTTCACTATTCGAACACCTGACGAGTGGAATCCCCTGCCCACACATGTGTTCCTTCAATGCTACAATGTGAGTATTTTCAAATCAAGGGTAAATAGAGACGCAGAGTAAGAAGGCCCCCCTCAAGTTGGACTAATTCCCCAGTGAAGGTTTCGGGAGTCCGCTGAATAAGAGCCGCGCAAAACCGGGCTTTATACTACTGTTTGGGGGAGGGCTATTTCCAGCAGTGGACGTCTTTTGGCGAATGATGATGAGGCTCTTACTAAGGAAGGTTTGGTCGAACTCAAACTTCGACACATATTATACAAAGAACAAAGTATAACTTATAACCCCCTTAGGTTATATAGGTAACGTTGAATTGCAAAACAGGAGGCAGGGGCAGGTGCCATCATGGCATTTGGCCCCTTCATCACTGAGGGCTTTCGTATACCGGTTCCGATCAACCTGTATAATTACAGTTCCTTATTTGGAATGACACTGCGACCTAATATGAGTATTTTTATGGTTGTTTTCATTTGTGTTTCAACAACGGCTTATTAAATTTTAAAATACAGACTCTCCGCATTACATTGTGTACCTATTAACGAATGAGTTATCATTTTAGTAACCATCCTTGCAACGGAACTCTACTGATTAAATTTTGTCATACCTTTTGTTCTCATAGTATTTTCCCTTTTATTTTTTTGTTTGTGATGGTTTTCTTTTGGTTTGCAGGAACGTAACAAATAGTATAGTAGTGTGCGTAATTCGCAGATGTGTGCTGAACGTATACACCCCTCTCGAGGAATTATAAAGTTTAGTGTACTCATAAGCTAAAGGTAATTCTTAGTCTTAAGCCTTAGTGAGCTTTGACATACGGCTTAGATAGTTAGGGTTGCCATACGTCCCGTATATACGGGACTGTCACCGTATTTAAGTATCATGTCCCGTATTGTTAGGTACTTGTCCCGTTTTTGTCCCGTTTATCAATATTTCAATATACTAATTTTCAATGTACTAAACTAAACGCTCGAAGCCGACGGCAGGCGTGAGACGCGTGGGGCGCGCGGTTGCGAGGAGAGATGAGGGAGGGGGGCGGTGCGGACCGCTCGCTCGCCCGCTCGGTCACTATCAATTCAATAAGGCCCTGTACCAGTAGGCTTATTAGCTAACTCGCTCGCAATCGCCATCGTGTTCATTTTGACAGTTCATATATGGGCTGACAATTGGCATCGGAATCAGCTAGCTGTCACATTCATGCAAGAACAGTCAAAATAAACACGATGGCGATTGCGAGCGAGTTAGGTAATAAGCCTACTGTTCTCAACAATAATGACAACCCTATACATAGTCAATGTCTAAAAATTGATATCTGAAATGGATAAAAGTAAGTGGACTGTAGTTAAAGATCTATCTCAATGAAAATGCTGCTCCTCAGCTTAAGACTTGATGTAATGTCGACAACCAAAATACTTCAACTGACAAAAGAAATATCAAAATCAAATTAGAAAAATACATAAATGACATAAAAAAGACAGAGTTCGTAACAATATCAACAGGGCAAGAGGTCTAACTATACTAGTTAACGTGTAAAATAAAACAGCATTATTGTTTATATCCCCGTAGCACAACGTGATATGTACCACCGACACCAGGCTGTCCACGTGGCTCGCGTTGTGGTTGCTCCCATTAGGTACAAAGTTGCAGACCCGATACTTAACCACACGCAACCGTCAGTTCGTGATGATGAACATACGCCTAGAGAAGCATGTACGCAAATGCTTTAGGTATGAGCCATGATCGTCACCAGAGACTCTTTGTAAGGCAAAAACAGAGAGGTTTCATTATACTGTTTGTATCTGTATTTCAGATAGTCTGTTTCAAAATCTTGCTTTGTTTCATTATTATTTATTTTTAGTATTAAATAAACCATTCAGATACTGTAGGTGTAATTCAGATACTTATGTCTATATTTAAGCTACATGTGTTTGTATTTCAGATACTTCGCAGCGAACCGCAGCGATGGGCAAATCTTACAAATCAAGTTGGATCCACCTCTAGCGATGCACTGCCGCAATGCGACTACAATCGACAATTTTTACAGACAGCGAAAAAACGCCCACATATAAAAAAAACTTGAAATAAGGTGATTTGACTTTAGTGACTTCAACGCGACATTTTCCCGGCCCTAAATAGTTGTGGTTAAAGACAATAATAGTTGGTTTATACCGACCAATTGAATTAATCACAAAGTGGGAAAAACTTGATAGGTGTCATGAATGTACCTATTAAGAATGTATTGTTTAGAGAAGTAAAATTTTAGGTCTCCTTTTTTTATAAAACATTGGGAAAAAAGAGCAATGTCACATCATGATGGTAAGTGAAGACCACCATCTTTAAACACCTGCAGGGCTCAACACAAAACATGTGCTAGTTTCATCGGCTGTTCTTCTGTCCCCGTCGGAAGACAGCAGCGTAAGCACCGCGGCCTGGCGGCCGGATTAGCCAAAAAATGTTGTTAGTGCTCCAAACGGACCTAAAACAAGGTCCTATACCATCCACAAAACTTTGCTACGATGATGAAGAGATATCGGGATAGTCTGATGTCATTTGGTTTCACTTCATATTTTCGTTTAGAAACGGACGTTTAAGAATTAACAAGACAAGTGTCTACAGGTGCTTATCCACTAGAGGCAGCCTCGGGTCGAGCGGCTGCCTCGAACCGAGGCTACGCAAGTGAAGACGCTGCCTCAACGTCTTAGGCAGCGTCTGCACTTGCGCGGTCTCGGAGCGACGCAGACGCTCGACCCGAGGCTGCCTAAGTGAATAAGCGACTTAAGAATAAGGAGTGAAAAATCTAGCCAGGTTGGGCCAGCGAAGTGAGCAGTTGTTTTCTTCCCAAAAATGACGTCTATTTATTCCAGAATAGTTTGTAAAACTTCTCAGTCAATTGAACCGTTAATCGTCCGATTAGCGTCATCAACAAATTATAATTGCAATTAGGAGCAGCTTATCATAGTGTGACTGTGATCATGTTTATATTTAACCCTTTAATGATTCACTTGCTACGTATGTACATAAGGTATCGTTGCATAACATAATAAATTAGGTTAACAACCACATTCATTAAATTAATGCTCTTTTTTCTAGAACAAGCGCTCGCAGTTTACGCTCGTAAACCGATAAGAAGTGTGACATTTTTATAATAATAAAACAATCAAAGTTTTTTTAAGCTTTATGCTCTACTTGATAAAAGTTCACAGAGCTGGTGTGATAAAACAGGGTGTTTTTGTTCATTATAAAATAATTGATTTATGACAAGCCCGCTGCAATGACCGCATTTCTATCGCCAACTGATAAAGAGAATGATTAAATTTATGACATGTTATATTAAATGAGTTTCTGTGTATTTTTGTAATGTACCCTTTTTATGATTTTGATCTTTACACACATACTCGTACCAAATCTCAAGTCAAGTACAACTGAAACGGTATAAAAAACGAATTGCATGCTTTTCGCATTTATAATATTAGTATGGCTACATGAACTACTTATGTTGTTCGAAATGTCCAAATGTTTAAAGTGTTTAAACCTATAAAGCGAAGAATAAACGACGTATTCGTTGACACTTAATGCAAGAGATGAGGTTAAGTTTCAAATCGATCGCTGTCACAGGACACTGATCGCCAAACATCGATTTCAGGAAGAACGCGTGCGTACGTGCTTATGTGCGCAAACGCATGCGTCACAGAGGAAGGAAAGTGGAAACTTGTAAACATGCCTGCCAGTGAAATTAATGCGCCTAAAGGAAACGGTTTGGGTGTTTGGACGTATGGTATAAGTGGTTAGTTCCGGATAATTCGTTGATAAAAATACTACATACATACATACATACAGAAAGAAAGAAAGAAAGAAAACATTTATTCGTAATAGGTATATAGTGACTGGGTTACAAAAACAAAAAGAAGTAAAAAAATGAGTACATACATCACGAAATGGTCCCATCTCAGCATAATGCTGGCCTTGCAGCCAGCGCTGGTCTTCCGATGGGACCAGTACCGTACCGTCACGCCTCTTTCCCACAGGGGTAGGTTAGCCATTTCATTAAAAGTTGTACACTCAACTTTGTTCGGAATTTTGCTTTATTACGAGCACTATAGATCCTAATATTTACGAGAAAAATATTGTCCTAAATATTCCATACATCGTGTGAACTTCCGTTACCGCCATACAAATTTGTATGCACGAAGTAACGGAATGGAAAAGGCAATTATGACACTTTTTTTCTCCTATCAGGTACAGTGACATCAGAATGTAACTATTTATGCCACTTGTCATTCTATTATTCATACATTGTCGTCGCTTGATTTACCCCAACCTTATCTAACAGTCGTTCTTCGCAAACAATTACCGTTTCTAAAACGATCCCATTTTTTATCATGGCGCCAAAATACTTTAAAAGATTTAAAAACTGTTCCTCCTACGCTTCTTCGTTATCTCTCACTTTCATTTTAAAACGTTCTCGAGGATTTATTTTTTGTGGTCTATTTTAAGTTCTGTGTGTGGTGAGGTGCAATAACTATTAAATTGATGTGAAAGAGTGTCTGGATAAAATAACCACCACGCTTGTTAGCTAGGAGTAGGTAAGTACTCCTTAAATATGTTTTATATCGTGCAACTAGAATCAGGTACAGTTGAGCATGTAACTGATCGCAATATAAATCAATCTTTGAAGAAAAACAAATGTGAAGTAAAAACGAGGCAAGCTGTTTTGGTTACATTGAAAGAAAGAAAGAAAGATTTATTCGGTGTAGATAAGTTAAGCGCACTATAGTTAAAAACAAAAGGTGAAATGACTATTATTATTATTAGCTTATGCAACGTTATTTGGTACAGAACCACTGCTTTGATGGGCTATTTCTAAATTCGAAGTTCGTATCATACTACCCTCTCAGTCTCATATGAATAATTATTAGTGTGTGAGTGGAACGGCACGAAACGAATTTCGAATTTCAGCGCTCAGGCCCAACTTTCAGCTAAGTCAGACACAATTATAGTAAGAGATGACACTCAACGTGGTTCTTAGGTTAATATTTGGCGTCTTTGTGGATCTTTGTTATAAGCGATGTGGCTAGCAACCCATCATAGTTTTTAAATTATGAGGGGCAGAAGTAATGCGATTCAATTCCAACTCAGTTTAGGTTATATCTGTCATATGGATCTGACAGCGAGCAAACATAAGCCGAATCACAAATGAAGCGCATTAAGACGTCATGGTCCCCCCTGTTAGCTTGAACTTGGCTTGGCACGCTGCCGCGTGTCTAAATATCGTTTTGTTACCCTTTCGACTGTTACACCTTTATCAGATTGTTCTTGCTTTTGTCTCAAGTGTCTGTTTAGTTTATGCGAACGTCGCATGACGTGGGTTTTCCGACCGTCAGAACAAACAAGTCAATCAAAACTAGGATAATAAGTTCAGAATTGGGTAGGCCGTAGTTACCTGACATGTTTTCTTCACACTCCTCGGCCGTAGTCGTATGATGTATCCCGTCTCACGACCAAGCCCCTATTTCACCAACTTGACATATGTCGGCGACATGTGACAATTCGAAATTCAAGGTCATATGAAGCCAAGCGGCGTAGATTCTGGTCGTGTTTGCAATGTAAACAGAATTGTCACTTATCACGGACTATTGTCATGTTGGTGAAATAGTGTTGCCAGAAGCCCCAGCCTACTCCGACGTTCGTATCCGATTGTCCTGCTCACACCAACATAGGTTAACATGAAAGTGCAAAAATCATTCAAACATACCGAAAAAATCAGAGGTGTGAGCCCGGGATTCGATTCCACCATAATAATTAAATAGTGTTGTAAATAATTAACTTTATAGATGTCCTATAGCAGGGATGGCGAACAAATGGCAAGCGTGCTGATGTTGACACGCTTCAAAATAATTTTTTCACGCCAATAATAAAAAAGGTTTATTTTTGTCCATTAAATCACCAACTTAAGATTATTTTATTACTAGCGACCCGCCCCGGCTTCGCACGGTATATTATGCATGTATTACACACATAAACCTTCCTCTTGAATCACTCTATCTATTAAAAAAAACCGCATCAAAATCCGTTGACTGGTTTTGAAGATATAAGCATACATACGGACACGGGGACAGAAAAAGCGACTTTATTTTATACTATGTAGTGATAGTGATAGTGATAGTGATGAAATAGGACGGAAAACGGGCAATGTGGTCATATGATGGTAAAATAACAACACACTCTTAAGACAATAGGGTCTTTGATGACAGGTCAGAGCCAAATATTACTTTATTTGTGAAAAAATGGCACGTCCACCAAAAAAGGTTCGCCACCCCTGTCCTATAGGGATGGAAGTATAATCATACGATAGAAACATCATAGATTGACCTTTTCATCTCCACGCTCATAAATTAAAACTAGATACAGTCCCGACAACGCTTCTGTAACCACCTGTACCTTTGTCCTGTTTACGTTTAGTAAGCGACCTCTAATGCAACATTTACGACCTAACCTTACCCACTTTTGTTTTTTATGTCCGCCTGTCTGTCCTTAACTGAGACGTAGTAAAGTTTATGCTGTTGAGTTTTATTGCTAACGCCTATGTTAAAACCGTAAAAGGTTTTTATCTTGGGATATGTTTAAGGACTGCCCTTTGATTTGTATTTTTAAAGACGCACCTGTTGTAAGTGAATCAAGGCGAAGCTGTGGTTTCAAGTTTATTTTCAAGATGGTGTGGATTAATTAAAATTATTATACCCTTATAAGAAAAAACATAGAATTTACCAGTTGCTTCTCTTACCACGCAGATGGCAAAAGCCCATCGAGGGACTGGTCAAAAGTCTTAGGAATGATGTTATAGGCAACCCATCACTATTTTGATTTCCCTTTCCACCTATACGGCCTTAAAGTTTTGTTACCTTAGGCTTTGTCTACCTCGTAAGGGATAAAGACGTGATTAATTTGTATGTGTGTGTGTGTGTGTGTATATAATTCTACGCGGACGAAGTCGCGGGCAGAAGCTAGTTTTGGATTAATTTAAAGACACCTTTCAGGGGTACATTTTATATACTTAGCGGCAAAAAATGGTGTTTTCCCTCATATGTTATACTTAGAACATTTTAGATGAAACCTGGACCAAATTTTGTTCTGTTCAGTACTATAGGTATTATGTAAGGCAAACAATGTGATCAAAATGTACTAAGTAGGTAGTCTTTTATCGTTGTCGTAAAACCTCGTCTTCCGCCGCCGCGTAAAAACTGGTGTTTGTTGTTGAACAAAACAGTGAGCAGACAGTTTTCTTGCCGTATTGTGGATTATCATGTACAATTGAACTGGCAGCGTGAAGGCCGACCTATGTTTCCTGGCTGACAGAAAAACTGAACGTTGAGACAGTCATTACAGAAAGTAAATGTAAAACAAACTAGACCCAATTATAAGTTTAGGCATTTGACACTAAATCTGGGGACGCGGCAGTGCCGGCCAAGACAAAAAAAGAAGGCGAGGCACTACCTACCTTTTCTCGATTGGAATTTGGTAAAAATGTAACTCTTGTATGCTCTTTTACTAGATGTTGATAATCTCAGGTCTACATCCAGCACTAGCACTAGCATCCAGACGTTCTAAAAATCCCTAAATCAATTCAAAAAATGTTTAGGCCCTGTCAAAAAAGTTCCGTGAGGTCCGGTTACTTTAGCCAAACGGTGGGGTAACTTTAACTAACAGAAGGGTTTAACAAACACCGTAAACGTGGTTTGCTACACCAATCATGTGCCATAATAAAACCTGGGCCAAGTTTATCCCAAATGCCAAAGTTACCCTCCAGGGCTCAATGTAACCCGACTTGGGGTTGTTTTTTCTTTGTCTGACGAAGGCTAATGTCGAAGTCACAGATAAAGACAAACAAATGTTACGATAGCAGAAATTGAGCAAGCGATTTTATGTTTTGCTGCCAGTTACAAGTGTAAGTGAATGTATTTATTGTATAGGTATGTATTTATTTTGGAAAAATGACTTTCTGCCAAGTTTCTTGCGGCGCAATCTTCTTGGCAATGATGGGCTATCCGATTGAGATAGTTTAAACTACGAAATGTAAAAGAGCCCTTGGCAGCCTATTTTTAAAATAATAGTTCCGATTTTTGTTTTTTTTTGTACCTTACATATACGTAATAATGTACATAAGTTTGGTCAGACATGCCGCAGAGTTAATAACTAGAGTGTCAAATATTACAACAGTTAAGCTAACCTGTTTGTCTGGTAAATAAATGATTGTAAATTACATTCTCAGCCAGTCAAAAGAAACTAAATGGACTTTGGTTAGGGCTACCAACAATAAGAGCACTACATCCAGAAAAAAATGGCGCCAGCCGAACGGACTACTGTGTAACTCGATGAAGGGTTAGATTAGAATGGATTAGACGCGATTTGTGAAAATAATCCTTAAGGCACCAGGGTACCTATTATGGAAGCATATACCACAAAAGTAGAGGTACCATGCGAATGTGGTAAAGTAAAATGTCTGAATTTGAAACAATAAATAATTAGAACTGGAAATGGTAAAATTAAATAAAAGGTGGAATATCACGACGACGTTATTTATTTACGTCATTTGGTCGTGGTTTCATTTGTTGTTTGACTTGTAGCTGTTTTAATTTAAGTACTTATTTAAGATTTTGCTTTTGTCATTAATTGGCCTGTCGTCATTATTGTCTTATATTTGTTACCTAATTGTCTTAATAAATACCTACATTATACGTGTAATAGAAAAATTACACGTATTTTATCGCAAAAAAATAGATGACAGAATAATCATCGAAATTTAAATAATCTCTGGCGGGGAGGTAACCAATTCTAAATATAAATTAATTTTCAAAGTTAATGCGCTAGCCATGTGCTTTTTCGCCAAACTCAGCTCATAGAAATTTTAAATAATACTGTTGACTGTTGTGAATTTTATCACATATCACATTTATCGTTATTGCTAGCACCATCTATGGTCGAGTAGCAAAACTATTTTCAAACAGCTTTTCCTTAGTCTTTTACGCCATCTAGCGTGGAGTAGCAAAGTATGAGTATAGAATTTAAACGCTATCTTCTGGTGTTACACGTGATTACGTAGATCGCAAGTGTTCAAGTGTTTTGCTTGTTTGCACATTTTACTATTCTTGATCTCGTGTCGAGTTAACGGTAAAGGCTGAGTTTAAGAGCATCTCATGTTTTTTCTACTTTTAATTATTATCAGAAAATAGAAATATTTTACTCTACTTACATGATATTTTATGATTATTTTCACAATTAAAAAAACAAATAACATAGACTATCACTAAATTACAAAACGAATAAAAAAATGCACTTTTTGTGTTTATTTACAGTCGTGAAAATATTTTTTGGTAAATTTTATTTGTTATATTCAATAGCATTATTCATTTTATCATTTTCGTGAAGAATAAACTCGCCTATTTCATAGAAAAGCCAATATTAATTCAATAAAATACGCCTCTTGTAAGTGATTCAATATTTCTGCCTACATGTTATCAGCTGCGGTGTCCGAGTGGTTAAGGAGATGGACTTGAAATCCATTGGGTTCTACCCGCACAGGTTCGAATCCTGTCCGCAGCGTTCTTTTTGCATTCTGCTATATTCCCATTTTTTTTTTATTACAAACTTCTTACGTAGTTAAGATAAATATGTATGTACTTCAATAGTTTATTTAACTTGAATAATTTTTCATAAAACAAAAATGCACGTTTTTAAATTAACTGAAGTAAATCTGTTTATTGGAAAAGAAAAACAAATCATAATAAAAAAACAGTCACAACTTAAAAATAACTCAGAGATAAATCTTAAAAGTTATCCGATTTTTTACCAAACTTCATTGTGTCTGGATTTACTTGTGGTATGTGGCAGATTGAAGAACAATAATAAAGGAAAAGTGAGTATCTAAAAGCTATGATCAATAAAATTGATTTTATCAAAAATATTGAGACGTGGTCATACTGTCGGATCAAAAAGTAAAAAAAAAGCAAAAAGAATTCCTTCGAACCGGATTTGAACCAGTGACCTATGGATGACAGCTATTACCTCTACAGTCCACCGCTCTACCAACTGAGCTATCGAAGGTTGATATCTCAGGTTGAAATTTACATACCATTAGTACTACATAACTGCTTAAGCAAGATAGTGGAATTACCGGATTAACAGTAGTTTGCTGGTGAATTTAATGTAGGTAACTTAATTTTGTCTGATTTGAAAAACATAAAGGCAGTGCCAGTATACTATACCCACGGGAATACCACAAAAATTTATACACGTCTTGGACAAGTCTAAAATGACATGAATGGTAATTCTGTGAATTGACAAGTTCAACGCCTGTCAAAAGCTGTAGGTATTCACAGAGGTAATATCTGCGCCGTACAAAGATCTGCGCAACGCATTTTGTCATAAAGTTCACAGTACAGTGCGGACAGTGACTATGTTGCCGCCAGTCTGTTTTCGTAGTAATAACACGGTAAAAAAAGGATTTACTTAAGTAGGTAATAATGTAGACTGTAGAAGGATTCCAACTATTATTTTCTTTACGATTATTTTTCTTACTTTCCTATCTAATCGCTTCGTTAAATAGCGTTTTATGTAAAAAAAAAACATTTTGTTTACAAAAATGATGAGGTAAATTACCCGCTTTTCTTATTTAAATTTATTTCATTTAACAGATTTATATCTATAGCAAAATAAAGTAAAAAGTGGGTCGTAGTCGTATCATATCCAGGCGGAAGGGAACAAGTTCTATGCTGATAACTAAATGTTCCCTGCTGCTAGGTATTGTTTGTTTTTCCTACTTAGAATACCTATCACATCATTAGGTATAATAATTAAAGTCTTTGTTATGTTTACTAGGCAGTCGTAATCGTAAGTCTACTGTGTCAACTGTTAAATAATTTTTTATGAGTCTACCCTACCGCTAAAAGAGTCAGATGGCTTTTGAAGTTTTATGTAAGTAGGTAGGTAGGTACTTGGAAATTGCATAGCTCCCAATAAAATAAATTAAATTAAAGCAATTAGTAGCTACTACCATCAGACAAATAGGTAACTACATATAAGTATTTATGATCTATCTAAGGTTGAAAATCCTTCGCACGGCATAAAATATAATGTTGATAAAAAGTAGTTAACTTGAGCTACACTTTAATAGGCCTTCGGAGCTGACATGTTCATTTTCAAATGATCCAAGCTCATAATAAATAAACATAAAAAAAAGCTTGACTTTGGCGACATATTCATTTGATAGGATGTAGGATGAAAAGTGATGAACGCCTTATTTGGCCGACCGTACTTTATAGTCCAATAGTGTACAGTTGCCATAAATCCTGAAGATGTCCGGAATTCCAGTAAATAGATTGGGGTAATTCCATTACTTACTCTAATTTACCCCTACCCCTGAAATTACCCAATCGTCGAACTGTAGGCAGGTAACTAAGTTGTCTCATTAATCTCGGAAAAATCTAACTAATAGACAGTTAAAATCGGTGATCTATTTCGAACGATTCCCAATGTGGCTCGGGAACAGCGAGGTTCTTTATTAGACACGGTTCAAGAGCGCTGACCGAACGTATGCAAACAATGGGACAGAAATAGACACCTTTAAATACCTTATAGTACCTTATAGTATTTTTATACGTGCGAATCTATAGACTTGTGAGAAGGATTTTGATAAAGATTGCGGGAATATAAATGGGGAAATGTGATGGAAATAAGAGTTATAATCTATGTCATAAGTAACAAATTGTTTTAGAAACAAGCTGCTGCAACGAAGTTCCTGTCGTAATAAAATAGCTCTTTTTCAATTTTGTAGTTTTGCTTTAAGCAAAATTACAGGCGCTGTCATTTTCGTTTTTTTATAATAATAATAATAATAATAAATCTTTATTTCGGACCAATAATTATCCATAGAAATTGTTTGATTATGATTCTGCGTTTAAAAAGATCCGAAATCCTCTCAATTGTGTGCAGTTTTTACGGTATCGATCGTATATTGCAGACAATACCCTGTAAATTTTGATAATCGGTTTCCGCATGAGCGCACGTTCATCTTCTCCAGCATATTGACGTCATCAGAGCACAGCCGCTGGAGCCTTCACTATTGTCAAACACATACCAGCGTGTGCAGTGCGGCACACGCAGCACCCGCCGGGAACAACGTAACTAACCAATGCACCGTGACTCAAAATAATCCCTAACACTGGAGAATAAAGCGTCTTTTGAAGGGAGCTATCCTGGCGGGTTGAGGCGTTCCCGAAACTAGTGTATTCGGTCCAACCGATCCTGTTTTGCACTACGCCTGCGCGAAAAAAGCTCGGACGCTCCGAACGCGTTTCCAGTCAAAGTAAGGCGGCGCGCCGGGTCGCGCGCTCGCCTGCCGACCGGCCTCCGTGCCCGATGCGACGGCTTTCGATGAGAAAAAAACCATTTCATCAATAAAAAGACGCTCCCCAAGGCATCACAGGAACGTACGCGTTGCCAGAACATGTCAATTTAACCGCGGCACCCCGGATTGTGGACGTTCACGCGAGCTGACCGCAGTGTCTTCCGTTATACTCGTGAATGTGATTGGCTTTAAGAGTGTGCAGATGTTTTGATGAGGTGAGTCGGTTTAAGGTCGAAGGTTACTCGAGCTGGTGGTTCGTGCTTTGTGCGAACGGTCATGTAGCAAATTACGGAGTTGGCGTGACATGCAACCTCGGGGAAAGCAAATCACTCAGCAATTTACATTTAGCCCGCCGTGTTAGCTGCCGCCGTAATCACTACCACGATTGACATCGTACAAGGCCACAGGTGTGGATTAAATTAGAATAAACAAAAAAAAGCATTATTATGACCTTTCGTATTACCCGACGTTTGCATCAACTTTTCAATGTGATTGGATAACATTACTCGATTGACACAGGTTCTTTAAGATTGACCTTTCAAAGTTTACAGTGTATAGGTAGACAGATACCTATATTTTATCTGCAAACCGTCTCAGTTTCAGTAGGTACCTTTAGTGCTCCCGCGTTACATAACGAGACTTTATCAATCTTATCAATTCTTTATTATTTACGTAACAATGTGGGTCACTAGCACACTGACACACAAATCATTACCTAGAACAACAATCAATTCTTCTTTAGGTACGTCCTTTACTATTATTATTTCCTTTTAGAATTAACATGACGTCTAGAGACGCTTGCGTCTTTTTCGTTCGGGATTTGGGTATATAACATGGAACTTTGCGGTCCAAAAATATGATAATTATTGTAATAAAAATCTCACCCTCCCATCCGATATGTCCGACTGCAAATTACTTGCGATCACGCCAACGAGCCAGACGGCCGAAATACTAACAAAGGTTGCGGCAGACAAGTCGAAATACGCGATGCCTTGGATACCTACCTACTGCCGGCCGACGTTCTTTCTTGTAGAAAACTTTTGTACAAAGGTAAAAGCAGTTAAGACGGCGATTCACTAGCCGCGCATGGCGCGCATTCATGGTTTGCTGTCATTGTAATTGCAGTCAAACTTTTAGAGGAAGCTCGTTTTAGTTTGGTTGTGGTCGAACACGGGAAACTTTATCGCACGAGATCAAAAGTCATCTAGCAGTGTCTTATCCAACTTCAACATTGGCGAAATCATCGCATCGATCGATAGGGCCAAACTTACTATCCCAGAAATTGAATTGAATAGAATAGTCCTTACAAAATTATGAACAAATCAACTAAGTACCTACTTGCTTTGAGGCATTTTTGCTAAGCATTTTTCCGTAAGTATTAATAGAACCATTGCTCAAGAACCCTAGGTATTAGACGTTATGTTTAGGTTGGTTTTGTGTGTCAAAGAAAAGTAAAAAGTATATACCAACATTACTCCAACTCAAACATTTATTTTCCTTGATACAGATCCTTGAACCAACTCCTATTTCCAATAAATATGTAGCTGTTCAGTTTTGCTAAGGTATTCATAATTCTACATTTCCATGGTAAGGAGGTATATACCTCCTTTATTGTATCAAAATATGGTAAACTGCTAACAACAATTGCTCACAGCATAAATCACTTTAGTTATAGGTTTCGCTTACATCCAAAACGTGGTGAATAACAGTTATTATATGGCCATTAGCAGACCTCACATAAACACCTACTGAGGCAGGTTTTGTATGCTCACGGTTGATATTAATGTCATATTCTTAGAATAGTGGAAACCTTTGTATTCGGGTTATTTAGAAATGGGTCATTTCATCTGGTACTTTGGGCTCTTCATTTACTTTGTTTCTTTCATTTTAAACGAGTTTTAGGACAACCGACTTCAAATTAACATTTCTTTAACATTCAACCAGCATCAACTGGATAAAGGATTTAAAATAGTGACCTTAACCCGACTGACAGCTGATTTAGGTATATACACTTTCATTGGTGTAACGGGAAGGAACCGGTCAGAATCGATCAATCTGGAGGCATGATAATGCTCCCGCTAAGACAAGCGCAAGGCAAAATGCCGTACTGACCATTTTTGGAATCCTTTCGGCGTGTTATCATTAGCACGCTCATAATTACCATATTTTGGGAAGCTGGGCAATATGTGGATTTCAAATATGTGGGTTCTGCATGTCCTCGCTAAACGCTGTCTCAGTAGAAGGGATAAACCTTTAGAAAGGTCTAGTGAAATAATAATTTCACAACAACTTTCTTCAGCTTAACCTGAAAACGACTTTTTTTAACTGCTGCTGATTTCTTGAGATGGTACCTACGTACGAATAAGTAGCTAAATAATTACAAATTTCCTCTCATGGAGTCTTGCTTTAGGTATATCAGAAATAATTTTTTTCCTGAGGGGTAGGATTTTCTTGATATAATCCTTACGTTCCTCGGGTTGTTCAAACTCAGTAGGTACGAAACATTAAGAGATACCTGGATTAAGATATATCTCAAGGCGAAGGTCTTTTATACTCCGAGTGGAATGTAGGTCACCGTTTCATATTATGCCAAAGTGGCTAGGCACTGGGACAACGTATGGTCGAGATTAGACCGTATTCGCTCTACATGCAAATCTGCAGATGGTTAAGGAGATAAGGTGAAGAGACAAGCGGCCTAGATGTTACCATAACGTTGATGGATGACAATTGACTAAGAGATTATCTATCAGTTAATTGATTGAGTTTTACGTAAAAAAAATCGGCGATTGAAGAAGCTGAAAAGTTCGTTGGGAATAATGCGAAGACTGAATTTAAAGGAAAGGACGGCTTTTACACCTTTGTTGGCTCTTATAAAAGTAAACGTTCTGTGCTACGCTGCATTTAAAGATCTTGAGATCACCAGATAATGATCCTAGTCAGATTTTTAAGACAAGAAACCGATCGCCGCTTATCAGCTAACCAATATGCAGACAATATTTTCCTTAATAGATAATCAGTTAGCAAACTTGTTTATCTACAAGAAACAAGGGCTCCTTATCTCCAAAAAGTCATATCTAAATCTAATTCGCTGTAAGGACGTTTCTCTGAAAGATATGAAGTCTTTGGTACAGAGAATTTCCGCCAATTTAAGAATAAAGAATAAGAATAAGAAAACTTTATTGACTGATACAGATACACACAGAATATTACTTAAGGATTCTAACCAGCCAAATGGCCGCCACTCAGCTATGTGTCACGATAATATCCAGGATATTGTCGTGACGCTGATTTTCAGTGACGCCAGTTACAGAGTTACGGAGGTGGCTGTCACCAGGCACACATCCCAGTTCATGCTGGTTTACAAAATCACCACTTCCGATACCCATACCTTATACAAGAATTTTGATTACAATTTTATCATTTAAATCAGTTCTATAGTACCAACAATTTATATAATTCAACACATATTAATGTTAGTGTGTAGTGTAGTGTGCGTTTTCGTGTGTGTTGTGTGTGTGTGTGTGTGTGCAATTTAAAGGTGTATATTTCCCCCATGACATAGCAGCATCACGTAATCCAATCAAGGCAGCTTGCTGTCTACCATCGGGAGGTAATTACATTTTGAGGAAGCTCGAGCTAACTTCTACGAAAATTTTAAAGAGTTAAATCACCAAGGAAAGGTGTTTGCTTTCGTATTTTTAAAACCCAGGTAAGAAACTTTCGAATGGCAAGAGATGAAAATGAATTCACACGAATATTATGGAAGTAAAATTCTCAGCGACGTTTCGTTTTCACATGTAAAATTTGGATAAGGTAGGTATTAGTATAAAATTATTGATACATGAATTATGAAGACAAACGGATGCAAAGCGACACAATAATTTGTATAAATCATACTGATTACCACTGCTACTATTCCGGATATATTATCAACACTGTTGGTAATACTCGATGACAAAAAAGGACTTTCCATCAACACCATCTCGATAGATGATACTCCCGTACGTACAAAATTAAGAATGGACGTGAGCCTGAGGTTTTCTTGGCTTGTTACAACATGAATGCCTGTACTACATTTGGATAGCACCAGAAGTACCAAAAGGCTTTAGGAGTGATCACTTAACATCAGGTGTACCCCATGTACTCGTATGTTTACTGGCATTTAATATCACTAAATACAAAAAAGGACGGGGCATTATCATCAGTCGCTTCAAATGCCTCCGTATGCATGCACCGGTAAACTATATTTGTTCTCGTAATAACAACGCTAGATTTTGATCTTAGTTAGCCCGAATAATGTTTACCTTGCACTTCATTTAATTTTCTGCCCGAGCTCCCTGTTCCAAGGGCTCGTCCTTAATAGCCAGTAATTAACCTTCACCAAACAAAGGAGAGCACCGCGTCCGTGGGATTACTGCTAATACCTTAAAACCAGCTAAGCTGTATCGTCGTTATATTTGACGTGACGTAATAGGAATTAGAACGATTCTTTGCTCTTTGTTGGGGGCTATTAAAACGCGAAACGCTGGTGTCAAGCCACTGACTGAGAATATTCGGAATGTTTTCGAATTGTATGCTCTAAACGGATGCCTTTTCGTTTTGGGCACTGACCAGCAGACTATTAACTGGGACTGAAAAACAGTTATTGGTAAAAGTGGAGGCCAAAGTCTGTACTGTGTGAGTTTTGAAGTTACTATTTACCATTGCACTTTGACGATAAGTAAATATACCTATTCATGTCAGAAAGAAAGGAAAATGGCTTAGGTCACAGAACAGGTGAGCGAAAAAAAACGAAATAGAAGTTTGGTTCACGTTATACAGGGCATTCAGCCTCCACTTGATAAAATTCAGTACAAAAATTATGTTTGTCTGTTTTCCGAATAAAAAAAGAATTTAACAAAGGTTACAAAATTATTTTTTACATTTAACTTAAAAATTAAATTGATTGATATATACGAGAATCCTACAGGTCACCTGTACAAGCCACAGAAGCCGCTTATTCCGATCCACCTGCCATGGAAGTTCTCCACTAAAAGGATTTGCGAAAAGGGCATGATTAATGAGACAACTGAACTGACACCAGTGTTCTGGCAGGCTCTTTGTTAAACTGTAATGTGGTTACTCCGCGCCGAGTGATCCTGACGAGTTGAGCTCGGAATAAAGGGATTAGCATCTACGTTGGGACTTTGTAGGTGTTTTGGGATAACGTTATGCTAATTTGTGTCTATAAATAGGACCTTAACGTCTAAAAGGTGAAATTGTGAGAAAAACGAGAAATAAACTGTTGAATACTTACTCAAATGACATGAAATGTATATTTCATAATTGGAAAAAATGACTTTCTGCCAAGTTTCATGCGGTGCATTCTTCTTGGCAATGATGGTCTTTCTGAATGCGCTGGTAGTTTCAAAAAAGAGATGTAAAAGAGCACTTGGCGGCCAATTTGCAAAAATAGAATTTGAATTTTGAATGAGCTCAATGCGTTGTTTTTGCTTTGTCGATTTTGCAACTTTAACGTAAACTAAGTAGTTACTTAAGACAAACAATAAACAAGTATAGTAATAGAGCTCTTGATAACTTTTCATTGCTGTGAGTATTGAGAACTACTTAGCTGTTTTTTGCATTACGCAAAAAAATTTAATCAAGGTAAATTTGCCCATAATAGGACTTATTTAGTTAATGGCGTAGTAGGTTTATGGTGTTTTTTTTACGAACACCTGCTACAAAATTGTAAATGTATTTTGGAAACCGTACCTATGTTACAAAATGTTATAAAAGTCTTAACTGTTATACTAGAAATCCAGGAAATAACTATTTAATGTGTGGAATATTCTGTCTACCTACAAGTACATACAAATGTAGGTACGGTCAAGTGTAAAAATAAGTATCGATACGAACTTCTCAAAAATATGTCCCACGACCTTATTACGCCGGTCTAAGAGCGTATGATACTTATTTTTGAAACTTTGACTAGATACATATTACACTTGACTGTACCTACACAATGTTTCATTGATCCGTTGACTGCAGTTGCTATCTGCTGACAACTAGCTGACAATGAACAGTGCTGCTCCAAATTATAGTTATTTATGACGGGAGACAATATCCATATCGCACAGCTCGTACTACCAGTGACAGCTTAGATTTACTGCATGGCGTGCCTGGGCTGGCAGCGCTATAATATTAAGATAACTACAGATGCCTCCTCATGTGTGTCATGTGTCATGTCACTGCTTCGACATTGGAAAAACACGCCTAGCTAAATCCTACTAATATTATAAACGCGAAAGTTTGTATCCATACTTATGGATGGATGGATGGATGTTTGTTACTCTTTCACGCCAGAACAGCTGGACAGATCTAGATGAAGTTTGGAACATAGATACATTATAGTCTGGAATAAAACATAGGGTACTTATTATCCCGGAAAATTGCGTAATTCCTGCGGGATAGCGATAAACGAATTCTATGCAGATGAAGTTGCGGGCAACAGCTAGTTAAAAATATGTTATGACCATAGTGTAAATCAGTCATTTCACGTGAATATTGAATATTCACGAAATTGAAATGTCGTAATTTTTCATAGGGTAGGTAAAAATTGCAGAAGAATGAACCAAAAAATATGAAGAAATACAAATGATTGAAGATGTTATTATTGTGATAGG
This sequence comes from Pandemis cinnamomeana, assembly GCA_932294345.1. Lineage (NCBI taxonomy): Eukaryota > Metazoa > Arthropoda > Insecta > Lepidoptera > Tortricidae > Pandemis > Pandemis cinnamomeana. The sequence continues at coordinate 4,872,862 of OW028715.1, read as the reverse complement.
AGTCAACAACAATCGTCATCGACGCATCGTATTATTGCAAGTGATATACCTACAGTCAACCAACTTGATTCCTAAGCCACCACAGAATCCTCATAATGAACGTCATTCGACAAGCAAACAAAGACTAATAAAGTCATTTACTAAGATGAGGTTCCATGGTGGCCCTGGAATCAAGTTGGTTAACGAACGTCGCCTCACCAATGAATGCTGTCCTCACAAACGATGAGTTCCCATTGAATCAACTCAATCGTGTTACAACAATCAAGAGTCCGGACTACAGTCGAACAGGTGACGTGCGGTTAATTACATCAACTGTTCATTCAGTTATAGTTCCTAGCTTTGAATAGCGGGAAACATTATTCTGTAAATCCATTCAAGCCAAGTTTACTTAGGTCTGTAACGAGGTTACGAATTCGTCTGCACGCAACAGTGGTCTGTAAACATAAGGCTGGGCCCAAAGCAGGTTGATTGGGGTTTGATTTAGCAGTAATTTGTTGGTTGCTGTATGAACAATCTTATCTCTCCGGACATAAGAAAGAAAGCTATATATGATCCCTAGTTTGTTTATACTTAATTACAGTTATTATGATTAGTGACTGTACTAAATATATTCAGATGTTGTGAAAGTACATACTGAGATTTAGAATGTTTTGATGTTGTGAAGATTTGGAATGTTTTCTAAGTATAACGACTATCATGAGTTAAACAACCAAACATTAACGGTTAGAAGTTATTATTAAGACTCTTGGTAAGGAGATCAGGATGTTCTTCAAAATGTTCTCAAGTGATTACTCCAATAAAGTAGACCATTGGCAAAACAAGTATTAGAAATCACATTATTTGAAAATACCATTCAGATTGACGACTCTGATTGTTAACTAGTTGAAAAAATATTTATAGTCGTGATTATGTAGCAACACATGGATACAGAGGTATACACTCTCAAGGGATGAGCATTCAAAAGTCGGGCATTAGACTCGGGATTGTTGCACATTCTGTCGCAGATTTTTGGTTCGGGCGGTCATCATTGACAAAGAGCTCGCAGTCTTGCCGTGGTTTTTTTGAATCCATCTCACTTGACCGATTTCCCAGCACTGCGGTATAATCATTGCAGCGGCAACAGTCCGGTTCTATTTCCGCATACTGCGAAACTTCGTTGTTTACGTTTTGTTTTCGAGTGGACTTGTTTTTTGTTTGCTTTTGATATTGTGTTGATACGAAGTTGGAAATGGGCGTTAGTGGTGGTGGCAATGCTCGTTGTTATTTGCGGGGGGGGGGGGGGAAGTAATTTGCTTTGTTACAAAAAGCTAGATGTTGTGGATTTGTTTCTTGACTCGCAGGGAAACATAAGCGTGACAAATATTATGCACATATACAGCTGCCATGTCTGTGGTACCTAATATGTCACGGGGGCTCTCCTTTTTTAATTGATTTATTTTTGTTTTTAATTGAACTAAACTTAAATTTGTTTTTGCTTTCTATTTGTAATTTTAAAACATATTAACTACACCAAAAATAAACTTTCATGACGGTCTGGGAGCAAAGGCCCATTGAGGGAATGGGCAAAAATCTTAGAAATCATTGTTATTAGGTGATGCGGCTAGCAAACCATCGGTATTTGGTCTCCCCTTTCGAACTACATATATGTATGTATACTTCTTGTTACCCTAAACTCTGTCTACCTCGTAAAGGACAAAGAGGTGCTTTAAATGTATCTAGACTATACAGAGAAGAAAGGAGAAAGAAAATTGCAACCGTTTTCAGGCAAAGGGACTCCATCTACAAGTAATGTGTATTTATTTACTGTCAAGTTTGCGTTCTAGTTTTGTTTTCTACTTTCTTATTATTGATTTGCATGCTACTAGGTTTGTAGGTAACGTAAAGTAATACTTCGAAATAAAGTTCTTTGATTTATTTTCAACACGAGAATCCCTTGAAGTAAGAAGTATTTGACCGTAATGTTTAAGCAATCCATAAACGCTTGCTAAGCTGTCTCTATCACTGTCATTTACCTTTGCCAGACAGAGACAAAACATTCATACATTTTGGCATAATGTGTTAGGAACTTTTATGGATAAGGGGGAATGGTGCAGCCCTAAAGAAGCGTAGGGGTGAAATTTAGAACGCCAATATCAATTTCGTCAAAGCCTCTGAACACGTGTACCTTACAATAAAATTCCAATTTGATTGACACCTGTGAAACAAAAATAATGTTACTCACCTTGGAACAAAGGCAAAATTGTATCGCGAGACGGTGAATTCCAAAGGAAAGCGGTAAAAGCCTTCTTTGCCTTGAAGCCGCCTTGAAGCCTTGAGGAAATACTTTCGTGGAACACGAGAAACAAAAGAAGACATTTTAGCTCGAAGCTTTCAGCTCCCACAATGAACAAACAGTCTATTGTTTTGGGGCGACCTCTCGGATAAAATAGTGTTTTCTTGATATTGTGTCGCTTATAGACTCTAAAAATAAAACAAACTCAGAAGAAGTCTTAAGGATGAAAAAATCGGTAAACAACATTGCTATGGAGTCGCAATCAAGAACACAGTCTGTTTATTACAGCAGCCTCTAGCTTCTTGCGAGTCCTAAAAACCCAATAGCCCTTGAAAGTAATCACTACATAGTATAAAACAAAGTCGCTTTCCGCTGTCTGTCTCTGTCTGTATGCTTATACATATCTTTAAAACTACGCAACGGATTTTGATGCCGTTTTTTTTAATAGATAAAGTGATTCAAGAGAAAGATTTACATGTAAAATTCTACGCAGACGAAGTTGCGGGCAGAAGCTAGTTTTTTATAATAGTGGGTCAGCTCCCAAAGTTGACAGTCAAATCAGTTCCCTTCCAACCACTGCAGCAGTAGGTATATATATAAACAAAAGCAGTGTTCAGTCACTCCATACAATAGAGTACCTACTTCCCCTTACTTAACCTACTCAAAAGTCTGTTGTTTCCTCTGTATAAGTAAGCAATAGCTCTTGTGTGCATGTTTTTCTGTTCTTTCTGTTCTTTCATCCATTCATTTGCCTCCCTTCACAATATAATTATTTACTGCACCACTTCTCGTCTCGGCGGTACCCAGCTGGTAGGTAATGATAGCGGTTGTCTAGTGTCGAATCTGTCCCAAATAATTAATAAGGAATCATTGACATCACTCTCTTTATTTAGACGCCACTCTGACTGCTCCTGTACTAAACATCCACTTTACAGATGAATGTCAGATGTTATTGTGTTGAAAATAAACCGAAGCGGAAAGATATCACAAGTAAACACTTTAAGAATAAACTCCTACCAAAATTTCATTTTCAGAATCAGAATCAGAATCGTTTATTTCAGAACATCCCTTATAAATATCTTATAACTGAACTCAACGCTAGCACCTGCAACGTCCGGAAGCTCTTGTAAAGTGCAAGAACAAAAGAATAAGCGCTTTGAAAAGGAAATAATATTAAAATAGTTCTTACCCAAGATGGCGCATCATTTTCCCCGCGAAGGGACCTCTTGTAATTTTAGCTGTGTGTTGCGCAAACCTTTGTGAGACTACATACACAAACCACGTCTTTTTCCATTGCGGGGTAGACAGAGCCTAAAGTATCGGGTACCTACAGACCACATTTAGCAAGATTGTGGGCGTACAGGTGGAAAATGGAATCAAAATAGTGATGGGTTGCTAGCCTCATCGCCTATAACATGATTCCTATGATTTTCGCCCATTCCCTCGATGGGCTTTTACCATCTTCGCGGGTAGAGAAGCAACTGGTACATTCTATGTTTTTTCTTACAAAAGAATAAGCGCTTTGAGAAGGAAAGAATATTAAAATAGGTCTTATCCAAGATGGCGCGTCATTTTCCCCGCGAAGGGACAATGCAGAACAGACCGCTCTTGTAATTTTAGCTGTGTGTTGCGCAAACCTTTGTGAGACTAGCGTAAATGCCAAGACGCTTATTGTTTTTAGTTTCTACGTTGTATAATGGTATTCCACTCTCTGTTAAGATAACTAACTTGACAGAGAGTGGTGAAAACTTCAATTCACCGTTATCGAGAAAATAATGTTTCCCCGGTACGTAGATAGCAAATACAAAATACCTCGAAAGATGTCATGTTGAGTTTTAATGCCGCCGTCCTAAATGTCAATAATTTTCCAAAATTATCAGAGACTAGCTGTTGCCCGCGGCTTCGCCCCCGTTTTTTTTTTCTTCTAAATTCCAGTATTTTTTTCACCATTTAAACCTTCCCTGGGCTTCCACGAATATTTCAAGACCTAAATTAGACAAATCGGTTCAGCCGATCTCGAGTTTTAGCGAGACAAACGAACAGCAATTCATTTTTATTTATATAGATTTTTTTTCTGTTATTAACAATGCAGTTTTGCTTGGCGTACCTACTAACTTAACTTCAGTTGAACTACTACTTTAAATGCGAAATAACATAAACTAAAATAAATCTAAATACGTACTCCCCCGCGGCGTTGAGCCAAAGATGCTGGCAGCATTTCCCCGCTGTATTGCAATAGGTACTAACTCGCTGTGCGAGGAAGCTGCCAGCTCTTTGGTCAATGATTACTGATAATGATTATACTTAAACATCACGCGACTCAACACGAAGCTAATGACATTTGGTTACCATTCTGTCGAGCAAAGGGTTGCTATTAGTTGATTAGCCTTTTTGAAGATCAGCTCTAGTTGGCGGCTCCGAGGCGACGCGGGCTCTCTAGTACAGGGAACATACATACATAGGTAGCAACCCATTACTATTTTGATTCCCTTTTCTACCTATACTATTTCTACCTAAACGTGACCTTTAGTTCTGGCTACTTTGGGTTTGTCTGCTCCGTAAGGGATAAATACGTGATTTATATGTGTGTATGTATGTATTATATTTGACTGAGTATATTTTATGTGTTATCTACTTTAATTTCCGATTTACCAAAAAGCTTCGGCTGAGTGCTTACAAAACAGTGTGAACGACTTTTTACGGTGCTAATAACCCCCATTGAAATCGCCGCCAGTGAAAAATCAAGTGTGGAATGGGGTAATAAACTGAAATCGTTATTTGCCGTGCGCCTATAACCATTACGTTAAATATTCCGTTTTTTTTCAATTGCGGATCGATCTGTCATTTGGTTTTCGACGATTTCACCGATACCAATTTGACAGTGGCACCTTGACACTTTATTTGGTCAAAGTTTGTCGGGACAGTCACAGTAAATTAATAGAGCAGTATGGAAACTAGGCTTATTTTTCGAAATAAATACCTACGCTGCAAGTGAAAAACTTAAGTAAATGACCTGTTATATGTACTCGTAGTAGTGTACAGAACTGATATGGGACTTAAGTCATTTTTCTAATTTGGAACGTCAATTTGTCTATTCGCACACATTACTCACACATACAACAGGTAATTTACTTTTACCTATATCTGTGTATAATCCATTACAACACTTTATATTCCACTTCCCTACTCCCGACTAAACCAGCGATTGAAGATTAAGGCCACTATGTAACTGTAGTCAGGGCTATATACGTGACTATAGACTACATAGATCAAAGAGGAAATATCCAAATAGAGTAGTAAGACGAGATATCCAATTCTGCACCACATTAGTACCTAATTTATCAATAACACCATACTAACACCATACTAATCGCAATTGTTTTTCCTTTATCTCCTACAACAAAGCTATTCGAATTATGATTACAAATTTATTCTTTGTTTTTGAAAAACTAAGCGAGTTTCATTTACCATGCCACGCAACGACTTTCAAAGCATTAATTATCCATGTCGATCATACTTAATAGCTGTTTACCCGATTGTTGTGACCTGTTTGAATTTCGGCTGGCTAATCGAAGTGCAGCAATCGCTACACTGATTTAGTGTTTTTTTAACACAAAATCCAGAATATTTTACCAGGTGTTTGGGTTAATTCGAGTATCTCATAAATGTTTGCGGGTCTTTGCGGGTGGTAGGGCCTTGTGCAAGGTCCGTCAGGATCGCTACCACCATCTTACTCGCTAATCCTGCCGCTAAGTAGCAGTGCTTGCACTGCTGTGTTCCGGTGTGGAGAGTAAGACAGCCGGGGAAATTACGGGCACAAGAGGCATTTCATCTTAGTCCTCTAGGTTGGCAACGCATCTGCAATTCCTCCGGGGTTGCGGGTGTCTATGGGCAGTGGTGATCACTAACCATCAGGTGACCTACTTGCTCGTTTGCCTTCCTATTCATTTAAAAAAAAAAATGTTTTCAATTATTATTTTTGTCACCCCTTTGACGTCATACTTCATAGTACTTTTAGTTCGACCAATGTATGAAAACATCTAAACATCTAAACAACATATAAAAATAAAACTCGCTCGAACATCGCTTCGTAAGTCACGCACACTTTTACACGTATGCATGATACGTGTTTAACACAAATAAGGCTCACTCACCATCGTGAATTGCAAGATATAATTTTGACATATCCACTCTACTAGTTACTTCCTCTGACCTCTGCTAGTAGCAGTACTCGTAACCCTGGAGCAGTGTTAATCCTGTTATCCAACAGAGCGATCAGAGAACCTTTCCCCGCTCGAGAACCAACATATGACCGAAGTTTGCCAACTTCAGTACACCTTTTTGATAGTTCCGGTAAGTCGTTCGCTTTGTTCTGACCTTTGAAATCAGGTGGGTTGTTATTTGTTGTAACTCGTATTGCGGCTCAACTTTGCGTCGGGTTCACTTCTGTGAGGTCTTTCAGCTTTCAGGGCTCCGTACCTAAACTTTAAATGTGTTTATATCTATGTTGCATGCCCATACGGGAGCAAAGAAAAAACATAGAATATACCAGTTGCTTCTTTTCCCGCGCAGGTGGTAAAAGCCCATCGAGGGAATGGGTGAAAATCATAGGAATTACGTTATACGCGATGCGGCTAGCAACCCATCACTATTTTGATTCCAGTTTCCATCTATAAGCCCACAGTCTTACTAAACGTGGCCTGTAGGTATTGTTAGGTCTAAGGCTCTGTCTACCCCGTAAGGGATAATGGCGTGATTTGTGTGTGTAATCTATGTTCTCCGCCGTGTCTGTCTGTTTGTTAGCGATAAAAACTAAAACGACTTAAGGGTTTCATGCGTTCATCACTTATAACATGATTTTCATTGCGATTATCAGCAATATTGCGGTTTGCGAGGAAGGTTCAGTTATAAATATTACGAACTTCCACGCTGGTCTGGGAGCAAAGAAAAAACAGAATGTACCAGTTGCTGCTCTTCCCACGCAGATGGTAAAAACCCATCGAGGGAATGGATGAAAATCTTAGAAATCATGTTATAGGCGATGCGGCTAGCAACCCATCGCTATTTTGATTTCATTTTCCATCTTTACGCCGACTATCTTGCTAAACGTGGGCTGTAGGTTTGTTAACTTAGGTTATGGCTATCCCGTAAGGGATAAAGATGTGATGCGTTCAGCTTCATGTAAATTCGTTGAAATGTAATGATAATAGTTGGAAGTGTCAGGAAAAGTTAAGCTGCCTGGCATCTATCTAATAGGTACTTACCTTTAAACGAGCAATTCTTGTATAATCTGAATTTTGGAAACGGCTCCAACGATTTTGCAATACAGAGGATCGCGGGGCCGATAAATCTAACTAGCTAGGTTTCATTTTTAGATAACGTACCAAAAAACGAGCAATGCTCGGTCATCCGGGTATTTTTAATAATGCGCGGACGAAGTCACGAGCAACATCTGATATATTGTCCGAGTCTCTACCTAGCTGTCTGTCACAACTATTTTCTCCGTATCGGGTAAAGGTATTGTTTTACTAATACTTCTTAAGGTAAAAAAAATAATTTAAGTCCACGCAAACATAATACACTTTTGGAAATGCATTTTCGTACAATAACCGTGTTTAACAAAACCGGGTATCAAAACGGAGTAGTTCCCATTGGCACAGAATTGAAACATTTCACTTTATTTTCACTCAACAATCTCAACATACGCACTTGACGCATGACTATACCTTCCTATCCATCCAAGGAAACGTGACGTCACATTTTCAGTCACAAGCGATCGTTGATCGAACGAATCGTCGCAAGTCGTAAGCCGATCATATCGGGCCGTGTACCACGGGGCCCGTGGCACCGACCTCAAATCACCAAGGCTTACGATTCATAACGACCTGGCTAAATATAGAATAATGCTTTTACAACGTTACCAGGAAGTCGCAGGGTGCCTTTAATTTTGCTGTTGGATTCAGATTCCTAATATTACGGCTTGTCAGCGGGTTTACTGACTCCGTGAACAAAAGTTAATGTAAATAGATGACGTCATTTTGAATTTATAATTATGGTACTGATAAGTTTTAGTGCTAGCGCCCCTTTTTATGTGAGTGGTGTTGTTAGTTAACAGACAAGTCAAAGTTGTTGGCATATTTGTTTATTTATTTTTGTAAATGTCATCCTCCATCTTACCACCCACTGCTGGGCAAAGACCTCTCCTCATTTCCACCACTACCGCCTATTATCCTGCTTGATACGCATCTAGGTCTTACCGCCATCTTCGCTTCGGTTTGCTTCTAAATCAAAATCCCTTACTAGGAACCTATTCAGTAGCACTTTGCTCCAACTTGCTCAGCCCAGCCCACTTTTAACTTTAAATTGTTTTAAAAAAATGCAATAAATACGATCAGATAAATAATGACGCTAAAGTGTCTTATAATTATTGACAACATTTTAATTGAAATTAAACGGAAACGTACGATCAAAGCAAACATTCAAGAAACTTTGTGTTCCGAAATCCAATTACCTATACGGATAAACAAAGACAAATCACGGAAGTAACATTTCCAAACCAATTGAGTGATCCATTCATTCATCGTCGAACGTTGCTGTAATGCTTGTTCCATTCAGTGCGGAAACCACTAAATCAAATCATCCGCGGTCTCAGCCGATAAAGGAAGAATCCGGGAAAAACTTGTTTCGCATTACATTCATTGGATCGTCGCGGAGCAGTCCACAATTACGTCCCCGAAGGAAGCGATCCATCAACTCATTGCCTACACTTATTAGCTCTATTTCGGCGGCAAATTGCCTGCTGCCAATATAGGCAACTTTGTTAAAAACTAATTTTCCGCAATAATCGAGCGTTTGCTTGGCGTAATTGAAAGCGCTAGTCGAGCGGAAGGTCAAGTTGCTTCGCAGAATAACGGCAAAATGTTGTTGTTACACCGTAGGACGACAACGTAACCTTTTTGGTTCTTGGGTTCTGCACGTTTTGTATTATGTTGTACGAAGGTTACGCTGTAGAGTGTAGAAAAATGGGTTACTTCGATCGTGACGTAAACGAACCATGCCAATGTTTGCTTCATCGAGTAATAATTAAGGCCTTTTGTTTGTTGCAGGTGGTGTAGCATGCAAGAACGCTGTGTAAATAAAATTGGTCTATTAAGTATATAAAACAGAAGCAATAAATAGTTTAACTTAGAAACCCCGTAGTTCTAGTGACGCTATTGTAAAGTGCTAAAAATTGTCAAATTATAAAACACAGAATTCTTCCATATTAGAATTTAACGTGTGAACTGTGTTGTTGGACATTGATGCTGATGTGACAGTGCAAAATGGTCCTGAAATGCCGAGACATAAAATTAGAGGTGTTTGAGTTATGTACTGTCAGGAAGCAAAGTGTGTAGTGTAAAATTTGACGAATGATGTTAGTGAGGCTAAAATGCCTGCGCGTGCGCCGTCGTCGTCGAGCTTGATGCGGCCGTTCGTGGTGTTGGCCCTGCCCGGAATGTATTTGCTGTACAAGTACAACCAGTACAGACAGCAGCAAATGGAGACCGCGCGGCGCCGCGTCACCGAGCGGGAGCTTATGCACCTCAACACTAAAATCGTGAGTACAGCTGTTTAAACCAATAGCAATATTAACAATGTTAACCAAGACGATAACGATAACATTTATGTCATGATTTTGGGACAACAATGAAATACCATTGGTTTAATTGTAGATGAAAATCATGTTTTTCTTTTGTAACAGGAAAAGTAAAAAGGTTTGATTGAAGGATCTGATTAAATATCTATTCATTGTACAAAATGCTAACTAAACTTTAGGTGGGTAAAAGAGACAGATTCAATCTAGCACTTAAAACAATTTTATCAATGAAATGTTAGTATTTACGTCAGTACAAATCCAAAGATTTTGTCATTTTTGCATACTTCCTTTGATCCATGTACATTGAACTTTACAAGATTGATCATGGTAAAAGCCAATTTAAGTCAAACACACAAAGAGATCCGATCCGAATCAGATACATTCGAGCACCCGAGTCCAAGAATGGCAACCATTCCCGATAGCGGTCAGATAAGACCACTCTTAGCAAGTTAGAGCTCTTCCGCACAGCTAATGGACGCGAGGCGATTCATCAAATCAGATAAAAAAATCAGATAAGCTATATTAATCTGATTCTTAAATGAGTAATTACTGTTTAATTCAGCCAATAGACTCGATATAATACCAATTATCAACTAGACTACTGATAATGATCTGATTATACTAAGACACCTCGTGGTTCGTTCGTATTAGTTTGTTTATAGGGGTCAATTTTAAATCCACTCGTCCTCGTGAATAGCACTATCTGTATCTAATTAGGTGTTTCGAAGCCCAAAGAGCTCGCAAATAGGACTAAGTACATATTCAAGCGTACCTAACTGATACATGCACATAAACGCAAACAAACAGAGTTACAGCTTTGTCGAACCACTAATGAAGCGGGGAGTGAAGAGTGTTCCCGCATTAACATTTACCCTCAGTATAGACGTGTCCATCAATCTACCCCGAGCACATTCTGCGAATAATGGAAAAACGCCAGGGTCAAATGTTCGGCCGGCGTTACCTTGAACGCTACCCCAGAACCGTTCAAGGTAACGAATTTGCACAAAGAAACCTTTGAGCCTGCTTGTGAAAATGTGACATTTAAGGCAGAGGCAGCTAGTGAACGTAAACGTCTTTCCAGTTCGGAAGCTCTGGGCTCTTATTTATTACTAACTAGCTGCGCAGAATTTATTTATTTATTTATTCAGTACATCCACATCATGTATAAAACAGTGTGAGCCACAGAAACTGTTAATTGGTACATTAGTCTGATATACACGACAATAACGGAGTACGGCGAACCATGCAATTTTCCGAAATAAAAACTATACCTACTATGTCTTTCCCCGGGGCTCAAACTATCTACTCGTATATACCAAATTTTAAGTAAATCGGGCCAACGGTTTAAGAGTGAAAAGGAAACAGGCAGACAGACAGAGTTACTATAATATTAGTAGGGAATGTATGTAAGTAGTTCTCTAAGGTAAGTAGGTTCTGTAGATATAAAATTAACAAATATAAATATGTCAATAAAACTCACCTAAGCCAAGGCTCAATGAGACTTAGGTTTTGCTCGGTCTTTGCAAAAAAATGTTTTCTCAAATTGAGACGTCAGAATCGATTTTTTGCCACCAAAAACCCCTTTAGGGCAAATTTCATCGAAAAACAATATTGCTATTTTAATAGCATATCATTATTATAAAACAGTCCATAGTCACGTATCGTCCAATAGCCATGCCTCACTAAGGTCATTCCTAGCCCGTAGAACACGACTGTATCGTCATGTAAAATCGAGGCACCAGAAACGCGAGGGTGCGCCGGACACGCGATTTGTGCTTCTACACTTTTTCTATTGGATTTACCCGTGACACGTATCATTGATGTTTAGTGTGAAAGTGCAATACGGAAATCGTACATACATACATATATATCAGATCAAACTAAAAATGACAGCTTAAACCTTAACTGAGTCGGAATTGAATCTAGATCTAATGTAACGTGTGTACACCTATCTATGTTGGAAAATCACAACCTAGTGATGAAACACCTGGAGGATTATTGTTTCATAATTGAATTAGGTTTCGATTTGTTTAAAGTTCACTAAGCAAGGAATCCGTAATAAATCTCTCTTATACATTTTTTAAGGAATTAGTTTAATGTCTCTCAGCTTTTGTATTCTCCAAGAGCCAGTAACCTGCCTTTACAAGCGCTATAGCACCACGGCCTCATCTACGATTTAAGAAACTGAAATAAATTGGGCGCGTTAATTAAGCAGAGTCTCGACGATAACTCAGAATAGTCACGCGATACTAAACATGACTGATCACCGCTGGGGCCTACTTAAATGCCGTAACCGTATTATGACACTTTAGTATAGAAAACAGGTAAATATGATTCATAGCCATTTTTGTACCTACATCCAAGCCGGAACACACTTTGGACATAAGGTAACAAGTGCCAGGATATGATGTTTAAAACTGTGTACAATGTAAATCAGTCGTGTTGGTTTTAGAGGTGAAATCGTAAGAGAACTTCGCATTTTTTGATACTAAACATGACTGATCACCGCTGGGGCCTACTTAAATGCCGTAACCGTATTATGACACTTTAGTATAGAAAACAGGTAAATATGATTCATAGCCATTTTTGTACCTACATCCAAGCCGGAACACACTTTGGACATAAGGTAACAAGTGCCAGGATATGATGTTTAAAACTGTGTACATATGTAAATCAGTCGTGTTGGTTTTAGAGGTGAAATCGTAAGAGAACTTCGCATTTTTTATAAGTAGTTTAGCTAAGTATATAAGTAGTTTCTAAGTTAGATGTTTTGATTAGTTGATTGACTCTTTTACCTCCGTTACCTCCAAGTCTAAGGCAAAGGATAGTAAAACATAGTACAATATAATCCCCGAACAAAGCATGCTTTTTAAAATATTCATCCAGATAAAGACACGCTGGCACATGGTTTCATCTCTATTCGTCAATCAGCAGGTACCTTACCTACATCACTAACACATGAGAAGTTTATTTTTATAATCGACCTAAATCAGCCCAAGCAATAATGGCAAAGCGTCCATTCAGTCTCATAGTCAATACCTTGTAAAACATGTCTCCATTTTCACGTAGAGCTATTGATCTAAACGCAGTGCAGACTTAAACGGATTACGAGCGAGGTCGCTCGAGGGTCGCTCGTCTCGCTCGCCAGGACGCTCCCGGCTCTCGTTAACTGTCGGGTACAGACCAACCGAAATCCGTGCCTAGATCTTGATTCGGCTAATTCAGTTGACCACGACGATGCGATAGGACTGTTCGGTTGGTGAGGTACAAGTTGGGTGTTACAATTTATTTCGTCTAATCCGTGAATCTTTGCAATCTCGGTATATGATTAGAAAAACTTTGTTCGCCCTTGTCTATTCCTCAAAACTCTTATAATTCTCCTAATACGGCGAATGTTTCGCCTCTGATTGTGCCTCGTAGCAAATCTTTCTCTAAAGAAGCTACGCGCACACAGCGGTCATGAGAGATCCTTACGATGAGGACACTAGATTTTCGTTACTATACTTACATAACCGGTAGCTCCAGGTGGTCGGGCTTTCAGTTTGTCGTATTTGTTTCGATACATAAGGTACTAGACACATTAAAGACCATCTGTGCTAGTTTTATATCTTTATTCCACTTTTGAGTATACCGCAAAAACAACAAACCCCAAAACCATGGATTGATAGCTCCTATTGATGCTAGATTCGATATCATTTTGAAATCCACTGTACAAACATGCTTTTTTACAATGTACACACATTGAAAAAACACACATGTATTTGATACTACAAGCGCTGTCAGATATAGCCAATAAGTCGATAATAGATGATTGTGGACTATAAATACTGCAATGTCAAGGCAGATCGTTGGCCGTGCCGTCTCTCGAGCGCTTTCCCTCTCGCCCGATGTTCCCGACTATAAATAAGCCGGAAGCCTTTATTGAAGCCTCGTTGCATTAATTAACAACGGAGAAATGATTCGAATGGAAACAATACCGCTCGAGTACCCTTCTACCTGTTCAGTTCATTATCATATTCCTCTATGTTCTGTGCCACTGCAATCAACCTTCATTATGTTATGTGTAGCTGGCTAAAAATATTCTTTCACAGTTGCTTTAGAAAAAATACAACTGACGTAATCATTCATACAAAAACCATTGTCTAAATTTCACGGTAACACTTCTTCCACAAAATAAATCAAAAATATAAAATGCATTCAATTACAACATTGTCAAGAACAGGACAGGTGTGGAACAGCTTTAGAGCGGTTTCAAGAGTAATCACACAAGGTGATATATTGGTAAGATGGTACCAAAAGGGTCCACCATGTGACACCAGCAAACCTAACCCTGATTGTAGAAGAGCTCAGGCTGATATAAAGCCCGATGTTGATCCTAATTGTCCCGTTCCGTGTGAACCCAGGAAGTCTAAGAAGAAAGGCATCCTACACAGGATGAAGTTAAGAGTAATTGAAGGGGGTACCAATTTCGGAAGTAAGCGATGTTCTACGTTACTCTCACTATTACATTACGTTGCTCTTTGTTATTGAGCGTCAATTTTTTTTTTTTTTATGGATAGGAAGGCAAACGAGCAAGTGGGTCACCTGATGGTAAGTGATCACCACTGCCCATAGACACCCGCAACCCCGGAGAGATTGCAGATGCGTTGCCAACCTAGAGGACTAAGATGAAATGCCTCTTGTGCCCGTAATTTCCCCGGCTATCCAAAGAAACGAAATTTCGATAATTTTATTTAACCGTAAATTAGCTTACACTAGAAACTTTTCCAAAAACCTACACTATTTAACATTTTCTATTTACCTAAATCCTGTCATCGTTATTATTGCCATAACTAAGAAATCCTTAAACTGTAGCGCCATTTCGCCGCCTCAAATGCGTGAAATGCAAGCCCAAGGACGAACAAGAAGAAAAGGACCCAAAAAAGGAGGTACAGGAAAAGGCGCTTGAGAAAGTGGTGTATACGATGCCACCGTCTCGGGAGGGCGTGCAAGTATCGGTGCTTGGCGCCGACACTGCCATAGGGCAGTACGTAGCGCTGCTGTTGAAGCAATGTTCGTGTATCAAGAAGTAAGTTCAAGTATGACATTCGTAATCAGAAGCTCTCTGTAGGTTTCCATCCTCAAATGGAAAAATTGATACTCATCTGTAACCAAGCATAAGTTAGCGCGGAGAAGCAAGGAATGTTTCCTGTATCCTGTTTATTTCTAGGCGTGCCATTTTATAGTGCATCTACTTATACTTCTTTTACTTTATCGAACAGTAGGTACATAAAAAATGAGTAGCATACTGAAATGAATTTTGTTCTTATTTCGTGACGAAGAATTTGGAATTGGCTTTTATACCCTACGAGTTCCTTGAATGAGGCTAAAATTAAATTTGGTTATAGCTTCCAAACTTTCTATGAATCAACATTTTCTTTACATTTAGCATTTCTAACTTCGCACAACTTCTCCGTTTGGAACTGTTATTACTTGGTTATTTGGCGAAGTACCTAACCCTTGTACCACGCCGGTTCTATTTATACAGCGGATTTGACATTTCTCAACCCAAAATAAAGCGTTTCTCGTGTTCGAGGCATTAAATTCGTAAATGTCACTAACCTACGTAACATTTTCTTTAGGAAGCCTACGTAGTTCTGGGCTAGTGGTATACTGACGACATACTACTTTACTATTTTCTCTTAACGGAGTCTTGTAATAACACTCCTGTAGACTATTTCTACAAGAACTTTGAAAGATCTTACCGTTTCATTATTCTATTATGGAATATGGTTATTAAAATTTTAGACCATCTCATCACTTTCAAGTAAGCTCAACATGTCGCTACCTCGGGGCTCAATTGTCGTATAAGCCATTTTGACGAAAATGAGATTTGAATGCAGTCTTGCTCAGTTTTTTTTTCTCTATCGATCTGTGTATTTAAAATTCTCCAAATCCCAAAAAAATATCGAATACAACCTCCATTTTCTGTAACTCTAAACAGGAAATTTAAAAAAAAACGAGCTATAAAAGCCAGCTACTCAGAGTGTGAAAAAGGCAAAGGTATTATTGACCTTAAATCAAGATTTATAATTGGCATAAAGGACATTGCTTATCAAACTTGGCGTATACGACCTTAACGATTTCTGAAAATTGAACAAAGTTTATTATACAACCTGCCATTACGTTTCATTTTTAAGATGTATAAGCTACCACTAAACCAATTTGGTGAATACGACCTGAATTATTTCCAATAACAGAATAAAGTTTGGTGTACGGCCTGCAGTAGCATTTCATTTCATGGCAATAAACGCCAACAAAAAATAAATTTGGAGTAAAAACGGCGTTAAACACATAACTTTTATAAAAAAGATTGTTTTTAATTGAAAGAGATTAGAAGTATTAAATGCTACATTCTTGTTGCTAATTTTCATTTTTATCGTTTTATTTGGTACTTGAACAATCTTTTTAATAATAACAACGTAATTTGTGTTTTTTTTCGTTGGCATTGATGTTTTACCTTCAGCAATATATATTTTTTCTATACGAATTTTTTGTTACTTACCAAACCCTCAAACCTTTTTAATATGAATGGACTTTGAAAGTTAAATACGATTCTCAAACTGATTTGGTTTATACCTACCATATCATCATTATCGCAGTAAAGTAGTTTGGGGTGTATATACATGATTTATTTTTTTACAGTAAAGTACCTAACCAAAAAAAGAAAACCGGTGACTAATACCTTTGATTTTTTCAAAAATCGTAATAGCTGACTTATACGTCCTAAGTAGCATGTACAGCAACTATTATTTTGGGTCATAAACGTCATTCTGTTTGCTTTTAAGAAGCGTATAAGCCATCTATTTTCTTTGTTTTGGGTTCTATCTTAAATATTATGAATTCATATTATTCTACTCATAATTTTAAGAACTTTCATCCTACGAAGCTTCTTTATAACAGTTAAAACAAAAGAGTTACAATTTTTTTTTGTTTTTCTTTTTAGTTTTTTGGCTCTCCTGAAAAATCGACTTTTGGCTTATACGACAATTGAGCCCCGAAGTAGCGATGTTATCTAATTTTCGTATATTTTCTTTACCTACTTACGTTTTGTCCTATCGAATACATTAATAATCCAGTCGTTAGGTACCTTAACTTATTTCAGTATGTTAATATCTAAACCAATGTTAAGTACATACTGTTAATTCTCTTAAGATTTACTCATCATTTTGAAGCAAGAACGTTTTAATTAAAAACCATAGGTAGGACAGTTTACACAAATTGGCCAAAAAGCAAAGCTAATGCTATTGGGTATTAGGCAAAGGATATACCACACTTCATAGATAAATACATACTTAAATGTATCCATGCCTTGAGTACAACCATGCATATTCGTCATACAAATGACTGCCTCTATCAGGTTTCAAACTCGGGATGTTGGGCATCATAGTTAATGTCACTAACCAATAAGCTATCCGGTCGTCAAATCTTATTCGAATCTCCTTACAGATACCTTCCATGTTCCATTACATTTTTAACTGGCTGTGTATGTACCAGCCTTAGCCTGTGACGTCATCACTCGACCCGCGAGTTACGCTTCATGAAATCGCCCGTTTGCGACCCTCCGGGACCGTTTCTCGTGCCGCTGTCAAAACACGAATTTTATATGAAGGAAAATGTAACTTGAATAAGAGTTCGAATGTTATAAATATACGTTTCGACAACATTAAAAGATTCAATTCGGCTCTGGATGGGTCGTATTGATTTGTCACTTTTATAAACAAAAATTAATAACTCACTTTTTAAAACACGGAAGGCAATGGTGATAAGCAATCACTAATGCCGGAGGATAACCGCAATATCGAAGGATTGCGGATGCGTTGTCTATTAACAGGTTGAAATAGATACTCTCCAAGCAGGAACACAGCAGCGCAGGAACTGTTGCCTAGCGATAAAATGCATGACTGATAGCAATCCGGATGGACCTTGAATGGGAACATGTAGAACCCGGCCAAGTTAATAGTATTCGGAAGACCGAATAAGTTCAGTAAGAAAACATTCGATGACTAAGTTTCTATCAGTGAAAAACTTTTAATTGTGTAACAAGTCCATTTAGAATTAAAAACTTGAAGTGCAAAACTTTTCTAATTCTTTAAAGACAAGAAAAGACCACGGTCGTCGAGTTTCGGCTTATGAATCTCTGATCCCATCCCCGGGGACAGTCTGCCGTCGACAATGCCGCTTTTATGCGCACTATTGAGAATCCGTGTAAAACATCGGCTTTTGTAATGCCACTTTCGCTATCGACAAATCTTTTACATTTAGACTTCAAAAATATGTTGTTTTTAAAGTAAGGCCGTATCTCTTACGCTGTATCCTGTGTGCTACAAAAATAGACTATTTGTGTCCATGAACTGAGACCCCATGCTGCTCGCGACCACTTCACGCTACATGTAGGTACCTACTGGCAGAGTAGCTGGTATTGGTTTGGGCTCATGATCATATTCGTAACACACGGGATATGGCGGTGGCGGTTGCCTTACCTAAGTGTAAGTATTGGTAAGCAACCTAATTGTTGTTGGTGTAAGTTGATTTGTCAAAAAAATAGTACGTGGAATTAATTCCGTAAAAAGTCCAGTTTTTAAGAAAATAAAGTGTAGGTACGCTCTGAGTTTCGTTTTACCTTCAGGCTTTTATACGTGGAAGTTAACCTATATTTTTGCAAATTATTATAAAGCAAAAAGCATTATTTAATCTCGCACTCCCCTTTTTGTTGTTTACCACTCAGCGTCACGCAATGTTTTAGTACTTTCAGTTCAGCAAAGCTCACTCCTATAGGTACTACTAGCCTTTCATTTTTAAAGTTCACAACCTTTAGAATATTATTGGCTATTTCAGCCAATTTCTGATGTTACAGTTGAGAAAAAAAACGAGACATTATCTTCACTATGGCACTGATCGAGCTACTCCATTTTCCACCTATTCGCCCAGTGTCTTGCTAAACGTGGCCTTTAGGTCTTGTTACCTTAGGCTCTGTCTACCCCGTAAGGGATAAAGACGTGATTTGTGTATGTGTGTGTATGTATGTATCGAGCTAGGTCACCGGTTTGAACCAGTGATTCTTAACCTGTCATCCGCACATCAGGGGTGCGCGGAACACATGTTAAGAATCACTGGTTCAAACAATTAGTAAACATTCCTATACCCTCGCCATACCAATGTGACATTCCATTCCAGACGTCATTTAGAATTTTCGCGAGGCATTCACTCCGCGTGCCACTATTCGAACGATGCATCAAAGTTTAACAGAAGCCTTAGACATGCCTTTATATGGATCATTCGGGCTGGCGTAATAAAAGGCGTCGAGATTTTACGACCGGCCGTGACTTCCTCACAGCTCTGTTTATCACACAATTTTTATGGCTGGAATGCTGGAGTATAGCAGTACACTTACCCTGTGACATCCGTAATTGATTGTCTGCGTTGTTTATTCATCTCGTTTATCGGAGGCATGAAGACTGAAATTCTTGAGTTGGCTCGCATTTTTTCGTGTTCCGTACACCAAAAGGGAAATCACTTTGTTATTCGTCTGTATGTCCGTCCGTATTCCAAAATTGTTTTTCTCAGATGCGCGTGGAGAGGTATCAAGTTGGAAAGAATATGAAATGGGGCTATGGTCTGTTGCCACTGTAAAACAATAAGCTTATAAAATATATTTTAGTACATAAGTACATACGAAAACCGTGAGAATCGATATCTATTCGGTCTTTTCCAAGGAATCCTGAAATGGTATTAAGGTCTCACAACACAAATAAACAAGAAAATACCAAAATACGGATGTCCATTTGGATTGAGTATAACATAATTAGGTACCTAATTCTATATAACAATCATTCGTAAATGCTCTTGAAGTTAATTCTATGTAATATAAATGGCACGCTTAAACATATTTCGATTCCCGTCCTAATTACATTTCCACTCCAAGTGGCTTTTCATCATCATCAGCCTGTATGAGTCCACAGCTAGACACAGGCCTTTCTCATGGCACGCTCTGCCTCCCTGAGAGCCGCCTTACGAATATCATCGCCCCACCCAGCTACAGGATGCTTCAAAGAAAGTTTGCCGATACACGGTCTCCACTCAAGAACCACCCTGCCCCATCGGCCATCACGGCATCATCGGCAGTTCCACGGCATATGTGACCTGCCACTTCAGCCTGCTAATTCTATGAGCTATGTCGATAACGTTGGTTGCTTTTCAGATTGCGTTTATACGAGTCCAAGGACTCCTCTTGCTGCACGCGGGACCTCTGTTCAGTCGTGCAGGACTTACAGCACATCAACACTAACTGTCTGGTCCAGGCTTTTAGCGCCTGCGCTTGCTGTGATCTTGAAAGATGTTTGCAGGTGCGTTCGGATTCAGATACAGTCACACTCAGAAATGTTGAGCCAGTTGTCATCTTCATTTAGCTGTATTTATAATGATATTCGTTATCATTCGTGTCTTAAGTGCGTCTGATTTGGATTAAATATAAGGCTCAATTATATCTAGTGGCAAGTGGCTCAACATTCACGTTGGTGACTATACCTACGCTCATACTTATCTTATTTGGGATATTGAGTGTGGGGTATTCACGCCATCTGTACTATCCCAAGAATCCCAGATATCTTTCCTAGCTCGACAGCATACAGCAAGGAACTGATTAAATTCTTGAATGTGGTTGCGTTCAGGTATGTGTGTGGGTATATTTTTTAAGCAGTATCAACACTGATGGTAACCTAATGAATGATATTCTAATTTGGCACACGTTTAGCGATAATAAAACTACATAATTCTATGTCTACTCAGTACTCAGTAAATATAAAACTCTAATGCTATTATCACAGGATAAAATGGACACTGCTCCTATCAAACAATAAAGAACATTGCGTTTTAATTTCTAACGAACCAAATGATATTCCAAACCAATCCTATTATCATAAAAATACGAAGCCTATTAGCATTTCAGCTTCAGTATCTAGGTTGCAATGTAGCCCGAGATTTATGCAAAGAACCTTATTTAAATCTGTCTCTTGAAATATATGTGAGCTGCTAATTTTCTTCGACGGGACAGTGAATTCATTGTTCCGATAGACATGTCAGTTGTTCATTAAACCTTCCAGGGTTGCTTTAAAATCGAACCTGTGCATAAGTTCCTGATATCCTTCTATCTCAACATCATCTATCTGAAAATCATCATTTGTTTGAAAGTTTTTTTTTGTCGTTCTGTAAACAAGTCTGCTATGTCTCAAAATATGGGTTTATATGTACTCGTATGTATGTATGTAAGCTCTTTATTGCACATAAAAATTAAAAAATACAGAAGTACACAGAAAATAGTACAAAGGCGAATTTATCCCTAAGAAGGGAGCTCTTCCTGCTAACCTGATAATTATAATAATGATTAATTATAATTACTGGTACCTATTGATTTTTTCTGCTACTCTTGGCACGATGTATGGTCCTAGTATTAATATTTATATTGTACTTGACCTTTATCGTAGCGAACCCGCTGTAGACCCTGTTCTGGCGTGATTCAGCAATCATATCATTGAGTGGCGCTTTATAAAAAGACTGTTTGTAGAAAATGTCTGCAACAGCCCTTAAATCAAACCACTGATTCCGTTGGCACTCAAAAATTTGCATATCTATCTCTGCGGCACTCAAACTTCGCTGTTTAAATATCCAAACTTCATGTCTTGATGAACGCGTGTTTCGCAGTAAAGTTAGAATTGGATGATGTTAATTAACTGATATGGAAGTTCATTTGAAAATGTCACAGATGTTATTCGTTACTCAGCTCGTTATAATTTACATTTTGTTTACGGTTTCTTGTTTCTTGATGAATGACTTTCTATTTCAACTTCAAAGTCAGGGTTGGTTAAGTTTGGAAGAGAGGCAGGGGTTACAATTTCACAGAAATAGAGCCTTGCTTTTGGTAACAATACATCCAGTCCAGATTTTCGACTGATGCTATATTTTCCACTCGGCCCGGTTAACCTGCTGATTCAAATATTAATCCAGCACCCTAATTGTGAAACCCTTTCCCGTTTCCCTGTAAATTTCAAAACAACCCATTTAACCCTTTTACGGTGCTTAAGCAATCCTTCTGTATACATGTATCTGAATCAACAAGGGCCATGGAGGGTCCAGCCCAGTTATGATTCAGTGGGCTTACGTTTGCTAAAATTGTGTGCTTAGGCTTACTTCAATTGGGACCTTTTCCCCTTTGTCCAATTAGTTTTCTTTGTCCGAGCATATTATTCACGAGCGAAGGGTGCCGTCGACCTCCCTGAGTGCCAATCAATACTACGCCCTAACAACCACAAATACCCCGTACACTGTTCTTTGATAACGGCTGGAGGTTTTCGCAAACATGTCGTTTGAATCAATGTTTTTGACGTCTAGCTTACTTTTATATAATATCGTATCAAAACCATACGCGCGTCTGTATATTTCACTAATAAAATTGCGCTAAATGGATTGATGATAATGTGATTTGGAGGATCATCCCTTCATAAGCCTGTTCCACCCAAATAGATCTAAATGGTTTCAATTTTCACCACAAGTCTACAAATTTCCCTGGCATCTTTAGCTACTCTGTTCCTCTGTTTACCCCGTTTGTAAGATCAATTGGCGTGAAACGTTAAGTTTTAAAACGAGATCACTTCGAGTGCGTAAGCTAAAGTGGTCTGGCGCCAATCTGTCTGGCAGACGTCGGATGAATTTCCGTCACGAAGGCTTCACTTGACTCCTACGACGCTAAGGCTAAAGTGCTATGTGAGGCAATATTCAAATCCGACAGATTACGTTACCACGTTTTGCCGACTGCGGGAGCACGTAATACTGCTTGCGTGTGACGGGAATGGGAACAAAGGGAGACACATAATTTTACCAAGAAGGGGATGAAGGCTGATAAATTAATCAATTCTGAAACGATATTCGTAATGCGAATAAATCGGGTTCGTATAGTAATCAGATTGCGTTGAAACGGGCGATGTGCAGTGTCAGGTTTAGTGGAGTAGGCTTGATCTCAATAATCAGTTACATTCACCTAGCGATCAGTATGCACAAATTGTTATATAGTGCGACAGCATATAAAAAGAGCTTCGGGTCTGTCTTGCTGTCTCTTACGGTTTTGATACTTAAATCGGCCGACGGTACATACCCGAAACCCGACTTAGTTCTAGAAGCTCACAGACTGTATATTTTGTTTAGCGTTTCCAAGGCCAGGGGCATCGTATTATTAGCAAACATCCTTAATAGTCGTATCCTGAACTTGCAGAACACGGATATAGTGCTGATGCTAGAGTCCGGTGACGTGACGTCGAACATGCCTTTGGAGAAGCGGTTCTACTTGCAGGCGCCGATTGTCAAGCGATATACCGACGTCATCGCCAACGAGTGCCCGAAAGCGTTCATTATTGTGTGCGCTACGCCCATTGACTGCATGGTGCCGTTAGTCGCAGAGGTATTGCTTTTCAGATTTTAAGGGATCATAAAAATCTGTTGGGTCAGACGGAGACGTCTGTTGATCGTTGTTCATCTCATTATTTTAGTAATTCTACATTAGGTTTAATTAAAGCATTTCCGTAATGTAAATAAATAAATATCCCCTTGTTCTTCGTACATAGATAGCGCATTCTAAGGCAATATAAATAGGTACTATTTTTAAAGTAAAACAAACATGTTCGCGGCTTAGCCTAAACCTAAATTGATCCAAATTAATCCTAAAGTAATCCAAATTAATTATCCAACGTTGGTTTTACCAGTGCTGGAAATGTAACTTGGTTATGTACGAAGAACAAGCTTAAATATCATGCATGGGACACTACACCAATGGCCTAAGTCCCCAACTAAGCAAAGCTTATTTTATGGATACTAACCAACGGATGCACGGTTCATAGATAAGTGTGCTTTATTCAAGATCATGGCAGTTGCTGGATTCGCAACTAGGTAAATTAGGTATCCATGCATCAGACGGCAAGGAATCGCAAGCAACATTGGCTGCAGTCAGATGCGTTTATAATATTTATACCTGGATGACCTTTAAACGAGCAAATATATAATCTGAAAGTCGGAAACGGCTCCAACAATTTTCAAGAAATTTGATACGCAGTGGGTTTTGGACGCGATAAATCGATCTAGCTAGGTTTCATTTTTAGAAAACGTACCAAAAAAATACCGAGCAAAGCTCCAGGTAGGTACTACTGTATATTGTATATTTATACAAGAATTGCTCGTTTAAAGGTATTACATTAGATAGATAAAGCACGTTCATGCTTAATTATTCCCGTTTGCGAGTAACATTTGATTGTTCCTTAACGCAAAAGGTAACGCCATTTTTGTTTAACGAAATCTGAAAAAGTTTCGTGTATTGAATCAATAATGTATTGCGTCGTTGTCAGACGCTGACGGACGCCCTGCGTGTTTAGCAATGATTCGCAATATTTATTCCGTATCCCGGACTATAAACTATCGACCATTGATTTCATCGAGGCTTTGTACTGCAGCTATCACGCTATCTTTTGTCGCAAAGTCAAAGCCTTTCTTTTTCTAAGTAGCATTTGTGTGCGAAAAGAATGGATGTTTTACGACCACGATAAATGCCAGGTCTTATACCCCCAAATTCTTAATTCAATGTTCGGGCTTCACTCTCAATAAGAGTGAGGAAGACGGTATGATACGAACTTGGAATTTTCGATTTGGGAGTACCATTCGCAATACGCAGACTTTTACCATTCCAAGCCAATCGGTCCCCTGCACGAAGACAAACCTTTGCGACGTACCAACGATACTAATTCTAATATTACGTATCCCTTCTGCGTAAGAAAGATATCAAGTCAAAAACATAAATGTGAAATGATAGCCAAGTTCAATATTAAACATATGCATAGTTATTGACTTCGCCGACAAAAGAATTGATATTACACGCGGCAGTGTCGCCAGTTCCTTTTACTTTGAACCTGGCTGACATGCTCCCGCGTGTCTAGACCTATTATTTATTTTTATTTATTTATGAAAAAACAACAGTATTAGGTATGCGTAATGGCTCACCAAATTCGCCAAGGAAAGAAAAAAAATCTTTGTTTCATTAAACCTTACTTTGTTTTAGTAGTTTATTGACTGGTAGGTTTTAGGAGTTTATGTATTATATTCCGTAAAGTTATGTATTGTGGCTCTCAGTGTCTGCAATTTTTAAACTCACTCGTCCATCCCTAATATAATATTCCTTTCATCCACTCAAAGGTTGACTGGAAGAGATCCCTTAAAGGGATAAGTCCGCCTTTGTGCATGTATCTCAGTGTTTGTCAATTGTATTTTGTCGTGTTTATTTTGCACAATAAAGAGTTTACATCCATACATACATACCTTACCTTATCGGTGGTATTCTCGCATTACTTAAATTTGCGATGTTTCTCTGTACTGAACTAAATATTAAAAAAAAACACTACAGAAGCCAGCACTGACAGCAGTCTCAGCAGGAGCTACCTCTATTCTACTTTGTCCAAACATTTATTTTTTCTTTTTGTCATGTGTTTTGGAACTTTCATCATTAAACTTTCGCGATTTCCCTCTATCAATAGACCAACCGGATACTAAGCCGCATGAGTTTGTCCGACGGCCTCTGTAAACCCGAATACGCACACGACACGCTGCTAATAGACAAGTTGCTACTGTTGTACGTGACTGTAGTCCATAATAATTAACCCCCGACCCAAGTGTGCTGAATATTTCACCTTAATATCGGCTTGGCATTTACTTGCAAATCTGTACTTTGGGTGAATGAAAACACATTGAAATGTCATGACCCTCTCATCAAAAGGTATCATAAAGGTCGCGAAAGGTCACATCGGAATCTGAACACCATTTCAAATTAAAGTAAGAATTATTATCCAGAGTCCTGCTTTTCTTAATTTGATGTCAGCGCCTCAGATTACTTCGACAAAATTTTGCATAAATAAAAATTGTATTTCTCATCGAGTCATTCAAATTTGACAAAGTATTTAGACAGTCCTAAACGTAAAAACTCCAAACCCAAACCGAAAGATATTTTACGGAAGTTTCGAGTGCATAATGTTGTATCAGTAGTTTTACAGTGGATCATGAATCCCTAGGCGATAATACTTTTATGGCTGATACTAGAACGTTTAGTTTATGAGCGATACGAATCGTAAAGAGCCTAATATGCAAGCATTGTTTGTTATCAACCAGTGCCATCGGGCTGACAATAAAGGAAGGTCATCATGTTAATGAAATATCAGGGTCACCGACACCGGTTAATGTTACGCCCACAAGTCAATCGTCATTTATACGTTTACTTTTATCACTTCTTGAAAAAGCAAGAAGATAAATAAGTATTACAGGAATATTTATAGGTATAGGTATTCAGGCTTGGACAGTTTTTGACGTGATAACGTCTTATAAATTGATGAACGCCGGCTGCACTCACGAAAAAGCATGACTCATTGCGTTACGTTCCGCGTGACCTCAGAGTGTGCAAGCGAGAGCGCGGAACAAGCGATAGAGAGGTACGATATTTGGTCTTAAATCACTTGAGCATAAGCAAAGTAAAAAGTTGCAAAATTTTATATTAATGATAATCTTTTCTACCGTAAACCAAAAAGTTCGAGAGGGATGAATCTTTCAACATCGATATGTTGTAACTCTTCTTTCTGAAGCAGCCGAGTAAAAAGGCACGTCGTGCTCGCTGTCCCTGGCTGTTATAAAAGCGGGGTAATTTAGTATTCTCTCTCCAAACTGAGGTGAGCAGAACATAAATCATTAAACGAGGAAGATTGGGATAAATCCCTGCAGAGGATTTTCTTTTTATCGCGAAACAAGCGCAATCACTAGACAATAAATATTTTACATCCTCCAAGGGCCGCATATTTTCAATCCACAAGCTGAATTTCGTTTTCCTTGCGGGTATCCCCATCTGGGAAAACTATCCTATTTATTTGATGCTAGTAAATATTGGTAATATCGTCATGCATGGGAAAACCAAGGAAATGGATGCCAATTTCTATGGAAATGCTTAGAAAAACTGGCGGGCTCTAAGTGGATTAACTGCAACTTATTTCCTTATTATATTCTTGTACTATACTTCTATAAACGTTAATACTCGTAACTAACGCTATAAAAAAACCATTTTGTTACATTATCCTTTTACCAATTTCTCTATCAATAACACTAAATATAAGTTACTTCAGGATTAACTAGAATCTACGGCGCTTCTATATAGAGCTATAGCTCCGATCGGATAATCAAAGGCAGTTATTTTAGACCAAAAGATAAAACAAATCTCAAATCCTGCAAGTCTCGTCATACCATCTCAACTAATGTCTTATCATTTTGAATCCTGTTATTTGATGTCTGTAATTTCGGCCGGTCACCCTCGCCCGTATTTATGGACCGTGTAAATGCTTCGACCCTTATCACAGTACTCGGCCGATGGTAATGGAAACAGACCAAACCGACTCGCAACGAGATAAAAATGGACATCAAATACCGATATCACCGATGTATCTATATCTAAGTATACTTATAGGTTGAGGCGAAAGTGGCGTATAACGTTACATTAAATTGAATCGTAACTTCGTAACACACGTTTTTGTAACCTTAATAGTTATCAAAGTGCTCTCTTGTTTAGATAAAAACAATTCTGTTTGGATTTGGTAATCACTAATTTCTGAAGCATTTGAAAACTTATCTATTTTTCGGAAATCGTAGTTTCCTAGAGTAGGTAATTAGTATTATCATACAGTATATTTTACTAACGGCTAGTCAACTAATTATTCTATGAATGAACTCTATACATCACTTACATATCAAAATACCTACTATTAGTCGACAGAAAAACACATCAATAGAGAATTACGCTCTGAAAAATAAGAGCCAAAATACAGAGAGTAGTTTAGACAGAACGTAGTAGATGTATGTTAATGTTTGCCTTCGTTACTTGTACATTTCTTTACGATCTATTTGCCGCGGTTGACACTGCGTTAACTGCCTTCAATTAAGTGACACACATTCATAGTCGATGAGTAAAAGAGCGGAATGATGCTCTCTGTCTACTGATCAAGTTAGTGTAAACTTGTCATAGTAGGAACCTCTCAAAAACCCCGCTCCCATTGCCTTCACAAATAACCTGTACCTAATACTATTACAGACGTTAAAAGAAACCGGCTGGTATGATTCCCGCAAGCTGCTAGGGTCTCTGGCAGTTCCCGAGATGCGAGCCAGTACTTTGGCTGCAAATGCCCTAAGCTTGGAGCCGTGGTATACAAGGGTACCCTGCGTTGGGGGCACTGAAGGAAGAACCTTGGTGCCTTTGTTTTCCAAAGCTGTTGAATACTTTGATTTCACTGAGGTAACTTGTGTGGCTTTCGATAAAAGAAAAAATATTTAGTAGTGTTACTTAGCAATCGTAGGAATGTTGGATGAAGCTTGCAGTGCGTAGGTAAATAGGCCTTTGAATGCTAAGAAGCTTTTAATATTCTTGATATTTTTGATATTTTATAGTGAAATAAATTCCAAGCATTCTGTGCTCTGCGTTCGGGCATAGGTATCCCATGTGTATTCAGAGAAACAACTTCGTAGTCAATAGCTAGCTAATTTAGGACGAAGTTGGGACTGAAATAGTTTCTTTGGGACTGAAAACTTAAATATCCTAGTAGCTCTAAGAATCTTCTGTTTTGAGTTTAAGAATGCGGCTATGTGAATGTTCCAACAGATACACACCAACAGTTCAACATGGTCAAGCCTTATTTGTATTTTGTCTCCTTGCTAGCCTAACGCATACATGCTGACCAACGTCGTACGACAAGCGCCAGAGGCTGTATCGCGTTGTGATGGACCATGTGCAAAAGCAGCGGACCTGAGCGAGGCGCATGCCCTCTACGGACTGGTTACTAAGATTGCCCATGCGCTGCTTTGCAATGACGTACCAAGAGTCACTGGTTTTGTTGAAACAGATCCTAAGACCCAGCTTGTGTCACCAGCTAAGTACGTTAACTTTCTCATTTCGAGGGCTGCGTGATCAAACCCGATAAGTCAACTTAACATTGCATAGGAATTTTTAAATTAAAGATGCGTTTACATAATGTTCTTGTTTCAACTGACAAATATTTCAACTTATTGGGTTCGACACTTGGCCTTTATTTGATAGAAGAAAAATGTTTTCTGGCACAGTTTCAGCGTAAAGCTTTATAATAATTATCTAATAATTCAGAACGGTCGTACGTTTAAAATAGAAATTATAAGTTTCTTGTAGATAAATATTTACAACTTTTTTTCGAAACCAACTATCGAATAACCTCAAAAAAATCCTTGCAGTTGCTTATGTGTTTCAAAATTTTTATAATTACCTTTAATACGATACGAAAACCAAACCTTTGTTTCATGTCCCATTGTGATCTTCTTAAATTTTATTATCATAGAAGCTAGTCTGTTTTCTACATGACGACGCAAACATTTCGGGTGTAGGTATGTACCTACTCCGGTGTGCACAAAATACTGTAAAATCTTGCGATCTTCTCGTTGTAAAGTGGGCTGCAGAAGATACATGAAGTCATTATTCTGTCTCCAGATACTGCGCGATCTGTGTTGACATCGGAGGCTCTGGCATCCAGAAAGTCCTAGACGTACCCCACATGTCACCAGCCGAGGTCAAAATGATGAATACCGCGTTGATAGAACTGCCTTACAGGTTTGCGATGGTTGATAACTGGTGCCAAAAATTTGTCTACTGCGCTGGCCCTTACGATGCTTCCAGGAATAATTTCTTCACTCCAAGGAAAATCGAAACATTTGACGACTGCGCCTATGCTAATGTTATAGGATGATTTCTAATATTATGTAAACGGAATGAAGAATATGAAATACGAGTTAAATTGTAAACGTGTTTGAGACTGTAAAGTATTCGTCGAATGTATTTCTTTTGAATTAAAAATGTTTTTTATTTATCTCCATTGGCACTAACCTAACCTAACGATTTATTTTATAAATTAAACAAATATATATTCGCCTGTTATGGTGTTCCATTCCTGGGCAAAATACCTTAATTATAACTAAAGTTACGAAATTTCGCCTCCCTAAAATGACTGAACAAGACACCTTCCGGCCAGAAGTCGGAGGGCTGGAACATCTACTATAGTCTATTTTTTTATTCCGCAGACTAGATTAGAAGATTAACAATTAATTCGAAGCTACGTATATCATATTATAGCTCAAAATTCACCAATTTAGTTACTCACGTAAAATAACGAATACGTAAAACAATTTGGCGTTGCGTCGGGTCGACGATACGTCTGTTATTTTTTTTGTGTTTACGTATATTTAAATTTAAGTTGTCCAATAAGTTAAAGTTATTCACAAACCAAAATCAAATATCAGGACTGTTTGTTTTAAGCTGCTCACATTATTTTTAAGTTTGGTTTGACTTTTGCGGTTGTCATTTTAGTCTTCGGAATAAAAAATAGACTACGGTGCTTACACATCAATTAATTTGGTGCGCTTGACACAAATTAATAATCCACAGTCTGATATTACGTATTTGGTAACGTACATCGCATGAAAGGATAACTTCGATTAGTATTGACTAATACCCGAGAAACAACTAACATGTTTCATTTCTCTCATTCAGCTACCTCGCCATCCAATGCCTCCTTAATAACCATGGCATCTGCAAGCGCTTCGACTTCCCCCGTCACCTTAGCAATTTGGAGATAGATCTTCTGGAGGGGGCGTTGTGTGAAGTGGTCAACAATGTCACACTGGCTCACTCCTGGTACTGTCAGTATCAGACGGACGAGCGTCAGAAGAAACAGATGGGCATGCAGACCAACTTCCAATACGCAAGGCACTACCAGCACTTGGAAAACTGCACGCATCACTTAACTTGATCGTGTAGGGAAAACTGTTAAATATTATGATCAATATGATCATACACAGTATAAAGTGAACAGTGTAAGCAATGGAAATGGAGGGGAAGGAGTGTTCAATAATATGAGAACTGCTAATTGTAATGTGTTCACATATACTTGTAGTTATATCGTTTGCTAACCGTGAAATGTCGACAACAAAAAAAAAAGAAATAGTAACAATAAGAAAAGAAATAAAAAAACCTGTTTAGTAATAAGTTTATTTCTTTGATTTCTATTACAATAATATCACACTAATTCATTGGCACTGACATATCACAATGGGAATTCTAAGGCCCGTTTCTTGCAAACGGCGGTCTCTGGTTCGTCTCCAGGTACATCTTTCCGCTTAAACTGCAAATTAAATGCATCAAGCATCACTTATTCATTCATGTTCATGAATTTAGTACAGTGCGTCTATTTTTTATGTCGGTCCTTAAACTTCATGTGTCGATTGTTGTCGGGCTCCAATCGTGCACAGGTTGCTAGTGACCGCGTAATAGTATTAGTAGAAGAACACGGCCACACAATTTTCCGATTGCCACTGTACGTGCATTACAATACCATTTGGATTCATAACCATACAATTGAAAACATCTGATGATGCCAAAGAAAATAGACACACTGTATTTAATCCTAGTTACTAATAATAGAAATAAGAAAGTAAATGAGTATGGATGTTTACTACTCTTTCACGCCAGAACGGCTGGTCAGATCTGATTCATATATGGCACAGAGATAGATTGTGGTCTGGAATAACTTATAAGCTACTTTTTATTCCGGGAAATTACGTCGTTCCCGCGGGATAGCGATAAGCAAAGTCGCGGGCAACAGCTATTTTTCTAATACACGCCTTCCTCATGGACCAACTATGTGTGCACAACTAGTTGATGATCGAACTACACTCCATCATAAGGTCGTCCCGCTATTTCGGGGTTCCTATTTCTCCGTTTAAACCCACCATACTCCTCTACCCCTGGAGGTAGAGTGGGCCAGAACTATACCACCATAGTAATGCTGGGATTTGAGACATTGAAAAAAAATCGACGGAACCCTGCTACGCGGGGCTCCTATTCCTGGGTGGTTTGCCCTTCCGGCATAAGGAGCTACCTAACTAACCTAACCTACCTAATACTAAGGTGGTATGGTTCAGTCCTACCCTACCCCCAGGGGTAGTGCCAGGGGTATGATGGCTCTTACCCCTATTTCTGTTCAGTTGCCCTTCGGGCATTTGAAGATACCTGACGAAACTAACCTAATTTTATTATCTCTGGTGAAGATTTTGTGACCCGAAATTCCTAATGGCACAACTAGTTTTGCATATAGAGATGGTTCGTCAGGAAAGCTATTTCTAATAAATGAAACGCCATCACGTCAGATCTTTTGTGGGATGAAGGTGGGATGCATAAATCAAGGGGTTCGGCGCGGGCGCTCCGTCCGCACCAACTCGTTTATGTCGGGCACGCGTTTCGTTATTGCTCGCCTAAATCTGCGTGCCCTCTGGATCCGAGCGAGATTCATACGCACGACGTGCTTCGTATATCGCTCGTAAAACCCACCGCTATGACGTTACCAGTTTGATTAAACTGTTTGATTGCCACAATCGTCGAAGATGAATTGATTGTTTTGCCTTTTTATTGGATACGTAACGTTATACAGCTTTTCATTAATAGAAGGATTTAAGTTTTGTTACGCGACAAAACGCAGATATGTTTCTTTGCGTAGGTAGGTATTCAAGCACACTCTTGAGTTTACAGCAATTGAAGTTTTCGAGCCTCTCAAGCAGCGACGAATACTTAACTACGTTTAAATAAATCAGACATCGCAGTCAATTGATGCAAATTAGGAAATAATAATACCTTAGGTTGGATTGTTTTGACCCAACAGAGGGTAACTTTGGCCCAAATAAAAACTATGGAAAGGATTGACAACGCGGCAAAATTTCAACGCAATAATAAAACCTGGACGGAGTTAATCCCAAAGGTCAAAATTACCCGCCAAGGCCAAAATAACCCGATCATATCGTATTTAGTTCTAAACATGACTTTCTAGAATATAAACTTGAACTGAAATCTTGTCCCGTTTGTTACTTACGGTGGTCCAGCTCCAAACCCCATGTAGCCGTCTATTTGAAAATTACACAGTCTCCTTGAGCCCTTCCATTCCCGACATAAAGTCGCAGGGAACCCTCGTGGGTTCCGTATAGACTCCGCGTAGAGGCGCCAGGACCGGTTGTGGCTGCATCCGCCTGAAATGGTAATAATTTACAGAGGAACGTAAATAAATATCACGAGTATGCCTGCGAAAGGATTTTAATTAAAATTGTTCTGTAGGCTAATTATCTAACTCGCTCGCAATCGCCATCGTATTCATTTTGACAGTTCATGTATGGGCTGACAATTGGTATCGGAATCAGCCGTCACATTCATACAAGAACTGTCAAAATGAACACGATGACGATTGCGAGCGAGTTAGTAATAAGCCTACTGTTTTACAAAATTTGTCGTTAGCGTGGCTGATTAGGATTTCAGTAGCCGATTCAGTGATAGGATGGGATTCTAATTAAAAGGTGGCCTGCAACTGTTTCTCCGTCTTGCTCGACAACAGCGCCACCTATCGGGTCAAAAACTATCCTATCGTTCAAACCGGAACCAACCACACTTAATCACAAAATTTCACTGAAATCATTATTTTTTTTCCGAGAATAATGTGTAGAGCTACCGTATTCAAACGTTAGGTACGTAGTGTGACGTGATTTTTGCATACGAATATATTAAGGTAAAGCTGCATACATATCAGTGGATATTATTGCCCAGCTGGTGTTTAGGTACTTAGCTTAAAATAAATAAGAATATGAGATACGCACGGAGAGAAATGAATTAGCCGTGATAGCTAAGCTCCCTTTGCTGAAATTTTCTTTGCTGTGGCATACAATTTGTTTGCAACTGTAACAAGGCCATGTCTATAGCAACTAAAACCAGTTAGCTACCACTGATAACGATATTTAGCTAAACGAATTTCAAATAATTTGCTAACAGTACTAATTGATTAGCAACTATAGCTAATTTATCAACTAAATAATTTAGTAATTGCTGTTAGTTGTAACCGTTAATAATTCTTAGTTATAGTGGATAAAAATTTCGTTACTATTACTAATTTTACATGTGCTAGACAGCAGATAATATCTTTGATACGTTTGATAAATACATTTTGCAATCACTAATAACATTTTTGCAACGGCTGCTAATTTTTTTCTGATTCATCTACTAATATATCCTTCGCTAATGTTGCTAAGAATCTTAGTCGCACCAACAAATTTACTTTGCAATGAACAGCAATATTATATTAGCAGTCGTAGCAAATCAGACATATGTGTGGCAGCCAAGAACTTTTTGCAGCTTTGACTAACTTATTCACAAACTGTAGCTAATATTATTTGCTGCAACTGCTAAATATTTTTTTGCTAATGTTGCTAAGAATCTTAGTCGCACCAACAAATTTACTTTGCAATGAGCAGCAATATTATATTAGCAGTCGTAGCAAATCAGACTTAAGTGTGGCAGCCAAGAACTTTTTGCAGCTTTGACTAACTTATTCACAAACTGTAGCTAATATTCTTTGCTGCATCTGCTAAATAATTTTTTGCTAATGTTGCTAAGAATCTTAGCCGCACCAACAAATTTACTTTGCAATGAACAGCAATATTATATTAGCAGTCGTAGCAAATCAGACTTAAGTGTTGCAGCCAAGAACTTTTTGCAGCTTTGACTAACTTATTCACAAACTGTAGCTAATATTATTTGCTGCAACTGCTAAATATTTTTTTGCTAATGTTGCTAAGAATCTTAGTCGCACCAACAAATTTACTTTGCAATGAACAGCAATATTATATTAGCAGTCGTAGCAAATCAGACTTAAGTGTGGCAGTCAAGAACTTTTTGCAGCTTTGACTATAAGTAACGATAAGTATTAAGGCCAACAGCAACTGAGCTTACGAAATACGCCAACAGATGGCGCTGCGCGCAAGTTACATCGCGCTATCGTTTGGTTGACCGAGCGTCCATATATACCCGAGATGATTTTGAATGATTATCTTGTAACAGACACAGGAAGCGAGTCTGAGTAGCCTAGTGTGCACGTTACTGCTTCTAATTCGTTAGGACGTTAACGGGCCCGGTCTATCAGACTTTGCAGGTGTGTGCACGGGTTGCCGTATCGCAGTGGCGGTCGCTTCCTCGGGCCACAAATTGATTACATCCCACAACTAAGACTCTTAGTTAAAGTAACAAACCCAATTAGAGGCTACAGCTAAATTGATTACATCCCACAACTATGACTCTTGGTTACAGTAACAAACCCAATTAGTACTTACAGCCAAACTGATTACATCCCACAACTAAGACTCTTAGTAACTGTAACAAACTTAATTAGCAGCTACAACTAACTTGATTACATCTCACAACTAAGTCTTTCTTATAGTAACAAACCCTTTTAGCAGCTGCAGCTAAACTCGTTGTCGAATACCGCTAAAGAAATGCGATAGAGTATCAAACTTACTTAGTTGCTACAGCCAACACTTTCGCCGATGCAACGAATTATTTTGATTGTCACATCTAAAGTAATTAGCAGCTACGGCAAATTTGTTTGCAGCTACCGCTAAATATTGCTAATTAAATTAGCTGTCACTGCTAAATATAGCTAATATACTTAGCAGCCACAACTAATTTTAGCTAATATGATTAGCAGTCACTGCTAAGTTTCCCAAACTTCAAAGTGATCACAACTAAGAATATTTGCTATCACAGCCAAGTTTCGGTAGCGAAAAACTCTTTGCAACGATAGCTAAATACTTCGATGTCCCTATAGTTTCGAAGGAATTTAGCTGCGCCAACTAATTCCTAGTTACCACAGCTAAGTTTTTTTTTCCGTGCGCCCACATGTATATCGATTCTAGATTTGCTGGCAGTATCCCTCCGAATACTGAATTAACTTGTTCGCAACCTACTAACATTTGTGGCATGATCTTATCGCTGGGGGCGATAGCTAATATGTACGCTATTGACATTTGGAGTTGACGATCAATGCTTGGCATCCAGCCAACGAGACCGAACTCCAAATATCGGGGTGTACCTGACAGTCTTTCATTAAGACTAAGTTCCGTTCGAATGAATGTTTTGCAAACCAGTCCTCTCCAGATACAGTTAGTTCTCATGCTGCCGTATCTTGAATAACAATTCGTAGGTATAAGTGAAATGCGTTACTATTAAGTTGTGAGAGTGATTCAAGGTACAAACTTGTGGGACCTGTGGAGAATCCATCTAATCGCTACCACCAACTTACTCGCTAAACCTTTTTTTACATACGCCAAGGAAAGCAAACGAACGAGTGGGTCACCGTATAAGTGAAAGGATTACTATTAAGTTTTGAGAGTGGTTCAAGGTACAAACTTGTGGGACCTTGTGGAGAATCCATCTAATCGCTACCACCAACTTACTCGCTAAACCTTTTTTTACATACGCCAAGGAAAGCAAACGAACGAGTGGGTAAGTGAAAGGATTACTATTAAGTTTTGAGAGTGGTTCAAGGTACAAACTTGTGGAACCTTGTGGAGAATCCATCTAATCGCTACCACCAACTTACTCGTTAAACCTTTTTTTACATACGCCAAGGTAGGCAAGCGAGCGAGTGGGTCACCTGACGGTAGTGGACCCACCCATGGGCATCCGCGAAGGTAGAAGATTGTAGATGCGTTGCTAGCTTAGAGGGCTACAATAGAATACTTCAGTTGCCAGGCATTTTACCAGCTGTCTTGCTCTCCACGCCGGAACAGCAGCATTAACTAACTAAAGTGAATCACAGCAACGTTGTTATTTCCAATCGGCGGAAACGTTTCCGAACTGCCAACCAAACTTGAACAGAACTTTGCGATGGCGGGGAAATTTTGCATAATGATTAAAGACTAACAAGTTTTGGCCTGAGCTGGCTGAGAGCACTGCTCGGGCTTCGCATACGGCTACACCAAGCGCTAGTACAGTCGAGGGCAAAAATATCGATACAGACATCATATCAAATATAGGTGTCACTCTTGATAACGTACATATATTTACGTCCTTGAATGTACAAGCTTGTACACATTTTAAGATCTAACGTCGATCATACCTAACTAAGTTCAATAATCTGGCTATCCTCATTATCTAGCTTGGTCTTGTTTCATTCGGATATTCAATATTTAGGTATACTACCGGTTTACAGGTAACTCAACGCGCCTCAAGAATATTGTAGCGTATAAACAACCGCACTCTTCAACTTAATCTACGTTATATCGCAAAAGAAGTTTTGTACAGGTTTTTACGATGCCTCGTGTACTTACCTTGTCTAAAACGTCTCCTAGCTTAGGGGCTCATTATTCGGTTTTACTATTAAGTCACAAAGAAAGCGCCCTGGAAAGGACCGCATGGAAATTGTTCCACCGACAAGAGCCTAGTTCTTAAGTTTAAGAATAAGATTAAGTCTCTTAGTGTCTTCCACTTTACCGTTACCATAGCAGTCTTGAACAAAGATAGATCTTAAAAATACAGCTCGCACAAATAAAGTAGCCCCATCCCTCGAGGCTCAACTCAAATGGACTTCCGGAAAAATGCACGTTTATAAAATGTCGCGCTTAACTTTTTATTAAGTAAGCAACTGGGAGGACAAAACATGCCAGTAAGTAACCAAGGAAACTTCTATAATAGGTAACCAGGTTTCTTTATACAGAAAGTGGTATGAACACTGGATTTGTGCCTCCACAATATATTTATCACAACATTCTAACAATAAAAAGTACTACTTAGCACCGTAAGCTACTTAGTCTAGCTTCTGCACCATGATTTCTCGAATGTATCACGAATATCACAATATTTAAATAATGATTTAGAACAATACCACGTAATAGCGTTGGATCGTATGTTACCTCTATAATATCAACATATATGATGCCTCCGGACCGTTGCAGATTTTAGAAAAAATAGTCTTAAAAAAAGACAAAAAGCGAGCAAAAATTTAGGTTATTCCACACATGTATGACAATGTGTCATTAGGGCTCAACCACTAAAATATGTAAATCACTTTTGCGTGAAGCTTAAAATATGTGCGCGCGCGGGCTCATTTGTATTTATGAAATTTTTATGAAATATACTTTTTTGCGGCGCCGTTTTTGCAACGAACGCTGCAGATGTTTTGTTTCATTATAAAGTCGTGGGATTAACGATATTCTCTGATTAAATTTGTTAAAAAACGTAGAACAAAGGATAACTTAAAAGGTTTTCAGTACCTAAACAAAGGAACATTTCGGGAAAGTTAAAAAATCTGACAGTCGAGAGCAAAAGTGCTGTTATAAATTTCTCAGCCAAACAAAAACCCTGAAATCTTTACTCCTAGAATGGATCAGACTGAGTTTTAACTTACCATAAAATTCACGAGCTAATAAAAACGAATGCTAGATCAAAAAGGGCTGCACAACATCAACAAACGAGATAACCCACCTCCAGCCACCTCGTTAGCCAAACCTTTTGCGTTAACAGCTACCCTAATAATAGCATTTTAAACGGTAATAATTTGAGCGCCCGTAGCATCCCGCATCCCTCCCGGTGTCCTTGCCCCCTCTCCCAGCATCCCCCTCTGTGACGTAAGAGCATCGATCGCCCGAATATGCGGTTATTACTGATGCAGCATTTTAGGGTTAACGTGCTTTTTAAGTCTAGCTTAATTTCGACGGGGTATTCGAATGGGTTTTAAAATTTGCTTTTATTAGACGGGCATGAGTTACGACTCTAGAGAGGCAGATAAGATGGCGGCTGAAATAAATTAAATTAAACGTTGGTTAAATTATACTCCTATCAAACGAGAAATAAGATAGCTAAAATAATTGTAAGGGTTGGCGTGGCGGTTTCCAGTGTACCATTTTGGACAAAGTTTTCCTTCGATTTAAGGTGGAAGTAAAAGTTAACATTCATTATTAAGTTTAAAGGGTGGCCTTTAGGTCTTGTTACCTTAGGCTCTATCTACCCCGTAAGGGATAAAGACGTGATTTATGTGTGTGTGTGTGTGTGTAAAGGGTAGTTAGCAGGATTGCTTTCGAACTATAACTATACTAGCCTTTGTTATTTTGTCTGAGGTAAAAAGTTACTCGGATCTCTGAGACACATGACCTACATCTCTATGCAAAATACGGTTCACACTTTTACAATTTTTTTTTTTTTTTTACTACGAACTGACCAGTGATTGACCTCTATCTCACTTGGTATTACACTTATAATGTTAATGAGATTTGTAATGGTTTTGCTGGAGGTAAGCCTAGTTGAGCCTTACAAATCTAAACAGTAAACAGGGCTTTTAGCTCCATGACGCAATTCAAACCATAAAATAACTTACTAACAAATCCCAGCTCCCTATTCCTGATGAGCTGGTCGATCCAGCAGCCGGGTTGCACCCACTGCCCAGCGTTGGGGTAGAAGTCCACATCTCCGATGGGCTGGGGGAAGCCCAGGACCCCAGGGTTCGTGTGCAGTACGTCTACGAAGGCTGCGTCGCCTTTGGCAAGATGGCCGTCGCTGCCCGTCAAACCGTAGCCTGGGTAGGCTGGGTCTAGGCCTGAAATTTAAAAAAAAAGTTTATTCGTTTCACTGTAATGAATTAGGTAAGTATCCAGGGTAGGTTGGATCTAGGCCCGAAATTGAAAGAAAGACTTTATTCATTTCACTCTAATTAATTAGGTACTGCGCTGTAACCATAGATATCGTATTTAACTACGTCAGACTAGACCGATTTTAAAATAACAATAGAGACGAAAAAAAATCTAGAAAAAGAAGCATTACTCGTTGCAATTAAGAGTTAGGTTCACTGAGGCTCACAGCGTGTAAGAAATATGTTCTCGTCTTTCTGTATCGCCCTGACATACGCGTATTATCTCTTAAATACTTAATCATCTTAAAGCCTTTTTAGTCTATTGTAATATGCCATCAATTCATATGATTTCGAGATTCCATACACAAAACATGATGTCACTGAGATTTAACCTAGATTACAATCCCAACCTGTTGTCATTCAGTTTCTCTTCTACCCCTTAAAATTGCATACTACATCTAAAGAACAAAATAAATAAAATTCCTGTTATTGCTGTTTCGTCGTCAAAATCATACATCCGTGCCGCAACGGTTTATCTCAATAAGGCTTTTTAAAACAGATCGATTTAAAAATATTTTTTAAGAGCCCTAAGTAGGTACCTATCATCTGCGAGCTGAAACCGTAACTGTAGTACGTTACGGTAGCCAAAAACCCTAGTGTGCACGTGGCTAGCGAGCCTGCCGCGAGCGGAACGCCAACTAGGCGGCTTTCGACAGTGGCGTACCTAACTATAACGTCTGGGGCCCGCGGCAAATTCGTCAGGCGGGGCTCCTTCCTCAATATAAAGAAGTGCATCAGCGTCCCTTCCGTGCTCTAAACCAAGCCAGTTCGGGGCCCCGTAGAGCGAGAGGCCCCTGGCATTTTGCCACCCCTGCTACCCTATAGTTACGCCACTGGTTTTC
Organism: Pandemis cinnamomeana; assembly: GCA_932294345.1. Taxonomy (NCBI): domain Eukaryota; kingdom Metazoa; phylum Arthropoda; class Insecta; order Lepidoptera; family Tortricidae; genus Pandemis; species Pandemis cinnamomeana. The sequence goes on along the minus strand of OW028715.1, from coordinate 4,832,446 downwards.
GATTACTATAACGTGCAACACTTACGGTTATAGCTCACAGATGAGTACCGGCTCAATGTAACTGTCTAAAGCATAGACTCCTTAGCCTTTCTCATCAAGACAAACCAAACACACAGCAACCAACAACAAAGACCATACATTCTAGTCTATTCCGTATACGTAGACTGTACACACAGCAAAATAATGCGGTTAGCACAGCCACGCACACGTCTATGCGTGTTGAGTATCGACATGAACGTTAAGTAGAATCTATGACATGTGAATGTGTGAGTGAGTTCGATCATAAAATCTACCCCCTAAGTACAGATTTTTTAGCAACAAGATGAATGAGCAATGTCACTGTAAATTACCTGTTTATTGAATAAACAACAACTAACTATAAAATAACAATGAAGAAAGTTACAACTATTTAAGTTAGTTTATAATAAATTAAGTAAAAAATAATTACAAATTAAATGAAAATAATCCCCGCCGGTATCGTGTCACACTCAAAGGCTGAAAATGCAATATCTCCGGTTTCAGTTACTTCTACAAAAATAATGTAAAAGTATTTTTTTTATTTAGACTGTCCTAAAAATATTTTACCTAATCTTACATTGGATATTGTCATCCCCAGTGTAAGCGAGAGAACCGAATCGAAGCTTCCTTCGACCTTGAATCTTCAAATTTATGCAATCCCACGCATTGAACTATTATTACTAGCGAAGAGTAGTTACCATCTCACTGATGCGACGATGTTATATTATTATTTCTCAACAAGTCTGAGATTCCAATTCCAAAGCAATATTCCTCACAACCAGCACGGCCATCGAAATAACATCCAAAAATGTCATTTTATTATTACTATTTTATATTCCGTTTTCTTCGGATACGAACCCGGTTCACTAAAGCAGAAGTCAAATCTTCGACCTGTCTTTGACCGCTAGGCCACCGAGGTATGCAAGTTACATGGTGAATGTATGAATTATGTTCAATCTGCGACTACTGTATTGAAATTTGTGTAAATAGCTGTTTTATGGGCTTTGAAATAAGGTTGAAATTATAATTTATTTTTTTCCGTACTAACTATTTAATTTTATGGTGGTTGCAGTCTATTGTATGTTTAATTTTACTCTTATATAATATGTTAAAAACGCAAACGCATTGTGTTTTCTTTTAATATAATTATTAATAGGTATGACTCTTTTTACTGGAGTTTAAAAGTTGCTAGCTGATGGCTATTTTGGTCGTTATCGTCTTAAACAATATAAAGTGTTTTCTACCCTCAAATTTCTAATAATATGATTTTGTGAACAAACAACAACTGTCACCGCTGGCAGCCATTATTAGCTGCGGGATGAACCGTGTGTTATACTTACGAACTGTTTAATTTTGCCTTTCGAATACCTTGTGATTTGCAAAACATGGATTTTCATTTATCTTTGTTGAAAAGAGCAAAACAATATAACTATTTATATAAGGAATCGCTAGGCGTTTTTTGATATGGGTAAGTAGACAAACGGTGTTAAAAACAATGACTTATTATTTTATCGGTAATGTTTTAAACAACTTTCTTTGACGAAAAATGTTTTTATTTAAACTTCATTTATTTTGCAGCGGAAGACTGTGCCATTATGGATTCACCCTTACGCAGACTTCGGACACGATAAAAATATTCGTTCTGGGCCTAAACCTGAAGCCTCATCTCCTGCCATTTGATTTGGACATTATGTAGTTGCCGCACCCGCTAGTGACCCATTTCACAGCAACAAGACACAATGCTACGTTGCAACCTGTGCCAAACCATCTGCATGCTGCAGGATTGCATGGCCGTAGACCAGCAAAAAACATGCTTTAACGGACCAGCATAGAAGAAACCTTTGCTCGTGAATATCTTGACTTTGATTATTACATCAATCAAAGTCAAATGTAGTGATTTTTAGTGATGAAGACGAAATATATTAACTTAATTAAATATATAAACACAGTAATGTTTTACAGTGCAGAACGAGTGGCAGTGTTACTTTAGGCTATGGGGTTGGATCTCATCGATGGGCCCTGGTGTCCAAATCCAAACCAAATCGAGATAGGTAGCTTAGTCGCTTCAAAGTGGAGATTATAACCCAGTGTGAAATGATGTTATTGTTAATGGCTGTCATTTAACATGTCTATTCATTTCACCACTGACTTACACGTCCGCAAATAAAACGTTTCGTTCATCTTTATCAGACTTAAACCTAATAAACCAGAATTTAAGATATTAATTATGTGTCATCTTAAAAATAGCCCTATTATGGTTGTGTATTCAATTTGCAAGATAATTATTATGTTAGTGACATAAGACTTTTTAGTAAACATAAAATCATACTGGCCTCTAAAGTGTGTGTTATTTTATGAATATTATTCTATAAGGAAAAGTGTGCAGTTTTATTTAGCTAATTTAATTACTTTTGGTAATAATAATAATAACACAAATAGAGGCTAATACAATAAAAATTAAATGTTGCAATAAACAATTTGAACCAATAATTGCATTTTATTGTTTTATTCTTTTACGTCCTTTTTTTCTTGTTTTAGGTAAACATGAGTTTATTTTGAGATTAGTAATTTAAAATTGAAAACAAAAAAGATACACTTGTGCAGGATTCGAACCCGGTTCTTTAGGTTTCATAACCCTTGGTCAATACACCTGAGCCACCGCGCTTATAATACTGGTGGCAAAATTATGCTTCCATTGAACAAAATACCAGCAGGTTTGAATAACTATGCGTGAAGGTAGTCAGAAAACACAATTAGCACAGATAGGGCATTTTGTTGTGTGCGTAATAAGGCAGCGGATAAGTGCGGATGTGTGTATAGAATGACACACGTGGATAACTGGGGTGCCCACCGATTCGCTTTGCTGTGTGTACATACCCGTGATCCTGCCGAGCTGCAACCCCCGTCGCCTCAGCTCTTTGCCTCCGAAGCCAGCAGCTTCGGCCCCTAGCGAGAAGCCGACGACGTGAAGCGAAGCTGCGCGCGCGCCGGCTGCGTCCAGGAATTGCACGAAGCTAGCAAGGTGCTCTCCCATGTAGCGAGTGTTGCGGACTGCTGATATATACCTTTGGGATTAAAGTTTGACTTATTAGAGCGAAGGTTCCCAAAGTGGTCCCCAGACGGGGAAGGTCCCCAGACGGGGTCCACGTCAGAAAAAAATTGTGTTTTCGGAAATGTCGGTAGCCGAAAGGTAACAGCAAGGGGTCTGTCAGAAACAGTAAAACTTTGAATGTGGTTTACGAAAAAAAAATTTAGGAATGGAAGTCTGACTTAGAGGTAGAGGCCGATTTCATAAAAAAAATCCTTTGAATTGTCAAGACAGTTATTGAACCAGTATTAACGTTTACAGCATTAACGTTTCATTTGCAATATAATAAAAAAAATACAACGCCTTTTAGGATGCATTAGAAACGTTTATTGCGATGTAGAACATACATTTGACGTACCTACCTCAGAGGCACTAATTATGTCTTTGAATATGTTTTTCACAAACCATTCATTCGTTTAAAAAAATACATCCGTTCTAGACCAATGAAGAAGCAAGACAACTCTATTAAATAAGTATTTCATGCAATAAATTATATTATGTTCTCCAAACACAGCGGTTCTTGAAATACCTGTGCATTGCATGCTACAATAAATTTTACCACTCCGTTAATCTTTTCGTACTGCAAAGATAAACATTAGTGCGGAACAAAATATTAACATACGTACGTACAAATATAAATCACGTCTTTATTCCTTACGGGGTAGACAGAGCCTAACGTAACAAGACCTAAAGACCACGTTAGCGTTATTGTGGGTGTACGGATGGAAAGGAGAATCAAAATAGCGATGGGTTGCCAATAACATAATACCTATTGTATGCGAAAATACAGGGTGTTTGTCCCACATCCGGTTTCAAATATACAACATCACTGCATAACCTTATGTTGGTATATAAATCTAGACTAGTACTTGGCACACGGCCATGTAGAGTTATAAATGTGCAGCTTAAAACGCTTTTCGGAGTAGGTAAATAGTGGCGTATGAAATGTTCAAGACTGAAAGTCTATTCTGGAATGTTTGCGTTTAAAAAGTTAATTCATGTTGCTCTATCGGCTCTGCTGTTGTGTCTGCTAAATGTTTCAGAGGTTTAATTAACTCTATGTAGAATTCAGAAAACATTATAGAGTAGTAAGATGGTATATTTTTTTCCATTAATATTTGTTTTTTTTGGTCTGCTTGCCGTATTAAATAAGTACAACTCGCCTGAGCGTAGTGAGCATTCGTCCGAGAAAATTGCTTTTACTTATCCCGCAGGAATTATGCAATTTTCAGGGATAAAAAGTATCCTGTTGTAATTCAAGCTATACATAATCTTTGTGTATTCCCAAATTCTATCCAAATTAAATTCAGCCATTTTAGTGAGTGAGAGTACCTGACACAAACTTTCATTAAAATCTATTGGTATGGTATTTATTACACTCGCTGCTATGAATTTCAATTTAATATAATTAAGCAACGCTTCCAGAAACCATAGGCATGGTTCTTATGGAATAGCTGTTAAGTAACAAAGCCTTATTGCGACGGTTTGAGAAATATTGTGAAAGTCGCTGTACATTGCCGCTGCTGATCGATCACTTATAAATCCATAGCCGTCCACCCCGCATTGTAACGAAACTCACACGGTATTCCACTTACTTACCACGGAAACGCCACAAGACGCGCCCAGTCGACCGAGACGAAGTTGTAGTCCCCGACCGACAAGTACGCTGGAACATGTTTTTGAAACATTATTACTATGAATATTATGCATAATGTAATTCATATTGCGAATGGCGAAACGTTGTGAAGACGGTTGTAGAAGGATTTGAACTCCTCCGCCTTAAAGATGTCATTGTCAAACGCGACCTTTGTAATGATGTAGCGATTATTCGTAGATTTTGGACCTTTTAAGGTTTACGAATTCGCAGATAGGTAAGTAAATTAGAAATAACGATGAATATCTAAAATTGTGCCTTTTTCAAATATTAATTGGAGAAGTAATTTCGTATTCCTATGGTAATTTTTTTTCAGCGCTTAAAACTGGGCAGGGCTTTAAAATTGCACAAATACATCTATTTCTGGAGTGAAAAGATCCAAGATTTTCAAAAGGGAACTTTGAAAGCCAACGTTTCTGCCACACCTGCGAAGTCGTTTACGTGAGAGGTTCCCAATCTTAAGTTCACAGCGCACTTATATTGTAAACTAGCTGTTGCCCGCCGCTGCGTCCCCGCAGTATTAAATATAACCTATGACACTCTCAAATAATGTGGCTTTCTATCGGTTCACTAGATCCAGAGATTAACCCCTACAACCTCTCAAACTTACAAACTTTTTCTCTTTATAATACGGGTTTTAATTAGTACACGTATATATTATAAGTCCAGTGTTTTGTCTTAGCGCCTTAACCTAGCTAGCTAATCAAAATAGGAACATAATAGTCGAACCAAATAGATGACAATTTTTTATCCACGTGCACCTTCCTAACACCGCAATCTTCTGTAATAGTAGGTAACAGTATGTGCAGATTCATAATTTAAGCAAAATTCTTGTTCCGCAAAGTATTTATCTATCTAAGAAGTAAAGCCGCGGCGCTCATTTTGTGAACCCCTGGCTTATATCATACAGCTGTTAGACGACTAGAATCCTATTTGGCTTCACAAGTAATTGATTGCGCTATAAACGCCAGCGACAAACTAATAATGTGCTCGTAAAATTTATTATTACTAGTTCACTCAGTTTCCTTAATAATCGCGCATAGTTTAATCACTCTAATATTCCAAATGGCAGGCCACTCTGTGGGTTGTCTCCGATAGTTTGTAATGCAATTTGGCTGGATGTTAGTTTTACACAGAAAATGAGGAAAATATATTTCCGAGTAAATGTAAAAAGTTCTTACGTCTTACATACAACACGTTCTTTCAGGCTTTTCAAGTCCTGAAATGCAAAATGACAGACAAAGAGATAAAAGAAAAAGTCCGCCTTTAGGTATACATGTATCCTAATGTTTGTTAATTGTGTTTATTGTTTACTAGCTTCTGCCCGCGACTTCGTCTGCGTAGAATTATACATAAAAACCTTCCTCTTGAATCACTCTATCTATTAAAAAAAACCGCATCAAAATCCGTTGACTGGTTTTGAAGATATAAGCATACATACGGACACGGGGACAGAGAAAGCGACTTTATTTTATACTATGTAGTTGTAGTGATTTGTGTACTATAGATGTTACATACATACATAAGTAGCCTGTTGCCAAAATACCATGTTAGACAGACCCATCTCCCAACAGATATATCTTTTAAAATACATATCTCTTTCCATCCATCAAATAAAATTGGAAAAAATGTTACGTCGTCAACAAATGTCATAAACACAAACCGACTTAAGTTAGGAAACAATAATTTCTGATTGTTTTAAACACATTAGGCAACATTGTAGGCAACGCACTGCTGTGAGCTAATACTTGTACCTATTTATCACCAAGTATCCAGTAGGTGCCGCTACTTACAAGCATTAATTTACATTTTATTGCAGTTTTCACAAGTATAACTACTTTTATGCACCTATGTAAGAGTGTAATTTTGTACTTTAGTACCAACTAGAACTAGATATTGCCCGCCACTTTGTCCGCGCATTATTAAAATTTCGAATACTACGATGTGGCGGAACATACATTCATGTCTTTTACGGACATGATGAATTGGGCTCATGCGTCATTGTTAGTTACGACATTTCCACTCTATGCACATTCTTACCATCTCGGAGGGAGGTAGTGCTTCGTCCAGTAGTTGCCTCAGTGAACCCCATCAGATAGATGACAGTCGGGTTGGACGCATTGAAACGGGTTCGTCGCAAAGATGCAACGTCGCCCACTGCGATGTACTCAAATTCGGTTGGATTTGCTCTGAAAAATACGTACATACACAAATCACGTCTTTATCCCTTACGGGGTAAACAAATCCTGAAGTAACAAGCCCTAAAGGCCACGCTTAACGTGATTATGAGCGCATAGGTGGAAAGGGGAATCGAAATAAGTCATGGGTTGCTAGGCGCATCGCCTATAACATGATTCCTAAGATGTTCGCCCATTCCTTCGATGGGCTCTTACCATATACACGGGAGGAGAAGCAACTGGTACATTCAATGTTTTTCTTTGGTCCAGACTAGCCTGGAAATAACACATACCTACATATATGGAAAACACGCGCTATATAATGCATTTGCCAAGAGATGGTGCCATATGGTAGAAGAGGGGATAATGAAAAATAATAGAATTAATCTCGTCAAGGTTTTAAATTAGTATTGTAATCCAGTGTAACAGGCCAAGCCTAGGTCACGGCCTCTTCGAATTATAATTAAAAGATGAGTGAGACATGGTTCTTCAAAAATATTCAAAGCTATGTACTGCTAAAATGGTTCCTGGCCCACTAGAAACTCATTCACAGTAAATGTCGAGGTGACGTTACAATGAAATGCCATGGAAAACATTCTACGGTGAGTCAGGCAGGAATCAAATTGGTCGATAGCATGTTACTAAGACTTTGAGGTTTTATCTCAAAGCAATAGTTTTTATCATAGACGTGATCCAGAGACCTCCAAATCCTCAAACAACGGTTGATAGTATGACACATATATCGCTACGCGTGCTGAACAATGCAGCAAAACCTTCGCATGCTATAAAACCATCCACATTACTCCTAAAATAGTAGTTATGAATGCATTATACTTACCTCGTGAACAGTTTGTATTGTACGTCCAATGCGTTATCTCTGGGGCAGCAGTACAGGCAGAGGCCTACTGGCGCCGACATAAAACATATCTCCGTTACCCCTGCAGATATGATTTAAACGTCACATACGATCATTTTAACCGGAGCAGTCTTTCCTTGTTTTAAGATTTATCGTTGTTCCCAGATGTGGAAACTCTTAAACTAGAAATACGTAGGAAATACTTTTATTACACTGAGCCTGTGATCGTAAGCCTTGTAAAACTATGTTGTAGTCATGCTTGCAAAATATTTTTGCTTTAAGTTTAGAAATACAGAAGTAGAGCAAAATTAAAAATTATATCGCTTGTACTGTACCCTAACTTGTCACCCAAATTGGAATAATTAACCTCTATCTAGAGTCCAAACAAAACACAAGAAGACACACGGAATGACGCAAATTTGGCGCGTGAAATCTTTGCGTGAAATAGCCAAATGAAAAATCGGTTGTAAATAATACCGATAGACACAACGTCTTGTTCTATCATTCAAGACAGAGTTTTCTATATAAAATAAACTTAATATTGCGTCAAGCAAAACTTACCAATAAAGAAGGTCGTCAGTTGGCAAACGGACGAAGATGCCGGCAGCATGTTGCAGCACTATTCCACTGAAACCCGACCCCGGAAAAACATTAAAATTCATCTCGAAACACGATGCATTTTCCCGCGTAACGAGCCCGGGAATCCCGGCACAATAGACGCGCCACAATGCTCTGGAACTCGTTAAAAAACTTCCTACCCGGGAATTTTTTGATTAATCGCCACGGTGAAGTCGACCCGACCGTCTTATTACTTTATTTGCACTGGCCACTCCTGCACGCGGACGTGCATGGGAATTTATACAGATGGGCAATTTGGTTTAAATTACACTTGACCTTAACTTTACTGTCCATTGAAACGCTTGCCACGTGGTTACGAACACTGCAATATTTCCCCTGTTCTCTAAGCGAAGTAAAATAAACGACTGATTATACTTTGAGCTGAAACCATAGCTGTGTCAAAGTGGCGGTGGTTGTGATGTAACCTTTGTAACAATATAAATCTACGGAGATTTGGGCTTGCGCGAATTGATTACGTTGCCTAAATTGCGGTTAATAGATAAGTGTACGAGTACATTCAATTTAACATTACTTCATCAGCTATTCAGTTCAGTATATTTACGTAATTCATAATTCACAATAGCTAGATAACCTCCAAATTTTTTATTTAACATACGAAATAAAACTGCATCAAGCAAAGATTTAATGAGCCCGAAGGCTTTTCAATGTCATGGAAGTGATGCACCCGTGCCGCGCACGGTATTAACACATTTGTGTTAAAAATTAAATGAACAATTTAATTTACTATAAACTAGCCGCTGCCCGCGGTTTCGCACCCTTTCCAGTAAATTTATTTTTCAAAGTTTTGTTTTATACACACCTTGTCCAAACACAACTAAAAATTATCCACAGCGGTCCAGTCGTTTGGAAGTTATGCGCGTACATACATTTCAACGATTAATTTTTATTTATAAGGATTGTTTAGCACTTTATCGTGCAATGCGAAGTGTACCTACTGTACGATGCACTTGGAAGGTTATGAATAGATTTCCTGGTAGGCACAGATTTAGTAGGGTTCATTTTCATTTTTCATAGAGTTATATAAAATAGTCATAACAATATTCCAGTTGACTTGGGTGTTAAAACGTAACTTTATAAAACGCGTCAGGCGTCAGATGCTTATTAGTTAGAGACGCTATTTTTACAAAAGGATATAGATTGTTTAACGAGGGACTAAAACAAGCCATAATGACACGAGATGCTTAAGTTAAGATTGTCATCATGGTTGTTTAGTCGCGCGTTAAACACTCTACTTTTCACTTTGAATGCGAGGAAAAAAACGACGTTCTATATAAAATTACAATATTTAATTATCACAAAGTTTCTTACAATTATTGTAATTAGAATCGTTCTTACAATATGTAATTCGTTAATTCTTCTTGACTGTATGTGACATTTTTGGTCCATAATTTCTAAAGTTGCACCATTATTTGGTGAAATATTACTTTTTTACAAGGTACGCTCAATATGAGTAATGGACATAATATTTGTATGATAAAACTTTCGATGGACGAGTAGTGCATTCAATTCCAGAGCCACAAACCTTGAGGAAGCCGGCTTCGACCAACGCTTTTGTTATTTACACCAAACACTATATTACATCAATTCATTTCACCATAGGTACATAAATAAGTTCCGAATAAAAAACCTGCGGTAAAAAAACTGCGGTTGTTTTTGTAAAGTGAAGCTTCGAATTCTTGCTAAATAGCCAACAGAATCAAACTTGAAAACTATTTTAAAACTAAGTAATTGGACCATGCATAATAAAATAATGAACTCATCCTTAATATAATTAAATAGATGAATATTCGTAATCATGAATCGTGTTTCACGAAGTTGAATCGTTATTTTTTAATAGTTTTGCACACTTGTCATTTTGAGGTTATTTCCACTCCTTAAAATTTGTCTATACCTACTTACACAATCACAAACATCATGACTGGCTGTTTAGGGGTTTTCAAAGTAAATTAAGAAAAAAATACTTTCATCCCTAGAAATTAAAAAAGAGCTTTAGTCACGATATGCAGAGACTAAAGTAATATTTTAAGAGCACGAGAAGTGAATAAACATTTATTACAGACCATAAACCGTCAATAATCATTTATTTTTCCATGTAGTTAATGTGTAACAGCTGTGTTAAGTATCAATTTTCTCGTTTCATACTTAACAAATTTAATAACATTGATGAAGCTCGCGACCCGAGCAGGGTTAATTAAACCGCGTTTAGAGCTAAACCGAGATGTTATCAAGTTAGGCATAAACGAGGCATAGCAAGCATAGCAAGGGTTAAGTTGTATAGAACAAATTTGTGAAGGTGGAACCATTATTCAGTGATCATTCAAATTATATTTATAACAGTGTTAAATGTGATACCTGCCTGTTAACATGAAAGAGTGGTGGTTCCTTGATCCAGATGAAGTTTATCGCTACCCAACACAAAATACTTATCTTTGTGGGAAGAGGCCAAAATAATAGAGATCTCCAGGCAGATTGTATAGGTACCTGGGAAACAAAATCCAAAGAAAAAGAGTTGGAAGCTGTTTTTAAACGAATGTGGTTCTAAGAGGTCACAGACTGTACTTACTTAGTTCGTTAAAAAGTACCCACAAATTTACATCAGCCGCAAAAAAAAGTAGCTATATATAATTCGCCTGCGTATGATGAATAAAAGACACGCCCGCATTATGCCTTCTGAACCCTAAATTCTATGAAGATTCACCTAGGTCCTAAAAAATCACGAAAATAAACATTAAGATCAGCTTGTGCTATTTAGATTAGACAATGAATAGGTACACATATAATCACGATAGTTAAGACATGCAATTGTGTATGGACACGCACTGTTGTCTGCAGGTAGGTAGAGATGTATATATACGTACTTACACAAGGTCTGGTCCCTCAGATATCAAAATACTTATTTAACTGGAAGATATCCCTTTAAGGGATAAGTTCGCTTAACATCTGCCTATCTTGCAACCTGTAAAATAATCGTATTTTTGTACAAGAAAGAGTTCATACTTACCTATCTCTGAATACGGGCCTTATAGAAAGCTCAAATCAATGAAACTTAAGTTTACTTAATCAAATTGACATTTCTTTTCTATTGATACGTAAATAGACTGCCCGTAGTACTTAAGTATGTTGAATTTCATATAAATTATATGACATGCATCATGCATGCAAATTATTCCCAACTTTACGTCAAATATATCGTAGCATTGGAATGGTAACCACGTTTTAGTTTAACGGAGTGAGGTGAGGTATAACTTTAAAATAAATGTCGGCATAAACTGCTGCTACCATACTGAACTACATAATATGGGAAGCCGCGTCGGCAGGATATATAGTATATTACATAGCAGGAAATATGCGATACCAATATCGCCGGTGGGAATAACTTTATTTTCTATTCGATTTTAAATTCAAACTTCTCAGCTAATAATGTTCTGTTGAATCTAATATGAGTATACTACATTACATTTGCAATTTGCCATGAGCTTTTCGGTGAAGGAAACATCGTGAGGAAACCTGCACACATCAGCGAAGAAATTCAATGGTGTGTGTTAAGTTCCCAATCCGCACTGGGCGCGCGTGGGAACTATAGCCCAAACCCTCCAATACACGGAGGAGGCGTATGCCATGAGGCACGCCGAATTACGCGACAATTTAATAATAATAATAAAATAAAAACAACAACAACATACTTACTGAAATTGTAGCGAATTCGGAATAAAAAGGCTATAATGATAATAATAATAATACTACATATACATCCATGCTGGTCTGGGAGCAAAGAAAAAACATAGAATGTACCAGTTGCTTCCCTTCCCGCGCAGATGGTAAAAGCCCGTCGAGGGAATGGGCGAAAGTCCCCCACAATCATGGCCCAAAACGTGGCCTTTAGATCTCGTTACCGTTACTCTGCTTACTCCACCCCGTAAGAGATGTAGACGTGATTTGTGTATGCATGGCATGTATACAATGTACACATACAGACTTACATACCGTTACGCCTCTTTCCCACAGGGGTAGGCAGAGACTACTTTATTCTTTGTCTGTAACTGTAACTGGCCGTATAGAAACTGGTGGCTAGATTTAAAATTTGTGGCCGTGCTTCTTTCCCTCTCGAGACGAACAAAACAAAGACCGACCGCTTAAATGAGTCCTCGCCCCCGCGGTGCAGTCTACTGGTCTCATTGTTGTTGTTAGCAGAATTCAGTCAATACTTACTTACTATTTGATGTGAGCTATAAATGTAAAATTAAGTAGTTTAGATACTAAGTATAGCAATTTACAAGATGACTTGGAAGTCTTTGAGACAATACAAGCTATAGCAATCAGCGACCTTCGTAGTGGGTTATTTTCTCATACTTAAACTAAAATCAGTCGCTAATAATGTTCTTGATGATAAAAATGTAACCTACAATTTTTTACGAGTAGGCACTCCGATCAATGTGCAAGGCACTACACATAACACCTGTGTATGTAATGTACATACACGACCTACGCCTTAAGTTAAGTTTATTCTCTCTGTTATTAGCTACATAAGGTGCATTGGGGTAAATTCGAAATAGGGGGAATTTCGAAAATCGTGGATTTTAAATTGCCACCCTTCTCACGTTTGTATCTCTGTTTGTTACAGGACAAATTGCTCAACAAACTGGAGGAAAATGAGCCAGAGCTAGCCTCGTCGCCTGAAGAAGAGGTAAATAATGGAACCCGTATTATATACCCGTAACAAGAATTTATAGGTGGATGAACATTGGAGCGTTCTGACCGCTCAAGGCAAAAATGCCATTATATCCTCTCACGTTTATTAGGTACTACAACGCAAGAACCAATCGCGACAACTTAGGACAAACTTAGACTCTGTATCGGTTGTCTTTATGTTTCATAAAAAGTCAAATCTGATCAATACCTACCTATATCTTTTAATATTATATCTGTTGAGAGAATGCGAGTATGACGCCGAAATAAAAACGCCGTGGATACGCGATTATAGGTAGGTATCATAATTAATTTTTTACCTGACCGTCGACAGAGATTATGGTTTTCGAGTCTACGTAGTTATGTAGGTATAATGTATCTTTGCACGCTCTACATAAGCCTAATCGGTTTGGTGGATTTTAACACATAAGGTGTCGTTAGATGCATATTATTAACTGTGGTAGCTTATCGAAGTAACAATACCGGCTTATAGCGGCTTTGTAATCTACTTCTAAATATGTTTGCCACAAGCACTTGTCTTGTTTACTCAGTCTTTCGCATTACTTTTTTTTCGGTACCTATATATTTAATTCAAACAATAGTGGACCGAGGGGTGCTAAAAAGTAATGAGTGTACATATTTCCGTGCTTTTTCATATCCACCTTTGACCAGAATCACCTCAGCCAAGAACGGTTATCAAAAAGCACTAACTAGGTAGGTATATTTAATCAGACGACCTTCATTGTTTCAAGGTTACAATTTCATTGTGATTTAGCCGAAAGCGAAACGGGCCGCGATTACGAAAGTTTTCTTATTACACCGCTGATGACAAAATTGAGCGCAATCTTTCTATCTATCCGTTCTGTTCGAGTTTATGCTCACGATTCTCTTGTTTGGACAAATCCTACACAATTGGTTCGTGGCTAGAGAAATTACGTTCGCTTTTTTCGATGCGCTTTTGTGAGTTTTCGCGGCCAGTTTTGTGATTGTGGTAGAGTGAGCGCGCAGAGGTCTTATAATGTTCCTTTTCTTCTTTCTATCTGTACCTATATGTAGCTACGTACCGAAGCTGTGAGCTGTTTTGTTTTTTTTTTAATGTCATCGCCTCTTTTACGATTCATTGTTGTTTGAAAAAGTTAAAAATATGGTTCCTCTAGCAAAAATAGATCTAGTGGAGGCAAAATACGTGAAATTTCCCTTAAGTCAGGAAATAATTCTAAGAACTGATAAAAACAATTGTTTTTGATTTGTATGGGTTAGAAATGGAATTTAATACATCACTTAATATATTCACCCCCCCGGAAAGGGGTGGAATTGGTTGAAAATGGTGTAATAGTAATAACTAAGAAGAAAAAATAGGTGTAGGTAGTCTGTGCAATTTGCCATACGTTTTATTACATCTTAATCTATATTTGCACCCGTTATTTAGCTCAATTCAAGCTACGGAACATACAAAAAAAAAATCATATAACTAAAAATATACTTTTTGGCATTGCGGCCCCGGGAAAAATACAGAACGCGGTGCAAATTGAGGAAATGATGAGAATATATATCAAAACACAATACCAAATTTGCACCAGGGTGCGACACCCGGAAAGTAGTTTTCTATGTTTTACTGTCTTTGTACTTCGGGGGAAATTTTGGAATTAATAAAAATTGTCACAATCGTCTTAACTTGGTTTGATTTACATTAGCACCCCATAAAAAATTGACATTTCTACACGGAACATGCGGTTCTGTAATACTACCCGCTACCTAGCGTTCGCTGCTATTCCTTGCGTTTAGATAGAACTACGTTTACCAAACTTCCGGTTAATTTTTTTTTTTTTTATTGAGTGCGAATGTAGTATCTTTTAAATATGTGTTACTAGCTTTTGCCCGCGGCTTCGCACGCGTGAACCATGAGCATTTCAAAGAAGCTAGCAATCAAGCAAGCGAGCACCCAAACCAAATCAAGCATGCAAAGCAAGGACTCAAGCAAGCATGCATGCAAGCCCCCGCATTGCCCCGCTGCCTTAATTTTTCTGAAACTGTAAATATTGCAGGATTTTTATAAAACAAACCTAACCTAACCTTATAGGGCTGTCCTAAAATATACCTACCCCAAATAGCTTTTGCCCGCGACTAAGTACGCGCTAAGATATAAAACGAAAACATAAGTTTTTTCCCGTTCCCGTGAAAATTTTGGGGAGTTGTTTCGGAGTACACCCGGTTATTCCCGTTCTCGTAAAAATGTTAGGAAATCCTTTGTTAATGCTCCCTTACACTTCCTAAGGAAGCTGAATGCTAAATTTCATCTTTCTACGACCAGTAAAACGAAAAATCCCGTTTTTCCCTATCCCGTGGGAATTTCGAAAAATACCTTCTTAGTGCACCTCTAGGATACTCAAGGTATATGTGTGCCAAATTTCAAGTTTCTAGCCATATTATGCCTACTGCAGTATTTCTTTGTAAACAAATATTTTTCCCGTTCCCGTGGGAATTTTGGAAAGTACTCTTTTAATGCTCCTCTGCACTCCCGAAGCAACCTACATGCCGAATTTCAGCTTTCTGCAACCAGTAAAATGAAAATTCCCGTTTTTTCCTTATCCCGTGGGAATTTCCAAAAATCATTAAAACATTATTTTACTATTATAATCACCTACTTCTATGCCAAATTTGAAGAGTAGTAATTATAGTTCATAGGATTTTGTTAAACTGAATATATAAATCCCGTTTTCTTCCTTATCCCGTGGGAATTTCCAAAAATCCTGAAATTAGTTTCTTCGTTTTGTAATCACCTACTTTTGTATCAAATTTGAAGAGTCCAGTTATTATACGTGTTCTTGAGTGGAGACCGCGACTCGGCAAACGTAGTGTACCTATGTAGGTCGTCCTCCGGCCAGGTGGGATGACGATCTGCGAAAGGCTGCTGGCAGATGCTGGATGCGTCAAGCTGAAGACAGGGCGCTATGGCGCTCATTAGGGGAGGCCTATGTCCAGCAGTGGACTAATATAGGCTGATGATGATGATGATGAGTTATTATTGTTACTGAGATAGCGTCACTCGGAGTCGAATATATAATTCCCGTTTTTTCCTTATCCCGTGGGAATTTCCAAAAATCCTTCCTTAGTGGATGCCTACATTGTATAAGGTATCTATGTGCAAAATTTCAAGTCTCTAAGTCCAGTGGTTTGGGCTGTGCGTTGATATATAGTTAAGTCAGTCAGTCAGTCAGTCAGTCAGTCAGTCAGGACTTTGAATTTTATATGTATAGATAGATTTATAAATTTTCACGACTATCTTAATTTCCCCCGAAGTACAATCTACAAAAGAGTGAAAAAAAACATGTTCCATACTTTGCACGGGGGTGCAAAGTTACCTGGGTGTTTATAATACTTTGAAAAGCTTAATCTAAGTTTGCACCAACCGTCTGAATTATCCTCGAGCCGCAATCAGAAAAAAATATTTTACCAAGATTCTATACATCGTACACATTTTAATTAACATACATTATGTACCAAAGGGGACCCTTCACGTGGCTAAACTTGCGCCTAATACCTTTTATCATACTCCAAAATAACGGCATTCGAAGTTTATACCTAATATTTTAAAGTGTTCCGTACATGATAGAAAGGTGCAAACCGAGGGAAACCATCTAGTCGTGCCCTCTAACGATTCCACAAAAAAACACGACTACACGAATTACTTCCATACTTTTCCGTAATTCGACTATACTAATCATAAGTTAAGTCAAGTTAAGTCGAGTGTGCTCGACGTATAGTTAGCTTTCTTTGAGGCATTGTTTTATTGCTTCTGGGATACCTACTAAGCGAGATTTAAATACAGGGCCAAATGATTAATAGGTACTCCAGACTAGGTAACCACCCTCTTATTCATTAATCCTAACGCCAAGCAGCAGTTTACGCTGCTGTGTTCCAGCTTGGAAAAATAAGACAGCCGGCGAAATTAATGGCATCTTAGCCCTCTATGCTATAAGGCATCTGCAATATACTGTGCGTGTTCACTTACTGTTTTTCACCCTATGTACCCTTCGTAGGTGAATAATCCTACTAGCAGATCTACTGCTAACACACTTTGTGTCTCGATGTACAGCGTAAGAAAGCCGGCAAAAATCTAGCACAAGCACATCTTAGCCCTAAGGTTCGAAATCTCTCTCAAGATCTCTGTTCTGAGGTATACGGGCAAGGTGGTCTTTGAGAAACGGCATAACCTGTCCTAAAAAGCAGCCTTATTGGTTCCAGTGTGTAATATGTGTGAACGCCAAAGCGACGATGCAGACCTCGCCATGCGGGCATCGCGTGGTCTGCCGCCGCTGCTTCGTCAAGACCATCCAGATGGCGGTCAGCCAGCGTCTGCTGCCGCTGCGCTGCGTCATCTGTCGCGCCAAGATCCTGCGGCTGCGGCAGGCTCCTCGACTTGTTACCAGCAAGAGTTGGCAGGTACGGATATGAATGTAATCTCAACATGCAGTCAGCATCCGTGTTTTTGTCTTTGTCGCTGGGTACGTTGCGGACCCAAATCATGGCCTCGTGGCCTGAGAAACAGTACCTATACAGGTCCAAAAACGTGAAGTAAAATAAAGTACTCAAAAAGTGGTAGAGGTTCTGAGGTCCAATTTTTAAAGGACACTACATTTGAAAGTGGTAAGTAAACAGGGTATTGCTGCAAATTGAAAGCTCAAATTAAATTGTAGACTAGTTGACAAGATCAATTAGAGCTGCACCTACCTAATTATCATCTACTTTACTCGAATCTAGCACAATTTTTCACCACTTTCGATATCCTTTCAAAAATCGGTCATCATAACTCTCACAATGTATCAGTGCGATCTCTTAATTTCTTCTGTTGTATTTCCAGGTGTCGAGTGGCAGCGGCAAGTCGTGGGGCGTGCCGGGCTCCGTTTCGAGCTACTCCGTGGGCGCTCGCTCAGTGCCCGCCTCCGCCTCGCTCTACTCCGTGACCAGCGGCGAGTCTTCCCTCTCCGGTCAGTTTCATAGAATAGATGAACAAAAATATTTACCGTGCTACGAGTAGCGACTCAGCGTGCGAGTGAGTAGCGGAGTAGCACGGTGCATGTTTATAAATAATAAAATAATAATAAAATGGACCTCCGCAAAGTAACGCCTGATTCAATAAAATTGTTCCATAGATTTTGGCTTTGAATCCCACCACAGGCGTTTAGAGTTGCGCTGC
Source organism: Pandemis cinnamomeana (assembly GCA_932294345.1). Taxonomy (NCBI): domain Eukaryota; kingdom Metazoa; phylum Arthropoda; class Insecta; order Lepidoptera; family Tortricidae; genus Pandemis; species Pandemis cinnamomeana. The sequence goes on along the minus strand of OW028715.1, from coordinate 4,814,131 downwards.
AAGAACTGCGATTGAACCAGTGAATTTATGAGCTGCAAATTACTTGATGTTTATTTGTCGGATTAGCTTTGCTTTGTCGCCAATAAAGTAACCCAAGAGCGTTGTTATATAAGGTTATAGGTACGAAGATCTTGCAATTCCAATGTTTATACGGAACTAGTCCCTAACGTAAATTTAACGCAATCCCGCGGGAAAGCCCGCACTGACATGATTTATTAAAGCGCTTGGCCACTTGACTTTACACTACATGATTAAGCAGAACTAACAAGTAAAGTATATTAACCCTCTGGTCCAATAATACAACAATAAGTCAAGAAAACCGATCACCTAACCCTGCAGTGTTTATAGCAAGAACTACCTAATATCCAGGTAATGTTTTGTGTTTAATTACACTTATGTTGTAATTGATTTTCTCTTGATAAACCTTGATATTTATTTGCAAAACTGGGCATTTTTCCTGAAGTGAACGCCACTCCTGCTTCTCCTTTTAGGTAAGCCTAGATTGAAATTTATTTTCAACTGGCAATTATAGTCAGGGTCGGGGAAATCCCTAATAAGTAGATAAAACACCTGGGGCACCTTAGGAGTAGTCCTAAATTTGATATTCGTATCATATCCCTCTTACTTTCAAATTAATGACTATTTCGTGTGCGCGGAATGGCACTGTGGCGAGTATCCCGATAGAGAAATCTCTATCCAGGCAGATGTTATCCCTGGGGACCGAAGTCCGAATTAAAAGTTGGAAGTTGTATTTATGCATCCGCGTTGAGAAACTTCATTGGCGCGATCTAGAACATTTGTGACTTTACTGGCGCTAGCTATTCGTGCGTCGTAGCAGTTCACGTGTAGGTAGTAGACATCTAGGTGGCGCTAGGGTATGGCTTTCATGGTCCACCAAATTTGGTCCACCCGGAAAAAATGCTGCTAATATTTCGAATCACTGACTATTATTTTAATACAAAAATAGGTAGGTGAGGTGAGTTAGGTATCTTCATTTGTCCGAAGGGCAAAATACCCAGACAAAGGGGCTCCGCCCTCGGGCGGAGCTCCGTGGAAAACTAGGTGGACACACTGTAGGTGGACCGCGGGCAATGACTGGCTAGGGTCGCTACAGCACTAAATGAAGTTCGAAAGTCGAATTTCGAAGTGTAAAGTCTGACCAATATCATTGTCTATTCCAGGAGTGTCTTCCGTATCGTCGAACAGCGGCGGCGTGAGCGGCAGCTGTTCGACGAAGCTGTGCGGCGGCGCGGTGTGCGGCGGCGCGTGCCTGGGCGCCGTGCCCCGCGCGCCCGCGCCCTCGTCTGCGCCGTCGCGCGTGCGCCAGCCCGCCTCCAACTCACTGAGACGCTCCCAGCATCATAGTATGAAGGTATCACCTTAAGACCCGAATAGACTTAGACTACCTACGACACAAGTGACCAACAAAGTCTGTTCCGGACAAAATATAAGGCGCGACAATTAGCACAGACAGTGGCGTTTATAGACCGACCGCTTAAATGAGTCCTCGCCTGCGCGGTGCTGGGGCGCGGGGTGGGAAGACCACGGGGAACGAGAGGTGCGGGCAGCAGACGCACTACGCCCGCACCTCCCGCGGTCCCCTTTGCAGTCCTACCCCGCGCCCCTGTCGACATCGATCAATTGGTGTGGTAGTAACTATCGATTGACGTACTGTTCCATTCTACTATCGATCGATCGGTGTGGTAACCACCTGCTGAAATATTCTGGATTAATAATTTTAATACACGGCACTTGGGTATAATACGAATCGGTAATATATCTATATAATCTATTGTTGAACATAATCTACGGCGTAAGCCCCAGTAGGCGCTTTGCCCAGCATCCAATACCTACCCTTTTGCATCCGCAGGCTCGTCTCCAGGAGTACCAGGTGCACAGCTACACGGGCGGGCCGGGCGAGCCGTCGGGCCGGCTGCCGCCCATCCGCGAGTTCCAACGCGAGTTCCGCGAGGGCCGCCGCGAGAGCGCCGCCGCCTCCGCCTCCACTAGGATAAGGTGATACATTGTTTTTTATGGGGTGCCGTACCCAAAGGGTAAACATGGGACCCTATTACTAAGAGTATCTCATGATCCGTGATAGCTGCATAAATTTTCACAGATGAATGTATTTCGGTTGCCGCTATAACAACAAATACCTACTAAAAACAATTTTTTGTCAATCTGTCTAAGTAAAATGACCTCACACTGCCTACAAGGTACTCCTAACACTGCATGTTATATTCATTTGCCGTATTTATACGGAATTATCGGGGCTTGAATCTGACTCGTTTTTATTTTCGAGAGACATGTCTTCGACAGGATATACCCGACAATAAGTGGCCCGGCTATATAAGCCCAATAAAAATAAAACACTCTCAATGACCCGCCCGTTGTGACTCGGACCCTCCGGGCCATTAACTTGGTATTTAAGGATGGATGAATCAACTTCATAGTAGCTAATACTATTCACATACAAAATCATTAACTTTATTTCGACTTTGAGGGCCAGTTGCCTGTTAATACTTATTTTATTTTCAGATGTGCCCAGAAAATAGTTACCCAGTTAGAAACCTCGCCGCAAAAGAAACAGGACCACTTCTTTCGACCGCTAAAACCAGCGAGCAAAGACGACTCACCCAAACCCAGAGATCAAAGCAAAGAGACTGAACAGATAAAAGAAAACCCCAAAACTAAACCAAAGAAAGACGACAAGAAAAAGAAAGAAGAAGAAACCTCAAACCAGGAAGACAAGAATAAGAAAGATGAAAGCATCGACAATAGAAAAAATGAAATAGCAGAAAGAAAGAAAGAGGAGAAGTTGAGGCTTAAAGCAGAAAAGGAAGCGAAGAAAGAAGCAAAACAGCAGGCTAAAGAAGAAGAAAGACAGGCCAAACTTCTAGCCAAGGAAGAAGAGAGACAGGCCAAATTACTAGCAAAGGAGGAGAAAAAGAAAGCAAAGAAAGAAGCAAAGCTAGCGGCGCAGGCCGAAAAAGAGAAAGGCAAATAATGGTTTACCGTTTAAATTTTTACAACGTAGGACTCGTAGCCGTCTAGAAACTAGATTCGAGTATTGTTACTATTGAGGGAAGGAACGTAAAAACAATTTTAATAGAATGTATTCCACAGAGTACTAATAGTCCATAATACACAATTATGATTAATAACAATACATTCAAATAGGGCATACTAAAAACCATGAGTTTATTTTGATGGTACTTCATTGAGTTGTATGGTTTGATACTCATTTTGTAGAAATTATTTATACACATTTATTTACAAGCCGAACAAAGTTGTTTGTAAATTATTATGTCCTTAAGTTTTAAAGTATTTTAATACTTATGTGAAGCAATCTAAATAAATACATAGTAGTTGGGTCATAGTTGGAACTCTACAAACTGTGAAGACTGAAAGAATGGGATAAAGAAATCATATCGTTTTGTAATTTACTTGTGTAACAAAGTAGTTAAGAGCTTGTGCATTCCGGCACCGCCAATCGATTATTTGACAACATACTGTATTTATCTATTGATTTTTTGTATTTACTTTGTCTGTAAGTAAAGCTTTGATTATGTATATTTAGTAAATTATTTTCATAATTTTTATATTTACTGTAATTACAACAAATACAATAAAATAAATGATAATGGGAACCTTTGTAATAAATCCTAATTTGATTTCTGTACGCCCAGTACTGTAGTATACATATAAATGCTTATCCATCTCACTAAATAACCATACGAACCTGATATAGCAAATATTCAAAACACCTACAAGAGTCTTCAGATTCATGAACTAGACTCGCATAATAAAAACCATGAGAGTAATTTTTGCTGAAACATTTTCATTTATTAAAAATTGTAGCATCTTTCATTGATGAGACTGAAACCGGCAGATGAAAAGTAGCAGTGAGTAGTAGTTTTCCATGCCAGTTATGTGAATGTTGAAATTAAGTATCTCAACAGTATCTCCATGCAATTTTTTAAATTAATTCATGGGTAGAGGAAACTAAAGGAAACCAGATCAAACAAAAAAAAGTTTGATTTAAAAAATGATAGTACACTGTCTGTTTAATTCTAACTACTTCTATTTGTCTGCCAGTTTATGCTCTAATACTTTAACCCATTGTAAGATTAAACGCGTAGAATCATATCAAACCGCATGTAGCATGAGGAGCTAGGTAAGTGTTAAAAATTAATTTTGTAAAGATTCCAACTGTTGGGATTTATTGTCAATCGTTAGAAATTTCCTGTAAAATAAATAAATTACAATGTTACCATACTTGCAATATCATTTTATTGACCCAATCCTGACAATATTAATGACAATATCATAAAGATATAATTGATTAGGTACCCAATAAAAAAAAGGCAGTATTTGATCAAGACATGTGTGCATTTGTCAGGTGCCAATCTTATTCACCATATTATTGAACATAAGGAAAAATTATAATAAGCAACAATCAACAGTTTATTATATCTACATGTAACAAATCATTTGAGTACTAATTATACTAACATCATGATGTAAGAAAGTTGCTTAATCCTTGTAATCATCTCCAAGACGGTCTCGCATGTCTTCAGAGATCTTTTTCTCAATGCGGAGGTATTTGTTGACCATCGGTCGGTAGTAGTAAGCCTGGTAATCTTGGCGTTCCTGCATCTTTGCGATAATGTCCTTCTCAAGCTGACGCAGCTTCACTCTCTGCTGCTCTTCATCAATGAAGTGCATAAACTTTTCATACTCCTGGAATAAGAAAAATATTTATTTTTATTTGCAATTTATGGAATTGAAATGAGTAATTGTGTGATGTGCTGCAAATAATCACAAAGCAAATGGATTTCATCTGTGACACACAAACTAAAAGTAAAGGGACCCATACCCTCAACAAAGTAACCAAAATTAATGAGTTAAAGTAATTAATTCATTGATTTAATCTTTATGTCCAACATTTCCTGCTACAGTATCACTCAATAAGAAATACTATATATATCACATTCTCTTGCTCTGTTTATCATTAGCCGGGTCCTCAGGCACTAACAGATCCGGAGCTAGTTTTGACTCGATTTTGAGTCATTAGTTGAATGAAATCATGCCTAGTGCAGCTGCCTCAGTAGCGGCTTGCTCAGTTAGGACCTGGCTATTGAATTGTAACATACACATGATCAATACAGGCACACAATATGCGGGCGCTTATATTTTAGTCACTTACCTGCTGTGGGCTGCTGTGTATGTATCGAGCGATAAATCTCGTGATAGGGTGCCGATGGTACTCCCAGTGCTTGGGCTCGTAGCCGGCCGGGATGGGCTGGAGCTGCGCCGGCCCGATGAAAATATTGGTGTAGAATATAATTAGCCCCACGGGGATCAAACCCACCATGGCGTAGTAGTGGAACATATCCTTGAACTTGATGTATTGCCATCTGCAATCAGAGGTTATGACGTAAAGTTAGGGTTTTGTCAAGCTTTAACAGCTGAAACCAACGCCAATAATGTATATTTATTCTGCAGCGCTGATAGTATTTGTAAATGGTCATGTGAAAATTAATAATAAATAAAAAATGGTTAGGTAATCACTAACAGTGCCACCGTACCTTGATGGCTGGAGAGGCATTGTCTTGTGCCCATGATCGCCAAATAGGGCTTTGTTCGTTGAAAAATTCACATTTTGAACTATAAAAGGTTTTCTAGGGTTATTTTTAAGTAGATTTATGCCGAAAGATCGGCCTAATGCACTCCAAGACACCATTTTTATTGACTTCTATTTTGACGTAAAGTGAAGCAGGGTTGCTGCTAGCTATTTATTATTTTCTCTTAGTTATTTTTTAATGAGGCAACTTTTATCATAAAGTACGATGTCCAATGAAATAAATTGTAGAGCATATTACAAAAAAGTTAATTTCATTAAAAATCAATAAATTCAGGTTAAAGTACAAGATGACTCTTAATAAATTTACCTTTTGATTTTTTGTGCAGCAAATTATTTTACGGAAGCAGAATCCTTATTAAAAAAAATAACGAGTGAGTGGCCAGATTACATTGATCAAAATTAATGATATGGTTTAGTTCAATATTTTTATTTTTGTTTTGTCTACTTACCTACACACAATTTAAAATGTTCTTCTTACCTTCTGCTGGGATCTCATAATTATTATTTTATTGTTGTCAGTGGGTTTGATACTTTGGTCCTGACCAAAACATTAAATTAACTAAGATTTTAAGTTATTTATTGCAACACCGGCAACTTTACGTCACCCGCGCGAAAATTAAATTTGTAAATTTTAGGACGCATCTATTATTTCACAATTGTAATGGAAAATAACCTGCTTGTAAAAAAGAATCATATCATTCAAATTAACAGCTCTCGCTCGTGACATTCCTTTTCTTTCAAATGGTACGTTTAGCTACACAATTACATAATTACGACTGATTAGAAAACTGTAGCAGTCATTATGGAGCATTCCATATTTTACAATAAATATTCTAGAAAGTGCACATGCATCAGCGCAGCAATGCTACCACCTGTTGCTATTCTCGATACGGGCCTTCTGAAGCTAGTTATTGATTTTCAGACTGGGCATGCTCGCGCGAACGTCAAAAGATAAGCTCGCCCACACAAAAATAAAATGTCCATGCAGCACGCAGTTGCTCGCTAAATAAATTATTACTTATGCATTTCGAGTGTTTCAACTTTCTCATCCGCGTGTGTTATGCGTGATTTTGTGTAGCATGGAGGAATTACTTCAGGATATTTTCAAGGAGGCCACAGGACCTAAGTTGAGCTCGCTGAGGAAGGCTTGTCAGGATGCTTTAGGTAAATGTAAAGCCTTAATACAAAATATCTATTTACTTTTGATTGTAAATATGTCCTTGGATAGAACAGTTTATAGATATACTTATATCTTCGTGAATGACTTAAGTAATAAAGCGCAGTTTGTTCCATAGTTATATATAAGTTCTATAATCAAGTAGCTATGTATACGATGCGACAAGCAACATACGGAACATTTTTTTGGACCTGAAACTAAGTTTTATACCTACATACAATATATAATATTCCTTTCATCCACTCAAAGGTTGACTGGAAGAGATCCCTTAAAGGGATAAGTCCGCCTTTGTGCATGTATCTCAGTGTTTGTCAATTGTATTTTGTCGTGTTTATTTTGCACAATAAAGAGTTTACATACATACATACATACATACATACATACATACACAAATCACGTCTATAGCCTACAAGGTAACGAGACCTAAAGGGCACGTTTAGCATGATTGTAGGTGTATAGGTGGAGAGGGGAATCAAAATAGTGATGGGTTGCTAGCCGCATTGCCTAGAACATGATTCCTAAGATTTTCGCCCATTCCCTTGATGGGGTTTTACCATCTGCGTGGGACGAGAAGCAACTGGAAGTTTTATAAATAGACTTTTACTTAATATTTAGCATGGGATGGGATAAATTGTTTGGTCAGTATCTACTATACCATTTTGTAGGTATTTATTTCCCTATTTATCGACTCAGCGGACATATCTCTTGCACGCTATTTGCCGTCTTAAATCATGATGTCATCCGTCATGAAAAGAAGCCTAGAGTAGAGTCAATATCAACACAGCATAGCATACTCATGACAATTTTCATACCCTGAAGCGGATACTCAACGGATTACTTTTCACCCATCTGTAACAGGCCTTTGATGACGAGGAACAGCTACTTGCAACAGGCAGATTTAGGTTTAAAGGTTTTACGAAAGAAGGCCACTACCTTTATTTTTGGTGAAGTTTCACGTAAGGCATACTCTAACTGGTACTATGCAGGACATCCGCTTCCAAGCTGCCCCAGGGACTCTCTAGCTAACTCTCAGTGGGTGCTTATATTCAGCAGCGGCGTTAGGGCCACTGACACCCCGGGCAGTAATATTTAGGCGCCCACTTAAGGACAGTATTGAGGGTACACAGCCGGTGAGCCAGGAGGCCGAGGCCCCAGACCTCAGCGCCCCCCAAATTTGGCGCCCCGGGCCGTCACCCCATCGCGCCCCCCCCCCCCTAACGCCGGCACTGCTTATATTGTCCGTTACAGAAGCACTATGCATACAAGAAAACAACGGGCGGCGGGCGGCGCACGAACTCCGGCGCGTGTGCCTGCTGCCGCTGCAGGTCGCGCTTGAGAGCAAACGGCCGCGACTTGTGCAGCTGGCACTGCAAGGCTTCCACGTATGTAGTCTAGACTTTTAAGTCCATCTTCCAGCTTTGATACTGGCCACAAACACAACACAAAAAATATCGGGATATCCCATTGACTTACAATAAACAACTAGACTCTCAGTCGCTAACAAAGGTTCCTCAAGAAACGTCCGAGTTGCTTTGTCTATGTGTTGTGTGTGCCAACACATCGACTTAGACAGATAACATTAACATATTCGTTCAAATTGACACCTTATTTCGTGGCAGTAATGTTTAATATCAATGGCGTAGGATCGTGAGAAGTAATGACAGGACGCCACGCGCTGGAAACCTGCCTGTCTCTTTTGTTCTCAATAGTAAGATTACGGTGCGAAAGAGACATATACATTGTTATCAAAGCGCGGTCGAAACACAACTGAACAATAGACGCGTGTTCAGACTTTTGCTTCGGACAGTTTTTGAGCGTGATTGGGAGTCTAGTTGTTTATTGTACGTCAATGGGATATCCGTATTTATTATACTTTAGCGTCCATGCCCCCGTAGTCTTCCAAAATAGTAACCTCACCGCACGTTCGAAACTACATACATCTGCTTAAAATTCAACTCGTATGTCCTACTAAAATTAGATTTTCTTTTTTCTGATAAAAGTTATCCACCTTTATCATTATTATGCTAGCTAGTAGATGTTACTTTAACTTTTACTATATTGTGTATAGATAAAATTTCGAAATTTATTTTCTAGAAAATCCTTCGTGACGACCGGTTCCACCGCGGCATCGAGCCAGAAGACGACTCGCTATGGATGCCATCACAACTCCTTTGTGCCACAGCTTCAGTCATGTACCACTTGCCGGATACTCAAGTATGTATTATACAAGAGGCATTACAGATGATCCCGGTTAAGTTAATCCAAGAACAGCTTCAAAACTCTATTCAAATTCATTTATTTTCAATAGTGTAGCCACACTGACATTTAATGATTCTTGAACTGGTGCCCCTAGTTCCATATTTGTTTCCCAAGAAATGTTTTAGAATCATGTCACCAATTTTTCGGTTTTTTCGGTTCCCACTTCCTCTAATCAGCACTCACACGCGAACCTTCGGTAAAAGAACGCTAATACATAAAGTACCCGCAGCTGAAGTCTTTTCAACGATAGGAGCGCCTGTCAATATGCTCCTACTATACATTAAAGACGGTTTGTCTGGTCTTTAGGTACAAATTTTCCGCATGTACCTGTCACTGGCATTGTCCCCACGGCGCACGCTGAACGGCCGTTTGTGCGTGTGGGCCTGCGGGCGCTGCGCAGAGGCAGCCGCCGCCGCGCCCCCCGTCGCCGCCGCCGCGCGCGCAGCCGCCGCCCAGGCGCTGAGAGCCTACTGTGCTCAGTTGGGTAAGTCAATGTTTTTGACTGTTTTGATGTGGCTAACTTTAAAAAAAATTAGAAATAATAATTGTTTCCGAACAACGGTCAGCAAGCTTTTTGAGTAAAATTTTATTGAAACTGAAATGAAACTATAGTAAAGAATAAGTAACCCACTGAGACTTTAAGCAATCGTATTATGTGTATGCTTGGTATTTTGTTTTAATTTTAAGGTACAGGTTGGTACTCCTCTTAGATAACTATTTCATCTCATTCTAAAGCTGATTCACCCTTTAAGGATATCCACAAAAGGTGTTTGATATAAATGGTTCCTCTTGATTTAAATCTATGTAATTTTGGCTTTTCCCTTCGTTCCAGATGAAGAGTGCCAAGAACTTCTGTCTGACGGATCTCCTCTGGACCGTAACCACATCGTAGCAGTCGGATGCTATAGCGAAGTCATACCAGTAATACAATACCTTTGCAGTAGACTCTCTGAAACACAGTTGTGAGTTTCAACATCATTATTATTTACTCAATTCCTATACCTACAAAAATGAACTCCTTCATCATTTTTTATTAAACTTATATTCTTTTACAGAATACCAAAACAGAATCCAGTGGCTCTTTTCTTCCTGGACTGTCTCTTGACTCTAATGTCCAGTCTATCAGAGAAAGTCAGCGGTAACTCTCATTTCATGACGTTCCTTTGGCAGAAGTTTTGTCCTTCGCTTATATCCTTCCTTGGGACTCCGAGAGTTGATAAGAATATTAAGTCGAGGTAGGAAACGTATTTCTATCACCAATCAGAGTCATACTACTATTCTTCTTGAGTACGAGTATTTACGAAAATGTTTATTTTAGGGAACACGAGGGTCATTTGGTGGATGACTCGGGCAGAGGCTCTGGTGCCTTGGTTTGTGCCCCAAGCTTCAACAGCAAACAAGCTAAAGCTATCTACAGGTAATTTTTTATTTCAACCAAATAACCAGTTTCACAACTGATCTACTACTATACAAACTATTAAAAGTCTCCGTTATCCGTGTTGTCATCAAAATTTTCTTCTACAGCATAGCCAATCAACTAGTCCGCCTGGTTGGATCGACATCCAACCTAAGACCGGTACTAGAAGCATTATACCACCGCATGCTGCTGTATCCCCCTATATCACACCGGGTAGAGCCACTGCGAAGCACAAGGGAATTACTTCAGAATCCGAAGAGACTATGTCAGCTGATCCTGCTACGGAAGGCAGAGATGGAACGACATAGTGATGACATGGCGATATTACGGCTGTAAGACCTATTAGTTTAGAATAATAATCGTATCAGCCTGATTTCCATGACTTGACTTCACTATATCGCGGAGATAGCAAGTGTCAGTCAAATCAAGTGTCATTTTTATAACATGCTTGCTTCTGGCCGCGACTTCATCTGCTTAGAATTATACATATAAGCCTTCCTCTTGAATCACTCTACCTATTAAAAAAAACCGCATCAAAATCCGTTGCGGAGTTTTAAAGATCTAAGCATACATAGGGACAGACAGACAGACAGATAGTGGTGATCAGAATCAAACGACTTGACTACTTCTCGTTCGCGATAAATGTTTAGTGTTTCATGGAAGAATTGCTGAACACTATAACATTAATCCAAAACTTTATGATATTACCAGAATAATGGACGGCATAGAAGAATGCGGACGCAGCGGCAACCCAGAAGTGGTTGCTGCTGCAGTGGAATGTGTGGTCTCACTCCTTGACGCTCTTGAGAAACTTTGCTCTGGAACCACGGAGTATCTCTCGCCTGATGTTGCCACGCTCATACTGAAGCACTGGCCAAGGCTGCAAGATGCAGACTACACGGGACCTTTGACATATCAGACTTTGGCTAGATTGCCCAGTCCCTACAGGTAAGTGGAATCACATGCTGGATACTTAAAATAACCTTTTCCTGACAGTTACTGGCTGTCTGCGAACTAGCCGTCACGACTACATATTTGTAAACTAGCCGTGTATGAGCAAAGATACTAAATTAACAATTGATAACAACTTTCATGCGTTTTTCATTGCTTTTTTAACAATTTCATATACATATGGATGTAAATTTTCTTTCAACAGAGATGTAGTTGCTGTCCTACAATGTAACGAGGAAAAGGACCATGACTCTTCAGGTACCTGCAATCCATACTTACGATACATTTAAGTACAATGATTATGATCATTACCTTTGCGCACTCTCTTACTAGCGAGCATAAACCATGAAACCAAGTTAATTAAATCAAAATGGGTAGCCGACTAACACTATGTTGATTCTTAATTGCAGACACTTCAGGCCCTGAGAACATGAGTTCAGGCAGTGACGCTGAAGCGGATTCTGATGCAGACAATGTGTTCCTACCCTCACGGGCCAATCATCCTAACATAACAACGGATATGGAAAACGATTCCCCCCACAAGAAGGCTAAAACTATACCGAAGACGCTTAATCTTGGCAGGTACTGAGAAAAGTCCTGTACTCTAATTCATGGGTTCCCGATCTATAAATAACATGAAGAATTAAGTTAAAACTGTTTACCTTTTTCTTCTAGGTGCACAGTAACAGAATGTAACGCTGACCTAGAGCGTCATAACGCGCGACAATTCGTGAAAACGCTACAAAATTCCTTGTTACCAAAACTGCTGAATTTGAGGACGTGTATTGAAGTTGACGAAGCGATGCAAGAGTTTGCATCAAAGTGTTGCCAACATAACGCGGCGCAGCCTCCCGCCACGTCCTGCATTATGAATGCTGACGGGGTATATCTTGCTACTTATGCTGCTCTGCTGCTTACTTTGCGACAACGACGTACAGAATACTATAGAGAGCCTAGCGTGAGTAATGCATTCTAGAAACTAAAATTCACCCAAGCAAAGCAAGGCAATTCCTCTGTGTCTCTGTGACACGATTTGTCCTAAGTTGATGATGTAGGTAATATTTTTTTTTATTTCAGAAGATTCAAGTGTCTCTGACAGAAGACGAATTTGTGGAGGAAGTGCAAGGCAGTGGCGTCTTAGTATATCTTTCAGCGACGTGGCTCCGCGAGCTTTACCAACAAGTCTTGGTCAATGATCTGCTGAAGGACGTTCCTGGCTCCGACCATCCATTGGTGCACTTGTTGTCAGGTACGTTTGTAAATGAGAAAGGACGCAAAATAAAAACACAGAATCCTGATTCATGGAACTGAGTCAAGTCTGCGAACGTCATATTCATCATGCGGGGGTTTAGGTAGGTACATTACTCCTACCTCTGACCATTTCACCACTCCTAGCAGTTTTCTATACTTATATAGCTTGTTAATATTTATTTATATTTGACCATCTTTCACAGATTTAGGTGGCTTGGACCAAAGCCCTGTGATGTCTGACTGGCAAAAGCTTAAAGAAGTATCTATGGTCTATAGCATCGTTAACGACTCTACACAACATCAAGCCAGTTTACGATGGGCAAGGAGGTATTATACCTAATAATATCAACAACTCTCTTTTATTATTAAAATAACTACTTTATTTCAGAACACTGTGTGTTTTCATTATTGCAGGATTTTGACGTGTATCTGGGATTCGATGGTAACAGTTCTCAGCGTACCTTTGACTGGATATAGGAACCGAAAACAGAAATTGAATGTAATAATTTCAAAGAAGATTAATACTTTCGGGAAGAGGAAAAGGATTGCTTGGGAAGGATTGACCATACAATGCCTGGAGGGGTTACATAAGGTACAGTTTTTTTTTATATTAGCCTATATTTATGTCCCACTACTGGACAAAGGCCTCCCCTCTCGACCTCCACACTCCCTATCCAGAGCTAGTAGTTACAGTAACGGTAGTAACAGTAGTAGTAGTTGACTAGTAGTAACAGTAGTAATTGGTTTTAATAGAAGCAGTAATTTACAGATAGTGAATATCCCTATGCCCAATTTTTGTCATCTAATTGCATCCTTAGCATAAGTTCAAATTTGGTAGGCACCAAATTACCCACCGAAAATCAGAACTACGAATCAAGAGCATTCAAATGTCCAATATTAATACAGTTATTTTGTTTTTATTTTTAGGCAGCAAGAGTAAGCAACACCCTGTGCTTACAAAACCGCTGCAGCAGTATCTTGGCACTACTGGCAAACTCCGCGATATCACAGCCGCCTAATGGAAAAATACTGGCTACTCACGCTCTGTCACTGGATATTCTTATAACAGGTTTTAAAACATTCTCAATGCCTTCGGTTTGTCTATTTTCTTACAGTTAAAAGCAAATCAATACGTCAAAGTGTGCAAGGCTAAACTAAAATCAGCCCCATGTTGGGCGCCACTTTAGTCCTTTGACTCTAATAAACATCATTAACTGTTGCAATTTCTTAAGGTGGTCTGGAACTTGGTGCCAAAGCACCGGAATGCTGGGAGCATATCTTTGCGGCCTGCCAGTATGTGTCCAGTTTCGAGCACTCGCTGTTTGGACAGCAAGGCAACAACGCTACTCCCATAGTAGCTATGCAGACTGGACGGAATAAGACTGTTTCTATACTGCAAGCTGATGCTAAATTGGGTTTGGATGGGCGGGACGACGAGACTTGGTAAGATTGGTTTTAAGTAATTTTGATGTTTGTCATTTAAAAGTTTACGTGGATGATTTAGTTATCTTTGCCATTCTGTTGTTACAGCGTGGACGTATTCAACTATTTACAGCCGATGCTAGAAAACAATCTAAGTAACGACATGTCTGTAGCGAAAATCGTTGAAACATGTCGACAGGAGGTAAACAATATTAAAGTCAAATTCCTACTAGGTAACTAGTTACTGGAAAATTCGTTTGGAAACTTGGTCACCTCGTACTACTACTTATTGATCGGTACATGATACTTGAATGGTTGTTTCAACTATGTTGGAAAGCGTATTGATTCTAACATCTGCGACCAGAAACCTTATTGTCTATCCCTCAATCTTTACCTTTTGGCAGAAAGCAGAGTGCATTAGACAATAAGGCCTCGGATCACAGTGGAGCTACACAAATAGCTTACATGTAGCATCACCTCCTTCCCTCTCTGTGCAACGTTTGCGTTAACGCCATCGTTTCTCGCGTCTAGGGCGGCAATTTAATATCGGGCGCGGGTGCAGCCCGAGTGTGCTGCGCGTTGTCTGCGGCCGGCGACGCCCTGTTCACTCGCCTCGCTGCAACCACGACGCTGCCAGCTCTCAAAGCAGCCCTACAGAGGCTCGTGGCGCATCACCACAGGCTGGTATGTATACAGATTGTGTTCATAATAAAAGTATTTTAGTAGGTGGTTTAAAAAAACTTTAAACGTTAGTTAAAACGGCGTTCTTCGACATAATAAACAGTAAACGTTTACCAATTTTATACCTCATCTCTGTGAATTAATGCGGTTTATCTGATGATTAGTAAACCTGCTCACGCTATTTACGCCTTATAATCTTGTTTTAACTGCTTTACATGCCTCTTTATTTATACACAGTACCAGCACATCACTACTGGAAATGCAGCAGTGTTATAATAGATAGAAGCAATAATGGGATTCATAGTAAAAAACCATGACACGTAATTGGCAACCGCATATAACGATCATCGATTTCTTTCATTAACCTTTTTCATTTCAGCTATTCTCCAGCTGGGATCAAGACGTGGCCAACAACAACGCCCCCTGGTGGAGACGTGGCAGGCATTCGGGCTCGAACGGCGGCGGCGAAGCAGCGCGGGCGCTGTGCCGAGCTGGCGACGTCGCCTTGCGATGCTTACGAGCTGCCAGGCCGCTGGCTCACCGGATGTCTATATGGACTGTTGTGGGGCCACACTTCATGCAGGTGCGAGCTGACAACGTCTTCTAAGTTACTTTTACTCTCGAGAAACCACACATATATTTAATTGAAAGGCAGTAGATATGTCCTGAACATCACAAGTCCTGAACTCTACAGCTATGAAGATACGACACTCCTGGCAGATAATTTATTAAGCAATATCATTCTATTTTTTTATTTCACCCCTAGTGAAAAAATTGAGCTTGCTGGTTGAAATAAAAACGTTAACTCATAATTCATCCCGTAACAAAGAATGAATCTGAAGGAACAGTTTCTAGATTCAAATTTGTATAATATAACTCTTTTTTTTTTCAGGCTGCATGCCATAAGGACATTCAGATCTCAAGTCTAGCGATTCAGTGCCTTCATGACTGCGCTACAGCGTTGTTGAATCAGCAAGTAGAGCTGCCCCATTTCCACTTCAACGAGGCTCTGTTGAAGCCGTTCGAGAACCTATTGTGCTTGGAGCTGTGCGATGACGATATTCAGGTAACCAAAACTTTTGTTTGTTAGTTCCTTAAACTATGCAACTGTTTTATTAAAAACATATGATTTTTTTACGTTTCAGGAGCAAATAATATCCTGCATTTGTGAATTTGTCGAGACAAATAGAATGGAGATTCGATCAGGCTGGCGACCACTTTTCAATACCCTTCGAGCCGCCAACAACTCCAACCAATACTCCGCTATACTCGAGATTTTCAAGGTGTTTCTGAATACAGACAACACTTTAGTCTTCGCTAATGCTGCTTTAGACTGCATCCTATGCCTCCTTAGCCATATCAAAGGCCTCCATTATGACGAAACACAAGCCACTGAAGTTAAACAAAAGAAAAACACAACTCAAACGCAAATCAAACCGAGTTTAAGCCTCAAATTCTCAAAGAACAGCAAATTTATTCCACTTAGCGAGGAGAAATCAGAAAAGGTTATAGTGGATATGTGTAAAGAGGCGCTCTACCATTTAGAAAGTTGTGCCGACATCCTGACGATGATGTACAATATGCCCAAGTGCCCAATTTTTAATACTGGAAACAGAATTAAAGGAGACATGCCTCTAGCTGTGGTCGACCCTATTATTCCTAGCAATTCTCTTGATATCACCAAGTATATTTCGAACGAACATTGCGCAGAAGATTTAATTTCCTACAGGAAATTATCCACCAGCCTTCCGCCTTCAAATACTACTAACAACTGCCTATTGAAGCTCGATAAGCCTAGTAATATACTGAAGGTGTGGTACGTGTTGATTGAAGGGCTGATATCAGCTACGGTTGTATGCTCGAAGAAGAATCAGCCTGCGGCCATGGAAACCCTGTTTAAACTGTTAAGAAATACTATTGAAGTTCCTGGAACACATTTTGGTTTACACTGTTTAAACCACTTGCTTTTGCCAACTGTACAAAATTGGCTTCGACAAATCGCAAACGTCAGTACACATTGGGACGGCGTCATGCCCAACTTCAAACAGTGCTGTGGAATGACTACAGATACTATTGTTGTATACTTGCATCATTTACAACAGATTAACGTTGAAAGGTCAACAACAGATGGTAATCCTGATGAGGAAATAGAGCCGATCGAAAACACAGAGGCTACGTTTGCTCTTAAACAAATCTTGCTCATTTTGGTTGAGTGTATTGCTCAACCTCAGGAACCGATAGCTAGACTGGGAGCGTCATGCATCAGGCACATCATATTAACGTCTGGACACTTGCTGACTGATAATCAGTGGGAGATCGTATGCACAAGCCTTCATAGAGCCTGCAACGTATGCCTAACCCCTTTGAAGCAACTGACTTACGCATTCCAAGAAAACTCCAATAGCTTTTACGGGGATCTAGCTATGGTGAAAGTGGCTGCAAGACGGGACTGTTCAGTGAACGACAATGTCAGATTACATGCCATGGCTCAACAAGTATTTCTGAATGAGCAGTTGAGGGGAGACGGTCATGCAAAGCTGACTCCAAAAAATTCTTCCAATAACTTGATGCTTATTGATGACAGGAGTTACATCTTTCTTATTTATCTTCAAGAATCTGCTAATTCTTTGAACCCAGAATTTTACACGGTTAGAATTCCTCATAGAGGTCTGGTAGTTGGTTTGTTAGCTCATCAGATTTTAGTACAGATAATAGCTACGGTGCTCATTCAGGCTTCCTCTGATGTCTTCCGGGGCATCAACAGTATCCTGCTAGAAAGTTTTAAAGCAGGTTCGAATATTTGTAATTACAAATTCTTCTTGAACTGTGATAACACGGATTTGCTACTAAAAAGTTTAGAGTTGTCGTATGTAAGAGCAATGCAGTTTGACTCCCGACCGGGATTGAAGTTCCTAGTACAGAAAGTTTCTAACCTCGACTACGCCGCTAATCTCTACAAGCAAACAACTTCTTCGTGGCTTATAAAAATAATAGCTCTGACAGAGATATTTTTCAGTGGTGTTCATAGATTCAAATTAAAACCTGCAGATGTTTCTATAATTCTTCAAAGTTATACGACATCTCTGAATCTCACTCTTGAATATGATCGGTTTATAATCAAAATATTTGATCTCAAAGCCACATGGGAACTCTTATGCAACA
This sequence comes from Pandemis cinnamomeana, assembly GCA_932294345.1. Classification (NCBI taxonomy): domain Eukaryota; kingdom Metazoa; phylum Arthropoda; class Insecta; order Lepidoptera; family Tortricidae; genus Pandemis; species Pandemis cinnamomeana. Next base: position 4,796,164 of record OW028715.1, on the reverse strand, counting down.
ATTACGTAAAACATTTGATAAATGTGTCGGATTTTGATGAACCGGAAATAAAAGACAGGGCCTCTTGTAGTTCAGTTGAGACAGATTCTTCAAATCCCTATGATGAATACTATGCACAGAATGCAACCGAATCAACAGAACCTGCTAAAAAAGAAAATTTGAACGAGAAGTCGGATAGTAATAACCCAGATCTTTGCAGTGAAAAACCAAGACCGTTTACGTTTGCAGACTTTAAAATAAACAGTGTAACTGTTGAAGCCACAGAAATGACAAATAGTGAAGAAATCACAGAAGTGACTGAGAATGAAACAGTCAACGAATCTGATACAGAAGTTGATAAGAAGTCAGAACGATCTGATTCCGATGAAGTAGTGCCTAAAAGAGTAAGGATAAGAGAAAATGAATGCAGTTCAGCCAGTGAAAAGAAATTAAGCGTCTCTGATACGCTTGATAATAATTTGAATACGCGCAAAGTGAATATTAGTATTTGTGATGGACCGGCATATGATAAAAACAAACCAGTGGAACCTATTATTCCGCCTCAACCCGTGCCGCCTGAGATTGAACAACAAAGAGCATTGAGTATAAGCAAGGTGAGAAGTAGGAGGAAATTTAATAAAATTGATGATTATTATGATGATATGATGATGATGATGATGATTAAATCGTAACAACTACGCCTGTAATCTAGTTTAGGATTTACTAGTCATATTTAAAAATCTTGTAAAACGTTAATCCCACAATGAGGGCCAACTAAGTGTTATCCTTTCTTTCTCCAGGACACAGAAGTTCAGCGGCATTGTTTCCAGAACATCCTAATAGCATATTTGGAATTGATTTTAACGTTCCCCCTGGAAAGGTTCCATCTAATCAACCCAGTGCTGCAGAGTGGCTTCGCTCAGCTCGCCAAAACGGTCACGGACCCCCAACTACTCGACAGAATCAATATATTTTTTGATAAAAAAGACTTAACCGAATTAAATTATAAGTAAGTATCAATTATTGTGATATATAAATTCACATTTTAAACTTATATTCCTCGATTGTTCAGTGTTATGTGCGAAATAAAATTATACTGCATTACGATGTTTTTTAATGTAAAATGAAATAGTATTTCTTTTTAAGTATTATTTTAATAGTCTTTTGAGCTTTAAGCACTAAAATATAATTCTCTTACGTCATAATATGCATTTTCAATAACACCTAATTATTTTTACATTACAGGACACTTTTGGTTCCGTTACTCATACATAGGTACATACATATATTTGTCTTTTGTATAAAATGCTTAGGTGTGTCAGTCTATCGCGTTTAAAGTAGGTAGGTCAACGTACAAACAAAATGGCACTATGAACTCACAATAATCACAAAACGTGGTATAGAAAGAAACAGATCAAAAATATGCTCTCATACAATGTCTGATAGTTTTATAAACAAATAAGTAATCTCTCGTAATGGCACTAATATTTGGTGTAATCCTTTTTTATATTTACAGCTAAGTACATATTTACAACTAGTTTACAATAAGAAGTTTAGTTCTTATCTTAAAACAAAAATACTTACAAACGATAACGTCACTGTAACTATGGATACGCCTAAACTCCCTGCTCCCTTCGTTGGATACGTATGAACAGTCAACGCGTACGACAACGCACTTAGACCTAAATCACTTGATATTAACGGGCTCTCCCGGTTAACAAGTTCAGCTAACTTCTCGGCTTCTAAAACACACACACGCAACTGTAGATCAGTAGGATGATCCAATATTGTCTCTACGGTGACAAATATCTCCATTTCAATGGTCAGGTATCCTCTTAAAGCACATTCGGCAATCTTGACTTGTCTTTCCAAAGCGCTAAGGACATTCTTCAGATTTATTACCGAAGACGAAATGTTGGTTCCGTATAAGGCTCTATCAATTTGTTTCTTCGAATATAGTATTCTTAGAGCTCCTCCGCATTTTGGGCAACACGCACCAGGTGCCGTGAAGCCCAGGCAGTTTGCTTTTCTTAATGGAGGACAGATTATTCTGTCAACTTGGCATTTAGGTTCCATGAGATCCGAGATAGGTCCGACAGCCAGGCAGGGACCACGGTAGTCGACGCTCACGTACTCAGACCATGCCGCACATTCAGAAACGTAGGTTATTCCGTTGATCCCACAAACAGATCCGACCTGTAACAGTATACTATTTGAAGACTAGAACACTATTTAAGTATTTGTCATATGAATCCTGCAGACTGGCTTACCTTAGAGCAACGTTCTAGACATTGTCCCCAATAAGCGTATTTGCTGCCGCTCATGACTAGATGACATGGATTGACATGAGTGCGACCGTCCGTGTCGCAAACAGGCATCGGGGGCTGAGAGTTGCAGCTGCTTGTATTCACTGTTGGAAGAGATACATAGGTATTAATAGGTACGCTGTGTAAGGGTACAAAGTCACCTTTACTTTTGATCCAAATAGGACACCTTTACGTGGAATACTTTTACGTACCTATTTGATTAATAGGTACTAGTTCGCACGCATAGAGGAATTAACAAATTTAATTTGCATGACATCGGGAGCATTCCTCTAATGGTTCATAATACATACATACATCACGTCACATCACATAAATATTACGTCTATATCCCTTACGGGGTAGACAGAGCCAAAGGTAACAAAACCTTAAGGCCATAATTCATAATTCTCACCTAAATTCGTGTAGGTAAATACCCCAACGATGTAAACTGCACTTTTACAGTAGGATTTGATTTCCAGAGTTCTATAGACCAAGCTATACAAGCGGATCTCGGGTGGCCCTCAAAAATTAGAAAATGCCAAGAAAAACCAACAATTAGGGTATAAGGTAGCGTAATATAGGGTAGCGTAAGTAGTAAGTAACGCCAGCCAGCTGAGTTGGTTTCCAATTATATTTTTTTATTTTTCTACATGTGTCATGGTCTGAATATCTTAGGGAATTGCTCCAAACCCTTACCACAAACATGTTGCGGGCAGCTAGCCTGCAGGCGGGACAGGCAGACGTTGCGCGCCGGCAGGCAGGCGTGGCGGCGGCCGCAGGCTGCGCCGGCGCAGGGGGAGCGGAGCCCGAACTCGATCTCACCGTCGGTGGCGCCCGCACATCTGTAATAGGAGTAGGACTGTTCGTTAGGTTTATACTTGTATAGTCAATGAATTTAACACCCCACCCACCATGGAACGTTTTTATAGTAAACGCGTAACGATTTCCCTTGTTAAGTAATGCTATGTCACTATGATGTTTTATGTGAAAAGGTTCCATGGTGGGTAGGGAATTACATTCCTTGATGTACCTCTACTATGCAGAAACTTAACCCTGAGACATTTCGTTCCCAAAAGCAAGTAAAAGTTTGATCAATTAACTTTTTTGAAGATGTCAAGTTAGATCAAAGACTGCAGTCCAGATGTAGCGAATAAAGCTTTCCCATGACATTCCGTTGAATTATATCCGGTTTTCAACTTTGATGACATGTTATTAAAGTTGCGTATACAATGCAGTTGTCAGATTAAATTGTTTTATAAATAAGAACGTTTTATTCAAACGTCGTTAAAGTTGAAAACCGCGTGGAATTCAACGAAACGTCATGGGAAAGCTTTATTCTCTTTGATAACAGTTACTAGAAGTCCTGTAGCAGCAATATAAATAAAACATAAAACAAAATATAGGTATATTTCTTGGCGAGGCAAGTATTGTGGTATACCGGGAGCCAAAGGGATGATGTCAGTAACAGCGCCAGACTGCTGCTCGTTAACCCGACGGGTACACACACGCATGCGTGTGTACTCCTCGTTATATTGTCTATGCATGGGCGTACCCAGGTTCTGGGCCAGGGGGGGGCTAATCAGATTTTTTATAAGCTAGGTGCTTAAAAAAAATTAAATTAAAATAGATAAAATGCGTTTATTAATATTTATGTACAATAAAAGTACTAGATAAGATACATAATTAGTAGGGACGTCAACATTATCCAGGGGGGGGCAGCTGCCCCCCCCTGCCCCACCCTGCGTACGCCCATCTATGCTCCTCTAATCCTACGCGTATTTTTGGGTACCCCCGTAATCCTCGTGTAATAGGCAACAATGTTACTTGGCGAGACAGGCGTTGGGGTAGCGGCGGCCGGGCGAGGCGACGGGCAGGTGGTGCGGCGGGCAGTTGCACGGCAGCCCCGTCAGCAGCGCCGCGCTGCCGCACGCGCGCCGCGCGCACACGCGCTCGCCCGACACGCATGCGCACGCGTTGCACTCCATGTAGTACTTTTCACCTGGGGAGGGAGGTTACGGGGGTATATAGTAACAATTCTGCTAAACCAAAAGTTACGCAAAGCCAAGTACTGAGAGCTGGGGCGTTGTAGGTGCCTATCGGACTGGCCTATAGGCAAAGCACAGCTTAAACTAGGGCTGATACTGAGACTTGAAATCTAGCAGCCCTCGAGTATCACGGTCTCAGAGGTCACATAGGAGTAGATTTTTCGAAATTATCAGCATAGGGGACTAGTCGTGACTAACTCATAGACGCCCTATCCAAAGTACCCCTTAGTCCTGAAAAGGTGAAATTCTGTGAAGGTTCCCTTAATGATGTAGGCGAAGGATGGACTATACGGATATCTGCTGTAGAGATCCACAAATCAATAACTTCGTTGCAAAAATACAAGCTCGCACCGTCACCAAAAACTGAAAGACCTCTTACCATGCGTCATGGCCTTGTCATGGAGGCGACAGTTGTCAAGCGCGACGCAGGGCAGCGGCTGACAGCGCGCCAGCCCGCGTGCTGTACACTGGCACACCTTGAAGCAGGCCTTCTGCGTCGGGCTCGGCATCGGCACCCGAGCCCAAGACCCCAGCGGAACTAAGTATGGGCTGCCGTCACCTGTGGACCAGTCGTATTCGCCAATTCGACTTAAAATATCGCAATACGAGATAAAGATTCGATGGTTGGTAGATTCTTGTGCAAAATCAATCATACAACCATCACATTCGTTAATTCTTCTGCCAAGCTGTGTTTGGACTGCTCCGGAGTATCACAACCGGAGAAACTAGTTTTATTTGACACACGTATACCTTCTTGGCTGTACAGGTTGGCAACTCTTATAAAATTCTCTGGCGTTGGGACGATACCATTAGCTGATATATTATAGTGAGCAGCTGTACAAAGTTCCCCCATAGCTATACATAAAAACACCAAGAATTACGCTTCTGAAAAGGACGTTACTACCTGATTCGTAGGGTTAGTCTAGCGTCTTACCTAGCGGACACCCTTCGATGCAGGAGTACCGCGAACAAGCACCGACCTGAAGACAATTTCTGTTGACAACGCAAACTTGCGTCGCATTGCAGGTTGCACCCGTGCATGGAGATGTCACCGCCTCACGAGATGACAGCAATGCTGGTTCTGAACCTAATAAAAGGAAATGCACCATAAAAGGTCTATTTAACGTTGTTTATACGACTGTATGGAAACGTTTGGATCTTCTCTAGTCTTGCGTGATTTAATACCACCATAGAGAAATATTTACTAATAGTGAGCGCACTCCTTTGTCTGGCACCGCATAGTTGTCCTGTCTTGACGGACGAGTTACCTATCTATTTAGTATTCATTACGCTATCAATACCACCGTGCGAAAAAAACAAGTCTCTAATGAAAAATTACACACAAGGGAAACTAACTGAGCGCTAGTAATGAAGAATAATGTAAAATCGGATCCTGATAACACCTTTAGCCTGAGGAAAACTACATTAATCTCCTCGACTTCATGTCTAAACTTACTAGGCCCCATGTAGTCAGTGAGCGGCACGCAAGGCGCAGCTTTGTTTGGGGGTGCGAGGCGCGCGCAAAGCGCTGCGGCGGTCAGCTCGGGCGGCGCGCGCGACCACTCCACACACGACGACACGAGCCGCGCGCAGTCCTCCGCGCACAGCAGGCTCACGTGCCCCTGCCAAACAACGAATAGATCGACCACCAACGAAGCTTCGAGAACACCCTCATTATAGACTTTTATGATTTACTAACTTATTCCCGCGTCTTCCCCCCTCAATGGAAGAATGACAATGGATATTTCATAAGACTTTATGAATTCACTCAGAAGATCCATTCGTTGCGCAATGAGCTATTTTTCACTATTATGGAAGCATATGCTCATGTTCAGGTTTGATATTTCGATCCCCATATATAAACTCTTATTTCATGGAATGTAGAGGTATCTACGGAATGTTGAGCTAAAAATGTCTGAATACCAAACGTCGCCCGTTAGACAAATGAGTTTATGCTAAAAATACTATTACGGTCGTAATTTTGATCGAAACTGCACTATTGGTAATTTTCTGAAGAAAAGGACCTTGTAGATAACTTAAGAGGAAAAGCCTTTATATTCCTGTCCTAAAGCAAAAACAATTGCATTGATTTGCTCACCTTAGCCGTGCAAGGTTTGACATGTAGAGCGCAAGCTACACTCTTCCATATGTCAGTCGGGCACTGAGACGAGTTCTTTAACGGTAGTCTCAGGCCTGACACTGTAACGTACCTAAGACATAAAAGAAAATATTAGTTCCGTAATTATGGAGTCCACATAACCAGCATAATGATGATTAAATAAGGTCAATTGGTCAATTCCTTACCCGCTATCTTTTTGTTCAGCTACTGCCAAATGAGCGTCAAGGTCAGCTTGAGCGGAACATGATCTGAATAGACTAGTGGGCCTATTGTTTAGCTGACTGCAGTACGTCAAACCGGCACAGCCTAGAGAACATGGCGCTTCCACTGAAAACAAAAATCACATATTAATACAAAACAGAGGTCGAGAATTACCTGAAATATTTTCTCAAATTGCTGAAGTACCAACCTTCTTCTATGCATTGCGTTAAGTCAGTTTCCTGTGGTTCACCCAAACATTCCGCGTAGAATTTCTGCCAGTTGTTCTGCCAATCCATATTGAAAGTATTGAAACACAGCCTGCGGCAGTTAATTGTTGTTGCCTGGGAAACCAGAGAAAGCAACCGAGTTAGTATTAATCGGACCCAGCAGAACTAGAAGAATTGCAAGTGTATTTTAAGAGACTGATAGTCTAGTTCAATGGTCAGCAACAGGCGGACCGCGGTCCGTTTGCGGACCGCGAAAGGTCGAATCTCGGACCGCGAAATATTGTAATGTATTTTATACCAAGTATCAATTAAAACATAGATAGGCGTATACCTTTATTAATTAAAATAATGTTTTTTTCTGGACCTCGTAAAATTTTTCCTACAGTATCCGGACCCCACCTAAAACTACTTGCCGACCCCTTCTAGTTCCTTGAAAGTTCCTTAGGCGCTGGGAAACGATTTGACACTGCTATAAGTACGTACCTTATTACAGCAATGTAGTTTAGCCACATCATGTGGGATGAGATCCTTGGTGTCGGGAGGCGCATCTTTTCTCAAGAAACATTGCCACAAGCCGTCGTGAATGGCCGGAGCGCCGCATTCCTGTGCCAGAGTTTCGGCAATTTCTTGTGAGTCTCCTGTGCGACGCAGAACTGATTCGCATTGAGTTCTACACTCTTGACTTGGTGATTCCTGACAGCATGGTAAATCTGAAAATGGATTTTCAAATGTCAGGTGCCCGTAGGTGCTATTAGATACAAGCAAACTAACAATACAAATCATTTTATTAACATTATGACATTTAGAGGTCTCCCTGGACTTAAGTATCCACATTTTTAAAGTGATTTGTGACTGCAAAAAGTTTAAAAGCACATGAATAGGTACAATATCCCACAATAGCTCACTGCGGACAAGTAAGTGGCTTTGTAGCAAAGGCACATTGTGTACAGAGGCTATAAGAAATACTGTATTTAATTGGTAAATGACAGTACTCACATTTTGAAGTGTCAGCGTGAACCGTTGATGCGGTAAGGTCACGCAGGCAGTGCATCAGTTGCGGCGACTGATCGCAGTCTTCGGCAGCGCGCTCCCGAGCGCCCAGCTCGACGTGAGCGGTGCCAATGCGCCACAGCACATGCTGGCATGCCTCATGGCAGCTCAGGGACTGCGTCTGTGCTAAAGGTGTGATGTCTGGTAAGGATTATGCCTTGAAGAAGTTGTATCTAGTGTCCTTGAACTCAAATTACAGATTGCAATAAACTCATGTACCTCTAAGTGGTAAGACAAAAACTGTGGTCGGCGACGATTTATTTATTATTCACGACGCTGAAAAGGTTTAGCAGCAAGCATTCGAAATAGTCGTATTGCTTTAATAAGTTTCTAATGCTGTTATACTTAATTGAGCTAAAAAATAAGATTGACCTAGGTGGATGTGATTCGGAAATGTGACACGATTTTCGCTGCCAGTAAGCTGGACTCGACATCACCGCTGATTAACACAGAATGTTACCATAGTGATGGGACCAAAGGAAAGTAGCTTGATACAACCAAAATGGAAAGAATTGAGAGGCTGTCCTCTGGTTCGTTGACTACAGCTACTCACCGCAACAGTGCTGCGCCTCTTGCTGCCGCTGCACGCAGCTGAAGAACGCGATCTCGTCAGAGCGGCGGCAGGCGGCCGCGAGGGCGCCCGCGCCGCCCGCCGTCGCGCAGGCCTGCCGGCACGGCGCCGCGCGCCCCAAAGCGCAGCACGCGCGACCCCACCACCCCGAACCGGACACCACCTCTGTCCAACCATATCTACACGTTACTAAACTGGGTATTCAATGTGGTAGTAAATTCTAGAATTGTGTCCCGATCACTTTCATCATTAAACTGCAAATATATCAAGACGCTCGCTATTTTCGAGTTTCCGAATACACCCGAATTAGAGACGGGTAAGTAGATGATGATGATGATGAAGTAGTTCATGAATGAACGAGTCAAATTATGTACTTCACTTGATGTCAGTATATCGTTCACTACTTAGTTTCACCTGCGATATTCGGTATTTATTTTATAACTGACAAGTAAAGTAAATTTAATAGACACCAGCCAGTGCAGTGTTAGATTCAAATCTCCTCGTCAAAAACTTTCTGAGTGACATGATAGGTACTATGCAATGCATAGATATCCAACCGAATAGGTACCATAAAATTATGATAACACTAAAACTAACCTTGAATCGTGTGGTTCATGCATATCCAAAACTCAATCTGCAAAGGAATTTAATAGATAGATCAATCAATAAATTAACGAGCCTTCCATTTCAAATGCCTCTTTTGTGCTGTTCGCATTATTTCAGCGTAACAGGATACCTCGGTAACCTTAAACCATCCCCAATTACAATACAATGCCAGTGGGCGGTTTATTGATGAATAAGATTCCATAGCCTTTAAATGGGATAGAAAAAAATCCCGATAAAGTGAGCGAGCGGTATCACCTTACTACAGCGCACGTGATGACATAAACCGAGATGAAATTAACTGTGATTAGCATTACAAACCGCCTTGATGTTATCAGGGGCTAAGATAAGAAGTTATTGCCGTCTTGGACGTTAGAAAAGTTCCAGCTACCGGTCTAAGCTCATTTATTTGATAAAAACGTTCATAATTTAGTAAGATAGAATCTTTACTCACGAGATGAGGTGCACAGAACTTGTAGATGTTTTGAATCCTCTCCTCCCGCATTGAAGAGTTTGACGCTATTTCAACCAGCGACATCTGAAACCAAGAAAGATTAATTAAAATTCAAAATTATGATTTGGCTTCATTTAAAGGTTGTTAACGATCGAAAATAGCTACCTAATTAGAGTCCTGAGAAAAAATAAATAAAAGTATGCGGAAAATATGTCCCTGATAATTACTTAGTTAAGTTTATTACAAAATAAGAATAAAAATACATAAGGTACTTGTATTACGATGTTTATATGATACCAAGACACTTCGAATAAACTATGATATTGTAGTAGACCCAAACCAGGAAACATCACTTGTAAGTTTACTGGCTTTCGACATTATCTCCTAAAATTTGTGTCAATGTACTAATAAAATAATTAGATCATACATAACTTCACTCAAACCACAGGATATTTAGAAACATGAATCGTAAAACTATTTGATTTTATGTATTTATTTGATATCAAACGAGTGAAAAGCACATTACGTGTCTTGAATTTAATAAATGCGGTCACCAACGCTTTTATTGCGTAAGCATCAGGGGTTAAATTTGAAGAGCATACGTGTCCCTATTTAATTGTTATATTATGAGAACGAGAGGGAGTAATAAAGCTGCGCTTGCGCCACTGCATGTTCTTAACTAGTGTTTCTAAACTATCGATAAACTCCGTAAAGATAACTAATTAAAAAGCTATGGGCCTAATAATCATACTAAATGAAGATGATGATGACGGTTACTAATACAATATTACTTGTCACAAAAGGTCATTTTAACATATTATATGTATATTATAAAATATTAGAACTAGACAAATGCACATAATAATAATGTGGCTACTAGCGAACAGTATGTAGCTAGTGAATAGTGAAAGTGAAATATTATTATTTTGCATTTTCAATACCTATCGGTAATATTGATTAGATAGTTATTTCGATACTGACGACAGTTCTTTGAATAGTCCTACCTAATTGCATGGATTATACGATCGTGGAATTAAAAAGCAACCGGATTCGCTGCGATACGTATCATTATTTCGTTATATGGATCGCGACATGGGTGGCTCACACAATAATATTGACTGTCTAATCTATGCCAAAATATCGAAGACTAATTTTATTATCGTTTTTCTATCGCCACTGCGCGCACTGAGCGGCAGCACTATTATAAACAAACACATGTTGCCGGGCTGTTATGGCTCTTCATTAGGTTTAAGGAATTAATTGACATCGCCGGCGCTACATTAACGATCGTCTCCCTTTTAAAATATCGTGTTACCGACACCGTATTGAGTTGTTTTATTTTAACATAATAACTTGGGACTTTATTACCTTAAGTTAAACCCGGAAGTGTTAGTCTCAGCATCTTCGCTTTCAACACACTGTTTCAAATTGAACGCTTCTAGCATTAGGTACTACAATAATTTTGACCTACCTAAGATCAGGTCGTTAACTATGGGCCTCACCAGAAGGCTCACGCCACTGAAAGAGCAATGGAGCGGACAATGCTCGGCGTATCGCTGCAAGATTATTTGATCAACATATCAGAAACGATGATATCCGCAGAAGAACAAAGGTGGCCATAGCCCGAAGAATTGCTGCACTCAACTGGCAATATGCAGGTCTCGTAGCTTGCAGGCCGGACGGCCGATAGAGCCGAAAGGTTCCCGATTGGCGACCAGTATCGCAAGATGGACACACAAGACCAACAGCAGGGCAGTACTTACATGTAATTAGTGTTGAAAATAGTATTAATATTAGAAAACACTTTTATCGTATACGGTTAGATGCGACAGTATCGTGCGGTTGTGAGTGCAGGCTATTATCGCATTTGTCGCACCCAAGGTGTTCGGAGCAAAAGGTTATCAGTGGCTCTGAGAACAACAATGATTGACGCAAGTGTCTGGCAATTGCCTTATATATAGCTACTAAAGTGTACATTTTAGTCAGTAGGAAACTGTATCTTCATAACAATAACCCAATAATTATAAATTGCATTAGGGAAAAGCGAGCTCTTCAAAAATTAATTTAAGTAGGTAATAGGTTAGTTGAAATAGGTACTTTTGCACTTTGTATACTTTGTACTTCAATAAGCTCATAGGCAAGGTTACATGAAGCAGTAAATTAAAACATTCACATAAATTTATAATTACTATCTAAGGTTGAAAAGCCATTTTATATTTCGGTACTACTTATATGTAGAGGCGATAACAGTTTTAGTTTTAGATGATACACGTTATCTTTTAATTACGAAATAAGGAGACAATCGAGCAACTGGGGTCATCTGGCAGAAAGTGAGCACAATTACCACCCACAATTACATTAGATATACCATTTTCCAAGGGATACGGGTCGTTTGAATGATTCATGCATGATCTATTAGCCTGTTAAAAAGTTTTTATAAAATTTCCATGCATACTAGGGGTCCCAGAGAAGCGAGCGTTATTATTTCAGGGGCCCGATTTTCGAAAGCACATAATGTGAAAATACCATTCGGAATTGGTGAAAAATTACAGCAAAGAACAAAATTACAGCTATCATTAATATTGTGAACTACACTCAAAAATATTCGAGCTGTAGTTTTGAAGATATAGGTAGTTATTAACCACTTTCGAGTGATGTGCTTTCAAAAATCAAGCCCAGGATCGTATTTGTTCTGTTTGTAAAATAACCAACTAATTTTGTGACGTTGTCTGAAGCTAAAAAAAAACAAATGGCCGAAAATCTTTGGAATCATGGTATAGGCGATGCGGCTAGCAACCCATCACTATTTGGATTCCCATTTCCACCTATATACACCCACAATGATGCTAAACGTGGCCTACACCTTAGGCTCTTGTCTCCCCGTAAGAGACGACCGTAAAGACGTGATTCATATATATTTTTATGTCTGAAGCTAACCAAATACCACCGAAATTCTTCAACTAATTCACAACCCAAACAATAGCGATGGTTTGTTAAATGTGTTTCTGCTAACTCGTTGCAAAGTTAACATAAGTGGACATGATTGCGCCGCCATGACAACAATTCGTAGTTGTACATGCGTGCTCACTCCAGAACAATGATCATTGTATACAAATCGGATGTAATTTAGATAGGTCTGATTCGGCCCACACCATCAACAATCTAGGCTTATTGTCTTCTCAAGTGTCTCGCCAATATCTGGCGCCTTAACTATTGTTCTATCAATAAGTTTCATAGTAGATACCAATTAAACACAGAATCGTACGTTCGCTGCAAATAAGTGTAGGTACTCGTTAATTAATTAATGCATTATACTTGTCGATTTCAAATCTCGAATCTCGATTTAGTGTTAAATCTGGTATCGTCTGGAATCTGGCATCGCGTAAAGCGCTGCGGGTGTCTATGGACAGTGGTGATCATTTACCATCAGGTGACCCACTAGTTCGTTTGTCAGGCCTATCTAACATAAAAAAAAGCTTGTCAGTTCCGTACATTTCGGTATATTAAATCGAGTTTAACACTAAATCGAATTTAACTTTTTCCAGCTAGATGGTCTTCAAAAATTAAATATAAAGTCACCTTGTTATAAAACCTATATAGGTACAATACAATACAAATACTCTTTATTGAACACCACAAATCAGTACAAAACAATACAGAAACAATGAACAAAGTAGACAATAGGCGGTCTTATCGCTTAATAGCGATCTCTTCCAGACAACCAACTTTTTTGTGCAAAAATTAAAACCGTCACAAGATTAGTCTATATTATAGTCTCTTTTAAATCTTGTAGAATTTGCATACCGCATAGTAGAACTAAACGACCAGTCAAAAATTCCTTTACTGTGTCATCTTTTATAATAATGACATGTCCTAAAATTTCTGTTAAGAAATAGACCTTGTCTTTACTGTAGCCCCTTTCCGTTGGTAAAAAAAACCTAAAGTCAACCCACTTCCGCCGCCGACTGGCTTGGCACTGAATTACCTTCTCGCGTTACAAATGAATTTCATTTACGTAATTTTCAGGACTGACGTACCTCACGCTCACGTTTATTAACTTGTTTATGAATAAAAAGGATACAGTCAAATCCGATCGAAACTGGGAATACGAATTAAGCTAACTAGCGCCCCGCCCCGACTTCACACGTGTGCAATATAGATACTAAACTTTTGAGTTAGACAGCGAATAGACAGGCGGACAGACGCCTCGGAGGACTTTGTTTTATGATATTATGTAGTGAAGATATAAATAAATCGTTATCGGAATTGCATAGTTTACGGGATGCTTATTGGGAAGAAAAAGTTTTATAATTATGGTATTGTTCATTAGTTATTAGAAAACAGTAAGCCTAGCAATAAGTAGTTGGTGGATAAAGAAGCCTCTCATTGCTAAGACTGAAGAAAACTGTAATTCAGCGATTAGCATAAAACTCAAGTTTAATCCATTAAAAGTTGCAGGAATCGCTTCTCCTAAGCTGTAATAAATCAGGATGTGCACGTAATTCCAATATTTCAAGCACTAAAGCGATTCTGGGAACGGCGGTCACAATGTGGCTAACGATTTCAATGCGAGGTGCTACGCTGCGACCGAAACGACTCGGTGTATTTTTAATGCATTCGCCTCAGGCATTCGAAAACATCGCTTGTTATTCAATCCGCGGCGACCGTTTGTCAATGGCGACAGAAAAGTTCTGTTGAATCATAAGCATAAAGAGCATAACGATAAAGAGGTGGTCGTATTAGCATGGAGACAATCGCGGGCGGGGGTCGTCACCAGCCATCATAGTTCACGTGTCCTGTCCCCGACGTGAACGGCATCCACCGCGCGTCTTTATGACAGAATTATTCGTAATGCCTCCTCGAAATGCGCGACACTCTTTTGTCGAACAATAAAATTCGTTTCGAATTAACATCGACGCATTCAAATTCGATTCTCAGATAATGACTGCATAATCGAAAGGTGACTCGAAAAGCGAAGGATTCGTTTTAATGAATATATAGGTACGATTCGCAAATCTTTGCGATATGTAAATGAAGTTCAAGAACCCAAGCAACTGTGACAAATTGAACTATTACGAGGAACCCGCTTCGACAATGAATCTATTAGGATTCGGATCGCACGCGTCTGTAACCATTTTGCATGTAAGAGGACCACGACCGGCGTAATAGTAATAGCTCTAATAAAATTTAATGTCTCCTCTGTGCATTCGGAAGTATTCAGCGCACGATCACATTTACAAGCAAGCACAGTTCACACATTGCTTTACCTCGGTGCAGCACCGCATTGTAACTTGTTTTACTGTGTCTCATGTCAACAATCGCTCACTCAATCTAAACTAAACTTCAACTCCATAACATACCAATAAAGTTAATTAACGCTCCGGATAACGGCCGCAACACTCGATAATGGAGTCAGCTGCCATTTCAGTGCTAATTAAAACACAAAGGGGGCTTTCAGTTGACAAAATAAAATGACGTTGAGAGCTCACCGTCGGCCGCCCTAAATAGTTTAGCAACTACCCGCCGTAATTATTGCAGGCTGACATGACAGCGTGGCAGCTTCATCCAGCGAGGGTTAGCGCAAGGATTATTTACGAAAGAAAAATTCCGTGTTGTCGTGTGCTGTCGTCTGCTCGTTACTATGAAGCGTTGTGGGGAAATAAATGTATTTCCTTGTCGTTTTGTTTTTGTGAATATGTACATCTGTTGCGAGGTAGGAGGTGGGCTGTAGCGAGCGACAGCCCTGCGTATAATTCCAGGCGCTCGGTATAGATGCGGTTCGGAAATAGCGCCGCGGGACGCCGAGCGGCAATCAAAGGACAGAATCAAATCGCTACTCCATCACCGCTTTGATGTTTCTTTGTGAATTTGTCTGAATGTCATTCCTCCCTTATTTCAATAGCAAAACACGTTTTATATTCGATTTAGCTGTCTTTGATTGTGTTAAGATTGCGGGTACATCTATCGTGAAAATGAAGAATTTGTTGGCTCGCTGCCGTTTTTTCAACGTTGACTCTGTTTTTGTCGCCTTTGTTCCTGACTGTGATTTAGCGTAGTTTCAAAACAATTTGTAAATATAGCATGGCGTGATTTATGCTTTGTTGTATTTATCTGATCGCTTACCCTTTGGGTAGAGTCGTGAGTCATCTTAAAAAAACAGTGTCGTAGCGTGGCATCTTAATTTAAAACTGTCGTCGTTTACGAGTGCTCCAGTCTTGTGATGAGGAGCAATAAAGATTGGGCAAAACGCTGGAGACATCAGCGCGGTGACAGCGGCGTGATTAACGAGCTGAAGAAATAACCCCTCCTCCTGCCCTCCCCTCCTCCGTGTTCCCGTTCAATCCCCTAAGCGATAACACTCTTCTCGGAATAGATAACATGGAATGATATTTTGTAAAGTACGCATTTCGCTAATGATGTTGTAAATTGTAGTTCTTCAGTCCGTCCACTCAATCAAGTCGCTATCTCAATCAATGAATTTAATTCAGCGCTTAACGCTTTTGTAAGTACCTAAAGCTGAAGCTACAACAACTTTCCCTAAAATTAAGCCAATGAGATGCCTTGTAAAGTAGGTGAGTGGACAAAAATAATGGTAATTCATGTTGAATTGAAGCATTTCCTTAAAAATAACCGTGAAAAACGAAAAGCATTATTATGATATCCGTCCCAATTATTGACCGTAGATATATTTACGGGACGACACCATCGCCGAGGTGTTCGAGGGACGGACGGTCGACATGAAAGGGTTCGAGACATATCTATTTTCAACCGCTTTGAACTTTCTGTGGCACATTTGTATGTTTGTTTGTTTTCGCAACTTGAAGGGAAAGTAACTTGAACTGGACGCGTATTTTTCTTTTACTTCATTTTTCTGTTTCACAAGTTATGATGAATCAAAAACTTTCTAGGAATAACTGAGACTTATTTCATTTTTATTTATTAAGTACTAGCTTCAGTAGTACTTCTAGTAGTCTTGAA
The DNA here is from genome assembly GCA_932294345.1 of Pandemis cinnamomeana. Taxonomy (NCBI): domain Eukaryota; kingdom Metazoa; phylum Arthropoda; class Insecta; order Lepidoptera; family Tortricidae; genus Pandemis; species Pandemis cinnamomeana. Next base: position 4,779,631 of record OW028715.1, on the reverse strand, counting down.
GCAAACGAAACCGCTTGTAGCGTTAATATTTAAACAGTATATTTCAAAATGCACTGCTGCAGAGGTGCTAAACTCTAGGAGGGAAAATACAGCACGTTAATGCTATAAAGTAGCAGTACTACGTAGCACTGAGATGGTTCGCGTGGAATCAGAAGATTGTGTAGAAATGCATAAAAGAGATAAATACACCCTACTATTCATTTCTATGGCGAGGAAATTAAACAGCAAATTGAAAATAAATGTTCATTAAAAACAAAACTTTCAACAACAACATAAATATTGCCAGCACAAAATAAAAACTATTTCGCTTGGTGAAGTATCGTGCACTAACATGCCACGTATCATAAGACAAGGCGTTGTTTAAACCGGCCTCACTTTGCCGTAACTTTTCCGTTGGTTCGGTTGTAGTCTGTTAAGCTGGCGAAGTATAAATATACATATAAGACTGTGAAAATATGTAGAGATACAGAAAGATAACAACCAAAACTCTGCGTGACCTATAACTGAAATTCTTTGAGCTACGTAGCATACTCCGCTACGCTACCTACGAGGCGTTACGGCCGCTAACTTAACTATAAACTTGAGTAAAATACCCAATAGAATAAGTATGAAATTGAAATTTCCCAGCGGCAGTGCTAAAGTTCGGCGTGAGGTAAAACGGTACTAAGCTGGCCGCGCGTGCCCGGCGTGGCAAGCCCGTGTAGGGTTGCCACAGCTAAATAACTATGTTACCTATATCCTAAGCCACTAGTGTATTCTAGAGTAAGTTGTGACACATACCTATAAGAGGGGTGCGAGTCGGGTTACCTCCACGTGTGATCAAGAGCTGCGGTTCTTTTTGGATCCGACAGGGGGGAGGGGGATCTTTGACCATTACCGTACAACGTTGCCGACATTTTGTCACAAGATTTTTTAAATATATTTTTTTACATTGACATTGGCGAAGTTGTCGTCGCAATAACGACTTGATACGCCACAAATAAGAAGAAGAAGAAGAAGACACATATAAGTTTTGTGAAAAGTACAATTTTAGTATAGGGTACTTCTTTGTACTGTTTTGTTACTGACAGTAATCAAACATTGTTAAATTTTCAAGTCAAACAGACCATCGGAAGTAGGTAAAAGTCTGTTTTTTTACAAGATTGGAGTAGATATAGTATTCTTTGTTACTTACAAGCGATAGTAATATCCTAATATAATATATTAAAGAGTGTTTTAATAATAAAAAGGTTTGACACGCATTCGCGTAAAGTTTTATAAGCATCTTGCAGCAGCGTGACTAGCTGAGCCTCTTAGTGTACTTTTTTAAATGCGAAAAATTGATTTCAACCGCCTTTTTTAAGTCGATTAAAATTCGCCTCGAACCCTTCGCGTAAACGTCTCAATGCTATTGTAGTCACGGTCATTTCGGTGAACCGTAAACTTATATCAATGAACAAATTAATTAAAATGATAAAAAATAGATCGCGTTCTACCTAGTTAGAAAAAATCCCAATACTAACTCCGTCACATACCAAATTACAAGCGGCATAAACCGATATACTTAAGACACAATCCCGCTATCCAGTATCCTTAAAAAAACTAGAAGTTCTCGTATTTACCACCGTTTTTTTGGTGTTTCCGGCAACCTTAACTCCGCAAGGATCGGCACCCCACACACGCCCGGGCCGCGCCGTGATTGTTGGCGGACAATCCCAAGGAAATGTCAAACGTGGTTACTCTAGCTGTGAATTCACGTGACGCGGGTGCGGTAATGTCGTTTGTGCTGGTGAAGATGTATTTTTGTAAAAGCTTGGTACAGTCGATCAAGAAATTCTTAAATTTTCTATATATATAAAATTTGGCTGAAAATTGGTAGGGAGGTAGCTTAGAACAAGGAGACGGACATAGGGTACTTTTTATCCCGATTTTCTCACGGGATTGGAAAATTCCGAAATGTTCTACTAATAAAGCTACAGACATTAAATTTAGCATGCGCCTTCACATTATTCCTTGATTAGTATAAAGATGCACTTACAAAGGAATTTTTCAAATTGAAGGCGGAACAAAGTTTGCCGGGTCAGCTAGTTTTTCATAAAACGGAAACACGCTATTTCAAATTAGAGTCAAAATATAACCGCTGGACCGATTTTTTATCAAAACTCTCTCTCTCTCTCTCTCTCTCTCTCTCTCTCTTTAAACTGAATTTCAAATAAAAACAGAATTATAAAAATCGGCTCACAACGACAAAGATGCCAACGAAATAGCACACGTCTTTAAAAAAGATGGCACAATAGTATTTCAAATATAAGGCGGGTCTAAACATTTTGAAGTCATAAATCCGCTTTTACTGAGACACTAGAAAAAATATGTGTGCAAATCTAAAACCGCTGCTCTAACGAATCACATTTATCCAATTCGTTTCTCACCATATAATTTTAATAATCTCAATTGCCATCCACAAAGTCCTTTGAAGTCTAAATCAGACGCAATGTGTGACCTATTTTTTCGCAGCCACATTGAAACACCACATGTATGGCGTAGATTATGGAATAATTAGCATAGGCCAACGTTTGGTAACTAACAGATCAAAGGCACCGCTACTATGTTAAATCTCTTTGGATAGAGCCGACAGCCGCGTAAGGTGTACTGGCATCATAGCGTACTTAATCATTTTATTAGCAATGTACCTATATCATATCCGTATGGCAGAAATATAGGCTTACAGCTCAATTAGCCATTATTTTAACAGGTTATTCTGAAAATTACTCGGTAAGCAATATCGTGTACCTATCTTTTCTCTCGGGAAAAAACATTTATCTGGGTGCGTTAGGTTAGGTAATTAGTTAGTTAGGCTGGTAAGAGGCTAAAACACGAAGTTCACAAATCGATTCGTTCGTTCGATTTGACATTGATTGTTTTTTAAGAGCTTGACCCGTGATAGAAACCACTTGCCATGACATAAAATGTAGGGGTCGAAAATGGCCTGAATTGTTTCGAAAAAAAGGATGGTACGGCCGTGCCCCCAGATTATTTCAAATTATCAAAAATAAGAAAGTATTGCTAATTATATCTTTAATTTTATGGTCGTAAGCCCCCACAAGTTTATTTAGGTCTTCGCCAACGAACCCCGTACTAGTTAGTGCCTTTTCAAGATAGCTACCTAAACAATAATAACTTTAAATTATTCTAAATTCAAGCTTCTTTTTAATTGTGGTTGACAAATGTTTCTGTAATATATTGGTCGATGCTCAAAATGTACGGCGGACGTCAGAAGGGTGACCTAAATTTGAATCAAAAATTGTGATAAAACAAACTCTAAAAGAAGGGTTCAACCAAACTAACCCTTACCTCCGGCTGAAATATCCCAGATCATGCAAAGCCACATTGTACAAAATAAATACCGACAATACAGGTATCGTACATATTGATAAGTATTAGATACAAGCACAAATCTATTACGTACAATGCAATTACAACACTGCTGAAACATTTGCTGTAATAGTGTCATGATTGCAAACAATTTGTTCCTCGCAGCCCATCGCTGTCTCGCCGCGGCCGATACATCACCGACACTCCATAAATTGCTCCACGAGTCTGCAAGCAAGCTGCAAACGGCCTTCTAACAAGTTGTTTACAGACATAAGTCTCACTATAACGCATAACTCCGTCCGCATTTTCGAATCACGATGTACCACGGTACACCGCTATCAATCTGACCGATTTCCCTACCTATTTTCGTACCCAATAGAATTATATTATTTATCCAGCAATAGGAACACGAACGTAGTAACGATGCGGCTACAAAGTAGTGCACATTTCAGGAAAACCCTGTTGTAAATTGACTTTATATCTAGTGTCATTACCCTGTCCACCCCGAGCCAGCGACGAGGCGGACGCTGTCATTAAGTCATTATGGTAGCCGTCGCTGCCCTGTCATCCAAGCACAGGTCGACGTCGCCAATTACTACACGCCACAAACAATACGCGAACGAACATTTCCCTGTCTAATTACACATCAATCTATTCTTAATTACAACCCTACTCATAAAACACGTGTTTACTTTCATTGGTGAAATTATTTCCTCAAAGGGCCAGCACAATGAGTTAAATACGGTTAATGGTAGGTTTAACAAGGAGCCACTTTATTTAGATTGTCTCCGACTTGCTCTGGTGACGCACGGTTAGGGGAGTTTGTGTATTGAAATATTGGAATTCATAAATAGTCACAACGTTAACTAATGGACAAATCAAATATGTATTCAGGAACAAAACAAGTAACTTAAAGCTTTATCAGACATTTTTCAAATAGACCTCATAATTTGAAATGGACGCTAATTTTAGAAATCTTAATTAGCTCTTTTATTTACTTGGAAAACTGAGCAATGTAATCAAAGTAACCTAAACGTAAGTTTTGAAGAAAGTATCGGAGTAGGCGTGTTACTTATTCAAGCTGTGTCCCGCGCAGAGGAAGCGGCCGTCACGCGGTGTCCTAACGAGACGGAATTAAATAAGGATGTATTAGTCCAACTGCCTCTCCTCTCTACACGTTCTAATCATTCGCTTTATTCACTGGAAGCGCGTTCTCGGAACGCGTTCCAGCGCCGTCACTCTGTGACGTGATTTTTGATTAGAAGCGACGCGACGACTCGAATAATTTCACAAAATAGGTACCAACGAATTCCAATAACAGGAAGAGCGTGAAACTCATATCTTATTTCGAATACGTCAACAAAAGATCTCGTATTTGTTTTAGTAACACTACATCAAAGGGTAACGATCCCCAAATAAAATCAAAGAGCTTTGAATCTACGGTATGATCCGTTACTAGCCTGCCAAATACGAGAACAAAATGTGGAGACCTTACGGGTGAGGGCGACGATGGAAATATCCGAGCGTGAACTTTACGGAAGCAATAAATCCAATTAATTAGTCAATTTAGCTTTCCAGTGAAAAGTTTGATTGGTAATCCTTAAAAGCAAATTTCTCAGAGCTGGATGTAATGGATCAGTGGTTTAACTGAACAATATCAACTAATCGACTATCTGTGGAACGACCAAATAAAATATTTTATATTAGAGTAGGTAGGTGTAACTTTATAAGATCAACTATTAGTACGAGGCCACGGTTACAGTGAGATAAAGTTATTTCACCGGGTGGTCAAAAATAGAACTAATCCTTTGCTCTATTAGTGTACATTTCTTCTTGTACCTATATTCCTAAAAGCGACAACGTCGCCGTAAGTTTGTGGCACTGTGCAAAGGGTTAATATTGCAGAATAATGTCAATGCGTGGACCTCCACCATAAATCATGAATCATGAAGTTAAGTACTAGATATCTATAGGCACCTATAGGTAAAAATGTACCTTTCGACCTTCATTGGATTTTGACAATTTGTGCTGTGCTAGAAGAGATGACGGCCTTTGTCATAGTAAAGAGATAGGGCGAGATGAAAAGCTACTTCACCTAGCTTTACTAACGTTTCAACCGGTATTAATACCCATCAAACTTTGATATATTGTTATTGGTACAAGCACACCGTACCTATGGTTTTATAAAATCCTTGCGCGTATTACTGACTGTTATAGCTATTTCAATTTTATATGAACTTGGGAGGACTTGTTTGGAATGGACCAGGGGCGCCGACTCCGTGGGTGCTCGGGGCTCGAGCACCCATGAGAAATAAACAGTGGGTGCCGAGCACCCCTGAGAATAGACATCACAAAACAGATCAGTAATCGCCTTTTAGGGATAGGTGTTTTTTCATTACCTGACGACCCGTTTTCGAGTCATCAAATAAGCATGAGCACCCACGAGGTTTTCTAAAAGTCGGCGCCCCTGGAATGGACTATCAGTACTTAAGATGTTATGTGGTTATGTCCTGATGTGATTGGCAGGACGTTTGTAATGGAATGCACCCAGCGTGAGTCGGTCACTTCGGGACACGGAGAAATGCGATGATCGATAACCTCGTAAAGGATTCCACGTATGTAAGTGCACATGTCGCCGCGCCATCGGCATATCGAGAATGACGATCGACGCGGAAATTCCGATCATTAAATTTTCAGTTTTCCAGGTTAATTACATTACATGAAATTGATAGCTACGGATATAAATTACATAAGCATTGCAGTTCATTTAAGTGGACTGTTTTCGTAGCTCAAAAATGGTGGGTACTTTTAAGCTAAGTGGATGTGTTTAGTATACTAAAATCACAGACTAAATATGGCACAATAAGTTTGGGAAATAATTGTACAACCGCAGTAATCATAGATTATTACAAATATATATTGATGAATGCAACACGTTTATTCGTCCTTTCATAAAACGGTCTCTCATTAAGTGCGATGCAGTTGCACCGAGGGTTTCGTATTTGTTTTTCCTATATATTCTAATATTAATAAATAATAGATAATTCTTTTTTATTGTGTTCTTCATTGCCATCACAAGGTTTGTATAGAACAAAAATTAAAAAAAGAAAAAGACTAAAACTATCGTCTTGCTTACCCTATACAGCGCGCGACTTGATTTCTATTATTTACGCACAATATTATAACATCCAAACATACATTCTACCACTCGTAATATTAGCTTTTTTATTGATATTACAGCTTACTTTTTCGCACACGCTGCGGCAGGTCCCCGTCGCCTTAGCGCAGCAGGCCGATATATCTGAAACAAAGGCAGACTTACAGCTGGCAGGAGATTTCATTGCACTCGCTAACATGACTGTCCTGTCACCACCGGCTGGACGCAATAAAGTGCCTGCGACATTACAGATTACGACGCTGTTTGATCTATTTTCACATAATTCAACCTTCTAGTGTTACAATCGGTGTTAGAGGGACATAAAGTTGCGATAGAGATAGATCGCCACCATATGGTTTCTCACCAAAAGGTGGTGGAGCCATTATATTGTCGTTTTTTTTGTACCGTATTAGAGTACTTAATTATATTTCAATTAAAATTTTACTGGCAAATAGTGTAAGAGGTTGACATTTACATCAATTTCATCTAGCTCCACTATTTAGATCCCAAAAAAAAAAATATATAAGGAGGGGAACCAAATAGGGCGCCTAGTGGACGTCACGGATTTCATGCGTTGCTTTTAAGTATGTAGAGCAAATGTTAAGATACATACCGATACATGTTACGAGGACAGAAAAATACTCAAATATATCTTATCTTATTGCTTAAGTCCTTCTAACGTCCTTAACAGCAATAGGCTTCGCCTGTATCGCCTTCGCCTTCATCAATTCGTCACCAATACCAAATTTTAACAACGGTATTTTATTCCACTCACTTGCAAAGCGATCTCTTTATAATAGGCACATACAAACAGCTTATAATTTAAATATGGGGATTAAGGAGAAAGTAGGCGGAATAGTTAGCGGACCTGTTTAATAGATTAGATCAGCCAATCCCCTAAAGGCCGATTTCGATGAAACTAAATTAAATCTCTCTTGTGATATGAGGATGAACCAAGAATAAATACTATTAGAAGCGAAACTCTTGTATGTAGGTCGTGCGAAATCGACGCGTAATTTTTATGTATCCATTAAAAAAAATTTAGACCGAATCGCCTATATGCTTGTCTCTTTCACTCTTTGTGCTACTTAATGGTGAATCAACGACCCGGGTGCCATAATTTTCATTGGTCATAATAATCGTTAGTCACAATTAAATTGTTTATAACACATAAAATCTTGCATTTTTCAGGAATTTTGGAAGAGTCATTAGAAAATAGTTGGTTAGGTTGGTTAGTTTACTATCCAAATCACAAATAAAATACTTATTGTTTCAGAAATAAAACGCTTTACGATTAACGAAAATTATGGCAAACCGTTCATTCGGAATTTGAATTTTATGGGACAAAATATAGACCCGCAACGACCACTAACCATCAGCCGAGCCACTTATCGTTTGATTTTGTTCCATGTGTCATAAAAATGCCCTAAAAGACCTGACCTTTTTACACTACGAAATACGTAACATAAATTTTGTATCGTGCCGAAACTAGTGCTCACACTAGATAATTGTCATTAAAATGAGAGTGAAAGGGATGGTGATACAAACTTTGAATTCGAATTTCGTACTCCAGTGTGTGTTCTGTGCGAAAGACGCCTCTGTTTCGCTTCTACTAGTCTTTATTCTTATACTTACTTCGTACTGTCATTAGCCAGTACAAGTTACCAAGGACCGGATCGCAACACATTCTATGAAGCTCAAGATTTACATTACAAATCTGTTAAAGTAATGTCTTTAAATTACGAAGTATGAACATAGATTATAAGGTTTCTAATAGAAACAGCACGATATTAACGAGCTACGGTGGTACTCGATTCGTGATAATTAGATACATACATATTAATAAAAGTACACTTAGTATGAAGAGTAACAACAGTGGTTTACTTTTTAACGACAGCCGTGGTATTCATCAGTCGTTGTAGAATTGGATTCGTACTAGCTGTTGCCCGCAACTTCGTCTGCATCGAATTCGTTTATCGCTATCCCGCAGGAATTAAGCAATTTTCCGGGATAAAAAGTAGCCTATGTATTATTCCAAACTATAATCTATCTATGTTCCAAATTTCTTCCAGATCTGTCCAGCCGTTCTGGCGTGAAAGAGTAACAAACATCCATCCATACTTACAAACTTTCGCGTTTATAATATTAGTATATCCATACATACCTCAACATTTTAAATGACAATTAAAACACTTTCCCTGTTCGCACCTAAACATGAGACTATGTTAATTCGACTTTTGCACCAATTTCGATCACCATCATATCAGCCCTAGGACGTTCATTGTTGGACATACGCCTCCCCCATTTGGATAGTGTCTAAAAAACCTGTGCTTTTTGTTTTGGGCAGAGTCGTAAAATGAAAGCATTACATTCTTTGGACAGTCAAGTAACATGCAACGAGTTAAGGACCGAATACGTTTAATTACATTACATTGACTTTACCGGCATAGTATTAAATATTCTACAGCACGGTCTAGCACGAGGGGCGCCAAAGCCAGCTGTGTCGCGCGCGAGATGGACGTCTTTTTAGGGTTCCGTACCTCAAAAGGAAAAAACGGAACCCTTATAGGATCACTTTGTTGTCCGTCTGTCCGTCCGTCCGTCTGTCAAGACCCTTTTTCTCAGGAACGCGTGGAGGTATGAAGCTGAAATTTAGGTATATCAATTACTCAGGTCTACTGTCCCTTGAAGCTGTGAAAAAATCAAACTTCTAAGCCAACGCAATCAAAAGATACAGCCGTTTATGCCGCAAATTTCCGCAAATTTTCAACTCTCAAGGGAATCAAAACCTACAAGGTAGTTCCCGTGAACGCAGAATCTTGAAATTTGGTATGAAGGTAGGTCTTATAGCACAGATTAAAGAATAATTGCGAAAACCGTAAATGTGTATGTATGTCTGTATATAGCAGTGACCAATATAAAGTAACCCCACACTGCGTACATTTTGCTTTGGAACAGGGCTCTGCTTACACTGGTTTTAGATATTTATAGATAATGATACGGAACCCTCGGTGCGCGAGTCCGACTCGCACTTGACCGGTTTTTTTTTACTGTTCAGAGAAATACAGCTCTCGCGCGCACTCGTGCTAGCCGTGCAATAATCATTTAGTTGTTCTCACCTTGTGAATTAGCATAAGCTATTGCAACAGCGATCACGATGAGCCTGGTCTTCCAACGCGCTTGCGCTGCGGGCCTGCTGCCTCCCCGCGCGCCCGCCGAGGGGAATCCCATCTTCATTTCCTTTTTTACTACGCCATCTGCAAGTAATTGGGGTTGTTATTAGATAAGGCAATTAATTAAGCCATTTTGAAATACCTAACATTTATTGAAGTGCAATTGAAAGATCTATACATATAATAAAATCGTTGAGACCAAAAAATCTGTACATTGAAGATTTAAAAAAAAAAATCGACCAGGGTGACTTAAAATCGGTAACTGAACATATTAAACCAATTTTTAAAATTTTTGTTTGTTTGTTTGTTTGACTGAGCATCACGTAAAAACTACTGAACGGATATTGTTGAAATGTTCACAAATCTATTTCAATAAATTCAGAATAGGATATAGGCTACAGAAATTTTGGATTTTTTTGGAAAAAGGGGGTGAAAAGGGGGGTTAAAGTTTGTATGAAAAAATAAAATTAGTTTGTTCTAGAATCATGAAACTCAGAATAAATACTAAGTAATAAAAATAAGGGAATACCTGTTTTAGCGTTTTTTTTTTAATCTTACCCAGAGACGCAAAAAAGAGGGTTTTGTGTTTAAAATTAATTAACTTCATACACCTATACAATAAAAACCAATGAAGTGTAACCTTTTAAAATTGCTACATAATACTTCCAATTTAATACAGGTAAATATAATTTCTCAGTTTTCTTGAAATTTAATTTTTGAGGTGAATACGCACTAAATAGCGGAACTCAAGAAAATCAGCTTTCCTCGGTATAAGTAGTTGGTAATAATTACAAACAAAATAAAACTACGAAGAAAATATACAGATACGAATGTATATACTCGTATAAGACATATAGCCGGAAAAGTGTGTCAATTGTGAAAAAACATTAATAAAATAATTACATGCTGTACAGGTATTTTTCAACGAAGACATTTTTGTCACACCTAAATCAACCTAAATTGGCGTCCTAAATTGTGTTCTTTACCTAACACCTAAAGTTCAATATGCAATACCGTTACTTTGTTTTTATTTATTGCGCCATTATTCACAACGCGTTCGGTTTTCGAACGCACTCTTATTTGAAAACCTGATATTATTATGAGGGCGGCGTGAAACGCTTGGCTGTATGTTCTTAGTACCTTCGCCTAAAAAAAGCAAAATCAAAAGGCGCGTTTACGCCTGCGCTACGAACATGTCAGAATTTTATTGTGAAAAAAGTTTATGCTTTTAGTATGAATTTGACAGCGAGCGAGCCTATACCGAATCGCATTAAGACATCATGGTAAGCCCTATAGGTAATTAATTTGTAGATAAAGATAATAAGTATCAATAATCTGTAGCTACCTACTTAAACCAAGAAAATAAATTAAAAAAGCTTCTGCTAGAAAAATTTGAGTCGCAAAATATTAATTATAACGGATTAGTAAATGAATTGTTAGTCGTAAGGTAAAAACAGGTAAACTTTTATGTATTATTTGATTAGAATAGATTTATTTTTTTAAATTAATCAGGGTACAAATATCGTTAAAGTGAGCGCAGTATTCGACAATAAGCGTCATAGTTTCGCGAAATTAATAGTAATGTAGAGGTAACTAATACTGTACTTAGCTTTTTTTGAATAAATAAACTATAAACAAGACTATAAATTAAACTATTTGTAAAATAAGGTAGGTATAAATAAATGTGATGAGTCATTAACCAGTTTACACCTGTTTTTTTTTCAAGATTCCGTGTCACAAATTATTATTTTTATGACGTAATTCTAAAAGCATAGTTTCGTACACACTTTCAGTGGTTCACGTGACGGAGTCATAATAATAATAATTTTGTGGATTTGAAAATACACGGAAATTAATTACTGGAAAAAAAAACTGGATACGACAAAATAGAAAAACAATACTGAAGAAGTTTTATCGGATGTGACAACCTAGAAAGAAAATACTGAAGAAGTTTTAACGGACGTGATAACATAGAAAGAAAATACTGAAGAAGTTTTATCGGATGTGACAACCTAGAAAGAAAATACTGAAGAAGTTTTAATGGATGTAATAAACATAGAAAGAAAATACTGAAGAAGTTTTATCGCATGTGACAACCTAGAAAGAAAATACTGAAGAAGTTTTAATGGATGTAATAACATAGAAAGAAAATACTGAAGAAGTTTTAATACTACGACTCGGAAATTAAAAACACTGATGACGAGGCGGTATGGTCTCAGACCTTAGCCTGTCCGAAAGGACAAACGAAACCAAAATAATAATAATAATAATAATTTTGATATCGAGAAAAGCCGTAAAGTATCACAAAAAACACACGCGGACGAAGTCGCGGGCAACAGCTAGTATTTGAATAAAATGTGTAGGTATATTTGTGTACAAAGCTCTATCCAAATAATTGAAGAAATGTATCGCAAACAAAATATACTATCGAATAGCGGCCCAAGAATTAACTTCTATCATAATATTAGTAAAAGCCGTATCGCCTACTTAATAAGAACTACCAATGTTCATACATACAGGTAGGCAAGTATGTACAGTCTATTCCTAGTTCTATGCAGATAGTGTTGAAAATTGGGCATTAGGTATATTAGAAAACCGACTGCCTAATTAAAATTGTATGTTCCATGACAGGAAAATAGGATTTTAAGATCATAATAATAATTAACCTAATTAGGTACGGGTTGTCAATCGGCAAGGTTAAATACATATAAACAACGTCCAACGGCAGCTGGTGGCGGCGATAACGGATTTCTAATCAATATATAATGTGGCTAATTATATCATCCGTATGCGAACTCCGTATCGCATCATAATATGTATATATAAACTGATATATTAGATATACATATATTCATCATTCTACTTAATACATAATAATCATAATCATCATCATCTCCAGCCTATTCAAAATTGTAAATTTTTCAAAAAATCCAAGGGCTCTTTTACATGTATTTTTGAAACTACCAGCGCATTCGGAAATACCATCATTTCCAAGAAGAAAGTGCAAGAAACTTGGCAGAAAGTCATTTACGTCACACTGCTGGGCACAGGCCTCCTCGCAGGATGAGAGGGCTTGGGCTATAGTTTCCTCGCGGGCCCACGGATTGGGAACTTCATACATGGTGCCACTAAATTGCTTCCCAGATGTGTGCTGGTGTCTTCGCGATGTTCTATTTCACCAAAAGCTCATGGTGAGCTGAGTTTTCGGAATGTACCTATGTGCAAAATTGAATATACGATTATTTGTAAAGTAAGCACGACGACCACAAACGGGCTCTACCTATACAATGACTGCTGATATTTAGTGTATTCCAGTACCTTTTATTAGGAAAGTATGAATGATATTGAATTATTTTTTAGGTCGATCGCCTTCATTGCTAAAATACTTTCATTGGTGTTGATGTCATCTGTATAAGGTCCATAATTCGCTAAAAATCTACGTGGGCAATGTTGGCTAAAAGTCCAGATTATTTTGCCCGCCCTCTTGATTGGTGATATGATAAAGAAAACTTCTACTAATTTTAGATTTTGATAAATCAGTGCATACACACGATCTCAGAGTTGCCACAGATACAGAAATGTGTCCGGGGTTTCATACAAAAAACTTGAAAAAATTCAGTTTTTGTCTAAAAAGTGGGCAAAGTTGGAGTGTTTGACGGTATTCTCCTACGAATCGTTGGGAATTTCTAATGGAATGCTAGCCAATTGGAAGGAACGCTGAAACTACCAGCGATCGGAACGACCAAGGTGTAACGAAAAACAATCGAAGCAAGAAAACGAAGATTGCAGTACAAATAATAAAAAGACGATCATGTGAAATATTCATTTGTTTTATTTAATCCACTGCGTTACCCAAGAGCCAGAGTATACTAATTATTATAAGTAGACCAAGCAGACGATATACAGTGAATACCCAAAAGACGCTAAGGCAATCCCATGCGCTTAAATCAACCCGTAATTATGTAGAGTCATTCGGGTCAAGAGCACGCACTTTTTTTTTGATGGCCTCCCAGACCTATAAAGAATTATATAATTGGCATGTTATGATATTAAATCTGTAGAATATTCAATAAATTTTCACTATTTAAGAAAATTTTCCATCAAGATTAATTAGTTTTAGCCCTACATAGGCTTAACTGGAAACTTTTCCAATGCGTACTCTTGACCCGATGTGTGGGTAAAATTACGCAAGTCTTAGGGTAAAGTTACGCACGCGGGGTAAACGTACGCAGTCATTCTGGTCAAGAGCACGCATTTTTTTTTGATGGCCTCCCAGACCTATAAAGAATTATATAATTGGCATGTTATGATATTAAATCTGTAGAATATTCAATAAATTTTCACTATTTAAGAAAATTTTCCATCAAGATTAATTAGTTTTAGCCCTACATAGGCTTAACTGAAAACTTTTCCAATGCGTACTCTTGACCCGATGTGTTCGCCTTCATTATTTGGTCATCTGAGATGAGGGTCCGCTGAGGGGCCTTCCTTATGTAATTTCTCGGCATTTTGGTGTATTCTGAAAGATTGAACAATTTTTGATATTTTTATTTCATTTGGGGTATAAGTACGCAACGGGGGTAACGTACGCGTGCGTACTATTAATCTCGTACTCTTACCCCAATCGGCAAATATACCAAATAATCAGTCACAAAACACACGTTAAATACTTTTTACGAATATGATAAACTTACATAAAAACTACATTAAATGAACAATAGAAATATAGTATACTTACTGGCACAGAGCTATCTATTTAACTACAGCACACTTTTCCGTGGCTCAAAAATTAAACGAAATAAGCGTGCTACAAGTATTCGGCGACGTGTCGCGACCAGTACTTAGATTGCGTCGGCGCGGCCCGTGGCTCCTAAACGGCGACAGTAGCGCCGCTCTGTTTTACAAACACAGACCTCGGCCCCCTCACCCCTGTCGGAGATCAGACCACCGCGTACTTTTACCCACCGCGTGCTGTTACCCCGAATGACTCTACATACATACACATACGCAAATCACGTCTTTTTCTCTTACGGGGTAGACAGAGCCTAAGATGGCAAGACCTAGGCCACGTTTAGCAAGATTGTGGGCGTATAGATGTCAAAAAATTTAATCAAAATAGTGATGGGTTACTAGGCGCATCGCCTACAACATGATTCCTACGATTTTCGCCCATTCCCTCGATGGGCTTTTACCGTCTGCGCGGGAAGAGAAGCAACTGGTACATTCTGTTTTTTCTTTGCTCCCAGACCGGCGTGGAAGTACTATGTAGCGCTACAATAAAGGCGAAGAGGGCGCGCGATTGCGAAACACATGTCGGCTGCGCTAAAATACGTAGTGTTCATGTTTCTGTACAAATTTAGAGCTAGATTAAGTATATGAAACAATGTGAAACTCTTCTCGTGTACGGCCATAACACGGTCCTCGTGCTATTGAATAGCAATTTTCGTAAATTTTCGCCACCCGCTCGACGCTGAATGGAATGCAATCTGCCTTTATGGCGCACGAGGTACAATTTACAACAGTTATAAAATTAAAGGTTAATATCATTTGGGGACCGTGGCGTGTCTATCTAGGTAACTAAGCGCTAGTCTAGTGTAAGTAGTACCACAGAATTATGCGGCTAAAGCCTAAAGTACCCATAGTCTGTCTTGTTCCCATGATAACAGTTTGGAAAAAAAGAGAAGCAAGCGTCTCCTGTTAATATAATAAGGAATAACTGTTATCTATAGACACTCGCAATAGCAAAGGCTTAAATAATCCTAATCCTACCCTCCACGCTAGAATATTAAAGTGCAAGGAATAAAGGCCTGACCACACCGGTGCGTAAAAGATGTTGACTGTGCTTTTACGCGACAAAATGTAAGAAAAAACGGTGAGAAAACGTGACGCCTACGACACGTCACCTGCGTATACACGGCGGTGTGGTCCCTCTTTAAACACTCGAAAATTGTCAGTCGTAGTCAATTATCAAAATGAGATTTTACTTTTCTTTACGACGCGATGAGATGACCGTTAGGCAATAGTTAAAAATATAACTGCTAGTTATCTGGAAGGATCTCGAAAAAGGTCATACCACCCTCAATAGTGTTAGTCATCAGGTCATCACAAGTTTCTATAGCGACATTATAGAACTACCGGACATTAAAGCTCTTTTGCATACGTCCCGCCCAGCCCGCCTCCCTGCATCCTACCTAACTTGACGCTACTGCACGCAAGCTACACGCATTAAGATAGCACAGGGTAGCTAAAAGCGCAACGTCAAATGAAAGTACTTACTCTAAAAGCTCTCGTTGATTATGCATACCCCGGAGAAAATTGCAAGCTCTAAATTGCACCTTTTTGAGGTGAAGAGCGCCACTTTGCACCTTAAAAGGGTGCAGTTGCCAAACAGTTTATAAAGTAACTCGAAATTTTCGTTGAAAATAGCGTCTGGTCGCAGTAGTGGGGTATTTATTGGCCATAAACATCTGTGCTATGGGCTAGGTCGCGTTCGCACAGGCGAAACTTTTTCAACAAATCACCAGCACGTCTAGCACGAGGTACACACGCGACGCGACTCGCGACTCGACAAATCTCTCCCGCGGCTGTCAATTATCTCGCTTTGCGTAGCACGATGTGACACCGCGACAAAACTTGTCGCCGCGAGTTGGTAAAGTCGCGGGCGAGATACCGGTGATGCCATGTGTATAAAAAATTTGGCCAAGTGTTTTATTCTTTCGTGACAACACCGAATCGGTAATAGTGCGACCCCATTTCGTTCGTTCTTTGAGTGAAGTTTTGCTCGATAAAAGACAAGTTTGTCTATGATCTGAAAGATTTTGTCAAAAATGTCAAAACAAATCAAATGACATGGCAGGCGCCGAGAGGGAAAACGTAAGTTATTTAAATTAAATTTCTCTTTTTAACGATATTCATGACTTACTTAAGACTTTATTATCATTTGGTATCATTAATTACTTACTTACTATGCTTCAGTTTGCTTCAAAAGCAATGAGTAATGATTTTATTGTACCCAAGTATTTGTGTTATGTTATGATGAAAACTAACGAAACTTATAAAATTTCAGAGTAAGAAGCGATTAAATTATTTGTAAACTACATGTCTGCGCTGCGACGAGCAACGACGCGGCACGGACATAGGCGCTGCCGCGCGTTACCCGCAGTACACAGCGCTCGGCTCGCGTATCGCCCCATATCACTGTGATAAATTGAAAATGATTGAAGATCTGCCAAAGACCCTCATGAGCCCCCGTAACGATCCGTTAACATCCACGATTGCGGTGACGTCCGGCGTTCAGCGTTTAAACGGAAAGCCAGAAATCGGACTGCTAGCACTAAGGCGCGCAAGCCAGCAACGCTCTGTATTCACTATGGCAGAAGCCAACGACGGACGATGCCCACCTGCCCGTTGACGCTAGCGCTTCGGGAGACGAGCACGCGAGCCCTTCGCCCCCGTACCACAGCAGAAGCCCGAAAGCAGAAAGAAAGAAGCCCCGGTAGGACCCTAGGGTGTCCTACTGACCGCCCGTGATGGTCACCACGCGAACCACCCTTCCGGAACCATTCCGCGGCCCTTAAGCTGAACCGCCCCTTCAGAGAACTAGAAAACCTGTAGAGTACCTACATCGTAAGCGTAACTGCGGCGTTGTAGCATACCAAGTGCAGATAGATTGTACGACGCCCTTCAGGCAACCGTGTATGTTGTTGCATGTAAATAAATCCTTTCAGTATTATAAATATAAACCGTTATTTACTTCATCTCTTGAAGCCTATCAGCCTGAGCTTACTCCCAACCCTCCCAGCTGGGTTCGATTCCCGGCCAAAAGCATAATGTCGGCGGGTCTCGCGGGTGCCCCGTCACGTGTCTGTAAATCTTTTGTCTGCCTTGCTCTAACTCACGTGACGCCAAAATTGTCTCCTTCCAAAGACCGAAGTGCAATCTTTATGGCCGGGTACTGTAAGGCGGTCCACTCGGTGCTCAAAAGCTGAATGCCTTGCCGAGTGAACCCGCCTTCAGCAACCTGCTAGCGGAGTCTGGGCCCGAAAAAAGTATTGCCTAGTGGAAGCATATAAGTATTATATTATACTACTATAGCTCGGGACTTCGTCTGTGTAGAATTATAAAATATATATAAACCTCCTTCTTGAATCACTTTTGTATAAAAAAAAATTCGTTGCGCAGTTTTAAAGATCTAAGGCTTATTAGATTCTAAGCATACATAGGAACAGAGACAGACAGACAGCGGAAAGCGACTTTGTAATACTATCTAGTGATATGTTCTGCATTTTATTGTGTAGGTACCTACGAGTACATTATAGTTGAATAAACATTCAAACAAAAAAATATTACTCGAGCTTATAAAAGTTTAACTTTCATCTCACTTTAGTAAAACTAGTTCCCATGCCAATTCCTGGGTTTAGGCTGCCAAGCGGACTTAAAATGCCGGCACAAACGCTAGAAACACGATGATGATCTTATTTAGTTGGATTGGAAGCCGCTTTATAAATTCCGTTGGTGGTGTTAGAAAAAATGGAGTATATCGGAGGTGTTTAGTAGTCGCCTAAACTTTTGTAAAATTTATCCAATACGGAGTAGACAGAGCCTAAGGCAACAAGACTTAAAGCCCACGTTTAGCATGAATGTGGGCGTATAGGTAGAAAGGGTAATCAAAATAGTGATGGCTAGCCGCATCGCCTACAAATAATATTCTGATCCCTACAATTTTCACTCATTCCCTCGATGGGCTCGATGGGTCTATTTTCTAGGTCTAATATTTAGAATAAAACTATTTAAAAAAATGGATTGTTACTTGTGAACATAATAGTGTTATTTTACGTATAAATGCTATTAATACGCGTTGATAAGTTTAAAACATAAACATATTTTATGAAGTCGCGCTCGAGTCGCGCATCTAAAGCCGCGAAGACATATATCTCGCATATTGACATTTCATCGCGACGAATTTGTCGCAATAAACACCGTCGTGCTACGCTTTTTGAGAGTATCTCGCACTTGGCTGTCATTTGACAGCCATGACAAATAATCGCGACGCGACAAGCTATCTCGCTACACGTCGTGCTGCCGGTTCGCGACACAGCATTATGTCGCGCTTCTATGTCGCTCTCGCGCAACTCGCGCCTTGTCGTGCTAGCCGTGCAGGGAGCCGGCGGACGCCCGAGCGAGCAAACTTCGATAAAAATGCTTTAGAGTCGAGCCAACCGACCCTGTGGACCGAGTCTCTACTCCAGAAAATAAGTCCGCCAAGAGTTCCCCTTTGAAAACTTTCCGGGAATATTCGTAATTATTATCGAGAAATATTGAATTCACTTCACTTTTCCGGTAGCGAAATTCATTCGTAAGTTTCTTTGGTAGTGACGTGAAAACTTCAAAATAGTGGAACATTTTCCGTACACTTTATGATCAAAAGAAAATTATGAGTGCTAAAGCGATTTGATTTCTTTGATGTTGATAAATAAAATCCGGCGCTCACTGAATAAACGTATGAAATAATATATTACATCGTTACTGTCACCAAATTTTTTACACACACACACACACACACACACACAAATCACGTCTTTATCCCTTACGGGGTAGACAGAGCCTAAGGTGACAGGTACCTACAGGCCACAATTAGCAAGATTGAGGGTGTAGGTAGATATAGGTGGAAAATGGAATCTAAAAAAAATTTTTTAGCTGCTCTTTATTGTGATATGGGGTGCGGAAACATAAACTGCTGCTGCTGTATTTTCCATCAGGGTGTATGTAGTTGATGGAATCAGTTTGCGGAGGTCCGTAGCAATGAGCAAAACCCTTGCTACTTTGCAACCACACGTGCAACACAGCTACGTCTGTGCGACACACTTGTATTCGTTATGCTTGAAAATTTTAAGGCGTTAGTGGTGTTGGTTGTAGTGTCTGGTCACTGTGACGTATGTTGATTTCTATGAAAGCGAAAGAGGGCGGGCTTTGCCCGCAAAAATATATGTGTGTCGCACAGATGGCGGCGTCTTGTACGGGGTAGCAAGTATAGCAAACTAAGTCTTTAATTCCCAGGTTTACTTAATCAAAGGATTATAAAACATGGTAAGGGTGCAGTGCCTCATGGACTGAGTGTATTTTGCCCCGTCTTTATTTTTGTACATATTTTTATTTACTAAAAATCTCACTTTTTATTTACTCTTGCAATAAAAAAACAAATGCAGTGACAACAGAATATGAAAAATATCACTTAGGTAACTACCACAATATTTATTTCTTACGATCACAGCACCAGGCCAAGTAACTAACAAGGTTGTTAATTTTGCCGAAAAATAAAGTAGGTACCGTACCTACCTATTTTAAAACCTCGATTACAAAAGTATAATAATATAACGACGCCACATTCTCAGTAAAGAACTGTCAATACTTGATGCAAAATACTTAAATATTGAAAATTATTGTTATTATTTGTTAGTTCTACCTACACTTAAAATATTTATCATTCTAACCGAAACTTGAATGTAGAGCCTGCCAATTTAACAAAGAAAAGTAACTCATGATCATTTTAAAAATTCTACTAACTCTTAAATAACAATTTAATTAATTCATTATTAATCATAATACTTACGTTATTAAATATTTCCACAGTCCGTAGTTATTCTTAATACTGGTTAGCTATTTTCAGTTCCTCTCATCTCATATATCACTTCAGAGCTTACTCAAAGACATTCGTTATCTTTATTATGTGCCCCTAATCTTCCAGATAACACAAATTCACCACAACACTAAACCGAGCTTAGAAAAACATTAACGTTTTTACAATATCATAATTTTATGTTTGGGATATCATAAGTTTATTAAATTACAACGCAGACAGTTTAATATGTACTTTGCACACGTAAACTTTTTTACTTTATTTTTTTATTTTTTTAACAACGCTCTCCGTAAACGCGCGTGTAGTAATTCGCGCGCTTTCTTCGCACTCAAAGGCGCTCTCTCTACACACGACCGTTCTCGCGCCAAATTGACGCTTTACTAAATGGACCGGCATAAATTCATTCAACTTCAGACTCCTGACACCTCTCATTCGAACTCACAGTATCACGTGTATCGCCATCTCTATCCCTCGCTTCCGCCTGATGAACTCTATTGAGCTCGTTAGTCATTAATTAATTCTGCATAAGAAAATTACTTTTAATTTAAACGGTGCCGCAGATGGTACTGATTGTGAGCATAAGCCATAAACTATAGAATCCTGGGAGGCCAATCACGAGCTTTACAGACTTTGCTGTGGTTTATAGGCTGCATAAAATCTACTGTGTAATGCTAAATGTACCTACTTATGTAGATATTCGACAGGTACAATAGCTTTTTAAAATTTATACGATAGGCTTACTTGGCATGAAAAAATGTCTTTCCTGTAACAGTAAGATCCATATTCTTAGACATTAGTAAAAAATAATAGTCATTTGAAACATGAGAACATGACTTACGAATTTTAGTTTACGATAATTTCTACGTTAATTGAAATATTACATTATATACACCTACCTACTTGCTGTTCTTTATTGTGTTCTTAAATATAGTGACTGCATAGGTACAGGTTTCCAGTAAAAGATCGCTTCGAAGCGATAAACCAGCCCATTGCTTACCGTATTAAATCGTCTCTACATAACTTATTTACACGATGAGTAATTTTTATGTAAGGTAGTACCTCCAATACTTAAAAATTTGCTGTACATCAACACACAATTAAGTTATCTTAAACAAATATTATAGACGTAGCGAAAATACCTACATTCATTTATTTTCCCAGCTTCCTTACACTACGAGTAGGTATAAAGCACATTCAATTTCAAAACAAATCGATGCCAAACTGTCGAACGCCGATGTTAGAAACTGGAACACATTTACACAAAGTGTTATTTATGTTTAGTTTTTGAACTACATCGCCGTCGCATTAGTTTTATTTCTGCTCGATTTCGCCGTACATCTTCATTAAGCCTTACGTTTCAAATGAAGACAAACGCATCCACCTAATCCTTGCAGGGAAGGATTCGGCCATTTTACTTTATAAAGTTCACATTTAGGATCGGCATTGATTTACGCCGTAAATCTTGCCGAAGCATGGCGTCGTTTGAAATACATATTTTGCACATTGCATTCAATATTTTAGATTCACTGTTCTTAAATGGGTATGCAAATTTTCTTTTTAGTACATTTTCTCAAGGTCTAATTTATTTTAAATAATATAACGACTAATCCTTGGATTTAACAACAATATAAAGTTTCAGGCCTTCTGATTATTGCCAGCATAATGTGTTAAGTAGCGAACTTATTTTCTTTATTTAACTTTGATAAATATCTATGTGGTGTTAGAATGTATATATATCTATTTACATATTTTTAAATATATCACCTCTTATCCCTTATACAGGGTGTTTGGTAGCTAGATGCAAAGCTTTAAGGGGACGATAGCCGAGGTATTTTTGAACATTTTTAGCCATATATGTCTTAGCCGAAATTGGATATTTTTTTTTTAAATTGAAGACTTAGAAATTTTAGGAAAATACCCAAAATTTGATAGTCACAAGTCAATATTGCCCCAATGAGCGTTAATTTGGAATCAAAATGTTTTATTTCGGATAGTTTAATGTGTATTGGACCAAATGAAATAATTTTTAAGTGTCTTTCTTGGAAGAAAAACAAAATGGAGGCATTCGAAATTACTAAAAATGTCTTAGGTTGGAACAGAATCATTTTTCTGTGCTATAAAAAAAATTTAAAAAAAATCCTTGAAATGTTCAAACATTTTTAGAAACATGCCTGTTTATTGTTCTTTCTTTTAAGGTATCACTCATTCGCATTGCTTGCTAAATCTGAGATAAAAAGCAAAAACCAAATTCAGGGAACACTCGCTAAGAGAATGTACTAGTCTTGGAACTTCACGTTAAAGGTACTTAACTAGTAAATTACATAAAAAAAAGATTAAAAGTAAATCATTAATCTTCGGTTTGTTGTGATTTGAATACTAAATTAATTAATTTTTCATTTTTTTTTACATTAAAAATCAAATGTCTTTTTCACACATTATTTACTAGTAAAATTTCAAGACTAGTGCATTCTTAGCGAGTGCTCCCTGAGTTTGGTTTTTACTTTTTATCTCAGATTTAGCAAGCAATGTGAATGAGTGATACCTTAAAAGAAAGAACAATAAACAGGCATGTTTCTAAAAATGTTTGAACATTTCAAGGATTTTTTTTAATTTTTTTTTATAGCACAGAAAAATGATTCTGTTCCAACCTAAGACATTTTTAGTCATTTCGAATGCCTCCATTTTGTTTTTCTGGCAAGAAAGACACTTAAAAATTATTTCATTTGGTCCAATACACATTAAACTATCCGAAATTAAACATTTTGATTCCAAATTAACGCTCATTGGGGCAATATTGACTTGTGACTATCAAATTTTGGGTATTTTCCTAAAAGTTCTAAATCTTCAATTTAAAAAAAAAATATCCAATTTCGGCTAAGACATATATGGCTAAAAATGTTCAAAAATACCTCGGCTATCGTCCCCTAAAAGCTTTGCATCTAGCTACCAAACACCCTGTATATCTATAGTTATAGTTAAACCATTTTTTTATCTTTACTGTGTCAACTTTAAGTTAATATTAGCTTCTGTCAGTTCCAATTATGAACTGCTTACTCAAATAAAACCATTCAGCGAAGCGCAGCTACTAGATACTTTTGAAAATATTTCTATAGACCAAATCCCTGTGAGATAGTGGACTACCTGCCAGCCCTCAAGTGGTGTCGCGGGACCTCGAGTGCAGTCAAGTGGCGCCTGCGTGTAGTTGAGCATTCATAACAAGATCTTAATGCTGGGAAGAGATTGGATACGAAGAAATGGTCTCTTGGGAACACATTCAAGTAATTTGTAGGCAGTTCTAAGATGATTTATCAAAACACGGAAACGAAGATGATAGAAGTGAAATAGGTACTCATGTTTTATGTGTTAATACTCTAATCATTATTTCTTCTCCAAAATTTTATGGTGAATTAGCTATTTACCCAAGGGTTGTTTTCTAAACTACTCGGATCAACCATTATACCATCTAATCTAGTATACCGAAATCGCAAGAATTCGTTCTTCGTTCGCGTGGGCTTCACTGTCTTCGCTTTTAGGAGTGTCATTTTTTTAAACTTTTTAGGACAATATTTATTAACTTCCGATACAATTTTGTTACATCGATGATTCTATTATGTTACTTTTACGAATCGAATTTTGTGGTAGAGCTAGAGCGATAGAGCCGCTATTGAGTCTGAAACCAAGCTTTTCCCAGCGGGAAGCGCAGCAGAACACCTTTTTATTTGACACGTCAGTGACATTTGTATCATTCATCAGATACATGCGGAATCCTCTCAGACTGGGTTCAGTGTAAACCAATGTAAAATATTCGATTGGAGAGCCCGCGTGTGCTGAGTGACATGTAAATTTATTCATGAAACTGAATCCTGCCTTGATGCTAGACAGATCCTTGTAGTGGATGAAGTATAGTATCGTGGAGTGGCCTTTACTACGCTTATAACATGTACCTACATACACAAACACAGAGCCTAAGACAACAAGACCTTACAAGCCACGTTTAGCAAGACTGGGCGTATAGGTGGAAAGCGGAATCAAAATAGTGATGGGTTGCTAGCCGCATCGCTTATAACATGATTCCTATGATTTTCGCCCACATGTAACATACATACATACATATATAACAAGACCTTACAGGCCACGTTTAGCAAGACTGGGCGTTTAGGTGGAAAGCGGAATCAAAATAGTGATGGGTTGCTAGCCGCATCGCTTATAACATGATTCCTATGATTTTCGCCCACATGTAACATGTAAGGACCAAATATAAAATCTAGATAGGTATAAAATCTGTAAGTATAAGAACCTACTTAAGTGCGTTAATGTGTACTTAGTAGCCAGATAGCACTAGGATGTTGAATATTGTCGTTGTATATACATATATTCAGTGTGTAGTTACACAGCTGTACCGTGATGTCGAGATACATTTTTTTTTTTTTTTTTAATATCTTGGGACAATTGACACCAATTGACCTAGCCCCAAACTAAGCAAAGCTTGTAATATGGGCACTAGACAACGGATAAACATACTTATATAGATAAATACATACATAAATACATATTAAACATCCAAGACTCGAGAACAAACATTCGTATTTTTTATACAAATATCTGCCCCGACCGGGGATCGAACCCGGGACCTCAAGCTTCATAGTCAGGTTCTCTAACCATTGGGCCATCCGGTCGTCGAAACCTGGTTAGACCTGGAGGATAACTTTGTCCGCCTCTAAAAATTCTACTGTTCAATATTTATTTATAGTATACGCTAAAGAAAATTGTTTGACAATAAACACAAAATTAATGGCTAACATAACCCGACTTTACAGTTACTCGATTTAAGATTTCTACGGCACCAAAAAGGACTTGATTAAGGTCCGACATAAAGATTTGTTCAGTATTAGGTACCTTGCCAGCCGACCACGTGCGACCCACTTCGCTGCTGGCAATAAAATTGCCCATGCGTCTCAAAAAGGTCCACTCGAATCGCAATGACACCTACAAACATAAAAAAATCAAGGGTCACAAGTACCAACTTACGGTTTTATGGTGTCCCCGCCATGATAACTAGGGGATACCTTGTTTTTGGCCAAAGACAATATAATATAACCATGGCTTTTTGCTCCGTTATTACGTAGATGATATAGTTGTAGTTTAATCAATGTGGGAGGAAAGCGTCGCTTTGCTAGGGTGCCGAAATAGCTTGAGTATAATAGGTACTTTTCCTCCCTCATTATCAAACTACTAAGTATACCTACCAAGATTCCGTAGAAATGAATAGATTTTACACGTTGAAGATAAAAACAATTAGACTTTGGCACTAGAAAACGAAACTGTGGTGCTGTACAGTCGATACTAGAGTCTAAACATGTAAACGTACCCGTCCTGTAAGTTTCTGATAAATATAAAAATTAGCCAATTATTAAAGTCTCTGTGGACCGGTGGGTGTTTATGGGGCTAAAGGGACTACTTATATGCTCTCACGAGCTCGCTGCAGTAAGCCCACGCGCTACGCCGATAAATCGCCTGAAATGAATATTAAAACGAACTGCAGCACGTAACATTCCTTCGTAACTCGTTACAATTTCTCTCTGTCCATCGTTTCCCGCTGTAGTAGAGTTATTTTTATGCAAAAATATACTGCAAATAACGTCTCGGGGCGACAGTGACGGATGGCCGCGCCGCCGCCTGAAATGGCGCGAAACTCGCGCGCTCAATTTCCCATCTCACGCCATAAAGTTGCGTTGTTGTCTATTTTGAATTTTAATTTGTGAAACAGAAGCGGTTGCGCTCGCTGCAGAGATGAGGTTTTAATTTATTTATGATTAATTTTGATAAAAGCGTTCCATTTTGGGAGGAAATTGGGAATAATTATATTTTAACGATTTTCAGACCTTAAAACTCATTATTTAACAACTAAATGCGGAGCCACATAGATTTCAATGAAATGGATTTTCGACAAGATTTACATAACAATTTTATAAAACATTAGTAACTTATTGTTGAACTATATCATGGGACGGATCGTGCCTTTGATACTGCATAAGAATGAGTGGAATAGGCTGAAATACAAAGCAAATCCTGGTTCAACGAACGAAAAGCCTGTCCCTACTCCTACGATTGATATTGAAGGGATGATTGAGCAATCCCGAAAGTGGACTCGTACCTGGTCAGACACCGTGGAAGGCCATGTTAGAAAAGTTATGAGGGATAAGAAGAAACTTGCGGCTCTAGAAGCGGCTGAAGTAGAAGCATTCCATAAAAAAACTAAAAGAGACAAATCGGCTGACGTTGTAAAAAAAGCCAGGGAAATGATCTTCGAAAGAACTTGTTATGGCAAGCAACTGATAAGGTAGATTAGTGTTCATAGATTTTAATACATAGGTACAATGACACATTCGAAATGCTTATATCACTTTTTTGATACAGTGCCATTGGTGAATCAAAAGCTCAAGAAGTACGAAACGCTCAAATCAAATTTAAAAAAGAAATTAAGCTAAATGAGCAAATGGCAGAACTATCCAAACCGGCAGTGAAGAATATTATGTACGCTGAATTTGAACGAGAAAATGCTAAAAAACTCATTTCGAAACAAAGAGAGATAGAGAATGCGCAATTCAATAAGGCTATGTAAGTTGACGGGATCCAGTGATTTTTAAGATGGGTGGATACAAACATTAATGTTTTTTTTTCACAGAGCCAAAATGAAAAATGAGGACGCATTAAAGGCTGCTAAAATCGAAAAAATGCATAGAATAGAAGATGCAAAAATAATTGAAAAGTTGCGTAAATTGGAAATAATGGAAGAGGTAATTTCTGACTTTTATCTGCTCTTGCAAAGTATACAGTCAACAACTTTAATTGTTGAGCATACATGGAACGTTGTCATAGTGATATGATTGCTTGTTAGTGTTTAAAACACGTTGCTAAAGTTTGGCAATGTCAATAATGTGACAGCGTTTCATAGTGCCGCAACAATTAAAGTTGTTGGCCGTAGGTAGGTGTACATACGACACGTCTACGTTACAAAAACTAAAAAACAATTAGCTAAGTAGGTAGCACAGAACACAGAAGAAAGACAATCATTATTTAATTGTAGTTAGTAAGTATATTAAGTATCTTATTTTGTAGAAACGGAATCATTGCCTTGATAAGGAAGGAGTTGTATGGTACGAGGCTGAGACCAAAAAGATTCGTGAACAACGAGCTAAGAGAGAGCTACAAGAGCAAGCCCTAGCGGATATATGGGCCCAGTATCAGGAGAGAATACGCTGTAAGGAACAAGGCATTCTCAACCAAGTAAGCAAATCGCTGCTAAGAGATACCTAAAGAAAAAAAAACAATTTATACCAAAGTTATTAAAACTTTCTGAAGCATATTTTAAAACTGCGTTGTAATGTACGTACGAATAAATGCAAGATGTCAGTAACCCGATTTTCGAAAGTACATTAAAAGAAAAAATACCATATGACAGTAGTGAAAAATTTAGTTAAATTTAGAATACAGTAGACGACTATTTAATTTGAGCTGTAGTTTTGACACAATACACAGATTTTTTGCACTTTCGAGTGGTACTTTACTTTCCAATGACATATGCTTTTAAAAATCGGGCCCCCATTAGGTACAGGGTCCCAGGGCAGGATTGTCAAAAGTAATTTCCGGGCTATATTTGAATGATAATGTCCTCTCCTATCCCAAAAAGTCCCTATTTTCTAAACCTAACACTAAGCTAAGTTACGAAAAATGGTATTTCTTAGCAGTGGCGTAACTACGTCTGGGGCCCTCGGCGAATTCGTCAGGTGGGGCTCCTTCCTCAATATAAAGAAGTGCATCAGCGACCCTTCTGTACTCTAAACCAAGCCAGTTCGGGGCCCCGTAGAGCTAGGGGCCCCTGGCATTTTGCCACCCCTGCCACCCTGTAGTTACGCCACTGTTTCTTAGGTAACTAAAAGAAGTTAATTTTGTTAAGATGCACAAAGATAAACACGACACCGAACGTTTCAAAGAGAACTATGAACTACTGCGTCGGATTCAAGAGGAAGAACAGAAAAGCTACAACGATTTCATAGAAAAAGGCATGGTTAGGTGTAAACAACGGTTTGTAAAATAAAATAATTAAGTAGGTACTTAAGGATTTTTTATGTTATAAAAAATCATTCAATAAATGATTGATGATCTACCAAAAATATGAGAAAGGGTTTTGTAATAACTCAATTAAAACAGTTTTATAATTGTTTTCTTTCATATTCGAAAGACGAATTCAGTGTAGGTAACAATTGAAGCATACGATTTTGATTACTTACCTATTCAAAACCTGGCCAGGAATTAACTAACTTGAATTTCTACAATTTCAACAGTTTGGAGAAGACTGAACAGCAGGAGCTTCAGAAGAAGGAATGCCAACGGCTCATGAATATTGAGGAGGCGCGAAGCAATAAGCACTGCGCTGATAGGCAGAGGGCGCGCGCGCACCGCAACAAGTGCGTCTGCTACAAATCATGCTTCATTCCTGAACGAAAATCAGGAACAAAGGCTTGTAAAATTCAAACAGGTAACTTCAACTTTAATAAAAAACAATGGTTATTATTATTCGCCAAGATATCAAGGCCACGCTTAGCATGATTGTGGGCGTGGAAAAGGGGTATCAAAATAGTGATGTGTAGCTAGACGCATCGCCTATAACATGATTCCTAATATAGTCGCCCATTCTGAAGATGGGATTTTACCATCTGCGCAGGTTGAGAAGCAACTGGTACATTCTGTTTTTTCTTTACTGCCAGACTAGCATACGCTGTCTACCCCGTAAGACAAACCCGATCAGCATTCTAAGAGCTCACGGACTGTACATGTTTGTATAAAGAATATAATCTTGGGGATAATTCCTCCTCCTCCAACTAAATTTATCTTCGTTTTCGCACAATGTGTCAATATCTAAGTTTGTCTCTTTTTTACTACGTAACACAGACGACAGCATAGATATCTGGCATCAGTAAATGATAATATTGACCGTGTAGTGTAATCCATGCCATCTAGAGTCCAAGCCAGAGTTCCTCACGCCAGGCAAGCGTGCCTGGAGGCGTGAAGCGCAGCCGCACGGCTGGTCCGGCGCAGAGGCGGCGCATGCGCAGTTCGCTCGCGCCGCCGGCCTCGCGCGAGCAGAGTGCCGGTACACGGCCGCAGTCAACAAAGTCGTTCAGGTAACACAAAACGTAATTAATCTTTACAAAATTGACGGCATCTTGCCCTGAGCTCAACCTCGATAACGTCGGTCAATTGGGTGGTGTATCACTTTTCATCCAACTTACTATCAAATGAATTTGTCGCTGCAGTCAAATTTTCAAGTTGACAGTGACTATAGGGGAGGGGAGGTAGGGTAAATACAATTGATTACAAACATCGTACTTTATGATCGCTCTCCTTTCAAGCAGGAAGAAGGAAGCGTATTATGTTTTGCATGCCAATATGCCAATAATATAGTATGTTCAAGTCCGTAAAAGTGTGACACGGACGTTAAATAACGTTAAATAACCTCCCATAGTATAATTATTTGTTTTTTTATTTCCAGAATTATCGAAAATCAAACAACGTGGAAAACTTGCAAATACCCAACTACTAAAAAATGTTGATAATTTATTATATTTGGAAAGGGTTAAAAATAAAATAAAAGTTTCGACAATCATTATACTACGTTTATTTTACGCTACATTTGTTATATACAATATCTTGTTGTTACCTGTCTCCGTTCTTAGTAGCACTCGATTTATCCCCGCTACATTCATGATTATTATTTCACATAGTTGAGGTTTACATTTGGAAAGTTGAAACACTAATTTTATCCTTACATAAGAAAATAAATAACTTCAAAATCACAATGTACATAGTCGAATTCACAAGAGTTCTTAAATTAGTGAGTTGGAAAGATTCAACTATTTAGCATTTCTGAAGTATTTTCTTCTAAAAAATGATTGCAGAAAGGCAAAATAAAAATTTGTTTATTACCCTAAAAGATACACGTCGCTCGGTTATTGCTGATGACAATGATTATGGTTACCACAGCAAACGAGCGACGCATATCAGGAATATACTTATGTTAAATCGCGTAAGACACAAACAAGTATTTTCCATTTGCCAAATGCATCACACGAACTGGCATCAAATAACCATTTTAAAAATCGAACATGCTTAGCCAAACGACACCTGGAATTAGCACTAAACGACGAAGTATTTTAAATTTGGAGCGTCTCGCGCTCTGAAGGAAAAACAATTGAAACCCGCGATTAAATCGATACAAAAAGGTTGCGCTTTAAATTTCTTTTTAAACAAAATAACATATGGAAAATACTCATCCGCGTGTGCCAGCCAGTTTAGTAGAGCGAGGTCTTCTGCTTGATGACGGCCTGCACGCACTTGGCCATGGTGGGCGAGGCGCGGGAGATGGCGTCCGTCATAAAGAAATCTTCTAGGGTTTTTAGTTGCACGTCCAGCTTGCCGGAGACCGGCTGTTGGAGACTCTGTGGAGGAGAAAATTTAATTGTGAATTCGATGTTAATTTTTGTTCAAAATAAATTCTCACCTCTAAAGTGTATTTTTATTTATTTTTTAAAGAAATACAAAACAAACTAAACAAAAAATTATGACTGTGAAAGTTCGACAAAAATCCCCGAATTTCGACCACAAAGCCCAGAACCATGAATTTTACTTAAATGAAGACCACAATGTGTTTAATCTATCCCACAGGATTTTTGCAAAATGCTCGCTTGCTTGTAATAATCATGGTTCAAGCAAAAGTTGAGTCACATGAGACTACAATCCACTACAGCAAATTACTACTAGTGGTCTACCTACAAATCACAAATTCGAAGTCCGTGTCACACCACTCTCACTCGCCTTCCTATTGAACACAATCAGTATGAAAGGGACAGCACTCAAAAAATATCAAGTGTCACATGGTACCTGTGCTAGCGCCCTCGCCTGCGCGAAGTAGTTGTTAGGCTGCACGTCCCCGTAGGCCACGAGCGCGGGGCTCACCTCCGCCAGGCGGTCGCGCACCTCGTCCAGGGTGTCGTACGGGAGCGGCTCACCCACCACCTCTGACAGAGCCCTGAAACAATGACACAGAGCATCGCATTGGCTGAGAAAATCGAAGACACGGAATGTGTACAAAAAGATGGGAGAATTTTTGATTAAAAATTAATTACTTGTTTTTTAGAATATAATAAAACAAATAGTCAAATGACGATTAAATTATATACTTATCCCCTTATTCATAAACGCTCTATAGGTTTCTGCTAACTTAGCAATTGTTTGTCCTTATCTGTGAAAGGTAAATGTCAAAGTGACAGATAAGGACAAACGATTGCTAAGTTAGTAGAAGCATAGAGCGTTTATGAATAAGGGGGTTAGTTTTTGAAAAAAAGAAGTAATAAAATCGTTGAGGATATTGATTTTGTTGAATTTTTAATCGTGGTTTACGAAATGTTTCCGTACATTGGTGAAATTCCTAAATGTTATATTTAATTTGTTTTAATGCTTAAGTAAATTATGACATATTTATTGTTAATAAAAAATCACAAATTCAATCAGAAAAGGGTTCTGTCTTAAGACAAGAAAAATGCGGTACAAGAAATTTGGACTATGACAATTTCTGCCAAGCGATAGTAGCATGACTAATATCTTTTTTTACTCTAGGAAAACCGTAGTCAACAAAATTTTTGAGAGAATCAAACTAGCCTTCTGGCGGCTATGTTCAACAGTACGCATGTGTACTGTTGTTTCACTGTTTGCATATCTATAGCGACAAACATTCTATTTAAACTGCTTTTCGTTTAATCCACGATCGTCATCAGTGCTCCCTCTGAGCTTACTCAAACTCAAACTCAAACTCAAACTTTTATTTGCTTTGATACAAGATACAATATACAAGATTAAACCCTGTAGGGCCACTGCAAATATTTCATTTTTAATGTACAAATAGTAGTACATTACATTATAAATTGCCATTGCCACAGTACGGTACCTGATGATCTTCCAGTCCTCGCGCGCCTTGCCGGGCGGCGTGACGGCGGGCAGCGTCTGCTGCGCGCGACCCTCCGCGTTCACGTACGTGGCGCGCTTCTCGGTGTACGCGGCGCCCGGCAGCACGATGTCCGCGATCTCTGCGCCCGCGTCGCCATGGTGACCTGACCACAATGTCCAATACGTGACTCGCAATCTTCAAGTCTGCCGTCGAGGAGGATGCTTTTGCTTAGTGAATACATAAACTACTTGGCAAAAACCGACACTTTACGAAGAAACGATAGTCACTCAATTGGCATTGTTCATTTTTTTTAGTATGCTCCAATTCGAAAACCATTTCGAGGAAAACCATCAATTATCCGATTTATCTTGTCCGATTTCAAAAATACTTTATGATTGCAGATATTTTTGTAAAAGTACTTTGAACCTTTGTTTGACCGAACGACCCGGGTTTTAGACAGAATCCAGCATCGAATGTTTGCCACAAAAATGAAAAAAAAAAGTTTAGCTATGGCAACTGTCACGTGTCACTGTCAAATCAACAAAACCATAGACAAAGCCGTTTTTTTATAGCCAGCCGAACGAAGGCGATTGGGATTCTGTCTAAATTCACGAATTATATCAGCGAAAAAATATTTATTATTAA
Source organism: Pandemis cinnamomeana (assembly GCA_932294345.1). Taxonomy (NCBI): domain Eukaryota; kingdom Metazoa; phylum Arthropoda; class Insecta; order Lepidoptera; family Tortricidae; genus Pandemis; species Pandemis cinnamomeana. Next base: position 4,746,665 of record OW028715.1, on the reverse strand, counting down.
TTAACAAAGCTACGTAAAAGCATAATATTCAAATTAGTTGCTTGAAATAGTCCATTTTATCAAATAAAGGCGTTAAAAGCACAGCTTAAAAAAAATGAACTATGCCAATTGGCGGCGCTTTGTCATACATCTTTATTATATGAATGGTTTGGCTACCGTGACGTCGCTGTGGCATACCTCACGGAGAGATATGGCTCTTAATGTTAGCCCTTTAGCCAGGCAAGGCATCCATAATGCTCCGATGTTGCGAATGTCCAAATGTATTAATTATTTACTGTTTGAACCCTTATACGATCACTTTGTTATTAATATGTCCGTCCGTCTGTCAAGACCCTATTTCTTAGAAACACGTAGCGGTATAAAGTTGAAATTAATACCCAATACTTAGGTTTGCGGTCCCTTAGAATTGTGAAAAAATCAATCCTCTAAGTCAACTCAATCAAAATATACAGTCCATAGAAAAGATGTTTTCATACAAATCGCCGTGCTCTCAAAAAATAGGGCTTACTTCCAGTTGTCCTAGAAATTTGAGCACAACAATGCATCTAAAAATATAACTTTTTAGTGTCTGTCCGTCTATGTAAGTAAACAATATAAAATGACCTCACACTGTCTAGATATTACTTAAGAGCTCTGCTAACACTGATTTTATATTCACTTGCCTAATCTATACGGAACTCTCAGTGGGCGAGTCCTACGCACTTGGCTGTTTTTTTACCTTGTTGCATAAATCTGATGTGCATAATTTCAACATGAACCTACCGTGAGACTCAATCATAATTACACCTTTACGGAGTGACGTGATCAGTGTTGTATGCTGCCCGACATTTGACAATAATAAAAATGACGATGAAAACGAAGGTAGTTGTGCGCCGCTGTCAGTTGCGTCGAACAGCCGCGCGAGCAGAGCGCTGGCGCGCAGTGCTCTTGGAAAAAGGACTACGAAATAGTCCGAAACATGGCGAGCATCACTCGACTTTTTATACCTGAGTTATCCGGCTATGTGTAATTGTGCATAATTTCGCTTGAACCCAAATACAACTAACCTTGGTAGATGACAACAGCGTCCTTGGGCAGGCCCTCGCGGGTGACGACGCCGGCGTCGGCCCCCAGCAGGAACACGACCCGCGGCCCGGCCTGCAGGCTCGCGCCCACGCCCGGCTGGTACCCGATGTCCAGGGCCGCCACTTGCGACGCCGTACGTTGCAGCACGTTCAACACCTGACGTTACGTTGAAGGAGTCATTCCCAATGAACAAAAAAAATTACCTTGCTACTCCGCTACTCACGTGCAATATAACCAAGCCTGTGTGAAATATATACGTTTTTCATCCAATCCTCCCTCCACTGCTGCCAATAAAACACATATAAATCCCACAAACTTAATTGTCCCTTACACCACACAAACACTGACGCGTTTCGATCCCTCTACGGGATCATTATCAAAGTTTAATGAGCACAACTGTTACACATGCAAACCCCCATTCCCATTTCACAACCTAGCTATCCAACCCAGATTGGATATTGGGGACTCACAGTGCCATGTTCCAACCTCCTTCGGGACCGTACTTAAGATCAGGTTGGAAGATGGGAAGAAAAATTCTATTCAACCCGAGGCAGGTTATATAAAAATGACAGCTAAAACCTGAACTGAGTCGAAGTTGAATCGCATTAAGACGTCATGGTAGGACCCCTTATCGTATTAATAATCAGCAACTTGAAAATTCTTCAAAAAAAAATTTTTTTTTGTAACGTCGTCTACATAGAATTCGTTTACTGGAACTGAGAACTGCATTTTCTGGGATCTATGAGCCACAGCTTATCTAAATTACAGTCCGTAAGCTTTTAGAATGCCACTCGGGTTCCAGGTGACACCGGCCGATTCTAGTACCACACCCATAAGAGTGAGACGGCAAGACAATCCCAAATGGCATTCTAAGAGCTCGCGGACTGCACAAAAGCAATTCAAATCCTTTGGTGGAGCCACAAACGAATACCAATTTCAATATTTCATATTAATTTATGTATGTTAACTCTTTCATCTCCAGCCTATATACGTCCCACTGCTGGGGCAGGCCTCCTCTCAGAATGAGAGGGCTTGGGCTATAGTTCCCACGCGGGTCCAGTGCGGATTGAGAACTTCACACACACCATTGAATTGCTTCTGGTTTCCTCACGATCTTTTCCTTTACCGAAAAGCTGATGGTAAATTTCAAATGTAATATCGCACATAAATTCCGAGAAACTCAGAGATGCGAGCCCGGGCGCAAACTCACGAGCCTTAAACTATAAACTCTTTATTGCACACAAAATAAAAACAAAACCACATCAGCAAACAGAAAGAATTAAAAACGTGAACTCCCTCCCGACATCCCTTCCTCATAACCAAAATCATACTCATAGCAGTCATATCATAATGGCAGTCATCGTAAACTCCTCACCTTCCATTCCGGGTCTTGGAGCTTGTCCTGCAGCCGCAGCGCCAGCTCCTGCGTGTGCGCCAGCAGAGCCGCGCCCTCCGAGCCCTGCAGCTGGTCCGCGCCCAGGATCACCACGGGCCGCTTGGCCTGCTCCAGACGCGCCAACACCTCGTGCGACGAGGAACCCGAAGCCAGATCCTTGACGATCGACGCCGAGTCACCCACGTGCTGAAAGGAAACACGGGCGGTACCTTGATCAGGCCCGTTCAGATCGCTGCATCATCTTACTGGCAAGGATTAGAGGTCAATATTATTGTGATACTGGTATGTTAATACTGGATCGTGGAAAACAACCGGATTCGCTGCGATACGTATCATTAGTTCGTGATATGGATCGCGATATCCGTGGATCACACGATATTGACTTCACTACTGTGACGCCCGCTAATTATAGACGTGCACGCGCAAAACTGGACTGTCGATAAAATGCGGATGAGTCATCGCTGCAAAAATTAAACTGTGTGCATATACATATACATACATACATACATGCGCCTTTTTCCCACAGAGGTAGGCAGGGACTACTTTGTTTCACTTGTTTCGATCTTGACATACCTCTTTCGCATCATCAACATCATCAATCTTTTCATACATGCTCGCCAGTTTCGGTTACTCCTGACCTGACCTTATTCCAAAACGTCTCCTATTTGCTCACGGAACGTACGTCAAGGCCTTCCCCTCCCAACGCAACCATTCACGCTCCCCATAAACATCTGTTTAGTTAGTCTACTTTCATCCATCCGCTCTACGTGACCAAACCAACTAAGCATACTTTTTCCTATCCTAGTCACTAATCTTCTTTCGCACCGACACTGTGTCTAATAATAAATGTCGGCGACGACGCTAGCGACACGAACTGCCGCGTGTTTTGCGCTTAGTTCCCGTATTACTGACCATGTAGTCGTAAGTGAGGTCGACCTTCGGGCCGATGTAGGCGACGTCGGTGTCGCGGTGTATGAACGCCTTGCGGATGCGCGCGTTCAGCAGCGGCGCCTCGAAGCGCACGTTGCTACCGATCAGCAGCACCATGTCCGCCTGCTCCACGTCTGGGACAACACGACTGTTTAGTCCGCAAGATCTTATTCTACTTACAATGTTAGGTCTTCTTCTTCTTCTTATTTGTGGCGTTTCAAGTCGTTATAGCGACGACAACTTCGCCAATGTCAAAGTAACAAAAATATGATTAAAATCTTGTGACAAAATGTCGGCAACGTTGTACGGTGATGGTCAAAGACCCCCCTCCCCCCCTGTCGGGCTCTTAGCCAACGGTCAATGATATCCCTCAGAAACTGCCAGGAAATCATTAGCCGTTGCCCAGGGTGCACCGGATCAAGCACTGCTCTTCCCCCCGGACGGATCCAAAAAGGAACCGCAGCTCTTGACCACACGTGGAGGTAACCCGACTCGCACCTCCAATGTTAGGTAGGAGACATTCCCCCTCATTCATAAACGCTTTATAGGCTTCTGCTAACTTAGCAATCGTTTGTCCTTATCTGTGGAAGGTAAAAAGGATTACGATTGCTAAGTTAGCAGAAGCCTACAGAGCGTTTATGAATAAGGGGGATTATCTTTACTTTGTGTTCTAGTTTTCAGTATGGTTTAGATTATGTTATATGTTTTATGACGGGATAACCATAACAATAAATCAAAAATCGAGAAGTTTTCGGTACAATAACATTGAAATAGCCATTTGATCAATTCTTGTAAGTTTCACGTGTAAATTTAATGTGTAAAAAGAGAAAGAAAGAAAGTTTTTTTTTATTTCAGTTCCAAAAGTCCTAAGAATAAAACTAGGTACAATAAACTTAAATATTACACTTGTGGGTGACACAAAAGGACACTTAAAAAAGGTCTCCACTCAGCATGTGTCTCCACTACCAATTTTCAATCGTTATTCCGTCTATCTGCTATCGGCCTTGAGAGAATAAGTAAATACGATATTTAACTTTATTCTCTTATACAGCTTCACACCATAGTGAACACACTCACCATCCTCATACTTATCGCTCAGTACGTCTATTATCACTGCATCACATAGAACAAAGTCGCTTTCCGCTGTCTCTCTATTATTTATCCCTATATATGCTTAGATCTTCAAAACTACGCAACAGATTTTGATGCCGTTCTTTTAATAGAGAGTGATTCAAAAGGAAGGTTTATATGTATAATTCTAGGCAGACGAAATAGCGGGCAGAAGCTAGTTCACCCATAAGGTAACACTCGCCGCGTGACGAGTGAGAACCGTTAAAGCTAACTAAATGCTAAATGTTACTACAGTAAATTATTAAAGTATATTAGTACTGACTTGCGATCTTAGTGTTGAGCAGGTATGACGACCGCAGGTCCGTGCCCGCGCCGGCCAGCGGGAAGTACTGTTCCGTGCAAGTGCGCTCCGAGCCCAGCCGGTTGGCGAGGTCCTTTAGTGCCACCAGGGCTTCTGCGTCAGCTAACGCGCCCGCTACCACCAGGAGCTGGCGACAAACAAAATGTAGACGGCTCACAAAAGTTTTATAATAAGATTAGACAGCCACAGGTTCGAAACTATATGGGGCCATGAATGGAGTATAGAAGAGATGCTGTAGAACTTCTTTATAATGAGGGTGTATGGATGATGAATTTGCCACTGGCCTCAGACGTTATAGTTAAGCTCAATGGCTCATACACATATTAAATGACAACAGGAGTTCATAATCATGTGTAGTATTTATTTGTTGGTTAACCCCCTTATTCATAAACGCTCTGTAGGCTTCTGCTAACTTAGCAATCGTTTGTCCTTTACTGTGAAAGGTAAATGTCAAAGTGACAGATAAGGACAATTGCTAAGTTAGCAGAAGGGGTGTGAGTCAGGTTACCTCCGGTCAAGAGATGCGTTTCGTTTTAGGATCCGTCCGAGGGGAAGAGCAGTGCTTGGTCTGGTACACCCTGGGAATCTGGCAGATCCTGAGGGATATCATTATCCGTTGGCTAAGAGCCCGACACGGGGGGGGGGGGGGTCTTTTGACCGTGTTCTACCGTACAACGATGCCGACGTTTTTGCCACAAGATTTTTGAATACTGTATTTATTACTTTGACATTGGCGAAATCATCGCATCGATCGATGGGGCCAAATAAAAAAAAATAGGAGGAAGAAGTTAGCAGAAGCCTACAGAGCATTTATGAATAAGGGGGTTAGTCTTTAAATTTGGATTGTTTAAAAGTTTGAAATAAAAATAATCCAAAAACCCTACCTTATCAGCCGGGCAGTCGCGGAGCGCGCGCGCGGCGGCGACCATGGCGTCTTCCCAGTCAACGGGCGTCAGGTTGCCGCGGCTGTCCTTCAGCATGGGAGTCACCAGCCGTTGCCGCTTCAGCCCGTCGCACGCGAACCGCGACTTGTCCGACAGCCACTCTTCATTGATCTCCTGTGAACAAGTTCTAGTCAGTAGAGAACATAAAACACCGCTGTGCCTACCCAATACCCAAACAAATATACATATAAAAATAAACATAAATTAAAGTTCATAATTCATCAGTCATCTAGAAAATTAAGTCACGAAAATTACAGATTTTAGTCACAGCTCTCTGGTCACACTTTTTCATTGTCTTTGTGACAAAGTCTCAGCGGCGCCAAATTTGGCCCAGTCTCCATACAAAATTACCTATATTGTATACATATGAGGGCCACATTTTTTGCCGTTGAGTATAATATTTGTTTATTAAAAATGTATTACCTCGTTGGTCCTCGGCAAGATACGCAGTACTTCGTTGGTTCGTGTAGCAACGACAATATTGCTGCCCAAAGGATCCAGCACATCAACAGAATCAATCTACAAACAACACAAATGTAATGTAAATATAACATTCAAATGTTTTTGTCATTATAGTATTTACATCCTAGCCTATACTACCTCATACTACAGCAGACACTTACCCTCCTGGTTTCCCAAGGTCTGGCCGCGAAGCTGTAAGGTTTGGAGGTGAGGGCTCCCACAGGGCACAGATCAATGATGTTTCCAGACAGTTCAGACAGGAACATCTTCTCCACATAAGTACCAACCTGGTCAAAACAATAAAAATATATCGTACATTGTGTAATAAACAGGTAGAATGTTAGTACAGTCTTCCTTCAACATTGTGGATGTCTTCCAGCTATTATGATGATGATGGTTGAGTAATTCAAAATACACACCCATCTAGACAAATGTATAGAATTGAGTTGACTGGAACTCCATCTCCGTTGGTGTTCCATTAACAATTCTAAGCACTATGCAAACCTAGAGATAATCTATTAAATGGATCACACATTGCATAAGGATTGTGTCACTCCAGCATAATAATAGAGTGACACCATCCTCAATATGAGTGACTCATAAGTTGTTTTAAAAAAAATTGTACATAGTTAAGGGCTTAGTTACAAAAAAAAAGTGATCCATTTATGTCACAACCTTTTCACCTTTATTCCATTGCAATAAGTGTGAATAGTTACAAATTCTGAGTAAAAATAAATGTTTACAATTCTAACATATTGGAACATTTAGGTGCATGTTGCATTTTTTTGAGATCTTGGGTAACCAACAATAATAACTAAGTAAATATTAAGTGCAACAAACTCTATACCTGCATGTCACTGCCTCTGCCTGTGGTGCCAAAGTCATCGACGCCGGCCACCTCCGAGGCGAAGCGGATGCAGCGAGTGCAGTGGATGCATCGCGTCATGATCGTCTTGATCAGGGGACCTACATCCTTGTCTTCTACGGCCCTATACATTTTATACGGAGACATGAGATTTTATGTATAAAACGTAATTAATAGCATGTAAACTCTTTTTAGATCTTTAGAGATAACAAAATATTTTTTTTTATAATACCTAGAAAGAAAGTAAACAATTACAATCAAGTCATCGAAAAATGAATGTGATTGTTAAGTGTGAAAGTGATTTGTTTCGTTATGGTCTTGTATGTTCAAGTCACAGATTATCAAAAAGTGTTTATCAATAAAAAAGCATGTCAAGATTGCTTATCTTCTTTCTAATGTTCTAGTTAAGTTAGTTTAGTTCTTTAAGTTCAAGTTCATTGCAAACATCTTCAATCTACAGATTTGTAATTTGTAAAGTAAACAGAAATAAAACCTCAAATAGAGAGTATCAACCTAAATACATACTAACCTCTTTCCTGAGAAATGAATGTCAGTAAAACGACTCTTGTCAGAGCCAAAAGCCATAGACTGATCCTGAAGGTCACATTCACCACCCTGGTCACAGATGGGGCAATCCAAAGGATGGTTCACCAGCAAGAACTCCATAACACCCTCCCGAGCCTTCCTTGTAAGGTCAGAGTTGGTTTTGACCCTCATGCCTTTCATCACTGGCATGGCACAAGCTGCTACAGGCTTGGGAGACCTCTCAACTTCAACAAGACACATTCTGCAGTTGCCAGCCACCGCCAGCCGCTCATGGTAACAGAATCTTGGGATCTCTACACCCACTTGTGCTGCTGCCTAAAAGAGTTAAAAACAAAAAATATTATAAACTAGCTGACCCGGCTAACTTCGTACTGCCTAACAGTCGATTCTTGATTTTTTATTTTTTTGAAAATTTCTCTCAGTAAAAACCATCCCCATACTTCAAGGAATATTCTAAAAAAAGAATTAGCGAAATCGGTTCAGCTGCTCTCGAGATTTGCGCTTACTGACACGTTCTGCGATTCATTTTTATATTATAGATTTGGTTCATTATTTAAAGCTTAAATGGTTTTAGATATTAATCAAGGACTTGGTAACCTATGCCAAGAAATATGCATGTTTGTATCATAAATTTCGATACTGAAATGACTTTACTAATTAACATGAATTCCTTTTTTTTTAAACATAAATACTACAAAATGTAGTACCAGGAGTAAGGAGGGTATAAAGGAGTTTCTACATGTTCATCACCACAACTGGTAGTAGAATCTAACAACTACCTGCAATACTGTGGTGCCTGGAGCGACGTACACAGGTTTGTCGTCAATGAAGACTTCGACTTTGTCGGGCTGCGCCGGCACCTGGTCGGCGAAGCGGCGCGCTGCGAGCGGCGTCACACGGGGTGCGCCCAGTGCGAGCGCCCGGGTAAGCGGCTGGCGCAGCATTCTGTGCACAACACAAGAACCACCTCAACAACTAACTTACGCAAACACAGACTTACAACCACTTTTACCACTTGTACACTTTCGGTAAGATTCTACCAGTAGGATTATTGTGTGTATTAGTGCAAAAGACCTAATTAACTAAGTTTTTACTGCGATAATTACTCAAAATTATCTGTTATTGTTACATAAGTTCGAACGGCTAACCTATATAATAAGTAATACGTTGCTATACTGTGAATTGTAATAACAAAATGATTGAGTTTATTTAATGTAATTTATAATTATTTCATTGGATTCCGTCGTTTCACGTAAAAATCGTACCTAAAAATACAAATTTCGATTAGTTGGATTGAAGTGACAGATCAAAGAACTGTCATTTGCATGTAAGTCAAGTCAAGTCAAGTCTGTTTGAGTAGCAAGACATAATGCGCAGTTACTGCTAGTTACTCTTAAAGCGAACAAAGAAGAGTACCCAATTATTGCAAAGGCATTGCTAAAATTGCATTTCAATCCGTCGATTTTTGTATAAATTAATATGTAAATGAATAGCTACATAAATTTATGCATGAAAAAAAACAAAATTATTAATGTATAGTTAGGACATAATAGCGGTTAGAACAATGACTTGAACAGTTAAGAGAATGACTTGAGCAAGCAATCGAATCGAACGTGAACCATCGAATGAAAAAGCAAAACAAAATATCGATCGATTGGATTATGTACGGTAAATGACGATCGTGTACATCACTACATTTTCTTTCTCTTTCTGACAGTTTGTTCTCTCTTTCTTTCTCTCATTTGCTCTTTGCCGGGCCGTGTGGTTAAGCGAACAAATCAGTTTAATCCATAAAAAATGACTTTCGGAGACGTTAAAACCGCCCAAGGTCTCAATGAACTGAACAAATATTTAGCTGAGAAAAGTTATGTGTCCGGGTATGTACTGAACATACTAATACTAACCTATGTGCATAACCTAAAGAGTATACCACGTCAACCCTTTGATCTTAACCTTGATTATTTCTGACTTCAACCTAAGCAACAGCTGTGACTTCACTTCACTTCATCTAGACAACTTATCGCTCACGCCGTGTTCCTGTTGTGTTGGAACAAGACCGTGAATCGTCATCTTATCGTAATCATTTTCTAGATGGACACCGTCTCAAGCTGATGTGCAAGTGTTCGAGCAGGTCGGCAAAGCCCCGGCCAACAATCTAGCGCACGCTCTGCGCTGGTACAACCAGATCGCGTCATACTCTCCCGCAGAGCGCAAGGCGTGGGCCGCGGGAGTGAGCCCGCTGAGCGCTGGCGCCAAGCCCACCGCCGCGCCCGCCAAGCCCGCTGATGATGATGACGATGATGTCGACCTTTTCGGCTCTGGTGATGAAGAGGAGGTAAATATAACTTATCTTCTCCCCTACAAGGCTAGGAGATACATCCAGTAATGTAGCTGACCATTTTGTTTACTTCTTTATAACTGTTTCTTCTTAGAAACAAAAGATTTCATAGATTTCTAAAACTCGCAGTCAGTCAGATAGTTGTCAGATAACAAAGTTCATATTTTATGGCTGTGTACACTTGGAGGAGGTTCTGATAAAGTGTGGCTTGCTTATTTCCAGGATGCGGAAGCTGCGAAAATCAGAGAAGAGCGTCTGAAGGCATACTCTGAAAAGAAATCCAAGAAGCCTGCCCTTATTGCCAAGTCATCCATCCTCCTTGATGTCAAACCCTGGGATGATGAAACTGACATGAAGGAACTGGAGACACATGTCCGCTCTGTTGTAATGGACGGTCTTCTATGGGGTGCCTCCAAACTCGTACCTGTAGGCTACGGCATCCACAAACTGCAGATCATGTGCGTGATTGAAGACGACAAGGTCTCTGTCGACCTCCTCACAGAAACAATCCAAGAGTTTGAAGATTTCGTCCAGTCTGTTGACATCGCTGCATTCAACAAGATCTAAATGTCCATGCCAGTAAATTATTCTTAAGTTATGTTTTGAATTAAAATCACATTTTCTAACATTAAAAACTTTTATTTTCAGATACTATATCACATAAAAAAGCTATGTACTTAAATCGATAATCAGAACATCAAGTAACTAATCAGTCAAAAACAGACAATAAATAAGACCATATAAAAAATACCATCTACTTTTTATTTAAGACTTGCACATTTTAGACTGGGTGTACATGCTACAACTGTTTAGCTTCAATAATTTATACTAAACAAGTATAAATGATGAAGATATTTGGTTATAAAGCTAGCATCACATTATGAACAGTAAATCCACAATCCTCAGAACTGTGCATAACATAGACATGCCATATTTATTAAATTCATGCAATCACTTTAAAAAACCATTGACATTGAGTCCTATTTGATCCAGATTTACCTTAAATGATTGCTTATTTCCAAAAAAAACTAGTAACATCTGATGCTATCAGTTTAAAATTATCACAATGTATCCCAAACTATTTACACTTGATCAAACAACTACACTGAGTGCTGGGAGAAAGTTCAGGGCTCTACAAATTAGAAATTCATGTCAAAACAATGTGTCCCTCACTATTCACTGACTAGTTGTTGTTTTGACAGAGTTATTATCACTCATTCCACTTGCACAGGAACTGCGCTTGCACTTGGAACATCCCCAACATTAGCTTGCAAGAACATGCTAGGAATGTCACTGCCAAAGTAAATCTTATTGTTATGTGCCAGAGCATCATACTTCTTGAGTTCCAAGTATTCTTTGGTCAGCAGCTGCTTGTTTGCCTCTGCCTGTTTCTTGAGATGATAGAAGTCTGCCTCTGCTTTCGTCTGCTGCTTAGCCTTGTGGATGCTGTCTTCAATGAGCTCAATTTTTTGTAGAGATTCCTTTTCCATGATTTTCTGTTCATATTGGATTTTCGCCACCTGTGCCTCTTTCTCTGCTTCAATCACTGCCTTACGTCGCGCTGTTTCTGCTTCTTTTTCCACAACCTAAAATCGGAAAATGTTGTTATGCTATCAATGATTCATTTTAATTCGAAAAATTCTATAAAACAAGTTAAACTTATTCAGAACAGTCAAGTGACATCAGAAAATTCAAATTTTCATGGCACTCCCGAAGCCCAAGCAGCAAAAAGCAAAAATAATTACCTTCTGATGTTGTGCAGCAATCAAAAGCTTGGACTTCTCAGCCTCCATAAGTTCATAGTTTTTGCGAATTGCTTCAGGAATCTTTGGCTTTGTGACTCGTACCGCTTGCACCCTCAGTCCTGGTGCCATTTCATTAAGATCTTTTTGAAGAGCCTGGTGACATAACAAAGATGCTTAATAACTTTGTTAATGTGGTATAAAACACCATCTTATATAATATCTTAGGTTACATTATGTACTCACGGTCCTCAAGTTCTCGTCAATCTGATCAAACAGGTCTATGTAGACTTCATGCAGACTGTGTGCGCTACAGAACTGGTTTAACTCATGGTGTACTTTGTTGAATATCAGAGTCCTGTCATAGTCTGCTGTGAAGTTGCGCACAACGTCCAGAACTGTAAAAATATTGAAGGATTTATAATTTTTGCTAGTTCTTTGGAGTTCTGTAAATCCTTAAAAGGCAACTGCAAGTTGCAAGTGTCGCCACCTTAATAAAGATTTCATTTACTTACCAGTGTGCGGTTCCAGCATATTGACAACTTCAATTCTTTCAAAATATATCATCACACCTCCACTGGTCCCACATGGTACATTCTTTACTTCATCAGTTTGAAGAGTTGTCTAGAACACAAATAATGACATTGAAAAATAAACAAACCAAGCAGTGTCATCACAGTTAAAATTAATCATTACCAACAAGTAAACAGCTTAGGACTGTATTATTTAGTTTCAAGTATACCTGGATGGCTTTGTAGGAAGTGAGTAAAGGAATCATCATGTGGAATCCAGGCTGACTGGTAACAGGCAACAGAGCCCCACCCTGAAAAATAAATGTATGTAATAATTAACATTAATTACTATTTATTTATTATCCCGCTGATTCTGACTGGCCAGCGGATACTGTATAGTTCACACACTTATATCATGTTTATATGATTTACTGCATGACGTGATATGATCTATTTGCTGAAAGCTACAGCCTCCTTCCTCGTCAGCCTCTATCTTTTCTCCTGCTTTCATGTCATTGTCAATCAAGACTACGCCATATTATAATGTAATTTTATATTTATTAAAACCTGAATACTACAGGTTTTCTCATTATTTCATTTTAATAAACATAATGGACAAACACCTAAGACTGAATGGGTGGACTATTTCACTGCATGAGTTCAAATGAAAGATATCAAACTTCCAGCCTGTTTACACACCATTAATTTCTTTCTAATGGAATTTTACACATCATTCAGAAAAATTCAGAGGGGCTTGTCTTGGCTAGATCTCGTAATCTTCAGCTTGAGAGGGCCTTTTTCCTATTCCAAACGCGCTTTTTATTGAATTTCGGCAACCATCATTAAGTATTGTAATTGAATTGTACTGGGAGCAACACTGTTGAATCTTACCCGGTAGTAGACCCCGACGTGGCCTTCCTCGACTTTGTGCAGCGAGAAGTGTACCGTGATCCCCACTGCGAGGATCACCAGCGCTAGTACCGATGTCTGGTCTGCCATAGCTCTCCAATCACCTACTTCACAGTTAACGGTATGTAGCAAACTATCTTGCCAGTAAAATAAACCAGGAAGCTCGTCGGTTAATTATGTTGCTTAATTGTTTTCTAAAACACATTAAACAAGTAGATAATGGGCTGATTACTAATGAGGAAAGATTTTATTGAAAAAACAAATTCGTTAGCGAGTACTATTTGTACAGCGTATTTGAGTATTTTAAGAGACTCGCTGGATAGTAGGAGATCCGTTTTATTTCGTAGCACGTCAGAAAGTGACTTAGTTATTGAATTAAACACCGGAATTAAAATACGATACTACACGCACAGTAGACGAGCGAGCGATATTTTTGACATTTCATTTTGACAGATAACTCAAATTTAGAATGGCGACGTTCCAATTCTACGTTTAGCAGAGATGGCTGAAAACAACCGAAAACATTTTAAATCCCACTGAATTTCTGAACGGAATAATAAATTTTAAAGAATTTTCCTCTGCAGGGTCCTGCTACACTGAATTAACTACGAGTAAGCTTTTCTTATACGACAAGGAAGGCAAAGGACAACTGATCACCGACGAACTGGTGACCCATGGACACCCGCAACAACACACGATTTCAGACGCGTTGCCAGCCCAGATGATCAAGATAGAACACCTTATGTGCCAGTAATTTCACCGGCTGTCTTATTCTCCACGCCGGAACCCAGCAGCGCAAGCACTGCTGCTTGCACGAAGTCCTACCACCCGCAAGTTATTAAGGAATAATGAATGTTTCTCAATCAAACAAAAATAAATTGGTATATTTTGTTTACTCCAAAAAAGGTAAAAAAAACTGTGACTAATGTATATTTACCTATTAGGAACTAATTTATTTCTAAAGGAAATGTATAAGTTGACGCTAAATATTTCACCTAAACAGGTATTTGGAATCGCTGTTAAATTTATTAAACTTCTACTGTTGGACGGTTAGACTTGCTTGATGTTCTTTTCCTGCGCCGTCCACATAGGTCTTTCCTTCTGCGTGAATAGCACCGAGCACAGTGCCTATTGTCGCTTTGAGCGCTCTGTATTCTTCTAAAGCTTTCGCACACAGCTCGCCCTCTGGAGAGTTCCCAGGCTCTATGAACAACATCTCTAATGACCTTTTTAAATGTTTCTCGGCACTGAGGAGTTCATCCTGAAAAAAAAAATTGTGCATAAATATAATCAATCATGCTAAACGTGGCCTTTAGGTCTTGTTACCTTGGGCTATGTCTACCCCGTATGTTTACATATAACGTTCGTTTTTTTACGAGTTAAGTTTAAGTATTTGTTTAATTATCGTCTCTGGGACAAAAAATATTATATCCGCGACGAATTGAGAACCTCCTCCTTTTTTTCGTAGGTTAATAAATAGGTATGTAAGTACCTAATGTTTGTAGGGAGTTATTCTTATACGTTACCACGTTAATACGTACCATATACTCCGATGCTGTAATTTCACGGGAATCGAACAATTTCTTCGCTAGCTGTACCATTGTGGCGTGCATCTCGTATAGAGTGATAGCTGTAAGTAAATATTCGAAATTAATGCACGTCTACAAAATATAAATTTATATTAGTTATGTATTAATGTTTAATCAATTATTGCTGTAGCTTCAGAGGCCACAATACATAGGAAGAGTAAGATCTCTCTCCAGGCAGATGTTGTGCCTGGGGACTGAAGTCCGAAGGAAGAGTTAAGAAACTGATAACTCGATGCCGAACACGGATAACGTCACGGTGCTAGCTACCTCTTAGCCACAGCAAGAACTGGCACGAATGGATTGAACGACTCTTGCACTTTGTATAGCGTGCACTAAGCCGGGTATCTACTCATCTGCAACCTGTAACTGTAACCTAGAGTGAGGGTTACCTGTAACGTTAAGTTACGGTTACAGCTTGCAGATGGGCTGTACTTGTGCGCTGGTAGTTTAAAAAAAAGACCTGTAAAAGAGCCCTTGGCTATGTAACCTTTGATCCTGGATATCCCGGGGCGCAGGGTCTCCAGCACTGGCAGCAGGCCGCGGCACAGCTCCAGCTGCCGCCGCAGCAGCCGCTTGGGGGGCCGCGGCTCGCGCGCGATGGCGTCGCGCAGCACGCCCGCCAGACGCTGCTTCGCGTCCAGCAGCAAGTAGTGGTTTGGAGCCAGGATGAGTGACACGTTTTTGATGTACGCTTCCAGTTCCCTTTCGTCTTTTTTGTCTGAGGATTAAGGGCCAGTACAGACGGACTGCATTCCGGCTGCAACGTAACCGCCGCCTGCCGACTGCCAACACATTCTATTGCAGTTCCATTGTGATCGGTCGGTACTGCACGCTAATGCGATCGAAATGAATGTATGTATGTATGTATGTATAACTCTTTATTGTACATAAAACACAAGAAAAAGATGAATACATTACAACACACATGCACAAAGGCGAACTTATCCCTAAAAGGGATCTCTTCCAGTTAACCTTTGAACTATTGACAGGACATGAGTATTAAGCAAAAGTAGACACACAGAAAAAGTATGGGCAAAGTATGGGGAATGTATGGGCAGTCGGCAGTTCGCGGTTACGATGCAGCGAGAGCAATTTAAGTGCTTATGGTAGCATCGCGGAGGATATTTGCAATCCTCTAATGTTGTGGGTATCTATGATTGGTGGTGGTGACGGTGACCCACTTCCTTGTTTTCCTTCCTTGTCGTATAAGAAATAGAAAATAAAATCGTGACTTTCTTTAACTAGCTGTCTACCTACTGTGTTTTGTAAAATACTTTCTTTGATAGTCAGCATCTAGCGATAAATTTAATAGTTTATTTGGACGGTACCTACTTATGACGCCTAGCTTGTCCTCGCAAGCTTGTACTTTCAGTTTGATGGCCGACGCCTCGGCTTCCTTCAGGCAGGTGTTGCAGGTCCACCGGTCACCAGCCGGCGAGACATAGCCCGTCTTACACTCCGGACAAATGGCAGAACTGAGGAACGTTCCCAACTCAGTGGCATCGTTGCAGCGGACGCAAGAGCATTTAAAGTATTTGCCGTTGAGCAAATGCTCTTGGCGCAAAGCTGTGCCCTGCAAAGGAAAGTTTGAGAAATATTAAGGTAACAGAGCTGTTGAGTTTATCACATGGACGAAATAAGGACTCACAAAAGTTCCCGAAAGATGTCACTCCACGTATCAATCAACAATTTATGAGGCGATGGTTCACGTCACTCGAGTTTCTATTCGACACGTAGCTACCATAATATTACATCATAGAGGCATTCTTCTTTGCCATGGTCGTATACTCCGTAAATTAAAACAATATAATTGGAAACGTTGCTCACAATGCCATCTATCAAGAACGTACAAAAACTGTAGATTCATCGTTTCGCTTTCGATGCCTCGTGCAATTTAAGAGTCCATCTACATATTGCTCAGACTTTCGGCTGTCCTACGGAAAAAGAAAGTAACTAACATTTTTGTCAAAACCGGTGTTTTTGTATTTTTGGCACTTTTAGACGATAACGGATGTTGCTACATTCATGGAATCACCAAAAGAGCCTTAGTTTTAGAGATAAATTTTCACCAAACACAGTAACTGCACGCACTGACTCACAATATCTACGGAAAAACAAAGTAAACCGCAGTTACAACGCATAAATGAGGTAATTGCATGTCGTTTACTTTGTTTTTAAGTTGTAATTTGATCCACTTTGTTTTTTGTTTGGTAAATCGTTTTTTATTGAGACTTTGATTTAGTTAAAACAAAAGTAAATAGCATTACTTCATTTTTGTATTGTAAAGAAGCGTCAAAATTACCAATTTATCTACGCAAAAACAAAGTAACTCAATTTTAAGGGAAAAGGAAAGTAATTGAATGGCAGTTACTTTCTTATTACAATTTTATTTTAATAAACTTCGTTTTTAAGCATCATTTACTTTGTTTCTATATTTTTAAACTGAATAAACTGCTTCATTTAAAATTTTTGAAGATACTGCTTTGGCACTTGCTTTATTTATTTGTAGCTTTCAGAACGCAGCCCGTATGGTCCACCAGCCCCCGCCTGTATTTTTAAGTGATTAATAACAGGCTGAATCTTCATGAGTTCGTTCGGTTCGACGAGACGCCCAAGTTTTACCTTTTTGCACGTTCTCAAAGAGGTAGGTAATGTAGTGCGCAGATGTAATACATGTCGATTTGGTAGGGTGTCTGACTAACAGTAAATTTTTTATTGAAATTTTGAGATAATATTATGATAATAAACTCGGAAAAACAATTGTCCTACTAAATCGATGGTTTGAGTTGGAGCGTCCTCCACGCCGAATATGTCAAAATAACGAGGTCATAAAAATTATTAATAACCAACTGATTTTTTGTATGCATCTCAGTAAATATTAGTATAATTGAATGGCCACAAAGTCCTACAAATGTAGTGGTAGGTTTTCCTAGTCCTACACTTGGAAGTTGTCGATTCCACGGTAACCCTTTTTTCATGAATAACAACCTAGGTTTGATTTTGTCCTATCCGGAATAAGGTGTAGAACACAATTTTACTTACTGTCCTACACCAAAAGTGGTATGTATTTCCAGGGATTGATATGTTTTGTCCACATTTTTAACTTTACATTTCGATCACGGAAAATAAACTGCGGTGGGGACAACAGCAACTTGGAGTAGCGTTTACTACACATGTTATGAGTATATCTATACAGGGCGTCACAAAACCCTTTAACGTTAATTCACGAACTTGTTCGTTATATTGGTTTGAACACCCATGCAAAGTATGAGACCCTAATCAAAACTCAAAAATATTATATATATAATATATATGGAAACTTAAATGGAGATTTTACAGTTTATTTTCCGTAATACAGAGTTAAATTCGTAAACAATCCCGAGTGAATGACGTTGTCGTTAGCCACTCACTTGCTTCCGATTTTAGGTAACCTAAATTGTTTTGTCATTTCACAAATACGACGGCACAGTGCCACGTTATTTTCTAAAATCGATAACTTTGTTTCTACTCAACCATTTTCAAATATTTTTACTATTTCATAAAAGCGATTAAACGAAGAATTAGATAGCAGCGCTATAACTATTGGTTATAATACCAAAAATATTTTTTAAAAATGCACAAAATTGACATAGAGAAATAATTGCAGTTTGAGTAGAAAACTATTTTTAATTAAAAATTTAGAGAGATAACGTGTCTTTTCTATTAATTTATTTAAAGTAGACTAAACAAGCCTTCATTTGATACCAAATAACCAGTAAGTTTTCTTATAAAAAATATAAAATAAATAATAATTAAAATAATTTCAATATTCCTGTAGGACTAGCGATATATACCCATTTTTCGGTAGGACACTGTTTGATTTAGGCAAAGTGTGCACTAACTGAACGTGTGTTTTTTTGTCCTACGGTTAATAATAAAAAAAGTGTTGCCGTGGAATCGACAACTTCCAAGTGTAGGACTAGGAAAACCTACCACTACATTTTGTAGGACTCTGTGGCCATTCAATTATACTTATATTTACTAAGCTGCATACAGAAAATCAGCTATTTATTAATAATTTTTATGACCTCGTTATTTCGACATATTCGGCATGGAGGACGAACTCAAACCATCGATTTTGTAGGACAATTGTTTTTCCGAGTTTATTATCATATTATCTTAAAATTTCAATAAAAAAATTACTGTTAGTCAGACACTTTTGACACCCTACCAAATCGACAAGTAATTACATCTGCCCACTACATTACCTACCTCTTGGAGAACGTGCAAAGAGGTAAAACTTGGGCGTCTCGTCGAACCGAACGAACTCACGAAGATTCAGCCTGTTATTTATCACTTAAAAAAACAGGCGGGGGCTGCTGGACCAGTAACCGTCATAAAATTACGCGCGCGTAACCTGACAGAATCTGTCATGTTTCGCTAAATCTGATTTAGACCTTGCTTATCAAAATTCATTCTCAACGGAACTTTTCGAGAAGTTTTGTTTCTAAATAGTTGCTTGAGGTAGAAATAAATAATAAAATTTATTGTATATTGGTACCTACCTATAATAATTTAATATCTTATCACACTAAACAATCCCACCGGGTCCCCCAAATGATAATCTAAGTAACCCCCAGCCCTATGTTTCCTATTAGCCTTGTTACTTATTAAGCGATTTAAAAAAGTAAATGATTTTACAGTGTGTAGAAAGAATTTTTATTCTTTAAATTTCTCCCTAACACCTTGTAAAAACAAGGTAAGTACTATTACTTCATTATTTAAATTAAAACTTGTGTGAGGAATATGCTTATTAGCAATTAAAAAATAAAGTAAAAGTATTTACTTTGTTTTTGACTTGACACATTTATTTAAAAATAATTAATTTACTACGGAAAAACATTTTTTGGCATTTAAAAGAGAACTAAAAACAAATTGTCATAAAATTGTTATACAATAAGTAGAGCAAATTATTTGACACATTACTACATTTAAAAAATGGTGGAATAGTTAATAGAACGTTTTAAATTAAGTTTTTTCGGTTTTTTCGCTCTCCTGTAAAATTTACTAAACTGCAGTTACTTTCTTTTTCCGTGGGGCAGCCGCTTTGACCATGCTTTTAATACTCCAGGTTCGATTTTTGAAGTTCGTTTCACACACACTCACACAGATAGTCATTAATTTGAGAGAGAGAGACGGTATGACACGAAATTTGAAAATCGAATTTCGGACTAACCCCTTCTATGTTTCGGTGGTCGCTCCTTTGTATGGCGTTTGTCAGTCCTGGCGCCTATTTCACCAACATGACAATTGTCGGAAATAAGTGACAATTCTGTTTACATTGCAACCTAGACCAGAATCTACGCCAGTTGGTTTCATATTGACTACGCCTTGCATTTTGAATTGTCACATGTCGCCGACATATGTTATATTGGTGAAATAGGCGCCTGTTTTATTTATCTACTATGGTTTATGGTTAGCTTACCTTCATCGGGTCGGTATAATTGAAGTAAATTGGTTCCCCTTTCTTGATGTCAGTGCTGGCGTGGCAGACCAGCAGACCATTGTCGTTGATGGACATGTGCACGTTGGCGATGCAGTCGTGGGCCAGCAGAGCCGTCTTCATGTACACTCCCCTCAGCGGCTCGCAGCCGACAGAGGGCGCCGCTGGCCCGCGCACGTCGAAACTGTTCACATCTATCACTGCGCATACCTTCTGGACCAGATCCGTATCCTTGATGCCTTCGAGAAGGCCTAGGGATTCGATAAACTGTAACAAGTTTAGTTCATTAGTGTCAGAGAGGATATATCCCACAATAACTCAAGCTGTTTGTGCTACTGCTACTAAATTACGTTTTCGCTAATGTGTTGTATTATAGTCACAGAATTCACTCCTTACAAGTACCCTACATTCTACTCTCTATAATCTCAATGAACATGCCTGATTTGCAGTGGCGTAACTATAACGTCTGGGGCCCGCGGCAAATTCGTCAGATGGGGCTCCTTCCTCAATATAAACATTAGCGTCCCGTCTGTGCTCTAAACCAAGCCAGTTCGGGGCTCCGTAGAGCTAGGGGCCCGTGGCATTTTACCACCCCTGCCACCCTATAGTTACGCCACTGCTGATTTGTCAAGAATCAATGCCTCGATTTTTTGCATAGAAACAGCTACAATATAAAAAAAAAGCGCAGTATACCTAATCAAAAATCCCGATACTTAATTGTTACTGGCTCAGCATTAGAGAGGTATCTCAGACGCGTGAATGCTTTATCACAACAGAACCTTACATACAACATCAAGTAACTACCTTGACAGTGTTTTGATGATACGCCCACACGCTAGTATTGCGTCTCTGGTCCAGATGCATCTCCATTTGCATGAACTCGGCCCAGCCTTGCGGGTCGGACTCTCTTTTCAGCAACGCGCGCAGTGCAGTGAGCGAGCCCACGTTTGGGACCATGGTCATGGGATTCAAGCCCTTGGTCACCTTCAGGGACCGGAACAGGTCGCACTCCGCTTGGTTGTGCCATTCTGAAAATGGGACAAGCATCATCACATCAATATGGAATCAAAACATTGACAGTTGGAGATCTACGTCGAAGAGCTCCGCATGGAGTGAAAACTAAACGACACCGAAAATTAGAACACATAGAAAAATCCGAAAAGTAAAACTATGGCTGGGAATCGAACCCGGACCCTCGTCATTCCGTGACGCGTGTTATACCCCTACACCACCCATTGTAAGCCTTCGAATTTTTCTGTCTGTTACTAGCGAAGGCGCTGTTTTTCAAATGATAGGTAGGTACCTAGTTACTATCAAATGAATCAAGAATTTTTACTTCTTGATTATTTGTTTATTTTACGGTTTTACCGTTAGAAATTAAATTTCTTAACGACACTGAAAATTAGAGCACATAGAAAAATCCGAAAACTAAAGCTATAGCCGAGAATCGAACCCGGATCCAACCGGATAAAACCGTAAAAGTAAACAAAAAATCAAGAAGTAAAAATTCTTGATTCATTTGTAAGTAATATTTCATAGGTTTACATGGTTAAACTGTTAAAACTCGGTGCAACTCACGCTTAGATAAATGAATAACTGACTAGCTATATGTTCCGGGCAGCCGTCTCCTGCGCAGACAGGCGCGACGCCGCAGCCGGCGCACGCGCGGAAGCGGCCGACGAGCGGCAGCAGGCAGCCGAAGCACACCAGCTCGGAGTCGCTGTGCGGGCCCAGCACGAACGGCTGCTCGGAGAGCACCGTCTCGCCCGCGCGGAGGTCGCGGGACGCTACTGCATACCTTTTTTTTTTTTTTTATGTGAATAGGAAGGCAAACGAGCAAGTGGGTCACCTGATGGTAAGTGATCACCACTGCCCATAGACACCCGCAACCCCGGAGGGATTGCAGATGCGTTGCCAACCTAGAGGACTAAGATGAAATGCCTCTTGTGCCCGTAATTTCCCCGGCTGTCTTACTCTCCACACCGGAACACAGCAGTGCAAGCACTGCTACTTAGCTGCAGGATTAGCGAGTAAGATGGTGGTAGCGATCCGGACGGACCTTGCACAAGGCCCTACCACCCGCAAACTACCACCTACATACAGGGTTGCAATTGACAAAAAACCGGCCAAGTGCGAGTCGGGCTCGCGCACCGACGATAAGGTACAAGTAAATTCGCCAAGTTAATATAAAATCCAGACCAGTACCCCCAGACCCGGGGGGCCCGACGGTTATGTGAGGCTCTCTCCTCCGACCTCTCCCTTGCGAAAAGGGGTGGAGGGAGCATACCCTATAACAATAACACTACGGCGTTGCCCGGTTGCCAGGTTTTAGGAAGGCGCCGTGGTATTTCGCCAGGGCCACCCGCGCCAGTGTTAGCAGAGCCCTGCCTCCTAAACAAAAGTGGGTAGCGTGAGGTCATTTTATGTTGGTTACTTACATAGACAGACGGACGTAAAAATGTTCTGTTTTTATTATTTGTTATTATAGCTGCAATAGAAATACCTCATCTGTGAAAATTTCAACTATCTAGCTGTCACGGTTCATGAGATACGGCCTGTTGACAGACAGACAGCGGAGTCTTAGTAATAAGGTCTACCCTTTAGGTACAGAACCCTAAAACTAGCTCAAGTTACCGCTGCGCTTATAGCAATCATAATTTGACCCGTTCTCCCGTAGGTATTATACGGAGTCACGTGTCTGGTTAACTGGTGAAGGTGTCCAACGACAAGACACTTGATTCGATATAATATGCCTGTCCGAGATTGATTACCCAGCGCAGCGATAGGTAACTTCGTGGTAGAGAACCCCACAGCATCACGGATAAATACAGCAAGTAACAAACTAAGATTGCCTTCCAAAAGACGATCAATACCTGGCATTTCTTTGTGGAAGTCCGTTAGAAGGACCAAAAAACAGATACCTTCAGTCAAAGTCACAACAGCTACGTCTGTGCGACACGGATATTTACATGCAAATCCCGCCCTCCTCCGCTTCCACGGTAATCAACATCTATCACACGTGTTCATTCCAATTGTTCCATGTTCCATTCTGTATACCAGAACAACCAGTTTTTCCAAAATTCGAATAACTATCTTCCCGAATATACCCGAACACTTAAGTTTCACAATCTGCTCAGAACTAACCTGCCAAGTTTCTCAGACTGTCTCAACTCGAAACGCGCACTCATGATGCTCTGACGTAATACAAAGCAATAACTTATAAATTATTTGACACTAAAGAAAGCGGAACACGGAACTGCACCGCTCCCGTATGCCAAACTAAATACAGCCGGCAGTAATAATAACCGAAACGACGTATCGGCCGCTATTTATAGTTCGCCCGACAACAATATGCTGATTGCTGCCATACCTGCTCACAATACATCACTGTCCTGGCCTACTTGCAAAATAAACGTACCGTGCGTTATTTTTGAATTCCCCGGCAGCGCGAATATCGGTCGGCGATCCGACCCCAGTCTTCTTCCTGCAAAATGCAGCGTAAAAACATTCGCGCATAAATTCCATCAGCTCCTATTTTTCAGTTCCCGTGGTCCACCCAATTTGACTGCTGCCATTATTTTGAATAGTACAAATCGTTGATTAAATACAAAACGGACGCATTCCAAAATCATTTGCCATTGCATCTGAAGACGTAAGTCGGTCGTTATAAGGTTTCAAATGCAACAGTGTCAGATTTTGAAATGTGTCGCTTTTTTATTTAAGCAGCGTAATATATGTCAGTCTTCGGTCGTGGTCCACCTGCCTGTTTCACCTGGGTGGACCACGGGACTTTTCTTGCCGATGATCCACCTCAGTACACCTAGGCGAACCACGGGCAGTTTCTCTAGTTTGTCCTTCTGGTTTTCGACGGAGCTCCGCCTAAGGACGGAGCCCTTTTTTCTGGGTTTTATGCCCTTCGGGCAAATGAAGATACTTAACCCTAAAGCAGGTGGACCACGACCGGTGACCTAAATTAGGTTAGGTAGGTATCTTCAGTCGCCCGATGGGCAAAATACTCTGAAAAAGGAGCTCCGCCCTTGGGTCTTTGGGCTCCGTCACAATCCTGGGGGACTAACTGTAGCTGAACCATGAGTAGTGTATTTTTCTTCACCTTGGACCAGATTTTCTTCTGAAGAAGCGTAGACATGCATGACCAACCAATGACATTAGCCAAATCCTATTCTATGAAAGCATGATGAAAGCGATCCCTATTTTTTCAAGAAGGCGAAACAGGCGTGCAGATACTATATTTCTGAATGAAACAAAATACTAAACGAAAAAAAGTTAAGTTTAAATGCCGAAATCCTCAACATTGGTGGACAAAGCAATTAAACAAGGAGTTAAGTTATGTATAAACATTGCATTTATTATATTAATTCTATAAACATTACCTACCTTAGTCAAAAGGTATAAAATAGTTCTTATCAGTAGTTAGGTATTTACAAAAGGCTCTATATAAAACATGAATTAACATTTCATAATATTTTCAAGATTTATGTTCAAGATTTTTTAAACATTGAGAATGCAAAATAAAAATCTGATATTGCCTAAAAAATACGTATTCGACTAATATTTACAGAGTTAAAACTTTAATAGCATAACCTAACATTCCATAGTGACTTAACAACGAGAAAATTCCAAAGCAGTCTTCCAGTAATGATAATAACTTAATTGCTATGCAATTCATGTTCCTTTACCCGCAGTGATTTTATACTTCGATCTAATCGGCGTACCAAGTCTCCAGTATTTCGACTTGTCTTAAAAACATTAGGTTCCTAATAACTTTTGCGTCAGATATCCATGATATCAGACACATAGGCTATAAGGAATTTCTCTGGAACCAATGAAACAGGCCGTAAACTTAAAAAAACGAACATACTGCAACAACGACAGGAACACCTATTTACTCATTTTTTTTCTAAAAACACTATGATTTCAGATGGATATCGGCTAAATAGAAGAACTAGGCCCAATTTTTGAAATCACTCTAAAGTACCGAAAGTGATGAAAATTGTGCCGAATGTTAAATAAGAGTAGAGTAAACTCCAGCTCAAATCAATCTATCAGACAATTGAAGACATAATTGAAGCTGTAGTCCTGTTCAAATACAGTTTTTTACCACTTTAGAATGGTATTTCCGAGTAGTGTACTTTCAAAAATCAGAGCCCTGTACGGTTTACAACCACGCGCGGTTGGCGCCTCGCGGATCACCAATACGAATGGAGGATAAAATAGGTGTATATCGTCTAGCGTCGTATTATGTCCAAAAATTGCGACAGAAAACGTTTTGCAAAATCATCATTTCATTTTAGAGATAATTACGGAAATCTTTTTTTTTACTAGTTTTTGCTCGTAAACTTATGTAGGTATGTTTTATGTGACCAGCTAAATATATGAGCCTAATAGTAGGAAGTTGAGTGCACTTCAGTCAGTCAGTATCTTTATTTATTTCGTTTAATATTTAATGAGACGGAATTTTGCTGAAGGTCGACATTACTAGAGACACTTAAACAGGGTTTAATTTGGCCAATCATGATTTGGCCAGCATACAGCATACAGCAGTGCAAACTCGTCTCGCCCTACATTCACACTTAAAGCTAATCTTAAACATCATTATCACGGTTTCAGAATGGCAGCTAGCTCTTAATCCTAGACGACATCAGGTATCACGCTTGTTTCTGGAACAAAAGATCTCAATTTAACTATAGTCGCCATACATCCATTCCCTGAACGTTTAACCTTTTAGCCGCCGTAAAGAGTAATGCCGAACATGCCTGTATCAAATGCCGAGTGTCTGCCGAGTGTCAAAAAATATATGACATATTGTCTTATTTATAAGACTACGGCGAAATGGCGGTTAAAGGGTTAATATCCACAAGTCTATTTCCCCGAATGTCTAGTCGCCATACGTCCATTCCCGGAACGTCTAAGCATCCCGCAAAGTGGGGCTCCTATTTCTATTCGGTTTGCCCTTCGGGCATTTTAAAATACCTAAGGAACCTAATAGGCCGGGAGATAGTGACAGAAATTACTGGGTCATTTGTACCAGTATGGCGGTTCTTCAGGGGTCTAAAGTACGCAATGACAAAAAGAAAAATGATGGTCATAGCGCTGGTACCGGCGGCCCAATCGCGTGGGCGTTAGTCGAACTCGTCGGATAAATTACGAGTGTCAAACGATTTGTTCCACAATCATTTTAGTATTTTCCGATAGTCCATAAAAAATAAGCAGGCGGTAGTGTCATGCCATACTTTTCCGGTGTGACTTACAGCCCGCCATACCGACGCGAATGCGTTAATTAAAAAATTAAAAATTCAACCATTTGTACCAGGCTAATTTTTGCACAGTTAATCATCGTCGTACAGCCATTTACGAAAATCACCATGCCATACTTTTTGGACGGTTCCAAATGGTCGCCATACCGCCAAAAATCAGCAAATTATTTTTTTTCGCTAAACTATTTGTACCACCCTAAATTTTTTTTTCAATAGCTCCTGAATGATCATAAACAGAAGTGTGATAATGCCATACCTGTGGGAGGTGGCGAATGTGTATAATATATTTTTTTAATTGTAAGATTATATTCGTGTTTTGAACGATTGGTAACAGTATGGCACTAATTTTTCTCGTAAGTTTGAGGTTCAACGAATATAAATACAAAATTTCAAAGATCTAGGTGGCGGCAATCTTGACTTATAACCAGATGTTTATATTGTATAATATTGAACGGCTACCACCGCTCGAATATAAACAGAATATAATGATCCCATGCTGTAAAAAAATATTTTACGTATTGTACAGTCGTATTTTTGAAATGTGTCGAATAAATAAGTTTTTCAAGTATGGCCCCACTTTTTCCCCCTACTAGAAGTATGGAAAATATAATCACGGTCACATTTTATCAAATACTTTTCAAAAATCCAAATGCAATACTGGTACAAATCGTTTGGCGAAAAAAAAAATGTTTGCTGATTTTCGGCGGTATGGCGACCATTTGGAACCGTCCAAAAAGTATGGCATGGTGATTTTCGTAAATGGCTGCACGACGATGATTAACTGTGCAAAAATTAGCCTGGTACAAATGGTTGAATTTTTTATTTTTTAATTAACGCATTCGCGTCGGTATGGCGGGTTGTAAGTCACACCAGAAAAGTATGGCATGACACTACCGCCTGCTTATTTTTTATGGACTATCGGAAAATACTAAAATGATTGTGGAACAAATCGTTTGACACTCGTAATTTATCCGACGAGTTCGACTAACGCCCATGCGATTGGGCCGCCGGTACCAGCGCTATGACCATCATTTTTCTTTTTGTCATTGCGTACTTTAGACCCCTGAAGAACCGCCATACTGGTACAAATGACCCAGTAATTTCTGTCACTATCTCCCGGCCTATAATCTAAATTATTGAAATTAGACATTCGGGGAGGTAGACATTTGCGGAAATAGACATTCGGGGAATTAGACGTCATGGGTCAATTAGACATTCGGAGCTAATGCGATGGGGTGCTTAGCTTAAATTAACACCTTTGTTTACAAGATTTTTTAAATTGTGGTTAATAGTCTAAAGGGATATACAATGATAGATGTCCAAAGTGTACGGCGTCAAAAGTGATTCATTTTTAATCAAAATTGACTATGAAGAACTTACTATACTATGGTTCAATCAAACTGGCCAGTTATAATAGGGCAATGGTACCTCTGGGCCGGAGCGGCGTGGAGTGGTGCGCCGCGTTGATGATGTCCTGCAGACAGCGCGAGAACTCGTCGATGACGTCCCGCACCGGGTCGGGCGGGGCCGCCGCCGCGCCCGGCTCGCCGCCCGCCGCCATCAGGCACTGGCACACCGCCTCGATCACCTCCGTCGTCATGAAGCTGCAACACGCACGTGCTCATTGGAGTTCTCGATTATAAGATGCTAGGCCGTGCAGCGAGGGTCGCGTGTGAATTGTGGTGCGCCATGCTCCCGCTGCCTAACGCTGCCTACCATGGCGACCCCCCTGACCCCCAGGGGCGTGCAGTGGGTTCTGACAGAGGATAGGCATATTGACAACAAAACCCGTATTGGTATGAAGCGTGTCGGGCATATATACGTATGCTTACAAGCACTGCTTATATGCCTGTAAGGGATGAACGCGTCTGCTGACCCCCACTACGAAGATGCATTAGTTGGAATGATTTTGTAGGTATGGAGAGCTCTCGCGAGTCTCACGGGTTGTAATATTGTCGTAAGTATCGTAGGTATCGACTTCGATTAAAGTAAGTTATCCAACGACCTAGACCTAGCAATTCCATCACAATTTATATATCTTTCAAAATTGTATAGTTCAATACCATTAATCAGGCGTAAAATGCTGGATACGTTAACACACTTCTCAATTATTTTTTTTCTCACATTTCGTAAACTCTTGAACATGACGAATGAACGGGGGTCATTACTAGTAATTTTGTAAATTATAATGATTTGTTTTACTTTTAGCATGTCTAAATAAATATAGCGAAATAGCGGAAAATACGTGACCTCATAAATGACACCCGTTCCCTAATTGACTTAGTCGCCATCCAACTATCATTCGAGTGACTATTAGACAAAAATATTTTTGGGCCAAATTTGCCGCTCCCCAACAATCTGCCGCCCTAGGCTCCGGCCACTCAGTCTACTGGTGTATGATTTACGAGGCTATGTGGGGGCCCTTAGGGCGTGGTCTCACTTGATCTGCGGCATGGCGGGCGCGCGGAACACGCTCCGGCGCGGGTCGCGCTCGCGCCGCCGCCGCTCCAGGGTCTCCTCCACGTTGCGACACCCCACGCATTTGCACATCGCCGTGCACGCTATCTTCGCCTAAAAACATATTAAAAAGTTAGAGCATGTTACAACACTTTCAAAAAGTTCCTGATACAGCGTCTCTATTTATTACCAAATGAGTTTTTAATGCAAGCTTTTTTCGCTGACTGTACTTGGATTGTCATCCATCCTACATAATGTGTACCAAATTTCAAGGCAACTCGATCACTAGAAGTGAGGCAAATTTGACTCGCAATTTTCAAGGTCAAGTTAATAAAAAGCTTCTAAGCATGAACACAGTCGACGACAATCTGACTACATTCGATCTGTCCGGCGGCTTTTGTTTAATCTTCGTGACTACACTCACCTTTGAATAGTTCACTACACTCAACTAACCACACGAAGTAGATTTTTGACATGTAGATTAAATCAAGATCAACAAAGACTGGCAAATAAAAACATAACCCTCCTTCTGGCGCAGTCGGGTAAAAAGCCACAGTTTAAACCGTTTGGTGAAGTTGCCTGTTATCCAGAACAGTACAATGCGTTCTAAACCATCAGAGTTGACCAGCAAGGGTGCGGGCTTTACCTCGTAGCACTCGCAGTAGTTCTTGAGGCAGCCGCTGCGCTTGCAGTTGCAGCCTTTATTGTGGCGCCGCACGATCTCGGGGCCGCCGCTCTTGGATTTACCTATCTTGGGCCTGCAAAATGCTTCTAATGTTATAAATGCTAGTTTGTAAGTGAGTCACAAGTAAGTGAGTAAGTGAGGATGTGAGTGAGCGAGTGTATTTGTTCCTTCTTCACGCTGAAACGTATAGACGGATTTTAATCCAATTTGAAACAGATAGCCGATACCATAGATTAAAACATAAGCCACTTTTTATCCCGTAGTTCCACGGGATAGCGATAAATAAACATGTCAAAGGTCGTAGCTGTTTAGAGTGGCAACGTAAATAAATATTACAGAATATACTATCAACATACACACGCAACACTGATGATCTTTTCATGCCTGTGTTTTTGTTTCTTTACTATAAAATTGTGTGGATCCACGGGCCACGAGCCCCATACGTTATAGTTACGCCACTGTAGGCAATGTAAGTTGACCACATATGATATAACATTAAATTGAAATTTTTAAATACTCTTCTAACTTCTGAAACGATTTTTACCAAACATGGCTAATAAGTAACGCAAGGAAACTGGCTTTCAAATGAAAAAATCCTAATCGGTCCATCCGCTTGAGAACTAAGATGCCCCCCACACACACACACACACAGTGTGAGAAAGAGAGAGAGAGAGAGAGAGAGAGAGAGAGAGAGAGAGAGAGAGAGAGAGAGAGAGAGAGAGAGAAAAGTAAGAAGGGGGTAAGGGAGGGAGGGAGAGGGGAGGGAGAGTAGCATCGACGCCAAACTTCAACTCTTTTTGCGTCAGGGGTTAAAATGTGAGAGTAAAAGGTATCTTAGTGGTAATCCAGCTTTTCGATCTGACCTGAAAGCATTGGGGTTCCGATCAAGGCAGCCGCGGATGGCCTTCTGCCGCAGCTCCTCATTTTCCAGGTTGTTATGGCAGTTATTACAGTTGCAGCGGTTGCAGAACTCTCCGTTGGCGAAGCAGTCGCAGTACAGTTTGAGACACTGCGACTTGGTGCAGTTGCAGGCTTTGCGGGGCCGCATGCCCAGATCCGTAGAAACCAGCTCTACAAACAATAAACAGAAAGTTTCTTAACCTTTTAACCGCCCTAGTCATTCAGTCCTGACAACCTGTAACCAGGCTCACACGCCAACGTCATTTATACATGACCAACATTCGTCTCGAAATAAATCATTCTGCAATGGAATTAAAAATCAAATTAGCTGTCGTTAGCTTTTGCCGTGGCATACTGAACCCGTCACTCCTTTCTTAGCGTGACGGCCAAGAGGCCTGCAAATTTTTCATTATATTGCCAGGCTGAGATACGAACGGGTTAGAAGTCGGCGACCCAGGATTTTTCTTGCAGTGTAAACTGCACTTTACAGCAACATAACCAATATTTTTTTTCTATCTTTAGAGTAATATTTACCGTTTTCAGAGAGTGCTTGAGGAGTCTCCGGTGCTTGAAAGTTGTTGAAAGATTGAGCCTCGAAATTGTTGTACCTGTTGACTTCATCCTGTAATGGTAAATTGAGTTAGAATTTTAATTAATAACAGAGAGAAAGTGTGATGTTACAAAAGAAGAGTTGTTTGGCATACGTTAGGTTGAATATTGTTGGGTATAATTAAAGATACTGCATATAGTAATAGATTGGCAATGGAAGAGAGCGATATAATAGCGTATGCCAGCGAGATAGATAGACGAGACCTTTTTTTAGACTCTGTGAGCCTGAGAGAACCCAGTAACATTCACATTTGAAAGGCTTTGAAGCATCTCTTTCTTCGATACTTTGTTGTATGTTTGATTTCAAAGCAGACTAATCTAACGTATACATATACACATATATGTATAAATCGCATCTCCATCCCTCATGGGCTAGACAGAGCCTACGGTAGAAAGATCTCAAATCTATGGGTATAGAGCCAATAGAAATGGATGCTAGATGTCCCCATACTCACCCTCGTGGCAAACTCGTCAGGCAGGATGTCGGAGGGCTTGAGGTAGTTCGGTATGACGATAAGAGGCTGTTCAAGCCTCTCCTTGTACGAGCGCTCTTCGCCGCTCTCGTCCTCCAGGCTGTTCGAGCTCACGTTGTCTTCCGTACTCTGACAACCCATAATGCTCGTTATTCACTCATTTGTTTTACTAGAACTCTCTAACTCTAGAATAACTTCAAATAGGTTTCTGCTAATTTCATTTTTGAATACAAGCTTTTTTTTGCTGACTGTACTAGCATTGTCATCCGTCTGCAGTGTTCCATCTGCCAGACTATACACTCGGGATCTAAAAAACTGGGTCTCTTCATAAAACTTTCTACGGGAAGATCTACACCTGAATGAAACTAAATCTGAGCATCAGAAGAGGCAACTTTTAAAACGCTTACCCGTCTCTGAAACTCGACTTCAACTTCTTGAGCGGGCAGCTCGGGCCGGTCGGGCGCGGCGGGCGGCGGCTGCAGCTGCGCGGGCGCGGGCTTGCGCTCGGGCGCGGGGGGCGCGGGGGGCGCGGGGGGCGCGGGCGGCGCGGGCGACGCGGGCCGCGGCGACGCCGGCGACAGCGGCGCCAGCAGGCTCTGCCCGGAGCGCCCTGCGGCTTGCTGGAAATTAAATTGACTTTCAAACTGGTTGACTAAACTAATTCACAAATTTTTGCCTGCGACTGGAATCATTTTATAGGCGACGCGTCTATACGCCCACAACTATGCTAAACGTGGCCTTAAGATCTTGTTACCTTAGGCTCTGTCTACACCGTAAGGGATAAAGACGTGATTTATGTAAGTATATATGTACACACACTTGTATTTTCTTAATAATATGTCTCGTATTTCATATGTCTGACGTGTGAATTGAGGAAACACTGAGATTACCGAGAGGCATAAAGGAAATTGTAGCGCTGCAATGCTGTTGGAGATGGTATTCGTAAACGACAACAACGTCGTATTTCTATATGATTATGAATAAAGTAATTAAAAAATATTGAAGCTTCCGGTGCAAGGGGAAATATTTGACAACTATTCGATTTTTTACTTATAATTGAAGGTGCTCTTCCATCAGCGAGACAAAACGCGAATTGAAATTTGTATGGCAAATTTTCAATCATCTCCTAACACAACTTCCGTGGAACAAGTGGATTTTTGTCTGAACACGCCGGAGGAAAAGCACCTTAATATTTAGGAAAATATTTAAAAAAAAAACTAAAATAATCAACATCTAGGGCCCGCTACCAAGTTTACGTACGGCTTGCTTAATTGCTTGTGTTGTAGTGCCGTAAGTTAAAATTAATATGACTACACATATGTTCATTTTTATAAAAGTTAATACTAGTCCTTCTCTAAAATCTTCGATGTTCGTTTCTAGAGTAACCCAATCAAGTTTAAAGTTTGTTTATAATAATGTAGCTTCAGGTAAATCTTGCTAATGTAGTCGACACTACGACGTTACTAAAATTAGTTTGTTAATTTTTTTTTTATTACAAGCATTTCTTTGCTGACTTTTTGCTGACTGTACTTCCATTCTCATCCATCCTAGATAGGTGCACCAAATTTCAAAGTAATCCGACCAATAGAAGTGGGTCTAATGTGACTTGCAAATTTTGACCCAAACAAAAAACAAATAGGTCAAGTTAAATAAAAGCTTTAGCTTTAGGTAAAAATTGATCGTTTTCTCACAAAAATGTTTCAGAACAGCATAGTAAATAAGAAACAGCGGTACATTTAAAAAAGTATCATAAAACTTTAATAAAATTAACTTACAGCAGCTGCCAGGGCCGGCTTCGAACCCACCGGCGCTATCCGCACCAGTTTTTGCTGCGGCTTCGCGGTCACTGCACCAAACATACCACAAAAACAATTAATCAATTTAATTATTAAATACTCAATCGACGACGCTGCGGCGCGCTCTGACATTGGCGTCCCTCAACTGACTTAACACATTCAAATATATTTAAAGACTGCGTTCCAGATTCAACAAAATTGAATCGAAATAATTTCAAATAGAGAAACGTAATTCGTAAATGGAGTCTTCATATTTTTTATTTATGAAAATCAAACTTTTTTCAACTTGTATAAGTTTTTTTAGGTTACTATCGTTTGTCAATAGCCTAGCTTACGCAGCCGCACAAGAAATAACGCAACATAAAAATAAACAAAATAAAAATAAAAAAGAACATACATTTATTGACCGAGGTGGTGGTCCCAGTGATAACCAAGGGCGGCGGCTGCCCGCTCTTCATTTTTTCGGCAGCCATTTGGATCACATTGCCTACAGAAACCAAACCTCCGCATTAACTTACTAACATTTTTATCAACACTAACAATAAAACTAACTAACAATGCGGTGAGGAAGTTAGCACGGAGTATTTACAGCGCACAATAGCATATATACTAATTATCTACGTACTAAAAAGTAATAAACCAACATAAAAGGTAAAAAAATCAAATAGTGTGGTATGTGATATGATGGGGTATAAGTTCCTGTGGTTCAGCATAGCGGGGTCACCTTTGGTGTCGGTCAGCACGATGGTCTTGGCGGGCGCGGCGGGCTTGGCGGCGGCGGGCTTGGCGCGCGCGGCGCTCGTCACCAGCCGGATGTACTGGATCTGCAACCAACATCAACATCGTCATGGCACTTCAACCGCTTCGCCTAACCTATCCGAATCAAATCTGTAAAAATATTCAAGAAAAACTACACTGGAGAGTATACTATGACAAATTTTGACAGAACAAGATTAGAAGTCTAGAATTAGAATTGTCTGTTTATTCTAAATTTTCATGGCATTTTAAAATGTAAAGCTCAAACTGGAGCATCAGACAGTTTCGTTTCGTCAAAAATCGGGTGCCGTGATACTGTCATTATATATTTAAAAAACGATTTGTTGCCACATCATTCTCCTAGTAGAGAAGTCCACGTGAATATAGGGATAATTTTAATTTCAGACCGACGTCGGTCGCAGACAGTCAGCGCCAAGTATTGCACTGCACACTGCACAAAATCACGTCTTTATCCCTTACGGGGTAGACAGAGCATATGATAACAGGTACCTACAGGCCACATTTAGCAAGATTGTGGGCGTATAAGTGGAAAATGGAAGTATTGACCTGAACAAATTATTATACCATGGACTATAACAACTAGAAAATAAAACTTAGTCCGTACGCCTTTTCCCGGAACGTTGATTTGATGCAACTGCGTCCTCTGGCCCTGAATGTTGTACGTTATTTTTCCGTCCTGGTCGATCTGGAACAAACAAAGCATCTCAACCACAATTGCGTCCAAGCACATGCTTTGCTCATCATTACTTTTAATAACGCCCTTTACGTACACACGGCAATATAATCAGGTAAGCATCTACGCACGCTCGCGCCGTATCTATCCTGCTTACCGAATAGCTTTGCTGTGTGTACACAGAGATCCCTCAATCGTGCAAGTTAAACACTACTGAATTTGAATCATAAGCCTAATTTAGACTTGTAAGAAAAATCATGTAAGTCATATTACATTGCAGCACTGAGACGACGACTTCTAACCCATTCGCATCACGGTCTGGTATTGTAATGAAACTCGCATAACTTTTCTTCCAATTCAAAAACTAGATAGACCAAACTAAACTATACTTCGGATATTTTACATGTCTTTTTGGAAAACAGTTAAAAAAAACAGGAAGTTACAATTTCAAATCCCTAGAATATTGTGGGTTTGTTTTATTACGGTTTTATATTTTCCAGTTGCCGATTATGAAACTGTTTTTCGATAAAAAGACCTAGTTTACCTTCTTTCTTATGCTAAAAAAACCGAAGTACATACATATGTATTCTTCTGCCGAATAGTTTTCTATATCCCGAGCGCCCTGAAGCACGGTTGTAAAGGGAGAAGGCGACTTACTTGTTGTTGAGGTTTGGCGGATGCCGTCGTTTTGTAAATAACGTTCTGCGCGGGCGTCGCAGTTATGACCACTTTCTTCGTGCCTCCTGAAAAATAACATGTTTAGTTTATAAGTTCCTGTAAACTTTTTATCCCGCTGTTGCCCAGTGTTTTACTTTCGGCTAAGTGAAGTATGTATGCATAGCAAAAAATCATAATTACCACAATATCAACGTACCTGCCTGTACGGTAGTGGGCACAAACTTGGGCGAGGGTGATTTTATCTCCACAAACTGTTGTTTTTTGGTTATTCTGACAGTTTGTTTCGTTGGCGACGTTACGAACACCTGGAACAAACAAATAAGATATCAATAACAGTTAGTAAATTCCTTTATTCAAGTAACTGGAACCCACAATTTGCTAGTAACATAATTAATCGTTACTTACTGCTTATTGCTAATGTTAGTAGGTAGTTAAAAACAAAAAAAAGCCTACGAGTTTATTAAGAGATTTAAAAAAACACAACTAATAGTGCGTCGATGATTTTGGATTGATTTTACTTATAAGGACACGGACCTACTCACGAGTAACGCCGGTCTTTTTAATGAAATTGGGTGAAAAACGGGCAAGTGGTGATCCACCCTGATGGCAAGTAAGCACCACCGCCCATGTACAGCCGTAACATCAAATTATTCCAGTTGCCAGCCTGGAGGACGCCATGTCTACGCTATGATTCTTAATTATTGTGACGTGAAACAGTTAGGCCGCCTTTACACCTGTAAGTTACTTGCGTAATATTTACATAATTTACTTACAGTTGCATTTACACTTGCAATAAATACTTACGTAAATAATGCTTACGTAAGTTGTGTAAGTTTAAACTTGGAGAAATTATTACACGCCCATTTACATGCTTCCCAAATCAGTAATAAAAATGCCTTCTCACAGTCGTACCGTTCAAGCAGCTGCTGCATACATAATTTTATCAAATAGTCGAAAGCAAAAGAAAAGAAAATGCTGGATAAAACCATGGCTAGAAAGTAGTTTCTTTAATTTTGTCACTTCTTGGCTAAATTGTGCTTTCAAATTATGCAATTTTCTAATTATTTCCTCTGGAGTGGTGCTAAATATCTCACTAAGTTCAATATGTAACAAATTTGTTTTTACGCGGTTTTTGTACTCCTTATTTTTGTAGTCCCATAGTATGGGACGTGCCTCAAGAGCAGTAATGAAAGTTTCCACCTCGTCAGGTGACCAGCTTTTATTTTGTTTTTGTTTTGAACCGGACATTGTAGCGTAATTTCTCAACTTATCAATTTAGGCCGCCTTTACACCTGTAAGTTTTACTTACGGAAGTCACTTACGTAAGCGACTTACGATAATTTTTCAAGTGTAAATAGTTTTTGTAAGTGACTTATTGTAATTTCTCACAGCTTACGTAAGTTGGAAAATTACAGGTCTAAACACGTTCGAGTTTGTTTACGGAAGCGACTCACAGCTTATCGAACTAAATTGATAAGTTGAGAAATTACGCTACAATGTCCGGTTCAAAACAAAAACAAAATAAAAGCTGGTCACCTGACGAGGTGGAAACTTTCATTACTGCTCTTGAGGCACGTCCCATACTATGGGACTACAAAAATAAGGAGTACAAAAACCGCGTAAAAACAAATTTGTTACATATTGAACTTAGTGAGATATTTAGCACCACTCCAGAGGAAATAATTAGAAAATTGCATAATTTGAAAGCACAATTTAGCCAAGAAGTGACAAAATTAAAGAAACTACTTTCTAGCCATGGTTTTATCCAGCATTTTCTTTTCTTTTGCTTTCGACTATTTGATAAAATTATGTATGCAGCAGCTGCTTGAACGGTACGACTGTGAGAAGGCATTTTTATTACTGATTTGGGAAGCATGTAAATGGGCGTGTAATAATTTCTCCAAGTTTAAACTTACACAACTTACGTAAGCATTATTTACGTAAGTATTTATTGCAAGTGTAAATGCAACTGTAAGTAAATTATGTAAATATTACGCAAGTAACTTACAGGTGTAAAGGCGGCCTTAGTTCGATAAGCTGTGAGTCGCTTCCGTAAACAAACTCGAACGTGTTTAGACCTGTAATTTTCCAACTTACGTAAGCTGTGAGAAATTACAATAAGTCACTTACAAAAACTATTTACACTTGAAAAATTATCGTAAGTCGCTTACGTAAGTGACTTCCGTAAGTAAAACTTACAGGTGTAAAGGCGGCCTTACGGTTACAGCTCACAGATGAGTACCTTTACACGCATCAATCGTGTGATGAATCGTCCTTACCGTGTCGTTTAATTTACCTTGTTGGGCAGGTTGATGGGCACAGTCTTCTGGTGCATGGTGACGAAGCGCGCGGGCGCGGCGCTGCCGGCTGCCACCAGCTTCGTGATCACGGCCGGCTGGTTGCTCGGGTCCGTGCTCGATGCGCCTGCGCACACACACAGTAAGGGCCCCCGCACATTGAGCACTAGTGTCCACATAGTGGTTATTTTATATGGACTCACCGCACACGCGACACCTGTGCTCACTACTCGATACAAATAGGTCGGTGGCGGCGTTTTGTGGTCGCCACTAGTGGCTCAATGTGCGGGGGAGCTAAATGCCTCAGCGCGACATCTATGTCCTACCGAAACCAGGTCTACTACCGCAGAGAAATATCCGGACAGATTGCTAGCGTGTTAGGGCCCTATGGATTTATAAGCCCATAATAAAAGTTATTTTAATTTATTTAATTTTATTGTATCTTTCGCAGACTTTTAATCAGACAGTTACTTTAGCCCTGAAGAACAAAAAAAACAACGAGTTACACTCGCGCGAGCGCCTAGCGCCGCTTCAACGACCCAGCCGCAACTCTCCCTCCGTCTTACGCATCAACGCGAGTTTAACATTTTTTACATATCCCAAACAGTGCACAACGCTGCTAAAAAAGTTTTCACTTCAAAAACATACCTTGCACGATGAATTTTGTTAGCACAGGTTTTGTTTGACCAGATAAAGTTTTAGTAGCAATCAGTTGGCCCTGAAACAAAAAATTCCAACTTGTAATTAAAAGCGAATTCCGTTGCTCAAAAACGGGTACTCATCTGAACTCAAAACTACAACTGGCTAATATTTATTATCATTCATAACTTCTTGAATGTAGAATCCCGAATGACTCCACTCCACGCCCAACCCATGGACCACAAAACTTTATAGCTTTATTAGAGCTTCATGATGTCGAGAAAAAATAGCGAGTAAGGACTTCTGTGACATGATCGAAGCCACAGGCAAAACCCAGTGACTGAATATAAAGGATTATGGTCTACAAGTTAGTTACCTGCTCGCCCTGGTTGGTACGAATGTACTGGATGTTGGGCACACCGCCGGACGTCGTCACAAGCTTGATCTTCTGGTTGGTGCCGGCTGGCATCATCACCAACTGCTTTCCTATTTGAGCTGGAACAACATTTTAACATATCATTGCTATACCTTTTTCACAATAATATTGATACAACGTTCGAGATAAACAGAATTAAAGGAATTTACAACTACAGCGGCGACAAGGCATGTCTATTTTGATGCCAATGCAATTCCTTCAATTCCAAGAACGTTTTCGAGTGGTACCAGCTGTTAAAGTAGTCGTCCTAGCTGCCTCATCTGAAAATTCCACCCGTTTTTTCTTTCAGGATATTTGAAATACTTATAACGACGGTGATAATAGATATAACATTGACCTTTAACTTGGAACAGTCGCAGCGGACAAGGAAATTTGCCGCCAAAATCAAGAAGACTTTTACTCGGTTATATATTAGTATAAGCAAGTTCATCCAGTAAGTAGGTTTAGAAGTTGGTCGTATTGTGTAGTTAACAGTAGCGTAACTGTCCCGTGATAAATTTATCAGTTGGGGTCCTTCAAGAAGTGCAGAAACCTTTCTGTGGCCTAGCCTGTCCGGGGCCGCGTAGGCAGGGCCCGTGGCATTTCACCCGTCTTGCCACTCTGTAACGCTATTGACAGGGCAGTAAGGTGTGATATGCGCCTAAATTCATACAATAACCGCGACTTAACATTACTCCCTGCAACATGTGACGCACGTCTTTGAATAATAGCCAGTAAGCATTAATTAGGTAATAAATATGTGTAACTAATCTTGAAGCTTGTTCTTATACTTGGTCTACCGAGAATCTCATCTCTGGTACTATGGGTGTTTTTACTTAAACCTCCTCGTCCACCCTCAACCTATCTCATGGTGACCCTCAACATATCTCAAAGGTTACCTAGCACGGTCTTCCCGGGCGGCAGTTTCCCCTGCGGGCGCGCGAGGGCGGGCGCGAACGCGAGCCTCGCCGGCTTGGGCGCGATGGCGACCTGCCGCGGCGCCGCGCTCACCACTATGCTCTCCTTCTTGATGGCCGTGAAGCGCGGGGGCATCGCCGCCTGACAACATCACACGGTTAGAGCCCAGCCTCACCAGAACGTCATGGCGACGTCGCCAGTGACGTATCCTGTATAATTCGGAAGTCAAAGCCAAGTGACTGACAGCCGATACATTTCTATATGAATTGCTTGGCAGTGGTAGCTGGAGATGTCGCTATGGCGTCCTGATAGGGCAGGGCTCTAACACCAAATACTAAAAAAAAAAAAACATACAGACGAATTGAGAACCTCCTCCTTTTTTTGAAGTCGGTTAAAAATGCCATTCTTGTTTTTGTGCAGTTTAATTCAGTTTCTTTTTATAACAAAAAAAAATTGTTAAAAAATTGTCAGATTATGATTTTAGCTAACCTTTTTTAGGAATCTTATGTTAAACATAGTGCAAAGTCAGTGGTGTTATTGATATACTTTGATACATTTACATATGAGAATATGAGTCATAATGAGAAAAGTTATTAGACGATTGTTGCTAAGAAAACTTAATGAATGATAAAGCAATTAAATATTTATGTTGTTGTGTCTCTGAGTTACCTTGACCGCAAAAATTTTTGGTTGTTGAGGCTGCGGCTCCAGTTTTACAGCACTCGAAACAAATGATTGCGGATCAAACTGAATATCTAGCATTGTATCTGAATGTGATGCAGATGGTTCCTGTAAACAAACAGAAAAGTTAGCAAGCCAAATGAAATAAGCACCAAGTTTAATAACTAAGGAACAGTAGATATTTCCACACCATATAACTATTGGTAAATGCTAAACTGATTCAGCAGGAAATCCACCACGGGTTGCTGCGGTGACATCAATAGCCCAGACAGGTCCTCGCAAAAGAATCACGGTAATAGAACAATGATGGCACAAAAGCAACTAAAAATGCTTTAATGTTAATTGTGAAAATATACTGTTTAAGTAATCTAAATCAGTTACACTATTAAAAGACATTATTATTATTATGCTTGCACTGCTGTGTTCCGGTGTGGAGAGTAAGACAGCCGGGGAAATTACGGGCACAAGAGGCATTTCATCTTAGTCCTCTAGGTTGGCAACGCATCTGCAATCCCTCCGGGGTTGCGGGTGTCTATGGGCAGTGGTGATCAGTTACCATCAGGTGACCCACTTCCTCGTTTGCCTTCCTATTCATATAAAAAAAAAACCCTTGCAAGAGATCCCTT
This sequence comes from Pandemis cinnamomeana, assembly GCA_932294345.1. Classification (NCBI taxonomy): domain Eukaryota; kingdom Metazoa; phylum Arthropoda; class Insecta; order Lepidoptera; family Tortricidae; genus Pandemis; species Pandemis cinnamomeana. The sequence continues at coordinate 4,705,554 of OW028715.1, read as the reverse complement.
TAAGGGATAAGTTCGCCTTTGTACATCTCATTACCTGTAAAATTAATGTGTTTTATGTACAATAAGAAGTTATATGTACATACAGAACTCTATTGAATCTTGTTCTATGTCTGTCTCTGTTTTTGCGATGACTTGCCTGAGGTGATATCCATAGATTTACATGTTTCTTCTCACTAACATTGAGGTAAGCACTTACACTGGTGGTTACTGTAGTGTTGGCACCAGCAGACTCCTCCTGCTGACTCACAAACTCCTGCAGAGTAAATTGGTCATCGGAGTAGCCTGAAAATAAAGTTAACATGCTGAAGTCTCAAGTCCATAGTTTCTAAGTCTTAGGGTCTATAACATGTGCCAGAGGTCTGCAGTAACAATTTGCATATACACTTAGTATTTTATTAGCTTAGACAGTTGATTATTTTTTAATTCGCCTTTGTTTTCTTTTCCTATAAACTTTGAAAGAGTCCATGGAATTTTTGAAATTCTGAAAGAGGTCCATGACTGGAAAAAGTTTTAAAAAACACTGCGCTAATCAGCAATTAGTATTTCTGTCACAAGTGTTTCCTAAGCCACCAGCCCCAAGCTTGTCTTTACATTGAAAATTTCACAATTTAATTTCACTGCTTTAAGGCTAAACAGGGATATTACATTTAGGATATGGATTATCTTATATTTTCAGATACTTCTGATATTAATTAGATTCCTTTAAAATTAAAAATACAGAACAAAATAACATGGTCAAATGGATGCTATCAACATGTCCCTAATTTAGACTCCACCATTGTACAAAATTATATTTAACTTCAGTATAAAATTTTGTTAGTATTTTGGAATTTGGAGCTCTGTGTATACAGCAAGAGATGACACAAATGGAGATGAATTACTACAATGAATATTACTAAATAGCTACTATAATATTGGACACTAAGGCATGAAACTGTTATAAGAAGATTAAAAACTAATTAGTTTTAGTAATAAATAATTGACAGAATCAGGTCTATATCCATGAACTAGACGTGAACTAGAGCAGTGCTTGCTTGCAGAGTAGCAAGATGTTGGTATAAGTTGATTTACCAATAATTTGTTCGTTTTCGGTATCCATAAGCATTGGTTGCTCCTCTATGGATTCAAACTCCATTGGCAAGCCCGCATCATGCGAAGTATCCAGTGAGATGTCAGCATGGCTGACCACAGCATCTCCAGGGGGCTCAAAGTCCACCTATAAATAGTATTATCATTTAAATTTAGTTGGACTATACATTCAGTACAAGTAACCAAAACAAATATATCCAAACTTTGAAATGACATTGAGGCACTAATTCAAGGCTGACTTTGGTGAACATGATAATTATATTTAGTTCTTCTTTAATCGTGCCCATTACTAACAAACGTAGTCAATAAATACAAATGAAACACAAAACAAAATCAAACAAATTATTACTAAACAAATCAAGACAACAAAAACAAGTTCAGTACTCACTCCCATGGCACTGTCCAAATTCAGAGAGTCGTCCAAATTATGATCCATATTGAAGAGTTTATACTATACACCAATCACAACAACTTCTTAAGTCTTGTAGGGTTATGATCACGCAAATAATACCAAAAATACGCATTTATTTTTGAGTTTAAACGAGGCCGCCATTTTAAATTGTCAAATCTTGAAGTCCCTCGCAAAATCGCCACGGTTGAAAACAAATTGTCATATTCTTACAACAATAATTTACGGTACAATAATAGTCACTTCTTTATCAATTTTCCTCTTGCACATGATCTATATTGAAAGCTAATGTTTTCAAATGTTTTTTCACGTTTTTATAACACAGAAAGTAAAATATCAACACAAAACTGCACAAATCCCGGTGGCGCTTCTTTCAATTTTATATGGATGTCAAACTTGGGCTTAGCCAACATTAAGAAAATTAAACATCGCGTTAGGTACGTTCAAAATAACATTGGAGTAAGAAACTATTTTGGTAAATACTATGTTATTTTTGATATTTTAAAGTAGAAAAAAATAATTAATATGATTATATATATAAAAAAAATATATTTAAATGTATTAGAACCAATAAGAATATGTTTATTTCGGAGCCCAGTACGAGTTCGTCGCATTTGTCGTCGAGACATTCGGTCCATGGGCATATGGCGCACGTGGGCCCAAATAAAAACCAATTAGAACATTACTTAAAAGACTTTAATCAATTTTTTTTGGCAACACTAAATTACCAACATGGCAGGAAACGACGCGTTCAAAATTATTAGAATAGGGATGTGCATGATGATATTTTTCGGTTTTTTTTCTCGAAAACTAACGTTTCGTCATTTCAATCGATTTGTTTATGATCGTTTATCGGATTTAAATTAGATGTTCAGTACAACACTCTGTGGCAGATGTCAATGTCAAACAAAGCTAGAAGTTGTAAAAAAAAAAGTAAAAAGTCAAATCAAAATCAAATCGTACGCACGAAGAGAAATAAAAAGTAAATAACATAATTTAGATTTAGTTAATTTCTTTTAACTCAAAGGTTATAAGGATGCCATTAAATTTGCAATCAGTCCGGCAGTATTTGAATGAGCTGAGAAATTCCGGTGGTTTACACAAAGATCAAGCAGAAAAGTAAGTGTAATGTGCATTTATTCAAAATTGTGACTGTAATTATTATTACACTGTTTATTTGGTAAAATACAGTTTTAAATATGTTGTAACAATGTTTTCCCATGTGTAGCCTGAATGCAGTCATGCAAAGTATTAGTAATTATTACGTACCGTTCCTTGTTTTTTTTCTGTATTGTTTTGTACTGATTTTTGGTGTTCAATAAAGAGTATTTGTAATGTGTTGTATTGTACACCGGGTCTCACAAAAAGCAATAATGATGTTTCGCATACCCCTCAGAATAGTTAGTTGATCTAAATACTAATGCAAAGTTTCATACCATAGGTTTATCTTCTTAACATAGGAACTTAATTTTCAGTGTCTTCATTACATTCTTCTTTCTTGTGTTTTATGTACAATAAAGAGTTATACATACATACATTCTTATTTTTTGCCAACATTATAAAATTATAAAACAAAACATATCTATAAATAATCAAAATTACAGATGAGGCAGTAATATTGAAACTATTTTCATTCAATCTTTCGCTCATTGTTTTACCATTGCCCTGGTTTTCCTGTCGATTCAGATGTCATATGTGGGTATTTTATAAAAATGTCTATAATTAATAACATTTTTGACATTTCACAAAAAGTTCTTTTGTGTGTTGTTTGATGCTTAACTAGACTAAAGAAAGTGGTACCGGACTCAGAATGTGGTAATGTATTACTAGTAAAATTTAAAATAAAACAATATAATTATCTTTTAGAAACATGTTAAATAATCATATAAATATTATTTACAGTACTAACTTCTGTGAACCCCTAAAGTTGTATCATATTTTTAATTCTTACTCAAAAAAAAATTGAATACTATGCTTTTTTGTCGAAAATAAGACTTTCATGTTATTATTTTTGCAACCATATAATTTTATTCAATGTATAGTAATGTTGTGTGGCAATAATTGGAAAATTTCATGTATTTCAAATTTCTTATCCTTATTTGATATATCCCATGGTACAGTTTGATTGACCGGTCACTAAATTCGTCCAGTCAATTAATTTGAGATGTACCTATGGATGTGACCGTCAGTGCGCAAGCACAAGTTGCACTTGACCAGTTTTACAACTGACTTTAAAAAAAGTAGGATCTCAATTTGTCTTTCCTGAAGGCTTCCTTTATGTGCCTTGAATGGAACTGATACAGAGATTATGATCCTTCCGACCGATTTCGGCCGTGGCGACCACTTCGACTCCTAGTTTACTATTACAGTAGGTATATAAAACTGAGGGTAGGTTTAATAATTTGTATTTAGCCTCACCAGATATTTTGAGCACCAGTGTACTGTTTTTTTTCCATCACAAATAAATGTTTACTTTCTTTCTAAAAGAATTTAAATGTTATTAATTAATTATTTATGTATATTTTTTGTTTGCCAAAGGTACCGTAATGTTCTCATGGAAATTCTGAAAAATCCAGATGTAGATTTAGCACCTTCTCTCAAAGCATTCATCGAAGCAAGTAAGTCCAATCATAAACCAAATAGATCAAACACAGTCAATATAATTCCTAGTAGAATTACAAAACTCAGTGCTTCCCTAAATCACGTGAGACTACGTAAAAATGTCACGAAATGGTATTTTTATTCGAACATATCAACACTGTTCGCCTTTGTGCATATATTTAAGGTCTTTTTTTGTGATTTGTCTTTACTTCTCTTTATTTGTACAATAAAGCATTTACTTACTTAGTTACTTACTTACTTACTGTTGAAATTATAGTACAAATTGTTAACATTTATATGGATAACTCACGTTATTAGATCAAGAATTACTCGACATGTTTCAGACTATACTATATACATGATAACAATGTGTAATGTTAATCTCACGGTCTAACAATTTCTTATATTCCAGTTGTAAACGAGAATGTGAGCTTGGTGATATCCAGGCAGCTTCTCACGGACGTCAGCACACACTTGGCGCTGCTGCCCGACCCCGTGTCTCAGGATGTGTCGCACTTTGCCCTTGATGTCATCCAGCCCAGGGTCATTTCTTTTGAAGAGCAGGTATTTCATTGTATCTATTTGAGTTTCATTGTATTTGTTAAAGGTTGCTGTTGGCCGCGTCTTCGTATACGAAGAGTAAGACCTGAGTGGATGCTCTAAGCGGAGTGTTCGACGCTACGTGCAACGGCAAAGGGCTCTGCAGCCTGCGCTCAAGACACCATTTCTTTCTTTCTTTCGTAGCGACCCTAGCGCCACCTAGTTGGCCTCTACATAACTACTACGATGCACGAGTAGCTAGCGCCAGTTCTAATGACAGCTGTCACATCGTTCTACATGCCGCTTACGAAGTTTCTCAATGCGGCTGCATAAATACAACTTTCAACTCTCCTCCTTCGGACTTCGGTCCCCAGGCATAACATCTGCCTGGAGAGAGATCTCTCTATTGTGGCACTCCCCACACTTTTATTTTTTTTTACATGCACGCTGCACGCCTTCCCCACCGCAAGCCCACCTCGAGCGTCAACTCAGGTCTTACCTGAAGACTTCTTTCTCACTATCCATTTACTTTTATGAACAGCTAACAGCTGCCCGCGACTTTGCCCTTTTTTTTTTCGAAGTTTTGATTTTATACATTGCCCTGACAATAAGACGACTTACGCTTCAACGATTAATTTTTATTTTTAGAGAGACGAGTTTTTCTGGGTTTCATGTATATTTTTTAGGTATGTAAAGACATAATCATGGCCAGTAACACGACTTTTAAGTTTAAACTAACATGCATTTTGAAATTGTATCCCAAAAAAAAACTAACAAAAAATATTTAAAAACTACTCATTTACAGGTAGCCAGTATTAGACAACACCTGGCTGACATTTACGAGCGCAATCAGAACTGGAAAGAAGCTGCCAATGTCTTGGTTGGAATACCTTTGGAAACTGGACAAAAGTGAGTTTCACTTAAAATAATCATATTGGCACTCTTGCTCAGTCTTACTCAGATATTAATCAAATTTATGTATCTAAATGGCACAAGTTAATTAATATTTACTAAATATTGTACCTATCTAGTATCTCTGAAATACACCATTTTTTTACATTTTGAACCACCTCTATGGCCCATATTTTTTTTACAACAATGTACAATTCAATATTATCTCGAAATCTTAATTTTTTTTAATATTAACTTTGTATTAATATCAAAACCTTTGCCTGTTCCCGGAGCAACCTAGTTATGCAATTCTTTTAAAATTAAATTTTCATTTGATTTGCAGGCAATACTCGGTAGACTACAAGCTTGAAACCTACTTAAAGATAGCTCGTTTGTACCTCGAGGTCGACGACCCCGTGCAGGCCGAGGCCTACGTGAACAGAGCCTCCTTGCTCCAAGCTGAGACCACTAACGAACAGCTGCAGATCTACTACAAAGTTTGTTACGCTAGGGTCTTAGATTACAGGAGGTAAGTTTGTTAACCCTCTAAATTATTGCAACCTATTTTAACGCATTCGCTGCCACCTGCCGAACTCTGGACTTCTTCAGGTGCCTCGGACGCACATGTGCGGTCAAATGCACGTAAAATTATGACGCATATAAGCGTTGGCGGCAGTGATGCCACCGTGTGTTAAGGCACTGGTGCCACCGAGGGCGAGGAGGCGATCGGCTATCGACTATTTTAACGCTCGAGAAACAAACAAAACATACAACTAGCACTAGACAGACGAGAGACGAGACGAGATGGACTACCCGTGTCATACTAGGACGAACAGTAAGAAAAAGACGATTACTCTTAGGGGCCATTCAAGTAATACGTAAGCAGATTTTTTTACAATTATTTACCCCCCCCCCCCCCCCCCCCTTCCCCTTGTCAGCAAAAGTAAACAAACCTCTTACACCCCCCCCCCTCCCATGCTTACGTAATCATTGGTACCTATATGCATTTTTCTTTTAATGGATTCTGTTTTTTTTTATTCGTGAGCAGCGTTTGAACCGAAACTGCTGACGTAATCACCATATCGACCCCCCCACCCACCATGTCATCCAAAATAAGCAAAGCAAAGACCCCCCCCGGCCCCCTCAAGCGCTTACGTAATACTTGAACGCCCCCTTATCTCGCGCGTGACACAACCCTCTCATGCTAGCCGTAAAGTTCACCCTGTCAGTAAGAGCTAGCGACAACTCGCTAGACTCGCTTCTCGCTCACCGTTGGCGGTGGGACCAGTGCCTAAGGGTGTCTCGGTGAAATGACAAAACTAAACCCTTATAGTTTCGTCATTAGAGTAAATAAAATAATAAATATAAAAAAATAAAAGCTGTGGTAGTTTAGCCTAACCTGTGGCCTCTCAAGCAGAGGGTCGTGGGTTCGAATCCCGGGCTCACCTATGAATTTTCCGGAATTTATATGCGAAATTACATTTGAAATTTACCTTGAGCTTTTCGGTGAAGGAAAACATCGTCAGGAAACCTGCACACATTTGCGAAGCAATTCAATGGTGTGTGTGAAGTTCCCAATCCGCACTGGGCCCGCGTGGGAACTATAATCCAAGCCCTCTCATTCTAAAAGGCCAGAGATGAGATGTACAATTTCGAACCTATATTCCATGCTGGACTGGGAGCAAAGAAAAAACATAGAATATACCAGTTGCTTCTCTATCCGCGCAGATGGTAAAATCATAGGAATCATGTTATAGGCGATGAGGCTAGCAACCCATAACTATTTTGATTCCATTTTCCTCCTATACGCCCACAATCTTGCTTTATGTGGCCTGTAGACCTGTTACTGTCTGTCTACCCCGTAAAAGATAAAGACATGATTTGTGTATGTACACACGGCAATATAATCAGGTAAGCACCTACGCACGCTCGCGCCGTGTCTATCCTGCTTACCGAATAGCTTTGCTGTGTGTACATGTATCTTGATGTTGAAAATAGGCCACTGATCCAGAACGTTTTCCCGCAGGAAATTCATAGAAGCTGCCCAAAGATACAACGAGCTCTCTTATCGGAACATTATACACGAGGATGAACGCATGACGTGCCTGCGCAACGCTCTCATCTGCACGGTGCTGGCTTCTGCCGGTAAGCTTACAATAATGTACTGTAAATAAATCTATCTGTCCTACTTAACTTGGGAATCTATGGCAAAGAGAGACGTAGTTAAATATTGATTTTAAATTATTAATGTGGGAAATTTTCACTTTTATTTTGATATGAAGGTTGTAAAAAATGGTCTTCATTTTATTATAGAAGTATACAAGTCCAACAATGTTTTCAAAATTAACCGGAAGCTATAAAATTATGTATTCTTTATTTTCAAAAATTCGATAAACCTCGCTGACAAGTAATTTTTGTATTTTACAGGAAAAAAACTTAACTGATTGTCATTCACCCGAAAAGTGTAAACTTCGCCAAATATTGATATTTTAGTACCTACACCTTTGCAGGCCATCCTGTATAAGTATTTGTAATTTTTATTGCCCACAACAGACAAAATACTGGTACAAATAGTAAACTTGATATAAATTATCCCTCGATAGATAGATGTTATGTGTACCTACCAACTGCTCAATACTGTCTAAGGATGAAAGACGTTGGTATGAAATTCTATACACGAATGATCTCTGAACCAGTGGCGTAGCTAGGTAACCAAGGGCCCTGGTGCGAATAAAAAAATGGGGCCCCACTACTATCTAAACTGGTTACGTTTTAATAATAATAGTTCGATCGAGATTGTCTGGTAAGGATTCGAGGGCCCTCTGAGCTTGAGGGCCCGGGGGCCCCGCCTAGTCCCTAGGTAGCTACGCCACTGCCCTGAACTAAACACTTTTGAAGTGTATCATGCCGATAATCTCCGTCCTAGTTCCAAGGCCACTTGGAATCACGATTGCATTCACTGTTTCTTTCTGTCAAACGAAAAACGACGAGGGTAGAAAGAGATGGTGAATACAATCGGGAGCGTTAAACAATATGGCCGCAGTACTCGAAGCCTGTCTGTCTCTCAGGCCAGCAGCGGTCGCGCATGTTGGCCACGCTGTTCAAGGACGAGCGCTGCCAGCAACTGCCGGCGTACTCCATCCTCGAGAAGATGTACCTGGACCGCATCATCCGCCGCTCCGAGCTGCACGAGTTCGAGGCGCTCATGCAGACACATCAGAAGGTGCCATATACAAATACTAGTTGCCGTCGTCCGCGCGGAATTAAATAAAGCCTATGACAATTTTTTTTGGCTTCGAAGCGACTTGTTTCTGTTTCTATCTCTCGCTTTGTTGTATGAAAAAGAAAGTGACAGAACAGATTGAAGGGAAGTTCAAACCTTTCCAATTTTGTGAATAGTACAGCACTGACTTCAAAATGGAAAAAAAAGTTTGTCTCACGCTAGAAGCAAAATCGAGTTTTCCTCACTGTCTTGAGTGAGCATACTCCGCCTGTTTGTTGGTCTGTGGTGAAAAAAAATCTCGCTTACTTAACAAGTTTAAAAGAACAGTAATTCTCTTGCATCTCTAATCGTATTTCATATTTAACAAGCATTTTCACCACTTTCATTTGGTACTATCGAGTGATGTGCTTCCAAACATTGATCCCCAGTATCGATATCGATATTTTACCAAAACGGAACCTGAGCTCATGAATACCTGGAACTTGTTGTTGCCTGCGACTTCGTCTGCAAACAATTCGTTTATCTCGCGCCCGCGGATAGATACTACAATTTTCCGAGATAAAAATCCTATGTTCCCATGGTCTCAAACTGACTCCATGCCAAATTTTCTCACGATCAGTTGAGTAGTAACGCGTGAAACAAACAAACTTACATTCGCGTTTAGAATATTGTCGGCGATCGATGATATCGCCTGTCTTTGTACACTAAGAGTCCTTCCACATCAGCAGTGGCGGATTTGCAGTCTCGGCCGCCCTAGGCCCCAAGCCATCAGCCGCCCCTTTCTCAGCATCCACCGTATAGACTACAATGAAATTACATTATGGCCAACTTTTTTTTAAACGATTGGGGCCGCCCCTAAATCTAGCCGCCCTAGGCCCGGGCCTACTGGGCCTTAGGGTAAATCCGCCACTGCACATCAGCGATTTGCTGAAATCGCTACTGTGCAAGCCAGTTTTTAACCGACTTCAAAAAAAGGAGGAGGTTCTCAATTCGTCTGTATTTTTTTTTTATGTTTCTTACCTCGTAACTTTCGACTGGGCGAAGCGATTTTAATGTTTTTTTTTTATTTTTGTATAGGCGACGACGCCGGACGGCTCTTCCATCCTGGACCGCGCGGTGTTCGAGCACAACCTGCTGTCGGCCAGCAAGCTGTACAACAACATCACGTTCGAGGAGCTGGGCGCGCTGCTGGAGACGCCGCCCGCGCGCGCCGAGCGCATCGCCGCGCACATGATCAGCGAGGCGCGCATGCACGGCCACATCGACCAGATCAACTCCATCGTGCACTTTGAGAGTCAGTTACTTATACCATTACCCTATCCTATACAATCTATTACTTTGAAAAAAATCGCGAAAGCACCGCTGTGGTTATTGCGCTGATTGGTCGGCTCCACGTTAAAGTTCGCTAGAAACTAAAATTGAACTAGCATACATTATATCGAGGGCTGAGTGGTCAAACCCAATAAGTCGAAATAATTGACAGTTGAAAAAAGAACACTAGATATGTTAACGTTCTATGATTTCAAAATTCCTGTGGAATGTTAAGTCGACTTATCGGGTTTGACCACGCAGCCCTCGATATTATGATTTAGCAGCGTTGATAATCGATAATAACTGTCGAGAGCGTAACTTGATTTAATTTTTAGGGTTCCGTACCCAATGGGCAAAAATGGACCCCTATTACTAAGACTTCGCTGTCCATCCGTCCGTCTGTCACCAGGCTGTATCTCATAAGCCATGATAGCTAGACAGTTGAGATTTTCACAGATGATGTATTTCTGTTGCCGCTATAACAACAAATACTGAACCAGAATAATGTATGTATGTCTGTATATATCAGTGACCAATATAAAGTGACCCTTCACTGCGTACATTTTGCTTTGAAGCAGGGCTCTGCATGGACTCGCACTTGGCCGGTTTTTTTTACTAGCTGTTGCTCGCAATTTCATCCGCGCCGAATTGTGACACAAATAATTCTATTGGCAAAATAATTTAAAAAATCTGTTCAGTAGATCCATAGATTAACCCATACAACCTCACTAACTCATAAACTACCTCTATGATATTAATATAGATTGCCAAGATGTCGACTGCGTAGAAATTTTCGGTAGCCCGAGAGAACGAATTTAAAATTACAAGTATAGAACATTTCAATCTTCCAATAAATAATCGTACCACACCGCTGCCGAGGCACGTGTGTCTAGGGCTTAAGGCTAAGACATGTTAGGTTTTTCTTACCTTGTGCAATATAAAAAAACTGGTTAAGAATATGCAGTGCCACACATTTAACCAAAAGAAATTCTAAGTTACTAAGGCATCAACATAAAAAACAGTCATTTTGCTTAGCTGGTGTTAGACCGTTAGGGATGTTTGGAATCCCAATGCAGACCGCATGCTTCAAATGTTTGGTCATCCTTGCCTTAGACAATTATTGGCATTTGCCACAATCTTGTCAACAATTTGCTGGCGGAGTCTAGCGGAAGCGGAACTGAAGTATATTTAGATGCCCTTGTCTTCGTTTCAATGTGAAGACCAATAAATAAACCGTCTAATCCCTCTATTTTCCTAAGCACTATTGCGTAGCGACACTAATAGTTGTGTAGTTATATTTCCACGACTTCTAAAGGCCGCTGCACATCCAAATTTACCGGCCTTTAATTGAAGCTGTACTTTTGTGTCAATACGCAAGTTTTTAACTAGGAACATTATTATTATTATTTTTTATATAAGAGGGGGAAAACGAGCAGACGGGTCACCTGATGGAAAGCAATCACCGTCGCCCAGGGACACCTGCAAGACCTGGGGAATCACAAGTGCGTTGCCGTCCCTTTGAGGAACAGGAAGGCTCGCTTTTTAAAGATTCCTAAATTGTACCGCTCAGGGAATGTTGCAGCAGGAAGTTGGTTCCAGATCTTAGTGGTAGTTTCCCAAATTTAATTTCAAAAATCTGTCTATGGTAGGCGGCTTTGGTGTGTACAGTAGGTACTGGTGGTATGGCGTCCAACTCGATACCCACCGGCTTGCCTATTTTAAGGCAGTTGGGCACTTATTTTGCAGAATTAGCCCTTCGGCTTGCCTTCTGACATACTTGACGCCACGCCACTGGTAGATACCTATTAATTAAGGTTGGTGACTTTAATGTCCTTTTTTCCCAGCTCGAGAGATCCTCCCTCAGTGGGACAAGCAGATCCAGAGCCTTTGCTACCAGGTGAACAGCTTGATCGAGAAGATTGGTGCCGTGGAGCCAGAGTGGATGGCCAAGATCGTGGAGGAGGAGATGATACAGTAACCCGACTGCAAGTTTAATGTTAACCAGTGCTTTTAATATATTTACCTAAGTAAACACTCGTTTCATTCTTCAAATATCGTATTAAGTAAACTGCACCAGCAACAACGTAAAAGACAGAAATCTGTAATCTCGTCTTCTCCCGAAAAAATGACCGAGATGACCTGTCAAGGGGTTCCCAATTTGCTGATCAGTAATACATAGACATAGGGCAATTTTTAGATAGGTTTTATTGGCAGTCAATAACGCTTCACGTACGTTAGAGCTGCGTAGGCACATACAGGTAGTTAAAGAGATCCCGTACTTGCATGTGGTAGTGTATACAAGCTAATATGGAACTTATGTAATTGAATTTAGGACGTTTCAAATATTACTGAAAGTAAACTAGTCCTACTGTCCTACTAATACATATTATAAATGTGAAAGTTTATTACTCTTTCACGACTGAACAGATCTAGTTGAAATTTGAAATATAGATAGTCCTTAATAACACGCAAGTTACCGTTTATCCGGGAAACTTTGTGCAATTCTTGCAGGATCGTTGCGCAGGCCGCAACAGTCTATTCCAGGGGTCGCCAAATGGCGGACCGCCGACCCAATTTGTACGGACCGCGAGAACATAGCAACTTGCACTACAGAGTACGTAATATAATAAAAATGTATCCCCCGAATTAATTTTGAGGACGTCAATTCGAAAAACAACGAGCTAAATATTTTTACTATAAAATGTGCGGACCGCGATGGTCATTTCATTTCTTAAAACGGACCCCGAGCAAAACTAATTATAGACCCCTGGTCTATTCTATATCTATACGGACTTGCATACATACGTGTACTACGAGTGTGTGCTAATACTAACACACTTGAGGTATTAAATTAAGCTATACAAGTATTCACTTTAAATGAACACGAAATCATTTGTTTAAATAACTTTATTAAACATTTAAATGATCAAAATCAAACAGATTAAGAAAAAAAAACTATAAAATCTTACGTTTCAAAAGTACCTATTTCACTACTGAGACAACGCAGGATCGGGATGAACCGGGATGGCGAGAAACGGGCACAGGGCTAATGAAACAATCGATCGGTGATTCCAACAGACTATTCATTTAATTCACAATCAATAGGGTAACACACCATAGGTGCTTATTTACAAGACGATACGGACTTACGCGTTTCACGTAATTTGCACAATACAATTGTTTAGCAATTAAATAGGGATGCATTAAATGTCGCGTGCTTAGACATACATAATACCTAAGAGCGTTCGTCCGAAGCCGCGGACCTGCCCAGGCGCGTTCGACGCTAACAGGCAGACAACACTCGAGAATACTAATTGATTGAAATTGATTTTTCTATACGCTTCGTTTTCTATTATTATATAACAGTTGTAGTGGCATTATGTATCTACAAGTCTAGAGGCCGGCGCTTAGGGCTCGAGCTCGAGTGCGACGCCCACCTTGTGCCCGCCGGCGTTGAAGTTCTGCCCGTCGATGGCCGCCGACAGCGTCAGGGTCACGCCTGCAACAAATAAACACATTCATGGAATAACGACTACTTACACCGTGTATCATTGTACCTTAATGACAGTTCTTTTTAACGGTTCTTTTTAAATTCGATTATCGAAGTTCGTTTCGTGCTGTTCCCCTCACATTTATTAGTGTGAGGGAAGGTTGATACAAACTTCGAAAATGGAATTTCGGAGTCTTCCTGGTTGTGGTAGATTTTTTATGGATATGTCACTGGCACTGTGTATAGAGGCGTGGTTATATAACACTCGCCACACACAAGATAACGGAGATAAATCACGCGCGCCAAAATCATACGATTCCAAGATAACGGTGAGTAGCGTATTGAAAAACAACTGTCTACAATGTGTTACACTATATGATGGATGAATCTTATCTAGTATTTTCTTCAATGCCTGAGATTATGGACTTTCTCTTTTACTTTTATTTCATATTAAGTGCACGTCGGTTGTTAAATAGGTTGTTCATTATCTGTCTCATTAATGTTTATGCAAATGAAAGTAAAACTACATCAAACATTGATAAATGGATAATATCATTATCAGTATAGAAATAAGCGTTGTTAATTGTAGTAAGAGGGTTTTAGTGTAGCTGATAAAATAACTTATCTAATTGATGCAGTATTTTTACAGTCCATTCTAACAAAGATAGACTTTACAAGCTCCAAAGTTCAAAGAGTGATTTGATATTTTTTTTCCTTTTTTTTCAATTAATCATTTGGAGCGTATTTTATATCTAAATACTAATGGTGATCAAAAGGGAGATATGACTAAACGAAGTTCATCAAATAAACATATTGTGCAGTTGGACACACAAAACAATGACATCCATTACGTATGATAAACATCGTCTTGTGTCCACATCGCCCAACTTTGTAAATAATTAGTGGTAAACATTCAAACAACCAAAGGCGTAATAATGTAATGGGGCCCGCAACAAATTCATTTGACTTCTCAGAATCCTTCCTCAACATAAACAAGTGCATCATTGTTTCCTTCTTTCATCTAGCCCAGGCCAGTTTGGGGCCCCATAAAACTAGGGGCTTGTGGCATTTTGTCAGACCTGCCACCCTATAGTTAGAAATGTATGCGTGTGGGGAGTTACCTGGGCGCAACTTCTGCTGGTAGCCAAGGCCGATGAGAGACTTGTTGTTGATCTTGGCGTGCAGCGAGGCGTCGGCGTCGAGCGCGAACTTGGCGCCCACTCCGAACAGCGTGTCGGCCGAGCCCGCCGACCACTTCATGCTGACGCCGCAGTCAAGCTTGTCAGATACCTTCTGGTAGATCGAGCCGCCGAAGTCCTTGCCGTTATCACTATACCAACAAACAAGATGTTATGAATTTATGAAACAACCCTAAACTTGTGAATTCAATAATTTTTCAATTCCCCAAAGCGACACCACTAAACACAAATCTACAATTTTTTTAAAGCAGTGGTTGTTTGGTCAAGTTTTGTGAGGTCTGCATCACACAGGGCCTATTTATATTAAAAAGAATTTGACAATAAATTTTCCAAATAAAAGTTATTCATGTATCAACATACAGTTTAATCTATAATATAAAAATGAATCGCAAAATGTGTTGCTAAGCGCAAATCTCGAGAGCAGCTGAACCGATTTCGCTAATTGTTTTTTAGAATATTGCTGGAAGTATGGGGATGGTTCTTACGGAGAGAAAAATTCGAATGATTGCCGGGAAAACCCTAAAAACAGCCCTTTTCTTTTTCCCATACAAACGTTTTCTAACTAAAACATAGAGTAAATTCGAACTTTATTGCTTTTGGGACTATAAAATAGGTAGGAACAAAAAACTGCCAGACTGCCACATTCCAAATCTTTTTGACAGAAGGAAGTCTGTCGGGTTACAGAAAAAGTTTAATTAAAAAATTACAAAACCAACCTTTTAAATTACCTAATTTTTTAATTTACTTTGTCTGTTTATAATTGTATTTAAATAAATTCATTTATGTTTAGTATTTTATCACAAAATTATTGCATCATTTTTAATCATAAATACACAAAACTAGTGTACTTATGATTAAAAATGATGCAATAATTTTGAAACAACTGTCTGACTTAATATGCCCTTTGCCTTATGAAAATTTCAGATAGGTAAAAATTAAGACAGTACTATTAATTTTAGAAAACATCAATTCTACTACCTAAGAAAATATCCGGGAATTGATTTCTCTTACATAAGTCCAAAGACTTAGTAATAATATGCATGAAACACGTCACAATGTCTAAGTAGCCATATGATGGCATACTTAGAGAACAATAGACCACAATATAAAGGCCAAACTCATTCGAGTGTGCACTCAATGAAACTGGTTCATTTTACAAGGAACATCATCACATTGTGTCATATGCTTATGTAATACCATAAAATCAATACAAGTTGCTGCAGTAACAATCTACTATAGGCAATTGTATTGAACAATGCCAGTCTTCTGAAAATACAAATGTGTGTAGCTCGTTTCATGAATACATCATCTGCTGTCCTGAATTAAGCCTTGCACCAGTGAAGAAAGTAAGAGAACTAAAGATCTTTTAAAGACCACACAGTAAAAAATTGGGTTCCAATCCAATTACCTAAACATAGAAAGAAATTAATATTTCTACTTACACATTGGTGTGTAAGTTGAAGTCCTTAGTCTGGTAGCCGAAGGCAAAGTTGTTCTTGGCGAACTTGGTCTTCTGTGAGTCAAACTGTGTGTGTGCACCAGCAAGCCAGCCCTGGTACTTCAGCACAGCGGCCACATCCACAATGGGTCCAGCCAGGTCCAAGTCCAAGTTGGTGTTGATGGCAACTGTGTCGTTGGCGAAGGAGGACTTTAGTTTACCAGTCTTGCTCCTGAAATGGAAGAAGAAATTGTAAGTTTCCAGTTTTGTGTCAGTCAATGTGCAATAAAATAATTTCAAAGGAACATTAAAACTTTATCCATATAGGATTTTTGACATTTATATTTTTAAGCAGCAGAATACAATGCTACTATGTAGAGTATCTCACCCAGTCTGTGGCGCAAAAGTTCCCTCCAAAGTAACCTTAAGGCCCTTTGCAATCTTGTCCTGGATGGTAATGTCCGTGGCAAGTGTGTTGTCAGTGTTCCATTTCTCTGTGAATGTCAGGCCGTAGTCCTTCACGGCGAATTTGGACGAAAGGCTGCCAAACACCTGTGAAAACAGTTCTTGAGTTAAGTTTTATTTTATTTTATATAATTAGTATCAAACATATGAAACTGCAGCAGAGTCCATTTTGTTTAATATTTAAAAGATAAGGAACTTTTGATTGAACATGTTTAATGATTTGAGTTGAATCTGGTTTAACAACGGAACTATTTAATAATCTTACCTTTCCATTCCTCAGGTTAGACTTGACTTTATATGTGAAAGTGACTCCATGTTTGCTTTTAATCTTCAAATTAGCTTTTAATGCACCCAATTGGAAGCCCTTGGCAATGACACCATTATTCATTCAGGAAAACCGCCCGATTTTCTTGAATGTATAAGTAAAAATGGGGTGGATTATGTAAACTATGATGTATTGTATCTCTTACCTTTCCACTCTCCTGGTTGGAGGTGATTCCGCTGGTGAATTCTACTCCAGATTCGCTCTTAGTCTTCAAGTCAAGTTTGAACACACCAAAGTGATAGCCCTTGCCGAACACATCATTGGCCTTCTTGCCAAGATCGGCATAGTATGGGGGAGGAGAGCCACCTTCAGCAGCCATCTGTAAGGTGAAGTGCTTGAAGAATCTAGCTCTGAATAACACAGCTATTGTTTATTCTAAAAACATCACTTCAAAAGAACAATGCTGCCTAATCACACAACCTTATGATTTAGTGCTGTTAATAACTAGCACAAGGGGTAAGTAACAAAATTAAGAATCAGTGCCAGCTGTGTCAGGGTCGGACTCGACTTTGCAAACTATTTACAATCCGCGTTCAGTATCAGCATTACATAACACTCAGGTAATGAGGGGTTTCAGCGTAAAATGTTACAGTATTCGGATCATCAGTAATACTGCTCCTTCGAGACACACCTTTCGGCCTTAAACTTGACCTTCATAGTTGGTGCCGAAATTCACGTCGAAGGTGGAAATCACATGCGTCGGTCAACCTCCACTGACGTTTCCGACCCCTAGATTCAATCTATCGTAGCATCACGATTCATGACACAGAATTTCAGATACGGTATCGGTATTTCGCACCAAAATCAGTTTGATTGAGGGACGAAAATAGAAAACTACTAAAATAATTCAGAATATTCTCAGGGTGACGTCGATACTTCTCCATTGAAACCGGCTGAAGCGAATATTTTAACCTAAACTATATTTTATCTCTTAGGAACTCCGAACTAGATTTGCATTTTTACAAAATTGCATGCTTAATAAAATAGTACTTACTGCGGTTTTAATTTAGTCACAAATGGAAATAGAGAACGTGGAACAAGGCAATAAAAATTGCCTATTAGAGAGGAACCTACTGCACCGCACCACAAGACAAATTTTAGGTTACTGAAATTTTCGACAGAGCGCGCTGTCATACTATTCCACGCCGGAAAACGTGTACTTTACTGCTTCCTCTTAAAAAAAAATCCTGATTTTAACACATATTTTCAATATACAAGGCTAAAAAAAATCATCAAAATAATTATAATGGAAACTTAGTAAACCATAGCTATCATAAAATCTTTTAATAAAAATAGGTTACAAATAAAAAGTTCTACATCGACACTGCTACAGTTTGACGTCAATGTCACAAGTACAAGTCAGTGCACATATCTATTTTTTCCAATATTACCATTTATTGATAATGATGCACAGCTATATGAAAAAATAATTATTCTGTAGATTTTTTCCAATACTTTTAACATTTGTTTTCAAGTGAGCATAACTGGAATGTTTTTAAACTTGGCGCGCTATTATGAATATTTGACTAGGTATAGTGCAGCTTGAAATTATTTGTATATAATTTTATTTGACTGTCGGAATTTATACTAGTTTATTAGTATCCTTAATTTTTACTAATACGGGCAGCATAGCCTGCTAAGATATATTTTCTGTATCAAATGACGGCTGATTATTGGTGGGTATCTAATGGGTAGGTAAAGTAAACTTATCCCAAACTTAATCATTTAAATTAGCCCAGTCAGCGCAGCCACAGCCCACGTACTCTTTCGTATATTTAAGTATTTAATCAAAACTTACACTCCAAGATGATGAAATTTCCCCACCGTAATCGTTGACGTCATCGTCGCGGCCGTCGTCGCCGGGGCAAGGCACCCGTTGTCCGTCATCGTCCAAACAAATCGTCATCTCACTCAACGATCCATCCTGGACAGGTTTTTAAATATTCTCACTTACTACAGAATATTTAGATAATAAAAAAAAACGTTTACTATATTATAATTTGTCCTCGAACAATATCCAAAGAACCACCATAAGGAGGTTCCCAATAGTTTTTTGCGGGAAATAACCGACAGAAGTATATGTTATGTAGCTAGGATATTCTATCGTATCGAGGTACCTTTCAGGGCTGGCAGCGAACCTGCAATCTTACCTATTGTGTTGCAGGAGCATATGGGCGGCCCTTTAGTCGATTTAACACGTTCACTGCGTTATGAGATCTAAAACATCTCTTACGAGTCTTTCATTTAGTGCGGCGCCCGATTTCGTATTTCACACCTCTGTGCGGGAGGCAATAGCAGCTGAAATACTACGAGTATGATGGAGACAAATATATAAACTTGCTTCCTGCTAAAAATTGAACACACCGACGTATAAATAAAAATTTGAGATCGATTAGGTCCCTAACGCACTGAGTAATAACTTTATTCATTTGGTGCGTTATGAGATCTTTTGAGTGTCATGAATCGCAGGCCTCATAGCCGCATGGAGGGGAGAGCGAGTGGCGCGGGCGCCGCACATTTTGTTTTAGTGCTGTTCAAGTATCGAAGTTTAATGCGACTTATCTTTTATTTATTTAACAATTTTGCTAATTGAGTGGACCTGGAAATTAAATTTCCCTGATATAAAATGAAACTATTTTTTTATATAGTCGCTGTAATTATCTACTTACTTTAATGCGATTAGTCTCATTCTAAAGTAGTTACCTGTTGACGTGCTGTTATGGGTGCACAATCGCTTAGGGGTTCATGGGTAACCGATAAAAAAATTGGGATATTTTAAATTAGTTTACCTATGTATTCATAAAAAAATATTGTTTTGGACAAACATTTTTGAGATCCTATATACCAACTGTATACTAAATAAATAATATACATATACACCTTCTTGCAGAATTTCCTGAGGGAAGATGTTCAGACCACGTTTTAAAACGCGGTGACAAAAAAAGACGTTGCGTGGGCTGTTACAGTAAATTAAGGCTCACAATGAATAGCACACAAGCTGCCAAAAAAACGAAAAAAATCATTACCCACTGTGTCCAATGTGAACAAACATTGTGTTTACCGTGTTTTAACGAAAAACACTTTCCTTAAGACCTTTTTTTTAATAAAATATAGTTATCGACTATTCATGTTTTATTTCAATCCCATCACTAGTCCCTCCACAAATTGAACTAACTTCAGTTGCGGTATGAGATACAATCGATACCCTATATTTGTTTTCTATTTACTCTGTATATTAGTGTCGAAACTGCATGCGAACTCGTCTAAGGATAGAGCAATGGATTATCTACAATCATAAACAAAAATAATAACGATACACAGCTTTTTGAGCGAAATTAACGTTATTTTGGAAATCTATTTTTTATGAGACTGATTGGGTCTCATACGCACTGAACTAGAGCTTGGTTATGAGTTCTTATAGGTCACAAACGCACTGGCTGAAAGTTCATTGAAAGTGGACCCGCAGTTAACGTGTTAATGCGTATAATTACTAATGTTCGAAAACTGAATGTGCGCAGCGAAGGTCCTATTGTGCTGATATACCAATTAACCCTGGGGTGCGGGATGACACCTCATCGCGATCTTTAGTCAAGGGTTCTGTAAACGGAACTCTACTCTCTATCACTTTGTTGTCCGTCCGTCCGTCAAGTCAAGACCTTTGTTTTCTCAGAAACTTGTAAAGGTACAAAGTTGAAAATAATACCAAATGACCTCACACTTCCTAAATTTTGCTTAGGAGCAGGGGTCTGCTAACACTGGAATTTATTATTCACTTTCCTAATTTCTACGGAACCTCGGTGCGCGAGTCCGACTCGTAATTAGCCGGTTTTATTATTTAATTAAACTGTTGCATTTTTAAATAGAATTTACCAGTTGCTTCTCTTCCCGCGCAGATGGTAAAAGCCCATCGAGGGAATGGGCGAAAATCTAAGGAATCATGTTATAGACGATGCGCTAGCAACCCATCATTATTTTGATTTCCCTTTCCACCTATACCCCCTTAATCATGCAAAACGTGGCCTTAAGGTTTTGTTACCTTAGGCTCTGTCTACCTCGTAAGGGATAAAGACGTGATACATGTATGTATGTATGTATGTTTAAGCAAAGGAAGGTCTCTATTGTGGACGCACTCTACCCACAGTATAAATGACAGGGATAGATACTCAACCCATGTAATTAGTTTTGCAAGCATTTACTTAAGTTAATTTAACTTGCAAGATGACTTTATGTCAGGATGGTTGACATGCAAGTACAGTCAACAAAAAGTGCAACTGTAAAACGTATATTTGTCTAGTATTTTGGCTACCTATATCTATATCACGTAATGTCGCTTTGCTACGAAGTATACCTACATGCGAGCCCCACCCGTACCGAACACTCAAAAATTTTATTCTTGGCAAAGTGCGTTAAAGGCGTTGGAAATAAAAGAAGATTTTTGGCAAGCAACGCCGGTCATTGCACGTTTCCTTCAGACGACGAGAAGGACGAATATTTTAGACACCTAAATCATTCATTTCGAAAGTGGGTGCCTATTTTATATATGCCATGTAGCTAACTTTCAAATAAGTTTGTTCTAATATTCACATTGAACAAAAACGCAAGTTACTAGCTACCTAACTACATACGTATACGTACTACGTACAACAAGATACTTACTTTTCGCAAACACGGCTTCTTTTCGTACGTTAATGCGGCAACTTTCGGAAATCTCCAAAATATAAATACATCATTAGTGTCTACCAAGCTATATAAATACTCCAAAATTGACATATTAAAGAAAATACATTAAATAAACTGTATATCTACGGCTGTAATTTTTTTTATGACAATTATGTAAATGACAATAAAATCAACATAGATTTTCAAATTAATACACGCAATCTATTGGGCTACGCTAGTTTTTTTTCATTAAACTTCGGGCAACTTTATGAATAGTTATACATATCAAAATCTTTAAGTTTCCCATAACTTTATTGATATGATTTAGATATAAGTGCATCCCTTAAATTTGTAAGTTAAGACCCGGAGGGCCTTAAGGAATACAGGCATCTTTAACATATTCTTAGTTCCGATTTCCGATACTTTAAAGTGTCACAAATTTCCTAATTATTATTCGTCTAATGTCTAACTATAAACATTGTTCCATTTAAAATACATCGTAGAAATCACAAATACTCTATAGCTCAGTTACCCGGGTTCTTATGATATAAGCCGGCAGACAGCGACCTAGTTCTCGACGCATCATCGATTTTTCACAATTCTTGGTATGACCTAACGAATGCCGTACAAAGCATAAAAGTTCAATGCACATACTTAGTATTAGAATCGAATAAATGTAGGTAGGATTGGCACTCCCCCGCGTCTCTATTTCAACTCGAATGCCGCCTTAAGATTTGAATGAGCCCGACTTCTAATAAAATACTATCTTAGGATTAGCATCGGAAACAAAAGCATAATCAACATAACAAACGTAAATAAACGCAATCCGGAGCGACCGAGTTCTCGACGAATCTCGAATGGCCGATGGTGGCTTATTATAGCCAACCAATCGTGTACACATGTTATGAACTCTTCATCAGACCAGTCTGCTGGGATCTGTCGCCACTACAAGCATTCAGCGTCGCGAATAAACTTCGCACTTTTTGAGAATATTAACTAGTTCTATACTAATTATAATTATCATGGCGGAGGATCTGTGTTCATACGACGTGTCTCGGAACGATAAGTACGGCCGGTATTTAACAGCAAATAAGGACCTAGAAAGCGGGGAATTAATATTTACGGACAAACCTTTCGCTTTTGGCCCGAAACCAGGTAAAATGGGATTTTGATACTCGTATTTTATTTTATTCATAATAATATATTTATTTAAATATGTCGCGACATTCTTCCTATTTTGAACAAATATCTAGAGCAATCCAAAAGCTCTACATACCTACTGATGTATGTAGGATGCAGGGCCGGATTTACCATAAAAGGCAATAAAAGCTGAAAAAGCTGAAGCTTAGGGCGGCAAAATTGGCCAAAAAAAGTTGAAAAAAAATCTAGAAAAGAAATTACCTAACGTTATTGTGATCAGTGTAGTTAGGTATCTAATTTCAAAAGTAGAGGCGGCAAAAATGTAATAGCTTTGCGGTGGCAAATGTTTAAATGCAGCACTGGTAGGATAGGTTTTGATTTTTGATGAAATAGATCCATACCTACCTACCGTAGGGCTAACAAACTCGGTATCTACTCGTCGTTGTTTTGGAAGCGCTTTTATGACATTTATGGCTAAAGAAAACTTTTATACCAGGTGAAAAACTTTAGTAAATGAATGACCAGTTGTATGAGTGTACAGAACTGATATGGGACTTAAGTCATTTTTCTAATTTGGAACGTCAATTTGTCTATTCGCATACATTTCTCACACATACAACAGGTTATTTACTTAAGTTTTTACAACTATAACTAAGCAGAAACTCGGTGTAAAAATTATTCCTACCTAGCTTAGGTATTGCTTATGTTTCCTACTACTACTCGATCGAATTTACTCACTTGAGCATCGCCATGCAGGCATTACTTAAGTAGGTATCTCCTTTTCCTAACCACGGGTGGAGAATGCAACAGAGTAGCAGCATACCTATCATAATTATTTAGGCGATATGTCTTAGGACCACCTGTGAATTCTCGATTCGTCAAACGCGTTTGACACCTTTTTTTGAGGGTGAGAAACAAAGTTCTTTTGCGTGTTTCCAGACAGTCCGCCTCTCTGCCTGGGCTGCTATTGCCCC
This sequence comes from Pandemis cinnamomeana, assembly GCA_932294345.1. Classification (NCBI taxonomy): domain Eukaryota; kingdom Metazoa; phylum Arthropoda; class Insecta; order Lepidoptera; family Tortricidae; genus Pandemis; species Pandemis cinnamomeana. The sequence continues at coordinate 4,681,800 of OW028715.1, read as the reverse complement.
GTGGTAGAGTCTGCGTGCTCGCGCTGCGGCTGGCCGGCGTGCGGCGCGGAGTGCGCGGCGGCGCCGGCGCACGCGGCTGAGTGCGCCGTGTTCGCGCAGGCGCGCGTGCGCTTCCAGCCGCCCGACGATTGGACCGCCAGCGCGCCGCAGCTCGACTGCATCACGCCACTCAGGTCACTCAACATTTCCTATGCCGTATGTGTGTGTAGCTCTCAGTGGCGTAGCTAGGTAACCAAGGGCCCTGGTGCAAATAAAAAATGGGGCCCCATTACTGTCTAAACTGGTTATGTTTTAATAATAATAGTTCGAACGAAATTTTCTGGTAAGGATTCGAGGGCCCTCTAAGCTTGAGGGCCCCGGGGCACTGCCCCGCCTAGTCCCTAGGTAGCTTCGCCACTGGTAGCTCTTGAAAGTACCTAGCCATAGGTATACGATTACGGAGTGCAATAGGCAGGCACAAGGGTGAACTTATCCCTTAAAAAGATCTCTTCCAGTTAGCCTTACAACTTAGGACACGACGGGACGTTAGAAACAAGGAGCCAAAACTAATCTGAAATTAACCTAAATAAATAGGTAATTAATGCTATCGATCGATGCGGATGCATAAGTACAACTTCCAACTCGTCCTTCGGACTTCGATCCCCCGGCTCTCTAATGTGGCTTTTCCACAACATTAATTGAATAATTGTACTATGTATGTGTAATAGAGACGAAATGTACTTAACTACTTAGGCGAAGAAATGTTCGCATATTTACGTTTTTTTTAAATATTTTATTGAATCAGGCGTTACTTTGCAGAGGTCCATTTCAATGAACAAAAAATTTTACCTTGCTACTCCGCTACTTACGTGCAAGATAACCAAGCCTGTGTGAAATATATATGTTTTTCATGCAATTCCTCCCTCCACTGCGGCCAATAAAACACATATAAATCCCACAAACTTAATTATCCCTTACACCACACAAACACTGACGCGTTTCGATCCCTCTACGGGATCATTATCAAAGTTTAAGTTTGTGGGATTTATATGTGTTTTATTGGCATCAGTGGAGGGAGGGTTGCATGAAAAACATATTTCACACAGGCTTGGTTATCTTGCACGTGAGTAGCGGAGTAGCAAGGTAAAATGTTTTGTTCATTTTACGTTTTTTTTAATGTTACAGGTTATTATTAGCCAAGGAGCGCGACCCGGAGCGCTGGGAGCGCGAGCTGGCGCCCATGGAGACGCACACAGCGGCGCGGCAAGCTCGCCCCGCCTGGGCCGCGGACCAGGTCAGACCCTCTGGACAGTGGCGTAGCTACCTAGGGACTAGGCGGGGCAGTGCCCCGGGGCCCTCAAGCTCAGAGGGCCCTCGAATCCTTACCAGAAAATCTCGATCGAACTATTATTATTAAAACGTAACCAGTTTAGATAGTAGTGGGGCCAGTGGCGTAACTATAGGGTGGCAGGGGTGGCAAAATGTCAGGGGCCCCTAGCTCTACGGGGCCCCGAACTGAGTTGGTTTAGAGCACAGAAGGGACGCTGATGCACTTCTTTATATTGAGGAAGGAGCCCCATCTGACGAATTTGCCGCAGGCCCGGCGGTTACGCCACTGAGTGGGGCCCCATTTTTTTATTTGCACCAGGGCCCTTGGTTACCTAGCTACGCCACTGCCTCTGGAGCAGGGGTTGCCAAAGTTATCTGGGCTGCGACCCATCTAATACAAGTTTACAAACTTGGGACCCACCTCTAAGAAATTCAACCGCTACCAATATGAAGAAAGGACTTTTCAAATAACAAACGAAGTGTTAATTTTTTTTTTTTTGTTGGCGTTCTACAGGCAGGGCCCACTTAATATTCGCTCGCGACCCATAGTTTGGGAAACCCTGCTCTAGAGGCATTGCATCAAAGAACTGCCCACAAAATATAAACTAGCTGTTCCGTCTATACAGAATTCGTATAACTCCGTCTGTGCAGAATTCGCTTATCGCTATCCCGCGGGAAATATTAAATTTTCCGGGACAAAAACTATCCTATGTTCTTCCCCGGCATTGAAACTATCTGACCACATTCTAGCTAAATCGATCGGTTTAGTAGTTTTAGCGTGAAAAGGTAACGGACAAAGTAACTTTCGGATTTATAATATTAGTACCTACACACATACACAAATCACGTCTTTATCCCTTACTGGGTAGACAGAGCCTAAGGTAACAAGACCTACAGGCCACGTTTAGCAAGATTGTTTAATATTAGTAGGGATGGGATTATTTAATTTTCCTACTCTCCTCCTAAGAGAGCTTCCTCTGGTTCATTTTTAACCGACTTCAAAAAAAAAAGTTCTCAATTCGTCTGTATGTTTTTTTTTCTTAACACCGCTTATAGCTGCTTCGCGCGGGATCACATTCAAGATGGGTTTATTTAAATTGTGCCAAGTAAAATTCGCAAGAGTTTAATTTTAACAGAATTTTTTAATATTACCTACTTATTTCTAATTCGTCTTCTCTGGTCAGGTGAACGTGGCTGTTTTTCTCGTGGAGCACTGCCGCCTCGGCGACCGCTTCGACAAAGAGCTGGTGCAGCAGGTCTGCGGGATCCTAGAGGTAGGAAACTGCTACATTATACTACCCCGTATCCTTCTACTGCTACGATTCAATCAATCAAATACTAAACAATACATGATTACCGAATCTACGTTAAAAAATAATATTACCTAAAAGTACCTACTTCTTCTTCTTTTTTAATATGGCCCCATCGATCGATGCGATGATTTCGCCAATGTCAAAGTAATAAATACAATATTCAAAAATCTTGTGACAAAAATGTCGGCAACGTTGTACGGTAGAACACGGTCAAAAGACCCCTCCCCCCCTGTCGGGCTCTTAGCCAACGGATAATGATATCCCTCGGAGACCGCCAGGAAATCATTAACCGGTCCCCAGGGTGCACCGGAACAAGCACTGCACTTCCCCTCGGACGGATCCAAAAACGAACCGCAGCTCTTGATCACACGCGGAGGTAACCCGACTCGCACCCCTACCTAAAAGTAGGTACGAGAATTTGATACCATGACATCTTTACCAACGCATGCCTAATGCTTATTTTGTAACTGTCAAGTATCTAACCATAGAAATAGAAGTGATACTTGCCTTAAATTAAGCGTATCTGCAGACACACCTCACACAATGTAATCTAGGTCTTTGTACAGTCGCAGGACTTGCCAACACAGCATATCTCAGTAGTCTGTGGTTGCAGGTGAATGCCGTGGAGATCCCGTCGCGCGGAGGGTTCAGCATCCGCGCTGTATATCCGAGGCTGGCTATCGCCGCGCACAGCTGCGTACCCAACATCGTGCACACCATTCTGCAGGATGACTACCAGTGAGTCTCACCAATCACCAGTTCATCATATCACCCCACTCACTCTTCTATTAACTATACTACATATTTGTGTGAGCGGAACGGAAAGACCTTCGAATTTCTAACTTCGGAGTAGGCGTAGACCTGATGTCTGCCTGTCCGGTGATAACTGTGGGAGCTTCTTGGCTAGGAAACTGCATGAGGTATGATTTTCTTTGGGCTTCAAAGTACCTAGTCTAAAATGCCTGCCTTCACTGTCAGCTATATTGACAAATAACGCAAGGAACTATAGAACGCTCTTGATAAGTTCCCTGCTGGTTGCCTTCATCAAGCAATAAATGTTTGCCAAAGATGTTTGCAAGCGAAATTGCTCTCTTTAAATGTGGGACAATGTTGACTACGAGGTCAGTTCAGCAGAAGTGTCTAAAGAATAAAAGTATAAGATAAACAGCTTCTAATCTATCGAGGTTGCAGAATGATTAAATATTTACTTTGAACCACGTCTAGAGTGCAAGTGCGAGCAGCAATCCCCATCCAAGCCGGCGAACGTCTCCACCTGTGCTACACGCACGTGCTGTCTCCGACGCTGACGCGCCGCGACTTCCTGTTCGAGTCCAAGTTCTTCTGGTGCGACTGTCCGCGCTGCGCCGACCCGACGGAACTGGGCTCGCATCTCAGCACTCTGAAATGCAGCAAGTGCGACAACGGGGTCATACTGTGCACTAATCCACTGGGTAAGATTCACTGAGTCAATGAAGCCTGATGATAAATCAAAATCATAACAATGTCAGACTCTACTCAACTTCGTGACCGTGCCGCTTTTTGTTCTAACAGCATGCGGTCCCAAAAGCGGTTAGGTACTGAAATGAAATCTTAAATTTAAATGCAATTCATCTAATGCCCTAATGTAGGTATCTAATGAATGCCATCTTATCTACATTTTAAATCTTGTTCTGGTCGCTGTCATCCATCAACATTAGCCAAGCATTCTTTCTGAACTATAGGTAAGGTACTATTTCTTCCTTCTTCTATTCTTGCACCGTTTGATACAAGTCCAACCCACAATAGTTAGTTCTGACATCACTTCAAGGTCACCCTACCTCAACCGCTGTGGAAATATTTGAAGCAGTGGTAATTTTCTTTTCCGTATAGAAAGTGAAGGAGCGTGGCAGTGTACGGACAAAAACTGCGGCTTCAAGACGTCAAGCGCGGCGATGCGCAAGCTGCTGGCCGTGGTGCAGGCCGAGGCGGACACGCTGGACGCGCTGGAGCCGAGCGCGGCGGCCGTCGAGGGGCGCGAGGCTACCCTCAAAAAGGTACATAGAAGATAACTATATCCGACTCGGCGGTTCGACGCAAAAGTAGTGGGTTTGCACGTCCGTGAGCGCCTAGAACATTCGGGTTTCGGGTACCATTGACCGATTCAAGTATCAAACCCATAAGGCACTTGTCCCACCAAGAGCGAGTAAGCGATTAGCTATCGGCGATTTTCTCGCCCAAGAAACGAACAAAAGATAAGGATCCTGTGTTAGTAAAAGAGACACGTATACTAATCGTTCATCGCTGGCTGTTCACACTGCCGGCGAGAACACTCGCTCTACTAGTTTGTCGCCGCGATAAGAGCGATAAGATAAAACTAGCTCAGCGATACTCGCTCGGCGATACTCGCTTGGTAGTTAGAACTCAAGCTGACGCGAGTAATAGCCCGTCGCACTCGAACACTCGCCTATAGCCGAGCGACAAAACTATTGGAGCTAACACTCGCTTCTCGCCGCTCGCCCACTCGTTTCTAGTTTATCGTTCTACTCGTTTATCGCTCATCGTCGGCGGTGGGACAAGTGCCTAAGAGTGGGTGTGACAGCAAGGGGACCCGAAATTCTTTTTGAATACTATGTACCTAGAAACCAAACAGATGGACCAATTTTCGATAATTCTTACCTCAATCGAGTCACAGTAACAATCAGCTGTACGTAATACAATTGTTGAAAAAGAAAAAAAAATGTTAACGAACTAGGTACCTACGTCAAATAAGTGAATAAAATTGAAAACCTTAACCTTTTGAATATCAACTTTACCAAGACTTTCTTTACTTCGAATAAGCATATAGATATAATTTCTAAATGTCTGTGAAAATTAGAACACATAGAAAAATCCGAAAAGTAAAGCTATGGAGCCGGGAATCGAACACGGATCCTCATCATTCCGTGACGCGTGCTATACCCCTACACCACCCATAGCAGGTATTAAATTAAATTAAATGTCAATTCAATTCAATTCAATTCAATTCATTTAATCATTTAAGTCATGTTCATTACATAAATGTCAAGATGTTATTGTGCAAAATGGAGGTAACCTAATGGTAATGGTGTCTAACGGTATAACCGTAAAAGTAAACATAAAAATCAAGAAATAAAAAAATCTTGATTCATTTGATAGTATATAGATATAAACCTAAACGCTAACTCCCTCCTCCTCGCGTCGTGTTTCTCATTGCTGAGGGTCGTGTACGATCAGCTTCTCTCTGACGGTGTCCCGCCATCTTCGTCTATTCTTAGCATCGTGTAATGCGACGTGCAATTGGGTGTCCAGTGTGGATCGCACCTATTCGCGTTGCCGTTGCAGCGCACCTGATGGCAGGAAGCGGATGGCGAAAGTTCATCCACCACTTCTCCATGAAGCTCTGGTAGATACAGCCTGATCTCCTTACATGTGACCTTTCCAGTATAAGTCGGTGTTCCACCCGCGGCACGCCCTGCTGGTTTCCCTGAAGCACGCGCTGGCGCAGCTGTACGGGCGTGTGGAGGGCTACGCCATCGACGAGCTGCCCGACCTGCTGCTGGAGCGCAAGGCCGAGCTGTGCCGGCTCGTGCTCGACGCGCTGGCCGCCGTCGCGCCCGGGGACACAAGGATGCGAGGCAAGTCACCAACCTAACCTAACCTGAAGATATGTAATGGTTCCTCGTGTTTTATCTCATCCCGACCCTCTTCAAGGCACTGCTGGACAGAACTAAGCATTCCTTACCGCACTGCAATTTTTTTACGGTTATACGTCTACGGAAAAGTATTGCGCCTGTGGAATACTAGGACGTCGAAGACTCCACTTTAGAACACATTTGCCCTTGGGTTGAATTTCAATGCCAATGCATATGGTCGCTAAATCGCCATCGCCTCTCCATTTATACTTATGGTTAGAAGCTTTAGTGTCGAGTGCCGTTAATACATTTTATGACCTGGCAATCCTAATTCTGCCGCCACTGCCATTAAGTATATAACTCTTAGGTAGAGGTAGGTATAACTCTTTATCACAACGTAGTAGAAAACAAAGTCGCTTTCCGCTGTCTGTCCATACGTACATGCTTAATCTTTAAAACTACGCAACGGATTTTGATGCCGTTTTCTTTAATAGATAGTGATTCAAGGGGAAGGTTTATACCCATAGAGCTAAAACAAAGAGGAGCTGGCCTAAGCAACTGTGCACTGTGATTTTCAACTAGGCCCTGACGTCATCATTGTGGGCGGGGCTTAGTCAGTATGTTGTCAGCGTTCGTCATGTGCACATGTATCGAGATTCGCATTATCGGTGTGTTTTCGCGGTTTTAAGAAGAACAGGATGAAGTGTTGTGTTTTATCGTGTCAAAGTTATTCAGACAGACGTTCTGATGCTATGAATGGTATCACATTTCATATGTAAGTAATTTTATACGTAATTATTAAAATAGTTCTAGAAAATTTTCGGCTTTCAAGTAAAAGTTATACTTCTCGACACTAGATGGCGTAACTTTGTGAATTAAAAATATAAGTACGTAAAGTTCCGCATTAGTATATTGTAATAATTATACGTGTATACTGAAAACTAAAGTATACATTTAGTCCTAAATACTTTTTAGTCGCCAAAACAGTACTTTAGTAGTTTTATAAATATATTGTAAACAGGCCGCCATCTATCGTCAATTAGAACAACTATTTTCAACGTACCAAATATCCAGAGCCGTAATTAGAATCAAATAATTTTACCGAATAACGCACGGCTATGGTCAGTAATGAAATAACAATACATTTTAATAGCAAATATTTTGAAGTAACAAAGTTCTGAGTTGTACACATATTATTCTCCGTGACTGTTCATGAATTGAAAGAACTTCGAATATTATTAAATGAACATTTTATCCATATTAACATAATTTGCCACTTAGTTAATTTCATTTATTTTTATATTTGTTTTAGATTTCCATCCGATGATAATTTAAAACAACAATGGATCACAAAAATTAATAGACCGGATTGGGCTCCGACAAAATATACAAAGATTTGTTCTTGCCATTTTAATAATGCAGACTTCATAGTGACAAAAAAAGGCCATAAAAGATTAAAGAAGGGCATTTTACCTAGTTTAAAACTGGATTTGTCGGTTGGTTTCGATATTGTTTGTATAATCAACTTTTAATTATTTTGGGAGAATAAGTACCTATTTCATTTTATTTCTTATATTACAGCTTAAAAGAAAATTACCAGAGCCCGCACTATCACCTATGGAGCCTACCACAAGTGATTTAAACGAATTTTTGATATTTCATGATTCGCCTAGAAAAAAGAAACTTAAGCAAGAAATAGAACAACTTCAATATAGAGAAAAAAAGAGTAAATTAAAGATCAGAAGACTTCAAATGAAAGTTAAGCGCTTGAAAAAAAAGGTACTTTATCTAGTGCTACTACTTTTGCTTCACATACCATCAAAAATAATTTCTAAATCATGTACCTACCTACGTTTTACAATATTACTACCCGGCGAAAGCCAAGGGCTATAATGACTTACTTTGAGTAAGGTTTACATGATATATAATTAGCCATTGTCGAGCAGGTGGTGTGAAAAATAATTTATAACCTACTTAAACTGTCTCCAACTTATTTCTTGTATTGGTTGTCTGGAAGAAATCGCTATTAAACGATAAGACCGCCTATTGTCTACTTTGTCCTTTGTTTCTGTATTGTTTTGTACTGATTTGTGGTGTTCAATAAAGAGTATTTGTATTGTATTGTATTGTAATAATTTGTCTATTATTTTACATAAGTACAATATACATCTAAATCAGTAAAAATGGTTACCCTTATTTTATTCATTTTAACACAAACTTTTTGAAGCTTAAAGTTCTGAGTACGTCCCATTACTTTTACACTAATTGACATCTAGTATGAGATAGCTGAACTACGTAGTGACGTCAATGTATCGCTGTTAACTTGCTAGGCGAGTGGTTTTGCTACTAACCGACGGATGGAAAATTGAAAAGTGGGCGGAGTTCCACAACCCCTCACCCCGCAAAATGTCACGCGATGTTTCATAGGGAAATCTTATTACCACGCCTCCTCTTTGTTTTTGCTCTGTGTTTATACCTATGTATAATTCTACGCAGACGAAGTCGCGGGCAGAAGCTGGTTGCACATAAAACACAAGAAATTCACAAGTTACAGAACGAACAGATTTACAATAAATAATGGTAAAAATAATAATGGTGGTGTATAATATTTACCGTTGCAGGTATGATGCTGTACGAGCTACACGCGCCGCTGATGTTCCTGGCACGCAGCGAGTTCAGCGCAGGCCTCATCACACAAGAAAAGCTGAAGGAGCGGCTCCAAGAACCCATCGCCTGCCTGGCCGAGGCGGCCAAGATCCTGTCGCGAGAGGACCCTCAGAGCCCAGAGGGAATTACGGGACAGATCGCGCAACAGTCCATGGAACAACTTCAGGCCAGCCTTGATTCTTTGTAATGAAATTAAGATTTTGGCACTGTTTTTTTTAATATTTGTTTCCAAGTGTTGTGGTATGAGATGGTGCAACATGTAGAGTATGATAAGTAAATTCGCTTATAAAGACAGAAGTATTGATCTCGAAGTGTAGAATTCGGCCAGAATTTTGGCATTTGATTTGAAACCCATTATGCATTCTGACAATAGCATCTATTTATTTGTTGTATAGAAAGTAAGGAAAATTATGTAAGTTGTAATTAAATAATAAAGTTTAAAATAAATTCATTGTATTTTACTATACATACAACATAATAATATATTTGAAATATTAAAATTTTATCTTTTTAGGTAGTTTCTTTGCAGAGTCCACCTTGTTGGTATTGTTTACAGGGCCCTGCCTGATATCTTCTATGTTATCGGCACTCTCCAATGTATCCAGTTTAACTGAAGTCTCCTCCCTCTGCCCTTGAGTCTGCAATTTAATTAAAAAGGATTTTATTTAAAACTCAGTTGCTATATTCCCACAAAACTTTGTCAAAACTTTGTATAACTTATACACTCATTATAAACAGTGTGTTCACTTTGTCCTCATATTATTATGAACTCAATGAGAATCAATAATTTCTAAACCTAAACCTGACTCAGTGGTGCCAATGTGTAGTTATGACACTTGTGTGTTCCTACAATGTAGGAAAGGACTCTGTGCCACTTTCAAATAAGTCAACTGCTCTTAGCCATTTTCCTAAAGTAATGTACTAAGCCCAACGATCTTCATACCAGTATTAAACAAATAAATATTTAAGTGAGTAAGTCACAAGTTTTATGTTGATTAAAGAATGACCATTTTCTTAATTCAAATGAAGAAAAGCATGCTGTACTAATAATTTGTATACATACAGTGGGACAATCTTTTCTCAAATGTGTGACATCACCACACAACTTGCAGGAACCTCCATTTGGATATAAACCTTTAGGGTTGTCTGGGCACTGCCTTGCAATGTGACCCTGAAATTTAAAATAATTAGAATCACATCAAGATAAACATGATGTGTAAGGAAAAGACGAGAGAAACATAGGCTAATGGTGATGTGTACGAATTAGAGACAATTCTGTTTTGTTTTCATTAGTGGAATGATGTATTTCAAATACTCACAGATTCTCTGCAAATGAAGCAAGTAGCAAATCTGAATTCTTTGTCTCGTTGGACTTTGCATTCAAACTGCCTGTGTTCTGTGGAACCACATTTGAAGCAAACTCCATCTGCTGCCTGAACTCCTGGTATCTTAGACTTAAGTTCTGGACAGTCCGAGAGATTGTGGCCACCTTTCCTGCAGTTATAGCACACATCTCTCTTCACTCTTGCTAGGGCTTTTTCTGCCCTCCTCCTTTCCAACTTCATAGTTCTTTGCACCTCACTTTTGGGTATACCTTTCTGCATCATGCTCTTTCTAAGTTCAGCAAGACATTCAGCATCCTTTTTCATTATAGGGAACCCTTCAAATCTAACCAGTTCCACTTCTTTGCCATTAATTATGAGTTGAAAACTATTGTCATCGATTTCTTTCCTTCTAACAGGTTTTCCGTTTCTAGGTTTCTTTTTTTTGGCAATATTACCATTAGGTGCAACTTTATTATTCCCATTTTGATGATTCTGAGTTGGAGTATTAGACTTAACCAAGTTAGATGCTTCATTATCTTGTGGAGTATCTTCACTGCCATTAAGCTGCTGCTTCTTTTTATTTTTCTTCTTTTGTTTCTTTCCACTTTGTGGCGTTTTTTCGCCTGTAGCAAGCTCTGGCAAATCAGCAGACTCTGATGCGATGTCTCGTTGTTGAGCACTTCCATTTTCCAGTTTCTTCTTGTTTTTAATCTTTTTTTTATTTTCAGTCTGTGGTACTTTATCTGTTGCTTCTGTTAATGTGGTGGTTTGAACCGATGCATCAGGTGTTGCTGCTTCGAAATTTTTCTTCTTTTTCTTTTTCTTGTTCTTGTTGGCTGTGTCAGCTTGTGTAGTTGCATTTGATTCGCCATTGGTATTTGATACAACTTGTGTCTCGCTTTGCTTATTTTCTGTGGGTTGTTTTTGGGGTAAAAGCCTTTTCTTTGGTTGCTCTTCAGGAAAGTCGCACCAAGTTGCCTTACGCTTAGACACCTTATGTTCCTTTAGAAAATTTTCGTAGTTTTCAATGCGCTGATTTTCAGCCTGAAAGTGAAATTCGGAATATTTAGCGTGAAAGATGAAAACTTACTCAAATCATAATGATGATTATCTCAAACATTCTAATAATAATTTATGGTGTAAAATTAGCTACCTCTTTTCTTTTGCCAGCCTCTTCCTTTTCCTTTTTGGAGTGCAGAAGTTGTTCCTTCATCACCTCCCATGGTGTGCTGTCTTCAGGGGTTCTTTCATTCGAAGACTTTGAGCCCTTAGCGCGGGCAAACCGGGTCATATTGAAGACGATATAGTTAGGCTCTAGAACACCTTTTAAGTATTTCTAAGGTGTTGTTTCGTTGTTGATTTTAGGTTCGATTTGATCTGCACGTGCGAATAAACGTAAGTAGCGTATGACGTAAATAAATGTCAGTTGGACATAGATGACAACTGCGCTGTCAAACTGACAATTGCGAAACGTATTTTAATGGCAATTTTCACTTTATTGTCCAAATTTAACTAAAATGTTTGTCAATGTGTATTATTTTGTTCGGAGTACCTATTGCTTTATGTATATTTCCCTTAATTGAAATGTACCACATTTTATACATAGGGAAAATAAATTTCCATATCAAGTGTGGTAAAATTTTTAGAAAAGAAATAAAAAAAATATAAAGAATGAATGCACTGCTGCGTTTGCATTATAGCTTATAGCTAGGAACTTCAATGGAAAGTGTTCGGACGAACTCTTCGATCTCATCCCAGCTGCTAAATTCCATCGGCATAAGGATGTTTTTCACCCGCACCCTCTTGATGATTGATTGGTGATCTTCCACTGTGCGGTTTAAACGTTCCTTTCTAACTCTCACGTGTAAAATATAGAATGGACAAACTGTTTCTACTGGGGTTTTTCCATCTAGCTATGATTTGGGTACCTTCAGAAGGCAAGTGTATTTATTTATATAAATTTTAAGTCATTTTGCTTTTCATTTTAGTATTGATATCAGGGTATATAATGCCTATACTAAAACTAGACTAAAGCCTATACTATAACAAACATTACTGCCTATTGTGAGGCACCCGCAGTCCTAATAATGCTGTAGGTGTCCATATTCAGCGGTGATCACTTTCCTCACTTGCCTGCTTGTTAGCCAGCAGTTACACATATTCAAATAAGGAGTCTTTATCCAGCTACAACCAAACATCCCTAAAGGTAGAGAAGTAAAATATATGAAGATAATCCTAGATGGTTCCAATTAAAAAGAATGAAATGCACAAATGATCAATTTTATTATTCCTGATAGGTATACTTAACATTAATAATATATCAAACAATATTATGTTCCTAACATAAAATAAAACTATTTGTTTTTCCGTGGAGGAGGCAGGCTGGCTTCTATAAGTTTAACCCAGTCCTCATACTGTTTGTTATCCTCCTCATCCAACTCATCACAAAACTTGTCTATGTCTTCCTCTGTAACTTGTGATTCCTCATCATTAAGAACAGCAGTACCCGTCTTCTTTTTCTTTTGAGATTTTGTCACCTTTGGCTTTTCTTCAACACTAACCTTTGCAACAGATATTTTTTCCTTCACTGAATCACCATTCAATAAGTTCTTTTTCTTAGAGATAATTATTTCATTTTCTACAGACTCTTCCTTGACTGGATTTATTTCATCTTTACTTTCATTTTCTGTTAATGAATCACCTTTATTTTTCTTTTTCTTTTTCTTTGGGATATTTGATTCAGTGACAATAATTTCACAGTCAACATTCTCAATTCCTGTCGTTTCTAAGTGCAATTCTTTGTCATGGGTAGGGTCCCGTTTTCGTTTTTTCTTCTTTTTAACTTCCGAAGTAGTAGATTTGTCGAGTTCATCGTCCACTGCCTGTATTCTTTCATCAATTATTTCTGCTTGCACAGATGATTCTTCAGCTATGTCAGTACGGGTATGTTTGCGTTTTTTCTTCTTGATTTTCATACTATCTGCATTACTATTGTCAGTAATTTCCGAGTTATTCAATAATATTTCTTTACTTTTTTTAGACTTGGGTAAATTAGTAACAACTTGTTCATCTGTATCTTCGTTCGCTACAAGAACTTGGGGTTCAAGTACCCTATTTGATTTCTTGCTTTTCTTTCCCATTATAAGTGTATGCATTAATTTTATAACAACACGCAACGCAACGAAATTTTTAGGTTAGCCGTACATTAGCCGTACATGCCTGCAATGCAAACAAACCTAACCTATTTACTAGTATTTTAATTGTCAAATGATACGTCAAATGTTACTGTCACTAAGGGAGGCAATAAGTACCGTCCCGTATTTCAAGGCCTGCAAAAGTCCGACCAGATATTTGGCGGCCATAATGTACGTACACGGAAGAACAGGTTGGCATTTCCAGGTACACGAAAGATCACCCTCTACGCCAGCGGTTCTTAACCTCGGGTCGCGACCCAAATTTGGGTCGCGGGCGGTTTTGGGATGGGTCGCGGGTACGGTTCCAGACTCTCCTGGAATCTCCCGGCTCCCGGAAGGAGTTTTAAATAATCGAAATTATCTTTTTGTTAGTCCTATTATTAAAAAAAATTGGGTCGCGGACTTCAAAAATATTTATTATTTGGGTCGCCAGCCAAAAAGGTTAAGAACCGCTGCTCTACGCTCTAGTACCAAGGTGATATTATTATTTCATGTTTTTAAATAGTTGTAAGAGTGGAAATAAATAAATAAATAATAAATAAATTATTATGTGTATGGAAATACCGACCTAATAATCGCAAGCCAATCGATTAGGTTAGGTCAGGTTAGTTTTATAACAATTTTACTCTGAACAACATACAAATGCACTCTAGTCTAGAGAATCGATGCCAAGAATCGCTTGTCATAGCGAATGAATGTACACACAGCAAAGCGAATCGGTGGGCACCCTAGTTATCCACGTGTGTCATTCTATACACACATCCGCACTTATCCGCTGCCTTATTACGCACACAACAAAATGCCCTATCTGTGCTAATTGTGTTTTCTGACTACCTTCACGCATAGTTATTCAAACCTGCTGGTATTTTGTTCAATGGAAGCATAATTTTGCCACCAGTATTATAAGCGCGGTGGCTCAGGTGTATTGACCTAGGGTTATGAAACCTAAAGAACCGGGTTCGAATCCTGCACAAGTGTATCTTTTTTGTTTTCAATTTTAAATTACTAATCTCAAAATAAACTCATGTTTACCTAAAACAAGAAAAAAAGGACGTAAAAGAATAAAACAATAAAATGCAATTATTGGTTCAAATTGTTTATTGCAACATTTAATTTTTATTGTATTAGCCTCTATTTGTGTTATTATTATTATTACCAAAAGTAATTAAATTAGCTAAATAAAACTGCACACTTTTCCTTATAGAATAATATTCATAAAATAACACACACTTTAGAGGCCAGTATGATTTTATGTTTACTAAAAAGTCTTATGTCACTAACATAATAATTATCTTGCAAATTGAATACACAACCATAATAGGGCTATTTTTAAGATGACACATAATTAATATCTTAAATTCTGGTTTATTAGGTTTAAGTCTGATAAAGATGAACGAAACGTTTTATTTGCGGACGTGTAAGTCAGTGGTGAAATGAATAGACATGTTAAATGACAGCCATTAACAATAACATCATTTCACACTGGGTTATAATCTCCACTTTGAAGCGACTAAGCTACCTATCTCGATTTGGTTTGGATTTGGACACCAGGGCCCATCGATGAGATCCAACCCCATAGCCTAAAGTAACACTGCCACTCGTTCTGCACTGTAAAACATTACTGTGTTTATATATTTAATTAAGTTAATATATTTCGTCTTCATCACTAAAAATCACTACATTTGACTTTGATTGATGTAATAATCAAAGTCAAGATATTCACGAGCAAAGGTTTCTTCTATGCTGGTCCGTTAAAGCATGTTTTTTGCTGGTCTACGGCAATGCAATCCTGCAGCATGCAGATGGTTTCGCACAGGTTGCAACGTAGCATTGTGTCTTGTTGCTGTGAAATGGGTCACTAGCGGGTGCGGCAACTACATAATGTCCAAATCAAATGGCAGGAGATGAGGCTTCAGGTTTAGGCCCAGAACGAATATTTTTATCGTGTCCGAAGTCTGCGTAAGGGTGAATCCATAATGGCACAGTCTTCCGCTGCAAAATAAATGAAGTTTAAATAAAAACATTTTTCGTCAAAGAAAGTTGTTTAAAACATTACCGATAAAATAATAAGTCATTGTTTTTAACACCGTTTGTCTACTCACCCATATCAAAAAACGCCTAGCGATTCCTTATATAAATAGTTATATTGTTTTGCTCTTTTCAACAAAGATAAATCCATGTTTTGCAAATCACAAGGTATTCGAAAGGCAAAATTAAACAGTTCGTAAGTATAACACACGGTTCATCCCGCAGCTAATAATGGCTGCCAGCGGTGACAGTTGTTGTTTGTTCACAAAATCATATTATTAGAAATTTGAGGGTAGAAAACACTTTATATTGTTTAAGACGATAACGACCAAAATAGCCATCAGCTAGCAACTTTTAAACTCCAGTAAAAAGAGTCATACCTATTAATAATTATATTAAAAGAAAACACAATGCGTTTGCGTTTTTAACATATTATATAAGAGTAAAATTAAACATACAATAGACTGCAACCACCATAAAATTAAATAGTTAGTACGGAAAAAAATTAATTATAATTTCAACCTTATTTCAAAGCCCATAAAACAGCTATTTACACAAATTGCAATACAGTAGTCGCAGATTGAACATAACTCATACATTCACCATGTAACTTGCATACCTCGGTGGCCTAGCGGTCAAAGACAGGTCGAAGATTTGACTTCTGCTTTAGTGAACCGGGTTCGTATCCGAAGAAAACGGAATATAAAATAGTAATAATAAAATGACATTTTTGGATGTTATTTCGATGGCCGTGCTGGTTGTGAGGAATATTGCTTTGGAATTGGAATCTCAGACTTGTTGAGAAATAATAATATAACATCGTCGCATCAGTGAGATGGTAACTACTCTTCGCTAGTAATAATAGTTCAATGCGTGGGATTGCATAAATTTGAAGATTCAAGGTCGAAGGAAGCTTCGATTCGGTTCTCTCGCTTACACTGGGGATGACAATATCCAATGTAAGATTAGGTAAAATATTTTTAGGACAGTCTAAATAAAAAAAATACTTTTACATTATTTTTGTAGAAGTAACTGAAACCGGAGATATTGCATTTTCAGCCTTTGAGTGTGACACGATACCGGCGGGGATTATTTTCATTTAATTTGTAATTATTTTTTACTTAATTTATTATAAACTAACTTAAATAGTTGTAACTTTCTTCATTGTTATTTTATAGTTAGTTGTTGTTTATTCAATAAACAGGTAATTTACAGTGACATTGCTCATTCATCTTGTTGCTAAAAAATCTGTACTTAGGGGGTAGATTTTATGATCGAACTCACTCACACATTCACATGTCATAGATTCTACTTAACGTTCATGTCGATACTCAACACGCATAGACGTGTGCGTGGCTGTGCTAACCGCATTATTTTGCTGTGTGTACACCGATTTGCGGGCTGGTATTTATCATGTCGGACTTTAATACTGCAGTACAAGTACAAGCCAATACCAGGGTGGAAATACTGATATGTATTTAATGTTCAATGTACGCGGAATATAGGATCTGGATTTCCAGGCCGGTATTTCCATGGTCGGGAATTAAGCAACCCGTCAACGTCACTGTCACTATTGTCCATAGACTAAACAACTTGAATTTAATCATGTCACATTAAGTGTGGCAAAACTGTTTTTATCCGGAGAAGCTGTGTTGAACAAGTTTCTGTTTTTGTTCAGATTAACCCGTCATTTGCGTTAGCAAATATCTCGACAGAATAATTTTGGTCAACATGATCTAACTTTATTGCAATTAATAAACTTTATATTTTTTTAATTAAATTGCTATTTGAATTTTTCGGTTCCTTCTAATCCAGGAAGTTTAAAAGAACTCATAGATGCTCATAATTATTGTAGGTACCTTTTAGTTGGACAGCATCTTGAGCAAAGCTATGTTGATATAGTGTCGCATCTACAACCCTCTAGTCTAATGTTGCGGGTATTCATGGGTTTTGTCTCCGCCAAACAAATAAAAATTGATCTAAGTAGATCTAGTCCAATACTAATAAAATTTGGTATGGGCGTGGGAATTTGCCATAAAAATTCGAAAATCGAAATCTTGAGCTGCATAATAAATATAAAAATAGTAGGGGAGCCCATGATGCTAAATCGGGATTTACTCGAGCGTCATAAAAACCTATTGGGTTGCGAAGCTTAGATGATAAGAAGAAAAAAAATGAGATCATATAATAAATACGTTTTCATCGGTGAGGGGAGTGACTATAGATTTTCAAAAATGTAAAAAAAAACTGTGGCTTGGACATACTCGAGCGCGTCAAATATTGATAGCATCCATGTCCTATGTATTTTTGAAAATGTACGTATGTTAATCTGATTGTTTCCATGATGGGGGTGGTCGTACGTAAGGGTTGAAAATGAGAAAAAAAAATTCACCGAGCGCGTCAGATTTTGTAAGGGGATGTTAAGTGAACCTAAAAAAAGCTCTTATATAATAATCTGACGATTTGGATGTGACGCAAACTCGCGGCCATTATTAGAATATGCAAAAAAAATTGTCATTTTGAAATACCCGAGTGCGTCAGATTAAGATATATATGGTTCATCTTAATGCCCTAGACGTGCTCATAATCTGACTGTTATCTAGAGGGATTCGCCTTATCTGAAGATTTTAAAAAAATAAAATTAAATCATTGAACTTAATTAAAAAGCTGAAGAAATAGCATGCAAATAAAAAAAGTATGTTTTTAAGTATAATACTTGTATTTATAGAAAATATATTTTTTTGTTTTTTTTTTTTTAATTATCATCTTCATCGGTAGAATCATCTTCCTCCTCTGACTCGATTTCATCCTCAGATTGCGTATCTGTAAGAAGAAATACAGGCATCGCATAGCTGTACGCATTACTTTATCGATTATTTTTTTCTTACTTCGGCTTATGGAAATCGTCAGATTATACAGGGTGTAACAGACACCCCGTACGATAATTCACTGGGGTATATAACCATACCTATGGAGGCTAAAAAAAATATTTTAAAAAAATCAGCACTTCTTGAACACCGAAATATCGGCACTCAAAATTTCAAAGTAAAAAACGATCTTCAGCGAAAATGTTTACCACACCTGAACAGCTGATAACGTTAAGTTTATTAAACTCTTTTGATACCGTAAGCCTCTATTCCTATTGGTTTTCAAAAAGTAGTCAAACATGGCCGACGCTCCGCCCTATTTTCATTCATTCCGTCAGAGTAAGTGTTGCCTCCGGCATTTCCCGAAAATGTGCGAAGTAGGCACCTCCTTTCGTAAATCATGGAAGTAATTTTTTGCTATTAATTATGTTACTAATGTTTTACTTAACTTCTTTCGATAAAAAATCAAGATACCCTAGCTAAAATTGTACGGTAAGATCGGATTTATTCTAATAAACGCATTTTTATACTGAAGTTGCTACTGGGATATTTTTTTGTTAATTTTGCGAGTGCATTTACCATCATGCCATTCATTTGTCGAACGTCTATTTCACATTTACTTTTTGTATTCTTTGAGAAAAAAAATAGATTTTGGGATTTTTGGATGAGTATTGCAACACTGGCGTTCTCTGACTCTTTCTCTTCCAGTGTGTACTACTCCCTCCAGTAGCGCTCGCGCATGGATGAACGCAGGACGTCATCACGGCTTCTGGTTGTGTAATTTTGTGTATTCGTGTGCACTGAGCATTTGTGGTACTTAAATGAGGAATATATCAAGTGATTATTCTGGTTCTCGTTCATTCAGTAGTGTTTTATTTAGTTAAGTATGGATATTTTACGGATAATTTTCACATGTCATGTTAGCACGTGCTTAATTGTTATGCGATTTGTCGTAAATGATAAATGTTTATCATGGTGTGACTGCTAACATTGTTAGTTAATTGCGAAGTGGCGTGTGTTCGAATTTGGAAATCTGTTTACGGTCGCGGCGGCGCGCCCGCTTTGAAAAACCCGACAAAGGCTCGCCGCCAAAGGCGCGCGGCGCAGGCGGCGCGCTCCCGCCCCGCGCGCCGCGCCCGCCACAGACGTAACGATAGAGCGAGTGAGACCGAGTCAGTGAGTTATGAATGAGTGGGCGGAGACGCCATTTTTATTACTACTACGAATACGACCCTAAGTTAAGTCAGAGGCGCACAACCTTTCGAGAAACATAGGAATAATTTATTATTTTTCAAGGAGTGTTTTTTATAATAACTGCTATTTTCTTTTTAACTTGTTTTTTAGCTTCTATAGCTATGGTTATATACCCCAGTGAGTTATCGTACGGGGTGTCTGTTACACCCTGTATATTTTGCGTTATCCTTGAATTATTTCCTTCAAAATAAAAAAAAATTAGCTACGCTCGAGAAAGTCGAGATTGCGTTTTTTTTTCACAAGTTTGTAACTCTCCTACTTCTCTACGTCACTCGAAAATTGTAAGATTAGTGGAGTATACACTTTTTAGCACGTAATGAACTCACCCCGCCTTAATCTGACGCGCCCGAGAATTTCTGATGGTATTTTTTTTTTACCAATCTGATCCTTTATCCTGGACAGGCGGCCATATATATGGGGCTCATATTTGGTGGAGGTACTATACCAGGTACAAGGTACCTCCCTGTATATTAAATCTGTCGCGCTTTACTAACTCCCGAAATCCCCCGTTGGGCTCTCCTACTATAAGGTGAAACAGTAACTACCACAAAGCAATCTGATTATAGAACATTAATGCAATCTAAGTATTCATAGATTTTATTGTAGCAGTCTACAATAGTACGGGTTGTCGTCAGTGCTTGGGCCATATTTGCTATCAACACCTAAAACGATATTTATAGCATATCGTAGCCAGAAGTTTATACGAATTTACTGGCAAGTGCCGGTAATTCAACTGCAAGAGATATTTGTGTTAATGATTTTATTTGTGCCTAGAATTCAAGATATATAACGAATACCTACTTATATTTATACATAGAGACGAGGCTTATTGAAATCAATCTATTTTCTAACCAACCATTAACTCTTATGATTTTTTAACTGCATTTAAAGATATGAAAGCTTAAGTTCATGTGAAAAATTATGATTAGGTAAATGCTGCAGTGTGCATTTACATAATTGCCCCTCAATATAAAACTTTCGATACTTAATTATTGCATCCATCCTAAGCTAAGTCCCTTAAACTTAAGAAAAGTTTTCAAACGAGAACAATCGAGACTAATAACCTTGTCGGTAAACTAATAAATTTCCTAGTTTATCTACGATGTCTATCCATACAATCAATTCTGTAAAAACATCCTATGTTATCTCAGTTAATTATTTCAGACCTGACAGCATTATTATTTATTGGCTGTAAGTCAGTTAATCGCTGAAGTGTATGATAAACATACGTCCCACTTGTGATAAACGATGCTTTTACGTAACCCGAAGCCAATCCGCTATCACGCGAATGAGCTAGGTACTAGGTACGTGTAGGTAGCGGCCGGCGCGCGTCGCGACGCCCGCCTCCCGCCACGTCGCAGCGGCCGACTGCCGTGCCGCAATCTAGCAAAAGCAATCAAATTCACTTGTCGTCCGTTCCGTCAGCTTCGTTTGATCTATACCACGCAGTGTAGATAAACAAGTGTTCTAAAAAAACAATTTAACCGAAGTATTTATTCTAAAGTGCGATCATGGCTGACAAAGACTACATCCTAGGAATGGACATAGGGACCACATCCGTAAAAGTGTGTGTATACGATCCGGATACAAAAGACATAATTGCTATGCAGAAAAAGGATACGGCCGCAAACATTCCCAGTGACCAAGGCATCGAAGGGAACAAACAGGATGTACCAAAAATAGTTTCAGCTGTGCACTACTGTGTGTCCCGTCTGCCGAGAGACGTACTGAGGCATGTCAAGAAAATCGGCGTATGCGGGCAGATGCACGGAGTAGTACTATGGAAAAACGGAGGAAACAAGTATGTTTACATTAAAATTTTATGAACTCTCAGCCAGCCCAACACTGATAAAAACAAGATACTTAAATTATAACCAGCACCAATACAAATATTTAATTAGCTAGTCCGAACAATATCTACACGGATTATTAAACTTGAAAGTTTGAAACTCCCGACACTTAAATTAGTTAGTACTTATGCATTCTATCTACGTGTATGTAATAGGTATAATAGCTAACAGAATACAAAATGCATTTTAAATGTATTACTCGTTTGGGAGGTCCTTAATTACTGAACTTCTCCCTATAAAGTCTAGATAGATGAGAAAAAATAAACTAAATACGTTAAATAATTTGGTGGTCATAACGGACAGGCCGGATATGACGGTAGATTAGGTCAAGGTCAGAGACTCCCTTCAACTATACTAGGTCATAATTAATTAAAATCTATTGAATCACTACTAAGTTAGTAGTTTATGTCGAACTAGCTGTTGCCCGCGACTTTGTCCCAGCAAAATTAAAATTTGTATCCCAGGCAGCTTGATTTTTCACGACACCACCAACAAATACCGTTATATTTCAACCAATTTACACAAAACAAAAAAAACATTTAAACCTTCCTTGTAAATCATTCTATCTATTCGTGCGTGACAACTGCATGAAAGTCCGTTCAGCAATTTTTAGTTTATCGCAAACAGACAGACGTGGCGGTGGACTTCTTATCTTATCTTAATCTAGGGGTCCCGACGGATACACTTCCACGCATTCGTGGATCTTTTGTGGAATGAAAGAAATTAGAATTTAAGTCACGAAGCCCGCCAAAACCAGTGAAAAGTGAATGTTAAATTGGACCTCACGTGACACTAGCGCCATATATATAACTATATATATATATATTGTTTATTTGAATAGAAAACACAGCATATTAAATACACACAATTAATTTATTGTTTAACTTCTAATAAGTTACAGTAACGAATTTCTTATGGCCAGAGACTTGCGAGTACTAACCTAATCCTCAGACTAACTTAAATCAGAGACCTAACCTAATCTAACCATTTTTTTGTTTAATTTCAGGGCTTGGGAAAAGGTTGAAAAAGACGGACACGTAATAAGGTTCGAAGGCGTCCGGGAAAATATGTCTGCTCTGTATACATGGCAGGACACAAGATGCAAACCAGAGTTTTTAGATACCCTTCCTAAGCCCGATTCCCACCTTAAATGCTATTCCGGCTATGGCTGCGCCACTCTCCTATGGATGCTCAAGCATAAGCCTGAGAAACTCAGCAATTTTAACTGCTCAGGCACTGTAGAGGACTTCGTGGTATCAATGCTGTGTGATCTGGATGTACCGGTCATGTCCGACCAAAATGCCGCCAGCTGGGGCTACTTTAATACAGAAAAGAACGAATGGAATGTTGAAATATTAAAATCCATCGAGTTTCCTATTAATCTCCTACCAAAGGTTGTGAAGAGTGGAGAATTCGTTGGCAAATTAAATTCGTCCTGGAATGGAATTGCGGAGGGAACACCAGTAAGCGCTGCGATGGGAGACTTGCAGTGCTCCATGCTGGCGACTCTTGAAAACAATCAGGATGCTGTCTTGAACATTTCCACGTCTGCTCAGTTGGCAATTATTGCCAATAAAATCTCCGACTTCGGTTGCAGTACCGTAGAGCATTTGCCTTACTTTGACAACACTTATCTGGTTGTAGCCTCCTCACTAAATGGTGGAAATGTCTTGGCGACGTTCGTTAAAATGCTCCAGCAGTGGATGCTAGAATTCGGTTTTCCCATTCCTCAAGCCAAAGTATGGGAGAAACTAATAGCGATCAGTTCGGCCGGACCGTTGACGTCGGAAATGAAAATAATCCCTCATTTACTGGGTGAAAGACACACGCCGACAGCTAAAGTCTCGGTGACCGACATTGACTTGTCTAATATCCAACTGGCCTCTGTATTTAGGTCGCTGTGTGACAGCTTGATACAGAACTTGCATTCCATGATGCCCAAAGAAATATTGCGCAACGCGAATATTAAGAGGATCGTGGGGAACGGTTCAGGTCTGTCACGGAATGTAGTTTTGCAAAGAGCAGTAGAGCACTATTATAGCTTGCCATTAGAATTCACCTCCGGGGGTGACGCTGCGAAAGGTGCCGCGGTGGCCGTTGCAGAAAAATAAATTAGACACTGAAACACTGCCGTCCCGTTGACTGTAGTGGCACAAGTACCTAGCTAACCATGTGATGTAATTACTAGCCAAGACCAATCGAGGTTGTTATTTAGGTACCTTATGTGCATGCAGCTAGAAAGTAGACAATAACAACCCATTTATATACATATCCTATTTTATTTTATATTAGCAGTAAGGATTGTATCGAAAAGAAAACTGAACAAATGTAACCACGTGTGAGAGCCATTATGTGCCTAGATAATGTCTTGTTCTGTAGGTATTTGATGTAAGTAAAAAAATTATAAATACTTGAAGTACATAAAGTGGGATAAATTCAAATTATAATGCCACCCTTAAAGTTTTCGCAAGAACCAAATAAAGGGATTCCTTTACAATTTTTATATAAGTCGCTGGCTGAGTATATAGGTCTGGGTAAATTATTTCCTTGCACAAGTCCAACTGTTACATGTAATTCCGATCCCAGACACAATGTGTAGTATAGTTAAGTAGATAAAGTTGTAGGTAGGGCGCGATTCGCAGTATGTGCTAAAATTATATGAGCAACTAAGTAATAAGTTATATCATATTTTCACGGATTTGATTTATGCGTAACAAACCAGAAATATGAAGACGAACTGGCTGTCTTTATTTTCAGCTCAGATTTAAGTATTTTAAAACAAAACTATATTTTATTTACTAGTGAAATGTATTTGTTAGCAAATGTATTGAATTATTGCCCAATATTTCACATCATATCTGGGGCTGGCTAATATGCACAATAGTGCATAGGCCAAAAATGTATGTGAATAAACGTACGCGGTACAAGCTAGTGTTCGGTTACTGCTGTTGTTAAATAGCATTGTTAAATAACATAATAATCATCAATTTACAGTAATACTTATTTATTTTTATTAATTAGTCGCTAATATTTGTGTTTAAAAGTAAAATCATTTTGAATAAGACGTAATTTTATAAACTATATAAGAATAAAGGCAAGAGATGGTGTTACCTATTTTGCGCCGTCGATTTTGTGTGTGCGTGAGTATGTGTTTGTATGGATATAAACAGTTTACCTCAGGGCTTAGCCCTAAATTATTGCGTAGGCAGCAGTTCCTGTAAATTAAAAAATAAGTAAATTTATTTTAGTTTTTCTACGATCTATCGTTAAATTGGAACACGAAGCATTTGACGGGTTAACAGTTGAACTATGTAGTAAACTTTGCGGATAACTTTATCTAAGCAAATAATTATTAAAAAGTTACAAAAATATAAGTAGTTGTTTTTGTTTACACTATAAACCAGAAGCAGCATTAACAAGCTAACCATGGCACAATGCCAAATATATTTAAATATTTAGTGAGTAGTTAATAATATGTGAGTTAAGTAAGTCTACTTTAGTTACAAGGTGAACGATTATTTTAAAGGCCAAGTTAACAGTTACTCGTTTATTTTATTAGTAAAACTTAAAACTTATTAACATAACAGCAACAATACACATAATACCTAACGCAAATAGGTCTTGGAAAATTTGCATAATTCCGGTGCGCAGACGGAATCAAGACCAAATGAATTAGACTAACGAAATTTAAGTACCTACCTAACTTTGTCTTTACTTGTATTTTTATTCCTTTCTAAGTCTCTGTTTTACACTTGAAAGTTAATTCTTATAATACTAGCTCGGTATGATAAATTTGTAGTTCGAGTACCTATCTATGCTTATATGGTTGTGTCCAAATTCTCTAAGCGTTGCATTGATTGAGAAGTGGAGAGCACGATGTAGAGTAGAAACGAAATCTTTAGTCTATTTTTATTTAACTACCAACCCAACCCCAGCTTATCTTTCATTCCGTTGCGTTAAGGAATCTTTTAAAAAGTGCAGCACAACAATTTCAAATTTCAACGCTGTGGCAGTATAAACTTAAGTTTCTCAGGTTGTACTAGAAAAGGCACCAAAAAAAAATTTCAATGTCATGTGTCTGCGTCACTGTCATTGTCATCTGTCAAGTCGTGTACTATTTAAAACTGTTACCGCCGGATACCGTAACATAAACTCGTATAATAATTTGCATTTTGTATGAAGATTCCGAGTATCGAAGCGACCTAATCGCTTTTTGCAAAGTTCAATATAACTGTATTATGTGGTCGCGGTGATATAATGGAAGGTAACAGTAAAGCAGAGGACATGGACATCCCGACGGCGGAAGGCAATCTACTGGAGCAGCGCGCGGAGGCGCAAGTGGCGGCGCGAAACCCCCTGATGAAGGTGCGAACGTATGTAGTTGCACTGCGGCCTTGGTCCCTGAGCGCGAGTCTGCTGCCAACGTTGCTGGGTGCGGCGCTGGCGTGGCGGCTGCCGGGCGAGCGTGCGTTCAGCTGGCCTGCGCTGGTGCTCACGCTGTGCACCGTGCTGCCCGTGCACGGCGCCGGCAATGTCGTCAACACGTACTTCGACTTCGTCAAGGGCATCGACAATCGTAAATCCGATGACCGCACACTTGTCGACCACATCCTCACCATCGACGAGGTAGTATCCCTCGGCGCCATCCTCTACCTCGCCGGCTGCGCTTGCTTTGTACCCCTAGTTATGGTATCGCCGGCGCGCATGGAACATTTAGCTTTAGTTTACTTTGGTGGTTTATCATCCTCATTCTTATATACTGGGGGCATTGGCCTCAAATACATTGCTCTGGGTGACATTCTAGTTTTAGTCATATTTGGACCTGTGTCAGTGGTGTTCGCATTCCTTGCACAGACAGGGAGAGTGGATTGGCCTATCTTTTGTTATGCAATACCTTTGGCATTAAATACTGAAGCCATCCTGCACAGTAATAACACAAGAGATCTTGAGACTGACAATAAAGCTGAAATTGTCACTCTGGCTATATTAATTGGAAAGACGGCATCTTATTTGCTTTATGCATTCCTGCTGTTCATTCCATATATCATGTTTGTGGTGGCTTCAGTGCGCTGCTCGCTGTGGTTCCTCCTGCCACTACTGACTTTGCCCCGTGCTTTTAAAATAGAAAGGATGTTCAGAAACCCAGACACCATGAGGTATGTTCCTCGACAGACAGCTAGACTTAATTTCTATTTTGGTATGCTGTATATGATATCATGTTTGTTTGCTTATAGGTTGCCATTCCTGCTGCATCAATAGTGTTTGTTGATGTAAAGATTGAATCTTATTGTACTTATTGAGCGAGTTTGCAAGCACTCTGATAGTGTTAAAATTATACAAGACAGTTGTATGAGTTTACTGTGGAGCCTGGTAATCCTGTTAGTGTTCACATTATCTGTAAAGTTGCGCTAAGGCCAATGAGCGAACAAGGATTCATGGTATGCTATATTTTTTCATGTAAACAATGTTGAACATGTTCTAGAGCATTCTTTTGTAGTTTGAATGTTGCCCTTATGAAGTTTATACAAATCAGAAACAATACTATTATAATTTGCTCTGGTTCTATGTTCTTTGTGTCTAAACACATCTTTAAAAAAGCTTAAAACTTTTGGATTACCTTAAGATGCATTGACCTTTACTATTTTAATTTGCATTTATTTGCTGATGTAAATTATAATTTTCGGAGCTGTGGCTGCTTTTATGAGAAATAGTGTTGTATAATAAGGAAATGACCAGTATTCTACTATGAATCATTTTAAAATAACTTATGTTTAATTTATATATACATTGTTCAGTGAGAATTGAATGGATATTGAATGGAATTAGCTTTTCAGATCTGAAAATAGATGGTTGTATTGTAAACGCAACACAAGATATATTTTAAGCACGGTTGTGATGGCAGATGATAAACAGAGTATGTGGAAAGGAAAACGGGTCACTAGTTCAATTTTAAACATTTGATTATTTGTGGATGTTTAAAAATGTTGCACTGGATACTTGAGGAGTGATCATTTGACCAAAACATATCTTTGTATCATCAAAACATGTTAGGAATTATTAACTACCTCTTGAATCTATTTAAATAGGAGTATGTGCTTCTTATTGTTATTAATAGTCACGACTATGCTCAAAGAGGTGTTTCATGCCAAATCATAGGCATTGTCTGTCAGTCATTAGTGATTGATGCCTTTAAATTTTTTATATGCAAGATGCCTTTATTAGTTAAGTATAAATTGACAATAAATAAGTTATTTATGTATTTTAAAATATTTATAGGCTAATTTTAGTTAAATATATAGTTTTTAATACAAGATTGTTTATATTAATTCTATCACCTTTAAGATTAGGTGATTGATTTGAGTACTAGTGGAGTTTACACATGCTAGGGTCTCCATTCTATCAAATTAGCTGTTGTATTGTATCAGGAACCATTCAAGTATTATACAAGCATCAAAAGGGAGTGGGCGATCAATGCTTTCCTTATTTGTCATATTATTATAGTGCTCAAGAGGAAGGTTTATATGTATAATTCTACGCAGACGAAGTCGCAGGCAGAAGCTAGTATATTGGTTATAAAGTGGCTCCTAGCCACTGAACTAACAATTAGAAAATTGTTTGTTTTGTTGAGGTTCTCTATTGCTCTTAGTATAAGCTAAGATACTACTATACTATATTATCTAGCTAGGATAAGTATAAGATTCTCACGGTTAATATGCTAGTTAATTCACGCGGCATTTATACCTAAATGGAAAAAAGTATGCTGTAGATTTGGAAGTACACTTTGGGAGCAAGAAAATTCATAGTACATTTATTATTTTTTATTGATATATCAACATAAGAGACCTTTATCATATAATCTTTATAATAATATAAAGATAAATACAAATCAAATTATAATACAGGTGAGACCACATTATAGGTATTTAAAATGGATTTCATTTAGGAAGGTTGACCAAAGTCAGTGTTCTAAGCTAAAGTGGCAGTAATGGGACTTTTATTTAGTTTCATCTGTCCCTGTGTCTGTTTTGTGTAAATAATGCTAGCTAGCTAGTGGCGGTATGATCTAAAATTTCATATGCATACATAGATTGGATGACAAGGCAAGTAATCTCGGTAAAAAAAGTTTATATTAAAACTGGAATTTTTAACAAAACTTCTTAGTCAAATCATTTTCAATAATTAACGGCGTCTATGCATCTACTCATAACATTCATAAAGTAAATCCATTTTAAGCGATGATTGATAACTAGGGGATAAAGGAACAAAATTACACCATTGTCATATTTATTTGAGATATAAATTCATGTTTCAATCGCTAACAAAGACTAAACGTAATATCACTATATGCAAATAGTAATAAAATTTTGCACAAAAATAAGTCTTGAACATTCCATACATTAATGAATACAATTAAAAGTAATTCATTAGTCACACTAATGATTTTGAATCGATCTAATTTTTATTTGCGTGAGGATGTTTATAAAATGTTACGAAACGTCGACTACCTAACATATTGCTACGACTCGAGGCCTACCTTACTCGAAATATAATTTGGGGTCAGAATGAACAAGCACCTTTTATAAGGAGACTCAACGTCGAAATTCCAGATATGTCAGTACTGAAGCGATACCTGAGAATTTAGGCCTTACATGTGATGTCAAGTTATAAAGCTACACGCGAATGATTGTTTATCATTGCAGACGGATGTCGGAATGGCTTGTTGGCCAACTAAACGATGTGTGTGTTTAGTCAGGAACAGCACGCATACCATACTTATAATAATCTCACATTCATGCTACCGGACAATAGTCCTTCAAATGCTGGAAATAACCAGTCAATAGTCTTTATATATGCAATACGGTAGATATATACATCAGACTTGGTATGTTGGCTTAAGGGTCTTGCGACCGGGACCCTTTCTTCTCCCGCTGCCATTGAATGATCCGCTCTTTCAAATCCGTCGCTGCAACAAATTATAATTATTGAGTGACGGTTAAGAACAGCAGAATGCTAAACAGAAGTGTCCCAATCAACTTTTGCAGAGGTCCTTGACATTCCTTAGATCTGGGACTGAAGAATGACCATTTTGTTTGGTTTAGTTTAGAGTAATGTAACATAAATACCTGGGCGCAACTGGTCTTCCGTGAGCGGCTGTCGGTTGAACGGGTCTGTGGAACTGTTCAGTAGATGCCGCAAGATCACCGATCTGTCCATTACCTATGCAAACATTTAATATATAATATGTAACCATAACCAGTCTCACAGAGCTCAAGCTATACTAAAAATACAAACTAAGATAAGTAACTGCAGATGAAACTGATGCACCCTGTTTCTACATTCATCATCTACATTACCTTCTATTATTTGGCCTGAGTCACAAATTGACTACATAATATACAAAGTGAAAAAAAAAACGTCGCTTAGGACATTTGAAATTTTCACTGTCGATATAGCGTTTCGCTGCCTCATTGCGAGACTGTGTTAAATGACATTAGAAAAAATGTTGCAAAATATAAAATAAACTTACCTTCCCGGACGGCAGCAGCACAGGGTCAGTCATAAGGGTGTCCATCAGAGGATCCCTAAACTCTTCGGGCGCGTCCGCAAATTCGTCACTCTTCTGCTGATTCGACACTGTAATGCAAGGTTTCGTTAGCGAGCTTTTGTTTCACCCACATTGATACTTACAATCGCTTTGAAATTTAAGTTGTCCCTAAACTTTTTCATTTTTTCAAAGATTTACAAAAGCGTGTATAAATTATTAATAATAAATAAGTAATTTATTGAATCAGGCGCTACTCCGCAAAGGAATTGTTACCCCGCTACCATATTATTATGGTATAATTAGTGGAGTAACAAGGTAAAGGTTTTTTGTTCATTGAATTATTATACATTTCATCAGCTACTACGAAATACAGAGTTCCTGGCTTTTTCTGAGTACGCCGATGTTAACCCTGTGTTGTGTTCTTGTGTTGTTAGTACTGGGAGCGAATATAATAGTCTGTCATGATCATGCTATGTCTAGTAGGCCACATACCTGCGATCTGGTAAGCATTCTGCGCAAGCGCGAGGAAGCGCTCTATCTCTGTGCGCGACTTGATATTGGCCTTTCCCAGCCGCAACGCTGCTTCCTCGAAAAGCTCCTTGCGGAACGATCTCTGCGAAACATAACAATGTACTCAGTACTTACAATAGGTACAGTCAATGTCAAAAATATGGATACACAACATCGAATTAAGCTTTTGCAGTTGTGTGCCGGTTTGTTTACATTTTATTTCAACGAAATAGTAAGTTAATCTTAGGTTACTGTGATAATATAAAGACAGACAATAACACTGCAAACATTAAAGTATTATTATGTAATGTAGGCCCTGCGGCGTACGGCATAGACGTGGGTAATCACTACATAGTATAAAACAAAGTCGCTTTTTCTGTCCCCAAATCCGTATGTATGCTTATATCTTCAAAACTACACAACGGATTTTGATGCGTTTTTTTTTAATAGATAGAGTGATTCAAGAGGAAGGTTTATAATGTACTAGCTTTTGCCCGCGGCTTCGCACGCGTGAACCATGAGCATTTCAAAGAAGCTAGCAATCAAGCAAGCGAGCACCCAAACCTGCAAGCATGCAAGTATGCAAGCAGGCATGCAAGCAGGCATGCAAGTAGGCAAGCACGCATGCAAGCAAGCGTGCAAGCAAGCATGCATGCAAGCAAGCGTGCAAGCAAGCATGCATGCAAGTAAGCACGCAAGCATGCATGCATGCAAGCAAGCATGCAAGCATGCATGAAAGCAAGTATGCAATCAAGCATGCAAAGCAAGGACTCAAGCAAGCATGCAAGCAAGCCCCCGCATTACCCCGCTGCCTTAATTTTTCTGAAACTGTACCTAAATATTGCAGGATTTTTATAAAACAAACCTAACCTAACCTATCCTAAATAGCTTTTGCCCGCGACTTCGTACGCGCTAAGATGTAAAACGAAAAAATAAGTTTTTTCACGTTCCCGTGAAAATTTTGGGGAGTGCTTTCGGAGTACACTTAAAGCCCTTAAAGAAACACACGTTATAAATGTTAAGTCTCTTTCTTCCGCTGTTTCGTCTGGAAACGTAAAATCCCGTTTTTTCCCGTTTTAGTGTTCCCCTACACTCCCGAATAAAACTACGTGACAAATTTCAACTTTTTATGTCCAGTAGGTAAAACGTAAAATCCCGGTTTTTCCCGTTCCCGTAAAAATGTTAGGAAATCCTTTGTTAATGCTCCCTTACACTCCCTAAGGAAGCTAAATGCTAAATTTCATCTTTCTACGACCAGTAAAACGAAAAATCCCGTTTTTCCCTATCCCGTGGGAATTTAGAAAAATACCTTCTTAGTGCACCTCTAGGATACTCAAGGTATATGTGTGCCAAATTTCAAGTTTCTAGCCATATTATGCCTACCGCAGTATTTCTTTGTAAACAAATATTTTTCCCGTTCCCGTGGGAATTTTGGAAAGTACTCTCTTAATGCTCCTTAGCACTCCCGAAGCAACCTACATGCCGAATTTCAGCTTTCTGCAACCAGTAAATCGAAAAGTCCCGTTTTTCCCGTTCCCGTGGGAATTTCGGGAAATCCTTTTTTTAGTGCTCCCCTACACTCCCCAAGGGAACTTGAAGGCCAAATTTCAGTTTTATACGACCAGTAAAACGAAAACTCGATCCCGTAGAACTGAATATATAAATCCCGTTTGTTTCCTTATCCCGTGGGAATTTCCAAAAATCCTGAAATTAGTTTCTTCGTTTTGTAATCACCTACTTTTGTATCAAATTTGAAGAGTCTAGTTATTATACGTGTTCTTGAGTGGAGACCGCGACTCGACAAACGTAGTGTAGGACGCCCTCCGGCCAGGTGGGATGACGATCTGCGAAAGGCTGCAGGCAGATGCTGGATGCGTCAAGCTGAAGACAGGGCGCTATGGCGCTCATTAGATGAGGCCTATGTCCAGCAGTGGACTAATATAGGCTGATGATGATGATGATGATGATGAGCGTCACTCGGAGTCGAATATATAATTCCCGTTTTTTCCTTATCCCGTGGGAATTTCCAAAAATCCTTCCTTAGTGGATGCCTACACTGTATAAGGTATCTATGTGCAAAATTTCAAGTCTCTAAGTCCAGTGGTTTGGGCTGTGCGTTGATATATAGTTAAATCAGTCAGTCAGTCAGTCAGTCAGTCAGTCAGTCAGTCAGGACTTTGAATTTTATATGTATAGATAATATATGCATGATATACCGTGCGAAGCCGGGGCGGGTCGCTAGTGAATAATATAAGACTAATGGTGACCCATGCCCCCATTAAACGCCTCTGCGCCCATTCGGGGGGTACGCCCCCACTGTGAAAATGTCTGGTGCATGTTCTCACCTCGTCCGCAGCGAGCGCAGCGTGGAACGGCGGAGAGTCAAGGTGCAGGTAGATGTCCACGAGCTGGCTGAGCAGCCGCCGCGGCTCCCAGCCGTACTTCTCCGGCCGACGGACCTGCACGGTTAATTTAGTTCAGTATTTTGGGGTCTGCAGGGAAATTCAATAAGAAACAATGATTCAGTCTTGGAAGCCAAAATCCTATGCTAGTCCGATGGTAAATCAATACCGATCAGTGTCGCATTGAAAGGCAAAGATGCCTTTCTTTTGTTCACCATTTTCCCCGATTCCGAGCTGTCTCCGGCCAATGATTAAAACATCGCTCATTTTCAACATGAAACTACCGTGAGACTTAATCATAATTACACATAAACGGATAACTCACGTATAAAATGTCGAGTAATGCTCGACATGTTTCGGACTATTTCGTATCCCTTCCTCTCGGAGCGCTCGCCCCGGCGGCAGCGAAACGAACACACCGAGCACTCCGAGAGGAAGGACTACGAAATAGTCCGAAACATGTCGAGCATCACTCGACTTTTTATACGTGAGTTATCCGTTTATGTGTAATTACATACGCTCATCTCGGTATTTTCTCAATCAATTCAATTATGCTTTCTTTTCGGATAAGTAGTTGATTTATGGCTATTAGATGGTACCATAGGTTGATTTAGTCTCAGTATTTCGATCCTTCACAAGAATAGGATCAATTGCATTTAAAAAAGAGACTTCCAATACCGTAAATTATATCGTTGCCAATGTTTGAAATTAAGAATAGAAGGACACAGTCTCTAAATCGTTACTTGTATCCAGACCTTTATAACGTTATAAAAAAAAACGATATAATAGCGGTATATATCGTTTGTGTTTAAAATTTCGTTCAAACAAATTCTATATTCCTTCATAACGTTATATCATATCATAACGAAAAGAAAACCGTAACTTTACGAAATAGCGTTATACACCTTTAAAACGTTATGAAAAAAACGATATAATACCGGTATATGTCGTTTGTGTTTAAAGAAAACCATAACGTTATGAAATAGCGTTAGGTATAATAACGCTATGAAACTGATTATGAACTACTACTATGATATCAACTTTACGGCCTAGTCCCACGAAACAAATTTGTAAAGTATGTTTTGACAATTCACGAAAACAGTACAGATTTGTCATTGCATATGTTTGTCGCACGTTATATAGAGCGGGTGTTATAGAGTGTAAGAAAGAGATGGTCTATAACGTTATTATATCACTTGCCGAAGTATCGATATATATCGCTATTAATAACGTTATAATGAATACCGCTACAGAATAAATAATGTTTTATTAAAAAACGCTATTCGGTAATATAACGTACTGAAAAATAGCGCTACCTAAAAACGTTTTATTGAAAAATGCTATTCGATAATCTAACGTTATGAAAAATAGCGTTACGCAAAAATAACGGTAATTAAAGGTCTGCTTGTATCGTTTATCTGTACGCCGTACCTTGAGGTTCTTGCACTTGGGCCCGCAGAGCTGCTGCAGGTTGAAGTTGAGCATGGAGGCGAGCCGCTCGGCCAGCTCCGCGCGCAGGAACGGCTCCTTGATCTCCACCGTCAGGTACTCCAGCATGTCCACCGTCTCCCTGCGGACAATTACATGGCATTAGAACATTGGTTCCAAAGTAACACGTTTCGTGATGGGTTACGAGCGAGGCTAAATGGGCAGTGGGCATAAAACGCGATGGAAAGATGGCAGCGTACTCGTTTGTAAGGAGTTAATCAACTTTCTGATTTGAACTTAAGAACAACTAAAAATGAAAGTCACAAATTTATGTCGCAAATAATACATAACTCTTACGTACCATCGTATGAATCAAGATTTTTTATTTCTTGATTTTTATGTTTCTTTTACGGTTTTACCGTTAGAAAATAAATTTAACAAGTCAAATTAATAGTACCAAGGTCACGTGACAGCTAGTAACAGGTAGAAAAATTCGAAGACTACCCACCTGCTATGGGTGGTGTAGGGGTATAGCACGCGTCACGGAATGACGAGGAGCCGGGTTCGACTCCCAGCCATAGCTTTACTTTTCGGATTTTCCTATGTGTTCTAATTTTCAGTGATATTTAGAAATATAACTCTTACGACCTTTCGGGACGGAACGTTAACAAATGATTAAACTTTAACAGTCACGATACTACGACATTTAGATATTAAAAACGTGATTCTATTATCACTTATTGTTAACGACAGTGAGAACCTGGGTTTTCATATCCACGATCCTATATTGACATACCAGGGTGACGATAATATAGACCGTGTAACCCATGCCTGTTACCTGGCGAGAGTAAGGTATGAGCGGCACTGTCGCTCGTCCTGCGCGAGCGCGCGCGCGCGGGCCTCGCCGGCAGCGCCGCTCGCCGCGCCCTCTTGCGCCTCGTGGATGCGCTTCAGGTACTGAAACGCAATACAATAACAAATATTATAAAGCTGAAGACTTTATTTGTTTGAACACGCTTATCTCTGGAACAACTGGACCGATTTGAAAAATTCTTTCAGTGGACGGACTAATTATAACCTCACGCTAAAACCTTAAAATGTTGCAAAAGCGGGGGAAAATTATTCCTTTTGAGTTTCCGTTGCGTGCGTCCCGTAGACGGTTAAAGTTTAGCAAAAATGTATGGCAGAATTGTTCCCATTTAAATGTCTACGTTTGAAGGTTGAGTCACTATAACCTTTTTTATGGTAATCCCAATTTCAATCATTTATGCGCTCACAATCATGCTAAACGTGGCCATTGGGTTTTGTTACCGTAGGCTCTGTCTACCCCGTAAGGGAAATAGACTTGTTTGGGTATTTGTGTGTAATAATTTATTAAAAATAGTACCTAATACTAATCCTACGCAGACGAAGTCGCGGGCAAAAGTTAATACAATTATATTTACCGTGAGACATTCGTCAAGCAGGAACGTGGTGTCGTTCATCAGCATGTTGATGAACTTGACAAACTGTCGCCCCGACCGCGACTCCTTCACTATGGCCTGAACAAAACATTCACCATTTTAGTAAACATTACATAAAACTACATACATTCCGTGTGACCACCTTCTTTTAGGATTCTCTCTTATCCTAACTATCCCTCCGAATGACATTCATTTTACTAATAGTTATACGATCAAAATTTGGAACTGTGTACTTTTTAGCTTATAAACTGTGGCATCTGTAGGCTTATTACCTAACTCGCCCGCAATCGCCATCGCGTTCATTTTGA
This sequence comes from Pandemis cinnamomeana, assembly GCA_932294345.1. Lineage (NCBI taxonomy): Eukaryota > Metazoa > Arthropoda > Insecta > Lepidoptera > Tortricidae > Pandemis > Pandemis cinnamomeana. The sequence goes on along the minus strand of OW028715.1, from coordinate 4,645,709 downwards.
CAGTTCATGTATGAGCTGACAATTGGCATCGGAATCAGCTAGCTGTCACATTCATACAAGAACTGTCAAAATGAACACGATGGCGATTGCGAGCGAGTTAGATAGTAAACCTACTGATCTGTGAGAAAAAACAAAGCATAATATCCTTTAAAAACTGCCCTTACACAAAAGGTCGTAACCGCCACGATTTTTCTACGAAGATACTCCTTTAGCGATAGCTCAGCGGTTGATGTGGTTCATACGAATACGGAAATCATCGTTACGCGTGGCCCGACTCGCATTAAGCTGATTTTATATACGCATCTTTGCCAAACAATGTCTCTATTACGACCGTAATACAACTAAATAGGTTTCTATCACTGACTTACAATAAACAACTAGACTCTCAGTCGCTAACAAAGGTTCCTCAAGAAACGTCCGAGTTGTTTTGTCTATGTGTTGTGTGTGTCAACACATCGACTTAGACAGATAACATTAACATATTCGTTCAAATTGACACCTTATTTCGTGGCAGTAATGTTTAATATCAATGGCGTAGGATCGTGAGAAGTAATGACACGACGCCACGCGCTGGAAGCCCGCCTGTCTCTTTTGTTCTCAATAGTAAGATTACGGTGCGAAAGAGACATATACATTGTTATCAAAGCGCGGTCGAAACACAGCTGAACCAAAACTCTGAACAATAGACGCGTCGTTCAGACTTTTGCTTCGGACAGTTTTTGAGCGTGATTGGGAGTCTAGTTGTTTATTGTACGTCAATGGTTTCTATAATAAAAGAAGTGAACCAGACACACCTTCACTCACAATAAAACGCACGAGATCCATAAAACTTACTTGTTTGTGAATCGGCCTCTCCCACATCCCCTTCAGTATGATGCTTATGTGGAATCTGATGGTAAACTTATCGTAAAACTCAGTGCTCTGTCCGGTCGTCTCTATGTCCGTGTAGAACTTCATCAGGGCACTGGGCAGCGCCGTTTGGGACATCGGATGGTCCATGAACTTTTCGTAAACATTCTTCAGCTTCAATGGCACGGAGAGATTGATCACGAATAGCACTTCGACTATCTTCGCGACGAGATACGGGTTCTTGATTAAATGCGAGTTGCATATGGCGCTCAGTAGCCAGGTTATGATCGGGTCTTCGATGTAGTCCGCTACTATTTGAGGTACGTATCTGGAATGAGTTAACATTAAAGGTTAATTAAATTTATTGAGCAACTGCATTTAAGTGTAATGGCTATTTGAAATTGATTTAGAATATTTCAACAGATGGCTCTAGCTACCCCGTAAGCAGACGCGTTCATCCCTTACAGGCAGTGTTTGTTTGTAAGCATACGTAAATGTGCCCGACACGCTTCGTACCAATACGGATTTTGTTGGCAATATGCCTACCCTCTGTCAGAACCCACTGCACGCCCCTGCCCGTAAGGGATATAGGCGTGATAAATGTACGTATTTTGGCAAATGTTTGCAGTGTTTCCATACATTGATCAGTGTTCAAAGTGAACTGCGTCAAAGGCGGGACTAAATTTAAAAAAAAAACCGGTTGTCTATAAAGTCGGTTCACGGACGTTAGTTTTACGTGATAACGATAAATGTATCACAAGCCGACGCTTGGGCCAATCGTGCCTCTCTATCGCTTGTTCCGCGCTAACGCTTGCACACTCTGACGTCACGCGGAACGTAACCCAATGAGTCATGCTTTTTCGTGAGTGCAGCCGGCGTTCATCGATTTATAAAAATGAAAATGATTCAGTCGAACTAAACAAACCATCTTGTGAAATACTCTGGAATCATTCTGAAAGACCTTGTATAGCAATACTCAGAAAAAGTTGCAAAAACACGGTAGGTTGAAATCATCTGTAACGAAATGCGTTACATTTTACCCCAAAGTGTGTGCGACTCAAAAACATTCAGTTTTTAATATTTTTTGTTACAGCAAATATTCTGTGAAAATTTCAACCGTCTAGCTATCACGGTTCATGAGATACAGCCTGGTGACAGACAGACGGACAGGGGAGTCAGCCAGGGTTACGGAAGCCAAAAAACCTTCGGCCTATCACTAGTTAAATAGGTACTCACTGCACAGCGAACAGCATGAACTCGGCGACGTCCTCGACGTACCACTCGGGCAGCGCGCGGAAGGCGGCGGCCGCGCCGCTCGGGCCGCGCGCCGCGTCCAGCTGCGCGGTCAGCAGCGCGCACACGCTCGCGTAGAACTGCACGCTGCGCCGCATCAGCTCGCCGTCCAGCAGCGCGGTCTCGGCACATTGCTTTGACCTGCACGTTACAATACAATACAATAACTCTGTATTGAACACCACATATAACAATCAAAACAGAAAAAAGGTATACAGAATATTACAAGGTAACAATAGGCGGCCTTATCGCTACAGAGCGATCTCTTCCAGGCAACCATAATGGACTGGAGAACAGAACAGATCTGAGCAGGTGGTGCAATTTAGAATATATATTAATATACTAAGTACTGAAATACATAATCACTACATAGTATAAAACAAAGTCGCTTTTTCTGTCCCCATGTCCCGATGTATGCTTATATCTTCAAAACCACACAACGGATTTTGATGCGGTTTTTTTTAATAGATAGAGTGATTCAAGAGGAAGGTTTATATGTATAATACATGCATAATATACCGTGCGAAGCCGGGGCGGGTCGCTAGTATATTATACATGAAACACACATTTACAATAAATGGAAACATAATAGACAAATACACACATACCTAAAAAAGCCAGCTACAAGATTCATGCACGTTAACACATTTATAATGAAAAAGGCTCGCTGGGAAGAGAGGGATCTGAGGGTTAGTTTTTGTTTATAATTCGGGTCAAAGACAGCTCAGGTCCTGCCGGTGGCGACCCATTCGAATAAAAAAAAAAATAGGTTTTAATATGCCTAGTGGCGCGTAGAAGACAGTTTTTGAAACATGTCAGTCGTTGTACGGTAAAAAATGTGACTCAGTGGCACCAGCAGGAGGTTCGCCAGGGTAGAAGGAGGTTAAGCAATAAGATTTGTACGCGCTGTCTACCTTGACGACTCCCCGCTACGCGCCATAGCCTCCAGTAACGTACTAATCATCATTATCATTATCATCACTACATAGTATAAAATAAAGTCGCTTTCTCTGTCCCTATGTATGCTTATATCTTTAAAACTACACAACGGATTTTGATGCGGTTTTTTTTAATAGATACAAGAGGAACGTTTTTATGTATAATACATGGATAATATACCGCGGGAAGCCGAGGCGGGTCGCTAGTATAATATAAAATGAGTTGACGTTTGTTAGTGTCACAAAAACTCGACGACGACTGGACCGATTTGGCTAATTTTTTTGTAATATCGGTGGAAGTCCAGGGAAGATTTAAAAAGTCGGAAAATATAAAGATATGTTCAACCAACTTTTATCAGCGGTGACCGAGACAACTAGTTATTCATAAATAAGTGCCCAAGGTGCACCCGAATGCTACCTACTCTTTCTCCTTAAGGCTCTCTGCCTGAGGGAAACCGTAAAACTCTATACTAAACTCTAACTATAGCCATAACGATAGCGTACCACCATAACCATAAACAAAAGATGGTTTCGACGGTTTAGGGTTCACAAAACTGAATGGCTTAGGCATATGAGTGCACTGACCGGTGTAGCCTCTTGATCTGACGCCGCCAGCGCCGCAGCAGTTCGCGGTTGCGGAGGGCGGAGAAGCCGTTCCGCCACTGCGGCTCCGCGGCCATCAGCTCCTCTATCACCTTCTGCAAGTCGCGGAACGCTCTGCGGACAATCATAACATTTACTTCTGTTTTCAGGTTAGCCCACATAGGTTCGACGGCAATCACGCCTGATCATAAGCAAAGATGTGGCCTACTGAATAACGGTTAGGTACTACTAAAATATCCATTCACACAAGTTTTGAAGACTGTCAGATTGAAGCGTAAACGCTGTGCGGATTTTAAGAAAACGTACAATCAAGTGTTATAATATGTAGGTATCTAGTCAAAGCTTCAAAAATAAGGCCCCATATGTTTGAGAAGTTTGTTCCGATAATTATTTTTGCACTTGACTATACCTATTCAAAAATTTACACGCTCGGTTCACATTACTTGTCAACTACATCAATTCATCTCTTAACAGTGCGGTGGCCAGGGTTAAACGAAACGTTTTCGGTTTCAGATAGCACACAGACTATTGGCAAAGGTATTTGAGCCATACAACCAAAAATTACTGAAGAAAATCTCAGCTAGAGTACTCGAACGTTTTTATTTTAACTTGAGGCATGGTCAATTTAATTATCTTTTTACCTAATTCGGCGCTGGTGCGTGTGCAGCGCGGGTATGAGTGCCACGTGATGCATGTGCAGCGTTAGGAACCAGCACACCGTTTGGAACTTCGCTTCCGGCCATTTGTGTGCTGGGTCTTTGTCTGCAAAAAAAAAAGACAGCTAGAACAATAATCTACAGTAAGTTGGAAGTAGTTTGTAGACGACTTTGAAACTGTACAATCAAAAAATCTGTAATACTTAAGTAGATACTTGCATTATAGGAGTTAGTTAGCCACTCATCATGATTATGTATGACATTCATTATTACATAAACGTGCATAACTAAACTAAACAATGCAAAACATGCACGCCTGAAGTATAATAAACATTTGAAAATGCAAAATAACAAACGAAAAGTAAAATGTAAAAAAATATATACTTCATTATCTACTTTCCCATTTTATTTTCTTTTACTTCCCTACTCTGTAATTCAGAGAAGTCATTGGCAGTAATGGCTACTAATAGGGATCGATGACCTGTCACAAAAAGGCAGTGGCGGACTAACAGGGGGGCGGAAGGGGCGGCCCGCCCCGGGCCCCCGGTCTTTGGAGGGCCCCAAATCCCTAATCCTAATCGCTAATCCTGCCACTAAGTCAGTGCTTGCACTGCTGTGTTCCGGTGGGGAGAGTAAGACAGCCGGGGAAATTACGGGCACAAGAGGCATTGCATCTTAGTCCTCTAGGTTGGCAACGCATCTGCAATCCCTCCGGGGTTGCGGGTGTCTATGGGCAGTGGTGATCACTTACCATCAGGTGACCCACTTGCTCGTTTGCCTCCCTATTCAAATATAAAAAAAAAAAAAATGCCTCCGCGTTCTCCTGATCAAATCCTAAACAAGACATTAAAAATGTGCTGCAGTTAGTACCTACATAATGTCATCAAGATCAAGACACTACAGCCATCTAGAATTTTTACGCAGTACTAATGTTCTTTTAACTTTGCTGAACGCGTCCAATACTGTGTACGGACAAAACTACATATTTTTTTGAGCTGGGGGGCCTCATTTAGTTTTGTCGCCCCGGGCCTCTGACGGGCTTCGTCCGCCACTGCAAAAGGGAATCAACTTTGAACTTTGACGACCGGATAGCCTAGTGGTTAGTGACCCTGACCATGAAGCTAGAGGTCCTGGGTTCGAGTCCCGGTAGGGGCAGACAGTTGTATGATGAATACGAATGTTTGTGCCCGAGTCATGGATGTTGTATGTATTTAAGTATGTATTTATCTACATTATATAAGTATGTTTATCCGTTGCCTGGTACCCATAGTACAAGCTTTGCTTAGTTTGGGGCTGGGTCAATTGGTGTAATTTGTCCCAAGATATTTATTATTTATTTATTTTATTTAACTTACTTAGAGCGTCGAGCCAGTCTTGTGCCTCCTGCGCGGTGAAATACAGACGGGTCTCGTCGCGCACGTTGGCCCACGAGTCGGGTTGGAAGGCGTAGAGGGGATACACTCGTTCGAGTTTGATGCGCACGGATAACAGCTGAAGCACTGAGCACACGTTCAGCATGAAACCGTCACCTGGAACAACGAATTCATTATAAACCGCTTTTGACCGCAACTTTTTGCGCGCAGATACCGTCAGTATCCCCGTATCGACTCGTGTCTTTATGTCCCATCTCGTTCCTTTATCTAGTGGGAAATCAGAAAAAAACCTTCTTAGAATGCTCTTGTAGGCTTCTGCTAACTTAGCAATCGTTTGTCCTTATCTGTCACTTTGACATTTACCTTTCACAGATAAGGACAAACGATTGCTTAGTTAGCAGAAGCCTATAGAGCGTTTATGAATAAGGGGCTAAGTCTTACCATCATGTTTTTTCCCGGGGGATACTTTTGTTGTGAATTAAGTTTGTGGGATTTATGTGTATTTTATTGGCAGTAGTGGAGGGAGGGATTGCATGAAAAACATATATATTTCACACAGGCTTGGTTATCTTGCACGCGAGTAGCGGAGTAGCAAGGTAAAATTTTTTGTTCATTAGGTATAATACTATGAAAAATGCCTTCTTGGTGCATTTCTACGATTTCAAGTTTGTAGCTTCAGTGGCTTAGGATGTGCGTTGTCTGTCAGTCGGTCACGCTCACGTTAATCTTTTATTGGTATAGATTACTAATGTTTTTATCTTAGTCCTCTAGGCAGGCAACGCATCTGCAACCATCTAGTGTTACGGGTGTCCATGAGTGATGGTGCTCACTTATCATCCGGTGATCCACTTGCTCGTTTGCGTATAGTAAAAAAGATAAAGGTAATTGTTCTTTTCTTTCTTTCTTCTTTTTCTTATTTGTGGCGTTTCAAGTCGTTATAGCGACGACAACTTCGCCAATGTCAAAGTAACAAAAATATGATTAAAAAATCTTGTGAAAAAATGTCGGCAACGTTCTACGGTAATGGTCAAAGACCCCCTCCCCCCCTGTCGGGCTCTTAGCCAACGGTCAATGATATCCCTCAGAAACTGCCAGGAAATCATTAGCCGATGCCCAGGGTGCACCGGATCAAGCACTGCTCTTCCTCTCGGACGGATCCAAAAAGGAACCGCAGCTCTTGACCACACGTGGAGGTAACCCGACTCGCACAATTGCAAGTCATGTCTGGTCTATATTATGGAGGATCGCAAGCGAACATCGCGTGGACTGCGCAAATCATTAGCCATGAAAATCCTCCTTATTAGGACTTCGGCATTCTCATGTAGCCGCTTGATAAAGTGACAATCCGCTCGAGAGCACTTATTTGATTCTCTCTTGTGATATTTTGATGTCGCGGACTGGTTTGTATGAATGTCAAAGTTTAACTAAATAATAGAACCAGAGCATGGTTTAAACCCAAAACTTGACCGGTCCTGGGACTCATTTTCATTTCGAGTAAATGCATAAATCTGTTGCACGCGTTCGAACTTTTACAACTCATATACTCGAACGTAAAAAGTACCTATTTGTATTTTAAAATTATTACGCATTAGCATAAATTACTTACGAATAGTGAATGACGAACTACCACTCATAATATTGGATATTTTTAGCAACCAATGAGTAGTAGCATAACTGATGATTGTATCGATTTGAAACAACATACAAGTTGATTGTTAATTAATATGCTTTGTCATTACGTATGCTCAGTACCAACGCACGCCACGATTTAAAGCGAAACCCAGAATCGTTGTCCAAGTTGTTTAAACAACAGCTTTGTTTACAGGCATTTTATTTCGGGTTCATGTACAAGGTAAAATTTAAATTTATCCGATTTCAACATGAATAAAGCACTGCTTTATTGCAAGCAGTGTGCAATCACTGTGCCATTTAATAACGAGAAATGGTGAATCACATTCATCCTTAACAAAGCCCCGAATGGTATCGGAAGAATACGCACCGAATTATCAAACGTGTCAAGGCGATCGCGACAATAAAACGCAAGGCAAAAGCTCGCACGTCTTAAGACGCGCCAATTTCTAATCCAGATAGGTATTTGCGACGCGCAGTTAACAATCGACGACGCTTACGTATTTTCGACTCAAACAACGTGTAAAGATAAATATTTGCTCAAAATCTCCTAGAACTAATGAGTCAATCTGGACGCAGGGAAGTAAATAAATTGGAGCTACGCCAATACAAAATTGTCTAATAGACGCAATCGAGGTGAGCGACATTTCGGCGAAATAAGACTATCCCATCAAAAATATAAATGTGAAATGATAGCCAAGTTCAATATTAAAAATATGCATCATTGACTTTGCCAACAAAATAATTCATCATATAATTACTTTTGGAACAGAAATTATTATCTTATTATTATTACTTAGTCATTAACAAAATTATTTTACAGGCATCGGATGGCGGTGGCATTGGGATAATTCGGAATAATATATCTGCATCACCTACCATCAACAGTTCTGTACATTTGTACAACCTTAACAGACAGATTTTCGAAATTATCTCTCAGTGCTTCTAATCACATACGGCGTTTAGATACCCCTCTTTTACAGTACGAAAGGTTTGTATTTATCAGATTTCCAACAAACAAATGTTAGCATGTTTAAATCTGGTAGAGCGCTATCTAACGAGTAATAATTATGATTTTTTTAGATTTTAGGCAAGTTTAAGGGTCGAAACATATGTGCCAAATTTCATGTATGTAGGTTAAACAGGTTTTGAGTTGTGAAGGGGTCTAAAGTAGCTCGAAATGGTTCGTGCACACACGGCAGCGCCGCCAGTTCCTTTTACTTTGAACTTGGCTGACACGCTCCCGCGTGACTAGACTTTTGCCAGTCATTAAACACGCTTTTGTTTTTATTATCCGGACACGCAGGGCGTCGTACTACTGTTCCTAAATTAGTCACCGTGATCTGCAAAGCACATGCCTTCGTTCATCATCAATACGAACAAACATGCCATTCATAACAAAACAAGTCTGTGTCGACACTATCATGCGCACTTTTCCTGATCTGAGCCGGCGCTGTGCATAAATTAGACACGCGGTGTCTTTTGGACTTTATAAACAGCTGTACCTAAAGGTAATGCTAATGAACGGCACAGCTATCTTTCATTACCACGTGTTAAGGAAAACAGTTAGGTACTCGAAAGTCAATGTCGAAGCACGTAAATTGGCGTCCGTTTCCATCCGCTGATTATCGCCTGCCAAGAACACACTTGCGGTTGCCGATGCTTTCACACAGTATTTTTAACAACGAATAATGACACCTCTCAGCAACTGCGGAGCGGAGTCACTGCCAGGTAAAAAAAAGTTTGTTTGTGTCCTATTTTTACACAATTATATGATCTCAATTCGTAGAATAAACACTTCTCCGGCATAGCCATGAAAGAGTATAACTGATTATTTGAACACTTTATTAATTCTAGAACAAAATACTCTCGCATGCAGTCTCTAGACTGACTGCAGTGCAGCAGTATACCTCGATAGTTAAATGGAGGGGCATGGTTTAAATAACGAGGACAATGGTATAGAAAATCGAAGGTCAAGTGATACGGCCCAAATTGTTAGTGGAATTTGGGCTTCTAACTAATCCTGTTGAGAGCAAAAGCCTTGCTTATAATTGCAAAGGAGTGCCCTTGCCATCGTCGGTGTGGTGACACGAAAAGAAGTTCCGACAACACTTCCAATTATCCTAATCCGGATTTACAGATTTAATCAATGAAAAAGTCAATAAAAATCTAATTGACAGCGGTTTTAATAATTAGTACCTACTTTCTTTAGAACCAACTGAAGTCATATTGAAAAAGAAAAAAAAAACAAATCACATGTAAAGAAAATCCACTCACCGGCCAAAGACCTCTCGTCGGTTTGCAGTTGCGCTCGGCGCTCGTTTCTTTGGAGCAGCGCCGCGAAGTAGTTCAGGAAGGGTTCCCTCGCATCCTGGCAGAGCAGGATGTTGTGGCAGATGTTGTGCAGGGTGTTCCGACTAGCTTCTACTTCGCGTTGGAGCGCGAACGCAAGGCTGCGGTCCCCTGAGCCGGTTGCAAACAGGCGCTCGGCTAGACGGGGGTTTTCTTCCGCGAATAGTGATACCTAGAAAAGAGATACATTGAATGCCCGAGCTAAGTTGGAAGTCAACGTCTCACTACAAGTATGACTTTTCATATCCCTTTTACATTCCTAAAGAAAAAGAAGCTGTATCAATTCTCATTTCAATGAAGCATTTCAACAAACTATCATTAAAAACTACAGCAGACAGCAGTTTCACTTTTTATTCAACAACAAAGGAAATGAATGACTAAGTCAATAGGTCGTCTGAGTACATTTATGACACATAATGACATAACAGAATTATTTAAAAGGCAAATAATTTATATCCAATTAATTCGGTTGATTTACCCTTCATCAAGCACATAAAACGATATCGGTTCTTTATTGAGTTAAAGCTATAGAAACTTGATGGAAGCGATGATCTCACAGAAAAGAACGGTCCGAGGAAGCTGACGCGAGCGATCTCGCGTCCGGGCGAGGTTGACACCGCGTCAGGGCAGAGCGAGGGCAGGCGCGCCACCAGCGAGCACACCGGGCGCAGCGCGTGCCGCGGGCCCGCGCGCAGCTCGCACAGCGACCGCAGCGCCCGCAGCGCCGGCGACACGCAGCCGCGCATCTCCGAGCGGATGCCCATCAGCAGCGGCACGAAAACCTAACGAGATCACGATGAAACACTTCAACACGAGTAGCACGGGAACGCACGAGAGCTACCGTACGTACGTAGCTACGTAAAGACTACCCGTCTTTTTCTTACTGTTGTTTCTAGAAAGAGAGGGGTAGTCTATCTCGCGCGCTCTCGTGCTAGCAGTACAGATCAACTAAGAAGTTCACGGTCATTCACCAATGTGTAGTCGGGTTACCGATTTGTTTTTCGTTGGCTATTGTTCGTTCAAGCACACCTCTTTACAGAACCACAAATTGGTTGCAATCCAAACATGTTCGACATACTCCGACTACAAACGTGCGAGCGATCCTTGTATCCCATTTTAATAATTGAGATGATTGCGTGTTTAAATGCCCGCACACAGTGACATTAATTAACTGTAATCGATCGTAAACTCGTTCCATTTTCAATGTAGAATATCATCGCTTGCTTATTATCGCGCAGTTGTTGCCGTAACTTCGTTCGCGTCCCGCGGCAACTTTGTACTTTTCCGGAATGAAAAGTAGTTTATCACAATCAGGGACAGTGTAGTTTTCTATCTATACTAATATTGTAAAGAGGCAATCATCGTGAATTTATTATTTATATGTGACGGTGTAATCTTCGAAACGATCATCCTATTAAAGTGCAAAAAATCCGCAGAAGACTGAAGAAGATACGGGCAACAGCTAGTAAATAAAATATGTTATTCATTGGTTTAGTATTTCATAAGATTACCCTTACAGTATTAGTACATCTATAATAGATGAAATAAATATAAGTCGACGTCCCCAAGTCTAATTGTTAGTATTTACACCATTAGGCTGCACGGGCTGCACGGTTCGATTGTCGAATAGAGACCACGAACGTGACAGCTTGACAGGGTAATGGCTTAATTAGGGTCGCCGCAAACCGGTACACGCTAGCATCGTACTAACTACGTACTAACGTTTGCGTGGAGTGTTTACCAATAGGCTATCAATTAAAGCTCGTGTTTTAAATTAAAGACTATCTACGACATACCACACCGAAGAATATAACTTACCTCTTCAAAAGCTTCTTTGTCCAAGTACGTAGCGGTTAACAATTCTGGGATGAGCCCGGTAGGCGCATTCCCGATCAGCAGATACGGCAGTAGCGGCGATTTCCTACACTTCTCCAGGTCAAAAGTATCCTGCAGCACTAGCACTAAATGACTCACAAGTAATGTTCTTAAATGTTGTAATAAATCATACAGAGGAGGCTCTGAACTTTTCTTTGGGTGTTCTCTCTCGTAAAGGTTGATGTTGTTGTAGAATCTTAGTACGTAACTAACGGCTAGTCCTTGCGTGGGTATCGTCTTAGGCATGGGCAATGCGGGCGCCGGACAGCTCGCCTTATCTGCGTCATTTTCCGACGACAAAGTCCCGCCTCCCGTCAAAGTGTCATCGCCGCAGTCCTCATTCAGTCTTTTGGTAGTTTCGGAGACAGCGATCAGTTTTTGGTTCAGAGGGTCCGCGCCATTGGTTATCTGCGTTATGACGTCCATGAGAGCCTCGGATGCTAATTCGTCTAGACTTAGTTTAGGGTTGTCTAGTAATGAAGCTGCGACCGACGGTACGTAAATGCCACCTGAAACAAAACACTGTTGTTTCTTCGGCTCTGACACAACACAACAGTAAAAGAATGCAAGCAGTAGACAATACTTCATGTTAACAATAGATACTAATGTGATGCCATGTCCACAAACGAGTGAAGTTCGGCCACTGTTTATATTAAATTTGTATACCGTAATAGCATCGTCCTACCAATGTTATCAACACTCACCGGCGCTATCTTCGGACCAGGACACCTGCAGGATTTTGCCAACGATACTCCTCAGCTGCTCTTCCGTCAACTCGGTGCTACTTACTGTTCGCGACCGAGATATCTTACGCGCGGGCGATGCCGTCGAGTCATTGTCTTCCACCTATGCATAGATAAACAAGTCCTGTTGGATCAATTGATACTATCATTCAACCCCTCATTTAATTGATTGCTCAGTCCGTCTCAATGCGATCGACAGACTGTGGGGAATGACAAGCGGAATATTTTTTACCCCACGATCCAACCTAAAGGCGTTAAGACTACGTATGTGGCAGCACAGCTCCGGGACAGGAGAAATTATTTTTGTGTGTGAGAGAGAGAGAGAGAGAGAGAGAGAGAGAGAGAGAGAGAGAGAGAGAAACATTTATTTACACACATTCGATACACGTTGATATATAATAGGAAGAAATACAAAACACTTGGCAATAGTACCAGTAGTAGTAGTAGTGTGGTGGTTGAATGATGAGCCCCCTCATTGTAAGAGGAGGCCTGTGCCCAGCAGTGGGACGTATATAGGCTGGAGGTGGGTAGTGGTGGTGGTTGAATGATTACCGTGCACTGAATGCAATTTAATTAGAACTTGACTGGAGAAGGTTCGTGCTACGAGATCGCAGCATGCCGTGCTAGTATGTTGAATGAAAGCGTGCGTCCATTGCCACAAAACTGTATTTTACAATTGAAAATACCGTTAATTTTTAAGCAGTCTGATAAAAAATGTGTTTTGTTTAACTAACAAAACCAACCAAATTTGATTTAAGCTATGAAGATCCATTTGTAACGCAACTACCGAGTTATCTATAGGTCTAGATTTAGGCTAGAGGATTAAAGTGTCTTTGTTTAACGTGATTAATATGCCATTTCTGTAAAAAAAACGTGATAAAAACATTTCTGGTCGCTACCAGCATAATTTTCGGCGATGGATGGACGGATACTTTCACCGACAATTCCCATTAATTCCGTACTCATTTGAATCGAATTGACCTACATAACAGTTATATGCTTTGAGCATTTTTTTGAAATCTTTTTGTAGTAATCGTGCAGGCGAGAAAGTGAACAATGAATAAATTATGTAATACGCGAATGCGGCCATTATTGTGACGTCACAACACGTTTCTCACGTAACAGAAGCTCTGTTGAGGTTTGCATGATGGTCAACAAATATCTACTACTAACATCTCAATCAGGAGGCCTAACAAGCACGATAAGTGTTATCATTTACAAAAGCAGATATTCACCCCTTTCATAGAAAAATTAACCAATAGTGTGTGCTGTGAACACGTTTGCAGATACTAGCATTTAATTTTCGGGGTAACTTTTCCTTTACTCACTTTCGCGTTCACTTGTTTCTTTTCTTAAAAAAACAAGCAAGTATTGCTTTTGCCACGCAACATCTTAACATTTACTATCGATAACCATCTCACTATTTGCTCGCTCGATTCGTGTCCTCCTCGATCTTGGCCTAGACAGAGTGCAGCAATCGCCGCAGTGGTGCGGCATTTTTGTTTTTCATTACAAATCATAGGTCATTTCTTTAGATAATTCCTTTGTCCCTTTTCTAACCATTAAATATGTGCATATAATTATCTACGTGATAATGACTATAGGTATAGGTGATTAGAGGAACATTTAGTATATTCTCCTCACGGCGTGCGACAACATATTTAGACAAAAATTATACAACTAAATAGTTGACTGCATTTTCATTGCAAGTAAACTCCGCTTGTCGTAATGGAGAGAAGTCGAGACTTCCTTTGTCGCTCCACTGAACACTCGACCCTTTTCAATTTACTAGTATAGGAACAATGTGAGACGGCGACGAGAAACAAACGTTTACGCGCGCGTTTGCCTCAGCAAAGCTAGCATAAGTGCGCACGAGATGAGACTACCCGTCTTTTTCTTACGAGACGGGATACACATCTCGCGCGCGAGATATCTCTCGCACGATCTGGTGCTAACCGTACTAAAGCCAAATAAGTAAAAGCCAGAGAGAGGCTAACAGCAAAAGATTTGAAAAAAAAATACGAGGACTCCCATTGCATGTTTCGTAATGTAAAAGTCATGTAGTATGTAGGTAAATAACAAACAGCAAAGGCAACCATAAATAAATACCTATCACAGTGCCAAACCATGGCTCAAGTAAAGTCCTACCATGTGCACCAGTAAAAGGTTGAAGGTAAGCTTATGAGTAGTCAGTGACCCTCTGGGACAAGGTTTCATGAATAATAAATTTTAAAGCCTGGAAAATCTGTACAGGTTCAGTATAATAAACCATAAACAATATAAATGACCACCACCATCATAATCACTTCAATTTATATCAAAGCAACATTTTCAGAATTCTCACACAAGTCTTTTATGATTAATTCTTTTTGGTATGTTATTTTTTATATAATAATGTACCAATCGGAAACAATGATCAATCTTATCTGCTTTCATATCTAATGAATTGCTTATCTCGTGGGTAGATATATTAAATTAAAACCAGAAATAAAATTAGTAATGCAGTTAAAGACAGAACAACAAAAAATACCATTAGAATTAGATGCCTAATAGCATGTTAATGAACTGCAGAAAGCACAGAAATTGCACTTTTAAATACATTTTAATGATAAAATAATGATCCATGAAGGTTGGTTATACTTAAGTTTTTCCTGCACATTATTTTAAACTATGTGCTATAAAAGGAATGAAAAGCTAAAACAAGGTTAGGAGCCTTCTATTTCTAAAAAAGTATGTATCTTACCTCCATGGCTTCTTGTTGTTGCTCTGATTGTGAATTTCTTTCTGAGACATCATCAACTTCCATGGATAATGAACGGCGTGAGCAGCTTGGGGATGCATTGCTGGGCCGCGGCCGCACCGGGGAGGGCTCAACAAACTGGGCGGGGGATATTGACCGAGACGTGCTGTCCTCCCTGGTGGTGCCCTGTTCTGTCCCCCCCACAGCAGGCTGTGGCAAACTCCCAACTCTTACGGAACCACAACTGACTAATGTATCATCTCCCATAGAATCAAAACTATACTGCCTTGTCTGTGAGAGATCTGTCATTTTAGTGTCTGGCATTTCATCTAACAAGTTATTGTCTGTTTTTTCTGTTACAATTAATCCGTCTGCTGGTATTTTTGTCTGGTCATTGGTTTTGACTTCATCTGTGTAGTTTGGTTGTTTGTTAGCGTTGGCGATGTCGGCAGGAGAGGCAGGCAGAGAGGGCGCGGGGCAGGCTGCTGGGGAGAGCGCCCCTGGCGGCACGGAGGCCCCCGGGGCCGCGGGAGCTGCGGGCGCCGCGCTGGGCGCGCCGAGCGCCGCCAGCCGTGCCAGGCGCCTTCTCCGAATCTGCAATAACACCACGACAACTGCACCACGTGTGGAAAACAAACTCGCACTATCGTGAAACGCCAACGCTTTGTTTTGTTACGAAATTAGACTTCCCATACGCACTACGCTGTTGGTCACTTGTAAAACAAATTTTACACTCACCTCCTCTTGACTCAGTTCACTCATTGTGGCGGACACTTATTTCAGCTTTGAACACTATCCTAACCACCGTTTGCTAGGATTTATGAAAAAGTATAACAAGAATGAATGATACGGAGCAAGCCACACAACGTCAAGCAGTCAGTCACCTCTCAGCTGAGCAATGCTGCCAGCTTTTGCACAATTTTACCCATATACTAAATTATGTAGGAAATAAAACCTGCCAAGTTCATGTATGATAATACTGCATAAGTTACTATGTTATGTTGCATCACGCATGCATAGTTCTGTGGATGTCGATGTGTAATTAATAAATTAACGATGAACTATAGGTATATTTTCAGTTTTCTGTCTGAAAAGTTGTAAACATCGAGGACGCAGATTTAAAAATAAAATTAGTTACTTAATGTATTCTTTATGACTGCTTCAAGAATAAAATCCGTTTTAGGCTGGAACATATCGAACGATATATGTTCTTTCGAAGTATACAAGACAGAAAATTAAGTAACAATTTTCGTATTTTGTTCATTAATTTCAGTTCATTCTTTAATTTTAAAGTTACAGATTTGTTTATATTCTCAATCAAAAACTTTTTTTAACTTTAAAGGTACCCTTTCTTCCATATAATAGTGAACAGTATTACACTTCCAGGGCATTTCTTAATGTTTTTAGCAAGTAGATTAGATTAGATTAGATTCATTTATTTCTATTTGTAAATTACATTATATTTTTATGTCAAAACATAAGAAAGTCACAAAAAGATCGTCAATTGTAAACAAAATAAAAACAATAAGGTGCAATAAAATAATTCATACAAAAACTAGAAATCAGAAATTAATAATAATCAAGAAACAAATGTCAAATAATTAAAAATAATAAAATATTAAGATAAAATTAATATAAAATAAAAAAGTAACGTATTAATATTTAATAATTTTGCAACGAAACTTAGACAATTCTAGAATTTCATACCCTGAACTAGGGTAATAGCTTGATTATGGTCACACCAAGATTCAATTCGTTGCTTGTGGTTGGTGGATAGATGACAAGTAGAAAGTATTGAAAATACACGCGTCATTCTGCTTTGTTTGGTCAAATGTTAGCATAATACCACCAGAGGGCACTGTCAGGTACTTGTTAATATCGATTTGTTTTATTTAATTATGGTGTTAAGAAATGGACGCTGTATTGTTTTTTTGTAGTTAATTTTAATCTGGCACATATGTTAGAGTGATGGCAGTTTTACCCAGTTTTCGGTACGAAACCAACAACAAGAACTATCTTATCTGTGATAATGACAAATGTGTCAGACAGACGCCTGTCAATGTCAAACAAAACTGGAGAAGGCCGCATGTTTTGCTGTCTGTATTTTTGTTTACATTTATATAAATCTGTTTCTTGAAGGAAATACATTGTTAATTTAAATGGTTTCAAAAGTTGATTTCATTCGATTTGTATAATCGTGCAGTGGGCAGTGGTTGTATTTTGTTGGTGTGTTATTATTATTAGTTTTGTTACCATGTGAATCCCGAATAAGCGTTGATAGACTTGGCGTGGTCTTCATAATAATTCATTAAGCCCGTTAACTACACAAGATGACGGGGTCTCATGTATCAGAGCTCGTTGGGGGGCTAAAGTCTCGTCATTCGGAGACCAAGCATAAAGCTATTCGCGAGCTGCTGCACTACGCAAAGACTGACCTGCGAGAGATGACCGCGGAGACGCTGACGCAAGTTCTCGATGACTTTAACCAGCAGATCCACGTCCTCACATCCAGTTTTGATAATAATGAGAAAAAAGCGGGAATACTTACCATTGGTATGTATAGGTTATGTTTATTTTGATACCTGCATTAAGCTTTATTGAGCTAGCTGTACAGAGCTCTTGCAACATTTAACTGCTGTTTCCTGTTAATCTTTTGTCTTATTGTATGTATGCATGTGTGTAATGATATTTAGTAGTTTGATGTGTATGGTTTATTGTTTTTAAAGATGTACACTATTGTGGTTTTTACTATCTGTAATTTTAAACTCACTCTTTGTCAGTCCCTAGTTTAATGCTCTTCTCATCTACTCTAGGGTACTGGTAGAGATCTCTTATAGGGATAACTTTGCCTTTGTGCATATATTTAATGTTTTTCTTTTGTGAATTGTGTCTGTTTCTTTATATTTGTACAATAAAGCATTTACTTACTTACTTACTATTCTTTATTTAAATGCTCATAATAATTGCATTCTGGATTCAGGAGAATGACTAAATGGTTTTTCATCATCATAGAACATACCTTTTCTGCAAGAGGAGTTAATCAAGATACTAGATTTTTGCATTGAATAATTTTAATGTATAACATGAATACTCAAATGACCATTTGTAGTCTGGAGAAGGTATCATATCTTTAAAATTATCTTTTTGGTTTCTATTCAAAATACCTATTGTTTATTCCAGTATGTTTGATTGGTGGAGATACTGAGACAACAAAAAGTAGAACACTCCGCTACACCCTGTATTTGAGAAATATATTACCTTCCACTGACATTGGGACTGTGGAGCTAGCTGCAAAAGCAATGGGACGCCTTGCAGCCACTCTAGGAGTGAAGAGAGGTGAGTATGTGGAGCAAGAAATAAAAAGATGCTATGAGTGGCTTTCTGAAGAGAGAAATGAAGGAAAGAGGCTCTCAGCTGCTCTTGTTCTGAAAGAACTAGCTATAGCCATGCCGTCATTCTTTTACCAGCAAATCACCAAATTTTTTAACCACATAATGATAGCTCTGCGTGATCCAAAAGACCAAATAAGAGAAGCAGCAGCAAAAGCTCTGCGGGCTGCTCTGGTGGTGACAGCGCAGAGGGAACTGCCCATACAGACAAATAAAATCCAGTGGTATTCGGAATGTTATGAAGAAGCCATGACATCGTTTACGGACCAACCGATTAGAGAAAAAGGTTTGACCAGAGATGACCATGTTCATGGAGCATTACTGATACTGAATGAGCTGCTACGGTGCTCCAACGCTGCCTGGGAGAAGCAGTACACTGCCCTCATGCAAAAGCTAGATGCTGATCAGGATACTTCAGATGAAATGATGTCACTGAATGCCAAGATAACAACTTCATGGAATCAACAGAACTATTCTGAGGAAAAACATCAAGCTAGCTCTATTTTCGAGTCTACAATTTGCAAAAAGCTTGTTGCTGAAAAGTATGAAAAAATCTGCTCAGGTAAGAACAGTTTCATCTTCTGCCCTATTTACAAGTAAGACAGAGAATAAATAAATAAAATTACTTGACTTAATTAACTGACTAAATCGTAATCAAATCTTGCAACTTGATATTCACCCACATTCAATGGTCCAATTAGCCTGAAATTTGCTGTTAGAGATCCAATGATAATGCAAAAATCAAGTAGTGCAGTACTGCCAAGAAAAAGACTGTAGTAA
This sequence comes from Pandemis cinnamomeana, assembly GCA_932294345.1. Classification (NCBI taxonomy): domain Eukaryota; kingdom Metazoa; phylum Arthropoda; class Insecta; order Lepidoptera; family Tortricidae; genus Pandemis; species Pandemis cinnamomeana. The sequence goes on along the minus strand of OW028715.1, from coordinate 4,626,489 downwards.
AACTGACCATGGTTGTAAAATATTGAATTATTTTGCAGATGTAATGGCACAGCAGATATCCAGAGCCCACAATGTCCACCAAATGCTTTTGCTCATGATACCGAGGCTTGCTGCTTTCAACAGAGAAGTATTTTCCAAGAGGCATCTTAAGTCTACCATTAACCACTTAATCACCTTTTTAAGGGGCAGGGAAAAAGAAAGAGCCATGGCTTTTACCACTCTAGGGCTCATTTGTGTAGCAGTGGAAACTGATATCCTGCAATACTTGGGCAGGATCATAGAAATCATTAAGCAAACTTTACCCCTCAAGGATACTCCTAAAAAGCGCACAGGTTCTGAATCCCCATTGTTTAACTGTGTCACCTTATTGGGCTTTGCTATGAAAGAAAATGTGGCCAATGAAGTGAAGGAGCTTCTTGATCCAATGTGCTCTACGGGACTTAGCGCGCAGCTCACTACTTGCTTTAAAGAACTTAGTCAAAATGTGCCGTCGCTAAAGAGTGATATTACTGAGAAGCTCCTAAACATGCTTTCATTGATTTTAAGGAAAAAACCATATGCTCCAAATAGTTCAGAACAACATATCGTCCATTTACTGTCTTCCGCTTTGATGGTGGAGCCGCATGATGCTAACAGATTAGTTTTAGCTTTACGCACTTTGGGTACCTTCGACTTTGAATGGAACAATACCCTTATGAGTTTCATTAGGAGGTGTACGGATCATTATTTGTTGAGTGAGCAGCACGACGTGCGGATGGAAGCGGTGAAGACCGCGGCCAAACTCCTCATTAAAGCCATTGAGAGATGCTCGCTGACTAATTCAAGGACACTTCACATGATTGTTGATGAATCATTAGGTAAGCTCCTAGCTCTGGGACGCTCCGACTTCGACCACGAAGTCCGATATAGAGTCCTTGAAATTTTCATGAACCCAGCGTACGACAAATACTTGGCGGTGGAAGAACACCTCAGCTGTCTTTTCGTAACGATTAACGATTCCAACACAGAAGTCGGCGAACTTGCGTTGTGTGTTGTCGCCAGGTTGAGCAACATCAACCCTAGCTATACTACACCCACGCTGCGTCAACTTTTCATACAGATATTGATGGAACTACAGTATTCTGAATCGACTCGTAATAAGGAACAGTCCCTCAGAATGATCAACAACATTATATCGCACGCGCCGCGAATCACGCGGCAGTTTGTTGACACTATCCTCAAGGTACTTGTGCCTAAACTAAAGGAAAATGACAGTAACCCTACCATGGTGTCGTCAATACTAAAAGCAATAGGAGATTTGGCCGAAGTCAACGGAGGCGGCAACGCCTTGTACCAGTGGCTTCCTGAACTTATCTCAATTCAGCTCGAATTGCTATCGGATCCTAATCAACCAGAGAAGAGAAGTATCGCGCTGTGGTCGTTTGGCCAAGTCATTAGCGCCACTGGCTATGTGGTAACTCCATACATGGAATATCCTCAACTGATGGACATGCTTTTGAACTTCTTGAAATCGGATCAGCAAACAAGGGATAGACGAGAAACTATACGCGTGTTGGGTCTGTTGGGCGCTTTGGATCCTTACAAGCACAAGGTTAACCAAGGCTTGATAGATTTTCAAACCGTCTCGACGTTGATAGCCGTTCCTGACGAATCGGCAACAAGTGACAACTTTGACACCAGCGAGATGCTGGTCAACATGTCGCCTTTGGTGCTCGATGAGTTCTACCCGGCCATCGTGGTGACCTCGCTCATGCGGATTCTGCGAGACCCCTTGTTGTCTCAGCACCACACTAGCGTCGTACATACGGTCACGTTCATTTTCCAAACACTGGGCACCAAATGCGTTCCTTACATCTCTCGTGTCACGCCGAGCCTTTTGTACGTGATACGAACCACTGAAAATCCAAACTTCCGTGAATTCTTGTTCTCCCAGCTGGCACAACTGATATCCGTCGTCAAAATACACATCCGAAACTATTTAGAAGAAATTTTCGATATCATCAAAGAGTACTGGACACCGGACACCCCTTTACAAATGACATTGATAATGCTGGTTGAACATATAACTATTGCGATCGGAACAGAGTTCAAAGTCTACCTCCGAAAGATTTTGCCTAACATTTTGCATGTGCTGCGATATGACAAAAGCAAAGACAGGTTTTTGACCGAGAAATTGCTTTTGACCATCAAGAAATTCGAAAACAACTTGGACGACGTGTTGCTTTCCGTAGTGCCCGCTATCACGGCACTCTTTGACGGCAGAAACGTGCCTATGCTGATTTCCAAGCTCGCGATGGAAACAATTGAGCATCTCTCCATGTTTTTGTACTTCAAACCTTATTCCGCGTCTTTAATACAAGGCCTAGCCCGGGTTCTGGACACCAACCCGCCGCTGAGAGCTACCGCTATGAACACACTGTGTGCGCTCATCATTCAGTTGGGGCGGGAATACGTCGACTACATACCCTCGATGGAGAGGTTGATGATGAAGCACAAGATACATTGTCCAAACTACGTGGTACTCATAACGCGCTTGCAAGTCGTTTCTTCCTTAGCGTGCGACGACGATTACATGGACGAAACTCGTATGCGGTTAAGAAAGAAAGACGTAAGTTTTATTTTATTAATCTGCTATTATCACTTTGTATATTTGGTGTCTTACAATATATGTTTGCTTAGGTTGTACCTGCCAGCGAAGTCCAGGCAATGCAGAAGCTGACAGTGAACGTTCGTACCTTGCGCAAGAGTTGGGCGGTGGGTAACCTCATCACCAAGGAGGACTGGATGGAGTGGCTGCGTGACATGAGCGTCACTTTCCTCAACGAATCTAATAGTCCAGCTATCAGGTAAGAAGCCCTTGGCCCTCTTCTGAAGCTATCCTCATAAACACAAATTTATGAAGCCATACCTGTTATTCCGGAACATACCCAGTTTTCAAGTTTATAATATGACTCTGCCCCTATTACAATTTAAATATATAAAAAAGCGACAAGTTCGTGTCGTATGGCAGAAAAAAAAGTTCTGTAGTTTAAGAGATATCAATTATTGCAACTTTCGCAGTTTATAACTCCAAAAAAGTTACTTGAAAATTTCTTAAGCATTATAAAAAAACACGTACTTACCTTTCCTTGACGGTATCACATTGACAATATATTTTGTTAAATCCTCAATAAAAAATCATGTTATGCTCGGTTTGGCGACGGTCCAAAAAACTACATTTTTTATTCTAGAGCCTGCACAACCCTAGCTCAAAACTACCCGCAGTTAGCCTACGACCTATTCAATGCGGCCTTCGTCTCGTGCTGGTCCGAGCTGGATGAGAGTTCGCGTCGGTCGCTGTCCAGCGTGCTGGAAGCCGCGCTGGAGGTGCCGGACGCGCCAGAAGTCGCGCTGGCTGTTCTCACGCTTGCCGAGTTTATGGAGCACTGCAAGAAGGGCGACCTGCCGATCTCTATAAGGCTGCTCGGCGATACGGCTATTAATTGTAAGGCGTACGCTAAGGCGCTGTATTACAAGGTAGGTGTTATTAGGAACACTACGCGATTATAGCCTAAATATTTGACTTATTTAATTCTTTGTGTAACAAGACAAATTGTATTATTATCGTATATGCCTTATATAAGTTTAATAGCCATGTCATTGCTGTACAACAATCATTTTGTACATTTTAGGAAGAAGAATACCGAAACAATCCATCGACCCAAGTTGTAGAGTCCCTCATATACATTAATAACAAACTTCAACAAAAAGAAGCGGCCAACGGCTTACTGGAAAAGGTGATCGCGCAGAATAAAGTCGGAGATGGCACGCTGAATGTACACGTGCGGTGGTACGAGAAGCTCCATAACTGGGACCAAGCGCTCGACCTGTACAATAAGAAACTGGAAGTAGAACCACAAGACAACGAGTCCAAGCTAGGTCTAATGCGGTGTTTAGAGGCGATGGGTGAATGGAGGAAACTCTACAACATCACGCTAGACCAGTGGGACACTTTATCCGAAGACACAAGAAAGAAATCTGCAAAGATCGCAGCAGCCGCGTCCTGGGGGCTACAAGAATGGGATGCTATGAAAAAGTGTGTCGAGTGTGTACCAGCAGACACGCAAGAAGGGGCTTTCTACAGAGCCATATTGGCTATCCACGAAGGCCAATGGGCCGAGTCCAGACACTACATTGACGCGGCGAGGAGCCTGCTTGACTCTGAATTAACCGCCGTGGTCACAGAGAGCTATCAGAGAGCTTACGGGTCGCTGGTCAATGCACAATTGCTGACAGAGTTAGAAGAAGTCGTCACGTACAAGCTTGTTGAAGAACGACGAAGTACTATTCGCAAGACATGGTGGTCCCGACTGCAGGGCGGGCAAAGACTGGTAGAAGACTGGAGAAAAATGCTGCAGATACGAAGCTTAGTTCTAAGTCCACGCGAAGACTTCCAAACGTGGCTAAAGTTTGCTTCTCTGTGTAGAAAGAACGGTGCTTTATCTCAGGCTCATAAAATAGTTGTATCAATTATCGGCAGCGACCCTATCAACAACCCTGACGTACTGTTACACATGCAGGATCCCAGAATAGTGCTGGCGTACAGTAAGAATCTATGGGACGCTGGTAACAAGCGCTTCGCTTACGACGTATTGCAAAGATTTGTGGACAGTTCAGAGCCGGAAAATGATGAGCAGTGTCGATTAATGGCGCGCTGTCATCTGAAACTTGGCTCGTGGTGCGAATCCCTGCAGGAAATCAACGAGTTATCGATACCAGAGATTTTACGAAACTATTCAGCAGCAGCCATTTTGGCCCCTGACTGGTATAAGGGCTGCCACGCCTGGGCTTGTATGAATTTCGAGACCGTTCTGTTTTACAAGCAACAGGACAATATGTCCGAGAGCAGCGTCGCGGGAGGCTCGAGCGACAAAAAGGTTTCTAGAGCGGATTTTATTAACACCCATACGATACCAGCTATCGAAGGCTTTTTCAAATCTATAAGCCTCTCTAACGGCAGCTCTCTTCAAGACACGCTCAGATTACTGACGTTATGGTTCGACCACGCCCACAACCCGACCGTATACGATGCTTTATTCGAAGGGATACGGCAGATAGACATAAACATATGGCTTCAAGTGATACCTCAGTTGATAGCGAGGATAGACTCTCCGAGGAATTTGGTAGCGAAACTAGTCCACATTCTACTCATAGATATAAGCAAGCTGCACCCTCAGGCGCTGGTCTATCCTCTGACAGTGGCCACCAAGTCTTCGTTCGTGACGCGCAAGAATGCGGCCCACTATATCTTGAAGACGATGTGCGTTCACTCCCAGAACCTCGTGAATGAGGCCGCTTTGATATCGGAGGAGCTGATCAAGGTGGCCATTTTGTGGCATGACCAAGTGTTCATAGCGTTGGATGAAGCGTCGAGGTAAGCTATTCATTATATTATTTTTACAAATGTATTTACATCCAATGGTTGGTATGGTTTAGGTCAAATCTTCCAAGTCTGATTTGATTCACTTCTAGTGGTCGGATTGACTTGAATTATTACGCCAATACAGTCAGCAAAAAAGATCAGAGAAGAAAAGTGTCTACGAAAACCTCCATATTTTATTTTACGCAACAAGAAAAGAAACTAGCTAGTGGTTTATATACCACTGCGTAGGTCGTATTTGAGACCCCCCTATAACAACAGATGCATTCCTCAACTAAAGATAAAGATAAGATAAAGATAATTAATTCATTTTTTTTTAGAAAGACAACTAAGAACAGTTTCCTTATAAATCTACCCATGTGCCTGAACTAGGAAATCCTGTGTTTCGGACTAAAAGGCGAAGTTAAAATGTTGCTATTGTAATAATTTCCTAAAGCATAATTCCTAAGAATTTCGCCCATTTCCTTGATGGCAGCTGGCACATTCCATGGTACATTCCATGTGTTTTCTGTGCTCCCTGACTAGCATAGAAGAACGAATAATACATTCGTGAACTGTTTGTGTAATACAATAGTTAATGTTTACAGGTTGTACTTTAGCGAGAAGGACTACAAAGGCATGTCTCGTACATTGGAGCGCATGCATGCGATGCTGGCGCACCCGCCGCAGTCCCTCAAGGAGGTGTCCTTCCTGCAGATGTACGGGCGCGACCTGAACACCGCGCAGCGCTGGTGCGAGAAATACAAGGTCGGTTTACCTGTCAAACCTACGCACTACCACTACGCCCAATCGAGGTGGTAAAAGCGATGGAATAGTGCGAAGGAGGGGTAATTACACAAAAGATCCACGAATGGGTCGAAGTGTATCCGTAGGGACCCCTAGACTAAGATAAGACCTGTCAAACGTCGACATTGAGACTAGACGTCGACAAGTATTGGTGGATTAGTGGACGTCACAGTCATGGGTAACTTCAATAACTTCTCAACATAGTGTACTCAACTTACTCAATAATAATGGCTTCTTAGGCTCCCGCATAAACGAGTAGAAATGAAATGACGTCTGACAAAGTTTTGACGTAAAATGCTTGAATATCACGAGTATTGTATGAAAATGTCTAATTACTGTCTATGTCATCATATATCAGATCTGTCTCTCTGTCTATCACCAGGGGTTGTATCTCATGAACATCAGCTAGACAATTGAAATTTTCACAGCTGTATTTTTGTATGCTGCTATAACAAAAAATACTAAATCATAATTTTATGTCTGTGTACAATACGATTAAAATCAGTTAACGATTCGGCTTTTCTCGGGTATCATCGCCTAAATCCGGAGACGGAAATGACACGAAATACATTACCGCGATTTCTTTTAGGATAGCATTCAATTTGATGTATCATAAACGCAATGTATAGCACTTGCTAAGATGACATTACTAACCGGTAGACCTAAGAAATTTATTATACAGAAGCGACATGAATTTAAATATTTATTATTTATTGAAGCTATACTTGTATACAATATATATAAAAAAACATATATAAGTCAATATGTTACTGTTTGATGTAAGTAACAGTACCATATTACGTCGGATTAATAATTGATAATAATCACCAAATTAATTTTTTTAAAAACCGACTTCAACCGATTTTTGTTGATATTTCATATTTGTGTTAGTTTGAGCTACAAAGGTTTTGTTGCTCATATCGATCTTGTATTGTATTCAATAAGACAACGAGTAATATAATTGAAGGTTATATCTATAAATTGATAACTCTATGTGAGAGTTTTTTTGTTTACACACAAATCACGTCAATATCCACGCCACGTTTATCATGAATATGGCTGTATATAGGTGGAAAGGGGCATCAAAAGGAAAGAAGAAGGGGGTGGGGGTTATTTGCTTACACTATGGTAATAGTTTTTTTTTAATATGTTACATTTGGTGGCACAGGAGACGAGCGACGACCGCTACCTGAACGAGGCGTGGGACCTGTACTACCACGTGTTCCGGCGCATCACGTCGCAGTTCCGCGCGCTGGCGTCGCTGGAGCTGCAGTACGTCAGCAGGAAGCTGCACGCGTGCCGGGACCTCGAGCTGGCCGTGCCCGGCTCCTACGTGCCCGGCGGGAGGCTCATCAGGATATCGCATATACACAGCCATTTGCAGGTATTGTTTTAATCGCTACATGGTATAAAACAGTATGTTTCCACCGATAGAAAAAGTGAATACCTAAGGTTTAGGTATTTTAATTTGTTGTGTTAATAGGTTGACATAAAGATAATTTTTGGGAGCCTGGGATAAAAAATGTAATCTTGCTAGTTAATTTATGTTATTATAGCCTTCCGTCCGCAGCTTCGCCCGCGGTAAATTAATTTTCCCGTAGGAAAAGGTATTTTCCCGCGGTAAAAAGTAGCCTATGTCACTCAGTAATAATGTAGCTTTCTAACGGCAAAAGAATTTTTGAAATCTGTCCAGTAGTTTCGGAGCCTATTCAATCCAAACAAACAAGCAATCAAATTTTCCCTCTTTATAATATTATAGTATAGATGACGTGGTTTAATTAGGAAATGATACGAATTATCAACCACTGTGTGTGTACTGGCTGCAAAATAGATGTAATTTGGGAGGAAATGGGCAAAAATCTTCGGAATAGTATTATAAGCGATGCGGCTTGCAACTTATCACTATTTTCGATTCTCCTTTCCAGGTGGAATGCTAAACTTGGTCTTTAGGACTTTTTGCCTCAGGCTTTGTTTAACATTAGGGATAAAGACGCGATTTATGTATGCATGTGTAGGTATGTATTCGTATTGTGGACGTTTCGAGACCAAATAGGAGACGTTTTGGAAAAAGGTCAGGTCAGGAGTGCCCGAAACCGACGAGCATGTATGAAGAGATTGATGAATGTGGATGAAGCGAAAGAAGTATGTCAGGATCGTAGCAAGTGGAACAAAGTAGTCTCTGCCTACCCCTGTGGGAAAGAGGCGTGACGGTATGTATGTATGTATTCGTTTACCATAAAAAAAACTGCGGCGCGGCAGTCAATCATCATCTTTTCAATCAGGTAATAAAGTCGAAGCAGCGTCCGCGGCGCCTCACCGTCCAGGGCTCGGACGGCAAGCAGTACATGTTCCTGCTGAAGGGGCACGAGGACCTGCGCCAGGACGAGCGCGTCATGCAGCTGTTCGGGCTGGTCAACGCGCTGCTGCAGGCCGACACCACCACCTACAGGCACGACCTGGCCATACAGCGCTACGCTGTTGTCCCGCTCTCGCCTAACTCCGGACTCATAGGTAAGTTTACCAGCAGGGTTGTTGCTGGTAATTATGGTAGTGGTGGAGATAGAAACAACTTTTGCAGTCCATTTCGAATCTGATTTTATTGTAACAATTTCACGCTTATATACTAAACTATATTCAACTTTAACAATCTGCCTATCGCTGATCTAATCAGCTTGACGTGACCAATCTGCCCAAGAGAAACACGTACACACGGCAATATAATCAGGTAAGCACCTATGCATGCTCGCGCCGTATCTATCCTGCTTACCGAATAGCTTTGCTGTGTGTACATACATGTTTAAACTAATGTCACGCAACCATGTGACATCCGTCACAGTAAGCTTAAGCCTTATACTGGTTTTGTTCTCGAACTAACGTCTAGTCTAACTAGTCGAAGTAACAGATAAGAACAAACGATTGCTAAGTTAGAAGAAGCCTATAGAGCGTTTATGAATAAGGGGGTAAGATTATCGCTGACGATGTAATGTTATGGATCATCATCATCATCATCATCATCATCATCACCATCATCATCATCATCATCGTTATGTAAATATTTTTTTGAATCAAGCTTTACTCTGGGGAGGTCAATTTCAGTGAACAAAAACCATAGCAAGCAATATAGCCAAGCCTGTAGTCAGGTTTCTATGTATATTATCTCTTGAAATGCTATGTATACAGGTTGGGTGCCGGAGTGCGACACGTTGTACAACCTGATCAGCGACTACCGCGACAAGAAGTCGGTGAAGGTTGGCCTGAACACGGAGCAGCAGATCATGCTGCGGATGGCCTCGGATTATCAGAAGCTTATGCTGAGGCAAAAGGTATATATTGGCAATTAATACACCATATTTTTTTGATATGTTCCAAAATTTTTACATACGCACACATAAATAACTACGGGGTAGACGGGCCAGGGTAACAATAACAATACCTAACGCCACATTTAGCATGGTTGTGGGCGTATAGGTGGAAAGAGGAAAAGGGGCTAAACTCTTTGTGAACAAAACACTCCTGCAACAAGTGATTATTAAAACTGATTTTGGTGTTGGCATTTAAAGTTCAGCACTATTTCTCAGGGTCATCTTTCGTTAAACAGACTATTCCTAAACGCGTGAAGCTTCAGTTAACCTCCCTACAACTGTTACTACGACTACGACTAACTGTAACTATGACTGTTTGTTTGTAATCTTAAACTCTGTCGGTCCCTAATTTAATTCTCCTCTTACTACTTAAAGGTTGATTAGTAGAGACTCCTGAAAGGGATAGTTTCGCCTTTGTACATTCTTATCTTTTTTTGTCGATGGTGTTTGTTTCTTTATTTTTGTTCAATAAAGCATTTACTTTCAACATGAAACTACCGTGAGACTTAATCATAATTACACATAAACGGATAACTCACGTATAAAAAGTCGAGTGATGCTCGACATGTTTCGGACTATTTCGTAGTCCTTTCTCTCAAAACATGTCGAGCATCACTCGACTTTTTATACGTGAGTTATCCGTTTATGTGTAATTAAAGCATTTACTTACTATAATAAATGTCATTAATTCCACAACTACAGCTCAAGCCCTCCCATTCTGGGACGTTTGTACACTGGAGACGATGAGACGACTTTTTATATGTTACCTAAACAAAAACTGCACTTATTCACTTTTAGGTAGAAGTGTTCGAACACACGCTCTCCCAGACGCCGGGCAACGACCTAGCCCGCCTGCTGTGGCTGAAGAGTCCCTCAGCGGAGGCCTGGTTCGAGCGGCGCACCAACTACACGCGCTCGCTGGCCGTCATGAGCATGGTCGGCTACATCCTGGGGCTCGGGGACAGGCACCCCTCCAACATCATGCTGCACCGGGTCTCGGGGAAAGTCCTGCATATAGACTTTGGCGACTGCTTTGAGGTGACGCAAACGAGGGAAAAGTTTCCGGAGAAGATTCCGTTCAGGCTGACAAGGATGCTTATCAATGCTATGGAGGTGAGTGCCTGCTTGATAGTTTTTTTTGTAATATTAATATGTCTCCGCTAAAACTATCCATTGACGTTTTAAGAAAACACTAACAGTTTTTTTTATTTAGATGGCTGATAATATTAGCTATCGTTTAAAATCAAAGTCGTTTCTCAATTGGTTACTAATTCGTAAATAAATTAGGTGGCCGTAATTGCCCAGGGTGCATCCAAGGTAGCTCTGTCATTTTAGCGAGTGGAGACTCGCACTTCTTGTTTGTTAATAGTAATACCCTCTTCGCGGTAAAACACTGAATTTGACTGGGAAGTATGTACGTTGAGGAATAAAATAGGTAAATATATCTCTATCCAAGAAATCGACAGATCGAGAGTGGTAAACGAATATCACAATTTTCAACGATATCCTAGTATCAATGCTAATGTTATGGACATTCTTTTAGACCCAGTGTCACTATGACAAAGTTGAAATGTCAATTCGATGTAATATTGGACCCATAGAGCTAAAACAAAGAGGAGCTGGCCTAAGCAACTGTGCACTGTGATTTTCAACTCGGTCTTGACGTCATCATTGTGGGCGGGGCTTAGTCAGTATGTTGTCAGCGTTCGTCATGTGCACATGTATCGAGATTCGCATTATCGGTGTGTTTTCGCGGTTTTAAGAAGAACAGGATGAAGTGTTGTGTTTTATCGTGTCAAAGTTATTCAGACAGACGTTCTGATGCTATGAATGGTATCACATTTCATATGTAAGTAATTTTATACGTAATTATTAAAATAGTTCTAGAAAATTTTCGGCTTTCAAGTAAAAGTTATACTTCTCGACACTAGATGGCGTAACTTTGTGAATTAAAAATATAAATAAAGTTCCGCATTAGTATATTGTAATAATCATACGTGTATACTGAAAACTAAAGTATACATTTAGTCCTAAATACTTTTTAGTCGCCAAAACAGTACTTTAGTAGTTTTATAAATATATTGTGAACAGGCCGCCATCTATCGTCAATTAGAACAACTATTTTCAACGTACCAAATATCCAGAGCCGTAATTAGAATCAAATAATTTTACCGAATAACGCACGGCTATGGTCAGTAATGAAATAACAATACATTTTAATAGCAAATATTTTGAAGTAACAGTTCTGAGTTGTACACATATTATTCTCCGTGACTGTTCATGAATTGAAAGAACTTCGAATATTATTAAATGAACATTTTATCCATATTAACATAATTTGCCACTTAGTTAATTTCATTTCTTTTTATATTTGTTTTAGATTTCCATCCGATGATAATTTAAAACAACAATGGATCATAATAATTTATAACCTACTAGTTTAAACTGTCTCCAACTTATTTCTTGTATTGGTTGTCTGGAAGAGATCGCTATTAAGCGATAAGACCGCCTATTGTCTACTTTGTTCTTTGTTTCTGTATTGTTTTGTACTGATTTGTGGTGTTCAATAAAGAGTATTTGTATTGTATTGTATTGTAATAATTTGTCTATTATTTTACATAAGTACAATATACATCTAAATCAGTAAAAATGGTTACCCTTATTTTATTCATTTATTACACAAACTTTTTGAAGCTTAAAGTTCTGAGTACGTCCCATTACTTTTACACTAATTGACATCTAGTATGAGATAGCTGAACTACGTAGTGACGTCAATGTATCGATGTTAACTTGCTAGGCGAGTGGTTTTGCTACTAACCGACGGATGGAAAATTGAAAAGTGGGCGGAGTTCCACAACCCCTCACCCCGCAAAATGTCACGCTATGTTTCATAGGGAAATCTTATTACCACACCTCCTCTTTGTTTTTGCTCTGTGATTGGACCAGTGTATTTTTTTTGTCCCTCACATTTTCAAGCGGCTGATGTTATACTCGTATCTTGTGCATAAGATCGCCACAGACACCTCGGCAATGTTCGGTAAAACTCTAAAACGTGACTTAATTCACTAGTCCTGCAGGCCACCGTATTCCACAGTCCGTAGGCCACAACTTTTTACGGTAGAAGAACTGAGTTGCGAGACTTGGTCTGTATTACAAGTTTTGTTTTTGATGGGATTCACTTGTCCTGCAGGCCACCGGTATCGAAGGCACGTACCGCTTCACCTGCGAAGCCGTGATGCACGTGCTCCACAAACACCGCGACAGTGTTATGGCCGTCCTCGAAGCCTTCGTCTACGACCCGCTCCTCAACTGGCGGCTCGTCGACAACGACCGCCACTCGCTCACAGAGTCCACCTTCTCATCAGACATAGATTCCTCCCTCTCCTTACCCAGCCGCAGCAGGAACCATCTGCACTACGAGTCGGTGGAAATACCACCAGAAGCTAACCTCAACAAACGAGCGCTGTCGATACTGAACAGGATAAGGGATAAGTTGACTGGAAGGGACTTCCCGCAGATTGAGGCTGTTGTCAGCGTTCCTAAGCAGGTTGATTTGTTGATAAAAGCGGCCACGAATAATGAGAATCTGTGCCAGTGCTATTTAGGTTGGTGCCCGTTCTGGTAAGTAACTTGATTAAGATCATCAGTTTATTATGTCCATACTGTTTCATAAAATTAAGCCAGAATACTTCAGCAGGTCGTTGGGTTACTTTGACCGACCACTCCTATAATGTATTATGTTGTGGTTGCCAAATTTTTCTATTGAGAATCGGTGAATTAATTTTGAACCCAAAATTACGATGATAGGGTGTTGGCACATCAATCGATCGATCATCGATCGATGGGAGAATGGACCAGTCGACGTGGATCGATAGTTTCTACTAGACCTATCGATCGATGGGAGAATGGACCAGTCGACGTCGATCGATAGTTTCTACTAGACCCATCGATTAATGGTAGAACGGAACAGTCGACGTCGATCTAGTTTCTTCTAGATCACACCAATCGATCGGTGTCGACCAATGGTATTGAACAACGTCGATCGATTAGTTAGTTTATCCGTCGATCAGCCAAAGCCGCCCCACTAATCGATCGTAATCGATCTATGATCGATCGATTGGTGTGGCAACATCCATAAATCTATACAGGAGTTGTCCAACTAACCAAACCAACTGACGAAATATTCCGGCATAATCCCGAGACACCTTTTATAATATCTTTATGGTATAAAAGTTCTTTGTCATATCTAAATATGATATGGCGGTAACGATACGCATTTTTAAGAAATTGTATATGTGTGTGCGTGTGTGCGTGCGTGCGTGAATGTGTATGCGTAGGATTTTCTTTAATGTTTAATTAACACATGTTGAACTATTGTAAAAATTGCACCCTCATGTTATGATATACGGATTGTTTTGTTGAGTAACTTTTTGTACTAAAAATAATTTTAACTCGTAGGTTTTTATTATGTTCCTTTCAACACTGATACTTTTTTAGAGACCTGAGTTAAAACTAATAGCACCCATATGGAGAAGATTGGAGTAACTCATATTAAAATAACTTGCATCCTTCTTCTACGAATGGTGATACTTAGCTGACATTTTGGTCTTCAGGTTGTAAAAAAAACATTTAGTTACGAGAACAAGTATTTAATTAACTTTTCGACAAACGATGCCTTAAACTAATTACGCTTCTTGCAACTGCCGTGTAATGCTATTTGTAAATAATTAGATTAAATAAGTTATTAATCAGGAGAAGTATGTATTGAGCTTTAATTTCCTTTAAATGTTAAAATCCTTCCACCGATGGATAGTTTTCATTTTCATATTAATTATGTAGGCCAAATAGCTGAGTCTGTGGTCTTCCATCTGTCCAACATCTTTATTCAATTATAAAATATCCAATATTTAATCAAATTTCTTTGATGGAGGCCCAGGAGGATCCAACATCTTGCTTCAAGTTTTTATACAATTTGAAATATACCTAATTTGTATTATTTGATCAAATGTCGGTGTTTCTAGTAAATTTGTTGATGTCACCCATTTGTTTGATCAAATGCAAATCGGACCAAGATATTGCATAGTTGGAATACTACCCTTAAGTATTTGGTAATTTAAGTTAAATAAGCAACTATAACTTTTTAAATCTAAAGTAAGACTGATACGTGTAGTAGGCCAAGAATCGTATGTTGCGTTCAGTTCGTTTTGCTCCCGTATTTAGTATTTTAATACATAGTAAACGGGATTCTATTAAAAAAACCTTTTAGAGGGGCCATTATTATCTCCTAAATAACGTACCATTGTTGGGCATAAATCTCTTAAAATGAGAAGGCTTGGGCTACTGTTCCCACGCAGGCAGTGCGGACAGCGAACTTCACACGCATCATTGAATTGCTTCGCAAAGGTGTGCAGGTTTCCTCGCGATATTTCCCTCCAGCAAAGTCAGAGGTGCCAGCCCGGCTTCTTAAAAGTTAGATAATAATAATAACCGACTTGACTATCTCATCCGCACTCCGTAGCTGTAAATTGAGATTAAAAAGAGTGCAACGCTCTAACGACTCTGTCTGGCCGAACATTACCGAGTATTCCATAAGAATCTATAAGATATGTATATCTTACTTATTTAATAAGAATTAAGGACAGTCGTACCAAACAAATATGCATCCAACTGACCCATATAAAATTATAATGAGATTTATTGCGATATCTTATTTTTTTTTTTTGTATTCATAGAAAAGTTAAGAAACGATAATTAATAAAAAATATGAAACAGGCAGGGCTTCTGCTCGTGTTTATGACCTCAGAGTGGAGAGTCCCTTAGGAAGTCATGAATTAATTCATTTAGTACATATATCCACCTTTTTAAATATAGAGTGTTATTGTGAAATAAACAGTTCGCATGCGTATCCTAGACTAAGTTCTGACGGATAAGTGCAAAACATGCCGAGATTTACTCATCTTTGTTACGTGAGTGGTCCGTTTATATTGCAGTATATCCAACTCTTTCGACTGTTGGCAATATCTCTCGGTTCTATCTTCAATGAACAGTTGGGTGCGTCTTTGATTATATATTTTTATTGACAATACATTATAAGATTTATAACGTATAGTGTTGAAGTTAAATTATAATATACCTGTTGAAACTGAAGATTTTTAGTGCTTATTTCTATATGTGCCTCTTTGAAATCTACCGTGCTATTGGTGGAATAATATATTATTATTCTGTTATAGGTTTTAAAAAAATTACATCCGTACAATAGCGTCTATGTCGATCGCTTTGATGACCTTGAAACAAACGAACACCTGAAGTTTTTTTTTAAATGCTAGCGTAGAGTCCAGTTAATTTTCCGATTTTCTTTCTTGACACTTCAAAAATCCTCAAAACCTCAAAAACTATTTTTACGCCCAAATAAAAGTCGCATTTTTGTTTCGGTTAAGCCCCGGTACCCTACTGCTCGATCTTTGTAGATTGTATTTAGATTACCTAGCAGAAACATTTGCCTCAAATACCTACTCGAAAATGTGTACCAGCTCTCAGGATAAGTGTTCCATTGTATAGTTCATGGCCTATTGTACTCGTCGCTCTGTGAATCGATTTCAAGTCCAAGCAATGGTTGCTGATGTTTTCGTGTGACTCATTCGAGGGGATTCCCTCGGTCATGAGTATTGCACTGTATAACGTTGCGACGGTCCGACGATGTTGCCTCAATTAGGTATTACTTCTTCAAATTCTACTGCGAAGACAAAACACTATAGATGTAGGTAGTAGGTACCTATATCGTAGTCTAGGTTAAATTAGATCGGCACGGAAATATGTGATGAGGCCGAGAAATTAGACAGCTTCCAATGTGTCAAAGAAAAATAAGCGTTACTCTTTTCAAGAGTGTGACCATAGTGGCATAACTATAACGTCTAGTCAGATGGGGTCCTTCGATATAAAGAGCTGCATAAACGTCCCTTCTGTAGGTAGTGGCATTTTGCACGTCCTACTACCCAATTGTTACGCCTCTGATCAATAAGTTCTTCTGATTTACTACTATATTCTACGAGTATAATCTATACCTAATAAAGCTTTACGCCGACAATCATGCTAAACGTGGCCTTTGGGTCTTGTTCCCTTAGATCTAGATTTTTAGATTTAGATTTATTTATTTATCAACAAAAACATTACATTGCCCATATGTGGATATATGTCACACATATAAGTGTTTCTGTTGAGATCGTCAAAATTAATAATAACGAGAACATAATAAATTTTAAACAATTAAATAAAAACACAATGTCAAAATTAATATGTTTAGAAAAATATGTCAATTTTACAATTCTAAAAACATTTTGAATAAAATGTATCTCCAATAGGGATCGTCATATTAAATTACAATAAATAAATCATATCTAGCCAAATATTAAAAAACAATGTCAAAAAATTCTGTGAGGGTTTTCCAGCAAAAGGTTCTTCACCCGGCGACCAAATGTCTCTTCTTTAGGCTCTGTCTACCCCGTAAGAAATAAAGATACATACATACATACATATATCACGTCTTTATCCCTTACGGGGTAGACAGAGCCTAAGGTAACAAAACCTTAAGGCCACGTTTAGCATGATTAAGGGTATAGGAGGAAAGGGAAATCAAAAAGAGAAATATATTTATTTATGTATGTATTGTATGTATACTAAATAAATCGGCCAAGTGTTTTTATAATACCTACCAGCAGCGGCCTCGATACAAGCGCGGAACCGTGCGAACGAAACTAGCTGATTCGTCAATGTTTTATACTAGTTATTTATATTATCAAGTAAGCTGTATACCTATTTGGAATTAACATTTTCATCTCATTATAAGTACATTATTAGAACTAGGTACTTATTTATAAATTACCTTCACAGAATCTTGTCATGTTTATTAATTGGTTCGTCATCAACGCCCCGCCCAGATCCGTGGATCTAGGACGCTGAGAGTTTGCATTATGGTTTTCTTTAATTTTTATACAACAATAACAAGGAAAAGGACAAACTTTGCGGATTTCTCATGGACAGGGAGTTTCGTAAAGGTGACGAAGAGACCACAATACATCGTATGCAGTGACAACTTTATTATATTTATTAATTAATATACAATAATGTATAAACTTAACACAATTTAATGTATACCACTTAATGCTAGAGAATTAAAGTTTGTTTGTTTTTATGTTAGGTAATATCTGGAACTACTAAACCGATTCAGAAAATTCAGAAATTCCTTCACTAACTTAGGATGACCTACTTTTTCCAGAGTCCACTATTCTAAACAGCTAGTAAGTATATACTTACTAATATAAAAATCTTTATTTACCAATTATACAGTATAGTACTACTTATTTATTTATCGACATACAATACCCATTCCAGCGTTGTGTCAAATCGCTTAATATTTATTTGTTCACAACCCGCATTTTCTAATTACGCCGTAATACTGTCCTTTTGGTAGCTTATGAATGAAATCGGTAATAATTTCGATAGTTTCGTGCACAGAACTTGGTCCATAGTCGGCCTGCTCAGGAAAATGTCCGTGTCGCCATCCGTAGATACGAACTCGCTGAGAGACTGGCGGCAGAAACCGCAGGGTGCCGTGAAATTCTGCTGGTGGGCTACCACGGCCACCATTTTAAAGTTCAAATAGCCGTCGCATACCGCCTTAGGCAGGGCCGCTCGTTCCGCGCAAATGCTAGGCGCCAACGCTGCATTTTCTATGTTGCAACCCGTGTAAACCTTTGAATCCTTTTCCGTGAGAATGGCCGCCCCTACCGCGAATTTGGAGTAAGGGACGTACGCTTTCTTCCGAATTTCTACAGCTTCTTTTATTAAACTCTGAACAGTTTCACCTGAAATAGAAGGAAATCGTTATTTCATTTGATTAAGTCTGCGTAGGTACCACCTATGCAACGTGACGTGAGATTTTATTATCAATATGACGCGTGTGTTAAATCATAAATATACTACTTCCGCATAGGTACAGGTACGACAAGTCACAGCTGTATATGTAGCTTGCAAAGTGCTTGAAAATTATAAACACATTTATTATTGACGGAAACAATCAATTATTGAAAAAAAGTGAAAGTAATTTAATACGGTTGTGTTCAATGCAAACAAGAAAAATTAACACCCTACGGAAGGAAGAGTGCGCTCACAATTTCCTTTTCTATTTAAGTATCCTATGAGATTTGTTACGTCGGCTTATCTAGAGCCGATAATTACGAACATGTTAATTAACTTTCGCAAGGTTACTCATTGATTACAGATTGATACAACTGAGCTTGTAATACTGATTAAAAGGATAAATAGAGATAATACAAAGGGCGATTTGTGCGGTCACTGTTTCGTCATCCGTTGTTAGGGCCGTTGCCGCAGCTAATACTACAAACATGTTTACGATTGGTCGATGAAGGCTCGCCCGTGCCTTCCGCGATAACTAGATAAATTAATAATCAACGGGTTCCTTAATACCTCTAAATTGTGTTTGATAAAAGGCAAATACGCATTATAATTAAGTAGTTAGTACGCCCGCATAAAAAACTGCTTCTTATTTATTGCCAATCAATTTGATTGAAACAAACAGAACAATGCAATTTTACTGAGCGCGTGTAGCGTTAACAAAATTTATAAAATGTATTTTTGCAATCTCAAACCGCAAGTCTGATTTTAATAACGCATTATGTACTTATAGTTTCGTCTAAAATTAGGTTGCCTTATGATCGAAAATAGCCGACGTGTTTTAAGCGACATCACATCTGATTCATGAAACTTCTATAAAACTACGCTATACTCAATCAAAAATTAATTATATGTTTACCAGTTTATCCATACACAACAGTAGCACCTTTTTTCGTTTTTATGAGGATTAATTTACTTATTTAGAGGGAGTATGCACTTACTTAAAGAACTGAACTCTACTACTTCGTAGTTGTCCATGGCAGCGTGCGTTCGTGGCGGCGGAGAGGGCGCGTGCAGATCTGTCGGCGGCCGGCGACGAACTGAGCGATTGATTAAGGCCAACGATCGTTGATCAGTGTGTGATTGTCTGCTGTGATTCCACGTACAGTCAGCCGCGACTGCGGCGTACAGCAAGGATCAACAGAAGTCAAATGAAACAGTAGTTACTTCCTACCCGCTCCGTGAATCTTTGTCAGACGACGTGTGCAAAACAGCTGCACCTAATAAAGACCATGCGAAAAGGATCGCGTACGTTTAAGATCTTTTCAAAAATATCACTGAAAAACCTGCTAAAACATTATACCTTGACACTTAGCAACGCAAACAGTATTTGGAATTGGATTAGAAACGGGACACCATTTCACATTATTTGGAAATCTGTGCCTATTATTACAGTGCTACTATAATTGTTTGTCATGTGATTTATTTGTTTTCAACAAAAAAATTAACTCTACCTTAGCAAGTCGTGCTGTAATATCCAATACCTCGTACTCTTGGGACCATGATTGCTCGATAGCACAAGACGCCGACTGTAGTTGGAAAGTATGTATGGGGTCAATAATTCCTTAGTGTGGAATGGGAATCACAATAGAGTTCACTTTACTTCTGCGTATGTACGAGAAGCGATTGTAAAGATATATGCAAGCATTTACAAGCCAACGATTGATGAAAACTCACAGGCCCTTGTTCAAGACAACACTAACTCATTCAAAAAACACTGATTCAAGTACGGTAGATATCAGTCATGACTGCTTATGTCCCACTGCTGGGCACAGACCTCATGACCTCTTAGAATATATAGCTTGTGCTGTATGGTTTTTCCTTCACCGAAAAGCTTACGTTAAATTTTAAATGTAATTTTGCAGACAAATACAGTATGCTTAGTGTAGGTTTTCCGTCACAAAATACGTCTCGAAAGTGTTTCCGTTAAAATGTCAAACACTATGAGAACAATTTGTTGCCGTTTCGATCCGCAAGTGGCGCTGCCAATTTTTCCATAGTAATTGAGACGTGTACGTGAACGCTTTCGAGACGTTTTTATATGCGAAAACTTACACACAGAGGCGTGGGTAAGTGCTCGAAGTTCGAACTCACGATCTTTTGCTAGGTCAAACCACTACGCAACCACGGCTTCACTAAATTACCAATTACTACCAGCAGTAATTGCAGGTGAAAGTAGGCATACAGTGGCTGTCATACCTTAGCAAGGACACAAGGAATGCAATACCACTGTTTGAGAAAATAGTACTGACCAACGATATAATTAGGCAAATTACGTGTTAAATTACATAACAAAATAAACCATGTTTTTGTCAAAAATGTGTCAAGACGGCTCATCTCACATTGGTCCTAGCAGGGAGATAAGTATGAAATAAACGAAAAATCATTTTCTATTCTAGTGTAAAATAGCTATGTAGAAAATTCAGAATTATTACATTCTGTATACCTACCTTTTTTCTGTTCTGGTTGTTATATGTGGTGTTCAATAAAGAGTTATTGTATCGTATTGTATTGTAATTATACGCCTTATAAAGAACCCCGATTTTATGTCACAGGTGTATTAGTGGTTATATTTTTAAACAACTTGGGCGCTTCGATATTTCGGTGGCAGCTGCGTGTAACGTCGTTGCAATCTACTAAATAAAACAGTTAATGTTGTATTAATTTGTTTATTTACATCTTAGTTAACTAGACTATGCCTATAAACATATCTAACGCAGTAGGTGGTTGTAAACATGAACTTATTTGGGAACTGAGTCATAATGTCAAGCTTAAGATACCGCACTCTACACTCTTGCTAACTGCTACTCCGTATGATGCATTCTATTATTTACCATATTGTAGGTATTAACCGCCTTATTCATAAACGCTCTGAAGGCTTTTGCTAACTTAGCAATCGTTTGTCCTTATCTGTCGCTTTGACATTTACCTTTCACAGATAAGGACAAACGATTGTTAAGTTAGGAGACGCCTATAGAGCGTTTATGAATAAGGGGGTAAGTATTTATGTACACGTCGTTTAATGGGAGTTAAAACGCAAATAGGTCGCATATGATGATTAGCGCTTAACGTATCGCTTATACACTTGTTACAAAATAAAAAGCTTCCATGTTCGAATTATTAAATATGCTATATATTTGCTATACAATAAGCTTCAGCGACCACGTGGCATATAGGTATTTATTTAGTACCTTACAAGATTGCGTGTTAAACAGAGTCGAAAATAAGCAAGCATGTAGAGTTAGCACTTAAAGTTACTAGAGGTTAATAAAAACGTACTGAAATTGGCTCGACTCCGGTAGGCCCGACCGCCTACCTGTACAGGGCGTCGCAAGACTATGGGACATGACGGGAAAGTTTACAGCACCTTAAATATCGTAGATAGGATATTTTGCTGAAAGAAGACTGTTATTTTTAAAAATTAGTAATACCGCATTCAAAGATATTCTAAAAATTACTTGCTTTGTCTGGGAATCAAACCGGCTTAAATTTGAAAAAGATCGCAAGAATTAACAGTAATAATTCTTCATAAGTAACATGGTATCTTAAAAGAAAGGAACAACGTGAAATTAATTCTAATTTAAAAATGAACGCTCTCGCAAATTGTTCCATTTTCAAATTTTAGAACTATATATTTTTTTCGTACAGAGCTAGCTTACAGAGGATACTGCTTCTGCCCTCAACTTCGTCTGCATATTATACATATAAACCTTCCTCTCGAATCACTCTATCCATTGAAAAAAACCGCATCAAAATCCATTGCGTAGTTTTAAAGATGTAAGCATACATAGGCACAGACAGACAGACAGACAGCGGAAAGCGACTTTGTTTTATATTATGTAGTGATATCTGCACGTGCACCCATAATAAGGAAAACTGAGCCAGGAAGTCTTTTCTTAAGTGCGTACTATTATTTGCCAATAATTTGCTATCTATGGAATGATAAAATCGCTATTTTCTAACGTCGTCATCGGCAATAAATAATTTTCTAGAAATTTGAATAAAACATTTCACGTTATTACTTTCTTGTACGATACTATGTTACTTAAGAAGAATTATTATTTTTTCTTCACTCTTTCGATTGGCATCATAAAAATACGAGTGATTTTTTTACATTTAACTCTGTTCGATTCCCAGACAAAGGACAAGTAAATTTTTAGAATATCTTTGAATGCACCTGCATATGTATTACTAACTTTTAAAAATAGCATAAAGTCTTCTTTCAGCAAAATATCCTATCTACGATATTTAAGGTACTTTCCCTTCATGTCCCATAGTCTTGGGACATCCTGTATACCTATCGTGCATTATTACAGTAACACAGCACCAACCTGACAACGTCAATCAAGGACAACCATCTAGGAAAGTAAGTTGCTGCCGTGCCACTGCCGCTCTTCTGAACCTTTAAGCCTTTCTCAAAAATGTTACAGATATGGGTACAAAACATTTATGCGATTGGCTAGCTTTCCGAGTGAAGATTTCGAATAAGTGTCAAGTTTCGGTAAGTGCATGTAAAATAACACCAGGGAACAGTTTTCAAAAACTTAAAAATCTTAAAAATAATTTTACCGAAGTAAAAATATAAACCTAGTGACTATACATTATGTTTACTATAAGTGAAAATCTTAATAAAGAGAACTATTCAGTGTAGAAAACGGATTTGTAGAGTTAAATAGACAAAGGAGACTTCAATTATTCACATTTCCACTGAAGAAAGTGAGAATGCTGTAATATCTACTAAGTATAGATGACTTCTATTCATTAAAATTAGTTTCATGCATTTAAACATTTTTGTTTCGAAGGTATAAAGCTCTTTCATAAAATTTTCACGTACAATAAAGATTATATGTAATTACATAAATATCAAATATGATATTCCAACTTACATAACTATGTAGTATCACAACAATTTCATATAATTTGATTTATAAAATAGGTGTCTTATTGACAAGTTAATTAGTAAATAATATACAGCAAATCGACACACAAGAGAGAAGAGTGAAAGTGGCGAAAAAATCCAACAGTAATGTTTTTTATTCAGCACAGAATTGTCATTTAAGGTATTCACAAATCTTAACAATTACTAAATTCTCAAATAACTTAAACCCAGCTTGTGAAAAAATAGAAAAGTTACATCGGTTTGTGTTGTATGTATTTGAGGTTTTGAGTAAATAAAGCGCACAGCGTCGAAATAAATAAGAAAATCAGGAACAAAAAAGAAACCAATATCGGTAACAAAGAACAGATTAGTTAAACCAATGCTGGGAATGAGGATATTTCTATGACGTCAGTCAATGATTCTCAGACAACCTCCCTAGATTAAGGCTAATTGGTCAATGGACCGATCAATTGCGATGAGACGGGAATTAAAGAAACTTTGGCATAACACGGTCATGTGACACAACGTAAAGTAAAGTACCTAGTACAAGACGGAAAATCGTGCGGCGTCGCACAACGGAAATATTATTATAAATGTAATATGCACCTGTCGTATCCTAAGGGCACAAATTTGAGCCCTGAATATTTTTTTCGTAAATCCCATGACCGTGAACTCAAACTTGTGCCGGCGATTTAGTAGTAGCGGCACATATTTATGGCCGAAATCTTTGACGCCCACCGTTTATATTCCATTGGATTTTGTTTCACTCGATTGCGTATGAAATAACTTTGTGGGAATGCTAATAATTCCAAACTTCAGGGTTGATATGATTTAAACCACTTGATTTTAATCGTGATCTTGATGTTAATCAATTAATTTTTTAAAGTAAATCTTTGATTCAATCAATAAATTTTTATTGCAATCAAATTGGCCAAAAATTGTCTAGAGACTTCCCCCGACATAGACTACGGTGCGCACGCGTGTGCAACGGCCATGCGAGTGATTACGACACAGTTCCGTGATAACCCGAAGCTAAAAAACGCGATGCATTTCGCATGTAATTCGTAATTGAGTAGTGGAAGAGTGAATACAACAAAAATATGTTTTGTGGGCTTTTTTAGAAAGATCATGACTTTTATCAACCCTGCCAAACTTCCAAAGAAACGTCACGACGAGTCAAAGTTTGGACACCGTAGTTTGCCGCATACGTATCAGTTTTGATGAATTATTAAAATGTTTCAAAGGTTTAATTATTAACGCTTACGATTTAACGTAGGCTATTTCATTGGAAAGCAGACTAAATAAATAAAATAAAAATTCGTGCCTCTTGGGACACGACAGGTCGAGCATTACGCATCTGTTAACATGTCATGTTCTAATTTCCGTCGCCCGCCAACACAAACAATTTCGTACACGATAAAAAAATAACAAATCAAGCTCATACGTTCTCGTAACGAGCTTCATAACGATACATCGATCGGCTTACAACTAAATCCTACACTATTCACGAAGTTCAATGGCATCTCGTACAATATAAACTATCGAAGGAACTTTTAGGCACATTAGGTACAGTACTCACCAGAACGGGCACCAGCCGACGTAGCACTGGCAAAGGTTCTCGTTACTCGTCGCTTGCTGTATCAGCAGCTCTACCTGCTTCTGCACGGTGACGATCTCGTCTATGTGGGGGAAGTCGCGGCCCGTGAGTTTGTCGCGGACTCGGTTGACGATGCCCAGCGCTCGCATGTTGAGGTTAGTCTCGGCCGGCTCGATGTTCTCGTAGGGGCCCGCGTAGGGCGGCGCGGGCGGCCGGCTGCGGCTCGGCAGCGGCGAGCCGGGCTCCGCGGCGCCGTCGGGCAGCTCCGCGCGGGAGCGCCGCCCGGCGTCAATGAGACGCCAGTTGAGGAGAGGGTCGTACACGAAGGCTTCGAGGACGGCCATCACGCTGTCCTTGTGCCGGTGGAGAACCTCCATGACGGACTCGCAGGTGCGCCGGTACGTGCCCTCGATGCCAGTCACCTGTGCCCGAGATAAAATAAATATCATGGCACTGTAGACGCCAACTAAAATGACCTAGTCGCAAACTAAGCAAACATTATACTATGTGTACTATAGTAAACGAATAAAAACATATTTTCTTAGTAGTCAGGTTCTCAGACCACTAGACTACCCGGTAGTTAAAGGAGAGTTTTGGACAAGATTATCAGATATTATAACTTCCAAAAATGTTAGTTACCCACGAATTATACTTGTGTTTCGACTGCTATCATCGCATATATTGAAGAAAGCAGCCACATCGACAGAAGTTTCTATGAAATACTATGCTTGCGGTACAATACCACTACCCACTTGACTCCAAGTTTTCTAAAGATTTGGTTTCTAAGACTTGAATTCAAATGGCTTTCATTGTCAGTTAGGTAACCAAAAAAGATCCACAGCTCACCTCCATAGCGTTGATAAGCATCCTTGTCAGCCTGAACGGAATCTTCTCCGGAAACTTGTCCCTCGTAACCGCCACCTCGAAGCAGTCCCCAAAGTCTATATGCAGGAATTTCCCCGTCACTCTGTCCAGCATGATGTTGGAGGGGTGCCGGTCCCCGAGCCCCAGGATGTAGCCGACCATGCTCATGACGGCCAGCGAGCGCGTGTAGTTGGTGCGCCGCTCGAACCACACCTCTGAGGAGGGACTCTTCAGCCACAGCAGCTTGGCGAGGTCATCGCCTGCTGTATGCTCTAGCGCGTGTTCAAATACTTCCACCTAAAGTTAAGGAGTTTCAAATGAATCAGATGGTCCGTTGGACTTGGATACGCGAATTATTTTTATTGAGCACTCGTTACATTTTAAAATTATCGTGTTATAGTTCTTCCAATCATTAAGTTTCTCGATGACAGCTCCCGTAGAATGTAACTGCGCTTTTTACGCAAAAATTAACTTTTAAATGCGAGGTATAAAAAATATGACAACTGCCTAATTTTGTTCCTTGATCTCATATAATATTCATCTAAGACAAATTGAGTCCATATATGCAGTGATATTTTTTTAAAGTGCGATAAACAATAAACATTTTCATAAAGTTACATTCTATGGGATTAATCATTGTAATTGTAATCCCATAGAATGTAACTTTATGAAAACGTTTATTGTTTATCGCACTTTAAAAAAATATCAATGCATATATGGGCTCAATTTGTCTTAGATGAATATTATATGAGATCAAGGAACAAAATTAGGCAGTTGTCATATTTTTTATACCTCGCATTTAAAAGTTAATTTTTGCGTAAAAAGCGCAGTTACATTCTACGGGAGCTGTCATCGAGAAACTTAATGATTGGAAGAACTATAATCAAAATGAGAAGTTTGAATAAGTGATACAGATTGATTTGAAAGTCGCTGAAGTACATACATACATAAATCACGTCTTTATCCCTTACGGGGTAGACAGAGCCCAAGGTAACAAGACCTTAAGGCCACGTTTAACATAGTTGTAGGTGGAAAGGGGAATCAAAATAGTGATGGGTTGCTAGCCGCATCGCCTATAAAATGATTCCTAAAATTTGTGCTCATTCTCTCGATGGGCTTTTACCATCTGCGCGGGAAGAGAAGCAACTGAAACATTCTATGTTTTTTCTTTGCTCCCAGACCAGCATGGACCAGCATGGTCGCTGAAGTGCCATTCTGAAATGCTCTGAAGTAGAATTGCGTTGGTAGAATGGAGGCATTGCGTTAAGTATAATTTACCTTTTGCATCAACATCAGCTTTTCCAAGTCAGACGCCATCCTCTGCATGATCCTGTGCTCAATGTTAAGCAGGCACTTCCTCTTCTCCCTATAGTCCCTGATACAAATAATTTTTATTCAACCCAGACATAATAACATATTTAGAAGATACAGATAAAAATATAAACACTTATAACGGGGTTTATTCGTAAACGCTCTGTACGCTTCTGCTAACTTAGCAATCGTTTGTCCCTATCTGTCACTGACAGATAAGGACAGACGATTGCTAAGTTAGCTGAAGCCTATAGAACATTTAAGGGGGTTTTACACCAATTGAATACTACAGCTTAGATTAGCTGAAACTCAGGAATGTGTAGATTTTTGTTAACGTCAAAATCTTCGTTAAGCACCTAAAGCCTTCAATCTGCATATTTCCATCACAAGTGCAAGTGTCACATTAAGCATTTTTTTTTTACTTTACGCGCGTGTGCCACCCGAATGACCGTCGTATTGCAATTAAGTCAATTAGGTGAAGTGCCTAATTAAGGCGACCTTAAAGATTAGTCACTTATCTCCCGCTGTTTTACTTACCAAAGAGGTTACAACGTTTACAAGTATCAATAGAGTGGTAATGAACGAACCTGATGAGGGAGTGTAGCGTGTCGCAGTGCGGCACCCAGCCGATGAGGCCGCTGTTGGTGGACAGCGGGATCACGGCGTAGCGCTGGATGGCCAGGTCTCTGCGGAAGGTGTCCGGGTCCGCCTATACATAGACAAATAGTTGAGATATCATCCAGTGGCGTAGCTACCTAGGGACTAGGCGGGGAAGTGCCCCGGGGCCCTCAAGCTCAGAGGGCCCTCGAAGCCTTACCAGAAAATGTCGATCGAATTATTGTTATTAAAACGCAACCAGTTTAGATAGTAGTGGGACCCCATTTTTTTATTTGCATCGGGGCCCTTGGTTACCTAGCTACGCCACTGATATCATCATCTGTCTCCGTTCAAAACCAGCAAGTTTTCACATGTGTAGGTTTCCCTCACTCAGAGTGGTCATTGTAAATTTCAAATGTAACTTCTAACGTCAATTCCGAAAAAGTCAGGTGCGAGTTCGGGTTGGAACCTACGACCCTCTGCTTTAAAGGCCATAGGACCACAGGGCTTTTTTAAGAGAGAGTTGAGAGATACTAATATTTTTCATTTATCATTATCACTCTGACGCTAAAATATCTATCTAATCTATCTATCTAGTCTAATACCTTTAAACGAGCAATTCTTGTATATATGTATATTATATAATCTGAATGTTTGAAACGGCTCCTACGATTTTCATTAAATTTGGTTTTCAGGAGGTTTTGAGGGCGATAAATCGATCTAGCTAGGTTCCATTTTTAAAAAATGTAGGAAAAAAAAATAACGTACATAATCTAAACAAACACATAGGATACTTTTATCCCAGAAAATTGCACACTTTCCTGAAAAAATTGAAAACGTATTTTTCGCAGACGAACTCCCGGGCAGCAGTTAATAATTGATACTCCCAACTTCAGCTAAAAACTTTTAACAAGCGTACCTGTCTAACCTTTAAGGGATTAAGACGAAATTAACATGCATGGATGTTTGCATGTACAGTCAACGGCACCGTTACCAAGACGTCAAAAACATCTAAACACCTTTATGCCTCTAACAATAAGGTCGGTGATCTATATTTCTGTCGCGTATGGCTATATATATTTATGTATACCTGTAGCAGAGTGTTGACGAGACCGAAGAGTTGCATGACCCTCTCGTCCTGCCTCAGGTCCTCGTGACCCTTCAGCAGGAACATGTAGTCTTTGCCGTTGGAGCCGCGCACGCACAGCCGTCGCGGACGCTGCTTTGATGTTATCACCTAGTAACAGTTTTTACAGTTATATTACGACTTCCATTGATCATAAGAATAGGGATTATTAGAAGCAATACCCTAATGGCTGTCACGTAGAGCGGCATAATCCGCTGATGACGTTTACACTAGCAAATACAAAATCCTACCATCTCGCTCACACTAATAGTGTTTAATATTAAAGTGAGAGGGTGTGATATGTTCATATCTATTCAAATTTCAGATTTAGGAGAAGACGGCCAACTTTAGATGTAATCCATATCGCAACCCGCACCTCTAGTAATGTGGTGACTACGTGACTGCACATTTTTGTTACAAGCTTTATACATTTTATTTTGCAATGTACGTATGTATGTATGTATGTGTCTCGGTGGATTCTTGCGACTCAATTTTGAAGCAGATATCTTCTGTACAGCTGAAATTTTGCATACTTGTGCAAGTCAGATGACAATACAATAATCTGGTAGCAAATTTCCGCAGGAGGGAACTCTTCCACGGTCGGTCACATATGTAGGACGGATGACAACGCAAGTACAGTCAGCAAAAAAGCTGGTGTCTAAAATGAAATTGTTAGGTTGGGTGATTTCATTCTACTCTGCTTAATTTGTAGCGCACTCTTACGGCGGCAGCGCCTATACCAGACAGGTGGCGCTGCGAGAGATTCCTCTGTTCAATCTAAATTTGCACGCTATCAATACTGTCCTAGAAATTAGTATTCAAAGTTATTTTAGAGTATTAAAACCCAAAAACCCGTAGACCAAGACCAGTGTGTGCAGTTACAGGTGTGACTCGGACCGACCTGCAGGCTGCTCTGTATATGCGCGATGCGTATGAGCGGCTGGTCGGGCACGTAGGAGCCCGGCACCGCCAGCTGCAGGTCGCGGCAGTTCAGCAGCCGCGGGCTCACGTACTGCAGCTCCAGCGACGTCAGCTGCGGCAGCTGTCGGCTGATGCGCCGGAACACGTGGTAGTACAGGTCCCACGCCTGGTTCAGGTCGCGGGTCGAGTGCGTTTCCTACACAACAAACAAATGTACACTGTATGCAAGGACAGAGGCATTAGCACGATTGTGGACATACAGGGGAAAAGGGGAATCAAAATAGTGATGGGTTGCTAGCCTATGATTTTCGCCCATTCCTTCGTTAGGCTTTTACCATCTGTGCGGGATAAGAAGCAACTAGTACTTTCTAAAATAAAAGGGTAAAATGAGCACCTGTTAAAACAGCAATATATCGGGAGGAGTAACTAGGTAGCTCAATCTTGGCCCTCGAAATTTGTATGGAGAGCAAATAATCTAGAGCAGGGGTGGACAACTTTATTAGACCTAAGATCTCCTGTTTCCTAACGAAACCCTGTGCGATCTACCAATTACATACTTCAGGAAACCTTTAATCAGCAGTTGGTGATTACGTTACGCAGTCTGGTCTACGTATTTATATTTTTTGTCTTGCCACGAGCGACTGAACCTGTTGGCCACCCCTGATCTAGAGGATAGTGTAATGGTAAAGAGCCACTTACGTTGTACCGGTTGCACCAGCCCTGCGCCTCGTTGAGGTCGCGGCCGTAGGCCTGGCTGAAGGAGACCTCCTTCATGGTTTGCGGGCCGCGCTCCAGCAGCGCGTGCAGCGGCTGCAGCGTGCGCAGCATGGCGCGGTCGTCGTGCTCGCTGAAGTACAGCCGCGACGCCTCCTCCAGCGCCTCGTGCCACTGCTCGTGCCACAGGATGGCCACGCGGATCAGCTCCTCAGATATCATCGCCGCCTGGTTCACCAGGTTGTTCGAGTGCGTGCACATCGACTTCAGGATCTGATTGGCCGCGTTCTTGCGCGCGACGAACGAAGACTTGGACGCGACCGTCAACGGGTAGACGAGAGCTTGAGGGTGCGATTTTCCGATGTCGATCAGCAGGGAGTGTATCAGTTTCCCGACCAGAGCTCGCGGCGTGTCGATGCGGGCGATCAGCTGCGGGATGACCTGCAGCCACACGTTGATCTCGATCGTGCGGATGCCCTCGACCAGCGCCTCGTGCACCGCGGGGTGGTGCCCGTAGTCGAACCACAGCGTCAGCAGGCGGAGCGTGTCCTGCAGCGAGCTCCCGTGGGAGAGATTGATCGACTTGAAGAACCCGTCGACGGCCGGGACCGTGTATTGCTGCACGAATTCGGGATCGACGGCTTGCGCGTTCTCCGGCTTCGGCTCCTGGTGTTTGTAGAAAAGTACGCTCTCGAAGTTCATGTACGCCCAGGCGTGCCAGGCTTTGTACCAGTCCGGCGACAGCACCGTGGCCGAAGAGTAGTTTCGGAGTATCTCAGGGATGGAGGTCTCGTTGATGCCGAGCAGGCTCTCGCACCAAGCGCCGAGCTTGAGGTGGCAGCGCGCGGTGAGGCGGCAGTGCTCGGGGTCGCCGGTCTCCGCGGACTCCACGTAGCGCTGCAGCTGCTTGTACGCGAGCTGCTTGTCTCCTGCGACCCACAGGTGCTTCGCGTACGCGAGCGTCAGCCGCGGCTCGTGAGTCGGGAGCGGCATTTCCGTATTCTCACTGGGGTCAGTTCCCAGAAGCATGACTAACGTCCTGTGGGCTTGGCGAGGCGTACCGCTCTTGCGGCATAAGGATGCGAACTTGAGCCACGTGGCCATATCCTCGTGGGGGGTCAGCACCAGCCCGCGCACTTGGAGAATCTTCCGCCAGTCCTCGACGAGCCTCTGCCCGCCCTGTAGCCGCGTCCACCACGCCTGGCGGATGGTCTCTCTTCTCTCGAATATTAGTTTGTAAGTTATGACCTCCTCTAGTTCGGCAAGGAGTTGCGCGTTCACTAGCGCTCCGTAGGCTCTCTGATAACTCTCTCCTGCGACGGCGGTGAGCTCTGAATCAAGAAGAGTCCTGGCTTGATCGATGAACTGCTTGGAAATTTCGAAATCTCCATTATGTATAGAGAGTACGGCTCGATAGAAGGCGCCGTCCTGCGTGTTCTCGGGCAGGAAGCTGACGTACTTGGCCATGGACTCCCACTCTTTGAGCCCCCAGGCGGCGGCGGCGGCCAGGCGGGCGGCTTTGAACTTCTCGTCATTGGTCATTTGCGGCCAACGCTTGGAAACAGTTTTGTACAGTTTGACCCACTCGCCGAGCGCCTCGAAGCAGCGCAGCTCGCCGAGGTAAGCTTCCATATCGGTCGCATCGTGAACCAGCTTATCTCCGTACAGGTTGAGGGCTTTCTCCCAGTTGTGCAGCTTCTCATACCAGCGCACCTGGACAAAGATGAGTTGAATGAGGATACACACATCACATTCTTGGTGTAAAATGCTTGGGAATGAGGTTACTGACCTGGACCTGCAGGCTGGTGTCGCCGGCCTCGCGCTGCGCCATGACGCGCTCCAGCAGCCCCTCGGCCGCCTCCTTCTGCTGCAGCTTGTTGTTGATGTGAATCAGCGCCTCCACCACTTGTGACGTCGCACCGCTACGGAACTCTTCCTCCTACGACACCATGTTTACATCATCACTATCCTTAAACTTAACAGTATTTTTATTACCAGACTCAGACAAAACACGCATTTTGCTGATAAAGGTTAAAAAATATGAAACTACCGTGAGACTCAATCATAATTACACATAAACGGATAACTCACGTATAAAAGTCGAGTGATGCTCGACATGTTTCGGACTATTTCGAAGTCCTTTTTCCAAGAGCGCTCGCCCCGGCGGCAGCGACACGAACACTGCGCGCCAGCGCTCTGCTCGCGCGGCTGTTCGACGCAACTGACAGCGGCGCACAACTACCCTCGTTTAGACCTCGTTCGAAATAGTCCGAAACATGTCGAGCATCACTCGACTTATACGTGAGTTATCCGTTTATGTGTAATTAAGGTAAAAAAACTTTATAAATCATTCATACCTTATAATGCAATGCTTTAGCGTACGCTCGGCTATGCATGGCCCGCTCTCCTAGCAAATGCGTCGATATCGGCAACGCGCCAGCATCGCAATGCTCCATGAACTCAGCAAGGTTCAACACAGTGTGTGCCAACTCCGGGGCGTCGGGTGCCGTCAACGCTTGTTCCAGGGCTTGGCTCAGAGCGGTTCTTGCGCCGTCTTCTAACTCCGTCCAACAAGACACGAAGGCCGCGTTGAATAGGTCTCGGAGGAGCTGCGAGTAGTTATGCGCTAGGGCTAAGCACGCTCTAAAAAAAGGAAACACATTGGTTGAGAGAACCTATGAAAAAGTTTTAGTTCATATATTAAAAGATGGGCGGATTGGCTACTATGAAAGATTTTTTGTAGTCTTCTTAGATTTATTTATGAATTACATTTTTTCAGACTCAATATTTAGTGTGGTATAGAAATCATTATCCATCCTATGGCAACTGAATCAAGCATAGGGAGGTTTTCTTCTATTGATCAATATAAGAACATGATAACTAGCAAGCACTCAGGTTTTTTTTCTGCTGAAATAAGGCATAGTGCCATGTTTATCATAGAAATAAAAGTATGTCAAACCAAGTCTACTTCAGCTAGTATTTCTAAATCTATTCAGTAAAGTCAACATCGTTCCACAGCCTAACTCCACACTACCAATATGGCGTTTGCGTTTTTTATTCATACCTCAAGGCAGGACTGTGCGACTCCGTCAGCAGTCCGATGCTGAAGCGCCGCAGCCACTCGAGCCAGTCGTCTTTGGACACGCGGCTGCTGACCGTCCACGCCAGCTTGAGGTTGTGTGCGTTCACGAACAGCTTGCGAATCGTCGAGGACGTGTCGCACACTACGATGCGTGCCTGTCATCAAAACGGATTTTAACGTGCATTTTAGGAACTCCAGAAATACTCAAAATTTTAGGAAACTGGACCGACTAAATAATGAAGGAAGTGTGTTAAAAATTCCATTTTATTTACCTCTTGATTAGTATTCCTAGGCTTCCGGCGCGTGCTTTGTAGGAAGTCATCAACGGACAGCGTAGGGTTAGTCTGCAACTTCGCCATCAGAAGCTCGTAGTTCTGGTGCTGTATCCTGTGCTTGGTAACTATCTTTTGCACCAACGGTATAAAGTCCATGTACTTGCGGCCCAGCTGCACAATCAGAGCGCATAGAGTGTCCATCGCCGTGGGCCGTAAAGGAGCGCACGCGTCCATGCTTCTCACTAAAGGATGGATAATTCTCGAGATCAACTCGCTGTAGTTCAGAGAATCCGAAAGGTAGTCCACAGTCTCCATGGCTACCTTGGCGACGGAAATCGGACAGTCGGAAGCGTCGAATAACTTCACAATAGACGGGATAACTAGATGCATATAATCATCCAAATTATCTTCAAACTTCTGTAAAGCAAACAGCAACTTTTCTGTTACCATCCTGTTCTTACTGGTGTCGTGAGCCAAAACTCGTAGGATTTGCGGCATCAGTTGCGGCAGATACACCTTGAATTCCGACCCAAGGGCAACCGCGATGTGTTCCACCAGTAAAATTAGTGTCGGCTGCAACGGACTATTGGGTGTCCAGAACTCTTTGATCAGGTCGAAAATCTTGTCCAGATAGTTACGGATATGTTGCTTCACGATCGCGATCAGTCTCGCGAGCTGAGTGAAGAGGAATTCTCGGAAGTTGGTGTCCGAGGCGCGAGCGGCGTAGAGCAGGCTTGGCGTCACACGGGATATGTACGGTACGCACTTGATGCCCAGCGACTCGAAAATGAAGGTCACCGCCTGGACTACGCTGGTGTGGTGTTGCTGAAGCGTCGGGTCGCGAAGGATCCTCATCAGAGTCGAGATTACGATGGCGGGGTAGTACTCATCGAGCACGGGCGAAGACATGTTGACTAGCATCTCGCTGGTGGTCATATCGAAATTGTTCTCATCTGCTTTGCTATCCGCGACAGGTACTAGACTGGAATCCGGCTGTCCATTGATCAGTCCTCTCGTCAATTTATGCTTGTAGGGATCTAACGCACCCAGAAGACCGAGCACGCGAATAGTTTCCCTTCTGTCTTTTGGTTGCTGCTCAGTTTTCAAAAAGTTCAAGAGCACATCCATGAGGCTCGGATACTCGGTGTAAGGAGTGACGACGTAACCTGTCGCGCTTATCAATTGCCCGAAAGCCCACAGGGCGACGCTTCTCTTGTCGGTGGCGCTGGCGTCCGACAACAGCTCCAAAAGGATTGACAAGATTTCAGGCAGACATTTTTTCAGGGCACTGTTGTCGCCATTGACATCGGCCAAATCTCCGATAGCCTTTAACACGCTGATCACGACACCAGGGTTGGCTTCTGATTCTTTCAGCTTAGGCACAAGAACATTGAGAATAGTTTCCATATACGGCCGAACGAGCCGCGGGGCATGCCTTATTAGATTGTCCAACATCTTGGCTGCTTGTTCCTTGTTTCGACTCATCCCAGAGTGTTCCAATTCGGTCAGAAACTGTATCAGGGTTTTCCTGAGCCCTGGCATGACGTAAGCCGGGTTGACTGTGCTCAGCCGACCTACGGAGCAAATGGCTAACTCGCGTATTTCTAAATGCTCATCATTCATGGCAATAAATAGGAAGCTTAAATTTTCGATTTGTGCCAAGTGAGAGTCAAAAATTTCGTTGAGTGATTCAAGCACCCAGTAGCGCACTTCGTAGTCTGGGTCAGTCACTGACACCACTAATAATTTCCCTACAACTTCGGCCGTCAGAATGGTGAGAGTTTTAGAAGGTGTCTTGATGGTCCTTACAGTAGCATCTGCTAAAAGTTTAGCTGCAGTTTTCACAGCTTCCAATCTTATCTCCTGCTGATCACTCTGTAGGAAGTGATCGGCGCATCGCCTCACAAACGTCAGCAAGCTGTGATTGCCTTCAAATTGAAATGTCCCAAGGGTTCTCAGAGCCAGAACAATGCTGGCTGTGTCTTGTGGTTCACTGATTAGACTCACATTACTCATTTGCTGCTCCAAACTTCTGGGCATACCTGGATGCAGGAACGGTTTATTCCTTAACACTAAAGAGAGCATATTAAGTAATCCTTCTGATATCTCTCCCCTGAGGACAGGCAGATTTTCGCTCAACTCTTTCAAGCAGATGGTCAAAGATGGGCTGAGCCCAGTGGCAAACATGGCATCCAGCAGCTCCCTGATATCATTTACTACTAGATCTTTGACAGCACTACCCAGCAAAGCAATGCAGGCGAAAATGGATGGATCAATGTACACTCTCTTTTTGCTCTGTGTATCTCTCACAGGCAATGCTTGTTTGATGACATCCATTATCCTGGGAATGTAGCTTCTGATTTCATTGTCGATGGCAGCTGCGACCAGGCCGATGGTGGTGAAGGCCATGTTGCGATCTCTCTCGCGGCTGCGCAACGAGGACAGCAGGTAGTTCATGGTGGAGCTGATGTATTTTTTCAAGAAGTATTCCTTGTTGAATGCAGCCAGCCTCGGGATTATGATGAGCAGAACTTGTGGCACCCCCTGGGCTTTTAACATCCGCTGCGCCATTACATCTGCAATAAATTTTTAAACTTTTAGCTTGGTAACAAACAGATAACATATAGTCAAATATCTTTACATAAAAATCTTACCATGGCAAATTTTTTCAAATTTGTCAATCAACAAAGTTCTGCACACAGTTGATTCATAAATAGAGACAGGGTAAGTGACATTTTCCGTTTTGTATCCATCACATAAATATCCCCTCTTTACAGATGGACTATGCAATTTTGTGCTTATAAAGATGATATCATCAGACATTGCAATATCCTTTTGTGTGTCCAGACTCTGCATGAGAGTTGAATATTTTTTCTCCCAAACAGCATTGGAACATCTGAGCAATTCATTCAAGATAAGCAGTCCCCCATGAACTCTGTCTTCTTTGGTGATGCCTTTTTCTTTGGTTGGTATTTCTTCAAAGGAGAGCATTGCTTCTTCATAGCACTGCATGTACCATTGGGGCTTTGCTGTGGATTGCTTGGCTGACTCCCTCTGTGTTGTTACTACAAAGCCAGCTCTTAGGGCTTTAGCTGCTGCTTCCCGGATTTGTGGCTTAGGGTCTTTCAATGCTACAAGTATGTGATCGAAAAAACCTGATACTTGTTGATAAAAGTAGGTAGGCATTGCTATAGCCATTTCCTTCAGAAGCAGTACTGCAGAGTGCCGTCTCCCTTCATTTCTCTCCTCGGAAAGCCATTCAAATGCTCTTTTGACCTCAAATTCTACATACTCGGCTCTCTTGACTCCTGACACTGTAGCCAACCTTCCAACAGTCTTAGCTGCTAGTTCCATTACACCCACATCAGACGAAGGCAGCAGATTCCGGAGGTAATTGGCAAATCTGGTTATGCGTGTTTTAGTTGTATCACAGTCGCCTCCAATAAGACACACTGAAAAATGTAAAATAAACAATTAGTCTTTCTGAAATGGCCACTAAAAAAACTCCTAGACCACTTAAAACCTTTTTTTTTTTAACTAGCCTGTGTTCGAAATATGTGAAGTAACTACTTAATGTGCATAAAAATGACATACTAAGCAAAGTACTTACAATTTTACATATTAAGGATACAGATAATGTTAGTCAAGGTGCAAGGGTCATTATTTAAATTTACAGTGTTGCGCAATAAAAATTATAACTAACAATAAGGATGTGTAACTTATTGCTCTCATTGGGAACTAAAATATTAAATTATAATATTTTGACAAAATGTATTTATTGTGTGTAGTCTGTGTGTTCTGTTGGATCTTTTTGATGTACTGATAAATTTAATATCAGGGGTAAATACGCACCTATGGCGAGCACCCCTCCTTTTTTTTCGTGCACATCGCTGCTAGAAACCATCTCGAAGATTTGATGATTGAACTCGTCCAGGAACTGCGTCAGCTCATCTTGAGGCACCTCACGGAGCTCCGTCTTCGCATAGTGATACAGCTCCCGTGCTGTTTTTATCTGCAAGTCTACATTGCGAGACTTCAGACCCGCAACGAACTGGACCACTTGGTTAGACATGGTTGTGCAGAGTATGAACGTGGTTACATCAAAAGATTAGTTCAGTCCATTATGTACATGCATCAATCCACTCCACTCCTGAGTTAATTTAACCCTGAATCAATGCTAAACAAAATAAAAATAAACTGGCAGAATATTTCGGCCGTGTTTTTGACACAGCGTTGACATGACAAGAAAAGCACCAACCAAAAGCCCGAGGGTAACCGTTTAAAAAAAAACGACTAGTGTTGCACCGGTATCGGTTATTTTATTATATTTATTCGTTCACTTGAGATCCGATTATCGATTGTTGATGCTGTCAGCTCATAGACTAGTAGAGAGTTTAGTCATAAAAGTCTATGGTTACATGGCCGATATTTCATTTCATTCATTTGTAGCTTCCTTTTCTGTCGCATAAATGATTATCTATATACGGGTGGTCGTCGTTGAAGATTTCCGTATAAATTGTTAAATGAAGGTGCTATATAAGCGTTGATTTTATGAAAAAGCTGTAGGTTATAAATTGTTAAATAATGATCTTACTCGAGATCAATAATAGAATTATAGAAGATACGCTAACAGTAAAATATAAAAATGCACTGGCGCGGTGAGTACGTTACGCTTAGAAAGTCGCTGTTTTTGTAATCGTGATGTGTTTTTTGTGCAGTGTTTGTGCGTGTGCGTAAATTTAGTATGAAATTGTGTTTCGGGCCGACTTTCTAACCGGGAGTTGACCGCTACTATAACCCCTTTTCGGGAGTAAGTTGTACTTGACAAGTGTCAAATTCCTGGGGTGGGCCCACGTTGGCCGCCGTATATCTGGATCAGTGGTATATAGAACA
The DNA here is from genome assembly GCA_932294345.1 of Pandemis cinnamomeana. Classification (NCBI taxonomy): domain Eukaryota; kingdom Metazoa; phylum Arthropoda; class Insecta; order Lepidoptera; family Tortricidae; genus Pandemis; species Pandemis cinnamomeana. The sequence goes on along the minus strand of OW028715.1, from coordinate 4,587,693 downwards.
ATACTGAAATATTCTGGTCCTGAAGTGAAGTAATCCGGCGCGCCGTCACCGCCTATCGCTGCGTGGATGAGTCATTCTCTTGGTACCTACCTACTGGCGGCGCGCGGATATGATCATCAAGTGTTTTGGATGCCACTGAACCCGTAGTAAACAATGCATTGCACTCGATATTAGAGACTGATATGCTTACTCGCCACATTGCGTTGACTTATCTGCCTTACAGGATGTGGCCCTGACCAACTTTAATTTAATTTTAATTAATTTTATTTCAGCTTAAAGCCGGAATCTATAGATGTAACGGTCGCAGATTTTGATGGAGTGCTTTTTCATATATCCAATGTAAATGGAGACAAAACCAAAGTTAGGGTATGTGTATCATAACAATATTAATTTAGACACCAATTGAAATCTGATTTGATTCACAATTACATTTGGTTGTACATTGTGACCTATACTGGTTTCTGGACATGATAAGGTCCTCAGTTTACATTCAAAAGGTATTTTAAATTTGTTGGATTTCAGCTACCATGTCAGCACAAAATCTATCATCATTGTATTAATAGTTCTATGTGAACTGTATTTACCCTGAATAAAAAGTAGTATAAGCTCACCCTGAACATCCTAACCTGCTTGCCAAGTTTTATCAAAATAGGTTCAGTGGTTTTGCTGAATTCACATTTACTATAATGAGCTATGAATTTGTTTGAACTGCAGGTTTCAGATTTGTTAAACAAATAATAAACTAATAGACAATATAAAAGGATTGAAATCATTCATATAAAAAAAATTATAAAAATATTTTGAACCTTTCTTCCAGCCAAATTTAATATTACTTTAATAATAGAACTGATGAATTGTTTATTAATGTTCTCAGGTTAGTATATCACTGAAGTTCTACAAGCAGTTAGAGGAACACGGGGCAGATGAACTCCTGAAAAGAGTCTATGGTCCTCTTCTCACTGAGCCCGAGTCAGGTATGAAATGTGATTAAGATAGTTTTATACTAACAAAGGATACTTATGTACTTTTCTGATCAACTAGGTTCTTTTTGGCATGCACTTTATACATAAAATAAGTTATGTAGTTATTAGGAATGCACCTTATCCTGGAGTAGAACCCACCAGTAAATTGAATATAAATGTAAATATCTTGGGTCATAACTTTATTAAAATGTCTGATCATTTCTGAGTTTGCAATGGTGCCCCAATTTGTTTCAAAGATTGTTCACATAATTATGAACCAATCACACCCATGTCTAGTTAGTTCTCTAACATAAGTATCTATCCGCTTTTTTATGTGGCTTATTTTAGTGTGGAAAAGTAAAGGATGCTTATGGTTGTTAGTCCCCTAAACATACTAATGATTATTAAACAAAAGCTACACACCTTTTACTTTTATCAATGAAAATGTGTATGGAGTGTGGTGTGTGTAGTATCAATGGAGCTATAAATAAAATAAAAAATTGAATGAATTGAAAATGAGCATGTGAACTAGTTTTTACAGCAGCATTATCACACTTTGTATTTCTTCTCTGCATTACATCCTATTTGTTCCTGTGGAAGCCACTATTCCATTTTAGAATAATTTTCCTTATATCCAATTAGGAACTAAGGATAAATCTGAAATGTATTAAATAATTGAAACTGAAATAAATAGCTACATAATATTGTATGTATCCTGTTTGTGAATCATGCAAGTGCACAAATAATAATGTGATTAATATAAAATTGTGAAAAAATATTGTATTTATTCAGTAAAGGCGCTGTTGATAAGATTAAACTTATTGTTGCTTATAGACATTAACATTGATAAGATTAATAACATATCAGTTAGTTTTGGTTATTTCTTATCACATTTCCATTTGTATGCTGGTAAAAATTTGCTCATAAATAGCTAGCTCATCCATTCAGAGGAATTCATTTATTTACTCATTTATATATATTTATTTACCCTTTTATTAAATCACTTGTAATAACTAAATATGTACTCACAATGCAATCAAATTTTAGAAATCAAATTATTTGTGTTAATGCAACACTCGTGATAACTTTCAGCAAAACCAGCATTCTGTTAATAAATAAGTACCTAAAACCAATTTAACTAATTTAACTTTAAAAAATAAAATTAAAAAAATTAGAATCTCATTTCAATCGCCTAACACTTGAATTGACAAAAATTTTCTTGGTCTAGCTACAGAACTGAACACTAGACGAAAACATGCATCAAGGTCATCTTTTATTCGCCCATTGTGAACTTTAATTACTTAATTCGTCACAAGACATCATTAATTAAAACTATTAACTTATTGTGTTTATGTGATGAAGCGAAAATTTATTACCTACTTAATTGGCTAATTCCATTAATCGATCCTGCATGCTGTTGGCGCGGTTTGCTCGTCTTGCCTTTACGGGGCGAGGCCAGCAGCGCGGCACCCCTCAACATTCGTCAAGTATTTACGCCTATTCTGTGACTTGTTGTCCTATAGCTATAGGACTGGCGTAAAATGGACCTAGATATTTATTATACGTCTAATTAGGAAAGGTAAATTAACGCTATTAGGTAGTAAATTTTCGAATCGGTATTCATTTGATTAGGACAGAGTACTTTATATCTTACTCAGGAAAAGGCCTAGGTTTGTTCTGATAAAACGTGGCAATAAATGGCTTGGCATTGAATTTTATGTCTATTAAATGTGCAAATGTTTGCGCTTAGTAGGTTCTGCAACCGGAATTTGCGCTTTGTAGCTAGAGGAGGCATCTAGCGAACATTTAGAGCTGCCTTATGTTTAATTGTTGGTATTTTGGCCCACATCTAAGTTGAAAATACATTTATATATGGATCCAATACTCTGGAGTGATTTTTGCATTACATTACATGTGGGTAATCAACATAAAGCGATTTAAAAGGCAGTTAAAATATACAGGATGTTTGGTAGCTAGGTGCAAAGCTTTAAGGGGGTGATAGCCGAGGTATTTTTGTACATTTTTAGCCATATATGTCTTAGCCGAAATTTGTTTTTTTATTTGAAATTGAAAATTTAGAAAATTTAGGGACATACCCAGAATTTGATTCATAAACACTCAAAAGCCTCGACAGCAGTTTGACTTGATTTTCTATGCTATTGGGCATTGTAAAAAACGGTATGTTTTATTTTCTTAACTTCGATTCTGTCAAATCCCTGACCAATTCTGCTGTACTTGTTGGAAGAGAAATCTTGAACAGCTTTTATCACTTTGTCCAGGTTACAATGTCTCCGTCCTCTTGGACCTGGAGAGCATCCCGGACGACTGGGAGGAGACGGTGAAGAAGGTGGGCCTGCTGAAGCGGAACTGCTTCGCGTCCGTGTTCGAGCGCTACTTCCGCCTGCAGGAGGACGGCGACGTGGCCCAGAAGAGAGCCGTCATCAACTACCGGCAGGATGAGACTCTGTAACTACCGTTTTCTGTTTATTCGACCTACTGAAACGAGTTTCTTTGATTAGCTCTTTCTATGCAATTTCAGAAATAAAAAGAATCTTATGTGTCATTACTATCTGTGTGCTAAATTTTATCAAAATCCGTACAGGATTCTTTTTTTTTTTTTTTCGTGCAAGTATAACAAATATTTATAGATTGATACATTTACAAAGATTTAACTTCAACAGGTACCTAGTTATATTCATCATCATATCATTAGATCATTTTGGATCCTAACTTGACATTTTATATGAATTATGATGAAATTTTTATATGGAATATATATTTTTTTAATGTGGTGAAAAATTATAGGTCTCATAGACGCATCTGTTTTGCGAGCCACATAGAATAGCGACATTGTTCTAGCTAGATTATGAAATACCTTGCTCTTACCGACGCTGCCACGCAATTAGCTAGTAGAACAGCATTGCTAGCGTTTGATTTTATAGCGGTCGGTTCCATACTTACTGCATACAAAATTACTTAGTTCCCGACTTAAATTAGAAAACTCACTGTACTAAAGCATGTCGCTTGTGTCAGGTACGTCGAGGCGCAAGAGGACCGCGTGACGGTGGTGTTCTCGACGGTGTTCCGGCACGAGGACGACATGGTGATCGGGAAAGTGTTCATGCAGGAGCTCAAAGAGGGACGGAGAGCCTCGCACACCGCACCACAGGTACACAACATTTTTTGCTACTAGGAAAGCAAACGAGTGAGCAACTTTTGACGACAGGATTGGTTTAAGTAGCAGCGGCGTGGGGATCTAACAGTTCGATTCCCACAAGTTTTATCCGTTGCCTAGTACCAATAGTACAAACGCTTAGTATGTGACTACATGGATATGTAAGCTGCTCTGGGACATGTCTCTTGTGCCTATAACTTTCTTGAGGATTTTTTGGGTACTCTTTGATTTTGGTCACATGACATATTTTTGGGGCAAGCTTCCTTTGCGAAGAAAATAGGCTGAATCAACCAACACCACCCAACCACATTAGTTGAAATCCAAATCTTGCCCCACTATCCTTGTTACATGATAAAGTGTGTTGTTGATTTTGCATGATGTCTGTATTTCAATCTTGACTAGTAACTTTGACCTTTATTGTTTTCTTTCCAGGTCCTATTTTCACACAAGGAACCACCACTAGAACTCATGGACACAGAGGCGAAAGTAGGAGACAATATCAGTTACGTAACATTTGGTGAGTGCTTATCGTTATCACGTCTTACTGTTGTTAACCTGAGAATAAAATAATCCTTGTTACTCAATAAAATCATAAAATCATTTCATATCCATCCATCCATATTATAATGTAAATGAGGGTTTGTGTAGAATTGCATTCACAGTTCATTTGTTTTGTGCAGCAGACCGCAGTTAGCCGACTCGATCTACTTACGGTGTGCAATGCCTAGCCTGACCATATCAATGATTTATTCAACAAACTGATAGAAACATAACTTTGAAATTTTTATAACTTACTGTCCTTTGGGCTTGGGACAAATGTCAAAATTTCACATGTAGTGTCAAATTCGAAGACCACCATTTGCTCTTAAGGGCGTTTTGACACTATTCAATCCAATATAAGCACAAGTAAAATGTATGAAATTTATCGGATCTGATGTTTAATATCGGATCGGAGTATCTGAAAAGCAGGTACATAATTCGTACACTTTAACTGTCTCGAAAACTGTTTAACAGGTGTAAAGATTCGTACATAAAGTTGCATAAAAAAACTACGCAATAAAAAAAACGAGTCTAGTTAGCCCTTAAATAATGTTGTTGATGTTGTGCAGTGCTGTTCCCTCGGCACACGACGGGCGCGGCGCGCGACAACACGATCGACTTGCTGCACATGTTCCGCGACTACCTGCACTACCACATCAAGTGCAGCAAGGTGTACGTGCACTCGCGCATGCGCGCCAAGGCCGGCGACCTGCTCAAGGTGCTCAACCGCGCTCGCCCGCAACCGAGGAACCCCGCTGAGCGGAAGACCATCACGTGAGTACAGCTTTTTTTTTTTAGGACTGTGCAGTGATTGACCCCTATCACACTTGATGGAAAGTGTAGATTAGCGCTTGAATATCGGGCTGTTTTTCAATACCGGTATCGGTTACGGTATTAGGCAATTCAATACCGGTATTCGAGGCTTACTCAAGACCTTACCTGAAACCTTTGAATAGATTTGCGATTGTGATTACGAGCACTCGTGCTGGATTGTACATAAAGTTTTAGTGTAATTTTTGTTTGTTTCAGGGGGAGAACATTCATAAGGCGAGACTGAGTGTTGCGGCCTGGCGGATCGTAGGCGCCGCCGCCCGCCGCCCCGCGTAGCCTTATTTATTCCCCTACCGGCGGACCCTACCCAGCGGACGCGGAACCATGACGAAGGGACTCCGACAATGTGCGTATTTCTTAATTTTAATATCTATGCCATAACAAACTTTACATATTCTTTGGTATCTGTTTATCGTAGTCGAGTGCCACTCGGTCACAAATTTGCTTACGAATGTTTAATTAATCAAACAGAATGCCAAATATTTACAAAAAATGCTCAATATTGTACCGACTGTCGACGATGTTTACAAACGAAAGGATGAAATGTGCACATTGTTTTTATAAATATTTATTGTCAACTCTTCATGCCTAGCGTAAAGTCAATAAATAATGTTGCTGTAGTACTTGTTGATTACAAAATTATGCTTTATTATATGAGAGTTCTATTTATGGCGACGGCCCTGCGGCCCTTCTCGTAGCTTACGTAATTTTGTTGATATAAGTAATCCGATTACCAATCCTCATGTAGGGTATAATGTAATATAAACTTAGTCTATTGTTGTTTCGGTTAACAAAGATGTAAAAATGTATATCTCCGGATGATCGAGGCAGGTAACATGCACAAACTCGTACGAATTACTCACTATTAATTTTATAATGATACCCTTGTCTAGTTTGATAATGCTGTCTTCGCAATATACGAACAATAATTATTTAAATAAAGTTACTCTCTTACGTTGTTAGGTAGGCCCGATTCAATTATAATCTAAGTGAAAGTGTATAGTATTGCCAATAGATGGTTCCTCCGCCGGCGCTCGCGGAGGCCTGGCTCGTGGAGCTCTGGTTTCGGTTCGGTAGAGTCGCTAGGTTAGATCGCGGTACGCTGTATCCAACATTTAAATGCAACACCAACTCCTATTCCAACTTTGCATTTAATGAACAGGAAACATTTCTTATCAAAAATTATTTTATAAAAATTATAAGTATTCTTTGACTTTAGTATAGTTCATGAGAAATAGAAAAACGGCACAAGTATTGTGTTAGACCACTTTTGCACCAAGTGAATTGCTCAAAATGAACACCAAGGAGCTGTAGCATTAGTGATGATTTCAGATGTAACGTTTAGCCATTATTTATGAAACTAATGCATTTTAAAAAGTCATCCTTCGGTAATTAAGTTACGTCTCGCTGTTTACTCTGTCATGTTGTAAATCTGAACCTTTAGTGGACTCCGTTAGGCGCGCTCAGGGAGCCACCTAATGCAACGCAATAATATAGTTATTCGGTGGCGTAGATATTCAGATTTGCAATAGCACCTTGGTTTGGAGCGAGTGCAGTGTGTAGGCGGAATGAAGTACGTAATGTAAGAAGAGATTGTGGCAAAATACCGAGTCATGGACTGAGAGTTATTTAGGATACGAGGATCATAAATGGTTGGTTTGAAAGTCGATGGGGTTAAAATAATGTAAAACACTAAGTCATAATTAAATTGCATGGGTTGAATATGATAATGTGACATGAAATATTAACAATTGACAGATTCTAAAAGATAATACGGCAAGTAGTCGAGTATGAATGGAATGTAATACATTAAAGCGTGTAGACACAATTTAACTAAAAGAATTGTAGCTAACTTGAATTATATGTAATTTTCTTTGCGAGATGTATTATTTATGTATTATAAATGTAAGTTAAATGTTGCTTTAAAGTTATAGCTTACAATTTGATCATTGTTTCTTTTTCTGTCAGTTTTACCGCCAGATTATGTAAACTGCAGACTATGGAAGTTATTTGTGAATATGTAATTATTCTTGTGATTTAAAATCCGTTTATACTGTATTTTTATTTTCTAGATTAAAGAAAACATCTTACTGCAATTATTTACTTTTTTTAATTTTACTTAAGATCTAATAAATAATTATCAGACAGTAAAGTTCATACTTTTGTCCTGCCCTCATGTAACTAAGGAATAAATCATGATGTCACTAAAAACCATGCATTGATTAATCTTTACTCACACATACTCCGTCTAACACATTGAGTGCTACTCCATGTTGCCGTCACATTCATCTAGTGGGAGCTTCACCGATAGTGGAAATGGCGACCAACTTATAACTTGAAACAATACAAAGTATCATATATGATAAATATGATAATACTATGCCCCACTACTTATGGTCATAGCAGTCAACGTGTTAGACTGCATTCAAATGCAATGGTTTCCTTTGAAACTCTACTGTAGCGACTTATACCGCGCGTATTGAACGAATCTAAACATTCAATCCTTGATGAGAAAACGCTGTAGGTGACAATAGTCTGACGTCGTTACGATTTTGAAAAACTTTAATAGATTCTTTAAATACACGCGTCAACTAGAGGTATAAGTCGCTAAATCATAGGAGCTTTGAATAATCTACATTTTATTTATTATCAATTTGATTCTACATTTTCTACTGCGTGGGCTCTATCTATCTACATATACACTAATAAAGCCGATAATAATTAATGGTATTTTACTTTAAGTTTAGTAGAATATTCTTCATGCATTATACATTTCAAACTGTTGAATACGTGCTAGGGGTCGTACGCGCGTCGTTTTTTCGCTCATAGAATACAGTGCGCGTGCTAGACTTTCTGTTTCTTTCTACACTCACGAGCAAAAATAACAGATCAATTTCCATGGAAGGTTCCATACAAAGTGACACTTTATTTGTGATCGTCAGTATAATACTGTAGAGTAGACAGTCACGGTCCAGCATGTTCAGCTGGGAACTCAATCTTATCTCGAATAAAGCGTAGCCATGGGAAGTCTTATTTGCCTCGACATATAAATGGCTTGGTTATTATATAATTATAAGTCCTCAAGCGTGCCACACAAGGATTGGCTTGGACTGAAAGCTGCGCCTGTCCGTGTGTAACCCGCTTGAAATTCAGTCATGCTAGAAGAATTTCCGACCATGACTCCTCACTATTTACCTCCATAGCTTGTTCTCGAGCTCTCACAAACACTTTTATACACACGCAAGCCTGTCTACGATAGCGAGATGATAATGACGGGTCATTGCATGGAATATTTCTTGTTCGCTGACCGACTTTTAGCTTGCAATTAGGTATAGGTCTTAAAAATCCATTTTGTTATTGGAAGGCGTGGGTGAAGGCTCTGTCGGCGACTTAGCTCCCAACTTTGAGAGGTGGCTCACTTTGGTGGCGAACTTCACGAAGCTCACCCCGGACACCTGCGGCTCGGGTTTCTGACCGCTTTCTTGGAAAGGCGCTTCCAGGGAGCCTGCGATAACAGTTAAAATTCTGAGCCTGCGTGCGGCAATAGTGTTCATTCGAAATCATCGTTACGTATGCTGCTGCTATTTTGCCATTAATCCCCAATATTGCCTATTGTAATACTAGTTTAGGGTCAATTTATCTGGTTTCGCAAAAAAAAAAAAACGGATTTTTTTATCCTGTCATCCGTAAATCGGTTTAGGCAATACAATACAATACACATACTCTTTATACACCACAAATCAGTGCAAAACAATACAGATATAAAGAACAAGGCAATGTTGGGTTCAGGTGGTAAAGTTGCAACAGTTTAGATTATATTATAAGTAGTTCGCTATTTCTTCTAACCCAGGCAGACCATGTGTAGACTGTAGAAACTAATAAATAAAACAATTTACATTAATTTTCAATAAATTGTGGACTGTAGATCCATAGGTCACTGGTTCAAATCCGGTTCGAAGGACCAAAAATTGTAGACTGTAGAAACTAATAAATAAAACAATTCAAATTATAGTAAAAATTCAACACGCAGCGCTGACCAGAGCAATGTCACGACTCTCTTTTGCTTTTTGTTTTCTTCTAAGCGCTGCGTGCAATTGACTTTATTTGTGGCCAGTGCCAAATGTAATGTTTTAATAATAAAGGTAGCTGTCTAAATAGGTGCGTCGCCTACACCATGGTTACGCAGCTGCACTATTGAAAACTAAGTACTGAGTCGGTAAGTTAAAACGTTCACTGTGTACAAAGTGTAAATGTGTATAAATAAATATCGACTTACTCTGTTGCGGCGACATGATTGAGCTCTGTTGTGACCCGTTATTTTCCTCCATGGATTTAGTTTTCTCGTGCAGCAGTTCCAGAGCTAGCGTGCAATAAAGTACAAGTCTAAAAACAACGGTAAGAAATCTTAATTTAATATTTTATCTTATCTAGAGGGGCTTAACAAATAACAAGGCTGATACCAGTCAGTGCTAAGATGACAAGATAGCACTTGGGATTATTTGAACGGCCGCTTTCTTAGTATCCGCTAGAATACCTACAAGAGATGCAAGTTTTAATGATACATTATTTTATTACTTTTCAATTTGTATTGAGATGATAACACATTAGAAAAGAGAAATGAAATTGAAGCTGGAAATTGAATTCAGTCAAAAGAATTAAAGGGCTCAAATCGAAATACGAAGTTCGTATCATACCATCCCTCTCACTTTCGCATAAACGTAAGCGCGAGCGGGACGGTTCGATACGAAATTATAATTTCTATTTTTGAAATATAAGGCCAATACATCATCCTGCCATCGTAATATTGGTAATTGGTGTAAGTGAAAATAATAAAATAAAATAACACCGGAGAGAAAAAAAAAATGCTATGGATTTGGGGGCCATTCATCTTATCTTATATTCAAGTATTACGTAAGCAGATTTTTTACAATTATTTACCCCTCCTCCCTCTTGTCAGCAAAAGTAAGCAAACCTCTTACCCCCCCCTAACTACCATGCTTACGTAATCATTGGTACCTATATGCATTTTTCTTTTAATGGATTCTGTTTTTTATTTATTCGTGAGCAAGTTCGAATCGAAACTGCTGACGTAATCACCAGATCGACCCCCCCACCCACCATGGCATCAAAAATAAGCAAAGACTCCCCGCCCCCCCTCAAGCGCTTACGTAATACTTGAATGCCCCCTTGGCAGTATTATAGTAATCTTTCGAAAACAACGAATGGTTTACCGATGCGCGTGGGCGCTGAGAAACGACGCAGTCAGAATAAACTACAAAAATATTCCTTTTATTGACACTTTAGTTAGCAGATCGTACCGTCCCCAAGCGACATGGTGTCCATGCGCGCGTCCTGAATACTCTCCAGCCGCTGTCGAAACTTGGTGGTGATCTTGCGCCGCTGGTAGTCCGCCTCGATCTGCTGCTTTGTGCGCGGGATGCGGAACCGGAAGCAGCAGCACACCATCACGACTGACGAATAAGCCCATAAGTTAAGACTTGTAAGAAAAATCCGGCAAGTCGCACTACGTATCCATTGAGGCACTGGGTCACAGTATATATATAAGCTAAAGCAGTAAGGAACCTACGAACAAGTCGGTTGAAACGAAACACGCACACAGGCGCGCGCTTTACACGGCCCCTAAGGCAGGGTTTCTTAAACTTTTTGCAGTCACGGACCACTTTCACAATTTAAACAACTTCACGGACCCCTCTCAAAAAATATTTTAGGGAAATAATAAAAAACCTTATTTAAATAAAAAAAAAATCTTTTATTGCTAGTTTCGCTTATATGATGCGTCTCGTCAAGTTTACGACACAATTTCCTAATAAATATGATTACATTTAACTGACCTAACTGCGGACCCCTGATAGACATGCCACGGACCCCTAAGGGGTCCGTGGACCACACTTTAAGAAACCCTGCCCTAAGGGGACCTCGTCCACTCCGCTCAGGCTCACGTCCGCTTAGGGGCTGTGTAAAGCGCGCGCCTGTGTGCGTGTTTCGTTTCAACCGATTTGTTCGTAGGTTCCTTACTGCTTTAGCTTATATATATACTGTGACTGGGTTGACGACTTCTGAACCTTTCGCGTCATGGGCAGGCAATGCAATGGAACTTTCAGGTTTTTTCTTGCAAGGATTCACACAACTGGGTAAAAGCAACGCGTGTCCACTGCCGCAACATCTGCGTTACCAAAAGCGACAAATATTTCCGTGAATTAACCTTTTCGACGCTAACGACCTATACAACGTCCATTACTTCAATGCAAAAGCAAACTTCGTTCAATTAGATTTAGGTTCAATTTAAGGCATCGCAATAAAGAAGTCTGGCGTATGGATGACGTCTCTTGTATTTGACATGGCGGCGAAAAGGTTAAAAGCAATTAGACTGAAAATAAGGTGTATACTTGAAGTGAAGGCGCATACATAATAACAATTCGGATACGTATAAAAATTATTAATTATTTTTTACTAGCTGTTGGCCGCGACTTCGTCTGCAAAGAATTCGTTTATCGCTATCCCGCGGGAACTGCGCAATTTACTGAGATAAAAAGCAGCCTATGTGTTATTCCAAACTATAGTCTACCTAACGTTCCAAATTTCACCCAGATCCGTTCAGCCGTTCTGGCGTGAAAGAGTAACAAACGTCCATACATCCTCACAAATTAGGATTATAGTTCATCCAATCATTTATTTTCTCGATGACAGCTCCCGTAGAATGTAACTGCGCTTTTTACGCAAAAATTAACTTTTAAATGCGAGGTATAAAAAATATGACAACTGCCTAATTTTGTTCCTTGATCTCATATAATATTCATCTAAGACAAATTGAGTCCATATATGCAGTGATATTTTTTTAAAGTGCGATAAACAATAAACGTTTTCATAAAGTTACATTCTATGGGATTACAATTACAATGATTAATCCCAAAAAATCGTAAAAAGCGCAGTTACATTCTACGGGAGCTGTCATCGAGAAAATAAATGATTGGATGAACTATAGTAGAATTTTCTTCTCAGAGTCTACCTTTGGTACGCAGCTGCGGAGAAGTAGCAAGCTACTTAGTATTTGTTCATGGACATACTCGTATGCGTCGATTTTGGTTAGAAAGCTTCCCAGCCTTACCAATTTCAGAAAGCTAATGTTAGTCTGACAGTCCCACAGTTAATCAACATTCACTTTCGTGACTGTACAGTCAAGGGCATAAATATATGTAGGTTACCAAGACGTCAAAAACATCTATACACCTTTATGCCACAAACAAGAAGGCCGGTGATACATATTTGACATGATGGCTGTATCGATATTTATGCCGTCGACTGTACTTAGTATATTCGGTGTACAACTCTGTTTACATTAAAAACTCGACGAGAATCTACGCCGGTTGGCTTCGTATTACCCAGGCATTGCAATTCGAATTGTCACTTGTCACCGACAATTGAAGCTAGTAGATGATAAACTATTTAGATCAATTCTGCTATGTTATGATATCTACAGTCCGTGAGCTCTTAGAATGCCGTTCGGGATTGTCTTGCTGTCTCGCTCACTCTTATGGGTTGATCATTGAATCGGCCGATGGTACCCGAAACCCGAATGTAGTTGGTAAGTAACGTACAGTAAGGGAAATGTATTCACGACATAGGCAAACTCGAGTAATATTGTCACCGTAATGCGATAAGGTTCTACAGTGGTACGTGAACAGAACACATATCCCTTACTGTACCTAAGTAGGTACCCAATACCCATGTAGGTGAATGCAAAGGTATACGTTCAATACCCGCACGCTGGTAATGGAGCGAATAAAAATGTTTGTAATTAGGCACTACTGCCCGGCGCGGCGGCGTGTGGGTTTAGGCGGCTGTTCTGCACGAGCTTATCCAATCAGATTTTAATCTGCGCCGTGGTTTTACGTATAATTTATTTAATTAATTCATTAAAAAAACTAAGAGTGAAGACTTTGGTTACGTACTATTTTATGGGCACGTTAAATCAACAGGTTTGACAAAGTTTATTTAGTAGGTACTTTTTTTTTTGTAATATTTTATGTTCAATATAAGGTAATTTAACAAATTTATCATTACACATAAACGATCACGTATAAAAAGTCGAGTGATGTTAAGGTAATTTAATTCATTATGGAAATAGGTCTATTCGTAACATTTCCGAACTTTAAAATATTTAGGTACATCGGTATGTAGGTATAATGATGTATTGAAAAAAAACTGTTGATTCAAACTTACTTAAAGCGGTGACCACGGCTATACAAATAAACACAATCTGCCACAGCCTCAAATCTCCAGAAATTTTCGTTTCGAGCCATTCTGGCTCCTCCAGGTTTTTTATGCCATCCATAACCGAGTCCATTGTAATGCAATGTTTTTAATTGATTAAAAAACAAATGGGACTGCGGTCATCTACACGTCCGCTAAACGGTTGACTCGGAATAAAAACTAATTGTCTCTATTCCTAGGAGTGGTTTAGCCACACCTTGTATTACGCTATCAACCCCCGGCACTCCTGTAAATTAGTTTTGGCTCAACACATAGATCAGTTGTAACGTTTGTTTTGATTAAAAGACATTCAATTGTTCTTCTAAGCTTGGCGTGCATTTGTTTAAGTTTAGTGTTTTATTTTAACCACAATAATAAAAACAATTAGGTGAACGACCCAGTTTAAAAAATCCCGCTCTACAACGTTGGGTCCGTGAGCGAGCAGTGTTGCTATTTATGAATTTGGTTCGTTTGATGTAATTTTAGGTATAGTTTTGTTTGAAGATTATAAGTGCAACTTAGTTATTACTTAAATCTTATTGTCTTAAGTGTTATTTTAAGTAAATTATATGAATAAACACGGCCTAAACTCTTGTTATTAAATGAATTCAAGTTCTCGTTATCGGTTTCAGCACAAAAATAATAGCACGCGCTGTACAACAGCGATTGAAAAATTAAGGAAATTGTTACAGTTACATCGACAGAATGGATGTTTATTAATTTTGCCTAAATCGTTCCAAATTTTAGAACAAGTAGTGGCCAGGGCTAATAAAAATTATAGAATTTTACTAGAATTTATGAATGAAACTCGTATTGGACTGCTGATATTTTTTGTACTGGCAACTCTTGAATCATGTTTCTCTTTCGTTTAACGACTATTTCACCTTCCCGCAGAAAATAGGGTGTCGAATCTGTCCTATAACCTCCGCTATATTTATTACTATTTAAAGATCGAAGATGAATCTTTTATGATAATTGTGGGTCAATTCGTTTAAAAGTTGTTCTAAGTGATGTTGTGTAAGATCGTTTACGTTCTTGCGGTCATTCTGTAGCGTTTGTAAAAATTAAACATGGCCTCGAACCGAGGACTTCAGATCGGATCCGCGTGGTTTCAACGGAAGCTGAACTTGAGGCCGCAGCACCGGGGCGTGCACCTCGTAACCGAGGAGATCCTCAAGCAGGTGCCCGAGCTGTCGCTGTTCGCGATCGGCCTCTGCCACATCCAGAGTGAGTACCAGTCTACGCTAGGACATCGCTGACTTCTACTTTGCTGCACCCCCTCCCACTTGTCAAATTGCCCTACATTTTCCTCGCGCTATTTTCTAATTGTGATGTGAATCTTAAAACTTGCGACAATGTGGACACGAGTGATCGGGTGGCGATATTACTACGATAGTGCGTGAAGTGTCAAAAAACGTAAGGGTGTTAAACCGGCTGACGGGAGGGCACGTTGTTTTCAGTTATGCACACTTCGGCGAGCCTCGCGCTTAACGAAAGCTGGGATCCAGACGTACGGGACGACATGGAAATGATGCTGAACAAGATCGTGCCCGAGGGCCTGCCCTACCGCCACTCCTGCGAAGGGCCCGACGACATGGTAATTAAAAGCAAATACAGCTGAACACAAACACATCGAAATCTACGATAAAAATCAAATTTGGAACACCTAGTATAATATAAACATTTTGTTCTGGTCCTGTAGAATGAATTTTTATGAGTTGTCAAGTGTTTGTTTATGCAATTTTAATTGGCGCTCATTTGTTAATTTTATTAGTATCTTCATGTCATGTGTCTCTTCAAGGCTCTGCTTCAAGGTGAAATAATGAAAATTGACAATTATGAATATCTAAATCTTAAAGTTAAGTATATGCTTATGTGAAATGGAATTGACTTCAAGTCAATGCCATAGACAGGTCACTTTTGCTAATATCTTATCAGTTAACCTTGAATATAAATAAAGTTCTACTGATTAAATATCCACAATCCTTCTAATAAATATTTCTAATATTTGAGAGAAAAACAGGTAAGAGAAATTAAAAAAAATTGACACTTCAGTAACAGTAAATGTCAATCATCTGATAAGAACTTTTTTTTACGGTTATAAAACAAAACAATAATAATATTGAGGTTGGGCTGTTTCATCTCTTGATCTATGTTTTACTGCCTCTTTTATGACCATTAAGTGTGATGATTTCTGTGATATGTAAATCTTGAGAATTCAGGATTTTAACAGAAAGTGAGCCCTTACAGTCTATTCTAATCTTTAAGACAAGGCTGAAACTTCAAATTTTTTCAGTCTATTAACATGCAATTTACATTATTCACAAATCATAGTTATATGTATTTTACTAGTAGGTATGTTTGTTTGGGTAAAATCTTGCAAATCATGGTCCACTTTTAGTGGTGACATTAATTTGAAATGTGTTGCACATACATTTGTACAATGGATGACCATTTAACAAAAAGTACAGTCAGCAAAAAAGTTTCTATTAAAAGTGAAAGCTAGTAATGTGTGTGGAGACAACATAAAATACATAAATAATGTAATTCATACATGTGTTAATAAATACATGTGTTTCACTAAATATGAGAACACGCAGCCATCATTTAACCTGGTACTAAAATTACACAATTGTGACCAATATACCATAAACTGTGCTTGCACAGGAATTGAAAAGGTGGCTTCTATAAAGTACTTAGGAATAATTTTGGATTATAGGTTATCCTGGCATGACCATATTGAACATTTGAATGGGCGTATAAGAAAACTAATGTGGATATTTAAGATTTTAAAACATATTGCATCCAATGTACTTCTAAAGCAACTGTATATCGCATTGGCTCAATCCATAATGACATACTGTATACCTATTTGGGGAGGCGCAAATAAAACTAAATTCCTTGAGGTAGAGAGGGCACAGAGATGTCTGCTTAAAGTTACTTTTAACAAACCTTACAGATATCCTACAGTGGAACTGTACAAAGAGTGTGATTTGCTTTCGATGCGTAAATTGTATATTGTACTTAGTATATTAAGGTTGCACCATACTTTGAGCTATGTACCGCAAACTGTTACACGGAGAAGAAAAGCCAAAGTCGTTCCTATTCCAGTACATAAATCCAAATTTGCTAGGAAACAATTTACTGTACAATCCGCTTACTTGTATAACTCTGTTGATGACTATCTGAACATTTACCCTCTCCAGCTGTACAACTGTAGATGCGTAATTACTGGATGGATACTGAACTTAAACTACGAAGAAACTGAGGGGCTGTTGTGTTGAACTGGAGAGAATGTATTACGATGGGATGAACATTTGCATGTATGCACACGCACAGAAACATACACAAACAGGCACACTCATGCACACACACACACACACACACACGCACACACACACACATAGTTAAGTTAGTGATAGAATTGGGTTAGGTTCTGCTTGGTTTTTGTTAACCGTCAAGTTAAGAAAGAGCGGAACTTTCCGATACAAGCATTTCTCATGCTTAAAGGAAGGTTCCAACCTGTATTACTGTAAACCATAAATGTAAAAAACCAAATAAACATTTTTGATTTTTTTTTTTTTTTTTTTTTTTCATAGTTTGAGTGCTTGTATTTACATCACGTTTGGCCTATAATCTATTGACCATTTCCATTTTATCTACATATGTGATAGAATGTTTTTGACAAATATCATTTTTTCCTGCAGCCAGCACATGTGAAAGCTTGCTTCCTCGGTTCCTCACTGACAATCCCAATCACAGATGGAAAACTAAACCTCGGAACGTGGCAGGGAGTGTGGCTTTGTGAGCATCGGAATCACGCTGGTAGCCGGAAGGTGAGATTACCATCTCTTTAGAGCCTTTTCGTTAATTTTGTAACTGTGTATTTTAATTTTTTGTGATAAAAACAGCACTAGTGACTGGTGGTTAACAGTGTAGTGTTTTATGGTGGATAATTAAGTTAAATTCCTTTCAAGTTTAGTGAAACTACAGACCACAGAGTACCTATAAACATCTCATTTTCAATTTATCTAGGGGTCAATTGTTTCAATCATTTGTGTGAAAATGGTGTAAATGTGTGAATTGCTTCGAAATATGAACTCTGTTAAAAATTGGAACTAACTGTGGAAATAAACGAGCGCTTTAACTTCCTCTCACTACAGTCGCTTTTCAAGTTCAATCTCAATATTTTCTCAGTTATGATTTGTAATAAGCTACGTGCAATGCAGTGAACTCGGTGTCTGCGCAGGTGGTGGTGACGCTGTCGGGCTGCCCGCGCGACTCGCCGCTGTCGGCGGCGTCCCCGGCGTCGTGCTCCAGCTAGGAGCGCGGGGGGGGCGCGACCCCCCACTCCCGCCCGCAGTCGCGCCCCTCGTCCAAGAGCGCGCGGAGGTAAACCCGCCCGCCGAGCTCAGCCGGCATAGCCGCACTCTCCTACCACTTAATTCTTACTCTTCGAGCGACAATATGTACATAAGATTAATATTTTGTACGGCCCGCGCGGCGCTCCCGGCCGCCTCGCCGCCGAGGAGCGTCCCGTTTGTAATATAGCTTTTATAGGAATTGAGAGTGAATCGACGAGAGCGGCTCCCTCCGGCTCCGCGGGCGCCGCGCGGCCGGAGCCCTATCGATGTTGCGTTGGCCAGGTTTAACTGTGCCCGTTGAATTTGTACATAGTTTGTGTGCGGCGGTTTTGAAGTGATTGTTGTTTTGTTATTGCGACTTGTCGATATGTACATAGATCACGCACGGACGTTGACGAGCCGCTTCGTAGGTTCGATTGTTGAAAAGGTTGATGTGGCACCTACTTTTACCATTAATAATCTTACTACGCTAAGAAGTAAGGGGTGACGACGGTTTGTATCGATTGACGATTTTTCACTACTGCACTCGTTCAATATTTTCCAAGTTCACCAGGAGACACTATATTTTTTAACATGACCGCACATTAGGCATTTTTATGAAGTCGGACACTCATTTTACTATACCAATTTTGTATGTAATGTACGTACTGGATAACGACGACACCAGGTCGTGTAAGTGTAAGAGCTGAAGTAGGTTATATAGTTAGGTACGTCTACGTCTACGATAGCTCCCTTCTCTCTCCGTGTTAGGTTAGTCTATTAACGATTAGTTCGTGAAACAAGTCCATAGCTTTAAATGTGTCACACCCGTTGTATCAACGGGTCCTTCTCGGGATGACAATGAGCTAACATTCAGTACTCCTAGGTGGTAGTTGTATATCATTACTCTTAAGATCATGTAAGTGCCTCGGACTCATGGGGCGGTCATCCGACGGTTGCCCATGTGGCAGCCGACTACTTGCTCTACGATCTGTACTTCACTATCGGATACAAACGCAATATTTATTTTTCCTTATTATGAAATGTACTACGTAATAGACTTAATTGATTTGGTATCGCGATGTTTATAAAAGGCGTATGTGTATAGTTGTATGTCTTCCTATGTAAGTTCCATCACGTAAGATCGCGGTAAGTGTAAGTGTTGGAATAATGTATCTGGTATTCCTGATCGGTATTAGGGTATAGCGAGTCACCTTATCCGGCCACGTCTATGTTACTTAGATAAGGTAATGAAACTATTGCGATAGGAGGCTCCGTATTAAATCCCGCATCCGCGACCCTGTGGCTGCCTCGTCTGACTCACGATAGTACTCGCTGCGGTGTCGTAAGAATAGAAGTGTAGTGACAGTTATTGACATTCCAAGATGATTCCGGTGTAATTGATCTCAGTTCGGAGCATTCCCGCGGGCGACGGTCGCCCCGCTGCCATAGTTTCGCGTTCAGCTTTACATGTCCCATTGAGATCGCTTGTGTGGCACAATTTTACACATGAGACTTAGTTAGGAGTTAATAAATTATAAATAGTAGGGTTACAGTTACGGTTGGCGTTAAGATACCCGTGCCGGTGCGCCGCGCACGCGACATTGTTTTATACCGCATTGTACAAAGTGTAGATGTCACAGACATAAACCGTTTTGTCTCATGGACAATCGTAGACTTACTTCACTTAGGGAGCTTGTACGTTCATATTCAGGCTATTAGAGAGTCACCTTTATATTATCGATTGTACGAATTCTTTTTATTTATTTATCGCGTTTTGTAGACATTTTTTAATTGTTATTGAAACAATAAAAGCTTTGAGCTTAACTTATTAGTTGTAAACGAATGTCTTTGTATACTTCACTGTGCACGATGAATGTGCTGTCTATCGATTTGATACTTTCGCATAATCTACGGTTTGTCATCACTTATACTCTATTCTTTATAATGTTTAAGTTTTATCTTTTTATAGAATCGGAGGGTGGGCTAAGGGGATGGTTATTAAGTGCTTTTTTAATACATAATTAATTAAGGAATGTAAATATTTTTTGCATTAATATGATGTACATGAAGGTTAATCCATGTACATACAGTGATTCACATGTAAAAAACGTTTCAAGTGCTATTCGTGTATGAGTGTTAGATATGCCACTGCCATTGAAGATTTGCCTCTTTGTAATATATTCAATTTGAATTTTGTTCATAAAACTACTAACACGATTAACCTTTGTTTCCGCTTTAACGTTACAATATCAAAAATAGTAAAGATAATAAATATCCTAAGTAGAAGTTTTCCAATGAAAAAATAGCGACTGGTTCGCGTAGATGTAATTCTCATTATTTTGTTTTAATCATTAAGTGTTTTAAAGAAGTATGGGGACTGTTGTTTTTGTTGTATCATTATATTAGCTTATAGATTGTCCCGGTTTAGGCTGTTCAGTAACAACGAATGTGTCTAGTGTTACCTTTTAAGTGGAAGTTAAATTTTCATTCTGAATTTCTTTAAAGGATCGAGAACCCACGAGCGAATGTCGAACCCGCGTACAATCATGTTGGTCATTCTGTTCTCCTGACCACGTTCTGACCACTATACAAATGCCATTTATTTGTCCTCCTATGTACGATGCAATGAGTGTTTCACAATTTCAAATATATTATTAAGCGTAACAAATTCACTATTAAGGGCACGAATTTTATCTAATTATTTAATCAGTAAAATTAATTTGATAATGAATATTATTGCACATAGGAAACGAGGTTGTAATCAGGATTAATAAAATAACCAAGAAGGGAGACAAATAATTTGTGTGTATATTGTTTAAGATCAATTATTATATCAATATTGTTTGATTGTACAGTCAATGGACACACCTTACTTGTCGGTTTTACGTGCTCACTCGTAAGTGACGTCTGAATATTCTGTCACAATAAAATTTAATTGTATCATATAACTTGTACAATATAAATATATAGATCCACAATTATGAAAGAGATTAAATATTTGCAAAAGTTAAAATCTTACGAGTTTTATTTTACTAGCTAATTTTTATTTCAGTCGACTTAAGAGTTAGATCTATGCGGTTAGAGATTACTTAAATGGTTAATTCCTAGCATCTACAGGAGTTATTTGGTACCCTAGTGTTCACGTCGTTAGCTCGGCGCTGCTGATTTTGTGTGGCCCGGGGCCTCCGTCTGAAAATAATAAACCTTTTAATCTGGCTTTCTACTTCTTGACTACTCATACAAAAAAGTAAATATGACATGTAATCATGCATAGCTCCATGAAAAATCATTCAATCTTCATCGGTTATTAAATATAGGCTACTTTTTATCCTTCAAAGTGCAAAGTTCCCGCCAGACGCAACCGAAGTAGCAGGTAACGGTTAGCTCATACACAGTCGTATTAATCACCTTCCATTTTCGTCTGCACGGTGTTAAGGCTGGTCTTGACTTTGTCCAGCGCGTCGCCGAGGCCGGTCTTGATGTGGCCGAACTCCTGCGTCACCAGCGACAGCCGACCCAGCAGGTAGTTCAGGTTATCATCCACTTCTGTCATCCGTGTCGTTATTTTAGTCACCTGTGACGTAAGAATTATACTGTAAGTGGAAACGAACAAGCTGCATAAACAAATACCGCCAGCCAAATAGTCCTAAATTAAATAGTACATTACAAGCCGAGAAATAAATAATGTCTCAGATCGCAGGATCTTGTCGCACGAGCTTAAGGCGAGGGCGATAACCATGCGACGTGTGTGCATAATTTTACGTCTTCCCCTGGCCAGGAAGTGGAAATTCAGGTAAACTGCTATTTACGGCACGGGGCGACGTAAAAATACATACATCTAGCCCCAGCTAAACGAAAGCTAACTACGTAGGTACTTGAATAATTTAAGTATACAAAGATAGAAATTTCTAAATTTAGGTTTATAATGTCAAATAGATATATAATAAATCATATTTAGCAGTACCTATTTCAAGAATTAGTATGGTAATGACAATTCATGGTGAAAAGTTTCGTTTGCGTCCAAAATTTCGATTGATCTCTACAATGTACAACAGCAACGGTAGGTACTAAATTATCTACTATAACAGAATGCAGCATACGATAGGTACGTACAGCGTACATGATATAAGCCTACTCAAATATAAGCTCTATGGTTGTTTCATTCTTACATATGTATACTCCAAGGAAAACTATCTATTTAAAAACATACCTTCTCTTTCACGCTGTCCATGGTCGCGACGCTCGCATTAACGTATTGGTCTGTCTGTTCCTGCAAGCATGAGGTTTGTTTACGAAGTAATCGGATTAAATTGGAGGCGTTTACGCTCCATGTACTATTTTTACATTGCTAAACCGGGCGATGAATAAAACATGTGACACACAAAGGACTAGGAGGCACTTAATGAGGTCTCTTAGCTTAGTTGTTAACAACACGTTATGGAGTTGTCGTTATTTTCGCAAATCTTTGGGAAAAGAAAGTAAAAAAAAATGTAAAATAGCTTCGACGTCTGTAACTTACAATCTATTTCGTCACAAGCTAGAAATTAAGATCACGGGTAGCATTTGTTTTAACAGACTTAACATCAGAAATTCCACTTTTTGTATAAATCCGACACTCAAGTGTACTTGTCGCAATTGATAGGCCACCATCACTCAAACTCGAGTGACACGTCACCTTATTGGGCTCTACGGTGGTTCTTGAATAATATTTACTTGAGATAGCGAAATAGGAAATTAACGAAGATTCCTTCGAAACACAAGACACGGATTTACGGACCTTTATTGGAGGCCGATTTAAAAAAATATAATTATTGAAATTACTCATAACTTTGTAGCAATAGGTATACCTACAGAACTTTCGAGCGGTATTTTCACAGTTTTTTTCCCGTAATTACTGGAATCCTGGAAGTACATAGGTAAAAGAAAGCACTTACGGTAAGTTTGTCGAGCGACATCTTGCTGGCGGTGAGCTGCTGGTACATGATGCCCATCTGCCGCCACACCTGCGACATCTCCGACTCGATCTTGGAGCTCAGGTTGCCGAGCGCCGTCGTCTGGTTCTCCACTATCGTCTGTTCGATGCTGTCGAATCTGCGAGACAAGAAAAACAACAAAATAGTACATTACCTCCTAGGACCGTCAAATAAAGTAGGTATACAGATCTCGGGTCATAGACCCTTTAACCCAAATTAAAAAAGTTACTGTATATGTCTCGAGAAGGTG
Source organism: Pandemis cinnamomeana (assembly GCA_932294345.1). NCBI lineage: Eukaryota > Metazoa > Arthropoda > Insecta > Lepidoptera > Tortricidae > Pandemis > Pandemis cinnamomeana. The sequence continues at coordinate 4,564,345 of OW028715.1, read as the reverse complement.
ATACAGTCAGCGTATGAAACATCCAAGGTGACCAAAAGGTTTGACACACGATACCGTACTATTTCTATGGTGTACCGAACTATTTGGCCGATTTGGATGCTTCAAACTATATGCATGACGCTGACGTATACCTACATGTGGTTTGAGGCTTCTTAGTCACCTCTTTTCCTGAGCTGTAAAACAAATGCTTTTGCGGTCAGTGGCGACGTAAAGTAAATTAGAAGTAGTCCCTAGTGCATAATGTATTGTTGACTTCATTGCATAGTTGCGTGGTTGGTGCACGTTAGTTGCCCCAGATTCTCGGTTTGATTTGAACCAATTGAAGTACCTAAAGCTACTGTATTAAAAATTCAAATGGAACGCGTAAGGGAAATTACATCCGGGTCATAACCGCGCTTGACCTCATTTTTGTTTACCCTGTTTTGTTGAATTGCCGCCTAGTATAGTAGAAGTAAGAAGACATCGTAATAGGGTAGTTGACACAATTACCCGACAACTTCAAGACACTGCTTAGTAAATAAAGAACATTATTCTAGTCCCGAAGACCAGTTTACTTAATTTTAATTAACTGCAGAATTTTATTTTTAGCCGCTTTGCAGTTTAAATAATTAGTCAATTGAGTTGGCCGATAAGCGACGTCACAGCTTGCAACAGCGATACAAAATCTATGAGAGAATAGCGTTTTGATAGCTCATAAGAAGTATGTAAGTAAATTGATTGTTGTGTTAAATCCTATTAACCGGCCAGAAACATTGTAATCCCTCAATATACCTAATGTTACTTGTCATATTTATGTACGCAAACGTCTTGAATGGGATCAGAGCACAGATTATAATTCTTTGAAGCGCCACCGCAACTTATTGGAGCCGCTTGACTTTGATTTGGTAAATTTAGGTCGTCGGGCCTAAGCGGTATAATAAGGGGCAAGTGACAATAAAACGGGTGCCGTTGGCAACTCGCCAGTCCAAGTCCGACAAGTCGGTTTACTCACGATTGCTTGCGATGCGGTTTGTTTTTCTACAGTCGACGTTTTTTCACCGCGTGCTAAATCTCTACCTGCATTTCCGTCGGCTCGGTATGTATGTTGCTTTACTTTTACGACGGAAAAACGATTCGTGAAATGCATGTTCAGCTTAGAACCATGAATTAGGTATATATACCTACCTATGTCTCTATTATTTAAAATAATCGCCAGAATAAAAAAGACATGTAAAAAGAGTCCTTTGCCCTACTCGTTGATTGAAGATTTTTATTTTGACTTAGAAACTGTCGCTCGGGGTGATATTGAAAATTTGATTGGATAGGTCTATAGGTAAACTCATACTTTATTCTGAAAAATCGATGTAAGAGAGTGCAAATGAACAGACCAACTCACGTAGGTATTAAATAAAAGTCGCAACGTCCCAAATATTTCGGACCACGACCACGGTGCCCATGGAAATTCAATTACCCACATTTTGCAATTGGGAATACAAAAAAAAGCTTGTCAGAAGTGGGATTCGAACCCACGCCCACAGAAGTGGACTGCGACCTGAACGCAGCGCCTTAGACCGCTCGGCCATCCTGACCGTGTCAGAGCTAGCGAAATATTCGTTTACCTGTCGTGAACAGTCTTGTTGAGCGTCTTGCCTTGCGCGCGCACCAGCTCGCCGACCTCGACCAAGATCTGATGCACTCCGTACTCGATGCGCTTCTTCGTCGCCAACACGTTGTCCGCCGTTGACAACAAAACGTGTTCGTTCTTTGACAGCGTTTGCACCTGAGGGAACAATACAATACAATAACTCTTTATTGAACACCACATATAACAACCAAAACAGAAAAAACATTGGAACACTGCATTGGGGGAACATTGCTACGATAAGATGCTTTTATTTCAAAATGGGTAAGTGATTAGTGAATATTTGCGTTATGATGTAGAGCTCAAATGTCGTGTTGAATTACGTATCGAGCAATACAACCAATAGAGTGAAAATAAATATTTGTAAAAAAAATTGCAAAACATCGCGATCGTTGAAGCAATGAGTTGGGCTAGCAAATATTATTATTGATATCGGTAGCTATTGTTACGCATGGTACCTATAGTGAATAACACTCGCTTATTTTTATTTAAAAAGTCATCATATACATCTCTATCAGTGCCATTTTGTATAAAATTTCGTTAGGCAACCCGGAGCAAAAAAAAAAAACGATCTTGCAGGGGCGAGTGAAGAAAGAGCAAAGAAGACAAGTTTGTTAGAACCCGAGCATCCAGACGAGTTGTTTGGACAACACGCCACTGAAATCTACTCAACTTAACAAACAAGAAGGTTCCACTAGATTTACCTCAGTACGCAAAGTGTCATAGCTCCTTGTGATGTCGCCGTACGCGCGCTCGCTCATGGTGTTCCCCTGCGTCAGGCTCTGCTGGATGTCCTCGTTGGTGGCCACCAGCCGGTCGCTCATCTCGCGGAGCTTCGTCGTCACCTTGGTAACGGCTGAGCAAAAAACGCGGTTCAAAGGACCAATAATTTGCATAATCCGGATCGAAGGACCATAAATAAAAAATATTAGAACTCCATTCTTGAGGGTGGTACGACCTTGAGCAGGGTCTGTCTGGGTCGTTATCACCTTCGTAGTCGCTAATCCCGCTAAGCAGCTGTGCTTGCGCTGCTGTGTTTCGGTGTAGAGAGCAGCCGCCGAAATTACTGGTACGTAAGGTACCTATTTTATTAAGCTGACAACGCATTTGTAATGCTCCTGTGTGTCAGGCAATCCACTTGCTCGTTTCCTTTCCTGTTGTTTAAATAAATGTACCTACGATGTATTTCAATTAATATTATTTGTCGAAGCTAATTGGTATAAGCTGTGCTTCGAGTTATGGTCCATTAAAAGGCTGGCACTGGTGATTAGGACAGAACATTTTATTGGCAATAATATTAACGCGTAAAACCAAACAACTATCCAACGGACATTTCTTTGGCGTCAACTGCGTCCTAAATAATTATCGTAAATATAACATAAAGGATTCACTGTTTTTACATAATAGTTTAAGTTCGTCGTTTGTGGTATTTTTCTGAAGAACGCTCTTACCCGGCCAATGTGACACAAATATAAGACGCCAATTTTCGCGAGTATAAAGTTGTCTATCGAATAATTTGATTCCTGACCCGCCGCAGAACATATTTACAGTAAACGCCACATGATTTTCCTTGTCAATTCTGTGTAAAGTCACTATGACATTTATTGTGAAAGAGTTCCACGATGAAATCAATTTTTTTCGATTAGAAGTAGGCATCAAAGGTGGGCATTAACTCGTTAATCCGTTAATCGTTAATTAACGAAGTTGACAATCTGCTTAACGAATTAACTTTTAAGTTAACTTCAAAAAATGTTAACGCTCTTATTAACTTCCGTTAACTTTAGTCCGTAACATTAGTCTTTTTATTAAATATAAACTGCTACCCCATCTAGTGCTGCAGTAGAACGTCTTTTTTCTACGGGCAAAGATATTTTACGGGCTTAGCGATCATACGATTAATAGCAGCATAACTACCAACTGTACAATCGGAATAAATAAATGTGTGTTTAATTCTTCTTTCTACTTGATATTGTTTTTTTAGTTAACTTTAACTCGCGTTAAATTTTTTGAAAATTTAACGCCCTACCGATTATCGAAGTTAACTTTTTAAATAACGAACTAACCACTAACGAAGTTAACTTTTGGACTAACTGTCCCCACCTACGGTAGGCATCCGCTAAGAAAGCATTTGGCGACACGGCCAGATTAAGGTAGATTAGAGAGCTCCACTACGTTAATTCAACGCGGACGAAGTTGTAAACAACAGCTAGTTATTTTATATGAGTACTTACCCTGCTCGCCGTCTTCTTTCAACCCAGCCTTGGCGCTGGCAATGGCCGCTAGCGTCTGATTGGTGGCGAGCCGGAGGTCCGCCAGCCGCGGCAGGTCTTTCCACATGCTCTCCGCGTCACCCAGCAGCTGTTGAATCTTCTTGATCTCCTTTTCTTGACGCTCCATCACTGGTGGGAACATTATGGATAAGTTACTCGAATCATGTCTTTTTACCTACAATGTTTTGTTCCTGATAAAAAGGGTCTTGAAGGACAGACAGACGGAGCAAAAAATTTACCTTGCTACTCCGCTACTCACGTGCAAGATAACCAAGCCTGTGTGAAATACATATGTTTTTCATGCAATCCTCCCTCCACTGCTGCCAATAAAACACACGTCGTTGTACGACGTTGGTTTGCATGTGTAACGGTTGTGTTCATTAAACTTTGATAATGATCCCGTAGAGGGTACGAAACGCGTCAGCGTTTGTGTGGTGTAAGGGATAATTAAGTTGGTGGCATTTATATGTGTTTTATTGGCAGCAGTGGAGGGCGGGATTGCGTGAAAAACATGTATTTCACACAGGCTTGGTTATCTTGCAAGTGAGTAGCGGAGTACCAAGAAATTGAAATGAAATTTGAAATGGACCTCCGCAAAGTAACGCCTGATTCAATAAAACGAACTCTAAAAAGACTACCTACCTTCGGTCATCTTGCTGTGCCAGGCCTCGTCAGCCAGCGACACCTCGCTGAGCGGCACGAAGTCCGTCTGCACGCGCGTGCCGTTGTACTCGCTCAGCTTGAGCTCGTACTTGTTGAGCAGCTTCTCGGCCTCCGACATGTGCTTGTTGAACGGGTGCCCGTCGTCCAGCGCCGCTTCCAGGCACATGGAGCGGAGGTTGTCCTGAGAGGAAAACATTGATACATAAATCACGCAGCAGTGCTTGCACTGCTGTGTTCCGGTGTGGAGAGTAAGACAGCCGGGGAAATTACGGGCACAAGAGGCATTTCATCTTAGTCCTCTAGGTTGGCAACGCATCTGCAATTCCTCCGGGGTTGCGGGTGTCTATGGGCAGTGATCGCTTACCATCAGGTGACCCACTTGCTCGTTTGCCTTCCTATACATATAAAAAAAAAAAAAAGAAAGTCTTTATCCCTTACGGCAGGGTTATGTGTCGCCAAAGCGTCGCCAAGTGAGTGACAGGCGATACATTTCTATATGAATTGCTTGGGTACTGTAGCTGGCGACGTCAGCGTAGCGTCTCAAGTGACGTCGTAGTAAAAAGCCGTCTAAGTGCGTGTTGGACTCGCACTGCGAAGATTCTGTACGGAATAAAAGTCCAGTGTTAGCAGAGCCCTGCTCCTAAGCAAATTGTGGGCAGACAGAACTAAAACAATAAGATTTTTAGATTGATTTCATCAGTTAGTGCTTTATGAGTTACCTTCATACCAAATTTCCAATTTATATTGGAAGTACCCTATTTAGTTTCGGTAGCACGGCAATTTATATGGAAACCCCTTTTGTAATAACTATCTTCTTTTTGACTTAGAAGTTTGATATTTTGATTGCTCCAAGGGGTAGCAGGCCTGAATAATTTAAATTAATTTCAGCTTGATAACTGCACGCGTGCCTGAGAAAAAGTACCTGATAACATGCTAAGATATTTTATGGTCTAACCAGTGGTCTAACATGGTACAAAACAACGCTTGCCTAGCAAATTTCCACTCATTGACTTATCATCGGCTAGATTGCATTCAGAAAACAAACATACACAGACTTCGGACAAGTAACTTTGTCTCACAATGATACTGTACTGACCTTGCTTAGCGCATTCTTCAGGTTGACAATCTCCTGTTTGACGGCGTCTATCTTGATGTCGGTGGCGTCTAGCCGCCTCGCCACGGGTTCGTCATCAGTGGTCAGGTTGTTGTCCAGGTCAGCAGGCTTCTGGCTTTTGGCCACGCTGGCCGTCAGCGCTTGGATGCTCTTCTGGATGCCATCGAGCGCGTCGTCAGTCTTCTTCTGTATGGTCTTCTCGCGTTCTTCTTTCTGAGAATATAGGTTTAAAAGGAACGGGAATTAGTTTAAGGTTCAAGTTGGTCAGATGACATTTGGTAGACGGCTGAAAAGCTGTGGATAAGATTAGCTTGGACCGGGCAAAGTGTCGTGGAAGTGAAGTTATTGAATTCTATGTCACGACCCGCTCTCGTATTGTGATTGGAAGATTCCGCACGTATTTGTTCCACTCTGCCTCCACTTAAGCGTACTTTGTGTCGACAATTTCATAAGGACAAGCGTGCAGCGCTGTTAAAATATACACAGGGTGAAATTAAAGTCGTGGATCGAAGTAATGTTCTTAAGTCCACTGATGAATAACTTCACCCTGCAGGTATTAAAACTTGTCAATTCCTAATTACACATAAACGGATAACTCACGTATAAAAAGTCGAGTGATGCTCATTGAAATAAGTCGGTATCCCAATTTCAACCGGGATAGTGGATGGTCGGTGCCCCGAGTTGGAAAACTGTTTTAAATATTGATCAAACGGTGAGTGTGAGCGAACCTTTACGGAGTGACGTGATCAGTGTTGTGTGCTGCCCGACATTTGACAATAATAAAAATGACAATGAAAACGAGGGTAGTTGTGTGCCGCTGTCAGTTGCGTCGAACAGCCGTGCGCTGGCGCGCAGTGTTCGTGTCGGGGTGCGAGTCGGGTTACCTCCACGTGTGAACAAGAGCTGCGGTTCGTTTTCGGATCCGTCCGGGGGAAGAGCAGTGCTTGGTCCGGTGCACCCTGGGCAACGGCTAATGATTTCCTGGCAGTATCTGAGGGATATCATTGACCGTTGGCTAAGAGCCCGACAGGGGGGTGGGGGGGTCTTTGACCGTGTTACCGTACAACGTTGCCGACATTTTGTCACAAGATTTTATGATTAAAATTTTTTACCGACATTGGCGAAGTTGTCGTCGCTATAACGACTTGTAACGCCACAATCAAAAAGAAGAAGAAGAAGTGTTCGTGTCGCTGCCGCCGGGGCGAGCGCTCTTAGTACTACGAAATAGTCCGAAACATGTCAAGCATCACTTTTATACGTGAGTTATCCGTTTATGTGTAATTATGATTGAGTCTCACGGTAGTTTCATGTTGAAACTTGTCAATTCCTGTCTAACCTGTAGCAGAATAGTCTCGACGTTGGACAGCCGCTCGTCCAGCCGCGATATCATGCCCTTGAGCGGCTCGAGCGCGCGGTGCCGCCGCTCCAGCCCCGTGATCATCTTCTTGAGCTGGTCGCCGAGCGCCTTCTCGCGGTACTCGTGCCGCTCCAGCTTGTCCTCTGACGTGCGGAACATGTGCACCAGGGAGAGCATGGCGTCCCGGATGTCTTCGTGACTGTAGACATGTGAGTATATGAAAATCGTGCAAGTGGTGTGCTCGTTGTTTTGTTACCAAGGTTCATAAATGTGCTTAACTATGACGACCGGATGGTCCAGTGGTTAGAGAACCTGACTATGAAGCTTGAGGTCCCGGGTTCGATCCCCGGTCGGGGCAAATATTTGTATAAAAAATACGAATGTTTGTTCTCGAGTCTTGGATGTTTAATATGTATTTAAGTATGTATTTATCTATATAAGTATGTTTATCCGTTGTCTAGTGCCCATATTACAAGCTTTGCTTAGTTTGGGGCTAGGTCAATTGGTGTCAATTGTCCCAAGATATTATTATTATTATTATACAGGTGACCAACTTTTCCGAGAGTTTTGAGCATGCAATGATACCTGTTTACATAATAGTCCGGGTATGGGCGAGGGGGGTAATTTACTAGTAAGTTGCATTGTTGTTTCTTCTGTTACAAGTTTATAAATCGAGGATACGGAATTAAGTGCATCCTAAATCTTTTCTCATTAACGTACTCAAAGTAGTAATATGTCATATTGCGATAAGGTTCTACCGGTGGTACGTGAATACTGTTATAGTCGTAGATGATTATTGAGACAAGCATTTGGTTTGGAAACAGATTTAATACTATTTATGAGACACATTACAAAATCACGTTACATTGGTACGTTACGAAGCAGGCTGTCTAAATATAGTTCGCAGGAAAGCCGCCTGAGGGCGCTGCGTTTCTATGCACGCAGACTACGTTCTAACATCTTCCTTTTTTTTACAAAAACAAAGCTAGACATTAAACAATTATCATAAATTAAAACATTGAGACATTCTATAACAAATAAGACCCATTATAAAAACAACCATTATTCAGAATCAATTATTAGTCAAATAAACACATTCAAATTATATAAAATTGCAGTAGCTTTGTCAGACATAAAAACATTAAATTAAATACAGCAAAGTCAAGTCATTATCATAATCATTACCTGATATTATTATACATTATCATAACATTATTATCACATTAGTCAATTTCAAAATCCACATTGAATCGTACCGGTGGTTTGACTTGTCTACCAGATCTAGTTGTCCTAATAATTGAACGAGTACCAGAATCCAAATGGTGTGAGCTGTTATTCGCATTTGCTGCAGGAAAAGTACCGCTTCCAGTTGCCTGTGTTGTGCTAGACTGACTCTGCCCACATTCTCGTTGTCCTTGTCCTGTCTCCCTTTCCTGTTCTATTTCACTTTCCGTTATTATTATATTTGATCTTTCCTTACTTTTCCTTTCCTTCTGCACTGGTACAGTCTGTGGTGCTGACATGGGAGTAGTTGCTGTTGCTGCTTGCGTTATTTTATTTTTAAGCAGATGCTGACGGTTTCTTCTATAATGGACTCCTTCTGTAGACTCCACTATGTAAGATCTTGGCTCTCTACATTTTTCTACTATTTTTCCAGGAAGCCATTTTTCTTGAGGTTTCTTCTTAAACCATATAAAGTCTCCGATATTTAACTCTGGTAGCTTACTAACCTTCTTGTCATAATAAAATTTCTGTTGTTGTTTACTTCTTGTTTTATTTTTCACATAATTTCTGTAACTGTATACCTTTGGCTGTAGATGTTTCAAATGTGTAGGTACCTGTGTCCTTAATGTTCTCGACATCAGTAACTGAGCTGGTGATGGCAAATTACCTCTTGCAGTTGTTCTATACTGTAACATAGCTAAATAAGGATCACTTCCAGATTCATCACACTTTGTAAGTATTTTCTTTACAATTTTGACTCCAGATTCAACTAATCCATTTGACTGTGCCATGTAGGGACTTGTAGTATTGTGTTCAATTCCCCATTCTTTTACAAATTTCATAAATTCTGTTGAATTAAAAGGTGGACCGTTGTCACTTATGATTTCGACCGGTATGCCAAAACGACTGAATATTGATTTCAAAACTGCTATTAACTCTCTGGCGTTAGTGCTATTGACATGAGCTATTTCAATAAAATTAGAATAATAGTCTTCTATTACAACAATAGTTTGTCTTTTGTACATCAGATAATCAATACCAACTTTCTGCCATGGAAACTCACATATTTTGTGTGGCATGAGAGGTTCTGATGGATTTGAACGCCTATTTGACATACAAGTAGTACAACTTTCTACTATATTCTGTATATCATGTGACATTAAAGGCCAAAATACTATGCCTCTTGCAAAGTTTTTAGATTTTTCTATACCTTGGTGACCACTGTGAATCATTTTCAATATGTCTGGTCGCAGTTTTGTAGGTATAATCAGACTATTGCCTTTTAGTAGAAGCTCTCCTATGACATGTATTTCATCACGATAATTCCAGTATGGTATGACTAAATGATTAGCTTGCGACTTGCTTGTAGGCCATCCTTTCATGTAATACTCTTTAAGTAACTTCATTGTCTCATCCTCAATTGTTGCTTTTTCTAACCATTCCAATTTTTCTTTGGATATTGGTAGAACACTTTTAAGTAAATTGACATGTATGGTTAAATTTTCATCAAGTTCATCCTCACTACTCTCTGGTAGCGGTGCGCGTGACAATGAATCGGCTATGTACATTTTAGAGCCTGGTTTGTACTCTACTCTTAAATCATATACTTGTATTTTAAGCATTAGTCGTTGTAATCTAGTAGGTACTTCTGCCAATGGTTTTTTAAATAGTGTTATTAAAGGACGATGATCTGTTTCAACACTCACCACTTGACCATAAATATATTGATGGAATCGTAGACATCCAAAGACTATGGCATATAATTCCTTTTCGATTTGAGCCATACGCTGTTGACACGACGTCATTGTTTTTGAAGCGTAGCAAATCGGGTGACCATCTTGTAGTAGCACAGCTCCGACTGCTGACTGGCTTGCGTCTACTGACAAGACAATAGGTTTCTTAATATTAAAATGTGCTAAGACTGGACTTTGACAGATAATCTGTTTTAAACGATTAAATGTAGCTTCATGATTAGCATTCCATTGCCAATCGCTTGACTTTTTTAGCAGATCTCTTAATATTTCAGTTTCTTGTGCCATGTTTTTAATGAAACTTCCTAAATAATTCAATATGCCTAGGAACCTTTGTAGATCCTTGACAGACGACGGCGACGGCATATCCTTTATTGCTCGTACTTTTTCTGGATCAGGTGACACTCCTTCCTTTGAGTAGACATGACCAACGTATTTTACTTGTGTAGCGCTAAAGACACATTTAGATTTATTAAATCTTAAATTGACTTCTGTGGCTTTTTCAAAAACTCTTTGTAAATTGACATTATGTTCAGCCTGTGTAGCTCCATACACTAATATATCATCAGCATAGACTATGACTCCTGGCAGTACACCAAAATATTCTGTCATTATTCTATGAAAAATTTCAGGTGCACAATTTATTCCGTAGGGTAGACGTTTAAATCGATACCTTCCAAAAGGTGTATTGAAAGTACATAGAAACGAACTTTCCTCATCAAGCTTACACATCCAGAAACCACTATTAGCATCTAATGTTGAAAAATATGCTGCTCCTTGTAGCTTAGATCGTATGTAGTCATTAGTAGGTATAGGATAGTGAGACCTTTTTATGGCTTGATTTAGATTTCGAGGATCTAGACAAACACGAAGTTTTCCGTTTCTCTTTTCAACTAAGACAAGTGAACTCACCCATGATGATGGTTCTGTGACCTTGGTTATGACTTCTTGTTGCTCCATGTTGTCAAGTTCATTCTTGAGTCTGTCATGCAATGAAAATGGTACTTTACGTGCTGCATCGATTTTAGGCATCACACCTGGATCTGTATCAAGGCGTATTTCACCTGGTAGACAACCCAAACCCCTGAAGATTGAGTCATATTTCGTCAAAATATTCTGTAAATTTAAACAATCATTAGACATTTCCATGTTAAATATTCTCTTAACAAGACCAAGTTCAGAACAAGTATGTTTTCCTAAGACAGTAGGCGATTTGACATCAGCAATAATAAACAAAATATTTTTTATTACATTATGACCATTGTGACTATATTGACAATTAATATATTGTTGACCCACTATATTGACAGAATTTCCTGAATATGATGTAACTTTTGCATTACAATGTGACATTTTATTTGACAATTTTAATGATTTATAGACATCACAAGACATAACATTAGCATCACTGCCTGTATCTAAAATACATTCAAAATTAACATCATTGACATTTAAAACAATAGTCCAATGAGAACTATTAAATGAGTTGAGATTTCCTATAAAAAAATTCTCACCTTCATTTTCATTATTATTTGTTACCTCCATAAAATTTGTCATCTTATTTTTACAAAATGCTTCATAATGACCTATCTTGAAACATTTTCTGCACTTCGCATTGGTCGCTGGACACTTATGACGATGGATCTGGCCACATTTTTGACATCCACTTCTTGACTGACTTGCTGACCGATGATAATTATATGACTGTGACTGACAATCTCTTGACCTTGACTGATGACTATCTCTTGACCTTGACTGATGATTACTTATATTGTTTGATGATTGACCTTTGTAATTGTGATTCTGTGGGTATTGCTTTCTTGACTGACTTCTGTTCTGACTTGCTCCTCTCACTCTTGACTTGTTTTCTTGATAATTATATAAGACCTGTTTTTCTTTATTAAGTTCAGCTGCCTGTGACTGTGTTGTAATTAGCGTTTTAGCTAAATGTAGTGCCTTTGTCATGGTTAAGTCGGTTTCCAATAGTAATTTTTCTCGAACATGTTGGTAGTTTTCATTTAAGTTGCATATAAAAATATCCGTTATTAATCTCTCTTTAAGTGTGCCAAATTCACATGTTTTGCTTAAATTAACCAAATCCGTCATGAAATCTTCTATCGACTCATTTTGAGTTTGTTTTCTCGTAAAAAATTTAAATGACTCGTACGTAACGTTCGTTCTCGGTACAAAATATTGTTCGAATTTCTTGACTAGGTCGCTCAATTTAATAGTATCTTCGTCCACTCCGAATGAATTAAATATATCTAGCGAATCCTGTCCGATCATATGCAAAAATACGGCTACTTTTCTTTTTTCGCTTTCTTCTGACAGTTCACTTGCGGTCATGTATAATTTAAAACTTTGGTACCATTTCTTCCAATTAACGGCTAAGTTTCCTTGTAACGAAAGTGTTTCTAGTTGACTATTTATTGTTATTCTTCGCCTTGAACCATTATTATTCTCCATTTTTACTTTCTGACTTCGTTGAGATTTTAATTTGAATTTTAATATGGACGAACTGACTGACCTGGAACCGTTGACTTGCCTATTTTAAATGTTTCTTTTTCTTCTGACTTCTTATTTATTAATTTCTTGTTGACTTCTGACACCATGTTATAGTCGTAGATGATTATTGAGACAAGCATTTGGTTTGGAAACAGATTTAATACTATTTATGAGACACATTACAAAATCACGTTACATTGGTACGTTACGAAGCAGGCTGTCTAAATATAGTTCGCAGGAAAGCCGCCTGAGGGCGCTGCGTTTCTATGCACGCAGACTACGTTCTAACAAATACATTTCCCTTACTGTACCTAGGTCGTCATTAGGTACGTATAACTAAACTTAAACTTTAACTTAATAATCCTTCTCACAGTGTTGGCAACTTGAATAGAAAATTGTAAGTACTATCTTCTGCAGTAGCTTTCTCAATATATATCGCCAGTAAAGTAATGTGGTAATAGCGCAAAACGTTAATTTATAATTGAACATAGTATTTTAGTCCTTAATTAATATAGAGGGACAGGGTTTGTCTCGTAAAACAAACTTGAGGGAGAGATATTAGGTCGGCAGGTCCAAACTTACAAAAATTACTTTGATAAAAGTAGGTATTATACCATTTGCGATTTTTTTTTCATTTGCCTGTTTTCTTGACACTATTACTAAGGTCATTGGTCTTTGTTTAATAGAAGACAATGCCCACCTATCTCCCCCTTAACTTTGTCGCACTGCTACGGGACAGCCTGTAAAATAATTTAAGATCTTACAAACCAGCTTCACCGACCGAGTCATCGACACAAACTGTTTGCTTTAAGATTTTGTTAAAACAGGATGTACGAGTGCATTAGCACTTCAAAGTACATCAAAATAAACAAAAAGCAACACCAATGCAACAGCAGGTAGGTATTATTAGAGTTCCAGTAACCGAATGCAAATGCAAGTTAATTGTGGATTGAGTACCTATCTAAAATACCGGCAAATGGGTCGGCCGGAGCGAGCTGGCCACGAGGTGTTTACTGCTGCCATTTGTCATGTGGAATCCGTGTCGCTTATAATGAGACTTTTGGGAACGGAATAATACGCTTTGGCTCTAATGGTACAGTCAGCACAAGTCGATAAGTACTTGAAGTGCCCCAAAAAAGATCTACACACGACTCTGTTGTCAAGGTAATAAGAGGGTGCGTAGATCATTATGAGGTCTTCGAATGTTTATTACTTTTCATGCTGACTGTACTTACCTGTGCCTAGTTGTACCCAAACCTTATTAGCTAGGCACCTATATAACATCTGTAAAGAAAATTTTGAATGATTGATATAAAAATGGTAGAGCTTAATTATTTTATTGGGCAGTTAACAGCAAAAAGTTAGTGTCCGAAGGAACCGGAGCATTGCAAGTGTTGCCAACATAAGATGTGCTAGAAATCTTACCGACTGGTTACTGGCCACACTCGAACACAACAGCGCAACACGATTAGCGAGTTAAGTCGTGATAGCGACGGACGAACCTAGCAGAAAGCTTTAACTCCTCCATTCTATAGATACATTTCGCTCGAGGGTTCGCTTACTTGTGTAAAAGTATAAGAGACAAAACGCTCAATACCTAAGCGACAAATACTGTTGTAATAGGCCATATACCGGCCTCCGAAAATATCCTTACAACGCCAGATAACTCGGAGGTCAAAGTATAAACATGCTATTTATTACGTAAGCCCTAACTTGTTCTATTTGTAGCATAAATCAGCACTTAAACGGGTATGTTATGATCTCTCCAAACCAATAATGGTTCAATGGAGATTTACGACCAATAAGTACAACCAAACGCGCATCGGCGTACAGATAAAAATGTTATTTCGAGAGTTATGTATTATAATGAAGAGCGAACGTCCGGGATAGCGGTACGGAGCCATTGAGATCAACCACTTATGGTTGAACTAGCTGTTGCCCGCGACTTCATCTGTGAAGAGTTTGTCTATTGCTAACCCTCGGCAACTATGCATAATTTCAGATTAAAAGTATTTTACGTCTTACCCCGGCCGGGCCTTTAACTGCTTCCATACCAAATTTCATTTTAACCAATTCAATTTATAATATTAGCAAAAATGGTAGGTATAGTAGGGGATTGTAGTCAGCTGCACCAAACGTGAAGTAAAAACAGTGATGAGCAAAAATAAGGGGATACTTTGTAACTTTTGTATAGAACTCTCCACACAAAATGACCCGTTCTTTTGCTACTACTGCAACGCAATGTGTGGTAACTCAAAGACGCGTTACCTATCCTAAACTAAACTTAATTAATAATCATGTATGCTATTCATATGTATTTTGTTTTTAATTTATGCCTCAATAGACCATAGAGAAGCGAAATGCCGAAGCAATTGTTGTTTTTCCTCGATGGAATTTAGCCAAAGGTCAAGCGTAACGGTCGTCGCACTTTATGGGGTAGCGGAATGTTGGTAGCCTTGGCAAATAAACGTGGGCCATTAATGTGTCGATATGACACTATCATTTGTAATCCCATCTCATGTAAGTAGTAATACGGACAGTATTTCTTTCATGCTAATCAAATTAGTATCTGAAGCGGGGCCCGATGTCTGAAAGCATATCCCTTGGAAGTTCTATTCAAAAATGATACAACATCTCTATATTGTTACAAAAATACAGGAGGGTTATCACACTCGCTTAAATGTGTGCCAAGTTCTATTCAGCGTAAGTTACACTTATGCAGACATATAGCTCTGTCCTCAACACTAACCCCCCTGCTCAAATTAAATTTTCGCATACTTGATGCGCTGTTATTTTCTTCTGCTCTTGGTACTTGTATGTAGGTACGCCAATTTTTTTTATACGACGAGGAAGTCGAATGAGCCAGCGGGTCACCAGATGGTACATGAGGGTACCACTATACCCATGGACCCCTATTATAACCCTCTAGGATTGCAGATGTATTGCCACCCTAGAGGGTTATAATAGAGTTCCTCTGCCAAATTTCTCTTTCTCGCTCTTACTTTCACAGCACGCCACTGAGACCTTAGTCTGAATACTTTGACTATTAATATTTGAAAACCCGCTTTCGTGTTTACATAGGATCCAGGATAAGCTGACCATAAACCTTGGATTAGTTGCATGCCCCGATTGGCAAACCTCGTTAACCCACGCCAGTTCACAGGTTTACGAACTCTTTTTTTTTTCATCTACTTTGTTTATGGCCTATAAAATTCGATTAGCGGTCGTTATAAAAATAGCTCAATATTTAAATAGCGATTTTGGCGACTTTTATATGAATCAGGAGACAGAAGAAAAAGTAGCAAGGCATTTTTTTTATTCGGCTCTATCGTTGGTTTATTTACAAATGACGGCGTGGTGTGGTACAGTCGGTACCCAAATCGTTTATTGTCTGGACTCCTGTGAAGGAAGACCTTGGGTAATTAATTATGAAAAGGTTCCAGCCTGGGTCTTGCTCAGGGCTGCCAGGCGTAAGATAACTATCGTATTACTCGTAGATGTACGATAATTTCGCTGTTACTAAATATGTACTATACAACATGTAAAAATTAGGTGCATTATATTTTATTAGGTACGTCAGTGTGGTCCAACCGTGACGAGATCCCTTCATTCAGATGCAAACACTGAATGACTATTCAATAAAAATACAAAGTTGACGAAAATGAGTATTCACGATGTATTTTTTTTTTGCTTTCGCCGCTCTGGCTGTTTTACGATATTTTTTAAATTTCTTACGATAGGTAACTCCCCTTACATAGGCAGTGTTCACTACAGTGCACGTGGTCTAAAGATATCTTTTGTTATCATTAATTAACATAGAATTTTCAGGGCTCCAAATTTAAATTACGATGCGTCTTAAACTACGAACTTTATAAATTGTGTCAATTCAAGGGTGCAAGTACCTGACTAAATCTGTGTAGTGGACTTCGACATTTCCCTTTCATTGTGTGTGTGTGTGTTTTATTAAATATTTAAGGGTTAAGACTTAGGTACTTAGGTGGTACGATAATTCCCTCTCGCTCTTCTGGCATCCCTTACACTCTCGACATGGCGATGTACTCACGTCACGTTCCGGCACTGCGCGCGCGGGCTCCACAGCAGCAGCGCGGCCGCGAGCCACCACAGCCTCTGGGGACAAGAGGTTAGCGTCAAGCGAAGGAAGCGCTCCACAGAGCCATGAGGGCCATGTACAGTGAAGGGCATACATATATGTACGTTACCAAGACATCAAAATACACCTTTATGCCACAAACAATAAGGCCGGTGACACATATGTTTGACATGATGGATGTACCGATATTTATGCCCTCAACTGTACCTACTCACGGACTTTAATTTTTGAACCACCATACAACCCGTCAAAGTGAAGTAACGCCATAACAACAAACTTTCAATAATATTTTGACATTGCCACGCGACGAGGTTCTATCGTGGCTCAAAATATCCGCGAGTGTACCTACACATGACATTTGTCAAAAGCAAAGGTTTATTTTGCAAATAGGCCGCCATGCAATAAAGGGCCCTTTTACAAGTCTTTATTTGGAATTACTAGCGCTTTCGGAAATACCCTCTTTGCCAAGAATTGGCAGAAGATATATTTTTTTAAAACGGCCCTTCCCTAGGGTTTTTCTACCCCGTTAGGAATAAAGACGTAACTTATGTATGTAGACCACTAATTAAAAACAATTTAAGGAATCTATTGTCTGGAATGTAGATTTGTTGTTACAGGGTCCCCAAGTTAAGTAATAGGTACAATCGAGGGCATAAATATCGATGCAGCCATCATGTCAAATATATAGGTAAGTCTTAAAGTTAGACCAAACGCGCGAATGGTCATTCAATGCCCACCCTGCCAAATTTATTGTGTCGAGCAAAAATAACGGGTCGCTTTTCATACAAATTTGCAAATGAGCTTTCGCTCGTTTGGTCTAACTCCACCTTTAGAGATAATGTATAGTCTCTACACTACACATCGAGCAAATGGGTCACTTGATGGTAAGTGAGCATTATCACTTATCCAATCTCAGAAAATGGAATACCTAAATCAACTTCACATGCCAGTGATTTCACCGGCTGTCTTAGATACTCTCCACGTCGGAACAGCAGAATCATCGAATGATTGGTAGTAACGGTCCGGACGGACCTTGCGTATCACCGACTTTTTTACGCCACTTTATCATCTTAAATACTATTCACGAAAGCCAGCTACGTGTGAACTCCAAATGAGTACGAAATTGTGTTGGTAGTGAGTGTGGACGGGTTAGATAAGAAAAGGGTCGTGTTATCTCGCTCGCGGTGACCCCACGCTCAATAATTCAATATTCCATTAAATCGTCGCTTCTTTCATTCTTGTCTTTTTGGAGAGTAGAATCAAGCCGACTTTATAATCTGCTTGATTTAACGCCTTACGCTAATTTTACCAATATCTTTTACCGTAGGTAACCGACGACGTTAAGATGTACATACTTAATAGGTTATGCCTAAACGTTTAAGCAACTTGTACGTCTAGCGGGAGAGCTGTCGCGCACGAGATGGACTACCGTCTCTTTCTAGAACAAACTGTGAGAAAAAGATGGATTTTCTATCTTGCGTGCACTTGTGCACTGTGCTGGTGCAACTCACATGGTCAACGGCCCGTTAAAATTTTCACAAATCAGTAGGTATATTGTATTTCACTGACCAAAAAACAACAGAGTGCGGCCTAAAACGGTAGCAACTGTTTTTGAAAATATCACATTTTTCAGGTGAACTGATTGATGCCGAACATTCGCTAATTTTCGGTATGCATTGATTGAGAGTTGTTTTGCTTTCTGCCAGCTGATATTGCCAATATAATCTTCTTCTTCTTGTACATAACACAAAGTCGGGGCAACACCGATAATTATGATATTTATTTATTCATTTTTTGGATTTATCATCATCCCGAATAGCAGATTAACTAATTAAAAGTATGAAAAATTAAAGAAAAAAAAAACACATTTCGTATACAACGAAATTTGCCGGGTCAGCCAGTTGAGTATAAAATATATTAACTATATGATGGTTGACTGGCTTTGTACTGACTAAGTAGTCTTAACGTTGCGCTACATATACGGGTGAGTAAGCTTGCCTGTAGCTTTGCGTATGTACAGTCACCCAAACGGAACCCTAGCCTAGGCCACTGTAGAACCTTTTCACAATCAACGTCCGAGTTCTTTGACACTTACAGACTCAAATAATAAGCAAATAAAAATAAATCAAGTTTGTATTAAATTTACAACAAATAATTAAGTAGAAATCAAATCTAATCAAATCAAATCGTTTATTGATAATAATAGGTACACGTAAGTGAGATGACATATTTTAAGTAAGTAAGTTGAATTCAAGTACTGTTGTAAATTTATTTTATTCTGCCAAGTTTCTTGTCGCGCATTCTTCTTGGCAATGATGGTCTTAAATTTATATTTATAAAAGGGATGTAGGTATAAGCTGATCACTTATTGCAATAAGGTTCTATTTGGTTCCCGAACTATTCATAGCTACTGCATACAAAAATGGATAAATAAGTTATGACATACAACAAATTTACAGCTTGCCCCGTAATATGAACTAAAACTGGGGATAGCTGCACATACAAGCAGTTTAGATGAGAGTTTATCTTGTGCATTACTATGTTGGTAGACTTATTAGGTTTCTCAGAAATCCCGGAAGAGGCGCAGTGTCATTGCAGTGTACATATTCAAAGTCGTAAACAAAGGGTAGGTGTCGTGTGTGACGCACTAAGCAATTACTCACATTAAATACCTAACAAAGCACAGAGAGAAATTGCGTAATTTGCATACCGTTGGAGATTTAAATTTAAACTGACGAAACTAAAATAAGCTGTCACAAAGCTGTATGGAAAGAGACCCGTTATTTATGCTAGTCACTATATTAACAAATAATGTACAGTCAACCAAGACATCAAAAACATATATACACCTTTATGCCACAAACAATAAAGTCGGTCACATATATATTTGACACGATAGCTGTATCGATATTTATGCCCTCAACTGTACAATACCGGCCACAAGAAGTGAGTTAAATTCATCTTTCATGATTTGACAACTAACTAACAAACAAAGATACATACATATGTATAACTATGTAGTTACTCTATAATTTACATAGAGGCTTGTATAAATTATGCGAATATCTAACTTGCCTATCACAACGGACGTTAACCCGTCTTTAATAAACAAAAAATCCACAACAAACGTATTAAGCATGTAGTGCTTTTCGAGATAAAATCCACTTTATGGTAGAGTTGTACATCTGCTTACTTCATCGTTCATGTCAGTTAGAGTGATATGTTATGACACATATCGTACATGAATGATATGTGTTAATTAATTATTATCTGGGATCCAGCTGTCTTGACCTTACATAACCTTGTGGGGCCCTAATACACACGAAATGTACGTGAGTAAAAAGCGGGAGAAAAGCTCTCAAAATGTTGTCAAATGACGTTACGTGAGTTTTTGACACTTTAAACTCATATTGTGGGAGCTCCATTAGGCGCAAGCAACAAAGAAAAGACGGAACTTTTTTTTGCCTGTTTTGCATCGCGAAGCTTCTATACATTTGAATGAAGATTTATTAAAGGGCGTCCTCCGTCCCACCCACGTCTCTTTAATAATATTATGTGGCCTGAGCCTTAGTGTTCGTGAATTAACCTGACACTTGTCAATAGAGATGTATTTTTGAACTAATCCCATGTTACATTCTTTTTTGTTGACTGTACATACCTGTTTAAAATCGAATAACACTGTAGATTCGTGAAAGGCGTGGCCATGCGAGCTGCATTACAAACAGCTACTTTGGTGGTATAACCAACGAAGCAAGATCCCTATAGGACAACCAGTAGAGTTGCCCCATAGTTCATCTAAACCTAGTATATCCAAAACTCGTTAATGCAACCGCATGTAGCAATAAACAAATAAAATAAACACTTTTCGAGCCCATAATAACCTGCCTACTTTGATAGTTTATAACGTGTGATGTGGTAACTTTGTTTAGTGTACTTGATTTAATTTAAGACAAGTTAAGTGCCCTTTTGGAGTCGGTAACGTAACAACTCGGCCCTTTTTAGGGCAGAGAAATCTGGCGGTTTGTTTGGGCGGTGGTGTAAAGGCTACTAAACTTTTGAATTATAACGTTTAGGATGCGCTTTGAAAGCCATCTGCATCTACCGCCAGGCGGCAGTGCTTGCGCTGGTTTGTTCCGACGTGGATAGAAAGACGGCTGGTGAAGTCACTAGCACAACACAAGAGGTATTCCATTTTAGGCCTTTTGCAATTATTTAGGTTGCAGGTGTCCGTCAGGTGACCCACTCGCTTGATCCCTATATCATAAAAAACCATTAAATTAGCTCTCCTATTAAACGGTGAACGTAGGCTTGCTGTTGCAGGCATAAAGTTAGTCTCTAGTAGGTACCTAGCTGCTTACCTGAGTTGATACGAATTCAGATGACTTCATTTGTCTAATTTGAATCCTAACAACAATGACTGCATTAACAAAGGGAAAGGATTAGAACCAACTCAGGCCTTGGCCAATATCCAGACCAGTTTCGCGTGTTTGGGCCTGATATGGACCTTAAGCTAAATCTTTAAAGCCCCGCCACGACTGTCCGCGACCGGTGGAGCAGCGAGCGAATTTTCCGAGTTCCAAGTTTCTGACACAATAAACGTCTCGGACGCGTTCACGTTAACATCTCAATTGGGAATGGATGATTATTTTGAAAGTGCTTGGTGATTTTTCTATTGATAGGAATAACCATCCTTAGCTACGGAAAAAAGTTTCAGATTTTTCCGTCGAGCCATATATTTTATAAAAATAAAAACATTTTACTCAGTCACTCGGCGAGCCCTATACGGAAGTAAGGCAGTACGCCAATGACATAATCAAATTAAAAAAAAAAATGCTGCTTGAATCTGTGGTACACGATGGCATTTGTAGCTAAGAAAAGCAACGGCTAAGTGGCGCCGTCTGTAGATTGTTCGTGTTACTAACCAAACATGGGGAATTTCAATAAAAATGACCATAATATACATTTTTTTCTCAGATTTTGGAATTATTGGGTTATTTCTACTCCGAATCAAAAACACTACTGAAAGTTATATGAGAAATGTATGGTAATTTTAATGAAATCCCAAATAGGTGGTTTAGTACCAACAACAATCTACAGACGGCGCCACTTAGCCGTTTCTTTTGCTTGTTTTAGCTTCCGAGTGCGGTGCTATCAATCAATGTCAGTGACAAATGTACCACAGATTCAAGCAGCATTTTTTTTTTTTAATTTGATTATGTCATTGGCGTACTGCTTACTTCCGTATAGGGGCCGCCGAGTGACTGAGTAAAATGTTTTTATTTTTATAAAATATATGGCTCGACGGAAAAATCTGAAACTTTTTTCCGTAGCTAAGGATGGTTATTCCTATCAATAGAAAAATCACCAAGCACTTTTAAAATAATCATCCATTCCCAATTGCTATGGGGATTTTAATTTGATTGCGTCCGCGAAAAAACTTACCCGAAGGCAGTGTTTCTTGAACTTTTTGCGGAAACGGACTATTTTATTCTATTCAAAAAATCTACGGACCCCTGTTAAAGACTATTGTGGGATAAGAAAACAAAGCCTGTACCTATATCTAAATAAATATGTTAAGAGTTAACTGAGTTGTTAATTAATTAACAAGCAATGTATTTAAATAAACCACATAGTCGAGGCCAGGCTGTTAGACATAACATGAAGCACGAGTGTGTAGGTACCTACTTACTAAGCTATAATTAATATGTTGTCTAGACACCAGAGAACGGCGCGATTTAAGTAGATAGCCTGAGTCTGCAGTTATGATTATAACCGATATTTCAATTATCTCAGATGCTGATGATTCAACTGGTGTTAAACTGCCTAAATATATTTTCAGTATCTAATTTTGGCGTGAATTAAGTGAACATACTTCTGTAAGTAGGCAACACAAAGAATACATCTAACTTGTTTTCTTTTCATAGAAACGTCAATCCATACACACATCTGGGGTGGTCTATCGATAAGACTCGGATCCTTTTATTGCTGACTTAGATTGGGAGTTTATTAAAATTTGATGACACCCGCCCACAAAATGAACATTTTTCCGCTCTAAGTGTATTCCATAGGAATTCCGAAAATGTCTTTTTTTAAGAAATCGATATGCCGCAGCATCAGCTGCACGTACTTAAACACTTAAATCTAATATGAAACTGCTTTACATCATCAGTTACCGGCCTTTCGGTTACGTATCACATGCACAGCCGGCAAGTGGTAGGCGTAATCCAACCAGCTTCTTTGTGACCCTGGGCCCTTAATTGTGTACATTCCGGTTCCCATTAAACAGCCTGTCGTGCTCTGTGGCATTTGATTAATGAATCAAATTGACGGGATACTGCACCTGCTTTCGTTTCTTTAGGCTGGATAGGAAACTGGCTTGCACTGATGTACAATCGCCAGCACACTTAAAAGGTCACTGACTGGCCATTGCTGCGTATCTCACGTGTTATTAAGGTTCACGAATGGTCGGTTAAGTATGGTAGCGATTGTACAAGCAACCGGAGCTTTCAATTCGCACTCATCGTGTTTGTTTATCGTTGCCACTCGGGTGCAGCTTTAACAGGTGTGAAAAGCGTCAACGCTAATTGCAATGCTTAGTGTAATAAACTTTGATTGTTTTGATTTAAAGACACGCCTGCAAGTGAAAGGAGTTTGAAGTAGGATGGAAAATCCGGATGTAGGTACGTATTAATTTAAAGAAATTTTATTTTAACTTGCGGGTTCATTAAGTATCCGTCCATGTCGTTATGGAATTTTAAATTGAACTATGTTTCGTTTTCTAGTTGGTATGAGATAATGTCTCCGCAGTCTAATAAGTAAAACTTAATAGATAAAAGATGGTACTTACCTACTGAATACTAACTAGAAATGGGTAGTTTCAAATGTATCCTTAGTTTAAAGTAAGTATCTGAAAATTATACTTAACTTTATGCCGGGAGAGCTAGTTGTTTTGCACTTTTTTGCGCGCAAACTTTTGATTCACGACATTTTTGTGTTTTAATTTTTCCTGCATGTTTATGTGTGTCGTAGGTACTGTTAACGAATCTTCTTCTTGACGAATTTATTTCTAAGTAGGTAAGTTTATGTAAAGTAGACTTTACATAAACTTACTTATTATTTCCAAATCAGAGTTCTATTGCCTCCGAAAACTCAGAATATGGTCAGAATGAACTATTTAAATTTTAATCAACTCCGTTTCTAACGGTGCTCACTAAATATGGGTGTCCTTACAACGCCGCGGCGCCAGGACCCGCGTATGAATAGAACTGCGCCTAATTAGTTGTTACTAGTATTACATATTAGTAGTTATTAGTGAGACGAATCGTGAGTGACCCGGCGATAATCACGTAACTCTGGAGACCCTTTATAATACCATCTTTATATAACAAAGACTTTATATTACAATACGACAATCGAATAAAACAATTCCGACTCACCAGAATCCGCACCGCCATGTCCTTTTAATATTCTAATTCGAATTAGAGTTTCAAGTGTTCCTTTTTCGTACGCTAGTTCTAAATTTACGTGCGTGCGAGACTGCTTGCGCGGGCGCAGTCGATCGCGAACTGAGTGAACGATGAACTTTAAGGCGCCGGCGCTGCAGCCATGCGCCTTTATTACACCTTCGACGATCCGATCGGCATTCCATTAGGGTTCAACTAAACGAGACCTGTATTTTGGGACATTATCGGTCAACGTTGGCACCCCTCGGATTAATAAACTGATAAAATGCAGACGCTGCGAACAAACATCGTTGTGTGAGAAAGATCGGGGATCAGATAAGTGTGGAAAGGACGTTGCTCCTTGATTTCGGTTAAGTCAACACAAGAGATACTGTCGGCGCCCGTTCGCTATATTTGCAGGCTCATTAGAGTTTGCTTGGGAAATCATCAATGTGTTTAGGATATGTTAAACTAGGTGAGATGCCAACAATGTTATGTTATGAACCTAAGACAATCACTTTCCTCATCATCATCTCCTTTCTACATAAGGGAACATACCCAAACTACGTGACCGATTTAGGGGGGGGAGGGGGGTCTTCAAAGTACCACTCATGGTCACCGGGGGGAGGGGGGGGGTTTGGTTTCTTGTCACGTAGTCAATAATTTTTTTTTAAGAACGCCACGTTTTTATTACCCCATCAATAAAACTTGTCCAGTATCGCCACATCACTATAAATATAAGAAAATACAAACAAAAGCCATTATTTTGTAACTTTACGCAAAAAATATTGATAAAATCCGTGCATGGCGGGAAGAACTTGATAACTCCAAAATGGCAATTTTACAGGGCAGCGATTTTAAAGTTTGTCATTTTCTCCAAAATCTGTTTTTATCTCGAACTCATCTCTATAGCTTGATTTATGGATAATTTTATGTAATCTTTCAAATTATGTTACGTGTTCTCGTAAATTCTGCTTATTTTGTAAGATATTCGACTTATCAACATATGACCCAGAGACTTATCAACTTATTACCCATACATTAGTGCTCAAACCAGTGAAAACATTATTTAATTTAATTCCTAAAAATCAGTTTTTCAGTGTAATTGAAATCTCTAAATTGCTTTAAGAGTAATTTTAGATGGTTTTTCAAATATGCTTATGTTTATCTTTCTTACTATCTTATTATTCATAATAATTGACTTATCAACATGTTCACCGATGACTTATCAACTTATTCACCATAGAATTGGGTATCAATAATACACATTAATCGTTTGTAATAAAAAAAATGTAATAAAAATGTTCGTAATAAAATTTCAATAATTTGGGAATGCAAGCGCATTTTTTGCACTACCTAATTTGAAAAAAAAAGAAAAATTAGAACGACTTCTGGGCTACGTTCAGTAACTAAAGTCGGATGAAAATCGTCCGATCATGAACACACTTACTGAACGAATTGGGACGTTCTTCTGTCAAAAGTGTCAATTCAAAATAAATATAAAATAAATATTTGCTCCGAGACCTGAATATTTCTGTCCCTTTTCATCGTAAATCATTAACGTCTTCATTGAATCTCCCATTTTAAATTAAATTCACATTAAATTTTTATGTCGATGGTATGCGATTTCGTATTCGTAATAATAAGTTTATATCCCCAGCGTTCGAATTATAAATTTTGCCGCTTTTCAACTGTCAAAGTGACGTCTGGGCTTTTTTTACCCATCTATTTTATGGGGTGACCGGTGCGATCGCCCGACGACGCTCGACGATGTTACTGAACGATTTGGTGTGAAGTAGTATGCGACATCAGTATGACAGTATGAGACATGACACAATGTGACAGGTTATTCAATAAAGAACATATTTTTGATTTGACCCGGTATATAAATGTGAAACTACTAAGATAACACGAGATATCATATTCCGTGCATAGCGTAAGTAACTTGATAAGTCGAAATATACGTCAATATATTCATTGTTAACTTTATACTGTAAGTATAAATTGACATATCAAGTTACGTTCGTTTTATCAGTAGTTGAATATAAGTAGATAAAACGATATATTTATTTGTTAACGTAATAGTGTGTTAGTTGTCGCGTTGATATCTTGTTTTGTCAATTTACGTACGCTAGATCGGTTTTTGAGCATAAGTTGATGTAATGATATATTACGATATTATTTTTTTTTTTGTGACTCATCGCGTATATATCTCGTTTCGTTAAATAAAATACGCAGCGTATGGATATATTCAAATACTCACGAGGCAATATCTCTAAAAGTATCGTAGATATCGAGTTGTCAATTTTTTTCCTACAAAACCAATGCTGTAGGAAGCCATTGCGACGGTAAAAAAAAAATCATGTAAGTCGAGTTATCAAGTTCTTCCCGCCATGCACGGAAATATACTACGTGAAAACTAGGGGGGGGGGGAGGGGGTCTGGGCATATACTACGCTTGGTCACCGAGGGGGGGGAGGGGGTCAAAAAACACGAAAAAAAGGGTCACGTAGTTTGGGTATGTTCCCTAAGTCCCACTAGGTACTGAGCACAGATAACAAATCATATAGTTATATCTCTGTATAATACTTTTCAAGGCTGAAAGAGCACGACAGTAAAGAGTAGACCGTAACGAAAGAGGAATTAAAAATAACAATACACAAATAATGTCAAATAACGTAAAAAATGGGACATTTGCATAGAATATGCGCCCCTTACTTAATTTATTCTTTTTACTGTCTTCCTCTGTTTACGTTTGCGTAAGCTCAGGTGATCTAAATTATCATATAGACGATTTAAAACGATATTTGAAAATATTCCTCGAATTTAATAAATAATCACAATGTCCAATTAAATCAATAAATAAAATAAACGTTCCCGATGGCAAGAGCGTTCACATACGAACGTTTACAAATAGATATGATGTCAATAAAGATAAAATTAGGGGTCATGAACACTTACTTGGAAAACAAATACAAAACAACCGAGGAAATAAAAATAACGCGATGCTATTGGTTCTTCACTGCCTTGGTGTGCACGATCCGCTTGTGTCTGCTGACGCAGCCAGAGGTCCGGAAGGTCTTCCAACACAGGGTACAGCTGAAGGGCCTCTCATCCGTATGAGTCCTTTTATGTACCGTCAATATTTCCGAAGTATTGAACCGTTTCCCGCAAGTCTCGCACTCGTGGTTCCTTTGGTTCGCATGGTGGACGAAATGCCGTCTGTACTGCGCTAGAATGTGGAAAGTTTTCCCGCAAACTTCGCAGGTCTTCTTCGGCGTCGGATCGTGGACAGCCTTGTGTATCACCAAACCGCTTTTGAACTTGAATTTCTTATCGCAAACGTCACAAGAGTAAAACTTCCCCGTTGAATGCATGTCTAAGTGACTCCGGAGGTTCCTAGTGTGCTTCCCGCACACTTCGCAAACTTTCCAGTAGTCGTATCTCATTTTCCGCATTTTCTTTTTCTTTCTCACTAGGATTTTTTTCGATTCCTTTTTGGCCAGTCTCTTTTCTTGTTTCATTTCTGTGTCGCTGGCGAAATCTGCGTCGAAATGCGTATCTAGTTCATCCAAGTCATCCTTTCCATGTTTACTATCACTATGATGATTGAGCCCATTGTCGTCTGTGGTTGACTCTATTTTGATTGAATTGGTGGATCGGTACTGTTTGTCTACGTCTTGGCATTTTCGCCGGAACTTGTAAGCGTGTTCCAAGTCCCTCAAACAGTTGAGACATATTTGAGACGGTAGGTTGTCAGCTTTTTCCATCTGGGAACAAAAACCAACACATTGCTACGCCATAACAGAAGAAATGAGATCTAAAATGTAAATTAAGAGTCATAGAGAAAGACGATAACAGGCTGACTTATCTTGATCATAGATAAATTAACTTAACTAACATCGATTGGTCTCTTTACATTCCTGAGTACATAGTATTTAGGAACATGGATGATTTCTTTTTGTTTGTAAAAGGGACATTACGTTTAACGCGATTTCGTTTCGCAACATAAGGGCAAAAAATAAATAAACTATTCTTCTGAAATGAATACAAATCCCACGTTGAATTATTCCCAGTATTGAATAACGAGGGTCGCTGGTTGAGACAAAGCATCAGCGCGTAAAAACAATGTATTTGGTACATCAATACTACCCAGTGAACATAAGCAAAACAAAGATAATGGCCGGAAGTCTAAACGCCAAATTATTATTAACGAGGAAAACGTAACTAACTACGCGAGTGTAGATTGCAGATGCTAGACGTGCGAACGTGTATTCCTCTCTTCGTGAAAGAAAAATACAACAATGATATATATAAAATATACATCTCTTACAAATGACTGATATCACGAAAAGCATGAACGATATTTGACAAACCCGTCAGGGTAGTCAGTCTGAACACTCACTCATACAAAGTTTCCTAGTTCCTTTAATTATAAAACTTTCCGAAAATGATAAAATGAGAATGCATTACTTTTGTATTTGTTTCATTTTATTTCTGTAAATTTTGTTTTTGAAAATCATTTTTAACTATAGATTTCTTAGACTGTTTTAGTGCTTCTAAAATAAATTCTTACACCTATTTAAATCGTAAGACAATACGTGGAGGAGCGGTGTTCTCTCAGCACCAGTATCTCGTATACTCAAAAAGACGCACCAGCACAGATACTGTTTTTCTAATTTAAGCTACTGAATAAATATTTTTTCATTTTTCATTTTCAATATATACACTAAAATACATGTTAAAAATCGTTAGCTGTATGATAAACAAATAAATGTGTCTTACAACAGTTTTCATGGGTATTTAGACGGACTATCCTGAGGGGTGTGATTTTTTTTATTGCTTTTTATGACACCACCGTGCCGTGTAGCAAATGAGCTATAAATAGATTAATCTACATTTCTTACCTCAATACCTCCAATAACCCTCAATTTGGCTGCCAACTCGACCCCGTCCTCGTCTGTCTGACTGTACACGTCCACACACGCGTCCTCCCCAGAGCACGCCCGGCATTGGTGCACACACTCAGCCTTCGGCCCCAGCCTCTGCTTCAGATCAAACAGCTTAATATCATCCTCGTAATCGTCATCTTGCTCCACGTGGTCGTACACGTCATCTTCCTTTTGCACTTTGATTTTGGGCTTCATTTTGATCTCGTTGTAATGCGCCATAGCGTCGTAGTACGCCCAGTGCTCGCTCAGCATGCCCTTGTCGGCGAATTTGCGTTTCCACTGAGAACAAACCAAATGATTACCGCAAGGAAGTTATAGGACTTGGCTGTACAGTAGGTTTTTACTGTATTTAATGGATGCGTGTGAATACTACGCAGGGGTCATTGCATATTTTTTATTCTCTTTTGACACGCTTTTACTTACATCATCATGTAAATCTACTTCTACAAGATGGCCATAGTTTGGCGTCTACACAGAAAGTAACTTTGATCAGTACACAAATTTTGAATGTTGCAGTAGCTGTCTAAAGCTAAAAGAACATGTTTTTAAATCTTGAGTTGTTCGTAGGATTTCGACCGGGCGCTATGTCGAATTAAATGGAACGAGACAAAGTTCAAAACGACAAAAACAATAAACATTGTCTACTGCTGGAACTGAAACGCATAGTAAAAATTATGTACTGATTTAAAAAATACCTATAACTTATTATATAGCAATTACCCTGAAAGTTTTCAACAGATGTGTCCAAATCTCCTCCAAATCCAACAAACTGTGGTCGATGGGTAAGCCGACGCTCCGCAACTTTTTTTCCACTTCCCTAAACAGAAATTTAAACATTAATTCTCGCATCTTTTGGCTGTCACTAGAGGATTAAAAAAAATATATTTAAAATAGATACCTCCATGCACCGATCTGATCTCTAAGTGAGAACTTGAATAAATAATCCATGTCGGTTCTTGCACTAATAAGACTAAGGACCCATTCCTCTTGCCCTGTCAGCAAAAAAAAAAAAGTTGACTCTAGCTACTAGTTTCTTTCCCTCATTGTACTGTAGTTAGACTAGTTAATAAAGAAGAGTAGTACTTACACCCGACTAGAGGATTTAAGCTGAGCCTTTCTTCACCCAAGTACAGCTCAAACAGAGTGTAATATATCCAAGTTTTATTATTTGTTGCCTTTGCCTTCTGGTATTCCTTGTAAATAATAATAATTGATTAATACCAACTTATTCGGAAACAGAAGGCTTCACGGGATTGCCCCTTCCCGGCGAAGATACTGACAAAAGGTTTGCAAAAAAAAAAATACTTTAATTCCAATTTTTAAATATTAGACATGTTGAATTTGAAACAATTACTGTTAAATGTCTGTGAACCTGTTTCACCACTCCTTGATAAATTAACTAAAGTAACTGTAACGTCTGGGGCCCGCGGCAAATTCGTCACATGGGGCCTTGCTCCATATAAAAAGTACATCAGCGTCCCTTCTGTGCTCTAAACCAAGCCAGTTCGGGGCCCCGTAGAGCTAGGGGCCCCTGGCATTTTGCCACCCCTGTCACCCTATAGTTACGCCACTAGTCAAAATATCCGACACTGTCTCTGTTTAATTTTTGAATAAACTTGTCAAGGAGTAATAAAACAGGCCCACACTTAAAAAAAATTAATAAGATTCCTGATATTTTCCGTGTTATACTTACTCCAAACGTCGCTGCCCACTTCCGACATATCTCTCTGCCATTTAACGTTTCAGGAAATCCATACTCTTTCTTCATTATATTCAGCAGATCACTGTGCCCAAGTAATCAGAATTATGTTCATATCTTAACATTAAGATACCGGTAAGTACTACAAGGTTGTATGAAAAGTGACCCATTTTTTTTGCTCATCACTAAAGACTAATTCAAAGTGCATATGACCTGCCAAGCACTATGACAGTAAGACGGTATCTATGTATAATGTAGGTACTATCGAACAAATTGATTCCTGACTCACCCACCATAGAACGTTCTCACAGTGAAGCGTCAAACGATTTTCTTTGCCAATTCAATATAACGTCACATGACATTTTCTGTGAAAGGATTCCACGATAGGTCAAGAATCAACTTGTTCGATATGCAAAGAGCATTAATTACAGTTGCGTTCTACTTACTTCCACGCCCATTTCCTCTGCCTGAACAACCAGTCATTTTGCAGTCTTATCTGTATGAATGTTTCTGTAATGTCTTTGGACCCTAAAAAAAAAAGATAAAACAAATGAAGTAACATATGACGATTAACGAATCATCATCATCTTCAGCCTATAAACGTCCCACTGCTGGGCACAGGCCTCCTCTCACAATGAGAGGGCTCGGGCTATCGTTCCCACGCGGGCCCACTGCGGATTGGGAACTTCACACACACCATTGAATTGCTTCACATGTGTGTGCAGGTTTCCTCACGATGTTTTCCTTCACAGAAAAGCTCGTGGTCAATTTCAAACGCAAATTCCGTGCACAAACTCCGAAAAACTCAGAAGTGCGAGCCCGGGATTCGAACCCACGATCCTCTGCATGAGAGGCCACAGTTCAAACCACTAGGCTACCACGGCGGATTAACGAATAGCGGCTGGCAAAACCAGATAACTAATTTATTTAGAAACTAACCGGCGCACGCGACTCCGTCTGCGCAGAATTCGCTTATCGCTATCCCGCTTGAACTTTGCGATTTTCCAGAATAAAAAATATCCTATGTCCTTCTCCAGGACCGAAACTATCTCTATACCAAATCCCAAGTAAATCAATTCAGCGGTTTAAGCATGGAGAGATATAACAGACACAAACAATTTCGCGTTTATAATGTTAAGTATGCATTGTTAACCTTTTCGGCGCCACGTCAAATACAAGAGACATGACCCATACGCTAGACGTCTTTATTGCGATGCCTTAAATTGAACCTAAACCCAATTGAACGAAGGCTGATTTTGCATTGAAGTACTGGACGTATATATAGATCGTTGGCGTTGAATCTGCGGTGCTGATATATGTGTCGTTGGCGTTGAAAAGGTTAATAAAAGTATTAATGAATTGAATACTATTGGTTATATTGAATTCGATATTTTTATTTTTGAACTTGCGAAAATAAATAAATTACTTGCCACTCACATTGGAACTCATCACCCTCATTCTCTGAAGAATTGCTTTGTTTCTTAACATATTTGCTTGAGCTTTTCCTCTGGCGGCTGAAGAATTCCAAAGGAGTCTCAGTCTCTAGCTTCACCAAGTATTCAGGGTCGAAGCGCTGGTAGTAGTCCACCATAGCATCATACAGCGGCCAGCTGGGATCAATATCCTTTTTCTTCTTCTGACGGTACTTTCTCTAAAAGATTAAATTAATAAATTTAAAAATCATCACACACTAATCGGCTATACATACGTAAATAAAAAATTATTCAATTTTACGCCAAAACAACAAGTTAAGTAGATTTAAGAGACAATCCTTGCAGTGTATTACTGATTATGATTAGGCTGGTTTTTTTTTGTTTGCGCAGTTCAAGAGAAAAAAAATATTGTATACCTACTTTCTGTTTTTGATGCACAAAGGTGCTTCACTCTGTAAATCTGTAAACTTCTTAGTTTTGCATAATTAATGTATGGTTTCAATATTTTTCTAAAGGAAACTGTAAGTCTAGATTTTACAAAAATTTAATTGTAATACATATAGCTATAAGAGACTGTTTGTTTCTAAATAAATAAATAAAAAAAAATGCCTTACATCCTTTTGGAAAAGCTGATACTCTTTTTTTTTATATAAGAGGGGGAAAACGAGCAGACGGGTCACCTGATGGAAAGTAATCACCATCGCCCAGGGACACCTGCAAGACTTGGGGTATCACAGGTACGTTGCCGACCCTTTCAAGAACAGGAAGGCTCGCTTGAAACTGTTGGACCAATTTTTACCAAACAGCTAAGAACCACCGCGAAGACGTGATTTATGTATGTATGTATGTAAAAAAGGGTAAAAGCATTTTGTATTACAGAGAGCGACCGACTTTTTCCTGGAGATTGCAAAATTGGAAGAACGCGTATTCGCGACGAGATCAATTTTCGTGATCTCAAAACATACTATTATTATATTATTTATAATATGTTGCTTGCTTAGTATTTAGTGTAGAGAAACTGCTTTGGTGGTCAGAATTAAACCAGCCCAGTGCCGGATTAGCCACGTAGCAAGAGTAGCAAATGCAACGGGCCCCGCGAGTTCGGGGGCCCCGCGCTCCAACGCCTGTCTGACCGTAATAAAAAAATATTAATTTGGATAGGAGCGTAAAATATCTTTGTAACAGTTTTGTTTTATTTAATACCCTAAACTTGAGAACCTAAAGTAAACCAAGGGCCCCTTGACAGAATTTGCTACAGGCCCCGCGCTGGCTTAATACGGCACTGAACCAGCCAACATTACTAGAGAAACTAACTTGTTACTTGATAGTAGAAACTTGTTTGAATTGTGTACTACATAAGAACGGACTAGCACATACATTGAAGGTGGTGATGTTGTGCTGCCACAATCCTTTTATATCCTGGATGCAGCAGTCACCCGGCAGTTCCTGACTCCTTAACGCCTTTTCCACTTCTCTGCAAACATTTAATTTCTTTTCATGATCAAAGACATAAAAAACTTTCTTTACAGCTCAAGTAGTAAACACAACTTGCTCTACACAAAGGAAAATTAAGATAATGTAGTTATTTTTGCCTTTACATGCGACATCTGCAGCAGTGATGTTCCCCTACATCCAGTGGCGTAGCTATCTAGGGACTAGGCGGGGCAGTGCCCCGGGGCCCTCAAGCTCAGGGGGCCCTCGAATCCTTGCCAGAAAATCTCGATCGAACTATTATTATTGAAACATAACCAGTTTAGATAGTAGTGGGGCCCCATTTTTTTTATTTGCACCAGGGCCCTTGGTTACCTAGCTACGCCACTGCCTACATCAGACAGACCACCAGTAGGTCAGTTGGTGTACAAGTTTAAGAACTTACTTCCAAAAGTGTTGGTAGTCAACTTTCATTTCCTTTGCCTCAGTGATATGGACAACCAGTTTCAATCTCCACTTGTCATTCCCTGTTGTAATAAAAAAATATCAAATTTTACCAAGATTCGTTAAAAAGACAAGATGCATTGGGGTAAATTCGAAATCAGAGGAATTTCGAAAATCGTGGATATCCACTAAATGGGGAAACAATTCCATAATCTGGCAACGCTTATCTAGACGCCAAAGACATTGGAGCTTCTAGGTAAGCGTTGCTAGATTATGTAATTGTACCCCGTTTAGTAGATATCCACGAGTTTCGAAATACCCCCAATTTCGAATTTACCCCAATGCACTATAAAATATAATAGGCATTGCAGTTCTTATGTACATACATACATAAAATCACGTCTTTTTCGCCCTTACGGGGTTGACAGAGCCTACGGTAACAAGACCTAAAGGCCACGTTTAGCATGATTGTGGGTGGAAACGGGAATCTAAATAATGACATGTTGCTAGCCGCATCGCCTATAATATGATTCCCAAGATTTTCGCCCTTTTCCTCGATAGGCTTTCACCATCTGCGCGGGAAGAGAAGCAACTGGTACATTCTATGTTTTTTTTGCTCCCAGACTAGCATGGAAATTGTTGCAGTTCTTTATGGGCACAAATTATCTTGTAACATGCTATGTCAGCTACAGCAAGTACAGTTGTACTGTGATATGAGCTGACACTGCTAGTACTGACTTGGCAAAGCCAATAGATATATAGAAAGAGTTTACATACATTTATTTATTTATTTATACATATTGTTACAAGAGGGTGGATTTTTAATAGAGCAAAAAGCTCCTCATATTGATAGGCTGTAGAATATGGTGTCTGTTGCCTCTCGGTTATCTTTATATTAAGCTTTTGAATGCCAATGTCGGTAACAGAGTAAAAGTGAAAAGTTATCACACCACGGTACAAGCTGCAAATTAGCCTTGCTATTTTAAGCTTGGCGTTCAGAGGGTTGAAAAAAGGCTCTGTCGACCTTGTAGGATATAAAGATGTGATTATTATTATGTCTGTATATATATATGTTGTATTTTACTTAGGTATTTAAATTGTAAGATACAATTTGCGGAAGAGTGGTGTTTTCTTAGCATGAGTATCTTGTATATCAAAAAGAGGTACCTGCACAGATACTATTGTTCTTAAGTTATTGAAAACTATTCATTTTTCATTTTTGATTTAATTTTCATGTAAGTGAAAAAGTCCCGATTCCCTGAATACCCAAGCAGATCAAAAGCTGAAATTTTTCAGTTTCTCTAAAAAGTTATGTTGACCAGGAATTGGATAGGGAGTTCTGCAAATGAAAATGAAATTGTGGATGTTAGCTAATACTTAGACCAAGAATGAGAGATGCGACCAGTTAAAATGAATGTAAAAGATAATGCAGTGTTAGTAACACTAACAGTCTAAGTTGCATATGATATTACTTACATGATTCATATTTGTCAAGAATGGTAGATTTACCAAAGTGCTTCTCAAAAATCTTGTAATATCTCCAGTTTTTGTTTTTAGTTTTCTTCGCTATTTTATAACACTGGAAACAATTGCGAAATACATCAAAGCTAGCAATAATAGAAGCGATTTATAGTAATTAATTTACTTACATCGTATGTGTAGGACCACTTTTTCCGCACATGGTTCACAGTCATTGCTTCAGGGTATCCATTTTCTAATAAGATTGAACGAAACTCACTGAAAAGAATAGAATATATAGCGTGAGCCAGTTTAAGAAAAAACTAAGTACCTAAGCAAACAATAAAACTCTTAACTTCAAAACTACGTAAATATAATTCAAAGTTCAAAACAATCTTACGTCCAGGGTTGTTTTTTCTTTTTGAAAAGCCAGTTGTTCTGAAATCGAAGTTGAAGCATCTTCTTCGTAAGTTCAGCTGTCCCTGTGATATAATAAATAGTTTATTAAGTACACCATACACAAATAATCATACAAATACAGCGGTTCTGCAAAATGTAGTCAGCAATGCACAATGTGTTAATAAAAGAAACGTACATAGAAAAGACTTTTCCTCCATGATTACTTATGCTAATTACAACTGTAAGTAATAATTTTATAAATATTAATTATTATTTTTTATTTTTTATTCATAACACTATTGTTCCCAAATTCAATCAAATGTCAATAATGTCATCATGTCAACTGAAAGAAAATATTCCTATTCCGTCCGGGGTGAAGTGTGCAGTCGGTCAGATTTCGTTTTCAATTCCACAGAGCTCATAAAAATAGTAGACTAGACGTTAGTACGTCCTATTGCCGACAGAGAGAGCTCTCTGCCTGGAGAAAAGTCAGTGAATAAGACTGATTGGTAAACTTTCTTGTAATCTTGTTTAAATACCGTCGTGAGTGATCCCTACCACTTCAAGCACTGCACGTTTCGTACTACGATTAATACGAATGATTTTGCACATTAGTAACTATTATGTAAGTATTGTGCAAAACAAACGTAAACCAAAACAATGGGGACTATCGTTTCTTTGCTCACCAGTTGGCGCCACTGTTGACTAAGGTCCAGAGGTATAGCTGTCAAAGGCGACTTTATAAGATGGCGCCGAGACAAAGTTTTAAATCTTGAATCTCAATAAGTTTATTAAACAAACAAACCTCTGAATTAGCTGCTCTTTGAGGACTTTTATTTTTGCGCCACTTTTTCTTAATTCCGCTCTCAAAGCGTTCGCATTCATCGCCAAATAATCCATATTTGCGATAATTTCACGTAGGAGATCACTTTTCAGCAGGTAAATGAAAGAAATTATAATTAATGTCACGAATCCCGCTAAAACCAGTGAAAAGTGAATGTTATTGGACCTCACGCGACACTAGCGCCTCTAGTGGCAAATTCACACGCGATAGCCCCCATTGACAAACACTGAGATACATGCACAAAGGCAGACTTATCCCTTTAAGGGATCTCTCCCAGTCAACCTTTGATTGGATGAGAGAAATATATTATATTATTCTTGTCGATCAACTATTTTTAGTAAGTAAAACGAAAGTTTCAAGTAAATAATAGAAAAATACATACAAGAATAGGAACAAGAATAATAGCAACCAAAAGAATGGTCATGTGAAAAAGAAAGATCCCGTTATATTCTTGATGATTTTATTTCTAAATTACGTGTTCACAAGAAGATAGATAATTTGGTGAAAATATGTAATTTTTTAATATTTTATACATATTTATTAGGGTGCATTGGAAACGAAATGGATGAATGTGAATGTAAACAAGACGAAAGTTATGGTGTTTGAAAAAGATGATAGTATGACAGAATGTGAGATTGTGATTGCGGGTAAGAAAGTAGAACAAGTAAAAGAGTTTGTATACCTGGGAAAGTGATATTGAAAGAAGAGTGAATGCAGGAAACATGTTGAATGGGGCACTGCACACCTTTGTTAGCAGCAGTGGCGGATTAAGAATATCCGAGGCCCTAAGCACAGAGCCTGTGTAGGCCCTCTATTGCTTAAATGGAAATGGAAGGAATGGAATGGAAGGTAGAAAGTATAAAATGAAAGTTCATCAAAATAGACTCAATGAAAGTTCAACAAAATAGTCACTCCCGGACTGCTCGCGCCTTGTGATTTCGGGCATATTGTGGATGAATCTCGATAAAATGTAGGTATAAAATGAAACGCCAGCAGAGGATGGAGGCCCCTGGAGAACAGGGGCCCCAAGCACGTGCTTGTAGTGCTTATACGTTAATCCGCCACTGGTTAGCAGTGAGAAGGTGTGTGTGTGTGTGTGTGTGTGTGTAGGGGGAGTGTGAATGGTTACGTTGGGAGGGGTAGGCCTAGACGGACGTTCCGAGATCAAATAGGAGACGTTTCGGAAAAAGGTCAGGTCAGGAGTACCCGAAACTGACGAGCATGTATGAAGAGATTGATGAGTGTGGATGAAGCGAAAGAAGTATGCCAGGATCGTAGCAAGTGGAACAAAGTAGTCTCTGCCTACCCCTGTGGGAAAGAGGCGTTACGGTATGTATGTGTGAATGTTTTATTTATATTTGCTTGTCATTTTAAGTAAACCAATGTATTTTTTATATTGAACAAATAATAAAGTAAACTAAAGTATTATGTGACTGTAAAAGTTTGGTCTATTAACGCTCGAAGGCGCTGCAATCGTCATGCTTGAAATAAAATTATTTGTGTTTACCTATTCAATATTTATATTTTGTTATCTGTCAAAGCGTTCAACAATTTTTTTCAGTTCAGAAAAAGAGCCAAAAGAACGTACTTGTAATACAGCTTCATTTTTGATATTGCTTTGTCATGGCAAATAAGTTGATATATTTTGCTCTTTCATCGATAAATACTTAAAATCGGAGATTAAATGAAATGAAAAGTTTGTGCTTGTTTCACGTGGCAACGCAAGATGGATATCTCTGTATATTTTAAATTTACGAACGGGTTTTAGAGTAGGTGGAATAGATTGATTGATTGCTTGGATGTTGCCAGTAAACAACGGCTGTAGCAGACTGTCACTGTCAACTGTCAATGTCAGCCCCATCTGTCACTAGTGCGTAATATATTTCTATCTCGTTGAATTTCACGTGGTTTTTCGGTTTCGGCATGTTTTATATAATTTACTTTTGAGTGTTCATAAATAAAAAAAGAATGCACCGACTTATATCAGCAAGAAATTTGTACCAGACGAGTCTTTATAACATATCTTTGCCTTCAAATAAGCCTCTAAGTAGGAGTCCAGATATAAAATGTTCCTTTTGTCGGAAAATTCTTCTAGGTCAACACAATATAGGTAAGTTTATTGAATTCCTATGGCGTAATTGGGACGCCTAGTGACTGATTTTATATTTAGAAATTATTGTCACATGTGGGAATCGACAGCTTAACCTAAGTTTCGAGTTGCGTAACTTTCGGCTCTTTTTCAGAAAACTTACTCGTCGCGAGGCACCAGTCCACGAGAACGGCGAGCGCTCTGAAATCGCTAAAAAAGAAAGGAAAACACAAAATTTACAAAAAATATGGAGAACTCTTACAAGGTTTGTTTAACATTCAATGTTGTTTACATCCGAGATGTAAACAAACTTTACTAATGTCGTTCTTTTTTAACAGTTGGAGACCAAGCAATGACTGAAATGAAAGTCTCAATAAGTAAATTGCGGGCCATCCACCTGTCTAAACTTGCTGACAGCCCAGTCTCCCTCGGCCAGTTGCACCAGCTAACCACAAAGCCATTAAAAAAGCCCATTGAAGTTGACCCTGAGCTCCTTCAAAGTGTTAAAGATAAAATATTAAAAAAGACTCCTCCAATAAGCTCAGGCCCAAAAGAGATAAGCCTGGAAGATGACAAATGTGCCCTAATTTACACAAATCACAAAATTTCTAGCCTGCAAGATAGTTTAAAAACGAAACAATATATAGACATGGTAAAGGAAAGTTATTATAACTTTAGAAAGGCCACTATTTATGACCAGCGCCTGCAAGACCTGAGATATGCCATAACTGAGGGTCTCACCCAAGAGTTTGACATGATGCATGCTGATTCCAAACTGGAACAAGAGGTGGCCTTTCAACCGTTGCCAAAAGGTCCTCACTCTGTATTCCGAGAACTGTTTGTTGATAACCAGCTGGATTCCTACGACCAAGAGCTGTTGAATTCTATTTCTAGTTTACAGTAAGTATAAGACATTATTAATGTATGGTAAATTGATACAAGTTATGTCATTGAAACAAATACCTTGTTAAAGCAAAATTTTCTTTATTACTGCAATTTTAACATGTAATTTATGTGTCTAAGTATGGCTAATAAATCCTTTTCAAGATTTATAATAATGCTTTAAATGAAAAATTATTTTCATAGCAGCCAAGGTTTATCTCATCCGGCAATAGACGACATGTATGATGACCCGTCACTGCATAATGAAATCCAGGAAGACAGAGATATTGAGTTTGGTGAGAATGAGACTGCCCTTGAAGCCAAGAGGCTGAATATCAAAAAAGCGTAAGCATATTTACTTTAAACCTTCCTTCATTCAGCAGATTCAGCATTAAAGAATATTGTATGTATGTATGTAAACTCTTTATTGTGCAAAATAAACAAGACAAAATACAATTGACAAACACTGAGATACATGCACAAAGGCGGACTTATCCCTTTAATAATAACAGAAATGCTAAAAAAAAATTCTCTTCTGATGTAAAATTTGTTTGTACATGGGGTTTTTGAATGTATAAATAAAAGAAAGGATACACAGATATGGTTTTATCAAACTATCATGGTTGCAGCAGCCAATATAAATAAGTATGATACAGGGAAGCGTTTATGCTGTTCATTTTTGAATGAATTCATTTTTGCCCTATGGGCTAATGTGACAAAGTGCATAAAGCCTGTCTTAAAATAAATAAAAAAATTGCATTGATTTATATGTATCACAATATGTAAAGAATTATCAATTTGTTTTGTAGTAAGCAAGCTCTCAAGCGTAAGAAAAAGGAGAAGTTAGTGAAGCGTCGCGCCATCAAAGAACTGAGCATGAAGACTGATATGAAGCAACTGGAGCAGCGGGGCAAGCAAGAAGGGCTTGAGCGCCTGCTCATAGCTCACCTGCAGCTACTGTGCTCGCTGGATATGGTGCAGGAGGTGAGCAATTAAAAAAAAAAAGATAAAATTTTGGTATGGACGTAGCTTGCGACCCCGGGAGGGATATAGGATATTGTAGTTTTTATGGGCGTGAATTCTCCGCAGTCCGTAAGAAGTCGCGCGCAACAGCTAGTATTTTAATATATGTTATGTTATGTTATGTTGTAACGGGCTGTTTTCCGCAACTCGACGACTATTAACTGCGCCTATTTTGCGTGGTGGGCTGCGGCACTATTCGTGCCAGCCCAGCTCCTGTAGAAAGCCTAGCAGACCCTTTATGTTGCCGACGACTTCCTGGAGCGTCCTCGGTGACCCGAGGTGTTGTGCCCTGTAGTTCGCCACTCCGGAACACTCCAGCAGAATGTGTGTGACTGTTTCTTCTGCCTCCATGCACGCTCTGCATAGGGGGCTGTCTGTAACACCTAAATTGTGTAAGTGTTTGTTGAGCAAGGCATGCCCAGTCAGAGCTCCGGTTAGTAGTCGGAGCTGGGGTCTCCCGTACTCGCGAAGTTTGCGGGACAATCCGGGGTTGATCGTCGGGAGCGCCTCTGGTCTGCTTGCAGGTGTCCAGGTTTGACCAGAGCTGTTGGTGCATTACCTTGGTGTTGTGCCGTAGCCTGCCACGCAGCCATCCGAACGGCAGAGGTATGATGGGTTCAGGTCCTATGGCGTTCGCCTCTGAGCCCCCTCTCGCTAGTCGGTCGGCTGCGTCGTTTCCTCGCGAACCGCTGTGACCCTTGATCCATTGTAAGGTTACCGCGCTGTGTTCGCTTACCCTCGTCAGAGCTTTATGGCATTCGTGGATTAATCCTGAAGTCATTGTGTCGCTCTGCAGGGCTTGTAGAACCGATCTGCTGTCAGATAGTATTCGGATGGGATAGTTTACCTGTCTGGTGTCTATCGCTGTGGTAGCCGCTATGATGCCCATACATTCCGCCTGAAAGACGGTGTTGTGGGCCCCAAGCGGTGTTGAAATATTGATATTCAGGTCTTCCGAATGCGCTCCAGAGCCTGTGCCTGTTGCTGTTTTTGACCCATCCGTGAAGATCCTCAGCTCCTTCAGGTTGAGTCCCTCACCTGGGTCTTCATGCAGCTGTATTCTGTATTTTTTGTCAAACACGTACTGCTTGGCTATCCTGTCGGTGGCCGCCTCCATGAGTGGTTCCTCATGAGTATTTTAATATCTGAAGTACACAAAAACAGGCCATGATTATGCCCGAACTTGCACCTTGTTTGTGCATATGCCTATGTTATAAGTGGGGCGTATGTAGACCTGATTATGAAGTATTCTAGTTCCTATTTGATCTGTAAAATATAGATTTTATTGAGAGAGTTGTAAGCTTCAAATCCTACTACTTATCAGATTTTTCTTTCTGTTGTCAAAGTGTAAACTGTTTATAATCCTTACTAATATTATAAATGCGAAAGTAACTCTGTCTGTCTGTCTGTCTGCCCGTTACCTTTTCACGCTTAAACCGCTGGGCCTATTTAGTTGAAATTTGGTATACAGATAGTTTGAGTCCCGGGAAAGGACATAGGATAGTTTTTATCCCGAAAAATTGCATAGTTCCCGCGGGATAGCACAGCCCAAACCACTGGAATATTTCAAATTTAAGGCGGAACAAAGTTCGCCGGGTCAGCTAGTTACACATAAACGGATAACTCACGTATAAAAAGTCGAGTGATGTGTGTTTGCCCAAATAGCTGGGTACTGAACTGACAGCATGAGCACATTTATGATGGCTTTAAAATTGTTCGGAGAAATGATTTAAGTCAACAATGAAAATCTGTGTCAAATGTAACGGTATGATAAAAAAGTTCAATGAACTGAAGTAATGAATAGTGACAATCTATTTTGTAAACAACTGCGTAAAGACTTGTGGTTGCTGCTGGAAATGTAAATATTTCTTTATAGTTGTGAATATTTTGACATCATGTGGATGATCTACTTTTTTTAGCATGAGATAAAATGAAGAATGATAAGATATGTCATGACTTAACCTCAATCTCAGTAAACAGTGATTTCTCTTACGAAGTATTGCGTTTTGAGCGTAACGTTGTTCTAACATGTGTGAAGCTGATAAGTCAAACGCATGCCTATTACGCACTAGAAATCGTGTGTCGCTATCCCGCGGGAACTACGAAATTTTCCAGGATAAAAAGTAGCCTATGTGTTATTCCAGAACATAATCTACCTTTGTTCCAAATTTCATCCAGATCCGTGTAGCCGTATTGTCGTGAAAGAGTAACAAACATCCATCCATCCGTCCATACTTACAAACTTTCGCGTTTATAATATTAGTAGGATTAAATAAAAGCCGAAATATGACAATGCCTACTGGATTGGTCCTGTGACATTATTTTTTAGTAAGGGTCGTAAAATGCCATGTTATTAAAATGAACCTTATTTTCAGGCGCGTAAAGTTCTACAGTATTATCGACAAAGGGGAGCCAGGACTCCTGACCACCCCAAAATAACCGACATCAAAGTCTACAACACACTTCTACATGGATACGCTTTCAGGGTATATTATTTCTTCCCATAACAGAAACATTACCTGAATTTAACATGAATGAAACTAATATTGAAAAGTTGTTTAGTATATTACCAAGTCCTAAATTAAACTTTGAATCAAGAGCAATTTAATTGTGATAGTAAATTTTTCAAAACTTGAATGAAGCTTAATTCAGTTATGTATTTAAAAAAACTTGTTTCTCTAAACACTATTTGAATATTACAGGGATTACTGGACCACTCAAGGGATTTGCTATCATCTATGGCAGTAGACGGTATTGAGCCGAATGCGCAAACATTTGCAGCAACATTCGAATGCATAG
Organism: Pandemis cinnamomeana; assembly: GCA_932294345.1. NCBI lineage: Eukaryota > Metazoa > Arthropoda > Insecta > Lepidoptera > Tortricidae > Pandemis > Pandemis cinnamomeana. Next base: position 4,520,835 of record OW028715.1, on the reverse strand, counting down.
AGAGAAGCAATGTCAGCGACAAGTTGCAGATACTGCAGCATTACCATCAAATTATGCAGGAAAAGGTACTTGTTGATTTTATCAATTTGAATGAAATTTTGAAAATTTGAGTTAGAAAGTATGTGTGAGGATTTTTCTGACCACTAGATGGTATTTCGATCGGTGTTGGTATATAATTGTAACAGCCGACATATAGATTAGACTTAGGAAAAATAAGCTTTATTTACTTCTTTTGAGAGTGTCACTAGGTCCAGGTAGGAACATGGTCTCGTCTATCTGTATCTTCCTTACGTGTATTATATCGCTTTCTCTAGCATTGCTGATCTATTTGTTCTAAAAATTGTCCAATTCCAATCTGGTAAAGTAAAGTGACATTTTGCTTCTCCAATTTTCAGGGTATCACACTTAACGATTTGCTAGACAAGACTCAATTTCTTTACGACCAACGGGAGCTAGTGTTCCGAGCGGTCCACAGGCTCGACCCAGACTTCACTCCCCAATACACCCCACCAGTTCTAGACTATGACTGCCCGTTGATGAACAAACTTACGTTAGACGCCGTGGAGAACAGGCAGGGCCTCATGCAGTCCCCTGCTGAGGGGTTGCTGACCTTGGAAGAGTTGAAAGAGAGAGGGAGGAGACAAATAGAGATTGAGATAAATGGGGAGATTGAAGTGCAGAATATTGACATTAAGGATGATGCATCACCTACTGTGAAATTATATGTAAGTATCCATTTGTTTTGTTCTGTGTAGAATACGTTTATAGCTATCCTGCGGGAGTTATGAAATTTTCCAGGATAAAAAATGTAATATGTATATGTAAAAGAAAAAACATAGAATGTACCAGTTGGTTCTCTTCCTGCGCAGATGGTAAAAGCTCATCGAGGGAATAGGCGAAAATCTGAGGAATTATGTTATAGGCGATGCGGCTAGCAACCCATCACTATTCTGATTCCCCTTTCCACCTATACGCCCGCAATCACGCTAAACATTTAGATCTCTGTTACCTTAGGCTCTGTCTATCCCGTAAGGGGCAAAGACGTGATTTATTTGTGTATGTATATGTCCAGCCGTTTTCACGTGAATGACTTAGCAAACAAACACACTTGCGCTGTTGCATTTTATTATGTTAGTAAAACAGATCTGTTACAATTTGAAGCGCAATTGGTGAAGCGCCTTTCTCATTTAACTTTTCATGCTTATTACAGCGTGAAAAGATGGAAGCAACGGAGAACGAATGGCGCGAAGTTGTCCGCGAGTCGTTCAGCAGGAACTTGGGCACGCTTCGCTCGCAGAGCAACGCCTCGCATTCTGCCATTACACTCTACGCTTACCTTAAGGTTTTGGAGGTATGTGTCAATGCGAGCCATGTTGTCCTTGTATTTGGATCCCCCCCTAGTGGATACCACCCTCAGAATCGCTGTCGCATTTAGCAATTCTGTCTGTAAAACAGTATAGGATGAGGTTGGAAAGAGATGGTGAATAAGCTTACGAGCGCAAGAGCGTTGATAATATGGAAATAATGGTCGATTTAGACGAAGACTATTTACAGCCGCCTAAAAAAGGCACCGTCACATCTTCAGACCGTTTAGACAATGACTATTTTCAGCCGCTTAAATCTCGCCGCCAGTGACCAGCAAACCGTTTACACCAGGGGTGGCCAACAGGTCGATCGCGATCGACCGGTCGATTGCGTCTGTTAGTCCAGTCGATCGTGGCAAGGCAAAAAAATATAAATACGTAGACCAAACTGCGCAACGTAATCACTAACTGCTGATTTAAGGTTTCATGAAGTATCTAATTGGTAGATCGCATAGGGTTTCGTTAGTAAACAGGAGATCTTGGGTCTGATCAAGTTGGCCACCCCTGGTTTACACGGTGCCTTTTCAGTACCAGGCTCAGCACACCGCCACGCCGCGGCGAGGGGGGCGGCGGGGGCGCGGGCGGGGGGCACTGGCGCCGACAAGTAGACTCGTGTTCTATTCCGTGCCAGCGCTGGCATGCCGCGAAAAAATGCCGCCGAAAGTGTTTATACGGTGCCTTTTTTAGGCGCCGTCATTTAGGCGGCTGTAAATAGTCTTCGTCTAAATCGACCATAAGGAATGAAATAAGCTGCGACCAATGTATGTACTGTTAGAAGGAAAACTACTGATTACCATTCAATACAAGTATAACTTATAAAATTACAATATTTTTTATACTAAAAGCTATGTCACGTTGGGGCGAAGCTAAGTGTCAGCCCTTATTTTGCCACCATTACATTGGTGGTAAGGTTGCCTTTATCATGCTAAACGTGGCTATAGGTCTTGTTACCTTAGGCTCTGTCTACTCCGTAAGGGATAAAAGCGTGATTTATGTATGTATTTTTCGTATACTGTATGAAATGTGGATGTGTCTGCAGGTGGACCAATTCGTGGACCTCATAATGGGCGAGATCAACAAGCTGGTGGACGGCAGCGAGACCTACAGCCCCACGCTGAAGCTGCTGCAGCGAGATTTGGGCACCCAAGTCTATCACAAGTAAGACATTACAGAAGTTGAAATCTAAGAACTGACTATTTACTTTTTATAAGCTTGTTATAGGTGAAAAACTTAAGCGAATGATATGTTGTACGAGTATGTGTGAGTAATGTGTGTGAATAGACAAATTGACGATCCAAATTAGAAAAATGACTTAAGTCCCATATCATTTCTGTACACTCATACATACTTAAGTTTTTCACCTATACCACCTTGTTACTAACTTCACTTTGTACAACGACTCAGAATTTTTGTTATTTTCCGAGTTCCGTGTAGGAAGTACCCATCAATGAAAAATGTGATTACCTTCAGAACATTTCGATCGGTAAAAAATGGAGAATTTCATGGGCGTGAACAGTCAAAACGGGCCTTTTATTTTGTGACGGGTTTAGCTTGATTGTATACTCCCGTTTAGGTTTTCATCGTAATATCTTATTAAAAGCTAGCCGTTGCCCGCAATTTCGTCCGCGCAAACAGCTTGACTTTTCAAGGCACTAACAATTGCAAAATTTCTTCTAGATACCAAGTAGAGCAGTACCGCAAAAACGGCGTGCTGGCGAAAATATCGCAGATCTACGACCAGTACTGCGAGTGGTATCTGGACCGCAGCACCCTGGGCAGCGACGTGCCGCTCAACAGCCGCCAGGCCTGGCAGCTGCTCGCGCACCGGAACAGAGAGGGCGCTAGTCTCGTAAGCAAAGCTAGATCAATAAATACAGTTGTGAGCTGTTAGATAGACTGCCATTCGGGCTTGTCTTGCTGTCTCACTCTCCCTTATGGGTTTGATACTTGAAACGGCGGCCGATGATACCGATTACTACAGTTAAACTATGTATCACTCGAAAGTGTTAAAAATATAAACAATATTAGATAATTACAACTCTCTCGCCAGAACTGCTTTGTCCCTTTTACGTATAGCCTTTTGACAGAATGAAATTTGGAAACATGCCGACAAAGAGTCGAGATCTAATTGAATGTCAATTAATGCAAATAAAGCGCAAAAAATTCACCATTTTGTTTTTTAAACAATGTTATGTACCTGTCACTTTGGCCACTAAGACGAATAAAGTGACTTACAATTTATCAGAAACGGTTGGTTAAACAGAAAACGTTCAAATTATATCTGGTGTTGCCAGGATATGGAGGAGACGCCGTGGCCGATGGACATGAGGCAGAACATTGGCAAGTTCCTCTACAACATCATCATCAACGACGTCAAGATTGACGTCAACATGTTCAAACCCAAAGCTAAGCCGTAAGTGCATTACTAGTGATTTGACCCTTCCTTTAGTAATTTTTCACGAAATTGTTGGAAGGATTTCAACCTACAACTACAGTACAACCTACATGCTATGGGTAGTGTAGGGTTTACCACGAACGAGTTGACGAGGACCCGGGGTCGATTCTCAGCCGTAATTTTACTTTAGGATTTTTGTATGTGTCCTAGTTTTGAATAATGGGTCACGTGACCATGACGCGAGTTTAACGTTTTTTACCCATCGCAAAAAGTGCACAACGCCACTAAAGAAATTTTCGCTTCAATAAAAGCAATTAGTACTTATTGCTTGGATTCGTTCTCAACAACAACTCGCGACAAAACTCTCGCACGCTCTCGTGCTGGCCAATTGCTGCACGCCATAGCATGAGAATCTACACATTGACACAATTTTTGGCTCGGTTAAATGTTTTGTTGGGTAGTTCTGTAAGTTCGTATAAATGTGTCGTATAGGAGGAAGCTGCCGGCGGTGTACAAGGTGCACCGGCCGTGGGGCCGGCTGGTGCGGCTGGAGCTGAAGCCGCACCCGGCGCTGGCGCGGCTGTGGGTGTGCGCCGCGCGCGCCGCGCTGCGCATGCGCGCCGAGCTGCTGCCGCCCGCCGCGCCGCCCAAGCCCTGGCCGCATCTGCACTCGGGCGCGTACCTGCTCACCAAGACGCCCTTGATCAGGTTCGGTCACAGCGCCATCTAGCGGTTGATGCTTCAGTTAATTGTATAATACTATAGAGGGCGGCAAATAAGGGGTTGCCGGCCGAAAACATAGACGGCCGAGCGCGAGCGAGGTTGGATAGTTTGAGGCTGACAACCCCTTTCAACATGACAACCCCTGACAACCCCTTTTTAAGCCGGGGTATGTATAGAGTTCTTATTACGGTTCTAATTTATTTATTTGCAAACATGCAACGAAATATATTAAACACCTTCAAATGAATTGAATTTTATTTCTAGCGAAACTGAATTCTAAGACTAATTCAGAAAGAACAAAACTGCTAAGTATAACACGCATCGCTTTTTTTTTAAAACAGTGACAGATTGTCATAATGTATAACACCAGAATTTTTTTCAATATGTTATTTTTACCCCGAGCAAATACGCTAATTCTACGTACAAATTGTGGATACCTTATAAACAGTGCATTGACTCCCTGCAGGATGCCGTTCTACGTGACGAGTCAGTGGAAACGCTTGGAGGAGGCGCCTCCCGCGGCGCTGTACCCGGCGCTGGACAGCCTCAACCAGCTGGGGGAGGTGCCCTGGCGCGTCAACAAGCCTGTGCTGGATCTGCAGCTGCAGATCTTCAGGTCAGTGCTATCTGTAAACTCTAATTATAGATAAGTATATGTTAACTGGGTGAATCAATTATTACTTGTTGTTATTTTGTCCCATCAGCAAAAGGATAAAAGTAGTAGTTTGATAGAAGAAATGTTGTGTTTCATTATAATAACATGCTTAGTAGATGACCAAATATAGAAGAGCCTTAATACTACCGCAAAAACTATAAATTAACAGTTAAAGTCGTCGCAAAATAAAAGGCCCGTTTTGACATTTGTCTTCGCGACGTAACTAGTGATGTAACCATACGACTCGGTACTCGATACTCACGATAAATCGATTCAAGTTTGCATGAGTACTTGATCGATTTGAATATATATTGTAAAGTACATTGGATTAAAGTTCTGTTTAGAAAATTTAACTTACACTGTTGTTGTAGATTTTGAAATGATACAATGTTACAAGCTCATAATTTTCTAAAGATCACTACACAGCTGGTGAAAGTCAGTAATTAATTGATTGATGAACACTAGTATTTAATTAAATAAAACCGGCCAAGTGCGAGTCGGCCTTAAAAAAATATCTTGATCGATTTATTTTTTTCTTTAACCGATTATTATTAGTCTGTGGACAATATGAAAAAATCGTTATGCACAGCACTTAGCCGAGTGGGCGGTACCCATCAATGAAAAATATAATTACCTTCAGAACATTTCGTTCGGTAAAAAATAGAGAACTTCATAGGCGTGAACTGTCAAAACGGGCCTTTTATTTTGCGACGAGTTTAAGTTACGCTATTAAGTTACTGTATACAAAGTGAACTCGGAGCACGTAACCATAGTAACGAGTGACAACAAAAAGTTGTTACACCCAACAAACTGTATTTTTACAAGGCGTTTAAAATTATTCTAGAATATTTCAAAAGTATTTGGATTGATTTGATTAAGTACTCTTGTAAAGGTATTTGTCTTGTTTCCATAAGCTCTGCGTGCCCCGTAAGGGATATTGACATGAAATGTGTATGTGTGTAAAGGTATTTCTATAATAACTACCGTCAAATCCATGCCATCTTCCATGCTGGTCTGGGAGCAAAGAAAAAACATAGAATGTACCAGTTGCTTCTCTACCCGCGCAGATGGTAAAAGCCCATCGAGGGATTGGGCGAAAATCTTAGGGATCATGTTATAGGCGATGAGGCTAGCAACCCATCACTATTTTGATTCCATTTTCCACCTGTACGCCCACAATCTTGCTAAATGTAGCCTGAAGGTACCTGTTACCTTGGGCTCTGTCTACCCCGTAAAGGATAAAGACGTGATTTGTGTATGTATGTATGTATGTAAATCCATACCATTGTGCTAAGCTGTGAATGTTGTATGCGGGCAGGTCCGGCGGCGACAAGCGCCTGGACATCCCGCCGCCGGCGTCGGCCGCGGAGGCGTTGCCGGAGCCCCGGGAGCCCCGCGAGCCCGCCGGCGCCTTCAAGCGCCGCGTGGCGCTGGCCCGCGCGCGCGCCGAGATGCACTCGCTCTGGTGCGACGCGCTGTACAAGCTCGCGCTCGCCAACCACTACAGGTGAGTGTTACCAGTATACTTTCAGGTTTTTCTTGGGTCTTCCATGCTGGTCTGGGAGCATAGGAAAAACATAGAATGTACCAGTTGCTTCTCTACCCGCCCAGATGGTAAAAGCCCATCGAGGGAATGGGCGAAAATAATAGGAATCATGTTTAGGCGATGAGGCTAGCAACCCATCACTATTTTGAATCCATTTTCCACCTATACGCCCACAACCATGCTTTATGTGGCCTGTAGGTACCTGTTGCCTTAGGCTCTGTCTACCCCGTAAGGGATAAAGACGTGATTTGTGTTTGTGTTTGTTTTCTTGGGTACCGTGCTTCTTTGAACTAAATTGGAACCCACATAGTTGTGTTGTTTTTCCGTCAGTCTGTTTATTTGTCATGACCCGTTTTATGAGGAACGCGTAGAGGTATCAAGCTGAAATTATCAAGTGAGTAGGCTCACGGTCTGTTATACTTGAAAGCAGTGAAATTTTTAAACTAATAAATAGCAGGACTAATAAAAAAACGAAAAATCTTAGTTTTTTTCGTGTGTCTATTTTTGAAAGTAACCCATGATACCCCACATTGCATTTATTTTGCTGAAGCTTTGTTAATACTGGATTTTCATAAAGCTATCCATTTGATTCAATATCTGAAATGTTTAAAAATATAAAGGTGACAAATTATGAGCCGAACTAGTTTAGATACGAGCACCAAAACCTTTAGCAACATTTCCGCCACTGCGTTTACGATTTCATGTAGCTTTTCGCCACACTCGCTCATAAAAAAAATGAAAACGTGTGTATCGTGGACAGTGAGGAGATTACAAACTCGACATCGGCGCCTTCTTTCGCTTTTAATAAACTCTACTGCACGCTCGCAGCAGGGTCGCGTATCACGTTCACACTAGTGTTTTTGTTTGCTGTAACGTGCAGCAGTTAGGGTGCATTGAATACGGCTTTAGCGTCTCTTACCGTCCTCGGTGCACACTATAGTATTGTTTACGTTTGGTGCAGAGACGAGATATTCTGGCTGCCGCACAACATGGACTTCCGCGGGCGCGTGTACGCCTGCCCGCCGCACCTGTCGCAGCTCGGCGCCGACGCCTACCGCGCGCTGCTGCGGTTCGCGCGCCCGCAGCCGCTCGGCCGCGCCGGCCTGCGCTGGCTGCAGCTGCACGCCGTCAACCTCACCGGCACCATGAAGAAGAACACCGTGGACGAGAGGTCGGGACTCTATGGTTTAGTGTTTGTCTGCGGACGCGTGCCGCGCGCTGCTGCGGTTCGCGCGCCCGCAGCCGCTCGGCCGCGCCGGCCTGCGCTGGCTGCAGCTGCACGCCGTCAACCTCACCGGCACCATGAAGAAGAACACCGTGGACGAGAGGTCGGGACTCTATGGTTTAGTGTTTGTCTGCGGACGCGTGCCGCGCGCTGCTGCGGTTCGCGCGCCCGCAGCCGCTCGGCCGCGCCGGCCTGCGCTGGCTGCAGCTGCACGCCGTCAACCTCACCGGCACCATGAAGAAGAACACCGTGGACGAGAGGTCGGGACTCTATGGTTTAGTGTTTGTCTGCGGACGCGTGCCGCGCGCTGCTGCGGTTCGCGCGCCCGCAGCCGCTCGGCCGCGCCGGCCTGCGCTGGCTGCAGCTGCACGCCGTCAACCTCACCGGCACCATGAAGAAGAACACCGTGGACGAGAGGTCGGGACTCTATGGTTTAGTGTTTGTCTGCGGACGCGTGCCGCGCGCTGCTGCGGTTCGCGCGCCCGCAGCCGCTCGGCCGCGCCGGCCTGCGCTGGCTGCAGCTGCACGCCGTCAACCTCACCGGCACCATGAAGAAGAACACCGTGGACGAGAGGTCGGGACTCTATGGTTTAGGGTTGGTCTACGGGCACGAGTGCCAAGTTACATGCCAAAGTTTATGAGAATGTATGGATAGATAAGCGCAATTAACTGCAGGTGGAAACTATTTTGGTTAGTGCGTTAACTGAAATTGTCTATGGTTTAAGTATTAGTTTTAAGCTATTTATTTCCCATAATATATAAAAAAAGATGTGTTACTTTTTTAGGCCAGAATGGCTGAACAGATCTGAATAAAATTTGGCTTAGACATGTTTTGAATAGCACAACTTTTTTTTCCCGTGAAATAACGTACTTTCCGTGAGATGGCGAAGTACAAATTCTTCGTAGACAAAGTAGCTATTAAGGAACAAAGTTAAAAATCTGTGGAGACTGCTATTCTCTATTTTGTGCGTGTCTAAAGTTATTTTATTTGTCAATTCTTCCCTGATTGTATTTCTGTAAGCCTCATATCACACATTTCTTCAGACTGGCGTACGCGGAGAGCGTGATGGACAAAATCCTGGACTCGGCAGACAACCCGCTGGGCGGCGCCGGCTGGTGGCGCGACTCGGAGGAGCCGTGGCAGACGCTCGCCTGCTGCATGGAGATCGCCAACGCCGTGCGCTCGCCCAACCACGAAGGTCAGTCTTATTACTCCATTCATAAGATGAAGTGTCAATATTGAGGCTTGAAGAGTAAAGTTGATTTGTGAAGAGGAAAAAGACGTTTACTTTTGTATTTATAAGAATTTGTTGTTTTGTGTGTATCTAACAAAGACTAAAATTAAAGCGGCATATAGGTTAATGTAAGGTCAACTATTTTATTGTTCATTTATAGTTATAAACCTTTTGCCTTTCCAGTACCCAACGCAAAGCGTAAATCGCTGCGGGTGTCTATGGACAGTGGTGATCATTTAACATCAGGTGACCCACTGGTTCGTTTGTCTGGCCTCTCTAACATAAAAAAAAACTGAACTTGCAAGTAATTTAGGTATAGATAGTACTGAACCGTTTTTTTTTTTTTTTTTTTTTTTTTTATATGAATAGGAAGGCAAACGAACAAGTGGGTCACCTGATGGTAAGTGATCACCACTGCCCATAGACACCCGCAACCCCGGAGGGATTTCAGATGCGTTGCCAACCTAGAGGACTAAGACGAAATGCCTCTTGTGCCCGTAATTTCCCCGGCTGTCTTACTCTCCACACCGGAACACAGCAGTGCAAGCACTGCTACTTAGCGGCAGGATTAGCGAGTAAGATGGTGGTAGCGATCCGGACGGACCTTGCACAAGGCCCTACCACCCGTGCACGACTGCAGCGATATCTCGTAAACTCATCTTTAGGGGCGTTTCTCAAATGGTGTTCACTAGCTACCATGTGTAGCGGGCGGACAGTGAGTTGACGGCGTGGTTCCGTTCGCAGAGTACATGTGCGGGTTCCCGGTGCACCAGGACGGCTCGTGCAACGGCCTGCAGCACTACGCGGCGCTCGGCGGGGACGCGCACGGCGCCGCCGCCGTCAACCTCGCGCCGCGCGCGCGCCCGCAGGACGTCTACGCCGCCGTCGCCGCGCTGGTAGGCGTTGCTCACTACCACTACACTCTACCAGATCACAACTCACCGTGGACTACTGCTTGCTACCAAATAACTACTCTTCAACAGACCTCTACTCGCGGGCCATCACTCACTAGTCACTACCGAGTACCCACTCTACTAGATCACTACTTACCGTGGATTACTACTCGATACCAAATCACCGCTCTAACAGACCGCTGCTCGCGGGCCATCACTCGCTAGTCACTACCGAGTACCCACTCTACCAGATCACTACTCACCGCCGGACTGCTACTCGATACCAAATCACCGCTCTAACAGACCGCTGCTCGCGGGCCATCACTCGCTAGTCACTACCGAGTACCCACTCTACCAGATCACTACTCACCGTGGACTACTACTCGATACCGAATCACCGCTCTAACAGACAACTACTCGCGGGCCATCACTCACTAGTCACTACCGAGTACCCACTCTACCAGATCACTACTCACCGTGGATTACTACTCGATACCGAATCACCGCTCTAACAGACAACTACTCGCGGGCCATCACTCACTAGTCACTACCGAGTACCCACTCTACCAGATCACTACTCACCGTGGATTACTACTCGATACCAAATCACCACTCTAACAGACCGCTACTCGCGGGCCATCACTCACTAGTCACTACCGAGTACCCACTCTACCAGATCACTACTCACCGCCGGACTGCTACTCGATACCAAATCACCGCTCTAACAGACCGCTGCTCGCGGGCCATCACTCGCTAGTCACTACCGAGTACCCACTCTACCAGATCACTACTCACCGTGGATTACTACTCGATACCGAATCACCACTCTAACAGACAACTACTCGCGGGCCATCACTCACTAGTCACTACCGAGTACCCACTCTACCAGATCACTACTCACCGCCGGACTGCTACTCGATACCAAATCACCGCTCTAACAGACCGCTGCTCGCGGGCCATCACTCGCTAGTCACTACCGAGTACCCACTCTACTAGATCACTGTTCACCGTGGATTACTACTCGATACCAAATCACTGCTCTAACAGACCGCTACTCGCGGGCCATCACTCACTAGTCACTACCGAGTACCCACTCTACCAGATCACTACTCACCGCCGGACTGCTACTCGATACCAAATCACCGCTCTAACAGACCGCTGCTCGCGGGCCATCACTCGCTAGTCACTACCGAGTACCCACTCTACCAGATCACTACTCACCGTGGACTACTACTCGATACCGAATCACCGCTCTAACAGACAACTACTCGCGGGCCATCACTCACTACTCACCGCCGGACTGCTACTCGATACCAAATCACCGCTCTAACAGACCGCTGCTCGCGGGCCATCACTCGCTAGTCACTACCGAGTACCCACTCTACCAGATCACTACTCACCGTGGACTACTACTCGATACCGAATCACCGCTCTAACAGACAACTACTCGCGGGCCATCACTCACTAGTCACTACCGAGTACCCACTCTACCAGATCACTACTCACCGTGGACTACTACTCGATACCGAATCACCGCTCTAACAGACCGCTACTCGGCGGCCATCACTCACTAGTCACTACCGAGTACCCACTCTACTAGATCTAGCTGGAACACTACTCACTACGAAATCGCCACCTACCTGACCACTATTAACCGCCAGATTTAGATCGAAGAGATGCGGCAGAATTTCATCTTTAGTGGCGATCTAAGCGAGCGAATATTAATTTAGCATAAAAAATACTTTACTAAAGCGACCTCCTGGCTGGTGGAAGAGATACGGCTTAACTTCACCTTTGTCCCGATCTAGCCGAGCCGATCTTTACTTAACTTTGCAAGTAGTTGACTGTCGCCCCCCGGCAGGTGGAGGAGATGCGCGTGCGCGACGCGGCGGCGGGCGTGGCGCCGGCGCAGGTGCTGGCGGGCTTCGTGCGGCGCAAGGTCATCAAGCAGACCGTCATGACCACCGTGTACGGGGTCACCAGGTTCGGCGCGCGCCTGCAGATCGCCAAGCAGCTCAAAGGTTTGTACATCTATATTTATAAAGTTAATTACACTATTTATAACTCGAGAACGGCTGAACCGATTTGGCTGAAAATTGGTGGGGTAGCTTAGAACCAGGAGACGGATATAGGATACTTTTTATCCCGATTTTCCCGCGGGATTGGAAAATCCCGAAATGTTGTACCAATAAAGCTACATTACATTTGGCACCTACATAATATTCCTTGATTAGTATAACGGTGCACTACAAAGGAATTCTTCAAATTTCCCACGAGATAAAAATACGACTATTTATAACTCGAGAACGGCTTTACCGATTTGGCTGAAAATTGGTAGGGAGGTAGCTTAGGACCAGGAGACGGACAAACGGACATAGGATACTTTTTATCCCGATTTCCCACGGTATTGGAAAATTCCGAAATGTTGTACTAATAAAGCTACAGACATTAAATTTAGCATGCCTACACATTATTCCTTGATTAGTATAAAGATGCACTTACAAAGGAATTTTTCAAATTTAAGGCAGAACAAAGTTCGCCGGGTCAGCTAGTACATACATAAATGACGTCTACAGTGCGGTACAGTGCGGGCGGGTAGTGCTAGTGCTATATTGACTGTGTATTATTTGAACAGACATCGATGACTTCCCGAAGGACCAAGTTTGGGCGTGCTCGCAGTACCTGACCAGCAAGACGTTTGACAGCCTGCGCACCATGTTCACATCTACCAAGCTCACCCAGGACTGGTTTACCGACTGCGCCAAGTATGTCCACTCATATACAAACATTTATCCCCTTATTCATAAACGCTCTGTAGGCTTCTGCTAAGTTAGCAATTGTTTGTCCTTATCTGTCACTTTGACATTTACCCTTCACAGATAAGGACAAACGATTGCTAAGTTAGCAGAAGCCTATAGAGCGTTTATGAATAAGGGGATTAATCTATAATCTATACATATACACTGTGTTCCTAAAGTTATATTGTAGTTAGAGGTTTCAATCCAATTCATAATTTAATAAACGCGAAAGTATAACTCTGTCTGTCTAACTCTTCACATTTAAACTTGGGAAGGCAGGAACAACTTTGTTGAGTGATTCTGATTTGTAATTAATTTAGGCAAGTGGGGACTTGCTGTATTTAATTCAATATAATGCGGTCTCAGGGCTTGTTTATTTTCTTTGTTTTTGCAGTCGATTTTTTGTTTTTAAATGTATTAATTTATTCTTAAAGATATGACATTTAGGTACATTAATAAAAGATTCATAAAAAAAATTGACATGGCATATCGACTCAAAAAAGAAGGTAGTTCTCAATTCGGTTGTATTTTTTTTTCTTATGCTTGTTTCGATATCAGGGACTCGTTTTTCGAAGGTAAAAGTTACAGTTTCACAAGTTTTTCTTTAATTTGCAACATACGAGTACGCTTGTTATGTTTGAACGAGTGAAATCTTTGAACTCAATCCTGAAGCTGATATCTTCAACTGATTGAGCTGAACTTTTGCATATTTGTGCAAGTCGAATGACAATATAACAATCTGGTAGTGCAATTTTGGTGGCTCGCTCACGCCCGTCTCCGCAGGAGGGAACTCTTCAACGGTTTGTCCGATTGGCTTGAAATTTGGTACATATAATGCAGAATGGATGACGACGAAAGTACAGTTAACAACAAAAAATAGGTTAGTCAGCAAAAAAGGTAATAAAAACTAAATAAATGTCATTTTTGACAGAAGCTAATACAAAATTGTAAAATCGATGCTGTTGACAAATACTTAAGTAGTTATTTAGTATAGTTTGATAATTGTTATGTAATAAATAACGCGCTGTAAGCGTGCGGCAACAGTAGCAGATAAACCGATCGCGGTTTTCGCTCGCTGTTCACACATAACGTTTTTCCTTGTAATTGATTTGAATAAATAAAAAAAAAATACAAGTTAGAAATTTAAAGCAGCATTGGTCAATAACTCAACCATTCATTGGTTAATTAGGCTTCTATTGTTATAATTTGGTTTCTAGTTGAGACTTAAAAAAAATTGTAGCTTCGAGGAACGGGCCACTGACGGTGACTGTAACAAAACATAGTTAAAGTTGACTACAGCGCCATCTAGCGGGGATCGCCTGTACTTTTTCGCTAGCTAGCAACCGAGCGGTCAAGGAGTTGAGTGTTTTGTTGTTGGCAGGCTGATATCGGGCGTGTGCGGCGAGAGCGTGGAGTGGGTGACGCCGCTGGGGCTGCCGGTGGTGCAGCCCTACTACCGGCGCGGGCAGCCCGGGGCCGCGCGCGCGCCCATAGACCACCAGCAGTCAGTATATCCATGCTATATTTACATTTTTAGCTGATGCAATTTGTTTATCGCTTTGCCTCGGGAACTAGATTTTCCGGGATGAAAAGGGTCCTATGTGTTAATCCGGGTTATAAAGTCACTTACATGCTGGTCTGGGAGGAAAGAAAAATAGAATGTACCAGTTGTTTCTCTTCCCGGGCATATGGTAAAAGCCTATCGAGGGAATGGGCGAAAATCAAAGGAATCATGTTATAGGCGATGCGGCTAGCAACACATTACTATTTTGATTCCATTTTCCATCTATACCTAGCCCCAAAAATTTGCTAAATGTGGCCTGTAGGTATTGTCACCTTAGGCTCTGTCTACCCCGTAAGGGATACAGGCGTGATTTGTGTATTATGTGTATTGTATTGTATAAAGTATATGTATGCCAATTTTCGTTAAAAACCCATTTTCGCGCGAAAGAGCAGCAAAAACACACACATAAATCAATCGAAACAGAGCAGTTATAGGATTCCTAAAGCCGTTTCCAAATTGTCGTGCAGAAAATGCGCTTGTTTGTGGTGACTCTTATAGTTACTTTTAATTTCACTTCAAATAAATGCTCCCTATTAACTAGAATCTTCGTGGTACTTGGCTACAGTGGAGTGTTGCCAGGGTATGCAGTGGGGAGGTAACGCAACACTATTCGTACATACCCCCCTATATACCCCCTGCACGCCCTAGCTTCGCCTTCTCCTTCGCAATTTCAATTAGTAGGGCATTTTCAAAAAAACATGTACCCTTGACTTTTTTTCCAAAATGATGACATTTTGGGTTTTTCTGGATAAGACTTATTAGCACTATTTATTTTTGTAAAGAAAAAAAGTGTCCATTGGTTTTTTTGTCAGTTTTGTGACACTATTTTCATACGATTTATATGGGGCGTCACAAAACTGACACGAAAAAGTTGTATGGGAAATTAAGGTAATCTTGTTGGAAAAAGGGTACAAGTTTTTTTGAAAATGCCCAGTAATGTGTCATCGTGTGTCCAGGCGTCCGTGCACAATGAAGCAGCGCAACGCGTTCCCGCCCAACTTCATCCACTCGCTGGACTCGTCGCACATGATGCTGACGGCGCTGCACTGCCAGGCCGCGGGGCTGGCCTTCGTGTCCGTGCACGACTGCTACTGGACGCACCCGTGCACGGTGCCCCTCATGAACCAGGTGACACACACGCCACAAAGAAACGACCGACTTGTACGACCGACCGTCGGAGGATAAAGGTCTTCGCACATTAGACCAACTCCACGCCAATCCGACACCAACTCAACTCACACTCTCGATGAGTAGTCAACTAGTTGATCCACCCAATGGTCACTAGTGGGCAATGCGTTGTCAACGAGTGGACAACGCGGTGTCAACGAGTGGACGAACGCAGTCAACGAACAGTCAACGCAGTCAACGAACGCATAGTCGTTGCGTGGACAACGTGTGGTCGTTGCGTGGACGACGTGTGGTCGTAACATATGACACAGGGCGTAAAATTCAATGTCTAGCATAGAGTCGAGTCGCCGTTGAATTGTTTTAATGTGCGAAGACCTTAAATCATCGCTTAGAATGCCTCATAAAAAAATGAAATGTGTGTCCATTTATTAATTGATAGTTTAAATTTTAACCATTGTATTGAATCAGGCGTTACTTTGCGGAGGTCCATTCCAATGAACAAAAAAATTACCTGGCTATTCCGCTACTCACGTGCAAGATAACCAAGCCTTCAAACGTCCTTGGTTTGCATGTGTAACAGTTGTGCTCATTGAACTTTGATAATGATCCCGTAGAGGGATCGAAACGCGTCAGTGTTTGTGTGGTGTAAATAATTTTATTAAGTTTGTGGGATTTATGTGTGTTTTATTGGCAGTAGTGGAGGGAGGGTTGCATGAAAAACATATATTTCACACAGGCTTGGTTATCTTGGACGTGAGTAGCGGAGTAGCAAGGTAAATCCTTTGTTCATTTAAATTTTAACTGTGGTTTTTAATAATAATTGATCAAAAGACAGTTTTTAATCGGCCATGCGCATAGTACAGTAGAAAATATAGAACCTTTTATTTATGGATATTTAAAATTTTGTTACAGATTTGCCGCGAGCAGTTCGTAGCTCTACACTCGCAGCCGATACTCGAAGATCTCTCCGATTTCCTCGTCAAGCGATACAGCTACGATGAAAGGTACTATTTCATACATAACCTTGTAAAACATATATTTATGTTGAAGAAACAATCGTGCTTGGTTTACCTACTTCATCTCAAAAATACCTATTTTAAAAATGAATTCGGTTGGTAAGTAAAGTGCAATGACTTATCGGGGACCGCCATTTTGTTTCAGAGAGCTTAAAGACACCAGCGCGGGCGCTGCGAACAAAAGACGCGTCAATAGTTTACTCAAAAAAGTGCCGAGCAAGGGCGACTTTAAGCTGGAGAGCGTTCTCGACTCCGTCTACTTCTTTAGTTAGACCAACGAATTTAGTCTATGACTGGTACTGATTCCACTTGATTTGGAGAGAGTTGAATTTGTAAAGCGATTGTGTGTCTAAAAAAGGTGCAGTCGAGGGCATAACGTGCATATATTTATGCTCTTGACTGTACAGTCGAGTTTCCATTGGGTGTATAGATATTGGAGAATTCAACGGTACTTACCGCCTGCACCGCACCGTAGAACTGTATCGGTCTGGTACCATCGGCGATCTCTTTAAACAGTAAGAAAGATAGTGGAGATCGTGAATGCAATAGTAATTTGATGCGTGGCAGAAGCTACAGCTATAAACATGTATATATGACAACACAGAGTTTATTGGTACATATTATATCAAAAACTTGTTCGAGTTATTAAATGATTTCACATTTCTGATGAACTAATGTGAAGTTCCCTAAAATAGTTTTATGTTTTAGGAAGTGTTTGTCGTCCAGTTGTCTGATGTATACATACGATTCTATTCGTTCATTAAGTTTGAACGTGTTGCCTTATTACCGTAATTAATTTTATTTTATGTTGTTTCTTTGTTATTGTTTACGAGGATAGATAGACACACAATCTAGTTTGATAGACTGATACTGATAATGGTTGGTAGGTTTACAATTTTTTAACATTTTTAATAAATCAGAAGTTCTTCTGAGGCATTAGACTTATGTTTATGTAGTTAACTCTCGTAGAGTACAAAGATTTAGCCATTGAATTGTTCCTATTCTACTTAAAGCTGCTTGTTCACTAGCCAGTAGCCACGCGATATCCATTCCTTTACATTTATACTGCGCTTGAATTGTGTTCTCTACTTAAATGATTGCAGTGGACAAGGAGCTTTAGTCAGCAGTAACAAAATTATTTGTAACATTTATAAATATCAAGATTTCACAGGCCTGAACAAAATAAATAACATTAGTATTCCGGTGTTACAAGCGAGTGTAGAACGAGTTTAAGTTAATCTTAATCTGACTGCAGTATTCGATTTGATATTAAGTTCTGCCTCGCCTCCCTAATGTAGTGCGATGCAACAATACAGTCTGTGATTTGTTAGATTTCTAACAATAAATTAAGCTGAATTAATAAAAATTGTTTTGTTTACCCTTCTTCAATGCTGGTCTGGGAGTAAAGAAAAAATATAGAATGTACCAGTTGCTTCTCTTCCCGCGCAAATGGTCAAAGCCCATCGAGGGAATAGGCGAAAATCTGAGGAATCATGTCATAGGCGATGCGGCTTGCAACTCATCACTATTTTGATTCCCCTTTCCACCTATACGCCCACAATCATGCTAAACGTGTCCTTTAGGTCTTGTTACCTTAGGCTCTGTCTACTCCTTAAGGGATAAAGACGTGATTCATGTATGTATGTTTATTAACCGTAATAGAAAATTCGAAAATAGATTCAGGATATATGACGTGCATCTGTTTGGCAGAAACGGAGTAAATCAGGGTCCGCGTGAAGCTCCGGCGCGAAGAATAAAACAACTAATTAAAAACCATCGCTTTATTTCTGGTACAAAAACTCTAAATGGACAAGACGATAGACATGATGTAAATTACGACAAATTTAAACTAGGTCCACTGTACACTACCACTGCGGAACAACGTGACTAGTAATTTTTTTACGATTTATACTAAAATTACATTACAAATCCCGTAAGGCATAAAGACGTGATTTATATATGTATGTACATTTTCGTTACTTACACTAGTTTTGTTATATTTCACTGAAATCGGTTGTTTGGCTCGTGCAGTCTACTGTATTACGATTTGAACTATGTGTTGAATACTTTACATATTGGCTTAAAAAGGCTTCCTTCCTTAACAATTTAAGACATACTTTTCCTCCATCACATGTTTTGCAAACAGAAACGTAATTTCGCTTATGCCTTTTATTTTAAAACTAAGTACGACATTCTAACATAACGATTAATTTTAACACGTTGGGGCGTTTAAATGCGTTCTCGTAGATCTGTACCCCAAATTTCTAATATTTATTCTTCTCGAATAGCTTTTATGGATAAGGGTAGTTATCGGGGCGTCTAGTCATTACGTGAGGTGTTAGGGGGAGAGGAGGTTGAGAATCTCACTCATTTTTTTTTCATATTTTTTTATTCTCACTAGTACCTACTATTTTTTTTAACGCTATCAAGCACTGCTTAACGTTTTTACACAAAAATATGCATTTAAAAGATCAAAGAGTCGGGGAAGGATCTAGCCAAATCCCACCACCTTAACAGAGCAGGCTTCGCAAAATCGCCGGAAAATCGTTTAACGTAATCATTAGCCGCTTTTGGATTTCTTGATTTTAATAAGACATAGGTAAGGTTGTATATAGATAAGGCCATATGGTATAGGAAGCGAGGGCGTCGCCAACGGCGCTGGTCTGGTGTTACCCTTAGAAAATCGCAAATGCACCCTTCATTTTTTGTCAATGTTAACGTTCAAGTCAAGTGTCACCATATCGTATGATCTACCAATAGACGCTATTCTTCTACTAGCCCCCCCCCCCCCCCCTTTATGGTTAGTGCCTGTGCAGGCGGGCGGCGTGCACGCTGGTGTGCGGGCGCGCGGCGGGGTCGGCGGCGGCGGCCGAGCCGCTTGTCGTGCTGCGCGGAGCCCCCGACAGCGGGGGGCTGCAACACCACACATACGTTCACTTTACTAAATTACAAAAAATTTAACTTCGAAACTTTCATTTCCCTACAATTCCGGTCTGGAAAAACAGAATCGAGGGAACGGGCAAATCTTAGGAATCGTGTGCTCAGACACACCAGAACGATTGCTGGTTGGCGGTAGAATTAACGAGTCAGATGGTACATTCATTTCAGAAGACACAAATTCGAAGTTCATATCGTGCCGTCCCTCTCGTACGAGGGTCAAACTGAAAGTTCTTAGAAAATCAAAAGCTGAGCAAACTAGCAAGTTATTAGTTTTATTATATCTTTTCAAAATAGTGTCCATTCACATCAATACACCGCTGCATCCGATGGAACCACTGAGAAAAGCACTTAGCCCACTCGTCCTTAGGGGTCTCTTCGACGGCCTTTTGAAACGCACCCACTGCTTCCTCGGTTGTCATAAAAAGTTTTCCTCGTAGTTTTTCTTTTATTTTCGGGAATAAATAAAAATCGCAAGGTGCGAGGTCGGGGCTATACGGCGGGTGACCCAGTAATTCCACGTCTGACGTCACTAAATAGTCGATCGTTCGCCTGGCGGTGTGCGACGAGGCGTTGTCGTGGTGAAGAAGGATCCTACTTCGAGGTCGTTTCTCCCGAACTTTTTCCAATACAAGTGGCAAACAATTGTTACTGTACCACTCGGCAGTAACTGTTTTTTGATCCTCTAAAACAATTGTCGCATAGTGACCTGTCCTTCCGAAGAACGAGGCCACCATCTTTTTTCCCACGCTTCGACCTCTCTTCACTTTAGTTGGCAACTCCTCGAAAGGAAACACCCATTGAGCAGACTGTCTCTTGGTTTCTGGATCATAACAGTAAATCCAGCTTTCATCACCCGTAAGTATGTCGAACACAGCATTTGAGTCACCTCCGTTAAATCTTTGAATCATTTCACGGCACCAATCAACCCGACGGAGTTTTTGGGCCTCGGTCAAATTATGAGGTATCCATCGGGCACAAAGCTTCCTGACCGCTAAATGTTCATGGAGGATTTTATGCACTTGACTCATACCGATGCCTAAGCTTGTCCGAATCTGCTGGTACGTCACTCTTTTGTCAGTCTCTATCATACGCCGCACAACACTGATGTTATTTTCAGTCGTCGCCGTAGAAGGCCGTCCCTCACGCAGATCATCGGTGAGATTAGTGCGACCACGTTTAAACTCACTAAACCAGTTGTAAATAGTCGCACGAGATGGGGCTTCATCACGAAAGGCCAATCGAAGTCTATCATAGCTTTCTTGTTGACTTAAATGACATCGAAAGTCATAAAAAATCATTGCACGAAAATTTTCTCGCGTTACATTCATGTTGACGTGACACAGACAATTTTCAATTTGCCGCCAAATCGTAAAACAAATGACAAATGAATGAAATATATACTCAATAATATTGGCAAAGAGTTCCATTTTCAAAATTTAAACTTACTTTTTTATTATATTGTTTAAAAATGGCCAGTTCTAAAAACTTTCAGTGTCGCCCTCGTACTAATAAGCATTAATAGGAGAAAGATGCGCGGTACGGTCGGCGTCAGAAGTAGCTGACCACTTTAGTGCCTTGTCAATTTCAATACTGTGATACATTTTCAAACTTAACGTCATACTAGGTTACTACGAAAATGTACCAAAGAATTCGGCTACTTCTGAGGCCGATTGTACGATACGAATTTCGAATTTGGAAGTAGCCCCTTTGACACCATTTGTTGTGTACCAACCTAGGCGTCAAGTTGTCGTCGTTGTTCTGCAAGCATATCCACTGCGACGCCGGCGTCTCGTTGTGCTTCGCGCAATCCAGTGTTCCGTTGTATAACAACAGGTCATCGATCAGAACCTGAAGAGAAATATGGTTAAAGGAAAAGCTCCGCTTAGAGTTACCTACTCTGTGGTGTAGAGCAGCGCCATCTGTTTATTTGTTATCGTTACTAATGTAAGTAACTCATCTACTCGACCAACGATGGTGCCACTAAACACCACACAGTGAAGTAAATGTATAGTTAAAATTATTTATCCGTAAAAATAAAATACTCAAAAATAATAAAATACCAGGACCAGAATAGTTTACCCCTAAGATTCGCACATACCATCCCTCTCTCTTTTCTCATTAATAGGGAAGTGAGAGAGATAGCATGATATGAACTTCTGATTTGAGTGAAAATCTTGTGATTGGTGAAAATGATGAACGAGTTAACTCACCCCGAATTCCTTGACTCCTCTAGAGGGAGTTTTGCCGTAGTTCCAAATTTTCATGCCGTAAATCGATACGGGTGCGTCAAACACGAAAAATACCCTGTGAAAATTAAGATTACCCCATGTTATTGACCGAGTGAGCGTGAATCGCGAACGAAGCGTTTTCAGTTCAGCTTGAGTGATAGGTATAAAAATGTAGTGTTTCTTTTTTGTACAACTTTTGGTAAGTAGGTAATCACCATTGACCATGGACATCTGCAAACCAGAGCGTTGCAAGTTGCTAGCCTAGAGGCCTACGATAAAATACCTCATGAATCATGCGCCAGTTATTTCACCGGCTGTATTGCTCTCCACGCCAGAACACAGCAGCTCAGGCGGCAGGATAAGCTAGTAAGATGGTAGGAAACTGCACAAGGTCTCACCACCCGCAAAAATTGAGAAACAGCTTCAAATGGGCCGGCGTCCATGTGGTGATGTTACCTGTTGAGGGTGTGAGGCAGTATCGGCGCGAGCCAGGAGTGTGCGGCGTCGGCGCCGTTGTGTCCGTCAATCAGCTTGTCCGGCGTCCGCACGTCGTGCGCCCGCGCGTCTAACACGTTCACGCTGGCTGGATGCGCACACACGTCTGTAAGTGTCCAACCAGAAGTAATAAAAATCACCACAAAGAATAGAAACTTTCGTGGTAAATTAGCTACTTAGTAACACTAGGTATTTACTTTGTTTTGAGTGGTGGGATAAAATTACCATGGATAATTTCCCTTTCAGGGTTTTGCAAAGTTAAATTTTTTCAACAGTGCATCCTCCCCGTGATGATATATCGATCGGAAACTTGGGCACTCAGTGGACAGCTGTCAACGATGCCAAAGGAAGTGGAAGTGGGCTGGCCACATATGCCGCAGATCTGATGGAAGATGGGGTAGGAAAGTGCTGGAGTGGAGGCCAAGGACTGGGCGCAGAAACGTGGGGAGACAGCCCAGAAGATGGCCCGATGACCTCATTCAAATAGCGGGGAAGGACTGGATGCGGAAAACCCAAGACCGCAGCAATTGGAGGGCTATGGAAGAGACCTTTACTCAGCATTGGGTAGAAAAAGGTTGAAGAAGAGAAAGTTAAATTCAAAGTTGGAACCGCAAGGCGCGGGGCTTTTACGTCCCGAAAATTCAAAGAGCACACGTTAAACTTAAGTAATATGAAAAGTCCCCAAATTAAGGATACTTACTGGTCTCCGTAACAGGTATCAAGTTCCCCATAGGGTCATACAGTTCGAGGCCCGTCAGGCCCACGTAGTACGCGTCACCCCATGTGGAGAATATGCTGATTTGGAGCACGAACCCGGTGGGCGCCCCGGACTCGAGGCCGCTGCTGTACGGGAGGCACTCGGTGCGGATACCGTTCGAGTCCTGGAGGGTTTCCAATCTGAAGGGAGGAAACAAGTAAGTTCGAAGCATGTTATCCCACTGAGCTGTCCACAGTGCATGCGGTGTACTTCCTAATTGACCATAATGTATGCCTCAAGTGTGTAGATATTAAATTCTAATGAAGGTCTCCCTTTGTTCAACAAAGAATGTCTTCCGGCGGTTCTTTAACGTAGTGACGACGATAACGCCTCGAGGATCTGCAAAGTTTTCGAAATCTCTTTATAAACCAATGCTCTTAATGATTAAAATCTTTCAATAGTACCTACGGTCTCTAGTGACCGATGTCACTTATCGTTCGCCCCCTGCAAGTCCAGCTTTTACTTGCTAACTTCATATTCTCGTCCCTATAATACTAACTACCCCAACTGTCCCAGTGTCACCCCTCTTCAAGGTTTACCAGCTCTTGCACGTCTACAAGCTCGTTCTAACCAGTGCAATGTCCCATGTATCTCTCTAGTGTAATAGTCACATAATTAGTATCGAGTGTCCAAGCGCCTCATTGTCACCTGTCATCAACTGCTTGAAGATCCAGCTGTTGCACGTAATCGTAGCAGGTGTCGCCGGGCGCTCGCCTCAGCAGCAAGGGCCGGCAGCAGAGCGGCGCCCCGTCCATAGAGATACGGCAGTGCTTAGCGCCAATATAGGATAGGTCTACGTTGGCGTTGTAGTTCCAAACACGGATACCTGACATTTAAATTCAGTTTTCAGAGCACAACATCAAATTAGTTAAGTTTAAAAATTCTCGAAAGATGTCACTACAAGTATGCGATGGTCTATGTCACGTAAAAGGCGACAAAATAAAATAATTGGAAACGATGCAAGATGCCTTGAACGAATTTTGGTGATATTTCCGTTTTGTTCTACGATGTCCCAAGAACAAAAAATGCAGGATCTTCTAAAACTCACATGTAACTTCACTCGGCTCATGTAGCTCCATGACAATGTGACAGAACATGGTCCCGGCCACAAAGTTAGTGCACCACATGTCTTCAAACTCTGTGGAGATGTTCTTTCCGTTGAAGAGATTCTTGCACTCGAGGAACTTGCCAGAGTCTGCGTGGTCGTTGGAGATGTGGGAGGTGTACGCATAAGCGCGGTGAATGGGCACCGGCACGCTGTAGCAGAGGATTTCGATGCCTGCAGGGCGAATAAGTCAAGATAAATTAAACAAGGGCAGTTGGCTTTTAAAATTCAACAAATTTTGACCAGCATTAAACGTTCTGAATATACTCAGAGTTTGCAGGAGGTAGCGAACCCTAATGATATGCTGTTAAGTTAAGACTGTTGAGAGTGGGAAAAAGAGAGGGAAAATCTTTTGTCAACTTGCAATTTCGATATTTTGCAACAGTGTGCAGAGTCCAATAATTAGCACGGTGTTACGTGCAGTATAATACTGACCAAAATAATTTGCAGACGGGGAAAAGGTTAAGAGAACTTTTTGAAATATATCGCCAAATCCGATGCCATAACATGGTTTAACTGTAGAAGCCTAGCTACTTCATTTCAAAGTGTACCTGTTAGTCCAATAAGATTTCTCTGTCCCCAAGTAGACATGAGCGTCAGCTTAATCTTCTTGGCCACGTATTTGTACTCTTTCTCCTGTTCCCACTGATTCTCTCTCTCGGGACTGGGCCCGTCTCTCCGGTCTGCAGTCGGCGGCCTCTTGTCGGTCGGAACTTCACTCGGCTCGTTGTCTCTTATGAGGGCTTGGAAATTTCTGTCGTTTGCCATTATGGCCTCGAGGATAGAAGGGTCTTTCGTAAACAGTATTGTCTGAAAAATGTTTGACTTCGGTTCAAACTTGGGTGTAGTTTCGGATGATAATTAATTTGGGCGAATTGCTGGAAAAGCTTTAATTTAAATTTAGAGAATATAAAAAAAAACACTATTTTCTAAGTCTTATCTGTTAAGGTCTCAATAATCCACAACACATCATCTAATGCTTAAGTTGGAGCCTAATACATATAGAGAGGAACTTACGTCACCAAACATAGGCAGCAGCCCTTTGAGCTCGCCACTGGCGCGAGCTACCTCGCCGTGGAATATGACGCGATCGTCTAGTTTTATCTGCACCAGACGTACACCACGCGAAGAGTATATGCGCGACTTGTTGTAGTTCTGTGGGTGTACGTATGAGATCAGATTATTTAGCAACTGCTATACTTAACTAAATATTTCCGCTGGAATCAACTTAAAAGCGTCGCGTCATAATGACTACTACTGCTAGTCTGATCAAAACTCATTAGAACATCATGCCAGAAAAACCTTAATCCAATGTAATATAGGTAAGCGAGACAGCTCTTTTCCAACAGAAGACAGAGATCTGATTCTCTGATCAACCCATCCATACACGCACTAGCCGTGAATAGACCGGGCGCATTAAATGAGTCTTCGCCCGCGCCGCACCCCTGCACGGCGTGGACGAGGACTCATTTAAGCTCTCCGTCTATAGATCTTTCTTCAGTGGACAATATGGCCACTAAGCACCTTATCTGCTATGTCACGTCATTGCTAGCCACCCTGTAAGATCAGTGCTTGCAGCAAATTCGATGACTTCGCGGGGCGGATGCGGTGCAGCACTGCCACTTCATTCCTGGCTTTGACGATTCCGTCCCCTATGGCCTTCTTCCATCCAGTTTAATTACTTAATTGGTACAGTCAATAACAACCAGGGCTTACCCAGATCCTGAGCAGAGCTATGGTTGCACAGTTGGAAAGCAGCACACTCAACACAACAGGAGCGCTTCTTGGGGCGGGCGCGGTCCAACAATGACGCTCATCCCTGGTGCGCACCACCCCATCTGCTATGGCCTCAGGCCGACCGTGTTTTGAATCACCCGCTTCCGAGTCCGACCATACCTAAAGATGGATGGTTCTTTGTCATTTGCAAAAATAAAAGTTATTTATACTTGTACATTAATCTTATTTTACTGTGTATGATCATTTGTTTAGAAAAAATTGTCGCCGTATGAAGAATAAGAAAGCAAAATTGTAAAAAAATCGAAAAAGGCTTGTGATCAACTAAGCACGGCCTTAAGATGTGTGGTCTGGCTTACCTTTTCGATATGCACCGGCTGCCCATTGGAATCGAATACTTCAATCCCGTTTAGACCAACTAAATATTTGTCGTCCCAATTGGAAAATATTTTCATTTCCATCAGCCTCCCTTGAGGTAATTCCGGTATAACAAATTCGGTTTTCACTCGTTCTTTTGAATTTGGAGTTCTGTTTGGAACAGAACTCATGGACGCTGGTTTCTTCGGTGGATTCGTTTTCGTAGACTTTTTGAACGAACTTTGAAAGTTTGGAGAGCTTGTTTTAGTGCTAGAAGTTTGGCCTGTGATGTAGTCTTGTTGTCCTGGAACCAGTAATTTAGTCCTAGTATATTACTTTAAAATTTTGTGTCGTGATTTATCCAGTTCAAAGGACCAAGAAAACTTCAAATCACTGAATCGATTTTAGGACAACTCCCGTATTTGCATAAAGAAGAGAGAAAAGTGAAAAATTTTGGATCTTTCAAATTGAATAAAGCCTAAATGACTTACTGGACCCCATTATGACGTCATGGAAGTCGTGGTCAATGTCTTCGTTCATCCGGCGATGGCGGGGAGTCACGTAGTGCGGGAGAAGGTCAGATAAGAAATCGTTGGAGCTGTTCGAGTCA
Source organism: Pandemis cinnamomeana (assembly GCA_932294345.1). Lineage (NCBI taxonomy): Eukaryota > Metazoa > Arthropoda > Insecta > Lepidoptera > Tortricidae > Pandemis > Pandemis cinnamomeana. The sequence continues at coordinate 4,494,067 of OW028715.1, read as the reverse complement.
CCCCAGTCGAGGTTACCGCGAACGTACTTGCGACGACCGTTTTGAGGGTAGGCTGGACCATAAAAATGTGAACAATGTAGGTATAGAGTATGAAGAGCAAGAGGTAATTTCTTAATTAATTTGCCTATTTGTTGTTTCGTGGGAGTACCTTTTTTGTTATACCGTACAGTGCCAGCGGAATGGGCTAGAGGTGGCTTCTGTGACTTGTTTAACATATCCATCGTGGTATCCAATGAAGTTCTCCTTGTTAATCTAAAAGTAAGTATTCATAGATTTAAGCAGGCAACGTTTTTATTTTTATACCAACGCAGACCAAATTAAAAGTAAATACTGAGTTCTGCGAAACTACGCCTCGTGATGTGCGAATGTAAGTAGTTGTACTAGTATACTTAACGAAATTTGTTTGCACATGTGTGCGTGCAACTATTGTTAAGTACACGCCAAGGCGTAGTGTAAGCCGGCCTTAGTTTCCTATTCTCAAATCTCACTTAACTTTTTAATAGGTCTGAGAAGACCACAAGCATTTAAAAACAAAGTTATGAATGAAATTCTTTCAGTATAGGATTAGCGACTATATAGGACGAGTGCATTAACATTAAATTTCCAATATTAAGGGGACTAAAAGCAGCCCATTTTTCTTTCCTTACCTGTTTAGCGGGTTGGCATGACCAATGCTCAGTTTGGGTTTTTCGAGGGTGGGAGAGGAATCACTGCTGCTGTTTTTGATGTGCGTCTCTTTCATCTCTCTGGAACCAATAACGGTAGCGTACCGGGCGGGGTAAACATATCTAATGCTACTTATGTGTATATTTGATACCATGGTCATGCGTGCAGTGAAATTACGGGTGGTTTACACAGCAGGGAAATAAATAGCTTTTAAGCAACTGCCTCTCAATTATAAAAGAATAGGTACTTAATATTCATTTCTTGTAGGTAGTCACAAAAATTGAATCGGGTGCTTTTAACTCTGGTATAATGAAATAAAATGAAAAAATGCATCTCATCTCAATTCTCGTGGCTGTATGTACCATCTGACCTTTGTGCATTATTAAATATAAACGAGTTTTCTTTTTGGTTCCAACTCTAAATAACAGATGGCGTTATATTACCTAAAAAAATGACATATTTTTTGCGCCTTGGACCAGGAACCTTAAAAAATAATAAAAAACCGCAAAAGATAATATGTCTACCCAAACCAAATATTCAGAATCGAGCATAAAACTTGAATTGAGCTTTAGGTAAAGAGAGCAATGTTGTCACTTAAACAATTGAGGAACATTTGTTCGTTTATTTAGGAAAGAGGCCCTAGGGCCCTCTTCTCTTGGGCGCTCGCGGTACAGATACGGCTCCGCTGTACCAAGAATGTCGGCGCTCTTTCGCAGAGACAGCAGGAATTTTCACCAATATTATACGAGATCGAGCGAGACCTAAGATATTGGTCAGAAATTTATGCGTTCTGTTTATCACAGGAAAGTGCAAAGTTCTCGCGAGAGGTAGGTACTTAAGTAAGTATTATAATGAACTTATGAAGCAATGTTGCGAGAAACACGATAATAATTAAATATATTTAAGTAGGTGTGTGTGTTTGAAGGACACCGAAGTATTTAGATGACCCTGAGTGTGGGCGGTCAGTGACGAGATAAACATTATTAATTTATGGAACGTATCCAATGTGAGTTTGTTGAATTTCATGTGTACACCCCACATTAGAACCTTGCTTGTCTGTGGCAGCTCTCCCGATACTCTCTATTATTGAATCTGTCCCGGACTCTTGTTCTTACTTGTCAAAATTCCCCACGACTGCAATGGTGCATCCGTAGATTGGTTTATAAATCTTAATAAGAAATCCATATCAATCTTAATTGTTTAATATCATTTTTGACTCACAATGTTGATGTATATTGGTGAAGCAATATAGAGTTCTTCATTGGCTGGATTTGTGGTTGTTTTAGTTTTCGACACCTATAACCCTAAAAGTATATCGCACGGCGACGCGGCCCACAGCGCAGATTCTCTTGCCAACAGGTTAGAGTGCCCAGAAATCCCAGACGCCGTGTGATTGCTCAACAAATAACCAAGAAGGTAACACACGATTTTTTTGAGGTTATAAGTTTGCACATCCCCTCGTGCAAACACGCGTCGATACCCAAATCCAGCCACAACACAACATAAGATGATGCCGAAGATGGATACGACGAATATCCCCGTCGAGAAACTAGAAGGCATAAATAATTATGTGAACTGGAAGTTTGCTATGCAAATGTTGCTGACTCTGGATGGAATGTGGAAGTGCATCGACGGCACCAATACCGATGACACTACAGACAGCCGCGCCCTAGCTCGCATTTGCCTCGCTATTAAGCCTACTCTCTATCAATATGTGCGTGACGCGAAGACTGCAAAAGAAGCCTGGCAGAAGTTAGCGAGCACATTTGAACCGAAGGGTTTATACAGGAAGGTTTTATTACTCAGACAACTCCACAATACTGAATACAAACAGTACAGCGGAATGTCAGAATATATTGAGGCGGTAATGCGGCTAGTGCAGCAACTGGCGGATATCGGTAAAATCATTGAAGACGATGAGGTTGCGGAGATCCTCCTAAGCGGCCTATCACAGGAGTTTGACAACCTAGTATCCGGTTTGGAGACAGCCTGTCTGACAAGCAAGCTTACAAGCGAACTAGTCCGGACGCGCCTGCTACAGGAGGAGCATCGGCGCAATGGCGAAGAAGGCTCAACGGCATATTATGTTAATAAGAAGAAGAAGAATCCATTATTCTGCAGCTTTTGCAAGAGGACTGGCCACACCGTCAAGAAATGCTTCAAGAAGAAGAGGGAAGATCAGAAGGGACCGCATTCCATGTTTGCTTCGGCTAATGCGGCATCCAGTCAAAAGACTCCCAGGACTTCATCCTTGATAGTGGCTCAACGTCACACATGACCTCGGTTAGGGACCTCTTTAGCGAGACTGCAGGTAAAAATTCTATTGTATATATAGCCAATGGTCATAAGCTAGCTAGTAATATTACTGGTAAAATTCCTCTTTCTTCTAACATATGCCTAAATAATGTTCTCCATGTGCCAGATCTTACTAGTAATTTATTGTCAGTAGGACAAATTGCTGACAGGGGATATTCTGTCATTTTTAAAAAGGATCAATGTCAAATATTTCAAGACTGTAAAGTCACTGGCAACCTAATTTTAACTGCTAGGAAAGATAAAGGTTTATACAAAGTGAAGGTGCAAGGACGGCCTGTCTTTGAGGAGGAGCCTCTCAAGCCCATGCAACGGCAAGGGACAGAGAAGGCTCATGCAGCGTTAGATGTGTCCATGGACACATGGCACAAGCGTCTTGGCCATTTATCGGAGGAAGGTATGCGAATTTTGGGTGATGGGAAACATTGCATGAATTTTCATTTTAAGGAACAACAGCAGGAAGGCATGCGTGGTAGCTGCGTGTCGTGCTTGACGGGAAAGATGCCTACAGCACCTTATCCTACTGTCAGCTCCAGTCGCACTACTCAACCACTTCAAATCATACACTCTGATGTCATCGGCCCAATGCAAGTACGCTCATGGGGCGGAGCCCGCTACTTGCTCACCTTCACAGACAATTTTACCCGAAAAACATGGGGATACCTTATGAAGAATAAATCTGAGGTGAGTTCTCATTTTATTCATTTTAAAAGCCTAGTTGAAAAACAAAAGGGACTGCCAATAAAAGTGCTTCGTACAGATAATGGTACCGAGTATGTTAATCATACACTCAGTAGTTATCTTCAGAAGCATGGTATCATTCACCAAACCACTGTGCCCTACTGTAGTGCTCAAAATGGCCTTGCAGAAAGGGCAGGCAAGACTATTTTTGATAAAGCAAGGGCTATGCTACAGGAATCTGGCCTTTGTAATCGCTTCTGGGGAGAGAGCGTTATGTGCGCAATTTATTTGAAAAATAGATCTCCTACCAGAGCTTTGTCAGGTGGCATTCCTGAACGCTTATGGTCTGAGTCTGAAATAGATGTCAGCCATTTACGCGTCTTTGGCTGTCTTGCTTATGCTTTAATTCCTAGTCAAAAACGTCGAAAGCTCGATCCAAAATCGAAAGCATATATATTTATAGGTTATGGTGAAAATTGCAAAGGATACCGTTTGTCTGATCCTACCAATCCTCGTAATGTAATACTTTCAAGGACAGTTACTTTTATAGAGGATAAGTTTCCTGAAAGACATAAAAGATGTAAGCCAAGTTGTGGGGATAATTTTTATTTTTATGATATTGACAATTCAAATAATGGCAATAATTCAAATTTTAATGAATCTAGTCAAGAAACTATTTTAAATAATGATTTAATTTTAAATAATGAATCGAATTTGAATAATGAATTGAATTTGAATAATGAAGCCAATTTTAATGATGAACATGACAAATCCAATAAATCTTGCATAACAAATCCTCATACAATTTCAGATGCAGAGTCGCCAACTACGCCTGCGTGGTCGCCACTGTCTGAAAATTACTGTACTGGCGATGAAGGTGCTGATGACGTTTATGGTGATGAGGATTACGTGCCAGAGGGCACTGTGTCTTCGCTTCCTACGTCATCACTTGATGGTCATGATAAAGGTAATGGAGCATGTGTCCCCCTGGACGCGGAAGCTTCTGTCCCGGAGTCTGCTGCACCTGATAAAGAGTCGATGTCGTCGGCTGTTCCCGACACATTTAACTCGCGCCCTGTACGCCGTACGAGAGGTACTGTTCCTTACAGATTTAACGATTATGATTTGTCTATGTTGTCTATGATGGCTGATGGTTCATTAGATGAACCGTCGTCATATGAGGAAGCTATCAACTCCTCAGATAAAGACAGCTGGTATGAGGCGATGAGAAGTGAGTATGACTCTATGATCAAAAATAAAGTTTGGACGCTAGTTGATCGGCCCAAAAACGAAAATATCGTTAAATGTAAATGGGTCTTTAAAAAGAAGCTAGATAATTCAGGTAAAATTTCTAAATTTAAAGCTAGACTGGTTGCTCGTGGCTTTAGTCAAAAAGAGGGGATTGACTACACTGATACTTTTTCACCAGTGGTAAGGCACAGCACTTTGAGAATATTATTTTCTTTAGCAACAGAATTAGAATTAGAAATTGATCATATTGATGTTATGACCGCTTTCTTAAATGGTGATCTTGATGAAAAAATCCTCATGGAACAACCATCAGGTTTTAAAAGTAATGACAAAGTTTGTTTACTTAATAAAAGCATTTATGGCCTGAAACAGGCAAGTAGAGTGTGGAATGCAAAAATTCATTCAGTATTGTCACAAAATAATTATGTTCAAAGTAAATGTGAACCTTGCATTTATGTTAAGAAAACTAAGTCAGAACATATAATTATAGGTCTCTATGTCGATGACTTTTATATCTTTCATAACAACTGTATTAAAAATGTTCTAAAAATGTTACAAGATAATTTTGAAATCCGTCATTTAGGAAAGGTACAAAATTGTTTAGGTATGAATATTAATAGATATACTGGTGTTACTACATTAGACCAATCTGCATATATAAAGCGTTTGTTAATTAAGTACAATATGTCTGATTGTAAAGCTGTTTCCACACCACTGCCTGTAAATACTAAACTTGAAAAATCTGTAAATGAATGTATAAGCGATGATGCCTATAAATATAGACAGTTATTGGGCAGTTTGATGTATTTAAGTGTTTGCACAAGACCTGATATATCATTTGCATGCAGCCAGTTAAGCATGTTTAATAATTGTTTCGATGAAAGTCACTGGCGCGCTGCGAAACGTGTTCTGCGTTATTTGGCAGGTACAATCAATTACGGACTGTACTTCACTAAGAGCAATAGTTTTGATATCAATGCTTACACAGACGCAGACTGGGCAAACGATATATCAGACCGCAGATCTTACACTGGGTTTGTCATAAAATTAGGTAATAATGTTATCAACTGGGAGTCCAGAAAGCAGCGTTGTATTGCTCTATCAAGCTGTGAATCAGAGTATATCTCTATTGCTGAAGTGTGCAAAGACATTTGCTTTGTTAAAAGTTTCATTTCTGAAATTATAGACAAAACTTGTAATGTAATTGTATACAATGACAGTCAAAGCGCACAAAAGTTGCTTCTTATTAAAGATCACTCCCATAAGAGAACTAAACACATAGACCTAAGATACCACTTTATTAAAGATCTAGTCCAAAAGAAATACCTAAGTGTTAAATATTTGCAAACAGATCACATGGTGGCAGATGTACTCACAAAGCCATTATGTGCTCAGAAACATAAAAACTTTGTGAAGGCATTGAATCTTGAACCGTTAAGCTTTGAATAGTGTATAATTGTAATGTCATTATGTTAAGTTAATTATGCATCATTTTATTTCAATTGTCTACTTTGTGCATGTTATATTGAGCTATTAGGCTTTAGTTTTTAAACTCTACCATACTTGTTCGCCTGTTATTGTGTAATGTATGCTTATGTAGAGTATGTAGAGCTATGTTTGCGATTTGCAGTCTCAGGATTAATGTAATCTAATGTGAGGCGTAAGGAGGAGTGTTGAATTTCATGTGTACACCCCACATTAGAACCTTGCTTGTCTGTGGCAGCTCTCCCGATACTCTCTATTATTGAATCTGTCCCGGACTCTTGTTCTTACTTGTCAAAATTCCCCACGACTGCAATGGTGCATCCGTAGATTGGTTTATAAATCTTAATAAGAAATCCATATCAATCTTAATTGTTTAATATCATTTTTGACTCACAATGTTGATGTATATTGGTGAAGCAATATAGAGTTCTTCATTGGCTGGATTTGTGGTTGTTTTAGTTTTCGACACCTATAACCCTAAAAGTATATCGCACGGCGACGCGGCCCACAGCGCAGATTCTCTTGCCAACAGAGTTCAGCAGTAAATAGGTTATTTTATTGACCACAATTTCAACAAAATTTAATTTAAAATAGATTTAGATTTTGTTGTGATAAATCGTTAAGATTTTATCAACTCTAATAGTATGTTCCAACCGTTAATATCAAGGCGTTACCTTGAAACGCGGAAGTAGAGCTTTGTACTCAAATTGCTTTATTGAACGCAAAAGCAATACAAGCACGGGAGTCATTATCATTAATCATGTATTCTATACCGTTCTAATAACAAAAGAAACACTTACTTTGTAACATCCTCCAACCAACAGGGTATTTCGCCGTCCTTGCTCGCATATCCAAATGTTTCATGAGCTTTGTGCTGCTGTGCCATTCTTCAGCCATCAGAAATTCAACTTTTACTTTTGACTACCGAAAAAAACTGTAAAAGCATTATATCCTTTAAACACGACGTTAAAAAAATGTAACACTGACGTTAGAACAATTGTTTTGTTACATAAGTAAATAGGTATCAGAATTTTATGGCTGTTATTAATAATTTATTGTCCCCATTCACACTTGCCACTTTTGAAACATATTTTGCCGCTGTTTGTTTGACCTTGGTTGCTATAGATACGATACTTTTTAAAGGAGTTATTTTTACTGAGCTTGGTCTCGTAGCAGGCATAGTGCCACTCCTGTCATTCATTTTACACAAATGTTTTTTTTTAAATCAGCAGTATCTGATCTGCCAAAAAAATCTAAAATCGCTTTTTCAAAACGAAACTTTATATCGTTATCCAAATTTTTAAACGTCTCGGTACTGTCAGTAACAAGCATACCTATTTATAAATAAGTTGATCTCTCTCTTTCTGACTATAAACAACATCCGTAAGGAAAAATGAGATAGAGAACAAAGATATGTCATTAAGCTATCATTTCATCATTCAGTCAATAAATGTCAACGTGCGGCTAATAACCTTAAATTCCGATGCTTAAGTTAATATAAGGTTTAATAAATTCGTAAAATATTTATAATATAATGGCTGATGCAAATCAGGAAAAACTGGAGGAGCGCACTCGCCAAGCTGAGAAAACTGCGAGAGATATAGAAGAAGAACTTGATAAACTTGTCAAAGGTGATCTTAGCTACGTGGGAGATCCACGGCTGGACAAGCTACTGATGGATAACGAGAAGCTGAAGCATCGTCTAGCTATACTAGAAAATGCCATTCTAGTTGAGAACTCTGGACCTGGCCAAGCAACAACAAAAGGACCTCGGAAGCGACCAACGCTAATCACCGACATCAACTCCATTGAAGGGAACATCTGTTTATTAGAGGAGCTGAAAAACGTCTTCGAAATTGCTGTTACCTCAGCTTACCCTGATCTTGAAGACCCACCTGTTACAATTTCCCTCTCTGGGAACAACCCTAAGTTTGGGGACTACCAATGTAATTCAGCAATGCCCATATCACAACTGCTCAAAGCTAAAAACATCAAAAGTAACCCAAGAGAAGTAGCCAACAACATCTTGAATAAAACTCCAACATCACCTATCATAGAACGCATTGAGGTTGCGGGCGCTGGTTTCCTCAACATTCATATAAACAAAGCAGTTGCAGAGCATATTTTGTCTTGTATTCTACGCTTTGGAATTAAACCCCCTCTAGTCAAAAGGGAAAGGATTATTGTGGATTTTTCCTCTCCAAATATTGCAAAAGAAATGCATGTTGGCCATCTGAGGTCAACTATCATTGGTGAAAGTATTTGCAGGATACTAGAATTTCTGAATCATGATGTTCTTCGAATCAACCATCTCGGAGATTGGGGCACTCAGTTTGGTATGTTGATTGCACACTTGCAAGATGAATTTCCAAATTTCAAAACTGAGTCACCACCAATATCTGACCTGCAAGCATTTTATAAAGAGTCAAAAAAGCTTTTCGATGAAGATGAAGTGTTCAAGAAACGCGCATATGCTTGTGTTGTTCAACTTCAATCTGGGAATCCGGACTATGTAGCAGCATGGAAGCTTATTTGTGAAGTGTCTCGTCAAGAATTTCAGAAAATATATGACCGTCTTGACATCAGTATTATTGACCGAGGGGAATCATTCTATAACTCGAGGATGCATGTTGTTGTTAAAGAGCTGAAGGAGCTTAATCTTTTGGAAGAAGATGAAGGAAGGTTAATCATGTGGGGTAATGAACAGCATGAGGGTATTCCCTTAACTGTTGTGAAGTCTGATGGAGGTTATACATATGACACATCTGATATGGCTACTATAAAGAACAGAGTGCAAGAAGAGAAAGGAGACAGATTTATTTATGTGACAGATGTGGGTCAATATGGACACTTTGTTATAATAGAAGCATGTGCTAAACGCGCTGGTATCTTGAGAAATGACCAGAAACTGGAACATGTAGGTTTTGGTGTTGTATTGGGTGAAGATAAGAAAAAGTTTAAGACACGGTCAGGTGACACCATTAAATTGAGTGAGTTACTCGATGAGGGGTTGAAGAGAGCTCTGGATAAACTTGTTGAGAAAGGGCGGGATAAAGTTCTAACTCCAGAAGAGTTAAAGCAGGCCCAGGAGGCCGTTGCATATGGCTGCATCAAGTATGCTGACTTGTCTCACAACAGAATAAATGACTACATATTTTCTTTTGATAAGATGTTAGATGACAAGGGTAATACTGCTGTATACTTGCTCTATGCTCTCACGCGGATTCGTTCCATAGCACGCACAGCACAGGTCTCAGTTGACGCACTAGTGTCGCAGGTGGAAAAATCAGGTATTAAATTAACTCATCAGGCAGAGATCAAGCTTGGCAAAATGCTTCTTAGGTTCCCTGAGGTAATACTTAAGGTATCCAGTGATCTGTACTTGCATAGCCTTTGCGAGTATTTGTACGAGATATCATCAGCTTTCACCGAGTTTTACGACAAATGCTACTGTGTTGAGAAAGATAAGGATGGGAAAATCGTAAAGATACTTTACGATAGGCTAATGCTCTGTGAAGCAACAGCCAGAGTGATGGAAAAGGGATTAGATCTCCTTGGCATCAAAACAGTATCCAAAATGTAATGCTGGATGCATTGAATTACCATGTAGATATTAAGTGAAGTTAAACCCAGTTATGGATGATATTTTCATTACTTATTTAAATACCATTTTATAAAATTTAAGAAAAATAAAATACTAAATCTGTTGTAAAATTTTATTGAGTTTCCAAAAACTTCTACAAAACTATATGAGGGTCCGTTATAAAAGGTAACATTCATCAAATAACATGCTATAACTAGGATAGAAAATTATACAGGATCACTGGGGGAGACGATGCTCAGGGGCCTTACCATGACGCCTTAATGCAATCCAATCCCGATTCAGTTTACATTCACTTGCTGTCAGATCCATATTAAAAATGTCAGCTAAAACCTGAAGTGAGCCGGAATTGAATCTCATTAAGCCGTCACGGTAAGACCCCTGTACTCAAGATTACTGTTCGGAATACGTTATCTTATCTACTACAACAATACCATACATACACCATACAGCAAATATCTCACATTAAGTTAATAAAGAATTTTCATCTATTTCCTCTAACACTTTAAAATGGCTATATTTGTATTATACTAGTTCTTAAAAAAAGAATTACATGATTGTATCTAATAACAGTTAAATAATGAAGGAATGCAAAAAGTTCAGAGGACAGTTATGATAGTGCAAATCTATCGACAAAGGTATTGTCTAATGTCTATTATAGTGGTAAACGTTTTTTTTCCTAGATGGAAGTCAATTTTTTTGTTGTTCTAGGCAACATTATGGTACTAAAATTTAATTTGCATACTAGTTACGGCAAGGGCGGATCCAGCTTTAGCGCCAGGGCCACACGGTCGTGGTTAAGTCACAAGAATTTATAATTTAATTATGATAATAACATACAGTGGTCCACCTAGGTCCTGGATCCAGCCCGGGGGGGGGGGGGGGGGCTGACCTCCATGACCCCCCGTGGATCCCCCATTGGATTAGTGCATTACTGTATTTGTAGTCACTGCTTCATTCTACAAGTTAGTGGACGACCACAGATTTGGCAATTGCCGTACTAGTTTGCAGTCTGTTCTGTATCTGACTAAGGATGAGGCCAAACGAGCGTAATTGGGTCGCGTTATTTCTGCTACATTCGGTTTTACATACTCCTGTTTCATGACTTTATTTAACTCAAGAAATTACTGTCGTCTGGTCTCGCCTCAATACTACATAGGAAAGGTATTCGTGCGCTTTAGTACCTTGTCGCTGTAACTCTGATCTGATAGATAGATTCATAAGTATGGCATATGTATTTTTAATGAATTTTATAATCATGTTTCAGCGACAGAGTACACAGGCAAACATAATTAATACAGATGCAGTAAAAAAACAGTTTTTTTTTACATATTTATGCGGCTTGTAGTAACAAGTTCTGGTTTACAATGCACTTTGATGCGGAAGTTATTATTTATACAACGCTAAATTTATAAAGGGTTTTAGATAATAGATACGTATAATCGGTATTATTACAGACGAAAGGCTAAAAAAATGTATGGTTAACCATCAAGATGGTTATTATTCCCTTACCTACGCCTACGACAGGTATAATAAAAAAAAACAAATGAATTGTGTTGTTCCGTAGCTTCATTGTCATTATAGAATACGTAAGGTAGTTTTTGTAAGATTTATTCCCACAAAATAGATATAGCTACATTGGGAGATTAGAGATTACGAAATACGATACTATTTTTTGTTTGAGCTACCTATAATACTTTGCTTTTTCTATAAATAGTAAAGGTGTAAGTAGTTGAAAATAGTAGATTTTTCTAATGTTTTATGTCAACTACTATCAGTAAGAAGAAATCCCTTTCAAACGAAAATGGCTACTTATCCTAAAAATATTGACGATAATAATTTACGATATCGAATCCACAAAACCCATCACCACAACATGGTACAATCAAAATTTCATACAATTTTGTGCAATTTAACAGTAATTCGTATTATTAATACCAAATTACCCTGTTACAACCTTGAATAACCGGCAATAATTTATTACATTTACAAACAGCGAAATAAAATATAAATAAATCGCAATAACAGATTTTAAATTTCTTTTTTTTAATGATTAATCATTTCAACTATAAAAATAAACACGTATCGTAACTTATAAAGTCTTGATTTCGCTATTTTTCACTGTTACATTACCACCTCTACCCAATGTAGAGGCCAACATAAATAAATTAATTAATGTTCTGTAGCAAAATAAAACATGTCATCTATACGATCACAGATCAGAACCAATATGCGAATATTTTGAAGCAAAACATGACTAGATTATTACTGTAGACTTTTAAATTTCCACTTTTCGGTACACATTTGGTGGTATATATTTGGTTGGATACATTAAAATGCTAAGGGGAGATTCCCGTTAGGGTTAGGTACAAGTAATCAAATGAGATCGCATCTATTTAAACTGTATGTTAGTAAGAGAGGCATGCACTATTTTGTATAATTTTTATCATTCCCATTTCTATCATGGCTGTAGTACAAATGAGCAAGGGAGATATAGTTTTATTTTTATCAGATTGAAACTCTATTCGACTTTATATCTTTGCATATTATGTTGTAAACACTGTACTGAGCGTAGGAGGCTCGCGGACAACGTCTGGACTTTCCAGTATAGAAAAAGTACTCTGTGGTCTGACTTTGCTTAGTTGGCTTTATAAACTATACAATTATTTCTCATCAACTTAACTATCAAACCGATAGTTAGTCAAAACTATTGAATATCGCAGATAACTTCGAGTTTATAAACCTTCCGTCCAGCCGTCATTTGCTTCGCGTCGTACGCTCGATACCCTCTTAAATAAGTAAGGTGTCTTAGGGTGCGCTTTCTTCGAGGTAGAGAGTCCTGCTCGCGCATAATAAGCTGAAAATGTTGAAATCCACGTCTCGCCCAGCTTTTAATCTGATAATGTGCGAAGTGGATTTCAACTAATCTGATTGGTCGATTCTGTCTAATCTGTCTCCACTCTCTCACTGGAAGCACATACTTAGGATGATTGGCGGGCAACTGACAAGTAAATACCGTAATGTCAAAGGTTACACACTATCTATTGTTTGGTAAAATGCAAGAGAGACGTCGCTCTGGCCTAGTTTGGAACAGGCTCGATTGTTCTGCTCCCTGTGTTGTCATTCACCAAGACGTTTCACAAACAATGCTCTTCACAAGATCAGAAGACTACCTGCCATTGAACACCGCGTATAGAACACTTAGCAATGAACTTTATTTACAGGAACTTTAGGTTGTACTCAAGCAAAAATTCAGGATCTAATTAACACCTAACTCACTTAAATCATTGAGCAATTCTTAATAATTAGAAGCAAAATAAATAAAAGGCATACGGGTAGGAAAACATGTGGAATTCTTAATAATTAACCTATTCTATACTCACGAGACAGTACACTGAACTAGCTACGCTATTACGTAATAGATGTGTAAAGAACGCTCTAAGGAAAATTCACATCGACGTATAAAAAGACTTCGCTGAAAAACTGGATCGTACAAGGTATATAAATGTTTCTAAAACACCCCAATACACGTTAAAGTCTCTAAAAGGGTTGAATTGGTCTCGAGATTCAGAGATACTACTACAAATACTACAACAATAGTACATTTTTTATCAATATTTAACAAAATATACACACGATTCGATCGCTTATAGTTATTTGGCCGAATGTTCCACGCCATATTTATCTAAATAAATAACTGTCGGTGACATTAGGATAATGAGCAGCACGCCTCGCTAAGCCGGCTTACAGACGTACTCCATCATATCACATGCTATCATTTATCAAGGGGTCAGATCTGGTGATAACGATATTAAATAGTTTCTAATACTCTTTGTTCCTTCTAACGACGTGACAACTATATAGGTAGGTACGTTAATTTTGCCGCCAGGGGGAACATTTGGCATACCCCACATTGCAGGAAGGCGTACAACTCATTAAGGACATAGGCATTAGCTACTCATGTGACCAGTGGCGTAGCTAGGTAACCAGGGGCCCTGGTGCAAATAAAAAATGGGGCCTCACTACTATCTAAACTGGTTAGGTTTACCAAGTAAAAATATTAAATATTACTTCTGATAAGGATTCGAGGACCCCTGAGCTTGAGGGCTCCGGGGCACTGCACCGCCTAGTCCTTAGGTAACTACGCCACTGCATGTGACTACCTAATAGAGAGACTATTATATTCTAAAGTCGGTCAAGCTCAGCAGCGGACCAAATTACCGTACAAAAAGATCTCAACTGGCACCGGCGAATTATTTAATCTGCGGCCTTTTGACGGGTACAAAAATAGCGTTAAGAGAGCTACGAGATTCAATAGGTTAATGGGGCAGTCTTCATTGTGTTTTTAGTTCGGGGAAGAGGTGGCGAAGTATGGCGAGATAGTGAACCGTGGCCGCTAGCGCCACGAAGATGTGCCAGATGGCGTGCGCGAAGGGGATGCGGCCGTCCGACTTGAAGAAGAACACCCCCACCAGGTACAGCATGCCGCCCAGCTTCAGGTCCGACATGGCCGGCAGGTGTTGCTGCAAAACATAACACATTAATCAATTAAATTTTATCCCTAAAATTAGATCGTGGTCTTCATTAACTTGGTAGTAAGAATACACGTGCACATTTTCGTAGATCCATCTATCGACATCTATACATCTATACATATAATTAATCAGTAGAAAGTTCATGTCTGTACATTAAATAAATTCATCAAAAATAGAGTGCTAACGATTAGGGAAGAGTAATAAAACACAAAAAAGTAGATTTTATAATTTTTGTCCGTCTGTATGTATGTATGGGTAAAAGCTGTTGGACCGATTCAAGCGAAATTTTGCGTGGTGGTACCTTATACACCTGGTAACTAATTTAGATACTTTTAATCCCGGAAAATTAAGTTCCCGTGCATTATGCAGCTTAGTACACAACAACTTGAGCATCTAATTAATTAGAATTGGCGTGCTGACACCTTATAATGCCGCGGTTTCATTAAACATACATACATAATTAGTTGAAATTTGGTACCGTAAAACTACCCAAATATAGTCCAAAAGCTCGCAACTACGGTCCAAATCTGATTCAAATATTTTCGATTAGACGTGACTTTTATTAGAACAAGGAAGTTATTATGGTTAAATATGTTCATTAACAGAAGAAAGAACTTGGAAAAAACAAAAAAGAATATTGTTATGGATACTTAAAGTCACCTTGAAGTTTTGGACCAGAGTTACAGTACTGGACTATAGTTGGGTGGTTTTACCGGTATACAGTTAGTTTCAGTCCCAGGGACGGACATAGGATAGTTTTTATCCCAGAAAACAGCATAGCTCCCGGGGGATAGCGATAAGCGAATTCTGCGCGGACGGAGTCGCAAGCAACAGCTAGTAACTAATAAAATGTTACATAAAACAATAATATCTCACACGCAACGCCATCTCTGATGACAGAAACTGATTCACAGGCGTAACAAAGTTTGGAGAGTCTACTAGTTTTCATAATATTTGAAATATTACCGCCAACGCGTTCGAGATCTACTTCACTATCACTACATAGTATAAAACAAAGTCGCTTTCTCTGTCCCTATATCCCTATGTATGCTTAAATTTTTAAAACTACGCAACGGATTTTGATGCGGTTTTTTTAATAGATAGAGTGATTCAAGAGGAAGGTTTATATGTATAATACATGCATAATATACCGTGCGAAGCCGGGGAGGGTCGCTAGTTGTAATCTAAAACTTACACAGCATACAGATTCACAGTGAAAAACATGTTTCACAGAAACAAACAAAAACTATCTGCCAGGTCGCCTTCATACTGTGCAGATCGGCAATAAACAAAGCAAAAACTAAACAGATAACTTCCACCGTAGATTTATTATGTAGAGAATGATCGCATCTATGATTAGACTATGTTTTGGAATAGCAAAATAAACTGAGATAGTATATTGAGAATTCGGATATGGGACATCAAGAATCCTACTAATCCTTCTAATATTATAAATGCGAAAGTGTGTGAGATGGATGGATGGACGTGACGATGTGTGTATGTTTGTTTCTTCATCAAGCTGAAACGACTGGACCGATTTAGATCAAATTTGGAATGGAGATAGCTGGAACCTTAGATTAAAATTTAAGCTACTTTTTATCCTTGAACATTGCATAGTTCCCGCGGGATAAACATGTGTAAGGGCGTAACTGCCTATAGTCGCACCGTAAATAATTATTGGAGAATATACTATGAGCATCAGTTAAGAAAGTTTAATTCTACGCGGACGAAGTCGCGGGCGGCAGCTAGTGGTTCACTAAAAGTAAGATGCTACAATTTGATTTGCAAGCGAGTAGAGCGTTAGTCCAAATATGGAGAGCAAGGTTTCTTAGAATAGGTTACCTACATTTCATAATTAAATCATCTATTACTATTACAAAGAACAAAAACCGCCCGATTTTGTTAATATACCTATCATGTCAGAAAACCAGTGGCGTAGCTAGGTAACAAAGGGCCCTGGTGCAAATAAAAAATGGGGCCCCACTACTATCTAAACGTTTTAATAATAATAGTTCGATCGAGATTTTCTGGTAAGGATTCGAGGGCCCTCTGAGCTTGAGGGCCCCGGGGCACTGCCCTGCCTAGTCCCTAGGTAGCTACGCCACTGCAGAAAACATATCCGTGATAGAACCTACATATCTACCTAGGTATATTAATTGTTATGAAGTATCTTTTTATTACATTTAATTTTAGGAACACAGTAGGTACCTTTCTTTGTCGATTTAACACGATATTTTCTGCAGTACCTATAGGTAAGGTACATCACATAAATGATTGCGAACATAGTTACACTATGTGTGCTTCGTCACAGTTCAAGGCAAACCAGGCTAATTTAATAAATACAGGTTCCAACTCAAGTTTATACTATCTACATGAGAAAATAACTAAATACGGTGCCAAACCATTTTCGTTAACCGTAATTAAACTAATTATTACCTCTTTAAAACGACCTAAATAAACAAACGGCAAGGAAACCTAAAATATGTACCTATCAACTTTTGATTGATTGCGTTCTTAGTAATGGCTCGAAGTAATTTATTTATGGAATTAGTTCGTGTAATTTATTTCTTCCATACTTGTCCGGAAGCAAAGAAAAAACATAGAACGTACCAGTTGCTTCTCTTCCTGTGCAGATGGTAAAAGCCCATCGAGGGATTGGGCGAAAATCTTAGGGATCATGTTATATAGGCGATGTGGCTAGCAACCCATCACTGTTTTGATTCCCCTTTCCATCCATACTCCCACTTTGTTGTAGGTATATTATTGTAGTGATTATCTTGAAATGAGTATTTAATGATTTAGTTATATTCCATAGAGTAATACTTTTGTTAGTAATGTTTTCTTATGATTATTTATTCAATACTAGCGACCCGCTCCGGCTTCGCACGGTATATTATGCATGTATTATACATATAAACCTTCCTCTTGAATCACTCTAACTATCTACTAAAAAAAACCGCATCAAAATCCGTTGTGTAGTTTTGAAGATATAAGCATACATAGGGACATAGGGGCAGAGAAAGCGACTTTATTTTATACTATGTAGTGATAGTGATGATACACAACGTACCGCATGCCCAAGCCCTTACTACACGGAACCCTTAACTACACCACGAACTAATACATACATACATAAATCACGTCTTTATCCCTTACGGGGTAGACATAGCCTAAGGGAACAAGACCTAAAGGCCACGTTTAGCATAATTGTGGGCGTATATGTGGAAAGGGGCAAAGAGTATTATAATATGTGTAGGTAGAACGGGGAATCAAAATAGATCGGGTTGCTAGCCGCATCATCTACAACATGTTTCCTAAGATTTCCGTCCATTCCCTGGATGGACTTTTACCATCTCCGCGAGAAGAGTATAAAATAGATACTTATTAAATTTTGAATTAATAAATTAATTAGATTTTAAATTGGAATCAAATCAAATTAATGATAACATAAAAAAATTCCGTGACACGAAGCTAAGAATAATTAAATTATGTGTAAATTATATGTAATATTATTATGTGTATGTTGTGTTGTATGTTCACAACCACTGTGTGTGTGATCACTTACCATCAGGTGACCCACTTGTTCGTTTGCCTTCCTATTCATATATGTTATAGTTTGGGTTAATACTAGATTAGGTTTAAGTTTTTTTTGCAATGCCCTCCTAGGGCTATTCATATTATTATTGTATTTTAATAATGTTACTTGATGATGCAAATAAATGAAATGAAGAGAAGCTGATATTAAAGTTTGTCAAATGTTGCTTTGTGTTTGTGTCCTATTGGTTGTCTGGTAGAGATCGCTATTAAGCGATAAGACCGCTTGTCCACTTTGTTCTTTGATTCTGTATTGTTTTGTACTGATTTGTGGTGTTCAATAAAGAGTATTTGTATTGTATTGTATGATTGCATTCTCCTACACTAGCCTGCATGGGATCAGACCGTGTTGTAGAAATAGAAAATCAATTTGGTTAAAACCTTAGGACGCCATAAACATTGGTTAACGACTTTACGACTGTACTTAATGGGGCTCAAAGGAACGACTTCGCTCTAATGCTAGAAATAAAACACACGCCCGGGAATAAAATTGTCAACGACTGTAGAATAAAGAAAAGTAATCTAACTACACTAACGTTATAAAGAGGTGAGATTTGATCCTTTATTAGCGGTTGGCCGCGACTCCGTCTGCGCAGAATTCGCTTTTCGCTATCCCGCGGGAACTATGCGATTTCCCGGGATAAAAACTATCCTATGTCCTTCTCGGGGACTGAAACTATCTCTCTACCAAATTTCATTAAAATCGGTTTAGTGGCTTAGGCGTGAAAGCGTAACAGACAGAGAGACAGAGTTACTTTCGCATTTATAATGTTAGTAGGGATATAGGGTATAGGTTCTTACATCCTAATCCTACATTATCCTTTATGAACATCGGTTATATTTAATTCTGCGCGGACAAAGTCCCGGGCAACAGTTAGTCATGATTTAAGATGAAAAACGAAAAAGCAAAACGATTAATGCATTGTTCAAAATGAAATGGTTTGAGGTCAAGGTTCCGAAATCCAAGGTACAATACAACTTCACATAGAAAATTCCTTAACCAAATATTTAAAGCCTTAAAACTAGTCAACTCGTAAAACCCAGACGGTTAATGCATACATAAATACACATACGCAAATCGAGTCTATATCCCTTACGGAGTAGACAGAGCCGGAGGTAACAAAAACCTAAAGGCCACTTTTAGCATGATTGTAGGCGTATAGGTGGAAAAAGGAATCAAAATAGTGACGGGCTGTTAGTCGCATCGCCTATAACATGTTTCCTAATAATTTCGCCAGTCCCACGACGGGCTTTTACCATCTGCGCGGGACGAGAAGCAACTGCTACTTTCTATGTTTTTCCTTTGCTCCCAGACCAGCATGGAATTTATATAGTTAGTGCAATACCTATATTCAAAAACAAGCGTCACATAATGACAACAAGACGCACATCACGCGGATGCTAAGTAAATTTATTATTGTTTGAATAAAAAATAAAGTAGGTATGTACTTAACGGCGATTACATTTTTATCTACGAAACTTATATTGTACACCTGCATTGCGTAGCGGATATCAATATACTTAAGAACTTTGTTTCACGGGTAGACTACGTGTCGAAAACTATTAATCACAGTACAGGGTACATTTATAACGCTACGTGGCACGTGGAGTTGGAGTTAAGTCGTTATTTCTCCCTTACGCAACACACTAAGACACGCGATGGCCGTGAACGCAAACTAAGTTGGTTTAGGTTTAGTCGTCCGGTTAGCCCAACGTTAAGCCAGCGGATTAAACATGACACTAAATCCACAACGATCTTGCACGTTCATTTTAAAGATAGACAGACATCCGATTAATAATCAATTTGGTAAACCAGCTGTGTGTGGCCTTCGTGGTGAGATGAAAGTAAATAAATGGATGATTTCCTTTATTTGTCTAGCGAGGGCTAACTTCTTGCCATTTCATAATAAACTTAGGTCCTACGAGTAGGTCGTGGGGCGTCGCGGGGGCACCGAGTTCTCCCGTAACGCCTCACATACGACTGAATAGGGAATCCGTGTGGTTTTTAGTCGGTAGATATGCCTGCCGTTGCGGGAGAGCCCCACATACCTCCGGTAAACCCGTACCGGGCGGATGCATAAGGCGCATTTTCCACACCATAAAAAAGGGTCCTACGAGTAGGTATGTTAACGGGAAGTACCTTTTATAGGTTTTGGATTCCCACGGTTCTTGTATGAAACTTAATATTCAAAAGGTTGTACCGTGTAAACTTAAAAACTTGTTTTTACGGGTGATAGAGACCTTTTGGATAGGACTAACACCTTGATACCTCAAATCGTTCCCGAGACAAAGGGTCTTCACGGGCGGGCAACGAAGTGGTCCTGCAAAGGTTCCTTTTTCATTTTCAAGTACGGAACTCTTAAAACCAACAGTATTTATTAGTAGTCTTTACATTATTTTAACGCCTTTCCTACTTAAGTTTATAAAGTTACTAGCGACCCGCCCCGGCTTCGCACGGTAGGTATATTATGCATGTATTATACATATAAACCTTCCTCTTGAATCATTTTATCTATTAAAAAAAACCGCATTAAAATCCGTTGTGTAGTTTTGAAGATATAAGCATACATCGGGACACGGGGACAGAGAAAGCGACTTTATTTTATACTATGTAGTGATAGTGATAGTGAAGTAAAGTTAGAGAGTATGTCAGAAATACTGCACGCAATTCTAACTTATACTAAAACACCGACATGACACATGAATGAAAAGAGATACTTGGGACAACACTAATGCCCTGCATTTCATCCATTAGTAACCGCATTAATACTTTAGTCAGTACAAACTGTAGTTTACTTAAACAAAATCTATATTAGTAAATCACCTTGAACTTCAAGTTGGTGGCGAAGACGTGAGATAGCGTGCAAACCCGCCTCACATGACATGTCATTACGACTATAATTACTGCAATCTATTCGCCTTGGCACAAGAACGTGCAAATCACATCGAATAATATTGCAAATTCTAGTTCAATATAACAGATTCGTTTATATCGTGCTAGCTGTTGTCCGCGACTTCGTAGGATGTAAAAACAAAATGGCGGTAGTACCACTTTTTTCGTAAAGGTAAAACTTTTGTTACTCTTTCATACGTTTTCCATTCATTATTATTTTCAGACCACATCACTTACGTTCGGGCTCATCTTTATGCAAAAAATCATCTCTATCAGTCGCACAGTTGTGTGAAAGAAGTGTACATCAACAAGTGAACAGTCGCACATCCGTACCGTAGGTATTTATGATATTTGTAGATAGGTATGTATGACTTTGTGTAAGTGCGACGACTCAATCTCAATTTCCTGTCTCGATTGAAGTCCCAGCGGGCGTTCTAAATGAAATAATGTTGAGGTATATACCTTTGCTTTAGGTATGACAATCACGATGTCCGCGTAATAAAATAATCATAACAATATGAAACCGCGCGGAAATGCGTAAAACGACGCTCGAGATATTAACCTTACGAAATCAAATAAAGATATCGTATTCGTAACTGATCTGATATTGTTGTGCATCGATGACAGTTGGCCTTCAGCGTTTCCTTTTTAAGTGATACAACATACAACTACAACTCCAAGTGAATCTGTTATGCACTATCACAAGTTGTTGATGTGCGAAGACCAAAGGATCGTCGGAGAAAGTCTTTCAAAATATCGCGGCTGCTACTCTAGCTATTATCCTGGATAACTTCACTAACCTTTTTCAATAAAAGCGTCGCCCCGTAGAATATGTTTACGCAAAATTTCAATGAAATAATAAAGACTAAGCCGCATCACAAGACACAACGTTCCAGAAGCAAGTACCCAATAAACTACATTTGACTTGTACTTACATTTGAGGTGATAATGATGGCCGCTGGTCCAACTCCTATGATCAGGTACAGAAGCAGTTCGAACATCTTGTATCGCTCGTGGAATATCTGCTGGTAGGTGATGCCGAGCACAGCGAGCAGCCAGATCGCCCAGCGTAGTTCCCTCAGCATCCAGCAGGAGAGGGTTCCCACAGTCAGCCAAGGGAAGTAGGAGCTCGCGATGAATACGTATATCATGGCGCGGTCGCAACGGTGGAGCCAGTGTTTCACTTTGCTGCAAAATTAGACCATCGTCAGTACTAATACACCCCTTTCACAGTTCTTTTATTTTGCCAATAGCCGTGGCCAATGCCGTTTCCAGCCTCATGTTGCTTATTGCATTGAGCTAGATTCCAACTACTAACTATCTATAGGTACTTTCAAGTCGACGGTGCGCGTTTGGTTGCATCGAATACAAAATGGCGGGTCGTCACGTTTTTGGCACACTATCTTCGCTTGGGGACGCAGTTATATTATAAGTGAGCACCATATATTTCCATCTCACTGTAACGCATAAGCTTTCCATCGTTTGGCGAAGATATTGGTTAACGTGAAGAGCCGCCAAAACACGAAGGCCGAAGGCTATTGGTAATATAGAAGTACCTACGTATTGTACGTCTTAAAAAAAGCTTAGATGGTTTTCGATGTCTTAAAATGGTGTAAAAATGATTAGTTTCCTGCAGTTAACCTGTGAAGTCGTACCTATATCCAGCACAAGTCTCTGACGTAACGTAACAAACTATATCCCGCTCGTGGCCTTGTCTTGACTCCACACACCGCATACTTACGAAGCCTTAAGAAAGCTCACATAAATATTAAGTTAATTCAAATGCTAAACCCGTTTTTTCTAATGACGTCATGTTAAAGTTACCTAACTACACTTTTCTTTTCACGAAGCGAATGAAATATAAATAGAAATAAGGTAGTGTTTCGAGTGATAATAAATCGAAGTAAATTCTACTCAGATAAAATTTGTGAACATAAACAAACTTTTAATGAAATCTGGATATATATTGCGTTATATTTCGATGTACATACGTGAATTAGGCCAACAAAAGAATATCTACTTAAATACCTATCTCATGTGTTAATGAGTGTTTGCAGAAATGTATAATTTCATACTTACTGTCTACAATTTCCATCTGTAGATTTTAAGTGATGGTAAGCATTCGTCAAAGCTTAACTTAAGTCATTAAGCGGAAAATTTGAAGTATTTTGCGGCGAGTGCTCGGGTTAATTATTCAGACAGCTTTGTGCCCTTAAGCGCAAATTAATCCCAGTTTGTGCTTGCATGTATTTCACGAAAAGTGCCAAATTACAAAAGCGAGTTGCCAAGGCCTAATTGCTAGGTTACCTACGGGCTACAGGCGTAACTGGGAGTAACCAATTACGTACATCAATTAGAAGTCAATTAAACGGACGTCAATTTATTCGGAAAGCGTGAATATAATTGGATCTGTCAAACCTTTGACGACGGGATAACACGACGCTCGACTTGGCAATAATTTGGCATACCTACTAAATTTCTCATAGTGTTATTATTTAAGCAGCTATATTTCCGAGAGCAACGTTACGACGTGACGTTTCTGGGACAACGACTTCGTTATTGTGTTTTTCTGCGGCATATATTCGTGGTGTAACCAGCAAATTTCGGAGTACGTGCAAAGCGATGAATAAGCATCATCTGAAATGACATTACCAGCTTTGCCGTCCTCCTACTTACCGCTTCTTTTTGCGGCGCCTCCTCCTAGTGCCGCAGCGTAAGTGTCAGATTAGTACATGTAAATGTTCCTCTAGTGTTAAATCAGTGGTTGGGTGTCTACAGTAGAAACTACAGTAACCGACATAGTGTTAGAAATACCGACATAGTTGTCTGTTGACTAGCAGCCATATGTTAATGTCGATTTAAAATCCTGGAATACGCTTTTTCAGTGTTGTAATGCATTCCAGAACTATAGTGCATACATTGACATTACCAGAAAAGCAGGGAGGCAGGGAGGGAGGGGATAGGTTTTTTGTATATCTGTAAACAAAGAGAGGACTTACGTATCAGATCGGCAGCAACACACGGAGTGGAAAGTCGTTGAGACCGCGAAGAGCAGGCATAGTGCTAAACCGTAGACTACAGCAGCGATGGCTTGAGGGGCGTTCAGAGAGCGAGTGAGCAGTTCCCTTGCACCCAAAGACGCTGGCGCCACGCACACAGCGTGGGTGCACACGTTTGCTACGTTCTCTACCTGTTTGACAAAGGAAAGCACCTTATAATATTAAAGTACAAATAATTCACAAATTGTGTTAAAACTAAGAGCTTGTGGGTTTCAAATAGCAGCACCTCGTACAACAAAAGAAGAAATCAGAATGAAGCAAACCGATATTTCGGTGTTTGAACTATACTATTTGAAAGGCCGTAAAATTCCTAAACTAATTCTAGGCCTATTCTCTGAGATAGAGCTACTGGCATTTCGCCAACCTTGCGTCTCTATTGTTATTAGTGTCTAAGCAATACCTTCTAACGGCTTTTTTTTAATTGTAATTAATAACTGTTTTTTTTCACATACTTTGACCTTTAAGTTTATATAGAAGCTAATGCAACTTAAACTGCCCTTTTACGTTTACAACATTAATATTATTTTCTCATATGTATATATATCTTGCAAGTCCAACGCTTCAGCTTAAGACTCGTACACAGAAATAACAGAAGTATTATCTTAGGACTAGCAAAGCTTTGAGTTCTGTTGAGAATTTTGTGATCAGGCTCCGAGAGCGACAGAATTATATATGTGTAATATATTTTGCTATATCAGTAGGTACAGGCGGGATGAAAATGGAAATGAGATCTGCGCGATATCTCGTCGAGGGTAGCCGACTGCTGATACATTTTATGTGGTTCTCATGCAAACCAAATAGGTGTTCTATAATAAATAAGTTGAATAACAGCGGGAGGCCTATGCATAAAGTAGGTCAAACAATACATATCCATTCGTGGCATGGCATGAAGGTTTCGATTACTGGAATGTTTCTATGTTTCAAATGGGCTTTATATTCAACAGTACAAAGTAAAAATTAAAATATAGGAGGTCTAATGCCGCTAAGAAACTTATTTATTTGTGTTCCGTGCCGAACGGCTGCTTCTTTTTATAATCATCAAAGGTCAATTTTTCCTTTACTTTTGACATATCGCTGAACTATGGCTATGAGTGAACTCAGTGAACTCGGGCATGAATGGACTATGATATTGATAGTGTCACTCCAGATAACATAATACAGTTCTCATTTATAAAATGTCAATACGCGTCAGTATATTGCGTTAGATCGGATAGTGGAAGATGGTTCATCGCGGAAGAAACAAATATTCTTTATATTCTCGATTATCAAGTAGGACAACTGGGTTATATATCATCTTTATTTTGATCGCACAACTTTATCGCCATGCTTTAATGCATATTTCATACTCCAGCTGTAACAAATGTTTCGAATAGGTTCGGTTAGAACTTTGTACCAGTTTTCCTGAAAGCGTTTTTGCTTCATAAAGTAAAGGCTACTTTATCCGCATGAAACTGGGACACTGGGACAAGAATGTAAGCATTTAATTGTGAACCGTAGCGACACGAAGAGCATAGGAAAAAAATACTATGTCTACGCTGCTGTAGCGGCAGAATAAGATCCCGACCAGAAATAGGAATAGCTTAGCTTTTAACAGGACACAGAATACGGCATAAAGTATCTACTTATTGTTTTGGACTGCTCGAGGTATTTAATTGGTATTTATTCGGGCAAAGGTACGTGACTGTTGAGGTTGACTGCTATGCAAAGGCTGCAATCCTCTAGTACTGCGGATTTCTATGCGTAGTGGCGCCCACTTAAGATCAGATGTCGACTTGCTCGTTGCCTTCTTTGTCGCATAAACAAAGGCAAGGCGTAGTTTTATCCAGCCTCCCTTTCTTTTTATTTGCTCCTATTCAAGTTAAAATTTAAAATATTATTTGAAATACGGAGCAGAATATAAGTTACGTTGAGTATCGCCGTGGTAGGGTCTCAGGTGGATATGTACAGTACTAGTACAGTTATGCCATTATAATTTTATTATGGTAAGTATGGCTACACCAATTTCAATTGGAATCCCTTGAGACTATAATTCTATAGCTTTCCATCACGATTAAATTACAGAGGATCTTTACCTACTAAGTAATGTATGAAAATGATTGGCCTGGGGACTTGTACAGCCAATGTCACGATAGAAAACGAGAGGTCGATCAAGTAGAGCCACGCCAACCAATTTGATTCCCAGACCACCACAGAACCTTGTCATAGTTACATACGTCATTCGATAAGTATTGTGGTGTGGAACACAATGAAAATTAAGTATACATACTTCTTTCATATATTAGTTTGAAAATTATACAATATAGCCTTATGTTCATAGAATTTATTGAATTGCGGAGGTCCGTTTCGATGAACAAAAAACACTCGCACAAACTCCGCTACTCAAAACTTGCTGCTCCTCTTTAAGCTGCGAGGTAGGAAGATAAATTGACTAGTAGAGACTTTATACATCTCTACTATAGACTAATATAATCTAAGGCTTGGGGACCTTATACATCCCTGGTATAAATGTATTTAATTTAGGTAGAATTTAAGTATTGTAGTATTGTAATATTTTGAAAAAATGACTCCGTCAAGTTTCTTGCGGCGATTCTTCATGGCAATGATGGTCTTTCCGAATGCGCTGGTAGTTTAAAAAAAAACCGGTCAAGTGCGAGTCGGACTCGCGCACCGAGGGTTCCGTATCATTATCTATAAATATCTAAAACCAGTGTAAGCAGAGCCCTGTTCCAAAGCAAAATGTACGCAGTGTGGGGTTACTTTATATTGGTCACTGCTATATACAGACATACATACACATTTACGGTTTTCGCAATTATTCTTTAATCTGTGCTATAAGACCTACCTTCATACCAAATTTCAAGATTCTGCGTTCACGGGAACTACCTTGTAGGTTTTGATTCCCTTGAGAGTTGAAAATTTGCGGAAATTTGCGGCATAAACGGCTGTATCTTTTGATTGCGTTGGCTTAGAAGTTTGATTTTTTCACAGCTTCAAGGGACAGTAGACCTGAGTAATTGATATAAATTTCAGCTTCATACCTCCACGCGTTCCTGAGAAAAAGGGTCTTGACAGACGGACAGACGGACAACAAAGTGATCCTATAAGGGTTCCGTTTTTTCCTTTTGAGGTACGGAACCCTAAAAAGACATGTAAAAGAGCCCTTGGCGGCCAATTTGCAAGAATACATTTTGAATTTTGAATGTTTTTGTTCATGTTCATAAAGTTAAAATCGCAATCCGCACTATCCGCCCTCGACGGTAGCATTAGCGTAGGGCGGATAGTGTGGTTTAGGCTGTTAGTGAACACAGACTTAGATACGATTTGAATAAAATATAATACAAGGCTGCCATACAATAGGAAATTTGGTTAGCCAAACTAACAACATTAGGTACAATCATGTTTAATAGGTACCTATTTCAACATAAATAGGATTATAAATACTACAGCGCCGATTAGTCGTTATCGAAGTTTCAAATCTTTTCATGATTACGGTATTATATCTTTGGGTATAATAGCCCCATTACACCTCTAATATTTATACATACTAGCTGTCCCCGTGACTTCGTTCGTGAGGACTTTACTTCATCCTCTTCTTCTCTTTTAATATGGCCCCATCGATCGATGCAACGATTTCATCAAAGTAGTAAATACAGTATTCAAAAATGTTGTGACAAAAATGTCGGCAACGTTGTATGGTAAAACACGGCCAAAGGACCCTTCACCCCTTGTCGGGCTCTTAGCCAGCGGATAACGATATCCCTCGGAATCTGCCAATAAATCACTAACCGATGCCCAGGGTGCACCGGACCAAGCACTGCTCTTCCCCTCGGACGGATCAAAAAACGAACCGCAGCTCTTGACCACACGCGGAGGTAACCCGACTCGCGCACCGAGGACTTTACTTAGGAGTGATTAACTTTGACACTTTTGACAAAACCTTTTTTTTCCGACATCCGACTTGGGTAAAACGAAGTCGTTCTAGGAATATCGCTCCATGCTGCGGTTCACGAAAGTTCTCCCGCAGCCCCCTGCAACAGTGCCAAATGTGGGAATCCGTGTGTTTTTTACTGGGTATGCCTGACGCCTCGGGAGAGCCCCAGATACCCCTGGTATTCCCGTACCGGGCCGGATGCATAAGGCGCATTTTCCACACCATAAAAAAAAAAAGAAAAAAGGAATATCGCTCCAGGCTGGACTTGATTCATTAAAAAGTCTCGGAGGTCAGTATTATAAGGTTATTTTTACCGAGTACTAGGTAGGAGTAGGTACAGATTTTTCACCCTACTGTTTCATTAAGCACGAGGTGTCGAAAGACGTCCACTGCTGGACATAGGCCTCCCCCAAGGCACTCCACTCAGACCGGTCTTGTGCTTTCCACATCTATCGCGATTCCGCGATCTTAATCAGGTCGTCGCTCAAATCAAATAGATGTATATAGATATAATAAAGATATCAACCTTAGAGCATTAAACCTACAGAGAGGTCAACAACGGTCCTACAGGACTAACCCCTGTCACAAGTAAATAACCACCCTTCATATCATGTCCGATAAACAAATACGCGATTATATAGGTACGTCAAGCGTATAGATAGTGTTAGCGAATTTCATTCTTTGCAGGCATAGTTACATATTTACATAGGTATGTGACGGAGAAATACATATTGGATACCTTATAATATTTGTTATGTAACTGTTTTCTGTATTGCCTATGTATTGTGTAAGTAATTTAGTATTGTCGTATGCATAATGCTGCCTCGCCCCTTAACGAAGGTGCCAGATTTTTTAACAGAACTTAATGACCCACTTACTCCTTCGACATTTAAAATTACGCCTCCTTTTGGTTTAAGGCTCTAAGCTACCAGCATAATGGTTTATGGTTGGATACATTACTGATTAGGCTAAACTGATTGTATTGTGTATGTTCTTATCAACAATTATACATATAATCACATCATAAATTACAATAATATAATAATAGCAAATCTGTGGAAATCACTGTGTGTAGGTAACCTAGGATTATTAGTCTTAATTTTTTTTAATCCTAATGGGTTTTGCTAGATTTCAACTTTGTTGTAATAATTTTAATACACATATACTGATAGGAAGGGTTTTTTTTTCTCTTTGACATTGGATTTTTTCACTTTCTTTTTTTTCAAATCTACTTTGACTAGTAGAGACTTTATACATATCTACCATAGACTAATATAATATAAGGCTCTTGGACCATATACATCCCTTTATAAATGTATTTAATTTAAGTATTCTTACTGTATTTTAATTTGAAAAAATTACTTTCTACCAAGTTTCTTGCGGCAACTTCTTCTTGGCAATGATGGTCTTTCTGATTGTACTGGTAGTTTCAAAAAACACATGAATAAGAGCCCTTGGCAGCCATTTTGCAAAATAGGTTTTTATTTTTTTTAATTTTGGTGGTAGAGATGTGTTGTTTAGTCCCTAGTCCCTACGAATATATCATGACTAGTTTCATAAAATATTTTTTACCAGCCGTCTTACTCCCCATGTCGGACGGATTGCTACCGTGTAAGCATGCACCTCTGTTTGGCGGCAGGAATAGCCCGAATGCAATCCAAAATATCAAGACAGCACAGACAATGCCACTTTGCATTAAAAATAAAATTAAATATTTATAAGCAGAGGTGACAAGACAATAATCATTATGTACTGAGTTTGACGATAGAAACTAGTTCTGAATCTGATGAGTATAATTAAAGACAGGTACTACCCTACTAATATTATTAATGCGAAACCTTGTGAGGATATGTCTGTCCATAGAGAAGAAAACAATAGTTTGTTTATTACTTTATATAATAATTTCATATGTTTGTTACTCATTCTCACTGAACCGGTTGGAATGATTTGGATCTGAATTTATGCATTCAAAGTGCTGAAATCTCAACATTTGGCGTAACTGTTCTTCGAACAACATAAATGATGAATGAGTTTTGGGAATTCCTATAATTGGATTCAGTAAAATTTCATAATTTCAACTGCCAGATCTTGTGGTTTACACAAGTGCAGCCGCATGTAAAAGCCAGTATGTTTTAACTGAAACAACATTGGTAAACTAAGTCACAATAGATCAGTTACAAATTTATTTAACTAGAGTTCAACTGAATACAATTCAGCATTTGAATATTGTATTCAATGATAGGTACCTGATGAATGGATGTTACAAAATTAATCCAATAAATTTGTTTATTTATAGTTCATTGTATGATAAATATAGCTCCAATTTAGATTGTAGGTAATTAAAATATATCATTATCACTTAATGGTTTCTTTTTTAGATTCATCTCAATGGATTTTATGATGAAGATATTACTTGTGAGGTTATCGCTCATGGGGTAGACAGTGCCAAGAGTAAGCAAAAGCAAGACATAAAAAATTCTAATATCAGCAGAAAAGTCAGGAGTTACAGACCAGCATGGAAGAAGGTTTGCCACTAATACATTTAATAATTTTAGTATCTAATACTTCATTATTATGTACGCGATATGACCTTTAAGATTAATACTAAGCCAGAATAACTTTGTGTCACAGAGGGAAGGTTTTTGCTGAACCTTTTTTACGAAAATTACGAAATGCAAGTTCGTAATGAATAAAGACGGTAACATAATTATAATAGAAACTAAAAATAAACCCAGACGAGACATCTAAGAAAAGCTCAACTAAGAATAGATATGCGAATCTTTGGAAGGCGGAAGATTCGGTGCGGCCAAATAAAAACATGCGAATATAAACACTTACCAAGGTAGGGACGTATGCCTTATTGGAAGACGCCCTCTCGTTCATCCATTTCACACCGTTCAGCTTCTCCCAGGGAAGATTGTTGTGGAAATAAATCTTACTTTTATTGAACTTTGTTTTAAATTTCATTATCATCACAGAAAATAAACTCAAAACGTCACCCATTTCGAAAATATTGCGCGAGACGAGATGTAAATGGTCATGAAACGGACAACGGCACGGCTGATTTCGTATAGATGTTCAAAGTCATGTTATTTATTCAATTTACATTTTTTTTGTATTTTTAAATGGTCGTTTAGTACAAATATCACGCAACCACCACGGGTCGATTCAACATGACGTCTGGTCTGAGTGACTGAGTGAGTGACTGACATAAACGGTTGAACGAATGAAAAAACCAACCAACCACCAGCACTGAGTGAATGATTAAATTACAAACTGGGGCCTTCGATCAACAATACAACTAGATTCACGGTGATAGCTCTGAAAACGGCTCCGAGAAATAAGAGCACAAAATAAATTTGTGGCCTTATTTCTGACAGTATGCGCCAACCTCGGCCAACGTGAGGACGTGTCAAAATGCCACAATGTGCGTTCAAAAATGGCAAAAACAGCCACCGAAACACAAAGGTTTCGGAAGGAATATCTTTCTTTAAGTAAGTACAAGTCAGTATTTCATAAAGTACGTAAAAATTTGCAGTTTACATTTTTAAAATCAATAATTTATTGTTTGGCCAATGTTGGCCCACCATCTTGGCAATAATCGGTGGTTTTAGAACAAGAAATTCAAGGAGTAGTTGTCGTTTTATACAATATACAATATAATTATATTGTATTTTTTTGTAGATTTTCTAGTGATCCTTTTTGCTCTGCGGAATGGATAACTATTGTCGCGAGAGAAAGAGAAGAATAACTTTACAGGCCTTACAAAAAATCTGCTATATATTCGATTCATTTTGACAAATTCGACATAACTGGAAATAGCCAAAGGCGTAGATTACAGATAAAGGCGATTCCCAAATTGTAGGTATAGTTACATAGAAATGTTTAAAATAATATAGGATGAAGTATAGTGAGATGGAACAGAGGAGGTATCACTTATTAAAGAAGACGTAAAGCTTCAAGAAAAGTTCAAGCCGTACAATATTTATAATATTGCCGTTAATTGCAGATTCACGTCAAACAATTGAAAGTGCAAGCAGCGGCAATAACAGAATCGACGATGTCAAATCGGGTAAAACGTTTATGTTGTCTCTTTGTACAATTTTTGTACTTTTCTCCAACTCAACAACTCCAACTCAGGAGGTGCGAGGCCTGGTTTGAAACCACGACTTTCTGCTTGAGAGGCGGTAGGTCGAACAACTAGGCTACTACGGCTGTTGCCTGGCTGGGCCTGCGTGGGAACTATGGCCCAATCCCTCTCGTTGTTAAAGGAAGCCTGTGCTCAGCAGTAGAACGTAGATGGGCTTAATTATTAAAATTCATGTTAATATTTGTATTTGTAAATATCTGTCAAATAAAAAAGATTCTGAGTTATATACTTAATTGCGACTCCATTATTACCCTGTTCCTCAAATAGAATGACATCTTTTTGAAACGAAGGTAGTTCTTTTGTTTATCGAACGCTTTCGCTCGTCTTGTGACGAAACGTCGTAAGTATTATATACAATTATAATTATTTGTATCTTTATTGCTTAGACTTAAGGTTTATTTTACGTTAATAAAGAAGCTAAAACAGATATAGCTATAAGCATAAGCAACACGACCACTTTTTCGCTTTGATTTTGTATGGGACCGTGAATCTAGGTATTGTTCATCGAAGACTGGGGCAAAAAGCAGCATACTTGGGACAAATGGCGCTCTCTCTCCGATAAGGTTAGGCGCACATTAACGAACAGAACGTAAATTTCCACAAGTACCTGATTGATTGTAGTTTCAAGCGCGCACGTTACTGCTTTTCGAGAGATTCTGTTCTATTAAGAGAAAACATAGCAAGATCCATTACAAAAAAAACTACGCATAAACGTGAGATATCTTGCACTATCGACCGACCGCTTAAATGCGTCCTCGCCCCTGTGCCGCGCGGGCGATGTCTCATTTAAGCGGACGGTTTTCAAAGTGTGAATGGTGCTGGAGATCAAAGAGAAGGGAAAGTGATTATATTAAATCTCTTTTTATACTACACTATAGTTTTCATTTTCATTTTTACATTTGGTCTCTGTTTATTTATTATTATAGACAGGAAAATAAATCAGTGCAGTTATTATATATTTTTATTGATATATTATTTTATTCACTTAGAAATAAAAATTACAACATAATGTACTTAAAGTATAGTTACAATAATAATGGTTGCAACAATCACAAGTTAACAGTCTTGTGTGACACTGCAAATGGGTTTAGAAATTACTTTCAAATATTTGAAGGAGTCTTTTTATTTCTGCAATTCTAGCAGCTTGTGCCTGAACTGGTATCATTGCTTGTGATACCTCCTCGCCTTTAGCAAGTATGGTGTACATGCTCTTGATATTATTGTCCATAGCATCACAAGTTTTCCCGACAGCATCTTTATATACATCCATGTTTTCTGCGGTGAGTGAGGAATTTGTATGTAATATATTTGATAGATTTTCAATTAAGTTGTCTACAGACTGAGCTATTCTTTGAGCTTCATGTTCCAAGTCATTCAAGACAGTGATATCAATCTGCCCTATTTGAGGAGCCAATATTTGTCTGTAGAGTTTGCCTGAAGGTGTACTGGATCTTGAAGCACTAGAGCTTCCAAAGACGGGGGTCTCACCTCTTTTCGTAATAGGGCTTGAAATTTTTATCTTAAATTCTAGATCATCTGCAACATAATGTGTCATATCTCCTTCGTACCTGACATGACCATCCATATTCAAAGGATATTTCTCCTGTTTACGGTTCTCGGAAGGTAAATCGTAGGGCCTGGACGGCCCGGCAGACTTCTCTGGCTGTTCACTGGTACCCTGGTCCGAGTGGAAAGATATCTCGCTGTAAGACGCAGTCATACGCGCAGATATATTATTATCTTCATCCATATCATCCTGTTTATTGGGTGGATCTTCCATGTCCGGGGAACCGAGTTTATTATTGCCCTCAGCCATTTCACACTTTTTTTAATTATTCATATATTACGTTTATAATGATCGACTAGGAACGTACGTTTTCACAATACAGTATTATTTGATAAAATACTACATTATGTTCAAGTTTTCGAAAGTCTCTGTATTTAGCATTAGCACTGACAGTGACAGATCCATCCAATAGCGTTACAGCACTTACAGCTGTCATATTTATGAATTGCTTGAGCAGGAAATCATGTATCTGAAATAGCTTGGAAACGACATTATAAAGTTGTGCTTCACGATGCCATAACAAACAAACTTTTTTTGAGCATTTTTTACATTACAATTAGAATATTCTCGCATATAAGAGTACATCAAACTCCTACAAAACGCTACAAGATATATAAGGGCAATTCGCAAGGGAAAACAAATACAATAAATAAAAATCAGCCACTCACTAACTTATATCATCTTTCGTGTCACAGTGCCTTTACGTTACAAGTTTTCTTAGAAAAAATCCTGAAATAAGTAAAAACTATTAAGATTGATTTAAACTAATCACCACCAATTTTGTTTTATTATAAAACGCATATTTATACTTAATTGAAAATAAAAATTCTTTGCGGGAATTTTTGACAGTTGTCAAAATGTCAATAAAAACACAATACTCACAGGCGGTATGGTAGTGAGTGTGACTGAGGTTTTTCTGAAATCTTTTTCAATCTTTGCACTAATTTTACCATGGCTGAGTTATAAAAACGTTGTATTGTATTTTAGAGCTTAAGAAAAGGCGATTTTGATCGGTGAGTCTAGTTATCCCGTATTACTGGGGTTGTGCTCGTTTCAACACGATCGGCCGTTTAACATGGCGTTCGTCGACATGTGCGGATGAATTGCTTTATTCTTTGTCGTGTTCATTTATGTCCCTGAGTGTTCATACAGTGTTTGTGAGTAGACAATCGTGTATGTAACTGTGTTTGTTTGTTACATAACGAATTTATGGGCCTCGGGTGTAAGTTTGCGGGCGTGAAATAGTATCTGCGATGGTGAAAACCCGACGCAGTAACGGAGAAAACGGGGAGGTGGAGGAAGGGAACGAGGTCCCGAACGACGTCGGCAGTGTTTCTGACGAGAAGGTGAACTGTTCTCAATGATATGTTTGACTGGACCTCCACTGTGTCTGCCATCCTCCTCGCCTGACCCTGTTTCCCCTTTATGCCCAGAGAATGCACTCGCGCATGAGCTTACTAGTACTTGTTTGATGCAAATATACCTGTCTTCTGTTTCTAGTTTAATTTTAATACATCCTTCCTTTGTTCCAATGAGAAGTAGCATGCTCTCTTTATGTTGCATCTACCCAAGCTATTGAATGTTGAATATTTATAGACTGGTCCACCACTCTTATGTTTAGTCTTAACCTTAATTGTCAGATATCTATGGTGCTCTCTTTCTATTTATTACTATGAAACAGATACAGCATCATAGATGTCTGCTGACACTTAAGATGTCGGGGATTTAATAGTGAGTTGTGAAACAGACCCTAATTGGAATAGTGTTTTTTATTTCATAGTCAACTTGAAGCTATAGCTACAGTTGTAGATAAATAAGACTTATCTAATGTTTCTAGGCTTCTAATTGGTCCCAACGAGAATTGAGAAGCAGTCAATATAAAGTTACAAGGAAAATACAACGCTGGCCTACCAAGAAATGTAAGTTCAAAATTTAAATATGAATAGGTCGATCAGGTTAAATGAGCTATATAAATGAAAACCAGTGTTGATGATATAGTATTTACCACTGCTCAGTAAGCATGCTAGTTGGAATATACAACTTTACTTTGAGAACAGTTACAAACAGGAAAATTATTTCATTCTGCTTAATAATGTTGACTATATCAACAGAATTATTACTGTGTAGGCAATGTAATGTACAGCAAGTTAAAAAATTGTTTTTTTATTTTATTTTAGATAGTAGACGAGTTCGAACCATAAAGATGCCTCGCATAGTGTTTCCGGAGAGTGACACAGAGCCAGAAAAATATTCCAGGAGGTAAGGCATTTTATTTATATTTATATCAATACATAGTATAACACAAAGTCGCTTTCCGCTGTCTGTCCCTACGTATGTTTAAAGCTTTAAAAGTATGCAACGGATTTTGATGCAGTTTTTTTTAATACATAGAGTGATTCAAGAGGAAGGTTTATATGTATAATTCTACGGAGACAAAGTAGTGGGCCATAAGCTAGTATCATTATAATTTTAAACAAATTTTCTGCATGTGGATCGTAGAAATTGCAGAAACCAATACACAAAGAACAAAGATGTTTATATTTTGATTGAATGAAAAGATTGTTTGTATAAGAAAAAATAATTATCATAATAATTCCTTGCCATGTTTAATCCTTGCATGTCACACTGCAGAACTACAGAAATATCTGAAAATTTATCATCATAATATTGATGTCCTATTTCACAGCTGTGAAAAAAACTGTGAAAACAATGGTTTATCACCAAAGATTGAACAATTCTCCAATTTGATCACTGTTAGAATGTTATTACCATAAAAATATGGCAATATATATATATATTGATTGACGTGATCCGTTGTTTGTTTCATAGGTCGCGCCAGGTGCGAGTGTTCTTTGCGGACGACAATGACTCCCCAAACAGGACTATGCGTATGCAGCACAGCCGAGGACCGAGGAAAAACTACATGGAAGACAGCGAGGACAAGCCTATCCAGCAAAGTAAGAGACTGCTTTGACCACCTGCTGCCCAACAAGCAAAACATTTTAACACCATCACTGCCATGCAGCAGCGGCGTTAGGGCCACTGACACCCCGGGCAGTAATATTTAGGCGCCCACTTAAGGACAAATTGAGGGTACACAGCCAGTGAGCCAGGAGGCCGAGGCCCCAGACCTCAGCGCCCCCCAAATTTGGCGCCCCGGGCCGTCGCCCCATCGCGCCCCCCCCTAACGCCGGCACTGCTGCCATGCATTGTACTTGCTATGCTCATACAGTTATTCTTTTTATTAAGAAGCTTTGATATAAATATTCTAACTTAGCTCATGATTTACATTACTCTAGCAAATTCATTAAGAAAAACATAAGAAATTATATGTAAAGAAACATTTTAATATTAGATTTTTCTGTGGTCATACCTAATAGGCATAATGTTATGGTTTAGTATGATCGTGACTCGTCTCATACCACTGTTAAAATTTTACTGTATATTATTTACGCGCAAGTGCAAAAATTAATATCGATACGAACTTCTCAAAAAGATGTCTCTCGACCTTATTACGCCAGTGTAAAGAGCATATATTATGGTACTTATTTTTGAAACTGACTAGATATATATTAGTACACTCGACTGTACCTACATTGGCATCCAATCTCCAAATCAATCCGTCTTGGACCTAAACCCCCTAATAACCTGTTATTGCAAGTGAAATAGAAACTTGGAATTTTAATTTTAGATGTCAGAAGAAGCTGTCGCAAACGCAAGCTGCTCCATCACAATTTCAACGAGAGCTGGATCACCAACGAGCTGAAAGTGAAGGGTTACCCGGACCTGTACGGCTTCCCTGGATCCAGTTCATCGGACGAGTTCACTTCTGGCGATGAAGCTAGGGTGTCCACCAAAAAGCTGGTGACTGTTGGGCCGGTGAATACTTTAAATTTGATTGCACTATTTAATTGTTCCTTTTTTGTCATAAATGAGGATATTTTGCATGATGCACTTACAATGACATTAATAATTTCTTTCTATGGCCATCTTGTATCGTATAAAAAAGGTGATTGTGATCACGACTATTCGCGTTTTAAACCTGGGGTTAACTTTATTATGTGTGACCTTTCCGAAAAGAAAAGAAATCGTTGCCGCAATCAGAATATAAAGATAGAAAACACTGCTCACCTTCGATCAACAATACAACTAGATTCACGGTGATAGCTCTGAAAACGGCTCCGAGAAATAAGAGCACAAAATAAATTTGTGGCCTTATTTCTGACAGTATGCGCCAACCTCGGCCAACGTGAGGACGTGTCAAAATGCCACAATGTGCGTTCAAAAATGGCAAAAACAGCCACCGAAACACAAAGGTTTCGGAAGGAATATCTTTCTTTAAGTAAGTACAAGTCAGTATTTCATAAAGTACGTAAAAATTTGCAGTTTACATTTTTAAAATCAATAATTTATTGTTTGGCCAATGTTGGCCCACCATCTTGGCAATAATCGGTGGTTTTAGAACAAGAAATTCAAGGAGTAGTTGTCGTTTTATACAATATACAATATAATTATATTGTATTTTTTTGTAGATTTTCTAGTGATCCTTTTTGCTCTGCGGAATGGATAACTATTGTCGCGAGAGAAAGAGAAGAATAACTTTACAGGCCTTACAAAAAATCTGCTATATATTCGATTCATTTTGACAAATTCGACATAACTGGAAATAGCCAAAGGCGTAGATTACAGATAAAGGCGATTCCCAAATTGTAGGTATAGTTACATAGAAATGTTTAAAATAATATAGGATGAAGTATAGTGAGATGGAACAGAGGAGCTATCACTTATTAAAGAAGACGTAAAGCTTCAAGAAAAGTTCAAGCCGTACAATATTTATAATATTGCCGTTAATTGCAGATTCACGTCAAACAATTGAAAGTGCAAGCAGCGGCAATAACAGAATCGACGATGTCAAATCGGGTAAAACGTTTATGTTGTCTCTTTGTACAATTTTTGTACTTTTCTCCAACTCAACAACTCCAACTCAGGAGGTGCGAGGCCTGGTTTGAAACCACGACTTTCTGCTTGAGAGGCGGTAGGTCGAACAACTAGGCTACTACGGCTGTTGCCTGGCTGGGCCTGCGTGGGAACTATGGCCCAATCCCTCTCGTTGTTAAAGGAAGCCTGTGCTCAGCAGTAGAACGTAGATGGGCTTAATTATTAAAATTCATGTTAATATTTGTATTTGTAAATATCTGTCAAATAAAAAAGATTCTGAGTTATATACTTAATTGCGACTCCATTATTACCCTGTTCCTCAAATAGAATGACATCTTTTTGAAACGAAGGTAGTTCTTTTGTTTATCGAACGCTTTCGCTCGTCTTGTGACGAAACGTCGTAAGTATTATATACAATTATAATTATTTGGATCTTTATTGCTTAGACTTAAGGTTTATTTTACGTTAATAAAGAAGCTAAAACAGATATAGCTATAAGCATAAGCAACACGACCACTTTTTCGCTTTGATTTTGTATGGGACCGTGAATCTAGGTATTGTTCATCGAAGCTGCTCACAGATCAAAGTATTAGTGTGTAATGCTGTGTAGGCTCTATGGTGGAGAGTGTAAACGCGGGTAATGTATAAATAGGGACCTAGGTCGTAATCGTGGCCCACGCCCCCTTTTGCAGGTCTCTGCGCCCCCCTTGGGTGGCGCGCCCTCCCCCACTTTAAAATACCAACTTTAGACAATAATCCTACGTCTCAAAACCTGGTGATCACTTGACTGACCTCGCGCCCACTTGAGAAGTCGCCAGATGCTGGTTTGATCTTTGTCTGGTCAGACGGTATTTTAATAAAATAACATGGTGTAATATGTTTTTAGACACACAACCTCCCTCCCAACAATATGGATCAGAATATTCAGCTTTCCCGCCAGAGGAGAACATCAGCAAGATTTAACAAGAAAACGAATGTAAGAAATGAATATATAGAGAATATAATATATGTGTGCAAAGGAATCAGTTTCATGCAAGAATGAGGACTGTACTGTAAAGGACACAAGTTCAAAAGTTCAAATAATGCTAGATTATACATTTTTTTTAGTGTCCGACCGAAACACGATTTTTAGCCGAAACCGAAACCGAAACCGAATATTCGGTTTTTTTCTGATTTCGGCCGAAACCGAAACCGAAACCGAAATTTTTGAAGACCTATCAAAATATTCAAAATTACTGTACAAATTGTAAGGAAAAGGTTATTGCAAGGATTTCTTATATGAGAACAGTTTCTTTTTGTTAAAAAAAATAAAAAACATAATTACACATAAACGGATAACTCACGTATAAAAAGCCGACTGATGCTCGACATGTTTCGGACTATTTCGTTGTCGACTTTTTATACGTGAGTTATCCGTTTATGTGAAATTATGATTAAGTCTCACGGTAGTTTCACGTTGAAAATAAAAAACGTTTATTTTTAATGAAAATAGATATAATTAGACTATACCTACCCGGCCGAGCACGCCCGAATTAAGCCGAGCGCTCCCGATGCATAAGGCCGCGGCCCGGCCGAAGGTTTCGGCCGGAATCTGGCCGAAATTGGCCGAAACTGAAACCGAAACCGAAACTTCGGTCGGACACTAATTTTTTTGTACGTTTTGGTGTGATCATGGTTGTTGTTATATTGGTGTTGTTATTATATTCTTCAGGATGCAACAGAGTCTGATTCAGATGGCGAGACCAATCAGACGGTTATAGAGAAGAAACCGGCTGCACCAGTAGTTGATGTCAATGAGTCTGCAACCAGTGCCATCATAGACAGCCAAGAGCCCAAGATGGATGAAGAAAAGGAACAGCCGAAAAATGTGCAAGACCAGGACAGTGAGAGGTAAGTACAAATGTCTATAGAAGAGGAAACAATAAAAAGCCACTGGGACAAACTCTCACGGAAAGACTCTTGTGCCTCTGCCTTGGTAGTTTCTTGTCTCTTGTGTGAACGCGTCCGCAAACCTGTTAAACACTAGCTGTTGGACTTAATGCCGTTCCTCGATCTAGAGGCGCTTTGGACTCCGTAATTACCTGATTGACCAGAGGCGAGTGACGAAGCGGAATTGAGTTTGAGGAAAAAATAGACCTATAAGATCGCTTCTTACTACTAGCCTCGGTCAGCGCTGTTTTTCTATTGGTGTTTTTAGAGGGCCCCATCTTTTGCGTTTCATGTACGAATTGCAGCCACGATTCACAAATGCTGGGAGCGAGAGTAGAACCCGCATTGTAAATACGCTAGCATTCGAACTTAACCCATTGATTGTCGAGGACCTGATACGCCTCCCTAAGCATGACGCCGATAGGCGTCAGCGGCAATGAATGGGTAAAGTCAGGTCTAGTAAATACGTACAGCAGTGTGCCTAAATAGATAGCACAGTGACTAGTCAAGTTTGGCTGCCGAGCTGCCGTAGTAGATTTACAAAATATATCAGTATACTTACTGCCCAAAAATATATAAGGATCATACGGGACTGATCTCTAGACTAGACCTAGACACTTAAGGTGTGTAAATGACGTGAATAAATGGTACGCTTTTTGCATGAAAAAGAAATGTTATATTTTATTTTATTACATTTGTTTGTTAGCAACCAAGGCCCAGCGAGATCCACAAGAGGCAGGGGTAGAAGAAGGCAAAAGAAGGAAGACAGCCAACAAGACACAGGTAATTAATTTCAACCCTTTATATTAATTAAAGTTTTGCTTCCAATTAGTAGGTATCACTTGATCAAAGGTTAACTGGAAGGTGTGTTGCAGAGGAATGGGTGCGCATTTATATTTTGAATTTGTTAAAATAACCTTTTTGTAATGTTTGTGGTTTGCATACATACTGTTTGTTTTTTTTATGAACAAAAAAAAAGAACTTGAGGTCTATGGGCATGTCATTTTTGACAGCATTTTTATATTTTTGTGATTTTTATGTTTTTGTAAATTGTTTTCGTTATTATGTGCCGTAAATTAATCATTGTGTGATTCCTTGAAGCCTCAATGCTTTCGGAAATAAATAAGGTATATTTGAATGTTTTTGGTTTAATAAGAGATTGATTTGTTTGTTAGTC
Source organism: Pandemis cinnamomeana (assembly GCA_932294345.1). Lineage (NCBI taxonomy): Eukaryota > Metazoa > Arthropoda > Insecta > Lepidoptera > Tortricidae > Pandemis > Pandemis cinnamomeana. The sequence goes on along the minus strand of OW028715.1, from coordinate 4,452,297 downwards.
TGGACAAGTTAATTGTAAATATACATTTGTCAGTTAAATACGGACGCAATGGGTTTGTGATAACAGATACGTGAATTATTAACTTTAGGGAAGTTATGGCTAATTTATTATTGATTAATACACCGTAAATAACATATTTTTGATTTCTTGGTCAAATTTTGAAGAGGTGATGGTTTGACTGACTAACCAACAAAGTTCTCTGCTGCTTTGATTTGATAGATAATTGAGTTAGTAATGTCTTTAAAGTTGGTAAAGGGTTGGTTAATGAAAAAAAAACTTTTAATATATGTACAACGAAGGTTATAAGACTGGGTTAACAGTCATTCCTTCGAAGTGCTTTTTGTAATGGAAAGCTAATGATGTCCGTCGTTTGTGTGGCAGACGCATTATTTCTGGCGCGAAAGAGTCGAATGGAGATAGCTAACACGGAGGATTTTGAACTTATGAATATCTGTGGGGGCGGTGTGTAGTTACGGAGTCGTCGTCGGAGTCCGGGTCAGAGCTGACGCTGAGCCGCGCGCCGCGGCGCTCCAACCGCACGCGCCAGCCCAAGCAGGCCTTCGTGCAGATCGCGCAGCGCGAGACTCGCGGCCGCGGTGAGTTCTTCACAGCCTGCTGCCGCTCGCGACCAAGCCGGCCTCCGTGCGGATCGCGAGACCCGCGGCCGCGGTGAGTGCTTCGCAGTATGTCGCAGCTTGCGATGTACCGGCCGCTGTTCAGATCGCGAGACTCGCGGCCGCGGTGAGTGCTTCACAGCCTGCTGCCGCTCGCGACCAAGCCGGCCTCCGTGCGGATCGCGAGACCCGCGGCCGCGGTGAGTGCTTCGCAGTATGTCGCAGCTTGCGATGTACCGGCCGCTGTTCAGATCGCGAGACTCGCGGCCGCGGTGAGTGCTTCACAGCCTGCTGCCGCTCGCGACCAAGCCGGCCTCCGTGCGGATCGCGAGACCCGCGGCCGCGGTGAGTGCTTCGCAGTATGTCGCAGCTTGCGATGTACCGGCCGCTGTTCAGATCGCGAGACTCGCGGCCGCGGTGAGTGCTTCACAGCCTGCTGCCGCTCGCGACCAAGCCGGCCTCCGTGCGGATCGCGAGACCCGCGGCCGCGGTGAGTGCTTCGCAGTATGTCGCAGCTTGCGATGTACCGGCCGCTGTTCAGATCGCGAGACTCGCGGCCGCGGTGAGTGCTTCACAGCCTGCTGCCGCTCGCGACCAAGCCGGCCTCCGTACAGATTGCCAGACTTGCAGATGCGGTGGGTGTTTAGATTAAGTTGCCAAGATTCTTAGATTCTTGTGCATGTAAACATCGTCGAGGTACAATCAAGTGTCAAAAATAAGTACCGTACGCTCTATACGCCGGGGTAATAAGATCGTGGGATATATTACATATCGATACTTATTTTTGCACTTGACCGTACCATGTCTGTGGCATAATGGCATAATCCAGTCAGATTGACTGATGTTGTTAGTGACGGGTTGTTGGATAAAAACCTGTAGGGCTTATTCGAATTCGCCATCTCTTTCTTCTCTCATCTTCTACGGTAAGACAGATAGAAATGGTGAATAGAATACGATTGTGATTGGTAGCGCGTTAAGACTATATCAAAAGCTTGAAATATTAGCATGGCCTTCTCATGTGAATAACTAAGAATAATAATTTTGTGTTTTTCGTAAATATTTAAGACTTGAAGTTTTTCTTTGGTTATTTTGTAACGTAAGGCATGAATTTTCGATCTCAAGTGGAACCGTACCAGAGTAGATCTTTAAAATGGGCTCAAAGGGAACCAATGTTTGTGACGTTACATATAATATTTTTGTGTTGGTCCGTCTGTTATGACCAAGCATGATGGGTGAAGGTTGGCTTTGTATTGTCCATACACATTGTGAAGTTCTTGACAAATGATGGGACATTTTGTTTCAGCCAAAACATTCACAATAAGGAAGAAACCTTACAGCCTCAGAGAGAGGAAACCCAAAATACTGCGTAGGAAAACTATAAGATGTAAGCCCTGCCTTTTCTTTTCTAATGTTTTGTCTCAATCGCGTACACTAAAGTTCCCATTTTTTTTTTTGCTATTGTCAAATGAAAAAAGCCGAAAAGCCCATGTCCCAAACCACTAACGGATCTATGATATGATCTATGATGATTTTTAATTGCCAGTTATTGAAAAATTTGATCTTCTTTTTTTCGCAAGCTGTCTTGCGCTGAGGGTGGATGTGATGTAGTATAACATACATAAACAAATCACGTCTTTATCCCTTATTACGGGGTAGGCAGAGCCTAAGGTGACGCCACGTTTGCCACGGTGGCCACGTGTAGCAAGATTATGGCCGTATAGATGGAAAATTGAATCAAAATAGCGATGGGTTGCTAGCCGCATCGCCTATAACAGGATTCCTATGATTTTCGCCCGTATGTAGTATAAATCTTATTTATTATTATTTACGACCTGACCACGCGTAGACGCGAGTGGCGGCACGTCGAGTGATTTTGTAATACATTGCGTGTGCTACGAGGTAACCGCTATGCGGTGAGCATCTCAACCGTGCAATGAACAGAGAAAACGCTTCTTGCTCGCGCCGATCGCGCATATTAGTGGCCAGGACGTTATTTTTTTTTTAATATTAAATGGCAAAGATATTGTTTCTTCGCAGCTCAATCGCCTTCTAGCAGCAGTAGCAGTACATGCAGCTCGGATACAGAACAAGATCTTAATGTTACTATGAAAAAGAAGTCCAAGGGCAGGTGAGATATTTCTCTTGCAAGCACGCCACCTCCCTCTAACTTGTTGATACAAAACAGAGACAGCATGCTTGCCTAACCTAACCTATATATTTTTATTTTAACCGCCAAATTCGAACTCTTGTTTATGGCATTGGTTGTTTACGAAATGTTTTTTTTTTCTTTAGACAAAAGTCGAAGTCCATGGATGAAAAAACAGACAGAGCACTGAGAGATATACAGCCCGTTGAGGTGGACGGAAGCGTTCGATTTTCATCGGTAAGTTTTAACGCGTAAGATATAATTTACTATACACTACTTGACGAACTAACTTAACTTGACCAGTTCGTACACAGGCATTATACTGAGCAAGGTGTCTCGCGTTAAATCCGCCGACGAGATATTTGTTTACTCTTTCTCACACGTGTCTTTTTCCACTCACAGGTAGGCGGTTTAGAAGAGCACATAAAATGCCTCCGCGAAATGGTCCTCTTCCCTCTAATGTACCCAGATCTGTTCAGTAAATTCAACACGCGGCCTGCGAAAGGCGTACTTTTCCACGGTCCACCTGGCACGGGGAAGACGTTACTGGCTCGCGCGTTGGCGAATGAGTGCAGCCTCGTGGGTGGACGGAAGGTGGCTTTCTTTATGAGGAAGGGAGCGGATTGCTTGAAGAAATGGGTCGGAGAGAGCGAGAGGCACTTGAAGTTACTGTTTCAACAGGTGAGTTGAGTCATGGTCTATCGGATATCAGAAAGCCGTCATTTTGTCGACGTCTATGACACTATAAATAATTAACTGTACCCAGCAGCACAAAATTTGATCCAGTCACCAAAATTTCTTTTGCCGCTGAGTATGTTCACATTGATATCTAAAACAGCTGACACAAATTATGCACAGAAAGTTTATTTCAGTAATCAGGAGGTTTATTTTAATGAAAATTACGAGCGCGCGAGTGGTTACGCGATATGAGCGGTGAAATTAATATTCCTCTAATATTCTTCTAAATTGAAGAGTAAACGGAAGAGGAAGAGGAATTTTTTAATTTCGATTATGTGGAAGCGGTAGAAGAATTAAAAAAAATGCGGAACTTCCTCATTAGAAAAATGCGACATTAAACAAAAAAAAGTTTGGTACAGGTAGTGGGTATCGAGTTGTTAGAGTGACACGCCGCTACTACACGTGCAAATGTAACATGTAACATTGTATGTGTTTAGGCAAACAAGATGAAGCCGTCGATAATATTCTTCGACGAGATCGATGCGCTGGCGCCGGTGCGTAGCGTGAGGCAGGACCAGGTGCACGCTAGTGTCGTCGGCACGCTGCTGGCTGAGATGGACGGCCTATGCGACAGGTATACACTTAAATAAAAAAAAAAGAAACTGGTCAAGTGCGAGTCGAACTTCATAAATCAGAAATTTCATTCAAGAGATAAATTGTAAGTGACCGTTTATGTTAAAATTTCGTGTTATTTTAAAACGACAGACTTATTTTAAGTTCAAAAATTTAGGGCCTGTTTCGCCACTTTGCAGTTAAGACCCTGATATTTTAACTGTCGGTTATCTATGATGTCGTTTCTGTCTATTTTGTAGTATTTCTATAGAGAGGGAATCAAAGATAGCTGACACTTAAGATATCAGGAACTTTACAGAGTGTTAAGACCGTCCCGTTAAAATTAAGTCGCACTTTAAAAAAGAAACATTTTAAGGGTGTTCTGTCAAGCAAGCCCAACCATCTGCTGAAGTGTTCCTGGTTAATTTTAAACCAGTGTATATGTAGACAAATATGATGTTATTTATAGGGGGGAAGTAATAATAATCGGCGCTACGAACCGCTTGGACGCTGTGGACCCGGCTCTGCGGCGCGCGGGCCGCTTCGACCGCGAGCTGCACTTCCCGCCGCCGCACGCCGCCGCGCGCCGCGACATCCTCGACATCTACACGCGGCACTGGCGCCCGCGCCCCGGGGACGACACGCTCGAGCACATCGCGCAGGTCGCCAGCGGCTACGGAGGTGAGATATGGCAAGAGCTGCACTTCCCGCCGCCGCACGCCGCCGCGCGCCGCGACATCCTCGACATCTACACGCGGCACTGGCGCCCGCGCCCCGGGGACGACACGCTCGAGCACATCGCGCAGGTCGCCAGCGGCTACGGAGGTGAGATATGGCAAGAGCTGCACTTCCCGCCGCCGCACGCCGCCGCGCGCCGCGACATCCTCGACATCTACACGCGGCACTGGCGCCCGCGCCCCGGGGACGACACGCTCGAGCACATCGCGCAGGTCGCCAGCGGCTACGGAGGTGAGATATCTCAAGAGTTGCACTTTATTAGGCTGCAAGTCGATCGCAGTGCAGAAAGAAAAACAAAAGAATACTATATTTGATGATGTTTAACAATTGGATTTAGCGCCATCTCTTGTCTTGGTTGAGCAGTATGTGCTCTGAAATGTGTGTGATTTGATTTAGTTCGGTAATGCTCGCGTAGATGGCGCTTGTGACTAGTTTTAGAAAGTAAAAATTGCGACCCGGTATGGTGTATCGGTGGTCTTATGATTTTGTTTTGTCTGTTACAGGTTCAGATTTAAAGGCGTTGTGCTCGGAAGCGGTATTGAAAGCGCTCAGAAGAGTGTACCCTCAAGTGTACGACAGTCAATATGCCTTGCTGATAGACACGAAAAATGTAAGTTCTATTTCATCCAGCTGATTGCTGATTGAATGATTCACTTCTTGAGACACGCGACTTGATGAAATTTTGTATCACGATCCGTTGACCTCAGTCGCTCATCGCGGCGGCTTTTCTTATACGGGTATTTGAAAGTAATAAGTAGATGTTTTTGTTTGCTAATTATTTCAGTACCGCAAGACTTTTGGGCTTCTAGATAAATGCGGCAATGATGCACATACGATAAGGTGTAGTGTTTTTCCTCCTCAGTTCGCAAAATTATTAGTTTAGATTTGGTTTGAGCCCTCAAAGGGCTGGAGATATCGGAAGGCGAAATGTTGGTACTCCTTCCGCTAGGGACAGAAGATCCGGTCAAGGTCGCGGGGAGCCATCGTCTTCGCAATTCTTGGGGAAGGCTTATGCCCAGTAGTGGACGTCTCCCGGCTGATAGGATGATGATGACGCTTTCTGGGCAGGTGGAAGTGACCCGCGAAGACATGGTGGAAGCGATGCAGTGCCTGGTGGCGGCGGGCGCGCGCAGCAGCCCCCCCGCCGCGCGCCGCCTGCCCGCGCACGCCGCGCCGCTGCTCGCCGCGCAGCTCGACGCGGCCGGCGCCCTGTTGCACGCTGTGTTCGCTCAGCGGAAGAGGTAACACACTTCGTAGCACGAGGCACATTAAAAACACACATACAATAACAAAAACAAATAGGAACTTTGGTTTTTTTCCCGCGTAGATGGCACCACGAGCCACTAATTGGCGTATGATGTGTGTATACATCTTAGCTATAACTGCACATTGTTGTACTTTGTTTTTCATATAATGTAATCTCATGGAGTGCCTGATAAACCTTAGTTCGTGAACCGCACTTGAGCCAATCAGTTGCCCCGAACTCCCGTCCCTACATGGCGATCCTGGCAGGATGGGCGTTGGGAGGCGACTTATAAGTCCAAGTTTTAGAATTAATAATTGAATGGCTGAATAGGAATAATTTGCATATAAACTTAGACAAAACCAAAATTATGAACTTCAGACAAAGAATTAATAATATGCCGAATTTAAATATTGCTTATAATAATCATAAAATTGACGAAACATATATCATAAAATTTTTAGGATTAAATGTAGATAATAAGTTGACATGGAAACAACAAATTGACAGTGTAGGTATGTAATAAACTAAACAATTTTTCCTATGCATTGTACAATGTCAAGAAAAGACATCTGTTTAGATTTAGAAAGTGATCTGATCTCTATTGTGGCGTGCGTAAAATGCAGTAAATTTTGATAGTTCGCATCCTTTTGAACGCCAACGTTGGCTGTGTAGTCGACAGTGAATGACAATCACGCAAAGGGATAAAGTTTAAAACTAGACACTAGCTTTACCTACGCTTTGCTTTCAAAGGGTATTATCTCAGCAAGAAGTAAGTTGAGTTTGTGTCGTGACCAGAATCTGCGAGGTGCCCCTGTCTCCGAGCGTGCTGCTCATTAGCGGCGAGTGCGCGGAGACGCTGATAGCGCCGGCGCTGCTCGCGCGGCTCGAGCACTGCACCGTCAAGGAGATCAGCATGAGCACGCTCCACTCCGTGCACGCCTTCACGCAGGAGCAGGCGCTTATCACTGTGAGTGCGGCGTTTGTCCGTGTCAGTCTTCATAATGTTCATTAAATTCCAAGGAATGTTTTTATGTGAAAAAATACAAATAGATTAGATTCTAGAATAAAAAAAACCAAAATCATTACTCAATGGACCGCGTTCAGTTTAAAAATGATTTCGTGGTCTTGTCAGATATTTTCTGAGTGTCGCCGCGCGGACCGCGGCTGCGTGCTGTTCCTGCGCGACGCTGTAACGGTGTGGGCCATGCTGGGCGCCGCCGGGGCCGCGCTGCTGGCCCAGCTGTGGCGCACGCGCGCCGCCGGCGAGCACACGCTGCTGCTGGCCACCGTCAGCGGGCCCGCGGCCGCGCTGCCTGCCCAGGTGAGCATCACGCGACGGTGTGGCCATGCTGGGCGCCGCCGGGGCCGCGCTGCTGGCCCAGCTGTGGCGCACGCGCGCCGCCGGCGAGCACACGCTGCTGCTGGCCACCGTCAGCGGGCCCGCGGCCGCGCTGCCTGCCCAGGTGAGCATCACGCGACGGTGTGGCCATGCTGGGCGCCGCCGGGGCCGCGCTGCTGGCCCAGCTGTGGCGCACGCGCGCCGCCGGCGACCACACGCTGCTGCTGGCCACCGTCAGCGGGCCCGCGGCCGCGCTGCCTGCCCAGGTGAGCATCACGCGACGGTGTGGCCATGCTGGGCGCCGCCGGGGCCGCGCTGCTGGCCCAGCTGTGGCGCACGCGCGCCGCCGGCGAGCACACGCTGCTGCTGGCCACCGTCAGCGGGCCCGCGGCCGCGCTGCCTGCCCAGGTGAGCATCACGCGACGGTGTGGCCATGCTGGGCGCCGCCGGGGCCGCGCTGCTGGCCCAGCTGTGGCGCACGCGCGCCGCCGGCGACCACACGCTGCTGCTGGCCACCGTCAGCGGGCCCGCGGCCGCGCTGCCTGCCCAGGTGAGCATCACGCGACGGTGTGGCCATGCTGGGCGCCGCCGGGGCCGCGCTGCTGGCCCAGCTGTGGCGCACGCGCGCCGCCGGCGAGCACACGCTGCTGCTGGCCACCGTCAGCGGGCCCGCGGCCGCGCTGCCTGCCCAGGTCAGCATTGCTTCTCAGAAACATGCTTAAAGCACATTTCAAGACAAGAAGACGCAAAGGTCCTCCGCCGACAGGCTCGCCTTGGCCAGCGGTATAAATATGAAAATTCACTTAATAAAGGTAAGTAAATAAATTAGACAGCCAGCCCGCGGTGTTAAGTCGCATCAAATGAAAAAAAAGTATTATAACCTTGGCCGAAACGGCGATTGCTGGACTCGTATAATAGCACTCGCAAGCGCTCGGCCTTCTAACGTTGCTCATCAAGCAATCGGCTTCATGGATCCGTGATTAGTAACACTTGACACAATCCTTACGTTTTTCAGTCAAATCATTCCAAAATTGCCCTGACGTAACTCTAGATAACCTTGTTGAGATAACGTTCCGTTTACCCTTTAGTTAGCCGACCTGTTCCCGTCGTACAAGAACTGCGTGTATTCGGTCCGCGAGCCGACGTCCGCCGAGGTGCTGGCCTTCCTCAAGCCGATCATCTCCGAGGCGCCGCTGGTGCCGCCGGAGGTGGAGAACCTTGAACCACCGCCGCCGCTGCCGAGAGGTAATACTCGGCGGAAAAAAACTGTGACCCTCTAATACAGGATGATTTCTAACTCGTGAACAGAAACCACGTTTTCCGATAAAGCCCCCTAAGATTAACAAGGGGCACTAGTGGTAATTGCAATTCTTCGGCCCCTCAATTAATTAAAGCTGCCTGCCGTTTGTGGATTGCGAGCTTGTGCCGAGGCGAGGCGTTTCTGTTCTGATACCGACATGTGTGCGTTACAGTATGGAAATTCTTACAAAGAATACTGGGGTCCAATTTTTGAAAGCATCCCTCGAAAGTGGTATAAATCAGCTTATATCTCCAAAACTACAGCTCTAATCAAAGTTTTGACTAGTTCACAAGATTATCTAAGCTACTCGTATTTCAAATTCAGCACAATTTTTCACCACTTTCGAGTGGTATTTTCACGCATGTGCTTTCAAAAATCGGGCCCATGTGTGCGACAACTTTTATTCATTGCGACATTTCTTAACCCTGGCTAATTTAGACTTAACTCTATAGTTCTTCCAATCATTTATTTTCTCGATGACAGCTCCCGTAGAATGTAACTGCGCTTTTTACGCAAAAATTAACTTTTAAATGCGAGGTATAAAAAATATGACAACTGCCTAATTTTGTTCCTTGATCTCATATAATATTCATCTAAGACAAATTGAGTCCATATATGCAGTGATATTTTTTTAAAGTGCGATAAACAATAAACGTTTTCATAAAGTTACATTCTATGGGATTACAATTACAATGATTAATCCCATAGAATGTAACTTTATGAAAATGTTTATTGTTTATCGCACTTTAAAAAAACATCACTGCGTTTATGGACTCAATTTGTCTTAGATGAATATTATATGAGATCAAGGAACAAAATTAGGCAGTTGTCATATTTTTGTCATCGAGAAAATAAATGATTGGAAGAACTATAGCAGATTTTTCAGACGGGTCCTGTTTATTTGGATGCATTTTTTTTAATATTTATTAATAAACAATACAATTCAATAGCTCAAAGAGCTGCTAGTGTATAATTTTAAATAATAATAATAATTGTGTTTGAATTTCAATACATTAATAATAATAATTATTAGAACCATTAAAATTTAAAGAATTTCAAAAACAATCCAAATAGCAAAAAATACCATAAAACGCAAGAGACAGAACGACATGAATCAATTACTAAACAATGTCAAAAACAATAAATCATTGAAAGATATTATCTACTTTTTTAATTGTACCTTGGAAATATTTCATTAATGCTGTAGAAACACTTCTTCAGCAAGAAAGCCTTTAACTTATTTTTAAAAATATTGTGTGCAGTAATGCTCTTAAGATCTTGAGATTCTTAAGATTCTGCATTGGTAATGAACTCTCAGGACTCCAACTCGCACTTGGCCAGTTTACACAATGAATGCTGTTTACAGCGCCGCCGCCGCCGCCGCCGCGCGAGAGCGCCGAGCAGATCGCGCGGCGCAAGCGCAAGGAGGATTACAAGCTGCGCGAACTTCGGATATTCTTGCGCGACATTTGCCGCAAGCTCGCCTCCAACAGGCGCTTCTATAAATTCACCAAGCCTGTCGACCTCGAGGAGGTAAGTTAGAAGTGATACCGACCCACGTACTAAAAACCCTACTTGAGATTACCACTTACTAGGGAAATGGCACCAGTAATGCACAATAACTCTCATTTAAAAGACACTAAAGCATAGTCATTTATTTTACAATAGTCAATTTAAAACCATATCATCTTTAAATTAAGAATGAAGTGTCCATTACTGGTGCTTGTCAGTTTAAAGTATCCATCACTGAGGCCGTCACCCTACTACTGTACTTACTACTTGTGAGTAGTGACCACTACCAACTAGTGGGGTTACTAGCGGCCACTGTGATTTGTTGCTACCTTATGCCACTAGTGACGGCGGCTCTAATGGCGGTTATTATTAGTCGCCACCTGTGCATTAGATGCAGGGATTAGTAGGCACCGCATAGGCGACTAGTAGCCATCGCGTTTATCTCTAGTCGCAGTAATTATTTGATGCCTTCTGGGCCACTAGGGGCGGCAATTAGTGGCTACTGTATGGGTTATCAGTGGCTGGGATTTGACGTAACGTGTGTAACTATAATTTATTAGTGATCGGTCGAACACCATATTGTACTTAATGCAGTTTTTCTTCCATTCCTATGTTTAATTTGCCTTGTTCTCAGGTAACAGACTATCTGGATATAATAAAGCAGCCTATGGATCTGGAGACCATGATGACCAAAGTGGACATACACAAATACAACTGCGCCAAAGAGTTTCTTGACGACATTGATCTCATCTGTGCGAATGCGCTCGAATACAATCCGGACAGGTGAGTACGTATTGTGTGTTGAAGATTTGACGTTTCGTTTCTTTATACGGTCCGAATTGGACTTATTGCTGTTGACTTTAGTAGCTCAGTGCGTCTCATTCTGATAATAGATTTTGGAAAGAGATGCGACAGAGGAGGATTGATTTGATTTGAAATGACGTTTTTTTTAACTCTCCATGATTTGTGCCAGAAATGTGTTAATTATGTTGAAACCTTTTTTTTCTCTCCACATTGCCATGCCGCCATTCAAAGGGCTAGAGGGATGTATAGGTATGAAGATGAACTTACTGCCGTAGCGATCCTAATTATTATTATTATGTACAAATGTATGAAACGATATTTATGTATGTACTTATTTACATCCTCTAACCTTTTGTAACGTAATTTTTTTTATCATAAACATTCAATTCATTTTGGTATATTTTTTAATTGTAGCAATGAGATAATTTTTCTTTTCATACATATAATACTCAGCTTAGATTAGATTAGCTCAGCTTAGAGTAAATAATTAGTACAAACATCATAAATAGTACCTACTTAGTCGTAAATCGCATTTTATTTATAAGTTTTACAAAAATAGCCCTAAATCCGTTTAATTGTTCTTAGTAAAGAGTCCATCGGAAAATTATGACTAACAGTAAACGAAAGCACTTAAAAAAGTTCATTAAAGTGCAACTCCTTAGTAAAACTGAAGAGTAAACAGTACAGAAAGTCTGTTTACATTTTCACCTAATGTCCCGGGAGAGATAAGTTACAAGAACATTCAAATTAGAAGTAGTACCTTTCTGTCATAATGTTGTGGCCACGTTCCAAATACTAACATAATAAATACATAACAATCGTAATTCTTGTGTCCTTTCTATAGATACCTATGTTGTCCCTTGTTATACTAGGAACACATGACCACAAGATTATGTACTAGCGGGACCACGTTGAGAGGTTGTACGGCCTTTCTAGGCTCAGTTCAAACAAGCACTTGGTGAAAGCTGAGCCCCGCACCATGGATCAGACCGAGAGCCACACACGGTGGTATTATCCTCTCCTGTGCAGCCTAATCCATTGCCGGTCACAGATGTATCTTCCACCTCTACTGTGGGGACTATAGTCCCCTGGATGGTCCTCCACCTTCCCCATAGACCTTCCCTTACACGCCTTATTCTTGCTTTACTCTTACTCAACCTTGCAACGTGTTCCCGCTAAGATAAGTTATTTATAAGCACTCACCAGGACTCCTTAGCTTCGGCCTCAGGGCCACTTGCTGCCCACTCGTATCAAAGCTAATTCAGTTCATCTGAATCATGTTAAATTTTAACTACGTCTCTAACTCTCTCTGCCTACCCTGCAACCAACCTCATGTCAAAATTCTATCAACTCCCGCCAACCCGACCGTTATCAATAATGTTGCCAAGTTAATAATCTTACGTTTCGTTACACTCACCTTCGTGTGGAAATCGCTCAGATTCGCGACATTCCCAGCAACAAGGAATGAGCTATAGCAAGGTGAAAAGTTGACGAGTCCACTCTGCAATCTTTGCCTTTGCTCGAATCGCTGCGGCTCGTCTCTCTACTTGTCGTGGTTGACTCGGGTGTTCTTCTGCTCTTTCAGACACACTATTTTCAGTAACTCCGGGATGAGGGATATCATCGGAGCCCCTTTGCATCTGCTGTGAAGCTGTTAGGTCACTTCTCTCAGGTATCTCCTCTGTACACTCTTCCTGCTCCTCTGTGGGGTTTATGTCCATAGTCTCCTGACCCCCAGTAAACTTTTCATTTAGGTCAGTCTCTTCGCAAACTTCGTTCACTTGACTTGGATCAGTCCCTTTAGACTCTTCAGAGTGCGGTTGATCTACTTGAGCCTGTTCTGCATTACCCTCTTGCGGTACAGAAAGCGGTTCCTCAAGCTCCAACGGATACAGATGTCCGATCGACCGTGTGAAGATACTGTCTCCCACTTGGACTTGAGCTACTCTGCAATATCCGTCTGAACCCTTTATCAGGTGAACTATTTTTCCAACCTTCCAATTAATTCTATTTTTTGAATCACCCTTGATTTGTACCCAATCACCAACACTCGGTTCTTGGCGCGACTTTACTCTTGGTTGCTTGTGAGAGTGTTGATACCTTTCTCTCAGGCTTGTCAGGTATTGGTTAATAAACATATTTTTGAAGTGGTTCAGCATGTGCTGGCCTCTTTTCCAACTTTCAATCAGGTTCTGCTTCGCTACGGTATCTGTTTGTTCTGTACCAAAATCTTGTGATGGCTTTAAGTGCAAGCAGTTGCCTAAAGAGAGAAAGTCTGATGGCCTAAGAACGACATCTATGTCAGGGCCTATCCGGGTCAGTGGTCGGCTGTTTACCACCGCTTCAACTTCCTTTATGACGGTCAGGGCTTGGGTCTCATTCAATAACCTCTTTTCCAGGGTTCTCTTCATACAATGTTTAACTAATCCTACAAGCCTTTCATAAAAACCACCATGCCAAGGTGCTAGCTGCGGGATAAACTTCCATGTGATTTTATTCTTAATACAGTGTTCACTTTTCATTAGTTCAGAGCTTAATTTGAAATATAGTGCGTTATCTGACACAATTACTGTAGGTACACCTCTTGTTGACATAAATCTTCTCAATGCCATGATGCATTCGTCTGCAGTCAAGTTCTTAACGACCTCCATGTGTATCGCTCTTACCGCTAAGCATGTCAGCAGGCACACCCATCTTTTTTCCTTTTCCTGATTAGCGTTCACATAAACTGGTCCAAAATAATCAATTCCAGTATATGTGAACGGCGTGCTATAGTTCGCTCTTTCTACTGGTAAGGCTGGGACTGGTGGAAGTGTATACGGGCCGCCTCCGTGCTTAACACATTGGGAGCACTTTTTAATAACTCTATCTACTATGGCTCTTCCCTTTGGTATCCAGAATTGTTGGCGAACTAGACTGAGAGTGTGAGGTGCACCTACATGGTAGTTTTTCTCGTGTACTTCTCTTATTACTTCCTTTGTAAACTCACATTCTCTGGGCAAGAGAATGGGATGCTTCATATCATAAGACCAATCGGCATGCATCATTCTTCCTTTGCATCTCAACAGTCCATCAACATCGACGAACAATCCTAAACTACGTGTGAGATTAGTGTCTTTGCCTGCAACTTCTTCCGGAAAGAACTCTCGCTGAAGGTTTTTAATCTCTTGCAATTGAGGGTTGGTGTTACTTTGGTTTACCGTCGGTTCTTCGGCTATGTCTATTTCCATGGGTGTGGTATGATCTGGAGAGCGATCCTCCAGACCCTCCGCCACTGCCGCAACGAGAGCTTGGTTTTCATTATTATAAAGGTGGGTGTATTTAGGCCATTTACTTTTATCTTTTGACAGAAATGTGGGTCCTTTTAGCCATGTATTTTTCTTATGGGGCCACAGTTCGGGTCGAGTTGCGATGTCAGCTGGATTTTCTTTTGTATTTACATAACGGGTCTCCACATCAGTATTTCGCTTTATTTCTTCTACTCTGTTAGCTACAAATGGTGGCAATAGTTTATGTGAATTGATCCAGCTAAGGGTAACTAAACTGTCGGTCCACAAGTATTGTTTAGCAATAGGTATTTCTAAGACTTCTTTAAGATAAGTCAGCAAACGATTTCCGATGACACAACCAAGAAGTTCTAGTTGTGGAATAGTGAGGGGCTTCTTCTTATTTTTTAATCTTTCTTGATCTTCCTCACTCTTGTTTGTTGACTTCTTTTCTCTTTCTAATGGAACTACTCTAGTCTTTGAAATTAAGAATGCCGTCTTTACTTCGGACCCATTACTTGATCGCAAATAAACCACAGCCGCGTATGAATCTTTAGCGGCATCGGTGAAGCAATGTAAATGGTTTTCTATTCGCTCTATTCCTTCTGCCGTTATAAACCGTGGTATATTTACTTGCTTGATTTGGAGCAGACCGGTCATGATGTTCTTCCATTTAAGTACCAAAGCTTGTGAAAGTGGTGCGTCCCATTTAAAGTCATTTCTCCATAATTCTTGTAGGAATAACTTCACTGGTAGGAGTAGAGGTGAAACTATACCACAAGGATCATATATAGATGCTAGAGTTCTTAGAACTTCTCTTTTGGTTACAGTTTCTAAACCAACTCTATTCATGACCTCTTCTTTAACATTCAACGTCAATATGTCCTTGGTTTTGCTCCATAACAGGCCCAGAACTTTATTTTCACCAGATTCTTTCATTCTGTATTGTTCAGGTATCTGCCGGGTGAAAACTTCATCATTCGATGTCCAGTCTCTTAAATTCATAGAGAGTTCTTGAAAAGTATTTTTACTTTCCTCGAACAGCTTGTTGGCTTCCTCTGTAGTGTTTGTTCCAGTCACCAAATTATCAACGTAGCACTTGTTTGCTATACTGTTGAGTAATTGATTATTTTCCTTAGATATGTGATAACGTATGGTAGCTGTCAGTAGAAAGGGACTCGAGATAATGCCGAAAGGAACCCTACAGAACCTTAAGTGTAGGATATTATCATTTGACAAAGGCTTACTGATGTCTTTCACCCAGAGGAACCTTGTTACCTCTCTGTCGTCCTCTTGTAAGCCTACTTGCAAAAAGGCCTTTTCAACGTCTGCGATAATTCCTACTTTATACATCCTGAAATTCAATAGCAAGGCAGTCAAGTCTTGCAACATACAGGGTCCCTTGTACATACACTCATTAAGGCTTTGCTGATCTTTCACTTTAGCCGAAGCATCATACACGATCCGCCCTCGTTTACCGCTGTGCTTCACGATGTGGTGAGGAAGGTAATGGACTGGAGGAACAGACTGACAAGATGCTTCTGAATCCACCTCAATAACCTCTATAACCTCCGCTTTAAGTTGTTCCTTGAGGATATCATCATATTCTTGTAACGTTGGTTCATCTAAGCGTTGTAACAAGCCCTTTAGTCTGCCGTATGCTAATCCATAGTTGGTGGGAAGGTTTGGTGGATACGCAGTCCATGGCCACTTGACATAATAACGGCCGTCTTGATATAGTGCAGTTTCGTTGAAATGCTGGACTGCCTCTTCTTCTCTGGTTGCCTTGACTGAGTCTGTGATTCCAATATTTTCTAAACTCCACAGAAATTTCAGGTCTGAATGTCTTAACGGTAGATCCGGCTCTGTGTAGCATGTACACTCTCGATTGTTCTGGTGATAGGTTACAACTGTTAAAATGTCTTCACGGCACTGGTCATTCAAGTCCACACAACCAGATGCGACCCATCCAAAATCAGTGTCAACAAAAAACAAGTTTTCGTCAACCTGTATGGAATTATTCCTTATGAAGGAGAAGTAATAGTCATTACCTATAAGCATATCTATAGCCGTTTCAGCAACTGAGTCATCATCTGCTAGTATGTCCACTGAGTCTGTTCGCTGAATATTTGGAGGGGGTATTCGATCAGTGATGTGAGGCACGATGTTCACGTGTATATTCTTTTCTATCCCTCGCTTAGTTCTAATAACAACATCAGAGCATGGACTCAATGTCTCAGTTGGTTTTTCAGCTCCAAAGGTAAAGATCATTAATAAGTCTTCATTCTTAGGTGTCAAATTCAGTTGTTTCGCTAGTCCGGTAGTAATGTAACTTCTCTGACTCCCGCAGTCGAGAAGTATTCTGCATTGACAAATGTTATTGTCGTTGACCACCCGCGCCCTTGCCGTCTGTAAAAAAGATTTAGATTTAAGGCACTGACCCTGCATGTTTATTGTCGTGTCTGAGGTCTTACCTGGTGGGCTCTTTTTCGGGCATAAGGCGCGGTTGTGTTCTCCCTTACAATGGTAACATTTTTTCTTAAATTGGCAATCCGTTATGTGGTGTCCATCTCTAAAGCACCTAAAACATCGGTTGCCAAGTAGTTTCCTCCTATCCCGTTCACCAACTGCTTGAGTACACTCATCATTGTAGTGTGGTCCTTTGCAAAATACACATGAGAGCTTGGCCCTTTTTGCTGTGTTCACAAAGGTATCGGTTGCCTCGCGCTTCCGGTTGACGCTGGTACCTACCTCACGAGCCGTGCGAGGTGTGGGTTTATGTGAGGGCCCTTTTATAATTTTCTTCCCTCTTCTGTAAACTGGTTTAGCGCGAATATGCAATGCTTCTGTCGATGCACCTGCTGTTTGTGCTTCGCGACTTAACTGAGAGCTTTCCATTGCTCTAATTATTTTATCTAGTGTGGTGCGAATGGAGGAAACCGTTTGATCGTTCGATGTTAACAAATCTACTTCATAAAGAATTTCATCGGGGAACTTTTCAAGTATTTGGGTTCGCAGATGCTTACTCTCATTATTTTCCCCCAGTGATGCTAACACTCTCAAATGCTTTTCAATAGCATTGAAGTTTTTCCTGCATTGGTTTGCCGTGTAGTCGCTACGTTTCAATTTTGACAGGGCCTTATGGTGAGAGTCAATTACTTTATCTATATTGCCATATCTATTCTTTAATATATCAACTGCCACTTGATAATTAGCATTTGTGATGCTCAGGCCATCCAGCGTTTCCTTTGCTTTGCCCTCAAGTGATGATATTAAATAAGAAAGCTTATCTACGTTTTTAAAGTTCTGACTATGAACGCTCGAATCAAAGCGATCCCAAAATTCATTCCAACTGAGCATGTCTCCATTAAATTTAGGTAGCTCCAGCTTGGGGAACCTCGTGGGTAAGCTTGAGGACCCGTTCGCCTCTTTAGGGGCACTAGATGGTTTCGCCGTGTTCACAATGGTTTCTAGTTCAACCAGCAAATCCTCAGCCTTCATTTGTATCTTCAGTGCTTCATCTAAGGGGTTAGGCTCTTCATGGCTACCCTTATCCAGGTATTGGTCTACATCGGAATTAAGTGTGGCTATTGATTGTTTTAAGCCGGCATGGCACTTGTATAGTTCTTGTTCATCTACTGTGCTGCGTTTCAGTAACTCTTCAGATGCCGTGATGTATTCTTTAAGTTTGCTAACCCGTAAATCGAGTCTCTTCTTAAGAAATTCTTCCATTTTGGTTTGACTGTAATAGGTAATTTAGCTACATTATACAAACTGTGGTACAAACTTATAACATTGGTATAATACAATTGCACTGCTCGCAAATCGCTTACTCATAATCACTTTATTTTCCATCCTTTTACTTATGAAAGGAAAATCTTTAAGAAGGTGTTCATTTGGCATACATTTTTATTAGTTTTGTTTTTATTAGTAGCTCCTTGTAGTCAGTGCAACCGTGAACTCGCGCATCGATATAGGTAATTACCGAAGTTTCAATTTAGAAGTTTTATCTTGTTTCATATATTTGAGCTCTTATATCTAGTCAATTTTCATTCCCTTATTTACAAAAACAGAAGAAAAAACTCGAGACGCCTTTTCTTTCGTCTCGACATGAAAGTGGTTTCAATCAAAGCTAACATACCTTTATGTTATTCAAAACCGGCTTGAGGTTATCAATTTCTTCCAGAGAGTACTCCAACCTTGGAAAATTATTTTTGGTTTATATGCGTTAGCATTTATTTTCCTGTAAATACCGGGACAAAATGGCGACATGAGTAAGTGCAGCAGAAATTACAAAACATTACATTCGCATGTATACTTTTCTGAATAGCAACAACCTTGGTTTCACATAATTTTAAAGAACAGGATATTATTTAAGTAGGTGGTGTAATTAAATCTTTATTGTGTACTCACAAAACACGCTACGAATATGGTTTGCTTCTAATAATCTGTGTACGACATTCATTACTTATGTATAGGGAAAGTTCATCACTTTATTTACATACCTTAATCAGTTCCTAGTTCTGTTTCTGTACAATAACATTCTAAACATAACAATATGATGGTCACTCAGTTTAATGCTAGTTATGTGCTCGGATGCTTATTTGCATGTATACTTTTCTTAAACAATACTAAAACCACCATAAACTAGCACCGGTAATTCGAACGGTAACGTATAACTTCGTAATAAATTCACAACACAAGTAAATAAAAAATGTGTTGGTCCGCAAAGTTTCATACGTAGGTTTCCGATTACGTTTTAATCATCCAATCAGAATCACGTTCGCCTACTATTGTAATCCAATAAGATAATTCAATATACCCTGATGCTTGATTTCAGCCAATATAAATTTATCACTAAAGGTGCGTTCAGTTTCCCGTGCATTGAAAACAAAGCAATGAGTGTGACCAGAATATTGTAATCGATTACGGAATCGATCATAATTCGATTCGTTTTGAGTAAATTCACTTATTTCTAAAACTTATTCGATTAATTATTGCTAAAATAAAAGATTATTTAATTCGTGGTAGGTAACTCAATACAACGAATTAGGGCTAACCCAGAACACCAGGTGTCGTGATTACATAATTTCAGTCGCTCTTTTCGCTACAGAATATTAATTTTAAGTTTCGATCTCATATTGCTTATCGAGTATCGATTGTAGATAGACTCGTGCGAAGGAGTAAGAGAGCGAGGATAGGGACAGAGAGAGAGAGAGAGGGAGAGAGACACACTCATAGGGACACAGCTTAATTTATACCTTGCAACACTGCCCTTTAGTTTTGTTGGCTAAGTTTGGTCGACGGTTGACTAGAGTTACGAGATGCATAACAGACTGATCATAATTTTAGTATTACCCACTACAAGGTTCTTAAGGTGCAGATACTTTAGTTTGCTCACAACTGGGAGTCCGGGACTAATTGTTGCTGATTCTTTAGCAGTGCCTGCCACGGGCTCTTAAGGTGCAAATACTTTAGCGCACCCATGACTGGGACTTTTGCCGCTGTCACTCTAGCGGGGCCTAATACAAAGCTTGTGCAAGTACCTTAGCACTCCCATGACTGGGACTCTTACCGCTGCCACTCTAGCGGTGCCTAATACAAGGCCTGTGCAAGTACCTTAGCACACCCACGACTGGGACTCTTGCCGCTGCTACTCTAGCGGTGCCTAATGCAAGGCCTGTGCAAGTACCTTAGCACACCCACGACTGGGACTCTTGCCGCTGCCACTCTAGCGGTGCCTAATACAAGGCCTG
Source organism: Pandemis cinnamomeana (assembly GCA_932294345.1). Lineage (NCBI taxonomy): Eukaryota > Metazoa > Arthropoda > Insecta > Lepidoptera > Tortricidae > Pandemis > Pandemis cinnamomeana. Next base: position 4,432,286 of record OW028715.1, on the reverse strand, counting down.
CAAGTACCTTAGCACACCCACGACTGGGACTCTGGTTACTGAAAGTTTTCAAGTAAAGGAAGGGGGGGTACTTACCAGTACAAAAAAAAAAAACTATGATTTGTACTACCGTTTATAGGAAATAATGACTATGCTGAGTATTTTAATTATTTTATTGGGTACAACATCATACTACGCTTCGCCTTAGTTTGTCCATCCCCAGCAATCTCCACCATTTTGTGGCCACGTTCCAAATACTAACATAATAAATACATAACAATCGTAATTCTTGTGTCCTTTCTATAGATACCTATGTTGTCCCTTGTTATACTAGGAACACATGACCACAAGATTATGTACTAGCGGGACCACGTTGAGAGGTTGTACGGCCTTTCTAGGCTCAGTTCAAACAAGCACTTGGTGAAAGCTGAGCCCCGCACCATGGATCAGACCGAGAGCCACACACGGTGGTATTATCCTCTCCTGTGCAGCCTAATCCATTGCCGGTCACAGATGTATCTTCCACCTCTACTGTGGGGACTATAGTCCCCTGGATGGTCCTCCACCTTCCCCATAGACCTTCCCTTACACGCCTTATTCTTGCTTTACTCTTACTCAACCTTGCAACGTGTTCCCGCTAAGATAAGTTATTTATAAGCACTCACCAGGACTCCTTAGCTTCGGCCTCAGGGCCACTTGCTGCCCACTCGTATCAAAGCTAATTCAGTTCATCTGAATCATGTTAAATTTTAACTACGTCTCTAACTCTCTCTGCCTACCCTGCAACCAACCTCATGTCAAAATTCTATCAACTCCCGCCAACCCGACCGTTATCAATAATGTTGCCAAGTTAATAATCTTACGTTTCGTTACACTCACCTTCGTGTGGAAATCGCTCAGATTCGCGACAAATGTAAGTCAGTTAAAATTAACTGATGAGACAGCCAGTGGCGTCTCTAGCTCATGTAGCGCCCGGGTGCAAACATTACCTTAGCGGCCTAAGTGAGTGGGGCTCCGCAGCGAGTGGCGTTCGAACCCAGCTGTGGGACGTATACAGGGTCTCTGTAAACATTTTCGGAATATTTGAGTAGGTGGTTGTGTGGTGGATGTACCAGGCCTTGTTTACAGACATTGACACTTGAGTTGAGACGGCTAATACTTTTAAAAACATAATTGACAGTTATTGTCATATTAAATAAAATATTGTTGGGGACAACAAATTTCTATTTAATTTAGTTTTATTTGTAAATCTTTGAGACGAGTCGCCATGGGGTCTATATAGTCGCTAAATGTATTGCTCCTGCTGTCACCAGTTTAAAAGTAAGCAATATAGAAAAATATTTGCCTTTGTCCATTAATTTAATATTTACATTACGTATTGCATTATTAAGAATCAGTGGGGTGTCGTAATATTGTTTACTAGCTTTTGCCCGCGACTTCGTCCGCGCAGATAACGTCAGTGACGACACAAAAAATATTTTTTTTTACTAAAAAGTATACTATGTTACTTCTAATACCTCCAAGAACATGTGTACAAAATTTCATGATGATCGGTTGAGTAGGTAGTTTTCGCGTGAAACCGTAACAAACAAACTTACGATTGGTATTTATAATATTAGTAGGGATTATAAAAGCATCCTATATGTGAATTTGCGTCAGAATGACGTCATCGGCACCAAACTTTCGCTCCCTGGAGATGAGGTAATAATTTGACATAGCACCGACACTCCCCACAGAACGTCGTCAGACAAGCAGATACGCCACGAGGCTTGCTCCCTGCGCGACCATGCGCACGCGCTGATCGACGTGGAGATGGACAGCGACTTCGAGCTCGAGTGCCAGGACATAGCGCGCCGGCGCAACGACGAGGGCACCGCTGCTGATAACGATCTGCCCGACTTTATATACACTGCTTCTAATCTGGGTAAGTACATAGCTTAAGCCCGGTTGGCTAGCGTCGCTATCACCGAGCGAGAGAAAGAGATAGAGATATATAGATATAGAAAGAGAGAGAGAAGAGAGAGAGAGAAAGAGAGAGAGAAAGAGAGAGAAAGAGAGAGAGAAAGAGAGAGAGAGAGAGAGAGAAAGAGAAAGAGAGAGAGAGAGACATTTATTTACACACATTTGATACACGTAGATATATAACAGGAAGAAATACAATATACTTAAAAGATATCGCGCCACCATTTGCTCGCTAATCTTGCCGCCGCAGTACGTAATTATGCCTTGCATTGCTATTCGTGTGATCTTATTATAAAACTCGCCAAGGTTCGTTTCATGAAGCCACATTCGTGTTTTAAAGGCCCTCTTTATGTATTAGTTGCGAACGCCTCTGAAACTTAGAGCTGATTGTATTGCAACGTTTGTTCGCAGCGCACCTGGACAGCACAACGGAAGGCAAGAGCCAGCGGACGCCGCTGGACAAGGAGTGCGTGAAGCGCAAGCGGCGACGCATCAACGCCTGGTCGAAGGGGCTCGTCGTTAAGCGGCAGAAGACTCAGAAGGTAACGCTTATAGAGAATTCTATATATAGATAAAGCTATTTTTCTCAAAAATGTCCGTTAAAGTCGTCATTGTTAACTACATATCAGAACGGAAAGTTAATTGTTGCCGGTAAGTCCAAAATTAAAAAAAAAACATTACTGTAGCGCTAAACTCTCCAGCAATGTTGCATACAAATTCCATTACTGTCTAGTTATTAACTTTTTAAAAATGCAAATCACTATTATTAAAAACAAAGCTGTTTATCTGTGTCTGAAATAGCTTTAGATGTGCTGGGTAGAAAAATACTCTCTTCAAATGCCATTGATAGAAAAAGGGGGCAAAGCAAAAATAATTAATAATTTATGTCAATTACATTTTCATTTATTTTTGTTTTTGTTTTCTTTTCGATTTTTGAGAAAAGCACTATACTTGCCTCGGCCAGAATAGCATTGGTGGCTTCGTATTAGTAAACGGACTCGCAAGCTCGTCCGTTCAAACCAATACTCAGCCAGCAATTGCTTACTTCCTGGCCTAGACAGTAATGTACTATAAACCATCGCAATAAAGAAGTCTGGCGTATGGGTGACGTCTCTTGTATTTGACGTGGCGGCGAAAAGGTTAAAGCCAGGGTGCGAGTCGGGTTACCTTCACGTGTGGTCAAGAGCTGCGGTTCCTTTTTGGATCCGTCCGGGGGGAAGAGCAGTGCTTGATCCGGTGCCCCTGGGCAACGGCTAATGATTTCCTGGCAGTTTCTGAGGGATATCATAGACCGTTGGCTAAGAGCCCGACAGGGGGGAGGGGGGTCTTTGACCATTACCGTATAACGTTGCCGACATTTTGTCACAAGAGTTTTTAATCATATTTTTGTTACTTTGACATTGGCGAAGTTGTCGTCGCTATAACGACTTGAAACGCCACAAATAAAAAGAAGAAGAAGGTTAAAGCCACGTTCCTTTGTTTCGACAGAGCTTCAAAGAGTCAATACTGCAGATAACAGACGAAGAGTCTAAAGAGAACAAGCCGATGATAACGTCCACGCCGATGACCAACGGCGCCTCCAGCTCGGGCTCCGACGACGACGCGCCGCTGCGCCCGCGCGCCGACGACGCGCTGCACCCCACCGGCGCCGGCAACAACCTGCGCGACAGGTGGGCTACCGACCGCTACCCCAGGGATAGTTGCTAGCTGTTAACAGCGTCCTGTCATCTGTTTTCGAGATATTGCGAGAAAACAATGTGGGAAAGTATCTTGATGAACACTAAAACAATACAATACAATATAAATACTCTTTATTGAACACCACAAATCAGTACAAAACAATACAGAATCAAAGAACAAATAAGACAATAGGCGGTCTTATCGCTTAATAGCGATCTCCACCAGACAACCAATAAGACAGATGGAGACAGTTTAAGTAGGTGGCGGAAACAAATAGACAGGATAAACGCAAGGATAATAAAAACAACAATACCAACATAAATTTAATACATAGCTAAATAAATAAAATAAAATAATACACACATACATACATACATACATACACACGAAGGATAAACAACTGATTAAAGACATTTTTTTTCTTATTTATAGTCCGGCGAAATCAACAGAAAAAGCTCCAGCAAAATCATCACCAAAGAAACGAAATTCAGGGCACGAGACGTCCAGTAGGGGTGAGTTGCCTGAATTAATTTTGTTCTCAAGGAACACTTCTGAATAGTTTGATCATTCATACAATGAAAGTGGGAGGCTTAAGTCAGCCTTTGCATAATTATGATTTATATTATTCCGTTTTATGGATGAACATCTGGAAAATGACATTGTGATTTTATTAAACTTAAAATACATACAATATCGTCACGCCTCTTTCCCGTAGGTGTAGGTAGAAACTACTTTGTTCCACTTGTTACGATCCTGATATGCCTCTTTCATCCGCAATCTCTTTATGAAGCGATGCAATCTCTTTACAAAGAGATTGATTAGGTGTTCTTGACCTAACCTTTTGTCAAAACGTTCCCAATTTTGTAACGAAAAGTCCATCTAGGATTCTAGGCCTTTTCCAAACATAATTTGCTCAATTCTACTCCCCGTGGAACGTTGCTACAGAAATCTATCCGTATAAACGAAACTTCTCTATTCTTTGAGCTAATCCTGGTCATTCCCTTTCAGATCCGGAAAAAGTACTGATAAACAAGACTGAATTAGATAACATTCTATATAAGAACGCGAAAGCGTTGCGCGCTATCGGCCTAGAAGCCCTATTAGACCTCCATGCACAGCTGAGCGCTGCGCTGCGTCAGTTCTACCACACGCACGACAGAACTAAACTGCCGCACGAGTACCACGAAATTGTAGCCAGGTACGTACAGCTGAGCAGAAAGTGAACCACGATCAAGTCCTGTTGTCATTTATGTCGATGATATTATAGTTTTCCGTACGAACTGTCTGATATTTGTTGCAACGATGAAACAATGAAGCATTTGCTGAAGTTTTGAATTGCGTCAATACGCGAATGATTGTAGGCGGTGTCGAGACAAAGAAGTTGGCCCACTATTATAAATTAATACGCTATGGCTTTAGATTAGACTGTCTTGCAGCAAAAAGATCTAGTTACAGTTTTAAGCTCAGTTTAGTTAATATGTATGAAACTACTTGAACTAGATTTGATATTTTGCTGCAAGTGGTTTACATAATCTTTGGCACTCTGCTTTCGTAAAAATGTTGACGTTTTTAAATTGGAAACATACATTTAATTTAGACTGGATCGGCATTCATTACACATAAACGGATAACTCACGTGTAAAAAGTCGAGTGATGCTCGACATGTTTCGGACTATGTTGAAAGTGGATCGGCATTATTTAAATTTATAAAAGATTGTGAATTCACTGCCATTTAGAATTACCTAATGTTCTTTTATTGACATAAATACATAATGTCACAACAGGACTTTAGGCTCGGGGCATTACTAAGATGTAGTAAAACGAAACGTAAGTTTATGTACGTAAGAATTTATATCGATTGTCATTGAGGTTGTAATTTATTGGAGTACCAAAGGGTGTCGTTAAAATGGTTGCTGTAAGTGTTCGTCAAATTTGTTTTTGTATGCTCGGGTGCAAAAAAACCGGGTCACATTTCATACAACTATCTACCGGAAGTGGCCCGGTTTCTTTGCACCCAAGTGTAGTTGTGCGACATTCCGTTGAAATATTTTGTTAATAAAAAAAAAACACGCTTTGTGGTAGCAGTAATTGTTGCATCGTCATTGGATCTACACAAACGTTAAACCAGTCATACCGATGGATAAAACTTGGTTAATATCGACTTGTCAGATTTCTTTAGTGTGGGTTGCACCGAGTTGCATTAGCATTAGTTGTTCCCCTTTCCACCTATATACGCCCACAATCATGCTAAGCGTGGCCTTTAGGTCTTGTAACCGTAGGCTTGGTCTACCCCGTAAGATTTATAGACGTGATTTGTGTATTTCATAGGTTTTCTGACAAATATAAGTCAAAATCGTTGGTTATGGTTAAAGTAACTTCGTCCAACTCACACTTACTGTTTACGTCTTACAAATGAAGTTGACACAAAGCGTGTTATTAAAATATGTAATAAAAATGTTGTGTGACCCTTATATTCGGATATATCTAATCCTGAAGAAAGGGAAAGGGTTATAGTTAGAGTGGGAGAGGAATATTAGCGTCTTAGGGTGCGTTTCCATTGAACTAACCACATTAGAAATCCACGTCACATTATCATATCATGTTATGTTGTAAGAGAAGGGAGATTTCAACTAATGTGATTGGTCGGATTATGCACGTTCACTGCGTTCCGCCTCAATAGGAGCGAACCCTAAAGCCTTATTTACGTGGTGTGTGAAATATACTACCCAAAAATATAGGAATCAAATGAGTACGAGAATTCATTCGGAATTGATCCCTAGACACTTGTGTGTAGCTTGCGATTTGCTTTAAGGGGCAATTACACTGAATCGAACGCCGCATGCAACATGCTGTGACCGCAACAGTGTAAGTAATACGGCAGTCTGTGGAATTCACCTAATAAAGTGGCTGCAGTATTCGGACAGACTCATGTGAACACGACGTTTGTTGGCCAAAGTAGTTTGAAACAAGTAGGTACGGCGCCCGCATTAGACGAACGCAGTAGTGTAATTGCCCATTTACTTGATATCCACAGCCTCTCAATCGCCCGGTTAACGCAACTCCGATATTTCTCCCACTGTGTAAACGAAGCTTTGTTTAAAAAGGATTTATTTTCATATCAGTGACATTTAATATAAATAATATAGAATACTAGCTTTTGCTCGTTTCAATTTATCACATTTTTTTCTAAATTTTGTTTTATTCATATTTACTTTGTCCAAAACTAACAAAAAAAAAGCGTGACCAATGGAAAAAGGGGTTCATTAGATTTGTGCCAGTTGGTAATGCATTATAACTATCTACTTATCTAGACACGCGGTAGTATGTCAGCGAAGTTCAAAGTAAAATGAACTGGCGACGCAGCCGCGTGCGTATTTACATGAACCAATTCGAGCTATTTTTGACCCCTTCACAACTCCGAAACCTATTTATTTAACCTACAGACGTGAAATTGACATTTATACAGGTAAAAAAACATAGAACGTACCAGTTGCTTCTCTTCCCGCGCTGATGGTAAAAGCCCATCGAGGGAATGGGCAAAAACTTAGGAATCGTTATAGGCGATGTGGCTAGCAACCCATCACCATTTTGAATCATGCTAAACTTGGTCTTTAGGTCTTGTTACCTTAGGCTCTGTCTAACCCATAAGGGATAAAGACGTGGTTCATGTATGTATGTTTATTCAGGTTTGCTTTAAATGTTAACGAAATGAAAATAAAGCCTTTTTCAATCGCTCCTCGGTCTCCTCGAATATTTTCGTTTTATTATTTAGATGTGGGTTATCTTAAATTATTAGAAACACTGCCTAAGCACTAATTAAGTATTTATAAGTGTTAAACGACTCATAAAGATCCTACTAACCATTCCTAATTAGCCAAATTGTAAGTGCAGTGGAACTAAGTGAATCAATTCTTACTTGACTTTGGAATAAACAAGAGTTTACGCAACAAAATGTATGAAGTAACGGCGAGAGAACGTGATAAGTGCGACACGTCACTGCTTATACGCAGCGGTGTAGGCGCTCCTTTATTACTGAAACGAGATACGTACGGTAAATAAAGTTCACTTCGTAAGATACCGATTTCGAGATACGAGATTTTAAAAGTAGTCACGATACAATCCCTTGGTGTTGCCGGTGTCCATGGACGGCGGTGCTCACTTGCCACAGGCCCCTATTTCACCAACTTGACAATTGTCGGCGACACATGACAATTTGAAATGCAAGGCTTAGTCGATATGAAGCCAACCGCCGTAGATACTGGTCGAGGTTGTAATTTTAACAGAATTGTCGCTTGTCACCGACAATTGTCATACTGGTGAAATAGGCGCCAGGTGACCCGCGTGCTCGGTTTAGTAGGACTTTGTCAAATTAAATAACAAATATATGACAAAAAGTGACACGCGCGACACTCAAAATTAATTTTAATTTAGTTTTTTTTAAATAATGAACCTTCTCAAACAAGACTGTCGATGTCAAAACGTAATCGCGAACAAAAATAGATTTTATTTTATTATAATTCTGTTTACGTCTTTAGACAAGTCAGAATCAATTCACTTAATCGCTATTGTGTATCTCGCTCACTTTATACTGGTGTGAAAGAAATGGAACTATTGTTGACTTCAATACGTGGTGGAATCAATGTAATAACCACAGTAAACGTAACTAAAGCAGTAAATTTGTCATAAAACGTGATTTTTACCTTCAACATTAAAATAGTATTTTGTAGTTAGTAAAAAAAAAATCAAGCTTCAACTTTATTTGAATTTTAGAAGTGTGACGTACAACGTGATTATTTCACCGTTTCTATGTAGTTAAAGTTGCAATTGCACCTTTAAAGTCCACACAAAATTTTAATGAAATGATTGTTTCGAATTGTTCTGATACGAAAATTACAGAAAAATAAAAATAAGCTGAACCTCGGCATTACTTATTTAAATTAATTATTTATTGGTTTTTGTTTCAAACGCCTTCTGTGTAGACACAGCTGAACTATATGGAACCTTTAGAGCATAATTGCGCCGGTGGGATCATTCTTTGGGTTTACTTTTCTTTTGTTTTCGTTTCAGAAGAATTAATGGAAAAACTAAGATAAAATTATAAAAAAATTTCGACGTTGAAGATTCAAATTAAAAATTAGTCTTATTTACTGCTTTGGTTATATTTTAAAATACATACAGTGTATTATAGGTTAGGGTGTATCCAAATAATTTGCCCACTGCTCTGTGATATATAGTGGAGATGTAAGATGATAATTAATTATAATCAATTGCTTACACTTTAAATTTAACGCTGAAGCATCGCCTGGCGCTTTGTCACTATCATAATATTCATATTTCATTGACCTTTGAATGTCTCCCTTATTAAATTTAATGTTACCCAGTAAGTACAGGTCTGTTCATTCATAGAGGCACGCAACTCCACATTTTATAAATATGATAATCGTATCGTATGTATCCGTATAACACGTATATGTGTGCGTAACAAGTAAGAGTCCTTGATCGCTATCGGTACTTTCACGCACACTAGGACATGTTGTGCGCATGAGCTTTACTATATTGTGGTCGGTGATTTTCTGTGGTGCGGCGCGCTTTCATGAGTGAACTGATCTTATTAAGCTTATATTAGTTTTCTATATTTTGTACTGTCTAATTTGTAATAATTATGCACTTGTCTATACTTATTGTTAAATTGAGAGAGTTAACGTTACTGTTTTGAAAGAAGTTTCGGTCTCAAGTCGAGTGAGGTTTACTTTTACTACTGATATAGTTTGAAATACCACTACTTTAGTTAATATTATATAAAAATATTTTGGAACAATTTGGCTTCTTAGGCTATTGATTTCGATAATGTTTATATTTCATTACCAAATAAATTTAATTAGCAAATGATTTAAACTGGTAACGATGTAAATAAGTTCAATTAACGAGTGTTTATTATTTAGATTAATCAATTAATAATTGGCGAACATAACACAGTTGAGTTATTAAAATGAGTATGTTTTAGTAAAACGCGGATTGAAATTTTGGAAAACTTTTTTTTAATTCTTTGACAGTAGACTAATTAATATCTTTCTTGATGTTTTTTTACTAAAATAATGTGTTTTAGTACCAGAGCGGAAAGCAGCGGAAATTGCTTAGAAAAAAATAGCTACATTATTTGAGTTTAGGGAAATTTGACATCGGAAATATTAACAAAATTTATCGTTATTTGTATGAAAGCTTTGGCTAAAATGAAAATGAACATGGGTTTATCTGTACTAAAGCACGTACTTTTGCACTCGAAAGACATGTATTAGTGTTTGAAACTTAGATTCAATATTACTACAGGTCACAGTATACAAAAACACGTAAAAGCTGTCCATGTCAATTTATATTTCCATAACAATGCAATAAGTCTAAAACGGTTGTAAACACAACCTAATAACAACCGTATCATTTAGTTAAATTGAAGAAACTAACCCGTCACCATTTTTAATAATATATAATCTAAGATTTGAATTTCCAAATACAGATATTTGAAGTCTAGACTGAGTGCGGATGTGAAAATACATGAAGCGCTTATTACGGGAGGTTGTAACGGATATAATCTCCGAAAATATGACACGCGAAAAACGTAAAGTTGTGTGCGTGTTTTGCATTATGAATCTTGGACCAAATAAAAAGTCAAGATAAATTCCTGCGCTCGCCGAAGTGAGGCCAGTTTAAACTGTGCCTTAACGTGTGCATTTAATTGCACGCACACAAGGGCGACCGAACTGCAAGCAACTTGGTTGAGTACTTGAACACGGCAAGGCGTAGTTAGTGGAGGCAAAATACGTGAAATTTCCCTTAAGTCAGGAAATAATTCTAAGAACTGATAAAAACAATTGTTTTTGATTTGTATGGGTTAGAAATGGAACTTAATACATCACTTGATATATTCACCCCCCCGGAAAGGGGTGGAATTGGTTGAAAATGGTGTAATAGTAATAACTAAGAAGAAAAAATAGGTGTAGTCTGTGCAATTTGCCATACGTTTTATTACATCTTAATCTATATTTGCACCCGTTATTTAGCTCAATTCAAGCTACGGAACATACAAAAAAAAATCATATAACTAAAAATATACTTTTTGGCATTGCGGCCCCGGGAAAAATACAGAACGCGATGCAAATTGAGGAAATGATGAGAAAATATATAAAAACACAATACCAAATTTGCACCAGGGTGCGACACCCGGAAAGTAGTTTTCTATGTTTTACTGTATTTGTACTTCGGGGGAAATTTTGAAATTAATGAAAATCGTCACAATCGTCTTAACTTGGTTTGATTTACATTTGCACCCCATAAAAAATTGACATTTCTACACGGAACATGCGGTTCTGTAATACTACCCGCTACCTAGCGTTCGCTGCTATTCCTTGCGTTTAGATAGAACTATGTTTACCAAACTTCCAGTTAACATTTTCTTTTTTTTATAGAGTGCGAATGTAGTATCTTTTAAATATGTGTTATTTATAAATTTTCACGACTATCTTAATTTCCCCCGAAGTACAATCTACAAAAGAGTGAAAAAAAACATGTTCCATACTTTGCACGGGGGTGCAAAGTTACCTTGGTGTTTATAATACTTTGAAAAGCTTAATCTAAGTTTGCACCAACCGTCTGAATTATCCTCGAGCCGCAATCAGAAAAAAATATTTTACCAAGATTCTATGCATCGTACACCTTTTTAATTAATATACATTATGTACCAAAGGGGACCCTTCACGTGGCTAAACTTGCGCCTGATACCTTTCATTATACTCCAAAATAACGGCATTTGAAGTTTATACCTAATATTTTAAAGTGTTCCGTACATGATAGAAACGGTGCAAACCGAGGGAAACCATCTAGTCGTGCCCTCTAACGATTCCACAAAAAAACACGACTACACGAATTACTTCCATACTTTTCTGTAATTCGACTATACTAAGTTTAAACCAAGCTCACTTTGTTGTTACAACGCCGTATTGACGTAGTCTGATGTAGGAATAAAATTTCGAATGTAGACGTACGATCTGTTCGGACCTCGTCCCCCGCGGGATGTGGCAGAATTTATATAGAAAAAGATAAACTAAAGGCATTTCCCGTAATAAGTGCTTTGTGTGCCATTTTATGTTAATTACCTATTTTAAAATTCATATTATTATTAATTTTTTAATTATTTATCTCTGTTTAGATCGATTTTACGTTGTGCAGGTATTGATGGAAAGTCTCGAGTGTTTCAGAGTGCAGTTTGAAGTCGTAGTTGATTTTCTTTAGAAAGCTGTTTTGCTTTTTTCAAATATTAGACTCAATGGCCCATGAAATGAACAAATGGGCTCATTTAAATTGTCTACGAATGATTCGGAATGATTGTAGAAATTATATATTTATTTAATTCAATTTTATTTAATGATAAATGCTTCATTTCGTGTATGTTTTTTTTATAAGCGCTAACTTTTATGATATAAATTAAATCGTTCACAATACATAACAGAGACTGAATTATTGATACGAACGAAGACATTTTTTTCTTGTTTCAAGATAATTCTGCAAATAATTTATTGTAAAAAATGTATAGGTAGGTACTTAATGTATTCGAACAATTCGTTCTTGTAACTGTTGTGTGAATAATGATTTATTTGATAATCTAACAATGGTATTTTGTGACTTACCCGTTATTGCCTCTACCTGTTATTGGTGATAATTAAATTAAATTTGTAATAGTAGAGGTTATAATGGTTAGGCGAGCCCTATGTCAAATAACTTGTAAAACAGATGTGATATTGAAGGAATAAACGCAACAATATGTAGCGAAATACAAAAATAATAGTTACCTCATTCCGTACAGGAATTAAATACATTATAATAGAACGATACGAATTACAGGAAAAGCCATAGATTTTTATCAAAGCCCGTGAACGTGTCGAATCTCGTATGTGAACAGTATGGCGTTGATGGTGTACTTGCAATCTGTCCTGTTACTATTCGATTGACGCCATATTCTTTGAGTGCGGATTGGTATAAAACGATTCTGCTTGCATTTGCTCAATTGCGAGTGTATTCTTTTGTTAACACTCTGTATCCACCGTTAGTGTTTAATTTTGTATGTATAAAAATTATATTTAATGAAACTGAATATAAAAGGGTACGATTTCATGTGATAACAAAATTTGTTGTTTTATTTTGGCTGTGTAAAGGCTGGCACGTGTCCTTCAGTTGTGTCGGAAGCAGTTTTGACTTCAATTTTCTAGCAGGGTCTCTAACAAATAGACCAATTGGAGGGAAAAAAAATCAGTGAAGAATTTGTCGCAATAGTAGTGTGACAGTGGACATGTTTTTGTTTCAAGAACTCTCTCTCTCTCTCTCTCTCTTTCGTCTCCCGATTATTTAGAAATACACGAGGACAAGGAAACCGTAGTTGTCAAACATATTCAATTATGATAAAATAATGACAATGATTTTTTGTCATACGATGGTAATTTAGAATGAAGAGGTGTGTGAAGTGCATAAAATAAACAACAAAGCGGGATTTAATATTTTATTTTTTACAATTTATTTACGTCGGTGATCGTAAACGAATTTTACTACAACGCTCCATCATTTCAATTTAAATTACACGATAGAATGATACTAGAACATAAATATTTTTTCGTATTATTTAAGATCAAATAGATAATCTTTTTTACATCCTAATGTAACGATATCATTTAATTTAATTTGTCATTATATTAAGCAAAAATACAACAAATTAAATTACAGAATTAATATTTAATTATATTTTTTATCGGGAGAACAATTATCTAAACGCTAAATCATTGCAATTACAATTTATAAATACTCGTAACAAAAATTAAGGAACTTATTATTTGAAACTACTAAATTATTACAATCACATGTTTATGAACTAAACATAATTACGTCTTCATATATTATCTTTACGTCCTTACATTTGGAGCCTGGTGACCTCACTGTACATTTTTTACACTGGATCTGTGCCGAAAACATCGAATATGAATAAGTGCAGTTCGTGAAGAACAAGAAGTAATGAGGATAAGCAAACAACAGGAACTTTAAACGAATTGTGTTACTCGGAAGGACTCATTATTGTAGGATAACTTAAAGTTTAGCACGCCGCTGGCGCCGGCCACACGTCAGCTCAGAGAGCACTGGACAGTCATTAAAACAGTTACGCAACCACAGAACGTATCATTAACAAATAACAAAACTTAATTAAAACGTTTCAATTAAAAACTTTAACAAAATCACTCTTAATACTGCTGAATTTGTACGAATTAGGTAAATAATGTTCGACAACACAATGTACAACCACTACTCGTAATACAAATAGAAAAAAATATTATATTTCATCTTTATCACTTAGACATATTTCATGTTTGCCCTCGTCCACAGGTGACTTTGAAAAATAGGAGGTATTGTAAAACTTGTAGCATAGGTAGCTGTTATAAACGTAAAGAGGTTAGGTTAGATTAGACCGATGTAAAATAAAAAAAACACCAGGGGTAAAATATAGGTAGGTAAATTCGTTCGTTAAAAAAGAATCGCCCCTTCAATTCAAAGTCACCCGGTTTTATAAATAAAAAAACAATTGCATTAAAAAAGTTATATCTTCAAACTGCCATAAAACTAAAAATGTATGCAGTTGAATTGAATTTGATTAAGATTTTTTGGCACAATAATTTAACATCTCCCTCGACCCCGAGTGTTTGCTAGAACATTAATTTCATCAGACAGCGACTTATTTCATTACCTTAATTTAAATTTACAAATTATTACATGTGAACAAAACGGCCGGACAAATGAAACGGTAACATTAGTTAGCTAGGGGAGAAAAAGCAATAAAATTCTGTACTGTAAAACTATATGTATTCAAATATATAATGTAATTCGTTATAATTATATAAAATCCCTGTAACGATAATATTGTTATATGACGTGACACTAGTGTAGTACCTACGGTGTCTGAGATTCAGCTGCAGAGTTACTGTGATTATGTAATTTACAGTCGTTATATAAAATAGAGTCGTAAATAGTGTTCAGTCTTGTCGGTAGAGGCGCGGGCGCGCGGGCCCGCCCTCGCTGCTTCAACGGATACTCCCCGGCACGACCGGGATCTACGTGACGGGCAACAGGGATGCTTCCAGGATACTGTCGCGTATCAGCGGTAAGGTACACAAACAAACTGTATATACACGAGTCTATCTAATCACGTGGTAAATCTAATTATGAAATCATCGGTATACAATTATCTAAAGCCAGGTAGGACCGAGTCTCGTTTAATTCTAACTTCATTATTACATATTCACTAAAATCTTGAAAAGCTCCTTTTGATTTGAACATTGAGTGCAGATACTTTTATTTGTCTAACCTGGCGCGCACCGTCGATGCGTGCGCCGGCGGCGCCGCGGCGCAGCGCGGCCAGGGCGTCGGCGGCGGTAGGGACAGTAACGCGGCGGACTTACACCGCACCTAGCCCCGGCCGCCGACTAGTGCGCGCAACCCGACTGCGCCCGCGCGCCGCCGCCGTTCACTGTAATCACTTCACTAATACTACAACAATTACAAATACACTACTATTTACCATTTTAGACACCGAATGTCTCCTTGTTAATGGCTAATTTTAATTTATATCCCATTAATTTATCAATTAATATTTACATTTAAAATTGATTTATCCTCGAATATAACTATCATTATTCATTACGAAATATTTTACAA
The DNA here is from genome assembly GCA_932294345.1 of Pandemis cinnamomeana. Classification (NCBI taxonomy): domain Eukaryota; kingdom Metazoa; phylum Arthropoda; class Insecta; order Lepidoptera; family Tortricidae; genus Pandemis; species Pandemis cinnamomeana. The sequence continues at coordinate 4,416,923 of OW028715.1, read as the reverse complement.
ACTTTGGTGAATCGCAGAACTAAGTGAAGTCGCCACGTGTAACACGATATCTACAGGGCTCGTCTAGAGGGCAAGAGAGAGCGGTCGAAATAAATACAAAAGGTAACGCAGAGAACGCTCGCCGCAAGCAACGGCGTGGACAACGCAAGGCGAGTCGCCAACGTAAACGGAATGTCGGAACGGAATGTCAACAATCAGAGCTCTACGGCCGCAGACGACTAACGATAACAATCACAACACCTTTCATACTTATTGCACTCCTTCGGAATAATAAATTATCGCCTATCACTTATACGCGATATCATATACATTTACAATATTAACACATCTTTAAATATAAATTTAACTAATTTCAAAGTGGACGTCGCTCGCCGCGAGCTCGAGATCGGGAGCGTCCGCGGCCGCCGCCGCGAACAATGAACGTACTGTTTTAAAAGCTACATAAAATGTTTATTTAGAGTTTGGAAGTCCACACGTCGGAAATGAGATAGCTGCAACAAAACACGTCACAACTTTTAAAACAGTCGTGGTCGGGCCCTGCGCCTCGGCGGCGGGCGGGCGCGCTAGTCCTGCCCGTTGTGGTGCAGCAGCGCGCGGTGCGCGTCCGGCGGGTGCGCCTGCAGCGGCGGCGGCGCGCGGTAGGCCTCGCCCTCCTCGTCCGCGGAGTTCTCCTTGGAACGGTCGCTCTTGCAATCCTCCTCTTTAGCCCCCTGCGCCAACGAGTCCAGCGCCATGGGCATGGCCTGGTACAGTTCGCGCGCCTTGTCGCCCGGCGGCAGCAGGTGCAGCATGTTGAGAGGCATCGGGAAGCCGGGCGGGAACTCGGGGTAGAAGCCCTGCGTGAACGGGTTGAACATGGGGCTGGAGGCGATGTCGGGCTCGGAGCTGGCGGGCCGCTGCGACGCGTGCTCGTCCTTGTCGTGCTTGCCGGGGGGGTGGTTGTTGTTGTTGTTGCCGGAGTGCATGCCGAGCGCGTCCAGCGGGCCGCCGATGCAGTCCTTGCGCAGCTGCTCCAGCTTGAGGCTCTTCCCGTACTTGCCTCGCACGTACATCAGCAGCGAGTTGTACGGGATGCCGAAGATGCGCGACGCTTGGCTGGTCGTCATCTTCTTGTTCCACACGTGTTGGAGCGCCTCGGTGAGCTCCGCGTTGGTCCACGAGCGGGGCGGGCCGCCGCGGGGCGCGCTGTGCTGCCCCTTCGGTCGCCCTGCCGAACGATACAAAATAAATAACGGGTTCGTGTTTGTGGAACAAAACGTTTCAATAATTACATCGGTAAGTTTGGGGCGAGTTGCCGGCTGCAGCGCACGACACATGCCGTGTGCCGGGCCGCATTACCCGAATGCACCGACTAGCGACTGCGACTATCTAATAACCGTGTTTTGGCGGAGCCATAACTCGGAGCCGCGACACACGGCAATGAGCGGTTGGCGACACGGCGGATTCGTCATTAATTCGCCGCGGCACGCGACTATTAGCCGGCTTCGTAAAAGAACGGCGGGCATGCATGTGCGGCGATGTCGCGCGTAACTTTATGCTTTTATAATTCCCGCGGAGCACGTTAACTCGATTCCGATCAGATAATGCGAGGGACTCGGATTACAACCGGAATGATATTTTTATTATGGAAATTAGTTTTCTTTTAATAGAGGCCGGGGGTCACGCGATCGGGCTGAATTAAACATGTCTTCGATTTAAACGGGTTGCGTCGTTTGTGCAGACGTGCATGAGTATGGAGCGCGATGGGCGGCGAGATCGATCGCTATTGTTGGGAGGAGAGCATTCAGGCATACGCTGCAGTCCGCGATACGCTATCAGATCGTCTTAATAAACATTGGCTGGGAGACAAAGCCGTTTAGCGTGTAGCCGTGTGTGCCGACGAACTTCGTCACCATTATTGCAGCGCGCTTTGTTCGGCGCGGCGGGCCTTTGACGGAGTAATCTCGCTCGATGTTACCGAAGATTTAGCAGATTTCAATTTATTTCAACGCTGACTTTAATAGAAAATGGTAGCCATATAGTAGGTACGTAAAGTCAACATTCGGGTAGCAAGTTAGTGGATACATTTTCACACTAGATTAGATTTTCGTTTTGCTTCGTCAAGCATTGCTAAGTCTCATCTAAAGTACCTACCTACTGTTCTTTCGAAATCGTTTCTGAACAAAATGTGGGAATGTACCTCTTTTAGATTTATACCAAATGTCTGTAACTTAAAGCCACGTCAGAGTCAGTTTTTTAATTATCATTAATAATACTCAGCGCAAGTTTTACTTAGGACATATAGACCGATCGCTCAAATGAGTCCTCGCTCGCGCGGCACAGGGGTGCGGGATAGGACGACGGCGGGGAGCTCTCTCGGTGCGGGCGGGTAGTGCGCCTGCCGCCCGCACCTCTTTCGGCCCCCGCGGTCGTCCCACCCCGCGCCCCTGCACCGCGCGGGCGACGACTCATTTAAGCGGTCGGCCTCTAGATATTAACCGATATTCCGGCCTTCTCCCGATTGCCACCGGGGCAAATTAACCATTCATTATCCTACAGGCAAATCATTCATAGTATTTAAACAGACCTTTGGGTCCGTCTTGCTGTCCCACTCAGTCTTATGAGTTCGATACTTGAATCGGCCGAAAGTACTTGAAACCCGAATGTTGTTCTAGTAGCTTATGGACTGAAGAGCTAATGGCCACGTTTAGCATGATCGTGGGCGTATAGATGGAAAAGGGAATCAAAAATAGTGATGGGTTGCTAGCCCGCACCTATAACATGATTCTTAAGATTTTTGCCGATTCCGTCTATGGGCTTTTAACTTCTGCGCGTGAAGAGAAACAGCTGTATGCCTAGCACGAAAGCATACGAAAGTCGCGTCGCGCGCGAGATAGTTTACCCATCTCTTTCTAAATCGAAAAGTAAGAAAAAGACGGGCAATCTGACTCGCGCGCGACGCGACTTTTGTACGCTTTCGTGCTAGACGTAACGAGGTGAGACGGAGTGAACGTTGGTACTTGTTGGGAACTTACATTTCTTTTTGACGTTGGTAAAGAGCTGCGCGTCGAGTGGCGGCGCTCGGTGCTCCACGTCCATCAGGGGGTACATCTTGTCCATTCCTGGCGGGAACAGGCCCAGGGGAGAATCAATGCCAAACACTGGAACAAACAGACATTGGTTAGTAAAAACAGGTAGCTACAGACTTAAATTGAGAACAAAAGACGGTAACCTCTAAAAACATTTAAATAACACAAAGATTGCTTTTGTTCCCATAAATATCTCATATTATTATAAGAAGAAGTTGCTACTAATAATAAAGGAGGAGGTTCGCAATTCGTCGAAATCCTTTTTATTTTTATTTAACTGATGCTTTTACTTGAAAACATGTAATAATATAATAAAACAAACGAAGTCATTATTTAGGTATTCAAGGACATAAAGTAATGAATGAATTAACTATTCTGCTCATAAGTTATCTAAACTGCAAAATATCACATTTTAATTGCAAATAACCTGATATAGACCGATACATTCATGCGAAGGCATGCAAGTGAAAGGCGCGCTTGGTCCCGCTACTCGACGACAGATGGCGCCACAGGTCTCATTCACGCTCGCTTTTATGCGCTACTCGTTTATAATCAGATTTATTGCCCTGCGAGATACGTTCGATTGACATTAACTTCGTTCTTTAATAACTGATTTTAAGGCATAATCATCCAAGAGATGAAGATATTAAATCCCAATTAAGTGTACTTGAGTTTGTGTATCAACGGATACTGTCAATAAAACTCATCAACAAAAACTACCACGAGACTTTGCCATAATAAAATATACCGGATTATTACATAAATATGTAATATTAACGTGTGTAATCCGGTAATTTATATTACATTATTTACTATATCTCATTAAATTATTTACTATATCGTACTTGCAATGTAAGACTAAAAATTTAACGGCTCAGCTGTCGATTTTAAGTCTGGAACGGTCCAACTAGTTTCGGTATTTCCGGAAGATTTTTAGGTTGAGAGCGCTTAAGACGGAAGACGGACTTGCAATCGTGAGTCGAGCTTTTTAACTTTTAGTTAGGTATTAATATTAAAAATGTCTCACGAGAGCTTAAATAATACTAATGTTAATCTTTAGTAAGTAATCAAAAAAAACTAACATTCACATTTTCTTTGTACATTCTTCTAAACATTGCTCTGTCCGGAATAACTATTAACTAACCTAGGTATTTAGCTTTCTAGTATTCATAGCTCTTGCAACAAATAAGCAAATGTATGTATAAAAAACCCATGAACTGAAGGTTTTGCTTAACATTCATTAGCTTATCTTGATAAAGCTTTCTTACCAGAGTATTTTTTAAATTTGTCTATAAAATGTCATTGAGTACCACAGATTAAAGAATTATATATTTTTAATTGAGACGTTTTTGCTACAATACCTACTGTAGCGTGTAGAAATGTTAATGACTAAGTATTAATAAGGAAGTCCTACTAAGTGCTAAGAAGTAAAAGATTAATTAACTCCGACTATTGTAACAAATATTACTAACTCGCAGCTCGTTCGGCCCGTTCTTGGCGACAGTTTCTCAGACATATTAATTATTAACAGCCCTAATTACCTCTATATATTTAAAAATATCAATTATGTATTACTAACGTAATCAGTTCGACGTTATTGCACGTAATTAGTTGAAATATTTTATTGGTGACGCGGAACCTATTCCGCGACATACGATTGAGCAAAAATTACGTACTTTGGAGAATATTACATAAACAAGCTTTATAAAATAAAGGTAGCATCGACGCCACTATCATTTCAACATCGATATATCCAATATGCATTTCTTATTAAAACGTCAAAAGCGAGAGGCAAACGCTTTATCCACCTTTATTACTTCAGCATTGAAAACACACTTATAGTTTTTATAGCTGTTCTATTACTGTTACAAACCCCGCCTAATATTCATATTCCGTTCCATATGCCATTCTCCAATCCAAATAGCAAGGTAATTGAGAAACGTAACATTACTAGTATAGATACCGAGTCTGCAAGATGTAAATAAGGCGAGGTGTCCCGGCCGAATGCGCCCGAATCGATAACAACTCCGACTTGCTTTATTACGACTGTACTATCGAGCTTTGTAGAATAACAGGTATGCTTGTCTATGTTCTCTGTGGCTTTTTATTATCCGCGCAACATTTGCGTAGAACGGAGATGAAATTAAAAAGTTAGGGTTCGATTTTTGGATATTTGGAACTGTGAAGTAAGTCGCCTCGATGCGTGGGTTTAGCTTTTATTTTTTTTGAACTTTGTTGTTGACAGTTACAAACGTTTGCAACGGAAACTAATGAAGCAATATTTAAGACATCTTTGTCGATTCGTGATCTTCTCGTATCTGCAATAGTTTTTAAACTTAAATAATATAGTCTTTTGCACGAAAATCCAATGTAAGCACAGAGGAGTTGAAATCATATTACTTGTTCCTAATTGTAGATGTCTAAATTGTGAATGAACAGATATAAATTTATGCTTGTTGACAAAATGAGCCTTTTCTATCTATATTTAAATACTGGTAATTTCGCCACTTTCCCATACTTTTCTAATGGATTCTTAGGAAAAAGAAATGAAACTAGAAATTTCAATTCGCCGTCGGAAGCCGCCACGCGACGCTACGCCGCTGTCTTCGTGGACTTATTCTTTAATACACCCACCGGAATTTTGTGTGCATTTGCTTTTTATAACTGATTAAGTTATGATAGAGTCGCTTCGGCGAAATTAATTTTCCATCGTGACCAAAAGTCATTTTAATTTGCTTTGCCTGGTGAAAGAATCTTGCGCTAGCTTCTTAATAGGCTTTCGAAGATCGATATCGTAATAAAATTGTATTTAAAACTGTACAGCACGTGTAGCACAAGTAGAGGACTAAACAGAGTCGCTATAAAAAATATTCAGGAGTTTTTACATACATAAATAACGTCTTTATCCCTTACGGGGTAGACAGAGCCTAGGGTAACAATACCCAAGGCCACGTTTAGCATAGGGAATTAAAATAGTGATGGGTTGCTAGCCGCATCGCCTATAACATGATTCCTAAGATTTTCGCTAATTCCCTCGTTGGTCTTTAACTATCTGCGCGGGAACAGAAGCAACTGGTATATTCTGTTTTTTCTTTACTCCCAGACCAGTATGGAAGCTATTATTAGTATTTTTTTAAAGAGATCGAAAAGACAAAAGGACATACGGCATGTCTTGTCACTTGTTTTGTTGTGTCACTTAGTGACAGGCGACGATCGTAACGCAGGCACTTTGTTAACTTTACCCCAATCCATGTATACGATAAGATATCGCTTGATTCTCTCTCGAACAGGTCTTACGTCACTAGCACATCCTACTGCTTTATAACTGAAAAGCTTTTGTTTCTGTTAAACATACAGCCCGTGACCTCTTAGAATGTTATTTTGCGGATACCATGGGTCGATTAAAATATCCAACCCATAAGAACGAGTGAGACAGCAAGACAGGCCCAAATCGACGGGCAAGAACTAAAATCGCCTATCTTACAAATTTTAAGTATCGTAGTTTGAATTCTATTGAGAGAACCAATAGCTTCTATCTTGTATACAAGATGGGAGGTCTTTGTTCTTCCCCGTCGAAATGACATTCTAAGAGGTCGCGGACTGTGTAGGTTTCAAGTGATGGCTGAGAAACAGAAAATCGAATTTTATCTTCATTTCACCGACATCTTGAAGCCCAGAAGCGCAGTATCTGTATGGTACTAGGAGTACTTTAACTTTTAGTAACGTAATAAAAGCTGCTTTAATACAAATATCAAGAGTACGTATCATACGAGTTTGCGATCGTTAATACATTTATATATTTGAAACAGAATATTACAGTCGACTTCTCATAACTTACATCGCTAAGATTAAACCAAAGTCGAGTAAAGATTGTGATTGAAACATAGTGCAGCATGGACCAATTAAAGGCTACTGTGTTATGCTTAGTGCTCGCATCATGTACAGTTCTAATAGTACTATAAACTCAGTACCAATAAACGTTGCAATTGCAGCATCAAATACCAACCCGCTTCAGCGACACTTACCATTACACAGTTAATTGTATTTCTCACAAGCTGGAAAGCGGAGTTTTACGATATGTGGCTCCACACAGTAGTTAACGAGACCTGCCCTAGGATACCCAGCTTTATAGTTGAGCATGAATACCTAACGAACAGTTAATTCGTGTCACTCGTTAAAGCAATCGTTAGTCTGACCAATACTAGTTATTTGCATAATTACCGACAATCAATACCCCACATTCGCTGATGGAAATAGCTCAAACAAAAATAACAGGCGATCTCTATCGAGCTGGTTATTTCGTAATTTTGATACTGTGATTGCGATAGGATACTTAAGTTGGTTTGAGTTAAATATTTAGGGAGGTAAACGAAGCTTTGCCATTAGAATCGCCTATGCGCTATTAGCTTAAGGTATTTGAATTTGGAACCTCGGAAACTACGGAACATGTAATACTAGTGTTTAAGTGTGGGGAAGCACTGATCGGCATACAGAGTCCTGAAGAAGTCGACACTTTTTTAAACTTTGAACCAATTTCGGAAAAAAAAATATAATACTTGGACGGATGCTTCTTCTTCATCGTTTAAGACTCGTTGAGAAATTAAAATAGATAAGTATACTCTAAACTTACTGTAAAGTGATGCTTCTGCAAGCTCGGACCGTCGCCATGGTGTCAACGGTTGGTCTAAACAGAAATATTCGCTTTGTCTTTAATTTACTCGTTATACCGTGACTATGCACACCTACTAAGCATGGGAGTACATATGGGTAAAGGCTACTTGCACACGGAGTTTAAAGTCCGGGGTTTTAACGTTTTTTGCAAATCGATCGTTCACAATCATTAGTACGATTCTTGGACTATGAAAACGTTGTAACACGGACGTAACGCTTACGCAATGCAAAATAGAAGAAAACATGAACGGGCGACATGAAGATATCAGCCTCTCGAGCCTGACCAATCGATTTCATTATATCACACGATTTCCAGAACGGAGTAAACCTTGCGGTCAATTAGTCGTACCTACCTAGCGACTTGACGCTTTCTAATTCCACTCCAGCGAGCCCCTCACAACTGCTCGACCATAAACAATGATTTTCGAAACACTAAACGCAATACGTTCGGATTCGACACGACATTTTTTCCGAGTCTTACATTTTCTTGCGTTTTCGCAACGCGTCCGAAGCGACGCCCTAGCAGTAAGCACGGTCGGTAAACAAAAGCAGGAACTTATCAGACAACAAAGTTTGCGATCGATGCCGCCCCATATGCAACACGTCGAAATCGAAAGCGGCAACTTTGTTCCCAAGTTTGCAACCCTTTCGCGTGTGCACTTGTCGCTCACCCCGTCATTGAGGAAACTCGGGACGCACCCTCTCTCTCCCACGCGGGTCACGCACATGTGTTGTTGTGTCTCGCTCGTAACATGCGTAGCGTGTAACGGCGGGAGAGCCACAGGTCGGGACGCCGTGTGAAGCCACGTGTGCTCGGGCCCATTCACGCTTCCGGCACACGGCGCGAGTGGGAGTCGCCCGTTGTCTATGGTCAGGCCGCGCGTGCCGTTTATTTTGCAACGAGATTTACAACTATAACTGTAAATTAACTTTATCGAGCGGACCCGAATCTAGGTCGTATGGAATCAGCATTAATTATCGCTTTAATCTAAGACCGATGTCGACTACGTACAATAGATCACATGATAGATAGCGTCTCACGCCAAGGATAAGGTAATGATATCGAGACGAGAAACGCCATAACTGGCGTACCTCTCGGCTGTTAACTGGGTTAATCCATTGTTTTAGCGCACGCATAGTGCCCGGTCGATGTGGGGACCGATTAGTGGAAAGAAGTCTAGGCCGAGAGAAGATCCTTGCATTGTTTGCGCGATCGCGTGTCCAGTGTAAGTCCCCATTACATAAGCAATGTGGGGTGTAAATGGTAAATCGCAAACACCTACTCAATAATTAATAAGGCCGGTGCGCCTTGAACGATGCTCGGGCTGTTGGGGACATGCACTAACGTTTTGTGCGGCCTATGAGAGAATTAAAGCTCTGCGCAGATATTACGAGAACGCAGTCAAGAATAGCAGGGGGCGATACTTTAAATCACACCCGTGAAATACCACACGAACACGACACAACATAACTGCAAATCTAGTCTAATCTAGTACTCCGATCGTATTTCAAATTGCAACCTCACTCTTCCTCTTCAATCACTGTTAGGTATTTTAACAGGAGGTGGTTTCGAAAAGCACCCATCATTGAAATGGAGACCTCCACCGTTACCTTCATGAACAACATCTAAGAAGTTCCCTTACTTGTGAAGTTCACAGTAAGTAAATATCTACCTAAGTAAGTACCTACTTTCTGTAGAGCTTTTAGCTTTACTTCGCTGCTGCGTGCTATGGTCAAATTCAAATTTGCACTTTGTTTCAGCCAATGTGACTCAACAAATATGTGACTGTGGCATACAAAGCTTACATCTCATTATTTTCATTTAATGTTTAAAGCGCTCTTTATTCTAGCTATTAGCAGCAAACGCAGCTAAAAGACTTCAAGGGAATACAACTTCTTATGGAAAGCGACCAGTAATTTTTGCTCGTCAGTATAGTGTATGGTGCAGAAGGTCAGTAGCGTAGCGTGGGTCTCGGCCGCCCGGGGCGGATGAAAATTTTGCCGCCCCATTGCTTACGTACAGTCAAGTGTAATAATATGTATCTAGACAAAGTTTCAAAAATAAGTACCCTACGCTCTTACGCCAGCGTAATAAAATCGTGGGACATATTTTTGAGAAGTTCCTATCGATACTTATTTTTGCACTTGACCGTACTTCAAATATTATTATTGTTATTTATTCTGAAATTTTGCCGCCCCTTAAAAGTGCCGCCCGGGGCGGGCCGCCCCCCTCGCCCCCACTACGCTACGCCACTGCAGAAGGTAGACAGGTTGACACATGCGTTGTTTTTGTTTTCCTCGCACGCTCCTGGCGCGGTGAGGTGGCGATAACAGAGCGGCGCAGCGGGAAGCAAAGGATTTCCTCAAGCCGTGACACACGCATCTGAGCTGGCCAGGCTCCGCAAAACTCTGCATAAAAACCATTCCCGTGACTAACAATGACGTGTGACTCATAATTGCCAACAATCGTAATTGCACTCGTAATGACACTACACCGTTTCCGAATTAGCGTCCACGTTTGATAGTAACAAGAACACATTAGCTGAATCACACACGCCTGGGAGAATTCCACACAAATACTAAATTACGACCACTAACGTGTTAATTTCGTAAGCTCGCAACCAATTTGGGCATTAACTATTGAAATGTATTTTCGTTAACTTCCCATGTTACATCGTGTGAAGCGGCCGAGGCGCTTTCTATTGTTCCGCGCGCAATGAGAGCCGATCTCATTGTCTATGCCCAAATAGTGAAGCGCTTTAATCACTCGATTCAGCTGGACCGTTTTTCGATGCTCGATTTATTGGGCACATGACATTCACGCGCCGAACGCGAACTTCATTGTTATTTAGAAATCGGAGCGGGCGCCTAATTAATTTTGTTATTAAATTTATTATCTGGTAATAACGCGTCGGCAGCATGCAGAAGTGAACTGTAAAATTGGTTTTGTTTGTATTCGTGGTAAGCTGCTTGCCCATTTGTAGTAATAAAGAACGGAGCGGTGGATAGGTATGTGCTCTGCGGTTTTATTGATCGTATCGGTAATTCCGCGCTTCCGTTGCGTATGTAATGTAATCTATCATGTGAAAGAGCCAAAACGATTGCGGTTGTTCGCGAGAATCGATTTAAAGCGGATAAAGCTGTATGAATAAAAAAATCGATTGGATCGGTACACTTCAGTGTTAGCAACTTTCACTGTGCATGAACCGTAAATAATACAAAAATTAGTGTCCAACAAAAACTAGGTTTTGTCAATATTAAAAAGTAACTGGTTTCGTTTACTTTTGCTTGTTTATTTTGGTGAACACGTAACCGAATGTAGACAGATAATGGTTTCTTATTCGCGGCATAATTAGGCTGCCGGTGGCTTAATTTAATTCATGCAAGTAAACAAAACGGAGAGTGACATGAATGGTCTATTCTCATATCCAATTATAAGTCCGTACAATCGAATATGCAATCGAATACAAAAGAGTAAATTGTCTACGGGCGTCTATTTATCACGGAGCGTATCGAGGTATTGATATAGAAAAAGGTTAGATTGATTCCGGCCAAATTGCTGTTTACGTGTGTGGTGCGCCGCAGTGATTTGTTCCTGCTCCGCTACATTACTCATGTGCCTGACTCACTGCGGGCGCCCTGCCAGTTAATAACATACAATTGTAATTGGTAATGAAATTACTGAGAACTTAATGCTCGAATTTCCTAGTATTTTTTGGTTTAATGACTCTACATCACAATAACATTGATGGCTCGCGTATGAGTACCTGCCTATACACTCAGCCTCCCAACAGTCATAAGCCACGAGTGTTGTTGCGTGTAAAAAACTTACTGTCGAATTGAACGCGTTCCTTATTCAAAACTCGGTTGCCAGTTACATGGGCAGTGATTGACGGCGGCTAATCGCGATACCAACATGCAAAATGAAATATTTAATTAACATGTATCTAATCTGTGTTGTGTTGCGCACTGGAAGTCTTGCCACGAAATTGTGGTTTCCCTCGGTTTGTGAACTTTATAATCGCGGGATCAGTAATCCGATTTCGTTTCCTCGCCGACCTCTGCTCTGTGGCTGTAAAAAATCAAGTCCACTTTCGGACGCTCGTCCCCCTTTGTATCGTTTTTCGTTACATTAAGTAGGTTGCGAAGTTCAGGAGCGGGAAAAGTTTTTTATAAAGGTATTTTCCTTGATTTCGGTGGAATAACATTTATCCGTGGTAAAGGATCCTTTTTAAGCGTCAATAAATCTCCGAATGGAGTGGTGGTGGTAAATTTGGGCGAGTTAAAGAGTAGGTGTGAACGGTTCGGGAGTGCGGCGTTTTTGCCGCTGCGCCGCGCTGCAGCGATGCACAAAGCGCGACGTGTCCGTCAATTTCATGTGTCGACCGCGCTTTTTGGTCGCTCAGCACTGGATTTTAATTGCTTTCTAAAGTCCATTCGTCACTCAATTCCCATGACCGTCTCTGTGAAATCGACTAGCACACGTAGATGCATGACATGTAGTTTTTTCGTGGGGTTTTTTGTGTTTATCGAGAGAGAGATCTGGCGTATGCGCCGGTCATTGTGCCGGTGAGAGGCCGCGTTTCCGAACACACTCGTGATCTTATTTCGATTCTCATTCACAGAACACTCATTCAAAATTTGAATTTTACGGGCGGAATCAATTACAGACGTGTGACGAATAGGTATTGGGTATCGCTACCGGGAGAAGTCCTCCGAGAGGGGCTGTGTGAGGCACGGCGTGTAATAACGGCGAGTGCGGGCACAGCGGGCAGAGCCCCGCGCATGCGCATCAATCTTGCTCGGGATTGTTCGTCGGCACCTCTTTATCGTTAACAAAAAATCGGGCAGTGCTTTTTCTCATGGGCACCGCGGACAATGGCGGGGCGCGCATATCACTTGTTATTAAATTCGTATAAGATTAAACCTAATATATGATTCGAGTTCCGGTTGCGTGTTGGATAACAGTTTTTTTTGGATCTGGTTAAAAATGGAACGGTACTGGTGATTTGGATCGCACAAATACAACACGCTCTTAGAATGAGATACCGATCTGATTTTCACATCGTTTTTAACATAAATGCACAAACTTCTTCTGATTGCAAGAACTTTTACCTTTACCTTTGTCCAAAAATAAACTGCACACTAGGGTTGGCGCTGTGGCATTCGGCACTCCCTTTAGACGAAAATATGTTATAGTTCAAGCAGAAATTAAGGCGCAGTATTCCATTAAAATAGCTTTCAATAAGCGATTATTGATAACCAGGCGTCGTCGTAAACCGTATAAAATATGGCGCGGACGTTAAGCGTCGGCGCGGGGTCTTCCAATTAACCGAGTGTATTTGTCAGTGGGGCTGACTAACGACATACTATTCACTAATCTGTGCACTCCTTTTTAGTTTGCAGCCCTGACTGCGAATGCGTAATGAGACTTTGAATCAATCAAGTCTTACCAGGCTATAAAACATGTTCTGATGTTTTCGCAATTATTGTAGGAGTAGCACACATTGTAAATCTCCAATAAAAAAAAAACTCATTGCAAAGACAGACCGCGCACTCCTACACACGTTTGCAAATATTTGTAAATATTTTTAGACACATGCCTGAGACTGGCAATGCTTGTGGCTTGCGCCCTTTGATGTAGCCTCGCCAAAAAACCGACACCATGATGGAAAATAAGTGAAAATGCTCCCACACAGTATTTGTCAAACTTTGTATACATTTCCAAATCGGTCTAAAGTTAGGTTAAAGCTACGTTATAGGGTACTGAGACCAATTCAAAAGTAACAGAATTCCGCACCGGCAAATTGAGGCCGGTTTAAACAACGCCTTTCCTCGTGCGCTTGGGTGTCAGCTACACTAACGAGCAAAAATAACTGATCGCTTTTCATACAACTATGTAAGGAAAGTGACCCGTTACTTTATATATGTATATAGTTATATGTAGTTAGCTTCGGTAAGTTTGCACTTGTGTGCTGACGCATACGTAGGCAGAGCCCGAGGCCGAACTTCGCTTGTTACTTTTTTATACAAGGAAGGCGAGCGAGCAAGTGGGTCTGTGAGCCCTTTGCAGGTCTAGTGATGTTTTACTTTGGTTGTAGAAAGTTTAAAGTTTATTGACACCCTAAGCTTTATTCCGAAACAGCATCCAACCGACTGCAGAAGTTTCGTTTGACGGTTGGAATAAGACAAAAACATGCTTCATAATTTGACTGATTTACGTAACTTTTGGAAATCCATTTTGAAATTGCGATTCCCGCAATTCGGTTACGAAATTCTGCGAAATATTATCTAGCCGTAACCTTATAATTTTATGGTTATAATACGTAACAAACAATGTTTTAGTATGCATTATTATTACATCCTACACCCTAAATTCTACATTGTCGAATGTCCCATAAATTGTTAAAATAACAGCCTTGTAAGATGATGCTATTTTAAAAGCATTTTTAGTATAAAAGAGGAGCTAAACTTAAAAAAAATAATGCATTTTTAGGATGTTATAGTACGATTAGTACGGATGCCAACATGACCCTATTATAGGTATTAGGTTCCATCCGTCCGTCTGTTACGAGATTGTAATAGTAGATAACTACTTGAATTATGCATAGACTTTTCTATACTAACCATACCATAAGCCATAACGGCTTTGATTTAAATGTCTAGATAGAGAGTTGCGGTACGACTGCGATAAGATTTTGCTAAAAAGTTCATTTTTACTACAAGTTTTTTGTGCTAACTGTATTTTTTGTTGACTGTACTTGCATTGTCATCATTGTTACATGGGAGTACCAAATTTCAGGGGAATCTGACTCCTAAAACTAGATCAAATTTGATTTACAAGATTAGATCCAAACCAACAATAAACTGGAGCTTACCATGACGTCGTAATGCGATTCAATTCCGACTCACTTCAGGTTTTAGTTGTCATTTTTAGTATGGATCTGACAGCGAGCGAACCTAAACTGAATCGGAGTTGAATTGCATTAAGACCTCCAGAACGATAAAAAAAGGTTTTAAAAAAAATTATGTGGCAACTTTAGCGGAGCGGTTCATAAACAAATGGATAAATACGGAATTATTAGTTTCGTTATGTCCGCCTGACTGTCTGTGTGTATTTCTCTACGGAAACTGTGAAGACTATGGTTATGAAGTTAGAGATAGACAATACGGAAAAAGAGGGTGCTAGAATAGTACCCTTGCAGCCAATTAAATGATTAGTTTAATCTCAAAACATATTTTTATAGAGCTGATTGCCTACAGGCAGTATACTTACCGCAACAAATCGTAAACATAATCATTCGTTTACAAGATAAGCTGTGAAAGGCAATACATATCCATCCATTTTTGCATATCTACCGAATTGCTATTAAAATATCCCCGGCACGTTGTTTATCGCGTCGATAGTGTGTCTTTTTTATATTGGACTGGTTAGACAGGAAAGCCAATAGTGACAAAGTAAAGGTGTCTACTCTGTAATCGTCAAGTAAGTAATGTCAATTTCGATTCATTGCACTCATATTCATACGCCATTAATAATTATTACGACTTTACTAGTAAGACGGCATTTACTAGTAAGCAGACTTTAGATAATGTATCATGTATGTGTGATGTGTTTCGCTCTCGACTTTCTTTAAATTAATTTACCTGCACTGCTTACTTTGGTTTTTATCAATAAAAACGCACATCAACCATTTTGTTTAAGCTCTAAGGTGACCACATTTTTTTAAAGAAGCGGACTTGTGCGCGTTTTGCTCAAAGTTGTAGATGGCGCTTTTGCTTAAAAAACTCACATTCTGAATGTCAACAAAAAATTACGATGACGATGGACAGTAAGGAAATCAAATTAAAAACAAAAATATCTTCGTCATAAGTGAATAAAACGTGTAGAAAACCCGGATCAGATTAATTGTAAAGCTCGAACAGATGTTTAAAAGGTCGCACTCTCTTGATGATTATATACATTTACCTATTAAACTTAGCTGAAAATGACAACTGCACAATCTTCGTACAAGTGGCCTGCTTCATTATATCAATTGATATACTTATTCCTAGTAACATTAAACTTCTCATTTCAAAATGATGATTGCTAAAAACGGGTCAAGATAGTAAAGATGACCGGTACTACCTAGTATCTAAACCGTATTGGATATCTCTGCACTAGTAAACCTACATATTTCATATGTGCTAGTATTTAATTATGTAAACTACTCAATTACCAAGTAGATAACTATTAAGAATCATGCCTGCACCCGTGTAATCAACCTAGACAAGGTTGTAAATTATTTTTACCAAGGAAATTTAAGTGGTGAGTTAGTTGATATGTTTCGTCGAGTTATTTGATCAGTTTTAATAAGCAATAAATATTTATCGTTTTATTATGGGAATAGAGAGCATGTACTCGTTTGGCGCGACCACCCAGTTTCAGTTCTATAAGGCTGCGTTTTATTAGACAATTCAGCGCTCAGAGACGGTAATTAGAAATAAGTTTCATATTTAATTTACGACAGTTATCCTTTAATTTTAAACTAGCTGTTGCCCGCGACTTCGTCTGCGGAGAATTCGCTTATTGCTAAGAACTCCCTTATCGCTATCCCGCGGGAACTATGTTGTTTCCGGAATAAAACTGTCTTATATCCTTCTCCGGGACTGACACTATTTGTATACCAAATTTCAACTAATTCGGTTCAGCGGGTAATAAGTATGAATAGGTAACAGACAGAGAGACAGACTAAGTTACTTTTTCATTTATAACATTAGTGAGGATTATTAAAATAGTTTTTGAAGTTATGTTACCGGCCTGCTTATATTTTGCAGTTACATGTTCATAAAGTTTACTTTTTCTTATTCTACCTAGTAAAAAAGAAAAAAATAATACACATACATACTAGTCAAGCCGCAGTAGTACTTATAGGCACCTTAGTTTAAAATTTGCGAATCACCCCTTTTAATTATCACCCATAACAAACTGATATGCATATCGCTTAATCAGTACGAATGCGTGCATTTTGTTTGTCAAAGCTAGCTCACGATGTGGCAACACCGCTCTCACCTTTCACGACCGAGTCACCTGCTAGATAAATCACCTGCAGCGGATAGAAATGTTCACATAAATTATTGTGGCACTATATAACGCATATCATTATACGATACGCCCACCAGGTTTCTAGAGTACAGCGGGCTTTATGCGAAATCTCCGTCTTAGTACAGGACCACTTTGTTCCAGTTTTCAATTTAACGCACTGGTAACACTTCAAAAAAGTAAGACCCAAATTACAATTCACAACCTTCTTTAATACGAAAAAACACTGGCCATTTATCACAACGCCGCGCGAGCAAATACCCATAAAAGAAACTAATGGGATTCCAATTATGAAATTACCCATCATATAGGTACACGTGTCGTGTGGAGTCGTCACAAAAACAGTGGGGCCAACACAATAGCTGATTAGAATGATAATTAACGCTTGTCTGTCCCACTGATCTGTATACGTGGATTGCTGGGTCTGTCGACAGTTGGGTGGGCGGGAAAGAGATACTATAAATATAGGTGTAATTAGGGTAGCTTTTTGTATCAATTGAATTGTTTGCTGTCGATAAATGCAGCAAGCAATAGAGGATTCATTAAATTACAGGCCAAGTTTTTATTAAGTATAAAGGCTTATAGGCGTTATTATCATCTTATTATTTTAAGTAATGTGTTTGCTTTATTAAGATGGTTTTCGACCAGCGTCTGTAAAGAGTTAAAGAAATAACAAGTCATATTGATATGCTAATGTATAATCATGCCAGTGTGGGATTTTTATCTAGGGAATATCAGTAGTTAACAATAGATTGATAACTTGCCTTTATAGATGCATGTGCATCGAGGCATCTGTGCGATAATTAACGGCGACTAAACATTTCTGAGAATGCAACGAGATGTGTTAATGATATATTAACAATGCATTGAAATAATAATCAATTATAATAAAAAGTTGTTAATGCAGGACTGCAGCAGTTATACTTGTAGTAACAAAAATAAAGACGTGATCTTTTTACATCACATTTATTCATGGCTGTGTCAGAAAAATCTCAACCTTTAATTTTTGAAGAATCTCTTGATTCGAGACGTTGAAACGCACGCAGACGTCAAATGAGAGACGCATGGCGATAGAGAGTCCTCTGTCACTCGTAAGGAGCTTGGACCCCCTTTTACCTAACTCAAGCTTAATAGATAGGTACCCCAGTTAGCGTGTAAGGGAACAAGTCTCTAATCTAATAGGTATAAGATTCTTATAGAGACAGTTTTAAGTTGTTATTCGTTTGTATAAGTCATTGTTTACTCTAAAAAATCTGTTGTGTGCATTTATTTGACTATTAAAAGATGCAACATAAGCATAAGTAGGTACCTTTATTACTACTACTAAATAGTCAACTTAATAAATAATTAACCGTTCTGCATAGATTAATAACGAGTTAATTTATTGCTAAGTCACTCAGTACTTTTAATTGCTCGCTATGATTTTTTGTCTCATTGTATGACGCAGATTATCATTTCTTAGTAATCGGCAAATTTACGCTTTTTAATGCAGCAGTGTCCTCGCTACCGTAGACGGTTTTTTTCAAAGAAAGTACCTATGCAATTATTGTTTCTCATGATCCATTGCGAGGTGTTAATGTTCGCTAGTAGGTCAAGTCGATTCAATGTAAATGCGCGAGCGCCGACTGTCATCCTCGCGGTGCGCACGCGACGCGCGCTTTGCGGACAATCCTGGCATAATGAGCGCAGAGGGAGCCACTGTTTCATCTAAGTATATATTATACAATATACAAGATTAAGAAGAAATAAACATTGTAGACTGTTTTAAATGAAACATTTAATGCTTTTTTTTTAAATTATTGGGTGTCTTTTGTAGAACTAGAACTATAATGCCGATTACTGAACTTGCTTCTTATTAGAATCCTGTAAGGAATGGCGCTTAAAAATAAGGTTTTTTGTTCAATTAATTCCTAGATATCTTCATAGATTTTTTGTGTATAGTGAATAGTGACGCTTGGAAGACTGAATCGGAGTGACCGTTTTTTTTTAGCGAAACGAAATACTTATAATAGCTGTGGAATTACTTAGTTTTTCTCGACATGAAATTTCAGTTTAATTCTAATTATCGTGAAAAGAATACTTCAGGTGGTAGCAGATCGATGTAGATCTTAAAAGTAATTGTGAAGTAATATCCAAGTACACAGATGACGCATTGTTATTCTATTGATCATAGCGTGTGCGCAGGGTTTCTAGCGCTTCGTGCCAATGTCGTCGCCTGTATAGTTCAACTTTTTTTATAGATCCCTGAAGGTCATGTACCCAATGGTCTGAGACCTCGCGTGTCTAAACATAGGTTTAAGCAAACAATAGAGGACATGGATTTATCGTTTTAATACTAATAACTATCCTCCACTATTATTGAAAAACATTCAACTGTTATAGTATATTTTTCTTTATTTGACTAGGCGAGGTTAATGATTTCAAATTCCATTAACTTTACACATAACTTTTTACTATAAACGCCACACACGAAACCCAAATTAATAATTAAACTCTTTAATACAACGCACAAACGGCATAATACCTTTAAAGCAGTGATATTGATCGCACGCTAATTTTTTATAGCACGGTTACGATTTAATCATTAAGATGACTATTTACATGCCTGGAAATAAAACAATACAAGGCAATCAGAAGAGTAAAAGACTGTTCAAATTTGGAATTACTTGACAACTCCGAGTGGGCACAATCAGGAAGGCATCCTGCAACTGATTGCAGTGCTGCCAACCCCTTATTACATTTACGCGCCACCATTAACCGTAATCAAGCTCTCATCACACACGAAGATGAAGGAAACAATAAAATGGAGTCTTATTAAAATAAACCTCAACCACAGCGTTCGAAAATATAAAGTTTTTCCGTAAAAGTGTATATCTGATTGGATTTTACTCTAATTTAAGATAAATACTGTGATTGTTTTTTTTTATTCGAGCTTAGGTCTAGTTGGAACTCCCATCTTATTGTTTTTTTAATGGAACGACACATGAAACGTCATCTGCGCATGACGACTGCCATTGTTAATTTGTTTAAGCGGGAAACAGTAAAGACGGAAAATTAGTTATGAAAAATAAGTTGCGCACACTATACAAGAAGTTGTGTCAATTAAAAACCTTTGTTAAATATTTGAACTGGATGCCGAAATAAAAATGACAACATTGAGCACTAAAAATTCCATTCGCCCTCTTTAATATTTTTCTTAAATATTATGTTTTAAAAAAATAAAAAAGCATACAGGCTGTTTATATAAAACCAGACCGGCGATTAAAATAAAAACGAAACGAATTCGAAATTTGATTTTAAAATGAAATGACAAGTGCGGAAACGTTCAGAAACTCCCCCTCGCGTTGTTCCCCACGCAGCGAGTGCGTGCAACCCTTCATTACAACCTACGACTATTATGGCGCAATCAAGCACTCGGCACATACGCGAAACTGAGGAAACAATAAAACAAAATTGACGTATAAAACCACTCCTTGAACTAATTCCAACCTGGGGTTTTAGACCTGTCGTATAAAATACATTACGGACGTGATTTGTGAACGTTCCTATTAAGTTTTGTTGTTAAAGTCTCTTTTTTAGTTTTTAACAACTTTTATATATTTTGCGTCGGCATTCGTTGTCCTGTTTTTGTTTAAACATCATTAATGCATTTTGTTAAAGGTACACAAATGTGATTACCAACGCAGTCTTTCCCACTATAAACACGTTTAGAAATCGAAAATGGATCGTAAAGCAAGATGGCTGTTAGAATTGCTTCCTCTTTCATACGTAAGGAGACCGCGAGCAATAATTATTGAAGTGTAAAATTTACACTGACACACATTTACGAGGACCATACACGGCTGGCAGAATGCAGGCACCTCCATTTAAAACGATATTTTACGGCCCGGCCAATGTTTGCGATATGCTAAGTTAATGGACTTTATAAAGTTATAACCTTTCACGCGATTGACGCGATAGTGCACCCGACGCATGAATAGGTGATCTTAATTTTATCTCGGATGAGAGTTCCGGTCAATAAAATCCGTAGGTAGCTTAATGCGATAATGTGATCGGGCGATTGCCAACCGATAACGGTGAACTAATTAAACCTTAACAACGGCGTAAGTACCTAATTAACAAAACTAACCTAGTACCTAAATCATCCGAACAATGTTTTGCATATCGTTGTGCTATTTTAGACAAGGAGATAAAATAATACTTTTTAACCCTAGAAATTGTGTGGGACACGGAAAATAATTATTCGGCAAGATCATGCCGGGGGCTACACCAACACCTACGCAATACCAATGCAAAGAATGTTTGTTATGTTCTGACTAAAAATTAGTAGTTACGGGTAGTACTTCGATTTTTATCTCTGAAATTAGCGTAGAAAAGTTTTTCTGCGAAAAAAAATACCCGCCTTAAGTGCCATTAAGAAGTACAGCAATAAAACTTATACAGCGCATTAGGAATAGCACACATCCTTACTTTCTCCCATTAACCTAAGTAGTGTTAGTTAAAAGTGAAGGTAATACCCTGTCTAGGCTGGCAATATTTTACGAATCTAAATAGGATTTGCATTACAATGTCACAACAACGATTAAATTCGTGACTCGAGAGTCAACGCGCTGTGTACTAGAGTGAGATATTCCGTGTAGGTGCATGTATCGGTATATATCGGTCATGTTTCACGAAGTGCGCCATTAAACGTGTGAGGAAACCGTGTGCAGTAGGGTGGGACGTGATAAATCTCAGTCTGAACTCCGTGAACCGCTGGGGTTAAGCAGTGGGTTATTTAAAACGCATTTTGTGGGTCGAGTCAAGTCGAGAGTGAAATGATAAAGGGTCGAATTACGTAGCAATTGGCGATTTAATTTTTTAAGCTTTGCTAAAAATATTAAGTACCCGTTCATGGAATGGGTTAGAATAATTAACATTTATAATATTATTGTATCTTACGTATTACTCATCGCAGATTATATTACAAAGCTTAAACAAAACTAATAAATTTAATTACAATTAGGTACACGAAGACTTTAAATATTTAATATTGTCTTATTTTGAGTTGTTTCAAAATGAACAAACAGATTTTAATGAAATTTGGTAGTACCGACCTAGGTAGGTAGTTTAATTTAAGTGCACTCCATAAAAGTGACGTACCTATTGTTTTTCATCGAGATAATCCATAAAGCACAAGGTTCAAAACACGTTCCTGAATAAACATTACGCACAACAAAATTCTCTCAAATGTTTAATTACTCATATCACGAGGTACCTACCTATTTACTTTGTAACTAATTAATTATACTCGTTTCAAATCGATGCACATTACCTACTTAACTGCATATGAATCACGAAATGTACAAATGGTTGTCCAACGTAGCGTTAACAAGATCTTGATGACAAGGTCAGTTTTTATTTATTTGATTTAGATATCAAGTAAATAATTATTGTTCATCCAGAACAGCCTCGCCTTTATTATTGGCCTTAAGTTTTTTTATTAGTTAACCTTAATAAACACCTGTGGCGTTCAATATCCATTTCTAATCAGATCTTAATTATATCACTACCTGTCTAATAGTAGATATAGTAGCCAATGAGACTGTCTCGAACATAACCGTTTTGATGGACACCCTTTTTTTGTCATTTTTGTTTGTATCACTTGCAACTAATCTTAATTTAACTGTCATCCTTAGAAAAAAAGGTTTGTTTGCAAAATATGTAATTTTATCTTTATCTTTAATTGATAAGTTTCTCAATTACGTCATCGACGTAAGTTTAAAAAGAGTTTGGGTTTCATGCTACTATTTTTATAGTATTTAAGACAGAACCGTAAATTATATTCCAACAATTCGGATTTCAGCCATTCCAGGTCTAACAATAGCATCGTTGGAACTTTAGGAGGGTACACCTAACTTTTGTATCTCTTAGTTAGTATAAAGTGGACTTACTATGCGGCGGGGTGAGGGAGAGCGCGGACACGGCTTGCGGCGGCACCGGCGGGTACAGGTCCTGGTGAGGGGGGAACATGCGCGGCGGCGGCGCCTCCTCCGCTTCCTCGGCCTCCTGCTTTGGCGGCGACCGCGGCCGCGCCAGCCGCACGGCTTTCAAGCCGCCCTCGCCTGGGGACCTCCTCATCGACAGGTTCTCCGGGGTGTCGGACTCGCCGGAGCGGCGGCGCGGCCTGGCCTGCTTGCGGCGCGGCTGCGGGCTGGCCGGGCTGGCGGGCGGCGACGCCGCCGGCGGCTCCACCGGCGCGCTGCACGGCGTGGCCGACCGCGCCTCCTCGCGCGTCTCGTGATCCGCCAGCCCCCGCACTTGCAGCGACTCCCCCGCGCGGATCACCGTCCCCAGCTGCTCCTGTGCCACCGAAACCTCCCCGCGGTACATAAAGTCAACCACAGCCTGCACCTCCCATCCTTGAAAGTCTTTTAGCACGATCACCGGGTGCTTGCATGGATTTTCGCTAAAGATCCGACGGAAGAGGGGACTGCAAGCCCCGAGGAGGACCTTGTGTGCTCGCACGCGGCGCTCCGCGCATACCAGCGTCACATCCACTAGAGTCTCAGCATGGAGCAGGGCTTCGAACGAGCGGAGCAGATGCGCTTGGTGGTTGTTCCAGCGCAAACTGTAGTGCTCCTCTGGCTTCTCCTCCATGGCGGTTTGTTCACACGTCCCGTTCGCTCAGATAGCAACGCCAGACGGCCAGCGCATCGCCGCGCGACTTCTCAAAACTCGATTGTTACAATTAGAACACTGATCGTTTCGGGTCCGGACACTTCACAGCGCGGTATCGTACGTGTGCCGCGGTCGGGGCGCGAGCGCGGAATGAGACTGGTAACGGGCGCGCGGAGCGGCGGTGTCGCGCGAATGCCGAGCGGTGCGTGCGTCGCCCGGCGGGCCGGCCGGGCCCGCCCCTGGCCCCGCCCCGGCTCCCCTCCCCGCACACCCCGCACACACGTGTCACATTACCCGAATACCGACACATGTGACGCCTACTCCGTACCATACCCACACCTATACCTATACCCGTGACGCTTGACACTCCTACCTCCTATTTACCGCGACATGTGGAAACTCGAAGCCTACCCGAAAGTTGCGTAACACATAACGTATACACCCTTGGGTACGAGTGTGTACGCACGACGGATTTATACTTGTGTTCGTGTAGACTTCGGGGAAGTCGTATTTTTGCTAGGGACGGGATGGCCGGTCGCGTGGCTGCGAATTTCATGGCCAGCTATGTTTATAGCGGGGTGCTGACCTATAAAGGGAACAAGGAAGTTGACGAAAACGGGGCGCCGACTCTCTCACCTACGGGGCACGGAATGTTTTTTCGCACAGAATCGGCTTGCTCACCACAATCGCATTTGGTTTGGCGAGAGTGTGGATGTGATTTGCTAAGATTACGGTGAAGCACGCAAAGTGTGATTCATTCGTTTACATACATACATACACAAATCATGTCTTTATTCCATACGGGGTATACAGAACCTAAAAAGTAGCCTATGTAATCTAGGAATCTAGGGTAGGTACCTACCAGCTATCTCTGTTCCAAATTTCATCCAAATCAGTCCAGCCATTTGTGCATGGAGAAGTAACAAGTAACTTTTATAATGGTTTGGGAGCAAAGAAAAAACATAGAATGTACCAGTCGCTTCTCTTCCCGCGCAGATGGTAAAAGCCCATCGAGGGAATGTGCGAAAATCATAGGAATCATATTATAGGCAATGCGGCTAGCAACCCATCACTATTTTGATTCCATTTTCCAACCATACGCCCACAATCATGCTAAACGAGGTCTTTAGGTCTTGTTACCTTAGGATCTGTCTACCCCGTAAGGGATAAAGACGTGATTTGTGCATGTATGTAGGTATGTATAATAACATTATGACGCAGTTAATGATAATGACATAAGGAAAATGACGAGCTATATCATTCCGATAATGAATTCGCGCAATTGGCAATCATACACATCTACTGACTTGTGGCCCAAAATCACGAAGGTGGCAAATTCGTGTTCGCGTGATTTAAATAATTGAATTTATTTATTTTAATTAAAATAAAGCTTCATAGATTATACTAATCAACTTATTTAATCGGCACATCAAAACGTTTTTTCTTAATTTATTGATTAAATATGTTTTTTTTCACAAAATACCCCCTCAAAATCATTCCGGGAACGTGTCCGTATTCGTTATCTGCTGACAACAACAGCTAAAATACACATTAAAAAATTATTTAATGCTTTAAAGAGTACTTTTTAACTTAGTTTATATTATAATTAAACGATATTTAGAAGTCTCTTCGGTGCAACAATATTATTTTTTCTGAAAATTTAACTTGAAGTTTGTCCGACAGTTTGTGCGTCATTTCGGGAACGCACACATTTTTTTTAAATATCCACTTTCAGCGAAATGCAATAGATAGTGCTTCTGGGTAATTATATAGAGCACTCAAATGCAAATGAATGTCTGAGGTATTTTTTATTAAAATGTGAAAACTTAAAGAGGTAAGTACAGTTTTGTTTGAAATTTTAGCACCGTACATGTATTCAGCGTCATTCCGGGAACGCTAACAATTGCAAGAAAAAAAAAGTAAATGGCTTTTAATACACTACTTTGTAAAGATTATTATGGCCTATTTCTATATTAACCTCAAAAAATCCTGTTTTTGTGACAATTGTTTATTTTTTACGTATTTTTATGAAGAAACGTCATTCCGGGGACGGTCATTCCGGGAACGATTCAGGATATTACGTGCGTTCCCGGAATGACGTTTGTTTAATTCATTATAGTTTTTTGTTTGTAAATGCATTATTTTTAAATATTTATTTTTGTTACAGTATTACTTTATAAAAAACAATGGAAAGCCAATCAATTTCTCAAGATAAATAACAAAACAAAGAAATAATATATTGAAA
Organism: Pandemis cinnamomeana; assembly: GCA_932294345.1. Lineage (NCBI taxonomy): Eukaryota > Metazoa > Arthropoda > Insecta > Lepidoptera > Tortricidae > Pandemis > Pandemis cinnamomeana. The sequence goes on along the minus strand of OW028715.1, from coordinate 4,391,197 downwards.
CTGTCTATACTTAAGAAGAGATGACCTTAAATGTTAATTTGTTATGTAAAACATTAAAACAAGAGAAATAGACGAGTTTAATAAATATTTAAAGGATTAATTATGACGTTATTTTTGAAAGTCATAGGATTTTAGACAAAACCGTCATTCCGGGAACACTAAATCCTTTTCGGGAACACCACTATTATTTGTTTTTTATTAGTAATGTAAAATATTTTTAAACGGATAAATTCTTACATACGAAGAGAATAAAGTTCTAGTCATGATCCTAACCAAGTTTAGTTTTCTAGTCATTCCAATTCTTTAGTATAGTAACTTTAATGCTTGAAATTTGGAACTTTATGATCATGTTGACTTTAATTATTATTTTTTTGAAATAATGGTCACATTTGTACATAAATTTCTTTTGCACTTAGTATAATATAATAAAACACTGTAAGTAGTAATAATTAAGTAATGTTTGAATGAGAGTTTTTATTTAAAATGAAATAAAAACTATCGTTCCCGATATGACGAATTTTACTGCCGAGTTTGCTTAAAATCGCTATAATAAAAAATAAAGTTAACTCTGTGCGCGCTCCTTTTAAATCTATTAAGAACAATAACGTAGCAATTATTTTATGTCTTTAATTTTGATATTCCTTTTAAGATTTTACGTGCAAATTACCAAATCGGAATTCGCCACCTTCGTGATTTTGAGCCTTGTATGTTGCCGTGTTAGTAATTTCTATACTTTTAATTAATTAAAACAGTCTTTAACTTTAATGATGTCGGTAACATTGCATAGTAGACACCATTACGCAAGTGCACGTGTAATTTTATTCTACTTATACATACATACATACATACATATATCACGTCTTTATCCCTTACGGGGTAGACAGAGCCTACATACATACATACATACATACATACATACATGTATCTCGTCTTTATCCCTTACGAGGTAGACAGAGCCTAAAGTAACAAAAGCTTGGCCACGTTTGGCATGATTGTAGGTGCAAGAGTGGAAAGGGAAATCAAAATAGTGTTGGGTTAGCCACATCGCCATAACATGATTTTCGCTGATTCCCTCGATGAGGTTAAGGCCAAGTTTTGCATGATTAAGGGCGTATGGGTGGAAAGGGAAATCAAAATAATGATGGGTTGCTAGCCGCATCGCTATAACATGATTCCTAAGACTTACTTATGCACCGACGCATACCTATTACCTATATGCGTTTTCGTGACATTCGCCCAGTGCCGCTGTCATAATTTTACAGGCATTTGAACGCACATGTGCGTCCGTGGCTGAAGAAGACTCGGGTTTGACAGCTGGTAGCGAATGTGTTAACCCATCGAGGGAATGGGCGAAGGTCTTGGGAATCTTGTTATGGGCGATGTGGCTAACCCAGCATTATTTTGATTCCCCTTTCTACCTTGATGACCGGATAGCCTAGTGGTTCGAGACTTGGTTGTGAAATGTGAACTAACCGACTTATCAATGTCATAGTCTTCTTAGTTAACCTTTGACCTAGAGAGAGCAAGGTCACCAACCTCTATAAATATAAAATGCAGAGGTCGCCCGAGCTAACTAGAGCTACGTCAATTAGATACAATATATAGTCTAACCCCCTTATTCATAACCGCTCTATAGGCTTCTGCTAACTTAGCAATCGTTTGTCCTTACCTGTGAATAGTAAATGTCAAAGTGACAGATAAGGACAAGCGATTGCTAAGTTAGCAGAAGCCTATAAAGCGCTTCCAGACTTGTCGTAGGCGTCACGTTTTCTCACCGTTTTTTCATTCATTTTGTTGCGTAAACGCACCGTCAACGTCTTTTACGCACTGTTATTCCAGACTAGAATCTATCTCTGTGCCAAATTTCATCTAAATTTATACAGCCGTGTGAGCCCGGTGAGCCGTTCTGACGTTAAAGAGAGACAAACGTCCATTCATCTTCATAGGTAGGTACAGTCACCCTTACAAACTTTAGTATTAATAATTTTAGTAGGATAGGATTTACTCGTGACCTTACAGATGGTTACGACTAACACATAGAAACCTTCCTATAAAAACAAATGCTTGCACGTTACCGCCCGTGGGAGAGAAATGGTATATTACTTTACAGCCCCACCTAACGGTCAAAGACAGGTAAGCCCGTATCACTAACAAATGCCCTTTTGTTACCGGGAATTGTCAGTTTGGGGTTTTACAATCATAAGTAAGAGTGTTGTAAGAACACAATGAGTGATGTAATGTGTAAGATTGAATGTTTCTTGCGTTGGTCTCAGGTGTCAAAACATCGTGGCATTTTTAAAGCGTGGTACAGTCAGCGTCATATAGTATGACTAGCTTTTGCCCGCGACTTCGTCTGTGTAGAACTATACATAAAAACCTTCCTCATGAATCACTCTATCTATTAAAAAAAACCGCATCCGTTGTGTAGTTTTGAAGATATACTAAGCATACATAGGGACATAGGGACATAGGGACAGAGAAAGCGACTTTTTTATACTATGTAGTGATAGTGAAGCATCTATGTCGGTCAAATAGTTCGGTACACCATAGAAATAGTTTGGCGTGCCGATCTTTTTCGTCGTCTTGAATGTTTCATACTATGTGTCGCTGACTGTAGGTACATTAACAACAACAATGTCAAAGTAATAAATACAGCATTCAAAAATCTTGTGACAAAGATGTCGGCAACGTTGTACGGTAGAACACGGTCCCCCTGTCGGGCTCTTAGCCATCGGATAGTGATATCCCCCAGAATCTGCCAGGAAATCTTTAACCGATGCCCATGGTGCACCAGACCAAGCACTGCTCTTCCCCTCGGACGGATCCAAAAACGAACCGCAGCTCTTCACCACACGCGGAGGCAACCACCAAAAATTGCACGACCTGCTCAGATCTGTTCTGTTCTGCAGTCCATAAGGGTTGCCTGGAAGACATCGCTCTGTAGCGATAATGCCACCTATTGTTACCTTGTGTTATTCTGTATACCTTTTTTCTGTTTTGGTTGTTATATGTGGTGTTCAATAAAGAGTTATTGTCAATACAATTATTGTATTGTAACCCGACTCAACTGACACTCGCGCGAGTTTGTAATGTGAACCGAATTGTCCCTTGTCACCGACAATTGTCGGGTTGGTGGAACAGGGGCGGCAATCAAATCCCGATCAGAGCCATGCGTGCTCATACATCACGCCGAATTACTTTACGTGTGTACCATTAGAGTGAGATAGCATCTGACCTCACTTATCAGACGCGGCGAAACACGCGCGGTACAAAGTGGACGGGGGCGACGGTGCGCGGTACATTGATGCTTTGCTATGTTTACCAAAAGTTACATACTTACACAAATCACGTCTTTATCCCTTACGGGGTAGACAGAGCCTAAGGTGGCAAGATCTACAGGCCACATTTTGCAAGATTGTGGGCGTATAGGTGGAAAATGGAATCAAAATAGTGATGGGTTGCTAGCCTCATCGCCTATGATTTTCGGCCATTGCCTCGATGGGCTTTTACCATCTGCGCGGGTAGAGAAGCAACTGATACCTACATTCTATGTTTTTTTTTTGCTCCCAGACCAGCATGGAAGACATACATACATACACATAAACAAATCACGTCTTTATCCCTTACGGGGTAGACAGAGCCTAAGGTGGCAAGATCTACAGGCCACGTTTAGCAAGATTTTGGGCGTAAAGGTGGAGGTAGAATCAAATTACACATGCACTTGCGTAATGGTTCCTAGTATGCATTGTTACCGACGTCATTAGAGTTAAAGACTGTTTTAATTAATTAAAAGTATAGTAATTACTAACACGGCAACATACCTACAAGTCAGTAGACGTGTATGATTGCCAATTGCGCGAATTCATTATCGGAATGATATAGCTCGTCATTTTCCTTATGTCATTATCATTAACTGCGTCATAATGTTATTATACATACATACATACATACACAAATCACGTCTTTATCCCTTACGGGGTAGACAGAGCCTAAGGTAACAGGCACATACAGGCCACGTTTAGCAAGATTTTGGGCGTAAAGGTGGAAAAAGGAATCAAAATAGAGATGGCTAGCCGCATCGCCTATAACATGATTCTTATGATTTTCGCCCATTCCCTCGATGGGCTTTTATCATCTGCGCGGGAGGGAAGCAATTGGTACATTCTAAGTTTTTTCTTTGCTCCCAGACCAGCCTGAAAGAAAAAAGTTAATTTACCAAATTTTGCAGGTGGATGCACTTTTGTGGCTGCCATCTCAAAAAATTGTCAAACGAGACAAAAGCGTGAAATCCCCGGACGTTAGAACTCGAAACCCGGACACGTCTAGATTTTTTTTTAATACAGTGCGAGAAACCTTTTCAAGTCAAAATTACTCACCATACCTTTACTTTTTGAATTGTTCTATGTATTCTAATTTTCAGTGTCAAAAGAGTGTGTAAATTTACACACTCTTGATATTAATGTGGTGATTACTTAAATAAAATATCTTTGACTTATACATAACTAGCTTCTGCCCGCGACTTCGTCTGCGTAGAATTATACATAAAAACCTTCCTCTTGAATCACTCTATCTATTAAAAAAAACCGCATCAAAATCCGTTGTGTAGTTTTGAAGATATAAACATACATAGGGACATAGGGACATGGGGACAGAGAAAGCGACTTTATTTAGTGATGTCTCCGAACCTCACAAACTAAACGGGACGAAACCAAAACGAGTATTGTACTAAAAACGAGCTCACGCGTTATGGCCGAGTCCCCGCCCGCTCCGACGTGTTAATACTTCACCCGGCAACACGCTTTAAACACAAGGGCTGTAAATTGTAATTGAGGTGTAATTACTCTGTCATAATATTTGTTACGAAATAATCCTTAATTCGAGTGCGTGTCAACAATCGTGTAACTGCATTGTACACACATATACAAATCACGTCTATATCCCAAGACCCAAAGGTCACGCTTAGCATGATTGTAGGCGTATAGGTGGAAAGGGGAATCAAAATAGTGATGGGCTTGCCTAAACCTAAAAGCCAAATTCACCATGATTGTCAGCGTATAGTTGGAAAAGGGAATCAAAATAATGTTGGGATGCTAACCACATCGCCTATAACAAGATTTTAGGAATTAGGAAAATCTTGTCTCGTTTACTGTGGGTCACGTCACGAATCAATTGGTTAGACTGTACATACTAATATTAAGCTAAGTTAATACGAGTAGATACAAGTTAAATTAACGTGTATTATTATAAGCCAACCGTGGTTTTTGTCGAGTTTGTAATGTAAACAGAATTGTCACTTGTCAGCGACTATTGTCGCGTTGGTGAATTGGGTGGGTAAATGCTAGTCACAAAACATATATTCCCCATCCTTCCTCTCCCGCGGACGTGACCGACAATAATCACGCAAAACATAACTAAACATGGCGCTGACGCTCTCGGCCGCGGCACGTCGAGTTACGAACTTACGAACTACTTGACACTTAGATTAGTTCGCGGTTCAACTTCAAGGTACCTTTAAAGTCTTTCGTATTGTTTTTACTTTTGAGAGAGATAAACATTTATTTAGGAGTACACACATTCCATTCATAATATGAATGTAATAGAAAGAACACTTGAAAAAAAAAAAAAAAACAGAAAACGATCGTTACATTTCATTTCATTTCATTGTTTTTGCAGATTGCTTTTTGTTTCTGCCTTCTGAATTCAAGTCCAGTTATAAGTATTTCGGATTTTAAAGGTTGGTATAAAAAAGAGTGGCAAAAGTCAAGTCGATCATACACATCAAGTTTTTTTTTGTTGAATTAAATGTGGAAGTTAACGTTTATTTATATTTACAGATTATTACATTGCTTTTAGCTATAGAAGTTGGTCGTTTGCCTTCCTATTCATATAAAAAAAAAAAAAAAGATTACTTTTATTCAGAATTAACTATTGGTTATACGAGTAGCTCCATTACCTGCGATGTCTACAGAAAAGCCGTAACCTACATTCTACAGATACTAATAACCTGATTACCAGAGCTTTTACCAATATTTTAGTAATTACAGCTAACTGATATTTTATTCAACCAAGATACCAGATGTAAGCGTCTTAGAAAAGCAAAAGCAACGCTGCTAATGCTGATTTGTTCTCTAATCCACGCTAAGCCGTCCTACCTACCTGAGTATAAGTTGCGACGCGCTGGCAACCATATTTAGAACGACCATCGACTAGAGCCTACCAACTTCGCAATATCTAAATCAAGCAGCACCTATCATCGCACACAAAACCGCACTAAATCATTGCATTACAACTTACAACCTCTGCGTGTATGGCACGCTTTACGTTTGTCTATGGCCGTTACCTAACGACGTGTATGGCCGCTGCGGGTTGTCTATGGTGGGCATAGACAATGCAGATCGGCAGAGCGCGGTAATGAATCAGATGTGTATCGGCGACGTGTGAGAACATACGGCCAAAATACAAGCCGTAAATACTGGCTCGCGTGCGCTCAGATTTGATTTTGGAACTGATAGAGCTGGCCGGTTGGAGCGGGAAGCGTTCGAAATCGTCTAAAACATTTCGAACTGTCATTTTAAGTAGTATTTAATTTTTATTTTTAATAGGTAGCCAGTATTTTTATTATTAGGTTACAATTTATTAATACAGTCCTATTGTAGCGTTATTATACTTTATACTGATTGATTCAGTTAAACAGCGACTCTAATATGTTGTTGTAGGCTCACAAGTTCGATTCGTATTCATGCCCAGCATAACGTGTGGTGGTGATGAATGTAGATATTTCCTTTTAATATTTTCTTACTAGTAAATACTTTACCTTACACTACCGCTTATTTTCGTTCTACTTAACTTAAAGTCAGGCAAATATTTAATTACTCTACTCCTTTTACAGCACCTTACTACTGATCTGATCATGATACTGAAACAATCCCTAAAAGTAGTGCTAAGTTATTGCAATAAAAAAAAAGTGGCAATATTCATAGCTCTATGGCAAATTCGTGCCCACACGAGGCCCGCCCCGGGCGCGCAAAATAAAAGTTAAAAGCACAGACTTTGATAAGCTCCGAAATTTTCAATGTTTTCCCTCCGTCCGGAGTTAGCCTGCCATGTTGGTACACTGTACAAGTTACGGGAATTAGTACGCGTGCAGATGTAAAGTGGTAAAGTTAGTTAATCTATGTTGAAGGAGCACTATCTGTCATCTTGTGCATAAATCTTGTAGCTGGCTTTTTTTAGGTATGTGTGTATGTGTCTATTTATATCTCCATTTATTATGAATGTGTGTTTAATGTATAATATATTATGTATTTCAATACTTAGTATATTAATATATATTCTAAATTGCACCACCTGCTCAGATCTGTTCTGTTCTCCAGTCCATTATGGTTGCCTGGAAGAGATCGCTCTGTAGCGATAAGGCCGCCGATTGTTACCTTGTAATATTCTGTATACCTTTTTTCTGTTTTGGTTGTTATATGTGGTGTTCAATAAAGAGTTATTGTATTGTATTGTATTGTATTGTATGCCGGGGCTAGTATGGAATAAGCTGTATTTTTTTTATCTGTTTTATAACCTATGTTTTAATTAGGATGTGGCATTTTTCAATCGCTTTTATAGGTGAAACGACAGAATGTTTTGTAACTAAACAGGAGTATAAGGTGTTCCATTGTTTTTTTTGCGTTCGAGACTAAAGTCTATAAGTAAATAATCAATTTTTATTTATCAATTTATCCATTTTGAACCTCATAGATTGAAACTTTAGAGTTTACTGGACACATAAAGTGCCTGGGTTTCGGTATTTTGATCGATCGGACTGTATAACTGTTAACTCAGTATCACGGCATTTTTTGTGTCAACAATCGTCTGAACTTCCAGCCATAAAAATAACTGGCCACTGTAAAATACTTAAGAAAAGAAAAACTAATTTATTATCTTATTTTTTTTATATTATCACCTACATCACATCCTATTCTTACAATGTTACCAACGTACAAACTCACACCAAAACAAAACCATGGCACAATGTGACTTACGCTCACAACTAAACATTATGAATATTCGCTACGACCCATAATAGTCATGGCCTGTTATATTTATTGGTAGAAGTGAAAACGTAGGTTACTATCCCCATAAATGCCTTGTTGCTCATCGTACGGGAAATAAAGTTGTTTCTGATGCAAAAATAAACGGCGGCCAACTCGTTTAAGGCCCATTCACACGATAGCATGAAACGTGGAAGTTTGTACACGTGTGTTTTTTACTATTTTGCACGGCTCGCCGGTTAACTGTTGAAAAAAGTTTTCTAGTTTAGGCTGGTTTTATCGCGGAGAACATGGAGTAAGTTAATGTAGTTAAAACATGAGGATACCAAATTACTATTCTATTCATAGACCAAATAAAAAGTCAAGAGTACTTGCGAGCGTCGAAGTGAGGTTTTAACTAGGCCTTAGCGTGTCTTCATTTCCATGGCGGTCTGGGAGCTAAGAAAAAACATAGAATATACCTACCAGTTGCTTCAGGGTATGGGCAAAAATCTTATGAATCATGTTATAGGCGATGCGGCTGGCCCATCACTATTTTGATTCCCCTTTCCACCTGTACGCACACAAATGCAAAACGTGGTCTTTAAGTTTTGTTACTTTAAGCTTTTGGCTATCCCGTAAGGGATAAAGACGTGATTTAAGTAGGTACTGCTGGCGGGGAAGTGAGGCTTTAAAGTAGGTACGTCTTAGCGTGTGCGCACAGCACGCACACATGTGCAATTTAACTTTACCAAGCAAATTGGTTGAAATACGCACACACGCGTGCGGCGTGGTGTAGTTTAAACCGGTTTCGCTTTGCCTCACTTTAACTCTTTTTTGGTCTGATTTCATAGACACTAACTATATAAACAAATCGCACTTCTAGTATCTACTAAAGAGTATCAACTCAAAATAATACACCATTTTAGTTCAGTTTCATTTTAGATCTTGTAAATATGTTTGTTAGAACATAGAATAGAGTTTAATTTTGTAACAGCTGTAACAGTTTACATTTTGAGTTGACACTCTTTTGTACTAGGTGTGCGAAATATCAGCACAGTCTTGGTTTGGAGATGAATGAGTATGTCCAAGGTAGTTCCATAATTAGTTTGTCAAGGTCTTTGTGAAAAGTTTTTTTTTAACTTTTGCCTATTGAAATGAAGTAAGTGAGACCTTGGGGCACACGAGCATTATTTTAAAGAGGTTGCTTTAAAAAAAGGTTTCCAGTACAATGCTCACACATCCTGCCCCTAAGCTTCGGCTTCGAAACAATGATCCTTACCTGGGTTTTACCATTTCACACATCTTCGGAGAATTTGTTTAAAACTTTTAAACTAATGAACAAAAGAGTATATTACACACATAGCGGTATCGTAGGTACGTATTCTAATGCCACGTTTGGGGTGAGAAAAAAGTTTGTCTATGATTTTTGGCTGCCTGTGCAACGATCCTACCACGTTGTAGTTTTAATTCCGTTGAGGTGTTTTCAAGTTTCTTTCGAAGTACGTAAGTCATAGACACTCAAACATGTTTTTAATTGAAGCCATAATTATACTGAGAATATCACATCGTCTAGGTATATCTACGTTAATGACTTTTGGGAACTTAGCAGCGCAACTGTATTTCTAATTTAGTATTTTTAGGATACTATAAATTACAGAGGTACATACTAAGTAAGTACATATTGTGAGGTATAAGCACTATATGTATACCTAGTAGGTGCCATTCACGATGACACCGTGGTTCTTATTAATATGTTGTAAGAAGTTAATTTTGATAAATCTAAGCGTTTTCGTAGATTCTTTTACTGGTGGCCGGGTCTTACAACGCCGTGAGTAGCCTATATTATTTTTTACACTCAACATACATACATACATACCGTCACGCCTCTTTCCCACAGGGGTAGGCTGAGACTACATTGTTCCACTAGCTACGATCCTGACATACTTCTTTCGCTTCATCCACATTCATCAATCTCTTCATACATGCTCGTTAGTATCGGGTACTCTTGACCTGACCTTTTTCTAAAACGTCTCCTATTTGGTCTCGGAACGTCCAACTAGGCCTTCCCGTCCCAACGTAACCATTTACACTCCCCATATAGATCTGTTTAGTTAGTCTACTTTCATCCATCCGATTTACGTGACCAAACCAACTCAGCATGCTTTTTTCTATCCTAGTCACTATATCCTCTACACTGAAAAGGTACAGAATTATATTAAGAAAAAAACACATTCCACTGGCTTGTGAATATATACGGAACCCTCAGCCCGACTCGCACTAGCCAGATTAGAGCACACATCGGCCACTATCGGACAATCTCAGCTCGCGTGCAGTTAAATCCTTACCCATTTTGGCATGTAACGATGTACCCTCGCGTGTGACCTATCAAGAACACATGACCTCATAGACAGCCAAAATCTACCGCCGAAAATGCTAATGCGTCTGATCGTATCGCTCTAACGCGTGAGCCAGTCCACGCATAGCAGCTAAATGTAACCCTTAAGGTATCAGATAACCCACCTTGGATTACCACCAGCCACACCTGACCTACCCTTCTCTTCCCGCTCCAACCGAACACGGAGCCCCAGGGTACACAGCGGTGCTAATCGCGGGTCGTGTATAACTGGCAACCTCCGACATGCGACGTTTGAAATATGTGGAGTGACGTCACATTTATGTCAGCCAATCCATTAACGCTTATCTGGACTTCCGAATTCGTGTGTAAGGTGGACGGTTTAAAGCGTGTGTTTTATTGGCGCTGGACATGACACTTGGAGACATTGAGTGACAGAATTGTGGGTCAAGACATTCATGTCTTAAAAGTTAGTTTCGTTAGAAAAAAAAACAAGCTCTTTGTTGACTGTATGTACTTGTTTGCCTTGTCATCCATCCTAAGTTAAAAGTTAAAAGTAAATGCGACCATTAAAAGTGGGTTAAATTTAAGAGTTATGTAAACCTTTCTTAACGTAAGCTCAACAGTCAGTTACTATGGATATCCTGTCGTAATTTTGTTCAAGTTCAAAAACTTTGTTGCAGATGTTGTAACTGTTTTATTTTCGTCCACTTTTTACTAAACTTTAACTCGAGGTATAATACCTTTTTGTAATGGATCAGACCTACAAGTAATACTTGCCAAACCATAAAAAACAATACTGGCCATCAATGCTAAATAAATAAACATTCGAAACTTAAACACAAATTAAATTCAATCGATTAGCAACCTAAATACCTACCACGTAACCCTTTCAAATTAGTCCTAAGTTGGTTTATTGCCACAAACTGTGAACCATAAACAACCTAAATCATAAAGAGGTGTTAATGGCAACGTGGCCATCAGCCAGAATTAATGTGTGGCCTATTAGGGATCAACACGACATGAGCTGCCGGTTAATTTCCCATTCCGAGTGTAATTCCGCCTTTAGTTAATGTCGCTTATAGTTGTTGGTTAGCAGAAGATTAATTGGGAACGATAGTGCCCACGACTCCGAAGGGAGACGGGTTTTGATTTTGGCTTAGGTCACGTAAATTGTTTTATGTATTTAGACCTCAGATAAATTAATACATTAAGGGCCTGTTTCTAACTGATCCGGTTTACTATACCCTCGGTCAAAAATAGCGGCTCACTTTTCATACAACTTTGTATGGGAAGCAACCGGTATTTTTGCACGTCAGTGTAGTAATCCTAAGCTTAATTGTGTGTGATTATATTCAGTAACATATAGCTAATGTGTAACCTATGTTATAGCGTCGTTAATAACGAACTTACGCGGAGGCGTCGATTCCAATATGCACTCATGTTCGCTTAATTACCGGGACACGAGAATGGCGGCCCGCGCCATTTGCTTCATAGAATATGAACCTATAATTGATAGTGATACGGGGAAAGTTTAATGCCTATTACAGGATTTAAGTTATAATCTAGGTTCAAGTTTTGTTCATTTAGACGGCAGTGGATGTCGACCAAAAAAGCTTCACAAATCTATGACCAAACTGGGTCATTGTTACAAAGGAAAAAATTGGATTTATTCATGACTAGCTACTGCCCGCGACTTCGTCTGCGTAGAATTATACATAAAAACCTACCTCTTGAATTACTCTATCTATTAAAAAAACCGCATCAAAATCCGTTGCGTAGTTTTGAAGATATAAGCATACATAGGGACATAGGGACAGAGAAAGCGACTTTATTTTATACTATGTAGTGATTTGTAATACTTTGTTACTACATCAGGTGTATACATGTCTAAAATTTTTTACTAAGTTCTTGCATTTCACGATGGTGATTGAACTTTATTTGTGGTAAAACATATCTGCATACGTGTCAAAGTGTGCGTGAGACCGAAAGCGGTATAAGGTAAGCATATAAAAAGAGGAATCTCGCACCAATATCGCTCCGTAAGACACGCACACTTTCATGCGTATACAGACATGTACGTGTTTACCACAAATAAAGCGCACTCGCCATGGTGAATTGCAAGACGCGTGGCTTTCAAAATTAACCTGTAACAACTCGGTGGGCGTCTTCGTGAATCATCACAGTAGATGCTAACTATAATGATGATCTGCAAAGGGCACGTTCTAAAAAAATGCCCAAGCTCTGAAAAAAGCCGTTTATCAAAGAGACGTTTACGATGTGTTGAAGTATTTTTTTTAAACACGTCCAGTGTTTAAGCCAACCTTTGTTTACGTCTCACTTGGATTTTTAGACGTTCATTACAACTTATTGTCCTCTCCTTGCTTTCAGGTAGAAATAGTTGTAAAATTATGTTTACTTATTTTTTTACCGACCAAAAGATGACAAGTGCCGACGTGAAATGGATCACGAAAAATATGAGAATACATCCGTGTCCCGTACAATTTACCCATAGATCAATTAACCAATAGTGTTAAAATTCAACACCATTTATTGAAAAAAAAAACCTGCTCTCTGGTTAGCCGGGCCAAACTCAAACAGGAAACTAGACATCATCTAGATCGATATCGATTATAAATATTTAGTCACTGAGTGGCATTATAAATACAGTTCTTGCTTTATTCACAACGAAGTTACAGAGGGTTCAAAAGTGCCGTAAGTCTGTTAGAGAAAAGGATGGACTGTGCTCAACTTGGCGGAGGCACTACCGCGCTACAGTTTCACTCGTTTTCTAATCACCACTCTAGTTTAGCTTTAAACCATACGGTATAAAAACTATATGTGCCTATCATAAAATTGCTAGTACAGTATAAGTGATAAAATACTACTGTGTAGCAGAATCGGGTAGCCCGTATTACTCTGTTGGTCTATTCCTCTATGAATTTACCTGACCAAGAGGCTAGATGAATCAAAACATGTAGATGCGACAGAGAGGACGGAGTAGGTAATTAGACATTAAATATACTACTGTCCTCTCCAAAAACCGGCCAAGTCTGAGTTGGGGTCGTATACGCAGGATATTGTTACATCATGATAATTGTCTTTAGGTACTAAAATTGCACAAAACACTAGAAACATCAAGTTTATTTAATTGTAAAAGATATTATTAAGTACTTTTCATTTTCCACTTGGGCCCACAATCATGCTAAATGTGGCCTGTTACCGTAAACTCTGTCGACTCCGTAATAAATAGAGGTGATTTGTGTATGTGTGTATGTATATTCGAACCCACGTCCCTCTGCTTGAGCCACAGGCCAAACCAATAAGCTACCACGCCTTTTTTTTAATTAAATTAAATATATTGACTAATATACTGCATCTATCCTTTATCACATCTATCGCAATTACCCAGCATACACGTAAAAAGAGTATTGTTCCACTTTTATCTGAGTCGCCATTGTTTTTCACCTTTATTGCCCCGCGTGTTAAAATAAAACTATTCACACCTTTCCACTATGAGGGGCGAAAAGTTCTCCTCACAACTTCGGTGCTAACAAAATCCATTGTTTAGATAATTTGAAAACTTATAATCCCGTCTTTTATGTTCAAAATCAAGGGACGTTTAATCTCTACTCTTAGGTTACAAATGTTTGATTGTTAAAGAATAGTTTAAAGTACATATTTATGTTTTTTTTTGTTTAAGGATCTAATGGTAAGTGACCACCACCACTCATCCATCCATACCCATAACATTGGACCAGCCTAGAGGTAGGGTTGCCACTTTTTTAAGGTAAAATAGTGTTTCTATTAAAAAATTGCAAAAGTATAGACTATTGGGAAATTGAAGGAAAAGTAGTACACATTTATTTTTAGTAATTATTTGTTTTTCCATGAGACCAAAACCAAACCAAAGACGTGAATGTGTTTCGTTTTGAAATTCTCAGTGCTGCGTTATGGGTGCTATACAGTCACAGTTAATTAAAAAAAGCGCGAAAACTGAATTACCGATGAAAATATAGTATTATTCATGCTATATAATTTTTCTATGACATATAGTACAATAGACTGTAATATAGCAAAACTGCTATATAATATAGTAGGGTGGCAACCCTACCTAGAATGCCAGTAATTTCTCCGATTGTCTTACTGTACCTACACGTCGGAACACAGCGGCGCAAGAGCTTCTGCTTGCCGGCAGCATTAGCGAGTAGCACATAAAATTTATCTATCTATGGAGCAAAGAGCATTTTTTTTTTATACGACAAGGAAGACAAACGAGCACGTTACCTGAAGGCAAGAACACCTCCCTTGGACACCCGAAACATCTGAAGATTTCATACAGTGCCAGTTCAGAGGGCTAAGAAAGAATACCTCATGCGCCAGTAATTTCACTGGCTGCCTTACTCCTCGCCGGAACACAGCAGCGCAAGCACTGCTGCTCGGCGGCAGCATTAGCGAGTAAGACGGTGGTAGCGGTCCAGACGTACCTTGATGGAGGTCTTATCTCCCGCAAAAAGGTGTCCCGGGCTACGGAACTCAACATAGCTGGTGATGAGTAAAGTACTCACAGAAGGGCTATTCCCAGACAAGACAGTTCGCAAAAAGCCAAAGGTCTTGTCGGTTGTCAAAGGCGGTTATAGTTATTTCGGTAACATCGGTTATTGATCACACAGCGAACTAATGAGTGCCGCGGAGCATTCGGGGTTGATTCATTAGAACGATACATTGGACCGGCAAAGAGTAGGAAGCGAAACAGATAGCAAAGTTTGAATAGATCGAAAGAATCGAAGCTAGTTTTATGGATGCATAGTGTATTAATATAGATAAATCTACGTATGAAGTTCTAGCTGTTTCTCGTAATTGTGTCTGCGGGAATTTTGTACTGTCTTTCTGAGCAAAATTAACCTATGATAAACAGGGGTAGAGTAGCTTTTTGTTAGTCGAAATATTTTAGAATCTGTTAAGTAGCACTACAAGCTTAGAGAGTGTGTTAGTGGGTTAACTGGAAGAGATCCCTTTCTAGGAATATACTGGCTTTTGAACTACCCTCTGTAGGTTTTTCTATTTGGATCATGATTAAATTGATTAAGATCACCCATTCCCTCGATAGCTTTACCATCTGCGCGGGAAGAGAAGCAGCTACATTCAATGTTTTCTATTATTAAAAAAAAGTATTTTTGATTTAGTTATGTGCACTATAATAAAACGGATTACTGAACACGGAGTGTCCCCTCTGCCACCCCGCTCTGGCTACTCGAACCTGGTATTTTCGTAATACATCGCCGGCACGCGAGCACACACGCGGCAATCCACGACAAATGCAAATGAATACGCTTTCATATCAGACGCGTACAGGGTGCCCTTGCACCGATAGTTTATTATTAATTTTTTAATATTTTTACTCTTATTTATCTACGACTTAGTCCGAAGAATTGCTACACTCGAGTGGCAGTAGGCAAGACAAATTTTCGAGTGGTGACCACGTACCGGAAGACGCAGTATGCCTAGCACGAAAGCATACGAAAGTCGCGTCGCGCGCGAGATACATTACCCGTCTCTTTCTTGAACGAATAGTAAGAAAAAGACGGGCAATCTATCTCGCGCGCGACGCGACTTTTGTACGCTTTCGTGCTAGACGTAAGTACAGCGCAGGTTGGCCCTACAAGATGGACTGATGACCTGGTGGAGGTCGCGGGAATCCTCTGGACGAGGTCCACGCAAGACCGGTCTTTATGGAGCTCATTGGGGGAGGCCTATGTTCAGCAGTGGAAGTCGTGTGGCTGATGTTGATGATGATGAATATTTAAAAGGCTTAACGCTGCCGTACTCTTGTGTGACTACGCCAGTCTCATTGGTGGTCTCTTGAGTCATAATCCGCATACCGTTTTGTTATATTTGTTTGTTTTTGTTTACAATCCAGCTCCCATAGTGCCAATGCAAGTACAAGCAGAAAAAATGCGAACAAAACTTAGGCATTTTTATTAAGTACATTTTAACGTGGAAAGTATCCACAGTTTGATATAACGTATTTTGCAATCATTACTGAACTGTTTGAACACTGTTACTATCTCTTTGTTATGATAGAATTGACTTCGGAAAGTATTGCCATTTCTTATACCTATTTAAAAAGGTTGTTGACAACCACTCCTTCAGTATAATAAAGAATGCAAAACGAGTAAAGTATTACAATAGAAAAAAAACAGTGAAGTACGAGTCGTTCGCGTACTGAGAGTTCCGTACAATAGTTTCTTAAACAAGAAACAAGTAGCCCTAAGTATTATTAATATCAATTGGATACGTATACTAGTTTCCGAGAAGTAAACGGCGACAAATATAGCCAGTCAGTCAGATCGCCAGCAATGTGAATTGATTGAGAGGTTCTGTTTTTTCCATTTGACGTACAGAACCCTAAAACCCCGTACCTGCAAAAAAGCTTCCCAAAATAATTTGAATGGGTGAATTCGCTTTAAAAGCCGTAAAGAGAGTTAGTCAAATGCCTTTTGTAACGTATTTTGACAATGGTTGACTAATATCTGTCAACATTAGTGACTTACTGTGCGTTAAATTTCAGTACGTGACGAGTCAGAAGTTCAGGGCTCGAGCTCTTGCATAAGATCAGTATGAAACTTGCAAAACTGTTGGCTATTGGAAAATGGAAACTGTTTTCAATTAAACCGCTTAAACCCGCGTCTTTACTCCATATCCAGAAGAAATTCTAAAAAATCAGCTCGTTTCTTGTCTGCATCGTGGATTGACCTGACTTACACAAAGATAATGTAAATTGCAACTACAGTAGTCACAATAAGATGCAACATTCATGATAGTTTTGTATTGCACTTGGCCTAAGATGGATGGGTAAGTACCTCTGTTTCCATCGAGTTAAACGTATTTTTTTGCAAGAAAAAGTGTACCCATGCAACCATGGCCGGCAAATCATATTGAACGAAACAAAAAAGGCGAGTTGCGGTTTTAAAAACATCCTGTAGCTCACTAAAGCGGCGCAAATTCGGGCAAGCTCGGTGCCAGGCCGCACCGGCCTCACCCTGTATAATTGCCCGTCTGCCAACGTGTGCTGTGTATGACGGTAAATAATCTATATCTAGGTACTAAATCACTGGTTAATGCAGATAAAGTATTGTGACATGTCGAGCTAGTATGAAGAAGTTCACTTCAAACTTAACTTTATTTCAAACTAGGATCGTTCTTGTCATTTTCAAACCATTTAAAATAATCAATCGAGAAAAATCTGCTAACGGCTAAAAGGTTAGTTTACACGTACACAATTTCTATCTGTACTTTGCTCACTGTTCAGGCGTTTTTTCGTGCTCTATGCGTTTGACCCGATCATAGACAAGATGGCAATAGCAAGATCAACACAATTGTGACAGTCCATAACGGACACTAAAGACGATTTTACACTTGGTTTACGCGCGGGTCATCGTCGCCCGCACCGTGGGACCGCGTCCCACGCAACTGCGACCGATCGATTACACCGAATCGATTTTTCAAAATAACGGTAGCCATGAGCGATTTACATCCCAATAGTTACGTAGCAATCTGCGAGCGTGATCGATGAAATCCACAGCGGGTAAACGTTTGTGCATTGAAGCTTCAACTGTCATTTCATAAGGCACGGCGACGCAACGGCACGACGGCATACAATTATAACGCGTCCAGCGACACTCGAGCTGTCGCTTACCCCCTACCCGTTTTACGTCGGTTGTTTTACCGAGTCCTTGGTTGAGCGGGAGGGGTCAAGCCGCGCTGGCCGTGTGTCATTGTCGCCGGTCGCACGATTTCACTGTCCGGCCAGACGTGACGAGTTACGCGTGGTCGCCGTTTTTATTTCTGCCAATGACGGGTGTCGAGGCGTGGTGCGGGCAGTGTGAATCCGCCGGACGGGTAGTGCACGTGGCCTGTGTCTTATTGCCGCCACGGACGGTCCACTTCGCCGGCGTCGCCGCTGCCGAGTGTTTGCCGCCGCATAACCGGACGGAGTGGGAGTGATATGTTTTTTTCGCGCGACACACGCCCACCGTTCGTTAGTTTTGTGGCGAAATTTAGCGCGATAATCACGAGCGTCGCGATTTCGAAAGATTCTGATGCGCGGACAGAGCTAAGAATGCAAATAGAACGGTCTGTCGGTTGTAATGACATTAATAAAAGATGAAATGGAATCTTTGTCTGCACTGTTTGATCTCTATTACATCAATTTCAAGTTCATTATTAGAGATCAGGTATCGCGTACGGGCTCGGTTTAACAGCGACGTAATTGTGGTTAAAATTTTGTAACGTAATCCCGTCGAGATATCTCTGAGATTTGATTTGCTTTGTATTTTCGTCCGCCATTATGACCAGCACATCTGTACGGCGCACGCGCCGCCAAAACGCGGTTCAATGGACACTTATCGGGCAATCGCATTGAAAAATAGATTTTTTTTGTGGTAGCGCTGTTTACGGTACCGACAGCTATTTCGGAGGTTTTGAAGGTTTAATTGTGGACTTCTGTTTTGTGACAAAAACGCCGTTTTTGAACAAAACAAATAATTCAATTTTTGATTCTGGTCAAACTTTTACTTTTTTCGTGTGATAGATAATCAATACCTGTTTATATTCTTAATACCTGATTACATTGTGATAAGGATGACCTAAAGATATTATAATTTTATGGAAGCAAAGCCCCATATTTTCCAAAACAGAATAGGTACAGTTAATTTACGTGTTAAAATCGTGTCTACATTTTATTCTTAAGTACCTATTGCATTGTAGTCAGACCTGCAAGTTTTTAAGCCAATCAAGCAAACACATACGAGAAGTGAAAATAAGTGAATATCTCATATCTCAAACTTTTCAATCCCCAATTTTCAAACATGAGAGACTTTAAATTTCCATACACACAACATTCTATCAAGCCTGTATCTTCCGAGCCATCAGGCTGTCATTGCGTACAATTACAATCACGCGCACTCGGTACACTTGGCTCCGAATAAATCTCAACGAAATAACACTATCAGTCACACACGATTATTACAGGATGTTCTTATTTTCGAACACCAAAACTAAAAGGCCAACTGTACAACAACACGTCAAAAACAGTTCCCAGCCGTCGAACGAACGTAATGGGGAAGTTATCGACATACATCTCGATATCTCGTCATATCTCGATAGCATTCACACGTAGCACACGCTCCGTCGTGCGGCGAGCTTTGTCGATTGTATCGATAGTATCGATACATCGATAGCTTTGTGACGGCGGTCCCGTCACTCAAGACGTTTTGGAGGTTTTTTGTGTTTGGAACGATCTACGATCAGTGTTTGTAATGTCTTAATTATTGTTAAGGGTCTTGTGGCTGTACCGTTGGAGATACTAGCTGTTGCCACCGGCTTTGCCCCCGTTCCAGTTATTTTCTGCTTTTTCAAATAACATTTTCATAAGAAGCCTCTCCTGACAATAACAAACACAATAAAAAAGGATTAGCGAAATCTGATGCTGTGGCCAAGGGAAATTCGTAATTTATATATACCTAAGTTATTCGATTTTTGTGGAATGAGTTTTTTTAAGATTGCGGGAAGCCATTGGCTGTTGGTGACACAAAACTAATCGAGGTGGAGATCCTCGGGTTGATATGAATGGTGATGAGTTAAATAAATAAATATCTTGGGACAAACCAATTGACCTAGGCCCAAACTTAGCAAAGCTTGTGATATGGGTACTAGACAATGGATAAACATACTTTTATAGATAAATATACTTATTAAAATACATATTAAAGATCCAAGACTCGAGAACAAACATTCGTATTTTACATACATATGTGCCCCTAGGCCAGGGTCGTCAATTTATTTTTTATAGTCAGTTGTTTATATAATATATTTTTTGTATTAACTCCATTCTAACAGTTTCAATCGTGTTTAAGGCCAGGTTTACCCAAGTCTTGTGCAAGTTCCTCATACACGTAATGTATGGAAAAAGAGTGTGCAACTTATTCTCCGTTCCAATCCATTTTAACCATTATGTAAACAAACTAATTTCATCTAAATTCCCACACAATCACTTATTATATGCAATTAGCATTACATCCATCGGAATGTTGAACGATCATTATATTGACATCTAACGACATTTTACAATAATTATTATATTTCAATTTTGTATGAACTTGGAGGACTTGTTTGTTTACAAAAACATTTAAATGGATTGAGATGGACTATAGGTCTACTTGCACAAAAGCTGAAACTTATTTATGTAATTTTTATGTGACAAAATTAATTCTGAAAAAGTCAAATGCCAAATTTAGACAGTCAAAATTCACTATCGATTTGGAACAGTGTCACATGCACATAGCGCAAAACTATTAGGGTAAAAACGTTTACATTTTATGAATAAAGCTTGAAGTTTATAAGCTCAATTGGTATTATTATGAAGACAGTTATAAAAGTTCTGTTTGTACTAAAACTATTCTCTGGTAGTTGGCAACCCGTAAGTTTTCTTCAAACGCTGTAAATAACCTTATGCTTTTTTTTTGGATGATATTTAAAAAGAACCAAGCATCACGATGCATGCCTTACACTTCAATATACGAAACGCTTTAGCGACAAGCTACAATATAATAACCGTGCCGATAACTCCCTCTTTTTCATACAAAACCAGTTAAAAAGAGACAAACTTATCGACAAACGAGACAAGTCGTGCCGATGGCCAGTAGATTAGAGGTAATAATGTGTAGAGACACGATAGACATCGCGACTGAGGCTGTGACGGCCGATCAGTATCGAGGCACGGGCTTTTTTAACACCCAACCACCAAATTGTTAAAAGCTGAGATGATTAACTGGCCAAGTGCGAGTTGGGATGCGCCTATCTATGTAAAATAAAAACTTTTTCGAGTAATTTAACTTGATTAAAAAAGATTCGTGCTTATCTGATATCAGCTAAGTTTCGGTTAGCTAACTGGCACGCAAAAACCGAGCTACTTACCTAATTAAAAATAAACCACAATTAACTCGAAATGGCCGAAAATCGAACGCCCGACGTAATTAAGAGACTAACAGCCGTTCCAATTTCAAAAAGCAACCACTGTTACGCCGGATTACGTAAGGGCTATCACTGGCTACTCAGTCAACGACCCCGGAACATTAAAAAGTTCCGGACAATGGCAAAAGTAGGTAAATTTGAAAACAGAATGTCAATAGCCGGCGGCCGGCCGAACCTGCCCCACGCGCCCTTGACTTGAGATAAAAAGGGGGAGATGACCGCCCCCCACTGCCCCCCACTGCCCTCTGCCCACGCTTTATTGCCGTTTTTATCGAGACAACTTTAAAAGTTCAACTTTTAGTTTTTAATTGTCTTCGAAGCGCGAGACTATTGTTCATGGTTATAGAGCGAATAAAAATGTCAATGAGACAGACAGCACGGAGTTCCTCATGATTCTCATTGCTTGCTGTGTAATTATTTTACTCTGACAAAAGCATGTGAGTCTAAGTTTTGAACTCTCTTAATTACTTTTAAAATAAATATAAAAGAGAAATTTCCAATTAGAAACAAAAACATTATTATTACTTTTGGCAGTGCCTAGAT
Source organism: Pandemis cinnamomeana (assembly GCA_932294345.1). Classification (NCBI taxonomy): domain Eukaryota; kingdom Metazoa; phylum Arthropoda; class Insecta; order Lepidoptera; family Tortricidae; genus Pandemis; species Pandemis cinnamomeana. The sequence continues at coordinate 4,369,246 of OW028715.1, read as the reverse complement.
ACTAATTAAGTAAGAATCCCGCATAAGACGTAATCTCAGCCTCATAAACAACTTAATAAATCATTCACTTCGCAAGCACAGATAGCAAAAAGTATCAGCTGATCATAAAACTGTCCCCTCCGGCCGTTGGCCTTGATCTCGCGACCCCACTATTGAAATTAAAAAGAATTTCCCCGAGGTTACTGGCACTCTGCACTTTTAAAAATAGAATTACGAGTTTCGTAAAAATGGCTTCCCTTCTTTCTAAGCGACACGGCGGGGCGGGAAAATGTTTTGGTCTTGTTTAAAAGAAAACAGCTGTTGGTTATGGCGCGTATACATATTTTATGTGTGGTCGGTGAGGTTGTAAATCACGTCTCAGCCGATCGTGGGTCTAATAAGAACCCTGTTGAAATTTCATTCAGCTAAATCCATGTTTACACTTCAAAACTAATATTATAAAGAGGAAAGATTTGTTTATTTGAAGTTGTAGAAGGTGCGACGTCACATTTAGTAAATGCTGATATTGCAGAGGACACGGTTGAACCAGTCAGCGGCCTAATCGAAGAAACAAGCTTAACAAACATGTAGCACTACATTCTTGGAGCATATAGTTAATATTATGAAATTGGTATTCTAAATATTGTACCGAAAGGATTAATTACTATTTCATCACCTGATCGTTACATGGATCAGTTGCGTTACTTTTTTCAGAGAGTGGACGTTAAATGCCATTTACAAGCCGAGTTTTATCAATTGAGTGTCCGAGGTTCTTGTAAAAAGTGCGTCGCGTCGACACTCTCACGGTGTTATTCACAGATAGGAGGGCCATGAAATAGGCTCAAGGGTTGGCCAAGTCATCAATATCTAAGACATACTTGTAGGCGACGCACTTATTTTAGGCAGCCACCTTTTTTTATTAAACTGTTATATTTTGGCACTGGCCACAAATAAAGTGAATTCCACGCAGCGCTAAAAGAAAATAAAAACAAAAGACAGTCGTGACATTGCTCTGGTCAGCGCTGCGTGTTGAATTTTTACTAATAATTTGAATTGTTTTATTTATTAGTTTCTACAGTCTACAATACCGGTTCTTAAGTGAGATGTAAGGCCTTCCATGCTGCTCTGGGAGCAAAGAAAAAACATAGAACACTTGCTTCTCTTCCCGTGCAGATGGTATGTTGTAGGCGATGCAGCTTGTCCATCACTATTTTGATTCCCCTTTCCCCTATGGCGTCCAGAGTAGGCAGTGCGTATAAATTGTGTTGGGTCTCCTTAACGCTACCACTGCATACTCTGGCAACCCCTAAGGGCACGCTACTGGATTTAAGGTGACCCACCTAATTTATGGAAAAGGTGCTTGCATAGAAACGGTTAGTGGTGGACCACGTGAGCGGAATCGATCCCACTTTTAAAAGTGATGTGTGTACAGTCAGCGTCATATAGTTTGAAGCATCCAAGTTGGCCAAATAGTTCGGTACACCATAGAAATAGTATGGTGTGTCAAACTTTTTGCTCACTATGGATGTAGTGTCGGTGACTATACGTTAGAAAATGTTTGCCAAAAATAATGAAATGGATAAGAACTTTACTAGACTTATGTGGTTCTCATGGATGTTTATAAGCGGGTTACCACGATTGCTTTTCAGTTGAAAATCTAGCCAGTAACAAATAAGTACCTAATCCAAGGTAGACCAAGCCCAAGGAAGAGAAGAACAACTTGGCTCAAAAATCGCCGCCAGTGCATAAAAACAACCGATCATATTTTAGTGTTTTGTCGAAGTTTAAGTCGCTGTAATAATCGCTAATCTGATGGAAGGCACCACTAAAAGAAGAGCAAATAAGTGTCTGATCGACAAACCGCTGACTTTATAGCTCGCCCGATATTATACAATCGGGGGGACATTGTCCACGGCGTTCCATTCAGACTTTCTTAAAGAAATCACGTCGACCACCGGAAGACCATTCGACACGGACAGCCGACCAGAACATTCTACCGTCGAATACACTCATGCTTGCACCAAACGAAAAACTACCGTGCCACGCAACAAACAAAACACAGTTTTACGCTAACGCTTTTCAAATAAGTCACAGACTTTGTTGACTGGTTTTGGACTGTCTGATGTCGTTTTACGGTTGGGTTTCGTTCGGGGCCTGTGTAAGGGTGTGTAAGAAAAGCCAAGTCATCGCAAGCAGATGCGTTACGCCCCGGTAGGTGTGGTTTTCCAATGTCTTATATTGGCCGTCGGAGCGAACGGTACTTGTGTTAATGATGGAAAAAAACAAATGCTGGAGTTTGAAAAAGTAACCTTAGGAGGCGTACTTAGCAAGATAATCAAGAGTGCACATGTATACATGTATGTACATGAACGATCTGTAATAATTAAAATAAATATCATTAACATTTGCCCGCGGCTTCGTCTGCGGTGAATTCGTTTACCGCAACCCCCACGAGAACTGTACAGTTTTCCGGGCTAAAAACCATCCTTCCCAGGGTCTCAAACTATCTCCATGTCAAATCTTATCACGATCGGGGTGTGCGATCAAGGTTTACGTAGTAAAGCGATTAAGAGTTCCACAAAGTTAAGTCTCTAGGTGTTGAGTAAATCCTGCATGTATTCATCTCATCTTGTCGATAAAAAGCAGCGATACGCAGTAGAGACCTCTAACGAAGAATTACCTCTATTTGCGCAGGTTTCTCCGATTCATCCAACTTAACGTGCTAAAAGTGTCGCTACTAAGCATAATATATAAATAATGTTTCTGACTTAAACAAAATTTGGTATGGATATTGTTATGGTCCTGGAAAAGGACAAAAACTAGTTTTTGATAGCAGGAATTGGGCAAAAGGGGAGTGAAATTTACTACGAAGACGCGATGCCCAAAGAATGTTTGCTACTAAAATAACTTACCCAATATGCTAATGAAGTCGCGGGCAAAAGCTAGTATATAAATAACTAAGTATAATAGCCAAATGAAAGCGCGAAATAAAAAAATCTATTCATAATTAAAGCGCTCTACTCAGAGCACTGCTTGCAGAACCCTGCAAGTAATGCCTTGAAGACGCTTAAGTGTCTACCGTACCGTCATATCCAGTGGGAATGGCCCCACCTGCGTTTACGCGCATTCGACTATGACGATGCCACCTTGTCTAATTGCCTGATTAACTCACTCGATACCGAACTAAGTAGGATAGGCTGGAGTCTCTATTGGGAAAGGTTCCGAGTGTTTCAATTCAGTTTGGATCAATGATATGAGACGCATACTTGGCACAAACAACAAGTTTTGAGGTTCAATAGCCTCAGAATTTAATGATAACAACCAAACACGGGAAAAATATTTGGGAATATTTTCAAATCCTTGACATAGCCTATACCCACTTTCAAATCCGAAAGGCATAACTTAGGTATCTACAACTATGTTAGAACTCTATGGTTGTACGTACAAGAAAAACTAATCTATTAGATCCAGAGAACCGAGCGACCTTACTACTACATAAACACTCGCTAAACATATCGCATTCACATTGTCATTGGTCGTAGCATTCAAAGTTTGCTTTTCAAACGTATGTGTCACATTCACATGGCACCTACATGTGCGTAGACACGCTACGCATGTTTGTAGCATGGAATGCGCCTACGCCGCTACGCGCACTCACGTCATCAAACGGCCGTGATAAATGAATTATTTTTACTGTATTAAATCGCGCGGCAGACGAATAACCAAGCTTTTCAATTAACAACAACCTCCTTTAACAACGCAGTATGCAGAAACCTTTTAAAAATCCCCTCGTCCCTTGTCGCATTCGTTACACATCAACGGCGACCAATCAAGCTTTCATTAGTAGGCAACAATCAATATTCATATCCCACGCGGATCTGCAGAGCGAGAAACCCCCGCCGTGTGGAGAGAAAGCAAAAAAAACTTGATAGATGATACCGCATAACTCCCGCATTCGCAAAACGAAATTAAAAAGAACAAGCCATATCACTTAGCGCACACAGAAGCGTGGTTTTTATTAAAAAATTCTACATATCTCTCGCGTCTTCGGCGCCTGATCTTACCCCCCGCCCCCACCGAACAGAGATAGACAATAAAAAATACGGTGTAAGAACGAGACGGCCACGCGTGGAATACGAAAATTATAATTGCCAACTGTACGTAAATTAACACCGTGGATTTGGTGTTTTTGTCTCTGTCTTTGCTCTTTGGTGAAGCGAGCGGGGGATAGTCTGTCTGTGTGTAGAATGATTTGCATGCATGTTGCTCACAAACACAATAATGGACAACGCGGAAAATCGAAGGAAGCGATGCGACTCGATCGGGCTTCCTCGCTGCTTTATGCAGCTGCAGTTGGCTGCATAATGGATGCGGATAACCATCCAAGCGTTATTGGATTCTTATGAATTCTCCCAGTTCATATAAGCAGTTACATATAAGCTGTAGACTTGCTGTATTCGAACGTAAAAGCTTTTAGATTTACTTGTGGGTAAGATAATTAAGTACGGATTCATTGTTAACAGAATCTCAATTTAGGTAAGAACTGATACTGTTTGTTTATCATAAACAATGTTTCATGCGCGGCTAGGTCAATCTATCCCTATATCTCGTCTAAATCATAACGGGTACCTCATTGCTGTATTTCATCTTTTTAAGTCCAAGGGTATGGGCTTATTAGGCTTTGATGAATTAGTTAATAGTTAGTTAGGACTTATAGTATTATAAAGTTGAACAAAGAGAAATAAACACCAATTTAATTAGTGTGATTTTCGTATACAGTAAAACAAAGGTTCTGAAAGGAAAATACAGACTAGGAAACATTATTTTTCACCCCAATGTTCGTAAAGCCCAGCAAACAAGCGGCCAGCTTATACGATCCCGAGGGAAACTATTCAGTGTGCTGTAATAGCCAAGTAGGACTTTCACTTTAGCGGTATAATAGTATATCCTCGTGTGCATGAGGCTTAGGTACCTACCTAGCAGTTTTAATTAGGATATTATTATTTTTCACTTTCCACCTCTACGCCCTCAGTGTCTGGCTAAACGTGGCCTGTAGGTCTTGTTACCTTGGGCTCTGTCTATCCCTTATGGGATAAAGACGTGATTTGTGTATGTGTATGTATTATTTTCTTATTATATTACACACATACACGCACGTACGCACACTTACAATAACGCGCGCAAATCATTACATTCTAAATAAGTTAATTTAATTTAAAAGATCCATCACTATTTTATTCCCCTTTCCACCTATAACATTGTGCTGAGTTGGGATTCATCCGGGACAATTAGTCCCTGTTTCATTTTCTTCGCGTTTTGTTCTGACACTAAACTATGACGAGAAATGTTTTTCTTCTTTACAATGACTTAGTGCTGTTGCATTCAGATTGTTGTCCCATATCCTGGTGCCTTGTCTTCGGCCGTAACGACCAGGGCCGTCTTAAACTAGGGGCCATTGGCACACAAGAATTTGGGGCCCTTTTTGGAAAGTAAGAAAGCAAATTATAATAACATGTCCGACAAAATGCCCGACAAAAATGTTTTGACAATAAATGTGTCAGAGAAATTGTCGGTCCTTCGGGGCCCCCTGAGAATGGGGGCACTGGGCACGGCCCACGTGTGCCCTTATGGTGAAGACGGTATTGGTAACGACTGCGAAGGTCCAGATAATGCAAGATTTACTTGGGTACACTGGGTTGCCGATATTATTTCGAAGTCAGACTTCACAATGTATCTATATGTGCTTGCAAATCTTGCATGTGTCGAAGTAAATACCTTTAACAGATTATTTATACCTTCGGTATTTAACACACTTTATTGACGCACCTTATTTGATAACTATAAATGTTCGATACGAGCAGGGGTCCGATTTGAAAGCACATATGTGAAAATACCACTCGAAAGTGGTGAAAAATTATGCTGAATTTGAAATACGAGTAGCTTAGAAGATAGTTACGGCTCTCATTAATCTTGTGAACTAGTCAAAAGTTTGATTGGAGCTGTAGTATTGAAGATATAAACAGATTTATACCACTTCCGAGCGGTTCTTTCGAGTGATGTGCTGTCAAAAATCTGGCACCAGAGCACGCCTCCGTTACCTACGTACGGTCAAGTGCAAAAATAAGTATCGATACGAACTTTTCAAAAATATGCCCCACGACCTTATTTCGCTGTTGTAAGAGCGTATGGTACTTATTTTTGAAACTTTGACTAGAAACATATTATTACACTTGACTGTACGTCGTAACAGAATGTCCCGAATAACCAAGTTTAAAAGTTTTAGCAATATTCCATGCGCTAGTTCGCAAACTTTTTAACCGACTTCAAAAAAGGAGGTTCTTGTCCCTTTCTAACCAGTAAGTGCGAAAGAGATGAATGGTATAACTCCACGATAAACACTAAAACGTCAAGTCCGATTGGCTTCGGCTGCGCACGCCCTTTATCTTTTGATAAAACCAATTAAACTGATTCCTATTTTCGTCCATTCCCTCGATGGGCTTTTACCATCTGCGCAGGAAGAGAAGCAACTCATCATTATTTTGATTCCCCTTTCCACTTATACGCCCAAAATCATGCTAAACGTGGCCTTTAGGTCTTGTTGCTTTAGGCTCTGTCTGAGCTGTCTGAGCGAGTTAGGTAATAACCCTACTGAACTGAGTCGGAATTGAATCCCTGTAAAAGAAACAGAAACGCGTACCATTGTGGAACCATTTAACTGTAAATGTCGGGAGCGGATCAGAATACATAAAGTTTAAAATGTATAATGGGTTAAAATACATAATGGTTCAAAATATATTTAACGCAATTTTCTGTAAAACTATTAGCTAAATGAACTTTTTTGATATCGTAATGTATAGATTGGTTTAGGTTAGGTTATGTTTGTTTTATAACAATCCTGTTCATTTGTAACTTTTTGAGAAAATCGCATTATATATTATAAACCATTATGTATTTTAACCCATTATACATTTTAAACTTTATGTATTTTAATACGTACCCGTAAATGTCACAATGAACAGAAACCCGTTTACCTTGCTACTCCGCTACTTACGTGCAAGATAGCCAAGCCTGTGGGAAATATATCTTTTTACATGCAATCCTCTTCTGCTACATAATGTCATAGTGTCACAATGACTTACCATAACACCTGGGAAAGAAACTATTGCGAAACTGTATGAGAAAAGATTCCATAATATAACGTTATTAAGTTCTATCAAACATATCTTATGTTAGGGTCTAGTCTAGGTCGTCCTGAGCCCCAAAAAATCAAGTTGAACTCTTTAGCAATATCTCCGGAGTGACATTCGCTGGTACAGTCGCACGCACAAAACAATGGCGCGCGACGGTTGACCTCGCGGTCTCCCCATGTCTTGCCCCCCCGCCCGGTAGCACCGCGTGCAATTAATATGCCGAGGCGGCCGCGGGCGCGGGGACTGGACATACTTGATACTTTAGGGAAAAGACAACAAGATATCTTCCATGCGAGTTTGGGCGCAAAGAAAAAACACAGAATGTACCAGTTGCTTCTCTTACCGGGCAGGTGGTAAAAGCCCATCGAGGGAATAGGCGAAAATCTTTGGAATCATTTTATAGATAGGCGATGCGGCTAGCAACTAATCACTATTTTGGATCCCCTTTTCCTCAACGATCATGCTAAGTGTGGCCTTTAGGTCTTGTTACTTTAAGCTCCTTCTACCCTGTAAGGGATAAAGACGTGATTTATCTGTATGTACAACAATACCCGGGCGGGTGGCAAGAGGCTTGCGACCACCTTACTCGCTAACCTTGCCGCTTGCGCTGCTGTGTTTCAGCTTGGACAGTAAGATACCTGGTGAAATTGCTGGCATATGACGTGTCAGGCATTCATAGTTCTCTAGGTTTTCAACGCATCTGCAATCCTTAGGTGTCCATGGCCGGTGGTTTTTACCATCAGGTGACCCAGTTGCTCGTCTGCCATCCTATTTCATAAAGAAAATACTATAAGCTCTGTGGCTGTGTGTTATTGGTAGTAGGGTAATTATTCGAGCGTTTTACTCACTCGCATGATTGTTACCACAACGGAAGCAGAATTCAACTAACAACTTTGATTTGTCACAGCATGGCACTGTCTTTCGTGTTCATAAAAAGTTAGCGCTGAATATCGTCTCTTTTAACAATATTTGTTGCGAAGATAATGACAAAAAAGCGGCGCAAAACGCTAAATATTGACTTAGTAACGCCTACAAGCGGTACAGTTGATTGACACGAATTCTATTACAGTATTACGTGGTTGGGTACGTGTTAGGCAAAGCGGAGCGGAGGCGTGCAGAATTGGCCAATAACATTAGTTAGAATCTACTTTACCTTGACAATTACAAAGGCAGCGGGGCGATTTGGATTTCAATTACATAATTTGTGATTGGTCTGATAACTGATATCTGCTACGCACCGTTCCATTCTCCTTCTATGGAGTTTTAAGTCTTTATTTTTGACCAAACTGAAGAAAACGTAATTATAGATTATTTATAGTAGAGTTATGTTAACTTTGAACTTTTGAGAATAGGCTGATCATCGACAACCGGTCATGAAAATTATGTGGTCGCGGCAAAATACAGTCTTATATTAAGAGTATCTATTGCTAATTACCCTCAGCTTTGCAACCGCTTTCGTGTAAGTAAGTTGACTTTCGGGCATAACAGAAATAAAAATAAAAAAACGCTAATTACAAGTATCAAGCACCTTCAGTTGACACGTAACCCGTCCAAGTTTTCTTTTGCGAAAGAAGAGAGAGAATTTTTGATCAATAATTGTCACTGGGCGGCCCCCTCCCCGGCGGGAGGGGTTAAGGGGCGGGCGACGGGGGGAGGAGGGGGGTAATTACGAGTGCGTTTTGTTACCGAGATGATAGGCGCGAAAAATGGCTTGCGCGTGCCTTTACGTGTCTCCTCTAGTTTTGAATATTCAGAGTCGGCCTCTCGGCCTGATGAAATATTGAATAGACGGAGTAATTTATTCCCCGAGGAGAGTTTCCGAACGTCCGCTCCGTTCGGATATTGAAATTAGGCACTGCTTTACTTAAGAAAGGCGTTTGTGATGAGTGTCCTATATACGCGCGATTGCGATTCTCCCTCGGGCTTTTTTGCTTCTTTATTTTTAGAACGGCTTTTGATTCTATGGTTATATTCTGTCACATGTAGACTTGTCAACTGACTAAAAAATATTTTAACACCCAAACTTCACTTGTAAAAAAAAACAAAAAAACAAGTTCAATTCGATTTGAAGTAATGAGCTCCAATGAATAACGAAATGATCGAGGTATCATCAACGTAATATAACCCCCGCCATTGTTGACACACTCAACATACCTTTATCCCTAACGAGGTAGACAGAGCCTTAGGCAACAAGACCTAAAGGCCACGTTTATGATTGTGGGCGAACAACAACTTTAATGTCATCCAGTCAAGGAACTTCCCATCTTACATTATTAATGATCACACGCATTTCCTTACGACTTTACTGATACGTGGTCCCTCGAAGTAAAAGTAGCTTATATCGACTGCACCAAATGGGATAGTTATTTTTATGTTGTTTTTGGTACTTCCATATTGGTCTGGGAGAGAAAGAAAAACATAGAATGCACCAGTTGCCTCTCGTCCCGCGCAGATGGTAAAAGCCCAATCGAGGGAATGGGCGAGTCTTAGGAGTCATGTTATAGGCGATGCGGCTAGCAACCCATCACTATTTTGATTCCTCTTTCCACCTATACGCCTCTAATCTAATCTAATCCTAATCTAGGGGTCCTTGCGGATACACTTCGACCCATTCGTGGATCTTTTGTGTAATTACCCCTCCTTCGCACTATTCACCTATACGCCTACAATCATGCTAAATGTAGCCCTTAGGTCTTGTTACCTCAGGCTCTGTCTACCCCGTACGGGATATAGACGTGATTTGTGTCTGTGTGTGTGGTATTGTCAGGACATGGTTTGTATGACATAAAATTATGAAAAAAAAAAAAAAAAAAAAAAATCTGGAACGGCGTAGCCGCGGACAGGAATAAACATGAATCGCTCGGCATCCCAAACTAAGAATAAGAATCTTCCCGACTAACCCTTTGTCTTTAAACTTGAGACAGCCTTTTTCGGAGAAACTTTCAATTAAATCAACTCAGTAGTCACAGACAGACGTTCTGTGTTCATACATGAGCAAACTTTGCATTTTTATCATTTCTACTATTGTACCCCTATTGTAGGTACATATCATTATTCTCCCACTTCTTAAGCATCCAACAACGCTGTTGTTGCAAATTTGAACATATTTACGTCGACATCATAGAATCTTTTTAATTTAGTACTCAACTAAGCTATGATGTGTTTAGTTAGAATATGATTTTAGATGCCAATCATGTTATAGGCGAAATCAACCCATCACTATTTGGATTCCCGTTTCCAAATTTACGCCTTCAATTATGGTAAACGTTAGGTCTTCTTACGTCAGGCCTTGCCTACCCCGTAAGGGATAAAGACGTGATTTATGTGTGTATCATCACTACATAAGTATAAAATAAAGTCGCTTTCTCTGTCCCTATGTCCCTATGTATGCTTACCTATATCTTCAAAACTATACAAAGGATTTTGATGCGGTTTTTTTTAATAGATAGAGTGATTCAAGAGGAAGGTTTTTATTACTTTTTATGTATAATTCTACGCAGACGAAGTCGCGGGCAGAAGCTAGTGTAGTTATAAAAAACAAAAATGCGGTTAAAACCTTTTAAAAATGTAAGTTTAATTTTGAAATGTGCTATGCACGATCTATTTCTACTCTACTATATGCTTCTGTCCGTTATGTTCTGTCTTGAATCAGGTTGACTGGAAAATATCTCTTTTTAAGGATAAGTACATCTGTGTGGTCTCTCATTAATGAGTATTTTGCTTTCAGGTATCTGTAAAATAGAGTTACTCCAAATTGATTTAACCTAAAAATTCATAGCAAATTGTTAATGAAACGGTGTTCTTGGCGGTAATGCGAGAACATGCTATTGCACTTAGCCGCTATGCAAATGCGCGGGCGCCGCGTGGCATGCGCGGGCGCTTGCAATGGATTCGATCGATTTACAAAAATGCACGTACACACGGCAATATAATCAGGTAAGCACCTACGCACGCTCGCGCCGTATCTATACTGCTTACCGAATAGCTTTGCTGTGTGTACATTAGAAACACTTTGACAAGGTTTCTTAAAATTGTTCTAGAATATCGAGGGAATGGGCGAAAGTCTTAGGAATCATGTTATAGGCGATGCGGCTAGTAACCCATCACTATTTTGATTTCCCTTTCCACTTATACGCCCTTAATCATGCTCAACGTGGCCTTAAGGTCTTGTTACCTTCCGTCTTCTCCGTAAGGGATAAAGACGTGATATATGTATGTATGTTCTAGAATATTTTCAGCACCCCTATTTCACAAATTGACAATTGTCAGCGACATATGACATTTCAAAATGGAAGGCGTAGTCAATATGAAGCCAACCGGTGTAGATACTGGTCAAGTTTGTAATGTAAACAGAATTGTCGCTTGTCACCGACAATTGTCATGTGAGTGAAATAGGCGTCAGGCGGTAAGGGCGGCGTACAAGGATCTAACTTAAACATATTGTATTATAGTTCATTTTATGATTTGTTTATTGTACTTAGATTTTAAACTCACACATTGTCGGTCCCTCGTTTAATGCTCCTCTCATTTACTCAAAGGTTAACTGGTAGAGATCCCTTATAGGGATTAGTTCGCATTTGTGCATATATTAATGTTATTTTTATTTTTTTGTGAATTTCTGTTTCTTTATATTTGTACAATAAAACATTTCCATACCTACGTATCTTTTTTTTTTTTTAATCTAAAATTTTAACGAGGCTTGAGTGCACCAATGGTGACTATGTCAGCCTCATGGGAAACCACAGGTACCTAATTCAAACTCTGCCTTGTCCAGAGTCCGAGGCTCTGGAGCTTACGTATCTTATTTTAAAATGGCATTCCAAAATATGAAACTCTTGCATTCTCCACAACCTCGTAAGAAGAGGGTGGTTAATGAATAAAAAAAATCCCTTTTTTCTGCTCAGTGATTAGTTACCCCCATAATGAGTAGTGTGAGTGTATGTGTGAGGGGGAATGTAGCGACTTAAAATTTGACAGTTAATAAGGGACGTTTTTTAAGGTTGTTGTTATCGATTGCATTTTAGGGAGTAGAGGGGTGTGATCAAGGGTACGTTTTTAAATGCGTGCTGGAGTTGCTTCCATATTGGTCTGGGAGAGAAAGAAAAACATAGAATGTGCCAGTTGCCTCTCGCCCCGTGCAGATGGTAAAAGTCCATCAAGGGAATGGGCGAGTCTTAGGAGTCATGTTATAGGCGATGCGGCTAGCAACCCAACTATTTTGATTCCTCTTTCCACCTATACGCCTACAATCATGCTAAATGTAGCCCTTAGGTCTTGTTACCTCAGGCTCTGTCTACCCCGTATGGGATATAGACGTGATTTGTGTGTGTGTTTTGCTTACAATCAGTGGCGTAACTATAACGTCTGGGGCCCGTGGCAAATTCGTAAGATGGGCTCCTTCCTCAAAATAATGAAGTGCATCAGTGTCCCTTCCGTGCTCTAAACCAAGCCAGTTCGGGGCCCCGTAGAGCTAGGGCCCCGTGGTATTTTGCCACTCCTGCCACCCTATAGTTACGCCACTACTTACAATGATCCTCGGTAGTTTTGAAAGTTCTCTGCTAGGGTAAACGTTTGGTAAATATCTCCACAAGAAAATTAGCGAATGAGTTCTATTCCTGCTATGGGTGGGCGGTGTAGCACGCATCACGGTGTGACGAGGATTCGGGTTCGATTCCCGGCCATAGCTTTGCTTTCACGGAATGATGAGGATTGGGTTCGATTCCCGGCCATGGCTTTAGTTTTCGGATTTTTCTGTGTTCAAATTTTTTTTTACGTAAACTGTTATGCTGTATTTGATACTTAAAAATGATGTTTCAATGATAATGATATTAATGATGAATATATCGGATTGCCGGGCGAGTCACCCGTCGACATGGTCGACGCGGTAGTAAATACGCACTGCTTTATAATAATCACACAACACTTTATTAATTTAAGCAACGATTCGTTACAAGTGTACACAGATTACTCTAATTAAAAGGGATGTAAATCAGAGCTAACGGGTTTTGCACATCGCTCACTTGTCAGCTGTCCAACTCTGAATGACCTGACGTCTAACTGTCAATATGCGAACCCCGTTCGAGTGTCGTCACTCGCTCTAATATAATCTACCCACTATGACAAAACAATACTGCCTTCATTTAAAAAGATTACATAGAAAGATCTCATAATCAATTAAATCTAATTTTGCAATCATCTGCACTATTTAATGTGACGCGCCGTTACGGCCATTCTACATTTTCACGCGTCCTCGAGTGATTACTCGCTGTCCAGATCTGTAACCAAACAAAATGCATTTTGTGACTCTCCATTAGTTTCACTCGGTCACCCTGACCAACGTTATGTACGCCATTTTTTTTTTAAACGAAAAGGTATTCCTACTAATCCAAACTGAACATCCAACACATTTTGGGACACTCAACATACTTGTAATTATCTTAAACTCATATGCCACATACGCTCAAATGCCACGCAAGCACGAACGCTTCACAAGCCTATAAACCACACAAGTTCAGAAGCCACACTAGTTTGGTTGCCATTGCCACACAAGCCTAAAAGCCACACAGGCTCAGATGCCACACAGGCCTACAAGCCACATAAGCATAGGAGCCACACAGGCTCGGGTGCCACACAGGCTTAGATGCCACACAGGCTCGGATGCCACACAGGCTCGGATGCCACACAGGCTCGGATCCTATACAGCCTACAAGCTACACAAGCAAAGAAGTCACAAACGCTCGGGTGCTACACAAGCTCACCCGCTAGACAAGTTCATCCGCTAGACAAGCCCTAACGCCACACAGGCTCGGCATGTATCTAGACATTGGTAACACCGACATCTTAAAACAACACAGGCAACATAATGCCTCACCAGTTAAGCGTAAACCATATCTTAAATAGTTCAGTGTACCAGGCACGTAATCACAATACAAACTAAACTAAACTAATTGATCATTGAACTCACCGTCGCCGTTACTGGTATATTCTGACGTTTCATTAACGGTCTGTAAACCTGAACATAATTCCAAAGGAACATAGCAGTCAGGCATGATTCGCAGGCGATCATGGGCATACTTATATGTTCTCTTAGAATCAAGGGCTTTAAGAAGATATCTGTCACCATCAAGAACCTCTGTCACCTCATACGGCCCCTTAAATTTCTGATTTAGCTTTGTTTGGTTTCGCTCATGGTTTTCTAAAAGGACGAAATCCCCAACGACAAACCTTTTTACTTTAGCTTTATTACTGTCATACCTGTTCTTTTCATAATTTGCACTACACGTTATGCCTTTTGCCGCCTGCTCTCTAATTTGCTCTAAATCAACCTCACAATCGTTACTATCCAATGCTACCAGATTTAAAGGCCTAGCCACTTTGCCTACAAGTAGCTCAAGGGGACTAGCTTTAGTTATTCGGTTGTGCGTACAGTTGATAGCTAACTGAACATCAGGTAACGCGTCTTGCCACGATTTATTTTTGTCTGCTTCTACTGCAGTCAACATATTTTTGAGCGTCGACATGACTCTCTCAACTTGTCCATTGGCCCTGCTTGTTCCGGTAGCTATCAAATGTAAATTGATATTGTTATTACAGCAATAATCCTTAAAATCCTTACTCGCGAAACATCGGCCTTGATCAGCTATTACGCGAGTTGGAGCGCCAAACAATGATACGCCATGTTTTAGAGCCTTGATTGCATTCACGGCGTCAATATTTAGAGTATGGTATAAAACGACATATTTGGTAAACGCATCTATGGTAACGAAAATATACTCTTTGGTATCATTTTTACCGCTAAGTTTACCCGTAGCGTCTATGTGAACAGTATGCCATGGTATGGTGGCTTTTGGGATGGGATGCAACTCTGACTGCGATTTTCCTGAATGCGACTTCGATAATCTGCACGTGATACAGTTCTCTACGAACTTGCGAACATATTTGTTCATATTAGGAAACCAGTAGTGACAGAAGGCTTTTTCGAGAGTTTTCTCCCATCCCAAATGCATAATACTTTCATGAACAAGGTTGATAATCGCCCACTGGAATGCTCGAGGAACTATCGGCAACCACACGCTTCTATTGTTACGTTCTACTTTTCTGTATAGCGTACCGCGACGCATTTCATAAGTTTTGGCTAAATCGACAGACAGGGTTGTATCTTGCAATTTTTTAACAATTGACGATAATTCAGGATCTTTTTGTTGTTCTGCTTTAATCCAGTTGTCAGAAATGTCTACTAAATTTACATGCTTTTGTTCGACTTTAGCTACGTTATTTGGGACTGGTAACGGATTTCGGGATAGAAAATCAACGTGCTCCATCTGTTTGCCTTTGCGGTACTCGATATCAAAATTAAATGCTTGTAAGAAGCACCACCAACGATGTACACGTGGTGTAAGGTCAACCTTAGCCTTTGATGCTTTAACAGCATTACAGTCTGTCACTACGACAAACTTTCTGCCATGGAGATAATGCCTAAAATGTTTGATCGAGTTTACTACCGCGAGTGTCTCGAGCTCGTAAGAATGATACCTTGACTCTGCACTGGACGTACGGCGGCTGTAGTATTCCACCACATGCATTTTTTCGTTTACTTTTTGCATAAGTATAGCACCATATCCTTCAGCGCTAGCGTCTGTGTGTAACTCAATAGGGTAAGCTGGATCGAATATCATAAGAACCGGTTTGTCAGTGAGCACTCCTATAATTTTTTGACGGATTTCCTCAAATTTACTAGTCCACTCGATTTTACCTTTACCTGACGTAAGTCTGTACAGAGGAGCCATTAATAAGGAGAACTTGGCCACAAATTGACGAAAGTACGAAGCCAACCCAATGAATTGTCTTAATTGAGTGACTGTCTGTGGAGGGGGTAACTCGGTCAAAGCTTTTATTTTTCGAGGATTGGGTCTGATTTCACCAGCTAAGATCTCGTAACCCAAAAACTCTACCCGTTCTTTAAGAAAGGCACACTTATTTATGTTCATCGAAAAACCCGCTGTAGTTAAAGCTTTTAACACCAGTTTCAATCTATCTAAACCCTCTTCAATTGTCCTTGAAGGAATAATTACGTCATCTAAATAGACCACAGCGAATGATTCAGTAAGACTTCCCAAAGCCTTGTTAATTGCTCGTTGATACACCGATGGGGCATTACGTAATCCGAAAGGCATAGACAAGTATTCGTACTGCCCATCCGGTGTAACAAACGCAGTACGCTCAACAGAATCAGGGTGGATAGGGATCTGATGATAACCGCTGGCCATATCCAGCGAGGTAAAATAATGTGCACCTACTAGGCGCTGAATTTGGTCCCCTATCAACGGAAGGGGATATCGATCCGGTACAGTATTGTTATTTAGTTCCCTATAGTCAACACAAAGCCGATCAGAACCATCTTTCTTTTTTACTAAAAGGATTGGGCTTGCGAACGGTGAAGAGCTATCACGTATGACGCCAGCTTCTTTAAGGTCTTTTATTTTATCGCGAACAACCTGGCGTTCTTCAGGAGTTAACCTATAAGGCCGCCGTTGGACAGTTCAATTTGGTTCAGTTAGTTTAACTTCAAGCTGGCCAGTAGTGACTCTACCCACAGGTGTACCTTCTACAAAATGTTCTGAGTGCTCATTGAGTAACAGTGAAAGTGATTTTTTGTGTTTTAATGAGACATCGGTGTTAATTTTGCTAAAATCCTGGGATTTGGATTCTTTATCACAAATCAAAGTAATTTTATTTCTCTTTACTTTCAAATGGTTATGAAAAATTTCGACTGAGAAACCCAAAGAAATTAAATCACGGCCAATCATAATATCGTTCGTGAGGCAAAAATCAGGCACAACATGAAAAAGCAATTCAACTGTATAGTCATGTATAGACACAGTTGCCAGTATTTGAGTCGAACAGGTCAAATTTGCTTTGCCTATACCTAACAAAGTTACACAACTATTGCTACGCTTACCCGCGAAATTTTGCGCTATACTTTCCCGAATCAATGAACATTCGGCACCAGAGTCGAAACAAAATGAAAACTGCTCACCGTGGTTTATGAGGAAATCAGTAGCCGGTTTGATAGTGCAGATATCTACCCGATGCTCAACCTTAGCACCTTCATCTTTTTGTTCCCTGTTGGGACAACGCGTAGCAATATGACCAGACACGCCGCAGCGGTAACACGTAGGTGGAGTGGTTGTCTTCTTTGTGGTATTACTCTCCTGGCTTGAAGTTTCACCTGCGGCTGAAACATTAGAACGCACGGCTGAACTGTTATCGCGTTTTATTGTTTTAGGGCATTCGATTGCCCGATGACCAAAAACGCCGCAGTTGTAACACTTCTTTTGAAACTCAATTCGCGGTTTCTTAGCATCATCACTGTAGTTACGAGGTCGGTCTTGAGACAGTGGTCTTTTGCGATAAACATAGGCCATCAATTCTTGCTGAAGCTTGCTTCTAGTATTCACTTCACCGGTAAAAGCAAGACGCTGCAATCTCGGTTCAATTTTAGCTGTATGCGCTAAAGTAAGTGCTATCGCAATTTGTTCTACGGTTAAGTCCTTCCAACGGGATAGCAATGAGCTTAAAATACGGTTAGCATAGGCTGAAAGGCATTCGCCTTCCTTGGGACTCTCTTGTAGTATCTTATAAAGAGCTGCAGCGGGCGTTTCAGCTGCAACGAAGCGTGCAAGGAACAGCTCTTTCAATTGAGGCCAAGAAATACCAGCAAAACTATGTTGGGCTAGCCACGCCGCAGCAGAACCCTTAAGCGCTTTACTCATCACAATAATTAATTTACTTCCAATTAACGGATTTTCGGCCAAGCAGAGATCAACAGTATTGCACCATGACTGTGCATCACTATCAGCTATTTCTGGATTAAATTCAGGTAATGATAGCTTAAATTCTTGAACGGAAGGTCGCATTGTTTTTATTAATTCCGTCAACTGTTTTTGCTGCATTTCAAACATTAACTTCCAACGGTTATTTTCGTCATACATAGAAGCATAATCAACAACAATATCATCACCTGCATTGCTTGTGCTCTGCTGCTCTGGAGGTAAGTCCAATCCCACTTCTGATATCGGATTGCCGGGCGAGTCACCCGTCGACATGGTCGACGCGGTAGTAAATACGCACTGCTTTATAATAATCACACAACACTTTATTAATTTAAGCAACGATTCGTTACAAGTGTACACAGATTACTCTAATTAAAAGGGATGTAAATCAGAGCTAACGGGTTTTGCACATTGCTCACTTGTCAGCTGTCCAACTCTGAATGACCTGACGTCTAACTGTCAATATGCGAACCCCGTTCGAGTGTCGTCACTCGCTCTAATATAATCTACCCACTATGACAAAACAATACTGCCTTCATTTAAAAAGATTACATAGAAAGATCTCATAATCAATTAAATCTAATTTTGCAATCATCTGCACTATTTAATGTGACGCGCCGTTAAATATATATCGCACTTCTATTTATTTTAGTGGCTCTATACTTAAAGGTCGACCTTTCGAAGAAGCTAAATTCCCATCCCTGCTTCTTCGCTCAATATCTGCTATGTTGGGATTTAAATCAATTGAAACAACACCTCAACCAATCTTATTATTTAAAGTACCTAATACCTTATCTTCCTAAAGAGCTCCCGAATAAATAAATGCCCGGTTTTCCTTACCGCAAACGACGTGTAAAGGTAAAGTATCGCATCACATATATAGGTATAACTGTGGCCTCAAGAAATGGGGACTTTCTTACTTTTCCTCCCCATTCGTGTCATATGCGTCCAATATATCAAGACACGCTAAATCTCGTCATTCCACCCCGCAGTTCTCTGAGTTACTTCGCTGAGCGCGGGGCGCCAGGGATCAAGCTAGGACCGGTTCTTTTTAAGAAGGGATGTAAGAGTGACTCAAGTTAAATTAAGAATGTGGAGTCGGTAGGTTTTTTTTTACTTTTCACTCACTTTGTTTGTTGGCAGTGAGTTTTTTGACAATGTAGACTTTGCGGAGGTACGAGCACTGCCAGTTGTTTTGGTATTCCGTTGTGAACCATATTCTTGACGTGGAGTTTAATCTACGCAGTCTGTGGATAAGTAACATACCTACTCGTAATGAACAAGTGAGTATTGTAAAGACAAATATCTTCTTAGAGTTATAAATATTTTCATTGCTTTCCCGAGTTATCTTTAGTCAAAAATTATTAGCCGAGTGATTTAACTACATACTCCTATATTAAGACCGCGAGTTCTTAGAACGACATTCAGCTTTCGGATAAACGAGATTCAAGAGATCAGCTGATTCAAATATCGAACCAAAAGTGAATGAGACAGCAAGACAAGGTGTTTTCAAATGCTGTCGCGCTGTATTTTTTTTCGTACGTGCTGTTAGAATGTTTAATTAGTGGCCAGTGAGTTAATCTAAATGCCATACTAGAGTTTCTTATAGAGGTAACGTTACACATTTTCCAATAATACCAACCTCCTTGCGCCCTTACAAGCATATCGTTTTTTTCCGAGGGTCCGCGGAGGTGTGTTTTTTGGATTAGAACCTCTTTGAAGTCGTGATTACGGTTCGGAGATGCGTTTTGTTTACTTTTCTGTAAGAGTATTGCGTAGTACTTAATAATATGAAAAGGTTTGCTGTGACATGGGTACTTAGATGTTCTTTGATGTTCCCTAATCTTAGCGCCGTATCTTCAAAACAGTTGCTGCCTATAAATGTTGGTTCCATATAAAAAAAAACAAAATCTAAGTCATTTATTTCGGAGCAATCACTGCCTACACACAAATCACGTCTATATCCCCTACGGGGTAGACAGAGCCTAAGGTAAAAAGACCTAAAGGTCACGTTTAGCATGATTGTGAGGTAGGTACAGGTGGAAAAGGCAGTCAAGAGCGATGAGCCTGTAACACGATTCCTAAGATTTTTGCCCGTTCACTTGGCTCGGTTTGAGAAATCCCTATGTTTTATAAAACAAAGTCATCCGCTGTGTCTGTCTGTTAGCTTGTTCGGTATAAACTGAAAAACTGCTCAATCAACTGCGGTATATG
Organism: Pandemis cinnamomeana; assembly: GCA_932294345.1. Classification (NCBI taxonomy): domain Eukaryota; kingdom Metazoa; phylum Arthropoda; class Insecta; order Lepidoptera; family Tortricidae; genus Pandemis; species Pandemis cinnamomeana. The sequence continues at coordinate 4,349,031 of OW028715.1, read as the reverse complement.
CATTAAATTTATGCACCACATTAAGCGAAAAGCTATTGTTTATAAGAAATACGAGATACACTAACATTTTTAAACTTGAATTCCTCGCGTTTCCCTTTGAATTTCAGAGTCGCAGCGTGAAATAGAAAATGCAAAACGCGGAAAGCAAAGGGACAAAAAGAAAGTGCATGTGTCCGCTCACGCCTCCGTCTGGTGTTGAGAAATTTGTACAAATAACTCGTGGCGGAAACTAGCGCTGTGTAATGCCGCTAGGGGGCGCCGCGAAGAAATATAAAATAGAAATACGTGGTACACCACCCACTGAAAACCTGAAAGCAGTTTGGTCAGTATCAAGAGTATACATATGTATAATAAATTAGGCATAGGTACCTACATTATTTTAATGTAGGTTGCACTTTTTCAAAGCAAAGAAATAACATAGAATGTACCAGTTGCTACTCTGCTCTGAGGAAATTGGGCGAAAATCTTAGGAATCATGTTGTAGGCGATGCGGATAGCATTCCATCACTATTACGATTCCCCTTTCCATCTATATGCTGACAATTATGCTAACCGTGGCCTTTAGGCCTTGTTACCAAAGGCTCTGTCTACCATCGCCACCATCATCCATGCTAGTCTGGGAGCAAAGAAAAAACATAGCGTGTACCAGTTGCTTCTCTACCTGCGCAGATGGTAAAAGCCCATCGAGGGAATGGGCGAAAATCATAGGAATCATGTTATAGGCGATGAGGCGTGCAACCCATCACTATTTTGATTCCATTTTCGACCTTTACGCCCACAATTTTGCTAAATGTGGCCTGTAGGTACCTGCTACCTTAGGCACTGTCTACCCCGTAAGGGATAAAGACTTGATTTGTATATACTACTAGCTGACCCGGCGAACTTTGTTCCGCCTTAAATTTGAAAAATTCCAGTGGTTTGGGCTGTGCTATCCCGCGGGAACTGTGCAATTTTCCGGGATAAAAACTGTCCTATGTCCTTTCCCGGGACTCAAACTATCTGTATACCAAATTTCAACTAAATCGGCCCAGCGGTTTAAGCGTGAAAAGGTAACAGACAGACAGACAGACAGACAGACAGAGTTACTTTCGCATTTATAATATTAGTAAGGAAGTAAGGATAAGTAAGGATAGTAGGTAAGGATAGTAAGGATACTATTTGCTTAAATATAACACCCCAGTTGAATGCCAGTGTTTATAGTAAAGAAAACCTCTGCACACAGCCCCCAAAATTCACGTGAAAAACCGCGCCACATTTTTAGAATTTTTCCACTATCTTAAAACATTTGAAGAATTCGCCAAGTATTCAGAGCTTTATCGTGTGACTTGAAAAGCTTGAATGACTTAGCCTGACGTATTAATGAGCTTAAAGTTTACATAAAACCCTGTTTACACAGGGCTGGAAATACGTGCAAGTCGCATTATATTACTTCGCTTGATTGAGTGAAACTATAAATGGGAACGGTTATAACGGTTGAAATGGAAAATATCCGCTTTGAACTACGCTGTTGTGTAATGGACAAAGTATTTATTTAATATTTTATATATAAATGACTGGGATGTATCTTCTTATTAAAAACTAGCTGTTACTCGCCACTTCAATCGCGCAGAATTAAATATAACATAAAATTAAGAATTAAATATTACCTTAAGCTCTGTCTATTCCGTAAGGGATAAAGACGTGATTTGTGTATGTGTATGTATGTATGTCTCCTATTTGGTCTCGGAACGTCCGTCTAGGCTTTCCCCTCCAAATGTAACCATTCACAATCCTCCTTTAGATTTGTTGTTGTGTTTGTTGTTTCTTTATATTTGTACAATAAAGCATTTACTTACTTATCTTTTCTCTTTATAATATTAGTATAAAACAATTTAGCCTCAATAAACTGTACATCGTAAGCACCGTTTTGCTTACAGTCGGATAAACGACTTAACCGTTCTTAATAAGCTGTTAACGGCTTTTTTTAGACGAATTCGTTGTCAACCGCTGTTTAACCTTTAACCTTTAACTTATAAACTCGTCCGCTCAGCCCCGCAGTGTGCTACCAGGATTTTACAGCATGTACCATCGAACGAATTGATTCCTGACCCACTGTGGAGCCCTCTCACAGTAAATGTCATAGTGACGCTACATTGAATTGACAAGGATAAACATGTGACGTTTACTGTGAAAACGTTCTACAGTGGATCTGGAATAAAATGGTTCGGCTGGTTTAAGTATTGATAATAATTTCCAGTGAGTTTCAAGGTCATCGAACTAATTGTGTCGATGTTTCAGAAGCCACTTTCATTTGCTTCGACGCTTTGTCTTTTTTGTGGCGGCTGGAACTTCTATAAATTATTTCATCGAACTTGGCAATGTTGTAGAAGTATTTCAAATCAGTGAAACTTGACAGTGTACTGGTTTTTTTTTAATGGAAAGCAATCACCATTGCTCATAGACACTCATAACATTAGGCGTTAAGAGCGTGTTAACGGCCCTTTAAAAAAAGAATAGACTCGTTTTTTGAAGACCCCTAACTACCTTCGTGATTATCAAGAAAATCCTGAATGGCTAATTCTTATCTCCAGCTCAAATCTTTGCACGTAGGATCTAGAATTTTAAGCTTTGGTGAATTTGTATCGAATTAAAAGACATACATACATATATCACGTCTTTATCCCTTACGGGGTAGACAGGGCCGAAGATAACAAAAGCTTAAGGCCACGTTTAGCATGATTAAGGGCGTATAACTGGAAAGGGAAATCAAAATAGTGGTTGCTAGCCGCATCGCCTATAACATGATACCTAAGACTCTCGCCCGTTCCTTCGATGGGCTTTTACCATCAGCGCGGGAAGAGAAGCAACTGGTAAATTCTGTCTTTTTTCCTTCCTCCCAGACCAGCATGGAAGAATTAAAAAACAACTAAGAATAACATCTCTATCGTTGTTAATAAAAGTGTATGCTATTCAAACGTTGTCATAACCTACGCTCTAAATCATTGGATATCATATGAGTTGTTAATGGCTCTTAAAGGTGCTGTGAGTTAAACATAGACTACTTAAAACTGAAATTTAAACTACAGTTCATTACGCAGAAACGATGTGATTGGCCTAAAACAACGGAGCGTGCAGCATTCCATTCGCCACAGCCGCGGCCTTTTTGCCACCATAAGAATTTACATAGACTACAAAAGCTGTTTTTTGTACTGCTAAGTATTTAAAGGATTAACGGGCCGGGCGTTTGGGCTGTACTTAACTGTGAGCGCTACCATATTTTTTCAATCGATTTCGATTAAAATAAATGAACAAAAAATATAAATGAATATAGATACAACAAAGTAGGTAGGTGTCTGTTTCTTTGTATTAGAACAACAAAGCATTTATTAATTGCTTATAAAGTTACAAGAATTTCACCCACTCCCTCGATGGGCTTTTATCATCTGCGCGGGACGAGAAGCAACTGGTACATTCTATGTTTTTTCTTTGCTCCCAGACTAGCATGGATGTACAAAATTAACAGTTATTATTATTATATTTTTCATCGCATAAGTTACTGTAATAATTTACAGTAATCTTCAGCAGTTAAGTTACTTCCATGCTGGTCTGGGAGCAAAGGAAAAACCAGTTGCTTCTCTTCCCGCGCATATAGTAATAGCCCATCGAGGGAACAGCCAAAAATCTTAGGCATCATGTCATAGGCGATGCGGCTAGCACCCCATCACTACTTTAATCCCTCTTTCCACCTACACGCCCTTTGAGTCTTGTTAGCGCATGGGATGTAGACGTGATTTGTTTATGTATGTATCTTCAGCAGTTCCTTCCCAACTCTACGGAACCAACCAACTTTCCCAAGACACATGGGCCACGGCCCATCGACAATCACATCTGCTTGTAAACCACAGCCGGCAGGTGTGCGTGGCGGAGCGTGGTTCCTGCAATCACTGCGGAAGGCAGGAAATTTGCGGTCCGGTCGGGAATGACCCGTCACGCGGGCTAACTGGACGGGGTAGTGTTATAAACCTTTAAGTAATGATGAGCTGTTATCATTACACACACACATACATAAATCAAGTCTTTATCCCTCACGGGGTAGACGGAGTTTAAGGTGACCTGAAGGCCACGTTTAGCATGATTGTGGACGTATAAGTGGAAAGGGGAATCGCCTATAGCATGATTCCTATGCCCATTCCCTCGGTGGGCTTTTATCATCTGCGCGGGAAGAGAAGCAACTGGTTGCCAAACCTATAAATTAGAAAAGTGTGTGTTGAATATTTAGGTTTTAGTACTTATAACCTTTTTTGTTGAATTTTTTTTTTTTTTTTTTTTACTACGAACTGACCAGTGATTGACCTCTATCTCACTTGGTGGAAGGTGCAGATGAGGCCAAAGGTGTAACTCACTGGTTCAGTAATAGCCTATTCACTATAGCCTTGAATGCATACACATTTCAAATTTCAAGTCGATCCGAGCACAAAAAGTGGCCCAAATTGACTTGCAAGATTTGACGCCTACTAATAAACATAGCAAGTAAATACGGCTGTAAAAATAACCGAAAGCTGCAAGTTAACTTATTTAATAGCCCCAACTTCATTCTAAAGCGGTACAAGTTAATTTTTGTTTATCGCCCGTCCATCTGTAATTTTAAGACGTGTGAACAACCCCACAATCGCGATTTGAAGGAAAATGTACGACATGTTCTTAATTCTGGCGTTTAAATTACGGCTTCCGTGACCACGGCTTTCATAAAAGGCTAGTTGTTATGAAATTTTTCGTGACATTGTTGGCACGCTTTAGGGTGGACGAGGACTGTGTATACATTCTCTAAAAAACCTCTCCTGGGAAGTGATAGCGCTTGGGAGCATATTCTAGTGGTTAGAGAGCCTGACCATGAAGCTTGAGATCTCGGGTTCGATCCCCGGATGTTTGTTCTTTAGTTTTTTTCATTACTTAGTTGTGCTATAAGAGCCACCTTACTACTAAATTTCAAATTATTAGGATAACCGGAAGCACGGCCATTTGTATAGAAACACATTTTCTAATGACTGTATGTAGATATTGTTTTGATTGAGTTGACTTAGAAATTTGTTTTTCACAGTTGTAAGGGACCACAAACCTGAGTATGTATTTGGTATTAATTTCAACTTTATATCTTTACTCGTTCCTGAGAAAAAGGGTCTTAACCTTTTCACCACAAAGCAGCTCTACTCTCACTCGCAACTGCCAACTTTATCTTGTCAAATGAAGGTGCATTTTGCACTGTATCTACTGTATGACGACGATGATGATGATGTTAGACGACGGTTGGCTTAGTTGGTAGTGACTCTGCCTGCGAAGCAAGCGTCCCGGATTCGAATCCTGTTAAGGGCATATATTTGTGTGATGAGCACGAATATTTGTTCCTGAGTCATGGATGTTTCTATCTATTTAAGTATGTATTTCTCCATAAAAGTATGTATAGTACCCATAACACAAGCCTTACTAGCGCTTATTTTGGGACTAGGTCAATTTGTGTAAATTGTTCTTTAATATTTATTTATTTATTTATGAAGTCAATGGCGGCGAAAAGGTTGAGGATTCTACATGGATTTTGTTTTTCCTGGATCGTTTTTTTCATGGATTTGAGGCGCGGAACCCTAAAAAGCTGTTCAAGGGTTGATATATATCTATATATTTATATTCGACTTCCGACACAATACTCAATCTAACCTAATCACGACACATGCCCTACAAAACGTACATGTGCGTGCCCCAACTAAGCAAAAGATGGTATCGTCTACTTTCATTATTAATTACGGAATGAAGGAAGGCAAGGGTTCGGCATAACTGGCGTAATTTATCGCTGGCAACGATACGTGCTGATACGTATTTTCGGTAACGTGGTGATTTTTACGACGACGCGCACGCGAGTGTTTAAAGTCGAACTTTGGTTTTGGAAGTTTAAAGCGATTAGCTATAGTTACGCGTTGATAGACCAAATAGGAGACGTTTTGGAAAAAGGTCAGGTCAGGAGTACCCGAAACCGACGAGCATGTATGAAGAGATTGATGACTGTGGATGAAGCGAAAGAAATATGTCAGGACCGTAGCAAGTGGAATAAAGTAGTCTCTGCTTACCCCTGTGGGAAAGAGGCGTGCGTGACGGTATGATGTATGTATGTACGAAATATACGTATTTGTGTTTGTGTTTTTTTGTAGTACTATTCTAAGATGGTCGCCACTAGCGGCTTAATGTGCTGGGACCCAAATAAGTTCAAACTATTCACCAGCCGTGCGTATCAATTTGGAATATTAAAACTTATATTCCGTAAACACATTTGCAACAAATAACCGAACAAACTAAAACGTTAACACTAACGGTTTACGTGACTGATGCCGATAAAATATCAAAACTCATCCTTACGACCTTACTACATTTTGGGTTAAAACCTTTCCACATAGTTTGCCGCAGAACAAATTTACGTTTGCCGTTAGCACACTATCAGATACATCTTTTGCCGTCGAAAATAGGATTGATAATTAACGAATTTGTGTTTTGTTGTAAGTATGGTTATGTTTGTAATTGTTAAAAATCAGGTGTCGTAGAAACGTGAGGGATGCGTAACCAAAAAGTGCAAATTACTATTTAGTTACCGTTTTAGGTGAAACAGTTGGTAACTTGTTGCGGGTTTGTTTAAAATACTACTTATTTTGATGGAACCTGCCTGTTACTTAAGTTTATTTTTGTATTCATTTATTTAATGCTGCCAGCCTTTTGGAAACCATGCCACGAGGGCCTTTTATAGATGTAAGTTAGCTCACTGTTTTCTTTTTCTTGTTATTTTATGAATAAATATTTTTATTTATTTATAAGATAAAGCCATTGAAGGTAAAGTTTAGTAAATGAATATCCGTCCCCTACATGCTATTTCTCTCTCTTTATTTTTCAACAACACGAAAACACGAAAAAATCACGAAAATAAGTAGAAGAGAGAGAAGTAGCAAGAAGTAAACTTGCAGGTTACAGAAACATTACTTACAAAGGCAAAGGGAAGTAATAATGTTACTTAATTTTTACTTTCCACACGGTTCAACCCTATAACTGTCGCAGTGTACGCGTTGTAGTACCTGCGGGCGCTACTGACGGCACGCCTCGTAAATTGCTTTACTGGCAAAGGCGTTAGATGTTCCGGCCGAAGTCCCGCAGGCAGACGACATGAACCTTTTTAACACGTTGGCCGATTTTAACCTTTTCAACGCCAACGACCATAAACACAGAGTAAAACTAACCTTTATGCAATGGCATACGTTTTAAATTAGCTTAGCTACTTCGTCAGGCTTGGCGTTGAAAAGGTTAAATCACATCTGAAAATATCGCTTGAAAGTAGTAAAAATCTTCGGATTGCCAGAAAATTTTACTAGGTACTGCTCGAGCTAAATATATACATTTATAATATAAATAATTAGAGAAAGGTACCCTAGAATGTATTAGAACATTCATTTAAATGGTTATTAGGTTTTATCTTTCTGCTTGTTCAGGTTAATCTTATCACTTTTGAATAAATTTTAATGGCGATTTAAATGGTAGAATCTTAGAAGCTTAGCTGTATATGTAAAAAGCTGTGTATTATCAAAATCAGATGTTGAAAATGAAAAGACGTGTGGTGATATCTTCTAATTATGTATCTGTGAATTATACTAATTAATTTTGCATAGCCGCGTCAGAACTAAGTAAATGTCAAGTTTAAAAATAAACAGTGTTAGGATTTGAATCAATTCAGAAAGTATGTATTCCGGTTTTTTTAATGTTCACGGCAAGTAAAACCAAATTCAAAATGACTTTATTTGACATTGAAATGAATAGTGCTATTTTTTATCACAAATATTTGAAAAAGGCAAACATTCGATTAAAGATGCGTATGAGATAGAGCGGTGTCTGACCGAAGCTCCCCACGGAACCAATCAGCGTCCAGCGTTCGCGCTTCGCAATTTTTCCAGTGGCCGCTAGAATTAGCCGGCGGATTGTTATTGGTTAAAATTATTCCCGCCGCGTCCGCGCTCTAAGTGAATTTCGTTCGAACTCCGTCTGCTTGATCTGCATTCTTTAGCATGTATCATTCACAGGTTCCAATTTATGGCAGCGTTTAGAAAAAAAAGTGAAAAACGGAGTTCTTGAAAAAAGGGCCAATTTTATCACAAAATTATATCAAACTGTCGAAAATAGCGACATGAACACGGACCGGAAGGCTGGCAGCTTCCTCGCACAGCGTATCAGCACTGCGATACAGCGAGGAAAATGCTGCCAGTATCTTTGGGTCTATGCCGCGGGAGGTCTGTTACATTTATTTAAGTTTTAGTTTTTCTTGTATGGTTAGGTATTTCTTTTATAAACTTAATGATTAACCATTACTTAAACAATAAAATAAAGCAACAGTAGCCACCCGGAGTCTGTGCGGATTGGAATTTCGAAGCTTCGTCTCATCGTCTCCAAAAAATATTTTTACTAACTTTACTTCGTTTGTATTTGTAACTTTCTTTGTTTGCTGCAAATCTTGCAGGCAAATCACCAAGTTTGCCTCGTAGTGGTCGATTTACTTGAAATCTGGTGTAGATAGCTATTGTTCAGAAGGCCGATGATAATGTCACATACATATCATTACGCCTTTTTCCCACAGGAGTCGGCAGAGACTACTTTGTTTCTCTTGCTACGATCCTGACGTACCTACCTCTACCGCTTCGATGTAAAAAAAAGCTTATATTAAACAACTTTTTCATGCAAAGAAATTTAAAGCAAAGGCATTTTATTTTGTAGTTAAATCTCTGTATTCTCTTAAATCCCTCATGACGTTCAACGAACTAATGTGAAACGTTTTAAAATTCCACGCAGACCTACAATTCTACTAGAGCGATGCGTCTGATTCCTCTGAATGGTCTTGTATGTTTAATGATGCCAGGCGTCTAATGAGGCACTATTAAAAGTTAACGCATTTTCAAAGGACGTTTTATGCGTTTTTCCAAGTGTTTTGTAGCTTTTGTTTCAAAGTGAATGTTACGTTCTGTGTGGCGGGAGTAATTTTTTTCTAATTTGCTGCATGTGCAACTTTTCACACTCTTGAAAGACATTTTAACTTACAAAGCACCATCTCTGTATGATACTTAGCCTAAGTATAATAAAGGAAGTCGGAAGGAGGATTAGGGAGACTAGCAATTAAGTTAGCAAATGAGCAAGAATATCTTCATTAAGTTAGGCGTCAGTTTTTTTTGGATGCATATAGGTAGTGTCTGTAATTCAATTATTAACTTTGCTAACGGTAAGCATTGTCATACAACGTGGCAATGCTGCCAGCCTTCTGGGCACCATGCCACCGGGCAGTGATTTAGGGCAACTTTTTAATTTATAGTTTTATGACAATTTCTTTTATAATCAGTAGTAGTGATGTTATTGAATCTTAGATTATAGAAAGTCTAAAATGAAAAAAATGGACAGTGACAGTGTCAGTCAGTGTCATCTTTTGATTGACTAAGTTTGTTCTTTCATTTGCTGCCTTTGCTGGTTGGTTCGCATTATATTTTATTAATAACTAATAGTCTGTATTCACGACTTGGGCGCGGTGTTCAAATTTCTTGCCCTGGAAATCTGTATATAAATCAATTAGACTTATTATAATCACTTTGCTCTATATTAATGATTAATCGAAAATATCATTACAATTTCGTATCAACAAACTTTGAAACCGAAATTTATGTGAAAAACTCCAAATCATTGCAAGACCTCAAACTGACACCTTAGGTCACCACAAGCATTCACCTTGCTTTCCCCAGAATCCGCTATAAACCCCGTGCACGCCATATTCAGGGCACGGCGGACGATTGTCACTGGTGCGCTATTGTTCACTCTATATGGCGGCGGCTGCATACGTGTCCACTCCATTTGGACGCGTCTAAATAAGCCTAGATCTATGCTAGCGGCATTGCTTTCTGCATCGGCCAGCGTAACGCGAACCACCAAATTGATTGAGCGTCAAAAGATTCCAAGCCCCCATACTGGTTCGAACGGGGCTTGTTACCCTGGTTTTTCGTATGCACTGTTACGTATGGAGTAACATTGTCAAAGTTACAGCTTTCTTCTCAGCGGCTGACTTAATTAGTAAGTTGGATATGAGAATGGCAGCGCAATGCGTTCTGGGGTTTCTGCGTAAATCTAGGAACGTCGTTATATTGAAAATATGGTTGCCGTCAGACTCTATGTCTGTGTGTTGCTGTTGAATGACAATTTTGCTTTTGTTTCGCCATGTTGAGCCTCGTTCGGTGTAATTAGCTACGAAAAGGGAATGTTTCTATGCAGAATGTGTTCATTTGTTTATGGTTTCTTATTTTATCTTATTTTGTGGTGTGTTAGTCTTGTTAGTTGAAGACAGATTTTATGTGATGGGATGTGTAAGATGGGCGTGTGTTCTGGAGTGCGCTCTTGTACGGGGTGTTGTTTAAAGGACCTTGAAGTTCAAAGTGTAAGTCTGAGTCTAGTGCGCAGGCTGGGGTGAACAAACACATTGTAACCTATTGCATATTAGAAGATTAACACTTTGGTGCGGTCACCGCCCTTCTTCATCGGCATGTTATTCGGGTAGATACATGTTGCGTGTCTTCAGAGGAGAGAAGATTAAGTTGTCACAGTGGTCCGCTTAACGGTTCCTTTCGCTATGGCTGTGGAAGTTCCTGGCGCGCATCTTTGGCGGGATCTTTCTTTGCATATTATAAATAAACACTTTTGTATTTTTAATTACTTTATGCATCGATTAATCGTACTTTGTGGGGGTATACATTAACACAGCAAATCAAAAAACTTTACTTACCCTACTCCGCTACCACACGTGAAAGACTTAAGCCCGTGCGAAATATAATAATGTTCACAACGCAAAGTCACCTTTTCTACTTCTACATAAGACTTAATCATATTATAAATCGCATAAACCCTGTACCCATTATGCTACTACCGTGAGAACAACTGTTCCACATGCAAACCGCGACATATAATCAGAAAAAAAAATCAAAGAAACAGCTAACTACCCACATAATTTTACAATGTTAAAAATCCCAGCGTAGTGCATATTTGCACGCCAAATTTCAAGATTCTAGTAACTATAGTCGTAGTAATAGAACATTTTCCAACCCAGTGGAAAAATCGAAAAAAAAGTAGCTGTTATTCCGGTCAATCTGCTATTCACAAAACAAACTTCACCCAAATCCGTCCAGCCTTTTTACTGTGAACGAGTAACAAACACAAACTTTTACATTTAATATTAGTACGATTTATTACTATTAAACACCAAAAATTTAAAATAATAATTAACCACAGCGTCATATCAAAGTTAGGAGTACAGTCGATTTATTACGGCGCTTCAAGTAGCTGGCACAGCAACTGGAAACTTAACTAATTGGAGTCGTTACTCGCCTACCACGGTGTAATGAGGTGCTATTGATAGCGGCCCTGTAATTAGGAGATATCGTTGTTAACGTCCTTTAAATATCATAGTAATATTAGTTAGTTCTAATAAAGGCGAACATCAGAATCATCACTACATACTCGTAGTATGAAACAAAGTCGCTTTCCGCTGTATGCCCCTATGTATGCTTAGATCTTTAAAACTACGCAATGGATTTTGATGCGGTTTGTTTTTAATAGATAGAGTGATTCCAAAGGAAGGTTTATATGTATAGTTCTACGCAGACGGAGTCGCGGGCAGAAGCTAGTTAAATATAAAAGAACCGGCCAAGTGCGAGTCAGACTTGCACGAATTCGGCAAGTGAATATAAAATCCATACAACTAGGTAATTTTGTTAAAAGGCTAGGCCAAATTTTATGCCGCTGAGTATATTTTCCAGGATAAAAAGTATCATTTGTAAGGAGAGACAGGACTTTGAATACTGTACTGTTTGGACAGCACAAGATTAATGACAACGGTCACCAATTAATCGTAGGTAACTAAACCTAATCAAACAAAACAATAAACATACATCAAGACCATAAAGTCAATTCTGTTTTAATTAAACAAAATGCAAAAGTTGCGTGCGCATAGACAATACGGGTGTCGTAATAAAGAATCAATAAGACTAAAACCGTGTTAAATCAACATTGGGCAAAGCGGCCAGAGACAAGGAACGAATCCGTGAATTTATAGCCGCGTTCGAGTAGACCGCCACGCCGGTAGAGCTGGAATGTAAATAAATGAAGCGATATTTTTCATTGTCGGGCGCTTTTTGTGAACGCACCTGGTTTATGGCGCTGTTTAAGGATTTGGATGTGTCAGGATGTTGTGGCGGCGGCTTATTGGATGGTCGGTGGTTGGTTCAAATTGGCGAAAGTTGCCAAAATTGGGTCACATTGTTAATGACCTCTGAAGATACTACCTCATCTTACTGCTAAATTTGGGGTCTGTACTTGTCACGCATAAAAAAGTATAAAAACCAAACGGATATTATCAACTCAAATACCATAGTACTATAGAGTTGCTGTATGTTATTGCCTGCATGGGAGCAGAAAACTTAAAAAAACTCAGATAGTAAATAAAGTATTAATTATTATTGAATGAAAATCTTACTACGTTAATCTTTCCATTACTAAACACAAAACTATTTATATACTCATTATAAAGACAACTTGTTTATCATTGCGAGTAACATCAAATTAGGTAGGTACACAAGATTAATTTAGGGTACGACATTAAAGCGTAGAAAACGAACGAAAGACGAACTAAATTTTTACATGCGACATTGATGCCATGTTCTAGCTTTTTATGCTAAAAGTGACAGTTGCAAAGAAAGTAGCGCGCTCATTTAATTTCCTTACTTTTTGCACTGCCAAGCGCCAAGGTCTACAATTTATTAGGATTGTCTATGGATTCTAAGCTCTCCGATCCTATGCCTAATTTTATTAGGAACGCGCCCGCACCCGAAAAAGGCGCGAAACACACGCGATATAAAAAATGGAGGCATGCGATTTGAATGCGTGAATTATTGTCTTTTAAGGAGAAATAATACACCTTCGGAAAATAATACGAGTTACTCACATAATGGCGTTTGAAAAATGGAGATAGGAAAATGCTTTTGTTATTTCTGTTTTTCGATTTCACGAATTGTGTATGCGTCGGATTAGATTGGTATGTTATGACTCTGAAAAACTGCGTTTTTTAAAAAAACGAGAATATTGTACCTACGTATTGTCGAATACTTTATTCTGTTTATGATGTTTAGAAAAAGAAAATGGCCAGAACGTGCACTTTTATTCCAACATTGAAAATATCACGCCAATAAAAAAACAACATGAAATTAAATCATTTTTAATCGAATATTAATTTAGTTTCATAATTATGCTTATGCCGCACAAATTGCGACCCTTACTTTGTGTGTAAGTCGCTGGCACATTTATACTTATGTTTTTATATGAATTCTTGACAAGAAATGCTCGTTTGTGCTGCACTTTGTTTTTGCATATCCTTGGCGGTTTGTCTCAGCTCATTGCGCGGTTTGATCGTTTGTCTGTCTGTCATTAGTCATTATGTTTCCTTTATCTACCTATAATGAGCAAAAGAAGGAAGAGTGTGGCCACTACAAAAAAGTAAACCTTTTTTTTTAATGGAAAATTGACGCCTTTATGTTGTGCAAGGTTGTGGTAACACTACGTAGTCATGCTTACATCTCGCACAACCACAATACCACTCTCTTTTAAAATAAGGATCATATCTACTTTTTAACTTTTTACTACATGACCATGACTACTTGCACTTTTTTAGTTGTCGCCAACCAATTTAAAAATCAGCAAGTAATTATATCACGCGACCAATCGGCCGACAAATCCATCAACTTGTACGCCCATACCGGGTGCGCTCGCGCACATGAAGATATCTCCCGATCGGTTGCCCAACTGGTGTGCCGACTAATCATTTCACAACTCCATCTTAATGAAAATCCTGAATAATGTGGAAGACGCGGTAGGCAACCGTTTCGTGCTATGGATTTGTATACTCGTAAATGTAGATTATACAAGTCGAAATACCTTAAATATTTTGAAATAAAAACGCCTTAAGTATTTTTAGGGTTCCGTACTCAAAAACGGGACCCTATTACTAAGACTCCAATGTCCTCCTGTCTGTCTGTCATCAGACTAATATTGGCTGAAGCTGATGATGATGTCTCCGCTAAAACGTGCGCATGATAGCTACAACTCCACACACATGAACATAAATAACAGCGTAAGCTAGCGTTGAAACCAATTTAACTTAATTTAATGCGTTCTGATAACAAATCGTCCCATCCCACGAAAAAGGTTATATGATAATAAACAACTAAATTGATTTTATTGTTTTGTTTTAATAAGCTATTCTCCAGCTTCAATTCTGTATATAAATTATTTCTCAAATCCAAGTACTTTTTGAGATTTCAACCTTTAAAAAAGTTCCATGTGATATGAACCCGACGTATAAAGTTGTAAATATCGATAGAACTTTACACGCCGGACGCATCGTCGCTCGAGACGGCTTACTAACTTAGCACTAAGTACAAGTTAAATTAATAATAGCATTAGAAATGGTCCAACAGAGGATAGTCATCATGATTCACAAACACGTAAGTCCCTTTTTCTTCTATTTACAAAATAACGGTAAGTATTTTATTATGTTTTTACGGTTTAAGTAATTCTTACCATTGATTCCCAAGTAAAAGGTAGCATATTACCTTTTAGAACTTTTTTTATAGTAAATCGATATAAATCGGAAAAAATGTGTTCGTAACGTATTATGATGTATGCAATACAAGTTTTATATAGATTTCACATTAAGAAAAAGTTTTAATAGGCACGATGTATATAGTTATGTACCGTTTATTGATGGAAACTAGATAGAATTTCAGAGTTGTAAAAGCACTTGCAACCATTTACGCCGGAACAGACACGCGTTATCTAGTTCACTTGTGCATACGTCACCTTTTTCTAAGGAACGCATTTAAGTTAATACCATTTACGTCTCACATTTCATTTTCTATTTACTTTTATAGAATAAAAATAACACACATAGATACATATACATCACACCTTATTTCGTGCAGGATAAGCAGAGACAATACAGCGCTTAACGCTGCTATTTTGACACTTCTCTCGCTTCATCACTCACCTCATACATCCTCGACGGTTCGGGTGCTTCTAATAAAATAAATCTTCTAATATGTTGCCGATCTGGTCGGTGTACGTTTTTAGAGGACACCCTCGACCGGCTGACTTTCAGCACACTTCCCTCGTAAATTTGCTTACAAAACTTCGTTCCATTCATTCTCTCTTATATATAAAAATAATATAATATTGTAGTAATATAGTGGAGTGGTGAATTTCTAGCTATATAACGGAGTAGCAAGGTAAATATTTTTTGTTCATTGAAAAGGACCTCCGCAATGTAACGCCTGATTCAATAAAATAAGTACCTATATCAAAACTAGAAACTAGTACTTTTAGGGATAAGTTCGCCTTTGTGCATGTGTGCTGTCCTTTATTCATCTTTTTCTTGTGTTTTGTATACAATAAAGAGTTATACATACATACATACTAACAAGACGTACTTCGAGACCGAGTAGTGACGGAAGATCCAGTTAAGGCAAGTAGTGCCGATGCCCCAGTCATATCTTCTGCGAATGTAGATACATGGCTCAGTATGGAATCACTACCTATTGGGCTAAAGCGAGACGCGATGGAAAATTTAGGTAAAGAAAGTAGTGCCACCGTTCAATCCGTCACTTTTTGTGTAGCCACATCACCAATATTGGAACCATCTCCTTCAGAGGAACTGACGCCTATAGATGAGCCGCTATCTATAATGGAACCGTCGCCTTTTAATATAGAGGTTACTACCAGTTTCCACAATACTTCAACGCCATCCATCTCTACTAATGACGTGATAAATTGTTTAAATATAGCCACACCCATGCTTTCACCTCTGAATAAGCATTCAGATAAGAAATGTAACGATTCATTTTGCGTGACACATGGGATATGGCAGAACACTGTTGATGAGGCTCCCAGCAAGCCCCGACAATCAAGCAAACTCAAAAGAAATGTGTCAAATTGGTCTGATGTTAAACGAAAAGAACTCAAAAATAAGGGTAAAGCTTTCATTAACAGGGCCGGCAACGTCGTTGAGCTAAAGGTACTGGGGCCGCTTTGCAATTGTCGCTACAAATGTTTCGAAAAATTATCACAAGCAAATAGACAGCTAATTTTTTCAAACTTTTGGGCTACATCAAGTAAAGAAAAAGTGTTTATTTGTGGTCAACAATTCCACGAAACAGAAAAAACGCGTTGCCTTAATCAAGAAGGGCCTAATAACAGGCAATTTACCATAACATATTTCTTACCGCTTGTATTGTCAGATAATGTCGAATCTACTGATAAAGGATGCAAAACCATGTGTGGTTAAATAATAAAAACTGGGACAAAAATATGATGGTAGAGCTATTATGGAGGAGAATCAAAGAGGTCGGCATCAAAAGCACAAGAGAATTATTGTTGACGAGATGATAACTAGTGTATGTGATCACGTGAAAGCTTTCGAACCTATTGAGTCACATTATCTCAGAGAAAAACTACATCGTTTTTAATAAAGATCTCATACTTTAGCATATTTTTTTTTATTTCATCATTGCCAATTATCACGTACCTTAGTCACTATCCAGATGCCTTAGAATATTATGGTTTATCGCCGATACAAAAAAATGTCCTTGTCTAACCAGGCGTGTACCAAAATGACGACAACTTTAATATCCCGCGATAAACACTAGCGCATAGTGGTCACATGTTGTTCAAAAAATGTCAAAATATCCGAGGAACAAAGTTCCATATGCCTATAGACCCCGATTCTCAAAGTCAAATTTCAACATAAATAGTTCTATATTCTCATAATACCACATTTTTGGTTGTACGTTCCCACGTAAAAAATTACATATTACTTTAAGACCCAGAATTCCTTGAAAGCCTTAACATTTAAAATATATTGCTGCTGAAAAGTAATCCTCACTATTCGAGTAAGAACTATACTTAATATCATTGACTTACTTCTTTTACTTACAAAGTTATAATCAAAATTAAATAAGAGAAAATTCAAATGCTCCTAGTGAAAAGTACCAATTTTGCAGAAGTGACTTTATTCGTCGGATGGGACGAAATTATCGTATAAAGAGACAGAATTAAACCGATATATATCTCCCATATGCAAATTGCGGTAAGTGGGCACCGATATCTAGCGAAATCGACCGATTTGTCAGACAAATGTATGAAACTCACTTCTTATTATGTCAACCGACTTTATGTGGGCAATACGGTTTTATAGTAAAGTAATTCCGACATTATATTAAAATGCACTATCGATAAGTTTGCAATAAAATGGAACGGTGCCATAGTGAAGAGAGAAAAGTAAGGTAGCACGAGAGTTCAAAGTGGTTAGAGGTTGGATTATGAGAGGCTTGTGCCCAACATTGGCAACATTGAGAAGTTGGTTTGATAGGTTAGATCCCTTTGTCTTTATCTGTCACTTTGACGTTTACCTGGGCTAGACAATTTTGCTTGTGACAAGCCTTTTCTCTTTCTAATACAGAACTAAAAATTGCCAGATGCAATAGGTCGAATCTAGCATTTTACGGCGTTTTTCTGTCATTGTCCTCTCGGCCAGTATTGTTAAAAGAAAGAAGTAAGAAAGAAAGAAGACATTTATTTCTTTTTGCAAGACACACAAGTATAAGAGAATATACACAATTTTATATAAAAAAAAAACAAGAAAAAAAACACAGACATTAAAAATAAAAATAAAAATAAAATAAATTAAAAGCGATGATGTTCAGAGCTAACTTTTTACGAAAGCGAAAGATCGTACAACTGAATTATTTTGTACTTTTTGTGGTAGTAATCGTGGGAGCACAATGACGTTCGAACCGAGCGGTCAAAACGCTCGGATGATTACTATTAATATATGATTAATATTACCCAAAGATAGTTTAAACAAAGGATACAGAGTTTGTCAGGCTTACTTTTACGTGTAACTTTAACACCCCACTCTCATTTCCACATCGTGCGGCTTACTTGCCTCACTTAACTATTATACTAAGCTAAGTTCCACTTACGTGTTCAATATCTTCGTATCAGAATTGCTAATACGGGCAAATGTGTGCCACTGGCGAACGTCCGCGAAGAGCCCATTAGCTGCGCCCGCGCCGCCCTGCGGACAATCGGGGAACTAATGGACCGATGGTTGACGACCGCTGCATGGCTAGCACGTGAGCGCCCGAGAGTTGTGGCACGCGCGAGATAGTCTACCTATCTCTTTCTCGAACAAACAGTAAAACTCGGAAAAAAGCAAATAAAATTATACGTCGCCTATTGGGTTTCGTGAGACGGCCATCGAAGTTGAGGCTGATTGAAAAGGAAATGAAGGACTTGGAGACAAGGGGGGGAAACACTACTATAGCTTGCCACTAGCCAGTCTTACTGTTACATAAAAACTAGACAGAAAAAGGCCCTTTTTTGTAACTCGAAAACAAAAGATATGAAAAATTCTCAGCCAAAGCATAGCAGACTGTTGGCAGCAAATGGAGAAGTCATTCACTAAAACTATAATTTTGAACCAGTGTCAACTGTACAGACACGTACACTTCTCTTTATTCTCAACAGTTTTATTAATTTACTCGAACATTCCTAATACCGTGTTAAGTTCAAACATTGGCATAAAAACAAGGAAAGCGAAATGTTGACAGAATGGTCGTTACTTTAAAACACACAATACGAATTAGCGTAATCTTAAATGAAATAAGTATTTTAAAGTTTTTACAGATGACTAAAGGTTGTCTACCCCTGGGCGAGGAAGGCCGCATATCATCGGCATCGTCGCGATATGCCTTCATACTAGTTGCATGTATGGGAACGAATTAATACAAGCATAGAGCATCGAACAGTAAGGTAAGAGTTGTGAAAAGTGCCCCGTATTTTTGCTCGTGAGTCTAGTTCTTACCTACATTAAAAAAGTTTAACCGTGAACTACACCCTATATTTATAGAATGTGAACGATTATAAAAATGGAAAGACCAAAGTAAAAATAACAAAACACAACACAGAGATAAATTTACTGACCTTTTCATTATATTTTATGCTTATATCGCTTCAATGGCAACGTTGTTGTCACTGATATTATATTGGTATAAAAAAAATCATAGCAGGTTGACTCATTGATTTCCACGTCCGCACTTTTACGATTACATAACTCACTGTATGGCGTAGATAAGAAAAAAGGACGAATTTAGCAAAATTCTCACGAGTTGAGAGCAAGTTTAGTGTGTAAAATTTTGCCTATGAAATAATCTGATTTTGATAAAGGCATGGTAATACCTCTGGTTGGACAACTGTGTCATTTCTTAGGGATGAACCAAATATAGAATAAAACAGTCGTGCTGTTATGTTAATGTCTACTGTGTTCCTGACCCGTATGCAGCCAGTTTGCAGATAAATGATTAAGATACAGTGAGATTTAAGAATATGCGGCGATCGACACTGGGATCAATTATGTGGCTACTGGGGCTGATCGCTCTGATTCTGAACTAGCAATACATATTGATTGGAGTTTATACAAGTTTAAAGAAAGTGTTTAACTGAGCCTGTTACATCATCGATATAAAGTAACTGCTCTGCTGCACATATCACTGAATTGAACCATTTGTAATAAAGTTTTTGAAGGTAATGTGTAAGTTTCTGTTTAGTTTAAGGAAAGGGTAACTAGCAGCGGCAATTAAACTCTGCCGAGTTTTCGCCCGCTGTTATAAGTTAAATTGTATATTATTCATTTGTTTTCAATAAAAAAAATAAAAAAAAGTTACTTAGCGGAAAGTGTGACAAAAAAGCTTTGCCAGCGTAAATTACGTCTGTTCTTATTCTGGGTGAAATAAGTATGAAATAAAAAAAAAATTACGTCTATGTTTACAAATAAGTACAATTAAATTACAAATGTAAAAAAACAAGATAAACAATAGGCGGTTTTATCGCTTAAAAGAGATCTTTTCTATACAGCCTTGATTTTTTTATTTTTATTTGTATATTGACTACTTTGTTGTTTATATCTGTTTTGTTTTGTAATGATTTGTGGTGTTCAATAAAGAGTATTTGTATTGTACTGTATTGTTGTTGTTGATTTTGTATTCCTAGCGACCTAGAAAGACACACACAGACATTCACAGGCTGTGAAACGCATCCCCATATGGGTAGCGCAGCTGGGAAAAAAGATCAAATCCTTCCACTTAACAAAGACTTCAACTGCCATATTGCATCGAACATAACTTTAAGCCTTAATAAAAAAGCCGTAAAGCCACGTCATGCGCGCATGCCATGCGTAAGCCGCATGACATGCGCGCATGCATGGACTAGCTCACGCATGCGAGTCTCATTAGGGCTTGTAATTGGATGCGATAGGCCTCATTAGATTTGACGCGGCTTCTTAAGCTGTAGTAAGATGATTTATGGGAGATAACTGGTTAGTTGTAGCCAGGTTAGGCTTTCGAGTGTGGTTATTTGAGGCTGTATTGTGTTTAGAGGAAACGTTGCGGGCAGGGGTTAAAACAATAAAATGCAGTTAACAGTGCCAAAGAATGACATATTTTTTTTTTCGATTATTTCGTTTCGTTAATTTTTATCATGTTATCATACATTTTTTTGCGGAGAATGTCAATACTCATATTGCTATGAACCAAGTCATCTCAACCTATTTCTACACTTGTATACAAAATGTCAAGTCAATCCGTCTGTTCGGTTTTCATCCTTGCTAGGAAAATTCTCCTGTCAAGTATCTGACGTAAAATACTCTTTTTAACTGTCAAAGGTGACAGTAGACAGTCTAACTCGATACCTCGTTCTTAGTAGCACGCTCTCTGAATGCTGCTGGGTTATTTTGGCTATATTTACAACTATTTCGGGTGTTATAAACACACACACACTCATCAACACCACCAAATGTCCTCAAGAATAAGAAGCAGCAAGCGCGATCCATTGGCTGGGCCGGCGCACGCGTCTTCACCAAGTACACTTTTAACATCGTATTATATTATATTTATTAGCTTCTGCCCGCGACTTCGTCTGCGTAGAATTATACATAAAAACCTTTCTCTTGAATCACTCTATCTATTAAAAAAACCGCATTAAAATCCGTTGTGTAGTTTTGAAGATATAAGCATACATAGGGACATAGGGACAGAGAAAGCGACTTTATTTTATACGTGATGATTTATGCCCCAAAGCTCCGTCTATTGCGGACGTATACACCGTCTAATAAAAACGGCTAAAATTTCACTTGCGATAATCGTAACAAACACACAAGCAGACACGGCCAGTCAAAAAATAAATACACCTGCTATGGGTGGTGTAGGGGTATAGCACGCGTCACGGAATGACGAGGATCCGGGTTCGATTCCCGGCCATAGCTTTACTTTTCGGATTTTTCTGTGTTCTAATTTTCACTGACATTTAGAAAAAAAAAAAAAAAACAACTGGTTAAAAGGCCATTCTATTCTCCTAAGTAACCAAAATACCACAAACAAAAAGCCACATGACCTGCACTTTTCATAAACGCCGTTGCGTCACAAGCGCCGCATTAGCTGATATAGTAATAGCCGTATAAAAGTGCAAACAATCGCCTGCGCGTGACCGATTCAGATAAGTGGACATGTGGGCTTATGTAAGTCGGAATTAGTTTCGAGCAGAGTTAGGAAACTAAGTAGCTGACAGCCCGAACGATAACTGCTTTTAAAAGATAGAATACCATACATAATGTTGCGAACTCTTTGCCCTTTTTATGACATACTAGCGACCCGCCCCGGCTTCGCATGGTATATCATGCATATATTATACATTATAAACCTGGCCTGGCGCCATATTAGTGATTATATGTCTGCAGTTAGGAAGGAGTTTAAAAGCTGCCCCCCAACTTTCATAAATTCATATTTTTAACGGGTGAACATTTTATCTACATTTATTTGATAGTATCTATATTGTCCTATTATTGAAACGTATAATCTATAACAATTAAATAATGATAGTTCCTACTATGTTTATAACACTAAAACAGCGTCTATTATGATAAATAAAGTTTAATAATCTGGTCAAACGTTTTTTACTTTTCAGCTCCAAGGCTTACCAGCGCATATCATAAACATGAAATGGATTATGATTTAACTAGATGTGAAAGCTGTCAAATTGATATACCAAACGGCATCACAGGCATCACGGGCATCACAGTGAACCTTCCTCCTGAATCACTCTATCTACTAAAAAAAACCGCATCAAAATCCGTTGTGTAGTTTTGAAGATATAAGCATACATACGGATTTGGGGACAGAAAAAGCGACTTTGTTTTATATTATGTAGTGATATGTATTTTTTCTAATTTGATTTTGATTTTGATATGACTTTTGTCAGTTGTAGTATTTTGCTTGTCGGTATTATATCAAGTCTTGAGCTGAGGAACTGCATTTTCATTCAGATAGATTTTTAACTACAGTCCACTTACTTTTATCTGCTTCAGATACATATGTCACGTCTTTATCCCTTACGGGGAACACAATCTTAAGGCCACGTTTAGCATGATTAAGGGCGTATTAGAAAGGGAAATCAAAATAGTGATGGGTTGCTAGCCGCATCGCCTATAACACGATTCCTAAGACTTTCGCCCATTCCCTCGATGGGCTTTTACCATATGCGTGGGAAGAGAAGCAACTGGTAAATTCTGTTTTTTCTTTACTCCCAGACCAGCATGGAAGAATCTATGTATAGAATATACCATTGAAAGATATAGGTAAGTAAGATAAAGAGTTTTGTCGAGAACTTATGGTTGCGCGTGAGAGAGGCCGTGATCCTTGATTTGGCTTTTATGACCCATCAGATTTTCTTGGCAAAACAGAGGAGCAACGCGGCAAGCTTTTGGTACATTTAGCTGTTCTTTGTTGACGAACTCGCGGTTGTTTAAAAGCCTTAAAACTAATCAAAAATAGTGATGCATATGTTTTTTTTATTTCAATCGTAACACTATCCAATCAACCCATCTATTTCTATTATTACAGGGTATGTTATAAATAAAGTTACTTATTTATTATAATAAGTAACAACGTCATAAATAAAGGGAACTATTAACACACATTCCTCTTATAATCGTTGTTTTAATTGCACTCTGTAACGCTGTAATACTAAGACTGTTTAAAGTGTCAATATATTTGCTCATAGATACTAAAAACAATCGAAAATCGTGCAATTTCAAGCAAAGGCCAGATTTGAAGCGAGACAATTTAATTCTATTCCAATTTCAATGACAGTAACTATCATTACCTAGCCTCGGCTCATATCATTACCGCGTAGGGTTACCACCTAAATGGCGAGATGTCTTTAATGTATTGCCAATTTTTTACATTAAGAATTTAAGCAGATCATTTTGAAACCAGGGCCTATACTCCAAAATTCGAAGTTCGTTTCGTGCTCGTCCACACTCTCAAATAGTCGTCAATATTAGAGTAGCTTAGAGCAGAGTTAGCAAAAAAGTCGTGGTAGCCTAGTGGTTCGACATGTGGCCTCAGAGGGTCGTGGGTTCGAATCCTAGGTTCGCACCTCTGAGTTTTGTTATATTTGAAATTTGCCATGAGCTTTTCGGCGAAGGAAAACATCCTGAGGAAAGCTGTGCGCACATCTGCGAAGCAATTCAAGGGTTTATAACCATAATAAAATGGTTATTAACACTTTTTTTAAACCTAATATCGTCAAAACTACAGTGTGTAAAATGCGTGAAACAGAAACTTACCTTTTTCAATGAAAAGCTGTTGGCCGTATTCAGAAAATTTAAGAAAAAATTCAGTTCCCAAGAAAGTGCATTCTATTTTTATTTTTTACGTCAGTCTATACCAGTGGCGTGGCGCAATCAGAAGGCAAGCCGAAAGGAAACTAGCCTTTTCCTCTAATTCTGCACAACAAAGTGCCCAACTGCCTCAAAATAGGCAAACCGGTGGGAATCGAGTTCTGTGCAGCAAAATGCTTGTCACATGGTAACCCTATTACTGCATGCACGTTACGCTTTTATGGGCCATTCCGTACCGTTACCACCTTAAACGGCTGGTATTTAGACAACACAGAATGCCGTAATCATAAAGGTTGCGGTAATTGTTTTGGTGGCTTTAGTCGCGTATATCATGATAACTACTATGCCGAAAAAATGACTTTCTGCCATTCTTCTTGGAAATGATTGTCTTTCCGAATGCGCTGGTAGTTTCAAAAAGTCATGTAAGTTTCAAAGAACCCTTGGCGGCCATTTTGCAAAAATAAAATTTGAAGGGAAAACATAGAATGTACGAGTTGCTTCTCATCCCGCGCAGATGGCAAAAGCCCATCGATGGAATGGGCGAAATTCTTAGGAATCATACTATAGGCGATGCTAGCAACCCATCACTATTTTGATTCCTCTTTCCACCTATACGCCCACAATCATGCTAAACGTGGCCTTTAGGTCTTGTTACCTTAGGCTCCGTTTACGCCGTAAGGTATTGAGACGTGATTTATGTATGTATGTGTGTATGCAATAATGTTGTTTTATCCTTTTGTTATAGTTCCTTATTGTCGTGATATTGCGTTAGTTGTTTCCCAACATGCACAGGTGTTATATGTAACATGTTGGGATGTATTAGACCTATAAAATTTCAATATATTAAGATTTGCTTGAAGTACGGTAAGTTAATGCCTTTGATTTATTAGCTGACATTTCACAAATATTATTTTGATATATGCAGACAAGTGATTTCGATATTTTGTTAAGACTTGTAGTTAAGACGTTATTTATTGGTTTTAAGTTTGCTTGCTGTTAAAGGTTTTGTTAGCTTGCAAATTGAGTGTTCGTTGCAATTTTCTTTATAAAATTTTGTTAAAGATTTACCCCTCCGTGATGGATAAACTGTTGGTTCTAATAATATCTTTGTTAACATTTCTGTATACAGTTAAACAATTAAACGTTATTCTACTCTATTCTATTCTATTCTTAATTCATAAACGCTCTGCAGGCTTCTGCTAACATAGCAATCGTTTGTCCTTATCTGTCACTTTGACTTTTACCTTTCACAGATAAGGACAAACGATTGCTAAGTTAGTAGAAGCCTATAGAGCGTCACAATATTCACAATATACATAACCAGGGTCCAGTATACAACATTCAATGTTCATATGCCTGTTTTAAGGTTCATTCCTCATACACAATTGCAGCTCTTACAGCTTGTAGAGTTTACTTGGTCATACTTCATGCTCACAATTATCATTTCGTCTAAATCGTCGCGTCACGCTTGCCGAATAAAGATTTATCAAAAAATGTATCTCAGTGCAAAATATGAAAGTATACGCATGACTAGTTAACGCGAAACGCGTATAAAACAATATGCGAGCATAGGTGCGCGGGCGCCGCGTCCGAGCCGTAGGCGCTACCGGTCGCCCACGCCCGCAGGACAATGTACCGTACGATACGCTGCACAGGGTGCTCCTGTTGCCTATGATAATAATTTATTTTTTTATTCATTATAAAAATCTCCTCTTTTCTTAAAGGGCCGGTAACGCACCCTGAACCCTCTATGTTATGGGCGTCTATGGACGGCGATGATTGCTTTCTATCAGGCAACCCGCATTCTCGTATACCCCCTATTACATTAAAAGGTATATCCAATAAAAATAACAAATACAATAACAAAACAATAATAAATGTGTCAAAAATATCAGAGTGATCAGAGATCGCTCTGTAGCGATAAGGCCGCCTATTGTTACCTTGTAATATTCTCTATACCTTTTTTCTGTTTTGGTTGTTATATTATTATGTGGTGTTCAATAAAGAGTTATTGTATTGTATTGTATTGTATATCACAATATGTCATTGAATTTAGATTGTCATTCATGACAATTTGGCACGCGTATTAATTCGTTGCAGGGCTTGAAATGCGTCAGCATTTATGTGTCTTCTTTGACATACGAGCTAGTTGGTCACCTGATTATAATACATACATACATATATCACGTCTTTATCCTTTGTGGGGTAGACAGAGCCTAAGGAAACAAAACCTTAAGGCCACGTTTAGCATGATTAAGGGCGTATAGGTGGAAAGGGAAATCAAAATAGTGATGGGTTGCTAGCCGCATCGCCTAAAACAAGATTCCTAAAACTTTCGCCAATTCCCTCGATGGGCTTTTACTATCTGCGCGGGAAGAGAAGCAACTGGTAAATTCTATGTTTTTTCTTTACTCCCAGACACATACCACCACTCCACCACTACCATTTTAAAATATTGATGAATTACTTCACGTACTTTATTATACACAAATATTAATCAGGTCTTTATTCCTTACAAGGTAGAAAGAGCCTAGGGTAACAAGGCAAAGTTTAACGTGACTATGCACTTTTATGATCACCTTCTATATTCAAGACTGGCGTTTTATAGGGTACCAGGTAACACCTGATTATGAGAACGGCGCGCGCGCACCACGCTGGCTGATACCTAGTTCTTAACACCGAAATAAGGAATTCGTGTTGTCCCGTTCACCCGTGTTTATTGTGAAAGTGAGGTACGGGACGGCAAGATATGAACTTCGAATTTGGAACTTCATAGTCATTCAGCCTTTTTTGAAGTCTTAATTCGGTACGTATTAATCAGAAAACAATCCAAGAAACCAAAAACTACTCCCACATTTTTTTTCTACACAAAACGTCAATATTCCTTCAAAATAAGCAAGCCTTTTATTTCTGATCTTTGTACATACATACATACATACATACATATGTCACGTATTTATCCCTTACGGGGTAGACAGAGCTTAAGGTAACAAAAGCTTAAGGCCACGTTTAGCATGATTAAGGGCGTATAGGTGGAAAGGGAAATCAAAAAGTGATGGGTTGCTAGCCGCATAGCCTATAAACATGATTCCTAAGACTATCGCCCATTCCCTCGATGGGCTTTTACCATCTGCGCGGGAAGAGAAGCAACTGGTAAATTCTATGTGTTAGCTTTACCAGCATGGAAGAATCTTTGTTACAGTTCAAAAACAACCTTTAATTGTTTAACCGACTACGGCAAAAATAAGGGTTAGGCATTTAATAAAACTAACTGAATCGAGAACGTGAAAACTAATAAATAATCGCTCAGATCCCAACATAAATACAACTTAGCGTTCGTCCAGGTTGCGAGAATGCAAAACCAACACATGTGTGTTCGAATGTTTTGTTAACGAAATCATTTATTTATGAGGATCAAAGTCGACTGTCGAGGCTACGCACTGTGATCTAAAAACGCTGTAGTTTTGTTCATACCTTTACCACTGCAAATTCTATTTTTTAGATTAAAGTTAGGAAAGGTTGGACTTTCCCAAAAATTACTAACTACACATCACACACATCTGTATCACTCAGGCCATGGGATTTGTAATTTGACAGTCCTTTGAGTATCAAAAATATTACTGTAGTAATAGAATTCTTCAACGGAGGCGAAGTCGCGAGCGTAAGCTTGTCCTGTCTGACTGATTTAAATCAACGGCCACCCCAAACCGTTTGACCTAGAAAGCCAATTTTTTTCACAATAGGCCGTTTAAAAACGTAAACAGCCACTAAGAAGGACTGCTTAGAAATTCAACACCTTTTTCTTTCTATTAGCCTATTTTTTTAATCAAATCCAACTCCTAAGACAGTCAATTTGGGGTTGGTCGAACTCTGAACAGACTAAGCGAAAGCGAAGCAAAATCCAAATGACAATTCAAACTTTCCACTCCAGTAGTTTGTTCTATATTGTGGAAATACGTTATTGTCATAAACGAATTGTAATGGAGAAGGTGTGTAATTAGAGAAGTTGTGTAAACATACCCGTATCCAAACTGGAGTATAGAAACTAATTACTGTAACCAGAATCAACAAACGATTTACACCTTTGTTTATTTGGCTCTGTGTCAACATTAAGTTACGAGTAATGTAGTCTTTGTTGGAGCAAAAGGAAGAATACGCTCAATTTCAATGAACTACTCGTAATATTTTGTATATTGCGCTCTATTTTTGTCAGCACATCACTCCAAAGTGGAAAAAATTGTGTGTTGCTGCTAAACTAAGGGTCGTATTAAATGTTCGACTACTTGAATCACTATCTATTTAAAAAACCGCATTAAAAATCGTTGCGTAGTTTTAAAGATCTAAACATACATAGGACAGACAGCGTAAAGCGACTTTGTTTCATACTATGTAGTGAAGTAAAGCTTGAAAATGTGACATCTTCTTAAACATTTGGAAACATCGACTTAAAATTGACCGCTTAAGTCCCTAAAAGAAAGCAGCTCACCTTTTTGTGCATGCGTCTTAATGGTTGTCAATTATGTTTAAACTTTAATTTTATACAGAACAGAGTATAGCATTTACAAAATATATTAGTGTGTACCTATGGCACTACTACGTGGCACTACAGACCATAGTAAATATCATAAATGGGAGGTAGGTTTAGGGTATATTATATCTTCAACAGGCGCGAAGGGCCTAAAATACCCAAAAGTAGGAGCTCCGCGATAGCAGAGCTCTGTCGACTATGTTAAACTTGATTTTGAACTCAGTAATGCCACGGGAAATAGAGGAATATATTCACGTACGTACGAGCTATGTAGAAAGTCGATAGGCTTTGGCGGATATATAGGTACGTTTCGCTTAAAACACCGGCACGTTTATACATATTTACGGTACAATAAATTGACTATTTAACGCGAAAGCTGTGTAAAACTGCTTCTTGTAAATCGCGCCTAAGGCGACGTGTATATCCGATAGTGTGCTATAATTTGAAGGCTGCAGTAAAAACGCTGTGGTTTCCTGCACATGTGCTGGTAGAAGGCTTCGTGCACTTTATATACAGTACTCGGGGAATTATCATAGCATTATGATACGAGATGCAACTGCACAGATGGGCCACGGGTCTGCTGGCTAAATATTCAGACTAAATCTATTGTAATGCATTATAATGGAGCCACTCGTGATTGTATGGAGGTGTGGAAGCATAATGGAAAGACGTTTATTCGACTAACATGTTCATATACCTAAGGATATATTGTGAAGTGTAAATTAAGCTACCTTAGTGTTGCTAGTCGTTTATAAAAATAGGCGGCAAAGTGTTGTCGTTTCAAAAACACTAAAAATACAAATAAAATAAAAGAAGAACGATTAATTTGTAGAAATTTTTCCATGTTTTTTTAAACTGATTTTGGTGTTCTGTGTCCCTAGTGTTAGACACAAGAAGCCTGTTATTCTAGTCATTGTTTTTGTTTAGATTATGAATAGTTTAAAATAGCTCTTGATATTTTTTGTCATACTTATTCTAAGTGTTTTTGCGATGTAAATTGCCAAAAAACCAAGGTCAGCCGCACCGTAACAAAAACAAATAGCTCAATTATTACGGTAGTAAGTGCTGATATTACAAAAATTCTATTTCACTGGCAGCTTTATTAATTTATACCATTCTGCATAATTAACAAGTCTTTCAAAAAATGTATGAGCCACGCCGACCCTTGCTCCGGTCACGTGACAGGGACTAAATATCAATTTAGTTATAATTTATTACTATGTACCCAACGGTGATGTACAGTTCGTAAATCTTGTAAAATTTGAACTCAACAGATTTTTCGCGAGCGCTGTATGTAGGTACTGAGTTACTAAGATTCCTCGCACCATCAGAGCAGTGTCCCATCTACGTATCCTCTAATTTATTGTTCTCGTGATTATGAGTAACGACCACCAAGAGGTTTATGTTACTGACGTGTCGACGTGCACTTTGCAAAACAGATCAGTGAGTGAAACAGTTAAAGAACGAGATCTAGATAAGGGAGAAAGTCTACATGAGTTAGGTAGTGGATCGAGAATCCATGTTTGTTTAGTGAATTGGTTAGTCTTTCTCTTTGGAGGTGCCCCGTTGCAAAGTTGGTAAAAAACAATGTGTTATGCGCGGGAGTGTTTTTCAATGGAGAACTTCGGCTGGTCGGAAGAGTTGGACAGCAAAACTTCCACTAAGCAGCACAGCTTTACGGTTTTTACTCTCTTCTTTGGCTTATATATAAAAAGTAGTGGTAGCCCGCGACTCCATCTGCTCAGAAATCGCTTATCGCTATCCCGCGGGAACTACGCAATTTTCCGGTATAAAAATTATCCTATGTCCTCCCCGGGATTAAAACTATATTAGTACCAAATTTTATTAAAATCGGTTCAGAGGTTTAGGCGTGAAAGCGACAGACAGACAAACAGAGCTTTCTATTGTTAGCCGCATCACCTGTAACATGATTCCTATGTCCATTCCCTCGACGGGCTTTAACCATCTGCGCGGGAAGAGAAGCAACTGTCACACTTTGTTTTTTCTTTACTCCCAGACCAGCATGGAAGCAGCATGGATGTGTAATTATCTAATTATTATTGAATTTTACGGTAGTTTCATGTTGAAAGTGAACCAACTTAGTTGGAAATCAGTCAGCCCTGGGAAAGGACATAGGGATAGTTTTTATCCCGAAAAGAAGGATAGTTCCCACGGGATAGCGATATGCAAATCACAGACGGAGTCTATACATAAACATGGTGCCTGCAGTTCTAACACAACAAGGATACTTAGATATGTACGCTCTATTGTGGCTTTCACTATATGGAAATTTTAAACTCACACTTTGTCGGTCCCTCGTTTAATGCTCCTCTCATTTACTCAAAGGTTAACTGGTAGAGATCCCTTGCATATATTTATGGTCTTTTTTTGTGATTTGTCTCTGCTTCTTTACATTTGTACAATAAAGCATTTACTTACTTACTTACAACAAGGAATTACAAACGTACGTCTCGCGTCGCACGCGCCGCGTGGGAGTGCGTCGGACGGCTGATTGGTGCGCTGATCAGCTCGTTTGCGCAGATTGTTATTTACCGCGCATGCGCGAACGCACAGCTTCACACTACTTTACTTTACCCATGCATTTTGTCACGTAAATCTCTCGACTTTTACTTGAACGGGGAAACTATCTAAAATTCTACTTCTTCAACTAATCTAAATCTAAAATCTAAAATACTTCCATATTGGTCTGGGAGAGAAAGAAAAACATAGAATGTACCAGTTGCCTCTCTTCCCGCGCAGATGGTAAAAGCCCATCGAGGGAATGGGCGAGTCTTAGGAGTCATGTTATAGGCGATGCGGCTAGCAAACCATCACTATTTTGATTCCCCTTTCCACCTATATGCGCCAACAATCATGCTAAACGTGGCCTTTAGGTCTTGTTACCTTAGGCTCTGTCTACACAATAAGGGAAAAAGACGTTATTTATGTATGTGTATGTATGTATGTATGTATGTTAGATTGTAATACCGATTTTGATTACAAAATAAAATACTAAGAAACAACAGATAAAGAAACTCACTGCTTGTAAACCCACCTTAAGTTATTCGTAGCTCTGTATTATTTGTATACATGTCAAATGAAGCTGTCAGCTATGAGCTACCCGCGGCTATGCCTGAATTATGGCTCCTCATGCATATGTGGCTTCGTTAGAGCTGATTGATGTGTGTCTGTTTGTATATACTGTGTTCTGCTTTGTTAAATTGATGAACTGACGTGGAGGTCGATGACGTTTATATTAAAAATCAGGGATCGCAGGATAGGTTTGTGGATTTTTTAAGCATAAAAAAAGATGTTTAGTTGCAATACAGTGTACGTGTGTTGGTATAATATGGTTTATACGATAGCTTACCAACTTATACATAATCATATATGGGCATACCCTTGCGCACTCGTTGTTGGTGTATTTACTTCGTCTGTTTTTTTTGAATATGGCCCATTGATCGATGCGATGATTTTGCCAATGTCAAAGTAATAAATATAGTATTTAAAAATCAGAATCGTCCAAGAAATCGTTATCCGATGCCCAGGGTGCACCGGACCAAGCGCTGCTCTTCCCCTCGGACGGATCCATAAACGAACCGCAGCTCTTGACCACACGCGGAGGTGTTGGTGTATTTAAAAAAAACTATTTGGTGTCCCATCCGTTTCTGTCTTTTGCGAGGTTTATAATATATAAAAAAGTGCGTATTTAATTCGGCTACAAATCAATTGTAGTTTCTTCTCTAAGCGTATGAAATCGGTCACGCGTAGCACAGTATGGATACTTAGAGGCACCCATCATTTCCAATTATTGTGTAAAATATTACATCGCGACATAATTTTCATTTCGAAGTTTGACTCACTATTTTAATAAAATTAGTCAAAATAATTTTAATATTACCGTCTAATTATTTTAAAATAACTTTCACCGCAGTAAAAAACCGTACACAGTCTACGTATTCGCTTCCAACTTCGACGGAAGCAAAACGACCCTATCCGTTATCACGAAGTCGCCTATGCTAATCAATTCCAACGAGACGGGTTCTGGGCCATAAATAACAAAGTTTTGATTAAAGAAAACCTTTAATAACAGCATGTATATTCATATGAATTAATTAGGGCATCAAGTGATGCCGCATGCGGGAGATATATCGCATAGTAGGCTGCCAATATGAGCTTTACAGGCGAGTAGGACTTAAAAAATGACACCATCTAGCAGTGGCGAGGCGTCAAGTATATTATCAGAAGGCAAGCCGAAGGGAATTTAACTAGCCTTTTCCTCTAATTCTGCACAATAAAAGTGCCCATCTGCCTTAAAATAGGCAAGCCGGTGGGAACCGAGTTCCATGGACGCTATCACACACTACACTGGTATTCTAGTTATAAATGTAGAGATAATAAGTGTGGCAAATAAAATGATACGCAATTGGCACTTCTGTGTTCAGTTGCACCCAGATCCCGCTTGAGGTCACGCGTTTCTCGAAGATCATTTGTCTTGTCGGTGAAAAAAAGTGGGCGGTCAGCCTAAGGTTTGGGAACTTGGGTGTCCCTAGGCCCTAACTACTGTTCTTGAAAAAATATTACGTGAATATGGAGTAGTGGAGCACTGTCACCATTCGTAGAATACATTTCATTATTTTTGCAAATAAAACGATTCGATTTTCAAACGAAGTATCGAATGATGCAATTTTAAACAACCTGCATATTTTATAATGTTTCGACAAGCCAAATCACTTGTATCCAGGGCTTTATTTTTATAATATCGATAGCAGCACTGGTTCAAATGGGGCAACGTTAAGGGGCTGTTTCACCACTCTCTGTCAAGTTTCAGTTATCTATGATGACGTCTCTGTCTGTTTCATAGTAATAAATAGAGGCAGAAAGGGGTGAAACAAGCCCTAAATGATCTGTTAAAATTAGTTCGGCAAATTTGGAACCCGTGTATTGTTTTTTGTTGCACTCCTAAACTATTCTAGCAATAAAATATTTAGTTTTCATTTAGCACCGCTCCCAATCTTAGCGCACGTTTCTACAAGTGTTCCCAGCTACTTATAAATATTAATCAGCTCGGTATTAGCATATCGGCTCGCCGAATGCGGCGTCCCTGTGTCCGCTAAGTGCTGCCGCACTGACATGTACCTATCGAACCAGGATGGCAATTAAAACCCCTTATTTATTACACGCACTTCCAATATACACTCAATTAACTGCTTCCCATATTATCCAGTTTTATGGGTAAACTGTAAAATTGTATCATTTTGTCCTGTCAAAATAAGTATTGAGTCGCGTCAGCTTTTTATTGTTCGATTTATGAACGGATACGAGTCCGGTTGATGTGTAAGCCGTGCTCCGTATTTTATTGCGGTAGCGAATATTTTGATGAATGTAAAACTGAGTGAGTTTTACGAGGTTTCATTCACCGTTTTTTTTTCGATACCACCTATGCTTGTACGACGCAGTCCGCAATTAATAATAATCTGTAGGCGTATTAACTCGCTCGCAATCGCCATCGTGTTAATTTTGACATTTCTTGTATGAATGTGACAGCTAGCTGATTCCGATGCCAATTGTCAGCCCATACATGAACTGTCAAAATGAACACCATGGCGATTGCGAGCGAGTTAGACACTAAGCCTAATGTACTTTATCTAAAGAATTTAAGTAGTTTTAATTTGTAGAGTTAAGGATCTCGAAACAACTTAGTTGTGCCTACTAATGAAAAAGTCGTGGCGTGAATGATCAAAAAAGTAGCCTTTTTTCTGGCAAAGTCGGATAAAAGCATGAAAAATAGAAACAGATGCCGTCGACCAGTCAATTTGAAGTCCTGTAAAAAAAGCTTCTTTTCATCTATTTAAAAAAAAAGGTTTAAAATTAGCTTTCCCTAAGAGAAATAACTAATGGCACATGTTTTAATCACACGACATAATATCAGAAATAAAGATCAAGCAATTATATAGTGCGTGCGGCAGCCGGGCCACGTCAGACTATCGACTATCGACAATCGACATATCGACATGTCGACACGGCCAGATTTATAGTCGCTTCGGACGCTGCATGTGTTAATTAATATCGACCTATTAAGACTAGGAAATGTTGTTGTGGTTTCTCTTGGAGGGAAAAACGATTGAATGAAAGTCTGTGTGACACATACATAATTTAAATCACCCACGGGCACATTCAAATTTGGTTTTGTGTTGATTTACAATTTAGCGTAGAATGCTGGGTTTCTGTATTGTTTTAAACGATACCTACACAACCGTCAATTTTCTCAAGCATGTATCTAACGGCGAGGCTTAAACCATCTTAAATATATTACAAAATCATCACAATATGAATAACTATAATAGTACATCGTTATTTAATTACTTTTTTTTTATATGACTAGGAAGGCAAACGAGCAAGTGGGTCACCTGATGGTAAGTGATCACCACTGCCCATAGACACCTGCAACCCCGGAGGTATTGCAGATGCGTTGCCAACCTAGAGGACCAAGATGAAATGCCTCTTGTGCCCGTAATTTCCCCGGCTGTCTTACTCTCCACACCGGAACACAGCAGTGCAATTACTGAATATTTTGCGAAAGCATTTTTCAGAAAAACTCTGGTCGACGAATTGTGTCACATTTCCTAACAGTTAAAATTGTTTGTAAATCCTTGCCGACCAAATCCGTCATTAAAACGAAACTTTATTTCCTATTTGTATTGATTTAAGGATGCTTCACGACTACGATCGCTTAGCTAGATGGCGCGATACGGCAGAGGCTCGATTTACGCGAGTGTCACTTCGATTCCCCGTTGGACAACGCATTGTGCGCC
The DNA here is from genome assembly GCA_932294345.1 of Pandemis cinnamomeana. Taxonomy (NCBI): domain Eukaryota; kingdom Metazoa; phylum Arthropoda; class Insecta; order Lepidoptera; family Tortricidae; genus Pandemis; species Pandemis cinnamomeana. The sequence goes on along the minus strand of OW028715.1, from coordinate 4,313,825 downwards.
CAGTATTCACATGCCAACATTCAATTTATGCCCTCACCAAATTAAATTGACCATTATCCAACAACATTTAAAGAACAACACCCTTAATCCAACCCGATAAGATCCACTATCAAGCGAAATAATGGCGGGAAGCGCAAAATAAGTTGCAAGGAACTTATTTATTACTTTTTCAATTAATTATTTCCCTTTGAGTAATTGTGTATTTGATGGACTTATCTTATGCTGTTAGTGCTAAGCTTTGTAATGTGATATAATGACATTAAGTGGAGATGGATGTAAGTGGCTTTTACATGGCTGACGGTGAAGTTTGGCCATACGGTGATTATTCCTTTAGTATTTAAAAAAAAATAAGGTGCTTTATACGAAGACTGTATTTTCTCAAACTTGCAATGAAATATTGGTGATATGTTCCGTAAATTGGGCTGCAAAGTGACACGTTTCAAGAGCGACTAGACAAGAGGTCTTTAATGGGATTTCGTACAGCATTGCGGGCCAAGGCCGGCAATGGGCTCGTTTTTAATTTCCGTCCCACACATATTTGTGACACAACTTGGCATTCAGCCTTTCAAAAAACTATCAGCAATATTGGCTTCCTGGCGTTATGACAAGCTAGCTCTATTTATAAAAAAAAAAACAATACGCTATTATTGTTATACTTTGCACTTTTAGTTTCTCTAGAAATAAAAGTTAAATTTCTAGGTTTTTAATTTATTCCGCCGCATGTTTGTGATATAAGCACTATACGGACCTCGTCGAGAAAAGAGGTTGTCAGCCTCAAATGTCCAGCCTCGCTTGCGCTCGGCCGCCCATTATGTTTCTGCCGGCTAACTTTACTTCGCAGCCTTTGAACAGATGTACTATTGTAATAGCGGTAATTGCTTTCCATTAGGCGACCCGCAACTGTGTTTAATCCCTATCAGTTAAAATTGAAGGCTAAAGGCTGAGTTCTTGAGTTAGTGCGTGAACAATCGACTCCATCCTTGTAAATTTCCTTCTCGCTAGTTGTCTCGAAATTAATAAACAATCTTAAGTAAATCTGTTTGTTTGTTGATCAGGACCGGTACGGCTGCTAATTACTCCTCGACAACACAATGAAGGCTCATATTACCCGGCTCCTGTTACGATCGGAAGATAATTTGTTTAGAAATTTATTTAATTTCAGTTTTATTTGCGATTTCCGGCCTTGATGGTGCCGATTACTTATAAGTTACAAGCTTGTTCCCCGTACATAACCAAGTTACATAACCGGCACTGATAAAACCAATGTAGGATGATTAATTTGGATTAATTTAGGTTTAGGTGCGGTGCGGGTGGCCCAGGGCTACCCCTAAGCCGCGAACATGTTTGTTTTAATTTAGAAATAGTTTTTGTTTTACCTTAGAATGTCCTGGTAATGTAAAATAGTTATGTACGAGGAATAAACGGTTACAAGCTTGTTCCCCGTACATAACCAAGTTACATAACCGGCACTGATAAAACCAATGTAGGATGATTAATTTGGATTAATTTAGGTTTAGGTGCGATGGGGGTGGCCCAGGGCCATGCCTAAGCCGCGAACATGTTTGTTTTAATTTAGAAATAGTTTTTGTTTTACCTTAGTCCTGGTAATGTAAAATAGTTATGTACGCGGAACAAGCAGAATTATAATGGCGGATGTTAAAGAAATACTGAGATTTACAATACTTTTTATTGTATGTGTGTATAGTTCTAAATAACTGAATAAAAAGAAGTGAAATTCTAGTAACATAAAACACAAGAGAAAACAGATGTACAAAAGACGAGCTTATCCTTAAAAGAGATAAATAAGGTTAACTGGAAGATATCCCTTTTAGGGATAAGTTCGCCTTTGTACATGTGTGTTGTCCTGTATTCATCTTTTTCTTGTGTTTTATGTACAATAAAGAGTTATACATACAAACATATATACATAAGTATAACTTAGGACTATTAAAATCCAGAGGGAATAGGCTATTACTGAACCAGGGAGAGAGCTACATCTTCGAGCTCATCTGCTCTTTCGTCTGGCGGCTCGCCCTCTCTCCGGTAAGCTGTAATGAGCCGTCTGAGGCTAGCAGCAAAAGTCCGTTCGAAAAAAAGCAATGTGACCTGCTATGCTGGTTTGGGAGTACCAGTTGCTTCTCTTCCAGATTTCTTCGCAGATGGTAAAACCCTATCGAGGAAACGAGCGAAAATCTTAGGAATCATTTTATATGCGATGGGGCTCTCAACCCATCATTATTTTGATTCGTCTTTCCACCTATACATACGCCCACAATTATGCGAAACGTCTCAAGCGTACGTTCTTGTTACCTTAGGCTCCGTCTACCCCGTAAGGGATAAAGACGTGATTTATGTGGGTCTATATTTTGTCTCATAAAATTGAAGCCCCGAATTTAGGAATTATGGCTAACCGCCATAATTTTCGTTAGACATAAGAATTTTATTTCTGAAACAGTAAATATTCTTCCTAGAATTGACAGCAAACTAATCTAACCTAACCAACTACGTTCTGATGACTTTTCCAAAATTCCTGAAAAATGCACGATTTCATGTGTCACGACTAACGATTATTTTGACCAATGGCAATTATGGGACAAAAAAGAACCCGGATTATCGTATGTATGTATGTATGAAACATTTCCTTCTCGATAAATCAATTACTCATTCTCATTACCGCTATCGGGAATCGAACCCGGGTCGCGTGCAGCGAAAGTGTTCGCTCGCGTGCTCGCCATTTTGATTTACTCTGCAACTGAGCTAAATATGTTTCCTAGATTTACCGCTTTTGAGAATTAGGTTTGAAACAGCTGAAATTATTGCAGAGAGAAAGTGCAACACAACACAAAAACCCTTTCTCTCATCATATACTACACTCTTGCCCGCCACTGCGCCCGCGCAGAATTACAATTCGAGAGAGATAGAGAATGAAGTAAGTACCGTAGAGCTGCCTTGATGAGGCACTTAGATTTGTACGGGTACATACATACACATACACAAATCACGTCTTTATCCCTTACGGGGTAGACAGAGCTTAAGGTAACAAGACTTATAGGCCACGTTTAGCAAGACACTGAGGGCGTAGAGGTGGAAAGTGGGATCAAAATAGTGATGGGTTGCTAGCCGCATCGCCTATAGCATGTTTCCTATGATTTTCGCTCATTCCCATTCATTTTGTACGGGTGATCGTGTTAAAAGTGTTCCTATTCAAACTGATGTAGCGTAAGGCCCAAGCTACTAAGAGTTAAAATGCAATCTTTATTATTGTTTTAGTTTTTATTCAACTTGGATCATATATTAAAAGGAATATCAAAATTAACCATTCAAGGTTCCCGGTCCAATCTGATCTGAGCACCGTCCGAAGTTCCAAACAAAATATTTTAAAATATCGAACGAGTGTTCGATATACGAAATTTGAACTAGTCTCAATGCAGCCAGCAACAGAAAGCTGCCAGTGTAAAACTAGCAGAACCTATTCCTACAGTACCTAACAATGTGGACTATACTGTACAGATGTCGTGCCAAATCGTTCCCCATCGTGAACGCACGATTACTTCCGAATGATGCCGACGTGTCTATGAGTGACTGAAGCAGCATGAGAAATACCATACAAATACGAACATTTCCGAGATGATACGAAGGGAAACGATCCACAAAAACTTAACAAGGAGAATATGGTCTTGTTTTGAAATCACGTCTCTACGTAAATAATCATTTAAAAGTGTTAGGAAATAGTTTTGAAAATACGAGTAGAGTAATAGAAGTAGCTCTAATTATGTTTTGTCAATGAGTTCAAAGTTTGATTTGCGTGGTAGTTTTTTTGCACCGATTATTTCCAATTTCGAATGGTGTTTTATTTTTAATTTACTTTAATTTTTAAAAATCCCAAAAGTAAAGCCATGGCCGGGTATTGAGCCCGGATCCTCGTCGTTCCGTGACTACACCACCTGGGTAAGCCTTCGAATTTTTCTATCTGATCTTTTAGTGTTTTGTTATTGTTTTATGACTAGTAGAAACTTTATACATCTCTACTATAGACTAATATAATTTAAGGCTCGGGGACATTATACATCCCTTTTATATAGTACATTACTGCAGAGGCCGTGAAGTAAGGGATTGCTGGACGAGTTTGGGGTAGGTGGCCGAGTCGAAGACGAGGCCAGATAGAACGAGTCCTGCAATCCCTGTTCCGGCCAAAGCTTGTATAGTGCTTTTCTCAAACAATGTGAGGAAATATTAAAATTAAAATAACTACTAGACAATCAAGTAAATCATAGTTTCTGAAAAGGAGGTTGTCCGGGTTTCTTTTCGCCAGTTCATGAAAGCATCGTATGTTTTCATGTAAATCTCTTTACTTTTTCCGGTAGCATATTTTGCATAGCTAAATTTGCCTCCTCTTTTAAATGAGGCGGAGTACAGTTCATAAGTTCCCCGTCACTTTCATCACTAGAAGTCATTTTTATTTCTGTTAAATTATAATAACAATCACTACGAAATACGCATAAGCAGAAAAAAAGATTTTCGATTTGCCACCTTTTTTAGGGTTCCGTACCTCAAAAGGAAAAAACGGAACCCTTATAGTTATTTTTTAAATGTACTAATTTTATCCAGCTATTTGAGCACCATGTTTAACCGCACATAAATATAGTACCATAGATTTTTTTTTTATGTCGCAATTATGCTTAGGTACAGATTGTGGTGGTGGTTGGCTGTATGTAATTTTTTCCTTTGCCAATTTAATTTTAGTATAGAAATTTAAAAAATTAGAGCAGCGGACAAAAATGGATTTTCATACTAACTTTTGTGGCCTAAGCCAAGAAGTAATGTAGGGAGCCATAAACGAGAAACTTCATGTCCTCATATCGGGACATTAACGCATACATTTCCGAGCATGTTTGAGAAAAATTTAATTTAAGTAGAATTTAAGTATTGTAGTAGCTTAATGTATTTTATTTTCAAAAAATGTCTTTCTGCCAAGTTTCTGACTTTCTTCTTTCTGAATGCGCTGGTAGATTCAAAAAAGATATGTAAATGAGCCATTCGCAAAATAAAATTTTGAATTTTGATTTATTTTGGAAATTTTACCCAAGTGCTAATTTATTTACCTATGTAACGAATACATGATGAGGGTCCTTCGAACACCAGTATATGGCTCTTTGAAACGGGCCTTGGCGAGTCAATAGGTGTTACAACTTCATTCTTAGTACAGTTAGCTTTTTGCTCTAACTAGCCCTTCCCCGCGACTGTATACCGCTTAGTCGTGTATAATATATCCTATATGTTAACGACAAACGTACTCGAAGGCGTGTGCTAGTAGTTTATGCCGCATTATCATATTACAGTCTCATATCAATTGAGTGCGGTATCATGCAAAGCAGTACAAAATATATGTCATTGACTGTAATTGAACAAGCTTATCTCGGATCTGCAAGCATAGTTGGGGCATATATTACGCGGCCAATAATCTAATAATTATATGTACACCTAATAGCTTATTAGAATAATACGTGTACGAGTTTTAATAGAAAATGGCGGCCTATTCCGATTGAGATGTGAAAGTTGCGTGGTTCCTGTGTAGTTATTTTTGGAGCTATTGGTTTTTTCACATACACAAATCACGTCTTTATCCCTTACGGGGTAGACGGAGCCTAAGGTAACAGGTACCTACAGGCCACATTTAGCAAGATTGTGGGCGTATAGGTGGAAAATGGAATTAAAATAGTGACGGGTTGCCAGCCTCATCGCCTATAACATGATTCCTGTTACTTTCGCCCATTCCCTCGATGGACTTTTACTATCTGCGCGGGTAGAGGAGCAACTGGTACATTCTATGTTTTTTCTTTGCTCCCAGGCCAGCATAGAATATCTCGATCGTTTGCAAAAATTAAGGAAAAGCTCAAAAATCATCATCATCATCATCATCATCTCAGCCATTACAAGTCCACTGCTGAACATAGGCCTCTCCTTTAGACCTCCAATAAGACCGGTTGGAAGCGGCTTGCATCCAGCGCGATCCTCCGATCTTAATGAGGTCATCGGTCCACCTTGTGGGTGGACGTCCCACGCTGCGCTTGCCGGTACGTGGTCTCCACTCGAGGACCTTTCGACCCCATCGGTCATCCGTCCTCCGTGCTATGTGCCCTGCCCACTGCCATTTCAACTTGCTAATCCGCTGGGCTATGTCGGTAACCTTGGTTCTTCTACGGATCTCCTCATTTCTGATTCGATCTCGCAGAGAGACTCCCAGCATAGCCCTCTCCATAGCTCGTTGGGCTACTTTGAGCTTGTTCATAAGGCCCATAGTGAGGGACCACGTTTCAGTGCCGTAAGTCATCACTGGTAACACACACTGGTCGAATACTTTCGACTTGAGGCACTGAGGTATGTCGGACGAGAAGACATCACGCAATTTTCCGAACGCTGCCCAGCCGAGTTGGATTCGGCGACTGACCTCTTTCTTGAAGTCGGACCTACCTAACTGGACTACTTGTCCTAGGTAGACGTACGAGTCAACAACTTCAAGAACTGAGCTCTCAACAGATATTGGAGTGGGTACAACATGGGCATTATACATTACCTTCGTCTTGTCCATGTTCATCTTAAGACCCACTTGTTGAGAAACTCGATTGAGGCCTTCGAGCATCGTGCTGAGCTCTTCCATCGAATTTGCCATGACTACGATATCGTCGGCAAACCGAAGGTGAGTGATGTATTCGCCATTTACATTGATGCCGAATCCTTTCCATTCCAGGAGCTTGAAGGCGTTCTCCAAAGTGGCCGTAAACAGTTTTGGAGATATTACGTCTCCCTGTCTTACGCCTCTTTTCAAAGGGATCGCCTTCGAAGTCTGTTCTTGTACTCGGACCGACATAGTGGCGTTATTGTACAAACACTTCAACACTTCGATGTACCGATAGTCAATACGGCATCGCTGAAGAGACTCAAGCACAGCCCATGTCTCGACCGAATCGAAGGCTTTCTCATAGTCCACAAACGCTAAGCAAAGTGGCAAGTTATACTCTTCGGTCTTCTGTATAACTTGCCGCAGCGTATGAATGTGGTCTATGGTACTGTAGCCTCTTCGGAAACCGGCTTGTTCGGAAGGCTGAAAGTCATCAAGCCTGCGCTCGAGACGGTTCGTAATGACCCTTGAAAACAGCTTATAAACATGGCTCAGAAGCGAGATGGGCCTATAGTTCTTTAATAAGGCGTTGTCACCTTTCTTAAAGAACAGCACCACCACGCTTCTGTTCCATGTTTCAGGCGTTATGCCCTCGAGGACGACGGTGTTAAAGAGCTTCTGAAGGACTTTTAGTACCGGTGTTCCACCCGCTTTCAGAAGCTCAGATGTGATTCCGTCATCACCCGGCGCCTTGTGGTTTTTGAGCTGATTCAGGGCCATTCTAATCTCGTACAGACTAATGTCCGGGATATCTTCGGTGAAGTGTCGGGTCAGCTTGGCTCTTGGGTCTTTGGCCGCGCTGTTAACAGGCTTGGCAACGGAAGCGTATAACTGTCCATAGAACCTTTCGATCTCCTCCAATACCTCGGCCTTGGTCGACGCTATACTGCCATCTTCTCTCTTCAGCTTGGTCAATTGGCTTTGCCCTATAGACAGATTCCTTGCAAACACTTTGGAGCCTTTGTTCCGCTCTATCGTCTCTTTGATATATTTCTTATTAAAGAGGCGTATATCGTGCCGCAAGGATTTCGAGATCTGTCTATTGAGCCACCTGTATGACTGTGCGTCATCGGAAGACTGCAGTCTCAGCGAGCGTCGTTCAGCCATGAGGTTTAGAGTGTGATGGGAGAGTTTTTGAGGTCTATTTGAACGGCAGGGTCTAAAGAACTTAGAGCCCACCGCTTGGACAGTTTCTACGAGCCTGTTGTTGATCTCGTGTACTGACGCTAAGTTCTCCAGGCAATCAAAGCGATTAGAGAGCTCGAGCTGAAAGTTCTCGGGGTTTTCGATATGGGCACGAGTAGGTCGGAGCGTGGACTTCATCAAGCGGGACCTTTCGAGTTTAACGTTAATATTCAATGTGCCTCTTACCATCCTGTGATCGCTACCGGTTTTCACCCTGTGGATCACGGAGACATCATTGAATATTCGTTTCTCACTGGTCATGATGAAATCAATCTCGTTTCTCGTGGAACCATCGGGACTTATCCAGGTCCATTTCCTGTGAGGCGGCTTCTGGAAGAAAGAGTTCATCATGAAGAGTCCCTCCTTCTCCAGAAACTCGGCCAGCCTCTGTCCCCTAGGGTTCCGTTGTCCATATCCAAATTGCCCCACTCTCAACTCATCATCGCTTTTCTTGCCCAACTTAGCGTTGAAGTCCCCCATAACAACAGTGAAGTGGGTCCTGGTCGTATGTATGGCCCGACTTACGTCCTCATACATAGCCTCCACTTCATCATCTGGGCGTGACGAGGTCGGTGCGTACACCTGAATGACCTTCAGCGAATATCTCTGGGATATTCTGAGTATTAGGTATACAACCCTGCTCGACACACTTTCAATGCTAATGATGTTGTTAATAAGGGCCTTGTTGACGAGAAATCCGACACCACCTTGGGACTGTTGGTCACCTTCCCGGTAGAAGAGGAGATTGCCGGATTGTAGGGTTATCGTGTCCTCGCCCTCCCTACGGACTTCGGACAACCCCACAATATCCCATCGCATCCATCTCAGCTCTTCCTCCAGCTCAACTATCTTTTCGTCAGTCCTCATCGTGCGTACGTTGTGTGTTACCAGGGCCAGTCGTCGGTTGGGGTGGTAGCCGAGTCTCTGCCGGGGATTCTTAGCACCCCCTGCTCCGCCGCTACTCTGGCCGCTACCGGAGCCAGGACTAGCGGAGCTGCCGGGGACTGGGGGCCTGGTCATATTGTTCCTAATCATAAAGGGGGAGTTTGCCCGTAATCGCCACGCTGGGCAGGCGTGGTGGCGATCGCAGAACGTAGCTTCGCGACAGGGATGCTGCTGCCCATCCCAGCCCTGTGCCATTTGAGCTACGTTTGTTTTGGATGGTTATACCGCCATCGGTCGGTTCCGTTGTACCTCAGTCGGCTCTTACGACACCTGGTGCAAGAGGGGGGTACTATTCTACTCTGCCGGTACCCCACAGCCAAAAGCTCAAAAATACAGTTATGTAAATCCTTGTATGTGTCTAAACTGTTATAGAACAGGACGTTTGTGTTATCTTGAGTGTCAAAATCGAAATGAAAGTGTTCGCCTTGTAAGTAGGCTGCAAAGGGCTCTCGCGATACCTCTTGCTGTGGCAAACATATTTAGTTACTTTTACTCAAGACTATCACTTAAGATATCAGGAACTTAGCAGAGAATGGTGGAACAGGCCCTGTTGAGTCAAGGCGTATCTTTCGGTTCACCACTCGTTCCACAATTTTCTAAATACGTACGTAGGTATGTCAGAAACTAGTAAAGATTAAGCCAGGGAGAGTTATTAAATTGTGTGAACTATACACAGGATTTTATAGTTACCTATTTATTTTGGGACGTTTTCAAAACATTGTTATCTGTCTGATTTTGGATTGCTTCTATTTTTATTTCCGCTCACCGATAACTTCGACAATTAAGTAGTACGTAGGTAGGTACTGATTTGGAAAATTATCTATTTTTTGTTTTAATTAAACAGTAACTACAATTTCTTTAAATTTAAAATAGATTGGGGTTTCTATTACGAGAAAAAGTATTTTTTTGATTTTTTTAATTAGTTACAATACCTAGTTGTACCCTGGTTTTACCCGAAAAGGAACTATGATCAGAATAAGCGGCCAACCTGTGGCTCGACCGTATCGCAGGTAATGAAAACGCTCCTAGTTTACCCAATGTACTCACTATTTGCATATTGGTCAGATAAAGGGCTAGGGGAGCTGTGGAGGCTTATTCAACCGCGGCTAATAGAGCGATGTGATAGCGATGCTACATGCTGTGAGACTGCAAATGATATCTTCTCTTCTATTTATATAAAAATGAATTACTGTTCGTTTGTCTCGCTAAAACTCGATAATGGCTGGACTGCATACATATATCACGTCTTTATCCCTTACGGGGTAGACAGAGCCTAAGGTAACAAAACCTTAAGGCATTTTTTTTCATCAAACATAGTATCAGTTGCTTCTCTTCCCGGGCAGATGGTAAAAGCCCATCGAGGGAATGGGCGAAAATCATAGGAATCATGTTATAGGCGATGCGGCTAGCAACCCATTACTATTTTAATTCCGTTTTCCATCTATACCTAGCCCTACAATCTTGCTAAACGTGGCCTGTAGGTCTTGTCACCTTATAAAGGGATAAAGACGTGATTCGTGTATTGTATTGTTTTTTTTTTCGAGGCGATTGTATATATTTTTTTAAATCGTTCGACTCCACGCCTCCGCATGTACTAGGAACGCATGGCATGGGTGAAGCGAATATCCCGCTCAGATAATATTGATTTAATTCGCCGCCGTGTATTAGTTCGATCGCGCGATAAGTCCGATGGAAATTGGATCTTATTAGCATAATTTAATAGTACTATTTAACTGAGATGATCGAGATGGCCTTAAGGTCCAGTTTTGTGTATGAAGACTATGAACAATGTCGTTCTAGCTAGAGGTATCACTTGTGCCTGTTGAAATAATATTTGCTGTAATGGTTAGGTACAGTTTGAACGTACTCTAAAAAGGAAATGTAAGTGGGATGACTTATCTAGATTCCGAGAGAACACACACTCACACACAAATCACGTGTTTATCCCTTACGGGGTAGACGGAGCCTAAGGTAATAATAGGTACCTAAAGGGGGACGTTTAGCATGATTGTGGACAAAATAGTGATGGGTTGCTTGCCGCATCGTCTATAACATGGTCCCTAAAATTTCGCCCACTCCCTCGATGTGCTTGCTTATAATTACTTATGGAAGGAAGGAGAAAGTATCGCTGTCCAATTGTACAAAATTATCGTAGTTTTTTTTAACATAAAATAGGAAAGCAAACGTGAAAGTGGGTTAACTGATGGTACGTATGTAATTACTACCACCAAAGGATAGCAGACGCCTGGTCAGTCTAAGATGGACCTCGTATTAAATGCTTTGTGAATATCGACTTACAAAAATCGAATTCGAAATAGTAAACAGTTACCAAAATGGCTAAACACTTCACAAAGACTGACAACACTGGTAAAATAACTAGAGTAATATAAAAAGTGGTACTTTTTAATTAGGTATTTACACAGGCACCTGCGCCCGCGATGTGTGCTTTGATTGTGCATAATGTGCGCTCGAGGGTCACTTTCCAACTGCACAATGCATGCACCTACAATTCATATAGAAAGTGCAGCCGTTTAGCGGCTACATAGGCTTAGGACTTGTGGGATACAAAGTCTGTATTGCTTAGCTCTTGTATCTTGCATAGTTAGCTAGAAAGTAATTTTGGCTGAAGTAATGGCTGATATAGACTAATGTGAGCTTAGCAATTTGTATATTACGGGACCATCCATTAGGCCCGGCCATTCCTCACGTAACAAGAATTTCATGATTTTCTGGCTACCATCAGTCCTTACCACATTTTCACACTGGGACTCCCCTGCCCCGAATTCGTCCTCTAATACTCTGTAATGTAATGACACCAGTTAACTCTCGCTTTCGTGCATAATTAAAGTTGAGCCTAATTTTTAAAAGTAACGTAACCCCGTGTCACATATTGTTGGCTCCAACTCCCGCCTAAATGTAACGTGAGTTATAAATAGACGGGTTTATTTTGAGACCTTGGCTATCTTTTTAAAGGTTACTAGCAGTCGCTGTAACTGTACCATTTATTTTCTCACTGGCTATCTTACCGACCAAGCCGGAATACAGCGTGGATTCGAAGTAAGGGCGAATCTTAAAACAGCGTAAAGTTTAGTTCTAGGGCTCTTCAAGGCTAGAGTGAATAGGCTATTACTGAACCAGTAAGTTACACCTTTGGCCTCATCTGCACCTTCCACCAAGTGAGATAGAGGTAAATCACTGGTCATTTCGTAGTAAAAAAAAGAGTTCCAAAAGATTTCGTACCGCTAAAGCCTATGCCTAGTTTAAGGTGCCGTTTGTATTTCTAATCTAAGCTGTATAGGTAACAGGGGATAAGTTTGCTGCTGTATGGCAATGCTCCAATGGAAGTATTGTTTTGGCCGAAGCGCTAGTTTTCGTGCGCATATGGAAAGCGGCGCGGGCGCCGGCGGCGAATGCCAGGCGTCCTGCTGTGGCACCTTCATAGTTGGACTTTATGCTCACACTGTAATACGGTTACGGAAGAGCTACATGAAAGCTGAGGTCTGATGGTGCTTTGGAAGAAGTTTTATACTGCAATGAAGATCAAAAATCTAGGTTCGAGTAAAAGATTCACGGTTAGCAAATTCGTGCAAGGCGTGAAGAACTCGATAAATGGAAATATAACATGTAACGAAATTTAAATTTATGATAAGTCGTTTCACCACTACCCGACATCCGCATAGCCGGAGTTTTGCAGAAGCGTTGCCTCTTAGAGGGCTGAGAGGAAATACTTCGTGTGTCAGTAATTTTACCGGTTCCATTTTCCACCTCAAAACAAAACAGTGGAAACTTCACACACACACACATAAATCACGTCTTTATCCCTTACGGGTTAAACAGAGCCTAAGGTAACAGATACCTACAGGCCACATTTAGCAAGATTGTGGGCGTATAGGTGGAAAATGGAATCAAAATAGTGATGGGTTGCTAGCCACATCGCCTGTAACATGATTCCTATGATTTTGATTTTGAGTGGAAACTTGTTTGGCTTAAGTCAGGCTCCTATTTCACCTTTTCGACAATAGTCGGTGACAGGTGGCAATTGCCTGCTGGTCTGGGAGTAAAGAAAAAACATGTAGTTTACCAGTTGCTTGTCTTCCCGCGCAGATGGTAAAAGCCCATCGAGGGCATGGGCGAAAGTCTTAGGAATCGTGTTATAGGCGATGCGGTTAGCAACCCATCACTATTTTGATTTCCCTTTCCACCTATCCGCAATTAATCATGCTAAACGTGCCCTTAAGGTTTGGTTACCTTAGGCTCAGTCTACCCCGTAAGGGATAAAGACTTAATATATGTATGTATGTAGGTGACAATTCGAAATACAATGCGTATTCAATATGAAGCCAACCGGTGTAGATTCTCAACGAGTTTGCAATGTAAAGAGAATTGTCACTTGTCACCGACAATTGACGTATTGGTATGGTATGTACGGGTGGAAGCGATTTATAGGAACCCTACAAAAGCTCCTACCTCATAATAAAATTAATAGTTCAGAAATAACTTCAATTACTTGTGAATAAATCAAGGAAGGTATTATTCCAAGCTCCACACTAGTTGCAACTATTTATAAGATAAATAATTTCTCAATGAGAAATAACAGTGGGATATCTCGCTCACTCGTCTCTGAATATCTATAACACTGGTACAGTTGGCTACACTTCGATATGTTTGTATTCTTAAATAATACAAAGAAATTCATATCGATAATGTAGTGTAGCAAAGAATCAGCACAGACAGGCATAAACATGGCCGTAGCTGCTTTCATTCTACAATTCTCCCACCATTATTACGTCTACCAATAACGTAAGGACGAATTGTACAAATTATTCTCCAATCCAATTTGGTACTGTAATTTTTTTCATTAAAAAATTACACAAAACATCATCATCTATTTGCCGAGAGAGAGTTAAACAAACCGCCGAGTAAGTGTTTATTGAACCTCTTTGAAAGTGAACAGCGATTAGTGTAATTTTAACGGTGTAAGCATTTCGTGTAATTTACAAAGTGGTTGTTTATAGGTTAGAAATTTTCTTGGAGTATATTGCCTTGTGCCTATTATATTGAGTAATTTACATTTAATTTCATGTCGTATACGCAAATTATTTTCAAATCTATAAACAAAGGGCATTAACCTGTCTTCTCCGTTAGCACGTAATAATCTTGGTATATCCTTTTTATAACAGCTACTTCTCAGTGACAGAATTCAAGCGCCTATTTTACCAACATGACAATTGTCGGTGACAAGCGACAATTCTGTGAACATTACAAACTCGACCAGTATCTACAGCGGTTGGCTCATATTGACTTACGACTTACGAATTGTCATATGTCGCCGACGATCGTCAAGCTGGTGAAATAGGGATGGTCACTTAACATTGCAGCCGCTTGTACCGTGTATCAGAAATCGTGCCACCATTACAGGCGACAGGTCGACTACTGCAGTCGACAGTGAGCGATCCGGCGATACCGCGATACCTGCATACAAGCATTTATAATATGCAAATTGGACGCCATTCTGATGCAAGTTCCAGTGCAATAATAGATGCAGTGCAGAAGTGGGTCCATTGATAGATAGGCCATTGATTCTCGAGTGGGATGTAGGAAGGATGGGAGACGTGCTTGCCGCGTTCTCGGGTGACGATAAATTTATCGTACACGAGTTTCTGAGGACGATAATGCGTTTTGAAAAAAAACTTTTTATTATCTCTAAATATACAAGAATGAAGAACAGTTCGTTGGTCTTGCTAAAAATCGAGAACTGTACCGATTTGCATAAATAAATATTTTGGGACATTACACCAATTAACCCAGCCCCAAACTAAGCAAAGCTTGTACTATGGGTACCAGACATGGATAAACATACAACATCCATGACTCGGGCATAAACTTTCGTATTCATCATACAACCTGTCTGCCCCTACCGGGATTCGAACCCGGGACCTCTAGCTTCATAGTCAGGGTCACTAACCACTAGGTTCTCCAGTCCATTATGGTTGCCTGGTAGAGATCGCTCTGTAGCGATAAGGCTGCCTATTTACCTTGTAATATTCTGTATACCTTTTTTCTGTTTTGGTTGTTATATGTGGTGTTCAATAAAGAGTTATTGTATTGTATTGTACCCAGAACTATATCAAAACTAGCTGTTTTCCGGGACAAAAACTATCCTATATTCTTCCTAGGGTCGCAAACGCACGATCAGATGAGTAATTTACGCGTAGTAACAAATAAACCAACTCACATTCGCATTTGTTATTTTAGTCAGTTGTAATACTTTAGAAGTCGGCCTTGCTTATAAATGCTCAAAGATCCATATGCCCATTATGATATGACCACGGATGGAGTGGAAAAACACCAAAGCGGTTGTTGGTTCGCGACCAATTCACCCCATTGTCACACCTGCGGCTGCGCAACAATCATTTGTCATTGTTCAGATGGGCATCGAACCCGTGACCCCTCCTCGCCGGTCAATGCCGTTGTTTGTTCTAACTTAGGTACGTTAGATTTTTGTACATTGATTATAGTTAGGAGTGAAATATAAAAATATCAGATAGCTTTAATACATAACGTCACGCCTCTTTCCCACAGGGGTAGGCAGGGATTGCTTTGTTCCACTTGCTGCGATCCTAAAATACTGATATCTTTAATACCTAAAATATACAAGCTGTGTAAATCAATGAATCAATAATTTTACTCCTCGATTTTTGTATTAAATTTTTACGGTTTACCCGTTAGAAATTATAACTACTGACTAAGATTCGCTTAGTAAATTACATGAAAGCTGGTATAGATAGAACGACTCGGAGGCTTACCCACCTGCGGGTGTAGAGGTAAAAGCACGCATCACGGAATGATGAGGGTCCTGGTTCGATTCCCGGCCATAGCTTTACTTTTCGGAGTTTTGTAGCTTTCTAGGTTCCAGTATTGTTTAGAAATAAATAAACATAAAAATAAAAGAAATAAAATCACGTCTTTATCGCTTACGGGGTAGACAGAGCCTAAGTAACAAGACCTAAAGGCCACGTTTAGCATGATTGTGGGCGTATAGGTAGAAAGGGGTATCAAAAAAATTATGGGTTGCTAGCCGCATCGCCTATAACATGATTGCTAAGATTTTCACCCATTCTCTCGTTATTTTACTCTTAACCCCGGAACGTTAGCGCTGCTGATTAGCGAACTTGATAGCGGTCCACACGCACAAATTAAGGAGCGACGACACCGCCGCGTATACGCAGTGACGTCTCGTAGGCGTCAACGTCTTTTACGCACCGGTGTAGTCGCACCTTTAAGCTATGAACTATCAAAAAGTTACAGAAAGTTCTTACTTTTGTTCTAAAATTAAACTTACAGTAAATAAACTAAATAGTACCTTCATGCAAAACGCTTTAAGCAGAAGCTTCGAGGAAATTGCTAGCCCACTCGTCCAAATAAATATTTGCCTTCATCACCTTACTTCACTTGTAATGCGTGCCAATGAATATACAAATACTTTCATAAATAAATGTACACCATAATGCATTAGGAATGCGGTGGAATGCAAGATGAGTTGGTGTAGATGCGGCAGTTTGTACGTTATAAGAAACTGAACCATGTGCCTCTGTGGGACGTTTCCTCATACAATTTTGCAATAATTTATTTGGCAGGTGTATGGTAAGACTAGCGTATGCGGCTAGCAACCCATCATTATTTTGATTCTTTTTTCCACATATACGCCCACAATCTTGCTAAACGTGGCCTGTAGGTCTTATTATCTTAGGCTCTGTCTGCCCCGTAAGGGATAAAGACGTGATTTGTGTATGTATGTATGTATGTATGGTAAGACATTATGGCATTTGCTGTGGAATGGTTCAACCGCGGTACGCGGTTCAGTTTTTTCCATAGTGTGCACTTCAGTTTAACTAAATACATATAAAGAAACTGTAGAATTATTTCATGTTTTCAGTGTTGCATGGTACAAAAGTTCCATGCTGGTCTGGAAGCAAAGAAAAAACATAGAATGTACCAGTTGCTTCTCTTCCCGCGCAAATGATTAAGGGCGTATAGGTGAAAAAGGAAATCAAAATAATGCTGGGTGGCTAGCCGCATCGCCTATAAGATGATTCCCAAGACTCGCCCATTTCCCCGATGGGCTTTTACCATATGCGCGGGAAGAGAAGCAACTGGTAAATTCTATGGTTTTTCTTTACTCCCAGATCAGCATGGAAGAATTATACTCACTGTCAGTAAAGTGTCGCTTCTACATGTTCAAGGCCATAGGCCATGTTCTAGGCCCACGATATATGACGTTACCGCGCGGCGTTCGTGAGTAATGTTTTAGACCCCGGTTTTATTTATAACTATAACTGTAACACACGCAGATAAATGCGTGTACACTGGCAGCTGGTATTAAGTATACAGCTGGGAAATGGATTGACCGATTTGCATGAGCATTTTGGAATGACAATGCAAAAGAGGACTAGAGAATTACGATCTTTTAGAAACAGATTTTTTGTTTCAGTCATGAAGTCCGTATTTGGATGATGTAATTTATTTAATATCTTCCATGCTGGTCTGGAAGTAAAGAAAAAACATAGAATGTACCAGTTGCTTTTCTTCTCGCGCAAATGGTAAAAGCCCATCGAGGGAATGGTCGAAAATCTTAGGAATCATGTTATAGGTGATGCGGCTAGCAACCCATCACTACTTTTGATTCCCTTTTCCACCTATATGCCCATAATCATGCTAAACGTGGCCTATAGGTCTTGTTACCTTAGTTAGCCTCTGTATACTCCGACGAACAGAGTTTATTAGCTTCTTAACATCTTGTAAGCTAATTTAAGTAGTGTTTATTTTATTTTGTACCCTTAAACAAGACATTTTTGTGTAGATATTTATTAATTTGGATCAAAATATACTAAAGGTACAAAAGAGTTTTCGGGGTCAAAATCGATCTACAAAACAGTTAAACGCCATGTGATTTTGTCCCGCAGTGCACGTCTCGATTTCCGCGACTCCTGCGCCGACACGGCGGCAGTGATTAGACGGCGCACGCGTTGCCATAGCAATCGTAATCATATGAACAGCGCCGTAAACAACTGATTAGTGCTCCCTCAGCGCAGTGGGCTCGTGTACGAAGGTAGCTTACGATGTTTAATGGGTTTACCATAATATTTTCTAAGACTATCAAATGAATCAAGAATTTTTAGTTCTTGATTTTTATGTTTTACTTTTTCGGTTTTACCGTTAGAAATTAAATTTCTAAATGTCAGTGTACCTGGGTGGTGTAGGGGTATAGCACGCGTCACGGAATGACGAGGATCCGGGTTCGATTCCCGGCCATAGCTTTACTTTTCGGATTTTTCTATGTGTTCTAATTTTCACTGACATTTAGAGATTTAATTTTCTAAGAATAAGTAAGTAAGTAAGTAAATGCTTTATTGTCCAAATATAAAGAAACAGATACAATTCACAAAAAATAAAAATAACATTAATATATGCACAAAGGCGAACTTATCTCTATAAGGGATCTCTACCAGTTAACCTTTGAGTAGATGAGAGGATAAGAATAAGAAAACTTTACTAGCTGAGTAACTTAGCTAGTTTAGTCGGCTAGCTTTGCCAAATTTACCAGTTGCTTCTCTTCCCGCGCAGATGGTAAAAACCCATCGAGGGCATGGGCGAAAGTCTTAGGAATCGTGTTATAGGCGATGCGGCTAGCAACCCATCACTATTTTGATTTCCCTTTCCGCCTATTCGCCCTTAAACGTGGTCTTAAGGTTTTGTTATCTTAGGCTCTGTCTACCCCGTAAGGGATAAAGACGTGATATATGTATTATGTATGTATGTGCTAGCTGATATAGAAACACAAACAGAATATTGTACATAGATACTTATTCTGACCAGGATAATGTCGTGACGCTAATTTTCAGTGACGCCAGTTACAGAGTTACAGAGGTGGTGGTCACCAGGCAGACATCCCAGTTCACACTGGTTTACGAAATCACCGCTTCCCATACCTTATATAAGAATTATGCATACAAATTTATCATCTATTAGTTCTATAGTACCAACAATTTAAATATTTCAACACATTAATGTTAGAGTGTATGTGTATATATAAATTCCATTTTTTCTTTACTCCCAGACCAGCGTGAAAAACTCTAAATCTAAAGCTAAAAAATTTCACAATTGCATTTTTATACAGCGATTTAAATAAATAAATAAATAAATATCTAGGGACAAATTACACCAATTGACCCAGCCCCAAACTAAGCAAAGCTTGTACTATGGGTACCAGGCAACGGATAAACATACTTATATAATGTAGATAAATACATACAACATCCGTGACATGATTTTTAACATTACTTCGGATTTGCACTGACGTCTAATGTACCTGCTTATTGATGGTACATTTTTGCACTAACAATGTGAATCTTCAAATCGAAACCGTAGCAACCCACAACCGCCTTATTTAGCGCACCGCTCCGCTTTCCCTACTTAATTGTTCACAACAATGCTATCTGGCTCGCTCTCCGCCATACGAGTTCGCGAGACACATGATCTGATATAACCTGATGCTGACGAGGCGTTCGCTAAGTGCCTTCAAGGACCACGATAAGGCGCAGACGGCACTTTTAGCAGAATAAGCAATGCGCGGAACGGTACTAAGGATTGCACAATAGGTTTTTTGTGGCACGTACGATGATTGTGGACTTGAGTTTGAGAGGTCTTAGACGGGAAGTCTGGATTTAGCGTGGGGGAGTTTATTTGATACTAGCTGTTGCTTGCAACTTCGTCTGCATAGAATTCGTTTATCGCTATCCCGCAGGAATTACGCAGTTTTCCGGAATAAAAAGTAGCCTATGTGTTATTCCAGACTATAATCTATCTATGTTCCAAATTTCATCCAGATCTGTCCATCCGTTCTGGCGTGCAAGAGTAACAAACATCCAAACATAATCACAAACTTTCACATTTATAATATTAGTAGGATGTTCATCAGGGATAACGTAGAATTCTAATGGTGAAAGAATTTTTCAAATCGGTCCAGTAGTTTTGATAGTTTTACAATGCGAACAAACAATCAAATCTTTCCTCTTTATAATATTAGTATAGATTCCTTCTAAGTTTAATATACTTAATAACTTTTTACTAGGCAAGTTTGTTCTACCCTAGATCAGACCTTCGCGTAGCATCAGGCGTGATTGCACTGAACGCACACATGCATATAAAACAGCAATACCTACTAACCTACTTAAAAATGTGAATTAAATTACTTACTCAATGGATCTTTAGACACACTCTATTGATTAAAAAAGTATCATCGAATTCTGTCCACAACCGGGGAAGGTATTTAGGCGAATTGAGGACCTTTTCCTTTTTAGAAATGAAAGAAGTAGACCATAGGTTAGCCTTCTTTCTTCTTTTGGTAGCGAGTGACACAGAGTTTTCAATGAATAGAAACTATTCTTACTACTTTACCACCAATTTAAGTAGGTATGTATACATTTAGTTTAGTGATCTCTTTAAGCAGTATCAGCACTTGTTTTATTAGCTCACAGACAATTTTGTTTCTTCTGAAGCATCATTCTTTCATAACTATAACAACCTTAATCACATAAAATTCTACGCAACAGTCTACTCGTGACCACGGCCGCCGCATCGGGGTCGAAACCTCGAGCTAATTAAAAACCAAAAACTCGTGAATAAAGTTCCAAGTGGTTGTTGTAGTTATGAGTGAGAATCGCGGAAACTTAAAATATTAACCCCCTTATTCATAAACGCTCTGTAGGCTCCTGCTAACTTAGCAATCGTTTGTCCTTATCTCTGAAAGGTAAATGTCAAAGAGGGGGATAAGGACAAACGATTGCTAAGTTAGCAGAAGCCTATAGAGCGTTTATGTATAAGGGGGTAAGTATATAATTCTTCCATGATAAAATAGTAATTCTGATAATCAAACTGACCGAAAAATACAGCTGAGTGATAAAGGCAGATAGACATAATAGATGAGCGAGAGCATGGCTCAGTTGGGTCTCTTTGGGTACAGAACTCTGGTTTTCATCCTGATTTCCTTCTAGCAAACTCACCGCCATTATCGTCCCGTATCGCCCACCGCCGCACGCGCACGCAGTGACACGGTGACGACGCTGATTTGAGCGATGGCCGCGCTGCCGATGCCTCCTGATTGCGCGGGAGCATGCTTCCGCACTGTGCAGGATTAACTTGTATATATTTATAGAACTAGTCATATGTAAGTAAGTAGAATGCTTTATTGTAAAAGAATAAAGTTACGAACACAAATGTCAAAAATAAAATAGATACGATTTTTTAAACGAATTCCTATAGGAATTCCATAACTTTAAGTGGATGATTTTGATATTGAGACTGAACAGAAATTGTTCTTCACTACATAGTATAAAACAAAGTCTCTTTTCGCTGTGTATGTCCCTATGTACGCTTATATCTTTAAAACTACGCGACGGATTTTGACGCCGTTTTTCTTAATAGATAGAGGAAGGTTTTTATGTATAATTCTGCGCAGACGAAGTCGCGGGTAGAAGCTAGTAATTTATAAAGTAAAATAACTATGAATAGTGAAGTCTAAGTTCAACTTTAGTTTTGACTACTTTTTAAATTTAAAAGTAAAAATATCCTTCTTACAAAATGTGTGTATATCTTTTCCGCGGCCGACGTGTAACTCAACCTTAAATTTGATTAGTACAAGTAAGACACAAGCTTAAATACCACAGACTGTCTAGATAATTCAATAACTCCGCAGTCTCGTGTGGCGTCCAACTCGGCCACTAAGCCCGGGCTTGTAACTTGCAGCCACTCGACTAACGATCGCCGCAGCTTGGAACTCTGTATCTATTAATGATCTGCTTAAGACGGACCAGAATGTCTAGAAGCATGTGCTATGAAATAACACTACACTATTACACCCAAAGGAAACGTAACCCTTGTAAGATCTCTTCGTTCGTTGTCCGTCTGTCTGTCAATCCTGGCCTGTGTTAGAGCCCTGTTCAGTGTGGAGTCATCTTATATTTGTTACTATACTAGCTGTTGCCCGCAACTTCGTCTGGATAGAATTCGTTTAGCGCTATCCCGCAGGAATTACGCAATTTTCCGGGATAAAAAGTAGCCTATGTGTTATTCCAGACTATAATTCATCTATGTTCCAAATTTCATCCAGATCTGTTCAGCCGTTCTGGCGTGAAAGAGTAACAAACATCCATACTCACAAACTTTCGCATTTATAATATTAGTAGGATAGACAGACGGACATAAAAATGAAGATTTTTAGATTTATTTTATTAGTCACCTTAAAACCAAATTTCGAATTTCTAGAATTACTGGAAGTACCCCATTGGTTTTGATTCCCTTTGCTAATCGGAAATGCGAAATACTTACCATATATTTCGATTGCTTAGACTTAGAGCGATGATTTTTTCACAACTCTAAGTGACTGCAGACCTCAGTATATGCTGTTAATTTCAACTTTCCTGAGAAAAAGGGCCTTGACGGGCAGACGGTCAATTAGATGGACAACGGACCTTCTTTGTTCCTCTTTTTCTTTAGAGGTACGAAACCCAAAAAGCGAATGTCAAAACAGTCTGATTACTGACCAAGTTTTTGCTTCCGATTGTATCCAGGTAAGAATATTGTTGACTAGCTTCTGTCCGCGACTTCGTCTGCGTAGAATCCCTACTATAATAATATTATAAATGTGAAAGTAACTCTGTCTGTCTGTCTGTTACCTTTTCACGCTTAAACCGTTCGACCGATTTAGTTGAAATTTGGTATATAGATAGTTTGAGTCCCGAGGAAGGACGTAGGATAGTTTCTGTCCCGGAAAATTGCATAGTTCCCGCGGGATAGCGATAAGCGAATTATGCGCAGACGAAGTCGCGGGCAACAGCTAGTTATACATAAAAACCTTCCTCTTGAATCACTCTATCTATTAAGAAAACCGCATCAAAATCCATTGTGTAGTTTTGAAGATATAAGCATACATAGAGACATAGGGACATAGGGACAGAGAAAGCGACTTTATTTGATAGTGAAGTGGCAATGGGCGCCTGCCATCTCTCGTAGAACAGACAACCGTTGGGGGAGAAAAGTTCTCGAGTAGCGAGCACCGGAAGACGCAGTGTTGGCAGGCCTCCCACTAGGTGGACCGACGACATCGTGAAAGCGCAAAACCGGTGGATGCAGGTGAGTTGTCGTTATAATTACACATAAACGGATAACTCACGTATAAAAGTCGAGTGATGCTCGACATGTCTGATTCGACGCATTATATCAGGTTTGATAAGGTGTCCGTACTGGCGAGAGAAAAGTTTTTCATTCCGCGGAAAGTACGTGAAGCCATTGAAATAAGTCGGTATCCCAATTTCAACCGGGATAGTGGATGGTCGGTGCCCCCGAGTTGGAAAACTGTTTTAAATATTGACCAAACGGTGAGTGTGAGCTAACCTTTACGGAGTGACGTGATCAGTGTTGTGTGCTGCCCGACATTTGACAATAATAAAAATGACGATGAAAACGAGGGTAGTTGTGCGCCGCTGTCAGTAGCGTCGAACAACCGCGCGAGCAGAGCGCTGGCGCGCAGTGTTCGTGTCGCTGCCGCCGGGGCGAGCGCTCTTGGAAAAAGGACTTCGAAATAGTCCGAAACATGTCGAGCATCACTCTACTTTTATACGTGAGTTATCCGTTTATGTGTAATTATGATTGAGTCTCACGGTAGTTTCATGTTGAAAATGAGTTGTCGTTCATTATGGTGCGGACTTCTTCAGGCTGGTGATGATGATTATGAAGAATGTTGAAGTCCTCAGCATAATACTAGCATGCTTGTGTCTACTGCAATCTGGAACAGAGCGTAAATTAATAACGTTCCTAAAACAAAAGTCGTGTAAAGCGTTAATTACCATACATTACACCTAATTTATATACTAGCACGACCATATAGGGCGTAGATGCTGCATTATGCAAAATCCCGCTACTCCGAAACATACGCACGAGCCGTAGCTGCGCCCACGCAGTATTTCACTATGACAAAGACAGCAATGGTAGCATGAGTTTTATGAGACTTAATTGCGTGCCACCGTTCGCTGGTGCTATGGGGTACGAGTAAGACGCCTTTTAACATTAAGATCCTACTAATATTATAAACGCGGAAGTTTGTAAGTAGGGATGGATGGATGTTTGTTACTCTTTCACGTAAAAACTACTTAATAGATTTGGATAAAATTTGGAACGGGGATAGCTGATATCGGGAGTAGTAAGTCAGGGTGTCGGCTGAAAACCAGCGCTGCGGGCGTCGCCCTCGGGACCGGCACCAGCAGCTTATGCTGACGCCGACACCTTTTGTCACAATAGTCACCGTTTGAGTATTTTTACTTAATTTGTTTTTTGTAAACCTTTTTATTGTGGCAATAAATTGTTTTTTCTTTCTTTCTTTTTCTTTATCCTAGATTAACACATAGGATATTTTTTATCCGGGAAAATAGCATAGTTCCCGCAGGACAGCGAAAAACTAATTTTGTGCAGACGAAGTCGCGAGCAGTAGCTAGTATGAATGTGCTTAATTTTTCCAAATTTCTACTTAGTATTTTTTACACATTGCATAATTCACGTCTTTATACTTTACGGGGTAAACCAAACCTAAGGTAATAAGACATACGGCCACGTTTAGTATGGTTGTGGGCGTACCTATAGGTGGAAAGTGGAATCCAAATAGTGATGGGTTGGCGCATCGCCTATAATTCCTAAGGCTTTTACCATCTGCGCGGGATGACACACAAGTGATGCATTCAATGTTTTTTCTTTGCTCAGACCAGCATTGAAATACAATTCTTTGTGTAAGTTGGAATAATTAAATTTCGTAATTCCTGAGACCTCAGAACCCCATAGTAGCGTATAACCGGCGCGGCGGGGTTCCGTACAGCGAGTTACGAGCGATATAGCAGCGGGTCGCCTGACACGCGAGTATGTGCGCGTGCGCACACGTCCCGTCTAGCCACACGAATTGTATAGAGTGAACTGTCTGCAAATATACTCTGTACAAAACATGTAATACTATCTGTTCTATGGATAAACTAAGGAAAAACCAGCTGAAAGAGTCGCAACATTATAAGGACACGTGTCCTTGAAAGATAGGTAAGCAGGATTTGAACTTGCATAATTATGTTTGGAAGCAAATACGATGTTTGCAACCTTTTTTGTTTTACAAAATTTTCATTTTAATCTGGAAACACTCTCAACACTAGCAATATCATCAGCGACGAGAGTCCATAGTCTCGCAAATTTATTGTTGCGTATACGAGTATTTAATTAACCTCTATAAAAGTTAGTCTCTCGTCCCTGGTGAGCAGTAGATGTTCCACGGGAGTTTGTAATTGTGTCGTACAGACACATAATTCAAACAGATGACGCTTGGCGACAAAAATCGCATAAAAACAAGGTCACGTGACAACTAGTAACATAGAAAAATTCAAAGGCACCTCTATGGGTAGGGGTATAGTACGCGTCACGGAATGACGAGGACCCGGTTTCGATTCCCGGCCATAGCTTTACTTTTCGGATTTTTCTGTGTTCTAATTTTCAGTGTCGTTTAGACATTTTTATTCTCTATAGATGTTGTATAACCACGTTTAAAATCTAATACAACATACAAACTGCACCCTTAGAATAGTACATTCCACTTTTTTTTATATGTAGGGGAGACCGAGGCGAGTTGAGACAGAGGTGAGTTGATACAAAGCCGATTTCTCTGAACTGTGACAGTTTATCGGGCTCGTAACTTCGCTAATTCGTTGCTCTTTCTACACAGTTGGTGTGAAAAAAAAAGTGACCTCGCTAACTGTCATAGATGCAGTGAAAAAGGCTTTGTATCAATTCACCTCTGTCTCAACTTGCCTCGGTCTCCCCTACCTATTAATAATATATGTATTGCAAGAGTTCGAGGGGTAATTTTTTTATGAAATGCTATTTACCAGTTCATTAATATTATACATAGCATTTGGGTGTTTTTCGATTTTTTGACATGTAGCAGCAGTTGTATAGGACATGTAGCAGCTCTCTCTATACCTAAGCATGTCTCAGAATGCCGCTGCGCCCAATCAGACAATACGTGATTTAGCTACCGCCGTTCCGTGCGCCCACGCAGCGATACCGCGATACGTTCCTGACACACGCCTCCTGGCGTCAGTACGGTTATAATGCTGCAGGTTTAACTGGGTAAGTAAGGGGTTGTTTCCATTTGAGTCTTTAATTATGCTCTAGCATTGGTTGGTATGGTAGCATACATACATACATACATATTTTATATCACGTCTTTATTCTAAGGTAACAAAACCTTAAGGCCACGTTTAGCATAATTAAGGGCATATAGGTGGAAAGGGAAATCAAAATAGTGATGGGTTGCTAGCCGCATCGCCTGTAACATGATTCCTATAAGACTTTCGTCGATTCCCTCGATGGGCTTTTACAAAATGGGAATCTGGTGTTTGGTTGCACGTAGTAGCATCCACAATCCAAATCAAATTAAAACCCATAAGAGTAAGTGAAACAGCAAGACCAGAAGGTTTTTAAATACTGTCACTCACTGTACTATTCTTTTCACCTGTAGGCTTATTACCTAACTCGCTCGCAATCGCCGTCGTGTTCATTTTTACAGTTCTTGTATGAATGTGACAGCTAGCTGATTCCGATGCCAATTGTCAGCCCATACCTACATGAACTGTCAAAATGAACACGGTGGCGATTGCGAGCGAGTTAGATAATAAGCCTACTGTTCGCTATCAGCACTCGCCTTTACAACCGTGACTCAATATTTCCATTAGTTTAATTTCTAGACACGCCCATGCCATATGATTGCGGCTGTTAATTAAAAAGAGACAGTCATAGGCGGGCCTGTTATTACACAATCTGTGCGCACGCGCTGATACATATACTACGTCGGTGTGTCTCTTATCTCTTTCGCACTTGGTACAATCGTGGAGATTGTAATTAAGACAATTTATAGCTCACGCTTGTAGTTTTTGGTGCTGTAACCAAATGCACCTATTATAATAAAAAAAATATATACCTATATACCGCTATTGTATAGCGGGTGGTAGGGCCTTGTGCAAGGTCCGTCCGGATCGCTACCACCATCTTAATCGCTAATCGCTAAGTAGCAGTGCTTGCACTGCTGTGTTCCGGTGTAGAGAGTAAGACAGCCTGGGAAATTACGGGCACAAGGGGCATTTCATCTTAGTCCTCTAGGTTGGCAACGCATCTGCAATCCCTCCGGGGTTGCGGGTGTCAATGGGCAGTGGTGGTCACTTACCATCAGGTGACCCACGTACTGGTTTCCCTTCCTATTCATATAAAAAAAAACCCAAATTGGTCGTTTGAAGATATTAGATAGACTTATTGAAATCAAAAGCTTACTTCGTAAATAGGCCGCTAAGGGTTCTTTTACATTATATTTAAATTATTATTTTATATGAGCGGATGAAATTATAAAGAATATGTGAACAAGGCTTTATTGTCTATGGCGATCTCACCACCGCGACAATTTTACATGAGAAAGTTTGTAGTGCCTATGTGTGTGTACACCGTGTTTTTTTTTAAATTCAGATAACTTCGGCATATAACTAGGTGCATTCATGAAACTGTATATGTATATACACACATATTTGTTACGCTATATATTAAAACCTCGTGGCTGAAAATAGACTTAAAATATTTATATTATTAATTTATGTCCATACTTATCTGTTTCAATTATAGTTTCTCTGCAAATCTAGATTTCAATTGTAAACTGCAGTAAATAAACAGATTTGAGACGAAATCGAAAGTTAGTTTCTTGGTTAGAACAAGTCGATATCTTGCATCTCGCTCGCACTTCGCCGTGTTCACAAACTAATTCCTTAATTAAGTGTAAACCGGCATAGGAGCAGGGTGACCACGAGACGCGTGCGAGATAGGATATTTCACGATTAAATAATATCCCAATAAAATATTCATGAAAAGAAAATCATTACGTAATCTTTAGGTACCTACTGCAAAATACGCTTTTTTTTAAAGTGATGGTACGTGAATGGCATCAGCCACACCTGAGAATTGTAGACGCCTTGCCAGTCCAAAGGACTAAAATAGAATACTACGTGTGCCTGTAATTAAATTTCATTAGCTGTCTTTCTCTCCTCGTTGACGAATAAGACAGGCCCTACCATTACCACCACCACTTACCATTTGTCCTACCATCCGCACTCATTTGCACCCGCAACCCTTTTTTTAAAGTAACAGGGACCTCACCATGTCTTAATGCGATTCAATTCCGATTCAGTTTAGATTCGCTCGCTGTGAGATCCATACTAAAAATGACATCTAGAATCTGAACTGAGTCGGAATTGAATCGCATTAAGACGTCATGGTAAGGCCCCTCACCAAATCCACCTCGGCCTGCCTTGCCGCCGGTCGTCGGCTGGTACCCACCATGTAGCTGAGTGTCCTTTTTCTTGATGCATTCGAAAGCTCAGCTTGTCCAACAATATATTTAAAACTAGTTTCTGCCCGCGACTTCGTCTGCGTAGAATTATACATAAAAACCTTCCTCTTGAATCACTCTATCTATTAAAAAAAACCGCATCAAAATCCGTTGTGTAGTTTTGAAGATATAAGCATACATAGAGGCATAGGGACATAGGGACAGAGAAAGCGACTTTTTTATATACTATGTAGTGATGTTATTATAATTATAATCAATTAAACCTTCTGTTACAAAACGAAATGAAAACCGCAAAACGAAACTAAAAGTATCTGCGTGCCATGACACAGTTCCATAGTTGCTGGTTAGGGCATAGTTAACTATACATGCCTGACATTGAGATCTGTCCCAAGCAATTCTAAAATCATGGCGACCCTACAGGACGGTAATAGCTACGCGTCGGTAAAGGAAGCGGATATTGAGATTCAATTATAATTAGGTTATTAACAGTGCAGCGTTAAGGATGTCACTTATCAGATGCAGGCATGCAGATTTATACAGATACTGTGGAATGGTGCAATCAGTGGCTGCACTCGTGTGGAGATTGATTATCTATGAGATATGGCTGTAACTCTTTATGGTTTTAGTTTTACTAGCATTTGCTTGGTCTAAGATTGGTCTGTGGTAAAGAGTAATCAAAACTCTTCGTTTTCTTTAGAATTCTATGAAATTGCTTTAGTTATAAGTAGAGTGTATGATTAAAAATGGTTTGAGATCTTACGTGTGTTTATTGTAAGACATTTACTTGAACTTGGCTGACACGCTTCTGCGTGTCTACATTTTCAGTTTTTTATTAACATCACCTGTTGGTTAGTTAGTGCCTATGTTTGGGTCAATTTATTGAATCAGGCGTTATTGTGAAGGTTCATATTAATAAACAAAAAAATCTGTTACTTTGCTAGAGAGGCAAGCCTGTGCTAGTACATTACATCCCGAGGATGGCGAAACAAAGAATGTCTCAGATCGCAGGAGCTTGTCGCACGAGCAGAAGGCGAGGGTGATAAACATGCGACCTGAGGCTTTCTTTATCACCGCCCGAGGTGTGTACACAAGTTTACGTCTTCCCCAGGCCAGGAAGTGGAAATTTCCGTCGTATAAAACATCATATACCCAACTATACCCTACAACCAAACGTGTTTCGAATCCTCTACAGATTCATCATCAAAGGGTATGTTCACCGAGGGCAACTATCATGCAAACCAACGACGTACAATGTCATTGATCGACCACATTGGTTCGCATGCTAGATACAGTCCAGCACTTAGAACGACATTCAGATTTCGGTTAACATCGGCCGATTCAAGTATCGAACCCATGAGTGTGTGAGACAGCAAGACCAACTGGAATGTCATTCTGGGAGCACATGGACTGTAGTTGTGTTTGGTGTACGATTGCCAAAATTCTCGACAAGCGGTTCTTCACTATCACTACATAGTATAAAACAAAGTCGCTTTCTCTGTCCCTATATCCGTATGTATGCTTAAATCTTTAAAACTACGCAACGGATTTTGATGCGGGTTTTTTTTATAGATAGAGTGATTCAACAGAAAGGTTTATGTGTATAATACATGCATAATATATCTTCCATGCTGGTCTGGGAGTAAAGAAAAAACATAGAATCTACCAGTTGCTTCTCTTCCCGTGCAGATGGTAAAAGCCCATCGAGGGAATGGGCGAAAGTCTTAGGAATCATGTTATAGGCGATGCGGCTAGCAACCCATCACTATTTTGATTTCCCTTTCCACCTACACGCCCTTAATCATGCTAAACGTGGCGTTAAGGTTTTGTTACCTTAGGCTCTGTCTACCCCGTAAGGGAGAAAGACGTGATGTATGTGTATAATATACCGTGCGAAGCCGGGGCGGGTCGCTAGTATAGCAAAAAAGTGATAAAGTATCCTTCAAAGCCTCTCAGTCTTCAGAAACATTACTCAAGCGAGAACTTACCACGTTGAGGACTTTGTGTAATTAGTAATTATTAATACTTGTAATATTGTAATTGTATAATCAGCGAGCAAACCCGCATGAGGCGCGCCGAACTAGTACACAACTAGCGGAGCGCCTGTTTGTTCATGTCACAGTAATTTCGATTTACGCAGTTGCGGCAATTGTGTTTGTAATTGGCTAATATTAAGTTGGAATGGAATTGAATTTACAATCACGGTATGTGTGTAAGGTAAGGGCTATGGTTTTGTAAGATGTATGTGTGAACATTATTAAGTGCTTAGTGGTACCTAATTGTAAGAATTGATTAAGTCAAGAGAGCTAACATGTTTTGTGACACTTTGTTATACTTGTATATAGCCAATACATGCACAATGATAATTGATATTCTTCTACGAAGCAATGTCCAATATCTTGAATTGAACTACCCCCTTATTCATAAACGCTCTATAGGCTTCTGCTAACTTAGCAATCGTTTGTCCTTATCTGTGATAGGTAAATGTCAAAGTGACAGATAAGGACAAACGAGTGCTAAGTTAGCAGAAGCTTACCGAGCGTTTATGAATAAGGGGGTAAGTCATCATCATCATTATCTTCAGCCTATACACGTCCCACTGCTGGATATACACCCTCAGAATGAAACAGCTTGAAAGTTCAGAAAGAGCATGAGATACATATTTAAAACAACAGATAAATAAATTGTCACAAAATAGTTCCAAATCAGCATTTGCTGGGCTTACAACCAGCGCTGGTCTTCCGGTGGGACCATCGGGTGATACATAATATTGAAAAAGATAATACAACAGTAAAAAAAAACTTTTTTTATAAAACAATTAATATAATTGAATGTGGTTGCCTGGGCACAAAATCCTTTGTCTTTTAAAAGGAAAGAATAAAACAAAATAACCATAGACAACCCAGTGGCGGACTAAGCCCGTCAGAGGCCCGGGGCGACAAAACGAGGCCGCCCAGCTTAAAAAAATATGTAGTTTTGTCCGTACACAGAGATGGGAATATATAAGCTCGCCTGCAACTTATAGACCTCTATCGATCCGGCCACCAGGAAGAAGCAAGAGCTCGCATTACGCAAGCGACACAAGTGCGAGGGTCTCCCATTCTGGCGCTGTCGCATAATTGTGATTAATTTCCGAGCGTGTGGCTGCGGTCAGCGAGGAATGCTGCTGCTGGGTCTGGGGTTCGGTGACGGGAGGAGCGGAGAGCGGGTAGTTACAAGGGAACTTATCTCCGAGTAACCCCAACTCTGTTACATACATAAATACCATCTTACTCGCTAATCCTGCCGCTAAGTAGCAGTGCTTGCACTGCTGTGTTCCGGTGTGGAGAGTAAGACAGCCGGGGAAATTACGGGCACAAGAGGCATTTCATCTTAGTCCTCTAGGTTGGCAACGCATCTGCAATCCCTCTGGGGTTGCGGGTGTCTATGGGCAGTGGTGATCACTTACCATCAGGTGATTCACTTGCTCGTTTGCCTTCCTATTCATATAAAATAAATAAATAAATAATAAAATAAATTCCGTACGGGATACAAAGAAAAATGACCACCGACTGGGTTCCATGGGGCACCGGAGCAGTGGCAGACCAAAAAGGAGATGGCGGGACGATTTGGAGTCTTTTGGACCAGACTGGGGAAGCCTTGCAACAGACAGACTGGTGGAAAGAGAAAAGTAGCAGCAAGCCTACACAAAAACGACACCAAATAGGCTACACAAAAAAATGGTGGACAGCGCCTAAAGTAACAAGACCTAAAGGCCACGTTAAGCATGATGGTAGGCGTATAGGTGGAAAGGGGATGATGGGCTTTTACCGTCTGGTACATTCTATGTTTTTTCTTTGCAGCTGCAGATGGCAGATGTTATTTCTTTTCAATGTGGGGGCTAAGAGCATTGCCATACGACGCGGTAATGCTGCCAGCCTTCTGGGCATCATGCCACCGGGCAGCGATGTAGGGCAACTTTTTTATTTATAGTTTTATGACAGTTTGTTGTAGTTAGATTGCAGTTAAGTTAATAATGTTGTTGCCTTGATCCGTTTTGTAATAAAACCAGCTAAGAGTTATTCATAATAACTTTTAATATTACCTTTTTCGGTTTTTAATCATGTTTTAAATTGAGTAGGTACATAATGCTCCGCCCGTCTATTTTCATTATTTGTTTTATGCCTTCTCTAATGTAACACGGCCCTTAAACCGCATTTGTTAATAGAAAACTTCTGCGCTGTATTCTAACGAATTAGTAACATTTCAGTTCTCTATAATTTGGCAACCTGGCAACATCACGATTAAATCTGTTTACATTATGTTCATAATGAAATTGTGGCACCCTTTACATTGCGAGGTCAAACAATTAAACGTTACACCTTAATTACGTTGGTTGGCTCGTTTTTTCGTTTCATTTTCCTCTTTGATACAGCTACTGAATTAAGCTTCTTGTTAATGTGATATAGCTATATCACATTCATCTCCAGCCTATATACGTCCCACTGCTGGGCACAGGCCTCCTCTCAAAATGAGAGGGCTTGGGCTATGGTTCCCACGCGGGCCCAGTGCGTATTAGGAACTTCACACACACCATTGAATTGCTTCGCAGATTGTGTGCAGGCTTGAGAAGCCACAGGTCAAACCACTAGGCTATCACGGCTTTTATGTCACGTTGAATTATATTAATTTAGAATTTGGACAAATTAAACACCAAGTTATTAAAAGCAAATCTGAAATTGGCGTCCAAAATTCGTCAGTGTTCATCTCATGAACCATGATGAATTTTGGACATAATTTTGGAAATAAATAAATCAATAATAATTATTATTATGTATTTAAGAAGACCATATAACAGAGAAACATTTCATCAGAAGCATAAATAAGAAAAAAAAGGGACTAAAGACATGAAGTGGATTAAATTAGTAACAAATGGTGACATTTGAGCTGGTGTTTAAAAATAGGTAGAGTTTTAGCTCGTCTTAGGCCTTACTTACTTATCTGTGAAAGGTAAATGTCAAAGTGACAAATAAGGACAAACGATTGCTAAGTTAGCAGAGGCCTACAGAACGTTTACGAATAAGAGGGTTGGGTGCGAGTCGGGTTACCTCCACGTGTGGTCAAGAGCTGCGGTTCGTTTTTGGATCCGTCCGCGGGGAAGAGCAGTGCTTGCTCCGGTGCACCTTGGGCATCGGCTAATGATTCCCTGGCAGCTTCTGAGGGATATAATTGACTGATAGCTAAGAGCCCGACAGGGGGGAGGAGGTCTTTGACCATTACCGTACAAAGTTGCCGACATTTTGTCACAAGATTTTTGAATTATATTTTTGTTACTTTAACATTGGCGAAGTTGTCGTCGCTATAGCAACTTGATACGCCACAAATAAGAAGAAGAAGGGGTCCTTGGGGCTCGGAGGCAAAGGAGCTTTTCAGGGAGCTGGGCCGCAGACTGAGAGACAGGGGCTGCGATCCCCGCTCTGGTTCGTGGCTGATTCAAAGGGTTGCCATTGCAGTACAAAGAGGCAACGCGGCCAGCATAATGGGAACCTTTGAATCAGGCACGAAACAGGGGGTAATTTTTTATAATTTTTAATATAATTTACTTTGAATCAACTTTCGTAGTTTTAGTGTTCCTTATTGTTATTTAGTTTTTAATGGTTTGTATATATAAGAAGAAAGAGGGTTAGTCTAACGAAACATAAATGAGATAACAATAGACCAACGCCGTACATGATAGTGATTTGTGTGAGGAAATGGCATAACTCGTGGGCGACGCACTACCGGGCCTTGGGCTGCGTTCGCCAATTACGCAATTACTGGCTCGTTTCCTTCACAATAAAATAAAGTAGCGTTACGAGTGATCGAGAATCGGCTGTGAAATATAATTTTAATTAATCTTAGGGCATGTTTCACCCCTTTTTAAAGTTC
The DNA here is from genome assembly GCA_932294345.1 of Pandemis cinnamomeana. Classification (NCBI taxonomy): domain Eukaryota; kingdom Metazoa; phylum Arthropoda; class Insecta; order Lepidoptera; family Tortricidae; genus Pandemis; species Pandemis cinnamomeana. The sequence goes on along the minus strand of OW028715.1, from coordinate 4,279,638 downwards.
CAGCAATCTCAAGTCTCAGTTATCTATGATTCCGTCTCTATATATTACTACAAAACAGACAGAGACATCATCATAGATAATGTGGTTGATTGGATTGATTTAACACTCTTGTTTATTGTCTTTCATGCTGGTCTGGGAGCAAAGAAAAAACGTAGAATGTACCAGTTGCTTCTCTGTGACCTGTTACCTTAGGCTCTGTCTACTTCGTAAGGGATGAAGACGTGATTTGTGTGTGTGTGTGTGTGTGTGTGTGTGTGTGTGTGTGTTATGACCCAAAAATAAGGCATCCCTTTGACCGCGTACACTTTGAACATCGCCCAATGTACAAAAACATTTCTTATAGTATGTTATTTTTGTGATGTCCCGATATTCTACAGTAATGTTATGTGTGTATGTATGTATTATTTTATTTTATTTATTTAGCTATGTATTATATTTTTGTTGGTATTGTTGTTTTTATCATCCCTGCGTTTATCCTGTCTATTTTGTTTCCGCCACCTACTTAAACTGTCTCCAACTTATTTCTTTTATTGGTTGTCTGGTAGAGATCACTATTAAGCGATAAGACCGCCTATTGTCTACTTTGTTCTTTGTTTCTGTATTGTTTTTGTACTGATTTGTAGTGTTCAATAAAGAATATTTGTATTGTTTATCTGAATCACTTTTTATTTTCTAGATTGTTCCACATTCTATGGGTGAACAGTACACACGTCTTGAGCGGAATTAATCACAATATTAGACCCATAAATAGTTAAGGCACTTGCTGCGACAGCTGACAATAAAACGGTGCTCCGCTCTAGATGCCTGCTTTATGGCTTGACTAAGCTAGATTTTATACTTCGGAGTTTTAAATGGAGACATAACTTTTTTAATTAGTGTAAGTCGTGCGAATGAGTCACGGTCAAAACGCGATACGTAGTTTTTTTCTTACTTGCTAATCCTGCCGCTAAGTAGCAGTACTTGCACTGCTGTGTTCCGGTGTGGAGAGTAAGACAGCCGGGGAAATTACGGGCACAAGAGGCATTGCATCTTAGTCCTCTAGGTTGGCAACGCATCTGCAATCCCTCCGGGGTTGCGGGTTTCTATGGGCAGTGGTGATCACTTACCATCAGGTGACCCACTGGCTCGTTTGCCTTCCTATTCATATATATATATAAAAAAAAAAAAAACTGTATGGCAGGACGCTGTGTTGGCAGGCCCTCCCCCAGGTGGACCGACATCGTGGAAGTTGCGGGAAACGTGGCGAGTTGTCGTTGGCGTTCTAAGGGGGAGGCCTTTGTTCAACAGTGGGCGTCTTCTGGCTGATGATGATGATGATGATGTGTGAAAAACGATCAAGTGAGTCGCCTGATGGTAAGTGATCACCATCATAGACACCCGAAACTCCAAACGATTACTAATGCGTTGCTAGCCTAGGCTAGGTTGGAATACCTCATGTACCTACCAGTTGGCTAAGCAGTTGGCGTCTTAATAATAGAAGAACTGCAGCTCTTTTATTTTTATTTCCTATAATTAATTACAATTTTTTTTTAAGTGGTCGATATGACATTTTTGTGAGATTTAATGGCCGATAAGCGAGCCAAGAACTAGCTTAGAATTAAAAAAACTACATCTATTGTAAACTTCGGAAGTCAAAGCTGTAGATTTTGCAACCAATAAGCAATACATAAGTACAAAACGAAATCTGAGTAACGCCATAGATCCAACACAGTAGGTCCGTTATCCGGCAAAGTATATATTTAATCATTATCATAATACAATGTATTAGAACCGTTCACATAATCAGCTGAACTCCTGCAGCTAGGTTGACGGTGGCCTCCACAAAATCCTATAAGCATACCTTTCATGACAGCGAACAATAATTCGTCCTCTAATGGACTCTACAACAAGCACTAGTTCGAACGTGTGCAAATAAATGTTTCTCTCTCTCTCTCTCACTAGCCACACATCAACTTGACTGAACGTCTAAAGCGAAAGACCGAAAGCGTTTTACAAATACATCGCGGGTATTACTCGTGGAACTTTGAGCAGTGCAGGTTTGGAATACGCAATGAACAGAGAAATCGCAGTGCTGAAGGCCGCTTGGTTACATGCCGTTACAGTGTAAGTATGAGTTTTAATGTTAATAGTATTGAGTTGAGTTAGCGGGAGTCACGTGTTTTGTGTTGTAAGGGGTATATTAGACTTGTGGAAAAGCAGAAGTTGGAATGTTTTTTTGGGTTCCGTCCCCAATTATGGTGATGGGTTGCTAGCCGCATCGCCTATAACATGATTCCTAAGAATTTTGCCCATTCCCTCAATTCTGACGAAAAGCAACTGGTAACATTCTATGTTTTTCCTCACAGTTTTTTTTTAGTCTCATTTACTTTACAAGCCATAGGTACATCTTATGATTAAGTCGGCTTAAAATAGTAACAATATAACTTAATCTTACTTAGGACATTAGGAATAATTTTTCCTCACGGTTTAAAAAGAAACATAATGAAGCGCCTACCTTCCTACCCTCCCCCTTGCGCGTGCGCAGGCCTGGCCGTCAGCCGCGTCCTCATAACTCCTACGGGAATGAAGCCACAAATCGAACCACGTCCACTGTCGCATACATTTCAGCCTGACGCGAGCACGCCAGCAGCGCAAACTTGTACATACTTATACAACATGCCTTATGGGTGGGACACCTACAGATATGGCCCCTATTTCACTAACCCGACAATTGTCGGTGACAAGTGACAATTCTGTTTACATTACAAACTCAACGAGAATCTACGCCGGTTTAGACTACAAGCCCCTGGAAAAAAAAACATGTGAAATGAACCAGCGTGAATGAAGCTTAGAAGGCTGTTACTATAATTATGATAAAATAACTCTGAGCCGTCATTTCTGAGCGATACAGATTTTTTCTCATTATATTGAAAAAAAAAATTGCACCTACTTCCGCCACCACCACTTTAGAGCGGCACTAGGTATTTCGACATTTATTTTTAATCATCTATAAGCTATAAAAACGCCGTAATTTAATTAGTACCGCTCAGAAATGACGGCATAGCGCTCAGAGTTGCTTTATGATATAGTAACAGCCTTCTAAGCTTCATTCACGCTGGTTCTTTTCACATATGTGTTGTAACTACTTTTATGACTGTCGTAAATAAACTTTTTCTTTCTTTCATTACTTTTACAGCACATGAAATGTTCCGAGAATTTTGTCATCGAAATGCAGTGAGTGAGTTAAGTTAAGTTACTTTATTATAAATTAGTCCACGATTCGGACTGCATAGAATTCGTTTATCTGGCGCCCACAATTTTCCGGAATAAAAAATATTCTATGCCCCTTCCAGGATCTCAAGCTACCTTGATACCAAATTTTACACAGTCAGTTATATAGTTTACACGTGTGAGCGTAACACATCATCATCATTCGACATGACAGCAAAACGAACTACTTTATTTGCTGGAAGTGTAGTCCAAAAACGGCAGATCTCAAAATCAGTCACACAGTTCAAAATCCAGCTAATCTACAATAGTACTCGAAGTAGTCATAATAAAATGCTGCAATTAGGGCCAGTTTCACGACTCTGTTAAGTTGCAGTTACCATTAGTATCAGTTATCTATGATTCCGTCTCTATTTAATACTACAAAACAGACAGAGACGTCATCATAACTGACACTTAAGATAACTGGAAGTTAACGGAGAATGGTGAAACAGACCCTTATAGTTTTATTGCCGTTGTAACTATTGCAACTATAAGTAAATCTTAATTACTATGGCCTGTCACAATACCGCTCTAAGGTTCACAAAATGACGCACAGTTACTTTACATTATAATGACTAGTAAGAGTAGCTATAGCTGTAGTAATATATCATAATCTGTATTTCTAAACGTTTGTAAATAAATCACGTTAGAGTTACCTTCGCTGAACAAGTTGACGACCTATTCAAGGACTTTAGGTCTACAAATAAACGTTCAATGCTTTATAATAAGTATTAGCTTTTACGCACTTTCACAAATAGAACACACATTTAAGTACACTTAAAAACCACTACAGATAAATATGAATCGCTCATCCAACAGAACAATGACACTAGTGCAAAAATCTGTTATAAGTGTTGTATTTTGTTGGAGAAAATAATAAAAGATGTTTCCCTATTGTTGATATATTTCAAAGAAAAGTCACAAGCTAAGTATAAACAAATACTATTCAAAATTTTGATTAGAGAACCATAAAATGACTAGACAATAGCCAGTACATATTTCAACACCCTCCCATAATCAAAATTCTCACAAAAAAAACTTGCTTTTAACACCAATATAAATCCTTAAATGTTAACACCACAAACAGTACATAACACAATTATATAAAAACAATAAATTTATCATAAGTCCTAGGTACTAACTAAACCTAATCCATTAATACATCTCTGATGTGCTATTTTGCCTAGGCACTTAGTCAGAACATCAGCCGACATATCACTTGACTTTATAAATTTAAGTTTTATACTATTATCGGACACCTTTTCTCGAATAAAGTGAAACTTAGTGTCGATATGCTTGGTTCTGCCGTGATGCACAGGATTATACGCCAAGTTTTGTGCACTCTGACTGTCGCTGTATACAACTACAGTAGGGTAGTGAGTGCTACATACCTCTGAGATAAACCGACGCAGATATATAGCTTCTTTAGCGGCATCAGTCAACGCCATATATTCCGCTTCCGTTGACGACAAGGCCACCGTAGGCTGCTTTTTCGACGCCCACGACACTGGACCATCTGCCAATTTAAAGCAATATCCTGTGTAAGATCGACGATCACTGGTACAATTACCCCAGTCGGCGTCAGTATACCCTTCAAGGGTTTTCCCAGTTTTCCTATAGATTATAGAATAATCTATAGTACGCTTCAAATACTGAAGCACCCGTTTTGCTGCTAGCCAATGACTTTTGTCATGTTTAGTATTAAATTGGCTCAAGTAACTCGCGGCAAACGCGATATCAGGTCGTGTATTCACTGCAAGATACATCAGACAACCAATTATCTGCTGGTAATCATAAGCATAAGTTGTATCTTTACCTTCTACATCAGCAGTCAACTTGCTATTTGCCAATGGTGTATCAAAATCCTTTGCGTTCTCCAGTTTAAATTTTTTAAGTAGAGACGATATATAGGACGTTTGATTCACTAGTATATTTCCACTGTCACAACAAATATTCAGCCCTAAATAATATTTTAAAGGGCCTAAATCTTTCAGCGAAAAATATTTTTCTAAATCACTTTTGACATTGACGAATGACATGTCATTTTTATAAAAAATAATTATGTCATCAACGAACACTGCCAGTATTATTAAATCCGAACCAAGGAGTTTCTTATATACACAAGGTTCAGTAGGCAATCTGTTAAAACCTATTTTTGTCAAGGTTTCGTTAAGTTTAATATTCCACACACGGGGAGCTTGCTTTAGCCCATATAAAGACCGTTGCAGTAGACAAACCTTATCCTCATGGCCCTTCTTCACGAAACCTTGAGGTTGAGCCATGTAGACCTCTTCGTCTAGGTCTCCATTTAAAAAGGCTGTGTCTACATCCAAATGGTGCATTTTGAGATCCATTTCAGCGGCTAAGGCAAATAAAACACGCAGGGACGAATGCCTGACCACTGGCGAAAAAGTCTCGTGGTAGTCGATTCCCGCTACTTGATTAAAGCCTTTTATCACCAGTCTAGCTTTGTATCTAGTGATGTTTCCATGTGCGTCTGTCTTTAATTTATATACCCATTTACATGGAATTATTTTCCTATTAGGTCTGTCCACTAGCTTCCAAGTATTGAGGTTTATGAGAGAATCATACTCATCTTGCATGGCTGACCTCCATTTATCAGCATCATCACCACGTATAGCTTCAAAATACGTTTGAGGTTCACTGTCTTCAGCCAATGTGCGATAGGAGAAATAATCAGGAGGTTTCCTATCTCTCGTTGGATATCTCCTTTCTTCTACAGCTGGATGATTCTCCATCTCTTCATGCTCAAGTGGACACGATGTTTCAGGAAGTGGATCAGCAGAAGCATCTTCAAATTCTTCCTGTAACATGTCATCAGCCTCGTCAACAGTACTAGGAGGGGCCTGTGACTCCCTAGATACCTCGGGCAACACATTATCCTCACACACAGAAGAAGGGGATGTAGAGTCCCCATACCTATCGTAACATTCTTGTACTGGGCTCACATTATTCAACAATATGACAGGACCAGATACAGGAACGTCTTTGGAAGTACTTGGCTCTTCTGAAGATTTATTATTCTTCAAACCAGTGAAGCAATCTTCAAAGAATGTGACGTCACGAGATTTCGTGTACCTTCTTGGATATTGTGAATCTCTGAATATATAACTATTCGGATCATCCGAATATCCAACAAATATACATTCTACAGCTTTCATATCAAATTTCTTACGTTGACAGTCAGGTACATGAATCAGAGCTCGACATCCGAAAACCCTTAGGTTACTTAAATTCGGTTTACGGTCATAAAATTTCTCAAAAGGAGTCAAATTATTGAGCGCGCGATGAGGGGACCTATTTTTCAAGTACACAGAAGTTTGTACCGCGTCTTCCCAATACACTTTAGAGAGAGAACTATGTGCCAACATAGATCGAGCTTTCTCGACTACAGAACGTATTGTGCGTTCTGCGACCCCATTTTGTTGCGGACTGTACGCTACGGTCGTTTGGTGTACAATACCATTAGCAACAAAAATGTCTGACAGTTCTTTGTTGACATATTCACCTCCATTATCCGTCCTAAAAACTTTAATTTTAGCTCCAGTTTGCCGTTCCACTAAGTTTTGGAAATGGCAAAACTTTTCCTTCACCTCTGTCTTCGAAGAAATAAAATATATGAATATAAAACGTGTATAGTCATCTACAAATAATAAAGCGTACTTATTACCTTGTAGAGAGGTTTCAGTCATTGGACCACAGATGTCGCTATGTACCAACTCAAGCATAGAGGTAGCAGGCCTGTACGAAATTTTCTTAAATGGTTTGCGAGCTTGCTTGCCTTCGACACAGGCTATACAACTCTCCTTATCGATTTCTGTAAAATCTACACCTACGTGACTATTTTTCAATTGATTCATACCGATGCGACACAAATGACCCAAACGCTTGTGCCATAATTGGTACCTAGAAATGGAGTCAGAGTGCACATCACATGCCACATCACGAAGAATATTGACAGTACAGTCTAATTTGTACAGTCCTCTATAGGGCGAACCGTGAAGAATAGAGTCACCTATAAAAGAAAAGGTATCAGAATTATAGAAATTACAACCATTTTTATCAAAGAGTACACTAAAACCTTTTTCTACAGCCTTATAAACGGATATCAAATTGCTATTCAAAGAAGGTACATAAATTACATCATTTATTTTATTTATATTAGAATCAGTGTTTATGGAAATATTTCCAATACCGCCGCAGTCTATTTTGGTACCGTCAGCAATAGTAATCTTCTTTTCTGATTTCGTAGACTTTAAGTTCTCGAACCATTCCACTTTAGACGTCATGTGCTGAGTGGCTCCTGAGTCAATGGTCCAGTAGTCCTCACTCACATCTCCACTCGTGCCAAGAGCTACCAATGAAGCTGATTCTTCTGCCTTCTTTTTTGCCTTCTTCAACGGACAATCAGGGCGCTTATGCCCAGGTTGGTTGCAATCATAGCAAACAATAGGTTTCTTCAACTTTTTGGGTTTGACATCTCGAGATCTCATGGCACAATCTATTTTGGTCAAATCTTCACTTTTTGACACTTCGTTAAGCAGCTTAGACTTTACGATCTCCGTCGTTACGTTCTGGTTACTATTTTCTAATGCCATGATCAGGGGATCAAATCTCGGCGTAAGACCTCCGAGTAAAATAGCAGCAACAGACGTATCTTCTATCGTTTTTCCTATATCAGACAGATCGTACACAGTGGACATCACTGCATTGATGTACGCTTCAATGTTAGGAAAATCAGAGAGACTAAGTCTATATAATCTTCTTTCCAAATAAAGGCGCCGACCCATACCTTTGTCCTCATAAGCATTTTGCAGTGCAATCCAGGCTTCCGAGGCCGATGTTGCACTCCTCGCATGCGTTATAGCCGAACCATCTAGTGTTAGGCATATCTTAGCCAAGGCCTTTTTGTCTACTTTTGATTTAATATCTGCAGGAATATTACTGCCCTCGGGATACCCATCTATAGCTTCCCATAATTCTTCATGCATCAAATAATTACGCATTCTGAATTTCCACGAGCTATACCCGTCTCTACTGCGTAGACTAAAATTGGGTAGTGAGGAAGAATTAGAGCCTCTTACCCCATTGGTATCTCCACTTGTATATGGCATCGTATATCCTCAGATCACAAAAGACTATCGGACGTCTGAACTATTATTTTTCAACTTGCCGATAAAAACACTCCGAAATAAACCGTATCAAACTATATTTCCATTATTCTAGTTATTCTCCAATAAATATTCTACTTATTCTTCGTGCTGATAACGATTTTGTTGTATTTTGTTGGAGAAAATAATAAAAGATGTTTCCCTATTGTTGATATATTTCAAAGAAAAGTCACAAGCTAAGTATAAACAAATACTATTCAAAATTTTGATTAGAGAACCATAAAATGACTAGACAATAGCCAGTACATATTTCAACAATAAGGATTTGGAATTTCGGTTTACAATCTGCTTTAGATCGCTCTCTTGTAAAATCGCAAAAATGCAATTTAGTCATTGTTCTTTAGTATAGTGAAATATACAAGATAAACTAATTAAGAGCTCCCCGTGGCATATAACCAAAGATACTGGCGATTTATGAATTTATGTGATTGAGATGTTTACGTGAACGCGTATGAGACATTTTTTTGTGTGAAAACTAAGATTAGAGGCAGAGTTTCAATCGAAAACGCTATCTTGAAGTAAAGAGGTAGTAAATAATGGGATTTGATGGGAGCCGCATTGTTCGTAGTAGGAAGAAGATAGTATCACGAGGTGATATATGTGGAGGCAGCAGATGGACCGGCTAGGAGGTCTGTTAGCTATCGAAGTATACGTGAGATTAACGGACAAAAACACATACTGTTAAAATTTAAATTTAGTTAATTTAGGGGTGCGAGTCGGTTCGTTTTCGGATCCGTCCGGGGGAAGAGCACTGCTCGGTGCGGTGCACCCTGGGCATCGGCTAATGATTTCCTGGCAGTTTCTGAAGGATATCATTGACCATTAGCTAAGAGCCCGGCAGGGTCTTTTGACTGTATTACCGTACAACGTTGCCGACATATTGTCACAAGATTTTTGAATTATATTTTATTACATTGACATTGGCGAAGTTGTCGTCGCTATCACGACTTGATACGCCACAACTAAGAAGAAAAAAATTTAATCGAGGTGTTTCAACACTGTTCAGTAGGTTTGAAACCTAACAGTTTTCCAGGGTATAAAAATATACAAACTGGAAGAAAACGAGCGGATGAATAAACTGATGGTTATCACCGCTGCCCGTAAACGTGTATAGACTACCTAGCGGCTTTCTGTGCTACTAATTTGTTTGTTAATGTATATTCATATTTTTAACAATCTTAGGAATCAGTTATAGGCGATGCGACTAGCAACCCATCACTATTTTGATTCACCTTTCTACCTATACACCCACAATCATGCTAAACGTGGCCTTAAGGTTTTGTTACCTTAGGCTCTGTCTACCCCGTAAGGGATAAAGACGTGATGTATGTATGTATTTTTTATCATACCCCTGCAACGTATAGGTTTGGGAGCAGAGAAACAACATGGAATGTACCAGTACCAAGCCCATTGAGGAAATGGGTGAAAATCATAGGAATCATATTATAGGCGATGCGGCTAGGCTAGAAACCCATCACTATATTGATTTCATTTTCCACCGCAAAGATTCTAGAACAGTTTTAAGCAACTTTGTTTTTGTTCCGAACTGCTAACGTTCCTACCGCCCCAGATACTACCGCTTCAGCTAAGTTACCGGTTATCACAAAAGAATCGCTCCAACACTGACCCTAAACATCTGTCTACCCCCATTTTCGATCTAAGTCGTGAGCACCGTTTCCACGCATTGACCTACATAATAAGATGAATCATGCAAGGTACGGTGTTCACTATATTCTAATGAAAACCACTTTCGATCCGATCTCTCTTGCCCAGGAGGTGTGCATTGTTATCTTCGTATTACTATTATATTATACTATTACTGTATTATGTTATCTACGCTTACTAGAGTGTGAAAAGATGGGGCTACAATGAGCGCAACATATTCGTACGATAACATACCGTGAGCTCTATGATCGACCGCTTCAATGACTCCTCGACAGCGCGGTCCAATGGCGCGGGTTGGGACGACCGCGGGGGCCGAGAGAGGTGCGGGCGGGTAGTGCGCTCTCGCTCACCCTATTGTCGTCCTACCCCGCGCCCATGTGCCGTGCGGGCGAGGACTCATTTAAGCGGTCGGTCTATAATGCCATTTGGGTTTGTCTTGCTGTCGCACACACTCTAGTGACCCTGCCTGCAAAGCAAGCGTCCCGGGTTCGAATCCTGGTAAGGGTATATAATTTTGATGAGCACGAATATCTGTTCCTGAGCCATGGATGTTTCTGTCTATTTAAGTATGTATTTTTCTATATAAGTATGTATATCGTTGTTTAGTATCCTTAATACAAGCGTTTACTTTTGGACGAGGTCAATTTGTGTAAATTGTTCCCTAATATTTATTTATTTTATTTATGGGTTTGATACTTAGAATCGGCCGATGTTACTAATAACCCTCGTTCGTCATGAAATAGTAAGCTAAAAAAACAGATTTATCGAGTAATCATTTGCTTCTGATGTATCGTTACAATTTAATGCTGCTCAGTGCACCACCGTCTTAAATTCAGGTTGCACCTCCATTGGTCCATTGGATGATATAATATTGCTCTAACGCGGATATTGCTAGATAATGCCATGTTCTACTTATTTAGGGTTGCCATTCTCTCAACAATACCAAGACTTTCTGCGCGTACATCATGACTAAAGAAGGTTTTGAAAGGTCACTAGTTCAGTACATGTTTAAAATGGTCAAACTGCCTAACGGAACTTTACTTGTTCAACCTTGGGATCTTACGAGTATATATCCCGAGAAACACGTTTTTACCAAAAGATTTCTTTAAGTATATTTAGTTCGTTTCCCTTGTATGATGAATGTAATATGTTGTATTTTTGTTTTTCTGCCAAGTTTCTCGCGTCGCATTCTTCTTGACAACGACGGTCTTTTCGAAAGTGCTCATAGTTTAAAAACATGTAAAAGAGTCCTTTACGGCCTATTTGTAGAATACACTTTTGTTTTTGGGTTTTACCTAAGTCTGTTACTGGTCTGTCTGTGGTTCTGGGTTATCTCATTAAAACCACTGTCAAGCGCAGTTTGTTGACTTGGGAGTAAAGACTGCCAATAAACTAGCGGTCTAATGACAATTGAGTTAGACGCAAAGATAAATGGAGGTGACGGGACAAGCTAGCCGAGACCAATCAGACGGTAGGAGCACGTCATTGTCAGAAGTGACGCAGAAGAGAAGAAACCTATGCCCAGTAGCAGGACCAAAAGAACATTCGCTGATTAAATACAAAAGCGACACATTTCAAAATCAGACACTGTTGCATTTGAAACCTTATAACGACCGACTTTTGTTTTTAGATGCAATGGCAAATGATTTTGGAATGAGTCCGTTTTGTATTTAATCAACGATTTAATCTTGACCTTATTTTTAGGGTTCCGTACCTCAAAAGGAAAAAACGGAACCCTTATAGGATCACTTTGTTGTCCGTCCGTCCGTCCGTCTGTCAAGACCCTTTTTCTCAGGAACGCGTGGAGGTATGAAGCTGAAATTTATATCAATTACTCAGGTCTACTGTCCCTTGAAGCTGTGAAAAAATCAAACTTCTAAGCCAACGCAATCAAAAGATACAGCCGTTTATGCCGCAAATTTCCGCAAATTTTCAACTCTCAAGGGAATCAAAACCTACAAGGTAGTTCCCGTGAACGCAGAATTTTGAAATTTGGTATGAAGGTAGGTCTTATAGCACAGATTAAAGAATAATTGCGAAAACCGTAAATGTGTATGTATGTCTGTATATAGCAGTGACCAATATAAAGTAACCCCACACTGCGTACATTTTGCTTTGGAGCAGGGCTCTGCTTACACTGGTTTTATATATTTATAGATAATGATACGGAACCCTCGGTGCGCGAGTCCGACTCGCACTTGACCGGTTTTTATTTATATTCTTATGGCAATCCCGGCAGCCCTACATTTATTCGAAGCTCAACACTTACCCGTTAATGATTAAGCTGTAATCGGCGTAGGCGGGATTGTTTTATGAATTTCACTTGCTTTCCAGTTATTCTGTTCGACGGAAATTGTATTAGTTTCCTCGTGTTTTCTATTGATAGTTCGATTAGTTGCAGCTGAAGTTATTGGAGCTGTACTCAGTGCAAATGCACCTTTAAAGGTTATTCTTGCGACCAATTCTGTACGAAACTCCCAAGATTTTTTCTGCTTGTCCAGTATAACTTGTAATTCTGTGCTGCTGTGTTTCATCGTGGAGAGTAAGACAGCCGTTGAAATTGCTAGCACATGAGGATTTTTTCTTAGCTCCTAGGCTAGCAACTAATCTGCAGTCTTCTGGTGGTAGTGCTCACTTACCATCGGGTGCTCAGTTGCCAGTTTGTCTTTTATGTGGAAAGAAACCCGGAACTTAAAAAAAGATCGACCAATTAACACTTTTCCAAATAAGTGACCATTCCTTAACAAATACCATACCATACTCTTTCCATACCCATAGTCTTCATCTCGCTGCAACGGTCTCAACAATACATTTCCCAACGGAGCCGTCTCAATGAGTGTCCTTACGTAACGAGCGTCTTCAATTTTAAGAATTCTCTAATTAACTACACAAACGTCAAATGGTACCCTCAACTCAGTAAACATTCCCTACTTTGTATTCAAGCATGCCTAAAAGCCGCATGTTTAGCTGTTTCCACCGCATTACATACTAACATCATTAAACGCGCGATACCATCGGACAGACTAAAGCGTATACTCGCGACACTCACAGACATCACTATTACCCTCGCCAACTTAATAAACACCACTAAAGAACCACAATACCACCTTTATAACTCTTAAATAAGAACCAACTTGGTAAAACTTCGGCTTTTTCGAAGGAGTTGTTCTACAAATTTACTTTTGCTGCCAGATTTAATTTCGCTCGCTCTGGTTTTAAAGGGGTACTCAGTTTGGTGACGGTAAGTGTGCGTGGTAGTGAGGTACACGTTCCTGTGACGTGTATATTTATCGGCGCCGGCGCAGCGCGTCCGAACATGGCCACTTCGCGCGAATATGACCCAGATGTTGGAAGTGCGGGCTGTATGAAACGAATTAGCCTTAGTTATAAATATTAAAATTAAAAATGTTTGTTTTCAGATTTCTTAGGTCCATAAATTGTTAGTTACAAATTATTTATGCTGAGTTGCACCATAGTTACTTTACTATAACTGACGATTTTGTCAATTTAGTTCAAACATATTCTGTCAAAAATCGCTGGTTACGGTTAACTTTATTGTCAAAGTAACTAGGTGCAACTCACGCTTAAATTAGATTACTATACTAGTATTAAAAAGCGTTTCTTAAACTACTTAATAAGTCGTCAAACATGAAGATCGGTGTATCGGCGGAGAATAGCCATATGCCATCTCTCTGCTATTTTTTTCATCTCAGGCTGCTATTTGAGTTCGCATCCCCTGTATCCTGATCACCACATGATGATGTATCACCACAGGTATAGAACATGGATCTTAAACTTCAGTACCGTAAAACTGAGGGACTGCAGGGGGAGGAGGGATACAAGTAATATTTTGTGTTTTCACTTGCTACTTAAAAATTATGGCTCGTGCTCTAAAAGTAGTTTAGTTACATTTTTAGACATATTATAATATCTCCTTTTTTTCTTTTGTTCCTATCCCTTCTGACCCCATACGGGGTGAGCCGGGTTTTGTCTATATTTTAGTGTTTATTATTTAAACTATGAACCTAACGACAGGTAATCATTATTTAAACTAATATAACAATCAACTTTCCACGCATGAATTTTCTTATCGAGTTTTAAACTTTAATTTTGTTTCTACTCACCCCGTTTTACGGCAGCCAAAATAGTTACCCTGTAATGGTTTAAATCCCCTAGAATCGCCTTTATAGCACCGTACTGTAGCTGTTGGCGATCACGAGCCCCGTGTTCGCTTATTAACGCTACAGGGGCGATATATCACGCGGCTCATACGGCGTCGCCGTCGCCATAAGCGCTGTTATAGCGCTCTTATACCGCTAGCGATATTGGACAATAAACAGGAAGCGAGATTTGCTCCGGATAGACCAGGGCTTACAGAAGGCTGTATAAAGGTGGTTTGCAATCGACTGGTTAATCACAGTTAGTGTATATGCACACTTAGGTATGTATTTCACGCGTTCTATGGAAATGATTATATATTTTTTGGCTGTATTTGATGGTTTCTCTTGTTTTTGACGGTTTTGTAGATGAAAACGTTTCCAAATCAAAAGTATGTGTCGTTTTAAAAGCTTGGCTGGAAATTAGCATTATTTCATTGTAGACCAGGCGGCTGTTTATGCGTGGTTCAAATTGAATAGGTACAAAAGAAATCACTTTGACTGTTGTTTTCTTTTTTGGGACCCGACACATCATTTTTTCATTATCTCCAGTATTACACGTTCCACTCCGCACATGCTTGAAAATAACTCAGTAAAAAGTGATATGTTAAATACTAAGCAATTACTTTATCCACAGATAAAAAAAACGAACAAGCACTCAAACCGAATTATGATATAAAAATCATCCAGGAAGCAAGGTTCAAGCTTCAAGGAAGTGATTTATACAGTACGATCGCGATATATCTGCGATCGTGCGCTTGCGCCGCCCTTTACAGGCTGATTGTGTGGTCACCCGATGAGCTATAGGCGTTTAGCGCACTTTTAACGAGACCCGAGGTGGCTGTAATTTGTACCCGTCCCTGTTCCAACGATTAAATTTTTAAACGGACGATTTTATTCGTAAATTGTATTAAGTAAATATATTCTATGGTAAATATACCGATCTGTCTCTTACATGCTGTAGGCTTATTACCTAACTCGCTCGCAATCGCCATCGTGTTTATTTTGACAGTTCATGTATGGGCTGACAATTGGCATCGGAATCAGCTAGCTGTCACATTCATACAAGAACTGTCAAAATGGACACGATGACGATTGCAAGCGAGATAGGTAATAAGCCTACTGGTCTGGGAGTAAAGAAAAAACATACAATGTAACCAGTTGCTTCTCTTCCCGCGCAGATGGTAAAAGCCCATCGAGGGAATGCCAAAAATCTTTTACGTCGCTCCGATCCGTAAGTAGCAGTTCATCGGCCGCTATGCGAGCGAAAATTTCCACTTTCTGGCCAGAGGAACACGTAAAATTGTGTACACACTTCAGGCGGTGATAAAGAAAGCCTTAGGTCGCATGTTTATCGCCCTCGCCTTTAGCTCATGCGACAAGTTTCTGCGATCTGAGACATTATTTATTTCACCACCCTCGGAATGTAACGTACTAAAAGCACGACAAGTGACGTTAACCAGGTCATCAGTTGTAGGTATGTGGGAGTCGTTCTAAAACCTCATTTTGCCTCGCAAAGTTGCCATCAGAGAACGTTTTGTTCCCCAACGATTATCGGTTATTTTATAAATCGTAACCAGCCAGTAACCTTGTTCCGTTCTTATTCTTTTTTTATGTACCAACTAGAATTATCGTTTGTTTTTTTCATAAATAGAACCAATATTCAACTGCTCCGCGTGTTTTTCCTCACCGGCCAGTACTTTAATACCTATCGATACTTCTACATGCTTCTACTATCCAAGCGTAATTCATGGTTTTAAACCGCACACACGTTTTAAGATAAATTCCCATCGTTATGAGTATACGCGAAACAACTCCCGTTGCTAAATTGTAGTGGTCAATAAGGAACAAATTCTAGCTTTAAACGTGTATATAAAGCCATTTAAAATTAATGGTAGCCGATCGTGGATGCTGTTGGGTTGTATTTCGTTGGGACATGTCCATTTGTATCGTAGTACCGATCGATATTGCTTTTATATGTCACATGTGAACTTGGGTAGACTTTCTATACTTTATAAAATGAAGAAAGTTTGGCTCTGATGAACAATTTAGACACTATTTATCTGATTGATGAAGTAAATAAAGCCATAACTTCTTCTGACACAGTTAGCAGAAATGGTTTTTAATTCTATGACTATGACATAGCGTTTTAATCTTTAATGATTTTTCACTCATAATTAAGCTTCTTAATGCGATTCAATTGCGACTCACTGTCATTTTTAGTATGGATGTGACAGGTAGCCAACCGCATTAAGTCGTCATGGTAACCTCCCAGTAACTGTAACTATTGCACGTTACAGTAACTAAAAACGCTGGTGTTGGCGCTCCGCTCGCGAGGGATGTCCACACTAGGGTTTTTGGTTTAAAGTTACGGTTATATGTCGCAGAAAAGTAGGTACTTACCCAGTTTTATTACCAAACGATGAGAACGAAGAGATAATAGCATCCATTGATAGCCCAATGTAAATATTGAGATGAACATTAAGCAATTTACCACTTCCTACTAAGTGCTGCCCGCGACTCCGTCTGTGCAGCACGGGAACTATGCAGTTTTCCGTGATAAAAAGTTGCCTATGTTTTAATCTAGGGTATCAGCAATCTCCGTTCCAAATTTGATCCAAATCCGTTCAGTCGTTTCAGCGTGAAGAAGGAACAAACATACACACATCGCATTGTCACAAACTTTCACATCCTTATCCTTACTAATATTATAAATGCGAAAGTAACTCTGTCTGTCTGTCTGTCTGTCTGTTACCTTTTCACGCTTAAACCGCTGGGCCGAGTTAGTTGAAATTTGGTATACAGATAGTTTGAGTCCGGGGAAAGGACATAGGATAGTTTTTATCCCGGAAAATTGCATAGTTCCCACGGGATAGCACAGCCCCAACCACTGGAATTTTTCAAATTTAAGGCGGAACAGAGTTCGCCGGGTCAGCTAGTTTATAATATTAGTGGGATTCGCATTGATTGTAGTAAGCACAAACGGCACAATACAAAATTAAACTATAATAAAAAAGATAAGAATAAAACCGCAAGTACAAGTTTTTACGTACAAGCGTTGCAATAAAATGCACGTCTCTGAGCTACTCGCTTTGTCTTGAGAAATAACTTTAACGACCCTTACATTGTCTGTGTACTTACGCCTTTAAATCACTAACGTATTCAACGATGTTACTAAATTAAATGTTTTGTTGTAAACAGTTTCATGGTGATTTCAGATGGTGTGTTGTGTCAAACTTGCTACCAGGAGCCTTACCGTGACGTCCTAATGCGTTTCTTTATTCTTCTTTTTTAATATGGCCCCATCGATTGTACGGTAGAACACGGTCAAAAGAACCCTCCCCCCTGTCGGGGTCTTAGCCAACGGATAATGATATCCCTCAGAATCTGCCAGGAAATCATTAACCGATGCTCAGGGTGCACCGGACCAAGCATTGCTCTTTCCTCCGGACGGATCCAAAAACGCGAACCGCAGCTCTTGACCACACGCGGAGGTAACCCGACTCGCACCCCTTAATTCGATGAATGCGAACCAATTTTACGTTATAGCTGTCATTTTTGACACTTCTACAGGGCTGCCAGTATTATTTTTTTATATTATGCTAACATGTTTTTGAAATTGTACGAAATTAAAATTTGTTCAACAGTGGACGTCTTCTGGCTGATGATGATGATGATGACTGCAATTGTTCGCTTTCCGTGTATTCTAAAAAATAATATTAAAAACCTTAATTTTGCAGGAAGGCAGAGACTGCCAAATGTCTTAACCATTCCGGATATCCAAATGGAATCGAATTAAAAAAAGAAAGTTATAGTCAAATCACAAATTGCGTACCTCAAGGCTTATCTGTGATTTATCTTCCGTCATCTTCACACGCTTATGGGTCACTATTCATCATCAGTCGGCCCCGAGCCACAACAAACAGCCACCGTACCGTCTGCAATTAATTTAATAACCTGCAGGTAACGTATCGTATGGTAGTGGGTTCAATAACCAGTCCGGTATAGTTGTAATACACAGATTGGCGACAGTAGCGCAGCTAACGAATATCTTAGGAATCATGTCATAGGCGATGCGGCTAGCAACCCTTATTTTGGTTCCCATTTCCACCTACACGCGCACAATCATGATAAACATGGCTTTTAGGTCTTGTTACCTTAGGCTCTGGCTACCCCGTAAGGCAAACGTGTGGTGTATGTATGTAATGCAGTTAGTCCCTTAATCTCGTGTCTTTGTCAGTCCCTAGATGATCCTCTCATCTACTAATTTTAACTTGTAGAGAGCCCTTATAGGGGTAAGTTCAACTTTGTTTAGATTTTTTTTGTCAATTGTGTTTAACCTTTTTTTCATGTAGTTAATAGTAACTGTTGTGTATTACGGTAACTGAAAACCTTGCGTAGGTGGCTTGCGAACCTGCCGGCGAGCGGAATGCCACACCACGATAGGGTTTTTGCTCACTGTAACATTGCAGCTCCCAGATAACCCGCTCGAGTTGCAAATTTATTACAACCCCCTTTCTCTTTTAGCAAGCATTGGCTAAGCTATGTGACCATACACTAGAAATTATTCATAACTGTCCGTTTGTGATACTGTTTTTTTCTGTGTTACGTGGCATAGATTCGGTGCGCGCGCGCAGTATGGCCGGCAACAACGTGACTCGCCACGGTTTCTATTAAAATACCTGCCGCTTCCAAGCCGGGACCACTCTCAATCACTCTGTATAAACATTTAACTTAAATGGTTAACAATATACACTCTACAATGAATTTCACAAAGGTTGTGAACAGTTTTGATCAAGTTTCTATGATCTAGATACAAAATCCCTACTAATTATAATTGCGAAAGTAACTCCGTCTATCTGTCTGTCTATTACGCTTTCACGCGTAAACCGCTGAACCGATTTTATTGAAATTTGGTGCAAAGATAGTTTCAGGTCCGGGGAAGGACATAGAATAGTTTGTATCCCGGAAAATCGCATAGTTCCCGTGGGATAGCGATAAGCGAATTGTGCGCGGACGGATTCGTGGGCAACAGCTAATTCCCTGTATTTGATTTATTATTTTTTCATTTCTTGAGACATTGTTTCGCTTCGATGATTGTTTTGATGTTTTTTTAGTATTTTACGTGTGGCGTGTTTTTAATTTTTTTTAAATTTAAAGTTATTAGTTTTTGTGGTGTATCGTCTCTGTTTAAAGTCATCAAATTTCCCACTCCTGCCGTCCTGAACATAATTTTCGCACTACCCACTTACAATAATAACACGTTGGCCGGTAACGTATCTATCGCATCGCGTGGCAAGTTAATTGCGTATTAATTCTGCAATCCGGCCTGTTTAACTGTAATTATCGACCGCTCTTATACGACTAGTGGTGGGTCTAAAAACTAGGCCGAAAGCCGTTTCGGCGATTGAAACTTTCATTATACATACTTCCAAAGTCAGATCGGCACTGCGCTTACTGCCCACGCAAGACTACAGGCTTTGTTTAAGGCCTCACTTTAGCATTCCTGGAACCCCGTGTCGACTTTTTATTTGATCTTTCTAACACACAACATACATTAACAGTCATGTAGGAAATGGCCAAAAGTAATATCGAGTTTCAACAAAATTTCGATGCCAAATTTACTTAATAGTCAAGAAACGAATCGATTTTATCAAGATCATAATCTGACATAATGATGGGCTGTACATGATGTTTTGTTACTTAAATAAGAAAAAAAAGATCTTTAGTGACCGAGAAATAATCAAAGCTGGCATAGAATACTGACTCCAACGAGCCCTGGTGGACTGCTATTTAACTCCTGTTACAAAGTAGCTCTTCAAGAAACTTTATTTATCACCTCTCTCGCTACACATCTAAATAGCTTTCACATGACTTAAAATTTCGATTTTCGGCCAAAGTGAAAGCCAAAATCAAAAGCAAATTGAAGTCTGCCAACACTAATCACGCGCGAGTGTGTGTAATTCGTCTAGCCATTAGAGCTTTACTGGAATTCTTTAAATGTTACACTTATAAGTTTCAATTTCGGTTTTCGGCTAATGCCAAAGTCAAAACCAAAACCAAATTGACGTCTAGCCTGCACTAGTCACGCACGCCCTGCGTGTGTGAACTGCGCCCGACCATTAGAGCTTAATTACGGGTATTCTGTAAAAGTTTCACTTAGAAGCTCTATACCACTTTCGCATAATCTATAAGTGGCTCATTAGAATTTGCGAGTTATTCTGCTATCATTATCTACATAATTCTATATAATTTTGTAACTCCTTAGTTAGTCTTACATTTTTTTGCACATTATGCAAGTTTTCAACTATTTTCAGTGATGGATTTACTTCAAAATTGTTAAACTAAAATTGATTGTCTTGCATTTGTGTTTGCAAAGTCGCGCGTCACGCGTGCAATACAGTTACGTCTGTGTGATATAATACTATGTTTTCATGCATAATTCCGCACTCCTCAGCTTCCTTGGTAGGAAGCAGGATATAAAGTCACGGGTATAATTTTAGTTGGCTGAATGAACGTTAATAGAAATATAATTCTGAAGGTTAAATGTGTGTTGTAAGGTAATAACCTTCAAGAACTAGGAGTGCCTTCTCTAACATCTTTAACAATAAGCGCATTGATAAGACCTCCTTTTGTTATTTAATTATTATTCATTACTTATGGTATCTAGGTACTTATAATCTGATGATTTTAACCAGCGTAGGATGATGGTCTAAGGTAATAAGACCTTATGGCTACGTTTAGTATCATTGTGGGCGTACCTATAGGCGGAAAGAGGAATCAAAATAGTGATGGGCTGCTAGCCGCATCGCCTGTAACATGATTCCTAAGATTTTCGCCCATTCCCTCGAAGGGCTCTTTTACCATCTGCGCGGGAAGAGAAGCAACTGGTACATTCTATGTTTTTTCTTTACTCCCAAACCAGCATGGAAGGATTTAACTGAAACCGCCACAAATTTAATACAATACAACAACAAAAAAATATATACATTTTTTTTGCATTTTTTTTAAATGTATGGAACAAACCTCAACGCTTGCTCGGGGTTCAAACGCGCCAAGTACCTAACATTTTTTGTGTAATCTATGGTATACATGTGTGCATTACAAGATGCTCCAAAACTTGTGAAAAACATGCAAAACAGAAGCCGTCAAACTTTACAAAACTAACAAGGGTAGCAGCCACAAAAAGCTAACGTGTAATAAAATAAACAATATTGTTCACTTTACGGTATCGTGTCGGGAGCGTATCGAAAACTTTTCTTTGTCTGCCGGTTGTTTGTCTTCAGCTGTCTTTATTTGTCTTTTCAACTATGCAGCATAGATCGGTTGCATTTGTCGTGATTCTTAATGTCAACTTTCAAAGTTTGAAGGACGTTTCTGGAGTACTAAATAGTTCAGAAGGTATTGCAGTAAAATTTGAATAGGTAAGTAATAGGTTGGCAACGCATCTGCAATCCCTCCGGGGTTGCGGGTGTCTATGGGCAGTGGTGATCACTTACCATCAGGTGACCCACTTGCTCGTTTGCCTTCCTATTCACATTAAAAAAAAAAAAAAAATGAGATCATGTGGAAATGAGCAGCCAGATTTACATACACATACACGAATACATACACAAATCACGTCTTTATCCCTTACGGGGTAGACAGAGCCTAAGGTAACAGGTACATACATGCCACATTTAGTAAGATAGGTGGAAAATGGAATCAAAATAGTGATGGGTTGTTGCCGCATCGCCTATAACACGATTCCTACTTTCGTCAATTTCCTCGGGCTTTTACCATCTGCACGGGAAGAGAAGCAACTGGTACATTCTATGTTTTTCCTTTGCTCCCAGACCAGCATGGAAGACGCGTGGATTAAGTAATGTGTTCTCTGTAAAACTATATATTGCACATGGTGCTGCCCGCCAGTTCTGTTAGCTTGAACTTGGCTTGGGGGTGCGAGTCGGGTTACCTCCACGTGTGGTCAAGAGCTGCGGTTCCTTTTTGGATCCATCCGGGGGGAAGAGCAGTGCTTGATCCGGTGCACCCTGGGCTTCGGCTAATGATTTCCTGGCAGCTTCTGAGGGATATCATTGACCGTTGGCTAAGAGCCCGACAGGGGGGAGGGGGGTCTTTGACCATTACCGTACAACGTTGCCGACATTTTGTCACAAGATTTTTTAATTATATTTTTGTTACTTTGACATTGGCGAAGTTGTCGTCGCTATAACGACTTGAAACGCCACAAACAAGAAGAAGAAGAACTTGGCTTGACACTACCGCGTATCTAGATGAAAACAACAACAGATGAACGTAAAAATTACTCAGCCGGAAAAAAAGTTAAGTCGAGAAGCACACGGCAGCATCCATACAAAAACAATTTAAATCAAATTACTAATCTATTACCACAACCAGCTCGTAGATCTAGTAGGATGGTTATGGATTTATGTAGTACCTAGTCCCGCCGCGGGCGCCCATTGAGTTATGCCTGATTCACACTGCCCGGCTGTCCCGCGATTGTGTGCACTATGCTTAATGAGAGCAGGTAGCCGTATACAGGGTGTGGACACATTATATATTTGAAAAAAAAAACTGCTCGGTTGACTAGGTGAGCCGTGTGCTTACATACACAAATCACGTCTATATCCCTTATGGGGTAGACAGACCTTAAGGTAACAAGACATAAAGGCCACGTTGAGCAAGACGTGGGCGTATACGTGGACAGTGGAATCTAAATAGTGATGGGTGGCTAGCCGCATCGCCTATAACATGATTCTCAGGGTCTGTCTACCCCGTAACGGTTATAGTCGTGATTTGTGTATGTGTATGTATGTAATATATTTAAAACAAATAAAAGGTCAAGGTAAGATATAGGTAATAAATTACCAATAGACCAAGATATCATTTTTGATAGCTAATTCTCGCGGAATTTTCAGTAAATTCCCGTAATGTCAATTGCCAGATTTAATGAGTAACGCAAGCGGAGTCGCGAGTAAGAACTAGTTTTGCATTCATTAAAACGTCGGTGGATGTTTGGAATAATTTATGTACTAATGTTTTGCCTGTATTCAGCAGATAACCGACGAAAAGGGCTTAAAGGCTTATCTACTTTATATATAAAAAGTTACAGAATTTTTCTATAGAAATATGTGTTTTGTCTGTGTCTAAGTTTGTGTATCTTGCGTTTATTTGGCATAATTTTGTTAACGTATACGAATAACTCTCGAAATTACAATCGAGAATTTCTCGACATGTTTCGGACTATTACGAAGTCCTTCTTCTAGGTGCCGTGTCCGTGCAAACAGAGTTTTGGCGCGTAGCGTTCGTGCCTCGGCCGCCGAGGCTAACGCTCCTGGATCGACTTCATAATAGTCCGAAACATGTCGTGCAATTCTCGATTGTAAGGTAGGACAATTATACTTACTCGTATGTATGTTACTCCAGCTCTTCAAGCAAGCGTTAAAATGGTAAGCTTATGGTAGTAGGAAGACATGGAACCACATGGAGATGGTCGGTCGTGAAAAGGATCTCTCCTCAGTCTGTTGCAGCTGGCAAGACCTTGAACCCAGAGCACAAGACTGCTACGCGTGGTATACCCTACTCCAAGCCCTTTGTCCCTGCCGAGGGACCACAGGCAATCATCATCGTTTATAATTTTATACGAAATTGTGAGTAGTACGACCGTGCAAGGTCCGTCCGGATCGCTACCACCATTGGCTAATCCTGCCGCCAAGAGGTATTCTATCCTAACCCTTAGGCTGGCAACGGATTTGCAAACCTCTAGTGCTCGCTTATCATCTTTTTACCCACTTGCTCGAATGCCTTCCTTGTCGTCACTACATAGTATAAAACAAAGTCGCTTTCTCTGTCCCTATGTCCCTATGTCCCTATGTATGCTTATATCTTCAAAACTACGCAACGGATTTAGATGCGGTTTTTTTTAATAGATAGAGTGATTCAAGAGGAAGGTTTATATGTATAATTCTATGCAGACGAAGTCGCGGGCAGAAGCTAGTATAAAATAAAACTTGAGAGTTGCAAAACAATAGCACCCTGTGTTACAATATAAGGTTATGGGTGTGGTTGTAACGGTAGTACGATTGAGATAGGAAAGTAAGAGTACATGAGTAGCACAATCTGCCTACCGTTATCAGGGCGTCTTTGTTGCACATGCACTTATGCAGTGGTTAATAATTACTGGTCCGGGAGCAAAGATATAACGTAAAATGTACCAGTTGCTTCTCTTTCAAAGCCTATCGACGGAATAGGGCGAAAACCTTACCCTAACCCATCACTAATATGATTCCCATTTACGCCTAGCCCACAATTATGCTAACCGTGGCCTTTAGGTTTTGTTACCATAGGTAAATTTGTTGCAAGGCAATGACCCACTTTTAGTGATAGTGGTGGGGTTGCCTTGAAATTCAGTACATCTATGTACGATGACAATACAAGTAGGTACAGTCAATCATAAGGTACCAAAGCAAAAAAAGCTAGCGTTAAAATTATTTTTATTAACTAATATGTTTTTAACATCAGACTGTAGATATAAATCGACGAAGAATATCGTCTACGTAAAGGCGTAAAAAACAACATCGCATCGTATTTCAAAAAATCCGCGCAAAATAAATGGAATCTTTTAATTTTGAATCTGGAACGTTCAAATCACGTGAAACCTCAGCGTGACACTTCTGTCATGCATGAGACAGACAATCCATCACCCGTGTTAAAAGATTCCCCAATATTACTTTACAGGCTTAACAACTCTTGTTCCAAAGCGACAGAGTACAAAATTGCTCGTGTGGGTTTTTGGTTAAAGTTGTTGATAAATATGTTACAACGATACATTTACCGCCTGTTGTAGCTTTAAGCTTATGGAAATAAGGTTAAGTTTAGTGTGACCGAAGTTGTTTGGAAGTTAGTTCTGCGTATGCGGATTTTTTACGTCACACGCTTAGGGTTGCCAGAACGGAAAATTGAGATATAACTTTATTTTTTAAGAATGTGATTGACGATTTAAGTGGGTGCATCGGGGGTGTAAATAGGCAAGAGCTTATCTCGTTTGGTTATTTATGAATAATAAAATAAAATATGGCAAGGATTTTGATGGTATTTAATTTAAAGGATACGATTCGCGACAAGTACTTGAAGTAAAGAGATTACCAGGGGTATCAATGGTAAGTTTAATTTGTTGTCACAAGTTTTCATTTGTTTCATCTGGTATCTGTGTCTATTTGTAATTGAATCTTGGTAATGATGTTTGATTCACGTTTAGGGGTTAAGTTGGCTTAAAATTTGGTATACATTTGTAAGATAAGATGATAATACAGGAACCTGAAGTCAACAAAAATTATTATACGTAGAAGGCTATTATGAAGAGTCTTTGATATAATTATATAATTTAAACAGACACCTACCCTTATAAAATTTAATATTATACTGCATAGTAAAATAAAACAAAGTAAGAAAAATATTTCACTAAAGCTATTTTGGGGGTGGGAGGCAAATGCCTATTATAGTTGACATAACACATCTTAATGGTTTTAAAACCTCTGTCTGTCTGTCTATCTGACTCACTATCACTCCAATTTAAGAATATAGGTACTGAACGAATTTTTATAACATAGGTAGAGTATGCGGAGCAAAATATTTCACAAAACTTTGTTTCATCATAACCTGATTTCAGTAGATAAATTGGCATTAATTCTTTGAGTTCTTAAGTCTTTTAAAATATAGTCCAAGCGAATGACGTCACAAGTTGCCAGCTAGTAAAGATAATAAAGCCTTTACTCCACTGAAGCCACCAAGTAGAGACAAGTAGAGCAGACAAGTAGATAGTGGAAGGTAAGTTAGCAGACACAAGTAGTTCGAATAAAAAACAAAAGAGAGTGACAGACCGCTCTCGAACCGAATCCGATAGAATCTATAACCTCCACACGCCTCGTATTGATTAAAAAAGCAACATAAATTAGCGAATCCGAGGGGAGGCGAGGGAGAGTTGTTGTCAAAAAACTTTTATAAGTGTTTATGTGTACGTGTGCCCCCGCCTCCCCTATCCGGCGTCCGCTGACACCCTTTCGCGTATACCCACATTCGTATAAAACACGGGCACCGCGGGGGGAGGGGTGGGTCAAACGGTGCTGATTTATTTCTCTAAAAAATAAAAAATATCGGCCAGTGACTTATTAATTTAAATGACACGGTTTAAGAAAATATTTAAATGTCTTGTTTAAAATATAAAATAAAAATTGTGACTAGATATTCTGAAGATATTTTGATTTACTCGAAATACTTAATTGCTTTCGAAATAATGTAAGTTCAGGGTTAATAAAACAGCTAAATGTGAGCTAAAATTGAGTTGCAAGTTTTTGTAATTAGACAGATTAGATCTAATTAATTTGATACACACAAGTGAAGCTAATATTTATTTTGATCATTAAATATTAGATTACCTACATCATCACTAAAAATCAAGTGTCAAATAATTTAAGAGTTGTCACAAATAAAATACGGCTTCTAAACTAAAAATAACCAGGGATATTTATACGCAGCAACAATTTAAGAGGACATCCGTAAAACCGAAAACCTCTTTCCCCAGCCGCGGTGCGCTGACATACAAGTACATGTAAATTAAACACCACCGCACACAGACACTCACACAAATAAAAACGTAAAGAAACACTGCGGAGAGGAAGAATGTATTAAGAAAGCGGGAGCGAGACGAGCTTCTAATTAACACCGCGCGCGCGAGCGGGACGGCAACAATCGACACGCTAATTAAGAATACAAGAAGAAAGACGTTTTATGTACCACGAAAAACGCGTTGGTGTGCGCGCAGTACGTATGTGTTGACGATTTTCCGTTTATAACGCGTATGTATAGGTGTTGTGTTATTAACTCATTATGTGAAGAGTTAGCCGGTACATAGCGCTTTATTTACTTACTGGTTAATTGAAAGAGGTTCTCTGATAAGAGCTCGGCAAAGACAGCGGTATCGACTCATTTTCCGTTCAATTCAGACTTAATAAGTTACCTACGTTGAGTTTTTATGACATTTTCGACTTTTGCGGTTTCGTTTGTCGAAAGTTTTGGTGCGGTTTCCCGTTTTGTGATCAGAGGTGAAGTTTGTGGCTGTTTAGGTGATTCTGGTTGTGGTATGGCTTTGTTATGTGTAGGGTTAGGAATAGCTACAGGGTGATTCTTATAAAAGTCTTTTTATGCAATATTTTATCATGCACTAAATTAGACGGTGTTGACGGTTGAAGTACTTGTTTTTTTAACAAGGCTGTTAAGGATGATCTTAAAAAGGTTTTAAGATATGTTTTGCCTCGCCGTTCAGAAATGAGCATAAGCTTGAAGGTTTTTAAATAAAAAATGGAGTTGAGCTTTGAATAAATTGACATTGAGATTTATTTCGTTTGATTTGTTCCCTCAGTACTTACCATCCTAACTTTGTTTGTACTGTGATCCTCCGATTTTTTTTGTGAAAATTTACTTTACTTCAGAAAGTCACAGTTCTACAGCGAGTCAAAAGAAATTAAACAACTGTTATGGCCATTTTGAACAAATACATACATACATAAATCACGTGTTTACTCCTTACGGGGTAGACAAGGCCTAATGTAAGAAGACCTAAAGACCATGATTGTGTGCGAATGGATGGAAAGGGGAATCAAAACAGTGACGGGTAGCCATCGCCTATATAACATGATCCCCAAGATTTTCGCCCAATCTGCGCGGGAAGAGAAGCAACTGGTACATTCTATGTTTTTCCTTTGCTCCCAGACCAGTATGGAAGAAACAAACGATAACAAATAATATACTTGCATCGCTTGGTGATAAATAGACAATAACACGACAAACAATCAGAAAGGAGCGAAAACATAAGAAAATCAGCCGCAAAATAATATTTTCTCAAGAAATAATTCAAAGTAATGAATCGCGAATCGCCTAAACTCATTAAAACACTGATTAGAAAGTAATATCCGCGGGGAGTCTAACCCTGTCGGTACTAATTTAAGACCCAGGCTTAATTTAAGTACTAAAATTTAGACTGACGATCCCTGAACGACCTACAGAATCAAATTTAAACGTAGAACGTTGCGTTTTTTAAAAAATTAAACGGCCAGTGCTTATTAAGTTTGTGAGAGACGCTATGATAGCTTTTAATTCAAAATTATCGAATACTAAAGAAACTAATAGGTTATTCCATATCCAATTCCTGAATAGTATCTTTCCATACAAATTGGTATATACATTACATACTTACACATACACAAATGAAGTCTTTATCCCTTACGGGGTAGACAGCCTAAGGTAACAAGACCTACAGGCTACGTTTAGCAAGATTGTGAGCGTATAGGTGGAAAATGGAATCAAAATAGTTATAGGCATCGCCTATAACATGCCTATGATTTTCGCCCATTCCCTCGATGTTTTTCCTTTGCTTCCAGACCAGCGTGAGTTAAGTTATTTTTGACATTCGAATTCACTGTGCCGTTTATAATTTTACTATACCAATTTATTTACCACTTCCATGCTGGTCTGGAAGCAAACGAGAAACATAGAATGTACCAGTTGCTTCTCGTCCCGCGCAGATGGTAAAAGCCCATCGAGGGAATGGGCCAAATTCTTAGGAATCACGTTATAGGCGATGCGGCTAACCCATCATTATTTTGATTCCATTTTCCACCTATAAGCTCACAATCTTGCTAAACGAGGCCTTTAGGTCCTGTTACCTCAGGCCTGTCTACCTCGTAAGGGATATAGACGTGATTTGTGTATGTATGTATGTGTGTATGACTTAACTCGCGGCGAGTTAAAGCGATGTTTTGACACATTGATGTTTTTTTCGAAAATGTCGATGCTTAAGCCAATTACAAGTATTAAAGCGATGCATCTTACCTGAGAATCTCCGCCCCGATAAAAATACAGGTTGATTCAAAAACCGTACTATAAATTGTATAAATAAGCAGCCCATTTCCCAAGGTCTCGGTCAGCGGAGGGCCGGTGGCTGGGCAACAAGTATCCTCCCCTAATTCGCTAAGGACCCATCTATAGCGCATTGACGTTGCTTAGTTTTGTTTCACAAATATTATGAGACGGAAGTAACTGCGTTTTATTGGAGTCTGACAATATTTCTTTATCGTTTAGGTACACATCGAGGTAATTATGGAATGACCAGCTGATAAAATTTATGGTTCGGGATGGGTGTTAGGTACATTAATTTCATATTGCATACTGTTCACTGTCAGTTTCCTCAGTTTTGTCTTTAACCGTCACATACAATAAATAACGAGGGAATGGGTGAAAGTCTTAGGAATCATGTTATAGGCGATGCTGCTAGCAACTCATCACTGTTTTGATTCCCCTTTCCATCCATACGCCCACAATCATGCTAAACGTGGCCTGCAGGTCTTGTTACCTTAGGCTCAGATTTATGTATGTATAACAAATAATATATACACAGAAACTTTGCTAAGAAATCTTATAAAAACTGCACCAAATCAAATGGAAACCTATTTCCGTGCGTGTATTTAAAACGAGAACGCGGTTAGAATATTCTTATTAAACTTTCTTTCGTAAAACGAAGCAATCGCCCCTCGAATTAAAAATGTTCATAAACAAAATCGATGACGACGCGATTAATTTCCCAACTTTCCCCTCACGCATGCTAACTAAGGCACGTATGCATGCTCACTAGGCGAGACAAAAAAATTAACGGCAGGCGGCAGTCGGAAAGGGAACACCCTGTAAATGTGGTTTTGAATTTTTTTTAAACAACTTTTATAAAAAAAATAGAATATTTTCAAAAAATATAAAGCAATATTTTTTTACAGAATTACCATGACAAAATAAGTAATTTTCGTGAAGAAGTTTGATGCATTTAAATTTAGTGTTAGTAGCTATTAGTTTTTTTTTGTGTTATTAAATAAATAATTATTATCGTTATTTATCTACCCGCTTTTCTGATTTGTATAACTCAGTATTATTTGCGATTTTGAAATAAACTTTAATGTAGAGCTTTTATTATTAGAAACCCCATAAAAGTTAAATTAACGAGACGATTGGAGTGTCAAAATTTATTAATTTACCTAACTAATTTATAAATAGGTAGAATTAATAAAATTCTCACTCATCTACCAACAACTTAATCGATAACGCAAAACAAAAGAGTAACCCTCTGAAATGCTAAAATCGATGCGAAGAAGTGTCATTAAAGAACCCCCGAAAAATTAAGCCCCCTGTTTGTGCACGCACACTCGCGCAATGCACACATGTAGGAGGTTAATGAACTATTCATTGGCGATGAGTGCGATTTTCTATCTTTTTTAGAGATGCTTTTGTTTTTTTATTTGAAATAGTAGTGTTCATTCTAAAGTGCCAGCTATATTTCGTAATATCTTGATACCTATTATCCCAACTTATCCAACTGTTAGTCGAAATGGAAAATTATAATAATTTTGCAGTAGGTATTAACAAAGCCGAAACTTTCCGTGAAATATTAAAACAAATATACGCGTACAGAGATATATTACCATCAAGAAACCAAAGTCACGCCAAATGATAATGCTTGAAATTATTTTTACTACTCACCATGTTCAGATTAAGATTACCTTAACCCCAAGGTATAAAAGCACAGCCTTAGTGAAACCAGAAACCAACTTGACCTACATCCGCACTAACGAAAACCAACTAAATTTTACTGTCACAAGGAAACGACTCCGAACATAACCGAACCCTTTTAATGCTGGCTGGTTATTTACCACTTTACGGTACATAAACGACTTTATGAAAAATAAATACATTTCACGCATATTTTACTGGCCAATTAAAGTTAACGAAATCGCTATCGACCGTTTTTATTGGCCGTTAAAGACACGCGATGTTGGGATGCGAATTTCAGTTACAATTTGAAAATGGAATTCGGAATTCGAATTTTTTCTTGAGCTTTACGGACAGTATTAATTAAAGGGTGTGGAGTTGCCGACGAATGTATCGAGATATATCGAAACAAATACCAGTGGTATCGATACTAGACTAGGTTTTTGTTTTGAAAACGTCTTAAACGCGTTCTCATTACCATCTCAATAACTACGGGTAACTTAGCGAGCGCAGCGCCTCTAGCGGCGTGTATTACCAAAAATATGACCTCACAGTTTTTGACAGTTAAAAACGAACGCTTTCAATACATTTGCTACATAAAAAAACAACACTAAGCCAAGGGTTGTTTGTGAGACTGAACGGAATTTGAAAAATGAAGTTTGCGTATTTTAAAGACATTTGAAAAAAAATATATAGGTACCTAGTATTCAATAATACTTTTAGATAAAAACTGGTATTCCTTCTAAATTTTTAAAATCCCGATATTTAATATCAATTAGGGTACAAGCTTTTCAATGTTCACTTTTTGGCTAGTTCACGTAAAACTTTCTTTCATGCTGTTCTGGGATTAAGAAAATGCATAGAATGTACCAGTTGACACTATTTTGATTCTCTTTTCCACTTATCACAATCATGCTAAACGTGGCCTTAAGGTTGTTACCTTAGGCTCTGTCTTCCCCATAAGGGATAAAGACGTGACATATGTATGTATATTCACGTTAAACCTAGTCACTAAAATAACACTGTAGGCCACAATACTTCTTGATACGTGCACATTAAAAATTCGCTACGCCAAAAACAAAACACTGTTGCAACCTACGTAAAAATTACCCCCAATAAACAACGCACCCACACACGCATACGGGGCAAAGCGGCGATGAGTTTTAAAGTTTTTAAGGGTTTGCCGAAGATTGCGTGGCTTGATTACCACCCTCGCGGGCGAAAACACGATGCCCTCCCTTTTTTAAGGAGGGAAAATTAAAAGTGTCGAGCGGGTGCGAGACGTTTTGGTACTTTAAGACGCGAGGTTTTATTTAGATTTGCGTAGTTTTTGTACATTCGTACCATATTAATTAGGTCTTTAATATCCTTTATGGGGTAGACCGAGCCTAGGTTAATAAGATCTAAAAGTCTAAAGGCCATGTTTGGTGTTATTGTGGGTGTGTGGGTGCATTTGTGTAGTTTTTGTGGTTTATTGAAATGAACGTAATTATGCAGGTGATCATGTTGTTTTTTTAAACGGTAACCAGCTCTTGACTATCGACGACTCTACATGAAATGGTTGTGTTAGTTTATTACTTCAAACGCTACTTAAGGTTTGAATAAATTAGGCCCGCATGGTACCAAGTTAAAAATTCTAGTATATTTTGCTTTTTGTAAATATTATATAAAACGATAAATTTTTCAGTTTACTTACATGTCTGTAATGCATACCTAATCGTAAACTATTATAATAATATTATATTACCATAATAAGAAACGTCTAATCGTCTAATCTTCTCCTGACTAGGATTTACCTTAAAATTTGGTGATAGTAAGTAACTGCTAGCAACAATGTATTAAAATAATTATTTGTTTTTTTTATTCTAAAAGTACCAAGTCATGGCAATCACGGTATATCCCAAACGACATGTGCGCTGGGAAGGACACCGCGCCCGCTCGTTCATTTATGAACGATTGTAATTTACTGACGTATATATAGCACTGTGTGTGTAGCTATAGCTATGCCTGTGCGTAATTGTATTAAAAATGGAGATGATATTTTTTTTATAAAATTTTTAGAACGACATGTTGAAAGTGTAACAAGGTGATTTAATTTTTTAGAACGACACTTTGAAAGAGGTGATTTTGGTGCCAGCGGAATGTTTATAGGACACACTTCTGTAGGCTTATTATTGTTACCTAACTCGCCCGCAATCGCCATCGTGTTCATTTTGACAGTTCTCGTATGGGCTGACAGTTGCCATCGGAATCAGCTAGCTGTCACATTCATACAAGAACTGTCACAATGAACACGATGGCGATTGCGGAGGATTTAGGTAATAAGCCTACTGGCTTCTATTTCACCAGAGCGACAATTGTCGGTGGCATGTGACAATTCTGTTTACATTACAAATTCGACCAATATCTACGCCGGTTGGTTTCATATTGACCACATATTGCAATTCGACAAATCGGTGAAATACAGTTTAGTAAATAGTTTGGTTTAGGTAAATAAGTTAGTATAACAAATGTCTTCATTAATTAATTGATAACTTAGTTTTGATTAATTCGTAACATCCTGATCTACCTTTTGCTTCGATTAAAATTACAAGTTAAAAACAATATGGCATCGCAAAATTAGTGCGCTGCTACCAAAAATCCAATGTGGCACCCTCCGAAATTAAAAACAAAACGCTATATAAAGCTGCTTACACATCTATAGCTTCACCTAATTATCGGCGCGGAGGGACTTTGCATAAGAAAGTATTGCTGCGTTACGACGCGTGTCGCGCCCCCTAGCCGAGATAAAAAATCTTCCATTTCCTTAATTCGTTTATCGGGGCCTGGTGAGGCTTTGTCTCGATCGATGCCAAATGAGCGGCGGACGTGAGCCGCGTGTGTACGCCGCTTAACGTGACGGCAGGATTTTGAATTTGGAACGCGTCTTCCTTTTTCATCACTTTTTTTTCGGGTGAACCTGGCGACTTATACAGATTTCCTTTGATGCATTTCGCAGCTCAAGTGGAGAGTGTAATATTAATAATCTCTCGATCTAAGGCGTATCTTTGCAACGGCTGTCGTTGAAGAAGACTCGATAAAACAGGTTCGGGGGCGATTTTCGAAATCACACTCGTGGAAATACTGTTCGATATCGCGGTAAAAATCTCATTAGGTATGGCTGTACAATTTTCGACGGCCTAATTTGCAAGTGGTATTTTGACAGATGTCATCTCAAAAATCGTACCTACCTCAGGTGTCACAAATGTTATGATAGTTTGCGATTCGAGTAAGTTCGATGGTATTTCACTCTTTAGTGTACTAGCAAGTCTATCACGGCCAGCCTAATAAACTAATTTTAATTAGTTTTCGTCCTAGTTATTTAAGTTAAATAAGTTACACATAAAAAAATCATGTCTTTATTCCATACGGGGTAGACTGAGCCTAAGGTAACAAGACCTAAAGTGAAAAATACAATCTAAATAGTGATGGCTTGCCAGCCACATCGCCTACAAAATGAATCCTAAGATTTAGCCCAAATTTTGACGTCTTAACAACGCCTTTACAAAAAAAATAGTCTACGAAAAAACAACCGCAACATCGAACTCGGCAAACACATTAAACATTCGACATTACCAAACTTGAGCAATCAAACCCACCCCAAAAACCGAACAAATGTCAATAAATTAAACCCCCGTACACACGTTATAACTTGGTAATTATGAAACGCATTAATCACGTTCGGAACAAGTTGCGTTAACGAATCGCGTTGACAAACGGCTGCGCGGCATGCGCGAGTGGGTGCTAGGCCTTATGTTAAAATTGAATTTTAGAATAAGAATTTTGATATTGGTCTACACTGGTTTTCGCCGGTTTGATCTAGACTGATGTCAAAAGTGTGATTTTAAAATGACATATAGGACGCTTAGAGTTATAAGAGCGAATACGTAAAGGAAGATAGTGTTTTAGTTTCATGTAGGAAATTTTAGTAATTTGATCCAATTATTTGTCACACAATTAGTGGGTCTTTTGGACACTTATGCGTTCGACAACTGATACAATCAAAATTCAACGACATACTTTTACGCGCAGAAATGCAGATTTT
Source organism: Pandemis cinnamomeana (assembly GCA_932294345.1). Classification (NCBI taxonomy): domain Eukaryota; kingdom Metazoa; phylum Arthropoda; class Insecta; order Lepidoptera; family Tortricidae; genus Pandemis; species Pandemis cinnamomeana. The sequence goes on along the minus strand of OW028715.1, from coordinate 4,244,704 downwards.
TAATTATTTCTCTATTATTCTGTTCTATTGAAATGTTGGAAATGACCAGCATTATTTCACCCTTTAAAAAATCTGTACTGTAATATAATTACAGTACGAAAATCTGTACTTTATTGTTATTACAGTACAGTTTTACAATGACCTTACAAAAATCTATACTGTAATAACATTAAAGTACAGATTTTACTTACTTACCACAGACAAGAAAGTAGTTACAAAAATCACGTCTTCATTCCTTACGAGGTGGACAGACCTAATGCTGGTCATTTTCCTATTGCTTCTGAACCCATCTTAGAGTACTTTATGATATGTGTGTAGATAAAGTAATGTAATGCAACTGTACATAATTAATTAGGCCTTGAAACACTCTTCTTGCTTCCATGCTGGTCTGGGAGTAAAGAAAAACATAGAATGTACCAGTTGCTTCTCTTCCCACGCAGATGGTAAAAGCCCATCGAGGGAATGCCAAAAATCTTTTACGTCGCTCCGATCCGTAAGTAGCAGTTCATCGGCCCATCGAGGGAGTCAGCGAACGTCGTGGAAATCATGTTATGGGCGATGCGGCTAGCAACCCATCACTATTCTGATTTCCATTTCCACCTATACGCCCACAATCATGCTAAACGTGGCCTTCAGGTCTTGTTACCTTAGGCTCTGTCTACCCCGTAAGGGATAATGTCGTAATTTAAAATAAAAACACTCTAAGTTTTAAGGACCCTCATTATGTAACGGTTGCATAAAATACTATTATAAAAAACAAAGGACGCACGATGCGTTCGATCATTATTTTCTGGTACGTCAATGAAAACTTGCCTCACCAATAGTACCAATGCGAAGTACTAATATTGCTATCACGTTTGAATGGATTGTAATGAGCTGCGTCGTATATAGCCTGGCAAATATATCATCAGATTGTTGTAGGACGTTCATTGCTATCAAACATGCAGCGAAGATCTAGCATGCATAAGTACTTTTTACTTTGCACAGGTCTGGGGCCCGATTTTTGAAAGCACATGTGTGAAAATACCAATCGAAAGTGGTATAAATCTGTTTATATCTTCAAAACTACAGCTCTAATCAATTTCATCATCAAGCTTATTACTGTATTTATGTTTTTGCTAAGTCGGACATACGCAATTACCTACAAACCTCTTACTACTGTATTATATTTTTATTTCGTCGGACATATGAAATGGGGACTATTGTTTCTTCTTTTTTTTCTTTTTATTTGTGGCGTATCAAGTCGTTATAGCGACGACAACTTCGCCAATGTCAAAGTAACAAAAATATAATTAAAAAATCTTGTGACAAAATGTCGGCAACGTTGTACGGTAATGGTCAAAGACTCCCCCCTGTCGGGCTCTTAGCCAACGGTCAATGATATCCCTCAGAAACTGCCAGGAAATCATTAGCCGTTGCCCAGGGTGCACCGAACTAAGCACTGCTCTTCCCCCCGGACGGATCCAAAAACGAACCTCAGCTCTTGGACACACGTGGAGGTAACCCGACTCGCACCCCTATTGTTTCTTTGCTCACCAGTTGGCACCACTGACTAAGGTCTAGAGGTATAGCTGTCAAAGGCGACTTTATAAGATCGGCGCCGAAACAAAGTTTTAAATCTTGAATCTCATTAAGTTTATTAATTAAGAATAACTATCATATCGAGTAGCAGCTATGCTGCAATGTTGCGCAGTTCCGTTTTGTTCGGAAATATCGCTTTCAAAGCGTTTACATTTATCACCAATAAATAATCCATATTTTGCGATAATTTCACAAATATCACTTTTCAACAGGTAAATGAAACAAATTGTAATTTATGTCACGAAGTCCGCCTAAACGAGTGAAAAGTTTTTTTTTTTTTTTTTTTTTTTTTTTTTTTTATATGAATAGGAAGGCAAACGAGCAAGTGGGTCACCTGGTGGTAAGTGATCACCACTGCCCATAGACACCCGCAACCCCGGACGGATTGAAGATGCGTTGCCAACCTAGAGGACTAAGATGAAATGCCTCTTGTGCCCGTAATTTCCCCGGCTGTCTCACTCTCCACACCGGAACACAGCAGTGCAAGCACTGCTACTTAGCGGCAGGATTAGCGAGCAAGATGGTGGCAGCGATCCGGACGGACCCTGCACAAGGCCCTACCACCCGCAAAAGTGAATATTATTGGACCTCACTCGACACTAGTGCCTCTAGTGGCAAATTCACAAGTGATACCATTTCCTACAAGCCTCTTACTACTGTTGTATTATGTTTTTAATATGTCGGACATACGCAATTTAAGTAACGCGTATTTATGAATAAGGGATTTCAACAGTCCAGTCGTATCCTTAAAAAACCTTCTATATATGAAAGACATTAAAAATTCACAAAGAAAAGCCCATTTCGCACCTCGCCGACACCCTACCAACTTAACAGTGCAGTTGTCAAGCACCTTAAGTGGTACTTCTAAGGCTAATATTCGTATGTCTTGGGCCGTATCACATTAGCATAGGGAGTGGACGTGACATTTATTGTTTGACAAGCATCGATCTGCCCTTTGCGAGGCGTGAAGGAGGCAAAGTTCAAACTTTTTTTTTAATAACGGGGCCAAGGTGTTGGGTTATACAGCTATTTTATCTAGATTTTTAAAGGACAAGTGTAGGTATGAGACTTAACTTTTTTTGACTTGCAATGTTTGCTTATCTCGCTCGACGTGGCCTGTTACCTCAGGCTCTGTCTACCCCGTAAGGGATAAAAATGTGATTTTTTTATGTATGTTTCTTAATTGCTAGTTCAATTCAATTATAGGTAAGGATCAGTTTTGTTATTCTCAGTTGAAATATTTTTGTTTTATAAAATACGCAAGTTATTATTTAATTACTAAATTATTATGTGTTACGATTACAAGTATACATAAGCAGATATATATTTCAACAGAACTCTGTTTATAGAAAAAAACGACCTCCCATTCATTATACAACGAAATAACTCCTTACAAAGCGACGCAATAACTTATGAAGCGCTTATAAAACCTGCCATGCATTATCCAATTTGTGTCGAACGTCGATACTGGAGACAGTAAATATTGCTCCCCTTACACGGCTTCAGCAAATACGTTAGCCTTGTTGCGTACTCAAAGCTTTTAAAAAAAAGTGCAAATATTTTAGGTGATTAAGTTTTTTTTTTGACTGCACTTAGATTGTCATACGTTTTATATTATTGTACTAAGTTTCAAAACAATCCGACTCGTAGAATAAAAACAGCTCGAGTTAAATAAAAGCTTTTGAATATCTTCGTCACTTTATTTTTTTGATTATTTTCTTTTATTATTTCTTCAAAACACTGTTACATTTATTTTTAGATTAGGCCGGACAAAATTATAACAAAGAAATTTTAGACTATTTTGAATACTAAACCCGTTTATAAAAAATGTAATAAATGAGTAATTTAAGAAAAACACTCTCTATTTCACCTAATTTTAAGAATCAAATATTTAGGCCATAAAATAACATCAAAATATTTGAAACTAGCAAACCTGAAGATACATGGGTTTTGACTGCTTTAAAAAAAAACCGTCACAAAGTATTAAAATATGTCGCCTGTCTTTCAATGCACCACCGCGTATCACCGCGTCGAAAAGCGCCAAATCATCTCAATGAATGTCGAATGTGTGAAAACACGATCGGGCCCCGGGCGTCGATTCTTCCGCGATATTGATGAGATGAGCTATTGTCGCGGGAACACTTTAGATTCTATTCGATTTTTGAATGTGTCATGTGCTGCTGGCTGGTTGCAAATATATTCCAGATCTAATTGTTTTTTATTTTTTATTTTTAAATAATAGGTAATTTTTTATGCTGGCCATTTACAAATTATGTGTTTTCCTTTTTACTTGAGATCGATACCTGCAGCCATTTCACATGACAAAATTGGCTCAAAGATACTTTTAATATTGATTTCAATCGACAAACGATTTGGAATGAAAATATGGCTCTGGAACATCATTTTCATCACCGACGAAGCTTAAATCTACGGACAAGACTATAAATATTTTACTTTAAAATTAACTTCGCGTAATAATTTGTGTACTTACATTACAAACCTTCACAACCTCGAAGGCAATTGATGTTCGGTGCAGTATGGTATAATCTCGAGCATTAACTATTATAGGATCGGTAGCTGACTTGAAGGTAAGTAATAACTGCTCTGCTACTTGCCAGTAATGATACGTTACAGACAAGATAACATCGAAATATTGATTCTAGTAACGACTTTATAGGCTTGAGTTTGAAATAAATGAGGAGTTTTGGCTCTATTTCAAATTAGTCAATCATATTTACAATTAGTTAACTATTTTTACAATTAGTTAACCGTATTTACAATTAGTTAATCAAATTTACAATTAGTTAACTATACATATTTACAGTTAGCTGTATTTAAAATTTAGTTAGCCTTATTTAAAATTAGTCATCAAGTACTTGACTTAAAATTAGTTTAGTAATTTTACTAACATTATCCTACGAATATTATAAATGCGAAAGTTTGTTCCTCCTTCCCGCTGAAACGACAGAACGGATTTAGATAATATTTGGTACAAAAATAGCTGATACACTAGATAAAAACATAGGCTACTTTTTATTCCGGAAAAATGCATAGTTCCCGCGCCCCCGCGGGATAGCGATAAACATGTGAAAGGTCGTAGCTGCCTAGAGTCGCAACGTAAATACTTATTCCAGAATGTACTATCAACATCGGCTCTTAAGTCTAATTCTGCGCGGACAAAGTCGCGGGCAGAAGCTAGCAAATTATAATATATTCCCCTTGAATCACTCTATCTTTTACCCTATTGCTACCTTGTAATATTCTGTATACCTTTTTTCTGTTTTGGTTGTTATATGTGGTGTTCAATAAAGAGTTATTGTATTGTATTGTATTGTATCTTTTAAAAAAACCGCATCAAAATCCGTTGCGTAGTTTTAAATATTTAAGCATACATAGGGATACAGGGACAGAGAAAGCGACTTTGTTTTATACTATGTAGTGATAAGCAAAAAATTCAAAGGTACGTATTTTTTTTTAACCCAACTTCGGTGAAGTGAGAAGGGTTATGCTTTGAGCCGGTATGAGCAAACTGATGGTAAGTGAACAGCACCACTAAACTTATGGACATTCGTAGAACCAGAGGATTGCAGTTGTATTGCTAGCCTAGAGACCAGAACCAGGGTAGGTACCTATGTAAGTTGGTGATAGTGATCCAGACGGTCCTTGCACAATGACTTACCACCTCGAAACAAACAAGATTATTTATGACGTGACAACGTCTTATAAATCGATGAACGCCGGCTGCACTCACGAAAAAGCATGACTTATTGCGTTACGTTCCGCGTGACGTCAGAGTGTGTAAGCGAGAGCGTGGAACAAGCGATAGAGAGGCATGATTTTCTCGCGTGACGTCAGAGCTAGCAGTTCGAAAATGTTTCTTTATGACGTTATCGCGTAAAACTATCGTTCGTAAATCGACTTTGCAGACAATCGGTTTTTTTATCAAAAAAAGTACCTAAATAGAGAAATATAGTAACAGGGGAAATAGAAGGCGTATTAAATATGTGTTTAATCGTATCGTGTAGTATCGTGGCTTCGAAACCGTAAATATAACAAACCTCGACCACGCAAAACCAAGACTCAATTACGACTTCATACAAAAATACACCTGAACGCGCTTCACAACATAATTTAATGAAAGAATCTACAAGAAAGCACCCCACGCATGTCATACCTATACCTACACCCCAAATTAATAGCATCCTAACAAAAAAACACCCCCCTAAGGGGGGGGGGGCTCATTTGCATATATGTCTCCCCGGCGCCCTGAGGAGAGCGCGGATGTATTTTTAATTTCATTCTTATCCCTGTGCTTAAATCATGAGAGCGGCCATGCGTGCCCTCCCCCTCCCCCGCCCGTCATACGTCGCTAGCCGCGGGAAAGAATAGAAATCTTAATAAGTTCGGGCGGGCGGTATGGATACGGCTTTAACTGGATTAAACTGGTTTAGGTGTAGTGGTGCCAAAATTATAGATAGGATGAATGGCGATGGGAAAGAATGATTGTATAGTTATTTTCTTTACTTAGGTGTTTGCTACACTCAATGAATAATGTACGCGGAATGGATGTTGGTCGTTTTACGTCGGAAATCTGTTAGTTATTGCTGAATAAATAAATGCTAAAAAAACAGTCATGTTGACTCGTCGAAAGTTTTGTTCCAGTGATAGTTTCACAACAAAGGGTAGATAAACAGAATAGGTATATTAAAAACATTTCGAATGTTTTTTTCACAGATATAATTTCAAAAACAAAGTTAAGTATTTCACTTTGGTAACATAACATTTTATTGGTATAAATATTTTACTTACCCATGTACATTTTTGTCTAATGCCCAATATGCCTGAGTTCATTTTGATGAGCTGCTACACACTATTGAAACACATAAAAAAGTGGCAATTAACAAAAAGGTTATCCATCCTAATCTAACGTGAAATTTTAAGCACCCACCTACAAAAAACAAGCGTAGTCATTTGGGTGCGCAAATTTTGTGGAAGTTTCCCGTTCTTCCTCGCATACTACGTCAAGCCACAAGACTGTAAGTCTTATACTTTATGGTAATCTTACGTCGTTTTCGAACTGAGCTGCACTATAACTTGGTTACGTTGGACATTTCGTTAGGGTATGTTAGCTGTGTGTGTATTCTGTGACATTTTTTAAATGCCGAACTGTGCCGGTTGTTTTGAATTAGAATGAAAGAGGCGGTATGTTTCGAATTTTCTAGCATATGACATTATATTTTCTAACTGGCCAGTAACATTGTTCTTACAGTGAGTAGCTAAAGTAGGGAAAAAGTTTGTAAAACTTAAAGAAAAAGAAATGGCTTAGAGTATTAGCGGTGGCAGACGTCGATACAATATTGGCAAGGAAAATGTATGAATGATAAAAAAGAAATTCGATATCCAATTTAGGTTTGATTGAAGTAGGTCAATAATATTTTAAATGTAATTGCAACAATATCGTGACGGCGTCCCGATAAAAAAATACATCTATGTTGCTAACTAGGTAAATTTCATTCATTTATGCTTGATCAACTATGTACAAATATATCCTTGGCTGCCTTTTTATTTATAAAAGTTATTGTTGAATAAGAAATTGAGACTTTAGATCAGAAACTAACACATCGAAAAACAACTTTCGAACAAACTTTTTAACCAATTTACTAAAATTAGCATATTTTTCCAAATAAAAAGTCTTAGCTAAAGAGGTCAATAACCCCCATAACCTTGGGTAAAATATACGTACGTACGTACAATTTTTGAGACATCCTTTTTGTTGGCGCTTTTCCAAACCAGCGGTGTATTGGTAGGTTATGATGCCTAGTATGTTTTTCTTGTGATAAAGTGCTTGCTTAATGTTTTGTTGTAGTTAATAATATCACAGTACTTTCAGGGTTCCGTAGCAAACGATCCAATGCAACCATCTGGTTATTTTTATTTTATCTAAGTAAAGTCTATTCCTTTATGTCAGATACTTAAATGACATTGCGTGTGTTGCCTGTTTTTTGCAATTCAAAAATAGTGACGTGTCACCACTAGCGAAAGTTAACGATGAATTAAATTTGTTTAGCACAGATTTTTGTAAGTTATCCTATAAAATGTGTAAATACTAATTTTAATCTCAGTATACAAGGGAAGGTGGAAGGACAAATTGGGTATGGTAATTTTTTTGTATAATTTAAAAATAATTTATAGTCAGCATATAAGTTAGTGTAATAAACTAATAAACCTTTAAATTTACTTAATTATGTTTTTTTTTTAATATAACATGGCTAAACCGCTTGTATCCAGGCCACAAACATCGTTGATAGTTTCGAGTACCTACACAATTAATCAATAAAAGCTGGTATCATTTTCGACAACTTGACATTTGCATTTGTCAATTTAGTATCCGATATAAAACAATAGACTTTAGTAACCGTTACTTCAAATTAAATGCTTGTGCTAGCAGAGTAGCAGGGTAAATGTTTTTTCTTCATTCGTAAAGCCCTCGCTTTAGTATGTGCAATAAAATTAAACTTTCCCATAATTTTGTCAGCTGTCTATGAGTAAGGCTAGTGCGATAGTATTTAAAAAGACCTTCAGGTCTGTCTTGCTGTCTCACTCTTATAGTTTTGATCCTACCTGGAACCCGAATATCGTTTAAGGAACTCACGTACTGTACTCAATTTAAATGATTTAAAAAAGTTCGCTGTCAGAGCAGGGGTCCAATTCAGATCCAGTTCAGGTTTTAGCTGTAATTTTTAGTATGGATCTGACAGCGAGCGAACCTAAATTGAATCGGAATTGAATCGCATTAAGACGTCATGGTAACATTGGTAACCCTTAGCTAAACAGCCAACCGGTTTTCCCCGCGTTCTCCAAAACCAACAAAGCGCAAATTTATAAAACCGACCACAATCTTTATCAGCAAAATTATGAAAAAAGTGTTGCCAAACTCAAACAATGAGAGATGGGCGAGACCGTTTTAATCGCATCAGCTCTGAATGTTGCCCGTTAATTATTGATAGAATGAAACTTTTATCAAAACTTCAAGAGCAGAAGCCAAAAATTATTTGAAAGCAAGAGGAAACCCTTCGTAATGCCGCGAAAATATTAAAACAAAGCCGAGGTGCCCACCCCGTCGGCCTTCGCGACAGGGTAACTTTTGGGTTTGCATAGAGCTGCTAAAGCCCCCTGAAATATATGTAATTAGCTGGAATTAACATGGTGGTTAGGGAACTGAGGTTTAAGGGACGGCAATCAAAACCACTAATTTATTTTTAAAATAGGACGCAAAGGGCTCTAATACTAACATGTTTTTTATATGTATTATGCGGAATGATCATTATTGCTAATAGGAATGCGCCGCACAAATATGGTAGAAAGAAAGTTAATTTATATATTTACTGATATATATTACTATTTGTAATGTTTTGTTTGTTTGTAAGCTAGATAATGAAAATAGTTGAGATCATTTTTGAATGATTCATGAAAATGTACAACAAACCAACAGGACATATTTTGAGTACTTAGTCTATTTGACTCTTCTCAAGTCATTTCAGTCCATGGATTTTTAAAATTATTTTGTATTTTTTTAAGTCAGTGTTTGCGAATATTCATGACCACGTTGGAAGTGTCAGCTTCCACACTACTTAATATTTCACTCACACTGTCATTGAAAAACGTGTGTAAATTTTTCGTATTAATTAACTAACCCTAACTTGCTGTAGTATCGTAACGGAGGTATTACCATCTCTATAAAGATCCCTCCAAAATCCTCGAAGACGACTCCTTGGGTGGTGATTAATACAACGCATCTCCCTCCGCTTTAATCGCTGGTTGGCAACATTTTTACCCAATTTTTGGACCCCCACCCCCCTTACCCGGCCCACCCCTTTCTTTCGCTAAGATAAATTATCCTACGATCGGATAAGAGTGTAGGTTCAAATAGCCTTTAAAATTCAACGCGGGTTCTAAATATTTATGTGGGAATTAGGCGGTTTCAGCGTCCGTGCTATGGTTGTTTGTTAAATGAGGTTTTGTTTATAATAATGGGTAATGTTGTTTGAAATTAATTAAGCTATTTTAATTATACATAGGCTGTTACTATATCATAAAATAACTCTGAGCGCTATGCCGTAACTTCTGAGCGGTACATATTTTTTTCTCATGCATTGAAAAAAAAAAATGCACTAACTTCCGGCACCACCACTTTCAAGCGGCACTAGGTATTTCGGCATTTATTTTTAATCATCTATAAGCTATAAAAACGCCGTAAATTAATAATTAGTCGTAATTCCTCACTTGTACCTGAAAAAATCCATATTTATGGACACATTTGTACCGCCCAGAAATGACGGCATAGCGCTCAGAGTTATTTTATGATATAGTAACAGCCTTCTAAGCTTCATTCACGCTGGTTCATTTCACATGTTTTTTTCCATGGGCTTGTAGTCTATTATTTACTGGTGTGTATTATTTAATTTTATTACAGTTGATGCAGCGTGACCTCTCTAGCTTTTTCGTAACTTTGTCAAACTCATACTGAATCTACACTATAGTTTTATAAAGAGGGAAGATTGAATTGTTTGTTCGAATTGAAGAGACTCCAAAACTACTGGATCGATTTTTAAAATTCTTTGGTTAGAATCCTAGATTATCCTTGTCCTGATGAACAAAGGCTTTATTTAATTCTGCGCGGACGAAGTCTGATTCTGGCAACAGCTAGTATCGGGTAACTTAGTGACTTTCCCCCTTATTCATAAACGCTCTATAGGCTTCTGCTAACTTAGCAATCGTTTGTCCTTATCTGTAAAAGGTAAATGTCCAAGTGCCAGATTGCTAAGTTAGCGCAAGCCTACAGAGCGTTTGAGCGTTTTCCAAAAAAAAATCCACATGTAATTTTTTCCACAATTTAAATATTTTGGGTTTTTCTTACTCAGAATCGTTTACCCTATCGATTTTCATAAAAGAAAAAATGTGTCCAAGATTTTACTATGGATTTTTTCCTGTTCGTCACGTGGAACGTATGGTACCTACATATGAAAAAAAGTGACGAACTGACAAATGACAAATGTTGCGTTGCCTCATAAATAATAATATGCCAAACTTTCCCTACAAATCGTATTGCGAAAGGTCTGTGCCAAGTAGTAAAACGGGACGTACACAAAAATTCTTAGAATTATTTCGGAACATTATAAAGAAATACAATATACTTAGCAATAGTACCGATATACACATCGATTAATGTATATTTTGTCAACTATGATTCAAAAATCTTTCTAAACATTTACATGGGTATTTAGTCTAACTACGCCCACCACCGAATGAGATATTCTGAAACGATTTTAAGGGACCTTGTACACATAGTCTGGGTCTAGTACACAAACAGTGAGGAGCTTTTGTTTAGATCAACTTGAACAGCCTCGCGTTCGGTATTAAAATTATTTATTTTCTAAATAAGAAATTAATTCCTCAAGTGGATTTGTTTCCAACCCGTTTGTTTATCCTTTTCAACTTTTCTCCCTCTCGCTGATTACTTTGATATTTCACTAGAGCCATTGTTTTTAGAGTGATTAATAATTTGACTGTCCTTAATAAATTTATTCAGTGATATAATTTGAGACGCCATCTTAAAATAATCCCGGACGCGAAAGTTGTATAAGCTGCCATCATCATCAGCCAAAAGACTTTCACTGCTGAACGTAGGCCTCCTCCAAAGAGCTACGTGAAGACCGGTCTCACGCAGTCCTCATCCAACGGACTCCCGAGACCTTCAGCAGGTAATAAGCCGCCATATTTCGCTGATTAAATACAAAAGCGACACATTTAAAAATCAGACACTGCTGTTGCATTTGAAACCTTATAACTGCCGACTTTTGTTTTTATATGCAATGGTGAATGATTTTGGAATGCGTCCGTTTTGTATTTAATCAACGATTTGTATTGTTTTGTAGGCTTGTGGAAGGGTCAGCTAAACCTCAACGAATAGGATGAGGAGCAGCTATACTACTAACAGATATACGTATTTAGGTGTCCTGATATTGGGTGCGTTGACGTTAACATTGACCATCATCACGTCACTCAACTCCGCATAAAATCTACGAGCGCAAAGGTCAAGTTATACTGGTCCTCAGCTACGACTTCAGACGTGATAACGCAAGTGAGCTGTATTTCAATGTCCTTGTTCGCAAAAGATACACCAAAAAGAATTCACTTTACACTTCTTAAAACCGCGGTCACGTTAAAAAAGCAAACCAAACATTCATTAGGGCAGGTGACGTGTGCGAGCCAAGTTCGCACATGAAACACCCCTTGTTTGCCAGACCTCGCCTGAATACTAAACGGAAACACGCGTTTTAGGGTTCCATATCCAAATGGTGCTAAGGGTCTATTCGGTGTCTTTTTTTTTTGCAACAAGTAAGGCAAACAAGCAAAGTGTTCATCTGATGGCAAGTGAGCACCACCAGCCACGGACACCCGCTACGCTAAGAAATTGCAGATGCGTTCCCAGCCTAAGAGTTAATATAAAATATCTCATGTGCTAGCTATTTTGCCGGCTTACTTTCTATTCATCTCTCTCTGGATACTTGTTAACAGTATCGTGGCTGACTCCACAGAAAACGCACAGCAATACACAAACGCTGGACGAAGAAATGTGCTATGAAGGATTATTTCGAAATTCCCACAGGATAGGAAATTAGCTCATTTTTATCATCCACAGGTTCAAAACGGCGAGTAAAAGCGAGTTACTGAGTATGACAACTTAATCAAAAATAGTGAACCTTTAATAATTTTTAATATTTTTTTACTGACTACCTTTCTATACTCGTTCATGCATTGTCTTCCATCTTAAGTGTACTCACCAAATTTAAGTCAATCGGAATATATCGTCGACAAATGTTTTGCAAATTCTAAAGCTAAGGTTTACAGATTTTGTAATAAAAGTTATAGTTTTTAATAAAAGGTCTATGAAAAACAGGTTTTTCTTTTCGATCTTAACGATGGTACGGAACCCTTTGTCTGAACGCTAAATTGTACTTGGCCCGTTTTTACTTTCAAAATGAATCTTGCCTCACTACTTGCGGTAACGGTGCCATAAGTTTTTTGGTGTTTTATCTTCGAATAGTGTAAAACTGTTTTCTTGAAATAAAAGTGACTTTTGTTTAATAGTTTGTTGTTAAATGAAATAATGCTGATCTCGTTAGGCAGAGCAAACTGATGTGGCGGATAAAAATAAATAAGGCTTAAGTTCGAAGTTTAGAGTGTCGAGGGCTCTGTCAACGTCAAATATTTTTGAATTTTTCCGTAAGTACCTGTTATACATGTTGGTCTGGGATGAAAAAACTTAGAATGTATAGATGATAAAATTCCGTTGAGGGAAGGGGCGAATATTATAGGAATCATGTTATGTGCGCTGCGGCTTGCAACCCATCACTATTTTGATTTCATTTTCCATCTATACGACCACAATCTTGCTAAACGTGGCCTGTAGGCCTTGTCACCTTAGGCTGTGTCTACCCGTAAGGGATAAAGATGTGATTTGTGTATGTATGTGTCAAAAAAAGTCTTAAAATTTGAGTCACTTCATTTGCACCTTTGTTACAAGATGCCCTAAAAAGAGACAAAACAAGTAATGGTTATTGATGCAGTTTACCTGAAATTGACACCAGTAAGCTTAGTGTAAGGTTTTGGTCGTCGTTTTCGTTAAAATTTTAAATACTGAGAACTGTTTTGTTGGCTTTTAGATCCGTGAGTGGCAGTCACACTAGTGGCTAAAGCATAATTCTTGTATAAGGTATGGGTATCGGATGTGGTGATCTCGGAAACCAGTATGAACTGGCTGCCTGGTGACAGTCACCTCTGTAACTCTGTAGGCGTCACTGAAAATCAGCGTCACACATTATACTGGTTAGAATAAGTATCCATGTATTCTGTTTGTTTTTCTGTATCAGCTAAAAAAAAGTTCTCTTATTCTTTAAGAATTACATACTGCCTGAGTGACAAGCTGCGAGAGTCTGTTATATCCTACATCAGACCTAGTGGTCGACTGGTCGCTACAACCATCAATCAACCCAGCGTTCGACAGCTCTGCGTGTCCCTCAATATTTGTTGAATTACCGCCTTCTCCATATTTGCGAAAGCTCAAATAAATATGTTTGATGAAAAATGATTTGATTTGAATTATTCCCTATATAGATCCCTGAAAAAAACTACACTTATCCAATTTAAAAATCAGAAAAAGCCAGCATTTATATCGTAAACAGGCCCCTCTGCCCGCCCCAGTTCCGGACAATGCCGGGGCACGTCTAATTGGCGAGCGACCGATGCTTGCTCGCTTTTTGTTGACTGGCTGTGCTGTTTAAGTTCTACAACTGGAACCGTGGCATAAAACATGTACAAGTGTTGCGTACAGAGCCACTAAATAAAAAAAGCAGGTAGGGACCGCTACGTGCGTTTTGGATCAAGCAAAGAAGGTTAATTAGCTTGAACTTGGCTTGACACACTACCGCGTGTCGAGATTTAGACCAGGAGCTCATAGCACCAACAAGAGTCGGGCGCCTAATTTTATAATGATGATTTAAACAATATTGACACCGCAATCAATATTCGCCGAAGAACTAGTCTCCGACAGTGCGAAGAAGTACTCGTATGTTGAAGTGGTAATGGGCAAGCCACATCGCTCGTAGAAGTCGTAGAACAGAGATAAGCGTTGGGGAAGAAAGGTTCTCTAGTGGCGACTACGAACTGGAAGACGCAATTCGAAGCAACTTACTAATGTGTGTGAAGTTTCCGATCCGCGTGAGAATACTATAGCCTAAGTCTTTTCATCCAGCAGTGGTAAGTTTGTACATAGGCTGGAGACGAGACATTGGTTTGTATTGAATATTATGGACACTTTAGACTTCTTTGAAGATTACGTAGAACGCTATACGCATATTATAGGGACAAAGTTTATTTCTCGATCCTATGTTTTAAGACAAGCGTGAAAGTTTGAAGTGTTTACATACAATATCTAAAAGAAACCGACTTTGTTTTGAGTTGTGGTGTAATGTCACCATGAGATTAGGCGGTACATTTTATTTTGGTAGGCTAACGGTAAGCGAAGAGTGATCTTAAATGGACCATGCTGTCACCTTTCACCCTTGATTTAAAGACGGTCAGAAATTAACACTCTACTTACACAAATTGAAGGATGAAACATGATACGATCGAGCTAACTGAATCCTCAAGGATCTTGATCCAAGATGATCAAAGCGAGGCAAGGACAACGCGGCCATATTCAAATGTGCACACGCCGACCTCATTAATGGCCCTGCATCTCTAATGAATCCTGGCGTCCCTTAATTACCGGCAACACGGAAAAATCCAATCTCTTACACGCACACACCCTTCGTCTTAATTCCCCAAAAGAAATTTAAGTATACCCACACAAGGCCGGCGCGTGTTCCTAATATAAATTAAGAATCCCCC
Source organism: Pandemis cinnamomeana (assembly GCA_932294345.1). NCBI lineage: Eukaryota > Metazoa > Arthropoda > Insecta > Lepidoptera > Tortricidae > Pandemis > Pandemis cinnamomeana. The sequence continues at coordinate 4,229,671 of OW028715.1, read as the reverse complement.
TCCAATATATGCGTCTATGTGTTGGTATTGTAAAGTCTTAAAAATGAGAGGACGGAGGAATCTTTAAAAGGGTAGGACTTAAGTGGGGGGCACCCCCTGTCCTCATTCGCCCCCCTTTAAGGGTGTTGTGTTCCGCGCAAACGCCGTTACACGGCCTAGTGCCGGGTATTGTTCGTTGTTTTGGTTCAATATTCGGCAGCGATAAAGGTGGGTTAGGTGATGTTTTAACGAATTAGTTTTATTGTCGAGTTTTTCAAAGGATCTGGAGGCGGAAGGCGGAGACGCCGCCGGTGGTGTGCGCCCGCTTGTCCGTCGCTGAAAGACGTTGGCGGATTGTTACTGAGGTAACCCTTTTGAGTAGGTATGTAAGAATGTTGCATCCATTTAAATGATCCATTTGAAAGCATTAAAACATAGGTTTGTAGTTTAGTTGCATGTATAAATTATCTTTAAAACTTTATGGCTAATAAACCAAGGCCATTTTCAAGGTATTTCTGGAAACTTACTTCAATATTACACATGCATATATAAATTATGGCTTTATATTAACGTACCGTCATTGTCACGCACGCTTTGCAGTTCCATTAAAGAACTATATCCAAACCAAGATAACATTTGCACCTGTGCTTGTATGTTGTATCCCAATTTGAAGCTTATTAGGTTGGGAGACGGTAGTGTAGGTTTTGCTTGGAGGTAAAGTTATCGTGGTAACGTTCATAATGACATTTATTAGACCGTATTCGGTACATGACAATAATTAAAATCCATGCACGAAGCGCTGTACCACACCGTACCCCGTACGTGAGGCATTTTGCATATTATTAGTTCACAAAATATTGGGTTGCGTTGGAAATTAGAAAAATATTTGAAATTCTTTGGCGGCGAGTGCGGTTCAACTTGAATAGATGTTTATTATGTTTAATGTGGTTATGTTGACATAAAATGGCGCTCGTCACATGTGTGTACGGGTGAGGACCAAAAAGTTACACACCGTTAAAGTTGCGTTAGTGATGTAATTAAAATACGCTGACTTTTTCCATTGTGACAAGAACATTAGTCATACATGTGGAATGGAACTTAAGAGGGAGTGGAGGTGACGGACGATAGGTATACTATGAGTGAGACGACGAATATTCGATTTGAAGTATGAGATGACGTATGCAAGATGTTTAGGATTTAGTTTAGAATCAGTCTAAAAATTAAATATATTTAAAATTAAATAAATATATTTCGGATGCTAAATTACTTTCTTTAAGTAATTTTGTCCCACATACTTTTATACGGATAACTTTCATGTCACAATGGAAAAAGTTAGCGAATTTTAACTATCTTACCAACTTTAACGGTGTAACTTTTTGGTCCTCACCCGTATTTGGTTTGAATCTTGCTGGTGATCCAGCGTGCGTAACTACATATAGGAAGACTGAAAAAGCCGTTTTTAAATGAAAAATATTTTTTCTACATATTTTTTTTATGTATCTAGACCGAATAATATCGGTGTAAGGCTCCTGGTTTTGACCTCGTTCCTATGTATTTGACCATTTTGGTCGCTACTTAATACTTACCTGTGTTATAAAAAAATTACATGCCGTTCTAAACATTGAAATAAATCTTCTTATGTAGGGCATTATTAAAAAATATAGGTACCTATATCAACCTGTGTAGTGGTCATAAGAATTACTTATTTTACAGTAAACATCCATGACGTCATAGTAAGTAAGTTTATAAATGACAGTAATAAAGTCGTAAAGAATTTTCTTGTTGTTTTTTGACCCCAACGTCATCCAAGTATCAAATCTCTAAATTTCCCAGAAGTACGTAAAATGCCTTACAAATTCCGTCAAAGAATGTTCCAGAAGCGACGTCCCCGCGGACTGTCATAAAGCAAAAGTGACGTCCCTAATGCGATCGCCTCTAATTATTCCAGAAAGTTCCAAAAATTCTGCGACTCCCCTCTTCTTAACCCATTAGTGGGTAGTCTTAGGGTTCGCACTTCCTGCGGTCATAGATTAAAAAGTGGGATTATCGGGGGGACACAAACTTTTCGGGGGCACGCACGTTTAGAGAAAACAAAAGAAAGCCGCTGGAGTTTTATTGATGCTGGTTGACCGGAGATGGAATAGATCGATTTTTTTTTTAGTTTCCGTGCTAAATTTAATTTTGGATCGGTAGGTACTTAAATGATTTGTGACAGGAATCCGTAATTCAAACATTTTAATGCTAGTACAAAATTATCTCTTTTCCATCGGAGGGTTTTTTTGTGATGGTATTTTTTAACTTATGTGAGTAGTTTACTCTCTACACCTCTTTAAAAGGCTTGTCGTGTCTTGACGTGATGGTAGTCTTAAACAAATGATTAATTAAGGTTTGAGCATTACGCATTGGTACGTAAACAAAAAACCAGTTTAAACATCCAATTAAATAACGATACATTCTACTTTGTTGTTTTCTGCTCTCATTTGTTTTCAAATAAAACTTTAACTGCCAGCACGTAAGGAAAGCACACGACAATTTGCCTACCGCTTACCAGTCAGGCGAAAATCCCCTTTATACCATAAAAAATACGGTTCCTAAGTTCTCATGTCATTACGCGTACATTGTAGGAGTCTACTGATAAGGGAATTAGGAAATTGCGTGGGTGACTGATGAATTGTAAGGACATTTGCATAATCTGTACACGGAGATAGCGGGTGACGAACGATTTGCGAATGCGTCTTGCACGTGGTTTCTTGATCGGTGAAAGAAAATAGACGAAAGGAAAATAAGAGTGATATTTTAATTTTGATTAGGTACGAACTGGGTTTTGATAAAACTGATATTTTCATAGTTCTGGCTAAATTTTGAATGAGTTAGGTTTGTTAGATTAGTGTGATTAGATGGAAAAAATAATAGAATTGTAGATGATGTTTCTAGAGCATATAACAATTATTAAGGTTTGTGTTACGAAAAGTGAATCAGAATCAGAATCAGAATGTTTTATTGTCATCATTGTTACAGATTCGACACTACATTGCGTAAATACAGACGTCAAAAAGGAATAAGAATGTCGTTGAGGATGTAGCACAAATTGCCATCCCATTTTACTTGGCATAAATCTATTTATTATCAAACATCTAAAAACTACAGATAAATACTACTAATTGTTCGGTACAAATTATCATTACCAATGTTAATACTGACGGAGTTTTGCACAAATATTTCATATTGTATTATAAAATTATTACTTATCATAGTCACTTTAATAGTACATGTCATAAGTACAAATTAAAATATCAAAATAATAAGATTGTAACAAAGAGAAGATAATAATTATTATTTATCAAATTTATTATAATCATTGCAGAGGCACTCTTTGGCGCTATATAGTGGCATAGGTAAAACATTAAGTGTTGATTCCACTAATAATAAAATAAAATTGGGTAGTTCTTACGGGATAGCGATAAACACGTCAAAGGTCATAGCTGCCTAGAGTCGCAACGTAGATAATTATTGCAGAATATACTATCAACATCAGTTCTTAAGTCTATACTACGCGGACGAAGTCGCGGGCAGAAGCTAGTATAAATAGGTAATAACAACTCAAACCTTAATTGATTTGTGGTAAAAACTCAAGTACTTCAACAAACAAGAGCTAGACATAAAACTTCGCCACACGATTGATAAAGAAAAGGCTGTGCCACACGAGGCGGACAACGTGCGAGCGGCATATAGATGCGAGTGACAGCTCTGACAAAGACAGATCGTCTCACCGCGAATCTTCTGCACGCTGATATGGAGGCAGCTTTATAAAAGGTCTTTTGTGTTGGATTATTTTTTATTAGAGTTTCATTTATCAACTACCATCTGATTATGCTTTGAGGAATATGGCAACGGATCTTATGGGAACAGGATAGTTGGGCTGAACACTCCTACAATAAATTAAATTATTGAATTGTTGCAAATTAATGTTTACGTACATTTTGATTATACGAAACTCATTTTTTTATGAAATAGAAGCGACGAAACATTTCTGGGATGTTCAGACCGACTCCTGGCAATGTCAATTTATAGGTACTTTTAATGTTTTTCGTACATAAAAACATTTCTTCCATGCTGGTCTGCACGGAGAGAAATGAATTAGCCGTGATAGCTAAGCTCCCTTTGCTGAAATTTTCTTTGCTGTGGCATACAATTTGTTTGCAACTGTAACAAGGCCATGTCTATAGCAACTAAAACCAGTTAGCTACCACTGATAACGATATTTAGCTAACCGAATTTCAAATAATTTGCTAACAGTACTAATTGATTAGCAACTATAGCTAATTTATCAACAAAATAATTTAGTAATTGCTGTTAGTTGTAACCGTTAATAATTCTTAGTTATAGTGGATAAAAATTTCGTTACTATTACTAATTTTACATGTGTTAGACAGCAGATAATATCTTTGATACGTTTGATAAATACATTTTGCAATCACTAATAACATTTTTGCAACGGCTGCTAATTTTTTTCTGATTCATCTACTAATATATCCTTCGCTAATGTTGCTAAGAATCTTAGTCGCACCAACAAATTTACTTTGCAATGAACAGCAATATTATATTAGCAGTCGTAGCAAATCAGACTTATGTGTGGCAGCCAAGAACTTTTTGCTGCTTTGACTAACTTATTCACAAACTGTAGCTAATATTATTTGCTGCAACTGCTAAATATTTTTTTGCTAATGTTGCTAAGAATCTTAGTCGCACCAACAAATTTACTTTGCAATGAGCAGCAATATTATATTAGCAGTCGTAGCAAATCAGACTTAAGTGTGGCAGCCAAGAACTTTTTGCAGCTTTGACTAACTTATTCACAAACTGTAGCTAATATTCTTTGCTGCATCTGCTAAAAAATTTTTTGCTAATGTTGCTAAGAATCTTAGCCGCACCAACAAATTTACTTTGCAATGAACAGCAATATTATATTAGCAGTCGTAGCAAATCAGACGTAAGTGTTGCAGCCAAGAACTTTTTGCAGCTTTGACTAACTTATTCACAAACTGTAGCTAATATTATTTGCTGCAACTGCTAAATATTTTTTTGCTAATGTTGCTAAGAATCTTAGTCGCACCAACAAATTTACTTTGCAATGAACAGCAATATTATATTAGCAGTCGTAGCAAATCAGACTTAAGTGTGGCAGCCAAGAACTTTTTGCAGCTTTGACTATAAGTAACGATAAGTATTAAGGCCAACAGCAACTGAGCTTACGAAATACGCCAACAGATGGCGCTGCGCGCAAGTTACATCGCGCTATCGTTTGGTTGACCGAGCGTCCATATATACCCGAGATGATTTTGAATGATTATCTTGTAACAGACACAGGAAGCGAGTCTGAGTAGCCTAGTGTGCACGTTACTGCTTCTAATTCGTTAGGACGTTAACGGGCCCGGTCTATCAGACTTTGCAGGTGTGTGCACGGGTTGCCGTATCGCAGTGGCGGTCGCTTCCTCGGGCCACAAATTGATTACATCCCACAACTAAGACTCTTGGTAACTGTAACAAACTTAATTAGCAGCTCCAGCTAAACTGATTACATCTCACTACTAAGACTCTTAGTTACAGTAACAAACCCAATTAGCACTTATAGCTAAACAGATTACATCCCACAACTAAGACTCTTAGTTAAAGTAACAAACCCAATTAGAGGCTACAGCTAAATTGATTACATCCCACAACTATGACTCTTGGTTACAGTAACAAACCCAATTAGTACTTACAGCCAAACTGATTACATCCCACAACTAAGACTCTTAGTAACTGTAACAAACTTAATTAGCAGCTACAACTAACTTGATTACATCTCACAACTAAGTCTTTCTTATAGTAACAAACCCTTTTAGCAGCTGCAGCTAAACTCGTTGTCGAATACCGCTAAAGAAATGCGATAGAGTATCAAACTAACTTAGTTGCTACAGCCAACACTTTCGCCGATGCAACGAATTATTTTGATTGTCACATCTAAAGTAATTAGCAGCTACGGCAAATTTGTTTGCAGCTACCGCTAAATATTGCTAATTAAATTAGCTGTCACTGCTAAATATAGCTAATATACTTAGCAGCCACAACTAATTTTAGCTAATATGATTAGCAGTCACTGCTAAGTTTCCCAAACTTCAAAGTGATCACAACTAAGAATATTTGCTATCACAGCCAAGTTTCGGTAGCGAAAAACTCTTTGCAACGATAGCTAAATACTTCGATGTCCCTATAGTTTCGAAGGAATTTAGCTGCGCCAACTAATTCCTAGTTACCACAGCTAAGTTTTTTTTTCCGTGTGGGAGTAAAGAAAAAACATAGAATTTACCAATTGCGTCTCTTCCCGCGCAGATGGTAAAAAACCCATCGAGGGAATGGGAGAAAGTCTTAGGAATCATGTTTTAGGCGATGCGGCTGACTATTTCGATTTCCCTTTTCAGCTATACAGTTTACAGGTTTTGTTACCTTAGGCTCTGTCTACCCCGTAAGAGATAAGACGTGATATTATGTATGTATGGAAAGGGGAATCAAAATAGTGATGGGTTGCTAGGTATGCTCCTTATGACACTCAGTAAGTATTGGATTCCTTTTGCAATGCCCCGTACTTTGCGCAGTGGTCGCTTGCATAGTACCGCAAGCTTGGATATACAGTGTGGTATTGTTATATCGTTGCGGTATTCTTTGTTGACGACATAATTGGTGCACAGAGACAAGTTGTATATACAACCTGAAGGCACTAGTAAAAGTCCCTCTCCATACACCAGAGCGTCCTTAAGCGATGAAAGGAGACACACGTGGTCTATCGCACATCTCCGCTACCACGAGACGATGCGGTTATCTCTGAATATTCGTCTGGAAACACCTTTGTAGCTTTTGAAAAGTTGGATTTATTTTGTAACAACTTAAAGGTGTAAAGAATATTGGCTTATGAAAATATTTAGACAAAAATGTTTACGAACCCTGCACCTGTTAATTTTGTTTTTAGATACGTATAACACTTCAAAATTTGAAAAAAGAATGCAGTTGCACAAATACAATTTAAATGATTGTGTCAATGCTATTAACCCAATATAAATAAAAAAATTCTTCCACGCTGGTCTGGGAGTGAAGAAAAAACATAGAATTTACCAGTTGCTTCTCTGCCCGCGCAGATGGTAAAAGCCCATCGAGGGAATGGGCGAAAGCCTTAGGAATCATGTTATAGGCGAAGCGGCTAGCAACCCATCACTATTTTGATTTCCCTTTCCATCTATACGCCCTTAATCATGCTAAACGTGGCCTTAAGGTTTTGTTACCTTAGGCTCTGTCTACCCCGCAAGGGATAAAGACGTGATATGTATGTATGTGTATGTATGTATGTATATACATAAAAAAAACCGGCCGTAAGTGGCAATTTACTGTCGTAAAGAAAGCCCCAGGCATGTTTATTGCCCTCGCTTTTGGCTCATGTACTATTAAAGTTTCTAACAATAGCTTCTGAAATGAGCACCTACGAGCACGCTACTAACGCTAGTTGTTTCGTAGTACGAGGTGTGATGGATTAGTTCCGGCTACTTTGGGCCAGCTCCCATAATTGTCGGTTCTCGGCTCCCGGGAATCACTTGTCTTGAGACAACACACGCTCTCCATTTATTACACGCAGGTAAATTGAAATTCTAAGTGACAAGTCTGTAAACTACAGCAGAGTGAACTCTCTGCGAGTTACGTGTTGCACCAGTGTTGGACACTTTAAGGTGATCTTACTCGCTAATCCTGCCGCTAAGTAGCAGTGCTTGCACTGCTGTGTTCCGGTGTGGAGAGTAAGACAGCCGGGGAAATTACGGGCACAAGAGGCATTTCATCTTAGTCCTCTAGGTTGGAAACGCATCTGCAATCCCTCCGGGGTTGCTGGTGTCTATGGGCAGTGGTGATCACTTACCAGCAGGTGACCCACTTGCTCGTTTGCCTTCCTATTCACATAAAAAAAAAAAAAAGACGAGCACCAGTAATGGACACTTCATTCATAATTTAAAGGTAACGTGGTTGTAAAATGACTGATGTAAAATAAATTACTATTCTTTCAAATTTCTAAATGTCAGTGAAAATTAGAACACATAGAAAAATCCGAAAAGTAAAGCATAAAAATCAAGAAATAAAATTTGTTGATTCATTTGATAGTACCTACTATTCTTTCGTTTCTTTTAAGTACTTAACAATTATTGTGCATTATTGAGTCCTGGTCCATTACTAGTGCCGTCACTCTGTATGAGAAAAATCCGAAAAGTAAAGCATAAAAATCAAGAAATAAAATTTGTTGATTCATTTGATAGTACCTACTATTCTTTCGTTTCTTTTAAGTACTTAACAATTATTGTGCATTATTGAGTCCTGGTCCATTACTAGTGCCGTCACTCTGTATGACGTGGGTGATATTCTCTGACAGATAGTTGAGTTATGAATTAGTACATTAAGTACCTCGAGGGTGGCGAAATAAAGAATGTCTCAGATCGTATGAACTTATCGCACGACCCAAACGCGAGGTTGATAAATATGCGCTCTCCGACCTGAGGCTTTCTTTATGGCCCGAGGTGTGTACACATTCCTGCTCGCGTAGCGGGCGGTAAATTGATACTTGCGGCCCGGGCGACGTAAATTATAATACGAGCTAGGTAAAAGCCTTTCAATTAAAATGTTTTAACACACCAATGCACAAATAAATTGAGTTTTAGACTTGTTATAGTATCGGTCTAAGGCTATTCAGGAATCGCTATTCAATGAGCTTTCAAAGTATCGCCAATTAAAATATTTTAATGACTGATTATTTTAAAGAGAACCAATCGTCTACTGAGTGATTTTAAAAGTACTTGATTTAAAAAAAAAACAGGAATGTCTATCACTAGGTCGTCACGTAAAGGACTATTTTGAAGCGATTTAAGTATACTCTCTGTATTCATACTTTTGTTAACTTAACACGCGTTTGTCCTTGTCTGATTTGACATGTATCCAACATAGAAAAACATACATGTTGTTATAATGAGCGTTTTTTTTTCGAAGACGCTGAAATAGTGGTTTGCTGCTAACCAATTGTTTTTACTCGTATGTTTTGAATTATTCCCTGAAGCGTAGATATTTTTACGTATTGGAATTTAACAGTTAAATATATTTTTTTACTTAAACGTGTCCTGTAAAAAGGTTAGTGTATTATATGATTTCATTTTGTGTTTTTATATTATTTATAGTGAAATCGATTCCCGTGCTAATTCACGATCACACGTGCAATCCTTCACCATATGCGAGACGTGTGTTTTCGCGGGTAAACTCATCCACTGTTATACAACTTAAAAATATTTTTTCAACGTAGGTACACTCACGTAAGTATCGGTCACACATAAATCCTCCGTTTTAATTAAGTTAACAAACAAACATAATTATCCTCGTAACTTAAACCGAACGAAAACAAATCAACGCACAACCGCGGCGTCATCTAGCAATAAAACAAATCAAACATCAAATTCCGAAGTAATCAGACCTCTAAAAAGGATTCGCAAAAAACCGTCCAAGTCACTTTGGAAACTTTTGAAAAATAACGAAACGAAATACGGCAAATAAACGGCAAAATCGGTGCCACCAATTATTTTTGCCTCTGGAAATTCGAGACTTAACGAAATTCAAATCGCTTAGCGGGAAAAGGAATTATATATAAAAAGCTCTGCGCATCTTCAAAGGTGGGTCTCAACCCTTTGGGTGGTGGGGGGGTACGCACTGTAATATAGAAAACTTGTGTTAGCCCAGTTCCGCGCCTTTGTAACATCATTTCGGCTCCCGAGCTACGCCGCGGGAAAAGAGTTGATCGTTGCTTTTCTTGTTGTGTCCTTTTTTAAGATAGGTCTTTTTTATTGACGAGCAAAACTGAATCCCGCGGTCCCTATGTTTTTTTGTGTGTTAACTACTGTTTAAATAGCTTAAGCTTCCATGCTGATCTGGGAGTAAAGATCTTCCCGCGCAGATGGGCTGAATGGGCGAAAATCTTAGGAATGTTATAGGCGATGTGTCTAGCAACCCATCACTACTTTGATTCACCTTTCTACCTAAACGCCCACAATCATGCGAAACGTGGTCTTTGGGTCTTGTTACCTTAGGCTCTGTTTACCCCGTAAATATAATAAATACATAAACGATAAATATAATAATGTAATCTATGACATGAACGCAACAATGTTTTTCAGTATTAGTTAACAATACATAGTGGTGATCATTTACCATCAGGTGACCCACTAGTTCGTTTGTCTGGCCTCTCTAACATAAAAAAAAAAAAAAAAAAACACATCTGCGAAGCAATTCAATGGTGTGTGTGAAATTGCCAATGGCACTGGGCCCGCGTTGGAACTATAGTCCAAGCCCTCTCGTTCTAAGAGTGGTGTGTAACAGTAGTGCGCCGAATATAGCCTGGAGATGATGACGAATAGCGATATAAAGCCAGACCATCATAAAGCAATATCAAAACGCTGTTCAAGCAAAATTCAAAATACACCAAGTATCAAAACGGTTCCCGTGACACCCAGCTTTATAATTTAAGAAGAAGAAACAGGCCATAAGAAATAAATGTAAAGAAGGAGAAGAAACGCTTCGCCCCGAAAGGGTTGAAAGGGGTGGCTCACCCCCGCTACATACATACAAGGGGTTGGTATCGGCAAATTGTTTACGGGTCTGTTTGTACGCTTTAATTTTTTACATGGCGAATAATTTAATTACTTAGTTGGATTAAGTTTGATTAGTGACTGAATCGTGGAGTTTATCTCACAAAGGATAAAACCTTTCGATGATAAACAGGGTCTTAAGTTTGTAAGCTGGTCCGGAGCAAAGAAAAAATAGAATGTACCAGTTGCTTCTCTTCCCGCGCAGATGGTAAAAGCCCAGGGATTGGGCGAAAATCTTAGGGATCATGTTATAGGCGATGTGGCTAGCAAGCCATCACTGTTTTGATTCCCCTTTCCATCCATACTCCCACAATCATGCTAAACATGGTCTTTAGGTCTTGTTACTTTAGGCTCTGTCCGTGTAAGGGATAAAGACGTGATTTATGTATGTATGTATGTATGTTTTTCATCACACGTTTTGTATTTGCGTAAAGTTACCTCGATAGTTATTCAGTAGCAGGTATTTTTTTAACTCTAGGATGTAACATTGTGCTATTAAATTTGTGCAAATTATTTGGCGCCTCAAAAAAATCATGATAGTCAATTTTTTTTACATCTGTCTTCAAAAAAACTGGACTGACATTCTACTTGGTGAGCATTTAAAAAAAATGCTTCTGTTTTATTATTTTTCCTAACAATTTTATGTTGTTCCTACTCAGAATCACGAGCTCTTTCCTCCAAAAAGAGTCCAAAAGTTTTTTCCTACTTTGTTACTATTTTCCATACACTTTGTATGGTGTAACGAAGAGGAAGAACATAAAAAATGTATGAAAACTTCAGGACATCTTTTCTCTCCTACAGAGATGGAAAGAGCTCGTAAGCGGAAACAGCATGAAATTCTTAGATAAAAAAAATTGAGGAGGTGGCATTTTTTTTAAATTGCTCTGGTTGGAAACGGGAATGGGCGAAAATCTTAGGAATCTTGTTATAGGCGATGCGGCTAGCAACCCATCACTATGTTGATTTCCCTTTCTACCGTTACGCCCACAATCACGCTAAACGTGGCCTTAAGGCCTTGTTACCTTGGCTCTGTCTAACCCGTAACGTGATTAATGTAGGTATGTATGTATACTGGACAACGTCAAAGCAAAACACTAGTCTTTCTTACAACAGCCTTAGGGTGTGTGCGTAGATTTTTGTCGGCACCGCATGGATCTTTGTAACTTCCATTACGTTGTTGAGAACACCGCTTTCTCAGGGGATTGTTTTCTGGACTTATATTGATTGCGGCATCACAAAGGGTTGGATTATTTAGGAATTCCTTGAAAAGGCTCAGTTTAGGTTTAGGGAGACTAATTTAGGACATTTAGGCGTGATAACTGAAAATTAACGATGCAACGAATACGAATAGTAATATTCGTATTCGCCGAATATCGACCCATTAACGAATATTCGTATTCGCTGGATATCGCAATGGCATTCGTAAATAACGCTGTTAGCTAAAACTTAACGTTCTCACTTAATCTTCAGTTCTATTACACACACATACACACGCTTCGACAAATTTCTCAAATTTTCGACTAGTTGACTAGATTATTTAGAGCTGTAATTTTCTTCTTACCTTACTGCATTCAAAAATCGAGGGTACCTACCTAATGTTTTTTTGTTAATAAATTTCTTTCAATAGTTTATTTTGATTATTTAAAATAAATGTAATTAGATTATAATAGCTTGTATACATCATAAATTGCTTTTTTTGCGTTGGATTGATCATGTTTACCTATTCGTTTTGATATTCGTATTCGCAGAATAGTAAATTCACTATTCGTATTCGTAAAAGTAGTATTCGTTGCATCACTACTGAAAATGTGAGGTGTGATTTTCATTGAATATTGGGTAAACATAGCAAGATGGAAGTTGTTTCGCTGTCAACAAAAGTTAACGACTTGAGAGATGACATATAATTTTTGATTAATTTGGTTGAAATAAAAATATTTTACTGTGTTGCTCTCTCATCCTAAGAGGAGGCCTCTGCAGTGGAACGTGTATAGACTGGATTATGTTATTTGAACCCACTCGGTAACCTATAAGCGCTTTTACACACTAGCGACCTGTCCGGCGATTTCTCAGCAATATGCTCAACTTGCGATTGGCTTGCGAGCAAATCGCAGAGAAATCGCCGGACAAATCTCGAGTGTGTAGGAGCCCTAAATATGAGAGTGTTTTTGGGATTTTGTACCAAAAGAAAATCAGTAGGATCGGGGACCCTATTATGATATTAGGCCCCGCTCTCTGTCCGTCCGTTTATCGCACGAATACCTAATTTTTTTCAGTAGCCGCTATTAAAAATTAAAGTTCCAAGAGTTTTATAGCCTTTATGTAACTATGGTAATCGTATGGTAGGAATCTTTAGTATGCGAACTTAACAATCAAACAAGTTATAAACTGTCGGCTTGCTAATTTCAATCAGTTTATGTCGTGGTCTTTGATGGAAAGAACACCAAACATCTCTCACATTTATAATATTTTGCCCGAAGCAAGTAGTATTTATAATATTAAACAGATTATGAGAACATCTTAAACAGGCTGCCCAATAGGATTGACTATATTGTGTTTATGTTAGATAGACAGATGAACAGACGGCATAGTGCATAGAACTAAGAAAATGGCGGTAACTCAAATATTGTAATACATGTAGGTTGAGAACGTAACAGGTACAGGAACTGATGAAAAATGTGTCTAGAAAGTTCCTAACTCCGAGCAAGCGGAGTGTAACGAATCCAAAATTACCGAAAAGGCTGACGGCAAAATTAAAATACTTACAAAATAATAAACGAAACTTAAGACCTCTTAAACTGTCATAAAAATGCCCCCCGAAATATCTCGAACGTCTGTCAACGCCTACCCGAATTAGAACCCTTTATCTCTGAAAATTCCATTTACCTTCGCGCTCTCGAATGACAAAGACATTTGAAAAAAAAGCCGACAGTGTCCCAATCGAAATTCAATACCAATTAAACCGTTCCCGCCCGCATTGTCTGTCAGATAGTATAAATTAAAGAATTTTTCGGCTCCATTCTGTTTTCCCGAATGTCTCATTTAAATTAAGAAAAAGTCTCATATCTCGTTCGCGCCGGCAGGGGGGTTGGGAAAGGGTAAGGTATTTTTCTTGGAGGGGCGGAGGGGGAAAAATGCGTAGCCACTCACACATTTGTGCGTGAGTAAATACCGACGCACACAGACGCGCCGCTGTATGTAAAACACTTTAAGAAGCGGAGAAGAAATGCGAGAAGCTTAGCGGTCACAGGGTGTTCGGAAAAGGGCTGTGCCTTGACTTTTGTTAAATATTTATTTAAGAATACGGTATGACTAGCATAAGCCGAGTCTGACATAAAAACACCAGAATTTTATATTTATCTTAATAGAATTCATTCTTGTACAAAAATATTTTTGGAGGTTAGTAACTTTTATGTTTTTTTTATTTATTTGAGTGGTGTAGAGTTATATAAATTTACCGTCAAATCGAACAGAAATAATTGAATTGCGGTATTATTTTTGTGTTACGCACATCAAATAAAAAGAGAAAATTTACTCTTCCTTTACTTACTGTTTAACTAAATCAACATAAGCGTTTGCTAGATTTTAGATTATATAACGCGATGTAATAAAATAATTAATCGAATGGGTATTCTATCTTTGCTTTCTGGGCAGGCAACGCATCTGCATAACTTTGATGGTACTCACTTACCATCAGTGTGATCACTTGCTCGTTTTCCACCTCATGAAAAAAATCAACATAAACCTAGAATGTGATAAGCAAAATTTTTATATGCAGATATTAATATGAGTATTTTTATTTTATTTCTTAACAATAAAAATAATTCTCGTATTGACAACACCCTGTCCAGTGGGGGTAAAAGCGAAAGGGTTGCGGGGCCTCCCGGGGGGTGTCCACCGTCTTCTTACAACCTTTTTACAGAGGGGGGGCACAGAGTACGCGCTGACAGAGACTACTACTTACCGCTGGGTAGTACTCTGTGCTGTTTTCGGTTTTTTTTGTTGTAAGTTAGATGTTAGTGACAGAAATAGCAATGTTCAACGGGTATGTAAGAGCAAAATAGGTAGAAGAGGCCATTTTTGTTACAAGCTGTGACCCTGAAAGGACCAAGTGACACTCTTAATTGAAGGCAGTAATGCTTCTTTTTCTTTGACACGCGCTGACAGGTATTTCTAGCTTCCGATCTAATGTTAATGACAACTGTCAATTTTTGTTTATTGTAGTTAGATCAGCTTTTAAATTACTGTTTGATTAAGGTTGTTTTAAGCAAATATTTTGTTGGGACAGTGACTAGATAAGACTGAAAGAGATCTTTTAAAGCGATTAATGATGTTATTCGCTTTTGTAAATAAAAAATAACGGAATTACCCATTCACTGGTGTTTCACATCTTTGACTATTAAGTAATTTGATACTAGAAAAAAATTTAAATGGTCTGACTAATCACCTTGGTTTGTGTAAACAAAATTTACTTCAAAATTTGTTTACAGCTCAAAATACCCTATTTGTAATATCTAATTTATTTTCAATTCACCAAATCCATACGAAAGTATTTATTGTTTATTACACATTCAAAAACTCGCTTCTAGCTCCCAAAGCCGGTTGTCGCCAAGAATGTTGTATTAGCGACTCCCCCCACCCCACGCGGGGGGTGTAATTGCAAAATAAAATTAGCCGGAACGGGTACGTGCTCAATTTGCGCCTCCCAGCACTGATTTGTTTTCGTTTCTTGCCTTGCTCTTGCTATGTCCACGTCTTGCCTCTCTTGCCGGTCTCTCGGTATCGCTAGCTACTCTGTACGCATTTTCTTAGCCTATATATTATCGATCCGAACGTTATGCTCTGCCATATTGTTTCAGACGTCGCTGAACAAAAGCCAGTGCCGATCACGATACGTTTATGTTTTTACTTTTTTTTATTGCTTTTATAAAGCGGCCAGTGGCCGTATGTAGCGTCGGATGCAATACTGGCTGGATAGAAAACATACTTAGCAGAGCGGTTCCAATTGAGTTTTTTGTTTTTAATTATCATGTTTAGTTTAGCCAGCTGGGTTAAGACGAATATTGGTACTGGCTGGTTATAAAAAGGTTTCTGAAAATTTGTATTTCAAAAAGCGTTTTGTAAATACCGCGCCCGTAAAGTTCGCTAGTTGAACGTGGAATACCGTTAAAAAAACCAGCGTGATTCCATCCGCGATGTTTAAAAAGGCGGCTAAAACTTTCGGCCGGACTCGGGAGTCAATGGCTTTTTTATTTTCGCGTTTTCTTCCTTTACCGGTTGAACTTTGGCGAAGTTTTATTTTGTAGGAGCTCCACGAGTGTCAGTTTGGCGTCCGTCCCGCAATTTTCCGCGGCTGCCTCGATAATTGCCGGCACAGGTGGGAATTTTCTGCCTTTAATTTCGAGTTGGGAAACTTTTCAACCGAGATACCTTCGTGGGTATACCGGTACATAGAGCTGTGCCTACTAACCAATACACGCCTTCACGTACGTCGCTCGACACCCATTCAGAGCACACGTGGCACGCCCATCGGTCCACACGCCCACCGTCATGTGCCATATATGTCTCATGTGACACACATGGGCGTAGCGCTCACTGCGCATGACGGGGCGTGGCTAACACAACCGTAGCACGTAAACGTGCGAGCCTGTGTGCGTCCCGTAAAACGTGACAGCTATTTATTTCAGCGCCCGTCCTAACGATAAATGAGTTATAATTTATTTTTACCCAAAAGGGTAAGGTAATTAATGGAGAAATTGGCTATTCCGAGTTTTCGGGTAATGAGGTGAGATTGAGATTAAAACTCGGATGTTTCCGAGGGAAAAATGGGTAACTTTAGTTTTAGTTGACTCTAGTTAATTATTAACGGGCCTTTTAGCCGGTAATCTGCTATTAAAATTCAGTGAAACAGATTGACGGAGATCTTGGAGTTGTCATAATTATTATAATGAGCTGGATTCGGATTGGACGTACTTGGACTGATTGGTTTCATTTCGGAAAAATTTAGATTTAGATTTAGATTTATTAGCTCAACGTAATACTCAATACATCATTCATCATTGGTGTCGCACTGCCCGCTTTTTATCACCCATTCATAGCATGCAAGCCCTGGTTAATAAAATCATTGGCCAACCTACTCATAACCAAGATATTGCGTGCTTGGATGGAGATAAAAACGCCTGGATCTCGACCTGCCCACCCAGTACACAGTTTCCCCCGTCATTACGATCACAAAAACTTTGGGACGAGCCACACTGCGCGGTAGTATTTAAGGAGCTTGATACTGCTCAAAACCCAGCAGAACGCGCTCGTCTTTTGGCTGCATCTCAACACGAATCTTGACTTTGGCTACATGCACTTCTATCCGAAAACATTGGCAATTTTAGATAAGTCCACCCTTTCCATTAGCCGTCGACTAGGAACAAAACGAATGAAGCTCATCACTGTCGCTGTGGCTCTAAGGTCGACATCTTAGGCCACCACGGCCTCTCCTGGCAAAGATCTGGAACCAACTTCCTGCTGCAACATTCCCTGAGCGGTACAATTTAAAAAGCGAGCCTTCCTGTTCCTGAAAGGGCCGGCAACGTCTTGCAGCTGTCCCTGGGCGATGGTGATTACTTTCCATCAGGTGACCCGTCTGCTCGTTTGCCCCCTCTCTTCTTCTTCTTAGTCGTACACTCTTGACAGAGTGGTCGTGGTCATGTTTCGGTCGATTCCTGCGCCACCGCTGCTCTCGCGACGCGTCGCCAAGTATCTCGATGCTTGGCAGTGTGGGAGCAATCGTTTATGCTGGAGTGCGTCACAGTTTTGCCCCCTCTTATATATATAAAAAAAAGAAGAAGTGCTGGGTCCCGCCATATGCTTCCTTAAAGACGTCAACCGGAAGGTCCTAGCAACTGTCAATGTGCCGGCCATTTTAGAGCCGAACGGTGTGGTTCATTGGAAGCAAGGCTCCCACTTCTCTGGGGCACCACATGCGTGTACGCCCTTGCTCCATCACATGTTCCAGCAACGTGTAGGAAGGCCGGCAGCAAATGCAGAGCAACTCGAACGTCGCAAATTTGCAGCTCCTGGGGAGGGCTACGTTTTGGCGCCGTTTGGCGTTGAGACCTTGGGACCGTGGGGCCCAGGCGCGCGAGATATCTCCAGGGAAATATATGTTAAGAATAATTTTACCATCTGCGCGGGAAAAGATGCAACTGGTACATTCTATGTTTTTTCTTTGCTCCCCAACCGGCACGGAAGCATGGAATTAATGTGATAAACATGGTATGTTATTTTTTTTATTTTCTTGTGACCTTCAGACCTTTAAAAAGCTAGAAAAGCAATAAGTAAATATTAACGCTATGAATTATTTGTTGAATTTCCTTTTATTTGACCGGATTATAGCTACTACCAATTTGCCTGGAAATGAACCAATCAGTACAAAATCAGTGCATAATTTAACAAGCGGAACTTTTTTCAACGAAAGCAACTTAATTAGGTGTTTACGAAACAACCTATTTTTGTTCTTCCCTTTTGAGGTCAAAACAATACGTCCCTTATTAAGTACACAAACTATAGTCAACAACAGTGCCCTTTAAAATACTTTTTAAAAACCCCAAAAACCACAATACTAAAAGCTGCTCTAAACCCAAAATTCATTCAACAAACTATCTTACCAATTTAACAATAAGAGTTGTTTCATATTTTCAGAATGGCATTGTTATATTTGTAAGCCTGTATGGTGACAAACGAGCGCAGCGGGTAGGGTGACCATTAAACACCGTCAGCGTGTCCCAGGAATTCAGGTAGTGTGGTTGACGGATGGACTGTCCGCGGGCGGCCGCTGTGTGGTCACTGTAATATAGTGTATGGTTGGGGTGATGTTTTTTTGAAACCCTAAACAAAATTTTAGGGCGATTGTATATTTTTTATGTTAGTGTTTAAAGGACGTACTATGAAATTTCAAGACGTTATTTTCAGTGGTCGCTGACAAAAGTGACACGTAAACATAAATTACTATTAATCAAGAGACTTTACCAGGAAAAGTAATCATTTAATGATCACATAAGTTTTACAAAAAGATACACAGATGACGATAAAAGTCTCACAGATTCCTTTTTAACAAAAATCTTTGCAAGCCTAATTACGCAATTGGTATCGTAAAAATATAAAATGATTCTAACGAGTACGTTTTCATGTCAATTTGAATTAGGAAATCAGATTATCATCTTATATTATGGCATAATCAAATAATAACGTTCGAGTTAGACTCCCACGATGAAGGTTCCGTAGGTAACACCACACATAACAGTTTATTGTCATTTTTTACGTTGAGCAAACAAAACATTTCTTGTACCCTTCTTAATTCTTAAATTTATTTTATAGCGGCTCTAGTAATTATTATTGATCATTTTGTGAAAAATTCCAGTGCCTGCCAGGGTTCAATAGATAGCCGTGGCACATGGGTAGACCTACTACAGAGCCTTAGTAATAAGGTCCCTAAAACCCTAAAAGTACTAATTTTGATTGATATGAATCGTTATCTGATTGGCAATTGATGGCATACCAACAATTGGAACGAAATTAGCTCGTAGTCGATATAAAATAAAAATAAATTCATTACAACTTTCCTAAAATCCTTCTATAATTATGGGTACCTTTTTAGTATAATATTAGTAGATAATAAATAAACCAAACACTTCTTCTTGATTGTCTTATTTTTTTCTTCGTTTAGACCAAATAAAAAGTCAAAACGGTATTTTAAACTTCGCCTTGCCACACTTGTCACTTAACTGCGAAATTTGTTACACTTGTATGCAACTGTATGCTTATGTATGTAGATACTTGTCGTTCACAGAAGTTCGTTTTGATTTTTGGTGGTAATAAAAAAAATGTTTTAATAGTGAATTCCTTGGTATGAGAATTAGGAGCACGCTGTACAAGAATAGGCGGCCGTATAAGAGTGATTAGTATTATACACACAGAGGCGATGCATGTCACGGTAGCGAAGAGTGGTGTGTTCCCGTCTCGACAGACAACTCGATTGGACATAGAGCCTTTATTTAGTGTGTTGTCTGAGCCTAAATGTGACAATTTTTGTCATAAAACCTGTTTGGACGCGTTTGGGAAGACATCACGGTTACTAGAGGCGAACTACTTAACAGTGCTGCTTGGTATTTGATACAACGCGAATGCGTCCGAGTTTTTTTTTGTGACAGCCTTCACTAAGGGTCTGTTTCACCACCCTCTGTTAAGTTCTTGTCTTATGTGTCAATTATCTATGATTTCCTCTCTATTTATTACTACAAAACAGACAGGGACAACATCATAGATAACTGAAACTTAAAATATCAAGAGTTCCGTAAAGATTTGCCACTTTCAACATGAAACTACCGTTAGACTAAATCGTGGTTACATAGTTGAGTGTTCGTTTGGCTGCCTTCGGGACGAGCGCTCCTTTTATACGTGAGTTATCCGTGTTTGTAACTAAAATAAGAGTTGCTTTATTCATGTTTTTGAAAAATTAAAGGATGACACAAGTAGCTTTTAAGACATAAGATGACTGACAGCTAGGACAAAATTTCATTTTTAATCCACCCTTATTGTTGTATTTGAATGGCCATCGGGTTTTATAAATGTACCAATATTCAAGGCACTATTTGTTTCTATTTAATTACTTAAACATGAAGTTAGAATAAAGTCTCAAAAGCGTAATAAAAATTTAACGAAACCAAACGATACCCAACGGGAAGCTCTACCAAATAGTCGTATTAGTCAAATGAGACACGCAGCGTTAGACTGTGTCCCGGCAGATCACGTGTAGAGATACCCGACAGACCCACAGATAATGGATCATATGGTGTACTTTCTACATAAATATAGTTAAACATAAACATTCAATACAATACAATACAATACAAATACTCTTTATTGAACACCACAAATCAGTACAAATCGATACAGAAACAAAGAAGAAAGTAGACAATAGGCGCACCAACAACAACATTAATTATTAAAAATTATAAAGATTTTATTAAAATACAAACTATTAAGTACGAAATAACAATAAAAAACATTAAAACTAGTAAAATTGATTTATAGAATAACTTCAAATTTGATACACATATGTAGGGCGGATGGGAAAGCAAGTACAACCAACAAAAATAACAGTCAGCAAAAAAAAACCTTTTATCAAAAATGAAAATTTTATGTTAGGTTATTTCTGTTATAAGCCGGGAGATACTAGTGACACAAATTACTGGGTCATTTGTAACAGTATGGCGGTTCTTCAGGGGGTCTTAGTACGCAATGACAAAAAGAAAAATGAGGGTCATAGCGCTGGTACCGGCGGCCCAATCACGTGTCATTGCGTACTAAGACCCCTGAAGAACCGCCATACTGGTACAAATGACCCAGTAATTTGTGTCACTAGTATACTAGTATCTCCCGGCCTATTACTTTTCGTTGGGGCAAGATAACCTACAAACACATAAAAACACATATACGCTTATGTCAAAATTGTCACATTCTCTCACACACTGGTTAAGTAAATGCCAACATACAATATAGATCACTAGATCCTAAACATTTCAATCTTACACAACCGACTACCTCATATTCATGGACTATTTAAACGAGCCAGTTCATTTAGAACCCTGTTGCAACAGATTCGGTGTGTAAGCCGGGATCTAAATATACTGGTTCGCGTAAGTACTTATTATAATAATGCTCACAGAATAGCAATCATAGATCTTGGATAAGGGAGATATGATCTGTTATGATGAATGGGCCAGGGTTGGGTATGTCTTCGGACCATGCAATACTTGGGATACCTAGGCCTAGATCATTTAGATAGGCATTGTATTGGGCTACTTTCCGGGCTTCTTACCCCTTCATGCTGGTCTGGGAGCAAAGAAAAATACATAGAATGTACCAGTTGCTTCTCTTGATAACATGATTCCTAAGCTTTTCGCCCATTTCCTTGATGAGCTGTTATTATCTGCGAAGGAAGAGAATACAACATTTAGAAGGTTTTGAATGTGATGTGTTTTGTAGCTTGTGTGTGTGTGTATGTATATATTTATATGTATATTATGTAGTATATTTTGTTGTATTATGTAGATTATTTCAGGTTTCGATCGGTTCTTTTACTTTTTCTGTGTGTCTACTCTTGCTTAATACTTATGTCCTGTCAATCGTTCAAAGGTTGACTGGAAGAGATCCCTTTTAGGGATAAGTTCTCCTTTGTCCATTTGTGCTGTCTTGTGATTATGTACCATAAAGAGTTATACATACATATACAACTGCTACATTCTAAAGAAATTCTGATTTTGAAAGAAATTCTGATAGAGAAGCAAGTCCTAACCATATCTTGTGTAACAGTTATTATTATTATCAAAAGCTCATGCATTAGCTTTCGCCATAGTTCAAACAGCTGCGAAGCTCCATTTTCAGAGCTTCTATATAGCTTAGATTTATGAAGAAAACTCACTTAATTTCTCAAATATTGTACTCGTACTATCAACCCTATTAATCGTGAGCCGCCCACTCTCAACTTCTTTATTCTATGTACTTAATTAAAATTTAACCAAAACAGCAAAATTCTATTTAGTATAATTTTCAAGGCAACCCGACCACTATGTGTATATAAATTTATATAAACTTAATTAAACGCGTAAACTTTATGTAAGGTAAGTTATTCGCTTGAAAATTTACAAACCATTTTTCGACTTCTAGCATTCGGATAAACTTGAAAATTGGTACTTATAATATGAAAGACAGATGACAATGTAAGTAGAGATAATAAAAAATACAGAAGGTAAACATTTTTTTAAGGATGTTTATGTTAAACTATGTATGTCAACAATTTAAAATTTAAATTAATATAACAATTAAGTAAACTAAAATGAAAATGTTTTCTCCATTAAAAGCCATCTATATTATTTTTCTTCCACACTGGCCTTAGTAAAGAAAAAACATAGCGTTTACCAGTTGCTTCACTTCCCGCGCAGTTCGCAATAGCCCATCGAGGGAATGGGCAAAAAAGTCTTAGGCATCATGATATAGGCGATGCCGCTAGCAACCCACAATTTTGATTTCCTCCACCTATACGCCCTTAATCATGCTAAAGGTGGCCTTAACGTTGTGTTACCTTAGGCTCTGTCGGGGTACACAAGGTAAGGGATTTTTTTTAATCTAATATTTTTACGAGGCTTAAGTGCACTTGTGTGACTATGCCAGCCTCATTGGATGTCTAAGGTAAGGGATAAAGACATTTTTTTATTTTGAGGCGGCGTTTTCTCCGCTTTACTGAGCAGTCTGTTATGCTCCATGCAGTGATGCAAGTGGGACCTTTTAACCGTATGCGTTGAAGGCGGTATTATCTTATATCGGACGTTGTACAGTCGCCGCCGGCTAGCATCGCTCGCTCTATTATCTTTATCTATAGTCGCGACTTGTACCGATTTGGGATAAGGCTGTTGATTTGGATTGTTTAGCTATCGGGTGTGAATCTGATTTGTTTATTAAAATTATCATCACTAGCGAAAATACGTCCACCGAACATGCCTTCGCAAAGAGCGACCATGCGATATGAAGACCGGTCGTGCGTGGCTATCCAGTGGACTCTTGTGACCTTCATTAGGTCATCAGTCTTCTTCTTCTTCTTCTTCTTCTTCTTATTTGTGGCGTTTCAAGTCGTTATAGCGACGACAACTTCGCCAATGTCAAAGTAACAAAATATGATTAAAAAATCTTGTGACAAAATGTCGGTAACGTTGTACAGTAGGTCATCAGTCCATCTTGAGGGGGCATTTTGACACTAATAAATCGAGTTTGACACTAAAGCGAGATTCAACCTTTTCCACCAATATCTTTCTCTATTTTTTGTTTTTTTTTTTATTATTAGAGGGGGAAAACGAGCAGACTGGTCACCTGATGGAAAGTAATCACCATCGCCCAGAGACACCCGCAAGACTTGGGGAATCACAGGTGCGTTGACGGCCCATTCAAGAACAGGAAGGCTTCAGGATTTATAGGCGTTTCTAGCTTAACGGTTTTCTGTGAAGAACATCGAAATACACCTGTGAAACAGTTCAATGGTGTGTGTAAAGTTCCCAATTAGAACTGGAACCGCGTGGAAATGGTCCAAGCTCTCTCACGCAAATATATCTACCCTGTTGCTACCCTGCGCAGTCGCTTGAAGGCGTATTGGCTCGACGGATCCTCTTAAATGAATGTGATGTGTTTTGTAACTTGTCGTGTATATATATTTATTATGTAGTATATTTTAGTTATTGTGTATTAGTTTATCGTATTTATCTATTATGTGTAGTTTATTATTACATCTTACATTTAATTAAAAATGACGATGAAAACGAGGGTAGTTGTGCGCCGCTGTCAGTTGCGGCGAGCAGCGAGAGCTGGCGCGCAGTGTTCGTTTCGCTGCCGCCGGGGCGAGCGCTCCGAGAGGAAGGACTACGAAATAGTCCGAAACATGTCGAGCTTCACTCGACTTTTTATACGTGAGTTATCCGTTTATGTGTAATTACATCTTACATTATTTAAAATTCGATCGGTTCTTTTACTTTTTCTGTGTGTCTACTCTTGCTTACTTATGTCCTGCCAATCGTTCAAAGGTTGACTGGCAGAGATCCCTTTTAGGGATACGTTCGCATTTGTGCATTTGTGTTGTTCTGTAACCATCTTTTCCTTATGTTTTATGTACAATAAAGACTTATACGTAACACCTTTTTGCATAGGCGATAAAAATACTGGCCGATTTGGCTTTTTTTCTTTTTTTTCTTAATTTAAGTTAGACTATGAATTTAGCAAGGTAAAGCACAGCGAGGCAGGTTGTAATCGGGGCCGTAGTGAGAATGGCCTGCAGGACACGCGGCTTACGCAATATGGCCGCGCGAAGCGTGGATGCGGCATTATGGCATCATCATCATCATCATCATCGTCAACTCATTATTAGGATCATATTTTTTAAAATAAATGAAATGGCTTGAGCTTATATCTCCCACAGGAGCCCAGTGGGGACTGGTAACTTCACACACACCAGTAAATCGCTTCGCAGGAGGTTTCTTCACTATTTTCTTCAACGATAACTTAATTCTTCCATGCTGGTCCGGGAGCAAAGAAAAACATAGAATATACCAGTTGCTTCTTTACCCGCGCAAATGGTAAAAGCCCATCGAGGGAATGGGCGAAAATCACAGGAATCACGTTAGGCGATGAGGCTAGCACATCACTATTTTGATTTCATTTTTCACCTATACGCCCACAATCTTGCTAAATGAGGCCTGTAGGTATCTGTTACCTTAGGCCTTGTCTACCCCGTAAGGGATAAAGACGTGATTTGTGCATGTGTATGTATGTATGTATAACTTCATTTTAAATTCCAAGTGTCATTCCGCACATAACCTCTGAAAAATTGAAAAAAAAATTGATGATTACAATATTTGTCTCATCCATTTATTTCACTCGCAGCTCCGACGAAACTGATAGCAAATTTACACCGACTAAGCCTCTATGCAATGATTACACTATAGCGAACAATGTACTATTATAGCCTATCTTATTACGATAACTATGGACTGGTTACACATAGAGGTAACTAGAGTGCAAATTTAATACAATGTATATGAAAAATCAACAATTGCTACCAAATTAGCCGTCACTAGAGTTGGACAAGCTTGATATGAATGAGAACTGACCGACCGCTTAAATGAGTCATCGCCCGCGCGGCACAGGGGCGCGGGGTAGGACGACAAAGGAGCGAGAGAGGTGCGGGCGGGTAGTGCGCCGCCCGCACCTCTCTCGGCCCCTGTGGTCCCCCCGCACCCCTCTGCCGCGCGGGCGAGGACTGCGTCTGTATGCCATAGTCTCATCATCATTAGCCTGAAGACGCCCACTATTGTACAAAGGCACACTTGACTATTTTAATTGTTAGAGTAATGCATGTTGACTTGTCTTTTTAATTTTAATTTTTACATCCATGATTGGGCATAAATGATGTTTATTGTATTGTATTTAGAATTATTTCCATGATTATTTTTATCTCATTTGTCATATTATGTATGTAAATCACTTTGTCCCAAATAAGATTTTAATTGTGACTACCACCTACTTAAGCTATTTTTATGGATAGGTAGGTGGATTTTTTTTATTGTAATATTTTAATAGACATCTCGCAGTATGGACAATGATAATGTACTCCGTTATTGTCGTGCATATCAGACTAATGTACCAATTAACAGTTTCTGTGGCTCACGCTGTAACATACATGATGTGGATATGTACCTACTGAATAAATAAATAAAAAGGCCATACCATAATGAATGCATTTGGAGTTTCCCGCCACTTTCACGATGTCGTCGGTCCACCTAGTGGGAGGCCTACACTGGGTCCTCTAGTCCGTGGTCGCCACTCGAGAACTTTGTTCCCCCAACGGTTTGTTCTACGAGCGATGTGGCCTGCCCATTGCTACTCCAACGTACATACTCTTCGAGCTATGTCGATGCTCGAGCGTCTGTGTGTTTTAACCGCAACTGATGCACATTAATCCACTTCCTGTCTTTAGTACCTTATCTTTTCTTTTTGCATACATACATAAATCACGTCTTCCTCCCCTACGGGGTAGACAGAGCCTAAGGTGACAAGACCCAAAGGCCACGCTTAGCATGATTGTGGGCGTATAGGTGGAAAGGGGAATCAAAATAGTGATGGGTAGCTAGCCGCATCGCCTATATGATTCCTATGCCCATTCCCTCGATGGCCTTTTACCATCTGCGCGGAAGGAGAAGCAACTGGCACATTCTACGTTTTTTCTTTACTCCCAGACCAGCGTGGAAGCTTTTCTTTTTGCTTCTGATCAAATTCTTTTCTGTTATATGGCCTTCTTATTTTTTATTGTTACATTCTCACATTTACTTTATCTTAAGTATTATACAGTAATGTTATGTATTGTGTGTATGTCAGTATTATTTTATTTATTTAGCTATGTATTATATTTATGTTGGTATTGTTGTTTTTATTATCCCTGCGTTTATCCTGTCTATTCGTTTCCGCCACCTACTTAAACTGTCTCCGACTTATTTCTCTATCTTATTGGATCGCTATTAAGCGATAAGACTGCCTATTGTCTATACTTTGTTCTTTGATTCTGTATTGTTTTGTAGGTACTGATTTGTGGTGTTCAATAAAGAGTATTTGTATTGTATTGTATTGTATTATGGCAACCAAAGACCGTAGTGTGGCCGTGGCAACAGGCTCGCGCGCCACACCACACTAGGGTTTTTGCTTACTATAACAATTATGGTTGTAGCGCACAGATGAGTACGACTTGGCGTGAACTGAGGACCAAAACCAAGACGTGTGTCTCCGTTTTAAAAACAAAACACTTCCGTCCCATATCAAGGTATTCAATCAAACGTGACTTTAGAAGAATCACCATAAAGCCAAGATTTATGCCCGTCTATGACCGCTGTGACTGATTGTCGCTACACGGCACACGTTAAAAAACCCGGCCACCGAACTCTTGTCTATCTATAATGGTACGGGAGATGGTGCTGAGAAGAGTCTATCATTTAATACGTATTTTGTTGAGATTGTTTTGCACCATCAGTTTAAAGACAAAGTTGAAAGACGACCATGTTACGATTTTTTTACGTTTTCATAGAATAACTTAATTCTGGCGTCAAGGCACGTAGTTTGTAAGCAATTGCCGATTATTAGGTACGCTTGTGGAACTATTATTTTCTGTATGTACGAGTATTAGTGTAATAGATAACTTCAGTTTGCATAATAATATGTTTTCTTATACACCTTATCACTGAATATAAACATTTGAGATGATTATTATCTTTTTCATTGGTCAAAATACGGAATTGTACAACAATCTTCCAAGTATCCTAAAGTCACTTGATAGTCGTAAATTATGCAAATGATAACTATGTGCTTTATAATATCTGTGATACAATAACTGGCAGTATTTTAAATTGTAAAATTTTATAGATTCTTTGTAACGTCTGACACAATGTAAACAGAAGTATTAGAAAAAAAAATTCATACACAATAACATACATAAGAAGGCATTTCCTGGAATCGCAACGGACGCACTTTGGAATTTATATCAGTTCAAATTTGTTAACATGGCGTGACTATGAAAATAATTGATAAAACTTTATTGCTTCCAGCTCCCGATCTACAACCGCGTAGGCGACTCAGAAATTAACCGTGCACCGTACACAACTACCGGTCGGTTTAAAAATCTCCTCCCGCAGAGTAATAGTCGAGATTAAGTGAAGTTGCCGCGGGAGCTGCTATAAAACGGTTATTACAATTTATACTTGGCTGCGCTTAGCCGATTGTGGAATAATGGCTGTAAAAGCATCTTCTGTACATCTTTAGGCACGGATGGAGGCGAGTGCGCATGAGTTCAAGGTAACACAGGTAAAGATACTCTAAACACACATTGCACATTGATATGCCAGCCTTTTGTTTTTGAACGATTTAGTTTTCCCTCCTTTTTTTTAGTTACACATAAGTCTATCTATTTATTGCTTTGTTTACGTAAAAGTTTATGGATTATGTAGTATATTTTATCTGTGTATCGTTTCGTAAGTCACAGACGGTTCTGGCTGAAAATCAGTGCTGCACTGTCTCACACCTCAGCGTATGCTGAGCCAGCGACCATTTCACTTTTGCGAAGACACGCAACACTGATGATCTATGTTTCATGTGTGTTTTTTTTTCCATAAAATTGTGTAGGTATATTCTTTTATATTTGTGTGTCTGGCAAAAAGGAATAAAATGTCTTCTTTCTTTCTTTCCATAAACAAGTAGAAACTTTATACATCTGTACTATTTATAGATTAATATAATTTAAGGCTCGGGGATCTTATACATCCCTTATGTAAATGTATTTAATTTAAGTAGAATTTAAGTATTCTTACTGTATTTTATTTTGAAAAAATGACTTTCTGCCAAGTTTCTTGCGGCGCATTCTTCTTGGCAATGATGGTCTTTCCGAATGTGCTGGTAGTTTCAAAAAGACATGTAAAAGAGCCCTTGGCGGCCAATTTGCAAAAATAAATTTTCATTTTCATTTTCATTCATTTTCACCACGGAAGATTTAGTGTGCAAGTCCGACTCCCACTTGGCCGTTTTAAATTACTAACTACTAGACCACTACGCCTAGGAGCTACGTTTTGCGTTTACTATATTTTTAAGTCTATCCTTTATTAGACTGACGTATAGGCTTGTTAGTTAGCCGCGGGCGGGGGGTAAGTAGGATGATCTAGGGTAATCGGAGCTGTCGACGGCTTCAGCCTCTGGTGACGAGATGCCCATGCGCAGGCGATAGTTATAGCTGTACGGCTGCTGTGCAAAGGCACCTGGTAGCTGCCTTATAACACGTACAAGTAGGTAACGAGAAAAAAAAACACTTTACGTAGTCTAAAATAAATATTCAAGATTTTATTTAATTTTACCCTTTATCGGTGTAGTTACACTCATACCAAATTACAGCTTTCAAGTGCTACGGATGTCTGAGCTAAGCCACGGATAAATAGACAGACGGACAGACGGTTGTTGACCACGGAACGCAAAAAATTGGAAAATACTATATTTCAGACGCATTTGTGCATTTCGCACCATTTATGTATCTTCTTCTTCTTATTTGTGGCGTATCAAGTCGTTATAAATAGCGACGACAACTTGCCAATGTCAAAGTAACAAAAATATAATTAAAAAATCTTGTGACAAAATATGTCGGCAAAGGTAACGGTCAAAGACCCCCTCCCCCCTGTCGGGCTCTTAGCCAACGGTCAATGGTATCCCTCAGAAACTGCAAGGAAATTATTAGCCGATGCCCAGGGTGTACCGGACCAAGCACTGTGCTATTCCCCCCGGACGGATCCAAAAACGAACCGCACCTCTTGACCACACGTGGAGGTAACCCGACTCGCACCCGCATTTATGTATCTCTCGATAATTATATCATTCTAAACATGACTCTACTCCAACGCGGCCACAACTATATAGTTTAACTTTAATATATATTTAAAGCCGTTCCTAAACATATTGCACTAAACCACATACCCGTTCCTACATTCCGTCAGCCAAGGCACTCAAGGTTCCGGTAGCGAGCCGTAATAGGTGGGTACCTAAGGGCGTATCCATTGCGAAACGCAAGAATTCGCGGAGTGGGGACATTGTGAACGCAACTTTACTAAATACAGCAATTGGTTCGGCAACTGACAGTATGAAATATGGAACTTGAACGCTGCCAAGTTACTGATGCAGAAACTGGCGGCGCCACTGTCAACGTGGAACCAATCAGCGATTAAAATTTTGCACAAACCGCTTCAATTCTTCTGAATTGCAACTTTATGATTACAAAAATAAGAACGCTGTCATGTGACGTTTGAGTGATTTTAGTTCCAATTTTGGCCGCACTTTGGGTTAAGTTTGTCAGGTGATTAAAACTGGATGTGGTGCGTTATCGACGTTAATTTCTTGCTAATGTGTCGTTTATGCTATTTTATAGGTATTTGTTTTGCGATAATGACATTTTAAATAAGCTGGTAATCTAAATAGTTGCCGGCGGTATACTTGATTAAAAATTTCAACAGCGCAAGCGCCGGACTACTAATGACGTCACAACGAGTTCGCTAGGTACACTAATAGCCGGGTACTCATTTGCGAGCTGTAACCGTAACTGTTGCACCTTACAGTAACCAAAAACTCTAGTGTGGACGTGGCTCGCGATCCTGCCTCGTGCAACTTCTGGGCTCTCCAGCAGAGGACATGCAATTCAATGGTGTGTGAGTCTAGTGTGTACGTGGCTCGCGGGCCTGCCTCGAGCAGAACGCTAGCTCAACTTCTGGGCTCTCCAGCAGAGGGTATGCAATTCAATGGTGTGTGACTCTAGTGTGTACGTGGCTCGCGGGCCTGCCTCGAGCAGAACGCTAGTTCAACTTCTGGGCTCTCCAGCAGAGGGTATGCAACTCAATGGTGTGTGACTCTAGTGTGTACGTGGCTCGCGGGCCTGCCTCGAGCAGAACGCTAATTCAACTTCTGGGCTCTCCAGCAAAGGGCATGCAATTCAATGGTGTGTGAGTCTAGTGTGTACGTGGCTCGCGGGCTTGCCTCAAGTAAAACGCTAGCTCAACTTCTGGGTTCTCCAGCAGAGAGCATGCAATCAATGGTGTGTGAGTCTAGTCTAGTGTGTACGTGGCTCTCGGGCCTGCCTCGAGCAGAACGCTAGTTCAACTTCTGGGCTCTCCAGAGGGTCGTGGGTTTAATGCAAGTCAATAGTGTGTATGAAGTTTCCTATCTGCACTGGGTCCCATAGCCCAAGCGTTCGCATTCTGAGAAGAGGCTGTTCCAAGCACACACGTATATTGGCTGGTATTATGTATAGGTTAGCTCGGCTATTAACTGACTGATATAACCACAGCGTTATTACGACTGTAGCAATTACGCACGGAATGTCAGGCATGTATGTAGTTAACTATGCCCTAACCAGCAACTATGGAACTGTGTCATGGCACGCAGAAACCACTTTTAGTTTCGTTTTGTGGTTTTCATTTCGTTTTGTAACAGGTCTAATTGATTATAATTATAATCAAATTTTAAATACGTTGTTGGACGAGCTGAGCTTCCGAATGCATCAAGAAAGAAGATACTCAGCTACAATGGTGGGTACCACCCGACGACCGGCGGCAAGGCAGGCCGAGGCGGAGATGGTGAGACCAGGGGC
This sequence comes from Pandemis cinnamomeana, assembly GCA_932294345.1. Taxonomy (NCBI): domain Eukaryota; kingdom Metazoa; phylum Arthropoda; class Insecta; order Lepidoptera; family Tortricidae; genus Pandemis; species Pandemis cinnamomeana. The sequence continues at coordinate 4,198,243 of OW028715.1, read as the reverse complement.
CTTACCATGACGTCTCAAAGCGATTCTATTCCGACTCAGTTCTGGTTTTAGCTGTCAGTTTTATTATGAATCTGACAGCGAGCGAACCTGACCTGGACTGGAATTGGGTAGACAAAGCCTAAGGTAACAAGACCTAAAGGCCACCTTTAGCATGATTGTGGGAGTATAGGTGGAAAGAAGAATCAAAGTAGCGATGGGTTGCTAGCCGGATTGCCTATAACATGATCCCAAGATTTTTGCCGTTCCTTCGATCGGCATTTACCATCTGCGCGGGAAGAGAAGCAACTGGTGCATTCTATGTTTTTTCTTTACCTACTCCCAGACCAGCATGGAAGCTTTACGCATATTAACACTATCAACATTATTATACATACATACATACATAATATCACGTCTTTACCCCTTACGGGGTTGACAGAGCCTAAGGTAACAAAACCTTAAGGCCACGTTTAGCATGATTAAGGCGTATAGGTGGAAAGGGATATCAAAATAGTGATGGGTTGCTAGCCGCATCGCCTACAACATTATTATGTACCTAAAAAACTGAAGCCTTATTCCAATAAACAGCAATACAACGTCGCAACTAGTTTTCTAATAAAATCAGAGCCATTACAGCCGCCTGCGCAGCCAGTAATCTGAGATGACTTACACCAATTATACCATCCTCTATTACCATGTATGTCAGAAAATTTACGACTAGAAATTTTCACATTCCACCACCACGTAAACACGCCTAATGGCCAACACGATCGATACATAGCCAATCGATTATAATCGACTCCGGGATTTTGCATACGATTAATAAAACATACGATTATTGGAGCGATATTCCGGTTTTTGAGATATCGATGCTAGGGGACCGTTAGTCGTTGTGATGGAATATGTCATCGGTTGGGCCGCGGGCCGCAATTATAGAGTCCTGGTTTGATGCGGGCCTTTGATTTACAAGCCCTGATCGCGGCCCTCGGGTTAGTTTAACATAAACTTTGAGGTAAGCAGAGCAGTCGGTAAACACGGTGGAGGAAAGTGTAATACGCATAATTATTGAGCGTTTGTTATGGCTCTATTTCTGGGTAAATGTAAATGTCAAAAAGCCTATCGATCATAAGGGCTAGGTATAGACGGACTGCGTTTCGACTGCAACGTAACTGCCAACTGCCGACTGCCCATACGCTGAGATAGTAGTTAGCGTGCAGTTGTGCCGGCTGCGATGGATTAATTATTGGATGAATTAGTTTGTTTTTTTATGGATTTTTATGTTTAAGGAATTTAAATTTTAAATTTTTAAATTTCTCTTCTTCCTAGTCGTACACTCTTGACAGAGTGGTCGTGGTCATGTTTCGGTCGATTCCTGCGCCACCGCTGCTCTCGCGACGCGTCGCCAAGTATCTCGATGCTTGGCAGTGTGGGAGCAATCGTTTATGCTGGAGTGCGTCACAGTTTTGATGAGGTCTGTCCATCGTGCCGGGGAGCGCCCGCGTGATCTTTTGCCCTCGACTTTCCCTTGCACCACAAGCCGTTCCATGGAGTCCTCGTTACGGGTGATGTGGCCAAAGAACTTGAGGATTCGCATTTGTATAGTTGACGATAATCTCTCTTGGATGTTAAGTTCTTTGAGGATCGAAACGTTGGTGCGGTGCGCGGTCCACGGGATCCTCAGCAGGCGTCTCCAACACCACATTTCCAGAGCGTCAACTTTGCGACGGTCCTGTTTCCTCAAGGTCCAAGTACAAACGTACGAACGTACGAAATACATTTTTAAATTTAGTTTATTGTAATTTTATCTTTTGATTTTATATTTGTATTGATTTAATCTGATTATTTAATGTCTGATAACTTTATTTTTAGATAAGTATGTGACAGATGTAATATGTATCTGAAATGTATGTCATGAAATGCCTTCCTATTCATATAAAAAAAGACATTATTATTTTATACCTGTCTCCATGGCAACAAAGTGTATGAAATAGCTCTACAATTAGTTCTTACCTAATAAATTGCTCCATACATGGCTTCCTACGTATTTACTGTAAGTGTAATCCATAATAACTTACGGAACGTCACACACATCAAATGAAATTATATATCGCGCCCTACCGGGTGCGTGCGCGCCGCTAGAGCTGTGCTCTATCCGCCGACTATCCGTAATCATTTTTAAGACATTTAAATATCATAAACAACAAGATAACTCGGTACTAACAAAAATGACGTGGTAGTGTCTACAACGCAATTACAAATATACACAAGAAAATATTTACGAAATGTATGCATCTATCTATCTATCTATAATTATGTAAATCGTCAAAATGTATGTTCGCGCACAGTTTTCGATCGACTGCACCAAATTGTTTTTATTTTGTTCGTTATTGTCGGGACAAGGTTTGTAAGAAAATACTCAGAAAAAAAACTGGGATGGGGCAAAGCCGTGGGCGCCAGCTAGTATAATTAATAACTAAGACTTAATTTAATAAAATAAACTGCAAATTAAAATCAAATCATTCTTTAGCAATACTTTATTGCGTATAATTCATAACATAATATCTGCATAGATTAAAAAATATCTATACCTAGATTAAAACATACACTTCAGTTCCAAATCAGTTATAAATATGCATACAATAGTAAGTCTATGAATGCTTAAATATAAATCTGTCTATACTTAGTTAACTTAAGTACATACATCAAAGTGAGTGTATTGGAGAGATACCTCATACATGCATACAACCATAAATCACGTCTTTATCCCTTACCGAGTAAACACAGCCTAAAGTAACAAGACCTAAAGGCCACGTTTGGCATGACTGTGAGCATAGTTACATCATAAAGACACCAAAAACCATCTAAAGGAACAAAGGTAATAAATAAATAGCTACTCCGCGTTCAAACCTGTAACATACAAACACAAACGCCTTCTCATATATAATTATGATCTTACTGGAACCGAAACGCTAAGATGGCCTTCAAAATCGACTAAAGTTATAACAGGCGATAGTGTCACATCTCCAGTGTCGATACATCGATTCGATACCAACTCGATTACCGGTCCGAGTGATTTATTCGATAATGAAGGTCCCCCGTACAAGTTGCACAGAAGTCATGTGGAGGTAATTATTGTGGACTGAATATTACATGGGATGTAGTGTGGTAATTATATTGTAGCGATCTTTTGGATTAGCAAGTAAATTATAGCATTGGGATACAAGCTGGAAGCGAAACTTGTCACACACAAATATTATATAATTATGTTAACATAAGTACGAACATATATTAATCGCATCGTGGTTCCTTGTGGGGTAGACAAGTAAGACCTAAAGGCCTCGTTTAGAGCGGTGTCTAGGTGGAAAAGGGAATCAAAATAGTGATGGGGTGCTAGACGCATCGATAATAACATATGTGTGTTACTTTGTGAATTACTTATGTTTGACATTTAATTGTACTTTTAAAAGGGTGATAAATAAATCTAATCTAATCTAATCTAATCATAAAAAAAATGAATTTCGGAATAGTTAATGAACTGAGCTTAATACGAAAGGAGTTTTTATTTCAACAAGAAGCTACAAGAACGCTCAGGATTGTTAAACTACAGTACACACATACATACATACATAATTAGGGTCCATTTAACGTTCAATAAACCCTTAATATTTTGTATACGGATCAAACGTCAAAGCTAACATTACTAATAATTTTTAACAATGTTTATATTCGTTCAATTGAATTTCAAAAATAGTAATGATTAAACACCTTGCTTATCTGTATTTTTTAAAAACAAAAAACAATAATGAAGTCCTCAACTTATATATTTAATTATAAAACTAATATTCCATTTACAGAATAGCTTAACACTTATCAATTACCTACAGGCACAAAAAATCAATTCATAGCGAACCGCGTTTACCCGCCGGCCATTTTTGATCTGTATCTCGAACAGATCGATTTATCATTTTAAATCTCTCTGCGTACGCGCATGTTATGACGCGCTTCTATGGTTTATGACAATTATAAAGTTTAAAACGAAGTTGTATGTCACCAATATAAGCTGACCTCAAACAGCCTATTTTTTTCTTAGTTGACAGGGCTTGTTACCACTGGATTTTATATTCACTCTCCCTCTCTCTCCCTCTGTGCGCGAGGTCCGACTCGCACTTGGCCCGTTTTTTTATTATTTATTGTCGTAAAATGAAGCGAGTGTAACTTTTACTATTTTGTGAAAGTTTCTATTAATGGTGCCTACTAGTAATCCACAGATCTCCGAGCAAGGGCGGATCCAGGGGGGGGGGGGGTCATGTGGGTCATGACCCCCCCTGAGCTGGTTCCAGGACTTGTTATCTAATTCCAGGACTATTATTATCAAAATTAAATTATAAGTTCTTGACTTGACCACGACTATGTGACCCCCTCCTGGCGCCAAAGCTGGATCCGCCCTTTACTCCGAGTCCGTTGGTACGGCTCGACTCAACAAACAAATATGGCTAAAAATCTCTAAAGTTCGAGACAATATGAATAACAGTCCATCAAACAAAGCTTCTTCAACAAAACCCGGAAAGCATTTAAGGCCCCCAGACACGCATTCGAACTACTTTCGCGAGGCAACCGTGCGAAGCGGCCTTTAGTAATCTACCTAACTGGATTATTGGAAACATATTGAACAATGATAAAACGGTAGTAGATCCACGACTCGGTAGAGAGGCTTGTAGAGACACTGGATGGGGTACGAGAGAGGTATTGAGCGTAGATTATAAAACAAAATATGGGCTAGTATCTGGGATGAAGACAGGGCTTTTTAATTATATACAAGACTAGCAACAGCTAGTCAACGGCAACAGCCCGCGACTCCGTCCGCGCAGAAGTTGCTTATCGCTATCCCGCTAGTCTCATGCAAAATCTCAGCCCGATCGGTTGAAAATTGACAAAGTTTCATACAAACTTTCATCCCCTATTTTATCTCCTTGGGGGTAGAATTGATCAAAATCCTTTCGTAGCGGATGCCTACGTCATAACATCTACCTGCATGCCAAATTTCGGCCCGATCCGTCCAGTGGTTTGGGCTGTGCGTTGATAGATCTCTATGTCAGTCAGTCAGTCACCTTTGAGTTATATATACATTTAGAAAGATAGAAGATAGCGCAGGGGTGAAGAGATTTGAGGTAGAATGTTATAGCTATAGTCCGAAATGTACATACATACACAAATCACGTCTTTATCACTTACTAGCTTCAGCCCGCGACTTCGTTTGCGTAGCCTTCGTCTTGAATCACTCTATTAAAAAAAACCCCATCAAAATCCGTTGCATAGCTTTAAAGGGACAGCGGAAAGCGACTTTGTTTTATAATATGTAGTGACAAGGTAGATAGAGCTAAAGGTAACAAGATCCAAAGGTCACTTTTAGCATGATTGTGAGTGTATAGGTGGAAAGGGGAATATAGTGATGGGTTAATTGTTAGCCGCATCGCCTACTACATAATTCCTAAGATTTTCGACCATTCCTTCGATGGGCTGTTACCATATGCGCGGGAAGGAAAGCAACTGGTACATTTCCCTTTGCTCCCAGACCAGCATGGAAGGTGAAAAATTTACAGATGACACTAAAATTGACGTTTAGATTTAGGGCCTCTTCCACCACTCTTTGTTAAGTTATCTTAAGTGTCAGTTATCTATCATGATGTGTGTATTATCTTATATTTGTGTGTCTTGCAAAAGGAATAAATGTCTTCTTTCTTTCTTTCTTTCTTTCTTTATGACGTCTCCGTTTGTTTCGTAGTAATAAAGAGAGACGGAATCATAGCTACCTGAAACTTAACAGAGGGTAGCGGAACAGGCCCTTAGTATAAAACTAACGGTTTTACCTCCTTATTCATAAACACTCTGTAGGCTTCTGCTAACTTAGCAATCGTTTGTCCTTATCCGTCACTTTGACATTTACCTTTCACAGATAAGGACAAACGATTGCTAAGTTAGCAGAAGCCTATAGAGCGTTTATGAATAACGGGGTAAGTTACAGCAGCAATGCCTTCGGAGGCAGCTGTCCAGGTAATGTCACAAAGAAACACTTGTTTCTTCCGATTCATCGTAAATTCTGAAACCAAATATAATTAGTATTTGCATTACCTGCCAGCGCAGCAAGTTAGTTCGTGTATACAAACTTTTGTATATACAAACTCAAGTTCCTACAGTACTTATGTGTTTGCGGCTTCCAGATAGTCTATGTCACAGCAATAAGATATGATTTCCAATAGCTCGTGAGACGTGACGGTCGTGGAAACGAAACCTCTTTTGTAATGAGTGATTATGACTGGTTTTTTTTCGCCGAAACACAATCGGTTGCGAAATTCGCGACGAATTCGCTTTAGCAGATTTAAAGTTGATGCAACAGTTAAACGTTTTGTTGTATTTAGTCTAGGTTTGTGACTGAGTATTGCTAAATATATACTCGGGTGCAAAGAAACCGGGTTACCTTTCATACAACTTTCTACGGGAAGTGACCCGGTTACTTTGCACCCGAGTGTATTTATGTTCTTTTTTGCGAATTGCTATCGATGCTGGCAACATCAGGGACTTAAATCACGATTAGCACGTCTATAGGCCGAGCGCATAAATGAGTCCTCGCCCGCGCGTCATAGGGGCGCGGGGGTAGGACGACAAAGGGAATCCATATTTGCGATAATTTCACGAAGGAGATCACTTTTCAACAGGTAGGTATATGAAAGAATTTTATAATTTATGTCACGAAGCCCGCCGAAACCAGTAAAAAGTGAATGTTATTGGAACTTACGCGTCACTAGCGCCTCTAGTGGCAAATTAACTATTGCAACCAGACTTAGTATGAAACTTGCTCAAATTTTTACTAATTTTTTTTAGAACACACTTTAAGCAACAACACAACTCAAGAAAGGTAAATGTACACATACCCAGCCCTCTACTGCAGTTTAAATAAGTAAGTGTAGTTTTCTTAAAATTTACGGTTACGTCAAACTGTTTACGTGTTCGTTAAAATAGCAGCTAGTGTCAGTGACATTTAGAGCACGTGTAAGTGAAGTCAGCGAATGTGTCAACGTCGTCAGTGAATGTGTCAATTTGTCACGATTTGTCAGCGGCCGACACAATGGCGATCGGCCGATTGCGCCGGCGTCTTATTTATGAATCTTTTGATACGATTGATCTCGTATCGGCTTGTCGAGGTTTTTGTTGTTTTTTTCTATTATTTGTTCCCTCGTTTTGAATTTACAACATACTTTTCCATGTTAAAAAGAGACTTAGATAAAGTCCGGAAGTAATTAAGTAAGAACGCAGTTAGTCACCGTAACCAATACGTGCACTAATCCCATTTTTAAATGAAATAGGATCTGTGCTCTATTCCTCATGAGTCTCCCGTATAGTCAAGGAATTTAATTCCTAACCCACCATGAAACCTTATTACAATTAGCGTTAATGTGAAGAGGTTCCTCGATGGGTCAAGAATTAAATTCCTTACTTGTACATTATAAGGAAGCAAGAAAGAAGTAAATAGCTGCCGAATATGATGCCGAAAGAACAAATTGAGCATTGAACAACGGTCTTTAAATATACTGAAATGAACTACAAAACAACAAAATTTTATATATCAGGACTCAAGAGGCAGTTGTCATCTGCGAATTCCAGCAACTGTGGATTCCAGGCACTGCGGCGTGGAAGATGTCGGGAAACCACCACACTATTTTACCCAAAAAATACTTCAAGAATGTTAATATCTTCAGCCAACGACTTCGATTATGTCAAGAGTGTAACAACATAAAAAAGAATTAAACTCGAGTAAGTAAATCTAATTCTTCCATACTGGTCTGGGAGTAAAGAAAAACATAGAATTTACCAGTTACTTCTCTTCCCGCGCAGATGGTAAAAGGCCGAGGGAATGGGCGAAAGTCAACAAGCAACCCATCACTATTTTGATTCCCCTTTCCAGCTATACTCCCTTAATCATGCTAAAACGCGGTCTTCAGGTTTTGTTATCTTAGGCTCTGCCCACCCCGTAAGGGATAAAGACGTGACATCGTAGTGACGTGGTTCTTTCTTTTTCTTTAATATACCTATGTATGTATGCAGTAATACTTATGAGTTTACGGCGTTATAGAGTAGTTTACTAGTTCCACGGCAAACAAGGCTCTAGAGATTGTACAACGCGGCAATAATATATAATCAGTTAATGTGTACGTCTGTAATGACGGCCACATGCGGCTAGCTGCTGGTAGCCGGAGGAGACAGGGGATAATTATTAAGAGGTAAAATTACTGCTTATTTGAGTAAAACTATCTTCGTATAGACTTTTAGTCATAATCCGGGAGTTAGTTTAAGTTTACAAGTGGTTCCTTTGTATTATTTTCAAATGCAACAGAAATTAAAAAAAAAAATATGTCAACAAAGCGGCTAGTAATTTAATTAATAAAAAAAAATTAAGCGCTTTTATGATTCTGAAAAAAAAAAAAAAAAAGTATAACTTATTGTTCTGAATGGTCACAATTGTAGACTGTGTCCAATTTGGTTTTTAAAGAAGTGAAATCATTACACTAAATTTACTTTACTAGCCTTCCTAGCTAGACTTCTGCAAAAAAACTGCACCATTCACCCCAACCTCCCCTTACCACTTGACACAGTTCCAGCATAATTGTAGCAATTACCTGCACCACGACGATTTCTGACACCGACACGTCGAAACATATCTTGCGTAACTGATTGAGCCATTCATACATCATACATTTCAAACTTAGTTATACCTCAAATACAAATAGCAACCATATTAAACTTTGCCAACAAAACATCACGAGTTAGAGTCGATTGTGTGTCTATTGAGTTACTGCTTTTTAGCTTAGGAATTGAGTTATAATCAGTGCCATTTATGCCATGTCCACTCTATATCGCTTACCCCTTAGGCTGTTGGTGATAAATACAAATGTTGGTAAATAGGTTTAATTTGAGGTGATATCTGTAGAGTTTAAATGGTTGAAAGGTGTTGTGGACAGTCGGCGTGCGTTTGAAATTGGATACAATGTAGATCGGAACCGGAATCCAATAAATTTACTAACCAACGTTTTGATACGTAATTGCTGCGTTTCACAAACACACGCTAAATCGTAAACTTAAAAAAAAGCTAAACGCGTGGCTTACGTCAGGTTGGTTAGTCTTTTAATTTCCAAAAATTTACGTCTTTTGTTTTTTTGCGCCTTTTGTTTATTTGTTTCCGCCTAGGTACTTAAACTGTTCCGACTTATTTCTTTCTTTTATTGGTTGTCTGGTAGAGATCGCTATTAAGCGATAAGGCCGCCTATAGTCTACCTTGTTCTTTGTTTCTCAATTGTTTACACCAAAATATGACCCAGTCCCAAACTAAGCAAAGCTTGTACTATGGGTACCAGGCAACGGATAAACATACTTATATAATGCAGATAAATACATACAACATCCATGACTCATCATACAAATGTCTGCCCCTAACGGGATTCGAACCCGGACGCTCTAGCTTCATGGTCTAGCCAACACACTGTCTTTCTAGGGCTAGGTCAATTGGTGTCAATTGTCCCCAGATATTATTATTATTATTCTTATTTTTAACTAAATCTCTCCTTAGGAGGAAATACTTCGCACGGACCTAAGCCAAGTGCTTTAATTTTATGCTAATTTATGACATAGACAAGAATTTTCTTACTATACGGCATGTGTTGAGGATGTCATTCATTGTGTGATCATTGTGGTGATCACTTACCATCAGGCGACCCATTTGCTCGTTTACCTTCCTATTCATATAAAAAAAAAAAAAAAAAAAAAAATGACAGCTTTTTGTAGGAGTGTGTATGCGGATGGAGGTATATCGAGAGCCCGGAGGCTTGCGTGGAGTGTTTTGGGGATAACGCCAGTTGTAGAAAGAATTTTTGCGGGTAGTAGGGCCTTGTGCAAGTTCCGCCCGGATCGCTACCACCATCTTACTCGCTAATCCTGCCGCTAAGTAGCAGTGCTTGCACTGCTGTGTTCCGGTGTGGAGAGTAAGACAGCCGGGGAAATTACGGGCACAAGAGGCATTTCATCTTAATCCTCTAGGTTGGCAACGCATCTGCAATGCCTCCGGGGTTGCGGGTGTCTATGGGCAGTGGTGATCACTTACCACTTGCTCGTTTGCCTTCCTATTCATATAAAAAAAAAAAAAGAAATTATTGGTACAGTCTTTACATTATTCACCTTATTATTATTTTTATCCTATCTCCGTTCGTTCCTAACCTTTAAAACAGTATTTAACAAGATAAAGTTTAGAGGCTACACCTGAACTGCCTGCTAAACATCAATGAACCTTAATCTGTGAACAAGTAGAAGTTAGCGGTTAATTATTTCCGACAAAAACTGCCGGCTGATTGCTTTCACAAGATGCTACAATAGAGCATGAAATGAGGTACCACCGCGTTACGCATTGACCGGCACCGGTACCTCTGGTACTCGACGTGGCTCACGTGACATTGTAGTGAGTTCTAGAACTCTAAGACGACATGGTCTAGTGGTTAGAGAACCGGTAGGCTTATTACCTAACCCAACCGCAATCTCCATAGAGTCAATTTTTTTTTTTTTAATATTAAAACCGTCAAACGGGCATGCGGTGCACCTGATGGCAAGTGATCACCGCCGCCCATGGACAACTACAGCACCAATGGGACTGCTAGCGCGTTGCCGGCCTTGCAAGAAATGGTACACTCTCCTCTTGAAGGCACCCATATCGTAGCCAGTTGGAAAAACCCCAGCCGTCATTCCAAATTTTGCACGTACGGGGCAAGAAAGACCGCTTAAATCGCACGGTGTTGGAGCACCAACCATCGAGGTGATGTTGGTGGAAACCACTTTTGCGTCGAGTAGTACGGTGATGGAACTTGGCAGCTGGGATAAGGTTAAAAAGTTCAACGGAGCACTCCCCATTATAAACCCATTATTATATTTTGACAGTTCTTGTATGAATGTGACAGCTAGCTGATTCCGATGCCAATTGTCAGCCCATACATGAACTGTCAAAATGAACACGATGGCGATTGCGAGCGAGTTAGGTAATAAGCCTACTGACTATGAAGCTCGAGGTGTTCGATCCCCAGTCGGAGCAGATATTTGTATGAAAAATACGAGAACGAATGTTTGTTCTCGAGTCTTCTAAGCTTAATACGTATTTAAGTGTGATTATCCGTTGTCTAGTATCCTTAATACAAGCTTTGCTTAGTTTGCGTCGGTGATCACTTAACATCAGGTGGACCGCATGTCCGTTTGTCGGCTTTAATATAAAAAAGGTAAATGGGTGTCAATTGTTCGTCTCAGTAAAGAATGAAAATAGCGAAAATTTCAATCATAATTTCTATCTGGTCTGGTGGTCTGGGAGTAAAGAAAAAACATAGCATGTACCAGTTGCTTCTCTACCAGCGCACATGGTAAAAGCCCATCGAGGGGATGGGCGAAAATCTTAGGAATCTAGGCGATGCGGCTAGCAACCCATCACTCCCATCACTATTTCGATTTCCCTTTCCACCTTTACCCCCTTAATCATGCAAAATGCGGCCTTAAGGTTTTGTTGCCTTAGGTTCTATCTACCTCGTCGCGGTGACACCGAGTGCTCCCTTAACGCCTCACATGCGACTGAATAGGGAATCCGTGTGGTTTTTAGTGGGTATGCCTGCCGTCGCGGGAGAGCCCCACATACCCGCGTTAAACCCGTACCGGGCGGATGCATAAGGCGCATTTTCCACACCATAAAAAAAAGGTTCTGTCTACATCGTAAGGGGTAAAGACATGATATATGTATGGATAATTTCTTTCTGTGTTCTCTCTCTTTGGTGTGTTGTGAATAAATTAATAAACCAATGGTAACGCCGTGCCAACAATAACAACACGAAAACGTAGTGTGTCCATTCCTCTATGCAACTTTCAAAACGTTCCGAATACAGTGTCAAATACCATTACAAAGTATATTTTGCACCGCGGTACTCCACCAAATAATCGACTCTAGCGCAGCTGCATAAACGTTACTTTAGTTACACTGAGTTGTTTTTGCTTTTTGGTGCATTTAATGTTAAGAATCGGATTGCAAAAGAACTAGTTTGTCAAGTTAGAAGGCATGAAGTGTGAAATTAGATTTAATTGAGTTTTTGATTTTTTCAATAATTAGCGATTAGCGGAATTATGATTAGGTGTCTGGTTAAGCAATTGACGTGGGTACTTAACTGCTATTTTATTGGCTTTTGAAAAATTTCAGAGTTAAATCCAAGATACCACAATGAAAGCTGGAAGCGGCTGGATGCGAATGGTACGGGACCGCATTACAAGAGGCCTATATCCAACAATGGGTGACCCCAGAATAAAGAAGAGGTACACACACACATATCACGTCTATATCCCTTACGGGGTAGACAGAGCCTGAGGTAACAAGACCTAAAGGCCACGTTTATGATTGGAGGCGACTAGGTGGAAAGGGCAATCAAAATAGTGATGGGTTGCTAGCCGCATCGGCTATAACGTGATTCCTAAGAATTTCGCCTAAGAAGAATAGTAAATTCATTAATAGGGAACTGGTTAATAAACCGCTTACCAATTTTGATTTGAAGATACTTTAAAAGAGCGCCTATGTAAATGTAAAGATTTATAATCATTTGCCCGAGTATATAAAATCTTTAGATGGTAACAAATTTAAAAATAAACTTAAGGATTTTTTACTTCGTATGTGCTTATATAATTGAAATGGATACTTTTGTACGAATTCTTAAAATATAGATATAAATAATTTATAATAATAAATAGATAGCTAAATATTGTACGTCCGAAATGGACAAACTGTTGAAAATTATAAAAATCATTTTATCACAATTGTACACGGGTTTATACAATAAACGTTTCTTATTTCTTACTAGCGACCCGCCCCGGCTTCGCACGGTATATTATGCATGTATTATACATATAAACCTTCCTCTTTAATCACTCTATCTATTAAAACAAACCGCATCAAAATACGTTGTGTGGTTTTGAAGATATAAGCATACATAGGGACATAGGGACATAAGGACAGAGAAAGCCACTTTATTTTATACTATGTAGTGAAACGTTTCTTATTTCTTATTATTATTATCGACCGAGCGACTAAATCTCTGACCTCAGATTTTCACATGCCTAACTTGGCTGAGCATGTCATGAGCAGCAATACTACTATAAGACCTTATGTAACCATAGATTAGATTAGATTAGATTATTTATTCATTCAATAAAAATTACATTTATTATGTTCATTGTGAATAAATAAACATTTCATTTCATTTTAAAAATAGCTACATGCCACTAAAATAAGAACAAGCCTTGGGAACGCCAGACACCGTCCGTGACGGAGCCGCTCAACTGTAAACAGTGTGTTAAATGATTTCAAAAAAGTTTTGACATCATTTCACGTCGATCAACCGGCCGTTGAAAGAGCGAGTAAAAAAACAACTCGATTTATGAATGAAATAAGATTTTTTTTATACAGAACCGCGACGAATACGTGCTTTCCTTTCGGTGTAGACGTGCATTCATTTTCGATATTTTTTTCAATGGACTCCGCTAGCTTAGTTCAACTTTAAGATGTAGTCGGGTGAGTTTAGTTTGGTTTACAATTGCGGTTGATGTAGTGTCAATGAATTTTGTGGTACGCCGTAGCTTCCGTTTGGTTCGTTTCGAGTTACATTTACGTTTTGTGGTATTTTAATTGTATCTTTAAGTAGTGATGCCAATTGGGTAGACTAAGTAGTTTTAGATCGGTCTTTGTATTCAATAGAACAGAAGAGCATTGTGTATTAAACAAGAATCAGATACACTAAATGGTCCTACAATCTTAAGTAGACTGCGGGTTATCGTATATTTAGGTTAGATTCTCAGGTTCAAATGTTTTTTTTTTACAATAACTTATAGACAAAGATACTTTACGTTATGCATTAAAGGTTTAGCAAGTTTACTGTCCGTTGCACTCAGAATAACGTTTAAAATTGTTTTTTTTTTTTGGTGGCTTTTTTTGCAAGGCGTATTTCGCCAATATCGACGTAGTGACATTACACTCGTGAGGAGATTGTTTGGTTTAATGTAATTTTGATTTTGGGGGAGGAGCAGCCAGGAAACCTAAAACAAATAACACATGTTATGGACAGTACAGATAGCACAGGACGTTTGACAAGTTTTTTTTTCTTTTTTTCCATTCTGAGGGTAAGGGTAAGCATGCTGACTAAGTTGAAGGAATCAGAGGAGGGAAGTTTAAATAAATAATAACTGAGCATGCTTCATATTGTTCATATTTTGATATTGAGAGAAGTTATATATAATTTGATCAGAATCAGAAGTTTTAGAACGGTAAAACTGCATTTGTTTAGTTAGTTGATTTTTGACGTAAGACGTCAGATAGTCAATCAGAACTGCCTACCAGTATTAAATTTCACATTTTAAAATAGATACCACAATGTTATAAATTTGAATAAAAACAAAAACCGGCCAGTGTTTCCAAGCAAAGTTTAAACCTTAACCAAATAAAACAAACGCAACCGCTTTACATAAACGAAGCTAAGTTTGAATTTCGAAGCAGCGTAATCGAGATCACGACTATCCTTTGTGCGGATCGATACGATCCATCGATCTGCGACGTGCGTGCGCGCATGCATTATGTACTCGCATTCCGGGCCCGTTGGTACTGTTGATAGAATTGTTTTAACTGACGATATTTTTCGAATTTTCCGCTAAACTTTAGCTTTTTTACTTTCTATGCCTGCGAATGTGTCGATGTCATTAAGTAGATAGCTATTTATGATTACTTGATATATTGCTACGCCCAAAGTTTTGAAGTTATTTTCCTCGGATACACGTATGTCCTATCTTTTTCTAGAACGCCACTAGTTCCAAATGGTTGTCCGCTAGAGCTACCCTTGATTTGCATTGATACATACACACATACACGTACACAAATTACGTCTTCGTCCTTTACGGGGTAGACAGAACCCAAGGTAGCAAGACCCACAGGCCACGTTTAGCAAGACTGTGGGCGTATAGGTAGATGCAAAAAAAAAATGGAACCAAAATAGTGTCACAAAATAGTGGCATAGAGACAGATTATACTCTGAAATAGCACAGGTTGTTTTTTAACCCGGGAAATCTCCGCAGGAGAGAACTCTTCAACGGTTCGTCCGATTAACTTGAAATTTGGTACACATATATGTAGCATGGCAATGCAAGTACAGTCAACAAAAAGTACAGTCAGCAAAAGAGCTTGTCTAAAATGAAATTTTTAGGTTAGGTTATTTCATTACCATAGACTTTTTAGGACTCTAAAATGACGATAAGGCTTGAATTATGTCAAATTAAAGGTTAACATTAACCCTTGCGCTTAAGTTTAGTAACGTTTTGAGTTCCCATTTTTGAAAAACCGTAGCGTAAGTACTAAACTTATAGCTGTTTCTACAAGCACGTGGTTTAAACTTAACCGTCCGTCAACTATCAGTTACGGTCAAGTCCACCGGGCCCGGGCTATGCGCGGAAACCCGATAGGCATCCAGCAATGGGATCGTTAGTTAGGACAACGTGAAAGCTATTGCAAGCATTTTGCTGGAAATTAACAATTATGGCTACACTCGATCCTAGTGTAAGAGATAGACCTGTAAGGGTGTATGGAGATATCATGGCTGATTTATGGTGAGATTGTTGTCGGTAGCTCGTTGATTTGGGAATGGCAACGTTGGGTAACGTCGAGTTTGTGCCAACATTTGTGCCAACGTTTGACTTGTTTACATATACCTATTAATCACGTCTTACAGGGTAGACATAGCAGGGTAACAAGAGCTATAGTGTGTTTGCATGTACCCGACTTATAAAAAATCTTTAGAATATAAATATTAGGGAATTCACACAAATTAACCTAGTCCCAAAGTAAGCGCTAGTAAGGCTTGTGTTATGGGTACTAGACAACGATATACATACTTAAATAGATAGAAACATCCATGACTCAGGAACAATTCGTGCTCATCACACAAATATATGTCCTTGCCAGGATTCGAACCCGAGACGCTTGCTTCGCAGGCAGAGTCACCACCCACAAGCCAACCACGTCGTCAAAAACAATAATGGCATGTAATAATGACGTATATTTGGATTGTACATGGTTGAAACCTTGGGTACTGCGTTTTAGCAACATACTCAAGCACAACCTGGAATGTAATATCTTCGGATCTGATGCCATTTCAATATTGGCATTTAGAATTACGCCACATCTCGTGTGTGATACCCATGCAATCGGCCATTGTCACGTAACCCAGCATAGCACGATGCCTTCAAGATACTATCTGTCTGTCATCATTGAAATATAGATTTTCGAGAACTCAGATGATTCAAGTTCGAAACGAGACGAATTTTAAGGTATGCTGTAACGAAGACCAAGTATTTTAGAAATTCTGAAACAAACTGTACAAAATTCGTTAATCGCTATCCCGCGGAAACTACGAAATTTTCCGGGATAAAAAGTAGCCTATGTGTTATTCTGGACAATAATCTATCTCTGTATCAACTATGATCCAGATCTGTCCAGCCGTTCTGGCGTGAAAGAGTAACAAACATCCATATCCATACATCCTCACGAACTTTCGCATCACTACATAGTATAAAACAAAGTCGCATTCCGGTGCCTGTGTGTCCATTTGTATGCTTAGATCTGTAAAACTACGCAACGGATTTTGATGCGGTTTTTTTAATAGATAGAGTGATTCAAGAGGAAGGTTTATACGTATAACTCTACGCAGTCGAAGTCGCAGGCAGAAGCTAGTTTATAATATTAGTAAGACTTCTTACCACGCTCTGTAAATCTGTGGAATCAGCTAGCGGCACCATTTTTCAGGACCCAGGACCGCCAACTAAGGGTCTTCAAAAAATGAGCCTATCCTTTTTTTAAGCACACTCTTAACGCCCTTAGTTATGAGTGTCGATGGGCGGCGGTGATTGCTTTCCGTCAAGTGACCCGCATGGTCGTTTTCCTCCTATCGTATAAAAAAAATGTTGCCCGCGACTTCGTCTGCAAATAATTATCGCTATCCCACGGAAACTAGGAAATTTTTCCGGGATAAAAAGTAGCCTAAGTGTTACATGTTAGTCTAGACTATAATCTACCTCTGTGCCAAATATAATCCAGATCTATCCACCCATTCAGGCGTGATATTAGTAGGATATTTCAGCGGGTTAGTGTGAAGCCAAAAGATCCACAGAAGAAAATTTCTAAATGTCAGTGAAAATTAGAACACAGAAAAATCCGAAAAGTAAGGCTATGGCCGGGAATCGAACCCGGATCCTCGTCATTCCGTGACGCGTGCTATACCCTTACACCACAGCAGGTGGGTAGTCTTCGAATTTTTCTACCTGTTACTAGAATTTTTGTCGCAGCGCATCTGTTTGAATGATGTGTCTGTACGATACAATTACAAACTCTCGTGGAACATCTACTGCTCACCAGGGACGAGAGAAGGCGTTGTTTTTCAAATGATAGGTACCTAGGTACTATCAAATGAATCAAGAATTTTAATTTGTTGACTTTTATGTTTACTTTTACGGTTTTACCGTTACAAATTAAATTTCTAAATGTCAGTAAAAATTAGAACTAAATCCACAGAAGAGACGGGCGGACGCGTTTCGGGCTAACTTACTAAGGCACCCTCAACGCCTCTTCGCCCCGTCTCTTCTATGTGAAGCCGGAGTCGGATGACGTGAATCTCTTGAGACTCATTATACCTAACAGCTATTAGGCGCTCACAGTCACAGTTCAAACAAGCGGTCATTACCGAGTCGAGTCGATACCGGAAGAACCCGGTTCGCACACGGCTCGGAATCACCGGTAACAACCTTCGACATCACACGACTAGTGGTGGGACTAAGTTATCGATGGTTTGGTTTGATAGTCTAGCGACGGTCTAATAAAACAGGAAGAAGGGGGAAAATGAGATGGCATCTCCAGTGAAATTATGGGTAGGTATTATGTTACTGGTTTCTTCGGGCACATGAAGTTTGAAATGCATAATGGGTCAAAATATATAACGCAGTTTTCGGTGAAATTATGAACTTTTTCGAGCGCGTCATCTACAGATTGGGTTAGGTGTATTTTGTAACAATCCTGAGAAAAAAAATAGGTATTCAATGTATTTAGTGTATATTTGTGTGTGTTTATGTATTTTGAAACTTTATGTATTCTTCTTAACACATCCAATAGTTGCCACTTTCACTCATTAACTTTAATAGAGTCAATATAAAAAATAACTTTTAATTAAGCCTAAAATCATAAAGCAGAACACCTTCGCTTAAAAACAAGACAAACTTAACTTATTTATTTTGCAGAAACCTCAACAGGACAGCAAAAGGCTAACCATAAACTTAAGACATAAGCAGTCACTTCATTAGCTCAACATAAATCGCAGTCGGACGCAGCAAACGTTCCAGACGTTATAAAAAACGTTAAAAAACGTTAACCAATTAACCGTTACGTTAAATCTCATCTCGGAAGCCGGGTAATTATCCTGGCCGCACTCCAGTGTCAGGGCTCTCATTACAGAGGGTAAATGACTGGATTTAAAAAATAAATAAAATATTTTAATTACATGCGTTTGACGACCAAGTTTAGTGGTTGGTGACTGGCTTGAGCTACGTGGCTTGAGGTTCTGAGTTCGAAGCCATATTGTCTAGCTTTTTTGACCGGATTGACTACTACAGTACGAGTAAAAATATTTTCGCACTTCCTTGCATTTTATGACGTTGTGTTCTCCACCATTTTTTTTCGTATTGGTATAACGTAACGGTTAAAAAAATACACATGCTTTCAAAATTTCATTCGCGTAACCCCTGATTTTCTAAGCAACGAGACACTGTAAGCGTCTCGATTTCGACAATTTCTGTATGGAACTATGAAAATCTTTAAAAAATGAAACTAACGAAGCCACGTCAAGTTCCCTTAACCCTGGCCGCACTCCAGAGTGTCGCAGGACGCGCTCTCATTTCAATTAGGCGTCTTAAATATTCAATGTTCTTAAAATAGGCTGGCAGTCTTGAGATAGTTCGGAAATTTCATTACTCGAGTTAATTGTTGAGACGTGTGCCTTATTTTAAAAACAGATTTAAAAGCAAGTGGCTGGGAAATTATTTTTAAGACGTCTCTGATTTTGACAGTTCGAATTAATATTTTCGATTAACGCCGAGGCAATTTTTGTGTCACACGAGTGCTTCGCTGTCTCTTTCTGCAAGCGTCCTTTACCGTTTGAGGGAAAAGAATGGCGAATGTGATTCGGAGTACGTTAGACAATAAAGTCATAGGTCAGTGTACGAAGTGTACGCAATACGGATTGCCGAGGACTTGTCTTCGATCGCTACTTTATTTTTTGTTGTTTTCGGTGTGTTTTGGTCTTGGTAGAAAATTTAACTGACAACCGTTGGAGCAAACGTATCCTAGAGTGGAGACCACGTTTGGGTAAGCGTAGTGTAGGACACCCTGCGACTCGATGGACGGATGACCTTAGGAGGACAGCTGGCAGTGGCTGGATGAGGGAAGCCCAGGATCGCGAAAGTTGGCGCAATATGAAGGAGCCCTACGCCCAGCAGTGGACGGACAATGGCTGTAGATAGATAGATAGAGAGAAAATTTAATGGACAATATTATTAGATACTAAAGAGAGAAATCGAACATCTTCTCTATAAAAGCAAGTGTAATTTTTTCTTTTAACACATTTCAACGTAATCTTGATTTGTGTAAGAGTATTATTTAAGGGTACTTCTTGAACTGTCAGATTTAATTTTGACAGCAATTTTCAGAACATTCTTTTTTGCTGATGAATTTCAAGTTAATCTGACCGTTAAAAGTAGTAAGATACAGTTACAGGGGACTTAATTTTAAATCCCATTTCTATTTTTTTATGCCGACGTATATATATAGTCGTTCCCTGACATAAGTATCCACTTTTCTATTCAGTAAGTATGGATGGTGTAAAAGCTTTTTGTAACCAAAAGACAACAGATTTTTTTCGCTAAAAATTTAATGTGTTCTTTTTGACTTTACAAAAAATATTGACTCTATAATACTCATTTTAAGGAACCGACTGTACCGATGTCGTTCTACTCACGCAAATCGATAACTTTGGGAATGCGGTGCGTCACATCCCTACGGACTGATGATCATTGCGAGCATGCGCTCTATAAATAATATGTTGTAAAACGATTTTCGATAGATTAATCTGAATCGTGCGCCGCTCGTGCGCCCGCGCCGGGAGGATCTATTGTAGATCAATGGCGGGGTTGAGAAGGGATAGATACGGCAGGAAGAAATGAAAAGTAAAAAAACTACATACTTCAAATGTCCAATAAGAATTGATTAAAATTAAAACGTTGGAGAGAATGGGTTGTTGATAAATGGTAGAGTTGAGAAGAAATACATGGCATATATAAAAAATCGAAGGACGGTACTTTCCGGTGAGTTTAAAACAATCGTTAATACAATCAATTAACGTGATCCCTTTTTCCTCGCGTGGTCTGCGCGGGCGCAATGGGCAGCTCGAAGAATGTTAGTTGCTAATGTGAACACAACGCACTTACCGAAGTGGGATCATCCTCGACTTATAATTGTGAGTTAAACCGCCGTGTGTTGGTTAGTGACTCTGACTATGAAGTTAGAGGCCCCGAGTTCAAATCCCGGTAGGCGTTTTGTTTCTACTAGAGTCATGGATATGTTGTATGCATTTAATTATGTACTAGCTGCTGCCCGCAACTTCGTCTGCATAGAATTCATTTATCGCTATCCCGCGATAAAAAGTAGCCTATTTATTGTTCCAGACTATAATCTACCTATGTTCGATCCAGATCTGTCCAGCCGTTCTGGCGTGAAAGAGTAACAAACATCCATCCATTCACCCATTCCTACTTACAAACTTTCGCGTTTATAATATTAGTAGGATAAAAGTAAGTTTATCTGTTCCCATAGTACAAGCTTTACTTAGTTTGGGACTAGGTCAGTTAGTGTAAATTTGCCCAATTTTTTTAACATTTTAGGTATTTTAAATAAGTGTCACGTCTACAACATTGGTGTGTCAATGCGCAGTGCGCACGCGTGCCGTGCGAGCACTAAATGAGCGCGGCTTGTGGGAATGCTCGGCTGTTTGCTCGATATGTCCGCCGCCGGGGAGGGACAGTCGGCTCCGATACATTACAAGTACAGTCCAATACATTTTTAAGCCCCTGACGCAAAAAGAGGAATGTTAGAAGTTTGACGTCAATGTCTTTCTCTCTCTCTCTCTCTCTCTCTCTCTGTGTGTGTGTGTTTGTTGGCGTGTATGTATGTG
Organism: Pandemis cinnamomeana; assembly: GCA_932294345.1. Classification (NCBI taxonomy): domain Eukaryota; kingdom Metazoa; phylum Arthropoda; class Insecta; order Lepidoptera; family Tortricidae; genus Pandemis; species Pandemis cinnamomeana. Next base: position 4,176,896 of record OW028715.1, on the reverse strand, counting down.
TCTCTCTCTCTCTCTCTGTGTATATCATCATCATCATCATCATCATCATAATTATGCTTAGATCTTTAAAATTACGCAAAGGATTTTGATACGGTTTTTTTAATAGATTCAAGAGGAGTTTATATGTATAATTCTACGCAGACGAGGTCACGGGCACAAGCTTGTTCTGTATACAAATCGAAAACAGGGGTAACAGTGACTTTTATTATCAACCAAATACTCGAAACTCCCTAAACTTACTAATAAGTACTCTCAACTTAACCCCCCAACCAGCCCATTATAACCTCTTCACATAACGCCAAACGACCAATTTTAATATCAAAAATCCTCCAACAGACTACTTCTTAACTGGAAACTTTAAGCCCTATAAAACTTTTCAAGCGAGCTTTTGCTCCACATAAGTTTAACGCTCACTCTTATAGCACAGCTTTGCCAACTTAAACGTGCAGTTGCGAACGCAGTTTCATTATGACCGTGTCGTGTTTGCGACCGCATTTTTAAGTTGGTTATGGCTCAAGCAGGCGTAAAATGTTAGGACTGTTGTATGGCAAATAACCATAAACAGTTGGCGGTGTGAATTCAGCTTTATTTCCCTTTGAGTATTGTATGGGCTCGTTTTAAGGATAGTTCACATTCGGTTACTGTAATGGGAATAAGTTACATGATTTTTGGAATTGCGTTGTATGGGGATATTGTCGGGTAGAGCAATCAACATTTAACGTTTTATTATTATGCTCTTGTGGATTTATTTGAATAGACTATAATGTTATTTTTCCTGTTTTATCACTACATAGTATAAAAAAGTCACTTTCCGCTGTCTGTCTGTCCCTATCTATGCTTAGGTTCCTATATCTTTAAAACTACGCAACGGATTTTGATCCAGCTTTTTTTAATAGATAGAGTGATTCAAAAGACAGGTTTATATGTATAATTCTACGCAGTAAATAAGTAGGTATCTACATTATAATTAATCCCAGTGTTACAAGTAAGGAAAGTACTTAATGTAATGATGATAAACACACAAACAAACAAACAACCTATCACCCTAAACTCGTATACCTTCTCCGTTCCGTCGTAGGTAAAAATGGTATGTGATGTTGTGATAGGTAGAAAAACTTATTTAGTATACTAAAGTACACAATAAAAAGTAACTTTAGTTGAGACAACGTTAGACCTTAAAGCTCTTCACGATCAAATAAACAACAAACAAACACAAAACCCACACAACTGGGCCCATAACCTGTCGCAAACAAACGCTACGTTACAACATTAATTTACAACTTGTCGCAAGCCTCATATCAGGTCGCTATTCTAAAACATTCTAATATGAGAATTAAACATGTACCTGGATCTTGATAGTTAACGTGTACGTTTCTCGTCGCCATTTGCAATCGTCGTCCGCGATCGCGGACTTGTAACAATGAGATCTTGTCACACACGTGCTGAGGGGGCTATTCTAATCGACTCGATAAATTTAAACCGCCTCGTAACGTTGTAAATGCAATTGGTATTAAGAACTTGTGTTGCGCCATAAATCAGATTTGATGGTATTTTGCACGGCTATTTTATAAATGTGACGATAAGTAGGTACTTAACGTTGTGTTAGGCGCGAGGTTCGTGAAAACAACAAAATTTCAAAGATCATCATCATCCCTTCGTCAATTTTTTTTTATACGACATAAATGCAAACAAGCATGTCGGTCACCTGATGGTAAGCGCGCATCACTACCCATTCACACCCGCTACACTAGAGAATTGCAGAGGCGTTACCAGCTTAAAGGGCTAGGATAGAATACCTCTTGTGCCAGTAATTCACCGGCTGTCTTACTCTCCACGCCGGAACTCAGCAGTGCAAGCACCAAGACGTTGGTAGTGATTCGGACGAACCCTGCATGAGTTCCTACCCGCAAATTTGTCACTGCTTTTCCACAAGTATCGCACGTTTGCATAATAGCGTTTGTAAGTTCCACATTGTCCTGCCCTCGAATGCATTTACTCGGCCATTATCACTAATTGCCATCTCTGTCATTTTCCGGTTACGCATTGCCATTATGGCAATTTCGCTATCAATACTGTCTATCTGTGCCGAATGCCTAGGCATTGCTTGTTATAATCGCCACATCACTAGCTGCAAAAATTTGGTATAAAACAATTTCAAAACTTAAAAGTGACTGTCAACATGTAATTGCCGTGAGACTCAGTCATAGTTACACAAACTGATAGATTTAGAACACATAGAAAAATCCGAAAAGTAAAGCTATGGCCGGGAATCGGACCCGGATCCTCGTCATTCCGTGACGCGTGCTATACCCCTACACCACCCACAGCAGGTGGGTAAGCCTTTGAATTTTTCTATCTGTTACTAGCTGTCACGTGACCTTGATACTATGCGATTTTTTTGACGCTGAGCGTCATCTGTTTGAATGATGTGTCTGTACGACACAATTACAAACTCCCCAGGGACGAGAAAAGGCGCGGTTTTTCAAATGATAGGTACCTACTATCAAATTAATCAATAATTTTTACTACTTGATTTTCTTATGTTTATTTTTACGGTTTTACCGATAGAAACTAAATTTGTAAACGATACTGAAAATAATAATAACACCGATAAAGCCTGATGCATTAGACCTAGATCTTGACCTTATGCTTATGGCCACGCCGTGATATCAATTTCATATGCCAATAAATAATTCCACCGAAGTGAAACCCTTTGTGCGGGAACTAGACACAACTTTTATAGACCGACTGCTTAAAGCTTAGGACGTCAAAGGGGACCGAGAGCGGTGCGGGCGGGTAGTGCGCCTGCCGCCCGCACCTCTCTCGGTCCCCTTTGTCACCTACTCCGCGCCCCTGCACCGCGCGGGCGAGGACTCATTTAAGCGGTCGCTCTATAGGTCAACTGTAGTAGACTACGTTGAAAAATCGTCAAAAAGGCTTAACTAAATAGTCTAAATAATAACTCGGGGTGTGAGTCGGGTTACCTCCGCCTGTGGTCAAGAGCTGCGGTTCGATTTTCCTTCTGTCCGGGAAGAGCAGTGCTTGATCCGGTTCACCCTGGGCATCGCTTAATGATTTCCTGGCAGATTCTGAGGGATATCAGATATCATTATCCGTTGGCTAAGAGCCCCACAGGGGGGGAGGGAGTCACATTGGCATTGGCGAAATCATTGCATCAATGCGTAACACAATCACACAAGTACAGGTTATTAAAAAAACACATCGTGCATGTCTTCTATTCTGGTCCGGGAGCAAGGAAAAGCATAGAATGTACCAGATGCTTCTCTTCCCGTGCAGACGGTAAAAGTCCATCGAGGGATTGGACGAAAATCCCAGTAAACCTGTTGTAGACGATGTGGCTAGCAACCCATCACTTTTATGATTTTCCTTCACCTATACGCCCCCAATCATACGAAACGTGACCTTTAGGTCTTGTTAGCTTTGTCTACCCCGTACCTAGGTATATAAATTATGCATGTCTCTAACATTTTCAAGTTTAAAGCACTCTAATGTGAAACGGCGTAAAGCTATAGGAAGCTTCTGTAGACATAAGACCTTTTAACGCTCGCTTGTGGCGTAGGCGTACAAGCTAGGGCATATAATTTAATTGCTATTGCATATGATACTAATATCATTATTGTTTATGATTACGAGAAACGGCCCCGGGCCTATTGTGCCGGGATATTGCATAGGAATAGGTTGGCAGTAAATTAGTGTTCCGGTTTTACGGCCGAAACCTAAATGCTTATTTGTTGTTATAATATGACTATATTTCTTTGGCGACATTTAACAGCAAGAATTACTTAGGCCACATGCTTCTTAAATTTATGGAATTACCAGCCAAGAGTGAGACGGGAGATGCAGGGTCTATACAGATGAAAAACTTAAGCGAATTACCTGTTCTATGTAGTGTAGATACAGAACTGATATGGGACTTAAGTCATTTTTCTAATTTGGAACATCAATTTGTCTATACGCACACATAGGTACAACAGGTCATTTCCTTAAGTTTCTTACCTATTGTTTTATATGTGACTAGCTGGACCGTCAAACTTTGTTTCGCCTTTGAATCAGACTCTGTCATGCCGCCTGAGAGCGTTGTGTACGAAATTTTCGTTTTATTTTATCAATATTTCTCATTTCTTAGTAATTTTGCTATTCGAAGTGGAGAAAAATCCAAAAAAAATCAATGATCATGAAAATCGGTGTGGTATTTGAGTTATTCGTGGTGTACCCTTTTGTTTTACACCCCAAAAAGAATCTTGTATTACAAATACTTTTTAATCCGCAGATTTTCACTGAGTACCTACACAATCTTATTGTCTCAAAATACCAAGACTCTTAAATCACAAAATAATGATAATGTAGTACTTAGAGAAGTCAATTATAATTCTGACCATCCATTATACCAGCAACTACCTACACTACATTTGACTGGCGTTCCTGGTTATGGCAGTCAGGCTATTATAGTTTACAGCCTGTTGCCCGCAACTTCGTCTGCATTGAATCATTTTATTGCTATCCCGCAGAAATTACACAATTTTCCAGGATAAGAAGCAGCCTATGTGTTATTCCAGACTATAATCTATGTTCCAAATGTCATCTAGATCTGGCCATCCATTCTGGCGTGAAAGAGTAACAAACATCCATCCATCCATACTTACAAATAATATTAGTAGGATTCGGTAGCCATCCTTAATCCGTTCTTGGGACGGCGTAATGCGACATGCATTAGTCTAACGCCAGTAATTGTTGCCTGCAACTACAGCGCGACTTGACTGATTCATATTGCACTAGCTTTTGCCCGCGGCTTCGCACGCGTGAACCATGAGTATTTCAAAGAAGCTAGCAATCAAGCAAGCGAACAACCAAACCTGCAAGCTTTCAAGCATGCATGCAAGCATGTAAGTATGCAAGCAGGCATGCAAGCAGGCATGCAAGCATGCAAGCAAGCGTGCAAGCAAGCATGCATGCAAGTAAGCACGCAAGCATGCATGCATTCAAGCAAGCATGCAAGCATGCATGAAAGCAAGTATGCAATCAAGCATGCAAAGCAAGCACTCAAGCAAGCATGCAAGCAAGCCCCCGCATTGCCCCGCTACCTTGATTTTTCTGAAACTGTAAATATTGCAGGATTTTTATAAAACAAACCTAACCTAACCTATAGGGCTGTCCTAAAATATACCCTAAATAGCTTTTTCCCGCGACTTCGTACGCGCTATGATGTAAAACGAAAAAATACCTTTTTTCCCGTTCCCGTGGAAATTTTGGGGAGTGCTTTCGGAGTACACTTAAAGCCTTTAAAGAAACACACGTTATAAATGTTAAGTCTCTTTCTTCCGCTGTTTCGTCTGGAAACGTAAAATCCCGTTTTTTCTCGTCCCTGTGGGCGTTTCGGAAAATCCTTTCTTAGTGTTCCCCTACACTCCCGAATATACCTACGTGACAAATTTCAACTTTTCCCCCGCGTCCCGTTTTTCCCGTTCCCGTAAGAATTTCGCCAAATAGACCAATTCCCGAAATTCTTACGGGAACTCCTACACTCCCCAAGGAACCCACTTGCAAAATTTCAGCTTTCTACGACCAGTAAAACGAAAAATCCTGTTATTTTCCCGTTTCCGTGGGAATTTTGGAAAGTACTCTCTTAATGCCCCTCTACACTCCCGAAGCAACCTACATGCCGAATTTCAGCTTTCTGCAACCAGTAAAACGAAAAGTCCCGGTGTTTCCGTTCCCGTGGGAATTTCGGGAAATCCTTTTGTAGTGCTCCCCTACACTCCCCAAGAGAACTTGAAGGCCAAATTTCAGTTTTATACGACCAGTAAAACGAAAAATCGATCCCGTAGAACTGAATATATAAATCCCGTTTTATTCCTTATCCCGTGGAAATTTCCAAAAATTCTGAAATTAATTTCTTAGTTTTGTAATCACCTACTTATGTATCAAATTTGAAGAGTCTAGTTATTATAGTTACTGAGATAGCGTCACTCGGAATCGAATATATCATCATCATCATCATCATCATCATCATCTCAGCCATTACAAAGAATCGAATATATAATTCCCGTTTTTTCCTTATCCCGTGGGAGTTTCCAAAAATCCTTCCTTAGTGGATGCCTACATTGTATAAGGTATCTATGTGCAAAATTTCAAGTCTCTAAGTCCAGTGGTTTGGGCTGTGCGTTGATATATAGTTAAGTCAGTCAGTCAGTCAGTCAGGACTTTGAATTTTATATGTATAGATAACATCGCCCGTGGTACGCCATTAATTTCTATGAGGGGCATTACCATTTGGTTCCGCTGATTTAAAACTATGCGAATATATTGATAGTTTCATTTAATTTTCACGGGAATTAATTAAAACGATTTGATCTGACTTACTGGTAGTTATAAAGAAAAAAGATCGAATGCAATCAGGTAGGTTAGGTAGTCATATTTAAGGTGTTTTGATAGCATACACCGTTTGTATAGACTTTGGTCGTCGAGAGGAAACAATTTACTATTGCAATTCTTAAGCTGTTACCGCCTGTCTCTATAAACTCCTTGATATCAAGATCATCTTTGCAGACTCAATAAAATCCACGCAAAAAGGAAAATAATCACTCGACGCGCCATCAGCGTCCCAACAAATTACGTCACTCGGAAAAAGATAAATAAAACACCCCCTTTCCCGAATAAATGGCAATAAATCGACATGCCCTTATGTCAACATCGTATTAGTGGATATGTCCAACCAGTCCACAACAGAACCCCTACACCCCTTTCGGTCCTTACAAAGTGCGAACCTTAAGGGGGAACTGGGTTAAACTGGAGAGTTCACGCAATACTGGTCGTATTAAACCCTCAGATTTGTCGCGACTAAATCACGCGAAAAATCCACCGATAAACGTCTATATCCGCTTTTCCCACGCATTTTCCCTCTCATGTGCTCACTTAATATGATGGTGTTTGCCCTTTTCCCCCTTGTCGGGAAGCCAAATCCTTGAACTCGACGGAACAATCTAAAACCAACCTTCTACCACTCAACCATAGATAAAAATTTGAACAGCTATTGTAGAAAGAAAAATGCGTGTGCTTTTTCCGAGAATTTTCCATACATTTCACAACAGCTTCCCAAATTCCGCCTAAACGTGGTAACCTTAGAGTTTGAATTGATTTTTTGTGTGTGTTTGTAGTTTATACAGTCCAAAAGCGGTTAGGGGAGGTTGGTGACATTGTTACACTGTATTGCACATTATTGGGTGATTGAATGTAGTACTTTACTGAAGCGACAAGTTTGATAAGGCGCCCTCATGTCACGTATAATGGCGAGGGCGTTGGAAGTATGCCATGAACAATTTTTATACGATAAGTGACTCCTAAATGTGGAAGCGTAGTAAATATTAAGTAAATTGGTTAGATTCAGCGTTCTATGATAACATAGACATGTGATTAAATAGACTATTTAAACTGAATCTAAAGAAGTGAGTGCATGTTTTAAAACTGCATCTAAACGTAACTATGTTAACGATCTAGAGTAAGATTACCTGGATGGATGGAATCTCATGTCTATGTTTTTACCGAACAAATGAATGTGAATATCTGAAAAGTGCCCGAAATGGTAGATTTTACTATAGTAATAAAACACAATCTTTGCCGTTCAAGTTTGTTTTATGTCATTGTACAATAATCGACACAATTCCAGAATAAAAATGTGGTTTCTCTTTGTTAACCTTCCGTAATATAATGGCCCTTTTACTTTCTTTATTGATATGTTAAACACAAAACATAATTGTTTGTATGAAAACAATCATGTTAGTGCTTTCAAAAGGCGAATTGATTTGCATGTACCGTTTATTGGTACAAGATAGTTACAATTTAATTTAAAGTACAAGTTGGACAGCGCCTGCGTCGACGGAACAAATTAACACATTCCTGCATGCTGTGTGTCTGTCTGTATACGGTCAGTAGAAAGAGAACGGAAATTAATAAAGCCTTACCTTACCTTATTACCTACCTATTATATGATCACGCGTGAAAGGTAGCTATGACTGTGCACCACATATGTGTCTTCATTCAAAAACCCTCCCCCCTATTGTTCCATCTTGACCTATCACCAATCAAGACGTGAACTAATGAACACACTACATTAACAATATGCTTAATCAAGTACACAGTAAAATTTATCATCACTTTTTATTTGACAAAATAAGCAGTACCTAGTTAAATTGAACCTCAAAATTGTTGATGGGTGTCCGTTTAATATAAAACGGAACTTTTTAAAAAAATGTAATCGGTACACTATGATGCCACAATCGCAACATCATACTGGCCACAAACAAAAAAAACTTCAAATTTAGAACGGAAGGCGCTCGCATGCGCGCATGATTTTATTACGACAAGAGAATAGAAATTTTGAATTATAGCATTACAAACTTACTGAAACTGCTCAGTGGCGCTGTTAGCTTTGGGTTGGGATCAAATTTGTGTGCGTCGATCGTAATTCCATATTTGACCAACAGCAAATTTAACTTTGTAGTGGCTCAGCAATGGCGGGCGTTTTTGTTGGTCACGTATACAGATTATAATGTGACCTTTGGGAGCGTACGTAGATTGGGTTAATACATTTTTTTATTCGATGGCTTGATTTGACCCGATCAGTTTAAGGTGTGTGCAGATTGGTAGTTTTAATTAAGTAGAGCACACTGAATATTCTTCTTTATTTTACAGGATGAAAGCATAAAACACAGACATGAAAAAGATCATCAGTGTAATTTAATGAGTGTGTCTTCGCAAAAGTGAAACAAAGCTAAGAGCTCACAATGTACGCAAAGTGCAATGCCTGAGGGGTAACATGAAATACCTTATGAGTCATTGTACAGGCTTTTTATTCTAGTCGCCTAAACATAGCACTGCAAGCATTGCTTCGTGGCGGCAAAATTAGCAAAGTAAGATGATAGCAATCCGTATAAATCAAGATCAACAAGATCGTACTATCCACAAATACATACATACATACACACCGTCACGCCTCTGTCCCACAGGGGTAGGCAGAGACTACTTTGTCCGACTTGGTACGATCCTGACTTGCTTCTTTCGCTTCATCTACATTCATCAATCTCTTCATACATGCTCGTCGGTTTCGTGTACTCCTGATCTGACCTTTTTCCAAAACGTCTTCTATTTGGCCTTGCAACGTCCGTCTAAGACTTCCCTTCTCAACTCAACCATTCACACTCCCCATATAGATCTCTTTGGTTAGTCTACTTTCATCGATCCGCTCTACGTGACCAAACCAACTAAGCATACTTTTACTATCCTAGTCACTATATCCTCTTTCACACCCACACGTTCCCTTATCACACTATTCCTTATCCACAAAGGTAAGTAAATGCAAGCAAAGTTGATATCAATACAGACAGGTCTTGACGAAATTAGATACAAATTAAAGGCATCTCCAGTAAATATACACTTAAGCCAAGCACATGTGAATTAACTAGTTCACGCGCATACCAACTACACACAACACACCACAATGTAAGTGTAAGCCCTGCTTAAAGCCTTACACAACATCAGAACAGTTGCGGTATCAAAACCACTGTCACAAGCCTTCGGCAAATCTAAACCGAAGCAGGTGTGGCCGCGGCCTAAGATCGCCGATATGCTAAACCGTTGGCATTTGTACCACGCATCGGCTCTTTGTTCTTTAATGGAATCTGTGATACATTTACTGTGCAATCTTCTGTATTAGAGTTACCGTAATGCAGGGAGTTTAACTGCTGTGTATTGTGCTATTTTGATGGTGGGTTACTACTCAACTATGTCAATCTACAGCACCGAATACAACTTTGTCCCTTTCGGTGTTGAGACCCTTGGTCTGTGGGGTCCTAGCGCTATTAGCCTCTTCAAAGATATTTCGAAGAGGCTAATAGACGCTACAGGTGGCCGCAGAGCTGGCAGCTTCCTTGGACAGCGTATTAGTATCGCTGTCCAAAGGGCGAATGCTGCCAGCGTCTGTGGAACTATGCCACGGGGGCCCCTTCTTTTTTAATTATTTTATTTTAAGATTAGTTTTAGTTTAGTTTTTAATTTAATAGTTTAATTTGTATTAATTCCATTTATGTAATTTTTATTGAAAAACCATATGAATATAAATAAATTACTTTTATCTACCAGAATGTACCAGTTGTTTCTCTTCCTCTCGGGGAAATATGGATAAAGCAAAAGAGGTATGTCAGGATCGCAGCAAGTTAAACAAAGTAGTCTCTGCCTACCTTTGCGGGAAAGAGGCGTGACGGTATGTATGTATGTACCCTAGGCTCTGTCTACTTCGTAAGGGATAAAGAAGTGGTTTATAAAACTATGTACATCCACCGACTATAACTATCTGAACCCGTTATACAAGCAAACTCTAAGCATAACAAACCGTACCAAATACCTCAGATTGCACTATTAACCCTATCGTATCTTTCTAATTAGCAGATACCAATTTGCACCGATTGTTGGCTGCGCCCGCGCCGCAAACACACATACGAAATGTCAACCAGGCTGTTAGCACTTTTGCTGGCTAATTAGTAGTGTTGCTACATCGATTGTTGCGCTATCGATTGTAGACGGCTATACAATCGATTTAGATAGTTTTATTGTTTGCTTAGTTGTTTAGATTAGGTTTTTTATGTACGCCTTCAAGGAAATCAACAGTTTGAATAAATAAATGCGACCGGACCGGATAGCTTAGTGGTTAGTGACCCTGACTATGAAGCTAGAGGTCCTGGGTTCTAAATCCGGTAGGGGCAGACAGTTGTATGATGAATACGAATGTTTGTGCCCGGTCATGGATGCTGTATGTATTTATCTACATTATATAAGTATGTTTATCCGTTGCCCGGTACCCATAGTACAAGCTTTGCTTAGTTTGGGGCTGGTTCAGTTGGTGTAATTTGTCCCAAGATATTTATTTATTTATTTAAATGTTTTTAAATATCTTATACCTTAAGAATCATGTTATGCGGCTGTGATGCGGCTAGCAACCCATCACTATTTTGATTCCCCTTTCCTATACGACAACAAGCACGCTGAACGTGGCCATTAGGTCTTGTTACCTCGAGCTCTGTCTACCCCGTAAGGGATAAAGACGTGCTTTATGTATGTATGTAAAATAAATACAAACTGTACAGTAACCGGCCTAAAGTTTGCACATCGGTCTTCTCGGCTAACTTCGACTTCGTAGAGTTGTCTCGCTCTAACTTACGTCTCTTTCCAAAGACAGAAGCGCAATTTTAATGACCGGTACATAATCCTCTATAAAGTTTACATACCTATATGAAAATGTTTAGTCTTGCTATAAAATTCGAGAATGGCGGTCTAGTTGCGTGAGTTTTGGCGATGTAAGTACTTTAAGATGAATGGTCTACTGCTGGAAAAAATCCTACCTAGTTAGTAATTAAATAGGTATAATGGTAATTTAATACGTGTATAAATAAATAGTTCTTGTATCGATATTATACAGACATCGAAGACACTACTACAAACTAGTTCAGAAACAATGGACTGGAAAGTAAAATACTCGGGAGATATTTGATCATTCATGCTGGTCTGGGAGAAAAAACATAGAATGTACCAGTTGCTTCTCTTCCCTCGCAGATGGTAAAAGCCCATCGAGGAAATGAGCGACAATCTTAGGAATCATGTTATAGGCGATGCAGCTAGCAACCCAGCACTATTTTGATTCTCCTTTCTACCAATACGCCCACAATCATGCTAAACGTGGCCTTTAGGTTTTGTTACCTTAGCCTCTGTCTACCCTGTAAGGGAAAAGAAGCGATTTATGTATGTATGTATGATTATTTAGCTATAGCGATGTTTTTACAAATATATTGCAGATTCAAACAAGAAGTCCAAAATCTGACGACACATTTTTGACTAACAGTCGGTGATTTCACAACAGGTTAAGATGTGAAATTGAAATAGACAGACAGACACTTTCATACTTTATTATTGCAGAATAATATGTACTACATCTCACAACATTTTATAACAATCTTATTATATTTAATTTTTATTTGAACTTGGGGATTAGTTTGTTTACAAAAGCGTTACAATGGATTGGAATGAACTATAGTATCATTCAATATATTCTAAAAGCAATGGCCGTCTGTAAAATAGAAATTGTGGTACGTATTGCATAATGTACTATTACGTACCTGTTGCCTAGCGTCCCCCGTCAATAATCTAATTTTCCACACAATGCGTCCGAGACGTCGCTCGACACAATAATAATGTATTATTGCGATCTGATTCCCATTATTGCTATTATATCTGCTCTGTAACAATTTAGATTATTCCACGGTCACACATTGATATTGGAGAGCACTGACTTGTGTTATGGACAGGTTCTATGTCATAGAAATATTATAGGTACCTACTGCTTATATTTTGCTTCATAGCAGGGCTCTGGTAACACTGGATTTACACACTAGCAGAATTAGTGTAGACCCCTCCGACTGGGGCTTGGCCGTTTTTTCAACCTTGAACTCGCTAATTTAATTTTTTCCATTCACTGACCGCCATAAATCCTCATTTGTGTGTACTACGCGTATAAAACAGCTTCGTTTGCTGAACAAACAGAACCTATTAGGGCTTATTTAATTAATAGACTCCGAAAATAGCCCCCTTGTTTGAGGAGGGGCGGGGCGGTCTAATGTACGGCGGCGGGCGTGAAGGCACTGTTTACTCACATGTGAGTTAAGAATTACCTTGTAAACTGCAGGTCGCCAGATTATTGTACTGTCACCAAGCTCACACAAGTATGCCAAATTTCTCGCCAATTCAACCACTGGCAGCAGACAAAAATTTACTTGCAAGATTTGATTACAGACAGACAACGGGACAGGTGAAACAAATGAAAAAAAAATTGTAAACAAGTTTTTTTATGTGATAGGGGCCAAACTTTCATGCGGGGTGTTACTTGATAAGTTTTTGTTTAGAAATTCATTTTAATATAAGCTTTTGCTGACTACACCTACTTTGTGTTGACTGTACGTGCATTGTCATCCATCCTGAATATAAGTGTAACAAATCTCAAGTAACAGACATCAAGGGGGTCAAATTCGACTTGCTTTTAATAATAGTTCTTTTTATCCGGCTAGTTTACGTGTATTATAATACTAGCTTCTGCCTTTAGCCAGCATTAGGCAGCTGCGACCTTTGACATGTTTATCGCTATCCCACGGGAACTCTTTAATTTTCCGTGATTAAAAGTATCTAAAATATTGACCAGGAATATAAAGTACCATCACGCAAAGTTTCATTTAAATCAGTCCAACAGTTTTGGAGATTAGCGAACACATACATAGGTAAATAAACACAGCCATACAGAAAAAAATCTACTTTTTGAGTTTTATTACTGTTCCCTAATCGTTAGCACTCCATTGATGAATCTATTTAATGTACAGACACGAACTTTCTACTGAATTATTATATGTATAGATAAGTACCTACCTATCCCCGATCTTACCTACAGTATCACAATTGTCTATAGCTTTGTTTTTTCTTAAAAGCTCAACTTGCACCCGAGATACGATCAGCTCTCGCTACCAGTATTATTGATAGCGTGTCTTGGAAGCTCAGCGTGTGATGTGGGGATTTAGATAGAGCACAAAAAGCGTCAAAAGCTTGTACCTATTGTATGTAGGCAGTTAATCACTTAGGCGGCTTGGGCAGCTCTGTCAACGGTAGCTAATGAATTGGTAGCTTTGGTAGATTTTGTAGTTACTTGGGAAATGGTAGTTTTTGGTGCGATGTTTTTTTAAAGAATTATAAGTAAACATGTCCTGTCTCTTTTCTTTTTGTAGCTCTTCAAATTTTGCCGCAAAAACATTGACAACGTACAAAATTTAAGGCATTGGTATGTTTAAAAAAAAAAACTTAATAACCATTATACGTGGCTAAAATGCAGTTAACAATACAATACAAAGTATAAATGCAGTTATACCTATACAAGGACGCGAAATTTACGATGAAGATGCTATAGAGATTGATAACACGTATATACAGTTCGTGAGCGCTTAGAACGATATTCGAGTTTACCATCGGTCGATGCAAATATCAAAAACCCATAAGAGTAAGTAAGACAGCAAGACGAAAGCGAATATCGTTTTATTCTCACGGACTGCATGCGAGTATGTAAGCAACATTCAAAGTCTTTTTCCACATACTCATATCTTCTTCTTCTTTCTTAATATGGCCCCTTCAATCGATGCGATGATTTCGCCAATGTCAAAGTAATAAATGCAGTATTCAAAAATCTTGTGACAAAAATGTCGGCTACGTTGTACGGTAGAACACGGTCAAAAGACCCCTCCCCTGTCGGGCTCTTAGCTAACGGATAATGATATCCCTCAGAATCTGGCAGGAAATCATTAACCGATGCCCAGGGTGCACCGGACCAAGCACTGCTTCCCCTCGGACGGATCCAAAAACGAACCGCTTGACCACATGCGGAGGTAACCCGACTCGCACCCCGGTACTATCTTCTCCACAGTAGATCATTATCAATAGTCATCTTAAGGATTTCGAAGATCTGTTCAGCAATCAGACAGGCAGACAATACCTACATTACAAGTAGACATAATTTATTAAGTAGGTAACTCAATTTGAAACGCTATGCATTAAATGTGAACAATTTAGATTCACTGACGTTCTATAAAATCAATCACAACGCTAAAGCACGCAAAATCAGCGAACCGAACCACACTGTAAATGTCAATTATACCTACAAAGTACAGTTATGGTCACAGTTAAAAAAACAGTTAAACCTATGTACAAGAGACGCCGTTAATGCAGTGCAAATTGAATATTAGATGACAAGACACAGCAAAAAGTGATTTTAGAAAGAGCTGTCTATTTATATAAGTGAAGTGATATCTTGAGAATCAGTAAAAAGCGGTATTCGAATAAGCGGATGATTCTACCAACAACTTGGTAACTAGACTAGTATAAACTGACTTTATATTAAGGGGTATTTCTATAAAGTACTAGTATGGATTTCTTTTTGAGGCGCGGCTACGTGGGCGCAGAACTGATGATATGACTTTTCCCGACTTTTCTAACGGTTATAGATTTGAACCAATTTACCAAATTTCTATTATTTGTTTCCTTTTGTCCTATACTTTTTATTGGTTATAATTATATTATGTTTAAATATTGTATTATGTATAATTATGTATATATTTTTTCATAACACAAACTACGTAAAATTGTAAGAATTTTGGAAAAGCCATAGAAATAAAACCCTCTGACTAACAAAAATTATGTCAAACCGCAAACTTAAATTTTATGGGACAAAATATGGACCCGGCTGTATAGTCCATTCCAATCCATTTTAACGCTTTAGTAAACAAACAAGTCGCCCAAAAGTTGTTTTTTTTTTTAATAATTTAATCATAGTAAAATTGTTATAACATACTTCAACATTCCAATGGAAGTGATGCTAATTGCACACACTGAGTTATTGTGTGTGTATTAAGATTAAATTTGTTTGTTTACGAAGGCATCAAAATGGACTGGAATGGACTGTAGCCACGTAATTTTTCTTCACTAAAATCACTCGATTAAATAGTGTCAGCGATCGTCAACCCGGAACAACGAAACAAAGGCGTCGTTGAAGACTATTAAAACCGTTTAATGTGATATATAAATAGTTCTAAGATAAAGCTTTTAAGTTCGAGATAAGTGGTTATGATTGATTGTGGGAAGCTCCGGACCGGTGACAGTAAGTTACGTTTTAGTTGGTGCAGTTGATCTTGCTTAGCGTGTGTGATACGATCGGTGTAGGAGGCGGGAAAGGTGTTGGTAGTTTTGTGAAGATTAATTTAAAAAAAAACTAGTCTTCACATGTAATTAACAAATTGTATAAATCTTTTTTGTAAGCAAATTTGGGCCGTTTTGAAAAAAGGTAAAGTAGAATATCGGAAACCGATGAGCATGTATGAAGAGATTGATGAATGTGGATTGTAGCGAATGACGTATGTCAGGATCGTAGCAAGTGGAACGAAGTAGTCGTTTGCCTACCCCTGTGGGAAAGAGGCGTGATGGGTATGTATGTGTGCATGTTGTATTTGTTTTTTATCAATCACCGCCGCCATAAGAGAGAAATTACAGCTGTATGTGAGACGGTGGAAAGGAGAATCAATATAGTGATGGGACTGATGGGTTGCTAGCTATAATGTTCCTAAGATTTTCTGTTTCATCGATGGGCTTTTAGCATCTGCGCAGGAAGAGAAGCGACCTGGTACATTCTATTTTTTTTCTTTGCTACCAGAACAGCATGGAAGCAGTCCACCAACAGTCAATAAACAGTTACTACATCATTTTTCATCTGTACCCACTATTATGACGTTGTAAAGAAGGTCTTCACAGAATTATACTAAACTATCAAGAGCACTCAATCCTTCTACACCCAAAAGCGCGCCTCATACATTATGCGGTTGACATACATAATAATATAATCCACATAATAACATTACCTCATAATAACGCCATTAGAATTAGTGCGGCCGCAGCCGCTACGTGTGCGGTCGGACTAAACAAGCCTCCAAGTCATAAGATGTTAACGCTTAAAACCGGCCAAGTGCGAGTCGTACTCGCAGGCGAAGAGTTTCGTAACAAAAAAACTTTAATTTTAAAATGTTTTCCATTTCAATTAAAAAAATACAGTTATGGTTGTATAAAAATAAATAAAAAAAAAACCTTACATCATTTTGGAAAAGTGATACTTTTCAAACTGTTAAACCGATTTCTACTAAACATAACTAAGAACCACCGCAAGGAAATTGGCTTTCGAATGCAAAAAACTGCATCGAAATCGGTCTATCCGTTGGAGAGCTAACTATGCCACAGACACACACACACGGACACCAACGCCAAATTAATAACATCCTCTTTTGCGTCGGTATTTAAAAATTAAGCTATTTTAGTACTTTGCAAATCGCTACCTCCTTATCCAACCCACTTGGGCCACAGCCTAATCCAAAAAGTCACGAGTGAGCTACGTGTGTGGACCACTAATGCCCGCTTATGGACCGCTTATGACGTGCCGGGAGCGTGTTGTGAATCCCAACCCTGGCGGAAGTCATGATGATGACCTCTGCACCCTGTGTAGTCAGGAAAAGTAACTGTGAGATTAGGTAAAGTTTAAATCCTTATCCTTACTAATATTATAAATGCGAAAGTAACTCTGTCTGTCTGTCTGTCTGTCTGTTACCGCTGGGCCGATTTAGTTGAAATTTGGTATACAGATAGTTTGAGTCTCGGGAAAGGACATAGGATAGTTTTTATCCCGGAAAATTGCATAGTTCCCGCGGGATAGCACAGCCCAAACCACTGGAATTTTTCAAATTTAAGGCGGAACAAAGTTCGCCGGGTCAGCTAGTAAACAATAAATGGTTTAACTGTGTAAACTTTGGGTCCATATTTTGTCCCATACAATTGAAGTTCCGAATGTTGTAAGTTTGTCATAATACGTTACTTATAAAGCGTTTTATTTCTGAAACAATAAGTACCTACATAATATTCTGTTACAGAATTGGTAATAAATTTAACCTACTAAATTCGGATAACTTTACCAAGCATCCTAGAAAAACCCACGAAGTCGTGTGTTACGAAAAAAAGACTAACCCATAAAAATCACGGGACAAAAAGAGATCGGCATCATGTTCATTTGACAGTTCTTGTATGAATGTGACAGTTAGCCGATTCCGATGCCAATTGTCAGCCCATACATGAACTGTCAAAATGAACACGATGGCGATTGCGAGTTAGACAATAAGCCTACAGGTCATCTCTCCATTTCCGTCTCGGCCTGCCTTGTCTCCGGTAGCTCTTATATTAAAAAAAAACATTTATGAATAAGAGTTCAGTACAAACTAGACCATTAAAACTGCCAGAAACAAATGAGCAGCCATTACATCAAAGCGAATATCCCACAAATTGTAAATCTTGCGTCAGACAATCAGAGGTGCGCTCGCGCAGTATCACTTATTAAACGTCTAGTTTGTTTATGTGCAGCCAGATTTGGTCTAATTGTAATGTGCGCTGAGTTTTGTAGATTTATCAGTTGGCTGCTTTTGGCTAGGGGTGGGGTAGAGTCGTCTTGAAATATTCATCAAAATATATTATAAATCATCATAATCGTACTCTCTTCTCAGATCATAGAGGAATGTTATGAAAAACAATGACTAAAATAAAATAAACAAAAACAATAATGTTAAGCTTTGTAATCGGTCTTATTTTTTTAGATGAGCACTTGGCAAGATATTATATTGTTGAGAGATGATCGACAGTGTAGTAATGGAGGGCCAAAGCCGGCCAATTAATTAATAAAATAATAAGAAAACGCCAGTACGATGATATTCTTCTCGTGAATACCCAGTGGTCCGATGACAATCATTGGCAATCGGCTGGAAGGTTGTGGCACAGAAACAGGTAGTGTGCTATGGAAATTTAGTTATTTATTTATTTATAAATTTGCTACACAGCATTACAGTAATAACTAATACACTGTGAAACTACAAAACTTCGTCTAGTTAGGGTCTATAATAAGGCACATACTGTCCCGTAAGGGGAGAAAGCAGGTTACAATACATTGAGTAGGAACGCTAGATTGCCTGCCATACCCTCTTCTCGCAAAACACTGCAAAAATTTTCATAAGACACAATCACATTACTTTTTTTGTTCTGTGATCATAGCTATTAAAATTTGTATACATCTACTGTCATGTCAAAGAAAAGACAAGAGTGGCCTTTTCTCAAAAATTCAGTCGGGGGGATCTAAAAAAAAAACGAAATGGCGACTCCACACCATTCGCAGTTCTGCCATTGTCCAGAGATCTGATTGTTTCGTTTGTCCACTCCACGCCAAGCAGCTTAAGAAGCATTATTGATGGCCTATTGATATGGAAATATCAATTTTACCCTCAGTGACACAAGGACTGGAATGCTGCTGTAAGTTTATTCTTGTTAGGTATAAAAACGATTATCTAGACCAGAAGCTGACGTGAGATTTCTATGGTCTTGCATTATGCTATTGCACTGAGTAGTGCAAATTATTTTCAGACCAAATCCAACGATCGTAGGTACAGTTATGGTGCATTGGGGTAAATTCGACAGTGGGGGAATTTCGAAAATCGTGAATATCCACTAAACGAGGAACAATTCCATAATATGGCAACACCACAGAGCAAAAACAAAGAGGAGGTGTGGTAATAAGATTTTCCTATGAAACATAGCGTGACATTTTGCGGGGTGAGGGGTTGTGGAACTCCGCCCACTTTTCAATTTTCCATCCGTCGGTTAGTAGCAAAACCACTCGCCTAGCAAGTTAACATCGATACATTGACGTCACTACGTAGTTCAGCTATCTCATACTAGATGTCAATTAGTTTAAAAGTAATGGGACGTACTCAGAACTTTAAGCTTCAAAAAGTTTGTGTAATAAATGAATAAAATAAGGGTAACCATTTTTACTGATTTAGATGTATATTGTACTTATGTAAAATAATAGACAAATTATTACAATACAATACAATACAAATACTCTTTATTGAACACCACAAATCAGTACAAAACAATACAGAAACAAAGAACAAAGTAGACAATAGGCGGTCTTATCGCTTAATAGCGATCTCTTCCAGACAACCAATACAAGAAATAAGTTGGAGACAGTTTAAACTAGTAGGTTATAAATTATTATAACGAACATAATTTTATTTACAAAATTCAATTACTATTAAATGAAATTAACTAAGTGGCAAATTATGTTAATATGGATAAAATGTTCATTTAATAATATTCGAAGTTCTTTCAATTCATGAACAGTCACGGAGAATAATATGTGTACAACTCAGAACTTTGTTACTTCAAAATATTTGCTATTAAAATGTATTGTTATTTCATTACTGACCATAGCCGTGCGTTATTCGGTAAAATTATTTGATTCTAATTACGGCTCTGGATATTTGGTACGTTGAAAATAGTTGTTCTAATTGACGATAGATGGCGGCCTGTTCACAATATATTTATAAAACTACTAAAGTACTGTTTTGGCGACTAAAAAGTATTTAGGACTAAATGTATACTTTAGTTTTCAGTATACACGTATGATTATTACAATATACTAATGCGGAACTTTACGTACTTATATTTTTAATTCACAAAGTTACGCCATCTAGTGTCGAGAAGTATAACTTTTACTTGAAAGCCGAAAATTTTCTAGAACTATTTTAATAATTACGTATAAAATTACTTACATATGAAATGTGATACCATTCATAGCATCAGATCGTCTGTCTGAATAACTTTGACACGATAAAACACAACACTTCATCCTGTTCTTCTTAAAACCGCGAAAACACACCGATAATGCGAATCTCGATACATATGCACATGACGAACGCTGACAACATACTGACTAAGCCCCGCCCACAATGATGACGTCAAGACCGAGTTGAAAATCACAGTGCACAGTTGCTTAGGCCAGCTCCTCTTTGTTTTAGCTCTATGGGCAACACTTATCTAGAAGCCAAGGACATTGGAGCTTCTAGGTAAACGTTGCTAGATTATGTAATTGTTCCCCGTTTAGTGGATATCCATGAGTTTCGAAATTCCCCCATTTTCGAATTTACCCCAATGCACAATATAATTATGTTCCGTAAGGTTTCAGAACACTGTTAACAGAAACCTCCTCAAGTTATCGCCTTAATAAACACAATATTACTCAAAAGAAAATAGTATCTTATTACATTTTACGTTAGACCTACAGGCTACGAAAAGACCAAGAAAATCTTAGAAATCTATATAGGCGATGCGGCTAGAAATCCATCACTATTTTGGTTCCCTTTTCCACCTATACGCCCACAATCATGCCAAACGTGGCCGTTAAGTCTTGTTACCTTAGGCTCTGTCGACCCCGTAAGGGATAAAGACGTAATGGTAATGAGAACATGTGTGTTAAGTTACCTACTCTTAATCAAAATACGTATTTTGTAACCTGAACAGCACGATGTTATCACACACAATTATCACGCTGCTTGCTCCCCACATTAGGGTAATTCTCCCCGGGGCACGTTTACCCCATCGAGTAGACATATTGTTGATATCATTACCGTCCCACCTAGTGGAAAATAGCCAGGTTAGGGAAAATGCCGGTTTTATATTTCGACGAGATTGTTAAGGAAAGTATTTTGAGCTGATGTTTTCTTAGGAATTTTTATTTTAATAGACTAACCTAGAGTTTAAGTTTTTGATAGGTAGTCAAAAAGGTGACTTTGATGTCGTGTAAAGATGAAAAACAAAAAAATAGGTAAAAACAAAAAGCAATCACTTTGCTTTCTGCAACCAAGAGAAATAACAAAAAAACTTGGGCTCTAAAAATTGTTTATTAATTGCATCTTTTACATCTAACTCCTTCAACCTTACTGCAAATATTTTATTTTATAGCAAGAAGAAAAAATAAACCTAAATATTGTGGCACTGGCAGGAAAAACCTGAAACCGTAAAAAAACAAAAAGACATTCCTACAATAATCTCAATGCATTCTTATTTCAAACCGCATTTTTCCAGCCAGCACCCTCAATTCAACCCTTTAAAAACAAAAACATGTCGCACATAAACAACCTCCATAAACACGCCACACCGTATAAAATTATGAACATGCCAGGATCCCACACGTATTACGTGCCCATAAAACAAAAGTGCCGCATAAATTTTCCCGGTAGGCATTAGCTGCGGGATTTTCCACCATGTGAAAGAAGCTTTTCCGGGGACCATGGGAATTAATGACTGGAGACGTTGCTCTGCCTTGGGTTTTTGTAAAGAATAGATTTTAGGCTATTTTAGTATGGAATGTTATACATTGGCTTTGTCATCCATCAGACGAAACCTAGTACGGTACTGTACGAGATGTTATCTTATCAATCATGAGTGTCTTTCGTGATAATTTGAGTAATTCCGTGATATGAGAAGTTTCCAATCCATACTAGGCCGGCGTGGGAATTATTTATACCCCATGCTCTTTCATTTTAAGAGGGACCACGCTTTCAAATATTGGCCTATTGTATTTATTTTTTCTAATTTTGACAGTAACTGACAACTGTTGTCAGATTAGTTTATTTCTCTTTTTATTTAAAAAGGAGTCGCGGCGTGCTGTGAAAAAATGATTAAAATCGATTTAACAGTATTGGGAGAGTGCAAAGCGGGTGGAGGGGGTAGCCTAAACGATCACAGCGCTCGCTACGGCTAAAATTGTCATTTTTGTCGCTGACTTGAGCTGTCAAATCCATATTGCAGTAAACATTTTCTAATCGTTTTTGAGATAAAAATATGGTCCTGGTAAGATGATGTTGTTGTGAATTGTAATAACACCAAGAAGAATAGCGACTGTAAATTTTACCAATTTCCAAGACCATGGTGGAAACGAGACCAAAGAAATAAGTGGATATTTGCCGTAAGAAAAAAAAGTAAGTTACCTAACCTCTAAAATTTCACTGAAAACAACAATTTTAATATTATTGGCAATAATGTTACTGACTACCGTTGTCCAAAATTGTGTAATATAGTAAAATAACACAAGATTTCATTAATATGTTTCACAATATTTACTTACTTCTTGTTTGACAGCGGTGACAATATTGTCAATAAGTTATTGTTTCTAAAGGGCTGGCGTGACAGTGCGAGTCTAACTTTTAGATACAATGTTATATTACCTGTTGTTTTCTTTTCTTACCAAATGCACTGTTTCTTTTTTTCCTTTATTTGTATCGAATGTGTGTAATCGAATCTCTCTTTCTCTCTCTCTATCTCTCTCTCTCGTATTAAGAATAATCTCATCGAACGTAGAGCCACTTCCCACGCCACACACCGTTTAACCCTACGGGCTGGGACCTGTTGCGCCTCACGTCCCCCACACGTATACAGGCCGGGACGCTACGTGCTTACGGGCTGGGGTTTCGTGATATGGGCCCCGTTCGAATTTAAAATTTTCTGCAGCAACACTGTCTTTTGTTTTTAACGGCTCTAAACATTTGAAAGGGTTCTTTTGACAGTTTGGTTCTAAGGAGGAAGAGGCCTTTGCCCAGTAGGCTAAGATAATTGTTGAATGTTTAAATTTGGAATGTCAACTCCTATACTTCGGTTTTTGTACTCTTTTGATCTTCGACATACAAACATCAAACCAATTTCAAGTATTTTTGCTATAAAATTATCAATAGTAATAATAGAGGTGTATCACAGGGTATCCTTTTTACAACATTAGATACAATATTATTATTTTTAAATTTATTAAGACATCGTACCGAATCCGTGGCTTATGTTAAAACTCGAGTGTAAAACTTTCAATAGAGGCAACCTCTTTCATTCCGGTTTCTCTCCTTCTCTGCATTTGGTCCAGTGCACTCTGGGCAACAACAGAATTTTCGTACCGTACCGGCTGACATGTTTTAGAACTGTCTTAGACTCGATATCAATCTATATCGATGTCGATTAGAAGCCATATAACCTAATAAAAAAAATCAATGTCATAACATGTTTTTTGACTAATATTATGCTCTTGCGCATCGACCGCGTCGAAGGCTGCGCGCGCCGGACCGTCATATGACAAATGGCCTTATTTTTTTATTATGTTTGGTACCATTCGGTACTAACTCTTTTTTGCAATTGTTTGTCATTGTTATTTTTTTATGGATAGAGGGAGACAAACGAGCAGGCGGGCCATCTGATGGTAAACGATTCCAGCCATGAGAATCAGTATCAGGAGTTGCTGATCCTTCGCCGGCTTTAAAGAAACAGTACCTATCTTCTTTTTTTTAAGGCCTGGATGTCCAAATCTGTTGGGCACATCGCTCTTTTTTTCTCCTTTTTATGAAAAAGCATTTGCCTAATTAACAAATATCAATTATTTTTTAAAATCTAACTTCATCATCCTGTATGAACTTGGCCTTAGTTTTGTGTACAATAAAGAGTTTTCCATAAATCTTAACATAATTATTTCAAATTTCTAAACGACACTGAAAATTAGAAAACATTGAAAAATCTAAAAAGTTAAAAAAACATTTAATGCAGACCATAAATTATCGTGTTAGTACAATTTTAACTTAATAAATGTTAGTAGATACAGAAAAAAAAGTAAGGCCGGGAATCGAACCCATGCATCGAGCATGACGATCCGGGTGCAAATACCGGCCATAGCTTTACTTTTCGGATTTTTCAGTGTCGTGTAGAAATTTAATTTGTAATGCGTAAAACCGTAAAAATAAATTAAAAAATCCAATAAGTATAAAATTCTTGATTCATTTGATAAGTAACCTGTAATTATTTTAACAAAAATATCGTAAAACTGTAATTACTCGTATTTCAAACGTGAAACTTATAAAATCCCATTGAGGCAGAAAAATGTCTGAATACATTAACGCGGGGAGCAAAGAAAATATGTAATATTTTAATATTCTCATCCGTTACTTAGAGGCTCAGGCGACGAGCTGTAGAGATCCTATAAAATAATATTTTGCGGGTGATAGGGCCTTGTGCAAGGTCCGTCCGGATCGCTACCACCATCTTACTCGCTAATCCTGCCGCTAAGTAGCAGTGCTTGCACTGCTGTGTTCCGGTGTGGAGAGTAAGACAGCCGGGGAAATTACGGGCACAAGAGGCATTTCATCTTAGTCCTCTGGGTTGGCAACGCATCTGCAATTCCTCCGGGGTTGCAGGTGTCTATGGGCAGTGGTGATCACTTACCATCAGGTGATCCACTTGCTCGTTTGCCTTCCTTTTCATATAAAAAAAAAAAAAAAGATTTTGCCCGGAACTTCATTTGCGTGAAATTAGTATTTTGGGCAGCTTATTTTTAGTGCAGTACTTGACAAAGCGTAGGTAGACGAAGCCTGAGGTAACAAGACCTAAAGGCCACGTTTAGCATGTGGGCGTAAAGGTGGAAGGGAGTATCAAAATAGTGATGGGTTGCTAGTATCGCTTATAATTCCCTCGATGGGCTTTTACAATCTGCGCGGGAAGAGAAGCAACTGGTACATTCATATAGACATCAGATCATTACAAATTATAATTACTATTAAGGTATCGCATCATCATAATGAATTTCACCCCCATTTTTCATCGTTAAAAGATGATTTCTGTAAAATATTATAAGTAAGTTTTTTTTAAAGAGATCAGCTTAAGGCGTTACGTGCGTTATAGACCGGGAGAGGGTAATATTTTACAATACAATAATTTTTGTGGAACAAATCGTTCGACACTCGTTATTTATCCGACTCGTTCGACTAACGCCCACGCGTTTGGCCGGCCGGTGCCAGCGCTATGACCATCATTTTCCTGTTATTACGTAATTAGACTCCTGAAGAACCGCCATACTGGTACAAATGATCAAATATATTGTGTGAACCATCTCCCGGTTTATTAGTGGCTATGCCAATTTTTCTACATAATAATAGGTAGTTACTAGCACTAGGACGTCGCGAAAGTATTCGAAACGTTTTTAACGTCCAACGCAAAAAGAAGGGTGATATATATAACCGCTACGTGTGTGTGTTCATCTTAGCTCTTAAACACGTGAATGGATTTGGATTTTTTTTTGTAAAGCGTGTTACAGATTCCAATACCGAATAAGACTCTTGAGACTTGTTCCCCGCCATGCTGTGACGTGCAGACGTGTCATTAGTCGCTGACGGGCGTTAATGCGTCCGTCCTGACAGACGCGTCGCGGACGGGCGGACATATTCCAAACCATAGCCAAGAAAATAATCTAACCTAAAAATCTCATTTTAGACACAAGCTTTTTTGCTGACTGTACTTTTCGTCCTATGTGAACCAAATTAGTCAATCGGGCCAAGTATTGAAGAGTTGCCTCCGGCGAAGATGGATTCTGGATGGACCATCAGGATTCTACTATACCAGATTATTATATTGTCATGTGACTTACACAAGTATGCAAAATTTCAGCTCAATCGAATGAAGATATCTGCTTCAAAATTGAGTCGCGCGTTTCCACATGGACAAGCATACATACATATATACGTTGCAAGTTAATAAAACGCTTGTAATAATAATAATGAAAAAAAGTTTTTTTTTAATTTCTTATAAAAAATAATAAATAGTAGTAAATAGGGAATGGGTGGAAATCTATAATTGTGTATGTGTACGTACATAAATCATAAATCACGTCCTTATCCCTTACGGGGTAAACAGAGCCTAAAGTAAGAAGACGTAAAGGCCTCGTTTAGCATAATTAAGGGCGTATAGGTGGAAAGGGGAATCAAAATAGTGATGGGTTGCTGGCCACATCGCCTATAAAATGATTCCTAAGATTTTTGCCCATTTCCTCAATGGACTTTTCTTTCTCATTCTATGTTTTTTCTTTGCACCGAGACCAGTATAGAAGATTATATAGATTATGTTGCTAAATATCATATTAAACTTATTATTAGCTGATTTTAGTTCATCAGTCCCTATTTTTCACATTAGGCTATCTTATTGTGAGGGCCTCTACCCAACAGTGAGACGTACATAGACTAGAGATAACGACTAACGCGGCATTCAAAATATCTCATACAGTTATCTTCGTATTTCATAACCCATTACCTTAAAAACCATATAAAGTCTACATCGTTAGCAAAATATGGCGTCGGAAATGAATGAGGTGTGAATAAAAAAGATTTTTATGTTAAACGCGTTAATGCGGCTGGATGTAGAGCGCCCTGTATCACGACATAATGCCTGGAACGTGCTGCGATGGAAAAAAAAGGAGCGTTTCATACTAATTCTGAATGAAGCCAGCTTTCATCATAATTTAAAAAGGAATCTCGCAGTCGAGATAGATGTCGATCGCATCGACTTTTAAAAGAATACCGTCCCTTGTGGTAGGCAAAGTATGTCTAGTAAAGTGTAGGTATAGGAGCTAATGCATAAGAGGTGTAAAACAACAGAATAAATCAGAAAATCTAAAAGTCTCACCGTCTTATTCATAAACGTACTGTAAGCTTCTGCTAACTTAGCAATCGTTTGTCCTTATCTGTGAAAGGTAAATGTCAAAGTGACAGATAAAGACAAACGATTGCTAAGTTAGCAGAGGCCTACAGAGCGTTTATGAATAAGGGGGTCAGTGTATATCTGTTTTTGGAATGATTATTACGTGGTGTTCAATGAAGAATAGTCAGAGAAGTAAGTAAAGGCTTTATTGTACAAACATAAAGAAATGGACACAATTCACAAAAGAACATGATCCTATAAAGGCGAACTTAACCCTATATGATCTCTACCAGTTATTCTTTGAGTAGATGAGAGGAGCATTAAACGAAGGACCGACAAAGAGTGAGTTTAAAATTTCAGATGGTGATGTATTGTATAGTAAATTCTTAACAATGCCTTTGCCTTGTCTATTCCTATAGCTTGCAAATTTTAGGTCATAGCGTCTATAGCAAACCGTACGACATTATAGCGCACACGACTTCAACCCTTCACGCTAACATTTTATCTCGAACAAAAACCTCGCATTTAATTACGTCTCCATTTTCTCGCACATATTTCTACGCGGCTATTACGTCTCGACGCTAATAGCCCCTCGTCGACACTCCAGGTGAACGTATGAATGCGCTCTTGTGGTCGACAAATGGCGTGCACCTCTTAATGTTAGTTTTTAAGGAAAGTCTACGTGCTTTACTTTGGAGTAGGAATTTGAATAAACGGGTGGTCGTAACATTACGTCGACTTGAATTTAAAAATCAAAATGTTTTATTTTTTAGTAGGCCACAGAGAGATCTTTTAGGAAAGGCCCTATTACAAGGTTGATAAGGTTTTGGGACAATTGGCATTTCATCATGCTAAGAATATCCGTTCATTTACAGAAATTAAATCACTCGCAATGTTACGCAAGATACAGTTCGAACCGAGCCCCAAAATGAAGACATAACTCCATCAGACAAAATCGCACCGCACAATCGTCTACATAAATTCAAAAATCCAGAACAGACAAATCATAGCCCGATTACTGGAGCCAATAAACAAAGTGATATTTTGAAGTTATTGCGTTTTAGAACTATTCCAAAGTGCTGGCCAGGCGTTAAGATATCATATCTGCACCGCTAATGCACTAGTAACTCATATGCAATTGTGTGCTGGATTGTCGCAATGTGTGAGTTACTGCCTTTTATCTGTTCCTGGTTGCTTATCTTTTGGCGTGTGGCGGGTTTTGTAACGATTGCAAATTGGATCAGCGTTAGAGTCATTCGGGGTAACAGCACGCGGTGGGTAAAAGTACGCGGTGGTCTGATCTCCGACAGGGGTGGGGGGGCCGAGGTCTGTGTTTGTAAAACAGAGTGGCGCTACTGTCGCCGTTTAGGAGCCACGGGCCGCGCCGACGCAAACTAAGTACTGGTCGCGACACATCGCCGAATACTTGTAGCACGCTTATTTCGTTTAATTTTTGAGCCACGGAAAAGTGTGCTGTAGTTAAATAGATAGCTCTGTGCCAGTAAGTATACTATATTTCTATTGTTCATTTAATGTAGTTTTTATGTAAGTTTATCATATTCGTAAAAAGTATTTAACGTGTGTGTTGTGACTGATTATTTGGTATATTTGCCGATTGGGGTAAGAGTACGAGATTAATAGTACGCACGCGTACGTTACCCCCGTTGCGTACTTATACCCCAAATGAAATAAAAATATCAAAAATTGTTCAATCTTTCAGAATACACCAAAATGCCGAGAAATTACATAAGGAAGGCCCCTCAGCGGACCCTCATCTCAGATGACCAAATAATGAAAGCGAACACATCGGGTCAAGAGTACGCATTGGAAAAGTTTTCAGTTAAGCCTATGTAGGGCTAAAACTAATTAATCTTGATGGAAAATTTTCTTAAATAGTGAAAATTTATTGAATATTCTACAGATTTAATATCATAACATGCCAATTATATAATTCTTTATAGGTCTGGGAGGCCATCAAAAAAAAAATGCGTGCTCTTGACCCGAATGACTGCGTACGTTTACCCCGCGTGCGTAACTTTACCCTAAGACTTGCGTAATTTTACCCACACATCGGGTCAAGAGTACGCATTGGAAAAGTTTCCAGTTAAGCCTATGTAGGGCTAAAACTAATTAATCTTGATGGAAAATTTTCTTAAATAGTGAAGATTTATTGAATATTCTACAGATTTAATATCATAACATGCCAATTATATAATTCTTTATAGGTCTGGGAGGCCATCAAAAAAAAAGTGCGTGCTCTTGACCCGAATGACTCTAGCCTTTCTTCTGTTAGCACTTAGCCAGGTCCAACGTGAACTTAATATGGGTGTTGCTGTGAATATTTTGACCGGGTTAGTCACATTTGGATGTGCAACTTATTTACTCATAATAAGTATACTATAAGTTAGTAAGCTTTGCTCGTGGCTACCCGTAAAAGAATTAAAAATATACGCCTATAGAACATGCGATGGCATTATGAACAGGAACAGAATCGCGACCGTATCCAAAGAGGTATCTTAATCTTGAATCAACAATATTACTGTGCTTATTATACTGTCTATTGTATTTTTGAAAAAAAAAAAAAATTATTGGTATTTAGTGGCCTCTCAAGCAGAGCGTCGTGAGTTCAAACCCCGGGCGCGCACCTCTGAGTTTTACGGAATTAATGTGCGAAAATTACATTTGAAATTTGCCATGAGCTTTTCGGTGAAGGAAAACATCGTGAGGAAACCTGCACACATCTGCGAAGAAATTCAATGGTGTGTGTCAAGTTCCCAATCCGCACTGGGCGCGCGTGGGAACTATAGCCCAAACCCTCCAATACACGGAGGTGGCCTATGCCATAAAAAAATAAAGAAAAAAAAACAAAAACATACTTACTGAAATTATAGCGAACTCGGAATAAAAAGGCAATATTATTATTATTATTGTATTTTTAACATGATATTTCTAACATTTTTTAACATACATTTTGACGCATAAATTGTTATCCGATTTCCGAAAGGCAATGAATTTAGTTTATCTATCAACACACATGCACACTACTCTCGAATGGGGTAATAAAGCCGCGGACGATAGGGCTATCAGTCGCGTAAATTTGTCAGGCATCTGTCTCTTACAGCTGCCAACTGAATCAGTCTTGCTGGCACCGTTGTACAGTTACACTTGGTATTGGTTGTTCTGAGTTTAACATAAAAACTTTTTTGTTCTATCGAGTGTAAATTGATACTGGCCACTAAACTTAACTACATAACCATGTTAACTTTCTTAAAATAAATATCAATCTTCTTCATCATCACTACATAGTATAAAATAAAGTCGCTTTCTCTGTCCCTATGTCCCTATGTAGGGACATTAGTTTTGAAGATATAAGCATACATAGGGATGTATGCTTATATCTTCAAAACTACACAACGGATTTTGATGCGGTTTTTTTTAATAGATAGAGTGATTCAAGAGGAAGGTTTTTATGTATAATTCTACGCAGACGAAGTCGCGGGCAGAAGCTAGTCTGTTATAGACAAAAGTTATGTAGTTTTATTTTGCTATTTAAAAAAATCGTTTAGGTATTATTTTACAATTTCTACTTTTTTCTTGAGTGACTAGTTATTTGTAGTTTTCTACTAGTCTACTCGTATTTCAAATTAGAAACATTTTTTTTGAATAATTTATTTAGTCAAAGTCAAAGTCAAAGTCAAAGTTTTTATTTGCTGGAATCATGGTACAAAGCTGTTAGGCATAAATAAATGTGGACCAACACAATTCACCATACACTGGCATGCAAAATTTTATAGTTAAATTATATTTTAAATAAGGTTTTTTTTAATGAGGTGTTATTTTGCGGACTTTGCGGAGGTCCATAATACTGAACAAATGCAAAGATTTTTCTTTACCTTTAGCCATATTAGCTCCTATGATTCAGGCTGTACGTTATCTATCAGCCAGTCAGTCACGGTACTATTTTACTACACTCAATACAGAAAATGCAACACCTCGACAATCAGGATATAGAGCCAGCATAAATCTCTACTCTCCCTTTGTCAACATTCTGTAGGAGTCACATAACAATATTTCCTGCCACGCGCTCATGTCCCTTTTATAACGCATTAAGCGAACCGGCGCACGCGTCGTAAAGGCAGATTTACAGACCATAAAGTTAACGTAAAGGGTTATGTGTTGTACTAAGAGCAGTGAGTACTGAAAGTTCTAGATTGTCATAGGAAGGAAAAATAAGAACTACGGTAATTTGATTATGGATTGCAACGGAATTAAGGTATGCCACGAAGAAGGTAATAGCATCTTTAGGCTTATTACCTAACTCGCTCGCAATCGCCATCGTGTTCATTTTGACAGTTTATGTATGGGCTGACAATTGGCATCGGAATCAGTCGCTGTCACATTCATATAAAAACTGTCATAATGAACACGATGGCGATTGCGAGTGAGTCAGGCCTACTAATTCAATAAGCTACGCGTGTTTTAACCAAACAACAGGGTACCGTAAACTTATTCTTTAATTGGAACAATCCTTATTGACTGGCTGGGTCATCCGAAGTCTTGGTTCTATAAAATAGAGGTACCTAAGGAAACTTCGTTCGACTCCATTAACAATGTAGTCAAGAGATATGGACGGATTTTGTGAAATTGGCGAAATAGATTGACCATCGTTTCCTTACTGTTCGTTCTAGAAAGAGACAGGTAATCATTATTAAATTAAATTCATACTGCCGGAACATTTTTTAATGTACAAAAATCAACTTGCTATATTTTACGGTAATACGTTGTTCCCGCGGGATAAATGGTCCAACTTATCCGATGTCAAGCTAAAAATCCCGCGGCTAACAAACTATCACATGTAATGTTTGGCGTTGTTTCCTACAAGACTTTCGCGGATGTTTTACACGGCGATGGTTCTAGTCAAGACAGGAAGCGGTTTAAATTTCTAAGAGACTCAAAGTCAACTTTTTTTTTCTTCTTTTTTATTTGTGGCGTATCAAGTCGTTATAGCGACGACAACTTCGCCAATGTCAATGTAAAAAAAATATTATTAAAAAATCTTGTGACAAAATGTCAGCAACGTTGTACGGTAATGGTCAAAGACCCCTCTCCCCCCCTGTCGGGCTCTTAGCCAACGGTCAATGATATCTCTCAGAAACTGCCAGGAAATCATTAGCCGTTGCCCAGGGCGCACCGGACCAAGCACTGCTCTTCCCCCCGGACGGATCCAAAAACGAACCGCAGCTCTTGATCACACGTGGAGGTAACCCGACTCGCACTTTTTTTTTTACTACAAGGAAGGCAAAGGAGCAAATATCACCTGATAAGGTGAACAGTAACACTAGAGGATTGTAGATTCGTCGCCAGCCTAGAGGGCTTAGATGGAATACCTCAAGTGCCAGGAATTTTACTGGCTGTCTTACTCTCACGCCTGAACACAGCGGTGACAGCATTACATTTTTTTTATTGGTGACTATAGCAGCCATCGCCGTGGAACGGCATCTGAACCAATGGAGCAAACTCTTCAGGCTAGCTCTGGACAAGGAGAGATATAAAAAACTGACTTCAGACCTCCAGTGTTGGAGAGGGACTTAAAGAAGATGGCCGCCATAGTTATCCACTCTCAATGTTAGTTTAAAGTGTGTACCTGAAACCCATGATGAAAGAGATGCAGTCTTCTGCTGTACTGACAAATAGAAGGATGGACAGACTAATGGATAGATAGATATTGGTGTCAGTTACCGTTGTCACCTTAGCTACTGAAATAAATTGTTGTTATAGCGGCAACAGAAATATGTCATCTGTGACTATGTCAACTATCTACGTATCACAGTTCATGAAATACAGCCTGGTGAGAGAGAGACAGACGGAGAGTGGAGTCTTAGTAAACGGGTCCCGTTTTTACTTTGGGTAGGTAATCTAAAAGCGTCACCCTAAAAACAAAAGACTAACGTAGAGGTAAAATATTTTTTATTGAATCTGGCGTTACTTGGCGGAGGTCCATTTCAATGAACAATAACACCAAATAAATACATAACCCTTTTTGTTTTTACTGTAGTCGGAAAAATTTTTGAAGGTAGTTGTTTGTGTACAATAAAAAACATAAATAATAGGGTCGTTTGGGAAAATATACCTATGAATGTAGGTACATTATGATTATTTATACGGTTTCGAATCAGTTCGACGTTGGTTTGCATGTGTAACAGTTGTGTTCATTAAACTTTGATAATGATCCCGTAGAGGGATCGAAACGCGCCAGTGTTTGTGTGGTGTAAGGAATAATTAAGTTTGTGGGATTTATATGTGTTTTATAGGCAGCGGTGGAGGGAGGGTTGCATGAAAAACATATATATTTCACACAGGCTTGGTTATCTCGCAGGTGAGTAGCGGAGTAGCAAGGTAGGGGTGCGAGTCGGGTTACCTCCACGTGTGATCAAGAGCTGCGGTTCCTTTTTGGATCCGTCCGGTGCACCCTGGGCATCGGCTAATGATTTTCTGGCAGTTTCTGAGGGATATCATTGACCGCTGGCTAAGAGCCCGACACGGGGGTGGGGGTCTTTGACCATTACCGTACAACATTGCCGACATTTTGTCACAAGATTTTTTTATTATATTTTTGTTACTTTGTCACTGGCGAAGTTGTCGTCGCTATAACGACTTGATACGCCACAAAAAAGAAGAAGAAGAAAAAGAAGAGTAGCAAGGTAAAATTTTTTGTTCGTAGAGGTAAAAAGCAACATCGTGACACCCGCTACGTCTTCCCGCACAGCCCAACCAGATCAGACACATTGTGGCGACATCGGCCTTTAAATCAGTAACCCGATACGGTAGTGTCGCGGTCCCGTGTCTGCGTCGACGTATTTACTTGCACGCCCATTTTGTATCGAGAGCGTTACACGACTTACAAGGTGGATTGAGAGCTTAGCTGTTACAGTTACAGAAGGTGACCGTAACAAACATTGGTGAGAGGAAGTTTTTTAGAAGCGAACTGTTCAGCTGCTCTTGTTGTCAATGACAGAGGGATCAAGAAACGATCAGTGAAACTCCGCAATGTCTTTTCGTCCAAAATTCCTTAGTGCCTTAAGACGGAAGTCTTGGTCAAAATCTCCCGAAAAAAAATGACCCGAAAATTCCATACATTTTCTGGCCTACATTTTCGTTGCATTCCGTTACCGCCATACAAATTTGTTTGAATGAAATAACGGAATGGAAAAAGTAATTTTGGGACAATTTTTCCTCCTTTCAGGAATGACAGTGCTCGTGATTCTGAGTAGGAAACCGAAAATAAAACTAAAGTCACAGAAATAAGTTGAGTATACAACTTTTAAAGAAATGCCCCACGTCACTTCTAGCCCATATACAAACATACCTACATACATACATACATAAATCACATCTTTATTCCTTACATGGTAGGCAGAGCCTAGAGTAACAAGACCTAAAAGACCACGTTTAGAACGATTGTGGGCGTACAATCGTTCACAAGCTACATCGCCTATTCATGATCCCTAAGATTTTCGCCCAATGCGTTGGGCTTTTACCAACTGCGCGGGAAGAGAAGCAACTGGTACAATCTATGTTTTTTCTTTGCTCCCAGACCAGCATGGAAGA
Source organism: Pandemis cinnamomeana (assembly GCA_932294345.1). Lineage (NCBI taxonomy): Eukaryota > Metazoa > Arthropoda > Insecta > Lepidoptera > Tortricidae > Pandemis > Pandemis cinnamomeana. The sequence goes on along the minus strand of OW028715.1, from coordinate 4,142,279 downwards.
AACTCATATTACTCAATAAAATACATTGTTGTTTAGTTAGTACACAATATACTATTGTTAAACTAGTGCATTAAGGCTCGGATTACAACTCGGCCCCGTAATGCAGAAGTTTTATGATAATCGCGTACACTAGTTATCTTATGACTGGATTACGTGCCATAGCGTTTTCAGTTTTTATGCTTCAGCTGCGCTAAGTTGAACAATAACGTTGAATTTATAAACTGAAAATTAGAACACAGAAAAATCCGAATAGTAAAGCTATGGCCGGGAATCGTACCCGGTTCCTTATCAATCGGTGATGCGGGCTTTTACTTCTACACCACTCATAGCAGGTAAGGCTTCGAATTCTTTAATATTATTATGCGCCAGTTGTCACGTGACTTTTTTACTAAGCGATTTTTTAAGCCGTAAAAATAAATATAAAAAATCAAGTTCTCTATTCATTTGTCGCACATAACCAACGATTTTTGACAGAAAACCTAAGAAACATGACAAAATCGACGGTTATCGTTAAAGGTGCAACCCACGCTAAGTATATCGTATTTGTACACGAAATTGACGTTAACTCAAAAAAAGTTAAGTTATATGTCTTTTATGCTCATCATCATCATCATCAGCCAGAAGACGTCCACTGTTGAACAGAGGCTTCCCCCTTAGAACCTTACACCTTAGAACGTCGTGACGTATGTCCTTATGTTTTTTACTTCTTTTTTTGTTTTTGTAATTTCATTATCTATGTCACGAATAAATGTTTTCTTTCTTTCTTTCTTTAACAACAACTCGTCACTTGCATCCACCGGTTTCCCGCAACTTTCACGATGTCGTCGGTCCACCCAGTGCCGGCCTTTTCCTATTTGCCTTTAAAATGTCAGGTTAATAAAATATTGCAAATATCTTTTCGCGTAAAAATTTTTCGATTACGATCTTATCTTATCTTATCTTAGTCTAGGGGGTCCCTATGGATACACTTTGACCCATTCGTGGATCTTTTGTGTAATTACCCCTCCTTCGCACTATTCCATTGCTTTTACCACCTCATTCATGAATTGGGTGATTGGGCGTAGTGGTAGTGCCTTGACTCCTGGTTCAGGGTATCTGATGCCGAGGAGTTTCATTCTTAGTCTGGCGAGGGCATCACATTCGCACATAATGTTTTCCATTGTTTCAACCTCTTCGCCGCATATTCTAGAATTCTACTATTCGATTGCGATAGGCTTATTGGCAGGTATACAAGCGACAAGTGCAACAATCTGTACTCATAGAATTTGTCATTTTTATGTGAACATTGAGATGATCATCATCATCAGCAGCCCGTGTCAACTGTTGGATGAGTAGGTCTTTGCCATGGCACGCCACTGTTCTCTCCTCCAATCCTTATTCATTTGTATAGGGTGCGTTCATAATTTTACATTGTCCTTGTAAGAAAACCTTAACTTTAAATCAATCCGTAAACATCCAATACTATCTTATTTTCGATAACAAATCTATCCTTAATTGGGTTAAGAGTTCTGTTTACTTCGTTATTTTCTTTCAACTCGTTTTGTATTGATTTCGCGATATTTCGATAGTTAACTGGTAACTGGAATACCTAATTGGATAATTAGTGAAAATTGTTTAGGCTAATCAAATTAGATCAACTTTTTTTTGTTTACGTTACGTCTAGGTGGAACAAACGGCATTCTTATTGGATCATTATTTTGTCCGTCCATCTGTTCGTTTAGGTATGAAGTCGAAATACCAAATACTGAAATCTTTGGCTCTTTAGAACTGTGAAACAAATCAACCCTCCAAGTCAACTCAATAAAAAGATAGTCATTAAAGAAGGTCCGAATTGTACTTAGCTTTAAGTAACTAACAGATATTAAACGATCGCCAAGGAGCCTGGACGCTTTGGTCTTTCCCGTAATATTGGCCCTAGTCTTCAATTTCCACGTTCTCCTTTACAACCAACCTCCCGTCTTCTCTCTGAATCGGTTCCAGAAACTTCTGCAACTTTTTTCCGTTCTGACACGATCATGACCAAGTCCCACAAAAGATAAATCTTGGTCTGCAAAATCAGGTTCAAAACTTGACAGCTCTATACATTTTTACACTACTAAATCAAGTTTAACACAAAATCGACATTTCCGTCAAGACGGCATGGTATTTCCAAACCGCAATGAGAATGGTATTGAAAGATCATTCGTTTCACATACAATGTGACGTAAGCATATGGAATAACTGTCAGCTCCAATCCTTCTCGTTGCGGTTTTGTAATACCATCGCCGACGCCATCGCATTCGCCATCAGCTGTCAAACTAGGGCGTCGATTTAAGTGAATTAGACGCGTCGTGTATTTGCGTGTAATCGGCGACATGTCGCGTCGCGCCGCGTCCAATGAGGCAGTTAGTTTGAAGTAGTGTCGCCGAAACTGTTTGCTGCGTTTCGTGAACGGTCTTGATAGTCCATAAACTTAATTTAAAGTCTATTGAAAGTAAAATTTTAGATTTGTTTCAGAAATTTGATAGCAATTTCTAAATGTCTGTGAAAATTAGAACACATAGAAAAATCCGAAAAGTAAAGCTATGGCCGGGAATCGAACCCGGATCCTCGTCATTCCGTGACGCGTGCTATACCCCTACACCACCCATAGCAGGTGGGTAGTCTCCGAATTTTTCTATCTGTTACTAACTGTCACGTGAATTTGATAGCACTTTTTTAATTTACCTGTAAAACTTGAGACTTATCATTTGATCATAAATACATTCAATACATTGAATAAAAACATTGTTTTGTTAGCTTGCAAAATGCACATTCGCCCCTGCACGTCTTACACGAAAGCGCGCAAGAGTCTGAGATAGATTGCCCGTCTTTTTTTTTAATGTTCGTTCTAGAAAGAGAAGGGTAGTATATCTCGCGCACAACAAGACTCTCGCGCGCACTCGTGCTTGCTTGCCGGGCTGATTTGAGGGCGGCTAGATTGTAGAGCTCCAGAAACAGAGATAGATAAGTTTTTTTTTTAATCTAGTTATTTTTAATCTTTTAAAGGGAAATTTTGCTCCTTTGGACAATTTTGCATTTTGATCCTGGTAATGACTGAATTTCTCGTGACGTACAGTCAACGTCAAAATGTTCGTGACATCCAAAGTAGCCAAATAGTTCGCAACACGTCATTGTTACAGTTGAAATAAGGTCGTGTTGCTAACTTTTTGGCCACTTTCAACATCATCATCAGCCTATGTTAGTCCACTGCTGGACATAGGCCTCCCCTAATGAGCGCCATAGCGCCCTGTAAAGACAAAGCTAAAGCCTGTAAGCTAAAGAGCTTGACGCATCCAGCATCTGCCTGCAGTCTTTCGCAGATCGTCATCCTACCTGGCCGGAGGGCGTCCTACACTACGTTTGCCGAGTCGAGTTTGGCCACTTTGGGTGTCATGAACTATTTAACGCTGACTGTACTTGCCGTGACATTGTGGTGTGACATGGCTCAGTTATTTAACGTACGAAAAGATTGTTAATCCAAGTATCAAGACCGTTTGCTCTCACACGATCCGTGTAGTTGTCAGTGCACACATTACTCGTGAGATACCGCGGCATTGTGGTACTCGGTGTTTAGTGCGGCATTAAACCGAATTATTACAAGTGAATTAGGCCGATTTGCACGCCCACGGGCCTAAGCTAGTGCTTGAGAGTTGCTTTAACACGTTCTAAAAAAAATGGTTGAGTTTTTTTTTTGGTAAAGGACTCGTGTCCCATGCAACATCGCTAAGCCAGACTTTAAATTGTAATAAGTTCAGTGATCGAACCAGGTCTTATTTTGCGAAGCGAATCACACGTGCAGTACGAGCTACATCTGTGTGACGCGTATTTTATATTGTCTCTGCTATGTTAATGTCGTGTTAAAAAAATTTGCTCACGCCATATAGGTAAGTAGCATAAAAACTTTTACTATCTATCACGCCACAGAAATGACGCCAATAAATTATTCTACAGAAGTCATTACAGAATATGCACGCAGGTCCTTCAGATGACAGACTGTAATAGACTATTATACAACACTAACTTTCTCTTACTCCATTCCTGATCAACTAATAAGTAACATAAAACTCCAAAGAAAGGAACCCACAACAATCCCCTGATAAAACAACAATGCCTTTCCAACAAATTAGCGAGCACCAATCACATATCATTTACCAATCGTGATCAAGCTAATTGCCCAGTCTACAGACGGACGGAGTCACGACGCCGCATCATACACATTAATCTTAAACATATTGATAAACAATTGCCCTACCTTAAATGAGGGGTCAACCGGGCTCGCTGCACAAACGTATACAACCGCTACCTCTGTCGAAAACACAAAACGATTTCGACCCGACGATTCGAACACAGAATCGATTATCGATGGCCAGTAACTTCGCGCATACTACGTTTGAATTTGGAAGGTGCGCGTCGATTTTTCCGCGCCGCGCGGCAACCAAATTCAATCGCTTGTTGTATTAGTTTGTGGTTCAGTTTTGTGTGGAGATTGGACTATTGTATGAAGGCTGTGTTGTCGGCAAAGCTTTGTCGCGGTCCGACAAAGCGGGCACGTGGGAACGTGCGCGTGCGTCGTCCTCGCGGTATTGTAATATTTGTAATGTATGGTTCGTGCGTCGATGGACAATTGATTTTGTGAGAGTGGCTTAGATTTAATGTAATTGCTGGAAATTGTTTGAGATGCATACGGACAGGAAGAAAATGAACAATCGAAAAGTTAAGCATCCAAATCATATCCTTATCGAATCGTCCACTATCTTTCTCTTTTTTAACGTCAAGCAAAATGTCATTGTTACGGTTATGTGTTCAACTTTTTTTTCCAACGCGTTCTACTTTAGAAAGTCGTGATACTGATAAAAATAAATAAAAAAGTTACCCAACTTTAATTTGGATCACAAAAAACGTATGTGGATTTCGTAACGACTCGCCACCGATCGAAACAGAACCTTGGTATACGCGTTTACGTTCCTTTTAAAACTGTAGCACTAACAAAGCATGTTAACAATCGGACCCCACATACAGTCATATTCTGCAAGTCACGCCCAAATGAGTCGATCCTATTATCGATACATGAGATACGATCGGCGCTTGTTTCGTGCCAGTATCGAGAAACAATTAAACTATTGATTGCGATTTCGGAATACGTGGATTGTTTTAATCGGGACATTTCGTGTAAACCTCAATATTTGCATCCAGGACTACCTAGTTTCCGTTTAAATCTCATTTTGTTTTCATTAGTGTTTGTGACACAAATAAAAATATTTAAAAAGTAGCTGTCGTCCAGTTATAATTGTACTTAAAGTAACATTTTGTTTTTAAAGTTTTTTTTTGTCTTTCCGGTTAAGTAATTACAAAATGTAATTTAGTGTTTTTAATATTTTACTCAATACATTGTACACAAATTTACTTTATCTTTGTTTTTAAAACTTTAATATAACTCACATCACGAACTCATTAAAAAAATTCAACCAAACCGATGTCATAAGTACTGGCAGTCTAGTCCAAATAAAAATTAAAAGAACAATAAAAAATATTCGAAAAAAAACCTCGTCGCTCGCGAAACTTTTTAATAGCGTCGCGGGGACCAATCGAGAAAGTATTGTTTAAATTTCGAATTCGAATGTCGAACTTCCGATCGTTCCGTTATTTGAAAATGTACCCCGTGCTAATGGGGTACATTGGACACTTGAGTGCATGCGAGATGAAACTTTTTATCCGGCTGCCAATTAGTGGAACTTTTCGTTGTTTATTTTAAAGTTTTATTTGCACCTACTTATGTTTAATGACCTTTAGGTTTTGTTACTCCGTAAAAGATAAAGGCGTGATTTATATATGCATGACAATGTGTGTAATTTTTATTTTATTTTATCGGTATGTATTTTTTCTATGCCACATGAAGCCTCGATTATTGAGAACTGGCAGCAGACACTCGATCACCATCGAAGAGTAGTGGTCAGTGTTTACCTAATAGGTACGTTACAGGAGTTTTACAATATAAGCCGTCGTAAGCGCTCATTCCATCGACATCATGTTGATGAATGGCAGTCTTCGACGGTGCGGCTTAATCGGTCTTTTTTGCCACGAACTTGCAAAATCTGGAACGAGCTTCCCGCTGAGGTCTTCCCATCGAGTTACGACCTGGGTGCCTTTAAGAGGCGAGTGTACAATTTTCTGCAGGGCCGACAACGCACTGGCATCGCGTAAAGCGCTGCGGGTGTCTATGGACAGTGGTGATCATTTACCATCAGGTGACCCACTAGTTCGTTTGTCTGGCCTCTCTAACATAAAAAAAATATAATATATATATAAAAATTTCTTTATTCAAACAAACGTCTGTGCTGTCTTCACCCGTACGTTGTTGGCATTCCATTGGCTAGCACGAAGCGATTCGCTTCATCTTTGCTAATGCGATCTACTAAGGAAAGGAATTCGCTTCCATTGTCTACTATAGCTCTAGCTCAAGGCTAGTGAATAGATTGTATGTATGTATGTATAACTCTTTATTGTACACAAAACACAAGAAAAAGATGAATACAGGACAACACACATGTACAAAGGCGAAGTTATCGCTAAAAGGGATCTCTTCCAGTAAACCTTTGAACGATTGAAAGGACATAAGTAGGTATTAAGCAAGAGTAGATACACAGAAAAAGTAAAAGAACCGATCGAAACCTAAAATAATCCTGAATGTCTAAATTTTAAATAACGTAAGATATAATAATAAACTACACACATAATACATAAAAACGGTAATCTAATACACAATAAATAAAATATACTACATGATATGTAAATATATACATACACACACAAGTTACAAAACACATCACATTCGAGGAAATGGGCGAAAATCATAGCAATTATGTTATAGGCGATGCGGCTGGCAACCGATCACTATTTTGATCCCCTTTTCCACCTTTACGCCCACAATCTTGCTAAACGTGGCCTGTAGGACTTGCCACCTTAGGATCTCGTTACCCCGTAAGGGATAAATAAATACGTGATTTGTGTGTGCGTGTGTGCAATACATTTTCAACCTTAGGGTGGCAGACCTCATAATAGGCTGATGTTACAATATTGTACAGACATTTCCATAATAGATATATAATCCACCGTGGGCTGGCTGATGACACGTTACAGAACGCATTAGAACCGTCGCGTGCGCACCATAGAAATCACGGCTGCGGCTTAATTATACGAATTATACTAAACACGTGTTATTTGATTGAATCCGTTGATGGATAATGTTGGGGTTGTAAAGAGCTTGAGTTTATTCGATAGCGAATATCGACAGTTGTATGTAACGAAATCTTTTCTTATTTCGCTTTCGAAATTATGTCAACTTAGATATTGTTCTTGACTTCGCTTAGGGATTTAATAGAAAATTTATTAAAAATCAAGTGATGCTGTGATAGTTTGGAAAATACATTTGTCAATTATTTAACATTTCATAATGCAGTCCCAAGAAAATATGTGATTCAAATTTTGTACTACAACACAGTATTTATATTTAATCAATGCAAAAAATTGAATTTGGAGCGGAAAAATTCTAAATTCATAAATTTTCTGGTGTCATTTTATATTTAACGTATATGTATACAATTGTATCGATAAAATAATATCGTGTTTCCCGATAAGCCCCTAAACAGTGCGGCACGCGAGACACCATCAATGGTAGGTAGGTAATTGTGTATCTACTCATAATACCGATATAATATCGACACAATGACACGTTACAACCTCACTAGGTGTGCTATTGTACTGTTGTAGCATATCCATAAGTTTTGTTTATATCAATAATTTTCTTTTAATCCTGCTAAAATGTACTCTTGATGTTACTAAAACAATTTATTTATAAAAACCGAAGTTTCTGGAATACCTACTCGGAAAATTTATATCGTAGCAATCAATGTCAAGCATTTTTCGAGGCAAATGTTATGATAAGGATTAAACTCGTCGCAAAATAAAAGGCCCGTTTTGACAGTTCACGCCTATGAAGTTCTCTATTTTTTACCGAACGAAATGTTCTGAAGGTAATTATATTTTTCATTGATGGGTACCGCCCACTCGGCTAAGTGCTGTGCATAACGATTTTTTCATATTGTCCACAGACTAATAATAATCGGTTAAAGAAAAAAATAAATTGATCCAAGATATTTTTTTAAGGCCGACTCGCACTTGGCCGGTTTTATTTAATTAAATACTAGTGTTCATCAATCAATTAATTACTGACTTTCACCAGCTGTGTAGTGATCTTTATGAAAATTATGAGCTTGTAACATTGTATCATTTCAAAATCTACAACATCAGTGTAAGTTAAATTTTCTAAACAGAACTTTAATCCAATGCACTTTACAATATATATTCAAATCGATCAAGTACTCATGCAAACTTGAATCGATTTATCGTGAGTATCGAGTACCGAGTCGTATGGTTACATCACTAGTTACGTCGCGAAGACAAATGTCAAAACGGGCCTTTTATTTTGCGACGACTTTAATTAAGATAAACTCGATCAAGCTTCACTGGTGGTCTGCTGACGCCTTTCCAAAAGCTGAGAGTGACAAGCAAAAAACAAAAGTGAGTCGATAATTTGAAATATAGAATTTTTCTTTTTCTAAGTGGCCAGTCCGCCGCTATGGAGGTTAACCATACATGAAGGTTTGATAGGTCGACTGAAATTGTTAATAGGGATGTATGTAGAGCTGCCAATTAATTAACAAACGTCCCTAAAAATGCCGACCCGAGTAAACAATGTATGCCGACACTGCAGTGCCGACACGCCTGCAATTTGTTATTGCTGTCAGCATTTTTGCTAACGCTGTACAAACAAGGTTTTTGGGGTGCTTTTGTGCATTGATTTTGTTTTAAATATGGATGGGTGAATGAAAATGACGCTGATGTAGCTAGAAAACTGGATCATTTATGACGTTAAATCATCCACTCGTTATTTACATTTGTATTGCGCATTCCGTTTTTATAAATTACCTGGAATATTTTATGACGTGATTATTAATAAGTACTATGATTATTCACGGATTATGATATGATACACTGTAAATAAGGTTCTACAAATTTTACAAACAATCTTCATACCTACAACCAGTGAACGTGGACCGTGGAACGTGGACTTAAACATGGAAGCATTTCTGACGCTCCAAAATGACCCAACGTAAACTAGTTCGCGGCGGGCGGGGCTTGAAAACTAGTGCGGCAACGCGATCAGTGCGCAGGGCGGCCGCCTGTCAGTTGTGTCACACGGGTTTTTTTATTATATAAAATTAAAATAATCCATTAAAAAATGCCTTCATGTGTGGTGAGGTGGTGCAGGAATCAGCAGGAATATTGTCCCAAGAGTACTGGAATCACTTTTCACGTGTAAGTACACTGTTTACATAAAAAAACAAAAATCCCCTTTTTACTAGAGGGATGTCATTATGCATAATGTAGTAGTACATTTTAATATAGCTATTTTTATAGGACATAATATTTATTATTAAGTTACTTACAGATATGTGTTTTAGTTTCGGTTTTTCATCGGATTAACAAGTCGAAGTCGTATCTCATTGAGCTTAATTTTAATTTAAATTTTGATTCACACAAGACCCGAGTCACAGAAACCGATGGCAAAAAGCTGTTCAGTTAGAGAGACAGGAAAATGACTGGACACCGAGCAAGAATTCGAAAATATGCTCAGTTCATTTTAAAGATGAAGATTTTTATGTATCGAAGAAGGGACACACAATGCTTTCTAAAAGCGCAGTACCAATTTGTACTGTGCGTCTTTATTTGGTTTGAATGATCACGTTTTAGTTAATGTAGCGCTACTTTGTATGATTGTATAATAGACATTTATTTTCAGATGGTGTTTTCGAGTGAAAAACCAGTATTAATAAAAATTAAAAACAAAAAGAAAATATTCCGGAAACTTCTCAGGAAACTTCTCAAAAACGTCCAAATTGTCATTATAATAAATTATCTACTGATATTTCTTTTATTATTTTTATCTACACCCACCTATATAATACGTTTAGAAACCGTATCTACGTAATATCATTCGTTGCGGGTGGTAGAACCACGAGCAGGGTTCGTCCGAATCGCTACCAACATCTTAGGCTACTGTGTTTCGAAGTGGAGAGTAAAACAGCCGGTGGAATTACTGGCACATAGGTATACTATCTTAGTACTCTAAGCCGGCAACGCATCTACAATACTTCTGTGTTGCGGATGTCCATGAGCGGCGGTGATTACTTACTATCAGGTCGATCCCACTTGCTCGCTTGCCTTCCTTGTAATACAAAAATAAATAAATATGTAAACTACTACTAATACACTTATCGAACTAGGAGTCAAGCGCGCTGACGAAGTAGGCGAAAGCGAGTGAAAATTTGGCTTACTGATTTCATACCTTTGTGCATTGGGCTGCTTTGAATCTGACTGGTCCCCTTCTGCATAACATCGTCCGTGCTTCGAAGACACACTGACAATCTGCTGACATTGCATCGAAGCCGCGAACCAATTAGCGTAAATCTGTCACGCCGAGAACCAATCGCGACATGAGACCCGACGCTTCTCAAATCGTTGAGCTTTTACGTACTTATTTTCAAAAAGTCGCAACTAGCGAAGCACATTCTAATACCGACCTAGATTCATTAGCAATAACCTATTTTCTTAAATGCATTGATAATTTTTATTTACTTTGCTTGTGTGTGTGTACCTCAAACCTATCTGTGTGAGTTTTTGGGCTAATAATGAACGGTAGGTTGTATGAAGAGACTGCTTCCATAGTTATATTCGTTCACTGCCTACAACACAATAACCTAACCTAAAAATTTAAATTTTGATACGATCTTTTTTGCTGACTGTACTTGCATCGGCATCTGTCCCACATATATTATATGTGTGCCAAATCTCAAGTCAAAATCGGCACAACCGTTGAAGAGTTCCCTCCTGCGGAGACGATCCTGGCTAGTTCAAAATTTCAGCTTAATCGATTAAAAATATCTGCTTCAATATTAAGTCACAAGAGTCCATAAATACATTAAAAGTAAAAAAATGCCAGTGTTGAGTAAAATCCTGTTCCAAAAAAGAACAAGCTCAATACAGTAAACCGCATCTAAATCGGTCGAACCGTTCTTTTGAGCACAAACAAACAAAATAACCTCTCACCCTAAACGCGTATACCCTCATAATGAAAACCACAGACCGTTCTGTCGTGGGCAAAAACAGCAAAATATTGCACCTCTGTTGTATTTGTAATCAGTAATCACACTTCTCTAAAATAGCCAAGTATCACCAAAAAATTCTCAGTTTCAAAGCGTACATTTAAGATACTCCATTCTCAACTAAAACCGTCTTTAAACACAGCTCTCAAACTACACCCAACTGTAGAAACTGGCATTAACGTTTAAGTAAGGGACAGAAGTCTAAGGGACACCGAAAGTAGAATCACTTGGCAATTACAGACTGACTAATGTAGGGTATTAGCCGCACATGTGGCGCCAAGTTTTGGGGTGGGTCAGCCACCTATGGAGATTTGCAAGTTGCAGACTTGTATTACGTTGAGAAATGGAGTAAGATTTTGGTGTTAGTGTTTGGTATTGATTGTGGTGATATTTTGGATGCTTTGTTACTATTACTGCGGGAAATCGGCAATGAATGTGTTATAGAGTTAAATACTTACAGATTCCAAGTAAAGGAAAAAGCTCTCAATTCGAATATACACGTATGTCTTTTGTATATGTTCGTCTTTATCTGTACCGGCTGTAAATCAATATCTGATTGTTGTTTAAAGTACGGAAGTAATAAAAAATTCTGTCAAAAACGACGTTTTTGCTACAAGTTTTGCTGACTGTGCTTTTTTGCTGCTGACTGTATTTGCATTATCATACATTTTACATTTTACACAAAAATTCAAATCAATCGGATCAACCGTTGAAGAATTCCCTCCTGGAGAGACGATTCTCTTGAAGACATATTTATCCACGCTTAGCATGATCGTGGGCATAAGACATTGCAAGTAAAATAATTAAGTCAAAAATATCTAGGATGCTTCTGGTGATTAGCGGGCTGGCAGCTATTTTGGACTAAGAATTAGCCTCGCGATTCAACGCGGCAATGCTGCCAGCCTTCTGAGTACAATGAGCAGTGACAGTGACCTGGTAGGGGTGTTTTATTTGTAGTTTAAGTTAGGCTTTTTGTACTTAACGTTTAGTTATTTTTTTAATTTCGAATGTACTGTTTTAATGTAATTTTTGTTTACTACAATAAATGTTTATCCCATAACTTTAGGTCTATGATTGTAAAGAATCATTTTCTTCTTGCTTCAACCATCATTTTGCTTAGTTACAAATACAATACATCTCTACAATCATCTGTAGAATAACGTTCCTGCAACTTTACATACGTGTAGAAAACGCTCACCACAAAATATTCACCTTGACCAATGCCATATTTTTAGAAGAGTGAAGAATTATAAAGTGTTCTGAGATTAATGGCAATACGCACTAAGTCACTTTGCAGATCACTGGGTGGGAGAGCTGAAAATGCAAGTAATTACGCAACAATAGGCCGTTTAAAGCCTGAACAGACAAAACGCACACACGTAAACCAGCTAATTTCACAAATAACAATACAACTTTCACACATCTCTATATCATCATTAATCTGGCAAACGTTACGGAAACCGTATCGAATTGAATCAGCTCCAGGACCATTATACATAGACCTGTCTCAGTCTCCGGCGATCCCCTTGAGTGGTCCTGTGTAGTTGGGGGATAAGCGGGTGGGGAGAGCAAGTGTAGCTGGTTGCGTGGTGATTCGCTATCGCTAAGAAAGTAATAAGTATGGAAGTGTTCACCCACGCGCCGCCTACGACTTTGTATCTATGTGACGTGGTCAGGGCTTGGTGTATGAGGAAGAGGAGCGGAATTGCAACATTGCTCACTTAAATCTATCTGACTGTCGTACTCGGAAACGTTAATTAATATCTTAATATATAATCCCGTCCAGCCATTTGACTGTCAAAGAATATAATTTAATATGTTGCATAGTCGAAAATTCTAGTTCCATAGATAAGGAAGTAGAGCATCTTTACATCAGAAAAAAGGTAGAGTATTTTTTCCATGCTGTTCCGGAAGTAAAGAAAAAACATAGAATTTACCAGTTGCTTCTCTTCTTGGTAAAAGCCCATCAAAGCGGGCGAAAGTCTTAAGAATCATGTTATAGGCGATGCGGCTAGCAACCCATCACTATTTTGATTTCCCTTTCCAGCTATACGCCATGCTAAACGTGGCCTTAAGGTTTTGTTACCTTAGACTGTCTACCCCGTAAGGGATAAAGACGTGATACATTTACGTATGTATATTTTTATTGGATATTATTACCCAATTAACTAGCACTAAAACCGCATCCTTAGGTCCCAGGTCTAGATTTACAGCACAAAGGGCGTAGGAATGATGTCCATACAACCACGTTTCAACATGTGGCCGTCGCTATTTCCGCGTCATGCTAGGCTTGACTAATGTGTGTTTGAATTTTATGCTTGACCCATTTAGGACTTGGAGTTTCATGTATTGTCTGTGGACTTTGTTAGTTTTGTTGTATGACTTAAACTATGATATGTGACGCGACGTTGAAATGGGATTTAATTTGGTATAGTGGAACAACAAAGTTATTAACCATTTATTCTGACATTCCTCGCAGAATTTACAGCAATAAACAAAAACTGTAAATTAAAAATTAAAAATAAACCAAACACTATGTACAAAATTAACGTAAACAACAAATAAAACGGCTGGGCGAAACTTATAGGAATCATGTTTTAGGCGATGAGACTAGCAACCCATCAGTATTTTGATTCCATTTTCCACCTATACGCTCATAATCTTGCTGAACCTGGCCTGTAGGCTGTTAGGCTCTGTCGGAGTAGACGTGATTCGTATATGTATGTATGTATAAAAGCTTAAAACACTATCGTCCAAGCGGCTGCTAATAACATCGAATTAATAACCTTATGCTTATCAGTATGTCCCGGAATATCACAACAATGCACACATAACTTAGCATAACTAAGAACTAAGCAAGCCGTTAAGTTTTCAATAAGGCGGGCCACATATTCCGGGGATCCCATTATAACTGATGCGGGTTGGGATCGGGGATCGGACGGTGGGTATTAACTTATCACCGGGTATCTGCATATCTTAAGTTATGGGGCGGATTCTGTACTCATTTTGTGGAACTACAAATATAATTATGTAGTCGTTATTGAATGATACATCATCTACGTATAAACACAGAGCCTAAGGTAACAAGACCTAAAATGCCACGTTTAGCATGATTTGGGCGTAGGTGGAGGCGAATCAAAATATTGATGGGTTGTTAAAAGCATCGCCTATAACATGATTCCTAAGATATTCGCAAATCGTATAGGCACGCGTGACAAAAGAAAATTGGTTGTACGTTTTATATTTGTCGACAGTTTTATTGGACCAATCTGACCACTGAAAGAACGATACATACAACTTTTAGCAATTAGTACGTACGTATAGTACAGTCAACATCAGAAGTTGACAAGCAGTTGAAGAGCTCAAAAAGATCTACACACGAATCTATCTTACAGGTTGTGAGATTGTTGCTCCCAAGCTGGTCTGGGAGCAGAGGAAAAACATAGAATGTACAAGTTGCTTCTCTTCCCGCGCTGATGGTAAAAGCCCACTGAGGGAATGGGCGAAAATCTTAGGAATCATGTTGTTATAGATAAAGATACATATCTTTTCGGACTATTGCTGTTAGCCTCAGACGGCTTTTACAGCTTACTGGAGAGGGCGAGCCGCCAGACGGGCAGCTCAGCAAGGGTTTTAGGTTTTGCTACCTTGGGCTCTGTCTGCCCCGTAAGAGATAAAGACGTTATTTATGTATGTAGATCATTTTCAGTTCTTCGACTGTCAATCAACTTCTGATACTGGCTGTATTTCTATCATAGTCAAAATTTCTTTGTTGTGACAGCTTCTCGCTTCAACCCAGAGACAAACGTAAATCCAGCTCTCCTAAAGCTTAACTAAACTCAACTTTTCACAAACCCATGCAACTGTCATGGCCATTAAATATATTACACCCAGTTCGTGCCTGAACCCCCCCCCCCCCCCTAAATTCGGACACGGGTGGAGCACATATCTCAGGCGGGGATGCAAGAAATGCCCACTCCCCGATATGTAGATTCGTACCTCCTCAGTGGTCATTATTGTAGTGGGAACAAGACGTTTTGGTACTTTCGAGAGAGTAGACTAGTTTGTAAAGTTTTAGGATGAAAACAAAAACGGCTAACTGCAAACTGAACTAGCGTAGGAAAGATCCCGTATTCTACAGTAGTTGCTATTGTTGAGGTCGCGAAAAGCGGCAAAAAAAATTAATTTTTCTTGTAGAAATACAAATATGTTTATGTCATCATCACAGGTAATAATAATACCAGTTGTAAAATGGGGTTTTCAGTACGAAGACCATGATGAGCCCATTAGGCATACGAAAATCAAAATACAATGTCACCTGACTGCTAACCTGACTATAGGAATAATTATGTCAAATGTTTCCTGTATTTCCAATTTTTCTTGTTTGCTAGCAACACAGACAATCTGATGGACGGGCGCACAGCCGAACTTTCCTTAGTAGACGCAACGTCTTCTTCGTCATATTTAAGGTGCGTGCCATTTTCTCTGATGACAGTGTGAGATCTTGCGATATGTCCTATTTTATTACCATTATGATCTGTAGGTACCTCACTAAAATCTGACTGGATTGTATAAACTGCACTGCTAAAAATAAGTAGCCTTGCAGCCGATTTCATAAAAAACGACAGCGCGTACTTAACAACGACCATTTCCAAAACAAACGAAAATATCATCTTGCTCTTACTTCAAGGGAGTTCTGAATAGAACTGTCGTCTTGTAAAGTATCAAGTTTAGTTAGTCCGCTGGCAACCGCGGTACCTACCCAATCAGCACGTAGCAGAGAATGTTTTGTCTGCCCGGGCAGTACCGTGTGACGCTGCCTTATGCCACATCTAATAACAGCTAGTTCACAATAAGTAAAAACCGCCTAGTATTAAAAAAACCGAAATGAGAATAGAAATAAAAGATCTGTAATTTCATACGCAATTTGACGTAAGAATATGAAATCTCCTGTCAGTTATTTTAATTGCTGTTTAGTAATATAATTAAAAAGGGTGATGAAAGGCGCCTATGATACGTAATATGTGACAAGCGATAAAACGGTAATTTCAGTTCAAAAACAAACGGTTAATCTGCAGGATTGAAAAAGTTTATTTGACTAGCAACAATTACAGAAACTACCTAATAACAAATAGACAGCTTCTCCAGCAGCCGTGTTGCCAACAAACTCTTCTCTTACACAATATTGCAAACGCTTTCTAGGAGACGATAACGGACAAAAAATACAATAAAGCCTCAGAGTTTATGTACCAGTTTTGTTTTATAAATTGCAACAAATCCGAAGCATTTGCTTAATCACTGCAAAACTTTTCCAAAATGTATTGTTTCTTTTTAAAGTGCTTATGATAAATAACGGTTTTTTCATTTTAAGATGCTCCAAAAGACTTTAAACCTCAAATACATGCCATGTTAAAACGGTTTTTGTTTACAAAGAACTAGCTTCATCATAACACTGTTGCGGCCGTGCCTTGCCGGCATATGGCTCGAATATCCTTCATTGCGGGCGACATGTTTCGATTGAGACAACCCTTTTAGCACGGGAGCTATCCTACTAATATTATAAATGTGAAAGTTTGTGAATATGGATGTTTGGATGTTTGTCACTCTTTCACGCCAGAACGGCTGGACAGATCTGGATGAAGTTTGAGACATAGATAGATAATAGTCTGGAATACCACATAGGCTGGCTACTTTTAATCCCGGAAAATTGCGTAATTCCTGCGGGATAGCGAATTCTATGCAGACGAAGTTGCGGGCAACAGCTAGTAGGAAATATTTGGTGTCAATCATCTTTACCAAATTTCTACTCACATGGCCCACTAAGACCTGCTTAAAATCACGATACTGAATAAAAAAGTTGAAGAAGGCGGTCAAATTTTAAATAAATAACTTTGCAGTTTGGCTGCTATTAAGTTAGGCCAGTTTTCTTAACGTCGTCAGATAAAAATACTGTAGATTTGATTAATGTTTTCCATACAACAAATAAATCAACCTAATAACCATTTGTTCATTACTTATGTGCATCTTCGTCGTTGCACATTTGTTATAATCTGGTTTGAATATAAGCTCAGAACAGAACTATCACACTTAAACTGAATTTACTTAACACTATAAACCAAACATAATTACAATTTCCATACGATAAGTAGAGCTAGTGGAAACTATACCCCAAAAACAATCGCACCGACTCCCGGTCTACCATCTCAAGACGTTCCAAGGGTTGTCCAAAGCAGACTTCAATAATATAATAATACACTGTGCTCGTCGTATGTGTGTCTAAGGGAATTATTAATGCTACCTACGCCCCGCATATCAAACCTTACAAAGCGAGAAATATCACAAGCGTCGATACATTGCGGTGTCGCTATGCTATGGATTTGTAAGTGATCGGTCATCGAAGGCAATGTAACGCACGTCTTCAGTATTACTCGCACCGTCTTGGATTATTTAAATACGGTCCGCTATATTAGTTTCTGGTGTTTTGATTATGACTAAATTGGCTACCACATTTGGTAGTGATTGGGGTAGTCGGGTTTGATTTGCAGTTATGTTGTAAAGTTTGTTTGTGGATGTGGAGCTGAGAAAGAATAATGAATGGGCTCTATAAGGGACTCTATAAAGGGGTTCTATAAGTTATTTACGCTTGACCAAATTGAAAATGAAAATGAAAATGAAATTTATTGCGTATTGAATTAAGGTTACAGATTGCAGGTACAGTTGCTTAAATATGAAAAAGTTTCACTTAATCCTACCTTTACAGGTGTACACGCTTTTTTTATATATATATTTTACTACAATATAATAAATTTAAAACAATTATTTATAAATCAACATTATCAGATAGGAAATCTCTTACACTATATAACATTTGTTCAAAAGCCATTGTTTCGTCAGTTCATTGAATGTTTTTAAGTAGCTGTCTTTAAATGCGTCCGGTAGCTTATTATATATGTTAATACACATCATATAGGTATTTTTGGAAGATAGTTTGAGTCTTTTCAAAGGCTTATGGATTTGTGTTTATACTGAGATCTCAATGCACGGGTAGAATTGGGAGGTCAGGTCAAGAGTATCCGGAGCCGACGAGCATGTATGAAGAGATTGATGTATGTGGATGAAGCGAAAGAGTATCAGGATCGTAGCAAGAACGAAGTAGTCTCTGCCTACCCATGTGGGAAAGAGGCGTGACGGTATGTATGTATAATTTAGTATCGCGTACTGTGGCTTTTCCATGACCTGTTCATGGCATTCAGTTCCGATTCAGTTTAGGGTCGATCGCTGTCAGAGACACAGACAAAAAATGACAAAACAAGGTTGTAACTTTATGTGAATAAGAGGGAAAGAGATAAGCGTCTGTTGGACATGATAATATAAAAGAAAGATTCATACATATTTACATACATATTGGTACATAAAAGGTACTAGTTGCTTCTCTTCCCGCGCTGATGATAAAAGTCTATCGAGGGAATGAGCGAAAATCTTAGGAATCATGTTATAGGCGATGTGGCTCGCAACCCATCACGCCCACAATCATGCTAAACGTGGCCTTTATTTAGGTATTTCTACCTTAGGCTCTGTTTAACCCGTAACGGATAATGACGGGAATCATCTATGTATGTATGTAATGTATATACATATTTAACACGCACCGAGAAGAAAAAGTACGGAGTAAACCGTAATACCCACGAAGGCTTTACTACCAGTCATAAAGGTTCGACCATACCGGTGCGTAAAAGACGTTGTCGATGCGTTTACACAATAAACTGTATGAAAAAACGGTGAGAGAACGTGACGCCTACACGTCACTGCGTATACGCGGCGGTGTACTCGCTCCTATATGCGCGAAGCTTCCATTACTATTAAATTGTCGTACACCTTTATGCTGAGGTTTTCGTGACAGACCTTAAGCAAAAAAAGCTTGACGCATCACGTTACATTAGTACTTCTAATTGGCAGCCCTAAACTATCGCACTAGCGCCGGACAATGAAATATACGCTCATTAGCCTGTTCCGTGATTAATTGGGCTTCTTAGCAAACGGCCGGGGCGCCACAGGCAGCGGGTGGTAAAGAGAGATACATTTTTTCCATAACCAGCTGTCACGTGATTTAAACTTAGCGGTATTGTCGCCAAACTCCATCTGTTGGTATTGTCTGTAGGACACAATTATAAAACTCCCAGCACTTATATTATTATTGATTGATGAAGATCGAATCCAGTAGGCTTATTGTCTAACTCGCTCGCAATCGCCATCGTGTTCATTTTGTCAGTTCATGTATGGGCTGACAATTGGCATCGAAATCAGCTAGCTGTCATATTCATACAAGAACTGTCAAAATGAACACGATGGCGATTGCGAGCGAGTTAGACAATAAGCCTACCGGCCATAGCTTTTCTTTTCAGATTTTTCCATGTGATCTAGTTATGAGTATTGCTTAGAAATATAATTTCAACTGGGTAAAACGGAGTTTATTTGTTTCAATTAATAAATTGGGCTCGGATTTAAATTATTTAGATAGCAACCGTTGAACAAAATACATTCACAAAGCGTGCGTTATGACTCGTGGTTTGTATTTGATTTGCTATTAAAATTCATCCAGTTTTTTTATCAGAGAGAGAGAGAGAGAGAGAGAGAGAGAGAAACATTTATTTACACATTCGATACACGCAGATAAATAATGTAAAGAAGTACAATATATTTATTTGCGAGGCAACAGCCGACCCTCGCGCGGGCAGCTTTCTCGCACAACGACTCGCAATTGCGATACAACGCGGGAATGCTGCCTGCGTGATGGGGACCCTACCTAAGGGTCCAAATTTATTTTAATTTTTAACATAAGTTTTATTTTACTAAGTTATTTTAAGGAAGCCGAAGTTTATATTTTAATTATGTTGTATTTACCAATAAAGTTTGTTTTTATGAAAAAAAAAAAATTTAAGAATAGTACCGATATCAGGTGTAACTATACCATATTCACAACATTAATGAACAAAAAACAGTTTTTAACAAAGTTGCTGTTCCGCAACTAGACGTGCTAGACACTTTTGGCTACGCTCCGACTGTGCTAATAATTTAATTGGAATATTGTAAATGTTTACTTTTTCTAAATAAATAAAAGCCGTGGTAGCCTGACCTGTGGACTTTTAAACAGAGGGTCGTGGTTTCGAATCCCGGGCTCGCACCTCTGACTTTTTCAGAATTTATGTGCAAAATTTCATTTGAAATTTACCAAGCGCCTTTTGGCGAAGGAAAAATATCGCGACCTGCACACATCTGCGAAGCAATTCAATGGTGTGTATGTAGTTCCAAATCCGCACTGCACCCACCAGTGAGACGTATATAGCTGAAGATGATGATAAAGAAATTAATAAGCCAGTTGACTCGCTGCAACTCGGACCCAACAGAAAGCTTGTCGGCTCTTAACGTAGCCATTGTATTGTTTATACGCGAGATATAATATGTTTTGTCGGTAGCATAGCTCGATAGTGTGGCATTCGCCAGATAAGGGATGAATGGGCGGCTTGTATGGAATTATCTTCTATAAGCTATTAAAATTATTACAATTATGGCGTACTAGGTAGGTTTAGAATACAGACAACAAAGAAATAAATGATAAGCTAAACACACACACATCACGCCTTTATCCCTTACGGGGTAGACAGAGCCTAAGGTGACATGATCTACAGGCCACGTTTAGCAAGACTATAGGTGAAAAAGGGAATCAAAATAGTGACGGGTTGCTAGCCGCATCGCCTATAACATAATTCCTATGATTTTCGCCCTTACCCTCGACGGGCTTTTACCATGTGCGCGGGAAGAGAAGCAACTGGTACATCCTATGTTTTAGTTGCTCCCAGACCAGCATGGAAGCACAATACCTAAGGATAAGCTAAATGCCTAAACACAATGGCCGACAAGTCCGATCGTCTGATCCTGATCATACATACAAATTCCTCGGACCAACCTCTAAGATTGTGTGAAAAGTATCATCTAGCTTAACCACTATTAAATGAAATACGAATAAAATAGTTTTACATAAGCTCTTGTGAAACATTGCCAGAGCTAGTAATTAGAAATTAAACGGCGAATCCACGATTGTATCTATAAGTTCTGGTCCGTCTAGTTTCGATCTGTTTCGGAAGACCTTCTTCAGGGGTGACGACAGAGGTATCCTTTTATGCGCTGAGACTAATTGAAGAGCGGGACACTGACTGAGGAGGTTTTATAACAGTCGAATCTTTTAGAAGTGAAAAAAAATTAAGCCGTATTCTGTTGTTTATTTACATAACCTAACCTACTAATAATGATGGACAAATTCAACATCTACGGAAACATCTTCTTTGCTGGGGTGCGAGTCGGGTTACCTCCACGTGTGGTCAAGAGCTGCGGTTCGTTTTTGGATCAGGAAGAGCAGTGCTTGGTCCGGTGCACCCACGGCATCGGCTAATGATTTCCTGGCAGTTTCCGAGAGATCTCATTGACCGTTGGCTAAGAGCCCGACAGGGTCTTTGACCATTACCGTACGACGTTGCCGACATTTTGTCACAAGATTTTTGGATTATATTTTTGTTACTTTGACATTGGCGTGTAGCGTGGTAGTACATAAGTACCTAGATATAAGCATGTACAACCTGTAATAATGTATGTGTATCCACGAATACAGTTCAGTTCGTTTCCACCACTCGTTGTATCAATACGTCCCGCACGTCTCCCAGTAGTAGTCTAACACTACATGGCGACCCTGCCATGCGGCGCCGGAGTTGTCGTCGCCATGACGACTTGATACGCCACAAATAAGAAGAAGAAGATCTTCATTGCTTTTTCTGAGCGAAAATTGATACCAACAACTGGCACGAAAATGAAAATTAAGGGTCCTCCTTTCCCAGTAATATATGAAAACCGTAAACAACATAGGGCTCGGATAATTATCGAACACGGATGTCGTCCAATTGGTCCCGGATTAATTCTAACGAGGGTTGCATTAATAATCGCCTATACGGCAAGAGTTGTGGTACAAGTGAGAAACTTATAATCATTTACACATCATCTAGCTATCTCTATGTAACAATGTGTCCTTTGTAAAATGTTATGCACATTGTAACTTCTGTGGTGGTATAAAGTTATTCTATTCTTATATTTATTTATAAAGACTCTAACATAAACGGTTTAACGCATTCGCTGCCAGCTGTCACCCGCCCAAGACGTATAGGTACGTATGTTCAAATAACTGGGGCCTTACGTCTTAATGCGATTCAATACCGAGTCAGTTCAAGTTTTACAATACAAAACAATACAAGTACTCTTTATTGAACACCACAAATCAGTACAAAACAATACAGAAACAAAGAACAAAGTAGACAATGGGCGGTCTTATCGCTAAATAGCGATCTCTTCCAGACAACCAATAATAGAAATGAGTTGGAGAAGTTGGAGGAGTTGGTGGGAGGTTTTAGCTGTCGTTTTTAGTATGGATCTCAGAGCGAGCGAACCTAAACTGAATAGAAATAGAATCACATTAAGGTCATGGCTTTAGGCCTTTGTTCAACAGTGGGCGTCTTCGGACTGACAGACTTGTCGCTTATGCCTTGCTCCACCCTATAAGCGTATTATACACGTATCAACCGCGCCAGATCAACAGACGATCGGGCCAATAAACACGCACACACGATCCAATCTAGGGTTAAGCTCGCAAATATTGGCTCCTACCTGCGATTTGTGTACGTGAGACAATTGTTTAGGCAAAAAGGCAAACATGTGAAACAATTATTTGTATTTTTCGTTAAGTTTATTGTTTTGTTTTTAGATATTTTACATTTTTTTTAATTTATTTAATCAGGCGTTATTTTGCGGAGGTCCATTTCAATGTACAATCACTACATAGTATAAAATAAGGTCGCTTTCTCTGTCCCTATGTCCCTATGTCCCTATGTATGCTTATATCTTCAAAACTACACAACGGATTTTGATGCGGTTTTTTTTAATAGATAGAGTGATTCAAGAGGAAGGTTTTTATGTATAATTCTACGCAGACGAAGTCGCGGGCAGAAGCTAGTAATATATAATGTGATATCCGCTAAGGTAAATGTTTTTTTGTTTATAAACCATTTTATTTTTAAATAACAGTTGGCCTTCCATCCATGCTGGAAAAACGGAGAGTTGACCTACCAGCTGTTTGTTTTACCCCGCAGATCGTAAGTACCCATCGAGGGAATGGGGGAAATTCAATATCTTGATTTCTCTTTCCACATGTACGCCCACAATCACGTTGAAAGTGGCCGTAAGATCTTGTACACACATACATACATACATACATAAATCATGTGGTATCCCTTACGGAGTAGACAGAGCCTAAGGTAACAAGAACTAAAGGCCACTTGTGGGCGTATAGGTGGAAAGGTTAGTGATGGGTTGCTAGCCGCATCGCCTATAACATGATTCCTATTTTCGTCCAATAAGAAGATCGACAGATTGTTCGTAAGATCTTGTAAGACGCAATTAATATGAAGCATATGATGTATGTATATGTAAGATTGTCATAGGACTGTACTGAGTCGGTATTGAATCGTATTAAGTCGTCATGCAAGGCCCCTGGTATAACTAAAAGGTGTTCCATACTTCTCCGCATAATTAACGAGACATCTGGACCGCGTCGTTCCCCCACTCGTGTGATATGCAGATGTATGGAAATACGACATCGGCGAGTGACCTTCGACCGACCCAAGCTAGAACTTTGTATGAGAATTTGAATGTGGGATTGATTATTAATATGGCGGTTTGGGAAACTTTGCTGAAGATATTTCACTTATGTGAGTGGCTCGTTGATTTAATTCTCTTGACTTCTGTAGCGGAATCGAGTTGAATTAAGGCTATGCACCTTATATCTTCTTCTTCTTCTTCTTATTTGTGACGTATCAAGTCGTTATAGCGACGGCAACTTCGCCAATGTCAAAGTAATAAAAATATAATTAAAACAATCTTGTGACAAAATGTCGGCAACGTTGTACGGTAATGGTCAAAGACCTCCTCCCCCCCCCTGTCGGGTTTTTAGCCATCGGTCAATGATATCCCTCAGAAACTGCCAGGAAACCACTATGCCGATTTCCGGCCATAGCTGTACTTTTCGGACTTTTCTACGTTTTAATTTTTTTTTCTAAATATCATTACACAGATTCTTAAAATAAGAGTACACGATACAATATGAGATGTGATGCCAGCCTAAAGCTACTGTTGCTTAGCGGCAGAATTTGCGAGTAGGACGGTGATAGCGATACGGACGGACCTTGCTCGAGGTTCTACAGTAGTACCTACAGTAGTAGTATCACGTTGCGAAGGGAGAAAGAAGGAAACTCAGGAGATGGCGGATGGAGGTTGTTATTATTCAAAAACTGTAATTCTTTCAATGAAATGTACCGCGTCGCATCTCGATGTGTACTGACCTTAATATTAATTCAAACATCGCCTTTGGATCACATAGTAACGGAAACGTTTATGTATGGATGTCATACATATGAAATCACATTTGAAATTCAATTGTTTCTTTTGTCAAACATGTGTTAATTTGAATTTTATATTTTCGCATAGCATTGGGTTATTTGGGTTTTATTAATAGACGTGGCGTGGAAAAGTTTCGTTCCAGTTTTGCGTAAGCAAATTCATACATTACTAGCTGTTGCCCGCGACTTCGTCTGCGCAGAATTCGCTTATCGCTATCCCGCGAGAACTATGCAATTTTCCGGGACAGAAACTATCCTATGTCCTTCCTCGGGACTCAAACTATCTATATACCAAATTTCAACTAAATCGGTCGAACGGTTTAAGCGTGAAAAGGTAACAGATAGACAGACAGAGTTACTTTCACATTTATAATATTAGTAGGGATGTTGTAAAACAAGAAAGGGTTATTCAACGGTTGGTTTGATAGACTTGAAATTTGGTACACATATGTAGGATGGGTAACAATGCAAGTACAGTCAGCAAAAAAAGCTTGTATTAAAAATGTTTTTTAACAAACTTATTTTGTATCCAAAATTACAGTAAAAAGGTCTCAATTAAACTGATACAAACGCCTGCTAAAAATTGTCATAGTAATTCTTGGACATGGTTACACAAAATGATAACTCACGTATAAAGATCGAGTAAAAACGTGTAAAGGCGAGCGCTCCAGGAGGAAGGACTACGAATTAGTCAGAAACATGTCGAGCATGACTTTTATACGTGAGTCGTCCGTTTGTGTAACTATGCTTGAGTTCCATGGTAGTTTCATGTTGAAAGTAATTCTTGGACATCTTGCATACAGCAATACCAAGTTTCATATTCTACAAAGAAAAAACAAGCCCACCTATTTCCAGCCTTGGGGCATAAATATATATCTTTGATATACTACTTAATCCACGTAAAGAAACATAATCCTAAATAAAAATCATCCCCAAAAATCGTAATGAAAACTGCTAAGCCACCTCCGGGCGCGTAACGGATCCATATTGGCATAGTGATGGGCCGATACTCGATACATCGACATCGGTTCGATCAGATAGTGACTTCCCGCCGGCGATTCGTATCCGAATTAATATCGATATGGGTAACTCGTTATGTGGGGTGCGGATGTTAGAGAGGGGTGGAGTCGTTTGAATATTTTTTTAATGAAAAATATTTTAATACCTAATTATTTATTGCTTTCTGGTTGTTACATACTTATAAGCTGAAACAGTCTTATTTAAATTTTGAAGAAATATTACTGTCATTATTAAATTTGTTAATCAATCAATTTTTATGTAATTAAGTATGTATATCAGCGTATTTTTTGGCATGAGATAAAGATTTCCAGCCGTGAACTAGGTACTATAAAAATTATATTTAACTACTATACTTTAATACTATCTATTGCCCGCGACTTAGTCACAGAATTAAACTTTTCCCGACACTTCCAACAATGTTATCGTCGTTATATTTCAACCAATTACAACAAAACCTTGACAAATCATATACCTTAACCTTCCACGTTAATTATTCTGTCTATTCGGTGGAAGTAGTTTTTGAGTTTATCACAAACTGACAGACAATACTTTTTTTTATAACAATACTAGCTTCTGCCCGCGACTTCGTCTGCGTAGAATTATACATAAAAACCTTCCTCTTGAATCACTCTATCTATCAAAAAAACCGCATCAAAATCCGTTGTGTAGTTTTGAAGATATAAGCATACATAGGGACATAGGGACAGAGAAAGCGACTTTATTTTATACTATGTAGTGATGTTTGTAGTGATAAAGACTTAAAGGAGGAATTATCTTCTTTCTCATTTAATTATTTTAAGACAATCGCCTTTTAAAGTCCTACAGAATTAAATCAAACACGACTCCACTGTTTTCGAAGTTCTTCCCCTATGAGATTATTGTTAGATTCAATTTCCGCGACAAAGTATCGACACTCGACTAATGTGAATTAAATGTGTGTTGGTGTGTCTGTTTCCCTTCCCTGATAGCGGTTTCACGTTAAACAACATGAGATATGGAACTTTTGCTTGGAGACGAACCTGTAGGTTTGTCTTGGGTTTATGCTTTTGGTACAACATACTTCTGCGCCTATTCGTGTTGTGTACAGCCAAGTCTAATAATATGTATCTAGAAAGTTTCAAAAATAAGTATCATACGCTCTTACGCCAGCGTAATAAGGTCGTGGGACATATTTTTGAGAAGTTCATATCGATACTTATTTTTGCACTTGACCGTACCTGTCGGAGGTATGAAGGTTGAAGTTGTGACGAAATAAATAAAGTACTAACAAATGATACATACATACATACCGTCACGCCTCTTTCCCACAGGGGTAGGCAGAGACTACTTTATTCCACTTGCTACGATCCTGACATATTTCTTTCGCTTCATCCACAATCATCAGTCTCTTCATACAGGCTCGTCGGTTTCGGGTACTCCTGACCTGACCTTTTTCCAAAACGTCTCCTACTTGATTTCGAAACGTCCGTCTAGGCCTTCCCCTCCCAACGTAACCATTCACACTCCCCATATAGATCTGTTTAGTTAGTCTACTTTCATCCATCCGCTCTACATGCCCAAACCAACTAACTAACAAATGATGTAATTAGATTTATTTATAGGTGTATATATGTTTCAGAGCATTGTATTCTAACTCGAGCCAGCCAACTGCAGGGATAGGGTTATTTGACAGACGACCAGACTTCTGATGCGGTGCAAGGCACGCCTCACGTATTCGATCGCTGCATAACATCCAATATGACATGTGATTGAGTTTAAGTGGGTTATATAGAGGGGATATTACCGCCGAATCCGTGAATTTTTACTTGATATTAGAGTAAATTGTTCTCGAAGATAAATATAGAAAAAGAATCGCGTTCGTCCTTTAGATGTTTCATAAATTTAACTTTGTTATATTATTATATTATTAATGTACGTACGTTAAGAAAGAAATATAAGATTCGACACTAAGCAAACAATAAAAAGATAGGTATTAATGCAGTTATGCGTTTTTACATTAACTTTGACTAGTAACATTAATGTAATGTCTAAAAGTGTCACTTTATCGTTAGGGTACACAGTCTGAAATCAATAGTACATACATACATCCATATATCACGTCTTTATCCCTTACGGGGTAGACACGGCCTAAGGTAACAAAACCTTAAGGCCGCGTTTAGCATGATTAAGGGCGTATAGCTGGAAAGAGAAAGCAAAATAGTGATGGGTTGCTAGCCACATCGCCTATAACATGAGTCCTAAAACTTTCGCCCATTCCCTCAATGGGCTTTTACCGTCTGCGCGGGAAGAGAAACAACTGGTAAATTCTATGTTTTTTCTTTACTCCCAGACCAACATGGAAGGATAATAATGGAAATCAATAGTTCACATTGCAGGCTCTTTTATAATATGGTCCTTTTCAGACACGCTCTGTAGGATTCTGCTAACATAGCAATCGTTTGTCCTTATCTGGTCACTTTGACATTTACCTTTCATAGATAAGGACAAACGATTGCTAAGTTAGCAGGAACCTCAGCGTTTATGAATAAGGGGGTTAACCAGGCTTTCGGAAAACTAATATCGCCAAGAAGAATACGCTGGAAGAAACTCGGCAGAATATATTGATAATTAAATTTCAATTTTGGTTTGTAACACCAAACTTGCTTTGATTATTTTCCTCTGCTACATCTGTATATTTACTGAAATGTCAGTTTTCAAAAGCTACATAATATCATAGGAAAGTTACAAGTATAGGTGGTATTATCACCTCTATAGAGTTCAAACAGAGGCACGATGTGTTCAAATCAAATAGGCTTGCGTTCAGCAATGAGCAATTTGAAGATGTTTGCGCCACAGCTTTGTCTGTTTGTCTGTCCGTCTTACAGTCCGGTGCCTT
This sequence comes from Pandemis cinnamomeana, assembly GCA_932294345.1. NCBI lineage: Eukaryota > Metazoa > Arthropoda > Insecta > Lepidoptera > Tortricidae > Pandemis > Pandemis cinnamomeana. The sequence continues at coordinate 4,113,648 of OW028715.1, read as the reverse complement.
GCTAGGAATTGAGGTATTTGTTTACTATGTAGGTATGCGATATCGCTAGCTTGCTGTCAGCTTAGAAGGAATACTTCATGTGCCAGTATTACCGGTTGTCTTCTATACTAACATTATAAAAAGGTAAAGTTTGTGAGTTTGTGAGGTTGCTGAGGGTAATGGATCTACTGAACCGATTTTGAAAATTCTTTTACCGGAATACGAATAAGAATAAGAAAAAGAAAAACTTTATTTCACCACAGAAGTTACAAAGTGCATAACAAGAACACATTGTTACATAGAGATAGGTAGATGACATTTTATGCGGTAAGTGAAACAGAAGCCTTCGCACTAGACTCAGGGTCTGTATCGCGAGTGCCAAGTGAAGTAATTAAACCGGGAATAGGAAGCGACATTATTTATGAGTGTCATAGGCGACATATTATAACACACACGCGCACGCACACGCACACGCACACGCACACGCACACGCACACGCACACGCATACGCACACGCACACACGCAGCAGTGCAAGCACAAATCTTCAATAATAAACAAAGCAGCCTCGATTACCTATCTTCTGATTCTCACACTGTCGCCCGCCCATTTGTTTAAATTGCATTAACATGTGCATGCTTAAGGATTGTGCAACATGCACCTGCAATTATTGGAAGCGATTGAAAGCTAAAGGAATAAAGGGTTATGCAACAGTGCGTCTTTTCCTTCATGTTTCACGGCATCATCCAAAAATCCAAAAAAAAAATGTGATTAAGATGTGAAAAAATCCAGATTACAACTAGAATTAGGGTTTTTTTCTAATGATTGTATAATTTTAGATTGTATCAAATTAAATGTACCTACATACATATATCACGTCTTTATCCCTTACGGGGTAGACAGAAATTACTTATATTCATCACAATCGTGAATCATGCAAAATGTAAGTAAGTAAGTAAGTAAGTAAATGCTTTATTGTACAAACCTAAATGTGGCTTTTAGGTCTTGTTACCGTAGGCTCTGTCTACCCGTAAGGGATAAAGACGTGATATATGTATGTATGTATTATATTCGCTTTGGTTAAGTATCACTGCTTCCGGTAGCACATTTGAGAGTTTGATATTAATTTCATTTTGATAGCTTCAAATGTCTCTGAGAATAAAGACGGACGGACGGACAACAAATTGAGCCTACTCGTACTTATGAGGTTAACAATAAGATTAATAAACAACTAGCTTCTGCCCGCGACTTCGTCCGCTTAGAATTGCGACTCTAAGCAGCTACGGCCATTGTGTTTATCGCTATCCCGCGGCAATTATGCAATTTTCAGGGATAAACAGTAGCTTTTGTTTTAATCTAGGGTAGCAGCTATCTTTGTTCCAAATTCTATCTAAATTCGTCCAGTCGTTTCAGCGTGAGGAAGGAACAAACATACACTCACTCACTCACATCGTCACAAACTTTCACATTTTTAATATTAGTAGGATAAAAGACTTCTATGCTGGTTTGGGAGCAAAGAAAAAACATAGAATGTACCAGTTGCTTCTCTACCCGCGCAGCTGGTAAAAGTCCATCGAGGGAATGGGCGAAAATAATAGGAATCATGTTATAGGCGATGAGGCTAGCAACCCATCACTATTTAGATTCTATTTTCCACCTTACGCCCACAATCATGCTAAATGTGGCCTGTAGGTACCTGTTACCTTAGGCTCTGTCTACCCAGTAAGGGATAAAGACGCGATTTGTGTATGTGTATGTATGTGTAGGATAAAAGAGAAGATCATTCTCAATCAGATTGTATTGTTTTCTCTGTCTTACGGTATGATCAATGTAAACCTAACACTGGACACTGACCTTTATAGATAGTGAAGCAGTGACACAGCGCTGCGTGGGCGCATATGATGTGTGCGCGGATTGCGTTGCGACACGTTGCAATGCCGGGCGCGTGTCTGCATCGTTTATAATGGCCATTATACAATTTAATGGGCATAAAATTTACAAATCGCGTCTTTATCCCTTACGGGGTAGACAGAGCCTAAGGTAAGGTGAATCGCATTAAGACGTCATGGTAAGGCCTGGTAAGCTACAAGCGTTTTAAAAAAAAACCTTTCAAACATTTTTTCCTGAATTTAACTATTTTGTTTTTTTCTCAGAATCGTTTACACTATCGATGCTTATATAAGAAAAAATGTGACCTATGTGTATGGAGCGTGACGATCAGGAAAAAAAACATTGTAAAATCTGAGACGCCTGTGTTTCTTTTATAAGAATCGATAGGGTAAACAATTCTGAGTAAGAAACACCCAAAATGTTTAAATTCTGGAAAAAATGTACATGTTTTTTTGGAAAACGCTCAGCTAGTGAGCGTTTTTTAAAATAAAACTATTCGAACATTTATTTCCGGAATTTAACTATTTTGGTTTTTTTTCTCAGAATTGTTTACCTTGTCAATGCTTAAATAAGAAGAAATGTGTCAAAACTTCCAGTTCGTCATTTTTTTATAAATATAAATGGAACGTGACGCACAGGAAAAAAAATCCACAGCAAAATCAGGGACTTATTTTTTCTTGTATGGGAATCGACAGGGTAAACGATTCTGAGTAACAAAAACCAGAAATACCTAGATAAATTTTGAAAATGTTCTATGATTTAAAATTAAACGTATTTGTTATACAGTTTTGATTGGCGCCAGAAGAAAGTAAAGTTAACGCCTTTATATGCACACGTTTAGCAGCCATTCACTTTTCACTATACATTATTCATGAGGCAGTATTGGAAATTATCAAAGGAGTTAACATTCTGTGTGGCATCCTATTTTAAAAATACATGGCCGTGATACTAAAACATGATTTATATTCCTACTAGCTTTCTCCTAGAAAAAATTGTCCCGTGAGAATTTCAAAAAGTCTACATCATGCGTACTATGCCTGTACTGTGCCCACAAAAATGTTTGACAGAGCCCTAAAATAAACAAGAAGTACTTTGCTTTTAAGCGGATATATCGATTTGGGTGCTGGTTTTTTTATTCGAAAGCCAGCGGTAGCCAGCCAGCATGCGGTGGTTGTGTAATAAATAGTTTGAAGACTATCGGCTCTGGTCCAAAAAGATATAGGGCATTTTTGGCATATTTTTTTAGTATTTTAGTTATTACTTACGACCCGTCCCAGCTTCGACGGTATATTATGCATGTATTATACATATAAACCTTTCTCTCGAATCACTTTATCTATTAAAAAAACCACATCAAAATCCGTTGTGTAGTTTTGAAGATATAAGCATACATAGGGACATAGGGACAGAGAAAGCGACTTTATTTTATAATATGTAGTGATGATGATGATAGTGATCGATAGTGACTATGTAGTGATGATGAAGAGTTGTCCTTAAACGATGAGTTTTTTTTGCGTGGGTGGGGGGTAATTTAAAATTTTAATACGTAGTTATTATCAATTGGCTAATATCAGGTCTGTTTTTTTATCAGCCTCAGGGCTCTACGGAGCACACTATGAGAATGGCTGTTCTATGTCATTGAACCAACACTCCTATCCGAATTCTACAAGTCCTGGTATGTACGCCCACACGCTTAATGCACAACATTAGTATGACGTAGGTGCATGTAATGTCTAATTTATGACACATATCTGTACTAATGTGACAGTCACAATTTACTGTAGATTGCTTGCAGCGATATGAAATATGTTCATAGTCATGATATTCCGCCGAGTTTAAAGTAAATTACTGTGAAAGCTGGCCGAAGTCTCTGACTATGGGCAGTACGGCATGAGTACAGAATTAAGTGAATTTCCTATGCGAGTTATGACTTAGGAATAAACTTGTTTTATGGCGTAATGATTGTAATAATAATGTGACCATAAACGTCCATCGCTGGACATAGATTTTCGTAGCATAATTATTGTCATAATGAAATATTCGCTTGTTCCCCGTACATAACTATTTTACATTACCAGGACATTCTAAGGTAAAATAAAGACAATTTCTAAATCAAAACAAACATATTCGCGGCTTAGGGATGGCCCAAGGGCCACCCGCACCGCACCTAAACCTAAATTATACCAAATTAACTATCTTCTAGCTCTAACGACTTGGTATGCCACAAATAAGAAGAAGAAGAAGAGAATGCGCTGCAAGCGACTGGAGCTAGATATAACTAAGATACTAAAAAGGTGCACTAAAAGGGAATTTTCCGGTATAGAGAACAAACATATTTTTATCGGCACAAAGCCTTGCTCTCGCACATGCAAGTTTAGTAGGTATACTTATTATGTTTCTTCAGCAGGCTGGCAGCACCCGGGAGTCGCGATTCGCCTCGCTATGCGCGTAGGCAATTAAGCCATGCGCTTGTCTCAGCTGTTTATTCTCAGTACAGTCCGTCACATACTCTCTATATCTTAATACAAGGAGATAAATCCTGCCGTCAAGCAGTAATGCTACCCCTATTTCACCAACTCGACAATTGTCGGTGACAGGGGCCCGATTTTTTAAAGCACATGTGTGAAAATACCACTCGTATAAATCTGTTTATATCTTCAAAACCACCATCAGGTTTACCATCAAGTGACCCACTTGCTCGTTTGCCTTCCTATTCATACAAAAAAAAACTAGGTAAGTACAGCGCTAATCAAATTTTTGACTAGTTCACAAGATCAATGAGAGCCGTAAGTAAGTATCTTCTAAGCTTCTCGTATTTCAAATCCAGTACAATTTTTCACCACTTTCGAGTGGTATTTTAACATAATGGTGTGCTTTCAAAAATCGAGCCCCTAGTCATAATTCGAATTGTGATACGTGGTCAATATGAAGCCAATTGGCGTAGATTCTTTTTTTATTTTCTACAATTTTATTATTATTAAGTAAATATTTTGTGTCATCTTTTCGCGTATCTGTGTTAAAAGCGTAAAATTTTGAAGACTGTTTTTTAACACACTTTCGAACTGCTGGTTGATGCACAAAACGATAGATGGCGCCAATATCAATGAAACACGCAAATTCTCGTTTAATTTAGTTTTAATATCTTCAATACCAGATGAGGCACCTATGAAAAAATATCACAAACACACAAGGCTTATTATTAGGCTTAGCAACTGGTATTACGAGAACCGGTATCCTACAAAGTTCTGATAAAGCACCAGCCCAGCAGCGTTGCACACATAATTTTATTGTATTATTTTATTCATTCAATAAAAATTAAATCATACGTACATTAAAAGAACATGTGAAAGAGAACCGGTATTTTTGGTTTCTAGTACAGATATTTCTTATACCGATTCTCTGGAACTGAAACGAAGGGAACCTACAAATACCAGTGTTTTACCCGATACTTTCGGCACTAATTCAAAACCCTGTCCACACATGAGCCTATTTCTTAGAAAAGTTAATTATCCTACCACCTGTACCAAAGCTATTGGCAACCATATTAAACTGCGCACGGGCAGCGGCGCGTAGCCGATTGTCCCATTACACGTACAGTTAGCGCCGCCCACTCTATAGACCGACCTTGCTTAATTATTGCGCCGTGATTGAGTGTACACGCCGCTTAATAAGCTAATAGACGGTGTCTATTAAAATGTTCAAAGGAAAGGATGGTGGGCATGAATGGAGAAGCTTGTTAAGGTCAAGATAGTCAGAATATAAGGAGCTGCTGCTTTAGGCTTAGACAAGTAAGGATGAAAAGATTTGCCTTAAACTTAGGAAGGTGAAAATGAATAGATTTGCTGCCTTAGACAAGGACTTACTCGTTGGTCTGCCAAATGTGTCCAACTGGAAACAATGCTTCCATTATTTTAAATCACTCAATAATATTTTAATGCAAACATAGGTAGGTTAGGTCAGTTAAGTACCTTCAGTTCCTCGAAGGTCAAAATAGAAAAAGGAGCTCCGCCCAAGGGGCCAAAGTTCGAAAACCAAGTGTACAAACTATAGGATCTGTCTCGTTTTAGACATAGGAAGGTGAGAATGAAAAGACTTGCTGCTTTAAATTAAGGAAGGTGAGAATGAAAGAGTTGCTGCTTAAGGCGAACATGAATATGATAATGCTGTTGAGGATGATCGAGAGAAAATTAATAAAGGCTGTTCAAAATTTACTGATCAGTCAATTCATCTCGTTGTAAGATTGTTTTTTCTCGCTTTACCTCAGGTTCCAAGACTCAGCACAAAACTAGATAAAGATCATTGTTATTCACGTAATACTAGAGAAAATACCAAAAACCTCCCATTTCCTTAACAACCCCGCTACTATAAACAAAGACACTGTAAATTCCACGGATGCATGTCCAAGAGCTTTGTTTTGCGGACCTTTTCAGCGACCCCGCCCGAAGATTTGTAGCGTTAGCAAAAAGGTCAACAGAGTCCTGGAAAACACAATGTGGTTAAATAATTTGGATGCTTCATTGGGTGGATGGGTTTTGTGCTACGTCTTGCGTTTTCCAAAAAAAAGTCTACACCTTTTGCCACCATATTTCATTAAAAAATAGTTATGTGGATAGTTTTAGTTACAGGTGTTCTTTTGTCTTAAAGTTCTTTCCGTAATTATAAATCTTTAGAGTGTATTTTAGAGTACGTAGGTACCTAACTGGTGTCCTAAAGTCATTAAAGATACATACCCGTCAGAAAGTAAGCTTAAATACCCCAGCACTGCAAATAAATCTACTCCAAATACAACGAGACAGAAATAGCTATATTTTTAAGAACAAACGTGTGATATAATATCACCAATTAAACCTGTAATTTTCTACCTCCGCACTTAAACTTGGGTGTTTAACTCGTAATTCGATGAAAAACCATCAAATACGAATCTTTTTTAATATCTCAACAATTTCAACGTCCGCATTAGGCCCGCAACCAGGATTGAGACCCGAAGCAATTTTTCATTTTTTCGCAGTTTTGAGTTATGAATTTTTAATGAGATCGCAAGAGATTAAGAGTCAGAAAGTCATTTCCCGGTAAAGGAGAGGAGGGAAAAAAGGATTGCTTCAGTCGTATCGCTTGTTAGAGTTAGGCCATGAAACAAGCGGGTAACATTGACGCGGAGACTAACCCCCTTATTCCTAAACGCTTTGTATACTTCTGCTAACCTAGCAATCATTTCTCCTTATCTGTCACTTTGACATTTACCTTTCACAGTTAAATAACTATTTTACTACGTCTTTATCTAAGTCAAAATGTTATTAAAATATTTTATGGTGCCATGTGATCGGATTTATGTACAATGTTCTTCCGTTTCAGATGCAATAGGTCAAACCAGGCTACCGCCACTTACCAACCTGGGGCCTCACCATGACGCCTTCATGCGATTCCATTTAGGTTCGCTCGCTGTCAGATCCATACTAAAAGTGACAGCGGCAACCTGCACTGAGACTGAATTAAATCGCATTAAGGCGTCACGGCGCCACGGCGTCACGGCGTAAGGTGGACCGATGACCTCATTAAGATCGGAGGATCGCGCTGGATGCAAGCCGCTTCCAACCGGTCTTATTGGAGGTCTAAAGGAGAGGCCTATGTTCAGCAGTGGACTTGTAATGGCTGAGATGATGATGATGAAGAAGGCGTCACGGTCAGACCCCTGGTTTCTGGGCTTGGGTTTTAGGTAGTAACCATGATTATTAATGTATCTAGTGATCTTATCCCGCTGTTTTCCTGCCTCCATTGGCCAACTCATAGCTCGAGGGCAATCCAAACGTTTCGGTTCGGCTTGTGTACCGCTTAACCAAATTTTTGTTTCTCTTATTATTTTAGTGCTCGCTACGTTGTCGGATGCCGTGTGCGACTGCTGTAATTGCACTTTTGTTTTTTGTAAAATAATGAGGTAAATGATGGTTCGGCGGCCTCCGTATTTAGACATGTCTGTTGAGTATATTTACATTAGCGAGGAAGCTTTCTGTCTGTGTCTGTTTCCTATGATACGGCCTTTTTCAAACTTAGACAAGCGTGCTCTGCCCTTAGACTACATCAGAATCTAACCATCAGGCAATGTATAAAATAAAATGACATTCTGCCAAGTTTCTTGCGATGCATTCTTCTTGGCAATGACGGTCTTTCCGAATGCGCTGGTAGTTTCAAAAAGACATGTAATGTAAAGTAATGTAACTTATTTTAATCTGTTGACATGCCAAGCTGCTATCTTGTAAAAATTATAAAAATGCTTTTAACGACTTCCTACATAGTACTACATATTTAATTAAAAAAAAAACGGACATAAAATTAATTTCAGAAGATATTTAATATTAGATATTTGTGGATTTTATTTTATTGTGATTATGGATTTTTGTTTTTTTTTTTTTTAATTATATTTTCTAGCTAGAATATTTACACGCCGTAACACATAAAATCTTACTGTCTAAAATGTTCTTTGTGAATAAATTTGATTTGAATAGATTTTAGACTTGCCAAATTCAGCGTCATCAAAACTTAACCCTGCGTCTAATAAACAAGGTGACATTTTGCAAGAACTATGCACAACGCATGAGCCGTTGTGCGATTTAGTCATTAATTCTAGGCTACGAATACACGTGGTGGATAGGCGCGTGCTTCACACCTCAACTGTGGAGATTACCCTAATCCCGTTCATAAATCAGGGTTTACCATGTGTCGGTGCCTAGCTTAATTTGTTTGTTTACGTGTTGGTTGGTTTTGCTTAGTCTTAAGTTTGACAGTTGCCTACTTTGCGTTTAGTTTTGTTTTGTTTGACAATCGCCAATCGTCAGTGGACTAAGTAGCCAGTTCAGGGGTCGGCAAACCGGCAGCTCTACATGCGCCTTTCAAATAATGTTTTAGATGCAAATATTTTTTTTGAAATATTTCATAAATAGCGCGAGGCAAATAATTGTTCTTATTTCGAACCCAAATGACAGAGTGTACAAAAAAACAGTAGCTTTAGAGCTACCAATAAATGTATGTTTTTTCCGGAATCTAGTTATTTGTCTAAAAGGTTTGCCAACTGTTAAGAAATGTAGAAAAATAGGGAAAAATTAAGGTTTTATTAACCGTAAGACCGCGTGCAAAGCGTCTCCGTTCATGACAGAATAAATAATTCTCGTGGAAAATTTGTGAAGTTCGTTAATTCTACAGATATTTTTCGATTCAGTTTTTCGAAATGATGGTTTTTTTTGCTTTTGATTCAAATTTTTGCTATTTTGAAAATTTTTATTTTATTGAATCAGGCGTTACTTCGCGAAGGTCCATTTTAAGAAACAAAAAATATTTTTACCTTGCTAGTCCGCTACTCACGTGCAATATAACCAAGCCTGTGTGAAATATATTATGTTTTTCATGCAATTGTTGTCAAATTGTTTTTGAAAAATGTTTAAAAGCAATGCAAAAACGGACTCGCAAGGTCTAACAGCTAACTAAGCCGCTACCCTGTATATAATGGTGTAAAATGCTCTGCATTAAAATGTTTCACAAAATCAAAAAAAAAATGTCCGCCGTTCCATCTTGCGTGCCAAGTGTGATCGCAGAAGACATTGTCCGCTCCCGTATGGTGCTGGAAGGTACAAAGTGTCGTAGAAAGAACGAATGGCCGGCCCTAGCCATCCGTCATCCGAAGAAAGAATAAAGAGGATACACCGCTTTACTTTATCAACAATTTTATTTACCGTCCTAGATAGGAAAAACGAAAATCCATCTTCGCTGACAGAGAGGCGTTTGCAATAGCGGATGGACATGCAGAATTCACCAATCACTTAGTTGGAATATGAAACAGTGTGTCTACCTCGTTTGGTTTTCACTGCATGAGTGCAAGATAATTCAGTGTTTAAAAAACTTTAAACGGCTAGGTTCATCGATTATTCTTTACTTTGAAGAAGACATTGTATTTTTTAACTAATTAAACGCATAGTTCTACAAGATATTTATTTTGATTTAAGTAAGTAAGTAAGTAAATGCTTTATTGTACAAATATAGACACAGAAACAAATCACAAAACAAGACCTTAAATATATGCACAAAGGCAAACTTATTAACCAGTTAACCTTTGAGTAAACGAGAGGAGTATTAAGCGAGAGACCGACAAAGAGTGAGTTTAAAATATCCATATAATGTATTTACTACAGCATCTAATTTGTTCGCTGCTATGCGAAAAGCCGTATACTAAAGGCGTATCCACACCGTCCCATCGTCGCACACACTCGACCCGCACGCGAGCGTTTCATTATGCGCTGAAATCGTGTGGAGGCGCCCTAATGAATCATCCGGGCGCATACAATTATAATGATAACTCGCCACGCTTGCTTTATATTGATGGCCTAGGGTTGCAATAGCCGGAGAAATTACCTACATACATACATTACGGGGTAGACAGAGCCTAAGGTAACAAGGCCTAAAGACCACGTTTAGCATGTTTGTGGGCGTATGGATAGGGGAATCAAAACAGTGATGGGTTGCTAGCCACATCGCCTATTGGATCCCTAAGATTTTCGCCGAATCCCTTTGGGCTTTTACCGTCTGCGCGGGAAGAGAAGCAACTGGTACATTCGCTGTTTTTTCTTTGCTCCCAGACCAGCATGGAAGAAATTACCTCACTGGCAAAATCTGTATAAATAAAGCCTAGGTAAAGGTATATAGTAAAAGGTTTTGTGTTAAAGTACCTGGTGAGATAAATGAATCACTTACACATATCAAAGTCGACTCTGCTGAACATGTTTCGAAATAATCCGTAGTTCTATTTAACGGAGCTTTTGTCGAAATGTATCATAAACCATGCCATTATTAAAAACGAAAAACAATTTACGACAAACCGTCACAAATTGCAAATTGCTACTTTAAAACTACACATCATTAACGATGAATTATTAACTTGGTAAATGCGCATGCAGTTTGAAACCTATCATCATGGTAAAGACTACCTACGCGACCAATGTAAATATACCCCTAGTATTACACATGCAGTAACAAACTAGCTTGATAGTGACGTATCGAGGGTCCTCGTTAAATTTGCCGTATTGTATTCCATTCGCGGTCACACCCTTGCATTTCAAATTAACATTAGAAATTTGAATTTCGAACGTCTGCGGCGACGACCCCTGTCTAGTCGGATCACGTGACGAAAATGGAACGTCTAACCTGCCAGTCATTTCTTCGAAATATGTTTGGTTTGCTCGTTAGTACGAAAATTAGAAAAAGTTGGCGATGATTAAAGGTTGCTATTCGTTGAAATTTTAGTGATTTCTTTGATACGTACGTTTAATAAAATGGCATGTCTAAGTCATGGTTGTAATAGCCGCAACAGAAATATACATCATCTGTGAAAATTTCAACTGTAGCTATCACAGTTCATGATATAAAGCCTGTTGAGAGACAGACAGTAGAGTCTCAATAATAGGGCCCCATTTTAACACTTGGTGCGGAATCCTAAAATAGGTAAAAATTACAAGAACGATATACTAATGACGCTATATGCCTATAATTATGTACAGTTACATACACATATTGCTTTATTTGTACACAATTATGATGAGGTCTCTATGATGTGTTCAGTATGGGTTTTTTGAGGTAAAGCCTTAAAAGTTCATAAAAAGTAAGTTACTGAACGAAACTTTGCAAGCATCTTGCCCACTCACAAAAATCATATACTATTTCTAAACATTCGGCCAAGTTCGTGACATAACAAGATCCAGATGACTTAAACACAAATTGCGCCATTTTTATTAAAATTCAAATGTAGGACAAACAAGTGATGGCCTTAGAGATGTTAGCGAAACTTTTCTATGTACGTCGATACCTGCTGTTTCAATTTTCGAACACGATTCGAATGGACTACTATCGCGATCTCGATCGAGAAACGCCCGTGACCTTTAGTGGCCAGTAACATTTGGGGTTATCATGTATTTAATAAAAATATGACAACAATAGTGGAATATTGCACAAGGCAGAAAGTAACCTATTACAAAGTAGAGACACATTTTAAAAAATTTAAAATCGTGTCATTAACTTTAACACAAATTTTCAATCTATATTATTCAAGAAAGTGTTGAAAAATAGAGCTGAATTTTATTTGTATTACGAGTAAGGTTGAAGAAAATACAGCTTTAATTTTTTTTTCATGTAACTATAAAAATAACCGATATATAAGCTATCGAAGGTTTGTCAGTATCTCTTTCTAGAAAAACGGAATATTAATAAAGATTTTATCAAAGAGAATATAATCACTACGTTTTATTGAATTAGACGTTACTTTGCGGAGGTCCATTTCAACGAACAAAAAATATTGACCTTAGTACTACTCACGTGCAAGATAACCAAGCCTGTGCGAAATAAATAATATGTTTTTCATGGGTGCTGTGACATATGACATCACATGTCAGATATGACATGCCGCATTAGCCGATAGGCTCTCACTTTTTTAATCGCTGACCAATTAGTTGTTTCAAACTCTTATATTTTCCGTATGTCATAACCAAAATTATTTTTAATTTTACTTTTTGTTATCTCCATTACGATATTTTCATATTTTATACTGGTTTTGCAGTAATAGACAGATTTTTACCACATTCTAATGGCATTTTCGACTGTCTTACATAATCGAGCCCCAGATCGCTTATAATAGTAATTTGTTTTCAATAATTGAATCTGTGCAACCGACGCTGGCTGGCGCAGTTTTATCTTAATGCTATATAAGATTTGTTTGTTAATGTAGATTCAGTTGCTTCTCTTCCCGCGCAGATGGTAAAAGCCCATCGAGGGAGTGAGCGAAAGTCGTAGGAATCATCTAGAGCGGCTAGCCATCACTATTTTGATTTCCCTTTCCAGCTATATGCCCTTAAGCCTAAACGTGGCCTTAAGGTGCGCTACCTTAGGCTCTGTCTACCCTGTAAGGGATAAACACGTGATTTATGTATGTACGTATGTATGTATTCACACTCTTCACTATACAAGCACCAGGTGACGTTTCACACGTGCCGCAATTCCCGACTCAGCGCTTCATCGACTCACATCATTCATTAGTGATGTAAGGTGACAAGTGTGATTTGATTGCAACTCTCATTAAATCAGTACTGATTGCAATCATTCCTGATTGAGACGTTAATGAGTAATTGTAGTAACTAATGACAGCAGACGGCTTGAGAGGTGATATTTTGTTTACATTAAAAACACCCCCGAATCTCGACGTGTTTTGTTTTAGAGTACCCGAAACCGGCGAGCGTGTATGAAGGATTGATAAATGTGGATGAAGCGAAAAAGGTACGTCAGGATCGTAGCAAGTGGAGCAAAGTAGTCTTCTTCTTCTTATTTGTGGCGTATCAAGTCGTTATAGCGACGACAACTTCGCCAATGTCAAAGTAACAAAAATAAAATTTAAAAATCTTGTGACAAAATGTCGGCAACGTTGTTCGGTAATGGACAAAGACCCCCTCCCCCTGTCGGGCTTTAGCCAACGGTCAATGATATCCCTCAGAAACTGCCAGGAAATCATTAGCCGATGCCCAGGGTGCACCGGACCAAGCACTGCTCTTCCCCGCGGACGGATCCAAAAAGGAACCGCAGCTCTTGACGTGGAGGTAACCCAACTCGCACCCCAGCAAAGAAGTCCCAGCCTACCCCTGTGGGAAAGAGACGTGACGGTATGTATGTAAAAAACAAAAAATATTATTCCCGTAAAATATTCACTCATCCATATTAATACGTCAAAGTATTATCTATGCATGCATTCCCGCGCAGATGGTAAAAGCCCAGCGAGGGAATCGGCGAAAGTGTTAGGAATCATGTTATACGCGATGCGGCTAGCATCCCATCACTATTTTGATTTCCCCTTCCACCTATACACCCTTAATCATGTTAACCGTGGCCTTAAGATTTTGTTACCTTAGGCTCTGTCTACCCCGTAAGGGATAAAGACGTGATATGTGTATGTATGTAGTATCAACTATTTTATGTAGTGGTATTGCGTGATTAATTTCAAATTAGCCGTGAAGGTCGGTTTTATATGTTTTTTTTAAACTACCAGCGCATTCGGAAAGACCATCATTCCCAAGAAGAATGCGCCGTAAGAATCTTGGCAGAAAGTCATTTTTCAAAATAAAATACATAAATAATACTTAAATTCTATATATACTACATTTATAAAAGGGATGTATAAGGTCACCGAGCCTTAAATTATATTAGTCTATAGTAGAGATGTGTAAAGTCTCTACCTACTAGTAATTGTTATTGTTATTCCCATAATACAATACACTATGACTCTTTATTGAACGCTACAGTAACATTTACTAATTAACTATTAATTTTCACGCTTGCCATGAGGCACGCCAAATTACGCGACAATTAAAATAAAAAGACAATAACAACAACAACACACTTACTGAAATTGTAGCGAATTCGGAATAAAAAGGCTGTATTATATTAAATTATATTAATTTTCACGCTTAACCATAGTGCATAGAGATGTCTGAAGAAAGCTGGAAATATGTTCTCGAATATGAAAAATGCAAACGAGATAAAGTAAAAGCGGAGGGAAAACAAAAACAATTCACTGAGTGCATACATTGTGACACACGTAACCTCCGCACAAAACCTCTATTGTGACGTGAATGGGGCGCTTTATTCATTGTGAGGGAACGAATTTTTTTTATGTTTAAAAATATGCTCCTTCTGGGTTACATCGTGCGAATGTTTTAAGCCGGTTTTAAGTGTATTGCTGGCATGTGTTTTGTTTTTTTAATTTAGACAAATGCGTTTTGTTGCTGCTCGGTATTTTAGTTGTATTGGTTTTTGATAAAAGGAATATGCAATAACTTTTTGTTGCTTGTTTTTTTTCACATTTCAAACCAAGGTGTTTTTTATAATCACAATGTAGGCAAATTAAGAATACATTTTTATACTTCAATGATTTGCGTTTCGTTAAAGTTTGAAAAAGTCAAATTTATGCTTCTAAGTAATTTTCATTGAATCAATGTTGATCCACGATAATTGTTTGACTTTCTTATTTATATTATTGGACGATTCAATGCACGTTACATTACTGTCAGCGTGAAAAAAAAGTTTTTGTTTTGACGTGAACTTAAGTGGGCAACGGCACGCGAGATGGGTTGTTCTTGGTTCGTTACTTTTTCTATGTGGCTTTGCGAATTATTTATCTATTTTTTATACCTTACTGGCCGAATGACTACAAAGGCCAGCCCAAAATCTTCGGTAGCTGTCAATAGTGATCGAGAAATTGCGATCGGTTATATTCAGTTTCATGTCTGATCATTTTTCAATGGAACGAGCAAAGCGAAATTTCTACGTCTACTAGGTACATTAGAGTTTAGACGAAGGTATTCTGCGGGCATATTTTATATTAAAATTTGGGGCGATACTACTTTTTTGCATTTAAAATATTGACCGGAAATAGCAAACACGAATAAAATTGAATATCTACTTCGTCAAACCAGGATCGGCAATTCAGTGCGTAGTAATAGTATGTGTAGAGGAACTAAAAGACTCTAGTGAATGAAGGATTGTTGGTTCTACGCACAAATAAGTTAGGCTAGAGCGGTTTGAAATATGCGGATAGGAAATGCTTAGGTGTTGAAATCCCGATGATCTAACTACCAAATTATTTTTTCGATAATGACATAGCAACTTCATGATTTATGCTCTATCATCCTAATTACGTCAGCTTTTTTCCCGTAATTATCTAGACCATCGATATTTACGGTGTGGGCAACTCGATAAAAGCACTTGCTGATACGTGCGAAAACTTTGTTTCATAAAAAAAATCACGAGAGCAGAGTTCGTTTCATGGCGACCTACGTAATTTACGTTTTTGTCTAGTGACACAACCAATTTTATTGCGCAGTTGTTTTAACGTACTAGGAACACACCTCAACAATAAAGTAAGGGCGTGGCCACAGTCTCCATTACGGTTAACTAATATTGACAGCTTTGCTTATACTGACAACTCACGTCAATCTGCACCTTATTAGTTCAGAAAAAGGCTCGGCTCACATAAACAAAATTAATACTGGCTGGAACTGATACCTATTTAAAAATAATATATTCTATTCAGAAAAAAATGCTTGGGTCACATTTACACGAAAAAAAAATACTGGCTGGTTTTTACGATTAAAAATATTGCATTGGAGCAGTAAATACTGGCTGACATTGAATAAATTTTATAGACAAAATTCAAAGCAATAATACAGAGAAATATGCCTACAAAGTGAAACCAATAAAACGCCAGTATTTTTTTAATCAATTGCAAATACGTATGATCGAAGACACAGGCACTGAACTGTTAAATAAAGATGGAACTGCGACAAATTGTCCATGGTCGATAAAGATAGAATTTTCCAACTTCAGAGTGTTTCCTTCGTCCATTATCTTCTTAAAATAAACTCTTTTGAGGCCCGAATTGAACATGCACTTGGCAGTTACACTCTTGACTGTAGCTTTATGAGTCTAAGTAGAGATACTAGGGTACCAGGATTTTAAAACAGAGCCAAGAACGAGACGGAGCCGGCACTTGAGACAACGGACGCTCTCATGGCTTGAGGGGTCAGCCTCTTGAATTTTTGCATAGGTAATTATTGTTTTGGGGCCGTCTGTTTGGATACAGCCTTGGGCAAGTTTTTTTTTTAATTTAAGAAGCATTATTGTCGCTATACTTTCAAGGTGTCTTACACTTGTTTTTGTTTCTTCATAATCACTAATATTTCTTCGCTGAATGTACTTGCATTATCATACATGTATTATCTAATCTCCAGCCTACAGGTAAACAGAGCCTAAGTTTATAAGATCTAAAGGCCACGTTTAACATGATCGTGGGCATGTATAGGTAAGAAAATCAAAATAGTGATGGGCTAACCGCATCGCCTACAACATGATTCCTAAGATTTTCGCTATTCCCTCGATGGGCTTTTACCTGCCCGGGAAGAGAAGCAACTGGTATATTCTATGTTTTTGTTCCCAGATCAGCATGGAAGAAATGTCTGTTTTACATTGAAGCAAATAAAAAAAACCCCACGTTTTCTGAATTTCAAAAACCAAGGTCCTCGTAAACGGTCTTCCTTTAGCCCTATTCACAGAGTACACCTATCATCCGTAGTTCATTGCGTCGTTCAATCCATCACTTGTAACTCGATAACCCAGTAGCCACGCAATGTACCTAATACACCTCGATTTCGAAGCAAAACTTTTTGCTTAAAGTAAAATACTTGAGGGTTTAGTACTCCGGGGTTTCTTGGGGAGTAATAAGCGAATGCGGATAAGACGGCGGCGGAAGGATTGGAGTGAGTCTGGAACGTAGTATTTTTACTTGGTATTTAGCTTTCAGAATACTTGCGGACCTAATTATAGTAAAGTCCGCTCTTGTGTGTCTATTCTAACAACCAAGTGAGTCACCTGGTAAACCACTCCCTATGGACATCCGCAATACCGTAGCTTCGCAGATGCGTTGCCAGCCAAGGGGATTCAGATAGAATACACGTACCAGTAATTTCAGTGCTGCTAGTTTCTCATGTCCTGTTGATGCTTTGAAGTTTGACTGGAAGAGATCCCTTCAAGGGATAAGTTCACCTTTTTACATCAATTTTTATTGTTTAATGTACAATACAGACTGACATAATGTAGGTAGGTTTTCTTGTGACTCGTGTCACGTGGCGTAGTTAAAGCTGGCCTCACTATGCCGTTCAGAGAGCTCCGTCTTTATTTGTTGTCTGGGAGCAAAGAAAAAACATACAATGTACCAGTTGCTTCTCTTCCCGCGCAGATGGTAAAAGCCCATCGATAAAATGGGCGAAAATCTTAGTAATCATGTCATAGGCGATGTGGCTAGCAACCCGTCACTATATTGATTCCCCTTTCCATCCATGCACCCACAGTAATGCTGAACGTGGACTTTAGGTCTTGTTGCCTTAGGCTCTGTCTACCCCGTAAGGGATAAAGACGTAATTTAAATATGTATGTTACCCGCAACTTCTTCCACGCAGAATTATATGTAGCCTATGACACTCACAAAAAACGTCGCTTTCTATTCCTAATCCGGAAAAAGAATTTTCAAAATCGGTTCAGTAGATCCAGATATTACCCCCACAAACTCACAAACTTTACGTCTTTATAATACTAGTAGGTACCTATAGATATGGTAAGTATAGGAGCGAAAAGAAGTGTAAAAAGGAAGTCACTGCTGCATTTATAGTGTCGCATAAGGCATTTTTCTTTTGAAAAGTGTACAAAGGTAAAATGTACAATATTGGGTCGAGTCTACATGCGGTCTCTTTTCCCACTGGCTTCGCTTTTAGCTGCATCGATATTTCTTCTTAAGTAACCGGCTAACCCCACCCCTATTAGCGCAGAGACTTGTCGATGTTTTAAAAAGCTAACTTAAGCAATTTTTTTGCGAAGAATAAAATTTTTGCTTCATGCCTTTTTGCTGACTGTACTTGCATTGTCATCCGTCTTGTTTAAGGTCAAATTCGACTTCTACAAACACACACAAAAAATATAACAAGTAAAATTAAAACTGTGAATAAAAAAGAACTAATTTCCGTTTAAACTTAAGTGGCGCCCAATATGGGACTTTATAAAAATCACTTCTTAGCACATCTCTGTCATTATAATATAATATAATATAATATAACCCGTTTCGCTACAATTTCAGTACATTGCGTAGTCTTTTTTTATAAATTATCGCATAATTCGGCGTGCCTCATGGCATAGGCCTCCTCCATTAAATTCTCAAGGTCTTGTTACCTTGGGCTCTGTCTACCCCGTTAGGGATAAAGACGTGATTTATGTATGTATGTGTGTATGTATTATTTGCATCGTTAAAAAATATTTGTAAATTTATCGATACTTCGTCATCCTTACAGGGACCGACTTTGTGGCACAAATTAATGTATTTAAAGACTTCTCGAATGCATATTTTATATTGACTTCAGACTTCTGCTAAAATTTATACATTAAAAATCATTTTACCAAGCTTCCATGCTGGTCTGGGAGCAAAGAAAAAAACATAGAATGTACCAGCGGCTTCTCTTCCCGCGAAGATGGTAAAAGTCCATCGAGGGAATGGGCATAACATTTGCCTGTACTCGTAGAGAGATTTCTGTATTGTGATCACATCACAATATAAATAAATGGTTTACAAAAGGATGTTAAAAACTAACGCAAAAAGTAAAGAAATTTTAATCCAATACCTACTGTTTCATTTCTAGCATTGTATAAACTGACCTTAAGTTTTTCTTATTTATTATGTTAACCAAATTCACTGAGACTCATACCGCGTAAAAGCCTATATCACGTTGAAACAAATCGAGCTCAACAAATTTACTGCCTCATTCACAGACTGAACATCCAGATAGACTTAGCAAATGCATAAGTATTGCACGTGTTACACTTTTCACGCTCTATGAGTGTTTTTTTCCTTTAAAAAACTTGCTTAATGATAGGTATTGCAACAAAACTCGACCATCGAACACCGGAGGCCTATATTGCACGAGACAACATACTTTTGTTTATTTAGTACTTGTTTTGCTTATTAATCTTGTTTTGCTATCATTGTGCATATGCCATCATCATCATCATGATCAGATAAGTAATAGGACGCGTACAGGCTCTAGATACTCTATATCCATATAAATCAATTTCTGTTTGTTTGTCTCGTTAAAACTCGAGAATGGCTGGACTAATTTAGCTGATTTTGGTTTTGAAATGCTTATCGTAGTCAACCGTAGTTGGAGTAAATAAGCCAACTGAATTGAAAAGTCGTAAAATACTTTTCTCGACTCATCTTTTAGAGATACAGACTTATTGCATAGAAACAAATTATTTTTTAAACTTAAAAGTACAATCAGCAAGCAGAAGTAAATAGATACAAAATCAAAGAGCTCCGAAAGTTTGTACTTAGACATTTTGAGCTCTTTGACAGTTTATCCAATTCTGTAGCCGGCTGTGCTTATTTAGTGGCACATGCATTGTCTATCCTCGACGGTGTCTGTGCCTGAAACCCTTACACCAAATTATGCGCCGAATTTTCCCCATTATTTGTATGCAGAATGCAGTTAGGGATAATGGACGGGAAATTGTTAGCTCACTGGATTTTGCGAATTTTCGGGCGCCATTGTCTTTATCCATGTGTGTATCGCAAAGGTTTTTTGTTTGTTTGAAGTTCATTTTACTAAAGGGTGCCTTTACTTGTGTATTTTATGAAAATTTAATAGTAAGTGATTATTACGGTTATTTTAATCTCACTTTTTTTTAAGTTTTGAATAAAACTTATTTTCTTTCTGCATTATATAAAAAATTAGCTATTCTGTTGCAACTTTGCCAGTTGGCCCCAACATTGCCTAAGCTGGTATATATACCCTAGTAGCATTTACCGTTGGGGTGACCTTGCCAACGGTTGGCATTTTGTCGGGAGGTGGTAGTAGAACTGCCAACAAAGCCCCAACAGTAGACCAACGTTGTCGAGTTCTCGTTGATTTCCCCACGAACGTACATCATTGGGCCCACTAGCTCTGCCGTCGATCAACCAACGAGGCTATTTTCTCGTAGGTATATCGTTGGGTTAACCGAAATCAAATTTACAAGATTTTATTACTCTTGCACTCACGTTTTAATTAAGAAATTTAATTTAATATTCAAATCTATACTATTAATACAGACATCCACTTGGTGGCAGCTGATTAAAAAAATGATGACCTGTTTATAGACTCAACGGGCCAACGATGTAACAATAACGTAATGTTTTCCACAAACACACGACAGTGGGCCGACGACTTCAACGGTTGGCTAGCCAACAATATTTGTGTTGTATTCACGACAAACTTATGACGTTAGGCCAACTAACTCTACGGTTGGTTAGCCAACAATATTTGTGTTGTATTCAGCACAAACTTATGACGTTAGGCCAACTAACTCTACGGTTGGCTAGCCAACAATATTTGTGTTGTATTCACCACAAACTTATGACGTTAGGCCAACTAACTCTACGGTTGGCTAGCCAACAATATTTGTGTTGTATTCACCACAAACTTATGACGTTAGGCCTACTAACTCTACGGTTGGCTAGCCAACAATATAATAGATACCTACCTACTTTTGTTAGCAAGTGGCAAAGATAACTCGTACCTACCTGCTTTACATATATATAAGTACCTACTAATAAGCACAAAATGAAAAAATCCGAAATCATAAATTTCTAGCTTTAATTGCGTAAAATTATTAACTACTTATACATGACAAACTTAATTAATATTTACCTATCTACATTTTGCTAGTGTCAAAAAATACTACCTAGTACTTACATACATTCTTAATTACCACAAGGGCTGTTAAACAAAGAAAGCCCGAAATCGCAGGTATTTGTGACGCGAGCTGCAGGCGACGGTCGTAAAATATGCGATCGAGGGCTTTTTGTTTAACTGCCCGTGGTGAGTACACAATTTTACGTCTTCGCCTGACTATATGGCCAGGTGTGACCTAAAAACATACACATAACTACACCTTCAGTAGCATTTCAATTTGGCCCTATTTGTGCCCAACATAAGGCCAACCGAAAATGCTACCTACTATGTTTGAACCTATACCTACCTACCTAGGTGTAATATATAGTATCTATTAGGTATACTCTGGTTGTTTATAAATACGATTGTATACACTTTAAATCCCCCAGGACAAGGGTTCCACACTATCTCAACTCGACCAATACTATAAATATAATTTCAAAATTGGTAGGTAATAATAACATGTATTGTATACCTAGATAAAAACCCGTTTACTAATAGTATGGACCTCTACAGTATGTGATGTCTTTAGTAAACGAAAACGGGTTGTAAACACATTTTCCATTGGACATGACTAGGGTTTGCAAGATCCGGACAGTTTCAGGATCCGGATAATTTGGATATGTCAATTTGTGAAATCCGGATATCCGGATATTTCGGATAATACGGATATTTTACAAAAAAAAACAAAGTCATCATTTAAAATAGTATAATTTAAAGAAGCGGTAAATCAACATGTTTGTAATCAAATAATTAACAAATATTGTTCTAACACGGCATTAAAATTATTCATTTTAGGACGATTAACTTTTTTTTCTAATAAAACCAGAAGACAGTAATCATATAAAAATAATCATCTTCTTAATACTCATAAACTCTCTTGATTTCACATCGATTTATAATTATGCTAGTGGGATTTACAATAACTGTAACTTATCATTATAGCTTTTAAAATTTTACAAAACAGAAAACAGAAGCACGGTAAAAAAAATAGCATTAAAAATTTAAAATTGTGCTAAATTAAATCGTAATCGTAATCGTTAATTACTTGTGCAATAAACTATTTGTAAATAAAATAATTATATCTTTCTTTCGTAAGTCCTTGAATTCCCTTTCTTTGTCCATTGTCACATTCTATGTTAAACTACTCGTAACAGTCCATGTAGGTGCACGAGAGCAGGATGCAGGAGCAGGAACCTAGAAAATATCAGAATAGGTTAAGTACAAAGTGAAGTGATTGAATTTATTTAGAAATATAATAGATAGCATGAAATTAAGGAAATACTTACAATTATGCCTTGTTCTAATCACTAATTTATTTTCAACTGCCAGTCTGCGGAATCTGCCCCTCACAACACCATACACGAATTACACGACACGATTCACACGATCAAGCAACCAACTGAACTGACTGACTGACTTACAAATTCTAACATAAGACTAAACACAGTTCACGTTGGGAATACTGGGATCAGGACTAATCTTTTGTTTAATTGTAACGGTAAAATTTAAATGCAGGTGGTAGCAATCATCTTTACCATATCTCTGCTCGGCTCGGCTCTGGGGCCATAAACGGATTTTAAGCAATAGTGCCAACAAGATCAGTGCAATGCAATAAAGCTTCTAAGTGCGAGCGAGCGAGAGGCTCGATTGACAACAAGCGTAGTTAGTACTTTTTATCAGCTTATTGCATTAGTGCAAATTGGTCAACTTCTCAACTATAACGGCCATACATAGCAAAAAAATACACAATTATTTTTATAATTATTATAGTAGGTATACACATTATGCGAAGCAAAATTAATACAATTAAATTAAATTTTACTTCATTAACACTACCCGAAAGATTCAAATTATCCGAATCCTTGAGGTTGTCAGATCCGGATATTACGGATCCAAAAATAGGGCGGATATCCGGATAATACGGATATCCGGATATCCGGATTGCAAACCCTAGACATGACCCCCATGAACATCAAAAAGTAGGATGTCTTGGCACGCGTCAAAATTTAACGCTTTAAGACGTTGATATCGATAAGCTATATGTATAGGTATTATATTATTGCTAATACACGCGCCTGTAACATGTGTCGTAATAATTTTGGATTCGCTCCATTATTATATCGGGCATTTGTTGGGCCACCGTAAGTTTTTTTATTTTAACCATTATAACTAATTCAAATTAAATTCAACGGCCAAACTCGTGCACAATTTTAAGTAAAACGAAGACATCGTTGCCAATTCTGTTTACTTTTGCATTTAAAACATAATAAACTAATTAGCGATATTACGCAAATATTTCCCGGTTTTTCCTTCGAATTCCTGAAAACCGTGTGCGATTGACCGTTAATTCAAACCTTAAAATAAACGAAGTATAAAGCGCTCAGAAGGCGGCGGTGTTGCCACTGTCAATCAATTTTCTGAACAGTTATCTGATTACAGTTACAGCAGTACAAGTTTATAAATATTTTCCATGCATGGTAGCATGGTACCTACATAGACAAGCTTTTATGTTGACTAATAAGAAAAAAATCATAACTGCATTTTGGGGATTTTTAAGACAGCGTCTTTAAAAAATATTATCATTTGTACCTATCACGTGAACGATTATTATAAAAAACAAAAGTTACGCTGAAAAGGTTGTGTCATTATTGACGAAATATATAAATGCTGAGTTTGCATTAATTCCCGACAGGCTGGATTTTTGTATAGGTCTTACTTACGTCATTAAAAATGCTATGCCAAAAAGTGTCCGTCGATCACGCGGTCGCGTTGTTTTTTTATTCGAGTTGAAACGTCAGAAAATTAGGTTTTTTGTGATTATCTCAGTAACGGTGAGAGCTACCGGAAAACAAATAAAGATCAATTTGTAAATCGTAAAATTCTCTACAAAAAAAGTAGCAATACTTTTTTCCCTACGAAGCACCGTTCTCGAGTTATCGCGATTTCAAGCCTAGAAAATATGAATTCATTGAGCCATCTATTTGAAGAAAAAATATTGGCATAGGTATTGATTTTTATTTAAGACCAAAATTTGCGAAAATAGCAAAAAGATTAGAAAAGGGGGATGCAATTAATTTATTTTCGTAAATTCTGTGCCACCAATTAAATTTTGAAATAAATAGCTCTTCTAGTAGTACCAATGAAATAATCCGAAAACGTAAAATTTTTATGTCTATCTTTCAATGTATGTAAATAGCGAATATAATATGACTACACACTGCGTAAATTTGGCTAAGCAGCAGGTTTTTTTTTTCACTTTTTACGGAACCCTCGGTGCGCGAGTCCAACACGCACTTAGCCGATTTTTTTTAGTTTTTTAAACTATACCGTCTGTTTCCTTATTTTTTTTGTATAATAAAGTGTTTGCTTACTGTATTTTATTTTCTTAAAACAAAAGAAATTGACGGTATACGAACTTCGAATTTTGTGTTTCGGAGTAGGGCCCCAGACACAAGTTCATTTGTCCAGCAAAAGAATACCTAAAATCCATACTTTCTTTTTTCTTGGGCAGTTGTGTACTCGTGTAATAAAATCATGTTAAAAAGGAGGGGGTTCTCAATTCGATGTTTTTTTTTAATTTATTTGTGCACTACTGCCGAAATTTTTGTCCTTAGTAAAAAAAAATACTGGACCACAAAACGGGTAATTCCTGAAACGATTTCGGGTTCCTTCTGATTCGACTGCCGGCAACACTGCCAGCCATTTTGTTTGACGCTTAGCTTTGCTAAGTTAAAGCATTGTTGTTGTTGTGTAAATTAGCTCACGGAACGGAAAAGTAAAATAAAAATCACAGTTATCAGGTAAGTGATTTTATTCTTATTGTTAAATAAGTACGAAGTATATAACAAGTTTGCACTGCATGATTTATTGTGTAAGTACCTAATTATAGGTTAACTAACCGCATTGCGTGATGCAAGATTTGATTTATTTTTCGCCCATAGTATAAGTTATTTTGGTATATGTCTAGTTAAGTATAATTCGGTCAAAAGGTCGCGCATGCTGTTTCTCCCGATTCTAATACCTACATTGCGTTTTTCACTATTATTGCATTGCACCTAACATAACCTATTGTACAAAAAGACAGATTTATTGTGCTCCTAGACGTGGAACGCGGTTGTGACCATGTTTTCCTTTATTAGGCATGTACAACGTAGTTGAATTTGACGAAGACGGAGGTGGCGGAGTCAGTGCCATTAGACGGGAGTGGCTGACGCCCCATAAGCAGCGTTGCATGTGGCCTCCGCCAAGATTAATGACCAAGTTTAACAAATGTATTGATGGATCTATAGTGGCAGATGATTCATGGGAAATATTCAAGATAAAGCGCTTGTTTTATGAAACCGGTTAGTGTGTTTGCATGAAATGTCTTGTCTGTAAAACTATAAAGGGCGCCTGGTGGTTTTCTGAAACTAAAACTACATTCTAGTTCCTTTTAAGCATGGCTCCACAGGATTATATACTTCATAAGAAATTATGGTGATGGGTTCCTTAATATCGGAACTTAGCCCAAAACACCAGGGCATTTGATTGTGCATAGGATGTACTGGCTAGGGGTCCAGCCAGCTCAACTCCGACTAGAAGCACTGGTATCTCCGCAGGCTTCCTGGAGTGACCCTGGAGTGCTGAAGATTTCAGCCCAATGTGTAGCTACACCTTTGGGTGGCTTAAGAACTTTTTACAGTCAAGTTGCCCACTCACTTGACAATGCCTAATCCCAATATCCCAACATTATGTACCTATTATCAACAAAAAAACAAAAAACTTGTTCTAAATATGTAATTGAAATTAAAATTTTACTTGTTTATACTAAATATTTTTTAAGTCTAATACTACTTTACTTCTATATAGAAAGTGCATCATTGTAAGAACTGATATTTAAGAAGCTAATTATGCATAGTAATCCATAAATATGTTTAATTCAGATGACTTGGCTAAGGCTAGACAAAAAGAGAAGCAAGCTGAAATAGATTCTGAAATTAACAGTGATCATAATGACAAATCAGCCCGCATACGCAAAAAGACAAGAAAAATATATGAAAGTGACAGTAGCAATTCTGACGAATCAGATGACAAAACTATTTTATACCCAACACCGCCTGCAACCAAAATAGGATCTGATACCAAAACTTCAAAAACCCAGTCTGCTGTGGCTAAAACAACTACAGGTAGGTACTTAATTTTTTGTGTATGATGCAATTTTATTATTACAAGTATGTATGTATGTATGTATGTAAACTCTATAAACAAGACAAATACAATTGACAAACACTGAGATACATGCACAAAGGCGGACTTATCCCTTTAAGGGATCTCTTCCAGTCAACCTTTGAGTGGATGAAAGGAGTACAAGTATGCAATAACATAAATTATAGATAGATGTGCATAGTTAGAGTTAGGTTTTTTTTTAAATATTTATTTGTTTATTGAGTTACAAAACAACTGAACCATACAATCTAGAATTTCAGAGAGGAAGCATTGACAGGATTACCGTACAACGTTGCCGACATTTTTGTCACAACATTTTTGAATTACATTTTTACCACACTGACACATAGTGATTATATTCTCTTTGCACACTGACATTGGCCCAAGCCTTACGGCCGCCATTAAGGAGAGAAGAAGAAGAAGAAGCATTGACAGAATGTTAGCAAATGACACTTACAAATACTTAAGTTACTTACAAAACACATGTATAAACCACACAGAAATAAAAAACATACTTAAGGCTAAATACAAGCTAAGACTTAACAAATACATTAAATATTAATACAAAATATAAAAACATCATAAAAACTTAACCTAGGGTGCCTAACGTAACCTAACCTATTATTATTATTATTATTATATTTACAGGTGATAATTACAAACATGCCAGACAAAACCAGGACTCTGTGAATCATACACCACTTGGTTACTCTACACCGAGAAAGCAAGTTCCTGTCATCAAAATACGCTCTACACCAGGTAGTTCTACTGGTGATGAAGAATGTATCTCTGAGAAACATAAGAAGCAAGTTCCTGCCACCAAAATACGTTCTACACCGGGTAGTTCTACGGATGAAGAATATAATAATATCTCTGCAAAATATAGGAAGCAAGTTCCTGCCACCAAAATACGTTCCACACCGGGTAGTTCTACGGATGAAGAATATAATAATATCTCTGCAAAATATAGGAAGCAAGTTCCTGCCACCAAAATAAGTTCTACACCGGGTAGTTCTACTGGTGATGAAGAATATATCTCTGAGAAATACAAGAAGCAAGTTCCTGCCACCAAAATACGTTCTACACGGGGTAGTTCTGTGGATGAACAATATATCTCGGAAAAATATCAAGAGTCTGCTACTGCAGAAGTGTCACTACAAAGTTTAGGTAAGTAAATATAATTAAATAGCTTTTGCCCGTGACTTCGTACGCGCATAGATTAGTTTTTACGGTTATAATCACTTACTTGTGTGCCAAAATATTGAAGGATAGGATATCCCGTTAAACTGAATATATTATGAATGCTGTTGTTTAAAATTAGAAGTAAGTAATTATGACACTAAAAACGATTTCAGGAATTTTAGCGTCATAATGACCTACTTTTATACGTGAAGAGTAGACATTTTTATTAAACATTATGAAATCCTTTTTTTCTTTATCCTGTGAGTTTTTAGTAATCCTGAAATTACTTTTTTAGTCTTATAGTCACCTTACTTTTGTGCCAAATTTGAAAATGAAGATTGGGTTGAGTCACTGACCAGATTCACATGGTAGAGGGAAGTTTAAATTTAAATAAATCACATGGGGGCGGCGCGCGTGAGCTAGCGACCGAAACCTCGTGTCTCCAAATCTCCCATCAAATCGCTAATTATTATTCAGCAAGAAGAATTCTAGTTGAAAATTTGTAATATGTATAAAAAAAAACAAACCGCCTCACGGCTGGAACAATAAAGCCACAAATTAAATTCAGAACCAAAAGAAGTATCAAAAATACTAAAGGAAATATTTCGAAAAAACTCACCGTTTTCTGCAAAATCAATGCATAATCTTAAATTTCACCAAAAGGTGTTTCAAAAAGCGACAAAATCAAGCCATGTTGGCCTTAGCTAGGCTAGATTCCTTGAGATTTCTCTAATAAATTTATGAGGCCATCTTGGCAAAGGCACGACAGAAGAGGAAGTGAGGAATGTTTTTTTTTAATCCCTTCAACTCGATTCCTGACCATAGATTCCGACCTATTCAGCCAAAGAAATTAAGACAGAAAATACCACCAATCCATATTAAAAGTGTGTCGGGTGTCTACTTTTTAAGAGCTACCCTAAAGTTACAAATTTATCAAGGAACTGTCAAAACAATCTATAGTTTTGGGTTGAATATACAACACTACACACTGACAATAGATAGATGGACAGCAAGTGATCCTATAAGGGTTCCGTTTATTCCTTATTTGAGGTACGGAACTTTAAAAATGACAGTATTAAAAGTTTATGCATACTTAATTCAAAAACTTGTAAATTTTAGGTACCCTGGATTTGACTTTAACACCATTTTTAAAGGAAACTAACTCTCAAGCCCTAGGTAAGAAGATAAGACAAAAAGCCATATTTTTAGTATTTTTGTTTCAAATACTTTCTTAACTACATACATAATTGCATTTCAGATGTCATTGCTAAGCACTTAGCACAAATTAAAACTGACTTAAGAGAGCTACAAATTTCACAGCAAGAAATACTGCAAAGAGTAAGATCTTTTTCTTCAAACCCAATTGAACATTCACTACCAGACGAAATCACACTCCCATGTGAAGATAATGAGACATTGGTAATTATTGAAACCTGGATTAAGGCAAAACCAGAAAATAACAAACTTTTGGTAATTTTTTTATTATATTCTTGGTTATTCAGAAGGTTTTTGTTGATAATATTCCAATACGGTAACATGACATATGGCTGGCAACCCATCACTATTTTGATTCCACTTTCCACCTCTACATATGCCCTCAGTGTCTTGCTAAACGTGACCTGTCTTGTTACCTTAGGCCCTGTCTACCCCGTAAGGGATAAAGATATGATTTGTGTATGTGTATGTATGTAATACGGTATTTGACGCTCGTTAAATTATTTCACACTAATCACTAAATTAAAAATAAACGGAAGAAAAAACAGAAACTAAAAATTTCAACTATTTTTAATTGAAAAAACTTAAAAGAAGAGGTGCTCAGTTGCCTGCTGAATTTCGTGACTTCATACAAACATATTTTCTCATAAACTTCATACTGTTTGTTTTGTTTGTATTGTTTTATCACATCGAAAAAGTACCTATAGCTGATTTGACTTGCGAGTCAGACACCGTATTGTTTCCTGCGGCGTTCACTTTCTTGGTCGTAAATAATTACTCTTAAATATTAAAATTTGTAGTAATCATAATTCGACACACCCTAAGAAAAAGTGTGTATCTACATAAACCAAATTTTACAGGAGAGCGTTTTAAAGTTTCTATAAATTTAAAATCGCAATTGCGTGGTAACTATATATACCAGAGGATTGAAATTTGGCATGGAGTACAATATTGTGACAATATGTATGTATTCGTGGTTTTTTATATATTATTAAACACGGTAGTTTTTTAATAATTACAGTTATTCACTTATACGTGATAATATTTAGTCAACTGACGTGCAAGTAAGCAGATACATACTTTTTCTACGTATAATTAACTTTGACGAAACAGTTTCTGCCAGATATACATATATATGTAGTTCCAAATTTTACACTAGATTAATCAAGTGACAGATATTGTACAGCCTTTCTCAAGATAAAGACTGGTAGTGGTTGATACACATTTATCTTTATTAACTGCCTTATTCAGTAATCTGTATATGGCAGATGCACACTTGTTCATTTTAATTTTAAAATAAAAGTATGATTGGTTATTTACACATACTCTTTATTCCACCCGCTCAATGGGTTCCCGCGTAATCTATATATATTATAAAAGAAAGTCGTGTTAGTTACACTATTTATAACTCGAGAACGGCTGAACCGATTTGGCTGAAAATTGGTAGAGAGGTAGCTTAGAACCAGGAGACGGACATAGGATACTTTTTATCCCGATTTTCCCACGGGATTGGAAAATTCCGAAATGTTGTACTAATAAAGCTACAGACATTAAATTTAGCATGCCTACACATTATTCCTTGATTAGTATAAAGATGCACTTACAAAGGATTTTTTCAAATTTAAGGCGGAACAAAGTTCGCCGGGTCAGCTAGTATTGAATAAGAGGCAAATGTTAAGTTTTGCTCTGGAGTTTTTTTAGCAATGAATGTAGACAGTTAGTTCTACGTTGGAGAAAAAATATGTTCGGACCACTTTTTCCTTGTTTTTCTTAATGTAAATGATAAAGTCGATACCGTAGACTACGAAAATGCAATAGTCGCATAACTAAGTATCAGGCAGATACACACTTTTTCTTAGGGCGTGTCGGATTGAACATAGCTAGTACAGTCAGCCAAATAGTTGTCTACCACCCTAAAGCTGATTATCGTTTGCATGTCATAACGTCGATAAGACGTGCTAACTTGAAAGTTCGACTATAGCGACGTATTCCTTTGATAGGAAGTTGTTTTAAAATTGATAGACCGCTTGCTTGGCCGACCGACACTACAATATTATGTAAATATAGGAACAAAAAATTACTTGTTTTAATTTGTCATATTTCCATTGCATTTTCAGGTCACTTATCTCAGCCTTGTGGGTGGCAGTAAGATACCAGTTATTATTAGAAGAATACTTGAAAAGCTTTTCACAAACAAACTGGCTATTCTATGTAATTGGACTGGTAAAAATAGGAAGATACCTTTGAAAGACTTAGAAATAATTAACGTTATAAGAAGTAAGTGTTACTTATCAAAACCATTTTTCAATTATCATTTTCATCACACTAGTTACAGATATTTTTACAGCTGATAGTACTCGGCTCTCGGAGGAAATTTAAGTATAAAACACTAGCTGTTGCCCGCGGCTTCGCTCCCGTTTTTTTTCCTTCTAAATTTCAATATTTTCACACCGTTTAAACCTTCCCTGGGCTTCCACGAATATTTCAAGACTAAAATTAGACAAATCGGTTCAGCCGTTCTCGAGTTTTAGCAAGACTAACGAACAGCAATTCATTTTTATTTATATAGATAGATAGATTATAGGTTTTATGATGGTTTTTTAGAGAAAAATGGGAAACACTGAATTTGAATTTTAATTAAATTCTAAGACGGGGTCATCCATAAAGTACGTCACACATCTATTTACATTTATGACACGGGAACAAAATAATTGCAATTTTCATAGTAATAAGTGTGACGGGGGAGGGGGCGGGGGCTAAAATGATCAAAATTGGTGTGACGTACTTTATGGATGACCCCTAATTTGCTAGCACCTATTCTCATAATATTCCCATTTTAATTACTATTAAAATAAAGAGGCACGTTAATTAGCAGGAATGTTATTATCACGATAATATATTATGTATATCAGACATGAAACTGTGCCTCTTTTCGTATACAAATAGAGTATTTGCAAAAGTCTAACTTTTTTATGTATGTATAGATGCTGTGCGCCAGAACCAAATTGCTGCAAATGCTACAGATGCCGAGATTCAAGAAATAATATCAAATTGGTTCAGATTCACCAAAGATCGCAATGGAGGAAGAGAAGCCCGCAGAGTTCAGCAGTAAACCAGCTGTTTCAAAGAGGTCGAAAAAACGAAGCCTTGCTAGAAAAACTACACAAATCAAGCAAGAGTTACATGTAACATATAATTTTAATAACAAGCCACGCAGTGTATCTAATGAATCACTGTTAAGTGTAAAAGTTAATGTTTTACCAAATAATGAAACCTATGAGTCTGCGCATGTAGCTACCAACTCTGATATTTCGATACATAGTTCTACCAAGGAACCCTTCAGTTCTTCAGATATTAATTCCTTTCTTGTATCGTGGTCTAAGAAACATAATATAAGTCATTCTGCTCTCAACGATTTACTTAAAGAGCTAAAACCTTACCACACTTCTTTGCCCAAGGATGCACGGACATTATTGGAGACGCCTAGCACCATTACCACTGTAAACTGTGCTGGGGGCTCATACGTGTACTTTGGCCTCGAAACGCATATAATAGAAAGAGCTTCTAAGGGAACGACATCTAAAAACTATCCATTAATGCAAAGAAAAATGACATACAGAGATTCCAAACCTTTCTTATCTGTAACACTCAATGTCGATGGTTTGCCGATACACTCTAGTTCAACTTATTCTTTTTGGCCCATTTTATGTATTTTGGATCAATCTCTCGACAAGCAGCCATTTATTGTGGCTCTTTATTATGGCGAAGCCAAGCCGAATAATGCGGCTGTTTATCTGCGTCCCTTTGTTGATGAATGTTCACGTTTGGAGCAGAATGGCTTATATGTTAATGGTGAAAAATTCGAATTTAGAATAAGTTGTGTCATAGCTGACGCACCGGCTCGGGCATTTTTGAAATGTATTAAATCTCACAATTCCTTGCACGCATGTGAAAAATGTGAACAGGAAGGTACATACCTGGGAAGAACTATATGGCCATATTCATCTGAGTTATCTCTCAGAACGGATATTGGGTTTGTCAATCAAGAATATGAAGACCATCAAATTTCCAAGAGTATACTTACAGAACTTGATGTAGGGCTAGTTACCCAAGTGCCGCTTGACTTTATGCATCTAATTTGCTTAGGCGTTGTTAAAAAAATGATCCGATGTTGGGTTGAACATGGACCAAAGAAATGCAAACTAAATGTTCGTAAAATAGATGAAATTTCTAAGCGCTTACGACTCTGTCGTGACCATTACCCAGTCGAATTTTCGAGGCGGCCTCGGCCATTAAAAGTATTCAAATATTGGAAAGCCACCGAGTTCAGAGCCTTTGTTCTCTATTTAGGACCTGTCGTTTTGCAAAACATTTTGCCAAACAATAGCATATATAAACATTTTTTGTTGTTGCACTGCGCAATATACATACTCTGCAATGACATATGTATAAATGATCTGTGGCGATCTTATGCCAACAGCCTTTTGCATTGCTTCGTGCAAAACGTTCGTGTCTTCTATAGTGAAGAATTTCTTGTATATAACGTGCACAATATGCTGCATTTGGCTGCGGATGTGTATAATTTTGGCCCGTTGGATTCATTTTCGGCATTTCCTTTCGAAAATTTTATGTCCAAAATAAAGCGACTGGTTCGATCACACAACATGCCTCTAGAACAAGTTGCCAAAAGGCTGGGCGAAAAATCTTCTAATTATATTGTGCCTCAGAAAACAACTACAGTTAAAGAGCAAGGGGGTGTAATAAAGAAAATACCATTTCGTGATGGTTGTATATTAAGTACATCTCTAGGTGATTCATGCTTCGTCACTTCCAGCGGGGATATAGTTGTCGTCAAATCGATAAAAAAATGTTCTCAATCTAATTCCTATACTTTGAAATGTAATTGCTTCTCAAATAAAACAGATTTTTACAAGGAACCAATCGAAAGTAGCAAGTTAGGCATATATAAAGTTAGTGGCACAAACAGAAGAAATGTTAAAATGTCACATTTGCAAAAAAAATGTTTACTTTTGCCTAATTTCAGCGACAACGATGGTTCTTTTGTGTGTATACCTTTTGTTAGCTTAAAATTACACCATTAAGGCTGGTGCACACCTGTCGCGTAGGGTTACGGCGTAACTCCCTTGTAATAATGCGTATGCAGCACGTACGCGTCAAGTCCGTTCGCTTAGATAGTGTCGCTTTCCCATAGTGAGCATTATGGAAAGTCGACACTTTCCAAGCGAACGGACTTAAGTTACGCCGTGTATACGCGCGTGCAGTTGTGCGCTTCAGCTCTAGGCATCTTACTTTTATGCTGTGTTCACGGCGTAACTACGCGTACGTGCTACATACGTGACCGGTGTGCACCGGCCTTACAAGAGGTGTACCTAATGTTGGCTATTCCCTGATTGTTATTTCTTGAGACTGGGTGAATGGACATATTGTGTGAACTCGTGGTTGTGAGGCGAACCTAACCTAAAACCCGCCGATCTGCTGGGGTCTGACCGCTGAGAAGAACGACGAACACATCACTTACATACACCATACACCCAGGTACTCATTCAGGTACACAAATCGTTGTTCGTCAGATCTCTTGCCCAGGACAGAACGCAGGACAGTAGGATGAGTATTAGCAGACGTAAGCCTAGCCTTAGATAATCGTATTGCGATCTTCCCCTCGATCGTGCCACACTGTTTTCTTTGGGCTGTGGCGCAACTGCCGTTTGCCACTCGCACCCCTGGGCCCAGTCAGGTGTATACTACAAGCCCATGGAAAAAAAACATGTGAAATGAACCAGCGTGAATGAAGCTTATAGTGTAAGATCCGAATATAACGTCGACCTGCACCGAACCGAACTGATAATAGAATGAAACATATTTTATAATAAATTTAGTATATTAGAAAATGTATTAAAAATGGGTTGGCTAAAAAAATCCTGGACTGACTATTTTTTCTTCATAATAATTTAAATAATAATAATATATTTAGTTGCAGTAAATGTAGTGAAGTGAAGGCATGGTTATTATTTACATTATCATATTTTGAGTTACATTTTTTTTTCTATTATAGACATATTCTTATATAAGTCAATAAATATATATTTAAATATATTTATTTCATTGATGTTCTATTGTTTAATATGATAGTATTACATTCAACTTTTCTATTATAGATATATTATACTAATCAATAGATATATATAAATATATTATATAGGTATGTACTTCCATGCTGGTCTGGGAGCAAGAAAAAAACATAGAATGTACCAGTTGCTTGTCTACCCGCGCAGATGGTAAAAGCCCATCGAGGGCATGGGCGAAAATAATAGGAATCATGTTTTAGGCTATGAGGCTAGCAACCGATCACTATTTTGATTCCATTTTCCACCTATATGCCCACAATCTTGCTAAATGTGGCCTGTAGGTACCTGTTACCTTAGGCTCTGTCTACCCCGTAAGGGACGGAGACGTGATAGATGTATGTATAGGTATGTAATATATTTAAATAGTCTGTCCAGGATTATTTTAGCCAACCCATTTTTTATTATATTTTCTAATATACTTGTTTTAATTTGTCATATTTCCATTGCATTTTCAGGTCACTTATCTCAGCCTTGTGGGTGACAGTAAGATACCAGTTATTATTAGAAGAATACTTGAAAAGCTTTTCACAAACAAACTGGCTATTCTATGTAATTGGACTGGTAAAAATAGGAAGATACCTTTGAAAGACTTAGAAATAATTAACGTTATAAGAAGTAAGTGTTACTTATCAAAACCATTTTTCAATTATCATTTTCATCACACTAGTTACAGATATTTTTACAGCTGATAGTACTCGGCTCTCGGAGGAAATTTAAGTATAAAACACTAGCTGTTGCCCGCGGCTTCGCTCCCGTTTTTTTCCCTTCTAAATTTCAATATTTTCACACCGTTTAAACCTTCCCTGGGCTTCCACGAATATTTCAAGACTAAAATTAGACAAATCGGTTCAGCCGTTCTCGAGTTTTAGCGAGACTAACGAACAGCAATTCATTTTTATTTATATAGATAGATAGATAGATTTTACCCAACCTATTTAGCCAACCCATTTTTATTATATTTTCTAATATACTAAATTTATTATAAAATATGTTTCATTCTAGTATCAGCTCGGTGCAGGTCGACGTTATATTCGGATCTTACACTATTAGAAGGCTGTTGCTATATCATAAAATAACTGAGCGCTATGCCGTCATTTCTGAGCGGTACAGAATTTTTTCTCAGACATTGAAAAAAAAATTGCACTAACTTCCGGCACCACCACTTTAAAGCAGCACTAGGTATTTCGACATTTATTTTTAATCACCTATAAGCTATAAAAACGCCGTAAATTAATAATTAGTCGTAATTCCTCACTTGTACCTGAGAAATTCCATAAATGTACCGCTCAGAAATGACGACATAGCGCTCAGAGTTATTTTAAGATATAGTAACAGCCTTCTAAGCTTCATTCACGCTGGTTCATTTCACATGTTTTTTTCTCCTGGGCTAGTCTAGTGTCCCGGGTACGCTCAATCGGGCCCAGCTGCCCGGGACGCCTGGGTGTTTTGCTACCCAATCGGTATAGTGAACAGGTTTTGGATTATTTCAGTGTTGGCTATTGTTGGTTGTTACTAGGATCTGGGAATAGCGAAAATTGTACACATGGAACCGTATTTTAGTGTATGTAAATCCTTTTCTGTATGTTTTCGACGCTGCGTCAAATGCAAAGCTGTCGCATGGCATCGCTTAAATCTTAGTTTTTTTTTTTAATAAATGGTTAGAAAT
Source organism: Pandemis cinnamomeana (assembly GCA_932294345.1). Lineage (NCBI taxonomy): Eukaryota > Metazoa > Arthropoda > Insecta > Lepidoptera > Tortricidae > Pandemis > Pandemis cinnamomeana. Next base: position 4,077,036 of record OW028715.1, on the reverse strand, counting down.
TATTTGATCTGATTTTATTTAACTTAATCGACACCGGATATTTTGCTTGCCCGAATATTTTTTGGATGGCGTTTAGTATAACACTGCGAATTATGTTTCAGGCACTTCCCAGCTTCCCACACCGGTGTCGAAAATGTCACTGGATATTTTTCAACAACCAACAACTTTATTCTGTAAAAGTTGTTGCCGTGTGTTGAATAATATAACCAACGCTTTTATACACCGGTGTAGAAGTATCTAAAGGCCGGTGCAAACCGGTCGCGTATGCAGCACGTATGCGTATATATGCGTGTGCAGCGCGATTGCGTAGGATACGCCGAGACGCCTAGAGCTGACGCAAATATGCGTACGTACATGCGTAGTTACGCCGTGTACACACGCGCGTGCAGCTACACGCAGCTCTGCGTCTCAGGGGTAACCTACGTTTACGCGCTGCATACGTATACGCATACGTGCTGCATACGCGACCGGTGTGCACCGCCCTTTCTAACGAAAGGCCAACGTAGATATATCTATAGTTATTCAGAAGGGCCTCGGTAAGGAAATGCCCGATTGGCCCAATGTGGATAAATAAGTGAAGGGCTTACCTAGGACTGCCATCATTGGGCCACCTTGTTTTAAGATTGACAATCCAACGTAAAGCCAACGTTTGGGCCTATGTAGGCACACGTGGTTGGCCCAGCATAGAAAATATCTACAGTTATTCAGAAGGGCCTCGGTAAGGAAATACTCAATTGGCCCAATGTGGATAAACAAGGGAAGGGCTTACCTAGGACTGCCATCATTGGGCCACCTTGTTTTAAGATTGACAATCCAACGTAAAGCCAACGTTTGGGCCTATGTAGGCACACTTGGTTGGCCCAGCCTTAAAGCCCAACGATGATCCTACCGTTGGTACTACTATTTTTAGGGATGACAAACCTCACGGTTGGCCAACCAAAAAGTGGACGGAGGCCCGACAAACAGCCAACTCAAAATGCTACTAGGGTAGAGATGACTGGCTAAATTACCTGAACAGACAAAAAATCTTACCAAAGCCAACAAATTGTCTCTAAAGTGCTTCAGGCAATGTTGTGCTGGTGGCAAAGTCGGAAAAGTTTATGTAAATTAATACAAGTTCATTCTATGTAACTAGGCTTTGAGCTTGCTTTTATTAAAATACCATTTGCATGAACTAATGTAACGATGACTTTTTCATCCACTTATTCAATTCGCAACGTTCAAGTACTTCATACTCGTATTTATCTCGTCCCGGGGCGAGTGGGGAGAAAGGGGCCGCAATTAAAATTATAATTTTTGGCAAACATTTCCGCCCCTCGCCGTGTATCTGTATCTTTGACGTGTCCCGCCGGCGATTCGGTCGCGGACACAGCAAGAAAATAAAAACTACTTTATTTTTTACAAATGACGACATAATTTTTCTTCTCTTCTTTTCACAGTGGCGCCATCTTTGAGCTGTTTACTGTCAAGACAATTTATTAAAATCCTGCCAAAATTCAATGTATCCCGGTCGGCCTAACGTTGGTGCGACCTGAGAGCGACATCTATCGATCCCAAGACTAAACAAGTTTTCAATATCATAACCAACTAATAGTATCAACCAATGCCCGAACACAAAATTTACTCAAAAACGCGAGAACGTTTTAAATGTTACATACAACCTAGTTATTAAAAAAGCTGACTTAAATGTACCTATGTAACTATGTTAGTCCGTTTGTTGGGTGCCATAACACAAGCATTGCCTAGTCTGTCACTAGCTGACTAGATGTCAAATCGTCTTGTAATTTCAAAAAACAAAAGAGACCCGTTGTGTTTAATGGTACATATTTCTGCCCCCAGTGTACCGAAGCTCAGAACTTGACTCCCAAAAATAAGTATCTTTCTAGATTTGGCTTGCCGAATGTCATTGTTTCGCCGCCCTCGCGTTTAAATATTCATTTCAACTCTTTAATTACACTATATGCACGTGATCGTCTCATTCTTTTTGTCAAAAACGGAATTTTTAAGTTCTTATGCAGTCTAGACGGTTTCGAGGGTCCAAAAGGATGGTAGAAATAATTTGGTATTGAAAATAAATTTAGTAGAACGTTTAACTGCTTGAGTTATATTTAATACTATGTTTAATAATTTTAAAAGTCTTTTAACCTTTCAATGAAAAAATGTTTTAGATGAAATATGAAATTTTAAATAATTCATCGAAAGAGGCGTTACTTTGCGGGGGCCCATATCTTCTTTTTGCGGACGTCTTTGTGCAAGTAGTAGCGGAGTAGCAAAGCAACATATTTTTTACGTCTCCCCGGGACCGTGAAATTGTGTAAACACCTCGGGCGTTGATAAAAAAAACCTCAGGTCGCATGTTTATCACCCTCGCCTTCGGCGACAAGTTCCTGCGATCTAAGACATTGTTTGTTTCACCACCCTCGGGGTGTAATTACAATCAGAGAAAAACACACACTAAACGTCTTAGATAGCATCGTATAGAATTTTTTTCACACATCCTAAACTACAAGCTTAACACATTACGAGTACATAGCACCTTATCCACTCAACAGCACAGTAAAATCTACACTTGCCTTTATTGCTTTCCTCGCTTACGAGATACAACATTGTCAACTTTCATTAATGCGATAAAGTGTTTGAATGTGCCAAGAAAACTAAACAAATTAGCCTTCAATTTTCACTCGCTCTCACCTCACCACTTACCGCCGCATGTAAGTAGACTCGGCTAACAATTTGGAACGTAATCAGTTCGCCGCGCCGCTTTGCCCGCGTCTCCTCTCGCGTCTTGTATTCACTTAGTTGGATACTCAGACTTAGAATGTTAACCTTTTTAGAATAGACTTGTATCTTTAAAAAAATATATACTTAGCACTTAGAATTTTATGATAAAATAGAAAAAAAACGCTACGCAGTTGGATACTTTTGATGTGGGGTCATTTTGTTTCAGATCGGGAACTTCATACACTATTATACTGCAGGTTTCTTCAGTTTTTTTCTTCACTTAAAATGAGTCACATTTTATTTTGCATAAAATACCTAAAAGCTGAAACAGATAAAAAGCCGTGTGAGCCAAATATATTCCTCTCGCACATCAATTCTTCGATGCCTCGCAGCGAATTCAATCCTTACCTTTATTTATTAAAAAATCTGCTCTAATTCAATAAATCGCATTCGACGCCATCCATAAAACATCTCCATAAAATCCTTCAGACCAAACAAAGTTACCTGGCCGTGATTACTTTTCCTGCACTCCAGTCTGCAGCTCTGTTTATTGCTTTCGCTCCACTGGCTATTCTTTTATCTCCTTGCAACATGTTGGTTGTGTACGGTGACAATAATGGGAAGTAATAAATCGAACTTCTGATGCATCATAAATTAATATGAGTATTTTAAATTCCAACTTGTTTACTTTTCGCATTCTAATAAAAAGTGGATCAAGAAGGCGCTCTTTTGTCATAGCGACATAGCGCAGTCTTATAGCTGAAAATTGATTATTATAACCTTCAAACCATAATGTATCAATGCGTCAGGTTAGAATGTCCAATTTAATTTACATTTTATCACTAAGATTCATTGATAATTTATATTTGAAGCATGGTCAATGTGTTTTAGTAAACGCGTCTATTAAAAATTATTCTGCTTCACAGTTTTTAACATATTTGCTAAATAATCTTACTTTCAACGTTTTTTTTCAAACAACGTCTTATCACGTTCCAAGTCCAAATTCAACCATTAACCACCTAATTTAATAAATTTCTCCACCTCCAATATTTCGGCCTATAAAACCTTCTAACAGCTCATAAAGGACGGTTCACACGTAAACAAAAATCCATTATTATTCATCTACGCCTGACGCGGCGCAGTCAATGTCTATCTTATTTCTTTTATAATTATTCACGTCTCCTCCTTGCCACCCCTTTTTACCCCCTCGGGTGCGATAGAGAGAAACGTCTTCGGTTTTTGCGGCGTTTGTTTCAAGTTTTTTAGGGGGTAAACCCTTTCCTGAACATGACAGGAATTGGATCATTAAGCAGGGCTAAGCTTAACTGGCACCCTCTGTAATACACGCTTTTTAATGGTGTGCGTAACGTTTTATGTTTAAGCAAAAATAATTTCATTTCGAATTATTATCCGAGGCGATAGGTATATGAATATACTACTTCAAACTCACCTAGTTTCTTGAAAACCACACGTGTTAAATATACATCCTTGAATCAGTAAAACTGTTTGTCATACGGTCACATCCGAACGTAACCCTTTGTAGCTTTTGATGTTATGGAAATATTACCAGGTCACTCTTCTGGTCACCTTTCACGCTCACCTGAATGATTTCCAACAACCAAATCACTACAACTAGAGCTCCAAAGTGCAATTCTATATTTATTCGTTCAACTTCCACTCCGCTTTTATTACAACCCTCGCAATACTAAGCCGATGAAAAACCGTGCACAAATTACTTCCCACAACCATAAATGCATCGGAAAACGGATCCGCAGCTGCAAAAAGAAACCGCATTCAGTCGATGTGAACCAGACCTAATCAATTCAAATCGGGGAAACGAGGCAAAAGGAACACACACTGCTTATGAAATTATACGGAATATGCTCGAAAAAGTCGAGGAATAATTCTTTTTTTCCGTCTGTCTGAGACATAAATGGGTTAGAAAATTGAATGAGCGTGTGCCGAGTCGAGTTGTTTGGTTAAGCGCTCAGCGTATGCGAAGAGGTTTGTTTTGGAATACATCTGCCTTTGTTGGATCATCGCTGACTGTTTCGTTGTTGTTTAACTTATTTTGCATTGTCTAGTGACTCAACTTTACATGAATTAAGACGCTTTGTTTGCAAAACATGCTTCGTCCTCTCGCATCCCAGAACCCTTTTAAAAAATATTCACTTCTAACATTTGATACAGTACAAGACTGAAATCATTCAACAAGTCGCCACTAACTTCTGAGTGCTGGTCTATTAACTCGCAATTTCCCTCCAACTTTAGATATTTTAAATTCAACCCTTTTTCCGCTACTTCTGCGTAATCAACTGTTACAATGTTCTTCGGACTTGCTTGATGTTTCGAATACTTAAAATGGTATACGAGTACGTTCAAAATTTCTGAAAGCTCAGCAGAATACTTGAAAGATATTTTACTTTTCGTTTTACAATGAAAAGGCATAAAATGGAAACACAAAGCGACAGTCTGTAGAACCATAATACCCGTATCTTGCCACTAACGAGGTCTGCTCAAAGATTTCCCTCACATGTGTTTGTGACTAATGAAAAGAGTCGGATCTGCCAAAGCAGACGTAGCGATAGGAAAATTAAAACGTCTAGACGACTTCGACGTTTTGTTAAACGACTTTGAGACTTTCTTGCCTTCCTTATACTTTTAATCTTTGAATGGAAAAATGTAACCCAATTTTGATGAAAAATTGCCTAATTAAATGAATTAGTCAAAGGATGGAACCGCATGGTCAGAATAAAGCAAAAAGGCGAGCATTCAAGACGTACTCTTCATTAGCGACAAGAAAAGTGATGTCATTCGTGACACAGCAGCGGGAGGGTGCTCGCCCCCCGACGGCCGCTGTGCGACTGACTTTGGCTGCCCCTCCCGTCTTCAAGGCACCCATACCTCGGGAGGGGGTGGACGGCTTTCTCTTTCATTTTTCCTTCGCTCCTCGGCTCATCCAGTTACATCGTTCTTATGTTTTATTTTTAATTAAAGCGTACGCAAGTCGGCGGCGTATCTTCCCCCCTAAGAAGGCGGGCGGTGGGTACATACGCGGGTGGGTGTTGATGATTTTTCAATGGGGAGAAAGAGTTCCCTCATTTTCTTAAGAGAAAATTGCGTTTTGTTTTCGAGTAGTCGAAGTCTGTCGTAATCGCTTTTGTTTTGTAGAAGTTCCCGCTCCCGGCGCATGTGAACGTTGTACCGTAATTGTGTACTTTAAAGTTCTGGACGAATTTGTGGAGACGCTCGGATAGTTGAGGTGTTATGTATGGAAAAGTTTTTTGGGTAAAGTTAGTGGTCTGTGGAGTAGGTGGGAGCTTTTGAGTGGATTCGTTCAATTTAAAGATTGGTCGATTATGAAACCAAATATTTTAAAGGATTTGATTAATTCATTAATACCTACGACAAGAGCAAAGGTTTTTTTTTTAGACAAAGCCATACAATTTTGCATTAAGGTAATCTGATTTTCATATGGCTGTACGTAAAATGAATCCAGTTAAGTATCAACGAAAGTTAATAGGTATAGATGTTTCTGAGTAGACCAGTAAATACCTAATCTTAGAAAATGATTAACTTACTAGTTGCGGTCTGCCCTTTGTCTGTTCCTGCGAAAATTGTTTACTTGTCTAGAATAAAAGTTAACCTAATATTAGATTTTAAACTACTATCTTTTTAACGATCGTTTTAGTTCCATAATTTTATACCTACGTGTCGTACAAACACACAATCGTACTTATGGTTATGATTACCTTTATATTATAACAGTATAGCTATAAATAAGGCGATTTAGAAAGCCAGCCTTCTTAAAACTTCACTTCTAAAACATTATCACAACGCACAGACATAAAAACAAATCCCTTGATTACACTCATTTGCACCCACACACTCGCAACACATTATCCTGGTCTCAAAAGTTAATGTGATGAAAAACAAAAAGGGCCAAGAAAGGGTGCTTTAAGTTCCACCGAAAAACGGGAATTTGTAAGAAGCAGCCCCCCTAACCCCCCCGGGGGAAACTGCCCCCTCGTGTGCGAAAATAAATTGCCAAGAATAATAATTATAATGAAAGCGAAAGAACGTATAAATTAGTGGGGACGCGAGACTTAAAACTGACTGGTTATGTGTGTGTTTTATGTATCTTAGACGTGTGCGTGATGCGGGGTAAGAGATGGTTTATTTTCATTAATTAGTTAAAAGCAATTCGGTGCTAGATTTACGTCTTAATTATGAACTATTCACCAACATAAAAAAATTTGATAACCTAATTACTGACGCTAATCAAAGCAAAAAAAAAAACAGCCAGTTTTTTAATCTCAACTCAAAATTCCCTTCCTTCCTACAAAAATCTTACCTTTGATTATGTTTCCCTGTGTGTAACATAGTACACACTCGTACCGAGTCATCTAGAAAATCTCAATCTAATGAATTTAAATTATTCCTACGTGTCAGAAGCTAAGCCAGCATGGCCGATTGAGCCCGCTCTCCCCTCATTACGCAGATATTATGGACAACTAACGGACATTCCCGCGCCCCGCTCTTGATTTCACGCCGTTGACGGCCAAAATTGACACTAAAATTTGCGTGGTCGGCAATTAATTTGGATATTTTTGAAGATTTAATATTGAGGAGAAAGGGGTTATAAGGTGGTTTAAAATGTAGTAACCGTTTCGGTTTCTAGATGGTTTTAAGATGACTTTATGTTATGATTTAAGTTAGGTTAGTACCCATTAGTACTGAATAATTATGTTTTTGGTTATTTCAGAGAAATGTGTGATCTCACTGTTTATTATGGAATTGTAACAAAACAAGGTCGTTTTTTTGAGTCACTGTTTTATATTTTCGCTGGACCTTAGTAACTTTTTGGCGTAAGCGCGTAATAAATTCGTGTTTTGTTCTGCCATTAATATCTCAATAGCTTAGTAATAAACCATTCGATATAAAAAACCGTAACCGAATTATTTTAAAGAAACAAGAATCAAATTAAAAAGTTTCCAATCAAAACCTACCGTAGGTTAGTACATAACACACGCACAAATCAGAGTACATATTTCTTGCACGATCGGCGAGATGCGAAAAAGGGGGAACGCGAAAAAAAAAACTAATTAAAAAAGCAATCAAGGTTTCTTGACGGCGCTCACGTTCGCCCATATCGTCTTACCCCCACTTCCTGGGGGGGGCGAGTCACCCCTGTCCACCCAACACCCTTTGAGGGGAGACTGGGGCCGAGCGGTACTAGATTTACGTAACACGTTTAAAGTGTGTTTTGATGAAGTAATCATCCCATTTCCCTGGACTGCGTTTAAGAATTTTGCGGCCGGTCTTACTGAGACGTTTCTCCCCTTTTTTTAAGTCCAACTCTTTAATCTGGATTCCTTAACGAGTTGCCATGTAATTTCAGTAATTCCCGGGATCCCGAGATACCCGGGAATGTATAGAGATTGTGCGGTGATTTGCGCCTGATTTGATTACGTTTGGAAAGCGGTAGGATTCTCAGTGGCTGTCTGAGTTCATAGCAGTCTTAAGGACTCTGGGCTTAGGAAATAATCATATCGAATGAACTGCTTTATGGAATATCTTGGGAACTAAAAGTACATACCTACCAACGAGCATAACCTATACAATACTGGTATGTCTTTCACTTGTTTCGGCAGTCTTCGTGCAGATATTTTTCTTACCATTTGACAGGCGGCGTGGCAGTATTAGTAAGCCAAGAGACTTTGTTTTAGCGTGAGTTGGTTAGAGAGACAGGGAACATTTCTTTACACACATTCGATACACATAGTTGTATAAAAAATAAAAATGAATCAACGAAATGTTTGTACGCGCATAACTTCCGGACGACTGCGCCAATTCTTTTTTGTGTTCTTTATTGCCAGGACAAGGTTTGTATAAAACAAAAATTAAAAAAAGAAAGAGACAGCAGCTACCTAGTTTATCTAATTATGTAAATAAAAATAATTTAACGAAATTTATGTACGCAGCTTACTTCCAAACAACTGCACCGGATTGGATATTTATTTTTGTTACTGCTTGGACAAGATCTGTATAAAAAAAAATTGAAAAAAAAAACTGGAACCGGGCCGAAGCCGCGGGCAACAGCTAGTAAAATATATTAAGTAGGTAGGTATGTAAAACTATAATAAACAGCAACTCCGCCAATAGGCGTGTCGTATTTAGGTACCTCGAACTTTATTCTCTGAAGATTTTAATTGCAAATATTATTTACTAAATTGCCAAAATCCTTTAGGTACACTAATTAGAGTTGTTTAGGTACTGGTTCTTCAAAATAAAGACAATAAATTGTTTACGAAAGCGAAAGGATAATCTCTATTTACGAAATCAACTATATTCTAAAGCTTGTTCTAACTATTAGAATTTCTTATAATTATCTAGTAGTTCAGGTAACCAATTCTGTTTATTTGCAGTAGGTATCCCATGTTGTAAACAATGCAAACATTATGAGTTACCTTTAATGAATTATTATGATCTTCTTTCTTTACGAGTAAGTGGCAACTATAATGTTCACACAATAACCTTAAACAAAGACTCATCAAAAACATAAATGTGAAATGAGAGCCAAGTTCAAAACTATGATATGATAATCCATATTATATGCCTTGGTTGTTGATTTCAACGACAAAAGAAGTGAGATCTAAATGGGTGCTAAGTTTAACGGTCAATCCTGAAATTTATTTACAACAATATAAAATACTATTATATAACATTTCTTCTTATAACTTACGATAGTATGTTGAAGCCTAAGGTCTGACTTAGTTCTCTTATACGAATTATTACAGACAGTCACGGAAAGAAGAATAAAATAAGAACTTACAGTTTTAGATCTTGTGAAGGCTATAATAATAATATAAGCGCTCTCTTTCTTCTTTATCTTGAATGAATACATAAACACAGTAAAAAAATACAGTATACACATTAACCACGTTTTTAATCCTTTATAGGGTAGACGATAAAAAGACCACGGCTACGTTTTGCGTGATTGTGGGAGTATAGTTGGTAAGGGTATGGAAATAGTGATGGGTCGCTAATCGGATCGCCTATAACTCGATGCCTTAGATTTTCGCCCATTCCCTCGATGGACTTTTACAGGCGCGGGAAGAGAAGCGGTTGAGTTCTTTGCTCCCGGCAACATGGAAGGAAAAACAAATTTTTAACAAAACACAAATTGATTAAGCTTTCGGCCTCGCATATAATAAAACACTCACTAATAAAGTAATTGGAATTCTTCGTGTCGTTAGAATCGTTTTGTCCTAGATAAGTGGGCAAGGCATGATTTCCCACCGGCGTTAATGCAAAACTGCTTCTACAGCGTCCCGTTAGAGTCGGCTTTTGTGGAAGCAGGAAGTTGGTTTATTAAAATACTGTGACCGAACAGGTACAGCGGTAGAAATAAAAACGAGCCAAAGCAGTTACTTTTATGAGGGCGCGAATAAGATGTTTCGGACTCCGTCTAAGGAATGAGAGGGAAGACGGCGCGTGCACTGGCCCGGAGAACCGATGGGCGGTTTGCTGGCGGCTTTTTAAACGCTCATGAAAGCGTCCACAAATGCCCGTTTTTTTGTCTAAAGTGGCTATGTTTATGTCAGATATTGGCGCTGTGTGCATAGTGTTAAAAAGTCTGTCTATTTTTTCATACAAGATACTAAATTGACAAATGCAAATATCAAATCGACAAAATAATGATACCAGATTTTATTTAAAGTTTTTTGAATATCCACTTTTTGACTGTTATGTGGATTACACGTTTGTGTTGCATTGTTACTCTGTAAATTTTCCAAAAAAATTGCAGTTTTTCAATTACCTACGTATAACTTGAAAAGATACGGTAATTTTTAATTACGCTACTAAACCCTGCCTGGTTTAATTCTTTGCTGGTATTGGACTTACACGATGTATACACAATATCAGATGACACACACAGAGACGGCATTAGGAACATAGGTGTACTAGGAAATTGGGGAGCAGGTCCTCAATCTCTCTCTCTCTCTCTCTCTAGTGTGATGCTTAACAAAATAAATTATTAAAAAAGAGGATTTATCTTTTAAGGTTTAGGGATGATAGTTCAATATTATTTTCTCAAACATTGTCCTAAATGTTGGTATTGTGTTCTAAGTAACAGGCCTTGTTGTCGGCCGAATAACATTGCAGGAGCAATTTTCTGACCATAAATCGGATTGCTAGACTGTTTTTCATTTGTTTTTAACTTTTAAAAAAGTTCGTCGAGGAGTGCGCGTTTTGTTCGGGTCTAAAGTTTTTATCAATGTCTCAAATAGCTTACGGTGACAGATGACATAAAAAAAACTTAAGAAAAAAGACGGGAACATGAAACCACCTAAGTAGCGAGGAAGTTTAGTGCAAAGTCTATTTTCATTTCCTCTCAATGTTTGATTATATCCGCCTCAGCTGAAAGAGCAATTGCTGGATTCGTTTTATTTCGAAAACCATTTTCAAACACTCATAATTTGACAGTACGTGAATATGTATCGCTGGTCTATTTTCTATTGCAAGCCAGCGATACAGGTCCTGGTACAAATCAGACACGACCCCACCATGGTCCCTTTTACCCAAAAACTGACAACTGCGTTTCCGTGCCTCACTGAGCGTTAGCCCTTCTAAAATAATAAAATGCCGCTCCACAGTCGTAACAAGCGCCGTTGGAACAAAGCGGGGCGCGCGCTCAAATAATTTGTATCAATTTGTAAAAATGCACCCGACGCCCCGCGAGGGGGGTCATAATTACTAACAGCTCGTTTATATATGCTTGGCTTTCAAAGTTACGTGTTATATGCAATATACTGTCTTAAAGTTAATCTAGTCTTCAGCAGGCAGTTGGGTCAGTATAGCTACCCCTGTAAGTTTTTGGTTTTTTAATTGGGAATGGATGATTATTTTAAAAGTGCTTGGTGATTTTTCTATTGATAGGAATAACCATCCTTAGCTACGGAAAAAAGTTTCAGATTTTTCCGTCGAGCCATATATTTTATAAAAATAAAAACATTTTACTCAGTCACTCGGCGAGCCCTATACGGAAGTAAGCAGTACGCCAATGACATAATCAAATTAAAAAAAAAAAAAATGCTGCTTGAATCTGTGGTACACAATGACATTTGTCACTGACATTGATTGATAGCACCGCACTCGGAAGCTAAAACAAGCAAAAGAAACGGCTAAGTGGCGCCGTCTGTAGATTGTTGTTGGTACTAAACCACCTATTTGGGATTTCATTAAAATTACCATACATTTCTCATATAACTTTCAGTAGTGTTTTTGATTCGGAGTAGAAATAACCCAATAATTCCAAAATCTGAGAAAAAAAATGTATATTATGGTCATTTTTATTGCAATTCCCCATGTTTGGTTAGTAGCACGAACAATCTACAGACGGCGCCACTTAGCCGTTGCTTTTCTTAGCTACAAATGCCATCGTGTACCACAGATTCAAGCAGCATTTTTTTTTTTAAATTTGATTATGTCATTGGCGTACTGCTTACTTCCGTATAGGGCTCGCCGAGTGACTGAGTAAAATGTTTTTATTTTTATAAAATATATGGCTCGACGGAAAAATCTGAAACTTTTTTCCGTAGCTAAGGATGGTTATTCCTATCAATAGAAAAATCACCAAGCACTTTCAAAATAATCATCCATTCCCAATTGTTATGGACCAACTTCCATACTGGTCTGGAAGCAAAGAAAATACATAGAATATACCAGTCGCTTCTTGTCCTACGCAGATTCTTAGGAATCATGTTATAGGCGATGCGGCTAGAAACCCATCACTATTTTGATTCCTCTTTCCACCTATACGCCTACGATCGTGCTAAATGTGGCCTTTAGGTCTGTATAGTCTATCAAATCAATCTAATCAACTGTAGGCTTATTACTTAATTCGCCAGCAATCGCCATCGTGTTCATTTTGACAGTTCTTGTATGAATGTGACAGCTGTGATTCCGATGCCAATTGTCAGCCCTACATGAACTGTCAAAATGAACACAATGGCGATTGCGAGCGAGTTAAGTAATAAGCTTGGTCGAAAATTCAATTTGAGCAGTAGCTTTGAATCAATACACAACTTTTTCCACTTTCCACTGGTACTTTCGAGTGACTTGGTTTCAAAATCGGCCCCTGAGTCCGAACCTGCAAAATATTACCTGATTCTGGAGAAAAGGTAATGATGATTGAAGTTCTCATTGATAAACATAATAATATCGCGATCGCTTTCAAAGTAAACAAAAAGCGAAGATTACAATCGTAATACTTCACACAAACGATAATGTATGGCGAAATAATGGTGTAGAACTACTTGAGGAATCACGATACAGAACAATGTGTGTCATTACTGAAACTACATCCGAAACTTAACAAAAGTTAGTAGAGCTGGGACGTGTCTTTATCGATAATTTTTCTAGATATAGCATTTCATCGATAGTTTCTAAAATGGTTCCACAAACATGTAAACTTGATGTCAATGCCGATTTTTGTTGCCTTTCGGAAAGTGATATCAACTTTAAAGTTGACTTTCGTGTGTTCCTGTGTCTCCATAGAAGCACAAAGTTAAAAATGACGACCATCTCTTTGATCTTTATATTTCACTTGATAAGCTTACGTTAACTCCTTTTAATGTAAACAATCTTTTACTTTTGGCAAAATATTTTGATTTTTGCTTTTGCCTGTTCCAGGCTGCTTACTTTTTGTTACAGTTCTAAGGGGGCTATTCTTATAAATTATGTTAATTTCCACTAATCTATAAACCTCTACGTGCATTAATAGAAATGCTTCACTTTTCAAATGGAAAAATTTCGGAAAATAATCTTTAAATATCGATATCGATTAAATAAAAGTCGACCTCGTACCGACTCTAACTAGAATTATAGTGAAATTTGTTACACACACGCTACCATGGCTTGTATGTTAAAGATCTAGGAGATAAGATCCTGACCCTTGATAACACCCACACGGTATGCTAATTTGTATCAAGTCTATCGATAATTTTGAGCGCAACAAACATCTCTAAAGCGTTTGCGAAGTGACTAAATTAAATTAGTTTTTCTCAAAAATGTCCGTTAAAGTCGTCATTGTTAACTACATATCAGAACAGGAAGTTAATTGTTGCCGGACAGTCCAAAATTAAAAAAAAAAAAAACATTACTGTCGCGCTAAACTCGACAGTAATGTTGCATACAAATTCCATTACTGTCTAGTTATTAACTTTTTAAAAATGCAAATCCCCATTATAAAATAAAGGTACTAGACTTAAAACATCAAATTAAAAAAAAAGCTAGTACGACAACGTGTTTATCTGTGTCTGAAATAGCTTTAGGTGTTCTGGGTAGAAAAATACACTCTTCAAATGCCATTGATAGAAAAAGGCGGCAAAGCAAAACAATTTTCACTATTTTATTTTCATTTATTTTTGTTGTTGTTTTATTTTTGATTTTTGAGAAAAGCACTATACTTGCCTCGGCCAGAATAGCATTGCTGGCTTCGTATTATTAAACGGACTCGCAAGCTCGTCCGTTCAAACCAATACTCAGCCAGCAATTGTCTACTTCCTGGCCTAGACAGTAATGTACTATTGTTCATGGCCGTTTGGTGCCGCTGCTACATTTTCCGTATTAAATGGAACCTTTATGTTAAAAAAAAGTCAAAAATTACTGGCTGTTAAGAAGCTGTGTGGCTGTTAAGAAAAAAACCGGCGTATAAATTCGGCAAGTGATTACGAAATCCAGTGTTAGCATGGCCCGATCTCCTAAGAAAAAGGTGGGTAGTGTGGGATCATTTTATATTGGTATCACATTATATAAATATTCTGTTTTTAATATTTGTTGTTATAGCCTGCTGACTGACGGACAGACAGACAGACGGAAGGACAGCGAAGTCTTATAGTAATAGGGTCGCGTTTTTACCCTTTGGGTATGGGACCCTAAACACCAATTATAGCTAAATAGTAATACTAACAAGTTTTTGGATGCTTTGTTCAAAGACAACATCTCGATGTATGATGACAAATTCCTACTAAGGAGTTTTAAAAAATTGTGCCCGTTTAACACTCTATTGGTTAATTCGTCTCATTTCGACAGACATCACTAACTATAGTTAAAATCTCAAACAGATCCCTAAAAAACAGTTCCCAGAATAAATACTAAAATACTTAATCGGTAATCGGTGCAGTGCGATTACAGTAAATTGGTCCGTGGGGCACGGTCGTGTCACGCGCGAATATCAAACAGGTTTGCGCAATACCACTTACTAACGTCGGCCAATGCATGACGTTGCCAGTTTAAATGAGGTAAGTCGGAATTAGGAAAATAACGTTTTTTTAAAAAAGTAAAAAAATTGAGTGCCAATATTGTTTAATATTGAAGAACTATTATTTTGTTACGTACATAGAAAACAAATCCCTTCCCACCTATACGCCCTTAATCATGCTAAACGTGGCCTTAAGGTTTTGTTACCTTAGGCTCTGTCTACCTGTAGACGTGATGTATGTATGTATGTATAGAAAAGAACCATACAGCCAACCATATTTTTTGAAGAACAAACAATTCCTTCCTATTCCGCTATAGCAATGTATAAACAAGTAGCAGAACTTCCTCAAAAATGCATGAGTGTTCTCAGAATTTTCCAGAAACTTTCACTAGAATGTATAGTAAGTTCCCTTAACGAAAGTTTCCAACGGGAATTTTCCAATAACCTCTTAAGTACTCGTGTTTTTTATTGCGTACATACATACATACAAATCACGTCTTTATCCCTTACAGGATAGACAGAGCGTAAGGTAACCAGACCTACAGGCCACATCTAGCAAGATTGTTTTTTATTGCGTTTTCACATCTCATTTCTATTACGTCTTTATCCCTTACGGGATAGACCGAGCCTAAAGTAACAAAACCTTAAGGCCACGTTCAGCATGATTAAGGGCGTATAGGTTGAAAGGGAAATGAAAAAAGTGATGGGTTGCTAGCTGCATCGCCTATAACATGATTCCTAAGACTTTCACCCATTTCCTCGATGGGCTTTTACCATCTGCGCGGGAAGAGAAGCTAGATAATCAGTTGAAACAAATCTTAGTAGGTTCACGGTGGATGCAACCCTCTTCCCACCGAGGCAACTGGAGGTCTATGGGGGTCTATGGGGGTCTATGGGGGTCTATGGGGGTCTATGTCCAACAGTAGACGTTTTATGGCTGATATGATAATGATGATGACTGTACGCACGTATAATTTTGTCAAAATTAAGGGTTACACTGTTTTGCCTTAGCGTCTTGTAGATGATTTCGACCAATCTGTCGTGTAGTTACTATACCTAGTTTTTATTCGGAATTAGCATAATTCTTCTATCATTCTTTGGGACGAACAATTTTGATACTGAAAACATTGGATAGTTAAGTTGTTTTTACATTGACAACCGTAAATGGATGCATTTTGATACTTGAGATATTAGATCTTGGGGTATGAGTCGGGTCACCTCCGCGTGTGGTCAAGAGCTGCGGTTCGTTTTTGGATCCGTCCGGGGGGAAGAGCAGTGCTTGGTCCGGTGCAAACACAATACTTACTAACAGTACTTATTACTTACTCATACTCATACTCGTTTATTCGTAATACTTAGTACTTACTTACTTATAGTACTTATTTCTTAATTATTAAACTGTCGCATAATTCGGCGTGCCTCATGGAATAGGCCTCCTCCGTGTATTGGAAGGTTTGGGCTATAGTTCCCACGCGCGCCCAGTGTGGATTGGGAACTTAACACACACCATTGAATTTCTTCGCAGATGTGTGCAGGTTTCCTTCACCGATAAGCTCATGGCAAATTTCAAATCACTCAGAGGTGCGCGCCCGGGATTTGAACCCACGACGCTCTGCTTGAGAGGCCACAGGTCAAACCACTAGGCTACCACGGCTTTTTTTAATCGATTAATAATATTTAGCCAAATAAACACTAGGAGGAGAAAAGTTCTTGAGTGGCGACCACGAAGCAGACGCAGTGTCGGCAGACCTCCCACTAGGTGGATGACCTTGTGAAAGTGGGAAACCGTTGGATGTAGGTGGCGAGTTGTCGTTCATTGTGGCGTTAAGGGCTTTTGGCTGATGATGATGATGGAATATACGTATCGTTGTCATCAGGGCATTCTAAGTATACCAAATCCTTCCTTACCAATATTATAAATGCGAAAGTAACTCTGTCTGTCTGTCTGTCTGTTACCTTTTCACGCTTAAACCGCTGGGCCGATTTAGTTGAAATTTGGTATACAGATAGTTTAAGTCCCGGGAAAGGACATAGGATAGTTTTTATCCCGGAAAATTGCATAGTTCCCGCGGGATAGCACAGCCCAAACCACTGGAATTTTTCAAATTTAAGGCGGAACAAAGTTCCCCGGGTCAGCTAGTATTTGATAAGGATCACGTACAAGAATATACGTACCTACATAGACAGAAGTCTTCAAGTTCATGCCATTGACCTCACACATACGTACAGCAATCCCGTGTAAACGCGGATGCGAAGTAAATCTCCCATCCCACACTTCCTATCCCGAGTTCAAACACCCTAATGATTGTTTGTTTTAAACTTTTTGCTCCATGAAGATGTTACCTCCACGTTGTTACCTGTGTCAAAGGTTGATAAATATGCAATACCCTCAGATCGGAGCTAGATCGATGGAGCGTGTATTACGAAACCAGCGAACCACGAGCTCGTTCCCCGCTCCGATTACTTAGTTTCCAGGTCTCCGCGGGGATGGTTAGTGCTGATTGGTGGTTCATCTAATTCTGGACATATTGATGGTATTGTTAGAAAATTATAGATGGCGCCTTAGGAGATGGTCTGATGTTTACATTCCGGGCTGATGCTAGATCTGAGGTTGTTTAAGAGTTCAAAGGTCGTCGAGGGATTATATGTTCTCGTTTGCTGTACTATAATTGATTTTGTTAGATCACGTTGGTTTTTACGTGATTTGCATTAAGTTATTATACTAATATAATTGCGTTAGCTTGTCTAATATTCTTGTTATTTAACATTATTATTTGGGTTGTTAGATCAAGTCATATCGGGGTGAAATTAAACGGAATGGATACCAGGATACAGCTTTAAGATACTGGTACGATTATTTTATTATATCTTTATTGCTTGATTGCAAACCTTAACGTAATATAATTACGGCAATGTCTGTACTAAATACTTCGTCCGATTATTGACAAGCTAAGAAGGCTCATAATTACAGTCAATCGTGTATAAACTCTGGTATTCCTCAGGGCATTATATTCGGTCCAAATTTAAATCTTTCTTACTCGTATGTTTATGTATACTTTTATTATGTCCTCAGCATCATAATACAGCAAACGATGTACCTAACCGTAGTACCTAAACGATAGTACCTAAACGTTTCTCCTATTTCTTCAAATTGGGTAATTTCAAAGATTAGTTAATTCCTAATATCATTATCGTCGTCCTCTTCAGTCTAAATACGTTCTACTGCCGAACAACGGCCTCCTCTAAAATTCCTAATATGTTACGTATTTTGCAAATTATGACGTTTATTTATTTCAAATTCTCAAGTAACACATGTAAATTTGTTATCTTGCCTAAGTACGCCATTAGGGCCGAGTCCAATAAATAAAATATGCTTATCTTGAGCGAAATTAACTGCAGCAACATATTTTAACAAGTAACGTATTGTGGTTGCGGTAATACACAGGGTTAGGGCAGTTTCATACTCGAAGGGGTCGAATAAAAGTTGTGGGCGCAATTATTAAATTTTTACTTTAAGTAAGTTACATATATTTTAATTCCTTTCCACCTAGGTGCCCACAATTATGCTAAACGTCTTGTTACCTTAGGCTCTGTATTATATAAGTAAGTAAGTAAGTCAATACTTTATTGTAAAGAAACAGATACAATTCACAAAAAAAATAAAAATAACATAAATATACCTCGTAAAGGTTATAGACGTGATATATAATGTATGTGTATTTATGTATCAAAGTTACATTTTTCTGATAGTAATGGAGATGTGAGATTGTTTTTGGTGATAAAAAAACCAAGTCAAGTTGATTTGATAATGAAAAGTTTGTTAATAGTCAAAGATTAGATTGAACATTTTAAATTAGTCAAATTATAGTTGAATTTAAAAAAATGTATAGAAGAACACTTCTATGTTCAGCAGTCAGTTCAAAATTTAAGAATATCAGTTAGATATTTCCCTAAATTCACTATTTTTAGGCTCTTCATCAGGGTGAGTATTCTTGTCTCCCTCAGGCCACCATCGGATCATAACTGGACACTCCACTAGAATAATAGTTTTACGGAATACAATGTGACGAAAGACGAAGCTGACACATTTGAGAGAGAGAGAGAGAGAGAGAGAGAGAGAGAGAGAGAGAGAGAGAGAGAGAAACATTTACTTGCACACATTCGATACACGTAGAATTATAATAGGAAGAAATACAATATACTTAGGAATAGTACCGATATGGTGTAAATTGGGCCCCACTCAGCATTTGGATGCGTGGCCTGACATTGCACCAAAGCGGGAGTTGATCTTCGGCTCTTTCCCAGTGGGACACACTTAATGCTCGAGTGTCAGTGTGCACAGCGCTTTGCTCATCCCGGTCCGGTAGATCTTGATACGCGGACCTCTCGTGATTTAGAGCAATGCTCAAGGAATAGACGTCTATTTGCACGACGAGCTGGCATCGTGATCAGGGCGTTTGAACGTAATGCTAGGGGGATTGTCGGTAATAACCACTCTGATGTTGACAAGGTGTACAATACGAAACAATACGGGTATTACCGAATTTTAATGCGTGTTTAGCAAAAAAGGAACATATTTTCGGTGGGTACGAAAATAGTTATAGGGTACACTTTATATATGGAACTTTAAAGTAGGTAAGGCGTATTCGGGTAATTCCGAAAATCAATCAAATCAGTCTTATTCAGTTGCAATAATAGTCTTATTTCGGAAGTAATCAAGTATTGAAACAGGACTCTTATCACTACATAGTATAAAATAAAGTCGCTTTCTCTGTCCCTATGTCCCTATGTACCTATGCTTATATCTTCAAAACTACACAACAGATTTTGATGCGGTTCAATCACTCTATCTATTAAAAAATACCGCATCAAAATCCGTTGTGTAGTTTTTAAGATATAAGCATACATAGTGACAAAGGGACATAGGGACAGAGAAAGCGACTTTATTTTATACTATGTAGTGATAATAAGAACTTACCCCCTTATTCATAAACGCTCTATAGGCTTCTGCTAACTTAGCAATCGTTTGTCCTTATCTGTCACTTTGACAATTACCTTCCACAGATAAAGACAAACGATTGCTAAGTTAGCAGAAGCCTATAGAGCGTTTATGAATAAGGGGGTTAGTCTTCTCCAATTCCTAACTGAACTTACTATGACGCGTCTTTACATTTAGCATCCTGTTCATTCCATATTATATTACAAGTAAGATGATCTCGACATTCTCGACTAATATTAATTATTGTTATGGTTAATCTTAACCATTGTCTAACAAGTGCTATAAAAGTGGTTTAGCATCGGTCATAACAGTTTAGCTGCAAATGTGCGCCTATTGTAGTATTCGTGTCCGCCGATCTGACATTGTGCCACTTAAAAAGGGCCAGTTCTTTAAGTGTTTCTTATTCATAGTACGTATCCTTAAAAATTTCATCATCATGAAAATCAAAAAAAAAAAAGTTTTATTTTTGCAAATTGGACGCGAAGGGCTCTTTTGCATGTGTTTTTGAAACTACCAGCGCGTTCGGAAAGACCATCAATGCGCCGCAAGGAACTTGGCAGAAAGTCATTTTTTCAAAATATAATACAGTAAGAATACTTAAATTCTACTTAAATTAAATACATTTATAAAGTCTCTACTAGTCAAAGTAAAACGATACTTTGTTTTACTGGAGAAAAATAAAGAGAAAAATAATAATTAAGTTCGGTGGAGGTGTAAGACGCCTCCACCGTCAAATTAATTGGAGATGCCTCCAATGTCGAAGAGAAAAAAAAGCATCATCACCATCACCAGCTAAAAGACGTTCAATTTTGACAATAACCTCCCCCAAAAAGAGCCTTAAAGACCTGTCTTGCGCGGCCGTCAACCAGCGGACTCCTGGACCCTTCACCAGCACGTCAGTCCATCTGCGTCTTCCAGTACCTTCCAGCTCTACCGGCCATCAGCGCGAGCCACGTAACCTGCCCACTGCACTTTTTTTTTTTTAGGTCTTCGTGGAAAACCCGAGTCACGCATGTGGTGGCAAAGACCGCTAAGCTGAGACGGGAGTGGACTGGTCATGTCGCTACCCGTTGGGTTCCGCGGGATGGTCTTCGAAGCGTTCGCAGACTGAGAAGATGGCAGGAGCGATCGATCGGGACGAGTGGCGGAAAATGGGCCTTAGCCCCAGTGGTACACTCAATTCATCATCATCATCATCTCAGCCATTACAAGTCCACTTGCTAGACATAGGCCTCTCATTTAGATCTCCAATAAGACCGGTTGGAAGCGGCTTGCATCCAGCGCGATGCTCCGATCTTATTGAGGTCATCGGTCCACCTTGTGCACGGCCCACGCTGCGCTTGCCGGTGCGTGGTCTCCACTCGAGGACCTTTCGACCCCATCGGCTCAATTAGGCTCATATAATAATAAATATTTGGACTATGAATGTGGTTCCAAAGAGTACAATGTGGCGTTCCCGCGATGCGCTGTCCGCTACAATAGCCGCGGTACAGTCAGGCTGCAACGTAATGGCCTATATTTTATTGAATCAGGCTTTACTTAGCGGAGGTCCATTTTTACCTTGCTACTCCGCTACTCACGTGCAACATAACCAAGCCTGTGTGAAATATATATGTTTTTCATGCAATCCCTCTACTGCCAATAAAACACATAAATGCCACAAACTTAACTATCCCTTACACCACACAGACACTGACGCGTTTCAATCCCTCTACGGGATCATTATCAAAGTTTGTCTCGTCTCGTCGTCGTATGACGTTGGTCTGCATGTGTAACAGTTGTGCTCATTTAACTTTGATAATGATCCCGTAGATAACGCCAGAGTGACGACATACCCCATACATCCACTCATGTCTCCAAGTATAAGGTTTATATTTCCTATCCCATGGGAAATTCGGAAAATCCCTCCTTAGAGCACATACGTGATCCTCTAGGAATATTATGTACTAATTATAGTCTTAATTATTTACCTCGTGTTTTTCTCCCGTGGGAAATTTGAAAAAATCGTTTGTAGTACACCTTTATACTAATAATATGTAGGTGCCAAATGTAACGTACCTAGCTTTATTGGTACAACATTTCGGGATTTTCCAGTCCCGCGGGAAAATCGGGATAAAAAGTATCCTATATCCGTCTCCTGGTTCTAACCTCCCGCCAATTTTCAGCCAAATAGGTCCAGCCGTTCTTGAGTTATAAATAGTGTAACTTACACGACTTTCTTTTCTTTTCTTTCTTTATTTTTTTTTATTTTTTATTTTATTTTAATTTCTTTCTTTTAATTTAGTTACCAATGTAATGGGAACTCAGTGCAACGATCGTCCGACGTACAGCGCGGCGGTAACGACTTGCAGCGCCACGATTTTGCGTGAATTAGAACAACAATAAATAAATTAAACGCCCTCGTGCGGTCCTGGCGCTTTATCCTTTTTTAAGCCAGAACACTCTCCAAACGATTTTTATAAGAGATGTCAATCACCTTCGCGAGTAACTCGATATATTTGAAAATCGAAAACGAAACCACAGTCGAGCGACATATTTATAGCAAGAAAAAGATAGAAAAAGTTTATTTGTGACAATAAAATGCGATTAAAAGAAATACATACATACAATCACGTCATTATTCCTTACGGGGTAGACAGAGCCTAAAGTAACAAAAAGGCCACGTTTAGCATGATTAAGGGCGTATATAGGTGGGGAAAATCAAAATAGTGATGGGTTGCTAGCCGCATCGCCTATGACATGATTCCTAAGACTTTCGCCCATTCCCTCGATGGGCTTTTACCATCTGCGCGGGAAGAGAAACAACTGGTAAATTGTTTGTATTTTCTTTACTCCCAGACCAGCATGGAAGAATTAGGAGGTTGGTATTACTTACTTAGAGGTGCCCAATCATTTGTTTAAGAACTTTTCTCAAATACATAATTAATTTCTCAAACCTTTATATTTCTAATTTTTAAAATAATCCAAAATCTATTCTCGGGCACTAGCTTTACTTTTCGGATTTTTCTATGTTTTCTATTTTTCTTTAGAAACCTACCTACCGAGATAGCTGCAAAAATAAAAACAAAAATCTGGAAGTAAACTTTAAATTTGCTAACAGTGGATTAGTGAGATAAATAACTAGTGATTGATTATAAATAGACGTCTGTGTGCAGCGGTTACTTAATGTTACTTAACCGGTAATTAAACCGTAGAAACACACGGCCTATCGGTTCTACTTGACGGATCGCAGTCCAGTTAACCTCGAATTAAGTAATTTGTACACTTAACTACAGTTTGGAGATTCTTACTTACATCGCTTAAGTTGTCCACAGAGTTAAGTTACGCATAGATGCACCTTTAATCAGTTCAAAAAAAACCATTTATTCACGTTTTTTGATATTGAGATATTACAGATTTCTGTTGAGAACACGGGAGTTTGTAACTATGTCGTGCAACATCATTCAAACAAATGACTATTTAGCGACAAAAATTCGCATAGTAACAAAGTCAAGTGACAGCCAGTAATAGATAGAAATAATCGAAGGCTTACCCACCTGCTATGGGTGATGTAGGGGTAGCACGCGTCACGGAATGACGAGGATCCGGGTTCGATTGCCGGTCATAGCTTTACTTTTCGAATTTTTCTTTGTTCTAACTTTCAGTGTCGTCAAGAAATTTTAGTTGAGAATATTTACCTTGCTACTCCGCTACCACATCACCACACCACACGTTAATGGTAACAGAGTAGCAAGGATTTTTCTTCGTTCTAATTTTCAGTGTCATTAAGAAATTTTTGTTGAGAACATATTTACCTTGCTACTCCGCTACTACACCACCAAACCACACGTTAATGGCAACTTGGCAACGGAGTAGTGAGGTAAAAGAGTTTTGTTTCTTCATATGGACTTTGGATTAATTGGGAAATATCCCTGGGCATGAACTGATAATAGCTAGAGGTTGAGGCGCAGGTTTGTCCCAAGTGAAAACATATTTTGAGAGCTTATGTCCCTGATCAAGGATTAGAGGATGAGATGATGCTGAAAATGGACTTCCGTAAAGTGACGCCTGATTCATTAAATTAAGTATTCTGTTGGTATAGTATGCGATACACCATTTCAAAATAAAATTCAAATTCAAATTAATTTATTTGCAAAACAAAGGTGAATACATACATATACAGAGATCTTATGCGTATATTTAGGACCACTATGTAGCGCCATGAGGCATACAAATAGCCAATACAATGGCATGCATTTTTCAATTTTAATCTGCATACATATTATATTATTCTACATGCAAACTAACAGCCTTTCCGCTAAATAATCTTGAAATGAGTATTACTCAAAAAAAATTGTTACTTGCCCTAGGCATTTTCCAAAAGCACTCTTTCGAAGTACGAAAAAGTCCCATGCGTTAAACCTTGCCACTTCCATAGCATTCCTAAGCCATCTCAAGTAAATTTGGCAAGACGGATGGACGGAGTTAGGCTCGAGAGCCCTAACGATGGTTTCAGGTGCCAATCGCCCATTACCGTCCTAGGTCTTTAATAATATTAGTAGTTTCGGTGTCGAAGCTCAATGAGGAGCAACATTTTCATCGTAAGAACCCACTGGAGATCTTGTTAGGAACTTCACGTACACACCATTGAATTGCTTCGCAGATGTGTGCAAGTTTCCTCGCGATGTTTTCCTTCGTCGAAAAGCTCATGGTAAACCGCAAATGTAATTTCGCACATAAATTCCGAGAAACTCTGAGGCGGGAGCCCGGGCTCGAACCCACGACCCTCTGCTTGTGAGGCCCCACAAACCACGGCTTGTTTAACAATAATGTTAGTATTTGATCGATGTTTTCTTGCTACATACATAATTTCGAAGCTGCTGTCTCCGAAAATATATTTTGTTTTTTTTTTTACATAAAATAGGCTTACGTTTGACTTCAATCTCCCTTGATGGAAGGCGAAGATGAGGCCTAAGACGGTACAGGTTTGTCTAGAAGGTGTCTGTTCACTTGTCATCCCTTGCTTCTCTCTCTTTTCCCTGGTGAAGTTCGCCATATAAACTACGACAAAGTGTTTAAATTACTTATATTATTGACATCCTTCGGATACATAAATGTATATCTTGTGAAGTGTTAACCCAAAGGCAAGCCGAATATACCGCCGGGGCCTGCATTAGTTATGAAAGCAGTGCGTAAAATAAATTTGCATATAAAATTAATTCCAAGTTCTGGATAGAGGAGAGGGTTTGTTCCGCTTGTTCTTCTTGATAAATCCCAGTTATGATTTAAAATAAACATTATATTACATTGCGGCTTTGTGTAGATGATTTTTGACCTATTCGCATCACAGTCTGGCACTGTATGGTTAAAAATCGTCGACCCAGTACCGTAATTTTAAGGATTTTTTTTTGTAAATTCAAACTGGGCTTAAGAATAATATTTTCTGGGCGTCTGACTTTAATAGATGATGTTAAAGTGACAGATAGAGACGGTTGAATGACAAGCGTTTAAGCAAAAGTGTTTTATTATTTATAAGCATGCGATTATTAATATTGGTTCGTTTTAAATGGGGTTCGTGACGACCTCTATAAATACTACATTCACTGTCTGTATACAACATTTCCAATGTCATTGGAAAATCGGAACAAAAAGTAGCCTGTGTATTATTCTAGACAATAATCTACATACCAAACTTCATCCAAAGTCGTCCAGCCGTTTTAGACTGGAGTAACAAACACACAAACTTTCACATTTATATTAGCTGTAGCATCAAATAGATGTAGATATTGTCAGTCCCAATAGGAACAAACCGTCAGCTAGTTCTGCAATGTATACAATAATGTTGTAAATGTGCTCTATGTATAGTCGTTGGTCAGTCGGAATTTAATATTGCCCCATACACAAACGTCTGTGAGATACAAATGTATTCATCCTGTTGGTGCCTCTGTCTGACACAGGGTGTTTTGTTTCTGAAAACTATACTTAATAAGTTTAATGTTTAAAGTTTGTATCGGTCTTTAATTAATATAATTAACTAAACATCTATAAAAACCGTTTTGGGGTGAGTATATTTTACATACATACATACATAAATCACAAATTTGACTAAAGAAAATAATACATAACAGAGTAAGGTTACCTAACCACTTTAGAGCGGTACTTTAAAATGACGAGCTTTAAAAAATGTACTCTTAGATCACTTATACCGAACTTACATACATATATACATATATCACGTCTTCATCCCTTACGGGGTAGACAGAGCCGAAGGTAACAAGACTTAAAGGCCACGTTTAGCATGACTGCGGGCGTATAGGTGGAAAGGGGAATCAAAATAGTGACGGGTTGCCTATAACATGGAAGCAAATGGTACATTATACGTTTTTTCTTTGCTTCCAGACCAGCATGGATTTCGTTAAGTACTGTACACTTAATGAATTAATATAGTTATAGTTAGTACTGCAATTTCTAATGATAACCAACGTTTACTAATTTTATTGTCACTGATGATAACAAAATAAAATAAAATGCACTTACTAACAAAAACTGGCCAAGTGTGAGTCGAACTCTCACACAATGGGTTCCGCACTACCGAGTAGTTGAAAAAATGAAAAATGAAAATGAAAGTTCCATCTCTTGCTTTCTTGATAAAAATAGTAGCTTAAAAATAACTGTTTAAAGTGGATTTCCATTAGTGTAACATTTCTTAGGATCGATTCAGTACTTCCATTAAAACGAACAAAATTTACCTCTCTATCAAATTACTATGGATCCAAACATTCCGTTCTTCATGTTAATTCAATTTCGACTAATATTTAAACAGCCTCAAGTATAATTCACGTCAAAACAAAACACCCTATGCCCCACCTAGTTATGCCAACGGCTAAGAAATTTCTTGACGGTCAAAATATCTTAGTTATGACCACTCCTGTCCGGCGCACGGCTTACGTTTGCCAACTTTACCCCCTCCCCCCACCCCTAAGGCTTCCTACCCCCCGTTTATTAATAAATCTATCTGTGCATTTGGAGGAGTTGAGGATTTAAATGGGGTTAGTTATAACACGTGAAGAGGCATAACTGGAGTTCTAAAGTAACTGAGACGGTGTATTTCTTAATGTAAAAACTCTTTTTTAAAAGCTTTGGTTCTTTGCCGATTTTGTGTTAGTAATACAAATGAAAAGGAAAAGCATTGTAATTTTGTATCAACCTGTACATCCTAAAAATAAATTTAAGGACTTAACAAAAAGTTGTATTTTAAAGTTCCGCAGATAAAATTGATAAACGGAAAACTGTCTCCCCTCTTTTCACCTCCCTCTGAGTTATGAACAGTGGCTTATATAATTTCTAAAAATATTTCCAATTTTTTTTTAGTAGCGGAGCAGCAATGTAGTTAAATATATTTTGTTCATTGAAATGGACCTTCGCAAAGTAACGCCTGATTGAATAAAAAATAAATATAACAATTATTATAAAGTATAATTATTCGTTATCGAATGATACATCGTATAGGTATGTCACATACGTAAGGGATAAAGATCCCTTACGGAGTAGACACAGTCTAAGGTAACAAGACCTAAAGGCTACGATCAGCATGATTGTGGGCGTATAGGTGGAAAGGGGAATCAAAACAGTCATGGGGTTGCTAACCGGATCGCCTATAACATGATTCCCTTGACGGTCTTTTACCATCTCCGCAGGAGAGACACGACTGGTCCATTCTGTTTTTTCTTTGTTCCCAGACTAGCTTGGAAGAATATTTAATGAAATACATAATATTGAAATGATGACAACGCAAATACAGTGAACAACAAAAGTAGGTAGCACCAGTAAAAAATATTGCATTAATAATGGTGTAACTAGATTTTTTTCATAACAAAACGAATGTTATTCGATATTTTATTCAATGACCAAACATTAACCTATTAGTGTATCATAATATCTGCCTACGCAACTCTTAAGTCCCGTTTGAACTATATTTGGATCACTTTCACACATTCTAATTGATTACATCTTACAGGTTAGTATCACATGTTTAAAAAGCTTGTAACTGAGAATTAGTTGCAATATTTCATGCTAAGCATTTCTCCATTCCCAGAATTGGGCTAGGATTGCTAAAATTAAATCGCCCAAATTGAATTTGAACGTAAACTATTGTCCGACGGGTGGTCAGACGTCTTCCCCTTACAATAATTGGCTTGTGGGTGTGTGTGATAATTGTGTGAAGGGTTGTGTGTGTGATTTGAATTAGTTATATTGGTATGATAGTATGCGCGGTGAAAGACTATCGATTCAAGGTAAGGTTTTGAAATGTGCTGACTTTTCTAATGATACTACTTGGTTTTGTTATTTTGCATTTTTTAATGCGATAATTTTAAGAACACCCTCTATTTTGAATCGTTTCGTACTTCAATGGGAAAGAAACCCTTATAAAATATTTTTTTTACTTTTTTATACATAGGTACATACATACATACATAAATCACGTTTTTCTCCCTTACGGGGTATACAGAGCCTAAGGTGACAAGATCCAAAGGCCACGCTTAGCATGATTGTGTGCGTATAGGTGGAAAGGGGAATCAAAATAGTGATGGGTAGCTAGCCGCATCGCCTATGCCCATTCCCTCGATGGGCTTTTACCATCTGCGCGGGAGGAGAAGCAACTGGTACATTCTATGTTTTTTCTTCCCAGACCAGCATGGACTTTTTTATGACTTTTAATATCCTTTTTTAGAATTAAAGATTTCAATGAAAAAGTTAGGAGTGATAATTAATATCGCAAATCTACTTACATCGAACCCTCAATACCTACGCGAGCTAAACTTGCACTTACATACAGACTTACTTATCTTCCATGCTGGTCTGGGTAAAGAAAAAGCATAGAATGTACCAGTTGCTTTTCTTCCCGCGCAAATAGTAAAAGCCCATCGAGGTAATGGGCGAAAATCTTAGGAATCATTTTATAGGCGATGCGGCAGCAACCCATCACTACTTTTGATTCCACTTTCCACCTATACGCCCGCAATCATGCTAAACGTGGCCTTTAGGTCTTGTTACCTTAGGCTCTGTCTATCCCATAAGTTATAAAGACGTGATTTGTGTTTGTGTACATACAAAGTAATTTTCACCTGTCCCGATGTTTGTCTGTAGTCAAATCTTGCAAGTTAAATTTGTTTTTAAAACCCCCAAGTATAGATTTATACATAATTGTATAATGAATCAGATATTGCTAACTCTAAGTCCTAACTATTTAATATTGTATTGTCAACTGGCTGTTACAGGTGTAATTTGTTGCTTAGCAATGGTTTACAAATTCAAAATATTCTATTGGCGGCGCCCATGGGGTCAGAGCCACTCGTAAATTCCGGGCGTCTTCAAATTCAACTATTTCCAACTATTGGTCAAGCGGAGATGTCGGCTTAACTGGAAGAGCGCTCTTAATACCTTTATCTATCTATCTATCTACAGCCATTGTCCGTCCACTGCTGGACGTAGGCCTCCTTCATATTGCGCCAACTTTCGCGATCCTGGGCTTCCGTCATCCAGCCACTGCCAGCTGTCCTCCTAAAGTCATCATCCAACGCGTCGCAGGCGTCCCACACTACGCTTTCTTAAACGTGGTATTCACTCTAGGATACGTTTGCTCCAACGGTTGTCAGTTCTACGGCCAACGTGACCAGCCCATTGCCATTTCAATGTACTACTCCTTCGGGCTATGTCGACGACTTAATACCTTTACTAAACGATATACTTATCACAACTACTTCAATACTTTATTCAGAGAGAGAGAGAGAGAGAGAGAGAGAGAGAGAGAGAGAGAGAGAGAGAGAGACAGAGTGAGAGAGATTATTACTACCTACTACTACTATTATTTTTACTACTATTACTACAAATCACTTACGTTCCCGATAGGTTTGTCTACGTGCCGTGGGATTTTATTCCTTTCATTCATAGTGTAAGTCAGAGTAAGTGGATCTATTCTAAGCTCCAAAGAATTACTTATCACAGCATACAAACAATAAAACAAAATGATAACTCTTTGTTGTATTATGTTTTATGTTTTACTAGCTTCTGCCCGCGAGTTTGCGTAGAATTATACTTAACCGATGTTGATAATATATTCTGCAATAATTATTAACGTCGCGATTCTAGGCAGCTACGACCTTTGACATGTTTATCGCTGTCCCGAGCTAACTATGCAATTTTCCAGAATAAAAAGTAGCTTATGTGTTAATCTAGGGTACCAGCTATCTACGTTCCAAATTTTATTCAAATACGTCCAGTCGTTTCAGCGTGAAGAAGGAACAAACATACCTACACACTCACATCCTCACATCCATTCACCCCTCACAAACTTTCGCATTTATAATATTAGTAGGATGTTTATTTGATCATTCAACATAAAATTTCGTCATCTCTTAAAATTAATTGTCAATAAATAATTTAAGCTAAGTTATACCTACATAATTAGCAGATGTTTCTCATGTACATTTTCCGTTCCACTTGGTAATGTGACAATGTGAAGCTATCGTTTGAGTTTTGATAACTTTGTGCTTTTGCGTGTGTTTTATTTTTAACTAGCGACCCGCCCCGGCTTCGCACGGTATATTATGCATGTTTTATACATATAAACCTTCCTCTTGAATCACTCTATCTATTAAAAAAAACACATTAAAATCCGTTGTGTAGTTTTGAAGATATAAGCATACATAGGGACATGAGGACAGAGAAAGCGACTTTGTTTTATACTATGTAGTGATGATGCATATTTCTACAGGCTGATCATTATTTGCGGGACTATTCTAGCAGGCTTAGTTCCCCCCGTCAACTATGTCTTGCCCGTACCGTTATTATTACGCCTCTGTCAACGGAATATGAAATGTATTGGAACCCGGGATGAGCCCTCCTTGACCGCCCCCCCCCCCCCCCCCCCTTGACCTCGGGTGGTCAGTCGGGGATTAATTAGGAATAAACAGGTAAATGGGTTTTCGGTTATTGTTTTATTTTACGGGAAATACAATGGTGGGTGAAGCTTATTCTTGAACCGCATGGGAACTTTAGTTCAAGTCTAAAACAGCAGTGGAGTGCATAGGCTGGAGATGATGTTTGACATTAGCATATTAATAAAATGTAGTTGAGTTCAACGAAAAGAATGACGCATTTGTTATTAATGCGGTTTAATGTGCATAGATTATTAACAAATTGCACAAAAAATCACTACTAGTCACACAAAAATAGTATAAACAGTGTCAATTTTTGCTGCCGAAAGCTCGAACCTAAAACTGGATCCACGTAGACTATAATTTTAAAAATTATTGAACCTTGACCACAATGCAAACCCAAACCTCACTTCACTTATTAGTTCACCCGTGAACACGTTGTGAACTGAACATCCTGTATAAAAAAATAATGTTAAAATTTTCAGTAGCGGCATTATCCTAGTTGGTCGTAAGGCGTCTTCAGGACGCGGTACCCCGAGGTGCGGGTGCCAAGATTTAAGGCAGATCCTCCTGTTACAGAGTTAACTACGGACAGACAGATAATTCGCGGTAATAACAAGGCTTATTAAATTATAATAACAACTAAACAATATACGTTACGATTAATGTACGGCCGAAGAAACTGAATCAGGTGCCTCTACCTACTTTAGGTGAGTAACGTAAAGGTGACTTTACCTACTAGCTTTCACGGAACCTTTGCAAAAAAGTGTTGAAAATTATCCCGCGGAAACCACGCAATTTTCCACGATAAAAAGTAGTTTGTGTGTTACCTTAAGTGTTACCTTGTATACGTGTATTACCTTTATAAGGTTACATATTATTTGTGTGCCAAGTTTCATTGAAATCCGTACAGCCGTTTTAGCGTGAAAAAGTGACAATCACATACGTACACGGACACACTCATAAATTTTAACATACTAGCTTCTGCTCGCGGCTTTGTCAATCAAACTAAAGAACTGATGTTGAGAGTATACTCTGCAATAATTGTTGACGTTGCGACTCTAGGCATCTACGACCTCTGACAAGTTTATCGCTATCCCACGAGAACTAGACTATTTTCCGGGATAAAAAGTAGCTTTTGTTTTAATCTAGGGTGCCAGTTATCTCCGTTCCAAATTTGACCCGAATCGCTTTAGTCGTTTCAGCGTTAAGAAGGAACAAACATACAAACTCACTGACATCTTCACAAACATTCACATTTATAATATTAGTAAAATATTTACGTCCATTACGTACCAGTTACGGAGATAGTAGCGCCCTCATTTACTTTTAGAGGATTATTTATTTGTTCGAAGGTTAGCTGGAAGTTCGCCTTTGTACAACTGTTTTTCTCATTAACTGTAAAATTAATGTCATTATGTTTTATGTACAAGACTTATACATACATACATTACTTTCTTCTTATGTCTTCGTATCTCCAATCTGCCGCCTCTACGCGTACTTGGCTCTCTCAACTGGACACTCAACTTACCCATTTCAAATTGGAAAACACTACCCCACGACTTATCCTTGTACAAACCTTACCTCCACCGTCCTACTTGCTATTTGACTTGCCAGAGCTATGTACTCGCGCTGTTACTTGGCAAGTTTAAAGCAGAAGAGTAGGGCGAGTGTAATTGAGAGTAGGAATTACCTAAATATAATCTTCTTAATTACACATAAACGGATAACTCACGTATAAAAACCCCCCGAGTTGGAAAACTGTTTTAAATATTGATCAAACGGTGAGTGTGAGCGAACCTTTACGGAGTGACGTGATCAGTGTTGTGTGCTGCTTGACATTTGACAATAATAAAAATGACGATGAAAACGAGGGTAGTTGTGCGCCGCTGTCAGTTGCATCGAACAGCCGCGCGAGCAGAGCGCTGGCGCGCAGTGTTCGTGTCGCTGCCTCCGGGGCGAGCGCTCTTGGAAAAAGGACTACGAAATAGTCCGAAACATGTCGAGCATCACTCGACTTTTTATACGTGAGTTATCCGTTTATGTGTAATTATGATTGAGTCTCACGGTAGTTTCATGTTGAAAGTATAATCTTCTTCCTTTAATAAACCCCCTACTCTGCAGGGCCGTCTTAAACTAGACTGGGGCCCTAGGGCACACACGCATTTGGGGCCCTTTTGGAAAGTAAAAAACAAAACATTTTTTTCTAAGTACGACCATTTATTACAGAAATTGTCGGTCCTTCGGAACTCAGGTCGGGTACGGGCTCAGTGTGCCCTTATGATGAAGACGGTATTGCTACTCCGTTGGTACCTATTTAGAAAAATCCGGCTATGTTATGCTAGGGCTCTTCAAGGCTAGAGTGAATAGGCTATTACTGAACCAGTGAGTTACACCTTTGGCCTCATCTGCACCTTCCACCAAGAAGTGAGATAGAGGTCAATCACTGGTCAGTTTGTAGTAAAAAAAAAAAATGTTCCTCGTCTACATCATAAAGATAACTCCAAGATTCAAGGGTTCGGGCGGGGTGTTGTAGCCACTCAATCAGCCGGTTACGTAGACAGGTTTTTTCTCTTTACACGTGGAATGGAACGTAAGAGGGCGTGAAGGTAACGGACGAAACTATGAGTGAGACGACGAATATTCGATTTGAAGAATGAGATGACGTATCTCATTAGGTTCAGTTAGATTCTGTCTGCGGTACGATTTTGATATGTAAAGAATCACTACATAGTATAAAATAAAGTCGCTTTCTCTGTCGCTGTGTCCCTATGTCCCTATGTATGCTAATATCTTCAAAACCACACAACGGATTTTGATGCGGTTTTTTTAATAGGTAGAGTGATTCAAGAGGAAGGTTTATATGTATAATACATGCACAATATACCGTGCGAAGCCGGGGCGGGTCGCTAGTAATAAATAAGCTTTCCTTAAGTCATTTAGTCCCACACATATACATATTTCAATTGAAAAATTTTCAATCAGCACAGTTAGCACGCGAGCTTCCTCGACTGGCGTTATGATTCAATTTCCATGAAATGCATTTAGAAAATGACTATACAAGGCTTAAAGGAGTGTTTCGCTTGGAAGCGTTTAAAATGGATTAAACACATATCACATTAAGGAGCAATTACCTAAGTCTAATGTGGTGATCGCAACAGTGTAAGGATTACGGTAGTGTTTAATAAAACCTTCGATAGATAAATAGTGACTGTTACCAAGGCCGTGATTTAGCTGTCCCTTGTGCAATCAATTTCAGAGCCACAAACCTTGAGGAAGCCGGCTTCGACCAACGCTGTGTAGAGTTCGTCCGAAGAGTCTTTTTGCCACTGCCGCCGCTTAATAAATACACACCCGAAGAATATCCGTGGTATTATGTACACTAATTACACTTTTACACCACTAACTAATATTTACCATAATTTAAATACAAATCCGCATAAACGACCGACCGTGCACCGACAAAAACAAGTGCCAGCCGCCTTATTGTTCTTTTTTCAGTTCCACGACGCGTGGCAACGGACTAGCGCCAGCCAGCCACCAACAGCCAAAAAGGTTGAAACCCTAAAAATTGATTATTATTCAAAATAATTGCACAGGTAGGCAGCTTCATTTGGCAAGCGATGGCTGCAGAGAAGGTCCCTAATAAGGTGACTGAAGTAGGCGGTCCGATGGTAAATACAATGTTCGTTGGTCGCAGTAGATTGAAGCAAGCTCAGCGGCCGCTTTAGGCGTACGCAGTGATGTGATTGCCCCTTTAAAAGAAACGATAGACTTTAACTTTGACTAACTTTTAACCTGATGGCAAATCTGACCTGAACAGAGTCGTACTTACTCAGATTCTGGCCTAAAACTCAATTGATTTAATACGAATCTGTCCTGGCACGCCTAAAGGTGATGTCGTAACGATTTTGCGCGCGTTGATAATAAGCCCAGAGTTCCGTCACATCTTATGCCTTGTTCCACAAATTCTAACTGGATTGACTTAATGTATTTATATGCGGTCAAAGCTAATTTTCGGACGATTACTGCGGACTGGCCCGTGGCCGCGTGTGGGCGAGGGCTTGGGTCAACAATTGTAGCATAAACAAACCCAAATAGGCCTATTTATATCATCATCATCAACACTCTGGCAATATATTGACGTCAGAGCGAAGGAAGAGTTCAAATAATCAATTATATCAGGCGTCAGTTTGCGGAGGTCAAATTATATGAGCTATGCACTAAGTTACAATTACGTGGAATAGGGAATATTAAAAAAATATATCACATTTCCTAATAATATATGAGAATGAGAGAGAAGAAATACGGAATATACAAGACTTTTAAACACTAATTAGTCAGCGATTAGAAAGAGAGATCCGTTATGACAAGTGACGTCATTTGTCGTAACACCCATATAAACTGCATATTAAAATTCCGTTTTTCTAGAAAAAGATGGAGACAAATCTTTGATAGCTTATATCTCAAAAAAAATTGTTTATTACATAAATCAGTTTTTAATGAAAGCCGTGAAAAAAATCATGAATATTCCATATTTCTTATGGAATAAGACGGAACTATCACTTCCCGTGTGTGTAAAAAAGGCGATTGAGGGACCTGATGCAGTAATAAGCAGCAGCGCTCTCCGTTGCCAACGTTCTCCAAGCTTGACCTTTCAAATTAACTATGTTTTTTAATGAAATAGAGTCAAATGATCGAGGGTCAACTGTTGGTGAAAGCAGCATACAGAGGACCGTAGATGCGATTCTGGCCTAGAAGGTAAAGATAGCCAGCTATACCACCGGCCGCATCCTTTCACGCCATAACTTAGCTACAGTGATTAGTAAGGTTAGCAAATAAGATGATGGTGGAACGCCAGATGAGCCCTGAAAGTCCTACCACCGTAAAGTAAACTATTTACAAGTCAAAAGGGAGCAAGTGACACGCAACAAACGGAATACCGCGCCAGTAACTCGTCCTAAAACTAAGCTTTACGTCTTGACCCCGTTGGCCACCCCTTTCAGACAGTGAAAAATGCGTGGAGTTGGCCAACTAAAACGCAGCTAATTTCAGCCTACCTTATCTCTGTGTAAGTTCGGCATCGACTGTCATTTGTCTTCGTCAATGCCTGGTGATCATTTATGCTACAGCACACCCTACCCTTTCGCTGGAACATACGGTTTGAAATTGGTGTGAACAAGAAACTTTTTTATAGCCAAGTAGGCATGTGTTTGGTTTCAATCACGCTTGGGGCAAGCGTAGATGTTGAGAGCTTTTTTAAACCATGGACCAGAGTGTGGCCTTGGAATAGGTAGACGTGGAAGACTGGCGCTGTGCTAGTACAAGTGTAGTGGCCGCTTTGGCCGCTATGTGGTAAGGGCCACGTTTCAGGTATTATAAATAAATATCTTGTGACAAATTACACCAATTGACCCAGCCCCAAACTAAGCAAAGCTTGTACTATGGATACCAGGCAACGGATAAGCATACTTATATGTATAATGTAGATAAATACATACAACATCCGTGACAACATTCGTATTCATCATACAACTGTCTGCCCCTACCGGGATTCGAACCCAGGACCTCTAGCTTCATAGTCAGGGTCACCAACCGCTAGGCTATCCGGTTGTGACCATAAAGGCACCAAAATCAGGTGGTTCAGGACGGCCGAAGAACAACTGGGCGAGGGAGCTGGGGGAAGCTTGAGAAATTTTAAAGGCGTTTTTTCAACTAATTATGGAGACTTGTGTAAGTAGGTACAGTTGACGGAACAGTATACAATGTTTTAGAATTATGGTGAAGTACTTCAGCTAGGATTGGTCACTTTGGTTGAAAACTCCGTAATTTGTTGGATATTAAAAATTAAAAAGCATTTTGACACCATATTTTTACTTTGAATACTGACTAATGTTTGAAAACTAATATTTAACCTTTAATAAAAAAAAACACAAGGGTCTCAGTTAAAGTAACCAAACCAACTACTGAAGTATTAGGGATTAATTTTAAAACACTATGACGATATGGAAATTTTTTGACACACTTTATTAGTTACATCGGCCAGGCCGTAAGTAGCAATTTACTGCCCGCTACGCGAGCGGAAATTCTCACGTCCTGGCCACGGAAAGATGTAAAATTGTGTACACGCTTCGGGCGGTGATAAAGAAAACCTCAGGTCACATGTTTATGGCCCTCGCCTTTGGCTCGTGCGACAAGTTATTACAATCTGAGACATTCTTTATTTCACTACTATTGGAATGTAATGTGCTAATAATTTTACGATTGCTCGACGAGATATTCACCCGTACATCACAACCACAAACATTCCTGCCACGTCACCTTTATTCTCAGGGCTCTAAAAGTGTGTTTTCCGTGACATATGTGGTGGAGCCGTGACTTTGACTTTCTTGAGGAAATTGGAAAGGCTCATTTAAAGGGTGAAGTGACACAGCATTTTGGTGAGTTTCTACGATTGTTTTTTTATTGTTGTGTGAACATGTGGGTTCTTGAGGTTCCGTGCTGGTCTGGGAGCAAATAATTAATTTTGAAGAATAAGTTTTCGTTTGTACTCTATCAATGAGTTATTTTTTCTTGTCAAATAATGAGATGAGTTTGTACACAAAACTCAGCTCTCCCCGCGTCTACCTAAAAGTATCACGGTACTTATTACACTATGTCGTAATTTTTTGCCCTGTGTGTGTTCCATAATAATGCCTTTCATGCTGGTCTGGGAGCAAAGAAAACCAAATAATGTAATAGCTGCTTCTCTTGCCACAGACGAAGTCGCGGGCAACAGCTAGTTAGATATACACCAGTTTTTTTGTTGCGTAAGGGCACGTGTATAGCACTAATAACTAGCAAATACGAAGATTGCCGAGTGCGCCCGATCGCGCCCGAACCCACCCATAATTGGTTTACGAACGTTATTTGCATACGTCCACTAGTGAACGTTTGTTTTTCAAATTCAGAACGCCCGAATGCTTTCGAACTTTGCCTAACAACTTAGAGTAAACACAGGGAGAGACTGGCAAGATAGTTAGTTCGATAAGCTCTTCACACGTTTCTGAGAGCTATCAGAATTTGTGTGATTTGTAGAAGTACATGTCGTCTATTCCTCAAATTTTCACTGCCGAGGAAAAGCATATAAAAATATGTATTGCCATCAGTCACCTTTGGTTAATACTATTTTCTTTTTAGCGTAGATGATACTTTTGCCTTCTCGTCATTTTGTCATATTACTAAGTAAGCATTACTAATTAATTTAATAAAATTAAAATACTATAGTATTTTCATATACGTCGCTATGTCCAAGTAATTTGGGAACGTTGGCACTTTTCAATGATTAATTACACCCAAACGACTCCTCGACCACATGTGCCAGACAGCTCTATCTGTGCGACGCATCCAAATTTGTGCCAAGCACCAAGCTACCGCTTCCATGTTGCTCTGACAACTGTCTTATAAATAAATATTAAACATTATTATTGTCTTGTATATAAATGGCAACAAAATATTATGTTGCATTATTATTATAAACAGGAGTGGTGGTGGCAGCGGACACTACTTCCTGAATAGTCATGTGAAAAAGAAAGATCCCTAGGAGAAGCGCGCCAGGTACTTCCACAGCCATAGCGAAAGGAACCGTTGAGCGGACCACTGTCGCGCACAACTTAATCTTCTCTCTGAAGACATGCAAGATGTACCTGATTCAATTAATTAGTTAAATCTTCTCGATGAAGTTTTTTAAGATCATTTTCTGCACTGCTGATTTACTGTCAAGTACAGATTGACCCCTCTGTTATTTATTCTATGGCGAACAATAACTTGGTCAAGATGTTTCGAGCCGTTAATTTAGTTTGCTTTGATGAGGGTCCGACCTTTTAAGGAATCCTTCAGGTACGGTCAGCAGGTTCGGCGCAAATATTGGTTCTGTATTGTTGGGAAAGCGTTGATAAGGTAATTATAATTATTGTACGTAAACCATTAAATTATTTGTGTACTCATTTTATCTTTGTTACTAGGTTTTTCAGTATTAGTAGTCAAGTAAGCGACGTCATTTAAATCCGTTTTGGAATCTAAGACGGATGGCTACTAGGCAAGCATATTAGCCTAAGTACTTTGCTTACCATGCATCAGGTATGAATGTGATCAAATGCAAATATTATTTGCTTAACTACAGGAGGATCGAATTTCTTTTAAAATATGGTATGGCTGAGGGGACAAGTAAGTATAAAGTTCTATCGAGGATTCTTTTTTATAAGTAGAAGTATATAACCAAAGAGTCAGGATGCGTTATTGGCTGTGGCTACATGTATTGTAATGTACGAACAATCCATATTCAAAAGCTTACACTAAGAGTGAATGAATAAGACAAAATAATTTCATGAGAGTAAAGCCCGATATTGCTACAAATATTGAAAGAACAAATAACTAACCCGTGCTTAATGACACTGTACAAGCTAAGAAAAAGCCACACAGCTATTCGCGCTTTTTAAAACCCCAATACGTAAACAGTAAACAGAATAACGAGTCTAATTTCTTTCGCCAATCCTCCCTCAATCCTCACACAATCCGTTACCAGGGCAACGTTAAATAAAACGGCACACAATTATAAATTCCACGTCACTGGACCGAGGAACAATGAAGTTAATCCATCAGGTCTTGTCCCCGGGCGGGGCACAGATAAGACAAGGGCCCGTATCCCGGCCACCCCGACGTCTTGGGTCGACACCACCCTGTAGATTGTGGGACGCAGAAGGGACACGGCGAAAGAGTTCGAGATACTTTATTAAAAAGGTGTAAGTACAGTTTTTTTGTAGAAATATGTACATTTAAAAATGTTTCACGGTTAATTATGTTGGACTTGCATTTGATCTTAGGTAAGAAGAGCCTAAGGTAACAAAATAAATTTCTAGTTAGTATAATTTACTTAATCTAATATGTAGTAGTGTTAAAAATTTAATTGGTGTGATATGGCCGTTCTGAAAAGTGACTCAAGATATTTCTTCTACTCTAGATAGTGTCTACTTATACAGTGCTAATTTCAGGCCCAAAATATATTTTTTTAAGCAATTGTTTGTAAATAATCGTATCCATACGCCTAAGTACTACATAATTTACATAATCCTTCATAATTTTTAAATACTCCACTCGACACCTAAAATAAAATCAACGAAGAATTTTGGAATGCAGCACATCTGTCAATGCCCGCGTTTTCCTCACAGAGGCACTCACCTTGTACCTACAACCCCCCTCTACACCTATTACATGATCTCAAGTCTAATGTCCACGCCGTCCACCCTTCTCAACGGCCACCTGGGCCTGCCGTATGAATATTAATTCGACCATATCTTGACCAAAGGAGGAGGGGGGGAGTTGACGTATGGATCTACTTGGGTATAATTGTTATTGTCTTTCTTCGAGTTGAATTGTTATGCATATTTAAAGTGATGTCAAATTGACACACACACACACACACAAATCACGTCTTTATCCCTTACGGGGTAGACAGAGCCTAAGGTAACAGATACCTCCAGGCCACATTTAGCAAGATTGTGGGCGTATAGGTGGAAAATGGAATCAAAATAGTGATGGGTTGCTAGCCTCATCGCCTATAACATGATTCCTAATATTTTCGCCCATTCCCTCGATGGGCTTTTACCAGCGCGGGTAGAGAAGCAACTGGTACATTCTATGTTTTTTCTTTGCTCCCAGACCAGCATGGAAGATTAAATTGACATACATGGTCAGAAAAGCAACGTAAAGGCCTGACTACACCTTAGGGGTGCGAGTCGGGTTACCTCCGCGTGTGGTGAGCTGCGGTTCGTTTTTGGATCCGTCCGAGGGGAAGAGCAATACTTGGTCCGGTGCACCCTGGGCAACGGTTAATGATTTCCTGGCAGATTCTTAGGGATATCGTTATCCGTTGGCTAAGAGCCTGATCTCTGCCTACCTCTATAGGAAAGAGAGAAATGTATGTATGCGAAGGAAGCGGCAAGCTAATCATAAGGTGTCACCAAAAAAAACGTACAAATGAACATAAAACGGCTTTCTTTAAGGAAGTAGGTTCAAGAACTGCAGACACGGAACACGACTGCCAAACATAGTTATTAATGTAAGTATATTAATATCAGGTTTCCTGGAATATCGCAACACAATAAGATTGATAGCAATCCGGAAAACAATTTTCTAACTCCAACAAAAAGCCTGAAAAATTGTAGATGAAGGAGTTCTTCGAATGCCGGCTAAAAGAGGCCATGAAAGTATCTGGCATCAGGACTGCTTCTAAAATGCTACCAGTATACTCCGCCTATTTAACCTCGTGGGAGTAGTGCTTGCAAAGCTGTTTCAGCAGGAAGAGAAGGACAGCCGGTGAAATCCTCTCATAAGCTACATTATCTTAGTCTCCTAGGCTGGCAATGTATCTGCTATGAGGATAGTATGAAATGAAATGAAATGAAATTAAATGAAAATGAAATGAAATGAAATGAAATGAAATGAAATGAGAATGAAATGAAATTGCGGGTGGTAGGGCCTTGTGCAAGGTCCGTCCGGATCGCTACCACCATCTTACTCGCTAATCCTGCCGCTAAGTAGCAGTGCTTGCACTGCTGTGTTCCGGTGTGGAGAGTAAGACAGCCGGGGAAATTACGGGCACAAGAGGCATTTCATCTTAGTCCTCTAGGTTGGCAACGCATCTGCAATCCCTCCGGGGTTGCGGGTGTCTATGGGCAGTGGTGATCACTTACCATCAGGTGACCCCGTTGCTCGTTTTCCTTCGTATTCATATAAAAAAAAAAAAAAAAAAAATGAAATGAAATGAAATGAAATGAAATGTTTTTATTCCAGACTTGCATCCATAATAGATTTTACAAAATAAAATATTAAGTGAAAAATTAAATTAAATGTCTTAAAATCAATAAATAAATCAGTAAATTAATTAGCTCAAGTTAAATCAAATTAAATTAAATTAAATTAAATAAAATCAAAATTAAAGTTAAAATCAACTTATTTTACACTAGGTATACACCAACCAACATCGCGGGTTACCCGCTAGTATGGTGGTGCTTACTTTCCTCCAGATATTCCACTCTATTGTATGCTTTTTTTTGTTTCTAATATGATACTCCTGGAAAGATCATCAATGCCACGACATTTTTATATTACTGGTTCTCTAAACAAATGGGCACTACGCCAAAATTCCGTCATACCGACCCTCTTATTGTACTGTTACATAACCAACTAAATGCAAAACGTTTTAACATTCTGATCCAAATTATAAGCACCATAACACCGCCACCGAAAACCGTTATAACAATCCCAATATATCACAAAACTTCTAAAATCAAACTTCAATAGACAATAGTTCCAAATTCGAAATATATGTCGCTGCTCCATCCAGTTCCGGTCGAGTTTGAGTCCGTCCAAGTTGGACTTCCGGCAGAGGCAGGCAACATGGCGGCGGAAGAATTAACTGACGATAGTTATTCAAATGTGGTAGGGTTGATAACTTGACCTGGTTGGGGCTTGGCATGCGATGTTTTGGGGGTCTCTATTGAGACAATACTATAGCAGAGTGCGTTGGGGGAATTAAAAATGTCCTCTTATATGTAGGAGCGAGAAAGATGCTCCAAATATAAGGATTTTGTGAAAATATGTGAGGGCTAGAAAACAGAACTAGCTATCGGTATTTATATTACTTACACGTAGACAGACTCATGTATTGAAAAAAATATTGTAGGTTTATTTCTAAAATCCATTGTATTGACGGTAGAGGCGTTATAACAATTAAACACACTTTGATAATGTTTGTTTTGTCCCGTAGAGACTATGCATTCCTAGACGTTTGTTTAGGTTTGTTCTTAATTATGGGGCTCTACAGATCCTTGTATTCAATTAACATTGTATTTTTTACAAATTTGCTATTTTGTTTCGTGTGTTTGAAGATTAGTAATGTATTTTTGAAAAAGAAATCTAACTAATTTCTTTCGATGCATTTGTTCTTTACAATAAAAAAATTCCAAAGGGTTTGTTAGAACAAAGGCGTTTACTCGTACAGAATAACATTTTTACCGCCCGCTACGCGAGCAGAAATTACCACTTCCTGCCCAAGGGACGCCGTAAAGTTGTGGACTCACCTCGGGTGGCAAAAAATAAACCTCAGGCCGCATGTTTATCACCCTCGCCTTTGGCTCGTGCGACAAGTTCCTGCGATCTTAGACATTCTTTATTTCACCATCATGTGATCTAAGTACTAATTATATTATAATAATATTAATGCGAACTGCTAGGGAATGGAATTCGCTCCCATCGTCTGTATTTCCGGACAGATACAACCTAGGGCTCTTCAAGGCTAGAGCGAATAGGCTATTACTGAACCAGTAAGTTACACCTTTGGCTTCATCTGCACCTTCCACCAAGTGAGATAGAGGTCAATCACTGGTCAGTTCGTAGTAAAAAAAAAACGAATATCAACCATCAAATGCGAATCACACACATTTGGCATGATGTGGTAAGCCTCTCACATTTTGAGCCAGAGAGAAAGGTAATTCTCCTGTGATCGCTTTATGATTGGTAATAATTAAATCCAATACATTTCGTACTGAAACAATCCCAAATTCAACAATTTATCTCTCAGGAAATGGAATAGTCATCTAAAGCCTAAACTAATAAATCTCCGACACACAGCCTTCGAGTCCAGATAATGTATTTCTGTTCGGACGCTACACTTACTTTAGCAATTTGCGGGAACCTTCGTGCCCTTAAGATATCTCGTCAGGCTATTGTGGGTGGTGTGGGAATTTGGAGAGTTGGGGCGGTGTGACTTTGGCAATTTTGGTGTGACAGGAAAGGACGCTGTGGCTCACTTTTACTCACTAATAATAATAAGAGTTTTCTTCTTAACATCATTTTACTCTCTGCTGGGGTGTAGGACTCGTATTACTTTCCTTCACTGGCTTCGATCCTCAGCATTATTTTTTCTTTCGGTGGCAAGAAATTGCTGAAGAATACAAACAGGATATTTCGCCTGTTCGTAAATATGTTCACATGCTCATAAACGCTCTGCAGCGTTAATTTTTATTTCATAATATTAAAAAGCGCAAACGTTCTTAATTTGTTTTTTCTTCTTTGTAACACAAACACAATTTCAATTGACCCGCTCGTTATTAAGGATGACTTTATCCTACATCCCACTGCATGACTTTGAATCATTCCCGAGTGATTTGACTGCTTTACTTCGTATATGAAAATGGCGGCATCATTGAAATTTACAGGGGCTTTACCATGACGTTTTCTTCTTCATCGATGCAATGATTTCGCCAATGTCAAAGTAATAAATACAGTATTCAAAAAACTTGTGACAAAAATGTCGGCAACGTTGTACGGTAGAACAAGCTCAAAAGACCTTCCCCCCTGTCGGGCTCTTAGCCAACGGCTAATGATATCCCTCAGAATCTGCCAGAAAATCATTAACATGCCCTGGGTGCACCGGACCAAGCACTGCTCTTCCCTTCGGAGGGATCCAAAAACGAACCGCAGCTCTTGACCACACGCGGAGGTAACCCGACTCGCACCCCTAC
The DNA here is from genome assembly GCA_932294345.1 of Pandemis cinnamomeana. NCBI lineage: Eukaryota > Metazoa > Arthropoda > Insecta > Lepidoptera > Tortricidae > Pandemis > Pandemis cinnamomeana. The sequence continues at coordinate 4,032,570 of OW028715.1, read as the reverse complement.
CATGACGTCTTAACGCGATTATTCCGAACCAAACTTGGATCGCTCGCTGTCATATCCCTACTAGAATTGTCTAAAATGATAGCTAAAACGCAAAATTGAATGAGTATTGCATCGCATTATGACATCATGGTAAGGCCCCAGCTCTGTCTCACCCGGATGCCACGACGACGTCCCCAGTTACCATTTATATTGACACCTAAGCTAGCTAACACACTTGGTGACACTCTGGCATCGTCTGAATATAGGATACGTAGCTGGCAAAATTGCAGCGTCCCAGTGAGGCAAAGCTCAAAGATTTACACCTTATAATAGTACCTAGTTCTTCTAGGTGGTTATATCATCTCTACATCAGCCCACAAAACCGAGTTATCATTCCGTTACGTGATATATCCCCGTCTTCAGGAAGGGCTAAGGGCTGCCCATTTACAAATCACAAACACTGACCACCCGCCCCATCCCTTAATGAAACCCTACCTCTGAAATATGGCCTGGATTTAAACGTTTAATTGTCTCGCTGACTTAAAAGTTGGGGCCCTCGATTTGCCGACGTGCTGCGTGGCTAGTGGGCGTAGATATAACCTAAATACACACACACACACACACACACAAACATACACACACACATGCATAATATAAGTAGTGTCTTACACGGATAGAAACTTTATGTCCGGATGCTAACTACCAACATCTTGAAAGAAAGAAAGAAGACATTTATTCCTTTTTGCAAGACACACAAATATAAGAGAATATACACAATTTTATAGAAAATAATCACATACATACATACATTCATATATAAATCACGCCTATATCCCTTACGGGGTAGACAGAGCCTGAGGCAACAAGACCTGGCCACGATTAGCATGATTGTAGGCTTACAGGTGGAAAGGGGAATCAAAATAGTGATGGGTAGCTAGCCGCATCGTCTATAACATGATTCCTAAGACTCGCCCATTTCCTCGAAGGGCTTTTACCATCTGCGCGGGACGAGAAGCAACTGGTACATTCACACATGCATAATATAAGTAGTGTCTTATAGATATAAACTTTATGTCCGGATGCTACCAACACCTTGAAAGAAAGAAAGAAGACATTTATTCCTTTTTGCGAGACACACAAATATAAGAGAATACGAGTACACACAATTTTATAGAAAATAATCACATACATACATACATTCATACAATAAATCACGTCTATATCCCTTACGGGGTAGACAGACCCTGAGGTAACAAGACGATTAGCATGATTGTAGGCGTACAGGTGGAAAGGGGAATCAAAATAGTGATGGGTAGCTAGCCGCATTGCCTATAATGATTCCTATGCCCATTCCCTCGATGGGCTTTTACCAGCTGCGCGGGAGGAGAAGCAACTGGTACATTCTATGTTTTTTCTTTACTCCCAGACCAGCGCGGAAAATAATCAAGACATGAAAAATAGATCATGAGCGTTGTGTGTGTCTTTGTCGCTGGCTCAGCATTACGCTGAGGTGTTAGGCACCTGCAGCACTGATTTTCAGCCAGAACCTTGCAAGCTAATTCTACGAAGCAGTTCTGGCAAGGGAAGTAAAACAAACATTTGACATGCTACTCCCTCTTAGCCGTCTATCTGGCAATGCGTCTGTAACCTTAGGTTGGTTGTCCTTGGTTGTGGTCAGTTGAGCTATCGCGATGACACCATAGTGCTCCCGCAACGCCCACAGTTCATGGCCAGGAGGGAACGTGTGTGTTTTTAGACGGTAGGTGATAGCTATTGAATGGACTGTATGAATGAAAAGCTGAAAGGTAAGTAGAAACACGGGTTTAATCACAATTATAGGCTAGGACAGGATCACTACCACTTGACAACTGACATTGTAACATAAAAACAAGATATAGAAGAATATATAAACGTCACAAAAAGACTATAAAAAGGCCACGCTGCAGCCAGTCGCCAACAGTAGGCCTCTCCCCTCCTTCCATAGGGAAGGCAGCGGCGAGTTGCCCGTCATACCCCCGTTGCTGCCCCGAGCGTGGGAATGCATAAGGCGCATTTTCCACACGTTAAAAAAAAAATTGACAGTTGAGCTGCTCTTTGCTACGCTATTTCACGGTGGTAAGACCTCGTGTAGGGAATGCAATCCCGATCCCGCGGGATCCCGATCTCGCGAGATCTCGTGTAATTTTTCGGGATCAATCCCGACGCATCATATGACGAGATCCCGTTCGAGATTGACGGGATTGGGCGGCAGTGGTCAGCGACGCTACACACGTCCACTCGGGGTGCAAGTGGAGTCTTTTTGCACGTATATCCACGTCCATGAGCTTAGACAAATTAGAGTCTACCATAAAAAAAGAAATGGATTTATTTGAGTGTGGAGGAACAAGGGGGCAATTTTTGCAGTTTGCATATAATTGCTTCGCCACGCCACGCTGTTGCCAACCAGAGTTGAGTCGGAGAGGGCATTCTCAGCAGCGGGGTACATTGCAACGGACATTAGATGCCGTTTAGCAGATGACACTATTAATACCTTTTGTTTTTTAAGGAGTTATTTTCAAAATCACTCGTAGGTAACTACTTCCTAATTCCCTTGAAATATGCTTATTGTTTTGATTACCTAATTTACCTATGTTAATTTCCTTAAAACCTGATAATTATTTAGTTGGTAAGATTAAAGAATAAAGGTCTTTATTTTCTTTCGAGTAATATGTTATTTTAGTTATCCTCACTATCACAAACAAGCAGTTATTAGCTTTTTCAGTCATCCGAATTTAACATTTTTTTAAACTAGACGGGATCCCGAAAATTCCGGGATCCCGCGGGATTGATATTTCTAATCCCGCGGGATCTCGAATTTGCAATCTCGAGTCGGGATTGCATTCCCTAACCTCGTGCAAGGTCCGTACGGATTGCTACCGTCTTATTCGCTAATCCTGCTGCCTCACAGTGCTTGCTGCGTGACCAGGCACGGCGAGCAGTTCCACCCTTACATTATAGACATTCCTCATTACGCACGAAGCGGTTTGCCTCTTCCCTTGTTATCGGGCAACTAAGGAGTGGAACGCTATAATCTGGACATATTCAAGGCCAAAGTGAACAGACACTAGTTTCTTCCATGCTGGTCTGAGAGTAAAGAAAAAACATAGAATTTACCAGTTGCTTCTTATCCCACGCAGATGGTAAAAGGCCATCGAGGGAATGGACGAAAGTCTTAGCAATCATGTCATAGGCGATGCGGCTAGCAACCATCGCTATTTTGATTTCCCTTTCCAGCTGTACGCCCTTAATCATGCTAAACGTGGAATTACGGTTTTGTTACCTTATGCTCTGTCTACCCTGATACTCGTATGTATGTATCTGTAAGTATGTACCTTCTAGACAAACGTGTACCATATCAGACCTCATCTTCGCCTTCCATCAAGCGAGATTGAAATTAAACGTAAGCCTATTTTATATATTTTTTAAAGCGTTGAGAGTAAGACAGTCGCTGAAATTACTGGGGCATGAAGCCCTCTAGCTCCTCTAGGCTGGCAAATCTAGTGTTGCAGTTGTCCTGGGGTGGTGGCTTATTGACCACTAGGTGACCGAATTGCTCGTTTGCTTTCCTTCACGTATAAAAAAAGAACTCAGCTAATGTGCCCAAGTAACCTGAGCCTCACACGGTACGCTCGTGCGCAGGTTTCGCATTAAATATATGTTTTACCACCTTATAAAGATTGCGTTCGAGATTCGAGCCCGGGGCATGCCGCACGAAGCTCCTATCGCTGTACGACAGTTCTTATGGTTACCGGGAGATGGCGCTTAAAATGGTTATCTATTTTTATATAACAACAAAGGCATACATGTAAGCGGGGCTAACTGATGGTAGATAGATTAGATAGATACATTTATTTATTTTGTTTTGAAAAGAAATACAAGTAATTAACAAAAGGATTGTCAAAACAAAAAGATCAAAATGACACAAATGTCAAGACAAGAAAGATGTGTTTTCAGCCTAGAAAGCTGGAAGGAATGGGTATCTAGAATACTTCATGTGCCTAGTTTGTCTTGTCTAGTATGGCTGATATACTCTCCACGACGGAATACGTAGTGCAAGTACTGCTTGGCCAGGATTAAAGAGAAAGATGGAAACGACCCAGGCGGTCTTTCCACGAGGCCTTACCGAGACCCGAGATTATGATTTGTGAATTTTTGATTTTTATTAATAGTAGAGAAATTTGACAGCCAAATAATCGTTGTTATTGATTCACCTTTTTTTAATGCCACTATTGGTATTTTAACGATTATTAGCCTTCAAACCTGACGCCAAAGGTTTCAACGGAAGACAGGCTGTGAGGCCAGAAAATAAGGAATTGGGACCGTTTCTTTTTTGAATTTGACATTATTGTTATCAATAAATCAATCAATCAATTTCTTCCACGCTGGTCTGGGAGCAAAGAAAAACCATAGAATGTAACAGTTGCTTCTCTCCCCGCGCAGATGGGCCCATCGAGGGAATGGGCGAAAGTCTTAGAAATGATGTTACAGGCGATGCGGCTAGCAACCCATCACTAGTTTGATTTCCCTTTCCAGCTATACACCCACAATCTTGCTAAACGTGGCCTTAAGGTTTTGTTACTTTTGGCTCTGTCTACCCCATAAGGGATAAAGACGTGATATATGTATGTATGTATGTATGTATGTTATCAATAAAATTTACATTTTAACTGTTTCTTTCTTCATCATCATCATCAGCCTATATTAGGCCTCCCCTAATGAGCGCCATAGCGCCCTGTCTTCAGCTTGACGCATCCAGCATCTGCCTGCAGCCTTTCGCAGATCGATCGTTGTTGTTTCTTTCTTAAAAAGACCTGAAATTGAATTGAATAAAAGTGTGTTAGACTCCCGCGCTACAAGCATGCAACACATGCGCGTGCTCATGTGTGCCGTGATGGGCAGCGCGACTCCGAACAATGTTTATTGGAGCTGGTGTTTTGAGGGACGGCGCCATTTTGACACGAGACTCAGGGCTACCAACACTATAGAAAAAATCGTTTTTGTTTTGAAACTAAGTAGGTATTTATATTTAACTAGCGACCCGCATTTGCACAGGTGCAATCAGTGTTTCTCTGCTATATTATGCACGTATTATACATATAAACCTTCCTCTTGAATTACTCTATCTATAAAAAAACCGCATCAAAATCCGTTGCGTAGTTTTAAAGATCTAAGCATACATAGGGACAGATAGCGGAAAGCTACATTGTTTTATACTATGTCGGAAACGATAGATAGATAGAAACTGTTTGTTTTTGACCTACATAACAGCCGAATTGGCTTCGTGACGTCAATGAAAAGTGCAGTCGGCGAAGAAGCTCGCACTTGTAAAAATATAATTTAAAAAAAACTGATTCTAGACACTGCAATGAAATACGTTGTCGTACTTTTTAAAGTTACGTTAAAAAAAACAATAGAAAATGTAGATAGTAATGTCAACATTTTAGACCAATCATATGCAAATGAACTGATAACAACTATAAATAACATTTTAATAAAAAAAAACGCTGCAAACATTACAAAAAACAATACCGCCTTTTCCGAAAAACACATTGCATAAAACAAAAGAGCATCATATTAGAATACAAAACCATTTCTCGAAGCACAGGCCCTTTGATAGACGCCTTAACACTTTAAAGCAAGCTACACACAATCAGATATTTGTTTTAAATTATGGTAATAAAATGTCGGTGTGAGTCACGACGAGTGCGAGGGATGAGCTGGATACGGGATCACGGCACGGGTTACAATTATTAACGAGTTCTCGTTACACGGTTGCCGTGCCGTGTCACGTGATATGCATGATTTGGATACCATCATAAGTAGGATGTACCTAGTTAGGTATAACATTAAAATGGTATAAAATAGCTAGCTATTCGTTCATTTGCTCTAAAGTTAGCGGCACGGGTTACAATTATTAACGAGTTCTTTTTACACGGTTGCCGTGCCGTGTCACGTGATGTGCACGGTTTGGATTCAATCATAAGTATAGTCTACCTAGATAGGTATAACGTTAAAATGGTATAAAAATCGCTGGCGATACGTTCATTTGCTCTAAAGTTAGCGGCACGGGTTACAATTATTAACGAGTTCTTTTTACACGGTTGCCGTGCCGTGTCACGTGATATGCACGGTTTGGAACCAATCATAAGTAGGGTTCACCTAGTTAGGTATAACATTTAAATGCTATAAAAATCGCTGGCTATTCGTTCATTTGCTCTAAATTTAGCGGCACGGGTTACAATTATTAACGAGTTCTTTTTACACGGTTGCCGTGCCGTGGCACGTAATATACACAGTTTGGATCCAATCATAAGTAGGGTCTACCTAGTTAGGTATAAAATTCAAATGGTATAAAAATCAATGGCTATTCGTTGATTTGCTCTAAAGTTAGCGGCACGGGTTACAATTATTAACGAGTTCTTTCTACACGGTTGCCGTGCCGTGTCACGTGATATGCACGGTTTGGATCCATTTTCATGCAACCCCTCCCTCCACTGCTGCCAATAAAACACATATAAATCCCACACACTTAATTATCCCTTACACCACAAAAACACTGACAGGTTTCGATCCCTCTACGGGATCATTATCAAAGTTTAATGAGCACAATTGTTACACGTGCAAACCAACGTCGTAAGTCGTTGTTCATTTACCTATTACCTAATTAGGTATAAAATTCAAAAAGTATAAAAATCGCTAGCTATTCGTTCATTTGCTCTAAAGTTAGCGGCACAGCTTACATAAAACGAGTAACAAACATAACGTGTAATAAAATATAGGTAACAAGAAGTTAAGATAGAACAACTATACTAACTTACCGAAAAACGTCTTAATAAAATAAAAAACTATAAAAAAAAACCCATCGAGGGAATGGGTGAAAATCTTAGGAATCATGTTGTAAGCGATGCGGGAGCAACCCATCACTATTTCGATTCCCCTATCCACCTATACGCTCAGAATCATGCTAAGCGTGACCCTTCAGTCTTGTTACGTTAGGCTCTCTCTACCTGTAAGGGATAAAAACGCGATTTATGTATGTATGTCCCTTAACCACGAAATTGTATCAAATCAAATTGAACAGGGCACTGGCATTAATGAACAGAGGTAAATTTAACTAACAATTAAACTAATGGGAGACAGCAGAGTATGTAGACAGCGCAGTATTCTGCAGTATGACGCATAGTTGCCGCGGAGCGGGAAATGCACAGTGCGATAAGCCGATCCGAACGGACTTTGTGATGTCTACTGTCCGCGCGTCTCCGCCTGCGCGAGCGCAATGTGGATACGACACTATAAAAACCGTTTACCGTTACCCCATTTTGGCGGGTGGACCTCATGGACTATTTTGATTCCCCTTTCCACCTACACACCCACAATTACGCTAAGCACGGCCTTGTCTTGTTACCTTGGCTCTGTTTACCCCGTAAGGGATAGCGACGTGATTTATGTAGTAGTAGCAGGCCTCTTGCAACGTTCGTCTGGAGATTGGTGGTGCACTTACAATCATCCGAACAGCCTTCTGAAGATAATTTCTTAATTGCTGATCAGGTGCGTTGTTAAATTAAATATATCTTTTAAATACCAACATTATGCCACCATTAAATTAACTATTCCGTACTTTTTTATATCAATTTGACTAAAGAAAATAATACATAACAGGGTAAGATTACCTAGCAAAGTCTTGCCACGTTATTTTGAGACGTATGTATTTACCGCTTTAGAGCGGTACTTTAAAATGACGAGCTTTAAAAAATGTGCTCTTAGATCACTTATACCGAACTTACATACATATATACGTATATCAAGTCTTTATCCCTTACGGAGTAGACAGAGCCTAAGGCAACAAAACCTTAAGGCCACGTTTAGCATGATTAAGGGCGTATAGGTGGAAAGGGAAATCAGAATAGTGTTGGGTTGCTAGCCGCAGCGCCTATAACACATGATTCCAAAGACTTTCGCCCATTTCTATGGGCTGTACTGAACTTATCTTTAGTTATTACCAGTTTTTAATAATAAGTCTTATCCACAACATTCCAACGTCACCGCTAGCAAATCAGAGCAAGCTAGGGCCGCATTGTGCACAGATTTAGAACGGCAGACATCTCCAAACTAACTCGTAGCACGTATTAATATATTCCATCGATAATTCGCTAGACGATGTATCGATTGTAGATTATCGAGTTGTTAGATTGCTCCGGCTTAGCGATGCGGAGTGGTGTGTGGGATTTGTACAGAACTATGTACAGTTCGCCTTTGTACTATTTTCTGTGTATTTTTGTATTTTTTAATTTTTATGTGCAATAAAGAGTTTACATACATACATACTATGTGAAGCATGAGGGATGTTTGTGGGTGCGGAGAATGTATTAAACTACAATACGCTACTTTGTAGTGAAACGGAATGCTTTCATAGGTAATTTTGTTTTTTTTTTCTCTTCCACGTCTAATAAAAAAAAATGCAAAGGTCTTTGAATAATCATTTCCAAAAATTCAGAGGTTCGAGCTCGGGTTCGACCCACATTCCTCTGATCCAACTTTGGCTCGGAATTGAATCGCATTAAAACCTCATGGTAATTCCCTTATTTTCTTAATTGAAATGACGCTTTAGGAAACCTTTGCATTTCGTTACCATTACTTCGTATCTTACATAAGCTTCCAATAAATAGCTAAGGTTAAAGCTACGGGTTGGCGGAGGTTAATTAAACATAAAACCTAATTAAAACAAAACCAGGATCGTTAATGAGGCAGTGAACGGGTTAATCTACTCTGAACTTTTTGAAAGCATTCGGAGTTTCGGAATGAGGAGTGTTGTATTTGATGTACATACATACATACATACATATATCACGTCTTTACCCCTGACGGGGTAGACAGAGCCTAAGGTACCAAACCTTAAGGCCACTTTTAGCATGATTAAGGGCGTATAGCTGGAAAGGAAAATCATAATAGTGATGGGTTGCTAGCCGCATCGCACCTATACGCCCACAATCATGCTGGGCATGGCCTTGGGGTTTACCTTGGGCTCTGTCTACCCCGTAAGGGGTATAAACGTGATTTGTGTGTGTATGTACTAACCTACGGTCAGACTTGGTCACTAACTGAAGCTCATTAGTTCAGGCTCAATTGCCCGCGGGCGATGGAGCGCAGTGTTGTAGGTGTTCGTAGAACAGTTCTACGAACAGTTGCTGTTTGTATGCGTTTTACAATCGGGTAACATTATCATGCAATAGAAAACCAGCCATTTCTTATTCTGGTTCAGCATAACGCCATCCAACTAAATCAATACAAAGCGAGAGCTGACTTTCTTTAAATTTTGCATAAAATTACATAATTATGTGTGCAGTTCCTTGTCAACCGTTTACTTGGTTTGAGTTCTGTGCGTTAGTTTTAATAGCGATAACGTTAACTTGGTATTTCTAAATCGGTCATCGTATCGCCTTAGAGCACTGAGCTTACAGGAGAAGGCTAATGACGGATCCACTTCTCTGTTAAATGGATATAGCTAATTTAATTCCACGTACAGTTTGAAGGATTCAAGTCGGCCAAATGGTTCGGTACACCATATATATGTAGATAGAGAACAGCGTGTCGAATTTTGTAGTCACCTTGCATGTTTCATACTAGGTAGGTATAGATGCTGAATGTACTCGTACCTATGTGTGAAGCCCAAGTTAGTGTTAGTCATATTTGTTTGCCTAAATAGCGATTTAATCGATAAATACAATTACCGTTATTTCATTATCATGCTTCGTTCTAATCAAAAGAGACACATTGTTGAAAAAATATGAAACGGCCGCATTTCAAAGTCTTGATCCCTTACGGGGTAGACAGGCATAGGCTAACAAGATTTAAAAGCCGCGTTTGGCATGATTGTGGGCGTATAGGTGGAAAGGGGAATCAAAATAGTGATGGGTTGTTAGCCGCATCGCCTATACCATGATTCCTAAGTACAAAATCATTCCCATCTAGAAAGAAAAATCGTTCATTATAATGTTTCAAACGCAAGTGTCTGATTTTGAAATGCGTGGCTTTTGTATTTTATCAGCGGCATGTTTTCTACAGATTTTCGTATAATGAAATAGTATAATTGCTAAACAACCTATAACATAAGTAATTTCAGATCTAAATATTACATGAAAGTGAGCTGGAAGTGGTTCCTATGAGGGACAGGTTCGCCTAATGTAACCGTACATTGCAAGTGCAAAAATAAGTATCGATAGGAACTTCTCAAAAATATGTCCCACGACCTTATTACGCTGGTGTATGAGCGTATGGTATACTTATTTTTGAAACTTTGTCTAGATACATATTATTACACTTGACTGTACATTTGGTTGTACCTGTTAATTTTCTGTATTTTATGCAAAATTTGCACAAGTTTGCGGCTGCTCACAAAAACGCGGACCTATCGGATAAACACGCTAGCTTCCACATGTTATAGTAAGACGACGGCTCCGGTTGGCTTAGTACTACAAGTGTAGGGCTGTGTGAGTTATAAATCAGAACGTGTAAGTTGCAGACAGTTCTCGTTTTATGAGTTTTGTTGAATTGACGAAAGTTAGCCAGTTTGAGGGAAAGTTTTAGTTCGAAAGACATAGCAACGTGGAGAGGTGTAGTTTTGCCATCGAATTGGATTATTGAAGTATTAAAATGAACGATGAAAGTTAGAGAATTTGAATTTTGGAAACTAAAAAAATAATGGATCTTCTCTTAAAGAGATAAGTGGGTGTGTGTAATCAGACAGCGTTTTTGATGGAAGCTCCCAGGGCCCTTAGCAAGACGTCTTAATGTGATTCAATTCCGACTCAGTTCAGTAGGCTTATTATTATTACCTAACTCGCTCGCAATCGCCATCGTGTTCATTTTGACAGGTCATGACGTATGGGCTGACAATTGGCATCGGAGTCACCTAGCTGTCACATTCATACAAGAACTGTCAAAATGAACACGATGGCGATTGCGAGCGAGTTAGGTAATAAGCCTAGGTTTAGCTATCATTTTTAGTATGGAATTGGCAGCGAGCGAACCTAAACTGAATCGGAATTGAATCGCATTAAGACGTTAAGAGGTGGCATTATTTTTTCCGACACTTCTATTAATTATCTTTATATTTCAAATTAATTACATAAAACCATGACAAATTGAGATTGTGAATCATCCTATCAATTTTATCAGTGAAAATCGCATTAGAACCCGTTTAGTGTCTTATAAGTTTACTGCAAACAGACTGATAGATAGACAGATAGACGCGGTGGATGATTTTTTTTAAATATGACTAGCTATTGCCCGCGACTTCATCTCCAAAGACTTCGTTTATCGTTATCACGCGGGAATTACGCAATTTTCCGGGATAAAAAGTAAATGTGTTATTCCAGACCATAATCTATCTAAGTTTCAAATTTCATCATATTCAGCCGTTCTGGTGTAAAAGAGTAACAAACATCCATACATACATCCCTACTCACAAACTTGTGCATTTACAATAGTGGGAGTATTAAGTGATAGTGATGACTAAAGACCGACCGCTTAAATGAGTACTCGCCCGCGCATCACAGGGGCGCGGGGTAGGACGACAAAGGGGACCGAGGGAGGTGCGGGCGGATAGTGCGCCGCCCGCACCTCTCTCGGCCCCCGCGGTCGTCCCACCCCGCGCCCCTGCATTACGCGGGCGAGGACTCATTTAAGCGGTCGGTCTATAGCTTCATTAATATAACATTTGACCAACTTTAAACTAATGAAAATCATAGGAATCATGGTTATAAACGATACGGCTAGCAACCCATCACTATTTTGATGCCCTTTCCAGCTATACGCCCTCAATCACGCTAAACATGGCCTTAAGGTTTTGTTACTTTATCGTCTGTGTACCTCGTAAGGGATAAAGACGTGATGTATGTATGTATTAAACTAATGACAGCAACATAATGAATGGAACTCAATTGAGCTCAACTCGAACCAATCTTGACCAGAGCTTAAGCCACGCCCATCAAATGACATTAATTATAACACACACACTCACATACACACTCGTCTATGTGTGAAGTTTACGTTCACTCATTCGTTTACCGCCTCCTTGGCCCAGTAATGGCTTATCTATAGGTATAGATAATTTAAATAAATTCCTTAGGTGACAGTTTGGTGTCATTATTTTGTATATAACCGACTTTGCAGACAAACGGTATTTTATTGTATCAATCTGTCCAAAGCAATAATTAACCGAGATTGATTTTTATTTTCATATTAATGGGATTTAAGAATATATTTCATTAGGAATAAAATATACCCTCTTAAGGCGGATGCTCGCGTTAGCTCATTGAAGAAGTCCCGTTAGATGGCGCTGTAATCAATTATGTGTGTTTTTTGTAGCTTTTAGAAGATTCTATTATAACACTTATAAATTATTAATTGATTTGCGCACACAGTTTAATACGGCCGATTTTTTGAGACTACACTCAGAGGGTAATAATGCACCAATTCGGAGAATAGCTGCACAAACGCTGGTGTCACTAACGGCCCTATACAGATACTAGGTCTTACACACACATGAAAATAGGAGGCGCCAACTAGTGGAAAAATATTGCAACACCTTGCTAAGCTGTAAGCGTAATTTTTCACGTTATATTTACGTTTTTATATCAACTTTACTTTTACCAGAAATTTTAAAAATCTATACGTACAAAACTAAGTCGTGTTATTTGAACCATTTATAACTTTGGAATGGCTGCACGGATTTTTATGATTTTTGATTTGTTAGCTTTCTCTCTTCCTCGAATAGAATTCTCCTCTTCCAAATATCTAATTATAAATATGAAAAATGCACAAAAAAATCTTTAATTTTTCGTATGCAGCGCCATCTGTGACAAAAACTGACTTTAACGCGGAATATTTTTTTGCGAGCTCGGCTAGTTACAAACACATAATAATATTATATATGAGTCTAGCAGATGCAAATATGTGAATCAATGCCACCTTCAACCCTTTTTGAATATTAGGGAGTAATTTTAAGAGGGCTATCGTATTTGTATTAAATTAGCTGGCATTTTATTTGCCTTCTTAGTCTGGCTCCTACTTTTCATAGCTTCTCTTTTAACATTTTAATAAACCTGTCGTATGTCTGCGAAAATATTCGGAAACAATGTAATGTAAAGCCGGAATATGCAACTTGTAGGTAGTACTAATTTTACGTTCCTTTAGCGCCTCTAGCGGCGAATTCATATGCCGTCATTGCTAGTATCTTGAAATGTCTTTGAGTATTTAGTATGTAGGAACCCGCGATTCATATCTGATATTCGCTCACACGTAGAGACATCATCATCACCATCGTCTGACAGTTTATTAATACTCCTATGCATTGCATTACAAACGTTTCGTCTGAGGCATCTAAACAACTGGCGCCGTACTATAGGTATTGTCGTTTCGCGTCATAGGCTTTCGTAAGCAGGTAACTTGAGAATCAGCCTGCTTACAGCAATGAGACGAAGTCACTCGTGCTAGCCATTCGGATCCTTTCCTTTCACCAAAATGCATTGGAGTATAGGTATAGGATCACAAAGGAAATTAAATAATAACGCATAGCGCGTAGGGACTACGTCTGAATGCTTCTTGGCTAGGGATTTTGGTAGTCATCGGACGTGGGCCACTTGCCTAGTTCACCTGGTTGGACCACGAGCACATTTTCTTGCCGATGTTCCACCTCAGAACACCTAGGTGAACCACGGGCAAATGACTATGGGCCATGGTCCAAAAAGTGCCCATGGTTCACGTAGGGAGGTGGACCACTGGCAAGAAAAATTGCCCATGGTCCACCCAGGTGAACTAGACAGGTGGTTTTCGGTTAGATATTTGTTCCAGAGTTGCGACCTGCCTTTTTATGTTATGTCATCATAATTCATATTACTAATTCATGGTATAGCGCATGAAAGGAAAAATTAAATTAGATAAAATATTATGATGACTTTGCAATAGGTAGGTACGACAAATAAATAATGACAACTCCAAAACAAATCGAATCCATCTGAACTCACTTTTACTTACTGATACTTACTTCCGCAAAAGTCGAACTTCATCCATCGATGGTTTTGAGTAGCGTTACCAACAGTGGGATAAAGCAGATTCTCACGGTGTCTAGTCCACACGCGAGAAATCAAAACTACAGCTCGACGCGAATTATATCAGCTCATTCCTCATGGACCAACTATATGCATAACTGGTTGTGCCAATAGGAATTTCGGGCTTATAAAAATAAACATTCACATTAGAGATAGTAAAATTAGGTTAGGTTCATTAGGCATCTTCAAATGCCCGAAGGGCAAACTGAATAGAAATAGGAACCCCGCCGTCAACCTTACGGTGGAGTGAAATTCCTATTGGCACAACTGGTTGTCCATAATATAGAGTAGGCCCACAAGAAAAGCGTCATACATTTAGGCACAAATCGTGTGCATAAAAATGAGATAGAATTTAGCTAGCGTCGTGCAGCAATGACGCCTGTACTATACGCGTGTCGACCAGTGAAACAGGGAACAGAGGCGTGCTAAACTACGAAACTCTCTAGATATTTTTTTCGGTCTGTAACCGTGATCCACCTGCAGTTTGTCCACCTGGTTTTTGACAGAGCTCCGCTCCTGGGCGGAGCTCCTTTTTCTGGGTATTGGAACCTCAGTGGTTTTCTGGGTGGAAAAATTAGGTGGGCTACGGGTAGACTGTGGGTTAATGTTATTTTTATTTTTTTGTGAATTGTATCTGTTTCTTTATATTTGTACAATAAAGCACAACAGTCGACTATTATAGGCGTTAGATAAGATCCCACAATAGCTAGGCCAATACGCCACGCTACACGTGGTATGCGCACATAAGGCTTGATTTATCAAAGCGCTGGTAGTTTAAAAAAAGACCTCGATATTTTTAAATAAAACTTAATACTTTTTAAATGAAAACTCTTTTATGATTAGATACATCATATTTCCAAAATTCAGGCCATTATTATCAGGGTATTTAAAAGGAAACAAACATTGACGTAACTATACACTTCAAAGTCAAGAACATATATTATACCTAATGATTAGTGTTGGCAACCCAACAGACAACATTAGTAGGTTAATTTTAGTTTATTATGGCAACATCGTTGCCCCTTCTTCTGCCTCCAAGATCTGAACTGCACTGTGCGATAATATGTGTAAAATTATAAAATAAACTGTTTTACGTGTAATAAGTTGTTTCAAAGTGTCTCCACATACCAACCAACCACACAGGGACTGCAACATATGGTCCTTCGCAGAAACCAGTGACCTGTGGCGAAAATTCGAAGAATTTGTGTTGGGTGTGTGAGGCACGCGATCGCCGCGAGCACCGCCATTACTACGAGCAAGTTGTATTGGCGTTTCGGTATTGAAACACCAACACGAAGAGAAACAGCGAAGATAAACAGTGCCAGTGTCATTACAATATTTTTTGGCGAAGCATATAATTTTCGGCATCACGACGTCAAACTGCAAAATTAAAAGAAGCAATCAACAACTTAAGTTTCACCGGAAGCGGGAAGACGCCATTCGGTAGACTATCCGAACAACATCCGTCCATACTCGTCATTCGTCCATTTCGTCAACCTCTACGTCGATTCGCCCTTTCAAAGTTCGCGCGCATCAAGCGTACGCGGGATCGACCAATCAGGAGCGCTGGGAGCGAAGCTACGCAAGCCGGGTGGGATCGTCGACCAAGATCGAAGCCATCGAACGAATAGCCATTTTGTTTTGTTTTCGCGATCTCGGTGTAACGAAAAGATTGTTTACTTTGGTTTAGTGACTTTAAGTTGTCTTAGTATAGTGGTAAAAACACGTAAAAATGTCTCACAGCTTAGATAATTTAATTCAAAAGCGGGGCTATGTGAAAGCCACCATCTCTAGGCTGTTTGACGCAGTAGATGGAGCCGACTTAAGTGCACATACTACAGAAATGCTTCACATTAAAAAACAGAGGTGCATAACAGCTTTCGAATCCTACGAAAAGCTAAATGAAATGATTGTGTGCTTAGAATCAAAAGATACTGAGGAAGTAGGACATTACGAGGGTAAGTACTTTGCCATACTTTCCGCCATACAGATTGAATTGAACAAAAGAGTAACTCAGGAGAGGACGCCTACTCCGCGTCAAATCAAACTACCTGTCATCGAAATTCCCACTTTCTATGGAAAGTATTCAGACTATACTAGTTTTAGGGAATTGTTCAAGTCTGTGATCGAATCTGATGCCTCCTTAGACAAGGTACAAAAGCTACACTACCTAAAATCCTTTTTAAAAGGCGAGCCACTCGAGTTAATCAAAAATTTACCTTTAATTGAAGCTAGTTTCAGTGAGGCAATGTGTTTGCTAGACAACAGATATTACAATAAATACAAAATAATTAACGAACTTGTTTCCAGCTTGCTAGATCTGCCAAATATAAACAAGCCTTCTCCTTCGAATGTTAGGCATTTCATATCGTCAGTCAGACAGACTTTGGCAGCATTGTCAAACTTAGGTGCAAAGGTCCAAGAGTGGGATCCGATACTAATGTGCATATTTGTTCGCAAAATAGATACCCAGATGGCGCAAGCATACCAGCTCGAGCGAGACAGCAAAGCGGAGCCTAAGGTAGACGAGTTTATAGGATACCTAGAGAAGAGAGCGCTGGCGATGGAAAATGCTGAACCTGCACGCGACAAGGCAGCCACAGCACCGAAGGCACTGAACGCAGTCACAAAGGAGAAGCAAGGATGCCATTATTGTAAGTCAAATGAACACAAAGTTTACACATGCAAAAGTTATAAAATACTGCCAGCGGCAGACAGAATTTCATTTGCAACTAATAAAAGGCTGTGCACTATATGTCTAAACACACATCCTGGCAAATGTAGGTTTCACTTCCGATGCAATGTATGCAAGAAATCTCATCATTCATTGTTACATCACGATGAGGTGAAACCAGAGCCCGTAGTAATGTTGTCAGGCGATAATAATAACAGTGTTTTGATCCCCACAGCCCGTATAAAAGTCTATGCTAAGGACGGAAGGGAGGTGCATATAAAGGCCATTTTGGACTCCGCCTCTCAAGCATCCTTGATAACCAGCAAGGCCATTAAGGTCTTGGGATTGACGCCTATGCGAGACAACACAAGTATCATAGGTGTCACAAATAATAAAAGCCAAATTCAGTACTCGGTACCTCTAGAGATTCACTCACTAAAGTCACCTTTTAAGACAGAAATAAATTGTCACGTGGTAAACACAATAACCTGTAATTTGCCTCAAGCCATGGTTGATCCGAGTTGTGTTAAAATTCCCCCAGGCATTCAGCTAGCCGATGATGAGTACTATAAGCCATCAGAGATAAATATGTTAATCGGAGCTGATGTCTTCTTCCAGGTGCTGCAGCCAGGTGTGACGCCGAACGCCGCGTCAACGCCACCGTCTGCGGAGCCGCTGCCTGAGCAGCTGCAGCAGGCGCCACGCGCGGGCCATAAGGGGGAGCAGAGCACAGTAAATATTGTCAACACAAAGTTTGGTCACATCGTAGCCGGTGGATTACCACCGCAAAATGAGGTAAATAAAATTGTTTCGCTTGTTTGCACGAAGTGTGATGTGGATGCCTCCATAGCTAAATTTTGGGAGACCGAAAAGGTCCCTGAAATATTTAAAGAGCACATATCAGAGCAAGAATTGGTTGAAGATAATTTTCAGTCAAATTTTAAGCTAACAAACAACCGATTTCAAGTTGATTTGCCACTAAAGGTGCCTTTAAGTGAGGTCAATGACACATTAGGTGAATCTTTCGACTTGGCTTTGTACAGGTTTCTTAACCTAGAGAAAAAATTGCAAAAAAATATTTTTTTGCAGACTGAATATCATAAGTTCATTCACCAGTATGTAGAATTGGGACATGCTCATTTTGTGAATTTTGAGTCTATTAATTTTGACAAAGACCCAGTCTACTTTCTGCCCCACCATGCAGTAATAAATGAGAGCAGCAAAACTACTCGAACTCGAGTAGTTTTCGATGGTTCTATGAAAACCAAAAATAAAATATCTCTCAATGATATATTACTTAATGGGCCAAGTGTGCAAAGAGACTTATTTGATATTATCTTGTTATACAGGATAGGAGATTATACATTCAGCAGTGATATAATAAAGATGTTTAGGAATGTATTAGTCAATCCAGATCACACTTCGCTGCAAAACATTTTGTGGCGCGACAGGCC
The DNA here is from genome assembly GCA_932294345.1 of Pandemis cinnamomeana. Lineage (NCBI taxonomy): Eukaryota > Metazoa > Arthropoda > Insecta > Lepidoptera > Tortricidae > Pandemis > Pandemis cinnamomeana. The sequence goes on along the minus strand of OW028715.1, from coordinate 4,014,316 downwards.
TGATGAGCCTATAAAATGTATTCGCCTGGATACCGTGACTTACGGCTTAAAGTCTTCAAGTTACCTTGCAACGAGATGCCTTCTTGAGCTTGCGAATCAGCATGAATCAGAATTTCCACTTGCTTCATTTATTATAAAAAATTGCACTTATGTTGATGACGTTTTGTATGCCAATTCGGATTTAAGCACTTTGTTCGAAGCAAAGGCACAGTTGGAATGTTTGCTAAGCTTGGGTGGTTTTAAAATGCACAAATGGGCATCTAATTGCGAAGATGTTCTAAATAGCACGCCTATTAACGACAGACAGCTAGGTAACATTGAGTTTGATAAAGAACTAGGCAATATAAAAGCTCTTGGCCTGACAATTGACACGAAAAAAGACTGTTTTGTTATTAAATGTCCTGAAAATTTTACATGTAATTCTGCAACAAAGAGGCAGATTCTAAGTCAAATAGCTAAATGTTTCGATCCACAAGGCTATGTGACGCCTCTAACAGTAAAAGCAAAAGTTATAATGCAAAAACTGTGGTGCGAAAATATTGACTGGGATGCCAGTCCGCCGCAGCATATACAGGACGAATGGACAGAGTTTGCTAATGGCTTAACGGCCATGGAGCCTATTTTTATCCAAAGAAACATTCAGGTTCCCAACGACGCAGAGAGCGTCCAGCTGGTGGGGTTCGCCGACGCTAGCAGTTCCACGGGCTACGGGGCCTGCTTGTATCTACGTGTGGTTGACAAAACAGGTAATGTCACGCTATCCTTACTCTGTTCAAAATCGAGAATTAACCCACAAGCAAAACCACTAACGATTCCGAGGCTTGAACTAAACGCTATGCTACTATTGGCTAAATTAACGCACAAGGTGTACGATACTATAAAAATAAAGGTTAAAATAGACGAAGTGTGGTTATTCTCTGATTCACAAATAGCTTTGGCTTGGACTAACACAGAAGCAATTAAATTGCAAGCATATGTGGCGAACAGAGTCAGGGTAGTGCAACAGTTGACCGCTAGATGGCGCTGGGGATACGTCGACACACACCAGAATCCAGCAGACTACATAAGCAGAGGACTGGACCCGCGCGAGCTTCCGACGTGCAAAATGTGGTGGAACGGGCCGGAATTTCTGCAACAAAGGGAGTACAAATTTAAATGTAACTACACCATGAAGAAAGTAGATGACTTACCTGAGCTGAAATCTGGTTCCAAGATGTCCACGACCGATGTACCCGCGACCGCCGCTGTGGTCCTCCTCACCCTGCAACAGAAAGAAATCTCACAAATATTAGAAAAATACTCTGATGTTAATAAAATGACGCGTATATTAGCCTATGTTTTGCGATTTTGTCACAATAGCAAAAAAAATAACGATAAAATAGAATCGCAGTACTTGTCAGGCCAAGAGCTCCAAAGGGCATTGTCATTATTAATAAAGCATGAGCAAGAGCATTATTTCAGTGAAGAAATAAATTCACTGAAAAAAGATAAAAATGTCAAGGGTTCCTTGCAGCCACTGCATCCGTTTATAGATGACCAAGGCTTGCTCCGTGTAGGTGGTAGGCTTCACAATTCAGCGTTATCTTATAACCAAAAACACCCGATTATTTTGCCAAAAGGTTCTAAATTAACAGAGTGTATTATATCTAGTGAGCACTTAAAATTATTTCATGCAGGACCCAAATTATTAATATCCCATTTAAATCAAAAATATTGGCTTGTGAATGGATTACGCCAAGTCAAGAAAGTAACACACAAATGCTTACCTTGTTTCAGACTGAAAGCGACCTGTGCAAAACAGCTGATGGGGTCGTTGCCTAGGCAACGCGTGGTAGCCTCCAGACCGTTTGAAACGGTTGCAATTGATTTCGCTGGGCCGATTGAAATAAAAAATTCTAGAATTCGAAAAGCACTGATCACTAAAGGTTATGTATGTGTGTTTGTCTGCTTCAATACAAAGGCGATTCACTTAGAATTAGCCTCAGACTTAACAACCGAGACATTCCTTGCGTGCTTCAAAAGATTTATCTCGCGACGAGCTATGCCCAGTGAAGTTTTTTGCGACAATGGAGGTGCCTTTAGAGGCGCAGCAAACCATCTAGCTGAATTGTACAAGTTACACAGATCAAAAGACCATCAAACACTGGTGCATGATTTTACAGCTCAACAAAACATAAAGTTTCATTTTACGCCAAGCTATTCGCCAGTGTTTGCGTCTCTCGCCGAGGCAGCCGTCAAAAGTATGAAATACCACCTGAAAAGACAATTGCAAAGGAACACACTTACTTACGAGCAATTAAATACTGTTCTAATCCAGATAGAAGCAATATTAAATTCCAGGCCTTTGACAGCTCTCTCAAGCGACGTGTCCGATTTTACATACTTAACTCCAGGTCATTTTTTGGTAGGCGTTCCTCTAATGAGTTACCCTGAAACAGATGTTTCAGAGATCCCAGCAAACAGGTTAAAATTCTGGAAACTGGTAGAAAGTATAAAGCAAGGTTTTTGGAAAGTATGGCACAAACAGTACTTACACACGTTGCAAACTAGACAAAAATGGCGTGTCGATATTACTAACATTTCTGTTGGTGACCTAGTATTATTAAAGGAACCTAACTCTCCTCCTCTTTACTGGCCAATGGCACGTATTACAAAAGTATTTCCTGGTAATGACAATAAAGTCAGAGCATTTGAGGTCACAACTCCTAATCGAAAGGTATATAGGAGATCACTCTCAGGTATAAGTTTGTTACCTATTGCTAATTAAGATTTTTCTTAGGTATAAGTTTGTTACCTATTGCTAATAAAGATTTTTTCTCAGGTATAAGTTTGTTACCTATTGCTAATTAAGATTTTTCTCAAGTATAAGATCGTTACCTATGTCTAATTAAGGTTTAATTTTCTTGGGTATAATATTTTACCACTTAGTGCTATTACCTATTTTTAAGTGAAATGTTTGATCTTTTCATTCGTTACCTACTTCTAATTAAAGACATGTTTATCTTAACAATATAATATATGTGAAGATTACTTACCTTAGTATATTTCAATAAATAAGTAAAGTTTAACATTGTTGTGTTGTCACATTTAATAACTTTAAGTTTTGAAGGTTCACTGACCTTGTATAGGTCATCGACCTGTGTGTTATTATTAATACCTAACTACACTTATAAATACATACATTCTTTGTTATTGTCAGAGGATTTAATTAAAAAATTGTTTTAATTGTAAAAATATTTAATTTGGTTAGGTTATTCCTGGGGCCGCAGCATGTTGGCAACCCAACAGACAACATTAGTAGGTTAATTTTAGTTTATTATGGCAACATCGTTGCCCCTTCTTCTGCCTCCAAGATCTGAACTGCACTGTGCGATAATATGTGTAAAATTATAAAATAAACTGTTTTACGTGTAATAAGTTGTTTCAAAGTGTCTCCACATACCAACCAACCACACAGGGACTGCAACAATTAGGATGTTTTATATACCAGGCGTCAGGCTCCAAATGAAAGAGATGAGACGATCACTGACAAGTTGGTACTCTTCTCGGTGATTGTCAACGTCAACAAGAGATGAGCTTAGCTAGAATCAAAAACACGTCAGGCGATATTGAATCTTATGACGTGTTTATTTATTTTTCACTCGACACGAGATTAAATCTTATATCTACATTTTAAAATAAAGCTCAGTTTTCTAGTGTGTTCCATACTTTTGGATACTTTGGCTGCTACGCTACCAGTGGCGGTTTGGAAGTTACGGTACAAATGTCGGCTTGAATGTTACTAAGTATTTGGCGATGTGCGTGCTCCGGTATATTTGTGCACGATGGATGTCCCGAACAATTTGACCGCTTTGGTTGAGTCACTGATAATGACCATTTTGGGTGTTTCCAAGTAGCTAAATGATGGTCTTGACTGCTACTTACTATATAACGCTGACTGTACATACACACATAAAACACGTCTTTATTCCTTGTGTAGTATACCTACAGTGTAATTATTACCTAAGAAAATAAGACGAAAAATACAAGCCTTTCCAAAAATACGAGTATCTCGATACGAAACTCAAAATATTTATTAACTTATCAAAGGATGTCACGAAATTGTAGTTTGTAGATCACGCAACATATTCAATACATAAAATATTACATAACTGAATTGCATGTAATGGAAATTCGCCACTTATTATTTATTGTTCACAAAAAATATTTTTTTACATGCATACAAGAACAATCATAACTTATTTTCCTGCTTAGAATTATATAGGCTGATTTTTTATCACCGTCGAAAGCACCAACACGACGAATACAAGCATTATTTTTAAGTTTGGTGTTAAAATATTGCAAATGGTATCATTGAATGATACTTGTCATCATTATCATCCTCGTCATATCAGGTGTATGACGTCCACTGTTGGATATAGGCCTTCAGATACCGCCCATAGAACTCCAGTTGCCTCGGTTGGAAGTGGCTTGTATCCACCATGAACCCGCGACTTACGGTACCTATACGGTTGCATAATTATAATACCTACCAAGGTCAACCAAAAACTTGAACGGTGATATTAATATCACCCTGTATCATACATTTTCCTTTTCCTTCTTTCTACCGATCATTGGTAATGGGAACATGAAAGACGGACTGAAAGTCGTCAGGTCTTCAGAACAGGGTTGACAAATCTCCGCTGTTGGACATCTGGCAATTCACGGTCTTGATAATTTCCCTAGTAACATAGAGTAATTAACCAATTAGAGCGGTAATAGGGGTTACAAAATTTTGCAACGCCGCACTATTGATACATACATACAAACATAAATCACGTCTTTATCATTTACGGGGTAGACAGAGCCTAAGGTAACAAGACCTGAAGGCCACATTTAGCGTGATTTTGGGCGTATAGATGGAAGAGAGGAATCAAAATAGTGATGGATTGCTAGCCACATCGCCTCTAACATGATTCCTAAGATTTTCGCCCATTCCCTCGATGGGCTTTTACCATCTGTACGGGAAGAGAAGCAACCGGTACATTCTAAGCTTTCTTTACTCCCAGACCAGCATGTAAGAACATATATTGATAGTTTGGATGAAACAAAAACATACCATATCGATTAAATCGAGAATTTTACTTCCCAATACTGTAATTAAGACTTTTTTAGGTTTTTCTATGACAGTTTTTGGGTCTCCTGTGACATATACATATGTATACATACATACTCAGTACCTAAAGCATAACGAGGGTTTTACCTCGTAACGTTATTAAAAATTACATCAATAAAAATCTGTGTTTTAGACCCAACCAATTTTTTTGTCATCACACCAGCAGTAAAGTTCTTGCTCTTCTTGCACAATAATACCAAGTAAAATCTCGCGTCCAGTGGATGTATGATTCACTTATTTCCTGTTAATGCACAAAAATTACCTGCCGAATCCAATGTGAATCTGAAAAATTAACGTACAGTCAGTACAACAAAAGAATAAATAGATATTACACACACAAACAGATGGACAAATGGATAGTAAGACGAACGGACGGACGGATAGTCGGACGCACAGACAGGCAGATGGACGGACGAACGGATGGTCTGACGCACAGACACTCAGACTGACATTCAGACAGACGGACGGAGGCACGGACAGACGGATAAACAGAAAGAGAAACGGACGGACAGTCGGTCGGACGCACAGACAAACAGACAGACAGACAAACAGACGGATGGACGGACGGACGGATTATTGGACGCACAGATTAACAAGCAGACGGACGGACGGACGGACGAGTGGTCGGGCGCACAGACAAACAGACAAATGGACAGACAGATGGTCAAATAGACCGCCGGATGGATGGTTGAACGAACAGACAAGCAGACAGACCGACGTAAATATAGACAGACAGACATACATACATACAGGCAGGTAGTCAGACTCGACGGACGGATGGAGTGCCGAATGGATGGTCGGCCGCACAGACAAACAGACAGACAGACAGGCACAAAAAGAAATAAAGAAAAAGTTTATTTATAACAATCACAAAAGTAGTTAAAAAACAAAAGTATATAAACATGAAAAAGCTAAAAATATAAAAATTACAGATTAATAAATTGTCACAAAATGGTCCAGAAGAATGGATAGGCGGAAAAAAAGACCGGCAAACGGACGGACCGACAAAATATGTGCTTCTACAATGGTTCCTTTTTTCTATTTGACGTAAGAAACCCTAAAAAAATCAGACAATACAGTCATGTGTGTTTATTTTACCTCTCTTATACTTTTCTATATACATACGTAGGTATAGTTTTTAATTTTATTATCATTATGACGGCAAATTCGGTATTCGGACACCGCTCGGATACTCTGTAAAATATACATACATATACACAAATCAGGTCTATATCCCTTACGGGGTAGACAGAGCCTAAGGTAACAAGACCTTGTGGCCACCAAGAACAAGCATGATCCTGGGCGTATAAGTGGAAAGCGGAATCAAAATAGTGATGGATTGCCGTATCACCTATAACACGATTCTCAAATTGTTTGCATTTACCATCAACGCCGGAAGAGAAGCAACTGGTAGATTCTATATTTTTTCTTTACTTCCAGACCAGCATGAAAGGGAGTAGAATATAGCTACCTAAATTGGGTAAAAAAGCTACCTATAGTTAGACAGATGGACAGATAGACAGACATAGACGGACGGATTTGAACAATCTGGCCATAAAATAAACCACGATACAGCATGAACTTGGTAATAGATAAGCTCCTTTGTGTTCCGAACACCAAAACCTGGCCAAGTGCGAGTCGGACTCTCGTACCGATGGTTTCGTCCAAATTCGGCAAGTAAATATAAAATCCAGTGTTAGCAGAGCCCTGCCAACTAAGCAAATTGTAGGCTGTGTGAGGTCATTTTATATCGGTTACTTACATACTTAGACAGACCAAAATATTCTGTTTTTAGTATTTGATGTTAGAACGGCAACAGAGAAACGTCATTTGTGAACTGTCGCCAGACAATCATGATAGCTGATAGCCATATCACGGTTCATAAGATACAGCTTAGTGACGGACAGACAGACGGACAGTGGCTCCTAAATGAAAAAATATAGCTACGTAATATGGGTAAAAAAGCTATAAAGTTAGGACAGACGGACAGATAGACAGACATAGACGGACGGATTTGAACAATGTGGCCATAAAATAAACCACGATACAGCGTGAACTTAGTAATACATAAGCTCCTCCATTGGTTACTTACATAGACAGATTGACAAAAATATTCTTTTTTAGTAGGTATCTGTTGTTATGGCGGCCACAGAAATACATCATCTGTGAAAATTTCCTTTATCACGGTTCACGAGATACAGCTTGGTGACAGACAGACGGACAGACAAACATGTACACATACAGACGGACAGTGGAATCTTAGTAATAGAGTCCCGTTTTCACCATTTGGGTTCGGAACCCTAAAAAAGCTGGTCAATAGCAAGTTCGATTCGAGCACTAAAGATTCCTCTAAGTTCTAAGAGTTATAATTAGATGTAAGCGTAATGTATGGATAGTTGTTACTCTTTCTGTTGATGAGTGTCCAACATCGGATGCGACCCTGGCTGGGTCACCAGAATTTCACTTCAAGATTACTGTATCATCAGACTTGTGCCAGATTTCACGTCAAACTGATCAATTAGAAATGGGTCAAAATTCACTTGCAAGATTTGATTACATGCAGACACCGGGAGCGGGACTGAGCACTTCAATTGCGTTTACAAAAATAATTTGTACCAATCACACAAACGTTGAAATGTTGTAGGTATCTTACAAAAAATTATTATGATAAATTGATAAGTACATACCTGTACATGTACATACGTACAAATAAATGTCTACGCTGAGTCCAATATCGTAGCTTGTAACGTCTTTTACTTTCTTCCTTTGACTTCAATTAATTCCGAATAAAATGAATATATTATTTTTATTATAAGACACCACGTTCTGTCAACCATTAGTTTATGACAATTCATATCATTGTTTTTTTAATTACCTGTCTAGCCAGCCAGGTTTTTGACTCGCATGTTTTTTTTAATTGTTCTGCAATTGAGAAAACCTATTTACTCGGCCTATTTTGTATTTAGCGCTTGTCGGATTTCACGAATCATTGCCGTGGTATAATGTCCGTGATTTGATGTAGAGGGTTAGGGTTCGATTCTCGTGAGAAGCATTAGTGCAAAATTAACTGGAAGCCTTTTTTATTTTTAACTTTCTGTGGTCGAGTACTTTTTTTAAATATATAAGGCAAAACGTGATTTTAAGGTGGCAATATGACTGCGGGGCGCCACCATCTATGCCAAATTAATAAGCACGTGTGGTCCTAATACAGCGGTTCTTAACCTTTTTGGCTGGCGACCCAAGTTATAAATATTTTTGAAGTCCGCGACCCAAATTTTTTTTAATTTTTTAATAATTTCGATTATTTAAAACTCCTTCCGGGAGCCGGGAGATTCCAGGAGAGTGTGGAACCGTACCCGCGACCCATCCCAAAACCGCCCGCGACCCAAATTTGGGTCGCGACCCGAGGTTAAGAACCGCTGTCCTAATACCTACTAGAGAACTTACTAGTCATGAAAGCTTTGCCAAGTTTCGGACTGGCAATGCCACCCGCTAAACCATTCAAATTGGCGATGCCTCACTGCTACAAGGCTATATAAAAAAAATATGAAGGACCTGACGATGGATTAAACGTAGGTACGGATGAAACTATGTGTTTGCTTTAAAAAGATCCTGGCTAGAATAAATTTACCACCACAAGTATATATTTTATTTTCAAGTAATTGATGGTATAGACCATTTATCGTAAACTGTAAAATCTAATTAGGGTAAGCTTGTGGTTGTTCAAAAACCACTTAGTACTTACTTTTTTTTGGTTTGATTTGACAAGAAAAATATTGAATTTACCTTAAAGTTTTCTACATCTCATCGGGATAGTATTACTAAGTAAGTAAGTTATTAAAAACAATGTTTAGAAAATTAAAAAAGAATCGTTCATACGTCGGGGTTTGAACTTGGTCACTCACTATTCAGTCCTTTAAGTCACGACCACTGAGCCAGATTGGAGGTCATGTGACAGCTCGAAATATACGATTGCTTTTTACAACATTTTTTATTTGACACTAGCTACTCACACTATTGTAAAATGCATCGAAATTTACTGCATCATACTGCAATTTAGGTATGATAAATGCACTCTGTTTTGTAATTTGCGCAGACAATATATCCATAGCTAACTATCCTCAAAAAACCGCATTAAAATTAAGCCTGTGGACGAAATGCAGCTGCACGGAAGGTTTGTATGGAAGAGCAACCGCCTTAATGAGACCTAAAAAGACTTAAAATAAGCCAAATTCAATCAACTTCTACAATAAAGCCCTAAAAAATTCAAACTATGAACGTCAACAGCTCGAATTCGAAAAAAAATTCAAACGCAAACGAAAAAAAAGAAGCTCCAATTAAGGAGGTCACAGATCACTCGGGGCATACTGGCCGAATGCAAATCTGCTACCGAGCTACGCAAGGCCCGTTAGTACAGGGCTGGTAAACTCGCTGCCTTTGCCGCGAAATAAAAAAAAAAACAACGAGTAGTGTACGGAGTTGCATATTGATTTTGTTTGGTGGTTTGGGATTTTTAGTTAACAATTTTTGTGCGTATTTTGTTGGCGTTAGTGCATTGTAATAGTCACATTTGAAATATATAAACAAATCTGAATTGATTGTGCTGTTTACAAGTTTCAAGACAATGTCACTACTAAGTGAATACTTACCTATTTGTGAAAAAAACAAGCACAGTGTAAAGCTGAACTTACCCCTCAAAGGGATCTCTACCAGTCAACTTTTGATTGGATGAGCGGGTGTCCGGAACGACTAACGTAACTTACGTGTAGGTACTGATTTCTGATTACACTAGTAACTCTCACAAAATTCATGTTTTTTGCGTACTCCGATAACTTAAACCTTAACTAGAAATGACGAGCTAAATTGATTATGAACTTATTACCATATTAAGTAGGTATCTTAAAACTTACCTGTAACAAATAGGTAGGTATATTCCCAACCGATAAAAAACAACTTTATTTGTTCAATAAAAATTGAAAACCCCTGCCCGATCAACTAAGCGCTTGTAAAAACGTAATTATACACACGAATGCGCATGATTCACGTAATTTTTGAATATCGAACGCCACGCCATAATCGACCCACCAGCCAGTTCTAAACAAACAAAAACCAACCGTCAAACCAAGTTACAGATTTCAATTTTCGAACGAGAAACAACAGCACAACGAATTTAAAAATTGTAACTGGCATAATGCAGAGCGTGCTCGAGACTGTCGATCAAATATCCTTTTTAACTGGCCAGTTTTAAAGTTTTCTTCTGTTTGCGTTTACTTGGTTAAAGATGATGGCTAAGTAGTGATGTGCAGATGCCGTGGGAACGCTAGGTTTCGGAAATTCTAAATTCAAACGAGACGAACGATCGGTCTTGAGATACCTAGGTGTTTGCTCTGGTACTAAAATATAATGTAGTTCAGCCTTAAGAAATAGAGAATGTAGCAATTTTACTAGAGTGATTTGAAGGATGATACGTCATGAATTTTTATTACAGATTTGTTTGGTGGCCTGGAAGGTTTTTTCTGGCATAATATTAATACGTAAGTTTGCCAGAATTGTGTAATAACTGTGAAAATAATTGGGCAAGTTGTTGTTGTAGTTTTGGGAAAGCGACAGTTATTTTTATCTTTATCAACGAATATAAACTAATTAAAAAAAATTGTGTCATGACGAGTGGTGCTGTACGGGGTTGCATTTTGATTTTGTTTGGTGGTTTGCGACTTTAAATAACAATTTGAATCTTATTATGTGAGTATTGTAATGGTTAGTACACTGTTACGTAGTACGTAGTAGTAGTAACTTATATGCCAGGAGGTTTTTCAAACGACTACATGACGACTCGGAAACATTTAAATTATGGAACAAAATGGATCTCAATGTTAAATTTGTTGCCAAAAGCCGGTCTTATGCAAATTATACACGAAACATACTGTTGTGAATTTGGTTTGACTAAAATGATCAATTAAGAACACCCTTCGTCGTATCTTAAGATCAATCCCTTGATCTCAATCTCGAAAATCGTTAATCATTTCGATAATCGATTTGCACGCACGCGACCCCACAACATTAACTTGAACAGTTAATCAACAACTAATCATTCCAATTTGAACTTAATCTTAAGCCGATAAGGCGTAGGGTCATTTGCCGGGTGACTTTGTAAGACGCATGAGCGTTCGGACGCGACGACCACATCCTGTCCTTTGTTCGATTCGAATCGAGAATTCGATCGAATCGATACTTTTTGTGGGACGACGTGTCTTTCGATGCGTGTGTTTTTTTAAGGAGTTACTTAGCTATTTGTTCATAGTTTTTTAGAACTGAAATGAGCGAAAATCATGTTATAGGCGATGAGGCTAGCAACCTATCACTATTTTGATTCCATTTTCCACCTCTACGCCCACAGTCTTGCTAATTGTGGCCTGTAGGTACGTAATTTGTGTATGTGTGTATTTTTAGAACTGATTCTGATGATGGATTACCCTATTCTCCGCGGATTTGTTGGTTGGAAGGCTAAAAATTTCTTGGCAATGATGTATGCCGAAAGCATTGGTAGTTAAAAAAAACAAAAGTTCCTAAAGAAAAGACCCTTTGGCAGCCGACTTGCAAAGTAAACCAATCGATTTTTAGAAGAATTGTTTTGTAATATTTCGGCTTAGATGTTAGAGAATAGAATTATATATATTATGTTAAAACTATCTCTATAAAATAAATAAATAAATAAATATAAATCTTGGGACAAATTACACCAAACTAAGCAAAGCTTGTACTATGGGTACCAGGCAACGGATAAACATACTCATATTATAATGTAGATAAATACATACTTGAATACATACAACATCCATGACTCGGGCACAAACATTCGTATTCTTCATACAACGGTCTGTCCCTACCGGTTTTGTTTGTTTGTTTGTTTGCATTAAATAGGCCCCAAACTACTGAACCGATTTGGAAAATTCTTTAACCATTAGAATCCTACATTATCCCTGAAGAACCTAAACCGTAACTTAATTCTGCGCGGACGAAGTCGCGGGTTACAGCTAGCTTTAGATACTCGTAGCAATCACTACATAGTCACTACATAGTATAAAATAAAGTCGCTTTCTCTGTCCCTATGTCCCTATGTATGCTTATATCTTCAAAACTACACAACGAATTTTGATGCGGTTTTTTTTAATAGATAGAGTGATTCAAGAGGAAGATTTTTATGTATAATTCTACGCAGACGAAGTCGCGGGCAGAAGCTAAACAGAGCATCTTCGAGAAATTTCTTACAGCTAAAGCCAGCATCAAAGGCTGATTATCACAAAATCAGTAACAACCGTATTATAGAGCCGTCAACAAATCAAAATATCATTAACAAAGCATTGTTCTTCATCAAAACAAAATGTATCAACTATCCTAACACAAAAAAGGTATCTTTTGATTAAACGCCACTTCTTGTCGCGAACTGTACTCGATGAGAATAAAGGTGAGTTTTCTATAGATAGTTATTAGATTTCTTTTGTAGATATAATGATAATTGGGTAGGGGTTATGTTGTATCGATTAATTACAGACGGCTTAAGATGAGTAGAGATGTGATTGGATGATTTGACATGATCTTTTTGAACAGTTAGTATAGTATAACAATAGGCAGGTAGTATAGTAAATCTTTATGGCACCAAATAAAAAAAATTACAAACATCATAAACTATTAAATAAAATTGAATTAACTTTATTATATACTGGTCTGGGAGCAAAGGAAAAACATAGAATGTACCAGTTGCTTCTCTTCCCGCAAGGGATTGGGCGAAAATCTTAGGGATCATGTTATATAGGCGATGTGGCTAGCAACCCATCACTATTTTAGGATTTGTTATCATAGGCTCTGTCTATCCCGTAAGGGATAAAAACGAGATTTTCATATGTATGTATTTCTTGAAGATTTGCTTAGTTTGGAATTAGGTATTTTTATATGACAAAGAAGGTTAACGAGCAAGTGGGTTACTTAATGGTAAACCTAAGTTCAAGTCTCATGTCATCATGGCGAAACAAGCAGCTATTGTGATATGGGCAAAGGCCACATAAGAGAAATCTTTCTAAAACCAAAGAGCTAGGAATACCTCATTATGCCAGTAACTTCTCTGTAGTACAGAGTCTGTACACACCACGCCAAAACACAGCATCGCAGCCGCTGCTTGGCGGCAGGATTAACGATCAGGACGAACCTTGCTCGAGGTCCTAGCGCCCGCAAGGCTATATGAAATTGGAATAAAAATGTTAACCATCACACGCAACTCGTTCATTTTGTGTATGGTAGCGCCATCTCTGGTGGAGTAGCGGAACTTTTCATAACGAAGTGGTGCTTGTTCGTTGAAACCGCTTTTATTAACAACTAGCCTTCCGTCCGCAGCTTCGCCCGCGATAAATTAATTTTCCCGTAGGAAAAGGTATTTTCCCGCGGTAAAAAGTAGCCTATGTCACTCAGTGATCATGTAGCTTTCTAACGGCAAAAGAATTTTTAGAATCCGTCCAGTAGTTTCGGAGCCTATTCAATTCAAACAAACAATCAAATCTTTCCTCTTTACAATATTATTATATATGTATAGATACGGTAATTATATCCATGATTGTTCATTTTTAATGAAACTAGGTGAGCAATACTTCGTAAAAATATAATTATAATATAGCTGAAGAGGGTCGAAAGTCTGTACGTGATACTTAGAATCGGCAACCGTACACGTACCAACAGTTCTTAAAATTTTTGACTGTTTGTCTGACAGCCAGCGCATCTCATGAAAACGGCTGAATGGATTTTGTTGCAAGCGTTACTAATCTGTTGAGTAAATCACCGGCCAGGTTACAGGCCACTTTTTATCCCGGAAAATTGCATAGTTCCCGCGGAATAGCGACAAACATGTCAATTGCTAATTCTACGCGGATTATTAATTAAGTAATTTAATTTTCGCTAGTTAATAATAAAACCTGCGCCTGTTTAAGTTTCGAAGTTAAAATAAAGCAATAAGTTGATTAAAATCTATGGCCTAAGTTCCGAGTCAGAAAATTTTTGAGTAATTAAATGTAATTAATTTAATTTAAAACACAAAATACCATTCATCCATTGATTATTGTGTGCCTAATTATTCAATTTCTAAACGACACTGAAAATTAGAACATAGAAAAATCCGAAAAGTAATGCTATAGCCGGGAATCGAACCCGGATCCTCGTCATCCCGTACACCACCCATGGCAGGAAATAATGCCTAATTATTTACAATAATCTGTAACATTGTAGGTATTTATATCGGTCGGTACACGTAAAGAAAGCAGGTGACGGGCAAAGTCAGGCGTGCAACATTGTGTTAATTTGCTCTAAATATCTACCTACTTAATACGCCTGGTGTGAACGATACTACGTATAGGGTGATCTGAAACTGAGAGTAATCATTAAACAATTTAAATTCAACAATCAGCCCTTTCGTCAAAACAAACCAACGAAGAATGAAGCATTTTTTTTCAGTGTCTTAGATTAATCAAATATATCGTTAAACAATAAAGCCGTGGTAGCCTAGTGGTTTGACCTGTGGCCTGTGGCAGAGGGTCGCGGGTTCGAATCCTGGGTTCGCACCTCTGAGTTTTTCTGAATTTGTGTGCGAAATAACATTTGAAATTTGCCATGACATTTTCGGTGAAGGAAAACATCGTGAGGAAACCTGCACACATCTACGAAGCAATTCAATGGTGTGTGTGTGAAGTTCCCAATTCGTACTGGGCCCGCGTAGGAACATAGCCCAAACCCTCCAATAAATGGAGGAGGCCTATGCCACGAGGCACGCCGAATTACGGGATAATTTATTTAAAAAAAACTGCACAATGTACTGAAATTATAGCGAAACGGATTAAAAGGGGCTATATATACATATCGTTAACATGTTACCTAGACAGCAATCAAGAATACGACTCCTATTTTTAAATAAAATGCGAAACAATGCTTTAAATCTCTCATGAAATAACATAAGCAGAACGTATGAGCGAGATCGCGTATTTATTTGCGTTGCGGAATGAATTTAGAACACCCCGTAGATTCGGTGTTTTCTTAGCATTAACGTGAGGCAGCTATTCGAAATCTGGCGACGCGAGCTAGGGTTGCCACATTAAATGTTATTTAGAAATTTATTTTAAAACCTCAGCTGTTTTTTTTTTAGCACAAAGGAAAAGCATTGGCATACACGCGGTAATGCTGCCAGCCTTCTGGGCACAGCGATTTAGGGCAACTTTTTTATTTGTAGTTTTGTCACAATTTGCTGTATTTAGTTATAACGTAGACTTAAGGGACTATTTAACATACATATTAATAAAATTTACTTTTGTTCTTTACGTGGAAGATAGGTATGTAATGTTATGTAACTTTAAAGCGTTTTGCAGAAATAACCCTACAATAAATGGGGTAGGCAGAGACTACATTGTTCCACTTGCTACGATCCTGACACACTTCTTTCGCTTCATATTCATCAATCTCTGCATACATGTTCGTCGGTTTCGGGTACTCCTGACCTGACCTTTTTCTAAAACGTCTCCTATTTGGTCTCGGAACGTCCGTCTACGCCTTCCCTTCCCAACGTAACCATTCACACTCCCCAAATAGATCTATTTAGTTAGGCTACTTTAATCCATTCGCTCTACGGGACCAAACCAACTAAGCATACTTTTTTCTATCCTTGTCACTTCCTCTTGCACACCCGCACGTTCCCTTATCACACTATTCCTTATTCTATCCTTCAGTGATACACCTTTCATACTTCTTAAAACAAAGCTTGTAATCATCACTACATAGTGTAAAACAAAGTCGCTTTCTCTGTCCCTATGTCCCTATGTATGCTTATATCTTCAAAACTACACAACGGATTTTGATGCGGTTTTTTTTAATAGATAGAGTGATTCAAGAGGAAGGTTTTTATGTATAATTCTACGCAAACGAAGTCGCGGGCAGAAGCTAGTAAAAACAAGTACAAACAAATTTACACGAGCTAGGTGGCAGCCCTGTGGTAACGACGCGCTACACCGCCACAGTATGTCATAATTTTTGCTCCCCGAATGTTCCAGAACAAAAGGCCTCCTAATGAACGTATCGCGTCCTGAAAGCGTTATTAAGCATTGTTGGAGTTCGGAAGGGTTTTCCTTTATCCCACTTTAAAGATAAAATTTATTTTTGGTACGAGTTTCGGCAACTTATTATTCTACATGTTCATGGTTTTTGTGGCTGCGAATGTGGAGCGAAAAATTTAAATTCTATCACAATATTAATACCGTTGTGGTTAGTAAACTTATTATATTATACACTAGCTTCTGCCCGCGACTTCGTCTGCGTAGAATTATACATAAAAACCTTCCTCTTGAATCACTCTATCTATTTAAAAAAACCAAGATAACAAACCAAAAAGATATGAGCATACATAGGGATATAGGGACAAAGAATGCGACTTTGTTTTATACTATGTAGTGATGATAGTGATGAAGAAGCTAGAGCTCTGCAGTTTCAACCCTGATGGAGGCAGACATTCGTATGATAAGTACTAAGGTAAAGTCGAGGTTTTCTAGGCAATAGGCTTTCTGATTTTCCGTACATACATACATAAATCCCGTCTTTATCCCTTACGGGGTAGACAATGCCTAAGGTAACAAGACCTAAAGACCACGTTTAGCACGATCCTGGGCGTATAGATGGAAAGGGGTCAAAATAGTAATGGGTTGCTAGCCACATCGCCTATATATAACATGCTCCCTAAGATTTTCGCCAAATCCCTCGATGGGCTTTTACCATCTGCGCGGGAAGGGAAGCAACTGGTATATTCTATGTTTTTTCTTTACTCCCAGACCAGCATGGAAGAATGATGATTTTCAGTAATTATTTAATTTATTTTATTTCTCCAAATCCGATCACCATAAAACGCAATCTATTTAAACCAGTCTCACCAATCTCAAGTAGAATATTTAAGTACACAAGGCGAGTGCTATCTCCCTCCCTCCGTCTCTTTTCTTTTCGCGAATTCTATACAAAAGTTTGAGTAAGAGTAATACACGGCGTACGTTTTAAGATTAGGGTGGCCATGGAACTCAAGTCAACGTAGGATAAATCATGTTTAAGTCTCCTCACATGTTACGCTCACACCAATGAATTCCCTATGCAGTGGTGATTTCGAAAAATCGGTCATTATTTCTTGTTTACATTATGAAAGAGACGCTTTCTAGCTTCAGAAATCTAAACACATGAATTGAATGTTGATGCAGTCAGTCAGAATCTTCCTTTTTATTCCGGTAGGTACTAATGGTCCTAACTGGCGTATTTTTGTCTTGAGTTAGTATTTCTCATTCTTTTGAGAAATTCTTCTAATCATTCTTTAAAAAAATACAATAACTCTTTATTAAACACCACATATAACAACCAAAACAGAAAAAAGGTATATACAGAATATTAAAAATTATAAACCTCATAGATATTTACTGTTTTATTCCATCAGTTTTTGAGTTTTGTGTATTATTAAGACATATAGAGTTCATGGTGGCTTGCCGCAACATTATGCTGAGTGGGGTCCATTTCACACCTTATCGGTACTATTCCTTTGTATATTGTATTTCTCCTTGTTTTATATCTACATGGTATCGACTGTGTGTAAATAAATGTTTCTCTTTCTTTCTTTATTTCTTTTTTTCATTTTCAATTACTCAGATTAAGTTAGTCATTCAGTTAAAAGTGAGTAAAGTCTCAAAAAGTCTTCCTTATACCATGTATCATGGCCACCCTACTCGCATAAGAAGCCAATTGTTCCCGAGATTGGTTTAAGCCTCCGCATGTGATCTTAATTAATGAAACGAATGACTAAGCTTATTCCGTTAATTTATTCCGCGCGTTTCCATAATTTATTTACAGTCTGAATAAGAGCACCCTGTATACAATGTGTGAATAATTGTGTGGATTTTGTAATTAAGCGTTTATGTGGCGCGAATTGGATTCGGGATCGGTTTTAAATTATCGGCGATGTTGTTTTGTTTTGTTAGAATAAAATCGTGTGTTGAACTAATTAACACGAACCAAGCTCTAACGTACAGTTAAGCTTAAAATTAGCTAGCCTTGAATTAGTGCCTTGTCATTTTTGTTTTGTTTTGCCAAACTATGCTGGTATTTTTACTGTGACAAAATACAAAAGTGACCAGTTACTTTTGAACTTCACTGTAATAAACACGCGTATCAACGATCATTCTTGATCGGGAAAAGATTTGAACAGTGGCGTAACTATAACGTCTGGGGTCCGTGGCAAATTCGTCAGATGGGGCTCCTTCCTCAATATGAAGAAGTGCATCAGCGTCTCTTCTGTGCTCTAAACCAAGCCAGTTCGGGCATTTTGCCACCCAAGTCACCCTATAGTTACGCCACTGGTTTTGAATACATTTTTAAATAACATTATCAAGCATATGCTTCCATGCTGGCCTGGTAGCAAAGAAAAAACATAGAATGAACCAGTTGCTGCTCTTCCCGCGCAGATGGTAAAAGTCCATCGAGGGAGTGAGCGAAAATCATAGGAATCATGTTATAGGCGATGCGGCTAGCAACCCATCACTATTTTTTATTCCCCTTTCCACCTATACGCCCTTAACCATGCTAAACGTGGCCTTAAGGTCTTGTTACCTTGGGCTCTGTCTACCCCGTAAAGGATAAAGACGTGATTTATGTGTATGCGTGTGTATGTATGTGTATGTATGTGCGTACTAAGCACATAATTCAACTACAACAGTAAACTTTCCACCTATACGCCCACAATCATGCTGAACGAGGCTTTTAGGTATTGTTACCTTGGGCTCTGTCTACCCCGTAGGGGATATAGACGTGATTTATGCATGTGTGTATGTGTTACAGCAGTAACCGAATAAGAAACCGAATAATCCCGTAGCCAAATTGAATCAACCTGTAACCAAATATTCGTCCAATCCTCAACTATTTCACAATTTATGAAATAAAATTCCCGACTAAAGTTCCGTGACAGACGAACAGATAGACTCCATTGAACATTAATGTGCTATAGTTGCCGTATGAATATTTCAAATGCGCCCGATGTTCGATAATGTGGAGAAATATTTGCAACGTACCGACAGCATGCGAGGGTTTAATTTACACTAGCTGTTGCCCGCGACTCCGTCTGCGTAAAGTACGCTAATCGCTATCCCGCGGGAACATTATGATTTTCCGGGTTTTTTTTTTATATGAATAGGAAGGCAAACGAGCAAGTGGGTCACCTGATGGTAAGGGATCACCACTGCCCATAGACACCCGCAACCCCGGAGGAATTGCAGATGCGTTGCCAACCTAGAGGACTAAGATGAAATGCCTCTTGTGCCCGTAATTTCCCCGGCTGTCTTACTCTCCACACCGGAACACAGCGGTTAAAGACTATCCTATATCCTTCCTCGGGACTGAAATTCTGAATGATGTTGATGGAATGAACGCTTACAACGGGTGGATTTGTAATGTTGGAACCCCGCAGCTGGAATGAGGTCAAAGAGTTCCTCAGAGCATTCCCCGTTGTAGATCTTATAGAACACGCAAAGGGAGCCAACGTCTCTGCGGAGAGCAAGAGGATCGAGTTTATCGGAGAGTGAGGGCTTGCCGACGACTCGGGATGCCCTGCGCTGTATGCGATCAAGTGAAAGCAGCTGATTTTGAGCAACTAATTAAAATAATAAAATTAAATATTTTGTCCTTTTCTGCTGTCGGTACAATACCAAGCCCCGAAGGCAAGATAAGAAGCGCGCACATTACTTCAGACTGTAAGGTCAGCAAAGCAAGCGATCAGACGGCATTCATATATTCAGAGCATGTGATGAAGATTGGCTGAAATCAGACGGTAATGTTTTACTTGCAAATATTATTTAGACATACGTAGATACATATATATATATCACGTCTTTATCTCTTACTGGGTAGACAGAGCCTAAGGTAACAAAACCTTAAGGCCACGTTTAGCATGATTTAGGGCGTATAGGTGGAAAAGGAAATCAAAATAGTGATGGGTTGCTAGCCGCATTGCCTATAACATGATTCCTAAGACTTTTGCCCATTCTCTTTATGGGCTTTTACCATCTGCGCGGTAATGTTTAGACTTACGTAAGAATATCCCAAGGAGAGTTTAAAGGAAAGCTAAGATAGAAACAGTATGATTAAACCGAAAGAATCTCACTATACTATAGTTACTATACTATTATACTTATTTAACTATTTATTATTACTATACTATTCATACATACATACATACATAAATCACGTCTAATCTCTCTTACGGGGTAGACAGGGCCTGAGGTAACAAGACCTAAAGGCCACGTTTAGCATGATTGTAGGCGTATAGGTGGAAAAGGGGAGAGAAGCAACTGGTACATTCTGTTTTTCCTTTGCTCCCAGACCAGCATGGAAGTATGAGTACCTACAAGTTAAGAATAAATGTAATCAGGAGTAATTTAAGAGTTAGGCTTTTAAACCAAAACTTTTATTTGGTAAGCAGGCGGCATTGGCTCTCTTTTAAGTCACAAGTCAATGTTAGTCACAGTTCATTGAAGGGCAATCACCTTTACACGTCCACAAACTCGTCCCCCCTCCGAAGGAAACCCATCATTTGCTCGCATTATGTTTTATCCTCATACAAAATGTCTCGAGTTTATTGGATTCGCTCGGTCTGAGGATTCGTCTGCGGTTCTTTGTGGGGTTCCGTAAAACAAAAGAGAATCCCGTGTCTTAAAAACTCTTCATATACATCCATGGATATCATAACTTCTTTCTTTCTTCTATCACGCTGGTCTAGGAGTAAAGAAAAAACATTGCTTCTCTTCCCGCGCAGATGATAAAAGCTCATCAAGGGAATGGGTTAAAATCTTAGGAATCATGTTATAGGCGATGAGGCTTTCCCGTTTCCATCTATACGCCGACAATCATGCTAAACGTGGCCTTGAGGTCTTGTTACCTAAGGCTCTGTCTACCCCTTAAAGGATAAGACGTGATGTATGTATGTATATCATATATGTTCCATACAATATGTCCAGGATCGATGAGCAAATGGCCTATATTAAGAAACCTGTATCTGTGGTTGTATTATAATGTTTCCATTAGAGTATCAATATCGAATACTCTAATTACATTCAAACTTTGAACAGCTGAAAACAAAATAATCAAAACACAAAACAAAAGAATGAAATAACACATCGACACTCTTTTCCTTCACCGTAAAGCTCATGGCAAATTTCAAATGTGATATCGCATATTAATTCCGAAAAACTCAGAGGTTCTACTTAAGAGACCATACTAGGTCAAACCACCAGTCTACCCTACCTCGGCTTTTGTTCATTTCATTTCACATCAAGTCATTATCTTAACACACAGGTTGTCCCAGAAAGTGTCAAGCGAAAGTCTATGTAAGTTCTGCGATTTTTCGTACTTTAGGAGTTATGGCCTTTGAACATTTTTTTTACTGCGATCACAGAGCCAGTTTTGCTACATACTGACTGCAATAAGTGAGATAATTCGCTGTCAACTCAAAAATAGCTTAAAAATGTTTTGTTTTCAACAACTGACTGTCTAAGTAACGTATGCTTTGTACAGAACCCAGTATGCTAGATTAGATTTCGCACTTCACCAGTTTTATTGGAAGTCGTCGATATGAAGGAAATCAGTTAGAACACGGATTGAGTTTTTGAACCGTTAAGTACTGTCTCGTCTTATATTAAATTAGCATTCCATTACTTAAAGTTACTAAAAAGGACAGTAGTAGGCTAAAATTATAAAATACAATACAATACAATACACAAATCACGTCTTTATCCCTAATAGGCGGGTCCTACAGGGCTCATTTAGCAAGATTGTGGGGCTAGGTATAGATGGAAAATTTAATCAAAATAGTAATGTGTTGCTAGCCGCATCGCCTATAACATGATTCCAATGAATTTCGCCACTTTCTCGATGGGCTTTTACCGTCTGCCCGGGAAGAGAAGCAACTGGTACATTCTATGTTTTGTCTTTTCTCCGAGACCAGCGTGGAAGTACTAAAATTACAATAAAATAGGTACTAAATGTACCATCAGCCAAATATGTGGTCTACCACCCTAAGGTTAAAAATCCTTTACACGCCACAATATAATATAATAAGGTCGATAATACGTGGCTGTCAACTTGCAAGTTCGACTTTAGCGACATTTTCACTTGATAGGAAGTTGGTTGGAAAGTGGTAGACCACTTATTTGGCCGACCGTACATACACACAGTCACCAAATATTCTAAGAACTACAGCAAGTGGTTACATTGGCATGGGTTAGACCAGGGGTTTTATTTATTTGACAAATTTGGAAATTGGCGCATTTGGAAATACCATCATTTTGTCAAGAATGCGGCGCAAGAAAATTGACTGAAAGTCATTCATTATAATTGTGATTGACGAAATGCTTCCAAACATATAAATGCTCAAAATATACGGCGTCAAATTGGTGACTAACTTTGAGTCGGTTAATGCTTTGCTTTAAAAGAAAATTAAAAAACTCCCCACAAACATTTTAAGCTTTAATACATAAATAAAATAATAGAATTTTATGCCGAAAATGCCTTGAGTTCCTTGAGCTGATACTCTTTAAACTGCTGGACCAATTGTTATCAAATAGCTAAGAATCTCCGCAAGGAAACTGGCATTCGAATGAATCGGTCCATTCGTGTGAGAGCTAAGCACGATCCCACAGACAGTGTTGTTACGTCAAACTAATAACACTCCCCTTTTTGCTTCGGAGGTTAAAAAAAGTACTCTGATTCATTGTTAGCTTGCTCCCTTCAAAACAAAACACTGTTGAAACATGTCAACACCACTCAAACTTTCAAAATCCTCGAAACACATCAAGAAGCTACATGTCGTCCTCACGTTTTCTATTACACACAAACAACTTTAGCTCCCAGAATACCGTGACTTGTATTGCGGTGGAGCAAGGTGTAAAATGTAATGACAGAGGTGCAATTAAATTATTAAGACGTGTAGGCTAACCTCATTCGTACAAAATTACAGTCGACATCTGCGGTTGGAGACGTATTCTGACAGTTTTTGTGAAGGTAAAGGGGATTTTAATACTTGTTTCAAGGCTTTAGATAAGACATACTTTCTAAGGGATTAAATACTACTATTACCTTTACAAGAACTCCAATATTCCGACTGGTTTTGATCCCAGTGCATACAGTTGTGTCGTCTACGTATACGTGCATACATAGGCAGTGACTACTTTGTTCTACTTGATACGATCCGGACTAACCTTTTCGCTTCATCCACATGAATCAATATCTTTATACATGCTAGTCGGTTCAGCTTACTCTTGACGTAACCTTTTGTCAAAATGTTGCCAAGTTTTAATGAATGTTTTAGTCGAGTCCTGTCGATAGCCAAGATAACAAACTTCAAGTGTTCTTGTTCTCTTAGATCCTAGAACCCCTCCAGCAGCAGGTAGCCTCGTTAACAGCATTCCGCTGCTTCCAAACTGCAGAGAAGACGACCACCTCCAGCCAGTTCTCTAGTTCCACATCCCTCCGTCAAGTTCTAGTAGACCTTTGATCTTTTTTCCGATGGGAGTGTAGAACCTATTTGGTGAGATGAGAAATTTTATCTACAGCGTGGTGCCAATGTCAACTTAATATCATTTTCGATTGAGGATTTCTATTGGCACATTGGTGCGTTGGTTTCCAAAGGTCGTCCTTGGAGATGGCATCGAGCCAGAACATTATCCAATAGTTATCAAAGTATCTTTCAAAATAATGAATGTGCCCGTTTCTTAATCAGTTATCTGACAAAATCCGTCATCTTTCTCAGACAGACTGCTGCTTACATAACTCATAGTCTGTTTCTGTTAGCTGATTTTTTGGAATCATAATTACCTATGAGTAAAGCTGCTACCAACCCATAGCCACCCAGCGTCATAACGCGCGGCAAGTGTGATGGGTTGATGGGCACTTTGGCACCCAGAACGTCTCGGAGAGGGGGGGGGTTTGGTTTGACACTTTACTTTAAAAGTTTTTTATACCTACAATGTGAACTGTTTGATCATTATTGCTGCTTAATGGTCTATGGTCAAAACAGCTCTGTACAACACTGTGTTAAAAATTGTGTTGTCTACTATCGTAATTATTATGCTCAATGTTATGATAATGAATGTTACTGGCGATGCGGCTAGCAACCCGTCACTATTTTGATTCCCCTTTCCATCCATACGCCCACAATCAAGCGTGGCCTTTAGGTCTTGTTACCATAAGCTCTGTCCACCCCGTAAGGGATAAAGACGAGAGTTATGTACCTATGTATGTATTTTATTGTAGTTGGTTAAGATAACTTACCTTACAAGAACGCGATCAGAATAAGCCGGTCGCATCTTTCAGCTCAACACAGGGAAAAAATTAATAAGCACACAGAATATTAACACCGTTGAACAAATGAGACGGCGGTCGTGTGAGATTGCACGTCTGTCTGTCTGTCGCAAATTACCTCCGCAACCTGCCGGAGCTGAGAACTGATGGAGCGTAAACATTGGCTTTTTTCGCCATTATTACTGCAATCGAAACCACTTGAAGTTCCAACCGGTTCTCTTGTTGCTCTCTCTCTCTTAGAGTCTAACCCCCTTATTCACAAACGCTCTATAGGCTTCTGCTAACTTAGCAATCCTTTGTCCTTATCTGTGAAAGGTAAATGCCAAAGTGACAGATAAGGACAAACGATTGCTAAGTTAGCAGAAGCCTACAGAGCGTTTATGAACAAGGGGGTAAGACAATGTATTTCGGAAACAAGGAAACCGAGCAAGTGGGTCATCCGATGGTAAGTCAGCACAACCACCCATGCAACATAGAGCGATGCAGATGTGTTACAACCCTAGGGCGGTGAGAAATAACCTCATGTGCTAGTAATTTTACCGGTTGCTTTATCTCCACGCGAAAACAGCGCAAACACTCTTGTTTGGTGGCAGGATTAGAGCGAGTAGGATAATGGTAGGAACCCTTGGTTCTCAATGGAAGACTTGTTGTTGGACGTACGCTGCGCTTGCCGATCCACGGTCTCCGCTCGAGAGCCTTTCGGCCCCAACGACCATCTGTTCTGATTCTATTTTATTTTATATTAACGTCTCCATAACTTCCAACGTCTGTGGCAGACATCAGTAATTGCGAACACGGTTGACGTTTGCTTATTCTTTCCTCACATTTCCTTCAATTTGCCGGGGGTGAAATAGTTGAACAATTATGGTCACATTAATGCCAGTTTTGTAATGAATTTCATACAATACCTTGTAGCTTGTTTAAGGAGCTGTGTGGTCCTTGTTTGGATTAAGACATTATTAATGACGGCGAATTATAGTTTCATATTGCGACCAAATGAAAAGTCAGGCGTAGTTTAAGGCGACCTCTCTGTGAGAAAAGTATGAATACATCAAAATGTTAAGAGTCATCGAAAGAGGCATGATAAGGTTGGCAATATTGTTCTACAAAGTTCTAGAAATACTAACATCTAATTATTGAAAATTAGATAAAAATAGCGACCTTATGTGATACAAGTTTAGACAAGACCAAATATAATATTGGCTTTATTCAACAATAAAATAGGACATTGTAAAGAAACGTAGGTAGTTGTTGATAGAAATAGCAACAGACAATGTCAAACACCATAGACAATGATATTTACAAGTATCTTCTTATATAGAAGCAAGGAGGCTATTATCACATCATGTTATTTCTGTTCCTAGTTCTCTCTATATATTATCTGTGGATTAAAATGGATTATGTTTGGCCATTTTGACATCGATAGGTCGATGTACGGCGTTAAAGAGGTGCCGAGTGATTTAACTTTGCACCCCAAATTACGTTAAATCATTTGCAAGAGTGCTTAATTAAAATAACCCTACTAGCCAAAATACTTCGTACTTTTTAAAAGATATCGTGTGTAATTATTCAGCAGATAAAATACACGAAGATGTCTGAGAACAAAATAGAATAGACATGCATAGTTTGCGTAGTTTTATGATTATACAAAATTACAATATGTCTCCAAATTGACCAAACAAGTAACCTACACGCCATTCCTTCAATTTCATCGCATTTACCCAAAGTAATGCATCCATAAGTATATTTTAATGAAGTTTTATATCGTATTGTCTTGTATTTCACATGGACCATCCAAATGGTGTTTTGATGTGTGACATTGAGATCATTCAGATAAAATTTACTTGAACAATTGTATTCTAAATTACGATGGAGGAACACTTTAGCTTTAGTGCATTATAATGTTATTTAAAACATTAAAACAGACGTCTTTTTAAAGTAACAATGTGTAATGTTGCGTATTATTAGATGACGTATACATTCACAGCAAATGAGGGATTAATGAACTTGCAATGATGTTTTTCAATCGTTTTTGAGCATACTTAAGAAAACCTCGGAAGGAATTTTATTGACGAGCAGCATTTAATAAGTAGCAACTAAATAAGTTCAATTCTGCGAGCAGACCTCTGTAAGACGTATCTAACGTAACTGAATTACCGGAGATATCTGTTACAAGTCCATACAAAAATCTGCGATACGTTAGTTTGGCTACTGGTGTTTCTATTAAATTACGGCTTAAAATGAAAATCTCCGACATGTATCAGATACACCACTGTAAATGACGATTTAGCACTGTTAAGCGTATTTAACGTATCTCAATTTACGTTACTTAGGCGTGACACGGCAGATTAGCACTCGATCGTTCAGGCGCACTTGCCCGCGCCTCTCTCGGTTCCCTTTGTCCCACCCCGCGCCCCGGCACCGCGCGGGCGAGGACTCGCTTAAGCAGTCGGTCTATAAATTCACACACAATCACTCATTGTATGCAACTAGCATCACATCCACCGGAATGTTGAAGGATCATACTTGATACATGTACATACCTTCACGCCTCTTTCCCACAGGGGTAGGCAGATACTACTTTGTTCCACTTGCTACGATCCTGACATACTTGTTTCGCTTCATCCACCCTCATCAATCTCTTCATTGGTTTTCCAAAACGTCTCCTATTTGGTCTCGGAACGTCCGTCTAGGCCTTCCCCTCCCAACGTAACCATTCACACTCGCCCTATAGATCTGTTTAGTTAGTCTACTTTCATCCATCCGCTCTACGTGACCAAACCAATTAAGCATACTTTTTACGCATACTTGATACCTCACGATTTTTTATAACAATTATACTATGATTATTATGTTTAAATTTTATATGAACTTCGGGGATTTCTTTGTTTATACAAGCGTTAAAATGGACTGGAGTGGACTATAGCAGACCTCTATTTCACCAATACGACAATTTGCCGGTGACAAGTTTAGTGACAATTCCCTTCACATTACAAACTCGACGAGAATCTATGCCGGTCGGCTTCATATAAGGCTGTTTGTCCACCGCCGCCGTCACCGGGCCGTCGCCGAGAACGAGATTATTTCGGGCCGAGTTTAATATGACTTGACGGCGATCGTTTGTCCACCGCGACCGATGGTTTAGTTAGTTCGGCTCTAAAAAGGCACAAACATCGCGCCATGCATTTCTACGCAAAATTTTATCTTTGGACACTTCCTTGGTTTTATCCCACAAACATTCTTTACTTTCTATAACTTCTATTAATGAATAAATATCGTATTTAAATTTTTTGGCCATTTTATTACAATGATATTATTATGATAATTGATGACAGACAACTGAACTGAGTTCGTGTACGGTGCGACGGCGACGGCAGTGTGTGGACAAGTTCATACGTGTTTTGTATTGCCGGCACATCGGCCCGTCAAAATCTCGGGCCACGTTCTAGCGGTCACGCCGATCTACTCGCAATTTCGGCGGCCGGGATGACGGCGCTCGGGTGACGGATGTGCGGTGGACACGCGGCTTAAGTAAATGTATGTACCGCTACTTCGGCGCCGTCATCTCGTTCTCGGTGACGTGACGGTGACGGCGGCGGTGGACAAACAGCACGCATTGCATTTATAATTGTCAATGGTCACTGACAATGTCGAGTTGATGAATAGGAGCCGGTATCTCTAAGAAAAAATCGTTTCGTAGCACTCCTTAAAACAGATACATCTAGCGGCAGCAAGCAAAACTACTCCGCCATCTTAGTTACGCCAGTATCGGACGTGCAAAGTGTTTCACTCAGTCTCATGAATTCTTCTTAGTTACTGTCTTTTTTACTAGATGTCGCTGTCACGAGATAAAGCTGAACAAGTTTACACTGTTTCGGATCAAAAAGCTCTTGGGGAGTTAAATATTTCATGAGAGAGTACTGTGTATGAAGATTATGATCCTCAATGGACCCCAAAATTGCGCTAGCCAGGTCTATTTTGATTCAGTCTATCATCTAACCTTCACATCTCCGACCTTGGGGTTTTCACGTATTCTGTCAATTTCGACATTATCAATAAATGGTATCCCTGATTCACTGATAGCAGATAACAAAAGCTTTCATCATAATGGAGCAGCTACTGCATACGTGATATCTCAAGTACTTCACAAAAATAATATTTCTCGTTAGTCAGTGTCATAAAAAGCTTTGCGACAGTGCTTTTTTGTTTCAGCTAAGCTTTGCCAATTCTGATTCTAGTGGTACAATTGAAAACGGTACCTTTTTGTGAACTTAAATTGAAATTGTTGGCGTTTAATATGTTTTGGTTCCTTGGTTCCTGATAATGTTCTGCAGTAACAGCGCACATGGAAGGATGTCGGATTATGACGAGTTATCCGCTAAAACTAATTGGAGCTATGATTATCTCTTTGACGTAAGTAGAAAGGTTTTTTAATGTTATGTCATTATTGCTTCCATCACAACGATTTTAGAAGTATGCTTCGCGTTTAATGAGCTATCTGGTACGATCACCCTCTTAAAGCTCATATACATTTTGCAATTGAGACGCCAGCGTCTACGGTGTAAGTTTTTAGCCCAACAAACCCTATTGAACGCGTTCTCACTATTTTCTTCATTACTAGAGTACATTAGGGCCAATTTAGACTTAGGACGCTTTTGAGACTTCTGTCGCGAAAAAATAACTAACAGGTATTCTTTTGAGTGATTGGCAATTTGCGTTCCACTCAGGAAACTTCTTTCACTACAATAGCTTTCATTGAATACATTCAGGATCCTTGGTTCGCTCAGTACCTAAAACGCAGTCTGACTAAATCGCGTTATGCCTAGAGCTAATAAGAGATCGGCATATTGATATTTAGACCCATTGCGAATTAGTTCATGAGCGAAGTAGGCGAATTGAGATTTAGGTTCACTGCGTATGAGTTCTATAGGGAGAGGTAGGTTGATTAAGCTTTAGTCCATGAGCGAAGTGAGCGAATTGCGAGCCTATTTGGAGTATTCCATTCCATAGATGCATTTTATTTATGTGTACCAAGAAAAATTGGTAGGTTTCGATTATGTTAAGTTTTCATCGGCTCGAAGGACCAAAAGCAAGCAGAAATAAACTGGGAGTAGAGTATTTTTCGTGTTTCTGCTTTCTGAGTGGTTTTCTCTCAGTTGCTCTTGGCACATTGGATATAAATATGGGGCGCGCCACTAGTTGCTCTGTTTTATCCTACAATTATGCCCGTATGCTATTTAATTTACGAAATAGACCCAACGGAAGACCGTTTCTTATTAGGGCCATTTCATGGCAATCTATAGGTACGGTCAAGTGCGAAAATAAGTATCTATCGATACTTCTTAACGAACTTCTTAAAAATATGTCCCACGACCTTATTACGCCGGAGTAAGGGCGTCTTTTTGAAACGTTTCCTTGATACATTATTACACTTGACTGTACACATAATAAATCAGTAGAAAGTTTGTGTCTGTACATTAAATAAATTCACTAAAAATAAAGTGCTCTAACGATTAGGGGAAGAGTAATAAAAGACAAAAAATAGTTTTTATAATTTTTGTCTGTCTGTCTGTAATGTATGTATGTATGTATGGATGTGTTAATTTACCTATGTCTGTGTTCGCTAATCTCCAAAACCGTTGGACCGATTTAAATGAAATTTTGCGAGGTGGTACCTTAAATCCCTGGTCAATATTTTAGATACTTTTAATCCCGGAAAATTAAAGAGTTCCTGTGGAACAGTTAAAAAACTGCCAACTTATCCAGCTTAGTACCTAACAACGTAAGCATCGAATTAAGTAAAATTGGCGTGCTGACACCTTATATGCCGCGGTTACATTAAACATTACGTAATTAGTTGAAATTTGGTATACAGTTAGTTTCAGTCCGAGGGGCGGACATGGGATAGATTTTATCCCAGAAAAAAACATAGTTCCCGCGGGATAGCGATAAGCGAATTCTGCGCGGACAGAGTCCCAATAAGTAGGTAATTCAATTTCTAGACGACACAGTTCCAGTGTATGCACATTTTTACAGCTAGACACATCCAAATACCCATTCCCGAATACACTATGGCACGTCAAACCTGCTCGCGAAGTTGCCTTGAAAACGACAGCAATGATCGTCGTTGGAGTCACCGGGATATTCTTGAACTACGCGATCCTGCTGACCCTGGCTAAGAACAAGTGGCTGTGGACAGCCAGCAACTACCTGATCGGCAACTTGGCCATGACTGACTTGCTGACGCTACTCTTCTGCCCGTGGTTCATGCTCGTCAGGGATTTCCATCAGAACTTCGTGCTGAAGAATTTCGGGTGCCGATTTGAGGGGTTTCTGCAAGGTTTGTAAAAGCTTTTGAATTTACAAGAGAAATATTTTCGGTTTATTATGATTAGTACAGTCAATGAGCTCTTAGAATGCCATTCGAGTTTGCCGTCTCATTCACTCTTATGGGTTTGATCCTTGAATCGGCCGAGAGCGAGACAGCAAGACAAATTAATAATTTTACTTTGCTATCTCCGCGATATAGTGAAGTTGTCATGTTAAGAGCGAACTGATAGTTGTATAAAAAAACTTGCAAGCAAAAGTTTGTGTCATTTAATTTAGAAAAGTTAAACAAAAGCAATTGACCTCTTGTTTCTTCAAATCCATAAATTTTGTACCTATCGTAAAACGGGGTGAGGATTCCAGAGCACTTTGAATTCCATATTTTTGATACGTCTTTAACAACTGAAAAAACAGAACTACCCCATATGACCATTTTTTTAAAGCAACAATGCTCCTCGCGGCCGTCGGTGCTGTTATGCTGGTATCCTACGACAGACTAGCAGCAGCAGCCCTTCCTTCTGATGCGAGGGTTACGAAGTATGCAGCCCCGAAACTGATCTTTGCTTGCTGGGTCGTGGCCATCGGTCTGTCGTTACCTTGGATTATCAAAAGAGAATACATGGTAAGTTCCTGCTGCATTTTTTGTCATGGGCTTGGATATTAACAAACGCAGTTCCTACAGTACTAACTTCTGTGATTTACATATAATATAAGACACAATATCGTCTTCTATTGTCAGTATTGGGACATCCTTACTGCACAGAAAAATAGCTCTTAAAATTATGATAGAAGTCTGGTCCTGAGACAGTCTAAGTTTTAAAAGGTTATAAGTTCTTGGATAAGCACCAAAAAATAGACGTGGAATGGTTTTTACGCCACACAATGAGATTCCCGATTCACAAAATGTAACCTTTTCCTAGTGTTTTTGATGTCTCTCGATTAGTAGTTTTATTGTGTCACGTGATGGTCTTGTTTATTTACCTAAAGGTAACAGCATCAGCAGGGTCATTGTGAGTTCAAGTGTTGTGATTCTTTCCACTTTTGTTTCACTACATTGCGGAAAGTACAAATGCGTTATCTGCTGATAAATGCGCCAGATAAAATGAAATGCCACAGCATTTATTACGTTCGCCATGAGCGTGCATGAATTTTCGTTTTATATTTTAATGAGTAATGTGACGAAATATATTTTATCCTTAATTTTACTTGTCATCCAAAGATCGCAAAGTTTTACATACAGTTCGTCTGCTCTTAGATTTATTATTAGATTAATTTGATCTTTACTATAATTATCACTAGATACTTTGAACACACAAATTTCAATTAATACATTAAAAATTACTGAACTCTGTAGCACAACTAGAGTT
This sequence comes from Pandemis cinnamomeana, assembly GCA_932294345.1. NCBI lineage: Eukaryota > Metazoa > Arthropoda > Insecta > Lepidoptera > Tortricidae > Pandemis > Pandemis cinnamomeana. The sequence continues at coordinate 3,982,069 of OW028715.1, read as the reverse complement.
TCCCTAGTAAGATTACCGATTTTGAGAAACAAGCTTTCTGAAAAGTAGTAGCGCCTACAACTTCTGCGTTTGTTTGAAAAATGTGATATTGTCCACAAAGTTCTTCTACAAAACTTTAACAGTGGGAACATTTATTGGCTTTCCTCGTCGATGCAGATTCAGAAGCTAAGACATCAAAATTGCCGTAACTTTTTTCTATTTCTTTATCTCAAGGAGCGTCAATGGTTGGACCACGTTGAGATGTTTTGCGTGGAAGACGTCAACGTGCTAGGCATCTACTGGCACTTTACCATCACTATGCTGGTCTGGATCCCACTTAGTGTCATGGTTCTGACGGTAAGCTTATTAGCAAAACTTTTTCGCTAAGTAATGATTACAAATCGTACCTACTCGCGAGAGGTAAATACGGGCGCCTCTGATACTATGACCATAATACGCACATGACATGGTTTTAGTGCTGTGATTAGGATAAATGAATATGGCTTGTTGTCGATGGTAATAGGATGATGGATATGAATGATATACCATGATGATGACTGTATTGTTGTGAAATTACATTAGCAATACGGAAATCTATTAAAAAGGCATCCCAGTGTATGTTGGGTGTATACTAGGTGTGATTTCAAAATTAACACCCTGTTTTTCTATTTTACCACACGCAAGTAGCATAAAGCTATTAAGAATCAACAAAAAGTTACATATAGTTCAACGTGTGTTATGTCCATTTTCATAATGCGTCTTAAAGCAACAATTACAATGTAGATTACCACGATTTCTACATTGCCATTCTAATGTGAACGTTATTTCAAGATCTATTTGCTCAGATTTTGCACTTGCCTTTTGCATGTTACTAAACTTATCAATTTTGTCATCAAGTAGCCAGTGCTTGCGCTGCTTTATTCCAGCGTAGAAAGTTAGATAGCTGGTAAAATTATTGCCATACGAGGAATTCTATCTTATCCCTATAGGCTGGCAAAGCATTTGCAATCCTCTGGCATCTATGGAAGTTGTGCTTACCATCAAGAAACCCGGTTCATCTGACTTCCTTTGTTCTCAGTACGGCACAATCATGTGGAAATTGGAGTGGAGTGCCAGGGAACTGTCTTCGCGCGGTCATGGTCAGACAGTCGCTAAAGCCAGGCGACGGGCTTTGAGGATCACGTCTTGCGTGCTACTGGCCTCTGTGCTCTGCAGGGTACCCTATACGGTTATGGTCTATTGGAGGAATAATAATAGCATGGCAATCAATTCGGTGAGTATTAAAACAAGGCAAGAATTAAGATTTTTCTTTCGAAGAAACTATTTTACCTCGCTGTAAAGTTTATTATAACACTTTTATTTAAGGTGTATTGGGGGAATTTCGAGAATCGTGGACATCCATTAAACGGGGTACAATTCCTTAATATGGCAACACTTATCTAGAAGCCAAAGACATTGGAGCTTCTAATAAGCGTTGCTAGATTATGTAATTGTTCTCCGTTTAGTGGATATCCATGAGTTTCGAAATTCCCGAAAACATGTCTATAATATTTTTTAATTTTAAACACTGTTCTATTGAGTTAATAGGTGAGTTGTAAGCAGATATTAGATGGGTCCCGATAGTCTGCTATGAAGGTCCTCCTAAAAAGCTCTAAGTTGAGTCTGAGACATAGAAACTCTTTTTCAGTTAAGTCATGGAGCATTGAGACTCGCTGATATACAAGTCTAATTTGATTTCACAGGGTTATCTGTATTTATTACTTATGAGCAAATCATGGAGATCTGTCATTTAACCATAACCAGTTAATCCTCCCTAGAAATAGGTTCTTCTTTGTCTTACGCTCATAAATTATTTACTTTCAGGTTGACGGCGCCTTTGAAGTCATTTGGTTCGTGGCCAACTTCCTCATGTACTTCAACAGTGCTATCAACCCTCTTATATACGGGTTCACAAACCTTAGGTTCCGTAGGGCCATGGACAGGACCCCTGGTATAGCCTGCTGCCGGTTTGGAACTTGGTGCTGTGTGTGTAGTGTGGTAAGTAACTGTTCAGTCGTTAGAATGCCGTACCAAGTGATGATCAAAAAAGAATTCGTTGTGACTTGTGACAACAAAGGTTTAGTACCTACTTAAGAATACAGAACACCGAATATAACTTTGTCCCTTTCAGTGTTGAGACCCTTGGTCCGTGGAGTCCTAGCGCTATTAGCCTCTTCAAAGATATTTCGAAGAGGCTAATAGACGCTACGGGTGACCGCAGAGCTGGCAGCTTCCTTGGACAGCGTATTAGTATCGCTGTCCAAAGGGGGAATGCTGTCAGCGTATGTGGAACTATGCCTCGGGGGCCCTTCCTTTTTTAATTATTTTATTTTAAGATTAGTTGTAGATTAGTTTTTAATTCGCTTTTAATTTAACAGTTTAATTTGTTTTAATTCCATTTTGTATCCTTAATAAATTCTTACAATAACATTTGAAAATATAGAAGAAATTTAAATTTAAATTACCTAATAACACCACAACGAATGCTCTCACTTTTTTTAACTTCTTTTTTTCTTGAAGCGTGCTTTTTGAATTTGATCACAAGTCATAAAGTTAAATAGATAAAAAAAAAAAAATAGATAAAATAACAAAAAAGCTAGAGAGCAAGCATTCTCGACGTGAACAACTATATGCCATGCTCTAAAGTTTCTAATAATGTGTGTTATTTTTTATAACAGTTCAAAAAGAAACCAGCGCCGGCAGAAGACAAAAATTCAGAAAAGATCTTCGTAATAGAGAGCTCTCCGAAACCGAACAAAAAATTGGCAAAGGCTATAAAGTATGCTCTTCGTATCAACAAAGATACTCTGGAGCTAAGCATACCCAAGGTTGATGAAGCTACGACGAAACCGACTAAAGTAACGCCGCTAAGAACAGAACAAGTTTGATATGTACACACGGCAATATCAGGTAAGCACCTACGCACGCTCGCGCTGTATCTATCCTGCTTACCGAATAGCTTTGCTGCGTGTACTTAGAACTTTTGGAGAATGACGAATAAATGTTAAAGCAGGTTGAAATGGTTAGTGGTAGATCAATGTGGTGCAATTCGTACGTACATACACATAATTATCAAGTCTTTATCCCTTACGGAGTAGACATAGCCTAAGGTAACAAAACTTTAAGACCACATTTTGCATGATTGGGGCCGTATAGGTGGAAAGGTGAATCAAAATAGTGATGGGTTGCTAACCGCATCACCCATAACATGATTCCTAAGATTGTCGCCCATTCCCTCGATGGGCTTTTACCATATGCACAGGTAGTGAAGCAACTGGTTTATTTCCAGGGCAGCATGGAAGAAATTCGTAATTGTAGAATAGTACAACTAGATGTAACAATTTGTAAGTGTAAAAAGAGAGAGAGGTATGTATACTAAACGAGATTATTTACAATAATTAGTGTTAGTTTCTACTAATCACATAATTTTAGGAATATAATATGAAAATGCAAGCGTCTATTATTATAAGTATGTAAAGTATAATTGTAAATGTTTAGGTAAGGCTTTTAAAAATTAAACTCACAACAAATATAAAAGTATAATTATATTGTCAGTACATAACACTTTAAACTAAGTACATGATAAACTATTAACTGTAACTGAATTATTAATACATTTATTACAGAATGTCTTTTAAATAAATCAAATGTGCATTTTTGCTGCTGTTTCAATTCTAATCCTGCTTATGAAGAGCCTCACCAATTGAATCATGATCCATCATTTCACAGCATCCTACTAATATTATAAATGTGAAAGTTTGTGAGTATGTTTGGATGTTTGTTACTCTTTCACGCCAGAACGGCTGTACAGATCTGGATGAAATTTGGAACATAGATAGATTATAGTCTAAAATAACACATAGGCTACTTTTTATCCCGGAAAATTGTTTATTCCTGCGGGATAGCGATAAACGAATTCTATGCAGACGAAGTTGCCGGCAACAGCTAGTATATCATACATTCTTTATCAGGCATTGCGATGCCTGTATGAGGTTTACCACAAGCAAGCATTACAGATCATGATTCAACTCGTTCTACAGCTTATGCTTAATCAATTGATATGCATTCTGATTCACTCTCTCCAATCTCTAGCTGAGAGGCCAGTTCTTCAATCTTGGCTTCCAAAGCAGCCTTCATGTGAGGTTCCACTCGCAGAATGTTGGCTGCTTCCTGAAGAAGTACCATGCTCTCCATAAGGTGGTCCTGAGGATCAGATGTAAAAATAGTTTATTATAAATGATTTAGATTTAGATTTATTTATTTATCAACAAAAACATTACATTGCCCATATATGGATACATGTCACACATATAAGTGTTTCTGTTGAGATCGTCAAAATTAATAATAACGAGAACATAATAAATCTTAAACAATTAAATAAAAATACAACGTCAAAATTAATTATGTTTAGAAAAATATGTCAATTTTACAATTCTAAAAACATTATGAATAAAATGTATCTCCAATAGGGATCGTCATAGCATATTAAATTACAATAAATAAATCATATCTAGCCAAATATTAAAAAACAATGTCAAAAAATTCTGTAACCGAATAAAAAGGGTTTTCCAACAAAAGGTTCTTCACCCGGCGACCAAATGTCTCTTCTCCTAGGTCTCTAAGTTCGGCAGGCAGCCGCTCGTAATATGTCGGCCCAACGATACGCGGGTTTTTTCCTGATGTATATGATATGAATGTATATGAATAAATAAATAAACAAATATTTTGTTGGTAAGGAAACAAACGATGAACAAAAAAATTTTACCTTGCTACTCCGCTACTCACGTGCAAAATAACCAAGCCTGTGTGAAATATATATGTTTTTCATGCAATCCCTCCCTCCACTGCTGCCAATAAAACACATATAAATCCCACAAACTTAATTATCCCTTACACCACACAAACACTGACGCGTTTCAATCCCTCTACGGGATCATTATCAAAGTTTACACACAACCGTTACACATGCAAACCAACGTCGTACTGAATCTAAACTGTATATATAAGCATAATGTACCTACGTTCATACGTTTTCCCAAAGTACCCTATTATTTATGATTTTTATTATCCATTAACAACTACCTTCAAAAAATTTTTCGACTACCGTAAAAATAAATAGGGTTATGTATTTTACAACAACATTTTTTATTCACCAAAATGAACACGCAATAACGGCGATGAAAGCAAGTTCACTTGTTCATTAATTATGGAACCACTATTGCTGTACCGAATTATCTCCAACTGCTCTAAAATATCCAACTGTAAACCCTTCTCACAAAAGTGTAAGATGTCGTATGACGCTGAATCCGGCAACGAATGATTTTCCTCTATTAAATGTTTTGCAAAATTTGATTTCTCCGGGTGATTGAGCCTATACGAGGCAGTATGTTCCTTATATCTGGTAACGAAACTGCGACCCGTTTGCCCCACATACACACTATTGCATTCACTACAAGTTAACTTATACACCCCCGATCTACTTCCTTTTTCCACCCTTTCCTTGTTATTACACAGTTTCGCACGCACAGAATTATTTGTCTTAAAAGCGACATTAATATTTTTTGATTTTAACAATTTATGAATTTTATCAGACAAATGACCTACATAAGTAATACTAGACCTATATTTGTCAGCAATCTGAGTGGGTACTGCGGCGTAAAGCATGCTATTCACTATCCGCCTCTGCTTCTTTCTAACTAGACCGTTAACCATTGCTACAGTATAACCATTTGAAACCGCAATTTGATAAATAGTACTTAACTCAGAATCATAATGTTCTACAGAAAGAGGAACGGTTAATAATCTATGTATATAGCAATGGAAAGCAGCCAGTTTATGCTGCCAAGGGTGAGTGGACGCAGCCGGGATAACAGCATCGGGCATTGAAATGGACCTCCGCAAAGTAACGCCTGATTCAATAAAATAAGGAAACAAACGATCACGTTATACAAATAAAAGCCAAAAAGCATAATGTACTTTTAATAAACGAGAAAAATCTTTCAACATTCATAGTTAAAGTTTTATTGTAATTGGCTTTACTCCAATTTTAAAATCCACGCAGCTGGAAGATTAACGCTTTAGGATCAACTTTCAATAATCGGCATAGTCGCACATGTTATATTTTTAGCTATATTTGTTATATTGTTCATACCTATTATTAAAATTTAAACCCTTTTCTTCACAGCTTTGATTATAATCATTAATCAACATACTTTAAGATGGTCTGTTCGATTTTATTAATTGTTTTCGTTAGACAATATTATTATACAAGAACTTAATGAGACTTGAATTGAGTACACTGGTTCCAATTTGTGAACAAAAGGGCTGAAAAAAAAAACTATACAACGTAAAGGAACATGGAGAACCTATTTATTTTCATACAGTCATCATCATCATTTCCAACCTATACGTCCCACTGCTGGACACAGGATTCAAACAATGCTTTCATACTGTTACGATGACAGTTGACTATCAAAACTTAAACATTTTTGTTTCACCGTAATGTTAAATACGTTACCTGCGCACCGGCTTTTGTTAACTTCTCAGCTTCGAATTCTCTCTTGGTCTGTATCGTCATTGCTGCCTGAAGATCCAGAAGAAGGGTTCCACGGAACCGCGACCATCCTGGCTCAATCTTGTCTGCTACCTCCAGCAACTCGTGACAGAGGTCTATCTTGCGTTGGAGTAAGTGATCTGGCAGTTCTTGAAAAAAAATGAAGGTATAAGAATGTAGAGGAATAAGTGAATGTAATAACTTGAATGTGACTTGAGATTTTGAGACAAATGTTACCATCGAATCATAAATAAAATAAACGAAAACTGCCAAGTTTCAAATCGGTAGTGAGGAAAAAAGTAGTTTTGAAAGTTCTGAAAGTAATTACCTGATAAAATGTAGCCTTTTTGGTTGCCGTAAATCTGAGTCAACGCTAATTTCACTTGTATGACTAAATGATTTGTAGGATGAAGCGTCTGACTGTATTTCTGAATGAAATCCTCAAATTCTTTTGGATTGGACTTGTTAAGCTTATTGAGATCTTGTTTCAATGCATTGTTACCCCAAACCATTTGTTTGCTCAAAATAAAGTGCTCACATTTTTCACATTTCCATGTTGCTGTTTCGTCTAAAGGATTCGTGGATAGCAACATAGCTCCCTTTGTAAGGCTATGTTCGCTTCCCGGACCATTGCACAGGGAACAGTAAATGTTCCCCAAATTAGTACCTAGCTCGGTAGGATCTTTACATCTCTCGCAATCACAATCGAAACATTTGTTCATTTTTAAATGTCTCCGCCTGTCCAAGGTACCCCAGAGTGATTGAGTGTACGTTGCAGTTATGAGTTCACCTTTTGCAATTGGCACAGTTGCTATCAGGGCAATATTATAATCATCACCCAGAAATATGTGACGCGTATTCGGCTTGCAACTGTGGTTCATCATTGAGGCTGTGACATAAATAGCACGTAACCTTTTCGATCCGTCAGGAGACCTCACATCGAATGCGTTTGTATCAAAAATGGAAGCCACTTTCAGGATTGTCTCTTCGTCGAAGTCCATTCCCAGAACTTGTATAATAAACGTTGTCAGATTAGCTTTCAAAATCGTGTACAAAGGAGTCCCTATTCTGTCGTCTATATGTGATTCCAGATTGGAAATGTTCTCGTACTGCTGTGGATTTGACTGTTTCATCAGTAAAACTCTTAGTGGACTAATCACGCAATAAGCAGCCTCGCTTTTATTCGGCTGTTCGTACTTAATAGTGCACTTATATTTCATATCGGTCATGATTTTACACTCAGGTTTGTGTATGTCAGCCTTCTCGCATTTCTGACCACACATCGGCCAAGAGCAAATTGAGCATTTATAGAAATCGTACTTATCACCAATCTTTGTTGGTTCTAGCTTCTTTCCGCACGACAGGCAATGTGCTGGAGACGACATTCTGGGGCCCAATACAGCTGGTTTTTCTTTCATGATCATTTCACCTTGCTGTATGTCTCTTGTGGCGACCATCTGTCTACCGACGGAGTCTGAGTATTGTATCTTGAATGCGCAGCATTTGAACTTGTGGCCCTCTCTCCATCCTAGTTTTTGGTGTGCTCTGGAGCAGTAGTACACAAGCTTGCAGCCTCCGCAGGTCTGGTTGGCTGGTTTTCCGCAGACTTCACACGTTGGTATCTCACGTTTGTGCTCCATGATTTCGCCCTGGTTTTGAAGCAACGCGGCCGTCTCGTTTGAGCTCTAGTACAATACTCGTTTTAAATAGATATACATAATTAACACGGGGTTGAGTCTTGGGAGACGAGCCAACAAAATGAAGCATTAAATTCTGTTATCTTTGATATATCGTCATGCATTGTGTGAAAGGGTTTTTGTCAATGAATTAATGTTATTTTTACGAATGTGGTTTTGACTATGACATTAGTTGTTATCATTACTAAATTAGCTGTCAGGTTAGTTAGTTAATTAGTTAAAATTTGATTGTTTTTTTTAACATTAGATGCCTCCTTACGCAAAACAACGAATTAGTATTGCGATACAGCGATAGACTACAAGTCCACGGACAAAAATATATGTGAAATGAACCAGCATGAATGATGCTTAGAAGGCTGTTACATAAAAAAACTCTGAACGCTATGCCGTCATTTCTGAGCGGTACAGTTTTTTTCTCATACATTGAAAAAAAAAACCACTAACTTCCGGCACCACCACTTTAAAGCGGCACTAGGTTTTTGGACATTTATTTTTAATCATCTATAAGCTACAAAACGCCGTAAATTAATAATTAGTCGTAATTTCTCACTTGTAGGTACCTGGGAAATTCCATAAATGTACCGCTCAGAAATGACGGCATAGCGCTCAGAGTTATTTTATGATATAGTAAGTAAGTAAGTAAATGCTTTATTGTACAAATACAGTTCACAAAAAAATAAAAATAACAGTCATTAATATAGTAACAGCCCTCTAAGCTTCATTCACGCTGGTTCATTTCACATGTCATGTTTTTTTTCCCATGGGCTTGTAGTCTACGAAGGCATGCTGCCAGCATCTTTGGTTTTATGCCACTAGGGAGCGCTTACTTATTCAGATTTATTTAAGCTTTAGTTTAGTTAGTTTATCTTGTATATTCTTACAAAGATAGGTTATTACGACGTACCTGGGGTATAAGCTAACAAAAGAATTATTAAGGTGGTTTAAATGGATTCATTTAATGGATTGGATGGATTTTTTTTTGGCACGTAGAGCGGATGGATGAAAGTAGACTAACTAAACAGATCTATATGGGGAGTGTGAATGGTAACGTTGGGAGGAGAAAGCCTAGACGGACGTTTCGAGAGAACAGGAGACGTTTTGGAAAAAAGGTCAGGTCAGGGAGTACCCGAAACCGACGAGCATGTATGAAGATTTTGATGAATGTGGATGAAGCGAAAGAAGTATGTCAGGATCGTAGCAAGTAGAATAAAGTAGTCACTGCCTACCCCTGTGGGAGACAGGCGTGACGGTATGTATGTATGTATGTATGTTAAATGGATTCACTAATCTCAATTCTGCGCGAACGAACTCCCGGGCAACAGCTAGTCCGAAATAATTAAGGGTCAAGGCAAATGCCTATTAAAAGTAAGTATGTATGACTTACAGACGGAGACAAAGCACAAACTATCCCTCTGAAGCCACCACGAGTATCATAGGCGTGCACTAAAAAAGGATCTAATATTTTTCCTGGTAATAGAGATAAGCTTGTACAAGTTAAAATTAGAGGGGATCTTGTAAGTAATCCTCTTTCATAAGTCAAGGGTGTCGGTAGCGAATGAAGGATTCTCTAAACATCTTGTATGACATATATCTTCATTCACCGAATATTTTTATTACATAACAAAATTCTTTCGTGGTGGCCGCAGAAAATGAGTTGTAGTTTGGCAGAGACCGGCGCGGGCGCCGCTACTTCCCGTGAAAAAAATATTTTGTGGAAAACTGGAGAACATTAGTGCAGTGCTAAATCGGAAATTGGGTCAGTGTACAGTAAGTTGCTATTTTAAAAATGGAAAGTGCATAAAAAGGATTATAATTATACAGCCTGAGTGAATATTAAAATAAATTTACGGTTACTTATAAGTTGCAAAAGAAAATAAGCGTGAAAGTCTCTTCACAATATAAAACATAAAAGTACTTAAAATTGACAACAGTGAACTAATAAAAATTAAAAAGAAAGAAATAAACCCAGTTATGAATGGGTTATTAATAGAATAAGTGAATCAATGTGTGGAATTTTCTGCTGGAGCTATAGAATAGATTAATGAAAAAACAGGGACCAAATATAGAGTTGTAAAATTGACGCTTAGCAATATCAAAAAATAATATAAATAACTCACCAAAAGTGACAAGTGCGTAATTTGGAAGAATGTGACGTCTTAGTTTTAACCTGAATAGTATTTGATGACTTCAACAGACATACACTGATTTAGAACCGCAAGTGTCGTGTACTAGATCAAGATCTACTAAGTAAAGGTTGTCTTTACCTATTTCGTACTTAGCTAGTTTAATACGCAATATGTCCGTTTATCAACTTTACGCTCTCATTTCACTTACGTTATGTAATTTTACTTAAAAGACAGGTATGTCAACTATTATCAGGCTGAGGAAATGTTAAATTTTTGGTCAAAGCTCTCCCCCCATTTATCCTAGTTTTGAGCATTGTTATATGCCAATTATATGAGAAGTAAATACCTATGCGTATGTCCATTATCATTCCGGCGTATAGATAATTCCTCAGTCCAAAATTATTCTTTTAAATGAGTTATTTCCATCTTTCAGTGGTCCAAGTCACAAAACTATCCCATTTTTATTAAACCATTATTTTCTTTATTAATGACGTCTGAGGTTTGAGGCGCTAGTTTTTTCAAAACCAGTGACAAAATCTTAGTCGTACATTGTATGCATGAGTGTTGTATAATCCAGAAATTCAAACTTCATAGTCAAGTTCACTACCTAGCCGCCAGATAAAAGTTTCCATAGTAAAATATTACAAATACTTTTTCCGTAATTCTCCAGCGTCCACGTAAAAATGAAATGGAGCCGTTTAAAACTTATGTAGAACATTTATTTTTGGGATGGTGTAAATTAGAAAGGCAAAAATAGACGCCTAGATTCCAGCTGTTAGTACGCTAAATGTTGGGAAAATATTTGTGTGAAGTGTTTATGGATTCTCGAAATTCTTGTCAAATACTTCAGTGGCTTGGCTGTTTAAATTTACTTAGGCAATGGCTGTTTAAATTTACTTAGAGAAAGCCGTCTTAGATTATCTCAATAACTCTCTTTTGCTAATCCATATGTCAGTTGTAAAGAAGCAAGACTGCTGCTTTATTTACGTCTTCAACTAGACCGTTAAAATAAGGCTAAAATTTAGACAAGCACGGCGGCAGTTTTTTTTGCCATCAGAACTCGACATCTGATACTCATAAATATGAATGTGAATTCGAATTGTTGACTTGTCTACGACAACGTGAGAGTAGATACGTCAATAATTTGAACTCGTATTGTTGAATGATCAAACGAACTTACCATAAGTGAAGTTCGATCATAATTATCTTGTCTTCGTCGAAGAGATTTAAAAATGTATTTATTGACTAATGTAGTTCTGTCCAGCAACTAACGAACCTACTCGCACCAGTATTTTAGCGCTGAAGGAGGGTAAAAAGAAAAAACTATTTGATACCCACCCTCAACGCTAGTCTATATAAGATCTGGCAGCAGCTACTGACCTCATTATTTTCAGAGTATACAGCAAGCATTGATTTTTAGGGATCCAAGGGAGGGAGGGTTTTTAAATCTCTTCGACGAAGACAAGATAATTATGATCGAACTTCACTTATGGTAAGTTCGTTTGATCATTCAATTATCTTGTCTTCGTCTCTTAGATTTAAAAATGTATTTATTGACTAATGTAGATGTTCAGAGAGTAATAATAATCAATGCTGCTAATTCATAGCGTAAATTATGTAAATAGTTAAAAAACACCCATTATAATCATACACGGTATTTATTTTTAACACATAAGGACCAACATGGCTTTTACTTAAATATTATTGACAACTGGTCTATTATAGAATTTAGCAAAGGTAGCAGACTGGTTAGACCAGCCAGCTGCTTTTCTGATCACTTCAACGCTAATGCCAGCCCGTGAAGCCGCGGAGGTCGTGGCATGGCGCGTGGAATGAGCGCCAAATATACTAGTATTAATGCCACTCTGCTGAAGGACCTGCCTAATCCACCGACCTATCGTTTGCGATGAAGCAGGTCTGTACGGCTTCTTATGATTAAGTATGAGATTGTCGTCTTTATTCGACCTACGGGCTGCAGTAGCCGCGATATGTTTTTGTAACGTAGCAGCAGGGCATATGCCTGGTATTTAATTAAAAAATGTTAACTCTATTACTGGTTGTGCTCGTTCTATTTCAGATGTTTTGATTAAGTCACTTATAATAATAACAATCTTATCATTGTAAAATGTAATATTTTGAGATTTTAATCAAAGACCAAAGTTTGGACCCTGTGAGCAGTAGCCAAAGCAAGAAACGTAATTAGTTTTTTACTCAACTTCTCTAAATCAATTGTATCATTAGATACATAACTATCTAAATAATCTAATACCGTAGTATTAGGATTCCGTGTAAGACTGTAACGAGGGAAAGACCCCTCGAAAAAATCTTTTTAAATTCTCATTTTGACTTATATTATGTGATGAGATCAAAGAAATAGCGGATCTATGGTTATTGAGCGTACCATAACTCGATCCGTTTTGAAAACATTTAGAAAGAAAATCTAACCATGATACTATTTGAACATCAAAAAAAAAAAAAAAAACTGTATTGCCACCATAGCTTGAGACTAGAAGAGTACCTGTGACTTAGTACTATGTGTTATTGAGGGAAGTATGACATTTAACGCAGACTCTGGTACTCCCTTTTTGATAAAGCTTTTCCTGATAACACACTTGCTGCCAGGGTAAGGTGTAGGTGCAGCGGGTGGGTTGATCTAAAAACAGCTGATGTAAGGAGGTATTTACTTGGAGGAAAAAATACGACTTCACCCATGCTTAATGTTTTTTAAAAAAGGGGGGTACCAGGGTTGTGACGGCCAGTAAGGAACGATAACTATACCAGTCGCATTATCAACGACGATTTTATTTAACGTTTTTAAAATAAGTGCGAACGGTGGGAAAGCGTAGAAGAAAAAAGGTTTCCAATTAATAGTAAATGCGTCAATATTGTACGCGTATGGTTTTTTTTTTTTTTTTTTTTTTCAAGTTATATATTTAGGGCATTTAGCATTTGTGCGAGATGCAAATAAATCAATCTCTGGCTGACCAAGCTTTTGAATGACCTTGATGAAAGCCTTGTCCTGTAATTGCCATTCTATTCACCGTCAATATTATTTTTTCTAGGCTCCATCTGCTTCAATATTTAAGGAAGACTTGATGTACGAAGCAAAAATAAAGATCCTTTATTCCTCACACCACTTCCATATCAAATTAGCCACACAGTTAAGATGTGGGTATTGCACGCCACCCATTCTATTAAATATATGGCGGTGGTATTGTCAACGCGAAGAGGTATATCACAATTAGCTTTTTCATCGGCAAATGATTTTAAGCCGAAGTAGACTGCTAACAGTTCCAGATAGTTAATGTGATTTTTACATTCTATATCAGTCCATTGACCCCCGGTTTTCTCACCGTTCGAGGCAGCGCCCCATCGTGTAGTGGATGCATCGGTAAAAAAATCTTGTACATAATTATACTTTTAATAGGGTTAGTCCCTGTCAAAATGTGATTCTGTCACCACCGTAAATCCTCACGTAAGCTATCTGGAACTGCCATAAATTTGTCGTAATCATCGTTAAACTTAAGTAAGGCTAAATATTTTGCTCTCTCCAATGACTTGGTATAAACCCAACCATATGCAATTGCCGGGCATGCAGCTATAAGTGTGCCTAAAAAACTTGCAAAATCACGAATGCGTATGTTTTTAATAGTACTTAACATTTTTTTTTTTTTTTTTGGTAATTTTAAGCACATTCTTTTAGATTTTATAACGAAACCCAAATAATTACATTCTTTTTCAGGAATTAAATTGCTTTTAATGTAATTAATAGGTAATGAACCCTAATTTTTCTAGGCACAGAGAGCCCGAACGGGGGAGCAGTAAATTCGTAGATATTATTATTATTATTATTTTTTTAAAACAGAAACTTAAAAAATTTCTATGAGATTGGTGAATAGGCAATAACAGGTATGCTTCTTTCAAGTCAATATTTGACATGTAACAAGCTTTGTCGCTGTTCTGATACGTTCCATTTAAAAATGTTCAGTGAAAACAAACTTATTTAATTTTTTGAGGTTTCGAATAAACCTCATACTTCCGTCACTTTTCGGAACAAGGAAGATATCAGACAGAAACTGACCCGGTTCGGGTTGACCCACATTTTTTTTTTTTTAATTGATATTACTTAAATGTAACAGTTCTTTTTCAATTTTCGATAAGTAGTATGTCAGATGCAGAAAAAGACTTCGTACAGTAATTTTTAGGATCTTGATTCGGTATTGCTATAAAGGTAATTTTGTAACCTTGTATCGTATTTAGAATAAATTTATCCACGCATTTAAAAGATATTTTAAACGACCTGCGTGTACCTGTGGGCTGGTTCGCTGACAGGCGCGCCGCCTGCGCTGCTTGTCGTCTCGGCGGCGGAGGCTGTGCCTGGCGCCGGGATGCGGCGTTCCGGGCTGGTGGAGCTCGGTGCCTGGCCTGATAGTACGGGTATCCTCTGTGCCCGCCGCCGCGGCTGGGATACGGCAGCTGGCCGCCGCGTTGTAGGCGCGGACGTGACGTTGGGGGCCTCCAGTTTAAACCGGAGCTTGAAGCAGATGCTGTGGGTGCTGCTGCTTAAATAAATTGCCCGGTTTTATTGATGCCACGGGAGCTTTTGACTAAATCGCCAAGCTTTTCGCCAAGTAAAAAGCTATCCCTTTTTCTATCCTTAAAAGGGTCAATGAGGGATTTTTCAACCAGCGGGATCACGACAGACCGACGAGTTTCAGTTTCGGCGAAGTGAGCGTCGGCAACTAGTTTTCCTACGTCGCTTAACTTACCTACGTACCTATAGCTTCAGCTATATTAGGCTCCTTTTTCAAAAGAGAGGTCATAACCTTGCCCAGACCTGAAAGGGCTTTTCCAATCTGCTCCTGTTTGGAGAGAACACGCTTGTCTCTGTTTCTAGAGGCCTCGGTCGGCATGGCGGCGATTTCCGGGTTTAGAGTCGGGGCTTTTGAAAAAGGTAAGTTTTTTGGAAATAAATACTTTTTATGTAATTCTTCCTTTGCTTCTGTTTTTAGCCCATTCAAAAGAGTATGCTGAAAAAAGGTTTAGCAATATCTTCTCGCCCCACTCAATAGTGTCTGCCTCAAACTCGCCTAAGGCTCGTAATAATTCGAGATCAAAATCCTCGTTGACGGATCTCGTCGTTAGTACTAATTTCGGCAGGAATTAAGTCCTTTTGCACGTCTGCATTACTAGTCGCCGGAATTTCCGCTTCGGCATGTACTTGCGGTACATTGTATTACGTGACTAGCAGGGGCAGCTACTATAACTGATTCGGTTTCCTGTTTATCTTCAGTTGCATTACTGTACACGTATTTGTCATATTGCACAGCGGAACCAGCAGGCTCATAAAATGTGCCTCGTTTGTATTCCAGATCAACTGGAAAAAAAAAACTATACACAAACACCGTGATTAACCACGTAAGTATCGATACCAAACGTATGTACGTATACTTCTTTTTTTTTTTTTTAAGGGGTAGTTAGACAACTACACATTAATTGCTGTACTTTTACTTACAAATAAAATTTGTACTTTCCACTACAAATGCAGCGAAGAAAAAAAAATAGCTACGGGTTAATATCTCGTATTAACTCTGAGCAAAAAATAGCTACGGGTTAATATCTCGTATTAACTCTGAGCAAAAAAACGCTATAGGCCAGTATCGCGTACTGGCTCGAAGCGAAAAATATCACATAATGCAATTCTTGATTTGAAGAATGAATCCATGAACTTCTTCTTCTTCTTCTTTTCTAATATGATCCATGAACTTATTTTTGATAATAGGATACTTAGTTATCACTAGTGCGAAAGCCGCGCGCGCACGGACAATAATGAGGTCAGTAGCTGCTGCCAGATCTTATATAGACTAGCGTTGAGGGTGGGTATCAAATAGTTTTTTCTTTTTACCCTCCTTCAGCGCTAAAATACTGGTGCGAGTAGGTTCGTTAGTTGCTGGACAGAACTACATTAGTCAATAAATACATTTTTAAATCTAAGAGACGAAGACAAGATAATCATTATCAGTACCAGATATGTTGTGGTCCTCTGTACAACGGTAACCGGATCTATGAGGATTCAAAATAAAAATATTTGAAGCTTTCGAATAATTGTGGATAGAAGTAAAGTTTAAATGAGACACCCTTTAGGCAGTATTCCGTTGTTTTCCTCTTACGATTTAGTACCTAACCAAAATTATCTCAAACTGTCTTATAATAAAAAAAAAACTATATATGACATCCCCGATCAGTATAATCATCAAGTCTAGTCTAACCATCCTCTCTGGTTGGCTAATATTAAATATCATGCAGACTACTTATAACAAATGAAAAACTCAATATCTGGGATCCAGCCAAATATTACAACCTTCATCTAAAAATAGTTTGCAATCAATAAACAATAGCTATAGCATTGGCATAGTAATATGAGGCATTGAACTGATTGTATTTTTAATAACTAGGTAACACCCATCAAAATTATACTTGAAGTTCTCTTTTATACACCACAATTTCTTGATAGGGATCTCTTTTACTCTCTCGCCACGTGGTCCTACTGTCTTTGTCCTACCGATCGGACCACATAAACTTATTTTATCCTGTTGGTTCGATCAATAGGACTACCAAGGAATTCTAATGCACCAGATCTAGAATAGGGCACGCAAAATCCAGTATCTAGTAATCTCTAATGTTAAGTTTAATTCTGTCGATGCACCAAATTCAAGATCAACGCCTTGACACGCGCCGCCCGCGCCAACACATAAATCACGCTATTCAAGCGCATCGTATTTTAATTAGTGCTATTGATTGCTATTTTCTGCCAACAGATGGCAGTGTAATTAAAATCATGATCTACCGATTATTCGTGATCTAAAGACGCGTACAAGCTGGTGTTAACTTTTATAACGTAACACCCGTGTAACCCCTCTTATGCCCAGCGATAAGTCAAATTAAAAAAAGCAAAGCAATGATACCACAACACGCGTTTTTTGAATGTTAAATTAAAATCATACAAGAAATGTTAGAACCGAGGATTTAACGAGTTAGAAGGGACTAAGTAGGCACAGTCATTTTGTATTATTGGTGTCGCAATGTTTTGATAATTAAGTGTTGGTATTCCCGCAACTGAGCTGAAAACAGCTCTCAGAGTGACTTTGAGAAATGTTACGCCGACGCACTTCGAGCATGATTATTATTTTGAGTATAAAAATGATCAATGACAGAATTAATTAATAAGCTAAATTCTTCAATTTCTTATTAGAAATGTATTTTTACAGGAAAATGGGACACGAAAATGGTGATTGCGTTTATGAGGTAAGCATAAAATCAAATTTTATTTTATTTATTTCAATTCCTGAACTGTCTTTCACGCCCTCTTTTGAGATATAAAAGTACTTCCAAGAGCTTCTTACCGTGCCCGAACGGTTCCTCTTCATTTGCTCAAAGCTCGATTTCCATAGAGCTTGTTAGTAAGGCTTATTATCAACAGATGGCGCTCAGTAGCGTAATTGCTGTCGTTTACAATAGATGTCGCTAGTTGTTCAAAAAAGAAAGTGAAAAAGTTTTACTCTATATTTAATACTGACACTTCGAAAGACAATTTATTTTGAACTATCGATGAACAGAAGTGCATAACAATGTTACGGTTAATTGAAGAGAGAAACGTCTGCTACGAACATGTATGTATTTTTAATTGATTTTATTTGGAAATTGACACTTAATTGATTCATTAGTATTTAAAGTATTGCCGCCTGAGTTTGATTACATAAACGAGTCTTCAAACTTTGTTAGTGTACAACTTTTTGTCTTTTTGGTGCGACACAAAATGTAGGTTAAAAATAGGTAGTATCTCATCCGATTAGGATAAGTAAAATAATTACTAAATTTTATTTTAATACGTTATTTTGCTGTTACAATCGGTTTTAATCGATAAGCAGGTAATTTTTGGCACAAAGTATTTTTCTACTATAATTATTTTCAATGAATCTCAAAAATTTTAAAATATTTAGTTCTGCAATATTTACGATAGATGGTGCCACATGTCTCAATCGTATATTTTGCTGTTTTTTTTTTTCAGAAGTAGGTGTTAGCATAGGTTTTATGGTTGTAGTAGGTAGGTAAATAACTGAAACTAAGTCCAGCCGTGATCTAGTCAGTTGTGTATTGCACTTTTTAAGAATCCGTAACATAAAATTCTTATAACTTCGTTGTCCATCGGTTTATCAAATCAAAACTCACAACGAAATCAAAACCTGTAGCTACTTCGTATTTTGAGCCAGTATAATGATATTCGAAAGGTCTTACAAGTAAAGGGAAAATCCAACAATCATTAATTTGTTAGTCCTATATCAACGAAAAATCTCTTTACTGTTACGAATTTAATTCTAGATTCTACGTTCTTAATTCCAATTCATGTGTAAAGACCTTCGCAAAATTAAATCTGATTCAATTAGTGTTGGTTCTTCCAATTTTGCATCTTGTTCTTCTTGTTTCTTCCATACTGGTCTGGGAGCAAAGAAAAAACATAGAATGTACCAGTTGCTTCTCTTCCCGTGCAGATAGTAAAAGCCCGTCGAGGGATTGGGCGAAAATCTTAGGGATCACGTTTTAAAGGCGATGTGGCTAGCAACCCATCACTTTTTTGATTCCCCTTTCCATCCATACTCCCACAATCATGCTAAACCTGGTCTTTAGGTCTTGTTACCTTAGGCTCTACCCCGTAAGGGATAAAGACGTGATTTATGTATGTATGTCCTACTAATTTGTAAATGCAAAAGTAACTCTATCTGTCTGTTACGCCACGCCTAAACTAAACTACTGAACCGATTTTAATGACATAATTTGGTAACTACAGACATAGTTTGTGTCCCGGGGAAGGACATTTATGATACTTTTTATCAAAAAAACGCATAGCTCCCGCGGGATAGCGATAAGCGAATTCTGCGGGCAACAGTTAGTTTTGATGTAAAAATAGTTTACTTTTCCATTTCCAGGCTCGTACTTCAGAAGAGCTAGGCCGCTACCTCATCGCGGCCCGAGACCTGGCTCCAGGGGACTTGGTCCTCACTGAGAGACCCCTGGTCTTCGGACCCAAGGCTACGCTGGACCCTGAGGCGATGATGCCTTGCGTTGGATGCTACAAACCAGTGCCTGCTGATGCTGGAGAGAGATGTGCCAAGTGAGTACATAAAACTGTCACGGATAGAAACAGGCACAATATATAGAATTATATTACTTATACATACACTATAGCGACCCGCCCCGGCTTCGCACGGTATATTATGCATGTATTATACATATAAACCTTCCGCTTGAATCACTCTATCTATTAAAAAAAACCGCATCAAAATCAGTTGACTGGTTTTGAAGATATAAGCATACATACGGACACGAGGACAGAAAAGGCTACTTTATTTTATACTATGTAGTGATTAACATTAATAATAAGGCGCGCTAAATTTTTACCCATATTTAAATCTATGTTGAAGGAGCACTATCTGTCATCTTGTGCATGAATCTTGTAGCTGGCTTTTTTTAGGTATGTGTGTATGTGTCTATTTATATCTCCATTTATTATAAATGTGTGTTTCATGTATAATATATTATGTATTTCAGTACTTAGTATATTAATATAATATTCTAAATTGCACCACCTGCTCAGATCTGTTCTGTTCTCCAGTCCAATATGGTTGCCTATTGTTACCTTGTAATATTCTGCATACCTACCTTTTATCTGTTTTGGTGGTTATAATTATGTCTGTTCAATAAAGAGTTATTGTATTGTATTGTATTGTATTGTATTGTAACATTGTGTTCCGCTGTGAACACTTTATAGGCCAAACTTTTTTCTCAAAAGCAAGATTACCTAAGTTACCTTTCCATTTAAAAATGAAAAACCTCTTGGCTCTGATTCCAAATCAAGTTCAATCTTCGAATCCATTATTGCCAAACTTTTCCCGAACCCGAACAAGCTAAGGATCCTGATATCCTTATCCCCAGAAGGTTTCCAATATTGAATGCGGTAACTTAGTTTGTTAGGTTTGCACAACAAATAACGGGAAACGAAGGTTATTACGTATTTGAGATCATAACAAGAAAGGGAAACAATAACGTACTCAGCAGACGGTCAAGATGGCGCGATGCATAGTTTTGTGAGTAAATGACATCACACAGAAGTTTAATGAGTGTCAATGTACAGTACTGTCTAAAATTTACCAACACCACTAAGCCACAGTGTGCAAACCATTCAACGTAAGTATTACTACATAACAAAGAATAAAACATACAGCAAACTAATCTTCATAGGATTTGAAATGATTGCGGTATTAATTTAGTGAGTTCTCTACTTTTGGCTTCAAGTGATTTTGAACAAGAAAATAGTTCAAATACAAGATAGATATACTATATGGTATGGGTAGTTACCTAATGTGAAATAAAGACTCAAAGATCTACCGACAAAATAACTAATTACGGACTTCACCATAATTTCTACTGTTTTAATGTATGTTGCATTTAATCTTGCTCTTAATGAAACAACTAAAAGCAAAAAGTTTCAGACCAACTCGCTTTGACTATTAAAAATATCTACTGAATCACTGGCTTACGTTGCACAATTAATTTGACGATTAGGTTTATAAACAAAATTGGCCTCAATATCTTATGTAGCAAGTTTCAATTCAGAACAAGCCAGAACTGGCTCTTGCAACTTTGCAGTAAACCTTTGAGAAACTGAAATGTCGTCTACGTATAAAGAGAGCTAGACGCGAATAAAAAGAAAGCTAGGTTGTAAAACGAGAGAATCCGAGCACCAAGCTGCAGGTCAAGTAGTCGTCTGTACTTTAATTCAATTCATATTTTCCTCACGGTACAGAATTTAAAATTGAAATTTTCTGCGAACCTCAGCACTCATTTAGCTAACCAAAATGTGGTCATACCAAAACTACTTAGTAATAATATTCAGACTTCTCATACTTACTATTCTGTGTCTGTGCTGTGATGTCTTACAGCAAATTTGTAAAACTGTGTTTAAATAATTAACTTTTCCTAAACGCTACACACTGATAGCAACAGAATCGGTTAGACAAAAACATAATTTGGATTATTACAGAGAAAAAAATACAGAATCATTTATGCCATCTTTCTTTTACAACCACGTCCGTTATCAGCTAAACTTTTTATCTACATAATCATTCAAAGCTAAACCCTCAATTACAAGATTTTAAAAATTATTGGTCTTTATTCTGAAATGTTTGTGTTGATTACAGATGTGGATGGCCAGTGTGCAGCGGCAACTGTCCAGGGCTCTCGGATCCAAGACATCACGGTGTCGAGTGTGCTATTCTGAGTATGAGGCCTGATTGTGTACTAGACAACATGGCGGATTATTACAGGTAATTCAAAGTCAACCGAATCCGATTGTCTCTCGTGTTTAATGAATGTCATACGTATCTTCCATGCTGGTCTGGGAGCAAAGAAAAAACATAGAATGTACCAGTTGCTTCTCTACCCATTTTAAAGGCGATGAGACTAGCAACCCATCACTATTTTGATTCTATTTTCCACCTATACGCCCACAATCTTGCTAAATGTGGCCTGTAGGTACCTGTTATCATATATAGGCTTTGGCTACCCCGCAAGGGATAAAGACGTGATTTGTGCATGTGCATGCATACGTATCAGCATCATGATCATCATGTCAGCCATAGGATTTCCACTGTTGGACTGCCTCGACAAGTTGCCTGACCGTGAACCCGCGAGTTCAATCAGGTCATCCGTCCTCCTCCTTGGTGGACGTCCTGCGCTTGCCGATTGCCGATTATACGTATCGCTCATCCCAAAAATTAAACGAGGTGTATAATGAATTTAATGGTATGTGTGAAGTTTCCAAGCAACACTGGGATCGCGTGGGTACTAATGAACCCATGCTGTCTTTTTCTGAGCTTATCAACAATAGGCTGGAGATGATGACGATGATACATTCCGGTAGTCGAACATGACGAATGTGACCTTCGGATAAGCTGATGACCATGAACTGCATAAATATAATTAAAAAACTAAAGCTGTGGAGTGCTATTGTTGATCACTTTATCCAGCACTCTGCATCACTTGATTATATTAGTCATTGCGACTTGTATCAACTTTTCGTTAATTTTAATGAGCCTGGGGCTTTTACCATGATGTTTTAATGCGATTTAATTTCGAATCAAAGTTGGATCGATCGCTGTCATATCCATACTAGAAGTATCAAAATTGACAGCTAAAGAATCGGTATCGAATAGCATTAAGACGTCATAGTAAGGCCCCTGGCCTATATCCATAGAGAAAATAACTAACTAAATTATATTCCTCTATGCCTATAACGGGCTGTTCCAGTAAACACAAAAGCTAAAAGTTGATCTGTTCTTATTGGTTTCTAGGCACGACGCGCTCCTGCCTCTGAGATGTGCGCTGCTGCAGACGACTGATCCTGAGAGATGGAAGAAGCTCTCTGAAATGCAATCACACATGGAGTGCCGCGGCCCTGGCACTGACGCTTATGAGTAATTGTGATTTCTCTTTCTTATAGTCATCTCCAAATCATAGGATACCCTGGACACCGAGAATCACTTGACACTGGTCAAAGATAGAATAAAATTTCCTGAATTTCACAGTCCAATAATGCACCCTAATATTTTTAAAGATGGCGCCTTACTATTTTAATTTTTAGCCTAAGTTTTATTTTTACTAAGCTATTTTTAAGTTAGCCTTAGTTTATATATTTATCAATGCTTTTGTAATCATTTTACAACATAAAATACACATGTACTTTAACGTAAATAACCTCGATAATCAATTGTCTTTTAATTTTCAGAGAAGCCAACGAGTTCATCGTTGAATACCTCATGAACAATTTCATTAACAAGCTTGAGGATAAAACTAAGAAAAAATATTTTCCAGAAATGTCAGCAGAGCTACTTCACGTTTTTTGCGGCATTATCGACACCAATGCTTTAGAAATTCGCTTAATGGAAGACACAGAGTTACTAGCTCTATACACAAACACATGCATCATGGAACACAGCTGTATGCCTAACACGAAACATACGTTCAGTCATTCTACTAAAGACAAAAATGATTTGTACAGAATTACCGTCAAAGTTGTGGTCCCAGTTTTAAAGGGGAGTCATATAACTACTATGTACAGTCATGCACTGTGGGGAACTCAAGCAAGGAGGCAGCATTTGAAAGATACAAAATATTTTGCGTGTAGATGCGAAAGATGTGCCGATCCTTCAGAGGTAGGAACATACGTGAGTGCCATGAAATGTTTAGGCGATGGAAACAATTTATGTGATGGAATACATTTGCCTGAAGATCCGTTGGATGATGAAACTGATTGGGCTTGCAACAAATGCAGTGTCAAAGTGAACAATTCTCAAGTTAACATGATCATATCACAAATGGGTGAAGAAGTCGAGGCTGTTCAGATGATGGGTGGTACAATAACGATGTTAGAGAATCTGTTGTGTAGGTTGTCAACATTTTTACATCCCAATCACTACCATTTGTATTCAATAAAGCACTCGTTGATTCAACTGTACGGCAGACAGCCTGGCTACACATCTGAAGAAATATTAAATAGGAAAATAAAGATGTGTAAGGATCTTATTGAAATAACTAAAAAACTAGACCCTGGTAATGCCAGGCTCAGTCTGTACAGTGCTGTGTTACAACATGAATTACACTCGGCTTTAGTTTTGAAAACGGCAGCAAATAGTGATGGTTCCGTAAAATCAATTGATGTTGTTAAACCTTTGATTATTGAAGCTAAATCTGCCATTGACGCAGCTTTAGACTCTCTTAAAGATGACATGGAAGAGCAGTCAGGAAAAAAGCTGTTTTCCGTTATTTTGGAAAGCAAAAAGCATTTTAAGAAGTGTACTGTAAGGATAAAAGTATAGTCGTTTGAATTGTTTCAAATTTTATATTAATAATTGTCATTGTTACCTTATTTTGATTTTATATCACAGTTGTTTCTTTGTTTACATTTTTTTTATCTTAGCTTAGATTTGGTATTTATGTATAAAATAAATTAATACTGTAATGACAGAGTGAGTCTCATTGAACCACTTTCCTCTTTAAAAAATCTGCATTACACTCAGCTGCACAAAATTTGTCCCAGTACATGGGAGGGACAAATTTTTTGCCACCGAGTATATCTGGTTAAATTGGTCGTAAGCCTAGTGACAATACTCATCAATTTGTTTTTTGCAAACAGCTTCCTCGATTTTATCCTGAATAGCACATTATAGTGTTTTGACAATGTTGAAATCATTAATTTTAAAGTTAAGCTCGTATAATGTCTAAATCTTCATCAGAACTATTTGGAACGCTTTAAAGTATGTACGCTACTACTATCCAACCTAACCCAAGTTCTTGAACCAGCTAAGCCCACTCCTCCCCGTATCCTTGCCAACGCTGTCAGCGATCCACTCGGTATACCTGGACACTCTAGTGTAGATCCCGGGCATGCGTGCGCGCGCGCATCCGTTCCCGGTAGATACCACCCCCACCACCATGGAGTGGGTCTGGTCTTTTATCATGAGCGGGCCGCCGCTGTCTGCCTGGAAATTAAAAAAGTGTGTAACAATAACATCAAAGGCATCATACTTTCTATCTCTATCTTCTTCAATCACAAACCACCCAATGCTGAGTGTAGGTCTCTTCACTCCATTCCTTCATACATACAATAGTTTCATCATATATTTGCTGAAATATTGTTTTTTCTAGAAACCACGGTTCTTCTGTATACCTACTACTAATTGCATTGTTAATAGTGTCCTATGTAACTATTTTTAAATTTCTCTACTCTGCGAAACAGCGTTTTTGATCATGTTCTGTTGTATTTTTATTACAAGAGATTCAATCAATTTCAAAAAATAAAAATTATTCGCCAAGTTCGAGAAAATGAGTGCGACTTTTTAACACACACACACACACACAAATCACGTCTTTATCCCTTACGGGGTAGACAGAGCCTTTTTAAAGTTAGTTTTAAAAGAAAACGATATCAATTGAAAATTAACCCTCTATAATTAACAAGGCTATTAAAACTTCGACTCTTTGCTATAAAGTTTTGTTCTTAAATTCTGAAATAAAAAATAGTTTAGACCACTTTTCTTCTTAGTTATAAAAAGGGCATACTTACCCAACAGGAGTCTCTGCCTCCTTGTTCATAACCAGCGCACATTTGAGTTGCAACAATGGTCACTTTTCTGCCTTGAGAGTGATACCATTTACTGCATTCGTCATTCGTGACCACCACGACGTCAGTCTTCTGAAGTATGTTTGGTCTCTCTCCTGAAAAAGAACCATATTTTCTATTAATGTTTAATACCTAAAGAAAACGCTAAAAGTTTAAGTTATTATAGTAATTTAAATAAACTTTTGCAGACTCTTTTTAAACTTCAACAATTTGATGTACCTATTTTTTTTATCACACACACTTAGCTCTGCATTGATACATTGTACATGTGTAATGATTATCAGATCAGTAAAAGAAAAAAAATGAGTTTATGAAAACGTTGAATATTTTTAATTTAATGTGTACCCATTTTAATTGTACTCTAGATGAAGGAAACAATGCTTGAGAAACTAAACGACGTTTAGTAATTCATGTCAAGTATTTTCAATTAATGTCTGTTTGTTCAAGTAAATGATTCAATTAAGCGCTGTCTGGCTTCAATACACAATTAGGCACAGATTATCTTTGTTCTAGCGCCTAAGTTATACATCATGATAGGAATCAATATATTCGTAGATATAAGAGTGAATGTCATAGAGTACCGTACCAATTGACCTACTCTCTAACTAAGCAAAGCTATGACAAAGCTGTGGGTACTAGGAAACGTTTCAAAACAGTTATGCCCATAGATACATACGTACAGTCAAGTGTAATAATACGTATCTAGCCAAAGTTTCAAAAATAAGTACCATACACTCTTACGCCGTCGTAATAAGATCGTGGGACATATTTTTGAGAAGTTCGTATCGATACTTATTTTTGCACTTGACCGTACCTACTTTAAATATAAATATAAACAGAAGAATAAAAATTGTGAGCCACCACAATTGCTTATATTTTTTAGATATTAGAAACAAACGGAAGACAGTGGTGGACCGATGGCATCGTGAAAGTTGCGGGAAGCCGGTGGATGCAGGTAGCGAGTTCCCGTTCATTGTGGTGTTAGGGGAGGCCTTTGTTCAACAGTCAAGTGGACGTCTTCAGGCAGATGATGATGATGAGAAACGTCTGTCTTTGAACTTTTCAATTACTTCGGTATAGCTGGCCAACATAATTATAGAAGAATGGAATGAAAATTCCAAAGTAGAATGTTTTATAAGTTACGAGCGACCCGCCCCGGCTTCGCACGGTATATCATGCATGTATTATACATTATAAGCCATTCTCTTGAATCACTCTATCTATTAAAAAAAACCGCATCAAAATCCGTTGAGTAGTTTTGAAGATATAAGCATACATACGGATTTGGGGACAGAAAAAGCGACTTTGTTTTATACTATGTAGTGATGATGTATGAGGTGCATTACATCATAAACTATCCTAACACATTCTTATTATTTATTCTAACATAGTTACATTGACTGAGTACATGACCAAGAGGTTACTTCCGCGTGTGGTAAAGTGCTGCGGTTCGTTTTTGGATCTGGCCAAGGGAAAGAGTAGTGCTAGGTCCGATGCACCCTGGGCATCGGTTAATGACTTCCTGGCAGTTATCCGTTGGCTAAGAGCTTGAAAGGGAGGAAGGTCTTTTGACTGTGTTCTACCGTTGACGTTGACGTTGCCAACATTTTGTCACAAGATTTTTGAATATTATTACTTTGACATGCCAAATCGCATCGATCGATGGGGCCATAAAAAAAGAGTACATGACCAATCTGTACAACATCATATGGAAAATGAAAAAGTATAATGGACTACAAGCCCATGGAAAAAAAAACATGTGAAATGAACCAGCGTGAATGTAGCTTAGAAGGCTGTTACTATATCATAAAATAACTCTGAGCGCTATGCCGTCATTTCTGAGCGGTACATTAATGTAATTTCTCAGGTACAAGTGAGGAATTACGACTAATTTACGGCGTTTTTATAGCTTATAGATGATTAAAAATAAATGTCGAAAAACCTAGTGCCGCTTTAAAATGGTGGTGCCGGAAGATAGTGCAATTTTTTTTTTCAATGTATGAGAAAAAAAATTTACCGCTCAGAAATGACGGCATAACGCTCAGAGTTATTTTATGATATAGTAACAGCCTTCTAAGCTTCATTCACGCTGGTTCATTTCACATGTTTTTTTTGTCCATGGGCTTGTAGTCTATAAATATAGCAACTAGTAAACTATAAGGTAACTCTTTCGAACCAAATTTACTTAAGCATCAATAGGACTGAATGATTACATCCAGGCTTGTGAAGTGTGTCATATCAGCGGCAGCTGAAATAGTGAAGACTGACATGCGCGCAAATAAACAATTGCTCATTGAAGCGAGAATAGGCAATATCTTTCAATGGCGGGTACAGCGTATCCATCGTTCAGTATGTCTACCTTTGCAAAGACGAAAACGAGTACAGGGTGTCACGTTGCGTGAGTTCAGGTTTAGGCTGCGGCTCCACTGAGGCGGACACGAGTGGAGTGGAGAGGAGACGTGTGGGGATCGACCAATCATATTCCATGAAATCCACATCTCGTCTCCGCTCTGTAATATGATTGGTCGATCCCCACACGTCTCCTCTCCGCTCCGCTCGTCTCCGGCTCAGTGGAGCCGCAGCCTTATGGTCGGAGGAAATAACACTTGCAAAGACGGTGTGTTAAGAGAGAAGGTAGATAGTATTAGAAAAACTAACAAAGGATGGTAAATATTATGGCTGAACACTTACAATTGTACCTTCTGTAGTATATAAAACACAAATCCAAGATGTTTCACAAACTGATTGTTGTATTTTACACTTTATAATATAGACTTGAAGACTGATAAAATATATCAACCAGGCAGGCACGACTGTGCGCTGGCAGAACGAACTGGAGAGCGAATGAATAGGCTCTGATAGATCGAAAACAAGAAATGAGTTTGAATTTTGAAAAAGGAGCAGAATACAAAATATGCTGTATTTTAATTTTGTTTGTACCGAGCTATATCGTTACAAGGGGGCCTTTCCATGACGTCTTAATGCGATTCAATTCCGATTCAGTTCAGATTCGCTCGCTATCAGATCCATACAAAAAATGACAGCTAAAACCTGAACTGAGTCTGAATTGAATCGCATTAAGACGTGGTCCCAGTACTCAGCCATAAAGATTGCACATCGGTCTACTCGACTAATTTTGGCTTCGTAGACCGTTGTCTCACTGTGGGATGACAAAGGGGGCGGAGAGAGGTGCGGGCGGCGGGCGCACTACCCGCCCGCACCTCTCTCGGTCCCCTTTGTCGTCCTACCCTGCGCCCTGTGCCGCGCGGGCGAGAACTCATGTAAACAAGCGGTCGGTCTATAGTTAATATTCAAAAAGTCAGACCAATTGCTTCTTCAAAGTAAGTATTCATTTTAGGAACTTTATTTAGTAGGTAATTGCGAAATCTGCTAGCAAACACTATACTGTTTATATCAAGTACTCACGCTTAACTTGATATTGATACGAATTCCATCCCAATCTATCCTGAGTTAACTATTCAAAGAGATCTAAAGCTATTTGGTAACTATAAAAGACTTAATTTTTTTCCTTATCTATTCAAAATCCAGTACCGCTCTTGACCCGGTGCACTTTAAACATCGACGTATTTCCACATTTGTAAATCCTGAAACACAGTTGGGGGAGGCCTATGTTCAGCAGTGGACGTCTTTCAGCTGACATGATGATGATGTCTTTACCTTTTCCTCTATCTTCGTTGGTGAACCCCCATCCAGCTACCGTGGCTAGGGCTCCACTGAAGTCCTGAGCTTCTGGCTGCGGCAGGCAGGCCGGGCGCAGCTCGTTCGACCATTGGAGCTGACGCAGCGTTTTGAGGAGAGCCACGTCATTGGACTTGGCGTTGCATCTGATGAAAAAGGTAACACGTGCAAGGTTCGTCCAGATCACTACCAACTTACTCACTAATCCTGGCGCCAAGCAACAGTGCTTGCGCTGCTGTGTTCCGGCGTAGAGTAAGACAGTCGGTGGAAATGGCACAAGAGGTATTCTATCCTAGCCTCTAGGCTGCGGGTGTCCATGGCTGGTGCTCGCTTACCATCAGATGACCCGCTTGCTGGTTTGCCTTCCTTGTCGTAAAAAAATTAAATCATACTTCAAATTGGTGATTTCTGATTGCTTAGACTATCTGTTGCTTGCGACTTCGTCCGCGTTGAATTAGCAATTGTAATGTTCAAAAGTAGCATATTATTATGTTTTAATGTCGGGTACCAGCTGTTTCAGCGCAAGCACTGCTGCTTGGCGGCGGGATAGTGAGTAAGGCTTCACTACATAGTATAAAACAAAGTCGCTTTCCGCTGTCTGTCTGTCTGTCCCTATGTATGGTTAGATCTTTTAAACTACGCAACGGATTTTGATGCGATTTTTTTTAATAGATAAAGTGATTCAAGAGGTAGGTTTTTATATAATTGTACGCAGACGAAGTCACGGGCAGAAGCTTTAATAAAGACACAAGAAATAAGGACGTATCTTGCGGGATTTCCCTTGGGATATGAAGTTATGCAACCTAGTAGAAGACATTTTCCATGCTGGTCTGGGAGCCAAGAAAAAACATAGAATGTACTAGTTGCTTCTCTTTCCGCGCAGATGGTAAAAGCTCATCGAGGGTATGGGCGAAAATCATCGAAAGTATGTTATAGGCGATGCGGCTAAACCCATCACTTTTTTGATTCCTTTTTCCACGTATACGCCTACAATCTTTCTAAACGTGGCCTGTAGGTCTGGTTGTTTTAGGCTCTGTCTACACCGTAAGGGATAAAGTTGTGATTTGTGTATGTTGTATGTGTGTAGAAAACAGGTTTAAGTGAAAAAATATATATCATCTAATCTCGCAATTTATGTTCGACAAACTTTCGCATGTATCATATTCGCATAAAAGATTTCACTGAAAGAGATATAATGAATAAGTAACCTTCACTAAATCTAATTTTGTATTAAAATAGATCAGTCTAAGTTCTATATTTTCGATACCAAATATGTCTAAATATAACTCCACGTAATTATATTTCAAATCGAAGCTTTACGATCAAATTTAATACAAGTAATTCGTTATTAAGTGGAGTAAACAAGTAAACATGATTAAGTCTGATTGAAATAGTACATTTTGATGCTAGTGCGGAAAGTATGTCATTACTTCACGAGTCATGAGATATCAAGACTGCAAGACTCAGGACAAGACAAGTGAAGAATGACATTTCCGCGCGTGTCAAACGACGTTTTTTAATACGGTTACGAAAAAAAATACAACACAGAATAAAGACAAGGTAAGTTCTCACTTTAGTAGTGAAAATTTTTGACATATTAAAGGCGTTTTTTAGCTTTCATATTTCATAAGACAATGGCTTTTGCTACTCAGCTAATTTTATGAAAGTTTTTTTTTTCAATTTCATAATATTATGTATATAACACTTTACTATTATATATGTATAGTATCATTATGTTCGATTATATGTGTATCAAAATATTTAAATTGTTTTAACACAAAAACTACTGTTGCCTTTAGATTTAAAACTATGCTTGCAGTTGGAAAAACGCCTCCACTTTGACAGGCGTTTCGGCAGCTATTCCCACGCTGTTCCGTTTTATTCCGACCACATTCAGACACCTTGATAAGATTTTTTTTTAGCAATTCAATATTTAAAAAATAATGATGAAGAGGCTAGTTATAAAATAAAAAAACTTATTTTTTTTTTAATTATTTTATGAAAACTATGATTATGTCCTTCCCCGGGACTGAAACTATTTGTATACCAAATTCGAGCTAAATTGGTTCAGTGGTTTAAGCGTGAAAAGATAACAGACACAGATAGATTTACATTCGTATTTATATTAGTGGGGACACAGAATAAAAAAAAAGCATATCTTTCTTCGCTGCCGTATTTCGTTTGTCAAACAATTCAACTTCAAACAGCGACTTGTTTCAGTCATCTCTTTTACTGAAATAAAGCAAAGGCGTTTTCCCCATTGTCATGGAGTGACAAAAGTTTCATCTATTAATGGATTTCGTTCCCATCCCTGCGGGACTATTCCGAAATTTGAAATTGCACGTTCGTATGCCGTCTCTTACATCGCCTGTTGGTGTGAGCAGAACGGCACTACCAACTTCGAATTTGTAACTTCAGAATATAAGCCCAGTACTTACCGTTTTATTTGTGTTTGAAAACGTTTTCAATTGATTTACCGAGTTTAGGTATTCAATTATTACCAGTATGGAAATGTCAAATTGTTTTTAAAAAGCAGCCAAGTGCGAGTCGGTCTCGCGCATCGAGGATTCCGCTCAAATTTGGCAAGTGATAATAAATCAGTGTTAAAACCCTGCCCCTAAGCAAAATGTAGGCAGTGTGCGATTATTTTATATTGTTTACGTACGTAGACAGACAGATATAAAAATATTCGTTTTTAACATAAAGTTGTTATAGCGGGAACAGAAAATACTGTGGAAATTTCAACAGTCTAGCTACCACGGTTCATGAGATACAGCCTGGTGACAGACAGACAGACGGATAGCGAAGTCTTAGTAATAGAGTCCCGTAGACAGACAAACAGACAGCCATTGACAGCGTCTTGCGGATCGAACCGCAACAAACTGGGGTCCCAAATCATGGTCCTGGGGAACATGCGTCCCAAAGTTGGATAGGCCGCCACCATACTAGAAGTGTCAAAAATGACAGCAGAATCGGAATTGAATAGCATTTGGGGGTGCGAGTCCTGTAACCTCCGCGTGTGGTCAAGAGCTGCGGTTCGCTTTTGGGCCGGTGCACCCTGGGCAACGGCTAATGATTTCGTGGTGGTCTCCGAGGGATATTATTATCCGTTGGCTTAGAGCCCGACAAGGGGAGGGTCTTTTGACCGTGTTTTACCGTACAACGTTGCCGATATATTTGTCACAAGATTTTTGAATACTGTATTTATTACCTACTTTGACATTGGCGAAATCGTCGCATCGATGGACGGGGCCATATTAAAAAAGAAGTATAGCATTTGACGTTTTACGCTTTTGAGATGTACTATTTTGTCACCAGAAACTTATATTAAGCGTACCTACAGTGTAAATCATGAATTATAGCACAGGGGTAGCGAACCTTTTTCGGTGGACGTGCCATTTTTTCACAAATAAAGTAATATTTGGCTCTGACCTGTCATCAAAGACCCAGTTGTCTTAAGAGTGTGTTGTTATTTTAGCATCATATGACCACAATGCCCGTTTTCCGCCCTATTTCATAATAAAATAATCTTAAGTTGGTGATTTAATGGACAAAAATAAACCTTTTTATTATTGGCGTGCCCAAATTATTTTGAAGCGTGCCAACAGTGGCACGAGTGCCATTGGTTCGCCAGCCCTGTCGTAGCAGATTAAGCTACCGCATAGAATAGAATCCATCGCAGTTCAATCAAAGTTGTGCCGAACTAAGATTTAATCGAAAACCGGTCGAAAGTGCAAAACCGGTTATTAATCAAAATTTGAATGGTTTTGCTAAATTATCAATTAATCTTGCAATTCGCCAACAGCTTTCAGTTTATAGTAGATCAGTGGTTCTCAAAACTTTCTCAATTTGCAGTCTAGAGGTCATACTCAGAGCTGACAGAGTCAGACAGTGACAGAGACAGAGTAAAATGGGCTTGTATCCCGTCTTTTTAAGTTTTCTTTGTGGTACGTACTCTAATATTTACCGCTATAACGGGAGATAGGGGGGGGGGGGGGTCACCCTTCTCTGCAGCTGACTGTACAAACGCACACACTTTGAGAACCACTGTTGGGTAAGTCGTTAATCTTGGGCTAGTTTGTAAAGATTAGGTTAATTCTGCGTAAAGTAATTTTGATTTGCGATTTGTATGGAAATTTGACGTTATTTTAGGGTCTAGTTTTGGTGGATTTTGGAAGGACGGCTCTGATGATTTGATTTAAAAGTTTTTGTATAATACACAAATTACGTCTTTATCAAGACAGTAAAGGAGTAAAGACAAGACCTACACTACCTACATGCCACGTTTAGCAAGATTTTGGGGCTAGATATAAGTGGAACATGGAATCAAAATAGTAATGTGTTGCTAGCCGCATGGCCTATTTAAGTAACATGATTCCTATGATTTTCACCCATAGCTGAAGTGGCGATGGGCGGGGCACTTGGCAAGACGGAACGGCGACAGATGGTCGAAGGCGGTTACAGAGTGGTGGCCAAGACTGGGTCGAAGGTCACTGGGCAGACCATCAGCCCGTTGGTCAGATGACATCTGTCATTCGGCTGGAAAACTGTGGATGAGACTGGCACAAGACCGGGTAAAGTGGCGTGAAAATGAAGAGGCCTTTACTCAGCAGTGGGTGGATGTGAGCTAGTTAGATTTTTTTTTTTGGTATTTAGTCGAGTTTAAAACAATATCGACTGACTATCGAGTGAGCGAAAATCTTAGGAATCATGTTATAGGCAAAGCGGCTGGTAACCCATCACTATTTTGATTCCCCATTCCACCTATACGCCCAGAATCATGCTAAACGTGGCCTAGTTCTTGTTACCTTAGGCTTTATCCCGTAAGGAATAAAGACGTGATTTATTTATGTATGTATGTAAACACTATTAACCTATTTCAATACTTACCTGTACTCAGGATGAGGTATTATTTTCGAGAGCGCCATGTTTTCTTCGTTACTCGCTAAATCTGTGTACCCGACCACCACCGTTAGTTGTTTTGATATGTAGAATTCGTCGAATACACTGAAATAATAAGTAAAAGTTTCATATTAAAACCGTTATTCCAACCCGCGTACGCAAAAAATTGCGTAATTCCTGCGGGATAGCGATAAACGAATTCTATGCAGACGAAGTTGCGGGCAACAGCTAGTAGGTACTATATAAACGCGTGAAGTTTGTAAGTATGGATGGATGGATGGATGGATTTTTGTTACTCTTTCACGCCAGAACGGCTGGACCGATCTATATGAAATTTGGAACATAGATAAATTATAGTCTGGAATAACACATAGACTACTTTTTATCCCGGAAAATTGCCTAATTCCTGCGGTATAGCGATAAATGAATTCTATGCAGACGAAGTTGCGGGCAACAGCTAGTTTACATATTAAAATGCAATGCAAAAGGCCGACCGTGTCACGTCTTCCTAATTTTTTAACTTAAGGAAATGAAATATGCTGGTTTTAGCTTAAGGAAATGAAAGAAAAAACATAGAATGTACCAGTGGCTTCTCTTCCCGCGCAAATGGTAAAAGCCTATCGAGGGTATGGACGAAAATCTTAGGAATCATGTTATAGGAGACGCGGCTAGCAACTCATCTCTAATTTGATTCCCCTTTCCACCTATACGCCCATAAACTAAACGTGGCCTCTAGGTATTGTGACCCGTAAGGGATAAAGACGTGATTTAAGTATGTATGTATGTAGTAAATGAAAACTGGAAAAAATATATACTTAACATTGACCATCGTAGTGGGTATAATTTTTTTTTTAAATTCCGCTGGTCATAATAGCAAGTACAAATTACTTATCGTCATTTTTACCTGCAAACACAATGTCCAGCCGTCAACAACCATCGGTCACTGAGCACTGTCGCGCCACACTGATGCGCTCCCTGGCGCCACACGCTGGCCGCCCAGGGAAATTCTGCTGGTAAGCTGTCAGTACCGCCAACGATGCGCCCGCGCCGGACCATGTCGACGCCGCATTCTACGTCGGCCACTGGAAATAGTGTAGGACACATAAAAAAGTATACTGTCTTTTACAAAGTTTTATTGCTCTACGTGTTTAGCTATGACCTTTTTTTTTGCGCTGCAAAATCCGCCTTATGCATTCCCGCGCTCGGGGCAGCAACGGGGTATGACGGGCTCTCCAGCTCGCCGCTGCCTTCCCTATGGAAGGAGAGGAGAGGCCTACCGTCTAAAAACACACACGTTCCGGCCATGAACTGTGGGCGTTACGGGAGCACTAGGTGTCACCGCGCCTAGCTATATGACCCTAGGTTCAGCCTGAAACATCGGGCACACCTCTTACCAAGTACGAGTTGTTGGTGTCGAGACTCTAGGTCCTTGGGGTAAGGTGGCGCTGAGCTACACAGAGAGCTCAGCAAAAGATTGAGAGAGGCAACAGGAGACCCTCGCGCCGGCAGCCTTCTCGCGCAAAGAATCGCAATCGCAGTTCAGCGCGGGAATGCTGCCTGCGTGAGCACCCTGCCAAGAGGCCCCCCTCTCCATTGTTATTAATTTTAAAGATTATTTAGTTATTTTAATTTAATAGTAGTTTTAGTTTTGTGTTTACATTTTAAGTCTGATGCATTGGGGTAAATTCGTTTTTTTTTTTTATATATTAATAGGAAGGCAAACGAGCAAGTGGGTCGCCTGATGGTAAGTGATCACCACTGCCCATAGACACCCGCAACCCCGGAGGGATTGCAGATGCGTTGCCAACCTAGAGGACTAAGATGAAATGCCTCTTGTGCCCGTAATTTCCCCGGCTGTCTTACTCTCCACACCGGAACACAGCAATGCAAGCAATGCATTAGCGGCAGGATTAGCGAGTAAGATGGTGGTAGCGATCCGGACGGACCTTGCACAAGGCCCTACCACCCGCAATTGGGGGAATTTCGAAAATCGTGGATAGCCACTAAGTGGGGAACAATTCCAGAACCTGGCAACGCTTATCTTAAAGCCAAAGACATTGGAGCTTCGAGGTAAACGATGCTAGATTATGTAATTATTCCCCGTACACACACAACGGTGATGATCTATTTTACATCTCTATGTTTTTTATTGTTATACCTTGTTTATTTTCTATAAAATTGTGCATATTGTCTTATATTTGTGTGTCTTGCAAAAAGGAATAAATGTCTTCTTTCTTTCTTTCTTTCTTTCTTTCTTTAGTGGATATCTACGAGTTTCGGGATTCCCCCAATTTCGAATTTACCCCAATGCACTATATCTGTTTTTCATAGTACGGGCTTCTTTTTTCATAACTCAATGGTATGTGTGAAGTTCCCAATCCGCACTGGGACCGCGTGTGAACTATAGCCCAAGCCCTCTCGTTCTGAGAGGAGGCCTGTGCCCAGCAGTGGGATGTATATAAGCTGGAGATGAGATGATGAAATTCCGAACATTTCTTTACTAAATATAAATACTTTGTTAGCTAAGACCATTGATACTTTGCATGAAACCTAAGTAGACTTAGAAAACGGATTAAAAAGTTTCAGTTTATTTAAATAAAGCTTACGAAAATGTAAATTTAAATTATTACTCACAATTAACAAAGCAGTATCCAAAATCCACGAATATAAGGAAAACAATCACACACAGACGGTGACACATCTTCACTGGTTATAAATAAAAATTATATAAATTATATAAATAAATAAACAAATATTATATAGTTTGCTAACGCACGCACTTGACAAGACGCATGCGCTAACTACATTTCAATTATTTTCATATGATTATTTAAAGTCCTGTGATTTGTACTGAAAACCCCTCCTTAGCTTCTTCGAAGGCCTGACCCCTATATCTCATCCTAGTGATGCGACAAAAAACATCGATACATTTTACAGACAAGAATAAACACATTCACAGCTCTTCCATGCTGTTCTTTGAGTAGAGAAAAAACGTAGAATGTACCAGTTGCTTCTCTTCCCACGCAGATGGTAAAAACCCATCGAGCGAATGGGCGAAAATCTAAGGAATCATGTTATAGGAGATGGGGTTACCAACCCATCACTATTTTGATTCCTTTTTCCACCTATATGCTCACAATCACGCCAAACGCGGTCTATAGGTCTTGTTACCTTAGGATCTGTCTGCCCCGTAAGGGATAAAGGCGTGATATATGTATGTACCTATGCTCTTATCAGTGCAAATGACAAATTTGAGTGTAATGAGCAGCGAGCTGCATAATTAAGTACAGTAAGGGAAAATGTGTTCACGTACCACCGTAGAATTTGTACCTATCGCAATAAGGTTACGTATCACTCGAATTTGAGTGACAGCGGCCTGTCAATTGCGACAGGGATCTACGGTGGTGCGTAAATACATT
Source organism: Pandemis cinnamomeana (assembly GCA_932294345.1). Classification (NCBI taxonomy): domain Eukaryota; kingdom Metazoa; phylum Arthropoda; class Insecta; order Lepidoptera; family Tortricidae; genus Pandemis; species Pandemis cinnamomeana. Next base: position 3,944,420 of record OW028715.1, on the reverse strand, counting down.
TACCTCACCGTATACGGAGACTAAAATCACATGCTGCAATTCTCTGTGTAGCTATTTACAAAATATTTACTTTCTTACACTTTACTTCAGCTAAGTCGTAATGTCGTTTAAGTTAAACAGAAAAAAACTATCGACATAAATTTTATCGACGCGGCCGCGCCACTAGCACAAATTCATTGTCAGGTTCGCTGCAACCTCGTGCGATAACAACTCGCGGAACTGTCATTACCTATAAATACATTACAAACACATGCAATGCCATGGCGTTTGTGTGTGTGCGTGTGTGACTAATTAAACAACGTATGCATTCTTTGATTTGGACGTGTGAGTGGAGCTACGATGAGAGTGGACTCAGTTCCAGCCAAATTTGTAACCTAAAAAAAATATGTGTCTATACTTTTTAACCCCCTACGCGAAAAGAGGGCTATTATAGGTTGGACGTCGGTGGCTGTGCGTGTGTGTATATATATATGTATGTATGTATGTAACACACATAAATCACGTCTTTATCCCTTACGGGGTAGATCGAGCCTTAGATAACAAGACCTAAAGGCCACTTTTAGCATGGTTGTAGACGTATAGATGGAAAGGGGAATGAAAATAGTGATGGGTATTTTCGTCCATTTCCTCGATGGCCTTTTACCATCGGCGCGGGAGGAGAAGCAACTGGTACATTCTGTTTTTTCTTTACTCCTGGGAAATGCAGCATGGAAGCCATGTATGTAAGTTATATAAAATGTTGTAATATAATTATCTCACGTTATCCATCTTGATAAATATAAACAAACACTGAATAATGTCACTATAAATAAATATTAACAAAGAGCCTCCGTAGACACCCTTGCTTTACTCGGTCAAGTGCATCGTAAGTAGGGCGAGTGCATTTGCCCCACATCGCACAGATTAGTATAATAAAAAGATTATAGTGGGTAGAACATAATACCATTATAGCTTAATATAGACTCCCGACCTTTTATCAAACCTCTATAGCAAGAATCCTGAAGGAAGGACGACCTGTAGGCTTATTACCTAACTCGCTCGCAATCGCTCCTTTTTATTTTTTGTTTATTGTGAACTAGGTATTTAATTAATTTATGTATATTTTTAGTTACACATAAGCCGGGTTTATTGCTTTGTTTACGTAAAAGTTTATGGATTATGTAGTCTATTTTATCTGTGTATCGTTTCGTGAGTCACAGACGGTCCTGGCTGAAAATGTGTCTGACACCTCAGCGTAATGCTTTGCACCGCTTTGCTCACAAAGAGTAAGGTGCTTAGATATTTCCAATATAACTCTAAAGGTACGTTTAGACTAACACACTATACACCGTACACTCAATGTATACATCGAGTGTCTCTGTATGAACACGAGTGTCTCCAATTGCAAAATTTATTGTGACACGTTAATTAGTGTCGCATCAGTCGCTGTGTAAGCACGTTGTGTCCAAGTGTCTAGTGTACTTAAAAAGTTTTCGAACAGGTTTGATATTTTCAATACACCGCACCGTGTTGGAGTACACAAAATGAGTTTTACGTGGAGCAAGGAGGCCACAAAAAACCTTATTTCACATTTTTGTAGAAGGGCTACCAGAGCTTTGGAATGTTTTATCGACAGAAGTATTCATAACCTTGGTGATTTTCGTTGCGTAACTCATTTAGTAATCTATGGTAAGCTCCTAATTCTTGCCTTTTGTGAATCCACTGATGTACCCAAATACTTCTTTTGCGTTTTCGTCTTTCTCGATTTTTTATTACAATAGTAGCAATAGCGGCTGCACGACGTTTATCCATGATGACCGAGTAATCACTAACGGGTTGGCGTGTGAACAGCTCGGACACTACTTCCGTACACTTGCGAATAGACACTACCCAGACACCAAAAATACGTTCAAGTGTATGTAAACAGTACAGACATTTATGTCGGAATTTCTGTCGTAGTCTAAACGTAGCTTTACTTGTCTGGCTCAAGCTTGGGAATTACTACCATAAAAACAACGACTTGCAACATATGTAAGTAAGTAAGTAAATGCTTTGGTGTAAACAGCTACAATTCACAAAAAATTAAAAATAACATTAATATACGAACAAAGGCGAACTTATCCCTGTAAGGGATCTCTAATTAACCTTTGAGTAGATGAGAGGAGCATGAGTAGATGAGAGGGACCGACAAAGTGTGAGTTTAAAATTCCAGATTGTGAAGCCACAATAGAGCGATATCTAAATACAAAGAACAAATCATAAAATAAACTACTAAATATCATTACACATGCATACATACAAAATACAATAAGTACACACATACAATGAGCCATATACTTAAAATTTTAATAGGTCAAGGACCTTTAAACTGCAATGGCATGTCATGTTCACTTTGTTAAAGGTCATCTTTAACGTTCGTCTTCAATCACACACTCGTGTACTTGTGGTTTTGCAAATTTCTTGTTTCCTGCGCATTCAAACGACCTTTAGAGCTATTACAAAGCCTAAGTAGCGAGCATCATTATTGTCTTCTTCATATCAGCCGTAAGACGTCCTCTACAATACACTCCACTTCCTAGGCTCTCCTTAGCTCCTCGAGTTCCACGACAGTTTTGTGCTACCCGCATTATTTGCTTTACCGCGATCTTTACTTTTATATGCGAAATTCTTAAGCTGAGCGCGCACTGCGGTGCGGTTAGTTGCGGTTTACTCCCGCAAAAATCTGTGATGTATGAACCACAGTGGAGGTTTGCACACTGCGGTTGCGGTTGTCAAACCGCATGCGGCTAAAAAATATGTGATTTGATACAGATTTGTTGCGATGCAAACCGAAACTGCAACTCGGCGCACCGCAGTGCGCGCTTAGCGTTAGGAATCATGTTGTAGGCGATGCGGCTAACCAACCATCACTATTTTGATTCCTTTTTCCACCTACCCGCCATCATGCTAAAACGTGTCTACACCGTAAGGGATATTAGACGTGATTTGTGTATGTGTGTATGTATGTTTACTTTGATTCTTCAGTTCATTCACCTTGGGAGCGTACTTGCACTACCCACTACCTTTTTAGGGTTCCGTACCCAAAGGAACCCTATTACTAAGCCTTCTCTGTCCGTCCGTCCGTCCGTCTATATATAGCTAGACAGTAAAATTTTCACAGATGATGATGTATTTCTGTTGTCGCTATAACAAAAAATATTAAAAGCAGAATAAAATTAATATTTAAGGGGGGCTCCCATACCACAAACGTGATTTTTTGGGGTTTTTGCTGGATATTAATAGCGGCAACAGTTAGACGTTTGAAATATTCACAGATCATGTATTTTTGTTTCCGATATAACAACAAATACTAGAAACCAGAATAATGTATGTATGTCTGTATATATCATTGACCAATAGATTATCAGCCAAATCGGTTCAGCCGTTCTTGAGTTATAAATAGTGTAACTAACACGACTTTATTTCATACTAGCCTTCCGTCCGCAGCTTCGCCCGCGATAAATGAATTTTCCCGTAGGAAAAGGTATTTTCCCGCGGTAAAAAGTAGCCTATTGTCACTCAGTGATAATGTACCTTTCTAACGACAAAAGAATTTTTGAAATCGGTTCAGTAGTTTCGGAGCCCATTCAATTCAAACAAACAAACAAACAATCAAATCTTTTCTCTTTATAATATTAGTATAGATATAGATATAGATAATATGTATAGTTATAGATTTACTATCAAAATTTAAGCCATAATTAAGAAAAACGTAAACCCCCGAATCCCCAAGTAATCCGGCTTAAAGATCCGGCCACACCAGTGCGTCGACGTCGACGGTGCGTTCACGCAACAAAATGTATGAAGAAACGGTGAGAGAACGTGACGCATGCGACACGTCACTGCGTATACGCAGCGGTGTGGTCGCTCCTTTACCACAGACCACAGTACGCATGGTCACTAGCTGTCAATTTTGACACAGGTATTCTTCTTCTTCTTCTTCTTATTTGTGGCGTTTTAAGTCGTTATAGCGACGACAACTTCGCCAATGTCAAGTTAACAAAAATATGATTAAAAAATCTTGTGACAAAATGTCGGCAACGTTGTACGGTAATGGTCAAAAACCCCCCTCCCCCTGTCGGGCTCTTAGCCAACGGTCAATGATATCCCTCAGAAACTGGCAGGAAATCATTAGCCGTTGCCCAGGGTGCACCGGATCAAGCACTGCTCTTCCCCCCGGACGGATCCAAAAAGGAACCGCAGCTCTTGACCACACGAAGGTAACCCGACTCGCACCCCTACAGGTATTCTAAACGCTAGGCTATTCGGTCGACTAACCTTCACTAAGGTCACATGTAACCGTGTATGACTCAATCTTATCTAACCTGACAAAAAGCTACAACCTTTCTATTTATAGCACTTATGTTTGTATGGTGTTGATAACTCCAGAATAGAGGTCGCGTGAAGGCCGAATGCTGTTTAGATTCCAGTTCATGTAGTTTTTATTTATTTTTAAAACTTTCCTCGTTCGCTTTGGAGGTTAATGTATGGGTTGATAAGCTTGTGTGGATGTCACTGTCAGGCTGATAACTATGTAAAGTTGATAAATACAGCGGCTTTTGTTTCCAAGTTCAAACTTTATGGGTAGGTATTTTAAGATTCCATACATATAGAGTGCCAGAGTGCGCATATCACCTGGAGATCAGCCGTTAAGATTTCTTTTAACACAACACACACACACACGCAAATCACGTCTACATCCCTTACGGGGTAGAAGCTGGTAACAGGTACCTACAAGCCACATTTAGCAAGATTGTGGGCGTATAGATGGAAAATGGAATCAAAGAACACAACAAGAATGAAAAAATCGCAAGTGGATTGCTTGATGCCAAACCATCACTGCCCATGGGGTCCATGAGCTTTGGCGCCAGGAGGGGGTCAGGGGGGGGGGGTAAGGTATGTAGTTACATAAAATCTGTATGGTGACAAAATATATAAATAAAATCATTATGTTCAATTAATGGTCCTAAGTCCTGGAACCAGCTCAGGGGGGGTCATGACCCCCATGACCCCCTCTGGATCCGCCCTTGAGGTGAGGTGAGGTCTACTAGACCTGCGTGGGAATTTTAGCACAAGCTCACTCATTCTGAGGCTCTTAAGCTGCGGAGCTGATGAAACTATGCCAAGTGCATCGTAAAATTCCGCAGTGCACAAATGCATAGCAAATGACGCTCGCCACAAAATAGTCACGACCGTGTCTCCGACATTGTCCCAATTCGTCGTCCTTAGCCGTGACAGAGTACAACATGGCGTCGCATTCGCGTCACGTGTGTGGACGTGCCTGCTCTTATATAATCATTATTGATCTTATAAGACTTTTGTTAAGAGTTATTTTACGTAATACAGGCTTTGAGCGGGTCTGCGTTTTTAACAAATAATTAGTTCGGGTATCCACCAAGGGATATGGAGCTTCACGCTCTTCCAGTGAACTTATTCGCAGTTCAAATGCACATTGTCCAAGTATATTTCGTGTTGTTTAGTGTCAACATTATCCGATAGATGTCGCTGTACCGTCAACAAACATGCTAACGGTATGTCGATGTAGATTAACCAGATGTTTTGTTGCTTTTTTGTAAATTAGACTATAATTCAAATTAAATGCATTCCAAGTTTGTGGTACTGCTACTTCTTGTGTTTGATTTAATTCTCCCTTGAGAAAGACTAGTGCAACTGCAGTGTACACACATTATTTCCTCGAAAACCGTTAGAGTAAAGCTGGGTCACTAGAGAGCTGTAATCGTGGCTATAGCACGCTGCAGTAACCAAAACCTTATTTTGCGTCCCATACGTAACTTCCATCCTTATACCATGTGGTCATTGCCCATTGAGTTACCTACTTTGTCTGTCACACTTTATACTACGTGCAATATTTATGTTTTTTTTTTCTCGTATATATGTCAGCATGTTTGTGATGTGCTTTCCACTGGTGTACGTATCGTCACAGAGTACGTTTGTAAGCATTTACTTACTTAAGGTCCGGCCACACCAGTGCGTAAAAGACGTCGACGGTGCGTTTACGCAACAAAATGTATGAAGAAACGGTGAGCGAACGTGACGCATGCGACACGTCACTGCGTATGCGGTGTGGTTGCTCCTTTACTTACTTACATACTCGTAGTATAATCTACTCATATTTGTTATCATAATGTATTAAGTTTAAGAAGTTTCCATAGGATGATTCCCAGAAATAACATTGACTATAATTTTACTCACTTGTCAAATTTGCATAATGTAATTTCAAGTTTAGTTACTCCTACAATGGAATTAACTAAAGCTTATCTTTGAGTGTAGGCGTAGTTTAGTCACTGAAGGTGGTTAATAACCGTCGCACTTACAGACGTCAATTATTATGAACTAGCTGTAACAACGTAGTCCAGTTCCCGCGAGAATGTTGCACGTTCAAACAATTACCGAAGTTTATTAATTTCCAAAGACAATTACTGTTTGGAATATTGTATCCCTATTAATTTGCTAGTCCTAATCACTACATAGTATAAAACAAAGTCGCTTTTTTTGTCCCCAAATCCGTTTGTATGCTTAAATCTTTAAAACTACGCAACGGATTTTGATGCGGTTTTTTTTAATAGATAGAGTGATTCAAGAGGAAGGTTTATATGTATAATACATGCATAATATACCGTGCGAAGCCGGGGCGGGTCGCTAGTAAAATTATAAATGCGAAAGTTTGTGAGTGAGTGAGTATGTTTTTCCTTATTCACGCTGAAACGACTAGATGGATTTCGATCAAATTTGGAACAGAGATAGCTGGTACCGAAAATTACACAGTTCCGCGGCATAGAGATAAACATGTCAATTTCCTATTTTACGCGGACGAAGTTGCGGGCAGAAGCTTGCAGGTACATAATAAATTATATATATACATACATATATCACGTCTTTGTCCCTTACGGTGTAGACAGAGTCTAAGGAAACCCTAAGGCCACGTTTAGCATGATTAAGGCGTATAGGTGGAAAGGGAAATCAAAATAGTGTTGGGTTGCTAGCCGCGTCGCCTATCACATGATTCCAAAGACTTTCGCCCATTCTCTCGATGGGCTTTTACCATCTGCGCGGGAAGAGAGGCAACTGGTAAATTCTATGTTTTTTCTTTGCTCCCAGAGGCCAGACCAGCATGGAAGAAAGAAATAAATTATATACCTTCGTATGAACACTTGTTAGAAAATTAAAAAGTTATTCCCATAAAATTGTTAAAAATACTGCAGTTGTTTTTCAAAACAGATTGATTTATGGTACGTTTTTACATTTACATCATCATTTTAACGTAGTTTTTTATGCAATATCCGTTGGTTCCGTATTTAGTAAATATATTAGAAAATTCAAAAACTATTTTGTAAATTTCCATTGGACAGACAGAGACACGTCGAAAGAGAAAGGGGAGGCCTTTTCCCGGCAATGGGAAACCAGATAGGCTACTAAAAAAAACCATTAAGTATAGTACTATGTTAAAGTCATCAATGTTGTAATTATTTTTTATTATTGTGAAACTAAGCCCGAACTAACTGAATGCGAAAATGAAGCTCTTTATATGTCTGGCAATATTGATTAATTTTTGTAGGTGTAGACTTAGATTGGAGGACATCAGGTAGTATATTTACTGGAAAATTGGATAGATTTCGCAGGACAGCTATAGTCTGGTGATTGAATTTTGTGAAGACGATGTTGCTGGTTGCCTGCGGCTTTGCTCACTTGAACAGTGAGTATTTTATTCCCTAGGAATTCCTTCTTAGTGCACCTCTAAGCCTCTATGACATTCAATGTATGTCTGCCAAAGTCTGTTGCTTTAGTGGTACAAAGTTTCAGTTTCCCAATCCCGTGGGAAATTGGGGATAAAAAGTAGACTATGTAATTGTTACAGACATCCAGCTAACTACATAGCAAATTTCATCCAAATAGTTTCTTTAAAAGGACAGTGTTATTCTGTAAATGTGAAATAGAAAAATAAACTAAGTATGTACAGTCAGCGTCGAATAGTACGTGACACCCAAAGTAGCCAAATAGTTCGCAACACGTCATTGTTACCGTTGAAATAAGGTCGTGTTGCTAACTTTTTGGCCACTTTGGGTGTCACGAAGTATTTGACGCTAACTGTACCTACTACAGTTTACAATGTTTCAAAAGTTGAAAAAGAACCCAACAGTCACTCGTTTCGCATTATTTTTTACAAAAACCGTTGCCAGCGGAGTTCGCTATTTGAAATTTTAATTCAGTTTCGAATGTTCCCAAACAGAGGTCGGTTATTCGTCAGTGTTATCAATTTACAAACATAATGAACACACACTCTGAAGCACCATGGACTTTGGAAACGTTTACATAAAGTAGAGATTGGTGTAGCGGTGTGTTTGTGATGGATAAATAAAGTTTGTAATCTCGCTGTCCTGATTCGATGGTCCGATGTAAAATGAGCATTTCCTTGGAATCGAATTGATGACAAAGAAACGCCATTGGCAGGTGAATCCTGTATAATAGGAACAGATTTTAAAGTATCGCTTTGCTGAATATGTTACGGGAACAACCATTTTGTTTTTAAATCAAAGAAGAGCAGACTGGCAGAGAATTGAATGAAATTACTTATCCTAACTATTGTAAATACGAAAGCTTGTGAGTGGGGAGTATCGATGTTTGTTACTCTTTCACGCCAGAACGGCTGAACAGATCTGAATAAAACTTGGAACATAGATAGATTATAGTCTGGAATAACATATAGGCTACATTTATTCCGGAATATTGCATAGTTCCCGCGGGCAATAGCTAGTAATTAAAACTATCATATTTCCGTGCATGGCGGGAAGAACTTGATAACTCCAAAATGGCAATTTTACAGGGCAGCGATTTTAAAGTTTGTCATTTTCTCCAAAATCCGTTTTTATCTCGAACTCATCTCTATAGCTTGATTTATGGATAATTTTATGTAATCTTTCAAATTATGTTACGTATTCTCGTAAATTCTGCTTATTTTGTAAGATATTAGACTTATCAACATACTACCCAGAGACTTATCAACTTATTACCCATACATTAGTGCTCAAACCAGTGAAAACATTATTTAATTTAATTCCTAAAAATCAGTTTTTCAGTGTAATTGAAATGTCTAAATTGATTTAAGAGTAATTTTAGATGGTTTTTCAAGTATGGTTATGTTTATCTTTCTTACTATCTTATTATTCATAATAATTGACTTATCAACATGTTCACCGATCATGATCACCGAACATGTTAACTTATTCACCATAGAATTGGTATAGTGTAAGTATAAATTGACATATCAAGTTACGTTCGTTTTATCAGTAGTTGAATATAAGTAGATAAAACGATATATTTATTTGTTAACGTAATAGTGTCTAATGTCGTAATAGTCGTCTTTTATTTGATATCTTGTTTTGTCAATTTACGTACGCTAGATCGGTTTTTGAGCATAAGTTGATGTAAGGATATATTACGATATTAAATTTTTTATTGTGACTCATCGCGTATATATCTCATGTCGTTAAATAAAATACGCAGCGTATGGATATATTCAAATACTCACGCGGCAATATCTCTAAAAGTATCGTAGATATCGAGTTGTAAATTTTTTTCCTACAAAACCAATGCTGTAGGAAGCCATTGCGACGGTAAAAAAAAAATCGTGTAAGTCGAGTTATCAAGTTCTTCCCGCCATGCACGGATTTATCCTACTTAATATTATAAACGCGAAAGTTTGTAAGCCTGGATGGATGGATGTTTGTTACTCTCTCACGCCAGAACGGCTGGACAGATCTGGATGTAATTTGGAACATAGATAGATTATAGTCTGGAATAACACATAGGCTACTTTTTTCTGGAAAATTGCGTAATTCCTGCGGGATAGCGATAGTATTCTATGCAGACGAAATTGCGGGCAACAGCGAGTCATGAATAAATGTGTACGCGTATGAGTATGTGAATGAATAATGATGATTTTTCTGACCCTAATGGAAGATCTTGCATGATCATTAAATTAATGATAACTGTATGTTTACTTACTCGGCTGTCATTGAAAATGTGACTAAATGACATTTTAAACACAGCTTCGACATAGTTAGTTGCAAGTTATGTACATTTAATTTTGATTGCCGTAAATTACGCAAAGAATATGTTCTCGTTTATTGAATTCATCAAATGAAGTTGCATTTTAAGACTATGAACTTTGTACATGCATTATTTTAACATTACAAAACAAAATTAAAATGAATACCTACATACATACATAAATCACGCCTTTATCCCTTACGGGGTAGACAGAGCCTAAAGACTCTAGAATCTCAAATATTAGTCGCACCTTTTGAAACACTTTTAAATAAGAGAAGTTCATATAATATAATGGTGATGTGTCAGGTTGAAAAGTAAATTTTCTTCTTCTTTTTTTAATATGGCCCCATCAATCGATGCGATAATTTCGCCAATGTCAAAATAATAAATACAATATTCAAAAATCTTGTGACAAAAATGTCGGCAACGTCGTACGATAACACGGTCAAAAGACCCCTCCCCCTGTCGGTCTCCTAGCCAACGGATAATGATATCCCTCAGAATCTGCCAGGAAATCATTAAGCGATGCCCAGGGTGCACCGGCCCAAGCACTGCTCTTCCCCCCGGACGGATCCAAAAACGAACCGCAGCTCTTGACCACACGCGGAGGTAACCCGACTCGCACCCCAAATTACCCCAAGGTAAATTTTGATTGGTTACATCGGATACGTCACAATGACATTGACATTTGCAAACGTCACATTCGGCCATATTTGGTAACTTTTTTTTTAATTCAAAACCAATACAAAATATACATCTTATGTATGAACAGCGTAAGAAAATCTTGGACGATTTATCTGCGGCTGCCGCATTATTACCACGAGGAGGAGGACTATAAGTAACAAACATAACTTTTTAAATATTACCAGTGTTGCCAAGGTAACGAGCTACATTACCCATACGGGATACGGCTTTAATATAAACTTTAACGTCTACCCGCTTTAATTGTTATTTATCTATCTCGTGAATAGCCTTTATCTTTTTTCAGAAAAAACAACGAGACTTAACTGCTATGATATAAAATAAAACCTATAATCGCGTGAGGATATTCGATAGCTATTTTGCATCGGTATTTAATACCAATCTGATATCGAAATGACGGACGATGCCTAAATAAATGCAACATATAAATCGATTCCTTGGAAAAGGAACCATTTTTTTTGGTGTTGCCAGATTGAAGTAAGGAAAACATTGTCAAAATATGGTAACGTTTTATAAAAAAAACACTACAAAATCCCAGGACAAGTTCAAATCCCCATCGAGTATATTATTTAAATTACTTTAAGTTTGGCTTAATAATAGTTTGGAACGAAAACGTCGAGACAATGTAAAAAAAATTATATAATAAAATACTAGTATTGTATTAGTCAAATCCTTTCATTTTATACCCATATTAATGGGTTGTAAAAAAAAAAACTTAAAATCCGATATTTTGCGTTGTCGGGCATCTTGGAATTTTTTTTTTATTATTTATTAGGTTATTAGGTACCTATATAAGTATCTTGGTACAATTGACACCAATTGACCTAGTCCCAAACTAATCAAATCTTGTAATATGGGTAGGTACCAGACAAAGGATAAACATACTAAAATTTCTTCTATTCTATTCTATTCTATTCTATTCTACTTATATAGATAAATACATATTAAATATCCAAGACTCGGGCAAAAACATTCGTATTTTCATACAAATCGCTGACCGGGGATCGAACCCGGGACGTCGAGCTTCATAGTCAGATTCTTTAACCACTAGGCTACAGGAAGGGGGATAGTTTTGATTACTAAAATACACAGAGCACGACGAGCAGGGCAAGCAAATTAATAGTACATTACATTCCGAGGGTGGAGAAATAAAGAATGTCTCAGATCGCAGGAATTTGTCGCACGAGCAAAAAGCGAGGGCGATAAACATGCGACCTGAAGCTTTTCATCATCGCCCGAGGTGTACACAATTTTACGTCTTCCCCTATCCAGGAAATGGAATTAACGCTCGCGTAGCGGGCGGTAAATTACTATTGTTGGGGGGACGTAAAACCTTTTAAAAATGTGTAAAACGTGTCAGTGTAAACCGGTTTTTTACCGTGTTAACAGTAACAAAGTTTCTGGGCCCTTTATCGAGTTAGAGAGCCCACGTGACCGAGCCTTAAGCGCGGCTCGTAAAAATTAATGGCACGCCGCTCGCGTCGCGAAACGCATTTTTTGCGCTCCAACCGATCGCCGCTTTATATTTAGGGCGGAGTTGCTATCATGCGACTGGCATGCGATTTTTTAGACGCTTTATCTAACATTAAAGTGTAGTATCAAACCATTTTACGGTCAGGAATGGAAGGGTTTCTACTGTTCATGTGAATTTATTTGTTTGAAATGTTACTGCCCGAATGACATTCTAAGAGCTCACGTACTGTTTTTATCCATCGAACTCTGCTTCTGAAATTCTCTGTCTGCGTCTGATTTCCTGAAAGTATCAACCTAATCGTCTTCTATGCTGGTCTGGCAGCAAAGGAAAAACATAGAATGTACCAGTTGCTTCTCTTCCCACGCAGATGATAAAAGCCAATCGAGGGAATGGATGAAAATAGGAATCGTGTTAAAGGCAATGCGACTAGCAACCCATCACTATTTTAATTCCCCTTTCCACCTATACGCCCAAAATCGTGCTAAATGAGGCCTTTAGGTCTTGTTATCTTAGGCTCTGTGTATCCCGTAAGGGATAAGCACGTGATTTATGTATGCGTGTATGTAGTTGTCCTCAAATCTATGGTGGATGTGTATTTGACTAGAAAAGCTTGCTTTGTCTTAAACTAAAACTGCTCTGACCATCTTGCGTGATTGTTGTCCAACGCATCTATATATATACGCCCACAATCTTGCTAAATGTGGCCTGAAGGTACCTGTTACCTTAGGCTCTGTCTACCCCGTAAGGGATAAATACGTGATTTGTGTGTGCGTGTGTGCAACTATATATCAGTCCATATCGGCTTGTCGCATCCAGATTCGGGCTACGTTCGACAAGTGATCAAACGCACGCCTTTTTTATTTTATGCATTATTATAATTAAAATTCGCATCGTTGGAAGCGTACACTTAACTAAATTATCCTGTAATTATTTTAAACGTTTTAACTTAATATTTAAGGCGAATCGGCGGATGTATATTTTTATCGTTATGGCGACTTGTATTATAATATAATAGAGCTTATATTACGGAAGGTGTAAGTTTTTACGGTAATTTGATTATAATGAATGGACCAATTTAGCTGTCAGCTGCTTTCTTGATTGGGTTGCTATAATAAGGGATAAAAAATATAAATAAATGCTGAGTGCTTGTACTTTATAACGTATTAATCAAGGTAATTTTTATTAAAATTGGCTGGTTATCGTGTATGTGGTATGCAGGAATTTTCGTTCATTTTTTTGCCTTTCTCACTCGTATAATATTTAGGTAAATCAGAGTAGAATTTTATACATTTATCACGTCTTTATCCCTTACGGGGTAGACAGAGCCTAAGGTAACAAAACCTTAAGGCCACGATTACCTTGATTCAGGGCGTATTGCAAAATAGTGATGATTTGCTAGCCGCATCGCCTATAACACGATTCCTATTTTCGCCCATTCCCTCGATGGGCTTTTACCATCTGCGCGGGAAGAGAAGGAACTGTTACATTTCATGTTTTTTCTTTACTCCCAGACCAGCGTGGAAGCATAATATAAACATACCTAATTATTGCCAGTTAAAAAATACAATGAAAATAAACTATTCAATGGCAACCCCATTCTATCCCCACTAATGTCTGTTGGCGTTTTAGCAAAATTATGGGACCCCTAACGAAAACGAATGGGGCCCATATCTGGGTCACGGACGTGCTTAATTGAGCTAGATCGTCGTTTGTTTATTTGGTCCCGGTTTACCACTCGAGACAGGTGACGCTGTTCATAAATTTTAGTCCTTGGAAACTTGGAAGAAACCAGCTGGCTTATTATCTAACTCAATCGCAATCGCCATCGTGTTCATTACGACAGTTCATGTATGGGCTGACAATTGGCATCGAAATCGGCTAGCTGTCACATTCATACAAGAACTGTCAAAATGAACACGATGGCGATTGCGAGCGAGTTAAGTAATAAGCCTACAGGCCACTATTTCACCAACTTGACAATTTGTCGGTCACAAGTGACAATTCGAATTGCGATACGTGGTTAATATGAAGGGAATCTGCGTAGATTCTAGTCGAGTTCGTAATGTAAACAGAAGTCACTTATCTTAATTTATATCACCGACTAGTGTCGAACTTCCATGCTGGTCTGGGAGCAAAGGAAAAACATAGAATGTACCAGTTGCTTCTCGTCCCGCGCAGATGGTAAAAGGCCATCGAGGGAATGGGCGAAATTCTTAGGAATCATGTTATAGGTGATGCGGCTAACCACCACTATTTCGATTCCTTTTTCCACCTATGCGCCCACAATCATCCTAAGCGTGGCCTTTACGTCTTGTTACCTTAGGCCCTGTCTAACCCGTAAGGGATAATTACGTGATTTATGTATGTATGTATATTATTATGTTCAATCACACTAACTCAACCACCAGCTGGAATATCTAGTAACTCTGTCTGTCTGTCTATCTGTCTGTCTGTCTGCCTGTGTGTCTGTTACGCTTTCACGCCTAAGTCACTAAACCGATTTGAATGAAATTTGTTACAGATATAGTTTCAGGTCCTGGAAAGGACATAGGCTACTTTTTATAGGTATAAAAAGTAGCCAGGTGCCACAGGTGATGACGGGGTATAGCATGCATCACGGAATGACGAGGATCCGGGATCCATTCCCGGCCATAGCTTTACACGTTCAAATTTTCAGTGTCGTTTAGAAATTTACCCCCTTATTCATAAACGCTCTACAGGCTTCTGCTAACTTAGCAATCGTTTGTCCTTGTCTGTGAAAGGTAAATGTCAAAGTGACAGATAAGGACAAACGATTGCTAAGTTAGCAGAAGTGTATGAGTGTGTGTCTTATACAGAGCGTTTATGAATAAGGGGGTTACCGGAAAATTATGTAGTTCCTGCGGGATAGTGAATCCTTCAATAGCAATTTAAATGTAATAACTATATAACCAATTGAGGCATTACTTTTACTTTTAATCTATTCAATAAAATAAACCAACTGTGCACAGCAAAAATAAAATTTAGCTATTTTTTATCGCAATTTTACGACACACCCGAACGTAAAAAAAAACATAGAAAATCCATGAACTTATGCAGTTACCAACTACCATTATATTTACAAAGCTCATTTAAATTTATTAATTTATATACTAAGCAAAGTAGCGAAAAACAACCAAACGCCGACACGGGCAGTCCGAGTTAACAACCGACTCGTTACAACCGCCCATTTAAAACGGAGCCTTCATTTTTCTTTCCATTACCGGCTTCATGTGCAATTTTGTTCGTTGTGAGTTCAAGCGACGCTGGTTGGCTGGCGGCTTGGCACAAAAGGCAGCAAATTGAAGGCGCTTACGCATCTGCAGAAGAATCGTACGCATGCGGCAAAGATTATTCAAAATAGACGATCATATCTGCTGTATTAATTTAATGGCTTCGGAACTTTCTTATAAAGGAAATTACTAACTCTTAGTGGGAATAGCTTCTGGAGGCTATAAACGTTTTTATTATTGTGTCTGTATTTTTTACAAGATTTTATTTAACTTGCACTGTTTATATGTAACTATTCCTAATGAAATCTTGCAACTCAATTTGGAAGATATATCTTCAACCGCGTAAAAAGCCGTGGTAGAGTGGTTTGACCTGTGGCCTCTCAAGCAGAGGTCGTGGGTTCGAATCCTGGGCTCGCACCTGTGAGTTTTTCGGAATTTATATGCGAAATTACACTTGAAATTTGCTATGAGAAATCATAGGAATCATGTTATAGGCGATGCGGCTAGCAACCCATCACTATTTTGATTCCATTTTCCATCTATACACCTACAATCTTGCTAAACGTGGCCTGTAGGTCTTATCACCTCAGGCTCTGTCTACCCCGTAAGGGATAAAGACGTGGTTTGTGTAAGTCTATGTACGTATGTGTGGCCGTATAGGTGGAAAGTGGATTCAAGGGGGAGGGGGGGGGGGGGGGGGGGAGAGAACCAACTGGTACATTCTATGGTTTATCTTTGCTCCCAGCCCAGCATGGAAGGTATGGATCTTTGAGTTATCAAGCATTTAATACGAAGCGAAATAATTTAACAGATAATTATTTCATTATTTAATGTAAAAAGACTGCACAATGTACAATGCTATATCTGGACAAACAAAACATAAACAGGCACATAAATCCTAACTCATAAACACTCACCACGATAACAATTCGTCCACTAAAACCCCCGTTGCCCTTACCACATTGCAATACAGTTAAAAATTAAACAAAAACACTTTGAATAGCTGCTTTTTGTTAAAGAACATGTCGATATCGAGATCTTCTTATTAACCTCAGGCTGGAGCCGTATTTTCGCAGTGGGGGTAATATCGTACGCGTTTCGATACATCGCGGGCCTGCTAATGCACGGATTTGTATGTGATCCTTCATTGCCGGCAATGTACTGCAATTAGGACGATATAGTCGCCTCGTGTAAGGCTTTAGGGCGTTCACGCAAGACGTAACGATTACACGTTAGCAGGCGCCGAAAATCGATCGATTAAAAAGGGTTTTGCTAATAAAATAATTTCTCGTATAATTTAAGACTGTTTAAGACGTCAACTTATAATTGGATGCGTGAAATGGGTCTTAAAAATAATTGAACGGTTAAAAAACGATGGTGCAAATGGACCGTGAGAGCTTCTTGCTTTTGTTTAGAGTTAAATGGTGCGATTTAAAGCTGTTAACTCGTATCATTCGAAGAAGGGCGTAAGTCCTATTAAGACTTAATATCGACGCTTGAAAGGCGAAAGGGGATAAGCGACATTTTTTGTGATATTGAGTTATATATATCATTGAAATCAGCAGATTTTTCTGCGTCGAGTGGGCTAGGTTTCGTGTGCCTATGACGACTTTCGTGTCGCTTATCCCATCGGACTCAAAGCCTACAGCTTTATGATTAAAAAAAAATGTTTTATTATTTTATTGGTGCTCCAGTTTTATTAAAATTGTAAATTAAAAATGACATGTAATAATTACAAGTATTTCGAATAAACGAGTATAAGTATGAGTATGGGTGATTTTAGAAAAACCGATATTATATTATACTAGCTTCTGCCTGCGACTTCGTCTGCGTAGAATTATACATAAAAACCTTCCTCGTGAATCACTCTATCTATTAAAAAAAGCCGCATCAAAATCCGTTGTGTAGTTTTGAAGATATAAGCATAGGTACATAGGGACATAGGGACAGAGAAAGCGACTTTGTTTTATACTATGTAGTGATGACTTACTTACTTCTTCCATGCTCTGGGAGTAAAGAAAAAACGTAGAATGTACCAATTGCTTCTCTTCCCGCGCATGGTAAAAGCCCATCGAGGGAATGGGTAAAAATCATAGGAATCATGTTATAGGCGATGCGGCTAGCAACCCATCACTGTTTTGATTCCCCTTTACCACCTATACGCCCACAATCATGCTAAGCGTGGCCTTTAGGTCTTGTTACCTTGGGCTCTGTCTACCCCGTAAGGGATAAAGACGTGATTTGTGTATGTATGTATGTATTGTGTCACAAGGGAGCAAAATGATGTATTTACGGCGAGGGCGCTTCATTAAATCCAGAGTGTAGCGAAGGATTCTAAAGTTGAATCCAGAGCGTAATGAAGGATTCAAGTGTCACCGCCCAAAATGAAAATTATTAATTTTGCACCAGAGTGGCTCATACAAATTTTCACACCGAACATTAAAAAGCTTGAAAAAGAATTCTAAATATAATTAAAGAGCCACCAGCACAGAAAATGGCCTGGTTTTTCAATTATCAACTTCAAAAAAAATTGCATTAGCAAAAACACTTAGAAAAGCCTTGAACAGAAAAGTTGCACTTTGATCCCTCTCGACGGCAAAACTTACTTTTCTGAATGAGAATTGTGTCAATCATTGTTTCAATTTTGTGATACCTACAAATAATTATTTAACTTATTCTTTACAAACAAACACGTACAAAAATACAAAATGTTTACTCTTTATAATATCAGTGTAGTATATATAAAATGTTTGCATAAAAAGGCTATTTACGTATTCATAATTAATATTTAGCTATTACCGTATTTCTTGTTGTAATTATGCCCTCAGTTTTACTTTTACGATAGAATAATTTATTTTATTATACCCTATAAAAGCTTAGGTAAGACATAAAATCCTACTAATAATGTAAATGCGAAAGTTTGTGAGTATGTTTGTTATTCTTTATATTTAAGTAGGTACTGGCAATGTTTGATAACTTGTTTTCAAAATTGGAAAACCATTTTTTACTACGGATTGATTCTTTCGCTGACGTAGGAATTGCCATAAAAAATGGTAAAGCCCTATTTGGTCGACTGTACCTCATTTAAATGCCAGTGCGTCTCATCCGTTACGTGTAGCACCTATAATTAGATCATTTACTGCTGACTGTACAATGAACTGTCTGCTTTTGGTAATGGTTTATTATTAATTTAAAAAAACATAGAAGAGAAACGTTCTTTGCTACAAGGCAATTTAAAGTGGTTGCTCTTCCATACAAATCTTCGGTGCGCCTGCATTTCGTCCACAGACTTGATTTCGATGCGATTTTTGAAGAGATTTCGCAAGCCAGAAAACGGAACGCATTTATCATTCCAAAAAAATGGATGTGATAAATTATGTTCGCAAATCAATAGATAATCCATAAATATTGTGAGATTTTTCTAAAATCTGCAAAAAACCATGTAAATTGATTACAGCGCTCCTTAAGACACGTATTCAACTTCATTTACTGAGTATTAGGATGGCAACTACCTGATTTACTTAGGTATCTAATACGACAATTTCGAGTAGGTAGTATCTACATGTATACAGTACCAAATTTGGCATTTAGTACCAAGCAGATGTTCCACTTGAGTTACAAACTGTGTCGTACAGACATCATTCAAACAAATGACGCTTAGCGACAAAAAATCGCATAGTAACAAGGTCACGTGACAGCTAGTAACTGATAGAAAAAAATCGAAGGCTTACCCACCTGCTATAGGTGGTGTAGTAGGGATATAGCACGCATCACGGAATGACGAGGATCCGGGTTCGATTCCCGGCCATAGCTTTACTTTTCGGTTTTTTCTGTGTTCTAATTTTCAGTGTCGTTTACAAATGCGGGTGGTAGGGCCTTGTGCAAGGTCCGTCCGGATCGCTACCACCATCTTACTCGCTAATCCTGCCGATAAGCAGCAGTGCAAGCACTGCTGTGCATTGCTGTGTTCCGGTGTGGAGAGTAAGACAGCCGGGGAAATTACGGGCACAAGAGGCATTTCATCTTAGTCCTCTAGGTTGGCAACGCATCTGCAATCCCTCCAGGGTTGCGGGTGTCTATGGGCAGTGGTGATCACTTACCATCAGGTGACCCACTTGCTCGTTTGCCTTCCTATTCATATAAAAAAAAAAAAAAATTTTAATTTGGCAAACTTTATCCCATTCTCAGGTAAACAATTGTTTTCCTTACTCTGTACCTTAATTTAGTTTAAACACTTTTTCATATCCAATTAAATAAACTATTCATTTTATTTCCCTGTTCTTGTGGTTACCCTGCGTTTTACGCTGAACGGTCATAAACGTTTAGTTGTTTTTAATCAACCTATTTGTATTTGCCTGTTTGAAATGTTAAAAAGATTACATTGATAGTGACAAATCTCATAGTCATAAAATTGCGCAGCGTATTAATAAAATAACTGATTTCAATAGGGTGACCATAAGGTTAGTCGCTTTAACTAATTAAAATTAATTTACGTTAATTAATTAAGCTTTAATTGTTTTCTTTTAATGCACTGAATTTGCATTGACACGTTAGCAGCTGTCATTTTGTCCATCACAACTTTTTGAAAAGTTACGAAAGTAACAATTTTTTTTTCAAAATTTACTACTTTTTATAATTGAGTTTTTATACTTTCGTCTTTGTGCATTTATTAAGAGATTGTTAGTGTTAGTCAATTTTATTTCTTTTATGTTTATAACACAATAAAGAGTTTACGTACATGCATACTACATTTACAAATTGGCAGATTATAAAATTTATCCTGATGACTTTAATGATTGGTTCCTTTCGGCTATACATCTAGTGGATAGCAATTCTTTTTTTACACGATATAAATGCATGGTTCTTGTCCGCTACATTGTTGCATATAGACAAACCAAATAGGTGCACATGCCATGGGTCTTAAGACCCAAGTTTAAGGTTTCTTTTACCACATCTGCGAGAAGTGATCATGGTTTACTTCAAGTGCTGATCGATTTTCTCCGAATCGAAATGTATCGGACACTGTAAATAAGTATATTTTATTCAATTAGTGTGGTCAATTGTGGAACGATCGGATTGGACAATAAAAAATGAGTAAATCTGAAGAAATTTCAAATTAGCACCAATACAATACAAACTGTTTGGTGAGCTTTTTGGATACCTTCTGGCTGCCCTTGTTTCTGATCTGTTGCCACATCTACTACAAACTTTTAGTGTATCTGTGTATTTATTCTGTCTGTATCTGTTTTATCCCCCAATAAAGAAAAAAAAAATACACAATACATGTGTGCTTGCACTGCTGAGTTCCGACGCGGAGAGTAAAAGAGTCGGTGGAATTACTAGCACAAGAGGTATTCTATCCTAGCTCTAGGCTAGCAACGTGTTGCGGGTGTCCATGGTCGGTGGTGCTCGTTTACCATCAGGTGACCCACTTGCTCGTTTGTCTTCCTTGACGTATAAAAAATTACGTGAAAAAAATTGTTAGCAAAATCGTAGGTATCGTTATGAAGATGAATGCACTTATTTGACGACCGGATAGGCTAGTGGTTGGAGAACATGACTATGAAGCTTGAGGTCCCGGGCTCGATCCCCGGTCGGGTCAGATATTTGTATGAAAAATACGAAAGTTTGTTCTCGAGTGGATGTTTGATGTGTATTTAAGTATGTATTTGTCTACATAGTGTGTTTGTCCGTTGCCTGGTACCCACATTACAAGCTTTGCTTAGAATGGGACTAGGTTAGTTGGTATCAATTGTTCCAAGATATTTATTTATTCAAGCTCTCTCATGGTGAGACGAGGCCTGCTGGAAGCGGGATTTACGATGATTGTAGATTTTAAGACTGGTTTACGATATTAAAGTTCTCTGTCCTATTATAAGTCAGCCATCCTTGATTTAGACCAGTGACGAACTGCCCATTGTCACTGGCTATATTTAAAACTGAACGCGTTCCCTGCATTCAACGCATGCGCAGAACATTTTAAACGCCATTTTTTTTGTAGTCTCGAGTAATATTTTTAAGTTTTTCGATGTTTTGTTGTCACAATTTGGATTTTCTCAAAAATGTTGTCAATTTCATTTGTTTTTTTTTTATTGAAATTGAAATTTGAAATTATTTATTTCAGACAAGACAAGACAATTGATCCTTATCCATATATGTAATGTTTAATGTTAGTAACAATATATTCAAGTTATTAAAATTTAAGTTATTAGTAAAAAATGAAATGCTCGTTGGATTTGACATGCACGGACATCCAATGAGCGATAATAGGACTATCGGTCCTGGCTGCCACCACCTTCAGGAGAGAGTTGGTGCTGCGGCGCACGCGCTCCCACAGAGACGCCACGCGCTTGCGCAGCACGGCCTGGAAGCCGCTCGTGCTCCACGCAGCGAACATCCCCGACGCGCTGCAGCGCCGGGGCAGCCCCAACAATCCCCTGAAGGCTCTCGAATATTATTTTTTTTAATAAAATTTTAATGGTGTTGGTTCAGTCTGTTTTCGTTGTAGAATTCTTTTTTTCGTGGGAATTTCGCAAAATCTGACCCTATTTGTTATTTAATTTTAGTTAAAGAGAACATTCAATTTATGCAATATTTTAGCTTTATGAGTGCGTTATTGAATCAGATGGTTAGAAAACGATAATTTTAATTAGTTTTATAAACTAACCTACAACTAAGTCTCAGTACCCAAACCATTAATGGCTACCTAATAAAATGCACTTAATAAAAAAAGAACGATTATAAATTCTAGTAAAAAAATAAAACATGTTTTTCTTAATGTCATCCAGATATTTAAATGTAGTGAATGAAACTTCAGCTTTAAAGCTCTGCCAAAGCAAGAATCCAATATAACCGTTAAACAATTAAAATCACAATCGCAACTAAAATGAAGCAATAAAAGTAATCGAACGCATTAAAAACCACTATCGGTTTCGCGAAATCGGCCAGTAATAAAATTCGCCGCGCCGAGTTTGAGCACCCCTTTGCAGTTTTTGTTTATTTGATAGCCGATGCATCGCTAGCTTAGCACGCATGATCCCAGTCGGACGGCGCGTGCGACACGCACTGCAAGTCGGTGCGATTATTTCATTATCGATTAAACAAAAGCCAGTGCGTCCCCGCCTTAACGATCGCGCGTTCCAAATTTAAAAATACAAAAAAGTGGCCAGTTTGAAAAATAAGTTCGAGCAGTGATTTGAATTGCCATTTTTCATGTTGCACAATGGATCTCTATTGAATTAGAATGAGTTTTTTCTAGCAAAAATGTAGCCTTGTGGACACTTGTTTGACGTAGTGCATAATTTAGGTCTACACGAGCCTTCGTGATTTTGTTTTCTAAAACGGAGCATTTTTCACTATCACATTGAATTTCAAATATGCCTTTATAAGCGTGGTTATCATTGATTTTGTGGTCTATTTACGCACGAATGTCTTTGGAGGTGGTTTAGTGTTTGGACACATTGGACCGTCGCTGGACTGCACGAAAATGAGGTAAATAGTTTGTTATACTTTAATAAAAATGTAGTTAAACAACAACCGCGGTTACCGGATTTCAAAGTGTTCCATGGCAAGGTAGCAGAGCTGTATGATTTGGTAAAAAATGCGGGAAGCCGTTGGCTGCGGGTGTCTTGAAACTAACCTGTGGGATATGATGATAAAGATTATAAGATAACATGTGTATGATAAAAAAATACCAGCGAACGTCCGAATAAGCTCATTTGACCAAAACCTAAAGCCTTTTATTTATATTCACTTAATTACCGACGATGATAATGATCCAAGAGATGCCGTTCAAAGTGTACATTAATTAAGTTCCAAACATTATTAGCTCACCAATCAAATGGTCAATCAATCATCACTTGAGGCTTGCGAATTAAGACTGACTCTTTTATTTGCATCTCGAGACGAATTCGCTTCCTGCAACGCTAGTTGATTATTAAATTGAATTTTAACGGCTATTTTTGTATTTTTAAATTGTTAAAATAGAATACTTTTTAGTATTAAATCTTAATTTGGTTTTTTACATTGTAATATAATGTTTGTTCGTTTTCTCCCCGTGGCAATGTGGCTACGGTTCAAAATTTAGTTTAATAATGATTATTTGTAATTTAGTTACATAGTTTAAACAATAAACACTAAAATATAGGCAAATTCCAACTCACTTCGTATTGGAGTCAGAAGGGATAGGAATAAAAAAAATGACGATAATAAATTATCTATCAGAAACAAGAAGATATAATATGTCTAAAAATATAACTAAACTACTTTTAGAGCAAGCGAAGTCAGACATTAAGTAGCAAGTGAAAACACAAAATATTAGTTCTATCCCTTTTCCCCTCGCAATCCTTTCTCACTCCGTTTTACGGTACTGAAAAAGTAAAATTAAATAACTATCTGAAATATTCTAAGAATGTTTCTATTTCGGACAACAACGGGAATTAACTGATAATATAAACAAATCTTTGGATTTATACCTCTTCCAATAACCGCTTCACTTTACGTTTTTTGTAAGTATTTGTTGAAAATTAAAAAAATAACCAATATTCTGATCTCTTTGACTACCTTTTTGAATATTTTTTTATTTACCTATTATTACTGCATTAATCTCTTGTGGTTTTTTTTATTTAATGTTTTTATCTAGAAATCAGTTTATTTTGCCAAATTTATAACGCTATGGAGTTCATCAAATTCAAAGTCCAAAAGAATACGTAGTTGTAATTTAAACTTAGTAAGTACTTATCTAGAATGAGACGGAATAGGTCTAACTTGAATCATAAATTTATTAAGCGCAGCGAAACTTAGAGTTGTTATGAACTAAAAGCTAACTTAACCTACCATTTCGCCTACCCTTTCTGTGAGACAGTATCCCACCAAAAACATTCTGTAAAAACTAGCCAAGTGTCGATAGAGCTGCTTCTTTATCTCTAAAAAGTAATGAAATCTAGAAAAAGTTCCTTACTGCGATTTCTTTATTATTATAGTTAATGTTGTGTGACTTGGCCGTTGAAGGGTACACAAGGGTATAAAACCAGGTGCTCCATGACACCATTGCACCAATCTGTCGCCACCGCTACCCATTGACGATGGAATATGCTCATACACAAGTATTATTGAAATACGCAGCTTTATCAAGCCTACAATTGACTGGTTATTGAATCAACGTTTCCCAAGTGGGTTTCCATCGTCAATGGGTAGCGGTTCTGGCGACAGATTGGTGCAATGGTGTCATGTAGCACCTGGTTGTGTACCCTTGTCTACCCTCGTACTAATCGTACATACAAATGTAGACTGTTAAACACAGAAACTTCCTTAGCATCACACAGTCGGGTAAAAACGGTATTAAAATCTTTTGAAAAGAGACTCGTCATAGCTATCTATTACATTCATAAGATACAGTGTTGGAGGGGCAGCCAAAGTTTGCAGGCTTATTAATGCTATACAACTTCATTCTATTCTCTTAGCGTTATCGACATTAGAATGCGACTTCTCAATGTTTTTAATCTTTCCGAGTACGCGACCCCTTAACAAGTTCTAAAATTTCAGCGACCCCCTACCTAGACGCTCACGTAAATAGTATTTTAATTGTTGCACGGAACTTAGAAATACTTGCCTGTTTTCTTTGACTTGCGACTCCCTGAGGAAGGTTTCGAGACCCCCGTGGGGGTCGGGACTTACAGTTTTGAACACACAAGTCTAGCCAAATTCAAGAATCGCTATTTAACTTAGACTTTGTTGCCACCTAAACGCCCTTAATCATGCTAAACGTGGCCTTCAGGTTTTGTTACCTTAGGCTCTGTCTACCCCGTAAAGGATAAAGACGTGACATATGTATGTATTGTTGCTGATGAAGCAGTAGCTTTTGAACGTAAACAGGATGTTGCATTCCCGTTCATCCTTTAAGCGTGTTTACTCTGCCCCTGCGCATGTACTGCGCAAATATATCTACTTTTGTTTTTGAATACACCACAAGTAGGTTAACGAGAAACTTTCAATAATATGAAAATTAGCACAGTTTAAATGCTAATAAAAGCGCGTACGTGTTTATTGTTAGTACTTTCGTTAAAGGGTGTTGGATAAACATTGCTTTACGATGGGAGGTGCCTGTGGATTATACTTGCACTAGCTTCTGCCCGCGACTTAGTCTGCGTAGAATTATACATATTGTAAACCTTCCTCTTGAATCAATATCTATTAAAAAGCTGCATCAAAATCCGTTGCATAGTTTCAAAGATCTAGGGATAAATTGGGACAGAGAGCGGAAAGCGACTTTGTTCTATACTATGTAGTGATAAAAAAAATCTGTCTCAAGAAACAAGCGTAAAACTTCGCAATGTAACGTCTGATTTCATCAATTATGTGAATGGAGTCTAGAATTAACATGAGAAATTAAAGTATTGTAGCAATTTGCAAACCTAATTCCTAAGATGATGGAATTAGGGGTATATATATAACCTAACCATCAGCTTTCTAAATTAAATGACTGTTAATAAATAAAATTGTCTTTCATCCAGTAGGCTTACCTAACTCGCTCGCAATCGGCATCGTGTTCATTTTGACAGTTCTTGTATGAATGTGACAGCTAGCTTATTCCGATGTCAATTGTCAGCCCATACAATACATGAACTGTCAAAATGAGCACGATGCCGATTGCGAGCGAGTTAGGTAATAAGCCAGTAGGCTTATCGGTCGGTCTGGGAGTAAAGAAAAGACATAAATAGAATGTAGGTACCAGTTGCTTCTCTTCCGGCGCAGAAATTCTTAGGAATCATGTTATAGGCGATGCGGCTAGCAACCCATGAATATTTTGTCCACAGTCATGCTTAACGTGGCCTTTAGGCGCTGTGTACACCGTAAAGAATAAAGACGTGACTTATGTTTGTATGTATGTTAATAAATAGTGTATAGGTTGAAGAAATATCGAGTGAATTTACGGCGAAATCGTCAATTGGATAATCAAAAACTAGTAACTAACTTTGATTGAAACTGCCAGAACGCAGATTAAAAAACTTTTACAATATGTGGGATAAAGCTGTCGTTATCATTGTTTTAACTGCTCCCGAAAATGTATGTCGGTGCTGTACAGTTACGTATGCACTTAACTTAGACAAGCTTAGCGGTGTTAGCATAGCACCTGTAGTTTGTTTAAAGTATCTACCAACCCAACACACAAATATACTAAACTAGCGGCCCGCCCCGACTTCGCACGGTATATTATGCATGTATTATACATATGAACCTTCCTCTTGAGTCACTCTATCTATTAAAAAAAACCGCATCAAAATCCGTTGTGTGGTTTTGAAAATATAAGCATACATAGGGACATAGGGACACAGGGACAGAGAAAGCGACTTTATTTTATACTATTTAGTGATAGTGATATTTGAAAAAACTCTTTTATACCTATCGACACATGAAAGAAAACATGGCCAACCCTACAACGTGGGAAAATCGAAAAATCCTTTTTAAGTCATCTTTATGATGTTCAAGGTCTGTCAAATTTCAAATCTAGTGGTTTGACCTGTGCATTTTTTCACAGTAGTGACTTAGAAACTTTCATTTCATTTTATTCATTTCAAACTAGATCCCCTTGAAACACTAAACCGCAACTAGTAGTTATGGAACAGGGAGCAATGGTAAGGAATCTCCCAACTCCCTATGGATGCTAAAAGATACGTTGCCAGTCTAGAGAGCTAAGGTAGAAACCTTGTACAGTCGAGAGCATAAATATCGATACAGACATCATGTCAAATATGTGTATCATCTTCCTTATTGTTTAAGGCATAAAGATGTAAAGATGTTTTTGACGTCTTGGTAACGTAATATATTTCAGCCCTTGACTGTACCATTTCACTGGCTGTCTTACTCTCCACAGACGGTGAAAGCACTATTTAAGCAGGATTCATCATCATCATCATCAGAGACATAGGGCTCTCAGCGTATATTTTCACGTGGAACGATCTCGCGCCGCGACCTCCAGCTCTTGTCGGCGTGCCAGGGATTGCAATTCCATTCCAAACCCTATTTAACACAGGGTGACAGGGTGACAATTCGATTTGCAATGCGTGGTCAATATGAAACCAATCGGCGTAGATTCTCGTCGAGTTTGTAATGTAAACAGAATTGTCACATATCACCGACAAATGTCGCTTTTGTGAAATGGGGGCGCTGCCTTTGTTTCGGGACGACCTCTTTCCTTAACTCCTGGCGGGTGCCATTGCTTTACCTGTTTGGCAATAACATAGTCATTATTTTTTCTCAATATGTACCCTATCCATCGCCACTTTCTATCACATATTTCTGTTTGAGTAAAAGTCTACTCCGAAGCTAAAAACTCGAAGTTCGTTTCATGCCATTCCGCTTACCCTAACAGCCATTACCATCAGAGTGAGAGGGACAATAGGTTCCTAGCCCCTAAACGGTAACGACCCGGACCTTGCCCTTGAGCTTCCGTGTACGAAGCTAAAAATTCGAACTTCATTTCGTGCCATTCCGCTTACACTAATAGCCATTACCATCAGAGTGAGAGGGACAATAGGTTCCTAGCCCCTAAACGGTAACGACCCGGACCTTGCCCTCACTGAGCTTCCGTGTACACACGGCAATATAATCAGGTAAGCACCTACGCACGCTCGCGCCGTATCTATCCTGCTTACCGAATAGCTTGGTGTGTGTACGTCTACGTTCTCGCAGTTCTCGTCGAAGTGTTACATTTCACTGTAATGTAACACGTGTACACAGTCGGTTTGGCTTCCATTTATCGAGTTACGGGGGGCCATTTGCAAAACATCCTTGTTTATCCACAAACATGGGGCTGGGTCATAGATATCTATAGCTATGCGTTTGTGAAAGTTTGTTGAGAACTGAACAGGGGACTTACCATGACGTCTTAATGCGATTCAATTCTGATTTAGTTTAGGTTCGCTCGCTGTCAGATCCATATTAAAAAACCGGTCAAGTGCGAGTCGGACTCGCGCACCGAGGGTTCCGTATCATTATCTATAAATATCTAAAACCAGTGTAAGCAGTGCCCTGTTCCAAAGCAAAATGTACGCAGTGTGGGGTTACTTTATATTGGTCACTGCTATATACAGACATACATACACATTTACGGTTTTCGCAATTATTCTTTAATCTGTGCTATAAGACCTACCTTCATACCAAATTTCAAGATTCTGCGTTCACGGGAACTACCTTGTAGGTTTTGATTCCCTTGAGAGTATCTAAAACCAGTGTAAGCAGAGCCCTGTTCCAAAGCAAAATGTACGCAGTGTGGGGTTACTTTATATTGGTCACTGCTATATACAGACATACATACACATTTACGGTTTTCGCAATTATTCTTTAATCTGTGCTATAAGACCTACCTTCATACCAAATTTCAAGATTCTGCGTTCACGGGAACTACCTTGTAGGTTTTGATTCCCTTGAGAGTTGAAAATTTGCGGAAATTTGCGGCATAAACGGCTGTATCTTTTGATTGCGTTGGCTTAGAAGTTTGATTTTTTCACAGCTTCAAGGGACAGTAGACCTGAGTAATTGATATAAATTTCAGCTTCATACCTCCACGCGTTACTGAGAAAAAGGGTCGTGACAGACGGACAGACGGACAACAAAGTGATCCTGTAAGGGTTCCGTTTTTTCCTTTTGAGGCACGGAACCCTAAAAATGACATTAAAATCGCATTAAAACGCCATGGTAAGGCCTCTGAGCGGCATGAAATTTGGCACAGATAGATTATAGTCTGGAATAGCTCATAAACTATTTTTATCCCGGAAAATTGTGTAGATCCCGCGGGATAACAGTAAATTGATTCTTCGCTGAATGTGGCCTTAACGCCTAGTACCCTAGGCTCCGTGTACCCCGTAAAGGATAACTTGATTCATTTGTACTTGCAGACATAGTCACAGAAAGAAAGAAAGAAATTTTCCGGTCTCGTTTTCATTCAGTGGCGATCTGATTTAATATTATTATTTAGTATGTAGTATATCTGTGGATTAAATTCCGGTTAAATTTTACGCTTTAGCTGTCATTTTTGACACTTCTAGTATAGATGTGACAGCGAGCGATCCAACTTTGGTTCTCAATTGAATCGCATGAAGTCATGCTCAGGCCCCAGAACTAGTGCAAATACGATTAAAGGGAAATGAGACACCCCAAAGTCTAGTTACTTTAGTGTCTACGGGACAGTTGTTTACTAAGGCTTCTCTTCTCTGTCTGTCAGTTTGTCACAAGGCATGTGCGTAGCCGTGAAACCCGTGGTAGCCCAGTGGTTTCACATTATGGCCGCTCAATGAGGGTCGTATGTTCGAATCCCACACCTCGTTTTTCGGAATTTACGTGCGAAATCACATCTGACACCATGAGATTTTCGAAGACGGAAAACATTTTGAGGACATCTACACAATCTGCATTGAAAATGAAAATGAAAATGAACATTTATTTTTGCAAATTGGCCGCCAAGGGCTCTTTTACATGTCTTTTTGAAACTACCAGCGCATTCGGAAAGACCATCATTCCCAAGAAGAATGCGCCGCAAGAAACTTGGCAGAAAGTCATTTTTTCAAAATAAAATACAGTAATAATACTTAAATTCTACTTTTATAATAGTTTTAGCTAGGTTTAAGTTATTTTTAAGTTTTGACTGTTCTTTTGTGTTTTCTTTTTCTTTTTCAATCAATAAATGAATTCTACTTAAATTATATACATTTATAAAAGGGATGCAGAAGGTCCCCGAGCCTTAAATTATATTAATCTACAGTAGAGATGTATAAAGTCTCTATTAGTCAAAACAAAAAAAAAAAAACAAATTGGGCCTGCGGGGGAACTCTAGCCCAAGCATTCTCATTCTGAGATCTCATGCTGGATCATACCCAGCAGTGGGACGAATATAAGTTGAAGATGAAAATCTCACCGTGTTGTGAAAAATTATATATTTTTTGACAGGTAGTTCCTTGTTCTCACAATGTAACATCAAGGTAGCTCGTGTGTTGACTTTAAAAATAAATAAATAAAACATGAAAGCCGGCGAGATGATTCCGAAGTTTTTAACCCAAAATCTGAAACAAAGGTCCGTATAAATACATATTGTAAGAGATTTTGCTTTCTTTTGGTCTCTTTTAGTAGCTATTGTGTTTGTTACTACGTTGGGGTTGGCGATTTTTTAACCGACTTCTAAAACAGAACGTTTCCAATTCAACTGTATTTTTTTTATAATAGGTTGTGATCCTCGCTGGTTGTGAATATTTAGTTTTTTTTTGTATTTGATGGAATGTAAAGTCTAAAAGTTGGTCATTTTAATTTTATTTTAGTGTTGGATTCTTAGTTCAATTTTAATTTCAATAAAATTTCAATTATTAATTTTTGAGCATTGAGTTATGGTAATATAAAAATAAGTAGAAATGAGGTCTTAAATTACTAATTTTACACCACTAGTAACATCAGTTTTAATTTAGTTTTTACTTTCTTATTTCTTCTAAAAAAAACAGCAAAAATGTTCACTAGGTACTTAAAATGCTTTTATAACAAAAAGTATGGACCTATTAGATATTGCCCGCAACTTCGTCTGCATAGAATTCGTTTATCACTATCCCGGAGGAATTACGCAATTTTCCGGGATAAAAGTAGTCTATGTTACCCCATTCCAGACTTCTATCTATCTATGTACCAATTTTCATCCAGATCTGTCCAGCCGGTCTGGCATGAAAGAGTAACAAACATCCATCCATCCATACTTACAAACTTTCGCGTTTATATTATTAATAATAGGATATTGGATAAACGCATAATGTTATAAACCAAAAAACACTTACATTTAAAATTATGCATTCAAATGTGAAAAAGAGAATTTAAAACTCTCAGTAAAAAAAAAACTAAATGAAGTTGTGTTATGGTTCACTCTTATAAAAAACGCCTATGGTAAAACTGAGGGCAATGACCTGTCGTCACCCAGATAGTTGAGACAGATCGACTTATTTCATCAGCTGTCTAACGAGCTCGGTGGCGCAGGGGCAATAAAGGGCGACTCCGGAGCGAGAGTTCTATGGTTCGATCCCCGCGCCTGGACATGCATCTTTTTTCATTTATTTATGTTGTCAAATTAGGCTAAAGGTTGACTTCAAATTAATTTAAATATCTAAATCAGCTGTGAAGTGGGCCATTACGATCCGGGCCTCATGACGAAGGCGAACGTATATCTGGTGGTGTAACTATAGTGAAATGTACCCGACAAATTAAATCAAGAAATATAAAGTCATTTTTGAGCAAAGTTTACAGTTACAATAAAGGAGTAATTTATTGTTTTTGCAAGTGTTGTGCATTGAAGGGGTAAGTGGAATGCATTGTAATTCTCATTGTGGCTCCTGTATATTTATCATGCGAACAAATATAATAACAAACGCATATTTTGTTATAGCGTTTGGACATGCCCTTCGGGTTATAGAGCTAAAGTTTGAAATAGTGCTCGCGACCCTAAGCTCTGTGCTTTACACGCTAGCCGGCGTTACCTGGATAGGCAGGGATCCCTGACTTCACGTCAAAACCCCTCCTGGCGCTCAACCAACTACTGTAGTGATAAGTACCTAGTTATAAGTTAGTATAATTTGTGTAATAGTCTTAGGCTTCTATATCGTTAGGGTGCGCAATTTTTATTATATTAATATAGTGTTAATTTAACTAGTTAATATTGTGTTTTTTTTTGGTAACCGTCACGCTGACCCATAACAAATGACGCCCAACGTTAAAATTCAAATGGGTTAGCCAACGGTAAATTTTGTTGTTTGATTATTGTTTTCATTATTCATCAGCGTTACTTATAAGGTATTTACAGTGGGGTTAAAAAAAAAAAAACTGCTTATTTGGTATCACTTTACACTGTCAAACGTAACTAACTTATCTTACGTTTATTTTTAGATCAGGTTTTAGGACCTGCAGCTACTTTTATTTTTTATTGTATGTAAGGTAGTTGGCCGTTACCAACGGTTACTTGTGTTCTTTTAGTTCAAGATTATTTGGTAACTAATGATACCAGTGATGAGTCGTTGCATGATTTAAGGCATTTGAGCAACGTCTAGGGACAAGTTTAACTTCCCACTGTTGGGCACATAATATCTTAGTTACTGTCGACAGCGTTAATTTACTGTGATTTGTTGAAGGCGTACAGGTAATCTAGCATATCAAGTTAGATGTGATTAGTCATTGAGTTAATATTACGGTTCGTGTTTTATTTACATTATTATATGATAGCAATATACCTACCCTGTGGTTGGGGGTCTTAATTAGAATCGCCTATTTATCTTAATTACGGTGAATGAATACTGTGTATCCGCTGCTATTGTGAATGTTGAGTGATTTGTCTAATACTTAAGTTTAAAAAATATATTATATGTATATGCCTTCCCACTTGTGGGCACATGCTTGATTTTTTTAGGATATTGATTAATTTATTTAGAGAATTGATACGAATTGATTCACTTGTGCTGAGGAGGTCGTAGTTGGAGCTTAAACGTATACTGAGTTTAACGGGTAATTTGAAACTACCCGCGTTTTTTTTTTTTTTTATTCTATTTTTTCAATTTTTATTTTCTTTTGGTTTAAATCGTCGTAGCCACGTAGGCTAGAATAACAAGGAGTGCGATTATATTGCGGGATCATAATTTGGGGTGATCATACCTAGATTACTATTAAATTAGTACGCGTACCCACCCACCCGGTGGTTAAATACCGTATATATCAAACACAGATGACAGACAGACCGAACTCCGCACGTTTCCCTCACACATTTCGGTTTATTAATACATTAAATACGCAAACATAAAGTGAAACACCGACAGACAAATAAAACGTCCAGACGTGCCGGCAGACTGTTTTATTATTAGATTTTTGTCTCGCCTTAGCCAACAATGGAAATTCCGAGTTGGTATTAATACCTATAGGTATTCAACATCTTCAAAGGCCAGTAATTACACAAAACATTGATTAAGGCACCAAAAGTATCTCATTAACATCCTAAGAAATACGCTTTTTGACTCGTTAGAAAAAATACATAGAATATTTTTATTGAATCAGGCGTTACTTCGCGGAGGTCCGTTTCAATGAACAAAAAATATTTACCTTGCTACTCCGCTACTCACGTGCAAGATCAGTAATCAGTAATCAGTCATTTACTGCTTTAAGGAAATCCATGCAATACATTATAAATAAAAGAACTATTTTATTACAATCATGCTATAAAATAAAAGTTATAAGTAAATAATATTCTATTTCACATCGTTAATTTCTCGTGAATATTATTAAAAATGTAAAATTTTGTGGTATGTCAAAGGAGATACAGTTATAATTTACAAATAAAGTTCGTCGACAATATTGTGGCGAGTTGAATTCAGTAATCAGTAAACATCGGCAAAGTAAGCATAATTATAACAAAGCCTGTGCATGAAAATCATTAATTTTGAAGCATGAACCTTGAAGTTGAAATAGGCTAAACGAAAAATTTTGAGAAGTCCATGCATAAAGGTGTAAGTTAAAATTAGTTCAAATGCGTCTCTGTAATTTCTAAAAGTCGTCCGATCCGACCTTATGCGTGTAAATAACTCTCTAAACAGAAAGAGATAGAAATATAAGTGTCAGTGTGGTTATCTTGCACGTGAGTAGCGCGGTAGCAAGGTAAATATTTTTTGTTCATTAAAAGTATATGGTACAGAAGATAACTGAATTCGGTAATTTAACCGTAAATTCATATTGTCTTTTGTCTATACATATAAATCACATGTTTAACCCTAACAGGGTAGACAGAGGTAAGTTAACAAGACCTAAAGGTTACGTTTAGCATGATTGTGTGCGTAGATCTTACACACACACACACACACACACACACACACAAATCACGTCTTCATCCCTTACGGGGTAGACAGAACCTAAGGTAACAGATACCTACAGGCCACATTTAGCAAGATTATGGGCGTATAGGTGGAAAATTGAATCAAAATAGTGATGGGCCTCATCGCCTATACCTATAACATGATTCCTATTATCTTGACTGGACTAAATTAATCTAATATTAAATAGACTGTGAAATACAAGTTTCTGCATATGCATTGCGAATGGTAAATTTATGTGTGTAAGTAGGTATACCATCTCGTCCTGAAATAACACATTTTAGTTATAAATTCTATACTAATTCATCACGAGATTCTATGAGGTACCGGAAAGCGAATAATATTCTCCCTTATCAAATAGTTAATAGGTATAGGTACTTGCATACATACATACATAAATCACGTCGTTATCGTAGACAGAGCCTAAGGTAACAAGACCTAAATGTTACGTTTATCAAAATTTTGTGCGTAGGTATAGGTAGGTGGATTTTGTCTATGGTTTTAAAAATGTCTTTAACTATAGGTACTTTTGCTTTCGTACCAGCACTGAGAGCTATGTCACGCTAGCAGTGGCGTAGCTACCTAGGGACTAGGCCGGGCAGTGCCCCGGAGCCCTCAAGCTCAGAGGGCCCTCGAATCCTTAACAGAAAATCTCGATCGAACTATTATTATTAAAACGTAACCAGTTTAGTAGTGGGGCCCCATTTTTTCATTTGCACCAAGACACTTGGTTACCTAGCTACGCCACTGCGCGCTAGATACTTTTCGTATACTGGAAATAAGTGCTTTTGATTTGTGCTCTTAAATAGGGTTCCCTTTTTCTAATCGATGCGGACCCCTAAATTAAATTCGGCTTTTGTTTTGCGGCGTAATTCAGTCAAATTTGGACAGGTAGCATCAGATATACAGCAAACGTGGCTCAATGAGCGTTTGACGTCAATGCCTCCATTCACAAAACCACGATGACCTAGGAACTATAAAAAACCTATTTGCCTACAAAATCCGAGTCTGTTTGAATCTAATTTCCTGAGTAGGTATTTTTGGTTGAAACATTTGTTATACCGAGTTGTACAGTCTGTGAGCTCTTAGAATGCCATACGGTCAGTCTGGTTGTCTCACTCACTCTTATAGGTTTGATACGTTAATTGGCCGAGTGAGGGAGAAAACACTCACGAACTGTTCAGTTGCGCAACTTACTTTTTCCGGACTTCCAGAAGGGCACCACATGGTGCCCTTAACCCAGCAGTGGGACGCTTTAATGTGCCTAAATAAGTACACATTTGAAAGTTTTACAACATACATACATACACAAATCACGTATTTATCCCTTACGGGGTAGACAGAGCCTAAGGTAACAGGTAACATGCCACAATTAGCAAGATTGAGGGTGTATAAGTGGAAAATGGAATCAAAATAGTGATGGGTTGCTAGCCTCATCGCCTATAACATGATTCCTATAAGTTTCGCCCATTCCCTCGATGGTCTTTTACCATCGGCGCGGGTAGAGAAGTAACTGGTACATTCTATGTTTTTTCTTTGCTCCCAGACGTATGGAAGATTTACAAAGTGTTACTCTATCGGCTAAAATACCTATAAAACAACTAGCTTCTGTCCGCGACTTCGTCTGCGTAGTATAGACTTAAAAACTGATGTTGATAGTATATTGTGCAATAATTATTTACGTTGCGACTCCAGGCAGCCTTTGATATTTTTATCACTATCCCGCGGGAACTATGCAATTTTCCGGGATAAAAAGTAGGCTACGTGCAAATCTAGGGCACCAGCTGTCACCGTTCCAAGTGTTATCCAAATCCGTTCAGTCGTTTCAGCGTGAAGAAGGAACAAACATACACGTACACATCCTCTTTATGTCCATCCATCCATCCTCACAAACTTTCGCGTGTATAATATTAGTGTAGCTGCAAAAAATACTTAACTAACACTTACAGTTGGTTAACTGGTAGAGATCCCTTATAGGGATAAGTTCGCCTTTGTGCATATATTAATGTTTTTGTTTTTTTTTAATTGTATCTGTATGTATGTATGTATGTATATGTATAACTCTTTGTTGTACATAAAACACAAGAAAAAGATGAATACAGGACAACACACATGCACAAAGGCGAACTTATCCCTATAAAGGATCTCTTCCAGTTAACCTTTGAACGATTGACAGGACATGAGTATTGAGCAAGAGTAGACACACGGAAAAGTAAAAGAACCGATCGAAACCTAAAATAATCCTAAATGTCTAAATTTTAAATAATATGAGATATAATAATAAACTATACATAATAGATAAAAATACCATAAACTAATACACAATAAATAAAATGTACCACATAATATATTTAAATACACACACAAGTTACAAAACACATCACATTCATTTAAGATGATCCATCGAGCCAATACGCCTTCAAGCGACTGCGCAGGGTAGCAACAGTCTGCGATTGGCTTATATCATTTGGCAACCAATTCCAGAGTCGAACAGCGTGCACGGAAAAGGAATTGGAATAGATCTGTTTCTTTATATTTGTACAATAAAGCATTTACTTACTTACTTAGTTAAAAATGTCACCATACAAGAAACCATTTTGTTTGGTACCCGGAACCCTTCATTTGCGACCGACTACCACTTAACGAGTTTAAAAAATATTGGCAGTAAATCCTTCGAGTTTAATTCATTGCCGTTCAAAAGTGACGGACCCATTTCCGATGCATTATTGTTTTTTTCAGCATATACTATATTGCTTTTTGGACAGTTACGTCTGTTAAAATATGCGATTTATTTTTGGTGTCACAGCGATCTCTTTGCCAGGCTGAGGGCACTTGAAGTAGAGACTGTAGAATCGAGCATTCATCACAATGGGAGTGGGACCTAAGTGGGACGAGATGTGGATTTCTACTATTTTTATTGGACAATTCTGCCATGAGTCCCTGATTTTACTATGCATTTTTTTCTTCTGTACGTCACGTAGATATATAAAATAAACGACCAACAAGAAGTGACGAATGGAATGGATGTTTTGGGACACATTTTTTCTTGTATAAGGATCGATAGGGTAAACGATTCTGAGTAAGAAAAACCCAAAATTGTTAAGTTCTGGAAAAAATATTGTGTGGACTGTTTTCCTTCCAACTTCCATGCTGGTCTGGGAGCAAAGAAAAAACATAGAATTTACCAATTGCTTCTCTTCCCGCGCAGGTGGTAAAACCCCATCTTCTTCTTATTTTTGGCGTATCAAGTCATTATAGCGACGACAACTTCGCTAATGTCAAATTACCTAATAAAAATATAATTCAAAAATCTTGTGACAAAATATCGGCAAGTACGGTCAAAAGACCCCCCCTCCCCGCGTTCGGGCTCTCAGCCAACGGACAATGATATCCCTCAGAAACTGCCAGGAAATCATTAGCCGATGCCCAGGGTGCACCGGACCAAGCACTGCTCTTCCCCCCCCCGGACGGATCCGAAATCGAACCGCAGCTCTTAACCACACGCGGAGGTTACCCGACTCGCACCCCGTAGAAGCCCATCGAGGGAATGGGCGAAAATCATAGGAATCGATACTGCTAGTAACCCATCACTATTATGATACCATTTTCCACCTATACGCTCACAATCTTGCCAAACGTGGCCTGTAGCTCTTGTTACCTTAGGCTCGGTTTACTCCGTAAGGGATAAATACTTTTTTTAGAAAACGCTCAACTACGTGCTAAATTTAGATATTTAGCTACATTACGAGAGTGAGACGTGTTAATTCTGCCAGTCCTCTAAATGAGTTACCGTCATTATTTCAAAACAATACTGACCAATACACAAAACGAGTCCAACCATTCCGGCAAAGAGTAAATCATTTCAAATTTATTATTATAGCGGCATAAAAACACCATAAGGCATAATGGGGGCAACAGCAGAAACCAGAGCCGTTGAACGCGTGTATTTATGGTCATTTAAGAATAATATGTACCTATTGGAATCCTGCGAAAACGTGGTTAAGAGAGGTATGGAACAAAGCACAATAATAAATAAAATACGGCAAGCGCGTCTGGTGTAGCCGCTAAGGTTCCGTCGGTATAACATTAAAGTTAACTGCATTTGCGTTGTCATCTTGTGACGTGTATGTTCTTTTTTTTATAATTTATGCTATGTAATGTCACGAATAAATGTTTTCTTCCTCTTCTTTTTTTTCTATGTTAAAGAGGCCAAACAAACGAACTAGTGGGTCACCTGATGTGTCTTCTTCTTCTTTTTCTTAAATAAAAAAAAACTGAGAATATTAATTATTATGGTAAACGTTGGCTGTAGGTCTTGTTACCATGGGCTCTGTATACCCCGTAAAGGGATATAAGACGTGGTCTGTGTATGTAAAAAGTTAACCAGAAAATACCTTACATCATTTTGGAATAGAGCTCATAACATTCAAACTGCGGAATATTGATCTTTACCGTAAAGAAACTAGCTTTCGAGTGAAAAAGCCGCACCGAAATCGTTTTATCCGTTTGAGAGCTAAGATGCCACAGTCAGACACACTTATAACATCCCTCTTTTTGCGTGGAGGTTTAAAAAATGAAAATATTATAAGGCTTTCTTCTTACCAAGTGAACGAAACACCTGTTTAATAAAAGATTCCCATACTACGGTCTGACTCTGAGTGTAATAAATGCCTATAATAAGGGACGGAGCGACAGATAAACCAGATTTTCGTCGCTTCTTTTTGGTACAACATTTTTGTTTGCATTGTTTGTTTATGAATATTATGCAATACTAAAAAAGATGTAGATTGCTACGTAAACAAGTAGAAACCGAGTGAAATAAGAACTAAGTAAATATTTTCTTGTACAAAAATGTTACCGTATTCAAGCATGTCTACGTCTGGTTTATTGTAATACTAGCTTCTGCCCACGACTTCGTCTGCGTAGAATTATACATTATAAACCTTCCTCTTGAATCACTCTATCTATTAAAAAAACCCCATCAAAATCCGTTGCGTAGTTTTAAAGATTTAAGCAAACATACAGACTTTGTTTTATACTATGTAATAATTTTACCTAATTAATTTAGGTATGCGTTGCCTGTAAACCTGGGGTTTGGATTTGAATTCACTTTCATTGGAAACTCAGATAATTTTAAAGTTTATTTTTTTTAAAGTTCCGGAAAAACCGGTTCGACAATGGTTCTGGGTTTAGTCTAGTGGAACCATAAAAACTAAATTGGTACAGAGAAATGTGAAGGCTGCTGAGGAAACAAATAATACAAGCAAGTAAAGTGTAAAATATTTTATAAATATCAATTCTTACAACCGCTTGCGTTAATGCCACATACTTAGATAATAGAGTGCCAAATTTCATTAAAATTGTAACTAGTTATTACGTGAAAGAGAAATAAGCTTCCTAACATGTGCTGAACGATTTGATTCATGACTCGTCCTAAAAGTCTCAGTAATTGTCAAATAACATCGAATAGTTTTATTGAATCAAGAGTGAGTTTTGAGCAGCGGAGTAGCGAGGTAAAAATTTTGTGTTCATCGAATAGGACAAGGAAATTCTCTACGACTATGAATTTACAATGACAATTGGATTGGATCAGGCGTTTATTTTGCGGCATTCATTTTGAACAATCAATGCATACATTTGCATTATCATTATTTATATGCATGACCAAACATAGTACAAAGTTCTTATTAGAGGCTGTATAGCGCCTGATTATATACTGGCTGTAAATGTAATATATTTACATGTACCTATATTAGAGTTTAAACGGTTGCCTAAGCAACACCGAATGTTGTGCTTAGACATGACATCAATAATATTGGTTGTTGATTGAGAGACTGACGTGCGTACACACGTCGGGGCCTGTTTTTATAGTTTTCCTTTAATATACATTATTTACTGTTAAATCTGGCTGCTTATTTCCACATAATCTCATTTGTTCTGAATGCTTAGTGTAAGTTTTCGGTCACCCATTGTACCCTTTGCTGACTTTGGGGCTAGGTCAGTAACAGTTGGAGTCAAATCTCACATTTTACTAGACCACGTTTAGCGCGGTTGTGGGCGCCTCATCGGCTACACCAAGGTTCCTAAGATTTTCGCCCATCGAGGCTTTAATTAAGCATTGACGCAGAAAGAGAAGCAGAGCACATTCTATGTTATTTCTTCGCTCCTAAACCAGCATGGAAGGATTAAATTATGCATTTATTCTATCAAAGGATATTCATCGCTGATTACCATCTCCATTAGTGCTTTGCTAGTATCATAACGTATCTCAAAAGGTCAAGTTTACGGCGGGCATACTAAGACGTAGTATCTCTAGTAGACAAACTAGTAATTATGTTTTTATAGGTCTTGTAACTTAGGAGTAAATTTACTACGGCTGTAAAATAGCCATAAAGGGAACTATTTGCTTGAGTATTTACTTTTAATCAGACCACCTCTCTTAAAGACTGTGTAGTATAAGAGCTGGACACTGTTATTTGTCTGCACGACTAGTATGAGAGCGTGCAAGAGCTGTGTGGCGCGCGAGATAGACTAGGTACCTGTCTTTTTCTTACTCTTCGTTCTAAAAAGAAACGGATAATCTGTCTCGAGCGCTATTGTGCTTTGCACTGTCTACAACATTGTTCACTATAAAAATAATTGGACGTGGTGTAGCTTTCTATTAGTGAAAGAAATTTTAAAAAGACCGCATTGTAAACAAATAATTCTTCGAACGAAGTCACAAACATACAGACTGAATTTACATTTTTATTATGATTACAAATAGTACAGATAACGATGACATACTTGGAGTTTTTTTTTTATTTGAAACATTTTGTATGTACGTTCTTTGTGCTCGCTAATTTATCAGTGACTTAAATATTGGTAGTTACTGACTTTGTGTCTCAAAATACTTACCAGTAATTTGGTTGTTTAATCGCTTAATTAAGCAATGGTTTTTAAGAATGTTCTGTAAATGGGATGCCGACACGGCTCTATTCCAAAATGTTTGCTGCCTGTCCGCCCATCTGTCTTTTTTTTGTTTATTCCATCGTAATAAAGAAAAGTATACGGTAGTAGGTACCTACTAAATCCTTAGCGTTAGTTCGACTGATACTTGTCCATGTTTCATAACTTTTTGAAGTAAATTTTAAGTCTGCTAGCTCTTTGCCTATAGCTTCAAGGCCCTTGTTAATAGCAAGGAGAAGAGTCGTGCGGATATTTATGTCTTTTTGTCGTTAGCTTTCTACCGTTATCACTAATGGTTTACCTGGAAAAATTTAATGGGGCATTCAAATACAATGTTTCAATTATTATTGCAATTAAATTAAAGTATTTCTTAATGGCGAATAAGGTTAATGCTAGTATTTAGTTACATGCATACACAAATCGCGTCTTTATCCCTTACGGGGTAGACAGAGCGGGGTAGAGAGAGAAAGAGGTAACAAGACTTACAGGCCGCGTTTAGCTTGATTGTGAGCGTATAGGTGGAAAGCGGAATCCAAATAGTGAAGGGCTTTTACCAGCTGCGTGGAAAGAGAAGCAACTGGTACATTCTATGTTTTTTCTTTACCTACTCCCAGATGGAAGTTAAAATTCCCATACAAATTTTAGTGAAATCTTTGAAATTTTTGTAATTTAACCTTCTGCATACTAAGAAATATTGAAAATATATATATATAAAAGAAAGTCGTGTCAGTAACACTATTTATAACTCGAGAATGGCTGAACCGATTTGGCTGCAAATTGGTAGGGAGGTAGCTTAGGACCAGGAGACGGACAAAGGATACTTTTTATCCCGATTTTCTCACGGGATTGGAAAATTCCGAAATGTTGTACTAATAAAGCTGCAGACATTAAATTTAGCATGCCTACACATTATTCCTTGATTAGTATAAAGATGCACTTACAAAGGAATTTTTCAATTTTAAGGCGGAACAAAGTTCGCCGGGTCAGCTAGTTGCCAATAAAACACACATAAATCCCACAAACTTAATTATCCCTTACACCACACAAAACACTGACGCGCTTCGATCCCTCTACGGGATCATTATCAAATTTTAATGAGCACAACTGTTACACATGCAAAAAAAAAAAGGGTTTCGGAATTTATAAAGTAACCATATCAAGATATGTGATATGGATCTCTCATTTTTACGTATTAACTCTAACCATGACGCACGATAGGGTTTGACAAAGCCAAATAAGTAGATTTGTGACGAGGGTCAAGCATGACGCGTGACGAATGACTAAAATCTCGTCATTGTTGTGACGGCGTCGGCTATTTATTGCGGGATTAGGACGTGACGTCATCCCAGGTATTTTTAGACGTGTGTTAAATAATGGAATAAGGTTACATTTGGAGTGGCCATTCGTGACCGAAAGTTATGATTCAACGTCATCTGACCAGCTTACCTGTTGCCCCTTGGTTTTACCCCGTGAAGGTTTTTTCTATACGAAAACAATCTATCATATTATAAACTAGCTTCTGCCCGCGACTTCGTCCGCGTAGTATAGACATACATTAGGCAGCTGCGACTTTTGACATGTTTATCGCTATCCCACGTGAACTCTTTAATTTTCCGGGATCAAAGATGCAAAAATTCACTGAAATAAGTCCAACAGTTTCGGAGATTAGCGAACACAGACATAGGTAAATTATTATTAAAATTAAATCTAGTTTTTTGTGTTTTATTACTCTTCCCTAATCGTTAGCGCTCTATTTTTGATGAATTTATTTAATGTTCACTTTCTACTGATTTATTAA
The DNA here is from genome assembly GCA_932294345.1 of Pandemis cinnamomeana. Classification (NCBI taxonomy): domain Eukaryota; kingdom Metazoa; phylum Arthropoda; class Insecta; order Lepidoptera; family Tortricidae; genus Pandemis; species Pandemis cinnamomeana. The sequence continues at coordinate 3,901,289 of OW028715.1, read as the reverse complement.
TGTAGCATTAGATATTTAAACATAATAAATAATATAAATATGATTGAAAACTCCTCTCGCATTAGTGTTTATCATCGTCATCTTATATTTGTGTGTCTTGCAAAAAGGAATAAATGTCTTCTTTCTTTCTTTCTTTCTTTCTTTCTTTCTCAGTGTCTAAAATTAAACTTGTTATATATGTTTCAAACTAATTGTGATTTTAGTATTATGTGTGTATGTGATTAAAAAATGATGGCTATATATATTATGGGCACTGGTTGCCAGTATGCTCAGTGTAGGTTTTCACTTTTCGGTCACAAAATACGTCTCGAACGCGTTTGCGTTAAAATGTCAAATACCTACTATGAGAACAGTTTGTTGCCGTTTCGCTCCGCAAGTGGCGCTGCCAATTATTCCATAGTAATTGAGACGTTTACGTGAACGTGTTCGAGACGTTTTTATATGCGACAACTTACACTAGAGGCTCAGATCCAGAAAACATTAAGCAGCAAAAAGTCACCGTCATTTATAATAACAAATGATATATTACAAATGAAATTGAGACGGAACAAGGAAAATAGCCGTATGACAAATTGCCTGCTTCCTTTCGCTGATTTTCAGTTTCACCATCGACAAAACAGGATTGTCTATATGTCTCTATTTGGCAGGGACATTAAACTTAACATTTCCATGCTGGTCTGGAAGCAAAAAAAACATAGAATGTATCAGTTGCGTCTCTTCCCGCGCCGATGGTAAAATTGCAGCGAGGGAACCGGAAAAAATCTTAGAAATCATGTTATAGGTGTTATAGGTAGAGATCGCTCTGTGGCGATAAGGCGGCCTATTGTTACGTTGTGATATTCTGTTTACCATTATTTTCTGTTTTGGTTGCTATATGTGGTATTCCATAAAGAGTTATTGTTACCTATTGTATTGTATAGGCGATGCGGCCAGCAACCCATCACTATTTTGATTCCCCTTTTCACTTATACGCCCACAATCATGCAAAACGTGGCCTTTAGGTCTTGTTACCCTAAGCTTTGTCTACCCTAAGAGATATAGACGTGGTTCATATACCTATGTGTATGTAATTATAAGGTACTAGCCTTCCGTCCGCAGCTTCGCCCGCGGTAAATTAATTTTCCCGTAGGAAAAGGTATTTTCCCGCGGTAAAAAGTAGCCTATGTCACTCAGTGATAATGTAGCTTTCTAACGGCAAAAGAATTTTTGAAATCTGTCCAGTAGTTTCGGAGCCTATTCAATGCAAACAAACAAACAAACAAACAAACAATAAAAAATTTCCTCTTTATAATATTCGTATTAGTATAGATAGTTGAAATATCTGTTCAGTCAGCAACTATGCGATTATTCGGGATGAAAACTATCCTATATCCATCCTCGGAACTGAAAGTTCAAAGATACGAGCCTAACCTAGGCTCGAACCCGCGACCCTCTACTTGAGAAACCACAGATCAAACCATTAGGCTACCACGACTTTTGGAATGAACTTGTAACATTTAATCAGTTTCAGGCGTTTTCTTCCATTTCAAAACAATAATAACTTCTAATCTTAATTTCAAGCAGTCTATTTACTTCAGCTTGCGTAAAATTTAATGTGCCTACAATACATTGCGGTGCCACACAGCTTTGGCTTTAAATGTAATCGATAAAACACAGCAATGTAAAGCAAACGCGCAATATTTCAGTCGTCCCGTGTGTAAACAAAGTTCTCGTCCTTGCATTTGTAATCAAGCATCTGATTTAGGTGGCTAATTAGTTATTTTGCCAGCCTACAAAGCAATCAAAGTTGCGAAACTCCGTAAATAGAAAAGTAATTAGAAAACTGTTGACATTGTTAAGAAAATGGAAATAATTTGCGGCACTGGATTTGCTTAATTCGGAATATCTTGAGCTTTGATATGAAATAGTGGAGTTAGGCGACTTATAATGAAGAAAGTAAATGCTTAATTGTACCAAAACGGACTGGCATCGCGTAAAGCGCTGCGGGTGTCTATGGACAGTGGTGATCATTTAACATCAGGTGACCCACTAGTTCGTTTGTCTGGCCTCTCTAACATAAAAAAAAAACAAAGAAAAAAATACAAGTGACAAAAATATTAGATACAATGTACAAAGGACAAGTTATCCCTGTAAGGAATCTCTGGCCACCTTTGAGTAGATGAGAGGAGCCTTAAACGAGGGACCGACAAAGAGTGAGTTTAAAATTACAGATAGTGAAAGCCACAATACAGCGTACATCTTTAAATACTATACACAGTTCATACAATAAACTTCTAGTGTAACCTGCTATGGGTGGTATAGGGGTATAGCACACGTCACAGAATGACGAGGATCCGGGTTCGATTCCCGGCCATAGCTTTACTTTTCGGATTTTTATGTGTTCTAATTTTCAGTGCCCATAAGATTTTTTTTTTCTTTTTAGTGAAAATAAAATTAAAAGTAAAAAAAATAACCTAAGAAACAATTCAAAGCACAGCCGGTAAGTTTTGGACGTATTTACAAACAGTATATTTACTTAGTGTTAGGTAATCATAATATTATTGATTTTAAAATAAATCATTTCATCGTGTAAATAAATTTAATAAAGAGTATAATTATTACCATGTTCGATTATTATTTTTGATTTATATGCTTTATAAAAAAAATGCCAAAATGTCTTACATCATTATGGAAAATTAGCTGATATTCTTCAAACGACTGTACCGATTTTTACCAAACATGGCTTAGAACCACTGCCAGGAAACTGACTTTTTTATGAAAAAACCGCATCGGAATCCGTCCATACGCTTGAGAGCTACGATGCCACAGACAGATAGATAACACACAAACTTATGACACCTCTCATTTTGCGATGGGGGTTAAAAAATTATTTCGATCTCTTAATTAGTTCCAAATAAACTGTTTTATATCCTCTTGACACAGTTAAAAAGAGTAACACAAGAAACAAAATGACCGCTAAAAAACTGAAACACTAGTCCTTAGCAGCTAGGTTAGGTACTTATAACTTAACAATCATTCTAAACAATTTTTGCAAATTGTCCGCCAAGGGCTCTTTTACGTGTCTTTTTTTAAAAATTACCAGCGTATTCGCAAAGACCATCTTGGCCAAGAAGAATGCGCCACAAGAAACTTGGCAGAAAGACATTTTTTCAAAATAAAATTTACATTAAGCTACTTAAACTCTACTTAAATTAAATACATTTATAAAAGAAATGGATAATGTTCCCAAGCCTTACATTTATATTAGTCTATAGTAGAGATGTATAAAGTCTCTACTAGTCAAAGTAAACGCCTCCACCGTCAAATAAATTAATTGGACATATCTCCAATGCCGAAGAGCAAAAACAGTCTTTGAAACCATGTCACATTAAAATAATTGTTACCAAACGTGTGTAAAAACAATCCCGAACGACGCGACACCATAATATTTTGATTTGTTATTTCATACATGCTCATCACCGGTTTAGGGATAACCGGGACTAGGGTGACCATCTATCTGGATTTAGAAGGACATTTTTGCATGTACCTTTTGTATGTTGTTGAATTATATGATATCATTAAAAACGAATGGATAACTTTATTTTGCTACTCCGCGATACTGTGAGATCAAGTCACGCTAAACAGTCAATGTTCTAGAAAGAAGAACGAAAACACAAAATAATAACTTAGTAACGAAAAAGTAACCAAAATGACAATTAGAACCACCACAACGTGTAAAATAACACGTATTTCCATGCTGGTCTGAAAGCAAAGAAAAACATAGAATGCATTAGTTGCTTCTCTTCCCGGGCAGACGGTACCTAAAAGCCCGTAGAGGGAATAGGCGGAAGTCATAGGAATCATGTTATAGGCATCGCCTTACCAACCCATTACTAGTTTGATTCCATTTTGCATCTATACCTAGCCCGACAATCTTGCTAAACGTGGCCTGTAGATCTTGCCACCTTAGGCTCTGTCTACCCCGTAAAGGATGAAGACGTGATTTGTGTGTGTGTGTGTGTGTGTGTATTTTTTATGTCAAGAGACAGTCATCGTAATCGTTAGAGCCAACGCAGTAGACAATGAGTAAGCCCCGTTTCTTATCATCACTTTTGACTAAATTGCAGCAATTTACTTTCAATGTCCACGAACTGTCCGACTTCATGTCCTGATTTATCAAACTAAGTGGTCACCCTAGCAGGGACCTCGTTCGCAATTAGGTAGGGTCGACACAAAAGAAAACCTCCCGTTTGTATTTTGCATGAGTTTGTATGGCAGAAATTTGATTGTCACGAGACTCTCGGGCACTGAAATTAGGAATACCCCTTCGCGTTACATGCAAATAGGGTGACATTAAATTTGCTGAAGCTCATGTCTGTCAAATGTGTGATATTAATTCAAATTTCGTTGTTATTGAGTTAGGTCCGAGGTTTTAGGCTGTACTATTATTAAACTGCTACGTGATTTTAATGAAATGAGATTTATAACTACAGCAAAAATACGCAGATAGTAAAAGCCCATCGAGGGAATGGGCGAAAGTCTTAGGAATCATGTTATAGGCGATGCGGCTAGCAACCCATCACTATTTTGATTTCCCTTTCCAGCTATACGCCCTTATTCATGCTAAACGTGGCCTTAAGGTTCTGTTACCTTATGCTCTGTCTACCCCGTAAGGGATAAAGACGTGATATATGTATGTATGTATGGAATAAGAAATCAATTGGCTTGACAGGAGAAAATGACACTTGATTCAGATAGTAGTAACGGAAGCAACTTTTCATACCCTTAAGTAAGTTATTAATATCGCTTTTATAAAACCAGATATTACCAATTACAAGATTCGCACGACGTTAATAAAACGACTTTATTGCGTGGGACATAAAGTTGTGGTTACATATTTCAAGACTCAACGATGCCTTGCAAGTCAGGGGTTGGCAACCCATGGCCCGATGTTAAGAAATATTTATTTTAGTATTTATTTTGATAACTTTCTAATGTTTTACTAATACAGTTATAAATGAAAATCAGAGCACAGATGTTCGTATTTATAATACCTAAATACATTTTAGTTTATGAATATAAATGAAGCAGTAAAATTTACATAAATACAACATTGTTGTTATTGAGCACTATAGTTTAGGAAATACAGGCGGTGCCTTTAATTTATGTTCCTTATTTTCAGAACGTGGTTTACCTATTGCCATAATATTACCTTTAAAACAGTAACTTCACTGTCTGCCTGACTGACGGACAACGCTTACCCTAAACCGCTGTGTCTGGAGTCTTGAAATTTCGCAAACATACATTTTTAATATACTTTGGGCATTATACTTAATTATATATTATCTAGAAATGCACCAAGACTAAGGCTGGATTTTTTGAAATTTTCACGGGAATAAAAGCTAGCCTATTTTATTCTTTCACGGGGGCAAAGCTAAGAGCTTCAGTTATATTAATAAGTGCTTTTCTTTCATTTTGCCACTACACGGACCATGTTAAAAGGTTGTCGACCCCTGAACTACCATGTAAGTGATCGTTACAAAGTTACGAGTCTGTTTATCATGTTGCTATGTATGACCGTATTAGGGGTCTCTAGTGGGCCAAGGCCACTGTTGGGTCGCAAGGTACTATGTTCAGTGGAATGTCCACTCTGGACCCCTTACGGGGTATGGATAAAATTTTCATAGGATAATTGGCTCGTACCCTATTAAAAACGCGAACAAGTAGGTTACACATAGTTTGAGTAGGTACTCTTATAGACGTAATTCGAGAAGTAAAAAAAAATATGAGTTATTGTGAAAAATACTATAAGCTTTTTTCTGAATGTAACTTGAAATTTCATCCAAATTATAATACATACATACATTCATAAATTACGTCTTCATCCCTTACGACAGATTAGAACCTAAGGTAACAAGGCCTAGAGGCCATATTTAGCATGATTGTGGGCGTATAGGTGGAAAGGGGAATCAAAATAGTGATGGGCTATAACATGATTTCTAAGATTTTCGCCCATTCTCTCGATGGGCTAATAAATTTAACAAATACAAAGTCAAAACTACTGCAGGGTTTATATCAATACCACTTTGAGTCTACTCGTATATTTTGTCAATAATAATAATGTTTTGTTTGTCACGTTAGCCAAAACGTTTTATTTCTGAAAACTTGGGTTTTATTGCTAAGGAACGGCAATTTCTGATTCCTCTGGACACGAAAACTAAATTCGGAACGAGTACATAAAAATGAGTGCCAAAACATAATAATGTTTTACAACTAATCTACTTCCAAGATAGCATACACTTATTTGACAGAGGAACGAAAAAAATTGACAAAGGAATCAGACCAAAGTCGCGACCTCGACGAATTAGGAAACCCCTAAACTGACCCCACTTTACAGTACAGAACTCAGTCTTCCCTTGTTATTTGGTTTGGAGCTTTAAGAAGTTTTTCCATACAGTTTTCTAATTAAAATATAAATTGTTTTGTTTCTTTGGCAAGTAATTAATTATCGTCCTATTTTCTTAGTTTATTTACCAGGATAAACCAATAACAAGCTTATCTATCCAATTTATTTCATACTAGTCCTTGTTTGCGACTTTCGCGCAAATTTTTTTGCGACTTTCGTGCAAATTTGGCAGTAATAATAAACCACACTCAGAGACTGTTATTAACATCAATGAACCTATGGAATTATGGCATGTCTGAATGGGATGTCGTGTTGGCATGTTTCAGCGCACTCTTTATGCGAATGCTTCGTAGACCAAAAGGAGGGTTATTGTCGTAAACAATTTTTTTTATTTTTTATTTATATAGTTAAGAGGGGGCAAACGAGCAGACGGCAACAATGGTTGCTTGACAGTCCAACAACGACCCATGACGATTTTCAATATATATCGGCATACTAATTATCATTACGGTTATCCCGTATAGTGTTTTTCAAACTTTTTCATGATACGACTTAGTATAAAAAAATTTCGCGACCCCCCCTTCATGTTGAATGTTACAAATATTTTGATGAGATAGTTTTCGCGACCTCTCGCGACCCCCTTATAGAGGCTTTGCGACCCCCCAGGGGGTCGCGACCAACAGTTTGAAAAACACTGATCTAAAAGAATAGAATAAACGAGAACTTGATCCACAAACAAACCAACAAAGCTACAAACTTTTACATTTTGATACTGGAAAGAATTTAATGTTCATAAACGAAAATGATAATAAAATTATGTCTCATCTCTACCCAAAAAGGTTTTTAACAATCTTTTGATCTTCCTAACGATTAATTAACATATTTAAGAATTCTGTGATAATACGGAGATAATGATGAACGAACTTCATTTTCTTATTCGAGAGGTATTAAAACTTTTAAAAATCAAGAGCACCTATTTTAAATATATTTTATTTAAGTATAATATCTCTAGGGTCTAGGGCTAAAGTTTCCAAGCTGTCCTCATGCGAGTTGTCATGACCTTATGATATTATGATATGAGAGTTCAACTAAACTTCGCTGTTCATTCCAGGAATCTCAACACATTTACGGCCCGGTTGGCGACTTTGCTGGTATGCCACGCTGCCGGGGCTGGCCTGGCCTCACCAGCTGTGCTGGTCACCAGACCACTCAGGGTTGTGCAGTGGCTGCCAACTGACAATCAGACTGTGTACACGTTGCCAAGTGGAGAGGTACAGAGGTAAGGGCATAGGACAATCAACAGCAATAGGGAATATTCATGACTGTCTTTTTGAATGGCTTTCATAAAACGACCATTTTTGTTATAATTAATACAAAAAAAACAAATAACTATAAAAATAACCGAGATATGTCAAGGATTTGTCTCTTTCTCTTTCTAGAAAAAAGTAATTTAGTATGGAGTTTATGTGGATGGCCGTTGAGGCATTATAGCGTCACATGTCATATAAATGTATAAAACAAAGTCGCTATCCGCTGTCTATCTGTCTGTCCCTATGTATGCTTATATCGTTAAAACTGCGCAACGGATTTTGATGCAGTTTTTTAATCGATAGAGTGATTCAAGAGGCAAATTTGTGTGTATAATTGTACGCAGACGAAGTCACGGGCAGGAGCTAGTTACAGATAAATATACTTAACAAAACAAAGTCACAAGATTTTTGAATACAGTATTCACTACTGTGACATTGGCGAAATCATCGCATCGATCGATGGGGCCATATTAAAAAAGAATAATTGAAGCGCATTTAGGCGTCGTGGTTCCCTTGTACGGGTGGCACAACCGTACTTTTGATTCTAAATTAAGTCACACCTTTATGCCGTACGCTTAGAATACTGACCAATGCAGCAATGTGGAAACCTTTGTTGGCCACAATTAAATAATCCTGAATAACTTTTTCGGGTCAAATTAATCCAACCGCCCGCTGAAAGTTCCAGATTACTTTTCAGACATAATGTATGGATATACACATTTTGTAATAAACGCCCAAGACTTAAAAAATAATATTCGTTTTTAACTAGTTCGCGTCGCTGTTAGTAATTAAGCGGTATTCATAAGTCAAATTAAAACGTGTAAACTGCTTATTTATGATGGATTGTCCTATTTATTAATTCAGAAGAATAATCAAGTCGAGTGTTTATTATCTCGAGCAATTCATGATTGTAGCAAACTAGCTGATCCTGGGGCACGAATCGTTCACTTTTTCCTCATCCTTCTCAGATTCACGCATTCCGGGATAAAAATTATCCAATTTATACGTACACAACGCCTTCAGGAAAAGTGTGCCAAATGTTTTCCACGTGCAATAAATTTTACCGGGTTTTCTGGAACAAAAAGGTTCCTCCATTCTTGCAAAATAAGTATATTCTGTCAAAAACACTTCATTTTTTCGTCTGACGCTATTGTCTATTAAAGAAAATCGTAAAAATCTGTAAGTATCTAAGTTTACCTTTGTTGAAGGTTTGATAAAATTATGCAGAACAAATCTCAAACCAAATAAATAGTAGAGACGAGATTTGCGAAACTACGCATGGCTTAGTGCATTAGATGTAGGCATATAGTTTTATCTAACCAAATCTTCGCAGCTTATAAGATGAGCTAGGTACACTGTGTTGTTTACAAAGTTCTGTCTGTAATCTTCACATTTGTTCTAAGCATCAATTACCTGTAGGTACGAAACACTTTGCTGATATATATTTCCATTTTTACCACACACAATTTTATAATGACCTATTTGTCACAAAAGATCTAAATATATAAAAAAAAACAAATCAATCAGATGCATGGAAGTGGGTCAAAATTCCTTTGCATGATTTAAAACAAACAACTTACTCATACAAACGAAAGAAAATCATATCATAATGTACATCATTAAAATAAAACCGAAATCAATGAAAGTGCAAAATTTATTTTACTACTGTATAACTAAATAACACACGTTTACGTAAAGGAGAAGGACATTATTCTAATGCAAATTAGGAGTCTTTTTAGCATAAGCTATCAGCATTACTTGAGCATTTTGTAACTAATGTTTCTTGTAAATGTGAGAAATTTAAAATACCTTAATACCTACCGGAGTGGGCTTAAAGGGAGAAATTAATGGTCACTATAAATTTTAAGACTTAGCTGCAAGAAATGGCGGCGTTATTAATATTTGAATTTATTTTGTACTCTTAACCGTTTAACATTGTACAAGGAATGGAACTAGCATTTAACAAATGTTTGTGACTGAGTATTTTACAGATCACACAAGTATTATTTACTTAAAGTCTTGGTCACTGGCGTAGTATGCGTGTAATTAATAAAATTATTACCTATCTATACTTTATAGAAGAAATGCAAGTACCCACTTGCATTTGAGCGTTTTCCAAAAAAAAGTCCACATGATTTTTTTTTCAGTATTTAACTATTTTGGGATTTTCTTACTCAGAATCGTTTACCTTGTCGATTTTTATACAAGGAAAATTTTGTCCTAATATTTCCCCAGTTCGTCATTTTTTTCAATATCGGAAGGTATGGAACGTGACGAACAGGAAAAAAATCCATAGTAAAATCTGGGACACATTTTTTTTGTACGAAAATCAATATTTACATTCTGGAAATACGTAGGTATATGTTCATGTGGACTTTTTTTTGGAAAATGCTCATTTACATCCAACCTGCACAATGTAAATAGGTATTCTTTATTAAGTGTCATTATTTTTATTTTTCACAAATTTCATTTTCATGTCAATTCGACACCATATTTGAGTCAATTTGCACCTGCCTTGGGTAAAGTTTGCAGCAGTAAAAATATAGGCTGCAGAAGTACCTATTCTTTTGATCGTATTCCAAATTCATGTGTCTAATCCACCTCTGCAGTCGCGTAACAATATAACTGTCACCAACTACCTTTACCCGAACTATTTTGATAAAGGATGACGCTCTAGAACCTTCAAACAAATTTCGGGTAGGAAAACCTTTTTATTTCCTTTGACAAGTCAACTGGAATGTTTACTTAACAGGGTTAGAAAGTGTCCATTGCCGTACGAGGTTCATTAAAGTAAAATATATTGTCTTTATTCTATAAAAATGCATTATAACATCCCCGTTCTGTATAGAACCAAAATAATGAATATTGGCACATATTCCAATCAATGGTGCTGCGAGAATGTAAAAAATTGCCAATAAAATTACAAATCAAATCAAATTCAATTTCAAATGATTAATCTGTTTCTTTATATTTGTACAATAAAGCATTTACTTACTTACTTACTAAGTCAAAATTAACTTATTTATAGAATACCTGACAAACGAGCAACCTAGTTAGTGACCACTTTAAACACCCACGATGCCAAAATGCTTTTGATGGCATTATAACCAAATACTTTTTCACATAAAAAATTACCGGTTCACCAAAAAAAGGTTTGCCACGCCTGATCTAGTACGCAGTGCCTAGGTTATGCCTCCACGTGAGAGTCACACACAGATTTGTCTTTTGCGACACCAATAGACGCGAGTCAGCAACCCATCACTATATCTGCCTATATCCCGTTGATAAATACTTATGTTGAAATTGAATATAATAGCAAATATTTTATTGAAGGGCTAAACAATGGATACAGACGCTCAGTCCTTCTAGGACTGTTATTCCAGCGATTTTCCGCACTTGTTTTGTCTTCCGATTAGTGGAAGATGGAAAATTTGTGTTGGCATTTTCCACAAACTTCATTTTTTTCTAATAAGAATATATCTTTTGCAAAAAGTTGGTTAAACACGTTAATTCTAAATATTTTAACATGAAATATCTGAACTTGTTTTCACACAAAATCGTCTAGAACGTGCTCATGTAAATTTTTTCAATTACTATGGAAGAATTGCGGATTGTTTACGTTAAAGTTAGGGTCATTACTATTTTAGATTTTTTAGTATGTCTACTCTCTATACTCTATTTTCTGTTGTCCTGTCAATCGTTTGAAGGTTAACTGGAAGAGATCCCTTTAAGGGATCAGTTCGCCTCTGTACATCAGTTTATCTCATTTCCGGTAAGATTAATGTGTTTTATGTACAGTTAGCTTCTGCCCGCGACTTCTTATGTGTAGAATTATACACAATAAACCTTCCTCTTGAATGACTCTATCTATTAAAGAAACCGCATTAAAATCCGTTGCGTAGTTTTAAAGATCTAAGCGTACATAGGGACAGGCAGACAGACAGCGGAAAGCGACTCGGGGGGGGGGGTCATTATACATCCCTTTTATTTTAAGTGTTTAATTGAAGTAGAATTTAAGTATTGTAGTAGCTTAATGTATTTTATTTTGAAAAAATGACTTTCTGCCAAGTTTCTTGCGGCGCATTCTACTTGGCTATGATGGCCTTTCCGAATGCGCTGGTAGTTTAAAAAAGACATATAAAAGAACCCTTGGCGGCCACTTTGCAAAAATAATTATTTTTTGCGATTTTGAATTGACCTGATGGTAAGTTGTCACAACTGTCCATAGATATCCAACACTTAAGTATTACAGTATGCATTGCTAGCCTACAGAGCGAAGGTGGTAAAATAAAATACCTCGTATACCAGTAATTTCACCAGCCGTCCTACTCTGCGCATTCGAACATGACAGAACGGCTGGATAGAAAGATGGCGATGGGCTAATTCCACTTTGCCGGTATATCACCTCATTTCTCCTCATCACCATTTTGTTTCCAGCCTGGAGCTGAACACTTCCTCAATATCAGCGCCCGTGTTCATCACCATCAGCCCCTGCACCACGGACGTGCGTTGGGCTCTCTACAGAGGACCACTAAGCGGTAATGACGGTAATGACAATAAAAATGATGATAAAGTTATTTGTAAATTTTTAATTTACAAATAAACTGTCATACATACGAATATATGTAAACAAAAAAAGAACAAAATAAACGATTTAACACACGATAATAACTAAAATTAGGCGGCTCGAATAACATTAGTGCGGGAAGCGCCGCTGACGTGGACGCACTCACCCTTGAGGAGGTCTTCCGATAAGGTCAAAACTAATCGGATCATCTTCGACTTATGTATCATGAGTTAAACCGTTTATTTTTAGTTTTTAACTAAAAAATCGTCTCCAGATTTTTACACTTCGTCTAATTTGACTTATGCGACGGGTTAATTTATTAGATAATACGCTCAAATCTGAACAATGATCGAGTTTCAACTTAAAGCAGCTATGATTGTTACGAATGACATATTATACCTTTTCGAATGGGGAGCAATTTGTCCGAGTCGAGCGTTTTGCTGATAAATGGGGTACTTTCAAACGCTAGGTTAGTGCGTAAGTGATAATTTGTCATTGATTTATTCATTGCTTGAAAAATACTTAGTCGTAGATTGTACAAATGTGAGATTTCAGTAGTTTCATAGCATAACAAGACCAAACAGCGAGAACCCATGTTCCCGTCGGCTCTACAGCCGATATTTTATAATGATCTTCAAATTATTTGGGCAACATTTTTAGTAATTTCTGCAAACTCGGAAATGAGTTCAACGATCTCGATAAAAATTGTTATGTAAGAGTTTTTGGCGGTAGAAATCGATCTAGCCTAGGGGCCCGATTTTTGAAAGCACATCACTCGATAGCTGCAAAACTGCAGCTCTAATCAAAGTTTCGATTAATGAGAGCTGTGATTGTCTTCTATGCTACTCGTATTTCTAATTCACCATAATTTTTCATCCCTTTCGAGTGGCATTTTCACACATATTTGCTTTCGAAAATCGGGCCCCAGGTCTCTTATCTGGAGAAACGCATACGCGTACTTGTAAATTTTCAAACCCTTGCAGCCAATTCCAAGTAGGTAGATATTTCTTGGCATGAATCTTAGTTGGATTCAAGCCATACAAAAAATAAAATTGCAGTAAGTATACATATTATTTAATTTCCATATTTTAATGATGCCCCGTACGAAAATTAGTCAAAAATTAAATTATGATCTTGTCATCTTTTGCTATTACCATATTGTCGTCTTTGATGTGTTAATTAACGAATAATTTACTTGTTTTGTATAATACGGTCTCGTACTTCGTTTTCGATTAATTATGTTGGTAGAAATAATTTGTTAAATTTTCCTCCGTAAGCTCTATTACTTTAGATGAGTAAAAGTGAGTGGGTAGTGACACATTGACGAGATTTCATTTCGACTTTCTGTCATATTATCACAATATTAATATTCTATTATTTATTACATTTTACCCCTCACAGACGAGCTTATTTTGTTGTAAAGGCAAGGAAATCATCCACCCAACCAGCTCATGACCCCCGCGAAAAACCGATTTTACCCCCGAGGGGGTAATTACCCCCAAATTAGGAACCGAGGAACTTGAGGCTCTGACTGTGGTTGATAAAATACTTTCATAAAGAGTTATGACATGAAAGGGGCGATTTAAGTCTAGTTCATTCATGATTAAAAAAAAACTTGAAGGTGCAAACTAACCCAAGCAACTGCTGCAATATTTCAAAATAATTTGAAACCTGTTTGTACTATAATATAGTTAACAACTAAAACTATTAATCCAATGTCCAAAGGCATCTCGGTTTACAGTACTCTTGAGACTCATTTTAAGAAATAGGTGGGATAAAAAAGTTTGACATTGGTGGGCATGATTTTATTGATATACTTAATAAGTTTCTGTCAAAAAAAAATACACCCTTTTTTTCCAGACTGTACTTGCATTGTCATCCGTCCTACAAGGCGTACCAAATTTGAAGTCGATCGGACCAACCGTTGAAGAGTCCCCTCCTGCGGATACGGTCTATGCTGGATCACCAGAACTTCACTAACAAGTTATTGTATTGCCATCTGACTTGATATCTGCTTCAAAATTGCGTCGCAAAATTCTACCCAAACCCACTTACATACGTTGCAAGTGAAATAACAATAAAGCGTGTAATGTAAAAAATAGGCAACGATCATAGAAACCCACGTATTTTACCTCTACCGTCCCTCTCACCCTCATATTAATGTCTATTAATCAGAGCGGATCCGCACTACTTCGAATTCCGAATTTCAGAGTATAAAGCCTGTTTAAAACCAAAACGTTCTTGTAATTCTACAGTCAATCATTTTTGAGATTTTTATGTGTGCTCTTTAAAGGCATAACATGGACCATTGGTTTCAGATGATCTATACCTTGTCAGAGAACACAGAGGCTGGCAAATGATGACAATGTCAATAATTGTGTCGCAGAACGAACGATACGTATTACAGGTAAGTACAATAAATTTAATTATGTAGGTTGTGTACCCCCAACCAAGTAATGGTCAAGAAATTGAATACAAACGTACCCCCTTATTCATAAACGCTCTATAGGCCTCTGCTAACTTAGCAATCGTTTGTCCTTATCTGTCACTTTGACATTTACCTTTCACAGATAAGGACAAACGATTGCTAAGTTAGAAGAAGCCTATAGAGTATAGAGCGTCTATGAATAAGAGGGCTACAATCATCAATCACAATGTTTACGTGTCACAAAGGCAATGCGATTTTACTGTGAAATTTTCTCTAAAATTCATCCACATACATACACACACAAATCACGTCTATATCCATTACGGAGTAGTAATTACCCCCATGTTAGGAACCTAGGAACTTGATACGTCATATGTCAGTCGATGGTCAAAGAGTTCTGACATCAAAGGCGGTGTGTGCAGGTTGCCTCACGATGGCGCCTCTACGCCGGCGTACTCCGCTCAATGGCGTTGTACGGGGCGCCCATATGGGCGGACGACTTGACCCCCGCGGCCAAGAGGCTGCTACGGCGCCCGCAGAGGGTGATCGCCACCAGAGTGAGCCGGGGGTACCGAACTGTCGGCTGGCAAGCTGCTTGCGTGCTGGCCGGCTGCCCCCCGTGGGAGCTCGAGGCAGAGGCCCTGGCCGGGTCGTATAGAGCCAGGGCCGAAAGGAGGGCCCGGGGCGATTCCTCACTCGCCCCGGCAGAACTTGCCCGCGCGCGGGAGATCGCGCAGGAAGGGGTCATGGAGCGCTGGGTGGATGAGTTGCGGGATGCCGAGTTCGGCACCCGCACCATCCAAGCCATCCGCCCCGTGCTCCTAGAGTGGTGCGGGAGGGCCCACGGGTCCCTCACCTACCGACTCACCCAGGTACTGTCCGGGCATGGTTGCTTCGGGCGGTACCTAAAACGAGTCGGTAGGGAGGAGACGGAGTCCTGCCATGAGTGCGGCGCGGCGGTGGACACGGCACAGCACACGCTGGAGCTGTGCCCCGCCTGGTCCGAGCAGCGCCGCACTCTGGTGGCGACTATCGGCGGCGACCTCTCACTTCCCGGCGTAGTATACGCCATGGTCGGGAGTGAGGGGTCCTGGGAGGCCGTCGCCTCCTTCTGCGAGGACGTGATCTCGCAGAAGGAGGAGAGGGAGCGGGAGCGCGAGAATGACCCCCTCGCGCCCCCGCTCCGGCGCAGACGGACGGGGAGGAGGCGGCGGCAGTTTGCTGCTGCCCTCCCCTAGTGGTGCCTGCTGGCGGGGGATGGGGATCCCCTGCTAGCGCGTAGAGGCCCACGAGTCTAGGGGGGGGCCAAGTATTCCCGGCCCCCCCCTCTTGGCGCGGGAGCCCCGGCGTTTAGGCTGGGGCGGCCGGCGGGGCGTGCGTGGTGACACCATAGTTCTCCCACGGCGCCCCTCCAATGGCAGAGAGGGAATACCGGCGGTTTTTTAGTGGGTAGGCCTCCCCCGCTTCCCCCCACACGGGGGGGGGCCGGGGAGGAGAGTCCCACATAACTTCCGCGCCGTCCCCACGGCGCGGTCGTATGCGTAACGCATTTTTCCGCCGCAAAAAAAAAAAAAAAAAAAAAAGTTTGCCTCACGATGTTTCCCTTCACCGAAAAGCTCACGGTGGCCCACATCTTCACCTGCCGTATTCTGAGAAATAAATCTATTATATTCTTTTTTATTCTATTCCATTTACAATTGGCATTGTTCATTTTTTTTAGTATGCTCCAATTCGAAAACAATTTCGAGGAAAACCATCATTTATCCGATTTATCTTGTCCGATTTCAAAAATACTTTATGATTTTGTCCAGACATTTTTGTGTACAGACATTTTTGTAAAAGTACTTTGAACCTTTGTTTGACCGAACGACCCGGTTTTTAGACAGAATCCAGCATCGAATGTTTGCCACAAAAATGAAAAAAAAAGTTTAGCTATGGCAACTGTCACGTGTCACTGTCAAATCGACAAAACCATAGACAAAGCCGTGTTTTTATAGCCAGCCGAACGAAGGCGATTGGGATTCTGTCTAAATTCACGAATTATCAAACAGCGAAAAAATATTTATTATTAATTAACAAAGCTACGTAAAACCATAATATTCAAATTAGTTGCTTGAAATAGTCTATTTTATCAAATAAAGGTGTTAAAAGCACAGCTTAAAAAAAATGAACAATGCCAATTCAGTTAGCAATGGAACATCAGCTATAGCGAGAACTTTGTGTTTCTCAACTTTTATAACAATATTTGTACAATTGTATTTGTTTCTCTATTTTTTACGTTTAAATGTTTTAAGCGAACGAATGGGTGGCAAGAGAAAGTGGAAAACTTTTGTTCTGTTTTTTCAACAGCCAAATATCCTTTTTGTAGGCAATCGTATCGTATCCGATCGCTTAACTCGCATTCAAAATATTCGAACATGCAACGCCACTCACAATAATATGCAAATTTGAATGGAGTCCCTTTTGTCATCGTTTTCCTAAGGTTTCCCTTTATTCGAAACTGTATATTGGCGCTATATCGAAACACGAGGCTGTATAAAGGACATTCTGAAAAATGCTGGGGCAAAGGTTTGTCCTTTTTAAAGTACATTTGCCTCGGAAAGCCGAAGTCTACGAAAACAAGGGCTTCTAGTTAATTAAGAATGATGTTTAGCCAAAATATCAAAGGCACTGACTCGCACGTTTCTCATCCAATTTCTATATCATACTTTTATTACGTGGTTCGCCTTTTGATAAAATTAATTTTGTTATTACAAACAAAATATATGAAATGTGAATTCTATGAGCTATAAGCGTACGCTTCTCGTTGTGATCAACTTTTTACGAAAACCTATTTAGCAGAAAACAAAAACAAACTTAATAATTGAGGGTGCAATCAACTTTGATCTTCATATTGCGGCAACATTCAGCTTTTCGGTGAAGGAAAACATCGTAAAACCTGCACACACTTGCGAAGCAATTCAATGTTGTATGAAGTTCCCAATCCGCACCGGCCCCCGTGGGAACTGCCCAAGCCCTCTCATTCTGTAGCTTGTGCCCAGCAGTGGAACGTAAACAAGAGAGAGACAGAGATGCAAACATTCTTTTATTCTTGCAGTTGTCATCTGATGAAGGCGGTGCAGCAGCTGTCAGTGTGAGAGGGGAATCAGCACGATCAGTGCGCTTGCGCCTCCACGTGCGTTCAAGGCGGAGGCTCGCCGCTAACTGGGATCCTAGGTACGAATAAAAAAAATTCATTTTTTTCTTGACTGTATTTTTGTTGCCTTTACCATCCATTCTATAAACTTATAACTACTAAACTACCTGTTGCCCGCGACTTCGTCCGCGCAGAATTAAATATAGTCCATGACACGCACAGATGTGGCTGGTAAAAGAATTTTCATAACTAGTTCAGTAGGTCCAGAGTTTACCCTCTTTGCCTTTTTGTAATATTAGTAGGGGATATTAATAATAAAGGATAGTAATTAATAGTAGAGGAAGGCCTAGACGGACGTTTCGAGACCAAATAGGAGACATTTTGGAAAAGGTCAGGTCAGGAGTACCCTAAACCGGTGAGCATGTATGAAGAGATTGATGAATGTGGATGAAGCGAAAGAGGTATGTCAGGATCGTAGCAAGTGAAACGAAATAGTCTCTGCCTACCCCTGTGGGAAAGAGGCATGCCGGTATGTATGCATAAAAAAATAGACTTCATACAGGCTGTGGCATACCATGATAATAACACCATGAGAGATAATTCACTGGGGTATACAGACAGCTATAGAAAAAATGGCCGCCAAGGGCTCTTTTACATGTCTTTTTGAAACTACCAGCGCATTCGGAAATACCATAATTGCCAAGAAGAATGCGCCGCAAGAAACTTGCCAGAAAGTCATTTTTTCAAAATAAAATACAGTAAGACCCATAGAATATGACCTATTCCTAATTTACTTGTATTTAGTACCCATAAACTTGACCTTACCTATTTTAGTACGCAACATTTTCGTACTTAAAATTTCGACTAACAATATTTGGGAATTTATAAAGTAAGTACCTATTTATTTCTTCCAATATTTTTTTCAGCTTCTATATATTATTATGTATTATGTTTGTATACCCCAGTGACATGGCTTGCCTGTATTTTACTGCAGTGAATTTAAAAAGAAATCCGGAAAAATAAGAGCATTTAAAAATAAAAGAGCGCAAACAAAAATCCTACGAATCCGGAATCAATGGCAACCTAAATACCAGCGAATCCTGCGAAACAGCTTTGACATAACGAATTCCACTCTCGCGCATCATAATACCAATAAAAACTGACACCGTTATCAACAGCTATGGACCATAAATCTTTGATATCTGTCCGTATGTCACACAACCCAAGAAACTAAAAAGACCTAACTTACTCTAGTACACCTGCGCACCTAAGCGGATCGAACTACGATCGATTTTACAACTGTGTCACACTTAGGTTATTTCAATTGCGCGTTTGAATTTATGATTCTAACCATGTACGGTTGATATGACCAGGTTCTAGAAAAAGGTCACCGTTATGGTTGTAGCGTATGTTTCTACTAGGAAATAGCTGTAACCTGTAACGGATCAGGCTTGAGTAAGCATGAACTCGCAAGATCATGAATATATTTCATACATTGAGAGCTAGTATAATTTAAGAATATTAATTATAATGCCATCTTACGGGAAGTCGTGAACAACTAGAAGTACTTAGGCCGGCTAATTTTATGATGGGTACTGAAACAAAAGTCATAGTTTTCTATAGTTTCAATTTTCGCCATCAGATGACGCTAGTAAAATTATCTCAGGTATTTTAATTAAAATTAGGTTAATTATTGGATAATGAGGTGAAGGAATGATTTAAATATTTTACTAAGTATGTAGTATTAGTTTCAGGAACTTTCAGCGGGTAAAATTGATTAAAAAATAGAGAAACAATATATGTACTGGGAATATGGTTTTTACCAGAGAAAATCTCAAAATGCAAGGAAAATGCTTATTGGAATAAGATGTATGATTCATTAGATTTATAGTGTCCAAGTTTCACTAACTTTGGTGCAGTAAATAAGTCATAATATGATTACAAAGTTTTCGGGGTTTGCTTATGTCAAAAATATGAGAAAAGTACAAGTTTATTATTATTATAAGACGAATGATTAAAATGCAAGGAATTAGATTATATGACAAGAAACTCTATGTTATAAGGGTCTGTTCGTCTAAGTTTCATCAGATTCCGGTTAGTAGTTCAGTAGAAAAGAGTTATTAAAAATGGCTTGGGAAAATTAGTTGCATACAAAATGGCGATGAAAATTTTATAGAGGAAAATATAAGCTTTTTAAATACGCATATATAAATTAAAAGAAAGTTATCGTTTAGAGCTACATTTAGAGATTTGTTTGGATATATTCTTAGAAATAGTAAATAAGCTACCTAAGAATTAAGTAAAATTAAAAGTTATAAAATTGTATATTGATTTTGTAGTTCATGTGAAGGATGTGGACAATGTAGAGATTGTAGCCAGTGTCGACGTTGTGGTCAATGTGGATGGTAGCGCCGTTGTGTCACTCTCTATATAAGGAGAGGCATTACGTGAATATGGGTCTTTTGTTTACGTCAGCGGATTCGTGAAGTTCTCCTGAGATTATTTAATTTTGGGTTCGTTGCTTGTGGAGATCGATGTGTTATTTCTTGGCCTTGCGTATGCTAGTGTTTATAATGCTAGTATATTCTTTGCTCAGGATATGATGCTTTGATTTTTGGAAGTAAATAATGAGAACTGTATCGAGTTTCAGCTAGTAAAAGCTGATATCTGTGGATTGATACCCGGGTTACCTCAACGGTGTCAACTGACAGGGTAGCTTTCCTCAGATACGCAATTTTTATTAAGAAAATAACCACTTATGGAGTAAAAGTGGGGTCTTGTATTATACCAGAAGAGACAGACCAATTTCTCCCAGGATTGTGTAGGGTTTGTTATGCCTATAGTGGTGTTTCAAATTCAACATCGTTCTGTCACCTTATTTATCTATTTATTTATTCACACGGCTTATTCGTCACAGCGATACTTGACAATCCCAGTCCAAACCGTCTTTATCGCTGAGCACACGGGTCTTATGGATAGTTCTTGGAGACTGACCCTCTCACTTAGGGGTAATTTAGTTCAGGACTCATTCATTGCATTATGAATGGGAACGCGAGTAATTTAAATAAGAAAACCGGGTTTTTCTAGCTTGTTGTTACGTGCAGTTTAGTTGGTAGAGCAGCTAGGTTTAATAGGATTAAATAAACTTCAGTATAGTTCAGTGATAGATATTGGGGTAGCTAGTATCTAAATGAATACTTTTTAAGTTTTAATCTGAAGAGAAATATTTCATAAAGCACTTCATTTCAATTCAAATATTTATTTAATCAAAATAATTAAAACTAAAGCAGTTTACAAATTTAATGAACAATAAAGTTCAGAATGAGATTTAAGGGGGTTTTCTGAGTAAATAATGCTCATCTTCTATCCTAAAAAATAAAGGATAAACGAAGGAAATATCAACCTTTTGAAGCATTCAATAATATGATAAATAAAATTATACTTCGTTATGTTAAAACTACCTTTTCCTTGATACCAGAATCTTGGCTCTTAATTAAAGTGCTTGAAAGTTTTATTTCTTAAAGATTGAAGTAATTTGTATTCATGAAATTTTATATTAATTAATAAATATAAAACGTAATAAGTAAATAAAATTAGTAGTCTCAGAAGTTGGCTAAAAGTAGTGAAAGTAAAGCTTTGTATTTGTACTAAAGATCTTTTAATAGCATCAAAGTTAATGCTTAATTTTCTAACTATATGCAGCCTCAAGGGGATGTTTATAGTTATAGGGTGGCGTAAGTAGAATCCGAAGGGGAAGGTGGTAGCGGATTCACCCCATTTTGGGGGTTCACATATCTGAAGTACAATTATAAAATTACTAGAAACTATATCTTGTTTTCTAACTCTCTTTTAATCATTATTTCTTTAAGAATTTATTATATTTCCAATTTGCTAATTATCTACATTACTTTTAAGTAATTATTGATAGGGTAGACATTAGATAGAGTTAGGAATTCAATCTTATTTTCCATGCAAAGATTCTCGGGTTACTACAATAATCACAATGTTGGGCCATCAGTTTTAGATGAATCACGCTGCCATTATTATTTTATATTAGGTAGGTAGAGTTGTTAAGAGCTAGGTTAGTATATAAGTTAGTCATTAGTTAGCATAGTAGGGAGGAAGTTACATTTCGGTGCGTGACCAGGATTAATAGGATTACTACGGGTTTTATTATTATTATTATGTGAATTAAGTTTTTTTTTATTCGGAGAGGTTTGTGTCCGTCGGTGGGGCGTAATATGGGCTGATGATGTTGATGTTTATGTGGGTATATGCATTTAGCTATGTTCATTAGGAGTCCTGTATTCGACGGTGGGACGTAACATGGGCTGATGATGATTTATATGTGAGCATATGAATTTAGTTGTTTTATTTGGGTTTAGTATTTAGGGCAGTTAGGTAATTTTGTGTTTCATTTCAGTCTAGCATAGAGTGCTCATTATTGGTGTTGCATAGTTTTTATTTAAGCGTGACACTTACTTGAGTAATAGGATATTTTGGATTTTAAGTTATTAGTTAGGTAAATTGGGTGACTATTTGTTTACAAATTAGTCACATTTTGTTGTCTGTGTAATGGACGTGGAAAATAAGAATTGGAGTTATATTTTGCATTGTTAGAAGGAGTAGGATAGGATAAGGGAAATTGAGGTTAAAGCAATAAATTGTTGAGACATTTTATTGTTACATTATTGAAGACTTCATAGGTTGCTGCTAGGAAGGTAGTGGTAGGTAAATAGGTGGCTTGTTAACGGGTACATTTCATTGTTAACACTTGTAGGTTTCCTTTTTCCATCTGTAAAACAAATAATTTTCTATTGAATTAATAGTTTTCATAAGTTGTGTTCGATTCACAATGAATTTGTTATTGGAATCATAGTAGCAGTAATTGTTTTATTGTTAGTTTGCCGGTTCATTTAGACTCAATTTTAGATAATATTTAAATAATTTATTATCATTATTAAACAGGAAGATTTTTTTTTAAATAAGGCAGTAAATTTTACAATAGGTATAGCTAGAAATAGTTAAAACAAGGTAGTTGAATCTACTTGAGTTGAGTACTAAGGATATCTTTTAACTTGGAAGTTTGGGGGACGGGATTTTTTTTGTAAAGTAGTTGAAAAGGAGTATTTAAAAATATTAATAATAAGTCACTAGATAATTTAGGAAAATATAGACAGTATAAAGATAATATTTGTTTAAAAAGATTGGGGACGGGTTTTTAAAAGGATTATTAGTTTTATTAGGATAAGTATGTATGTAATCTGTTGCCTAACTGAATGTTTTCTCTGGTTTAATGTAGGAAGAATCTGCATTTCGGTATAAGTTGAGAGTGGTTTTCATTCACGTATCCAACTTGGGTGGTTATAAAATTACTTGGGTAGTTTTGGATCTTCAATATATCTTGAGTTTTAAATATAAGTAAATAAATTGTACTAGTATCTGAAATGGGTAAACAGTTATATTAGGAGTCACATTCAAACGTCAAGTACCTATATACAGTTAATTCTATTAAAGTTTTTTAGAGGAATAGTATTATAGAATAATGTTTAAAAACGAACGGAAAGATATGCGTTTCTAAATTTTAGTTTTTTCTTTATTATGACAGTATAAACAACGTTCTTGTTGCCTTGACAACATGTCAATCATAGACAATAACAGATAGAACTTTAAGTAGTTTTTTTAAAAGATTACTAAGGAGGATTGTTTGATTAAATAATATGTAGTAGTGGCTGTTAATAATGAAAAATACAATACCAGTATATATAGTCAATTGTTGAAAGTTCATTGATATTAAGTGAGTAATTGTCGAGTGCGTAATGTTGTTCCGTGATAGATTAACGAAAGACTATGAGTCTTAGCTATAGTTTCGTAATCGTAAACCATTTTATGCCAATACGATACGAATTTTCTTTTGTTAGAGTTTGATGGATGGAATTTTTATATGGGCAAAGGGAACAATTCCATACAGCTTTATAATTTTGTAAATGAGTAAAAAATATATATATTATTAGTTATCTTTTGGTTTTTGTGGCTTCGGAATTTGCATGATAACAAAAAAAAAAAAAAAAAATTATTAGATTGAAATTTTCAGGGAAATTTTAGGAAATTTTCAATTAATTTTTATAAGCAGGGGTATTTCTTGATTAATTCCTCAAACGTGGACATTTTATTTACGTCAGACGAGAATTTATTATAGGAAGCAACTAGCAATTCGATTAAAGAATATTTGTTTGAATTAAATGGGTATGTTTTGTTTAAAAAAGTAATTCGAACGGGTGACATAAAGAATTTATGAAAACAGAATAAATAAAACGGGAAAAAAAATTGGTCATTCGAAAGGGTTTTTATTTAAGTGTGTCAAACAGAACTGAGTAGCTGTCATTGTCACTGTCATTGCGTTATGACGTTGTCTTAATATTAGTTTGTTATGTTTAGTTCCGTAAGCGGGAAAGTTAGAATTTTAGTGTGTTATGTAGTTAAATATTTTAATATAGTGAATGATGGAAGTTTTAAAAACTAATGAAATTTTAAATTTTAAAGTAGTGAAATTGGTTTTAGCTGTTGGATTGGAAATTTTAGTGAAAAATGACTGTTATATGCAGTCGAAGTTTTTGGTATTTATTATTTTCAGTACGTAATAGTTTATTATTTTTTTTAGTTACTGGTTGTTTGTTTAGATTTAGTTATTAGTAGCAAAGTTTAGATAAGGGATTGGGGACGTTTATTGAACCGGTGAAAAAGTTATTTAACATAGGTGAAAATTTAGTTAAATTAGTTACTAGGGTCGTATTTAAGGGTGATTATGTGTTGGCGGTCGATGTGTTTCAGCTAATATCATGGAATTATTTTATATGAATTTGAATTTAAGCTAAAGATTAGTGTTGAATTAATCTTTTAATTGCATTAATAAATATTGTAGGTTTATTTCAAATAAATGGTTTCAGTAATAAAAAGAAGTTTGTCAAACTTGAAGGAGTTGGTGCATAATTTAGGTAGTGAGAGTAAAAAAAAAAAAGTGTGTTATGTTTTATTGGAGTAGATGAATAAAGTTTTGCTTATGATAGAGGATTGAAAGGGATCTTAATTGGTATTTTGCAAAGTAAAGAATTTTTATTTTAAAGTGAGAGGGTTTGATCTAAAGGTTACATCAACTTCAAGTGGAGACAAACCATTTATCAGTGTTTGCCTGAGATACAGCACACTTACAAAATGAGCGATTAGCTGGTGAAGCTTAGGTTTAGGCAAGAAAGCAAGTTCAATTTTAATATTGCGTGCTAATGGTTCATTACTCTACTGGTAGGAACAATTATGATCGTCACACACTCCACAAGCACCAGTTTTGTTTATTGTTGTGTGAGGAAAGAGTTCTGAGCTAGATGAGGATTTAATGAGGAATTAACATTGTAGCTACCATGAATAAAACATAATAAAGAACTATTTGCATTCACGGAAAGGTACTTCGAAGTTGTCGTATTGCGCCAAAGATACACGGTAATTGCGACTCTTTATACAGCTCTTCTAGCAACGATTGTCTCACAAACAAACGCTTTTGTTGAGTGCAAAGGTTTGGCAATAATGGAAATTAATTCATTACATGAATCATTGGAAGTTTTGGAGGTTTTGTCTTGCATATTCAATGAATAAAATCTGGTTTAAAAACATACAACAAATTATAGCTTGACAAAATTTTATTTGACTGGAATAGTGTCATTACAATAATTTACATAATGACAATAATATGCTTAATAATATGTTGTGTATAGACGGTATAATAAAATATAATTATATTATTGGAAATTCAAAATATAATTAAAGCCAAATAGAATTGGGTCAGACTTTACATGTCTAAGGCAAATATTGATAAAGAAATATATTCACGAATTCAATGATATTAGTTCTAATTATATCGGTAGCTAATTTGATATAATTAACCACCTTAACAATTAGAGGGGACGATTGTAACGGATCAGGCTTGAGTAAGCATGAACTCGCAAGATCATGAATATATTTCATACATTGAGAGCTAGTATAATTTAAGAATATTAATTATAATGCCATCTTACGGGAAGTCGTGAACAACTAGAAGTACTTAGGCCGGCTAATTTTATGATGGGTACTGAAACAAAAGTCATAGTTTTCTATAGTTTCAATTTTCGCCATCAGATGACGCTAGTAAAATTATCTCAGGTATTTTAATTAAAATTAGGTTAATTATTGGATAATGAGGTGAAGGAATGATTTAAATATTTTACTAAGTATGTAGTATTAGTTTCAGGAACTTTCAGCGGGTAAAATTGATTAAAAAATAGAGAAACAATATATGTACTGGGAATATGGTTTTTACCAGAGAAAATCTCAAAATGCAAGGAAAATGCTTATTGGAATAAGATGTATGATTCATTAGATTTATAGTGTCCAAGTTTCACTAACTTTGGTGCAGTAAATAAGTCATAATATGATTACAAAGTTTTCGGGGTTTGCTTATGTCAAAAATATGAGAAAAGTACAAGTTTATTATTATTATAAGACGAATGATTAAAATGCAAGGAATTAGATTATATGACAAGAAACTCTATGTTATAAGGGTCTGTTCGTCTAAGTTTCATCAGATTCCGGTTAGTAGTTCAGTAGAAAAGAGTTATTAAAAATGGCTTGGGAAAATTAGTTGCATACAAAATGGCGATGAAAATTTTATAGAGGAAAATATAAGCTTTTTAAATACGCATATATAAATTAAAAGAAAGTTATCGTTTAGAGCTACATTTAGAGATTTGTTTGGATATATTCTTAGAAATAGTAAATAAGCTACCTAAGAATTAAGTAAAATTAAAAGTTATAAAATTGTATATTGATTTTGTAGTTCATGTGAAGGATGTGGACAATGTAGAGATTGTAGCCAGTGTCGACGTTGTGGTCAATGTGGATGGTAGCGCCGTTGTGTCACTCTCTATATAAGGAGAGGCATTACGTGAATATGGGTCTTTTGTTTACGTCAGCGGATTCGTGAAGTTCTCCTGAGATTATTTAATTTTGGGTTCGTTGCTTGTGGAGATCGATGTGTTATTTCTTGGCCTTGCGTATGCTAGTGTTTATAATGCTAGTATATTCTTTGCTCAGGATATGATGCTTTGATTTTTGGAAGTAAATAATGAGAACTGTATCGAGTTTCAGCTAGTAAAAGCTGATATCTGTGGATTGATACCCGGGTTACCTCAACGGTGTCAACTGACAGGGTAGCTTTCCTCAGATACGCAATTTTTATTAAGAAAATAACCACTTATGGAGTAAAAGTGGGGTCTTGTATTATACCAGAAGAGACAGACCAATTTCTCCCAGGATTGTGTAGGGTTTGTTATGCCTATAGTGGTGTTTCAAATTCAACATCGTTCTGTCACCTTATTTATCTATTTATTTATTCACACGGCTTATTCGTCACAGCGATACTTGACAATCCCAGTCCAAACCGTCTTTATCGCTGAGCACACGGGTCTTATGGATAGTTCTTGGAGACTGACCCTCTCACTTAGGGGTAATTTAGTTCAGGACTCATTCATTGCATTATGAATGGGAACGCGAGTAATTTAAATAAGAAAACCGGGTTTTTCTAGCTTGTTGTTACGTGCAGTTTAGTTGGTAGAGCAGCTAGGTTTAATAGGATTAAATAAACTTCAGTATAGTTCAGTGATAGATATTGGGGTAGCTAGTATCTAAATGAATACTTTTTAAGTTTTAATCTGAAGAGAAATATTTCATAAAGCACTTCATTTCAATTCAAATATTTATTTAATCAAAATAATTAAAACTAAAGCAGTTTACAAATTTAATGAACAATAAAGTTCAGAATGAGATTTAAGGGGGTTTTCTGAGTAAATAATGCTCATCTTCTATCCTAAAAAATAAAGGATAAACGAAGGAAATATCAACCTTTTGAAGCATTCAATAATATGATAAATAAAATTATACTTCGTTATGTTAAAACTACCTTTTCCTTGATACCAGAATCTTGGCTCTTAATTAAAGTGCTTGAAAGTTTTATTTCTTAAAGATTGAAGTAATTTGTATTCATGAAATTTTATATTAATTAATAAATATAAAACGTAATAAGTAAATAAAATTAGTAGTCTCAGAAGTTGGCTAAAAGTAGTGAAAGTAAAGCTTTGTATTTGTACTAAAGATCTTTTAATAGCATCAAAGTTAATGCTTAATTTTCTAACTATATGCAGCCTCAAGGGGATGTTTATAGTTATAGGGTGGCGTAAGTAGAATCCGAAGGGGAAGGTGGTAGCGGATTCACCCCATTTTGGGGGTTCACATATCTGAAGTACAATTATAAAATTACTAGAAACTATATCTTGTTTTCTAACTCTCTTTTAATCATTATTTCTTTAAGAATTTATTATATTTCCAATTTGCTAATTATCTACATTACTTTTAAGTAATTATTGATAGGGTAGACATTAGATAGAGTTAGGAATTCAATCTTATTTTCCATGCAAAGATTCTCGGGTTACTACAATAATCACAATGTTGGGCCATCAGTTTTAGATGAATCACGCTGCCATTATTATTTTATATTAGGTAGGTAGAGTTGTTAAGAGCTAGGTTAGTATATAAGTTAGTCATTAGTTAGCATAGTAGGGAGGAAGTTACATTTCGGTGCGTGACCAGGATTAATAGGATTACTACGGGTTTTATTATTATTATTATGTGAATTAAGTTTTTTTTTATTCGGAGAGGTTTGTGTCCGTCGGTGGGGCGTAATATGGGCTGATGATGTTGATGTTTATGTGGGTATATGCATTTAGCTATGTTCATTAGGAGTCCTGTATTCGACGGTGGGACGTAACATGGGCTGATGATGATTTATATGTGAGCATATGAATTTAGTTGTTTTATTTGGGTTTAGTATTTAGGGCAGTTAGGTAATTTTGTGTTTCATTTCAGTCTAGCATAGAGTGCTCATTATTGGTGTTGCATAGTTTTTATTTAAGCGTGACACTTACTTGAGTAATAGGATATTTTGGATTTTAAGTTATTAGTTAGGTAAATTGGGTGACTATTTGTTTACAAATTAGTCACATTTTGTTGTCTGTGTAATGGACGTGGAAAATAAGAATTGGAGTTATATTTTGCATTGTTAGAAGGAGTAGGATAGGATAAGGGAAATTGAGGTTAAAGCAATAAATTGTTGAGACATTTTATTGTTACATTATTGAAGACTTCATAGGTTGCTGCTAGGAAGGTAGTGGTAGGTAAATAGGTGGCTTGTTAACGGGTACATTTCATTGTTAACACTTGTAGGTTTCCTTTTTCCATCTGTAAAACAAATAATTTTCTATTGAATTAATAGTTTTCATAAGTTGTGTTCGATTCACAATGAATTTGTTATTGGAATCATAGTAGCAGTAATTGTTTTATTGTTAGTTTGCCGGTTCATTTAGACTCAATTTTAGATAATATTTAAATAATTTATTATCATTATTAAACAGGAAGATTTTTTTTTAAATAAGGCAGTAAATTTTACAATAGGTATAGCTAGAAATAGTTAAAACAAGGTAGTTGAATCTACTTGAGTTGAGTACTAAGGATATCTTTTAACTTGGAAGTTTGGGGGACGGGATTTTTTTTGTAAAGTAGTTGAAAAGGAGTATTTAAAAATATTAATAATAAGTCACTAGATAATTTAGGAAAATATAGACAGTATAAAGATAATATTTGTTTAAAAAGATTGGGGACGGGTTTTTAAAAGGATTATTAGTTTTATTAGGATAAGTATGTATGTAATCTGTTGCCTAACTGAATGTTTTCTCTGGTTTAATGTAGGAAGAATCTGCATTTCGGTATAAGTTGAGAGTGGTTTTCATTCACGTATCCAACTTGGGTGGTTATAAAATTACTTGGGTAGTTTTGGATCTTCAATATATCTTGAGTTTTAAATATAAGTAAATAAATTGTACTAGTATCTGAAATGGGTAAACAGTTATATTAGGAGTCACATTCAAACGTCAAGTACCTATATACAGTTAATTCTATTAAAGTTTTTTAGAGGAATAGTATTATAGAATAATGTTTAAAAACGAACGGAAAGATATGCGTTTCTAAATTTTAGTTTTTTCTTTATTATGACAGTATAAACAACGTTCTTGTTGCCTTGACAACATGTCAATCATAGACAATAACAGATAGAACTTTAAGTAGTTTTTTTAAAAGATTACTAAGGAGGATTGTTTGATTAAATAATATGTAGTAGTGGCTGTTAATAATGAAAAATACAATACCAGTATATATAGTCAATTGTTGAAAGTTCATTGATATTAAGTGAGTAATTGTCGAGTGCGTAATGTTGTTCCGTGATAGATTAACGAAAGACTATGAGTCTTAGCTATAGTTTCGTAATCGTAAACCATTTTATGCCAATACGATACGAATTTTCTTTTGTTAGAGTTTGATGGATGGAATTTTTATATGGGCAAAGGGAACAATTCCATACAGCTTTATAATTTTGTAAATGAGTAAAAAATATATATATTATTAGTTATCTTTTGGTTTTTGTGGCTTCGGAATTTGCATGATAACAAAAAAAAAAAAAAAAAAAATTATTAGATTGAAATTTTCAGGGAAATTTTAGGAAATTTTCAATTAATTTTTATAAGCAGGGGTATTTCTTGATTAATTCCTCAAACGTGGACATTTTATTTACGTCAGACGAGAATTTATTATAGGAAGCAACTAGCAATTCGATTAAAGAATATTTGTTTGAATTAAATGGGTATGTTTTGTTTAAAAAAGTAATTCGAACGGGTGACATAAAGAATTTATGAAAACAGAATAAATAAAACGGGAAAAAAAATTGGTCATTCGAAAGGGTTTTTATTTAAGTGTGTCAAACAGAACTGAGTAGCTGTCATTGTCACTGTCATTGCGTTATGACGTTGTCTTAATATTAGTTTGTTATGTTTAGTTCCGTAAGCGGGAAAGTTAGAATTTTAGTGTGTTATGTAGTTAAATATTTTAATATAGTGAATGATGGAAGTTTTAAAAACTAATGAAATTTTAAATTTTAAAGTAGTGAAATTGGTTTTAGCTGTTGGATTGGAAATTTTAGTGAAAAATGACTGTTATATGCAGTCGAAGTTTTTGGTATTTATTATTTTCAGTACGTAATAGTTTATTATTTTTTTTAGTTACTGGTTGTTTGTTTAGATTTAGTTATTAGTAGCAAAGTTTAGATAAGGGATTGGGGACGTTTATTGAACCGGTGAAAAAGTTATTTAACATAGGTGAAAATTTAGTTAAATTAGTTACTAGGGTCGTATTTAAGGGTGATTATGTGTTGGCGGTCGATGTGTTTCAGCTAATATCATGGAATTATTTTATATGAATTTGAATTTAAGCTAAAGATTAGTGTTGAATTAATCTTTTAATTGCATTAATAAATATTGTAGGTTTATTTCAAATAAATGGTTTCAGTAATAAAAAGAAGTTTGTCAAACTTGAAGGAGTTGGTGCATAATTTAGGTAGTGAGAGTAAAAAAAAAAAAGTGTGTTATGTTTTATTGGAGTAGATGAATAAAGTTTTGCTTATGATAGAGGATTGAAAGGGATCTTAATTGGTATTTTGCAAAGTAAAGAATTTTTATTTTAAAGTGAGAGGGTTTGATCTAAAGGTTACATCAACTTCAAGTGGAGACAAACCATTTATCAGTGTTTGCCTGAGATACAGCACACTTACAAAATGAGCGATTAGCTGGTGAAGCTTAGGTTTAGGCAAGAAAGCAAGTTCAATTTTAATATTGCGTGCTAATGGTTCATTACTCTACTGGTAGGAACAATTATGATCGTCACACACTCCACAAGCACCAGTTTTGTTTATTGTTGTGTGAGGAAAGAGTTCTGAGCTAGATGAGGATTTAATGAGGAATTAACATTGTAGCTACCATGAATAAAACATAATAAAGAACTATTTGCATTCACGGAAAGGTACTTCGAAGTTGTCGTATTGCGCCAAAGATACACGGTAATTGCGACTCTTTATACAGCTCTTCTAGCAACGATTGTCTCACAAACAAACGCTTTTGTTGAGTGCAAAGGTTTGGCAATAATGGAAATTAATTCATTACATGAATCATTGGAAGTTTTGGAGGTTTTGTCTTGCATATTCAATGAATAAAATCTGGTTTAAAAACATACAACAAATTATAGCTTGACAAAATTTTATTTGACTGGAATAGTGTCATTACAATAATTTACATAATGACAATAATATGCTTAATAATATGTTGTGTATAGACGGTATAATAAAATATAATTATATTATTGGAAATTCAAAATATAATTAAAGCCAAATAGAATTGGGTCAGACTTTACATGTCTAAGGCAAATATTGATAAAGAAATATATTCACGAATTCAATGATATTAGTTCTAATTATATCGGTAGCTAATTTGATATAATTAACCACCTTAACAATTAGAGGGGACGATTGTAACGGATCAGGCTTGAGTAAGCATGAACTCGCAAGATCATGAATATATTTCATACATTGAGAGCTAGTATAATTTAAGAATATTAATTATAATGCCATCTTACGGGAAGTCGTGAACAACTAGAAGTACTTAGGCCGGCTAATTTTATGATGGGTACTGAAACAAAAGTCATAGTTTTCTATAGTTTCAATTTTCGCCATCAGATGACGCTAGTAAAATTATCTCAGGTATTTTAATTAAAATTAGGTTAATTATTGGATAATGAGGCGAAGGAATGATTTAAATATTTTACTAAGTATGTAGTATTAGTTTCAGGAACTTTCAGCGGGTAAAATTGATTAAAAAATAGAGAAACAATATATGTACTGGGAATATGGTTTTTACCAGAGAAAATCTCAAAATGCAAGGAAAATGCTTATTGGAATAAGATGTATGATTCATTAGATTTATAGTGTCCAAGTTTCACTAACTTTGGTGCAGTAAATAAGTCATAATATGATTACAAAGTTTTCGGGGTTTGCTTATGTCAAAAATATGAGAAAAGTACAAGTTTATTATTATTATAAGACGAATGATTAAAATGCAAGGAATTAGATTATATGACAAGAAACTCTATGTTATAAGGGTCTGTTCGTCTAAGTTTCATCAGATTCCGGTTAGTAGTTCAGTAGAAAAGAGTTATTAAAAATGGCTTGGGAAAATTAGTTGCATACAAAATGGCGATGAAAATTTTATAGAGGAAAATATAACGACGCTGGAAAGGCAAATTGACTAACAAGCCATTTTTGGGCAAATGGAGTTATATACATCGTTGAAATCAGCGAATTTTTCTGCGTCTAATGAGCCGGGTCTGGAGCCGATCTGAGCACTTTTTTGGCTTGTTAGCAATATGAAAAAAGCAAATTTTTCAAGATCTGCTGGCCTAAAAAGCCAAAATTCTATCACAATTTTCACTAAAGTGATTTTTAGTCATTTTGGTTAACCTCCTTTGCCTTGTTAGTCTTTTCATTGATCCCGAAAAAAACATTTTGTGCACGTTAGACCTTTTGCTTAACCTAACATTCGTTCATAATTGCACGTTAGCTATTTTTCAAAACTGGTGAAGGTTTGTTAGCTAATTTTTCGACGGCGAAATATCCCTTTAGTTGTTTTAAGTGAGTATAATATCATAGTGTGACTGAAATGCCATGTTTGTTAGGCATTCTGTTTGTCAACTTTATATAAGGAGAGCAACGCGTGCGACTTGTTAGCCGACGCGCAGAGTTGGTCGAGTGAAGAGTGAATGACGTATGTGTCAAAAATATATTATGTTTACAGTGTTTTAAATAAAAGTCATAGTTATAGAGCAACTTTAAAGAGAACTTTTAAAGATATCCCTTATTTCCTGTGGATAATTTGAAGAAATCTTTCCCAGAGTACCTCTATGATCTTCAAGAAATGTCTTATAAATATTTTTAGCCTTTATGTTCGATTGATGAATGTGGATGAAGCGAAAGAGGCAAGTACGCCAGGATCGTAGCCAGTGGAACAAAGTACATACCTACCCCCTTATTCATAATCGCTCTATATAGGCTTCTGCTAACTTAGCAATCGTTTGTCCTTATCTATGAAAGGTTAATGTCAAAATGACAGAAGAAGTAAGTAGTAAGTAGAAGTAAGAAGTAAGTTAGCAGAAGCCTACAGAGTGTTTATGAATAAGGGGGTAAATTTTTAGGCCCCCAACTACTATAAGTGAATCAAAATTGACTTGTATAATGTGACTCGCACATTCATAATGCAGGGTCTTTTAAAACTGTTCCAGAAAAGAGCCTACCCCTATGGGAAAAAGGCTTGATGGTATGTGTATGTATGTATGTTCGATCCCGTAGGTAGGTAATTTATCCGTTTTTTAATGACGTGTCTTAATGAATAAAGAAAATTTACATTGCCACTCTGCATCCATGCTCCGTTTTTAGATGACGTGTCCTCCGTATAAACTACCCCCTATTCAAATTTCAGGCTCTAGTTCAAAAACCCATGAACTCTCATACAAACCTGCGAGAGCCCTTTAACCAAACTAATCCGGTCCTGTCCCATAATCCGTTCTTAACTACAGTCTCCTGCAACTACCTACCTGTCAAATTTCATCAACTTGGGTCTAGAGGAATCCCAAGAAGGATCTTGAGATTTAGGAACGAGTCTGTAAGAGAGTAAGAGTGACTTAAAAATTGAATATCTAGAATATCAGTTAAAATATATGATAATATATAACATAATAGAAGAGCCCGTACTCATAGATTTGTTACTTGACTATACGCCATACACCCTGTTAATGTCAAAATCTGTAAGTCTAATATGAGAAACGTTGCGTTCATTAAGGTTTTATGTCGTCCACATAGTAACAGATGTGATGTTATGCTTTTGTTTATGTTCGAATCGGTTTCAATTGTCTCTTAAGGTGTTTTTAAAGATTTAGTGCAGCATATTATATTCACTTTAGACAAAAAATCGTACTTTTACCTTAAAATATTAGCCGTTAATAATAGTCGTTAGCTGTTTTCCCAAGCCTTTGAAAATTGTACAATTGTCTAACGTGCAGTTTATTCTGAAACTGCTTAAGATTCATGAATGCCATTGTAGTAGTCATAAAGATATCAAGATTACTATCAACTCTTGCATACTTCACTTTTTGATATAATTAATAGAAAACGAGTTATAATTTTTTTTCAAAAAAAAAAAACTTTAAACGTCTCTCCTGTAAAATTTGCCAAATGCACGTTAGTCAATTAGCCTTTCCAGCGTCGATAAGCTTTTTAAATACGCATATATAAATTAAAAGAAAGTTATCGTTTAGAGCTACATTTAGAGATTTGTTTGGATATATTCTTAGAAATAGTAAATAAGCTACCTAAGAATTAAGTAAAATTAAAAGTTATAAAATTGTATATTGATTTTGTAGTTCATGTGAAGGATGTGGACAATGTAGAGATTGTAGCCAGTGTCGACGTTGTGGTCAATGTGGATGGTAGCGCCGTTGTGTCACTCTCTATATAAGGAGAGGCATTACGTGAATATGGGTCTTTTGTTTACGTCAGCGGATTCGTGAAGTTCTCCTGAGATTATTTAATTTTGGGTTCGTTGCTTGTGGAGATCGATGTGTTATTTCTTGGCCTTGCGTATGCTAGTGTTTATAATGCTAGTATATTCTTTGCTCAGGATATGATGCTTTGATTTTTGGAAGTAAATAATGAGAACTGTATCGAGTTTCAGCTAGTAAAAGCTGATATCTGTGGATTGATACCCGGGTTACCTCAACGGTGTCAACTGACAGGGTAGCTTTCCTCAGATACGCAATTTTTATTAAGAAAATAACCACTTATGGAGTAAAAGTGGGGTCTTGTATTATACCAGAAGAGACAGACCAATTTCTCCCAGGATTGTGTAGGGTTTGTTATGCCTATAGTGGTGTTTCAAATTCAACATCGTTCTGTCACCTTATTTATCTATTTATTTATTCACACGGCTTATTCGTCACAGCGATACTTGACAATCCCAGTCCAAACCGTCTTTATCGCTGAGCACACGGGTCTTATGGATAGTTCTTGGAGACTGACCCTCTCACTTAGGGGTAATTTAGTTCAGGACTCATTCATTGCATTATGAATGGGAACGCGAGTAATTTAAATAAGAAAACCGGGTTTTTCTAGCTTGTTGTTACGTGCAGTTTAGTTGGTAGAGCAGCTAGGTTTAATAGGATTAAATAAACTTCAGTATAGTTCAGTGATAGATATTGGGGTAGCTAGTATCTAAATGAATACTTTTTAAGTTTTAATCTGAAGAGAAATATTTCATAAAGCACTTCATTTCAATTCAAATATTTATTTAATCAAAATAATTAAAACTAAAGCAGTTTACAAATTTAATGAACAATAAAGTTCAGAATGAGATTTAAGGGGGTTTTCTGAGTAAATAATGCTCATCTTCTATCCTAAAAAATAAAGGATAAACGAAGGAAATATCAACCTTTTGAAGCATTCAATAATATGATAAATAAAATTATACTTCGTTATGTTAAAACTACCTTTTCCTTGATACCAGAATCTTGGCTCTTAATTAAAGTGCTTGAAAGTTTTATTTCTTAAAGATTGAAGTAATTTGTATTCATGAAATTTTATATTAATTAATAAATATAAAACGTAATAAGTAAATAAAATTAGTAGTCTCAGAAGTTGGCTAAAAGTAGTGAAAGTAAAGCTTTGTATTTGTACTAAAGATCTTTTAATAGCATCAAAGTTAATGCTTAATTTTCTAACTATATGCAGCCTCAAGGGGATGTTTATAGTTATAGGGTGGCGTAAGTAGAATCCGAAGGGGAAGGTGGTAGCGGATTCACCCCATTTTGGGGGTTCACATATCTGAAGTACAATTATAAAATTACTAGAAACTATATCTTGTTTTCTAACT
Organism: Pandemis cinnamomeana; assembly: GCA_932294345.1. Lineage (NCBI taxonomy): Eukaryota > Metazoa > Arthropoda > Insecta > Lepidoptera > Tortricidae > Pandemis > Pandemis cinnamomeana. Next base: position 3,864,531 of record OW028715.1, on the reverse strand, counting down.
CTCTTTTAATCATTATTTCTTTAAGAATTTATTATATTTCCAATTTGCTAATTATCTACATTACTTTTAAGTAATTATTGATAGGGTAGACATTAGATAGAGTTAGGAATTCAATCTTATTTTCCATGCAAAGATTCTCGGGTTACTACAATAATCACAATGTTGGGCCATCAGTTTTAGATGAATCACGCTGCCATTATTATTTTATATTAGGTAGGTAGAGTTGTTAAGAGCTAGGTTAGTATATAAGTTAGTCTTTAGATAGCTTAGTAGGGAGGGCGGTTACAAACCACCGGGATTTTAATTCATTGGGATCCTCCACGGATATCAAGACTGACCATGCTGAGCCATTATCACACTACTGAAAAGAAAGGAAGAAAGAGAAACATTTATTTACACACATTCGATACACGTAGATATAAAACAAGGAGAAATACAATATACTAAAGAATAGTACCGATATGGTGTAAAATGCTACCCCCTTCGTTTTGTATTATCTACAAATTACAGTTTCCATTCAGAATCTAGCTTCCATCCTCGTAGGAGGGAAAGATGTCATGATATTTTCATATTTTTTTTTATGTTCTTCCTTTTCGTTACGCCATAATAAGTAATAGTACCGATATGGTGTAAAATGCTACCCCCTTCGTTTTGTATTATCTACAAATTACAGTTTCCATTCAGAATCTAGCTTCCATCCTCGTAGGAGGGAAAGATGTCATGATATTTTCATAATTTTTTTTTATGTTCTTCCTTTTCGTTACGCCATAATAAGTTTATGGAAAAAAGTTAACGAAATAGGAAGAAAAATTGGGACACTTTTTAGTGATTTTGACTTGACAACATGAAATTGTTAGGAAATTATAAAAAAAATTAAAAATTTACATTTTTTAAAGAAATGCTCTAAAATGGATTGAAATGGAGAATAAAGTTACATTGAAATCAGCTCAAATTCATAACAACATACACAATCCACATCCTTATCCCTTACGGGGTAGACAGCGCCTAAGGCGATAAGACCTACAGGCCACGTTTAGCAAGTTAGTCATTAGTTAGCATAGTAGGGAGGAAGTTACATTTCGGTGCGTGACCAGGATTAATAGGATTACTACGGGTTTTATTATTATTATTATGTGAATTAAGTTTTTTTTTATTCGGAGAGGTTTGTGTCCGTCGGTGGGGCGTAATATGGGCTGATGATGTTGATGTTTATGTGGGTATATGCATTTAGCTATGTTCATTAGGAGTCCTGTATTCGACGGTGGGACGTAACATGGGCTGATGATGATTTATATGTGAGCATATGAATTTAGTTGTTTTATTTGGGTTTAGTATTTAGGGCAGTTAGGTAATTTTGTGTTTCATTTCAGTCTAGCATAGAGTGCTCATTATTGGTGTTGCATAGTTTTTATTTAAGCGTGACACTTACTTGAGTAATAGGATATTTTGGATTTTAAGTTATTAGTTAGGTAAATTGGGTGACTATTTGTTTACAAATTAGTCACATTTTGTTGTCTGTGTAATGGACGTGGAAAATAAGAATTGGAGTTATATTTTGCATTGTTAGAAGGAGTAGGATAGGATAAGGGAAATTGAGGTTAAAGCAATAAATTGTTGAGACATTTTATTGTTACATTATTGAAGACTTCATAGGTTGCTGCTAGGAAGGTAGTGGTAGGTAAATAGGTGGCTTGTTAACGGGTACATTTCATTGTTAACACTTGTAGGTTTCCTTTTTCCATCTGTAAAACAAATAATTTTCTATTGAATTAATAGTTTTCATAAGTTGTGTTCGATTCACAATGAATTTGTTATTGGAATCATAGTAGCAGTAATTGTTTTATTGTTAGTTTGCCGGTTCATTTAGACTCAATTTTAGATAATATTTAAATAATTTATTATCATTATTAAACAGGAAGATTTTTTTTTAAATAAGGCAGTAAATTTTACAATAGGTATAGCTAGAAATAGTTAAAACAAGGTAGTTGAATCTACTTGAGTTGAGTACTAAGGATATCTTTTAACTTGGAAGTTTGGGGGACGGGATTTTTTTTGTAAAGTAGTTGAAAAGGAGTATTTAAAAATATTAATAATAAGTCACTAGATAATTTAGGAAAATATAGACAGTATAAAGATAATATTTGTTTAAAAAGATTGGGGACGGGTTTTTAAAAGGATTATTAGTTTTATTAGGATAAGTATGTATGTAATCTGTTGCCTAACTGAATGTTTTCTCTGGTTTAATGTAGGAAGAATCTGCATTTCGGTATAAGTTGAGAGTGGTTTTCATTCACGTATCCAACTTGGGTGGTTATAAAATTACTTGGGTAGTTTTGGATCTTCAATATATCTTGAGTTTTAAATATAAGTAAATAAATTGTACTAGTATCTGAAATGGGTAAACAGTTATATTAGGAGTCACATTCAAACGTCAAGTACCTATATACAGTTAATTCTATTAAAGTTTTTTAGAGGAATAGTATTATAGAATAATGTTTAAAAACGAACGGAAAGATATGCGTTTCTAAATTTTAGTTTTTTCTTTATTATGACAGTATAAACAACGTTCTTGTTGCCTTGACAACATGTCAATCATAGACAATAACAGATAGAACTTTAAGTAGTTTTTTTAAAAGATTACTAAGGAGGATTGTTTGATTAAATAATATGTAGTAGTGGCTGTTAATAATGAAAAATACAATACCAGTATATATAGTCAATTGTTGAAAGTTCATTGATATTAAGTGAGTAATTGTCGAGTGCGTAATGTTGTTCCGTGATAGATTAACGAAAGACTATGAGTCTTAGCTATAGTTTCGTAATCGTAAACCATTTTATGCCAATACGATACGAATTTTCTTTTGTTAGAGTTTGATGGATGGAATTTTTATATGGGCAAAGGGAACAATTCCATACAGCTTTATAATTTTGTAAATGAGTAAAAAATATATATATTATTAGTTATCTTTTGGTTTTTGTGGCTTCGGAATTTGCATGATAACAAAAAAAAAAAAAAAAAAAATTATTAGATTGAAATTTTCAGGGAAATTTTAGGAAATTTTCAATTAATTTTTATAAGCAGGGGTATTTCTTGATTAATTCCTCAAACGTGGACATTTTATTTACGTCAGACGAGAATTTATTATAGGAAGCAACTAGCAATTCGATTAAAGAATATTTGTTTGAATTAAATGGGTATGTTTTGTTTAAAAAAGTAATTCGAACGGGTGACATAAAGAATTTATGAAAACAGAATAAATAAAACGGGAAAAAAAATTGGTCATTCGAAAGGGTTTTTATTTAAGTGTGTCAAAGAGAACTGAGTAGCTGTCATTGTCACTGTCATTGCGTTATGACGTTGTCTTAATATTAGTTTGTTATGTTTAGTTCCGTAAGCGGGAAAGTTAGAATTTTAGTGTGTTATGTAGTTAAATATTTTAATATAGTGAATGATGGAAGTTTTAAAAACTAATGAAATTTTAAATTTTAAAGTAGTGAAATTGGTTTTAGCTGTTGGATTGGAAATTTTAGTGAAAAATGACTGTTATATGCAGTCGAAGTTTTTGGTATTTATTATTTTCAGTACGTAATAGTTTATTATTTTTTTTAGTTACTGGTTGTTTGTTTAGATTTAGTTATTAGTAGCAAAGTTTAGATAAGGGATTGGGGACGTTTATTGAACCGGTGAAAAAGTTATTTAACATAGGTGAAAATTTAGTTAAATTAGTTACTAGGGTCGTATTTAAGGGTGATTATGTGTTGGCGGTCGATGTGTTTCAGCTAATATCATGGAATTATTTTATATGAATTTGAATTTAAGCTAAAGATTAGTGTTGAATTAATCTTTTAATTGCATTAATAAATATTGTAGGTTTATTTCAAATAAATGGTTTCAGTAATAAAAAGAAGTTTGTCAAACTTGAAGGAGTTGGTGCATAATTTAGGTAGTGAGAGTAAAAAAAAAAAAGTGTGTTATGTTTTATTGGAGTAGATGAATAAAGTTTTGCTTATGATAGAGGATTGAAAGGGATCTTAATTGGTATTTTGCAAAGTAAAGAATTTTTATTTTAAAGTGAGAGGGTTTGATCTAAAGGTTACATCAACTTCAAGTGGAGACAAACCATTTATCAGTGTTTGCCTGAGATACAGCACACTTACAAAATGAGCGATTAGCTGGTGAAGCTTAGGTTTAGGCAAGAAAGCAAGTTCAATTTTAATATTGCGTGCTAATGGTTCATTACTCTACTGGTAGGAACAATTATGATCGTCACACACTCCACAAGCACCAGTTTTGTTTATTGTTGTGTGAGGAAAGAGTTCTGAGCTAGATGAGGATTTAATGAGGAATTAACATTGTAGCTACCATGAATAAAACATAATAAAGAACTATTTGCATTCACGGAAAGGTACTTCGAAGTTGTCGTATTGCGCCAAAGATACACGGTAATTGCGACTCTTTATACAGCTCTTCTAGCAACGATTGTCTCACAAACAAACGCTTTTGTTGAGTGCAAAGGTTTGGCAATAATGGAAATTAATTCATTACATGAATCATTGGAAGTTTTGGAGGTTTTGTCTTGCATATTCAATGAATAAAATCTGGTTTAAAAACATACAACAAATTATAGCTTGACAAAATTTTATTTGACTGGAATAGTGTCATTACAATAATTTACATAATGACAATAATATGCTTAATAATATGTTGTGTATAGACGGTATAATAAAATATAATTATATTATTGGAAATTCAAAATATAATTAAAGCCAAATAGAATTGGGTCAGACTTTACATGTCTAAGGCAAATATTGATAAAGAAATATATTCACGAATTCAATGATATTAGTTCTAATTATATCGGTAGCTAATTTGATATAATTAACCACCTTAACAATTAGAGGGGACGATTGTAACGGATCAGGCTTGAGTAAGCATGAACTCGCAAGATCATGAATATATTTCATACATTGAGAGCTAGTATAATTTAAGAATATTAATTATAATGCCATCTTACGGGAAGTCGTGAACAACTAGAAGTACTTAGGCCGGCTAATTTTATGATGGGTACTGAAACAAAAGTCATAGTTTTCTATAGTTTCAATTTTCGCCATCAGATGACGCTAGTAAAATTATCTCAGGTATTTTAATTAAAATTAGGTTAATTATTGGATAATGAGGCGAAGGAATGATTTAAATATTTTACTAAGTATGTAGTATTAGTTTCAGGAACTTTCAGCGGGTAAAATTGATTAAAAAATAGAGAAACAATATATGTACTGGGAATATGGTTTTTACCAGAGAAAATCTCAAAATGCAAGGAAAATGCTTATTGGAATAAGATGTATGATTCATTAGATTTATAGTGTCCAAGTTTCACTAACTTTGGTGCAGTAAATAAGTCATAATATGATTACAAAGTTTTCGGGGTTTGCTTATGTCAAAAATATGAGAAAAGTACAAGTTTATTATTATTATAAGACGAATGATTAAAATGCAAGGAATTAGATTATATGACAAGAAACTCTATGTTATAAGGGTCTGTTCGTCTAAGTTTCATCAGATTCCGGTTAGTAGTTCAGTAGAAAAGAGTTATTAAAAATGGCTTGGGAAAATTAGTTGCATACAAAATGGCGATGAAAATTTTATAGAGGAAAATATAACGACGCTGGAAAGGCAAATTGACTAACAAGCCATTTTTGGGCAAATGGAGTTATATACATCGTTGAAATCAGCGAATTTTTCTGCGTCTAATGAGCCGGGTCTGGAGCCGATCTGAGCACTTTTTTGGCTTGTTAGCAATATGAAAAAAGCAAATTTTTCAAGATCTGCTGGCCTAAAAAGCCAAAATTCTATCACAATTTTCACTAAAGTGATTTTTAGTCATTTTGGTTAACCTCCTTTGCCTTGTTAGTCTTTTCATTGATCCCGAAAAAAACATTTTGTGCACGTTAGACCTTTTGCTTAACCTAACATTCGTTCATAATTGCACGTTAGCTATTTTTCAAAACTGGTGAAGGTTTGTTAGCTAATTTTTCGACGGCGAAATATCCCTTTAGTTGTTTTAAGTGAGTATAATATCATAGTGTGACTGAAATGCCATGTTTGTTAGGCATTCTGTTTGTCAACTTTATATAAGGAGAGCAACGCGTGCGACTTGTTAGCCGACGCGCAGAGTTGGTCGAGTGAAGAGTGAATGACGTATGTGTCAAAAATATATTATGTTTACAGTGTTTTAAATAAAAGTCATAGTTATAGAGCAACTTTAAAGAGAACTTTTAAAGATATCCCTTATTTCCTGTGGATAATTTGAAGAAATCTTTCCCAGAGTACCTCTATGATCTTCAAGAAATGTCTTATAAATATTTTTAGCCTTTATGTTCGATTGATGAATGTGGATGAAGCGAAAGAGGCAAGTACGCCAGGATCGTAGCCAGTGGAACAAAGTACATACCTACCCCCTTATTCATAATCGCTCTATATAGGCTTCTGCTAACTTAGCAATCGTTTGTCCTTATCTATGAAAGGTTAATGTCAAAATGACAGAAGAAGTAAGTAGTAAGTAGAAGTAAGAAGTAAGTTAGCAGAAGCCTACAGAGTGTTTATGAATAAGGGGGTAAATTTTTAGGCCCCCAACTACTATAAGTGAATCAAAATTGACTTGTATAATGTGACTCGCACATTCATAATGCAGGGTCTTTTAAAACTGTTCCAGAAAAGAGCCTACCCCTATGGGAAAAAGGCTTGATGGTATGTGTATGTATGTATGTTCGATCCCGTAGGTAGGTAATTTATCCGTTTTTTAATGACGTGTCTTAATGAATAAAGAAAATTTACATTGCCACTCTGCATCCATGCTCCGTTTTTAGATGACGTGTCCTCCGTATAAACTACCCCCTATTCAAATTTCAGGCTCTAGTTCAAAAACCCATGAACTCTCATACAAACCTGCGAGAGCCCTTTAACCAAACTAATCCGGTCCTGTCCCATAATCCGTTCTTAACTACAGTCTCCTGCAACTACCTACCTGTCAAATTTCATCAACTTGGGTCTAGAGGAATCCCAAGAAGGATCTTGAGATTTAGGAACGAGTCTGTAAGAGAGTAAGAGTGACTTAAAAATTGAATATCTAGAATATCAGTTAAAATATATGATAATATATAACATAATAGAAGAGCCCGTACTCATAGATTTGTTACTTGACTATACGCCATACACCCTGTTAATGTCAAAATCTGTAAGTCTAATATGAGAAACGTTGCGTTCATTAAGGTTTTATGTCGTCCACATAGTAACAGATGTGATGTTATGCTTTTGTTTATGTTCGAATCGGTTTCAATTGTCTCTTAAGGTGTTTTTAAAGATTTAGTGCAGCATATTATATTCACTTTAGACAAAAAATCGTACTTTTACCTTAAAATATTAGCCGTTAATAATAGTCGTTAGCTGTTTTCCCAAGCCTTTGAAAATTGTACAATTGTCTAACGTGCAGTTTATTCTGAAACTGCTTAAGATTCATGAATGCCATTGTAGTAGTCATAAAGATATCAAGATTACTATCAACTCTTGCATACTTCACTTTTTGATATAATTAATAGAAAACGAGTTATAATTTTTTTTCAAAAAAAAAAAACTTTAAACGTCTCTCCTGTAAAATTTGCCAAATGCACGTTAGTCAATTAGCCTTTCCAGCGTCGATAAGCTTTTTAAATACGCATATATAAATTAAAAGAAAGTTATCGTTTAGAGCTACATTTAGAGATTTGTTTGGATATATTCTTAGAAATAGTAAATAAGCTACCTAAGAATTAAGTAAAATTAAAAGTTATAAAATTGTATATTGATTTTGTAGTTCATGTGAAGGATGTGGACAATGTAGAGATTGTAGCCAGTGTCGACGTTGTGGTCAATGTGGATGGTAGCGCCGTTGTGTCACTCTCTATATAAGGAGAGGCATTACGTGAATATGGGTCTTTTGTTTACGTCAGCGGATTCGTGAAGTTCTCCTGAGATTATTTAATTTTGGGTTCGTTGCTTGTGGAGATCGATGTGTTATTTCTTGGCCTTGCGTATGCTAGTGTTTATAATGCTAGTATATTCTTTGCTCAGGATATGATGCTTTGATTTTTGGAAGTAAATAATGAGAACTGTATCGAGTTTCAGCTAGTAAAAGCTGATATCTGTGGATTGATACCCGGGTTACCTCAACGGTGTCAACTGACAGGGTAGCTTTCCTCAGATACGCAATTTTTATTAAGAAAATAACCACTTATGGAGTAAAAGTGGGGTCTTGTATTATACCAGAAGAGACAGACCAATTTCTCCCAGGATTGTGTAGGGTTTGTTATGCCTATAGTGGTGTTTCAAATTCAACATCGTTCTGTCACCTTATTTATCTATTTATTTATTCACACGGCTTATTCGTCACAGCGATACTTGACAATCCCAGTCCAAACCGTCTTTATCGCTGAGCACACGGGTCTTATGGATAGTTCTTGGAGACTGACCCTCTCACTTAGGGGTAATTTAGTTCAGGACTCATTCATTGCATTATGAATGGGAACGCGAGTAATTTAAATAAGAAAACCGGGTTTTTCTAGCTTGTTGTTACGTGCAGTTTAGTTGGTAGAGCAGCTAGGTTTAATAGGATTAAATAAACTTCAGTATAGTTCAGTGATAGATATTGGGGTAGCTAGTATCTAAATGAATACTTTTTAAGTTTTAATCTGAAGAGAAATATTTCATAAAGCACTTCATTTCAATTCAAATATTTATTTAATCAAAATAATTAAAACTAAAGCAGTTTACAAATTTAATGAACAATAAAGTTCAGAATGAGATTTAAGGGGGTTTTCTGAGTAAATAATGCTCATCTTCTATCCTAAAAAATAAAGGATAAACGAAGGAAATATCAACCTTTTGAAGCATTCAATAATATGATAAATAAAATTATACTTCGTTATGTTAAAACTACCTTTTCCTTGATACCAGAATCTTGGCTCTTAATTAAAGTGCTTGAAAGTTTTATTTCTTAAAGATTGAAGTAATTTGTATTCATGAAATTTTATATTAATTAATAAATATAAAACGTAATAAGTAAATAAAATTAGTAGTCTCAGAAGTTGGCTAAAAGTAGTGAAAGTAAAGCTTTGTATTTGTACTAAAGATCTTTTAATAGCATCAAAGTTAATGCTTAATTTTCTAACTATATGCAGCCTCAAGGGGATGTTTATAGTTATAGGGTGGCGTAAGTAGAATCCGAAGGGGAAGGTGGTAGCGGATTCACCCCATTTTGGGGGTTCACATATCTGAAGTACAATTATAAAATTACTAGAAACTATATCTTGTTTTCTAACTCTCTTTTAATCATTATTTCTTTAAGAATTTATTATATTTCCAATTTGCTAATTATCTACATTACTTTTAAGTAATTATTGATAGGGTAGACATTAGATAGAGTTAGGAATTCAATCTTATTTTCCATGCAAAGATTCTCGGGTTACTACAATAATCACAATGTTGGGCCATCAGTTTTAGATGAATCACGCTGCCATTATTATTTTATATTAGGTAGGTAGAGTTGTTAAGAGCTAGGTTAGTATATAAGTTAGTCTTTAGATAGCTTAGTAGGGAGGGCGGTTACAAACCACCGGGATTTTAATTCATTGGGATCCTCCACGGATATCAAGACTGACCATGCTGAGCCATTATCACACTACTGAAAAGAAAGGAAGAAAGAGAAACATTTATTTACACACATTCGATACACGTAGATATAAAACAAGGAGAAATACAATATACTAAAGAATAGTACCGATATGGTGTAAAATGCTACCCCCTTCGTTTTGTATTATCTACAAATTACAGTTTCCATTCAGAATCTAGCTTCCATCCTCGTAGGAGGGAAAGATGTCATGATATTTTCATATTTTTTTTTATGTTCTTCCTTTTCGTTACGCCATAATAAGTAATAGTACCGATATGGTGTAAAATGCTACCCCCTTCGTTTTGTATTATCTACAAATTACAGTTTCCATTCAGAATCTAGCTTCCATCCTCGTAGGAGGGAAAGATGTCATGATATTTTCATAATTTTTTTTATGTTCTTCCTTTTCGTTACGCCATAATAAGTTTATGGAAAAAAGTTAACGAAATAGGAAGAAAAATTGGGACACTTTTTAGTGATTTTGACTTGACAACATGAAATTGTTAGGAAATTATAAAAAAAATTAAAAATTTACATTTTTTAAAGAAATGCTCTAAAATGGATTGAAATGGAGAATAAAGTTACATTGAAATCAGCTCAAATTCATAACAACATACACAATCCACATCCTTATCCCTTACGGGGTAGACAGCGCCTAAGGCGATAAGACCTACAGGCCACGTTTAGCAAGATTATGGGTGTAGATGGAAAATGGAATCAAAATAGTGATGGGTTGCTAGCCACATCGCCTATAACATGATTCCTATGATTTTCGCCTATTCTCGCGAAGGGCTTTTACCATCTGCGCGGGAAGAGAAGCAACTGGTACATTCTATGTTTTTTTTTTGCTCCACCAGCATGGATTCATAACAAACGAGCGGTACCTGTATCGAATAGCGAACAAAGTCGCGGGCAGTAACTAATGCTCTATTCAATACAAGAACACGTCAACTTCACTCTTTGAGTAAGATGAGGATCCTTACCAAACAATTCCGAAGCACTTGATCTCGAAACATGCTTTTTAGCAACATCATACATAAATCTCATTGTACATAAATCTTACCATACAAAACCCCGTGCCGTCAAAAAACTAGCGTGCGCAAATAAATTATAGTCCATTCCATTTTGATAGCTTGGTTACGTATGTATTTTCAGTACTTAGTATATTAATATATGTATTCTAAATTGCACCACCTGCTCAGATCTATTCTGTTCTCCAGTTCATTACGGTGCCTAGTAGAGATCGCTCTGTAGCGATAAGGCCGCCTATTGTTACCTTGTAATATTTTGTATACCTTTTTTCTGCTTTGGTTGTTATATGTGGTGTTCAATAAAGTTATTGTATTGTATACTAGCTTATTCCTGGGAAAGAATAAAAAAAATCTTGTTTCGTGTCTCGTGTTAATTTTGGAAAATTCCTTTTTAGTTTGCTTCTATTATTTACTCAAGGTATTATTTCTGCCATATTTCATGCTTATCTATGTTTTCTAGATAGAAGATTTTTTCATAAAAAGAAAATACCTAACTTAATATAATCTGCTGATATTCGAACAAGGAACAAAGTCCTCGAGAAATGGTAGAAATAGAGCAATGTAAAGACAAACTAAACTCTCGTACCTACTGCAGCTCACAATTTAGTTCTACCCGACAGCGCAGGCCTGTTTTAGTAAGCCATGTATTTAGAGACGCGGCAGAGGGTCAAGCCAAGTTCAAGCAAAGAATAAGGAATTTGTGAATAGTTTCCAGCAAACCAATTTGTTCGAAAAGTAACGGGTATAGGTAAAAAAAAGAAAGAAAGGTAGAAAAGATGCTTGGTCAAACGTCGAGCTTCGATTTATCCTAAGCTAAGCAGTGTGTAAAATTGTTCAACTATTCAAAGAGAAGTTACATTTGTAAATAGCAAACATTGTCGTAACAGGAAAAAAATGCATGGCATCCACTATATTGGCTATTTGAATGCCTCATGGCGCAACATAATGGTCCTAAATATACACACAAGTTCTCTGCATATATGTTTATATTTGCCTACGTTTTGACACATAAATTAATTTTAATTTGAATTTGAAAAAAAAAATGATTTAAATCCGCCCATTAAAATTTCAATTCTTTTGCCAAACAACCGCGCGTATAACATCGAACTTGGCTCCCATTTAACTTCCTGTTTTCCGTGTAGTAACCCGTTTACTCCCAACAACATCCACTTATGAAAACGTATTTTTCAGCAACATTATAACATCATATTACAGCGCCCGCTGGATTTATGAATGACTGGCACTTAACTTGACGTCTTGACACGCCGCCGGTTCCCGAGCAGACGATCGTAATTTTTCGGAAAATGTTTTTACCAAGCCATTGCCGATTTATTAAATAAAATTTGTTTTGATCACTAGACACGGACAATTTCCGAAACACGTCTCGCATCCCATCGGATTGGAGAGGAAAATCTTTATTTTGCAAATTGCCCGCCATTGCCTCTTTTACATCAGATCAATGCCTAACTAGAAGAACGCACTGCAAGAACCTTGCCAGAAGAAGTCTTGTCTTAAATTTTTTTTTTTCATTTTTTTTTTTCAATGCCTATTTGGTCATTGGAAAATTAGGTATTTATTTAATATTCTTTACATATTTACATAATCAAAGTCGGACCGCAGACTGAATACTAAACCTAAAACATCTTACCCATGTCACCTCGTTCTTCAAATCGAATATTCGTCGTCTCACTCATAAAATTGTTCGTCTCATTCACGATCTCTTACGACCATTCCAAATAAATATATACGAGATTTTTTTTTACTTTACTAATACATTTATAAATACAAATAATTTAAAATTATATCTATTTTCTGGGATGTATTTATAAAGTTCCCAAGTTAAGTTCATTAAGTATATTAAAGTCTTAGAGATGTATTAATCTTGGTAAGCAATAGGACAAAATGATGAAACCGCGGCCTTAATAACTAATGTTAAACTCAAGAAAATGCCTCAATTATTTTGATCGAATGTCCACAATGGGAATAACATGTCTATAATTAAAAGCATTAACCTCGTTTGTTCTTTGTTCCCTTTTGTTTATGCACTAACGACATACCTTACAATCCTCACAGATCACTTACCTTCCATCGACACATGTTTACAACGCGCTGTTCGAACCACAACAATTAAATGCAAGGCTGTTTGAACCACTTTTTATAACGCTATCCTTACTCGAATACTTTTCTTTTGCTATGATCCTTAAGCGTGAACGTGTGGTTTCTTATTAGCTGATTGAAATGAGGGGTTTATTCTTGAGAAGCTACTAGATTGATTTATGAAGATGTTTGTTTTAATAGTACCTAGTTGAGATGTTATTTAATCGCCTTCGTTTTATGGTATCTATGATTAGAATAGTCCCGCCTCCGCTAAAGAAGGCCACCTTAAAAATATACCAGTCCAGTGAAACAAAAGGAAACATGCTCGTACGTACTTCTGCGTAAAAGCACAGCTCTTGAGTAGTTTTGGAGCGTAGGAAAGCTCCCATGAAGATGAACTGATGACCTGGTAAAGGTTGCGGGATTCCGATGGATGAGGAACGCGAAAGACCGGTCTTTGTGGCGCTCTTTGGGGGAGGCCTATGTTGAGTGCTGTTGGTGATTGTCCTTTGGCTGATAATGATGACGATGACAGCACTTGAGGTCTGTTGAGTAGAATTAGCATTTGGTTGGACGTGGGCACTTAATTCTCTATTCCAATACCTTTGTAAACAAACCAAATTAAACTAAATTCCCGCACAATCACTTAATGTATGCAATTAGCATAACATCTGCTGGAATTTTGAAGGATCGTACTTGATGTCTCACGAAATTTTGAATCAATTATGATTATTATTAAATTTTATATGAACTTTGTTCACAGAAGCGTTAAAATGAATTGGGATAGCCTAAAACGACAATTGATTTAAACAATATAACTCAAGGCTATAGTTTAAAGATCCTCTCTTACTTCCAATGAAAGTCAGTTTAGTAGCGCACATCATTTTATTCACTTGCTCCGCGGGAAGAACTATCAAGAAATCTCACGGGTGTAGTCTTTTCTACGCTTCGTCTTCTATTACCATTAATACAGATTTACATATCGAACTTATCACTACACTATAAGCATCTCCACGTTCCTTCTCAAGTGCTTGGCGCCAAAACGTGCCGTTGACATCTGTCAGCTGTCAACGTCACTGCCCTGTCCAATGAGTGTGTTCTCTTTACGAAGTCTGTTTTCATTTACCATTAACGAAGGATCAGTTATGGATTCTTAACAATAGTTTCTAAAAAATCTAAGACAGCCTGCCATTCTTACTTTACTTAGGAAGTCACTCCCGTGGTGTTCCTGTGAGGTTACCTTATGAGTTACCGACGTAGTAATCGTCGAGATGACCAATTTTTCTTCATTTCGACTGCGGTACTCTTCATTAGACTTGGTCCGACATGAACTTGGCCGGTTTTCCACCTTGGCACTAAAGCAGGTTTGACCTGTCTGTTTTCTTTTATCTACATTTTTAATTTCTTCTAATGAATCCAAGCCAAAACGCAGAGGCGGCACTTCATTGTTTTTCTATGGATTCCGTAGATTCCAACAGACAGTAGGTACGGTACGAATAGGCACTTGTAGTAACTTTACCATTATGTCACGTAGGACTAGTAATGCCGGATTCAAGATCGCACCATGCTTTTTACACGAATGCTGTTTAGACTAAAAAGAGGGTTAATATAATGTGGTTGACAACAATCAATGTACCATCAGCCTATCCTTTGCACGTCATAAAATTATAATGTCTATAAGACGTAGTTGTAAACTTAAAAGTTCAACTTTAGCGGCACATTTGCTAGGAAGTTGGAAAAAGTGATAGACCACCTTATTTGGCTGACCATACATGTTTACATCTATGTCCGTTCTTATGCCCATTAATGCTGGCCATTCACCATCCTTCCTATTGTTGTTGTGTATTGTTATTATCGGTTAGTTAGATAACAGCTTCCACATGCCAATCCACTCCCACGCACGGTCAGTTCTAACTGATACAATCGACAGCGTCATTCTCATTGGACAATAAGAAGGATGGTAGGTATATGGCTAGCATTAGTTCCATAAAATTCCTAAAAATAAAAACAAAATGGTTATTAGGTATGGTAGACAAAAATTATCGACGATTGCTGTAATTCTGTTAATTTAGTCTGCATTGCCAGAGGATAGAAAGCTTTTAAAGAAGCCTATTATTTATTGTTACACGGAAGAAAAGTTATGGTCAAAAACTAGTATTTATTAAGTGGTTAATTAGAAACGCAATTGTCCGTATAAAGCACCGCTTTTGTAAAAACTGCCGTCATACTCAGAAATGATATTATGTATGCGGGTAGTGTGCAAACAAGTTTTTCTGCCCTTGGGAGTAATGGATGATACCATATACAATAGGTTTTCTAGGGTTCTGGTGACACTATGCAAAATCCAACCATTAGGTCTCCGTTTAAACGGGGGGGGGGGGGGGGGGGAGTCGGGGGCTAGTAGAAGAATACTCGCAGTCTTTCGGTAGGTCAAATGTATGGCGATACCCTTGCTGAGTAGTACGAGTAGGTATTTGGATGGTCATCCGTCATGATTCAACATCATCGTAAATTCATATACTTTACGTCACCCCGGGACGTAAGTAGCATTTTACCGCCCGTGTAAATTGTATACACACACACCTCGGGCGGCGATAAAGAAATCCTCAGGTCGCATGTTTATCGCCCTCGCCTTTGGCTCGTGCGACAAGTTTCCGATATCTGAGACATACTTTATTTTCCCACCCTCGGTGTAATCTACGATAACAGACTCCTGGGAAAGTGCTACTCAGATCCTGTAGGTTATCCCGCAAGTAGTACGACAAACTTAAGCGGGTGATAGGGGTGCCGGTCATCAAAGACTTTTAAAAAAATATACACTTTTATTATACGAGCGTATCCGGTTCGTAGGAACAACTACCTATTTTTGTAAGAAAGTTAATAGAAAGTTTCTGGAGGCCTGGAATAATTCAAGATCTGACTCACCAAAATAGATGAGCTGATGGTTTCCTGGGGGCCCCCGTCTGCATCTCTATAGGTCACTGGCTGAACTAGTCAGGGATTAACACTGCGGTGCAAATGAAAGTTTTCAGGTGAAAAAAAGGGATCGTTTTCTATAGTAACGTACGTGCCATTTCGAAGTTGCTAATAAGAGCCTTTCAAGACTGTCGTAGGGGGCAGCACTGTTGCTTTCGTTCGGAAATCAGATATGCACCATTCCAAAAACAATTTTGATAAATGACGTTTAGAAATGGGAGATAAAATTGTATGTGCTAAACGATGCGAAAGGTATAAAATAAACTTATTTAAATGTAGGAAAGGACGGAACACTCGTCTACCAAATGGGTAACAGGTACATCAGATAGAATAAACCACGAAACTCTGCAACTAAAACCTAAATAAAGATCCAAACTGACTAATGAATTTGTTCCAGCCCAATCGACCCACAAGCCACGACTTATTGCATAGTTGCGTCGCACAGAAACAACTACACATCGCTTTGCGCGGCTCAGTACGACTCCAAAACAAGCATCGATTGCAGGAAGAGAATCGATGGTAAATTGAATCGATTGGAGAACAAAACGAGGGAAGACAATTCCGTGGAAGAAGTTGATGCATACAATACTTACGAAGGGAATTTTAAGAGAGTTTATAGGAGAAGGAAATTTGGTAAGTTCGTAGTACAAAAACATAACTACGTTTAGGCTATGACATAATATTACTTAGCTTTGTGTAGTACTAGCTTCTGCCCGCGACTTCGTCTATGTAGAATTGTATAATGCGGGTTGTTTAGATTAAAATTAAGGTCATTACTATTTTAGTTTTTTTAGTACGTCTACTCTCTAAACTCTACTTTCTGTTGTCCTGTCGATCGTTTCAAGTTTAACTGGAAGAGACTCCTATCAGGGATCAGCTCGCCTCTGTTCATCTTGTTTATCGCATTACCTGTAAAATGAATGTGTTTTATGTACAACTAGCTTCTGCCCGCGAGTTTATCTGCGTAGAATTATACATATAAATCTTCGTCTTGAATCACTCTATCTATTGAAAGAAACCGCATCAAAATCCTTTGCGTAGTTTTAAAGATATAAGCATACATAGGTATAGACAGACAGCGGAAAGCGACTTTGTTTTATACTATGTAGTGATATCATAGTTTTTAGGTAGTTATCCTGCCCAGATCGAATGTATGCGCTGTTCCTCTTTCCAATACAAAACACGGTCGCAATGGTCACCAGCTAGAAATTAATTTAATATTATATTCTTAATCATCTGGTTTTTTAACGGAACGTATTTTACAGGTCGCAGTACAAAAGTCACGGATGAAGACCCGCTCATTGCCTGTGTGGGGGGCAGAACACGCCATCAGATAGAGAACTTAGATCCAAGCACAGTAAGTTAAATTACATACGATACGATTAGAACTACTCCAGTAAAATACAAATACAAAAAAATACAAATACTCTTTATTGAACACCACAAATCAGTACAAAACAATACAGAAACAAAGAACAAAGTAGACAATAGGCGGTCTTATCGCTTAATAGCGATCTCTTCCAGACAACCAATACTAGAAATAAGTTGGAGACGGTTTAAGTAGGTGGCGGAAACAAATAGACAGGATAAACGCTGGGATAATAAAAACAACAATATCAACATAAATATAATACATAGCTAAATAAATAAAATAAAATAATACACATAACATAATACTTAAGATAAAATAAATGTGAGAAGCAATGAAAAATAAGAACGCCATACAACAGAAAAGGATTTGATCAGAAGCAAAGAGAATATTATGAGGTACTAAAGACAGGGAGTGGATTAAATTAGTGATAAATATTGAGATTTGAGTTGGTTTTTAAAATAATGGTCCGAAGTCGGATTACTTTAATCGAACGGAGGGAACTTTGATTCACATGAAACCACATACAAAAGGTTGTAACTGAAACCATAAAAACGTTGGTACGTTACCATAATTTGAATGCAATATTAAAGCCTTGACCGAGTTGATTCCAAATGCCAAAGTTACCCTCCAGTTCTGAAGTAACCCGTCCTTACGCTTCTATGTTTTGCTGTGTGTCTAATAAATATTCTTCTTTTTGCTCTCTCTCTACTTTTTAAGTGTGGGCGATACCTTACTCTATTATCATCGGCCTTTTCAAGCGACACCGTTGGAATAGAGTTTAAAGAAACAGGACACGCGTAAAACAAAGAAACAAAACACTGTCTTATATACTGACCTAGTAATCTTAGAAATAAGGAGTGAGCACATGCGATACTTTTTAATCAACCGCAGACGTGTACCGCGTACCGGCAAACTAAGAATAAGAATGTGTAAACCAAGCTTAACCAGCGTTGCCAGCTACAAAAAATCTAAGGCGCTAAGCTAAATGTCAAAAGTAGCTAGAAAGTCGCTAGATGTGGCTATAGTTACAGAAACTGGAGCTGGGGGGTTAAGCCGTAAGTCAAACGCACTAAGCATATTTTGGCCTTCCATGCTGGTCTGGCAAAGGAAAAACATAGAATGTACCAGTTGCTTTTCGTCCCGCGCAGATGGTAAAAGCCCATCGAGGGAATGCGCGAAAATCATAGGAATCATGTTGTAGGCGATGCGGCTAGCAACCTATCACTATTTTGATTCCACTTTCCACCTATACGCCTACAATCATGCTGAATGTGGTCTTTAGATCTTGTTACCTTATGCTCTGTCTACCCCGTAAGGGATAAAAACGTGATTTGTGTAAGTATGTGTATGTAAGAGAACGCAGAAGTCACGTCGTATCAGGATGTCAAAGAAAAGGCCCTGGAAAGGACCAGAACAGAAATTTAATAAGAAGTTAAAAATTTATAAGCCGTAAATAATACAAAGTAAAAAATTTTAAAGTAAGTAACCCCAAGAGTCGCCAAAAAATCGCTAGATAATTTTGTCGCTAAATTGGCCACACTGATCTAACGCGTTGAGTTCGTGTTTACCCGAGGAGCCTTAAAGAAATGTAAATATTTATCCTAAAAAGCATTCGTTAACCTAATAAACTGGCTGGTAGATGCTCCGGGATCAAAACAGGATCCTTTTAAATTGGATAAAAAATTAAGTAAGTACGTAACGTTATATCCGAGTTTTCCGTGGATTTCGCTTTTTGACACTTCAAGGATGATCTTACATTTGAAATTTACCACGAGTTTTTCGGGCTTTTACCATCTTCGCGGAAAGAGAAGCAACTGTTAAATTCTATGTTTTTTCTTAACTTCCAGACCAGCATGGAAGAATCATATATAGGTACATGCATTGTTAATAAAAACCTTGTAATTTGTAATAAAAATAAACGCGTTCGAGACGTTAATAAGTAAGTAGGTACTTATGTCAAAAGTTTTATACTAGATATTCAGTACAACATGCACGTCGCATCCCACAAGAAATGACAGAAAACCGTATAGTGTATTAAATTATGCAATTTAGGCAAACTTAAGGGTTAGAATAAATGTGCCAAATTTCATGTATGTAGGTTAAATAGGTTTCGAGTTGTGAAGGGGTCAAAAGTAGCTCGAAATGTTTCGTGCAAATACTTTGAACTTGTCGGGCACGCTCCCGCGTGTCTAGATAATTAAAACAATGACAACTCCCGTCATTCGTACTTTGTCTGTCAACTTCATGCACAACAATGGAAAAGTAAAATGTAAAATGCCCGTTTCTAGCATTCTTCCTGGCTAGAAATTGGCTGGAATGTTCAAATCCGCAAGTTGAGGAGAATTCCTTGGAGTCTCGGGAATGTTTGCGACCGTTCACCACGATATTATGTTCCTTTAGGAAATAACACTGGAACGGCTGTCAGCACAAAGTACTTAGAGCAGGAGTTGACTTAAGCAAAATTTATGTACCTCCTACTTTTTATCTACCAACTTTCATAAGCCGATTCATATACGTACACGATTTCACTTTCACTTAGATAGTTAGTGGGAACAGTAGGTATTATAGAGTCCGTCCGCTACCTATTCCTTATTCGCTAAATCCGCCTCTTAACAGCAGCGCTTCCGCTGCTGAGTAAGACAGCCTGTGAAATTATTGGCACGGGAGGTATTCATTCTGAACCCCGCAGGTTAGCAACGTACTATAATGCTTTGATGTTGCGGATGTCAATGAGCTTGCTATATTATTATACAAAACAACTTATTACTTATAACGTTTCTTTAAACTCATTCCAAAACAAAACTGACACGGAGGCGAAAAACGCACATTTCCCATTAGCCTACTGTGGTTAAAGCTTGCAATATTTTTTAGAGCATCTCCTGTCATTATATCTATAAGATTTTATCTATTTATATAGTAGAGTATCACGTAGAGTCTAAGGTACTTAACAAGACTTAACAGCAAAGGGGGAATCAAAATAGTGATGGGTTGCTAGCCGCATCGCCTATAACATATTTCCTTTATTTCTATTATTTTATTTCCTAAAATATTCGCCCATTCCCTCGATGGGCTTTTACCAACAGAAGCGAAGCAACTGGTAGGTACATTCTATGTTTTTTCTTCACCCCCAGACCAGCGTGGAAGAAATATTATATTATATATTTTTTTTATCAGCGGTATTTACTAGATATCAATAATAAGCTAAAGATTTCTCAAAGCACTTTCCATCATGGTAGGGGTCAATCGGGTGGCCAGTCCAAAGAAACCAGTCTAAAAACTACCAAATCCAAGATTCGAAGTTCTTTATCATTATCATCTCTCACTCTAAGTGCCCTCCCTCACCGGGACGCTATGGCCACGACGCCAAACCAAACCGTTCAAACAATAGTTCAAACGTAGCCAAACAGTTCATATAGAAATGTATCAGTTGTCACTCACTTGGCGACGCTTTGGAGAAGTCTGATTTGTATAGTATACGTAGCCGGCGACGTACCGTGACCATGGTGTCACGTGAGGGAGGGCACTAAATTAAACACCATTGCAATGAGCGAAACCGATTTGAATGAATGTTTTCATTTCCCAGACGTATTTTGTGAGCGTGTTTGCTGTTGCTCGTGACCGAAGAGCGGGCTCCCTTCTAGCTACAGGCAGTGTGCGACCAAGGACGTCAACAGCGAAGAGATTGTTAGAAAACACGCCGTACCGGGCTGACATAAGGAGCAAAAGCGTCTTTTATTACAAGGTAAGCGCCTGGAGAACACGTTAAGTGTGTTCAAGCGGTGCGGTTGCTATTATTTTCCAACAGGCGTCAAATGTCTTGAAATAATAGTAGCTATAATTAAAGTTTAGTGTCTGTTGCTTTGTAAAGAATTGTAATATAAAATTACTGGCAACGTATCTGCATTTCTCTATTGTTGAGGGTCATCGATGGTGGTGCTCACTTGCTTATTTGGCTTCCTTGTCTTATAAAAAAATCGGTCCTGATTTTTTATAAATGTATCTATCCATTTTAGTATATTTACCGTCTTTGGTAATCACATAAAAAATGTAGTCATCGTTACGAGTAAATTTTTTTTGGAGTTTCCACCACATTTATTACAGTTTTGTCCAAGTAAATCATCAGATTTTTAATTAAACCCCGCTTTTTAAAGGCCAGGGAGCTCATCAATCATATTTCGTAATATTCTTTGGTAAATCTTTTAGATTGTCGGTGGAATAAAAAATATGGCCCGCTAGAATCGGTATCGACCTAGCCTTCCTGGCTGTACTTGTTTGGAACATCGAATTCATTCGAAAATTAAATAATAGAGTAAGGTGAATAATTTAATAGATCACTCCTTAGTTAAACAAAACTGTGCTTAAAATGTAACTGTACACATATTAAAATGTTTGTCAAACGTTTGTCGGTCAAATGATCGGATAACTGAAGCTAAGGACTCAAGTGACCCGTCGGACGCCGCAATGTATTGCTTTTAGCCAGAATTTTCCTGTTAATGTACAGCTGTACCTCTTAGCCCCCTCGCACCGTTTTCTTTTCTGGCTTCGATCTCAGTCACGTCCCATATCGACACCATTTGTCGATGCCCTGCATCTGGAAAATATTGGATCCGATTGAATGCACCTCACGTGTTGTATTGATGACTATGTCGCTTTGTTTTCTTAAACTATGTTTCGTGAAACGAATGTTCTCTGGCCGTTGTTGTCGAAAATCTGGGTATTTTAAACTGCCAAAATGATAATATCTACTTTTGTTCTGGGTGGGTTTTGAAGTGAAAATAGGAAAATAAATTGCGGGTGGAAATACCTCAGAATCCTGCCGCCATGCAGTGCTTGTGTTTCGGCATGGAAAGTAAGACAGCCGGTGAAATTACTGACACAAGAGGTATTATATCCTAGCCCTCGAGGCTGGCGACGCATCCGCAGTCCATGGTGGTGCTTGGTTACCATCAGGTGACCCACTGGCTCGTTTTCCTTATTTGTCGTATAAAAAAGGCATTCGGAAAATGGTGAAATTCTGTGATTATGAATTGGAATAATACCTAATAGAGTTTGATGTCGCTTCAAATGTTTTGGATACCTACTTACCTAGACAGGTTCGATGTAATGTGTCTGATGGCGACTATATCGCTTATCTAAACGAACAATTATTCTACAAGAGAGCGATTTAATGATAACAAAACGGAATTTCAAATCCCAATAACAGGTTTTTTGCACTAGTGTCACTGTTCTGTTGGTTGAGCGATATACAAATGTACACACATCTAAATCCATGACAAAATTTGTCGTCTCTCCACAACCAGCAACATAGGGATATTAAAACAAAGCGTTCACGCAAATGCGGTACACGCACACAACCAAACATTTACCGTGACCAGCTCATTTCCTGCCGCATTTAAGACGGGAGATGTGTCAACCGCTCTGTGATCACAACAAACCCTGCCTCACGGGATATCTGTTGAAAATTTCGGAATTTGAAATTCGAATCCTACCATTCTTCTCAGTCTCATTTGAATGACTATTAGTGTAATAGACTACAAGCCCATGGACAAAAAAAACATATGAAATAAACCAGCGTGAATCACGCTTAGAAGGCTGTTACTATATCTTAAAATAACTCTGAGCGCTTTGCCGTCTTTTCTGAGCGGTAGGTAGGTACAGATTTTTTCCCATACATTGAAAAAAAAAATTGCACTAACTTCCGGCACCACCACTTTAAAGCGGCACTAGGTCTTTCGACATTTATTTTTAATCATCTATAAGCTATAAAAAAGCCGTAAATTAATAATTAGTCGTAATGCCTCACTTGTACCTAAGAAATTCAATAAATGTACCGCTCAGAAAAGACGGCATAGCGCAGAGTTATTTTATGATATAGTAACAGCCTTCTAAGCGTGTTTCACGCTGGTTCATTTCACATTTTTTTCCATGGGCTTGTAGTCTATAAGCAGAACGACACGAAACGAATTTTGAATATCGAATTTCGAAGTATAAGGTCAGTTCTGGCGCAGGCAGGCAGCTAACACTAATTGGTTTACAGGCCACTCTCGGCTCGCCTCTCTGGGTGTCTGTCGCTACGTGCGGTGGCACAGTGGACTTAGAGGTGCTGGTTAAAGGGAAGAAGATATACGCCGTCACTAACATAGGTATGTACAGTTCGCTGTTTTAAGGAGCGACCACACCGCCGCGTATACGCAGTGACGTGTCGCAGGCGTCACGTTTTCTCACCGTTTTTTGTAAACGCACCGGTGTGGTTGCACCTTAACATTGTTCTGAGAGTACAGTGTAAGTTATGATAAAAAAAACATCAATGTAATCACGTCTCGAACGTAAACGAATATAAGAAACTGCTAAAAGATGTTAAAGAGTGTAAGCATTTGAGTCTGTTTAAAGCTAACTTAAAAAACGACATTCATACATACGTAAATCACGACTTTATTCCTTACGGGTAAAAAGACAAGACCACGTTTAGCTTGATTAAGGCTTCATATGGCATGAAATGCGGACATATTATCAAGAGGACGGTTTTTAATTTCTACGGTTTTACCGTTAGAAATAAATTTCTAAATGTCAGTGAAAATTAGAACACATAAAAATCCGAAAAGTACAGCTATGGCCGGGAATCGAACCCGGATAATATCCTCGTCATTCCGTGACGTGTGCTACACCACCCATAGCAGGTGGGTAGTTAAGATTTTGTTACCTTAGGCTCTGTCTACCCCGTAAGGGATAAAGACGTGATATATGTATGTATGTATGTATGAAGCCGGTGCGGACGAATTGTGCCTAACCAGTTGAGATTGGACAGACGCTTGATTAAAGGCCTGATTCGATTGGGGTTGGTCGAGCTAGAATAACTACAGAGGGCTCTATTGTGATGTATTTTGCTTTCCGATTAGTCAAAATGGTTCAAACTTCATTCTACCGGTATAATCATGAAGCGCAAAGGTTAATGAACCGATGGGTAGGTAGATAATGGAAAATAGCGGGCTCGACTAAAGCAATCACTACATAGTAGTAAACAAAGTCGCTTTCTCTGTCCCTATGTCCTTATGTCTGCTTATATCTTCAAAACTACACAACGGATTTTGATGCGGTTTTTTAAATAGATAGAGTGATTAAAGAGGAAGGTTTTTATGTATAATTCTACGCAGACGAACTCGCGGGCAGAAGCTAGTACATACATGAATCACGTCTTTATCCCTTACGGGGTAGACTAAGGTACTACGAGGTACTAGAGTCCTAGGTAGACCTAAAGGCCAAGTTTAGCATGATTGTGGGCGTATGAATGGAAAGGGGAATCTAAACAGTGATGGGTTGCTAGCCACATCGCCTATAACGTGATCCCTAAGATTTTCGCCCATTCCCTCGATGGGCATCTACCACCTGCGCGGGAAGAGAAGCAACTGGTACAATTCTATATTTTTTCTGTGCTCCCAGACCAGCATGCAAGAATTACTTAATTTGTATTATAATAATAAAATATAATAAATATCTTGGGACACATTACACCAATTGAACCAGCCCCAAATTAAGCAAAGCTTGTACTATGGGTACCAGGCAACGGATAAACACACTTGTATAATGTAGATAAATACATACAACATCCCATGACTCGGGCACAAACATTCGTATTCATCGTACAACTGTCTGCCCCTACCGGGATTCGAACCCAGGACCTCTAGCTTCATAGTCAGGGTCACTAACCACTAGGCTACCCGGTCGTCGATTATGGATTATAGACGTTGGATTTTTGTAGTGGAACATGTTCCATTCATTTTATCGGCAGGTACTTAGGTACTTTGCTAGGATTGTGCCATCGTTTCTTTCTATCAGGCGTTAGAAGAAAGAGACGGTAAATGTAAATGTTTTTAATCCAGATCGCTTCTTGAAATTCTCCGTGGATGCGTCGTCTCTGAACCAAGAAACAAGTGACGAGGGATCTGTGCAGTTCGACTCCAGTTCCGAGGAAGCCAAGATGCGCTACGTCATCAGGGTTCTGCCAAGCATTGCAGACCAGGAGGCTGTGGGGATTGAGGTAATTAATAGCATAGTGAACAAGTGACGTTATTTTATGAGACCCTGTATTTGTAAAATACAGACACACAAATCACGTCTACATCCCTTACGGGGAATCTATAGGCCACGTTTAACACGATTAGCCGCATCGCCTATAACATAATTTCTAAGAATTTCGTCCATTCCCTCGATGGGCTTTTACCATGTGCGCGGGACGAGAAGAAACTGGTACATTCTATGTTTTTCCTTTGCTCCCAGACCAGCATGGAAGCGATACGATTTGTAAAATACATACATACATACCGTCACGCCTCTTTCCGACAGGGATAGGCAGAGACTACTTTGTTCTACTTGCAACAATCCTTACATACTTATTTCGCTTCATCCACATTCATCAATCTCTTCATACATGCTCGTCGGTTTTGGGTACTCCTGACCTGACCTTTTTTCAAAACGGCTCCTATTTGGTCTCGGAACGTCCGTCTAGGCCTTCCCCTCCCAACGTAACCATTCACACTCCCCATATATAGATCTGTTTTTAAATCTGAATTGACTAGGTTACAATGCTAGTTGTCATTTTCCAGCTTGTAGCATCGTCCGCCCGTTCCGGCATCAGTGCGCCGGAGTTGTCCGACGAGAGTGCGGCGGTGAGGGAGCTGCGCCCGCGCCGCTCCTGCCGCTCCATCGAAATCGCCTTCTTGCCGGCCATTCATGAAGAAAATGACGTCATCAAGTAAGATAAATTTCAGTGTTTAAGCTATATTGACTTTAAATGAAGCTATGAACTTAGATCAAGATTGTGTGTCTTCGCCCCTGTAAATAAAGAATCAATTAGTAAGTATTTCTGACAAATTTCAAGTCTAGTTCAGTGGTCATGTCTTGATCTGTATGGTGGTCATTGTTCAGTACAAGACTGAACATATAAAAATACAAGACAGCGTGACGACACTTTATTGTAATAATTTTAGGCTTAAGATAAAACTTGTGTGTTTGTCTATGCTCTGTTCTCGCTCTGCTCCAGCCTCCTTATGAGCTGGCGGTTTCATTTTTTGTTTTTGTTTCAATAAAGTATTTTTCTAGAATTTTGCATTTGTATCCAAGTCATCGTTACTGTTAAATAGATTAAAAAGAGATTTTAGAAACAATAGGACAAGAAAGTGCATACACTGCCATGAACTTTCACGTTACCCAAACTTTACACGAAGCGTTACGCTTGGACATCCTCCAATGAACGGAACACAACAAGAAATCCTGAATGAAATTCACAGGGATACCAGTCTATTTAACCCACCCAACCTAGACTTCAGTCTCCTAGATTAATTTTATGACAGTATTCAAAGCCAGAGTGAATAGGCTGTTTTTGAACCAATTAGCTACACCGTCAGCTTCATCTACATTTTCCATCAGGTGTGACGCGTCAATCACTGGTAAAAAGAAATGTTCATGCCCTCAGGTACTGCACAGTTGCCCGTGAGACTGGCATCGGTGACCAGTACTCCTGCGCATCCACAAAACGTTCTTCAAAGCTGTGCATTAACCACGTTCATCGACAGCCGTGAGTTCACCATCATCTTTTACACTAGAAACACAAATACTGTCATTACCTTCTACTACTGTGTTATTATCTTTTATCATATCTTTTAGTTTCTTAATACAAGCATTAAATGCTATCGTCTTCTATTTTATTTTATGAACTACAAAATCGTCATCACTTTGACGGCAAACAGCTATGATTATTTTACGTTTATATCCAGTCTAGTGACGTAACCATAGGGTGGCAGGGGTGGCAAAATGCCAGAGGCCGCTAGCTCTACGGGGCCCCGAACTGGCTTGGTTTAGTAGAAGGGACGCTGATGCACTTCTTTACATTGAGGAAGAGGCCCTGACGAATTGCCGCGGGCCCCAGACGTTATAGTTACGCCACTGATCCAGTCATCATTGTATTTATTTATGTATGACGTAGGTACAGAAATAACGTCATGTCTTTTGTCAAACAACAAATCTAAGAGTAGGTATAGTCAATTTCGTTCAATTGTTGAGATGATAGCGCAGATAAGTTCCTTTTCGTTTAACTAACACCAAGGAATCGTTAGGAAGTTATTCCGTTTCTAAGGCGTCCCAAAGGCTCCAAATATACTTCTCTTACCATACTCGCTCATAAACATGGTGGTGCTACAACTTCTGTCTTGTTACCAGGTCTAGAGCTATTGTGCAGAAGGTAACTGGCCTGAAGGAGGGAACAAGGTACGCTGTACAAGTGACTGCATCCAGTAAAGGGACATCGGTGCCATATAAAACACTAATCGCCGAAACAAATGTTGTGTGTAAAGAATAAGCAAGATTGTTTTAGGGTAAGAAAACAGTATTAGGCTAAGAGCGCACCGCGGTGCGGCGAGTTGCGGTTGCGGATTGCACCGCAACAAATCTGTACCAAATCACAGTTTTTTTGCCCCATGCGGTTAAACAACCGCAACCGCGGCGTGTGAACCTCTACTGTGGTTCATACATCACAGATTTTTGCGGGAGCAAACCGCAACTAACTGCACCACAGTGCGCGCTTGGCCTTAGTAATAGTTTTTGAAGAAAAAATGCGCAGAATAGTTATTATTAGACAAGGACGAAACCGTATACTGTGTAAAAAAAGTTCATGAGAAAGAAATGTCTCAAGTATAGGATCTACTTAACAAAGTAGATATATCTGACCCCGCCAACCCTAGACTCCTGTCAAGGGTGTAATGTAAACATAATCCTCACTTGTCAGAGTTGTCACCGACAGTTGTCACGTTGGTGAATTAGGGCCCTGTGCTCATTTCCCTATTATCCAATCGAGTTAGTCAATACTTATCATATCCTTACGTACTAGAGGACTTACTGCCTGTAGTTTGTAGACTTTCAGAGACTTCATAGAGGTATGGGTGAGGACCAAAAAGTTACACACCGTTAAAGTTGCGTTAGTAAGGTAGTTAAATTCGCTAACTTTTCCATTGTGACACGAGAGTTATCCATACAAATGTATGACTAATTTTCGTTAACATTAATTCAAACAAAAATAACTAGAACTAGGTATTGCATTGCATCCATTTTATGTATTTTATTCGTACCCAATACACGGAGGAGGCCTATGCCATGAGGCACGCCGAATTACGTGACAATTTAATAATAATAATAAAAAAAAAAACAACAACAACATACTAAAATTGTAGCGAATTCGGAATAAAAAGGCTATAATAATTCGTACCCTATGCACAAACGAATAAAATGATTATTTAATAAAGAAAGATTACGAAGAAGTATTTACCCAGTAAAATAATAAAAAAGTAATAAAGTTTATTGCGCCATTCAATCCTATAAACGGCTTCACTGACAGAATATTGAAAATGCCAAAAGTAAAATGGTGGAAATGGAAATAGGGCGATTTCAAAGCCTTAAGAATCTCTATCTTAACAGTATTTTTATGATGCTAATTTTCTATTGTGATAATTTTACTTACTGTAAATACCTAAAGTCGTAACATGTTATTTATTGTTGTATAAATCGAGAAAGCAAAGAATCCGTATTTTAACCTTTATACAATACAGTAAAACCGTGGCATTTATTTTAATATAAAATAATTTTAATTTAGTAATAGTTACAGAGTTCATAAGTTCCTAAATATTGTTTATGTAAATAGAGTGTAAAAGACAGTTCAAATATTATATCTGATTTTGATTATAAAATTTCTGTTTTTATTTTTATCTTATTTTACAGCCCCACATTATTAAGCGACTCACATCGGTGATTTTAGCATTATCTATACTATCAAATGAATCAAAAACTTATCATTTGAAAAACAGCGCCTTCGCTCGTCCCTAGCGAGCAGTAGATTTTCCACGGAACTTTGTAATTGTGTCGTACAGACACATCATTTAAACACATGACGCTTAGCGACTAAAATTCGCATAGTAACAAGGTCAAGTGACAGCTAGTAACAGGATAGCTAAAATTCGAAGGCTTACCTACCTGCTATGGGTGGTGTAGGGGTAGCATGCGTCACGGAATGACAAGGATCCGGGTTCTATTCCCGGCCATATCTTTACTGAAACGTTTATTTCAGTGGAATCTGCTTTATTATTCCATGATTTCGTAAACGTATCAAAATTGGATTAAGAATTAAGACACAGCATATGGAAAAACACACATCTGCGAAGGAATTCAATGGTGTATGTGAAGTTCCCAATTCGCACGGGGCCCGCGAGGGAACTGTAGCCCAAGCCCTCTCATTCTGAGAGGAAACCTGTGCCCAGCAGTGGGACGTATATAGGCTGGAGATGATGATGATATGGCAAAACCTTTAACACAGTTTTGGTTAGATTTGTGAATTTGCTAGAGGCATTGCTCTCCCAATAACCACATAGTACTCTTGTGGCAACAGCGCCGCTACGCCCCCTAGCGATGCGCAGAAAAACTATTTGTCGCGCAGCCGCAGAAGCTTCCTGTCTTCGAATTTGAATTTGTATTGTCAAAGCTCGCTGCTAATTAAAATAATTTCTTTCTCACGTATCTCTACTTCTCATCCCTTAAACTCTAACTAAGCCAGATAAATCCCTTCTGACCTACGGTACAGCTCCGCTCCTCACCTGGTCAAGCCGTTGGGAATTTAAACTCCCCACGGCACATCTAGTTGTTCCATGGGGGATCTCTGACTCGCCCAACTACGCCGCTCAACTGGTTACAAGGTGAGGCTCCGTCTATGGGCAGTGGCGATCACTACCATCAGGTGACCCACTTGCTCGTTTGCCTTCCTATTCATATAAAAAAAAAAAAAACTTTTTTTTCCTTAACTGTTTTTGTTCAGGATTGTTATAAAACTAACCTAACCTTAGCCTATAGAGTTCTACAGCAAGGCCATTTCAAAGCTCCTCAGAAAAAGCCCATGCGCTATGGGAACCTCGAGTATGTCCCCACGGAACAACTAGATGTGCGATGGGGAAATTAAATTCTCATCAGCTCTTACCAATTGAGCGGCTTAGTTGTGCCGTGGGTCAGAGACTAGATAAATTTAAAATAATTATGAACAGAAAAAACATTAATGCATATTGCTAAAGAGGTTTATTTCAAATATAACACTCTTATTCAAAGATCAATCTCACTCCAACATACGCCCGTTATCTATTACATAAATGCTTCCAGTGATACTATTAGCCTTGTCACTCGCGAGGTACAGCACCATATCAGCTATATCTTTACTGACAGCGATTTTGCCAAGAGGACTCGATGCCTCCCTGTTTCTCACAAAAGCCTCTGCGTCCATACCAGCAGCAGCGATGATGTCAGTCTTAACAGGTCCAGGGCTGATTGCATTGACCCTCACTCCGTACTCTCCTAACTCTTTAGCCAGCGACTTTGTAAACATGTCTAGGCCTGCTTTTGATGTACAGTAAACTACAAATTTGGAAACTGCCTTTTGGCCAGCGACGCTTGAAATGTTTACGATGTTACCCCTTGTTTTGATCAAGTAAGGAACAACAAGGCTTGTCAGCAAGTATACGCTGCGAAGGTTTGTATTCATGACTCTGTCGTAAACTTCGACTCCATCTTGGATTTTGGCTTCCGCTACAATACCAGCGTTGTTTACAAGTACATCGATCTGTCCAAAGTGTTCAATTGTTTTTTCTACGATGCTTTTAACATCTGAATCAACAGTAACATCAGCCTTTATGATTAGGGGTTTTATGCCTTTAGCGCTTTCACACGGTATTGCTACGTTCCTTAGCTTTTGTTCGTTTCTTCCGACAATAACTACCCTCGCCGATTGTTGGGCAAATTGTATGGCTGTTTCTGCTCCAATTCCAGAACTGCCTCCGGTTACGATCACCACTTTGTCTTTGAAATCCATTTCTTCAAAATATTTAATTACTAATACTTAATTGCACACAGAATTGAGTTGAGTTAACTGTCGGTCAAACTGGACTGAAGAGTAAGATAAAGCGACTTTAACGTCACATTATTTGTTAGGTAATATTATGTACTAAGATGGCAATGCCAGTCAGAAAAACGATGCTGTTTTTTAATACTGATGTTGATTGAGCCATTGAGTGATTAATTGGTTTGCATCTAAAGGACAAGACAGTTTTTCTTGGAAACTGAGCCTGCAAACATTATTTTCTTTAGTACCTACTCCGAAATTAGTTATTACCTACCCATGCTGAACGTTTTTTGATACCTACAGAGTCAGTAGTTATTTATGGAAGGGAAAAACGTGTTTCCACTCTTTATTATTAATGTATTAACTTGCTTAGTCATTATAAAGGAGTAGGTATTTAGAGTACACACAATAACATGCCTACATACATAAATCACGTCTTTAATCCCTTACAAGGTAGACAGAGCCTAGAGTAAAAAGACCTAAAAGAGGCCACGTTAAGCATGATTTTGGGCGAAAAGCTAGAAAAGGGAATTAAAATAGTAATGGGTTGCTAGCCGCATTGCCAATAACGTGATTTCAAAGATTTTTGCAGATTATTATTGTAATGCCATAAGTACATGAAACTGTACATGCTGTTAAGAACTGTATGAGCGGAGTTTAGGACTATCAGCTGATTAATATAATAATGCTTCAAAATAGGTAAAGATTTAAGAAAAAAAGTGTTAGAGCTACAATTTATTGCACAATCACAACTTTAACTCATGTTCGTATTATCATTATACAAATTAAAACAACAAACATTCGTATCATTTGAACTGATTACATAATAACTACCTATTATAATAATAAATGTACGCTTTTCTGCTGTTTATCAGTTAGGTACTCGCCGTCAAAAGTCCAAAATAAAGCTACCTACGACTTTTTAAAGCTCAACTTGTCATGATGACAAAGAAAACTGCTGGGCAAAGGGGAAAGAAAAAAAAATTATTTTTTTTCGAATATTATTTCGAATACGCTAGTTTTGTAGAACTTTTGATGATTTTCTGTTAGATATTGTTTAAACGCAAAAAATACCTTCGCCTCAATTTTAAAAGAGCTCTCAATAACATGAAGAGAACATGCGATAAACGCCTCTGAGCTGTCACTGTCAGCTTAACGTAACGTCACAGAGTCATTGATTCGTCTATAGCTTGTTGCGAGATTGCTGATAATAAAAGCCGTGAAATTGTTTCGAATTATCCTTAAAATATTTAATAACTAAAAACTATGTCGAAACCCGACAAACAGTTCTTCGGCCCGCTCGTTCTGCACCAAAAAAGTGAAACGCCGACTATTTTTAAAGACAAAGATGTGCAAGAATGCGAGTGCATTTTGTGTGAAGAAAAGTTCACTTTACCTGATGCAGAGAAGCAAATGCTGACACATTTATTCATGAAACACCGCTTGGTTATTGCCGATGTGAACCAGATAGCGGATTTGTTTGAATATTTGAGATATTGGCGTATGAGATTTAAAGGTTAGTTTATTTAGATATTTTTCTTTTATGTCATACCTACTTACCGAAAGTGTTCTTGGTAGGTACAGGTAACTAAATAGTTAAAAATTAAAGAAGTATAAAACTCATAATACTTGCTTATGATCATAAATAACCTACAATGTATATCTATGTACTTTTAGTATGGTTTTAACTGTTATGTCAATGTATAAAATAAGTGTAATTCTTTACAGATGAGAACTTACCTTACTTCTGCACTACAATGTTGCTAGACAGCAAACCGGATGGAAGCAAGTCAAAAGATGAAGAATATTACTTACTTAGTGATGTGTTACCGGAAGACAAGGAATTACGGGGAAACTTACAGCAAACAAAACTGGAGAAACTACTGCAAAGACATCAGTTTGAAAGAGAAGATAAAAACTATGAAAAGGAGTGCTTATTCTGTAGACATGTGTCCAAAGACACTAGAGCTAATTACCTAAAGCATCTCTTTGAAAAACATAATTTTCATATAGCTAAACCGGACAATCTCATTTTTATTGACGAATTAATAGACACAGTGGCAGCAAAACTAGATAACCTACACTGTATTTACTGCGAAGGCTCATTTAAAGACCGTATCATTCTAAAGGAGCACATGAGGAAAAAGGGTCATAAGAGAATAAACCCGGAGAATAAAGATTATGATAAGTTCTTCATGGTCAACTACGTAGGGGACCCTCAAATGAGACACAAACACCCTAAGCACCATAACAAAAATCAACAGAGAATACCGAATCCCCAGCACGACCGTGATTCAAATGTGGATAGTGATCCGGAATGGTCCGAATGGGTTGAAGAGGACGGGCCACAAATAACGTGCCTTTTATGCGAACATACTGAAATGGAATACGAAAACATGTTGGATCACATGGAGCGGAAACATGATTTTTCATTTTCAAAAGCGACAGCAGGACTTGATTTCTACCATAAAATAAAAATTGTGAACTATATTAGGCGTCAAATCCATTTGAAACAATGTTTGAGCTGTGAAACGGTATTCGATGATTCTATCAATTTGGAAAAGCATTTGAAAGAAGTCAAGCATTGGGAATTGAGGAAGGAAAAATGGGATCAGCCGGAATATTATTTTCCGACGTACGAAGATGATTTGTTCTTATGCTTTATCCATGACGATGACGAGAGCTGGTGGGCTACAGATGAACAGGAAACGGAGAAAACTGATAATCGTAGGTCCAATTCTATATCTACAGAAATGGCTATGGCCGTTTTAAGTGATTAGAAATAGCTAATTTTGTACATCCTGATATCACTTAAAAGTAAAATAAACTGAACCTTTGAGGTATAGTAAGTAATGATCACTTAGTATGGCAATGGATTGTGAAAAGCAAGCTTTTTTTTGAAAGTAGCAACATAGTTAATTCTAGTAGGTAACTATGAAAGACTTAAAACATTTGAAATTAGAGATGTTTTTTTTTTAAATAATTCAGTGGTACTAAGTTTACATTGGTATTGGTATGGCAGTTAGTTAGCATGGCAATGGCAGTATGGCAATATTTTACCTAATTAAGTACTTTATTGAATCGGGCGTTACTTTGCGGAGTTTCGTTTAAATGAACAAAAAATATTTACCTTGCTACTCCGCTACTCACGTGCAAGATAAACAAGCCTGTGTGAAATATATATGTTTTTCATGCAATCCACTACTGCCACATAAAACACATATAAAACCCACAAACTTAATTATCCCTTACACCACGCAAACACT
This sequence comes from Pandemis cinnamomeana, assembly GCA_932294345.1. NCBI lineage: Eukaryota > Metazoa > Arthropoda > Insecta > Lepidoptera > Tortricidae > Pandemis > Pandemis cinnamomeana. The sequence goes on along the minus strand of OW028715.1, from coordinate 3,830,164 downwards.
GACGCGTTTCGACCCCTCTACGGGATCACTATGGAAGTTTAATGAGCACAACTGTTACACATGCAAACCAACATATACTACTACGACGATGACGAGGGTTTTATATGTGTTTTACGTGGCACGTGAAAAACATATATATTTTACACAGGCTTGGTTATCTTGCACGTGAGTAGCGGAGTAGCAAGGTAAATTTTTTGTTCATTCTAATTAAGTATCACAATATTTTTGCCTTGATAACATTAACTTATGGTTGTAAAAAAAGCAATTTGTAAATAAATGTAATTTTATTTAATTATATGTATGAAGTTATGCATGTGTATTATTTGAAATGAACTTTTGTGCAATATGGTATAATTTTGTATATTGCGTAACATTGATCGTAATAAAATATTTACTGAATCAATTTTAATCTGTTATTATTTGCTTCTCTGCCCGCGCAGTTGGTAAAAGCCCATCGAAGCAACGGGCAAGAACCTTAGGAATCATGTCATAGGCGATGCGGCGAGCACCCATCACTATTTTGATTCCCCTTTCCACCTATACGCCCACAATCATGCTAAACGTGGCCTATAATAGGTCCTGTTACCATAGGCTCTGTCTACCGCATAAGGAATATAGACTTGATTTGATTTGTCATGATTTTGTGTTTGTTGACAATGGTCATAAAACGCCCTGCACATTGAGCCACAACTGGTTGCCACATGTTTTGTGGCTGTCGCCTGTGGCCCGAGTTGCGCGGACCCAAAGGCATTTGAAAGATCAACTCCACCACATACTGGTACATTCTGTTTTTCTTTATTCCCAGACCAGCATGTTATCATAAATTTCCTTGCGTAAAATTTAATGTAGGTATTAGTAGTCAAGTAGAAATTTAATTATTGTAAATGTTTTTATTTTGAAAAATATACTTTCTGCCAAGACTCTCGCGGCGCGTTCTTTTCGGCAATGATGGTATTTCTGAATGTGCTGGTAGTTAAAAAAAAACATAAAAGAGCCTGGCGGCCTATTTGGAAAATAAATTTTGTTTTTAATTTTCTATTGACGTACGGAACTCTTAAATGAAGTCGGTTAAAAAGACACACATATACAGTAGAATCCGTTTATTATGACTCCGCCTATATTGACCAGCCGGTTATTATGACGTAATTGCACTACGAAGTTTGGTTTTCATATAAAATTCTTTATAATAAAGTCGGATATAATGACTTCCCTTACAGTGACATGTCGCTTATTATGACCCATTTTTAATAAATTATGTCCGGTTATAATGACCGACATGATTCTTTACACCTTCGGTATTGTTCGTTGATTCCCGACGACGTTCGGCACGTGGCTTTTTTTGTTTTGATTCTCAGTGAGTAATTGACGGTTGAAGGTCACGCATTGTTTTTCGTTTGTTACTGTGAAAAAAATGTCATCTCAACGACGTAAAGCATTTACAATTGAGGAGAAAGGTGCAATAATATGCAGATTAGAAAATGGAGAATCTAACTCATCATGTCTCGCAAAGGAATTTGGCGTGGGTCATTCGACAAAAAGTTTTTCATTTCACATAACGCTTTATATGACGTCCGCTTATTATGACGTGTTTGTCAATTCCTTTCGAAGTCATAATAAACGGATTCTACTGTACTTAGCACATTTATAATATTAGTATGGATAGTCCACATCGTAATTAATTTACACGGCATTATGTTGTACATAGCATATCGCTTGCCTTGTCTATGCTTGCTAATGAAGTTGTATTATTTGAAGTAATTAATTATTGGCGATGTCGAACACGACACGATTGCAGCACGTTTCGAATAATTAGGCCTGCTTTCAAAATGATGTAATTAAACGAAAATTAAATAGGCACCGTAAGACGGGGTGAGAAGGGACTGCGGGGGGGGGGAGAAGGGACAGAACTAAATATTTGGTGTTTTCGCATGCTAGGTACTTCAAAATTTTGGCTCAGCTTGCTCTAAAAGTAGTTTAGTTATATTTTTACACTTATAATAATACCGTTTGGTCAAAACGTCCCCCAATTCGTCACGGAACATCCCTTCCCATTCCCCTGCCAACTCAGTTAGTTAAGTACTTTGTAATAAATGTGTTAAGGTACTCTATAACATGTCTTCTTCTTCTTCTTTTTCAATAGATACGGCCCCATCGAACAATGCGATGATTTCGCCAATGTCAAAGTAATAAATACAGCATCCAAAAATATTGTGACAAAAATGTCGGCAACGTTGTACGGTAGAACACGGTCAAAAGACCTCCCCCCTTAGCCAACGGTCAATGATATCCCTCGGAGACCACCAGGAAATCATAAGCCGATGCCCAGGGTGCACCGGACCAATCACTGCTCTTCCCCTCGGACGGTTCCAAAAAGGAATCGCAGCTCTTGACCACACGCGGAGGTAACCCGACTCGCACCCCCTCTATAACCTGAGTTCTATCGTTTTATGGTGATAAGGCAGAGTGCCTACGCATAATTTTATACATAAGGTACGTTACAGACATTCTGCTAAAGCCTCTAAAGCAAAGTCTACATCCATAAGAGGCCTATCGTGAAACTTGATAATATACTTTAAGTAATAGGAGTTACTCGTTACGTTACGCGTCGTCTTTTAGGCCCCTAATTAAGCACGCCTACGTTAAGTATCATTGGATTCGGGTTCGCTGTCGTTTCACCGATAAAATGTTTGATCGAATGCGACGTTCGACAAACTCTTCATTCGACAAACTTTTATTCTCTGCTAAGAGAAGCAGTAACTTTTCGGAAAACAGATCTAATCTAACCTAATGTGAGTCGCAGTACAGTTCAGGTTCAGTTTATTTAATTTGAAAAAAACGCTCTGTAAAATATCTGTCCGGTATCCTTTATTCATGAATAGTATTTACAAAAGTATACATTTTAGTATTATTTTTACACTTTACAAGATATGTTTAAACAATCTTACACGCTAAATTTGTCACTTTGTGCTATAATGATTTATCGTGAATACAACTAACACAATGTTTCTCAAAATTATTCAGGAATATCTCAGCTGACCCCTATTTCACTAACACGACAATTGTCGGTGACAAGTGACAATTCTCTTTACATTACAAACTCGACGATAATATACGCCGGCCGGCTTCATTGAATATTGAATACGGATTGTATTGTCAATGATTAAAGACAATTTTAGTGTCGAGTTGGTGAAATTGAGACCTGAGGTGGCTAAGTAAGTAAAGTTTAGTTTAATTATAGGTATTTTGAAACTCCTGTTGGTGTTTCATTGCAATTTTTAGTTCCATTACTACTTGGCGTTGTCACCGTTAACTTTGAACATTGCTCAATATACAGTACCCGGCAATATGATGCTGTGTTTAATTATAACAATGACAGTTCTAAAAACTTAAAATTGGAACTTATGCCTATTTTACACGCTATGGCACAGTTAGTAGTTAATCAATGTCTAAAAAATCCTTATTTCCTTACCCGCATTTATAAACTATACTTCGTTTTTTCGCACGAAAGAAAATGTAGGTAGGTACCAGAACAATCAAACTGAAAAATCATTAAAAAAAAATACCTAAGCAAACTACAGTTTAAAAATCCCGGAACATAGTGATTTGTTTTGTTATGATTTTGTGTGCTCCAGATATCAATTTGTAAATGTATGCTTAGATCTTTAAAACTACGCATCGGATTTTGATGCGGTTTTTTTAATCGATACCTAGAGTGATTCAAGAGGAAGGTTTATATGTATAACTCTACGCAAACGAAGTCGCGGGCAGAATCTAGTCACATCACAATAATATTATAAAGATGAAAGTTCGTCAGTGCGTGTGTATGTTTGTTACTTCTTCACGCGCAAACAGCTGAACGGATTTGGATAAAATTTGGAACAGACATAGCTGGTACTCTAGATTAACACATAGGTTACTTTTTATCCCGGAAAACTTGCAGTTTTCTCGGGATAGTGATAAACATGTCAAAGGTAGCTGCCTAGAGTCGCAATGTAAATAATTATTACAGAACATAACTATCAAACACAACAACAACACATGATATAACAAGACGGAACGACGACAGATGGCGAAGGCGGCCATAGAGTGGTGGCCAAGATTGGGTTCAAGGTCAGTGGGCAGACCACCAGCTCGTCGGTCAGATGGGTGCGGACCAAAACATTACACACCGTTAAAGTTGCGTTAGTAAGGTAGTCGAAATTCGCTAACTTTTTCCATTGTGACACGAAAGTTATCCATACAAAATGTATGACTAATTTTCGTGTCACAATTACTAACGCAACTTTGACGGTATGTAACTTTTTGATCCACGCTCAGGTGACATCTGTCATTCGGCTGGAAAACTGTGGATGAGACTGGCACAGGACCGAGCAAAATGAAGAGGCCTTTACTCAGCAGTGGTGGATGTGGGCTGATTAGATAGATAGATAACTATCAACGTTATTCAATCTAACTCGTCGCAGAAGCTAGTATAATTATAAATAGTATTTCGTCTGAAAAACATCACATCCATGGTCGTGTAATTATAAAAAAAGAGCGTGCAAAAGTGAGGCATCAGCCAGCGTTCATAAGAGGTAAGCTTGCATGATTGATTGAGAAAGTTCTCGAAAGATTTCAACGCAGCTTTATTCCTTATTAATATATAATATATTTGCATAACGAGGCTCTCATGACGTGTATTAATTACTTCAAAGCCCTCGTTAAATGCAGATTAAGTGAAACTTTTTAATATAAACACCAAAGCGACGGCCGGATAGCCTAGTGGTTAGATGGCTACAAAGCTTGAAGTCCCGCATTCAATTCCTTTTCGGGGCAAATATTATGTATAAAAAATTACGAATGTCGGTAGGAGACAGAGTGTGCACTTTTTAACGTCAATGTCAGCTGTAGCTGACGGAGGTTATTAGTGTAAAAATGACTTTAATGCAAAAGCATAAGAATGAAACTAGCTTTATTTAGCTAAGCTTGGCGTTCAAAAGGTTAAAGGTAATTTTTTAGTAGATTTGTGTATGTAATTAAAACTATCAAATTTAAACTAATAAATTATTCTAAAGTCAGTAGCTGCCATAAAAAAACGTACCACCGTAATCCTAAGTTACATATAGCAGAAAAAAACATACCTACTTCTGAGTTATAAATTAAACTTGTTCGACTATCACAATTTTAAAATGTAAACAAACATAAAGAAATACTGAAAATAATAATACTTACACAAAATAAATAAAAAACAGGCAGCTAGTATAATGTTTCCCTTTACAACCGAGAAGATAAAGTCATGAATTTCGAGAAATATTTTTCACAAATATTTCATCACATAATGAACAAGTTCAAATTCCAGTTAAACTAACTTTATGTTTTGGTCTCTTTGTTTTATAATTCTGTAATATTAATTTAGTTAATAAACAGACCTTAGTATGTCAAATAAAGAGTAAAAACAGATTGGTTAAAGGCGGAACAAAGTTTCAACAGCAAAATAATTGCCAAGTTCGAGCATTTTACGTAAAAAAAACTTTTCAGACTGCGATCCAAATTGCTGTTGCGAAAAAATGGCATAAGTATCTATCTATGTTTTTTCTCTTTATCTTCGTGGTTACTCTAGCGCCTATAATAAAAGTTACCTAGTAGTTGTGTTATTTATATTCTAATCGTATGCACGAAAGTTTTATAACTAAGCGATTTTCATACAGTTATCAAAACTCGCAGCTAAGCTATTCACAACAGCCATATAACTATAGTTTTTAACATAGTCATAACATTATGTATTTATGCGGGTTTAAAAAAACTTTTAACGCGAAAATTTCGGTTATTCTAGTTATATATTTATACGTATTAGGCTAGGTTAAGGATAATCTTGTAGGTACATTTTTTTAACAAGATAAGAAAACCTGAATTTAAAAAAAAATAATTAACTTTACTGTACACTACTGTTGCCAGCGGCTTCGCCCTCGTTCCAGTAATTTTCTTCCCTAAACTTTATTTTACACGAACCTTGTTCAAACAGTAACAAACATATAACTAAAAAAGAATTTTCCAATTCGGTGCAGTCGTTTGGAAGTTATGCGTGTACATACATTTCGACGATTCATTTTTATTTATATTATTTACTAGTAACGTACGTTGTTTATGTATTAAGTTAGTATGAAAGCTGGAGGGATTTAATTTATTATTTGAACAAGTTTTGAACAGGAAGTGTTGCTGAACCAGAACTAATTAATTATATTAGTGTTAGAAAAGTTCATGTGTATATTCTGCTATATGAAAAAAAAAACAGGTTTCAACGAAAAAAATATGATAATCTTAATAATAACACAAAAATACCGTTTTTTTGTTCAAAGCAAAACAAACAATGTAAAAAGCATCATATCAATTCGTACAAACCATCCGCGTTTCTTTTTCGTTAAAAATGTTTTCATATCGGAAATTTTAATGGTTTTTATATTTAAAGCTTTCCCGTCTTTTTCTAAATAAAAAAGTGATTACAGTGAATTTCAAACTAGAATTTAAAAAAAAGGGAATACATTGAAGTATTTCACTGGTGTAGGTTAACTGCACAGGTTTTATTACATTTGATGTCACTATCACTATCACTACATAGTATAAAACAAAGTCGCTTTCTCTGTCCCTATGTCCCGATGTATGCTTATATCTTCAAAACTACACAACGGATTTTGATGCGTTTTTTTTTAATAAATAGAGTGATTCAAGAGGAAGGTTTTTATGTATAATTCTACGCAGACGAAGTCGCGGGCAGAAGCTAGTAACTTATAATCGGAACGATGAGAGCCCGTATTCGATACCCGGCCTTAGCCTTACGTTTCTTATTTTCCTTTGTGTTCTAGTATCAGTATCGATTTAGAATAGTTATTTGTGTCACAAGGGAGCAAAATGATTATTTACGGCGAGGGCGCTACATTGAATCCAGAGCGTAATGAGGGATTCAAGTGCTAGTTAACGCCCAAGATGAAAATAATTTTGCTTCCGAGTGACTCATACCACTTTTCACACCGAACATTAAAAAACTTGAAAAAATAATTCTTAATATAATCAATGAGCTACCAGCACAGAAAAGGCGTGGTTTTACAATAAAATTATGAACTTCAAAAAATTGCTTTTGCAAAAAACGCATAGAAAAGCCTTGAACAGAAAAGTTGCACTTTGATCCCTCTCGACAGAGAGCAAAAGTTACTTTTAGGAATGAGACGTGTGAAAATAAATATAATTGTAGTTACATAATAACAACACTTATTTGCTATACGTTACGAACGATCACAAATTAATTATTACACTACGTGCTTTAACAACCTTTAAGTTAAATAGAATACAAATAATTATCATAATTATTATACTTAGTTAAATTTTTCAACATTTACAAAATGTTATAATAACATTTAAAGACTAAGAAAAATACAATGTTATATACAAAAGCAATGTCACATGTAGATTATTATAGTACCTAAGTGGCCATATTTATACATATTATTATTAGTTTATACTATTACATTATACATACCTACCTGCATATTCATTGGTCAAGGCATAATGATGTATCTTGTTAAACTTAATAAACATGAGTGCGTTGTTTTATTTGAGGTAAAGAGTGCGTATTATGGTGCTCCCACACTTTGCTATGAAGTGTTATAATAGATTGCCTAATAATCTAAACTAAACTAAATGTTTTATATAGTTATACAATACAACTGTAAGACGGCAGTAATGGAGCGCCATTACTGAAATCATGGAAATAAATAACGCAATAACTAATTTATTACATTCAGTAAAAAAAATAAACAAATGACTAAATTTGTAAATACATAAACTCTATACTAAACAAAGGGTGAACATACTTAGTAAAGACAGCTATCAAATTGAGTAGTAAACTTTAACTGACAATGATCTTAACTTCAATGACCGGCTTAATTAGGGATTGAGTTAATGTTGGAATAATGCCTTTGTCTAGATTATAATGATCTGTCAATACCTTTGACGATCCCAGAGATTCCGATAGTTTATCTGAATTCCCCGTATTTGCTAATAACTTGGATGGTAATGAACTTATTATCATTACCATCCACAACTTTTAATGGGTATTTGGATTATTATAATAATAACCATTTATTTCGGACATAATCCATAGATGAGATAGGAAATAATAATTGACAATCGTCTGACTAGGTTTTATGAAATTTTGTTTGTTTTTAAGTGCCTGTAAATTGCTCTTTTCATTTAGTATATTATTTATCTTCTATGTCGGTGTAACAGAACCATTTTACTTAGTAGGTAGATTGCGACATATTTATTTCCTCATCACCATCATTTTTTTTTTTATATTAAGTACTTTAAGCCGAACTTCTCCTTGTCCTTTACGATAGTTTTCAGAATTAAGCAAGCTTAAATCACAATTTTTTGTTTAGCTTTTTCCCAAAATAGACATACAAGACTTGTATCCTTTATTTTACGGGGACTCATAATTATAAAACGATTGGTGTCCGCTGTTTCCCAATTACTGAATATAAATATATCCGTGCATGGCGGGAAGAACTTGATAACTCCAAAATGGCAATTTTACAGGGCAGCGATTTTAAAGTTTGTCATTTTCTCCAAAATCCGTTTTTATCTCGAACTCATCTCTATAGCTTGATTTATGGATAATTTTATGTAATCTTTCAAATTATGTTACGTATTCTCGTAAATTCTGCTTATTTTGTAAGATATTAGACTTATCAACATACTACCCAGAGACTTATCAACTTATTACCCATACATTAGTGCTCAAACCAGTGAAAACATTATTTAATTTAATTCCTAAAAATCAGTTTTTCAGTGTAATTGAAATGTCTAAATTGATTTAAGAGTAATTTTAGATGGTTTTTCAAATATGGTTATGTTTATCTTTCTTACTATCTTATTATTCATAATAATTGACTTATCAACATGTTCACCGATCATGATCACCGAACATGTTAACTTATTCACTATAGAATTGGTATAGTGTAAGTATAAATTGAAATATCAAGTTACGTTCGTTTTATCAGTAGTTGAATATAAGTAGATGAAACGATATATTTATTTGTTAACGTAATAGTGTAACGTAACGTATTAGTTGTCTTTTATTTGATATCTTGTTTTGTCAATTTACGTACGCTAGATCGGTTTTTGAGCATAAGTTGATGTAAGGATATATTACGATATTATATTTTTTATTGTGACTCATCGCGTATATATCTCATTTCGTTAAATAAAATACGCAGCGTATGGATATATTCAAATACTCACGCGGCAATATCTCTAAAAGTATCGTAGATATCGAGTTGTAAATTTTTTTCCTACAAAACCAATGCTGTAGGAAGCCATTGCGACGGTAAAAAAAAAATCGTGTAAGTCGAGTTATCAAGTTCTTCCCGCCATGCACGGATATAACCTACGACCCAAAAACTGCAAAAACCACAACTACACTCACGAGGTCACTTCTCATACTACTTTGTATGGAAGGCGACCCTTTATTTTTGCACGTCAGTGTACTTTCCGAATTCGCTATAAAAACAAAATCAATTTTCATACAACCTCGTTAAACCTTCAGAGAGGCTCTGGCAAAAATCCAACAAGTTTTCCACGTGGAATTTTGTGGCATATTTCCCATATTAATTTTACGCTCTAGGTTTTCTAGCGCCCGATATTGGTTTGGTGCTTCAATTAAAACTTTTAAAAAATGGTTCAGGGTTTTAGATAAAACAATGTCAGCTCCGTCGAAGCGTTTGCAATAAAGCTTTTAACTCGAAGGATTCCATGAAATCAATGAAGTCAGGATCACATATTTATCGTCATAATACCTGTTTGTTTGAAGTTTTTATATCTTCTATTAGGCATTTTTTAACCAACCCATTTTTATAATATTTTCTAATATACTAAATTTATTATAAAATATGTTTCATTCTATTATGAGCTCGGTGCACGTCGACGTTATATTTCGGAAGATGCTACTCGATACAATTTGCAACGAAGGTAAGTATGCAATAAGATTTTAATTTTCGTCTTAAGCAAGGACACTTTTACCTCAAATAAAACACATGAGTTAGCATTAATAATGAGACATCATAGACCACATTTTTAGTAGAATTTTAATAGTCAGTACTAACGTGGATCTTCTGTAACTATAGTCATAAAATAACGTACACATTGACTTAATAGGTAGAGCGTTTTCATATTATCCGATCCGATAACGTTGAGTGCGAATGTGCCAGGTGCTTCTCTTAAATGGTAAAAGCGATGCACAGCCACCTATCGCTATTTGTATTCCCTTTTCCATCTATATGCCCAGAAACATGATACACGTTGCCTTTAAGTCTTGCTACCCTAGGCTCTGTCTACCGCAAGGGATAGAGGCTTGATTTATACATATTATGTATCGTGTTTCGGCCCGTTTCGGCGGCAGTTTGCTTCTCTACCCGCGCAGATGGTAAAAGCCCATCGAGGGAATGGGCGAAAATCATAGGAATCATGTTATAGATAGGCGATGAGGCTAGCAACCCATCACTATTTTGATTTCATTTTTCACCTATACGCCCACAATCTTGCTGGCCTGTAGGTATCTGTTACCTTAGGGTCTGTCTACCCCGTAACGGATAAAGACGTGATTTATGTATGTGTGTTTTCGGCCAAATGAATGTATCGGATCAGACATTCGATATTGGCTCAGGATCCTAAGCTTAGCATTTTACTTCGTCCGATATCGCAGTAGTGCGGCATCGGACACTTATCGGACCGGATAATGTGAACACGCTCTTACAGCGTTAGCCACCCGATATCAGTACTGACTGTGAGAATAAGACTATAATATTTAATTCTAGATAGTGATAGACAGCACGACATGTGCATAATTTTATTATAGTCATCAGTTATCACTTTAACATTAACTATACAGTCCGTGTGCTCCTAGAACGACATTCGGGTGTCGGGTACTGCCAGCCGATTGGCTCATCAAACCCGTAAGAGTGAGTGAGACAGCAAGACAGACCCGAAGGTCTTTAAAACTATCGGGCTGTACTGTTTGTACACAAGCTGAGTAAACGTAATCTCGGTACCTAGTAATTTTAATTCCAAATATTTGATGCATTCATCGATGATTCGTGGCCTTTAGGTCTTGTTACCTCAGGCTCTGTCTACCCCGTAAGGGATGTAGACGTGATTTGTGTGTGTTCATCGATAAAAGCTCAACAAAGACGATAAGCCGCGTTTGCACGCTCGCATCGATAAGCGGCTGCAAGGTCCCAGCTGCGACAAGCTACCAACTTGTAAATGCATTGCACGAACTTATTCACCCTTTTAATCTGTATTCATTCGTCGCTTTGATCATTTGAGCAGCAACAATCTCGTTCAAACCCACGTTTGAGCTGTACGTACGGCCAAGTGCAAAAATAAGGATCGATAGGAACTTCTCAAAAATATGTCCCACGACCTTATTACGCTGGTGTAAGAGCGTATGGTACTTATTTTTTAAACTTTGTCTAGATACATATTATTACACTTGACTGTACAGGACCTACCCTAGCTGCCCTGCTCTACCTGCTCTACGCGCTGATTAGGGCACCATAACCAGATGGCACGGAAAATCGGAAAAACCGAAGGCCATTGAAAAACCACACTTTACTCTGATTTGATCAAGGGCTTAGAGCCGGCGCTGCTCATGCAGTCATTCTAAACATTTTGTCTACAAGCTTGAGTTTGTGAAAGCTGGCTCAGGCTAGGCAGGCGTGCAAAGGCGGCTTTAAAGTATAGGAATGATGACTAATCTTTTCTTAGATTGATTATAAAAAATATTGGACATTATTTTATTTTTTTCTCGCAATCTAAACATTATACATACAGATATTGCGATGTAATTGGGGCATGACATCACGCTGTGGCAGAATATTTGCAGTGACGCCACGAGTGCCACGACACGAGCCTGCAGTTCCGAACTTTGACTTGCTTTCTTTTTGTAATTTTAGTTCAGCTGACGAAAGAAAAATACGTGTTCAATAATCTCGATCTATACGCTAATTTGTCTATCACTATCGCGAAACAAACATTCAGCCTATTCCTTACACGAGACAGTGGCGTTATCATAGCGTAGTACTGGCAAAATGGCACGGGCCCCCAGCTCTACGGCCCCCGAACTGGCTTGGCTAGACCACACAAAAGGGACCATGCACTTCTTCATATTAAAGGGCCCAGATGAATTTGCCACGGCCCCTGACATTACAGCTACGCTACTAAAGGAGTTTATTATGAAACACTTATCTCGACCGTCTAAAGCTATCAGAGGGCAGATAGAAACTCTCGGTGCTGCTTTTCGCGTCAACGTTCGTCTCCGCGTGTTTGACCCCGTTCTCGTGCTCGCAGCACTTTGGGAACGGCGCCAGGCTGTCGTTCTTGAAGTAGTTCTTGAAGTTTTCCTTGCTGCGCTCGTTGTTGTTGGCCGGTGGGCGGCCGCTCCTTCCTCAGAGTTTCGAGGATCCGTTGCTGATGAGACGGATGCTGCTGTCGCGTCCGACGCTTGTTCTGTGGAAGATTCTTTCGTTAATTTTGTTTTTTTTTTACTTGTTCTTTGTTGCCAGTATCACATAGTTTGGGACTATTAGTCTGACAGCTATCTCACTATACTGCACTAGGAATTTTAAGGCCTGGTTTCTGGACCTTTAAGCTAATACTGCGTCAGATTTTGGTGAATGTTAAATAGTGATGTAACTGATGTAACTTAGTGAATGAATGCAAGAACGAACGATGTTATGAAATTAATTTGCGTCGTTTATATTAAAATAGAGAATTTTCAATGTAGATTTTTCTAATAAAATGATTTATTCAATAAGATTTATTTGGTATTTTTATGTGCTAGTCTGTAGCAATGTGAAATTTGCAGAACATTCTCAGAATAGCTAGAATATTCTCAGAAATTTCCAGACTCTCACGAGAATTTATGATTGGGAAATTTTAAAAAACTTCGTTGTAATGTTATAATAGGATTTCCGTTGGATAATCAGTCGTAACAAATAACAATGATATCCTGTGGACACTTGACATGATCCCATTAATAATTTCAACATTCTACTAGAGAAAAATACAAATTTGGTATCTCCTTAGTACATTGCTACTTGTGTGGTTCCTTAAAAAATATACAAAGTTCCCAGCTGCCTCACGTGCAAACTTTAATAGACTTGCTTGTTTATATATTTTACACCAATGCGTCATTCACACTCGCTGTATCTATTGGAAATTAACATCTGCAGGACGCCACTCAGAAATCGATTTTCGAAGTTCGCACCATACCATTCCTCTCGCTTGTAAATTACTACACGACTATTAGTGTGAACGAGACACAAAACGAATTTCGCAGTCGCCCCCGTATCTAAAGCCGCAACCGATGCTATAGTGACACTCTTATAGGTATTTCGTCTTGCACATTCCCGTTTTTTATCGACTTCAAAGGGGGAAGAGTTCCTACTGAAAATAGGTAAATACCTACTTAATTAATTATCATGATGAAACGTCTCGTTTGTAAAAGCACCGTCTTGTTAAGAATTTGAACGTCCTCCGTTGGGAATTGTCGGGAGCTTAAAATTATGCTTATTCGGAACGCCGTAAACTGATTCAAACTTCGCAAATTAATACACAAAGAAGCAGCAACTTTAATACAGCTTTCCGTTCATTGACATGAAATCCCTTTTGTGATGGTTTGTAAGCTTCTAAAATATATAGAGAAACCGCAAAGTCCTATTTTTGTTTGAAAACTTTCCTTTATGGTGTTTGCGAGTTGGAAAGTAGATTTTTATGTACACTGTGTCTTAAATGTAATCCAAAATACTCCAGCGGGTGCTTGATTTAGTTTTACTGAACACCCCTGTAAATATTATTCAGGATTTTTATATGTGGTTGCAAAAATGTTTCTTGTGCGTATTTATCGAAGTTCTAAGAGGTCACCTGTGTCAATAATTAAATTTGAGACACTCTATAGAACAAAAAATATCGGAGTCGGTCCCCAATCGCCAGAGATATCGACAGAATGGCATAAAAACAACAACACATCATACACAATCAAATTCACAACGTCCTCCTTTTTCCTTTTTTTAATTGTTGTAAATCAAACTCATCTATCTATATATCTATATATATCTATATCTATATATATCTATATCTATATATATATATATAAAACTCAAAGGTGACTGACTGACTGACATAGTGATCTATCAACGCACAGCCCAAACCACTGAACGAATCGGGCTGAAATTTGGCATGCAGGTAGATGTTATGACGTAGGCATCCGCTAAGAAAGGATTTTTGGAAATTCCCAAGGGATAAGGAGAAAACGGGAATTATATATTCGATTCCGAGTGACGCTATCTCAGTAACTATAATAACTAGACTCTTCAAATTTGATACAAAAGTTGGTGACTACAAAACTAAGAAACTGATTTCAGGATTTTTGGAAATTCCCACGGGATAAGGAAAAAAACGGGATTTATATATTCAGTTCTACGGGATCGATTTTTCGTTTTACTGGTCGTATAAAACTGAAATTTAGCCTTAAAGTTCCCTTGGGGAGTGTAGGGGAGCACTACAAAAGGATTTCCCGTAATTCCCACGGGAACGGGAAAAACGGGACTTTTCGTTTTACTGGTCGCAGAAATCTGAAATTCGGCATGTAGGTTGCTTCGGGAGTGTAGAGGAGCATTAAGAGAGTACTTTCCAAAATTCCCACGGGAACGGGAAAAAACAGGATTTTTCGTATTACTGGTCGTAGAAAGCTGAAATTTGGCAAATGGGTTCCTTGTCACGTAGGTTTATTCGGGAGTGTAGAGAAACACTAAGAAAGGATTTTCCGAAACGCCCACAGGAACGGGAAAAACGGGATTTTACGTTTCCAGACGAAACAGCGGAAGAAAGAGATTTAACATTTATAACGTGTGTTTCTTTAAAGGCTTTAAGTGTAAAGCACTCCCCAAATATTCCACGGGAACGGGAAAAACGTATTTTGAACCATTAATACGTTTTAAACTTTATATATTCTGATCCGCACCCGAGTGAGTAGGTATGTTTGTTCCTTCTTCACGCTAAAACGATTGACGGATTTGGATAAAGTTTTGAACGTAGATAGCTGGTGCCCTAGAACATAGGTTACTTTTTGTCACAGAAAATTGCAAAGTTAACGCGGGATAGCGATAAACATGGCAATTGCTGATTCTACGCGGACGAAGTCGCGGGCATAAGCTAGTTGTTAAATAAAATTCATTTTAATTAATTTTTGGGATACAATTGTTTGCTTAAATAAATAAATGAAATAAATGATCTTTATTCAGTAAGTAGGCCGTACAGGCACTTTTACACGTCACGAGTCTACTGGCATTTCGCAAAAGGAGACACTGTTGAGAAGAAACGCCGAAAGAAACTCAACAGCCAGTCAAAATAGACATAGGCTTATAATAGAAATTACATTATTACAATTAAATTGTCATACATATATAAAAAAGAGATTACTTTTGATACGACACTTGTGTGAAGTTCTGATCTATTCTACTTCCATTGAGTCTTCTACATTACATTTTTGTGAGAATCCGAGTTCATCATCATCCGTAGAGTAAACCGCATCCTGTTTGTCCAGTAGCTCCGACTTTGGGGGTAACTCAACATAAATAGGTTTATGACATGATGGAATGTATTCATAAAAACCAAAATGATCCTGCGGAACATCGAAATTTTGTGTAAATACCATATCACTTCGACTTTCTTCATTTGTGTCGCATGATATTTTTAAGCTGGAATCCAAAGGTGTTACGTTTGACTCAAGATTACCAATAAACAAAATACATCTTTTCTCTTCTATGTACGGCGAAATAAGTTTTTTGATCTCAGAAATGAGCTTATCGTCATTCAAGTCACCTTTGACACCAGTTACAATGTACAAATATTTTTCATACAAAAATAATGTTAAAAAATAATTATTTCTATCGTTTTCTTTCGAACTTACAACTTCAAGAGATTTACTTGCTTCTTTATAGCAAATTATTCCTCCGCCTGATCTCAAGGCAGTCCCGTTGTCAGATCGAAACGCAATCTCGAAATTAGGTATCTTAATATCGTCTGATTCAATGGTGTTTGTTTCCGTAAATATCAATAGTGATCCATTACTGTACCACTTATCAGTGGCAATAAATTCATAATGTTCATTAAAAGTTAAGCCAGTATTTAAAAAAATAATTACATCGCCACGTTTAGCCTCAAATGTTTCATAAGCTAGTTTCAGTTTCTGTTCAGTTCGGAGACGGTTAAGTTCCGTTTCTGTGCGAATAAATTTTTTGCTATTTGTTACGGAAAAATTTAGAGTTCCGATAATGTATAAATCTTCAAGCCGTTTTACTCTGGTCAATGCAACATATTGCAATGTCTTATCCGTACGTAATTTGTCATATGAATCTTCAGTAAAATGAATACAAACACCATCGTGATATGTTTGCCCTTGACTCTTATGCACTGTTATCGCTTCCGCTGCTTTCAGAGGAAACATGTTACCGACTGTTCGACTAACTTTTGGATCAGATTTTAATTTAACTAAAATATTTGATCGGTGAATAGGAACCCAGTTTTCAAAACCAGGCTTAGTATGTTTTTGGAAATATTGTGATCTGGTTATTTTACCAATTATGTTGGAATGAAATTCCATCCAAATTACAACCACACTACCGTTTGTGTCATAATCAAAACCTTTAACAACTCCAGTTGTACCATTTGTCAAACAATCACCAACATCCACATTGTACGTAATCACGTACCGTATTCCTTTCTTAACACGAAGATTAGATGGCATACAATCGTCCCTCTCGTCAATAATAGTGTTGACAATTTCTTCTTTCTCATTTGATTTGTTTAATTTTACGATATTAAACTCATCGACACGATCATTTTTGTAAAATAAATGAGTAACAGAATCTGGTACTTCATTAATATCTTGTATTACTCGAGATTTCAATAAGTTAATGTCGTCTTCATCCATTCGGGAGTTTTTGAAATTGTTCAAAACTTTGATGAATTTTTCGTCTTGTTGTCGTATAATTTTTGTCAATTCATAAAATTCACAGCATGTCCATAAAACTGAATTTGGGTACACGGGCTTTTGACGTACCGGATCAATTTGATATAAGTCTCCGACTAATAAGACAAACCTATCTGCATACAATTTGTTATTGTCAAATATTTGCTGCAGGCGCTTGTTCACTGAGATCAACAGTTCCTGACCTACCATGGATATCTCATCACAAATAAATAATATACCATTTTCTAATAATTCTTTCTTAGAATCAAGACGTTTTTTCTTGAGGTTGCACATTTTATCTACGTAAATCGGTATTGCAAACATGTTATTCAATGTGTTACCACCAATACTTGAAGCTGCTAATCCAGTGAATGCGCATTTTAATGCTTTAATTTTTTGTGGAGCATCTGATGTTTTATTTTCTTCCCATGTTATTAATTTTGCTATTAAATTAATAACTGTACTCTTTCCAGTTCCTGCCGCTCCTTGCAGTATAATTTTTGGATTCTCTCCATACATTTCATCAACATCATTTGGCTTGTTTTTGTACTTATAGTATATATGCATCACGATATTACGTTGGTCGTCCGTCAGTATCACAAAAGTGTCTTTAATATCGTTTAAATCTATTGACAAGTCATCGCATGCTATTGTATTTTCCAATGTATCTGAAAAAAAATATGATTATATTATTAGTCAGCAAATTATGGAAATTAATAAAATATATATTTTTTTTTTATTTAGATTTTTTCGTGTGTTTATGCTTTACAACTAATTGCATTTGCTTTTAGGACAGTAACACATTTTAATATTGATTTTAGACTGTGTACTTAATAAATAATTGTGTTGTAATTTTGTACCTGATTCAGGCTCGGGACGCTTGTCAATCAATCTGAATGAATATGGTATGCCATTGTGATCCACCAAAGTAATCTGTAAAAATGTAAATGGAAATGTTAATTATCTTAACGAGTAACATTATTATTGAAGTACAATTAATCTAGACGCTCTGCTCTTAATTGAGAGATTGTTTCTTTTTCATTTTTCTGGAGTTACGTACTCATAATCAAACATAAATTATACCTATTAGACAAGAAAAACTAATAAAAATAATTTATTACCTCGATTATTTGGTCCAATGGCGGAAATGATGCAAGGATATTATTTTCATTCTTAATTTGGATCTTACGTTTTCTGTTGACGATTATTTCCATGATCCTGAAATTTACAACACATAAAATTGTCATTAAATTCATTTAAACAGCTTAATTTTAAATTCATGATGGAATATAATTGGATTCATTCGTAAGCCATTCTATTCCATAAAGTGTATGAAACAACCAAATATATAGGCTTTTGTGTGCAGTTATAAGTGCGCCTCCTGAAGGTCTGTACCTTCCTGACCCACGGCACAACTACGCTGTTTATCTGGTAGAGCCGTTAGGAATTTAAATTCCCCATAGCACATCTAGTTGTTCCTTGGTCAATCTCTTTGACACTGACTTCTCTAGCCGCTCAACTGGTACCAAGGTGGAGCTCCGTTATACCTCTTTTTTCTCTTAAACTGTTGGTTGCTCAGAGTTGTTTCATAACTAACTTAACCTAACCGATAGAGTTCTACAGCAAGGCCATTTCAAAGCTGAAAAAAATCCACTGTAGGTACATAGATTTTCCCCACGGAACAGCTAGGTGTGCGATGAGGGATTTAAATTCTCAACGGTTCCAATTGAGTGGTGTAACTGTGCCGTGGGTCGGAGACTTAATAAATATGAGTAATAAACTATACAAGATATGAAATGGTAGCACGTGATATAAGGATCGACTGAGCAGCTAGGAGTTGTCCTCGAGACCGTCTGTGTTGCTGGATCGAAGGCGAATGAGATCCCTCGGCATTCACAGTTCCACGCACCGGTTGGTAGATGCCTGCGACCAGGTGGGTAATGGTTGTATCTAACCGCTACAGAATTTTTCTTTTTTGTTAATTCGAACGAAATAGGTAATGTAGTTTTCATAAAAAAATATGAACACACTGAGTACACACACTGTTACTGTTGATACATGCACAATCATCATCATAACTTTTATATTTTTTTGTGAAACGTATCGTAAACGCGATGTAGGTACATTTTGTTTTAAATATTCTCTCACATTATTTGGAGCGACGCGCTGTTTAGAGTTGAATAAACTATAAACTATAAACATTCGCCAAGTTTATATCATCACTTTGTAGATACAAACACAATCACCCACCTAGTACAAAAGAGTATCAACCCAAAGTTGAAACGGTTACAAAATATAATAAAATGAATCATGACAATTTTATATCTACTCTATAAGGGGTCATCCATAAAGTACGTCACACATTTAGGGGGGGGGGGGGGGCTGGAAATGAATGGGAATGGATGGACGGTGTGGTGTGACACACGAACAAAATAATTGCAGTCTTCATAGTAAACCGTGTGACAAGGGGGAGGGGGGGGGGGTGCTAGAAATCGTGAAATTGGTGTGACGTACTTCATGGATGGCCCCTAACCTATATCCACTAACTTCACATATAATGCTAATTAAATCCTTAACAAATTCGACATAATTATAAATCGCGCATGTCACACAAATGTAATTAATAAATAAAAAAGGACGCTACATAGTGCGATATCTATCTAAAAACTTACAAAAAAGATAACATATAATGTACAAAGACGAACATAATATATAGAAATAGAAATAAGAAACTTTATTTCACCACAGAAATTACAAAGCGCATAACAAGAACACATTGTTACATAGAGATAGGTAGATGACATTTTATGCGGTAAGTGAAACAACGGCCTTCGCACTAGACTCAGGGTCTGTATCGCGAGTGCCAAGTGAAGTAATTAAAACACAAGAATAATTAGAAAGTGTGTGTGAGTGCGTGTGTGTGTATGTGTGTGCGTATGTGTGCGTGCGCGTGTGCGTGTGTGTGTGGCTACACTTTACCTTTAACTTTATTAGTAAGTGCCTGTAAGGAGATCCTCAGTATCTTGGTAATCTATATTTGCTAGACAAACTTCGATAGCATTTTTTAACTTAATAGCAGACAAGTCTTTTGGATTAGTAACAGTTTTGCATATTTTGTTGTAAGCGTTTAAGTGGGATTAGGGAGGCATATGTTTGGCAAAAGTAGACCTGATAGATGGCAGAGGGATGCTATATACACGTCGAGCGGCAAGGCTAGGAAAATCCTGACTACAAATTACTTTTCGATGGGTGGCTACGGCTACTTTTGTAATGTACAATTGTCTGACCCTTAATACCTCTGATTCTTTATAAAGATTGTCAGTGGGAAACCTATATGGCTTGCTAAGCATAACTTTAAGTACAGCACGTTGGGTAATTTCTGAGCTCTTCATATTGGATTTAACAATACCACCCCAGGCTGATATACAATACAATAGCGCTGATTGACATAATGCTTTATAGACCAATATTAAAATATGTTTAGATGCAGATTTTCTTAAAGATCTCATTAAAAATATTGATTTTCTTACCTTTTTTGAGAGGTTAGAAACATGTTCCTTGAATGAGAGATTTTTGTCAAACAGAATACCTAAGTATTTGATTGTGGCAGTTTGATCGATAGGAGAGCACTTACAAGAGGGCTGAATACATTGATCTGATAGAGCGGGCGAACTGGAATGGATGGTGAGCTTACGAGTGACACTGGGTCTTGATGCTAGTGTTTTGTGAAACATACTTGGTTTTGTTTTTGTTTAAAGTTAAAAGATTTCCAGTCAACCAGTTTGTCAATTTAGTCAATCCTATTTCGGCTGTATTGTATGCATCGTCCCAGGAATTGCCATGGAAAAGAACAACCGTGTCATCTGCATAACAAATTATGTCAGCTCTCAGTAGGGGCACTTTAAGGATGTCATTAATGTAAATGAAAAATAAAGTGGGGCCCAGTATACTGCCTTGTGGAACTCCATAGAGCACTGGAAGATGTTCACTCAAAGAAAAACCTACCCTGACACAATGGCGACGATCAGTTAGATAACTATGAAACCAATCGTAGGAAACCCCTCTAATGCCCATACTATCTAGCTTAATATTATAAGGTTATAATGAATCTATACCAATTAACTTTTGAGTAGATAAGAGGAGCAATTAACTAAGTTAAGGTTTTTTGTCTAAATAATTTTTAATGTGTACTTGGGTTTTTTTTCGGACTGTATTTTTTGTTGTTGAAAGTGGTCGAAAAATGACTTAAATACAAACAGCGCAATACAAACATATAAAAACAGAAGTAGGAAATAGTTACTTAGTTTAAGTAATTTTAAACAATCAATATCCAAACGGCGACCGTTCCATGTATCGTATCCATATTCCAATCAGTGCTAAATTTGTTAAAGCATGCATGACTTACCTACAGTAAGCATTTTCGTTTTGTTCTTTAAAGATTCTAACAAAATAATTAAAAAAAAAAAACTTCTACATACATTCTTTATAACTGCGGTAATACTTACTCTTTATTCTGCGACATGTTCAGCAATAATAACACACAACACTTCAAACTAACAACGAATTAAACTAGACAAAATGTTTAGTTGAAGCACACGTGCGATCAGTCCTGTAGCTGGCTAGTGACTGTGTTAGGTTAGAGGGTGTAAATATCCAATTTCGTTCGTAGCGGAACGCCAGGAGTGCGCTGATGCCCAAAAAAGTACAATTTATAAACAGTGCAGAGCACTCACCTGGCTCACCTTAGGGCGTTTACCTGGCGGCCTGGTTGAGGCGATGCGGGTGAGTCAGGCATACATTTAGTTCTGACTTGCAACGTGTGATTGAACAATACTGTCTAGCAACTTCTTTCTATTATGAAGATTCCGGCACTCATCAGACAAATCAGAAGCGGGTAAGAACTGAAGCGGTGTTGACATTAAGAAATGCGCGGGCGTTAATATTTCAGGGTGCGGATCCGAAGATATGGCACTTAGCGGTCGCGAATTGAGTATACACTCAATCTGTATAAGTACGGTGAGCAGTTATTCGTACGTCAGAAGCTGTGAACCAACTACACGGTACAAATGAGTCTTAAAACTCTATTCGATTCTCACATGCCACCGAAATGAGGGGAACGGGCAGGAATCATTTTCCATACAATGCGGTGATTAAGACACTCAGTATCAAATTTAGCCTTAAACTCTGGACTTAGTATCCTATTGTACATCTTATCCAAATGAGCTTTGGCACCTACAAAATTGGTCCCGTGGTCGGAGTAAAGACAAGAGACAGAGCCTCGTCTAGAAATGAAGCGCTTAAAGGCGGCTAAGAAAGCATCTCATGATAAGTCGGAAGCCAACTCTATATGAACAGCCTTAGAAACAATGGAACACATTATGTGCGAATGTGATGCCCTCGCCAGACTAAGAATGAAACTCCTCGGCATCGGATACTCTGAACCAGGCAATTTCAAGGCACTACCACTACGCCCAATCACCCAATTCATGAATGAGGTGGTAAAAGCGATGGAATAGTGCGAAGGACGGGTAATTACACAAAAGATCCACGACTGGGTCGAAGTGTATCCGTAGGGACCCCTAGACTAAGATAAGATAAGAACGAGGCAGACAAACAAGCAAATGTATGCCTTTGTGCGTGCTGACCATGGCAACGTCCTTTGACGTTGCCATGGTCATGCGGACCATGGTCATGCGGAGTAATGCGAAGAGGACCAGCGTAATCGAAACCGGTATGCATGAAAGCCTTTGCTTCTTGCAAGCGATAAGAAGGTAAGTCAGCCATTTTTGGCGTTGGGTGCGCCGGCTTAACGCGGACTTGAGCGGTTGACAGTAAAATAGTCGAATGTGGTTGTGACTCTACTTTTAGAGAGAGCGAAGCGTTCGCGGGATTTAGATTACCAACTGGCAGCGGAGTCAGCGGTCAACGTTCGCAGCAGCAGCTGCTAGCTCACGCGGATGGGGCGCAGCAGGCTCCGCGCGCGAGAAAGATGCGGTAGGCGAGGCGTTCGGCGCATGCGCGGCAGGCGATGTTGAACCGGCGTTCGCAAACAATTGCGTAGATTTTATGTTTGCTTTTGCGGAAAAGCGTTTTTGCGATTGCGCGTTAATATTGTTGACAAAGTGCAGCAACGCATGATGACGTTTTGCCATAATTTACACGTGGGACTTGAACTGCAATTGAGCAAAGTGTGTGACAAGCTTAAACAGTTCACATAGCCACGATTATTTCTGATAAATTCAAATCTTGCTTGTCATATTTTGAATTTGGAACAACCATACAGTGAATATGGTCACTGCTATTGCACAATACACAGGGTTTATTATTTGCGGGGCTAGAAGAAGGAACATCGTTACTAGCTACAAACGCTTTGTAAGTAAGCGGTTCGCGGAGTATTTATTACAGAATTATTGCCTGACCGTTCCAAAATATTACCTTGGCTTTGCATAAATGAGACAAAGTTTTCATACGAGGGAAACGTTTCGTCTCGCACAGACATTTCGAAAGCTTGTAACGTCTGTTGGTCAGTCTTTCTTAAAGCGCATTGCAAAAAGAAGAAATCTGTCAGATCAGGAATATCTAATTGTTTTACAGCGGCTACAGTTGCGGAATATTTCTCGATGAAACTGCTGAGACTGGTGGACGAGTTAGAGCAAGGCTATCGAGATTGTTATTTACCTACATAATTAGTTCGTACCTAAGGCGCGCTTATCCTGGTACTTTTTGACAAAGACTGTCCCAGATAATAGAATAGTTCTCGCCTGTGGGTACTAAACCCGCGGTTATATTAAGGGCGCTACGAGTCAGTTTGCCCATGAGGTATTGTACGCGTTGCGAGTCAGAGAGCTGATCATTGTTATGAATATTGGCCTTAAAGGACTCGTAGAATATGGGCCAGTTTTCAGTCCTACCATCAAAGGAGGTAAGGTCGATAGGCGGAAGCTTAATGGTTGGACCTTTAACCTGTGGCGCGGGTGAACAAGACGAACTTGTTTGGGGGTCGTTATTTTCAAAATATTAGCACGAGAGCGCTTTATTCTGGCATACAAATTTTCAAAAGTATCCAAGGCCTTATAATCAGGCTCATGTTTAGGATTTAGAGAGATTGAAATTTCGTTTATCTGATCTAAAATATTTTCGAAATTGACACGAAAATCGTCAATCGTTTTTCTGTTTTCCGTGGGAGATGTAAGGAGTTAACAAATATTAGTGCAATCTTGCTATTTTCATGTAGGTAATATAATAATATATTAAGTTACTTTTAAATAAAGTTAGTCGTTTGTCGGCATTCAAGTTGTTTACTTGTTCCTCCAACGCCCCACCCCATACCGCCATGAAATTGTCGTTACTGCGAGAATCGAGCGTAGAGATTTTTTTCGACAGATCGTATAAATAAGCAAAACGTCGTAAAATACGTTCCTCTTTAGTTTTTAATATGGATAATTTTGCTTCTAAAGTTGGTTTCGCCATTATTTAACACGAAAACCTTGCGAAAAATTTAATTTTACTCCGAAAATTATATGAAGTTGTCAAATGAAAATGATGACAGATATGGCGGTTGAAAATTATGCCTATTGTGAGAGCCAAAATTACGCTTTGTCACAGGCAAAGTAAAAATGCGGATGAATAATTTAGCACCAATAAAATTAATCCGGTGTTCGAATGGACCAAAGAAAATGTTAGGTTAGGGCGTGTAAATAGCCAATTTCGTTCGTAGCGGAAGGCCAGGAGTGCGCTGATGCCCAAAAAAGTACAATTTAAAGTGCAGAGGCACTCACCTGACTCACCTTAGGGCAGTGCATCTTCTGAATCTGTGTGCTATCATATTAGCCCTGATCGCCAACGCCCTACGCTCTCTTTCAATATCAGCGTCATCTCGCTGGTTCTCTGTGACTAGTGTCCCAGATATTTAACACACGATACTCTCTTAAGGACGGTACCGTTCAGATACAGGGGGGGGGGGGGGGCACATACGACGGGCACTTCGTACCCGCCTTAAATACCATAAGTTCGCAGACCCGTGAAAATCAAATAGGTACTCACGTTCTAGGTACCATACTGATGTTGGTTTTTCTGCTGGAGGTGATCCTCCTGGATGTGGACAAAGAGATGGACCCTCGAGGGCCCCGCGCGGAACCGCCGCGGCAGAGCAAGTATCTAAAACAAATAAAAATCACCATTACAGTAAACATACACAACACGCACAACGGGCACAAGAGGCATTGCATCTTAGTCCTCTAGGTTGGCAACGCATCTGCAATCCTTCCGGGGTTGCGGGTGTCTATGGGCAGTGGTGATCACTTACCATCAGGTGACCCACTTGCTCGTTTGCCTTCCTATTCATATAAAAAAAAAAACATAAATTCTACTTCAGAACCAGTAGCCCGACTTTTGAAAGCACATGTGTGAAAATACCATTCGAAAGTGGTATAAATCTGTTTATATCTTCAAAATCACAGCTCTAATCAAATTTTTGACTAGGTCACAAGATTAATGAGATCCCCAAGTATCTTCTAAGCTACTCGTATTTAAAATTCAGCACAATTTTTCACCACTTTCGAGTGGTGTTTTCACGCATGTGCTTTTAAAAATCGAGCCCCAGGGCAAGGGGCAGCATATAGCCGTTACCGTAGCTACCGAATATCTATATACGGTGTGGATATTCCTTAGGTGATACGGAGTAAAATACAGACATACGTACATAAATCACGTCTTCATCCCTTACGGGGTAGACAAATCCTGAGATTACAAGACTTAAAGACCACGTTTAGTACGATTGTTGGCGTATCGGTGGAAAGGTATCAAAATAGTGATGGGTTGCTAGCCGCATTGCTTATAAATAACATGATTTTCGCCGATTCTCCCGAAGCAACTTGTAAATTTTAAGTACGTCTAACATAGAGCATTTGAAACTGAGGCATGTATCCGTCCGAGGCAACTATCCGGCTTTTACCCTATGTTTTTTACTAGCTGTTGCCCGCAACGTTTATCGCCATCCCGCAGGAATTACGCAATTTTCCGGAATAAAAAGTAGCCTATGTGTTATTCCAGAGTATAATCTAGGTACCTATGTTCCAAATTTCGTCCAGATCTGTCCAGCCGTTCTCGCGTGAAAGAGTTCCATCCATCCATCTATACTTACAAACTTTCGCGTTTATAATAATACTAGCGACCCGCCCCGGCTTCGCGCGGTATATTATGCATGTATTATACGCATAAACCTTCCTCTTGAATCACTCTATCTATTAAAAAAAACCGCATCAAAATCCGTTGTGTAGTTTTGAAGATATAAGCATACATATGGACATAGGGATAGAGAAAGCGACTTTGTTTTATACTATGTAGTGATTAGTAGGATTTGTTCCACGACCAGCTTGGAAGCTAAATGCTGTTCAAATCCTTCAGGTGCCTCGCGAGCACCTTGGTATATAAAATGTTGGTGAAATCGACCCCTAGTAGCAACCAGCGTGGTGCGTAGGTACCAGTGGCGTGGCTTCAAGTATGTCAGAAGGCGAGCCGAAGGGAATTTAACTAGCCTTTTCCTCTAATTCTGCGCAATAAAGTGCCCAACTGCCTTAAAATATGCAAGCCAGTGGGAATCGAGATTGGACGCTACGCCACTGGTAGGTTCTAACACGGCGCCGCCACAATAATCGTTGCTGCCACAACTTCTTCTTTTTTTTTTAATATGGCCCCATCGGTCGCTGCGATGATTTCGCCAATGTCAAAGTAATAAATACATCAGTAGGTATTCAAAAATCTTGTGACAAAAATGTCGGCAACGTTGTACGGTAGAACACGGTCAAAAGACCCCTTCCCCCCCTCCCTCTGTCCGGCTCTTAGCCAACGGATAATGATATCCCTCAGAATCTGTCAGGAAAACATTAACTGATGCCCAGGGTGCACCGGAGCAAGCACTGCTCGTCACCTCGGACGGATCCAAAAACGAACCGCTGCTCTTGACCACACGCGGAGGTAACCCGACTCGCACCCCAACAACTACATTATTTAAACTTTCCTGATAAAGGTATGAACGCCTGCGCATACATTTATAGCAACCTCCTGTTGCTTCCTTTTTATTAGTAGAGTGCACTAGGCGCTCTCTCGATACAGCTGTCATACTGTTTGTTATTATAAAAATAAAAGTTTAGAGTTATTAATATCTGTCTTACTTTATTTCATCATTAGCTCATAAGTTCATAAGTTTATTTCATGCTAGTCTGGGAGTAAAGAAAAAACATAGAATGTACCAGTTGCTGCTCTTCCCGCGCAGATGGTAAAAGCCCATCGAGAGAATGGCGATAATTGTAGGAATCGTGTTATAGCCAATGCGGCTGGCAACCCATTACTATTTTGATTCCCCTTTCCACCTATACGCCCACAATCATGCTAAACGTGGCACTTAGTACTTTTTACCTTAGGCTCTGTCTACCCCGTAAGGAATAAAGACGTGATTTAAGTTTGTTTGTATGTATATTATAAGTCACTCTATCTATTGGTGAAAACCGCGTGAAAATCCGTTAACTGAACCGCATTTTTGTTATACATTGCGTATGACGCAATTAAACTAGTATGTGGTAAGACTGCTAACCGCGCATTGGACACGGTATTCACATAAAAATTTGCTCGCTAGGCTGCCTGTCGCGTACAGTGGTAGTAGGGCAGCAATACGATATAACTACTACAAAGACATCTTAATCTTGCTAATCCAATGCTTCCTCGTATTCAATGCTACGAAGGATTACAGCTAATTCTCGAATTCTATTGCACAGTACGCACATATCTATTATACCTATACGTATCTCACATTAAAACGTAAATTGCTGGTAGTCTGACACTAAATTCAGACACCGATGGAGAATAAGACGGGGAAATTATAGGCACAAAGACACTTTAACCTTCTAGCTAGGCAACGCACCGGCAATAGCAAATTTCACAAATACGCACAATGTATACCCAATGCAAATTGTGAAATACGCGGAACGTGCACAAAGGAAAAAGTACATTCACACATACAAACTACCTACTAGTGAACACGCGAGGTAGTGAGCATTTTTCGATTTGTACATTTTGCGATTGTACTTTTTGCTTTGTACGTTCCGCGTGTTTCACAATATGCGTAGTGCACAATATGCGTATTTGTGAAATTTGCTATTGCCGGTGCGTTGCCTAGCTAGAAGGTTAAAGTGTATTTGTGCGTATAATTTCCCCGTGTTATTCTCCATCTGTGTCTGAATTTAGTGCCATTGGTTACGTTTTGCATGTA
This sequence comes from Pandemis cinnamomeana, assembly GCA_932294345.1. Classification (NCBI taxonomy): domain Eukaryota; kingdom Metazoa; phylum Arthropoda; class Insecta; order Lepidoptera; family Tortricidae; genus Pandemis; species Pandemis cinnamomeana. The sequence goes on along the minus strand of OW028715.1, from coordinate 3,801,836 downwards.
GGCTGTGCATACGTTTTGTGTATTTTGCTACGAAGCGAGTTGGACCTCCCATATCATAACATCTTTATCAGATTTGCAAAGAGCTCTGACGCCGTTAATAATACTTATATAGTCATTTTCCTAACTTCAGTATCCAGTTTTGTATACAGTATGAAAAAGCGGATGCTTACGTTTGGGAACGGTAGGTTCACTAAACCTGGTACCGGGTCATCTGCCAGCTATAACCGTAACTGTTGGACGTTACAGTGACTAAAAACCCTAGGGTGGTGCGGCTTGCGAGCCAGCCGCGAGCGGAATGAGATGACCACACCACACTAGAGTTTTTGGTTACGCAACGTACAACAGCGACGCGATAAGACCGCCTGTAGTCTACCTTGCTCTTTGTTTCTGTATTGTTTTTGATTTGCTGTGTTCAATAAAGAGTATGTGTATTGTAACAGTAACGGTTACAGCACACAGAGTACCCGACTTACTTAAACTTAGTAAGAATTACATGAATTACGCAAATGGATGTACACCCATACGCAAAGATTGATGAGTCTGTACGAAGTATAAGTGTTGGTTTATTCTCATACGGGAGGTTGTCAGGATAAATTAGGTAATAAGAAACATTTCACTGTGTAATGGACATAAATGTAACGATGTTACGAAGTAGGTAATTATTTGCACTGTGTGGAAATTGTAGGAGAATTCGGATGAGAACTCAAATATGTGGTAGCTTAATTTATACGGAGTGCCAAATTAATCATAGAGCTATAAGCATTGTTATTGACGTACGACATACGTTAGAACAGTAAGCAATTCCGAACGAGTGCCGGAGGTCTTAAAACACGAGCGAAGCAAGTGCTTTACTGGCACGAGTTGGGAATTACCTGCTTTCCGGACATACCTATGTCGTTTTACAATGCATAATGTGAGAAAAAAAATCGAGATGAGATCACCTACTTCGCTCGTTGGGAATTGACTGCTTTCCGCACTTGTATCGTTAGTTATTATACCTGTTGAAGTGTTTCCTGAAGATGCCGCTAGTGCAGTAAAGAGCGATGGGGTTGACGCAGCTGTTCAGGAAGGAGAAACAGAAGCCAATGATGCGGAGCGCGTGCCACCAACCGTTGTAGTCCATTTGGGCGGTCGGACTGTGGACAATGAATTACAGTTGTATAGTTGAATCATCGAGAGCGTGGAATTGCATATGTAGTAGTATTGTTTGTTTACAGGCATTCTATATTTGAATTTTCTATTTTCTTGTACTATCAGCATACAAAGAGGTTGTTATATATATATATCGAAGAACTAAAAACAAAAATAATGTCAGTGTGAAATTGTCAATATTATTTACGTTGTGCGTAAGTAGTATATTATTGGGCATTCTGGACCACACTTTCGTTCGGTCAGACGACCTCGCCTTCCCTCGCTTTCGTTTGGTCCAGAATGCCCAATAGCATTGTTTGGTCCGTTCGGTCAGGCGACCTCGCCTTCCCTCGTTTTCGTTTGGTCCAGAATGCCCAATAGCATTGTTTGGTCCAGAATGCCCAATAGCATTGTTTGGTCCGTTCGGTCAGGCGACCTCGCCTTCCCTCGTTTTCGTTTGGTCCAGAATGCCCAATAGCATTGTTTGGTCCGTTCGGTCAGGCGACCTCGCCTTCCCTCGCTTTCGTTTGGTCCAGAATGCCCAATAGCATTGTTTGGTCCAGAATGCCCAATAGCATTGTTTGGTCCAGAATGCCCAATATCATTGTGTCAAAAGTTCATATCATTATTATATTCGAATACAGTAATAAATAGTGAAATAAAATGCAGTGATAATAATTAAAATAATTCATTTAACTATTAATAAGATTGTTATTGTTACATTCTATGTACCACAGTCTAATACACTTTACATTTTTTAAAGCACATGTTTTTATATGTTTAATAATACATTTAAAATTCGGATCGTCAACATCGTTAAACATTTTATGCAATTCTTCAAAGTCTGGACAACCCATTTCTTCTGTATCAAATATCGCAATTAGAACATAATTCTTTAACCCTTTAATTTAACTTGTTCTATACATTTCACTAAGATCGTCTTATTTAAAAACAAAAACCCACCACACACACCGGGTTGATCAGGTCCGATGTGCGTGAGGCCGAAGCCACTGAGCGAACTCGGTCCAGTGGGCTCACAAGCATAGACGTTCGCTCAGGTGGTTGCATAACTTGTCAAGTAGTTGATCAGGCTCCTCGACAAGAACGGACCCCCCGGGAGGTAGTCCCGGCGCAGCAGGCCGCATTTTACATGCAAGGGTGTGGGTCATCCGTACGCTACCACCGCATAGTATACAGAATCTCCTCTGATTATATAGAATAAGTCAGCAAGACTTTCCACGAGGCTGATCGGACCAAGTTTCAAGATTTACATGCCGGAGGTGCCCTACTATTCCGCCGGTCGGTCACGGAAAGTGGACACCCACATGTCAGATTTATGAAATCATTATGTATTTATGTGAATCAATTGAAAAACTTCACCATCGCGATGTAGACCCGGGTATCTCATTGGTTAATTTGTATGACGTAGTCATGACGAATGAATTGCGGTATTTTAATATTATACATTGGTTTGGATTTATTTATTGACGTCAATTACCTTGCAATTAAAAACAATACGCATCAAGTAGTGACATACACATAACTATTTTAAGCTTTCTTGCTGAATTCATATAGCATATATTTGTACAAGCGTGTAATTCAAGTGACGATGGTTGTTATTACTTTCGCAAGTTGTAATGTGACGCTACAAAGTGCTTTTGCCGCCAAGCAAAAATGCAGCGCAAGTATGAAGCGTGGTTGCGAAATAATGTTCGACTCATATTATATAGGTGTAGGGTTGACAATGATTAATTGTTAAATTTTTACTTAAAAACTGTAATAAGTGTAAGGACAGATGTCCTGAAAGAAATAATTATTAAATTGTCGGACCACTAAACCTTTTTACTAGTAGGTACCTACCTAACAAAATATTATCAAAAAATCTGATGCTGATTATAATTGTAAAGTACCTAGGTACCAATATTTAACAAAAACTCGTACTTAAATTTCTAAATTTAGTTGATGAAATGTTTTATGAACTATATAAATTTTAAGCTTTGAACTTGCTCTCAAAGTTTGGTATCTCGAATACAGGTGTATATCGAATACGAAATAGACAGGTAGACAGACAGACAAATAGACAGTCTTCAAATTCATAACGTTCTTTTTTCCGTTGTCTTGAGGGTTAAATAATGTAAAAAAGAACTTAGTAGTTAGTTAGTTATGTGCATATAAGCATGAAAACGTAACTGTGATTTAGAATGCGACAACCCTAATTTGTTTAGTAAAATCATCAATAATCGATTACTAATTGTACGTCGACCTAAATTTGCTCCTTTCCAACTTCGAACGTGGCAGCGCACAGTACTCCAAGTCTACTGTCATTCATCAGCAAGCTCAGAGGTTACGCAGTGCAGAGTTTCTATACATTGAATAAAATGTAAGTACGTATTTCAACGTAACGCTTTACTTTCCTACGAAACTAAAACATTTGCTTCATACTTGGTTCTAGGGTTCCAGCAGCAAGCATTAATATTTTTATTTTATTTTTAGGTCTGATTCAGAATTTGAACAAAGCAGTGCTCCACCAAAAGTGGGAAGACCGGTTGAAAAAAGAAAAGCTGTAGTTGCAAACAGGTAACCTTTTATTTTTTTATTTACTAAATATTTTTTGGTCTAGTTACTTGAGCATTTAAAAATATTTCTTTCCTCTATCAATGTATGTATTGTGCTCCTGTTTGGCAAGACAAACTGACATATTTTTTATTTCAGATCCGATTCTGAGGAGAGTGTTCTCGCTGCTAATATCAGTACCCCGAAATTGAAAAAACCTAATAAAAAAAGAAAGCCGACAACTTCAAGGTATTTTTCTTATAAATGTTATTTATTTAGACACGTCAACCGTACATTACATTTCAGTAACAAAATTACAAGTTATGACCATCATTTAAGCTTCAATAACAGGCATGCGACAGCATTAAAGTTTAATGATTAAACATGATCAGGGACGTATACTATAACTAAAACTATAAAATAAAACACATAAGAAGGATTAATTGAGTTGTGTGGGAATATATTTTGGTACAAAATTAATTACTTAGACTAGCATTTGACTGTAGGTACTTTTTCTTTTATTAAATTTAATGTTTGTTATGTTCCAGGTCTGCTGCACTCAAGAAAAAAGAAAGTAAAAACCCGTTCGACGTTTTTGGGATATTTCCTGAAGAAGTTACTGGGACATTTAAGGCTGCTGAGCCCGACCCGCTTGACTCGTCCATTATAAACCGGGTACCGAACGGGCTAACAAAACGGGCTTGCACCCTCAATGGCGATTTTTTCTTGGAGTTGCGGGTGTACAACACTAACGATATTCGCGGTGAGTCACGTCAAGAGCGTTGGAGAAAGGCTCTAGTTACTGTTAAGGCGCAAATCGATGACGAGACTGCCGAATGGGAGGCGTTGCAAAAATTTATTAAAAAAATTAGCCTACTCTTTAATGATGTCGACGTTAAATTTTATTCTAATGGTACTAAATAATTAAGAACTTTTTATTTTACTCTTAAGATTTTGATACTTCTTTTTTTCGATTTTTATACTTGCTGTTTTTTACTATTATCTAGAATAAAATAGAAGCTGTTTCAAATTGTGTGCGTTGACGTCAAATTTTATTTTACAATTTTATATTAAAATTCTTTTTATATTACAAAGATTTTTATACTTGCTGTTTTTTCATTAGGTATTAGAATAAAATAGAAACTGCTTCAAATTGTGTAAAATAAATAGTGTTAATTATAAATAAATCGTTGAGCCAGAACCGCCACAAACACAGCTCAATGTTCACTTGTTCACATGTTCAATTACAGTAGAAAGAAAGCAGTGGGTCGGGCATCTTAAAAGTAATAAGCATAGAAATAATTCAGCTGTAAATCTAAACGATGAGGTTGTTGAAATTTCGTCCGCTTTTAAAGGTCGCATATCATCTTATAGAATAATGGCAACTGATGAGTTAAAGTCTTGTTTACCTGAATCATTTTTGAATACTCTAAAATCTAAACTGCAAAAAATTTTTGAAAGTTCGCTTAAAAAACACGTGTCCTTCAAAGTCAATTTTGAATACTTTGCTAATTTTCTTTTGTTTAAAGATGACAAGCAAGAAATGAAATCTTTTGCAACGAAAAATTTCTCTATACATCACAATTACCAATTCGAAGAGCTTTTTCAAACAATAACTATTAGTATTAAGAAAAAAATCGAAGAATTTCAAGAACGCGATTCTGGTTGGACCTTCTTGTCTAATTTATATTTAGAAGTTAACATTAATAAGTATGAACCAATGAAAGCGTCATCTTACATAGACTTACCTAAGATAATAAAAAATAAAAAAGCTTGCATAAATATTCAAAATCATGATAGTCATTGTTTTCTCTGGTGTGTTGTTGCAGCCCTTTACCCATCCATAAATCGTCGCGAGAGAGTATCATCTTATCCTCATTTTAAAGACGTATTAAAACTTGATAATATGTGTTTTCCTGTCACTTTAGCTGATATCATTACGTTTGAAAGAAACAACATTGATATCTGTATTAATGTATATTCTTTAAAAAACAACCGAACTCTTGTAGGCCCCCTATACAGATCCCAATTCAAAAGGAAACATCGAATCAATTTACTTTTAATCGAACGCGGTAATAAGTCGCATTATGTTTTGATTACGAATTTACCGCGTCTCGTTCGTTGTCAGATTACCAGACATCATGCAAAGCTTTATTTCTGCGAAGACTGTTTGATATTTTTTCAAACTGCACACTGTTTCAATAATCACGTCTGTAGTGGGGTTGCGACAGTGCTTCCGGAGAAGGGCACTTATCTCGAATTTAAGCATTTTGAACGAAAACAAGACGTTCCATTTGTCGTGTATGCTGACTTCGAGACAATCCTTAAGCCCTATCAGAACTGTGAACCTGACACTGACCGAAGTTTTACTTTAAATAAACAAATACACATACCAGCCGCTTTCGCCTATCATATAATTTGCGCTTATGACGATCGACTTAATCGCTTTGTTCAATACCGAGGGCCAGATTGTGCGCAGAAATTCGTAGAATATTTATATAGACATGTTAAAGACATACATAACATTTTAGAAAAAGAAGTTCCCATGATATTTACTGAAGAAGATTCTCTGACTCATAAACATGCAACAAAATGTCATATATGTAAAGGTTTGCTATTTGCAGACAAAGTAAGAGATCACTGTCATCTAACAGGCAGTTATCGTGGTGCTGCACACCAGTATTGTAATCTGCGCTTTCGCATTCCCAAATTGATTCCTGTTTTCTTTCATAACTTAGCAGGTTATGATTGTCATTTGTTTATACGGGAACTTAGTAAATATTCAGGGCCTGTGAAAGTTATCCCTAAAAATAAAGAAAATTACATTTCTTTTACTAAGTTTTTAATGATTTCAGATCAAAAGTATGCACAAATTCGTTTCGTAGACTCTTTTAAATTTTTAGGAACAAGCTTGGAAAAATTAGCAAATGGTTTACATAAAGATGACTTTATTCACCTGAAAAAGTTTTATCCTGAAGCTAAGAAATTTAATTTATTAACTCGCAAAGGTGTTTATCCGTATGATTACATGTCGAACTGGGATAAGTTTACAGAGACCGAGCTTCCATCAAAGAACTTGTTTTTTAATTCGCTTTCCGATGAACAATTAAGCGATTTAGATTACGCTCATGCACAATCTGTATGGTCCGAATTTAAAATCAAAGATATGGGAGAATATACTGATCTGTACCTTAAAACTGATGTGTTGCTTTTATCTGACATATTCGAGAACTTTCGGCTCATTTGCAAGTTAAATTATGATTTAGATCCGGCCTTTTATTTGACTGCACCAAGCTTATCATTTGATGCTATGCTATTAAAAACTGGAGTCAAGCTAGAATTGATAGCCGAATTAGAAATAATTCGCCTTATACAAAAAGGAATAAGAGGTGGTATTTGCATGTGTTCGACTAGATATGCTCGTGCTAATAACAAATACATGGAAACTTATGAAATGAGTAAACCCGACTCGTTTTTAGTATATATCGATTGCAATAACTTATATGGATACAGTATGTGTCAATCGCTGCCTATGTCTGATTTTAGTTTCCTAGGTGCACCTGAAATTGCCCAACTAGATATTTTATCTGTAGAGGATGATGCTCCATTTGGATTTATTCTCGAAGTCGATTTGCTATATCCTGAATATTTGCACCATAACCATAATGATTACCCATTTTGTGCGCAAAAATGTATTCCTCCTGGAGGGAAAACTACCAAATTAATCCCAAATTTATATAACAAATACGAATATGTCATTCATTACATCCATCTGAAAACATGTTTACGCAACGGATTAACTCTTGCTAAAATCCATAGAGTTCTGAAGTTTCGTCAAAGCCCGTTCTTAAAAAAGTATATCGAATTAAATACAGAACTGAGAAAAAAAGCTAATACTCTTTTCCAACAAGATCTTTTCAAATTAATGAATAACTCAGTTTTTGGGAAAACTCTCGAAGACAGTGAGCGGCGAGTTGACGTGAAATTAATAAATCAGTGGCATGATAACCAAAACAAAACAAAAAAGTTTACTTCTGCCAACAAATTAATCGCTAAACCGAATTTCCATAGTGCAACAGTGTTGTCTGAAAATTTGGTTGTCGTGCAAATGAAACCTGAAAAAGTAATTTTGGATAAACCAATTTACGTAGGATTCTCTGTACTAGAACTTTCAAAAAGTCACATGTATCAATTTCACTACTCGGTAATAAAAAAATACTACCAAGATCAAGTTACTCTTTGCTACACTGATACCGACAGTTTTATTTACAAAATCGAAACCGCTGACTTTTACAATGATTTAAAAAAACATTTTCTAAATTTTTTTGATACAAGCAATTATAATCCTTTAAATGATTTGCAAATACCTTTACGTAACAAGAAGATTCCTGGGTTATTCAAAGATGAGTTAGGTGGTAAACTTATTACAGAGTTTATAGGATTACGTTCTAAACTGTACTGTATCAAAAGTGAGAACTCTGTTATCAAAAAGGCCAAGGGAATAAAAAAACCTGCTGTTCAAGAGTTAACATTAAATGATTATCGGGACGTGTTATTCAATGATAAGATAGTTCGGAAAAAAAATATGTTATTTAAATCTATTCGGCACGAAATCTTCACTCAATCGGTTAATAAAGTTGCTTTATCTAACAAAGATGACAAACGGCATATATTATCAGACAAAATTTCAACAAAAGCTTGGGGACACGAGTCTATTTTTTAGTAGGTACAGAACACTGTGTCGATCACGAGTAAGGCTGTTTTTGGATTTTGAAGTCAGTGCCTTATTTTCTAACACCCACTACCTTGAACTGTAATTTACTTAGTAACTAGTGGGTAATAAATATTGTTAATGTTTAATAAGACAAAATACGTTACTTTAGTTTACAATTACACATCGATTTGTAAATTGTATGATTTGGTATTTTATAAAATAAATAATTTGAAGTGATGTTGACATTTGTTTTATTTTATTTTTTTCATCCAACTAAAGCTTCACTAGGCGGTGCGAGAAATAACCTGCAATTTGCAGTACATTGCAGTCGATGGTCGATCCCTTATAAATCAGTAGCCGCCCGCACGACCTTGCAATGTACAAAACTTGCATGATATTTCTCACACCCTCTAAATGATGCTTTAGTATAGTACACCAGATCTCTAGGATTCGTATGAAAATACCTTATTCGTTCAAGATTGGAGCCAATACAAATATAAATTTTACGAGGGTTTCGTTTTTACCCACCTACAGAAATTGGTTGGCTGTCAGTCTTGCACGGAGGGAAAATAAAAAGGAGCGCTAACGTTTTAAAACAGGGTGTCACTTGTATCAAGTAATTCGTTAATTAATTATATTTTGTAAGTAATTGATTTGACTAAAACAAGAAAACCCTGCTTTATACCTAACCAGAATATTTTATAATTGTCCTGGAGCTGCTATAAATCTTTCCCACCATGTGAGCGCGGCGTGTGCAGGTTTCCTCACGATGTTTTCCGACACCGAAAAGGTCACGGTTAATTTCAAATGTAACATTTGATTATAGTAAGTTTCATTTCTAACGAAGAAGCAAATAATACCTACTTTGACATTTAGTGCATTTGGTAACAATTATAACAGGTTCATACGTGTTGTTGTAATTTGAGCGCCTTTAACTAACACGGTGCTCGGCGCGTGCTAAGGTAATTTTGCTAACGCATGAAATTATTATCATTATAAATAGCAGCTGTTATAGTATTTTACCATTGTGCACTCTACATTTCTGAACTTCGGCCAAAATTAGTTCTTAAGTTTTGAAAAATTAACACGAGCTCACCTGTTCCCGATTTGGTAAGTAAAATTAGCATTAAATTGAATTGAATATATTTATGCGTAGATCGTAAACATCGCTTATGATATTTTTACAGTTATTACAACCGGATAGCCTAGTGGGTAGTGAACCTGAATATGAAGCTTCAGGTCTCTGGTTCGACCCGTTTGGGGCAGATATTTATCTGATGAATTTCTATATACATAAGTATATATTTATCTATAATTTTATCCGTTGTTTAGTACCCATGGTACAGGATATGACTAGTTTGGGAATAGATCATTTGATGCCGAGGGCTCCATGATATTATTATTATTATTTTAGAAGGATTACGTTTAATTTGTTTTCTTTTGTTTCAGAATATGGAAGGAACCCAAGATACTCAAATAATATTTTCGCAATATGCTCAGGATCCATTCGAAGGATTCAGAGAAGAAGAAGAAGAGGAAGTTAGTGAATTAGCGAAAAAAGTCATAAGTGCGAAAACAAAACCGAAGTCTAGTAAACCAAAACTGAAGCTAAATAAAGTAGTAAAGAGAAGTGTACGAGAACACCCGGCATCGTTCGTTATAAACAATGAGGCAGTGAAAGGAAATAGACTTATCAAAATTCAAATAATTAACATTAGTGACTCCATGCCCGACCAAAGCGATGAAATAAATGAAAACGTTATGCTGAGCGCGCAGTATGTGGCAAGTGACGGGTATGATGAGATAATAGAAAGTACAGAAAGTGTAGTAAATAAAATATCAAAGAAGTTATGTGGATATAGTGTTAGTTATTAAGTTATTATCTGTTTTATGTATATTTGATAAGTAATAAATATGGTCAACTATTTTTTTGTTTTATTCCTTTGATTAGGCCTTATAGTTACAGTTATGAAATCATTAAAAAATGGTTAAATATAAAATATCTTAGTTAATAAATTAAAACTAATTTTGACTGTAAATATTTATTTTTAATCAATCATATATTACAATGTGAAATATGTAAAATATCGAAATAACATTTTGCAAGACATACAACGTTTTTTAACGCACAAGCTTTTGTATGATGTAAACAAGTATACAAACTTTCATCAATACAGTAATTTTTATACATTGTTTGAAAATTTGGAAAGCCTTTCTCTTCCATGTCTATTACAGTGCAATTAGCACACAATTTTTTAACCCATTCAATTTTTTCTAAGCCTTTTACAAGTATTATCTTACCAATCAGGTAACTATGAATCAATCTTTTAAATTCCCTGTAATCGACATATCCCTCGCGCCATAAAATGCCAAGGTTTTTCTCTACCCATTTCACTTGCCTTTTTTCATTTTCCGATAAAGTAGAAAATGAATAAGGAGGTTTTATTAAAAACGTCTGCGTGTGTTCATTGGTACTGTAAGCAAATTCCTTAATAATAAATTCATTTTTAGATAATTGAAAACCCTGAACATCTACGAATATCTGGTCTGGCTTCATGATATCTTCTTTGTTAAATTGGTCAACGGCTTGTATTCTATAATACTATCGTTCAAAATAAGGCAATAAGCCGCGGTATTGTCGGGTATATCAGTTTCACACTCTAATTCAACCCGCACATCTACTGAACCCGTTTTTAAGGTCTCGTTTTGACGTGAGCAGTCAATAACAAACAGAGGTGCTTTATCCTTAAATTCTAGTGGAGTTAGCAACGGTGCTTGACCTCGGTTGTAATAAGACTGCTGGAATTTAGCGTACTGTTCATATAATATAGCAAATTTTTGAGCTGAAAAGCTGACATTTAAATTTTCGTAGGGGAAATAATTTGAGTTTAAAAAAACTTTGACATCCCGCAAATTACAATGATCGAAAAGTGATACATCTTTATCAGAAACATTTTTTCTGTTTGTTTTTAGTCCAATTATAACATATCGTGGTTTTTCAACTTGAGACGAAGTCTTGACAGCCCAAGAATGTTTTGATGTTTTAGGTAAAAGCGGGTATTCGTACAGATCCCAGTTCCTAAATGCTATCTGAATAGCTCGATCTCTTTCCAAATATTTGAGCAAACTTAATCTTTCCCGATCAGATACCTTAATGTGTGGCATACGCCATACTATTTTAGATATAGTTATGTTATCTATATACTCATGCGAGTTCAGTTTTACGCTGTTTAAGTTAGTATTGGATCGTAAAAGAATAAGTTCATGCTTACAGTTGATAATAATTTTGTTATAATCCTCTGCGAAGCCAAGGATCTTATTTAAAGGAATAGATACAGAAAATGATCCATGTGAAATTTTTGTGCCGTCAATATCCCAGCCCCATAACTTTGACATCGACGACTCGAGTTCATTCATCGATACAAGAGATTTCATTGTTGTTGTGACCCCGGCGTTTTTAATCTTATCTATTTCGATCCCATTCAGCTCGTATCGAATATCTTGAAATAAATGAAGTATAGGATTATTTGTAAAAAGAACACTGGGCACCGTCGCTTTTGTTTCTCTGTTGTATACTTCTACAGTACCCTCTATGTATAAGGTACTCGCTGATGGTAATACGTAAAGATCTTGTTGGTTAATAGGTATACGGATTTCATCATTTAAATTAAAACTTGTTACGTACGGTTTATAGGAATGATATTCAAAACTTTCAATCGTGTTATCATAACTAAAAGGATCAGATAAGTTTAGTATACTCATTTTAATAAACCTAAGCTTTTTAAAAAAAATTTGTTTTCCTTTGTAAGTAGCTCTTTAGGTCTTCTTTTCTTGATAGCACAATGAGCACTAACAGTTTTGCTGCGCGAGACCATACTTTTATTGAAGTCTATCATTTTTTTCTAAGATGTAAATATATTTGAATCTCTTCACCTCGCAAATTGACTAAATTATCGTTTATATCCAATATTCTTATTTTAAGAGAGTTTAAGCTGTTTTGAGTAACAGGAAAATATATAACGTTTTTGGGCGTTTCTATAATTCGGTAACCAGGTGGCACATTGGGCACAAATTCATGAATTATATGACTAGGTTTTCCGTTTACAAATGATCCGCTCACGATGTCACATTCAACTCGCACTATAGTCGTAGATAGAATGGATACAGGAAAAGGGGACTCTGTTAATATATTCGCCTGAACAGTTTCTTCTCCAAAACCAAGTAGATTACCAATCGAATTTTGTTTTTTAAAATAAACATTTTTGGAACACAATATAGACGTCTTTAACGTATTATTATTGCATGTAAGGGTAAATGTACAACCTTGGAGGTGTTGTCTCAGATAGTCGCCAAGATCTTGAAGTTCATATGACCCTTCAGGAATTTCTACTACTTCGTTCTCACCATAATAAAACTTATTATTTCTAGAGTCTATATTAGGTATAGAGTTAAAAGTTGACATGTATAGCAAACCGCATTCATATTCACCCTCAAGTTGCAAATCTGGTGAATGATTCGTAGTCAGGGTAGAGGAGGATCCAGTTATGGACAAAGTGAAAGACATCGTGAGAATGAGAAGGTATTTATTGATCAGAGATATTTAAACGCTTATTCCAAAAATTTGTTAGGTATTTCAAACATAAATGTCCACAATTAACAGTGTTAAATTTTTGATAAGTATTATAATTGTAAGCAATGTTATGATTTTTTAAATACTTAATTAACTCTAGCGGCGGTTGAAGGTCGCCATAACTATTGAAATATTCACAATAATTATTATCTTTGACATAGGCTACCCAGTGAGTCCCCGGGTTTTTAGAACTATCTAAATTTATAATTGCACATTCTACTTTTTTTGGATGCTTTGGCAAACTGTCTCTCATGTAAACACCACGAAAATGAGGAATGTCTGTCGAATGTTTTAAAATATCAACATTTGTAAGAGCACGTCTGGGTAGCCTTTTTTTTAGTTTTTTGAACGTTTTAAACACAAACCCTTCCCATTTTTATACGGTTTAATGTATAAACCTTTACCTAATGCAATAGATTCCATCGTCTTGTTATGACGTTCTGATTCGGCTAAGCTTTTTCTTGCAGCTTTGTAATCACCAACAGCCTTAGCGATCCCAGCAGCTCCTCCTGCCAATGATCCTAATGCAGAAAGTCCGGCAAAAATAGGTATGAGTGGTAATATGCCTCCAGTTTTCGGGATCGGTATTAATCTAGGAACTCGAATTTTACTCGCATTATTTTTAAGGAATACTTTACTCGCAGCAGCAATAGCTCGACTGACCTCAGTGCCTCCTTTTTTTGATTTGTTTTTTTTCAATTCGGTGCGTATCTTAGAAACAAAATGTTTAAATGATTTTATCCCCGCACCAGCTTTTATTTTAGATTTCATCAGTTTGCTTACTATCCACGACGCAAGTTTTTCTCCTTTTCCAGCACCTTTTGACTTTAATCTTTGTTTCGCCATATTATACAGTTCGAAATCTGCCTGGTGTCGGTCTGCTAGGTTAGAATATTTATCGTATGCTATGTCGTGTTCCATGCACGCGTTGTCCAATTCGTTAACTCCTTTATCACCTCTTTGCAACCGCTTATGCAATTTTGTACCTGGGCCGCAATAATTGTAGCCAGGTAAGTGCAGTTCAAATGGTAAGTGATTAATAATACTATTTAGAAGTCCTCTTCCTTTCATATCCTATATGTTAATGACTTCGTGCGAGAAAAGTGTAAATATATTTATACTATTGCATTTCTATCAATCCAGCTGTTTTCGCTATCGTTAAGTCCTAACCACTTAACATATAATTTTTTCCCTCTTTTTTTTATCACTTTTTCTATGAGATAAACGTCTGGATATTTAGTTTTTTGCAGTTCTTGTTCATAGAATGCACCGAGTATAGTGTTTTTTCGTTGGTCTTCAATGTGGTAAGTAACAGGACGAGTGTGATTTACCTGTTTAACAGTAAATAGCTCTGTTGACCAATTAGGCGTATAACCTTTATGAAAGACGCCTTTATACTTGCTCACACGCACGCGATCCCCTACTCTAAATTTATTTAATTTAAAGTGCAGATTAGTTTTTGTTTTTTCAATGTTTTTCCTTACTTCGGCTTCATTGTTAAAATCAACATCATTTGGTCTAAATTTTGTTGTACTATGGACAGTTTGATTGTAAGATTGGACTATGTCATGTAAAGGTTTTCCAACCCATTTATAATTTCCGATGAAACTAAAATATTTGAAAAGTTTGTTCTTGAGCGTTTTTATTACTCTTTCAACAATAGACGCCTTCTTGGTTGAATATGTAGAATAATGATTTAGTTTTAAAGAGTTCACATAGCAATCAAATTCATCATTGTAAAATTCTTTCCCAAGGTCGGTCTGCAAGTTTCTAGGTATTCGTTTTGCTGATTTGATAGTTTGTTCAAATGCATTTTTTATTTCTGTTTTAGTTTTCGATTTTGTAGGAACACACCATGTGTACTTTGAAAAAGCGTCAATAACGACTAAAATATACTTATATCCCTTATTTACCGCTTGTAAGTTCTGTAAGTCAATCAAATCTGCTTGCCACAAGTCATCAATTCCTTTCAATATAACTGCTCGACGCTTGAAATTTTTTCTTGCCGATCTATGGATTTCATTCACGACTTGCTCTTTTGCCATCTTTAAAATTAATTAAAATATTATCTATGTCCTTTTTGGTATAAAAGTTTATCTTCAACTGATTAGCAAGCTGGTGGATTTGAGAATTTATAATTTCAAACAAAGAGTCAAGATGCTTCTTCTCGTAAATGTTTTGAACTAGCTGATCGACATATTGCTTAGTAGCCGCGTCATCCGGTGACGAAGGATCTGCTACCCTCCTTAATCTCGATGATTGTAAATCAAAATCACCATTATCTGAACGCAGCAAAGTTTTATTTCTAAGTTCATTAACTTCACATACACGTAAACGTTTATGAACATGATGACCGAATTTGTCTATGTTCATTTTGATTTTTTGATTTTAGGTATGTATGTATGTATGTATGTAAACTCTTTATTATTACACATAAATTAATAAATTATTTAAAACTTTTAGGTATTTATAATCAAAGTCCGGCTTCGACTGACGGTAAAAGTAAAATAACAGTTTTATATATTATTAATTAACCAATCCAGCTTCGCGCAGTTCTTCAACAATGGATATGATTTCATTGTCTAATCCCGTGTTACCGGCATCACGGGAAGCAATGAGTAACTTCAGTCTTTCAACTAATTCGTTTGGGTTGTCCCAATATACATATGAAACATTTCTTTTAACTTTTTTCATTGTTGGAAGCCCTTCCCCATGGGTACTTCCTTCGCTCATTGAACGTTCTTTAGATAATTTGAAAAGCGGTTTTATAATGTGAAGATATTTCTTACCTTTGTTACTTTTTATCGGTTTATGAGGGTTAAAATCTCGTCTATGAGCATTAGTTTCGAGTAACAACATTTTATAATTACGTTTATCATCTTCAGTTACGATACCTAAATCTGGTAATTTCTTAAATAATAAGTCATATAAACCTGGTGTTAAATTGTAGTTATTCCCATTTACTTTAAGTGTTTCGTCAATAATAGAAACTGGGTAAGAACCTAGCATTAACTTGTCACGCTCTGTACGTACGCCGAAAGGAATATTTAGGATATTATATTGCTTTTGCCACGCAGGGTCTTCGCGGGGAGATGCAAAAGAAGTGGTCGTCTTAAATGATGTATCAGTTAATTCAGTAACATCCTTGTCTTCGTCATCATCTTGACCGTATTCGCTATCATTTGATATTTCGTCTTCGCTATTTGATTCAGAATCAGTTGATTTTTTGATAATTGTCTGATTATTTATACTACTTCTCTTCTCACTTTCCGGACTAAATTTTAATTTTTTTACTGATTGTTTCCATTTAAAGGCATCTTCATCAAAGTCGGTATCGGTATTGTTAATGTAATTATTCTTACAACTTTCGTTACTTTTAACTATTTCATTAAGCGGTTCTGTAATTGGTTTCAAGACAGATTCCAATATAATATTATCGTTAGTTTTCATGTCACGAAGCAGTTTAATTTTCTTTTTAACTGCCTCAGCAGATTGAATTACTTTTTCTTTTAAAGTTTTCTCTTCGTTTATGTTAGGAGCCATGACCGCTCTCGTTGGTATTTTATGAAGCAATAAAAACATCTTGTAAATGAAACTCATTAAGTATCACGCTTAATCCACAACGATAAATGTATCAAATCCCATTCTATAACACCCTGAATCTCTAGCACAATCCTTGTTTATAACCAAGTAGTTGAAAGGTATGCTCCATATTTTTGCACACATTTCTCGAAATTGTATCCAGGACATATCGGACCCAACATGCTCATCATAAACATGACGTAAATTAACATCATCTTGTTTAAAAAGGATTATTAAATTAGCATTATCCCTTATTAATTGTTTAGGTATTTTACTGTAAGTTTGATTCAAATAGAAGCTATCAATATTTTTATGTCTTCCCATAGCGAAGTAATCTCTTATATTGTTTTGATTTTCGCATGCAACATCATCAAAAATGAAAATCGAATTATTCTCAGCTTCATGAGGGCTTACTATTTCTTCATTTTCACGATATTTTTGAAATGTTACTGATGGAACCAACATCAATATTTTGTCTAACAACTGGTACATAGGTTGAAAAAGTGTTTTTGAATATACATAAACATTTTGGAAACGTAGCCCTTGTTCATGCAGTAAAAGACCAACAGTTAAATTAGTTTTTCCGCAATTAGAAGGACCGCAAATGATACAACGAATTGTATCAGGTAAAAGTTCGCCATGACGAAAACTACGATTGTTGCGATCTGAACAAATGACATCCAACTGCAAGCTCTGTGTTTGTTTTATGAATTTCATACCTTTTCAAGATCAACTCAACCAATGCACACGTGTTGCAAGCATGAAAGACTTAATCAAAATGAGCAGATGATACATGGTTTTACCATTAGTTATATATTGGATATATTTCTGGACCAAACGAAAGCGAGGGAAGGCGAGGTCGCCTGACCGAACGGACCAAACAATGCTATTGGGCATTCTGGACCAAACGAAAGCGAGGGAAGGCGAGGTCGCCTGACCGAACGGACCAAACAATGCTATTGGGCATTCTGGACCAAACGAAAACGAGGGAAGGCGAGGTCGCCTGACCGAACGGACCAAACAATGCTATTGGGCATTCTGGACCAAACGAAAACGAGGGAAGGCGAGGTCGCCTGACCGAACGGACCAAACAATGCTATTGGGCATTCTGGACCAAACGAAAGCGAGGGAAGACGAGGTCGTCTGACCGAACGAAAGTGTGGTCCAGAATGCCCAATAATATACTACTTGCGTATATTTTTACATCTGATTTGATTGTATTCTCAATTAATTATTGTGTCCGCCCGTACGACTAACATGATCAAATAACAGACAATTTTATTATCAATACTTGAGACAGCTCAGATGAAGAACATGATAGCGAATAAAAGAAAAAAACAGAGGACTACTACTTATTCCACTTCTTGGGTATGTCATTTTATTAAGTTAAGAGAAAATTATTATCCTTTTGTTGCAAACGGTACAACCACTACAAATGTAATTCCATCTTCTCGATAATTCAACTATAAAAATAGGGACATATTAGTCACGTTATCCCTTAGAATTAAACAGTTTAAGGATAAATAATACCTATAAAAAAAAAAAAAAAACCTTCACGCATTATAAAAAAAAATACTCAATTTCGTGCTAAAAATGCCTTACATTATTTTGAAAAAGAGCTCTTCAAACTACTTGACCGATTTTTACCAAACATGGCTAAGAACTACCTAGCCATGCTGAGGGATATACCAATTTAGTCGTCAATTTAATCATTAAATCAATTTACACAAAGGCGAACATATTTCTTTCAAGAATGATCATTGGGAACGGAAAAACTGTCTTTGTCTTTCTTAGTTGCCGAAACATAGTCGCTTGCAACGGCTGGTAGGAATAAAGTCAGCAAGTGTCTACACTTAAGTTTTTTTTTATTAGACTGTTGCGGTGTCCCATTGTTGGGCAAAGGCCTCTCTTGACCTCCACAACTCTCGGTCTGAGGCAATATCAGGCCATTCCTCCATATACGCGTCCAAATTGTCCCGCCATTGCCTTCTAGGTCTGCCTACCTACACTAAAGTAAATAATAATAATAATTTCTTTTGTTCAGCTTGATAGCAGCTTGGTATTGTAAGGCTCTGAGGTTTGTAGCCAGGTCTACATCGAACTAATTAGGATACTCCTGGGCTACGTTCAGTAACTAAAGTGTCAGTGTGATTATCGTCGGGTGAAAATCGTCCGATCATGAACACACTTACTGAACGACTTGGGGCGTTCTTCTGTCAAAAGTGTCAATTGAAGTATGACTTCGTATTCGTAATAATAAGTTTATATCCCCAGCGTTCGAATTATAAATTTTGCCTCATATCAACTGTCAAAGTGACGTCTGTGCGTTTTTTACCCATCTATTTTACGGGGTGACCGGTGCGATCGCCCGACGACGCCCGACGATGTTACTGAACGACTTGGTGTGATCGTCCGATGATCGCACTGACTTACTGAACGGGCCAGTGCGTCGTCGGGCGTCGTCGGGTGATCAAACTGAACGCACCCCTGGGTTTATGCGAGAAGTACGGATCTTGGGGCTCTGAGCCAAATCTTTATATTTATAAATGAAATATCATAAAGATTTAAACCGTTTTTTACTTTAAACTCTCACCCCCTTATTCATAAACGCTCTGTAGGCTTCTGCTAACTTAGCAATCGTTTGTCCTTATCTGTCACTTTGACATTTACCTTTCACAGAGAAGGACAAACGATTGCAAAGTTAGCAGAGGCCTATAGAGCGTTTATGAATAAGGGGGTATATCTTTTCATATTCTACGTTACAGCAGTCATGCCTTCGGAAGCAGCTGTTCAGGTAATGACATAAAGAAAACCTTGTTTCTTCCGATTCAACTTAAATTTTAAAACCAAATTATAAATATTTGCATTACCTGCCAGCGAGTTGGTTTGTATATACAAACTTTTGTAAATACAAACTCAAGTTACTACAGTAGGCTGCGTGGATAACGTGGTAGGGTAAAGAAAGGAAAGTTTGAACTAAATTAAATGAATTTTTGACTAAACGTATAGCGAGAGTGAAACTTTGCTAAGAAACCGCACCCTTCGTGGAAGAAAGACGTAAGTCCTATTGACTTACAATGGGACTTACGTTACAATTACTATTTCGGAAATAGTAACTTTTTCTTGTTACCTACTCGTTTTTAGTACTCAAAATTATTTAGTTACTTAAATTCCTTGTCATCTTTCTCCAAAGTATCATTATTCCTAAGGGCAGTTGCACATTATAAATTTTCCCTCAACATTGTCCCATTTTGAATCCTGTGACATGGAAATGACTTAAACCTCTATAAATGCCTAAACTTAACGTCATTTTAGTTCAGATAAGGATAGACATTGAACTAATATTGACTCGGGTCAGAAAGTTAGTCGGCTCAAAGTTTACATTCCAAGTTCGGTCAAGTTTTCGTCATTAGTTACCGTTAGAGTTTGAGAATAGATTAAATTGGAATAAATCACGGTTTTAATTGTTTAATCTAATGAAAAGTGTCTTTATATGAAGGTGTCTTCTAATAAATAATAATAAATAATCTTGGGACATATTACACCAATTGACTCAGCCCCAAGCTAAGCAATGCTTGTACTATGGGTACCAGGCAACGGATAATCATACTTATATAATGTAGATAAATACATACAACATCCATGACTCAGGCACAAGCATTCGTATTCATCATACAACTGTCTGCCCCTACCGGGATTCGAACGCAGAACCTCTAGCTTCATAGTCAGGGTCACTAACCACTAGGCTATCCGGTCGTCAACGACCGTACTTTTTTCTGTAAGAACCCCTCTAACGTTTCTGTCATCGCGGCATAAGTACCTATATATTATCTAGTCTTTTTACCTTTTATTGGACCGGCTAAGTGTGAATCGGGCTCGCTTGCTGAGGGTGCCTAGCAAATTTAAAAAATAGGGGAGAGTGGGTTTCGTTCACTAGGAGCATTCGTAGAATCCACAGTACCCGACTATAAAGATTGCACATCGTTCTTTTCCGCTAATTTCGGCTTCGTAGAGCGTTGTCTCGCTCTTAACTAACTGACGCCAATTGTCTTTGTGCAATCTTTATGGCCGGATGCTATACCTACAGCACACTAATCAAGAACACTTTTTTTAAACACCTTACCTACTCTAATTTTCTCTCCTATCTTTAAATTTAAACGTTTTGCTACGCAGAACAATAGTTATTGAGTTTCGACTAGGTAACTGTTCTCCTTGGTAAAACTAGTAAGGGCTAGATAGCCGCAGATAGGTCAAGGCTCTATGGTAAAAGGCGCGTTTTAATTCAGCCATCGACTGCATAGGCTGCTGGTGATGATGCAGATTCAACTAAAGCTCACCAGTAGTAGAACCACATCATGAAGACATGTGAAGGCAGGAAGCAGGCTGCGAAGACCAGCACGAACGCGAGGACTGTCAACGCCACTTTCCTTCGAGCCCGCATCTGAAAAGACAATTAGTTTTAGTCACATGAATAGACAATTTAAATTATTTAAAAAATAGTTTAGGAAAGTGGAAGTCAAACTGAATACACCTACATGAAGCAATCCTCTGTCTTGCTCTCATTTAGGTGACCTAGGTTGAATTATACTAGGTATTTTAGTCTGTGCCTTGACAATAATACTTACAGTATTTGACCTCCACTTTTGCTAACTTCATGATTAAAAACATTCATAGTGTCAAAATGTTGCACTGTAAGTAGGTATGGACACTAAACAAATAAGTTAGGAAATTCACTGTACAAAAATAAGACGCACACGCAAAGGCAAACATACCCATATAAGGGAACTCTATCGGTCAACCTTTAATAAGGTGAGAGGAGCATTTAATTCCCTAATTAAATGCTCCTCTCAAAGACTAAGAGTGAGTTTAAATTTACAAATAGAGCATTGAATAGCTTTTTAGTGGTCTGTAGTATACGAGTACCATAACCGACAGTTAAAAAAGTGTCGTATTAACGGTTTTCTATTAAGACGTGGAGACATCAGAATACTATTATATACATACATGCAGGTGAATTATTAGGGGTTGCCTATGACTAAACTTTATCTTCCTTACTGTATACAGTAACTATATATACTATAGTGTTTACTACAGGATACCTCAATGAACGTAAATTATTGAAAACTAGCTGTTGCCCGCGACTTCGTCCGCGTGTGTTTTTATGATACTTACGGCTTTTCTCGATATCAAAATTATTATTATTATGACTATTAACGTATTAACTTCGTCACGTGAACCACTGAAAGTGTGTACGAAACTATACTTTTAGAATTACGTCATGAAAATAATAATTTGTGACACGGAATCTTGAAAAAAAACGGGTGTGAACTGGTTAATGACTCATCACATTTATTTATACCTGATTTTACAAAATAGTTTAATTTATAGTTTTGTTTATAGTTTCTTTATTTAAAAAAAGCTAAGTACAGTTTTAGTTACCTACATCACTATTAATTTCGCCGAACTATGAGGCTTATTGGCGAATACTGCGCTCACTTTAACGATATTTGTACCCGGATTAATTTAAAAAAATAAATATATTCTAATCAAATAATAGGTACATAAATGTTTACCTGTTTTTACCTTACGTCTAACAATTTATTTACTAATCCGTTTTAATTAATATATTGCGACTCAATTTTTTCTAGCAGAAGTTTTTTTATTTATTTTCTTGGTTTAAGTAGGTAGCTACAGATTATTAACACTTATTATCTTTATCTACAAATTAATTACCTACAAAGGCCTTATACCATGACGTCGTAATGCGATTCAGTTAAGGTTCGCTCGCTGTCAGATTCATACTAAAAGCACAAACTTTTTTCACAATAAAATTCTGACATGTTCGTAGCGCAGACGTAAACGCGCCTTTTGATTTTGATTTTTTTAGGCAAAGATATTAAGAGCATACAGCCAAGCGTTTCACGCCGCCCTCATAATATATCAGGTTTTCAAATAAGAGTGCGTTCAAAAACCGAACGCGTTGTGAATAATAGCACATAAATAAAAACAAAGTAACGGTATTGCATATTGAACTTTAGGTGTTAGGTAAAGAACACAATTTAGGACGCCAATTTAGGTTGATTTAGGTTTGACGAAAATGTCTTCGTTTGAAAAATACCTGTACATCATGTAATTATTTTATTAATGTTTTTTCACAATTGACACAATTTTCCAGCTTTATGTCTTATGTACATTCGTATCTATTTATTTTCTCCGTAGTATTATTTTGTTTGTAATTATTACCAACTACTTATACCGAGGAAAGCTGATTTTCTTGAGTTCCGCTATTTTGTGCGTAATCACCTCAAAAATTAAATTTCAAGAAAACTGAGAAATTATATTTACCTGTATTAACTTGGAAGTATTATTTAGCAATTTTAAAAGGTTACACTTCATTGGTTTTTATTATATAGGTGTATGACGTTAATTAATTTTAAACACAAAACCCTCTTTTTTGCGCCTCTGGGTGAGATTAAAAAAAATTGCTAAAACAGGTATTTCTTTATTTTTATTACTTAGTATTTATTCTGAGTTTCATGATTCTAGAACAATCTAATTTTATTTTTTCATACAAACTTTAACCCCCCTTTTGACCCCCTTTTTCCAAAAAATTCCAAAATTTCTGTAGCCTATATCCTATTCTGAATTTATTGAAATAGATTTGTGAACATTTCAACAATATCCGGTCAGTAGTTTTTACGTGATGCTCAGTCAAACAAACAAACAAACAAACAAAAATTTTAAAAATGGTTCTAATATGTTCAGTTACCGATTTTAAGTCACCCTGGTCGGTTTTTTTTTTTAAATCTTCAATGTACAGATTTTTTGGTCTCAACGATTTTATTATATGTATAGATATAGAAGCCAGCACATTTCGACGGAAAATACCCGAATGTAATGTTAGATATCACGTAAGCAAAGAATTGGTTAAATTCTACGTCCCTTCATCTAACCTAATCTCCTAAACGTGACAAGTGATATTCTGCATTGTGACTATGATCATTTGAAATTTTTGTACATTGACGACATGATGAGCGGCGTGTTGAGCAAGGCTGCACGGCGGGTTTAGACCAAACGAGCGAACGCCCATTCTATACCCACCTGGCAAATTTGTTCTGTACACACAACCAATTTGTTCTCGTTTGGTTTAAACCCATCGTCATATTGACAACGAAAAGTAGACCGAACTGTCAGTGTCTCCAGTGGCGTAACTATAACGTCTGGGGCCCGTGGCAAATTCGTCAGTTGGGGCTCCTTCCTCAATATAAAGAAGTGCATCAGCGTCCCTTCTGTGCTCTAAACTAATTCAGTTCGGGGTCCCGTAGAGCTAAGGGCCCCTGGCATTTTGCCACCCCTGCCACCCTATAGTTACGCCACTGAGTGTCACCTGTCACCTGTATCGTTTATGGAACGGTGACCAGGTCCGTCTATTTCGTAAAGAAACTGTTGTTCAAGCTTTGAACGCTGCTTGTTTTTCATTTCGGTATTTGTACCGACTTTAAAATCTATCAGAACACAAGATGGGACATTTACCTTATGTTATATAATAGGGATTCATAACATTTTTTTTACTCTATCAGGCAGATTACTAAAAATTATTGGACACGTATTTCCTCTATTTTCATGTATTTGTCACATTGGTGGTGTCGCGACTTAGTTCGATTAACGAAAGAAAAAATACGTTTCCAATATTTATCGATAAACTAGCTGACGGAATAAATGAATTTAATTTTCTTTATCCAGCAGGGAGATATTCTGGAAAGTTATCTCAAATCTAACTTAGTGTTTAAATAAAAGCTTGCGTCTCGTAAATAGGATTCTGTGAAGACATTGCCAGCTGACACGATACGTTTTCTAATTAATTAGTGCAAAGTGGGACAACTGACAACACAAGTAGGTATATATACTTACAACATACGCCCAGACCTAAAGCAAATTGACATATAAGTAGGTACAATTAGCTTATATTTACACTGTCGTCTAAATATATGTAACTCAAAGATGAGTGACTGACTGACATAATCTATCAACGCACAGCCCAAACTACTGGACGGATCGGGCTGAAATTTGGCATGCAGGTAGATGTTATGACGTAGGCATCCGCTAAGAAAGGATTTTGATCAATTCTACCCCCAAGGGGATAAAATAGGGGATGAAAATTTGTATGAAACTTTGTCAATTTTAAACCGATCGGGCTGAGACTTTGCATGCATAAATCTACTATGACGTAGGCATCCTTTAAGAACGGATTGCGTAATTTCTGCGGGATAGAGATAAATGAGATTATGTGGAAATGAGCAGCCAGATTTAACAGTAAATATGTATATTAAAGTAAAACTATAAAAACAGGCCCTGACGTGTGTACGCACGTCAGTCTCTCAATCACAATACAATGTTATTGTTGTCATGTCTAAGCAAAACATTCGGTGTTGCTTAGACAACCGTTTAAACTCTAATGTACTTGTAAATAGATTACAGCCAGTATATAATCAGGCGCTATACAGCCTCTAATACGCCCCCTTAATCTATCACATGTTAGAGACATACACACATACAGACAAGTTATGAAACACACAGTGCTTGCCTGTACTCTTGACATTATTTTACAAATAAAACAAAACATACAAAACCTAAACCTAACAAATGAATAACCGCATAACCATCAAGAAAAATAAATTAATCTAATACCTACACAAAACAATTCAAACATAAAACAATTATAACAACAACTATACGTCCGCCCCCTTATTAGAATAATTTATCAAAGAAAACTGTCCTAAAAACTCTTTCAGTTTCGGGCTGTGCACGGACTTAGTTAGAATGTCAGCTATCATTTTATCGGTTGCCATGTACCTGATCTCGACTTGATTTTTCAGAACACATTCCCGTATAAAATGATACTTTATGTCAATATGCTTTGTTCTGTTATGCATCATTTTGTTAGTTGCAATTTTGTGCGCAGACTGGTTGTCGTTGTAGATTACAACCGCCTTTTTACTATCCACAGTTAAAAGAAGACTGTCCAGTAAACTACGCAGGTAAAGCGCTTCTTTTGAAGCCTGACTAAGTCCTACGTATTCTGCTTCTGTGGAGGACAAGGATACGGTAGCCTGCTTCCTACTCTCCCATGTCACGACATTCTTTCCTAATTTAAAAATTAGACCAGTGAAAGATTTTCTATCTAGCGCTCCACCCCAATCTGCGTCTACATAGCCTCGTAAGTCTAGATCCCCCGACTTCTTAAAGGTAAGACAGAGGTTAGACGTACCCTTCAAATACCTAAGGACTCGCTTTGCACATTTAAAGTGTGTTTCATCGTAACACGAATTAAACTGCGAAAGTGCACTTACTGCGTGCGCTATGTCCGGCCGCGTATTACAGGCTAAATAATTAAGACATCCTATCAAACTTTGATATGGCAGATTACAGTGCGAATCAGCTGACTTTTCGAGCTTGATTCCCACCTCCATTGGAGTACTAACCGGTTTCGCATCAGTCATATTAAAGTCGTTCAATATATTTAAGATGAACTGCTCCTGATCAAGATGAATAACATCTTTATCCCGCCTCAGTCGCATTCCTAAAACATGTCTAGCCGCGCCTAGATCTTTCACTTTGAACTTTTCAAGCAAACCAGTTTTTAATTTTTGCTTTTCGCGTTCACAATTCCCAAATACGAAAATGTCATCAACATAAATTACTACCACTAGCCTCTTGTTATTTTTAAGATGCTTCTGGTACAAACACGGTTCTTGTATTGACTGAATAAAACCTAACGCTAGCATCTCTTTGTCTAATTCGTTGAACCAAGCATTCGATGCTTGTTTCAACCCGTACAATGATCGCTGAAGCTTGCATACTTTGGTTTCTTGACCTTTGGCTACTGCTCCTTTAGGCTGAAGCATGTAAATGTCTTCTTTAATCTTTCCGTATAAGAAAGCAGTAGTCACGTCCCATTGATCAATAAACCAATCGTATTCAACCGCTAGTGAAAATAACATTCGCAATGTAGAGCTTCTAACTACAGGAGAATAAGTTTCACCATAGTCAACGCCACGTACCTGCGTAAAACCTTTGGCTACCAATCTAGCTTTGTACTTGGTTACCTTGCCATCGCTGTCTTTCTTGACTTTGAATACCCATTTGCATTGTATTGGCTTCTTATCAACTGGACGGTCGACTAACTTCCAGGTTTGATTCTCCTTCAGTGATTGTAGCTCGTCGTCCATCGCCTTCTGCCACAAACCACTATCAGGCCTCGCCAACGCTTCTTCAACAGTCAATGGATCGTCATCTATCACGCTTTCCATCGCGTACATGACGTTACAGCCATAACGATCGACTGGATTACGCTCCCTTTGAGGATACCTCCTTTCAATCGGTTGAGGTAACGTCACTTCCTCTTCAGCAACTTCCTCTTCAGGTACTCTCTGCTCTGGTGCATTCGGTACACTCTCCTGATCGACAACGTCACTTGACGAACTGTTGTCATGCGCCTCCGAAGTTCCAGCTCCACTGTTGCTGTCATTGCGTACACTAGACTGAACAATCGACTCTGAATCCAGGCTTAAGCGTACGACAGAATCGTCACTTTTCACGTCTTGAAGAAAAACATTTTCTAAAAATTGTACATTTCTCGCTGTAGTGATTTGCCTTGTCTTCGGATTCATTAAACGATATCCTTTCTGGTTATCGGGATATCCAATAAATATCGTCGGTTCCGTTTTCATGTCTAGTTTGCGTCGCTTCTGTTTTGGTTTCAAACTAAAAGCCAAACAACCAAAGATTTTCAGATGACTCACATCTACATCTTTTCCAGTCCAAAGCTTCTCAGGTACAGCATCGCTCAAAGCTTTCGTTGGACTTCTGTTCTTCAAGTATACAACTGTATTTACAGCCTCTGCCCAATACTTTTTACTCAATTTTGCTTCCGATAACAATGTCCTCGCCTTCTCAATAATGGTACGGTTCGCCCTTTCCGCAACAGAATTTTGCTCTGGTGTATAGGGCACGGTCGTCTGGTGTTTAATTCCTGCAGACTTCAAAAATTTATTAAACGGACCATTACAATACTCTGTTCCACAGTCAGATCTAAGGCATTTTATTGACCTACTCGTCTCTTTCTCAACTTCCGCCTTGTATTCACGGAACTTATCGAAAGTTTGACTTTTATTTTTCAAAAAATAAACATGCGTCTTCCGAGTATAATCGTCAATAAATAGTAGGACATACCTCGAACCTCCGTACGATGGTTCTTCCATCGGTCCACAAAGATCAGAGTGCACGAGCTGTAAAATCTCGTTCGCTCTCGTACCTTTGTTTTTGAAGGGAATCTTGCATGTCTTTCCTTCAATACACGCAATACATGGTTCAGTCAAATCACAACTTCTAAATTCCATTCCCGTAACAAGGTTTTTCAATTTATTCATGTATTTTTCGTTTAAATGCGCCAGTCGTTTATGCCAAATGTTCGAAATATTTTCATTTTGTTTTGACAATGTCAAATTGACGACGTTGTTTTTGTTTTCCTCCAACTCGTAAATTCCGTCAACTTCATGACATCTTGCAATAGGTCGATTCTGTCTTTGAATCGTGCAACCTCCTTTGTCAAAATTAATGCAATAATTCTTCTTGGTCAAATCGCTAACTGAGATTAAGTTCATGGATAAATCGGGAACATGTAAAACATTATTCAAGGATAATTTCTGTTCGTCGCTGACTTTAGGTTCAGCGTTCCCTCGTCCATGTACGCGTAGCTTTTCACCATTCGCTACCGAAATTTTCATGTTGCCGTTTTCGGGTTTGTACGACAACAACCTGCTCTTATCATGAGTCATGTGATTTGAACATCCACTGTCGAGATACCATTTGCCTTTGTTAATCGCCTCCTTTGCATTCAGGCAGACATTCGCGGTTCTCTTCCGCTCTTCGCATTCGGACGCCTTGTGTCCCTGCTTATGGCATTTATAGCACTTGTAAACAAACTTCTGCTTACGATCATCGGGTTTAGTGCGAGATCTGGCATCGTTCTGTGCTCTTCTTGTGATTAGGGCTTGTTCGTGGTTTATGTTCATCTTGCTTTGTCTACTTCCTTCTTGCAGCAATTTCGTTTTTATTTGCTCTAACGTGATCTCGGTACCGCTGTTGTCTACAGCCATGATGAGGGGGCTGTACTCAGGGGTCAGGCCACCGAGCAAAATCGATATGATCCAGTCCTCTTGAATCGGTGAATCAATATCCGACAGTTGCTGTGCAAGAAACGTAACTCTTGCAATGTAGCTTTCAATGCAGTCAAAATTTTCTAACCTGCTACTGAACAGCTCTCGTTGTATGCAGATTCGTCTTCCCCAACCTTTGTCTTCGTAAGCTCTCTGCAGATTACTCCAGACATCTTTGGCAGATTTGGCATTGTAGACGTGAGTAAAGCACTCCGGTTCCAACAATAAACAAATCGTTGTTCGTGCTTTCCTGTCAACATCTTCGTCTACCACATCTTTTGAAATTACTTCCCACCAGTTTTTATTTTCTAAGTAATTTCTCACCAAGAATTTCCAGTTCGGGTAATCAGACGAACCCTTCAATTTTCTTATTCCGCTCATGCCAATCGAACAGCTGTTTTCATCTGACATTGTCACGGAGAAAATTTTTCACGAGCTTCAAACCACTTTTATTTCCACTTTAATAACTTTTCACGTTATTTCTGGACTGCTGAGGTCCTGGGCCCATAACCAAATGAGATTATGTGGAAATGAGCAGCCAGATTTAACAGTAAATATGTATATTAAAGTAAAACTATAAAAACAGGCCCTGACGTGTGTACGCACGTCAGTCTCTCAATCACAATACAATGTTATTGTTGTCATGTCTAAGCAAAACATTCGGTGTTGCTTAGACAACCGTTTAAACTCTAATGTACTTGTAAATAGATTACAGCCAGTATATAATCAGGCGCTATACAGCCTCTAATAGAGATAAACGAATTATATGCAGACGAAGTTGCGGGCAATAGCTAGTCTTTCATAAAATAGTCTAGCAATTTAGTACAGAAATGTCACGAACGTGGAAGTAGGTAGACTAAGGCTTATTAAGTAAATATATTTTGACATTTAATTTAAATTTGGTTTGGTTTATGGCCTCTTAGTTCTTAGAACCGCCATATATGGACTGCTCAGAGCAGTCAGTGCCAATAGCTTCAAGCGGTCACTGTTTGGATGATCTGCAGTCGGTTTAAAGTCGACTTCAACCGCAATTCAACTGCTCTCATGTTGTTGGTCTCGACTGCTCTAAGTATTCCATGTATGGAGGCCTTTACCCGACTACGGAAAGAAACCTAAAAGGAGAGTTAAGTTCTCAATCCCATGACATGTCAAGCGAAGCCGGCTGACTTATCTGACGTATCCTGACATAGCCTGCCGTCTGGCGACATCGCGTGAGATAGTAATGCACGTGTCGCCCAATGTTGCCAGACATGTCGAGGGAAGCCCGGCAACTTCGCACCAGGCACCGTGTCGCCCAGCGGGGGAGGGCGGGGAATCCGGAACCCGCACTCAACGGTGCCGTTGCCATCTGCCTCATCCCGGGGCGTCGCGATGACACCTAGTGCTCCCGTAACGCTCACAATCCATGGCCAGGAGGGAACGTGTCGATTTTTAAACGGTAGGCTTCTCCCCTCTTTCCACTAGGGAAGGCAGTGGCGAGCTGGAGAGCCCGTCATACTCCCGTTGCTGCCCCGAGCGCGGGAATGCATAAGGTGCATTTTCCACACGTTAAAAAAAGGCACCGTGTCGCAGGACGTTTGTCATGCAGTGTATCCCTAGCTTTATTATTTTAGCTAGTACGAATTTCTATCCGTTAATCTGTTCCCGCATAACTATACTTAAAATTTAAAAAAATAGAATGATGTATACCTAAAGTCCCTGAAGTTAAGTACTAACCAAAATAAACATCTAGACAGTCATGTATGTATCACTAAACTCTCTCTAAAATTTGATTCGTTGGTAAAAACAAGCTAAGTCAAATCTTGAAATTTAATTACATCTCAAGTGAAATCAGTGCAGGATTTTCTACTCAGGCTCAGAACTTGGCATCCATATACACCCGGCCATTGTTTTACTTTTGGGATTTTTCTGTGTTCCAAGTTTTAGTGTAATTTAGAAACCCATGTACCTAATGAACAAAAAATTTTTACCTTGCTACTCCGCTACTCACGTGCAAAATAACCAAGCCTGTGTGAAATATATATGTTTTTCATGCAATCCCTCCCTCCACTGCTACCAATAAAACACATATAAATCCCACAAACTTAATTATCCCTTACACCACACAAACACTGACGCGTTTCGATACCTACATGTACCTATCTTATCTTATCTTATTTTATCTTAGTCTAGGGGTCCTTACGGATACATTTCGACCCATTCGCGTGGATCTTTTGTGTAATTACCCCTCCTTCGCACTATTCCATCGCTTTTACCACCTCATTCAAGAATTGAGTGATTGGGCGTAGTGGTAGTGCCTTGAAATCTCCTGGTTCAGGGTATCCGATGCCGAAGACTTTCATTGTTAGTAAGGCGAGGGCATCACAGTCGCACATAATGTGTTCCATTGTTTCAATCTCTTCGCCGCATATTCTACAATCATTCAATCACCCATGTGCCTACATATCAATTCTTTTGTCGGCGAAGTCAATAACGATGCATATTTTTAATATTGAACTTGGCTATCACTTCAGTTTTTTAATGATATTTATTACAAAACGAACAACCTCCACGCGTATCCAATTGAATTTTATTGCAAAATGCAGTGCACAAAGTAGCATAAATTGCAGTGCACGTGCGAACGCTGCGCGTAATGCATTTTATGCTGACGAGATAATGTGGTTGCTATAATCATACAAGGTTCATACAATGTTGCATGCTGATATGATAATGTTTCAGTGCCGTCATGTATCTTATAATAGCCAGTGGAATCATTTGACCCATGGCTATCATATCAAAATAAAGGTCACATGATTATCCTTGTCAATTCAATGCAACGACACTATGACATTTACTGTGAGACGGTTGCATAGTGGGTCGGGTATCAATGTGTTCGATGGTACAAACTTACGGTCTCTATGAACGTTGGTTTTTAGTTCAAAACTAATTAGAATAACTTCACTGTTTAACAACTGTAATAGCATAGCTTTTCCGATTCGTACAACTAAAAGTATAGAAGTATGGAGAATAAGTTTGTTAAGACGGCATATCGTTAGAATGTTACATTATGAGGGCAGCGCCATCTGTTGGTGCATGATAGAACTATCTTTAAACAAATCTATGAAATTAACAAAAACATTTACTTTGCTAAAGTGTTAGTAGCGGAGTAGCAAAATAAATTTTCTTTTGTCCATTACGAGATATATGTATTACTTAGATACGAGATTATTATTTTACTAGTGGTCAATACAAAAACAAAACACGCCATAACACATACATACATTTATCACGTCTTTATCCCTTACGGGGTAGACAGAGCCTAAGGTAACAAAACTTTAAGGCCACGTTTAGCATGATTAAGGGCGTATAGGAGAAAAAGGAAAATAGCGATGGGTTGTTAGCCGCATCGCCTATAACATCATTCCTAAGACTTTCGCCCATTCCTTCGATGGGCTTTTACCATCTACGCGGGAAGAGAAGCAAATGGTCAATTTTATGTTTTTCTTTACTCCCAGAGCAGCATGGAAGAAACACGCAATGATCAGTGATTTTTTTACACAATAAACAGATTTTTCTTTATTTTCCAATTTTCTTAAAAATGACATCGTCCTGTTCTATAAAATAACAATGCACAACCACATAGCTAACAAGACAATTTGTCTTTTTTAATAACAACTTCTGCAGATAAAATCATAAAAAGCCAACAATTCTTCAAAAAATATCGACATTCAGAGCCAAGACATCGGCATCAAAGGCTAACCTCTCCAGTTACACTGCACCGGCTGTATTGTATACAACTCGAAAGTCACCGAATGCTTTGTGAACACCCTGTTCGGTTTTCCTAGATGGGATGTCCCATCAGGCTTTTGTAACAATCGGATCGGGTTTTGGGCGATTCTTCAAGTTCGCGACTTTTGCCTGATTCCCCTGTCATATTTTTTGCTTATTTGAATAATTAGAAGCAAGTTTATTCAGTAACACGATACTGGTTTAGTTGGTCACTTAAATTATGAACTTTATCAGAAAATAATTAACTTCGTATTTCCTTGTCCAAAGGAATCAGAAATTTACGACCGAGGAAGCTTGAAATTATAAAATGAGTGGATCAACTATTTTTTGTTGTTATTTTGTCCATTTTTTTTACTGTTGTAGTATCATATTGCAAGCTGACATAGAAGGGTGGTATAAGTACCTAAGCAGTTAATCAAATACAACTAAGTATATTTTTTTACAATGGATATCATAATTTTTCTTCTAAATATTGAGGATACAAAACAAAAACACAACGAATATCCCAGTTAAAAACGAATATAAATCCACCTCCGAAAAAAAGCTAAACTTAAAGAGTTTATTGGAAATAGTCCCCAAACATGGGAATCAGGCACCCGTAGAATCACCCTTTTAATTCAGAGGTATTTGTTAGTACGACCAAAATGAACGGTGGAGAGCGAGTATTGTCTATTCCTTTGTGTAAACAAAAGAGCATAGACAACAATTTAATCCTGCACTTTAACCGGCAATGTCTGCAGTGTATCTGAAATTGTATTGAGTAAAATGCACGTACAGTAACCGGCAATATTGGAACTACACTGTGATAGAGCAGTGGCGTAACTAGACCATCTGGGGCCCGTGGCAAATTCTTTTGATGGGGCCCTATCAGTAAAAATCATCACGTTGTACTCGGTTTAATTTTAATATTTTTGAGCTCGCGGCCTCTTGGGCCGGGGCCCTCTTGGGTCGGGGGCCTCTGGCATTTTGCCAGCGCTGCCACCCTATTGCACTGTGATAGAGCTACCCAGAGTAGTATGTTTATTTGCGACTAGCAGTTGTTGCCTGCAACTTCATCCGCAAAGAATTTGTTTCTCGCTATCCCGCGGGAACTTCTCGATTTTCCGGGATAAAAAGTAGCCTTTCTGTTACTGTTGTAAGCTAGTCACCGTATGTCGATACATCAATACCGCGATATCGTGTGAACATGAAAACGCACTTGTAGTTAAATTGATTATTGTGAAATGTCGTCATATACACTCGTACACCATAGAGCCGATACTAAATTAGGGCGCCATTTTTGAAGTAAAATGCTGGACCACGGGAAATGATGTGTGGAAATATTTAATTGTTCTTGCGTCCAAAATTCGTTGAAGTATTAACGGTACAAAGTACAATCTTTAAATATATATAACTCAAAGGTGACTGACTGACTGACTGACTGACATAGTGATCTATCAACGCACAGCCCAAACCACTGGACGGATCGGGCTGAAATTTGGCATGCAGGTAGATGTTATGACGTAGGCATCCGCTAAGAAAGGATTTTGATCAATTCTATCCCCAGGGGGATAGAATAGGGGATGAAAGTTTGTATGAAACTGTGTCAATTTTAAACCGATCGGGCTGAGACTTTGCATGCATAAAGCTACTATGACGTAGCCATCCTCTAAGAACGGATTGCGTAATTTCTGCGGGTTAGCGATAAACGAATTCTATGCAGACGAAGTTACGGGCAACAGCTAGTTAACATAAAATTTAAAAAACCAAGCATCGAGTATTCGTGCATAGAACAAAAAATAATTCAATTCTAAGCTAGAAATGTCTTACATCATTTTTGAAAAGAGCTGAAACTCCTCGAACTACTAAACCGATTTTTACCAAACTGGCTACGAATCACCGCAAGGAAATTAGCTTTCGAATGAAAAAAACCGCATCGGTCCATCCGTGGGGGAGCTATGATGCCACAGATAGATACACACATCCACACACACAAACACACACACACACACACACACACACACACACACACACATAGAGAAATAGAGAGAGTGAGAGAGAGATCAAACTTATAAATTCCCTCTTTTTGTGACGGGAATTAAAACAAGCAGTTAATGACATTCACTGCTACTGCATGTATTGCTGTAGTTCATATTTATTTTTACTGACGTATTGCTGAGCTAAAAAAAATCTGTTCAAAAACATTAAAACGTGTTCAGACCCTCCTATTTTCTTATTTAGGTATATTCTAACTGCATGGTTGTATACCATTTGCACCTAACACAATTAAAATAAAATTTGTAGACAGCTGCTGCCAGCTCTAATGATAACTTACCTTATACTATACTAGCTGTTGCCCGCAACTTTGTCTGCATAGAATTCGTTTATCGCTATCCCGCAGGAATTTCGCAATTTTCCGGAATAAAAAGTAGCCTATGTCTTATTCCAGACTATAATCTATGTATGTTCCAAATTTCATCCAGATCTGTCCAGCCGTTCTGGCGTGAAAGAGTAACAAACATCCAAACATACTCACAAACTTTCACATTTATAATATTAGTAGGATTAACACCTATACATCTATACACCTATAACTCGAAAATCATAACCCTCCCCTCAGCAGTCTGGTCTGTTGATTTAGATAAATTTATTTATCAACGAAAATTACATTATATAAAAACATGCATGTCACAAATATAAGCATTTCTTTCGCGATCGTCGTGTTGGTTTTCTGCTTGATACATTACTGCTTCAATATTCACAGACAGAGTTTATGCAAATTAGAAAAATACCAAGCTTAGCTTTGCCTCAAAAATGCAATGTATCTTGAGGTAGAGAGAAACTCATTTCACGGCCAAGTGTTCGGGGATAGTGATTTAATCGCAATTGCCTTTGAGCATTTGCTTGGATGATTTCTTGGCAACACCGCAGCATGCCTTGCCAAACCTTGGCTTCGATTGATAAGTTACATACAAACTGCGCATAATTTGATGCATGAAATGTATGATAAGCTAGTTTGAATATGTAGATGTTATTTAAAAAATCCAAACGTAACTAAGGGCCTATTTCACAACTCTGTTAAGTACTAGTTTCGTCTCTATTTATTACTACAAAACAGACAGAGACGTCATCATATATAACTGACACTTAAGATAACTGGAACTTTAACAGAATGTTGTGAAACAAGCCCTAAAAATGGAAGAACCACCACATACACACAATCTCATACATAATATTATACCCTGTTGAGCCTTGAAAGTGTCCCAACGCTTTAATGTATAGGGATTCTATATCAGAGTTACGAATAATTTTATGTCCTAATGTATTTAATACTAGCTGTTGCCCGCGACTTCGTTTGCGCAGAATTCGCTTATCGCTATCCCGCGGGAACTATGCAATTTTCCGGGACAGAAACTATCCTATGTCCTTCCTCGGGACTCAAACTATCGATATACCAAATTTCAACTAAATCGGTCGAACGGTTTAAGCGTGAAAAGGTAACAGACAGACAGACAGAGTTACTTTCACATTTATAATATTAAGTAGGGATTTCATCTAATCATGATTAATCCTAGCTGTTGCCCACGACTCATCTGCGCAGAAGTCGTTTATCGCTATCCCGCGGGAACTATGCAATTCTCCGGGATAAAAACTATCCTATGTCCTTTCCCGGGACTCAAACTATCTGTGCACCAAATTTACCATGAAAGAACAGCGAACATCGAAACTCTTTACACCGCGGGTGGTAGGGCCTTGTGCAAGGTCCGTACGGATCGCTACCACCATCTTATCCTGCCGCTAAGTAGCAGTGCTTGCACTGCTGTGTTCCGGTGTGGAGAGTATGACAGCCGGGGAAATGACAGGCACAAGAGGCATTTCATCTTAGTCCTCTAGGTTGGCAACGCATCTGCAATCCCTCCGGGGTTGCGGGTGTCTGTGGGCAGTGGTGATCACTTACCATCAGGTGACTCACTTGCTCGTTTGCCTTCCTATTAATATAAAAAAAAAAAAACCTTTTTACCAAACGATCAGCCAACTAAATTACATTGAGACAAAAAATATGAGACCAAATTACGAAGGGCATACGGCGTATCTATCGGATATTCCGCAACAAACACAACCAATAACAAGATCGCAGATGGCCATTGTAAATGCCCAGAAATATTGGGTATGCGCCAAACGATAATGTAGTAAACTCTCGAAAGTGTTGCGGGATCTAATTTACCTAAAAAGTTATCGATTTGCGAATAAAACGAAGTGGTTTTCGTTCAATGTTATTGCCGGTTTGTTTTGTTGTTATTGCTACCGGTTTCCGAGTAGTTAGTTGTGTTTTATGATAGATCCTTTGGCCTGAGCTGTCGGGCTATCAGTATGCTTAGTGTAGGTTTTCGGTCACAAAATACGTCTCGAACGTGTTTGCGTTAAGATGTCAAATACTATGACGGTTTGTTGCCGTTTCGATCCGCAAGTGGCGCTGCCAATTTTTCCGTAGTAATTGAGACGTTTACGTGAACGCGTTCGAGACGTTTTTCTATGCGAAAACTTACACTAGAGGCTCAGACACAATTACAATTATATCGTTTATAGTAGCTCAATGTCATTTCATTTATTTTTCCATTTCCTTTGATACTGGTATTTTGGAATCCTACAATACATTTGCAATACTTAAAACTACGAGAGCAACACGTTTTGCAATATCAACCACGGACCTAATGTTTATTGAAACGGATGACATAGGCATTGGTACAGTACTATCAAATGAATCAAGAATATTTCCTTCTTAATTTTTATGTTCACTTTTACAGTTTTACCGTTAGAAATTTAATTTCTAAACGCCACTGAAAATTAGAACACAGAAAAAACCGAAAAGTAAAGCTATGGCCGGGAATCGAGCCCGGATCCTCGTCATTCCGTGACGCGTGCTATCCCCTACACCACCCACAGCAGGTGGGTAAGCCTTCGGATTCAATCTTCAATTGGTAGTGTCATCCGAAGGTGACCGTGTGGAAACTTTCGCCGATTATGATTCCTTTTTCACAACTAACTCCACAGATGCAAACGGTGTGAACAGATCAATGATCAAATAAATCTTTACAAAGCAAAGAGTTCTGCAAACAAAAAATTAAGGCACGTTGAGGCTACGCCTCACTTTCGCCAGTGCGTATCTCAATTTTTTTGTTATACCTTGTTTATTTTCTATAAAACTGTGTGTATTATCTTATATTTGTGTGTCTTGCAAAAAGGAATAAATGTCTTCTTTCTTTCTTTCTTTCAATTTCCTGACTTGTGCGCATGAAATTGTATATGACATGTGTGTAAGCTTAGTATACTTTTTATTTGGCCTGAATGTGCGATACGGCTTTGTCAAGTTCGAACTGCCTCCATAACAATAGTATTATCACGCGGCCAACCCAGCGACATTAAAGCGGGCGAAAGAAGCCTTTTTATCACTTGCCGTACATTCATATCCTTCACGCCCACGCTGTGTTTGCCCAGCCCATTAGTCTGTATCGGGTGTGCACACTTTTCTGACCCTAACATAGGGTTACCATTTCAAAATATGAAAAGTGCTACAACACCTAGTATTTCTATACTTTTTTAAGACTTAAAAATTAGAACAATCCTAACTTGTAATTCGTGGTTACGAGAATATTGGTAATTGCGGTTTACTTTTTTGTCAAAAGTGCTAGTCGAAATCGTTACCTTGATTCGGATGCTGAAAAAGACGATGTTAGTATAGATAGATCTTGTATGCTGTTCTGGGAGCAAAGAAAAAACATAGAATGTACCAGTTGCTTTTTTTCCCGCGCAGACGGTAAAAAGCCATCGAGGGAATGGGCGAAAATCATAGGAATCATGTTATAGGCGGTGCGGTTGCCAACCCATCACTATTTTGATTCAATTTTTTTGCCTTCTATACCTACGCCCACAATCTTGCTAAACGTGGCCTAGGCCTTGCCATCTTAGGCTCTCTCTACCCCGTAAGGGACAAAGACGTGATTTGCGTATGTATGTATAAAAAAATGTTGGTGAATTTTTTTAAGTCAAAATTCAAACTGAATTTTAATATAGTTACTCGTACTATGAAATGTTTTACTTTTCAGCGACTCTTTGAAGTGTTGATATGAGTCATAAATTATACTGACGTTTGATGATAGAGAACATCTTGTTGACAAATCGTGTTTTACGACAATGGGGAAACAAAGACTATTTTAGTCTCTTGACAAAAAAATATTTATGACGGTAGGTTTTTCCATACGATTACGTATTCTTTTATTTTAAGACCATCCACAGTTTTCCCGGAACTTTCACGATGTCGTCGGTCCACCTAGTGGGAGGTCTGCTAACACTGCGTCTTCCGCTTAGTGGTCCCCACCCGAGAACTTGGGAACCCGGGAAACCAGTGGATGGAGGTTGCGAGTTGTCGTTCATTATGGTGTGCTAATTGGCAAACATGGGCACACTGCGCAATATGCTCTTGGCATGTTGAAAACGAAAAGATCGCTGACTGTCTGGGCGCACGTAGCAGACGGCCGCTCGTCTCAACGCGGCACTCGCGACTGACGGCACCGCGAGATCCGCTTGGGGGCCTTGTAGAAGCGCGCGTCTATGTGTGCGTTCGTTTCGACCGTTTTGTTCGTAGTTTCCATACTGCTTTAGCTTATATATTATTATATGCTGTGTCTTCAGGCTGATGATGATGATGATGACTCGAGAACTTTCCTCCCCCAACGGTTGTCTAATTTGTGTGTATCGTCTGTTAACTACCTAGTGAAGGACGTCTAAGGTCGTTACGTTAAAGTAACAGCGCAATATTGATTGATGTAGCAGAAATATATTGGCGATATTCCAATATTGTACCAAAATGTTGCCATTGTGTAACTTCGAAGCACTGACGAGCATTGTTGAGACTTGCCTCGAAACTGGCAAGTAACGCCCACGTCTATCTTTGTGAACGTTTTGAGTGTTGGCAAGAATTCTTACAAGTTATTTTATGTTGGCACCACTTGCGGTCTTTTATTTATCTTAAGCATTGCTAGATCAAACCGTGCACAGAATTTGGAGCTGTAGGTTATTAAACAAAAATAAAACACTTACCAAAAAACTTACCTTGCTACTCCGCTACCAACTTGAATTAATGTGAGAGAGGAGAAGCAAGATGAATGATTTTTGTACAAAAATATTATGTACCTCCACAAAGCTTTAGAAAGAAAGAAAGAAAGAAATGGCTACACTTGGATTTGAAATTTAGATTAAGACTGCGGGTGATCCAGTTAGTCCTGTATTTTACCAGAGAATACGAAATTTCACAGAAAACTGACAAAATCTCGCCGCTGCACGGCTACAATGAGAGCGTGCGAGAGCTACATCGTACGTCTCTTTTTAGAACGAACAGTAAGTAAGGCTGAGGTTTTAATGCGATTCAATTCCGATTCAGTTTAGGTTCGCTCGTTTACAGATCCATACCTACTAAAAATGTCAGCTTAAACCTGGACTGAGACGGAAATGAATCGCATTAACACGTCACGCTAAGGCCCTGGTCGTAGGTACTTTGCTTAACTGTAGTTTCTATTTTGAGAAATATTCCAATAGCTGTCGCTAAAACGGCCGCGACGCGAACAATATACGTATCGTTGGAATGTTTTTGCTGAACTCTTTGTACCAAAGGTTTGATAACATTAAATTAAGTATTTCTAGGAACCTTTGGTACACTCAAGTAGAACAGGTGAAATTCATGTGAACCTGTATATAAGAGAGACGTGAGAATCTGATTACTTTATGCCATGTAGGCTTGTCAACCTTTTGCCTTACGAAATAGTGCGCATCGGAGTCACGTTCATTGAGTTTCTTTCCTACTGAGATAGTCAGAGCAGAAGGCATCGATCCAAACATCCAAACCGGTGTGTCATGAGCTGGTGGTGCAACTAAACTTCTTCCTGATTGGCTGTTTATCGACGAGAAATCGCCAGCGTGATGCTGATTGGTCCAATGATCACGACAAGTTTCAATCGTCAGTAAGGGTCTTTAAAATGTTTTTACCTGTCTCTGTGTCCCTTGCATCTCTCCTGGCATGTTTTGCGTGCTCAGCACCAGATGGCGGGCCATCAGGATGTAGAACAACGCGATGACGGCCAGGGGCAAGGAGTAGTAGACCAGGAACCTGATCAACACCATTGTTGCAGGGTAGTTGTCTCCCCATTCCGGCGGGTAGGGGTAGCATACTAGGAACTGTGGAGGAGAAGATTCAGTTAGGCACATAATGTATTTTTATTTAATTAATAGCCCCAATAAAGTTATAGTATGAATGTTAAATTTGCCAAGTTGTTTTCATTACATAAGGCTTCCCTTAAAATATGATCTTTCAGCTTCTTAAAAAATTGCTATCTAAAATTATCTATTATTGATACATAAAAGTTGAATTTTTTCAAGTACCGTCATAGTATTTTTTGCAGTCAACAAAAAATATTTACCTTGCTACTCCGCTACTCATGTGCAAGATAACCAAGCCTGTGTGAAGAGGTACATGTTTTTCATGGAATCCCTCCACTCACTGCTTGGTTATCTTGCACGTGAGTAGCGGAGTAGCAAGGTAAATATTTTTTGTTCATTGAAATGGACCTCCGCAAAGTAACTGATTCAATAAAATATTTTTTTGCAGGTTATGTTCGTTCTAGCTCTATCTGTCACTCATCAGTTAGGGCTTCGAGTGTACAGGAACAAAAAGTACGCAGGCATTTGTTTTTTAGTGTCTTTTCATCTGTATTAGTAACAATAGCGTACCCTCTTCATCAAAACGTCCTTTCGGCCTTTACCAGCATTCAATCAGGCCGTAAACATTTAACGGCATTGTCTGCTCAACCCCAAATATTTGAAAATAGCAATCCTAAAACCGTATCCTTATTGAGATCGTAAAATTTAACGGCACTATCAGAATTTAGACAATAAAAAGTCCGTCCAATGTATTTCACAGCGAATCTGTTTACTGAGCAGATTTATCGGCTTTTATTCGGAGATTCGAACACGTTTTCAATTGCTTAGATTTCAGTTAATAGAATCGGAATTTGAGTGATTTCGCGTGATGGTTAGGTACTTAGTTTATCAACGATAGTTTTTTTTTATTACTAAGACTTCGCTCGTCCATTTGTCTGTCTGTCAATAGGCTGTATCTCATGAACCGTGATAACTAGACAGTTGACATTTTCACAGATGATGTATTACGTTGCCGCTATAACAACAAATACTAAAAACAGAATATTTTTATGTCTGTCGGTCTATGTAAGTAACCAATATAAAATTACCTCACACTGTCTAAAATTTACTTAAGTAGGGCTCTGCTAACTGCGCAATGGCCGGTTTTTTCGACAAGTCGCTTTAAATAACTTCCTAGCTTTTAAATGAAATTTATTGTAATGACAATTAGTTTATTTGACGGTGGAGGCGTTTTACACCTCCACTGAACTTACTATTATTATTATTATTATTGTTTTTTATTTTGACCAGTAGAGACTTTATACATTTCTACTATTTATAGATTAATATAATTTAAGGTTCGGGGACCTTATACATCCTTACTAATATTATAAATGCGAAAGTAACTCTGTCTGTCTGTCTGTCTGTCTGTCTGTTACCTTTTCACGCTTAAACCGCTGGGCCGATTTAGTTGAAATTTGGTATACAGATAGTTTGACTCCCGGGAAAGGACATAGGATAGTTTTTATCCCGGAAAATTGCATAGTTCCCACGGGATAGCACAGCCCAAACCACTGGAATTTTTCAAATTTAAGGCGGAACAAAGTTCGCCGGGTCAGCTAGTCCCTTATATAAATGTATTTAATTTAAGCAGAATTTAAGTATTCTTACTGTATTTTATTTTGAAAAAATGACTTTCTGCCAAGTTTCTTGCGGCGCATTCTTCTTGGCAATGATGGTCTTTCCGAATGTGCTGGTAGTTTCAAAAAGACATGTAAAAGAGCCCTTGGCGGCCAATTTGCAAAAATAAATTTTCATTTCCATTTTCATTTTCATTACCTACTGAATCTGCATCAGATCGATTAAAAAAGAGATATACCCCCTTATTCATAAACGCTCTATAGGCTTCTGCTAACTTAGCAATCGTTTGTCCTTATCTGTGAAAGGTAAATGTCAAAGTGACAGATAAGGACAAACGATTGCTAAGTTAGCAGAAGCTTACAGAGCGTGAATAAGGGTGTTCAAGATTGAAGATGAGTTCATAAAGCTCCTAGTTAAAATAATTAGCAATAAGGTTCACGCTACGACTGTAGCTATGTTTATTTTAAGATAATATTAAGCAACTCAAATTAGTCCTGTCATTCTGTCATTCTTTTCTGTTCATTGCTCAGTAACAGACATTAAAATTAAGTATATCGCAAAATTACGCTTTTTTTATTGAAGTCCAATGGTTAATTCCCAACAAAGGGGGTTAGATTATACGTAGGTATACTGGTACCTGTGTAGTAGGATTGACGACGAAGGCTCTAACGTACGAGCCAACATATGCTGGTGTGGCGAGGAGGGCTGCCAAGACCCAAATCCCGATGGCTGTGGCCACTGTCAGTCGAGTAGCGCGCTTGCTACCACCTGGTGGACAAATAAGATCACATTATAGGTACTATTATAGCACAAGGGCGGAAACATTTTTTTCTGCGGAAGCTACAAGGAGCGCACGGGCACAAAAAACAATAACGGTTAGAAATAAACTCGAAGTATGTACTGTCTACAGTAAACAAAAATAACGTTTGAAGGGGGCGTGGCCCCCCGCCCCCCTTAAACTACCCCTGTTATTCCAGGGGTTCCCTAACTTATCAATTTCGGACCCTTTCTAAAAAGAGCCCTGCGGCCCCCCATAACATAACCCTCAATCATAGACTTAAAAAAAACTGTACTAGCATATGGTACATAAAAGTATATATAAGCTGGTCTGGGAGTAAAGAGAAAAGAAATTACCAGTTGTT
This sequence comes from Pandemis cinnamomeana, assembly GCA_932294345.1. Taxonomy (NCBI): domain Eukaryota; kingdom Metazoa; phylum Arthropoda; class Insecta; order Lepidoptera; family Tortricidae; genus Pandemis; species Pandemis cinnamomeana. Next base: position 3,758,288 of record OW028715.1, on the reverse strand, counting down.
TCTCTTCCCGCGTAGATGGTAAAAGCCCATCGAGGGAATCGGCAAAAATCGTAGGAATTATGTTATAGGTAATGCGGCTAGCAATCCATCACTATTTTGAGTCCCCTTTCCATCTATACGCTCACAATCATGCTAACAGTGGCTTTTAGGTCTTTACCTTAGCTCTGTCTACCCCGTACGGGATCACGACGTGATTTATGTATAGATTCAAAGTAACAAACACACAATCTACAAGGTCTGTTAACGATTCACATTTTTAATATTTAAAAAGTACTTGTGCCGCCAAAATAAATAGACAGTGAAAATTAAATTTTACTAAAGCCGGGGACAGATTCTAAAATGTTTTTTCTCGCTCCTTGCTAATTTAGGTCTCTATTGTTCTTTGTCTCACGGTCACTGGAACGCTAAATAAAATTACTAAGTAAATGAAATTATACCTAGCAGTTTTGCAATGATTAACACTGTCAAGGGAGTTAAGTTTCGTTTGTGAAGGTGTTAATTCAGTTTAAGTCGTCTTCACTAGATAGTATAAAATAAAGTCGCTTTATCTGTCCCTATGTCCCTATGTATGCTTATATCTTCAAAACTGCACAACGGACTTTGATGCGGTTTTTTTAATAGATAGAGTGATTCAAGAGGAAGGTTTTTATGTATAATTCTACGCAGACGAAGTCGCGGGCAGATTCTAGTTATCTACATAAAGAAGTTAACATAGCTGTGTTTTTTAAATTGCATCATTCAGTAAGACGTCGGATTACACTATCTCTATAATGATTGTCAATTATCTTCGAATCTGTTGAACCAATAAGAAATTTTCCGTGACTAAAACCTTTTGAATAAAAGGTTTGTCTTTCATAGCAAATTAAAAAAAGTTTTACAAACATACATAAACGAATCACGAATATATCCCTTACGGGGTAGACAGAGCCTAAGGTAACAAAACCTTAAGACTACGTTTAGCATGATTAAGGGAGTATAGGTGGAAAAGGTAATCAAAATGATGGGTCGCTAGCCGCATCGCCTATAACATGATTCCTAAGACTTTCGCCCATTCCTTCGATTGGCTTTTACCATCAGCGCGGGAAAAGAAGCAATTGGTACATTCTATGTTTTTTCTTTTCTCCTAGACCAGCATGGAAGTTACTACTACTTATCCCTATAAGGGATATCTACCAGTTAACCTTTGAGTAGACCAGAGGAACATTAAACGAGGGACCGACAAAGTGTGACTTGAAAATTCCAGATAGTGAAAGCCTAAATTCAATAAACAAATCATAAAATAAACTACTATATATCATTACACACATGCATACATACAAAATACAATAAGAGTACACACATACAATATCTAAGGACATGGTGTGAGCCACATCTTCCTCAAGCCCTCCCTGAACGACGCCATGGAGGCAGACAAGGTGGTCTGCAATAAAAAAGACGGTGGGTGGTAGCCTGCACTGTGCAGTCCACTCAGCATAAAATATGACCGCAAAGAATGGAAGCTCATCGTATAATAATATGGTCGCGATCTTCAGCAGTGTGTGTATGTATGTATGTATATCTCTTTATTGTATATAAAACACATTCAATTTTACAGGTAATGAGAGAAACATGTACAAAGGCGAACCTTAAAGGGATATCTTCCAGCTGCCCTTCGAACGATGGACAGGACAACTGAACCCAGAGTATAGAGAGTAGACATACTAAAAAGCTAAGAGCAAAGACCCTAACTTAACCTAAACAAGTAAACAAATAGGTACACCCTAATACATAATAAAAAAATACGATAAACTATTATATGTCAGAAATATACTACATATAAAATACATAATATATACGCACACAAAACATACTAAGTCCACTTAAGGAGATTCATCAAGCCAATACTTCAGACGATTTCGCAGGGCGACAACCGACACAGGTACAGATGTACCCACGAATTCAAAATATACTTAATTGAAAATATATACAAGTCCTATGCCGAGGAACATAAAGAAAACAGACGCACTGTAATTCATTTTTTTGCTGGTAGCTTGTATCGTTTGTTTAGCGCAATAAATACCCAGACAAACAGTAACAAGCGGTAAATTAGTCCGTTCGTAATTCACTCGTATTTATTACCGGTGTCCATATTCCGAGCGAACGCGAGCACGTTACGTTAAGTAAGAAAATACATCTTGTTTAACAAGTAGCGTGTCGGCGGGTATTTTGGGGGTAGTTATTACATACATACATAAATAACGTATTTATCCCTTACGGGGTAGACAGAGCCTAAGGTGACAAGACCTAAAGACCACGTTTAGCATGATTGTGGGCGTATCGATGGAAAGGGGAATCAAAACAGTGATGGGTTGCTAGCCACATCGCCTTATAATATGATCCCTTAGAATTTCACCCAATCCCTCGATGGGCTTATACCATCTGCCTGGGAAGAGAAGCAACTGGTACATTCTGTTTTTTCTTTGCTTCCAGACCAGCATGGGTAGTTATTTATTTACTTTATCTTCCATTTCCATCTTCCAGTCCCGTTTCACATTTTGAAATGGAAGGCGTAGTCGATATGAAGCCATCTGGCGTAGATTCTGATCGAGTATAATATTATTTAAATACAAAACTGCATTTAACTTTAAAACTAGCTTATCTCGGCTAATGTTGTTCTGTAAAATTCAGCATTTTTCTGAGCGACAAAAAACTTGTTATTTTCGAGTTTACGCTGAGAAAAACATCTAGCGATTCATTTTTATGTATATTTAGATGTTAAGTAGACAGCGAAATTCCTACAGTAATACAATGGCTTTATCATGTTCATTTTCAAATGTCATCAATCAAAACTAAAAACAAAAAACGTCAACAAAAGTTAAATACCTAATAGGAGCTTTCTCCTTGCGCCGGGGGTTACAAATTATACAAACACATAAAATAACCTTTTATAAAGAACATAAGTAATAACTAACAAACTGAATTAACGTAGTTAGTTAAGATTAATGTACAAAAGATTGTCACCGGGAATCCTGAATGTATAAGGAATAATGTTGCTATTTGCTCGGTAGCTCAGCCTTAACAAAAATTATATAACGGAACAACAACAACACAAGTACAATTTACAACAAGAACAAAGAAAGAGAAGAGAATTTATGATGTAATTTTTATTGAATGAATAAATAATCTAATCTAATCTAAAAATGCAACAGATCTAACATAACAGCAGTTCTTGATGGTAAATAGCTAACCATGTGTAACTAAAGTCGGTAGACGTCGTTAAAAGGTTCTAAAATGATGGCTAAAATTCCATTCTTATAACTTAACTAAATATATGAGAACATACCACCATAATCCTTCAATAGAAAACTAAGGAAATGTAGCTAGCCTAGACCTAGAGTAAGGTGACACCGTAGTTAAATAGGATGGATCTGACCTGTAGACTGAGTTCCTGACAAGTTTCCAATCTGTAGGATTCGTCTTGCTCTGCTACTCTGGCGAGTTAGAGTCCACGAGCTTCATAGAAGGTTTTTTACACGGTTTTCTAGCCGAAACCACTTGGGAAACAGAAATTGAAACCCCGAGTTTCGGAGGTTTCATAAAAGAAGCAGAAAGCGTGGAAGAAAGAATTCCTCACGTCTTTATAAAATCTCAAAATAAAATCCCATTCAGCTGAAATATTTGGATTACTGCAATGCCAATTGAAAGGCCAAGCGGCGTGCCCTTTTCATTAACTTTATGATTCAATTAACACCAGAATATATACTTTTACGAGGCATATCATGATTTACAGCCGTATTAAATATCAGTTATGTGAAATTCATAGTTACGTGGCATCATGTGCCGAAGTTATTAATAGATTGTATCTGTTAGCAAATGCAACACTTTTAGGGCCTGTTTCACCACACTCTACTAAGTTCCAGTTAGGTGTCAGTTATCTATGGTTCCGTCTCTATTTATTACTATGAAACAGACAGAGAAGTTTTTTCTACAAATATATTTTTCTTGGACGCTTGTTGCAATGACATTTAAATAAAGCAACAAATAATTTGACGCAAATTCAAAACAGCAATTATGTCAAAATTATGTAGCGACACTTAACAATCCATATCGAAAACTAAAGAACCGATTTTGATGGAACAAAAAAAATATAATCCAGTCTACTTCTAAAAAATCCATGGAAGTACCTAGCCTACATTAAAATAACGGAATTTGGCAGACAAATCAAAACAAAAATGGCAGAAAAATGCTGCCATGCTGGTCTGGGAGCAAAGAAATAACATAGAATATACCAGTTGCTTCTCTGCCCGCACAGATGGTAAAAACCCATCGAGGGATTTGGGCGAGAATCTCGGGAACCATGATTATATGCGATGTGGCTAGCAACCCATCACTAGTTTGATTCCATTTTTCATCTATACGCCCAGAATCATGCCAACCGTGGCCTTTAGGTCTTATTAACATAGGCTCTGTCTACCCCATAAGGGATATAGACGTGATATGTGTATGTGTGTGTGCGTGTGTTATACTGGTGATTTTGGTCGTGGATTTGCTTGCGTTTGCGTTGTTTTTTTTTCTAAATGCGAAAGAGACTATTTTGCACATCTTGACCTTACTATTCTTGGAGGAGCAAACTAAAGCAATCCATTTAGTTTAGTGTCCAAAATTCCAATATTTAATCCAAAATGATACCTTATTAAGTTTTTCTACAGTTCCCACAGAGCCGCATAATGGAAATCAAATAACAAACAGAAAATTAGTCACGGTTCGTGAGATGTTAAAGTAAATACTATCAAATACAGACACAAATAGAAATTAAATACGTCATTGTGTTGCCCAAATAGATCACGTTCTTGCTGTATTAATTTGTTGGACAAAAAATATATCGATTTACGATCATCTTAAACTCTTACAACAAAAACAGAATGAGAGAAACACAGATGTAAAAGAAAAGATACAAAGAGCACTGACCCATCTGAATGAAGTGAGCAGATTGCATTTGCACTTAATAGTGTTGTTTGTTAGGAATTAATAACATTGAACTCAATAGGGAATAATGCATTATTTTTTTACATAAGCATTGGGGTAAATTCGAAATTGGGGTAATTTCGGAAATTGTGGTATCCACTAAACGGGGAACAATTCCATAATCTAGCAACGCTTATCTAGACAAAGACATTGGAGCTTCTAGGTAAGCGTTACTAGATTATGTAAGGAGTTATCGTCAAAAGTGTACTTAACGGTCTTCGAAGTCACTACACTCTTGACCAAGTTGGCGTGGTCATCATGTGAGATATGAACGTTCCACTAAACGGGGAACACTTACGTAATCTAGCAACGCTTATCTAGACGCCAAAGACATTGGATCTTCTAGTTAAGCGTTGCTAGATTATGTAATTGTTCCCCGTTTAGTGAAACGTTCATATCTCACAGAATAACCACGCCAACTTAGTCAAAGGGGTGCGAGTCGGGTTACCTCCACGTGTGGTCAAGAGCTGCGGTTCCTTTTTGGATCCGTCCGGGGGGAAGAGCAGTGCTTCATCCGGTGCACCCTGGACTTCGGCTAATGATTTCCTGGCAGTTTCTGAGGGATATCATTGACCGTTGGCTAAGAGCCCGACAGGGGGGGAGGGGGGTCTTTGACCATTACCGTACAACGTTGCCGACATTTTGTCACAAGATTTTTTAATCATATTTTACTTACTTTGACATTGGCGAAGTTGTCGTCGCTATAACGACTTGAAAAGCCACAAACAAGAAGAAGAAGAAGAAGAACTTAGTCAAGAGTGTAGTGACTTAGAAGACCGTTAAGTTCACTTTTGACGTTAACTCCTTACGAGCCTTTTCTGTACCTTCCACGATTTTGTGCAAAAATACGCCAATCCTGTGTATAAAACTTCGCATTATCGAAGTAATGTGCCGTATCTGATAGCTTGCCCCAGGTCTGGTATAAAAGCAAGGTACGGGATAAAGGGCGTACCACAAGGCGCGCTCCATTCAAACTCGAGGGTTGCATTCAATTTAATTAGCGAACGGCTTGTGGAGACGTCTTTATGCCCGATTCTTTGTGAGATATCATTACCGTGATTAATTAGGGTTAGCTTGCATTGCAAATGGAACTGGTTTGTATGGGCTTGGTCATGCTTTGACCCTTTTCGGTTCATCTACATCTAGATTCCGTTAACATAACAATAATAATAGTAGGTATAATATCTTTCACTTTTAGTGGAGGCAAAATACGTGAAATTTCCCTTAAGTCAGGAAATAATTCTAAGAACTGATAAAAACAATTGTTTTTGATTTGTATGGGTTAGAAATGGAACTTAATACATCACTTGATATATTCACCCCCCCGGAAAGGGGTGGAATTGGTTGAAAATGGTATAATAGTAATAACTAAGAAGAAAAAATAGGTGTAGTCTGTGCAATTTGCCATACGTTTTATTACATCTTAATCTATATTTGCACCCATTATTTAGCTCAATTCAAGCTACGGAACATACAAAAAAAAATCATATAACTAAAAATATACTTTTTGGCATTGCGGCCCCGGGAAAAATACAGAACGCGGTGCAAATTGAGGAAATGATGAGAAAATATATCAAAACACAATACCAAATTTGCACCAGGGTGCGACACCCGGAAAGTAGTTTTCTATGTTTTACTGTCTTAGTACTTCGGGGGAAATTTTGAAATTAATAAAAATCGTCACAATCGTCTTAACTTGGTTTGATTTACATTCGCACCCCATAAAAAATTGACATTTCTACACGGAACATGCGGTTCTGTAATACTACCCGCTACCTAGCGTTCGCTGCTATTCCTTGCGTTTAGATAGAACTATGTTTACCAAACTTCCAGTTAAAATTTTCTTTTTTTTATTGAGTGCGAATGTAGTATCTTTTAAATATGTGTTATTTATAAATTTTCACGACTATCTTAATTTCCCCCGAAGTACAATCTACAAAAGAGTGAAAAAAAACATGTTCCATACTTTGCACGGGGGTGCAAAGTTACCTGGGTGTTTATAATACTTTGAAAAGCTTAATCTAAGTTTGCACCAACCGTCTGAATTATCCTCGAGCCGCAATCAGAAAAAAATATTTTACCAAGATTCTATACATCGTACACCTTTTTAATTAACATACATTATGTACCAAAGGGGACCCTTCACGTGGCTAAACTTGCGCTTAATACCTTTTATCATACTCCAAAATAACGGCATTTGAAGTTTATACCAAATATTTTAAAGTGTTCCGTACATGATAGAAAGGTGCAAACCGAGGGAAAGCAGTCGTGCCCTCTAACGATTCCACAAAAAAACACGACTACACGAATTACTTCCATACTTTTCCGTAATTCGACTATACTATTTTGCGAAGACACACACAACGCTGAGCTTCTATTTTTAATGTCTGTGTTTTTTTTCTTGTTTTTTTTTGCTATAAAATTACTTTTTACTTGTGTGTCTTGCAAAAGGGAATAATGTCCTCTTTCTTTCTTTATTTCTATTTGCAGTAATTGTAGTGAAGGGATGGTACATAAATTCAGAGGACAATAAATTCAGACTTCAATAAGTAATGCAATTGTTTTTAAAATTACTTCATACTACATAAACAATTTCAATTTCATTAAATTATCAAACTGATTAATGGATAAACAAATAAATTTCACAATTTTTTTTTTAATTACAGTCATTACATAGGTATTTAAAAATCTAGAAATTCTTTTAAAGAATAGCAGCATTTTCCCTTTAAATATGATTGTAGTTTATTTTTAAATTTAATAAGGGGTGCTGATCTCTTCAGGTAGGTAGGCGATTAAATATTTTAATACACATGGCTGTATGCCATTAACTAAAAAACGCCTAAGCTGCGCTCCCTTTCGCACAGAGCACGCTCTCGCTCTCTCTCTCAAAATGTCGCAGAGATGACGGACTCGCCTTTAAACTGTTATTTTAATAAACCTAAATTATACAAAAAAAAAGAAAATAAAAGTCTTGTCGCCTTAGGCTCTGTCTACCCCGTAAGGGATAAAGACGTGATTTGTATGTGTATGTATGTATGTAATTCATTCATTCTAAGTTTGTGGTCAGTATTTGTAAATATGCGCTTCGCTCGTCCAAGATGGCGGCAAACCCATACTCCAGTGTGTGATAATTCCAATTTTCCAATTCGATTAAGTTCTACACAACTAAATCCGCTAATTGCATTAGAATTTAGAGTAGAATCTGTAATTTGCTGACTTCAAAGTGTCAGAGTTAATCTGTTTAATTAGAAGCCATTCCGAATGTCTTTGTTTGTTTCAAGTTTAGCTAGCCTTGCCGATGTCAAACAGATTTACATTTACAATGGCACCGAGTGTATTAATGTTTTGGTTATACATGTCACCTTTCCACCTATACGTCCACAATCATGCTAAACGTGGTTAGGTCTTATTACCTTCGGCTCTGTCTACCCCGTAAGGGATAAAGGCATTTATGTCACCTGATGTTCTCTATAAGGTTCTATCAGCCAAATATGTGGTCTGCTGATAATTCTTTGCATGCCCTAAAATATAATGTCGATAAGACTTGAAAGTCGTAGACCACTTATTTGGCCAACCGTACCTACATACATACATACCGTCACGCCTCTTTCCCACAGGGGTAGGCAGATATTACTTTGTTCCACTTGCTACGATCCTGACATACTTCTTTCGCTTCACCCACATTCATCAATCTCTTCATACATGCTCGTCGGTTTCGGGTACTCCTGACCTGACCTTTGACCGTTTAACCTCCTTATTTATAAACGCTTTGTAGGCTTCTGCTACAGCAATCGTTTGTCCTTATCTATCACTCTGATGCTTACCTTTTACAGATAAGGACAAATGATTGCTAAGTGAAATAAGGTGGTAAGTGTACAAGGGGTCCGAAGAATAAGGAAAAAAGGCCACGGATTAGACCGAATCCTGTCAGGTATTCGACTTTGAAATGTGAGTGATCTTATTTATTTAAAAGTGTGCGGTCAATAAAATAAGAGGGTAATGGTTAGGGTTCCGTACCCAAAGGTTAAATAAAAAAGAAAGAAAGAAAATCGGGACCTTATTACTGAAGATTCCACTGTTTCCTTCTGTATCTGTATCTGTCTGTCGCTAGATTGGATCTCACGGAACGAAGATAGGTAGATTGGGCGAAAATCTTAGGAATCATGTTGTAGGCGATGTGGCTAGCAACCCATCACTATTATGATTCCCCTTCCCACCTATATGCCCACAGTTATGCTCAACTTGACCTTTAGGTTTTGTTACCATAGGCTCTGTCTACCCCGTAAGGGATATAGACGTGATATACTGTGTATGTGTATGTATGTATTTCTGGAGCCGCTATAACAACAAATACTAAAAATGGAATATTTTATACCTGTCTTTTTATGTAAATAACCAATCTGAAATGACCTGACACTGCATACATTCTGCTTAGAAGCCGGGCTCTCCTAACACTGGAGTTTACATTCACTTACTGAGTTTGCACGAAACTCTCGCTGCGCGAGTTCGACTCGTACTCGCTTTTTTGTCTTGAGATTGACTTGTTTTTCATTCGGTAAAAATGTAAGCTAAATTATTTTATCATATAAAATTTATAGCATGCTCAAGTTCGGTCACAGTTATTCAGCGGTCTGACCTTTGCCATTAAATAAAAGAAAGCTCACACATAAAATGCCTCCTGCCTCTATATATGGATGATAGCATACTTACAAGGCGCCCTATTTGCTGTCCAAAAAGACGCATATCTGTTGGAAAATATTATAAAGGGTTCTGTGTATCCTAAAGTTTATAAAGTGTGTAAAGTATGTGTGTGTGTGTGTGTGTGTGCGCGCGTTTGTCAAGGTCAAATCTTGCAAGTCATATTTGACACAGTTCTAGTAGTCAGATTGACTTGATATTTGGTATGTGTATGCAAGATAGATAACAATGCAAGTACAGTCAGAAAAAAACCCTGGTTTCATTATAATTTATTGAATAGGTTGCCTGCGGCTTCGCCTCCGTTCCAGTTCGTTTTTTTTAATTGTATACAAACCTTGTCCAGTTCGGTGCATTCGTTTGGAAGTTATGAGCGTACATACATTTCGTCGATTCATTTTTGTTTATATAAATTGATTGCGGATAATTGTTTCTTACGGATTTTCTACGTGTCCGTTTATTCGACGTGATACCCGAAACACAACACTTAGAGATAATTTCGCCACGCCTTAGCTTTTGTTAATATTTGGTGTGTAAACATGTCGTATTGTCTATAGTAATTGATTAATTGAGACTGTGTTTTCTTCAAAAACATACAATGTACCAGTTGCTTCTCTTCCCGAGCAGATGGTAAAAACCCATCAAGGGAATGGGCGAAAATCTTAGGAATCATGTTATAGGCGATGCGGCTAGCAACCCGTCACTATTATAATTCACCTATACGCCGACAATCATGCTAAACGTGGCCTTTAGGTCTTGTTACATTAGGCTGTGTCTACCCCGTGAGGGATAAAGACGTGATTTGTGTGTATGTGTGTGTGTGTGTGTGTGTAAAAATTAAATTGCTACACTAAACGAAGTTAAAGTAGGTAAACTACCAAAATGAAAACACTATAAATCTTCACAATGGCAGGAGTGGGCTACATATCAATTTTTGGCCAATTTCACCCTCCGGGAATCTCTACTGAGTCTACGTTATTACCTGCAATATTTCTTTTTAACAGTTCTAGTATCTTAATGGGACGCACGGTCTGGTACTATATCCTATCCTACTTATCCTACTAATGTTATAAACGCGAAAGTTTGTAAGTATGGATGTATGGATGTCTGTTACTCTTTCACGCCAGAACGGTTGGACAGATCTGGATGAAATTTGGAACATAAATAGATTATAGTCTGGAATAACACATTATGCTACTTTTTATCCCGGAAAACTGCGTTATTATTAGAATTAATTATTTAGATCCAGAGATTATCCTAGGACCAGTACAAACTAAGAATAAAAGTAAGATTACTAATACTTATGTCCTGTCAATCGTTCAAAGGTTAACTGGAAGAGATCCCTTTTAGGGATAAGTTCGCCTTTGTGCATGTGTGTTATCCTGTATTCATCTTTTTCTTGTGTTTTATGTACAATAAAGAGTTATACATACATACATACATACATTACTTCTAGATTAAATTAGATTTTACAGAAGTTACGCAATTTTGTTGTTTGATAAAACTTCGCCAAGTAACCCCAAAAATGGTTATAGGACGAGCTTACGAATTATTATGATCACTATCTGAGATCAGGAGCGAAATCATATCATTTAGTCAACAAAGTGCCTCACAATGGATTTTACGAGCGAAAATAAATTGCAGGGTTTTGAAGAATTTGTCGTAGTACGCTCGGAATGAAATGATAACCGAATTTTCGATTACGAAACTGCTGCGAGCCCTAAGTAAATTAGATTTTAAATAGACGTGTGCAGTCCGTGAGCGCTTAGAATGTCATTCGGGTTTGTCTAGCTGTCTCTCTCACTCTTATGGGTTTGCTACTGGAATCGGCCGTATGACGGAGACAGCAAGATTTAATTCCCCAATTAATAAATGATTTAAGTTTTGCACAAGGTTTCTTAAACATATTCCGGTATCCTTCAGCAGGTTTGTTATAATGAAAAACATTTAGGTATTTTAACGGACTTAACTTAAGTGAAACTTGCCCAACAACCAGCTAAAAGGGTGCGAGTTGGGTTACCTCCACGCGTGGTCAAGAGCTGCGGTACGTTATAGAATCCGTAAAAGGGGAAGAGCAGTGCTTGTTCCGGTGCACCTTGAGCATCAATTACTGATTTCCTGGCAGATTCTGAGGGATATCATTATCCGTTGGCTAAGAGCCCGATAGGGGTTAGGGGTCTTTTGACCGTGTTCTACCGTACAACATTGCCGACATTTTTGTAACAAGATTTTTGAATACTTATTTTATTTTGACATTGGCGAAATAATCGCATCGATTGATGGGGCCATATTAAAAAAAAAGAAGAACCTCCTAAAATACTCTGGAACAACTTTAAGAGAGCTCTTTTATACTTATTTATTTCTTACTTTATAAACATTGACAATTTTTTATATGTTTATTTTATTTTTGAATTTTTTTTTGAATATTATATGATAAAATATTGATTTAGGTACATGTTACTAAATTCAAATGAAATAAAATTGTTCCTATAGTGTCAAACAGTGTGTCGCCTTTTTTGCTTTGCGAACTTGGCTGTCACGCCGCCGTGTGTCTCTAAACCGTTAATCATCAATCAACATAGGCTAGTTTAAATGTCTCTCGTTATCATAATTTATTGAATCAGGTGTTACTTTGCATGCTCCAAAGTCCGTAGTATATTTGTCCATATTAGTGAACAAAAAAAATCATTTACCTTGGTACTCTGTTACTTCTGATCGAGATGTGTTAAAAGAAAGAGAAAGAAATAAGACATTTATTCCTTTATTTCCGTTATTTTGGTAGCGGAGTATCAAGGTAAAGATTATTTTTTCCGTAAACTTTATAAATAGACCGACTTAACCGTCAGCAATTACCCCAAAAGCTTCGAAATATTCGAATATTCCATCACTAACGAATGATTAACGATCTCGCCCGAATACCCACGAAGTTCCCCGAATCAGAATACCTATAATCTTAAAATAATCCGTTACAAATGTTTTAATGGAGTGTCTACAGCAAGGTCTCATTCCAGTTTATGTTCCACTAAAGTTGAAAATAACAATGTTTGTCGTAAAAAGGCGTATGTGTTTGTTTTTATACACAAACCAAATCACATCCCTTAAGGGGTAGACAGAGCCTAAAGTAACAAGACCTAAAGGTCACATTTAGCATGACTGTGGGCGTATAAGTAGAAAGGGGGGATTAATAGTGATGGGTTGCTAGAATCGCCTAGATCATTAGATTTTTGTCCACTCCCTCGAAGGGCTTTTACCATCGCGAGGAAAGAGAGCGACTGGTACATTCTGTTTTTTCTTTTCTCCCAAACCAGGAAGTAAGTTGTTTTTTATCACTATAAATTTGCCAGTGGCGGAAAATGTCGGTTTTCCCATGGGCACAGACGAATTATTAACCCCTGGTTCGATCCCCAACTATAACTCACAAGGAGCGTGGTATAGGTACACAGCTATAGAAGTTATAACTACTTTACGATGTGACTTTGGAAAAGAAGTCACAAAAACAAGTCGGTGTGATCGTAATGTAACATCAAAACGGTGTCAAAAAGAATTTCTAAATGTCACTGAAAATTAGGACACATAGAAAAATCCGAAAAGTAAAGCTATGGCCGGGAATTGAACCCGGATCATCGTCATTCCGTGACCCATAGCAGGTGGGTAGTCTTCGAATTTTTCTACCTGTTACTAGCTGTCACGTGACCTTGTTACTATGCGAATTTTTGTCGCGTCATCTGTTTGAATGATGTGTCTGTACGACAGAATTACAAACTCCCGTGGAACATCTACTGCTCACCAGGGACGAGAGAAGGCGTTTCAAATGATGGGTACTATCAAATGAATCAAGAAATTTTATTTCTTGACTTTTCATGTTTACTTTTACGGTTTTACCGTGTCAAATAATTTTGCGCGATAAAGGACCGACATCGTATTTATGTTCGACAAATGTGCCGTTTGACAATCAATTCATTTGACAACCTTTTAGTACCTATCCGCTAAACTGACTTTATAAAAATCTAAAAAAACAACACGTCATAACATTATACGACAAAATCGTAGGTTATGGTTAAAATATTGTTAAAGTAACAATTAATTAATAAGTAGTAGGTATTCGTTTGACCGTGCTCCGTACGTTGCCGACATTTTTGTCACAAGATTTTTGAATACTGTATTTATTACTTTGACATTGGTGAAATCATCGCATCGATAGGGCCATATTAAAAAAGAAGTAGTATTCTTTTGCGTAACTTGTTTATAACTGTGCAAAAATTCCTCTGTTCTTTTTCACGTGACAGATCCAGTGTTTGTTGTCTGTTTTACTTTCCTTCGCAAAAATAGGCCAGACATGTGGACGTTATTTTCATTCAGTTGTCTTCTCGATATTAAGCGGTGATGTTTTGAACCTATCAATCTTACTTTATTTCATGAAGTTTGTGTTGTTATCATGGTCTTGATGAATATCGAATTTATTACCGAACCGAATTTATTTAGACGACCGGATAGCCTAGTGTTTAGTGACCCTGACTATGAAGCTAGATGTACCGGGTTCGAATCCCGGTAGGGGCAGGCGTTTGTATGAGGAATAGGACGGTGTGTGCCCGAGTCATGGACATGGATGTAGTGTGTATTTAAGTATGTATTTATCTACATTATATCGCTACTTCGGGGCTCAATTGTCGTATAAGCCAAAAGTCGATTTTTCAGGAGAGCCAAAAAACTAAAAAGAAAAACAAAAAAAAATTGTAACTCTTTTGTTTTAACTGTTATAAAGAAGCTTCGTAGGATGAAAGTTCTTAAAATTATGAGTAGAATAATATGAATTCATAATAATTAAGATAGAACCCAAAACAAAGAAAATAGATGGCTTATACGTTTATTAAAAGCAAACAGAATGACGTTTATGACCCAAAATAATAGTTGCTGTACATGCTACTTAGGACGTATAAGTCAGCTATTACGATTTTTGAAAAAATCAAAGGTATTAGTCATCGGTTTTCTTTTTTTGGTTAGGTACTTTACTGTAAAAAATTAAATCATGTATATACACCCCAAACTACTTTACTGCGATAATGATGATATGGTAGGTATAAACCAAATCAGTTTGAGAATCGTATTTAACTTTCAAAGTCCATTCATATTAAAAAGGTTTGAGGGTTTGGTAAGTAACAAAAAATTCGTATAGAAAAAATATATATTGCTGAAGGTAAAACATCAATGCCAACGAAAAAAAAACACAAATTACGTTGTTATTATTAAAAAGATTGTTCAAGTACCACATAAAACGATAAAAATGAAAAGTAGCAACAAGAATATAGCATTTAATACTTCTCTTTCAATTAAAAACAATCTTTTTTATAAAAGTTAAGTGTTTTACGCCGTTTTTACTCCAAATTTATTTTTTGTTGGCGTTTATTGCCATGAAATGAAATGCTACTGCAGGCCGTACACCAAACTTTATTCTGTTATTGGAAATAATTCAGGTCGTATTCACCAAATTGGTTTAGTGGTGGCTTATACATCTTAAAAATGAAACGTAATGGCAGGTTGTATAATAAACTTTGTTCAATTTTCAGAAATCGTTAAGGTCGTATACGCCAAGTTTGATAAGCAATGCCCTTTATGCCAATTATAAATCTTGATTTAGGGTCAATAATACTTTTGCCTTTTTCACACTGAGTAGCTGGCTTTTATAGCTCGTTTTTTTTAAATTTCCTGTTTAGAGTTACAGAAAATGGAGGTTGTATTCGATATTTTTTTTGGGATTTGGAGAATTTTAAATACACAGATCGATAGAGAAAAAAAAACTGAGCAAGACTGCATTCAAATCTCATTTTCGTCAAAATGGCTTATACGACAATTGAGCCCCGAGGTAGCGATATACGTATGTTTATCCGTTGCTTGGTACCCATAGCACAAGCTTTGCTTAGTTTGGGACTGGGTCAATTGGTGTTATTTGTCCCAAGATGATTAATTTATTTATTTATGGCAACACTATGATGAGTCACGCTAAAAACTAAATACCATTGTTAGTTGTCAAAAATAGAGTCACGCAACATTAATCACATCACTCCGTAAAGGTAATAACAGTCCGAAACATGTCGGCAAATCTTTGTATTTATGTGAGTTATCCATATTTTGTCAAAAATGTATCAATGTAAAACATAAAATGTACCAGCTGCTTCTCTTCGCGCGCAGACGGTAAAAGCCCATCGAGGGAATCGGGAAAAATAGTAGGAATCATGTTTAGATTCCCTTTTCCACCTAGGTATACACCCACAATCATGCTAAACGTGGCCTTTAGACCTTGCTACCTTAGGCTCTATATACCCCGTAAGGGATACACACGTGATGCATGTATGTATGTATGAACGTCACGGCGTAGTGTTATAAAGCATTTGTTTATGAACATTTTGTGCAGAGCTCAAATAGTGCACGCAATTGCATGGCGCCATCCGTCTCCAGTGACGCTATTTGTAACTTTTGTAAACGAACGTGTTCACCACGTGAGTTCATGAAAACACACAGGTGTAATTGCACCTTTACCTTCGGTGCTTCTAATTTGTGTTAGCTAGTTAGCTGAGCTAGTGAAATTGTCTGAAAAGGCTCTATCACAAAGGCGCCATGTTTGTATGGATGCCGACTGGCTTCTAATACCATTGCGTTATAATGAAGCACTACGCCGAATACAAACAAGACTGATTTCGCAATCGCACGGGCTTAATTATCTTCGATATCAAGAATACACCCATGCGATTGACATTCAATTAAATTACAATCCAATTCCAATTACTAGTTGCTTACGTAAGCAACTCGGATAATTTCAATGCTTTGATCTAAGGATAGAATTTTACAAAGAAAAATAAACAAAGAAATGTTTTCCAGTTGATATTGAGTAGCGTATGATGACCGCTATTCTTCTTCTCGCAACGAATGTCATAATTATAATTACAACGCCATTGCTATACAAACTCAATGTCTGCAATGAAAGTTATAGACTGAGGCAGCGCAAAACCCCAGTAAAACGTGTCCGTTCGTTGCGTGGACGTGCGTGGACGTTGCTTTCGTGTGTCCCACTATCCATCTGCAGGTATGTTCTACACAAATCTCATTTCTCACAAAACGGTCATTATGCTATGTCTAAATATCGTACTAATATTATAAACGCGAAAGTTTGTAAGCATGGATGGACGTTTGTTACTCTTTCACACCACAACGGCTGGAGAGATCTGTATGAAATTTGGTACATAGATAAATTATAGCCTGGAATACCTAATCCCGGAAAATTGCGTAATTCCTTCGGGATAGCGATAAACGAGTTATTTGCAGACGAACGGCAAAAGCTAGTGTTAAATAACTTTATACGTGAATAGGATTTTTAAATATGGCGGTGTCAATTTTAATTACCGCCAACTCCCCAAAGTAACCCCTGAAAAATAAAACGTGAGACAATCTTTTCACGGAATTATACCTTTACCTTTGATGAGTCGCGTGATCATGTTGCATGCAGCTGCGTCGGAACATCAGAAGCTCATCAAAGGTTAGGAAAAGGGTAACCAGTTCATTGGATTGTAGTTAATTACGTGAATTATCCGTGTTATAAAAGGCCGTGGTAGCTTAGTGGTTTGAGCTATGGCCTCTCAAACAGTTTTTCGGAATTACATACATACATATATCACGTCTTTATCCCTTATGGGGTAGACAGAGCCTAAGGTAACAAAACCTTAAGGCCAGGTTTAGCATGATTGTGGGCGTATGTGGAAAGGGGAATCAAAATAGTGATGGGTTGCTAGCCGCATCGCCTATAACATGATTCCTGAAATTTTCGCCCCTTCCCTCGATGGGCTTTTACCATCTGCGCGGGAAGAGAAGCAACTGGTACATTCTATGTTTTTTCTTGCGCTGGCGCGCAGTGTTCGTTTCGCTGTCGCCGGGGCGAGCGCTCCGAGAGGAAGGACTACGGAATAGTCCGAAACAAGTCGAGCATCACTCGACTTTTTATACGTGAGTTATCCGTTTATGTGCAATTACAAAATATTAGTTTTATCACTTCTCACACCATTTTACGGTACTAAGCTGCACGCTATTTTCGTGGAACTCCATCTTTTATAGACATAAAAGTAAACATTCAACATGTGCCATTGTAACTCTGTTTACCAACCTAACCGACGTTTAATCGCTGTTTACCAATTTCATTAACCAATGGCGTATTGCTCAGGTTTTGGTTTCCGAGTTGGAAACCAATTTTGGGCAGCAAAGGGGAATTGAAATCGGCCGGGAATCTGTGTTGATTTAGCGGGGATGTTGTCTTAATTGGGAATTTGAAACAGGGAATAAGGGAATAGTTAAAGGCGAACCCGTGCTTGTGGCGGATAAGCAGGCTGGTGCCCTTTCAGTTCCTTGTTTATCCTCAATTTTCATATTAATGGGTCCCTTTCTGTCCAATAATTTTCATCGGTCATAATATCCGTTAGTTACTTTAGGGTTCTGTACCTCGTGCGTGGTGACACCCTTATGCTCCCACGGCGCCCCTCCAATGGCAGAGAGGGAATACCGGCGGTTTTTTAGTGGGTAGGCCTCCTCCGCTTCCCCCCGCTCGGGGGGGAGGGCCGGGGAGGAGAGTCCCACATAACTTCCGCGCCGTCCCCACGGCGCGGTCGTATGCGTAACGCATTTTTCCGCCGCAAAAAAAAAAAAAAAAAGGGTTCTGTACCTCAAAGTTATTTTTCTCCAAACTAGTCTAGGAGCAAAGAAAAAATCTAGAATGTACCAATTACACCTCTTCCTGTTATCGTGTTATAGGCAATACGGCTCCAACCCATCACTATTTTGATTCCCTTTTCCACCTACTCGCCCATAATCATGCTCAACGTGATCTTTAAGTCTTGTTACCTTAGGTCTGTCTACCCTGTAAGGAATAAAGACGTCATTTATGTATGTATGTATACCTCAAAAGAAAAAACGGACCTTTTATAGAATCACTTTGTTGTCCGTCGATCCGTCTGTCAAGGCCCTTTTCCTCAGAAACGCGTAAAGGTATGATGAAATTAATACCAAATACTTGGGTCTGCGGTCCCTTGGAGCTACGAAAAAATCAGCCCTCTACGTCAAAAGGAAAATAGGTGTTCATACAAATTGCCGTGCTCCTAAATCGTAATCCTCACAGGCAATAAAAAAATAACGATATGAAAAACAATACAAAAAATAATTTGATCTAAAAACCAACAAAACTTAACCTTTTTCGCGCTATTTTCCTCTTTTGCGCTCAGGAATTTATTGTGTAGACAGTAAACCATCTTATTAGTTTGCTCATAAACTTAATAAAACTTACTCCACAAAATATTTTCTACATTTTTTATCCTTTACAAATTCGTACTAGAACCTTTAGGTCCGGACTGGTCTCATCTCACGCAAACATAACGTGAAAATTGTCATTTCCACATCGATCTTTTAGGTATTGGGTTGGGTGTCTTTTTGGTAAAGGTTACAGCCAATAGTTTTCAGTTATTTAATTCCTTTATACAACGTCTTTAATGAACAAAAAATTTACCTTTCTACTCCGCTACTCAAACACTCTACTGCACTCAGCTGCTGGAATAGCGGAGTAGCAAGGTAAATTTTTTGTTCATTGAAATGAACCTCCGCAAAGTAACGCCTGATTCAATAAAACGTCTTTTTATGGTTGACTTAACAAATCTGACCATAGGAAATTGTACATTAATTCGTATATATTGAATTTGCGAGTCAAAGCGAGCCGAAATAACTGTCTCACCATCACTTGGAAGATAATTAAACGCTTTGTTTCAAAATTGAAGATATCCTTTACAATGGCTGGTATTTATTTAATCGCTGGAGCTGAAATGGTAGTTAGTTTCATTGCGAAACTGATCAGTATCACTTAATGAACGTAACTGATTCATCTCGAATGACGTTGGATTGTTTAGAGTTTATTTTACTGAGGCCTTACCATGACGTTTTAATGCGATTCAGTTTAGGTTCGCTCGCTGTCAGATTCATACTAAAACTGATAGTGTAAGATCCGAATATAACGTCGACCTGCACCGAGCTGATAATAGAATGAAACGTATTTTATAATAAATTTAGTATATTAGAAAATATAATAAAAATGGGTTGTTTAAAAAATTCCTGGATAGACTATTTAATTATAAATATAATATATCTATAATAGAAAAGTTTAATGTAATACTATCATATTAAACAATAGAACATCAATGAAATAAATACATTTAAATATATATTTATTGAGTTATATAAGAATACTAGTATATTATAAGAATATATTTATAATAGAAAATAAAATGTGACTCAAAATATGATAATGTAAATAATAACCATGCCTTCACTTCACTACATTTACTGCAAATAAATATATTATTATTATTATAATTATTATGAAGAAAAAATACTCTGTAGACAGAGCCGAAGGTAACAAGACAAAGGTCACGTAGAGCATGATTGCGTTCCTATAGGTGGAAAAGGGAATCAAAATAGTGATGGATAGAGAGTCGCGTCGCCTATAACATGATTCCTAAGATTTTCGCCCATTCCCTCGATGAGTTTTTACCATCTGCGCGGGAAGATAAGCATATTTTCTTTACTCTCTGACCAAAATGAAAGAACGTAAGTTGTTAAAAATAATGTTTTGTCTTATTCTTCAAACAGCTATTGTTGGAATTATGTAGTTAATTAACAAAATTAAATATCGAATTTTGACGACCGGATAGCCTAGTGGTTAGTAATCCTGACTATGAAGCTAGAGGTCCTGGGTTCAAATTCCGGTAGGGGCAGACCGTTGTATGATGAATACGAATGTTTGTGCCCGAGTCATGGATGTTGTATGTATATATATATATATTAACTAAATATATATTAACTTTAGTTTACAAGGCTCTTTGCCAGTCTGCCCTCACGTACTGCATGTTAGCATGGGGGGGTGTCGCTAAGACCACTCTGCGTGAGCTGGAGACTGCGCAGCGAGCAGTGTTGAAGTTGAACCTCGTAGATTCCCTACAAATGATCTTTACAAAGCAGCCAAAGTCTTACGAGTACGTCAATTATTCATTTCAAAAGTAAGCACCACAATTCATAAAATTACTGTCTCTTCCAAAGATTTCGTTAACCTTGTCAAACAACGCAGATACAAAATACCAATTCCCACTATAAGATCAACTTTTGCTAGGCGTTTGCCACCTTACGCCCACTCGCATATCTATAATAAATCCTGTAAACATATAAAAAACATAAAAAATCTGACAAGCAAAGAACTGAAAAAAGAAACTGAACGCTGGCTAATGAGTTTGAATCACGACGAAACTGAAAATATTCTTACAGCCTGTAATTAAAAGCACTAACACTCAAATACTACACACACACACACACACACACACACACACACACACACATACACACGCACACAAATTATTTTTTATTTTTATGTTAAGCCCTTATTGTTATAACTGTCTCTAGTCTCCGCGACACAGGCCCTGAGTCTAGTGCGGAGGCTGCCGAACAAACATGTTGTAACCTTTTGCATATTATAAATAAAGACTTTTTTACTTTTACTTTTACTTTTTACTATTTATCTACCTTATATAAGTATGTTTATCCGTTGCCTGGTACCCATAGTGCAAGCTTTGCTTAGTTTGAGGCTGGGTCAATTGGTGTAATTTGTCTCAAGACATTTATTTTATATTATTATTTTATTTTATAAATGTCATTATGAAGGTTCTAAGCCCAGCAGTGGGACGTATTACAGGTTCTTAATTCGTAACCTTGCCTTTGATGTACTTTACAACGCTAGTGGCCCCATGACGTACCGTATATCGGAGTTAATAGAAATTCCATTATGACATCCGCTCTTTGTCAATTTGTCGACCTTCCATGAACCTATGGGGGTTGTCGATGGGTAAATTAAATTTACATACACGCAGGAATATCGTGAAATACGCGCTCTGTTATCATTTTCCCGCTATTCGATCTGCACATTTTCTACTACATTTTTTAATCATGCTAAACGTGGCCTTCGCCCAGGATCGCGAAAGTTGGCGCAATATGAAGGAGGCCTTCGTCCAGCAGTGGACGGACCATGGCTGTAGATAGATAGATATAAACGTGGCCTTGAGGTTTTGTTACCTTGGGCTCTGTCTACCCCGTAAGGGCTAAAGACGTAAATTATGTATGTTTTTTATAGGACAAGAAAGAAAAACGAACAAGTGGCTCATATGATGTGTATGCTCATTAAGATCGGAGGATCGCGCTGGATGCAAGCCGCTTCCAACCGGTCTTATTGGAGGTCTAAAGGAGAGGCCTATGTTCAGCAGTGGACTTGATGAAGCACCATGACCCATGGGCACTGGCAACACTGGATTGCAGATGAGTTGCCAACGTAGAGAGATAAAATAAAATACCTCTTGTGCCAGCAATGGTACCGGCTGTCTTACTCTCCACCCCGGAACGCCGGGTGAGGAAGTCACACGTGGCTTCTCGTTGTAGGTACCAGTCTTGCATTAATAAGCTTTTGCCGTTTATAATTAACTAGCGACCCGCCCCGGCTTCGCATGGTATATTATGCATGTATTATACATATAAACCTTTCTCTTGAATCATTCTATCTATTAAAAAAAACCGCATCAAAATCCGTTGTGCGGTTTTGAAGATATAAGCATACATACGGACACGGGGACAGAAAAAGCGACTTTATTTTATACTATGCAGTGATGACTAAAGGAATTAGAATAATAATATTTGCAAAGAACACGAAAACGAAGGGGAATCAAAATAGTGATGGGTTGCTAGCCGCAGCATGGAAGAGATTGATGAAAGTGGATAAAATGAAAGAGGTATGTCGGGATCGTAGTAAGTGGAACAGAGTAGTCTCTGCCTACCAATGTGGGAAAGAGGCGTGACAGTGTGCATGTGAGTGTGTGTGACTGTGTATAAAATTATGAATATTGACTAACGAATTCTCGATGGAACAACCATTATTGTTTTTAAAAGCGAAGGTTAGTCCGTGCTGACAAAATTTCGTCCACGCCTTAACTGCTCATTTACAACCAGGGGCCCGATTTTTGAGAGCACATGTGTGAAAATACCACTCGCAAGTGGTATAAATCAGCTTATATCTTCAAAACTACAGCTCTTATCAAAGTTTTGACTAGTTCACAACATTAATGAGAGCTGTAATTGTCTAAGCTACCTACTCGTATTTTAAAATCACCATAATGTTTCACCACTTTCGAGTGGTATTTAGGGTGACCGCACCAATTATGAACATGACCCAATAATGCGCAATAACCCTTATTTAAAAGACACTAAGGCATAGTCATTTATTTTACAACAGTCAATTTTAAACCGTATCATCTTTAAATAAAGAATGAAGTGTCCATTACTGGTGCTTGTCAGCTTAACGTGTCCAACACAAGTACCGTCACCCTACACATATGTGCTTTCAAAAATCGAGCGCCAGTGCTCGAAAGACCAAACAATGACGAAGAAAACTTTTTAAATCCAAACTAAATCGCTATAACACTTCCTCTTCCGACCCGCATTCAAATCCCGAAACTCTCAAGTTGCCAACTACTCAGCTATCGCGGACAAACATAAAGCCCAGTTTAGATTTGTGAGGAAAATCCTGCAAGATTCATTACATTGCCAGGCTGTAATGGGAACGGGTGAGAAGCCGTCGAGGCAACGCTGTAATGTAATGCGACTTGCAGATTTTTTCTTCCATATTTAAAAAAAATACTTAACGATTTTTTACTTTGCGAGTGCTTTGATAATTTAAATGAATACTTTTGTACGTAAGTAAAATAATACATACATACATAAATCACGTCTTTATCCCTTACGGGGTAGACAGAGGCAAAGGTGACAAGACCTAAAGGCCAGGTTCAACATGATTGTGGGCGTATGGATGGAAAGGAGAATCAAAACAGTGGTGGGTTGCTAGCCGCGTCGGCTATATAACATGGTCCCTAAGATTTTCGCCCAATCCCTCGATGGGCTTTTACCATCTCCGCGGGAAGAGAAGCAACTGGTAAATTCTATGTTTTTTCTTTACTCCCAGACCGCCATCGAAGAAGAACCACATACACACAATCTCATACATAATATTATACCCCATTGAGCCTTGAAAGTGGCACAACGCTGTAATGTATAGGGATTCTCAGAGTTACGAATAATTTATGTCCTAATGTAATATTTCATCTAATCATGATTAATCCGCGGGAAGAGAAACAACACATTATATTTTTTTCTATGCTCTTTGACCAGCATGGAATGGAAGCAATTATTATCTTGGTTCTAATGACATCAAATCCAATGTGAACGCGGCCTAACCCTTTCAACGCTCAACATCGTAACGCAATCTTACATTTCTACACTTAGGCTATCATTCACTTTGTAGAAGACTGCATAAACAAAAGCAACTCGGACAGCCAAAGAAAATAGTGCTAAAAGACGCGTGAGCTCTGCGTGTAGCTCTACATTGCGGGGTAGTGCGTACAACGAGCTGTTTTAGTCCGTTCTGGCGCCGCAATGTAAAGGATTTATAAGATTATACTTAGTGTAACGGTCGGAGAAAACAGTTGACGAGCACTGTTTATCGACGTTTTTATTATTTTCCGATCAAAAGCGCTGATCGAGGCGATGTTTACAAATTTGATCGGACATCTGGCGGTGCTGGCTGGCGTTTATTTTAGCTGATGGCTGCGTGAAGACACTGCATTGTTTGATTCCGTGCCAATATTCTGGATTGTCCTGGTTTTAGGAGAATAATGTAAATGTTAACCTCTTTATCCCATACGAGTCAGAAAGCCTAGGATAAAGAAGAGCTAGCGTTTAGCGTAATTTCAATAGAGCAAACTGACATCGAGACACTTTTTATTTCTTCCATGCTAGTCTGGGAGCAAAGAAAAAACATAGAATGTACCAGTTGTTTCTCTACCCGCGCAGATGGTAAAAGCCCATCGAGGGAATAGGCGAAAATATTAGGAATCATGTCATAGGTGATGAGGCTAGAAACCCATCACTATTTTGATTCTATTTTCCACCTATACGCCCACATTCTTGCTAAATGTGGCCTGTAGGTACCTGTTACCTTAGGCTCTGTCTGGCCCGTAAGGGATAGAGATGTGATTTGTGTATGTATGTACAAACTCAAGTTCCTACAATACATACATACAAAAATTCAAGGTCAATGTCAACCCTTTGCCCGTTTCTTGTCTTGGCTACTTGAGTAACTAAATTAGGGCGTATAACTTGACCTTTAAGAACTTTAAGTATTAAATGTAGAAAGTTAGGCCAGATCGGACAAAAAGGGATTGTTCTCAATTAACTAACGCCAAACGGTACGTGACCGGTATCCTGAACAAGGACCCTGCCATGACATTTTAATGCTCGCTGTCGGACCCATACATAGAGAGCTAAAACCTGAACTGAGTCTGAACTGAATCGCATTAAGACGGCATGGTCTTATTTTTAGTGGAATAGTACTAAGTGCTTCATTCTTACTAAAGGTGCGACCACACCGGTGCGTAAAAGACGTTGACAGTGCGTTTACGCAATAAAATGCACGAAAAAAACGGTGAGAAAACGTGACGCATGCGACACGTCACTGCGTATACGCGGCGGTGTGGTCCCTCCTTAATATCTTAAATGCGAAAGTGAGTTTGTTCCGATGTCGTGCCTTAATTTTTTTTTTATATGAATATGAAGGCAAACGAGCAAGTGGGTCACCTGGAGGTAAGTGATCACCACTGCCCATAGACACCCGCAACCCCGGAGGGATTGCAGATGCGTTGCCAACCTAGAGGATTAAGATGAAATGCCTCTTGTGCCCGTAATTTCCCCGGCTGTCGTACTCTCCACACCGGAACACAGCAGTGCAAGTACTGCTACTTAGCGGCAGGATTAGCGAGTAAGATGGTGGTAGCGATCCGGACGGACCTTGCACAAGGCCCTACCACCCGCAAACTAACTTCTAATACGCTAATTAACTTCTGACCGATTGCAATGATTGCATAAGGGCGATTCCGCTATAGACGACTCCTGACATGATTTTTTCAATCACGCTATTAGCTGTTTTTTTTGTTCTTAGTCCAAAGAAGAAAGTCTAAATATAATATTAAATATATTTTTATTTGATTTTATACCATATCTTTTTTTTTGGCGCGCTTGAAAATACTACCATCCGAAGAATTGGTATATACTGTAAAATCATAACTAGATACATTGGCACAAAACAGTTGTTATTGACAGTTTGAGGCTATGTTTTACCGGCTAAACGTGTAGTGACAATATTCATTTATCTTCGTGATTCAAAAATGTAAGTATAAACATTGTTATTTATTAAGAATTATTGATTGCTAGAATACACTGTTAACTTGTTGCACCCGCGATGCAAAAGGCATAAAAGTTTACTTTTTTAACAGAAATAAAGACCTAACATTCTGAAACTTTCCAAAAGTAAGAAGAAATCAAAGCCGAACTTAAATTATTTGTTTTTAAGAGTGTAATGATTGTGAGGTAAAAATAAACGATAACTTAAATTGGTTGCACCCGCGATCTCGACGTGAGATCGCGGGTGCAACTTTTTTTCACCTAACCTTTTTGTGTGATTAATTACACATTTCGTTGTTTTGATATACCTTGACTAATAACATATGCTGAAGACGATTGATGATATATATTTAATATGTGTGTCTATATTATATTATGTATTTTTTTTTCAGAAATATTATTAATAATTTATGACGACGGTTGATGGCAGACTATTCACAGACATTCTTAATGACATAGCAGACGTGCAATATGATGATATTATCGCGAAGTTGGAAGCGCCAAAGAAAAATACTAACGGAAGTAATGTTCATAGAATTTTCGACAATTATTGACGTATTTCAAAAGAAATAATTAATATAAGCGACAACAAAAGTATAATTGTTAGGTAGTTCTAAATATGGTTTGATATCTCATTTTGTTCCTACATAAGTAAAATTGATGTTTATGTTCACTTAAATTAGACTCGTTGCACCCGCGATAATTTAGTGTTGCACCCGCGATTACTAAAAACATTAATAATTTATTGTTTATTTAAGTTTTGTTTAGAATTTTTATTTTATGTTCTTTGTTACTTTAATATATTTCAAAATATTAAGGCATAACGTATTAAATGTATTAGAATTAACAGATTTTTGTGTTTTCTGTTTGTGATCTGGAAAGGTTGGGCCAAATTTGTTACACCCGCGATGGCACTTTGAACCTTTCTCCTGGGTTTTAAAATATCATATTAATATTTTTGTTAATTAATATAAAGTAAACATATTAAAATGTAGTCCTTTAAAGACTAATTTAATTAAAAATGTTTTTTATTTAATAAAGGTGAACTAAAACAGGCGTCTAAATGTTGCACCCGCGATAATGGAATGACCCATAAGTAAATCATATTTGAAGTCCAGAATAAATAATAGGATAGTTTTCATCTCAGAGAATTGTATAGATCCCGCGTGTGCACGACAAAAAAAAATAACTAAACGACGCTGAAAATTAGAACACAGAAAACTCCGAAAAGTAAAGCTATGGCCGGGAGTCGAACCCGGGTCCTCATCATTCCGTGACACGTACTATACCCCTACACCACGTATAGCAATATGTTACTAGCTGTCACATGACTTTGTTACTATGCGAATTTTTGCCGCCAAGCGTGGTCTGTCTGCGTCATAATTTTTACTATTTTATGCTTTTTTCATGCATATTGATTCCATGCTGGTCTGGGAGCAAAGAAAAAACATAGAATGTACCAGTTGCTTCTCTACCCGCGCAGATGGTAAAAGACCATCGAGGGATTGTGAGAAACTTATAGGAATCATGTTATAGGCGATGAGGTTAGCAACTCATCACTTTTTTGATTCCCCTCAATCTTGCTAGTGGCCTGTAGGTACCTGTTACCTTAGGCTCTGTCTACCCCGTAAGGGATAAAGACGTGATTTGTGTATATGTATGTATATATTGATTTGATTTGATTTTTTTCTCAAAAAATATCTGTTGATGCACGATAAGAAGACAATAAAATAAACTTAATATGGTTATTACGTATTTGTACTTTGGAGAAGCCGAAATAACGTACTTTAAAAAAAACAAACGCTGTCATATTAATTTTATAGCACCTTGAAACGCAGAAGCCTAAGAAACTTGGCGTTGCGGTCAACCACCCCTGAGACAGACTTAATAGAACCTCTCTGCCACCTTCAGCAGGCTGTATAACGCTGATAAGGTGAATTAATGGAGTTAGCGGAAGCACAAAGTTTATTTTTATAATTGTCTTGAATATCGCTTCTTTACGATCGCTTTAACCTCGTGATTTTAGTGTTTTTTTTTCATTGAACACACACACACACAAATCACGTCTTTATCCCTTACGGGGTAGACAGAGCCTGAGGTAACAAGACCTAAAGGCCACTTTCAGCATAATTGTGGGCGGATAGGAGGAAAGGGGAATCAAAATAGTGATAGGTTGCTAGCCGCATCGCCTATAAGATTTCCGCCAATTCCCTCGATGGGCTTTTACCATCTGCGCGGGAAGAGAAGCAACTGGTGCATTCTATGTTTTTCTTTGCTCCCAGACCAGCATGGAAGAACTTGGAAAACCTGCTTAAATCATCCCATTTAGGTCTTAAGAACTATTGTGTAAAAAAAAACGGAACTCGACTGATGTAAAATTTGCGTTATACGGTGTGAAACGAGCCAGTGGGTCACCCAATGGTGAGTGAGCACCACATTTGGACGCACAACATCAAATAATTGGAGATACGCTGCCAGCCTAGAGGGCTAAGACGGCCTCATGCAATTTTTACAATACAATACAATACAATACAAATACTCTTTATTGAACACCACAAATCAGTACAAAACAATACAGAAACAAAGCCACACGGGATTACAGTTACATGCCTTGTCCCCTTTATTTACTACTTCAAGGAAATATATGTAACAAACTTCGTGTAGCGTTACATTGATCCTATCAAGAGAACTCTTCAAACTATTCTTTGAGTACTCCGAACGTCGCCAACTTTCGAGCACTTCCATATCGAATGCGCCGGCAACTCAAAGTTGTCACGAAAGCTTTGCCGCTTACAAGAATGTTGTACCTACTGCTGGATAATCTTTATTATTATGTCTACAGTGGAGGTATAAAACGCCTCCACCATCAAATAAATTAACTGGAGATATCTCCAATGTCGAAGAGAAAAATAAACAAATTTATGAAATCAGTGCTGCAGGTGTCTAACACCTCTGTCAGCGTAATGCTGAGCCAGCGACCGTTTCACTTTTGCGAAGACACACACAACGCTGATGATCTGTTTTTCATGTCTGTGTTTATTTTTCCTGTTTATTTTCTATAAATGTGTGTATATTCTCTTATATTTGTGTGTCTTGCAAAAAGGAATAAATGTCTTCTTTCTTTCTTTCTTTCTTTCTTCAAATATACATTTCGTGTCAAGTAAGTAACCGACCGAAGGCAAGCTCACGTCTGTGACCGTGATTGCACTAAGCCGAAACGTAAGTATACAGAACACGCTAGGCTGCAATAAGTCCACTTTATGAGAATTTTAAAGCAATATAAGCCACCCACTGGCTCGGTTTCCTTTCCTGCTGTATAAAAAATGTATTTGTGTACGGTCTCAGAATGTTTCTGGAATATTTTTGAAGGCAGTTAGCCCCCTGCGCACTAGGCAGGCTGCGCAGCCAGTAATGCGTATGGGAATTCGTGGCTGCCTAGCGGGCTCCCATACAACTTCATAATGTTTTATTACTATCAAATTATTATTTTAGCGGGTGGTAGGGCCTTGTGCAAGTTCCGTCCGGATCGCCACCACCATCTTACTCGCTAATCCTGCCGCTAAGTAGCAATGCTTGCACTGCTGTGTTCCGGTGTGGAGAGTAAGACAGCCGGGGAAATTACGGGCACAAGAGGCATTTCATCTTAGTCCTCTAGGTTGGCAACGTATCTGCAATCCCTCCGGGGTTGCGGGTGTCTATGGGCAGAGGTGATCACTTGCCATCAGGTGACCTACTTGCACGTTTGCCTTCCTATTCATATAAAAAAAATAAAAAAATAAAATGAATCAAGATTTTTTACTTCTTGTTTTCTATCTAATCTAATCTAAGGCTATGGCCTGGAATCGAACGAGAAACGGGACACATTAAAAAATCAAGAAGTAAAAATTGTAATCTAATTAATTACTGGCGGTTCCCCGCAGCTCCCGTTCCCGTTTTTTTGAATGTTTTCTCGCCGTTTAAACCTTCCTTGAACTGGCACAAATGTTTAAGAACCAAAATTATACAAATCAAGCCATTCCCGAGTTTTAGCGAGTCAACCAACAATTCCTAGGTAAAATTAAGAATTTTTTTTAAGATTTTTTTTTTGTTATATTTTTATTTTTTTTTTTGTCGAGGAAATGGGCGATTATAATAGAAATCATGTTATAGGCGATGAGGCTAGCAACACATCACTATTTTGATTCTTTTTTCCACCTCTACACCCGCAATCTCGCTAAATGTGGCCTGTAGGTACCTGTTACCTTAGGTTCTGTCTACCCCGTAAGGGATGAAGACGTGATTTGTGTGTGTGTGTGTCTTTTTAGCCCTAGAAATTGCAAAATTTGACATTTCTGTTCTGCAACCGACCATCTAAAGAGTTCGTAGATTATAATAATAAATTTGAATGTTTCTATAACACACCGACACACTACGTGAATGATAGCCCGTTTAATGGATATGCATCGATGCATGCTTAACCTCAGTCGTTAACCAGAATAGATTCAACAAAACGTAAATACGCACAAATTCATTGGCCACTGAACGTTTATGCGTTGCGTGCAAATATCGTTAGTGAATAACTTTACCAGGCCTCTTAAAATTGTAACTCTGAAGTAAAAAATAACACAGCTATTTCGTTGTCCGTCTGTCACTTTTGTCTTTATGTAACATTTCGGCATTCTCCAATACCGTAGGAAAATCGGAAGTCTATGTGTTATTCTAGACCACCAGCTATGTATATTCTAAATTTCATATAAATCCGTCCAGCTTTTGCAAATATGACCTTATTACGCTGGCATAAGAGCGTATGGTACTTATTTTTGAAACTTTGTCTAGATACATATTATTACACTTGACTTACATAGAGAAAATTACTAGGTATCGTAAAACGGGGCGAGTATGGACAAAGTTGAAGTTCGTACCTCGACAAAATAGTATTTTCATATGTGGCAAGTTGATTTTTATAGATAAAAAATGTTCCGTTGCTATTAATTTTAGTTTAATAATGACTATCTGTCGTTTAGTTACATAGTTTAAACAATAAACACTACAATATAGGCTAATCCCAGCTCACCCCATAGTGGGGTCAGAAGGGACAGGAACAAATAAAAAAATGACTAAGTATAACAAATTACCAAAAAATAGGAGACACAATATGTCTAAAAAATATAACTTACTAGCTTTTGCCCGCGGCTTCGCACGCGTGAACCATGAGTATTTCAAAGAAGCTAGCAATCAAGCAAGCGAACAACCAAACCTGCAAGCTTTCAAGCATGCATGCAAGCATGTAAGTATGCAAGCAGGCATGCAAGCAGGCATGCAAGCATGCAAGCAAGCGTGCAAGCAAGCATGCATGCAAGTAAGCACGCAAGCATGCATGCATTCAAGCAAGCATGCAAGCATGCATGAAAGCAAGTATGCAATCAAGCATGCAAAGCAAGCACTCAAGCAAGCATGCAAGCAAGCCCCCGCATTGCCCCGCTACCTTGATTTTTCTGAAACTGTAAATATTGCAGGATTTTTATAAAACAAACCTAACCTAACCTATAGGGCTGTCCTAAAATATACCCTAAATAGCTTTTTCCCGCGACTTCGTACGCGCTATGATGTAAAACGAAAAAATACCTTTTTTCCCGTTCCCGTGGAAATTTTGGGGAGTGCTTTCGGAGTACACTTATAGTAGATTGATAAACAAGGGTTGTAAGTGATCAATTACACCCAAGATATTTAGGCGCACGAGCGAGCAAAGCGAGCGAGGGTGCTTATAGTTCGCGGGTGTAATTGATCATTTACACTCGAGTTGAACACTCTACTTTTCATCACAAATGCGAGGAAAATCCAAATCGTCACTTGAACTCGTCATTATTGTTAAAAAAAAACGCAATTTGTACGTAATAGAGCGGAAGAAAATTTATCGCGCCAAACCGTCTTTTGTTTTTTTTTTAATGGCCTCGCGCTCTTTGGCTTTGGCACATTCAGCCAGCACTGGGCAGCAGCATTATGCCAGCATGGAGGTTTGTAGGTATAAGTATTCGTGACTACAAGTCAAAGGAGCACCATTCGATTTTTAAATTTACTTACATCCCTAAAGATGTAAATCGAATTTACAACTCGGATTTCAAGTTAAATGCAACCTACTTTCAGAGCTTAAGTGATGAAAAAGCCTTTAAAGAAACACACGTTATAAATGTTAAGTCTCTTTCTTCCGCTGTTTCGTCTGGAAACGTAAAATCCCGTTTTTTCTCGTCCCTGTGGGCGTTTCGGAAAATCCTTTCTTAGTGTTCCCCTACACTCCCGAATATACCTACGTGACAAATTTCAACTTTTCCCCCGCGTCCCGTTTTTCCCGTTCCCGTAAGAATTTCGCCAAATAGACCAATTCCCGAAATTCTTACGGGAACTCCTACACTCCCCAAGGAACCCACTTGCAAAATTTCAGCTTTCTACGACCAGTAAAACGAAAAATCCTGTTTTTTTCCCGTTTCCGTGGGAATTTTGGAAAGTACTCTCTTAATGCTCCTCTACACTCCCGAAGCAACCTACATGCCGAATTTCAGCTTTCTGCAACCAGTAAAACGAAAAGTCCCGGTGTTTCCGTTCCCGTGGGAATTTCGGGAAATCCTTTTGTAGTGCTCCCCTACACTCCCCAAGAGAACTTGAAGGCCAAATTTCAGTTTTATACGACCAGTAAAACGAAAAATCGATCCCGTATAACTGAATATATAAATCCCGTTTTATTCCTTATCCCGTGGAAATTTCCAAAAATTCTGAAATTAATTTCTTAGTTTTGTAATCACCTACTTATGTATCAAATTTGAAGAGTCTAGTTATTATAGTTACTGAGATAGCGTCACTCGGAATCGAATATATCATCATCATCATCATCATCATCATCTCAGCCATTACAAAGAATCGAATATATAATTCCCGTTTTTTCCTTATCCCGTGGGAGTTTCCAAAAATCCTTCCTTAGTGGATGCCTACATTGTATAAGGTATCTATGTGCAAAATTTCAAGTCTCTAAGTCCAGTGGTTTGGGCTGTGCGTTGATATATAGTTAAGTCAGTCAGTCAGTCAGTCAGGACTTTGAATTTTATATGTATAGATTTTTAGAGCAAGCTGAATCAGAAATTTTAAGTAGCAAGTGAAAACACAATTAGTTCTATCCCTTTCCCCGCGTAATCCCTTCTCAACCTGATTTACGGTAAGCAATAACCAACTGTAGTGTGGTAACACCAGAAAACGCGACACAGAATCCGGTAAAAGTTAATGGTTCATTACACGCACGCACAGACAGACTGTCCAAACACCATAAATACTCGCGTTAGCCAACCCATTGAGAACGTACAGTACTATATTGGTGTCCAATAATATCGATGTTCTGTTTTGTTACTAACAAGCCGAGTTTTACATCCTACCAATTCTACTCATATTATAAACGCGAAAGTTTCTAAGTATGGATGGATGGATGGGTTTGTTACTCTTTCACGCCAGAATGGCTGGACAGATCTGAATGAAATTTGGAACATAGATAGATTATAATCTGGAATAACACATAGGCTACTTTTTATCTCGGAAAATTGCGTAATTCCTGCGGAGCGATAAACGAATTCTATCCAGACGAAGTTGCGGGCAACAGCTAGTGTGAAATAAACGCAGGATTTCCTTCTGAGAACTTGGCACCTACATAGCCATCAATTATTTTATTGGCGAAGTCAACAGTGTTGAACTTGGCTCTCGTTTCACACTTATTTGTTTAATGGAATACATCCCTATTTTTTTTCACTTTTCGATGGTCCTATCTCGCTCTTTGCCAATAGCAACTTCTCATATTTCAACTACAATAATAATGGTTTCGAATCTGTGAATCCTTAAAAACAGGAAAGATTGTTTTACACTTTTCGATTGATATAGAATGTCTCAAAGCGATTGTTTTCTGTTGCATTCTAACGATCTTTGTAAAATACCCGTTTGTACCACACACACACACACACACAAATCACGTCTTTATCCCTTACGGGGTAGACAGAGCCTAAGGTAACAGGTACCTACAGGCCACATTTAGCAAGATTGTGGGTGTAT
The DNA here is from genome assembly GCA_932294345.1 of Pandemis cinnamomeana. NCBI lineage: Eukaryota > Metazoa > Arthropoda > Insecta > Lepidoptera > Tortricidae > Pandemis > Pandemis cinnamomeana. The sequence goes on along the minus strand of OW028715.1, from coordinate 3,724,181 downwards.
CCCGTTTGTACCTACAAATAAAAATTCTTCTAACGTCGATCAAGTTATGGAAAAATCCTGAAAAACACTATAACTATTGTTAATGTCTCTCCGGCCCTTTCCTAAATACAATTCGCAAGCAGTTGCGAATTAAGATTTTTATTCTTTGTTTGCAACCAGTTGCGAACCAAGCAACCATTTTCCTTAATCGTACCAAACTAGGCATCCGTCTACAGAATTATTAAAAAATGGAATTAAGACACAGTTTAGTTATATATTTTTTTTTTTATATATGAATAGGAAGGCAAACGAGCAAGTGAGTCACCTGATGGTAAGTGATCACCACTGCCCATAGACACCCGCAACTCCGGAGGAATTGCAGATGCGTTGCCAACCTAGAGGACTAAGATGAAATGCCTCTTGTGCCCGTAATTTTCCCGGCTGTCTTACTCTCCACACCGGAACACAGCAGTGCAAGCACTGCTACTTAGCGGCAGGATTAGTGAGTAAGATGGTGGTAGCGATCCGGACGGACCTTGCACAAGGCCCTACCACCCGCAAATAGTTAGATACATATAAAACCTTACGAGGTAGTCAAAGCCTAAGGTAGACCTAACGGCCACCTTAAGCATGATTATAGGAGTCTAGGTCAATCAAAATAGTGATGAGTTGTTATCCACATCGCCTATGACATGATTCCTGAGATTTTTGGCCATGCCCTCGATAGCATTTGTACCATCTGCGCGGGAAGAGAACCATCTGTTAAATTCTGTTTTCTCTTTGCTCCCACACCAGCATGGAAGGGACGTAGATACAGTGAACTTGTTGAAGTTGAGTTGCGGAATTCTAAAATCTATGCACAGTTTATATCTATAGATCGACCGCTCAAATGAGTCCTCGCTCGCGCGGTGCTGGGGCGCGGGGGAGGACAACAAAGGGGGCCGAGAGAGGTGCGGGCGGCAGGCGCACTACCCGCCCGCACCGAGAGAGATCCCCTTTGTCGTCCTACCCAGCGCCCCTGTGCCGCGCGGGCGAGTACTCATTTAAGCGGTCGGTCTATAGATATAAACTGTGCATAATTTTTAGATACTAGGGACCCGCCCCGGCTTCCCACGGTACCTATATTATGCATGTATTATACATATAAACCTTCTTCTTGAATCACTCTATCTATTAAAAAAAACCGCATCAAAATCCGTTGCGTAGTTTTGAAGATTTAAGATACATAGGGATATAGGGACGGAGAAAGCGACTTTGTTTTATACTATGTAGTGATGATACGGGCTCCGATAATGCATCAGGCGCCGATCGCTAATGCGTCACGACTTCCCGAGATGCACTTTATTTCTATCAGTTTCATGGAAACATGCATTATTTTAATGGCAATGTAAATTAAATTAATTACTTCGATGATGCTACGAAACCGTGTTTTGTAGGACGACAAAGGGGGCCGAGAGAGGTGCGGGCGGCAGGCGCACTACCCGCCCGCACCGAGAGAGGTCCCTTTTGTCGTTCTACCCCGCGCCCGTGCCGCGCGGGCGAGCACTCATTAAGCGCTCGGTCTAGAGTAATATACGGGCTCCTATAATGCATCAGGCGCCGATCGCTAATGCGTCACGACTTCCCGAGCTGCACTTTATTTTTATCAGTACCATGGAAACATGCATTATTTTAATGGCAATGTAAATTAAATTAACTGCTTCGATGATGCTACAAAAGTGTTTTGTTTTATAGACCGACCGGTTAATTGACGGCACGCACTACACGCCCGCACCTCTCCTGGTCCCCTTTGTCGTCATACCCCGCGCCCGTGCCGCGCGGCCGAGGACTCATTTAAGCGGTCGGTCTATAATAGCCATTTTGATGTACATTAGTACATCATACATACATACATATGCACAAATCAAGTCTTTATTCCTTAAGAGGTAGACAGAGCCTATAAGGTAACAGGTACCTACAGGCCACATTTACCAAAATTGTGGGCGTATAGGTGAAAAATGGAATCAAAATAGTGGTGGGTTGCTAGTCGCATAGCCTATGACATATTTCCTAAGATTTTCACCCATAAAATCTTTGAAGATATCTGCTTCAAAATTCAGTCGCAATCTCGCAATATTCCACCCGGACAAACATACATATGTTGCAAGTTAATATAAGGCTTGTAACTTGTCAAAAGGATTACGTACGGCCAATTGCAGATAAACGTTAGACTTAAGCTGAGACGCGGTCCGCTGGACTAAAAAGCTTTTTAAATCCGAACGTCATAATCTTCACTCCTACGCACAGCTACGGAAGGCTGAAACATTGAAGTAGTTTTTCTAAAAGTAATAGCAAAGTTGTGATGTCTATCTTGCTTTTGAGACTTAATTTAAAATCTAAACGATTAATTAAAGAGCCAACAGTTGAAATACCTATGTTCACATCACAGCAAGAAAAAAACAGATGATTTTGTAGTTGAAAATTGCTGCCATGCTCAATTCTTTTCCTTCAACAAATGTGGCAATTATAGGCAATAGCTAATTCGATTTCTCTAAGTTATTGTTGAAATTTCTGTACATTGAATTTTTACTAATAAGCAGTATTACCTAGCTAAGCACGTGTACCATTTTATTGAAATGAACGAGAATACCTGCTATTGCAGGCTCATCTGTAATGTACGTCAATTTTTAAACGTTTCCATACACATTAGCGTATTGATATACTAATTTTAGATCACTAAAAACCCAAACTTGCACTTATTGTACCTACTTTAAGGTCTGCAAGGCAGTATTGAAGCCGTCACCTTAAGAGGGTTTAGGCCTTCGAATAATAATAAGTCAAGAAGCGTAATTCCCTAACAGTTGCCGCTTCTATTGTCATTCCACTTACGCACACAAACTAACAGCAATGCAAACGTAACACTCTCACTCCGATAGACAATACTTGCACGCGATTAGTCCACGCGTCGTGATCGTGTCCGCCTACTTGCGATGGCATATTTTTCTAATGTATTTTTCTTCTTCTTCTTCTTGTCTTACTTCTTGACTTATTATTATTCGTACCTAGGTTTAGTCGAAGGATTATTATCAAGTGTTAAACTCACCCGTGGCATGCAGCTTCCTCAAAGGGTCAACAATAGCGAAGTACCGATCAGCGGACAACGCAGTCAGCGTGAACACGGATACGCCGATGCTCACGTCCTTAGCTGCTTCAGAGACGCGGCACACGGTGACTCCCCACGGCCAGGACTCCACAGTGTACACGATCGATGTGAACGGGACGCACGTGATGATCACCAGGAGGTCGGCAAGTGCGAGGGAGAGGATGTAGCTGGGGAAGAGAAAGCTATATTAGATATACACACACACACAAATCACGTCTTTATCCCTTAGGTAGACAGAGCCTAAGGTAACAAGACCTACAGGCCACGTTTAGCAAGATTGTGAGCGTATAGGTGGAAAATGGAATCAAAATAGTAATGGGTTGCTAGCCGCATCGCCTATAACATGATATCTATTTTCGCCCATTCCCTCGCCCCAATTATACATACATAAGTAAATCTCATGTTATCCCTTACGGGGTAGACATAACCTAGGATAACAAGGCAGGCTTAGCATGATTGTGGACGTATAAGTGGAATGGGCCTATAGCATGATGAGATTTTGTAAGTACTATGAGGAAGGCAAACGAACACGCGGGTCATCACAAGTCAAACCACTGGGCTACACGGCTTTTCTCACTACATACAGGCTGTTTGAGTATAAAGCTTAAAAAACACGATAAAACATGACGTGATTTGTTTTCTTCTGGAGCCATCTTCTATCGAAGGTGGGCGATGTTTACTTGAACCTTAGACACAATAGCTCTGAAAAAAGATAGACGTGATTTGTAAACGCTTCTAAAAGAACCCCTAAATGATCCTAAATACCTGACCTAATGACTTAGTAACTTTCAGACTCAAGAACTATCCTGAGAAGCAACTGATACCCCTATTTTAATTAAAACACCGATTCAGGTCGGTTGCGAGTCCCGGCTGGATAGACGAAAAAAGCTTTGAAAGCGTAGGAGCTTTCTAATTAATCTTTTGCTGTGAATTCGGTGAACATTATTTTGTAAATACCGCTGGATCTAGTCTTGTCAAGTAATTAGTTTTTGAGTCTGATGTCTTATAAGTATGTTTCTGAAAACAAACACTTTTTCTTCGACATTTTTGTGCCTTCAGCATTATTAGAACACAAAGTAAAAGAACTATTTTAAATTTTGTATTTTGACGCTCCAATTTGACCAACTCACATTAATTTGAAACTTGAAGAATGGATGTCGATACAAACTCCCTCGGCAAAAGAAGCTTGTAGTATTTTTTTTTTTTTTTTTAAAGAAACGTTATTACACTGTATAAATCTCAGTGCGTCACCCTTACTAAACTACGTAATTTACCTATGTTTATGGGTTTATTTACATAAGAACTTTTTACTGTAAAAATAATGGTAAGGTGACCACATTAAACCGAAAAAATTAGGAACAATTGAAACAAAAAAAGAATACTAATGATCGTTTTAACAACATTTGCGGGTGGTAGGGCTTTGTGCAAGGTCCGTCCGGATCGCTACCACCATCTTACTCGCTAATCCTGCCGCTAAGTAGCAGTGCTTGCACTGCTGTGTTCCGGTGTGGAGAGTAAGACAGCCGGGGAAATTACGGGCACAAGAGGCATTTCGTCTTAGTCCTCTAGGTTGGCAACGCATCTGAAATCCCTCCGGGGTTGCGGGTGTCTATGGGCAGTGGTGATCACTTACCATCAGGTGACCCACTTGTTCGTTTGCCTTCCTATTCATATAAAAAAAAAAAAAAAAAAAAAAAAAAAAAAATGAGACCTAGCTAAGAATTTTAGTTTATGGGAGACGTATTTAAAACATTGGTTTTGTATTACGTCTTAGAGGTCACCCTGTAGTTTAAGTTTTGGCATGAAAATATACGAATTTGTACGGAAAGTGACCCGTTATTTTTGCTCGTCAGTGTACACATGTGTCGGCTAAACGAATCTATTTTGCAGTTGTGTTTATATCATGTTTTATGATAATTAAATTGTATCCATTCATGTCACCTTTTAAACAAGCAAATCCAATTACATGGTCTATTGAATCTTCGTAACTGTACTAACAAATGACGTCCAAATTATTTATTGTCCAATATGTCTGCATCGACGATACTTCCAAAGCGAAAATCATGATTCTCACAGTGTTTATTATCCATTCTCCAGGCCTCTATTTCTCCAATGCTACAATTCGACGGGAAAGAACCAAGATCTATCTTACAAATTTTAATTATTCTAGTTTGAATTCTATTGAGAGAACCAATAGCTCCTATCTTACTTTAAGCCGAAATTACAATACAGGACATCTTGCTTCTTCACCGTCGCATTGTCAGTGACATGTGACAATTCTGTTAACATTACAAACTCGACGAGAATCTATGGCGGTTGGCTTCATATTGAACACGCATTGCAATTCGAATTGTCACTTGTCACCGACAAAATGTCGAATTAGTGAAATAGGCGCCTGTCAGTTACTGCAGTAATTAAGTGATTAGATTAAGATCCAACCCGACAGTGACGCACTGCTTGGATAAGGCGTTAATATTTGATGGTGTTGACCCTACGGTTGGTTGGGCGCTTTGTTTTATTGTACACACATACAAACATTCTCTTCTTAATTTCTTACTGGGTAGACCGAGCCTTAGGTAACAAGAACTAAAGGCCACGCTTAGCATGTTTGAATGTGGGGTGGAATATAGGTTGGATATAGGTGAGAAGGGTAAACGAAATAGTGATGGGTCGATAGCCGCATCGCCTGTAACATGACTCCTATTTTTGAAGTGAAAACTTCTTTAGCGGCGTTGTGCACTTTTTGGGATGGGTAAAAAATGTCAAAATCGTGTCAGGTCGCGTGACCTGATCGAAAATCCGTAAGATTTTTTGGGATGGGTAAAAAATGTTAAAAATGTGTCAGGATTCATGAAATAATGCATCGCTTTGGTTGCGGCAGCAAGCAATATTTTTCGCTTGTGCCCTTTGTGTACATAACTATTTTACATACTCGTAACCAGGACATTCTATAGTAAAATAAAGACTATTTCTAAATAAAATAAAATAAAATGTTAAGATGATTGTAAGTGTGGAAATAAAAATAAAATAAATATATAAATGTTCGCGGCTTAACACCGCACCTAAACCTAAATTAATCCAAATTAATCCTACATTGGTTTTACCAGTGCCGGTTATGTATGTAACTTGGTTATGTACGGGGAGCAAGCTACATTTTCTTATTAAAAAACAGCAAGCTTAATGAAGAGAAGATCCTGATCCTGATTGAACGATAAGCCGCCATTTATCAGTCTAGGCAAGATTAAGTTATCTAGGATTAACAGTTTGTCTGATTATCTGACATTTTTTGTCTAGGGATGAAGTACTCGTAGGTATTCGTTGCGATACGCAATTATTTTCTTCTGGAAAATGCATACTTAAATAATGCTCTGCATATTCTGAATTATTTAACTTTAGCATTTTTAGGGTTGAAAGGGGTATAGTAATACCCCAGATCCAGTAGGATCGAAAGATAAAAAAATGCCATTTTGATAAACATTTTGTATTTTTGTTTATATAATTGTCTTTGATGCAATTTAGTTGTACTTGATACCTATGTTATTTTTTTTCTGTTTGCTACACATGAAACTTGCTGGTCACGAGATTTCAAGAGAATCTGTTGAAAAAGGGACTAGTAGAGGAAAACATAAGCAACCATTTTTTCACAAATTGAAAGAGTGCTTTGCGCTCCCTCGGTCAAATAAAAAAAAAGCATTAAAAATACGTAATAAAAAAAATTACAAAACTTTTTACTGCGGTTTCAATATCAACGTCGCGGTGTCCCTGACAGTGGCACTTGCTTTTTAATTTACACAAATTTTGAAGTAAAAATGTGGACCCCGATCACTGCGTTGGCAAGGGTCCAACTCTTAATTAAAATTCAGTACGAAAATTTACAATGATACGGCAAAGGGCAAAGGGGAGTCTCTGGATAATCATTTTGCTCGCTACTTTTGCAGTAAATCACATGTATTTCGGTATTAATTAATTTTACAGGCAGAGACTTCATTACCGACTCTCTAACCCCAGTTATGACACTTTAGCGTGTCGCGAAACTGTAATGCAACAAAGTTTTTCTTAATTGTGCACTTCAGCGCTTGAGTTTGAATTTTATTAAAGAAACGTTACAATGTTGAAAGGTTACACCTCTGACCCTTTTTCTAACTTATAATGGGGAGTGCAAGTCGGGTTACCTCCGCGTGTGCTCAAGAGCTGCGGTTCGTTTTTGGATCCGTCCGAGAGGAAGAGCACTGCTTGGTCCGGTGCACCCTGGGCATCGGTTAATGATTTCCTGGCAGATTCTGAGGGATATCCGTTGGCTAAGAGCCCGACAGGGGGCAGAGGTCTTTTGACCATGTTCAAATGAGATTAAGTGGAAATGAGCAGCCAGATTTAACAGTAAATAATGTATATTACGAGTAAAGCAAAATTATAGAAACAAGCCCCGACGTGTTCACGCACGTCAGTCTCTGAATCAAGAAACAATATTATTGTTGTCATGTCTAAGCACAACATTCGGTGTTGCTTAGACAACCGTTTAAACACTAACATACATGTAAATAGAGTACATTATCAGCCAGTACAATATATAATCAGGCGCTATAGGTACAGCCTCTAATATTATGTTCTACCGTACAATGTTGCCGACATTTAAGATTTTTGAATACTATATCGATGGGGCCATATTAAAAAAAAAAAAAAACTTATTAAGGTACTCCCACGCTGGTGTTATAAAGTGTTGTGTGTGTAAAGGGCCACAGGTCAAACCACTAGGCAACGACGGCTTTTTAAATAACTATTTTTTTAACTTGCTTAAAAATCTACAACTGGACTGGTTTGTGAAATAAAATTAAGAGTATTACTATTCAAAACACTGTGAGTTTCCTTCCTTTTCAGTTTTGTGTCTATTTTCTTTATTTTAGGTGGTTTACTTAAGCAGGGTCAAAAACAAAATATTTCAACCAATTAGAGGCATATTTTCCGCACTTCAAATAAATAAACATAATTTTAGAGGGCAGGTTCAAGTTTGTATCCCGTTGTTAAGCATTCTCTTTTATTATAAGGCCAGTCCTTGTTGAACCTTCTCTGCTATCCAAAGTACCTTTTGTAGTATTTCTGTAGAAAATTCAGCCTCATTTTTATTCAAAATTACTGAAAGATGTGGCTAATATTTTCCTCTTTTTTCCCCACAAAAAAAACTTGCGCTCAAAATCATTACGTATGTAGCATGGCATCAAGTAAAAAAATCGAAAAATGTCACTGAACTTGGACATTTCGAAAAAAAAACTTTCCAGGTTTACGTAGTTTTATTATTTCATGGTCTTAGTGGTTTTAAGTAAAACTGAGATAAGAAAAATTTAGATAGGATTTTTTATTGCTATCCATTGTCATAAAATACAAAATTCAAAATTTATTTTTGCAAATTGGTCGCCAAGGGCTTTTTTAAACGTATTTTTTGAAACTACTAGCGCATTCGGAAATACCATCATTGCCAAGAAGAATGCGGCGCAAGAAACTTGGCAGAAAGTCATTTTTTCAATATAAAATACAAATTAAGCTACTACAATACTTCAATTCTGCTTAAATTAAATACAATAAAAGGGATGTATAAGGTCCCCGAGCCTTAAATTAAATAAGTCTATAGTAGAGATGTATAAAGTCTCTACTAGTCAATCAACGTAATAAAAATTAACTTTCCGTTTTTTAGATACTATACGCCAGTTTAGTTGTTTGTAAGAACCTACATCAGGAGGGTGGACTTGTCCTCTGCTACCTCGTATTGTTTACGCCTTGCAGTTGTGACAAGGGGCCACTTGACCCACATAAGCTTTGCAAAAATACCTAAATATAGTTGTTGTATCTCGACAAATGTCGCTATTACCATAACAAACGTATTTTGGTAAAGGCAAGGAGGTACATAATTATTATCATTATAACTTTTAAAAAAGATATCTTTTAAGTCAGAAACGTGCTAGCTTTTTGCGAAATAGTGATAATGGGAAAGTCTTGAAGGAATAATGTTGGTAGGCTGCTCGCAAGACGGAGGGAGGATTTACGATTGACGTTCAGAACACGACACCCTCCGTAGGTATAATGACTACAAACGAACGAGTCAACCTGAACGCGGCGACGAGGTTTGTTGAGTAAATCACACAGCTGGCAAAGATGGGAAGCCATTGACTAAAAACAACGTGACAAAATAGGCTTTGACTAATAGGTAGCTCGTGGTGAAGATGATTGGGAAAGGCATAGGTAGGTCTTCTTACAAGCATTAGCCATCACACCCATTTGATATAGGTCCAGCTGAGCACTGGACGTTTTCCGGTTGATTTGATGATGATAATATAATTACTATTCATAATAGAAATAATAATCATCGTCATCCTATCACACGGGAGACGTCCAATGCTTGACATAGGCTTTCGCTAAGGATCTCTACGACGATCAGTTTTGTGCTACCCGCAGCTAACTTATCACGATCTTAACCAGATTATCCGTCTACTTTCCGGGAAGTCTACCAATATTTTGCATTATATTACTTTATAATCAATACATTATAATCAACTGAACCGGGTCCAGTAGACCCATTAGCGACTACTCAAGTGTTAAAGTTCCAAAACTTAAGCAAATGATCTGAGAATCTTATTTCACCAAAGCGACAATTGTCCGTAACAAAAGAAAATTCTGTTTACATTACTAATTCGACGAGAATCTGCGCCGGTTGGCTTCCTTATTGACCACGCATTGCAATTCAAACTGTCACTTGTCGAACTGTTGAAATCGGGGCCTGTTGTATGTAGTAGTGTACAGAACTGATATGGGAATAAAGTAATTTTTCTAATTCGGAACGTCGATTTTGCCTATTGGCACACGTTACTCATACATACAACTGTCATTTACTTAAGTTTTTCACCTGTCTAATCTAACATTATAGTCGATTATGTAAAACTTTCGCATGCAGCGTCGAGTATCAAGTTATCGTATCAACGGAAACTTATCTAGTAAAACCTCGCCTCTATTCGCGAAATCATGTTTTATTAATTTCGACATTTTATTCGCAACGACCTCCGCCACGAGTGGACTGAAGTGGAGAGTGCCACTGCTAGTCCGTTTTTGTTTTGGTATAAAACCTGGTAATATTTTGTTTTGTTGTTGACAGAATTTGTGCCTGTTCGTTAAAAAATTACTTCTCACAATTTGGTTTGTTTTAATTACTTTATAGATAGAAATGTTACGTCACGGAGGTTTACATGGATAACCTAACCATGCTATCTTGAAAAAAAAGTGAAGTAAAGTCATACAACCGCATAATATTTCCTATATTCATGTTTAACACAGTCGGCTTTGCTTTGTATTGTCAAATCATAGGTTCGCGCCTCGAAGTTTTTTCGAAAACATGCGGAAATACCTTTGGACTTCACCATGAGCTTCAAAAAAAACATGTTTACTTAGGAAACTATATATGTACGACTTGATAATCCATGTACTCGAATTATCAGGGCGTGCGTTATTTGGGCGAACAATAACAATTCAAACATTAACATTCGATGATGTAGGTAGGTATACCTCGATATTTTTCTAGCAGGAACAACGTTTGTTTATTGTTTGACATAATAATAATAATAATAATAATATAATATATAATCCTGTTATATAAGTACCACTCCAACGGCATAGAGAATACACATCATGTTGTAGTAGCTATTTGGAGATTTTCACAATATCCTACATTTCACAATAAATTGATTCTGTTTGGTATTATTGTTAATAAATTTTCAAACGTGTCACATTTTTAAGGAGAGAATTGGAATGAAATGTTGGATTTGGCCACTTTATTATTACTTCGGTTGTCTGTGGTTTTTCTCTTTGAATCTGAAGTGGTAGTTATCGATATTGTTATTTTGCCAAGCACTAACCAAATGTTGTACCATGGTAGAAAAATATCGAGATTCATCTATAGATGATACATGCGAAGTGCGCAGTAAAAACACATAGATTTCACGCTGTGAAAAATGGTTATAGAAAATTATTTTACTTCGCATCCATAAGTGATTTAACTCGAACGATATGACGTCATAAGAATGGAAAAGTGAGAATGAATGGAGCATGAATTCGCGTGGGAGTATGCATGACGTCAGAACGAAGTAAAAATGGCGATTGTAAATTACTTCGTGCTATCGTGAGTGATATATAAATGGTAAATCCAATATTAAATTTGCAAAAACTTGCATATACATATACCTACTTATAACAACAGTAACGTGACTGACATAGAATAACCTAAAGTACTGATGCTAGCTAATGTAGTATACAAACATGTATAAATCAGTAGGCTTATTACCTAACTCGCTCGCGATCGCCATCGTGTTCATTTTGACAGTTCACGTATGGGCTGACAATTGGCATCGGAATCAGCTAGTTATCACATTTATACAAGAACTGTCAAAATGAACACGATGGTGGTTGCGAGCGAGTTAGGTAACAAGACCTCAAGGCCACGTTTAGCATGATTGCGGGCGTATAGGTGGAAAAGTATATAGGTGGTATTGAGTGCCGCATTGCCTATAATGATTTATAAGTTTTCGCCAATTATTTGCAATCTTATACGTGGACAAGTGGTTAGTCGGCACATCCCTAAAAAATTCTACGGATGTATATCGTCGATAGCGTTACAATACCCTCATGCCAGCTATCTAAACTCGACGATAAATAAAAAAAAAACAATATAGGTACAGGGGAATCCACAAGCAACGCGTTTTTTTTCGGTTTAGTGGGCCTCAGTATCAAACTCAAAAACGGGTTGTCTACAGAAACTTTGTACTTACGTGTTAGGCACATTCCTCATGGCTTTGTGCCTGACGAAGACGGCAACCAATGTCCCATTGCCGACGACGCCGATGACGAAGATCAGCGCGAAGATGATGGGAACAATGTAGGTCTCAGGCCGCTCATAGTAAGGCTGGTATGGTTCTGAACTGTTCATCAGCTCTTCGAAGGTCATGTTGAATTCTTCCATGGTGCATGTTATCTGTGAATAAGAGAATTAGGTATCAATTATAGTTTGTTTAAGGCATCTTAGAAACTTAGGACTTCGATCCCCAGGCATAACATCTGCCTGGAGAGAGATCTCTCTACTGTGGCACTCCCCACAAGGGAATAGGCGAAAATCATAGGAATCATGTTATAGGCGATGCGGCTAGCCACCCATCACTGTTTTGATTCCACTTTCCACCTCTACGCCCTCAGTGTCTTGCTAAACGTGGCCTGTAGGTCTTGTTATCTTGGGCTCTGTCTACCCCGTAAGGGATAAAGACGTGATTTGTGTATGGTGTATGGTGTATCTTAGAAAACTTTTCTGAGTGACAGTTCTGTTTATGAGGCGGTTTCTGCGATTCCTTTGTTAAAGTAGGTGCTACAGTGTAGAAGGATATGAAACACGTGTAAATACAGTTCACGTGTTTAGGTCAACGTCGTTGTAGACGAAACCACAGGCGATCAACAGGTAAAAATGCTTCCCAACCGAGGTCGAGAGGACGTCCAGAAATAGATGATGGAGTTATTGAAATCTTATGTTCTTACTAGCGACCCGCCCCGGCTTCGCACGGGTGCTATCAGTGTTTCTCTAATGTGACGACCGGATAGCCTAGTAGTTAGTGACCCTGACTATGAAGCTAGAGGTCCCGGGTTCGAATCCCGGTAGGGGCAGACAGTTGTATGATGAATACGAATGTTTGTGCCCGAGTCATGGATGTTATATGTATTTAATTATGTATTTATCTACATTATATAAGGATTTTTATCCGTTGCCTGGTACCCATAGTACAAGCTTTGCTTAGTTTGGGACCAGGTCAATTGGTGTAATTTGTCCCAAGATATCTATTAATAGATATTTATATTATACGTGTATTATACATATTTTAAACCTTTCTCTTGAATCACTCTGTGTATTAAAAAAAACCGCATCAAAAGATCTAAGCATACATAGGGACAGACAGACGGCGGGAAGCAACTTTAATTTATTGTATGTAGTGATTCGAGTATTAATTTGTTTTATAAGATCCTGTTCTCAGCGTGCTGTAAGGGCTTTTTTTATTAAATAGCTTAAATGGGCCATCCTGTATACTACATGAATCTTTTGTTATACACAATACAATACACAAATCACGTCTCTATTCCTTACGGGGTAGATAGAGCCTAAGCCTTAGGCCCTAAGGTAACAAGACCTAACGCCACGTTTAGCAAGATTGTGGGGCTAGGTATAGATGGAAAATGGAATCAAAATAGTAATGGGTTGCTAGCCGCGTCGCCTATAACATGATTCATATGATTTTAGCCCTCGATGGGCTTTTACCATCTGGCCGGGAAGAGAAGCAACTGTTTCATTCTATGTTTTTTCATTGCTCCCAGACCAGCATGGAAGTAGTATCTTTTGTTTGTTTCTTTTTGTACAATAAAACACTTTTTGTAAACACCCGAATAACTACGGTTAATTCGTTTTTTAATTGCTACAAAGTGTAACAAATTAAAATGTGGCTAACGGCGCGTTCAGATTTGAATGTTTATTTGTTGCTATCGGGTTTTATAGGCGGAGCTGTTGGGCCGATAAAATGGGTTCCGTGTTGTCGTTTACTTTATGGCTTCCTACAGCAATATAACCGGATCGAAACTGACTGAAAAACATAGTAAAAATGCCGTTTTAAAAGTAAGAACGCGTTCGAAAACATCCTACTATCCTACTAATATTATAAACTAGCGACCCGCCCCGGCTTCGCACGGTATATTATGCATGTATTATACATATAAACCTTCCTCTTAAATCACTCTATCTATTAAAAAAACCCGCATCAAAATCCGTTGCGTAGTTTTAAAGATTTAAGCATACATAGGGATATAGAGACAGAAAGAGCGACTTTGTTTTATACTATGTAGTGAAGTGATGATGTGAAAGTTTGTGAGTATGTTTGGATGTTTGTTACTCTTTCACGCCAGAACGGCTGGACAGATCTGGCTGAAATTTGGAACATAGATAGATTATAGTCTGGAATAACACATATGCTACTTTATCTCGGAAATTTGCGTGATTCCTGCGGGATAGCGATAAACGAATTCTATGCAGACGAAGTTGCGGGCAACAGCTAGTTTTATATATAACTGAATGAAAAATGCTTCCCAACCAACCTCTCTCGAGAGGGTGTCCAGAAATAGATGATGGAATTATTGACATCTTATGTTCTTACTAGCGACCCGCCCCGGCTTCGCACGGGTGCAATCAGTGTTTCTCTACTATATTATGCACTAGCTGTTGCCCGCAACTTCGTCTGGATAGAATTCGTTTATCGCTCCGCTGGAATTACGCAATTTTCCGAGATAAAAACTAGCCTATATGTTATTCCAGCAACATCTACCTATGTTCCAAATTTCATCCAAATCTGTCCAGCCGTTCTGGCGTGAAAGAGTAACAAACATCTATTCATCCATCCATCCATACTTACAAACTTTCGTGTTTATAATATTAGTAGGATGGTATTATACACTAGTTGTGTTATACATTTTATACACATTATAGGTACACTCCGTCTGTGATGAATTCGCTTATCGCTATTTTCCAGGATAAGAACTATCCTATGTCCTTTCTTGGGACTGTAAATATCTCTATACCAAATTTCAATAAAATTAGTTCAGCCGTTTTGCCATGAAAGAGCAACACATCTGAACATCCAAACTTACAAACTTTGGCCTTTATAATATTAGTAAGATAAGATAAGATATGACAAGAGAAACCTTTCTCTTGAATCACTGTATCTATTAAGAAAACCGCATCAAAATCCGATGCATAGTTTTTAAGATCTAAGCGTAAGTACATAGGGACAGATAGACAGACGCCTAAACAAAAATGTTTCAGTCAGATTCGGACCATATTTGGAGCTTTTCGACAATAGTGTAGTTTCTAAATAAAACAAATACCTTTATATTTTACACCCTCAACTCACCCAAACCAGACTTACAAAAGCAGGGACCTTGTCAAAGATCGAGACGATAAGGCATATCATTGATTCACTCCTTAAGGGCTGCTTTTATGTACCTTTGAAAATTCGAGAACAAGAAATGCGAACTACGCGTGTAGTTTTAGTATATTGTAGGGTCCAGAAAGGGATATTTGCTTTTGGGTCATTCTAGAAGCTATTGTCAAACTTTAAACAAATACACTTACAGTCGACTATAAAAGGTTCCGTGTATTATTTATAACAAACAAAAAAGAGGATTTGCAATGAGCCCTAACTTGATTGACTTTACGCCCCTAAAAACCTTTAATAGCAAATTTCAATGAAATTGTTAGATTAGCTATGTATCGACCCTAGCGCCACCTAGACATCAAATAGACCGATCGGCGGTGCAGGGGCGCGGGGAGGGACGACCGCGGGGGCCGAGAGGTGCGGGCGGCAGGCGCACTACCCGCCCGCACCTCTCTCGGTCCCCTTTGTCGCCTTACCTTTCTCAAAGCGGATGCATACTACAACTTCCAAGTCCCTTCCTTTGGACTTCTGTCGCTTGGCACAACATCTGCCTGGGGCCCGATTTTTGAAAGCACATGTGTGAAAATACCACTCAAAAGTGGTGAAAAATTGTGCTGAATTTGAAATACGAGTAGCTTAGAAGACAATCACAGCTCTCATTAATCTTGTGAACTAGTCAAAACTTTGATTAGAGCTATAGTTTTGGAGACATGATCTAATTTATACTACTTTCGAGTGTCATTTTCGAGTGATGTGCTTTCAAAAATCGGGCCTCTGGAGAGATCTCTGTATTGGCCTTTTTTCACACCTAAATTATTGATGTTGTGGCGCCACTAGCGACTGTCTGCGCGCCGCATCACTCCGCCACTAGCTGCTGTGCCCAAGTCCAAACCGACCAATCAGCAGCCGCGTACGACGCGCGGCAATCATCACCGATTGGCCGGTTACAGGACCGATAAAAAACAAAACGTCATTTTACTAACACTATAGGTTCTTTACCGCTAATCTAAAAACCGGCTCGACTCATGCTGCGCCTTGAAATCGCGGTTGTTACTTCACTTTCTCTATATAGATATAAATGGTAACTTGTACCAAGTAACAAACCCCAAAATGTATTCCAGTGAAATCATCATCAGACTGAAGACGTCCACTGCTAAACAAAGACCTCCTTAGCACACCATTATCAACGACAACTCGCCACCTGACTCCACCGGTTTCCCGCAAGTTTCACGATGTCGTCGCTCCACCTAATGGAAGGCCTAAGGCCTAAAGGTGGTAAAATGCCAGGGGTCCCTAGCTCTATGGGGCCCCGAACTGGCTTAGCTTAGAGCACAAAAGGGACGCTGATGCACTTCTTTATATTGAGGAAGGAGCCCCATCTGACGAATTTGCCGCGGGCCCCAGACGTTGCGCCACTGCTGCCAGTGTAATAAATCTGTAATTATTTCATACTAAACCAAATTGAATACTAAGTGTCATTTCTCTAACTTTGTGCCTCTAAAAACGTGTAAACAATACAAATAATATATTTCATAATCTCGCAGCGCGGCCATATTCGAGTCACGTCAGCCTCGATATTATCAGAGGCCCCGTAATACTGAAGTCGCTATCGAATGAAATACGGCTATCGAGAAGCTGTACTCTGAATCGCTGAATTTGTAATCCCACTATTCTATACTTAGTTTTAACCGTGGTATAGGTGAAACACTTAAGTACATGACTGTTGTATGTAGTAGTGTACAAAACTGATATGGGACTTAAGACATTTCTAATTTGGAACGTCAATTTGTCTATTCGCACACATTACTCACACATACAAAAGGTAATATAGTTTTTCACCTACAGGACCTTGTGCAATGTCCGTTCGGATTGCTAGCACAGTCTTACTCGCTAATTGTAAGTCCTGAATGGCGCAGGTTGATGCAGGACAAGGTTCGCGAATTCGAGGAGCAGCGTTTAGTTGACCTTGACGCTAAACGCGATGAATTGAAGATTCGCCAGCCGGCTGCCATTCGCTACCTTATGTCTACGGGGTACTCACGTGCATTCATTGTGCGCGAGGTTAAGATCGGCTACATAAGCCATCTTGGGCACATGAGCGTCATACTAACTAGGAGTCGAAGTGGTCGCCATGGCCGAAATCGGTCGGAAGGATCAATCATCACTCGCTAATCCTGCCGCCTCGCTAATCAATTCATTCTACTTTTATTGTACTCCATAGTAACTATAATCATCATCTGATGATTCATCTTATGACATGTTATGATAATTTTGCCTTTGATCGCGGTATCAAATGCTGTCCGACACTCGTTTTTTTCCCCCATTAATTTACTTCTTCTTCTTCTTCTTGATTGTGGCGTTACAAGTCGTTATAGCGACGACAACTTCGCCAATGTCGGTAAAAAAAATTAATTATAGAATCTTGTGACAAAATGTCGGCAACGTTGTACGGTAACACGGTCAAAGATCCCCCTACCCCCCTGTCGGGCTCTTAGCCAACGGTCAATGATATCCCTCAGATACTGCCAGGGAATCATTAGCCGTTGCCCAGGGTGCACCGGACCAAGCACTGCTCTTCCCCCTTAATCTTCCTACTTAATTCCCAGCCTTCAAGCGTCTCACTGCTGTACACAGGCTTCCTCACAGAATCAAAGGTCTTGAGCTTATTCCCACGCAGGCCCATTGCGATAACCAAGTTCAGAGAACGAATAAACTTTTAATTTATTTCCAAAAAGTACCTCGTCGTTTGTTGTTTGAGTTGGATCTAAATACGAATAGGCAATAATAAGAATTCAATTATTGTTGTTGCTGAGGGGATGCCCAGCATAGAAAGCTATTTCCGGTTCCTAAATAACTTTGGAGTACACACAACCGACGAAAACTTTTAAAACGTTCGGGGAAATTTAATATTTGTGCTTAAACAAGCGCGATACGTGCTCTTGAAAATTTATTCATAACAAGTATTTCATTATGTTCCGTATTATATTATAAATAAAGATAGGGCTAAAACATTAATATGAGTACGTAAAATTTATGAGAATTTTGTCTCTACATAGTTATAAAACAGTCCTCCGCCGCGTATATCTAAAACTACTAAACGGATTTTCATGCGGTTTACACCAAGAGATAGAGTGATTCACGAGGAAGTTTCAAGTGTATAATTTGCCAAGTTCATATGTAAATTAGTTGAGATATATATCGATATTTTTTAAAAATGTTAGGAAAAATCAAGCTGTCTGGGATACACATTTTTTCGACGCCAACGACACATATACGTATACAATATTATTATTAGATATCATGAGAATTTAACCTTTTCGACGCAAAAACCTATATATATATTATGTCGGCGCGAAGCCATCATCCGAAGGCTCAGACATCACCAAAATAAACAAACACCACAGTACACGCTAATAAGATTTTGTTTTTTAGGAGAGGGAATATTGGCGGCCGTCTCGAAAAACAATAAACAATCACAACACGTTTCCCGCCATCTCAATGCCTACCTCTGATTGGCGGAGCCGAATCCAAGTCAATAGATTGTTTTGACTAATTAACAAGTGTTGTTTTATTTCAAATTTGTTATATTTCTAGAAATAATTTATTAGATCAAACTGCAGGATTTATTGCATGATTTTAGCAAGTTTTCATTACAAAAGGAGAATTAAGTAACTTTAATTGTCAACTTCCGCTATCATAGCCATGAGGCGTTTCCGGTTTAGCCATTAACTTTTAATTTATTTAATGCATAAATACGCTCATAAAGTATTGAAACATCTTCCATAAAATTAAAGCAAGCTATAGAACTTCAAATGCTGTCTGTATTAATAAAATATAGTGAATAGGTTATTAATAAATGTTTGTACTGCGATAGACGCCAGCGCTTTTTCTCTTATAGTGGAAAAATACTAGAACTAGAGAGAAGGCAATTAGTTAAAAAATTGTTTAATAGATGGCGCCCATACATACGTACTTCAATGCAAAAGCAACATTCGTTCAATTGGGTTTAGGTTCAACTAAAGGCATTGCAATAAAGAAGTCTGGCGTATGGGTGACGTCTCTTGTATTTGACGTGGCGGCGAAAAGTTTAACGTAAACCTCGCATATTTTTTTAACGAGTAAAAGTAAAAATAATATTTAAATTCTAATAACTTGGGCACAGTAAGGAAAATGTATTAATGTATATAAATGTATGTAATCGCAAAAATTATCATTATCACTCGAGTTTGAGTGACGGCGTCCTGTCAATAAAATTGCGTCAGGGTTCTACAGTGGTACGTGAATACATTTCGTTCCACATACGAGATATAAAATATTTTCCCAAAAAAGTTGTCATAGAATCTCGTGCCAAACGACTACGACCATTCTTTCAGAACTGTAGCAACTTTACTTGAAAGAATATAATTTCCACTATTGACAGTTATGCAAAATGAAACCTATTCGCGTCGTCTCCGACTTCAGAATTTCTAAACGAAGGTGTAGGAATGAATGCATTGTTGGTTGGTCCTATTGCCAGCTAAGCAATACATTGAGACCGGATTCGATGTCCGGTGTAATCCATTCGGTTATATTATTATGACGGGGTAAAGTCGGACACTCGGCCTTCAGATTTTATCATATCCAGAATCATAAAGCAAATGGAATATAGAGCCTTTTTTGCTGTTTTCCTTTCTGTACTTTGATGTAAAAATGACATATGTCATCTTTGCTATCCAATGAACCAAAAATTTTACTTCTTGATTTTTTATATTTATTTTACGGTTTTACTCGTTACAAATTAAATTTCTAAACGGTAGTGAAAGCTAAAACACATGTAAATATCTGTTTTTTTTTTCATGTCTTATCTTTTGTTAAATTTTGTCAACTCGGAATAACTCTGCTGTTGCATTGGATGATGTAATTAAATTTAAAAAGGTTTAATATTTTTTTATAATAATATTCGTACCGTATCAATCATATCTTTGTCTCTTGCGAGGTAGACAGAACACCATAGGAACATCTTAAAGTTCAAGCGTACAGGTGGAAAAGGGAATGAAAATAGTGACGGTTTGGAAGCTACATTGCTTGTAACATGATTCCTAAAATTCCATTTGAATTTAGCTTGCAAATCACCTGTACCTACTTTTGCTTGCTATCTTTAACCTTTCTTCTCTGAGTAAGTGAGCACATCAATAAGTAATGGGAACATTATTAGGAACACAAATCTTCAAATAATTCAATCCTTGTTCGCCCTTTCAAACATCATCTTTTGCGTTACATTCCAGCCATGAAGATATAATGCAAGTAAATCAACAATTTGCGCTTGAAAATACGAGAGACTGTAATAGAAATCTGAAATGATCACGCGAAAACGCGAATTGAAATGAGAACGCCGGTTCGCCATTAACTTTCGTATTAAATTAATTGAACGTCGAAATGGAATCATTTCATAAAAGCAATCCAATTAAATGATATGCAGACTGACGAGTTATTGTTTTTAGGTATCCTATGTTACAGCGCTTCTAATCTTGTTTCTTCAGGTATTTGACGGTTGCCGTGTTTCGAATGAACATGAATGAAAAAGTACAATAATGGCGAGAGAGCGAGTAGTTTGGACAGAGTGCTCGTTGCAGCTGTTGCACTTGCTCTCGGTCTTAACAACATTGTCATTCATGTTTATTCAGAACACGGCAACTGTCAAATACATGCAGAAACTAGAAGCACTGTACAGTGGGTTTGGAATTTCAAGCAATTGAACTTTTGCTCGAAATTAATGGCATGCTCTGATTTCAAGCTGTTACAACAGACATAATTTTTCTTCAGTAGATTCCTATTCCACATAATGGAAAGTACAAATGATGCCTAAAGCAAACTTACTGGTTCTATGCCTATTCGCTCTAGCAATGAAAAGCCCTAAGGTTGTCTCCGTCTGGAAATGTATACATTCAAATTAACTTGGTGGAATAGTGTAAATATTTTGTATGGCTTGACAGCTATGAGCGAACATAAAGCGCTCATTTAGAATCCAAGACGTGCCTTCAAGCCCGACATTCCATCTGTATTTAATTAATTTATTTATTTATTTTATAAAAGGCAACCGAGGCTGACTGATCAATTAAAAGATAGATTAAATCACTGAACGGATTGGGCTGAAACTTGGCACGCAAATAGTCATTATAACATAGTATCTACTACGAAAGGATTAGGCGACAGAGCCGGATTAAAGTGGTTGAAAGAGTTTTGCTACAAATTTAAAAAAAGTCGTTCAGAATATATCGATTAAAACCATTACAATAAGTTAACACAGGACACAGAAAGACAGAACATGCCTACAAAGTGAACGATCGCAAAACCACTAACTTTTCTCACATGTTTCTATCATGAACTAGGAATTACTCAATACTTTCCTTAACGATACAAAAACCTTCGGCAAAAGCCAGTGGACCCTATCAAAACTACTGGGTGTGTCTCGAGAGTTGAAATCGAGTTTGCTTAGGCTCTCGGATAATACGGGCAAAGATTAACTTTGTTCTAAGAAAACAACCCAGTAATACCTTACTAGGACCACGCCTTCGAAGCAACGACAGATGAACTTTATTAGGCTTAAAATGCAGGATGAATCGCAGCATCTATTACCGTGAAGTACACAAACAAGAAAATGTTAGCTTTAAGTTTTGGCTTGATTAAATATTATGTTTTATCTTCTACTAGCGACCCACCCCGGCTTCGCACGGTATATTATGCACGTGTTATACATATAAACCTTCCTCTTGAATCACTCTATCTATTAAAAAAACCGCATCAAAATCAGTTGTGAAGTTTTGAAGATATAAGCATACATAGGGACATAGGGACACAGGGACAGAGAAAGCGACTTTATTTTATACTATGTAGTGATAGTGATAGTCTTATGATTGTGTCTGTTAGCAGTAAATAAAGGTTTAATCTACATATTTTTTACCTATCAGAATGAATGGCTGAATGAATGATTTTATAAGTTCACTGGTTGTCGGCTACAACTTTGTCTGTCTCCTACGGGTAGTTTGTACTTTGTTGGGAGGAAAAATATAGTCTAATTTAGTGATCACGTAGTATTCTGTTTTTTTATCGAATGCTTATTTAAAGTCACAAACGTTACCTCTTTATATTAGTAGTAATGTAGGAAGTTTAGCTATGGGACTGTTAAGATATTCTGGCGTTAGCTTTCATTATAGAGAGACCCGAATGCTAGCAAATAATTAAGGTTCTCCCAGTAATTGATGAAACACTATCTAGACTAAACACTAGAAAGTTAACTATGTTGGCTTTCCTTAAGTCGTGGTACTTTACTTTTACAAAGATAACACGTACCTACGAACTATGTATGTATGGCGCGTTAAAATTGTGTTCAAAATAGTTAGAATGTTCCATTTTCCAAAAATTACGAGCGGTCGCCTTATTCTCCCAGTAAAAAATAGTAAAAAACTGTTTTAATCTATCCCTTTTGCATTTGGTTCGAAAAGGTAGAGATCGCTTTGAAACGATAAAGCCATGAATCGCTAACTTACAATTTTCTCCCTGTTTACCGTACCTATTGTTTATTATGTGGTGTTCAATAAAGAGTAATTGTATTATATTTTATTTGTTGTAAAAAAGTCTGTTATATCATTTTTTGGACTTTATGATAATAATTTTATCTTGATAATCTTGATCTTCCTTTGCAGTGTCCGTATAATGTAAAAATCACAGCTTTGTAGTATTACGGAGAATGGAAGCACTTACTTCGTAAATTATTCGTGACTGCGCCTCGCTAATCTCATATTATATGCCTGCCTGTCCAATATTAGCTCCTGTCTACAACAATTTTGTGACGGTAATTTACTTGAATTCTCAAACATGCTCGGAAATTCTTCCTTGTCATTAGAAAATAGAAGCGAAGAGCCTTGCTTTTGAACTTCGAAGTTAAAAAACAAAATTCCCTAAGACTGTAAAATCTAGACTATTTTCCCTCCCTCGTAGTTTTGAAAAGAAAATCAGCTTCCGAAGCGTTCACATTCATCAGACATCACTTTTCTACAGATAAATGAAAGAAATTATAATTTATGTCACGAGGCCCGCCAAAACCAGTGAAAAGTGAATGTTACTGGACCTCACGCGACACTAGCGCCTCTAGTGGCAAATCCACACGCGATAGCCCCCATTAGGTGACATATCCCTCGAGTTTGAGTGACGGCGGCCTGTCAATTTGCAACAGGGTTCTACGGTAGCTACGTGAATACATTTCCTTCACTGTACAGTCAGCATCATATATTGAAGCATCCAAGTCAACCAAATAGTTCGAACTTTTTGGTCACCTTGGATGTTTCATTCTATATGACGCTGACTGTACGTGACTGTGGTTATTATAGTGTAAAACGGGGTTTGTAGGGACAAAATTGAAGTTCAATACATACATACATACATACACATACACTAATCACGTCTTTATCCCTTACGGGGTAGACAGAGCCTAAGGTAACAGGTACCTACAGGCCACATTTAGTAAGATAGTGGGCGTATAGGAGGCCTCATCGCCTATAACATGATTCCTATGATTTTCGCCCATTCCCTCGATGGGATTTTACCATCTGCGCGGGTAGAGAAGCAATTGGTACATTCTGTTTTTTCTTTGCTCCCAGACCAGCATGGAAGAAGTTGAAGTTCAAACCTCGATAAAAAAATATTTTCATATGTGGCAAGTTGATTTATATAGGTAAAAAATGTTCCGGTAGTGTGAGTTTTAATTTAATAATGATTATAATATGTCGTCTAGTTTCGTAGTTTAAACTATAAACACTGAAATATAGACAAATCCCAGCGCACCCCGTAGTGGGGTCAGAAGAGTTAGGAACAAATAATAAATGTCTAAAAATATAACTAAACTACTTTAAGACTAAGCTGAAGCAAAAAATTTTAAGTAGCACGTGAAACCCAAAATTTTAATTCTATCCCTTTTCTCCCCGCAATCCCTTCTCACCCCGTTTTATGGTAGACTAAGATTAATGACACAAAACCAATTTCGTACATTTACACCTGACAATTACGGGCATTAAACGAAATTGACCATTACACTTATCTTAATTGCAAATCGAATAATGTTAGGATATTTTAATGGACATCCCTGTGTGTACAAAAACAGAACTTTATGCCGATTGTAATCTTACTGATGGCGTTGACATTCTTTTATATGGCATACAGCTTGTAATTATAGAATTTGCGTAAGCCATAGAATATGCCATAGAGTAATAACGGTAATAGTGAGATAGCTTGGTCGTAAAGACAACGTTTACGCGTACGGTGCGGTGGGCTCGACCATGCTTGTCTCACTTTATTTAAGTAAGGATGACAACTACCCTCGATTTACTTGCAAGCGTCTATTAAAGCCGTGTGGTTTGCCCTGTGGCGTCTCAAGCAGAGGGTCGTGGGTTCAAATCCTGGGCCTGCACCTCTGTGTTTCGGAATTTATGTGTAATTACATCTGAAATTTACCATGAGCTTTTCGGTGAAGGAAAACATCGTGAGGAAACCCGCACACGCATGTGAATTCGCATTCTGAGGGGAGTGCCCAGCAGTGGGACGTTTAAACTGGATATAAGATGATGATCCAATGAAAACCGCAAACCGTCTCATAGTTAATTTTCAGTTTGACTGGTAATGTTAAGCCAGAAAAATATTGGTCGTAACTCGTAACGCTTTTACGACTTGCCTGCAGCTAACGACCAATAATCCCCGCACTCACTGTCATTCATTAAATTTTAATTAGAATAATTGAACTCGAGAGAGTGCTGGAAAACTGCCATTAAAGTTTAACTCTTCGGAGTTCACTTACTGTTTGATTTAAGCCTGATTTTAAAAGTTGCTTCTCTTCCCACGCAGATGGTAAAAGCCCATCGAGGGAATGAGCGTAGGAATCATGACTTTGGCGATGCGGCTAGCAACCCATCACTATTTTGATTCTTCTTTCCACCTATAGGTACGCTCACAACCATGCTGAACGTGACCTTTAGGTCTTGTTACCTTACTCTGTCTACCCGGTAAGGGATAAATAAAGCCATGATTTATGTGTACTAGCGAATCGCCCCGGCTTCGCACGCGTGCAATTAGTGTTTTTTCTACTATATTATGCATGTTATACATAATAAACCTTCCTCTTGAATCACTCCATCAATTAAGAAAAATCGCTAGAAAATCCGTTGCGTAGTTTCAAAGATCTAAGCATACTTAGGGCCGACAGACAACGGAAAGCAACTTTGTTAATACTATGTAGTGATGTAGAAAGAAAGAAAGAGAAACATTTATTTACACAAATTCGATACATGTAGATATAAAACAAGGAGAAATACAATATACTTAGGAATAGTACCGATATGGTGTGAAATGGACCCCACTCAGCATAATGTTGCGGCAATTCATGTCATTCTTTACAACACGTAACACTGTGGCAACCGTGTAACATGTAAAACCTAGGATCAAGGACTAATATCGACAACAAGCCCTAGGGAGGCCCTTCCACCAGAATCTCATATTAACAGCCTCCGAACTTCGGGCACGTGATCGGGATGTCCTATTTTATTGCTTCTCAGCGTTGAAAACCAATACGGAACCCTGGGGACATGCTAAGGCTAAATATATTTAGGTATCACCCTGTGAACTCTGTAGGTTAACGCGTTTGTTTATTACTGGTGTATGTTGTCTCTAATTTTATTATTTTCACTAAACGGGTCTCAATTGCGTTTCTATTATTTTTTTCTGCAGGGCCGACAACGCACTGGCATCGCGTAAAGCGCTGCGGGTGTCTATGGACAGTGGTGATCATTTAACATCAGGCGACCCACTAGTTCGTTTGCCTGGCCTCTCTAACATAAAAAAAACCGTGATTATGTATGTATACGGGTATCGTAGATTCATCAAATCCCTTTGCACTTGTGACGTCACGACCAATAAACCGATCGGCGGTGTAACTTGATATTTCGTGTTTCCGTGCCGCAATCCAGTCCGGTAAGATTTGATACGTGACTTATTCCTACTCATATTTGTATATGATATAACATAAAACCCCTATTTAGGAAGTCGTATGTACCCAACGACTGTATTGGATAGTGAATTCGAAGCTGTGGTGACATGGTTCATTTTACGGATCAGATTTAGGAGCATGGTGTTGCCATGGTTATTTACATTCCCAAAAGGGTTGGAAAGTGCGAGAATGTTACCGTTCGATGAATTATCGGATGATATTATAAGCAAGACTCGCAATTGCGATACAACGCGGGAATGCTGCCTGCGTGATGGGGACCCTACCTAAGGGTCTAAATTTATTTTCATTTTTAACATAAGTTTTATTTTACTAAGTTATTTTAAGGTAGCCTAAGTTTATGTCAATTTATTAAGTTTATGTCAATTTATTAGACAATAAAAGGTACCACGTATAAGCAATGAAATATCTGAAGTAAAAATGTCAAAATCAAAATCAAAATTTTATTTTTGCAAATTGGCCGCTAAGGGCTCTTTTACATGTCTTTTTGAAACTACAAGCGCATTCGGAAAGACCATTATTGCCAAGAAGAATGCGATGTAAGAAACTTGGCAAAAAGTATTTTTTTCAAAATGAAATACAGTAAGAATAGTTAAATTTTACTTAAATTAAATACTAGGGTTTTATGAGGTGTTCGAGCCTTAAATTATATTATTATTATATTATATGTTTTAGATACAACTAATAACACTTATTACCTGTACCTACTCTGATGAAAATGGTTAAAATTGAGGACTATTTTTCAGAGCTTCAAAATGTTGTTAACACTGTTCTTGAGATGGGAATATTGGGAATACATTAGAGAGACATAAAACAAAAACAAAAACAACTCAATAGGCTAAAGAAGTTAACTTACATTATGAGCATAAAGTTGACTTTAAGGGAAATTGAATAAAACAAACTTTTATGTCTATAAGTAAGTAAGTAAATGCTTTATTGTACAAATATAAAGAAACAGACACAAATCTCAAAAAAGACTTGAAATATATGCAGAAGGCGAACTTATTAGTATAAGGGATCTGACCAGTTAACCTTTATGAGAGGAGCATTAAGCGAGGGACCGACAAAGAGTGAGTTTAAAATTCCAGATAGTAAAAGCCACATTAGAGCGTACATATATTATCTAAATACAATAAACAATTCATAAATAAACTACTAAATATCATTACACACATGCGTACAATATGAGCACACACGTACAATATTTTAAGGAGATGCCACAAATTCTTCAAGCTAAAAAAAGTCCTCAAGTTAAAGTTTGTCAAAGAATACAGCAACTTTTTCTTGTATTATATTTTTTGCGAGTTACCTCTACGCAGTTGAAGCATGATTTGTTTACTGGTAGCATCTGCTGTCGCTTGGGCTCAGGGGCGCCGACTCCGTGGGTGCTCGCGGGCTCGAGCACCCATGAGAAATAAACAGTGGGTGCCGAGCACCCCTGAGAATAGACATCACGAAACAGATCAGTAATCGCCTTTTAGGGTGTTTTTTCATTACCTGACGACCTGTTTTCGAGTCATCAAATAAGCATGAGCACCCACGAGGTTTTCTAAAAGTCGGCGCCCCTGCTTGGGCTGGTGTCTGTTTGTCCATCGAACTATAAATAGGACTTTCTACTATAGTTTTGATCGTGTTTTGATCTTGTTCCGATCGTTGCTCCGCCATCACCACCCATATTCTGATTTCTATTATTAGGTTTATTTTTACTTTATAATCGTATTAACGCAGTCGTAGATTTAAGAATTTATGCTTATTTTTACCGTATAAAAATAGCAGACGTGTTTTAATTTAATACACCCTTTTTTTCGACAAAACACTGGCAAAATTTTTAACATTATTATTTTTAGAATATTATAGCATATTAAAAAAACTTGCTATCTATACTACGCCTACCTTGCCTGCTATGGGTGGCGTAGGGGTACAGCACGCGTCACGGAATGACGTGGATCCGGGTTCGATTTCAAGCCATAGCTTTACTTTTCGGATTTTTCTGTGTTCTAATTTTCAGTGTCGTTTAGTTTTTTTGTATCGAAACTATATTTTTTTTGAACGCAACATTGTAGATTTACAAATTAAGGAGATATAAATACCCTTCCTTATAAGGGACAATATACAGTTTTTTTTTCAGTCTCCGTGAGTAATGAATCAATTGTGACTTGTAACTTTTAAATACTCACAGACAAATATTGCATTGCAAGTCAAACATAAGCATGTACTTAACTGGGTTTCAATTTTTAGCCATTTTGGCTACAAAAGTCTAAAAATAGCCAATGTCATGGCAGTATAACAACAGACCCCGCTAAAACAATCGCTGCCCCTAAGTAAACCAAACTAAGAGTGCTGTAGTCGCTCCATCACTCAGCAAAATGGATTACTCACTGTTTGCAATTAATCAGCGATGGCGATTGATAGGCTCGCGACTCTCAGAAACCACTCTAGTGAATTTTGATTGGTTCATTAGTTTCAGTACTTGCATTTTCGCTTCCAATGATTTTTAATTGCGTACAATTAAATGAGTGTGCCAGTTGTGCGAATGGCACGTTTTGGACGTAAAATTTGGCAACATTATGTACCCAAAAAGTGTATTTATTGTAATAAGAATATGATGGACCAGGTGCAAGAGAGGGTAGAAGTCGTGACGTATCAAGAAGTCAAAGATAAGGCCCTGGAAAGGACCACATGGAAATTGCTCCACCGACCAGTAGGCTTATTACCTAACTCGCTCGCAATCGCCATCATGTTCATTCAGACAGTTCTTGTATTAATGTGACAGCTAGCTGATTCCGATGCCAACTGTCAGCCCATACATGAACTGTCAAAATGACCACAGGCCTACAGAGCCTAGCTCTTAAGTTTAAGAAGACCATTAAATGTTGTGTTCGTACTTTTCACGGAAACAATTAAAAAGTAATATTTTTTTAAATGAAGCAGGGACCGGAGCCAAGACGCTAAGTGGGATAACCTTAATTCCGCGCAAACTCTCCAAAAATGTTAATTAATCAGACAATTTCTCAGCGAACTCTCCACTTTTTCGCTAAAAACGAAATATAAATTGCTCAATTATAATAACAAATGTCGAGTTTAAATCCGTTGAATTTTAATTTAAAGAAACAGCGTTGCAATCCGATATCCAATTTAAACTTAGTTAAATGCAAATAGCGGTTACGTGATGAAAATTAAGGGTTCTGTGATGGAAATTAATGGTGGAAAGGACGCTTGGACGTCATCCGTATCAGGAACTTGTAAGCTGTAATTTTCAGCAGCTATGGGAGTTTGTTTGTCTTATATCTTCCGATATCTATGTGCTTTTCAAGTTTGCGAAGTTTCCTGCGGCGCCTTTTCGAATGAATGATTCGTTAACTTTAATTAAACGCCGTTGAATTAATTACGTGTGTAATTGAATCATTTGAATTGTAACTGTCTATTTGTTTCCGCTATCTACTTAAACTGTCTCAAATTAATTTCGGTATCTTATCGGTTGTCTGGTAGAATCGCTTTTAAGCGATAAGACCGCCTATTGTCTACCTTGTCTTTTCATTTCTGTAATGTTATTGTACTGATTTGTTCTGTTCATTAAAGAATATTATGTATTGTATTGTAGTTGTAACGAAGTGACAATAAAAAAACAACAATAAAAAAAAGTTATTTAACTTTTTAAAAAGTTATATGCACAAATTCGAACTTATCCCTATAAGGGATTGCTACCAGTTAACCTTTGAGTAGATGAAAGGAGCATTAAAGGAGGGACAGACAGAGAGCGTGTTTAAAATTACAGATAGTGAAAGCCACAATACAATACACAATTCATAGACTACTAATTATCATTACACACATACAATATACAACACAATATACAATATCTAAGAAGATGGTGTGAGTCACATCTTCCTCAAGCCCTCCTCGAACGACGCCACGGAGGCACAATGCCTGATGGAGGTCGGTAACCGATTTCACAAACTAGCAGAGTGAAAAAAGGTACCTACGATCATTAAGAAATCGGTCCGATTACCAATCTCAAGAAACAAATAAAAGTAGGTATATAAAATAGTCATACACACACACTAGCACATGACTTGAGTGCTTGTCGATCATTATGGTGTCACCATAGTTTTTCTCATAAGGCTAAAGTTTCTGTCTCTTGAATTGCCTAGAAGCTTCTGTAGCTCAGACTATTTAGTTTTAATGCACTGATTATTTATCAATGAAAAGCCTTTTCGACGTAAAAAATATTTTTAATTGGAAAGTGAACAGAGCAAGAGCACGGTAAAAGTAAGAAGAAGGAAGAGGGCGCTAGTGTTGCCGCTCTTACGTTTTGTTGGTGTTGCCAACAGTTTCTTCGAATCTAAATTTAAAGAACACCGCTGTCGAGCAAAAAAGCGGCGCGGCCATACCGTCATTTTCGAAACAGTTCAGGCCATATCAATTTACGTACACAAGTAACTTTTTAACGAGCAAAGTAAGAGGAAAAACTTAGGGAAAACCGGAAGATTAATCGTTCGTTAACAAACAAATTTGGCGAAAAAACGAAATTTGTTGTGGCTTTTAAGATATTTCTGGCGTCAATGATGGATGCCCAATGTATCGAGTTGTAAATATTTATGTTTGTGATCCGATCACACGATAAATCATTCGTTTCTTTATATTGATGAGCTAAAAATACGAATTTAATTTGATCTTTCCTAACTTTGTCTTAGTACAAGCTTCTTTAACCCTCCACGTAAAAAAAGCAAATAACCTGGTAGAATTTACCAGTTCTCTTCCCGCGCAGATGGTAAAAGCCCATCGAGGGAATGGGCGAAAGTCTTAGGAATCATGTTGTAGGCGATGCGGCTAGCAACCCATCACTATTTTGATTATGTACCCGTCTAATCTTGTTAGAACTGAATTTTCAATTTTATTTGTTTAAAAAGCCTTTAGATAATATTTTACAGTTGAAATTTTTGAAAAATAAGCATTATATTTCGGGCAGGCGACCTACTTGATCATTTCTTGCAACTGAATATTACACGCTACTTACTAGGTAAAATAAAAATTACCTACACACACACACACACACACACACACACACAAGTCACGTCTTCATCCCTTACGGGAATTACCTACACGTGTCAAATATTTTACTTAGGGAAGGTAATACTGGTAAACACTTCCGCGTATCAAAAATTATATTTAAAAATATTCACTTATCGGATTATGGAAAATTCGATTCATGGCAAGCCCACCTTATATACTTATCTAAATAATATATTTTCCTTAAAACATTTCAAGATAAAATAACATTGAAAAGGTGGGTAAACGATAACATGAAATCCTTCAGGATCTGTTATTTTGATGGGAAAGATGGTCCATACTATGAATTCAAAAGTCTGTTTGTCTGTTACCTCTTCATGCTTAACTGAACCGATTTGGTTAGGATTCGGTGTAGAATTTGTAATCCCGGGGAAGACAATCGAGTTAGTCTTTATCCCCGAAAAACCGCACAATGAGGACTATCGTTTCTTTGCTCACCAGTTGGCGCCACTGTTGACTAAGGTCCAGAGGTATAATCCATGTTTGCGATAATTTCATGAAAGAGATCGCAATTGCGAGCGTTTGTTCGTTAGACCAGCCTACAATGGCGATAGCTTACAGTGGATCATTGTAAACCATTGAGTACTCGGGCAAATACGTTTTACTGTCCTCCGATTTTCTAAACGGACATCGCTATTTAAGTGATCGCTGCATTCAGGAGACAATCTTCACTAGACCTTTTCTTTCCTAGAAATTATATGGAACCAGGCATCTTGTTGTTAACGTCAACGCACGACCTACCTCATGATCATGACGTCTGGCCAGTTGAGGCAATTGAATCTCTATTGCAGTGATTACGTCAGTATAGCCAAATGTATTTGTCCAAGTATACAGTGAATCACAATGGTTCACTGTACTGTAGGCCATCACCATTCGCGGAAATCACTGAAAAGGTTCTTGAGAATCACACCCATGTCGGACCTACTACGAAAGTCGAGCCAAGCCGTTTCTTTATGAAACCACCCGATAAATTCTACGTAGATGCTAACGTCTTTGCGTGTATTACGAACACCAAAGTAATGGACACGCTACAGTTCCTACGTTATTGTAACAGAGTATACTTTCGCATGAATCGATTGTTGTTTTTCTGGTTTTTTCATGCAAAAGTTGCGTCATTAAGAACATTTGAAAAGTTTTATGTGAAAATTATATCCTTTTTGTTGAACACTCGTTAGCGTCGGTCCCTGAAGGGAAAATGTCCTTAAACATGACAAAACCCTCCGAAATATATCGCTTCATTTTCTTTAATAGTCAGTAACGCAAGCAACTGACAGCGTCAGAGCTCAAAACGAATTTATTTATTAAAGTTATACACAAGTTGGTGGGTGTTAGGACCAAAGTACGACCGGGGTTACTGCTTAGAGGATTCAACTACGGGATGCAATATAAATACTTTTTATTGGTCTCCTTCTTCAGCCTGTGGTCTGGTCACCCATTGTTGAACCAAGTACCTAATGCGGTCTCGTGCCATTCCCATCCAGCCGATTCCCGCTATCTTTGCGATTTCGTCAACCCATCGGGCAGGCTGTGTTCCAACCTCACGTTGACCTCGTTTCAACGTGCAACCGCTCCTTGCGCAGACGAGGGGGGAAAAGGCGAACTCGGTGCTTGCACCGCTCGCCCGATCCTTTGAGGCCAGTGGGAACGGTAACGGGGCATTACCTACCCGCATTGCACGGTCTCATCGTCTAAGGGAAGACGGGCCTAGCGTACGGGCCCTCCCCTTCTTGACGCGGTCCTGGCGGAAGCCGGGGCCACCGGGGAGCGATTGTGGTGAAACCCTAGTGGCATCCCACTGCGTCCCCGTCACACCGGATTGAGACACCGCCGGAGAGTTTTTAGTTTGGGTATACCCCTTCGGGAGTGAGTTCCACATAACCCTAGCCATCCCCGTGCCCCAGGACATCCATAAAGATTTCCTCTCCGTTAAAAAAAGCTGTGTTCCGACCCTCCGTTTTTCTGCCTGGAGTCTCCACTCAGCAACCTTAAGTGTTGGTTTTTATTGGTAATCCTCATTTATTACCGTAACGAAAGCACGCACGTGTACAATGAATCAGCGAGAGACAACTGGCGATACGGTGCGCCTTCGAGATGCATAACTGTTTCCGAATAAAAAAAGTTATTGTAGATCAATATTCGTTACAGCAAATAACTACAGGTTTCAGTTTTCATCAAAAGCAAAGAACATCAAAATCTGGCGCCAATATAAATCTTGGTACCTTTCATTGGTATTAATTATAACCCATTAGCTATCACATGACATCACACTAATAATAATAAAGGCGAAAGTTTGTGAGTGTGTGTGTGTGTTTGTTACTTCTTCACGCGCAAACGACTGGACGGAATTGGATCAAATTTGGAATGGAGATAGTTGGTGCCTTAGATTAACACATAGGCTACTTTTTATCCCAGAAAATTGCATTGTTCCCACGGGATAGTGATAAACATGTCAAAGGTTATAGCTGCCTAAAGTCGCAATGTAAATAATTATTGCAGATTATCAGCATCAAGTTCTTCCATGCTGGTCTGGGAGCAAAGAAAAAGCATAGAATGTACCAGTTGCTTCACTTCCCGTGCAGATGGTAAAAGTCCATCGAGGGATTGGGCGAAAATTTTAGGAATCATGTTATACATATATGCGATGTGGCGAGGAACCCATCACTGTTTTGACACCCCTTTCCATCCATACTACCACAGTCATGCTGAACGTGGTCTTTAGGTCTTGTTACCTTAGGCTCTGTCTACCCCGTAAGGGATAAAGACGTGATTTATGTATGTATGTAAGTTCTTAGATCTAATTCTACGCGGACGAAGTCGCAAGCAGAAGCTAGTTCATAAATCAACAACATCATTATCTTAACATCAAAACATGATAATTCAATCAGAACAACTTCAAACCAGATATTAAATTAAGTAATTAAATTTGATGACGGAGCTCGGACAATGATAGCTCTGAATGGTTTCCTTAAATTATAAGATGTTCTAAGATATCATTTCTGATGCCCGATTTGGAACGACCATTTACAATTTTAATGCGCATTTGACAGACGTCAGATTTAATTGTTGGGTAGTAATGGAAATTGTTATCTGACTTGAGTCGAGGTAATTACAGTAGGGGTGCGAGTCGGGTTACCTCCACGTGTGGTCAAGAGCTGCGGTTCCTTTTTGGATCCGTCCGGGGGGAAGAGCAGTGCTTGGTCCGGTGCACCCTGGGCACCGGTTAATGATTTCCTGGCGGTCTCCGAGGGATATCATTATCCGTTGGCTAAGAGCCCGACAGGGGGGAGGGGGTCTTTGACCATTACCGTACAACGTTGCCGACATTTTGTCACAAGATTTTTTAATCATATTTTTGTTACTTTGACATTGGCGAAGTTGTCGTCGCTATAACGACTTGATACGCCACAAATAAAAAAGAAGAAGAAGAAGACTTACTACAGGAAAGATAGTGCCTTTACTAATATATAAACGCGAAAGTGAGTTTCGTTTGTTTGTTCCGCTTTCATGCATAAACTACTGAACCGATTCCGATGAAATTTTGCATACGTCATATTAGAAGTCCAGAGTAAATAATAGGATAGTTTTCATCTTAGAAGATTATTTTTGGTTTATCCGAGAGCGGTGAAACACTGACTAAATCCGTCATTACCTTATGTACACATACATACACACAAATCACGTCTTTATCCCTTACGGAGACGTCTTTATCCCTAAGGTAACAAGACCTACAGGCCACGTTTAGCAAGACACTGAGTGCGTAGAGGTGGAAAGTGGAATCAAAATAGTGATGGGTTGCTAGCCGCATCGCCTATAACATGATTCCTTTGATTTTCGCCCATTCCCTCGATTACCTTAGATACCACGAAAATAATGTCGTTCGCAGAGACTAACATTAAGTAATCGACATTAAACTCGCTCTATTTAATATTGGTTTATTATGTTCATCATAAAGCAGGCTCTCGTTGTTTTGATGTCAAATTGAAAATGTATGTTCGTAATCAAATCTCCATCAGGCGTTATTTTCATAAGCCATCAGCTATTACCACCACGTTCCATTATAATTTGTTGTCTATAGATTTTGTTTCAGATTTATATAAGCATTTTAGTCTAGCCTTTGTTTTCGAAATACATTTTGTCACTGAAACAGACTTTTGATGCTTTCATTTAGATTACCATTCTAGTTAGTCCGAATCAAAGTTGGATCGATCGCTGTCAGATCCATAGTAGAAGTGCCAAAAACGACAGCTAAAACGTAGCTAGAATCGGAATTGAATTGCAGTAATAAACTACAAGCCCATGGAAAAAAATCATACATTAAAAAAAAATTGCTTTAACTTCCGGCACCTACCACCAAAAACCGCACTAGGTTTTTCGACATTTATTTTTAATCATCAATAAGCTATAAAAACGCCGTAAATTAATAATTAGTCGTAACTCCTCACTTGTACCTGAGAAATTCCATAAATGTACCACTCGGAAATGACGGCATAGCGCTCAGAGTTATTTAATGATATAGTAACAGCATTCTAAGCTTCATTCACGCTGATTCATTTCACATGTTTTTTTTTCCATGGGCTTGTAGTCTATTGGTCTTGGTAGGAATGGAAGAGAGCCATGATCGGCAGTGTTGCCAACATTAAAAATAGTTTACTTTTTTAAAATTACGTTCCATTACACTTCGTAATGTACATTGATGAAATTGTATTCCAAATCGAACACGAGTTTTCCGGTGAAGACGCACGCATTATATATCAACGTGTATCGAATGTGTGTAAATAAATGTTTCTCTCTCTCTCTCTCTCTCATACCTCAGAGCCCTGAATCTACCTGCCCTGTTATCCTGGATGATAGAATTAATATTCAGTGCCTATTGAGAGTTGATTGCTAATCAACGTTTCCAAGTATTAATTAATTTGTACTCGTATTATAGTTGAAACTTAGTGATTTCAGGAAGGAGTAACTAATTCCCTCTGGTTTAGCGGGCGGTTTTGGGTGAATTAAGTTCCGCAAAAACAAATTAAATAAAGAGGTTGCCATACAAGAACATTACAGGTAATTGCTCTTGTAACTTCTTTTGTGTCTATTCTGTTTTCTGATGTGCTGTTAATAGTTCGAATGTTAACCTTAAGAGATCACTTTAATATGTTAGCTTTAGAGTACAAACTTTAAACAAAAAGGTAGGTACCTAAATATTGTCCGTCCGAAATGGATAAACTGTTGAAACTTATAAAAATCATGTCATCACAATTGTACACGGTTTTATACAATACACGTTTCTTATTTCTTATTCTTATTTCTTTTATTTTCGTAAATTATTACAAAAGTATTCATTAAAATATATAAACTAAGGCTACCTTAAAAATAACTTAATAAAATAAACGTTAGGTTAAAAAAATATATCTAATTAAATAAAGTTTTCTCATTTCGAAACGTCTTATTGTAACTGTACAGGAAACCATCTTTAATATAGACTGCGGTATTGCGACAAACCTATCAATATTTTATCTCAGATATGCCTCTTCATAAAGACCCAAAGAAGCAGTTAAAATGAAAAATCTGCCTCCAAATGAAAAGGTACTCCAACATACTTCGGCGAATATCCTTCATAATCATTTCGTTCATAAGAAGAATTTTTATCGTGCCTTTATGGAGTAGTGACGTCATCGCAAAATGATGATTACGTCATAAAGAGGCGGTTTTCGGCTTTATGCGTAAACAGGGGGAAAATGAGATTTTTTGCTCGTTACTTCGTGCGGTGTGAAGTTAACAATGTGGACTCATTGATTCAGAGGACTTTACCTAATTCCCTTCATAAAGCTCAACTTGTCAACCTAGTCTACAAGATATCATCTATATGAGTCTATATGAATGAGAGTCATTCCATACTCATAGATGTCCATGAAAAAATGTAACACGCTAATAAACGAAATTCTAAGGTATGTAGTCTTGTGGCAAACGTTTTAATGGGAGCTGGTTAGGCCTTGGTCGTTCTCACCCGCTACCCGCGGCGTTTATATGCAGTATTCGTAAAAGTTTGGGAATGGTTGTTCTCGCCAGCCGCCTGTAACGTAAAAAGCGGCAAGAACGACCGCTCCCGAACATTTACGAACACGGCATATACACGCCCCGGGCGATGGGTTGCTGTCCACCGCGGGTGTGGAATGAGAACAACCAAGGCCTTAGAAGCCAGTGTTGTTATAAATGAATAGTCGCGTCTGTTTGATCTCCTTGAAGGAATAAAAATAAAATAAAAATCATTTAATATTTTTTCCGTCAATTGTTTAATAATTTTATTTAGACCAGTTGTTGCCCGCGACTCTGTCTGCGGAGACTTCATTAATCGCCCGCGGGAATTATACAACTTTCCGGGATAAAAATTATTACATTTCCTTCCCAGTGTTTCAAACTATCGCCATACCAAATTTTAATACGATCGGTTCAGCAGTTTACGAGCGAAAGCGCAACAAACAAACTCACAATCGCATTTAAAATCATAGTTAGGATTTCATTCGTTTATTTTATACTAGCGACCCGCCCCGGCTTCGCACGGTATATTATGCATGTATTATACATTTAAACCTTCCTCTTGAATCACTCTATCTATTAAAAAAAACCGCATCAAAATCCGTTGACTGGATTTGAAGATATAAGCATACATACGGACACGGGGACAGAAAAAGCGACTTTATTTTATACTATGTAGTCAAGTGATGATGAATACACATTACTTGCCATATTTTATACAAGAAAAGCTATACAATTTGGTATGAAAAAGGTTAATTTATGAATCCCCTCTTAGTAACATTGTGCCCCTCGGTCGCAGATGTCTTCTTCGACATCGTTATCGAATAATATGGCAATGAACGCCCAATTCTATTCTAAATTAAATTGACGACCGGAAAAAACGTTTATTAATGTTGGTTTTTCGATCCCTATTCTAGAAGGACACCCGGAGCCTTTGACGTCTTAATGCGACTCTTCTTCTTCTTTAATATGGCCCCATCGATCGATGCGATGATTTCACCAATGTCAAAGTAAATACTGTATTCAAAAATCTTGTGACAAAAATGTTGGCAACGTTGTACGGTAGAACACGATCAAAAAACCCCTCCCCTGTCGGGCTCTTGGCCAACGGATAACGATATCCCTCAGAATCTGCCAGGAAATCATTAACCGATGCCCAGGGTGCAACCAAGCACTGCTCTTCCCCTCGGACGGATCCAAAAACGAACCGCAGCTGTTGATCACACGCGGGGAAAACCCGACTCGCACCCCTAATGCGACTCAATTCTGACTCAGTTCAGGTTTTAGCTGTCATTTTTAGTACGGATCTGACAGCGAGCGAACCTAAACTGCATCGGAATTGAATCGCATTAAGACGTTATGGTAACCTCCCAGAGGCCTTACGTCTTAATGCGATTCAATTCAGACTCGGTTACGGGGGATTACCTAGACGCCCATCACTATTTTGATTCCCCTTTCCGCCTATACGCCCACAATCATGCTAAACGTGGCCTTTAGATCTTGTCACCTTAGGCTCTGTCTATCCCGTAAGGGATAAAGACGCGATTTGTGTGTGGTGTGCGTCCTAATTCTCATTTGAGTCACATTTTGTATGAATGGAATAACCTTCGGTCACAGTTAGTCTGATACAGATCCGCAATAAATCCGATCACCATAAATTTTCAATCACAGTCTAGTTAGGACATAATGAAATTGAAATTAGTTCAGTCGCTATTAGCATCCGATTGAACTAATGGAATCTTGGGGTCAATAGACATCCTAACTAATAACTATACTCGAATATGGACCACATAGTTTTCCTATCCAGATGGCTGAGTTATTTCTCTAGTTGTTAAGTATTATCACAAGCAAATGACAAGCGTGAACGTAAGATAATCATTGTACCGTGTCGGCGTGTCGTGTTATGGTTTGGGAGAAAGGAAAAAGCATAGAATATACCAGTTGCTTTTCTTCCCGCACTGATGCTAAATGCCCATCGAGTGAATAGCCGAAAATATAAGGAATCATGATCTATCTATCCAATCAGCCCACATCCACCCACTGCTGAGTAAAGGCCTCTTCACGCCACCCGGTCCCGTGCCAGTCTCATCCACAGTTTTCCAGCCGAATAACAGATGTCATCTGACCAACGGGCTGATGGTCTGCCCACTGACCTTCGACCCAGTCTTGGCCACCACTCTGCCTTCGACCATCTGTCGTCGTTCCGTCTTGCCTAGTCCCCTGCCCGTCGCCATTTCAGCTGTGTTATCCTAGTTCCGACATCCACAACTCTAGTCTGTTTCCGAATTTCGGAATTGGGGATGTGGTCAAGAAGTGAGATGCCCAACATAGCTCCCTGGCTCTTTGTGCGACTTTAATTTGGTGCATGTTTGCCTTCGTGAGTGTCTATGTTTCTGCTCCGTATGAGAGGACAAGCAGAACACATTGGTCAAACAGTTTAGTTTTAAGACATTGTGGGAACTTGGCCCTAAAAACCATTTCCAGTTTTCTGAAGGCGGCCCATCCGAGCTAGATTCGCCTGGATCATGTTATAGATAGGCAATGCAACTATAACGCAGGACTATTTTGATTCCCCTATTCATCTATAGATACGCACACAATCAAGCAAAACGTGTATGGTCTTGTTACCTTGAGTTCTGTCTACCCGTATAAGAATAGACGTGATTATGTATGTATTTACAGCTACGCTTAACAAGTGCCTCACCTGAGTCATACGACTTGCCAAAAAGGTAATCTAACTTTTACATTTCGATTAGTATCGGAAAACTCGTGTATTTCAGCTGGTGATAGATACTGTCAAACTCGTACCTAACTTCCGGAGGTAGGAAAAGTTTTCCCCTTTTTTGCTGACTGTGTACTATGATAAAGAACTGAAGTTTTGTCTAAAAGCAAAAGAATCGGAGATGTCCAGAAAAGTTATCTAACAATATGAAAAAAAGTCCTTGTCGACACCCATCCCTAACTTTTGGACCTAGAAAGCTAAAGTTTGGCGTAGATCTTTTTGTGACTTAGACTAAAAATACAGACGGTTATTTATGAAATTCTCGGTAGCCTAGAAGATAAGTCACCCAAACAATGCTGTTTCAATGAAATCTTAGTAATTCAATATTATGGAATTCCTTTCGCGAAATACTAGCTATTGTAGCTCGTATTTCTAAGAACAAACTAATTTCAAGTAGACTAAACTAATTTTAACCAATAATGTTTTGCAGAATCCGGGGATGTCTGAGAAGTTATGAATAAAATTACCTATAATTTCTCCGGAGTAAGTCTAACTAAATAAGGATAATTATTTCAGCGCCTGAAATAATAACAACCTGCTTAATTATGCACGAAAGAGTCTAGGTATCCTGAAAAAAATTACATCCAGACGTAAAATCCCAACTGAAAATAGATCAATTAGCGTTAAACCAGTTTACTGCTGATCTCAGAGACGGTAACTAATATTTCAGAATCCTTTTTCAAGATAATCGAGACTATGGTTCAAAATTCCTGTTGTTTTAAGAAAATGAAATGAAATGAAAAAATATGAAATGAAATGAAAAAATATGAAATGAAATGAAAAAAATACGAAATGAAATGAAATGAAATTTATTCCTGATAACAAGCATAACAGGTCACTGAAGCTTATTTCTATTAATTTATTTTAGGTGTACAATCCTAATATTATAAATGCGAAAGTTTGTGAAAATGTACGATGTTTGTAACTCTATGACACCAAAAATCAGCAACCAGAAGCAGATTATAGCCTGGCTACACAGGCTACTTTTTGTCCAGGAAAATTGCGGAGGTATTTTCCGCGGAATATAGTTCAACGAATATTTCGCAGAGTCGCGGATAACAGCTGGTTCTTTGCGATATTAACTGTGAAAACGTTGTAAGATGGCTTAAGATTGAAATGGTCCATACATCAAATTACTTATTGATCCAAAACCACATTTACTCAATCAAATATTTTTCTTCAAACATTTGATATAATTTTAATCTGTAAACTCGAAGCAACTTCAGCTTTATCGGACGATGTTGTCTTATTCAGGGATGTCAACTCGGGATTTGAGAGAGAGAGAGAGACAGAGATCTATTTACACACATTTGATGCACATAAAGGCAAAAAAAAGAAAAATTACATTTGTAAAATAAAGAAATCGAGCAGGCAACAATTATACACCAAATGATATCTAAAAACTTGTACCGATATGGTGTAACTAATCACGATGCTATGCGACAGACCTAGGGGTGACGTCTTAATGCGATTCAATTCCTATGCTATTTAGGTTCGCTCGCTGTTAGGTCCGTACTAAACATGACAACCAAAACATGAACTGAGTCGGAATTGAATCTGAATGAAAATGGTAAGGCCCCTGGTCTTATACGGCTGAGTCAGAAATTCGAAGTTCTTATCGTGCCTTACTGCTCACACTAATGTCACTAACAAGAGATCGAGAGGGACAGCATTTTAAATTTCGGAGTAGAACTTATTAAATAACTTATATATTTTTTTTTACTTTTTGAAAAATTACAGAAATGTAAACTTCTTTCATTATTTGAAGTTGATTAATTTTACAAGCTATATCCGCTTCGTTGCCATTTAAATAGATTTTTGCATAATTATATACATTTTATTTTTAAGCGACAACCCTGACTTTGTATGCTATTTAACCAGACGAAAAACCAATCTCGCCAAACATTTATTTGCACACATTTCAAATATACTAAATGCGGTAAACACTCATTTTCTGATTTGACATAAAGTACCACAGATATAAGAAAACTGTTCCATTTGTACTGAGATCGCTTCTACTAAAAGTGCTTTCACGTCATCCGATCCGATATCGCTGTCAGACGAAGATAGCCGATATCCGATAGTGCGGTTTTCACAGTGCCGCCAGTATATCGGTGTCGGATCCGATAACCGATATAGGAGTAGACAATGTTAAAGTCAGATACAAATTTCATACAAACTTACCGCGATATCGTATCGGCTACGATACCGATATCGGATCTGATAGTATGAATAGGCTCTAATGCGCACGAGAGGAACCATTTAAGTACAACAAGCAACACACACGCATCTAAACACGCTCGTTGTGGGTGAGTACTTGTTGGGTCCTTCCTGGTCGCTACCATTATCTCACTCGGGCGGCAGCAAAGGTTTCGTTGCTGTGTTCTGGTTGTGTATGTCGCAGGCGGATTGTAATAACCCGCCGTATTACATTACGGCTAGCCGTTTTCAAAAACAGGGTCGTTTTGCAATGCGGCGGTTCAACGATTATCCGGACTGTTCGCTCTTCAATAACGCGGCATACGTTTAGCTGCATTGTACTACTATTTAGTTTAGATTACCTATATAGGTCTAACCTAACCTATCCTATTCACCAAAATATACCTATGTTTTTATTATTTTAAAAGATGAAAGATGGATTTTTAGTGGATTGGTTAGGTTAAGTTAGAATTGCATCAGGACCGATCGCCCAAACTGAGCGAAAATTACAATGCGGCTAAACGTAGGCTGCCTTATTGAAGAACATACAATCGTTGAACCGCCGCATTGCAAAACGATAAAACGGCTAGCCGTTATGCAATACGGCTGATTATTACAATCCCTGCGACATGTACAAAAAGGTTCTGGAACTGTGTCTCATTTTACTACAAATTTTCCATTTTCGTAACAGGCTAAGTGCCTTGTCATTAATTATCGTGCACCCTGTAGGTACGTTTAACTCAATTAAGGCACTTTTGTATGCCCCAAGCTCTGAAACATTTACTGAGAGTTTTTAGTTTCGCTTCGTGAAAATTTTATGATTTTTAAGTTTGATTATGTTATTTTCGGTGAAGGATAACACAATGAGAAAGCCCGCACATACCTGCGAAGCAATTTAAAGGTTCTGAGAAGACCTGTACCCAACAGTGGGATGTAACTTATAGCCTGGAGATGATGATGATGATGACACTATAAAGCTCATATATTTAATTGCTTATAATACTTGTAATTAAGTACGGAACCTTAATTAATTTCAATTACTAAAGTATAGATGACCATAAAACCCCTGTGTAAGCAGGCGTCTCCAACACCACATTTCCAGAGCGTTAATTTTGCGACGGTCCTGTTTCCTCAAGGTCCACGTCTCAGCTCCATACAGAAAGATTGGAAAGACCAGGCATCTCATATGCCGAACTTTTGTATTCCTTGTTATTCCAGTTAATACTTAAGGACCCAAAAAATGAAAGTGAAATAATATGAAAATGAAATGAAATGAAATAAAAATGAAATGAAATGATATGAAAATGAAATGAAATAAAAATGAAATGAAATGAAAATGAAATGAAATGAAAATGAAATGAAAATGTAATTAAATGGAAATGAAATGAAAATGAAAATGAAATGAAATTATGAATTTACTTTACAACGGTCATTTTATAACCATCTTTAAATGAATATTGAAGTGTCCATTTCTGATGCTTCTCAGCTTACAATGTCCAACACTGGTGTCATCGTCCTGAAAATGGCACTTACTTGGTTGATTGTCATACCTATACAATAATCCTTTACTGATTATAATAGAATATACGAACGCATCATAAATCAAAAGCTTGGCGCGTCTGAGCCGGCAGGACGTCGACCTCTTAATTTCAGTGAATCCTGACTTGTATGA
This sequence comes from Pandemis cinnamomeana, assembly GCA_932294345.1. NCBI lineage: Eukaryota > Metazoa > Arthropoda > Insecta > Lepidoptera > Tortricidae > Pandemis > Pandemis cinnamomeana. Next base: position 3,680,291 of record OW028715.1, on the reverse strand, counting down.
GCTAACAACTGCCTGCCATATACAACAGATATGATAGAAGTCATAAGCGATTGGCGTAAAGCGGAGCGTATCAGACGTCACACTAAACTTACAGAGACGCAAGCGATTTACTAGAAGAAAGATTTACAAGTCCGGTCACAGAATTTAGCAATAGGTACATTTTGTGATGAAAGTTTTTATATAAAAAGTTTGTAATACTCTTTAATAACTAGCTTAAGATTCAAATTTTTCAATTTGTGGCAGCATAATAATTGATTTCTGCAATAATAACTACACAATAAAAGGATACAGAATAATTAAAATTATTTTATTAATATCTAGTTTTATTTTGACTCCTAAGTATAAAGAGCTTGTTACCTAGACATTAGAGGGAGTCACATGCCAATATTAAGTGCACATAACTGATTAATCCCCTTGAAAAAACTCTTTTGTAGATAATTTTGATAATTATTTTCTCATTTTTGTTCGAAATTAAAGTAAATTCTTTCAATAAATATCTCAACATGGTGCTGAACGTTTGACCTTTTGTGTCACTCGATGAATTCAAAGCCCACGCGTAAATGGAAACCATTAAAGGTTGTTAGCTAATACTAATCATGTTTATGGTATTTGTTCGTAGTTTTTCTCCACCTGATGAATATTGAATTTCAAAATTATACTAAGTGCCAAGTAAAGTGTTTGCGATGTCAAAAAATAAATAGGTATTTTATATTCATATATCTCCAGGAAATGGTTAGATACATAGTCAAATTAATTTAGACCAGTAAAGAAAACAGTGGCAAAAATGGCAAAATTATTAATTATTATCCTAAATTATAGTAGGTACAAGCTTTGCTTAGTTTGGGACTGGGTCAATTCACAACATTTCATTTTTTTTACCTTGTGTTTTCTTATGCTCAATAAATAGTACTTTAAAAACTAGGAGACCCATATTTTTTCTTGTGTAATTTGTCCCATGATATTTATTTATTTATTTAATGAATAAACACATTAATAAAATGTCACATCCAATTGCCAAGTATTTCACTTGGACCCGCTGCCGCCTATAACTTAGGACATCTAAGCCATACGTTATACAGACACCATCCTTCGCCTGAAAGACTGCGATTTACGCAACGCCCTCTGAAACCAAATGCTAGCAGACCTAATAGCCTTGCCACGACTATGAGCGACAAGCGGCGCGGTTAGCGATTTCTATCAGTACAACCAACTAAATTGTAGACGATATTTTTATAGCATTATGTTCCACAGATGTGTATGTATGTATAACTATTTATTGTACATTAAACACAAGAAAAAGATGAATACAGGACAACACATTATGCACACAGGCGAACTTATACCTAAAAGGGATCTCAAAATCAAAATCAAAATCAAAATATCTTTATTCAGTTTAGGCTGTACAAGCACTTATGAATGTCAACAAAAAAATCTACCACCGGTTCGGAAAACCCCTGTTGAGAAGAATCCGGCGAGAAACTCAACAGTATATATTTTTTTAAAACAGATTACAATAACTTACGTTAAAGACTTACATCCAAAGTATTTAACACAACTAGATTTTTTAACACCGTAGATACGCATTTGATTTGCAGGGATCGCCAATGCGGAGCGGGATTATTTCCAAGCATCCCTGTCCATGATATAATCACTAATTTTATAATACGCCTTAGATACTAATGTCTTCTTGACAATTGATTTAAATTTTGTATCTGTTAACTCAGTGATATTTTTTGGAATCTTGTTATAAAAACGTATGCAATTTCCCAGAAACGACTTTTTGATTTTTACCAGTCTGTAAGATGGGACTCTAAGCTTTCCTTTGCTTCTAGTGGCCCTTGGCCTATCAACGTTAGCTGGAAAACAGCATATATTTCTTCTTACATACATGATTATTTCAAATACATAAAGCGACGGCAAGGTTAGAATACCTATTTCTTTAAAAAAAGATCTTAATGATTCACGTGTCCCCAAGTTGTAAATAGCTCTAATTGCCCTCTTCTGTAAGACAAAAACTGTCTGCATGTCTGCAGCAGATCCCCACAAAATAAGGCCGTACGAAATGATGCTATTAAAGTAAGCAAAATACACCAACCGTGCCGTCGCCACATCGGTTAGCTGCCGCATTTTCCTGACTGCAAAAGCAGCAGAGCTCAATCTACTCGCGATTGCTGTGACGTGGGATCCCCACTGTAGTTTTGAGTCCAGTGTTATTCCTAGAAATACTGTTGATTTTACAAATTCGATACTTTGACCATCTAATTTGATATTTGAAACCGAATTTGAATGAGGTGAATTTAACAATGAAAATTTAATACATTTGTTTTTTTTAGGGTTTAGTAACAAATTATTGGCAAATTATTATCTCTTCCAGTTAACCTATTTGTAGTTGTATTTGTTTCTCATATTCTCATTTCATGGAATGATGAATTCATGAAAAACTCATTTAGTATACTCTCAATTCATTGATTTTTAAGACCAATTATATATTATTTTTCAGACCTCGAGGTTTGGATACTTAACCAAATAAAAAACACTGCTTGTCCCAATCAAGAAGACCATTTTTATGCATTACTCGCTTTATTTATTTTTTATTATTCGCTCCCATCGTCTGTATTTCCGGACAGATACAACCTAGGGCTCTTCAAGGCTAGAGTGAATAGGCTATTACTGAACCAGTGAGTTACACCTTTGGCCTCATCTGCACCTTCCACCAAGTGAGATAGAGTTCAATCATTGGTCAGTTTGTAGTAAAAAAAAAAAAAAATACTAGCGACCCGCCCCAGCTTCGCACATGTGCTAGACACGGCACAGTCAGAAATATAAGAAAGAAAGAAAGAAAGAAGGCATTTATTCCTTTTTGCAACACCCAAATATAAGATAATATACACAATTTTATAGAAAAAAAAAACGGGAAAAAAAACACAGACATGAAAAATAGATCATTAGCGTTGTGTGTGTCTTCGCAAAAGTGAAATGGTCGCTGGCTCAGCATTACGCTGAGGTGTTAGACACCTGCAGCACTATCGTCATTTTCAATCAGTAGCGTGCAGCGGAGGGTCGTCCGTCAGGGTAAGCTCCGGTAGGCAGCGGGAAGGATTTACAAAAAAACCTTGACAAGTCAAATAAGTACCTAAACCTTCACCATGAATACATACATACATACATACATATATCACGTCTTTATCCCTTACGGGTTAGACAGAGCCTAAGAAAACCTTAAGGCCACGTTTAGCATGATTAAGGGCGTATAGCTGGAAAAGGAAATCAAAATAGTGATGGGTTGCCAGCCGCATCGCCTATAACATGATTCCTAAGACTTTCGCCCATTCCCTCGATGGGATTTTACCATCTGCGCGGGAAGAGAAGCAACTGGTAAATTCTACGTTTTTGCTTTACATATAATGTTGAAAACCGCCTGAAAACCGTCAAATAAATGTTTGGTTATATTAAACCCGTGCATGGCGGGAAGAACTTGATAACTCCAAAATGGCAATTTTACAGGGCAGCGATTTTAAAGTTTGTCATTTTCTCCAAAATCCGTTTTTATCTCGAACTCATCTCTATAGCTTGATTTATGGATAATTTTATGTAATCTTTCAAATTATGTTACGTATTCTCGTAAATTCTGCTTATTTTGTAAGATATTAGACTTATCAACATACTACCCAGAGACTTATCAACTTATTACCCATACATTAGTGCTCAAACCAGTGAAAACATTATTTAATTTAATTCCTAAAAATCAGTTTTTCAGTGTAATTGAAATGTCTAAATTGATTTAAGAGTAATGTTAGATGGTTTTTCAAATATGGTTATGTTTATCTTTCTTACTATCTTATTATTCATAATAATTGACTTATCAACATGTTCACCGATCATGATCACCGAACATGTTAACTTATTCACCATAGAATTGGTATAGTGTAAGTATAAATTGACATATCAAGTTACGTTCGTTTAATCAGTAGTTGAATATAAGTAGGTAAAACGATATATGTATTTGTTAACGTAATAGTGTATTAGTCGACTTTAGTCGACTTTTATTTGATATCTTGTTTTGTCAATTTACGTACGTTAGATCGGTTTTTGAGCATAAGTTGATGTAAGGATATATTACGATATTATATTTTTTATTGTGACTCATCGCGTATATATCTCATTTCGTTAAATAAAATACGCAGCGTATGGATATATTCAAATACTCACGAGGCAATATCTCTAAAAGTATCGTAGATATCGAGTTGTCAATTTTTTTCCTATAAAACCAATGCTGTAGGAAGCCATTGCGACGGTAAAAAAAAAAACATGTAAGTCTAGTTATCAAGTTCTTCCCGCCATGCACGGAAACAGACAGACAGATACGGCGAAGGACTTTATTTTGTATGTAGTGAATGTTGCCGGCTGCATCCAATATCATTATACCCATGCAAAATCCTTCGTATTCGCGGCCTCTGCGTTCTCCCGCCACGAGTTTGTACTACATTGCGTGTTATGTAAATTAAGGGGTGAGTGGTGAGCATATCAAGCGCGCAATGAACAAAGAATTCGTTATTCCGCCAGCCGTGCGTGTCATAGCCAGGCTGTAACTTATGGGACTACTAGCGACCGCCCCGGCTTCGCACGGTATATCATGCATGTATTATACATTATAAACCTTCCTCTTGAATCACTCTATCTATTAAAAAAAACCGCATCAAAATCCGTTGTGTAGTTTTGAAGATATAAGCATACATACGGATTTGGGGACAGAAAAAGCGACTTTGTTTTATAATATGTAGTGATAGTGATGATGATAGTGATAGTGATAGTGATGATAGTGATGATAGTGATGATAGTGATAATAATAATATAGCCTTTTTCCGTTTCGCTACAATTTCAGTGTAGTTTTTTTTTAATTATCGCGAGTTTCGGCGTGTTTCATGGCATAGGCTTCCATTTATTGGAGGGTTTGGGCTATAGTTCCCACGCGGGCCCAGTGCGGATTGGGAACTTCACACACACCATTAAATTGCTTCGTAGATGTGTGGAGGTTTCCTCACCGAAAATCTCATGGCAAATTTCAAATGTACATAAATTCGGAAAAACTCAGGGTTTGAACCCTTGAGAGGCCACAAGTCAAACTAGGCTACCACGGTTTTTTTTAACTTATGGGACTCATCATCATCATCTCAGCCATTACAAGTCCACTGCTGGACATAGGCCTCTCCTTTAAATCTCCAATAAGACCGGTTGGAAGCGGCTTGCATCCAGCGCGATCCTCCGATCTTAATGAGGTCATCGGTCCACCTTGTGGGTGGACGGCCCACGCTGCGCTTACTTATGGGACTATTATTCTGGAAATCTGTGAGTATTCAGTCTACTAGTGAGTAAGCCGCTTAGTATTGTTAAATATTCTGCAGTCTTTGAGATGCCTACGAAAGCACTTGGGAGCAATAAAGCTTTAGCCCTTTATATTGAAAAAATAGGTTTCGAAGGGTTTTTTTGTGTATTTTTAGGCCACTGTTTAACTTAAGCTGCTGTTTTACGCTAGGCTAAGATAAGAATATACATAGAATTTGGAATTAGAAAGAGGTACAGTAAGGAGAAAATTTTGAGAACATCTTACAGAGGTAACGTAACTAAATCGCTCTTTGAGGTAATGAGGAATTGCGGGATTAAATAGAATGCCGTAGAGAAGGATGAACATATATTGTTATCCTCTTTATTTAGTAACAAATGACTCTATCAACGAGCTTATCTTAATCAAACAAAGGTCAATGCACTCAATCAAAGAGCGTCGTTAGCGGGGGCCGTTAAACATAAGTTAGATAAGGAAGGATTGAAGGACCCGGGGAAGATAAGAGCGAGCCCGATATAACGTATTGGACGTTTATTGAAGTAGTTGGGAAAATTACTGTGTAACTATTGTTATCTTTAGTTTCAGGTATCTTAGATAATTGGCTATAAGATACCTACTTCTTGTGGTTATGGTGTAGTTTACAATCGATAGAAATTAACTTAAGAGTACGGTCAAGTGCAAAAATAAGTGTTAATAAGGACTTCTCAAAAATATGTCCCAAGACCTTGTAACATACCTCTATAATATTGCCTTCATTTTTGTCATTTGTATTTGTGCTTAATTTATTTAAATATTATATTACTCAATGCAATCCGATTAGAATATTGCTAACTAAAGCGACATCTCTGAATGAGTAGTGGAATTAAGTTTACAATCAAATAGCATTGTGTTCTCAGGCAGCGCAGTTGTAGTTATTGGAGTTTCGCTATTCGATAATAGATGGCGTGAAAATTTATCATAGAGGGCGCTGGACATTGAATAGGAAACCTACCCTACTCAAATGGACAAATGAATGACTTATATACGGTTGTTGTCAAAGTATAGGAACCAATTAGATTCGTTTATTCCAATTTCCTCCAATAAGGTTGTTATGACGCAGGAGTGGATGTCTGAAGGGATGTGAGAGTATAGTTGAGGCAAGGAACAAAACGTTTCCTTATAAGGAGCGAATTGATTGCGTAGGCCAATTCCTTATGTAAATTACCAAATATGGTCTGAAAGATAGAGAAAAACGTTTCCTTATAAGGAGCGAAGTTGAGTGTGGAGACCGACTCCTTATGTAAATTACCATATATGGTTAGGAAGAAGAATTTTGCGTTTGAGTCAAGTTTTAGTGGGGGAAAGGTTCGTAAGTCTATAAAAGGGATTGGTTTTCGAAAGAAAGGGAAGTCGATTAGATCTAACGTCGCGGAAGTGCTGGCGGACTGCTGTCAGACTGGTCCAGGATAATTTCAGCCAGAATACATAGCAGTTATAAGGAATTATTCATTTTCAGCTGAAATTATCTAGGATTTGATTCAAGCTCGAGCTAACTCGGTAGCGGTTTGATAACGCGTTTAATCAGTGTAGTTAGGCAGGTAACTAAGAGTTGCATACGTAGGACTTTTCGGGATAATTCAAGAGTGCGAAATAGGGAGTGTGCTTTTTAGTTAGGTGTGAAAGTGGTGAAATCATGGGCAATGTGTGATAGTGAAGTGAAGTGTTGTGTTGTGATTTGGGATATTTATCTAACTTGATAAATAAAAGTTAAGTGAGCATGCTTTTATATGGACTAGGCGTGGTCGGTTTTGGATGTGGTCTTTGTCTCAACTTTTGATTAATTTCTTAAATACGGAATACTGAAATGAAAGAAAAAACCTAAATCTAGGCTTTAATGAGCTGTATGTGACAAAGACTGTAACAAAACCAGATCATACAGTAATAGGGAAATGTTAGGAAGGTAGGGACAGCTAGGAAAACTAGGAATGATTTAAAGTGATGACAACTTTATATTTGTGTGTGTGTGCTATGAGAAATTCTATAGTTATTGCTCTTTGTTTGTGTATTGTTATTGTTTATGTGTTTGGTTGTGTTGTGTGCTCTGCATTAATGATAATGTATAGTTTCATTTATTTATTTACAACTACATATTTTACACCTGTTCATAAATTACTCTACATACATAATATATATATTATATATGACACTAGTTGTAATTCTGAGTGGATTTAGTTCTATTTTAACTAATGAGCTAAAGAAGTTCAGAATGAAGTAATCTGGTAAAGGAAGGTAATGCAACAAAGGTAGCTGAGCTGTCTATATTTTATTGAAGATCTCTATCTGAATGCAAAGTCCAGAAATGATCATAAATCAATGGAGTTTTATTTTAGGAGCCCCCTGGAATGTAAGACTGCTAGCATCTTGGGGTTTTGTAGCTTAGCTAATTAAGTAGAGAACTTATTTAGTTAAGTTAGATCACAGCTCATAAAACCTGTTGTTGACTCTTGAACGAACATTCTTGGATAGTCAGTCAAGAGCTCACTCCGGGTTTATGTGGTTTGATTAATAATGATATGAGCTTCATGTCTGCCACAGAAGTTACACTTAAGCAAGAGATGTAATGTATGTGTTTACATGTAGCATAGTCAATATTAATTAAAAGGCAGACCGGCATATTTCCTTCGGGATTAGGTTGGTATCGCTTCATTCCCAGCTTGTAAAGATCAGTTTTGTAACACTTTTGGTTCTAGAAGGATCCTCTGGGATTATTGGTGGGGCAAGATTGATTTTCATGTCCTCTTGTGTTTATAAAGATAATTGTGACCATTTATTGGACTGACGCATTTATGACCTATTGTGTAGAGTATGTAAGGCTCATGCAAATGGTATGAAAATAAAATAAATAAAATTATTGAGTTGGTTGGTTTCATTAACACATTTTATATATAATTACTTTTGGTTTTATATATAATTACTTTATGTTCCTCCTTGAGACTACAAATTATTTGGAATTATAACAAATTATGTGATCATATCATTGCAAAATGAATTTTATATCCGGTTTTACCAGATGCTTTTTCATGTACTGTGATCCTGTGCTTAAGGCGTAGTTACATACAGTACACGTTACAAATTGGCATGCTTGCATGCTTTATCTATCTTCAATTTCTCATGTTGTGAGATTAGTATGCAGCAGGTTCGATATGCCGAAGTAGTTATGTAATTAGTGAGGCTTACGTCAGTAAGAAGAGATTGCATAATGAAAAGGGTATTGGACGTTGAGGCTTCTTTTCAAACAGATGAGACCCCCACACTACTATTTCTGCTTGCAGATTAGTAAAACAATTTTCATTTTACACTTGTAATTAGTTGGTTATGCTTAGGCGTTCCAAATGATTACCAATCATGCTCTGTGTCTTGAGCACGGCAAAGCAGTGTATGGGATGGCATTGGTGAGATTGGATGTATGTCCATTTACTTATTTTGGAATTGATGTACTCATTCCTTTTAAACCCGGTCCTTTCGTGATTTGGCTTAGCACCACTGTTAGTGCATAATTTAAATTTCAACAATCTTCTTTCGGAGAGGCCAGGAATCGGCAATGGAGGGGAGGCGGATGCATTGCCCCGGGATCTTTAAGATCTCGGTATTCCCATCCTTATCCTATCCGCAATCCCCATTCATTTACCTATTTTTGCATTCCTTGGTCTATATATATAAACTTCATAAATAGGATATATATATTCCATTTATGAGGTTACTCACACTTCACTAAAACAACTATACTATTTAAAAATTATTTTATTGTTTTATTATCAATTTATTGTTACTTTTGTATGCTATTGCGTTTGCGTTATTAACTACCCGATCGCCTGATTTCACTTCGAGACATACCACATCTTACGAATTTTGGATTACTAAAACAAAAAAGTACACAACGTAGGATCCTAGAATTACTAGACGATTACAGTTATTATGGCCTTTATAAATTACTCTTCATATTGATGGTATTGTTTCAATACTTGGTTATTGAAGGAATATTTATCATAGTTGAGGTTGTCGACTTGGATCATTTCAATATTTTATTGAGTAAGACCCTTGAACCGTTACAATTGGTGCCGTGACCAGGATGTGGTGTTACAAATGTCAGAAGTGAACTTGGTGAATGGTGGTTATTTTGTTATGATTTAATTACAGACCTGTGTGTTTTTCTGATGGGAAACAAATATTACGGTCCTTGTTTGCCATGTTGTTAGTCTGTTGATGTGTGTCTGTTTGGTTGCTTACAGGAACTTTAGAGATTTCATTGTGTAGGGGCGTATTGTTCTTATAATCTAACTTTCAATTTCTCTGCCTACCCCTGTGGGAAAGAGGCGTGGTGGTATGTATGTATGTATGTAACTTTCAATTCTGCACTATGAGCTCTTAAATTTAACTTGCACTGCTTTAATGTTTTTTTTAATTGCTAAGGATAGAATGATAAAGATAAAATCAAATAGTAGGAGATAAAGAGTTTAATAATACATCCCTTGATAATGCTGGTTTTAAAGTTTATTTCAATCTTTAATTGTTATTATTTAATCATTTATGCATTGCATGCTAAGCGAGCGATTTTGTTAATTGATTTTATTGTGTTGCATTAAGTATTTTTTCACTTTTTATCTTTTGAACATACAGGAAAACTTAAACTCTTATGCCATCAAACTTTCAAGTATTCTTTCTTCTTTATCTTTTGAAAAAACAGGAATTTCTTAAGCTTGTAGGCCATTAAACTTGAAGTGCGTTAGGCGTAGCATTCATTGACATGCGTCAGGATAGGCTGAAAAGAGATATTTGCGTTATAAGCGTGCAAACAAACAGTTCGATTTGTAGAAATAAATGAGTATAATTAAAGAAAAGTGATAGGAAATATATCAACGGAGATTTGTGGCATTATAAATTACCTGATTATAGCTTAATTCATGTAGATTGTATTGTTTTCGAGTTGTGGTTAAGTCATGCTTTCGAGCAATCGAACTTGCGTCCTTGTTGTAATAGTTTAGACGGCATTTTTCACTGCTGTTTCTAGTTATGTGTTCCTTGTGGTTCTCTGATTAAAATATCCGCTGATTTAATTAAATGTGCGTAGGAGTCGTAATTTCACATCGGTTTTGCATCATACCGAGTATTCTAACCTAAAATAGTCTGTTGTCAAACTCTGACAGTTCTGTAGTGTTGCCAGTAGAAAAGTTCGAAGAAATATGGTAGAAAATAATAATGTCTCTCTACTTAGATTATTTTGCAGCATTACGATTTTTCTTTAAATAATTTATGTTGTGCTAGAGCATTTGGATTAAATTGTCCCCATAATATTTAATTAAAAGATATCAAGTTCATTTTTCTTAAATTCAGCTGAGTTAAAGGAATAATTTCCTAAAAGATAGGAAGTTTTATGTTTAGTCTTGCAGTCTGGCAACATTACTGGTATTGAATGGGTTAAGTAAACTTGGGCGTTTATTCCGTTAGTATAACTTGACGTAGGAGGGTTTTGTTGTGGCTCGAACTATTTTTGGTTGTTTTGACAGCTGATATGGGGTTCGAAGATTGCAGTTCGGCTCAGATTGCTGGTGGTTTGTTATGGTGTGAGAGGGGTAGTATTGTACGGGATTCAGTTTCTAAATATCAGAATTAGCCACCTAAAAGTTTATAACTGTAATTGGATTTTATTTTGCTTAATAATAATTGGTGTTGATGACTGAGGGGTACGCAGAGCCTAGGGTTACAAGTCGAGGTTATTGTGAGAAGGAAATATTTGGTTGGATTTATGTTTATTCGGGTTTCTTAAATTCAATTTTGATAATTATAATATATTGGTTTGGTGAATTTTGAGGTGTAGGCAGAGGCTAGGGTGACAGGCTGTGTTCAGAGTGTTAGTAGGCTAATATTTGGTTAAAGCTTTGTTTATTGGTGTTTTGATTAGCAGTTTACTTATAGTCATAGGAACTTATTATCTATGTTGTTGAATTTTGAGGGGTGGACAGAGACTAGGGTGATAAGACGAGGTTGATGTGTTTGACGGATTTGAATTTCAATTTTGTTAGGATTATTAAACTGGTTGGATTTTTGGGTTTATAATAAATTGATTGATCTTATCTCTACTAGTTAATATTTTCTTTGTTAATTGATAAATGTGTGGTTGTGATTATTATTAACAAATTATTATTAACAAATTGTGGATTTTATTGTTGTATGATGTAGTGTGTTAATTATGACCTGAGTTGAGTGATCTGGTGTTATCAGTTCACTAAGCTAAGAGTCATAATACTTCAATATAAGTGTATCGAATATGGTTTTGTTTTAGGAAAGTGAGTTGAATAATTAACAATCAACGAGATAAAGTGACTATCAGGAGATTAATGATTAAGAGATTAACAGTGATTATAAATTAAAAAGGTGATTGGAAATTGACTATAGTGTTTAATTAAAAGTAATAAAAGGTGATTATTAATTAAAAAATTTAAAGTGACAGTTGTGAAATTATTAGTTGAAATTAGTATTACTAAAAGTGAGGTGAAATAAGTGAAAACAATGCCGAAACAAAAGCCGAAGTCTAGAGCTTCTGAAGCTAGGCGGTCAAAGACTGCTACTCCAAATGCAACAGGGACACCAGGTTCTGCAAGAAAAAATCCAGTGGTGTACATGACAAGAATGATGCAGCGTGCCATGATGACAATTAATGCAAAGATTGCACAATTGGAAGACAAAATAGCAGTATCAGCAACTACTAGTACAGCAGCAGCAGTAAATTCAGAGGTGCACGAATTGGGAGTTGCAACCATTCCGACCTCTGTCACAGTTCCTGCTAACGTACCTTCAGTGTGTTACCCTATATCCATGCCACAAGCACAAGTACCAGCGGAGCGGCCTAAGTATCCAGCAAAAAATAAACATCCTGTAACATTTATTGAGGATTTGACTGCATATTTGAAGAAATGCGCACCAGGACCAAGTGATGTTGTAGACAATATCATTGAATGTTTGGAGGGTGAATCTCGAAATTGGGCAAGAATCTATAGAAATAGGTGGACGCAGTTTGAAGATTTCAAGAGAGATTTCCTAGATACCTACTGGGGAGAAGCTGAACAAAATGATTTGCGCCGGAAGATTGTCCAAAACACATGGAATGGATCGCAATCTACCATGTTAGGACATTTCATATCACTGTGTGCTCAAGCTAAAATGCTAACATATCCCATTCAGGAAAGACAGCTGATAAGTGATATAATGAACCATTTCCCTAAGGAAGTCCAATATGCGTGGACAACAAGCAATTATACCACAATTTTACAAGCTACAGAGTTTCTTCGCAAGCTGGACACCGTGGATAAGCTAACTGAACTCAAGAATAACAAGGGTACTACATCGAATTGGCATAAAACTGCGACTGCGGTTAATCAAGAAGATAAGAAGATGCACCAGTTCAATAGACAGCGGCAATTCAACAGGGTGGCGCCTAAAGTAACCACAAACAAGCCTTTAGATACTAATGTTGTCATAAATGATTCTAATGTAAATTCAGAAGAAGCCATTAATTTAAACTTGTAGGTGTTGATGTAGTAAGCCCCAATACATCAACCAATAGAGGGGCGAATGTATTACCTAAATCTTTAAAGTTAATGCTTAGTCTCGGATGGGAGCCTGGGCAAACATTAGGAAAGCGTGAGAATGGGTTGCGTAGGCCTATTGCTACGAAAGGTCAGTGTAATAGAGCAGGGTTAGGATCGAATATAAATGAACATAATTTTGAGTCCCAAGTAGTTAAAGTTTTAAAAGCTCAATCTGAGGTTGATAAAAGTAAAATAATTCAAACTGAATTAGTTTCTTCTTTATTTGAAGAAGAAGATAAAGTCACTGTAGATAGGTTAGAAATATTTAAGTCCCAGGTTGGGATAGAAATATTTAATAAACAAGTTGTTTGTTTAGTTGACACCGGTAGTGATATTACATGTATCTCTGAGTCCTTTTGGGAAACATTAAAAGCTCAAATTAGTGATAAAATAACTCTGCTACCTATTAAGCCTGTACAGATTCGTGGAGCTGTGGGTCAGAAAAGTGCTAAAATACAACAAATGGTTTTGTTGCCTGTGAAATTTGGAGTTATTGAAATGGAAATTCGATTCTTAATAGTACCAAAACTAGTTCATCCAGTAATATTGGGATTTGATTGGCTTACAGAAAATAATACTAACATTCGCTTACAAAAACCTTCGGTAGGATTGATAATTAATTACAAAGGTCACAGAACATTAATACCATTCATTGAGTATGTATTTGAAGGACAGTGTGTTTCTGGAATCACAAAGGTAGAACATAAATTTGATTTTGAGAAATATTTACAGGATATTAAGACGGGAGTACCTCTTCAAGGGACCCAACTCAGTGAATTAAAGCAAGTTTTGAGAAAACATAGTAATGTCTTTACTAAAAAATTAGGTCGGGCTAACTGCTATGAACATGATATTAAAATGGAAGATCATAGTCCAGTTATAAGGCGTTCTTATCCTGTTCCCTATGCTTATAGACCTCGGATGGAGGAAAAATTAGCTGAAATGACAGATATGGGCATTATATCTAGAGGCTCTACTCCATACTGTAGCCCGCTGACTTTCACTTTGAAGCCAGACGGTTCAATAAGGGTTTTATTAGATGCACGGGAAATTAATAAGAATATGATAGCTGAAGCAGAGTCACCTCCAATGCAAATAGATGTGTTGAATTCTTTTCATGGAGTAAATTATATCAGTATCATTGATCTCAATAATGCGTATTTCCAGATTCCGATTACTGAAAATAGTAAAAAATATACCGGGTTTACATTTAATGGGAAATCCTACATGTATAATGTGCTGCCTCAAGGCCTAAAAACATCTGTAGGTAGTTTCAGTAGGGCTATGGATCAAATACTAGGACCTGAAGTTAGACATTTCTGTGTAAATTATCTAGATGATCTGGCCGTCTTGACTCAGGGCACCTTAAATGAGCATTTAGAACACATTAATATTATATTGAACAAATTAAAGACAGCAGGCCTAACATGTAATATTGAAAAGTGCAAATTCATTTGTAAAGAAGTAAAAATGTTAGGACATATTATTTCTATTGACGGAATTAAAACTGATCCGGAAAAAATTGAGTCTATTAAAAATTTCCCAGTCCCCAAGAAAATTAAACATTTAAGAGCTTTTCTAGGGCTTTGTAATTACTACAGGCGGTTTATTCCTGACTATAATAGTATTATACAGCCTCTATGTTTGCTACTAAAAAAGAATAAAGGCTGGACATGGACTTCAGAAGCCCAATTGGGAATGGATGATTATTTTAAAAGTGCTTGGTGATTTTTCTATTGATAGGAATAACCATCCTTAGCTACGGAAAAAAGTTTCAGATTTTTCCGTCGAGCCATATATTTTATAAAAATAAAAACATTTTACTCAGTCACTCGGCGGCCCCTATACGGAAGTAAGCAGTACGCCAATGACATAATCAAATTAAAAAAAAAAAATGCTGCTTGAATCTGTGGTACACAATGACATTTGTCACTGACATTGATTGATAGCACCGCACTCGGAAGCTAAAACAAGCAAAAGAAACGGCTAAGTGGCGCCGTCTGTAGATTGTTGTTGGTACTAAACCACCTATTTGGGATTTCATTAAAATTACCATACATTTCTCATATAACTTTCAGTAGTGTTTTTGATTCGGAGTAGAAATAACCCAATAATTCCAAAATCTGAGAAAAAAAATTATATTATGGTCATTTTTATTGAAATTCCCCATGTTTGGTTAGTAACACGAACAATCTACAGACGGCGCCACTTAGCCGTTGCTTTTCTTAGCTACAAATGCCATCGTGTACCACAGATTCAAGCAGCATTTTTTTTTTTAATTTGATTATGTCATTGGCGTACTGCTTACTTCCGTATAGGGCTCGCCGAGTGACTGAGTAAAATGTTTTTATTTTTATAAAATATATGGCTCGACGGAAAAATCTGAAACTTTTTTCCGTAGCTAAGGATGGTTATTCCTATCAATAGAAAAATCACCAAGCACTTTCAAAATAATCATCCATTCCCAATTAGCATTTGAACAATTAAAGAATAGATTTTTGAGTACTATTATGTTACATCACCCCGACATGTCAAAACCATTTTATTTGCAAACAGATAGCTCTGGAGTAGGTTTAGCGGGGGCGTTATTTCAATATGACGAACAGGGTGAGATGAAAATATTAGGATTTTGTAGTAGGGCTTTAAGGGGCGCTGAGTTGAGATGGACAGTCACCGAACAAGAATTTTGGGCAATAATTTATTGTTTAAGAAAATTCGAAACATATTTAAGAGGAGTTAAATTAATAATAAAAACAGATCATAAAGCATTAACATTTGTTAAGTCGTGGAAGTTATACAATAGTCGGATTATTAGATGGATACTTTTTCTTGAACAATTTGATTATACCATTGAACATGTAAAAGGTAGGGAAAATGTAGCTGTAGATGTTTTGTCCAGGTTTCCATCCGACGCTATAATGTTACAGGAGGATAGGGTGTTGTGTCCAGAAATTAATTACATGGAATTGAATAAAAATAAGTCCTTAATAGCTGATTTGAAAAATATATCTGATTTCCAAGCAAATGATAGTGAGATTAATTTGATTAAAGGGATCATAAATAATACTAGTATAGGTCAAAGTAGATTAGGTAGGATAGCTCAACGTTGTGTTATTAAGGGGAATATATTATATTTTAAGGTTGATTCAAATAAATGTGTGATTTATTTACCAATCACTTTGAGAGAGAAAATAATTCTGCAAGTTCATGAAGAAATGGGACACCAAGGTGCTTACAAGGTGCTCAAATATCTCAAAGATAGGTTCTATTGGCTGGGAATGAATAAAGTAGTAAAATCCTTGTTAAGGACGTGTCATATTTGCCAGGTTTCCAAAAGTGATAATATTAAGTATGTAGGGGAGTGTAAACCTATTGTAACTGAGCGAATAGGTGATATTGTCATGGCAGATTTATATGGACCCTTGCCTAAAGGTAGATTTGGAGTGGTCTATATACTTGTAATTCAGGACTCTTTTAGTAAATTTGTTAAGTTTTATGATTTAGCTAAAGCCTCTTCACGAGCAGTAATATCTAAATTAAAACAATTTGTTAAAATGATTAAGCCTAAAGTAGTTATGACTGATAATGGAAGCCAGTTTGCATCGGAGGGATGGAAACGAACTTTAACCGACATGGGAATTAAGCCTATTTACACGACTGTTAGGAACCCTAGACCAAATATTGTAGAACGAACGAATCGCGAAATTGGCCGTTTATTTAGAACATATTGTCATAAAAATCATAAAAGTTGGGCAACAATACTAAACAAAATAGAAGTTTTGTATAATAACACTTTCCATGAGAGCACTGGGTTCACGCCCAATGAGATATTGTATGGCACTAGTAACAGAATGTCATTTGATAGTTGTTTACCATTATTAGATCATACTAAAGATGTTGATAATATAAGGGCAGAAGTGAGAAAAAATTTAAAAGAAAACAGTATCAAACGTCAGACTCAATTCAATAAGTCTCATCGATTAATTGAGTTTCATATAGGGGACTATGTTAAGATCCGTAAAGTTAATAAGTCTGAAGCATCAAAGAATAAAATAAAAAAGTTTCAGCTACTCTATGAAGGGCCATTTGTAGTCAGTGCTGTCCCGTTTACTAATGTTTACACATTAATGGACCCTAAAACTAAGGAAATAAGAGGCAATTTTAATACCTATCATTTAAATAGATATTATGTGTAAAAGAGAAAAAAAATAGTGTGATTAGGATAGTTGTTCTTCATTCATAAATCAAGAAATAATTGAGATTTTGACTGTACTATATTAATAATTGATTACCTGATAAATAAAGATAACCATACAGTTGTGTAAGTCTGATTGGATGTAGATCATTTAATTTGATTAATAGGAAGTAGTTATGCTTAAGGCTAAGTTCAATTAAAACCTAATGTTATAATTAAGCTATAATAATAATATTGTAATAAATTGATTAATAAAGATTCTGGGGAAGTCGGGTCGGGAAATGGCTCAACCACACCTATTGAGGTGGTTATATTATAATGTGAATAATTTAACATCATTATGTTCGAAATGCTATCATTTACATTACTACAGTTGATCAATTAAACACTAATTTGATAGATGTGGTTGGTGGGGAGTAGGGTGGCCATTTCTGGGGGTAGGTGTAGGGAATAAAAATCAGTGTATTAGGTAGTTTAATATACATATATATCATCATTTAATAGAGATTTTATTGAAATTATATCCAATTAAAACCCCATTTTCTTTGATGTTACTATTTTTTTATTTTTTAAGGCAATAATTATAGATTCATGTAGTATTTAATTTATAATTACGGTAAACTGCATTATAAATCAAGGGGCGGTTGTAACATACCTCTATAATATTGCCTTCATTTTTGTCATTTGTATTTGTGCTTAATTTATTTAAATATTATATTACTCAATGCAATCCGATTAGAATATTGCTAACTAAAGCGACATCTCTGAATGAGTAGTGGAATTAAGTTTACAATCAAATAGCATTGTGTTCTCAGGCAGCGCAGTTGTAGTTATTGGAGTTTCGCTATTCGATAATAGATGGCGTGAAAATTTATCATAGAGGGCGCTGGACATTGAATAGGAAACCTACCCTACTCAAATGGACAAATGAATGACTTATATACGGTTGTTGTCAAAGTATAGGAACCAATTAGATTCGTTTATTCCAATTTCCTCCAATAAGGTTGTTATGACGCAGGAGTGGATGTCTGAAGGGATGTGAGAGTATAGTTGAGGCAAGGAACAAAACGTTTCCTTATAAGGAGCGAATTGATTGCGTAGGCCAATTCCTTATGTAAATTACCAAATATGGTCTGAAAGATAGAGAAAAACGTTTCCTTATAAGGAGCGAAGTTGAGTGTGGAGACCGACTCCTTATGTAAATTACCATATATGGTTAGGAAGAAGAATTTTGCGTTTGAGTCAAGTTTTAGTGGGGGAAAGGTTCGTAAGTCTATAAAAGGGATTGGTTTTCGAAAGAAAGGGAAGTCGATTAGATCTAACGTCGCGGAAGTGCTGGCGGACTGCTGTCAGACTGGTCCAGGATAATTTCAGCCAGAATACATAGCAGTTATAAGGAATTATTCATTTTCAGCTGAAATTATCTAGGATTTGATTCAAGCTCGAGCTAACTCGGTAGCGGTTTGATAACGCGTTTAATCAGTGTAGTTAGGCAGGTAACTAAGAGTTGCATACGTAGGACTTTTCGGGATAATTCAAGAGTGCGAAATAGGGAGTGTGCTTTTTAGTTAGGTGTGAAAGTGGTGAAATCATGGGCAATGTGTGATAGTGAAGTGAAGTGTTGTGTTGTGATTTGGGATATTTATCTAACTTGATAAATAAAAGTTAAGTGAGCATGCTTTTATATGGACTAGGCGTGGTCGGTTTTGGATGTGGTCTTTGTCTCAACTTTTGATTAATTTCTTAAATACGGAATACTGAAATGAAAGAAAAAACCTAAATCTAGGCTTTAATGAGCTGTATGTGACAAAGACTGTAACAAAACCAGATCATACAGTAATAGGGAAATGTTAGGAAGGTAGGGACAGCTAGGAAAACTAGGAATGATTTAAAGTGATGACAACTTTATATTTGTGTGTGTGTGCTATGAGAAATTCTATAGTTATTGCTCTTTGTTTGTGTATTGTTATTGTTTATGTGTTTGGTTGTGTTGTGTGCTCTGCATTAATGATAATGTATAGTTTCATTTATTTATTTACAACTACATATTTTACACCTGTTCATAAATTACTCTACATACATAATATATATATTATATATGACACTAGTTGTAATTCTGAGTGGATTTAGTTCTATTTTAACTAATGAGCTAAAGAAGTTCAGAATGAAGTAATCTGGTAAAGGAAGGTAATGCAACAAAGGTAGCTGAGCTGTCTATATTTTATTGAAGATCTCTATCTGAATGCAAAGTCCAGAAATGATCATAAATCAATGGAGTTTTATTTTAGGAGCCCCCTGGAATGTAAGACTGCTAGCATCTTGGGGTTTTGTAGCTTAGCTAATTAAGTAGAGAACTTATTTAGTTAAGTTAGATCACAGCTCATAAAACCTGTTGTTGACTCTTGAACGAACATTCTTGGATAGTCAGTCAAGAGCTCACTCCGGGTTTATGTGGTTTGATTAATAATGATATGAGCTTCATGTCTGCCACAGAAGTTACACTTAAGCAAGAGATGTAATGTATGTGTTTACATGTAGCATAGTCAATATTAATTAAAAGGCAGACCGGCATATTTCCTTCGGGATTAGGTTGGTATCGCTTCATTCCCAGCTTGTAAAGATCAGTTTTGTAACACTTTTGGTTCTAGAAGGATCCTCTGGGATTATTGGTGGGGCAAGATTGATTTTCATGTCCTCTTGTGTTTATAAAGATAATTGTGACCATTTATTGGACTGACGCATTTATGACCTATTGTGTAGAGTATGTAAGGCTCATGCAAATGGTATGAAAATAAAATAAATAAAATTATTGAGTTGGTTGGTTTCATTAACACATTTTATATATAATTACTTTTGGTTTTATATATAATTACTTTATGTTCCTCCTTGAGACTACAAATTATTTGGAATTATAACAAATTATGTGATCATATCATTGCAAAATGAATTTTATATCCGGTTTTACCAGATGCTTTTTCATGTACTGTGATCCTGTGCTTAAGGCGTAGTTACATACAGTACACGTTACAAATTGGCATGCTTGCATGCTTTATCTATCTTCAATTTCTCATGTTGTGAGATTAGTATGCAGCAGGTTCGATATGCCGAAGTAGTTATGTAATTAGTGAGGCTTACGTCAGTAAGAAGAGATTGCATAATGAAAAGGGTATTGGACGTTGAGGCTTCTTTTCAAACAGATGAGACCCCCACACTACTATTTCTGCTTGCAGATTAGTAAAACAATTTTCATTTTACACTTGTAATTAGTTGGTTATGCTTAGGCGTTCCAAATGATTACCAATCATGCTCTGTGTCTTGAGCACGGCAAAGCAGTGTATGGGATGGCATTGGTGAGATTGGATGTATGTCCATTTACTTATTTTGGAATTGATGTACTCATTCCTTTTAAACCCGGTCCTTTCGTGATTTGGCTTAGCACCACTGTTAGTGCATAATTTAAATTTCAACAATCTTCTTTCGGAGAGGCCAGGAGTCGGCAATGGAGGGGAGGCGGATGCATTGCCCCGGGATCTTTAAGATCTCGGTATTCCCATCCTTATCCTATCCGCAATCCCCATTCATTTACCTATTTTTGCATTCCTTGGTCTATATATATAAACTTCATAAATAGGATATATATATTCCATTTATGAGGTTACTCACACTTCACTAAAACAACTATACTATTTAAAAATTATTTTATTGTTTTATTATCAATTTATTGTTACTTTTGTATGCTATTGCGTTTGCGTTATTAACTACCCGATCGCCTGATTTCACTTCGAGACATACCACATCTTACGAATTTTGGATTACTAAAACAAAAAAGTACACAACGTAGGATCCTAGAATTACTAGACGATTACAGTTATTATGGCCTTTATAAATTACTCTTCATATTGATGGTATTGTTTCAATACTTGGTTATTGAAGGAATATTTATCATAGTTGAGGTTGTCGACTTGGATCATTTCAATATTTTATTGAGTAAGACCCTTGAACCGTTACTGTTTAATATAAAAGTCCTCTATTGTTGAATATTCATTTATTATTTTATAATTCACTTATTCTATCAAAGACGTCCATATTTCTTGTGCCACAGATAGACCCCCCTTCCAGAACCACAGATACATTTCAATACACGTAACATTCCTCTCCTTAATTTAATCATTAATCATTTATTAAACATTAGCATCTAAGTCTATGTTTTCATTACAAATCCATCCTGATTGGAGGCTTAACAATTCTGCCAGATCTAGTACACAATTCAGTATCATTTGTTGACTGATTATTACCGTTTGCAACAACAGCACTGTTATCATTCATATCAGTTACATCTTGCTTACCATTAAACTTATCTATAACATTACTCTCTGGAATCAATAAACTTTCACTTTGACTGCTAGGGTAGTACTCTTTATTATCCTCATCATAATTATTCTGAACATTGATATGTTGCCTATTTCTTCGGAAAATGTTTCCTTGTTTATCTTCAATCAAATAAGAGCGAGGATAATGTAATTTTTCTAGTACTTTCCCTTGCGTCCATGCCTTATCATTATGTCCCTTCTTAAACATAACGTTTTGACCCGCATGACATTCTCTTAACTCTTTTGCATCTTTATTGTAATGTTCTTTTATTTTCCCTTGTTTTTCTCTATCTAATATTTTATCCCGCCTGAATATTTTTGGCTGCAAGTATTTTTTGGAAACCGGAAACTTGTTATTTAGATTTCTGTTGAATAATAAGTTTGCTGGAGAAGGACTAGCTTCTTTAGGTTGACTTCTCAAGTTAAGGAGCGCTATGTAAGGATCAGAATTATCATGCGTACATTTCTTCAACATAGCTTTGATAATTTTAACACTAGCCTCTGCTAACCCATTTGATCTAGGATAATTAGGGGATGACGTTTTATGGATAAATCCATATTCTTTTGAAAATGTATCAAATTCTTTACTTGAATATTGAGGTCCATTATCTGAACAGAGCTCCAAGGGAATGCCATGCCTTGCCATTATAGATTTCATCTGAACTATTACAGCATTCGATGTCAACTGATTTAATTTAGCTATTTCTATATATTTGCTATAATAGTCGACTACTAATAAATAATATTCCCTATTAAATTCAAACAAATCCGAGCCAAGTTTCAACCACGGCAATGAAGGTACATCATGAAATTGAATGGGTTCTTTAGAATTATTGGCTCTATAAATTGCACATATTTGACAATTTAAGCAAATATCTTTAATCTGAGAGGACATATTAGGCCAAAACATTACACTTCGAGCACGTCTCAAACAAGTGTTGACTCCAAAATGTCCTTCATGAATTATTTGAATCATCATTTTCTGTAGCGAAGATGGAATAATAATAACATTATTTTTCAGTACAATACCCTCTACTACGGACAGGTCAGAACGAAAGTTCCAAAATGGTTTTACTACATCATTTATAAAATTTTTTTGGTCAGGCCAACCTGTTTTTATGTACTCTATTATCTTTTGTAGAATAGGGTCTTCTTTTGTTTTTTCTTTTATCAAATTTCTTTTGCTCTCTGAAATGGGCAGACATTCAAACATAACCTGGACATGACAAATTATTTCTTTATTTAATTCTTCATCAAACTTATCTGCTATCTTGTTTTCAATAGGTAAATAAGATCTACTTAGAAAATCTGAAATGAACATTTTTTTACCGGAGACATATTTAACCTGAATGTCGTATCCTTGTACTTTAAGCATCATTCTTTGCAATCTCACAGGTACCTTATTAAGTGGTTTTTTGAATAAGATTTCTAACGCCGAATGATCAGTTTCTACAGTTATATGTCTACCCAGGATATATTTATGAAATCTTGTACACCCAAACACAATAGCATACATTTCTCTTTCTACCTGAGCATACCCTTTCTGACATTCCGTTAAAGCTTTTGATGCATATGCTATTGGATGGTTCTCTTGTAGTAAACATGCACCTACTCCTTCAGAACTACAGTCTACTGAAACTACTATCTCTTTATGACTATCAAATATTTTTAATGTGGGTGCATCAGTTAAAATTTCTTTCAATTTAAGAAAACATTTTTCCTGAGAAAGACCCCATTGAAATAAAATATCTTTTTTTAATAATTCTCTTAGGGGAGCGGTGACAGTAGAATAATTTTCAATAAAACGAGACAGATAATTGGTCATGCCCAAAAACCGTTCTAAATCTTTTTTATCTTTAATATTTTGTATGTCCACTATTGCTTTTATTTTAGATGGGTCTGGTTTTATTCCATCTTTGCTAACTATCATGCCTAAAAACTTAACTTCTTGTTGCAGAAATTTTGATTTTTCCTTATTAAATTTCACATTATTAATCTTAGCCACTTCCAAGACCTTTAACAATCGCTTGTTATGTTCAGACACAGTCTTTGCATGAATTATCAAGTCATCACAATAAAATTCTACACCCTCTATATTGCTAAAGGTCTCTTCCATGCGGTTCTGAAACGCCTCTGTTGACACTGAAAGCCCGAATGGTAAGCGTTTGTATCTAAAATTCCCAAATGGAGTCGAGAAAGTACATAACTTAGAGCTATCAGGATCAAGTTTCACAGTCCAAAACCCACTGTTACAGTCTAATTTAGTAAAATATTCATCTCCAG
Source organism: Pandemis cinnamomeana (assembly GCA_932294345.1). Taxonomy (NCBI): domain Eukaryota; kingdom Metazoa; phylum Arthropoda; class Insecta; order Lepidoptera; family Tortricidae; genus Pandemis; species Pandemis cinnamomeana. Next base: position 3,656,477 of record OW028715.1, on the reverse strand, counting down.
CAAGTTTATCTAGTATGTCTTCAACAGTTGGTAATTGTTTGTGCTGTCGAACTATGAATTTATTTAAATATCTAGGGTCAATACACACACGTAATTTGTTATTGCTTTTTTTTGTAATGACCACAGAGTTGACCCACTCCGCAGGCTCATCCACCTTCTCAATTATATCCAGTTGAAGCATGCGATCCAATTCCTTCTTTAAAGGCTCTTGGAGAGCGATGGGAATGCGGCGAGGTGGATCGGCTCTGGGACAAGCTCCTTCCTGTAATTTAATGTTATATGATTTTTCAAAACATCCAATACCTTCGAACACATCACAGTATTTTTTACTAATCATATAATGATATTGATAATCCACGGTACACACATTGCTTGTTTGTATATAATTTCTCTTTACAAGTTTTAGACTAACACATGACTTCAAACCTAAAATAGTTGTACACTTAGGGTTGACAATAATGAACTCAACATTATCTGTTTTGCCATTTTTAAGGCAGCATTTTAGGGTGCATTTTCCTTTAACTGAGATGCTTTTGTTATCCAATGTTACCAGTTTGACATGTTTTTTTAGGATAAATTTTGGGTTAAGTCCTAAGTTTATGAATGTTTCATAAGACATGCAATTGACCTGCGCACCAGTATCTAATTTAACTTTAACTTCCTTATCACTCACATATAAACTTTCAAACCACTCACTTTCATTATTATTGATTCCAATGCTTCCTATGAAAAATGTCTCTTCATCTCCCTTTTCCTCCTTTTCTTCCACATTTGCGACACGCTTGAACTGATCCTCTTTGTTTCTACACACCTTCGCATAATGATTTCTACCTTTACACTTCATACAAGTAGTACCAAACGCAGGGCATTTATGTGATGGATCCCATTTTTTGTACCCGCACCTAAAGCATGACCTCTGCTCAAATTTTTTTACAGCTAAGATCGTTTCTGGTTTGTTCCCGCTGCCACACATTTCTGAAAGCTGTTTCTGGGATAATTCAGCTGCTTTGCATACCATAACAGTTTTATCTAAATCCAAATCTGCCATTCTAAGTAACCGCTCTTTTATTGTGAGGTTATTCAACCCAATAATGACAATGTCTTTTACTAAGCTGCTTCTGAGGTCGCCGAAATCGCATGTTAAACTTTTGTTTTGTAAATCTGTTAAGAAACTCTCGAAACTTTCTGATGGCCCTTGACTTCGGGTGAAAAATTTGTGTCTTTCCAAGGTAACGTTTCTTTTAGGAATAAAGTATTCGTCAAACGATTTTTTCACCAATTCGAATGTTCTTTTTTCTAGGGAAATATTAAAAGAATTAAATATTTCCAATCCCGCCTCTCCGATACTGTGTAACAACATGGCGACTTTCCTCTTATCCGTCGCACTTTCTAGATCGTTAGCTACGATAAACAACTCAAACTTTTGATACCACTTAATCCACTGCACTGAATCATTATTTCCAGTAATATATAACGGGCCAATAATGGAAGTAAGCGGTGGCGGTGTCCTGTTTGTCATTTTAGCTTCACTTCTATCTTCATTTATTTTTTGTTCCATAGTTTTGATACTTATTGTATTTTACTCTTCTGGGTTCTTATTATATCACACCTGACACCATGTTTAATATAAAAGTCCTCTATTGTTGAATATTCATTTATTATTTTATAATTCACTTATTCTATCAAAGACGTCCATATTTCTTGTGCCACAGATAGACCCCCCTTCCAGAACCACAGATACATTTCAATACACGTAACAGTTACAACCTTATTACGCCGGTGTAAGAGCGTATGGTACTTATTTTTGAATCTTTGTCTAAATACATATTATTATTATTACACTTGACTGTACATGCTCGTTTGCCTTCTTATTCATATAAAAAAAAAACATGGAGAATATTGCATTTATTTATCGCTATATACACACTTTCCGGGATTAAAACTTAGATGTATCTTTCCCCATGTTTCTAACCTAACCTAACCTAACCTAACCTAAAACTCGTAGATTGTCTATTTGTACATATCACGTCTTTGTCCCTTACTGGGTCGACAGAGACTTTTTTTTTAAAGTGTGGAAAATGCGCCTTATGGATTCCCGCGCTCGGAGCAGCAACGGAAGTATGACGGGCTCTCCAGCTCGCCGCTGCCTTCCCTAATGGGAGCAGGGGAGAGGCCTACCGTCTAAAAACCGACACGTTCCCTCCTGGCCATGGACTGTGAGCGTTGCGGGAGCACTAGGTGACACCGCGACGCCCACTGGCCGTCCCGGGATGGGGCAGATGGCAACGGCACCGTTGAGTGCGGGTTCCGGATTGGGTCGACAGAGCCTAAGTTAACAAAACCTAAAGGCCACGTATAGCATGATCGTGGGCGTATAGGTGACGCATTGCCTACAACATGATTCTCAAGATTTTCGCCCTTTTACACGATGGGCTGTTACCATCCTCGCGGGAAGAGTTGCAACTGGTACATTTAATGTCTTGTCTTTGCTCCCAGACCAGCACCGAAGGGTTGCCTATTTTCCAATTTGATACATTCCCAAACTTCATACAAGGGTATTTACGCTCATAGATTTAAGGTCCTCGAGTGGAGACCACGTACCGGCAAGCGCAGCGTGGGACGTCCACCCACAAGGTGGACCGATGACCTCATTAAGATCGGAGGATCGCGCTGGATGCAAGCCGCTTCCAACAGGTCTTATTGGAGGTCTAAAAGAGAGGCCTATGTCCAGCAGTGGACTTGTAATGGCTGAAATGATGATGATGATGATGATTTACGCTGATGGCGTAACCTGCTGCCTGAAAAAGCCGCCACATGGCGTTAACGCTATTACACCGATAATATTCGCGTTATGCGCTCCGCCATGAGCCGTAATTATGTATGTGGAGCGACAATATCGCACGTATTAAGGGCGGGTGCTGACATGGGTTATTGAATCCTGAATGCGATGGGACAATGCCCTTATTTCGCGGACAATGGAGTTACTAGAGGCCAGTTTTCATTGGGCTCCCTGGGCCGTGCCTAATTGTTTCAGTGTGCTGCTGTTTTGGCGAAAAATGTTCCTCGAAATATGACTTCGTAAACTATTTGACTAAACATTATAGGTATGCTTAAATTACATACACATACATACATCCATACATACCGTCACGCCTCTTTCCCACAGGGGTAGGCAGATCCTACTTTGTTCCACTTGCTACGATCCTGACATACTTCTTTCGCTTCATCCACATTCATCAATCTCTTCATACATGCTCGTCGGTTTCGGGTACTCAAATTATGTTTATATTATTATTATTCTCCATGCTGGTCAGAAAAATCTACATAGACAAAAAGCTTCACCTGGTGTGGGTGCTGGTGTAGGGGTATAACACGCGTCGGGAACGACGAGGATCCGGGTTCGATTCCCGACTATAGCTTTATTTTTCGGATTTTTCTTTGTGTTCTAATTTTCAGTGTCGTTTAGATTTTTTTTTTTAATTATTGTTTAAAAATAATCACGCAAGCTCATGGTAAATTTAAAACTTCAGTGGTGTATGTGAAGTTCCCAATCCGCACTGGGCTACGTAAAACCCAAGCCCTCTCACTCTGAGAGGAGGCCTGCGCTCAGCAGAGATAATTAGTACGAAGAACTACGACTACTAAAAAAAACATCAATAGGCAATTATTATGCTACTGTTTCTTTTTACTTAAAACTCTTATTGCTGACTGTCTTTTAACCTTTTTGCCGCCATGTCAAATACAAAAGACCACCCAGTCACCCATACGTTTTTTATTGTGATGCCTTAAATTAAATCAACACCCAATTGAACGAAGGTTGCTTTTGCATTGAAGTAATGGACGTATAAGCATGTCGTTGGCGTCAAAAAGGTTAACGTGTAAATAAGTTAATTCGACTTCTAAAAGTGTCTGTAATTCAACCTCAACAAACATCACAGGCTCTCCACCCACTTCGCAATCAACCTATCAAAAATGAGAAACTTGTTTACACTATCCCTGCTCCCGTTCATTATTCGGGTGTGCTAAATCAGGGGGCAATTAGGGACCGAATTAAGCCAGCAACAGATTTACTAGCACTACTCGTCACTCTATTTCACTTTGACCTGGATACGCGCCATTCATCTTCCTTTCCACTTAATTTTGTGTTGACTGAACACGCGACGAAATGAGTCGACAAAGAATAGCACATCTAATATCCATGTTGGTCTTCTATGATGGTAACAGCCCGTTGAGGGAAGCCATCACCATTTTGATAACCCTTTCCACCTATGCGCCCGTACGCCTGCAATTATGCTAAGACATGATGTATGTATGTATAGAACCAGAAAATTATAGGTTAAATATCTATAAATATCTTTCTTTTAACATGTTTCGACAGAGTAATAGACTCGTGGTTAATGACCCTGACTATGAAGATAGGGCTCCCGGGTTCGAATCCCGGTAGGAGCAGGCACTGATTATGTACGTTTGTACCCAATTCATGGATGTTGTATGTATTCCCTGGTACCTATAGTACAAAATATGGTATTAGTACTCTATATCAAAGTAAGATACGTACTAAAGAGATACTCAAAGACCTATAAAGGCAGTTTTCGCCATAAGAAAGAAGAAAGAAAGAAAGAAAGAAGAAATTTATTACTTTCTGCAAGACACTCAATTATAAGAGAATATGCACAATTTTATAGCAATGCAAAACAAGAAAAAAAAACACAGACATTAAAAATAGATGCTCAAAGTTGTGTGTGTCTTCACAAAAGTGAAACGGTCGCTGGCTCAGCATGAGGTAGGTACGCTGAGGTGTTAGACACCTGCAGCACTGATTTTCAGCCAGAACCGTAATAAGCTCGTCGTGATGAGGACCGATATTCAAAATACGAGCGCTGAAAGTTATTGAGTTAAGTTAGTGTTCGTTTAGAAACTTCTATAGCTGAACGAGAATTGATTGCATCTACGTTTCTAAAGAAAAGCACGCAAACGCAATTACCATCTCGTACGGGACCAGGAAAACTGTCAACATATTTCGCACGAGCACAAAACATTGGAGCGTTTTTTAATCAAAATCAGGGGGGGCCTATTCTCACGCCCACTTCTATTACACACATCAGCGAGTGATAACCGAGCTCGATTTACGTCGCTCGATTTACGCGGCGTAACTTTCTGGGAGGGCCCATAACTTCAACGTTAGGTTACGGCCTAAGGTTTTAGCCGCGACGAAACTGTCGTCGTAAAAAAAATAATTACCTACTCACATTATATTTAATGTTTTATTCATGTAGTGGGCGGATAAGGGCCACAATTTTATTTTGCAAATAGGGTGTAAGGTTTGTTATGTTGTTGCTCGGTTGTGTCATTTATTAGGCTGAGATTTACGCTGTTAGAATAAACGGTGCGATTAGATAAATCTGCCTATGTATTTTACACAAACACACATACACAAATCATGTTTATATGCCTTACAGGGTAGACAAAGCCTGAGGTAACGAGACCTAAAGGTCACGTTTAGCTTGATTGTAGACGTATAGGTGGAAAGCGGAATCAAAATAGTGATGGGCTGCAGCCGCATGGCCTATAACATGATTCCTAAGATTTTCGCTCACTCGATTTTCCCTCCACGGACTTTTACCATCTGCGCGGAAAGAGAAACAACTAGTACATTCTGTGTTTTTTCTTTACTTCCTGACTAGCACGGAAAAGACTAAAAATATCGACGCATTATGCTGTTTATCCGGAAAAGTACATTCGACTTCACGCAAAATACCGTCATAAATAACATTAAAAAACTTGTAATTCAAAACGGGTAAAGCCCCAGGTATTTTAGTACACAATGTGCTAGTACAAAGTTATTACATTTTACCTAAACGAATTCCTTATACTGCCTTGTTATGTTTTACGGTCCTTTAGAGAAACCGGCTTATTTTACGGTCCATATTTTACGGCTATTTTATATCAATTTCATATCAGAGCCCCGATCCCGACCTGTAAATACGCACCCTTTGTGTAGAATCCTAGGTAACATTTATTTTATAAATTCTAGACGTTGTTTTGTTTCGCCTCGTTGTAGTTTAACAATAACAAAAACAAAGGCGCTTAAAACGAAGCCGGTCAAATCCTTGCTAGTATTGAACAGATTTAAGGGTAGGTACTATCAAATGAATAAATAATTTTTACTTCTTGATTTTTTTATGCTTACTGTTACGGTTTTACCGTCTAAAATAAATTTCTTGACGACACTGAAAATTAGAACACAGAAATATCCGAAAAGTAAAGCTATGGCCGGGAATCGCCCCTACCTCTTATAGCAGGTGGGTAAGCCTTGTTATTATGCGATTTTTTGTCGCCAAGCGTCATCTGTTTGAATGATGTGTCTGCACGTCACAATTACAAACTCCCGTGGAGCATCTAGATTTAAGGGTCTTATACACTGAAGTTTGAATTAAAAACCTACAGCTATTCTACAGCTAGAACTACTCTTTGTTACTCAATTAATTTGGTGTATACGTATTTGACGCCGACTTTGAACAACCACCGATGAAAACATTTAATGTCAACCACAATTTAAAAACCTAATAAAATATTACAGGGATATCAGTTAAAAGGGAGTCACTTTGTGCATGTATCTCAGTGTTTGTCAATTGTATTTTGTCGTGTTTATTTTGCACAATAAAGAGTTTACATACATACATACATACATAAAACCCAGTAGCGTGCAGTCCAATCCCCAGGACCAGTAGGCTTATTACCTAACTAGCTGTTGCCCGCGACTTCGTCCGCGTGTGTTTTTGTGATACTTACGGCTTTTCTCGATATCAAAATTATTATTATTATGACTATTATTAACTTCGTCACGTGAACCACTGAAAGTGTGTACGAAACTATACTTTTAGAATTACGTCATGAAAATAATAATTTGTGACACAGAAACTTGAAAAAAAAAACAGGTGTGAACTGGTTAATTACTCATCACATGTATTTATACCTTATTTTACAAAATAGTTTAATTTATAGTTTCTTTATTCAAAAAAAGCTAAGTACAGTTTTAGTTACCTACATCACTATTAATTTCGCCGAACTATGACGCTTATTGGCGAATACTGCGCTCACTATAACGATATTTGTACCCTGATTAATTTAAAAAATATATATATATTCTAATCAAATAATAAGTACATAAATGTTTACGGGTCGTTCTCGCGAGTCGTTCAAATCGAGTCATTTTTTAATTTTTCAAAATATTGATGATTTTCGAGGATTTTATGCTTTCAAATGTTTCACATACTCGCGTAGAGTAAGATATGAGTAAAGGCGTCATTGTACAGGTTACGATTTAGGATTTTCTAGAAGGAAAGTAATGAAGCCTCGGATGGAAATGAAATATGACAGGATGGCAATGAGTGCGTTTGGAAAGTAATGAGATTTATTACAAAATTAATGAAATATGCGTAGATTCTAGTGACTATTTATGGAAAGTAATAAGATTTGCCGTAATAGTTTTTAATTATTTAATTGTAATAGAGCCATTTATACATATAAAAACTAACCATTTTACGTAAAGTAATGTTTTTTTTAAATAAAACTTGTTTTTATTAGAAATTATAAGTCCTTAATAAAAACTGTAAGTTTCTTCAAAATCAACACGATAGATATTATACTAAATACTTGTAATATCACTACTTATTAAAAAAAAAACCAGAGCTACACTGCTAACCATGTCATCTTCGAAAAAACTGTTTTCTTTTTTTTTAATTCATGTGCCATTTTTTTTGTATTTGTCAATTTTTTTCGAATAGCGAAGGGTAATTTGCCCTTGAGTTTATATCTCTTCAATCTCGAATTGTCACGTTCAATTATGATTTTTTCTGTTTTGTTTAGCTTCATATTTTTATTGTATTTTTTTTGATAGTTTCATCAAATAATAGGTTTTTTAACTTCTTGAACTTTTTCTTCTGGCAAGTCTTTTATTAATTCGTTATTTTTTTCCACGCTATCTATTGTTTTTGTTGCGTTCTTCTGTCTAACTCTAGTTTTTGGGTTCGCTTTGTTAAATTATCTTTTTCTTTTTGTAATTTTCTTACTTTTTCTTCTTTTAAGTTTTTCATTACTTTCATGGCTTTATAGCGAACTTTTCTAAATGCAGTGGATTCTTTACGTATGTCACGCATTTCTATCCCACACGCGAGATTCTGTGCTAAAGGATCCACATCTGGTACAAGTGCTGGTACATCCGGATTATTGTCTTCTTCTCAGTAGCAGGTGGTGTGGTTGGTGGTAAGTTTTCCAACCAAATTCGTTGCATTTTCCGTTGCTCTATTTTGTGTTTGAATGTCTGCGACTGCTTTTTTTTTATGTTAGATAGGCCAGACAAACGAACTAGTGGGTCACCTGATGGTAAATGTTCACCACTGTCCATAGACACCCGCAGCGCTTTACGCGATGCCAATGCGTTGTCGGCCCTAAACGCTTATACGCCATCTTCATCTTTGTTCTCTTTGTGCTCTGAATCTGATCATATCTGCGATAATCTGAATTTTATTTTTTCGTTTTTTTTTCAAGATATACCTTCTTTCCTTTTCTTTTTGAGGTCTATGTAATTCGGGATCACTATTTATCTTTATATTGTCTTGTTTTTTGCGTAATCTGACTTTTGGTTAAATTTCTTCCCTGGTCAGCTTTTTTTTTCTTAGCCATTATGCTGATCTAAAAAGAAATACTAAATCTTAATAACTATCAAACAACATATCTTTATATTTAAAATAGGTTTTCATTAAAAAAGGCTTTACCAGAACTATAAAAATAGATGTTACTTCAACAATCATTACCCTCCAAACCTGCTCATTACCATCCAGCAGAAAAATGGAGGGTTAGGAAGGTAATGCCATGGAGAGGAATGAGATTTCGGCAGTTTTTCGCGATTAATTTCAATACCAAATGTAATTTGAAACTTTTATATTTATGTCATTAAATAAGTAATCACAAAGCATTTCAAAGTGATATTAAACAAAAAATTAAAATAGTACTTACTGCATAAAACACTGGAAGGTAATGAAGACCAAACTGTGACAAAGTACTTTTTGTGCACGTAAATCCTAAATTTTTTGCTAGCGGAACGCATATCCTCTCTCGACTATATGCGGCGGTATACCGAAGCCGTGCGGGGCGGGAGCAGTGCACTTACCACCGCCACACAAGGACGAACTTGGGCATTTATTTAATGTTTTGTTTTTGCGGAAGGAAATGATGGTTTTCGCTGGACAAAATCATAATCGTCATTCTTTCTATTACAAAGTAGCTTTAAAATTGTGCAAATTTACAGATTTATTCCTTAATAGTTAGTTAATCAGATCGCTTAAAAAATTGGAAGGTTTTCTTATCAAAATTTCTTAAATACATCGAACAATTTATCAGTACGTAATTTGGAACGGGATGGAAATGAGATTTGACACTATGTTTTTAACCGCGTGAGTTTAATAATAGGTAAATGCCTTCGACGCAAAAGACTCCTTTACTATCTTTTTGAGACCGTTCTTTCTGTATTCAACGTTTGGAAAAAAGATCATTTTTTGTACCGACTTGTCGCCTGGAATGGCGATTTGAACGACTCACGAGAATGACCCTTACCTGTTTTTACCTTACGACTAATAATTCATTTACTAATCCGTTTTAATTAATATTTTGCGACTCAATGTTTTCTAGCAGAAGTTTTTTTATTTATTTTCTTGGTTTAAGTAGGTAGCTACAGATTATTAACACTTATTATCTTTATCTACAAATTAATTACCTACAGACGCCTTACCATGACGTCGTAATGCGATTCAGTTTAGGTTCGCTCGCTGTCAGATTCATACTAAAAGCACAAACTTTTTCACAATAAAATTCTGACATGTTCGTAGCGCAGACGTAAACGCGCCTTTTGATTTTGATTTTTTTAGGCAAAGATTATTAAGAACATACAGCCAAGCGTTTCACGCCGCCCTCATAATATATCTGATTTTCAAATAAGAGTGCGTTCAAAAATCGAACGCGTTGTGAATAATAGCACATAAATAAAAACAAAGTAGCGGTATTGCATATTGAACTTTAGGTGTTAGGTAAAGAACACAATTTAGGACGCCAATTTAGGTTGATTTAGGTTTGACGAAAATGTCTTCGTTGAAAAATACCTGTACAGCATGTAATTATTTTATTAATGTTTTTTCACAATTGACACGTTTTTCCGGCTTTATGTCTTATGTACATTCGTATCTATCTATTTTCTCCGTAGTATTATTTTGTTTGTAATTATTACCAATTACTTATACCGAGGAAAGCTGATTTTCTTGAGTTCCGCTATTTTGTGCGTAATCACCTCAAAAATAAAATTTCAAGAAAACTGAGAAATTATATTTACCTGTATTAAATTGGAAGTATTATTTAGCAATTTCAAAAGGTTACACTTCATTGGTTTTTATTGTATAGGTGTATGAAGTTAATTAATTTTAAACACAAAACCCTCTTTTTTGCGTCTCTGGATGAGATTTAAAAAAAATGCTAAAACAGGTATTTTCTTATTTTTATTACTAAGTATTTATTCTGAGTTTCATGATTCTAGAACAATCTAATTTTATTTTTTCATACAAACTTTAACCCCCCTTTTCACCCCCTTTTTCCAAAAAATTCCAAAATTTCTGTAGCCTATTCTGAATTTATTGAAATAGATTTGTGAACATTTCAACAATATCCGTTCAGTAGTTTTTACGTGATGCTCAGTCAAACAAACAAACAAACAAACAAACAAACAAACAAAAATTTTAAAAATTGTTTTATTATGTTCAGTTACCGATTTTAAGTCACCCTGGTCGGTTTTTTTTTTTAATCTTCAATGTACAGATTTTTTGGTCTCAACGATTTTATTATATGTATAGACTCGCTCGCAATCGCCATCGTGTTCATTTTGACAGTTCACGTATGGGCTGACAATTGGCATCGGAATCGGCTAGCTGTCACATTCATACAAGAACTGTCAAAATTAACACGATGGCGATTGCGAGCGAGTTAGGTAATAAGCCTACAGGTTAGGAAGTAAGGTGACGCAACACAATTTGTAGGCGCTGCAAACTACCCCAAGCAGGAAACTTAGTATTACAGGTTTAAATACACAGTGTACAGAATATCTTTAGTCAATACACAAAAGTAGGTATTTCAAAAACTGTCATGAACAGTAAAACAAGCAAAATTGTCTAAGAAATATATTTGACCAAATTCCTTCCCTTCGATAGCAAAAAATAATAACAGAGTGCACGTAAATCTTCTCGAGCCTTTGTTTCTGTGACATATCTTAAATATTGATATAGAAAAACCATTTCACCATGAAAAGACCGCGGTAACAAGACATCCGTCGAATACTGTCGTACCATCGTCATAAAACCCATTTTATCTTAACCTGACTCGGGTTTTCTTGGAATTTCTATGTGAGGTTAAACGAATTGCCTTTTTATTGACATTTCTTATAAACGAAAGCAAATTCCCTTAGAGTATTATCAATATTGAACTTATTTGAAGCGAAGGGAGTTTTGATTGAATGTAACAAGCCAGAACTTGGCTCACAACATATATTGATACAGAATATTGACTTTCGTAATACATAGTATAGTAGAAAAAATAATACTTGTTATGCTGTAATAGAATTACAATGAAGTGAAGTCGGCATTCGGGAAACTGAATTAAATCTAGTCATAAGTAAGTAAGTTCCATGCTGATCTGGGAGCAAAGAAGAAACATAGAATGTACCAGTTGCTTTTCTTCCCGTGCTGATGGTAAAAGCCTATCGAGGGAATGGTTTAAAATTTAAGGAATCATCCATCACTATGTTTATTCTCCTTCATCTTTAGATACGCTTACAAACATTCTAAACGTGGCTTTTAGGTCTTGTTACCTTAGGCTCTGTCTACCCCGTAAGGGATAAAGACATGATTTATACATGTGTAAAAAAAGCCGTAAGAGCCTAGTGGTTTGACCCTGTGGCCTCTCAAGCAGGGTCGTGGGTTCGAGCCCGTGCGCGCACCTCGTTTTTCAGAATTTATCTCACACTGCCTACATTTTGCTTAGGAGCAGGGCTCTGCTAACACTGGATTATATATTTACTTGCTGAATTCGTACGGAACCCTCGAAGCGCGTGTCCGACTCGCACTTGGCCGGTCGATAGACAGCTCTATAAAATATTTATCGCTTTGCAAAATGACTTACCGAAATACTATTCATTTTAGTTAGACGAAGCTTGATTAAACAGTCCGATAAGTTTGCGAAGAAAGTGATTTTTGCTCTAAGTCTTACTGTCCTAATTGTTTTTCAGCTCCTCGTTTTTAATTACACTAATGAATTCTATTTTTAGTATTCTTTTGTCTTTACTGAACTCAACGAACAAAAAAATTACCTTGCTACTCTGCTACTCACGTCTCGCTCTAACTTACGTGACGCGATCACACGGCAATGGATGTCTCAAAGCAATTAATTCCTGTTTTTTTTTGAAAACTGTTAAATGATAAAAAGAAAACATACGTAAAATCTGCCTCTGGGGTAGGATGAGGAAGAATTATTAGAAATATTCGCGGCAAAACGAAATCCCCTCGGTTTATTGTTTGGGGATAATCATTTCGAGGCAATTGATCAAGGTGCTTAGTTGAATAATATTCTCTTTTGTGAGAGAGAGAGAGAGAGAGAGAGAGAGAAACATTTATTTACACATATTCGATACACGTAGATATATAATAGGAAGAAATACCATATACTTAGGAATAGTACCTCTCTCTCTAGTCTCTTGTGTTGTTATTACAGTATGGGTAATACATACACTTTATTTGAAAGAAAATCACTTATGGCCGTGGAATCGGCTACCGACCTCCACCAGGCAATCTGTCTCCGTGGCGTCGTTCAAGGAGGGCTTGAGGAAGATGTGGCTCACACCATCTCCTTAAATATTGTATGTGTGTACTCATATTGTATGTAGTGTGTATGTATGCATGTGTGTAATGATATTTAATAGTTTATTTATGAATTGTTTGTTGTATTTTGAGATGTACGCTCTATTGTGGCTTTCTACTTTCCCACAGGGGTAGGCAGAGACTACTTTGTTTTCACTTGCTACGATCCTAACATACTTCTTCCGCTTCATCCACATTCATCAATCTCTTCATACATGCTCATGCGGGTACTCCTGACCTGACCTTTTTCCAAAACAACTCCTATTTGGTCTCAAAACGTCCGTATAGGCCTTCCCCTCCCAACGTAACCATTCACACTCCCCATATAGATCTCTTTAGTTAGTCTACTTTCATCCATCCGCTCTACGTGACCAAACCAGCTAAGCATACTTATTCTATCCTAGTCACTATATCCTCTTTCACACCAGCACGTTCCCTTATCACACTATTCTTTATTCTATCTTTCAGTTATACACCTTCCATACTTCTTAACGCTATCATTTCTACTGCATTTATTCTACTTTCATGCTTCTTTTGCCAAAATAAGATTAAATTAGAATAAATAAATTAGATTAGATTAGCTAAGATAAGATTGTTAAAAATACGAAAGCTTTTAATTAGTGTCATGTGAATTAATTTAGTAACACCGTGTACACGGAAGCTCAAACATAAGTATAAAATATGCTGTACGTTACCCTGTGACACATCCGATGCGTCACGTTTTCACTTTTATAACAAGCTTAAAATTTAATTCTTTAAGCTTTTCGCTCCGGCTTCAGTCACGCTTAGTGATTTTATTTGTTGACCTCCAACGACACAAATACAGTTGTTGACACTCCTACGGCACAAATACGTGTAAAAAATACCCAATAAAATAAACAAATATAAAGCCAAAAATAGTCGACCCTGTGTAAGTCAGTCAACTTTTATTGGCATAGAGAATTTTAACCGTACATACCTACCCCCTTATTCATAAACGCTCTGTAGGCTTCTGCTAACTTAGCAATCGCTTGTCCTTATCTGTCACTTTGACATTTACCTTTCACAGATAAGGACAAACGATTGCTAAGTTAGGGGAAGCCTATAGAGCGTTTATGAATAAGGGGGCTAAAGTATAGTTTGTTGCTTCCATGCTGGTCTCGGAGTAAAGAAAAAACATAGAATGTACCAGTTGCTTCTCTTCCCGCGCAGATGGTAAAAGCCCATTGAGGGAAGGCGAAAGTCTTAAGAATCATGTTACAGGCGATGCGGCTAGCAACCCATCGCTATTTTGATTTTCCTTTCCACCTATACGCCCTTAATCATGCTAAACGTGGCCTTGAGGTTTTGTTACCTTAGTTAGGCTATATCCCGTAAGGGATAAAGACGTGATATAATGTATGTATGTATTAAAAAAAATTTTGCTCAGTCTACAGCCGAAAGACTCTTTACAGAGAAATGGTTCTAATCCATTTTTAACTTATGGAGTACTTACGTAATATGTCGTATAAACTGTAGGGTCAAGTGCAAAAATAACTATCGATATGAACTTGTCAAAAATATGCCCCACGACCTTATTACGCCGGTGTAAGAGCGTATGATACTTATTTTTCAAACTTTGACTAGATACATATTATTACACTTGACTGTACATAACCGATTCTGTGCGAGTAGCGTGACTAATTTTAACTCTAACAATTTCACTATGAGTCGTATGACGCAAGTAGCTATAGATATATCTAGTAACTATCGGAATCAAGTTCGAAACATCTGTGGCACTTAACTTAAGGGCACATTGCGACCTACTGACATTGTTTGGTAGTCGTTGGGAACCACCCCTAACCTATATAAGGTTCGGGTCAGACTGTCACTGTTTACAGAAATAGTCTAAATTTTACAAGCCCAAAAAAGCGTTCTTCCATGTCATTCTTCCATGCTGGTAGCTATAGCCCAAGCCCTCTCATTCTGCGAGGAGGCCTGTGCTGCGTAGTAGGATGTACTCATATTGGCTGGAAATGACATTTATTATCCTACTAATATTATAAATGCGAATGTAAGTTTGTTTGTTACGCTTTTATGCGAAAACTATTCAATCGATCATCATGAAATTTTGTACACGTATTCTTGGAGGTATATTAGAAGTAGCATACGATACTTTATATAATTTTTTTTTTTTTATTTCGTCACTCTGACGTTATCTGCGCGGACGAAGTCGCGGGCAAAAGCTAGTTACATATATTTTCGGGGTAATTAGACTCAAAAAGCCGTGGTAGCCTAGTGACTTGACCTATGGCCTCTAAAGTAGAGGGTCGTGCACTCTTAGTAACAACAATACAATACAATACAAATACTCTTTATTGAACACCACAAATCAGTGCAAAACAATACAGAAACAAAGAACAAAGTAGGCAATAGGCGGTCTTATCGCTTAACAGCGATCTCTACCAGAAAACCAATAGAGAAATAACTTAAATTAATAAAAGAAATAACTTCGAAAAGTAAGTAAGTAAATGCTTTATTGTACAAATATAAAGAAGCAGAGACAAATCACAAAAAAGACCTTAAATATATGCACAAAGGCGAACTTATCCCTATAAGGGATCTCTACCAGTTAACCTGGTTAAAGTGGCGATTATATTGTGAAAACCAAGGGAATTAGTCCTATGATTATAAACGATAGGTACTAGCTGTTGCCCGCGACTCCGTCTGGAATTCTAATCGCCATCCTGCGCGAACTATGCGATTTTCCGGGGTAAAAACTACCCTAGGTCCTTCTCCGGGACTGAAACTATCTACTAAATTGCATTTCACCAGACAGACATACAGTGTTACTTTCACATTTATAATATTCGTAAAGCAGTGGGCAGGAATTGGAGGAGTAGAGCTAAAGATCGAGTTATGTGGCGTGCGATGGGACAGGCTGAGAGGAGCGAAGATGTCCAGTAGTGGACTAGCACGGGCTAATGACGGTTGTAGGACACATTTTAAAACAACAAAGATTACCGTATTGTTCGTATCGTATCGTTCGTGAGTCACAGACGGTTCTGGCTGAAAATCAGTGCTGCAGGTGTCTAACACCTCAGCGTAATGCTGAGCCAGCGACCGTTCCAATTTCGCGAAGACACACAACGCTGATGAATTATTTTTCATGTCTGTGTTTTTTCCTTTGTTTTATTTTTTCTATAAAATTGTGTATATTATGTGTGTCTAGCAAAAAGTAATAAATGTCTTCTTTCTTTCTTTGTTCTTTTGTAGGTACCTATATAATAATTTCTGTACTCATACGAACTACACGGTAGAATCTGTTACTCTTGATTTACTCGCATTTGGAAATATTGAAGTGGAACAAAACGCTTATGCCTAAACATTTACATAGAACTTCAATCCACGTGTTACTCTAATCGAATAGAGGCAATAAAAAGCGTAATTTACATCCATGCCGTAGCGTAAGGCGTAAACATTTACAAAAATACGCTCAATGGACGATTGTGCCGTATTGATCAACCTTCTTGTATAAAACTTGTACTATTTATATCGTGAATCATTTGAATGAAATAGTTTTACGCACAGATCTCAAGGAAGCGGTTAGATTCCGAAAAGTTCCTCTCGAAAATTTCACAGGAAATAAACGAAGTTTTCATATACGAAGTAGATAAGTTTCAATTCCAAAACAAAAACTTGAGAATGTTCCGAAATTTTCCTGTGTTAATTTCCTCTTTGCAGTTTTGGAAACTTTCCAGCGCCACATCATTAGTTGTTTCTCGTCACATATTGATATTATTGTCACTTATTGACTAAATGTGAAATCTTCCTTGAAGAAAGCTGTCTGAAAAGACCGAAACTATCCGATTCTTTGCAATTTATAATTATGATGGTAGGTATGGCAAAAGAAGCATGAAAGTAGAATAAATGCAGTAGAAATGAGAGTGTTAAGAAGTATGGCATTTGTATCACTAAGACTATAGAATAAGGAATAGTGTGATAAGGGAACGTGCGGGTGTGAAAGAGGATATAGTTACTAGGATAGAAAAAGTATTCTTAGTTGGTTTGGTCACGTAGAGCGGATGGATGAAAGTAGACTAACTAAACGGATCTATATATGGGGAGTGTGAATGGTTGCGTTGGGAGGGGAAGGCCTAGATGGACGTTCCTAGACCAAATAGGAGACGTTTTGGAAAAAGATCAGGTCAGGAGTACCCGAAACCGACGAGCATGTATGAAGAGATTGGCGAATGTGGATGAAGCGAAATAAGTATCAGGATCGTAGCAAGTGGAACAATGTAGGCTCTGCCTACCCACGTGGGAAAGAGACGTGACGGTATGTAAATATATGTCATCGTGAGATGAGCCATATCAGTTTTACCCTAATAGCTGGGATCATTAAAACTTAGACTAGATATTCTCTGTTGAAAGCAAAGGTAAAATTAGGCACGCAATAGAATAGAAGTGTAGTCAAATACCTATGCTAACTCGAATTACCATTGAAGGGTTGGTGGAAGTGATGTTCAATTCAATAAAGGATAAAAAACAATTTATTTTCAAAGAATCCCATGTCAACTTGGATATACGGGTTTGCCTCGAAGATATAGGAGCATTGTCGTGAGTTACCGGGATCATCTTCAGTCGTATCATGTTAACCGTTAACGCAAGAATGCATTAATTTTTGATACATCCACACATACATAAACTAATCACGTCTTGCCGCTCCTGCCGCTAAGTAGCAGTGCTTGCACTGCTGTGTTCCGGTGTGGTGAGTAAGACAGCCGGGGAAATTACGGGCACAAGAGGCATTTTATCTTAGTCCTCTAGGTTGGCAACGCATCTGCAATCCCTCCGGGGTTGCGGGTGTCTATGGGCAGTGGTGATCACTTACCATCAGGTGACCGACTTGCTCGTTTGCCTTCCTATTCATATAAAATATATATATATATATATATATATATCTATATCTATACTAATATTATAAAGAGGAAAGATTTGTACCTATTTTTGTATGTTTGTATGTTTGTAATGAATAGGTCGTAGGTACTGGGCCGATCTGGATGAAATTTGGAACATAGATAGATTATAGTCTGGAATAACACATAGGCTACTTTTTATCCCGGAAAATTGCGTGATTCCCGCGGGATAGCGATAAACGAATTCTACGCAGACGAAGTTGCGGTCAACTGCTAGTATTATTATATGGGGCTTAATGTTTCAGCAGTAACGTGTAGAATTTTATAACCGCGGTACGTCTGGGATCGATCGCTTTACAGAATATTTGAATATTCGCCATGTAAATCACAAAGGTGGCATTCGCGTCGAATTCCCGTCCTAAGGTCGGAATTTGGGAGCTCCAGCTAATCGACAAATTACTTATGTACTTATCCTACAGTGTAAAACCAGTACCGTCAAGGGAAGATTTTTCTGGCAATCAAAACGTTTATCGTTAAGGGGATATTACTATCACTACATAGTATAAAATAAAGTCGCTTTCTCTGTCCCTGTGTCCCTATGTCCCTATGTATGCTTATATCTTCAAAACCACACAACGGTTTTTAATGCATTTTTTTTTAGTAGATAGAGTGATTCAAGAGGAAGGTTTATATGTATAATACATGCATAATATACCGTGGGAAGCCGGGGCGGGTCGCTAGTTATTAATAAACTGTTTCATATAGCGATTTTGTAACATGCATTTGAGGGTAGGGAGTTTTGCACTTCGCACCCTTCGTGGAAGAAAGACGTAAGTCCCATTGTAAGTCAATGGGACTTACGTCTTTCTTCCACGAAGGGTGCGACTTGTGCATTTGTTCAGTGCAACTCTATTTGCGCAGTTTCATAGTTGATGTGCTTTTATAAAAACGCCAAGGAATTATCTGGAGTTTTAATCTCTCTCTTTGTTGGTTCCTCGTTTAATGCTCCTCTCATCTACTCAAAGGTTATAACTGGTACACATAGATACACATACACAAATCACGTCTTTATACTTACGGGGTAGACAGAGCCTAAGGTAAAAGGTAGCAAGATTGAGCAATGGGTTGCTAGCCTCATCGCCTATAACATGATTCCTATGATTTTCGTCCATGTCTCGATGGGCTTTTACCATCTGCGCGGGTAAAGAAGCAACTTTTTTTGTGAATTGTATCTGTTTCTTTATATTTCTACAATAAAGCATTTACTTACTTACAAGGAAGGCAAACGAACAATTAGGTCACCTGATGGTAAGCGAGCACCACCATGGACACCCGCAACACTAGTGGATTGCACATGCGTTGCCAGCCTAGAGGGCTAGGATAGAATACCTCTTGTGCCTTGACTTTTGACCTGCGTAGTGTCATGAACAAACGAACATACAGTTTGTAATTGTGTCCTACAGACACATCATTCAAACAGATGACGCTCAGCGACAAAAATTCGCATAGTAACAAAAGGTCACGTAACAGTTAGTAACAGGTAGAAAAATTCGGAGACTACCCACCTGCTATGGGTGGTGTAGAGGTATAGCACGCGTCACGGTATGACGAGGATCCGGGTTCGATTCTCGGCCATAGCTTTACTTTTCGGATTTTTCTATGTGTTCTAATTTTCACTGACATTTAGAAATTGAACATACAGTCATGTAAGCCTTGCATTCAAATAACCTGTATCTTCACTTCTCTGGTATATGCGGTACAATCCACGGTTTAAACGTAGTGCATAATTAAGTTAGCTAAGAAGCCAAGCGCGTATAATTAACTGAGGAACACGGCCGTATTTCACCCGGTTAAATTAACATCAAATTTGCATTAAGTCTGTTTTTACCCTTCTCTGCTATCACGATCACAACTAGAACTAGGTCATACTACAAAGAACGTATGACGAGAGTCACCATTATTGTAAAAGTATAAGTTGATTTTAATTTTAATTTTGATTTAATTTAATTTAATTTGAGCTAATTTATTTATTGATTTTAAGACATTTAATTTAATTTTTCACTTAATATTTTATTTTATTATCTGTAAATTATATTATGGATGCTAGTGTGGAATAAAATCATTTCATTTCATTTTCATTTTCATTTAATTCAATAAAATTGTAACAATAACATTATACATACATAAATCACGTCTTTAATTAAGGGATACGGGTAGACAGAGCCTGAGGTAACAAAACCTCAAGGCCACGTTTAGCATGATTAAGGGCGTATAGGTGGAAAGGGAAATCAAAACAGCGATGGGTTGCTAACCGCATCGCCTATAACATGATTCCTAAGATTTTCACCCATCCCGTCGATGGGCTTTTACCATCTGCGCGGGACGAGAGGCAACTGGTACGTTCTATGTTTTTCTTTCTCTCCCAGACCAATATGGAAGTATGGAAGTACACACCGTTGAATAGCAGATCGCAAAAACCTATATTAACAAATTAAAAAAAAAACGACAGCTTTCTTAGACCACAAAAGGGCGAAAATCTTGGGAATTATGTTATAGGCGATGCGGCTAGCAACCAATCACTAATTAGATTTCTCTTTCCACCTATACGCTCACAATCACGCTAAGCGTGGCAATTAGATCTTATTAACTAAGCTTTGTCTACCTCGTAAGGGATAAACGAGGTTAATAATAATAATGCCTACCCGATAGTAGTTTCAACGAACGGTCTAATAGCGAAGAGCCTTGACCATCACCTTAAAAGGTTCTCGCTAGGTGGTTGGGTCAAGGGCCAGATACAGAAGGCGGTACTCCTGGACACGGCTCGGATAGTCAGGAGGTTCCTCTCTCTGTCACCCTGTATGCCTAGCACGAAAGCATAGGAAAGTTGCGTCGTGCGCGAGATAGATTACCCATCTCTTTCTAAAACGAATAGTAAGAAAAAGACGGGCAATCAGACTCGCGCGCGACGCGACTTTTGTACGCTTTCGTGCTAGACGTACTGACCACCGGTAGTTAAGGCCCCGCCTCGCTGCCGGCGGCACCCTAGGTTAGGTTTTTATAATCCTTACTAATATTATAAATGCGAAAGTAACTCTGTCTGTCTGTCTGTCTGTCTGTCTGTTACCTTTTCACGCTTAAACCGCTGGGCCGATTTAGTTGAAATTTGGTATGCAGATAGTTTGAGTTCCGGGAAAGGGCATAGGATAGTTTTTATCCCGGAAAATTGCATAGTTCCCGCGGGATAGCACAGCCCAAACCACTGGAATTTTTCAAATTTAAGGCGGAACAAAGTTCGCCAGGTCAGCTAGTGTTTTTACATTTTGTACTAGCTGTTACCCGCGGCTTCGCTCCCGTACCAGTTTTTTTTTCAAAATTTTTTTCAAAGAACCTTCTTCAGACAATAACCAATACAACAAAAAAATAATCAGCGAGATCGGTCCAGCCGTTCACGCGTGATGCCGTGACCAAGGGAAATAGGGATTCATTTTTATATAAAACTAGCTTCCTCCCGCGACTTCGTCTACGTATTATACATATAAACCTTCCTCTCGAATCACTCTATCTATTAAAAAAAACGAATCAAAATCCGTTGTGTGGTTTTGAAGATATAAGCATACATAGGGACGGATAGACAGCGGTAAGCGACAAACATTGTTTAATTACTTTTTATATGAAACTAGCGACCCGCCCCGGCTTTGCACGGTATATTATGCATGTATCATACATAGAAACCTTTCTCTTGAATCACTCTATCTATTAAAAAAAACCGCATCAAAATCCGTTGACTGGTTTTGAAGATATAAGCATACATACGGACACGGGGACAGAAAAAGCTACTTTATTTTATACTATGTAGTGAAGTGATGGTAGTGAAGTGATAGTGATGATGATAGTGACTTGCAAGAACCTTACTCAAGATAAAATAAATATACAGAAAATAATGCCTACGTTTATTATGAGAGTGACGTTCGCGTATAAATATTCATCAGTTTACCATGATTATCTGCTTAATTTAAATAATATGCCATCATGTTCAGTTGCTCTTAACAGCCAAATAAGAAATCACGTGTGAAAATACAAATCCAAGGGCGTCGACTTCATATTTGATTGATAGCTAAAAAGTACGTTAACTGATCAACTGAGCCCACCACAAACATTTGTATATGAAACTATAGAACCTTATGTTACTTGTGTTATAATCTAAAGTTGGTTGGCTTTTTGTATGCCGATTGTATCGGTAAGTTTGTTAGAAAAATTTATAGATTTGTCACATTACATCAGTCGGTGTTGCCATGGATGTGCTAATTGAATAAATCAAGCATCGTTTATTGGTAGTAATTTAGCTACATCTTTACACTGATGCTACTAGATCGCGATGACTTGCGAACAATGAATATATTTGTCGCTAGCATCTTCTTTTTTTAATATGGCCCCATCGATCGATGCGATGATTTCGCCAATGTCAAAGTAATAAATACAGTATTCAAAAATCTTGTGACAAAAATGTCGGCAACGTTGTACGGTAGAACACGGTCAAAAGACCCCTCCCCCCTGTCGGGTTCTTAGCCAACGGATAATGATATGCCTCAGAATCTGCCAGGAAATCATTAACCGATGCCCAGGGCACAGGACCAGGCACTGCTCTTCCCCTCGGACGGATCCAAAAACGAACCGCAGTTCTTGACCACACGCGGAGGTAACCCAACTCGCACCCCTTGTCGCTAGCAAAAATGTTGTATGTGTTTGTCAAATACACATTACATACACATGCAAAAATCACGTCTTTATCCCTTACGGGGTAAGTTTTGCAAGATTGTGAGCGTATAGGTGGAAAATAGAATCATAATAGTGATGGGTTGCTAGCCGCATCACGTATAACACGATTCCTATGATTTTGATTCCATTTCCACACACACACACGCACACACACACACACACACACACACACACACACACACACACTTACACATTTGCAGCTATGTACTATTTACATTATTACTATGTTTTAATTTTTAGTTAGTATTTGGGTTCCCATCATCTGTAAACTATTGTTATAATATTTTTTTTTTCTGTTTTTACCTTTTTTGTTATTCTGACCGCTTCATAATTTTGATGGTAACCGTTTTTTATTTTGATATTTCTTGGCTGCCACGATACAGGCTGTGCCTAGTGTGGAGTCATTGAATTTTCTAATACTGTATATCGTTTCTCTTTTGGAAAATAAATTTTACTTTACTTTACTTTACTATTTTCCATCTGCGCCCACAATCTTGCTAAGCGTGGCCTGTAGGTCTGTGACCTTAAGCTCTGTCTACCCCGTAAGGAATAAAGACGTGATTTATGTGTGTGTTGTCTTTTTTTATACTTACATCATTTTCAAAACATTGACTTTTTATATTTGACTAGCTTCTGCCCGCGACTTCGTCTGCGTAGAATTATACATAGAAACCTTCCTCTTGAATCACTCTATCTATTAAAAAAAACCGCATCAAAATCCGTTATGTAGTTTTGAAGATATAAGCATGCATAGGGACATAGGGACATAGAGACAGAGAAAGCAACTTTATTTTATACTAGCGACCCGCCCCGGCTTCGCACGGTATATTATGCATGTATTATACATATCAACCTTCCTCTTGAATCACTCTATCTATTAAAAAAACCGCATCAAAATCCGTTGTGTGGTTTTGAAGATATAAGCATACATAGGGACATAGGGACAGAGAACGCGACTTTATTTTATACTATGAAGTGACTATGTAGTGATTGCGTAGTTGTTCGGGAAGCGATACAATTTTTTGCAGACTCACCCCCTTATTCATAAATGCTCTGTAGGCCTCTGCTAACTTAGCAATCGTTTGTCCTTATCTGTCACTTTGACATTTACCTTTCACAGATAAAGACAAACGATTGCTAAGTTAGCAGAAGCCTACAGTGCGTTTATGAATAAGAGGATCAGCCGCTGGCAACTGCTTGCCTAAATACGTCTCTTAAATGGAACTGGATATCCGTCTCACGGCTTACTCGGCAATCAGTCGCATAATGGCCAATTTAGAATCAATAGGCATTAGCGGTCGTGTAAATGTCTCCTCAATACGTCGCGGCTTAGACCTCTGGTAACCTCCACGTTGCGGCCATTTAGAGGTCCTGTTACAGTGGTTAAGATAATCTACATGTTATGGGTCCCAGATTACCTGGATATTGATAGGATAATATGGGTTCGATGTGTTCGCAAAAATGTGTCGGATTGCAGTGCGGTGAGCGAAATGGTTTGCTAATCTGTTTAAATAACGTTTTATCCGAAAGAACTCTCCTTCCTTGGGGTTCTATGTATACCTCGGTAAAAAAGATAATTGCCATGTCTGTCTCTATATCTCAAGATTATTTTTCTCAGGAACATGTAGTGGTGTCAAGTTCAAATTAATAGCGAGAGAGAAACAGAGAAACAGTTGACTTTACATATATGTATTTTGTACACTCTAATTAAATTGTCATGCTGGTCTGGAAGCAAAGAGAAAACAGAGAATGTACCAGTTGTTTCTCTTCCCGCGCAGATGGTAAAAGCCCATCCAGGCAACACGCAAAAATCTTAGGAATCATATAGGCGATGCGGCCGGCAACCCATCTCTATTTTGATTCCCGTTTCCACCTACACGCCCACAATCATGCTAAACGTGGCATTTATTTTGTTGGTGTGTTGTTGTTGTTGTTGTCATTTAGGTGTTGTTGTTGTTGTTAGAGTCTAAACTCTGTCTACCCCGTAAGGGATATAGACGTGATTTATGTGCATGTAATGTAATAAAATTGTACTGATACGTTTAAAATGGGCCCCACTCTGCATAATGTTGCGGCAAGCCGCAACGCTGTTTTTCAGTGGGACCCATACTATGAAAAACAAAGAGCTATTTAGATATTTAATAGTTGTTTAAATAGTCGCACCCTTCATTATCTTTATATTACACTAGCTGTTGCTCGCGACTTCGTCTGCTCTTCACAATTTTCCGGGATGAAAACTATCCTGAGCCCGTCTCAAACTATCTACATACCAAATTTTATCACGATCGTTTGAGTAGTTTACGCGTAAAAACGTAACAAACAAACTCACTCTCGCATTTATAATATTAGTTGGATTAACGCAAATGCGTTTGAGACCAAAACCTAGACTACTAGAGAGAGAGAGAGAGAGAGAACTGCTGCGAATGCTGAGTATACATCCCCTTTGCCACGTTTGTTTTATGTTTTACTAGCTGACCCGGCGAACTTTGTTCTGCCTTAAATTTGAAAAATTCCAGTGGTTTGGGCTGTGCTATCCCGCGGGAACTATGCAATTTTCCGGGATAAAAACTATCCTATGTCCTTTCTCGGGACTCAAACTATCTGTATACCAAATTTCAACTAAATCGGCCCAGCGGTTTAAGCGTGAAAAGGTAACAGACAGACAGACAGACAGAGTTACTTTCGCATTTATAATATTATAAGGATGAATGAATATTATATTTTATGTAGTAAAAATAGGTAAGGTTAAAGTTGTACACAACTGTTTTTTTGTAATTGTTGTTAGTGGCATAAATTGTGGTAATAAATCATCTTTTATCTTTTTTATCTTTATCTTTAAAAGATTACTAACAATATCATCATCGTCTAAGTATAGTAACACTTAACCTGTTTTCGAGCTTCCATCATTTCGGCCAATTAACAAACAGACGCCAAAATTCGGTGCTAAAACAACAAGAACTTTTGGTCATAAATACTCAGACTGTCTGTGATTTTGTTTGTCACCAATTTTGGCTGAGCGCTAATTTATCTTTTGCGGAAAACAACAGAAGTGGGAACTAGCTCTTGGAAAAAACAAGCTTTAGATATTAGCGCACGCACTGGCAACGTACAAATAAAACCGCACCCTTCGTGGAAGAAGGACGTAAGTCCTATTGACTTACTATGGGACTTACGTCTTTCTTCCACGAAGGGTGCGAAACTACGAAATGAGCAAGACATAATTGGGCGTTTTCCAAAAAATAACTCCACATGATAATTTTTCTATAATTTAACTATTTTGGGGTTTCCTTACTCCGAATCGTTTACCCTATCGATCCTCATACAAGAGAAAGTGTGTCCAAAAATTTCCATTTTAGTTCGTCATTTTTTTAATATAGTTTGAAGTTTTCCTCTTTTGGATGTTGGTGTTTTTCAATATTGGCGAAACCTTTGTCTGAGCCGGCTAAATTTGTATACGGATTTTTTTATGAATAGTTATACAATTCTGTCGTTTTTTAAGTTAAAAACATATTTTTTAGTCGAGATATGACAAATTATGCCAAGCTCAAAAAAGTTGTCAGGGAAAAAATTATTCTAGGCGTGTAAATATTCAGAAATTTAAATAAAAACCGACGTCGTAAATAAGACAGGCAAGCGAGAATGCGAGTGAATCTGACATCTGACAGGTATGGTTGGAATAAGTCAGTAAAACCCTGGTTTTCTTTACGAGTGACAGGTAAGCTGATTTCGGTGAATAATTCAAGATGACGTGCATTCCTTTCGTTGTTTTACATTATGATTTTATTTTTCTATGCATTCCAATTGCGTAAACACGTCTGGGGGCACGGTGGTTCCTCCGACGAAAAAAAAGATGGCGGACCTATTCTCGAACATTTCGTAGTATTTTCAAACCCTCATCAATATTTTTCGGGAAAATTAAAATTAGGCACAGAATACAAAGCAAGGTGTACGCATCGATCGCAGTTTGCCGTTCGCGGATCTCCATTGATACTCTCTATTTGATTTGAGATCGGAAAACAAACATCAACAGGTAAATTTTCATATTTTTCACTGGGGTATTGTCGTTAACAAATAACAAGGTTCAATAAAAAATGATAAACTAAAACAAGTCGCGTAACATTTTATGCTTAGCAAATATTCGATTTCCCACATCGCCATCGTTTATTGGTTCCATAAAATTTAAAAGCGGGTAGTTACTATGTTTTTATTCGTTTATGATCTTATAGAAATCTTTACATGCTGTTACGCATGATGGGCAATAAAATGTAAATGTCAGGTTATCATTAATTTAATTAAATATTCTTTCTTCCATGGCGGTCTGGAAGTAAAGAAAAAAACATAGAATGTACCAGTTGCTTCTCTTCCGGCGCTGATGGTTTTACCATGAGAAAATCTTAGGAATTATTATAATAGGGGATGCGGCTAGCAACCCATAACTTATTTTGATTCCCGTTTCCACCTATACGTCCACAATCATGCTATACGTGGCCTTAAGGTTTTGTTACCTTAGGGTCTGTCTACCCCGTAAGGGACAAAGACGTGATATATGTCCAAAATTACGTATTATCGTTACAAATTACAAGTCCGTGAGCTATTAGAATGCCATTCGGGTTTGTCTTGCTGTCTCACTCACTCGTAAAGGTTTGATACTTGAATCGGCCAATGACTCGAAACCGGTAAGGCATTCTAAGAACTCACTGGCTGTTTAGTTACAATAGGTACTGTAAGGCTCTGAGGTTTGTAGCCAGGTCTACATCGAACTAATTAGATACTCCTAGATTTACGTGAGAAGTACGGGATCTTGGCGCTCTGAACCAAATCTTTATCATCATCACTACATAGTATAAAATAAAGTCGCTTTCTCTGTCCCTATGTCCCTATGTACCTATGCCTATATCTTCAAAACTGCACAACGGATTTTGATGCGGTTTTTTTAATACATAAAGTGATTCAAGAGGAAGGTTTTTATGTATAATTCTACGCAGACGAAGTCGCGGGCAGAAGATAGTTATTTATAAATGAAATATCATAAAGATTTAAACCGTGTTTTACTTTAAACTCTTACCCCCGTATTCAAATGTCAAAGTGACAGATAAGGACAAACGATTGCTAAGTTAGCAGAAGTTAGCAGAAGCCTACAGAGAGTTTATATAAGGGGGATCTTTTCAAATTCTACGTTACAGCAGTCGTGCCTTAGGAGGCAGCTGTTCAAGTAATGACATAAAGAAACCCTTGTTTCTTCCAATTCAACTTAAATTTAAAAATCAAATTATAAACATTTGCATTACCTGCCAGCGAGTTGGTTTGTATACAAACTTTTGTATATACAAACTCAAGTTATTACAGTACCTACAGTGCTTGTCAAAGGTAACGGTAATGATTAAATCAGATCCTTTTGTCAGACAAAGAAATACTTAAGCTACTCAAACAGAAGAAATCAACTTTGGAAAACTTTAGGCCGAACAAAAGGCAACACAATTCTTTGTATAAAATCTGATTTCAGTGAAACTATTCAATTCTTATTAACATTACGTCACAAAGGACAATGTGAAAATACTGCCTGAGCTACTGAGAAGGACGTCTTTTTAAGCAAATTTGATCAGTTTTTTTAAAGGCTGCAACAGTGATATTAAATTGTATGATCATCATAATTATACGTAGCTCCTTGTCCGAGACGATTAACATGTAGTAACGCTGATTGTACAGCGCTTCAGGGCACTATCTTTAAAGCTAAAAAAAAAAAACAAAAGAGCCTCTCTTTTTGACAGATGTGACAATGTCATTTCGTTTGAAGATGTATGGTATGAACAACCCTATAATTGGGATAGTGCTTTAGTATTAGTGGGAAGGGTTGGGACCGTCGTCTCGGACAAGGAGCTACGTATAATTATGATAGAACTTCACTTCACGTAAGTTCGTTTAATCATACAATTATACTCTTCTCCTTGTCCGAGACGATTTACATGTAGATGTTTAAAGGCAGGGTTGTGAATAATAATAATATGGGTTTAAAATAAACATTATTTATTACGACCTCAGGTTAGACAGAAAGTAACCTTATCGATAGAAATGGAAAATATCTCTTTTTACAGCTTAGCCCTCCTTCCAACAATATTAATAAAAACAATAATAGTGATGTACTAAACATCATAGTATACTAGATTACCATAAACTATCGTTACTTAAGTGATGATAAATTACTACACTAAGGCATGTGATGTGCCATCACAGAAAGTTGATGTATCTCTGATAACAGCTTTTTATATTGTCGAGCAAATGTCGTAAACCACGAAGGAGAAAAGGGGGGTGTGGGGGGCAGGGCCCCCCACATGGGGGGCCCGGGGGCGCAGCCCCCGCCATAACAAAACACCACACAGACATTAAAAGAACTGGATTCTTAGGTTATAGGTTAGGTTAGGTTATCTTGTAATCATAACTCGAAAATAGGGGCCCCGTGAAACGGGGCTCCGTCGACTCTTTCTTGATAACTATGGTATGTTAGGTATAAATGCTATACCTAATCCTCTTTATTTCTCATTATATCATCATCAACCACTTCCACTTTAAGATTTTAAATGTTCGATCAAGATATTATAAAAGATAATAATTTTATCTTGTTTACATCATATAATTTTTTATAAAGTAAAGTGCAAATATCTGTTAAGTACAGCAATAGAGGTTTATCACCTGAATATAAATCCCTTAAGAGTCATATAATTGAACTCTACTCAAAAAATATTGATTAGAAACTTCTTTAGAATTCGTTATCGACAGACGTTACTTTGTTGACGTCCACTTCCTTGATAAAACCGAGTAACAACCCTTTAGTATTTACTTTTAGAATACTTATTGATTCCTGATATAGGTCAACGTAAGGGCATACAGAAAATCTTAAATAATGTTAATAATCAACCAGTTCCCGGTAGACTACTTTGGTAACTGAGTTTGTGGTAACATTACATCGACTGCTGATAATAGGCTATCTCGCCCCAAATAAGTCATGCTGACAAAAGCCTTGCTGCAGCCCAGTTTAAGCTGGTGGGATATTCACTTTCCCTGCCTGGGGAATACTAATAGGAATATTTCAACAAATGTTAGTGATAACGACCAGAAACTCAGAACGGTAAGAGAAAAAATAAAGTAATAACCATGAAACCAGATTCCTTAAGGTTATATTTACTGCCACAGAGAATGATAGGTATCAGTAAAAATAAAAAACAAGTTAGCCCAGTGAAGTATGAAGGCATTAATCTTCAGGCCCAATCCTTAATTTCAATTAGATTTAGAAGCAAACAGATCCCGAGTGAGAACACCGTTCAAAATTTTTATACGAGCCTAATGAGTGCTCCCATTCAATGATGATTATTTCATATCATAATGGTTTTCTGCATTGAAGTTGATCTTCAATTTTGTACAACTGAGCTATGTTTAGTATAGTTTGCGTCTTTATATATGTTCTATGTTCTCCTATAATGAAATAATATTTCTGGGGAAACGATTGGGTTAATTAGGATCACATGAAAGGACGTTCAATCGAAGCCTTCGTTCAATTGTTAGCAGTCGCTGTAACAGAAATGGACCAGTATGTAATGTATTATATCAATATTTTATTATATGAAGCAATTGTTAAATGATTATTTTTTGTGTCCTATCCTTAACTAAATCATAGCTCTTCCATCTCCACTTCTCCGGGATGAATAATTATGTTCAACAGTTGTGCACAGGCCTCCCTTCAGTACGGGAGGGCCTGGATAATGTGTCATGCGCAACTATATTTAGCTCAAACTATGTACGAAACGGCCGTCTACCCGCAACTTGTGGTAGCTCTAAGACCTGTCTACAAATAAATTCTTGATTGTTATTTTCTTGGTCCATTTGATCTGTGGGTCATATTTTATAAATTACCTGTCCAATCGCTATGTGATGGGCTAAGGCCTGTATTACCCAAAAATGGTTGATTGATAATTTTTCGGACCTGCAGTGATGGGTCATATATAACGTTACCTGTCCAGCAGGGACCGGAAAACCCCTTTATTTGCTTAAGCCTTTTAAAAGGGTAACCCTATTAAACTGTTACCCTATGAGTATGGTAAGCTTATCAATGTGCTAAGCCTATCATTACGGAAACCGTTTTGAATAAGGTTACCCGTTTTCTATATGGTTTTTTACCCACTTACCATTTAATATGGTTACCCCTTTCTTGTCTCTTTTTCACGCATTAAGGCAGACGATTGCTATTTCATGGCGGCATTTTTTTACCTATTTACATTGAAGATCGAGTCGGGTCCGGGTGCGGTCAAATGCGGTGGAGTTGTATTGTAAGAACGTCGTGTATCTGGGGGCACGGGAGTGCCCCCGCCAAGTCGAGCGAAAAAGGCGGCATTTAATTGTTCTCGAAGTCACTTACGTACATTGCAGTACATGTATTGTTTACATACAGTACCTACAGGCTACAGCACAGTGGTGATAGCGGCCGGCTGTCAGTGGCATATCGTCACTAGGTACTTAAAAAAAAAACTCGTATCAGATTTTTTCCATTTTTTCATTTATTTACGCAATAAAAATCTACCAAAGCAAAGCAAAAACAAAGCAAAAACATAGAATGTACCAGTTGCTTCTCGTCCCGCGCAGATGGTAAAAGCCCATCGAGGGAATGGGCGAAAAAAATAGGAATCGTGATATAGGCGAATCGGCTAGCAACCCATCACTATTATGATTCCCCTTTCCGCCTATACGCCTGCAATCATGCTAAACGTGGCATTTAGGCTCTGTCTACCCCGTAAGGGATATAGGCGTGATTTGTGTATGTGTACCTATGTATGTAATAAAATGTAGGTAAGTGTTCTTTTTAACCACGTTTGTAATTTTACGAAATCAGATAAATTAGCGAAATCGAAAGAACTTTATTATTATAACCTACGTCTAGTATTAATATGTTACAAACACAATTCAACATCGGACAAACGGTAACGTAATATTTACGAGAAAAGCCACATGAAAATCTTGTATGGTATATAGCTGTGAAGCAAACTCTAAAATAATAGGGTTAAAGGTAAAACAAATGACACGTCAATGACGTCACAATCAAAATGAAAAGGACAAAGCGATCATGACAGAACGGTACTCTTTTCGGTGATTGTCATAATTCAAAATTAGAAAACTTGTTTGTTTGAATCGTTTGAATAATAGCGAAAATATTGGCACAACGGCTTTGTAGCGCGCGGTTAAGCAATAATAACCTCTACGTCAACCCCGTAAGCACTTTGACACGAGTCGAAAGATCCTTGTCAATGTGTAGGCTTGCTCGTGTAGCTGTGTGCAGCATGAACCGATACCCTTTCGTAGTAATTGTTGTGCAATAATAAACCGAATGCTTTGCACTTAAAGTTTAAAATAACTTGATCGCGTTTTAAAGTCACGGAATACGGTAACCCTATTCAGGGTTTTTAGTTTTGGTTACCGGCTTACCAGAATTAACTACGTTATTACGGTCAGACTTTCTTTCGGGTAACCCGATGATATGCTTACCAAATTGATAGGGTTTGTGAAAACAATTCTATAAAAAACCCTATCCAATACCCCTTTAATGGTAACCGGTTCCGGTCCTTGCTGTCCAGCCTCTCTGTGCTGGCTCTAAGGTATGTTTATGTATGCCAGTCCATCCACTATGTGATGGCGCTAATAATAATAATAATAATAAATTTCTTTATGATAATTTTTCGGACCTGCAGTGATGGGTCATATATAA
Organism: Pandemis cinnamomeana; assembly: GCA_932294345.1. Lineage (NCBI taxonomy): Eukaryota > Metazoa > Arthropoda > Insecta > Lepidoptera > Tortricidae > Pandemis > Pandemis cinnamomeana. The sequence goes on along the minus strand of OW028715.1, from coordinate 3,624,123 downwards.
CGTTACCTGTCCAGCCTCTATCTGCTGGCTCTAAGGTATGTTTATGTATGCCTGTCCATCCACTATGTGATGGCGCTAATAATAATAATAATAATAAATTTCTTTATTCGGATAACTGGGACCCAAAATTTGTAAGTAACATAATTGCTTATTGCTAATGTTAATAAAAAAGACAGGCTAAGGCATGTGCACTCGAAAATAGATTATTGATAACTTTTGAATCATGGTCTATTTGCTGTCATAGCTCAACTCTTGTATCAATAACAGGCCACTGTCTATCCTCAGTGTGATAGCTCTAAACCCTGTATATGTATATCAACCAATTGTTGGTTCATAATTCTTTGTCTATTCTCAGAGTAATAGCTCTTAATCGATTCTGATTTATATAACTAATCAAATCTCAGCTTAAAAACGAATATCTATGCCACTCCTGCCTGTCTTTGAATGGCCTTATTTGTTCCTTTTTTGATATTGCTGATACCGATTACTCGAATGACTTTCCTTGAGGTCCATTAATATCACACACACACACAATTCACGTCTTTATCCCCAACGGGGTAGACAGAGCCTAAGGTACCAAGACCTACCGGCCCCGTTTATCGAGATTGTGATTGTATAGGGGGAAAATGGAATCAAAATAGTGATGGGTTGCTAGCCGCATCGCCTATAACATTATTCCTATTTTCGCCCATTCCCTGATGGGCTTTTACCATCTGCGCGGGAAGAGAAGCAACTGGTACATTCTATGTATTTTCTTTGCTCCCAGACCAGCATGGAAGTATAGAAAAAATATGCATATTTAGTGAGTTCCCTTGAAGTCCATTAAAATCAATAATATTTAAATAAGCAGAGTATTTTTGTAAGATACTAGCAATTAATGTTTTCAGTTGACACCATTGTCAAAATTCCACTTTGGCTAATCTATTCTTAATATCAGTCTACACCTCCTTCAACATGTATTAGAACAAGTATATGCAGCTTTCAAATGTTATAAATATATGCCCAATAGTGTTCCATCTTAAGGTTTCTATCAAAAATTACCTCTTTAATACTTATAACCTTTTTGTTGACTGTATCAACTTTCTTGTTACTGTCTTACACAACAATGCAAAATTTCAGCTCAAATGGTTGAAGATATGTGCTCAAAATTGAGTTGCAAGATTCCAGCCATACAATCATACACTACAAATTAAGAAGGATATAACTCTCTATGTTTATATGTTATATTTTCTGCTGCCTAGAAATGTATTCCTTGACAAAATACTCTGGATTTGTCTAAAACATGTCAAAATGTACTTGTCTTATGTTTTGCACCACCAAACAATATCAAATGTATTTTTTGTGGCAGGATCATTTTATATCAAAATTGTTATTATCTTACAATAATGCTAAATATTTTTCTCTTCCCGGTGACTTGTGATAAAATTTTCTTAGTAGTATGGTGATCCTATTTTCTTTTTTATAATGCTAACTACAAGACACCAATGATATAGCCTCCTGTTCTCTCGGAAAGTTACTACCCACATATTGTATATGTTCTTGTAAAAGACAAGGAAATAACATTCATAAGAAAGCACAGATCTGAAAAAAAAAATGTTTAGTCGGATACAAATTTCACTATGACTTGATGTCCGGGTAGACCCATTTTAAGGTACCCGACTAAAATGCCAGTAATCTGAACAGGTTAACCACTTCCAAAGAATATGGATCTGTATACCCAAATCGAGGGTATTATGTATGTGTATGTGGCTCAGTACAAGCTTTGCTAAATTTGGGGCATGAGGTCAATTTTATTGACCTGTATTGTGCCCTGATATTAATTTTATTATTTATTCAATTATTTCATACCTGTGGGTAAATAATAATTATGTAGGAGTTTATTTTGCACAGTAAAGAGTTTGTTTTACTTACTATTCAAGTTAATTTTTTACTTATTGATCTCTAGAAATTCACTTACAGTTCTGATTATTTATTTCTTTATTTATCAATAAAATGTTACACATTACTGTCTGAAACAGTGCTCTGTATGTATCTCCGGATTCATTAGGAATACCGTAGCATTGATGACATCTTTTAAGGATTGAATATTATATTTACTTATTTTAGTTCAACTAGTTATACTTAGGAACATATCTAACTTCTCCAGTATGTCTTCATCCTGTGTTATTGCATCTCTTCTGAATCTTCCTCCAAGTGCCCACAATGAGCGCTGAGTTGAATGTCTTTATTCTTGATTGTATCTTCCTAATTCTTCTTAAATTCACATTAACACGAGTTGATCTACGACCGCGAAATCAGAACGTCGGTCACGGAACGAATAAAATAAACAAGTTTTCCGCACCAGATTGTATATTTTAACCGCATATATGTAAACTACAGAACGTAGACGATGAATTTGAACCTACCTTTCTGTAGTCAGTGATAAGATAATAATAAAATAGTAAATTGCGACGCAATTTCGTACCGCCTATTAGCGAAAGCACGTTACCTCAATACCTGTTCAATGAGAATTCTCTAGGCACTTGTACTTATTCTATTTGAATAATATTGCCGCATACATACCTTACGAATTATCCAAACAAACCTTAGGTAGGTATTCGAAAAAATCTACAGGAATGTATGAAGTTTTCAACCATCCTCAATTCCGCTGATTTAACACCAAACATCACTGTAAACCCGTAATTATGTTGAATATAGTTAATATAGCGAACTATCAATAAAACTGCTGTATTTTTATTATTAATGAGAGATTATAAAGCGACCTTGGCGCGCACTCAAAGCGTAATGACATTGTCACATCTGTCAAAAAGAGAGGCTCTTTTGTTTTTTTTTTTTTAGCTTTAAAGATAGTGACCTGAAGCGCTGTACAATCAGCGTTACTACATGTAAATCGTCTCGGACAAGGAGAAGAGTATAATAGTCAATTACTCACAAGAAAAAGCAAGTTCCACCGTATCCCTTTTTGCATACATACATACATACATAAATCACGTCTTTCTCCCTTACGGGGTATACAGAGCCTAAGGTGGCAAGATCCAAAGGCCACGCTTAGCATGATTGTGAGCGTATAAAGTGGAAAGGGGAATCAAAATAGTGATGGGTAGCTAGCCGCATCGCCTATATGATTCCTATGCCCATTCCCTCGATGGGCTTTTACCATCTGCGCGGGAGGAGAAGCAACTGGTACATTCTATGTTTTTTCTTTACTCCCAGACCAGCATGGAAGCAAACATTTTTGCAGACATTTTGTCTATTTGTGCAGACAATCCGCGGCTATTATAAATATTTTATAAACCAAGTACAGATTAATTCATGGCTACAAAAAGGCAAACTTGAATATTTGTGATCATTAAAACAACGTAACAATGCAATCCCTTCCAAATAAAAGACTGGAATACGGAAAAATTTCACAAAAACTCCAATTCCATATCAAATTGTGCATTAAATTATGACAGAACGCAATGTTGCGTCCTTATGATTTGCAACCCGCAATCAATGGCTTCATTTCGTCCTTCCCGTTTCCCAAGAAATGAAAAAAAACGCCAAAAGGGAACGCTGAAAAGCACCAATAATTCCATGGTCAAATTACCCGGAATACGCATAACGGTGTTTACTTTCTTGATTTTGCAAAAGAATTTTGCGCGATTGCAACTAATCAAAAAAGATATTTTAGAACCAGATTGGCGAATCTCGCGAAAAGTAAATAAGTGAAAACGGTAAGGGGATTCCTTTGCATACCAGTTGGGCATCAAATCCCTTCTATCCTTATCTATAAATAAATATCTTGGGACAAATTACACCAATTAACCCAGCCCCAAACTAAGCAAAGCTTGTACTATGGGCACCAGGCAACGGATAAACATACTTATAGAATGTAGATAAATACATACTTAAATACATATAACATCCATGACTCGAGCACAAACATTCGTATTCATCATACAAAATGTCTGCCCCTACCGGGATTCGAACCCAGGACCTCTAGCTTCATAGTCAGAGTCACTAACCACTAGGCTATCCGGTCGTCAAACTACTGTACTTACCAATATTAATTACTGTCTTTGTGCATATATTAATGTTTTTTATTTTTTTGTGAATTGTATCTGTTTCTTTATATTTGTGCAATAAAGCATTTAGTTACTTACTTTTTACTTACTGTCTGCCTATGCGTTTGTGTTCGTTACCTCTCTTCATACTCGTCATTGATTTCGATTCTATTTCTATAGAACAAACGCAAGAGCATAAAAAAGATAACGATAGGTTGTGGTGTATTTGTGCGAAAAACTTTGTAATAATTTCAAGAAACACTTTCACTAAAAGGCATCTAGTTTCATAAGAAGTTATGTTATTTATTATTCTGTAAAAAGCAGTCGGTTGAGTATTTTGCTTCCAAGTGGTACGATGAGTTTTAAGGGGTCCTCGACGACCGCATAAAAAATGTTGTCCCTTTCAGAAATGTGGACTTGAATACATAAAGCCGAATCAGTTAGTAGTTCCACTCTATCTTGCGTGATTAAAAAAGTCTGACGTAGTTAAGATACTACCGCTAACTCGAATCTTGAACCATTCAAGATTTTTGGAGCGTTAATTTTTTTTATCTACGCACATAATAATATAGTTTATCCTGTCTATTTGTTTCCGCCACCTACTTAAACTGTCTCCAACTTATTTCTAGTATTGGTTGTCTGGAAGAGACCGCTATTAAGCGATAAGACCGCCTATTGTCTACTTTGTTCTTTGTTTCTGTATTGTTTTGTACTGATTTGTGGTGTTCAATAAAGAGTATTTGTATTGTATTGTATTGTATTGTATAATTAGTGCTTTAAAATGCGTTCAGAAACCGTAGGAAACGACCAGCATTATAACACCCTTAAAAATACATACTGTAATAACATTACAGTACAAAAATCTGTACCGTAATAACACTGAAGTACAGATTTTACCTACTACTACAGACAAGAAAGTACTCATAGTATAATACTGTGGGACTAAATTAATAAAGAAACTAATTTAGTCACCGGAAAATATTTATTTCGTATTCTTTACGTATCGAAATCGTACTGCAGACTGATTATAACTAAATCCTAAACATGTTACATACGTCAGCTCATTCTTCAATTCGAATATTCATCGTCTCACTCATAATACCGTCCGTCACCTTCACACTCTTACGTTCCATTCACAATACATATACATACATACATAAGTCTTGTTTTTATCCCTTACGGGGTAGACATAATTGGTTGTAATAACGCTGGTCATTTCCCTACTGCTTCTGAACCCATCTTAGAGTACTATGATATGTGTGTAGATAAAGTAACGTATGCATTATCGTAGGATTCATGCATATCGCGATCCATATCACGAAATACTGATGCGTACAGCAGTGAAACCGGTTTTGAAATCCACATACATACATCACGTCTTTTTCCCTTACGAGGTAGACAGAGCCTAAGGTAACAAAATCTTAAGGCCACGTTTTGCATGATTGAGGGCGTATAGGTTTTAAGGGAAATCAAAATAATGGGTTGCTAGCCGCATCGCCTATAACATGATTCCTAAAACTTTCGTCCATTCCCTCGATGGTCTTTTACCATCTGCGCGGGAAGAGAAGCAACTGGTAAATTCTGTCTTTTCTTTACTCCCAGACCAGCATGGAAGAAATCCACGATCCTAGGTATATCCACATACATTGTCTTCCATGCTGGTCTGGGAGCAAAGAAAAAACATAGAATGTACCAGTTGCTTCTCTTCCCGTGCAGATGGTAAAAGCCCATCGAGGGATTGGGCGAAAATCTTAGGAATCATGTTATATAGGCGATGTGGCTAGCAACCCATCACTGTTTTGACTCCCCTTTCCATCCATACTCCCACAATCATGCTGAACGTGGTATTTAGGTCTTGTAGGCTAAGGTACCTCTGTCTACCCCGTAAGGGATAAAGACGTGATTTATGTATGTATGTATGTTGTTATTGCAGTGCTAACTTGGATGTCCTCATCTTTTCCTTCTGTCGTCTTACTAAAGTAGCAATGTTAGTGACAAATATCACGTTTTGTTTATTCAAACGCTATAGCAGGAAATCTACTTTCATCTCTCCACTTCGATTGTGGCTATCAACAAAACAAAAATCACAACAGTGGAAAAAATGTCCTCGATAGAACCATTTCCCCGTTCGAAGCAATAATCCGTCCGCAAACACTAGGCAATAGATTGGATCTGAATGCCATTTTGTTTGTGAGACAATGGAGTGACGAATTTATGGATGTTGCTGGCAAAGGGTTAAAGATAAACCCCCTTATTCATAAATGCTCTATAGGCTTCTGCTAACTTAGCAATCGTTTGTCTTTATCTCTCACTTTGACATTTACCTTTCACAGATAAGGACAAACGATTGCTAAGTTAGCAGAAGCCTATAGAGCGTTTATGAATACGAGGTAAAGTGGTTTGCGGTTATTAGTGGGTTGAGAAAGCATCATATGAATCGACGTAGACCTTACAAAAGATACTGGCCTGCTGTTTAGGTACGGCGTTTTAAAAAAAAGTTGTTCGATCACTCGATCTTTCAGAATTTGAAAATTTTACGTTATTCCTACTCAGAATCGAGAGCTCTATTCATTCGAATAGGAGAAAAAACTGTCTCGTTTTTTTCGATTCACTTACGCCCACTCCCAGTTAATTTATATATATGGTAGCGTAATGGAATATTTTGTGTATAAAAAATTTTGGGTATTTTTTTTCTCCTATTAGAATGAAGAGCGCTCAGATCTGAATAGAAATAACGTATTTTTTAAAAATTCTGAAACATCGAGTGATTGAACAACTTTTTTTGAGAACGCCCATTAATGAATGAATGAATAATAATCGGGCTCCTTATAATACTAAACCACTCCCACATATCACTACGCTCTCCGGTTGTCGTCAGGTTGTGAAAGGGTGTCCGATCATTTGACCAACAAACGTTCGTCAGATGTTTCGTTTGATAACCAATTCATTTGACAAACTTTTGTATTTGCTAAACCGAAAACTTGTTTAATAATCTGAATACCTTTTTGTGTGGCTCGCGTTAGTTTAGGTAAGCTTTGTTTCATAACTTACGCTAACAGAAAATGAACAGTAGTCAGTCATATGAATTAATAAAAATAAAAATAAAATTGTCAACCGTCTGTCGGACAATCGTAAGTGTCCGTGTGAAATTTCAGTTAAGAATTATTCTTCTTCTTCTTCTTCTTATTTGTGACGTTTCAAGTCGTTATAGCGACGACAACTTCGCCAATGTCAAAGTAAGAAAAATATGATTAAAAAATCTTGTGACAAAAATATGTCGGCAACGTTGTACGGTAATGGTCAAAGACCCCCTCCCCCCTATCGGGCTCTTAGCAAACGGTCAATGATATCCCTCAGAAACTGCCAGGAAATCATTAGCCGAAGCCCAGGGTGCATCGGATCAAGCACTGCTCTTCCCCCCGGACGGATCCAAAAAGGAACCGCGGCTCTTGACCACACGTGGAGGTAACCCGACTCGCACCCTTTAAGAATTATTCGTATTTATGTTAGTTTAAAGAAAAACTTGATTGTGGCGTTTGATTCATAAATAAATGGCTCGAGGCTGCCGGACCTGGCAACACTGGGCCAATGGCGTCGCGTTGCGAGAGCGGGTGGGTCGAGCGAACAAGAAATTGGCTTTATAATATTGATAACTTGGTGAATATAGCGCTAAACATCACATGCGTTTTCTAAGCGATCGAATTTACAAAGTTCTAACAGAAATGCTGGATTGCATGTCACATTTATAATTTGATACATTAATATAGCAGTAACAAGCACCACATTAAATTTGTGAGAAGAATTTGTTATTTTGTCATCGATCCCTTCAAGTTGTTTATCTAGGTCTTGACGTAGAAAACATGTACGTAAAGTCACTTTATCACTTTGATCTGTAACTATTGTGTTGATAGAGATCTGTATTTTGAACAGCTATCTAAGAAACAAATATAATGTAGTTGATTTACTGTGCTAAGAGTATTTTGGTGGCCTTGCCTCTTTCACGCGTATACTTAATTAATTAACTAAAACGGACACTAAAGTAAAAATGAAATAAGTGCTTATTTAAAATGAGATTTAATCTAAATAAGTCCGCGGGTAAGTCTAAGAGACTGGCCACATTCCCTCATTGAATACACTATTACCTACCTGCCAGTGGCATGACGTCAAGTATATCAGAAGGCAAGCCGAAGGGCATATAGCTAGCCTTTTCCTATTCTGCACAATAAAAGTGCCCAACTGCCTTAAAATAGACAAGGCACTGCTACATACTTAATTTGATGAGAAAGTTAGCTGCCAGCCCTTTTGTCACCTATTATGCCGATTTGAGAGTTAATTTTTGAAATGACATACTTGAAAATTCCACTCGAGTAGCAGCGAAAATTACAGCCTCTACATTCTTGACTAGTCGAATATTTTATTTGAGCAATAGCGTTGTAGCAACATGCAGATTTATACGTCTCTCGAGTGGTGTTTTCGTTCATATGATTAAAAAAATCAGCCGCCTGATATTTTATTTACTTCGCGTTAGTCATTCCGTCACTTGTTTTTTCCGGGTTGTTGACATACAATTTTATTTACGGCCGCAAACATGTAGACAACAAGTTTAGTATGAAAGTGGAGTTAGACCAAACGAGCGAATGCTCAACTCTGATTTTATTGCATCTTTAACAAAACGTTTTAACTGCTTTTACTTAACAGCGTAATGGTTAAAGGAAAATTAAGAACGTAATCCCCTTTCCCGCATAGTAAAAAAGACGCAGTAAAGTTCGTTAAATCCTTCCGATGTCACTACGAGCATTATTTACTCAGCTTAGGTCTCTAGGGCGAAAAACGAAGCTTTTTCCATCAACATATAGATAAGTGGGAAAAGGGTGACAGGAAAAACCTAAAGGAACCCGACAAAGGGAATGGCACAAAAGAAAAACATAAATAAAACTAAATTACAACCTAACCTGACTTTATTACGCCTTTTTGCTTGAAATAGAAAACAGAGTAACATCACTTCACAAAAACATTTGGTCTGACTTATTTAAATAGGTTCAGAAAAATGTTACGTAACTTTATTTCTTAAGTTAATTAAAACAAAAATGTACACAAAAAGTGCAAATCAAAGTCATAAAATGAGAATACCGCGCAAAAATAAAAACCGGAAAAATTAAGATTGTATTTCTATCAAAAATAAAATTTTTTTTTCGAATCAGACTCTCATAATTTTTTTTTACTTATGTTGTGAGGCCTTCTTGTCAAATGTTATAAATCGGTCATCATTTTATTCATCATTAGATTTCTATCACCTGATAGGTATCTACCTATTTAATTAAATTATTGTTTTAGCTAAGAAAGATTTGATATAATCAGAAAAGCCGGTATACAGCGCAAAATAAATCACTAACTTCTTTGTCTCTAAGTTGCCGTCTGAATGAAAATAATCTCATTTACTTGAATTCACTGAACATTGAACTCAAATCGTAGACAACCTCTTTTAATATCTGAATTAAGATGCAAAGAAAACTAATATTTACTTGCTGCTTAATTATATGAAATGCAATAGAAAGTGGAAATGTTTTAGTCCAAATTTGATTCCAGTAATAAGTGAGTTTAATTTATCTATTGTAGAGAAGTTCACTGAGAAGTACAGGGGATTTACCATGACGTCTTAACGCGACTCAGTTCAGGGAGCGAACCTAAACTGAATCGGAATTGAATCGCATTAAGACGTCATGGTAACCCGCGTCTTCGCAGATGAGTACCCGGCTTTAAACAAGGCCAATTGTAGGCTTGTTGTCTAACTCGCTCGCAATCGCCATCGTGTTCATTTTGACAGTTCACGTATGGGCCGACAAGGGGCTCTCGCGTGTGAATTAGCCACTAGAGGCGCTAGTGTCGTCCAACATTCACTTTTCACTAGTATCGGCGGGCTTAGTGACATAAATTGTAATTTCTTTCATTTACCTGTTGAAAAGTGATCTCTTTCGTGAAATTATCGCAAATATGGATTATTTGGCAATGAATGTGAACGCTTTGAAAGCGGATTTATTTTTTCCGAACAAAACGGAACTGCACAACATAGCGGCATAGCTACTCGATGTGATGATACATACATACATACCGTCACGCCTCTTTCCCACAGGGGTAGGCAGAGACTACTTTGTTCCACTTGCTACGATCCTGACATACCTCTTTTGCTTCATCCACATTCATCAATCTCTTCATACATGCTCGTCGGTTTCGGGTACTCCTGCCTGACCTTTTTCCAAAACGTCTCCTATTTGGTCTCGGAACGTCCGTCTAGGCATTCCCCTCCCAACGCAACCATTCACACTCCCCATATAGATCTGTTTAGTTAGTCTACTGATATTTATAATTAATAAACTTAATGAGATTCAACATTTAAAACTTGGTTTCGGCGCCGATATTATAACGTCATCTTCAACAGTGGCGCCAACTGGTGAGCAAAGAAACGATAGTCCCCATTGGCATAGGAATCGGCTAGCTGTCACATTCATACAAGAAATGTCAAATGAAGACGATGGCGATTGCGAGCGAGTTAGACAATAAGACTACTGAATGTGTGGCCAGATACAATTCTGGAGTCAGAATAGAGAGATGTTGATTTCAAAATGAGCCGCCTTTGCCCATCGATGAGGCACAAAATACGTAATATTTCTTAAGTTTCACAATCAATAGACGGTGCTCATTGTGAGCCTAAAATGAAAAGTTCGCGAATACCTTTTATTGAGCCGTAATCGGCTTACCCTTTGTATTAAATTACTACCCTTTCAATTCATGGCGGGTATTGGAAATATTCGGTTCGTCGCTAAAAGATTTTTTAAATAATCATAAAAAAAGGACAAGGAAGTGGAATCATTTAAAGAACATTTCCAGCCTATGTACGCAGGCCTCCTCTCATTATGAGAGGGCTACAGCTTTCACGCGAGCCCTGTTCAGATTATTAACTTCACACACCATCGAATTGCCTTGCAAGTAAGTGTGCGTATTCCCTCACGATATTTTCTTTCACCGAAAAGCTTATGATAAATTTGAAATGTTATTTTGCTCATAAATTCTGAAAATGTTAGAAATGCGAGCCCTGGTTTCGAAGCTGCGACCGTCTTGACAGGCCGTTAGGGCAAACCACTAGGCTACCATGGCTTCATTGATCGATTATAGTCAATTCTAGCACAAGTGCACGCGGGAGCTGTGTCGCGGGGAAGATATACTACCTGTCATTTTCTTACTGTTCATTCTAGAAAAAAACAAAATTCTAAAATTTATGTTGTTTTTACTTTTTTTTTAAACTATCAGCGCATTCGGAGAGACCATCATCGCTAAGAAGAATGTGCCGCAAGAAACTTGGCAATTGGTATTTTTTTCGAAATAAAATACATTTACAGCCCCTCCAAACTCACGCCGAGAACCCCCGAGAACACCCGAGAAGCGCGAATGTGTTCGCTTTCTCGCCGTCTCGTTCTCGCGCTCGCCTGTTCTCCGATCGGTGTCGGTATTTTCTCCCGCTTCAAAGGGTTTCTCGGGGCTTCTATGAGAAGGTCGCATGAGTATATGCCTTCTCGGTTCTCGCGTAATTTCTCGGCGAGACTTCTCGCGTGAGTCTGTAGCCGCTATTACAATAATTAAATTGTACTTATCTTATAATACACACGAGAAAGGGACGGGTAGTCTTTCTCGCGCACGACACTTCTTACGGGCCGTGCAGAAGTCGCCAATGTATTGCTTCTCTGATTTACCAATTGTTATTCAAACACAAAGGCACGGCACAAATACACTTTATCAATTTGACTGGAGTAGAAGCGGCTGCATCGCGCTAAACCAATTCAGCCATTGTGCAATCAATTGTGCTGTGTCAATTGGCCTTTTGTATAAGAAACTTGTTTTATACGCAATTATAGAGTAAGAATTATTATGTATTTTAAGCTCGCGTGAGATAACACTTTAAAGAAATTTCTAAACGACACTGAACATTAGAACACAGAAAAATCCGAATAGTAAAGCTATTTTCGGCCATAGCTTTACTTTCCAGATTTTTCTATGTGTTCTAATGTTCAGTGTCGTTTAGAAATTAAATTTCTAACGGTAAAACCGTAAAAATAAACATAAAAATCAAAGAAGTAAAAATTCTTGATTCATTTGGCAGTACCAAGTATGAATCAAGAATTTTGATTTCTTGATTTTTTTATGTTTACTTTTACGGCTTTACCGTTAGAAATAAAATTTCTAAACGACACTGAAAATTAGAACACTGAAAAATCCGAAAAGTAAAGCTATGGCCGGGAATCGAACCCGGGTCCTCGTCATTCCGTGACGCGTGTGCCCCTACACCACCCATAGCAGGACCTGCTAAAACTTACTAAAAATTAGGTACCTACGTGAAGAGTTGATTCTGCGGAAGGTCTTCCGAGAACGACTGGAATTAGTCGGGTAGTTTCCAATTTATAAACGTGAGAGCTTAATGTAATAATAAAATTTAATGTCAGTTTCTAAAAGCATTAAAGACGTGTTACGAAAGCTGTGATTTTTAAAAATACATTTTTCGTTATCGATGGATACATGAGTGCATTTTCAAGCATGCTCTGCAAAATACTTTTAATTATTATTATTTAAAATAATACACTACTTAGCAGCTATCACTGCACTTGTGTTCTCTGACTTCACTATCACTACATAGTATAAAATAAAGTCGCTTTCTCTGTCCCTATATCCCTATGTATGCTTAAATCTTTAAAACTACGCAACGGATTTTGATGCAGTTTTTTTAATAGATAGAGTGATTCAAGAGGAAGGTTTATATGTATAATACAAGCCGAAGCCGGGGCGGGTCGCTAGTTTTAAATAAATGTCTAGTCTATTTTTAAAACTGTTTACTGAAGGTGCACTTATCACAAGTTCGGGGAGTACGTTCCACGAGTTGTAATCTATTTGCAACAAAAAGCAATATATTTTAAGTATTTGCAGGCAATACCCTTCAGACGAGATAAAACACCACTACAAATATATGATGAAAAAGACCTCTGATTTCAAATTAAACATTTCCAATCAGATTCACTCGAATGTTCATACACTGTCAAAGGCACAATTAAAAGTAATGAGGGCACAACAAAACTCACGTGTAGATAAATATTGTTTACTGAAGGCAGAATGTATTGTTTACTTCATACGTGCATAAGGCCAATTTATTTGAGCGGAAACAAAAATCCATTCCTTTTTTTATTTATGTTTGTTTGGAGACAATTGACGATCGCACGACGATGCCAGAAAAATACACATCGACAATAGAAAAAAGTCGAGAGTACAATATCATCACTACATAGTATAAAATAAAGTCGCTTTCTCTGTCCCTGTGTCCCTATATCCCTATGTCCCTATGTATGCTTATATCTTCAAAACCACACAACGGATTTTGATGCGGTTTTTTTTAACAGATAGTGATTCAAGAGGAAGGTTTGTATGTATAATACATGCATAATATACCGTGCGAAGCCGGGGCGGGTCGCTAGTAGGTATTGTATAAGCATATATGAATATTTACAATCAAAGAATTTGATTCCTAACCTACCATGAAACCTTTTTATAGTAAACTTCGTATCGATTTTCCTCGTTAAGTAATGCGAAGACAGTATGAAGTTTTATATGAAGAGGTTCTTCGGAGTCAGAAATTAAATTCCTTGTCTGTACATCTCATCCATGCTGGTCTGTGAGTAAAGAAAAGACATAGAATATACCAGTTGCTTCTCTTCCCGCACAGATGGTAAAAACCCATCGAGGGAATGGACGATTATAATAGGAATCAGATGAGGCTAGCAACCCATCACTATTTTGATACCATTTTCCACCTAAACGCCCACAATCTTGCCAAATGTGACCTGTAGATACCTGTTACCTTAGGCTCCGTCTACCCCGTAAGGGATGAAGACGTGAGTTGTGTGTGTGTGTGTGTGTGTGTGTGTGTGTGTGTATACAAGAAATTCTCATTCAAAGGTATTAAATAATCTTGTCTGATGTGATGTATCAAGTATGAAAATTTAATGCAATCCCACAAAGTGCATATTGCTAGCTCATAGCTCTGTAAGAACAATGTTGTTTTTAGCTGGCGTGTAACACAAAGTGTGGAAAATGCACTTTATAATAAAGATACACTTTCCAGCTCTTTGAAAGTGTTATTCATCCCTAGAGTAGATCTAAAGAGCCACTTTAATGCCGTCCATTATTTGGTTCACTACATTTTACAGCACATAAAACACTTTGGCAACATTAATGTTTCTGTTTTAGTATTGACGCGTGTTAAAATTGTTTTTCATTTGTTACCTACGGCTGTATTTTTTTAACCACGGAAAAATATACTTACCATGTGAACTATATTGCAAAAATAAATTTTAGTGTCTGTTCATGACATGGGCCACTTTTCATCCCAGTAAAACAAAGATCAAATTCAAATAACATATGAAGCTCCAGATTTAAAATATTTATGTTGCTATGCCCTTGCAGGGTGTCACATCTGTACTACTTTATGATTATGATTTCCACCTTTATACTGTAATGTGACTTGCAATAAACGATTCTATTCTATTCTATTCTATCCTGCAGGATAGTTCGAATTCCATACAGACAAAAAGTTATCCGTTTCCAGCCTGCACGTGCCACTGCTGGGCCTCCTAGAATGAAAGCTTCCCACGCGGGCCCTGTGCGGATGTGGAACTTCACACACACCATTGAAATATTTGTTGTGCAAGTATTTATTCCCACACCGAAAAGCTCGCGGTACAAATCGACGCCTGAAAGGCAAAATGTCATAAGCGACAAAACGGTAATTTTACAGGAGAGCCAAAACCTCGACGCAGAAAAATCTGCTGATTTAAATGAAATATATATAACTCAATATCACAAAAAATGTCGCTTATCCCATTTCGCCTTTCAAGCGTCGAAATGTAATTTCACAGATAAATTCAGAACAACTCAATAGTGCAAGTCTGGATTTGAATCCACTACACTCTGCTTAGAAGCTAAATGTTAAATCATTAGGCTGCCAGGCTTCCATGCAGACAAAGTATCTGACAGTACAAAAACATACAATACATACATACACGTCTATATCCCTTACGGGATAGACAGAGCCTGAGGTAAAGAAACCTAAAGGCCACGCTTAGCATGATTGTAGGCGTATAGGTCCAACCGCATCACCTATAACATGACTCCTAAGAATTTCGCCCATTCCCTCGATGGGCTTTAACCATCTGCGCGGGACGAAAAGCATTATACATTCAAAGTTTTTTCTTTACTCCCAGACCAGCATGGATGAGATGTACAGACAAGGAATTTAATTTCCGACCCCGAGGAACCTCTTCATATAAAACGTCATAGTAACATCGTATTACTTAACGAGGAAAATCGTTACGACTTTTAGTATAACAAGGTTTCATGGTGGGTTAGGAATCACATTCTTTGAAATATACATATACTAGCTTCTGCCCGCGACTTCGTCTGCGTAGAATTATACATAAAAACCTTCCTCATGAATCACTCTATCTATTAAAAAAAACCGTATCAAAATCCGTTGTGTAGTATTGAAGATATAAGCATACATAGGGACATAGGGCATAGGGACAGAGAAAGCGACTTTGTTTTATACTATGTAGTGATGCCACGTTTAGCATGATAAGCGTATAGGTGGAAAAAGGAATCAAAATAGTGATCGGTTGTTAACCGCATCGCCTATAACATGATTCCTAGGAATTTCGCCTATTCCCTCGATGGGCTTTTACCACGCGGGACGAGAAGCAACTAGTACATTCAATGTTTTTTCTTTGCTACCAGACCTGCAACCAGCATGACATACAATAAAAATCACTACATAGTATAAAATAAAGTCGCTTTCTCTGTCCCTGTGTCCCTATGTCCCTATGTCCCTATGTGTGCTTATATCTTCAAAACCACACAACGGATTTTGATGCGGTTTTTTTAATAGATAGAGTGATTCAAGAGGAAGGTTTATAATATGTATAATACATGCATAATATACCGTGCGAAGCCGGGGCGGGTCGCTAGTATTTAATAAGTGACTGAAAACACCTGAATAACCGTTCCGTTAATTGACCATTGAAACTTCGGTGGAAAATAATCGTGTTGGCACCCATCGCGACCCAACAGTCAGTCGTAACTCGCAATTAAAAACTTTTGACAGACTGACACTTAATAATGGCCGTTAATTAATTCGACGTTAACTTAAATGGGATTTTATGAAGTATTTTTACAGGTGAATTCACTGACGCAGTTTCAGGACACAGGATCAGTTGCAGCAAAGAAGTATACATACATACATATATCACGTCTTTATCCCTTACGGAGTAGACAGAGCCCAAGGTAACAAGTAGCCAACTATGTGTTTCGACTTGGTACCTATGATACATCGCTCGATCGATAACTTTGCCTTTATTTCCCGTGGCACTACTGAGTGGCACTACTGTCCAAAGATTTATGTTTCAAAATCAAGTTTGACATAGTCAATGGAGCTCCTACCTTTGGGTATTTTTGGCCCTTCGGGCCTGTTGAAGATATAACATAACCTAAACCTACCTCCCGTTTATGATATTTATTTTGCTCTGTACTGCCTCATAGTAGTGCCATAGAATACTCTTAACTTTGTAACTCGTTAGCACTATAACTTATAACCTTATAAAACATCTTGCAAACTTAAATTTATTATAAACACTTGATACTATTTTTAAAACAGTGAACGCAGCGAAATTTTTAAAAACCTAGTTTTTATTCGAACGCCTTCTTAAGCATCTGAGTCTCATAATCTCACGAGATGACGCCACTTCTGCCGTTCGTTCCAAACTTAAAAGAAATGCCAACTTGTATTTACCGTTGAGCGTGTCGCTAGTTGTCTGCAGTACACGAAAGATTTGTATGAATCGGGTTAGTTCCGAGTTTGGCCATGGTCTTGTGTAAGTTTGTGATACTGCTCGGTTGGTTTTAAGGAATAGTAAAAACAAAAGTGCAACGGTTTTATTCGTTTGCTGTCGAAAATGAAAGTCAAATTGGAAAAACCACACTTGGAAAACTTGTTCGGTAATATCGCTCTTGGATATTGGTTAAGTTTTAAGTTGGATTTATAGTATTTTTGTATTTGATCACAAGTTTTATTACAAAAGCGGGTGGTCTATAAGTTTTCCAATGAAAATGAGAGGTTTGTCTGTTTTGGCCGAAATAAATATTATTTTCAGCGCGCGTGGGCACACTCATGCTATTTTTTTATTTTTTTTATATATATGGCTATGCCTTTTAATTGAGCCAGCGTCATGTCGATTTATTTTTAGAAAAATCAGTGAGGGCGAAAAAGAGTCAGTTGCTATTCCTAAAAGAGGAATTAAAACAGAACCAAACCAAATCATGCCATTTATGATACAAGCTTTTTTGCTGATTGAAAGAAGTAGCATATTAGGCGTATAGGCTACATAATAATGTGTAGCTAATTTCAAGTCTATTCAACTACTGGGTGGGTGACATTAGAGATACAAGATTTGACCTGCGTCAACATACAGAAAAAGTACCTAGCTTTGTATTGCTGTCTCCCTTACTCGGCTGATTCAAATATGAAATCCATAAGAGTGAGTGAGACAGCTAGAATCCGAATGGCATTCTAAGAGCTCACGGACTACAGTACTATGGGTGGTGTAGGGGTATAGAACGCGTCATGGAATGACGAGGATCCGGGTTCAATTCCCGGACATAGCTTTACTTTTCGGTTTTTTATGTGTTCTAATTTTCAGTGTCGTCTAGAAATTTAATTTAGACGGTAAAACCGTAGAAGTAAGCTTAAAAAATCAAGAAGTAAAAATTATTTATTAATTTGATAGTATTGCAATTGTAGTTTTTTTTTAATTTTGTGTTGTTTCCAAAAGCGAAAACACACTGTGCTAAATATAGTTTTCATTATTCCATACACAAGCAAACCACGGGCTTCATGTTTATGTTTCGTACCAGGTGAAATGAAATGAAATGAAATGAAAAGTGTTTATTCCAAACAAATTTTAGGTTAGTTACAACTGAGGGCCCTGTGCTAGGATACCCTGTGTTACAGGACCCTAAGGTGTTCATATACTTGCGGCACAAAACAAAAGCCCAAAGTTCTACTGCGTCCTTTAATTTGGAACTTGAGTCTTGAAAACAAGCGACTTAATTTCAATAAAAAAATAATGTTTTCAAAAAAAATCCATACGGTACCTTGACAAGCAATTGTCAATAAAGTAGTTTTTTTTTTCAGTTCTTACTCTCTTAGTCAGCGGTCGTATTCTTTTGTGTCGTAAATTCGAGTTTTTATTTTTAAAAGTAAGATTCCTATAAAGTAAGTGCCTATTTTTGAGCTACACTTCATAGATTAAAAACCATTCTCAAATTAAAAAAAACGTCAGTGATAAACAAATAACTAGAATGTAGTTGAAAACGAACGAGTGGTCGTAATTTAAAAAAGTGGCTTACGAATAAAGCTGAAATGATATTTTTTAATTTGCAACCCTCGCTTTACAACACAGGCTGGCAAGAAAACCATTCCAATGCAAAATTTTTGAACTTGGAACAATTTAGCGACTAATCCAAAAAGCAAAAGCAAAGCAAAAACGAAAGGTAAACCAAAATAAACTCTTTTGTGGAATCGTAGAGTTTAAAGTTGAGGTGGGTTATAATTGCTGCCTAACCTCGATTGTTTGCGAACGGTACGGAACTACGGCACCTTAGCATTTCCGCGGTCCTTTATTTTCAGTGTTATGGTTGATTTACACTGATACAGTTTTAGTCGTAATAAAGAAAAGATGAGGTTGCTGACACTGAACATGGGTATAAAGTTCAATGAAAAAGTGGGTGCTAGAGATGATTTGGCACGCTATGACCCATAGTGGAGTGGAGTACCAAAAGTTATTTAAAAATACCTAATGTTTCTTACTTTTGTGCTTGAAATTAAGCAGTAAATTTTCTTGAGTATTACTTCTTATTAGCTTCGCCCGCGATAAATTAATTTTCCCGTATAAGGTATTTTCCCGCGGTAAAAAGTAGCCTATGTCACTCAGTGATAGATAATGTAGCTTTATAACGCCAAAAGAATTTCACTATCAAAATGTAAGTCATTATTTGGAAGCCTAGACTATCAACCGTTTGCATGTAGCACGTCACAATATCGTTTGGAATACAATTCGAACATCATTTTAAAATCGTATTTCTTTTATTCATCGAGGTTACCCTAAAAATTTGACAAGCGGCCAGTTGCATTTTTGCACTTTGTGATTCATAATACTAGACACTAACAGCTTGTTTCTACGGCGAGTTTGAACGACAAGTACTAATCATTAGTAACTTGACTCGTGTAAATCCGACATCGCTAAAGTGAGACATTCCATGGAAGCTGTTGTCATAAAGTAAATAAATTACTGGGGACAAACAAGGGTGTTTCAGGGAGCTCCAAGACAAGTTTGCAGGGAAATGGCATGGTTTGTCATTTGAAAGGCACGGCTGACAACTATTACCGTTCCGTGAAGGTGGATTTACACGAGCTTAGGACTTGTCATGAGTGCTTATGAGGGTACGGTCAACTTTAATTGTTGAGCCACTGTCAAACGCTGTCATATTGACATTGCCAAACTTTAGCAACGTGTTTTAAACACTAACCAATCATCATTACACATAAACGGATAACTCACGTATAAAAAGTCGAGTGATGCTCGACATAAAAATGACGATGAAAACGAGGGTAGTTGTGCGCCGCTGTCAGTTGCGTCGAACAGCCGCGCGAGCAGAGCGTTGGCGCGCAGTGTTCGTTTCGCTGCCGCCGGGGCGAGCGCTCTAGGAGGAAGGACTACGAAATAGTCCGAAACATGTCGAGCATCACTCGACTTTTTATACGTGAGTTATCCGTTTATGTGTAATGATGATTAAGTCTCACGGTAGTTTCATGTTGAAACTAACCAATCATGCTCTATGACAAAGTTAAGTAAGTAAGTAAGTAAATGCTTTATTGTACAAATATAGAGAAGTAGAGACAAATCACAAAAAAAGGACCTTAAATATATTAAAGTTCCATGTACGCGCAACCATTAAAGTTGTAAACCGTACTATTATCTGCAAAGTGGCTAGTGTCAATTTTGTTTAGTTGAATTATAATATATATAGCTGAATACCCACTGACTCACTCACTGACTGACTCACCCCAGAGTTGTTTGGAAGAACCCAGAAGAGGTGTGGTTAGACTCTATACATCGTTGTATTAGAAATGCTTGCCCGACCACCAGAAAAATACAAAATCGACCTGAACGTGGAAATTGACTTGACACATGGGGCGGTTCTCCGCAACGGCTCGACCTATCGAGTTTGCCCGGAACTAAAGTTGCTCAGAACAGCCAGCCAATGGGTGAGCCGGTCAAAGTTTTTTCAAAATGGCGAAAACAAGATGGCCGCCATACAAAATTGAAACGCGAATATCTCAGAGGCCAGTCGAGATAGGTGGGTGGTGCTCGACCAAATGTCATTCAGAGTTGAGGGGGAAATCTGACTAAGCAATTTTTTTTCCAAGATGGCGGATTCAAAATGGCGGCCAAAATTTTTTTTTCTCCGATCAGACTGAAATTTTGCATCCGTAGCTCTTTAAGGCCACAGATTTAAATGGCATACTTTATTTTTCGATTCCGCCATTTTCCAAGATGGCCGCCATACAAAGTAATTTCTGTATATTTGACCTGTTGTTTTGAGGAACCCATCAAAGGTAGGGTTTGGTTCTATACACTTTCGCTTCAAAAATTATATGATAAGTACGAAAAAAATGAAAAATTGACCTGAATGTGGAAACTGACCTGACACATGGGGCAGTTCTCCGCGATGAATTGCTTTATTGAGTTTGCCCGGAACAAAAGTCGCTCAGAACAGCCAGCCACTGGGTGAACCAGTATTTTTTTTTCAAAATTGCAAAAACAAGATGGCCGCCATACAAAATTGAAACGCAAATATCTCAGAGACCAATCGCAATAGGTGGGTGGTGCTCGAACAAATATTGTTCAAGGTGAGAGTAGTAATCGGATGATCTATTTTTTTTTCCAAGATGGCGGATTCAAAATGGCGGCCAAATTTTTTTTTACTCCGATCCGATTGAAATTTTGCATCCGCGGCTCTTTGAGGCCACAAATTTAAACGCCATATTTAATTTTTCGATTCTGCCATTTTCCAAGATGGCCGCCATACAAAGTAATGTCAGACTCATAGACTCACTTGTGTTGTATAGCAGCTTTTAGAGATAGGGTTCGACTCTGTACACCATCGCATCAAGAATCATAACGTTAGTACCAAAAAATTTAAAAACTGACCTGAACGTGGAAACTTATTCGGCACATGGGCCAGTTCTCCGTAACTACTTGCCCTATCGAGTTTGCCCGGAACTAAAGTCGCTCAGAACAGCCAGCCTATGGGTGAACCGGTTATTTTTTTTTCAAAATTGCGAAAACAAGATGGCCGCCATACAAAATTGAAACGCCAATATCTCAGAGGCCAGTCGAGATGGATGGGTTGTGCTCACTAAGTGACATACAGGGTGGTAGGTTACCCTCCGCGGTCCCCGCGGGGGCCGCGGCCCCCACGCGAAATACTTTTTCCAAGATGGTGGTTTCAAAATGACGGCCAAAGAATGTAGTAAAAAACGTTAGAAATATTTGAAAAAAATACAGGGTGGTGGTTACCCTCCGCGGTCTCCGCGGGGGCCGCGGCCTCAACAATAGGCTGGTAGGGTACCCTCCGCGGGTCCCGTGGGGCCCGCGGTACCCATGTGAGATGCTGTTCCCAAGATAACGGCCGAAAAATAAAGTAAATAAAAAAGGTGAGAAATATTTGAAAAAAAAACAGAGTGGCAGGGTACCCTCCGCGGGTCCCGTGGGGCCCGCGGCCTCCATGCGCAATGCTTTTCCTAAGATGGCGGCCAAAGAATATAGAAAAAAGGCTACAAATATTTGAAGAAACAATAGGCTGGCAGGGTACCCTCCGCGGGTCCCGTGGGGCCCGCGGCCCTCATGTGAGATGCTGTTCCCAAGATAACGGCCGAAGAATAAAGTAAAAAAAAAGGTGAGAAATATTTGAAAAAAATTCAGGCTGGTAGGTTACCCTCCGCGGTCCCCGCGGGGGCCGCGGCCCTCACGCGAAATACTTTTTCCAAGGTGGTGGTCTCAAAATGACGGCCAAAGAATGTTGTAATATTTGAAAATAATACAGGCTGGCAGGGTACCCTCCGCGGGTCCCGTGGGGCCCGCGGCCCCCATGCGAAAAAAATAGGATGGTAGGCTACCCTTCGCGGCCCCCACGCGAAATACTTTTTCCAAGATGGCGGATACAAAATGGCGGCCAAAGATTATAGTAAAAAATGTTAGAAATATTTGAAAAAAAAACAGGGTGGCAGGGAACCCTCCGCGGGTCCCGTGGGGCCCGCGGCCTCCACGCGAAATACTTTTTCCAAGATGGCGGATACAAAATGGCGGCCAAAGATTATAGTAAAAAATGTTAGAAATATTTGAAAAAAAAACAGGGCGGTAGGGTATGAATCACTGTTTTCAAAGTGGCGGTTTCAAAAAGGCGGCCAAAGTATATAGTAAAAAAAAAGGTTAGGATTATTAAAACAAAACAGGGTGGCAGGGACCTCCGCGGGGCCCTCGGGGCCCGCGGCCCCCACGCGAAATACTAGTTTAAAGTATAAAACTGTTTTAATTTACCTACTATAACAGACACAATTACATACGTAAAGTACATAAACAATAAAGAACACTAAAACTAGAAAAGTTGATTTAAAGTAAAGTATGTTAAAAATTATTAAAAATTAACCTACCCCCCCCCCCCTGTTTCGTGCCCGGTTCAAAGGCTCCCATTACGCTGGCCGCGTTGCCTCTTTGAACTGCAATGGCAACCCTTTGAACCAGCCACGAACCAAAGCGCGGATCCCAAATTTCTTACAAATTATCACAAATCTCAAGTTAAAGTCACAATACATTTTTTTGGCCCTTAAATTACGTTCTTTTTACATTTCAAATACGCATAAAAGACAACATTTCCAGCGACGAATTGTCCCGGCATAGTAAAACGCGTAACTGACATAAAACTCCTTTCACGTTCCCCATCGTAAGGTATTTGTTACAATTCGCCATAAAACATATGGGGCCCTTGCATGACGCGAGTGTCAGGAATTTCTATTTTATTTTTAACGGCCTTCAAGAGGAAGAAAAATCAAAATTTGTGTTGCGGGGTAGACAGAGCCTAAGGTAACAAAACCTTAAGGCCACGTTTAGCATGATTAGGGGCGTATAGGTGGAAACGGAAATTAAAAATAGTGATGGGTTGCTAGCCGCATCGCCTATCACATGATTCCTAAGACTTTGGAAGAAATGAAAGAAGAAACGATTACTAATAAACTACTACGTACAATTTCTTCTATGCTGGTCTGGGAGCAAAGGAGAAACATAAAATGTACCAGTTGCTTCTCTTCCCGCGCAGATGGTAAAATACCATCGAGGGAATGGGGCAAAATCATAGCTTTAATGTTATAGGCGATGCGGCTAGCAACCCATCACTATTTTGATTCCACTTTCCACTACTATGCGCTCACAATCTTGCTAAACGTGGCATTTAGGTCTTGTTACCTTAGGCTCTGAGTACTTCGTAAGGGATAAAGACGTGATTTATGTATGCATGTATATTGTATATACTAGGTACAACAAAACAGAAACTCAGAGTTCACAGCCAGCGAACGTATTGATCGAAATGCAAACAAAAAATAGAAAAACATTTTATTTCAGTAGGTACCTTGTCTTACTCGTACACTTGTAATGTTATTTACTATGAGAAAATTGACTGTTTGTGCCACACACATTCATCAAAATATAGACAAGATAATCACTACATAGATATAAATTTGGTTTTGATTAATGTGAAGTAACGACAAGTTGCGTATAAACAGTTTACAAAGAACATTAATATAATATTAGGTGTCACAAAAAACATTGACGATATTTACATAGCATTTCTAAACGACATTGAAAATTAGAACACAGAAAAATCCAAAAAGTAAAGCTATGGCCAGGAATCAAATCCTCGTCATTCCGTGACGTGCTATACCCCTACACCACCTATATAGCAGGTGGGTAAGCCTTCGAATCTGTTACTAGCTGTCATGTGACCTTGTTACTATGCGAATTTTAGTCATTGTTGTTTTGTTTTGATACTTTACATACCTATCCATCAGTACAGATAGACAGCCTACATATCCAGTATTTTATTACGTCACTTTCTGAATAATTTATTGAATCAGCTGTTACTACTTTGCGGTCCAGTTCAACGAACAAAAAACATTTAGGTACCTTGCTACTCCGTCTGGTACCGCGTTGCGTGAGTAGCGGAGTAGCAAGGCAATGTGTTGTTTCTAAAGCTAACGCATGATTTACTTCACTATTTTTCACTTCATAATTCCTTTTTTATTTTGTAAAGCTGTATCTACATGCTGGCCCTGCCGGGAAGATATCACTTTCCCAGGTCACGTGACCGGAGTTAAACCCTTTCCCGCGTCGACAGGCCCATCAGTAAACGTGCCTTTGCCCCACATGCCTGGTAGTACAATGGGGACTATCGTTTCTTTGCTCGCTAGTTGGCACCACTGTCTAAGGTCCAGAGGTATAGCTGTCAAAGGCGACTTTATAAGATCGGCGCCGAAACAAAGTTTTAAATCTTGAATCTCATTAAGTTTATTAATTATAAATAACTATTGCAAATCGAGCTATGCCACAATGTTGTGCAGTTCCGTTTTGTTCGCAAAAAAAAACCACTTTCAAAGCGTTCAGATTCATCGCCAAATAATCCATAAAATTAGTGTGATAAAAGAAACTGCTGACAATATTATCTCTTAAATTTCAAAGTCTTTAGCAAGTGTTCTGGATGCTTTTCTAACGGTCAGCATCAAAAGTTGGTAAACAGTGGAACAGCTCAAAATGATCTACATACGACTCTACTGCCAAGGTAATAAGACGGTAAATTTGGCAGACCTCTAGCGATGGGTTTTGGTAACAATTGCTACAAATCACGCTTGTTTACAAATGATCTTCGTGAAAAATAGTAAAATTAAAAAAATAGTCAAATAGTTATAATTGTAACCACTAATTCCATACTACTCCACTACTTCCATGCTGGTCTGGTACTTCCATGCTGGTCTGGGAGCAAGAAAAAATCAAAATGTACCAGTTGCTTGTCTACCCGCGCAGATGGTAAAAGCCCATCGAGGGAATGGGCGAAAATCATAGGAATCATGTTTTAGGCGATGAGGCTAGCAACCGATCACTATTTTGATTCCATTTTCCACCTATACGCCCACAATCTTGCTAAATGTGGCCTGTAGGTACCTACCTGTTACCTTAGACTCTGTCTACCCCGTAAGGGATGGAGACGTGATAAATGTATGTATAAATAACGTTATAGCGCCGCGCCGACTCAGACCAATTTGTCTCCATTTGTAGGCCACTGTGTAAGGCCTAGCCTGATATTGTTCTAAAGCAAACACGTAACACAATCTAGGCACTAAGTGGCTTACGCAAGAGTAAGAGGTATCAAAGTTTGAAGGGTGTGAGCAAGAGGGGTGTAAGTTAAACTAGAACGCGATGACATAGTCATAAATCTTATCCGTAACTAAAATGCAGTGTAAATGAAAATTTTATTCAATTTAAATGGTGGTAATGACCCGCAGATTTTTTTCCACAATTTAACTATTTTGGGTTTTTCTTACTCAGAATCGTTTACCATATCGATCCTCATACAAGGAAAAATGTGTCCCATATTTTATATGGATTTTTTTCCTCTTCGTTGCGTTCCATACATATACAAAAAAGTTACGAACTGGAATGGAAATTTTGGGAAACAGTTTTTCTAAAAACAACCCAAAATAGTTAAAATTTGGTAAAAATGAGCATGGGAACTTTTTTTTGAAAAACGCTCTTCTACTTTAATAATCATAACTTTATTCCAGTCACCTCACCAGTCAGTAACCTCTTTGTTCAGGCGATCTAAAAACGTAGGTACGTACTCGTACGTTCAAAAAGTTTTCACATTCTTTTTTGAAACTGGCCACTAATAAATTTTGACCGCGCAACACGAATTAAAAACAAGAGAGAATCGCTTGTCGTGTCATTTGTCTAGTCCGCGGTGCGTATTCATTTTATTTCGTAACAAAAAATTTATAATTTCTATTTCAATAGTATGAATGCTTACCGACGGTCGATTTCAGGGATGAATGTGAAGCCTAGTTTTGTATTCATCTCACGTTGTTCCTATATAAAAGGATAGACCTGTTGATCATGCAAACGGACTGTAGTATTGAACCTACTTGTCAATGAAAATTATTGTGAATGAGATACACAGGGTGTCCCTTAAGTTGTAAGACAAACTTAACCTCTTCGCCACCGCAGTGCAAATGAAGTGACAGCCTCTGTAAGCCACGAGAAAAACAAACGACAAACTAACTTGAGTCTTAATTGTGAAGCGTGCGCCTCGTCATTGGCTGTCACGACTGGATGACTATGGCGGTCAAAAGGTTAAGGAGGGGTAGGTGGGCAGGACATCTATCAAATACATAGAAAAATTACGTTAGTAAAATTATTACCGTTGTCGAGATGCATCAATTTATAATTTCAAATCTTCTTCTACATATTGCGTTGACCTGTCGTGGTGAATAAATATTTTTATCACTAACTAAGGCCATTTTCTATATTTGATAGATGAACTGCCCACCTATACCTCCTTATTTTTACACTCACTCTTTATCGGTCCCTCGCTTAATGCTCCTCTCATTTACTCAAACTTACTTACTTTCTATCTCCGCATAAGTTGGTCGTACTTCTTATGGGACGCTCTTTATGGTATAGTACGGACTCAATTCATCACACAGGGGTCCATAAAGTAGCTCATAACACACGCAGCGCATCTGCTGGTCAACTAAAGTTTCCAATAACACAGATTATAGCTCAAACCCTTGTAACGAGTCAAATCTGTTTCGGGAAAGCTTTGCAAACTACGTAACAAAAAGCGGAATTGAAAAGTTCACTCCAAATGTAAAATAATCCCCCTGTGCATTGGGCTTATTCTGAAATAGCAAATAATCCCCTGTTAAGTGTTTTTGGGTAGGAACTGACTTTATTTTAATAAGATAAACCTGTTTTGGGCTATAAAACTAAACTTCCTACCCGCGCAGATGGTAAAAATCCATCGAGGGAATGGGCGAAAATCATAGGAATCATGTTATAGGCGATGAGGCTAGCAACCCATCACTATTTTGATTCCATTTACCATCTATACGCCCTCAATCTTGCTAAATGTGGCCTGTAGCTACATGTTACCTTAGGCTCTGTCTACCCCGTAAGGGATAAGGACGTGATTTGTGTATGTCTATGTATGTTTTTATAGAAGAAAACAAACGGTTGGCTTTTTCTAGAGTTGTCTTTGATATAATAATATTATTATCGTCAAATGTTAGGTATGTTTCTTACACAGAAGGATGTAATGATAAGAAACCATTTTCACTTTATTTAGATTGGATAATCTATCTCTATGCGTGGTCCAACTTACACTTACAGCTTTTGCCCGCGACTTCGTTCGCACATAATTAAATTATGACACTCACAAATAATGTGGGTTTTTATTTAAAAAAAAAACAATATCGGTTCAGTAGTTCCAGAGATTAACTACCCCCAACAACCTCACAAACTTTATCTCTTTATAATCTTAGTGTAGATAAGTTCTTATTACACATTAACATCGTCTTCAATAAACTTTAAATTTTCGAACGTTTCCTTGATCAACTATAGACCAACCGCTTAACCTTTTTGCCGCCACGTCAAATACAAGAGACGTCACTCATACGGCAGACTTCTTTATTGCGATGCCTTAAGTTGAACCTAAACTCAATTGAAAGAAGGTTGCTTTTGCATTGAAGCAATGGACGTACATATAGGTCGTTATGAGTCCTCGCCCGCGCGGCTGAGGAGCGCGAGGTAGGACGACAAAGGGGACCGAGAGCGGGCGGGTAGTGCGCCTGCCGCCCGCACCTCTCTCGGCCCCCGCGGTTGCCGCGGGCGAGGTCTCATTTAAGCGGTCGGTCTATAGTAAGAACATCGCTGTCCGTTAACTAGCAGTAACCCCTGTGAAAATAACTGAAGGCCATATTTAAGAAACTCATCAAATTCGGGTGGCTGTGTAATCTCCAATTTTATTTCACGGTGATTAAAATTTGCATAAGTTGTTAGGAAACTCCTCGTTTAGAAGGCTAAGATTAAAAAGAGATTTTTTCTAAGCTTGCTGGTAATGTTTTAAAAATGTAGCAGCTAAAGATAGACATTTTTTCTACGGGATATAGACCGATACCTTTGATGAGCTCCAAATATTTCAACGCAGTTGCATGTATAATATGGTTGAGTAACACCAACAATTCACAGACGGCGCCACTTACTTAGCCGTTGCTTTTTTAGCTACCTACTTATGTCATTGTGTACCACAGATTCAAGCAGCCTTTTTTTTTATTTGTTATGTTAATGGACGTACTGCTTATCAGCCGTGTGGGGGCCGCCGAGTGACTGAGTAAAACGTTTTAATTTTTATTTATAAAATATGGCTCGATGGAAAAATCTGTAACTTGTTTCTGTGGCTAAGGATGGCTATTCCTATCAATAGAAAAATCATCAAGCACTTATAAAATAATCATCCATTCCCAATTGATGGAAACAGCCTTTTGTAGACCCTAGTATTCTCTGACGCAAAATTGTAGAAGTTCAGTTTTTGCCACGTTGTCTAAAGATCCCTACAAAAGAGCGTCACAAGTCTAGCCTCTGTTTTATATCGAAATTCAGCTCATGTATCCAAATACATTGTTTAAACATTCACCAACAGTCACAAAACGTTTTAGCCTTGAAGGTTTTTCGCAAAAACTAAGTACAATTTTAAAAGTACTAAAACAATAGAAGTTCGATTGTTTAATATTCATTTCACTAACAAAAAAGTACGCCCGACAGACATTGCAAAGAAAGGTTATGAATGTCAAATAAATCGTAGATTATACGTAACTTAGTGCACTGAAGCGATTAGTATAGAAATATTTGGTCTGGAGAGATATAATACGCCTGTAATCCGATTTATTTTCTTGTGTTTTTATTCGATACGAAACCAAATTGGAATCAAAGAATTAATAGTAGATTGCTAAACAAAGGACTAAAACAAGCCATAATGACACGAGATATTTAGCCACCCGAGCTCATCTAGCGATGGTGGCTATAGTTAGAATGTCATTTTGGTTGTTTAGTTTCGCGTTAAACACTCTACTTTTCACTTTCTATACAAAATTACAATATTTAATTATAACACAGTTTCTTACAATTATGTAATTAGAAATACATCAATTCATTTCACAATAGGTACATAAATAAGTTCCGAATAAAAACCATAATGTATAGTATATGCATATCAGTAATCATGCACCGTGTTTCACGAAATTAAATCGTTATTTTTTAATATTTTTGTACGGTTGTCATTTTGAGATTATTTTCACGCCCTAAAATTTGTCTATTCTTACACAATCACAAACATCATGACTGGCTGCTTAGGGGTTTCCAAAGTAAACTAAAAAAACTACTTTAATCCCTAGAGATTCAAAATGGAGCTTTAGTCACGATATGCAGAGACTAAAGTAACATTTTAAAAGCATGAGAAGTGAAAAATATTTTTTGAAATGGTTACTGAATAAAAACAAATTAAAGACATATTACAAAAAGAAAACATTTATTTAACATCGTAAAGTAATCTAGGTCCAAAGGAAATTAAGATAAAGGAAACCATATTGCCTTCTTTCAAACATTAGTGTTTGACAATAAAAAGCGTCGTTTCGGATGAAAAGATTGATTGCTTTTTTCCAATTTGGTGTTTCTACGACTTACTATTTGTACTTGGGCTAAAAGATAATCGCGCTATTTGAGGAGAGATAGCATCAAAAGCTAAGGCCAAGAGAAATTACTGGCACACGAGGCATTTTATCTTAGCTCTTTCTGCAGGAAACGCGTCTAGAATGCTCCAATATTTTGGACATTCATATGCAGCGGTGATTGTTTACGACCAGGTAAACTTCTTGCTGGTTAAGCTTTCCACCATTATAATGGAACTAGCTTCTGCCCGCGACTTCGTCTGCGTAGAATTATACATAAAAACCTTACTCTTGAATCACTCTATCTATTTAAAAAAACCGCATCAAAATCCGTTGTGTAGTTTTGAAGATATAAGCATACATACGGACACGGGGACAGAAAAAGCGACTTTATTTTATACTATGTAGTGATAGTGATAGTGATATTACACTGACTATTACAGCTGAAGTGGCGATGGGCGGGGCACTTGGCAAGACGGAACGACGACAGATGGTCGAAGGCGGTCACAGAGTGGTGGCCAAGACTGGGTCGAATGTGAGCAGACCATGCCCGTTAGTCAGATGGCATGTGTCATTCGGCTGGAATAGTTGGGGAAAAATGCGTGAAAATAAGCTTCAGTAAATACCAGTGGAGACAAAATAAATAAATAAATCATAAATTTTATCATAACGTTGACTGTTTTTCGATAAATTGAGCATAAATGCGAAAAGAAATGAAAAAATACACAATGTGGGTATTCGGGCATGTCTGCCCAATTATTTCTTAAGTTATTATGCTCCTGAAATAGTTTATAGACAAAAGTTGTAAATAATTTAATGTAGTTTATTTTTCCATTGACAGTTTTCTTTCTCTAATAGTTTCAGAAAAAATGGAATAACCGCAGATCGGGACACGTTTTGGATGAAAAGAGGGGGTAGGGGGAGGGGGAAAGTTTGACACCGGACAATATCGTAATCAACGGGGTGTTATAAGTCCAAAAAAAACCCGGTGGCAAATAGTTTCACTAAATGCCGTTAACATTGGAAAGGAGAGGGTTTTTCAGAAACGTTCACCAGCCTAAGGTTTTCCCCTTTTCTAAATCTCTTGGGAGTATTGTACCTACTTCCACCGAAAAAAGTCAACTTTATTAGGTCGTGAGAGAAAGTAACGTAGGCGTTTGCACCGTAAAGAATTTAATTTACGCAGCTGTTCACGTTTTTTGTAACTACAAACTAAGGTCAAGGTCACAAAAGACAAACTTAACTACGAATTTAAGCTAATATTTTGGCAATAAATCGAAAATTTTCGGAGCCTACATTGAAATAAAAACCTTAATAACTACTTAGTACTAGGAACTCCGTCATTACGCGACAATTTAATAATAATAATAATAATAATAAAAAAAACAACAACAAAAATGAAATTGTAGCGAATTCGGAATAAAAAAGGCTATAATAATAATAAAAAAAACTAGGAACTCCGGCATAATTACTAACACTTGGGACATTTTTGCCGACATTTTTGTCACAAGATTTTTGAATACTGGATTTATTACTTTGACATTGGCGAAATCATCGCATCGATCGATGGGGCCATATTAAAAAAAAGAAGAAGCCTACTGTTTTTCGCTTTGAGTAAGGAACCTTACAAAAGTTGGTGGTAGGTAGCAATTTAGACGGACCCTGCAAAAGATTCGCAAATCTAAAATGAAGGAGCCCTGTTGCGGGTACTGGGAATATTAGAACGATACATACACATACACAAATCACGTCTTTATTCCTTACGGGGTAGACAGAGCCTAAGGTAACAAGACCTAACAGGCCACGTTTAGCAAGATTGTGACCGTATAGGTGGAAAATGGAATCAAAATAGTGATGGGTTGCTAGCCGCATCGCCTATAAGATGATTCCTATGACTTTCGCCCATTCCCTCGATGAGCTTTTACCATCTGCGCGGGAAGAGAAGCAACTGGTAATTCTATGTTTTTTCTTTGCTCCCAGACCAGCATGGAAGTATTAGAACGACGTTTTTCCTGAAAACCGGTTTTTTATCGGTCCAGCGATTTGACGCTCCGCAGATGTTTAATGGGTGGTGAAATAATAAAAATCGCGAGGGTCACGTATCATGTGATATATTCGCGTATATCCCCCGCATTATGTGATAATGGCAGCTAAAATGCGTATAATAATTTGTACGATGTTTATTCTGTGGTTTATTTTTGAGATTAGAATTTCTTTATGGTTACATCCGACCATGGGTTTCAGAGTTACCTTTCGTTGTAATGTAACTGCGAAATGTTTGACTTTGGAAAATAAAAGTAATTCTCTTTAGAATCTACTAGTGCTTACAATACTCACACACACACATAAATCACATCTTTATCCCTTACGGGGTAGACAGAGGCTAAGGTAACAAGACCTGAAGGCCACCTATACGCCCACAATCATACTAAACGTGGCCTTAAGATTTGGTTGCCTTAGGCTCTGTCTACCCCGTAAGGGATAAAGACGTGATATGTATGTATACTTATTATTTATTTAAATTCCGTTAAACTCAAAGGTGTGAATCCAGATACAAACCCACCCTGCTTGAAAGGCAATAGCTTGCTAAAGGCATTTTCAAGTAGCGACAACAAGTCCCAAAAGTTTTTTAAACAATCTTGCTTCGGGTTTGGGAGACACTGTCTTAATTGCAGACCAATTTGAGGTTAAACTGCTTTGAATTTATTGTTTAATGTCGCGATTATGAATGCTGTGTTATGTTTCCAGAGTAAATAATTAAGTCCTTTGTCTTTAATGGCTTCCCGGTATTCAAAGGATAATAGATTAAGTACCTCGAGATTAGACGTTTGAGCCCTTATTTTGTAAGGGCTTGGTGGACTGTGGCTCCAAGCTTTATTTATTTAATAAATGGGAAAGCATACAATTTAAAAATTAGGGTGTACTTTGTGCTGACTTTTGTTTTTTAGTGTTGTTAACTCAAAAATTATTTTTGCAAATTGGCCGCCAAGGGCTCTTATATATGTCTTTTTTTAAAGTACCAGCGCATTCGGTAAGACCATCATTGCCAAGAAGAATGCGCCGCAAGAAACTTGGCACAAAGTCTTTTTTTTTAATAAAATACTTCAATTCTACTTAAATTAAATACATTTATAAAAGGTTTTACGGATTCAAAGGTCATTTACAAATGTTTAGATTTGTCATTTTCGTGAAGTATTTTTTTTTAATATTTTGCTTAAATTTATTTACGTTTGATTCAATTCAAACGCATAAATATTTAATTAATTTAAAAAATACAACAAAGTAGCTGTATAGGTTTTTAGGATTAGGATTAGATTATTTATTAATTGTGTACGTATTAATTAACTGTTGTTCTTGTATTTTTAGTGTATCTTAAAAACTTATTTAATCGATAAAGTAGATACGTAATTATATTGCGTTACTAAATTTGCCGTTAATTTTTTTTTCGGAAAACTATCTGCAACTATCACATCACCCTTAACTTTACAATTATTAAAAAAAAATTAAAAACTCACGCCAAACTCCTCCTCCAGAAAAAAAACCAATCACAATCACAAAAATGTAACTGGCACTCACTAAAACAAAACACTGCCCGAACTTTAACACTCGCGCAACCGTAACTTCAGCGTTCGAGTTACGTCTGCGTTCGTTCCACGCTGAAGCCGGCAGCCGACTGCGCTTCGGCACTGTACCAGCCAACCGTTCTATACTTGGACGCACGGTAGCGAATTACAGTGCAAAGTGCAGCTGCGAAATGATAAGTGTTAAACAGTAGGTAGACTTAGAGCGTATTTTTGTTAGAATTTATAGTCTCCTAGTTATAAAACTTTAATTTATTTTACTGTTACTGACAAAGTCACTCGCTCTTCTGTTGCTTGTCGTGTGTGCAATGGTTCATTTTAATACATTTATTTTCTTTACCGTGAAGCTTACTTTTACTGATTGTCTATCAGGTTATGGGCCCAGTACGCTTCCTTTTCAATGAGTATTTTGGAAACGTTTTTGAATTTACTAAATGGTTTGGATGTAGGAGATTTTTCGTATCGAGTAAGTTTTATCCGTGGCGTGGGTCGCTTGAACTTTCTAGAGTAGCAAACAAAATTAGGGGATTTTATTAAATCGTTTATGAAAATTCCATGGGAATTTATATCGTTAATGTTGTAGGTACGTATTCAAAACGATCGTTAAAAAGGTTAAGTCTCTAAACTTAGGCGTTGAGGTTGCAGGATTTGCACGCGTGTGCCATATGGAAGAGTAGCCTAAGTGTTTCAGAAATCTGTCTACAAAGTAAATTGTATCCAAACATTCCCAGCCAGCGTGAACTAGTAACAAACAAACAGACTGACAGACAGAGAAAATAGATATTCTCACAAAATTTTGCATAATAGTAAATAGAATGCGAGTACCTAACATTGCTTGATCTGCCGCCAAATGTTTAAATGACAATTCCCAATTGTTTCACAATGCATAAGACATTTTGTGTTCATTCATCTGATATTTATTTAGCACTAGCCGGCGCCATTTTATTAGTCTGGACTTCGATTTTTTTTAGAAAGTAATTAAAAAATATTTTTACTTACAATTTTCTTTTGTTTTTGTCACCCAAAACAAAATAGAGCAGGGTTTCCGTGACGTCTTAGTGCGATAATTCCGATTCAGTTTAAGTTCGCTCGCTGCCAGATCCATACTAAAAATGACAGTTAAAACCTGAGCTGAGTCGGAATTGAATCGTTAAGACGTCATGGTAAGGACCCAGACTAAGCTTGATTTACCTATGATCATTCGTGTAGTCGTGCTCGTTCTGAGAGGAGGCTTGTGCCCAGTGATGGGACGAATATAGGCTGGAGATGATGATGATGATGATGATGATGATGATGAATCAGTGTAGTAGTTTCTATGATTAGCGTGAACAGACAAAAATTACCAGTTGCTTCTCTTCCAGCGCAGATGGTAAAAGCCCATCGAGGGAACGGGCAAAAATCTTAGGAATCATACTATAGGCGATGCGGCTAGCTACCCAAGACTATTTTCATTCCCATTTCCACCTATACGTCCACAATCATGCTAAACGTGGCCTTTAGGTCTTGTTACCATAGGCTCTGTTTCCCGTAGGAAAGGGATACAGACATAATGTGTGTATGTATGCATGTATTAAAATGTATACATATTCTTTACAGTCCGTGAACACTCTTAGAATGTTATTCGGGTTTCCTGTAACATCGGCCGATTAAAGTATCAAACCTCAACCCATAAGAGCGAGTGAGATAGCAAGACAAACCCGAATGCTCGCGGAAAATATTAATTTCTGAAAATATAACGATTTCAGAAGTCAACACATTCGCAAACTTTCACATTCACAATATTGTCCCACAGGAACTACTTCGGAAATCGGGATAAAAGGTAGCTTTTGTACTTTTACATTATCAAAGTTTCAAGAATAAGGCAACAAACTGACTGCTTGCCTTTTTGTTGTAACTTTTCCTTTCTGTATCAGGTTAGCTGGAAGAGATCCCTTCTTAGGGATAAGTTCGCCTTTGTACTATTTTCTCTGTATTTCTGTATTTTTAATTTTTTTTCAACACAGTTGCTCGTAAATTGAGTCTTATTGCACCGCATTTAAACTCATAATACAGCTTATTACGCACAAGTGCTGTAATAATATTACCGCACGAGTGTGGTAATATAAACTTTTTTTTAATTTCAGCAAACGGCAAATATTTTCGTGAATATTAAACTATTTTAGTTTAAAGATGATAAATAAACATTTAATTTCGACAATTTATTCATTTTTATCTAAAAAGGGACCATAATTTGCATATTAAGAAATTAATTAATTATTTTATTATAATTTTAATATTAGGCTG
The DNA here is from genome assembly GCA_932294345.1 of Pandemis cinnamomeana. NCBI lineage: Eukaryota > Metazoa > Arthropoda > Insecta > Lepidoptera > Tortricidae > Pandemis > Pandemis cinnamomeana. Next base: position 3,588,241 of record OW028715.1, on the reverse strand, counting down.
TTTAGCAGTCTGTTGTCAGTGTCTTCAGACAGTGTCGTCACGCGCGTGCTAAGTGCAAAGCGCGCATGCGCGAGTGCTGCGCGCGGATTGGCGCAGAGAAATAATATCTGCCGCCATTTTTCACTGATATTGTTGATTCAGACTTTGTTATTTCATTACTTTAAAAATTACTAGTTCAAGTAATAAAGAAATGTAGTGTCCGTCGCTGGAAATACTAAAATATGTTGGGACAATGTTAGGACAGTTATATCACTAAGAAATCCAAGGTGTTAATTACCAAAATGATAAAGTAAAGTTCTAAAGCAGCTCCAGGTAAGCAATGTCTGGTAACAAAGGTAAACTAAAGTTCTTAAAGTCCTTTTATTAACTAAATTTTATTTATTTTTCCTCGCAAATGTGTTGAAAAACGTCGTATGCGACGCGTGTGCTTTGGTAATTACACATCTCGGCTCTCTTACCCGCGCTCGCTAGCGCTCGCGCGTACAATACGCCTCGTGTGTAATTACCAACATAGCACACTTGTATCATAATGTACTATTATGTGCAATAAAGAGTTTACATACATACATACATACAAACAAACTGCCGAGGGCCGCATGGTCAAACCCGATAAGTCGACTTAACATTCCATATGAATTTTGAAATGAAAGATACAGTTACATTGGGTTTGACCACTCAGCTCTCACTAGGTAAGGGTTGAGTGGTCAAGAGGGTTGAGTGGTCAAACGCGATAAGTCGACATCATTTACTGATTAAAAAAGAACACTAAATAAAACTTCTAAATTTGAAATTCGTGCAAAAAATTAGCTCGATTTATCGGGTTTGACCACGCAACCCTACAAACAAATGAACACATTGCCATATTTACAATTAAAGTTGTTTTTTATACAACAAGGGAGGTGGTTACCAGCCTATACAGGGCTAAGATATAACACCTCATGTGTAAATTTCACCGACTGTCCTACTCCACGCCGAAACACAGCAGCGCAACCACTGCTGCTTGGCGGCAGAACAGGTAAGATGGTGGTAGTGATCCGGGCAGACTGCACGAGCCCACTTGGATTTAGAAATGGCAACGATTAACGAAAAACACAAAGTTTGCCAGCTTTATATCAGAGAAGTGAAAATAGTTGTTGATGTTTTAAGAGTACAAAGTCTGATTATTGAACCTAACGGCTCGACCGCGAATACATGCGGCCGGCGGAGCGTCAAGCATATACTGTATTCATTGCGCGGTTGACACGCTCGCCGCACAGTGGGTACCTCACAGCACACGCAATGAACATTGAAACCTCTCTAGGGTCGCGCGTAGTTGCGGGCGAGCTGGTGGGGTGGTAAAGGCAGTCTTTGGTCCAATACGTCAACTATTCAATTGACTAACAGTGATGATCTTTCTTAGGTTAAAAAAAGGTTAAGATTCAACTCTGTTTTGTTCGTATGTATATTCGTCAGAGTGGTCACCGGCCGAGAATCGATTTAGACGTGTTTTTTCCTTTGAAAGTGTATTCTTCTCATCTCTTAGATAATTACACATAAATTCCGTCAATCTCAGTTCAGCGTCAATAATTAAAAAAAAGGACCTTTTTTAATATCTTTACACTTTTTTTTTTGTAATATATACACATATCACGTCTTTATCCCTTGCGGGATAGACAAAGCCTTAGGAAACAAGACCTACAAGCCACGTTTTGCAAGACTGAAGGGGTATCGATGGAAAGTGGGATAAAAATAGTGATGAGTAGATACTTGCATCGCCTATAACATGATTCCTATGATTCTCACGCATTCCCTCGATGGAAGAGAAGCAGTAGGCTTATTACCTAACTCGCTCGCAATCGCCATCGTGTTAATTTTGACAGTTCATGTATGGGCTGACAATTGGCACCGGAATCAGCTAGCTGTCACATTCATACAAGAACTGTCAAAATGAACACGATGGCGATTGCGACCGAGTTAGGTAATAGGTCTCCAGCTTGTATATTCGTGGAATAGTCTAAAAAGGAGTGTTTTGAAGTAGCGATAATGTTAGCGTTGCTGGAAGCTGAATAAACACTTTTACCCGCTTCGCTAAGCTATGCAGCTTTTACGGTTGCGATAAGAAAGGCAATCGTCTACTTAAACGCAACAAAATATCAGTTGAGTACGTATGTTTAAGACAGCGTTCTTCCTTGCTGGTCTGGGAGTAAAGAAAAAACAGAGTATACAAGTTGCTTCTCTTCCCGCGCAGATGATAAAAGCCTAGTATAGTAACCCAGCACTATTTTAATTGCCCTTTCTACCTATACGCCTATAATCATGCTAAACGTGGCCTTTAGGTCTTGTTACCAAGCTCTGTCTGCCCGTAAGGGAAAAAGACGTGATATATGTATGTATGTATGTATATACGTCAAAAACATCGGTAATAATAAACTTGGTGTAACTCACTGTAAATGCTTAATTTGGGCATAGGTTGTTAGGACAATTTTGAAGGAATAAATTGCTGTCAAAAATATAATTTTTAATACAATTTTTTTTTGCTGACTGTACTTGCGTTGTCATCCGTCCTACATGTCGTCAACTGCATATTCACAGTAAAGGCAACTTGTGTTTCTGATCCTGTGTGACTCTATTCTTCAATCTCGTATTACATGTTTTGTTGAGCAGAAATTTGACTTACGTAATGATAAAGGGTTGAGCCGTGTCTCAAGTTACAAAAGAGACACTTGAGGTTAATTTCGTGAGTACCATGTCAAAGATCCTTTTATAAGGGCTAAGCTCTTCTTTGTACATCGTTTTTTAGCCGTGTATCTGAGTTTTATGAATAAACAAAACGACTGCATGTACAGGTCGATTCACAAGAGCTGACACGAATGGTTTGAATGAGTGAACGATTAATACTATGTGTGTATAACAAATTGATTAAATACATATATCACGTCTTTATCCCTTACGGGGTAGACAGAGCCTAAGGTAACAAAACCTTAAGACCACGTTTAGCATGATTAAGGGCGTATAGGTGGAAAGGGAAATCATAATAGTGATAGGTTGCTAGCCGCATGGCCTATAACATGATTCCTAAGATTTTCGCCCGTTCCCTCGCTGGGCTTTTCTGCGAGGGAAGAGAAGCAACTGGTGAATTCTATGTTTTTTCTTTACTCCCAGACCAGCGTGGAAGTTTAATTTCAGGTTGTGATTTATTGTTTTCTTGAGTATTATGTACTTGTTAACAAAATATTAGAACGTCACTCACGCAATGACAAGTGACATTACTTTGTTCAATCCATTCGTGTCAGCTATTGTGAATCGACCTATATAAATACACTATAATTTAGGGGTGCGCCTCGGGTTACCTCCGCATGTGGTCAAGAGCTGCGGGTTTTTGGATCTCTCCGAGGGGAAGAGCAGTGCTTGGTCCGGTGCACCCTGGGCATCGGTTAATGATTTCCTGGCAGCTGCTGAGGGATATCATTATCCGTTGGCCAAGAGCCCGACAGGGGGGAGGGGTTTTTTGACCGTGTTCTACCGTACAACGTTGATGACATCAACAAGTTCTCAAGATTTTTGAACACTGTATTTATTACTTTGACATTGGCGAAATCGTTGCATTGATCGATGGGGGCCATATTAAAAAAAGAAGATGAAGACATTTTATAGTGCTTCTGAATCACAGAAACAGACTGTTTTTAAGCTTGAAAACGCTTCCTTTTCGATTGATAATAATGAAAGCAAAGACGACAACATGAGAATAAGTTAGAATTACCTGTGTCAAAATTAGCGATGTACAAAAATGGCCCTTATTACCGATGTACAAGAATAGCGAACCAAATACCAGACCATATAAAAGAGGAAGTGAAAGATGACATTATTTAAACAGAAGTTAAGACAATTACAAAAATGTTATTAGGTACTCAATAGATGACTTCTTAAATGACATATCACTATAAAATTAAAAATGTATTTAGGTATTATGTATTTTGTTCTTTTTGACGTTGTATTTAAAAATTGAATATAATTATGTAATTTTATCTCTTATGTCACAGTTATTTAAGTTAGACATAAAATTGCTGCGCCCTGCCAGGGTTCATGTCTGAAATTGATACCATGTATTTGTATTTGTAAGACCTAAATGTACGACATGATTATAATGCAATAAATAAATAAATAAAATGAAGTCAGGAAGCTTTGTAGCTTGCAATGTATCTGTAGAAAATTCGGCAGCTTTAACTTGCCCCAGTAAGATGTCACCTCAGAATTAGGCTGAAGATCCTCGAGTGACGAACCTACAACTTAATTAACAGCATCTGCGTCAAAAGTCGGGCAATGCTTTTCAAGGAGTCACATTAAACCTTTGTCTCATTAACGCAAACGAGCTTAGGGTGGAAACCCTATAACCATACGTCATACTAGACCAAAGTAAAGGTAACCTTACTCCTACTGTGCAGGGTTGATAGTGGCTTAGTTGGGTTCTGTCACGCTGCGTGTAAGAAAATAAATCGAACTCAATTCATATAGGTGTACAAATTGCGACACCTGGAATTGCTGCGATGTACCTACTTTATTTTGAACTTTAGTGTACTTAGTTGGTTCAGTTTTTATTATTACAGGTTTTTTATTACCTTTCAATGTATGTATGGTATGTATGTAAGTAAGTAATGTTTTTCCGGTTGGAATCTTGCGACTCAATTTTAATCGATTGAGCTGAAGATTTTACTTCGGATTTGTTTTCCCCGTTCTGTACATAGCTATATCTATTCAAAAAAGTGACGAACAGGAATGGACATTTTGGGACACATTTTTTCTTGTATGAGGATCGATAGGGTAAACGATTCTGAGTAAGAAAAACCCAAAATAGTCCAATTCTGCAAAAAATTATCATGTGGACTTTTTTTGGAGAACGCTCACTGTGAGTAATCCTTTGTGTAACTAGGTGTATACTATGTTAGTACGGTCAAGTGTAAAAATGAGTATTGATACGAAAATTAGTTTATTTGACGGTGGAGGCCTTCTACACCTCCACTGAACTTATTTTTTTTTGTTTTTTTATTTTGACTAGTAGAGCCTTTATACATCCCTTTTATAAATAAATGTATTTAATTTAAGTAGAATTTAAGTATTCTTACTGTATTTTATTTTGAAAAAATGACTTTCTGCCAAGTTTCTTGCGGCGCATTCTTCTTGGCAATGATGGTCTTTCCGAATGTGCTGGTAGTTTCAAAAAGACATGTAAAAGAGCCCTTGGCGGCCAATTTGCAAAAATAAATTTTCATTTTCATTTTCATTTTCAACTTCTCAAAAATATGTCCCACGACCTTATTACGCCGGTGTAAGAGTGTACGGTACTTGTTTTTGAAACTTTGACTAAATACATTATTACACTTGACTGTACATTATCAGTCACCTTTTTAGCTTGCATACTTCATTCGATATTCAGTCAGCCAAGACATCTGCCTCACCAGGGCATACCTTCATCAGGGTTCATTCGATTTGGCCCAATCAGGCCTAACGAAGGATTTTCGAGAAAAATCTGAGACGTTTAGAAAATGTATAACAAAATTAGTGAAGTTCAATGTACTTACTGGGTTCGGACAGACTTTATAGGTAGTTCGAAATTCGATTATCGAAGTTTGTTTCCTTTTTCGCTCACACTTTTAGTTATAAATTTAAGAGTGAAAGAGATGGATGGCATAATTAAATAGTAGTATGAGTAGCTCGCCAGGGGCCTTACCATGACGTCTTAATGCGATTCAATTACGACTCAATTCAGGATTCAGCTGTCATTTTTAGTATGGAAAACATCGCAGCAATTCAATGGTGTGTGAAGTTCCCAATCCGCACTGGGCCCGCGTGGGAACTATAGCCCAATCCCTTTCGTTCTGAGAGGAGGCCTGTTCAGTGGGACGTATGTAGGCTGGAGATGAATGATGGGGCACTTGAAAAGCTTCGCGGCCTAACTCAAAAGCCAATAACAGTAAACTGAAAGCTTTACGCAACAAATATTTGTTAAGTGCGCAGAACTATCGCTACTCGAGAGCAATCAACAAGTAAATGAAACTACAGATAAAACCTTTTGTGTATCGAGGGCCCTCCAACCCCAATCGTTAAAAGTTAGGGTGAACCGTGGAACAATGGAAGGTTCCGTCGAAGGTTCGTGGAGCCCTTTTAAACCGAAGTACGTGTAGTGTAAAATAAGTGAGACCCATTTATTTGTCCGAATTTCATATGCCGTGTATGTAATACTACCCGCTACTTCAAGTACAAGTTTTGTTTGACGTGATAAGGTCTTTTAGATCGATGAACGCCGGCTGCACCCACGAAAAAAGCATGACTCATTGCGTTACGTTCCGTGTGACGTCAGAGTGCGAGCGAGAGCGCGGAACAAGCGATAGAGAAGCACGATCGGCCCAAGCGTCGGCTTGTGATACATTTATCTTTAGAGCACGTACAACTATCGTCCTTAAACCGACTTTATAGACAACCGGTTTTTGTTGGCAATATAATCTAATGTTAATTCTTTTATGTCTGTATTTCTTTTATTTTTATTTTCGATGGCAAATAAACGTTTATCTTACCTTATCCCATCTTACTTTAAGACTTGAATCAACAGTTTAAGAGAATCAATTTAAGTTGGTAGAGCATTCCGACAGCACACCTCCGAAATGCTTAATTGCCTTTAAAAGCTAGCAAAGCTACAAATAACTTTAAATGGACTTTTCGACTCGTATCACGCTGATAAAATGATATACCTACCAATTTATATGAACTGACAGCAGGAAATGCATCAGACATAATTATATTATATACAGTTCGTGAGCTCTTAAACACTATCGTGTTTCGGGTTCGAACATCAAAACCATAAGAGCAAGTGAAACCGCTAGAGTAACAAAGGTCTTTTTAAATTTTCTATCGCACTCTACTTGTTTGCTGCGGTATCCTAAAAAGGATTGCTGGTATTCATACGAAGTTTTCTGTTTTTGTAGATTCGCGTCGTTATTCACTAAATTAATCATCATTTAACTAACCGAGACTTTTGGAAAAAGGTCGGGTCAGGAATACCCGAAACCGGCGAGCATTGTATGTAGAGATTGATGAATGTGGATGAAGCAAAAGAGGTATGTCAGGATCGTAGCAAGTGGTACAAAGTAGTCTCTGCCGACCCCTGTGGGAAAGAGGCGTGGCGGTATTTATGTATGTATTTGTGTATATATAACAACCTTAATAATATTATCTTATATATAAAATTCTCGTGTCACAATGTTCGTTCCCATACTCCTCCGAAACGGCTTTACCGATTCTTACCAAATTTTATATGCGTATTGAGTAGGTCTGAGAATCGGCTATCTATTTTTCATATTGAAATTTAGAAGAAAAAAAAACGGGAGCGAAGCCGCGGGCAACAGCTAGTTAGTTTTATAAAATGGAACACGTCATGTGCTTTGACTTACAACAGTAGAAGAAGGATTTTTATTCATAAAAAGTATTATGGCAAAGTGGCCAGTAACAATTTACACTCAAAAGAACAAAAAGTTTTTATATCACGAACAGTAATTAAATGAATCTAGTAGACTATGATGCATTAATGTTATTAATTAAGCTTTGTAAGGGCTGCGCAACGAATCAAATCCAATAAATATCTCTACACATGACATTAACATTACAGTAATAAGCAATTCGTTTGTAATACGCTACCGTTCACCGTTGTGACTTTGATTATATTTCGGGCTTCTTTGAACGTTTTAAGATTGCTATAAAATCGATATTGTCCATATGCGGCGAATGTTTGGCATGTAGACGCAAAGGCGAACGAAGAAGACATCTATTGGAAGCAGTAAACGCAAGTAAAAATTAATGATTTCGTCATTATAACAACTTTTTGAATACACTCCGGTTTATGGTACAACACAATACAAATACTCTTAAATGAACACCACAAATCAGTACACAGCATTAAAGAAATAAAGAACAAGGTAGACAATAGGCGGTCTTATCGCTTAATACCAGACAACGAATAAAAAAAGAAATAAGTCGGAGACAGTTAAGTAGGTGGCGGAAACAAAACAGTCAGGACATACCATATTAAATGGATGTTGAATCAATAAGATTGGTAATGAACTAAATAGAACAAATGGCATGGTAGATGTTTTTGTTTATTGAAATGAACCTCCGCCGAGTAACGTTTGATTTAATAGCTAAATTGACTTTAGTATAAGAATGTGACTTTTTCCAAAGGATCCCTATGAGGCACAATAAATCCATGAAACAATCTTTTCCACCGCGGCTTGATCCAGGTCAACGAACTGCGACTTTTATTGCTTCTTCATGTTTTATTGCAGGTTGGGAACATTGATTTTCAGTTAAGAAATAAACTTCTGAAGCGGTAATTTAATACCAGTACGAGGTATACACCGGAGGCGGCTTAAAACAGTAAAAAGTGACGGAAACAGTACGGAACACATTTAAAAAGTTTTAAAGAAGTTGTTCTTTGAGAAATTTCACCCATCCCGTCCAACAATGTCGGCATTCTGCTTTTGCAATACGTGCAAGAAGTTTTTATTATCACCTTATATTTTTGTACATCTAGACAGAAATTTAACAATGAATTATCTAAAATTCTAAGCTTTGTGTCAAGTGCAGTGCAGTAGTCTAGTACTAAGTCACAATTTTTATTAGCTTGTATTTAAAAATTGATAATTTGACTAAATTAATTTTAGTTAGTATGCTTCAAGATTCAGTTTAGTTCATATTTCGATTTGAGCTGCTTTCAAAGTAGTATCACAACACCTTTTTAAATAACAGACAATCTTTTAAATATTAAACCTTTTTGGCTGATGGTGGCTGATTATAGTCTTATTTAGCGCAACACCGAAAAAAAACCAACTGTCAGCGAAGCGAAAGTTTAGCGGTTATTTAGGAGGTTTTGCCGCCACTAAGGGAGAATAGAATAGAATAGGAGGTTTTCGGGTTTACTACACTAATGTTAATAATTATAAAAATAGGAAAGATTTGATTGTTTGTTTATTTCTTTGCATTGAATAGACTCCGAAACTACTGGACCGACTTAAATTCTACATTATCCCTGAACATAGGCTATATTTTATTCTGCGCGGACGAAGTCGTGGGTAGCAACTAGTGTATTAATAAATTTTTGTATGAAAGAGAGAGAGAGAGAGAGGGAGAGGGCATTTTTTTACATACATTCGATAATCGTATAAAATGATCAGTGTAAAGCTGTTAAGATACTTACGAAGGTTCTATTCGCAGTCGATGTCTAGACGCTTATTTTTGAGCAGCCATGGTTGCAATCTTTAAGGATGAAAGAAGCCCGTACCAAAGCCGGCTTACTTAATGTTAGTAGTTCATAAATTGCTTGTTAGCCTCAATACTGGCGCAAGATATAAATAAGTATGCCGCGTACTTAGTAACAGCGACTTTTATTATATCGAAGGTTTTATACACCACTACGTTTGTAAGCGCTGAGCCTCGGTAAGTTTGCGCATATAAAAACGTCTCAAACGCGTTCACGTAAACGTCTCAATTACTTAACTAGGAATAATTGGCAGCGCCACTTGCGGATCGAAACGGCAACAAACTGTTCTATAGTATTTAGTGTACGACATCATTTTTTTCTTTTTTTAATTTATTGTATTGTAATGTTTGGCATAATGTATTATCATGATTATTCATAATTATTGTATTTCAATGTTTGACATAATTTATTATCTTATTATTTGTTTGACATAATTATTCCTATATTCAGATTAGCATTTACATTGCAGGTACCTAATTTGTTTTTCGTATGCCTAATGGGCTCATCATGGTCTTCGTACTGAAAATCCCATTTTTACAATCTCTTATTATTATTACCTGTGATGACGAAATAAACGTATTTGTATTTGTATTTCACATTTTAACGCAAACGCGTTCGAGGCGTATTTTGTGACCAAAAACTTACACTAAGCATACTGGTAACGGAGTGAGTGCAAGTAATCAAACTATTAGGCAGCTTTCTCGCATAAAGACTCGCAATTGCGATACAACGCGGGAATGCTGCCCAAATTGTCCGAATTTATTTTTATTTTAATTTTTCAGCCTAAGTTTTTTAAGTTATTTTAAAGGTAGGCTTAGTTTATATTTTAATCAATGCTTTTATAATCATTTACAAAATAAAGTTTACGTTACTTGGTAAGTGAATATTGTACACTTATTTCTGTTTTATCTCCTTATAAATATCAATGAAATATCTGTTGCTCGCGACTCAGTCCGCGCAGAATTTGCTTATCGCTATCCCAGGGGAACTGTGCTGTTTTCCGGGATCTATCCTACGTACTTTCCCGGTTCTGAATCTATCTGAATACCAAATTTCAAATAATTCGGTTTAAGCGTAAAAAGATAACAGACAGACAGGCAGGCAGTCAGACAGACCGACTTACGTTTGCTTTTAATAATATTATTAAGGATTTATTTCGATTCCATTTTCTACCTATACACCCTCAATCTTGCTAATTGTGTCCGGTAGGTACCTGCTACCTTAGGCTCTGTCTAACCCGTAAGGGATAAAGACGTGATTTGTGCATGTGTATGTATGTATAAGAATAGGGATATAAATGAATGAGGAAATAAAAATTATACGTATCCATATATCGTAAGTTTATTTAATCTAAAATGTAATTACCCATACGCGCTTGAAAATTAAATAATGATATAGAGATAAAACAGGTTAGCTGGAAGAGATCCCTTCTTAGGGATAAGTTCGCCTTTGTACTATTTTCTCTGTATTACTGTATTTTTATATTTTTTATGTGCAATAAAGAGTTTACATACATACATACAAATAATAATAATGGTTCGGCACAGTGGAGAAACATAATATTATCATGCTGTGCTGTATCGTCGATAAAGGTAATAGAGATATAATAGAGATATGGAGGTAGCCGTGGTTAGTGGTTTGACCTGTGGCCCACGCAGAGGGTCATGGGCTCGAATCCCGGGCTCGAACCTCTGAATTTTCGGAATTTATGAGTGAAATTATATTTGTTTACCATGAGCTTTTCGGTGAAGAAAAACATCTGCGAAGCGATTCATTGGTGTGTGTGAAGTTCCCAATCCACTGGGCCCGCGTGGGAACTAGACCCCAAGCCTTCTCATGTAGGCTGATCTATGAAGTCTGGAAATGATGAATGATGATGATGATTTATAGATATATAACTCTGTGTTCATGCCATTGTGGTTGCTTAACGAAGTACACAAAGCGTGATTAATTACGACTGTTTGATATTAGGCCAATAAAAACATTAATTTATTGCCCTACATAATTCATTTTGTACAGGTTCGCAGGGTTCCGTAAGAAATAGCCAGTATTTTGCTCGAAACAGATTTTTAAGGAACTATTAGTAGGTTTATTAATTAGGTTCTTCCATGCTGGTCTGGGAGTAAAGAAAAAACATAGAATTTACCAGTTGCTTCTCTTCCCGAGCAGATGGTAAAATGCCACCGAAGAAATGAATGAAAATCTTAGGAATCGTGTTATAGGCGATGTGGGTAGCAACCAATCACTATTTTGATTTCCCTTTCCAGCTATGCGCCCTTAATCATGGTAAACGTGGCCTTAAGGTTTTGCTACCTTCTACTGTCTGCCCCATAACGGATAAAGACGTGATGTATGTATGTATAACAATTACGAGCTCGAGTAACTAGCGCCAGTTCTAATGACAGCTGTCACATCGTCTACAACGAATGAACCAACGAAATTTCTCAACGCGGATGCGTAAGTACAACTTCAAACTCTTCTTTCGGACTCCGGTCCCCAGGCCAATATCTGGCTGGAGAGAGATCTCTCTATTGTGGTACTCCCCACACTACCATTTGATTCTAAACTCAGCGTGGAACGTTCTCACAGTAAGTATCCTAAATATGCCTGATAGATGTTTCTGGTGACCAGCGGGCTGGCAGCTATTTGGGGCAAAGAATTAGCCTCGCGATTCAACGCGGCAATGCTGCCAGCCTTCTGGGCACAATGAGCAGTGACAGTGACCTGGGAGGGGTGTTTTATTTGTAGTTTAAATTAGGCTAGGTTTAAGTTAATTTTGTACATAATGTACAGTCTGTTTCTTAAATATTTACCTGGTCAACCAACGCGATGTCACTGCGACTGTCTCTGTGAAAAGTTTCCACAGCGGGTCACCATACACACTGTTTGTACAGAACCTTAACAGCGACCTTTACAAATTCTCCACGCCAAGTCGTAACAAGCCTGAAACGGATATAACGTCTAAATCAAGCTTATGGAAGCATAAAGGTGCTATAACAAAAATATCGTTAGCAATGAAGATATAGCCAAGAATAGAGCCATAAATCTAAGGTATTGTAGCTTTTTGCCGAATAAATTCGTTACAATATTTGAAATGCCACTAATATACCTATATACATACATAAACGTCTTAGTCCCTTACAGACAGAGTCTAAGCAAGGCCTAAAGGCTATATTTAGCATGATTGTGGGCGTATAGATGGAAAGGGGAATCAAAACAGTGATGGGTTGCTAGGCACATCGCCTATATAACATGATCCCTAAGATTGTCGCCCAATCCCTCGATGGGCTTTTACCGTCTGCGCGGGAAAAGAAGCAACTGGTAACTACATTTTATGTTTTTTTTTGCTCCCAGACCAGCGCGAAAGAGACACAATATACTTACAACTAGACACTGATATACGTACGAAAATAATGGGTCTTTTTAAACCACTTTAGATATAAAAGTCATTATCCGTTGACTGAGAGCTCGATAAGAGGGAGGGGGTCTTTTGACCGTGTTCTACCGTACAATGTTGCCGACATTTTGTCACAAGATGTTTGCATATCATTTCTTAGACGATAACTATAGCCAGAAACAAACAGAAATGTACACAATATTTTTCATAGATCTTCTGTCAAATGCTCAAATTTAATGTACGTCAAATGTACGGTAATGTTATTGTCAAAGTTAGTGTATGTCACTGTTAGAAACTGCGTTGGCTCTTCTACTTTAGAGACATTACAATACAATTAGAGTTTATTAGAACGTTAAATGACGATCTGAAAGCGAGTTAACTCTCTTTCTTACTATAAAGGTATGAAGTCGCGTGCCAAGTTTGTAGACCGACCGCTTAAATGAGTCTTCTCCCTCGCGGGTACAGGGGCGCGGGGTAGAACGACAAAGGGGACCGAGAGCGGTGCGTGGTGAGTGGTTGTGCGCCTGCCGCCCGCACCTCTCTCGGTCCCCTTTGTCGCTTACCCCGCGCGGGCGAAGACTCATTTAAGCGGTTGGTCTATAGTTCATTCAATTATGCATTATTACATATATTTTTAGAATTTCGTAACCGCATATTGTATTATTATACCAAAGGAAAGCCGCGAGTAGGCCAAACATTGCGGCTGAAATTTGTATTATTAATTCTTGTTAATTACACCTAAAGTTTTGGATATAAAACTTTAGTGTTTCACGGAACTTGGGTATAGTAGTACAATAAAATTATTAATTATACGAACAGCCGAAACAGGCGAAACGAGCCCAAACACGGCTTCCGTGCTATCATCAACGTATATATACAGCTTCCCTGATGAGACGCGGTCGCGGGAGCACCAACAGCGTCTTGCGCGTTGTCGCCAACCGGCTTAGCTACCCGATACAGCAGCACTGGATGCAGTAGCACCTCTTGCCGGTCCGGTAAACGCTACTCCTATAATTGTTATATTATCTTTAACCTTTTCGCCGCCACGTCAAATACAAGAGACGTCACTCATACGCCAGACTTCTTTATGTGATGCCATAAGTTGAACCTAAACGGAATTGAACGAAGGTTGCTTTTGCATTGAAGTAATGGACGTATATATAGGTCGCTGGCGTTGAACCTGCGGTGCTGATTTATGTGTCGTTGGCGTTGAAAAGGTTAATTATTTTATCTCTAACTATAATTATGATGAGTTTTTATGTTTCACTAACCATTGTTTGTAAGATTAAAATTGTTACTAACATTTACATGGACTAAGGTCTCAAATAAAGAGTTTACAGGTGGAAAGAGAAATCAAAAAAAATTGTGGGTTGCTAGGTGCATCGCCCATTCCCTTGTTGGGCTTTTACCTTCTGTGCGGGAAGAGAAGCAAATGGTAAATTCTTTGTATTTTCCTTACTCCCAGACCAGCGTGGAAGACAGCATGGATGAAATTACTTGATACTTAATATGTATGTTAGCAAATTTTCTGAACGTTTCCTTGTAGCTTACCGCTATAGTCTGTGATCTGAAACAAACAGAGATCCTTGCAGTGTTTCTTACCACTTTACAAGTATATCAAAAATACTGTTGGTAAAATATAAACCTCGTGATGTGAAAATGTGAAACAGTTAATTCAATTAAAGACTTGGCTTAAAGGTCCAGTTACCAAGCCATATTCTACAAAAAAAAAGAGATCTCTGCGCGGCCTTTTCCCGCGGTGGTCAGATCAGAAACATCGTTGCTTGCATGTCTTAAAAATATTATATTCTCAAATACCAGTGATCAGTGGTTCCAGACAGCCGGGGAAATTACGGGCACAAGAGGCATTTCATCTTAGTCCTCTAGGTTGGCAACGCATCTGCAATCCCTCCGGGGTTGCGGGTGTCTATGGGCAGTGGTGATCACTTACCATCAGGTGACCCACTTGCTCGTTTGCCTTCCTATTCATAAAAAAAAAAGCTTGCTTTACTTTAGCTACTATTTTTTGATCATTGAAATAGACCCTCACTTAAGCCTCGTAAAAATATTAGATTTAAAAAAAAAGTAATAGACCCTCGTCCTAACGCCTGATTAAATAAATATCAGTGCTTCCAATAACTCGAGTAACCGTCCAACAGCTTCGAGTCTATCTGCGGCCCCCGTTCATGAAATTCGTCAAACACTTGAATAGATTCGACACTATCCCTTATCCCTCCTATTTAAATGAAATTCCTTGGGCTTCAATTGCCACGCAAGCAAAACAAATAGTGATCTTCACACACTTGCGTGGGAACTATAGCCCCAGCCCTCCCATTCTGAGAGGAAACCTGTGCTCAGTAGTGGAAAATCAAAGATGATTAAACCATTAAATTTCTAAATGTCAGTAAAAATTAGAACACAGAACAATCCGAAAAGTAGAGCTATGGCCGGGAATCGAACCCGGATCCTCGTCATTCCGTGACGCGTGCTATACCCCTACACAACCCATAGCAGGTGGGTAGTCTTCGAATTTTTCTACCTGTTACTAGATGTCATGTGACCTTTGTTGCTATGCGAATTTTTGTCGCTTAGCGTCATCTGTTTGAATGATGTGTCTGTACGACACAATTACAAACTCCCGTGGAACATCTACTGCTCACCAGGGACGAGAGAAGGCGCTGTTTTTCAAATGATAGGTAACCATTGCTAAATTGATTTGTATTTTGGCATTCCCCATGCAAGTTTTCAAAGGGACATTCATACACGTGTATAATCACGTCTTTATTGCCCTTATAGGGTAGACAATAGGGGAAATCTTGATGGAAGCCCTAGTCACGGGGATGCCTAGGGTTATGTGAGGCTCCCCCCGAAGGGGTTTACCCAAACGAAAGGGGTAGACAAAGGCTAACAAGACCTAAAGGCCATGTTTAGCATGATTGTTGACGACGGAATTTAAAAACGTTTCCGCTATGGATTAAATGGTTTAATAACACAGACTAACACACAAACGAATTAACTAGAAGCCTAAATACGGAACAGCTGTTTATGCTAGCAACCTGACAAAGTAACTGTCTTGGAAGTTGATGTCAACACAAAATAAAGGTATTTTTAAATTGTAATATGTAAGTACAATATTTACGTAGTTAGTTATTATACAACCTATAAAGTAATAGGAGGCTCCAACTCAGCCAGTCGCCAACAATGATTGTGGGCGTATAGGTAGAAAGGGATATCAAAATAGTGATGTTGCTAGCCGCATCGCCTACGACATGATACCTAAGATCGCCCACCTTCAAAGGTCAGATGTTATTCAAATAACATTCGTCCAAATAATCGTCTGTTCGGCTCCCCCAAATCGCGTTGCTAAACATAATAAGAGTACATTAACTTTTATATTAATTTACCTACCAACAACCGACGCGAAGCTAATATTTGCGTAACTGAATACCTACTTCAAATTTGGGCCTGATTTTATACTCGTATATATGGTTTCTCCGCGGCTATTACTAGCCGTTCTCGCATTTCGATTGTGCCATCCCTTTCTTCCCATAGCATGAAAGAGACGCCCTTATCGACGAACGGAGAGGAGTGCGCTGGAGCGTTTTAGGCTAGTCGAGATTCGTTTTATTTTCAATATCACGCAAACAGCAATCGTTTTAATAGAATTTTAAACGACGAATTTTGTATTTAAACGCAGTTTTTGAAATAAAACAGCTTTGGGTGTTTTCATCAAGTCTTTTCAAAACCGTAAAATGGGGTGAGTTGGGACCAAATGGAAGTTCAAACCTCGATAAAAATGTTTTCATTAGTGGCAAGTGGATGTTTAACTAATAAAAAAATGTTGCGGTGGTATGAATTTTAGTTTAATAATGGTTATCTGTTTTTTAGTTTCATGATTCAATCAATGAACAATAAAATATAGGCAAAGCCCAGCTCACCCCGTAGTGGGTAAAGAATAAAAAAATATACAGCAGATTACCAGAAAAAAGGAGATATCTAAAAATATATTTCATCTGCTTTGAGAGCAAACTGAGCCAGAAATAGCCCTCCTCCCCCCACAATCTCTTCTCGCCCCGTTTTGCGGTACCATTTTCAAAAAAATGTGGCTGATAAGTACTTAAAAAAATATGTACCTGTCTACCTTAATTTATTGAATTATGTAGAAATTAAATAAATTACAATTCGTAATAAAAAACGGCACAACTCGGTCATAATACAATTATTTTGCGAGAGGCAGAACCTTGTGTAAGATCTGTCCACATCGCAACCCCATCTTACTCCATAATCCTACCGCCAAGCAGCAGCGTGTTCCGGCATAGAAATTATATCAACCGGCGATATTACTGACGACGTACATGCTCTGGTTTTACAGATTTCGGAGCGTTGAATGTGGTGTGCTTACCATCAGATAACTCTCTTGCTCGTTTGACTGCCTTTTATAATAAAACTAATTTGGGAAGTTTTTTATTCCGTCGTCTGTTTTCCACTGGCCTATTTGGGAAACCACAAAAATATCATAATGACCATATTGGAGATGAAGCCACAGGAAAAAACTAGTCAACGTGACACAGCTACTTTACTCTGATCAAAGCTGTTTAAAAAGTATACATCTTTAACAGTGTACATAGATGAATTAACCAATAGAATAATAAATTATGGTCTATCCAATTTTGCTTCCTAGCACTGATTTGTCACTTACCGTACCAGCACTAGCTTTTCGCGATAGTTATCCCTACAGGGCACAAAGGAATTTAAGTTTTAAAAAACCAGTGTTTTCGCTGTGCCTCGCAACGACTATATTGACAGTAAAAGTCGTTATGTATTTTTTTTTTTACTACGAACTGACCAGTGATTGACCTCTATCTCACTTGGTGGAAGGTGCAGATGAGGCCAAAGGTGTAACTCACTGTTTCAGTAATAGCCTATTCACTCTAGCCTTGAAGAGCCCTAGGTTGTATCTGTCCGGAAATACAGACACACACACACACACACAGCACACAGAAAATGTCGATCGTTACCTACATTACTTACTTGTGCGACTTTATTGAGCTATCGACCCGCGGTGCATCTAATTTGTCCAACCCGGAAAAGATGCCGCCATTATTTTGGTAGGTATCTTAATAAAAAATAGGTAGATTAGGTTAGTTAGGTATCTTCAGCTGTCCGAAGTGCAAAATACCCAGAAAAAGCTCCGCACTTCGAAACTCAGTTGGACGGTGGGAGCGCTTTATTTCCCGCTAAACCTTGAACCGACCACATTGCATTCATCGCAGCAGTCTTCATCATCGTTGCATCCTCTAATCCAGTGGTTCTTAACCGGTGGTCCGCGGACCACTGGTGGTCCCTGGAAGCATCCAAAGTGGTCCGCGGGGCCAATCTAATTAGTAATTAGATAAATGACAACCAGACACAACGCGTGAATGTGCAATTCCATCCATTGGGGCCGATCGAAGCCATACGTTAGATTTTTTGCAGTTGCTTAGGTGGTCCATGGCAAGACAAAAATTTTGTCAAATGGTCCCTCATGTCTGAAAGGTTAAGAACCACTGCTCTAATCCCTGATCAGGAACATAGAGTTCTCAGCATTTTTCTCCACTGGGGATGATACTGTACCGCGAGCTCCAGCTCTTGCACCCAGGGGTTGTAATTCCCTTTCAACAGAACGCCATGTTGTTTTGGGACGTTGTTTTCTCACTCCAGGCGAATTCCATTGCGATTTTTTAAAGTCAAATCTTAACTTTGTACCTTTTCGGTGTTGAACTCCTTGGTCAGTGGAGTCCTACCGCTATTAGCCTCTTCAGAGATATTTTGAAGAGGCTAATAGACGATACGAGTGACAGCAGAGCTGGCAGCTTCCTTGGACAACGTATTAGTTGTATTATTTAGTATTTAGGTTTATTTCACAAGTTTCAACATCCTACCGACTGCGCCATGTATTGTTTAGTATTAAATAAAAGTATTGTTTGTCTTCGGAGGTTTATTTCACAAGTTTTTGTGTATGATGTAAAGATGCTTCTAGCCTTAATCTAGTTAGAAAAGGAAGGAGCTGCCATGATCGGCAGTGTTACCAACACATATTTTTTAATAATATTATTTTTTTAATTACGTTCCATTACATTAGTATCGCTGTCCAAAGGGGAAATGCTGCCAGCTTCTGTGGTACTATGCCGCGAAGGCATCTCCTTTGATTTCACTTTAGTTATAGTTCAATTGGTCTATTTATTTGTAATCTCATGTTTATTATCTTACTATCTAACAGCATCGTAAAACTATTCCACTCTATTGGTTGATTACTCTACGCCATACAATGAGCGCTTCATAGAAGAAGCAGGTTCAAAGAGCAGTCTAAATTTAGTTGGATTGGCTCCTGACAGAGTTACTTTGATCCGAAACAGTTCTCAATCACCAGATGATGGTCCAGATGGAGGGCGAAACGGCTATCAAAATATAATGGCGCAAACTTACGCGAACAGACAACACTAGCTCTTTAAAATCATTATAAATGTATTTTCATAATAATAGCCTAGTAGTTGTGCGAGCGAAATTACATTTGCAAATTACCATGAGCTTATCGGTGAAGGAAAACATAGTGAGGAAACCTGCACACTGCGAAGCAATTCAATTGTGTGTGTGAAGTTCTCAATCCGCAATGGGCCCGAGTGGGAAGCCCTCGTTCTGATAGGAGGGCAAGTGCCCAGCAGTGGGACGCTAGGCTGGAGATGATGATGATGATTAATAATAACTTTCATGATGATCTGGGAGCTAAAAGAAAACAGAATGTACCAGTTGCTTCTCGTCCCGCGCAGATGGTAAAAGCCCATCGAGAGAATCGGCGGAAATCTAAGGAATCATAATAAAGCGATGGCTAGTCCATCACTATTTTGATTCCCCTTTCCACCAACTGTAGATACTATATTTTTTTGCTATCACCTTGGAATAACTGATTAAGTATGGGGTAAAGTCCAACGCTTCCACATTTTTAGTTCCAATAAAATCCACCGGTATAAATAAAGCTGTAAAGAAGCAAAACGTTTACGATTACACAAATCATATTTGACGGGCGTTTAAATTTGAATCTCGCAAAAGTTTTATTGCAAAAACATAATTTTTCTCCTCCGCGCGTCGAGGTAAATTGACATATGAAAATAGATTGATATCACTGTTTTATGGGTGTGGTTAAAAAACAGTAAATTTTCTTCAAATAGACCAGCTCGACACCTCCTAAGTATACTGAGGCAAGTGACCATTTTGACATTTTCGGTTTTTTACATAATGTTGACTAAAATACTAATATCTACCTGCCACAAAAATTTCGTGGTAAAATTCCTGTTTGTTTCGAAAATAAAGTGACGTATATAAATGTATACAACACAACTTTGTAAATCAGTACGTTGTATACTGAGGCAAGTCGCTTGCACCACTGTACGCGGCACAGATATTGCGGAGGGGCGGCACAAGTGTGGTGTAACTTGACGTTGCCTCAGTATACGCGATAGACCAACGACGCGGCGTACGTCGAATTTACCTTTTACGATAGAAATTAAATTATTTTGTCCAAGATACAACCACCTATTTTCTAATGCACTGTGATTTCCGTAAAATTAATGATTATTATACTTGTCACCTTGCAAAATGAAGCTTTTCTTGACAAGTTATTCAACTGACCTTAATAAATTGATACAAATTAAAAAAAACTGTCTAAATCGTTTCTCTCTTAATTATAATGGCACTAGAATATTTACCATTTAATATAAAAATCACAATTATGAGTAAAAACCTTTATTCCGAATTGACGAGGTACTATATTTTTCTTTAGTCATTGTTTTTTGTGACCAACCTGTTGTAAAATTCAGTGTGTTGCAATGGTATTATACCACTTCGAAAAAGATCATTAATGATCTTAAGATCTTTAAATTTTTGTTTGTCAATTGGCAAACGTTCGTAGTACGCTACTTTAATGTTCCTTAAGCCAATTATGAGGTCATTTTGGCGACTCCTTAAATTTTTACTGGAAGAACATTCAATTGATTTATGATTGTCGTATTTTTGTAATTTATTTTGAACTAGCTGCTGCCCGCGACTTCGTCTGCGTAGAATTATACATCTTAACCTTCGTCTTGAATCACTCTATCTATTAAAAAAACCGCATCAAAATCCATTGTGTAGTTTTGAAGATATAAGCATACATAGGGACATAGGGACAGAGAAAGCGACTTTATTTTATACTATGTAGTGATGATGATAGTGATGGGTCTTCGCGTGATACATGCATTTCACATATTTGATTCCATATTACGGTTTCTCCATTAGTACCCTTTTTCCAGTTTTGAAACAGAGGCAAGCAAGCTTTAAAGTCAAATATCAATTCTTGGGATACTTCTGTGACTTCATAGGGTTTGTCAGTTTTTGCCATACGAATAGCCATGTACCACTGTTCAGGCGTGTATATATATTAAATTTTTCGTTATTTTTTCAATTAGAGCATGCATGCTATCACCTTCGTTTTGGGTGTGTCCACTACTAAAAAACGATGTGAAATTGTTATATACTTCCAACAAGCGTACATGTACATGAGAAATACAATCCGGTTACGGTTTTGCCCTCCACAAATTGTGGTATAATACCGTCGCAACACACTGAATTTTACAACAGGTTGGTCACAAAAAACGATGACTAAAGAAAATAGTACCTTGTCAATTCGGAATAAAGGCTTTTACTCGTAATTGTGATTTTGATATTAAGTGATAAATATTCTAGTGCCATTATAATTAAGAGAGTAGGTAAACGATTAAGACAGTTTTTTTTAATTTGTATCAATTTGTTAAGGTCAGTTGAATAACTTGTCAAGGAAAGTTTATAAATATTAAGTTTTTTTTTTGTAAAGAGGAACAAGTAGTGATCTCATAATAATATTGTAATTTTTAATTTTAGAAGTTAAGAATAAAGGTGCAATGATAAATCCTACTAAGGCGTTAAAAATAAGGAATGAATCCTTGCTACTGATAAATCGAACCTTTAGAAGAAGCCAGTTAAGTTTATAGATTTTTTATAAGTACTTAATAGTACAGTCTCAATAATTAAGAAAAGAAGACTATTTTGGATAGGTTTTTTAAACTAAAACGAATATTGCTCAAACTGTGGCTGTTGAATAAGTTACTTTTAAGAATGTGAAACTATGATTAAAAAATTTACAAACATAATAAAAGCAGTTTTTATTTGATATTTACGTTTGATTATTAAACAATTTTTTTTTCTATTATTATTAATAAAAATATCTAATATAATTTCTCGTTTTAAACAGCAAAACATTAAATATTTTTAACAGTATACAGGTGTAAGCGAACTTAATTTAAGCGTATACTGGTGCAAGTGACTAATATGTCGACCAAATAATGATAAAGGGCATTTGAGCATGAGCTACGTATTTATTTTTAAACAGTATGGATTTATGTAACATATTTATCTAATTATTAAATGAAAAATAGAAAAAAATAACAATTAACTTAGTACGGTGTATACTGGATCAAGGGGTAGTTGCCTCAGTATACAACAAATCAGAACACGTAAAATACGCGTACACTAGTGTATTTACCATTTTCTCAAAAACTAACATTAATTTCAGAATTCCATATATGTAGACTGAAAAGAGGTACTTTTGTTCCAGCGAATCCAAAGTTTTATGGAATGGACTTTACAGATAAAAAAGTTACAAATGATTTTACCTTTGCACGGCTCTCCTGTAAAATCAAGATTTTGCACTTGCCTCAGTATACTTAGGAGGTGTCGAGCTGTAAAATGAAAAGTAATAATTCTCACTGGTTTCGATTTTCAGCGTTCTGGATTAAAAATAAAGTCTCTCTTACTTGTTTACTCTTAAAAATAAACGCCTTTTTTTGAGGAGACAAAGCTGTTCAACTTTCACCAGCTTTCATTGCCTAGTCGTTTGTCTTTGTCTGCCACTTTGACATTTACCTCTGCCAGACACAGACAAAACATACATTTTGCTAGAATACAGTACTTACCTATATATTTATGACTAAGCCGGCTTTTAATTAATGAAGACGCAATCAAAACATCAAGTGGTTCTTGAGACATGTTTTAATAAACACCGCCGCAACAACACCGGAAATTAGTAAGAAAATCAACCGTGTAACTGTTAAAAAGTTAATTAATAAAATCCAAGAAGTAGATATAAAAATAGGTTAGTTGACAACCCGTGGAAATATTAAAAACGCCCTGTTATTACACTCAAGGTTACAACGTTGGCCAGAAGAAGACGTAATAGTACTTTGTGTATTAAGGGCGGTAACTAAGGAATTACGATCGAGGCTCTAGTAGAAGTCTGAAGTCGAAGACCGAGGGCTTTCTGAGTCGAGGCTCGTAATTCCTTCCGCCCGTGAAACATGCAATGTTTTTCATCACTTTTGCGAGTAAATAAATGAAATGATAGGGCAGAAAAACCGTGTCCCGAAGACGCGGCGTTTGACCAGGAGGGGGCGGCGGTGCGCGGGTGTCCGGGGGGGGCGGGCTGTTGTCGTGGCTGTGGGGGCCTACTGCATCGGCGGCGGGGGGCGCGGGGCTGCGGGCGCTACTTACCGCCCTAGGGTTTCATGACAAGAAAAAAGCCCGAGGGTTTTATATGGGGCATTACAGCCAAGTTAACCTGTATGTTTTGATATCGTTCGCAAGCGAGTGTGATAAAAATTGTGTGCACACATCGGACGGTGATAAGAAAAGCCTCAGGTCGCATGCTTATCGCCATCGCCTTTGGTTCGTGCAGCAAGTTCTTACGATCTGAGACATTCTTTATTTCACCAACCGCGGCGTATAATGTACAGTCAGCTGCAGAGAATAGGGACCTTCTCTTACTGTATGGTACAGTCACCAGCATAAATATATGATGGTGAACAGCGCTGTAAAAATAAATGATCATGCATTGAGGTCAAAATTATTTGACGATACTACCGCGGTAAAAATATATGATTCTATGTAGCCGGCAAAAACATCCGTCACACCATATCAGCAAAAATATCGGATCGGGACGCTTAAAAATATATGATTACCCAAAAAATTAATATTATGTGACCATCCATCGCATAATTTTCTAACCGCTGTGACAGCATAAGCATCGGATGATACGTACGCTGCATATATATCTGATGACATGTTGCAAAACCACGAATATGGTATCAACTTGCAAAAACGAGCCATCCGTGGCTGACATAGAGCCGTAAATTGAATTTAGTGTTTTGACAATTCACGAAAAGAGTGCCCTATTGTCATTGTATATCTCTGTCTCACATTTTTGCATTCAAGAATCTGGGTGCACGGCAGTGCCGCGTAAGTTTGAGAACTGTAAGACGTGTTTCCATCCGGTTTTAAAATAGGCAAGTTGGTAGAAATTGAATTCGATGGTACTGAATAAAATAACCACCTTGGTTTAACATTACATCTCAAAACTTTTTCGTAATAGAATAACTGCGTTGCAAGATTTGCTTATTTTACATATATCACGTCTTTATCCCTTACATCCTTATATCCTTATATCCCTTTAGACAGAGCCTAAGGTAACAAAACCTTAAGGCCACATTTAGCATGATTGTGGGCGTATAGGTGGAAAAGGGGAAAAAAATAGTAATGGATTGCTAGCCGCATCGCCTACAACATGATTCCTAAGATTATTTATAATATTAGTAGCATTATTATAAATGCTGAGCTGACGTTTGTGAGAGCGTGAGTTTGTTTGTTACTCTTTCACGCTAAAACGGCTAAACAGATTTTGATTAAATTTGGCATACACGAACAAATACCTATATTATTTGAGGATCTTAGGCACTATAAGAAGGGATTTTCCACAGAACAAAAGGACGGGATATAAATAATGGCAGCTGTAGGTGTCCATACAAGAAACGCGTTCATTTTCGATGGGAGGAAGAAGTTTTAGTCGTCGTCGCTCAATAGAATGATAATTGCTCTCGACATCTAATAAGCATCGCCATTCATTTAATATAGCCATTTGATTCGAAGATAGCTCTTACAGCAGAAATTAATCTAAAAATCTATTTTTATTATGTTTATGTAATAACCAATATAAAATGACCTCACGCTGCCCACATCTTGCTAAAGAGGCAGAGCTCTGCAAACACTGGATTATATATTCACCTGCCGAATTTGTACGGACTTTTGCTGCGTGAGTCCGACTCGCACTTGGCTGTTTTTTATTTTTATTTTTTTTTTCTCTTTTTTTTAATAATGTAGTTAAAAAGCCGTGGTAGCCTAGTGGTTTGACCTGTGGCCTTTCAAGCAGAAGGTCGTGGGTTCGAATCCCGGGCTCGCACCTCTGAGTTTTTCGGAATTTATGTGCGAAATTACATTTGAAATTTACCATGAGCTTTTCGGTGAAGGAAAACATCGTGAGGAAACCTGCACACATCTGCGAAGCAATTCAATGGTGTGTGTGAAGTTCCCAATCTGCACTGGGCCCGCGTGGGATCTATAGCCCAAGCCCTCTCGTTCTGAGAGGAGGTCTGTGCCCAGCGGTGGGACGTATATAGGCTGGAGATGTGAGTTGATTTCTATTTTATTTAAAAGTACATAGGCCTAGATCAAGCGATTATCGCCTTTCGGTTGCTAATGATGACGATGATGATGATAATTTAAAAAAGTTGTAGAAAAAATATTATACACAACGTTGTATAACTTAATCTTAAAACACTCATCTTGTTTCATAGCATTACCTACGGCTCATACGCTACACACTAATTCGAACCCCTCTTATACGGCAGTTGCATAAAATACTATTAAAGTTCACACCTCCTCCCAGAGCGTCATATAGGTAATTTCGCAATTAAGCAATTTGAACCCGTCAGTGTTATGGAGTAAAATGTGAGACAGACATATACAATGACAATACGGCACTCGTTTCGTGAATTGTCAAATCATTTAATAGGTACAATTTACTGCTCTATGTCAACCAAGAATGGATCGTTTTTGCAAATTAATAACCTATTCGTGGTTTTGCAACATGTCATCAGATAAATATGCGGCCTACGTATCATCCGATGCTTATGCTTTCACAGCGGATAGAAAATTATGCGATGAGTGATCACATAATATTGATTTTTTGGGTAATCACATATTTTTAAGCGTCCCGATCCGATATTTTTGCTGATATGGTGTGACGGATGTTTTTGCCGGCTACATAGCATCACATATTTTTACCGCGGTAGTATCGTCAAATAATTTTGACCTCAATGCATGATCATTTATTTTTACAGCGCTGTTCACCATCATATATTTATGCTGGTGACTGTACCGCTATAGGGGGGTCACCTTTCTCTGCAGTCGACTGTACTATTGAATCAAAAATTATGATGGGAAACATTAACAGGGGTCACCATCAAAGTAATCCAACCGCTTACACCTACTGAATTAATGCGAATTGTTTTCTTGACACCTAGTACAAACATTGTTTCGTTACGTCCCGTTAGATGGCGCTGCCAATCGGGACTATCGTTTCTTTGCTCACCAGTTGGCGCCACTGTTGACTAAGGTCCAGAGATATAGCAGAGCTGTCAAAGGCGACTTTATAAGATCGGCGCCGAAACAAAGTTTTAAATCTTGAATCTCATTAAGAGTATCATCATCAATCAATACACAGTATAAAACAAAGTCGCTTTCTCTGTCCCTATGTCCCTATGTATGCTTAAATCTTTAAAAATACGCAACGGATTTGGATGCGGTTTTTTTTAATAGATAGAGTGATTCAAGAGGAAGGTTTGTAATGGATAATACATGCATAATATACCGTGCGAAGCCAGGGCGGGTCACTAGTTTAATCATAAATAACTATCATCTTATCGAGTAGCTATGCCCCAATGTTGCTGTTCCGTTTTGTTCGGAAAAATAAACCGCTTTCAAAGCGTTCGCATTCATCGCCAAGTAATCGATATTTGCGAAAATTTCACGAAGATCTTTTTCAACAAGTTAATGAATGAAATTATAATTTAAGTGTCACGAAGCCCGCCAAAGCCAGTGAAAAGTGAATGTTATTGACACTAGCGCCCCCATTGATCCAAAGTAATTGACTTGTTAATGGAAACGCGTGGATTCAAAACTCGGATCCGATTTACCCTAATCATGATCAATAAGAACACGTTGTATGTATGTATGTATAACTCTTTATTGTACATAAAACACAACACAAACAAACATCATAACATACAAACGTAACATCATAACAAACGGGTAACGGGTAACGGGTTGTCATAACAAACGGGAACGTGTGATAAGGGAACGCGCGTGGGCCCGATTTCTGAAAGCACATCACTCGGAAGTACCACTCGAAAGTGGTATAAATCTGTTTATATCTTCAAAACTACAGCACCAATAAAATTTTTGACTAGTTCACAAAATTAATGAGAGCCGTAAGTATCTTCTAAGTTACTCTTATTTCAAATTCAGCACAATTTTTCACCACTTTCGAGTGGTACCTATTTTCACATATGTACTTTCAAAAACCAACCCCTGGTGTGAAAGAGAATTGAGCAACGGACAGAAAAAAGTATGCTTAGTTGGTTTGGTCACGTCGTGCGTATGAATGAAAGAAGACTAACTAAACAGATCTATAGGGGGAGTGTGAATGGTTGCGTTGAGAGGGGAAGGCCTAGACGTACGTTCCGAGACCAAATAGGAGACGTTTTGGAAAAAGGTCAGGTCAGGAGTACCCGAAACCGTCGAGCATGTATGAAGGGATTGGTGAATGTCGATGAAGCGAAAGAAGTATGTCAGGATCGTAGCAAGTGGAACAAAGTAGTCTCTGCCTACCCCTGTGGGAAAGAATTAACTTCCCTGTGGAAGGTATGTGTATGTATTATCAATATCAACAATATTTTTTTCAGAGAAGCAAGACAGATCGGCCGTAAAGAGGAAAATAAGGGCCAGCTGACCGTCATAAAAACTTTGGACGAAGATTTAATACAACTCCCTTGTTTGTCGGCATTCAATCAACGGCCGAAATATCAACAACTGTGATTTGTTTCATTTCGAAGGGAACACTTTTTTCGAGTGAAAATTATTTATGGCCTCACCTGGCTTGAAGGTCAAGCTGGGGGAATCCTGAGAGATGAAAATTCGCACCCTTCGTGGAAAAAAGACGTAAGTCCTTTAGGCCTTAATACAACTTACGTCTTTCTTCCACGAAGGGTGCGAATTGTCGTCGTGATTAAATGTTCAAAGTTTGACAGATTTATGAAAGAAAAGAAGAAAGAAAGAAGAAATTTATTCCTTTTTGCAAGACACACAAATATAAGATAATATACACAATTTTATAGAAAATAAACAAGGTAACTAAAACAAAAAAAAACATAGACATGAAAAATAGATCATCAGCGTTGTGTGTCTTCGCAAAAGTGGAACGGTCGCTGGCTCAGCATTACGCTGAGGTGTTAGACACCCTGCAGCACTGATTTTCAGCCAGAACCGTCTATGACTCACGAAACGATACACAGATAAAATATACTACATAATCTATAAACTTTCACGTAAACAATGCAATACATAGATAGAACCCGACTTACGTGTAACTAAAGAATTAAATTAATTAAATATATGCGTATCGTATTAAATTTATGCGTGTTCATTCCGAAGTTGTCGACGATTTTACCGCAAAAATGTCGTGTCACAAAAAAGCCGATTGTAGAACTAAAGTGAAAAGCAAGATAGAGTAACAATACCGGAAAAGGGTAAATAAATATCTCATTAGCAAACAATCAAACCAAGCTGCACTGTAAAATGGTTTCCTCGGATTGACGCACTTGCAACCATACAAGTTTAATATATTCATTTACAATCTTATACCAAAGAGCCCGGTAAACCGTAATTTAAACTAGGTTTTAACCATGATTAATTGAGGCGTAAATTGCGACAACTGTCATCTGGGGGGTGACTTTTGAAAGCACATGTGTGAAAATACCACTCGAAAGTGGTGAAAAATTGGGCTGAATTTGAAATACGAGTAGCATAGAAGACAATCACAGCTCTCATTAATCTTGTGAACTAGTCAAAATTTTGATTAGAGCTGCAGTTTTGGAGATATAAGCTATTATATAGTAACAGCCTTCTAAGCGTTATACGCTGATTCATTTCACAGGTTATTTTTTCCATAGGCTAGAAACTAAAATGAATTTCTTACGAACAGTAATGTAATTTGGTTAATAGATTGCGGTTAGATACATAGTAAAATGTTTACTTAATTATGTTACCTGTTACTTCCACACTGGTCTGGGAAAAACATAGAATGTACCATGTAGTGAATGGTACATTCTATGTTAAAAGTAAAAGTCCATCGAGGGGTGGGCGAAATGCTTAGGAATCATGTTATAGGCGATACGGCTAGCAACCCCCCTTTCCACCTATACGCCTACAATCATGCTAAACGTGGCCTTTAGGTCCTGTTACTTCAGGCTCTGTCTACCCCGTAAGGGATACAGACGTGATTTGTGTGTGTATGTGTATGTATGTTAACTGTCGGTTATGGTTGTTTTGTGTTGTTCCACCGGCCTCACACGACCGTTTGTTGGAGCCATTAATTATCTAGAAGCCTTTACAACCTCATTGTGGCGCAAGCATTTACACTGGTAGCCATTTTGAAATATTCGCAATGGTTTTCAGTGAAATGAGGTTAAATTGTCTTTTATTAACAGTAGTAGCAATGTTGTTTTATAATTAAGAAGGCCTTAATTCTTTTTAAATTACTGTAACTTGATCATATAGACAAGGTTGCAAGGTTTTTATAAAATACCAAGAAGTATACCTCTTTCAACATGAAACATAAATGAAATTAATACAAATTAAACTATTAAATTAAAAACTAAACTAAAACTAATCTTAAAATAAAATAATTATAAAAGAAGGGGCCCCCGTGGCATAGTTCCACAGACACTGGCAGCATTCCCCCTTTGGACAGCGATACTAATACGCTGTCCAAGAAAGCTGCCAGCTCTGCGGTCACCCGTAGCGTCTATTAGCCTCTTCGAAATATCTTTGAAGAGGCTAATAGCGCTAGGACCCCACGGACCAAGGGTCTCAACACCGAAAGGGACAAAGTTGTATTCGGTGCTGAGACCTCTATATTTATTTAACTTGCCTAACATGAAACTACCGTGAGACTTAATCATAATTACAAAATTGCGAGCGCTCCGAGAGGAAGGACTACGAACTAGTCCGAAACATGTCGAGCATCACTCGACTTTTTAAACGTGAGTTATCCATTTATGTGTAATTAGGTTATTACCTCTTTATATGTCGGTAATTTGCATGCTAGATAGTTGTGCTCGCGGTATACGGTGTACTTGTGCTTCGAGAATGGACCCGTATAGGGTTTGAAACGCGTCAGTGTTTTTGTGCGGTGTAGGGGTTGGTTATATTAATTAGGTTAGCATGTAAATATCCCTACTAATATTATAAACGCGAATGTAACTAACTCTGTCCATCTGTCTGTAACCTTTTCACGCTTAAACCGCTGGACCAATTTGGTTGAAATTTTTTATACAGATAGTTTGAGTCCTAGGGAAGGACATAAAATAGTTTTTATCCCGGAAAATTGCATAATTTCCGCGGGATAGCGATTCCGCGCATATGGAGTCGCGGGCAACAGCAAGTATGTATATAAAGTCTCATAGAAATGACAATTAAAACTTTATTTTGTAAATGATTACAAAAGTATTGATTAAAATATAAACTAAGGCTACCTTAAAAATAACTTAATAAGAATTAAACTTAGGCAAAAATTTTAAATAAAAATAAATTTGGACCCTTAGGTAGGGTATAGGGTAATCATGCTAAACGTGGCCTTAAGGTTTTGTTACCTTAGGCCCTGTCTACCCCGTAAGGGATAAATACGTGATAAATGTATGTATGTATGTAGGGTCCCCATCTCGCAGGCAGCATTCCCGCGTTGTATCGCAATTGCGAGTCTTTTTGCGAGAAAGCTGCCGGCGCGTGGGCGTCTGTTTGGCATAGAAATGGTTCATACGTTCATGGAAAATTCAAGCAATATCGTCAATGTCATTGTACGACAATAACTGGGCAATAAATAACAAAAGGTCAATGACCGAATCGGGGAAAAAATGAATGCTCTCTTTAGCCGATAACCGCTTATTTTCGTCTAGACCAGTGGTGCTCAGCTGGTGAAAATGAAAATTTATTTTTGCAAATTGGCCGCCAAGGGCTCTTTTACATGTCTTTTTGAAACTACCAGCACATTCGGAAAGACCATCATTGCCAAGAAGAACGCGCCGCAAGAAACTTGGCAGAAAGTCATTTTTTCAAAATAAAATACAGTAAGAATACTTAAATTCTACTTAAATTAAAATAAATACATTTATATAAGGGATGTATAAGGTCCCCAAGCCTTAAATTATGTTAATCTATAAATAGTAGAGATGTATAAAGTCTCTACTGGTCAAAATAAAAAACAAAAAATAATAATAATAGTAGTAAGTTCAGTGGAGGTGTAAAACGCCTCCACCGTCAAATAAACTAATTGGAGATGTCTCCAATGTCACAGGAAAAAAAAATTATATATAAAACAAAATTATGAAATATACATTTCATGTCAAGTAAGTAACTAATAAGCTTTTGGATTCCGAAGGCAAGCTTACGTCTGCCGCCCCCAATGTTGGCTTTGGTATTGCTTCAAGTGCTATTTTGAAAGTGCCGATACGCCACGCGGGCGCCGCCAAGTTAATAAAGTCCTACCGAAAGTTTTTCGGCGAGAGAGCAGGACGGCGCGATGGCGCAGCCTCTCGCTCGAATTAACGCTGTGGCCTTACCAACGCATATTTCCGTATTTACTAACGACTTGTACCATTTATTTAATTTATTTCACTATTATAGTACCTATCATTTGACAAACAGCGCCTTCTCTCGTCCCTGGTGAGCAGTAGATGTTCCATGGGATTTTGTAATTGTGTCGTGCAGGCACATCATTCAAACAGATGACGCTTAGCGACAAAAAATCGCATAGTAACAAAGGTCACGTGACAGTTAGTAACATTCAGAGACTACCCATCTACTATGGGTGGTGTAGGGGTATAGCACGCGTCACGGAATGACGAGGATCCGGGTTCGATTCCCGGCCATAGCTTTACTTTTCGGATTTTTCTGACATTTAGAAATTTAATTTATTTCACATAATTAAATTTTTGCAGATTTATGTGTTCCTTGTATTTTGTTCGCCGGCGCCTAGAACACAGGCCGCGGGCTACCAGGTGCCCGCAAGCTACCAGTTGGGCACCACTGATCAAGACGGTAGCAAAATAATGATGTGATTGGAATACTTATGCCCTTTAACCTATGGAATTACCAGCACTTGTCCGGTTTCACAAAACAACAATTTCATTGATACCCAGACACAGGTCACTGAACTACATACCTACATACATACATAAATCACGTTTCCTTATAATGTGGAATATTAAATAGAATACATGGATTCTAATACATAATAATCTCTAATGGGGTAGACAGAGTCTAAGGTAACAAGACCTAAAGACCATACCACGTTTAGGGATAAAGACGTGATTTTGTGTGTGTATGTTAAATGTCGAAAGGATATCATTATTAGGTACTAGTTTCAACTGATTCTCTATTCTCTGAAAACTCTATTAAAATAACATTAATGAAAAGTTAAAAAAAAACAGATTGAAAACTTACCATAGATTCTTGTGAAAGTTTCTGGAAATTTCTGAGAACATTCTTGCTATATTGAGAATATTCTGCAACTTGCATATTGCTATTCCGTAGTATAATTGAGACGTTTGCGTGAATTATTATTATGTTCAAGAAGTATGTTGGGGAAAATCTTCGATAGCAATGAGAGTAATGCAGACACTTACGTAGACTTTCAGGAAGGTTGCTCCTGGGGGCCCCGGCGTTGTGTTCCACAGGCGCTATATCTGGATTGGTACTGTTTTGGTGCTAGAATTTTGAGTTTTGAGGTTTTGATTTCAGATTTCGAGCGGAGCGGTTTCGCTGCGATGCACACGGGACGGCGGTTTAAAAAAGTTGTGTTAGTTGAACGTTGGCAGCACTTTCTTAGAGGTGCTGCGTTTTGATATTACTATTTTGAAAGCGTTTAGTTCGTATCTTCATTAAAGTTTGCTATCGACTTGGATGGATTAAAATTAATAGATAAGGGTGAATTTCAAAACCGAGTTTTCTGACTGTCCCACGCTACCAAAAAAAAAACTATGACATATCGACGGCCCCTACGTAAGTCATCGAAAGTCAAAATTGTCGTTTTTTTTTTATTAGCGTAATTGGTTTAATATTGGGTTTTTAATGCATACACGCTTTTTAAAAGTTAAAATAAATGAATTTTAACGGAAATTCAAAACGTAAATCATCGAAAATAACGTAATATTTCCGATGTATTATATCGAAACAATAGATTCGATTGTATACGCAGTGATTGGTGGGGAGTGATTTTACTATAGTAACAACGTAAATCATCGAAAGTACAAGATTCGATGTTATACTACGAACTGCTTCTTTTAATTTATATTGAAAGTGGTAGATTCGATTATTAACGTTGATATTTATGAAACGGAAAATATCGATACTAACACTTTCATTTTTTTTCGATGCCGACTTAGTTTAATCACAAATCGGAACTGGCTGTTTCGATGTTACACGTTAGAACATTGCATGAGTTTCGATGCTCTAATGTTATAATTAATTCGTTTTTATGACAATAATTTACACTATTACTTCAGAATCACCATTACCAATTACGTGCACCTTTGGAGACTCGGAATAGGCAGCTTTAGAGGGAATAATATACGAAGAACTATCATCCGACTCTGCTTATCCACCGGTGACGAATTTACTTGAAAATACGTTTCTCAGGTCACCTAGTGATCAAGACTTGTGTATTTTAGATAGCCTAGAAAACACTCACCGTTTGGTCAATATTTAAAAAAGTTTTCCAACTCGGGGGCACCGACCATCCGCTATGCCGGTTGAAATTGGGATACCGACTTATTTCAATGGATTTCACGTACTTTCCGCGGAATGAAAAACTTTTCTCTCGCCAGTACGGACACCTTATCAAACCTAATATAATGCGTCGAATCAGATTCCATCGAATGTTCAGCGACAGCAGACCCCTTGTCATCCTGTTTCTTCATATTGCGTATGTGCTCCGTCAATATCGTGGATATATTACGCCCGGTTTCTCCGATATAGTTTTTCCCACAGGAACAAGGAATCATGTACACCCCGGGAACATTAACGGGCTCTTTATCTTTTGGTGAAGGCACCAGCTGCCTGAGCTGCATGTGGGGGCGGAAAATCGACTTGATGCTATCTATACCTTGGTGCATTTTTATGGAGTGGTTTAGCGTAATGCCTTAAAGAACGCTCCCGTGGCACCGAGGTATTGGTGGCGTTATGCGGATGACGTTTTCGCTGTTGTGTCTAGAGATGGTTTGTCGGAGTTCTCAGACTACCTTAACACGTTGCTTGATAAGGTTAAGTTCACGGTGGAGAGGGAAAATGAAGGAAAGTTGCCTTTTTTGGATGTGTTGGTCATACGGCGACCTTGTGGGAGACTCATGACTACGGTGTACAGCAAGCCGACTCATACTGATCGATACCTTAGGGCTGATTCACACCACCATCCGTGTCATTTATTCTCTGTGCCTAGGACATTGATAGATCGAGCCTTGACCATTTGTGATCCGCAATATGTGAATCGTGAGCTAAGTCACGTAAAGTGTGTTCTGGTAAGCAATGGCTATAACTGGAGGCAATCGTGTGGTGAATGCATCAGCCCGTTAGTGGCCGGCGGTAGTAGAGAGGGTGCCGGTATACTTGCCGTTCATAAAAGGGGTTACAGATAAGATCGGTAAATTGTTACGCCGTAGGTTTAGCATTAAGTCGATTTTCCATCCCCATATGCAGCTCAGGCAGCTGGTGCGTTCACCAAAGGATAAAGAGCCCCTTAATGTTCCTGGGGTGTACATGATTCCTTGTTCCTGTGGGAAAAACTATATCAGAGAGACCGGGCGTAATATATCCACGAGATTGGCGGAGCACATACGCAGTATGAAGAAACAGGATGACAAGGGGTCTGCTGTCGCTGAACATTCGATGGAATCTGATTCGACGCATTATATCAGGTTTGATAAGGTGTCCGTACTGGCGAGAGAAAAGTTTTTCATTCCGCGGAAAGTACGTGAAGCCATTGAAATAAGTCGGTATCCCAATTTCAACCGGGATAGCGGATGGTCGCGGTGCCCCCGAGTTGGAAAACTATTTTATATATTGACCAAACGGTGAGTGCGAGCGAACCTTTACGGAGTGACGTGATCAGTGTTGTGTGCTGCTCTACATTTGACAGTAATAAAAATGACGATGAAAACGAGGGTAGTTGTGCGCCGCTGTCACTTGCGTCAAACAGCCGCGCAAGCAGAGCGCTGGCGTGCAGTGTTCGTTTCCCTGCCGCCGGGGCGAGCGCTCCAGGAAGAAGGACTACGAAATAGTCCGAAACAGTCATGTCGAGCATCACTCGACTTCTTATACGTGAGTTATCCGTTTATGTGTAACTATGATTAAGTCTCACGGTAGTTTCACACTGAGTTAAAGGTAATTATAATAAGAATTTTTAATAAATATTATGTTATACGAATATATTTTATAATATTCATAATACTTCTACATCGAAAGTTCTAATTCTAATGATATTTAAAAGAAGTAAATAATCGAACCTGGTAGTTCCGTTTCTAAATGAATAGATTGATTCGGCGTAAAAAATGGAAACTGGCAGTTTCGTCAAATTATTAATAAAAACTTCCATTGTAAATAATCGAAACTAACAGTTTCGATATCAAATTAAGTTCAAATGACGTCGTATACTATCGAAACTCAAATTCCCAGAAAACTAAGATATATTCTGTTGTACTAATGTAATGCTAATAAAGTGCCTACCTTATTATATTTAACTGTTATGACAGACTTAATCTAATTGTTTTATTTTGAGAACTATGCAAATATCAAACTTTAAATCACTGTAGTGAAAAGTGCCTAAAACCTCTTTCGATCATTTACGTAGGGGCCGTCGATATATGTACCAAAAAAAAATATGATCGTATTCTTTGCAATCATTTATGACGAGGCAAAGCCTTGAATAAATGATGATGAGCTACCAATCCCCGAAAAAAAATATTGAAAGTTCGAAAATCCACGATTAGCATAGCTGTGAGGTATGTCACACGCCAAGTTTAGCTCAGAAAAATGAATACAACTTCGTCTATAATTGTCGTAATTTATTTCTGTAAAAAGCATTTTAAAGAGCTCTTCCTGGTCTATATTATAAAACAAAAAACAATGCAAAAATCTCGTAATTTAAAAATACAGGGATAGGAATGTGTTTGTCCCGCGCGAGACCGTCTTTCGATGACTCGCAAATACCTGCTGGTTACTGATTGGTTGAGCTATGTAACGCCATTTTTAAGTTATTACATCGAAGACATGCTAGTTCGCGTTCGATTACCGAGCAAAGCGTCTAGTCTAGTCTGCGCTGTGATTTTTAAAAATAGGTAAGTTTGTGACACGATACTTTTGGTCAGCCTATAAGGTAATTTGTGTGGCTAGTAAATATTGCATGTTCAACTACTTTATCGATATGTCTATTTAAGTGTTTTATAGTTTAGAACATCGAGAATGAACAGTCCTATTGTCATTTACCTAAAGCTTATACTTTCGACAGAAAAAAATAAATACACTTTTGCCGTAATTTGTGTGGCGTAATTTGTGTGTCACTTTTGCCCACGCAAATTACAAACGCGCCACACAAATTACATTTTTTGTCTTATTTCAATAAAATGAGCATTTTATGATGGTTAATAACACTTGCTATCTTTAAAAAAACAACGTAAATACAATTAAAATACTTTCTACTATTTTACGTTCTATTTTTTAATTTATTATTTTTGAACAACTTACGTATCTATGATACTGTTTAATTTTGTAATTGACGTTTAGTTTAATTACAACTTGCTTTTAGTTTCTGATTTATACCTTTCCGGTTAAAGGTATTTCAAAATGCGTCAAAAAAAAGAGGATAGACTCGAGAAAAAGAAATTGGCGGAGAGAAAAAGGAGACAGAAAATTAAAAACTATGCAGAAAATTATGAAAAATATAAAAGAGAAAAAAGAGAAAAATATCATCAAATAAAAGGAGAGAGAAAAATTCTTCCGATGTGTGAGCAGTCCCAGAATACTAAGCGTATATTGAGGGAAAGAAATAGAATCAACGTCAGGAACTACAGGCAAAGACAGAAAATAATACAACAGGAAACTGCCCAATCGGAAGAATTGATAAATATTGAACTCGATGTAGAATCACGAGATCCTTCAGGTTCTTCACCGAATTCACTCCCACAGCCTGCATCCTTTCAACATCATACTGACACAGACACAGACCTTAAGACTGATTTGTTTAGAAAGTGTCATTTTCTGAATAAATCGGAAAATCAAAAAGTTTAGTTTTATTTAGCAAATTGATAGTAAAAAATTAAAAATGTAATTTGCGTGGCAACAATGTAATTTGTGTGGCATGAATTTTTTCGCCATCGAATTTTAGCTAAACTATTCAACACAGAAGAGTGCCTCTTTTTGCGTTTTGTTCATCATTCAAATCTCTACCATAATCTATTATCAAAATATAAAATAAAAGAAAAAAAAAACGCGCCACGAAAATTACCAAAAAACGTCCCGTTCAGAAATTCACCCATAAAGGGAAAAACTATCTTGTGCTAAAAACTAGCTCAGCAAGAGATTGAGAGAGGCAACAGGCGACCCTCGCGCTGGCAGCCTTCTCGCGCAAAAAATCGCAATCGCAATTCAGCGCGGGAATGCTGCCTGCGTGATGGGCACCCTGCTAAGAGGCCCATCTCACTTATACAATTAATTTTGAAGTTTATTTAGCTATTTTAATTGAATAGTAGTTTTAGTTTTGTATTTACGTTTTAAGTATCTGTTTCTTGTGCTAGTTAGACAATAAATTCATCGAAATACGTAACGAAGTATTTCTGTGTGAAATTTTACACTACTGGCTTTGTACCTCTCTATTTCTTACTACCAAACAGACAGAGACGATCATAGCTAACTGACGCTTAACATAACAGGAACTTTACAGAGATTGGTGAAACAGGCCCTTAACGAAGAAGCTGTATCAAATATTCTCGAAAGCTTACACGCAATATTTTATGCAATTAAGAGTTTGGAGTTTATGTTTAACGGCTTCTTGTTCCCCTACGCGTTTATGGATACGTTCACGGTTTTATGCCGGTGATGGATTGCCACATTTTCCCATAAAAGTTTCGTAATTCCTTTTTTAAACATGTTATAGCTATCTTAAAGGGTGTGACGAGCGCCACAATAGAGGCAGATGTTATGCCTGGGGACCGAAGTCCGAAGGAAGAGAGTTGAAAGTCGTATTTGTGCATCCGTGTTAAGAAACTTCGTTAGCGTGATGTAGAATGATGTGACAGCTGTCACTAGAGCTGGCGCTAGCTACTCGTTCGTCGTAGCAGTTATGTAGTCGACAACTAGGTGGAGCTAGGGTGGCGCTAGGGCATACCACACGCGCAAGTATCACCACAGTTTCGCGTGCGCAGGCCGGCTTGTACACGGAACACCGTGCGTGCGGTTGGTGAGAAACTGTACCAAGCGCTAACCCCATAGCGGAGCGTTTTTCATTAAAATGTCCACAGGGTATTTCAGAATTTAAATATTTTAGGTTAATGCATACCAGTTTATTGTTGATAAACTTAATGAAAAAACAGATACTTATAATGTAAATACAAAACTAAAACTACTATTAAATTAAAATAAGTAAATAAACTTTAAAATTAATTATACAACAGAGGTGGGCCTCTTGGCAGGGTGCCCATCACGCAGGCAGCATTCCCGCGCTAAACTGCGATTGCGATCAATCTCTGCTCTTTGTGTAGCTCCAGCGCACCCTTACCCCAAGGGCCTAGAGTCTCGACACCGAAAGCAAAGATTATTTATTATTTGGGTTTATCTTATCTTACTCACAATAAAGGTATCTAAAGGTATCTGAACAGTTTTTTGAAGATGCTACATTGCGTACTAATAAAACATTCTACTTAATTCTAGAACCGCTGAGTGGACTCAAGTACCTTTTCCCAAGTGTACGCTTTGTACCCTAACTAAAGCTTGTTGAAAAATTATACCGATTTACTTGAAGAGTACCAATAACAAAGAATGGCTGCAAATTTAGCTTCGCAGTCTCTAGTTTCATTCGAGTTGTTGATTTGTAAAAACGCTTTTGCTTTTTGTTGTTTTGTAGTTAGCTGTCGAAAAATGGTTCAATTAGATTACATTTCAAGTCTTTTGCTACTTACTTCCATGCTGGTCTGGGAGCAAAAGAAAAACATAGAATGTACCAGTTGCTTCTCTACCCGCGCAGATGGTAAAAGCCCATCGAGGGAATGGGCGAAATTCTTAGGAATCTAGGCGATGCGGCTAGCAACCCATCACTATTTTGATTCTTTTTTCCACCTACACCTACAATCATGCTAAACATGGCCTTTACGTTTTGTTACCTCAGGCTCTGTCTACCCCGTAAGGGATAAAAACGTGATTTGTGTGTGTGTGTGTGAGTGTCTTTTGCCACAAAAAAACATGGTTAAGGCACTAAATTTTGGAAATGATTACAAAAGTTTTAATACAAATATAACCTAAATCTACCTTAAAAATAAAACCTATGCTATATTTCAAAACAGACATGTAAAAGACACTTCGCGGCCAAGTTGCAAAAATATATTTTTTTATCTTTTTTTTGATCCTGAGCAGAAATAATTCAAAATTTCCAAAATCTTAAAAGAAAGTTCAATGATACCGCTAATTAATTATTTAACGCTAAGGTTACTGATGCTCAATACATAGTATAAAACAAAGCCGATTTCCGCTGTCTGTCTGTCCCTACCCACTGAACATGAAACTTACAGGACCTTTCTAGCAAGTTGACAGACTTACCATTTGAACGTTTCTAAAGAAAGGTCATGTAAACATTGCTGTAATTTTAATTAAACATGTTCATTGAAACTTTCAAAAATGTTGCGATTGATGTTATATCAACATTACATATGAAAGTTTATTACTTAACTTTCAAGCAACATTGCTGTATTAACTTATTATAATATTCAGTTATTAAATTGCTACAATGTTATTTTATAACATTGCAGATGAAACGTTGCAGCAATCTATATTTAACAACATGCATCACGGAACATTGCTATTACGTTGCAAACTAAACTTATTGAAATGTTTCACAATATTATTGCAGCAATATACTTTTTGCAACCTATAAAATTAAAAGTACCAAAAACGTCACAGTTTCAATGTTGCTATGAAATAACATTATAGACATTGCAGTTACCTCGTAAACAGAACTTATTGTAACTTTCAATATGATTATTGCAGCAATTTACATTTTGAAATATAAGTATTTTAATGTTGCTTCAACGACACATTTTATACGTTGTTGAAACTTTCATAAAAAACATTACAGGCAATTTGCAGTCAAAGTTATCTGAAACTTATGGTGTTATTATTGCAGCAATATTCTTTTTGCAACATATAAAATTTGAGGTATCATAAACGTCACAGATTCAATGTTGCTGTGAAATAACACTATAGACATTGCAGGTACCTTGCAAACTGAACTTATTGAAACATTCAATATCATCATTGAATTAAATTACATCATAGAATGTATATTTTCTAAACTGAAAAATGGAACTGAGAACATCATTTTCATGAAGTCTGTTAAAATTCAAAACCTTCTCCTAAATGAAACAAAGCCAGGAGTACTAAAAAACGTTTTATTGCCACAACACAATGGAGTAAAATGCTTTCAAATTTGAAAGATATTTTGGAAAAAGTGTCAAAATCCAGGCGAAGATAGCAACATTAATTGCACAAGAAGTTACCTTTATGTTACAAATGTAACTGCCATAACTAATTGAATGAAAATTTCGTACAAATTGGGATTGTCTAAAAAAAAATACCTATCCTTTTTATATTTTTTTTGTGCAGAATAGTCAATTATAAGAAACCAATTTCAATATTTTCTCAAATAACTCGGTATTTTTTTTACTATTAATTATTGAAAGTATTTTGGTTGATGACGTCAGAGTTTCCATTGCCGGTGCTACACATCTGCTTATTGGATAAATTGATCATAAAACGCATGTGAAACGCCGCCATTAACGTATTTTCTATCTGTGGCGAAGTTGGCAAACTGTCATTAGTATCAATGTCAACATGATTCAACAATAACACAGGAAGATTCACGCGATCTTCTCCTATGAATTTGTTATTTTCACAACCGTTACACATACCATAACATTCTGCGCGAAGCAGAAAGGTCCATAAACACATACCAGGTATGATCGAGACAAAACAGGACCCGGAAATAAGTCAGTAAACTCAGTAGGCGAAAGTAAACCGAAGACGTAATATTTTCGCTCTTCATTAAAATATTTAGCGGAAAATCTTTCATGTGAGCGAAGCACATCGCTGTGTGGTTACACTCTTGCCTAATTATCTACCGAAAGTGCTTCTAAATCTAAACTATAATACAACAGTATGAAAGTAAACAGTGGAAAAAACAGGAATGACAGTAACAAGATTGCCCATTTGCTTGTCATCTGTCATAAGATGAATGAAATGTCAGATTGCGGGTCCAAATTGAACTCCGTAGTATAATCCACGCGTAAATAGCATAGAATTTGTAACCTCTGCAAATAAAGTACATTTTGGACCGTCTACGCCATGTCTGGGAATGTCAAATGAAGGTCATTACTTATTTTTCATATAATAAATTCATTATAGTAAAATAAAATAAAGTAAATACAGAAAACGATTTAAAAAGCATTTATCTCGAAATGGTTTTCGATTTACTATACATTGTAAAAAAATAGACAATCCCAATTACATGTGCGTTATTATAGCAATGTAGCATGACGTCATTATTTTTAAGATAACCCGCTAGAGGCCGCCGCGCGCAATAGAACGCGGTATCGTATGACCGACACAGAAACGATAAGTATTAAGGCCAACAGCAACTGAGCTTACGAAATACGCCAACAGATGGCGCTGCGCGCAAGTTACATCGCGCTATCGTTTGGTTGACCGAGCGTCTATATATACCCGAGATGATTTTTGATGAATATCTTGTAACAGATCTTGTAACAGACACAAGAGCGGGTTTGAGTAGCCTAGTGTGCACGTTACTGCTTCTAATTCGTTAGGACGTTAACGGGCCCGGTCTATCAGACTCTGCAGGTGTGTGTGTGTACGGGTTGCCGTATCGCAGTGGCGGTCGCTTCCTCGGGCCATTACCCCTGTATTTTTTAGCGCTTTAAAATTAGCCCACTGTTAAGGGCAAGTTCATTTATATCTTTTCTTAAATTATAACTTCTGAACACAACAACCGTGTATCGACACTCCGTCCGACGGACCTCCCCGCAACTGTTCCCTGCGCGACCCGTACCAGCGTTACAGCAACATTAATTGAACAAGTTACGTTAATGTTACAAAAATGTAAATGCCACAACTTATTGAATGAAAGTTTCCTGCAAGTTACATATGCGTTATTATAGCAACATTAATTGCTCAAGTTACCTCTATGTTACAAATGTAACTTTGCCACAACTAATTAAATGAAAGTTTTCTGCAAGTTGCATATGTGACGTTGTAGACATATAGAAATTATAATTTATTAAAAGTTTTCGTGAAAACTTTCTTGAAAGTTACAATTGAAACATTTAAGCAAAGTTGCATTTGAAAGTTGTGTAAAGTTCTAGTGATCAGGTCTATGAAACTTACAGGGTATATATACAGCGGAGCCGTTAGAGCTTTGCATCAATATTTCTCAAACGTTGCTAGAACGTTGCAACCTTGCAAATGAAACTTACAAGCCCCCATATGTGAGTTTCAGCAATGTTAACGCAAGTTTTGCATGTTTAACGGGTATGTATGCTTAGATCTTTAAAACTACGCAACGGATGATGCGGTTTTTTTACTAGATAAAGTAATTCAAGAGGAAGGTAATATAATATACATGTATAGTAGAGGAACACTGAATGCACCCGTGCGAAGGCGGGGCGGGTCGCTAGTGAAGTTATAAACTGCAAGGCAAATTCATAGAATAGTGCAAGTAAGCAACTTTGGGCTTTGTACGACTAGTTGGAAACTTCTCACGTTTGTGCGGAACCTAAACTTACTAGACAGCTGCTACAATCTTAACATGACATGCTTTGTCTTATTATGATTTTCGTCTACCTGGGGCGTTATGCTATAGCTGTTGCCCGCAACTTACGCATAGAATT
Organism: Pandemis cinnamomeana; assembly: GCA_932294345.1. Taxonomy (NCBI): domain Eukaryota; kingdom Metazoa; phylum Arthropoda; class Insecta; order Lepidoptera; family Tortricidae; genus Pandemis; species Pandemis cinnamomeana. The sequence continues at coordinate 3,545,130 of OW028715.1, read as the reverse complement.
CGTTTATAGCTATCCCGCGGGAACTACGCAATTTTCCGGGATAAAAAGTAGCCTAGATATGTGTTATTCCAGACGATAATCTATGTATGTTCCAAATTTCATTTAGATCTGTCCAGTCGTTCTGGTTTGAAAAAGTAACAAACATCCATCCATCCATACTTAGAAACTTTCGCGTTTTATAATATTAGTAGGATTTCATGTTATTACCGTCAACTGTCATGCTAAATCATGTCATGCTAAATCATACTACCTCATATAATCTACCATATATAGTCATATACTATGTTAAAACATTAATACCGTTATTTTGCCGACCGCCCGGAGTTACTCCTCCGTCTGAATTGAATGGGACAGGGAAAATTATGATCATTTTATGTAAAACGATGCTAGCGTCCTACTAAGGCTTCTTTTACTATACGTAACAATTTAGTTAACTAGGTACTACTTTAGTTTTGAATCTGAACGTTTTAGAATTTTTTCCAGAATTTAACTATTAACGGTTTTCTTACTCTGAATCGTTTCGGTAGGTACCCTATCGATCCTACAAGAAAAAATAAAACAAAAGTGTCCGTTTTGCAAAAGAATTCATAATTGGTAAAGAGATAATTTTGTAAATTGGTTCAAATGTGGCGATAATTATAACAGCGCCGTGTTAGTATCTACATTCAACCCGCGCGACGCCGGGGCGGGTCGCTAGTTTCCCTATACAATCCAGACTAACTCACTAATAAGGGAACATTGATCTAGTTTTGAAATCTCTTTTAATAGATAAAGTCAATGTTCGAACACGAGTTTCCTTTATCAAGCAAACTTCCTTGTAAACCAATAACGACTTATCTCTCATTTACAGTCTAACCAATTCTAACCCTTAAGTGTATCATGGTTAAGTCTAGAACGCTATTTAATGTTATGGAAATAAATCTTTCTTAACGTTATTGAATGACTTCGTTTGTGCCATCCTGCTGCTTTTAAAGTTGTTAGTTTTATATATCATACTAGCGACCCGCCCCGGCTTCGCACGGTGTATTATGCATGTTTTATACATATAAACCTTCCTCTTGAATCACTCTATCTATTTAAAAAAACCGCATTAAAATCGGTTGTGTAGTTTTGAAGATATAAGCATACATCGGGACACGGGGACAGAGAAAGCTACTTTATTTTATACTATGTAGTGATAATTATAACGTTTTATTACTAACTAGCTTCTGCCCGCGACTTCGTCCGCGTAGAATTAGCAATTGACATATTTATCGCTATCCCGCAGGAACTATGCAATTTTCCGAGATGAACAGTCGCCTATAACCGGGCCGGGGATTTTCTTGACAGATTGGTAAAGTTTTTAATAAAAAACGCTTAGCCGTTTTTACGTGATGCGCTCGCAAATATACAGACAGAAAAAAAATCTAAAAGCTGTCCGCAACCTACTTTTTTCAAATATCTTCCATGTATATACTTTCGAACCTCTTCTCTGTCATTATTATGTATAGAATAGATAGCCACACATATTCTGCTGTATATTACGTATACATACAATCAAATTCATGTTTTAACATATCTCCCAATTAACATACATAAAATAATTAATTAAGTCTGAAAACATTAAACGGGGAATATGAAAATGATTCTAGCAAATTTAAATGTTAACATTAATTAAGTATTTGAATTAATTCGCTTTGAAAACACTTCATTAACACTTGATTCAATCAATTGCTTAAATAATTAAGTTACACGTTTACACTATGTGGTATTTTATGCTACGCTAATATTTTCCATACAAAAAAAGTAAAAGTCCATCGAGGGAATGGGCGAAAATCTTAGGAATCATGTTATAGGCGAAGCGGCTAGAAACCCATTACTATTTTGATTCCCCTTTCCAGAAAGAAACCCACACCCACAATCGTACTAACCGTGGAATTACGTTCTAGTTACCTTAGGCTCTGTCTACCCCGTAAGGAATTTAGACGTGATTTATGTACGTATGTGTATGTAAATTTTACACCATGTCGGTACTCTTCCTAAGTATATTGTATTTCTTCCTATTATATATCTACGTGTATCGAATGTGTGTAAATAAATGTTTCTCTCTCTCTCTCTCTCTCTCTCTCTCTCTCTAAATATGTTTAAATTTTCCTGAATGCTTTGTTGGCGAATGTGGAATCATACATCGTATCTTATTTTCGTTTACTTAGAACACAAACCAATCTTGGAACTAGATCGCGGGAAACTCTCTAGATTTGTCACAGCCCCCTTTGACCGCGGCTGTCCCGACAGCATTTGTCTTCGAGTTTCAAAGAAAAGCACCACTTGTCATTGTCTCTAAGCAATTGCTTTGGAGATTCCATAAAAAGAAGTACGGTCGGCGACAAAAGTTGACATAGGTACACATTCGCACGGGTGCTATCAGTGTTTCTTTACTATATTATGCATTAGCTGCTGCCCGCAATTTTGTCTGCATAGAATTCGTTTATCCATGCCGCAGGAATTACGCAATTTTTCGGGATAAAAAGTAGCCTATGTGTTATTCCAGACTAATCTATGTTCCAAATTTCATCCAGATCTGTCGAGCCGTTCTGGCGTGAAAGAATAACAATTCGTCTATCCATCCATACTTACAAACTTTCGCGTTTATAATATTAGTAGAATGTATTATATTATGCATTAATCTTCCATGCTGAGAAAAGACATAGAATGTACCAGTTGCTTCTCTTCCCGCGCAGATGCTAAAAACCCATCGAGGAAATAGGCGACAATGTTAGGAATTATAATGTATTGTAGGCGATGCGGCTAGCAACCCATCACTATACGCCCTATACGCCCACAATCATGCTAAACGTGGCCTTTAGGTCTTGTTACCTTAAGCTCTGTCTACCCTGTAAGGGATAAAGACGTGATTTATGTATGTATGTATGTATGTACGTATTATACATATAAACCTTTCTCCTGAATCACTCTATCTATTAAAAATCACGCATCAAAATCCGTTGCGTAGCTTTAAAGATACTTAAAGAGACAGCGGAAAGCGACTTTGTTTTATACTATGTAGGATATGGAACACTGTCATAGTGTGAAGCAACGCCATGTTTAATATTTTGACATTGACATTTTGCGACAACGTTCTCCGTCCGCGACTGTACGTGCTGTTAGCCTGATTTCTGAACGTTGCGTTGTAGCTTACTGCTATAGTCTGTGGTCTGACACAGACAGGGATCCCGGCGTGGCTTCTTCCCGCGGTAATCCAATTAGAAAACTTCATATTTTCTTGAAATACTTCCACGCTGGTCTGGGAGCAAAGAAAAAACATAGAATGTACCAGTTGCTTCTCTACCCGCGCATGGTAAAAGCCCATCAAGGGAATGGGCGGTTATAATAGGAATCATGTTATAGGCGATGAGGTTAGCAACCCATCACTATTTTGATTCCATTTTCCACCTATACGCCCACATTCTTGCTAAATGTGGCCTGTAGGTACTTGTTACTTCCCGCAGCATAGCGATAAAAATGACAATTGCTTCTATGCGGATGAAGTCGCGGGCAGAAGCTAGTATATAATACCGGTATATCTTCCAGGATACACTTTATCCCGGAATAAATTATAATTTCACCGGGGAACACCGTTGGTCGCCCGTCCCGGACAACAAAGAGTATGAACGGAATTTCCATTAAATCAGCCAATACGAGTGCTACACAATACTACACATGCACACAAGTCTTTATAGACAGAGCCTAAGGTAACAAGACCTACAGGCCTCGTTTAGCATGGCACTGTGGGCAATAAGTGGAAAGTGGAATCAAAATAGTGATGGGTGCTAGCCGCATCGCCTATAACATGATTCCTATGATTTTCGCCGATTCCCTCGATGGGCTTTTACTTGCGCGGGAAGAGAAGCAACTGGTACATTCTATGTTTTTTCTTTGCTCACAGCATGGAAGTATACGAGTATCACCTCTACATAATCTAACCAAGACATGATAATGATTAAGGAATCTGACTTGACACGCCACCAGACCCATTGTCTTGCCAACGGAGCGAAACGGCGTATCGTCCAGCCCTCCCCAACCACTTACCACCTTTTGTCTTCGAGAGCAATGACAAAGGTATAATGGCCTAGTGAACCTCTGAACGATCAATTAATATAACAAGGGTCTTATTCCCACCTATTGTAACCCTTAGTCAATGGACTCCACTGTTCTATTGGTAAATATGTGATTGAGGTAGGTACTGTAAGAACTTGAGTTTGTATATACAAAAATGTGTATATACAAATCAACTCGCTGGCAGGTAATGCAAATATTTATAATTTAGTTTTAGAATTAAAATTGAACCGAAAGAAACAAGTTCTTTATTTATGTCCGAAGGCATGACTGCTGTATAATAGAATGTATAAAATTCAAGAGTTTAAAGTAAAACACGGTTAGAAGCTTGATGATATTCTAAATAATATATAACTCATAGGTGACTGACTGACATAGTGATCTATCAACGCACAGCCCAAGGGGATAAAATAGGGGATGAAAGTTTGTATGAAACTTTGTCAATTTTAAACCGATCGGGCTGAGACTTTGTATGCATACTATACTTCTTAACGCGAGCGAAGCCGCGGGCAAAAGCTAGTTTATTTATAAATATAAAGATCTTGGCTCAGAGCGCCAAGACCCCGTACTTTTCGCATAAACCCAGGAGTATCCTAAGTAAATCACTCATTAAAACCACACGACCAAGGTGCGACATAACTGATGAGCTGATGACAATCATAATAGGCACAGCCCATTAAATTTGTACTCAAAATGAAGTAAGATATACCTAGTCAAATTAATTTATGTTGTCCGTCATTATTAACTATTAATTTAACTTGTGACTTTATGAGCTGTCAAAAATGAGCAACATGGGCACGTCCTAGAGCTAATTACGTTCCGATTCCAACAGTCACAGTGTAATTATTTTAGTAATAGTAAGCTAACTAAAGCCGTGGTAACCTAGTGGTTTGACCTATGTGCCTCAAGCAGAGCGTCGTGGGGTCAAATCCCGGGCGAGTTTTTCGGAATTTATGTGCCAGCTACCTAATACTAGTTCAAATGAGTTTTCTAAGAATATAAGACACATTAATGTAATAAATAGAGATCATTTCAATATCTTGTTAGTCTGTATTTAATAAATCGTTTAAGTAATTCTGATTACTTGCGCCTGGATTAACATGAATTCTCGCCAATAAATATTACAATTACAATGTTTTATTGGAATCTTATATCAGTTTCATTCAAGCGTAGTTATATTTAATCACTTCTAATTAATTATTATTGCATTCCAAAAAAATATCAACGTTACATAATACATAATTAAGGTGCGACTACACCAATGTGTAAATGACGTTGACGGTGCGTTTACGAAACATAATGTAAAACGGTGAGAAAACGTGACGCCTACACATCACTGCGTATACGCGGCGGTGTATACGTCACTGCGTATACGCGGCGGTGTACACGTCACTGCGTATACGCGGCAGTGTGGTCGCTCCTTTATCCTACTAATATTATAAACGCGTAAGTTTGTAAGTACGGATGGATGGATGTTTGGACAGATCACACATAGTCTTCTTTTTATCCCGGATAATTGCGTAATTCCTGCGGGATAGCGATAAACGAATTCTATGCAGGCGAGCTTCCATGCTGGTCTGGAAGCAAAGAAAAAACATAGAATGTACCAGTTGCTTCTCTACCCGCGCAGATGGTAAAAACCCATCGAGGGAAGGGGCGAAAATATTAGGAATCATGTTATAGGCGATGAGGCTAGCAACCCATCACTATTTTGATTCCATTTTCCACCTATACGCCCACAATCTCTTGCTAAATGTGGCCTGCAGGTACCTATTACCTTAGGCTCTGTCTACCCCGTAAGGGATATAGACGTGATTTGTGTGTGTGTGTGTGTGTGTGTGTGTGTATGTATGTATGCAGACGAAGTTGCGGGAAACAGCTAGTTCGGGAATATTTTAGCAGGTCGGGTTAGTATGTTTACGTACGAGCACCAAAAGTTACTCAAACCTGGTTACCATTCATTACTAAAATATTTTACTACTCAATTGTAGATAAAATAAGCTTCCCAAAACACGTTTAGTCCTCTTTGATGGCCACTCGAAATTTAAAGGCTAGTTAGAACTTTGGGCTAAAACGTCCTCGCTGCTAACTTTTACAGTTTTATTCAACCCCCTTGCTGTAAAGTGGGGGGCGTAAAAGTGAATGGCCGAGTAGTAAACTCTATGGGTAGGTGACATGGTTTTGCTTTCCAAGGGGTTCTGTAGGATGGAAAGTTTCGGAAGTATCGTCAATAGATAATGGGGCTTGTGAAAATAGACAAAGTTGTATGGTGTGTGTTGGGAAACTTCTTTTAGGTACCTAAAATTTTAGCTGTTTTAAGTGTAACTTTCAGATATCTTTCTACACCTCTTTTATTGCCACAGTCATCATTGTGAAATGTTATACTGAAAAATACCTAAAAGACTATTCGATTCACTGTATTTTAACCAAAAACTGCAGTGGCCCCTTTTGGCTTCAGGGGGATTTTTGCAACAACTTATTATTTTCAACCGTTGACGTAAAAAGGGGGGTGGTGTAAGTTTCACCGCTATGTGTGTTAAAGTCTGTCCGGCACCGGAGCTCTTGAATGGGTGAACCGATTTGGATACATTTTATTATTTAAAAGCAGGTATTTAATCATCCTTTACCCGTTTACCCATTTTTCGTGGGTTTACTTTTTAACTTTCTATGCATTTTTTATACATTGCTAGCGGCTGCCCGTGGCTTTGCTCCCGTTCCAATTTTTTTTCTACAGTTTGTTTCACACACGCCTTGTCCAGAAAATATAGAATAATTAAAATAAATAATTTGATGCAGTCGTTCGGAAGTTATGAGGTTTATGTATATTTCAACGATTCACTTTTGATATGTAAAAATGTAAATAAAGAACACGAAATAAATTGTTTAACGGTGACTGAATTGGTTTCTTTAAATAATTTAGTCCCACATCACTATCAATAGGTACATAGCATAAAACAAACTCGCTTTCCGCTGTCGGTCCCTATGTATGCTTAGATATTTAAAACTACGCAACGAATTTTAATGCGGTTTTTTTAATAGATAGAGTGATTCAAGAGGAAGGTTCACATGTATAATACGTGCATAATATACCGTGCGTAGCCGGGGCGGGTCGCTAGTAGAAGGTAAAAGAAAGAAGATAGATTTGTTCAACACGGGACCCTAAAAGTCCCATTAGCACGTTCACGAAACGCGGGAACGCCGGTGTGTTTTACTGCCTGACCCCACCTTTGACACGACGACCTAGACAGACACTTAGCGCACGGATTTTTACTGAAATAATAGTATTAATGCCGAGGCCTGGGCACTAGCCAATTGCTGGATGAAACTTGTTTAAAAACACGAACCGCAGGTGAGTGTTTTTTATAGTTACGAATCCAGCAATTGTTCTTCCAGCTGAGGCAGATATAATGTTTTTCTCAAACGTTGAGAGGAAATGAAAATAAATTTTTCACTAAACTTCCTCGCAACTCAGGTGGTTTTTCATGTTCCCGCCTTTTTTCTTAAGTTTTTATTTATGTCATCAGACTCGAACAAAACGCGCATTCCTCGGCAATTGACTTGGCTGTATGACATTGTTGTTCATTATTCCAGAGTATCTTTGAATTTTTAAAAAGTTAAAAACATTTTTTTACAGGCATAAAATAAACTACCTGGGTTACAACATTTTGCTTTAATTCCACAGCTAAAGTTGCACAAAATGATAAGTAAGTAAGTAAGTAATTAAATGCGTTATTGTACAAATATAAAGAAGCAGAGACAAATCACAAAAAAGACCTTAAATATATGCACAAAGGCGAACTTATCCCTATAAGGGATCTCTACCAGTTAATGATAGGACGAGTTTCTGAACATCTTTTTATTCATTTAACAAGCTTATTTTCACTGATTTAATAATGACAGGTTTTTAATTTTGTCAAAGTTTACAAAACCACAGATTTAGTTAAAAAAAATTATCAAAAACTTTTTTTTCATAAATTTAAGTGTAACAAAACTACGATGTAACTGTGTTCCATAACTTCAAAGTTCCGACTTTAAAGTAACCATACCATACCAAAGGCTTTTTTGTTTTGTCCAATTTTTTCCTTCCTTTAATGCACATATTTAACCATTGACATTCCTCGTTCTAATAAAAACACACCTAAACGAATGTTCGAGTCAGATTTGGACCATAGTTGGGAGCTTTTGGACTATAGTTGTGTACTTTCAACATGAAACTACCGTGAGACTTAATCATCATTAGACATAAAAATAATAAAAATAAAAATGACGATGAAAACGAGGGTAGTTGTACGCCGCTGTCAGTTGCGTCGAACAGCCGCGCGAGCAGAGCGCTGGCGCGCAGTGTTCGTGTCGCTGCCGCCGGGGCGAGCGCTCTTGGAAAAAGGACTACGGAATAGTCCGAAACATGTCGAGCATCACTCGACTTTTTATACGTGAGTTATCCGTTTATGTGTATAGTTGTGTAGTTTTACGGTACGTGTTTCTCAATCTTATTGTGCCTAATTACAACCACGATGCTTGTAACTTTACGAAACAGGCGGCTGAAGCGTTTTCCAATAACTTTCGCATTCAACCATATCCCATTTATAAAGGAATTTGCTGAAGTTCACTGAAATAGTTTAATATCGCAGCGGTTTGGAATTTGTCGGCTGTAATTGGTTTCAAACTATTAAGCCGAAACCACGAAACAAGCTATTATAACCACTTTAGAATAAACCCCAACATTTTCATTTCAAAAGCCTTACTATTAATAAACTTGAATAATAATTGCAGCTCGGCAAGAAAGGCCTTTGCCCAAATTAGTCTTGTAAAAAAAAACTCACTCAAATCAATCAGTTTGGAATCAACGATGCCATTGACAGATTGAGGGTTTAAGCCCGCGTCTCTAGACTATACGCCCCAATCAGACCACGGGACCCCCGGGGCTCCTAACAAGCTTGATTTTCGCTAAGCAGCGTATTGCTATAAAAAACAAATCAAATTCCCCTATATTTGACGACCGGATAGCCTAGTGGTTAGTGACCCAGACTATGAAGCTAGAGGTCCTGGGTTCGAATCCCGGTAGGGGCAGACAGTTGTATGATGAATACGAATGTTTGTGCCCGAGTCATGGATGTTGTATGTATTTTTATCTACATTTATAAGTATGTTTATCCGTTGCCTGGTACGCATAGCACAAGCTTTGCTTAGTTTGGGGCTGGGTCATTGTAATTTGTCCCAAAATATTTATTTATTTATTTATTTATTTACTCCTAACGAAAATCTTCACCGTTGACTATTTCTACAACACGCATTTGTTTCCTCGGCCTTCGTCTTTCCCGTAAATTGCCATAAAATAATAATTGCATTAGTGCACTTTTCATATTTTTAATATCGCTAAGCCACCACCCGCCGGCAGAAAAATTAAAAATAAAAAGCTAGTACAATATCACAGACAGGAGCCGTGTAGTTTACTGGCCAAGTTTTATGAACGCAACGTGAAATCTCTTTAATGCTTACACGGATGTAGTTTGTCCTTCATAATTAACTAAGTGCCTAGATATGATCATTACGTTTCTAACTGGATTCACACTGGTCGGAAGAGTCCGACCGAACTTTCGGTTTCAGTTTCGGTTACGACCTAGTTTCGGCGGTCATCAGCGATTTTAGCTTTTAGCCGAAACTAAGGCCGAATTCGTGAATTCGTGAGATGTGAAACGTAATTAATTAGCATTTTGTGCTGCTAGCAACGAATTGTTATTTTACCGTGTCCACGCATAGTAGCATTCGCACGTATTGCATATACCTTCGTATTATAATTTGTTTTGTTTGTGTCTGCACCTCGCGAACTTTGCGGTAATTCACGAATTAACAACTCGTTTGTGAAAAGGAACCTTTATGGAAACTTCGGTTTCGGCCGTAAAAACTAGTTCCTGTCTCTCACTATTGATTTGACGTGACCGTTATGAAGCGTTCTGACGTCCAACGCTTATGATGGAACCATTCTCACTCATCTGTCGTGTCAGTTGCAATTAGCTCGTTCATATTTGTGTTTTCCCTGCGCCTGTTATTATCTGTGGCGCGGTTTCTCGAATAAGTTTAAATTTTACAAGTTTTAACTGGCAACATTACTCAAATCAACCAATCAATGGTTGAGTTTCTGTCTAGTATTGCTAGTTTAGACATGTAAAATAAGGACTTCCGCAAATTAACGCCTGACTTGTAACTTCGAGAAAAGGTCCACTGATCATTAAACATAGAAAATCAAGAAGTATAAATTCTTGATTCTTTTCATAGTACCTATCATTTGAAAAACAGCGCCTTCTCACGTCCCTCGTGAGCAGTAGATGCTCCACGGGAGTATGTAATTGTGTCGTACAGACACATCATCCAAACAGAATGACGCATGGCGACAAAAAATCACATAGTAACAAGGTCACGTGACAGCTAGTAACAAATAGAAAAAATCGAAGGCTTACCCACCTGCTATGGGTGGTGTAGGGGTAGCACGCATCACGGAATGACGAGGATCCGGGTTCGATTCCCGGCCATAGCTTTACTTTTCGGATTTTTCTATGTGTTCTAATTTTCAGTGTCGTTTAGAAATTTAGATACTTTGGTGTTTAGAATCTTATGGTGAATCAGAATCGTGCGGAAACACAACTGAATTTGAATCTTTTTGCTTTTCATTTCAGTTATTTTGTTTTGAATTATAATATTAACTTTTCTGTTGCACCATGGAAAGTTCTACATCCGTGTCTTAAAGTAATAATGGGTAATTACCGCTTGCCGTGCAGGATATGTCGGCAGTTAGTTTTAACTAAACATTATTACCCATACAATACCGCTTTAATGGACGGGTATCCAACCAAGTTTTACTGAATTCTCGAATTAGCTCTCAATAACTATTAATTTAATTGTAATTTGTACTTGTATCATAGCTATGATGGTGTTGCACTATAATAAAATTGAAAAAAGTTATAATAGTAAGGAAAATTATGATAATGTTGGGAACTTGGCTATGGAAAATTGGGGGATAGCCAAGAACAGTATTAAGTTACATATTTCTTGATAATATGCGACTTGAACCAAATACGTGTCTGCATTTTAATAACAATAACAGAGGTAATTTTGAAGAAATCTCTTTAAATAATAAGCGCGCTTTGTACATTTTTAGTTAATCCTGAAACCTATTAAATTACACAAAACCTGCAATGATATTTTAATGTAGATGATTTTTTTAACCTTTCTTATTGTCCATGCTGGTCTCTGAATAAAGAAAAACATGGAATTTACCAGTTGCTTCTCTTCCCACTCAGATAGTAAAAGGCCATCGAGGGAATGGGCGAAAGTCTAAGGAACCATGTTCTAGGCGATGTAGCTAGCAACCCATCACTATTTTCATTTCCCTTTCCACCAATACACCCTTAATCATACTAAACGTGGCCTTAAGATTTTGTTACTTTACTTTACTTTACTTAAGATTGTGTTTGGATAAAGACGTGATATATGTATGTATCCGAATAAAATGTGTTTTTGTTTATCGCCAACAAGCAAAATATGAGTTCATTCAACTTTTCCATATTTTAACGGATCTTAAATAGACATCAATCATCTTATTTTCTCCGACGCCCCAACAACAATGAGTCATGAATAATTTACGCATTTCCGTTTCGTCCCCACTAAACTTCATACGGAGTTTGAACGGCACTTGACAACTAGTGATGGGCGTAAACGGATGTATATATCGATGTTTTTTGCAAAATTGGCGTAGGTATTGTTTAGGTATAAAATTGTGTATAATCACTACATAGTATAAAATGAAGTCGCTTTCTCTGTCCCTGTGTCCCTACGTATGCTTATAACTCCAAAACTACACAACGGATTTTGATGCGGATTTTTTTAATACATAGAGTGATATGTGTCTTGCAAAAAAGAATAAATGTCTCCTTTCTTTCTTTAGTCCTACAAAATTATTCAAGAAATTAATTGATAGATTGAATCGGTCAATATATTTCCAAAACTCTGATAAAAAAGGATACAATACAAACCAAATCCACAGCATGTTCGTCAAGTAAACATTACAAATAATGCATATGCAACACGCTTCGTCGAAAAAAACCTAAATTTGTCTCATTACCCGATGAAACCCTCAACTAAATGTGCCAAAAATGCTGCCTTATGGACCAAGAGCCCGCGACGGCCAGACCTTCGTTATTTTATAAAAGCTGAAAGTTTCTCTGTGTATGTCTCCAACACAGGTAAGAACAAACCGCGACTATAGAGTTCCTATTACCATGACGTCTTAGTGCAATTTAATTCCTATAAAATTTTACTTTTTACATACATACATACATACCGTCACGCCTCTTTCCCACAGGGGTAGGCAGAGACTACTTTATTCCACTTGCTACGATCCTGACATATTTCTTTCGCTTCATCCACAGTAATCAGTCTCTTCATACACGCTCGTCGGTTTCGGGTACTTCTGACCTGACCTTTTTCCAAAACATCTCCTATTTGGTCTCAGAACGTCCGCCTAGACCTTCTCCTCCCAACGTAACCATTCACACTCCCCATATAGATCTAGATCATATTTTACTTTTTAGCTGTCATTTTTGACACTTGTAGTATGGATCTGACAGCGAGCGATCCACTAATGAACTAAATCGCATTAAGATGTCATGGCAAGGTCCCAGGGTAGGTCCCAGACCGCGGGTCGCAGCCCTTAAGATTGAAATCATGGATCATTAATTGTCAGTTGGGCTAATTATTTTATTTTTACATACATACATACATACACATATCACTTCTATATCCCTTAAGAAGACAGAGCCTATGGTAACAAGACCTAAAGGTCACGGTTAGCATTATTGTGAGCATATAGGTGGAAAGGGGAATCATAAGTGTTAGTGATGGGTTGCTAGCCGCATCGCCTATAACATGATTCCTAAGATTTTTGCCCAATCCCCATTTTACCATCTGCGCGGGCAGAGAAGCAACTGGTACATTCTACGTTATTTCTTTGCTCCCAGACCAGTATGTAAGTACCAGACACGTTTCATTTTTATTTTTATCTATAACGTGTCCAAGATCACATCGCATCACTATTGGCAGTAGGTCCATGTTATTGACCGACGAGCCGTAACGAGGCGTGAAATAGGAGAGTTACCAATCAGCTGATGTCGGGAAATTGCCTCAAAACCGTTTATAGCTACGAAGGACATTTTTACTTTCTGATAAACTTTTTACGTACCATCATAATGTCGTAAGTGTTGCAACTTTGCCCACTGACTAACATTGCCACTGTAGAGATGACTGGGTAAATTATTAATTAAACGCTGCAAATGCTGATACATTCTTTATTCCCTGTGGAGAGTGCCACAATACAGAGATCTCCCTCCAGGCAGATGTTATGCCTGGGGACCGAAGTCCGAAGGAAGAGAGTTGAAAGTTGTATTTATGCATCCGCGTTGAGAGACTTCGTTAGCGTAATGTGGAATGATGTGACAGCTGTGTTTAGAACTGGCGCTAGCTACTCTTGCGTCGTAATAGTTATGTAGATTCCAACTAGGTGGCGCTAGGGTCGCTACATTTTTTTCTGTATTTTTTTAATTTAACTTTGTCTGTTTATATTATTATTTAAACAAATTTGTACCGTCATTTACTCAATCACCTGTTCAAATGTCCCGGAATATTTCTGAAAGACTGTATTGAATGCCATTGTAGACGCTTAGCCTTTACGAGAAGCTTAGCTCTATTGAAAGCTAGGCCTTGTGGGTTTTAATTCAGCGCGTATCAATGGAAGCCTTAGCAGTCCTCGGAGCCGTTGGCCCGGAAAGCCGAAGATTTGGCGAATATCCAATACGAAAGACGTGAAGCTGAATACAATAATAATAATACCTAATAATAATAATAAAGATATTTATTGCCACAACACAAAAAAAGACATGATACATACTTATCCAAAAGATGCACACAATAATAATTTTGAAAAAAAAAAACAACAATGTATGTACATAACACAATTACACAAAAACAATACACAACAGCAGCTCTGCTGGTGGCAACAGGCTCAGGCTCAGCATGAGCTGCCAGTTTAGACTTAAAAAAAAAAAAAGACCAGCAGCGCTGGTTTTCAGCCTGCAATCCTATAATCTTCTGTATAAGTACATAAATGGCAACTGTGACTGACTGACCGATTAACACACAGCTGGCACGCAGGTTTTTATGACGTTTTAGTTATCCCGGTACCCGCTGAGAAAGGGTAGAGCTTCGGTACAAATTTTAATTATGCGCGGGTGAAGTCTGCATAGAATTCGTTTATTGCTATCCCACAGAAATTATGCAATTTTCCGGGATAAAAAGTAGCCTATGTGTTATTCCAGACTATAATCTATCTGTGTTCCAAATTTCGTCCCGATCTGTTTAGACGTTTTTGCGTGAAAGAGTAACAAACATCCATTCATCCATACTTACAAACTTTCGGGTTTATAATATTAGTAGGGTGATTCTGCCAAACTTCTTGCAACGCATTCTTCTTACCGATGCAATAAAGGTTTCCTAAAGCGCTGTTTCTATTTAAAAAGACTCGTAAAACGTATTTGCAAAATAAACTACGGATTTTAAATTTGAAAATTGTGTACACGTCGTGTTTTCCAACATACATACACAGTTGCATTTGTAATATTAATAACACACCTACACAGATTTATTACCAGCGTTAATCTTCGGCAGCTTATTCCGTCGGTCCAACGAACCAGACCTTATAATCCGAAGTCCGTATTGCTATTTCCCCGTCACACCAATGACCATTAGCTTAAGTGTGAGAGGGACGGTATGATTCTTATTTCGAAGGAGTAGCCATTGGCGCAAATGAAGCGTAAGGTAACAAATGAGTGGAATTAGCTAACTCGAGCAGAATCTTATTAATGCGACGTAGTCAGCATCCGGTATTTTGTGTCTACACGCTGTTACAAATAGCATTCGACTACGTTTATTGAATCTGAAGGTAGTTCCAGATTATTCTAAAACAACACCTTCCCAAAACGGGTGCCCTTCGTTTCGTCGAATATTTTTTTGGTCTAATATCATGTTATATAGGCGATGTGGCAACCCATAACTATTTTTATTCCCCTTGTTATCCATACGCCCACAATCATGCTAAACGTGGTCTTTAGGTCTTGTCACCTTAGGCTCTGTCTACCCCGTAAGGGATAAAGGCGTGATTTATGTATGTATGTACGCATTGTGGTCGAGTTATCGTTTGGTCTAAAAATTTGCAGCTGAAACAGGTTAGGTTAACTTTATAATTTTCGTGAAAAGTGGTTGGTTTTTAATATAAATTCCGTTTAGAGTAAACTGGAACTAAACTGGTAAGTTATGGCATATTATTTATGGATCTTAGCTTGTAGTGATGGGTGGCTAGCCGCATCGCCTATAACATGATTCCTAAGACTGTCGCCCATTCCCTCGATGGGCTTTTACCAAGAGCAGCAACTGGTAAATTATATGTTTTTTCTTTACTTTACAGATCAGCATGGAAGAATGATTTCCCTTTCCACCTATACGCCCTTAATCATGCTAAACGGAATAAATACGTGATATATCTAAGCTTGTATACTTAGTATTTTTATAATCGCAATTCCTTTAATATCGCCATCTGCTTCACGTCCGAACTCAGAACTCCAAAAGTTTGGATTTATAAACGAGATCCAAGAAATGGCAAATCATTTCCTCGAATTGTTGTACAACTTCTGTTTCGCGGTCGGCACTTAAACAAAAGCAGTAGTAACAGCCAAACTACTTAGCTCGTCTTTGCGGGTGCCAAGACCACAGACAAGCAACGGGGCAAAGTTGTTCACTTTGCAGTTTTGAACGCTGCTTATTTCAGTTCAGTGGCCAAGTTTATCCAGGAACTTTCTAATCTTTATTTATGTTGAGTATCGTTGTCTGGTATAAGAATAACAGTAGAATAGTCTGGTAGCATTTTTAGCTACCCCTTTTCCCTAACAATTTGCAAATTCTATAGAATGTAGCTTTACTGAATCTTTAATCTATGTGGTCTTACATTGAAAGAATGCGCACACAATTATTATTATTGTATTATGAAGCCAGTTTTAAGTCTGAGACTTGGAAAATGCTTGCGTTGGCGACTGGCTGGGTTGAAGCCTCCTTTTAGTTCATAGTTTGTGTATCAACTACTTCGATATTGTATATTCCAATTTTAAAATATCTTTCTTTTGTGTTGATATCAACTTCCAAGACAGTTGCTCTGTCAGGTTGGTAGCATAAACAGCTGTTCCGTATTAGGCTCCTACTTACTTTGTGTTATTAAACCATTTAAATCATAGCGGAAACGTTTTAAAGTCAACAGCTTGGAAGAAAGAAGATAGAAAAAAATGTTGCAAAGACACCACCAGCGCTAAGTTAAAATATAAAATGTTATGTTGTTTGACGTCAAAGAAGTTGCAGCTCAACACACTCTGTAACTAAACCCACATCGCTGGTTTTTAGCTGCAACGCTTTCTGAGCGCTACACAGAAGTTTACATCAGTTTTGAATGAGTTTTTGAATTGAGCGTTTAAATGGCTAAGTGGCATCGCTGTGTAATAACAACTCTTTTATAAACTTTACGTAAGAAACGATACAAAGCTTCAAATGCTAATGAGAGCTAAGGCGGGTCTTAAACGCGACTTAGCTCTTTTTATTGTTACGTCAAAGTATTAATGGGTACATAAAAGTACCTACTAATAAGTACGTAAAAAAGTTCGGTTTCTTTGAAACAAACCTAGGATAAGTTTGGAAACTTCAAATAACAATGACTAATGTAAAGACAAAATAAAGGCAAACAAATATCGAACTAACAGAAACCTAACAACGGCTTATATTATTATCATTTTTACAGTGTTTTTTTCTTTACTGTGCTTTTTGTACATATATATATTATTATGTAGGTACTCGCATCATCCACTAGTATTATACCAAACAAAACTATTCGAGCACTGTAATATCTGTGAGATGGGACGTGTGTTGTTTTCTCATTTAACTTTGCTCGCTTTAGCTTCTCATTGCATCTTTGATTCTTTATTAGTTACTAGCTTCTGCCCGCGGCTTTGTCTGCGTAGAATTATACATATAAACCTTCCTCGTAAATCACTCTATCTATTTAAAAAAACCGCATCAAGATCCGTTGCGTTGTTTTAAAGATCTAAGCATACATAGGTACAGACAGCTAAAAGCAACTTTGTTTTCTACTATGTAATTATGAAGGTCATCTAATAGTAAGTAAAACCACCACCCATACACAGCCACAACATCAGAGGTGTGCAGATGCATTGCCAGGCTAGACAGCTAATATGCTAAGATAGAATACGTGGCAGTAATTTCACAGGATGTCTTACTCTCCTCGTCGAAACACACACAAGCAATGCTGCTTGGCAGCAGGATTATCGAGTAAGATAATGGTAGCGATCCGGTCGGACTCTACTCTAGGTTCTATTCGATTCAGTGTTTATCTGTTTTTGCTACTGGCTGTTTACCAGTGGCGAGTCGCCCTATACTCGATTTCCTCGGTTCCTCTGCCAAAGTTCACTCTCTCGCTCTATTTTCACGTGTCACTTGAGATAGCTAGCTAACGGATATTTTCACGGAACGCCTCTGCTGTATACAGACATCTGTCAACCCTTTCTCAACAACCAGGGTTGTTGGAAGCTTTGTAGCGAACGCAGTTTTTGCTGCTTCATCCAATTAGGAAGAAGTGGACAAACGTAAACATGATGTTTTTGTTGCCATTTTCAGGCCTTTGGGAGTTTTTCTAGCGAACGAGGACACTGGACAAAAGAGTTTCCCCTTTTTTTCTACTAAGCTAAATATAAATTCTTAACGCTGGCTTGAACTTATTAAGATTATGGTCTAAGTATAGGTAACTAACAGTTACCCGCGACTTCGTCTGCGTAGAATTATACATGAAAACATTCCTCTTGAATCACTCTATCAACTAAAAAAACCGCATCGAAATCCGTTGCATAGTTTTAAAGATCTAAGCATACATAGAGACAAACAGCGGAAAGCGACTTTGTTATATACTATGTAGTGAAGAGCTTCTCTGTAAGTTTTTAATAAAAAGAGGATAAAAAAATGTTATTTTTATTTAATTATAAGTTTAATTTATATTTAGCAAAAGGTCTGAAACGCGTTCATGTAAGCGTCTCAATTATTTGTATTGGCAATACGGCAGCTAAAAAAACTACCGTAAAATAAGGTGAAAAGGGATTGCGGGGGGAGAAGGGATAAAACTAAAATGTTATGTTTCACTTGCTATTAAAAATTTCTGACTCAGCTTGCTCTAAAAGTAGTTACGTTATTTTCAATTTTTATATTCAATTTGTTATAGTCATTTTTTTATTTGTTACTATCCCTTCTCACCCCACTCCGGGGTGAGCTGGGATTTGCCTATATATGTGTTTATTGTTTTAACTATGAAATTGAACGGCAGGTAATCGTTAAATTAAAATTCATACCTCCGGAACCTTTTTTATGAAAATATTGTTATATTATGGTTGCCTGGTAAAGATCGCTCTGTAGCGATAAAGCCGCCTATTGTTACCTTTATTCTGTATACCTTTTTTCTGTTTTGGTTGTTATATGTGGTGTTCAATAAAGAGTTATTGTATTGTATTGTATTGTATTTTTCATCGAGGTTTGAACGTCAATTTGGTCCTACTCACCCCGTTTTACAGTAACCGTAATCCTCCCTTTTGACAATTCTACATGAACATTCGAGGCGTTTTTTTAGTAACACTAAGCAAGCACTGTTAGGTTTACCACTACGTGTACTCGTAGCACTTTGCTACAACATTGCTACGGCGTAGCATTAAACTTTCGTAGCACGTATCATCGTAGCACAAGTGCATAAACACGCTTTGTATTACGAGTACAATAAATTGTCTGTCGCAAAACCAAGTATCATCACTATATAGTGTAAAATAAAGTCGCTTTCTCTGTCCCTATGTCCCTATGTATGCTTATATCTTCAAAACTACACCACGGATTTTGATGCGGTTTTTTTAATAGATAGAGTGATTCAAGAGGAAGGTTTTTATGTATAATTCTACGCAGACGAAGTCGCGGGCAGAAGCTAGTTAATTATGTGTCCCAAGGCTGAGTACAGGCCTCCTCTCAGAATCAGAGGGGCTGTTCGCACGCGGGCCCAGTGTAGACAACTTTACATATACCTATACAATTGAATTGCTTCGTGAGTGTTTCAGAGGTGTCATTTCGCACATAAGTGTCTAAAAACTCAGAGTGCGAGGTCGGATTCGAACCCACGACCTTCCTGCTTGAGAGGCCACAGGTCAAACGACTAGGCTACTACGGCTTTTTACATCGTAGACTTCTTTTCTGGGCTAGCACCGTAGTAGCTACCCGTCTTTTTCTGACTGTTCGTTCTAGAAAGAGACAGGTAGTGTATTCTCATGGAGTTGTGAAGGTCGAGAAGAGAAGCATTTTCATAAATCATCATCATCATTTCCAGCATATAATTGTGCTGGGCACAAGCCTCCTCTCAGAGTGAGAGGGCTTGGGCTATAGTTCCCGGGGCCGATGTGGATTGGGATCTTCATACACGCCTTTGAATGGGGACTATCGTTTGTTTGCTCACCAGTTGGCGCCACTGTTGACTAAGGTCCAGAGGTATAGCTGTCAAAGACGACTTTATAAGATGGGCCCCGAAACAAAGTTTTAAATATTGAATCTCATTAAGCTTATTAATTATAAATAACTATCATCATATTGAGCATCGAGAGTACTTTTCAAGAGGTAAATGAAAGAAATTATAATTTATGTCACGAAGCCCGCCAAAACCAGTGAAAAGTGAACGTTATTGGAACTCACGCGATACTAGCGCCTCTAGTGGCAAATTCACACGCGAAACCATTGAGTATCTGAAATTTTTCTTCAATATGAATCCGTAGAAGAAAAACCTCGTGTGTATTTTTTCTTTAGATAAATTTCGTCAATATCGTAATTTTCAAACGAGATACGCGTAAATTAGTTTGAACAATAGGCTACAAAATGCGATGTCAGCGTCGACATAGGCCATTTTAATAATGGCTGCAATCAGCATCCGCAACAGCATTTCCGCAATATTTCATAACGAAATCATTTTCAAGATACGATATGAACAACGACACAGTAATCATGATTGAAACAGTTAGTCAACAAAACATTTTTTACCGGATAATTAATTGAATCGGGCGTTACGATTATGTCCACAAAAATAAAACCTATATTTTCTACTCCGCGATCACATGTGGACTACGTATGTGCAACACCAATAAGCTTTGAAAGAGATAGCTGCTAAAAGCCGAAGCCGAAGATTCTCACTCATAACTACAAGTACCACTCGGACTTAATCACGTAAACCATTTGATGTTTAATTACTTCGATGTTTCAGTCACGTTGCAGCTGCCGTGGTCACGATTAGAACGAATTTTTCGTACTACCTGCACTTAGTCAACATTTTGTTTCGGCACTCTACCACGCCGACACAGCACTAACAGTATACGGCGATCTTTCCGAACATTTTGTTCCGACGCCTACATTTGCCTATGTTTCAATTCCATGAAGACGAAAGTTTATAATATATCCATCATCCCGGTCAAATGCTGAAGCTGAAATTGAATTAAGTAAGTTTGCATATGTAACAGTTTGTGCCCACTAAACGTTGATAATAATCCCGTAGAGAGATCGAAACGCGTCAGTGTTTGTGTGGTGCAAGGGATAATTAAGTTTGCGGGATTTATATGTGTTTTATGTGGCAGTAAACATATATATTTCGCACAGGCTTGGTTATCTTGGACGTGAGTAGCGGAGAACCAAGGTAAATATTTTTTGCTCATTGAATTAAGTAAGTAAATGCTTTATTGTACAAATATAATGAAACAGACACAAATCGCATAAAAAACCATTAAATATGTGCACAAATACGAACTTACTAGGCTTAATTACTGCTTTTATCATGTTTACTGTGGCGACCTTTTCACTTAGCGCCGGGGGGTGGACGTTTTTAATTTCCCCAAGTGACGCGGCCGGACCGGCGTCCGGGTGGGATCCGGGTCGGACCGGGTAGGACCGGCTTGACAAACAAGAGAAAACTTACTTTAAAACTTTGCTGATTAATTTTTTTTGGTTTAAAACACGTGTCACCAAAGGCTATGTGATTTGTGACCATAGAGTTAAAAACCACTAGAGTGGTAATATTACACAGAAAAAACAGATACTTGAAATGTAAATACAGAACTAAAACTACTATTAAATTAAAATAACTAAAGAAACTTTAAAATTAATTTTAAAAGAGAGGTGGGCCTCTTGGCTGGGTGCTAAGAGTTCGCTGTGTACGTATGTATTTATTATTGTGTATGTATTCGTTTTAATTTTTCCATGCTGGTCTGGGAGTAAAGAAAAAACATAGAATTTATCAGTTGCTTCTCTTCCCGCGCAGATGGTAAAAGCCCATCGAGGGAATGGGCGAAAGTCTTAGGTTATGTTATAGGCGATGCGGCTAGCAACCTATAACTTTTTTATTTCCCTTTCCATACGCCCTTAATCATGCTAAACGTGGCCTTAAGGTTTTGTTGCCTCTGTCTACAAGGGATAAAGACGTGATATATATGTAATAGTACCATTACAGACCTAGGGCGGTGAACTCGTAACTGTCCCAGATCGCAGGTGTTGGTGGCCCAAAACGAAGGTGAGGGCCATAAATATGCGATTTGGGGCTTTACGAATTACCGCCCGTGGTTTGTATAAAGTTCGTCTTGCCTTGGCCAGGAAGTGAGATGTTCTGCCCGCGATGCGGCCGTAATATCCCTATTACGGCCTAGGGTGACGTAATTTTTTTTTGCGACGTATTACTTTACTACGTTCAAACTAAAATTAGATAAAACATTGCCTTATAAACACCATCTTTGATTTAATAAATATTGGACAACAGAATCTCCAAGCAAACTTAATTGCGACCGTGTTTAACTTGGTCTCAAACTTGGAGTTAAATGTTGTAAATTGTTATAATTTCCAATAACTTTTGTGAGCCGCGGCAGGTGCGGCGGGTTAACTAAACGTTTACCAGTTCAACTTTTCTGTTAATTTTGACTTAAAAGTAATACTTTATTTAAGAGTTATAACATTTAAATTTACTTTCATACTGGCCGAGGAACAAAGCAAAAAAACATTATAATAAGGCTGAGGACCAAAAAGTTACACACCGTTAAAGTTGCTAGTGACGTAATTAAAATTCGCTAACTTTTTCTATAGTCACTCGAAAGTTATCCATACAAATGTATGACTAATCGTGTCACAATAAAAAAAGTAAGCGAATTTTAATTACCTTACTAATGCAACTTTAACGGTGTGTAACTTTTTGGTCCTCACCCGTATACCAGTTGCTTCTCATCCCGCGCAGACGGTAAAAGCCCATCGAGGGAATGGGCGAAAGTCTTAGGAATCATGTTATAACATAGGCGATGCGGGAATGAGAGGCCCAGTGCAGATTGGGATCTCACGCACACCATCGAATTGCTTCACTGACAAGCTCATGGTAAATTTTAAATGAAATTTCGCGCATAAATTCCGAAAAACTTAGAGATTCGAGCCCGGAATTCGAACCCGAGAGGCCACAGGTCAAGCCACTAGGTTACTACGTCTTTTTTATAAAAATTCAAGGAAATGTTGTCACCCACTTCGAGAGCAGGGACCTTACCATGACGTCTTAATACGATTCTTCTTCTTTTTTAATACGGCCCCATCGATCGCTGCGATGATTTCGCCAATGTCAAAGTTAAAAATACAGTATTCAAAAATCTTGTGACAAAAATGTCGGCAACGTTGTACGGTAGAACACGGTCAAAAGACCCCCCTGTCGGGCTCTTAGCCAACGGTCAATGGCATCCCTCGGAGACCGCCAGAAAATCAATCCGGTGCCTGCAACCTGGGGTGCACCGGACCAAGCACTGCTCTTCCCCCTACAGATCCAAAAATGAACCGCAGCTCTTGATCACACGCGGAGGTAACCTGACTCACAGCCCCTTAATACGATTCTATTCAGATTCTTTAGCTGTCATCTTTGACATTTCTAGAATGGATCTGACAGCGACCAATCCAACTTTGGTTCGGAATTGAATCGCATTAATACGTCATGGTAAGCCCTCCCTCAGGTAAATTGAACTCGTAAATATAAAAATACTCGCCAGCACGATGACAGGAGTTATTTTATTTCGAAACGTTTTCTTTCGACTTTTAACTTGTTTATACGGGTCGGCGTTGAGTGTCGAGTAAACACGAAGAAGGGAACTTTGACGCAGAGGAGAGGGTTTTGCTTATTATATTGTTATATTGGCAATTTTCATTGAGTGTTGTCTTGCACTTTCAAATTAACGAATATTACAGAATTCAAATAAAAAAAAAGAAGTGAAAACTATATACACACACACTCGCCCAGCATCTCTTCCTCGGTCTTACGAATTTTCGATCCTACGGTCACGTGACCCTGAGTTTAACTTTTTTTACCCATAAAATCGAGCGCGACTCTAGCTTCATTCGTATTTCAAAATAAGCTCTTAGAGGAGCTGCAATCCTGGTACTTTATGTAAAAACTACACACGCACACTCGCGCACGCGCCGCGCCGACTTACGTCTTACAGTCACGTGACCATGTCGTGAGTTTACCATTATTTACCCATCCCAAAAGTGGACAAAGCGCCTAAAGAAGTTTTCACTTCAATAACTCTCATAACTTTTGTGACCTGTTCCCAATTTATATTCTTCTTCTTCTTGTTTGTGGCGTTTCAAGTCGTTATAGCGACGACAACTTCGCCAATGTCAAAGTAACAAAAATATAATTAAAAAATCTTGTGACAAAATGTCTGCAATGTTCTACGGTAATGGTCAAAGACCCCCTCCCCCCTGTCGGGCTCTTAGCCAACGGTCAATGATATCCCTCAGAAACTGCCAGGAAATCATTAGCCGAAGCCCAGGGTGCACCGGATCAAGCACTGCTCCAAAAAGCTGATCCAAAAAGGAACCGCAGCTCTTGACCAAACGTGGAGGTAACCCGACTCGCACCCCAATTTATATTCCATAACAATCTCCTCCATACAAGCTTTGCTATGTTTGGAATTAGATCAATTGGTGTCAAATGTCCCATTATATTTTTTAACCCTCGACCTGACGACATGTTTGGTAAAAATCGGTTTGACATTTAACATCAAACTATACAGCCAGAAGATTATAGGCTCAATTACATATTGAATAATGAAAGATCAAATAACGTTACAATGTATTTTTTCAATCAAGTTTTATATAAACTTGCAACATATTATGTAACGTGTGTACAAAGATATCTCGGCGCGCCTTATAGAGGCCTCTCGTGACCAGAGGGCTGGCCAATATTTCGTTCAGCGAATAAGCATTACCATACAACGTGGCAATGCTGCCAGCCTTCTGGGCACCCTCCCCATTGGCGGCGACTTGGGAGATTTTTTTATCTTTAATTTAATAGTAGTTTTAGCTAGGTTTAAGTTATTTTTAAGTTTTGACTGGTTTTTACTATGATTTGTTTTTCTTTTACAATAAAATTACGACGTAACGTATGAATGTATGTATGTATGTTTGTCCAGGTGGAATCTTGCGCCTCAATTTTGAAGTTTATATCTTCATCCGATTGAGCTAAAATTTTGCATACTTTTGTAAGTCAGATGACAATACAATAATCTGGTAGTAGAACTCTGGTGGTCCACCTAGGACCATCTCCGCAGGAGGGTTGTCTTCAACGATTGGTCTGATTTACTTGAAATTTGGTTCACATAATATGTGTAGGACAGATGACAATGCAAGTACAGTCAGCACAAAAACTTGTATCTAAAATGAAATTTTTAGGTTATGATATTTACCTAGTAACACAACGACGTACTCCTAAACGTTTTTCCTTCTTAGCAACGGGACCCTAAAAAACCTTTTAAACGCTATGAGCGTCCCAGAAACACTCCTTAAATAACAAATAAAGTTAATTAGAGACGTCAGGAAGGCTAAATGGCAATTATTTCTATTTTGCTGAGTAACGTTACATTTTAAGACCAATCAGGTTTATAATCAGTACGTTTTATGTGAGTAATTAGGGGTGTCGACGTTTTTGTTTCTACGCTTTAGTGGATTTTTGGGGACAACACGAACGTCAAGTCAAATAAGCTTGTCAAAATGAACGTTTATTAAAAAAATAATTAAACACAATGCGTGACTCAAATAATGGGCAAATGAAAATTATAATGCCATTCTTCCATGCTGGTCTGGGAGTAAAGGAAAATTATAGAATGTACCAGCTGCTTCTCTTCCTGCGCAGATGGTAAAATCCCATCAAGTGAATAGGATCTTAGGAATCATGTTATAGGCGATGCGGCAGCAACCCATCACTATTTAGATTCCACTTTCCCCCTATGATTTTACCATGTGCGCGAAGAGAAGCAACTCGTACATTCTGTTATTTCTTTGCTCTTAGCATGGAAGGATAATAATAATTATTATTATTATAGCTTTTTATTCCGAATTCGCTACAATTTCAGTAAGTATGTTGTAGTTTTTGTTGTTTTTTTTTATTATTTATATTGTCGCGTAATTTGGCGTGCCTCATGGCATAGGCCTCCTCCGTGTATTGGAGGGTTTGGGCTATAGTTCCCACGCGCGCCCAGTGCGTATTGGGAACTTAACACACCATTGAATTTCTTCGCAGATGTGTGCAGGTTTCCTCACGATGATTTCCTTCACCGAAAAGCTCATGGCAAATTTCAAATGTAATTTTCGCACATAGGTAAATTCCGAAAAACTCAGAGGTGCGGACCGGGATTTAAACCCACGACGCTCTGCTTGAGAGGCCACAGGTCAAACCACTAGGCTACCACGGCTTTTTTAGCATGGAAGTAATTAAACTCGAAAAAGAGAAACATAGGAGCAGCAACCCTCGCGTGGAATATTTTTAACAAATTGCCTCGAAATCTTGACAGACAAGCGTTTTTCCGTGGAATAATCTCGCTCTGTACCTTAATAATATATTAGCGAGTGATACGTTCGGAGAGAGCATGCAAATTTTATCCTCAGCTCTGCCTAAGCCGAAGACTTAAGTACTTAATTTACGTGAATATGAGATGGGTTTTACAAAGACCCAGGTGTCTTTTAATACCGTTTGGGTTCTGATGACAGGCTGCCATACAACCCAGTTAGGTTAAGAAAAAATATTTGGGCGCTTACCATCAGGTGACCCACTTGCTCGTTTGCCTTCCTATTCATATAAAAAAAAAAAAAAAAAAAAAAAAAAAAAATTAATATTGATTTTGAGTTCACAGCGCATCGTGACACAAGAATTTTACTTCATCCTTTACTTTAACATAAATTATCTTTGTATTTATGTGTGGTGTGTGATGAATACATTTTTTTGTCGCCCCAAGTTTCAATGTCACTTTTATAACTTTAAGGCTGATTCATGATCATGATTGAAAATCCATAGTGAAATTTGGGACTCATTTATTCTTGTATGAGAATCGATAGGATAAACGATTCTGATTAAGAAAAACCCAAAATTTTTTAATTT
This sequence comes from Pandemis cinnamomeana, assembly GCA_932294345.1. NCBI lineage: Eukaryota > Metazoa > Arthropoda > Insecta > Lepidoptera > Tortricidae > Pandemis > Pandemis cinnamomeana. The sequence continues at coordinate 3,518,420 of OW028715.1, read as the reverse complement.
TTTTTTTTAGAAGACGCCCCTTCGCAAAAGTGAAACGGTCGCTGGCTCAGCATTACGCTGAAAACCTTTTAAGTTTACTTTTTTTAATTTTCTGACCATATTCGTGTGGCTGGCGGACTCGGAAAACGCGTCGGTTTCCTATTAATAAACATGTGCGTTTGCCTAACAAGGTTTCGGGTGAACCCTTTCTTTATATTTACGTGACGTCATTGGAAGCCTTTGATTATGACAGTATTAAGCCAGGTTCACATTTGTCTGTCGTGTTGTGTTGTGATGCTCTCTGTCGTGACGGCTACTGTTCACATTTGTATGACGTGTTATGACGCATTAAGACGCATTTTTTCATCAGTTCCATCTTGGCACCCGAAGAGTTCACACGCTCGCAATGTTTTTTCAAGATTCTTCCGATACCGATTCGATATTGAAGATATGCACTTATTGACGTTGGCAACGCTTCTAATAAAACAAAGAAAGAGGAGAAAATCCATCCTCCATAGTTCACGTGCAGCTCTGACGAGTCACAACACAACATGGCCGCGTGCACACTATCCTGACGTGACGCTACACCGCCCCCCGCACCTCACCCGTTCTGTCGCAGACCGGGATCGCTTGTGACGCGACACAACATAAGCCGTCACAACACACGGCATCAGAGAAATGTGAACGCAACAGAATTAAATGTATGAAACCGATACAGTTCTGATGCGTCACAACACAACACGACAGACAAATGTGAATGCGGCTTTAAGGTGTTATTTTACACACACACATAAATCCCGTCTTATCCCTTACGGGTTAGACAGAGCCTAAGGTACCAAGACCTAAAGGCCACGTTTAGCATGATTGCGGGCGTATAGGTAGAAAGAGGAATCGAAATAGGTGTTGCTAGCCGCATCGCCTATAGCATGATTCCTATGCCCATTGCCTCGATGGGCGTTTACCATCTGCGCGAGAAGAGATGCCAGAAACATAATTTCTAACTTGCGTGTAGCCATATTTTTGACCTTGACTGTACAGACGAAAAACATCACTTTGCAAAATAAAGGAACGAAGATAGAGTCCCTTTTAAAAAATTGAGCACGAACTCTCCGAAATTGTTTATTCCGCTAATTTTGTTACAAGGTCGTCTGATGTGACAGGCTTGTTACCCAATTTAGGGGCCCTGGGGTCCCCGAGAAGTCTTAGCTCTAATTGGGTATCATCGATTTGCGTCTGTTGTATAAAAAAACCGGGATTAGCAAATAAGAATTCGTAATCATTTAAACACACATGCACATCATACACACACACACACACACACACACACACACACACACACACACACACACACACACACACACATCTCGCTTTTTCTTGCATGACGTGTTCGTAGATTAATGATGTTAGGCAATCCAGTATTTTTAAGTGATTTCAACTTTGTTATTAGTTTATAAACTGTTGTTTCTCGGTGTATTGGTTTTTAACTGTAATGCCGTGTAAATATATTTACAATAAATAAATAAAGGCTAGCATTCCGTAACGGGACGGCTTTTAATATAGCCTTTTTATCCCGAACTAGCTACAATTTCAGTACATGTTGTGGCTTTTTTGACGAATAGCTCATGTCAAATTTCAAATGTTAATTCCAATATAAATTCCGAAAAACTTGGAGGTGCGAGCCCGGGATTCGAACCGACGACCCTCAGCATAAGAGGCCACAGGTCAAACCACTAGGCTACCACGGCTTTTATAAAATACTAAATGCAAATGTCACGTTAATTCGAACAGCTGGGTCCACAATGCCTACCTTTTGGGTACCTTTTGGGCTTTTCCACGACCAAACGATGCGAGCATATTTAATTAATTTCTTGTTGACACGGCCCTCACTGCAGGAAACTATGCGCGGAACCCTGCTAAAATAATTAAAAGTTCCCAACTTTTCGGGAAGCGAAAGTAAAATTATGCAAAATTTGTTTTCAGCCTTGTCGCTTCTCATTTAGAGTTAGTTTCATTATTACAATAGTATTTTATGTAACCGTTACATAATGAGGGTCCTTAAAACACGATTGTTGTTTTTTGAAACGAGCTGTGGCGAGTTTAAAAATAAGATCACACGAGTGCTTTAAGGCCTAATTATGTGCAGTTGCATACATTACTTTATCTACACACATATCATAAGTACTCTAAGATGGGTTCAGAAGCAGTAGGGAACCACCAGAATTATTACAACCAATTATACTAGCTTCTGTCTACCCCGTAAGGGATAAAGACCTGATTTATATAAGTGGTTTTTTGTGGTAGGTAAAATCTGTACTTTAATGTTTATTACAGTATAGTTTTTTTAAGGGTGTAATAATGCTAGTCATTTCCTACAATTTTTGAACGCATTTTAGAGCACTAGCTGTCACGTGACTCAGGGGCGTGCAGTGGGTTCTGACAGAGGGTAGGCATATTGACAACAAAACCCACCGTACGAGACATAGAGGAAACAATACTAGAGTGGGAATAGCGGCTTTAAAATTATGGCAACACATCAGTCTTTTTCGACTTACCTACACCACACTGACACTTATTTTTTGCGATTTTTTTTAATGTTAGATAGGCCAGACAAACGAACTAGTGGGTCACCTGATGGTAAATGATCACCACTGTCCATAGACACCCGCAGCGCTGATTGTTTTCCTTTATTACCAACACTTCCGTGATTGAAAGTGATTAAAGTAGTTAGAATTTTGATTATTATACTTACTTTTTGGTTTTCATCACTCAATGTGCCACACAACTAAACATTTAATCCATATTGATCATAATAGCTGCCTACTTAACTCTAGTGATCTGCTTGAGCTTCGGCTGGTCAATCAAAATGCAGTAATCACCAATTACGGCTTGGCTTCATTTTCATCATCATCATCTCCAGCTTCGGGCACAGGCCTCCTTTCAGAGTGAGAGAGCTTGGGCTATAGTTCCCACGCGGGCCCAGTGCGTATTGGGCACTTCACACACACCATTGAATTGCTGCGCAGATGTGTGGAGGTTTCCTCAAGATGTTTTCCATCACCGAAATACTCAAGATAAATTTCAAATGTAATTTCGCACATCCGAAAACTCAGAGGTCTCAAGACAGTCCGAGATTCGGACTCACTTTTTTCGCCTTAATTTTTAGCGCATGAATTACATGGCATTCTCGCTCTATTAGGTTAATTTCTCTATGGTACTAGGCTAGGTAACTCGTAAATTACTTAGTCCTTTCGCGTCAGCAAAACCTTCAGCATTTATTCTTGGCCTAGGCCGTAAAAAGCCATACATAATGATAATTATCCGGATGTTTCCTTAGTAGCACCAATCCCTAAGTAAGGCGTTGATGGATGGGGCTCCTCGCGACCCTTATCACTGCTCACGTGAGGAAAAATGCCTAAAACCTGCTAATGCTCACTGTTAAAGAACTACTGCCGCTATATATAGCTCTGAAAGAAACTTGCTGGTGTAACGATTATTTTTAAACGTAATAGTACATTACTGCAGAGGCCGTGAAGTAAGGGATTGCTGGACGAGTTTGGGGTAGGTGGCCGAGTCGAAGACGAGGCCAGATAGAACGAGTCCTGCAATCCCTGTTCCGGCCAAAGCTTGTATAGTGCTTTTCTCAAACAATGTGAGGAAATATTAAAATTAAAATAACTACTAGACAATCAAGTAAATCATAGTTTCTGAAAAGGAGGTTGTCCGGGTTTCTTTTCGCCAGTTCATGAAAGCATCGTATGTTTTCATGTAAATCTCTTTACTTTTTTCCGGTAGCATATTTTGCATAGCTAAATTTGCCTCCTCTTTTAAATGAGGCGGAGTACAGTTCATAAGTTCCCCGTCACTTTCATCACTAGAAGTCATTTTTATTTCTGTTAAATTATAATAACAATCACTACGAAATACGCATAAGCAGAAAAAAAGATTTTCGATTTGCCACCTTTTTTATTTTTTAAATGTACTAATTTGATCCAGCTATTTGAGCACCATGTTTAACCGCACATAAATATAGTACCATAGATTTTTTTTTATGTCGCAATTATGCTTAGGTACAGATTGTGGTGGTGGTTGGCTGTATGTAATTTTTTCCTTTGCCAATTTAATTTTAGTATAGAAATTTAAAAAATTAGAGCAGCGGACAAAAATGGATTTTCATACTAACTTTTGTGGCCTAAGCCAAGAAGTAATGTAGGGAGCCATAAACGAGAAACTTCATGTCCTCATATCGGGACATTAACGCATACATTTCCGAGCATGTTTGAGAAAAGAAAATTTCTAAACGACACTGAAAATTAGAACATAGAAAAATCCGAAAAGTAAAGCTATGGCCGGGAATAGCACCCGGATCCTCGTCATTCCGTGACGCGGTAAAACCTACCTTCTTCTTCTTCTTCTTTTTATTTGTGGCGTATCAAGTCGTTATAGCGACGACAACTTCGCCAATGTCAATGTAAAAAAAAAATATTAAAACATCTTGTGACAAAATGTCGGCAACGTTGTACGGTAATGGTCATAGACCCCCCTCCCCCCTGTCGGGCTCTTAGCCAACGGTCAATGATATCCCTCAGAAACTGCCAGGAAATCATTAGCCGATGCTCAGGGTGCACCGGATCAAGCACTGCTCCTCCCCCCGGACGGATCCAAAAACGAACCGCAGCTCTTGATCACACGTGGAGGTAACCCGACTCGCACCCCAAAACCTACCTTACCTGCTACGGGTGGTGTAGGGGTATAGCACGCGTCACGGAATGACGAGGATCCGGGTTCGATTCCCGGCCATAGATTCACTTTTCGGATTTTTCTGTTTTAATTTTCAGTGTCGTTTAGAAATTTAATTTCTAACGGTAAAACCGTAAAAGTGAACAAAAAATCAAGAAAAAATTCTTGATTCATTTGATAGTACGGTAAAAGCCCAAGCGAGAAAATCGGCCAAAACCGTAGGAATCATCTTATAGGCGATACGGCTAGCAACCCATCACTATTTTGATTCCCCTTTCCACCTGACGTCCACAATCATGCTAAACGTGGCGTTTGAGTCTTGTTGCATTAGGCTCTGTCTACCCCGTAAGGGATAAAGACGTGATTTATGTAAAAAATTGTATCTTAGATAAATAATATAACAATATGCATCAGGCGAGGGTCAACGACCCCCAAACGACAATACCAGCAATGTCTCCTTGGCCACAAGATGGCGGAATGCGCCCTGACCCCGGCATTTGTTCATTCCGACCAAATTCTTCCTTTATACCGAGAACAGCTTATATATGCAGTAAGAGCAGTCTATAGAAACGTTAGGTATAAAAATTTGACAAAAACAATATTGCCAGCGAAGCGTATCGCAACAACTACATAGTGCCATTACTTTGTTGCAAACTAGCTTTTGCCCGCGACTCGCTTATCGTTATCCCACGGGAACTGTGTCATTTTCCGGGATAAAAACTATCCTTTGTCCTTCACGTTGGCTGAAACTATCTCTGTACCAATTTTCATGAAATTCGGTTTAGTGGTTTAGGCGTGAGAGCGTAACAGACAGACAGAGTTTCGCATTTATAATATTAGTTGGGATTTTTTAAATAGAAAATGTCTTGAACAATTGACAGCGCCACTACGGGAACGAGATGGCAAAAACTAATCTCATGACCTTTCAATACGAACGCCTTAGAGAAATTCGTAGCGTTGACGCTACTATGCGCAGAGGCAATATTCTCAAACATTTTTTTTTTATACAAAGAAGGCAAACGAGCAAGTAGGTTACCAAATGGCAAGTGATCACACATGGACACCCGCGACACGAGAGCCGATGCGTTGCCGGCCTAGAGGGCTAGGATAGAATATCTCTTGTGCCAGTTTCACCGGCTGTCATACTCGATGTCGGAGCACAGCAACGCAAGCACATGCTTGGCGACATGATTAATAAGTCAGAATTAGACCTTGTGCGAGGTCGTACCACCGGCCAAATATAAATATAGCTATATATTATAAAGTGATGCCGCTGTATTTAATATAGCTGTGGACGCTACATTATCATCTTGTAATTCTTATACTCGTACTGCATATTAAGTTTATTGGTTTTGTTCTATCTATGAAGCAAAAAATATAGGTAGTGTAGACAACCAACAATAATACCAGCTTAAAATGCAAAATAACTTCAATATCACTAAGGTATTTTTAAAGCTACGAAATACGTTCAAACGAAGGCTTTGACATCGAATATTTATTTGCATGAATTGTCTTTGTTCTAAGTTGCACCTTTTCTTTGAAAAATTTCTAGATATTGCAAAAGTGAATTCGCAATCAATATCTCTGGAATAACCCGACGTGAACATCGTTGTGAATGGACGTGCTCTGGTTTTCGCATTTAAAGTCAATAAATGGCTTTCTCTTATGTTTGTGTTAGAAATTCAATCTGTTGAAAGAAAACTTCGTGCTGAAGAAACATGTAGGTACAGTCAATGCATAAATGAATTTACGTTACCAAGACGTCAAAAACACAAATACATACATAATATCAAGTGGCGCTCAAGTCTTTTTACTAAACAACGAGCAAGGTAAACCCAAGATAATTACCATTCTGAAACCAATTACAGAAAGATTAAGTATGGTGTAAGATTGAACCTTACAGAAATTCCCAACACGTACACGGTAACGACCACGGAATAAAAACAACTAAAGTCGTCGCAAAATAAAAGGCCCGTTTTGACATTTGTCTTCGCGACGTAACTAGTGATGTAACCATACGACTCGGTACTCGATACTCACGATAAATCGATTCAAGTTTGCATGAGTACTTGATCGATTTGAATATATATTGTAAAGTGCATTGGATTAAAGTTCTGTTTAGAAAATTTAACTTACACTGATGTTGTAGATTTTGAAATGATACAATGTTACAAGCTCATAATTTTCAGTAAAGATCACTACACAGCTGGTGAAAGTCAGTAATTAATTGATTGATGAACACTAGTATTTAATTAAATAAAACCGGCCAAGTGCGAGTCGGCCTTAAAAAAATATCTTGATCGATTTATTTTTTTCTTTAACCGATTATTATTAGTCTGTGGACAATATGAAAAAATCGTTATGCACAGCACTTAGCCGAGTGGGCGGTACCCATCAATGAAAAATATAATTACCTTCAGAACATTTCGTTCGGTAAAAAATAGAGAACTTCATAGGCGTGAACTGTCAAAACGGGCCTTTTATTTTGCGACGAGTTTAATGAATTAACTTGGTAACTCGAAGTTCGAAATGTACCGTCGGACAAATAAGGCGGTCTATCACTTTTCATCCAACTATATATCATATTAATAATTATTGTAATATTCTGTATACCTTTTTTCTGTTTTGGTTGTTATGTGTGGTGTTCAATAAAGAGTTATTGTATTGTATTGTATTGTATTTTATAGAATCAGGCGTTACTTTGCGGAGGTCAATTTCAATGAACAAAAAATATTTACCTTGCTACTCCGCTACTCACGTGCAAGATAACCAAGCCTGTGTGAAATATATATGTTTTTCATGCAATCATATTTTGTAATGTACTCTTAATACTGTAGATAGAAAATGTTACTCAAAGAAAACATTCCTTTATTTTTGAAAAGAAAACTGCATTTAAAGATTTTCAAGAATTCGCTTCCTACACCTGGGAACCGAGCCGACTACAATGGCGTTGCAAATCCATCAATCAACGATCTTAAAAATCGTTACAATCGTTCTTGAATTATAGATTATAAATGGAGTAAGTAACCCGACTTTATTTTATGTATTTATTTGTATAGATAGATAGAAAATGGAATAAATGACATATCTACAGATTATTTTCAACGTCAGGGTTGCAGACCGCATATTTGGCTGATGGTACCAGCGCTAAGAAAGCTAATTTAGCTAAAGAATAAAGAAATCTCTAAATATGTAAATTTAATAGGAACCGACATAATTTATAACGCAGATTTAGGCGACGGATTGAGCGAAGTGTCACTTCACTTTACCTGGGGTCCCGATTATGAAAAAATTAAAAAAGTTTTAGCTCTATGGAGTTCGTTTGGAGTTTTCTGGAACTTTGCACCGTGAGCCGAGTTTTGTGACGGAAAAGTGGAATTTCCACGGGATTGTGTTAAATTAAAAAGCTAATTCTTCCGCAGTCTTTATTTTTTATACTTATTTTTATTACCTCTAGGATCGGCACAAACAAAAGGCATTGAAGGTTTCGTACAAAAAATAAAAGTAAAATGACAACTTTTTCATATTAAATAAATAATTAATAAATATCAAGGAACAATTCACACAGTCCCAAAGTAAGCTCTAATAAGGCTTGTAAAGTCAAACTTATAAAGAGAAATACAAACTTTCACGTTTATAATATTAGTAGGATTGAAATCAGTAACATCGGAGAGATTTACAGTCACCTATCATGTAGAACATACCTCAAAATTGTGACAAAACACTGTACAATCATCAGTACCATTGTGTCATCAATCATCTGGAATTACCGCACCCTGTATTATACTAAAAAGGTTACACTTCGTGAAAATTTGAATTTAAAAGGGTGGCTTTATGAAAAACAAGATTTAATGACGGCGTGGAGCGGACGGGCCGAATTATCGCTTGATTAATAATACATTTTGTTCGGAAACCATCGGTCCTTTAATCGTCAAGCGTTTGCATTTTTGATAATACGGAATCATCAACATCATCAGCCTATATACGTTCTGCTGGGCACAGGCCTCCACAGAATGAGGGCTTGAGAGAAAAACCGGCCAAGTGCGAGTCGGACTCACGCTCCGAGGTTTCCGTACCTACATTATTCGCGAAGTTATTGTAAAATCCATTGTTAGCAGAGCCCTGCTTCTAAACAATCTGTATGCAATATGAGGTCATTTTATATTGGTTACCTACATAGACAAAAATATTCTGTTTTAGTAACCTGTGCAAATCAACTATCTAGCTAGAGGTTCATGAGATACGGCCTGATGACAGACGGACGGACAGCGAAGTTTTAGTAATGGGATCCCGTTTTTACCCTTTGGGTACAATCTAGAAATTGCTGAAAAAATTAACATTTGTGTTCAGTCAAACTAACCAACCAGTTTCTAAAAAATTTAAGATCAATTTTAAGATACGGTGCACATTGTTTTATCAGAATGCAAAAACAGAGCCTCTAGTGCAAGTTTTCGCATATAAAAACGTCTCGAACGCGTTCACGTAAAAGTCTCAATTACTATGGAATTGGCAGCGCCACTTGCGGATCGAAACGGCAACAAATTGTTCCATAGCATTTGACATTTTAACGCAAACGCGTTCGTGACGTATTTTGTGTCCGAAAACCTACACTAAGCATGCACAGAAAAAAGAAAAAAAAAGAAAAAACAATTTATGGCCACAAAAACAGATTTACAAAAACTACAAATTAAATAAAAATAGTCAAAACGGTTGGTGACAAAAGGTGTCGGCGTCAGCATAAGCTGCTGGTGCCAGTCCCGAGGGCGACGCCCGCAGCGCTGGTTTTCAGGCACCCTGACTTATTACTCCTACAGTCCTGGCAGGTGCGAATTAAAAATTAAAATCAAGGTTTTTGAATTTAACGAGGTGACGAATTGACACAAAAACTAAAAAAAAACGGGAAAATCATTAAGTAGGTACGAAGGAGGTTCTCATTTCGACTTCGACGGGTTCATTTCCGGATAATAATTTCTGGATTATTCTATGAAAATCTAAAGTGTTTAGAGTAAGACAATTCACTCACATATTCAGCGGCGGCTTAATCCTGCAACGAGGGCTGAATATCTTGAAAATAGATAAATTGCTTCATACATGAGGATAATCACCTTTCTAAGGCAAAACTGTATGAATATAACATACAGAATTAGCATTGAAATTGGCTTTTTAGCATGAGGATTTCGTTTGGTATTCCTGCGTAAGTCTTAGCTTACGTCGCTAGGCCAAGTCCTGTTTTTACTCGACTGCGCCAAAAGGAGGGTTACCTACTTTATAACCATGTTTGTAATTTTTTGTCGTACGGTCAAGTGCAAAAATAAGTATCGATACGAACTTCTTGACTAGATACATATTATTACACTTGGCTGTACCTAATCTGAAATCCGTAGAATCCGTGTGGACAGTGTGCTTGGTACACAAACCTTACTCAGGCCTCATTAGAGTAGACATTTTACCACAAAGTCTAGTAAGTATACCTAGTAACGAGAATGAGCGAAAATCCTAGGAATCATGTTATAGGTATTGCCGATTCGGCTAGCCAAACATCACTATTTTGATTCCTCTTTCCACCTGTATCCCCCCAATCATGCGAAACGTGGCCTTTGGGTCTTGTTACCATAGGCTCTGTCGATTATGTAGGTATGTATGTATTTATTTCTTCCATACTGGTCTGGGAGTAAAGAAAAAACATAGAATTTTCCAGTTGCTTCTCTGATGGTAAAAGCCCATCGAGGGAATGGGCGAAAGTCTTAGGAGTCATGTTATAGGCGATGCGGCTAGCAACCCATCACCATTTTGATTTCCCTTTCCAGCTATACGCCCTTAATCATGCTAAACGTGGCCTTAAGGTTTGTCACTTTGGGCTCTGTCTACCACGTAAGGGATAAAGATGTGATATACGTTTGTATGTATTTATGAACCTCATAAGGAATAGCCGTTGAATAGTTAAGTCAAATTATCACTAAACTGGCGACTTCGTCGACGCAGAATAAAAATTTGCAGCGACTATCCTCCAACCTTGCTAATATAGCTCTGCTTTCCCAGCGGATACCTATAACCGACGTAATAATAACTATTTGCGTGAAAAAATTCAGCGCAATCCGTTCAGTGGTTAAAATGCGTTGATCGATCGACTGATCAGCCACATTTGCCCTTTTTACAAGCTTTATAACTTGCAACGTATACAAGTCTGTTTGTCAGAATCTTGCGGCTCAATTTTGAAGCAGACATCGTCAGGCGATTGAGTTGAAATTTTCCATGGAGTAAGTCGGATGACAATACAATAATCTACTAGGGACTGTCTCCACCCTAGTGCTCCCGTAACGCTCACAGTCCATGGCCAGGAGGGAACGTGTGTGTTTTTAGGCGGCAGGCCTCTCCCCTCCTTCCATAGGGAAGGCAGCGGCGAGTTGGAGAGCCCGTCATACTCCCGTTGCTGCCCCGAGCGCGGGAATGCATGAGGTGCATTTTTCCACACGTTAAAAAAAAAGAAGGGACCGTGTCCACAGGAGGGATACCTACTCTTCAACGGTTGGTCTGATTGACTTGAAATTTGGTACACATAATGTAGGACGGATAACAATGCAAGTAGTCAGCAAAAAGCTTGTACCTACTAAAAAATGAAATTTTCGACAGAAACTTACATAATTTATGCAGATGCAGTTAGAATATAACCAAGAGTATACCGAACTAAACACAAAAGGATCATTAAAGTAAACAAATGTGGTAAATATATCGCCTGTTTTGATAAGGGTTAAACAGAATCGACAGAAGGTAGTGTGTAGGGTAGACTGGGTACGGTTGTGACAATTTTGGTTTGATCGCCAATAATTTTGTTAATTTACTAGTTAGCTGCTAGAAAAGTAATTTAAATCTTAATTTGTACTTTTGTCTACGTAAAAATACCAAACTTTTGTCCTTAAATACGCTGTATTAATTATAGCATCAAATTTAAAAAAAAAGAGAAAGTGTCACAACCGACCACATCCCAAGGACAGTTGTGACAGTGGCCGGGGTCAGTAGTGACAGACCCATTTATTTAAATGATTCACGTAATTTTCTCCGAGGTATAGCTTACATATATTGTATTCATACTTTCCCGCTTTACAGCATTTAAATTTTAAAAAATCTTTTAAATTTAAACACTGTAAAGCGGGAAAGTATGAATACAATATATGTAAGCTATATCTCGGAGAAAATTACGTGAAGAATTCCAAGATTACGTAGAAATATAGGTTGATAGGAGCGAAGGGGGTAGGAAATGAAGAAACCACCTCAATGGGAGTTTATAGATATACTTAGAAAACATCGGATAGTTCGGACATAAAAAATATATGTCACAACCGTACCCACAACATTTGTCACAACCGTACCCAACGCATACTTTCGAAAACAAACAATCGCCATGACTAGGCCAAGTAATCTACGTAAAAACGAATTACTCGTAATTAACTACTAATATTCAACTTATAACAAAAAAATATATGATATAATCTATCTGTATACAAATAATAGGAAATATTAAAAAAGAATAAACAAAAAAAAATACTTTTGACTGTCAAAAAGCAATGTAGGCTCCTGATTACGTTAGCGTCGCGCGCTGGCTAACGCAATCTGGGGACACGCATTTAGGCACCCATGCCGCTTCTTTCTCCCTTTGCACCCTTTCCCATATTCCGTATAGTTTTGCTGTTATGACGACTGTCACTACCGTACCCTGGCACAACCGTACCCAGTCTACCCTAGAGCCAAGGGATGATGGATCGTGAGGAAAGGTATTCAAAGGGAGACCGCGGACTGAGCACAAATGACATATATATATACATACCTACATAAATCACGACTTTATCCCTTACAGTGTAGACAGAGCCTTTTTTTATGGTGTGGAAAATGCGCTTTATGCATCCGCCCGGTACGGGTTTACCGGGGGTATATGGGGCTCTCCCGCGACGGCAGGCATACCCATTAAAACCACACGGATTCCCTATTCAATCGTATGTGAGGCGTTACGGGAGCACTCGGTGTCACCGCGAACCCCACGACGGGTAGACAGAGCCTAAAGTAACAAGACCTAAATCATGCTAGACGCCCACAATCATGCTAGACCACGCTTAGCATGATTATGATGGGTTGCTAGCCGCATCGCCTATAACCTGATACGTAAGATTGTCGGGGTGTCAAGTTGTCTCTACTTATTTGGTTTTAGACTCACTTCATAACTAAAGTGCTACGAAACTGAAATAAATTAGGCTTTTGAACAGTCTTTAAAGCTACCCGCTGAAATAAAAATCCTAGCAGCGTTCTTTTCAATTATGCCCAATTGGGTCGAGGAAATTTCGTCGCACATTATGCAAAATTTACTGCATTTCATTTATTTTATACACTGTTTAAGGAATAAACCTTTTCAAATATTAACAGTGCGTGAAGTCATTCGCAGAGTTTATTTTTCGAAAAACATAAAAACGCCTCGTTTATTATTAGAGCTTAAGCTTGAGTTTAATTGTATTTTCCACTTTCACGCCTTTGTAATCAAACCAGTTACATCACAGCCAACGAAATGTTGAAGGATACTTGATATCTCACGAAGTTTTATACAATTTTATGCAATCATAGTATGACTATTATATATTTTATTTTTTACGAACTTGGGGGGGAATTGTTTGTTTACAAAAGGAATAAAATGGATTGTATATACAAGTGTTTTTTAACAATAGTTGTAAATATCATTGCCTTATAAATATCAACATTGTGTCTATCAAATTTCAAATCAATCCAACTCGATGTTGTCCAAAAATGGTTTGTAAATTTCGAAGCGGGGAACTTTCACTTGAACAGCATAAGTAAAATAACGCCTTGTAATTCTACCGCGGTGGTACATTGGTAAATCTTTAATGTTTTAAATCGTATAAAATGACAATGAACCTCAGGGTGGTAAAGGAATTCTTTGGCCGAATATAATATAAGCTTAAGTATTGAGTCTTGGAATCACTGTTTAATAAAACATGCCTACAAAACAAAATATTTAGGTAATCCAATCATTTAATCACTTTTACAAAGTCTTATTAAAATGAACGTATAAAATAAAAATAGAATCGAATTCTACTTCATCAGCCATAAGTAAACCTCTGGCATAATACATCTCTACTATAGACTAATATAATTGAAGGCTCGAGGACCTAATACATCCCTTTTATAAATGTATTTAATTTAAGTAGAATTTGAGGATTGTAGTAGCTTAATGTATTTTATTTTGAAAAAAAATACTTTCTGCCAAGCTTCTTGCGGCGCATTCTTCTGGCCGATTAGGGGGAAAGTCGAATGCTCTGTTAGTTTAAAAAAAAACATGTATAACGAGCCTTTGGCGGCCAATTTGCAAAAATAAATTTTGAATTTTTCAAAAAATACTTATTAAAGTAGTAAATTTAAAAAGTAAATACACTGATAAGTAATACGATTTATACCTATAGAAACAATGTCAAAATGCTTAGCACCATTATTGCCCGAAACTGTTTTAAATGATTCTTAGCGTAGTTGTTAAGGTCTCAAAACGTTCTCGACTTCAATTCACCTTATTTGACTAATTCGAATGAAACGGTTTCGACGTCGTCTGTGCATCACTTAGCAATTCACCAATAAGCAAGTTCTGAATCTCATTTCTCACTATTAATTTTCTTAGAGGGTCTAACCTCTTTAGATACGGCACTATTGACAACGCAAAATGCAAATCTTCGTCCACTTCCCTCCCAACTGAAGTTCGGTGTATGCTCCTGTTCGGAATCCCCATTTGCCTAACATTCACCATTTTCAGACGTTTAAGATTCTTGCTTAGTCTAATTCTTTGAGGATTATTATGTGATGTTACTAGAGGCGTCATTATAGAATCTGACGTGTCATCATTGTGGTCAAGTGGATCTAAAAAGTCAACGTCGTTAGGCATTTCCTCGTCGAAATCAATATCTCTTTTGATGACAACCCGACTATCGTCAACATTGTCAAAGGAATCTTCATCATCAACGTCCGCTCTGACTTCTTCTGCTGGTCTGACTGTTATATGGTCTTTGAGAAACGTGAGCATGTCATAATAAGCCCATTTTCCGCCATATTTATCTACTTCCGGACTCCCGGACTCTGAAACTGGATTCTTCTTTAGCTCCCTGTGAAATTGATCTCGTAAGTTCCTCCATTTCACTTTGATTTGATCTTCTGAAAAGAAACAAAAAATTTCATATTAAGATTACTACTACTATGTTCGATTACAGTGGTATGGGAAGAAGAGAAACGTGATTCAAGGTCCTCAGGAGTTTGTTACTTATTACAAACGGCAGTGGTTTATATCTTTGAACAACAGCCGCTAACAATACTTTCGAGCTAATAAGGATAATTCTCTTGAGACATTAGTTGTGAGGAAGTCATTATCCCTTTGCTTGAGCGCTCTCGGAGAAACTTTATCCTCTAGTTTTACCTTCATCTATTCAAATGCGTGAGTTCAGGATTGAACGGCGTTTGTAACTTCAAGTGTGTAATTTTCTTTGAAGGAAACAAAGGCTTTATCGTTCGCTTTCTTGTTATCAAAGTACGTATTATATCGAGACCTACAGTCCTATTTTAGAAAGCACAGCACTCGAAAGTACCTACCATTGGAAAGTGGTAGAAATCTGCGCATGGCTACAAAACTACAGGGGGGTTATGAAACAATCGCTTAATGCATGTCAAGTTCTATTCAGCGTAAAGGACACAATTATGCAGCCATATAGTTCTGTCCCTTACGCTGAATAGAACTTGGCACGCTTTAAGCGATTGTGGTAAGCCCCCCAAGGCCTTACCTGAAGTCTCAATTGGATTCAACAGTTTAGTTTAGTTTATTATTCATTCAATACCTTCTATTTCTTTTTTAATATGGCCCCATCGATGCGATGATTTCACCAATATCAAAGTAATACTGTCTCTTATTTGAACTAATGGAACATGAAGATATCCGACCTTAGCAAACTGACACCATATTTGCTCTACAGAATAACTTAGCGATATTTGTATTGTCGATAGAGCTTCATACTAATTAGGAGAGAATTACAAATGTGTCATGAGACTCATGAGTACACACGAGTTCTAGTGCTAATTGCTTTGGTACTAACATAATAGGCTGACCCTAATGTAAATTAAATTGTTAATAAAGTGTCTGCGACTTATTTATTTAGCTTGTTACCCAGGCTAGGCGCGGGCAAGGGTTACTGAATCATCTAGCCTATATACGTCCCACTACTGGTCACAGGCCTCCTCTCAGAATGAGAGGGCTTGGGCGAAAATAAAAAATAATATAAAGAAAGATTTGTTTATTTACCAACAAGCTTCTGCCCGCGACCACGTCTGCGTAGAATCCTTACTAATATTATAATTATATATAAAAACCTTCCTCTTGAATCACTCTATCTCAGGGGTGGCAAACGGGTCGATCGCGATCGACCGGTCGATCGCGCCTGTTAGTCCAATCGATCGCGGCAAGGCAAAAAATATAAATATGTGGACCAGACTGCGCAACGTAATCAGCATGCTGATTTAAGGTTTCATGAAGTATGTAATTGGTAGATCGCAGAAGGTTTCGTTAGTAAACAGGAGATCTTGGGTCTAATCAAGTTGGCCACCCCTGCTCTATCTATTTAAAAAAACTGCATCAAAATCCGTTGTGTAGTTTTGAAGATACATAGGGACATAGATAGGGACAGAGAAAGCGACTTTATTTTATACTATGTAGTGACTATGTAGTGATAGTGATAGTGATAGTAATGATACACAAAAAAGTATTTACACTATCAAAGCATTAGGCACATACATGCATTAGGTACATAGGACAGGAGACTCAGCAGGCATGCTGGTTTTCAGTCTTTAACCTGATTAAAATCTAACTAAGCAAGTAAGGAAGGTTTGCTGCCAAAGCGACAGACGACGAAATAACTTCTTTCTGATTCAAATTTACATCATTAGGTAAGGTTTTTATTTATTTACATATATAGGGGCAGATATACATTATGCCTATCATGACGATTTCGGTTTTTCCGGGCCCAGCCCAATGCTGATTGGGCGAACTTCACACACCATTGAATTGTTTTGTAGGCGTATGCAGGTTTGTTCACGGTATTTTCCTTCACCGATAAGCTCATGATAAATTTGCAATTTAATTTCGCACAAAAATTTCGAAAAACTCAAGGCCCGGGATCTGAATCCACGGCCCACTGCTTGAGAGGCTACAGGTCTAACCACTAGGCTACCGCAGCTTTTGTTTTTACTATAACTCCCATTAACTGCTCACCCGGAGTTGCGTACCTAGAGTTCAAGTATGTGAGACGTTTAACTTTTTTTAAACACGAGACATAGATATTGTTACCAATGGAAGATAATGATAGTTGATTATTATGATATTAGTTGAAAGGCTATTTTAATTACATAATTATTAGAAGCTTCCTCGCAATGTAGGTCCCCGAAAACTCAGGTAATTTCAATGAACAAAAAAATTTACCTTGCTACTCCGCTACTCACGTGCAAAATAACACATGCAAACGGTTGTGTTCATTAAACTTTGATAATGATCCCGTAGAGGGATCGAAACGCGTCAGTGTTTGTGTGGTGTAAGGGATAATTAAGTTTGTGGGATTTATATGTGTTTTATTGGCAGCAGTGGAGGGAGGGATTGCATGAAAAACATATATATTTCACACAGGCTTGGTTATTTTGCACGTGAGTAGCGGAGTAGCAAGGTAAATTTTTTTGTTCATTGAAATGGACCTCCGCAAAGTAACGCCTGATTCAATAAAATATTTCAGGTACATAATTTCCAAATTTTATTCGTATTTTTTTTTAGTCGTGAAGACACCAACAACATAATGTCGGGACAATTTGAAGTTTATCACTGTAGGCACGAGACTAAAATAATTACATCGTCTGTCTCGTCTCTACTTTGCATATATACGTCAGCTCCTGATAAAATTAATTAGCAAACTTGTGCGCCTCAAACATTGCTAAACCATTATTTAGAAAGGCGCCTCTATTTACTAAAGTAGTCACGTTTGCGTTCTTAAATAAAAATGAAGCCAGAGACAAAACAAAACCCTATAATTTGAAAAAGGGCTTATTACATTTCTAACCTGTTAAAAATATACAGTTCTCATTTGCGTTCAAATTTCACTTTAACAAACGAGAACTTGAACAAAAACATTTACGAGTAGCTACCTTGCTACTCCGCTAATCATTGAACGATCTGTTTCGGAGATTAGCGGAGTAGCAAGGTTTTATTCATTGAAATGGACCTTCGCAATGTACCGCCTGATCCAATAAAACGTAAACTTACTAGTTTTGTCCAACGCCTCGGCAACTTCGTCCCATATCTTGTCGACATGCACGCGATTCTTGTAGTAATCGTCTTTCTTGTTCCACAGGCAGGGTCTTTTCCTCACTTCGTTTATCAAAGATATAACACTCGCTTTTGTTTCCATGTCCGATTTGGACGACAGAGTGGAGCCGACTAGTTGTTGCGACGCGACGTTGCCGGCTGCCGCACGACAGCCGGTGCGACTGCGACGTTGCCTTGTCGTGCAAGGTCGCGTGGTCGATAATGTCGCGGCGCGATTTCACGCTATGTCGTGTTTAGTCTTGGAGCTGGCGGGATGGAATTAATTGGTAAGAATGTTAGTGTTTGACTAGTTTTTAAAATAGAAGTAGGTACCTGGTTAGTTATTACACTATTTTTTGCATTCATCTACATACATACATAACACAAACCACTTACGGGATAGACAGAGCCTAAGGCAACAAGACCTCAAGGCCACGTTAAGCACGATTGTGGGCGTGTACCTAGGTGGAAAGGGGAATCAAAATAGTGAGGTTGCTAGCCACATCGCCTATTACATGATTCCTATGATTTTTGCCCATTTGCATTATCTAAGTAGGTATACTACTTAGGTATTGGTCACTGCTCTTCACGGCAGCCCAAACCTGCATTGCACAGGTGCCACCCCATCCCGGGGTGGTCGTGGGGCGTCGCGGTGACAAAGTGTGCTTTCGTAACGTCTCACATACCACCGAATACGGGATCCGTTTGGTTTTTAGTGGCTCTGCCTGCCGTCGTAGGAGAGTCCCACGGCCCACATACCCCCGATAACCCTTGGCTACACCATAAAAAAATGATACGGCAATGTCAGTAGTGTATTTTTCCATAAAAGTATAATCTTAAATATCTACCTATACCTACCTACCGTCGCCAACACTATTTTACTAACCATTAGATCAGCTTTTTACAACTTCACATAGATCAAGGTTAAGTTTGTCTTCGTTTTAGCGACTAATCCAACGACATTTGTTCCAAAACTACTGTTCTAACACTTGTTTAACATTTAGTTTTTCTATTCTTATTCTTACCATCTGAACTACAGTACGTAACGTACTGAATGGCTAAGTTCCACATACTTGCGAAGCAGTTCAATGGAGTGTGAAGTTCCTAATCCGCGCCGGGTTCGCGTGGGAACTGGGAAACTACAGTCCAACTCTCCTAATACCTATTCGTCGGAAGTCTAAGCCAAGTGATAAGCGCAATACATAACCCATTCTGTTCATAACCAGTAAATCAAAATCTTCCATGCTGGTCTGGGAGTGAAGAAAAAACGTAGAATTTACCAGTTGCTTCTCTTCCCGCGCAGATGGCAATTGTCAGCCCATACATGAACTGTCAAAATAACCACGATGCCGATTGCGAGCGAGATAGGTAATAAGAATAAGCCTACGCTTTGGTGGTTCGACGAGATGGCCCGGAACCCGGCTAATGCGACTTGTAATTATCGCCGGGTTCGTACTCCAATCCCAATACTAAGGTGCAATTAGTTCCTTGGCCACTGGGGTATTAATCAACTAACCATTTTGTTTCACCTTGCAGAGCCAGCCTCTAGTTTAAATTTTAGACACCAAAATATCCCAAGTATGGAAAATTTGGCAGCGCCACTTGCGGGTCGAAATGGCAACAAACTGTGAGCCTCTAGCAAGTTTTCACGCAGAAACGGCTCGAACGTTTTTATTTTTCGAACGGACTATTGCTGTTAGCTTCAGATGGCTTTTAAACGTGTCAATTACTGTGGAAAAATTGACAGTGCCACTTGCAGAACAAAACGGCAACAAACTGTGAGCCTTTAGTGTAAGTTTTCACACAGGAACGTCTCGAACGCGTTCGGGTAAACGTCTCAATAGCTATGAAAAATTGGCAGCGCCACTTGCGGATTGAAGCGGCATCAAACTGTAATTCTCATAGTATTTGACATTTTAACGCAAACGCGTTTGAAGCGGATTTTGTGAACGAAAACTTACACTAAGCGTATATTCATGGACATATTCTTCAATTTTCGTAACTCACGAAACGTAGTGTTTCAAACTCTTCGCGGCCCTCCAGGGGATTGAATCCTACGAATACTATAAAAGCGAAAGTTTATGAGTATGTAGGTACGTTTGTTCCTTCTTCACGTTGGAACGGCTTGACAGATTTGGATCAAATTTGGGACGCAGATAGCTGGTACCTTAGATTAAACATATAGGCTACTTTTATCCCGAAACTTGCGTAGTTCCTGCGGGAAAGCGATAAACATGTCGCAACGTAAATAATTATTGCAGAATATACTATCAACATCAATTCTTTAGTCTAATTCTCCGCAAAGTCGCGGAAAAAAGCTAGTGTGTTTATAAATTCTAATTTCACAGACAAACTACACAATCGCCACTTAAACGAGAAAGTTAAATTAGGACAAAACTGCATTCGTGTAGAACGGAAACATGATCTTAACGCCGACGATTCACAAGTCGATGTCGAAGTCAAAGTGCCACCAAAGTACAGTTCGAGGGTCGAAGTTTCCTTTTCCCCTGCCCAATGTAACTATTTCCACTTGTGCCTGTCGGAATTTAAATTAAATTTCATTTGGAAACTTTGGGATTATTTAACGCTGTTAGAAAGGTAAATGTTTCGGGCCAAATTGGCTGATGAAATCTGAGCGTCTAGTGTAAGTTTTCGCATATAATTTCGTCTACGTAAACGTCTCAATTACTATGGAAAAATTTAACAATACCTACCTAAAGGCCACGTTTAGCATGATTGTGGGCGTATAGGTGGAAAGAGGAATCAAAATAGTGACGGGTCCTAGCCTTATCGCCTATAACAATATTATGATTCCTAAGATTTTCTTTGCTAGAATAAGTAGATACTTTCAAAAACCAGTCGTATATATCACAGAACCCGAGCTTACCCAGCAAATGGCCAGCCGCCAGCCTGATTGTCTAATTTCCTGCAGCCTCAGCCAACGTCTAAGAAATAATTCTGGGAAAGCCTCGAATTCGTATACGTCAAGTAATAATTTGAAGCATGAAATTGCTGATACTCGAACTACTTCTGAGTATAATTTAGCCAGTATTACAGTTAATCTTGCTGGCAAAAGGCTGGTATTGACTAATATTCCATTAAAAGCCGACGTGTTTTTTTAACAAACTTTAAGGGAATTAGGGAACCAGTACCTATTCAAGATTTGCGACTGACTCGTACGTACACCTCCATCATTTGCAAATTTAGTAGGTAAGAACCTACCTAATGAACAAATCAATACCGATGGCTACGGGAAAATGGTAATCAGTGTTGCTACAAAATTTCAACACGCATTCATTGTGACTCTGTGGTGACTTCCCATGCAAAGTTACGTTAAAAGTGATGAATTAAAGAGCTATTGAATTAAAGTATGGTTAGTATAAGTTTGCGATAGCGAAATACGTCTCGTTAACGTTTGCATTAAACTGTCAAATACCTACAATGAGCTGAGCCTCTAGTGTAAGTTTTCGCATATAAAAAACGTCTCGAATACGTTCACGTAAACGTCTCAATTACTATAGAAAAATTGGCAGCGCCACTTGCGGATCGAAACGGCAACAAACTGTTCTCATAGTATTTGACGTTTCAACGCAAACGCATTCGAGACGTATTTAGTGACCGAAAACCTACACTAAGCATACTATTTGTTGCCGTTTCGTTCCGCTAGCGGCGCTGTCAATTTATCCTATAGCAATGGGGACTACCGTTTCTCTGCTCACCAGTTGGCGCCACTGTTGACTAAGGTCCAGAGGTATAGCTGTCAAAGGCGACTTTATAAGATCGGCGCCGAAACAAAGTCTTAAATCTTGAATCTCATTAAGTTTATTAATTGTAAATAACTATCATCATATCGAGTAGCTATGCCGCAATGTTGTACATTTCCGTTTTGTTCGGAAAAAAAATCCGCTTTCAAACCGTTCACATTCATCGCCAAATAATCCATATTTGCGATAATTTCACGAAGGAGATCACTTTTCAACAGGTAAATGAAAGAAATTATGATTTATGTCACGAAACCCGCCAAAGCCAGTGAAAAGTGAATGTAGTTTGGACCTCACGCGACACTAGCGCCTCTAGTGGCTAATTCACACGCGATAGCCCCCATTGAGACGTTTACGCGAACGCGTTCGATACATTTTTGTGTCAAAAACTTACACTAGAGACTGAGCACAATTTTTTATCGCTTCCAATTGTTATTCTATCTAGTGATGGTTGTCAAAAATCGACACTCTGTGTACAGTCGAGGGCATTAATACCGATACAGCCATCTTGTCAAATATATGTGTCACCGACCTTATTATCTGTGGCATAAAGGCAGTGGCGGATTTACCAGAAGGCTGAGTAGATTTTGGGGGCGGCAAATTTGGGGAACGAGGTTTTTTTTTTTACCTCATAGAAATAAAAAAAAATCTTAGAAGTCTGCAACAAATTTTGCAAGGGCAGCAAAAACACTATTCAGCCTTATACCTTGAAAATTTGTAAATCCGCCACTGCATAAAGGTGTATACATATTTTTGACGTCTTGGGTAACGTATGCCCTTGAGTGTACATTAATAAACAAGTGACGTACAATTTGCTATGCTATGACCATGCGGACATCTTTTACCTTTAGTAGGCATTATTGATCGAAGGTTGAAGCTTTCCCTTTTATCTTACTACTGAGGAATGATTTAGTCAAATTCGGGGATTCCGGGCCCGTCCCGCGAGACTAGGATAAAGGCCTATTCGGGTGCAAAATTATATTATCACAGGAAATAGGGAAGCATTCGCTCCAACAACAACAGAGAAAAGATATAAGCTCTCTAGTTTACCGTTTTAGGTCTTTCGATTCTAAGGTTAGTACGCTAGGGGCATAAGTTAGGCATTAGGACACGCCTGGGACCCGAATTTTGAAAGCAACATTCATAAATCACGTCTTTATCCCTTACGGGGTAGACAGAGCCTAAGGTAACAAATACCTAAATGCCACATTAAGCATGATTGTTTTGAAAGCAAATCGTATGAAAATTCCCCTCGAGTAATTTTATAGCAATTCGAATGGTACTTTAGAGAAATGTTTCAAAAATCGGATCCTAGCCGATCAATGATTCCTTCGCCACCGCTAAACCTTGTCATAAATAGGCATAGGTCATAGACAAATAAAATAATTTCTTCCATGCTGGTCTGGGAATAAAGAAAACACATAGAATGTACCAGTTGCTTCCCTTACCACGCAGATGGTAAAAGCCCATCGAGGATTGGGCGAAAATTCATAACAAAAGCCAGTGAGTTAAAATGATCCGGCAGGTGTAGATTATGAAGTACTAGATATTTAATATTAGTTATGATATGATATTGGTCAGAAAATTTGAATGCTGTCCTGATGAACCACCATAGAACCTTATTACAGCTTGGTGATTTTATTTACATACATACCTATACATACACAAATCACGTCTTAGACAGAGCCTAAGGTAACAAGACCTATAAAGGCCACGTTTAGCATGATTGTGGGCGTACAGGTAGAATGGGAAATCAAAATAGTGATGGGTCGCTAGCTGCACCGAATATAACATGATTCCGAAAAGTTTCGCTCATTCCCTCGCTGTTATAGATGTCAATATAATAAAGTTGGATGCGGTAGCTAGCGACGTTGCCATGGCGTCCCAGGATTAGATTAGGGCTCCTACTCAAAACGGAATGATTTGCTACAATTCACAAAAATGATTGGAATATTTTCGTAACAAAAACCAGCATCAACGCTCGTACGTTCAAAAAAGGATCCAATAAATTCGCTCATCGTACGAAATTGAAAACATAGACACAAAATAAAACAGATGAACTGATAACAATGGGGTTTATATTTAGCAACAGAGGAACGATCATCTGGATTGATGGGACCTAACGGGATTGCAGTGGGTATTGATTCCTCTTTCCTTGGATTTTCTTACATCCGTTGTGAGAGGCGTGATAGAACTGTACAGGGTGCGCGAACTGGGATAAGGGGCGTTTTAATTTGAATTTTGTTTTCATCAGCTTTATTATTACCAATTTGGGGTACAGGGTGCTAAGTGAACTGATACGGCGTATTTGAAGTAGGTTTATTTTGTCCTGTAGGATTATTTAACTTGCTCGCAATCGCCATCGCGTTCATGTGACAGTTCATGTATGAGCTGACAATTGGCATCAGAATCAGCTAGCTGTCACGTTCGTATAAGAATTTAACTGTCAAAATGAACACGATGGCGATTGCGAGCGAGTTAGACAATAAGCCTACTGGTTGTAGAAGGAAAGAGACCGAGGCAGCCTCGATTTGTTCATTATGTAAAATCTTTAGGTAATTTAAAAAGAAATCGCCGTTGTTTTCTTTAATAAAAAACACGTCTGTCGGACTATTACTTACTCTTAAGATAACACAACATTTCGGTAGTTTACGCTACTTAGCAAGTAGCCAAGTAGGCTCTAGAAATTGCACTTCGGTCTTTGGAAAGAGACAATTGGCTTTACGTAAGTTAGAGCGAGACAACGAAATAGCCGAGAACTGAACTGAACTCATCTGAACTCTACCTGCCGGGTACTGTACAGATACAGTCTGTTATCTTGGTACTAAGTTAGTGCCAGTTTCAGCCGCAGGGACGCATAACTTTAATGGCGCTGCAGTCGAGTCCCGTACTACAGGGAATACGCAATAGTGCTTCAGGACATTATGTTGTTGTGGTTTTCTACTACTTACGTATCTATGGCCTGATAATTCATATTCCCCATTTGATTCCTATACAGTACACGAATTACCATGTTACATTACGCATAGGTACGTTAATAGGTCGCCCGTCCAAGACCGTGAATTGCGAGGCTGTACATTATTACACCCTTTCACAACCAACCACGATTTTGGACTGTCCCGGGCCCATACTTTAGTCTATAATTAAAGAAACGTCTAAAACATATTCTAAAATTGATATAATTTAACACATTAGGTGAGTACGGTGAACACAATAAAACATAGACAGAGAAATCGCCAGTCGGCAGTCACGCATAGCCGCGGTCGGGTTTTAAAACTTGTTCAACCGTTAAGGCGATATGAGAAAACAAATGAGGGCGCCACTTCGCAACTGTTACATTTTTGATGAAAAGCGCTATAAATTTTATAAGAAAAAAAAACTCTTTTAGCATCAGCCTGTAATTGAATGAATCGTAGAACCCCCGATACAATGCCATTCTTAAACGCATCCAATTGAACGAAGAGAACTTGGCGTCGGTTTCCGCAGAGGCAAGGATTAAGAGGAGGGATTACGGTTGCCGTTACTTTTAAATACCTACTCGAGTAGCTTTTGTTCTGTGGTGAAGTCCAGTTTACACTGTGCAGATAACTTTGTGAAATTACGCTTTACCTGCGGCGTTTGATTGATCATTTTGACAGCTGTTTTTTTTAATTCATTCCGCAATGGAATAGGCGATGGTTTTGCACCATACAGCCAACACTTTGACAGCTTTCGCTAATGATCATACATACTTGAATGATGTAAACGGGCTTAACTGACGACGAAGACAGTTAATACCACAGACCGGTAATAGGTATACACAGTGGCAACCAACAGACAGTGCCTAGCTAGCACTAAATACTTACCTACCAACATCAGAATCTCTAAACAACTGACCGTTCTGAATAAAAATTCACGCCTACTTTGTGTCAATAAATTTGCCAGCTCGGGTGCGTTCAGTTTGATCACCCGACGACGCCCGACGACGCACTGGCCCGTTCAGTAAGTCAGTGCGATCATCGGACGATCACACCAAGTCGTTCAGTAACATCGTCGGGCGTCGTCGGGCGATCGCACCGGTCACCCCGTAAAATAGATGGGTAAAAAACGCACAGACGTCACTTTGACAGTTGATATGAGGCAAAATTTATAATTCGAACGCTGGGGTGCGTTCAGTTTGATCACCCGACGACGCCCGACGACGCACTGGCCCGTTCAGTAAGTCAGTGCGATCATCGGACGATCACACCAAGTCGTTCAGTAACATCGTCGGGCGTCGTCGGGCGATCGCACCGGTCACCCCGTAAAATAGATGGGTAAAAAACGCACAGACGTCACTTTGACAGTTGATATGAGGCAAAATTTATAATTCGAACGCTGGGGATATAAACTTATTATTACGAATACGAAATCATACTTCAATTGACACTTTTGACAGAAGAACGCCCCAAGTCGTTCAGTAAGTGTGTTCATGATCGGACGATTTTCACCCGACGATAATCACACTGACACTTTAGTTACTGAACGTAGCCCTGGGGAAATAAAATTATTATTACGAATACGAAATCATACTTCAATTGACACTTTTGACAGAAGAATAGAGATGTGTCAATCGCGAGTGAAAGATTCAAATGAACTATATCTTTTCGTTTCGTTCACTCGCTCAGTCGTTCACTGCAGTTCAGCAACTCACTATATCAGTATATCTTTCGTTCGGATTTCGTACTGAACTGATGCGGTCAGCCGTTGCATGCATGGTTGCATTTTTCGCACCTACAAATCTATCGTATAAACCTGTCCCTCTTACACTAGCTTATAGTAGACAGGAGCAGATATGAATGTGTGAGTCGCTCTTTTCGTTCATTTGAGCTGGTGTGAGTGGACGATTCCTTTGCTGCGTTCCGTTTCATGTCCTCTTTGAACGACACTTTCAAAATAAAAAATAAACATTGATAAAGTATGATGATTATCTGACCATTTTCAGTGAAACTTTATAGTGTATAAACATATCTCCATCATTAGAATCCCATTTTGAATGTGTACTGAATACATCGTACTGATATAATGATATGAAAGAGCAGTTTGAGTCAACAGATCCACTGAGTGAAATTAGTGATAAGATATGAAGGAGCAGTTTGAGTCAATAGATTTACTGAGCGAACTGAACGAAATGAACGAAAAGAGTGATATATATCTTTAAGAGCGAAAGACATGAATCAATCTTTTCACTTCAGTGAGTTGTTTTGCGCATCTCTACAGAAGAACGCCCCAAGTCGTTCAGTAAGTGTGTTCATGATCGGACGATTTTCACCCGACGATAATCACACTGACACTTTAGTTACTGAACGTAGCCCTGGGGCATGAGTTTTAAAAAGCAATTATGCTGAAATTAGGTAAATATATAAGTAGGTACTGAATCACTACATAGTATAAAACAAAGTCGTTTTCCGCTATCTGTCCCTATTTATGCTTAGGATATTTAAAACTACGCAACGGATTTTGATGCGGTTTTTGAAGTAAAAACTTCTTTAGCGACGTTGTGCACCTTTTTGGGATGGGTCAATTCGCGTCCTGACGGAGGGAGAGTTGCTGCTGGGTCGTCTAAGCGGCGCTGGGCGCTTGCGCGAATGTGCGTGTGTAGTTTTCACTTCTGCCGGCACTCCCGTAGTGTTTTTTTAGATGCAAGAAGGTTTATATTATAATTATTCGCAGATGAAGTCGCAGGCAGAAGCTAGTATTTAGATATATAAAACAAAACAAAGTCCTCCACCGCGTCTGTCTGTCTGTTCGCGCTAAAGTGGAAAGTGACAAAACGGATTTTCATGCGATTTTCACCAATAGAGTGATTCACGAGGAAGTTTTAGATAGATATTATATATATTACCTAATTTGTTAAGGTTTTGTGTAATGGTTGAAATATAACGACAAATTGTTGAAAGTGCCGGGAAAACTCAAGCTGCGTGGGATACAAATTTGAATTCAGCGCGGACGAAGTCGCGGGCAACAGCTAGTTTACAATACGAATACCTAACGTAGGTAGTTGCGGGGCGTGTTTGCGACTACACTCGTAGGTACTTTGTCTTGATCGTTTAAATTTGTTTCTAGTTGTGAGAGCCTACAATTGGCTTTAATGTTACTAGTATAATTAACTCACTCTGTAATTTATAGCTGTTGGATCTCCGAAAAAGAAAACTAGTGTAGTTAATAACAATTCTACTTAGTTAATTTATCTTGCCAACTAGTCGAAAATTGAATTTGAGCTGTAGTCTTATTAGGTACAACTACGACTTTTAAATGATAGTCTGAGCTCTTAGAATGTCATTCGGTTTTGTCTTTCTGTCTCCCTCTCTCGGCCGATTCCAGTATCAACCCCATAACAATGTGTGAGTGAGACAACTCGAAGATCTCACGGACTCGTATTCGGATGTAGGTCCTATTAAAAATAGAGCCCCTAGACTCTATATACCTACATAGTTACTTTAGGTAGGTACTGCAAAGAAAAAACATACCTTCTTCAATTTGCCCTCAACGCTTTATTTACGCAGCTTTCATCGTCATACAAAGGTCAAAGCACCTCACAAGGATCACTGAATATCACACATTTTCGTTATGACTAATAAGCACTCAAGAATCCCAAAGACGGATATCCGTGTTATTTGTGTAGGGTAACAAAGACAATTTCTGTGAAAGATCCCCTTTGATCTCAGCAATTCAACCCTGTGCGGATTCGTACCTACACGCACATTAATAAAATAACAATACAACGCGAAATAAGTATCCGCATACTTTATTTTACTTGTGTGTATAAATTTACTAGTTTCAGAAGTTTCAGGCCATAATCATTATTATCATCGTGGACATAATAGGTACCTATTCATAAGACTGACATTAATAATAATAATAAAATTTCTAGATTGTAAACTTTATATATTGCATGCTATTATAGATAGCTAAGTGAATGTACTACATTTTAATGCTTAACATAAGACCATTGTAACCAACACTTAAAGCAAATAAATATTCTATTCTATTCTATTCTATTAAGATGGAGTGTTTTTGTGTGGGTGCAGTACCTACGCAGATTTTTTCCACTTTTGAATGACATTATCGAGTGATGTGCTTTTAAAATTGGATCCTTTGGGCCGGACAAAACTATAACTCAATTTTTTTTCCACTTGACCTAATTCTACATAGTTACCAACTGGTAGGTATTTCAAAATCAGCAAAAATTTTAACTACTTTTGAGTGGTATTTTCACATATTTATCTATGTTCTATCAAAAATCGAGCCCTATCTCATCTAGCATCTAACACAGACCGTGTAATCCACGAGACAAATTAGTTCGCCCCCAAATTATCTAAATTGCGTACCTCGCAGTACAAAATGTAATTTCCTAGCACTTACATTTTACTGTAACGCGACACTGAGGCAGCAATTTCCTGAAATTCTCAGCCCCTCATATCCGCCGCCATTATGATGGGCAAGTTGCCATTTACTTACTATCAGATAGTATCGCGGTAGAATGGAATCCCTTGCAGAAATTTGGATAGTGCGATGTTGTGAAATGACGTCACACGTGTCACGCGGTTGTGAGTTTTATTAAAAGTACCTACCTAATCGGTGTTAGCAACTCGGAAAAACGCGTTTTCCCAAAGTGACACCAAGCCCTCAAAATACCCTTTGTAGCAAATTTCGTCGAAATCATTAGTTTCCAAGATCCCCGAAATAAATATTTAAATAGAATCGTTCATTCGACAGACAAGACTAGCTCGTTTAAAGTTTTTTAACTAGGTCTGACCCGCGGATTCCGTCGCGTGAACCTTCAAGGGCACATGCTGGAAAATTTTAAATTACAATTTAGCGTTAAACTCTAATTAGTAGTTAGTGTCCAAACAGTGTCAAAACGTGGAAAAGTCAAGCTTTAAACCAAATTTAGTAATTAAATTCCAGAGATCAAACTACCTGCGTATTTATTTTATATTCATTCAGGATAATTTTTATTCATGCAGAAAACCCATCCCACTGCTTAATCAATGCAAATTTACCCAAAACCATTACTACAATAAAAAATAATTCATAATATTATTACTTAGGTGTGTGATGTGACTTATTGATTGAAATAAGTTAAACCACATTACGTAATTCTGTAACGATTTATTAAAATAAATTAAGATATTGCAACTCGTTCAGAGAAAAAAGGAACATAAGCTTCAAGATTAAGTAAACTATTTGTAAAAAAAATTAACATTCAAGCAGTAAATAGGTACTTAAGTAAGTCATATACTTAATCATATTTATTTGAACCTTAAGCTCCCATTGGGCTTTATAGGACTAGGACACCTCCTGTTGGGATTTTTATGATATTTTTCATATAAATCCTTTTTCTTAATAACATTCAACAATTTGCTGCTTATTTTAGTGCATCCTGTGATTTCCATAAAGAGATCTTCTGTCGCCTTCACATCAACATCTCTGTCTTTGAAAAACTGAAAAATAAAAATATTTAAAAATTTATAAGCAGGTAGCTACAAAATTATTGTACAAAAATAATGAAACAAACACAATTGACACAAAAAAAAATTGAAAAAATAAGAAAACAAGCAGAAATTTACATATGTGTGTTATTTATAACATAAACAACAAGCCTTAGTGCCTTGATGAACACAAAACTACTTTAGTTAAAAACATAAATTCAACACATCAGTTACATCAGTGTAAATGGGTAGTTAAAAAAAACAGGAAATGTCTGCCAAAACCCTTAAATGTAAATTTGTTTTCAGTGATCCTTCTCCCACTTTAATTTTAAATGAAATTTTACTACCCCATATCACCATACCATGTACTAACTCCGGGCAATAGGTACTAGTGATGCGGCAAAATATTTTTATGACAAAAAATGTATTTATTTAAAAATTAATTTTCGTCTTAATGTTATTCAACATAAACAAATATTATTTATTTTCTTTTCATTTTAAAATAAAAACAATAAACAATTATAGGTTTATTTTAAAATAGTCTTCACTACACAATCAATATTTTTTCCATATTAGTTGGTAGGTATTATAGATTGCGATGACATCAAACCTGTTACTGTAATCAAGAATTTTCAAAGAACAAATGCAATGTATGCACATCACTTTCAAAATCTTGCTGTTTAAACGAATGTAAAAAAATTAAGAGGAACAAACCTTTGTTACAAAGTCGCAGTCCTTGATCAGTTTAATTAGTGCCTGTGGATGGTCTTTCTTGACCGAGTGCCCCCATCCAATATATTCCAAGCTACTTCTAAAATATCTAATATTTTTAGCACTCAATTTGCCATGGACCAAGTTCAATACATTATACAATGTATCAATAAAGTTCACAACCATCTTATACAGTGAATATCCTTCAGTAAGTGGTGCATCTTGTATTATTGGTGGTACTACGGTTGGCTCACATCCAGCAAAGGACATAAGGATAACATTGTCCCAGGCTCTTACAGGCCAGGGGCAGTTTCCCAATTTTTTCGAAACAATAGTTAAATGTTCAAATTCTCGACGAGCTCGCCTGTATGTCGCCTTATTTTCATCTTCATTTGTACCTAATTTATAAACTTTTACAGCATTATCAAAAGGCATTGTCACACAGTTACGTCTATGGCAAGGTGCACTAAACACTATGGAGTTTTTTCCTTTACCAAGCACATTATTGTACCTGCCGATATACCGTTGATCAATGATCCTTTTTAACAATGCATTAGTTAGTTCTCCAAAATCAATAGTAGGAAGAAGTGAATCTGTTCCTTTACATTTCTGTTTGTTGCCATTGTTTATTTTGTTTAAGTCGGATTCTGCTTGTTTCACACGTAGTGTGGTATATGTAGATTTAATTGTATTCACTGGTCTTTGACCGACACTTTTACATTTCCAAGTGTAAAGTTTATCAAGTTTTTCTTCTTCCTCTAACTGATTTACGCTAGAATCTTCACCATCGTAATCATCGTAATCAAATATCTCAGATTGCACAACTTGTGCAACGGAGACAACATCGGATTGAGTCACTGCCACCAGAACGGGTACTTGTATTTCTGGCGCGTCTATCCAGACAAAATCGTCTTCTTTATGCAACTGCTGATCCATTTCTTCCGACATGTCCAAAAGACTATGTTCCTCTTTCAAAACGATCCCGTGTTCCAAGGATTAGGCCCTAGTTCCACTTAAATTCTAGTATCAATATCACAGGTAGTTATCACAGTTAATGCACTTATTATTTATTTACGCCTTAAGACTCTATACCTTAAATTATGCAATAAACAGTTCTAATGGTTGTAATTATTAGTATTCAATTCAATTTTTGGGATAATAATGGCCCCATCGAACGGTGCGATGATTCCGCCAATGTCGAGGTTGGATAAGACACGGCCAGACGACTCTTGATCTTATGCGGTAAGTTTGACAGTGTTCGGTGAAATACCAGCCACAACCAATCTAAAACAAAATATTAAAACTAGCTACAGCTATCACTACAGAGCTACATATACAAATCTATAACTAAATTTAACTATTGTACTACTGGTCGGCTCAAAGGGAAAAAAAAAAAAAAAAAAAAAAAAAAAAAAAAAAAAATTGAGGTTTTTAAGTTATTTCATAATTTTATGTTATTTTTGGACAAAAACGAATCTAAAATACTACCAAAGGGGGAGAAAACTAAAGTTAAAAGAAAATTAATGTTGACTGGCCGGCTAATGTTATGGGGTAATAGATCATATAAAGGAACACATATTTTAGGACATTCAAAAAATATATGCTCCAAAGTTCCTTCACCAATACCACATTCGCATATAGAATTGTCCCTGATTCTAAGCTTGGCCAAAAATACTGGTGAGCAAAAGTGACCCAGGCGCAGCCGTATTATTGTTGACGTGTTGACCTTGCTGAAATTTCTGTTCTTAAAGAACCATGGCCTTGGGGGAAGATCTGGTTGTAAGCTACCATAGTGTCTGCCTTTGGTCTGCTGTGAGTTATGCCACAAATCATTCCAGGTTTCAAATAACTGAGGTCGGACCTCTGATTTTAGATCTCGACTAAAACATTTGACATGTGAATTGGTTCCCATCCAAACAGCATCTCTTGCACATTGGTCAACCACTTCGTTATTCGTAATGCCGCTGTGGCTTGGAATCCAAGCTAGAGCCACCCGAAGATTATTCTGATGACATTGTCTTAGTCTCTCTTTAATTTTTAGGGTTAGATAGAAGTTATCTTTAGAATGAAAAGGTAGTTTCACTAAGTCCTGTAAACAGCTCAAAGAATCCGACAAAATTATTGTTTTATCAAGTTGGTGCGATTTTATGAATGAAACTGCCTCATACAAAGCTACGGCCTCTCCGGTAAAGACAGAGTACTGTGCAGGACACTTATAGCTCAAGATAATTGAGGAATGGGGAATCCAGACAGCCGAGCCAACATTTGTGTCCCCAGGAGATTTAGATGCGTCCGTATATATCCTGATCCACCCGGGCCATTTTCTATCCATGACCTCGTTAAACTCATAATTTGCATGAGGAGAATTTTTACGTATTCCCAAGTCAAAATCTATAGTAGGTTGGAAAATTAATGTTTCATAATCAAAACAGAATATAGGATTTTTGCTAAAGTGAAAGACTGGAACGGATTTAAATTTATTGAACGATTTAATAAGGGGAGGCAAATCTTTATGTGTCCAATAGTTGGAGGACCTCGAAAATTCGGATAGAACTTTACATTTTTTATTTATGGGATGGTTAGGGAATTGGGTTACATTTAAAAAAAATCTATCAGCCAAATACTGTCTCCGAAGACAGAGTGGGGGATCGAGGCATTCCGCCTGCAACGCGTTTATCGGGGAGGATTTCATGGCACCTGCTATAATTCGTAGACCCCTAGCCTGTATCTTGTCAAGTTTTGCCAGCGCTATCTTGCTACAAGGTTCTAAGATAAAGCTGCCATAGTCGAAATGGCTTCGAACTATGGCATTATATAATATTTTTTGACTATAGGGGTGACTTCCCCATCTGACCCCGGACAGAGACCGCATTATATTCAAACTCTTTTCACATTTACTAACTATGTAACTTAAATGATGCGTCCCAGACAATTTCGAGTCAAGAAAAATACCAAGGAATTTAACTTTATCCAAAATATTTATGCGTTGATTTTCCACAGAGATATTTACAAAGGGTACATTTCTTTTACGGGAGAAGACAACTGCGTTACACTTAGGGACCGATAATGACAAACCATGGCGATCCAACCATTCATTCAGATAATGGAGAGCTGCATTAAGTCTTGTTGCGCAATTTTCTAAGGAAGGGGAACTACTATATAAAACTATATCGTCCGCATATTGTAAAATGTTACAAAAGCAGTTCACTGATGACTCTAAATCAGACGTATAGAGGCTGTACAATATCGGACTTAAGACTGAGCCCTGGGGGAGGCCCTTCCATACAGGACGGGGGGGAAGTATAGAACCATTTACTCTGACACAAATATACCGAACCATGTACAAGTTACATATGACATTAGTCAGCCTCATCGGAATACTCAGCTGGAGCATTTTCTGCCTGAGTATGGAGAGATTGACGTTATCATATGCAGAACTTATGTCTAAAAATACTCCCACTAGACTTTCATTCTTGCTGAAGGCGATACGAATATCGGATGTTAATATGCTGAGATTGTCTAAGGTCCCCATCCCTCTTCGGAACCCGAATTGAGAATTCGCAAGAATATTTCGATTTTCTAAAATCCACTCAAGCCGATTTTTGATCAAATGTTCCATAATCTTTGCCAGGACCGAAGAAAGTGCTATAGGTCGATGAGAAGAAGGATCATTCGGATCTTTACCAGGTTTAAGAATGGGTATGACTATTTGGGATTTCCAGGCATCAGGTACTACTCCAGAGATAAAAACCTGGTTAATCAATTTCAAGAAGTACATTTTAGTAGCACATGATGAGTTAATTAAAAACGAATAAGGGATACCATCAATCCCTGGTGACGAGTCCTTGAGGTTGTCCAAGGCACACATAAGTTCGCAGAATGTGAAAGGTTCATCCATAGTATCCTGATAGGGAAGGGGGTGAGGAGTAGGTGTGGGAAATAAATCTTCGGATGGAACAAAGGGAGGAGATAATCTATCTATAAACTCCGGCAACCAAGAGTCTGTATTATTAGAAGCTACATTATTATCACAACTAGTACCTCGACGAAACGCCTTCACTTTGCTCCAAACCAGAGAGGCAGGAGATCTGGGAGACAGTGATTCACAAAAATTAGCCCAACCCTGAGATTTTTTTTTCGAGAGCACTCTTTTCGACTTTGCCAGGGTCCTTTTAAATAAAACATAATTGTCCATGGTAAGACTATTAGAATATGTTGACTCAGCAAGATTTCGTTCATGAATGATTTTAGTGCACTCTGAATCCCACCAAGGAGGCGAGGGGATTTTATGGCGAGCAGTATTTTTAAGAGGAATGGCCGAATCAGCTGATTTAATAAGTAATTCCACAAATTTTGAGTAACATTCGAGAAAGTTATCATTCGTAGGATCCTCCAAACTGTGAATTTCATTTTCCAAAAAACTAGAAAATTTATCCCAGTCTGCTTGTGCAGTTCTATATTTTAAAAGAGGACGAGAAATTATAGGAGTAGGGGAAGAGTTTAGGATAGTAGAAAGGATGGGGAAATGATCACTACCAAACGATCGACCTAGCACCTTCCAGTTAAAACAGGATACTAAATTTGAAGAGACAAGAGTCAGATCCAGTGCGCTGGGATTTTGAAGGGGAGAGGCTCTTCTTGTATGAGAACCATCATTTAAAACACATAAATTAAAATCATCGAGAGTATCTAACAAAGCAGATGAATTCAGATCGCAAGTAAGAGAGCCCCATAAGGTATGTTTGCAGTTAAAGTCTCCTAGAATGATATAGGGACCTGAAATATTAGAAAGAATAGAATTAAATTCTAATAATAAAACTAAACTTGGGTAAGGAATGTATACAGATATAAATGAAAAGTTAAGTATTTTTACAGCAATAATATTAATACCGGGACTATGATTAGGAATGGGAATAAGATTATATACAAAGGATCTGTTAACCAGAAGAGCGCAACCTGCATACCCATCGATTCTGTCATCCCGGAGACATGCATACCCCGGAATCCTAAAAATGGATCCTGGTTTTAACCATGTCTCTGCGATGGCAAAAGCAACAGGTTTAAATTTATTTAATAAATATATTAAGTCCGGTTTCTTATTTCTAACACTCTGTATGTTCCATTGAAGGACCTTCTGATCCATTATTAGAAGTTCTGATAAGTGGAAGGATTGTTTGAAGCAGGGATAAGACATTGTTCGGTAGGGCGTCGCCAAATTTGCAAAGCACATTAACTAAGAGTCCAGTGAGGAGCTCCAGCAAGTTATCGTTTGGAGTTAGGGGGCTTGAGGGGTTGTTTTTTAAAGCACAACCATTAGCCATGGTTGATGGGGGATCTCTAACTATCTGTTGGTGGGTTTGCCTGTCATACATTTTACCAGGCGAATTTTGGCGTGCTTGTCGGCGTTCAGTGTAAACGGTTTTTTTGTAAGACCTATGTGTTGAAGACGGTGCATCTTCAGTATAATTTGGGATAGGAGCTTTAGAATATTGGGGAGAGGTGGGGAGAGGTTGATGGGGTGTGAGGGGAGGAGGAGGTTCAAATAGTTTTTGGGAAACTTCTGAATAACTTGTCCTAACAGGACGAAAGCGTTGGGCAGCCTCAAGATAACCAATGTTTTCTTCTGACATAACTAGCTTGATAGCTTTTTGGCGACTATGTTCAGGACATTTCTGATCTGTGGCTTTGTGGGGACCAGAGCAGAATAAACAGCTTATTTTGTTTGGTGGAACGGAGCATGAATCACCTGTGTGTTGTTGGGAGCAATTGTAACAACAAGGCTTTGACCTACATTTTGCTGCAATGTGCCCAAATTTACAACAATTTCGGCACTGGATGGTTGGCAGTTCATATGAAGTGACTGGAATGGATGTATTGTAGATGTAAATTCTCTCTGGAAGAGATTGAGAGTGGAATGTCAGCACTATTGTGTTTGATGGAATCCATTCTGAAGCTTGACCTTCTCTACGTAGCTTTCTGAATAATCTACGAGCCTTTATTATCTGAGCAACTGTGCTACCAAAACATGTAGGGAATTCAATGCCAGAAACCAATTCCTCTAATGACCAATCAGTCGGTATGTTTTTCACCACACCCATCCTAGAAACTTGGTACCTTGGGATAGAAGCAGTTAATTTGTTTTTTTCTAAAAACTCACAATTGTTATTGAAACTATTTGCATCATTTGCTGTTTTAAAGCTAATCGCAATTTTATTGCGTCCCAAGGACTTGATAGAACCTTCCAAAATGCCTTTAGTTTGATTTTTATGTAGAAGTTGAGCTAATTTCAAGACACGCAACGTTAATCCGGCTGATGGGTCTGGTTCAGTTCTACTAATGTGTACTACAAAGGGTCCCTTGTCTACGTCTGAGTACTTCAGAGGTGGGTCGTCGGCGCCATATCCGGGGGTAACATACATATTCTGAATTGAATCACCAGGAGATTGACTTTTTTTGGGGGGAATTGATACATCATCACTGACAATATCAGGTTGGTTTCGCTTTCTAGCCGTAATTTGAGGTTCAATTTGCATTTGTGATTCTTGGGTAAGTGGTATGAACGAATAATCGAACGCGTCTACATTTTGTGTAGATGAACCCTCATTTGGATTTAATGTGTGCGGCAACGGACCTCCCTTATCGGGAGGATCCTTGTCGTCCATGCTTAAAAGCCCCAAAGACTCACCTCAATTCTCCACCTAATAATTAGTTTTATATAAACCGCCACCAATATTACTAAAAACTACCAAGGTATTACACAGTTCACGAAATTTAACGTGATGACACCGGGGCACGTGTGTACACCAACGCATCAACGAGCGAAATCCTCTAATTATTAGTACTTAGTTTATAATGAAATGACAAGTGACAGTGACACTGACACTGACAGACAACTCCAAGAAAATAAACACTGCTTGCGTTGCGATGCTCCCCCAAGCGGATAGTTGGCTATATTAAATCATAGCATTATGGATATAGCTTTCTATAGATACTTTCATCGCTATAATTTTCAGTTAATGTAAGTTTACGTTGAAATCTATACCTAATGTGATGTATAAGATACGAAAACGTTAGTAAGCACTGTTTTTTTTTATTATTTTGTGGAAATCAAAGAAAATTACCTAAAAAGAGTAAAACTTATTATAAAATATCTACTGACGAGATTTTCGAAGTCTTATTTTTGGCAATGAATGTAAACGCTTTGAAAGCGGATTTTTTTTCCGAACAAAACGGAACTGCACAACATTGTGGCATAGCTCCTCGATATGATGGTAGTTATTTATAATTAAATTAATAAACTTAATTAGATTCAAGATTTAAAGCTTTCGGCGCCGATCTTATAAGTCACCTTTGACAGCTATACCTCTGAAACTTAGTCAACAGTGGCGCCAACTGGTGAGCAAACAAACGATAGTCCCCATTCCCAACTTTCCAGACTTCGGCCGGCAGTAATGTACTATGTCTATGTTACAAGACTGGGTGCGTTCAGTTTGATCACCCGACGACGCCCGACGACGCACTGGCCCGTTCAGTAAGTCAGTGCGATCATCGGACGATCACACCAAGTCGTTCAGTAACATCGTCGGGCGTCGTCGGGCGATCGCACCGGTCACCCCGTAAAATAGATGGGTAAAAAACGCACAGACGTCACTTTGACAGTTGATATGAGGCAAAATTTATAATTCGAACGCTGTGGATATAAACTTATTATTACGAATACGAAATCATACTTCAATTGACACTTTTGACAGAAGAACGCCCCAAGTCGTTCAATAAGTGTGTTCATGATCGGACGATTTTCACCCGACGATAATCACACTGACACTTTAGTTACTGAACGTAGCCTAGTAGTGAAAGAGCGGCGTATGGCTTACTTTGTTTGACGTTTAATAATTTTATGTTGCTTATCATTTTATCATACATTACATAGCATCTGACTGAATCATACAAAGGTGCTCTGTGAGTCATACTAAAAACGTTGATAATCAATAACAGCTAATGAACATAGCGTACATTCGAACGTTTTTATTTGTGACACAAATAAAATCGAATTGACTTTGACATTGACAAGTCACAAAATCACAAACAACCGTGCCGTGCTGCAAAAAAAAAGAAGCTGTAACGCGTTGTCTTCTTTGTGTATTCGATCTTGCTCAAACAAAAACACTACATCTAATTCCCCTTGTACATTATCCTTAATTTCTTTACTCCATAGTATGGGTAACAACTCTCTACAATGGTGAATGTTATGAAAGGAGTCCTTGTTGAGTGGTTAGTATGTACTGGTTTTAATAATAACCTTATTTTCGCCTAAATCATGTAATTTTTAGCAATTTATGATCAAACAACACTAGATGGATAGGACAAAGTGATTTTTGAACGAAACCCTATTCAATATAATCTAAATCTTGGGGAATGTTGAAACTTTGCTCAATAGCTTCATTCTCCACTTGAAATGTGTTTTTCATGTAGGATTTCAGTATGTAGATGTTTTCTGTCCATCTGTTCGCTGCCGTTTTCAAGTCCTTTGAAAATACAATAGGATTTTAATTCTAATTTATCTTTAATCACTGTATCTTATTCTTTA
Organism: Pandemis cinnamomeana; assembly: GCA_932294345.1. Lineage (NCBI taxonomy): Eukaryota > Metazoa > Arthropoda > Insecta > Lepidoptera > Tortricidae > Pandemis > Pandemis cinnamomeana. The sequence goes on along the minus strand of OW028715.1, from coordinate 3,478,817 downwards.
ATGGGATTACTTACTTCTATCTCTGTTTTTAATTGTGCTATGTATTCAGGGTCAGAGTCCCTGTATTTCTGCAATTCCTTTTTAAGAGCCTCTTCCTGTTTTAACATTTCCTCCAATTTTTTTAATACATCAGCTCTTTCTTCAGAGGGTTCCCGTCCAATCTATTATTGAAGATAGAAAGAAACATTTTTATCAATGCAGATAATATTTAAAGTGCTATTTGTTAGAGAAACAACCCCACACATTTAGTTGTCTAAATACATACCGATTCATTAGTTATAGCATCTTCAGTTTTTTTTAGTTTTTTACGGCACTCCGTCACATCATTCTGCAAATCATTCACCTTTCTTTTCTTAGCATTTTTGACTTTACTGTGGACAAAGAAAAATCAATATTGAATTTTGCCAACAAGGTGTTTTTTAAAAGACATTTATATGTAAATAAGCGGCTTGCTGTAAAAAATAAGCCTGGTTAGTCTCCAAATATCCATATATTTGAACTTGACAGTTCCATAACTGTCAAGTTTAAACCAGGTGCAAGAACTTAGGTATACCTAGATTTTTTTTTCTATAAAAGCTGCCTTAATACCTATTCTTCACTAAATAGTATAAAATAAAGTCGCTTTCTCTGTCCCTATGTTCCTATGTCCCTATGTATGCTTATATCTTCAAAACTACACAACGGATTTTGATGTGGGTTTTTTAATAGATACAGTGATTCAAGAGGAAGGTTTTTATGTATAATTCTACGCAGACAAAGTCGCGGGCAGAAGCTAGTATTTTTATAAAGATCATTTACCTGGGGAAGGACCAAAAGTATATGGATGTGCCAATCTTCTCGGAATCCACTAGATGGTCATCAACTAAACCTTGAACTACTTCTTTTACTGATTGCATCGTGATGCCTTTCTCTTTTGGTGCTATTTTCTCCAATTCCTGAAAATATAGGACAAAAATTAAAAGAACAAAATCAATTAAAAAAATCTCAAAATTGTCCCCTTTGGTTAAGTAATTTTGTTACATTTACTGATTATATCATTGCCCTACATAGAAAAAAATGGGCAATGTCTGTCTTATTTTTAACAATTATTTATGAAGTTCCAATAATTCTTTAAAGGCTTGTCAATTCTTCCCCATCAATTCCAATGAGAATGAAATAAATACGGTTAGTACTTTCGGGGTAGACAGAGCCTAAGGTAACAAGACCTACATATGAAATAAATAATACCTTTAATTGAAAGAAATCTTTACTATTGTGAAATATTTCCAACATCCTGGTCCTCTTCTCATCTGCGCTCAGTCCTCGTTTCTTAGACATGCTTTTAATTGCAGTGACCCGGCTATGAAGCAGTTCCTCCTGCACTTGGATGAGACCCTCGCACTGGGACGGAAGTTTATCCTACAAGACCTGGACGAAACACATTTATTCATATCTGCTGATATTGTGGAAACCTTACAGGCCCGAGTTGATGATTTAATGGATCAGATGAGTATCCCTGTTCATGATAAAGGCCTGTAAATTGTAAGTTCAACATTTCTCCATAATGTCGGCCAGAGAGTCAGGTAGAGTCAAAGATGGTGGTAAAGCAAGAGTGCTGGATGATGCCGCAAGGAAACGCAGGGCCAGAAAGGCAGTGGAAGCATTGGAACAAGATAACTTCCACGAGGATCCTCATGCGGATCTTGTTATGTCAAAAAAGATACCAAAGTTTGCTGATTCAAATGAGAAGCCAACAAGGAAGAAGAAAGCGAAGAGTGCAGATTACTACAAGATGAGATTCAGGAAATCTTTCGCACAACTAGTTGAAGAAGATGCTAATTTTCGACCCGAGCCACCAAACTATTTGTCAGCACAGGCTCCGCCTTCTAAGTAAGTTACAATACAATACAATATAATAATTATTTATTGAACACCACACATAAAGAAAGTTTCAAAATATTGGAAAAAGCCATTATTTTGCTGAAAGCTCAGCTAAAATGCTAATAAGTGCAATATATAAGTTGGCGCTTATAAAAAATAATTTCAATTTCCATGCATGCTTAGGTTAACAAACAATAGAAAGTTTTTCTAGAACATGTTTATCAGGACTTCTAGTATTATTACTGTTATTATTATAACGTTAAAATGTAAAATAATCGTTAAAATTACTATGATTGTGTTTCAGGTTTCCTGAGCGTCATTTTTGTGCAATCTGCGGCTTCTTATCGAAATATACCTGTATCCCGTGCGGCGCGAGATATTGCTCGGTACGATGTCTGGGCACTCACTTAGACACAAGATGTCTCAAATGGACTGCATAAGTTGTGTATTTCCTTTATGCTAGTTATTAAGATTCCAATAATTAATAAAGATTGCTACTAATAATTAGTTTAATTTTAGCTGTTGAAAATGTTGAAATTTAAGGCGTGAACTTCAGAAGGTGCTTCCCGCCATTTTTTTGTTTTTTTTTTATCCCTGCTAAATGTAACGTTCGAGTAGAACCCTTGCCATTATTAATTTTACTGACATCTAGCGTCGAGTAGTAGAACTACTCATAAAAGAGTTGTTTAACGCCATCTACAAACAGATAGCGATACTACAATCATGACTATCTCTGTTATGTAAACTCAAACTCAAACTTTTATTTGCTTTGATACAAGATACAATATACAAGATCAAACCCTGTAGGGGCACTGCAAATATTACATTTATGTAACAATATAATATAATATGTAATAATGTAATGTACAAATAGTAGTACATTACATTATAAATTTTAATTATAAACAAGTTTTCTTAATTTCTAGAACATGTCTGCTTATCATCAAAGAATTCCTGAAGGGTGTAGTAGGATTTCTCCAGCAAGTATTTCTGTAGTGTATTTTTAAAAGGTTTAATGGCTTTTATATCTTGGATGAAGGTCGGAATTTTATTATAAATTTTTATGCACATTGCATGTGGTCCAGAATGGAATATTTTTAAGCTGGAGATTGGCAGTGCTAATTTGTTTTGGTATCGTAAGTTATATATTACAGAGATTGATTGTTATTAGGCACTAGATGGCGGAGCTAGTACGAAAATTTAAAATTGTTTTTAGTAGCAAAGCAAATCTCTTAAATTTACACATTGCGCCTTATAAATGTCCGATGCAGCAATTACCATCGTTGTACCCCTCAACATGTCACGTTTACTTACCCTTCGATACACCCTCACAGCAAACACATGATTAGTGGATTCAGTTAGGGTCGATTAGACACATTTGTTGCGATAATTTAACATTTGTGGCAACAGCTGTCACTTTAATGTCACTTAACAACGGCAAGAGGTAATTGTACATCAATAGTGTCCATAAAACTGTGAATTATGCTATTTTGGGCTAGCATTATAAATTTAACTTTAGTCTACTCTGATTTTATTCACCCTTACTAGGAATATCTGAAATTTTAGACTGACCGAGGCTAAGGTATTTTAAAACTCTTAGAATTAGTAATAGCTTCGGTAGACTGTTTCTATCTCTCCCTCCGCCAAGTTTCTTTTCGCGCCCCGTTGGCGCCGCCCCTTTCACATTGGCGCTTATGCAGCTCCTACATTACTTCAAGTTTAGTTTCAAGTGTCAAAAAATGACGTTTGGTAAGCGAGGAAGTGAAACTTGAAGCAGTGAGGGAGCGGCATGAGAACGGCTGGTCCACCAGCTCTAAAAGTCGCCACCTTATACTCATATCGAGTAGCTTGGCTTTGATACATTGATGTGGGCTAAACGCTACACATGAAAACCCGTGTACGAAATTTTAAATTGGTATCACGCTGTCCCCTTCTCTCTCTAATACATAAAGTATGAGCGGACCGACAGTAAATTAATTTCAAATTTCGAATTTCGCATCCAGGTTTTCATGTGCAGTGTGGACACCACATTGAAGTATCAAAGTTGAATGACTCGATGTTCCGTACTAATCTGCAGTCCTAGGAGCACGAACACATTCCAAACCGTCAAATTTTACAAATTCGCAATTACGAATTGCAACTTTAGTATTTGAACATCAACGTTGTAGATAACAAACAAAACATCGACTCTAAACACATCTGCAGAATGTGGCCTTCCCCATTTTTTGCCTGGCTAAATAAAGAAGCTCTATCTGATAAGGGTGTTTGTTTTTCGGCACGTGCTTCTTATCACCCTGTGGATAAAGCGGCTTTGTGGGGTATATGAACAGATGTCACTCCCGCCCGTAGCCTGCTTCCTTGTAACTGTCACTTCCTATTTTTTAACCCCTGACATAGTATATATGTTTGAAGTTGTTTGTCTGTCTCATGTAGATAGGCAATACATTTTTTTATTGACTGGGGCTTAGATCTATACCTACTACAGCCAACTATATGGAGTTTTCTCACGGTAGCAGTTACACTTCGTATTTTGTTTGATCTCTCAACTTTCGGGTAAGTTTTTGATTTTTAACGTCCCGAATACAATACTTCCCAATTTGGTAATGGAACGTCTGTCTAGTCTAGAGAGTTTTTTGTTTAATCAAAGGGACATAATAGCTAGCTGTTTAACACTATTCTAAGATCCCACCACAATAACCATTTATTTTAATGGTCACTAACTGCCAATCAAAATTAAACTCCATCGTCGTGTGCCAAAGCATACAAACAAAATCAAGTAGGTATACGTTTAGTACCCTTTTAAGGTTTAAACTGAGCCTGAATAATATAATTGGCATCATACAAATAGCTTTTTTCAAACTTTTATTTAACTTGCAATGTATTATGTATGTATGTATAGCACTTTGCTCATTAATATGCCGTCCTGTTGTTTTTGAACAATTTAGTTTTCCCTCCTTTTTTTGTTTGGTCAGATTGACTTGAGACTTGGTACGCATTATGTAGGAAAGATGACAATGCAAGGAAAAAAAACATGTATTAAAAATCTTTAAAATGCTGCCAATGAATTGACATTGGCTCAGTAGGTACCTATAGTAAAGGATCTTAAAAATGAAACGAAAAAAATTACCACGTATTTCCCATCATTTATTCTTTGATGAAACACCTTTTATTGTTTAAAATACAGCTTGAGGTATCCGATTTGTAAGCGAATCTTATTCATTAAGTATTTTTCCAATAAAATGCACTTGGGTTCGTTCGAAATACACTGTATTTCCATGAAATAAAAATGTCGGACGTTCGATCAAAGTTAGAAAAAGTTTAACAAGCATAAATTGAAGCAAAATAACGACAGGTTTGTAGTCTTGAATACAAAGCACCCTGATTGGTTGTTACGTTTGCATAATCTGTATTTTATCCAATAAAATGCAAGCACGGTGGGACAGCGCTCCATAACAATGAGAGAAGACGGGTTCGCTACATTTAATCTCGTCATTTCACGAATTATTAAAGTCCTCTATATTACCGATGTTACTTAATTAAACTAACACTTTTATAGTTTTAATATTTATTCTCAACTTGATCGAACGTCATTTTTCTAAATCGGACTGAGGCGTTTAATATTTTCCTACCCTATCTATTTACATTATTTATATCACAATATATGTTCAAGGCAATCTAGTTCAAATTTGTAACGTTACCAAGGTTTTTAACCAGTGGTTCTGGCATACCTATCGCAGTTTTAAACGTAGTAATATTTTTGATGTTTTCAAAGAAGAAAATGACGTGTTCATATTGCGATATTGATACTCTCTTCTTTGAGTGCTACTGTTGCACCAGCCCAAAAATGTATGTTTTTTTTTAATTGTTCGGTCCATACAGCCATATCTTTTGTTCATATATGGAATACAATTGTGTTAATGAAATTTTGATAGTGACATCTCGGGAGATATTGCATCCACAGAGTTTTTAATAGAACAGGCAAAATGCGACAGTGGCGCCCAAGAGGTCAACTTCATTTCAATTTAGTCAACATTTTTCCAAATATCAGTTGCGAAACATTCTAATAAATTTATAATTAACAACTGGCTCCGTGTAGCTATATTACAAAACTTACGCTAAAAATATACAGCATCGCCTTAAAATTACTGACTCGATTGTAATAAATTATATTTAAAGCCCAAATACATTTTCATAAAGGTAGATTGTCAATTTTATCTTAATACTGGACTCAGGAATGGACATTAACATAATTGGAACTATCACCCTTTCAGTCTAACACCAATTTGCAACTTCTTTTTAACACGGTAATGCCATTCGGAAGTATCTTAAAATAATTTGCGCTAAAGTATGTTACAACTGCGAGGGCATGTCACCCTTCAATGTGTTGTAAACGTATCAGTATGTGCGTATGGTCTCTCATATACAGGCAAGACGCACACTAATACGTCGTGCATGGGTACACTTCCACAATCAAAGGTGACGCGCCGTCGTGAGATGCAACAACTTACAAGGTCTGGCAAATCTCACTGAGCATAGGAACCGAACCCGAAATCGGAAAGAGGAACAAGTTAACGGAAAACACCGGAATTCTGACCGACACGAGATTCAAATAGATAACAATTGGTTTTACTGAAGTTTCAGACTTTAAGGAGGATTTTCACATTTAGGACCTGTTCCACTCTCTATTAAGTTCCTGATACCTTAAGAGTCATATCAGATGTCTATGATGCCGTCTCTGTCTCTTTCGTAGCAATAAATAGAGACGGCTCTTAGATATCTGATACTTAAGATACCAGGAAGCTAACAGAGAGTTGTGAGACAGGCCGTTAAACTCGTAGTGCACAATCAGCTCGATAAAATATATCAGTACATCTGGATCATAATTTAAGTTGCTTAATAGTCACTAGATTTTAAAATGTGGTAAAATGCAAGTTATCCTACTCTCCAATAAATACTTTAATCACTATCCCATACTTTATTGTCATTTTTGTACTACCAGAGTTAAAATTGAGAACTGGCATAGGGACGGCATTATTCGTAGTCTCGAAAACTCTACGGATCGTCTTTCTTTTTTCTTAGTTTGCCTTCCGTGTGTATCGTTTGCGTGACAGCTTCCACTGCTTCTGAGAGATCGGCTTCTGGGTCTATCGCTGTTGAAAGGGCAGCAATGTACGCGCAAGCTATTCGAAGTACCGATAGTTTGGACAGTTTCTGATTATGGCTGTACGCGGGCACTGACTTCCTTAACGTGTCGAAGGCAGCACTAATAGTATGGACCCTCGTTCTTTCTCTAGCATTAGCTTCGATTCTTCGTTCTCTAGTCATGTTCTTGTAGTTCCTTTGTTCGCGGGGTTTGTTTTTTTCCGGGAATGGTTCAACCACGCCGGGATGGGGAGGTACTCTTGGCGGGCCGGGTCTTGGCTCTTCGATTTTTGGGGGTGGTAGAGGCGGTTCTAGCGGCCTCCTTCTTTGTCGGAGTAAGCTGGTCTCGCTCTTTTTGACTAACGATAAGGGTTCTCTTTGAGGTTCTTCTGTGAACGACCAGGGTCGGAAAGGGCTGCCGGTGTCTTCGGGGCTAGTGAGGTCGTCGGTTGATGCTAGCCGTCTCTTCTTGGGTGGGGGGAGGCGCGGTGGCGTGCGGTCCCTCTTGAGTCTGTCTGACTCAACTAATCTGACTCCTGAGTCGTCAGAATGGGCGGGCCCAGAGCATGAGTCGTCATCGTCTCCACCTGACACGAATCCAGCATCTCGCTCGATACGATCTGAAACAAGCGAGACAACCGTTATCTCTTTGAACGGGTATGAGGTAATAAAGGATGTATTACAGATAGTGAGTCTAAAGTTGCAGATTCATGTCGTGTTGCCAAATTGAAGTGAAGACGTAGTGATAAGGAAATTGTAATGAAACGTAGCATCTTCGTAATTCAATAAAAGCCAGGGGAACGGTATTAAGAGATGATGTTGTTCTTTTTGCCTTTGCTTTTGGTAGATAAAACTAAGACTACCTACAGTTTCAATTTCGACTATTCATGCTTTAAATGGTGTGATTTTGCACAATTTTTATGATCTAAGTTATCTCCTTTAAAAATACATATGACAAACAAGCAATATCCGTACGTACCCATGTTTATAAATATGTATAACACGCGTATATTTCAGATCTTGTCAGGTTTTAAAAATTTCATACTTTGTTACATAGGAGTTTTGGGGGTGTGAGTTTGATCTACTAAGCCAGGTCACATCAATGAAAAAATTATCTATTAAATTTGAATTTGACTTTTTGCACTCGCCTCTGCTCGGACACAGATTTTAAAATCAAATGAAGTAGACTGATTTTAAGCATTACTTCGATTGATTAAATAAAATCAAGTTATAGTAAATTAATCCCAATTCTCAAGACCGTTCTACATAAAGCTTTAATTTTTCATGATAGAGACAAAAATCTTATCCTCTCGAATGTTACTTTACAACATCGTTATACTAAAGTACTGAACAAAGGAGTTTATCCTAAAAGGATCTAGCGCCAAGAACGGAAGCTGAACATGCGCACGCGACGAGTTACATAAGCGAAACATGACTGGCTTACTAATAAGGCAAGGTTTGAGGCCGGGAAATGCGGGATATTATTAAAGAGACAGACTTGTAATGTCATTATGTCAGGATAGTGAACATTCAAACATCATATCGGCGTCTCATGTCCAACATAGTCAGGGAAATGTATTCAGGTACCACCGTAGAACCCTGTCGCAATTGACTGGCCGCCGTCACTCGAACTCGAGTGATATGTCACCTTTATTGTGATAGGGTCTCACCAGCTGGCCTCAAATATCAGACCATCTCGACAATAGTAAGTAAGTAAGTAAGTAAGTAAATGCTTTATTGTACAAATATAAAGAAACAGATACAATTCACAAAAAAAAAAAAAAACATTAATATATGCACAAAGTCATAGTCAGTGACAAGTTACAATTCGAAATGCAACGCGTAGTCAATAATGAAGCCAACCGGCGTGAATTTTTGTCGAGTTTGTAATGTAATCAGAATTGTCACTTGTCAGCGACAATTGTCGCCTTGGTGAAGTAGGGGCCAGGCAGGAGTTTGTGAGCATTTCCGTAGCAATAACGAGATTTCAATTGATTTCAGAATTTATAGACTGTTTATTTATTTTGATTCTGGCCGAATAGTTGTTTTTTTTTATTTTAAGTTATAACCTTTGGCAAGGTTCGATTTTTAAACTCATTTGACATTTCGACTCGTGGATGGCACAAAGCGAACCGCTTTTTCACAAATGGGACCAAGGTCAAATCATAGTGCCACTGGTGTCCTTTTGCATATAAATTAGATTTTAATTTTAATCATTTTGCAATGTTTTTGTAAACGGAATTTATGGTCAGCAAAAAGTTGTGGCCGAGCAGGCGCCGGCGCCAATGCCTTAGCTATGACGTCACACATAGTTAAGTGATGCAAACTATGTATGTCCTGATCCTGAAGTAACGTATAATGAGCATAATAGTGAGGTTTTTTGTCGTGAGAATAAAACAGACTTATTTGATCTTAATTTTTTCAGAAAGAAAATAACAATCAAATATATTTTCATAACTAGACCCTTCTTGCAACGTTATCGTTTTTAGAATCAACAGGTCCAATGATAGAGTACTGCTCTCTTTCACTTTACACTAAGTAGAAAGAGCTGGCAGTCAACTACTTAGAAAAACGGGCTAGCATGTGTCTGTCAACATGTCACCGCGTAAGAGACAAAGTTCACAAGAAGTCAAATTAAAGAACATGCTTGCCGCCCAGATGTACAGAACTGGTTTGCGGCCATATGGCCGACCGTTTCTGATTATTATTAATGTTTTATTTTTCTCGAGTAATGATCCGCATTCCATTTTATTCGTATTCAAGTGGATTTCTCTTATACCTACTCTCCTATGTGATGGTTAACGTGCTAGGATTGTGTAAGAGTCACATTCGAATTTAAAAATTTTATTTTTCATAAATGAGTCTGGCAGCTTTTTTGGTTATTTGTTCTTTTAAGCAAACTTTTTATAAAACATCAACCAAATGAATATTAGCGGCCAGTTACAGATTGACATTTTAATAGGAAAGGAAGTTCATACGATAGCATGATTAGTTAATATTAAGCCCATAATGGCATTTGACAAGTCACTTTATCTTAAAGAAATAACTGGAACTGATAAGGAATAGAAATTAAGCCACAAAACTAGACGGAAATAACAACTATTATAATATTATAATAACTATAGTATTCAAAATCAATTTATTAACATAAAAGCAAAGTTTTAAGGCCGGAAGTCGTGATGGCGACATTAATTCTCTGATACAGACATAAAAAGGTTAAATCGGTTGTTAATTTACTTAATCCGATATCACGGTTCAACAAAGCGTTTAAGATAACTTTATTGCTTATGTTGGTGCGCCTGATTTAATGGACAAAATGTATGTGGTGACACGGTAGTTCAAAACAGTAGGTAAATTAGCATTCGTTGTGAACAATTTAATTGATGTAATGTGAATTATGACTAAAAAAATATTACAAGAAGCATATACATATAGCTAATATATTATCGTAATATTAAAGTTTAATACTTGATATAATAAAATAATCTGTTAATGTTTTATGTTCAGTTTACTTAATTTACGACCGATAAAAACGTTATTAAAGCAAATTATTTATAGTTAAAATATTTGCATTTAAAAATCTAAGAGCCGACATTGCGAAATCGAAGCGCTGCAAAACTTTTTCATAAAACGCATTCGCAACACGGCCTTCAGCCAACCACCATTTTAGCGTTCGAAATTCAAAGCCCAATAACATTCATAATCATAGATAATCGCGTGTCCATAATGGTTTAGCTACCGGAATTAGTTTATGGCTCGTAAGTCGTAATCGAGCGGCCGTGGCGCCACGGAGGCGTTCCCACTTAATGCAACTTTAACAAATGGTGAACTTAAAGCTATGCAAATTCCAACTTTAGTCCGTGGACTTAAGCATCCCAGAGCACTTTGTTAGCTGTAAAGAATGCAGGAACAAGTAGGTAGATAAGATGCGAGCATTCACGGGGCGCGCTTCTCACACTACAGGTGTTTTTTTGTGAGTAAACGCCTTTGCTTGATAGAGATTTTAATAACGGCCAGTTACTTTTATGGTTTTATTATGAGAGTAAAATCTTTAAGCCGTAAAAAATTGCATACGTTACTTACACAATACGCATTGCAATTAAAAATACTGGCCGTTAATCGAAACCTAATTAACCTGCGGTTGTTTATTGTCTAGATAAAGTATGGCTTTTGGAACGCCAAAAAATTTGGTTCCAATACAAGGGATGTCGTTATATATTTTTTTTTACGTAGATATGTATCTGTGGTGAATACTAATAATAAAATAACATAATTTAAGGCTTCAGTTATTGGTCGCCATATAAAAATAATACAAAAATCAGTCGGTTTGTCGTTGATAAATGACTAACGGCGTGGCGCCTATCAAGCGAAGGGATCGAAGAGGTTTTATTATGCAGTATCTACGTAAAAGTTTTTTTTTTCAACATTGTTCCCAAATGTTACATTTCAGAAGCTTGGTAAATATAAAAACAATTTAAAATACACGCAGTTGTAGAGTCACTAAATTGAATAGACAAGTTAGTTTTTTTTTTCCAGACTATATATTTAGACCTCAACCGTTCCACTTTTTTTCTATTCAGCCGTAACTTTTTAACTTAAACGATACCTAGTTTTACATGGTGCACACCAGCATTATCTATGTTTAAATCGAATTTCAAGGAATCCAAGTTTCCAATTAGACTATCGACACCTACAATTTATAGCTCCTAATGAAAAAGCAGTCATTTTTTATTTAGACCCTTGATTTTTAACAGCTCATTACGACGTTTCACAGGGACGTGTTAAAACAAAGAGTTGGCTCAAAGGGCCCGCAAGTATATTCTTAGTGAAGAAAAAGCTTAACACCTTCGTAAAGCTCTATTCCTTACACCATACGTTATGTTTTATAACACCCCATATAAAGCAATGTTGCACATAAAGCAACTATCCTTTTCGGTCAAAACTGGTTGGAAGGAGACAGAAACTTTGTCTCCGACACACGAGAACGGATCCCAACGTCAGATAAAACTGTTAAGATACGAATCATGGCGCCAAATTTTACAGAAAGCGGACGCCAAAGGAAAGTTCTTTTTTCAAACGCGGCTTCTTGAAATAAGAATGCATTTCTTTTTTCAAGTCCAGCGTCGAGGTTTCGAGGTTGGGGAGGAAATAATAACCAGTTTTGTTCTAAATTTCATCCTAACATTATGATTACGAAAAACAATATAAAACATTGATTACATGAACTATCATTTTTCTATGAATGGATCAACTATTATCAAAGAAAATGAAAGTGTAATTCGTCTGTAAGGTATTTTTTTTTCGTTTAGTTGCAAACTGACTAAGATTTTTTGACCATACATCCTCTTCTGTCAAAACTTGTTTTTTTTTAAATAAAATGTAGCCACATGAAACTATTGTTTCCGTATTTCTACAATCAAAAGTGTTTTCATTATGATTATCCTTAATCTAGTACATTAATTACATGGACTAAAAAGTGTTGCCAGCTATTGCCGAAACGCTCGAAATGAGAAACTGATGAGCGGTCAGCTCTGTAAAAAGGCATAAAAGGCAATGTCGTGGTTCGCACGGTCGCTCGGCTCTAATGTATGGGAAGTCGTGATGCGACGACTTTCACCGAACATTACCTGCTCGCCAATACAAGACGTACATTCATATATTACATTTTAGTAATCAAACGATGTTAGGCTACATATTGGACAGGCAGCGGGGAAGTGTAATACGATAGAATCAGCAGTTTGAAAAAGTGTCATACGAAGAGTATGCCTGAAATATGGCTGCTATGGTTTCATCGACGTTAGTTTCACTATCACGTTTAGACTTGCGTGTGTAATGGAAGCCTACTCGTATTAGGCAACCTTCGGCTGACATGAAGATGATGATGATTAGGCTCTTTACAAAAAAAAATCAGCTGTAACCGCTGTAATTCAGCAAATGCTCAGCGCTGGCTACACATAGCAATTGGTGTCGTAAAAAACCGACTGAAAAGTTCGCGCTCCTTTCGCACGTTCATCTGTTTTTTCATGTACTTTATTTTGACACAACTAGTTATATAATATGGCATAAAGTTGTCGATGAGCTGGCAACTTAGTCCTTTTATGAGCGCTCGGGCGCTTAGGCTCTTTTGGAACGTAGTGTAACTGGCGCCTTGGAGGCGGCGGATATTTTTATGTAAGAAGAGATTTTGTGAACGTTGCTTTTGGTACACGTGAGGACAATCCGTCAAACAATTTAGGTTTTATTTATTTTTGTACATAAATAACATTGGTGGGAAGGATACACGCCAAGCGGTTTATTATTTTTTACAAGCATTTATTGTAGCATTTGTAGCTCTACATTTTAACTGATTAACATCATACAAAAATTATTATGTCAAAAATCGACATGCGCCATTTTTTTATTAGGTTCTTATTTTGAAAATATTAATTGACACCTACTCTAAGCGCCACATTAAAACTTAATTTTTGACGTACTCTCCAGATTTTAATTCCAATAAAATTCCAACCACCTTTTTCGTGGGAAATAACGACTGAGTAATTCGAAATTTAACTTTATTCCAGCTTTGAATGTTTTTTTTCAAACGCGCCGCCGCGCGACGCCACCGTCGATTACATATTCACACCGGATTGCATTTCTCGGAAAATTCGTGCGATCGATCCACTGGCCATCTGCACGGACTTTATAACGATTTTATTTTTCGTTAAGTTGGTAATGTTGGTACTATGTCAACTTTACTGGTGTGGTGGGACGATGCGTCAAAATGTGTTTTGAATTTTTTTAAAGTAGGATATGGCTTGGCAACTGGATCTTTAAGCCGAGTATTTAACTGAAGTAACTGTTTCACATTTTCCATCACTTCAGGATATAAATAAATTGAATGACGTTAATTTTTATGCTGTGCTTTTTAACACCTTTATTTGATAACATGGACTATTTCAAGCAACTAATTTGAATATTACGCTTTTACGTAGCTTTGTTTATTAATAATAAATATTTTTTCGTTGTATGATCATTTGTTAACTTTAGAACCATCCCAATCGTTTTTGCTCAACAATAAAAAAACGGTTTTGTCTATGGTTTTATCTACACGTCAACGTCATAGATCAGTGAATGTGTGTGTGAAGTCAATGTCAACCAACATTCCTGTGTGTTGTTGTTGTTATGGTTTTCCGTGCTGTTTTTGCTTTTCTCGTTTGACCCGTGCACATCTTTTCTGACTACTACTTACTCGTACAGTATGTGGTCTTCGCAATAATACATCGTGTAAACTTTAAAATATCTGCAATCGTAAAGTATTTTTGAAATCAGACAAGATAAATGCGATAGTTGATTGTTTTCCTCCAAATGATTTTGTAATTGGAGTATTTACTAAAAAAAGATGAACAATGGCAATTGCTTGAAAAATATCGAATAACATGAAATTAAAAAAGATCTATCCACTTTACTTGGTGCCTAAAGAAATACCGTTTTTTGACAAATCCATAATGATCAATATTACGTAAGTAGACATACGTTTTAATTGTAGAACAGTGTTAATATTAAATATAAACCGTTTATTTGTTACTAGCTTCTGCCCGCGGCTTCGTCTGCGTAGAATTCATATAAACCTTCCTCTTGAATCACACTATTAAAAAAACCGAATCAAAATCCGTTGCGTACTTTTAAAGATTTAAGCAGACAGACAGACAGCGGAAAGCAACTTTATTTTATACTATGTAGTGATAGTGATAGTGAAGTCACTGTCACTGTATTAATAAACTATTTCGTTTATGTTTAAATCCTTAATTATAGACGATTTTTGTTGTTTGTTACTAAAGGATCAAGTTAATTTATGATTAGAATGTCTACTAACGCCATGTTCCAGGACTGCATCGCTTGATTTAATTAACAAAACCAAAAAAGTCGACTCAAAAACTTTTTAGTGTAGCGAAACAAACATTTACAAACTTCACAATACAACGATAAAACACATTGACATATGCACCCATGTTTACCCACATGCGTCACATAAAGAGGGTCATTGTTGCCAACTGTTCAATCATTGCAACAGATTGTCTTCCAAAGCCATAATAAGGCATTGTTCTGCCATAGACTAAATACGTCTGCTTAAAACACCTGGGTGCCACGTGCCGCCTCAAAGAAGCTGTTTAACAAAACATACTTTATACTATAATAAGTAATGTCCGTCTGACCCATATAGCCTTCTCTTACATACGGAACATGCACAATGTTATTCTGTATCTGAAAATTTTAATGCTCCTTAAAGCTTTCAATCCTTTGACAGGATTAGTTTTCTTTTTTTTTACAGTTTATGAGGTTGGCATTATGTAATGTTCCGTGTCACAACATTCCGCTGCCAGTAATATAGTCGCGGGAAAACCCAAGCAATTTAACCTCCGTGAAACCAGTCCTACTCATCAGTGCTATTTTCTGTATAAAAAAACTCTTCTAAATTCGAAACGTGCACAATGGAAATGAGCTTCAAAATTCGAAACTGAGTTTGGGTGGAATTTATTTCATAGCTGGCTGGTTGAACTATATTGTAAATATTTAAATAAGTAAGTGCAAAATATAAATGTTGTACTTAGACATGCTAAATAAATTGATCAAAAATAAGTATGGATACTGTAACTTTGTAAATATAATTAGAAATGATTTTTACGTATGTACAATTTCAGTGACAAAATAGACCGAAGTTTTTTTTACAACAATACAAACATCTGTTGTTAACTTTGTGGAATGTAAATTGCATAAAGTTTTTACACTTAACTTTGTCTTTGTCAGACGGTTTTTATTTTGAAAACGCTTTCAAATTCAAAATGGGTTTTTGTGTGACGTTTTTGCATTGATCTGCGCTATGTTTAATGGATAGAACCACCTGGCTGAATGAGAAAAATTGCGTTCGGTTGACATTTTGTCAGAAGTCATTTGTTTCGAATGTCCAATGCCTAGGATTTGAATAAAACCTAGGTTTTTTCGCTTAATGTTCTGCTAGATGCGGTACAGTTGGCCACATCAATTTATGAAACTAGATTGAATATGTAATTTTATGTATTTATCGTGTCTGTTCTTGATTGATGTATTTTCTTATGTTTTTTACAAACTCTTGTCAAAAAGTATAGGTATCAATTTTAATTTCGAGCATTGTTCAATAAATCATATTTTAACAAAATATAACGGTGCTTTGACTGAATCTAAGCGTAGATTTTATAAAAATGGGATCTAAGTTTACTGTTTATGAGGACGATCCAATTTAGAATCACTTTGGTACTTTTCATTCATTCATTCTTCATTGAATCAGGAAATTGCATCTGGGACCAGTCTTGAAGGTGCATTTTAATTTAAAGCCGACTGTACCTGTTTATGCACCCGGGGCCAAGCGTATGGTAATGCATCTTTGAGACGATTTTCAAAAACTAATGCTAAATCTGCAACTTGTTTTGATCCAAAGATTTAAACTGCCATTCGCGACTAAAACTGCGATAAAACGTTCTCAATACGATATTTTCTTGCAACAAAAAATCAAGAATGTAGGTATCTATTACTTAATTATTGATTTATTTGATTGTAGGTATTAAAATTCCACGACGACATATAAATGTAAAAATTCATCATAAATTATAAAATCGAATTAAAATTAGCAGTTGGCAAAATTAATTGACTAATGAGTAACAATGGGCATAATCTGTGCGTTTGGTATGTTTAAAAAACCAATATGTCAACATGGCGTTTGGCGCCAAAACGGCGCTGTGCGATGTGACCTCGCGCCGGCAGGCGTCGTCGTGTCGATAATATAAATCACAATAAAATGTTAATTTCGCACTCGAAGCCACATGGCAGATCCTGATGCTCCCATCTGGTATCATGTAATCGTTCCATTACAGCGACAGACTGCTAATCTTACTTTGTTTCTAATTTAGCGACAGTTTTGATTATATTCCTAAAAATGCATGTGACCCGCGACTGTTTTTTGAATTTTAAATTTAAGTTTATAAAAACATCTACTTAAGGGTAATTTAGTTTTGTTAGTTAAAATGACTTAAAAGAAACGTTGGTATTTGTATCGGAATCTCAGAGGCAATCCAAATTCAGCGCACCAAATCTGGTTTCTCGGTTCAGGATGTGTTGCTAAGAGCAAAATAAAAACCAAAACAGGTTAGCGCCAAGCGCCGTTTAATTTAGACGGTAATTTAATGCTCATATTCAAGGTATTTTATCTAAATCCAGCCGGTAAACTAATGCAAATGCCTCGAACGGAATGCGACACGCGGTCGCCAATCATAAACATTAAACATAAACATAAACACGAGAATTCTTTAAGATACTTCTCCGATTTCTCATTATGACTTTCTCGTAAGTTTTTATTTGTTTATTGAACGTGGTATTTGAAGATGATAATATTGTTAAGCGTTGTTAATAAATTGCTTGATGGCCGTCATAATCAAATAATCTTCTCATCAAACAATTATTATTTGCTTTATTTGTAGAATATTTTGTAAGCTCACATATTTTTCTTTTAATTCTTAATTACACTTCTTGAACAATTTAACAGTGTCAGATTAAATACAAAAATGAAATGTAAGATATTTTTTTTTGTTAGTATTGAAGGGTGGATTTGCTTAATTACTAAACTAATCTAAAATTCCTTTTTGATAAGAGTTCACAAGATATTTTTTATGACATAGGTCGCTAACAAGCAAGTGGTTCACCTGGTGGTGAGTACCACCGTGCATGAATACCCGCTACACCGAATGATTCCAGATGTGTTGCCAGCCTAGAG
Source organism: Pandemis cinnamomeana (assembly GCA_932294345.1). Taxonomy (NCBI): domain Eukaryota; kingdom Metazoa; phylum Arthropoda; class Insecta; order Lepidoptera; family Tortricidae; genus Pandemis; species Pandemis cinnamomeana. The sequence continues at coordinate 3,461,035 of OW028715.1, read as the reverse complement.
GGCTAAGATGGAAAAAGTTATTTGTCTGTCTCTGTCATTTCACCAGCTATCTTACTTTCCACGCCTGAACGCAACAATACTGCTAGCTGTTTGGTGACTGGATTTGCAAGTAAGATGACGACAGTCCCTCAAATCGCATCCGCTATTTACTTATAGTTAGATATACGTATCGTAAATCGGACGGAATCAGACATGCTCGGATAAAATTGTTTTTTAGCCGCGCCTTTTCGTCAAGTTAACGCGTGCGAATGCTAGAATGTCGACGTAACAATATTTTGCGTGTGTACGGGATTGGCAGTAATTATGAGCAGCCCTGATTACTAACACGGTTAAAGGATGTAGCTATCTTAATGCGATCTGACGACCTTACAAGGCCACGTCGTTCATTCACTTCGGATGGCAGCATGCGGAATGTGACGTGACACGTGACGTTTCGTTACACTTGTTGACGCTTGTTGCATGAACCTGACCTTTTGCGCTTGACATTTTAATTATGTATCTTACTTAGACCAGCCAGTTAGAAACTGCCTTCCAATTATAATGTCTATTAGAATTAGCTTGCAATTGCAGACTTAAATTTGGTTCATATTTAACGCCTTTAAATTATTAGTTGTTGTTCGCTATGAAAACAAAAACCTAATTCAACCTCACTCCTACCGGGATTCGAACCCGGGACGTCTAGCTTCATAGTCAGGGTCACTAAACAATAGGTTATCAGCTTATCAGGTCGTAAATCGTAAAACTTGAGACTTCGTTAGTCGTAAAGTTAGTGACTATCCACGAATTTCACAATCAGTAAAAAAATATTAAGTAGACAAATTTAGTTACTGGAGAAAATGTTGAAGCAAGTAGGTATATCTACACGTGAACGAGTTGAACGACTATACGTAAGTTTCATGACGCACTAGCAAACGAAAAGGCATTGTGAAAGAAAGCAATAATACTAATTTCTTATCAAATTACGTTAACATTTAATCGCTCAAAGAAGAATACGGACGTAAGCTACACAATACTATGTTTTGTTTACGTCGTTAGCTCGCTGCGCGCCACTACTTAGTCTTCTGCATAAAGTTTTTGTCTATGGTCAACGTTTTTCAAAGGAAGGGCAATCTTTTGTTTTTGCGTCGGGCCACCCGATCGCTTCCTCCCTTTGTCTCTGGCAACAAATTTTAGGCTTCCTTTCGACCCTTCAATATTTATGTATATGCAAAAAAACGTTACCAACATGAGCATTCCCACGCAGGAAATTCATGAATATGACTATTGTGGCCTCGTGAAACTCGTGTGACTCAAATCTCGTTTTTTAAATAAGATCGTGTCAAAAACTACATTAAGTAATATGCCCTTTCAATTTTATTAATGACGGACGTCATAATCTATTATGCAGCCATAACATAGCAATTTAGGTGCGATAAGTGACACGTTGTGGTGTTTGGTATTTCTCCGGTATTAGTTCCGTTTTGTTGGTTCGCTGTTTTTTACGACTAGCAATATTTTGAAACAGTCACGTGTGTGGCAACACGTGCGCCGGATGCGATCCGTTTGTTTGCAACAGGTTTCTCAGATAAGGGTCTGCATTTTACTGCTTTCGATAACATGCTAGTGCAAAAAGCCGTTATTAGTGCTAAGTAATAATATTTATCTTATTCTAAAATTGTAGACACTTTGCATACCTACTACATTGGCAGTTAAGTGGCTGGTAAGTTATGAGGTTGTTTTTTCTCAGCTTAAAATTACGAACACTTCAAAAATAAATACATTGAAATGTTTGGAACGCAGAAAATCAAGCAGAGTGAGCTTAACTGACTTTTTTTTTAATTTTCTAACAAAGCAAATTATTAATTGTATTTTTTTGCATATTTTAACATTCGTAAACTTTAGCGAACAACGATGGCCACATTTTTTGTCACCATCGCGTCAACGCCTTTGGCATTACGACATTGGGAATCCCACAATCGGTATAAACAAAATCCTGATCTTCGCTCAACATCTAAGCATGACTTAATAATTAAGGTTAGGTATTTAATACTTTAAACAATGACAAAATTGAACTTAATCTTTACTCTTTGTAACGTTGCCAAACCAAACGCATTTGAATATAACACCACTCAAAACAACCCCACTACAAGGTTTTATCGCAGAGCTATTTGGTTAAACGACAAATTCGGATTTAGAACTCGACTTCAACGTTCTTCTTGTAAAAATGGCAAGCATTTCAAAAATATCTTTCTTCGTTGTATACGTATTTTATATACTTAGGGATCGTTTTTTTGCAAATAATGCCTCAAGTTGAGCGATACGCTATTACGTGGTGATAAGTACGTAAGTACATATTGTTATCAACAGGCTTTATTACAATAAAACATCTGGCATGATACATATATGTATGTATACTGTTTGATGAGAACAGATGATATAAGTCTTAAGCCATTGTTGATAATTTTTAAAAGTTACCACTCTAGGCTGTTAAGTGATATCTTTTTTAAAAATCTTTCTTCACTTTAAGAGAAGAGAAGCAACTCGTACATTCTATGTTTTTTCTTTGCTCTCAGACCAGTAGGCTTATTACCTAACTCGCTCGCAATCGCAATCGTGTTCATTTTGACAGTTCTTGTATGAATGTGACAGCTAGCCGATCCCGATGCCAATTGTCAGCCCATACATGAACTGTCAAATGAACACGATGGCGATTGCGAGCGAGTTGGGTAATAAGACTACAGCACGGAAAGTACTTTTGAAGTTGGTTAAAAATCAGAGAACTGATATTAATTTAAGATAATAATGAAATAATAATCATGAAATATTTATACAAAAACAATCAATAAACTAGTTCAGTACGTATGGATTAAAATCACTAATCATCGGCAAATAACATGCAACCTAATGCTTTACTCGGAATGTCGCCATTTGAAGGTAAAGCTGTAGTGGAGGCAAAATACGTGAAATTTCCCTTAAGTCAGGAAATAATTCTAAGAACTGATAAAAACAATTGTTTTTGATTTGTATGGGTTAGAAATGGAATTTAATACATCACTTGATATATTCACCCCCCCGGAAAGGGGTGGAATTGGTTGAAAATGGTGTAATAGTAATAACTAAGAAGAAAAAATAGGTGTAGTCTGTGCAATTTGCCATACGTTTTATTACATCTTAATCTATATTTGCACCCGTTATTTAGCTCAATTCAAGCTACGGAACATACAAAAAAAAAATCATATAACTAAAAATATACTTTTTGGCATTGCGGCCCCGGGAAAAATACAGAACGCGGTGCAAATTGAGGAAATGATGAGAATATATATCAAAACACAATACCAAATTTGCACCAGGGTGCGACACCCGGAAAGTAGTTATCTATGTTTTACTGTCTTTGTACTTCGGGGGAAATTTTGGAATTAATAAAAATCGTCACAATCGTCTTAACTTGGTTTGATTTACATTCGCACCCCATAAAAAATTGACATTTCTACACGGAACATGCGGTTCTGTAATACTACCCGCTACCTAGCGTTCGCTGCTATTCCTTGCGTTTAGATAGAACTATGTTTACCAAACTTCCGGTTAAAATTTTCTTTTTTTTATTGAGTGCGAATGTAGTATCTTTTAAATATGTGTTATTTATAAATTTTCACGACTATCTTAATTTCCCCCGAAGTACAATCTACAAAAGAGTGAAAAAAAACATGTTCCATACTTTGCACGGGGGTGCAAAGTTACCTGGGTGTTTATAATACTTTGAAAAGCTTAATCTAAGTTTGCACCAACCGTCTGAATTATCCTCGAGCCGCAATCAGAAAAAAATATTTTACCAAGATTCTATACATCGTACACCTTTTTAATTAACATACATTATGTACCAAAGGGGACCCTTCACGTGGCTAAACTTGCGCCTAATACCTTTTATCATACTCCAAAATAACGGCATTTGAAGTTTATACCTAATATTTTAAAGTGTTCCGTACATGATAGAAAGGTGCAAACCGAGGGAAACCATCTAGTCGTGCCCTCTAACGATTCCACAAAAAAACACGACTACACGAATTACTTCCATACTTTTCGGTAATTCGACTATACTACTGGTCGATCACAGAATTACGATAGTGTAATGACACCTTTAATAATGATAATGGGCCAGATAAACACAAATTGTATTATTGGTATAGTTTTAATTGAATATTCTTCCTTAGCGACTGCTGTGAGTAAGAGCGATAATACTTTTAATCGTTTAAAGGTTAACTGGAAGAGATCCCTTTTAGGGAATAAGTTCGCCTTTGTGCATTTGTGTTGTCCTGTATTCATCTTTTTCTTGTGTTTTATGTACAATAAATAGTTATATACATACATACATAAATCACGTCTCTATCCCTTACGGGGCAGACACACCCCAAGGTAAAAAGACCTTAAGGCCACATTAGCATGATTAATAAAAAAATTCACAGTAAGTAAATGTCATAATGATTATTTTCTTCAGACATTTACGCCATCACTAACTTTTGTTTAGTTTTTTTTTATACGTCAAGGAAGCCAAAGGAGTAAGTGGTCTTGAAACAGTTGAAACTAACTGAAAACGTCTGGAAAGATGAAGTCGTAACCGATTGAAGTTTTTTGTCCACAGAAGTTTGTTGTATAATCAGAACGCACTTGGCCGTTTTAACCGATTACGCGACGCAAAGGAGAGTACTGCGTTTATGTGTATCACTTAATTTTTTTCTATGTCCGTTTCATATCAGCGAATCGGTTTTATCTAAATCTAGATTCGAATGAACTCGATTAAGCTGAAATTTGGTTGGTTTCGTACCGTGTTTCTAAAGGACAATGCGATATGTATGTCCAGTTATTATCATGCCATACAGTCTAGAGCAGTCGTCCTCAACCTGCGGCCCGCGGGCCACATGCAGCCCCGGTCTTCGTGGTTGCGGCCTCCCCCCTAGTGCTAAAAAAGGTTTAGGCTCCTGTCTACCCCGTAAGGGATAAAGACTTGATTTATCGACGGGGAAGAACCAAGCTCCCCTATCTTGTAATTTCGGAGTAATGTAAGATAGGAGCTATTGGTTCTCTCAATAGAATTCAAACTACAATAATTAAAATTTGTAAGATAGGAGATCTTGGTTCTTCCCCGTCGTTATGTATGTATGTATAAAAAAGGTTGAGTGCCACTGATCTAGATGCCATACCATTTTGTTGCCGCTTTTCATCTTTCTGAACCTATTCTTTCAAATTTTTTTGTTTCATACCGAGTCCCACAGACCCATTTTTAAATCACCCTGCAGTATCCAGTAGTCAGATACAGATGTCAAACATTTGACACAGTCCGAGCGTTTATGGTCGTCATTACGCCGCCGGGGCCACATCTGGGCACATCTGGGCCCGCGGGCGGGACATCTGGCCCCCAACGGGGCCTGACGTCAATTGACATGTGGCGACACTGGCGATATTGCTTTTTTAATTTGTTTCTCTGTTTTGTGTTTAAATTCGGAACGGGATTTTTCGGCCAGGAATAAAATTATTCGGTATAATTTTGTTATAATTATAAAGGTTCTTTGTGGCCAGTCGCTTCTAGTATTCTGAAGGTTTGTCTGTAAGGTAAAGACAAGAAAATTGGTTTTTTTTCGGTCTTAAAAGTTGTTGAAAGTTTTTTGTTCAGCTGCTCTTATTTTCAACGTCGACTGTAAAGTGCGATAATACATTTTTTAAATGATGAGGTAAAATATAGCAAACTATAACACGTACTAACATTTTTTCCATAACTACCTAAACATTAAAACAAATTCCGAACAAGCTGTTTCTTTAGTCCTTTCAAAATGGAAAAAAAAAGTAAAAAACGGTTTCAAAATCACATGTGACCCCGGCAACATATGAACAAATAACCATTTACAGATACAATCCCCTGCGCCCTTACGGTCTTCAAAATTAGGTCCGATATCCTTTAAATGGAAGATAGATACTATTGGTTTTTCTATGCACTTGTTGGACCATATGGGTCGTTTACTCGTTAGTCACGGCCTTGTACGCGTTTAGATAAAGTTTAAATTGGTTTAAACGGAGGGCAAATACGCTTTGTAATGTAGCCAAAGGTTTTCAAAGTGTGGGTCGACGAGTGCGACGGAGAGTAAGCGAACTAAGAGATGCCTTGCTTTTCCTAATCTAATATTTTTTTAATTATATTGACAAGGGGAATTACTAAAAAAAATCAATTACTAGAAATCCCTTCCCTATAAGGATATAGGACCACTTATCCACTGCCCTAATAAAAAAAAAATTTGTAAACGCACTGTACCGTTTTACGGAGGACAATAAAAAATGAATTGTCCAAATCGTATTGTCATAAATATTATAGCCTCAAACTCATGGTTTTTAGACCTTTATGCTCTTAACACTATCTTTCACAAACACATTTTTTTATAGTTATTGGGATTCTAGTGCCGGGACCCCACCTCCCAAAACCCCTGAAAACTAACTGAAAAGCCTCAAAGGCCGAAATGTTTTTAGAAAATGTACCTCAGCAACAGATTTAAAAGGCTCACAGTTTAATAACATAAGACAATAATATTATTGACGCAGTTGCTATGGCTAACTCAAGTTTATAATATGTCTTTTGTAATATGTCTAATGTATCTTAAGTAACAGAAAAATGAAGCGCCTGACGATCGTCCAAGAGGGAGTGAATGCACTGTCCTAACAGTTCTAAGGGAATAAATAATTACCCGTGATCCCCAGGAGAGCTATTATAGGCAAGGCTAGGCGGATCACCGGATTTTTTTTTACCCGTAGTGAACTAGAACTAGGCGGGTGAACCACAGACAACAGAGGCTCAACTCTAATATATATGACGACGGATGGCCCAGTGGTTAGAGAACCTGACTATGAAGCTTGAGGTCTCGGGTTCGATCCCCGGTCGGGGCAGATAATTGTATAAAAAATACGAATGTTAGTTCTCGAGTCTTGGATGTTTATATGTATTTAAGTATGTATTTATCTAAATAAGTAGGTTTATCCGTTGTCTAGTGCCCATATTACAAGCTTTGCTTAGTTTGGGGCTAGATCAATTGGTGTCAATTGTCCCAAGATATTATTATTATTATTATTATTATTAATAGGTCTATTGCTAAGCGGCCTCAAGTTTGAGAGGCCCTGCGCTGCACTTGTTTGTCGTAGGGTTCACAGGCGAACATGTGCAACGCACCCTTTGAGTTGGGACCCTTTTTTTGCTAAACCCCTTTGTTTTTCCGTGTGATAGCATTAATGTATTAATATTGATGGATTTCGTTAAAGAATCTACGTTGGAGTTATGGATATTAATTGTTCTTGTCTATTGCTTAAGGCATTTTTACATTTACGCGGGTAGAGCACATTTTTCTTATAAAATGGACGACATAAAGTGCCGCGAAAAGAGTCCGCTTTTCTTTTTTTATCCTTCCTGGGATAGATATCCCTTCTTAGGGATAAGTTCGCCTTTGTACTATTTTCTGTGTATTTTTGTATTTTTTAAATTTTATGTGCAATAAAGAGTTTACATACATACATACATACAAAGGAAACAGGCTCCATACAGCCATCGTAGTAGAGTGTAGAGCACTCTACATTATTTGTTTTTGAAGTGAAAAAACTTATTTTGCGGCGTTATACACTTTTTGGGGTGGATAATTTTTTTTTAATTCGCGTCAGGACAGGTGACCTGGTCGAAAATTCGTAAGACGGAAGGAGAGTAGACCACACACAGGAATATCCCACTCTCTTTCTATCACGCTTGCGCGAGTGTGTGTAGTTTTCACTTCTGCCGGCACTCCCGGATTGCAACCTGTTGTTTTTTTATGATTATAAAGACACCCTCTATTATAACTGGCCAGCATTAAAAAGACTGAACGATTGCTTTTTCAATGGTGCCAACCTTTCATAGCAACGTGACGTTTCTTTAAAGAACACAATGATACTAGGTTTCCGAATTGCAAACTAATAGATGCATAGTGATGTGGTAATATCGATGCGATGTGTCGATGAATTGTTACATGCCCACATTGTCCACAGCCACAGACACGGCAAGTCTAATACAAGTTGAGTATTAAGCGTTTAATTCAAGATTTACAAATATGTTTTTAATAATGAAGAAGAATGGTGCGCGTATTTTGTTTTTTTTTAAGGAGAGCAATAGACATTTAAGTGCGCGTGAACTTTTTTTAAACTGTGATCATTCTCTAGGCGACACGTCATTGAATACGTGTAGTTAATTACGATAGTAATTATAGGTAAATATGAGCACCTGAGTACTTATGCACTGCTTTTGCACCGAACCGTTTACTGAGAGATAAAGAGTTGATATCGTCCAACAGTGATAACATAATTACAGCCGAAACTAATACCTACTGAAACGAATCGCTATTCAACTCTATATCCAAAGTGCAAATCCATGATACCACATACTTTACAGTTTGCTCGATTTGCAAACGTAATATTGTGGCAATCGCATTTCAACACTGTGATTCATTTTTTTTATTTATGATTTGCAACTGTTCGAACTCGTCTTTAGAAATCTAAGTTTTTTTTTAAAACACACTAAATGATAATTGGGTATACATATCTACGTGCCTATTAAGTTATATCTAGTTAAAAAATTAAAAAAACCATGAGCACGCAAAGTGTAACTTCCTATTCCGCAGTCACACGTAGCAGTAAACGTCAGCCCATAAACCTATGACAAGATTTACAACATAGGCATAGTTAGAACTTGACAATGGGAACTGAAAAGGCAACTAGATGTGACTAAATACTTCCGGGACCGCATGCCAAATCATATTAACTAAATAACCAGTAGTATTATTCATATCTACAAACGCTGCTATTTGATAAAATCGTCGTGGTAATTTAAATCATTTTTTTGAACATGTGACTTTTTTACAACCACAGACCCTCACAGAATTATATATTTTTTATTGTGGTGATAGAACCTAAAAAACCAGAGATGGGCATCGTAGCTTGAGATTTGGTAAAGATCGCGAGAAACCATTGATCCTTAGAGAAGGCCTTTGGCTAAAATTGCTCTATTAAAAAAAAACTAGCAACTTTTTTAAAGCGCTGGAAGTGCCAATAGAATAACAGAGAACGGAGTCATTTACGGGCTTTTTACAGAATAAAAGTTTTTATTTTGGTTGTGATGTCCAGTACATAGTAGTACATACTAGTAAAGTTAGATAGAAATAAAAAGTTTTAAAAAAGTAGGGGTAGAGTCGTTTTATCGCCTTTTTTCTGCTACTTTTATAAATTTCAACGCGGCCTAACGTAAAAAGATGAGGTTGTATGGAACTATCGTCGTATCATTATGTTATTACGTCAAAGTAGCCATAATTATGAACAATTTGTAATCGGCAGACAGTTGAATACCTACTGAAAAGTTGCAAGTCAAAGCGTTCGCGCTGAAGACGGATGTTATTGCTTGCCATAAAGCATGCTAGGATTTTATGAGCTAGTTTTTTTTTTCATTAGGTACAGGAAATCGATTTTGTTTTGTTTTTGTAATGTTACTGGTAACTAAAAAAAAACTTTTGCAATAGGGGCGAGTTGTAGCGTTCGCTAGCCTAGTAACGGCATGTTTTACCCAATTTAGATTATACAAACATATTTATCTTTATCCCTTGCGGGGTAAACAGAGCCTAAGGTAACAATATCTAAAGGCCACTTTTAGCATGATGGTGAGCGTATAAGTGAATAAGGGGAATCAAAATAAAATAAAATAAATCCCACTTAAAGTAAAAGTTCTGAACAGCTCACAATTAATTAAGTGTAGAGTTTTTTCATACTTGTGAACTTTGTCCTTTTATTCACAAATAAATAACAAAATAAAAAACGAAAATACAAACCTTTGACTTCGCCCTGTGTGGCTCCTGTAGCAGTAAAAGCTGACATCTCTGAAACTCCTCCAAATCCAAAAATATATCACTAATAATCCAAAATCTGAACTGAACTCCTTCGGCACTTTAAAGGCAACCTGGCACGTTAAGACACTTTATTTAAAAATAAAAACTGAACACTAGAATGTCATTTCATTTTTGAATTTCGAACGCGCGTGTTTCGATTGTTTCGCCGAGTGGTGTACGTGCGTTTGTATCGACGCACTGCGTTCGACTGTCGCCCAGTGTGTTATAATATAAGTTGGCCCGCGCCTCGCCGGGGTAAAAAGCGCGGCGCCAGCCTCGTCTCCCTTGTTAGAGATGCGCTCCACTTGATATGATTGGAATTTTATCGTAAGTTTTGCTCGATAGGTACATACCTAAACTGTTGTTCAAACTGAGTGGTTTGTCCGTTATCGGCTTAGGAGTTTAGATTGTTGGGAGCATTTTAAGCTATCGCGTTCTATAGGGGTGGACTGTTTTTGTGATTTTTCTGGTAGCTAACCAGATTGGACTTAATGTATTTTTTTTGTTTGTTTTTCCTTTTTATTTTCTCTTCGAACGTAACTAAATACTTTTTATATAACTTGAGGTAACATTGCAGTAATACCTAGGTGTTATTTTTACGGAGCTTCATCCATACCAATAATCAAATCAATTACCCACGTAACGTAACGTATGTAACCAAACGTGCCAGACTGCTACGTCTGTGCGACACACGAATATTTTCGTGCAGCATGTATAAGAACGACATTCAACTGCTACAAAAATATTATTTTTTAGTCTTGTCTCTGTTATTACGAAGTGCAACTTTTTTATTTAATGAACATAAAAAAATTAAAACTATCGATAAATCCCCTCACTAAGAGGCGAGCCGGTCGCATTCCCTGACCGGCGGCGGCGACTTGTCGTGGAGTATCACACACACACCGGCGCCCGAACATTTGTTCCTTGCAGTTGCTATTTCCATGCACATGTGAGCGTGACTCACGCACGCATTATACGACAATTGACAGTGCATCACTATTGCATTCGAAATTTGAAATCTGAATTCGTAATAGACGCGTTTTAGCGGTGTTGCGTGCTAAAAAATAGAACTGGCCGCATAAATAATATTAATATATTTTTTTGTGATATTCGCATAGATTTATGAGTATATATGAATTATTTCTCCTGTAGAAATTGGTCTGAATTTGCATTATACCTATAAATGTACAGTCAGCGTAGTATGAACAAAACATCCAAGGTGACCAAAAAGTTCGACACACCATACTATTTCTATGGTGTACCGAACTATTTGGCCGACTTTGATGCTTCAAACTATATGACGCTGGCTGTATAGTATAAAAATGAATAAAAAAATGTGTCATAATTTTTAGTATTCTTCTTTCTATTTAATTGAATACATTTTGAACGTCTCTGACCTAAAAACCACCGACACAAAGAAGTACTCTACCTTATTAGAAATTATGGCGCTATGGCTCTACCATAAAGCAAATTACAAAATCAAAAAGATTGTAATAACACACACACAAATCACGTTATCCCTTACGGGGTAGACAGAGCCTAAGGTAACAAAACATTAAGGCCACGTTTACCATGATTGTGGGCGTATAGGTGGAAAGGGGAATCAAAATAGTGATGGGTTGCTAGCCGCATCGCCAACGCTCATTCCCTCGATGGGCTTTTACCTATAGCAAATACAAAGAGACGGTACTTTGTGCTAGGTCCATTCCGGACCGTTACCACCTACAAAGGGATCTGTCTCAAATAATCTTATTTGCTTCTTCTTAGTCGATGATTTCAGTAAAACTTTATCGTAATTTTGGGTTCAAAATTAGATCACCCTTTGATGCTCCTTGTATACTTTGAACAGTGACCAATTTGTGGCAATATTAGTCAACCAAAGTAAAACAATCCTGAAAATAATTTACAGGATGTTCAGTCAACCAAACCACCTGTAAAAATACCGGAAAAAAATCTGAGACACCTTGTCTTGATCAAGGAATTCACGTGATACATATTTATTTATCACTAAATTCTGCCCGCGACTGCGTCCGCGTAGAATTAGCTATAGACATGTTTATCGCTATCCCACGGGTACTGTACAATTTTCCGGGATAAAAAGTAGCCTATGTTTTAATCTAGGGTACCAGCTGTCTCCCTTCCAAATTGTATCCAAATCCGTCCAGTCATTTCAGCTTGAAGATGAAACAAACGCACTCACTCACATCGTCACATTATGATAAGATAAGATAAGATAAGATTACGTTTATTGCCATTAAAAATCCTACTAATATTATAAATGTGAAAGTTTGTGAGAATGTTTGGATGTTTGTTACTCTTTCACGCCAGAACGGCTGGACAGATCTGGATGAAATTTGGAAAATAGATAGATTATAGTCTGGAATAACATGTAGGCTACTTTTTATCCCGGAAAATTGCGTAATTCCTGCGGGTTAGCGATTCACGAATTCTATGCAGACGAAGTTGCGGGCAAATGCTAGTAAGAAATAAAAGAAATACAGACTTAACTTAAGAATTACCATTACATTGTTTTGTTAACAAATAAAATTTTGAACACATGGCAAAAGGAGCAGGCTCAGCTTATGCTGCGCTACGCACAATCTTGCGCATTTATAACATTAAGGTCCGGTCACACTAGAGTAAAAGACGTCGACGGTGCGTTTACGCAACAAAATGTACGAAGAAACGGCGAGAGAACGTGACGCATAGAACGTGGCGTAAACGCAGCGGTGTGGTCGCTTTAGGATTTTACGCTGAGGGCTCAGATATTTTTTTCCTCGTAGTTACGTAAAAAATCATCCAAATGATACGAACACCGATTTTATCATCTCCAAATTGAGATATAGTGAGTTGCGCAAGTCATCTCGACGGGCTAGGACTTGGAAAACGCTCGGTCACTACGACTTCAGTTTATAGAGAGGATAACAGATAAGGCTTAATCCTAGTGTAGTCGAGTAACGATGTTGTTAGTCATGCGACTAGCCCCTTAGCCACTTAGCCCACGTTAGTTAGCCTGGCTTTTGTAACCGACTAGGAACTACACACATAAATCACGTCTTCATCCCTTACGGGGTAGACAGAGCAGGTAACAAGGCCAACGCCACGTTTAGCATGACTGTGGGCGTAGGTGGAAAGGGGAATCAAAATAGTGATGGGTTGCTAGCCGCATCGCCTGTAACATGTTTCCTATGTCCATTCCCTCGATGGGCTTTTACCATAGCAACTGGTACATTCTATGTTTTTCTTTACTTACTTAAACTTAGAAATCATAATCATGTCATAGACGATGCGGCCCCATCCCTATTTTGATTTCCTTTTCAACCTATACGCCCATCATGCTAAACGTGGCGTTTAGGTCTTGTTACCTTAAGCGTTGTCTACCCCATAAGGGATATAGACGTGATTTGTGTATGTATGTGTGTAGTAATTATGACTGATGTGTATGTAAGAAGGCGCTCTCATGTACAGTCAAGTGTAATAATATGTATCTAGTCAAAGTTTCAAAAATAAGTACCATACTCTCTTACACCGGCGTAATAAGGTCGTGGGACATAATATTTTTGAGAAGTTCCTATCGATACTTATTTTTGCACTTGACCTTACAACATATCATACCAGACGGAGGTTCTTCAATTTTGCAATACGCTTTGACTCTCTACTTCAAAACCCGTGTCGCTATGTTTACCATATTCCGCCAACGGGGCTACTCGGAGATTTGATTTTCGAATTTTGTGTCGTCTTCCCTCTCTCTCTCTCATATTCTGACTGTTAGTGTGAGCGGAATGGCACGAAATAAAATTCGAAAATGGAATTGGAGTATAAGGCCATACGGGATCCAGTTCCGCGGCTTTTTGCGTTTACCCGGTTTCGGGGAACGCCGCGAGCTGCGCGCGCACCGGCCTATTCCGAAGCAAGAAATTCAAAGTTCGGTTCGTGTCGTTCCACTCACATTAACGGTCATAAATGGGAGAGTGAAAGGGACGCTGTGATTCGAACTTTGGATTTCGAGTTAAGGAGTCTTTTTGTCTTTTTTATCGGCACACGTAATAAATTGCAGTTTGAAACTGAGAGATTCTGTGTATATGTGGGTTTGTTTAGGTCCAATATTGCTAGTCAAATTTGAACCATAGGGGCCGGATTCGTGTATTGGTTCAAAACATTTTTGACTATACTGACGAGCTAAAATAACGGGTAGCCTTTCATACAACTTTATATGGGAAGTGACTCGTTATTTTTGCACGGTAGTGTAGTTAATTTGATTAAGGTATGTATTTACTGTTGTACGTTTTTTTAATCTACTCGTATTTCAAATTGAGCAGAGCTACTTATGAGTTTCTAGTAATACATACATACATATTTTCACATATGTGCATACACAAATGGGGCCCCCGGTCCGATCGACTTGACATTTTGTATAATGAAGGATGGATGATATTCGTAATTGACAATGCAAGTACAGTAAAAAAAAATAGGTACGTTGTTTAATTTAATACTAGCTGGAGAAACCCATATCAGGCATCTTCGGGCGCATGAGCGTCATATCAACTAGGAGTCGAAGTGGTCGCCTTGCCCGAAATCGGTCGAAAGCACCACTCACCCACTAGCTTGTGCCCGTGGCTTGCCCCCCCCCCCCCCCCCCTCGTTTCAGCTTTAATCTTTTCTTTTCAAAATATTGTTTTTACTAACCTTGTATTGACAATAATGAACACAAAAAATACTATCTAAATCGTTTTCTACTTCTTATCAATATTTTATTGAATCAGGCGTTACTTTGCGGAGGTCCATTTCAATGAACCCTCCTCAACAACTATCAACATCATCTTCTATCAACTATACCTATTACCCCTATCGCATTTTCAACATCTTACGGTTTTTTCAGAGGGTTTTTAGAAACATACATAAGTATTGTCAAAAACTAATCTAAGCTCCTTTTAAACCGGTTTTTTCTTTAATTATATGCGTTATTGGAATGTTTGATAGCAAAGATATAAGCTGAAAGGCCATCAATCGGCAAAATCATTATCACATTGATTATTTCACTGTTTGATGATATTGCAATTGTTACGTTTTAACACACGTATCTTTATGATAAAAGATCGCCTTATTCTACTCAACCGATACCGCGACTTTGCTCCTAATCTCAATAGTACAGGAGATAGTACTTTCTGGATATCACTACATAGTATAAAACAAAGTCGCTTTCTCTGTCCCTATGTCCCTATGTCCCTATGTATGCTTATATCTTCAAAACCACACGACGGATTTTGATGCGGTTTTTTTTAATAGATAGAGTAATTCGAGAGGAAAGTTTATATGTATAATACATGCATAATATACCGTGCGAAGCCGGGGCGGGTCGCTAGTCACTACATAGTATAAAACAAAGTCGCTTTCTTTGTCCCTATGTCCCTATGTATGCTTATATTTTCAAAACTACACAACGGATTTTGATGCGGTTTTTTTTTTATAGATAGAGTGATTCAAGAGGAAGGTTGTTATGTATAATTCTACGCAGAAGAAGTCGCGGGCAGAAGCTAGTATGTTATAAAGAGGAAATATTTGTTGGTTTGCATTGAATATGCTTCGAAACTACTGGATCGATTTGAAAATTTCTTACACCATTAGAATCCTACATTATCTCTGATGAACATAGCTTTTATTTAGTTCTACTCGGACGAAGTCACGGGCAACAGATAGTCTTCTACAATATAAAGAGAGAGAGCCTTTACGAAAAATTTCAATTTACATCCAAATTTAAGCTGGAAGTTGATGAGCCACTCAGTTAAGTGAAACATGCAAATAACGAAATGGCTCAGCGAGATTATAAAATTTATAAGTCGGTAACGGTGCGACTAGTTTCAGTCTTCCCGGAAGACCTTCAGAGACTGCGTTCACAACGCGATTAGGTATACACCATTTCACTAAAAGTTCTTAATTTTTTCCAACACGTAGACTGGTGCGTGTCCAAAATCCAAATCAATTATTTGCTCAACAGTTTTAAGCAATCCGGCGTGAAAGATCAACTCCTGTTATGATTCTCTGTTCAAACCTCGTTCGTGGATTCATCGCTGTGTTCTGCAGACCATCGTAGCTTGACTCTTACGCTCGTAGGCATTATACGGAGCCAGGTGTCTCGTTGTCAACGCCGACGCACAGGCTACGTCAAGACACCTGACTCGGTATAATGCTTCCTTGGAAACGGGTCAAGATAAGATTGTCTTTCGAGAGCAGCGACCAATGCACTAACGAGAGAGTTTGGGGAATCACACCCCTGAACAAATAGCAGGATCTCTGGAAAAGCATGGACTAGTAAAACAGAGGATTGAAACGTCAATGATAATCCATTTAAATATTATACTGGATACGGCATTTATTTTGTCAAGTTGTCAGTCTTAGTCCTATTTCTACTCGTATACTACTTATAAATACGAAAGTTTGGATGGTCACTGCTTTGGAAGTAAGAAAAAGCATAGAGTGTGCTAGCCTCAACAGAGATGTTCAGTGAAAGAAAGAAAGAAAGAAAGAAAGAAGACATTTATTCCTTTTTGCAAGACACACAAATATAAGACAATATACACAATTTTATAGAAAATAAACAAGGTATAACAATAAAAAACATAGAGATGTAAAATAGATCATCACCGTTGTGTGTCTTCGCAAATGTGAAACGGTCGCTGGCTCAGCATTACGCTGAGGCGTTAGACACCTGCAGCACTGATTTTCAGCCAGAACCGTCTATGACTCACGAAACGATACACAGATAAAATATACTTCATAATCCATAAACTTTTACGTAAACAATGCAATACATAGGTAGATAGAACCCGACTTATATGGAGCTAAAGCAACCACTTGCTGAAATATCCCGGGATAATTCTGACCAAGTTACTCTTGTAAAAGCCGTGGTAGCCTAGTGGTTTGACCTGTGGCCTGTCAAGCAGAGGGTCGTGGGTTCGAATTCTGGGTTCGCACCTCTGAATTTTTCTAAATTTATGTGCGAAATTACATTTGAAATTTGCCATCATGAGGAAACCTACAAATTGTAGCGAAACGGAATAAATGGGGTTTATAAATAAAATAAAAAATAAGTTACTCTTTATTCCGGAAAATTAAAAGTTTCCGCAGGATAGCGACAAACGATCAGCTGAGTAGATAATATAAATTAAAAAGTCCTAACTGGCTCATCATCATCTTTGACCTAGAAAACTGACATTTGGCAAACCCACGGAATGTGAGGAAGTTCTGCAACGAGGGCAATGGAAACTGCGAGCGTAAGTGATACTGTGAATTGATAATTAGCAATTTAATACGTGCCATTTTAATGATAGCACAAATCGATTGCAAAAGATATAAATTGCATAACGTTGCCACTTTAAAACCTGCCCTATCTTAAACAATCAATTAAGACTTCGACTGTATTGCGTAAATGCCAAACTGAAAGATCTGTCATTCCAGCTTGTCGTTTGCCAAAAAAACTTTCCACAAATGCATCATTTCTTTATCTACTAATTCGTCTTCATGCCTACTCTTACTTAATAATTACGTTCGCGCAATCGTTCGAAGTTTAACTCTTTTACGATAAGTTTGCTTATGTACAATTTTATTTTCTAATCGTATTTTCATATGATTATGTGCATAAGAGTTACACTCCCTCCAGCTAGGTGGAGCGACGGTTTGTAAAAGACGGCTAGTCAGCCGAAGACAGGGTGAAACGGCGCGTTTTAGAGGAGGCCCTTGTTGCAGACGGTGGATACATACAATTAGGCCTCTTCTAGCTTCCATAGATCCACGGTCTACCGCGTAGGCGTCCGTCCAGGTAAACCTTTTGACACCTAGCTACGGTGTGAATATCATCGCTCTGTGGTTAGCGGCTTTTTTGGCTGTTTGCGGAGGGTCTAACCCTTGGCTAAAGTGTGATGCGGTGACATTTGGGTAGTGCCGTTTTTATCAATTAGCGTGTTGGCCGGATTAGTACGTATATACGTGGAAAGGGCAGGAGTGTTTAGCCCCAGACGCAAAGGGGTGTAAGTTTTACGTCAATGTTCTGTGTGTATCTGTGGCACGATAGCTGTCAAACCGAAGGACCAATTTCGTTGCAGCCAGTTCCTTTGCGGCGGTTCTTATATAGCCAGCATGTTTGACAAAAATCGGTCGAACAGTTGGAAAAATCTCAGCTCTTTTCGAAAGGGATATAAGGCATTTTTGGAAATACATACATACATATATCACGTCTTTATCCCTTACGGGGTAGACAGCCTAAGGTAACAAAACCTTAAGGCCACGTTAGCATGATTAAGTGCGTATAGCTGGAAAGGCAAATCGAAATAGTGATGGGTTGCTAGCCGCCTATAACATGATTCCTAAGAATTTCGCCCATTCCCTCGATGGGCTTTTACCACCTGCGCGGGAAGAGAAGCAACTGGTAAATTCTATGTTTTTTCTTTACTCCCAGACCAATATGGAAGATTGATATTTTTTATTTTATTTACACTGATTATTTGTTTAATGCGGTGGGGTTTTACATTTTTAATTTAATGTTATACTTAGCAAACGAGCAAGTAGATCACTTTATGGTAAGTCACCACCACCCATGGGCATGAAGAGCTAAGGTGGAATACCTCATGTACCAGTAATTTTAGCACTCTTCACACCGGAACCATAATTGGATTCAACACTCCTGCTAAGGTTCTTCATATTAAATTTTGAATCAAAATTAATTCGTCCCTTTGACGCCGCACCTTTTGAATATCGAAACGTTAGTCAACCACAATTTAAAAAAATCAAAAAATCATTTACATAATCTAATCATTTGCGGAAGTGTTCTAGATTTATGTTAGACTAGCGTAACAAATGCCTATCTATCCTAGATTAAAAAAACGCCTAGATCTTATGCTTTCTCTGAAAATCATTCACAGAGTAACGTATTTATTTCTTATACTTTATTACTAAAACTATCGATACAATATCGTAACAATCAAAACATCACTAAACCCCGCGCTGTCAACTCGGTCATAATTAAATCGGTTATGCAGTTAATCGATACCGTCGCGCTCGAATCACATCTCTAGCGGCCACCTGGGTCGCGACTTCGCGAGTGGCGCCAAATATAACGCTGGCGTGCAGACTTAAGCTTGGTTCATAATGCCAACAATAAATTTCTCTGCTAAGGGCGCGCTTTCATCAAAAAGGAACGAGGCGAGAACAAAATTTGGCCAAAAATTATATTAAATTTGAAGTTGTGTGGTGTACCACACACCAGTTATATAATTCGACTTGGCAGAGAAGGGTGAGTTTCCATGTTAAATAATATACTTAATATTATAAATGTGAAAGTAACTCTGTCTGTCTGTCTGTTACCTTTTCACGCTTAAACCGTTCGACCGATTTAGTTGAAATTTGGTATATAGATAGTTTGAGTCCCGAGGAAGCACATAGGATAGTTTCTGTCCCGGAAAATTGCATAGTTCCCGCGGGATAGCGATAAGCGAATTCTGCGTAGACGAAGTCGCGGGCAACAGCTTCATATATATTTCGCACAGGCGTCGCTCTCTTGCACATTCGGTAGCGGAGTAGCAAGCTAAATTATTTTTGTTAATTTCGCGCTTGCCTTGTAAAAAAAGCCGTGGTCTAGTGGCTTGACATTTATGATGAAGGAAAACATCAAATTAAATGTGCACACACATGCGGTGCAGTACTATAGTGTGTGTGAGGTTATTCGTACTGGACGCAACTACTGTCCAAGCCTCTCATTCTGACAGCAACAGTGAGACCACGACATAAAATACCATAGTGATGTATTCGACTTTTCCCGCAATTCTCACGGAATTAGCCAATTCTTTACGCTGTCACGACAACGAAGCCACGGGAATTGACTATACATAGTAAATACGTGCATATCATATTTTCAAATGCGCTTAATCGATAAAGTATCGATATTAAAGCATACAAACAGCACTAGAGCTCCAATCACATATCTACCGGCCACCTGGGTCGCCAGTGGCGCCAAATTTAACGCTGGCTGGCAGACTTACGCGTATGCGTATGTCATATAGATATATACTATGTATGTGCGCGTACGTCATAATGTTATATATGCCATACAAGAAAGTGCCGTAGCAGGTTCGTTTGGCCTTTGATTATTTTTTGCTTTTAGCTTCAGGGTGTAACTTGGGTTTTTGAATGATTTTTAGCTTCAGCATTTAAAATTTGAACCAAAAGTTTCACTGTTTTGTTTAATTTGCACCGTTTTTGATGTTTTATCGTTGAATATTTTTTAAATGTTTCGAAAATTGAGTAGTATTAGATCTGTGTGTCTGTCTCTGGTATCAAAATTTACTAACGTAAATGGACTGATCCGAAAACTTATTTTTTTTAAACTAACTTATTTTCTATGGTTCTCAGCTGAGCTAAGTATTGTCGAAATCAGTTAAGGCTTTTTGAAAAAAAATCATCCCCACGATACAATATAGGATAATAGGATTCTCATGGGTTTATACCACGTTGTCAGCATGGTTTTAATGTACATTGATACCAAATTTCAGCTTTCTAGTACTAAGGATGTCTAAGCTAAATCATAGACCAACAGACCTACTTCACGAATCTTTATGAGTTCCGTTTATATGCCATTCTGACAACGAAATCTTAAAAATGACCGTTTCAAAGACTGCAATCTTAAACCATCTCCATAGTTTAAAAATATTTGTCATCGCTCATCTGTTTGTACTCGAATGTTTGTTTACATTACAATTTTTGAAATACCTATTTCTACGTTATTAATTTCCTGATTTAGCAACCAAATATAAATATTTTCTTAAACCCGACATCCATTACATAACAATTAAATTAATACATCGTCGACGTAGATAAAGCGCTTCCTATAGCATAGCTTTCTTTACTTGGTGTTCGGAATTCCAAATCAAGGAACAAATTCAATACGATTTAACACACACAACTCAAATCGAACCACAAACACCAACACACAACGTGCATACTCGAACGCAGTCGAATACCTCAGCTGATACTCGACGCTCTTACTCAAACTTCCATCTTACCGCTTTATACTACGGTTATAACTCCGCTGTGGCTCCAAACGGTCGTATAACAGTAGCGTGCGGAACTGTAAGTCGTATAGCAGTTGTTTAAAGGTTGCTTTTGTGGTGTGGGTGTGGAATTATGTGTCTCAGGCCCAGGATAGCAGGCGCCGTGTCTCTTGGCGCCGGCGGGCCGCCGCACCGCCAACACCTCGTGTATTATGGACTAGCCTCGTGACCCGAAGGCGATCAAATGGTACTTGACTCAGAATGAACTATCTGGTAAATCAGTAGGGTATTGGGCACTGAGTTACCTAGGAAATATAAGTTTGGCTTAAGATTTTTGGGTAGCTAGTTGTTTTATGCTTGAATATTATTTTGGACCTGGGAAGGGTGATTGAGGCAATGTTCTTTATGGGACTTTTACAAGCATAAAAAGTTGCAAATCTGAAAAGAAATATGTTTTGTCTGTGTGGCAAATACAAACTTATCATCAAAGTGAAAGATGAAGAGAAACTAAATTTTATTACAAGCCTGAAAAGTATTTATTAATGAAAGAGTTTTAGTTTCTTTTATTACATACTTAGTTGATTACCTTATGATATCCAGAATTAACAATAATACAACAAGGGCACTGTTAATCTCGTGTTGTTATTTCCCTTTCCAGCTGTATGCCCTTAATCGTACTAAATGTGGCCTTAAGGTTTTGTTACCTTAGGACCTGTCTACCCTGTAAGGGATAAAGACGTGATATATGTATGTATGTATTAGTATTATTCAACGACTTTTAAACTTACCATGTCAAAAATATCAACCTTCCCTTGACGAAAAAAATGTTTTCCAATACATTTCGTTTCATGGTTAACAGATTACATATGAATACAATTATCTTACTCTACCCAACACGATTTTTCTTGTGGCCTCATATCATTACGAAGCATGACCTTGCCCCTTTTCTTTAATCTAATCAGTTATCATGTCTTTAACCCTGTTTTCTAACCTCAAACCTAAATCGATAGCGAAAACATTTTTGCTCACGAAGCTCGGCACTGGCTTGAAACAAAAACAAGTGTTTAAAGCGAGACGGCCTTATACCGATCGTGTTGGCGAAGTGAAACATCGATAATTTATGCGAACATCCCTAACAAGAATGCAGGGGTACATCCTCAAGCGAATAACAACTTTAAATCTGTTGCTAACAATACAAATTCCCACCAACGCTGCCTCAAATAAGCGGTCCGGCTGAAACAGGTGTCCGGACTCTTGAATGTCTGACGAAACTCCAATAGAACTTAAACCCTGTGCAGTTGTAAGCGAGGTTTAGATTTGATCGAGGGGTGTGGTGTTAACGTCTTTTTGTTGTGGTGGATGCTTCATTGCTCCCAGATGTGCATTCTGAGGCTGAGCCGTATCAAGGATGGTAATGGGCACGATGCTGGCAATTAAAGGAGGGTTTCAGGGTTCCGTGACTCAAAAAGACGAAGCCCGTAAGGTCAATGCGTTGCCTTTACCATTTACTTATCTGTGGTACAGAACAACAGCCGTCAAATTTGACAAAGCGAGGTGGTCTCGGCACAATGAGAAAATAAAAAAGTTTATACCATAAAGTATGTATATAGGGGCAGATTAATTGTCAGGAAATGGTTCCAACTCAGCATTATGCCTTGCAACCGATGCTGGTCTACCGTGCCACAGCACTTAAACAATTAAAAATTATAGAATGAGAACATTTATACCAATTGCTACTCCGCTAGTTCCGCTACCGAGCAAGCGAAGCAAGGTAAAATATTACTTACAGTTCTCATTCAGAAAAGTAAGCTTTACCTGTTGAGAGGGATCAAAGTGCAACTTTTCTGTTAAAGGCTTTTCTAAGTGTTTTTTTTCAAATACAATGTTTTGAAGTTGATAATCTGTCTATGCTGGTAGCTCCTTAATTATATCTAGAATCCTTTTTTTAAGTGTTTTAATGTTCGATGTGAAAAGTTGTATGAGCCACTCGGGAGCCAAATTATTTTCATCTTGAGCGTTAACACTTGAATTCCTCATTACGCTCTGGATTCTACTTTAGAATCCTTCGCTACATTCTGGATTCAATGTAGCGCTCTCGTCGTAAATACATCATTTTGCTCCCTTGATTCAATTAATTAATCACTAACCTATTTGATTGCACGGGGAAATTTGGATTCCTCGACTTCTTCACTGCAAAATTTAGTTTGTTGATGTTTCGTCCCGATATCGAATTGACCGTTGTAGTGTTATACGCATTTTATTACGTATGGAACCGCCACTGCGATCCCACTCGCACTTGGTTATGTTTTTCATGATTAAGGGAAGGTCTTATCACATCAACGTCATGAGCAAAAGGAAAACGACAAAAATGTTGGACATGTCTAGCTAAAGTCTTGCAAGGTGACAATAATAATTTTAGCCAACAGGAAAATAATGACGAATCCAAAGACTATGCAGATCTATTCAAAGTGGAATATTTATTCCAAACAAATTAAATGGTATTTGATTTACTATGTCATGGGGACCCTGCCGCAGCCAGTAGGATTAGACGGGGTTTTTCTTTTTATGACTTTTCTTGTTTGTAAATATAGGTTTTTATAGTTATTTTTAGCAAAGATATGTAGGTTTTTAGAATTAGTGTTTGTATATATGTATAAGTAGTTACGCAGTTTACTATATTGACAGCAAATAGTTACCAAGTCACTAGCTTCTATATTACGTATAAGATTGTTTCTTACGTTTGGATTTAAAAAATATTAAGGTTTATGATATTTTACAGAGTAATTTATAAGTAGGTACGTTTGGAGAATGTTTCTGTGCAGATGTTGGATTTTAACTTTCGGATCACTGGAGAGAGTTATCTCTAACCTAACCTAACCTAACACTTAGTCACTGTCAAAGGATTGTTGGAAAAGGCTACTTCAAGTGAAAGCCATTCAGATATGTTTAGGTAACCAAATGCTCAGGGAGCAAAGAAAAAACATACAATGTACCAGTTGCTTCTCTTCCCGCGCTTATGGTCCCATCAAGCTCATCGAGGGAATGGGCGAAAATCTTAGGAATCATGTTATAGGCGATGTGGCTAGCAACCCATCACTATTTTAATTCTCCTTTCCTCTTGTTACCTTAGGCTCTGTCTACCCCGTAAGGGATAAAGACGTGATTTATGTATGCATTTAAATGGTAAACATCACAGCCACCAACGGACCTGTAGGAGTCGCAAATTAGAAAAAGACAAATAAAGGAATGTATATGTAGATTATGGTTAGGCTAGTGCCGGGAACAGAATGAATCAACGAAGACTATTAAATGTACAGCCAAGTGTAATAATATGTATCTAGACAATGTTTCAAAAATAAGTACCATACGCTCCAGCGTAATAAGGTCGTGGGACGTATTTTTGAGAAGTTCCTATCGATACTTATTTTTGCACTTGACCGTACATAAAAATGATGGAAGTATTAAAGAATCCATCCGTTTCCAATTATACATACATACATACATACATACATACATAAATCACGTCTTTCTCCCTTACGGGGTAGACAGAGCCTAAGGTGACAAGACCCAAAGGCCACGCTTAGCATGATTGTGGGCGTATAGATATAGGTGGAAAGGGGAAAAAATAGTGATGGGTAGCTAGCCGCATCGCCTATATGATTCCTACGCCCATTCCCTCGATGGACTTTTACCATCTGCGCGGGAGGAGAAGCAACTGGTACATTCTATGTTTTTTCTTTACTCCCAGACCAGCATGGAAGCAACAGTTTCCAATTATTATCGTGTGAAAGGGTTGTCCCATGTAGTTGTCTTATGGTAGCTACCTTGATGCGGTGGTTTTTTTTTCTGCAGCGGGCCTTCGTGCGACGGAAGGAAACCTTAGTTCCCCCTGGGAACTTGAACGGATTTATTTTCAAGTTTTAAGGCAGAAAACATGGAAGATTTTTGTACTTCCGCCAGATCTTTACTGAACTTTCGTGTGTTGTTGTGACGTGGTTCGCTTAGGATCAGTTAACAGTATTTACTTTAATGCTATTCACTATCACTATCACTACATAGTATAAAATAAAGTCGCTTTCTCTGTCCCTATGTCCCTATGTATGCTTATATCTTCAAAACTACACAACGGATTTTGATGCGGTTTTTTTAATAAATAGAGTGATTCAAGAGGAAGGTTTTTATGTATAATCCTACGGAGACGAAGTCGCGGGCAGAAGCTACTAAATGATAAATTGTAACCTGTATAGTTACCTAATTACCTACCTGTTGGTTCTTATTGTACTACCTATTGTATTGCTATACCCCACCGGGGTCTATGTCAAACTTCTTTTGTATTAGTTACCAACATTGTAATACCATGGTCGTGATAATAAAATAAATGAGTATATTTAGTTTTTTAGTGTGGTTAACAAAATGCTTCCAAATCCTGGTGACTGAATTTTGGATAAAATCTTACAGGAGTGTTGAATTACACCAATACAACCACCTACTGGAAAATTCCAGAATACGCTAAGACACCCTGTATAACAATAGATTTTTGAGGACATAATCATCGATTAAGTTCAAAGGTACACTCCGAATTAAACTGTAACATAAGTCGCGACCCCTTCCGACCCTTACAATCCGAAATGCCAAATGCGATCGTATCGTGCCATTTCGCTCACATTAACAATCATTAATAGGAGAGTGAAAGGGAACGTATGACACCAAGTTAAAATTTCAAATTTCGAAGGAGCGCCGCCTGCGCACCTGCGTGGAATCTTTTCCTTTTTTTGTGCACACACCTGCAATCCTTTGTGCAACGGGGCCAGTAGGATAGTTATACTAAACCACTTTAGAGCCGTGGTAAAATAGATAGAGGCTTCTGTTCGATTTATGGCGAAGCCACGGGTAACAGCTAGTGGTGTTACCCGTGGCTTCGCCCCCGTACTAGTTTTTTTTTAAATATTGTTACATAAAAACCTTCTTCTGATAGTAACAAACACAACAAAGAAAGAATTAGCGAAATCGGTCCAGCCGTTTACGCGTGATGCCGTGACCAAGGGAAGCAGGGATTAATTTATATACATACTAGCTTTTGCCCGGGGCTTCGCCCCACTGCAATTTTTTAAAATTTTACTGCTTACAAACCTTGTCCTGGCAATAAAGAATACAACAAAAGAAGAATTATCAAATTTGGTGCAGTCCGGAAATTATGCGCGTACATACATTTCGTTGATTCGTTTTTATTTATACATAGATATGCACTATGTTATATAATTAACTAGCTTCTGCCAGCGACCTTGTCTGCGTAGAATTATACATTATAAACCTTCCTCTTAAATCACTCTATCCATGAAAAAGCGCATCAAAATCCGTTGCGTAATTTTAAAGATCTAAGCATACAAAATAGACAGCGGAAAGAGACTTTGTTTTATAAAACACTTTGCAATTTTTTTTAGAATGCACGCCTCAGGAATTGGAAGTTAATCTAATTATAGTAAATGGCAATAAGCCATAATTTAAAAAAACACCAATTAGGTTCCTCGACGGGCACCGGAGCAGAGTCCGAAAACATGGCGGGACGATTTGGAGCTTCTTGGCCCGGACTGGGAAAGCCTTGCCAAAGATTAAAACAGGTGGAAAAACCGAAAAAAGAGGGACATCAAATAGGCAACTTAAAAAAGCTATAACTAAAAAAATCTAAAAAAATGGTTGCATAAATCTCGATGAAAGAAGGCTTTAGAATGAGAAGAAATGACAACGCATTAAAAAAAATTAAGACCGAGCCCTGGTGGTGCATCGATTTTACTGGCCTTGAGGCTCCGCAATCACATGTTTAAGACAGCAACGTGTATATCACACATACGTTTTAATGGAAAACCCGTCCTCTGTCGATATATGTCACACAGACCCAATTATCATCACCAAAACCACACAAAATGTGTTTCAAACTCTTTACTTGTTCAATCTCCAAAACATCTGATTTAATTAAAACTTTAATATGTCAGTAGTTTTATTAGAGTTTTAACTTAACCAGGAGCTGAATTAAAGATATAAACGATGTCTTATAAATAAATAAAAAGATATACTAGAGCGGGCACAATCACGAACAAAGCATTCTGAGAATTCTATTGAGTATTCAACATTCGCTTTTATTGTTGGAATAGTTTTATTTATTGAAACAATAGCATATAGGAATTGTTACGGGCTGATATGTAGGAGTATCATCATCATCAACCTTAGTCCTGTAGGTATAATCAGAGTCACAATCCTCATTACCGTTCTCATTACCTATCTGCTGTAAGATGGCGGCAAAAAAAATTGTTAATGCGATTGTGATTGGGAGCGCAATTCTCTAAGTGATTTCTCTTTAATTGTGACTCTAGAATATAATTTATTAAACTTTCCACGGATACTTTGGAGTCAAACCGAAGTCCTTTGTCGGTTTATTATCGTCTCAAGATCGACAATCAAGATAAATATATTTAAAAAAAGCAAAACAATACACACTCGTACCGTAAAATTATCCGGGTACAAAGTACAAGGTTCAATTCATACGATAATCAAAAATCACATTTTTGCGTGTAGTAACTTATTTTTAGGCAAATCCCTTTATTAGTTTGTTATCATCTCAAGGTCGAGAATTGAGATAAAGATATTTAAAAACCTAAAAGAGTGCTTTGTACCATAGATAAAGTTACCCGAGTTCAAAGCGCAAGTTAAATTCCTACAATAACCTGAAATCACATTCCGTTTTTAATACTTTTTGTTACACAAATTTTTAGAAATTCAGTAGAAAACAAATGAATGAGAAAATGTATGTTTCCCTGCAAAATATTAATACATTCTATGTCAAAAATGTGTTGCATACAAAGTGGCGCCCTCTTCAATTGCAACTGTTTGAAGTGGGAGTCGACGACATTGTTTGTTTAAATTAAATTCCGGTCTAGTATATTTCTAGCACTACGCCGTAGTGTGTGAAGGTCGGGTACTTTATTTTTTACTTAAAAGGTGTGATTCTGATTCTGAACCGATTAATGTTTTTTCCCTCCAAATTGCCTACAGGTGGTTACGAGAATAGCGTTAGAAAAAGCACATTGTCATTTCTAATTGAGAATTCGGAGAAAGGCAATTTGTGTCGTGACCGGACTTGATTTCATTATTACATATTATGATCGGTAAACGATTTCTTGTTCACATAACTTTTTTGTTAACGTCTTAGATCCCGACATTTTTAACAGACGTTGCTAAGGACCTGGACGAGAGTCATCAGTTTTGTCAATTAGGAAAATTAAAAAAAAACCGCAATATTTTTCTTTATTCATCGAAAAATCTGTACTTCCTATGGCGCATTCGATTTGGACGATATGGCCTAGTCATTTTTATAAGGTATCAATTTGTTCTGTATAAAATAGGTACCTACTCGAGAAAAAAATGACTTTCTGCTAAGTTTCTTGCGGCGCATTCTTCTTGACAATGCTGGTCTTTCCAAATGCGCTGGTAGTTAAAAAAAAGATGTAAAAGAGCCCTTGGCGACCTATTTGCAAAATAAACTTTTGAATTTTGAATTTTGAGAACTTATGAGGATGAAAAAAATATATTTTTTACTTTTTCATGCACTTTTTTCTCACAGAAGTTGGTGTCGAGCGCTAATTTCTGTCAAAAATATAAAGTGCACGGGAAATGAAAAATTAAAACTAAAAACTCAGCTCTCGTCAAAAGTGATGTAAAAAGTTATTTAGAACGGGACAAGATAGAGCGTTCGAGCAAATTGAATCACACAGAAGTTAACCAAATGGAATAAAAACAATAGTTACCAAAAGTAATCACAATTCTCACTGAAATATCACCAAAACGACAAACGCATCAACTTTTTCAGCCTCTCCTGTGCGGTCCGAAATTGCCAGTGCAAAAAAACTCGCCACATAACTAATGACGTCATCAATTTTTCGGCAAATTCCACTGGCAACACATGCGCGGGCGACACATGTCATCGCATGCCGGCCCGTTTCCGGTGGCGGTGTCTTAATAATGATATACCCGGCGATCTCAATATTGCTGTTTCTTGTGGCGTGAGAGCTTATATGCGCTTTGAATTTAAGCGTCGCGAACTTTTATAACTTTCTGAGATCAAGAGATATTGAATTGGAGCTTAAGGTCGGCACACATGAAACTGTCATTCTAAAGTCTTGTCATTGCCACCCAAATATATGTCAAAATCTTTAAGTTAAAGTAAGTCGGACCAATTCACACTTAAGTATCAACATTAATCGCCATACTGCGTACAGGCTAGCTTTACTAAAAGACTTTTAGTCAAATTTTAACTACTTTCCATATGAGCTCAAGAATTGATTCCCTGAAAGTATGTCAATATGTTAACTGCATATCCCAAAACGGGGGCTTAGCTAACGCTAACTGTGCTCTCCTTGTGTTATATTAATTAAAAAAACATCCGTTTTCAAATTAGTAAACCACGTCAAATATTCTAAAGAAGCTGTATCCACACAATTCCGTCCCCGGATCACTTATTTACCCATAATCTTTCCACTAAACTGTAACATATCTCCTGCGCCGCAAAAAGATGAAGGAAGCGACAAGTTGACAGCCAATGAGCCGGATGCCGATTTTAATTAGTTCAAAATTGGTCCCACGTTTAGTTAACTAGTCTATTATGCCGCTAAATAAACATTTACTTTTACCATTAGAATTAAGTAGTATACTTTACTACGTGAATAAAGTTTGACGGAAGAGGCATTGCAATTTTAGGGCCTTGGACCCCGATTTTTGAAAGCACATGTGCGAAAATACCACTCGAAAGTGGTGAAAAATTGTGATGAATTTGAAATAAGAGCAGCATAAAAGACAATCACAGCTCTCGTTATTCTTGTGAACTAGTCAAAACTTTGATTAGAGCTGTAGTTTTGGAGATATAAACCGATTTATACCACTTTTGAGTTGTACTTTCGAAAAATCGGGCCCTTGGTCGGTTTTGAGCGAACAATAAAACATTTGAATTTATAGAGAAGAAAGAAATGCGTTTATTGGTAGAAATTAGGATAGATACCTAAACAGTATCAGATAAGTTTACGTCTAGAAGTCGTGCAATTATAAGCCTTAGTATTATGACCGAAAGGCACCTACATATTAGGATCTGACAGTGTAAGTATCCGAAACATTAATGTTCCTATCTCATTCTAACATATAGCTGTGTCCCTTTCGGTACAGCGTTCAGTTTGATAGTTTAATTATACCTACTTTACAAATAGCCAGGCGCCATAGAACCGCAAGGTCCCACCGTTACGGCACAATTGGAGGGAAACATACGAAATTGTATGAGACTGGATTTATATTTTCTGTGCATCAAATTAACAGTAGTTTTCGGAAGAAGTGCGATTTTATGGCCACTTATAAATCCGTCAATCCGTAATCTTCACATTTAAACAACATTGGCTGAAGTTCCGCAGTAAAATGTTGATAGTACAACGCCAGATGACGAGAAACTAAAAATAGTTTTACCTCAATTAAAGTAACCTAATTAAAACAAACAAAACACGTTTCGACGCGTCATAATTTAAAACTAATCACTGCACTGCTTACCAAATTAAACAAAATGGCGTCCCCATAGACAAATAAGGTATTTATGTTTTTTTTCTCGTTGTCAACTCGTGACTTAAGCCTCGTGGGACAAACTGCCGTAAATTATTAAAACCTTAAATGTCAGTCATGGAGTCCCAGGGGTGCAGGGATGCTCGAGTTAAATTTCAGGTGATTATACTGCTCTCAAAATGTTTAAGAACTCATTCTAATGCGATTTATGCAAAATTTCACCTTTATTTGGCAAATAGGCCGCCAAGGGGTCTTTTACATGTCTTTTTTTGAAACTACCAGCGCATTTGGAAAGACCATCGCCAACGAATGCGACGCAAGAAACATGGCAGCATTTTGACGACCGGATAGCCTAGTGGTTAGTGACCCTTACTATATGAAGCTAGAGGTCCTGGGTTCGAATCCCGGTAGGGCAGACATTATGTATGATGAATAAGAATGTTTGTGCCTGAGTCGTGGATGTTGTATGTATTTATCTACATTATTTAAGTATGTTTATCCGTTGCCTGGTACCCATAGTACAAGCTTTGCTTAGTTTGGGGCTGGGTCAATTGGTGTTATTTGTACCAAGATATTTATTTATTATACAAATAGTACTGCCATAAGTTGTTAAGTTGTTATTATTATCTTTGATATAATTATCAATGAAAATTATTAAATCAAGTGAACATCGAATCACTGTCTTATTTAAGGTTCTATACCAAAGGGTATGAACCA
The DNA here is from genome assembly GCA_932294345.1 of Pandemis cinnamomeana. Lineage (NCBI taxonomy): Eukaryota > Metazoa > Arthropoda > Insecta > Lepidoptera > Tortricidae > Pandemis > Pandemis cinnamomeana. The sequence continues at coordinate 3,429,783 of OW028715.1, read as the reverse complement.
GACCCAATGTTAGGCTTTAATACTGTCATTCTATTGTAATACATTCTGTCTGTAATAGGGCTGTATCTTGTGAACTATGACTGAGTAAGATGTGTATGATCGATTTTCTAAGGCTGTCAGTTTCGTCAAATACTTACAGATTCATTCGAAACTGGTTTCGAATGGTACTTATGTTCAAGTTTTTCGTGGCATCTGTAGCAACTGTTAAACGAACTCGATCGAGGTGTTCGTGTCAAAAACTTACGGCTCGTGACTGTTACGTGTTCGAAACATAAAAGTCTTAAAACAAAGCAATACTTTATGTTAAAAACTAAACAGATGCTCCTGTTTACGGCAACGCTATTCAGAGGGAGACATCGCTCATTGTCTGTAACTCGAACAGTTGTTTCGGAAGTCCGACATCCTGAAGGCGAGGGGTGGGCAACCTTTGGTCACTTTTCTTTTAATTTCAGTTGCTTTCGCCACTAACGTGAATACCTAGTTTGTCGTTGTACTAAATCAAACAAGCTAATATTCAATCGCTAATGGGAATGTGTATTCCAATTTTTACATCTCTGCGGTCTGCCTCCTTGCTACTACCTATTTAATTTTGTATTTTTTTTTCTACTGTTTTTATATGCCACTAACTACATAAGTACAGCCTAGAAAGAAAGAAAAGAAAGAAAGAAGAAGGAAGGAAGAAAGAAGGTGGTAGAAAATCAGATGCGGATATCTTGAGGATCGATTATTTGCATCTATGTTAATTCGTTTAAAGCATTCTTAATTAATTACAGTATCTTATGCAAGGATGATTATCTTTGGGACGGTAATGGTAATTATAATTTTTGTATGAAAGAAAAAATATTACCATATAATATTATATAATAATTTATATTTCTTATTGATTCCTTGGTTATTAACTACACCCTGAAAATATCCGCACCTAATTTTCTAGCACCTTATATATTTTTCATGCTCATGGCTGATTTTTTAATTGGCACAATATTAATTAAGATCATAATTGGTTAGGTATTTTCTACATACAACTGTAAAATTAAATAGAACTAGAACATGAGCATGTTGAATTGTTTTGCATTAAACTGTGCTGTGCCAATAAAAGAAACAACCGTTTTTGATTGAGAAATATAAAATATAACTTCAAGACTCTATGCACTTTTAAGCTAATGACTGCGATTGTATTATTCTCACAAGATCTAAAGATAATCCGTCGTCCAATGAACGTCCACAACGTTTAGAAACCGCACCCACTTCACTTTCTAAATCTAGCTGTCAGCCCACAATTTTAAGCAGCAGAGATTTGGCAGTAGCTGTCAAATAAAGAAAAGAGACGGCTATAGTTCGCTCATTTGTACGTGTGAAATAGACTTTGTGGTACCTAATTATCTAATACTCTGTTAATTTGGGCGTGATTTCTTGTCTTAATACAGTTATACACGCTTAACCCGTCGAGCGTCCCGGGTGCACAGAGTGCATAACGTTGTGGACACACCCGTGCCCACAGGGCGCTCGACGGGTTAAGAATGTTGTTTTGCGTTTCATAAGACTAAATTTCTAAACGACACTTAAAATTAGAACATAGAAAAATCCGAAAAGTGAAGCTATGGCTGGGAATCGAACCCGGATCCTCGTCATTCCGTGACGCGTGCTATATCGCTGTACCACCATAGCAGGTACGACTGTCAAAACATAGTTTAAGACCGAACACAAATGAATAATTTTCAAATTATAAGAAAAAATAATTCAATAAATTCCTACTATACATTATAAATACCATATATATGTACCGCACACACACACATACAAATCACGTCTTCATTCCTTACGTGGTAGACAGAGCCTAAGGTAACAGGTACCTACAGGTCACATTTAGCAAGATTGTGGGCGTGTAGGTGGAATGGAAAGAAGAATCAAAATAATGATGGGTTGCTAGCCTCATTGCCTATAACATGACTCCTATTCCTATGTACCGCACACTAATAACAAAGAAAAACAAAACATATTAATATGACCTGAATAAAAATGTGACTTTTTTTTGTAATTTTATGGCCTGGTTTCCGGACCTTTAGCCAAGTCTTCATTTTAATAAAACAGACAACACAGTTTTTATTAATGTCACTGTCACTTCATCACTATTAAAGTTCTTTGAAAGTATTTTTAATGTGACCTGTCCTTAAAAATGTTGCCAGCCCCTGTTAGTCCTGCTACCGACTGCGGCGAACGGAAGCCTGGGCTCCAAATTTGTCTGCGGCAAGCTGGCAACACTTGACCGGAATTATTTTTAATTTCTATAAATATAGCGGTGTGAAATTAAGGAGCGTTGGACGAAGAAATATTGTATAACAAAAACAGGATAACTAATGTTAATCATGAACTTATGACAAAAAACAAAACCCGCATAGGCCTTCTGATATTTTAGTTTAAAATAACATTAAATAAAATAATTAAACCCCCCCCCCCCCCCCCCACGCATTCATCCAGATCCTCGGCAATAAGGTTCAGAGTGTGAAGCGCGCCCCGTACATACCTACATAAGTCACGTCTTTAACCCGTACGGGGTAGACAGAGTCTAAGGTAACAAGACCTAAAGGCCACGTCTAGCGTGATTGTGGTAGTAAATTAGTAGTGTTTTATTTTATAGTAGCGCTTGCCCTCGACTCCGTCTGCGCAGAATTCGCGTATCGCTATCCCGCAGGCACGATGCGATTTTCCGGGATAAAACTGTCCTAAGTCCTTTCCCGGGACTGAAACTATCCTTGTACCAAATTTCATTAAAATCGGTTCGGTGGTTTAAGCGTAACCAACAGACAGACGGACTTACTGTCACATTTAATATTAGTAGGAATTTTGAAAAAAACAACGATTCTTCGGTATATCATTGTCTGCTTGATCTGCAAACGAAACCTACCTCGCTTAAGTGAATTAACTACTTTAAGGAACTAAATCAATACCATGTTATCCAACTAAATCCCTCAAGTGGGCACTGCGCGCGCGCACTTACAAGCTATAATTACCGGCAATCTGTTCCCGCAGGATATCCCCGCCATCTGGTGTCTATTTGCGTGTATTATCTGTTTATATATACCGATATTGTCTTGGTGTCGGGTTCACCACACCTGGCTTCTAATTTTGTAAAAATTTAAGTAAGACTGATGAAAAAATACGGTTAAGTTACTGTGTGGGTAGGTATCTGTAACGTCTGTAACCTAAGCATTGCACGGTCTCATCGTCTAAGGGAAGACCGGGCCCAGCGTACAGGCCCTCCCCTTCTTGGCGCGGTCTTGGCGGAAGCCGGGGCCACCGGGGGGGCCGTTTGTGGTGAAGGCCTAGTGGCATCCCTCTGTGTCTCCATCACACCGGACTGAGGCCGGAGTGTTATTAGTATGGGTATACCTCTAGGCATCGCTGTGCCTAGGACATCCATAAAGATTACCTCTCCGTTAAAAAAAGGTAAGTATCCTGTAACGTCTGGGGACCATTCACCAGGGGAACTTCCTCAATATAAAGAAGTCCATCATCGTCTCTTCTATGGGCCCCGGTGGAGCTAGGGGCCCGTGGCATTGCGCCAGTCCTGCCACCAAAAGTCATGGGTAGGAGTATAAGGTCCATCCGACCCGCTACCACCATGTTAGTCGGTAGCTCGATGATGATGATGATAGTGATGATGACTTGGTAAACCTGCTAGGCAGTAGAATTTGCGTGGCTGCGTTGCGTGGAGAAGTGGGTCTAACAAACACACGCGAACTTTTTATGAATGATGAATCCAGTTCACATTTTTTTCTCATTCCCTATATCGTCTGATCTTACTATCTTCTGTAGCGTAGCGCGTAATTATGTAAACGTAGGAATCTTCAATAATTTTATATAAATTATTATCCATCGACCTATGCGTGCACAAAAGTCATCTCTAACAAAACAAAATAACCCCTCGAAACCCCAATACCTAAAGCCACAACTCCTAAAATAACGAGTGGCGCACAATAGATGGCGCCACGTGGCAGCCACATGGCCGCCACACGCCACGCGCAGTCCGGGGGTCCGCCGCACGCGCCGGAGGTGATTAACAAAAGGGGGATAAAATAAGTGTGCGATTTTTTTGTGATATTGCTGTCTGATACTGTCTAGTGAGATTGTTGAACGGTTTTAGTTTACACAGACAACGTCAGTTCCTACAATTTACGAATGTTATTTCTGAATTTAATGGTACCTACTTATCAGCTGAATACGTGATATTCTGCGTAAATTTGATCTTTTTAACTCTTTTCCATATAGTTGAATTGAAAACCTACTTAAACACAAAATTGCTGTACACTTCAGTGAATCATATTACCATTAGCTCCTGCAACTATTTGTGCTAATAACACGCTCAACACCTGGTTTCTCTTTCATTTACACCTGGTTGAAAAAGGACGGTTACTTGAACTTTTTCAGCAGTGCAGAGGTGTGATTTTCTATAAAAGAACTCACCCGCTATCGCTCCGATTGAAATACAATCATAACTAGATCCCTTCTCTCTTATGTATTATATGAAGTCGTGTGTCTGGTAAACTGGTCTACACACAACAACATGTACAGGTGTTTACCAACCAAACAATCTGCATATGGAAGCGATGAGGGCGATGATGTCACTGCGCAGACGCATGTGTTTGTCTTTTGTTTAGCGGACGAGGCGTTACGACCAGATGGGAGGATGCGAAATGGTGCATTTGGTACGTCAATGTGCATTAACATTTAATGTTGTATGTAACGACTGTCTGTTGTTTTAATTTGTACCTACATATTCGACTGACCATGATCCGATAACGAATAACCGATTTTTTTGAAAATTCGAACGTCATTGTATTATTTGATCCTTGCTTTCAACGGACACGTGTAGCGTGCACCTGTAGGAATTTGAAATAATTTAGGTATGCAGGTAAATTCTCATATTGAATACTGATTCAACGCCTGCGCAGGCGATGCTTTTCTGACATCTCAATTCGTGAAATAGAACAATTGCCTTGCTACTCCGTAACGCACGTCTGTGAGACACATAATATGTCTATAAGCAAAAACACCTTCCTCCGCTTAGAGACAAATCTGTTAGGTGTATTGCAAGATTCATTTTTGGCTATATCTGGTACAAAAATGTCATAGTGACGCAGGACTTTTTCACAATTAATGTCGGGTACTTTGACACTGATTGACAAAAATAACAAACTGATCACTATTGCGATAAGGTTAGTGGCTCCTTTGGTTGACCGTACAGTAGGCTTATTGTCTAACTCACTCACAATCGCCATCGTGTTTTTTGACATTTCTTGTATGAATGCGACAGCTAGCTAATTCCGATGCCAATTGTCAGACCATACGTGAACTGTCAAACTGAACACGATGGCGATTGCGAGCGAGTTAGATAATAAGCCTACTGGACACATGAAAATAATGATTACAGCAAAAACAGATGTAACAAACTTATCACTAATATTAGCGTTTATGGACGTGGGAGTTATTGTATTTTCTACATCTAAGTAAATGGCGTCGGTGGGCATTTACACCAATTAATTTCAGCACACAACTCTAACTGAAAATATATGTACCGAAATAAGTTATTAATTGTTATTGCTGGTATCGCGTGACGTGTACAACAGAATGGCGTAGCCAATATACTTGGCGTGGCGTCTGTCCGTGTGGTCTGCTTAATCGGCGTCGCTCGCAGCCACCGCAAAATCGATCTGGACACGATACGTGGCCATTATCATCCGGAACGAAAAGACAAGGTGTAATCGTGTTTTAGTTCACATCAGCTGCGCATCAGGTGGACGCCGAAGAAAGGTGTTCCAATAAAATTTGTATAAAAACGTATTTCAACCCCGATCGTAGAACTAATTACCGGAAACAGACGGCCGAATTAATTACACATTAAATAGGTCAGACTGCTGGCTATTATCTTCGCATTAGCCAAAGATCTAAGCGCCTACGCGATGTCAAATGTCAAATTGACGGTGCAAAAATTGAGTGCTCGCCCAGCTGTCTGGCAATAAGAGCCACGTGCGCAGATAAAAAATAAAGAATGGAGGGGCAAGATGGCGGCCCGGTGCACTTGACATTTCCAATTAATTTGCACAGGACATCTGTGCCGTTAGCAGCTGAACGGACAGCAGTTTGGGCGTAATGCGGATTACGTTTTCGCCCGCGAGTGGGAGTGACACAGGGGACTCATTCGGGACACGTATTATACACTCCTTACATAAACGCGCCTGGTTGTTTCTTTAATAACAATATGTCGACGTCTCGTCACAATTACGAGTAAGTTACGCATCTTATTTATTTTCAGTCTACAGCAAAGGTGTTGGCTGTCATAGATACTTAAGTAGAGTTCTTGCGTGTTATCGCTGAGATGGTTACATATGTTAACATATGTCAGAGTTAAATTAGAAACGTCTACGTTATCCTCGTTACCGTTACAATTAATAACAAGTAAAGGTTAGTAGTCCTCCGAATGGGGGCAATTATAAATGTTAATTCACGTGAGTTTGTGTTCATTTGCGTGAATTCGGGCTGCGTCGTTAATTGGCAACACCAACAGCGAACAATCCAGCATTCAGAGGCTGACGCAAGTGCGAAGTTCTTTTGAAATTTAACGAGTTTTTGCCGTATAATTACTATTTACTTGTACAAGACATATACGCTCAAAGAATTCATACAGCATTACTGGTGTGCCTGTACCTAATGAATAAATGCATGATATTATACAATTTACAATATACTTGAGTCTTTATATTACTTAACAGATATACTGAAATTAATACCTGTGCTGCCTTGTTCCGTATATTTTTACCTATTTTTTGTTATTAACGTAGCTCCTCAACTAATAAGTATAAACTCGCAAAAGAAGCTAGTTCCGTAGATACCTAGGTAGGTATAACATTTCTAAGTCGCCCTTAGGTATCAGAAAACAAAACGCTTCCAACCTCTTCAAGATTATCTCCACATTGACCATGCAAAGGGCATCGATGGCTGGAAATAAACAAATTCTATTTTCAAATTGAAGCAACGGAAGTTGTAAATTAGTCTCTAAATCTGCTTCCGTTGGCCCTCCTGCTAACGGGTAGAGTAAACTAAAGAACAATGAGTCATTGAAGCGGGATTATAAGAAGTGTGATATTGACCCGTGGCTTGTGTTATCTGTGGCGTGTGTTAATGGCCAGCTACCTTGACTTTAAAAACATTGGTTCAAGGATGACAACTTTTTTTTAAGTTTGGATGAAAGGCGAATGCTGTTCGCACTTCGAGCCTACGCAGATGGATTACGTGTCGCATTGAAATGCGCTACCCGAAAATAAACGCCATGGATTTGACGGTCAATATTAATGTGTGATCCACGCATATCGCGAACCTTAATTACCCTTACCAACCTTTCTGACGTTGGGCAACGACATTTTTTATATTCTTCTTTTAAGAATTGATAATATACAGTATACACACTAATTATAGTTGGAATCTTTGCAAGAGTCCCGATCTCATTAACAGCCCTTTGAACAAAGCCATTGTGTTCTATTATGCCCTCAAGTGCATAGTCCTCAGTTTAAAATAAACGGCAATGTGAGATAAAATAGCCTATTAATATAACGACTTTATTATTTACAACAGACAGTTGATTTTAAATAAAACTTTGTTGACAGGTAATATTTTTCAAAATTGAATGCATCGTAGATAAGAATGATTGCTTATCGGCGAAAAAAGGCGCTTCTAAAGGTAGGCTGGTAATGAGATCAGGACTCCTGCAAAGATTGTTATAACAACAACATTAGTTGAATTTTCTTATGTCTTAATAATTAATTTAGCAAGCAATGTATCACACAATGTGTCGATTAAATTATCATAGGTACCTGCCTACGTTACCTTCAGGAAGACTTATGTAAATGAAATTGTAAGTGTTACATTCCTCCTAAGACAAACTTTAGAAAAATAACTATGCTTCAATATTAAAAATTATAAACAAAATATAATTCTCACATGATTTGTATGATCGTTTGCTACATCTGGATAAAATATATAGGCCCGTATGAAATTTACACACTGTATACATATATATACCTATTTTAATTTTACACCGTGGTTGTTTTATGCGTCAAAAAAAAGTACACATTTTCTTTCTTTATTTCTTCAAATATTGATTCATTCATATCTAATATAATATTTATTGTCTATTACATGCCAAAAGGCAACTATATTTTCGAATGAAAATTTGGCGTCGTATCTTTTTCTCACCTTTCTTACCGGTCTGTTGTATGTAGCAGACTAACAGGTAGCGAGTGACTCTCAATCGGTCGTTTGAAACAATAGTTAGGTGAGATGCGCCGGCGCCGCTGTCGCTATGCGCAGCGATAGGGTTGCCACTAACATACAGAGAAAAACTAAATCGTGTACTGAGGAACCTTTTCATTGCAAATATTATAACGACTTACCATACACCGTCCGAGGAAACTATTGCGAAATTGTGTGAGAAAAGGTTCCAGAGAAGTGATTCAGTTTCTACACTTACACTGTGTCTTGTCTCTAAATGAACCCGTAACACTTCAACAGGTTGGGTTAGTGTGAGTGACCTATAGGAAATGTTTTTCAGTATTTTTCATTTTAGTTAACAATTATTTCCAAAATATTAATCGATGTAGTCGAAGGGACTTAAGTCAGAATCTAAAAGTTACATACATACATACACATACACAAATCACGTCTCTATCCCGGGGTAGACAGAGCCTAAGGTAACAAGACCTACAGGCCACGTTTAGCAAGACACTGAGGGCGTAGAGGTGGAAAGTGGAATCAAAATAGTGATGGGTTGCTAGCCGCATCGCCTGTAACATGATTCAGGATTCTAAAAGTTTCAATGAAAAAAACTAGCCAAATAATCAAATCACACGCTAATTTCTCACTCTACTAGTTTCTCACTTGGAAACAACGCCGCCAAAGGCTGGCAAATACACAAATCACACTTAAGGATCATATTTGACACCATATCTTTTGCACACAATGGTTAAAGTAACACGAAATACATTAAAAACTTATTCATTTTATGACACTTGCCTGCCGCGCGTCAAGATTATGCGGGCGCCATTTTATTTTGAGTGGTAGTGTTTTGTTTTTATATGTTGACTTAGGCCGGTGACAGCCCTGCGCAATGCATTCCAGTCGTCTGCGTAGAGGCAACCTGGATTAACCGATCTTGATACTTACTTCAGAAATAAAACTTTGGCCGTTTTTGTCTGTTTGTATGTTGCATAGAATTATTATGTTGACGAAGTTGCTGGCTTTGACATTAGTCCAAACTTTTTTTGATTATGTAGAATAATTGTATTTAAGAAATGATAATATTATATATATTGGATTTTAAACTGATTTTCGAATGGAAGAATTTATCGTGTAGCTGACCCATACAAATTCTATAAAAAAATATTCAGCACTATTCACACACATTCACATTATATTCACATTTGAAGGCACTTAACTATTGTTTCAATAAAAAATAAAAGCGCAGTGGTTCTAGTGAAAATGTTCTCTACTGAAATTATATTAATGAAATACATATTTAACTTTCTCCTACCTATCCAACCGTAACCTAAATTAGGTACATATTTAATTTCGTAAAGCAAAGTCAATGTCATAATTGCTTCCCGCATTTGCACAGAATATATAATCTGAACAGCGCTCACTACCAGTTGCGCACAAAATTATTGTCCCTTAAAATTAATCACAACTATCAAAACCGTTGCGTCGCGTTACACCGACCTGCGCAAGAGTGGCGCTTCGGCGCGCGCGGCGCTTTATCGATCGCCGCCGATTCGTGACCGCCATGTTTGCTCGCTGGGGATCAAAACTATAAAGAACATTACGATTTATTGAGTTAACACTCATAATGAAATTAGACACGTATCATATTTTTATACCCGGGTAAAAGTAAATTAAGTAAGTAAGTTAAAAGCTTTATTGTACAAATATAAAGAAGCAGAGACAAATCACAAAAAAATACCTTAAATATATGAACAACGGCGAACTTATCCCTATAAGGGATCTCTACCAGTTAACCTTTGAGTAAATGAGAGGAGCATCAAACGAGATACCGACAAAGAGTGAGTTTAAAATATCCATATAGTGAAAGCCACAATAGAGCTTACATCTCAAAATACAACAAATAATTGATAAATAAACTACCTACTAAATATCATTAAACACATGCATACTCGTACATACACACTACATACAATATGAGTACACACATACAATATTTAAGGAGATGGTGTGAGCCACATCTTCTTCAAGCCCTCCTTGAACGACGCCACGGAGGCTAAAAAAAAAGTGTAAAGTTTCTTCTTCTAAAAATTTTAAAAACTTTGATGTCCTGATTTTTATTTTGCACAGCTACACTTAAGTAGTAAACCAGGGCCTTTCTGTAAACCAGTGCTGAGCTCTCGAGCCCAGCAGACGCTGACATTGGTTTCCTTTGCTAAACTTGTGTGTTACTTTTAACCCTTTCGCCAGACATCTTTATTGCGATGCCTTAAGTTGAACCTAAACATAATTAGTAAAGGTTGCTTTTGCATTGAAGTAATGGACGTATACAGGGTAATTTTTTAATAGGTGCACAAATTTTAATATTTGCTTCGCTATTGTTAATCAATAACACATGTTGTGTTATTTTTACTCTAGCTTAAAAAATACTAGAGATATTGCCGATTTAATGATTCCACTAACTTAACGATATTCATGGACACTCTAATGCGCGAGCGAGAGAGGCGTGTTGTTTGACAAAGTCAATTTCGAATATCAACTCCTCGGCTGTTATAAAGTTACCGTAGCAACGTCAGCCCTATTGGTCGGCAGAGTTCGACCAAAGTCGTGGTGGCCGAATTTTCCCGATGTCATCCTCGACGTCAACCTCCAAAGAAATCGCGGTCAGCCATTGGTTAACCATTTTTGTTATAACGTAACTGTAGCAACGTCAGCCTCATTGGCCAGTAGAGTTCGGCAAAAGTCATGGTCGCCGAGTTGTCCCGATGTCATCCTCGACGTCAACTTCCAAAGAAATCGTGGTCAGCCATTGGTTAACCATCCTTGTTATAACGTAACCGTAGCAACGTCAGCCTCATTGGTCAGCAGAGTTCGGCAAGTCGTAGTTGCCGAGTCATCCCGAAGCACTCCTCGCACGAGTTCGGACCCATGGCTGGCATAAACGGCCAAGTTACGAACAACGGCAATTAACTCAATATTTCCGTGTGGGGACTGTACATAACTTATGTTGTGTTCATAATTTGTTTGAAATAATAACTAGCAGCGAAATTAATTATTGAAATTTATTTAAGACATAAATACAAAACTAAACATACTTTAACAATTGCTCAATATGACCTCCGTTATTTTCTAAGCAAAGCTGTGCACGCTTTAGCAAGTTGTTTTTTAGTTTGTCTAAAATACGAGTGTCGTTTTTAATAGCATCGAACGCTGTCATAATTTTCAATTTATAATCGTCGAAACTTTGTGCTTCTTCAACGTACACTCGTCGTTTGAGTTCACCCCATAAGAAAAAGTCACAAGGCGTGAGGTCTGGGCTCCTGGCAGGCCAAGGTACCTGAGGTACTCCACGTCCTATCCAGTTGTCTCCGTATTCGCTATTTAGGTAGTTTCGCACTGTTGTCGCGTAGTGGGGTGGAGCACCGTCGTGCTCGTAGTAACAATCTCGTAAGCTAGCGGCACATCTTCCATCAATTCGTTCACTATACCTTGCAACATTTCCAGGCAGGTTTCTCCGGTCAGTCGTTGGCACTAAACCTTACTTGGTGATGATTTTCTTTAACTTTATGTGGATTACTGTATGATCACCATCTTGAGCTTCTAACGCCAAATGAGGTCTACCACGTCCATCAGCGTGCTGGGGGTAGTAAATTGGCCGTAATCCAATAATCTGTTATTGGCGGCTAATATCGTTCGCATGTTTGGTACTGGTGGATATACGCATCCTTGGCTACGAAGTCGAGAACTTTCGTCTCGGTACATCCTCTGAGCCTCTCTTAAACTTTCACCGCTCAGAATGTACATACGGACCATTTCGTAATACTCAACATTAGAATATTCGTAAAAATCGCGTGAGATTTTGTTCCAGTTGAAAACATTTGTCTTAACTGCAAAAATTGTAGTGACATGACGCTGTCAGCTGAAGTTTCGCTATTCTAAAAAAACTAGTTTATTTATAAAAAAGGTTCTTACTGTTGAGGTTTTCAAAAATGATTTTCTAGTGTGACTTGGTGTCCACACGAGAAGGTAAAAGTAGGATAATTAACAAAAAAAAATATTTTTTTTAATGAGCTGATTTAACTGTCGTAATATATTATATTAACGATACAAAATCACATGTTAAAATTTGTGCACTGATAAAAAAATTACCCTGTATATAGGTCGTTGGCGTCGAAAAGGTTAAGTTCATAGAATTCTGTTCCTCTATGTAGGTACCCTGTCACTAGCAATAAAGTTTTTTTATTCATTTTTATTGTTTATTTTATAAGCTAGTGTTAGCGTTCCAATTTGTACGGTAAGCTGTAGGTACACCGTTCAATGTCATACCTATTTATGCAAGTAGCAAAAAGTCTTTGAACCTGGCAACGCCTAAACAGGTGTAAGTAAAACCCCCAAATAGAGCAACCCTAACGGCATTAATGTAACGCATATTAGTCGCGCATGACTGGAGAAACTCAATCCGGGAAGAGACAGGTGCTAAAAAAATGACGAGGGATGACACTTTTGTTAAAATAAAACGACTTGTGCGCCCCAAATTGTGTATCGACATACGCCTTTTTTAATTTGAGACGCGTTAGAGATCGCGATTGCGATAGCTATCGCTTATCCCACTTCAATTGAAGTGTCAAATTGTAAACCTTTTTTTTATGTAGATAATAAGTATGGTGTGCCGAGAAGCAAGTAACTTAACTACACTTACAAATGGTAGGTATTAGGTAAAATTTCATAGTCAAATCTTGAAGGCAACTAAATAATAGGTACAAGTTAAATAGGGTACCTATGAGGTGGCTATTGAGTGGCTTGTGGTCCAAGGAAAGGTTGAGGGTACCAGGCCACGAGGAAGATTGCCTATGAGGTGGACTGACCAGATAAAAGCGGCAGTAAATGGCTCGTCATCACTACATGAATTCACGAGAGGCGGCCATCAGAGAGGAGTGGCGGGGCGTTGTAAAGCACCAATACCTGAAGTGTACTCCGGTAAGAGTGATACCGACAAGGAAGAAGTGATCCTCATTTTATCTGCGTTGTCTGTTAGCCAATCCTTCATGCTACTCTATATACCAAGGTATAGATTGAGTGGCCAACTCGCACCTCCAAAGTTACACAAATAGAGCAAACCAATACACATAGCATTTATTCCACACACCGAAAAGGTCCGCTCCGAGCCCCCATACCAAACCGCAGGCCCAGGCGCCGTCATAAACTTATTTTTTGCCCGTTCCGCACCTGCAACGGGCAAAAAAATAACCCGCGAACACTTGTGTTTTGACAGCGGAACCCTTTGAACGCTTATTGTGCCGAATTTCATTGTGCGAACGATGCTTTTTGTTGCTTGTTTAATTGGGATGATGAACGCTTTCGGATTCGATAATTCGTGGAAAATTTAGATTGTTTGCGTGCGTTTTGTTTTTGGTGAAAAATGCAATTTGTGCGTTCGAACCCCGAACCATCTGTTTGCGTCTAAAGCCGTGTCAAGACATCTTGGCCTCTATACGGCACTGACACGCGAGCAATATTACCAACCGTATGCAGAGGCTAACGTTTAATTTGCTATTGGCAGAGTGCAATGCGGGTGGAGGGGGTAGCCTAAACGATCACAGCGCTCGCTACGGCTAAAATTGACTATTATGTCGCTGACTTGAGCTGTCAAATCCATGTTAGCAGTACAATCCAAGTGCCTTTACCTTTTTGTTACTCTTCTATATTTGTCTATTCCGTGACGTCTAAGCGAGAGTACACGCAATTCAAACCTTAACAGTTTTTTATTTAATTTATCAGGTTATGGGCCCAGTATAGCCCAGGAATTATCAGTGAACCCCGTGAAGTGTTTTTCTCATAAAATTTCGGTATAAATACTCGTATAAAAAGACTAAAATAGTAAATTCCAAAAGTGACGTATCCCGAAGAAAAATTCCGTGTTTTGTTCTGTCAAGCTTGAAGTACGTTGAAATTTGAATTGGGTGATTTTCCGTGATATTCGTTTTCGATTTTTATGAAAAAGAAATGGCTTCGAATAATTCACTGGCATTAATAGAGAAATTAACCGGCCGTGAAAACTATTCTACTTGGCAGTTTGCAGTGAAAACGTACCTTCAACATGAGGAGTTGTGGGACTGTATCGAAAATCCCGACCCATCGGCAAAAGTAAACGAAAAACGCGACATCAAAGCGAGAACAAAAATTATTCTTCTGGTTGATCCGATTAATTACGTTCACATAAACGAGGAAAGCACGGCCAAAGGAGTTTGGTGTAAGCTGGCAGCGGCATTTGACGATTCCGGACTGACACGCCGAGTTGGACTGCTGCGTGACCTGTGCAATACCTCGCTCAGCGGATGTCAAAATATAGAGGAATACGTGAGCAAAATAATGTCAACAGCTCACAAGCTTCGGAACATTGGCTTCAAAGTGGATGACGAGTGGCTCGGTACACTGCTGCTCTCTGGTCTACCCGAGTCTTATCAGCCAATGATTATAGCTATTGAAAGCTCAGGCACGAAGATATCTGCAGATTCTGTGAAGGCAAAATTATTACAAGATGTCAGAAATTCAGAAAACAACACAACAGCTTTTGCAGTTAACAAAAGGAACTTTCGTAACAATGAAAAGAGGCAGTTCAAGGGTCCAAGATGCTACTCCTGTAACAAATATGGACACAAGAGCCCTGACTGTAAATCGAAACCTAACACCAACGTGCAGAAACCAACCTCTTCTTACGCTGCTGTGTTTGTCGCATCGTCCTGTTATGATGACGCCTGGTACATAGACTCCGGCACCTCCGCTCACATGACGAACAACCAGAATCTCTTTCTGACGGAAACATCTCCTGTAATAAAGAATATTAGAGTTGCCGACAATAAGATACTATCTGTGCAAAGCTCGGGGCAAATAAGCTTAGATGTATTTGATGGAAAAGGCCAGGAAAATAAGATTCTGTTCAAAAATGTCTTATATGTCCCAGGATTAGCAACCAATTTGCTATCTGTGAGTCAGATCACTCAAAATGGTGGCCATGTAAAATTTGACAAGTCCGGCTGTGTTATCTTGAACAGCAAACATCAAATTGTTGCAACTGCTTGTATTGTCAACAACATGTACCGGTTGAACATGCCAGGAGGCAGTACATACATGTCTGAAGTTGAAGAACAAGATGCTTATCTATGGCACCAGAGAATGGGACACCTGAATTTTCAAAGTCTGAAGAAAATGCCTGAAAATACCGAGCATGTAATTTTCTCCGAAACAACAGAAAATCTGACATGTATAACTTGCAAGGAGGGCAAGCAAACACGTTTACCTTTTAAAAGTGAAGGATTAAAGGTTAATAAGCCCTTAGAGTTAGTTCACTCCGATATATGTGGCCCGATGGAAACACAATCTCTAGGTGGTGCCAGATACTTTATAACCTTCCTTGATGAGTACTCTAAAAGAATTTCCGTTTATTTCCTCCGAAACAAGTCTGAAGCTCTGGAAAAGTTTAAGGAATTTAAACAAGAAGTTGAAAATCAACTAGATACTCATATCAAGATTCTTCGAACAGATAACGGGCTGGAGTATGATAACAAAAATTTCTCACAATTCTTGAAAAGCTCTGGAATCATACATCAGACAACTACACCGTATTCACCTGAACAAAATGGGACTGCTGAACGCATGAACCGGACATTAGTGGAAAGAGCTAAGTGTATGCTACTCAATGCCAATATGCCAAAGTTACATTGGGCTGATGCAATACATACTGCGGCTTATGTCATCAATCGTTCACCAACTAAGTCCTTAACGTTTAAGACTCCTATGGAGATGTGGTCTGGTCTGAAACCAACTGTGAATCACATGCGTATTTTTGGATGTGAGGCAATGGTTCACTTACCCAAAGAAAAACGCAAGAAATGGGATCCAAAAGCACACAAAATGATCTTCATTGGATATTGTGATCACACAAAAGGGTATCGATTCATATTACCAAATTCAAGAAAGGTAATAAAAAGTAGAGATGCTATATTTCTTGAATCAACCGTCAAAAGAGACTTTGTTCCCGTAGATATGTCCGTGAAGAAGTCTGAAGAAGAAAAATCTGAAAAAGAAGAAAAATCTGAAAAAGAAGAAAAACCTGAAAAAGAAAAAGAAAGTTTAATGGATGAAAGTTCTATTTTAGATAGTTCGTATGAAACAATAGTAGGAAACAGATCCTCTGACAGCGATTACAAACCTGATACAAGTCTTGATTCTCCTGTAATAAGCAGTATGACGCTAAGATCGAAAAACAATATCAGTAACAAGAATTTGAATCTAGCGAATTCTCAAGAAAATTCTTACCTGTGTTCAGTCACATCTGATGTTCCTGAAACCTATAAAGAAGCAATTAGTTCACTAAATAAAAAAGAATGGATAAAGTCGATCGATGAAGAGTTATATGCTCATGAAAAGAATGAAACTTGGACATTGATAGAAAAACCTCCAAATGCCAAAGTCATAGGATGCAAGTGGGTTTTCCGAATAAAGGAGGAGTCAACGGGTCTACGGTTCAAATCAAGACTGTGTGCAAAGGGATTTGCACAAACTGCAGGTATCGACTACACCGAAACATTCGCACCAACAGTAAGGTATGATTCAATCCGTTTATTATTGTCCATGGCGGTCCAGTATAATCTTAAACTACTTCAACTGGATGTCAAAACCGCATTCTTGTATGGAGAACTTGAGGAGACAATATTTATGACTCCACCTGAAGGTTTGCCATGTGATAAAAACATGATATGTAAACTCAACAAGTCGTTGTATGGCTTGAAGCAGGCTCCTCGGTGCTGGAATAAAAAATTTGACTCTGTCCTTAAGAAATTTGGTTTCGTCAGCAGCAAGGCTGATCAATGTGTTTATGTTGGTAGTGCAAAGGGTGAGAAATGCTACCTTTGCCTATATGTCGATGACGGTTTGTTGTTCTCTAAGGATGAATCTGCATTAAAAGAAATAACTAAAGAACTGAGTACTGTATTCGAAGTTAAAGTTTTGAATAAAATAAACGACTATGTTGGTATGCAAATTGAAATACTAAGTAATGGTATATTCATTCATCAAACTAAATATGTGGAGAAATTGTTGAACAAGTTTAACATGAATGATGCTAATTCCAACAGTGTTCCGGTTGATCCTCACGTAAAGCTACAAAAAGGAGACGGTGAGCCAGAGAAGAACATTCCATACAGAGAGGCTGTGGGCTCCCTCATGCATCTGGCTATAGTGAGTCGACCCGAAATTATGTTTGCTGTAAGCCTGGTGAGTAGATTCCTTACTTGTTACAACAAATCACACTGGGACGCTATATTGAGAATCTTCAAATACCTGAAAGGTACAAAAGAGTATGGACTGTATTACACATCTTCACTGCAACCACCAGAAGTAACAGGTTACAGTGATGCCGATTACGCCAATGATTTGGATACAAGACGTTCAGTCACAGGCTATACTTTCATTAAAAATGGAGCAGCTGTGACGTGGGCTAGTCAAAGACAACAGACTGTCGCTCTGTCAACAACAGAAGCCGAATTCATGGCAGCCTGTGCCGCAACGAAAGAAGCTATGTAAGGCAATTATTATGTGATATTGGTGATTATAAACAAGACACGATGTGTTTACACTTAGACAACCAAAGTGCTATCAGTGTTATCAAAAATGTAAACTTTCATAAACGCTGTAAGCATATTGATATAAAATACCACTTTGTTAAAGAAAAATACAATCAAAAGATTATTGATCTTAAAGCTGTGAGCACTGATAACCAATATGCAGACATATTAACCAAAGCTCTGTCAAAAGTAAAATTTCAATTTTTGAGATCTAAGCTTGGAATGTCTAGTTACAGTTCTGTATCAAAGTTATAGATATTTCAAGTTGTTATGTTTTTAAAGGGTCTTATGGATGTCACCCACTTAAGTTTTTTTTGTTAGAATTAGAAGACTTGGATTTAGAGGGAATGTTAGCAGTACAATCCAAGTGCCTTTACCTTTTTGTTACTCTTCTATATTTGTCTATTCCGTGACGTCTAAGCGAGAGTACACGCAATTCAAACCTTAACAGTTTTTTATTTAATTTATCAATCCATATTGCAGTAAACATTTTCTAATCGTTTTTGAGATAAAATATGGTCCTGGTAAGATGTGTTGTTGTGAATTGTAATAACACCAAGAAGAATAGCGACTGTAAATTTTACCAATTTCCAAGACCATGGTGGAAAAGAGACCAAAGAAATAAGTGGATATTAGCCGTAAGAAAAAAAAAGTAAGTTACCTAACCTCTAAAATTTCACTGAAAACAACAATTTTAATATTATTGGCAATAATGTTACTGACTACCATTGTCCAAAATTATGTAATATAGTAAAATAACACAAGATTTCATTAATATTTTTCACAATATTTACTTACTTCTTGTTTGACAGCGGTGACAATACTGTCCATAATGGCCGCCTGTACGTGGCGCTGTCGTCGCGCACGGTCCCAATTCGGCGTCGGCAAGATTACAGTCTGCCGCGCATTATAAGAATTCATAATGCAAACCTTAACCTAACCTTAAAAGTGTCTATGGATCAATCCTGAATGAATTCTCGTACTCATTTTAGCTCTCCATAGCTACTTTTAGACAGTACCTATATATACTAAGAGCCTATTGTTTGTAGTTTGTTGCCGTTGCGTGCTGCTGGTTGTGTTGCCAATTCAACACGATTTTTGTGTCAATAACTTACTCAGAAGCTTTTATTGCCATTTAAAAAAAAGCGGTCCTAACGATTCAGATTCATAGTCGGGATTTAACCAATTTACGTGACGAATTCATTACAAAAAAAAACAAATTAAAGTATAACTAAATTAAAAAATGAATTGAATAGATAAACTTCCATGCTGCTCTAGGAGCAAAGAAATAACATAGAATGTACCAGCTATTTATCTTAACATAAAAAAACATGATTCTTAAGATTTTCGCTCATTCCCTCAATGGGCTTTTGCCATATGCGTGGGAAGAGAAGCAACTGGTACATTCTATGTTTTTTCTTTACTCCCAGAGCAGTATGAAGAGATTTCTATTTTTCATTTTTTTTTTTATATGAATAGGAAGGCAAACGAGCAAGTGGATCACCTGATGGTAAGTGATCACCACTGCCCATAGACACCCGCAACCCCGGAGGCATTGCAGATGCGTTGCCAACCTAGAGGACTAAGATGCAATGCCTCTTGTGCCCGTAATTTCCCCGGCTGTCTTACTCTCCACACCGGAACACAGCAGTGCTTGCACTGCTACTTAGCGGCAGGATTAGCGAGTAAGATGGTGGTGGTGGTAGCGATAGATACTAATACTAATACCGATACTGATGTAACCAATTCAAATTACATCATGTTTCATTTCAATAATTTATAGTGTCGTGGAAAAGACTTTCGAAAAACAAATAGCTGCTTACACAACGGATTTCCCTAAACCGTGGGATACAGCAACAATGATCGCTGAGTCTGCAATCATCGAAATAGTATGATCCGTATCAACTGATCGACTTTACACCAGGCCTGTCTACTCCGAGGTTCGTTTTGGCCGTTCCGCTCACACTAATAGTGATTGAAAGAAGAGTGAAAAGGACGTCATGATATGAACTTCGAATGTCGAATTTCGGAGTAGCCTCAGTTTCCACGCTTTCACGCGATGTTTTTGGTGTAAATTACACTTCTAAAAGAGCCTTTGTTCTACTGATAGAGCAAATTAGATTGTAATTTTGTTCTGTGAAATCTAGCAGTGAATTTAGGACCGAGAGAGGTTTATTTTTGTATGTCCAACCTACTGTCAGCAACAGATTTGACAAATAGGGGCTGCGATCCCCGCTCTGTGG
Organism: Pandemis cinnamomeana; assembly: GCA_932294345.1. Classification (NCBI taxonomy): domain Eukaryota; kingdom Metazoa; phylum Arthropoda; class Insecta; order Lepidoptera; family Tortricidae; genus Pandemis; species Pandemis cinnamomeana. The sequence continues at coordinate 3,409,649 of OW028715.1, read as the reverse complement.
TTCGTGGCTGGTTCAAAGGGTTGCCATTGCAGTTCAAAGAGGCAACGCGGCCAGCGTAATGGGAACCTTTGAACCAGGCAGAGAAAAAGGGGGGGGGGGGAGAGATTTTTTAGGTTAATTTTTAATCATTTTTAAATTACTTTTTTTACGCAACGGAATATTCAAACTACATAGGTTCTTAAAATACTCTTAGTTAAGCTCCAGTTATCTTAAGTGTCAGTCATCTACGATGACGTCTCTTTCTGTTTCGTAGTAATAAATAGAGATGAAATCATAAATAACTGACACTTAAGATAACTGAAACTTAACAGAGTGATGAAACAGGCCCTAACTCTATCAAAAAAACTGAATGAATAGAAAACCATCATTAGGTATTATGAAATAAGTATACAGGCCTTTGATAAAAAGGGTAACTTTCCCTCCGCCATTTTTAAATAGGCGATCGTGGTCACTGGCTCCAGACATTTGGCATTACAAAAGAATTCGGTAATCGGTAGCCAGCGCCGTCACGCGAGCGTTCCAAATTCAAATGCAATTCGAATTCTAATTTGTCCGGAATGTGGCGATCGGTAGCCCAAGTGGCCAGGATTATCAGGAGCGATGGCCTTTTTAGGGTCCTCTGGACCTTGAATTGTGGGTAAACTCTTTATTATTTTGATTGTAATACATACATACACAAAACACGTAGGTATTTATCAGATAGAGCCTAAAGTGACAAGACCTACAGGCCACGTTTAGCAAGATTGTGGGCGTATAAATGGCAAAAAATGGAAACAAAATAGTGATGGGTTGCTAATTTTTTAAAATTAAATGTGTGTTGCCATGCCATCTAAAAGAGCAAATATCTAACAACGAATATGGTTATCGTCGTTATGAGTGAGTTATTTTTGACAAGATAAAACTTGTCTGTGACTTTTTTAAAGTTTTGTGTTCATGCACATAAAAAAAGGCTTTATGATATTTTCACTGGGACTTAATTTACTATATTTAACTCAAACAGTTAACCACCTGTTGAAAACATCCTGAAACAGTTCACACCACACGGAACCATGACTCAAAATCTCATCATAATAAGCCAGCTACACACGATCGTGTTGTCTTCGGGGCTGGCCATCTGCACGCGTGTGAACTCGCCGCGGGCAGCATTTCGCCTGGGCCTTTGCTCACCTGGGAATTTTAAAAAGTATGTGCCTGAATTTTGAACCGATGCTAATTCCGTCCTGGGGTTCGATTATTGAAAGCAGATCACTCGGAAATACCATTGGTAAAAAATTGTGCTGAAGTTGACGAGTAGAAGACAATTGAAGTCCTAGTTAATTTAGTTAACTAGTCGAAAATTAAATTGCAGATGTAATTGGAGAAAATGAAAATGAAAATTTTATTTTTGCAAATTGGCCGCCGATGGCTTTTTTACATGTATTTTTGAAACTACGAGCCCATTTGGAAAGACCATCATTGCCAAGAAGAATGCGCCGCAAGAAACTTGGCAGAAAGTAATTTTTTCAGAGCTTTAATGAATTGGGCCCTAGCAGTGAAATTATAAATCTAGAAAAAAAAAAGTCTTTATTTATAATATGCAAAAGGTTACAACATGTTTGTTCGGCAGCCTCCACACTAGACTCAGGGCCTGTGTCGCGGGGACTATCTAAATCTAGTTTTAGTCTTTAGCGCGGTTTAGTACTAAGTGCCAATATGAATTGAACTATCGAACTATAATAGTAGATTGTTCAACAAGGGAGTAAAACAAGCCATAATGACACGAGATGTTGTTAGTGTCATTATGGTTAAACACACTGCTTTTGCCGAAAGTATTTAAGTTTGTGTAATTAAGAAGTCGTGTAATGTAATAACCATACTATCCGTTAACCTAGAGTTAGACTGAGTTAAGTAACTAAATAAGTACAACTGGGTCTTAAAATTGCGAAAAGTCTGACCTATTTGGACCTATTGTATTGTAACTTGATTGTGTTGGGTTGGGATCGCAACTGTCAAAAGCTAACTAAAAGAAAACCAAGAAGTTACCTACACGTTTAGGGTCTGTTCCAGCACTCTCTGTTAACTTCAAGTTATCTTAGTGTCTATAATCTATGTCTCCGTCTATTTATCACTACGAAACAGACAGAGACGTCATCATAGATAACTGGCACTTAATATAACTGGAACTTAACAGAGTGGTGAAACAGGCGCATAGTGCTTAGTTACCGTTAACATTTAACAGGTAGGGTTACGTTTCTTAGGTCAACCACGGTTCTACGATCACCATCGCTCCTTTATCTTATTAAGCGAACATACCAACTGGCCATTAAAAGTAAACTTTAAGTAGGCATGCTATTCGCAAGTTATTTTTTTCTTTATAACAAACTAGCAGTTGCCCGCAACTTCGTCTGCGTAGAATTCGTTTATCGCTATCCCGCGGGAATCACGCAATTTTCCGTGATAAAAAGTAGCCTATGTGTTATTCCAGACTATAGTCTATCTATGTTCCAAATTTCATCCAGATCGGCCTAGTACTTTTTGAGCCTATTCATTACAAACATACAAACATACAAAAATAGGTACAAATCTTTCCTCTTTATAATACACAAATACAATAGACAAATATAATATAATAGACAAATTGGAACGCAGCTACATTATTGAGTACCGTTATATTATATTTTTCTCAATTATTGTCGTAAATGTCGCCATTGTATTCTAAGTAAAAGAACACGAAAGGCCTTGTTGACGGCCGAATTACATTGCAATCGCGATTTTCTGACCATAAATCGGATTGCTGGACTGTTTTTCATTTGTTTTTAACTTTTTTTAAGTCATAGAGACTAGGGAAATATTAACAACAATGTCATAGAGCCATCGGGCGGAGGAGTGCGCGTTTAGTGCGGATCTAACGTTTTTATCAGTGTCTCAAATAGCTTACGGTGACAGATGCCATAAAAAAAACTTAAGAAAGAAGGCGGGAAGTGAAAACTACCTAAGCTGCGAGGAAGTTCAGTTCAAAATGTATTTTAATTTCCTCTCAATATTTAAGAAAAACACTATTTCTACATCAGGTGGAAGAGCAATTGCTGGATTCGTAACTTTAAAAAAATGGCTACTTCCCAGGCCTCAGCATTAATGTACTAATAACGCAGGTGTTATAATTAAAAGAAAAAATGGAATAGACAGAAACGGTAGTTCTTTACCCTGTTTCTTTCCCCTTATTATATCCCCTTTTGTAAATACCTGCACCTTTAGTTAAGTTTTCTGTCGCGATAAACGTTATAAATACGTTAAAATATCAAATACTATTAGAATAGTTTGCTGGCTTTGTTTGCTATTGTGGATAGAATCCGCTCTTGGGAATATACTTAGAGATTATATTTTTTATTCTAAATATCACATTTCTTAATAAAAGTTGTCTAAATTATTTTTTTTCTTAATAAAAATAAAATATCGTAAAAGACATGACAATAAGTCGGTCAAGAAATACGGATAATATAAGAGTTTTAACCTGCTAATTACTAATTAGTCAGCGGTTAGATATCCGACGTGACATTGTGACGTCATAATGTCATGTAACTTCATAATTAAAATTCCGTTTTCCCGTTATATCTCGGTTATTTTTATAGCATTCGATTGTTTTTATTTCTTATTACATAAATGAACTTTTAATGAAAATCATGAAAAAAAACACGGAGATTCCCTATTGAGAAGTTTGTGTCAAAAATTTAGATCACTGGCTTACCCTTAACTTTGAACCAAGCCTTTAAGGAAAAAGTCTTAAGTGTGGGTTTTTCGTCGCAACAAACGCGTTGAACGCGGTCGCTGTCAATGTCAAATAGGATGAGGATTGTCGATACGCAGCGTATGAAGCGCTGCCAAATACCCCATAGTATTTTTTTGACGCTATATGAACTTCAAGAGAGACGTCCGTTGCTAGCTTTTCTGACGTGGCAAGAAATGTCGCAGGAAGGAAACTGACACTGTTCTTCTTCTTGATTCTTTCATCGAGGTGGTGACTGTAGCACCGTGATTTGCAGCGTGAAGTGTGGTAGTCCAACCCTTGTTATTACTTTTTATGCTGATTGTTCTCGAGTTTGATCACAATCACGCTTGATTATAAGCGAAGATGCTAAGAGCACACGAGCTTAGCTAGTACCAATTCACCATAGAGAAGACGATCCGACTGTAACGTTCAGGGAACTCAGACGCGGGCCGAGTCCGCTGTAGCTGTATATTGGGTCAAAACCTATTTATTAAAGCCGACAAACGGGCATGAGCTTCACCTGAAATGTTGATTGATATCCGCCACTCATAGACATGTACGTACTAGAACCAGTAGGACGGCTGGTGTTTGCTGGCCTTGCAAATAGTGGTACACTCGTCTTTCAAATGCCCCCAAGTTACAGAATGTTGGGAAAACCTCAGCCGTCAGTCCATTGGAAATCTTACACGTACGAGGCAAGACACAACGCTTGAACTGCACAGTGGAGGAGCACCGTTCATCGAAATGGTGTTAATGAAAGCTACCTTTCCGCCGAAAAGTACGAAAATGAAATATGACAACTGGTACAAGGTTAAAAAGATCGTCAGAACACTCCCCTCCAAAACTCTCTACTCCAAATTGTTCGAGTCCAAATCGGCAAGATGCATACACATTTCGTAAGTTATCCGGTATTCCTTTGGTTGTACTCCAACGTTACAGCGTGTGAACTTGCCCGCGGCCCATTCGGTACAGCGCACCACGCGAGCATTCCAAGGCATTATCCTGTGCCATGCTCGTAGATTTGTACTCAATTACCGCTAAGTCAGATTAAATGTGGTAGCTGCTAGTTATAATCAATGGTACATTTAGAATTGCAGTAATGGTGAGAACTACTCCTATATCATCGCTAAATAGACGTCAATACCGGATTATATACAAAGTATCACAATCACGTTTATTAATGGCATTTTCATTTATATTAGCAAAGATGTGGTTGGTTAAATCCATCGTTTTTAATTTAGATGTATCGCTGTTTGATTTCCCTTTCTAATCAGTGATCAATGGCCGATAGAGCATGGAAACTTAAAGTGTCTATCTGCCGTTGTCTTCGTTTCTCCGTCTCCTGTATTTACATCCTCTACTGCTGTTTGTGCCTCTTAACTGTCCTAATTCGTCACGTGATCGTTTCGCTCAGGAGACACCCCATACCTTAACTCTCTGGCATCAACTAGACGGTCAATATAATTGCGTGATCCACGGATATTACGATTCATGTCACAAAATATTGATACGTATAGCGGCAAATCTGTTTATTTTGAAATCCACGCTCCTTTATTGTCATACCGGTATCACGATAATATTTAGCGTCTGCCATGCCTTTCACTGAGCCAGGTACCTATTTCACCAAAGCGACAATTCACTTGTCACCGACAATTGTCGAATTGGTGATAGATATACGTCCTGGTTGTCAACGTCGAGCTACGTCAGTACACCTGACTCCGTATAATGTCCCTTAGAGAACAGATAAAGTTACTATTGTCTTTTGAACGCAGCTTTCGCTTCACAGACGAGGTGCGTTAAAGAATCACATCCCTGAGCACAGAAGTATTCGCAGGACGACGGACTATGGGCTACACATACTGTACACGCTACAGTTTCAATGCAAGCCCAGAACGGAATAAGAAATTAAAAGAGCATACTCACATCTTGTGTTCGGGGCAGCAGGGGGTATGCTAGGTTGTGTAGAGCTGCGTGTCTAAGGGTGGGTAGAGCCACTAAAAATTTACCATTCGTGGAATGTTACGGGTGTATGCGGAAGTGACTACGGCGACGCCTATTGCACGGAGAGAAATGAATTAGCCGTGATAGCTAAGCTCCCTTTGCTGAAATTTTCTTTGCTGTGGCATACAATTTGTTTGCAACTGTAACAAGGCCATGTCTATAGCAACTAAAACCAGTTAGCTACCACTGATAACGATATTTAGCTAAACGAATTTCAAATAATTTGCTAACAGTACTAATTGATTAGCAACTATAGCTAATTTATCAACAAAATAATTTAGTAATTGCTGTTAGTTGTAACCGTTAATAATTCTTAGTTATAGTGGATAAAAATTTCGTTACTATTACTAATTTTACATGTGTTAGACAGCAGATAATATCTTTGATACGTTTGATAAATACATTTTGCAATCACTAATAACATTTTTGCAACGGCTGCTAATTTTTTTCTGATTCATCTACTAATATATCCTTCGCTAATGTTGCTAAGAATCTTAGTCGCACCAACAAATTTACTTTGCAATGAACAGCAATATTATATTAGCAGTCGTAGCAAATCAGACTTATGTGTGGCAGCCAAGAACTTTTTGCAGCTTTGACTAACTTATTCACAAACTGTAGCTAATATTATTTGCTGCAACTGCTAAATATTTTTTTGCTAATGTTGCTAAGAATCTTAGTCGCACCAACAAATTTACTTTGCAATGAGCAGCAATATTATATTAGCAGTCGTAGCAAATCAGACTTAAGTGTGGCAGCCAAGAACTTTTTGCAGCTTTGACTAACTTATTCACAAACTGTAGCTAATATTCTTTGCTGCATCTGCTAAATAATTTTTTGCTAATGTTGCTAAGAATCTTTGCCGCACCAACAAATTTACTTTGCAATGAACAGCAATATTATATTAGCAGTCGTAGCAAATCAGACTTAAGTGTGGCAGCCAAGAACTTTTTGCAGCTTTGACTAACTTTTTCACAAACTGTAGCTAATATTCTTTGCTGCATCTGCTAAATAATTTTTTGCTAATGTTGCTAAGAATCTTAGTCGCACCAACAAATTTACTTTGCAATGAACAGCAATATTATATTAGTTGATAGGGACATTCTTTTGCAATATTCTCCGTGTGGTGGGCGTGCGTCGCGTGGACATTTGAACATTAATGGCAAGTATGAAAAGAAAATTCGTTCCAGAAACCGAAAACGATACCGAACAGTGTTTTCTTCGAACATTGTTTCACAATATTATTGCAGCAATATACTTTTTGCAACCTATAAAATTAAAAGTACCAAAAACGTCACAGTTTCAATGTTGCTATGAAATAACATTATAGACATTGCAGTTACCTCGTAAACAGAACTTATTGTAACTTTCAATATGATTATTGCAGCAATTTACATTTTGAAATATAAGTATTTTAATGTTGCTTCAACGACACATTTTATACGTTGTTGAAACTTTCATAAAAAACATTACAGGCAATTTGCAGTCAAAGTTATCTGAAACTTATGGTGTTATTATTGCAGCAATATTCTTTTTGCAACATATAAAATTTGAGGTATCATAAACGTCACAGTTTCAATGTTGCTGTGAAATAACACTATAGACACTGCAGGTACCTTGCAAACTGAACTTATTGAAACATTCAATATCATCATTGAATTAAATTACATCTTAGAATGTATATTTTCTAAACTGAAAAATGGAACTGAGAACATCATTTTCATGAAGTATGTTAAAATACCAAAACCTTCTCCTAAATGAAACAAAGCCAGGAGTACTAAAAAACGTTTTATTGCCACAACACAATGGACTAAAATGCTTTCAAATTTGAAAGATATTTTGCACAAGAAGTTACCTTTATGTTACAAATGTAACTGCCATAACTAATTGAATGAAAGTTTCGTACAAATTACATGTGTAGCATGACGTCATTATTTATAAGATAACCCGCTAGAGGGCGCCGCGCGCAATAGAACGCGGTATCGTATGGCCGACACAGAAACGATAAGTATTAAGGCCAACAGCAACTGAGCTTACGAAATACGCCAACAGATGGCGCTGCGCGCAAGTTACATCGCGCTATCGTTTGGTTGACCGAGCGTCCATATATACCCGAGATGATTTTGAATGATTATCTTGTAACAGACACAGGAAGCGAGTCTGAGTAGTCTAGTGTGCACGTTACTGCTTCTAATTCGTTAGGACGTTAACGGGCCCGGTCTATCAGACTTTGCAGGTGTGTGCACGGGTTGCCGTATCGCAGTGGCGGTCGCTTCCTCGGGCCACAAATTGATTACATCCCACAACTAAGACTCTTGGTAACTGTAACAAACTTAATTAGCAGCTCCAGCTAACCTGATTACATCTCACAACTAAGACTCTTAGTTACAGTAACAAACCCAATTAGCACTTATAGCTAAACAGATTACATCCCACAACTAAGACTCTTAGTTAAAGTAACAAACCCAATTAGAGGCTACAGCTAAATTGATTACATCCCACAACTATGACTCTTGGTTACAGTAACAAACCCAATTAGTACTTACAGCCAAACTGATTACATCCCACAACTAAGACTCTTAGTAACTGTAACAAACTTAATTAGCAGCTACAACTAACTTGATTACATCTCACAACTAAGTCTTTCTTATAGTAACAAACCCTTTTAGCAGCTGCAGCTAAACTCGTTGTCGAATACCGCTAAAGAAATGCGATAGAGTATCAAACTAACTTAGTTGCTACAGCCAACACTTTCGCCGATGCAACGAATTATTTTGATTGTCACATCTAAAGTAATTAGCAGCTACGGCAAATTTGTTTGCAGCTACCGCTAAATATTGCTAATTAAATTAGCTGTCACTGCTAAATATAGCTAATATACTTAGCAGCCACAACTAATTTTAGCTAATATGATTAGCAGTCACTGCTAAGTTTCCCAAACTTCAAAGTGATCACAACTAAGAATATTTGCTATCACAGCCAAGTTTCGGTAGCGAAAAACTCTTTGCAACGATAGCTAAATACTTCGATGTCCCTATAGTTTCGAAGGAATTTAGCTGCGCCAACTAATTCCTAGTTACCACAGCTAAGTTTTTTTTTCCGTGTGGCTGCCCCGTGTTGAAGTTCCTCTCTGCGGTAATAAAATGCCGGCTTAGGAGTGCCCACTGGCCCCAATTGACCCCAAAACGACCACCACCGAATCACCAACATTCGCTCAATAAATAAACACTTAATAACGACTTATCTCCTCGTAATAAGCACCCGAGTGCCACAGAAAACGGTAGCGGAAACACAAATCACGACCTATTGATTATTGCTACATTATCGATAAAAACCGATAGTTAATAGTTTAAAGTCGGTAGTTACAGCTTACGCGTAACGTAACGTAACGGTTGCTTGTTAGATTGTTATCGTTAGGAACGTTATGAGAAAACTAACTCTTACGTCGTTTTTGATGGTTGTTTTATGGGTAGAATATTGATGGATACTTTTCTAGTTATTAGGTTGGTATTAGGTTAGTTATTATATAATTATGATGTACGATGTAGAGTTCTTTTTGATCACGCCGTTTTAACGTTTGTTAAAGCCGAGAAGCGACCAAAGCGTGGGTTCGCTGTGTTTGCCTATTTTTAAGGTTTCACGCTTTAAAAAAAATGTGGATTTCTTATTATGTAGAATCACTTCGTTTACCGATGGTTTTTCGTCTGTGGTAATGTGTAAATACTTGGTTCGGTGGTTGCTTACGGAGTTGGTTTTTTATCGAAGTAAAAAATAAGTTTTTAAGATTAGAAAACAATAGACTTTTAAGCACTGGTAGGCTTAAGGGATCCGTGAAATACAAGTCTACCATTTTTTTATTGTAATCAACAACTAGACTAGAACACCATTTTTTTCACTTCCTACTTACAAGGGGTTAAAAGTGTGTGTTTTTTAAAGCAGTAGGCATCAAAACCTATAGCTGTTTTTTTATACACATAAATCATGCTTCTCTTCCCGCGCATATGGTAAAAGCCCATCGAGGGAATGGGCGATTATAATAGGAATCATGTTATAGGCGATGAGGCTAGCAACCCATCACTATTTTGATTCGATTTTCCACCTATACGCCCACAATCTTGCTAAATGTGGCCTGTAGGTGCCTGTTACCTTAGGCTCTGTCTACCCCGTAAGGGATAAAGACGTGATTTGTGTGTGTGTGTGTGTGTGTGTGATAAAAAGTCGGCTCACCTGGTTTCCCAAGCCCTTAAACCACACCAAATATTATAAGTACTCAGCTAATCCATGCTTCAAAGATTGACCAACACGCCGGTACATTATGCCCTTTCACGTACGTAATCGCAACGTACAAATTATCCACACGTGATGACTTAAAAAAACTGAGTACAGATTGTACGCGTGTAAATGTCGCCACGGGCCGTTCTCACAGAGATCTACTCTCCACTGTGGAAAAATAGAAAGAAAAAAACGTATTTTACCAACTGGAACACGTACATTGCTGCTTAGGATATTAATTTAAATCGCGATACCATCTAGCTCCCGGAAGGAATTGGAATGACTTTATAAACAGTATAGACTACAAGCCCATGGACAAAAAAAACATGTGAAATGAACCAGCGTGAATGAAGCTTAGAAGGCTGTTACTATCATAAAATAACTCTGAGCGCTATGCCGTCATTTCTGAGCGGTAAGTACAGATTTTTTCTCAAACATTGAAAAAAAAAATTGCACTAACTTCCGGCACTAGGTTTTTCGACGTTTATTTTTAATCATCTGTAAGGTATAAAAACGTCGTAAATTAATAATTAGTCGTAATTCCTCACTTGTACCTGAGAAATTTCATAAATTCTAAATTCTAAGCTTCATTCACGCTGGTTCATTTCACATGTTTTTTTCCATGGGCTTGTAGTCTAGTAGGCTTATTTATTATCTAACTCGCTCACAATCGCCGACATGTTTTTGACAGTTCTTGTATGGGCTGGCAATTGGCATCGGAATCACCTAACTGTCACATTCATACAAGAACTGTCAATGAATACGATGGCGATTGCGAGCGAGTTAGACAATAAGCCTGCAGGTCAATGGGGTCGATTAATTAAATCGTACCAGTGTAAACTACATCTGAAAGTGGAAAGAAGAAACTACCGCAGAAATGTTTTTGGTATTCTTGGTGATAAGATTATTGGGAGTTGAAATTTCGTACTCTGCTTATTTTAAAGAGTTATTACAATTTTCTACCGCTTTTAAGTGGCATTATGGCAGAATTTCCCTTTAAAAAATACTCAAATAACTATTTAATGAATTGTCGCAGTGCATCAGGAAAAGGTTAATCTTAAAATATCGATAAGAGACAAGGACAGCAAAGAATTCATCAACAAATCTTAAATCCCAGGATCAGTTGACTGATGACATTGCTAAAAATATACAGAGATCGTACTCTCTTCGGGCTCTTTTAAGAGACGTTAAACTAAATAAGAATGAAGGCTAACGCTATCCCTTTCTAAACCCGACAGACAAATGTTTTTAACTTTTGATGCCATAACGCAGCAATGGATCGCCGACACTTCATAATTGTTCCAGAGTTCACTCATAGGTCACTCGCTTACGTTGATTACAGGTTACGTTGGACAATATTTTAGGTGTTATGATATTGATTTCTCCAAGTAAATTTACTGCGTGACTGTGCCTACAGGCTATAAAGACGTAAAGGCATTAGAAAGGCTATTAATGAAATAATGACATGAAAGTAACGGGCTAAAATAGACGAAATCGTACGTGCAATAAGCGTTTAGCAATGTTTGAGTGGTTATTACCGGTGTCCATATGTAGCTGTTTGTCTGGCTTGTATGGGTTGCTGTTAACACCGTCGACAGCTTTTTAGACCAAACATAATACTTAGTTAGCGTTGTGCGTCCCACAAAAGCCTGAAAATTTCATCATACATACGAGTACACACATACATAAGTCACGTCTAATCCTCACGGGGTAGACGGAGTCTAAGGTAACAAGACCTAAAGGCTAAAGGCCATGTCTAGCATGATTATGGGCGTATAGGTGGAAAGGGAAATCAGAATAGTGATGGGTTGCTAGCCGCGTCGCCTATAAAATGATTCCTATTTTCGTCCATTCCGCGATGGGCTTTTAGCATCTGCGCGGGAAGAGAAACAACGGTACATTCTGTTTTTCCTTTGGTCCCAGACCAGGATAATTTGTGATGTTCACTAAAAACACTTATAATATATTGAAATGCATTCTAATATTACATGCGACAGTGTGTCTATCTGTCTCTTGAACATAAACCGCAGATCTGCTTTTTGGAATATGGTTTATTTCCAGCAACGCAGGAAAGAACATAGGGTTCTCACGGGATAGCGAATGTCGAATTATGCGCAGACGCAGTCGCGGGCAACAGCTATAGTGATAGTATATTTTTAAGCACATAAGTAGGTATATTTTTATTGTAGGTAAGTACACAAAAAGTGCAAAATTGCGGACGTAACACCACAATTTGCTGTCGCGAGCAGCATGCGTGCCATCCAAATTAGGACATCATTTTGATAGCAGCCATTGTGATTTGACGACTGTCAGAACAGTAGATCGCCTAGCTGTTGTTCGGGCGCACGCAATGCGCAAGCGCAATTAGTAGACAAGCTAGCGAGCAAAGAAAGCCGGACGGCGCCGCGGGGCGAAACAGGGCGCGACCTAAGTTACAAGAGACGATCTATGGCAGAATATGATCTATGGTCTCATCTCTGGACCATTTAAAGAAGTAAATAAATGCCACGGAAATTCCCGTAATCGGTATGGTTTGTTTTCTTTTTTATTAGGGGTCCTTGACAATTGTGCTTGATTTAAGTAAGTAAGTAAGTAAGTAAGTAAATGCTTTATTCTACAAATATAAAGAAGCAGAGACAAATCACAAAAAAAAGACCTTAAATATATGCACAAAGGCGAACTTATCCCTATAAGACCCATCCCTACTGGTCCCTATGATTTCCTAGGGTCCGTGACTGAAAAGGTTAAAAAACACTAATTTATTACTTAAATTGTACTAATATAATAAAGAGGTAATTTGTGATGTTGTAAAATCTCTGGATCTACTGAACCGATTTCTTCGAAATTCTTTCAACAATAGAAAGCCACATTATTTGAAGTCGCGGGCAAGAGCTAGTTGTATCTATATGATATGACAGGATCTTTCAATCCCATTCTGTTCAAAAGTATTTCTCATTGGTCAAAAGTATCATTATAACTTCGTTGTTAACTGAGTTAAGGGTATCATAATTTTTGAAATAAATACCTACGCTCGCATCTTGCGCCCTCCTAAGCGATTCCATCGGTATGGTCGGCAAAAAAATGCAAATTGTCATAAGCCACGGGCGATTCACGAGCAGACATTCCCACAGTGGAGCCGACACGCCTCGATACCGACAGCAGAACACGATTTTATTGCTAATTAAATAGAATTCGCAACCCCAGCGATAATACCTAACCTACCTATACTATACATTGTAATATTCTGTATACCTTTTTTTCTGTTTTGGTTGTTATGTGTGGTGTTCAATAAAGAGTTATTGTATTGTATTGTAGATACCAGTTTTTTTTGTTGAGTAAAACGAGAAACTTCGATTTATCAGTTTGTTTTTCTTATAAAATTGCTAACTGGCGATAAATCACTTAAAATGAGAGTAAGGCTCGATAATGAAGAGATGAGGGTGTCAGTTCCTACGTAGGTAACTGTTAAACTTGTATGTTCTTTTTTCAACAAATTGATTTCAGGGGAACTTGCACTTTTAAATTGAACTGGTACCTACGAGTATAAGGGTTTAAATCTGGAAGGATTCTGTTGAGACTAACACATTACGTAGCGTATACCTACATAAAAAGGCGATAAAGGTGGTTTACCCTTACCCAGCACTGTCTGGCTGTCGGTTATTTTATCAAATCATGACAACAAAGTTTTATTGCGACCATAAACAAATTAGGCATCTAACCTATATAGTCATATTTTATTAGAAAAATATGAACAGTTCAGCTGAGGTATAGATTTTTATGAAGTATTTCTAAATAAAATGTACACATTAACCTTTCACTAAATACACTCACCGGCAAATTTTGCGGTTCACAAAAAAAGTGGTACCTACTACTATTTTTATTTTTTTATTTTTTTCTGGCCAAGCATTAAGTATGCGTTTGCTAACTTTTTTTGTGTCCCGCTAAATAAGCTGCTGAGCATATTTGATTAAACTATAAATGTTACATTACAAATTGGCAAAGCTTGTATAAGTTCGAGAAGTAATGATGAAATTTAGAATTTTGTAATTATGCGATAAGGCTTCCGATGCCGACGGTATCAAAACGTGACCGAATCCAGCGCTCCAAATAGATGGTATCCAGTACGAATCTCTATCGCACACTACAATTGTGTCTGAATGTGTTAACTGCCTCTTAGCCAGCTTGGGAAGAGGTTTTGAGTTCACACAAAATCGAATTCTAAATGTTTTTTCCTAGAGCAGGCCGCAAAAGGCTCTTTTACATGGATGGGTTTAAAAGTCCGTTGCTCAAAAGAAAATTAGTAGCCCTTACAGAATCACTTCGTTATCCGTATGTCTGTCGGTATTAAGATTCTCCTAGAATCGCGTGGGTGGATTAAGTTAGTTGCAATTTTATTAAAACAGTCTCTTCCAACCGTAAAAAAATAGTTTTTAAGTTCGCGCGATCAAAAGATACAACCTTGTTTGAATGTGGGAGTCAAAATCTATGCCGAGGCTTCCTGTTGACATAGAAATATGAATTTGACAACTTATATTTTCTGTGACTCTGAGAAACAGTAAATTCTGTGTCATAAAAGCATTTTCACGCTTTCACTGCCAACTGAATGCACTTGAAGCCATTCTCAGCATTTTCTATCCTGCCAGAACCACAAAAACCTACCGTTATCTACCTCCAATCCTGATACAATGACTGGTAATTTTTATCTTTTAAAAAACACGATGTTCTTAATCTGTTCTAAATTATCGTTTGTCGTGTTTAGTAACGAGAGGAAACCGGGTGATTGCCAAAAAATGGTGACCCCCTGAACTTTCGAGTCGCCATTAGAACGGTGCTTGGCGGATAAAAAACAAGATGGCGGTAATGGCGTATTGTCAGTTGTCAGGAATTGTCTATGGTGTCTTTCTTTTTTTATGCGGCTTTAGCTTTTTGATTCGGTATTAAATAAATTTTAATTTTCAAATTTGGTATTAATACCGAGAGTGTTTAACGATTTGAGTAGCATATTTTGATTTTGTTTAGTGTATTATTTACGGAAAAATAGTACCTAATCTAATGGCACAGATAGATAAATAGATGACTTTGTTTATTACTTTTACAAATGTTTAATATTAATTAATATTTAATTTTTAGGCCAATATATTGACTGTACACCCAACCAAATATGCCTGCCGCCCTACATGCATAAACAGATTATCTATACATATAATAAATCAGTAGAAAGTTCATGTCTGTACATTAATGGAAGAGTAATAAAACACAAAAAAGTAGATTTTATAATTTTTATCTGTCTGTATTATGTATGCATGTATGTATGGATGTGTTCATTTACCTATGTCTGTGTTCGCTAATCTTCAAAACTGTTAGACCGATTTAAATGAAATTTTGCGTGGTGGTACATTATATCCCTGATCAATATTTTAGATACTTTTAATCGCGGAAAATGAAAGAGTTCCCGTGGGATGGTTAAAAAACTATTATAACGCAGCTTAGTTCTCAACAACTTAAGCATCTATTAATAAGGTATAAGAAACCTTATATCGCCGCGGTTACATTAAACATACATACATAATTAGTTGAAATCCGGTATACAGTTAGTTTCAATCCCAGGGACGGACATATGATAGTTTTTATCCCAGAAAACAGCATAGCTCCCGCGGGATACCGATAAGCGAATTTTGCGCGGACGGAGTCGCGGGCAACAGCTAGTACACAATATCACTGCAGTGACACCGGCCTTGCAGGCAGTGCTTTAATTAAGGCGCTTTAATAATCCACAGCAAAAGCGCAAACATATACGGAGTACACAAATGAATATCGATGAGGGCACAGACATAATAACGTATGCTAAGTAATAGACAACTTGAGATAAGAAGCACCGACACTGGTCCGGAGGCGGTCAATAATTTTGACATCCTGTCATAGAATAAGGAAGCGGCGAGTAAAAGAAGGGACGGCGGTATGCCCTTCGGAACCAAGCCAGAAAAAAGTCTTAAAAATATTTTAATTAAAAATAGGATTTTAAATACGGATCTAATCATTCTAAGCATTAATTTTGATCACGATTTAGTTACAAATGAAAACAGTTTTTAATTTTTGATGTAATTTTTATTACATACATGCATATATCACGTCTTTATTCCTTACGGGGTAGACAGAGTCCAAGGTAACAAGACCTAAATGCGACGTGTAGCATGATTGTGGGCGTATAGGTGGCAAGGAGAATCAAAATAGTGATGGGTTGCTAGCCGCTAAAATGTGATTAGTTACTATTACGAAACCCGATCGCTCGTTTCATAAAAAAGTCATTTCAACGCGTATAAATATATTAGAAACAGACTATAATAAAATCCATGTTTTCTTAATTTAAAGTTGCGTGTTGGCTCTTTTCCGCATGTAGCCGTCGCGGAGGAAGTGACGGACTGACAAACCAACTAATTGATGCTAATAGATTAATAAGAGTGTACGAGACTGTCATTTGTGATCTCTTCTAAGTATAGGTAAACTGAGAATGTTAATTATGTGAACATAACACATTTAAAAATTCAATAAGGATAAAAATCATCATATTCGGGCATTGGGGGAAAAAAAATCTCGAGTGGCGACCACGAACCGGAAGACGCAGTGTTGGCAGCCCTCCCACTAGGTGGACCGACGACATCGTGAAAGTCGCGGGGAACTGCTGGATGCAGGTGGTGCGTCGTTCACTATGGTGTAAGGGGGAGACCTTTGTTCAACAGTGGAGGTCTTCAGGCTGATGATGATGATGAAAAATCATCGGTGGTTACGTTGGTCAGCCTGGTGCGCTTTTATTGAGATAGAGCGGAGTGGGCACGTGCAGAATTGACTGATCTCATCAAACCTCATCTCATCACCAGCCTATAGACGTTCCTGGGCACAGGCCTCCTCTCAGAAGTTTGTTATGGGCAAGGGTATCCTAGAAGATGATCAAAATTTTAATTTGTACGGAGAGACAGAGGCTAAGGTAAGAAAGCCTAAAGGCCGCGTTTAGCATGATTGTGGGCGTATAGGCGGAAAGGGGAATCAAAATAGTGACGGGTTGCTACCCGCATCGCCTGTAATATTCCTAAGATTTTCGCCCATTCCCTCGATGCGATTTTACCATCTGCGCGGGAAGAGAAGCAACTGGTACATTCTATGTTTTTTCCTTACTCCCAGAATTGTGCAGAATTCGCTTACCGCTATCTCTATTCCGGGATAAAAACCATCAAAGCCTTCCTTCGTGTTTGAGATTATCGTACCAAATTTCAGGTTTAGGCGTTTAGGCGTGAACGCGTAACAGACAGACAGAGTTACAAAGCATTTTTAATATTACTGGGGGTACGAGTAAACACACTTCCGAATAGTATTTCCGAGTGACGTACTTTCAAAAAACATTTTGCGGGTGGTAGGGCCTTGTGCAAGGTCCGTTCGGATCGCTACCACCATCTTACTCGCTAATCCTGCCGCTAAGTAGCAGTGCTTGCACTGCTGTGTTCCGGTGTGGAGAGTAAGACAGCCGGGGAAATTATGGGCACAAGAGGCATTTCATCTTGGTCCTCTAGGTCGGCAACGCATCTGCAATCCCTCCGGGGTTGCGGGTGTCTATGGGCAGTGGTGATCACTACCATCAAATGACCCACTTGCTCGTTTGCCTTCCTATTCATATAAAAAAAATCATTACGGTAAAATTTAACTGTCATTTTACAGTTTGTGAACTTGTCAACGTGGCCATTATCCACGATGCCCACTTATTCGGTGGTCGGTCACAGGATGGGTTCCCACGGGTCCCACGTAGGGTTGCCAACTATACTGTTTTCAACAGTATTATACTGTTTTTCACTAAATTATACTTTTTACTGTTGAACAAAAAAAAGTATACAAAATACTGTTTTCAGCATGCAAACACATTATTATGTGTTATACTTAAACGGTCACACAAGTTTGTTTTTATTTAGTCAGAGGGCGCTGTTCTACTGTTCTGTTACTGTTCATTTTTCTAAAATACTGTTTAATATTCTTCACAGACCTGAATATACTTTATTTCTTGTAAAAAAAGTTGGCAACCGTGGCAGCCGTGGGACTCCCACGGCTGGGATCCGCCCACTCGATCACTTCTGTTTGCCCGTCGTAAAGCAGAAAGATGTAAGTCATGAATATGAAAATTACAAATTAGTAGTGTTGTAAAATTGAGATTTCTGTTGTAAAATCTTGGACCATGTTGGTCGACATACACTACATAACTTTTAAATACTTCTTTTGTAAGTAAGTATATGCTTTATTTTACAAATATACAGAAACAAACGCAATTCACAAAACAGATACGTGCACAAAGTTGAACTGATCCTTATTAGAGATCTCTACCAGTTAACCTTTGACTAGAGTTAGATTAAGCTAGGGATCAACAAAGTCTGGTTGGTTTTTGCCCCACACAAACATGCATGTATGTATTTATAACTCTTTATTGTACATAAAACACTTGAAAATAATAAATACACATACACATGTATATACATGACTTCAATTTGGTAATAATTTTTTTTTACACATCTTCACTAAACTAAGTCCCTCAATTGCGTCTTTATGCTTTTTAAACAAGCAGAAGTTTTTTTAAAGTTTAAACGTGAACTGAGCCACCATCAACCACCTATACGCCCACAAGCATGCTAAACGTGGCCTTTAGGTTACCTTAGGCTCTGTCTACCCCGTAAGGGATAAAGACGTAATTTATGTAGGTATGTAAGTATGTGCTGAGCCACAATCTAGTGTTTTAAATTACCAATTTGAAGTCACCCTGTATACATAAATTGAAAGAAAGAAAAAGAAAGAAAGAAAAACATTTATTCGCGATATATGTATACTGGGTTACAAAAACAAAGAGTGAAAAAAAAAAAAAAAAAAAATATCAGTACATACATCACGAAATGGTCCCATCTCAGCATAATGCTGGCCTTGCAGCCAGCGCTGGTCTTCCGATGGGACCATCAAGTGCTAACTAAGCACATATTAAAAAATACATACATATATTAAAAATGTGAAGCCGGCATTATAACCTTTAGCCTGGCTGCATGGGCAATAATTCCTTTACTCATCCTACAAGGGATGAATTTTAAACGAGTAAAAAAATTGTTGGCTTTGGTTGGCCCTACCTGACAAGAGACAAATAAAAGGACAATGTTAACTATAACAAACATTATGGTAAAATGAACCGCGAACCGCCAAACCACATTGTGACGGCAACAAACATCACACTTACATTGACATGTAAATACGTCATTATTTTTATCTTGGACAGATGTTTTATCACAAATACTCTGTTAACTTAAGTACTAAGCACTCTTTCAAGTAGGTACGTTATTACTGGCTGTTAAACTTAATAACTTGCTTATAAAACTATGAATGCCACAGGTATGTCACTAGCTTACTTCTACTTCTTTTTTTTTAAATGGCCCCGTCGATCGATGCGATGATTTCGCCAATGTCAAAATAATTAATACAGTATTGATTCAAAAATCTTGTGACAAACATGTCGGCAACGTTGTACAGAACACGGTCAAAAGACCCCTCCCCCCCTGCCGGGCTCTTAGCCAACGGATAATGATATCCCTCAGAGTCTGCCAGGAAATTAACCGATGCCCAGGGTGCACAGGACCAAGCACTGCTCTTCCCCTCGGACGGATCCAACGAACCGCAGCTCTTCACCACACGCGGAAGTAACCCGACTCGCACCCCCACTAGCTTACCTAAATATGGTCTATTTATAGTAACTAACACTGTGTCGTGGAACTCTACCATTTAACACCCCAAGGGAAGGTATAACGGAATTTAAAAAAAATACTTACCTAGTTCTCGCATCGCGCGGAAGTCAGTTAAGTAGTTGCTGTTAAAAATGTAACAGGTATATCTTAAGGCAGATCAATTTCCCATGGTCGAGATTAGTTGGGATTAACGTTCTTGATACTTATCATCACATCTGCCATAGTATCCTAGTGGTTTGAGCTGTGGCCTCTCAAGAAGGTCGTGGGTTCAAATCCCGGGCTCGTAACTCTGAGTTTTTTGAAATTTACTATTAGCTTTTCGGTGAAGGAAGACATCGTGAGGATACTGCACATATCTGCGAAGCAATTCAATGGTGTGTGTGACGTTCCCAATCCGCACTGGGCCCGTGTGGGAACTATAGACCAAGTCCTCTCGCTCTGAGAGGAGGCCTGTACCCAGCAGTGTGACGTATATAGGCTGGAGATGATACTTATCACATAAAAATATTTTATTTATATATTATGTGAGGACGGCAGTTGAAAAACAAGCGAATTATTAAACTTTTTTATATTAATTCGACCATAATATGCCAATTGAATTCTAATGACACCTTATTGCCACTCTCTGGACAACTTTTCTACTTTTTAATTGTAATGCAATTCCAAAATTCAGAAAATTCCTCAGCCTGAATTTCGTTTACCAATATGTTGTACGCATAGACTTGAAATTCCCATTTTTCACATCGTGAGAACTATAAAACAAAGTCCTACGCCGCGTCTGTCTGTCTGTTAGCAATAAACACCTACCGATACGACAAAATCTACTAAACGGATTTTCATGTGGTTTATTTACACCAATTCACCTAAGTATGTTATTTATCAAGGTTAAGTGTAAATTGGTTTAAATATAACGATAGTCGGGGACATTAAAAATGCCCGGGATACAAATTTTAATCATACGTGGATGACGTCGCGGGCAAAACCTAGGTAGGTACTTTATGACAATTATTTACAAAAAGGCTCAAGAAGCTTCGGTCCCAGTACGCGCCCACGCGCTGCGATCACATTGCTCTTGCGCACACGCTACCTTCCCCAAACAAATTACACGCTCCATGATCCTACTCGTAATGTCATTCAAATAAAACCTATTTTTGAATCGCTTTGGGCTAATTGTCATGAGTCTTCAAACTCCATCAGTAGTTTTAGAGTTCAATACGAGTATTGCCACGGATCTTGGTTAAATCTAGGTCATGTATTTTTTTCTATTTTTTTTAATACTTCCTATAATGTGTCACATTAGACCATAGAGCAAGGAAGGTTCTTTTAAAAAAAATTGCTCAATTACCCGCGCCAAAGCTAAGGTCGCCGCTGCAGCACTGTTTTCAACCTCCAGACAGAGAAAGAGAACGAAAAATTTGCTGAACACGAAGCATTTGCCCGGCTAGCACGAGAACGCACGAAAGTCGCGTCGCGCGCGAGAAAATGTACCCGTCTCTTTCTAGAACGAACAGCAAGAAAAAGACGGGCAATCTATCTCGCGCGCGACGCGACTCTTGTGCGCTTTCGTGCTAGACGTGTTGGTCTTCATGATCATCATCATCTCCAGCCTATATACGTCCCACTGCTGGGTACAGGCCTCCTCTCACAGTAAGTTCGGGATCTAGCTCCCTCGTTGGTCTTGGCTCTCCAAATTGGCAACATATCCATAGTCACTCTGCTGTTTATCGGCAACAAGGAAGTCAGACTTTGAAGGTGCCTCTTACTCGTATAGATTTCTCACTGCGTAAAGAAACACAAGTCAAATTCTGTGGCGTTATCAATGCTCCAAGTTTACCACCAAACCCACCATATTTGCTTGTTCAGAATTCTATCACTAAGTTCGTCTATTTCACGTGGGCAGGTCCTGGGAACGTTTTGGTGTGTTTACCGGTCACACACCAACGTGTTACCGGTTGGTTGTTTGTGTGTTTGTCCACTTCTGTTTGGCTCCGACCAATTTGAGAGCTGAGAGCGTCAACAGAAGGTGAGGGGTCACGGCGCTTTCGGGTGCAGAAGACCTTAAATCTCGCCACAACTCGGTCAATTCCAGACCGTGTTCGGATGGGGTTGTGTTGAAATTGCGGTGGTTCGTCTTTTGGGTTTGGTGTTTTGGTTTCGCGTCTAGTTTGGAGGCGTGGGATATTTGGGAGTCTGATTTTTGAAGAAATAGCACCTCGGTTTTTAACCTTCGGTAAAAAAGGGGTGGTGTGGGTTACAAGGCTTTGTCTTTCTTTTTATACGTTTAATACTCATAATTTCGTGTCTGAACTATACTAAATAGCAAATTGGTAATCTAAGTGTTTTAACCAAGGATATAGTCTGTTTTGTTAACTGTACTTGCATTGTCATCCATCCTACATATGTGAACCAAATTTCAAGTCAATCAGATCAACCGTTGAAGAGTTCCCTCCTGCGGAGACGGTCTGGCTGGGTCACCAGAACTCTACTAACAGATTATCATATTGTTATCAGATTTACATAAGTAGCTATGCAAGATTTCAGCTCAATCGGTTGAAGTTATTTGCATCAAGTCGGACAAACATACGTTGCAAGTTAATATAAAGCTTGCAATAAAATTGCATCAAATTACCTACTACATATATTTCTAAAAAGTTTGGCACATATGTATGTGGTTCTGCCAATAACTATGTTTAACTAACACTCCTCCAAACCAAGCAAACCAAAAGTTAAAAAACAGTGTTACAAATCTTTTTGTTTCTACATTTTTGTATAATAAAGCATTTACTCACTGACTCATAGACAAATAAATGAATACAAAAGCAATAACTAGATTAGGCTGGCATCTCGTCCTTGCTTGCCGCAACATTATGCTGAGTGGGGTCCATTTTACACCATATCGGTACTATTCCTTAGTATATTGTATTTCTCCTTATTTTATATCTACGTGTATCGAATATGTGTAAATAAATGTTTCTCTTTCTTTCTTTCTTTCTTTCTATCTCATCTCCAGCAAATGCGGTCCACTGGGCACGTAAGTCGGCATCGTAAATAATAATAAATGTGATAAAAATTATAAAAGGCATCTAATAAATAAGTCCTCTGCCTCAATGGAGCATTTATAAAACGCCACAGGTGCACGGGATGATGCATTAACAATCGAAGATGAGACGAGCACAAAAAGGGTGCTCCGGGTCGACCACTAAATCATCAGTCAAACTCGCGGCGCCTGCGCGGGCCGAGCGTCGCTTTACAGGGATAAGGTGTGTCTACCCCTGCAGACGAAACTACTAAACAAAACTCTAGTTGGAAATGCCCTCATCCGGCTTACCCACCTGCTGTGTGGTGTAGGGCTAGCACGCGTCACGGAATGACGAGGATCCGGGTTCGATTCCCGGCCATAGCTTTACTTTTCGGATTTTTCGGAAAAAATCAAGAAAATTTATAAATGTCACTGAAAATTAGAACACAGAAAAATCTATGTAAAGCTATGGCCGGGAATCGAACCCGGATCCTCGTCATTCCGTGACGCGTGTTATACCCCTACACCACCCATGGCAGGTGGGTAGTCTTCGTATTTTTCTACCTGTTCCTAAAAAGAAGTAAAAATTCTTGATTCATTTGATGTATGTTACCTGGGAGTATTCAATCGAAGTAACCTAACCACCTCCTGAAATATACCATAAGAAATTTTAAGACGATGTTTTCTTTACACACTATTAAAACTACAATAAATATAAGCCACTATAAAAAACCTAGAAATGAATGCAATAGTTGCCCAATAAAAAACTATAATCCCCACAAATCTTTCCTCTCCCTGGCCGAGCAATAAATACGCAGCGACAGCGGAATCAATCGGCGCCCGCGCCGCCGTAATTAGAGGCCGGACCGTACCGTGCGTGTTATTATGTGCTTATGGTTTTTTTAATATAAAATGGCGTGACTTTTTGTATAAAACACGTCTATGTGGGCGTATAATGTCATTTAAAGCTGTATACTCAATCCAATCCATTATAACGCTATTGTAAAAAATCGTAGCATAATGGTAATGAAATATAGTGAGATGTCAAGTATAATCCTTTAATATTCCGGTGGATGTGATCATAGAGGGAAGCATAGATAACTGACACACACACACACACACAAATCACGTCTTTATCCCTTACGGGGCAGACAGCCTAAGGTAACAGGTACCTACAGGCCACATTTAGCAAGATTTTGGGCGTATATAGGTGGAAAATGGAATCAAAATAGTGATGGGTTGCTAGCCTCATCGCCTATAACATGATTCCTATGATTTTTCCCCATTCCCTCGAAGGGCTTTTACCATCTGCGCGGGAAGAGAAGCAACTGGTACATTCTATGTTTTTTCTTTACTCCGAGACCAGCATGGAAGAAACTGACACTTTTAATATTAGGGTATACAGTAAGAGTGGTGAAACAGACCCAGAAAAATAAATAATAGTCCATGTGCTCTTAGAATGAAATTCGGATTTGCCTTGTTGTCGCGCCGAGTCTTATGGGTTCGATATTTCAATCGGCCGATGGTACTTGACACCCGATCGTCATTCTCAAGGCTCAGACTGTACTAGAGACTAGATAACGGAAGACGTCCCTAAAAAGGTAGAGTTGAGAACTCTACTTTCCGTCCGTTCCGTCGTATACCTACAGGTTTTGTCGCAATCATGCATCCTTTGTAGCAAGTGGGTGCGAAAGGGACGGATGCTATGTCCGTGACAAAGGCTATGCTACCGGTGCAAGTTATTAATAGGCGACACGTGCTACACAGGTGATAACGTAAGGTGCGCAAACCTGTCGCCTTGTCCGTTATTTTTTAAGTAAACGTTCCATTTTTAACAGACTTCAGAAAAAAGAAAAGGCTCTCAATTCAATTGTATTTTCGGATGCCATTTTTAACCCCCGACCACAATTAAAAAATGCTGACCAGCATTTATAGTGCTCAGGGGAGGTTGCAATGACGTCTTAAAGCGATTCAATTCCGACTCAGTTCAGGTTTTAGCTGTCATTTTTAGTATGGATCTGACACCGAGTGAACCTGAACTGAATCGGAGTTGAATCGCATTAAGACGGCTTCAGTCAATCTAATTCGATCATCCGCTATTATAAAGCATTCCTAATTAATTTTAAATCACAGTGTATATCTCTCTAATTCGACGGACCTGATTTTTGAAAGCACATCATTCGAAAGTGGTATAAATCAGCTAATATCTCCAAAACTACAGCTCTAATCAAAGTTTTGACTCTGAGTTCACAAGATTAATGAGAGCTGTGATTGTCTTTATGCTTCTCGTATTTCACACTCAGTACAATTTTTCACCACTTTCGAGTGGTATTTTCATACATGTTCTTTCAAAAATCAGGCCCCAGTTTTCGACACTCTTGGTTTTGTTTTAAGAGCTGCACAAAACGTAGGTTGCAACAACATCGGCTCACCTTTGCAAACAGATGTTTCCGCCAATTTGATTGTAATTATTAACAGGTGATCAAAACGATCGCCGCCGATTTCAAACTTAGTTAAACCTACTACGTTACATTTTAAAATTTTATGGCAGATACACTGACGATGAAATCGCCAGTCACTTTTCATACATCATCATCCCTTTACATCTACACACACACACACACACACACACATATCACGTCTATATCCCTTACGGGCCTGCCCACGTTTAGGATGATTGTGGGCGTATAGGTGGAAAGGGGAATCATAATAGGACCACGTTTAGGATAGTTGCTAGCCGCATCGCCTGTAAGATGATTCCTAAGATTCCACGATCCCTCGATGGCCTTTATCATCTGCGCGGGCAGAGAAGCAACTAGTACCTAACATGTTATGTTATTCTTTGCTCCCAGACCATTCTACGACAGATGATTAAAGCACTGCCCGCGGCGCTTTCGTTGACGACATAATACTGCGTGGGTGACTCTCTCCACAGACAATGCATCGCCAGGGAGGCAGGATGACTCCGGCCACAGTTCCATTTCGTCACATTCTTCAGCCGTTCTCATTCGCATATGGTCTACTGGCCCCATGTTTACCCTTTGGATACGGAACCCTAAAAAACATAATAACTTATTAAATATTTTATGCGTTTGCGTCCCCCGGGCTGCGGCACATGCTGCAACGAACTTTGGCAAATGGCGCGGGCTGCGCGGGCGCAGGCCTGCGACCGGTCTGAAGATACACACGTTTTATTATTGATAGCTACTGGAGTGGACTGTATAACGAGTTAATGGAGGATGATGGAAACACCTTAGAATGTATCAGTATTTAATAAGTTAGCAGAACACGACACGTACATAAAGATGGCACAAGGCAGACTGACATTCTTAAATATTGGCATGTATCAAAAAAGGGTAAAAAGTAGGCCGCAAACCAGCCAGTAGCCAACAATTATTCTATTTTAATACGCCATCTATTGAGAAGAGAACACAGAAAACAAGGCGGCTCATGGTCTATGGGGGCTATTCGGAAGTTAAATTTTCGATGTTCGTATTTATTTATTCATTTATTCGTCAAGTTTGCACAGCCTTGCCGTACTTATGGACTAACACACGTGAAACGACAACAAGACAACTATAATTAAATAATAATACGTTAAGGGACTTCTCCCAGGGACACTCGATTCCCTATCGTTCATCATCGCACAAAAAGATAAAATTTGACGGCACAAGTTACGCGGTTGGCACGAAACGAAGTTAGGAATTTAATTTGTACATAAAATACAAATAGTCATAAAAACAAATTAAACTATGACTAAATTAAAAACAAATTAAAACTAGTCTTTAAAAAAAAATAGTTTGAAAGCCGAAAATAACAGTTGGGAATTATTACAAAAGAAAGCATAATATATGCCCTTGAGTGTAATAACTTTGAAAAACAATATATACTTAGAGATCTCGAGACTTATCCTCTGATAATAGTTACCTGCAGCAACAAATAACCGATAGTGACACCTGTGCAACCGATCAGGTGTTCAGAAAATACCCTTTGCCTTTACCCGGTTTCTAACGACAACTCGCAATAGCCAGAATACACCATACATTGCGGGGTTTGTTACACTTTAATGAAAACGTCGTCTTACAAAACCGTCAATGGTTCACGTTTTAACGAATTTCACAGTTAAGTTAGAATTGTCCCTAGCTACATTTGTCTTTGTGCTTTATATTCCAATTTAAAAATAGATAAATTAATGAAGATATCTAAATATATATATTGTTTAAAATATGCCATTAACTTACTCGTATAGCTTTTATTAATTATCGCTTTGCAATACTTAGCAATAAAAATGTACACCTATTTTATGCACACAGCATTTGTTGTACGACAATATTTTTTAATATTGCAAAAAGGCGTTTAAGTTTGACGTCGTTTTCTGTGTGTTCTCGTTCTCGGCTGGACCGATTTCGATGCAGTTTTTAAAAAAGTTTTGAAAGCCAGTTTTCTTGCTGGCCAAATTGCTTGATGAATGAATCTTCCACGCTGGTCTGGGAGAAAAGAAAAAACATAGAATGTACCACTTGCTTCTCTACCCGCGCAGGTAAAAGTCCATCGAGGGAATGGGCATAAGAATCAAGTTGTAGGCGATGCGGCTAGCAACCCATCACTATTTTGATTCTTTCCACCTATACGCCTACAATCATGCTAAATGTGGCTTTTGGGTCTTGTAGCCTTAGGCTCTGCCCCGTAAGGGATAAAGACGTGATTTATGTATGTATAAATAAAGAAAAAAAGACGGAAAGTACAGAAGCAAGGTGTTAGCTCACTGGTTCAGTATAGCAGTGGTTTAGGTCACCACATCCACCCGCAGCGTCTAGCCCTAGAACTGTGTCAGTCGCGCACCTGGCCGCAAGGTGCGCGGCGCGCGTGCGCGAACCAGCTAGTGAATTAGTGCAGGATAAAAAAATCATAAATAGGAATTTACATCATCGATCTAGCCCCGAAATTTAGATTTTAGATTTATTCATTCAATAAAAATTACATCATAAATCTACCTGGAAACTGAACCAAATTTTTTGCCGCTTATACATACTAGCTTCTGCCCGTGGCTTCGCTCGCGTGAACCATCAGATCTGGCCAGTGGCGTAACTATAGGGAGGCAGGAGTAGCAAAATGCCAGGGGCCCTAGCTCTACGGGGCCCTGAACTGGCTTGGTTTAGAGCACAGAAGGGACGCTGATGCACTTCTTTATATTGTGGAACGAGCCCCATCTGACGAATTTGCCGCGGGCCCCAGACTTTATAGTTACGCCACTGGATCTGGCTGTCGGAATACTGACTCCGTTTGATGCGCTTGCAAATGGGCCATGCCCATTGCGCCATGTACTTGTGCTCTGTAAACAAACAATTGAATAAATTTGTTTTTTATGTTATGGTTGTCTGCGAAATGCAGCGATCGCTTGAAGAACGCGAGACAAGAATCACACCGCTGGGGGCTACTAAGAAATTCTATTTTCGAACTTCGTATCACTCCCAAATTATCGACTATTTGTGTCAGCGGAATGGGACGGAACGAATTTCGGAAATCGAATTTCGGAATACAAGGCCTGTTACAGATATGGTAAGAGCTTTTATTACCTCTAAGTGTCGTGACGCGAAGCTAATATATAAAAAAAAAAAAAAAAAAAAAAAAAGTGTCGTGACTTGAGGAGAGTTGACGGCATTAAACTTAGAAGCGCCTTCGCCTGGACTTTAATCAGCTGACAATTAAAAAGTTTCAGACGGTTTCAAAAGGTGCGTCCACACCACACTGCACCTGAAGGGGTCGCGCCACCAATTAACTAACAAAAACTGGTGACCTATACATGTCGTTATTATTGTAATACGCATTACCTAAGACTAATGTATCAAGGTGTGATGCAACTGTCATACAGGTGGATCCAGACAGGTGTATACACGCCCTAAACACCGCAAACTCCCTGCTGCAGCCGCCTACAGAGGCTATGACCCTTATTGTTTTAGTGTATAACCACTACTTTGTTATGCTATGCAATTTTATAGCCGCATTTTTTATTTGGTTTCAGTCTTTGTCTGCGTAGGAACACCTTTGAAACATTCGCTACAATTTTAAGTCATGAAACTGTTGATTTGAAATGGAATAACGTATATCAACAGGCGAATAAGTTATGGCTGCGGGTTGGTCTCTTTTGCTTAAGAAGGCGTATAATTCAGAAGTGAGCATTAAGAGGTTTGTACAATACTGCATCAAGGTTTCGAGGGGAGCAGAAATGATAACACCGAAACTAATAAATAATCTGACCGAATCTGACGTGTGTTTACACCTCCTCACAATTTCTCAATTTATATTTATGTATGATTACTCGATTAATGCGCAGGGGGCTTTTTTAATTTTGATTTAATTTTATATGGTTATGGAATAATTGATTGAATCAAGTGACAACATTTTTGTTATTTAGGTATCGTTGGGATAAAAAAAAATACAGTAAAACGGGATCCTTCTTAATGTATCATTATTAATGATCAGTGTGTAATTAAAATACCGTGGAGGTAATGCGCTCATAATTAATGTACAGTAGTTGACTTCAGTGTTGCCAGTACATTTTTTGTCCTCAAGCGAAACTGGCAAATAATTCACGAGCTCGTCAATACTGCGCAAACCATATTTAGCAAACCGAGAGGTATTATTGTTTAAATTAATGTCACTACTTTAAATTTAAATTGTACACCGTATCATAAATTGAACATGCCCCTAATCGATTGAGGCTCGTGTGCCTTTGCCTTTTTCCTCATTCAAGTTTTTTTTTTAATTATTCGGATGGACATTCTTTTGCCGGGTGTCCCGAACGGCCTATAAAGGTGTGCCTAGGCAAATTGGCCAGGTGTCGGTTACGAAAAAGTTTAAAAAAAGTTCGTCCGGCTAAAAAATCTGTGCAGGTGCGGCGGGCACTGCTCAGGCGCAAAGACAGCTGATGAGAGCGGACGAAACTAATGAACCATTAGCTTTGATTTTTATCAAATTTCGCACACGTCAAATGCCCTTACCTCAAAACGATTTTAAAAAGTTTTCTTTTTTTATTCTTAAAACAGTATTCAATTTATTGAAGTTAATTACCTATTGTTTGCGTTGTTTGATGCTCTAAAATATGTTCCAAATAAAGGATATTCGACCGTTGAAAGTAGGTTGTATCCATTGCCAAGATTTGATAAAGTAAGGAACTTTGTTATTTACATATTTTAAAAACGGTGTTCAAAATAATTCACCGGTTTTTTTACATTTACAGCAACTTAAGGCTTATTCGTTTAAATTTATTCAATTGTGTTTGTAAATTAATAAATAGAAAATGTTATTAAAAGTCAACATTTACACATAAAATACAGGTTCGCTTGTAAAACGTCATGTTAATTTCTTGACATTTTAAATAAAGTTTTTAGCGGTAAGGAGGGTATTAATAAACTTATATCTAACTTGTAATGTTAGATGCATTTATGAACGCATTTAGACCGTAGATGAAGTAACCAATAGCGTGTAAAAGTTAACAATTGGTTTGTTAGACAACACGCTAAAGTTGGGCAAGAAGATACATAATGTCGATATCGAGAGCGTATTTAGTCGTTTCGTTAAATGTTTTTGTGTTGGATGACCTGTTTTACCTGTCTATATTTAAAATTGTTTCTTTGAAGCATAATTTATTAAGACAAGTGCCACAAAACAATGTCGTTTAATATTCCAAAAGCAGCCACCCTTTAAAAAACAACCTATTACGCTTTATAGTACTGAAACTTTTAAATTTAAGTCACTACGCATTTTAAGTTCATGATGGACTTATAGCTTTCAAATATAAACGTAACAGTCATTAACTACACGAACATTCCTCTTTAATTTCGCGAAAGCCTATAAAAGGCATAATAAAACATTTAGGCAAAACAGCTGCTCTGAGTTGTCGTATAAAATAACAATCATTGTACGTCTAGGCCGCATCTGCTTTCGATCACATTTAACTACAACTTTGGCCTTGTCCTTACATGCCAGTGCCAATTTAAAAAACAATTTAAAAAGTTATCGTTTTAAAAATGGCCGCCTAGCTTAATGTAAGGTGCTACGGCACCGGGCTTTTTAAATTTCGAATACGTCGCCGCGCGCAATTTGTCACTCATGTCGGTCATTCATCAATCTTGAGTGACTGTTGAGTGACAAAGTGAATGATATTGGAGATGAATGAATTAAAGTTCAATGTGATAAGTTTTTAAAGATAATTTACTTTCGTTGCGTTTTTAATGAGTTAATAATACAAGTGTAAATGCTGATTATGTTTTTTCCTCTGTTAAGTTCAATTGTATAGTATAGAGACATTTTCCCCGAATATTTCCGCTAGTGGTTATAAAGAACATAGAATGTACCAGTTGCTTCTCTTCCCGCGCAGATGGTAAAAGCCCATGTAGGGAATGGGCGAAAATCTTAGGAATCGTGTTATAGGCGATGCGGCTAGCAGCCTATTGTATGATTAAACGAACTTACCTGAAGTGAAGTTCTATCATAATTATACGTAGCTCCTTGTCCGAGACGATTTACATGTAGTAACGCTGATGTACAGCGCTTCAGGTCACTATCTTTAAAGCTAAAAAAAAAAAACAAAACAACCTGTCTTTTTGACAGATGTGACAATGTCATTACGTTTGAAGATGTATGGTATGAACAACCCTATAATTGGGATAATGCTTTAGTATTAGTGGGAAGGGTTGGGACCGTCGTCTCGGACAAGGAGCTACGTATAATTATGATAGAACTTCACTTCAGGTAAGTTCGTTTAATCATACAATTATACTCTTCTCCTTGTCCGAGACGATTTACATGTAGATGTTTAAAGGCAGGGTTGTGAATAGTAATAATATGGGTTTCAAATAAACATGATTTATTACAACCTCATGTTAGACAGAAAGTAACCTTATCGATAGAAATGGAAAATATCTCTTTTTACAGCTTAGCCCTCCTTCCAACAATATTAATAAAAACAATAATAGTGATGTACTAAACATCATAGTACCTATACTAGATTACCATAAACTATCGTTACTTAAGTGATGATAAATTACTGCACTAAGGCATGTGATGTGCCATCACAGAAGTTGATGTATCTCTGATAACAGCTTTTTATATTGTCGAGCAAATGTCGTAAACCACGAAGGAGAAAAGGGGGGCGTGGGGGGCAGAGCCCCCCACATGGGGGGCTCGGGGGCGCAGCCCCCGCCATAACAAAACACCACACAGACATTAAAAGAACCGGATTCTTAGGTTATAGGTTAGGTTAGGTTATCTTGTAATCCTAACTCGAAAATAGGGGCCCCGTGAAACGGGGCTCCGTCGACTCCTTCTTGATTACTATGGTATGTTAGGTATAAATGCTATACCTAATCCTCTTTATTTCTCATTATATCATCATCAACCACTTCCACTTTAAGATTTTTAAATGTTCGATCAAGATATTATAAAAGATGATAATTTTATCTTGTTTACATCATATAATTTTTTTATAAAGTAAAGGGCAAATATCTGTTAAGTACAGCAATAGAGGTTTATCACCTGAATATAAATCCCTTAAGAGTCATATAATTGAACTCTACTCAAAAAATATTGATTAGAAACTTCTTTAGAATTCGTTATCGACAGACGTTACTTTGCTGACGTCCACTTCCCTGATAAAACCGAGTAACAACCCTTTAGTCTTTACTTTTAGAATACTTATTGATTCCTGATATAGGTCAACGTAAGGGCATACAGAAAATCTTAAATAATGTTAATAATCAACCAGTTCCCGGTAGACTACTCTGGTAACTGAGTTTGTGGTAACATTACATCGACTGCTGATAATAGGCTATCTCGCCCCAAATAAGTCATGCTGACAAAAGCCTTTCTGCAGCCCGGTTTAAGCTGGTGGGATATTCACTTTCCCTGCCTGGGGAATACTAATAGGAATATTTCAACAAATGTTAGTGATAACGACCAGAAACTCAGAACGGTAAGAGAAAAAAAAGAAAATAAAGTAATAACCCTGAAACCAGATTCCTTAAGGTTATATTTACTGCCACAGAGAATGATAGGTATCAGTAAAAATAAAAAACAAGTTAGCCCAGTGAAGTATAAAGGCATTAATCTTCAGGCCCAATCCTTAATTTCAATTAGATTTAGAAGCAAACAGATCCCGAGTGAGAACGCCGTTCAAAATTTTTATACGAGCCTAATGAGTGCTCCCATTCAATGATGGTTATTTCATATCATAATGGTTTTCTGCATTGAAGTTGATCTTCAATTTTGTACAACTGAGCTATGTTTAGTATAGTTTGCGTCTTTATATATGTTCTATGTTCTCCAATAATGAAATAATATTTCTGGGGAAACGATTGGGTTAATTAGGATCACAAGAAAGGACGTTCAATCGAAGCCTTCGTTCAATTGTTAGCAGACGCTGTAACAGAAATGGACCAGTATGTAATGTATTATATTAATATTTTATTATATGAAGCAATTGTTAAATGATTATTTTTTGTGTCCTATCCATAACTAAATCATAGCTCTTCCATCTCCACTTCTCCGGGATGAATAATTATGTTCAACAGTTGTGCACAGGCCTCCCTTCAGTACGGGAGGGCCTGGACAATGTGTCATGCGCAACTATATTTAGCTCAACTATGTACGAAACGGCCCCGCAACTTGTGGTAGCTCTGAGCCTTGTCTACAAATAAATTCTTGAGTGTTATTTTCTTGGTCCTTTTGATCTGTGGGTCATATTTTATAAATTACCTGTCCAATCGCTATGTGATGGGCTAAGGCCTGTATTACCCAAAAATGGTTGATTGATAATTTTTCGGACCTGCAGTGATGGGTCATATATAACGTTACCTGTCCATCCTCTCTGTGCTCGCTCTAAGGTATGTTTATGTATGTCTGTCCATCCACTATGTGATGGCGCTAATAATAATAATAATAATAAATTTCTTTATGATAATTTTTCGGACCTGCAGTGATGGGTCATATATAACGTTACCTGTCCAGCCTCTCGTGCTGGCTCTAAGGTATGTTTATGTATGCCTGTCCATCCACTATGTGATGGCGCTAATAATAATAATAATAATAAATTTCTTTATTCGGATAACTGGGACCCAAAATTTGTAAGTAACATAATTGCTTATTGCTAATGTTAATAAAAAAGACAGGCTAAGGCATGTGCACTCGAAAATAGATTATTGATACTTTTTGAATCATGGTCTATTTGCTGTCATAGCTCAACTCTTGTATCAATAACAGGCCACTGTCTATCCTCAGTGTGATAGCTCTAAACCCTGTATATGTATATCAACCAAGTGTTGGTTCATAATTCTTTGTCTATTCTCAGAGTAATAGCTCTTAATCGATTCTGATTTATATAACTAATCAAATCTCAGCTTAAAAACGAATATCTATGCCACTCCTGCCTGTCTTTGAATGGCCTTATTTGTTCCCTTTTTGATATTGCTGATATCGATTACTCGAATGACTTTCCTTGAGGTCCATTAATATCCACACACACACAATTCACGTCTTTATCCCCAATGGGGTAGACAGAGCCTAAGGTACCAAGACCTACCGGCCCCGTTTATCGAGATTGTGATTGTATAGGTGGAAAATGGAATCAAAATAGTGATGGGTTGCTAGCCGCATCGCCTATAACATTATTCCTATTTTCGATCATTCCCTGATGGGCTTTTACCATCTGCGCGGGAAGAGAAGCAACTGGTACATTCTATGTATTTTCTTTGCTCCCAGACCAGCATGGAAGTATAGAAAAAATATGCATATTTAGTGAGTTCCCTTGAAGTCCATTAAAATCAATAATATTTAAATAAGCAGAGTATTTTTGTAAGATACTAGCAATTAATGTTTTCAGTTGACACCATTGTCAAAATTCCACTTTGGCTAATCTATTCTTAATATCAGTCTACACCTCCTTCAACATGTATAGAACAAGTATATGCAGCTTTCAAATGTTATAAATATATGCCCAATAGTGTTCCATCTTAAGGTTTCTATCAAAAATTACCTCTTTAATACTTATAACCTTTTTGTTGACTGTATCAACTTTCTTGTTACTGTCTTACACAACACTGCAAAATTTCAGCTCAAATGGTTGAAGATATGTGCTCAAAATTGAGTTGCAAGAATCCAGCCATACAATCCTACACTGCAAATTAAGAAGGATATAACTCTCTATGTTTATATGTTATATTTTCTGCTACCTAGAAATGTATTCCTTAACAAAATACTCTGGATTTGTCTAAAACCTGTCAAAATGTACTTGTCAATTGTTTTGCACCACCAAACAATATCAAATGTATTTTTTGTGGCAGGATCATTTTACATCAAAATTGTTATTGTCTTACGGTAATGCTAAATATTTTTCTCTTCCCGGTGACTTGTGATAAAATTTTCTTAGTAGTATGGTGATCTTATTTTCTTTTTTATAATGGTAACTACGAGACACCAATGATATAGCCTCCTGTTCTCTCGGAAAGTTACTACCCAAATATTGTATATGTTCTTGTAAAAGACAAGGAAATAACATTCATAAGAAAGCACAGATCTGAAAAAAAAAATGTTTAGTCGGATACAAGTTTCACTATGACTTGATGTCCGGGTAGACCCATTTTAAGGTACCCGGCTAAGATGCCAGTAATCTGAACAGGTTAACCACTTCCAAAGAATATGGATGTGTATACCCAAATCGAGGGTATTATGTATGTGTATGTGGCTCAGTACAAGCTTTGCTAAATTTGGGGCATGAGGTCAATTTTATTGACCTGTATTGTGCCCTGATATTAATTTTATTATTTATTCAATTATTTCATACCTGTGGGTAAATAATAATTATGTAGGAGTTTATTTTGCACAGTAAAGAGTTTGTTTTACTTACTGTTCAAGTTAATTTTTTACTTATTTTAGTTCAACTGGTTATACTTAGGAACATATCTAACTTCTCCAGTATGTCTTCTCTCTCTCTCATAGTGCCTCTCCAACTAGTGGAGGTTGGCAGTCAGCTCCGCAGTATGTCTTCATCCTGTGTTATTGCATCTTTTCTGAATCTTCATCCAAGTGCCCACAATGAGGGCTGAGTTGAATGTCTTTATTCTTGATTGTATCTTCCTAATTCTTCTTAAATTCACATTAACACGAGTTGATCTACGACCGCGAAATCAGAACGTCGGTCCGGAACTAATAAAATAAACAAGTTTTCCGCACCAGATTGTATATTTTAACCGCATATCTGTAAACTACAGAACGTAGACGTCGAATTTGAACCTACCTTTCTGTAGTTAGTGATAAGATAATAATAAAATAGTAAATTGCGACGCAATTTCGTACCGCCTATTAACGAAAGCACATTACCTCAATACCTGTTCAATGTGAATTCTCTAGGCACTTGTACTTATTCTATTTGAATAATATTGCCGCATACATACCTTACGAATTATCCAAACAAACCTTAGGTAGGTATTCGAAAAAATCTACCGGAATGTATGAAGTTTTCAACCATCCTCAATTCCGCTGATTTAACACCAAACATCACTGTAAACCCGTAATTATGTTGAATATAGTTAATATAGTGAACTATCAATAAAACTGCTGTATTTTCATTATTAAAGAGAGATTATAAAGCGACCTTGGCGCGCACTCAAAGCGTAATGACATTGTCACATCTGTCAAAAAGACAGGTTGTTTTGTTTTTTTTTTTTAGCTTTAAAGATAGTGACCTGAAGCGCTGTACATCAGCGTTACTACATGTAAATCGTCTCGGACAAGGAGAAGAGTATAATTACTATTTTGATTCCCGTTTCCACCTATTCCGGAATATTCCAGGTGGTTGGTTAGTTCTAAACACCCATACAAAGATTTTCCATTTAAATTTTTGATTCTGCCCTTGACGCGATTCACTTTCAACATCGACCATGTCATCGATAGTGTGTCTATTTGTATGTATGTATGTATGTATGTATGTAAACTCTTTATTGCACATACAACTTAAAAAATACAGAAGTACACAGAAAATAGTACAAAGGCGAACTATTTGATGGACTCTACCTATTATTTCAAGGTTGAAATGTCTATTTCTAAACAAAACTGTTGCTACGACACAAACCACTTTTACTGTTACAAACCACTTGTACAACACTTTTACTCACTTAACTGAAACTGAATCAGGCGCACAGAACTACATACACACAGATACAATCTTTCTTGAGATTTCTTACTAATGCTACCTATTAAATTTGATAGACTTTACCAATTATTTTAATGAAACTATATACGGATACCTATATAAGGATACCTATATGTTCATACTGTAACCCCCTCATTCATAAACACTCTGTAGGCTTCTGCTAACTTAGCAATCTTTTGCCCTAATCTGTCAAAAGTGACAGATAAGGACAAACGATTGCTAAGTTAGCAAAAGCCTATATAGCGTTTATGAATAAGGAGGTAAGACTTGTCTATTTCCAATACCGTCTTCACAATAAAGGCACATGGGGCCCGTGCCCAGGGCCCCCATTCTCAAGGGCCCCGAAGGACCGACATTTGTCTCACACATTTATTCTTGGTAAAAAAATGTTATTATAATTCGCTTTTTTTACTTTCGTAAAGGGCCCCAAATTCTTGTGTGCCCAAGGGCCCCAGCCTAGTTTAAGACGGCCTTGTCTATTTCTAAACAAATTTTTGCTAGGACACAAACCATAAACTTTAACAGACCAATAGATGGAAACATTTGTCAACTATGTTAGATATGTACGCTCTATTGTGGTTTTCACTATCTGGAATTTTAAACTTTCACTTTGTCGGTCCCTCGTTTAATGCTCCTCTCATCTACTCAAAGGTTAACTGGTAGAGATCCCTTACAGGGGTTCGCCTTTGAGCATATATTAATGCTATTTTTATTTTTTTTGTGAATTGTATCTGTTTCTTTATATTTGTACAATAAAGCATTTACTTACTTACTTACTTAGTATGATTCAAAAATCCGGAAACACGTTTACAAACGCCTACTTAGCCATACTACCCCAACCACCTACCGGAACAATTTTAGAGACTGTAGCATAATGGCGATAGTATGACGTCACTGGCAAAAGCTACAAGCGATGTATCTCCCGCGCTAAGGCTAAGTGCACACGTAGGTAAGTAAGCTGGGAACACACAGAGCGCTCGAGATGCATTCGCGGCGCCAACTCGGCGCCACTGCGCGCCGCTGCAGTTGCACCAACCGAGATTGACCACTCCACTTACATTTTAAGGGGCCGTCCATTAATCACGTGAGGCTTGAAAGGGGGGGAGGGGGGGGTGTAGTAAGATATCACGTGTATTTATTTTTCACTATTTTTTCAAACGCGCGATTTTTAAATTACAGTTACATGTATTATAGTAAAATGACACAAAAATATATCATGACATATACGATACCAAATTAATATATAAATTCAACACGCGCGCTTGCGCTCGCAAGACAATTCTAGTTCTAAAAAATTTAAGATTTTTTATAGATACGAAAAATACACGTGATGTTGGATGGGGGGTGGGGGGGGTAGTCTTAAACCTCACCATGTATCACCAAGGGGGAGGGGGGTTAAAAAATGCTTCAAAAAAGATCACGTGATTAATGGACGGCCCCTAAGGGGCTACCGGGTAAATTTACGCTGTTTTCAAGCCAGATGCAGTATGCTTAAATATGGTAGCAGAACTATGAAACTAATATATACTGTAGAAGTATGTATTCTTCAATTTGATTCATTGGGGTGTAAAAAATAATAATAACTTAAGAGAAAAAAGAATAATCCCAAACCCCTTTTCTCCAGTCAAACTCCACTATAATTCCATTATTACACGACTTGAAGACACGCTACTTTTTATATTAGTAGACAATAGCGAACACTACAGTGTGTACAACTGAGGTTGTAATTAACTTTGTAGTTTTTGATAAAAAGGCATAATTTAGTGCTACGCGCGAATCCTTGCTCGCGGTGACCTGGTCTGTGCAGGCCGCAGTCGCCGCTTGGCTTAAGTATGTACTAGCAGTTGCCCACGGGAACTGTGCGATTTTTTGGGATAAATACTATAATGTCCTTCCATGGGACTGAAACTATCTCTGTACCAAATTATTCTCTGTATAAAATTTGTAACGAAGATAGCTGGTACCCTAGATTAAAACATACGCTACTTTTTATCCCGGAAAGCTTCAGTTTCCGCGTGATAGAGATAAACATGTCAAAGGTCCGTAGCTGCCTAGAGTCGCAACGTAAACACTTATTGCAGAATATATTACCAACATCGTTCGTAAGTCTAATTCGGACGAAGGACGGGCAGAAGCTGGTTTCGGAATAATTCTGAGAGACCTATTAAACGAACTAGCGACCCTCTCCCCGCACCGCCTTCGCACAGGTTATTAACCTATACGTGTGTGTAAACCTTTTCTCTTGAATCACTTTAAAATTCAATGTGTAAAATGTGATGGGCTTGTTATAGGAAAAGATAGGTACGTTTTGTCTGCGTTTAAATGGACAACTGCAATTGTTAGAGTATCAGACAACAGCAAAGAATTGCTTCCACGGTGGTCTGGGAGCAAAGAAAAAACATAGAATGTACCAGTTGCTTCTCTTCCCGCGCAGATGGTAAAAGCCCATAGAGGGAATAGGCATAGGAATCATGACTTTCATAGGCTTAGCGGCTAGCAACTCATCACTATTTTGATTCCTCTTTCCACCTATGTGCCTACAATCATGCTAAACGTGGCCGTTAGGTCTTGTTACCTTAATGATTTATGTGTGTATGTGTGTGTGTGTGTGTGTGTAAAGAATAAAAAGTCTCTACTTAATTTGAAGGTGCCAACAACATTTTGATCTTATAAGAGGATGCTTTACTACAAGCACTGTTTATCTCTTTCTTGTCGTCTAATATGAAAAGGACATACGTAAAAAAATATTCCAGAAAACATTTGCATTGAGCCAATGCTACGCAGCGGCACTGGCTGACGCGTGCTAATCGGTGACGAATCTGTGAAATTGGCCGGTCGCGGCCGCGAGCGGGGGCGGGCCGAGTTACAGGACCAGTGACTTCCCTTATACTCCGAAATTCGATTTTCGAAATTCGTTGCGTGCCATTCCGCTCACACTTATAGTCATTAAGTTGAGAGAGAGAGAGTGAGAACGAATTTCGTAGTAGCCTCCAGGGACCTGATTTTCTCGACTCGAAAGTAGTATAAAATTTGTGTAATGCTAGAAATCTACGGCCCAAATTAAATTTTAGATTAGTTTACCAGTGCCTCGATTTTTGAAAGCACATCACTCGAAAGTGGTATAAATCAGCTTATATCTCCTAAACTACAGCTCTAATCAAAGTTTTGACTAATCCACAAGATTAATGAGAGCTGTCTTCAATGCTACTCGTATTTCAAATTCAGCGCAATTTTTCACCACTTTCGAGTTTCACAAATGGGCCCCAGATTTATTACAGCTTCTAATTTTCATCGTTTTTAAGTGGCTTGTGTGGTTTAAAAAATCGGTGCCTTAATCCATTGCGCGTTCATTCGCTAATCGCTAGCGTTACACACCAAACGTAACTCAGCGCAGTTCCAAGCACCATCTTTAAAAAAAATTGTGCTTCAAAGTCCTAAGTTCCATCTTCCCTGTATTCTATATTAGAACCAATTCAAGTGGATACAAAGTCGAATTCTTAATACGGGGAAGTCTACATAAACTTTTGTGATTTTACATATGAAACCTAATCAATGCACGCGGGTGGGTTTGTTCTAATAAACTTTTTTAACACCATGTCCGATTTGTTAATCAAACTTAACTACGTTTTTCTGTGCTAAAGTAGTTACGTTTATGTGAAGATTCGTTGTTTCTTACCAGTGGTTTCAACAACATGGGGTTATTTTTGGAGATTGAATTGTCTGGTTTGTCTGTTCAGCCTTTTTAAGACACATTTTTGCTACAGACGGGCAAAACATTTAGGTTAGGCATTACTATTTGCTACAACTATAATAAAGTTGTAAACTTTGTTTGTGTGTTTGTTTGAAATTAATCTTTCCATCCTTTCAATCCATGACTGACATATGTATTACTTTTTATATTTCATATCCCGCGGGATGCTGTCGAAATTACTAGCAAAAACATGTTTTATTTTGTCTGATGAATAACACTCAACTCTTTCTGACTTAAAGTCATTGCCACTGGCATAGAGAGAGAATTCATTAGCCAAAAAAAGTACAATTCGCCGATTAAATACACTACCGTTAACCCGACGCAAACAAGTTCCCTAAACGTTTGTCCACATTTCGCGCCAAAAATGGCGACAGTCGCCACTTAGCGCCAGGACGCTTCCGTGAAAATTTAATGGCACCGTAAACAATTAAAATAACCGTTACATTTTACATACTGGCCACTTGGACAAACTGTGACGAATTCCTTTTATGAAATGCAAGAAGAAACACGCGGGATTTTATGAGATTTTAATGAAAAAAAACATTATTGCAGCAAGCAACAACATTGCATTAAACAAACTACAACAATTAACGTATAATAATGAATATTGACGTTTTTAACCTAACAATTTCTAGCCGGCTCCTTAAGACCATAACACAAATAGTTTACCAAGAAATACACCCGCCTACTTAAAATACTGGCTGCCATCTGTGTCATTTGTTGACACAATGTCTGCAAGATGAGAATAAAAAGTAAAACTAAC
Source organism: Pandemis cinnamomeana (assembly GCA_932294345.1). Taxonomy (NCBI): domain Eukaryota; kingdom Metazoa; phylum Arthropoda; class Insecta; order Lepidoptera; family Tortricidae; genus Pandemis; species Pandemis cinnamomeana. The sequence continues at coordinate 3,368,137 of OW028715.1, read as the reverse complement.
GACTTGCGGCAGACTGCACATGTGTGATCCGTGCCTCAAGAAAACAAGACTACTGAAAAAAAAGTTCAGAAACTTTTTAAAATTTCGTCTGACAGTCTACAGTTTTGAGTTCAAATTGAAATGGAGTACGTCAAGTATTTTTTGCAGCAAATTCTAAGCTGTTAACTGTAAATTTAACTTAAATATTTCGTGTCATTAGGTGAAATCGTCTTTTTGCCGTTGTTGAAACAAAACTGACTTCATTTGAGACCGTCACTTTGCAGAAATAAGAGTCATTTACTAATCTTTGTTTTAGTTTTAAGTTTGCCGAATGCGCGGTAACATTTTGACCCCACAAACATTAGTCTTAAATTATTGGGCGAAATGTCAACATTTCTTTTGTCGGGTACTATTTTACTTAACTAACCTCCTTATTAATTAATTTTACAACAATCAGCTGTAGCGGTAACTAATTAAGTTTTATTTCCTTGACTTATGAAAAACATTTTTTGTTTCAAAGTAACGGGAAATATTTTCAAATTAAACAAGTGCCTGTATACCTAATGACATAATCCTACTAATATTATAAATGTGAAAGTTTGTGAGTTTGGATGTTTGTTACTCTTTCACGCCAGAACGGCTGGACGGATCTGGATGAAATTTGGAACATAGATAGATTATAGTCGGGAATAACACATAGGCTACTTTTTACATGACGACCGGATGGCCCAGTGGTTAGAGAACCTGACTATGAAGCTAGAGGTCCCGGGTTCGAATCCCGGTCGGGGCAGATATTTGTATGAAAAATACGAATGTTTGTTCTCGAGTCTTGGATGTTTAATATATGTATTTAAGTATGTATTTATCTATATAAGTATGTTTATCCGTTGCCTGGTACCCATAGCACAAGCTTTGCTTAGTTTGGGGCTGGGTCAATTGGTGTAATTTGTCCCAAGATATTTATATTTATATTTATCCCGGAAAATTGCGTAATTCCTGCGGGATAGCGATAAACGAATTCTATGCAGACGAAGTTGCAGGCAACAGCTAGTGTTCAATATTGATATTTTTTACAAGCGTTTAATAACTTGGTATGTATCTATGTATGCATGCATGTAATTATGTTTGTCAGAGTGGAATCTTGCAACTCAATTTTGAAGCTAGATATCTTCAAGCGATTGAGCTGAAATTTTGCATACTTGTGGAATTTGGATGACTATATAATCTGATAGTATAATTCTGGCCCGGCCGGACCATCTCCGCAGTAGAGAACTCTTCAACGGTTGGTCCGATTTGCTTGAAATTTGGAACACATTACAATTATATAGGACGGATGGCAATGCAAGTACAGTCAACTTAAAGTACAGTCAGCAATAAATGCTTGTATCAAAAGTTTTTTTTTTTAGGTTAGATTATATTTGTTTGAGATCACAATAGGCCCTTTCTATTGATATGTCTATGTCACACGCACGATGCAGGGGCCCAATTTTAAAAAAGCACATATTATGTGAAAATGACACTCGGAAGTGTTGAAAAATTGTGTTAACTTAAAATAAGAGAGGATTATAAGAAAATTACAACTCTAATTAATGTAGTCAGTGCAAAACCACTTAACTAGCACAAGTAAATACTGCGTATATACACAATATCCATACCTAGTACCACTGTTACGTAACTAGCACTAGTAAATACTGCGTATCTACACAACACCCATAGTATACCCATACCAAGTAAGTACCTAAATACTATTTACCTCATTGTGCAAGACAAAAATGCATATGCCTACCAAATTTTAACTTAATCTATTTAGTCTATTTGGCAGGAACCCTCGGTACGCTAATCCGATTCACACTTGACCGGTATAACTTTCACATTTATAGTAGGTACCTATTACTGATAGATTCTTAAAAAGCGTTACGGCCACCCTAATTCGGGAACCTCCAACGTCTTAGCCACCTGATGCCCACGCGTGGCCTAGCCCACAGGTGGTGCGCGCGCCACCTTGCGCGCGCGCAGCTGAGACAGCTTCCTGGGGGGCGACTTTTAAAATCGAGCGCGCGAAAATATCGTTCGAAAATGGTGTCATCTATTTAATTCCTACAAAATAAAATAGTCAAAAAAGGCTACAAAGCGGGTGTAAATTTTATTACTCACACAAAGAGTCAAGTCCTGATAGACTCATTTTCGAATGCCTCAGAAAATAATAGTGAGCGAAAATGTTCTAGTAATCTACGAGTTCAAAAGTTCAAGATAGATATATGGCACAGGTTTTCCCCATTTCCTGACTTTAGAAAAGTTATATAGGTTCTTCCATGCTGGTCTGGGAGCAAAGAAAAAACATAGAATGTACCAGTTGCTTCTCTACCCGCGCAGATGGTAAAAGCCCATCGAGGGAATGGGCGATTATAATAGGAATCATGTTATAGGCGATGAGGCTAGCAACCCATCACTATTTTGATTCCACTTTCCACCTATACGCCCACAATCTTGCTAGATGTGGCCTGTAGGTACCTGTTACCTTAGGCTCTGTCTACCCCGTAAGGGATAAAGACGTGATTTGTGTGTGTGTGTGTGTGTGTGTGTATAGGTTGAAATACACATTTTTTAAATGTTATATCCTATCTACCTAAGAACCGATTCGAATAATTTTGTTCGATAGCATATATTTCAGAAATGGTCCCAAAAGTCTATTATTGTATAAGTAAAAAAGTTATCGAATAGCATTTTCGAGCGCTCGACCTCAATAATCGACCCCTGGCAATTATGTCATCGCTGTTGTCCGAAAATTGGGAGGAAATGTTTGCCATTTGAAGTTTTTGTTTTGTGGTAATTTGGTTCACCAGCTTTGGCGTAATTTGCGGACGTGAAAATTAGTAAAAAATAAAACGTTTTAGATAGGTAGGTAATAATAAATTAATAATTTATGTTATTTAATTTATGGCATGCAAACGACTAATAGACGTCTTAATGCGATTCAATTCCGACTCAGTTCAGGTTTTAGCTGTCATTTTTAGAATGGATCTGACAGCGAGCAAACTAAACTGAATCGGAATTGAATCGCATTAAGACGTCATGCTAAGGCCCCTGATCAAAGTTTAAAGTCAACCGCGTCAACGGTGAGATTAAATTTTGTGTCAAAAATTTTAATGAATCATCTTTGCAAAGGTATACAGTTAAACTGACCGAACCACCTGCTTTATACCGGAACAATTTTGAGACATTGTAGGTATATCTCAGTCTGTGAGATTCACGTCCCGCAGGGACTATCGCAACAATTATAAAGAAAGAAAGAAAGAAGACATTTATTCCTTTTTGCAAGACACACAAATATAAGATAATATACACAATTTTATAGAAAATAAACAAGGTAAAACAAAAAAAAACAGAGACATGAAAAATAGATCACCAGCGTTGTGTGTCTTCGCAAAAGTGAAACGGTCGCTGGCTCAGCATTACGCTGAGGTGTTAGACACCTGCAGCACTGATTTTCAGCCAGAACCGTCTATGACTCACGAAACGATACACAAATAAAAGATAGATATACACTAAATAGTATAAAATAAAGTCGCTTTTTCTGTCCCTATGTCCCTATGTATGCTTATACCTATCTTCAAAACTACACAACGGATTTTGATGCGGTTTTTTTTAATAGATAGAGTGATTCAAGAGGAAGGTTTTTATGTATAATTCTACGCAGACGAAGTCGCGGGCAGAAGCTAGCTAGATATAAGAAAGAAAGATAGATTATTTGGTTTTGGTTGAATAAAACCCACAGAAATTAATTAATTCAGAAGTGTTAGGTATTGTAAGAGAGGAGGGGGAAAAGGGCTGCGTTTAGTTACTACACCGTCGATAATCTTGGAAGAAGGTAACACATTGTCTGTCTGTATAATATGTTATATATTTCTCTATGGTAGATTGTCAAGTTTGAATTCTGACGTATTATTTGATTAATTCATTAAATGTATGATACCTAAAACAATGTTTAAATGAATATATTACAAATTGGCGACGATGGACGAACTCACGCGACTACACCGGACACGCGCATCCATACGCGGCCAGCTGACGGAGCTGGAAAACCAACTTTCGCAAATAAGTGACACTTTTACGGAATATGAAGCCAACATACGACTTGCTAACCTACAAAACTACGAAAAGAAATTCGATCAGGTACAGACAGACATCGAATGTCAAAATGAAGATGATTTCGAAGCTGAAATCGAACAGAGGTACAGTACACAAGAGCAAATTTTACAACTGAAACTGAAAATACAAGCACTACGGCCCGCGCCGGCCGCCGCCGCGTCCTCCACGTTCGTCACCGCGCGCAGCGAGGCCGGGCCCGACGCCCCCGCCTCATCCTCAACTCCACCCAAACTTACCTTACAACCATTTCAAGAAAAAGAAACATTTAAAAATTTTGTTAATCGATTAGAAATGTATTTACAATTAAATAACTACAACGACCTGCGCACCAAAACTCTGATGCTGTTGTCCTCTTTATCACCGGAGCTACATCAGAAGGCGTATGACCTCTGTTCACCGTCAGACCCTCGTGAACAGGAGTACGAGGTACTTGTCAAGACTTTGGCAGAATATTTAGACCCCAAACCAAGTATTTGGGCGTGCCAGCACAAATTCATTTCACGAATGCAAGATGTCGATGAATCGATAATGAGATACACATCAGAATTGAAGCGTTTGGCTCAAGACTGTGAATTCACATGTGACAGCTGCAAGAAATCAATTTGTAACAACTTTTTATCATTACAATTCATCCGAGGGCTACGTGACAACGATATAAAAACAAAAATTTTGGAACAACAAACTATGACTGATTTTGCCGGCCTCGTTCGTACCGCAACTGCAATCGAAATAGCAAAATCAGATTGCGAGCTCATTGCACAATCATCACATTGCTCTAAAAGCAACTTTCAAGTATACACACGGCCTAAGAACTCGATGACAAACTTCAAAGCACCTATGTCTATACGGGACTTGCGGGGCAAATGTTTTCGCTGCGGAAGCGCCGACCATCGCGCAAACGACTGTAAATGCATTAACGAAGTCTGTAACAAATGCCAGCGCAAAGGACACATGGCACGAGTATGTTTACAACCTACGAAATCTAACCACCATATTGAACTGGAAGAATTACCAATGGCCGTCGAGCAAGAACCAAACACACAAGACACCGTCAACGATGATACACCCTGGAACACTAACATTATCCGATCCAACAACACGGATAAGTACATGATAAATATTTACATCAACGGTACCCGTTCACAAATGGAGGTGGATACTGGGGCTGCACTGTCTTCAATGTCACTTAAGGATTTCAACAAAATTCAATCGGGACGGAAAATTTTCAAAACTGATATTACGATGCGGACTTACACCGGAGAGATAATTAAACCTCTTGGTGTTGCTTACGTCACCTGCAACTACAAGAACCAACGCTTTGATGGAAAACTGTACATAATTAAACAAGACGTAGATCCTATTTTTGGTCGAGCATGGATACGTTCAATAAAACTGAACCTAGCTGACATCAACACTGTCAAGGAGAACACGCAGCCCCAACTGGACGATCTCTTGAAGGAGTACGCATGTGTGTTTGACGGCACTTTAGGCTGCATTCCTGATTACAGAGGACACATCGCCTTGCAAGATAACACGACGCCTATCTTCGTCAAGCCGAGGCGTATGCCCTACGCTTTAAAAGAAAAAGTTGATGAAGAAATAGAACGGCTCTGTCAACAAGGAGTCATTACAAAAGTAGATAATTCAGACTGGGGTACGCCGGTGGTGCCGGTTGTGAAGCCGAACGGCAGCATCCGGCTCTGCGCCGACTACAAGGTAACCCTGAACAGGCACATTAAAGATGAACAGTACCCGATCCCCATCATTGAGGACATTCTTGCGGAGATGAACGGCGGCGAAGTGTTCTGCACGTTAGACATTAGCCAGGCCTATCTACACATGCTTATGGATGAGCAGAGCGCCATGATGCAGACGCTGAGCACGCACAAGGGCACGTACAGAGTCAACCGCCTTATGTTTGGCGTCAAGGTAGCACCCAACCTTTGGCAGAAGTTCATGGACAGATTGCTTCAGGGCGTCACTGGAGTAAAGTGTTTTTTTGATGACGTGATCATACAAGGGTCATCAGAGGGACAGTTACTTTCTCGCCTCAGAATTGTACTACAAAAATTAAAAGAAAGCAATTTAAAGCTTAACAAAGAGAAATGTAATTTCATGCAAAAAAGTATCAAGTACCTCGGACACACTATTGATAAGGACGGCTTACACAAAACTAAAGATAAGGTCAAAGCGATCCTCGACACAAAGAATCCTAACAATATTAATGAATTGCGCACATTTTTAGGTATGGCCAACTACTACAATAAGTTTATACCACATCTTGCATCAATTTCAAATCCACTTAACAATTTATTAAAGAAAAATGAAGATTTCGTATGGTCATCAAAATGTCAAGAAGCCTTTAATAAGATCAAACAAGAAATTTTGAGCGAACGGGTTTTGATCCATTTTGACCCGAGTAAGCCCTTAGTGCTCGCCACGGACGCGTCGTGCAGCGGGCTCGGGGCGGTGCTCTCGCACAGGCTGGCGGACGGCTCGGACAAGCCTATTGCCTTCGCATCGCGTTCGCTCACAACGAGCGAAAAGAAATATAGCCAGATTGATAAGGAAGCAACATCAATTTTTTGGGGACTTAAGAAATTTTTTCATTACTGTTATGGCAGGAAGTTCATACTGATCACGGACCACAAACCCCTGACTACGATATTTAATCCCCACAAAACGCTACCGGCGATGAGCACCATGAGACTCTTTCACTACGCACACTTCCTGTCCGGCTTCGACTACACTATAGAATACAGAACATCAGCAGAAAACAGTAATGCAGACTACTTATCTAGATTTCCAGTTGACACAATTGCTTCAAATCTTATTGATGTTCATTGCGCATTTCAGCTTCAACAAATTAACAACATTTCGATTGACAGACATAAGATTGCGGAAGAGACTCAAAAAGATTCAGAATACGAAGACATACTACAGGCCTTGCGCTCAGGAACGAGTGTTATGCGACTAGGGCACAATGACAACGAACTGACATTACAGGACGGATGCATCTTGAAAGGTACTAGAGTCATGATTCCAACTACATTACGACAGGCCGTTCTCGAAGATCTACATACAGGCCACCTAGGTATTGTAAAAATGAAGCTCTTGGCACGGGGATTTGTCTACTGGAGGAACATTGATAAAGATATCGAAGAACTTATCAGAGGGTGCCGAGAATGTAGACTGAGCCAGAACCAGCCCGCACGGGCGCCGCATCACCCATGGGAGACGCCGGCGGCCCCCTGGCAGCGACTCCATGTTGATTTCGCTGGCCCAATCCATGGCCATTCCCTGTTCATCATCGTGGATGCTTTTTCAAAGTGGATAGAGGTCATTCCCACCAAGACGACAACTAGCTCATGGTGCATCTCGAGATTGAAAGAACTGTTTGTAACTTTTGGATATCCAGAAATAATTGTATCGGATAATGGCAGACAGCTCGTATCAGAAGAGTTTGAAACATTCCTTAAAAGACACGGAATAGTCCACAAAACATCAGCGCCGTACCACCCGGCTACAAACGGGCAAGCGGAAAGGACCGTACAGATTGTCAAGAGAGCTTTGCAGGCCGTGAGCACTGATCCAGGTACCCTACACGACAAATTACTGGGGATCAAAGAGCGTTTGAGGAGGACTCCCAGCTCCAGTACAGGCAAGAGCCCGTATGAGCTCATGTTCGGGAGGGAGGTGAGGACTTCTCTACATGTGCGATTCAGGAGCGCCGTAACAGATCACACATATAACATTCGTCAGCACCCGCAGACCAGATCGTTCGTACTAGGCCAAAGAGTACAGATCCGAAGTTACTCCGACAAAGCCAGGAAATGGGAATTTGGAACTGTATCACGAGTACTGGGGCCGGTTCACTATCTTGTGGAGACAGATGACGGTGAGACCTGCAAGCGACACGTCGACCAGATGCTGCAGACATCAATAGGTGCTGGAAACTAACAGAAGTCTTCAGGATTTTAGGGCGGAGACCTGTTATATATTTCTCTATGGTAGATTGTCAAGTTTGAATTCTGACGTATTATTTGATTAATTCATTAAATGTATGATACCTAAAACAATGTTTAAATGAATATATTACAGTATATTAACCATAGACTCGGGATAAGGTCGTGTATATGTATTGTCAAAAACTAACGCTAGAGGCACTGAGTGCGGCTCCGCCAGAGTGGCGCCGCGAGCGGTCGATACTAGTGTTGTTCCGGCTTCGATTACCCATAGACAATAATATTATCCTAATTTGATGGTATTCAGAGGAGATACTCTGAAATTCGAACTACATAATCATACGCTCACATTCCTATAAATAGCTTAGTGTGAATTCGAATTTACAACTCGTAGTAGTAAACCCTGGTGACTTTGATTTAGGGGTGACTTTAAAAAGTTATAATGACAAAATCAATGATTTTAATTTGCGTTTACTGCTTCCAATCGATGTCTTAATCAATCGCCTTTGCACCTACATGTACATGCCTAACATTCAATTTTAAAACGACCAAAGTAGCCCGAAAATTATCAATCTCACCTCGGTTAACGGTAGTCCTCTGTAAGCAGAAACTGAATGCAAGAAACGAAGCAAGAGGTGATTTATGCACACATTGTATGTGAAAGTACCACTCGAAACTTTGAAAGTGGCGAAAAGTAGTGCTGAATTGAATTTGAAATAAGAGTAGATTAGACGAAAATTGCAGCTCTAAGTTTATTAATAAAGACGTGATATATGTATGTATGTATGTATGTATATATTAATCTTCTCAATTAAGTAGTCAAAAATTTGATTTGAGCTGGGGCCTTACCATAACGTGTTAATGCGAATCAATTCCGACTCGGTTCAAGTTCATTTTTAGTATGGATCTGACAGCGACCAAACCTAAACTGAATCGGAATAGAATCGCATTAAGACGTCATGGTAAAGTCCCTGTAGTTTTGTAGTAATAGGTACGGTCAAGTGCAAAAATAAGTATCGATACGAACTTTTCAAAAATATGTCCCACAACCTTATTACGCCGGTGTAAGAGTGTATGGTACCTACTTATTTTTGAAACTTTGGCTAGATACATCTTATTACACTTGACTGTACACAGATTTTTCCACTTTGGAAATGTGAGTAAACACTATTAACGTAATGATTTTAGCCGCAGCTTTATAAAAGTCATCAAATTAACCAACAATTTTCTTACATCTCAAAATTAGGCATTTTAGTTTCCAACATCCAACATCCGACATCCAAGAAATAAAAATAGAACATCCACGTCCGCCATCCGACATCCTTAGCGTTTGATCAATGCCGGAACCCTCTGCCAACTGTAGCTACCTTATCTCGGACCCGACCTCCTGATTACACTAGCCTTGTCATCTGGGTTTGCTTACAATTGTTTCTAACGACAACGAAGGTAAACGAGCAATGAATCATCTTGTGGTAAGTGAGCACCTCCCATGCACACCTACAACACTTGATTGCAGATTGCAGATGCGTTACCAGCCTTTTAGGGCTAAGATATCATGTGCCAGTAATTAAATTTCACCGGCTGTCTTTTACTCTCTACACCGGAACACAGCACCGCAAGCACTGCTGCTTGGCGGCACTGCTAGCTAGTAATACGGTGACCTGGTAATTTCCATTTCCAAGCCATTTCCCTTTACTACTGAAAGGGCTTACGTGTTATTATTTACCGCTTTATTATTGTTTTATGAGATGGGTGGCCAACCGTTTGCCACCATTTGTCGTTGCGAACGACTTACCATAAGATAAGTTGCATCCACCTACGAACACCCGCAACAACGTGTGCGTATTTGTGTCGTATAACTCCCTCGGGATACACTCAATCGTCACCACGAGGGAAAATTGGTGGGATGTGGCGAGGCCGTAGATAATGTTAAATGTTTTGGCGTGAATTAATAAAATGAATAGAGAAAATAACTATCATAAAGTCAGTTTCCTCTTTGATGAAAAGTTAGCACAAGCGACATCTAGTCATGACAAAAATAAACACAAACATCTTAAGCCTCGAACTCGTACGCAATGGTACTGCTACTCGCCACTAGATGGTGTAACCTTTACATATTTACAACGTCTCAAAATTCCTTCAATATTCACCCTGTGCCCAAAAGGTCAAAACGGGACCCTATTACTAAGACTCCACTGTCCGTCTGTATGTGCGTCTGCTCAGAAAACGTGATAGACCGTTGGAATTTTCACAGATGCTATACTTTAAATCTACATTTTTTATGACTATGTTAGTAACCAATATAAAATGAACTCACACTGCCTACATTTTGCTTAGGAGCAGGGCTTTGCTGCTAAAACTGGATTTCTTTCCAACTCGCACTTGGCCGGTTTTTTATTTCTTATTCCGTGATCATTATCATATCACATCAACGTCATTCAATGATGCCGCGATTTAATCTGCTACTTAAGAGACATTTCGTTTTATCAACTGTGTAAATATTGTGCAATAACAGTAGTGCATTGAATCAGGTAGTGGAGTAGCAAAAACCCTTATATCAGTCGGTAGATACTTACTATCTGTATTGCCTAGGAGATTATTGAGATTATTATTGTATTTGTTGGCGCAACAATGTCAAATTAGTATCAATTTGCGTTGAGAATTGAATTTTCCGGTGGAATAATTAAAAGCCGTCAGTTTTTGTAAATGGAACGTTTTCAATAGTTTTATTTCAAACGTCACCTACAATCAGGCAAACAAAAATTACAATCACTGCCGTTTCTCTATGCGAACCGTTAGGCTTATTGTCTAACTCGATCGCAATCGCCATCGTGTTCAATTTGACAGTTCTTGTATGAATGTGACAGCTAGCTGATTCCGATGCCAATTGTCAGCCCATACATGAACTGTCAAAATGAACACGATGGCGATTGCGAGCGAGTTAGATAATAAGCCTACTGGTGTTGATATCTAAGAACAATAAACTCTTCCGATGTTGTAGCCAGTTGGGAGCATCGCTGATAGGAGCCGATTCCTCATCCTTACAATATGTAGTACACAAAATTACTTAAAATGTCCTTATAATTATGAATAAATGAATAAATACCGTAGAAAATGAAGAGTTGTAGACCACTTTCAAGTCGTATTTTCACATTATGTGTTTTCTAAAATCGCCCCCTTTAGCTTTTAGTCTACGCACGCTATTGAATGAACGAAATTATTTTCACGCTATCGCTAGCCGCGAATGATTTTCAAGGATACGTCCATGTGACCAACCTAAAATATTCTCTCGTTGGAGCCCTTAATGCACTGCTATAAAGTAAGATTTCCCTTAACTGACAGCACCAGGTTTCTTAGTTTTCGCACAACTACATAATTACAAATTTACTCGCAAGGCACTGGTGGCGCTAGTGTCAACTTCATTAGTATGCGGTGAAGTTGATTCCAATTTCGCCCACCACTTGCGATAAGTTTGTTTTTGGTGACTGATATTTAAGCGTGGTATTACGACATCATTTCCATACACCGGCGTTTGTTGCTTGTCTGTTATCTCGACTATTCAAAGATAACATTGTTACTTATATTGCCACGAAAATAACAGGCATTTAGTTCGATACTTCAGTCGAACTATCCCGAATTTCTTTTTGAGATGGCAATGAAGAGAGTTTTGATTGTTAATAAAACTTTTCCCGCTGCTGGATTGGAATTGTTGCAAAACAAGTAAGTTATTTATGATTTTTTTTTGCAATTTTATCATTATGTTTATTCCATACAAATTACCTAATTGGCATCAAATTCCAATAGCCTAAATGACATCGCTTGTCACATTACTTTGTATTTATTTATTTGAGTTGTATTGCATTTGTAACCGAACTTACAGCGGTTGTCTTTGAGAAAACCGGATTCTTTCTATCCTACTGAGGGCCTTTCCGGATGGTCTACGTTGTGATTATGTCCTCATTGGGATGGTCGAATAATTGTCTATTGATTGTTTTCTACATTGCCTATGTAAAATGATTTGAATTACTGCTGCAGAGATTTTAGACCAAACTATCATTCGACCAAAACTAATGAAATATAATTCTAGTTATTATAGTTACTGAGATAGCGTCACTCGGAATCGAATATATAATTCCCGTTTTCTCCTTATCCCGTGGGAATTTCCAAAAATCCTTCCTTAGTGGATGCCTACATTGTATAAGGTATCTATGTGCCAAATTTCAAGTCTCTAAGTCCAGTGGTTTGGGCTGTGCGTTGATATATAGTTAAGTCAGTCAGTCAGTCAGGACTTTGAATTTTATATGTATAGATGTAAATAAAATTATAAACAGACGAAGTTAATTTAAAAAAATACAGAACCTAAATTTTAAATTGCCGATCAACTATCTTACATTACAAAGGTGCTCATGCTCACGTTCTCACAGAATCTTGATTCCCGCAATCTCAAAGACAGTCTAGAGATATTATATTCTGTACGTGTGTGTTCTTCACGCTAAATGAAGACCGTGATGAGATTTCTGGGAATTCGTTAGAATTTATGTAAACCGCGTGAGGATTTAGTAAAATCCGGTAATTTCAACCCGACCAGATGTTTCTGCGAGTGAAACCGCAGGGAAATGCTACTCCGTACACTATAAGCTATAATTACGGTTGCCAGGGTCCAGTGCACCGTGTTGCCGCATTTAGACTTCGATCCTGGACACATGCCCGCGATCAAGAAAGAGCTGAAGGACGTCGACGCCATCATTTGGAACACGAAACACAAATTGACGGGACCGCTGCTAGACATAGCTGGTGCGTTATTAGCTCTAACTACTAAGCATGTACCATTATTTAGGAAGCTGTGATAGAGTAGTGTTTTATTTCTAAGTATGTACCACTAATATTAGGAAACCGTAGTAGCTTAATGGTTTGAAATATGTCCTCTCATGCAGAGGGTCTGCTGGAATTCGGGCTCGCACGTCTGGGTTTTTCGGAATTTAATTGGCACAATTACCTTTAAAATTGGCCATGAGCTTTATAAAGGAACCTCTCGACGAGGAGATGCTGTTCTTTTTATAAGTTACATAATGTTTTCCGAAGAAAAGCAGTTCTTTCCGCCTGTGGGACACGGACAAGTCATAAACTAGAGTTAGTGGAGCGGCCGCTCTAGGCACCAGGTGGCAAGGGGTGTTAAAATCAGATGGAAGGACTAGAAATCTTTGACCAAAGAGCGCTGAAAGACAACCTCGATGCATTCTGATAAAGGGTGAAGGTCAAAACCAGTAGGATCGACACCGACTCTACGTTAGAACGAGAAGTCAAGCGGGTGTTGTAAGTGTCAGGTGGCGAGGACCTCGAAAAGCAGGTGGCTAAAATTGAATGTGTGTCGGGTACTCAGCCATTCTCTGTGTAAATGTATGGCGACACGCAAAATTGCATGTCAATGAAGAAACAATGTCATTAAAATAACCCAGAATTGAATAACAAAGCCTTATGTGATATTGTACCTAAAAATAAGTAACATCTTTTGAAATTCGTCGATATTTTCCAGTTTTATAATCGCTGCTGATAAATTTATCGTATTTCCAAATTCTACTTCTTTCTTTCTTTTCTTTTTCTTGCTCTGGACGGCTTACAATTATTTTCTTCTAGCTCCCGCTCTAGCATATTATTTTTGTTAATTGGTTCCTATTATACACATTACCCATGCTGTGTGTTGGTGACTGTTGGCTAGCACTTATTGGGTTTTAAGAATCATTATCGTCATATCAATCGGAAGACGTCAACTGCTACATGGATTTTCCCCAAATCGATTTTGTCCAACCTACATACAATAGATTCCACCAATCTACCTGACCTTATGCTCTAAAGTGACAAATTCGAAGTTCGTTTCGTGCTGTTCCGTCCACACTAATGGTTATTAACATGAGAGTAAGAGGGACGGGACGACGGTTCGAATTTTGAATTTCGGAGTAGCCCCCCAGATAGTCCGTCCATCCTGCGGTCTACCAACAGTCTCGTTGAAGAATCATGTTCTCATTGCAGGGCCTAACCTAAAATGCGTGTCAACCATGTCGTCTGGCATAGACCACATAGACGTGGAAGCGGTGAAGAAGCGCCAGCTGCTTCTGGGCAACACCCCTAAAGTCCTCGACGACGCTGTTGCAGACATCACCGTGGGCTTGCTCATTGCTGCTGCTAGGCAGTTCAGGGAAGGCGTGGCTGAATTAGAGAGGTTGGGACTACCTTCGGAAATATGTGTGCACCCATATTTGTTATTAGAAACTGAATAGCAAACCATAACAACGGAATGACAATGCCACATTATGAGTACGTGTATGCGCTTGCGTTGCTACCAGTGGGAAATATGCAACATACGATATCCTCGTCGTTTGTAACACTTGCAGTTATGTTATTGGATATCAGATAAAGTATGCATTGTAGAAATCTGTGATGCTACAAGCAACGAATTACCGCTTGAAATCATTCTTCTTATACAAATATTTTTTTAGAATAGTAATTTATTTCCTTCTCCATCCGCTTTCTACTCTATCGTGTGAGAGTCTAGTTCAAAATTAACATATAGGCTTTGTTTTCATAGTGCTTTATATTAATAAACGCCTTTTAGAAACAATCAACGTGACTTGTATGATCTCGTTTAATTTATTGGTAACTTCTGCTCGCAACTTCGTCTGCGTATTATACAAAACCTTCCGCTCGAATCACTCTATTAAAAAAAACACATCAAAATCCGTTGCGTAGTTTAAAAGATCTAAGCATACATAGGGACAGAGACAGCGGAAAGCGACTTTGTTTTATACTATCTAGTGATTCCTTTTGCAGTGGCGAATGGAAGTTTGGTGTGCAATGGCGGCTGGGACAGGACATCGCGGGCAGTACGGTCGGCATAGTTGGCTTTGGGGGCATAGGGCAGGCCGTCCTCCGGAGACTGAGAGGGTTCGACGTTAAGAGATTCGTTTACAGCGGAAGGAGTGACAAGCATGAAGGTAAGAAGTTAAGGTTTATTGATAGTAATGTAATGAGGAGATCTTAGAAGAAAAAGTTACCGACATTAGCTCAGCGAATTGCACATAGTGGGACACATTCTAGAACTGATGGCCGTTAGGATGGTACGGTTCAGGAGTGGAGATTACGTACCGGAACATAGGTAGATAGATACAAACTTTATTCTCGACAAACACATACAAAGCTCAAATAAAAAAATAATTCTCTTATACTTTATACTCTAGTGTTGCTAATCCTCCCGCAAGGACGGATGATCTGTTTAATTAATACGCCTAGAAATTAATCGCTGTTCATACTATTCTAACATCTAAAGAACAAATTGTTGATCCCATTCTATCTGGTGTAATTATATTGTATTCTTACGTTTTTATAGCTAAGGCCTTGGGAGCGGAGCGTCTTTCCGTTGAAGAGCTACTGAGAGAGAGTGACTACGTGATCCTGTGCTGCCCTCTGACGGAGGAAACGCGACATCTGATCAACGACAAAACACTTGGCATTATGAAACAGAATGCTGTTCTAGTCAATATTGCAAGAGGAGGTATGTACCTACCTACAAAATTAATGATTTCAATTTTAAAATTGACAGTAAGTGTTAGTTGCATCAAGTTTCTGAAAATAAAGATAACCGATGATTTTAACGTATATTTGACGGAAACTTATGACACATTATGTCAAAATTATCGGTTATTATTAAAGTAACTTAGTGCGACTCGTACTTACTATACTTTTTAGTTATTATAACATACGTAATCATAGCTCATTCAAATTTTTTTTCGAATTTCAGAAATTGTAGACCAAGAAGCTTTGTATCGGGCTTTGAAAGAAAACCGTATATTCGCAGCCGGGCTTGATGTGGTCACACCGGAACCCCTCCCAAAGGATCATCCCCTCGTGTCTTTGCCTAATTGCTGTAAGTAAAAGTTAAACTAAGTATCAAACACGCCGCGTTCAAAAAAACGAAAAATCACTAAAATATTTTTTCTTTTTTTTAGATATTTTACCACACGTGGGCAGTTCTACAATCGAAACGAGGAATGCAATGGCAAGAATTTCTGCGAGAAACGTGCTGTTGGCGCTAGAGAATAAGCCCATGTTGAATCCTGTGATCTAGTCTATTTATTTTAAGCGTGAAAACTGTGATTAGTATTAAATATATTATTGTATTGAACTTCAATAGATATATGTCGCAAGATATTTTAAATTGTCAAATAAAAAATTAAGTTCTCGACAGTAAAATTTAATTGTTTCCATTAGAGTTGTGAAATGGTGCAATGCAACTCTAAACACAACTTTTGTAGTACTTGTAACGACATCTGTGGATGAGTAGATGAACTACTTAAAAGTACAGTTCGAGTAGCTCACACAAAATGAAAATGTCAAATGTCAGTTGGTTGGGTGCCTTGTTATCTTGACTACGATTGACTGCTTTCACAGAATACATCTTATTCCGTTGGAATAAAGTTGTATTTACTTGACCTTTTCATGGGGTTATCTAAAGCAATACGCAATTTTGCGTCAATGCGAACAAACTCAAGTCATAACATAACCTATGCGAAAAGTTTACTTATTGTTCGTTTTCTTTACAAATAAAATTAATAGTTTTAGCGGAGTATATCCGTAAAGACGGGTTCCGAGAACCAGTTACTGTTCTACTGGTTTTATTCTGCTAGTTCGGTATTAAAAGACCGGGCAAGCGATTTAGCCGGTGTAGTGTAGCCAAGTGTAAGTGCCTTGATTTGCGTGAACTGCCGACTGAGCCGACTGACTTGCGTCTTTGTTATCTGATAGTGATAAGTTTGTTATCAAAACACGATACAATGATAATTTACTTTTCTATATTGTGCGCACTATCAGGATTTGTTTCGCAGGCGAACAGTGCCGCAACTGCAAACATGACCAAAGATTTGAAAGTTTTGATTTCGTCAAACGACTTCCCGGAGTCGGGGACCAAAATTCTTCAGGAACAGTAAGTAATTGTGATTTTTACCAGTAACAAAATAAACACT
Organism: Pandemis cinnamomeana; assembly: GCA_932294345.1. Lineage (NCBI taxonomy): Eukaryota > Metazoa > Arthropoda > Insecta > Lepidoptera > Tortricidae > Pandemis > Pandemis cinnamomeana. The sequence goes on along the minus strand of OW028715.1, from coordinate 3,351,030 downwards.
ACAAAATTGCCTAAATGAACAAGCATGCTTGAACAGAGTGATGAAATGGTAAAACAGAGTACCTACATTAATTACATTAGAAGTTTCTTATCAGAAGTTTTTTTCAAGGACGAGTGTGCGTTCACATCAACTGAAACAATGAATAAAGCCATTTATTTTATACTTTTTACAAATCATGTCTCACAATACTTTAAAAACATTAGGTACTTTAACTTTGCTCATTCAAAAAATGGTCTTAATAACCCTCAATTAAAATTCGCGACAGAATGTGGTATTGAATTAAATGTAAAAGGAAATTCAATACCACATTCTAATATAAACCTGTAAACAAGTATTTCAACTGATCTATTTTCATATTTTCATTTTCATTTCATTTTCATGTAAACCACAATTACAAACACTTTTTTTATTGGATATGGAGCTATCCTACTTTTATTCTTCTACGTGAGCTTTCATAGTGTATTACTAAAATTTAGAATTACCATGCTCAAATCTCCTTCTGCTAGTTCCCAATATTCTAGTTCCCTCATTACCAACAGACTTACCACACTGCTACTGAAACACCAACTAAAAGTTTTAAACTGTAGTTTCACAGTTCTACAAAGTCGCTTCAACCATTTTGGCGAGGAGGGTGCAACCACTAACAAGGAAGAGCTGCTGAAACTGGCTCCTGGAATATCGGCCCTTGTGTGGGTCTCCCACCACCCCATCACCAAGGAACTATTGGATAAGGCAGGTGGGTGCATTAATTTGCATCTATTTAGATTTAACCTTAAGTTACCTTTGACTACATAAAAAATTTACCTTTAAAAAAATAAAAAATGGTAACCATAGACATTTAACCAAAATTGTGTTCGCCATCTCTTTCTAACACATTCTCAAATTGTTTGACAGATGAAAATGGTGATGCAATTTCCACTATACATTAAACAGCACACTATCATATCTTTTTTAAATGTAGGTATAAAATCATCTGCAATTAGTCTTAGTGTCCCACAAAAAAGTAGAAAATGAAAAAAGAAACTAAACATTTTCATATAAAATTGTTGCCATACTCAAGCATTTTATGCACATTTTCATTTTATGTAAAAAAAATCAATTACATAATATTTCTCAGTGTCACTCTAATCTCTGTAATATCTTATCTATCATACTACTTATGTTATTTAATCAAGTCTGTCTTGACATTGTATGTATATAATATACGTAGAAAGTTATGTAACTTTTATAGCTATCTTATCTCCCTTTTTGTACAAGGCTACAAGGTTATCTGTCTGACCTAATTCTAAGAAGAATATTAGTTATTACCTTTGCCTGTGAAAAGTTCTGCCCAATTATCTAAAAAAAATTGAAGCCATAATAAAGCCACCAAAAAACCAAATTCTTGGACCTTGGCTAGAATAGAAGTGTTTTGAGTAACAATGGGAATAAAATCTTTATCCAGACAAATGCTTTTGCTGTGCTTTTAGTTAGAAACCTACTCTCACGCCAGACGCCGAACAGATTTTGAAGAAATATGGCACATATACATTTCATAACTTGATTTAACACATTTGTTACTTATTATCCTAGAAAATGGCTTAGCTCCCGCGAGACAGCGATTAACAAAATGGCGGATAAGAACTAATCGTGTTTAATATTTAAACTCCTAAAAATTACGATCGTAACTAGTCAGATTGTCCTCAATCGTGGGATAGTACATTTAGTAGTCTTAAGTATCCCGTTCTTTCAGGCCCTTCCCTCAAGATAGTGGCAACTGCCTCAGCTGGCTACAACCACTGCAATGTGGACGAGTTGAAGGCCCGCGGAATCAAGCTGTCCAACACGCCCAACGTGCTGAGCTCGGCGGTTGCAGAAATTGCCATCGCTCTAATGCTAGGCGCCGGCAGACGGTTTACTGAAAACCTGGAACAAGTACACAAGTGAGTTTTTGCTGTGAGATTTTTTGTAGGCGTTCTCTTTGACATGGTTTGTCTGGGTAAATATTGATAGGTACTGATTTCTACGTAATAATGCAAAATGTCACAATGTGACTAACTAGCTGACCTGGCGAACTTCGTACAGATGTAATGCAAAAGATTTTCCATGACATTTCGTTGAATCCCATGCGGTTTTCAACTTTAACATACATACATACATACATAAATCACGTCTTTATCCCTTACGTCTTTTTAACTTTAACGGCATTTCAATAAGGTTCTTATTTATAAAACAATTTAATCTGACACAGACGTCAAACTTATAATTCAGTTTACTTACACCAGAAGCCAGTTACCTTGCAGTGGTTCTTACTTCTTAGCCATGTTTGGTAAAAATCGGTCCAGTAGTTTGAAGAGTAGGTATCAGTTCTTTACCAAAATGGTGTAAGGTATTTTTGGCATAAAATTGTATTACATATTTATTTATTTATGATTACTCGATAATACGTGAGGGGTTAATAATTCATAACTTAATGTTATTGCCTTCAGATAAAAGTTAGTCAACAGTCATTAGTAACTAACGAGCGGTACATACGGCTTAACGAGGAAATTAAATGTCTAAATATATTAGAAAGAAGTCGCTCGATTACATTTCATGCCTATTTATGTAGTTTTTCTTGAACTTGCCATGTACAAAGCGTATTAACATGAGTTTTATAAGTCAATAAAGATATATAGAATTTCTAAACGACACTGAAAATTAGAACACAGAAAAATCCGAAAAGTAAAGCTATGGCCGGGAATCGAACCCGGATCCTCTTCAGTCCGTTACGCGCGCTATACCCCTACACCACCCATAGCCTAAGCCTTCGATTTTTTCTATCTGTTACTAGCTGTCACTTCGATCAACAATACAACTAGATTCACGGTCCCATACAAAATCAAAGCGAAAAAGTGGCCCTGTTGCTTATGCTTATAGCTATATCTTTTTTACCTTCTTTATTAACGTAAAATAAACCTTAAGTCTAAGCAACAAAGATCCAAATAGTTATAATTGTATATAATACTTACGACATTTCGTCACAAGACGTGCGAAAGCGTTCGATAAACAAAAGAACTACCTTCGTTTCAAAAATATGTCATTTTATTTGAGGAACAGGGTAATAATGGAGTCGCAATTAAGTATATAACTCGATTTTTTTTATTTGAGAGATATTTACAAATACAAATAATAACACGAATTTTAATAATTAAGCATACACACACTTCCACCACTGCTGAACACAGGCTTCCTTTAAGAACGAGAGGGATTGGGCCATAGTTCCCACGCAGGCCCAGCCAGGCAACAGCCGTAGTAGCCTAGTTGTTCGACCTACCTACCTACTATAAGCTAATGGTGAAGGAAAACATCGTGAGGAAACCTGCACAGATCGGCGAAGAACTTAAATGATGGCTGTGAAATTATCCGTTTATTAATTACCCTTAAATAAATTTAGTTTGATATATAGCTGTCTTTTAGAGCAGTTTTTTGACTGAGAGGATTCTTTTTTACAATATATTTGGCTATTTCCAGTTATGTCGAATTTGGCAAAATAAATCGAACGTATAGCAGATTTTTGTAAGTTCTGTAAGTCCTGTAAAGTTCTTCTTCTCTTTCTCTCGCGACAATAGTTATCCATTCTGCACAGCAAAAAGGATCACTAGGAAATCTACAAAAAGACACAATATTTATTTTATTTTAAAACGAGAACTACTCCATGAATTTCTTGTTCTAAAACCACCGATTATTGTCAAGATGGTGGGCCAACATTGGCCAAACAATAAATTATTGATTTTAAAATGTAAACTGCAAATTTTTACGTACTTTATGAAATACTGACTTTTACTTACTTAAAGAAAGATATTCCTTCCGAAATCTTAGTGTTTCGGTGGCTGTTTTTGCAATTTTTGAACGCACATTGTGGCATTTTGACACGTCCTCACGTTGGCCGAGGTTGGCGCATACTGTCAGAAATAAGACCACAAATTTATTTTGTGGTCTTATTTCTCGGAGCCGTTTTCAGAGCTATCACCGTGAATCTAGTTGTATTGTTGATCGAAGAGCTGTCACGTGACCTTGTTACTATGCAAGTTTTTACAGAATTGGAACTTTTTTTATGGGATGTTATATGAGCTATATTTACAGGATGTACCTATGTGTGTATAACTCTTAATTAACAAGTCTACTCTCAGATCCAAAGATCACATCGTGCCCTCCTTCTTACCCCAAAATGAAACAATATTAGTGTGAGCGAGACGGTACGATTCGAACTTTGAATTTGGAACAGATTACAGAGCAAAGCAACACAACGCAAACAGCCCGCGATAATAGTATTTAATTAGATTCGATAATTCATATTTAGCTAGCAATTTTATCTACCACACACGGAATCAACCGAACTTGCCATTTCTTTCTGTCTATGGGTATAACATGAGGGCAGAAAGGGATGGTGAATATTTTTGCGAGTTTAGTAGGCTTATTATTATTATGTAACTCGCTAGCAATCGCCATCGTGTTCATTTTGACAGTTCTTGTATGAATGTGACAGCTAGCAGATTCCGATGCCAATTGGGAATGGATGATTATTTTGAAAGTGCTTGGTGATTTTTCTATTGATAGGAATAACCATCCTTAGCTACGGAAAAAAGTTTCAGATTTTTCCGTCGAGCCATATATTTTATAAAAATAAAAACATTTTACTCAGTCACTCGGCGAGCCCTATACGGAAGTAAGGCAGTACGCCAATGACATAATAGAATTAAAAAAAAAAATGCTGCTTGAATCTGTGGTACACGATGGCATTTGTAGCTAAGAAAAGCAACGGCTAAGTGGCGCCGTCTGTAGATTGTTCGTGTTACTAACCAAACATGGGGAATTTCAATAAAAATGACCATAATATACATTTTTTTCTCAGATTTTGGAATTATTGGGTTATTTCTACTCCGAATCAAAAACACTACTGAAAGTTATATGAGAAATGTATGGTAATTTTAATGAAATCCCAAATAGGTGGTTTAGTACCAACAACAATCTACAGACGGCGCCACTTAGCCGTTTCTTTTGCTTGTTTTAGCTTCCGAGTGCGGTGCTATCAATCAATGTCAGTGACAAATGTACCACAGATTCAAGCAGCATTTTTTTTTTTAATTTGATTATGTCATTGGCGTACTGCTTACTTCCGTATAGGGGCCGCCGAGTGACTGAGTAAAATGTTTTTATTTTTATAAAATATATGGCTCGACGGAAAAATCTGAAACTTTTTTCCGTAGCTAAGGATGGTTATTCCTATCAATAGAAAAATCACCAAGCACTTTTAAAATAATCATCCATTCCCAATTGTCAACCCATACATGAACTGTCAAAATGAACACGATGGCGATTGCGAGCGAGTTAAACAATAAGCCTATAGGATTGTTAGACAATAACAATATCACCTTCAGTACGCGTTGTAACTTATAACCATTGAGGTTTTCCCACTAATTGGTGAGTCATAGCGCCGGGAAAATATCGTGACACATAAATGAAACGCATCTAGTTACAGCAGATATTTATTAAAGAAGCTTCTATATAATCTTTAATCTAAGAATGTTTATATTATACGGCCATAAACAACGTTTTTTTTTCGTAAGTTTTTTTTAATACTTTTTCGGCGCAATCTATTTAGTTAGAGGAACATCGATTTCGAGCTATCTTTTTATGACTTTATAAATATGTATTCTTACACAATATGTTATTAGTAGTGCTAGTATTTGCAACTGTAGGACCTAATGAAAATACAATTCACAAATTTATTAAAAACAGCTAACATTTTAATATCTTTTTTTATCTTATTCTATCTTATTTTACTAATATTCATGCGTTAGCGTTAGTTTTTGATGACATTTGGTACGCAGATAACGCACTTAGTCCCGTGAAATTGCATTTTTCCCGCGGGATAAACATAATCTTTATAGAAATAGCATTTAGCCTAAATAAATCTATAAGGCACACAACACTTAGATATTATAAAACTATAAACTTATTCAAATTTTAATTTTAATCAGTACTGCAGCGAGTTCAGTATGCCCGCCTGAATTTAAAACAAAGTAGCTACCTCTGTGTAACTTATGCCTTTACATTTCCTTTGTTTTCTTTTTCTTTTTTTTCGTCTTGTAAACCGTCTTTGTCCTGGTTGGCGTTTTTGTCCTCGCCCATAGCCTCCCAGTAAGATGGTGGCGCGTCGCTACTATGTCCGACCTCTGTAGCATTGTCCACAAAATTCTTGGCCAGTCTGTCAATCACTTGAAAGGGAACTTCCAAATCCAAATTTATATGAGGTATTGGAAGCACAACTGTACTCAAGACAGCATAATCCCTTCCAAATATCTTTGAATGATCGAAGGAAGCGCATAAATCGGGTACAACGATTTCAGTAGAAAATTTCGCAGTCTCACCACCCTTTATGGCCCCGTATGTAAATCCCGTATTTTCGACTTCACATTTTATATTCACTTTACGCCCCCCAGCAGAAGTGCACGTGTCGATTTCCAGCAATTTAACTTCAACTCGCTTTATGTCAGTGTTAGTGTTGTTATCAACCTCATAGTCAACTTTAACACTTTCTCCAGGCTTTAGAACTGAGTTGGCGATGGTAGCAGTTACATTGACGATGCTTTTTTCGCCTGAGAAGAGCGATGTTAACTGTAGCAAACTTTTCTGCTCGCCGTATATTAACGGTGCCATTGTCATTCTCGGAGTTTGAACAGACACGATTTTTATCTCTTTCTTGAAGTGTCTGTTCATGTTCAAGAAGCCTGCCCTCTCGAATTTAATGCGCACGTAGTATTTTATGTTGCACCGACAGTAATAGTTGGACGTGCTTTTAGAATAGTCGAGAGACGCGGGGATGTTAAAAGGTAGTTCAAAATTGAAAGGCGTCTCATATTCTCCCGCGGGCGAAGGTTTGCCCGATTCATTATTGTGTACAATACTATCTACATCCACATAAATCTCTTTGTTGCTGTACGTATGCATGCGTTCATTCCGCTTCTCATGTTTATCTTCAAAATAAAGTCTGCCCTGACCTTTTAGTGACACAACAATCGAAGTAAACACATATTCTTCATCTAAGTTGTATTTTATTACTCCGAACACTGTGCTTCCTGCTTGGTATTCGTATTTTTCGTCAGCCGATGCGCACAAACTGATATCACAGGAAATACCCATTTTAATTAATTACTTATTGGTATACACTGTCAATTTGCATTGTTTTGCAACAAAGCGTCGTGAAACACTTGCTGTCTTCGGTTAACTGGAACGACGTCCACTGCCCTGCCTCAGTCGCACTGACTCACTCACTGCCACAGGGTAACTAAAAGTGCTTAGTGCAGCGCGGAACAATAACCACAGACCTTAAGCGAAATTCACAGAGAGAAACAAAACAACGCTACGCTCCGTTCCACGCTCACAGGCGTTGGCTAACCCAAACAAAAGAAAAGCGCTGCGAAGCGACAACTTAACGGCTTACAAATCTGCCGCACCCCTCATGTACAAATCTCGTACAAATACAATAAAGTATGGTATAATAGAGTGGTAGATAAATTATCGAGAACTCGGAATTGGATGTAAATATAGTCGTTCGTTGATTGTAACTTCAATAGAAGTGAAAATTCAAATTTTGGATTTCACTATACACACAATACTTACTAATAGGTACATAATGTTATCGATAATTTATCGATTATTTGTACTGGGATACTAGGGTTAGGTATTATTAGTTGATAATTGACATGTGTATATTACGAGTATGATTTACCTAAACATAACTCGTGTCAGTTAGTCAAGTTCGTGAAGTTTAATAAATAAATGTTTGCTAGAGGTGGGCTACTCCGAAATTTTATTTTCGAAGTTCTGTCATACCGTCCCTCTTACTCTTATATTACAGACTATTAGTGCGAGCGGAACTGCACGAAAATAAGATATTTACGAAGTCAGTTTCGTATATGGCCTGTTCCTCGCGCTGCCGCGATGTCGCCCTTTCTTGCCTCTCATGACCAACATTTTTACCTTATCAATTAATATCCGTGGTTCGTCTAAATAATACTTATTTATTAATTTCAGATAATATTATCATCAGATAACAAAGTCAGATAAAATTAAATTAAAACACAATAAACAAAGCTGGTAACAGGTTGGAAATACACGGATACGATATAATTAAATAAGTCTCATACCAGCTCAACCACCAAAACTTTGTTCGATCGGCTTAAGGTGTGCACCCGTCTCAACGTAACGACGTCGCTTGATTTGGTTCAAACTGCTCTCCTCTGTAAAATCCAAACCAGGAAACGTGTTCCATGTCACAGTTTACCATTCCTTTTTAACTTCTTCAGCACTGTACACCACGTCTTTATCCAACCCTTTTTTCTCCTCGCCCATAGCTTCCCAGTAAGTTGGCAGCTCGTCGCTATGGTATCCAGCGGTAGACGAACTGGCACTGCTCTCACCAAAACTACTTGACAGTCTAGCGATGACCTGAAATGGAATTTCTAGCGGCATGTTTATATGAGGCAACGGTAGCACGACCAAAGTTAGCACCGAATAATCTCTTCGTATAATCTTTGAATGATCTATAGAAGCACATGAACTGGGCACCGGAATTTCAGCATTGAATTTAGCTGTCTCTCCACTCTGAATAGCATCATACGTGAATAGCGTGCCTTCAACTTCAGATCGTACTTTTACTTCGTGCCCTCCATTTAAAATGTATCGGTCTACTGCTAGCAATTTAACTTCAACTCGTTTTATGTCAGTGTTGGTTTTGTTTTCAATCTCATAATCTACACTTACACGTTCTTTAGGTCGGAGAATCGAGTTGGCGATTGTAGCCTTTACTTTGACGACATTGTTGTCGCTTAAGAGTGTACTCAGTGTTAGCAAGTGTTTCTGGTCCCCGTATATTAATGGTTTCGTTGTCATTCGTGGGATCTGACCTGAAATGACGTTTACATCCTTCTTGTAGTGTTTGTTTATGTGGAACCGTCCTAGCATCTCGAATTTGATGCGCACGTAGTATTTTATGATGCATTGCGCGAGGTGTTGGCCCGTGTCTTTTCTGTAGTCTAGAGATGCGGGGATGTCATAAGGAAGTTGGAAACTGAATTGGGTCTCGTATTGTCCTGCAGGCAATGATTTTTCTTTCTCATTTTTGTAGACAATGTTGTCAATATCGACGTAACTTTCTCCATTGCTGTAATATGTTTTCGCAGCTCGGTCTTCCAGCAATAGCTTGCCAATTCCCTTTAATGATACTGTAATTGAAGTAAATTCGTATTCTTGGTCCAGATAGTATCTTATTCCTCCAGATACAGTGCTTCCTGGTTGAAATATATATCTGCCGTCGGCCGGTTTGCACAAATTAATCTCACAGAATATCCCCATTTTTACTATCTTAAATAATAATACGTGTATTAATTTGTTTACTGCGTGCGTCGTGTTCCGCTTGCTATCGTTTAGTGTTTAAAGTAGATAAGAAATTATACTTTGTTATTCAGAACTTAGTTTATTGCTAATCGATGTACCACATGTTATCGCGTAACTTAATACCTAGTCTAATCTACCTGGATGTTATTCTGACCATACCCCTATTGTTGTCGTTCATTTCACCACATATTTAGCTCTTGTCGAAGATAGCGTTATTATCCTTTAATCATCTTAAATTTCTGAGAAACAATGCTGTTAATGGTGATGCGATCGAATGCTGCGCCGAAAGAACCTCTACGACATTACCTTTGCTTTACATGGATGAACGAGTAAACTCAGTTCCAGGAACTGTTCTGCTCGCCTTATTTTTTGTTGTCACCACTGGGGGCTAGTCTAAGCGGAAGTCGGATTTGAGTATGATATTAACTTCGTTGTCTGGCAGTATTTTCCATACACCTTATTTAATTTTACGCTATATTTACTTTACCATCGAATAAAAGAAAATAATTCACGAAATTGAATGTTTTTTCAAGTAAATTTCTTTTACGGATGGTACGACCTTGTTTAAGGTCCGTCTGGATCGCTCGCTACCGGCGCTATCGCCATTTTTCCTACCTCCACTAATCCTGCCGCAAAACAGGAGACCTTACATAACATGGTTGTGTTCTGGTGGAGAGAGTACTAGTAATACCACATTAGGCATGGTCTTGCGGGTGTCTATGGGCAGCAGTGTTTAATTCATCAAGACGTGACTTTGTTGTGTAATAAAATAAGGAATAGGAAGTTAAAATAAAAATACATGTTTTGATTAAGTTTTATATGTTTTGAATATAATCAGACTCAGACTTGCTTTACACATTCTTTCTTACATCCCTCAACAGTACAAAAAAAATACAAATATTTTTATACAACTATAAAAATAGATTAGGATAGACATTATTGTGACAATAGACAATTCTGTCTCGCTAATCTTCTTTTGCGTTAAAGCCATGATTAACGTCCTAACTTGCACTGTACTCTTTTGAATCCACATGTCCTATCTTTAGAGTCTAGCACACTCGGCTGATATCTAGAATGAAATAGATAACATAGATAATCTTTAATCAGTGAGGCACTGCGCATTGTTTATCATGTCATCATGTTTCTACTTCCTTTTCCAATTTTTCAACCTTTTTTTCATCAACATATTATTTGTCATCCTCCCCCATAGCTTCCCAGTAAGTTGGCAGCGCGTCAGAATATCCAACCGTGGAACAACTGGCACTATTCGCTTCAAAACTGATTGACAATCTAGCAATAACTTGGAAGGGAATCTCTAACATCATATTAATATGTGGCATCGGTAGCACAACAAAAGTTAGAATAGAATAATTTCTTGATATCATCTGAGAATGATCTATCGAAGAACATAAATTTGGGATCACAATTTCAGCTGTAAAATTTGCAGTTTCTTCTCTCTGTATCGCTCCATATGTGAATTCTGTGCCTTCGACTTCTGAACGTGCATACGCTTCGACCCCACCACATGATTTGTAACTGTCAACTTCTAGAAGTTTCACTTCAACTCGTTTTATATCAATTCTTGTATTGTTTTCGATCTCGTAGTCAACTTTTACACTTTCTCCAGGTTTGACAACAGAGCTGGCGATGGTAGCCTTTAAGTTTACGACACCCTTTTTGCTTGAAAACAGGGAACTTAGCTGTGTTATTTTTTTCTGATTGCCGTATGTCAATGGATTTGTTGACAACCGTGGAGTCTGTCCAGAAATTACGTAAATCTCTTTCTTGTAGTGTTTGTTTATGTTGAAACGGCCGGGCCTTTCGAATTTTATGCGCACATAATACTGAATTTGACACTCTACGTAGTAGTCCAAACTATGTTTTACATACACGAGAGAAGCTGGAATGTTATATGGAAGTTGAAAACTGAATTGGGTATCGTATTGTCCCACAGGCAACGATCCTTCTTTCTCGTTTGGATGAATAATGTTATCAATATGGACATACGTCTCTTCATTATTGTATTGGTACATACGATCTCTTCTTTTTGCAGTCAAGTCTTCATAATACAGCTTACCTATTCCTTTTAATGATACTGTGATCGATGTAAATTCATATTCTTGATCCAGATAGTATCTTATTCCTCCAGACACGATGCTTCCTGGCTGGAATACGTATATACCATCGGCCGGTCTGCACAAACTTATGTCGCATGAAATACCCATTTTGTTTCCACTCACGCTGCAATTTCACAATACACACATTATGTTTCGCTAACCACACATTATTGACTAAAAATGATAAGAGCCAACGCTAATTTTTATCAGATTATCGCAAATTCCATCAAAGCGGATTTAGCAATACTTTTGAGTGGATTGATTAGTGACGGTTTCCCGTAATTATGACCGTAAGATATCCATCTTAACCTTAACAGAGGAAACAACAGTTTTATGACGTCACTTCTCCCCTTTCTTATCTACTTCTCGTATTCGAGCACTAATTATTCTTCGTCCGATTCCTTTTTGACTTCACCCATAGCTTCCCAGTAAGTAGGTGGTGCGTCACTAGGAGGATACTCTGCCGTGGAAGTAATGGCACTGCACTCCCTAAAACTGAGTGACAGTCTGTCGATAACTTGGATTGGCATTTCTAATGTAATGTTAATGTGAGACATAGGCAGCACAACAATCGACATTAAACAATAATCTCTGGCTATTATCTTTGAATGATCTATGGAAGCACATAACTCAGGAATGACGATTTCAGCAGTAAATTTGGCCGTAACTCCACTTTGAATTAACTCATGGCTGAATTTTGTTCCATCGACTTCGGATAGCACTTTTACTTCAACTCCCCCTGCTGACGTGTATTTGTCAACTTCCATCAACCTGACCGAAACTTTTTTTATATCAACGTTCGTGTCGTTTTCAATCTCATAATCAATACTAGCAGTTTCTCCGGGTCGGAGAACAGAATTAGCGATAGTAGCTTTACAGTTCACGATTCCCTTTTTGCTTGAAAAGAGGGAACCCAGTTGTAGTAGCTTTTTCTGATCGCCGTATATTAACGGTTGCATAGTCATTCGCGGGATCTGTCCTGAAATGACGTTTATTTCTTTCTTGTAATGCTTGTTGAAGTTGAACATTCCGGGTCTTGTAAATTTAATGCGCACGTAGTACTGTATGCTGCACCGAACGTAATAACTTACAGTGTGCTTTGTGTATTCTAGGGACGCCGGAATATCAAATGGGAGTTGGAAACTGAATTGCGTCACATATTCCCCTGCTGGCCAAAGTTCTGTTGTGTCTTTTTGGTGGATAATGTGGTCTATACCGATATACGTCTCATTGTTGCTGTATTTGTACATACGGTCTCTTCTTTTCTTCGCTTTGTCCTCAAAGTACAGTTTACCGAGGCCTTTTAATGACACGGTAATCGAGGTAAACTCACATTCTTCATGTAAGTGGTATTTTATTGCACCTGACACAATGCTTCCTGGTTGGAAAACGTATCTGCCGTCAGCCGGTCTGCATAAACTTATTTCACAAGAAATACCCATTTTTCTTTACGGGAGTATAATTTTAAGTTATGTCTTGCAACACGCGTTGTAGCTCACTTGCTATCGAGTATCGTTTAGATATGATAAGAGCGTCATTGTGTTTTTATGTTATCTATTTATCACAAATCGATATCAGTTTTATGCTTATGACTAATTGTTCACAAACATACGTGAAATAATCTGATGCAGTCTTATTTATATCCAAGGATCCTAGCGTCTAGGCCCGTATCGAAACTATCCAAGCACGAGGATTAAAATATACTCACGAGGAAATATAACGGGTCGCTTTTCATAGAACTTGGTACGAAAAGTGTATTTTAACAACGAAAAAATTGCTTTATTTTTCATGTTTATTTTCGACTTCTTCTGAATCGTCAACAGCTTCTTGAGCTTCTGTTGATTCCTTCTTCTCCTCTCCCATGGCTTCCCAGCACTTTGGTGTGTCATTGTGAGGCTAAACAGCCATAGAAGAGTTGCTATTAAACTCCTTGAAGCTGCTTAATAGTCTCTCGATTACTTGGAATGGCATTTCTAATACCATGTCAATGTGAGCCTTAGGGAGGACGTCAATATACAGTACCTAATCTCTAACTATTATAGCTAGCAAGTCTATGGAAACACATAAATCAGGCACGGAGACTTTAGCTGTAAATTTAGCCGTTTTCTTGTGGGATAATAGCCAATAGCCCGCTTTTACCTAACCTACCCCCCGCCCCACAAATAAAAAATAAAATAATCAAATTTCTTCGTACGACCCAGAATAGTTTTAGACAATTATAAGTACCTAATCTAAGCATGAACTTTTCTTAAGTTAATTCACTGTCACTCGTTGTATGTATTCCAGTGGGCAATGGGAGATAGGTTTCCAGAAAGTTTTGGGCCAGGAGATCCGTGGCAGCACTGTTGGCGTCATAGGCTTTGGAGGCATCGGGCAGGCCGTCGTCTGGAGGCTGGCCGGGTTTGAAGTTGGCAAGTTCCTGTACACTGGGCATAGGGAGAAGCCTGAAGGTAAACATATGTTGAACATAAGACTTGAATCTAGACAGAGCATACGGTAACAAGACCTAAAGGCCACGCTTAGCGTGATTGTGTGGACGTGAAAGTGAAAAGGGGAATTAAATTAGTGATGGGTTGCTACCCACATCGCCTATAACATGATTCGCCGATTCCCTCGAATCACTACATAGTATAAAACAAAGTCGCTTTCAATATATGTATGCTTAGATATTTAAAACTACGCTAGATAGCTGATTCAAGAGGAAGGTTTATATGTATAATTCTACGCAGACGAAGTCGCGGGCAGAAGGTAGTATACTATAACTGTCAAAGATGAATATGTTACAGGTTATTCTAACCTAAGGCGTTCAAACGCAAGCCTTTGTAAGCTCAAAAGTCCAAACTCAAAGTAGGCAATAGGCAATATAGCTGAATGGATTTAAGCTTGGCAAGTTTTAGTGGGATTAATTGGGCTGCAGTGCCAAATTTTGGGACATCGCCTCGGAATAGGTCCCTAATAGCGATGGATATCGAATAGGCAAACCAGAGACCGAAATGAAGTTGTTTAAGAATTGGAATTCTAACGCTAAATTTAAACTTCTAATGAATCATCTACTCCTGACGATGTATCCTGGTTCTCCATGCCTTTGTGTTACTTGTACACTTTTAATTTTGTATTTCTTCACATTTTCTATACATTACCTGTACATTAACCTTTTCGTCTACACTTCAAATACAAGAGACATCGCCCGTACGCCAGACTTCTTTATTGCAATGCCTTAAGGACGAAGGTTGCTTTTGCAATGAAGTAATGGACGTAGGTATAGGTCGTTGGCGTTGAACCTGCGGTGCTGACAGTGGCGTGCACAGAGTTTTGCAGAAAAAATGCTGCTTGTTTATTTTGTTGTCTAGTTAGTAAATGAGTCATTTACAAAACACATGTACATAGTTAAGGGCCTTAATTAAAACAAAAGTTAATTGATTCCTTTGTGTTATGATTTTTTCACCCTTATTGCAATGGAATAAAGGTTAAGCGGTCGTAACACAAAAGAATCAATTAATTTTTGTTGTGATTAAGCCCTTAACTATGTATTTTTTTTTAAACGACTCAAATATGACCGTAAGTAAGTAATTAACCAGCTCTGTCTTTTTGTCTTTATGAAGTGCACGCGACTGGGTGCTGATATACAGGGTGTCCCAGAAACCGACGATAACCCGTTAAAGGCTGATAGACCTACTAATTACCTACCAGAATATCATATTTTAGGTTTAGTAAAAATCTTTTAGTTTTCGAGATATCTTGTCATTTTTGCAAAAATCTCGAATTTTCTCCCTCAGTTGAGTTTTGCAAAAATGACAATGTCTCAAAAACTAAAATATTTTTACTAAACCTAAAATGTGATATTTTGGTAGGTAATTAGTAGGTCTATCAGCCCTTAACGGGTTATCGTCGGTTTCTGGGACCCCCTGTATGTGTCGTTGGCGTCGAAAAGGTAATGATTTCGCTGTCGTGTTTAGGTAAAGCCCTGGGCGCTGAATTCGTGAGTCTAGACCAGCTGGTGGCTCGGAGCGACTTCGTGCTGCTGTCAGTGCCGCTCACCAACGAAACCAAACACATGGTGAACGCAGTACTGCTCGGCAAGATGAAGAAGAACGCCATACTCATCAATGTTGGAAGGGGAGGTAAGATGTTCCGCTACGGGCTTGTGGTCTGGTCCCACTGTTATAAAAAGGTCGAAATAAACTCGACCATAAAGTCGACGGCACCCAGCTTTCGTGAGGATCCTATTTATACTCTGTTTGCCCTTTGGGTATTTGAAGATACCTAACAAACCTAACTTAATTTTATTATCTCTGGTGAGGATTTTTATATCAGTGTGACCACGAATAATAAGCTAGATGTGTAGCGACCCTAGCGCCACCTAGTTAGCCTCTACATAACTACTACGACGCACGAGTAGCTAGCGCCAGTTCTAATGACAGCTGTCACATCGTTTCTACATCCCGCTAACGAAGTTTCTCAAGACGGATGCACATAATACTTTCAACTCACTTCCTTCAGACTTCTGTCCCCAGGCATAGCATCTGCCTGGAGAGAGGTCTCTATTGTGGCCTTTCCCCACAGATGCTATGTTCCCTACATCATCTTTGGCTTGGGTGAAAAATATTGCTGGTGTTTGTACGGCGATTGGCAGTCCTGTCCTGTTTTAGGTATTTCGTGATTTAAGTGACAATATCATCACCACTTTTAGGTACAGTCAAGTGTGATAATATGTATCTAGTCCAAGTTTCAAAAATAAGTACCATACGCTCTTACACCGGCGTAATAAGTTCGTGGGACATATTTTTGAGAAGTTCGTATCGATACTCATTTTTGCACTTGACCGTACATACAAAGTGTTTCTGCTGTGCTGGCAATGTTGAACTTTTTCAAACACAGACCCTTTGGAAACTAAACCTGAAGGGATTCTCTGGCTCTCTCCGGCTACCAGTCCACTGGCCACATTAAGATACGCTGCTTTAGAGACCTGTTAACCGTTTCAGACTTGGTGGACCAGGATGCTCTTTACGATGCGCTAAAGAACAACGTTATCTACGGAGCGGGCCTCGACGTGACCACCCCTGAGCCGCTCCCCAAGGACCACAAGCTGCTCACACTGCCCAACCTTTGTAAGTTAACTTAATTACACACTATTTCAGTCTTAGAGTTCCTTTTTATAGACGCTGAGCGACACAGAGTGGTGCAGAATCGACTAATTGGCAGTGTTCATTTTTTTTAAGCTGTGCTTTTAACACCATTATTTGATAAAATGGACTATTTCAAGCAACTAATTTGAATATTATGCTTTTACGTAGCTTTGTTAATTAATAATAAATATTTTTTCGCTGTTTGATAATTCGTGAATTTAGACAGAATCCCAATCGCCTTCGTTCGGCTGGCTATAAAAAAACTGCTTTGTCTATGGTTTTGTCGATTTGACAGTGACACATGACAGTTGCCTTAGCTAAACTTTTTTTTTTTCATTTTTGTGGCAAATATTCGATGCTGGATTCTGTCTAAAAACCGGGTCGTTCGGTCAAACAAAGGTTCAAAGTACTTTTACAAAAATATCTGCAATCATAAAGTATTTTTGAAATCGGACAAGATAAATCGGATAAATGATGGTTTTCCTCGAAATGGTTTTAGAATTGGAGCATATTAAAAAAAATGAACAATGCCATAGCTGTTGCCCGCGACTTCGCGAAGAATTGAAATTTGTGTCTCGAGCAGCTTGACTTTTCCCGACAACAACAATAACCGTGATGTGTCAACCAATTTACGCAAAACCTTGCCAAATATAATAGTTCCTTCTTCAAGGAACACTATATTAGTGAAAACTGCATGAAAAATCGTTTAGTTTATCGCAAACAGACAGACAGACAAACTTTTTTTTAGTAACGAACCGTTGCGGTCAGCAGCTTATAGATTATAAATTAATTTTCTTTATCGTTGTTTCTTAATTTATTGATAATGATAATACATTGTTAAGATAAATGTTTAATTAAAATACTATCTGTACCGAACCTCAATTAAATGATTTTTTATTGCACATTTGGGTTCCTATCAGCGATTGTATCTTTTGTTTGTCACAGTGTAGCAAATTCATAAGTACTAAAAGTAACTATGCTTTTGTTTATTCACTCAAATAAGATTCCTATCGACATCCGTGTACACGTACCTACCACTGCTGGGCACAGGTCTCCTTATAGAACGAGGCTTAGACTAAATATTATAGTTCCAATTTCAAATATAAGTAGATAAATAAATTAATATAATTTCGCTCATAAATTCCGAAAAACTCAGACCTGGGCTCGAACTCATGAACTTTCCTTTTGATAGGCTGATCGAACCACGATGTTAGCTAGGCTTTTTGGGACTAGACATACGCCTAGATGTGTATTGCTAAGGCGAATAATCGCGTACCTAATTCTTTATTTTCCGAGAATACTATTATCTCTATAATAATCTACATTTTGATAAACAATGACAGCCTGTATTTTCCCAAAGCGATAACCACAATCAGTATCATCGTGTTGTGACATTTTTTATGTTATTTACAAGAACACAGCAAACGCTTGCAGTTCATTATATACACTATGGGAATATTCTGTGAAATTAATCTGTGCTCCGACGACGGCACGTACACATTCCAAGCAGGGAGTACCATATCAGGAACAATATGGTATTTCCTAGACGCAGAATACGATTTCACAACAATAACTGTGTCGGTAAAAGGACGCGGTGAGCTCTACTTCGAAGATTTATCGGCTAAAAGAAGAGATCGCAAGTACAAATTCTACAATGATGAGGAGTACGTCGATGTAGATCAGGTTATATACACCAATGACGGACAAGGACCGTTGCCAGTCGGACAATATGAATCGAAATTCAATTTCGAACTGCCGTTAGAAATACCTCCCACCCTATCTTACAGCAAAAAAACTGTACATTTTTACGCTGAGTGCAAAATAAAGTACTACATACGCATAAAATTCGAGAAACCGGGAATGTTTAATTTAAACAAAAAGTTTAAGAAGAAGATAAACGTCGTCCCTGGACAGACTGCGCTGTTGTCCACAGAACCGTTGATATACGGCGACCAGAAAACTTTGATGCAACTGAGTTCAATATTCTCTAAAAAGAAGAGTGTCGTGAATTTGAAGGCTACGGTCACGAACTCAGTCCTAAGACCGGGGGAAACGGTTCAGGTTGACTACGAAGTTGAAAACGATACAAAAGTTGACATTAAAAGTGTTAAAGTCAAGCTTTATGAAACTGACAAATTTGACACTGATTTTGGACCTGAAAAAGAAGTGTCTACCGCAGTGGAAGGCACAAACTTTATGTATGACGCTATAGCAGCTGGCGAGACAGCGAACTTTAGTGCTTTGATCGAGATCCCTGCAATGTGTGCTTCCATAGATCATTCTGCTATGTTCGCCAGAAAATATACAGTAAAAACCGTCGTCGTTCTACCACTGCCTCACATAAATTTGCCATTAGAAATTCCTTTGCAAATAGTACCTGCGAGTTGGAGCGGGATTGAGGAAGACGATAAAGGTGCAGACGCTTGTTTTGGTGTTGGTGCCGCGATGGCTGGAATGGGTGGCAGCGCTGACGATGCACCTCCTAGTTACTGGGAAGCAATGGGCATGGACAACATGGAAGCAGTTGACAGAAGGAAAGAAGACGCTGAAGAAAAGCAATCAATATCTTCCTCGAACTCTTAAAAACCTATTATTACAGCATATATATTTTTAATGAGCGCAAGACGAATTCCTCTAGAAATGTGTAGTGATGTGCAGATTAGATCGTAGGTAATTGTGATTTGACTAATAAAGTACGTTTGAAACGCTTTCTTAATTAAGTTAGAAATAATGTGTTTTTTCCCGTTACTGTTCAGTTGTACAATATTGCGCTAAAATTCCTTTCCTAAAACTAAAATGCCTTTGAAAATAATCCGTGACGTAACAACAGTGTTAGTCTCAAACTTACATAACCCATTGATCTAAATTAGAAATATTACAGTATCATAACACTAAACTTAAGTTCACCAAAAGCAACGCGGTCACTGGGTCCAATATATGGGCTTAGTTTTAAGTTTGATTTACTTTATATAAATGTATGTATACTCTATTTGTGGTAATAAAATTCTATTCTATTCTATTCAATAAGTTCATAGAACAGTAAATTTGTCGTATTTTTTTACAATTTTGTATTCACGTCACTGATTTTAATTGTACCGCCACTGGGACTTTCTAATTTAGTCATTTAACTCGACTACTGTAATGTGATCTCATTAATAAGTTAAAGAACTTAAAGGTTCCCTCCAGGCAGATTTGCTGCTGATATTAAAATTTATATTAATGGCTAAAACACAAACGTTTATCTCCTATTGCCCCAATTTTGGGATGTCTGGTAAGAGGGAAGTTACCATATTATTATATATTATTATTATTAATATTTGGTTATGGAAATCGCAAATAACTTCTTTCAGGGGTTCAATTATTGAAAACACTCCAAATCATTTCACAGACTAAGGGTCTGTTTCACCACTCTAAAGTTCCTGTTATCTTAAGTGTCAGTTATCTATAATGTCGTCCCTGTCTGTTTCGTATTAAGAAATAGAGACGGAATCAGAGATAACAAACACTCAAGATAACTACTTCACAGAGTGGTGAGACAGTCCCTAAATTTACTAGATTAATTAGATCTTTATGTATTTCCTCAGTCCTGCTCCCGCATATCGGCAGCGCTACAGTGCGCACGCGCCGCGACATGGCGGAGCTGGCGGCCAACAATGTCATCAACGCACTAAACGGGAAGGCGCTCATCACTCCTGTGTTGCCATAGACACCAATATTGCGAACTACAGATATAACGCATATATAACGGAACGCGTTCAAGAGCAAGACTAAACGAATTAACTATTTAGGACTCTAAAAATATACTCACGAAACAAAGGAATAATAATTATTGTAGGTATAGTCGACCAAGTAATTCCTTTATTACCTGCTCTCAGGTTCAATGTCATGCGCGGCTTAAACGATGGCTTGCAAGTCTATGTGACATTAAGCTTACTGTTTTATATCTGATGTCGGAACTCTCATAAACATTAGTAAACTTGATCGACTATACTTAGCTTATTTTGAAAACCCTTAAAATGTCATTTGTTTAAAAAATATCTAGGCATAGTCGTAGTTTATGTCACATGCAATTATTTTAATGAAATTTACAGAACTATAGAAATAGGAGGCTCAAATTAAATTATACAATTCCTCAGTAAGAGTATTTATTATATAAAAATTCTTGCTGGTTAAATAAATGAAGTTTAGATATAAAAGTTATTTTTTTGCTTTCTAACTACCTACATAAAAAAATACAAACATTTTCATCATGACTGACCAGAATTACCATACATATTGCAGTGTTCATTGTATTATATTTCTTAATCTTCTTAAGATCAAGAAATATACATATTTATATGCATTACATTTAAACGAAATTTCGACTGGGTTACTTATGTAATTTACAAGGTTGAGGAGAATTTTAGCAATGCAGCACCCAATACAAACACGCAGTAATAATTTTTCTAGAAATATCCTAGTTTTAACAGTAATGATAAATAAAAAACTTAATTGAAAATACAACTGAAAATAGAGTGCTGCTTTTATTAAACACTTGCTCCTCGTGTTATGCCTTAGCATCAATTTGCAAAAATAAAATAATGTAGGGTGCAATGGGGTAAATTCAAAATTGGGGAAATTTTTGAAAATCGTGGGTATCCACTAAACAGGGAACAATTCCATAATCTGGCAACACTTATCCAGCAGCCAAAGACTAGTTGCTAGATTATGTAATTGCTCCCCGTTTAGTGGATATCCACGAGTTTCGAAATTCACCTAATTTCGAATTTACCCCAATGCACTATACTTTAAACTTATCTCTTTCACACTAAATAAGGTTCTCTTATCTAATTACAATAATATTCTTATGTTAAAGGGCTTTCTTTAATGTGCCATGTTGATTATAAACAGGTAAGTATACATTTCTTTTCTTCCATGCTGGTCTGGGAGCAAAGAAAAAACATAGAATGTACCAGTTGCTTCTCTTCCCGCGCAGATGGTAAAAGCCCATCGAGGGATTGGGCGAAAATCTTAGGGATCATGTTATATAGGCGATGTGGCTAGCAACCCATCACTGTTCTGATGCCCCTTTCCATCCATACGCCCACAATCATGCTAAACGTGGTCTTTAGGTCTTGTCACCTTAGGCTCTGTCTACCCCGTAAGGGATAAAGACGTGGTTTATGTATGTATGTAAGTATACATAAGGAAACAAAGTATGACCAGTGAAGCCTTGAAGGAATGATGACCATCTCTCTGGTTTTGACAGGATTCTCCTAATTTAGAGGGTTATATGGGCTAATGAATGGTCTGGAATTAGAATCTCATTCAATTGCAATGTCTAGGCCTTACACTGCAGAATTCGATTTACGAAGTTTGTTTTATCCTGACAAGTGGTCCACACAGTCACACTGCTCGGTACAAGATGTCTTAAAACACTACTCTGGAACACTTCAATAGATGGGTGAACCCCCTTTTAATGATTTGTTTATGGTTGTCAAATTTGTTTCATTACATTGGTGGTAAGGGGTCACTTTATTTTGGATTCAAAATTACAATGAAATGCTTATGCAGTGTCAAATCCTACTAACTTACAGTGGCATGGCGTCAAGTATATCAGAAGGCAAGCCGAAGGGCATTTAACTATCCTTTACCTTTAATTCTGCACAACAAAAGTGCCCAACTGCCTTAAAATAGGCAAGCCGGTGGGAATCGAGTTCTATGGACACCACCCCACTGCTAACTTAACCATCTGCTGAAACATTCAAGAACAATTAGAAGACTCCCTGTATATGGTTTATTACCAACTAAAACAGATAGGTACCTGGGGCCAGCACTATCTATCAGTAAAGATATCAGTATCACTAAAGATGCCCTTAACCTCACCAGCGCTGACGTAATATTACTATATTCACAATTTGAACCGCATGGCAATGATATTCGAATTAAAAATCTTTATGTCATATATATATATTACGCCAGGCCCCACGAGGTTAAAATAGAGATTAGTTTATATTACTCAAGGTGCATCGGCTACAACAGCTGCTAGCTCCTTTAGACAAGGCTCAATTTGGCTCTCCAGAGACAGGATGTGTCCCGTGTTGCAGTTGTCACTGCCAATGAAGGTGATCACCAGTGGTAGCTTGTTCATTTGTATCACCTGGAAAAATTTTGAGTGATGAGTAATAAAAATTGTTGGAGATTGAGGTTTATACTGGCAAAATTTACTAAGCATTTCAGGTAAAGTAGTAACATGTTTTGGTTAAAAGCAATAACATTAAAGCAGGTACAAATCATTATAGGAAAATGTTCGATAAGTCCCACCTGATAACTAGAATACATGGATATAATAGTTTTGTTTCTTCCTAAGCCCAGTTTGCTGGCTTGGTCAGTCGCCATCCCGAAAGTCGATATAAAGTTAGGCCGCAGAGCTAGCTCAGGAGCCCTCTCGGTCACCGCTCGGACAAGGGGCACTCCGTCTCTGTCCGTAATTATTATACTGTAAAGACCATTGACTCTGAAAGGAAACGAAAACAGTCCCAAAGTTTACATTAGGTTAAAAATTTGGCTTACATTTTACTTAAACACTCTACATACTTTTCTAGTAAATGGTTCAAGAATTTACGCAAGTCGTCAACCATTTTAGGGCGTTTTCAATTTATTTTTATGAGAAAATACAATGAAAATGAAAACAAATTGTGATAAATTTGACAGTTATGACAGCAAACGGGCTGACGGTGACATCTGCAATACGTGAAGTTCAAGTAAACTTTTTAAACGCTTCGCTCCGAAAAACTAAATAGCTATATATTGAAAGCTTATAATTGACGGTGTATTTTAAATATGTTTCAATAAAATTAAAAGAAAAAGATTAAAATTGTGGACGTGTAATAGTTTACTACCTATCAAACTGTTATTTAATTTGTGAGGTAAGTCATTTAGCTGCGTTTATATCTGCTGCTCAAACAGGTTCTTAAGTTCATAGACAATCGTTCCGTATTTATTTACTTTCTATAGTTTATGCGAATTCTGGTTTTTTTCTCCTTATTATTACATTACACAGCTGTTTTTTAATGAATTATAATCAATCAAAATTAACTTATTAAATTTTTCCATAAGATGATTGGCATATTTAAATTTTGCATACGAATAAGTTCATAATGTTGCAAAATCACTCTAGAATCCAAGTCAAAAAGAAAGTTTTCGCGAAAAAACATTTTTTGTCTACTGCTGAAATGAAAATGGCAGAAACCGATTGACAAGTCTGCGATTTTCGTAGTTTATTTTTGGGTACAATAATTACTGCCTTTGTACTTTTTTGGAGTGCGAATGTGTTTCTTTATAAAGCTTTACTTTTGTTTATTGCGCGTGTAATTGTTACAATATAGAGCTGTGTCTGACGCAGTATGTTGCAATTTTCTGTAGAAAAATAACTTTGGCATAATGATAACAAAAGATGTAAAAAATCAACTTCGTATCAGTATGCATTCGTTTTCGTCACATGTGTACCGTGAGGATTAACGAGTCATGATCGTTAGCGGTCACGAAATAGCGAGGAAGCATACGTAACTTGTATTAAAGTGGTTTCAGGAGTTGTGACGTCACGGACTCGAAAATACGCTATTTGGTGTGTAAATAAGTGTCGTTCGGATGCGCGGGTGTGAGTGCGCGCTATCCGGTGTCCTGGGCAGGGCGTGAGGCGCCCGCGAGGATGGGCGGCGATGTCTGCCCCGTCCCACACCGCCTCAACTCCGCAAGCCTGTGCATGCACTAACATCTCGCTTATGCAATTGTTCCACGAGCTGAAGCAGAAGTTCCCCAGCGTCCCCGATCATGTCGTGTCCAGCACGATCGAGCTCTACTGCCACGACAAGCAAGCCTGCGAGACGCGACTGCACAGCGAAGTCAAGGCCTCCCTAACGCACGCCTACCACGCCTCCTCGTCGGCCGCCGCGCGCCACCACGAGCACAAGATCAGCGGCCCCGCCAAGTGCCGGAACCAACCCATCTTCAATCACGAAGCACCTAAATTAACAGCAATCAAAGCTGTCGCTTGCCAGGAGCCTCAAACCGCAGTTTTAAGTTTAAACTCTATCACAGATGAGTATGAAAACAATAAAGTAAACACTGATGCCAATCAGAATGTTGTTGAACTCAAACCCTTTAACAAAGCGGAGCTAACCAACAATGCGTCTCCTATCACGGTCATAAACATTGACAACTGCATTGCTAAATACAGCATTGAATCACCAAGTGACTTGGAATTGACTAACGAAACTCCAAGAGATCAAATTAGCACACCAAAATCAAATCCACCAGAACCAGAGAGCACAAATTACAGAATACTTAAAAGTAATAAAATAAGATACAATTTACACGAAAAGCTAGAAAAGGGGAAAGAAAAGAAAACCATCAAAAAAGAGGAGCAGATAACAAAAGAGGAATCACCAAAAACCGAGTTGCCACCGAAAGAACCGATACATGAAAAGCCCAAAAGGCCAAACACACTTGACTTTATAAAACCTAATCCAGATATTGCATTTAAACCACAGAGAGTCACCGAAGCCGAACCCTGCAGATCAGTATCCCCAGCCCCTCCGAAACAGGAACCTCAGTCTGTAAAAGAAACAACACCGGGAGGTACTTATAGACCAGAAAGAGGATTCCCAGTAAATGTATCGGTCAATGTTAATTGCCACATGGACTATGGGTATGACCCTTGGCTAGAAGACTACAACAGTCCAAGACCGATAACATCTGTAAATTTGACCGTTTGTACTCCTACATCAAACATGGCGAGCCCTATAAGGGAGTCGCGAGAGGATGACGGGTTTGAAGGGCATGTGCTGGTGACGGTCAGCCCGAGCACGACGCGGGGCCCTCCGAGGCGCCGCGCGCCGCCGCCGCCGCCTTCTAGGCTGGAGGCCGGGCAAAGGCCCACAAGATCTGCACCAGAGCCCCCGGACACAGCTCAGGGTGAGTGTTAAATCAATTTTTATCTAATTTGTGGCACATAGACATAATCATTTAACTATAACTATCACCAATAAAATAATGGTTTTGGTGCCAGCTTATTATTACAATTATTTAAAATAACTAGCTTCGGCCCGCGACTTCGTCTGTGTAGTTATACATATAAACCTTCGTCTTAAGTCACCGTCTATTAAAACGGCTTCAAAATCTGTTGCACAGTTTTAAAGATCTAAGCATACATAGGGACAGACAGTGGAAAGCGACTTTGTTTTATACTATATAGTGATACACTAGCAGCTCTTTGAGCTTATACATGTATATCTATGACTTGTATTCTTGACTATGTAGGTAATGGTAATGGTAATTTACTAGAATGATGAGGAATGCAAAAACCATTCTTGTTATTTAATTGTATAAAGACTCCTACCTGTCTGTTTCCTTTGTAGATTAACTATCTATCAATTGAACATGCTAGATCATGCAGAATGGAATGTGGTATTATGTCCTTTATTAGGGTTGTCTGAATCATTAACCTCTCTGATGCTTATTGTGAGATCTATCTGACAATCTGTTCCCTGAATGTTAAAATTTGACTGTATAGAAATCTAGACTAAATAGGCATTTGCTAGGTAAGCATTCTCTTAGACCACATCTTTGCGCATGCTTGATTGTGTTGCTCATATTGCATAAAAAAAACTGTGGTATTCTTTATTACATTCTTTATAACAACCAAAACAGAAAAAATGTATACAGAATATTACAAGGTAACAATAGGCGGCCTAATTATTATTATGATAACAGTGTTTATCTTCCCACAGCTGTTGAGCAAATGCCTTCCCTCACAATGGCTTAGTGAAAGGCGATAGATTTAGTTCTAATCCTGGCTATAAGGACTAACAGGTAGATAGTTTCAACCGGACCATTCAATTATCTTTTTATACAAGTTCTCTCCAAATTTTTTCAGAATTTTTCCAGAATTTTTCATTTAAATTACTAATTCAAAATTTAGTCCCTGATGCGGTTCAGTTTGAAAATTGGTCAATGTAAAGGAAATATTTTGTCAACTATGATTCAAAAATCATGGAAAATATTTACAGGGCTATTTAGTTAAACTGGCCGACCTGCTAAAATATTCCACAACAATATTAAGATTACCCTGTATTTAATCTAAATCCCTTACGGAGTACACCGAGCCTATGGTAACCAACCTAAAGGCCACTGTGAAGAGTAATAATATAGGTGAAAATAGTGATGTGTTTCTATGCTAGCCGCATCCAGACGCGTTCATCCCTTACAGGCATGTAAGCAGTGGTTGTAAGCATACGTAAATGCGCCCGCCACGCTTCGTACCAATACGGGTTTTGTTGTCAATATGTCTACCCTCTGTCAGAACCCACTGCACTCCCCTGGCCGCATCGCCTATACCATGATTCTTAAGATTTTCGCCTAACACCCTCAATGCGCTTTTACCATCAACGCGGGCAGAGAAGCACATGATAATATTCTATGTTATTTCTTTGCTCCCAGACCAGTATGGTAGTATTTAATCATGATTTGTATCTGTACCGATGCCTCGTCACTTCCAGAACGTTCCCTGATCGAGCGTCAGAAGGAGCGGTTGGGGCGGCTCGCGCACGCTCTCGCGCAGGAGCGCGGTCGGCTCGCGCAGATCTCGCGCGAGACGCACATACTCGCCGCGCCGCTGCCCTCGCCCGCGGCTGCGCAGAAGCTGCGTGACGACGTCGAGAGGCTCAGGGACCAGTGCGACACACTGGCCAAGCGGCTCGAGATGGGTGGTAACACTAACTATGGTGAGTTCATTTAGGTGTAACGAGATGGATTGAGAATAAAATTAAATACCTTACACATCAGCGTTTAATGTAAAATAAACGATCTATCTATCTATTTTATGTCCACATTCAGAGTAATATAAATTTATACTCCTATGAATTGAATGGGCACCACTATTTTCGTAACAGACACATTTTGTGATGCTTGTTAACCTTTTCAACGCCGACGACACATATCAGCACCGCAGGTTCAACGCCAACGGCCTATATATACGTCCATTACTTCTATGGAAAAGCAGCCTTCGTTCAATTGGGTTTAGGTTCAATTTAAGGCATCGCAATAAAGACGTCTCGCGTATGGGTGACGTCGCTTGTATTTGACGTGGCGCCGAAAAGGTTAATGGCATGTTCCTTTTTCTATTGTCCCGTATTTATCTGGGTTAGTGCATGCAAAAAGGTTTCATGTCCGAAAGCACATCTAATAAGCTTGTGGTTAATTAAATAAGAACATACATGAACAGTATTTTGAGAACGTAGAAATATATTAGCTTCACAACGTAAGTATAGACATTTTAAAAAACATCTGCTTCCGATTAACAAAACCGGAACCGGATGCTTCAAAACAGCATTGCCAACTTTGACGCCAATAAACTAAATCCTCCTTTCTAGCCACAATACAATCTAAACATTTGCATTGCCATATTATTGTAACAAAGCTTACTTTATTCTTGATCCATCTATCAATTTAATTAATTTAATCATTCATCTGGTCTAGTGTACACTTTTAAGAATGTGAATGATCATTCTATGCTACAAAATATAGACCCAATCAGTTTGTATGGCCAGAAATACTCAATTAAAAATTGTCATTAAAACTTTTTTGACTTTTACCAAAATTACTCAATAATCACTAAACTGCTCTTTGAGCCTTTTTTTAATTCATCCAGCAACTAATCGCAATAGTGCACCTGCAATGATGATTTAACTTAAGATAAAACCCTATCTGTACTTGCCTACACAGCTCGAAAAATTGTATGTTTTCAACATGTTTGATCATTTATAAAAAACATTGAACATTTCATCCTCACGATAAGGGACACCATACTCTAATTTATATTTCCTTCTTAGTTAAGAACATGCTCACATCAATAAGGATTTGAATCGTGAATTTAAAGGTCGGCCGGCCGTTCCAGTGGCATAGCTATAGGGTAGCGGGGCTGGACACGGGGAGTCCTGGCTGCTTACAGCATTACTAATAAGCCGTAGGTAATATAACTGATTACTAACCTTATTTAATAATTGTTATCTACCCTAGCATTAAGTTGAGTTGAGACGCTGGACAAAGCAAAGCTACTGACAATCGCAGACTAACTACAAACCATGAAAACAAAAACAATGTGAACAAACACAAGCTAATAAAAGATGGCATAAAATGAAGCTATGAAGTTGTCGCAATATTTTTAAAATGACAACATATTATGATGGGATGCTAAATGCAGTAAATGAAAGACAAAGGAGTGGCTCTTTGTGTTGACTCACAGATCGCCACATTGTAGAAAAATAATTAAAAAACTTTTTCTTTCTCAAATATTTTCTTGAATGGTTAGAAAAAGCATGAGAAGTTCTGTTGTTGGTCGTTTTGCTTGGGCGTCATATACATCGACCTACAATATCAAGTTCCATGGCTAATTTCAGAGCAAGAAGACACGGACAATTTCTACAACAACATATACACGGGGCAGCGGCCGCCTGCCTCTTGGCAGTGTCACATGTGCACCTTCCGCAACCACCCCCTGCTGGACAAGTGCGAGCAGTGCGACATGCCCCGAGTGTTCGTAGGTACGTCCCCCGCCCGGACTTATGATTCGGGCTTCGGCTCGTTCCGTGACAAAACAAAAAACAAACCGAGACAAGAACTCAGTGACGCTATGACAAATCTACACTGCTGAGTGTACCGAAGTGTTATTATGACTGCTTTTTTTATTGAGGCTTTGTTATGGTGTGATAAACAGATCTGTGATTCGTAATTGTGAAGCATGTGGCGGCATGTATACCCCTATTAACTCATTACTCAGAGAGTACCAACTGGATTTTTATGAAGTGAGTTGGTATTTTCTTGTTCTGTGTGACATTGAAGTGAAGTGTTGAGACGGACCGACGATTGGAACTATCTTGCATGTGTGTTGGTCTATTTTTTTAATGTTTTGACTGGATTAACCACTTAATTCCTATTTTATGTGTAAATAGTTAGGTTTAAGGTATTGGCAGTTTTTAGCGACTGAAAAGTTATTAAATTGGACCAAATGTCAATGGAATAAGAGTATCGCATAATTGGTAGAAATGGGGTCGGATTTTAAAACATTAATATGGAGTTGGTTGAAATTGATGTAGGGCAATATTTAAATAAAGTTAGTTAATACAATTTGTGGCCTTTGAACTCTGCTTAAGATGTCGAATTTTCTGATCTCTTTGAGGCTCAGATTTATTGGAATTACATAACTTGGATAGTTCAAATAATCTAAAATTCTAAATTTGTTAAGAAATTTAATAATTTTAATGGTGCAAGTAAAGATGCCTTACTTCTTGATAAGAAAAATATATACACATTGATTGCTTAGTACACTGCCTGTTAAGAAAAGAAACAATGTACGTTATGGTTACTATCAAATTATTAGACTAAGTTTAAGTAGGTATATAAATTATTCGATTTGTTAGAAATGAAATTAATTATATATTTATTGTTTTTGTGTAATTAAGTTGACTGAAACATCACTTCTTAACTTGTCATTACGAAAAATCACAAGATCTCACTTTAAGACTATTTGCCTTGCCAAAAATGTCTCCTAAAAATATTTAAATGCCTGTTACAAGTTATTATTGCATTGCTCAAACCTGTTGCTCAGTTTGCACAAACAATAATAAATAATAATATAATAAATTCAAAACCATTTTGAGTTATTCACCCAATTGGGTAAAAACGCGCATTTTTCGCTAAGAATAATTAACAGAATCTACTTAAATTCGATGACCGATTACTTCGGTAATGATAATTGGATAATATTGCGGTAGTTGAATACATACATTTTCCTTAAAGTATTTCCATTGTGATAGACACAGGGCTTTAAGATAACAATGTTAGACTTATCACTTCTTAAAATTGCCTTTAAGTCACGTATGTGCTCTATATACAATCGATTGGGATGAATAATTATATGATAATAATTCCAAGAAAACGGAGAGAAACACGTTCGAAAAAATATAGGAAATGTGTGATATATTATACTAAGGATGTTATGATTAGTGAATATCTTATGAAATTATAGGTATATGCTAAATTTACATGCATGTGATGCGATTTTCGAACGAATTTCAGTTTTAAAAAATTATTGAATATCAAATCAATGTCGAGGTTGAAGAAAACTACCAGTTTTTAATCAGCTGTTGTTTGAAAGCGTTACTTAACTTATATTAGTTAACTGTTGCGTTGTTGTCGCCCAGGGTGCGAGGGTCTAATGTATATCTTCTGCCCTTAAAGGGGAACTTATTCTGACCCGAATTTCACATTAATTGGGTAAAATAAAAAATTATGCGCAAATCTTCTAAGAATCAAATAAGTACCTAGCCTTTTTTTATTATGTAGGACTTAGTATAGGTGCGTCGAACTTAACATATCGTAGATATAGATATATCTCCACTGTTATCAGCATATTTGTATCGTATTCACGGAATTCACAGTTAACATTATCTTATGGGCCAAACAATTTTAGATTCATCATAAAAATAATAAATATAATGACTTTAATCTCAGATATAGCTTAGACAAGACATTCTGCGTAAAGGTTTAAAAATAATACAAGATTGTTATCTAGCAACCTATTTCACAAAGTTACTTTTGTTTGTGTTAAAATTAAAGTTAAATCTAATTTGAATTTTAAAAATACCAATGAAATGAACAATAGTCATAATCAAAATCATAATTTTAGACCGACAGATAAGTTCGGTTGTTCTTTCTTATCTTGGAATTCAGACGTCAATAGCAACAGTGTTGCTGTGCAGGAATTTTTGAAGAAAACTTGATTGAAATATTCTTAATTTCTCACATCAAATCTAATACTGACCCTCGCGATTCTTAATTATGACTTAATTTTGTCAAAAACAGTAGAACAAATAGTGCCTCACTATTTTATCATGTAACATTAAAATGTCTAAAAGACGTCTAGACCCAACATCTGTGGCTAATAAGTAAATGTAATATCAGTAACATCACAACCAATTTAGGTGAATAAAACACATTTTCTTTACATTAATATCCTCCAAAAAGTAACGATCAATAGTAAAAAAAAATTGGGTTAAACTTGGGGTAAAACATCGAAATAAAAGTAACATTAGGTATTCCCTGGTAAGTGTCTAAGTATTGCTTCTCTTATAGAGATTTTAAAGAAGATTGGCCTTTTGCTCTAGAATTTTAATATTGCAAGTCACATATACTTAAATCACAATAGTTTTTAAAGGTACATTTAAAGGTAGCTTTTCTACATAGTAGTTTTACAGTATTTAAAATATTTAGCACAAACATATCTAGGCTAGGTCGTTGATTTGTTATTAAATGTAAGACTTATTGAATGGTGATGTTATATTTTACACTTTAGTTATTGTATAGGTACTTATTTAGTCCGGTGTAATTTTATTTGTGATCAATGAATTTATGTATATTGAGAAAAGAGAATAAATGTTTACATATAATCAAATTTTGTTTTTGAATCTAACTTATTAAGTATCTTAGGAGTTAAAAAGAAGTTTACGTTTTGAAATAATACATAATTGAGCAAGGTAAGTTGTGTTTTGCTCCTAACTCCTGTAACGAGTGTTGTCAGTGGAATGCTTCTACATTATAACACATTGTACTTGTGCCCTATGTTAAGTTAATAGTTGTGTTGTCTGCAGTTCGGGCCCATGATGGAATAACAGTGCGGTTGATGCCTGGTCGACGGAGTAAGTTCATACATATTACTTAGCTAGAATAACGATCTAACATCTCGTAAGTAGCTCTAATCACTTCTACAAGACTGTTTAGTTTTTGCTTTTTATTGTCTACCCCTAAAGTGGCTGAGATACCTACTGTCCGATTTTATACCTACAAAATTGTAATCGGACAATAAGTTTCTCGTCCACTAAGGTATTATAACAGCAATAAATGCAAACACAAAACTGTAGGCATGTGTTGTGCTGGACTAAAAATTGGGTGGGATAGACTGCAGTAAATGGATATTTAATTGGCTTATATTGAGATTTCAAAATTTAATTTCAGAAATTGTTCGTTCCTGGGTTTTATGAGTGACCCTGGCGCCGCGTGGATCTGAATTCTCTTGAGTGCAGTAGTATTTAGTCGTAATGTCTCTGTGATATTCGCATTTGGTTAAGTTAATTGCAAAGTCTGATTTTTTTTTAAGTTCTGTTACGCGCAATTGCGTTTGGAGAAAAGTTCTGAAATTGTGCTGTCTTTACTTATCATATAATAACAATAACTTATGGTTACCTATGTACAATATCTTGCGTTTTAGAATTATAATCTAATGTATAAACAATTTAAAGATACTGGCTGGGTTACATTTTATTTGCCCACAAACTGGTATCTATATTTTTTTAAATAAAAAAAATACATTTACTATTTAATAAAGAAATAGACTGTAATATCGCAAGATGCCATGTTGTGTGTGCTTGAATTTTATTTAGTCTACATTTGTTATATTCATCGCTATTTCAGT
This sequence comes from Pandemis cinnamomeana, assembly GCA_932294345.1. NCBI lineage: Eukaryota > Metazoa > Arthropoda > Insecta > Lepidoptera > Tortricidae > Pandemis > Pandemis cinnamomeana. The sequence goes on along the minus strand of OW028715.1, from coordinate 3,317,860 downwards.
GGTTTGCTAAAATCAAGTAAATACTTAATCAAACCACATTCTTAATATTTTCATAGACCTATCAGTAGCCCATGCAAAGAAACGCCTATGAAAAAATGTACACAGTGTGTTCGATTCTTGCCAAATGAGGGTAGATGATATTTTTTCCCACTAATTTGGAGGTAACAGCCACTGGAACAGAGAAGGCAATCTGGCGCTGAAGAGGCTACCGTACGGACGTTCCGTGATAGTGTACCTGCTTTAAGTCGCCGAAAGACTTCATATCTGTCTTTTCGTTACCAAGAACAGCCGTGCTGTATGTGTGTGTGTGTGTGTCAAGCTCGTAGCTTAAAAACATTAAAAACAACTGCAAACCCCGAGGAGCCCTACGCCGTGCCACTCGCCGTGTGACTCACTTGCTGGACTGGTGCTGAAGCCGAAGGTTAGTGGGATTTTTCATACACTCGAATTTGGCAAGGGTTTGTACGTACGCTTCCTGAAAGATTTACATTTTTTTTCTTTTAATTTTCAAAGGTTGCTTTGCAACATTTTGTGGTCCTTTCGAACCAAAGGCTATTTTATTTTATTTAGTCTTTTATAACAACGTACCTAAACGTTATAAACTTGTCGTACAAGTTATAATTACGTAAAAGTACCTATAATTTGCACAAAGCGTAAGTAATTTTATTTTAACATTCGAGTAGGTAGATTCAAAATGCCTCCAAAGAAAGATCTAGAAAGATTAGCTACGCTTATAACTCGCAAAGAACGAACATTTCATTGTTTACAAAATGTATTTGATTTAATGAGCACTGTTTCCGATTCTGAGTCAAAAGAAATATTTCTGTTGCGCGCTTCTGAGGCCGAAAATTTGAGAAACTCATTTGAAAAATATATTTTCCAAATTTTTGAGGTCGAGTCTCAGGATGATCCCGAGGCTAGCCTTAGAAATAACGAATTAAATGCATTTGATGAGATGTATTTTCGTATAAAACTGTTGACAGCAAAATTACAACCTAAAGTCGATGAGAATAGAGGTGAGTTTGCTCATGTGAGCCCGGGAATACAGCCGCGCCTACCTAAGTTGGAATTGTTTACGTTTGATGGGAACATTGACGATTTTACAACATTTTACGAGACTTTTTGCTCGTTGGTGCACGATAAACCAAACATTTCGAAAATAGACAAATTTCATTATTTGATCTCGTGCACTAAGGGCTCAGTGTTAAACATAGTAAAAAGTCTACCAATCACGACTAATAACTATGATGTAATTTGGAAAAGTTTACTTGATAAATATCAAGATAACCGATTGTTGGTGAGTAGGTATTTGGATAGAATGTTGAATTTTTCCCCGCTTAATAAGGAGTCCTCAACTCACTTAAGTTCATTTATCGAAACATTTGAGCATTCTGTTCGTGCGATCGAATCATTAAATATCCCGGATTTAAGCGGTTACGTTTTGTGTCACATTGCGCTTAGGGCACTCGACCCGCTAACTCGAAAAACATTCGAACAAAAACTCGATCAAACATCCATTCCATCGTTTTCGCAGTTAATGACGTTTGTTCATAATCAAATCAAAGTGCTAGATCATTCGGCATTGTTTCCGAACAATCAAAATAATGTCACACAACAAAATAAGCGACAAATAAATTATAATGAAAATAAATTTAATAAACACGAAAAAGTTAATTTGAAAAGTTTTAGTTCGCAGACATCTACAGTTCGTAACAAATTATCTTGTTTACATTGCGGTGACAGTCACATGCTGTTCCGTTGTGATCAATTCCGTAAATTAACCAGTCAGCAACGTCTCAACCGTGTTGAGATGCTCAAGCTCTGTAAAAATTGTTTAAAACCTAATCATACAGAAAATCAATGCTCCAGTGCTTTCAAGTGTTTTGTCTGTCAGCTCCGTCACCATACATTGTTGCACGTCACAGACGCCGCAAATATCTCGGCGCCGCCTGCGCCCGCTCCGCGCGCCGAACTCAACCACCACGCGTCGTCGGCGGATAGCTATACCTACACGGTACTGCTAGGAACGGCTGTAGTACACGTCGCCGATTCGATGGGCAACCAACAACCATGTCGTATTCTGATTGATTCCGGGGCACAATCTAACTTTATTTCTGTTGACTGTTTGCAACGGTTAGGGTTGTCGACACGCAAGTGCCCGTTTAATATTTATGGTTTGGCGGGTGAAAATGTAAAAACTTTCGGTATGACGTCATGCGTTGTTTCACCCAGGCACAGTGAGGACCCAAGTTTTCACATTGACGCAATTATTTTGCCAAAGATTACCTCGGACTTACCTACCGCACAAATTCCGGTAAAAATAGCAAATTATTATAATAATTTGGTTTTAGCTGACCCTAAATTTTACGAACGTTCTCCGATCGATATTATTTTGTCTGGGGACGTCTTTCCATATATATACACAGGAAATAACATTCATTTCAATGCAGACTTACCTCCCGCTTTAAATAGCGTGTTTGGCTACGTCATAACTGGACGACTGGCCGTGCCAGCCCCCAGTGATGTCAATGTTGTAGCGTCTACAACATCCCTAGTGTCGTACACTGTCGATGATAACTTTCTTAATGATTCTCTAAAAACATTTTGGGAAGTGGAATCTTTGCCGTGCGAAATTCCTTTAGATCCGTTAGATAAAATAGCGGAAGACATCTATGTCAAAAATCATTATCGTGATGACACCGGTCGTTACATTTCACCGATTTTAATTAATCCTAATCATGAGCGGCTGGGCGAATCGTACGCTGCGGCCGAGCGCCGCCTGCAGCAAGTGGAGCGCCGCCTCGCGCGCGCGCCAGCTCTGCGCGATTCCTACACGCAGTTCATGCGCGAGTACGAAGCACTCGGGCACATGGAACTGTACAAAGGGACTGAGCCGTCGCGGTACTTAATACCGCACCACTGCGTACTGCGTCCTTCGAGTACTAGCACCCCCTTAAGAGTGGTATTCGACGGGTCGTCGAAGAGCAGTTCTCAAATCTCATTAAACGATATACTGTTGACAGGTAGAAAACTACACCAGGATATATTTAAAATTATTAGCAAGTTCCGATTATACGACGTGTGTTTTTCTGCCGACGTGTCAAAAATGTATCGAGCGGTACTTATACGTCCAGAAGAACGAAGTTATCAGCATATCCTTTGGCGTGACTCACCATCTGAGCCCATGCGCACTTACGAATTAAAAACTAATACTTACGGACTCCGCAGCGCGCCGTACGTCGCGGTGCGCACGTTACACCAGCTGGCGCACGACGAACAAGCGCAATTCCCCAACGCTTGTCGGATCCTTCTTAATGGGTTTTATGTCGATGACTTATTGTGGTCGTGTCAATCGGAATCGGAAGCATGCATTTTACAGGATGAATTAATGTCTCTTCTTAAATGCGGCGGTTTTGACCTCAAAAAATGGGCAAGTAACTGCCCTGACCTCTTAACTCGTATGCAGTCGGATCAAGTTACTGCAATTAATTTTCAAGACGATACGTTATCGTCTTCATTAAAAGTGTTAGGTTTAACCTGGTTACCAGCCTGCGACTGTTTCGCATTTAATTATAATTTAACGGACAGTTATTTTACCAAGCGCTCGGTACTCAAGCTTTTAGCAAGCATATTTGACCCGGTTGGTTTTATTTCGCCATGCACATTTGTTGCAAAATGTATAATGCAAGACTTATGGAAACTAAGTCTCGGTTGGGATGATCAGTTACCTGACGAGATACGTTACAAGTGGAGCAAATTTATCAATGATTTGCCAGCGTTATCTAAATTGCGGATTGAGCGTCACGTTTTAATTCCTAATTTTAAAACTGTGCAGTTAGTTGCATATTGCGATGCGTCGAGCCGCGGGTACGCAAGTTGTGTTTATTTACGTAGTGTCGACGACGAAGGCAACGTTAAAGTAAGATTATTAACAAGCAAATCGAAAGTAGCGCCAATAAAGCCTATTTCAATTCCCCGTTTGGAATTAATGGCTGCCGTTCTGCTGTCAAAACTCGTTAAATTTGTCGTACAAAATATTAACGATTTTGAATTACCTATAATCGCCCTAAGCGATTCAACCGTCGTCTTATCATGGCTTCAAACGCCACCATATAAATTAAAACTATTTGTATCTAATCGGGTTAGTGAAATTATTGAAGTCGTCCCGCCGAGCTGCTGGCACCACGTGAACTCTGAGAACAACGCTGCAGACGTGTGCTCGCGCGGCGCGCTGCCCACTCAGCTGGTCGACAAGTGCACTGAGTGGTTGCACGGCCCCTTGTGGATGACTGACAACCCTGACAACTGGCCCACTAATATTTTTTACGTTAGGGACAGTGATACGATTCCAGAGCTGAAGTCAAATGCCGATACTTTCACTTTTAACTCGTGTAACAGCGGTTTTAATAATGACCTTGAAGAAAATTTTAACAAAATTTCATCTTTTATTAAAATGCAGCGCGTTCTAGCATGGTGTTTTAGATTCATAAAAAATTCAAAATCGAAACTATCGGAAAGGTATTTTGGTCCATTAAAAGCTACAGAACTAAAAAACGGTCATGACACTATAATTCGCGTCATCCAATCAAATCATTTTTCTGCAGAAATTAAACTACTGAACAACAATAAATATGTATCTACAATGCGTAAGTTGGCACCTTTTATTGATAAGGTTGGTTTCCTCAGGGTGGGGGGTCGGATATCACAAGCGGACCTCCCCTTTGATGCAAAACATCCTGTTTTGCTACCTAAAAAATGTCACGTAGCAAAATCAATCATTGTGCATTATCATGAGTTTTACATGCACACCGGCCCCCGCACATTGCAAGGGATATTGTGCAAAAAATATTGGATTGTTGGCGCTCGTTGCCTCATTAGGTCTGTACTTACCAAGTGTCTTAAGTGTTTCATGTGTCGACCTTTGACTCTTCAACCCAGTATGGGTACCTTGCCCGCGTCACGCGTGAATCCAGATAAAGTGTTCAACCACGTTGGTTGTGACATTGGCGGTCCATTCTACGTAAAAGAAAGTTCTCGTCGCAATGCAAAGCATTATAAGGCTTATCTAATAATATTTATTTGTTTTTCGACTAAACTCGTTCATTGCGAAATTTTAACCGAGCTATCATGCAACGCCTTCTTGGCTTCATTTGATCGTTTTGTATCTCGGCGCGGTTTATGTAGCTGTTTGTATTCAGATTGCGGAACAAACTTCGTAGCCGCAGCAAAACATATGAAAGAAGTTCACAGGTTCTTAAGTTTGAAGGAAAATCAGACTAGTATAACTGATCAATTGTCACTTCGACAAGTCGAGTGGCGGTTTAATCCACCAAGCGCTGCGTCAATGGGAGGCCTATGGGAGGCCGGCATTAAATCCGCGAAACATCACCTGTACCGTGCTATAGGTGACCGCGCCCTCACTTACGAGGAAATTACAACAGTTTTCGCAAAAATCGAGGCCGTTATGAACTCTCGCCCTCTTTGTACGCTGTCAGACGATCCAAATGAGTTCGACATACTAACACCCGGACACTTTGTTGTTGGACAGAGCTTACTAGCCATCCCGGAATATAACGTAGAGAACGTTCCTCTGAATAGATTGTCACGTTGGCAATCCATCCAGAAGATTACGCAATCCTTTTGGAGACGTTGGTCTGATGACTACCTGCACACTCTACAACAGAGAGTGAAATGGTTTTCATCACCACCTAATATCAAGGTCGGTGATCTAGTGCTCATTAAATCAGAATTAACTCGATCTTTAAATTGGCCACGTGGGCGTGTCGAGATGGTTCACCCCGGTCGTGACAACGTTGTGCGTGTTGTAACCGTGCGAACTCAATCTGGAGTCTATAAAAGGCCTGTTAATAAACTGTGCCCATTACCTCATGCAAATTAAAGAATTTAAATTATATTTTGCCTAGTAGTAGAATTATTTTTAGGTATAGTTATAATTAGCCATTATTAAGTAATTTTGGCACGTTGCCTTCTACTTTGTAAATCTTCTATTACCGTGCCATTTTGGTGGAGAAGCTGGGATATTTTTTTTTTTTTGTTATGTCTTGGAAATCATCACATTGATTTCGGTGGGGGGTATGTTCGATTCTTGCCAAATGAGGGTAGATGATATTTTTTCCCACTAATTTGGAGGTAACAGCCACTGGAACAGAGAAGGCAATCTGGCGCTGAAGAGGCTACCGTACGGACGTTCCGTGATAGTGTACCTGCTTTAAGTCGCCGAAAGACTTCATATCTGTCTTTTCGTTACCAAGAACAGCCGTGCTGTATGTGTGTGTGTGTGTGTCAAGCTCGTAGCTTAAAAACATTAAAAACAACTGCAAACCCCGAGGAGCCCTACGCCGTGCCACTCGCCGTGTGACTCACTTGCTGGACTGGTGCTGAAGCCGAAGGTTAGTGGGATTTTTCATACACTCGAATTTGGCAAGGGTTTGTACGTACGCTTCCTGAAAGATTTACATTTTTTTTCTTTTAATTTTCAAAGGTTGCTTTGCAACACAGTGGTTAGATGGTACAGGCACTCCGCTTTCTACCCTTTATCTTCCAACGCCATTGCCAAAGCAACGACAAATTTTGAGTTCACATTCCAAATTGTAATGTTTAATTTTCCTATTCCCGCTAAGTGCTGTCGTACCAAATGCGAATAACTGAATGTTATCGTTGACTGCTGCACTTGAGGTGAATAGGGAATCTAGGTTATTGAAGAGACCTGGCAACACTGCCGGATTATCTAGAATTCTAGACTCTTAAATCTTGACTTGATGTATTTTATGTAACAACTTAGTCTTACAGCTTATAAAATACGGGGTCAATTTCAGAAATCAAATGAGAAACATCAAAGATTTATAGACAAAAATCAGTGGCGTAACTATAGGGTAGCAACAGCAACACTGCCAAATGGCCCCTAAAGCAAAATGGCTCCTATCTCTATGGAGCCCCAAAGGACGATGACGTTTGTGAACTTCTTTATATCGAGTAAGGACCACAACTGATAAGTTTGCCACGAGCCTCAGACGTTATGGTTACGCCATTGACAAAAAATATTTAAAAAAAATCGTTTTATATAGTTGGGTTTCATGAAATTGGCTTCAGTAGACCTACTTTGGGATGTACAGTGTTTCCTAAATTGAAATTTACTTACATATCGACTATGTAAATAGGTAAATAATAAATAACAATGGGATGTGTACATTTGGTCCTAGTTGTAAGATTGTGCATTTCTGTATGAAAACGAATAGCAAAACGTAGGTACTACAATACTTAATGTTTATAGGGTAGGTGACTGAGTTTTCGTTTTAGATCCAAGGATATGTTAGATTAAACTTCTGGGCCAATGTATCTGCGTGATAACTCGTTTTTTACTTATCCTTATTACACGAGCATAAGGCAAAAGTGTTCTTCGATTTTCATGGATTTATTTTATTACTCTGTTAAATAAAATAATTAAAGCTTTTCCCACACTGCGGGTGCAGTGCCAATAGAACTAGCCACAGACGTGAGTGACGAGACAATCACCTATGAAGAACACATGGTTTGGAACTCTCTGGAATGTGTGCATTCCTATCAATTGTGTTCATTGTTCGAAACCCACCCCGTGAAGCCCGCCGTGTGGTAAGGCCTTCAGAAATAAGCACACCATGTATTTTATGTTTAGGAAACACTCTGTAATTGGGAATGGGTGATTATTTTAAAAGTGCTTGGTAAATTTTCTATTCATAGGAATAACCATCTTTAGCTACAGAAAAAAGTTACAATTTTTTCCGTTGGGCCGTATATTTTATAAAAATAAAAACATTTTACTCCTCAGTCTCTCGGCGGCCCCATGTCGGATGATATAAGCATACGTCCATAACGTAACAAATAAAAAAAATGGCTGCTTGAATTTGTGGTGTACACCTGAAGAGTTATTGTATTGTATTGTGTCTGGCGACGTGGTTGGCCTAGTTGGTAGTGACCCTGCCTGCGAAGCAAGCGTCCCGGGTTCGAATCCTGGTAAGGGCATATATTTGTGTGATGACCACTAATATTTGTTCCTGAGTCAGGGATGTTTTTATCTATTTAAGTATGTCTCTATCTATGTATGTATATCGTTGTCTAGTACCCATAACACCAAGCTTACTAGCGCTTACTTTGGGACTAGGTCAATTTGTGTGAATTGTTCCCTATATTTATTTAGATTGTAAAATGTTTTTATTTTTATTATAAAATATATGGCTCGACGGAAAAATCTGTAACTTTTTTCTGTAGCTAAGGAAGGTTATTCATATCAATAGAAAAATCACCAAGCACTTTTAAATAATCATTCATTCCCAATCCCCATAGTTTTATTGGTCATGTTTGACAGTAGAAAACATTTCTTCGTCTACCTAAATTTCTAATTTAAAAAGTCCTGACCTTCATTTGAGTACGGGGGTCACCCCGAAATTTGTATCATACCGTCCATACTCTTATATTGATGACTATTATTGTAAGCGAGAAGGCACGACAAGAACTTCGAATTTCGAAATATAAGGCCAGCACCACAGTGCTCATTGCCCAGCTAGCAAGTCAGTGATTGTTTATGGACATGGTACCTATTATATAAGAACATAGAATAATTAACCAATATTGTGGTAACATATTCTATTCACATTATTTTCGCTATTTTTTTCCTTTGTCTTTTACGGAACATACCTATTTGAGTTATTATAATTTCTTGACTAAACCTTTACTTGCTCACCTCTTGTATCCTGCTTGACCTTCGGCCGGATAATGAGAACGCGGCAATCGTTGGCAGTGGTTTTTTTTTCATACTTACCGACTTGACCTAACTTATGCTATGACTAATAACATTTCCACTCTATTGGTTAGTTCTTCTGTGTAGTATTTATGTTAATGACCGCGTTCCATAGTGGCTCAATTAATCTTTGCCAGTCTGCGATCGTAGCTGTAAATTACTAGATTCCAATAATAAACTGTAGAGAACGGAAAAAGGGAACTAATAGTTTTCATACAAAATTGTTACCACTAAGTCAAAAATGTGACAATTACGAACGAAGTGGCGCCCTCCTGTAATTCCGACTCTTTACCATCAGAGTTTAAAACTCTTATGCGTCAGCTTTTTTCTTCAAAGTTCTCTTCAATTTGACGTTCAAAATTCAAGTTAAAAAAAACTGTTCTCATGTTACGGTGCTGCCATCTATAATTTGTAATGGACGTCAATGGAAAATATAAGGAAACGGTTCTTCTGGAACATATTATTTATTATTAAAATTAAACTAAATTGTATTTGTTTGGTCGTTTCGAACAAGTCACTGTGATTTCTAGTCGATGCTCCGAATTTCTTTTACTGTGGATATGTATTGTATAATTATTATCTATATTTTAAGTTTGTAAGCATTTCTTAAACTGCTCATTTTACTTTTCCTGACGAGTGTAAAAACAGCAGTTAAATTGAGGAGATTGTCTTCGTGCATGGCACAATAGGCACGTTACTTTTAACTGCACTACATGATTTAAAAAAAAAACAACCGAATTTGGGACTTCCTTCTTTTTGAAGTCGGTTAAAAACATGCCATATTGTAGTGTTGGTAATGAACCAATAATCCTCCGACACTATTGTTGTGGTTGTGGTTGCTGTACCCGTATATTAATTAGATAATTAAAAAGCGCCTGCCGCTAACAAGCAGGCAATTAGCAAATTTCACATTAATTTGTACTGAAACAGTTATTAGGCGTTACTCCTAATCATGAGTACCTAGGTACCTACTTATTCCTGACTAGAAAAAATATACTAGACTATATATATACCCTCGCTTTCGGCTCGTACGACAAATTTCTACGTCCTGAAGCATTTTTTTTCTGCTCTTGGCTTAGCAAGGGCGTACCGTACAGTGTACCTACCTACTTATTATGTCATGTTGATGAAGACGATCTCTTACAGTATTAATTAGAAATTATGTATGTGTGTACCATTGTGCCAGGGTAAACAGGGGCCCGATTTTTTAAAGCACATGTGTGAAAATACCACTCGAAAGTGGTGAAGTTGTGCTGAATTTGAAATACGAGTAGGATAGAACACAATCACAGCTCTCATTAATCTTGGGAGCTGGTCAAAGCTTTGATTAGAGCTGTAGTTTTGGAGATATAAGCTGATTTATACCACTTTCGATTGATGTGCTCTCAAAAATCGGGCCCCTGATTTAAAAAGCTCTACTACGGACTATATTGAAGCGTGTGACATAAGAATTCCATGTCTTTTCCTCAATATGTGCGACAGGGGAGTGAGAGAGGTTGAAACGCTCGAATGTTCTCCTCTTGACTATAGCTCCGTGGTCTCTTTACACCAAACTCATTGACGTCAGCAGCTTTTATGCGTCAAAAAAATAAACCGTCTGGTGTACAGAGCAGGGGCCTGATTTTTGGAAAGCACATGTGTGAAAACACCACTCGAAAGTGGTGAAAAATTGTGCTGAATTTGAGATACGAGTAGCTTAGAAAATACTTAGGGCTCTCATTAATCTTGTGACCTAGTCAAAAATTTGATTAGAGCTGTAGTTTTGAAGATATAAACAGATTTATACCACTTTCGAGTGGTATTTTCATACATGTGCTTTCCAAAAATCAGGCCCCAGAGCTCTTTCATTGATTCCGAACTTAGGGGTAAATTACCACCAAAAGGTAAATGCGACAGAAAAGTTCACTGCGTTTGTTTCTTAAGGGGTAAATAACAATTTTCTAAAAGGGAGATTTATTAAAATCAGCCATCTTGTTCTGTAAATGACCCCATAATCCAATTGTCATAACGCTATTGCCCAAATTTGTTGTGGGTTAAATGGGCCTTAACGTCATGATTGTCTGCTATCGGAAAATGTGTTCTGAAAACTTGGTTTTCACAACTCATTTTGAGTGTACTAGCCGTCAATTTTCAGTTTGTCCCATTGTAAACGCACAAACGAGAACTGTAGCGCTGATGCAGGTTGTCCACTTAAAATGCCTAAAAAAACTAACCATTTCCCCAAATTTTCCTGACCACTCAAAACTTGCTTGGTAATTTTCCTGACCACTCAAAACTTGCTTGGTAATTTTCCTGACCACTCAAAACTTGCTTGGTAATTTGTGTTCCTTTACACGCTGCCAACATGTGAGCTGTGTAATTAAATTCAGCTAACATATAAGTGCTGCGAATAGGCAATAAAAAAATCAGTTTCTTCACTTTCCCAACTGCCTTCCCTGATTCCCTTGACTTTCCCTCTCCACTGAGTTTCCTATAAGACTGTACTGTTCCTGACTTTCCTGATAGTGGACATTCTGCGATCTTTCTAGAGTGGGTAATATAAGATACAAAGCCAGTTTCAGTATGTTGCATTATATTTTTGGACACATTCTCAAATAATGGCACTTTTATAAATCTTTGTCACTAAAGAAACCTTTCCAGAAATCTATGGGTCGTGATACTTTCATATATTTCTAGTCAGGCTTGAAGTCAACTTTGTATTTATTATGATTTAACTCGTCATTGGAAATATTAGAGCTTTTAGATACTTAGATTATGTACACTTGTATGTATTTAATATGTAATTTACTCAGCACATTTATCAGAATAAACTTGTTAATGAATTTTGTTTAATTTATTCGTTTTAATTAATGTTCTAAAAACAAAGGATCCAGTGCAATTGGAATTTGCCACCTGGGACATGCACTCATTGTATATGGCCTAGGTAAATTATAAACATAAATTAGACAACAAAAACAAAAGGATGTTTGATACCATGGATATTCAATAAATTTTTCCCTGAGGCAGTGTGCTACTAAAAAAATATTTAATACCAAATTGAAAGTGTCTTTGATGGATACCTTCCTTGAGGAAAAATAAATAACTAAAGTTAGGTAAGAACTATTAAATATGGCTAAGGGAGGTAGGGTTTAGTGGTAATATATTGAAATTTAGTATATACAGTTTAAATACATATTAAAATAAGGTGTGCAGTATTTCGCCAACAACTGTGTTGCAATTTGGCAATATACTATTAGGTATTGTATTATTAAAAAAAAAAAACATTTAGTACTAACTTACAAGATCAAAATAATATATTTCCAGTTTCAAGATAGAGTTAAGTGGTCTGAGTAAAACAAGGTAATCTAGGTAATCTACCAAATACAGAAAAATGGCTTTCACAAGTTAAGTCTCACCAAATTTTAGTTCCCAAAATAGGTCAAAGCTTGATCAAAGTTAATTAGAAGAGGGAAAATTAAAATAAAAAATTAATATTATCACAAAAACAGGGTTTTAGTTTGGCTATTTTTCTATATCTCTTCCCACGCAGATAGTAAAAGCCCATCGAGGGAATGGGCAAAAGTCTTAGGAATCATATTATAGGTGACGCGGCTAGCAATCCATCATTATTTTGATTTCCCTTTCCGTAACCTTAAGGTTTTGTTACCTTAGGCTCTGTCTACCTCGTAAGGAACAAAGACATGATATATGTATGTATGTATTTTTCTACATTTGTTAGATGACCTACCCATCTATCTCCCCCTTAAGTTTATCTACCACTTATGGGACACCTGTACATTTCACAAATATTTACAATATTACACACTTTTTAAAACTTAAATAGCAGTACCACGCTCCAGATTTTGTTTTATTTCCGCCGTATGCTCTCCATAGAAGCGTTCCAACTTCTTGTTGAACTTGGCATTCCTTTCATTAATGTAGTCAATATCCGCATCATCATTATGGATGCGTCTACGCGAATACTTGGTCCGTTTGGCAATCTGGCCTTCCAAGTCGTTAACCATTTTGTCAACAGCGTCCTTCCTATCCTCGTGCATGCCATGGATAATCACGTTAGGTCCACCGTAAAAAGCGTCACCGTATTTTTGTTTCTGTTTCTCGTACTGTTCCATGTCAGCTGCAGGCATTTGTTTGACAAGCCTGTTGTATTGTCGCACAGTGGCTTGCTCGTATGTGGAAAATCCCTGGTCTGGGTTCTTTTTCTTCTTTTTACGCTCTAAGCGTTCAGCTTCTACGGCAGAAATGTTAAGAAGCTTCACTCTGTCGTAATTTTTACCCTCGCCAGTCGCCTCTTCTCTCTTCTTCTGATCTTCGACCAGCCACTCCGCCTGCCGCCGCTTGGCTTCATAGTTTGCAGGTAGCTTGTGTCTTGCCTCCTCAGCTACGACTTCCTGGTGATTGTGCGTCCTGGCCTCGTTTCTGGCAGATTGCAGGGAACGTAGTCTTTTCATACGTTCGGCTTGTTTCTCTGCAAAACTCATCTCTTTCGAAGATGAAGACGCTTCAGACGATTCTGTTGCACTCATTTTGCGATCAATTGTAACTCGCGGACATTAATTTATAGTGAGATATACAAAATACCACGAGAGAAAGTAAACAAACTACGCGACAACACGACGCGTGACAGTAAATGAGTGAACTAAGTTCAGTGACAGTGACTCAGACTTAATTCATTCAATGCAGTGACAGTGAGGTGAGTGACGTGAGTGAATGAAATGAAATCAGTGACTGGCAGTGTTGCCACACCATTTTTCCAGAAATGACCAGAACTGTTGAAACAGGCCACTCTTATTCGGGAATTTGGCTGCAAGTGTAGCTAAATGTATGAAACGGATCAGAAAAGCTGTTAAATCCTATGAAACTCGGAAATATACTTGCGTACCTAGTCCTACAACTACAAGTAGCCTATTTAGTTTAGGCTGACGTAGTCCCAAAAGTCGCCTCATGTAGCTTTAATTTTAATCGCTAAGTTGGTAAACAATCTCTGACATCTTGTCAAAACGGTTTTTCGTTTAGAAATTGAATGCAACTCGTAAATGAAAATATGTTATGTCGAATTAGTTATTATTATATTGAAATTAAAAGAAACTGAAGTAAATAATTGTCTTGGACTATAAATGAATTGATTTACAAATCAATTTAGTAAAATAATAAATAAATGAGACAAAACTTGCAATACAGTGAAGTTAGCCGCACCTACGACGAGTATTTTGCTGCTGCGCCGCCCGACCGGACCGCACCGAAGTGAAGTGAGTCAGTCAAGCAGTGTTTTGATAAGGTGACGGTCGTGTGAAAAAGTGTGTAAATCGTTCATTTAAATAACGTCCCAAGTGTTTCTTGTCTTGAGTTCAGGATGTCCGATGAAATCGCAGAGAATGGGACAGCTAACGGCGACGTGCCGGAGATTGAGCTGATTATCAAGGTATCGTAATTTTTCTGCACGTGTTATGATATACTATGCGGCGCGCGAGATCATCCGGGCGCCGTCTCCGTCTCCGCGCACGCCTACCGGACCGCCTTCGCGAACATTTGAAGAGTTGGCAGACGTGAGGCATATTAAACAGCCTATTTCTAAGAGTTACGTTTGTTTCATGGCACTTCAAGGCTACGTTTATCGGCAGAGGAGCGTTTGTATTTGCTGTCGAGTGTAGTGCGCACTCGAATGCAAGAAAGTATATTATTACTGCACTTATAATGCGCGTAATGTAGGTCAGGCGCGACTTTGTTTTGTTTCCCGGCCATCTGGCGAGCTCTGTTGCAATTGTTATGCGATTTAGCTTTTAAGTATATTCTTGGATAAACTGCCTCAATTTGGTTAATTCTAAGGACCTTAACCTTTTGAGTAGCTTCCTATTTAGTTTCAAAGTTCATAATAATGTTTCTCAATCTAAGGTTGGGTTTAGTCATTATAAGCTTGAGTCATGTCCTGTTCATTGAAAATTAGTACATATATTTATCACTAAATCAATAAGGACTGGTGATGAATAAGTATGCAGTTTAAATACTGCTTATCACGTGTTAGTTGGAAGCGGCATTTCTGCTGAGACAATACAAAACAAACAAAATCTTTACAAGTAGAACTTGTTTTATAAGTTAGCAGGTATATTGAATAAAAACTGGACACACCGATTTTCTAGTTTCTTGAATGAAATCTATGAAATTAGTGGGTAATAGCGGCTTATAAACCGTTGGTGTTATGATAGGTCTTTGTTTCTTAACCTTTTTGGCACCAAACAGCTTGTCACTTGCAACTTTATCTGGTCAATTGAATACATATAATATTTTAAAAAAAGTAGATCCCTCCAACCTTACTTACTAAATGATACATCCACAGTCATATTAGGTGCACTCAGAAACATGTCATTACCCAAGTGCAAATAATCATCTGCTCTGAACCAATGTGTTTTCTTATGCACAACTTTTTTTATTGTCATTGCTTATTTGGGAAATGTTTGGCTATAGCTAGATTGAGTACTATATAGGACAAAAAAAAATACAATGTTTTAGGTATGATTATAATTATTTTTATCTCACATTTTAGGTAGAATTTGCAAAAACGAATAAACATATTGACAAGCATTGCCTATCTGTGAATCAATTGAAAGATAACAAAAGTGTCTATAAACAAGAATTCAATTTACGTCATTGGCCAATTCCAAGTATCATGATATAATTGCCCATGTATAAACTAAATGGCAAGCCACATCACACAAGACCTGTGACACATAAACTGGGAACAATTACTTATAATTTATATTCATGTCCCAGCCCTTTCCTTCCTTGTATGTTAATGTATGAAATAACATGCATACAATTAAAGGTGTTATTACTGTCAGTAACATCTATAAAAACTTTAGTATTTATTAGTAACTCTGATGTGTTGATTATATTTTTATTCAACATGCTATCTTTGGACTAAGGGTAAATTGAAAAAGGAATTATTACATATTTGTAATAAATATGTCAGACAAAGCACTAACACACTAACAACAGCATGGTATACTACCAACATGAGGATGTAGTTTAGTTTGTTTTTATTTATTTTTTACTATTAGATAGATACTTACATTATTTTTCCATGAAAAGGAAAGGAATGCTCCATCATAAGTCAAATATAGTTTATGTTATAGACCATAACTAATTAAACATACAACTTTGCCACCTGGTCCCAACATTGCCTGATGTGGTTTAGGTAGATGGCTGGGTAAATTTAAAAAAAAACTTACAAAAGCTAATATATTATACCTAAACCAGCTTAGGCAATGTTGGGGTCCTAATGGCAAAGTTGCAACAGTATACAGTATATTTTCTATTGTCTAATAAATTTATATCCAAAGGTTCTTTGATGCATGCCCACTGAAATGTATGTCATGATAACTATGAATTTTCTTGCACAATTGAAATTAAATCCATGCCAACAATTTTATCAACCTATTTTAAAATTATCAACAGAAACATCTTATCTTAGTGATTACCTAGTTTTTAAGAAATTGTCATTAAGTATATTTTTATCTATGCATTTAACTTATCTATTAATATACTGGACAAGAATTTATAAAAGGCTTAAAAATGTTTAGTGCTCACATATTTATCATGTTATTAAGTTAAAATTAATCATTATTCCATAAGCCATTATTAATTGTGTTAATCACTATTAAACTTCAAATATCTGAAACTTAGACAAGTGGAACGGATCTGATAGTGATGTATTATTAAATTTGAGTGTTCTGTCCATAGCCAATGATGTTCACATTTTGCTAGAAGCAGGCTCGTAAAAGCATCCAACTAAAACTCAACAGCAACAGAAATAAATGTTCATTAAATGCAAGCCAACTGAGTTCTTAGCATAGGTACCAGTATTTGTCGGAATGTACGTAGTTATCCATCTCTTTCGTACACGCCAGCTGGTTGAAAAGGGGTAAATACTTACCTTACTACCTACCTAATTTACCTTAGTAGAACTTAGAATTACAGTTGTTTTGTTTAGCACGAAAAAACAAGTTTTAGTCGTTTTTAAACAAGGTTTCTTTAAATTTTTCTAGAACGTTTTAACGGATTTTAAACGTATTTGATTCAAAACTAAGTCACTCCTCTGACGCACTCCACTTGGACATCGATAGATGTATTGTGTGCAAACATTATTCGACCACAAAAACGTTAACAGCGGTGTTTCAAGCTAACGCAACCATCTGCTGATTAATTTTAAGATACAATATATTATTAAGCACATGAGGACAAGGCTTACGTGTGTTGTCATGTTTGAATGTCTCGTATTTCATTTACTATAAGAATTGGTGAACAATTTGTCAGCGCGCACCAAAATGACTGTCCCGCCAATTAAGGCACACGCGAGCAATTAACCCTTCCTCACCGGGTACACCTGCGGCACCTGGGAATGTCCTAAGTCCATGACTTGTTGCTGCTGCCACACAAGACGTCACGATAATTGAGCTGAGAGGTTCTTAATGTCATGCGATTGTGTTTTGTTTTATAAGACACGCGTGCATTTGTCTTTTCATGATATTGGGTACGATTAATGTACGACTTTAACGCACGGTCTGGACGACCTATTAGTGCACGACCTGATAATTCGTGTTCCCCATGATTCTACAGTGCTCGAATTGTCTGTGGCCATCGAACGCGCGGCCGCTTCAGATCGTCACCATCTCTTTCTCATACGCCATTTGACAGAATGTAATGGTGAATGCCATAATCATTCCGAGTGCGTGTGTGTAATGTGTTTGACAAAAGGGCCGCATTGCAGGTCGTTTCTTACTAGGTCGTCATATCATACCGTGTATTCCGACATTGGTCGCACTCCTTGCATTTACGGACGAGCATCGTGCGGAAACGAATAGTTCTTCAAATGCGTCACCGTTTTTGGAGAGCAGACGGCAATCTAAAACTTTCATTGTTTCCTTAGCTAGGAAGTTTAAACCGTCGCTCTTCGGTCGTGATGTTTCGAAGCCATGCCATTTTCCTCTTTCCAATTCAGCACAGCACCTTTACGAAACGTAAGTAACGTAAGGTCCGAACGGCATTTCTCTGGATGGGTCACGCTAGATTTAGGTTTAACGCTTTTAACGTACCGAATGTCTAATTTTTAAAATCACACGTGATCCCTAACTAGTTATATACCTAGTTACTAAACATACAAATAACTTTTACTGTGCTGTGCTGTGATGTGAATTACAGCGTTTCGTTAGTAAATACTGGGTTTCGTGCTTAGCGGTCGTGAAACGGCTTGTTTTGGTCGTCCATCAAATGCGATCAGCGACGATGCGTTGTATAATTTTAATTGGCATTGCACCGATTGCAGGCGCCACGCTGTCTTCATGTTTTCATGGTAGCAAACTCGAATGATCTCTATGAAATTTGTTTGTAAACAAGAAATACAGCGTGGTTAAATAAGCATTATGTTCTCCACATTATCGTCTAGAGTAAATGGTTTTCTCTAGAGGATTCATGAGAAACAGCGGAAGTTTATCGTTGATTATACATATTAGACCATTGCAAGCTAGCTTCATCCTTCTTAATCGTAACTGCTAAAAAATGGAGTGCGCTCCCGTCATTGTAATTCCGGACAGATAAAACCTAGGACTATTCCTGAACCATCAAGTGAATTAGAAGCCATCGCTCGTCAGTCTACTGTAAAACACCCACAACTGCTACCAATATCTAACATGCTAATCAAAGAGCACACAAAATCTAAGCAATTGTATACAGTGCATGTAACTATCCGTTCTTCAGTGCTGACCAAAAGAGCCCCTTTAAAAGAGTGATCATGATTTCAGCATTTACTCTCTCGAATCGTGACGCATTGTAGTCTGTTTATAAGTCACTCATGCGCAAAGCTTATCTTAAGTCTTGCTCGATAAAAAGTCAGGGAAAAATCTCGAATTTTCCTTGATCAAACGCATCCCCGGTGGGGCGGGAATGCGCGAGAGAGCGGACTAGCGTTTGAAACAGAAACCAGCGCGGGTGCCGGGGAAAGTGACGACGCACGCGACAGCTCGTGCCCTCCCCGGGGACACTCACCACCCATTAGCATGTCCAATATAGACGTTTAATTATCATTATGCTAAGATCTATTCGGTTCAGTCACGAGGAACGGGTTTCTAGATGGCTATCAATTGATTGATTTGCTACAAAATGACACTTTCGTTTTCGAACACAACACATGTCTAATCCTTTGGAAATGCAGAGATCTATTATGATTGAAATTTCTCTTTGTACCGCAGAACAGGAAGCTACACATCTTGCATTTACTCCTACAGTCCTAACTTATTTATTATTTATTTAATACGGCATCCGGCTTTCGTCTTTACGTTTACATGCTTCATTCAGTATTTAACGTGCTATTACATAACCATGTCTTCCAAATCAGAATAAAAAATGGTCCTACTGCCTGATTGGGCTTCATGTAGTATCTCAATTTTCTTACCTGGAATTCGCATCTACGGAATTCCGTCTGGGACATCGTCTGATGGACGTAACTAATAATTAATGTAATGAAACGTTTGAAAATGTTCAATTTCAGTCACATGTTGTTCTCTCCAATCATTGGACACGCCAACCGCTCGTTAACAGCTTTTATTTTTACTTTTTACCGTAAGCCGATGCTGTATTTATGGATGACGATATATCTTGTGTGTAATTCCTATTAATTAAGATTGGCAGTCTTTGAGCCAGATGCTGAATCTTATTCAACTAGTAACGATGATGCATTCGAGATGCTAGTATACGGTTACTTATTTTCAATAGCTATTTCGAGATATATTGATAATAACGTCGAGAGACTCAATAGCTTTTAGAGCTGATCAGAGGCGAATCTAGTTTTGCAGTAACAAAAAGTGGCGCAAGTAAAGCTTTTGTCACGACCCGTCCGCCCACAAACCATCTACTTTTTGTACGTAGTACAGAACGTCGTGCAAAACTAGACATTACGAATGTTGCATAAGGGGCTACTTCTCGTTGCCGGGCTTATCTATAATGTGATTTGTGAAATTGTAAAGTTATTCGCTTCGAACATACATTTCCAATAAAGCATGTATTCCTTTTCCAATAGAACACGAAGATTTATCATGTAATAACTTACATTAATTGACGTAACAACCCACAGTTTACACCGACTTTCTTTACTTTATTGAGAGTTATGAAATCCATAAGTCTCAGTGACTTCCTTAATTTAAAACCACTACCACTTTACTTTCTTTACACGTTAAGTTAAGTGGTTGTTGTTGAATAGTTTATATTGTAACCTGACACTAAATACATTTTCAACGGTGCTTTGCCACGGCTTGTGTCTGCCGAAGGACACTCCACCACGCCTTCTTGGGACGTGCTTTGCGCAACGCACGCTTTGCGTGGCGCAAGCGACGTGCCTGCCGAGCTTACATATGTTTTATGACTGGAATACTTTAGAAAAAGTGTTTGGCAACCTTATAAAGTCAAACTTGCAACATTTAAAAAATATTTGTATATTGCAAAAGATAGCTTTTGCGTTGTTGACATGGCTGAGGCTTTGCTTAGTTGTATCACAGGATTTTAGATCTAGACAAGCTAGAATGTCGGTTTGAGTAGAACAGTTGCTACCCGTCTAAATAAAATACCATCAATGCAAAACTAATTATCGTTAACGAGGATGAATAACTTTGTTTGGCCAATGCACTCACAACAACCAAGTCTTATCATAATTCAAGTTCTCATGTTACACATCAGACACCAGATTTACTACCTTCATTTACGCAACTGTTGCATTTTTATACCAATATATCTTGACGATGTCATCACTTGAAATTGCTTCAAGCCGACAAGTCTGCTTGAACAGCGACTTACTGGGTTTCTGGATAGCAACGTTATACATTGCAGAATTAGCAAGGTGCTAATGACGTACAATCAGTACATATGCGTCGTTGCACATCACGCTTTTCTTTTCAGTTGTTTTATTTCAGTGTGAACGTAATAGTTTTTCTTAACGATGGATTCGTAAGCCAATTACCGCTTGTATTTTGTAAACGCTCTCGTAGTAATTGCGATAATTTACGCGATTTGGGCGATGTAACGTGACGAAGGCCTATTATAAAATTGCACTTAAAGAATTCCTGATCTCGATTTGATATCTTCTTAAGCGTAGTTATTTTCCGTTTTGTTACACTCGCTTATTATTTTGTCCCTCATTAGACTGTTCATTATAAGTCGTCCTTGCATTGTCTTCCGTTAATGTCATGTTTGCTTTCATAACATAAATATTAATATTAATACCTTTGTCAGTATTACCTAAACTCGTTTTGTTCTGTAATAATCCTAATGAAGTCAACTTTTTTATCTATTTCCATTAAAGTAAGTCCAATTTCCGATGTCATAAATTTCCGCTTTTACGGATACATTTCTTCGATCGTTTTACATAAAAAATACTACTTATCTTATACAGTATATGTGTTACGTTTAAATTAACCGTTTATTATTGCAAAATTTATGATTTGTCGGTCTGGCATCATAAGTTTATCAAGCTTTTATGATTAAGGGAGGTAATTTCATAACTAATATAATAATGAATGTGATTAAAATATAATGTCGTACAATTAAATTGCCGTCAAGCCAGTCATTTATTCCACGACTTGACAGCTGAGCGTGTTTCTAATTATATTTTTTTATGTTATAGAAGAATTAACTATCAGATGTAAAATATCGCTTATCTACTGTGGCGATTGCTACTCTCGTATCTATAAGCTGGCCTAAGGTCAAGCACGGCACTAGTTGGGCAAATAACTAATGTAACACAACACATAGTTAATCATAATTCTATTAATAAAAAAAGGTTTTGTTCTATGTAGGGGATGAGGAACTGTTGAGTAAATGCTTGGATATAAATATGAATAGAGCGCTATTGCTATAACATCAAGACTGTCATTGAAGACTGATCAGTCCACTTCAAGGCTTTGATGTAATGCGTCCTGCAGTTTTATCCGCTATTGTTCAGAAGTAAATGCAGATTACAGTGGTTTGAAGTTAGGTTACGAGTTATTGTCATGCATTGTTCTAACAAAGGTTGTAATCTTTAGTCGTTAGTATGATTGTGTACTCTTTTCCAAAACGTAATTGTCGATAACAACTGCTTTTACATTCACTTAAACTGTCTTAAAAATAAACTTTGCGTATTGTTCTGCCACAAATGCGGTGTAATCTGTGAATTTATAGATCTAACCTTTCCTTTTTAAAGTTCAAAGTTTATAATCTGTACTTTATGTCATAGTGACAATGGAACCATTTATTCTTGCCCTGACAACCTTCTTAGGTGTTGAAATGAATATTCCCTCACCATTTCACAAAATAACATCGCAGATTCCGATTTATTTCTGGCAGCCATATCCTCAACCGGTCGTATTGCGTAATCTTACACCGGTAATATAATGTTCTATTGAATGTATGAAATAAACTACCGATAAACATACGTTGCGGAGAAGAAAGTCGCATTAACAAGTTTAATTGTGATTTGTTAGCTATTTGGATACCGTCAAATGGGTTTTTTATTACTTACAGAATTACTTGGTATATTACTTTCATGATTTTCTACGAGATCTTTACAAATATTAGCGTCATCAAATTTGAACATGCAATTTTCTATTTCATTAAAACTGATCGCTAAAGGTCGTGAACTTTTACCTGTACCCGTTATTATCATCATCACTCCGAGTGATCAACCAAAAGTTTTAAAAATAGGTTAATTGTAATGAGTGAGAGAGAAACTCCGTCGGTCCAGCACCGTTTTGTTCGTGAATGTCGAATCGATGTTCACGCCGCGTCAAAACGTGGCGGATCGAGTGATTCGAAATATCGTTTCGAAATCCGAACTAATCACGAAATTGAATTTACATAAAGTGCAATGGAGACCCATCATTTTGAAATTTGCGCTAAACTAAGAGCGCTGATACAGAGGAGTAAAGGAGGAAAAATAAAGGTGAAACAAAAATTTACAGTTACGTATCGGATTTTCCTAATTGGTCAACTTGTCAAAGCCTCACAAAAGCTAAATAGTTCCTCATCTGGGCCGTTAGAAGAAGCAAATGTAATACAAACGAATTCGGATATCACAATTTTTTAGCACTTCGTTTTAAAATTATTCTTCCTTTCGGATGATAATTCCATTCCATCCATGTTATTCGTATAGGAGCCATTGGAGGGTCTATTCTATAACCTAATCAATATCTATATTCTATTCTAACCTGGCCTAATAAATAGAGGATAAGAAACTAGTTATATTATATATATAGAATGTCGGCGAAGCATTTTCTGCTTGTCGTTAACTGTTTTATGTTCCTTTGCTGGTAAGTTGTGAATCTATTTTGTTATTTTCTTATTAAAATTATGTCAATATTATATTTTTCAATTACTCCATAGAGGTTGTAAAAAGTGAATTGCATCCATTTGTTCGTTTACAGTCGCCTAATTATACCTTATCAAATTCGCTGGCTATTGAAATAGTTTATTAAAAGGCACTGATGTGTTCACGATGTCGATTATTTTAATCCCTTAATATAAATTGGGTTATTTTCTTGTTTATATGGTTGGGTTTAATTGAAGTCGTTTTTGCGCTTACTTTTTTTAAAAGACAGGTGTCGTGTCGTAAGGGAGGGCTGGAGTGTAAGGGGAGGAGTCAGTGCACGCGCTGGTTTTTGTACCTTTTTTTTAACAGCCTGCCGTAGCATCGTTAGTTTTTGTAGCACCGTATTCTTATATTTTTCACATAAGACCTTTTTCAAATGGTAATACAAGCAATGGTTCTTGGAAGTGTCTCTTGGTTCTGTGTGAATTTTATCAGCAAGTCTGTTAGAGTTATAAATTTAACTCTTAATACGCGATAATGTGTAGTCCCAAGCCTTTTAATTTATAGTGGCAAAGCTTATACAATGACCATTTACATTGTTTCATATATTAAAATTCTCGTGTTCATTTGTATAATTTCAAATGTACTGTTGCAATTCATCACAATACACAACTATAGGTATATAAGAAAAACACCTGTCTCCAGTCGACCGCGGTTTATAGGATTGCCAAGTTCAACGCAAGGTTTCAAAGTCGCGTTCGCTCCATCATTTATTGCATTAAGCTGGCTATTATGCTGTAAAGGCGCACGTGACAACTTGCAGGCGCTATCTTTTAAATTTGATGAGTGAATTACAGACACCTTGTAGATATAGTCTTGGGGTCTGTCCCAACGGCCGCATATGGCGTGCCTGCCGGCGTTTGAGCAGCTGCCAGCCAACCGTTACGCTGGCTAGTTGTACTTACATTCAAATTTGATATGTTAAAAACTGTCATCTTTTGTTCATAAAGTACCTACGCGTTAGGCCAGTTTGTTACTGACGTAAATTGCGGCTTTAATACGTTTTACTAAACGTTTAAAAGCCGTGATGTTGTCGCTATTTAACTTAATGATTTTAGTTACAAATGCGTGGTCTTCACGGAATATTAGATAAGTACCACGGTCTGTTCTATTTTCAGTAATAGTTTCACTAGTGTTATGCCGATAATCCCGCTCGGATTGTTGCTTAACGTCGCCAGAAACGTCCAACTCATTATTGGTGCATAACCTATCTTTTCATTATCTTCTCTGATCTCTGTCTCACGTTGCCTTGTAAGCTTGTTCATTAGGAACACCTTTTTCTTGTACCTATCACGTATTGTACAACTCCATTTAACAATTGCGTGTTGATGCTGCCCCGCCCACGGGTATCCATGTTGCATTCATTGATTCCGTTTGAAAGCTATTTTGAGATCCCCACAACAGATATATCGATGAGAATTGAGCCTTAATTACAGACTACGTGTTCATAAGCCAATAAAGTAGTAAACTGGCACAATTTACACATTTCTTGCCATTGCCAGGTGCAAGAGAGAGTAAACTTGGAAAATTGCAGCCAACGTGCCAATCTTATCTTGGGTGTCATTTAAATAACGATATAAATTGGAGACTTGAAAAAAATTGATAACTTTAACAGACTTTAATCATATCATTACAAAGGCCATGTCACAAATTCTAGAGAAATCGTACGTTTACTACAGCTTGACGTTTACAATTTAGACCTTTGTTTCGGTTGCTATGTACAATGAATGTTTGTTAAACTAACCCGTGTATTTGCAATGAGACTGGATTAGATCATCGGCATTCATCACTTGAGTAAATATTGTGTTAGTTGTGGGGTTTCACTGTCTAATGGCTCAATTTATCAAAAATATATTATTCTGGTATTATGACATTTTTGGCATCTTAAAGTAAATAAATAGAAACTGTACGTTGATGACGTTTTACAATTACATGCCAAGAAAATGAACGGGCTGTGAAAAGGAAAACAAACAACAGGCACAAGTGCACGTGACGTAGGTGGAGTCTGAGATTTGAATGATCAATTACATCGTTACTTTACTAAGAATCGATTCCCGTGTTTAGTAGTGTAAGTAAATTGTATCATTGTGTTTCTGAACATGAGATTTCTGCAACTGAATGAAGTAAGTTTAAAACATGACAATGTAGAATAGAGAAAATGATTTATTGTACAACGGTTGGTAAAATTTGATTAGTCAGTTGTAAAAACTGCACTAAATTTGAAGAATAATATCAGAATATTATAACGCGGGAATCAAATAGAGCTTAGCTTCGTCAGGGTGCTGAAGTGGAGGTCGGCGTGAGGTCGCGCGTGACTCATCTCAGAACCGGATCCGAGCCACGCCAGCTACGCCAAATATTGGTGGAGTTTGCGAATCAAATGTTGGAGCCAATGCACAAACCTATATAAGCATCTTGAAGCGAAACAATGGATACTATTTTGTCCTTCGTGTTTGTGTCAAAACTGTTTTATACTTTCAATAAAAGACTTACCACACCTACGTCGGATTTACGATTTAATTCGTCCGCTGACATCAATGTCTATAAAGCACGATCTGGCTTCCTGTCTCGTATTGATTATTGCATTAAGCCACGTCTAAAACGACGCTTAAAACACATTTTATTCGACGCAACACCTTCGATAAAACTTACGTAATTGTTTTATGATCTATTGATAAGCGTCTTAACAATCGATTCCAAAATTTGCCGGTCTATTTCCTGTGAAGGTTGCATCACCAATATCACAATGTTCCGCCATGTTCCAAACCAGGGTTTTGAAGATAAAATGATAACTTGGCCGATAAGATATCATCTGTTTACATACTCCACGAGCACATGCTACGTTATATTTGGAAAGAAAAAAATTATGATGCAACGATTTTAATTAATGTTTCAAAATTATAGGTGCAGTCATATTTGTCGGATCTCTATTCATATTCAACACAATAATATCCTTTAGTACGATAAGCTGGGCTATCTACGCTATCGTATATCGATAGTACCTACTTATGGAAGATAGGACGAAGTATTGTTCCTTTTCAAGCGATTACTTGTAACACATCACTTTCCAAGTATTCGATTTATAATTAGTTACTTGTGGCACTTGAAATCCTCTGCGTCAGCAAATGCATGTGAATTAGCGATATTTCCAAGTCGAGTTGTAATGTCGCCACTGCCCCACTTTGCAGGATGATTGTCTCGCTTGTATGTCGCTCAGTTGTTCACAGGGTCAACGCGCTCGCGTTTTTGTCTTGCGTTTACACCACAACTTGCGCAATGCTATCGGTTACTATGACAGCAGCAGTTATTAGGACTTTTGACTTGCCTAAGTTATCATTACCATTATTTGGATCACTTGCAACTCTATTGTTTTCATTTATAGCAATGGAAACCATCATTTTGACCACTACTTTACTGCGGTAGATATTTTGAAAGTTAATACTTAATGTATCATCAGTACGCATAATTTATGCGCCATTCCATCGCGTTTTACTTACAGCTCATTACCATCGCCGATATTCAAAATAAACGCGGACTGACCGCAAATGACCGTTGCTCTTTGCGGTTGTAGATTCGCTACAGATTTCTCTTAGTTTTGTTCTCTGAATATTTTTGCCTCTTTATTCCCTCAATTATATCTGGCTAGCGCCCTGGGTAATTGCGTTGATCGCCTTAAGTGGTCAACGACGAAGCTTCACGGTTTAAGGTTTGTTTTTACAAGGAAACCGGTTGTTATATTTTGATGGTAGCGTGCTGTTGCTATTACATGTAAGTATTTTTAGAATGAGTTTCTGTGGGAAGTTGGTTACAGTAAACTAATCTCCTAATTTTGGCAAAGAGGCAAAGTTCGCTCGTAACTTTGAGGATTCTTGTGTGAAAACGTTTGTTGGTGTATTTATGTCAATTGCGTTCTATTTAATCCGCATTCTATGAAGCCTCCGATTAAGTAATATGCATACTTGCCATCTCGAGAACGTACGTCCCGGTCATCAAGGCTGACTCAATTAGCACCGACATGCGGCCAAGTGCTAAACTTATGGTCATGATCATAACGTTACGTGACCAACGTAGTGAATCGTCATGTGAATATTTTGAGTGCTTTGAAACTTGGCGTCGTGCGAAATGTACTTCCTACATGCATAATCGTCATACTTTTAGGAAACTTTGCATCTTACACTCATCATAAATGTTTTTTTAATTTCTAAACATAGAATTGTGAGCGTTCGTGCGTGGGAGTTGTAGGGTGTAGTTTTTTTTTGTAAATTAAAAATGTTGTTATTTTAGAAAGCTAAAAAAAAGTATGTTCTGTTCCTTTTTCAAACACAAGCAAGTAGTGATTCTCATTGAAAATACATTATCATTCCTCATTAAAACAGTAAACAACTAATTCTTATTTATTGTCATTTTGCCAGAGATGGCGCTACATGCACCTAATATCGGAACGTAAATATTGTTCCAAACGTTTTATTTTCAAACGCACGGCCGTTCCAAATTTAAAGTTACTGCTTATCAGTCGTCGGTTGTTTTGCGAAATGTCGGTTGGTGACGTCACCGCGTCTCGGCCGAGGACGAGGCAGATAGCACGTTTAATGCCTTTGCCTTATAAATAAGTAACGGGTAATGGGCGTTAATTTTAGTGTTAACATGTTTTTTGTTTTTACATTAAATTTTAAGTTACGTTTTATTACCCATATTACTAGGTCTTTAGTGCAGTGCGTTTTATTCGTTTTTATTGTTTTCAAATTAGATTACAACTAGCCCGCCTACATAAATAAAAATACTCAATTACTACTTAAATTTTAGTGCCCGCATAAAAAATGTTCGTTTTGACATTTGGTGGAATATAGGTACTGTGAATTTTGTGATATGAATATTCCTTTGGCTAAAAATACGTATACGATATATGATTACGCCAAATTGCGATAGACGTAGACTACGCCGGGGAAATTACGGGCACAAGAGGCATTTCATCTTAATCCTCTAGGTTGGCAACGCATCTGCAATCCTTCCGGGGTTGCGGGTGTCTATGGGCAGTGGTGATCACTTACCATCAGGTGACCCACTTGCTCGTTTGCCTTCCTATTCATATAAAAAAAAAAAAAAAAAAAAAAAAAAACTTAAAACGTAGTTCTTAAAGTACAAACTACTGGCACCCTTATGGTCTTTGATAATTTTCGTCGGGTTAACATTTTATAAGTTTTACACTTTTTACGTTATTTTATGAAGAGACTTTTCTAAGTGGAGAGTTACGAAAAGTCAGGCAGTCAGGCGTGTCTAAGACGTATTTGCGGTTGTTGTTGGGTGATCGTTAATGATTTTATTCGATTGTAAACTGGGTTAAGTTTAATCGATGAATCGTTTAAATAAACATCAAATTCGATCAAATTGACCGTTATGCCTAATCGTATCTCACCAAACCAATAACCGTGAAATTTATAAACTACCCACAGTACCCAGGGAAAGTAAATAGTCAAATTGTAGTACCGTTTCACTTAACCAAGGGGAAAGTAGTCAGCTAATTAGACGCGTCCGCGAATGAGTAGGTACTGCGATAACAAGGGTTTGAAAGAAAAAGGTGCGGAGTTGCGTGTGGAGAAAACAATTGATATTAATTCGACTAATTGATGATAATTCTTTTGTTTCAGGTAAGAAGTGCGAACAAGGAACCTGTTGAGTCATAGGGTAACTTGTCCGTAAAAGGAAGTGCCATGTATGTAATTTTAATACATCTGATGCATCATGATTGTTGGTTAGAGGACTATGAAATGATGATTCAAGCTTATGCTGTGTGGATAAGTTCTGGCAAATTTTCGACAAATATGTGGAACTTACGTTACTAACACACCTATACCTATTATAAAATAGCTGTTGTCTGCAACTCCGTCTGCGCAGATTTCGCTCATCGCTATCCCGCGGGAACTATGTTATTTTATGGGATAAAAACTATCCTTTCAACATGAAACTACCGTGAGACTCAATCATAATTACACATATATTTATGTGTAATTATGAAAAACTATCCTATTCATTTCATTATCATTGCGGTCATGTACGTCCAATATGAATATGACGTAAAGGTCATAACATAACGTACCTAACTTAGCTTAGCCTGGCGTCATTTTTAAAGCATAAATAATATCTAGGCGAGGACTGTACACAATCTATACTGGTCATTTATCACATGCAATTAACCCGCTTTACTTAAGTGCGCAACCAATATTTATAAAATGCCATTAGATGCGAACCATGGGCGTATTTATTTTTTAACCATGAAAACTAAGAACGACACCAACAACCGTCAATCAACCAGCTATGGCGGTTTAAAATTCATAATATCAACCTAAGCCTAGGGGGATTCGAAGTGACTGGCAACAGAGACCTTTAACCACCTTTGAACACTTGCATTGTCTAAACGTACACGTGAGCAATTACCGATGCGCGCGCGGCGGCAGCTTTGCATGCCATTAACGTAATTAAATAGGTACGAGTATGTGCACTTTTTTTTAGTTTTTTTTTACCTTTAAAAACAATATTAACCATTGGTAATAACGTTTTCCTATAGCAGTGAGCGGAAAAGGGTACGATTGTGAATTTTATAACCATGTCATTTTATAATTATAACTGCTTATTAAAGTCGCGATGAATCGTGCTTAATACTTATTTTACAATCTAGACACCCCAGGTCTGCAATTATTATTATAACATCTCATGTGGGTATGTTCTTTTATTCCTTAGTCCAATTTGAAAGATAGGATAGTTTTGGACCCGATAAGCGACGCCGTATGTAAATGTATAAATGGTATATAACTAGCTCCAGTTTGAAATATAGGATAGTTTCGGACCCGATAAGTGACGCCGATTGTAAATGTATACATTATGATTGGTTCCAGTTTTAAAGATGGATAGTTTCCAACCCAATATGTGACGCAGTTAATATACATGGTTGGTTCCAGATTAAAATACGAAGTTGCGAGAAACACTATATTACAAACAAGTATCCTTGTCGTGTTATTGCGAAACAATCGTGATCTCTCACTCAGAAACCATATCCATCAAACAGTATTGCCTAATTATTTAAACTACTATATTTGACATTGAGAATGGCATCTTTTACAATTCATATTAGGAGATCGATCGGTGTGCAACGTGAGTGGAATTCGTGAAGTCTCAACGTACAGCTATGATCGTTATAGCAATTACCCTGTGCTGTGCCAACAACTGCGACAAATTGCTCTTTTATTCTCGGAAAACGTTACAATTTGTTAATTCTCTCTTAGAGAGTTGCATATTTCATTTATTCAAAATACCGTCCTCGGACGACAGAATGAAAAGTACTTTTCACTCAACTATTGAATCTGCGATTCTGCCTGGGCTTGAACCCGTTACTTAAAATAACGCTTCTATAATGCAATACCAGTATTAAAGGTCAGAGCTACAGGTATTTGAAATTACCGGTATTTCAAGCCCTGCTAAAAACATGCTTCTATACGGGGCAATATCGCTATCATTATTTCTATCTGACATATGGTATGAGATGGCGGCAGAAAGTAATGGCGAACGTGTTAGACAATATGGCCTCTGGTCTGCCTCTCCCTAATATTTATGATTATATCAGTCTTCATAATTACACATAAACGTAGTTTCATGTTGAAAATATTAGTTTTCCTTTAAATATGATTCATTATAAACGTAATTAGTGATTCAAGCAAGCCAAACACGGATGACTCAAACAATGTTTAAGTAGCCCACAACACAAACTTACCCGTAGAACTTACTAAGTTAGAAGTCACGGTATCACTACGATACGTCGATAAATTAAATAAATTGACATTTATTCAAGGAACAGCCGGTTCTGAAGCAATGAATAGAACCTATTTGCATAAACCTGTTTAGTGGTTTCATATTATAGAAACGGTGCCCTCTTATGAACTGGACGGGAGAATTAGCTCTCCATTTCACAATCCTGATAACTTAGTAAACAACTATTTGTGACTGAAACCTGGGTGAAAAAAAACGGAGAACTATGAAACAAATAAAGAAGACAAGCTTTGTAATGAAGGTGTAAATAAAAATAATGCAGTGGTCGAACCGACACCATGCACTGTTGTCTATAGGAATAATGAAATTCTGAAACCAACCGGTGCTCGACGTTAATTGTCAATAATTATGCAGTGCCCGTTCCATCTAAGGCAAGTCATCTTTATGCCTCCCTGCAGAACGCTCTATCTAACTGCATATCGGTCCTTGCATCGAAAATATGGAATGTT
This sequence comes from Pandemis cinnamomeana, assembly GCA_932294345.1. Classification (NCBI taxonomy): domain Eukaryota; kingdom Metazoa; phylum Arthropoda; class Insecta; order Lepidoptera; family Tortricidae; genus Pandemis; species Pandemis cinnamomeana. The sequence continues at coordinate 3,286,413 of OW028715.1, read as the reverse complement.
CTGTCATACCGGTTATTATAAGTGCCATACACACAAATTGTTAAAGGTAACACGAGATCACCAGCTGCCTATGAATAGGCACATAATTATGTTATTTTATTAGACTAAAAATCATTTTGACAACTGTAAATTAAAGAAAACAAGAATATTTTACTTGTAGATGACAAAATAAAAAGAATCCTACTAATATTATAAACACGAAAGTTTGTAAGTATGGATGGATGGATGGATCGATTTTTGTTACTCTTTCACGCAGAACGGCTGGACAGATCTGAATGAAATTTGGAACATAGATAGATTATAGACTGTAATAACACATAGGCTACTTTTTAAACATCTACATCTAGGTAAACCATATGTTCTTGTGAAGAAATGATTGATTGATTGATTGATTATCCCGGAAAATTGCGTAAAACAGCTTGTAAATAATACAAATTTCTCTGGAAAAAGAGGATGTCGAAACGAGTAGAAAAGACAATGTGAAAAATACAGAAATCTTCATAGGTGATCTATTGATATGCCGAAATAAAATGTACGAATTGTTTCAACTATCTCTTACATCTATCCGAGGTCAACTAACAGATCACCATACGAATAGAACTCTTGATACCGAACGCTTCTCTTGCTAAACATTTTCGAACTTTTACAAGCAATGATATTATCAAGCTACCAGTTAAATGATCTATTGTGCTTAATCTCTGAAATATCTGAAGCTCTAGCCGCTCAAACTTGCAACAATGATCAACAATCATTTCTGTAACACCAAGCCCCTTCTCTTGAGCCTAAGACGCCAGCCGCTACGTGAGGTCGCTTCGTTGCCCTTTCTAATCCAAACGGCTACTCGGAAATATCTTCTGTCGCGCCGCTTGACTGAATTAGTGTTAGTAGATTTAGGTAAACTTATCAAGCGCTTGCTAAATCAGTTTTATTGCTCTCGCCGCTCAACAGCCAAGTTCTACGGATCCAAGTTCTAAGCGATCGGATTACAAATCATGAAGCTGATCAAAGTTACGAATTACGTTCAGTTGGTAGCGCTGTAATAACACATCTACCTAGTAAAGATTTCACGCTCAAATATAATGTTAAATTCATAACCTTAGTCGAGTCGAAGGTAAAAAACCGAGAGCCCAAGACGAGGCCATGATGTCATTGTCGTCACTGATGCATGACTATATCTATATAGTCACTGAGATCATCACAATTTAATACTTGAGCGGTAACATCACAAGGCAAACATGCTTCCCGCTGGCAGGTGCAGGAAGGAAAATAGAGGCGTAAAAAATAAAAAGCGCTTATTCGATAGATATTATTGTCTATATTACCATTTAATTATCGAATTAATACGTAGGTACGCATGGATGATAATTACTTTCCATTTGTTCTGGATCTAATCCTATTATCTAATTAATAGAAGGTATGACTACGAGATAATGACTACGACATCGGCTAACAATTAAGACATCTATTATCTATTAATGGATCTCGGTAGTAGTAAGTCCAATTTATCGTCGAGTTAAACGACAGCCGCAATCGCAATTCGTCTCTGAGTAACAGTATCATTACTGCATCTAGGAACTTAACTGCTTCTCCTATAAGGTCTGTGACAACACTAAAGCATCGATACGGCCGTATCTTTCTTTAGATACACTGCGAAGTATTCCTGGATAAAGCCATTAAAAATTCCTTCGCAGAAACTTTAAAGTGGCTCTTCGCACAAAGGTACCTTAACCGCTAGGTAAGTGCTATGCACGATGCACGATACGTGCGTATTCGAATTAAATCTTGTATCGAACTATATTTGGACTTGTACCTTCTGCCTGCTTGTGTTAGTCATTTCATTAGGTACAAAAGTTAGCCACATTAAAGAGTTTCTAAATAATTGTCGTCTTTTTATCGAGAAACTTGGTTTGAACATAAATTTTACGTCGTAAAAGCTGAAAATTCCATTTACTTATCTACTACATTTCTTTGTCTTGTATTTTAAGTATTCATTCCTTTTATGGAAGGAATCCTTAACATACACAATCTTTACCACATACCGTTAGACAAAGAAGTGCCTGGCTGCGCCTGATCAGAATTTAAACTGCCTTGTTGTGCCTTATTTTAACTCGTACAGCCTTTAATTGTTTAGTTAAGTCTCCAGTTGCAAGATTCCGGCCATTTCATTTAAAAAAAGTTTAATTATCTGCATTCTTTTAACTTAAATACTTTTATCTTCATATTGGTATCTTATCTTATCAGGTGTGATCGTGACCACAGAAGCCGTTAATCGTGCAGTAAATGATAATCAGGCATTCTTAAGTGACGTAATTGATTTATCGTAACCGGAAATACTTTTTTCATTAAAAGAGTCAACTTAAAGATATTTAGCGCCGTTCTCGGACGCCGTATCTCTGGCCTTTTAGTATTGGTGTTGGTTTGCATTTTTTTTTCTATACCTTCCAGTTGTTGCATGCAACATTCTCCTATATTATGTCCCTACCCATTCTGGTTGTATGCAGTCACCGGATGGCGGCAGATTGTGCAAGCCGCGCCTTCTGGTTTCCGGAGTTACATCGTTTTTGCCCTCATTACTCTTGCCTTTTTAGCACCGGACCTAATCTAAAGCTGTACTTCCTGAAACGTTATTGGTATTAATTACGTAGTCACTGTACTTTATGGAATATTTATTTTGGGACAGCTGAATGAACGCTATACAGTTAAGAATGTTCAGAATGCATTCCTCGTCTCATCGAATTGTCCAATGATCTCATTAACGACCGCAAGCATCACTGGTTTATTTTCAGACAACACATTTGAGAGCACACTTAAACTTGTCAACACCACAGAGATTACATTTTCAGTAGGTACAGAACTATTTATAAACCCAATGAATAAGTTTACCTTTTCATACCTTTTTGTATCAGAATCGCCTTAGGTTTGCTTATCACACGAGTTTGCAAGAGTAAGCAAAGCAATGGCGTAGCGTGTGGTTATGCGAGAGGCATCTTTACGATTGTGTAGGTACATAATTGACAACGACGCTTGCTTTCATCTTTCATCTAGTCTCCCATCCATATCGACTCGATTCTAATCAGACTGTTCCTGCAGCTATAAGGAAAACCTAGGAACTGGTTACGCGTTCGTTTCCGATAAACAGGAAAAGTTTCGCTTTTCATAAAATTGAGATTTTCAAAGAAACTCAAGCCTCCGTAAGGCGAGCCGAGTGTCGTTAGAGAGGGGCCGAACTTTCACGGTCGCCAGAAGGCCGGTCCGCGCCGGTTGCATTTCACTGTCGCGGGTCACTGCACTTCCACAACGGTTGTTCTTGAATTATTGATTTTGTTAACTTACTTTGTTGCTATAATTAATTCTATTTCTCCGGAAATATGTTGGAAGTAATTGTTTCTAAGAGCTCGACTAGTGGTTTAAAGGTTGTTTCTGATGTACACCCGAATGGCCTGCCGCAGCTACGAGGGCGACACTGAAAGTTTTTAGAATTGGCCATTTTTAAACAATATAATAAAAAAGTAAGTTTAAATTTTGAAAATGGAACTCTTTGCCAATATTATTGAGTATATATTTCATTCATTTGTCATTTGTTTTACGATTTGGCGGCAAATTGAAAATTGTCTGTGTCACGTCAACATGAATGTAACGCGAGAAAATTTTCGTGCAATGATTTTTTATGACTTTCGATGTCATTTAAGTCAACAAGAAAGCTATGATAGACTTCGATTGGCCTTTCGTGATGAAGCCCCATCTCGTGCGACTATTTACAACTGGTTTAGTGAGTTTAAACGTGGTCGCACTAATCTCACCGATGATCTGCGTGAGGGACGGCCTTCTACGGCGATGACTGAAAATAACATCAGTGTTGTGCGGCGTATGATAGAGACTGACAAAAGAGTGACGTACCAGCAGATTCGGACAAGCTTAGGCATCGGTATGAGTCAAGTGCATAAAATCCTCCATGAACATTTAGCGGTCAGGAAGCTTTGTGCCCGATGGATACCTCATAATTTGACCGACGCCCAAAAACTCCGTCGGGTCGATTGGTGCCGTGAAATGATTCAAAGATTTAACGGAGGTGACTCAAATGCTGTGTTCGACATACTTACGGGTGATGAAAGCTGGGTTTACTGTTATGATCCAGAAACCAAGAGACAGTCTGCTCAATGGGTGTTTCCTTTCGAGGAGTTGCCAACTAAAGTGAAGAGAGGTCGAAGCGTGGGAAAAAATATGGTGGCCTCGTTCTTCGGAAGGACAGGTCACTATGCGACAATTGTTTTAGAGGATCAAAAAACAGTTACTGCCGAGTGGTACAGTAACAATTGTTTGCCACTTGTATTGGAAAAAGTTCGGGAGAAACGACCTCGAAGTAGGACCCTTCTTCACCACGACAACGCCTCGTCGCACACCGCCAGGCGAACGATCGACTATTTAGTGACGTCAGACGTGGAATTACTGGGTCACCCGCCGTATAGCCCCGACCTCGCACCTTGCGATTTTTATTTATTCCCGAAAATAAAAGAAAAACTTCGAGGAAAACTTTTTATGAACACCGAGGAAGCAGTGGGTGCGTTTCAAAAGACCGTCGAAGAGACCCCTAAGGACGAGTGGGCTAAGTGCTTTTCTCAGTGGTTCCATCGGAAGCAGCGGTGTATTAATGTGAATGGACACTATTTTGAAAAGATATAATAAAACTAATAACTTGCTAGTTTGCTCAGTTTTTGATTTTCTAAGAACTTTCAGTTTGACCCTCGTATGCAGGCGGAACGCGTTGTCGAATTACCGCCGCGTGGTTGCGCCGGCGGCGTGACGGATTATCGGCTGCGACCAATCCGCCATCTTGGCGAAAATCGCGATCCGCAGGAGATGAATGTACTTTCGATTTCACGAAACTGAAAGTAGCTGTATGTTCGGGTGGTGTCGGTGTCATTGACTCCGATGTTTGTTTGCTACGCCTGGTTGGCTCTATAATGCACTGGAAGGCTTATCCTATCGTGTTAACTGGAATGCCTTAGTTGGCACAGTAATTTATTGTGTTTTCAACCTGTCTTCATTACAGCGCCACGCTCCGGCGGTCTTACTATTACTACGCATTCGTTCTTGAATTTTTTCTCAGTGTTGTTTTAAGATTTGTCTGATTTGCTATTTAATTTACCATAACTTAGCAGGATAGAATATCTTATTTTCAATTAAATCCACTTCATCATAGTAAAGGGTTAGGTAAACGCACATGCTACATAATCGTATGGAATTATGAGAGAAATAACTATAATTCACACTTCCTGTTCTCTACAGTGTGTACTTGGTTGTATAATTTTGAAATAATGGCTTAAACACGACTTCGCTTATCACACTTATTGTTGTTGTTCATTTCTGTTTAATAAATCTGATTGACATCAATTAAGGCCAGAAGAAACTTAATGTGAGTTGAGTCGCTAATATTAGAAGTAAATTTGGTGTCTTGTCACTCTTGTCAGTCAAGTTATCCTTCTTTAGATGTGTATGAAGAAGCTGACAAACTTTGTTAGGGTTGTTATGTAAGCAGGCCTCCATCTAAGTAACAGTACATTATGCAACGTCTATTTAATATTTTAACTCTACAACGTATCAATGTTTTATTCATTTTACTATTAATTGGCTTTGTTGCTGTCTGAGATAAGTTTTACTCTTATTTATTTTAATTGTGTGACACTGACATCGATACGGCCACCTTGTTTCAAACCAGTTTGTGAATGAAAATGTAAACAAACGTGGCGTTTCGTTTTTGCAAAATAACCGCTCGACATGTTGGAATGTCACCCCAAAAACACATAAACGACATACGTAAGAGACTAATATATATAAGAGCTGTATCAAAATAAAGTAAGAACTGAAGTTATTTGTTGTTACGAATATCTATTTGCAAGAAAACAAAGTAAAATAACAGATACTTAGATGTTCAAGATGTTACTGGTCATCTTTTCACAACCGAGGTAGTATGGTATGGTATGGTGTATTTTGCTAACAAAAATTTGTGACTAAGCCGCTTGCTTATAGTTCGTTTTTTTTTTTTTTTTTTTTTTTATATGAATAGGAAGGCAAACGAGCAAGTGGGTCATCTGATGGTACGTGATCACCACTGCCCATAGACACCCGCAACCCCGGAGGGATTGCAGATGCGTTGCCAACCTAGAGGACTAAGATGAAATGCCTCTTGTGCCCGTAATTTCCCCGGCTGTCTTACTCTCCACACCGGAACACAGCAGTGCAAGCACTGCTACTTAGCGGCAGGATTAGCGAGTAAGATGGTGGTAGCGATCCGGACGGACCTTGCACAAGGCCCTACCACCCGCAAAACGTGCGCATACCATTACGCATAAAAGTAAGGACCATCTTGCGACGAAGCTGTTACTTTGACCATTATTCAGGTGCGAATCCAGCTCAAAAAGGTTGTGGTGGTGTTGTCCGGCTCACGGCCACCATCAGCTAAGTGCGTCTTCGGCCACGGTTTCGCTTCCATACGATACATTGCATTCTTTAATTGGGGTTGTGAGCATGCCCACCGTATCACCAACGGTGGATCCGCACTTGCCATTATTTCAATCTAGATTTCCAGTTGAAGTCAAAGTGACTGGATGTGTTAGTAGATGGTAGTGGTACTTGTGGTCCTTAATTGTGTAGTTCAGACGACTGATTCTGTTGTGATACGCACCATCGCGTCACCTAGTTTCTGCAGCGTGCACTGGAGACACCATGCTCTTTGACAACAAACGGACAATCGATCTTTTATTGCTTTAATTAAATAGAAATTTGGACATGAGATTCTGTAATTTTGAAAAGCCTAATGTTATCGCAACTTGAATCGATTACTAAGTCAGAGTAGTGTTTTGTTTAGCTGTGAATATAATATACTTGGGTGTATGTATTTGTTACGATTAACCGGTTAACCGGTTGGGCGGATTTTAACGAAGTTTATTATGCGTTTAATATGTAGTTTTATGGGTTTAATAGGTAGAAAAAGCGATACAAAACTTGTTTAACTTTAATCATTTAACTGACCTATCACGTTTTTAGACTGCATTCATAGAAAACTTATTTTTTGTCTGAATTTTTACTTGGTGGTGTGGTCGGTTTGATACGAGCGATATGATCGAAGTGAGCTCTCTATAGCGTGCACGGGATCTATCGGATAGAAGTAAGGCAGGTTAAATATGTATCTAAGATAGAATCTAGCGCATAATATTGCCTACCTTTCACGTTGCCCGCCCTCTGTCATGCATAGTCGCAAGAACCTTTGTTCATATCGTAAATAACGACCGGATTTCGAACGTTCACTTGCCGTTGCCTGTCACAAAATTCTGTTCATTAAGACGTATCTAATCATTTGTTTTAATATAAAACCCGCAATCCGTCACTAGTAACATGCGTAATGAGGGGACAGTTGCATGTATGCCTTGAAGGCATGGTCACCCTTCACTATTTAGTATCGCATGCAAATAACGTCTTCTGTTACCGGCACCGTATATCATTACATGTCACACTGTTCTATGTTTATCGCAGGACCGGACATGTCATTCGTCTTGGTGCACGGAAAGGTATTGTTTATGCTCCATTTCCGACCCGTGACGCCGCCATTGAGAATCGTTGGATCGGAAAACCATTATCAAATGGAAACTTTTATTTGCTTGCTGCGTTTCGCCATCCACTATGTCTGTAACGCAAATATTCCGTTTAGGAACCGTTTATGTGTAAATACCTATGTAATACTGTCAACCACGGCTTGGAAATGGTGCCGAAAGTACCGGTAAAACACCGGTAAAAAACTATACCTGTATTAGAATCCAAAAATACCGGTTCTCGATAAAGGTATGCGCTAAGAGACGCTGCCGTTTGGTGCCTTATGGGAACCTTGTAGGATACTGGTTCTCGTTATACCTTAGTACAAGCTTGGTACCCTGGTTCTGAAAAATACCGGTATTTCAAGAGCTGCTGTCAACACTAGCATCCGCTCCATGCGTTTAAGCTAATTCTAAAAACTAAACCTTGAAGCACAAAAATCTAACGATGCAAAAACCAATGATGCCTCGTTAATTTTTCTAAATTGTTCAAGCCATTTACGCTGTAGTATGGGAACACAACTACAAATACACAACCCTAATTTTGGGCTTCGCCTCATTCTGCTAGGAATCGCTGTAACCTTTGCACCTAGCGTTTTCTTCTAAGTTGAATCTATCACGAGAGGGTACAAATAGAATACTAACTTCTCTAACTGTCACTGCGCATGTCGCCGCATCAATTGATACTTTGTTCTTGTTAAGATCTCTACAAAATAGCCTGTCAGAAAACAACAGATCATAATTTCAATTGCACAGCCTCCATTCGTCATTTCAACCGTTTAGCTGTTAACTAACTCGTGTACTTGTGAAAGTTCAATAATTGATAGACATGGAAAGCTCTCCGACCTCGAATACTGACTAGCAATGACTCATGACCGTTTCACAAAGAGCTTTCAAACATGCGACCGTTGGTTGCAACATTTGGGCCGAGTGCACCGAACAATAGTCAAGAGTTCAAAATTCGACGTTTTGGTTAAGTTGCTGCAAGATTTAACACATTTAAGGTTGCGACTGGTGTGAACAATGAAGATTGTTTCTGTACAGTGTTAGAATGTCGACTGCGGATGCTGCAATGCCTTCATAATTTCGTTTGTGGTAATCTTTTAAAACGACGATTTTATTGTATGAATTGCATGATTGAAGAGAAAGTTTGAGTAATCATGGGAATAGTGTTTAACCATAAGTTAGGAACTAAACAAGAAGTTTAAGAATAGTGAGAAGAATATGCCTAATTTTGGGTTAAGCCTGATAGTGAAATAGATAAAGCAAGTTTATTATAGAGGCAGTAGTTGTTGGTTGATTTGGTTCCTACGATTCACCCATAGCAATTTTCACCGAAGTACATCTGACATCATCATGCAGGAATTGTCGTATCAGTAGTAGAGCCGCCGCTCTAGGCGCAATAGTAACGCGTGCCAAAATCGGGCAACAAGGGGCGCGAAAAACAAATGTTGAAGGCGGTAGCGGTCAATCAAATGCAAAAACGTGCCTTGCATGATGGGGATTGAGGGTATAATGCCTCGATGATAAAGACACGTCCTTGCTGTACAAGAGTTGTATAAACACAGCAACGATCCGTCACAGTCGGATATACGCGACAATAGCACTAATGAATATTCAGCAAAGGTTTTCACCTTGTCTCCGTTCGTGAAGTGACAGACCCGTTGGTTTCTCATTCACAGTCTATGGAGTTGTGGACAGTCATGTTAGATCTTTTTGGCGTGTAATTGTGTTATTGTCCCAATGTTTTAGTTAGTTTTACGTAAACAATTAATGGTATATTTAGATATATGTAGATATATCAAAGCAGTGATAGACAAATATTTCAGATAAAGATTTATCAATTAGGAGTTTCATTATCGACGGTATTGTCGTTCGTTACATTAAAACAATTAGATAGTGTTGAAAATATACTTAAAACATTGAAGTTCACATAGCAGTAGGTTTAGTCGCTGTTAGTATAACTTTTATGTTTATATATGTAAGATGCATCCTAGCTTTACATGAGAATCATAGTGCTTGACATTTTATTACCTAAATGAAGAACCGGTTATGTTGCTATAAATTCCGTTCTCTTTAAGTATGGACAGAACGTTTACGCGGAGGCTGCAGAACATTCTTTTGTACAATTTTGCTAACTTTTAATTAACATTGCTAATGAGTGTTACAGCAAAATATTATAATCTGTAGAATTTATTTCGCGCTTGACCTCTTTCGCGCTTGGTAAATTTATAATTTATGTCCGAAAACTAGTTTTGATTGAAAATTAAGAGTTGCGGGTGAATTTAATTATAATCGGATTATCCTAAGAATGTGGGTCATGTTGCTAATGATATATTTAATTACATAATGCGGTTCAAGATGCTCGAAACATTTTGTGATTGCTAAAGCAAGTTTAGTTTAAAATGTTTTTGTTTATTATTTCAGGCTTCGACCATCGACGGCCGGCGGAAGGGCGCGTGCCTGTTTTGCCAGGAATACTTCATGGACCTATACCTCCTCGCTGAGCTGAAAACGATCAGCTTAAAGGTATGCTGTTTTTGAAAACCTCAGTTGCTTTAAAGATAGCTAGTATGGCCAAAGTCCAAGCTTAAATAATTTTGCGCAATATCTAGCCCAACGTCTACTCGGAGATGCTTAAAGTAGCTGAACGAGTTGGTCCAGAATGATTATTACTACATCTTTCAACTTACCAAGTCATTGCTGAAATACTCTCTGTCTGGGCAATTATTAGTGCTTCAGAAAACGTGGCCTATACGCTTGCTTACCACGCTATATGCTATATGCACTACCACAATATTAAATACGTCCAATAAACTCTGATTGGCGTCATAGGGGCACAGAGGGCCGATCGTTAGAAAGCGTCAAGAGTCAGGAGTCACTTTGCCACGGTATTGGAATCTGCATAACCCGTATGGTCTAGGAACCACTCCTGCAAACTAAAAATATCAGGGTTTTTCACACACACACACGCTATAGCTCATGTTCTGATCCTACCGATGATGATGATGATGTTGGTGATGGTGATGTTCCAGGTGACGACGGTGGACATGCAGAAGCCGCCGCCAGACTTCCGCACGAACTTTGAGGCTACGCACCCGCCTATCCTCATCGACAACGGGCTCGCCATACTCGAGAATGAGAAGATCGAACGGCACATCATGAAGTCGGTGCCCGGAGGACACAACCTATTTGTACAGGTAAGTGTAAGCAGTCCCAGTCAGTGGGTTCTATGTCGCGTCAGGAAGTTCAACAGGTTCCTTTCAAACAGTGCCAAGACAACTACAGTACGGGTGCACCCGTGAGAGCCTAGAGTGACCCGACATTCTAGGTGGGCATGGGCACTAGACCATTATTTGGTAGCAAAACTACTGTCCGTGATCTGATTGGCATGTTTGGTAGCTAGACCCGATGATGAGACAATGGAGGAGTCTTTCAAAAGTGCAAATTTTTCTGTTTTTTAATAAGCCCTTTTGACAAGACACTCCTCAATCATAACATACATGGAAGGGAAACAGCAGCATTACCAAAAAATTCTGCGTGGAATACAAACTTTACAGCAGCTAACGTAACGTGACCAATTACTCCGGTTACAGGACAAAGAGGTGGCGTCGCTGATCGAGAACCTGTACTCGAAGCTGAAGCTAGTACTGGTGCGCAAGGACGAGCAGAAGTCGGCCTCGCTGCGCGCGCACCTCGCACGCATCGACGCGCTGCTGGAGCGTCGGGGCACGAGGTTAGTGGACTCAGGTGGCGGCGCTGATCGAGAACCTGGTCTCGAAGCTGAAGCTAGTGCTGGTGCAAGGACGAGCAGAAGTCGGGCTCGCTGCGCGCGCACCTCGCACGCATCGACGCGCTGCTGGAGCGTCGGGGCACGAGGTTAGTGGACTCAGGTGGCGGCGCTGATCGAGAACCTGGTCTCGAAGCTGAAGCTAGTGCTGGTGCAAGGACGAGCAGAAGTCGGGCTCGCTGCGCGCGCACCTCGCACGCATCGACGCGCTGCTGGAGCGTCGGGGCACGAGGTTAGTGGACTCAGGTGGCGGCGCTGATCGAGAACCTGGTCTCGAAGCTGAAGCTAGTGCTGGTGCAAGGACGAGCAGAAGTCGGGCTCGCTGCGCGCGCACCTCGCACGCATCGACGCGCTGCTGGAGCGTCGGGGCACGAGGTTAGTGGACTCAGGTGGCGGCGCTGATCGAGAACCTGGTCTCGAAGCTGAAGCTAGTGCTGGTGCAAGGACGAGCAGAAGTCGGGCTCGCTGCGCGCGCACCTCGCACGCATCGACGCGCTGCTGGAGCGTCGGGGCACGAGGTTAGTGGACTCAGGTGGCGGCGCTGATCGAGAACCTGGTCTCGAAGCTGAAGCTAGTGCTGGTGCAAGGACGAGCAGAAGTCGGGCTCGCTGCGCGCGCACCTCGCACGCATCGACGCGCTGCTGGAGCGTCGGGGCACGAGGTTAGTGGACTCAGGTGGCGGCGCTGATCGAGAACCTGGTCTCGAAGCTGAAGCTAGTGCTGGTGCAAGGACGAGCAGAAGTCGGGCTCGCTGCGCGCGCACCTCGCACGCATCGACGCGCTGCTGGAGCGTCGGGGCACGAGGTTAGTGGACTCAGGTGGCGGCGCTGATCGAGAACCTGTACCCGAAGCTGAAGCTAGTGCTGGTGCAAGGACGAGCAGAAGTCGGGCTCGCTGCGCGCGCACCTCGCACGCATCGACGCGCTGCTGGAGCGTCGGGGCACGAGGTTAGTGGACTCAGGTGGCGGCGCTGATCGCGAACCTGCACTCGAAGCTGAAGCTAGTGCTGGTGCAAGGACGAGCAGAAGTCGGCCTCGCTGCGCGCGCACCTCGCACGCATCGACGCGCTGCTGGAGCGTCGGGGCACGAGGTTAGTGGACTCAGGTGGCGGCGCTGATCGCGAACCTGCACTCGAAGCTGAAGCTAGTGCTGGTGCAAGGACGAGCAGAAGTCTGATTAGATTCTATGATTGTATTAGACGGTGTCTTCAAATCAATCCGAAATATTTCTGCAGGTGTTTGGATTGGTACTTCTGTAAATGTATTTCAGGATTATTTTGCTTGACAAATACCATTGGTCGATGTTCAGAGTGTTGGCGTCCAAATGGTGAATTAATTTTTGAATCCAAAAATTACAATGGAAAAGGTTTTCAGCAGTATTCTGTTAAACTTAGCTACCCAATCATCTGCTGAAGTATTTCGGATTAATTTTGACCCGTTCATTGCCGCTGACGCCGATCGGTGTCATGCTTAGAGGCGTATCAGGTGCTGGGCCATGAATGGGACACATATTGTATACGTGTACTATAATTATTCTCATTATTATGTACTTGTTAACTAGGTACGTTTCGTCGACTTTATACGTTACCTGAATCGTCTCTACCTGATGTTACAAATTACAATAAGCTTTTAACGATATTAAAATGGTGTCTTCAGGTTCCTAACGGGCGACACGATGTGCTGCTTCGACTGCGAGCTGATGCCGCGGCTGCAACACATCCGCGTCGCCGGGAAATACTTCGTCGACTTCGAGATACCGGTCAGTATTTGTTTTAACCAGTTCATACTAGTTCTAGGATCCGTAGCACCTTATCTATGGTTGTTTTGTGACGACTTTCTTTCTTTCCGATTGTTACGCCACTAGGAGCAAGACCGCCATGCTTAGAGACTTCGTCGCATAACTACTATGTAAAGACGAATGTTGTCGTAAAACTTTCATTAGCTAAGGACTGTAAAATTAATGAGTTATTATTGTTCCGTTCCAGACAAGCCTAGTGTCGCTGTGGCGCTACATGTACCACATGTACCAACTGGACGCGTTCACGCAGAGCTGCCCCGCCGACCAGGACATCATCAACCACTACAAGCTGCAGCAGGTAACACACAGACACACGCACACCACAAGCCTACACACACACTGCCGTATCTAGTGCCCCGCCTCACAATTAAACAGATACCACCAGACCTCTATTTCATAAACAAGTCCGCAAAGTAAACTGATTCAATCAATCCATTATATACTTCCAGTGTCAGTGTTTTGTTTATGAAATAGTGGCACAGTCCCGAAATTGGTTTTAAAACATTTATTAGCGGGGTTGTTTACCCCATCCCCCCTCCACCAAATCTCTCGTATTATATAAATGTTTTAGTGTGAGGCGAGGCGGTGGCAATGTTAAGACTTGTTTCTACACTATCTTTAAGCTCTACAAATAGTTTGGGATCTGATAAACGGCTGTAATCGTCGAAAACAAAGCTAGCACAAGTGGTTGCACCTCGTTTTGTCACTGTTAATTCATAAATATTAAGCGAAATGGTGTAGTGTCAAGCGAGACAACGGCTGATGTGCTAGTCATCCGTTAAAATTATATGAAATCATTCTGTACCCTTCTCCGATATCTTCAAACTGTCCGGTGATATTGTTATACTATATTCTGGGATCGGATCTAGCGTGTAATGTTAACCAGTGGCGGACTAAACTCACTTGGGAATCGAAGCAGTACTTACGACTAACTCAAGGCTGAATAAAAAGTAAAGACGGTATGAACAGCAAAGTGGGGCCGGTTCAAACTGTCTCGCCGTGTGCATAAAGTGCAACCAAATTTCGCCGAGCAATCTTGTACGGCTCAGCTACCTAGTTCAAACTAATCTCACTTGGCCGTTCGTGGAATCCACTTTACTTTGTATTAGATTTGAAGTTGAAAAAATAGACGTCTTACTGTAGTTCTGGATTATTTCAGCAGATGGTTGGGTTACTCAGATTAAACACTTCTGTTATAGGTTTTCACTGTGATTTTGATTCGATATAACCCATAGAAGAAAGAGAAACCTAGAAGTGGCATGTGAACGAGAGACCTTAATGCGGAAAATCGCATGTATAAACGTCAAATTGAATTTGACGGTTCGAGTAGCAGAATTATTCTGCCAGAATCAGATTTTCTCGAGTGTTCCGCTGTTTCCAGTTAGATTTTCAATCGCGTAGACCTAAAGCCCATTCAGCAGAGTCCGTTTTGCAACGCAGTTATTTTAACGACATCTGTTATGCAATGGCAAAACTATTATTTAGATAACTGTCGTTTTCAGACTGTTATCTTTTGGCTACTTCACGCTAGATGGTGTTTATATAGTGGACTTTAAGCAATATTCTGTGGGTGGAAAATTATAACTATTCGCCCGCGGTAAATTAATTTTCCCGTAGGAAAAGGTTTCCCGCGGTAAAAAGTAGCCTATGTCACTCAGTGATAATGTAGCTTTCTAACGGCAAAAGAATTTTTTAAACCTATTCAATGCAAACAAACAAACAATCAAATTTTTCCTCTTTATAATGTTAGTATAGATATTGTATCCCTTCGACGCCGTTCACTTTGAACATCTATCTATTTGGGTGTCTATGGACAGTGGTGATCATTTACCATCAGGTGACCCACTAGTTCGTTTGTCTGGCCTCTCTAACATAAAAAAAAAAACCTTTGATTTTGAACATCACCAAACATTTACACGGGTGTTCAAACCAACTGACCCAACCATCGGCTAATGTATTCTGGATTACTTTTAAGATACTATTTAGTACCAAGGTGTTGCTTAGACCATTTTACATACATATTTAATTGGACCAATCGAAGGGCAAAAACATGGAAGTCGGTAATTCTAAAGCCCCCAGAAATGGTCCATTCAAGCCTTTAATGCGAAAGATACCTATAACTGCCTAAGGGGTTAGTCCGCCGCTGGCAGTTTAGTGGTGTATGTTGCTTACTGGATTGTGTTGCGTGCAGCGGTCTACCGCCGGGCTGCTGTCGCCCACGCTGCCGCGGCAACGCGCCGCGCCCGCGGTGAGGCATTGTGTGTCGTCAGCCATCACCATCACACGCCTGCCTCATTAAAAAAAAACTCGCATCTAATTTAAAATTGGAAATTTAATAACGGACATTTGCGGTGGTCAGACGCGGGACGCCATATTGTCTAAAATATATGCAGAAACTATCATATCCATCATTTTTATTACCGATCAGGGTAGAAAGAGATGGTGAATAAGATTGCGAGCGGTCGTCCTTTAGACAATAGAGCATCTTGTCTTATACTCCGAAATTTGTATTATGTGTCGTGCCGTCCCATTCTTACTAATAAATAGTGTTAAACTGGAGAGTGAGAGGAACGGTTTGATATGAACTTCGAATTTAGAACTTGGTAGTTAGAACTCAGTGTGGCTGCAGTGGTTCTTAGATTTTTGATTTTGAATTTGAGATGCGAGTACGGCTCTGTATTGGGAATGTTGACTTGTTTTAATATTATTTAATTATTTTTACATTAGCTAGTTGAAAAATTCAAATAATTTTAAATCAGTCAACTACCGAATTAAAAGAGTCTGTTGTCTTTTAATACTCACTGAAATCGTCGGGCTGTTAAGGTTTTAAAAATTGAATAGTCGAAGAAAGTCCAATATAGTGCATGGGGTTCGATTATATTCAATTCGAAAATGGGGAAATTTTGAAACTCGTGGATATCCACTAAACGGGGAAAAATTACATAGTCTAGCAACGCTTACCTAGAAGCTCCAATGTCTGGCTTCTAGGTAAGCGTTGCCAGATTATGGAATTGTTCCCCGTTTAGTGAATATCCACCATTTCCAAAATTCCCCCAATTTCGAATTTACCCCAATGCACCTTACATAGTCAAAAGCTCTGGTGTCAGACCATCGTGGAGAAATGAACTCAAAAAATAAATTTACATCCCATTGTTTTTATAAGTACCTGTTAACTTGACGGTCAGTGACCCCGTTTCTCGAAGCTACAAATTACAATTTAACTAGTCTAAACTACTTAGCAATATTGATCAAAAACTCGAAAAAATATTGGTTGATTGAACTAATGTGTTTAGATTGTAACTTGTATCTTCCAGAAACGGGCCAGAGTTTAACAGGTTTGTAACCTTTTATGTATACGAGGGTTAATCTTTTGAGAGTATCAATTGAGTCATACATAATGCCGTTACTCTATTTTATTATTTATTTCTTTATAAATAATAATGTTCAAATTTTAAAATCAGACAGATATTTTTGTGTCATTTTATTTTGCCACCCTTCTCATATCACTTGTACATATATATGGTATCATGTAAATGTTGTGTTGAAACTAAGTCTTTCCTCAACGTCCAATCTGAATAGCCTTAATTTTCATATACATACATTGGGGAAAAATAACATTCACAAAGAAAAATTAGAGAACATAGAATACTTAGAGCTCCATTATATCCTTAACATCTTCTCATACTTTGTATTTTCTGTGGTTTTGTTTGCTTTTTGCGTTAACCCCTTAATATAAATGAACTTTTTCCAGTTATCAGTATCTGTTTTTGCTGTATTTGTTAGCCCCAACATCTTGCCAATGGGAAATTGGTACCTAACGTAAATGATGCTAACAACTGGAAATTGCACATTCAACTTTGCAAATACTTGTACATATTTTGTGCGGGTGGAGGTGACAACAGCTAGTTTTCATGTGATAAGATAAAATACCGCCTCGATATCAATATATCTTGATATTGCATATTTCATGGTCATCAATGAAATGTTGAATAATCATATAGGTATAGAACTGGAAAATATTCAAAATAATTGGTATCCGTTTTTGTCTTATAATATAATCTGTTAAATTATATTGGTTCCTTGATTAAATTAATTAGTCTTTGGAAGTTTCACAGTTGTCAGACATAGTCAATCAATCTAATTTTATGGTGCACAAAAAGGATTAAACATTTTGAAATACTCTTGCCCGTTTCCATTTCGAAACAGTCTGTAAAGAAAACCATACTGTTTCAGTAGACCAATCAAATAATATAATAACCATTTACAGGCATTGAAAATGAAGAAACACGAAGAGCTGGAAACGCCGACGTTCACGACCTCTATCCCTGTAGACGTCAGCCCCGGCCGCGAGCAGTAGCTGCCGCCGCCGCGCCGACCATATCCACCGTTACTAGTAAGAATCGCGTAGAAGGTGGCCGTCTCTAGTCCGCTAGCGGAAAACGGCGGCAAATTAAAAAAAAACACGAGCTGGCAACCCTTTGTTTTACTATAATAAGACTTTTTTATACTGGCAATATTTTCAGGAGACGCTGCTGTAGAAGTTTTGCCAAGTTTTCATTTTGATGTGGCCAGATCCAATTTTGATTTATTGGTGTTCATGGGTCTTTAAGTGTTGCCAGAACTTGTGTTACATTGCCGCTGACCCGATTCGCTGCCTCTAGAAGCGTCACCGCCCACTTCAACATATCGCGTCCTACTCGGACACCAAGAAGAATCGCGGGTGCGGGCGGAGCTGCCAACATTACAAATAATTTATTCCCTTTTTGCATAAGTCATTGACTACCCGCTCCCCGGTTCCGATTTGCCCGCCTACGCTCACAGGAAAATATGTTTTTATACAAATTGGGAAAAAGCATTTTTAATTTTGTTTAGTGTTGCTATGTTGGTAGTAATTGAAATGTATGACATTGAATTTATGATGGTGCAATCGAAAGTATCGGATATGTGTTGCGAATAAGTCGTTTGGGAAGTAGCGGGTGATTGTTACTGCCGACGTGGCATTTATGATATGAGGGACGGTGATCTGTTCGACATTTAAAAATAATTGTGGCCATTAGTACTTGGTTTAACGTAGCATTGAGAATGTTCAGTATATTTGTGAATCAATCAAAATTGGTTTAATTATATTCGGCTAAGGTGCTGAATGTTATCCAATTTGACTGTTTAGTGGCTTAAAAGTAAATAATAGGTGTAGTGGGGAGTGACTTGGCAGGCACAGCTGCTTCCTTCCACATTTATTGCTTCACTTGTTTATAGTTTGTTAAATTCTTAGTGTTCAAACACAACGAATAGATGTTCTGATATATTTTTGTATTATATTCATAATTTATGTAGGATTGGTTTACAGTATTTTGTTCGTTCTTTTTGGACTCCCCTAGTGTAGTGTTAGATTAGACAGAGATCCTACAACTACCCTCATCGCGCCTAAGCCTGTTTCCTTGTGACAAGTTCCATTTTATACAGCCGCACGCGAGCGCTCTTGCCTTGTCCATGTTACCTTATGAAGGTATGTTATTTAATCTTAATGCCGAATCATGTCTGTAACGGTTCACAGGGAAATGAACCTGTTTTATAAGCAGAGCCGAAATAGGTTGTTAAAAAGCGAGGCTTTAAGTTGACCCCTGGTTAAAATAGTAGATGTTTTTGAATTCTCAGTGAATATTGTGTTTTGCAGGTATATTTTTTCTATATTGATTATTATTTTTTGTTAAAACTGGGTGTAGAAAAAATGTATGGTGCAGAGTATTCAATACATATAAATATAGTACACAAGCCACACAAGGGTGAGACGCGATCAACATGTCAATTGGACAATGTATAAAATATTAATTCTAGATTATAATTAAGTGTTAAGGAATAAATCTGGATAAATATTATTTTTTTTATTTGCGTTTTATTTTATTTTATTTTCCGTTTCATTTCCTGCTTTTATGATAAATTCTGTTCCAGTATAATCTCTAGATGTAACAAAACTATTTTATAAAAGCTTTTTCATAGCCAATTGATGTGCCTTGCTCAATTTACAATGTATACAGCAACAAGAAATAAATGACAACTTGGAGATAGATTTTTGGTTATGCTGTTTCATTAACAGCTTAAATAAAACTACAAAATGCTGCAAAACTTCACCTGCTATATCAAGAAGAAAGATGATGATGATGATGATTTCAAAAAAAGATGCCCACAGTTAACAAAGAACAAATCAACAAAACTAGCGGAGTACCTAGCAAGAAAAATGTTTTTTGTTCATTAAAATAGGTCACTTGATTCAATAATATATGCCCACAGTAGTTGTCCATTATTTCAGGTTGTTGTATAAGCCTTACAATTATAATGCAATGCAATGTGATATGTATATGTAGTAGCTTTTGTACTTTAATAAATATTCAAATAAAGTATTTACAAATCATTTAAAAAATTTGACACTCCTAATACAAATCATTAATTTCACAATAATTCCACTTTAAACAGTCCAAAGTGCAGTCGTCAGCCTTAAATTACTATTTTTCTTTTCATCCACTCATTTCTATAGACATCCCTGGGTAGCAATGAACTGAGGAATGCGTGGGTCAGAAAAGCTGTTAGTCCCCAAATTTTTTTGTCTGCAACCTTAAACACTGGCAAGATAAAGCCATTGCTGAACTGTGTGTAGTGATGGTTATTTTTATCACATAAGGTTTCCAAAGGGACAGTGAAGACTTCTGCTACCTCTTTAGTGTTGATTTTAAAGTCTTCTGATTTTAATATGGATATCGTTCCGACAACAGGAGTGATCATAATGCTGTTGTCGCGGCCGGGCACGGCGGGTCCTTGACCCCACACGTCCACCCGCGTCGGCAGCAGCCCTATCTCCTCCTCGTTCTCCCTTAGCGCGGTCTCTATTGGAGACTCGTTGTTGTCTGTCTTGCCGCCAGGAAAAGAAATCTGTCCGCTGTGACTCCTCAAATTGCCCGACCGTACGGTGTAAAGCAACGAAGCTGTGTCGTTCACATCACAGAAAGGTATCAACACGGCCGCTGTGACCGAAGGTACTTTACCGCGCCGTTGAGGCAAAGGCATTTTCTTCAAATTCGACATGCATCGTTCTCGAGACGCCAGCGAAAATAAATTCTCTAGAGCAAAAGCCGCCTTAGACATATTTGATGGTTTTGTTACTTGAAATTCCTATCATAACTTTATGAGTCCAATGTACAACAAACACTTATGGGTTTTCATTTACGATTACGAAAAGGTTTACGCACTCTATGTGTCAGTGTCAGCGGTCGTATCACACGTGACACTAACATTTATTTTGACAACTTTGACAAGCGATAGCCTGAAAAACTACGAGAAAAACATTCTTGAATCGGGTCGTTTAAGCGTGAAAAAAGAAAACTCTAATACCTTCGCGCAAAACCAACCTGTCAATGTCAGTGTCAGTGTGACAATCTTGTTTTGACGTGTTTTTATAGGAAGCTAGTGCCGTATGCAAAATATTACACTATTAAAATTAATCTAATGTCCAATCTTTGTTGCTAAGAGACGATATTTGTGTAGACTTTGGACCGCCTACAAATGACGATGTTCTAGTGAAATGATGCTAATTAAAGGTAGTGTTCTCGTCAGTCACTATGTCTCTGTCTCCTCAAATGTTGCTCGCGACCGTGGCTCGACAACGTTGCGTGTCGAAACTCAAGGAACTTCCTACATTAGGGTTTGGAGATGAGAAATCTACGAGAAATGCAGCTGTACTGCTGCCGTTGTGCATCCACGAAGGAGAAGTATGTCTACTCTACACTCTCAGGTCTTCGAAATTAAAAAATCATAGTGGACAAGTGTCTTTTCCAGGCGGAATGATGGAGCAAAACGAAACCCACATCGAAACAGCTTTGCGGGAAACTGAGGAAGAGATCGGCGTTCCCCGCGAAAATGTCGATGTTTGGAGCCCCATGCCACAGGTACATGGCAGAAATAATCTTCCCATCACCCCAGTTGTTGGAGAAATTAAAAATTTTGACTTTAAAGAATTAAAGAAAAACCCTGATGAAGTGGAAGAAATATTTTTGGTGCCAATGAAGGCATTTTGTGATGTGAGGAACCATGCCCACTGGGAGTACATGGGGGTTGCCATGCCATTGTTTATTTATGGAAAGCATAAAATATGGGGTATCTCTGGTGCTATAACAAATTTGTTTTTAAATTGTTTCCTGCCTGAAACAGAATTCAAGGAAGATTTTTTAAGAAAAAAGTATGAATATGATGAGTTGATGCCAGCTAAACTTTAGTGACTGCTAGCTAATTCCAGTTATGTCTTAGAATAAATAATCTGTGTCGGTTTATTGTTAACAAAGAAAATAGGCCTAGTTACTTACTGATATGGTAAGTTTTTCAATACTTATAAATACAGGGTATTGTTATTTGTGCAAGTAACATTTCACTGATGAAATAATATTTAAAATTAAATTATTCTTTACCTCATAATATTTCGGAACATAGTACAACTGTACAAACAGTAATAAAAGAAAAGTATGTGAATCCCCAACCACATTTAGAAAACCTTACCATGTAATTATAAGTGATGAATTAGCTGACCAAAACAAGCATGTAATGACATTTTTGTACAAATAGAATAAATATTATCAATAATTTGGATGTTCTTACTTTTAGACTAGCCAATTGAGTTACATTAACTATTATATTGCCTCACTATAGGTATATAATAGTTTGCACTCTGGCTTTGCCATGTCTCGCCAAAAATAGGTAATACAAACTATTCAATTTTGCAAAATCACTGTCTCATATTCCTGTTAAAAAAAAAATGACATTCACACTATTGGGTATTTCTCTATGATTTGTTTGTATGATGTAGGGGTACCTCGACTGCTGAGCGAAATGCGTTCTTTTCCAGTTTCTCGGCATAACCGCATATACACCCCCTTGCAACAAAAACGGGCACCCGTGGTTTTTGTATTTTATGCGCTTACTTTCTAAATGCCTAAAAATCTGAAAAACCATAGGCGTCCGATTTTTTGCAAGGAGGTGTAATCCAATTATCAACCAAAACAATCGGCATGGCGGAACGGCGCGCGTTCTAAGACTTGCAACCCTTACATTCCAGTGTAGGAAAGTGTTCTATTGCAGTCACACGGTAGGTATATTTTGACTTAATATCTAATATCATATTTGTCTCCACTGCGGTGTCGAAATCAAGGGAAAACCAAACCACCATTCTATTTTCCCCAGAAGATCATCGAAAATGTCGACCAGCACCACACTGTCGAAATTGTAACAGCTTGGAGGACTTGGGTAGGTAGGTAGTTAATAGGTTAGCAGTGGCGTAACTAAAGGGTGGCAAGGCAAGGGTCCCTAACTCTAAGGCTCTGAACTGGCTTGGCCTAGAGCACAGAATTGACGATGATGGAATTCTTTGTAAGGAAGTATCAATAAAATCGTGTCAATGTATTTATGAAAGAAAGCCACAAATTACGATAAGTCGTTTTTTAATGCTGCCATGTTGAATAATTTCATGTCGTTGGAGTCGCCGGTGGCAATGTTGTACAGTTCACCCTGTCTATCATGTTCAAGTAATTCTTCCGGATATAGTCGAGTCGGCAGTTGAAGGTACAAATGTTGTAGTAGCGGCGCATGTCGCTCGCGCAGATGGGATCGTATTGTGATGTGCACACGCAGTCTTTCTCGGCGAAGCCCGACCATTTGGGGAGCGGGGTACACAGTGACAGCAGGCAGAGGAGGGTTACTGGAAAAGTTATGCAAAACTGTCATTGGTAAGAATAAATACTGAAGTGGAGCGGTTTAGACTTAGACTAACAGAAAACTTCTCTGAGTACCTACCTACCTACGAGCCTCTTACTACCATTGATGGATGATCCACTAGGTAAAAGCAAATATTGATATTGTAAGCGCTATCCGTCTGGCGCCACCTTTAACTGTCACTGTCACCATCCGTACCTGGCTACCTAGCTAGCGGTAGGGTAGGCGAGCGGGCACACAGTCATCGCCTGGCCTGGGATTGACATCGTGGCGCTTGCGGCAGACGGACGTCTCCAGAATCTTTCTTTATCAAGGTCACGTGAGCCATATCTAATCTTTTGCCTATTGTGATTAGTGGTAGAAAAATAAGTAATCGCTGTAATAGTTCTGATCCTTACAATATATTTACTAAACTTCTTTCATGTAAAATGAAGAAGAAAGGCGAAATGATTCCTCTAAATTCCTTATGATGAGGGGTACCTTTAATCGACAAAGAGTAAGTAGAAATATAAAATAGATTTAGAGAAGTAGATAAAGTACCTAGGTAGTTAGTAGGTCAAAAGCAGTCGCCAGGGGGCGAGGGCGGCGAACTTTTATACAGTCCGTGTGCTCCTAAAACCATTCGGGTATCGGATGCCATCGGTCGATTCAAGTATCAAACCCAAGACAGACGGACTTGTGTAAGACAGCAATACAAACCCGAAGGTCTTTTTAAATACTGTCGCACTGTACTTGGTAGGTAGGTACTTAATGAATATCAATTTCAAAACCTATAGACGTACCGCTAGATTAATCAGTACAATAATACAATCTTCGTACTGTCCCGTGAGCTCTTAGAAAGCCCGTTTCACTCACTCTTACGGGTTTGATATTGGAATCGGCAGAGTGAGGGAGACAGCGGGACCAAACCAACCCAAATGGACCAAGAGCTCACGCACTACAGACGTACACACCTACCTATTTATAAAGATCTAGTCAGCCGCATCTCCCTTGCACCGTCCAGTGTCGGCCACTTTAATGTCTACCCCGAGGATCTTTCGCAACTGGTCCGCCCGGCATTTGAACTCGCAGAAGTTGTTGTAAGTGTTCCCGTCGGAGGCGCATAGCGGGATGTAAATGCGAAAACAGGGGCACGAGGAAGCCCAGGGCACTTCCTGGTAGGCTGATGCCAGTACGAGCAGTGATAGCACTGTGGGAGACGGGAACTCGATTGTAACGTTACTAAAGCTTGGAGAAACTCAGGGGCGGATCTACAAACTAGCTGTGGCCCGCGACTCTGTCTATGCAGAATTCGCTTATCGCTATCCCGCGGGAACTGTTCGATTTTCCGAGATAAAACTATCCTTCCTCGGAACTGAAACTATCTCCATACCTACCTAGTTTCAACTAAATCAATTCAGCGGTTTACGTGAAATGGTAATAGACAGACTGACACACTTTCGCATCTAGATAGGTATTAAATTAATGTAGGTAGGGCTCTGTGAATGTAAAAGATCCCCAACCCCCATTTAAGACTACGACTAGCACTTAAATACGCTCGTAGAAATTTGGGAGATATGTTCTTTATTGGATTGTAGAAGTGCTAAGAATGGATTTTGCGTAATTCCGACGAGACAGGAAACGGAACTCTATATTGTGTAACTTGTAATTTTCAAATGTGGCATGCATACCTAAAGCAAGTAGTTAAGGTAGGTAACTAGTATTTTCAAATTACGGGACCAAGCACCACAGGATAAGGAATAACAAGAAGACTAGGCGACTTATAAATTAAAGTACCTATATTTCAGAATCCTAAAAGATCATAGAGGTACTAAGAACAGATTTCCCTAAATTTCCACAGTAAACAGGATAGATAGATATAAAAAAAATACTACGCAATACTCTGTAGTTCTTTGTACTCACCCAAAAACAACTTCATTGTTCCACGCTTCCCGAGTGTCCTCGGCAACCTCAATTACTTTCACTTTACACCTACCTTTATACGCTCTTTTATCAATTCCTCCAAATTGACGCAGATATCTCAATCTTAATAGCTTGTATCGAGGCGTCTTCCGTTAGTTTGCGATACGAGCTAATTAACCGACTGCGTTGTTTTTTTGCATGTGTTGCTTGGTATGCTGCGCGTGCTATCCGTTCCGTAGAAGACAACCGCCAAGTTGAATTAATTTAATAGGTGTAGGTCGTGCGTGTATGAAGTACCGGCTCTTGCTGTATCAAAAGCCATAGCTTACGTAGACGACATAATTTTAGTACCTCAATAACAGAGTAAAAAATGGATGTGATATACAAAATTGTAATTACATTTCTAAACGACACTGAAAATTAAAACACAGAAAAATCCGAAAAGTAAAGCTATGGCCGGGAAGCTTTTCAGTGCCGTTTAGAAATTTAATTTGTAACGGTAAACCCGTAAAAGTAAACATAAAAAATCAAGATGCATAAGTTCTTGATTCATTTGATAGTACCTAAAATTTTAATTTTCAAGTATTTTACGTAAAATCATCAGTTACGTAGAAAGTAGTTAACGCCCTAATTTAGTTTGTAGGATGTAACGCACTGACAAAGGTTGACTGGCAGAAGTTCCTGAAAGATGGAGTTTGCTATGTAAAGTTTTTTAGGGGTAAAATTTGATCTATATTCTAGCTAGGATATGTAGTTAGATCTCGTCTTGATTACGATTACGACACGTTTTAAATAGAGTGGATACTTTAATGTGTGGTGGGTGGCACCCGCCATCTCCTGAGAGACGCGTGTAACTGTCAGCAAAAAGTAATTTTGCGTAAAAATGTTCTTTTTAACCCCCGACGCAACAAGAGGGTTTTTAACTAACAAAAAAGATTTGCCTTGCTACTCCGCTACTCAACTTGCTACCACTTGAGTAGCGGAGTAGAAAAGTAAATATTTTTTGTTCATTGAAATGAACCACCCGCAAAGTAACGCCTGACCATAAAATAAGAGGGTTTTTATAAATTTTACGTCCATGTCTCTATGTGTGCGTGTGTCCCTGTAGCATCGTAGCTCGCTAACGGATGGACCGATTTCGATATGGTTTTCATTTAAAAGCGGTGGTTCTTAGCCATGTTTGGTAATAACTGGTCTAGTAGTTTTAAGAATATTAACCGTTTTCCAAAATGATGTACCTACCTAAGGCATTTGGCATATTCTTTTTAATTTAATGTTAGTTCATCCGTCTACCTTGTCTTTATTCTCGGAGTCCATCAGGGACTAGACTAGACCTCCTTGGCCTATCACAGGTCGTTACGTCCGCAGCAACAAGTAGGTAAAGAAGACTTTGCTGCATAATACCATATTTACAAACATATTGGTGGAGGATAAAATAACAAAGGTGGCATTCGAGTGTACACAAAACCAGTTAAACTGGTGTACTGCAGATAAATTCAGTTGAACGGTGTTCTTGCTACATACATTGTGATAAATATTGAAGCACCGAGGTGTAGGTAAGTGCATGGGTTAATATTTATTTTCCACTTGTGCTCATAAGGTTCGTAAATATTTAGCTATGCTGGATGTAGGCTCGATTAAATGATTTTTTATTCTCTTGTGTAGTTGTGTATAGTTAAAACTTCGTCTAAGACCATGACAACCAAGCGCCAACAGCCATGAACTAGAACTTAAGAAAACTTAGAATTACTTACCTACCTATGTTTATTTTTTTCAATTATTATTATATCTTTGTTCTGTGCAACCTAAACTATAAAATCAATACACTATTGAAATAGAAATGCATAAAAAATATTGGGTGGTAGGGCCTTGTGCAAGGTCCGTCCGGATCGCTACCACCATCTTACTCGCTAATCCTGCCGCTAAGTAGCAGTGCTTGCACTGCTGTGTTCCGGTGTGGAGAGTAAGACAGCCGGGGAAATTACGGGCACAAGAGGCATTTCATCTTAGTCCTCTAGGTTGACAACGCATCTGCAATCCCTCCAGGGTTGCGGGTGTCTATGGGCAGTGGTGATCACTTACCATCAGGTGACCCACTTGCTCGTTTGCCTTCCTATTCATATATATAAAAAAAAAAAAAAAACGCTAATGACGCGGGAAAATGTTTTTCAGCGCGACAATTAAAACAAGTCGCCGGTTTCCTGTTGTACGTCGTGTCACAACTGACACCGATGCGCTGATTACGGTTATTACGTGTTTCCCAGCTCACTAAACCTGTACAATCAATAGGTTATAACTTGGCCATAGTACTGCGTTTTTTTTCATGTTTTCAAACTTAAAGGACCACCCGTCTGAATATAAATACAAACAACACAAAGTTTAAGGCAGAATTCTTCGAAGAACCGTCGCACAATTTTTTACCACTAATAACAATCATGTTATAGGCGATGAGACTAGCAACCCATCACTATTTTGATTCTATTTTCCACCTATACACCCACAATCTTGCTAAATGTGGCCTGTAGGTACCTGTTACCATATATAGGCTCTGTCTACTCCGTAAGGGATAAAGACGTGATTTGTGCATGTGCATGTGCATCGAGTGTTTTCAAAAATCGGGGCTGTGCCACACAGAATGACATAGAACAGCGACGACGCTTGCGCCTGCCTGGTTGAGTGTAATTAATTGAATTATCTAACTACATCTCAAGCCATGACGCAAGCATACAACCAAGGGCGATCCTGGTTTTTTTCTGGGGAAGGGGGGGGGGGGGCACATGGGGCGAACGGGCAAAAAAACAAAACTGTAAGGAATAAACTTGAACAAAAATACCTTCTAGTTGCACGTTCCCCCTCCTAAGTCCGCTCCTGCCTACAACAAGGGCCCAAGAAAAAGTAGGTCATCATATCATCAAGTTATCTTCATCGGATACGAATAAAAACAATTACTTATAAATACTCGAACGCCGTGTTTCTGCGAAGTAAACAGCGTGTGTTTACTTTCTGTCACAACCTGGGTTTACCGGCCGTGATTCCTTGTTTCCATTTATTTCAGTTTACACTTCACTGACGTCATTATGAATGAAGAAAGGGACAGAAGCTGTTTGACCTTTCGCGTTTCCGTTTAAACCAATCAACTTGTACTTATTTAAACTCAAGAATGACTAAGTATCGGCTCGCATCTGTGTAACCTCTGAGACGAGTCTAAGTTGGTTGCATACTGAAATTTCATATATACCTACTTAATCATATGTAAGTATACAGCTCTATGGATGTAATTAATCTTTATAAATTGGGTAGTTAAGTAAAGTTGAAACCTCTTAAAGTTAGCTCAGTAAATTGGTTTACCTCTATGTCAAGTTCAAATTGTATTAAACATAGGTACACTAGTTAATTAATTACTTTTTAAACGTAAGAATCTTCGCGTCTAAATTATTAAATCTATCATATATCATTGAACTAACCTGACCCAAAGAATATACAGAAAATGGACGAATTAATACACCTACTCACACGTGACTTAATAAATGATGTTTATGATACTTATCTAAGTAAGTAACAACATAATAATATTGAATAACTTGCTGTGACAGTCGTAATTGATCAATCATAATTGTGATCACAAATTGAGCATATTGTAAATCAAATCATATATATATTTTAAATACTCGTAATATTCTTTTATGGTCAATGAATTTTTTATGGCATGTATCATAATTCTACGAAACCATAAATAAATCTACAACAACAATTCAGAATTGTTCTTATTTCCCTACCGAATTTATACCTAAATGCTAAATGGCACTCACACAAACTATAAATATTTTTTAACACGATATATCGACGAGTACGACCCATTTTTTTTATAAAAACGGATAGGTAACTACTATGTAGTACGCGCATTCTCCAGAATTTTAAAATACCCACAAGTTGACAACAGGAAATAAATTAATTTAACAATACCACAAAATTAATAGTAACTCGTGCGCTATAATAAGACAATATTTACGCCCCAAGTCCCGGCATAGGATTCCTCGAAACCCCGAGATTACACGGAAGTGTGGACGCGTAACGTGTTGACAAATCACCATGTTCTATTTACTAGTCTGCTTGCGCATGTTGTAGGGACACCCCCTCTACTTTTGGGTCACTTTATCCTCTTGGGTTCCAATTGTTCTAATGTACGCAGTCAGCTTCACATCTATAATTACCATCAATAGGTACTCATCCAAAGTAATCAAATTGTTGACGCCGTCTGCAAATATGTACTTTGCAACTTCTGTGGTAAAAATAAATTATTCTTCTTATTCTTATTCTTCTGTATTTACACCCACAAAACCCCCGGTAGCGTAGCACCCGGAGTACCCAAAAATATGTGTCGCTGACTGTATCATGCAAAGGACATAATAAAAAGTTACATTTGAACATTAATATCAAATCAAAAGGATTTTAAGTCTGTAGATTAAGGAGCTGATTTGATAATCTTGATCATTTAAGGTTTCTGCTGTGTTTCGGCATGGAGAGAGAGAGACAGCCGGTGATATTACTGGCAAATGAGTTATTCTATCTCATTCCTCTAGGCTGGCAATGCATTGCAATCTTCTAATAGTGTAGCGAGTGTCCAATGTAATGGTGTTCACTTACCATCAAGCGACCGACTTCATTTTCCGTCCTTGTTTTATAAAAAACGCGTTCCAAGCAAAATTTATGAATGAAAAAGATTGCAACGATTTCGAACATTGCGTCTGTGAAAACAAAGGCCTTTCGAAAAGACAGCTCAAGGAGTCAAGACAAACGTTTAGCACGCCAGTTTAGACGCGAAACAGCGTTTCTCTCTTTCCAACTAGCGAGCGAGTGCGAAAGGGGTAGATGCTTTGTAGACGCAATGAGCGCTAGCGTGCAAAAGCCTTTGAGGTGGCATGTCTAATTAAAACTATTCATGTTTGGGGCTAGCGGACTTTAATGATGTGATTGTTGTGACTCAGGACTTCTGCGTTGACCTCGTTGACTGGTGCACTCCGTTTGTTACAGAATTGTCATTCACATACAAATTCTAACCAAAAACAAAATTACCGCTATAGACCCACCGCTTAAATGAGTCTTCGCCCGCACGCCCCTGTGCCGCGCAGGCGAGGACTATAAGTTACAGGATACTTATTACATACGGCGCCATCTATCGCAGGGGAGGCAAATTAAGTTCCATCCATACTGATCCGTGCTAATACCGCCGCCAAGCAGCGGCTTCTGATGGATTTCGGAGTGGAGAGCAAGACAGCATTCTGAGAGGCCTGTTCCCAGCAGTGGGACGTATAAAGGCTGGAGGTGATAATCCCTACTAATACTATAGTCGACTTCTATAACGTTCACGCTAAAACTGTTGAACCGATTAAAAAAATATGATATGATGTCCCGGGGAAGTTCATCATCGTCATCATCATAGCAGGCATAGGACGTCCACTGTTGGACATAGGGCTCCCCCATATACCTCCAGTTGTCTCGGTTGGAAGCGGCGTGCATCCACCGTGAACCCGTGACTTTACACATGTCATCTGTGTATCTCGTTGTCATCAACGATATAGATAGTATAGATGGTATAGGTAAGCTAACTTAACCTATTGATTCTGATGATTTTTTTTTTATTCCTGAAAAATGCACGATTGCATAAATAAAAAGACTAACGAATAATTATGATAAGACAGATAGTTCAGAGAGCTAAATAGTTCTGTGCACTTAAGGACGTCAAGACAGGTATTGTCCTACATAGATACCTTCGGTAAGTCCGTAAATGTCGCTTCATAGCTGATCCAGCCTTACCAAGCTCTGACACACGACGGGAGTAACGTACCGTATCTACCTGTGGGTTTTTCATTAACCGACGAGAGTATACCAATAGTACTTAGTAAACCTCGCGCTTCATAACGAATGGGAACGAGACACATTTTTGAAGCGCTCGAAAGTAAAAGTAAAGTGAATATCGCTAGTATCTAAACTAATTACAGCCCAAAATAATTTTTCACCATTTTCGAATAGCATTTTCGAGTGCTTTCAAAAGTCGAGACCCAGTACTATCGTGTACACGAAAGTGATTAAAAATTTAGCAGAATTTAAAATACGATTACTCCTAGCCTAGGATAGGATAACGTAGAAGAAAACCACAGCTGTAAAAATCTTGTCCTCTTGTTGAAAATTTTAAACCTAATATGTATAGTTTTGCAGCAATAGATAAGTATAAGTAGGTACGGGTAATTTCCTCGGAAATGATTTTAAAAATCGACCTCGGTCAACTGACCGTTAAAAAAGGCAGTCAAGTTAAATAACCCGCGGCATTTCAGTAAGCTTTAGTTCAAAGTTAGCCTTCGTAACCGATGACGCAGCGGGGATTCACGTCCAAGTAATATTACTCTAGTATATAAAGTCGTTCGCCGGCTCGCCGCCATCATTGCGCTTGCGCAGGCCCACATTGTGTTTACTAACAGTACAGTGAGAAGTATAAAATCTATCAAGATGATTAAGTTCGGTAAGGATCACTTGGATCGTTTATTTTTAAGTGTTCTAATACATTTAATAAAAGTGAGACTAATTACGTAATTATGATTAAGTGAACACTGTTAAGAGTATAATTAGGAGTGAATTAAAAGCAAAAATTGGAACGGTTTTTGAAAAAGAACTTTTTTAACCACTCTGCGCCGGTTGTCGTTTTTTTTAATAAAGAAATTATAATTTCTAATTAATTTATTAGGATTTCTCGGTCTTTTCTAGAAAATAACAGTGAATGCTATCTACCCGCAAAATATTTCCTGTCTTTTCAATAAGTATTTATTTGTCTGGATTTGCCACTATTTTAAATAAGTTTAAAATATGTAAATAAAATAAACGCCGTGACTATTGTATCCTTTAACACTAGCTCTCACGCGTGTCAATATGTATACCTACTTGCCTACAAATTCTGCTGATTGTTCAGGATATCGCTTCTAATTGCAGTTTGCAATGAACAGGAAAATGTTCGATCTTATCGTTTAATGAACTTAATAACACCTAACGCAATCATTACTTACTTTTTGTACTTACTCGGAACAAGTTTTGTAGGATAAGTAATTTACCGGATGGAATGCTCTTTAATAAATTCAGTAGATTGTGAAAAAAACACATAACTAGGTACATAATTTCAAACCGCTGAATTAAGATGATATCTATAATACCTATCTGTCAGGTAACATCTCATCTAAAGAGGTTGGAAGATAAAATTTTGGTTTAATTTGAAGTACGAAAAAAGTGGAAGAAATTAACTCAATTTTGTCAAGTAGTCAAAAGAAATTCTATCCACCATTTTCGAATGTCTTCGACTGTTTCAAAAATCGGCCCGTAACCTCTCAACGGAGTTTTAAAAAAAATTGGCAAAATAAATAATTTTTGGTAATGAAAATGAAGATGAATTTTATACGTGCCGATAAGTCTATCAGACTACTGAAAGAGGTTCAAAATCAACATTATTTTTGCAAGATATAAAACTGACCACCCATTTCAGTTAGGTAACTTTAATATAATAAACATATAGGAACATTGCAAGTACCATTCCGTTCTAATCGTTCTGCTCTTTCCAGGTTTATTCCTGTTAATGGCATACACATGCAGCGCCTCGACTCTGCCTGCTTGCATCTGCACCCGAGACTACAGGCCAGTCTGCGGCTCCGACGGCCAAACATACCCCAACTTGTGCATGTTAAATTGTGCGCGCTCCACTAAAACGGACCTGCGCATGGTCCATCCCGGAACCTGCGACCAACCCACCGCCACGTGCATTTGCACATTCGAATACAAACCCGTCTGCGGCTCCGACGGCACCACGTACCCTAACCAATGCTCCCTGAACTGCGAAAGATCAGCAAACCCAATCCTAAAGCTTCGATACGACGGGCCTTGCAGAAGCGAGAAATTCGAAGAGATCCCTACGTGCGTTTGTACGCGCGACAGGAAACAGGTCTGCGGAACTGACGGCAACACTTACACCAACGCCTGCGTCCTCAAATGCCACGCGAGAACTAAAACAGATTTAGCTATGAAGAGCGAAGGGCCTTGCGAAGACGTGGTCAGAGTGTCGGAACTACCGCTGCCTCCTACTTGTGTCTGTACGAAAGAAATGGAGCCGGTTTGTGGTACCGATGGAGAAACTTACAACAACCTTTGTCTATTCAACTGCGCTGCCCAGAAGAAACCTCTAGAACTCCAATCTAAAGGCCCCTGTGATGCTGCTTCTGCAGTTAAAGCAGTGGAACAGCCCCAGACGTCCTGTGCCTGCGGAAGACAGTACATGCCGATGTGTGGGTCTGACGGGAATACTTACTCGAACCCTTGCACTTTGAATTGTGCTATAGGAAAGAACGCCAAGTTGAAGTTGTCCCATGATGGACCCTGTTACGAGTAAGTCTTCATCTTCACCGCCAATATTTTTAATCTAGTAGGTACGCTACTATTTGTATTGTATCTACTGTCTAGTACTTAAACTTATTTTTAGTGATTGAAACCTTTGAAAGCTTATGGATTGGATATTGTCTATTTTGATATTAGAATTAGAATGTTTAATAGTGTTTGGAAGCGCAATATCGATTTAAATTGGTTTTGTTAGATGTTTCAAGTGGTTAAATTGTTGACTTGTTTGTTATTGTTGGTTTCCTCCGACAACTTAATTATTGGTTGTACTTAATAATGTATTGTCAAAGTCCACCGTAGAGTACTCACGAGAGTACGTAGAGATTGATACACCACGATAGAAGATAGACAACCTTATTTTTGGAAAAATAATAGACTATTTTAAATTCATATTTTACATAGTTTTAAAATTCAAAGATGTGCCATTTGAAATAATTATTATAATTATTTTTAGCTGTTATATAGACGACATGTTTTATTTAATCATCGACTTTTCAGTATACCGTTAAATATGGACTTATCAATTTGTGATACGATGTGATTTTCTCAAATCAAAAACAA
This sequence comes from Pandemis cinnamomeana, assembly GCA_932294345.1. Taxonomy (NCBI): domain Eukaryota; kingdom Metazoa; phylum Arthropoda; class Insecta; order Lepidoptera; family Tortricidae; genus Pandemis; species Pandemis cinnamomeana. Next base: position 3,252,600 of record OW028715.1, on the reverse strand, counting down.
AATCATGTTAAAGATGTTTTTTTAATATAAATAGTAATATTTATTAAAACAATAAAATAAGCCTAAGGTCTTTTACTTCTTATAATTACATTATTTTCACTTCTAGTCTGTATTGGACTAATAGGTAGGTCTATCAACTTGTACGTAAACTGTAAACACTATTAATCTGGTCAATTTTTCCTTCACCTCCCGCAACCTCATGTCCTGATTATCTCCATTTTAGCCTTTTATACCTACACTAGCTGTTGCCCGCGACTTCGTCCGCGTGTGTTTTTGTGATACTTACGGCTTTTCTCGATATCAAAATTATTATTATTATGACTATTAACTTCGTCACGTGAACCACTGAAAGTGTGTACGAAACTATACTTTTAGAATTACGTCATGAAAATAATAATTTGTGACACGGAATCTTGAAAAAAAACACAGGTGTGAACTGGTTAATGACTCATCACACTTATTTATACCTTATTTTACAAAATAGTTTAATTTATAGTTTTGTTTCTAGTTTCTTTATTCAAAAAAAGCTAAGTATAGTTTTAGTTACCTACATCACTATTAATTTCGCCGAACTATGACGCTTATTGGCGAATTACTGCGCTCACTTTAACGATATTTTGTACCCTGATTAATTTAAAAAAATAAATATATTCTAATCAAATAATAGGTCCATAAATGTTGACCTGTTTTTACCTTACGACTATTAACAACTCATTTACTAATCCGTTTTAATTAATATTTTGCGACTCAATTTTTTCTAGCAGATGTTTTTTTATTTATTTTCTTGGTTTAAGTAGGTAGCTACAGATTATTAACACTTATTATCTTTATCTACAAATTAATTACCTACAGAGGCCTTACCATGACGTCGTAATGCGATTCAGTTAAGGTTCGCTCGCTGTCAGATTCATACTAAAAGCACAAACTTTTTTCACAATAAAATTCTGACATGTTCGTAGCGCAGACGTAAACGCGCCTTTTGATTTTGATTTTTTTAGGCAAAGATATTAAGAACATACAGCCAAGCGTTTCACGCTGCCCTCATAATATATCAGGTTTTCAAATAAGAGTGCGTTCAAAAACCGAACGCGTTGTGAATAAAAGCACATAAATAAAAACAAAGTAACGATATTGCATATTGAACTTTAGGTGTTAGGTAAAGAACACAATTTAGGACGCCAATTTAGGTTGATTTAGGTTTGACGAAAATGTCTTCGTTGAAAAATACCTGTAAAGCATGTAATTATTTTATTAATGTTTTTTCACAATTGACACAGTTTTCCGGCTTTATGTCTTATGTACATTCGTATCTATATATTTTCTCCGTAGTATTATTTTGTTTGTAATTATTACCAACTACTTATACCGAGGAAAGCTGATTTTCTTGAGTTCCGCTATTTTGTGCGTAATCACCTCAAAAATTAAATTTCAAGAAAACTGAGAAATTACATTTACCTGTATTAAATTGGAAGTATTTTTTAGCAATTTTAGAAGGTTACACTTCGTTGGTTTTTATTGTATAGGTGTATGAAGTTAATTAATTTGAAACACAAAACCCTCTTTTTTGCGCCTCTGGGTGAGATTAAAAAAAAATGCTAAAACAGGTATTTCCTTATTTTTATTACTAAGTATTTATTCTGAGTTTCATGATTCTAGAACAAACTAATTTAATTTTTTCATACAAACTTTAACCCCCCTTTTCACCCCCTTTTTCCAAAAAAATCCAAAATTTCTGTAGCCTATATCCTATTCTGAATTTATTGAAATAGATTTGTGAACATTTCAACAATATCCGTTCAGTAGTTTTTACGTGATGCTCAGTCAAACAAACAAACAAACAAACAAACAAAAATTTTAAAAATTGTTTTAATATGTTCAGTTACCGATTTTAAGTCACCCTGGTCGGTTTTTTTTTTTTAATCTTCAATGTACAGATTTTTTGGTCTCAACGATTTTATTATATGTATAGATATGGTATCCTTTTTATTTTTAAAACTTTACCTTAGTTAAACGTAGCTACACTCAGCGTCATATAGTATGTAAAATCCAAGGATCAAAAAGTTCGAAAATACCATACTATTTCTATGGTGTACCGAACTATTTGTCGCTGACTGTACCTACCTATATAGTGTTGTTTAAACGTTCTTGGTATTAAAAATACAGGAAATACTTTAGCACGATGTTTTTAATTATAACTTTAGATAATATGTGTATTTTTCGTTTTAATAAACAAGTCGTAACAAACATGTAGCTAAGGAGTATTTTATTTTCAAATATTTACACATGCTTACTCACTAGATACACGAACTAACTTTCCTACTCAAAACGATTAAATTAAGAGACTACCTTATAATCAGTAAATAAAGTAGGTAAACGATGTGATACCAAACCTTTGATAAGAGATTGTCGGACGAGGAACAACCTACAAATCAAATATTATTGTTACAACAAACATTATTGTCTGCTTATGAAGATTAAAACTATGATATAAGTAAAAATGAAACTAGTGGTTAATTTTATCTTTTATTTACAAACGCTATTACATAAAATTTACAAATAACACAAAGCAATATTTTATACAAGAAGGATAAGTTTTATACAATTAGGATAATTTTTATCCTAAAGCCGAAGTACGACGATATAAAATTGTATGCGATACATCTTATTTACACGGTGGTTTATTGCGAATCTTAGTCACGGTGGGTATTGATTAACCACATCTGAGCCTCTAGTGTAGGTAAGGTTTCACGTATAAAAACGTCTCGAACGCGTTCACGTAAACGTCTCAATTACTATTGATAATTGGCAACGCCACTGGCGGATCGAAACGGCAACAAACTGTTCAATAGTATTTGACATTTTAACGCAAACGGCATTCGAGACGTATTTTTTGGCTGAAAACCTACACTAAGCATACTGCGACTATCATCAATTTTCGGCTGATCTTTTTTTTTAAGATTTAGCCTAGCGACAGTATTAACCAAAATACTTGTTTTAAGTCGCTTACTTTTTTATATTAATTCAGGGTAACATTCTATAGAGTTAGCCGTAGATGTGTCATCCTCATTAGACAAAATTCATGAAAAAAAAAGTATCAAAGAACAAACTAAAGCTGATTTCTTCGAGATATTGTCTACCCATACCCCGAAATCTGAGTCATATAATATATCTAATAATCCAATTCCGAGACAGATAATTGTTATTCTCGTACAAGCATAGTAGTACCTACTTAGGACGGAAGTAGGACTCTACTAAATTTTGGTAGATTGAACAAAATCACAAACTGTTTTTTTTTTCATACTTAGGTACACGACTTACGTTTAATTGCTCGGCGTGAGTTGGATCAAGTTACTTTACAGTAACTTGTCTCATTTTCCAATCGGAAAAGTTTCTTGATTATGTACTAAGGTTCATAATCAAAGACGAAACAATTTTATTAGCAGCTTGCAAAATCTAATTTAGCGCAACTTTTCACGACCACAATTTCCGTTCCCAAATTTATAAAAAAATGGCACAATAGATGACAAAATAGACGGGGGTCTTCGTCTTCACTAAAGATCGGAGCTCCAAGCCAACCACAGTTAACTTTTGACTGACCCATCCTTGAATACATTTATGATTCGTGAGTCACACGGACCTAGAGGGTTTTTACAGATATTTACATGAAATATATATCAAAAAATAGATTTGTTGATGCCTCATGAAACCTACACGAGTTATACGTAGGATTTGGTTAAATAATACTTTTCTTAAAATAACGTATAGACATGACAGCATAATATGCTAGCGTGTCGTAGAGACCATACTTTGTAGGCTTATTACCTAACTCGCTCGCAATCGCCATCGCTTTCATTTTGACAGTTCATGTATGGGCTGACAATTGGCATGGGAATCAGCTAGCTGTCACATTCATATAAGAACTGTCAAAATGAACACGATGGCGATTGCGTGCGAGTTAGGTAATAAGCATAATGGTCTAAGATACGACAGCCTTTAGTACAAGTACACTCATGAAGTACTCACTATTGGCTGTTTTCAGTGTAAACATTATATATCCAATTTCAATTGGAAACTTTACAAAACAAATCAGTCTTCAGCAAGCTCTAGTAGCCTCGAATCCTGCAAACAAACGTACCTAGTTTCCTTTTAGAATATTAAATCGAAAGTAAATTCATCAACTAAGAGTACATAGATCAAATAAAGATAATAGACACGGGTTGGAGGGAACAGAGTTTTACTAATATCGATGATGAAACTTAACCGAAAACCAATTTAGCTACTTACCTTGATACGTGTTGTTTGTAGCATTTAATTATAATTTGAATCTGGAATGTGTATTTGTGAATTTAATATAATGTTTGAACTAGAAAATAAATAAAATAAAACAAGTTGTATGAGAATCGATAGGGTAAACTATTCTGAGTAAGAAAAACCCAAAACATTTTAATTCTGAAAAATATGTACATGTGGACATTGGTTTTTGGAAACCGCCCAAATACAAGCTGAGATCGTCATTGACTTATCAAAGTTACATAATATTCGCCAAAATGTCTGTAAACGCTCTCGCCGAGTGATCATTTGAAGTAAACCCAACCAGCTGTTGAAAATATTCCAGGACATCTTTTAGTGTCACATTTGGTTTCAACAAGCGCTTCGTATTTATTGCAACTCATCTTCATTTGATCTACACATTGGTATGATAACGTTGTAGGTAACTCTGTTTTTAGAGGTAACAACATGATATTTATTTATATTACGATGGGATGAATTAATTAAAATTATTATGAATTTAACAATATATCAGCACTGAGCTGCTAGCACAACATACCCGTTCTAGTCAGTCACTATATACACATATATTACATAAGCATATGTAGGCATATATACCTGTCCTCTGATTCACTAAATTAGGAACAGAGATCGAGACAAGACACATCATGCTAGCCGCAGTAACAGTACTAGCATGAGACAGTTTACAGGTTACAGGTTCTTACATTAGTAAAACAATTAGGTACATTTAGTAACAACTACTTGGATAACTCATTTGTTCTATAGATCTATGAAATAAAAAAATAAAACCATTGTTTTTTCCACACTATAAAGGTCCGAGCACACCGCTGCGTATACGCAGTGACGTGTCGCATGCGTCACGTTTTTTCACCGTTTCATCATACATTTTGTTGCGTAAACGCACCGTCAACGTCTTTTACGCACCGGTATGGTCGCACATGGGCGTACGCAGGGTGGGGCAGGGGGGGGCAGCTGCCCCCCCCTGGATAATGTTGACGTCCCTACTAATTATGTATCTTATCTAGTACTTTTTTTTTTTTAAGCACCTAGCTTATAAAAAATCTGATTAGCCCCCCCCTGGCCCAGAACCTGGGTACGCCCATGTGGTCGCACCTTAATAGAACACATTAAAACAATCAGAAAAGTAAAGCTGATTTCGGGAATTCTGTTCAACTAATAAATAGTTCATGTTAAATATTATTTATGTATATTTACAAAAATTTTACGCAGACCGTAATTTTTGTTAACTGAACTTGTACAATCTACATGCACGCTACATTGAAAAGTTTTAACGTAAACAAGTCATCAAGCTTGTAATAATTATCTATTACAACGGAAAAAACCTGTAGTACTTACTTTTATTATCTTGCAGCTCTATAGAATCAAATGTTATCCAGTTTCAATACATTTCCATGTCATGATTATCATTAAAAGTGTTCGTTATATGTCTATGATACTTCCTAATACTATGATACTGTTTCAAGAAACATTTATCCTCACGTACGCACAGCCGCCAAGAAAGTCGAATACTTACTTTCTATATTTTAGTCAAAATTTAAAATTGACATGTCAAGGCACGCGCACTAATAAAAAAAGAAAAATTCCAAGCGGAAAAATAAAAATTAATAAATAAATATACATCATATGACATATCTACTAAAATATTTTGAAACGTAATGATAATTTCGGTTAACGTTAAACATAGGTATATACTGAATTCTTATACATACATATAGAAAGATATAAAAAGTGCATCTTTTATGCTCAGCTCCTCGCGTTTGCCAGACGACGGCTAAAGCACTGGCCGCAGTCATATGTTAGAGTAAGCAGAGGATATTTCTATCTTAATCTATCATATGACCGCATCGTGTGCGACTGTCGTTTGCCAAACGTGTGAACAGATTAAAATAAAACACAATCAATTAAAAGTATGCCTTTCTGTCATCCTACAAAATATCACCCACCTTAAATTTAGTAAGCATCTAACTATGCTGGTTTTTTTTTTCTCCACTTTTTTTCATCCACTGCAAGTAAGGCACAGCCTCTTGCAATTTGATCACAAACCTTACCTCTAGGCACAACAATGATATTTACAGTTAAGCTTTTAGAAACTCCGTAACAAAGAACAGTAGTAACCACTGTTTTATTCAAAACATTTAGAATTCTAGATCACGTTAAGGGTCCGCTCTGTCGCGCGACCATTTCAGAATCTGCCAATGTCGAAGTTGTAGATGGCACTTGTAGGCGAGCTGGGTCAATGACCTTAGGGCCTCCTTAGACGGACTGCTCGAAGCAGTCGAGACACGGCACGAGATCAGTCGTGTTGCAGCAGAGCTCAACCCGACTGCTCCGATTTTGTATTGAGCTGCTGATCACCCAACAGCGACCGCTTGAAGCTGTCGGCATTGACTGCTCTAAGCAGTCCGTCTATGGAGGCTCTTAGTGTAAGAACTGAGTAGCGTGCAGCGTGGCGGGCAGCGGCGGCGGGCTCTGTGCAACGTCGACTCAGGACACCAGTCTTTCATTTGTTTAACATGCACGCCGCACGCTCAACTCGAGGGTCCACTCAGGCCTTACCATTAGACTCGACGTGGTCATAGAGTTCTACAGCTAATTAGCTGTCAGTCCAGTAGTCGCCTCAGTTGCCTCTAGTGACATCTATTGAGCTAACTATCTAGCCTAACAGTCAGTTCAGAGCAGAAATTTACCTAAGTTTTGACTAGATGTAACAGTGGGTTTACTTCCAAAGCAGAAATTAGAAGTTAGCATTACACCGTCCCTCCCACTCTAATATTAAACAAAATTAGTGTGAGCGAGATAACACGATTCGAACTTTGAATTTCTAATTTGGGAGTATACCAGGACTAGTTTCGCCGACTACAAGGGTGCGCTTCCATTGGAACGGAGCGGAGGCAAAACGTGCGGAAATGACCAAACACTAAAACAATATAATAAATCGTATGACAATACATGTTTGTAATTGATACGTTTTCTACAAATGTCATTAAAACCAGAGGTAAACATTCTGGCATGTAATGTAACAGATGGCACAATAGAAGCGCACTCAAGTCTTGTTTTTTTTTTTAAAACGGGACCTCACTCAGGGAAAATGAATATGCCAAATATACCGGTAAAATACTCCTACCTATTTATAAAAGTTAGCCAAGCAGATACTACCTTAAGGGTTATCTTTACCTGTCACTTTGACATTTCTCTATGACATAGATAGCGGCATAGAGGGGGGAAGGGGGTAAAATAGAAAGGCCGCGAGTGCTCAGCCCGGGTGAGGAGTTTCTTTCTAAAACTGCATCCAACTTCTAAATCTGTCCCTAAACAATACCCTAGCCATATAATAACTTAAATTATAAAATATGATTACACTATGATTTCAGATTATACGTTAATATCATTTATATATTTTTAATATCATATTCTCACAGACTGATAATTCTCTAAAATTTTCATGTCCACAAGTACATGTATAACTACGACAGGGAAACTTTAACAACAACATTTAACCAGCTTTCTCTAACTGTATTTACACTAACATTTTAAAATTTCCTTGCCACAGTAGGTATTAATTTTACCATTTTTATAATATTTTTCAGGCATTCGCCTGTCGTCATAATAAAGTATTAACTAATTATAAAGTGGCCTAACAAAAACGTCGTCCCTCAATCAACTATAGGCGTATTGGCAGCGCCTCTAGCGGCCCGAATCGGCAACTGTTCTCATAGTATTTGACACTACAACGCAGCGCGTTCGAGATGTGACGAGATTGATACAACGCATGAAGTTACAGCTACTTTTTGTGTGGCCACTTTATATTTAATAACATTGAGTATCAGACAGACGTACGAGCAATTACGTGTACTTACCTACTTGACTCGACTTGCTAAAAAATAAAATATTCATTTCGGTCGCATGTCACCTCGCGAAAAAAGTCGTCGAGCGACGCGTACTAGTCGCACGTCTATCTGATCCTTTAGTGTAAGTTTTCGTCTTAACAAACCGTCTCGAACGCGTTAGAGTGCAATCAATGTACGACTTGAACCTAATTCGTGCTCTATTTAGCTAGTATACAATACACGAATTATCAGGACGTCCATTGCTGGGTCGCGTATTCCAAGCCGTCATTCTGGGAAGTACCCTCAATTGCAGCGCAAACTGGAATGGCCTGTAGCAGCGTGCTATACTACAACGCGTTCGAGAAGCTTGTTACGTCAAAAACTTACAAAGAACTCCGGACTCAGTGCTCGAGATTCACCCCGATTCAATCTCACGATAGAGTTATCTCGATGGCACTGAGGGGGGCTCTGTTGTCGATCAGTGTGGTCTACATCTCGTCGGTGAGCGGGTTAATGCTCCCGCTAGTGGTGGCGCGCGGCTCGCTCGCGTCTAGACTGCCGTAGGTGCCGTGCCGGCGGGACACTCGCCAGCGGCCGCGCCGATTTCGGGTTATGCCTACAAACACTCACATGTACACGTTGCTCCTCACACATGTTACGCACAGTATAAAGTAGCAGATAATCTACAAACAACGCAACAAATTTGCAGTCTTCGACTATGCTTGCAGAAAACGCAGTAATTTATACCGTTCCGGTGCCATTTAACCCTGAGAGTTGACGTCAGTATTCAAAGGTCTTGGCAAGCGACCCGACTTTGGTCGCGTGGGCGTGTGTTTTGCTGCGGGTCCCTTTTTGTCTCATAATTTTCGTTAGTTATAATTTTTTGGTCATAGCACGTACTTAATCGTGCATTTTTCAGGAATTTCGGAAAAGTCATTCGAATTTTATGGGACAAAATATAGACCCGTTTTGCCGACGTCTGCCAGAGCCTGAGGGGGGGGGGGGGGGGTTTCCAAGTTATTGCCACCCGAAGATATAATACTTTAATACGCTACTTTGCCCCTTTGATGTCAGTCTCATATCCACAGATTCCCAGCCGACTGTCAGATGGCATCTGACCAATCAATGGACTGGTAGGCTGGTACTGAGTAAATATAAAAAATAGGTCTTAAAACCAAACTGTAATAAATGTTCCTCCCGTCTATCTTTTAAATTACTTGATCCCTCTAGGGATGGCTCAAGGAAAAAAGGTCCAGGCGGCCATGTCTGTCGTTTATTACCTTCAACCCGTTGCGGATTATTAGCCATTGGCCAATTGTTCTCAAAATTAGCCAGGAAATCATCCCCCCTCCCAAGGTGACCCTTACAAAATATTCAAGCAGTATCTGTTAGGGAGAGTACAAACTACAAACTAGTTGCATTGTTTATAATTCGACATAGCGGCACAGTTATCTCGTTACACATTGGATTGATGCATGATATTTGCGCTAACACACCAATGTTTCTAGCCTGTAACCGTTACAGTAATAGAAAAACCCTAGTGTAGCTTGGCGTTCCGCTCGAGGCTGGTTCGCAAGCACCGTCCATACAAAAGTTTTTAGTTACTGTAACGTGCAACAGTTACGGTTTCAGTTCGCAGATGAGTAGCTGCTTTTGCGGTTTACCTACATGTGTGCTTTTGTGTGATGCTTAAGTTTAGTGCAAATGGCTAAAACTAAACCTAATATTGCTCCGATGATATCATTTCATTTCTATGCCCAAGTGTGCGTCTCAGATAATTAAAATTTGTTCTAATAATTAGCGATTTCTTGCACCAATTATTGTTTAGCGATACTTACGGGAGATAATAGGGTTGCCAGACTTTTTATTTACAGTTAAGAATTTAATGAAGTAGTGAATATACTGGTAAATGTATTGAAACCATGAAAAGCATGCATCCAATGGAATAACACTGAAAACCATGCTGTAAAGTGAACATCCACTTAAAGCCATGTATTTATACATCTAAATAGATTTAATGATTTTACGTTTCAATGAAAATGAATCTAAAGGAATATTAATCACAGTTAATTAATAATTCAATAGATGAAAGCTGATTGTGATATGTAGGTATCTAATTTTTTTGTTTTAAAATTTTATTTGCTTTAATTTAGGTGTCATGAGTTAGAAGCAATAGGTCAGTCAATATATTTATTTTGTTAACTACCTGCTCTACACATAAACTAAGTCATTATTAATAAATCATACACTTTTATTTAAATACATGTGCACTTTATAACAAGTAATAATTATAGCAAAAGGTGCAAACACGAGGACAGATTACTGCTAAATCAATTCATACTGCATTGAAATAAAGTGCACAGTAGGATTTCAAATTATTTACTTATTCGCTCAGGATCGTATAGTCGGTTTCCTATAATGCCTGCTTCCTATAATGATTGCCTTCTTTCTAGATGGTCTACTTCTAGGATACAAGAGACGTAGCAAATTGTAATAAGATCTGGTAAAGGCCTTACTGACATACAGCCATCTTCATTGTGCGGTCGCAAACCAACCAAATAATGTTCGCACTCACTTTTCATAGTGTTTTGTTACTGTGTCATCAAATTCAAATTCACATTTATTTATTTATCAAGACATAGACAAGAACATACGTATACAGACTTTAATCTGCATTACATATTATTATATTGTTCTACATGCAAATTCACCCTTTCCGCTAAATAATCTTGGATAGAGTAATATGCTCTTTCAACTAAAAAGTTAAGTAACTTTTTTTTAAATTTAGGCTGGTCAGAAACTTTTATAAGTTTAGGTAATCAAAGGCCATTTAGTTTCAGCATCTACACATAGGCATTAAACTTACTTTTTTTGTGCCTTCCCAATATCTGAATTATCTCAACAGTGTAAGACTGATTTATGATGTGACTACCCTCTGTAGGTTACAGTAATTAATTACTCACCATCAGGCGAACCGACATTGTGGCATTATAGGAACCACATATTTTAGGAAATTGTACAGCACCAAATGCACTATCCAACAAATAAATTCCTATCCCACTGTGGCACAATTACAGAGTAAATGTCAGGGACTTTGCATTCAACTGACAACGAAAATCAATGACTTTTACTCTGAGAATGTTCTACAGCGTCTCATGAATGAATTTGTTCGATCGTACCTATCGATGCAGACAACATGCTCAAAGTGTTCTGGCCCCTGTTTCAGAAACGGGATACAGGTAACAGTCGACGTTTACGAAACACAGGCCTGGGCCTTACCATGGCGTTTTAATGCGATTCGATTCTTAACCAAAGTTGCGATGGCTGTCAGATCCATACTAGAAGTGTCAAAAATGACAGCTAAAGAATCGGAATTGAATAGCATTGGGGTGCGAGTCGGGTTACCTTCGCGTGTGGTCAAAAGCTGCGGTTCGTTTTTGGATCCGTCCGAGGGGAAGAGCAGTGCTTGGTCCGGTGCACCCTAGGCATCAGCTAATGATTTCCTCGCGGTCTCCGCTCTTATAACCGTGTACTATCGTACAACGTCGCACAGACTTTTGTCACAAGATTTGTGAATACTGTATTTATTACTTTGACATCGATGATCGATGGGGCCATATTAAAAGAAGAATAGCATTAAGACGTCATGGTAAGACCCCTGGTATTCCCGAGCAAGTTGAACGCTCGAATATCAGATGTCGACATCACGATCCTGAGCCTCGTGCAGTCCTGTGAAGTTTCCGTGATAACGAACTACTGTGATCTTGCTTTATAAAAGTTTTTCCTTACGTTATGAGGGCCCGGGCTCGAAATAAGAGGCTCCTTCCATGTACAAGAGAAACACGTCTATGGTTATTATGCACTCGCAACTTGGACCTTGTTCCATTAAACTTAAATGTTACGCATTTACTGATGAAGATACAGGCATAACTAACGCAATTGTTTCAAGCGCCCTTAAATTTAATGTGTCTTTCCTGGCAAAAGTAGACAAATGAAAATTGCTCGGGGGTTGTTTCACCAATCTCTATTTATTACTACGAAACAGACAGAGGGGGCGTTCAAGTATTACGTAAGCGCTTGAGAGGGGTGGGGGGTTGCTTTGCTTACTTTTGCTGACAAGGGGTAGGGGGGGGGGGGGCTGCTTACGTTATTGAATGGCCCCAGAGACGTCATCATAGATAACTGACACTTAAGATAACTGGAACTTAACATGGAGTGGTGAAACAGCCCCTTAATAAATTTTACTTAATCTTCATACCGACATAATAGGTACTTGTTTTATTCTTTTTACCAATTGGGACACATTACAATAATATATCCCAGCACGGCTACAACTGTCGCGACAGACAGACTACCCGTCTCTTTTCCAGGACGAACAATAAGAAAAAGATGGGTAGTCTATCTCACACGCGACACAGCTTTCGCGCGCACTTGTTCTAGCCGAGCTCAAAGTGAGAAATAAAGAGTTTCCTCAAGTTTACGTAAAAAACTACAATGAAACAATGCGTCAAGTTATACCTATATTGAATGATGAATGATGCGGCAGACCGATCATGCAGCCAACATGGCTAGTAAAAAACCAGCATGGTCGTTGCGTCTCTTTCTAAATGTCCCATATCGAAAGAGACGCACTTGGCGACATGCGACAAAGTTTCAACCGTGCTTTCCTGACGACATTTATGTGCTTATAAACCTGAACTCGATCCAATTCGCAGTTAAGAGGGGAACTATAATTTAAGTAAATTATGTTTTATATTCGTACCCTTAAAATACTTATTTGTGGAAAGGGTAAGATGGGGTATAAATTCTGCTCCTTTGCTTTCTATGATTGCCTGGTATAATTACCAGTAGGCTAATTACCTAACTCACTCGCGATCGCCATCTTGTTCATTTTGACAGTTCCTGTATGAATGTGACAGCTAACTGATTCCGTTGCCAATTGGCAGCCCATACATGAACTGTCAAAATGAACACGATGGCGATTGCGAGCGAGTTAGACAATAAGCCTACAGGTTAAGTGCCAGGCATTATTTATTTTCTTTAAAATTTCGCCCGAATTGGATCGAACCGAAGCAAGCATGCGAGGTGCTGTACAACTAAAATGAAACAAAAGAAAATAATTAGAAAAAACAATTTATTGCTATCACAATATAAACTGTGGGTCGGTACATCACTAACGTAACCATTAGCTTTGGATATTACGGAAAGATTTCCCTCTAAATTAAGTACTAATTTTAAGTAGGAGATTCCAGTCTGTGTGCAACCACAAGATGGCTCTTTACATTTACTAATACCACAACATTTCCTAATTTTAATAGGAACTTAGAGGGCACCATAATAAGAATCAACAAAATCTCAATATAAAACTCAAGGTTGCTGTAAATAATACAAAAAAAAATTGGAGCTGAAGTATACAATTAATAATAATAAATTTGTTCATAATTTCCATGAGGTCAGAGACGGACCTGCAAAGAGACGCTCTGTTTAGGTCGTTCAGGCCGAGCACCGACACCGCACGCCCGATTAGTTCTCTATTCTGTACCCTTTGTTAGTAGCTTAACAAAATAATTATAAATATAAATTAATACATGTGCACAGCGATAAGCTTATTTATAAAAGTAACGTGCAAAGAAATTTACAATAAACTAGGCTAGATGTGACCACAATAAAATATATTTTAGCATCACTAAATTGGTCCTAGCATTTGATATAAGTAGCCATTTAAAATAGCGATTGATATTTCTGAAATTTTGCATACTGAAAGAACCTTTACCAACAAAAGACAAAGTAAGAAATTCAAGACGGCCATTAGAAACAAGTTTTGTATTAGCTTTGTCCCTTATATCACCAATCAGATTCGCCATACTCAACAATCAATCAATCAATTGGCGTTTAATTCGTTTTTTGTACTATTTATAGAACCTTTACAATCTTGGTCGCTTTAACCTTGAGCCTATTCGGACTGAAGGGAAATCCACCAGCGTGAAAAAAAATCTAGGTATAAAATATGAATAATGGTTACAGTTAAACTTTACACCGAATTCAGTTTAGTAAAACACAGTTATGTAACTTGGTTCTATTAGCGCCTTAAATTAAACCTCAACACCATGGTCATGCTTTGAAAGTAGTAAAAATATTATGTGTCAACTCAGATGAATGAACCCTACATTTGATTTAAGGTCCCATTGTCAAACGGCATATTATTTGGGCAGTCGAATAAAGAATGAATAAAAAAGAGTCGGTTTCAAAGCGCCCATAAGGATTTCTATAGGGCGGCACCGCTCAGTACCTATATTCAATCGACTATGTAGCAAAACGTTCAACTACGCCAAATGACCAAGAAGCAACATGTCAGGCATCCTGAACATAAATATAACAAAACAACACGTCTTTGCAGTATAAATGTGCCGACGCAAATGTCAAGAAATCTGATCGAATTTTATAACTTAGTCATCTTTATAAAACTTATTTTGCTACATAGACAATTCGGTGCCGAGCTTTCAAACGCCTTCCCGTCTCGCTCACTCACTAGTATGAGGCACAGTATGAGCGAGATGGCACGCGACCGCTTGCGATTGTTCTTTATAAGTAAAGTCTTTCAAGTAAATTGACACATGCCGACCACACACCACTGTTAGTAAAAGTTCTTTGCATGATATATTTTTAAACCTATCTAATTATTGGTCAACTTCTCTTTACTATCTGCAGGAATCTCAGACAAACACTACAAATATATCTAGCATTGATATTGGTCTTCGTATACAAATAGCAAGTCACCATTGCCCAGAATAAACAGCTATACAAATATTAAACTGAAATGCACTAATCTCTAATCCACGTAAAGCGAAAATAAATTATATCTCGTATTCCAGCGAGTACTTGCGCCTCAATCACGACACAATTAAATCGGAATTCATCTAATCAATTATAAAAACAGCATGACGCCTAACATTTAATAAATATATCGTCTACACTTCGAACTGCTCTCTGCCACGCCCTTATTCGACAACACAATTTTAAGTACCGTTGATATCCGATAAGTACCAAAAAGGTGCAAAAAAAAAACAAGGCAGTGACACATCCACACGGCAAAACATCGATAAATAGAAAAAAAAATCTTAAATTCGAAAAAACAATATAGGAATGATCGTTGTCTATACACAGCTAAAACGATCGGTACATGCATTACAATTGAAATAAAAATATTCGTGTCTAAATTCACAAAGGGAAGTCCCAAGAACCGATCTGATTGGTTAGAAACCTTACCCGCAAGAAGAGTTCACAATTCACCTTACGACATTCTCTAACTAAATTAATAAAATAAAAATAGTATCGAACCGTGAAACCTCCTTTACACATAAATGCTTTTAAAAAGTTATTAATGGGAAAAGACCAGTACTCCCATTGAGCATTGCGATAGAAAACACGCTTTCGGTGAAACGTATTTTTCTACGACAAGACTTAGGATCGATGTTGCGCGTTTGAAGTATGGAATACAATGTCCGCAGCAACACCGATACGTTAGCGAGTTCCAGAACAAGAATAAACGCTACAAGGCACATAGTATCTACAAGTTTGGCGAAGCGTTGCATTATCTAGTTGTTAGTCGTAATAATTAGTTACAATTATGTAATATTGCACTACAAATACTGTTTAATTGCCTTTTAACACAGCACGATATTCCCAGTAAAATTGTTCAAAATGTGACCACACGAAAATCTTTTAAGATCATCGGCCCGATTTGGCATGATCGCGGCGTTGCCAGCCAAACAAAACACGATCTAAACTCTAACAGACGCAAAGCATCTTCGCAATTAAATGTACTAGGCCACCATACTTGTAGACGTGGCCTGAGCGCTGATTCTCGCGGCAAGCTTACGCTAGAAGCGTGTCAAAGTTATATTGTCTAGTCGTAGTGCCGCTTACTCTTGTGAGGGAGGTTTCAGCCACGCCCACCTCCTTGCCTCGTTGCATCTGATTGGCCAGTTTCTGCTTGTTGACAGGTGAACCTGGAAAATGGACGCCGTGTCACCTGCCAGCTATTTTTTTTTGTACCAAATATTCCAGCTACGTCCATGTAAACATTAAAGACGGACAAATAATTTGAAGCATCAATTGAGCGATATCCTTACCTCCCGTGTTAGTATAGTACACTAAAAATGAGTTACGTTTAAATGCGGATGATAAATAAAAAACAACGTCATATGATAACAAGACTAAGGTTATGAGGACTTCTAATTTAGACGACAAAGACTGTATAATTTCAAATGAAAATAAAATGTTTTAAAATATTATTAGGAGTCCACACATTAGTCTGGTTCCGATTATTTTTTTTACGAATTCGAGAACAAGGTCCAATATACAAGCCAGTATCAAATAAAAGTGCAAAATCATAGACAAAATGAACGCATGCAAGGCACCTGTTTCGAGGGGGAAATAAAAATAAAAACGAAACTTAAACATGATACATGTGATAGTGTGAAGCTTGTTGAAATGTGATTTACCGACGAAGTGAATAAAGTCAATCTGTGCAACGAAACGCCGAAACGAAAATTCCCAAAAAAAAAACACAAAACCCCCACAAAATAAAATTGAACAACAAATCAAACGGACGTACACAATATAGTTCTCCAATTTGATCATCACAAATAGCCACGTTTGGAGGCCATTTTGGTTGTGTTGAGGTGAAAATGACTTGTGTTCAGTGTTAAATAGCTAGGTAAGTTTTAACATCTATTTCTCTTTATCTCAATCCGAACAATAACGTTTAGCAGTAATTAACAAACATACATTTTCCTATAAAAACAAATACTAATATGAACCTTAGCGTACCTAAGAGACACAGATGAATAAAAACCAACCACACGTAAATAATGAAATAAAATAAAAGCTTTGATAACAATTAAATACCATAGAGCATAGAGCAGAGCTAAAGGACAGAGTATTTTATGTAACGGCGCTTGCATTCACTATCTCTTTCTATCGCCATCTTCATACAGATGATGTTAAAGAGCAGACCCTACCCAAGTCTTAGTATAAGGGTAGTGAGTGAGTGAGCCAGCGTGTGTGTGAGCGAGTACGAGACTTACCGATATAGCTGAGCATGACCGGCAGGAAGATGAGACCGTGCGCGGCGCCGAACACCACGATGCCGAGGTACATGCGGAAGTAGAACACCTAAAAGACACGGGGATATATTAGCTTGTTAATAAATAAATATCTGTGGATGAGACTGGTACAGGGCCGAGCAAAGTGGCTTGTGGCCGAGCAAAGAGCCAGTAGTGGTGTGATGTTGGCGCGATTAGTTTTTTTAAAATATATATAAGAGGGGGCGGCGACTTGGGGAATCACAGGTGCGTTGCCGGCCCTTTCAAGAACAGGAAGAAAATAAACATCTTAGGTGGATCACTGGTTTTTGTCTATGTAGCTCATTACTGACAGATTAGGATTTTTTTTTACATAACTCAAGCAATTAAAGCGGAATATAAAATTAAAGTTTGCAATTTTCCTACGCCAAAATTATTCAAAAAAAAAACTTAACTAATTGGTTATCTGCTACATAATTTTTAACGCATAGCAATAACATCATATTTTAAACGAGGCTTTAAAATTTACATTAAAATAGCAAAAAAACAATTCTATTGAACCTTCGCTATGATTTCTTCTATTATTATTCTTATATGACAAAGTCTAAAATGTCTAGACCTGAAAATTAAGGAACGTGTCAGCACCTCTTGCGTACACTCTTGGCATTTACTTTGGGAACGGTCTAAACATCGTACTTGAATCCTATAGGTCAGATTGGGTGTACTGTGACATGTACCTGGCCACGTCTCACGGATAGTGGAGGAGCGAGTGCCTAAGCGCATCTTTTACTCGGAACTCAAGGATGGCAAGCGTAAATATGGCGGTCAACTGCTTAGCTACAACGATGTGCTGAAAACCACATTAAAAAAAGTGTGACGCGGAGCCATCTCAGCGGGGGAAAACTTGCAGCACATCGTGGCGATTGGAGGTCTCTTATAAGGCACGAAGTTGAAAGATTTGAAAGTCAGCCACGGTTCGAGCTCGTACTAAACGCGACGAGTTAAAAGCCCGACCTGTGTTCTCGCGTGCCTTGTACGCGCATACCTTCTTAAAAAAAGAAGTTACGTGAGCCGCATGAGGGCGCGCGAACGGAGACAAAGCAGTGGCAGTAGGTACCTGGAATATCTGACTGTTGGCGGTGGCCAGCACGATGATGCCGCCGAACTTGGTGAGCGTGATGCCGGAGAGCACGGAGGAGCCCATGCGCGTGAGCGCGGCCGAGGCGCGCGCCACGCGGCACTCGCCGCCCGCCACGCTGAAGCTGTGCACCAGGTGCGAGCAGAACTCCACCGCGATGCCGACCGCCATCACCTGCACAGCCGGGGTGACGTGACACAGCTGGTAACGTTAGCCCAGGGGCGGATCCAGCTTTGGCGCCAGAAGGGGGTCACATAGTCGTGGTCAAGTCAAGAACTCATAATTTACAAGGTGACAAAATCCTTACTAATATTATAAATGCGAAAGTAGGTAACTCTGTCTGTCTGTCTGTCTGTTACCTTTTTACGCTTAAACCGCTGGGCCGATTTAGTTGAAATTTGGTATACAGATAGTTTGAGTCCCGGGAAAGGACATAGGATAGTTTTTATCCCGGAAAATTGCATAGTTCCCGCGGCATAGCACAGCCCAAACCACTGGAATTTTTCAAATTTAAGGCGGAACAAAGTTCGCCGGGTCAGCTAGTATATAAATAAAATCATTATGTTCAATTAGTGGTCCACCTAAGTCCTGGAGCCAGCTCGGGGGGGATCATGACCCCCCATGACCCCCCCCCCCCTGGATCCGCCTTTGCGTTAGCCCCACTTTCTCGCAATGGTTTGTTTACAAGAGCGATAGAACGGATAGGAAATCTGTATAATATTATTCTCACTATTTTTAAGATACATGTAACCGTCGAGGGAATGGGCAAAAGTTTTAGGAATCGTGTTATAGGCGATGCGGCTTGCAACCCATCACTGTTTTGATTTCCCTTTCGAGCTATGCGCCCTTAATCATGCTAAACGTGGCCTTAAGGTTTTGTTACCTTAGGCTCTGTCTACCCCGTAAGGGATAAATACGTGATGTATGTATGTATGTACTGTAAATTAAAGGCAAAAGTTTTTGTGTGAGAATTTAGATGAAACGGTTTGTACAAGAGCGATAAAACGGACAAAAATCTGTATCACATTATTCTCACTACTCTTACCTTAATTTATCTACAACTAGCTTCTGGCCGCGACTTCGTCTGCGTAGAATTATACATAAAAACATTCCTCTCGAATCACTCTATCCATTAAAAAAAACCGCATCAAAATCCGTTGTGTAGTTCTGAAGATATAAGCATACATAGGGACATAGGGACAGAGAAAGCGACTTTATTTTATACTATGTAGTGATGATGATAGTGATAGTGATGTTGTATCATTAATATTATAACTCACCAAATTGACTAGTGACACTGCGTTGAGACTAATACCCCACCAGTACATGAGTCCTCCAATATTCACCACTATCATGGTTATCGTGATCACTACAACCTGAAACAAAAAATAAGATTTTGCTGAAAACGATTTTTATACATGTACTTGCACTTTTTTCAACCAAATTTCAAGTCAATCTGACCTGAAAGTCGGTCAAATTTTAATTACTAAATTTAACCCAAACAAACGAAAACAAAAAAAAATATACAAGCATATTGGGCGAAAATCTCAGGAATCATGTTACAGGCGATGCTGGTAGTAACCCGTGATTATATTTATTCATTCATTTAATCATTCAAGTCATGTTCATTACATAAATATCAAGATGTTACTGTGCAAAATGGAGGTAGGTACATGACACCCTGTCAGGGTATAAAATGATTCCCCTTTCCACCTATACCCCCACAATCATCCTAAACGTAGCCTTTAGGTCTTGTTACCTTAGGCTCCGTCTAAGTAAGGGATAAAGACGTGATTTATGTGGGTGAGGACCAAAAAGTTACACACCGTTAAAGTTTCGTTAATAAGGTAGTTAAAATTCGCTAACTTTTTCCATTGTGACACGGAAATTATCTATACAAATGTATGACTAATATTAAATGTATTAGGTACTAACGCAACTTTAACGGTGTGTAACTTTTTGGCCCTCACCCACATATGTTTGTTATAGCCGACAATATTAGCACCTTGATTCATCTTACGATATTCCACCACTAGAAGTGTATCAAAATTGACTTGCAATTGAACCCCAAATCAAAGCAACAAAAACCCAGTATAAAAGATTCATCCATCAACAAGTTTAGTTACTGAAATCTAAAGCTCAAACTCACCAGCGCCGAGAACAAATCGAATCCCATCAATATGAACGTGACAATGAATATAGACAGCACACTAATGCCCATAGACTTCAACGTGTCCGGCCACATAGTCAAATACTGCTCGTAGAACACGTAGAACACTGAATACGGGAACACGTTGACCGTTGTGTTCTCGCCGTTCTCTTTCAAATGCCTATTTAACGTCTCCGTCAAATTAGCTGCCACGTTTCTCGCGGCTTTCAGCGCTGAGTAGTAGTCGGAGCTGGTTTTGAGTACGGTGTGGTAGGATTGGTAGTATGTCGCGCCGACTTTGGAGTAGTTCTGGTAGGTTTTGTAGTTGACGGCTTGGCTGTAGGCGGCGTGGCCCGCCTTGGGGCAGCGCGCGTCGGGATTGTCGCGCAGGAAGTACGACACGTAGCGGCGGAAGTCGGACTGGCCGGGGCGGCCTTCCGGCGGCAGCATGCTCATGTTGCATTTGTAGCAGTGCGTGTTCACTGTGGATTGAATTAAGGGCTTAATGAAAAGATGATGTTTTCATGCAGCCGTTCATTACTATGATAAAATTGTTAAATTCCATGGAAATTACGTAAAATACAGAAATGACAACCGTTAAACCACAAGAGATAGTACGTTTCATACAAGCTTGCGAGGGTCTCTATTCCCTTGTTATTAACATGGTTGCTTGCATCTCGGTTGTATTTTCTTTTTTCATGTTTGGTACCTCTGAACAATTATTTTTACTTAAATAAGCCGTGGTAGCCTGGTGGTTTGACCTGCGGCCTCTCAAGCAGGGAGTCGTGGGTTCGAATCCAGGGCTCGCACCTCTGAGTTTTTCGGAATTTATGTGCGAAATTACATTTGAAAATTTACCATGAGCTTTTCGGTGAAGGAAAACATCGTGAGGCTCTCGTACTGAGAGGAGACCTGTAGGCTTATTATCTAACTCGCTCCCAATCGCCATCGTGTTCATTTTGACAGTTCTTGTACGAATGTGACAGCTAGCTGATTTCAGCCCATACATGAACTGTCGAAATGAACACGATGGCGATTGGGAGCGAGTTAGGTAATAAGCCTACTGTGCCCAGCAGTGGGTCGTATATATTCTGGCGATGATGATGATGATGATGATCTTATTTTATATGACCTACTGCGAATTGCAGCTAACGTAAATGCACCAAGTTGTGTCAACCGAGGTGACACCCGGTTTTACTCTCTCTTAAACCGATAAGTATTAGATAATAATAATAATAATAATAATAATATCATTTATTTGCTTAAAAACATGGTAAATTGATGGTATTAAGGTATTTAAATAGTTTCACATGTTTTGCCATAATATTATGACATGCAAAAATTTAAATTCAGATATACAATATTAACAGATCATTTCAAATATAAGTTAATTAGAATTAAAATAAATATTTTCTTATGTCATAATTATCATCAGCCAATGTCAATTTATTTATTAGTTATAATTATGTTCTAAAAATTCCTTTACACTGTAAAAACATTTTTCTCTTAACCATTTTATTAATTCTCTTCTAAATTTTGTATATGTCATGATTTGTCTAATTACTAACGGTATATGATTATATATTTGTATTGACATTGCATAACAATTTCTCTTATAAAGTGCACTTTTTTGTGTTGGCCTGGCTAGTTTTTCAGGATCTCGGGTCCTGAGTCTAGGATTCGTTAATAATTTATTATAAAAGTTAGGGTTTGACCTCACAAATAAGCCAACCTCTAATATATACTGCCCTGCCAAGGTTAGGATATTCAGCTCTTTATACAGGGTGCTCGCGAGGAACCCGCATAACTTTACCAGTGTATACCTGAGGTCGTAATGATTAAAAAACATTATATAACATAGGTCGAAATATGATTTTTAACTTTTTTTAACTTTTCATACAAATTAAATAAATTATTTTTGGTTCACCAGTAACACAATGCCTCATAGGACGAGCTGGCAACGTTTGTTATTGTTATATCTTTCTCTCTTTGCCCAAGACTTTCGACTTGACAAATTGACATTGTCAATGTTCGCAACTTGCTCGTGTAATTCAAATCGGGGCCCGGACTCTTACGAGGCTGGAATCACGACTTTGGCCGAACTCTGTTGACCAATGAGGCGGGCGTTGCTACAGTTACGTTTAAACAAAAGGTTAACCAATGACGGAACGCGATTTTCCGGAAGCTGACGTTGCTATGGTTACTTAATAACAAAAACGTTCAACCAATGCCTGAACGCGATTTTCCGGAAGCTGACATTGCTATGGTTACTTAATAACAAAAACGGCCAACCAATGACTGAACACGATTTTCCGGAAGCTGACATTGCTATGGTTACTTAATAACAAAAACGGCCAACCAATGACTGAACGCGATTTTCCGGAAGCTGACATTGCTATGGTTACTTAATAACAAAAACGGCCAACCAATGACTGAACGCGATTTTCCGGAAGCTGAAATTGCTATGGTTACTTAATAACAAAAACGGCCAACCAATGATTGAACGCGATTTTCCGGAAGCTGACATTGCTATGGTTACTTAATAACAAAAACGGTCAACCAATGACAACGTGACATTTCCTGCTGACGTAATGTTTAATGTTTTGAATCCAGCAATGCTACCAAAAGCACGATATAAGTAAGCAGAAAAGGATCAAAAGGAGGAAGTGATTTGCTTGATTAAAAGTAGTATTTTATTTCATTTTGGAAACGTGCTTCGTAAACTTTGACTTTAATTATTCAGTTTAGCAATTCGTATTTGCGTTCAAAAAGTTTATTCTTTGGTATTATTCTCGGTACTGGCCACTTGGAAATTTCCTTCGAGTGTCGAGTGTGTACTTTAAATAATGACATCAGTCACATGGATGATGGGTGACATTGTTGCTATTGATTCTAACGGTGTAGCAAATGTAATTAAGATAAAAATAATCTTTGTAATAAAACTTGAAGAAATTGCGAGTGATCAGACGGTCAACCTAACAGCTAAAAAAAATGTTGCAGAGTGTTTTTGGTCCATGGTGCAAAATATCACTCAGATCCTGAGAAACGTGGGAGTGCTATTGCGGATTTTGAGTATTCTAGCTCAGCGTCCCCGGATTTCAACGCAAGTCCCGGCTTTGCACGTAGCTGATACTGTGATTTACAATTACTCGTGTACTAGGTAGGGTATTCATGTATTGTCGTGTAATAATAAATGAACAAATTGATTAATGATTGTGTATTTTTACTTAAAAAAACAAATAACAAGACCCTTATCATAAAGTTTAATAAAACCGAATAGGTAATTACTAAGTGAACATAAATTTTCATCCACGATAGATTAAAAATCATAATTTTCCTACCTATTGCACAAATTGTGCGGTTTAACTTAGACGGTTGACGTCGATAGTCGAAAAAAAGAGTAAATAAATTGGTCTTTAAGTGCTGCACGGTGAAAAGTTTAAGGATCCAGTAAAAGAAGATACTGGAAGTACTAATACTGTTGCAGTTTCTACTTAAGTGGTCACGGAGATACGGATTTCAATGAAGTGGAAGTAGCCGAACTAGCTAATTGCAATTTTTCGCAAGTTTGCCGTGTAATCTATACTAATAGTATGAAGAGGAAAAATTTGATTGTTTGTTTGTTTGTTTGCATTGAATAAATAGGCTTCGAAACTACCTACTGGACCGATTTCAAAAAATCTTTTGCCGTTAGAAAACTACATTATTACTGAGGCTACTTTTTACCGCGGGAAAATACCTTTTCCTACAGGAAAATTAATTTATCGCGGGCGAAGCTGCGGACGGAAGGCTAGTGAATGAGATTACTCATTAAAATTCGTTTTGATTTATTTAATATTGTTATTGTACATTGAACATAACATAATTATGGGTAATAAAATATTATCATCCCGAACTGTTTAGTTTCATGTGTAGTTTCACGATTTTAAGTGAATATCCAGTCCCACCCAAGGCGGGGGGCCCTTGCGATATCTAAGCATCGTTATTATGCCATCATAAAAAATCAATCGATTTTACAAATAACACTGTGTTACTAATAGAATTTTAATATTCTACTTCTTGTTCTCTCCTTAATGGCGGCCGTATTTATTTTCAATGACACATAAACAGAAAGACAGTGACAGGAACGAACTTCTGCAGTTTACGCCAGTCAGATAATATGACGCGGTCTTGCAACGTCGCTATCATAAAGGTGCATTATACTGGTTTCTATTTAAAGCAAAAAATATTAATTACTCGCAAACTAAGCCGAATCCAGCTTACTTTATACAACATTTTATTTTCTAAACATGGTCAGGAATACGGTGGCAAAGTTATGCGGGTTCCTCGCGAGCACCCTGTATAAGGGTCTACATGGCTCTAAAGGCCCTACTCCATTTATGGCTCGCACACACTTTTTTTGACATATGAAAGCGCGTTTAATGTCGGTTGAGTTACCCCAGATGATCAGTCCATATCTTAATATTGAGCTCACATAGCCATGATAAGCTGTCAAGGCAGCTTTTCCGCCAGCAACACTTTTTAAACGTCTTAAAGCAAATGTAAATCTTTCTAATTTAGTACAAACACTTTCAATATGAGATTTCCAATTGCAATGTTGATCTACTATAATACCTAAAAATTTTGTAGCGTCAACTTCTTCAATGTCTACTCCTTTACATTTAATATCTAATTTCATTAACTGTTTTCTATAATTACAAAATTGCATATATTTAGTCTTTTCAATGTTTACCTGTAAGTCATTGTCTTCCAACCAATTACATATAGAATCAATAGTCTTATTTATAGTGTTTGTGTAATCATTATCATTTTTATCCTTATTGATTAAAATTGAGATGTCATCTGCGAATAAAATAGTTTTGTATTGACTTACTTTCGGAAGATCATTTATAAATAAAAGAAATAGTAATGGTCCAAGTACACTTCCTTGAGGTACACCTGAAACGTTAGCTCTATATGAAGACTGATATTTCTTAACTTCATTATATTTATTTATTTTGTCCAATTCAACACATTGTTTCCGATCTGTAAGGTAACTTTTAATCCACTCTAATGCATTTCCTCTAATACCATATTTTTCACATTTAGCTATTAATATGTTGTGATTTACAAAATCGAAGGCTTTACTCATGTCGAAAAAAACTCCTGTTAACTGTATTTTTTTGTCAATCTCTTCTGTTATGGATTTTATCAAGGTGTAACAAGCTAGCGTTGTTGACTTTCCCTTTTGAAATCCGTTTTGCTCTTTAGCTATAATGTCATGCTTATCACAAAACCCTAGAATCCTATGGTGCATAGCCTTTTCATATATTTTAGAAAAGATCGAGACAAGTGTAATAGGACGATGACTATTTAAGTCTTTTTTATCTCCTTTTTTGAATAAAGGTTTAACTATGGATTGCTTTAGTAATGTTGGGAATTTTCCTTGGCTAAGAGACTCATTTATTAAATGCGCCAGAACAGGAGCTATTTGATTGGCACTCGACTTTATTACGTGAGTCGCTATGCCATCAAAACCTACAGCTTTTGTGTTGTTTAGAGATTTTATGTGTTTTTCTATTTCATTTGCTGTGCAAGGAGTTATGAAAATGCTAGGGCTTATTGGTTTAATTTTATCTATTATTGGATTGGTTCCTATTTTTCCATTCTTAATATTTACAAAGTGATTATTAAACGCGTCTGCTATCTCTAGTGGATTATTAATTGTTTTGTTTTCTACATTCACTGATTCAATACTTTCAAATATATTTATTTTGTCTGTTTTGTCTTTAATAATATTCCAGGTAGTTTTACTTTTATTCTTGGAGTTTAAAATAATTTTATTATTTATGTTTCTCTGTGACTGTATGATGCATGTTCTAAGTAGTTTACTATATTTTTTGTATGCAATTTTATGTTCATTTGATCTATATTTGTAATATAAAAATCTTAGATGTCTCTTTTTTTTGCAGGATTTTTTCATACTTTTAGTGATCCAGTTTGGTTTTTTGTTATTTGCCTTGATTTTAACTCTTTTTTCAGGAAAAGATAAGTTATAAAAAAGACTGATAGTATCGTGAAACATGTCAAAAGCCAGATCACAATCAGTTTCATTAATTACATCAGACCACGTAAGTGATGAAATGCAGTCAAGAAATCTATTTATATTTTCGTCGCTATACTCCCTCTTTCTAATATACCAGAAGCCATTATGATGTTTCAGTGGTTCTGTCATATTCATTTCTAGTATTTGACACGTATCATGATCCGAAAGGTGCATCCTATAAACATAACCAATTGCATTTTTTATGTTGCTTGCCACATGGTCGATACATGATTGCCCACGTGTTGGGGCATCAATATGTAAGTGAACATCATAATTCAACAATACATTTTTTAAACGTTGTGAGATACTGTCA
This sequence comes from Pandemis cinnamomeana, assembly GCA_932294345.1. Lineage (NCBI taxonomy): Eukaryota > Metazoa > Arthropoda > Insecta > Lepidoptera > Tortricidae > Pandemis > Pandemis cinnamomeana. The sequence continues at coordinate 3,225,691 of OW028715.1, read as the reverse complement.
GGTTTTAATGTATTTATGTTTAGATCGCCCGTGATTACAATTTTTTTACTATTATTTAATGTAGCTTTATATAGAAGTGCATCCAGTTTATCAAAAAATACTGTGAGGTTAGTACTTTCTGGCACACGGTATATGCAGAACACAATGAGTTTCAGTCCACATATCTCGACTCCACAACACTCAAAAATCTTTTCAGTAGATAATTTGTTACACCACGACACCGTCCTACATTCAATGCCTCTTCTAAGGAGGATACAAGAACCACCCCGTTTTTTATCTATCCTTGAAAATTGAGAAGCCAACCCGTAACCCTTTAAATGAATGTTGTTCTCACTGCCACGCTTAACAAAAGTTTCCGTAAAGCATAAAATATCAATATATTTACCTAAATCTTTCAGCTCATCCATACATAGTTCTATTTCATCCAATTTGCATAATAAGCCTTGAATATTCTGATGCAATAATTTCAAATTACCTGAATGTCCATTTTGAGGTTGATGCATTATCTTCAGGTTATGGTTTTTGCACACTTTTGGCTCAGCAGGTTTATTGACGAAAAAACAAGGAATTTTCGTCAAATGAAGTTACAATATTTTCTTCTCTTATCATTGTTAGAATTTTAGTTAGGTCATGGAACACCGTCCTCATACCATAATTATTCAGGCGTCCAGTTTGTATTGAAAACATTTTACTACTATAGGTCAAGTTAAGGTTGCTGTCGAGCGCATACGCATACTCGTAATTCAACATATCTACATATAAAAGTTCATTAAAAGTTTCTATCCTCCAATTAAACATGTTACTGTAGTTCCCACAATTGAAAGTCGGCACACATATGACTATGTTGGTGTGTGTTATTTTTTGTAATGTTTTTCTTATGTACAATACCAAACTTCTATAGTTTTGCGTTTTTTCAAAATCTCGTTCACCTATAAAGATAACACAATAATCGCTCATAGTAAAATTAATTACCTTACTTTCTAGGTTATTTAAAAGGTATTTAACTCCAACCCCCGGGGTGAGATAATGGCATATTTCATAATCTGAGCCCAGGAAATGGTCTGAAATACTTAACATTTTATTGTGTGTATTAGTACTTAATAAACATATTTTAGGTTTTCCGGCTAGCCTGTCGCTGTAGTTATTATTAGCCGATTTGGTCCCGACGTTCAGTGGCGATCTTGGCGCATCTCGTTCCCCTTTCGAAGACTCACTGTTTCCCAGGTCCTGAATGCTCTTGAAACGTTGATCTTGAACTTCTTTATCTAGATGTTTCCTTTTGAGTTTTTTTTTACTTGGTTCGGAAGTGGGATTCTTTGCCAAGACATTTTTTGTAGGAGTTTTTTTTATACTATTGTCGTTACTAATGAGAAGTTTTTTATACGTATCAAGTAATTTAGTTTTTTCATCCATTTGCTTTCTCAATTCTGTCACCTCTGAATTTAGACGGTCGATCTCAGTGTGTGCACTTGCCAGATGAGTTGACAAGGTGGCGATTTCATTATTTAATTCTTCGAAGTCACTTGCATGGGAGGTGATATTAGGTAGACTGCGCGAGGTCGCATTCAGGAGTGTGGATATCTCCGCGTCCGACTCCGAGTCTAATTCCGAGTCTAATTCCGGGTCCAATTGTTCAGTTGTTGGCTGAGATTGTTGCAGTGCTGGTTTCTCTTCGGTTACCTTTTCTCCAGACGGCACTTTAGACGTGCTGGGTATAACTTTGGTTTTTGACCGGAAGGTATTATCGTTCATAGTTGAATTAGCGCAAACAGCAGAGCTCTCATCACAATCCGTCAGTGTTGTAGAATCAAAATAAGCATTTTTAGGTGACATACGGTTCTGCGTGAATGAGATTTCGATCGGGTTCTTTCCAATTTTCCTTCTAGTAATGTTGTCCCTATATTCCACTTTACAATTCGGGTTATCTTCTTTTCTTTCACTTTTTTGGTCTATTTGATTTTGTTCCGAAACAGAAACAGTAGGAGACGCGTAATTCGTAGCCGTGCCATCCAAACAACGTCTACATCTCCAAGCCTCCTTACTATTTTTTAACATTAGGTAAAATCTCTTCACACTAACATTAGTACAATCGAGGTGGTAAAAGGATTCACAAATTGAACATTTCATATATTCCTTGTTTGTTACTTCATGAGAACATTTGTGGCATTTTTTAACCTTGTTCATCACTCCGCACGGGGCCATGTTATTTGACAATCAACAACAATTAAGTAAAAAACAAAATTAAAAAAGTTTAAAATCCTTAGAGATTCGATCCCCGGCACTCAATAATCAGCTTCACTGTTTTTTCGCACTGCGCCACTCAGTCTATTAATAGCCCATGCAAAATTGTTGATCAATTAGCGCACTCTCAGGTGGCACGTATGAATGGTAAGTGACCTTTGCACTTCTCCTCGAAACTCGGGCGCTTATTGGCCGGCTTGCGCAAGTGAGCGCTCTGCGATTTGAGGTAGTTCAGGATTTATCGGCAGTTATTATTTCTATTTAAAAGTAATTGTTCAATAACTCACGAATTCGTGGTCAAATTTGCAAGCGCGAGGCACCAATTTGAAGCACTGTTTATTGGCTACACTAATATATAAACTTAAATTGAAGACTGTTTCTAAATGCACAGAATTTATTTTAAATAAGCGGAGTAAACAAATACGGATGTTGCTTGGCCAACGGTAACGGACGAAAAAAAAAAAAAAAAAAAAGATAGTACGTACCATTATCGATGTTATGCGGGCAGAAGCTGTTGTTGCTCTTGAAGGAGTAGCAGCAGTCTGTGCTAGCCGACCAGTCGAAGAAGTCGTCCAGCCACGAGCCCGCCGGCTGCGCGATATACGTCTCGTTGGGGGAACGGTAAGCTGCAACAATAAATAACATTGTGTTTTGTTAATGGTGGCAAAGCAAGTTTCGGTTGCCATGGAAACTACTTTTGTTACTATTTCTACTGAGACGGGAACACAGAGTCATCTATCTTACATATTTACACACACACACAAATCACGTCTTTATCCCTTACGGGGTAGACAGAGCCTAAGGTAACAAAACCTTAACGCCACGTTTAGCATGATTGTGGGCGTATAGGTGGAAAGGGGAATCAAATTAGTGATGGGTTGCTAGCCGCATCGCCCATAAAAGTCACGATTCCTATGCCCATTCCCTGGATGGAGTTTTACCATCAACCCGGGAAGAGAAGCAACTGGTACATTCCCTAATTTCAAGTCGTTCAGACCACTGGAAAACCTGGAAGTGGATTTTGACTTAACATACTACATACCTTCAAACACTGCAAGTTAAATAGAACTGGGGCGGGGGATCGAACCCAGTACTTCACAAAAAGCGACACGAGCTAACCAATACACAAATATACAGCGCATTACACGGGGGGAGAGGGGGTGTTAAATATCTTCAAAAAATAGCGTTACGTTACACTTGAACGCTCCCTAAACAGCTAGACTGAGTGAGAACCATTTCGGTCGACCAACCTGAATACAGCTGCATAGCAACACTGTCGTCGTTGCAGAAGCGAGTGCCGCATATCATATTCTGCGACTTCACGTCCGAGTAGTTGAGCCCGTCCGTTATGACGAAGTACACCGGCGGGCCGATGTTGAGGTACTTGTTGAGATGCTCGAAGTACTTGGTCTGGAAGCTGTCCTGGGGCATCGAGAGCTCCTGGTCGAGGCCGATGTCTATGTGCGGCGCGACCTGAGGATAGAACAATGTGTTCTGTTAAGGAATCGTCGAATATCGTACTATGGCGCATCACTACGAGCGGGGTACAGCCCTAGCTAGTGAAATGACAGTTGACGTTTTGAAATAGGCGCGGAAAGTTGTAAATATAAGTGTTATTGGTATCAGATTGTTTTGCAAAATAGATAGCAATGGGAGCCCTTTTAAAAATACATATTTTTTGATACTACTAGCGCTTTCGGAACAACCATCATTGCCAAGATTGCATCGTAAGAAACTTGGCAGTAAGTTATTCTTTTAAAACAAACAATTTTAACAGCTAACTCACAAAAGTTGGAAACGATCCGACTAGTTTTGGTATATTTTGCAAAACATTTCTACTTCTTTCAAATTTTGAGTATAAATGATGCATTACAGGAGCTTAAATAATTTTACATAAAAAAAATGTAGCTTAATTACCATTAAGTAGCTTTAATCATGATAAACGGGGCCTTTTGGGCAAACGGTCAAAACTTGATATACGTATGTATGCTTTAACTACCAACAGCTATTTTTTTTTTTACTTAAACGAGAATTTTAGGTCACTAGTAAACAGACTTCCGTTTAACAATTAAAATCGAATTAAAATCGTCGTAAATTCTATGGTAGTATTATAACACATTGGTAGTGTTATAACAGGAATATACTCACAGCGACAGAGGAGCAGAGCCAGGCGAAGAATATGATCATGACGGAGGCGCGAACCTCCCTTTTCATAAGGAACGGCACGTAGACATGTTTGAACAGGTTGTAGAGGAGGCCCTCGTACGCGTCGGGCGCGTCCGCCTTGCTGCCCGACACGCAGCAGAACACGTCGAATCTGACGACAGACACCACATTCATCATCATCATCATCATACATAAATATATTACGTAATACTCCTGCAGGTTGGTTCAGTTCAATTGAAAACTTCTCTAAAGGTATTACGTCTACATCGTAATTTTGAATTCAAAATTAAGTCACCCTTTTGATGCAGTACGCTTTGAACATTATAGACTACAAGCCCATGGACAAAAAAAACATGTGAAATGAACCAGCGTGAATGAAGCTTAGAAGGCTGTTACTATAATTATCATAAAATAACTCTGAGCGCTATGCCGTCATTTCTGAGCAGTACACACAGACTCGGAGATTGACGGACCACCTGATCAAAGCGCTTGGAACTGGAACCTAGAGTACTTCCACCTAGTACAGACCTGTTGGCATCCTGCCTCCTGGTGTCCAGCACCATGACTGTCAAGAAGCACGTGACCTACAGCTGGAAGTCAACCAGCTCTCAGGAAGAAGCACACAGACTCGGAGATCGACGGACCACCCGACAAGAGCACTTGGAACTGGAACCTAGAGTACTTCCACCTGGTACAGACCTGTTGGCATCCTGCCTCCTGGTGTCGAGCGCCATGAGGGCCACGAAGCACGTGACCTGCAGCAGGAAGTCGACCAGCTCTCAGGAAGAAGCACACAGACTCGGAGATCAACTGACCATATGACCAGAGCACTTGGAACTGGAACCTAGAGTACTTCCACCTAGTACAGACCTGTTGGCATCCTGCCTCCTGGTGTCCAGCACCATGACTGTCAAGAAGCACGTGACCTACAGCTGGAAGTCAACCAGCTCTCAGGAAGAAGCACACAGACTCGGAGATCGACGGACCACCCGACAAGAGCACTTGGAACTGGAATCTAGAGTACTTCCACCTGGTACAGACCTGTTGGCATCCTGCCTCCTGGTGTCCAGCACCATGACTGTCAAGAAGCACGTGACCTACAGCTGGAAGTCAACCAGCGCCCAGGAAGAAGCACACAGACTCGGAGATCGAGGGACCACCTGACCAGAGCACTTGGAACTGGAACCTAGAGTACTTCCACCTAGTACAGACCTGTTGGCATCCTGCCTCCTGGTGTCGAGCGCCATGAGGGCCACGAAGCAGGTGACCTGCAGCAGGAAGTCAACCAGCGCCCAGGAAGAAGCACACAGACTCGGAGATCAACGGACCACCTGATCAAAGCACTTGGAACTGGAACCTAGAGTACTTCCACCTAGTACAGACCTGTTGGCATCCTGCCTCCTGGTGTCGAGCGCCATGAGGGCCACGAAGCAGGTGACCTGCAGCAGGAAGTCAACCAGCGCCCAGGAAGAAGCACACAGACTCGGAGATCGACGGACCACCTGATCAAAGCACTTGGAACTGGAACCTAGAGTACTTCCACCTAGTACAGACCTGTTGGCATCCTGCCTCCTGGTGTCGAGCGCCATGAGGGCCACGAAGCAGGTGACCTGCAGCAGGAAGTCAACCAGCGCCCAGGAAGAAGCACACAGACTCGGAGATCGACGGACCACCTGACCAGAGCACTTGGAACCGGAACCTAGAGTACCTCCACCTGGTACAGACCTGTTGGCATCCTGCCTCCTGGTGTCCAGCACCATGACTGTCAAGAAGCACGTGACCTACAGCTGGAAGTCAACCAGCTCTCAGGAAGAAGCACACAAACTTGGACATCGAAGGACCATATGACCAGAGCGCTTGGAACCGGAACCTAGAGTACTTCCACCTGGTACAGACCTGTTGGCATCCTGCCTCCTGGTGTCGAGCGCCATGAGGGCCACGAAGCAGGTGACCTGCAGCAGGAAGTCAACCAGCGCCCAGGAAGAAGCACACAGACTCGGAGATCGACGGACCACCTGATCAAAGCACTTGGAACTGGAACCTAGAGTACTTCCACCTAGTACAGACCTGTTGGCATCCTGCCTCCTGGTGTCGAGCGCCATGAGGGCCACGAAGCAGGTGACCTGCAGCAGGAAGTCAACCAGCGCCCAGGAAGAAGCACACAGACTCGGAGATCGACGGACCACCTGACCAGAGCACTTGGAACCGGAACCTAGAGTACCTCCACCTGGTACAGACCTGTTGGCATCCTGCCTCCTGGTGTCCAGCACCATGACTGTCAAGAAGCACGTGACCTACAGCTGGAAGTCAACCAGCTCTCAGGAAGAAGCACACAAACTTGGACATCGAAGGACCATATGACCAGAGCGCTTGGAACCGGAACCTAGAGTACTTCCACCTGGTACAGACCTGTTGGCATCCTGCCTCCTGGTGTCGAGCGCCATGAGGGCCACGAAGCAGGTGACCTGCAGCAGGAAGTCAACCAGCGCCCAGGAAGAAGCACACAGACTCGGAGATCGACGGACCACCTGATCAAAGCACTTGGAACTGGAACCTAGAGTACTTCCACCTAGTACAGACCTGTTGGCATCCTGCCTCCTGGTGTCGAGCGCCATGAGGGCCACGAAGCAGGTGACCTGCAGCAGGAAGTCAACCAGCGCCCAGGAAGAAGCACACAGACTCGGAGATCGACGGACCACCTGACCAGAGCACTTGGAACCGGAACCTAGAGTACCTCCACCTGGTACAGACCTGTTGGCATCCTGCCTCCTGGTGTCCAGCACCATGACTGTCAAGAAGCACGTGACCTACAGCTGGAAGTCAACCAGCTCTCAGGAAGAAGCACACAAACTTGGACATCGAAGGACCATATGACCAGAGCGCTTGGAACCGGAACCTAGAGTACTTCCACCTGGTACAGACCTGTTGGCATCCTGCCTCCTGGTGTCGAGCGCCATGAGGGCCACGAAGCAGGTGACCTGCAGCAGGAAGTCAACCAGCGCCCAGGAAGAAGCACACAGACTCGGAGATCGACGGACCACCTGATCAAAGCACTTGGAACTGGAACCTAGAGTACTTCCACCTAGTACAGACCTGTTGGCATCCTGCCTCCTGGTGTCGAGCGCCATGAGGGCCACGAAGCAGGTGACCTGCAGCAGGAAGTCAACCAGCGCCCAGGAAGAAGCACACAGACTCGGAGATCGACGGACCACCTGACCAGAGCACTTGGAACCGGAACCTAGAGTACCTCCACCTGGTACAGACCTGTTGGCATCCTGCCTCCTGGTGTCCAGCACCATGACTGTCAAGAAGCACGTGACCTACAGCTGGAAGTCAACCAGCTCTCAGGAAGAAGCACACAAACTTGGACATCGAAGGACCATATGACCAGAGCGCTTGGAACCGGAACCTAGAGTACTTCCACCTGGTACAGACCTGTTGGCATCCTGCCTCCTGGTGTCGAGCGCCATGAGGGCCACGAAGCAGGTGACCTGCAGCAGGAAGTCAACCAGCGCCCAGGAAGAAGCACACAGACTCGGAGATCGACGGACCACCTGATCAAAGCACTTGGAACTGGAACCTAGAGTACTTCCACCTAGTACAGACCTGTTGGCATCCTGCCTCCTGGTGTCGAGCGCCATGAGGGCCACGAAGCAGGTGACCTGCAGCAGGAAGTCAACCAGCGCCCAGGAAGAAGCACACAGACTCGGAGATCGACGGACCACCTGACCAGAGCACTTGGAACCGGAACCTAGAGTACCTCCACCTGGTACAGACCTGTTGGCATCCTGCCTCCTGGTGTCCAGCACCATGACTGTCAAGAAGCACGTGACCTACAGCTGGAAGTCAACCAGCTCTCAGGAAGAAGCACACAAACTTGGACATCGAAGGACCATATGACCAGAGCGCTTGGAACCGGAACCTAGAGTACTTCCACCTGGTACAGACCTGTTGGCATCCTGCCTCCTGGTGTCGAGCGCCATGAGGGCCACGAAGCACGTGACCTGCAGCAGGAAGTCGACCAGCAGCGCGGCGGCCGCGTACAGCGCGAACGCGCGCACCGCCGGCATGTCGCTCAGCGCGCCCAGGAAGAAGCACACGGACTCCGAGATCGAAGTCAGGAACATCGAAGGACCAACTTGGCCCAGCCTGTGGGGAACACGGGAGCATTACACAGGGTCTATCATCACCAGAGATCGGACAGATTTCCGTCATCGTTCGCAACAAAGTGGACATGACTCAAAAATTAATCAAATAATTAATCATTTAATTAATTTCTCGAAATAAAATTTGAACTCCCGGAGATAAAAATTTACACATGCATAAAATTATTAGCAAAATGTTAATTAAAGTGGCAGTTGTCGTTCTCGTAAATATTTTTATATAATAAAGAAATCACGATCCTGCTAGATATGATCATTATTTCTGACAAAAAGTTTTCTAGTTGTATAGGTATAAAACCTCCGTGGATATACTTATTCTTAATATATGTATTTTGACATATTTGATTAATTTTGGAGTCATGTCCACATTATTGCGAGCAATGACGCAAATTTGTCCGATCTCTGATCATCACACAAAGCCAGGGCTTAACCGTAGTTGTTGCATGTTACAGTAATAAACCCTAGTGTGGTGTGGCGTTCCGCTCGCGGTAGGCTCGCGAGTCACGTTTACATTAGGGGGAGTCCCTGGCTCAAAGAAGTCATAAATAGTACCCTACATCTGTACTGGACCCAAAAATGGTTATGGGTGTCGATTTCGTGTAATTTGGTAGTGCAGAGTTCGAATTTGACATTAGTTTTTGCATTCAAGATAATGGACGTCATTTTTACACTTGACACAAAACTTGTTGTCGATTTCGTGTAATTAGGTGATTATTATTATTGGCTGCGCTGATTTCGATTATGCAATTTTTACATCCAAGATGGCCGATGACACAAAAACAAAATCTTGTCCAAGTGTGCAATTGAGTTATTAGAGCTATTTTTATCTAGTAACTAATCACAAATAAACACTGTTCCTATTTACAAGTTTTTGCAACGTATACATGTTTGTCCGGGATAATCTTTCATAATTACACATAAACGGATAACTCACGTATAAAAAGTCGAGTGATGCTCGACATGTTTCGGACTATTTCTTTCAACTCAATTTTGAAGCAGATATCTTCAACCGATTGAGCTGAAATTTTGCATCCTTGTGGAAGTCAGATGACAATACAATAATCTGGTAGTAGTAGAATTCTGGTGGCCCGGTCAGAATCGTCTCCGCAGGAAAGAACTCTTCAACAGTTGGTCCGATTGACTTGAAATTTGGTACACATATTTAGGACGGATGACAATGCAAGTACAGTCAGCGAAAAAGCTTGTATCAAAAACTGCACTGGCATCGCGTAAAGCGCTGCGGGTGTCTATGGACAGTGGTGATCATTTACCATCAGGTGACCCACTAGTTCGTTTGTCTGGCCTCTCTAACATAAAAAAAAAATGAAATATTTAGGGTAGGTATAGCGTTTCACTTTGTTCCCAGGTGGCTTCAGTACGTGATGACTCACGTGCGTCCGATGTGCTGCGCGCGCGTCTCGTCGGGGCGGCGCGGCTCGCGCTGCGCGGTCTGCACGAGGATGAAGATGTTGTCCACGCCCACGGCCAGCACCAGGAACGGGATCACCTCCACGATGATGAGCGTGGCCGCCACGCCGATGTAGCCGAACAGACCGATCGAGCACACCACCGACGCCAGGACTATCAGCACGCCTGACAAACAAAAAAAAAAAAATTAAACTAGCTGTTTTTTGAAATGAAATGAAATAATTTATTTTGCTTTAGACATGGTTAAAAAATGATCTAGTATTTAGTGTTGATGTCCGGCGACACGTCTAACCAAATAAATTGGCATGCAAACATTTACTTATTTTCTAAAGTGGTTTTTGGTATTTTTAATTAGCGCATTTTACAAAGTTTTCATTTTTATTAAACAAAAAATAAAATATGAATATTACTATAAATTATTAGTATTGCAGTTATTAAAGTAGTGCAGTTGTTAAATTATTAGTGTTGCACGCGACTTCGTCTCTTCTTCTTCTTATTTGTGGCGTTTCAAGTCGTTATAGCGACGACAACTTCGCCAATGTCAAAAGTAACAAAAATATGATTAAAAAATACTAAATATGATTAAAAAATCTTAAGACAAAATGTCGGCAACGTTGTACGGTAATGGCCAAAGACCCTCCTCCCCCCCCTGTCGGGCTCTTAGCCAACGGTCAATGATATCCCTCAGAAGCTGCCAGGAAATCATTAGCCGATGCCCAGGGTGCACCGGATCAAGCACTGCTCCCCTCGGACGGATCCAAAAAGGAACCGCAGCTCTTGACCACACGTGGAGGTAACCCGACTCGCACCCCCGACTTCGTCTCCGTGAACGTGATGGTGAGTGAGCACTATCATCTATGGACCCATGTTATAGAGCAGGGGTCGCCAACTTCACTAAACTAAAAATTACTGGCTAGAGCCAAACATCAATTACATAAAAAAAAAAAACTTTATTTCATTGGTTGTCTGGTAGAGATCGCTACTAAACGATAAAGCCGCCTATTGTCTACCTTGTTCTGTTTCTGTATTGTTTTGTACTGATCTGAAAGAGTATTTGTATTGTATTGTATTTGTATTGATTACCAAGTATGACGGATGATAGTAAAGATCTAAGCGGTCCTTCCACGAAATCCTACGAAGCGCACATGTAAGTTTATAATTAACTAGCTGACCCCGCGAACTTCGTACCGCCTAACAGTCGATGGTTTATTTATTTTTTCACTTTTTTAATTTTTCTCTCCGTAAGAACCATCCCCATACTTCAAGGAACATTCTAAAAAAAGAATTAGCGGAACCGGTTCAGCTGCTCTCGAGATTTGAGCTTAGCAACACATTTTGCGATTCATTTTTGTATTATAGATTTACTAGCGACCCGCCCCGGCTTCGCACGGTATATTATGCATGTATTATACATATAAACCTTCCTCTTGAATCACTCTATCTATTAAAAAAAACCGCATCAAAATCCGTTGTGTTGTTTTGAAGATATAAGCATACATAGGGACATAGGGACAGAGAAAGCGACTTTGTTTTATACTATGTAGTGATAGTGATTAATCAAAATCTCACCTCCAAGTCCCAGTGTGACCTTGCTGTCGATGAGCAGCCTGGAGCAAGTCGTGAACCGTCCAAGCGAGATAGCAATATACGCGAACATGATGAAGTAGGACACAAGTATAGTGGAGACGTCGGACTGCGACTCGCGCAGCAGTTCGTCCTCTATGGACCGCTCGGACGTGTATGCGATGTCCATGTATTTCGGCATCTCATTCTCCGTGTAGTTCTTCATGAACGCAATGAACTGTTTCTCCCATTCGAGCGCCGGCGACAGCTGGAAAACCATTGGATAATTATTGGTCATCGTTATAAAATAATATACTGTCATATTAAATTATATTTTTCCACGTGAAATGACATTTAAATTTTTTTCAAAAGAAACACCATACGATTTCAATGAAAATAATAATGATATTTATTGCCACAACACAAAAAAAGACATACACAAATCACGTCTTTATCCCTTACGGGGTAGACAAAGCCTAAGGTAACAAGACCCAAAGACCACGTTTAGCATTATTGTGGGCGTATGAGTGGAAAATGGAATCAAAATAGAGATGGGTTGCTAGCATTGACGTACAATAAACAACTAGACTCCCAATCACGCTCAAAAACTGTCCGAAGCAAAAGTCTGAACGACGCGTCTATTGTTCAGTTTTTGTTCAGTTGTGTTTCGACCACGCTTTGATAACAATGTATATGTCTCTTTCGCACCGTAATCTTACTATTGAGAACAAAAGAGACAGGCAGGTTTCCAGCGCGTGGCGTCGTGTCATTACTTCTCACGATCCTACGCCATTGATATTAAACATTACTGCCACGAAATAAGGTGTCAATTTGAACGAATATGTTAATGTTATCTGTCTAAGTCGATGTGTTGACACACACAACACATAGACAAAGCAACTCGGACGTTTCTTGGGGAACCTTTGTTAGCGACTGAGAGTCTAGTTGTTTATTATAAGTCAATGGTTGCTAGCCTATGATTTTCGCCCATTCGGCTTTTACCATCCGCGCGGGTATAGAAGCAACTGGTACATTCTATATTTTTTCTTGGCTCCAGACCAGCACGGAAGTGATATATGTATGTATGTAGTACTAGTATTAGATTTTTCACTGAGCAAAGTGTTAGCAATCTGGTCGGGCATTGCACAAGGTCTGACCGCTCGCAAGATTCTTGGAAATTTCTAAATGTCAGTGAAAATCAGAACACATAGAAAAATCCAAAAAGTAAAGCTATGGCCGGGAATCGAATCCGGATCCTCGTCATTCCGTGACGCGTGCTATACCCCTACACCACCCATAGCAGGTGGGTAGTCTTCGAATTTTTCTACCTGTTACTAGATGTCACGTGACCTTTGTTACTATGCGAATTTTTTGTCGCTAAGCGTCATCTGTTTGAATGATGTGTCTGTACGACACAATTACAAACTCCCGTGGAACTACTGCTCACCAGGGACGAGAGAAGGCGCTGTTTTTCAAATGATAGGTACTATCAAATGAATCATTAATTTTTATTTCTTGATTTTTTGTTTACTTTTACAGAGTAGAGTAGTTTTTAGGAGTCAGTTCGGTGCAGTACCTTGTCCTTGTTGTGCTTGTTGTTGACGAGGAAGGTGAGTATGAGCGCGGAGGCGTTGAAGTACTGGTCGGGCGCCGGGAAGCCGCCGAGAGCCACCGCCGGCAGCACCGGCCCGCCATAGTTGGCCATGCACGCCGCGTCGTACGGGCTCCTGCACACACACACACACACACACACGTTACGCATTTAACTTCGCCCCGGGCTGTACGCAGCAATTTACAGTGCGCTACGCGAACGGAAATTTCCACTTCCAGTAGGCTTTTTTCTCGCTCCCAATCGCCATCGTGTTCATTTTGACAGTTCACGTATGGGCTGATAATTGGCATCGGAATCAGCTAGCTGTCACATTCAAGAACTGTCAAAATGAACACGATGGCGATTGCGAGCGAGTTAGGTAATAAGCCTACTGGTCGGGGGAAGACGTAAAATTGTGTACACGCCTCGGGCGGTGATAAAGAAAGCCTCAGGTCGCATGTTTATAGCCCCTCGCGTTTGGCTCGTGCGACAAGTTCCTACGACCTGCGACATTCTTTATTTCCACATTTTTTTTTTGCTTTTATACAATAATAAATGCCAAACTGGATCACCTAATGGTAAGTAGGCATCACAACACTAGAAGATTGCAAACCCGTTGCCAGGCAAGAAGGCTAAAACCTACCTCACGTGCCAGTAATTTCACCGGCTGTCTTACTCTCCACGCCTGCACACAGCAGCGCACGCACTGCTGCTCAGCGGCAGAATTAGCGAGTAAGACGGTGCTAGCTATCCGGACGGACCTTTCACGAGTTCCTACCACTCTCAACAAATGACGCGACACCCAGCACTAACTATTTTAATCTAAATTTAAACGAAGAATAAAATACTTCATTTGTTTTTTTTTGTTATCGCAAGACACGATCACTTAAACAAGCTTGAACCCATTTAAGTCTATTTTTTTTATGATACTCATAAAACAACGCATTCCGACTATTGTCGGGTTACATACAGTACCCGCCCACAAAAATTGCAAATCGCTCTTCTCGACTAACTTCGGCTTCGTAAAGCGTTGTCTCGCTCTAACTCCCGTGACGCCAACCGTCTCTATCCAAAGACCGAAGCAACCTTCACGGGTTCCTCACGAGCAGCGTACTAACTTGGCGCACGTGATGATCTGGTCGAGGTACGCGTTGCCCTCCAGCTCGTCGCTGACCAGCGTCTCGTCGTCCTGGTACCAGCCCCACACGCTCTGTATGGCGCACTGGTTGGCGTCGCCGGCGCCGAACGTCGAGGACAGTGGCGCGAAACACACGTCCTGGAGGAGCGTCGAGTTGTCCGCTGCACGGAGACCTGCAGTTAACAGTGTTACTTAGACAACGGGCTAAGTAAAGTGTTTTAGGTGCATGATTGTTTTACGACAGCCGACGTCTTAACCTTTTCGCCGCCACGTCAAATACAAGAGACGTCACCCATACGCCAGACATCTTTATTGCGATGCCTCAAGTTGAAGCTAAACCCAATTAGTAAAGGTTGCTTTTGCATTGAAGTAATGGACGTATATATAGGTCGTTGGCGTTGGACCTGCGGTGCCGATATATGTGTCGTTGGCGTCGAAAAGGTTAATAATCGAGGAACTGCACCTCTTTTATTTTTATTTGCTATTATTAATCACAAATATTGTTTTAAGCGGTCGATATGACATTTGTGAGATTTAATGGCTTGATAAGCTTCGTGCCTAGAGCCAGCTTAGAATTTTAAAAAAAACTATAATCAGTGTTAGCAGTGTTTTTAACACATTCAACATACATACACATACACACATACACAAATCACGTCTTTATGCCTTACGGGGTAGACAGAGCCTAAGGTAACAAGACCGACAGGCCACGTTTAGCAAGACACTAAGGGCGTAGAGGTGGAAAGTGGAATCAAAATAGTGATGGCTTGCTAGCCGCATCGCCTATAACATGATTCCTATGATTTTCGCCCATTCCCTCGATGGGTTTTTACCATTTGCGCGGGAAAAGAAGCAACTGGTACATTCTATGTTTTTTCTTTGCTCCCAGACCAGCATGGAAGTTCACACACACAAACTTACCCATAATCCTCTGTTGCAACGCCAGCACGTCCAACAGGAACGTAGCATTGAACACCGGCCCGAAGACAGTGGTAACGTTGTCATCATCGGTCCGTTCCACGTTAGCCAGCCCCTTGGCGCTGATGATGAGCATCTCGGTGCGGTAGAACGGCTCGAAGTGCGAGTCGAAGTACTCGCGCTCCTGGCGGGAACGGGAGGTGGGGGACGCCCACAGCTCCACAGGGTTGGTGGTCACCTGCATGAACTTGATGCCGTAGCCCAGTCCAACTATCACACAGAGGCCTGGGGACAATGAGGCAGACTTTAGAAACTAGACAGGCGTGCTTCCGTGTATTCAACAAAGTTTTACGCAATTCAGAAAAAAAAAACACATTTAGGTACGGTCAAGTGCAAAAATAAGTATCGATAGGAACTTCTCAAAAATATGTCCCACGACCTTATTCCGCTGGCGTAAGAGCGTATGGTACTTATTTTTGAAACTGACTAGATACATATTATTACACTTGACTGTACAACAAATTTTATCGAAATCATTGCAATAGTTTAAGAGAACTTGAAAATAAATATAAATAAGAGAATTTCTCGTTTAAAGATTCTGTGAGAGCGTAAAACAAAATATACTTCTTCGAATCAGGCGTTATTTTGCGGAGATCCATTTCAATGAACAAAAAGTTTTTACCTTGCTACTCTGCTACTCACGTGCAAGATAACCAACATCAAGTGTGTGTGTTGATAATGATACCGTTGTGTGGTGTAAGGGATAATTAAGTTTGTGGGATTTATGTGTTTTATGTGGAGGGAGGGATTGCTTGAAAAACATATATATATCACACAGGCTTGGTTATCTTGCACACGAGTAGCGGAGTAGCAAGGTAAATATTTTTTGTTTATTTATATTTCTTAAGAATTCTAAAATTAGAAATCTATTAATGTAAGAGCAAAGTTTCAAAGAGCAGACGAAACCGGTTTTTTGACATGATGACATCTAAATTATCTGTGAAATGACGAGACTGTTGTAGTAAACAAACGAGCGAAGTTTTCTGTCATATTGTCGCGGGTTGGGTAATGGATAGTACTTTACTCGTTTTATGACGTCACAGCCAATACGATTTATTATTTCTTGGGCATGCTTACCTATCAACAGGACAAGCCAGGGTCTCGACGCCATATGCACGCCCCACCACTGGAAGAAGTCCTCCAGTTTAGTCTCTGTATCAGCACCAAGCTTCTCGAAGAACGTCGCTTCATGAAGACCGTCCGGTTGGTCGATGGAGCGAGGGTTGGTCGCCATCTCTTGTTCGTTGTCTGACGCCACACCTGTATAAACATAAGAGTTAAAAGGAATGCCTGGTGCAGTCACAGATTTCAATTGTTAGCCCACTTTGTAAGTCATCTCACGGGATAGTTAAGTCTTAATTTAGCTGCACAAGGTCTCAGAATGAGAGGGCTTGAGCTAAGGTTCCTACGCGGGCCCAGTGCGAATTGGGACCTTGCACAAACCATTGCATTTCTTGGCAGAGGTTTCCTCAAGATGTTTTCCGTCACCGAAAAGCTCATGGTAAATTTCAATCGAACCCACCCTCTGTTTGAGAGGCCACAGGTCAAACCACTAGGCTACCACGGCTTTCTTTACATATCTTTAGATACATGTTTAGAGAACTTGAATGTGGTATAACAATTAAAAACCGTGACTGTTTCTACTAAAACCGACAGCGTACTTATAGTTTGTAACTCGGGTATGTCTATCCGTAATCATTCATGCAACTGCGCCGAAAAGACCTCATCAGAAGTATTCGCAGATATACCATAGAAAATATATTAAACTTCTACTTTGGTATAATTTCGTACGCAAAAATTTTTTTATAGGTACATGGTAAAAAAAATTCTATTTACACTTTTAGTTGTTACTATATTCAGTTAGGTAATAAACATAAGAAAATAGGCGTTTAGTATAAGAGCCATGCAGAGAGAGTAAGTTTTAATAAAATCATAAAATAAAATAATAAATAATAGTAAAGTGCAACAGCAAATGGTGTAATGTAAGTTCTCAGCAGTAGATTACCCATTTTTTTAATTTTGAACTCATTATTTCTTTCATGTTTTCATTACTATTAGAAAGCTGTGTACTAAGGACCAAAAAAATAATAAACTAAAATCATCAAATGAACCTTGAATATTTTACTGGCGCAATTTATGAGGAACAAACTTTTTTAAAAGGACCGGGGGCTTATTACCTAACTCGCTCCCAATCGCCATCGTGTTTATTTTGACAATTCTTGTATGAAAGTGACAGCTAGCTGATTCCGATGTCAATTTACAGCCCATACATAAACTGTCAAAATGAACACGATGGCGATTGCGAGAGTTAGGTAATAAATAAGCCTACAGAATTTCATTTCCAAATTGTGAACAAAGCCTAAAGACAAGATTTCTTTAAAATTCTTATTGCCGACATTATGGACGCTACATTAGTAAGTCCAATAGGCAATAGATATATTTTTTACGATGTTTATCGTTACCTCATGCCCTCAATCCTTGACTCAAAACAAATAAAACGTTAATTATTGCAATCCTTGAAAAGAATCCCTTCGGTCAATACAAAGCATTATTCACACATTTTACAATCTTTGTTAAGTCCCGTACACAGCTACACAATTTTGAGCCCTACCCCGTTAATTTTAAAGTCGTATACGTACTAGATCGGTGGCTGTGAAGCGGACTGGTCTCCGGGCCGCCGCGCCGCTCGCCGCGCCACCCGTCTGCGCCCCAAGCACCGTGGTTAGTCATCACCCAATTTAGCACTTATGCACTTGACATAGAGTCGAGGTCGAGTTGGAGGTGGCTGGTGGTTACGCCGTTTCGGTTTGTTAAGACCACGTTCGCAGTAATTACCAGTAATGAGATGTAAATTGGTACAATTGCTCGAATGTATACTGAACTATGGATCATTTGTCTCTATCACGGCATCTTAGAAATGGTTTTAATAGATCATTGTATGAGTTTGTTGTAAGACTTTTGTTTCGACCTTATGAAAAGTGAATAAGTGCAAAATTGTCATAACACTATGTGAAATTCTCCCCGCACCGTTTCAAAGAAAATAAGAATCGTCCGAAAACAGAATTTACAAAATGAGTTTTCAAAGACATCCATTATGACACCTAGGTACTTGAACTTAGGAATCATTAAGAGATGTTTTGAAATTGGAAACTCATAGCCATCACCCTATGGAACGTAACACAAGGTTTCATGCAATAAAATGATAGTTCACGGTGTATGATTTTAAAAATGATAAACAGCTGTAAAATTATAGCTCTAAGTCTGTAATGCCATGCGTGTTGTGGCCAAACTCAAAGAAACCTTGTGCCATATTAAGATTTCTTACCGCATATAATATTCAGGTAAAAACATAAAAAAAATGTTGTAAAGAACAAAACTTGTAGAGTACTAAAATTAACAGGTATATGCAGTAGAAAACCTCAGTGATCATATCCAGCAAATCATATCTAACTCTATTTATGAATAATCCGAGTTTGTACGGTATTCTAAGGATAAGGAAGATACGGATATCTGTTTCAGGTTAAGTAACTCAAGTAATAATTTACACCAGAAAGAACCACACCTTCACCATTTTCATAAATCAAATAGATAAATTAATTACTTCTAGATAGCAATAAATAGTAGAATTTAAATGCGGGTGAACTTTATTTTGTAACTGTCATATATTTCATGTTAAATGCTAACTTGGCAACAACTAAATACAGGCAAGGTCATCCAATCATCAACACACCACAAAGTCGTAAAAATGTGTAAACAACAAGCCTATTATTATGTGAAGTCAGTACACACATTTTTGCAAATTTGCGCGAATCCATATTTTTTGACCTTGACTGTCAGAAAAAAAATCAGGCATTCTCCCGCATTCTATTTTGTATTGACGTATTATATTAAAAACTCAACCACAAAATAGCTCGTCATTTCATTGCATCCATTATGCCTAAGGAGGCCTTCATACCTTAAGTAAAAAGCAATATTACCGCCTTTCTGGTCTGTTATGTCTGGACAATGTAGGTAGTTTAGTGAACACCCACCAATAGAGGGTAGTTGTGAAAGGCAGTCTGCCATCGCGGTCCCCAGACAGCACATGTGCTTCTCACCCAATTTTGTACATATTTTATTTTAAAATGTGACATTACATATCATCTACATACATATTTAAATATGGATGTTAGTCAAGTATAAAATACGGAGTAATTTTTTTTACAACATAGGTTTTCAATACGCTTTAGGCACGTGTTTGGAACGCTCGCAAACAACACGTGAGTTTAACTGCAGATATCTTTCATTGTTTAGGATTAAAGTCTATTTTAGAACGCGTCATTGTCTTATCTTTGTCCGTGTTCGACCAAACTTGACATCGTTGTACACAGTGCTTAATTTCGTAGACTTTGATGCATGAATAGTGTTAAAACTCATAAGACCATATCACAGTCTTTACATACATATCTCTGTATAAGGATCTTGATAGTACCTATTTTATGTAGCCTATTGTAGGTAGGCACACGGAATGCGAGTTAATCGTTTTTATTTATTCAAAAGTATAATAGAACTTGCAACTTTTATTTCTAATTCGCGAAAGCCATATCACCACCGCACCCAAGTACACAGCATAAATAAGTCGTCAAAATCGACAAATACGACGCGGTGCGGATAACGGTTGGACATAAGACTAATAAAATAGAGCAAATTATTTTACACTATAAATTTATGCCTATGGTATTCTTGTTTATGCTTATGTCCCACAGTTGGGCTAAGCAAAGATCGTCCTGACCTCCACATCTCCCACCCAAAGCTATGCGCAGTTCCGTTTGAGCTGTTATCTCCAAATTTTGGTCTATCATGCTACGCAATTCCATTTAAGTCGTCGACGACACATTTTTTTTTTTTAAATGAACGTGTATTGAAATAAAAATATCCTTAGCCCAAACACAACTAAACTTTAGCTCACGACAGTTTCTGGTGCCAGCGCACTCACCGACAATGTTCTCCTGTTGGTGGCAGCAGTAGACCCCGCTGAGGAAGAGCGTGGTGAATATGACGAAGACGATCGCCATGACGACCGCGTAGCCGTCCGCGCCGTGGATGGAGAACGGCCGCGGCGGCGGCGGCGAGGGCCGCGGCGCCGGGCACGACGCCGCGCAGTCCAGGCACGAGCAGCCCGGGGAGCCCTAAGGCAAGACAAGGTAACGTTTATTATAATTACACATAAACGGATAACACACGTATAAAAGTCGAGTGATGCTCGACATGTTTCGGACTATTTCGAAGTCCTTTTTCCAAGAGCGCTCGCACCGGCGGCAGCGACACGAACACTGCGCGCCAGCGCTCTGCTCGCGCGGCTGTTCGACGCAACTGACAGCGGCGCACAACTACCCTCGTTTTCATCGTCATTTTTATTATTGTCAAATGTCGGGCAGCACACAACACTGATCACGTCACTCCGTAAAGGCTAACGTAACGTAACGTAACGTAACGCAACGTAACGTAATGTAACGTTTGGTTGGTAACGTTTATTGCCAAAAAGCCGTGGCAGCCTAGTGGTTTGACCTGTGGCCTCTAAAGCAAAGCGTCGACCTCTGAGTTGTTCGGAATTTATGTGCGAAAATTACATTTAAAATTTGCCATGAGCTTTTCGGTGAAGGACAACATCGTGAGGAAACCTGCACACATCTGCGAAGAAATTCAATGGCGTGTGTTAAGTTCCCAATCCGCACTGGGCGCGCGTGGGAAACCCTCCAATACACGGAGGAGGCCTATGCCATGAGGCACGCCGAATTACGCGACAATTTAATAATAAAAAAAAAAAAACAACTACATACTTACTGAAATTGTAGCGAATTCGGAATAAAAAAGGCTATATTATTATTTCTGTATATTTATTTTTATTATGATTATTATTGCCATACGATTGCCATAAAAATAAGAAATAAAAGAAATACAGACCTAACTTAAGAATTAACATTACATTGATTTGTACACATGGCAAAAGGAGCAGGCTCAGCTTATGCTGCGCTTACGCAGAAGCTGCCAGCGCTGGTTTTCAGCCTGCCCCTGTGGCTCATGCTCCTACACAGGTACGACGCGTTTTATATTCTGAATTACTCTGGAACAGGGTTTCCCATACCATGGGTCGCGAGCGAATATTAAGTGGGCCCTGCCTGTAGAACGACACACCAAAAAAAATTTATTAACACTTCGTTTGTTATCTGAAAAGTCCTTTCTTCATATTGGTAACGGTTAAATTTCTTAGAGGTGGGTCCCAAGTTTGTAAACTTGTATTAGATGGGTCGTAGCCTAGACAACTTTTGAAACCCCTCTGGAATATTGTAATAGCTGATTGGAACATTTTATTCGATCAGGCGTTACTTTAAGGTTCATTTCAATGAGTAAAAATACCTTGCTACTCCGCTACTCAACGGAGTAAAGAACTAAAAAAGTATTAAAAAAAATGTTTTTTGTTCACTGACTGGATTAGTTTTAATGCCAGGGGCCCCTAGGTCTACGGGCACCGAACTGAGTTGGTTTAGAGCACAGAAGGGACGCTGATGCACTTCTTTATATTGAGGAAGAAGCCCCATCTGACGAATTTGCCGCGGGCCCCAGACGTTATAGTTACGTCACTGGTTGTTATTCAGACATAACATTAACACGACAATCAATATTTTGATAACGTGGGAGCTGTCCCACTATTTAATCGCACCCGTGCCAATTTCCAGTACAAAAACATGTTTTCAAAACAGACCACCTCGCCGAACAATGACTCGATAATTTCTCACTGTTGCCATAGAGGATTCTGAGAATACTTCCATCTATCAAACATCAGCTCTAAAGTGTGCCGGCCGATTCTACATGACACTTTAACAGTTATTTTTATCATTATCACGAAAAAAAAAACATGAAATGGGAATTATTTAGTATGCGAATATGTCCATAAACCTATAACATAGCCACATCGCGAGCGCGAGTAGTAAGGTGTATGTAGTCACGAGTAACAAGGCAACTAACTGATCTCAGTCCTTGGACACATACGCAAGAAAATAAAAAAAGTGTGTGTGTGTGTGAGCTTGAAATTGCTCGTTTACAAATGCTCTCACTAAGGCGAGAACACACACTTTTACAAGCTTTAAACTATGGGTACTAGACATTGGATAGAAACACTCAAATACATTACAATATCCACGACTCAGGTACAAACTTTCATCATCATACAAGTGTCTGCTACCTCCATTAGCTTCATAGCCAGGCTCACTAACTCTACTACCTCTCTGCACTAGCTCTGCCCATAATGTTCATAAGCTAACTGCACAAAACTTTGGTGGAAACCCACAGAGTAATAGTACTGTAGACTCACCCCAATCCCTTCGTTGCAGGGCAGCGTGGAGGGGTTATAAGGCGTGAAAGGTTCGCCAGGCTTGGTGTCCACATAGTTGATCTGGAAGGGCGCCACTGATTTGTCCCCCATGAAATTGAACCAACGCTGAGGCGTGCAGCGGGTGGAGCCGCCGCACATGATATTCAGAGCTGGCTGGTTAGTGGCGGGCATGAGGACCTAAAAAAAAAGAAAAAAAAGTTACGCAAGTCGTCCTTCTGCATACAATGGCACATATGAGTTGTTCTTGCAAGGCCCGAGTGGGCGCTCGAAGCGGAGCGTGCAGCGGCAAACACCTCGGGACACCATTATGAGTTTCATTTGTTTAATATGCCCGCCGCACGCCTTCCCCCGCCGGATGCCCAATTCTAGCGTCCACTCAGACCTTACACTTACACTGTCATTATTATCGTGATACTGGCATTTCAATAGAATGGTATATGTCAAAACAACTGGATTCTCTGCGATACGCGTCAATATTTCGTGATATGGATCGCGATATGAGCGGATCACACAATAATCTTGACCGACTCCATGCCACTCAAGTTGTTCTTAGCATTCCAACCGTATTAATAAATAGATAATACCGCGGGTGTGACTAATGTGGACTTGGATTAACGGCCTGTAATTCCCGTCCCCCATTTAACTTGTATACAGAAGACGAATTATCAGGTCGTGCAAAGTGTAGGTGATTTATCATTGTGGCACTAAGACAAGTGTAAATTGTTCTGTATTTCACGAAGAGAAAATAAATAACTTCGCATCTTTGTATTTGTACATTATGAAGAACGTAACATTTTTTCTATTAAGTTTTTTTCCATCAAACAAATCTCAAGATCTCAAGTGATAATCAACTCAAGTGGCACAGGCGTGACTTTATCGGGTTACCTGATTCAAGTGCTTTGGTGATAAAATAAATTAGTTACTAAAATGTACGTATTATCACTGATTTTCGGCGAAGTACTTAAAAACACAGACAGCATAAGTGTCTGCATGCCAATGACATAACATTCACAAGATTGTATTTAGCCCCCATTGAACTGCACAAGAATCGCGTCGCGCACGAGTTAGCTTGAGTATTTTTCTTACTGTTCGTTCGGACGAGAAAGAGACGGGTCTATCTCGCGCGCTCTCTTGCTAACCGGGCTCTATAAGCATTTTCACTATGGAAGAAATGAACCGCAGATGGTAGGACCTTGTGAAGGATCCGTCCAGAAAGCTACAATCATCTTACTAGATAATCTTATCAATTCTTATAAGCTTCCGTTTCTTAGACTTTATTATAAAAAATAAATGTTAGTCACCTGCGAGCACGCGTTGAACGTGGCTTCCTTGTATTCATAATCCAAATGGTAGTCAACTTCAGTAATCATGGAAGCAGTTTCTGAAAAATAGAAATACAATTGAAAATTTCAAGAATTAATATAAGATAATTAATTATAAATTCAAAAAACATCTTGCATTCAAACTGTCTTCTCATGGAAGAAAAAACTCTCACAAAAAAATAACCTTCCTAATAATTCTTAGTCAAGGCCAACTAAGTGCTTCTTGAAGTTGGCCAGGCATATGGGGCAGCGCAACAGCGACAACTAACACAACACGCCTTTACTATAGCCAATAACTTACCGGGGACAAGTAGTCGCTCTGGTGAGGCCCGCATGTCATCCCGCATGTGCTTCTTGAAGTTGGCGAGGCACGTGGGGCAGCACGAGAGCGACAACTAACAACACGCCTTTACTATAGTCAACAACTCACCGTTGACACGCTCAATTGCCTTCGGGAACACGTAGTCGCTCTGGTGAGGCCCGCATGTCATCCCGCATGTGCTTCTTGAAGTTGGCGAGGCACGTGGGGCAGCACGAGAGCGACAACTAACAACACGCCTTTACTATAGTCAACAACTCACCGTTGACACGCTCAATTGCCTTCGGGAACACGTAGTCGCTCTGGTGAGGCCCGCATGTCATCCCGCATATGTGCTTCTTGAAGTTGGCGAGGCACGTGGGGCAGCACGAGAGCGACAACTAACAACACGCCTATACTATAGTCAATAACTAACCGTTGACACGCTCAATTGCCTTCGAGAACACGTAGTCGCTCTGGTGAGGGCCGCATGTCATCCCGCATATGTGCTTCTTGAAGTTGGCGAGGCACGTGGGGCAGCACGAGAGCGACAACTAACAACACGCCTTTACTATAGTCAACAACTCACCGTTGACACGCTCAATTGTCTTCGGGAACACGTAGTCGCTCTGGTGAGGCCCGCGTGTCATCCCGCATATGTGCTTCTTGAAGTTGGCGAGGCACGTGGGGCAGCACGAGAGCGACAACTAACAACACGCCTTTACTATAGTCAACAACTCACCGTTGACACGCTCAATTGCCTTCGGGAACACGTAGTCGCTCTGGTGAGGCCCGCGTGTCATCCCGCATATGTGCTTCTTGAAGTTGGCGAGGCACGTGGGGCAGCACGAGAGCGACAACTAACAACACGCCTTTACTATAGTCCATAACTCACCGTTGACACGCTCAATTGCCTTAGGGAACACGTAGTCGCTCTGGTGAGGCCCGCGTGTCATCCCGCATATGTGCTTCTTGAAGTTGGCCGGGCAGGCGGGGCAGCACGAGAGCGACAACTAACAACACGCCTTTACTATAGTCAACAACTCACCGTTGACACGCTCAATTGCCTTAGGGAACACGTAGTCGCTCTGGTGAGGCCCGCATGTCATCCCGCATATGTGCTTCTTGAAGTTGGCGAGGCACGTGGGGCAGCGCGACAGCAACAGCTCCGCCGGCTTGATGCCGTTGTCGAAGTTCCTCAACATGGCGCTGTCGCAGCAGGTAACGCCGCCTTCGATGAGCTCCGGACATAATTTCTCGAGGATGTCCTGAAATTAAAGAGAAACGTTTAACTTTAATTCGAGGTATTCTAGAGGTGGACACTTTTAGAGAATGCTCATGTGACTCATGTGGCAATTTGTAATGAACACTAATGTTAGTACATTATATATATAAGAAAAAATATTAAATTACGCAGTTTTGAACCTAGAAATAACATCATAACAGCATAACACATTCAAAATTGTGACTATTATCGTCTCAGTGCAAAAACAGTCTCTGATAAATCTTATCTCAACTAGGAATCCCATTGTGTGCTTGTGTTTGGTTCGTGTGTGCCGATATCCGTGTACATTTATATACGTGTATCGTTATCGGTCAAAAACAATAAAGAAGCGGACAAAGCGGACAAAACGGAGACTTTTTAGTTTTTGAGGAAACATGGTATGATTAGTCAGCAATGAACAGCCATATCCTGCTACGTCTCAGTGAAAGGATTAAAAGCAACCCAGTTTATTACTTCCTGGGAATTTCGAAAAATCTCTTGCTAGGGGGCACTAAGGTATGCGTCTGCCAAATTTAAAGTTTCTAGGTAGTAACCTATATCTAGGTATATATTAGTACCGTTACAGACTGACTGACTGGCAGACAACGCACTGCCTAAACTACTGAAGCTAGACAATGAGTACATTGTTTTTAAATAATTAATGATATTCGGCACTGGGGTGGCTTAGGATGAAAATCAAGTTACAGGACCGTGTGCGACCGAATCACCACCATCATCTTACTCGCTAATCATTGTTCTGTCGATAATCATTGTGTGGGGAGAGGAGAGTATAGGTGTTGTGTCAGCCCTCGATTATTGTTTAAAATTAAATAACTCCCTTGCTAGTTTGTATTATATCTTTGAAAAAAAGTTGAACCCAGTAAATATAAATAATGCTAGCTAATAATAATAAGCGTTGATCTAATATGAGGTCATCTTATTCCCGCATACAGGAGCTATCTATAAAACAGTACAGTGACTGACTAACTGACAGAGACAGACAACGCATATGCTATACCACTGGAGCTAAGAACTTAAAATTGACGAAATTCCCACGGGATACGGAACTAAATAGCATATTGTCTTCCGACGGTGCACAGTAGAGTACATTATTGGGTGTTATTGTAGAGTTGTTGTTTTACATAGATGATTCAACTTTTGTTTCTTGGTAATATAAATAAAGAAGTCGTTAATTAATCTTATGACGCATACTATTAATGATCTAGTTCAAAGTTGCATCTTAGTATGCAAACTGTTGAAGCAGGGCGTTAACACATAACAGACAACCCGATAACAATTGAGAGTAATATTTAATTTGACCTAACGTAAAAAACGTCCGTTCACTCTACTACTAGTCATAGGATTTTACTACGTTCAGGCTTAGTTAAAATTACTATGAATAAACAAAACAAAAACCACAAAACTCGCCACTTTTTGTTTGATTTCCTTCCTATTTAGACAGTCAGCCTACAAAATAGTTCACGAGTTTCCGTGAATGACTGGATATGAACACCGTATTTATTTTAAACATCTTCAAACGAATACTTACAACTATAATGACTTCGAGATGACGCATAACACTAAACCCATTATTTAAAAATTCTGTATGGTATAACATTCCTTTGTCTTTACATGTTATATGGTCATTTGCCTTCGCCAGACACAGACAAAACACAACCTTTCTTATAACAGGTTTGCAACTTATATGAAAAAGGGATTTAAGTATACAGGTAACATTTTGATGATAGTAATAATACGTTGACATTGACTTTGAAATTCACTTTGAGAGCCAGCGACCGTTTCGCGTTATCTATTTTTCATGTCTGTGTTTATTTTTCGTGTTTATTTTCTATAAATGTGTATATATTCTCTTATATTTGTGTGTCTTTCAAAAAGGAATAAATGTCTTCTTTCTTTCTTTCTTTCTTTAATAAATAACGACTCCATGGAGCTCAAATCCACTGCGTGCCAATAAAAAATAACATAGCTCTAGTTACAGTAGGTAGCTACATAAAAAGAAAACAGTTTCTCATTTTGATTCATTGAATACTTTGACAGTAATCAACAAATGGGTATTTGGATAATCAAGGTCATCAGATCAAATCATCTGTTTGGAGTTTACACGGCTACTCGGATGCGACAGTGATCATAATCGGAGCTAGCGATCATTGATTTCCTGTTCCTGTGCCATCAATTTTGTTGTAAAACAAACCGTTTAAAACGTAATGTAATATGACAATTTGCATGTACTTATATTTCAGCATTAATATTGATTCTTCCGCGTATAGGATATTTGTGTATGACATTAAAGTATTATACAAAACGTTTAGCATTGAATGTCTGGCTGAATAAATAATATTTTGAAGTTTAAATTTCACTTGCATGATCTTGAGGAAGAGGAGGTATACTAGCTTCTGCCCGCGACTTCGTGTGCGAAGAATTTTACATAAAAACCTTCCTCTTGAATCGCTCTATCTAGTAAAAAACCCCATCAAAATCCGTTGCGTAGTTTTAAAGATCTAAGCATACATAGGGACAAACACAGACAGAGAGCGGAAAGCGACTTTGTTTTATTTATTTTTAGTGATTATTGCTTGTAGAAGTTTTCGGTCAAATCTAAATGGGTGAATGAAAGATACATTAATGCGTCCAGCTAATTTCTTTTGTTTTAAAGTGAGTTTGGGACTTACAGCGTTTTTAAAACCTTCATTAGTGGGATTTCAGTATAAGTTGCATCATTTTCGCCACCTGAGTACCTCAGCATAAGTAACGGAACTAAATTAGACCAGACATTGTTGTGAATCAAACACCTGCACATCGGTTTCGTTTGATGTAATCGAATAAAGATATTGTTATCAAGCAAATAAATAGCTACAATTAAAGGATACGCGTCATGGATTGCTTTACAACACTATTATAATGTAAAATCGTGTTGTTATAGTACATTGTGTATTAAGGGTGGTAAGTAACGAATTACTATCGAGGCTCTAATAGAAGCCCGAAGTCGAAGACGGCTTTCTGAGTCGAGGTTCGTAATTCCCGTACCACCCGTGAAACATACAATGCTTTTCATATCACATTTGCGAATAAATAAATAAAATTATAGGGCAGAATAACTGCGTACCGGATACTGCGTACCGGCAGTCGCGGCGTTTCGCCAAGCGGGGTGCGTGGGGGGGCGGCGGCGCGCGGGTGTCGGGAGGGGCTGTTGTCGTGTCGTGGCGGTGTTGGGCTCAATGCATGCTTATAAAAGGAAACAGTGACTAACTAACAGACATTGCACAGCCTAAACCAACTAGACTTGAATTTTGACAGAAATGTTTCATGATAATCTTAGAGGTGCTTTTTACGTCTGTTAAAATGCGTAACTTGTGTTCTTTTTCTTGTGTAAGCATTATGCTTGGACTTTCTCTGCATAGTATTGGTGAAGCATTGGTCATCTGCGAATGCTACTTTCACCCATCAATAGAGCGATTCTTGCTGCTAAATCAGCTTAGACGATTTACCCGTTCCAGAGCTAAGTATAACTAAAACCAAGCCTTTGATTGATCACGATTGACTCAAACTCAAACTCAAACTCAAACTTTTTATTGCCTAAAAATGTTGTGACAAAGATGTTGTTTTGTATAAAGTTTCAAACATTTACCCTGTAAGGGCACGGCAATTTATTATAAAATAATCTTAAAACTAAAACTTATTATTATTATAACAGCATTATTATTATTATGGCACTTGCACTTAAAACTAATCAAAATTTAACGTAAGAGCAACAAATTAGTAATATATTAGTAACAAATTAGAAATACAGAGAGCCAGAAGGTAGTCTCTACAGTACATTACATGTAGAGATACAGACAAAGATAGAAATTAAAAATAAAAATAAAAATAGTATTAATACACACACAAGTAAACATGGCTAATAAAGATTTTTGGTTAAATAAATAAATAAATGTTCTGCTTATTTTTCATTTAAAAACTCTTTTATGGAGTAGAAAGATCTTTTTAATAAATATTGTTTAAGCTGCTTTTGATATCCGTTTATATTGGTTTCATCTTGAATCGACTTGGGGATCTTGTTGTATATTGCAACCGACATGGCGAAGGGACCAGAATGGATCATTTTTAACCGACTAGTTGGCGCTGCTAATTTTGTCTGGGGTCGTAGATTTTGAGGGCGAGAATATTGTGGGAAAAAAGACATATTATTTTTAACAAAAATACCTACTTCCAATATGTATATACATGGCAAAGTTAAAATTTTCTGTTCAATAAAATGTTGTTTACAGCTTGTCATATTATCAATATTTACTATAATTCGTAGACATCGCTTTTGGAGTCTGAACAGCTCTATTGCGTCGGAACTGTTTCCCCATAAAACAATGCCGTACTGTAACCACGCATGCGCATACGCGTAATAGGCGCATATAGCTGTTTTTACGTCTGTACATTTTTTTAATTCATACAGAGCATAGGTAAAGCGGCTTAGCTTCCCAGATATTCTATGTATATGCTCTTTCCAATTAATTGTCGAGTCTATATGTATTCCCAGTAAGGGGAAGGTCTTTACACATTCTAATTTTGTATTTTGAAATTTATAGTCTATATTTATGCTACGTTTCTGGTGGGGCCGGAACTGCATGAGTTTTGTTTTCGTAAAATTAACTTTAAGATTATGATCATTTAGCCAGGTTACTATATTTGTTAGGATTTTATCTAAATGATTGTACTTATAACGTTGTTTCGTTTTGGCATGGAATTACTAGGGATATATCATCTGCAAAGAGGGTGCATGGAGTTTCTATGATTTTAGGTAAATCATTTATATATATTAAAAATAAGATACATCCGAGCACACTGCCTTGTGGAATCGATTGAGTAGTCTTTGTTTTTTTTGACTTTACTTTTAATACGTTTCCAGTCATATAGTTATGATATTCCATCTCAACAAGCTGCGTGCGATCTTTAAAGTAGGACACGAACCAGTCATGAGCGAAGCGCCAAGCCAAGACTCACAACCGGAGAACTTATTATCTAACTCTAACGTGTTTGGAGCCGCAATCGCTTCTGTCATCCCTTTCTGTCAAAAGATAAAAAAAGAGAATAGAGGCCTCAGGTCAATAATCAGCGCTTTACAGCGTTTTTTAACTACTGTGAGCGTGAGGATACATGGTTAAGGGGGTGATTCCCGTATGCTGAATTTCGATTGTCGCACGAACCGTTGCGATAAATTGTAGAAGGATAGTGATGTTTGACCCCGAGCGCTCAAAACAATCGAATGTTCACCCAATCACGGGAACTGCTAATGCATACGAGTAGGTGGGTGAATCAACTATTATACCGACACTTTGCTGTCCGTCACTTTACGGAATTTTATACTGTGAATTTGAGACATAATTTTGAATACAATATGAATTAAATATCACGAGACAAGTGGGCATTTCTGCAGAAAAGCTGTATTGTACAAAAATTATTTAATTATATCTAATTCTGTGGTAACTCAGTACACGATTCAGTTGCCTCATACAAAATATTCCTGTCCGAGGTCACTGAGAATACCTATTATTCCATTCGGTTGAAAAAAAATCTAAGAAACTGTAGTGTAATTAAAAATAAGTAGCTAATATAACACAAGTACAATACATTTCTTAACTAAAATAAGCATTAAAATAATTTAATTCTTTACAAAAAAAAAGCAAAATATTGTCCGCCAAAAATTTCGTATGCTGCCGTCACCAGAGTTACTGCGAAAAACTTTTGAAGTAGATCGCTAGATGGCAGTACTCCGTACGCGGCGTTTCAAAGAGTCGTTGTGTCCTTCGCGACGCGGCGGCGGACCCTTTGATAACACCGACAAGCCGCCAGTCAGCGGCGAGCTCGGGAAGGGTGCGCGTGTGTTTATTCGCTGTGTACGGAGTTACCGCAATTCTCAGGTAATTATTTCGTCATTTAACTTATTTTTAATTGTACACTATGAGTGCGAATTAGGAGTTTACATTAGTGTATTCAAAGATACTTCATGTCAAGCGTAATAAGTTTTAAAATAAAAATATGGCCATATGTCTACGGAGTTACCAGTATACTGAGTTACTGTTGTGGTAACTCCAAAGACATTACTGGTAACTCTAAAGACGTTTTCAATAATAATATAGCTGGAAACTACATTTAAATTTATTTTCATTTACTCTGAACTTTGCAACTTCTAATAAGTTATCTTAAGGCAATTTTCTTTAAAAATAATATTAAATATTTTACAATTACGTTAAATTTACTTCATGAACTCTCTTACCTACAAATATTCCTTGTAGCCGCATTTATCGACTTTCACACTGAAATTCCAATTGCAGATCTCATCATGCCATTAACGCCGGCTCAAAAACAGAAAAGATATAGAGAGAAATTAAAGCAAAATTCCGAAAAATATGAAGAAGCTAAAAAAAAACATCGCGAGCTTTACCATAAAACCAAACGCCTTGTAAAAGATTTAACTTCTAAAGAGAAAAAAAACGCCAATGTCATTTGGAAACTAAGACAGAGAGAATACCGCAAAAGACAGAAAAATTTACAAACAATATTAAATGTCACGCCACCAAGTTCACCTGTACCAGACTTACTTGAACTGAATGCAGAAATAAATCAGACGCCACCGCCTTCACCAGGGTTAGCAACACCTAAGGAGCGAGGTCGTAAAAAAATAAAAATAAATAGAAGTAAACTGTATCGACAAAATAAAAAACTGAAAGAAGACGTAGAGATGTTAAAGAAAAAATGTGAGAAGTACAGGAAGCGATCTGTTCGAAACAAAATTACAAATAAAGAAAATGATAACGAAAATAGTAAATATAAACTTCTGGCAAAATCAATTAAAAACAAATATCAATCACTGAAAAGCCTCAAGCAGAAAACGTTACTGAAAAGTGTACTTGAAAATAGTCAAATACAGAAATCTCGAAACAAACAGCAGCTGCTTGAAGAAGTATTTGGGATTAACAGAAACACAATAAAAAAAAACAGTACCAGGAATGATTCCACAGTATTAAAAAACAAAATACAAAGATACTTTCTTCGTGACGATATTTCTAGAAATACTGCTGGAAAGAAAGAAACTATTACGCGAGGTGGTCAAAAGGTACAAAAACGATATTTGTTGGATAGCATGAAAAATTTGTACAAAAATTTTAAAAATGAAAATACAACAACATGTTGTTCATACTTTTATTTTACAAGAAATCGACCATTTTATGTGGTCAGACCATCGGTTGACGCTCGGGAAACTTGTCTGTGCAAAATTCATGCAAACATTAACTACAAGGCTCAAGCACTAAAAAGGCAAGGAATAATAAAAACTGACAATTTGAGTGAGATTGTTAAAGCAACAGTCTGCAATGATCATTCTCAAAATTGTATGTACAATGATTGTTCAGATTGCAAATTCAAAAAGTTAGAGTACAACCAAGAGAAAATTACAGGTACAATAAAATGCAGTGAATGGATTAGAAAAGAAGAAAGTTACGAAAAAGAAGGGAAGAAATTTAAATGTTTCAAAAATGTAAAAGAAGATACAGTTAAAAATTGTGTAGAATTTTTGCAAACATTTGAAAAAGATATGATTGCCTTCAGGAAACACGTTTACAATATAAAAATCCAGTTCCATAACTTTCGAGAATGTTTGAGTAAACTCCAACCCAATGAATGTGCCATAGTTGTCGACTTTAGTGAGAACTTTAATTGCAAATATCATGAGGAAGTCCAGTCTCACCATTTCGGCGGATCTAGGAAGCAAATATCTTTACATACTGTTATGGTATACACTTTCAATCCTGATACCAAATACACGGCTCACTCTTTCTGCACAATCTCTTCATCTAACTGTCACCAGCCTGCTGCTATTTGGGCACATTTGGAGCCCATCATGCAATGGATCAGAAAGGAGTATACGACTGTCGACTCGATACATTTCTTCTCTGATGGCCCGTCTACTCAGTATCGCCAGAAGCAAAACTTTCATTTGCTGTGCACCAGATATTTCGATTTCGGCTTTGCAGCAACAACTTGGTCTTTTTTTGAAGCAGGACACGGAAAGGGCCCAGCAGATGGGATAGGTGGATTTCTGAAGCGTACTGCTGACAAAATAATAGCTACAGGTCAAGATATTTCAAATGCTGAGCAGTTTTTTGAAAAATTGAAGCACACCAGCAAAATAAACCTGTTCTTAATAGAAGAACAACGAATAAAAGATATTCAAGATTCGTTACCAAAAACGATCCCAAGACTGATTGGAACTTTAAAAGTTCACCAAATATTTACAGAAAATCGTAATACTTTAAAGTATAGAAACCTGTCATGTTTCTGTGGATTAGACAAAAACGGTTTTTGTGACTGTCTTAATCCACAAACTTACCACACAAGTATCATGGAACCAACAAGGATACAAGACTCGTCAGATGATGATATGCCGCTTAGTTCTCACGCCATACTAAAAGAGGTTCAGAATATAATGCCAAGGACGAGTGTTTATAAAACAGTTTATGGATCATCTGATACTGACGGCGAAGAAGAACATGCTGAAAGTAACAACAAAGAAAATTGTGGGGAGATGATTCCTGTGAATACTGTAATTGACGAAACTGATAAGCCACAAGCTTCGACTAGCTCAAACCGAATTGCTGCGGGTGACTTTCTACATGTGAATGTTTACACAGATGATTCCAGAAAAAAGAAGTATTCGTATGTTTGTAAAGCTCTGACTACTATTGAAGAAGATGGAGAGGTGAAAGTCATGTTTCTACGGGTTGTTAGCAAGAAAGATGCGAGGATATTCCGTCTTGATGAGCAAGATGTTAGTTACGTAGACTACCAAGATATAATCGAAATATTGCCAACACCTACTTTGGTGACAAAAGGTCGGCGAACTTATCATCACTACAAGAAATCGATTAACATTTTTGAAAAATAGTGTAAATGTCTTATACAAATTATAACAACTCCTTCGTTGTTAAACGTTTTTTAGATGTGATTTTTGTTATTTTTTGTTTTTGTGTTGATTTTATTACGAAAAGTATGATTGTTGTTTAATTATGTAAGGAAGATATTTTCTGTTTGAGACTCATGTCTTAGGTGTTACCAAATTATGTCTCTGGAGTTACCCTTATGTCCCAATTTGCAGAAGTTAGTAATCGACTATAACTCTTTTAACTGTTAAAGTATAACTGATATTTTTAATAATTCGTACTGTTTTGAGATCTGTGCTTCGAGTCTAAAGAGATTTTTGCGTAATACATGTCAAGTTAATCTTTAAAAGAAAAAAACTGGTCTTATTATGTGTTATGGGTAACGCAATAGACAAATTTGTACGTATTATTTCTATAATATGAATATTCTATAAAGACTGATTATGCCAAAAATATTTGATTATGCAGAGTATTTTAATTAAAAGTAAAAAAACATCGAAAGGTTGTTTTATTTCTTAAATTTTGAAAGCTTGATTCAAGTAACGCAATATACACTTTTTCCAGGTTAGTTTTGGTTTTTCGAAAAACATGACGAAAATATTTGATGGAGGTCGCGCCCCTTTTAATATGTATAACTAGGATATATTGTGTATAGTTTAACATTATAATGCAAACAATATTAACACATTTAAAAAACAAAAATTCGACATCGTTTTTTTTTCATAGTGTCGGTAAAATAGTTGATCCGCCCAGGTACATATTAATGATTGTCCAAGATTGGTATGACTAAGTAACTAGCTATCAATTACCTGGTTACTTTCCATTTGTTGTTGTTCAATCGTGAAATCATAGCGACATTGCGTGCGGCCATTTAGTGGACACAAATGGGAAACTACTCAAGGTACCTACATTACTTCCATACATACTCTATTATCGATAAGATCTGCATCCAGTCTAATTAGAAAAAAATACGTTTATATTTAAATAAGGCACATAATATTGCATCGCTGTATTCCTGGGTTAAACATGAGGCGAATGAGATTCCACAGTACGTTTTAAAATAAACGCATAATTGCGCGTTTAACTCAACGCATTCTGTTATTAACTTAATAGCCATACACTCCAGAACCGAGAGTTAAAAATAGTAAACCCGTATTTTCCTTTATTATTGTCATTGTCAGCCCAGATTTGTGTGTCGCCGTAGTATTTGGGCTTCGTTTGATTTTTACATCTCTTTGCCAATAAGCAAGCATTCTCGATTCCCGTTTGTCATTTGCCACTCTCAGCGACGTTATCCCAGAGACCTTAG
Source organism: Pandemis cinnamomeana (assembly GCA_932294345.1). Classification (NCBI taxonomy): domain Eukaryota; kingdom Metazoa; phylum Arthropoda; class Insecta; order Lepidoptera; family Tortricidae; genus Pandemis; species Pandemis cinnamomeana. Next base: position 3,189,910 of record OW028715.1, on the reverse strand, counting down.
TCTTATTTCGTCTTCTAATCTTTTTATTGGGCCGCCTATTTTCCTTGGACCTTCGCTTGGACATCATTATCGAACTCGCATTCTACTTCTTATTGTGGCCTCGTATTATGCTTTAAATGGCGCAAAATTTCATACAAAAGAAGAGCACATATACATAGCAAAATCCTTTGGATTATGTAACCCCCACTGTCCATATAAATTATGTAACGTTCGCGTTTCCATTACGATGAAACGCCTCCCCAAGGAAGTATATTCTCGGCTCCATATACCTGTTACGTGACCATTGTGAATCACTCGCAATTAACAGTAATAATTGCGAAGATATCAAGGCCGAAACGGAGATATCATGATATACTACAGTGGCATGTTATCATTTCATTAGATTTCCTCTAAGTATCTAATCAGTCGAGCAGAAATAGTAAACACTCTGTCTTCAAATAGCATTCTTCACATATGTTATGGGTAAACTCTACGGAAATTGAGTCTCTATAATTTTCGAGTCATATTTCATACTTTCGATATAAAAGCAGCCAATTTAAATGAAACTTATGAGTCTCGAGGTCTTGTATGATAGCTTAGTTGCAGCTAAACCGGTTAACGTTGGTAATACAGAAACCTTGACCGGTACCAGTGAAATGTGACTAGATTATGTCACGGGTAAACATGCGAACTCTCACTTGTGTTCGTTACCAAAATACAGGTGTAGGTATTTTTAGTAATAGTATTTCTACGCGTTTGGCCTAGTTGGTAGTGACCCTGCCTGCGAAGCAAGCTTCCGGGTTCGAGTCCTGGTAAAGGCATATATTTGTGTGATGTGTACGAATGTTTCCTGAGTCATGGATGTTTCTATATATTTAAGTATGTATTTCTCTATATACGCTCTGTCTAGTACCCATATCACAAGCCTTACTAGCGCTTACTTTGGTACTAGTTCAGTTTGTGTGAATTGTTCCCTAATATTTATTTATTTATATTTATTTCGTTGAATTTTATCCGGTTTACAACTTTAGTCACATGTTATTAAAGTCGTGTATACAATGCAGCTGTCAGATTAATTAAATTATTGTATAAACACCTTATTCAAATGTCGTTAAAGTTGAAAACCGCATGGGATTCAACGATATGTCATGGAAAATAATTTTGCACTACACTCGTAGATGCCGTGGTCTAGTTGTTTTGGTCGGAGCATCAAGAAAATAAACAATGAACAATCGTCTTCCGCAATGCGCAAAATGCTAAGAGGACAATTAATAAAGACACCAGCTAATAATAGCTTTCGATTATTAAAAAAGCAGTTTTTTTTCCACTGACGTCACTATAATAGAATAGACGCAGAGTAATCAAAGGTCGAGCACAGAGCAGATTTGTTTGCATCGCAGTGCTGGTTCGCAAACCGTTTGGACAATTAGCGTGACGTCGAAGCGGCGCTCAATGAAGCGTCCAGAAACTACTGAAGAGGCTACAATCAATTTGCCAGTGAATTAATCGGTGAATTGAGACCAATATGAACAATATTAGCTAAGTAGTTGTTGCTATGGAATATATAGGGCCCTTCTGTTTTAAATGCGATCACAGTTCAATAGAGATGGACCTCGAAGTCTTTGATCACCGACATCAAAGCAGCTTTTCATTAAGTGTAGACTAAGCGGTTTTCACTTATTATTCTTAAGTATATCGTATCGATTATGTATAAATAAATGTTTCTCTCTCTGTCTCTCTTTTTGTGTCTGTAGAATTATACCCAGACTGAAGGCTCCCGTGTGCGTTTTAATAACCAGTTTTGGTATTCTCAGAAAGATGTTAAATTATTAAAATTCGCAGGCCTTTAGACACGCGACCTTCTCTGACCCGGCGTTCTTTTGGGATTTTAATTGCGAACCATTTCAATGCAGCGTACGAATATCTAAAGCTATAACGTTCCATAGAAACGGAAGCATACTTCACCCCGATGTAAACAAGCTGTTTGTATATGAAAACCGGCAATTTCTTCAACTTCAATCTCTGATGTACAAGCATAAGGTTTATTTACCGTTTTAAACGTATTTGGCAGGCCGCCGGGGCAACATAGAGATGCGAAATTCAAGAGCAAACCAACATGTTCTAGACTAAATATAAATTCAAAAACATGGGTTTTGACGAGATAGGTCACGGCCTAGTGAAGAGCGCGTTCTAATTACTGCGATGCGACACGAAAAAAACGTACACAATAATAACGCGCAAAAAATATAACACGTGAGTAAAACAAACGAGAAGATTTGCAAAAAAATCAACATTTAACCAAGCCGTCGGAATTATTGTATAAGTACAATCATGAATATTTATCATTCTACACACAGTTACGTCATTGGAGGCTTGAGTCAGCGTAGAAACCTTCTCCGATAATTTTAATGCCTTTTTTACTAGCGAAGATAACGTTTATTAAAAATATATTATAGCATCAGATTTCGTAATACTTAAAATTTATGACTTATTAGCGGTTGCCCGCTACTCCGTCTGCGCAGAAGTCGCTTATCGCGCAAGAAGTCGCGAAAAACTATCTCTGGACCAAATTTAATTAAAACCGTTTCAGCGGTGCGTGAAAGCGTAACAGACAGATAAAGAGACAGACAAACATACTTACTTATAATATTAGTAGGGATTATGTACCTCAACGTATTGTCACGGTTACATTATATTCACCGTCGCATCTTTACGGCGGACGGGGCGTGACGTCGCCTAGCCTACTTTCGCCGGCACACAGCGTTTTAGGAGTTCAGGGCCTCTCCAGCAAGCTCTAGAATGTTCTACAGCACGCAAAGTAATTGCCATAACAAGAGATTGGAATTGCTTCCACTTTCCTAAACACAGCACGTTGCTCTGGCATTGATCCAGACTGTAATGCAGCATGGTACGTTTGCGGAAATTAGGAATGTTGCACCCCACTACATGTTACTAAATAGACCTTTCTTGCCAATGGTTTTATTACTAACAGTACAAGAATGTTACACAAAACGCGTATAAAAACCCCACAACGCAAATTCTCTGGCTATAGTAAGCAAAAGTACCAGTCAAAGAGCCCTTAGACCTCATTGGACTAATACGTCAAGCCAAGACACATTAAACCGCAACACAAGGATAGTGTTACGCGCCACATTGCATTATAATTGCCTGGCAGATTGAAGGCGATCCTGTCAGTGTAGGTACGTAACGTACGTTACCTTAGCTTATATCAGTGGGTAATTTTAATTAGAAAAACTAAGGATGAGCCGTCGATGAGGGTAAATTAAGGAAAAGAGAATCCGATCGTAATGTAGACAAAAGCATACCATGCCTATGGTGATGGATCTGGTAGACAAAAAACGCAACTAGTAGTCACCAGACACATGGAAGCTGTGAACACGCACTTACGCGTTTGACAATATCGTGGTGTTCAAATACTTTTTACCAGATGATTAGACCTATATCCGTGACCCATACCTATTTAAATGTGTTTTTTTCTGATGTAGAAACTGTCCTTGAACTGTACCTTGGCTTTAGCTAAAAGCAGCGCATTAAGCAGCCGCTAACTGAGCTAAATGGAAGGGAATCGTAAAACCTGCCTGTATTAACATATGCAACAAGGTGTATACGTAAATTCAGTATCCTACTGATATTAGTACCTAATGTTTCTTTATACTTTTATCACAAGTCTATAGCACGAACTTGAATGTAATTTCACGTAGATCGACTAAGACCCAAAAAAAGACTTAGGAATCCCAGGATATCTACTTTTATCTCGGAGTGTCTCACCATTCCCGCGAGAGATCAATAAACAATGTCTTCAGGTCTTTGTTGCCTGTCTCGCACGACGAACACTTTATAACGGTTGCGTTGACACTTCTGTAGCATTAACAGATTTTTAGAATGATAATTAACGTCTCTAAGTGCGGGCTAACTCTTTATGATTACCTACAAAATTTCCACAGACGAAGTAACAAGTAGAAACACGTCTATGTAAATCCTTCATCTTGGCATAATGTCTCTGACCAAAGTTCACACATGTACCACATGCATGTGGCACTCTTTTTAAAATAATAAAGCGTGCACAGAATAAAATAGCCTTAGAAATGGCCCTCATACCTAAATAATTTATAATTGGGTACTCTCGCGATAAAACACTACATGTTACATATTATTATCACGGAAAACGATAATCATAGATTATTAAGCCCAGTACAGACGATACAAAAATTGGGCGTATACCTATGTAGCTTTAGGTGCACTGTGGGGCCAAGATGCTATGTTATGACTACAAATATTGGGACAACTGGATTGACAACTCCTGTAAAGATTTTTCATCGTAATTCTTTATTTAGAATTAAGTTACCCCTTCAACTTTGTACTCTTTGAACGTCGACGAATGTAGGTAAACATATTTTGTCAACCACAATTTCAAAATGCAGACAAACATTTACAAAGGTGTTCCAGATTTATTTTAAAACACAATGTAGACTGACCAAGCCCGTAAGAGATACGAAACGAAACGATTCACGTTTAGTTGAAATCCATATCTTGGTCCACTGCCCCACAAGATGACCCTGTGACAAGATGGATTTCCACTAACACGATTAGTCTATCCCGCACGTCTCTGATCAGTTGCCATAGAAACGCACCGTAAATCTTCCGCGCAATATATCCTAGTGCTTATACGTCGTAACACGTAATTGCAATCTAGTATTACGCCGCGCAACGCGAGTCAGTTACTGATAATGATAAGGTTAAGAATGTACAAAAGTACGATAAGTTATGTATCCGATGTTTTTATACAATACATACGTAAACACTAACAAAGGCTTACGTCGGCACGTGCAGTGGTAATTTGTCAGTATAAAGGTAAAGTGAGGTCATCCGTTTGATGTGCGAAATCATAATAGCCGCCGTAACAGTAACACTCGAGTCGTGACATCGGTTTATTACCGTTCTAGAATTGTAAGCTATTTAGTTAAGTCTCCTTCGAAGTCTAAGACGACATTGCCTTTTCAACACCGAGGACCGATGCCGATTTTAACCTATTGAGGGTCCCGGGCACTTCAGGAAAGTGGGGCCCGAAAGACCATGACCGACAGAGGAAGTAGATCCTACAGCCTATTATTATTCAACTGTTATTTTTTCAGCCTCCGTCGTCCTCGGGGCCCGTGGCGCCTACCCATAGTGACTGATAAGAAAAGGGGAGTATGAGAACTAAACCACTAAAACAGGGCGTTTTACCAAACTCTGCAATCCGCTAAGCATATCATCAACATAGACCAACAATAGGAGAACTAAATTGACAGTTTTTCCGAAAAAATACTTGCCGAAACTGAGAGCTCTTACTAGGTTTTCCTACGATGTGATTTTAGAACGCCACCAAGCCAATGTTAAATCACAATATACAATTGAGTATTTCCCCACAACAGTCTCTACCCACTTTCCCCACCACAACTGTTACTTACATGCACGGTCGGTTCCCTAACATATTCACTTTTTCATACTTAGTTAGGAAACCGACTCTACGTATGTGTGAATGCTAAAATACAGAAATAACAATTCTGACCGGCACAGGTTGCATAATCCGTAATAGAACGAAATAATATAACTTACGTCGCGACGTTATAACATCCTTTGCAGGCCTCGTGTATACTATACATGAAGGTAGTAATAAAAATAATCTTTGATATTTCCTTCACGACGTGAACACTAGGCACTTTATTAAAAGAATAATAAAGAAAACAAGAAAATATAACTATTATGCTATGGCTCCATTTAGATGCGAAGTAACAATAGACTTGAGTGACTATAGAATACTGATAACATAAGAACAAGTAACGAATGACAGGTTACACTCTACGTAGACGATGCGTCGAGTGAAAGGGTTGTCTAAGATAGGATTTACTTAAATATTAATAGAATTACTAATCGAGTGTTGAGTGGTGTAGTAAACTGTAGTAAATTAAGGTCGGTGCCGCATTTAGCATTTCTTATTAATTAAACGTAATTGATATAAACACAGAGTATTCAGGTAAATAAATCAAGGTGGACTGCAGAAATCATGTCTCCAAGCGAAGATTGTGAAAAGGTCATAATCGGCTCATTTAACAGGCAAATATTGTTGATAGCAACAATTTATGCCCAAGATAAAGGCTTTCATGACTGCCCGATTGTGGCGCATAATCGGCTTATTGTGTGTCTTATAAGTTCAAATGTTATGTGTCCATAAATTGTTGCAATCTACGTTGATAACAACATGATTTTAAGGCAACTAAAATTTATACTAATTAAGAAACTGAAATCTCAGATTCACTGTTCGTTCTCGGTCATCAAACCAAATTTAAATTACTATATTTCCTTGTTACTTTCATGTTACAGCTTACAGCGAATTCAGTATTAACGTATTTAGTGAGTTTATTCTTTCTAGAATCAAATACAATGCGTCTCAGCAAATTCTATCATACTTAGTCCCCACTACAAAAGCTGTAAAATCTGTCTAGCTAGAGCATTAAAACGGAAAACGAATAATTATAGACATGTTTTATGAGTTTGGTAATTAAAAACAATGCAATGCCTCAACCGGTAAACTTGGCTTCGAGATATCTCTTCAAACCGCTCATGACGTCATATTCAGATTCTAATATTAGCACGATGCTTTATTTGTATCCAGAGATGACGCGTTCAATACCATCATTACAAACAACCGGTAAAATGAGACATAAAATTGCCAGTAAACTTTGTTCTATACTCTCCGTATTTTCTGCTCTGGCTACTGTGTCAAGTTTTAAATTAAAGATGAAAATTTAAACGGCCTAAACTAAATCTGTTATTCCGTTATCTATCAACAATGTAATTTGTTAAAATTCTTGAAAGATAACATGCTTAAAATGTACTTTGGTTGTTTGAAAGTAATCTAATATCCTGAAAACATGTTGTGTAGCGAAGATTGGGGGGGTCGCTTGGCTTTATCAGCCAGGGGTGCGAGTCGGGTTACCTCCACGTGTGGTCAAGAGCTGCGGTTCGTTTTTGGATCCGTACGGGGAGAATAGCAGTGCTTGGTCCGGTGCATCGGCTAATGATTTCCTGGCAATTTCTGAGGGATATCATTGACCATTGGCTAAGAGCCCGACAGGTTGGTCTTTGATCATTACCGTACAACGTTGCCGACATTTTGTCACAAGATTTTTTTAATTATATTTTTGTTACTTTGACATTGGCGAAGTTGTCGTCGCTACAAATAAGAAGAAGAACATTATCAGTCATCAGCCGTCTTTCCATGTAGTCTAGCTAAGCGTTAAGTTAAACGAGTTAATAAAGGCCTAGGCCAATGCTACTTGGTGCTCTCGTTTAAACTAGGACTTGTGTGACGTCACAGTTGCATGCCACGCTACATATAGTATCGCAAAGTACACACCAGCTGACCCAGTTTGCGCCTACTGCCTACCCCCGTCCTTGTGGGGTAAGTGAAACTCACTGATAGCTCAATTTTCAGCTTGGATGTCTGCCAAAGCCTTGAAAAGGGTAGAAGGTTTGAAGCCGCCGAAATTTGAATTCGCTTGACTGTGACATATGGGAGGGGTTTAAGCTTTGTAGCAAGGGGAAGAATGCCCATCATGATCAGAATCTTTTTACTATTTTAATTAAACGGACCTTAATCGTGTGTACGTTTTTATTGTTTATCTCGACGTTTCGGACACGCTGTGATGTTCATGGTCTCGAAAGGACTTAAACGGCGGGTATCAATGTCTTGTATATAACTGTGCGAGTTTTTCGAACTACCCGCACTTTCATAGTTACATAAACGGATAACTTGCGTATAAAAGTCGAGTAATGCTTCACATGTTTCGGACTGATTCGACTCTCGACTCTTATACGTGAGTTATCAGTCTGTGTAACTCTGATCTCTATCTATGATAGCTTCATGTTGAAAGTACCCGCACTTTGTCTTCCATTGTCATTCATCGTCTTTCTCGACAGAGTCATTAACAAACGGGGCATAGTCTCCTGCCTATTGAGACAGTAACGTACTCAAGTTTTGAGACTCGGCAGTACATTGTTTAAGCACTATTCAAGATCTTAGTTAAGCGTTGCTATTCGAGCGAATTGTTACGTATTGTCGTGTCATGACACTACTACTTAAGTGTTAGTCTTATACGATGCAAGTGTATCATTACTTATAATAGTGTATGTAACATGAGAATAATGAATGGCCACTGCATGAAAACCCACAGCCGTTCAATCAAAGTAATTCAAGCTGTGTAACCCTTTTATTACTGGAAATACAATTAATCATTTTGCCAAAGCCCAGAAGGCTTTTATTTAGTCAGGAAAATTGAACTTTGCAGAAACTAATCAAGTAAGTTGAGTACCTATGCCCTAGAGATCTTTTCCAATCCAATCAAACTATAGGAAAGCTGTAAACCGAACATTAATTGAATTGCGTTGCGCAGGCTTATAAACCAGGGTATAATTTACCGAAGCAACAAACTCAAGTAAGGAGGAACACATAAATAGGGTACTCAGGGGCTTTCCTCAATTGAGACGCTAGAGACGCAGCATGGTGGTAAATAAGACACTTACGTTTGTCTACACGTAAGATCTGGTTAAGGTAGCTGTGAACCTTTTATCAATTAATAGCTTCTGCCCGCGACTTCGTCTGCGTAGAATTATACATAAAAACCTTCCTCTTGAATCACTCTATCTATTAAAAAAAACCGAATCAAAATCCGTTGTGTAGTTTTGAAGATATAAGCATACATAGGGACATAGGGACAGAGAAAGCGACTTTATTTTATACTATGTAGTGATAGTAAGTAAGTAAGTAAGTAAGTAAATGCTTTATTGTACAAATATAAAGAAACAGATACAATTCACAAAAAAAGAAAAAACATTAATATATGCACAAAGGCGAACTTATCCCTATAAGGGATCTCTACCAGTTAACCTTTGAGTAGATGAGAGGAGCATTAAACGAGGGACCGACAAAGTGAAGGTAGGATAGTGAAGTGATAGTGATCACACAGTTTACAAAACTAATTAAAATATGAATATCTGTTCAGACTAATAAATAACTTAGGAAATTAGGATGCATGCGACAGTCAGGTTTCGTCTTGTTCTAGTATAAGTAATGGTAAGCAAAATCTTGCTTACGTTTGCTAAAACGAATTTATGAAGAAACAAGTGAGTATTACAGCTAAAGAAGTAATATGCTAATAGGCTAACCCCAACCACCACAGAAGTATATCGCTTTATAAAATTTACTAACGGAACTAAGCTATTGCGACTTAATTCCACGACTGAATTTAGCATCCTTTGCAAAAGATAGGACTTTATTATTGCTAATGGAATTCAGACGAGACTGTGTCCCCAAAACTGTAGGCTGGAAAACACGCTACGTGACCAGTGTTAATATTCAAGGCGTTTGGCCCATTTACCGATATTTTTCCGATAAAGCCGACTCACTCACCTTCGGCTACCACTGAACTTGGAACCACAAACTGCCTCTTATTTGGTCTGAGGTTGTATTTACCATGTCATATGTAAGGTACGGTACAACCACAGCCTGGAGGGGTCACATTTAATGGGCACGTTTCAGGTTTACGAGTTTGCCTAAGCAGGATTTCTGTGAACGTGTAGATATTGCGCTATTTTGTTTACGTATAATCATCCCACATTCTGTCAGTGCTGACGGCTGAATAACAATCTAGAAATAACTTACGGATTCTGGATATAATGTATCACTTTCGTCCACAAACAAGTAAACAGAAAAGGTAAATAACTAAAGAGTTTTCTAACGAGTTCTGCTGTTTCCTAACTACATCAAAATTAGACGGTATCACATTATCCAAACGTTTTACTCGAGTCATTATTAAGTATCCTTTAATTAGGCAAAATACCTTTCATTTTCTATTTTGCTGTAGTAGTTGTCTCTATGATTAAGACTTACCCTGGTCTCCTCTTGGATGGGCTTAGCGGTGCCATTGTAGAAGCAGTTGTTCTTAGGTGAACAAACACCGTACCATATGCAGTGGCCTTCCGCGGACGCTGTTGGTACCTGAAAAAAAAAAACATAATCAGACTTCGTTTGTTTCGAATCAGCTCGGACATCGGGGAGTGGGATTACAGAATTTAAAAGTTTGTCGTTGCCCGCGTGTCTCAAGGTTAATTAGGTCCATCTTTGCAAAGTTGTGAGGAAGATTGAAGACTGATACGATTCTTTTGACACTTATATTAGCATCAAATTTAATTGAATCAAATTGCGCAACTCTATTCTCCAACCTTTAAGTTGCTATGCATTTGACAGAGTAATCGCGTGATAGTTGTTGAGAATCTTAACCTTTTGGTGCTCCGTTGAGAAGAACTAATATTCTAGTACTTTCACATAGTAAGTATACAAAATGTTCCCAAAAGTTATTTTTTCCGGATCTTTAGCAAATATCGATGATGGATTTTGAAGATCTTCGTAATATGTATATCTGTAATCTTAAGTGTATATCCTACTTCCAAATTATGCTCAAGGCTAGAATACCTTGTGATATGAGTCTAGAGATAACCTACTGTCTGTTATCGATTTTAATTACAAAATCCGCACACCTGCAGGTTCTTGGCTAAATTCAGAGCACAGGTGCCACTCTATCTATCTATCTACAGCCATTGTCCGTCCAATAATTTTGCTTCAACGGTTGTCAGTTCTACGGCAAACGTGACCAGCCCATTGCCATTTCAACGTACTAATCCTTCGGGCTATGTCGACGACTTTCGTCTTTTGTCTGATATGCCAGGTGCCACTCAACCAGGAAATATGAAATGATTCAAATGAATGACTAGGAGTATTTGACATAGTTCAACCATTGCGTGCTCGTTGAAAATCGATAACTTTACGAACATACTCTATATCTTATCATGTATCGGGGCAAAATAATTCAGTAGAGTCATCGTTACCACTATTGTCGAGTATAAAGTATAATGTCACTACAATAAAGATAAAGATAAAAATTTACGAGAAGTAGTAATTCGTGCATATTAAGATAATGGACTTAATGTAAGTTAACAGGTAATAACTTCGACAGGGGTAGTTGAGCATATTGAAAAAGAACATTATTTTCTGCTTAAACATTGACGGGTCGATAGTCCGTGTATTTTAATTACTGTAGTAACACGATTGGAATATGTAACATCAAATTATATTCGTAAAGAAAATAAACAAGAGCAGTACCTATTACACCAATTTCTTAGTGTAGAATTTATGAATTTGAAGGCAATTCTTTTACACATCCCTATGATTAATTTTCACTATCACCACCTATTGGGCAAGACACATGATTACCGAGAACTTTCTGATTAATTAAACCTTGATGTGTCGTTTTGTATGTTGCTGTTGACCTAATGAACAACAGGTCATCTCACGCTAACTCTAGGTGGAAATCATCTTACACTACACCAATCATTCAAAGTTAAAAGTCAAATCATTTGACATCCTTCTTAAAATCTCGCCCTTCAAGTAATAGATGTATAAGGCCCGTAGATTTCTCTCGAATAATTCCCAAACAAAAGACTATATCATGTTAAAACTCAAAATTTCCATAGTATCATTGTATAATAAATCCATAAGCTTTTGAAGCAAAATAAACAACCAAATCTCGTGTTTAATGCGCATACCAAATCCGGCTTGGAAATCAAAATCACGCAATGACGTCAAAGCAAATCAGCCCGTTTTCTATATTCTGGTGCTGGATAGAATTCATAGAATAAAATAAACTCGATTGACACATTGCATAATACTGCAGGCTACATTTTAGCTTTCGACTGTATTAATTTCAATTTTGATTCGATTCAAAGTTTGGTTCATATAGGTACCTACGTAATCTACAAAAGGTAAAAACGTTTGCTAACAATTTAAACTGTTCTTGCTTTGCTATCTGCCTCCTATACCTTTCTAGTTTCTACTTACGATACCTTTCAAGACAATCCGGCCACCGAATTGAAATTGGACATTTTCAATAATTCACAAACTACCAAACATTGCACTAAAGAAATTGCATTGCATTGAAGAAATAAATATAGATGATTGTAAAAAATTATCTGAAATAAATATATTATTATTATTATTGCAATTGAAATGAGCGCTTGGAAAAAAATGCACCCCAAACAAACTCTGAATGAACACGATTTAAAATATATCGTAAATTATTGATCACAATTACCATAACCAAGGAAAAAAGCAACTGAAAAGGCGACCAGGGGAATAGGAAATCAATTTATTCCTGTTGGTATGGATGCGGGTAATATTAGTCAAAATGGCTACATTGGCCACAAATAGGGCACGCATAAGAGATGCGGGCCCGTTAAATAACTGTAAATTGAGATCACTTTTGTCAAACAGATGTGGATATTGTTAACATAAACGACAAAGTATCATTCAGTTTGTGTTCTGAATTGAGACCAATTAGGAATGGGATGTTATTTGCACCACAGCGCTGAGGAACCATAGATTAATAAAATTATGGCGACACGGTGCAGACAAAAAACAGTTGTATTGGCAACGGTTTGACAACAATGTAGTCTATGGCAGTATTGGGCGGAATTTTAATATGTAATATGAAACCACTCGACCAATGATCTCAATGCGGCGCAAAATGAAAACCCAGAAAAGGAATACACGGAATGGTTGTCATTGTAAAATGCGATGTTGATGTCATATCCTTTTTATTATTTACGTAGAAATACCGATAAGGATCGAACGTGAAGTTTTGTCTAAGTCTTAAATGGAATATCGTTGATATTCATCTGTTTTAATCGTGTTCACTTCATGATGAATAAATCCGTATTGGTAGTCCGAACAACGCTTACTAAGATTTGTAAATGGAACATATTTGTTGGTAATCAGTTTAATCATTTCATATTACGTAGCAAAGATAATGTTATTGTTAATCCTCTCAATTTACTCTGGTTCCTACAGAAGGTATTACGTGTTCTCGCTAAATGAACTCGTCTTTCTAATTTAAAAAGGGGTAAATTTACTAAATTTTATCTTCCGTTACGAGGCATATTTTGCTTTATTTATCGCTCTAAAAAAAGGTTAATTTCCGCTTATAAATAACACCCACCCCGTGTTTTTAGCTGAACCTCTAGGTGCGGTGACCTGTGAATGGTCCAAATATAGTTCAACTACCCTCCATTCTATAGGGACCGTCTGTTTTGTTTTCAGGTCTTTATCCTTGGCAATGGATGATTAATGTGCTGCAAGTTTCATGAAAGGCTAGCTTTCAGCCATATTTGTTTCAGTGTGAGTTTCTAAAGGCTTATTCATTCGAGTCAGAGCGCGTTTGATTTCAAATAACTTTTTAGTGACATTCGCTTTATCTTTTTACAGTAAGTAGTATTAGTTATTACCCGCAAGAACTACGCGATTTCCCAGAACAAGAAGTACACTATGTTGTCTACTTAGAATTCAGCTATCGCTATAAGTCCCACTATGCAGTGCACTTTTACAAGACAATAAATAGTACCGCATGCCTATCTCCAGGACATTGTATACCGCAGTACAAAACTATACTGGTCAAATTCAAATCCCACGTACTATTCAAAATTACACGTGTCTGTTCTACAAACAAACCAACAAACTGGCAAACTTTCGCGGTCAAAAGATTCCCACCTACTGCCACTCACGGCACTTAAGGCACGCGGATTTAAACACATCAATATTATACCCACGGCTGTAGCAGGATTTCAGTAGTCTGAGTGTATACATAAATAAACATGAAGTCTTAGACAGAAAGCCCAAGATTTACTACACTTTGTGATACGGACTGGGAACTTCACGCACACCATTATCTCTGTATAATAAGCCATAAAAGCGATTTCCGTGGCATAACCTTGAAGCATAACCAGCAAGCAGATTTGGTAAACCGCAGTGGCGTAACTATAGGGTGGCAGGGGTGGCAAAATGCCCCGGGCCCATAGCTCTACGGGGCCCCTAACTGGCTTGGTTTAGAGCACAGAAGGGACGCTGAAGCGCTTCTTTATATTGAGGAAGGAGCCTTAGCTAACGAATTTGCCACGAGCCCCAGACGTTATAGTTACGCCACTGGTAAACCGAGTAATAGTATTTCTTTCCATTTTATGAGGTTTGCAAGTAATCAATTTACTGTATCATACATGGGAACAAGTAATATACCTACGCAGTTACTGTTTATAAACAAATCTGCCAGATCCTGTTTTTTTTGCACTTAAATCAAACAAAACAACGTTATCGCTAAAGTAAAGCGCTTCAAAGCAACTAATCGCTTATTTGGTTTACAACTTTTGTTTCAAAGAATGAGTGATTTGAGAGCCAAAAAAGGAAAATATAACGAGATTTAATATTATTAATCATTACAATTCTACACTATAATTCTACGCAGACGAAGTCGCGGGCAGAAGCTAGTTTTAATATATAAGCAGGCTGCTTGGCGATAAAATTACGTCAAGTAGGTCTACAATCGCCGTTACACATAAGTGTCAGTTGGTGTAAGTTTTTGGAACAGTCAAATATCATGAGATTGTTTCCATTACATGCCGCTAGTAGCACTGCCAATTTGCGCTCGCAATTAAGACTTTAAAACGAACGCGTTATGGACGTTTGTGTCAAAAACTTCCATTAAAGATTAAGTTCCGAAACGATATTTATAATAGTACATTGCCACTACGTCGTAGCTTAAAATTTAGTTAGCCGTTTGGTCTGGTGACATTGACCGAAGCCCTCAAATAGGCCCGATCGATACCAAACTCGTGGACAAACAATTTTCAATTCGTTGGTCTACTTAGGGGCTTGCCGCAGCGATTATGATGATATTAGCTAGGTTTTAATAAGATGTCCGGTTTACAAAGCGAGTTCTCAAAACCGGAATATGTTACGTAGTTTTCGTCACACAATCGTCGATGTAGATGCAGGCGTTTTCATTTTTTTTGTCTGTATGCCAACAATTTTATTCCTTACTTATTTTCGAATATTTTGTGACATCGTTACGCATCGGTGCTCCACGAGCGACTGCGCAAATAACAAAGCTACTGTCTGCGCCTGATACAGACCACAAACTAATCTACAATGTATGACGAACAAAGCAAAGGTCAAATTGTTCTAATTAATCACTCTCCGTGTATAGAAAGATGACTTAAATAATGCAAACAGCATGCTTTGCCACTGACTGTCACCAACAGGAAACCACGACCACTTGCGTAAATACGATTTCTCAAAGTACTAGAAATACTTAAAGATGACACGCACGCAATATTCTGTGACACCGCATAACACTTAATTAACCACTGCACTCAAAAAAGTCAATTAAGACGAAAGAAATAATAATCAGTAAGTATTTACAACATGGATGACTGGTCGAATGGAAACAAGTCGGACGATTATCCGATACGTAGGTATATTGATAAGTGCATAGGCAAGTAATGGAGTTTAGCAAAGTCGCATATGTAAATTAAAAAGCTAAATGTAATGACCTACAAACTCACAATCTTGAAACAAACCGAGATATCAATAAACACTCGACATCATTCAAACATGCAGCAATGAAGCATTGAAGCATAGAAGACTACGCTTCGATCAATCATTATTATCAACAAATTGCGCCATTTTCATCGTCTAGACAAACTTCTCATATCTAAACGTTAAATAAAACGAAACCACTCACACGACGCGGTCTAAATTATACTGCGAATTTTACTGCAGTAATTGCCTTGAAGAAAGGAACAAAGACAATTGAACTTTAAATTCAACAGCGTTAAGTATAATTTTGTGACTACTGGTACTGTCCAAAGGGAGTGAAGAGGGGAGCAAAACAGGGTTTTCCGGTAACAACCAACAATGTGAGTCATCAGGGCTCTTCAAAACAAATACAGCCGGTTGTTTTCCTAACATGATACCAAGGTGGCATGATTTTTGACCTCACGAGAGTATGAGTCACGCCTAAGGGACTTATCAAAGTGAATAAAGAACAGTTTATTATTGAGAGGATTGTGTAAGCTCGGCTTTTATACTAACGGTAAAAGATTCGGAGCTGAATAGCAAAAAAAGATGAAACGTAAAATTTTTAATTTAACTGTACCCTTAAAACAATGAGATGTCAATAACGCTGTAGTTATGTCTACCTAATGAACCTATTTATAGATGTGATATCAAA
Source organism: Pandemis cinnamomeana (assembly GCA_932294345.1). Taxonomy (NCBI): domain Eukaryota; kingdom Metazoa; phylum Arthropoda; class Insecta; order Lepidoptera; family Tortricidae; genus Pandemis; species Pandemis cinnamomeana. The sequence goes on along the minus strand of OW028715.1, from coordinate 3,173,756 downwards.
GCAAAATTTATCAAAACAGTAGTTATTTACGAACACACCGCAGGAAGTTCGTAAATCACTCATTTGCTATTTTTTGCGTTTAAAATATACTTTAAAACATGTGCTGTAAATGCAATAGCGATGGAATGTTGAATGTTTACGCGTTGTTTATTATTATTCTTACACTGGCTGGCTTTAAACTTCACGAAATCTGTAAAACCCATAAGTAAAGTAAACAGAACAGAATTGCGGGCAAAGTCAGTGACAGGGGAACAGTTAGTAACTTTGTAGACTGACAGTGTTGGGTGCACGATGCACGGATTACCGCTTGGACATTTTGTCTTGTTCTAACGCATATTATACCTCCCCGTAAGAGTGGGATGGAAAATCACAGATATTGAGGAGCCATCTAAAGTTTCGCTACGAGTGCTTCCCGATTAAATTCCTAGAATAGGAGTGCTAGTATGTGAGTTGACTACAGTGGGTACAGTGAAGGGCATACATATAATATGTACGTTACCAAAATCACCTGCCACCTTTATGCCATAAACAATAAGGTCTGTGATACATATATTTGATATGATGGCTGTATCGATATTTATGCCCTCGACTGTACACGCGATGATGTCTGGCGGAACAATGGTGAAGGGGGAAAAATGGCTTGAACTGGATTAGGGCGGGTAAAAGGAAGAGGAAGGATGTGATGATGTATATTGATTGCATATTAATAAATTCCCGAAACTTCTCTTGAAATGTATTTGAAACATCACATACCTAAATTCTAAAGGTATTTTCAAGAAAAAGTGAACACTATAGATTCATGTTAACGTAACGTAATGTGTTACGATCATTACCACAGAGCCTACAGCTACTCAGTGGATTGCCTTGACGTACCTATTTGGTTAAGGAAAACAAAATTATTTAATATTCTGGTCATACTTGCAAGGCTCAATGATGTGTCAGTTCAAAGCCTTGATGCAAATGCAACTGTTCAGCAAAAACGTGAATTTCCATAGCAAAAAACAAGTTAAAAGCTAGCATTTGACTATATTGACCATTAGAATCTTTGAGATAACTGAAGTTTGGAGATGGAGATAAGCATTATAAATGAAAAGGAAGATCTAAAGGAGTAAAACTGAATAGATATATGTGACACCTTGATTACAGGTCTTGATTTGAAAGAGGGGATTTGGAAATGTCTTTAAAAGAGCCTGACTGTACAAAGCAAGGATCTCATACTACAGATATTTAGTTTTATATATTATATTATACATGGTATTGCATTATCTGTGATATTGAATATTTGACATGATGAATATTTATTGATATACATAAACATATTTAATTCTGAAATTATCATTAAATCAATCCATTAATTCAAGTTTAATATTTTACTGTTTATAAATCCAGCTATCATTCGCACCGTGTCGTACGCCCTTTAAATCCTTAGCAGAACAAATGCGGTTAAATATATTCTCTATGGTAGCTCTAAGGAGCCCTTTATGATAGATGAAATAAAAAAGCCGACCATTGCCAGCTGTTTCTTACTTGAATAGCAATTATAAGTAACTATCTACTATTGAGACAAATTAATCTTAACTGTGGCAGAAACTCTTAAATTAGTCATCAACTGATTGTTATTGATGTTGATTGACATGCATGCAACATAACTCCACAAGTTCAAACCAATCATAAAGGTTATGGGCACAAAATAAGAACAACCAATTGGTAGGCCCGGTTAGTAGCTACTGCAGTTAGCAGTCACAGCAACTAATGGCTATGCATTGTTAAATTCGAGGCGGATTGGTGGTTCGAGAAAAGGGGCAGTATGCTAATGAATAACATATCAACATTTAGAAGTTTTAATGCAGTTCTCACTAGCAAAAATGGCGTGGTAACATAGCAATTTCACCTATGGCCCCTCAAGAAGAGGATGATGTGTTTAGAGTAGTTCAAACCCTCACACCTCTGAGTTATGATTATGCAGTTCTTTTATGCCCTTGATTAACTTAAATTTATCGCAAAAGTCTGTAGTTTTAATCATGTGAAAATTGATTTATAAAAAGAAACCACTAGGTTTATAATGAACAAAAACCTGTTCATTATAAACGCTGAATGTCAGTAGCGGAGTAGCAAGGGAAATATTTTTTGTTAATTAAAATGGACCTCCGCAAAGTAACGCCTGATTCAATAAAACACTAGGTTTATGTTTAATACCTTCTGCAGTAGTTCTGCGTCAGTAAGTAATATTACATTACATACACAGCATTCAATAACGAACATGTCTAGCGTTAACAATTTAGTAGTTTTAAATTAATTAGTTACCTAATGTATACCTACAGTCTGCACAAAATCATGTTCTTTTGAATAATAACAACACAACTACATAATTTCATTTGCTATGTTGAATGAAACAATCTTTAATGCTGGCAACTGACATGTATGTCTTATACAGAGTGTAATAAAACCTTATCAATTACACACAAATCATACGACTTTCATTTCACATGACTTACTTATCAAGGAAATTAGAACCATAAATCAATACTGAAGTAACAATTAATGCTTAGGATGGGAAGTGTAAGTGGAATTGTTTTGGCCATTAGTTGTATGTACACATATGTATGTAAACACTATATTGTTAAAGTTGTTTGTTGATCCCATACATTTTTTTATCCAAACAGAACCCTTTTGGAGGTGTAACTAACAGATTCTTGGCTTCTAATAATTCCTGTTTTGTTCAAAAGTTCAATTTTCAAGGAATTATACCCATTAACAATTATTTCCGCCGCCGCCCTGGCTTCTCACATGTAGATAGTATTTAACAAACAATATATATAGTAAAAACCATATTTTTGTGTCGAGACTTAATAAAAAAACTGCCAAGTGCTAGACTGACTCACGCACAAAGTAACATACAAATTTAGCACTCTTACGGTGACATAACGCTATTTGCTTTTATATATGAAATAAATGATACTGTGGCATGTAATTATGTATCAATAATAATACCTTTCATATCTCTAGATAACTTAGAATACTTTACCTAGCACACAATTCTCATTTGGCTGTTCAATGATAAAATTAATGTTTGTACAAATAATGGCTATTTAAATTTCTTTATCTGTCAAAAACTTTCCAACAATGCCATAAAATAGCAGTAACATTGCAACCATTGCAACCGTTACACATGTAAAACTGTAATAAATAACATTTGCAATAAAAATAACAAAACAATAAAAACATGTCATTCTCCTGAATTAATAAGGTTTTCTTTCATGTAAACTACAGTACATAAATAACGCCATATTTCAATGATTATTTAGATGGTAAAATTATTATAACTGTGTATGTAACTGCTCTTAAAAAATTAGGGATATAAAATATCTTTACTCTAGCATGCCAGGAGGGTTGGGTTTTTATAAATTAAGGTGATGGTTCATTTTACAGTCTGATACTATAAAATTCTATAATAGATCTTTTCTAATTAGATTATTATTGTGTACAATGCTTTATTTGTAGGAAAATCAGCAGCATCAGTAATACTTTAATAGGTAACAGTAGATCTAATAATAATAAGCCTTACATTGCATGATGTTGGTAATAGAGGACAAGAATATTGTTTTGAGCTGAGCATGAATCATGATTATCAGCTTAGCGACAAAACAATTATGTATCCGAATTCTTTTGTTAATTATTGAATATACTAAAGAAACATAATACATACTGGTGAAAGCGGAACATTTCAGTAAACTTAAGACTAATATGTGCTGAATTACGATCATAAATGTCTACCCGTTACGCGAAAGTTGATGTTTTACAAACAAAGATATAAGTAACAAAAACCACGGTCATATCATAATTCAACCTACTTGAAGGCAATTTCACACGGTAAGTCTCATAAGGTAGCTTTATAACAAGGTATTTAGTACGGAAACATATTAAAACAATACTACTTACATATTGCGCTAGCTGTGCCACAAGCAGCAATCCCAAGGAGGCCCGAAGAAATCGGTGCAAAAAGCTAGCACCGCAATCAGCCATGGTGTTTAATCGTCACAAATGTTCTAACTCTATCACCAGATATGTCATATCATAATTATACACTAATTCAACGTTTTATAAATTAACTATACAACTGCGTAGTTCTCTTCCACCCGCACCAAATTTTATTGAGTGACTGAATTCGATTCAACTCGCCATGAATGACAGTCGCCCTCAGCACACAAATCAAAATGGATGGTATTTTTGTTGCCAGATTAATAATACTTTAATTCACTAGACACTCATAACACTTTCATAAAATAATATTAAGCTTCTAGATAAATCACAATAAATAATGAAGAAGACAAACGGTTCCATAATTTGACTAGTAATCGTTTTAAATTTTAATTGCTGCGTAATTACTGTATATTTCATGAGTCTGGCAACTATTCAAAAAATCCGTCAAATTTATTGCGTTCAAAAGTTAATAACCTCACAAAAATATTGTACTATCTCCGAAAAATCCAATGTCAAATAGATTTTTTTTGCAATTGTTAATCGAAATGTAGCTAAAAATGTAACATAAATATAAATATTCCATTAACCATTTGGTAAGGAAAGAAAATATTTTAATTTGTTTAGTCTCAATGGAACTGGCAATTGTCAACACGAAAATAAATGAATGATTTTTGAACGCAATTCGTCTGATTGTTGTTTGTTGAATTGAATTGAAGGAAGAAAAAATCACTCAACTCTGGAACGGTCTTCACTTTGCTTACTGTTTATTTACTAATCTCACCTAATTTAAGTCAGACTACGTAAGCAAATCATATTCAAGGTATATTTAAATCTCTGGTAATTTTAGATTTATTTCCTTAACAACTTAATTGTCATGTAATGGGGTTGATCTCTTTTGTTATAAAATAATGGAAAGGAAGAGGCAAAGGTGCGTTTACATTACAGCACGCCAGAAAAAGAAGCTTATAGAGCTAATTACAAAGAATCCAGAACTAATATCGTGTAAACTCAAGCAAGGATTTACGTACAAAGACTCGCAGAAACTGTGGCAAAACATCGCGGCTGAATGCAACTCTTTAGCCGGTGCAAGGAAAACCTGGAAACAGTGGAGAAAAGTATGAATGGTTTTTATTACTAGCACTATCTTTATAAACAAACAACCATCTTTTATTCCTTTTTAATTTTAGACTTGGCAGGACCTTAGGTCGAAAACAAAGAAGCGTAACTCCGAAGTTTCCAGGGATTTACCCACAGTGACTTTGACTCCGGCTGAACAAGAAGTCTTGGGTATAAAGCAATCTCCTAGAAAAAGCGAAAGCCCTCAGCAGCCTCCTGAGTTTGTCCAGTTAGACCAAGATATTATGATGCAAGAACACAGCTATAATAATGAAATTGACTTTGCAGGCTCTATGAGTGAGCCTGAGTCTCCTCCAGAAACCAAAGTGTTTACTTCAGAACGAAGGAGAAAAGTCAAGAACAATTCTAAATTAAAAGATTCTAAACATTCAGATTGCTATTTCAACTGTGATGCTCTTACCAGCATGGAGCAAAAGAAGTTACAAGTCAAAGAAGATTATCTTAAGTTTAAAAAAGATTATTTAAGGGAAAAGTTAAAATTAATTAAGGAACAGACCGAGGCTTTAAAGAGCATAGCCCGAGAGCTCTCAAAGTGATATGATATTAAGTATTTAATATAATTAGGATTAGGCTTGAATTACTTTTTGTATAATTAGTAACTATCCCAAACTTCCACATCTCACAAATTACAAAAAGCATTATCACACAAATATGATCCGCAGGACATTGATACATTAGCAATGTATTAAATTTGGTCAAACAATAAATTGTTGAAAATTGTTGAAAACTTGTTATTTAATTTCACTTGTATAACATGGAAGTACAGTCAAGGTCACCAATATGTATATACCACAGTGTGACAACAACATTGTATACATACATACCTTAATGTGGCAATAATGTTGATGTAAACAATTTGTAACTTTACGCTGATCTATGTTTCTGACCTTGAAACTTGGTTCCTGGGCAAATAAAAAGTTGCAATTTGCTCTTGATGAGTTTGACTATGTTTTGCTCCTGTTTTGGTTTTTTGACCGATTTCAAAATGGTGAGGTATGTTCCACAGTATGTGGTACTTATCGATGGCCCAGACGAATAAACGTGCAAATGTCAGTACTTGCACATTACATTTGCACGTTTATTCGTCTGGGCCATCGTTATGTTAAATGAAGTCATAGAATTTTGACAAACTCTTGATAACCTCATCCACTGGCTTTATTTTGTGAATATTTTAAATGTGTACATGACTGGTTATGGGTTATTATTATACATAACAAATTGATTCAGGTACAATTAAAGTTTTTGCCTATTACTCCTCTATCCTTTTAAAGCTTCTTGACAATTTGGATTGGTGTCATTTACACGGCATTTCAATAAATTATTTTGATTATTATATCTTTTTTATATCACTATATATCAGGGGTGGCCAACAGGTCGATCGCGACTGTTAGTCCAGTCGATCGTGGCAAGGAATAAATATAAATAGGTAGACCAGACTGCGCAACGTAATCACCAACTGCTGATTTAAGGTTTCATGAAGTATGTAATTGGTAGATCGCACAGGGTTTCGTTAGTGAACAGGAGATCTTGGGTCTAATCAAGTTGACCACCCCTGCTATATATTAACCTTTTCGACGCCAACGACACATATGTCGGCACCGCAGGTTCAACGCCAACGACCTATATATACGTCCATTACTTCAATGCAAAAGCAACCTTTGATAATTGGGTTTAGGTTCAACTTAAGACATCGCAATAAAGAAGTCTGGCGTATGGGTGACGTCTCTTGTATTTGACGTGGTGGCGAAAAGGTTAAAATTAAAAAGGGAGGAGCGAGGGAATGGGTGAAAATCATAGGACTCGTGTTACAGGCGATGCGGCTAGCAACCTATCACTATTTTCATTCCATTTTCCACCTATACGCTCACAATCTTGCTAAACGTGGCATGTAGGCCTTGTTACCTTAGGCTCTGTCTACCCCGGAAAAAAACAAAGTCCTTCGCCGCGTCTCGTCCATCTTCATGTCTGTATGTTCTCGATAAACTCAAAAACTATTAAACAGATGTACGGTTTTCATCAATGAAATACAATGATTCATGATCATGAGGAAGGTATATAATTGTATCAAGGTTTTTTTTGTCAATTGGTCGAAATATGACTGTTATAACTGTGGCATCGCCAGTGACAGGCCTGGAACATGAACGCAGCCTAAAAACCTTAAACTGACTGTATGAACGTAGATACGTTTGTCTTTTCCATAGACAACAAAAAAAGTTGTTCTGTCACAACGAAATCGACTGTCAAGTCAATGTCATGTCAGTCACAGTCACGACTTGTTTGCTTATTACATGCTATTTATTTTATTTCGTGAAATTATGAAAAGAGAAAGTTAAGAATTATTGAATTGATGACATTAATTATGTAAATTAATTAATTGGTCTGAATAAAACTAAACTTTGCGAGCAATGTTTCGTAAGAACTACTCTAACTTCGTAAGACCAGCATCCCCCACTAAAGAAATACACACCAAGAAGATACAAATTGAAACATCATTGAGTGGAGAAGAAGCGAAAAGAATTTATTTAAATGCAGTAAGTACACCGGAAGATGCTCTAAGTGCAAGCATTAGTTCTAGTAGTGGTATAAAACCACACACACATAAGCCACCTAAAAGCAAACATGTCAACAGACCAATCTCTGATGGTGATTTATTGTTAGCAGCACAAAGCAACGACGTAGAGACTATCAAAGACGCTCTTAACGTATGTCCTGATAAGATAAGGATTACCGACGATTATGGTTGGAGTTTGCTCATGATAGCCTGTCAGGCGAACTCTGTACATGCTGTCAAAGAACTCTTGAAAAGGGATGTAGATACGACAGTGCGAGATAAAGCTGGGAACTCAGCCCAAAGCCTTGTCATTCAAAATAAGAACTTTATTTTAGCTGATATACTGGTAAGACATAAACGGAAAAATGAAGAAAAAGCAAAAATAAATATTTCCCCTAAAAACAAGGTTAAGCTAAAAGAATTTAACTGCAGTGTGTGCAATCAAACATATCCAAATGAGCAAGAGCATTTGTCATCCACAGTCCACAATTTAAATGCCAGTAAAGGAAAAAAAATACCTGCCTACTATGCCATACCACAGACAAACCGAGGATACCAGATTATGCTGAAGGTTGGCTGGGATAGAGAGTCAGGGTTAGGCCCAGAGGGAGCTGGGAAGAAATACCCAATCAAAGCTACACAGAAAAAAGATAGAAAAGGTTTAGGACATGAAAAGAAAACTGAAGAAGTAAAGGAAGATGCAGTCAAACTTAGGAAAAACAAAAGAACAGCAATCAGAGAATATGAGAGAAATAAAAAAAAAGAGATTGACTTCAGAAGAGAATTTTACTAAACTGTTGCAATTGTATTAACAATAACATTTGTCTGATTTATAACTTTTACAAATAAACTGTTCACAAACTTAGTTCTTTTTCCTTTGTTGAAAGCACTCAAGTTGGTTTGACAAGGTATGGTTGAAAGTATAAAGAGCAAAAGACATCAATAACCTTTATAAACATGTATATTACAAGGCACTAAACAACCTATCTGTTATAACAGTAACAATTCACTTGTCCATAGATAATGTGCTCTAGGTATACCAAATTGAAAATAAAATACATCAAAAAAAATTCAAACTTAATGCTAGAATCTGACTGAGTGAGGCAGTTCGTCAAGGCTCAAGGCAGGACCCAGCTAAGCTAATATTGATGAAGGCCTTAAAAACAATGCTACTTGAATATTACATCGAATAACTTTGTGACCTTAGCATATTTAAGACAAACTTTATTGTAAAACAGTTGTAATATTCATTAGAATTATCTTATAGCGGATGAATGATAATACTAGTGGTGTAAATATTTTATTAACAAAAATAAACATGATCTCTATGTAAATATATTCTTTTAAATCTCTTGGCAAGCACACAACAGTCATGAATAGAGAATCACAGTGATACTGACTGTGATCCCAACTTATTTACAATTTGTTTTTAAGAATTAAATAGAGCTGCCATTTAAAATTTCTAGCTGTCTGCACTTTCTTTCCTTAACTATGATGCAGATGCATTAACAGTTGGACACAGTGGAATTGCTTTGCTTATATGACTTGCTTTTGTCACAGGAGATATGGTAAATGTGGACAAAGGAAACTAAAGCCATGCATCCATAATTTGTCCATGTTGACATAGTTATAGCTTAAGAACTTGTGAGTTTAGATTGAAATATAAAAGTAAATATATACTAAAACTAAAAGGAAACTTATACTACTATATTGTACAAAGACTATTGAAAGTTGATTATTGCTTATTTAACTATTAATTATCAAAGGTTTGGTGCCACCCAGTCCAAGAAGTTGATGGCTAGCTCAAAGCCCACGAAGCAAGCTGCATTAGCTGGGAATGCCCTGATCATTACAGGAGTCACACCTTTATAGAGAGCAGTTGGGCCTTCCCGTTCCATGAGTTGCTTGAAAACATCCCGCATTCCATTAGGATATGTGCCCTCAGGGGCTGTCTGTAACCTACTCTTCAGGACATCAGCTGGCATGCCAACCAACCAGTTAGCTATGCCAGCACAGCCCCCAGCAACAACTGTTGCCATCATTTTTATTTTGGCACTGGCATCCTGTGGCACTAGCAGCTCTTTAACCCACTCATAAGTCATGAAGTACATGCCACTGGCTGGCACATCCCTCAAAATAGTTGCTACACTGCCTTTGTAAATGCTTCTCATGCCTCCCTCTGTATACAACTGCCGGGCACAGTCAACCATGCCATTGTATTTCTGTGGGGCGCCGCCACCCTGCTGGATTTGGAGTAAGCACTTGATCCTCTCGCCGGGGGCCATGATGGACGTGGTGAAAATGCCGGAGAAGGCGCCTGCAGCAAACAGCTCTGGCTTCGTGAGCACCTGGTCTTCCGACCGTGTGATCAGCTTTTTACCGAGACCGAATCCAAAGAAACTTATAGCAAAGATCGGCGCGACACCCGTGAGGGGCGCCGACATACCCTTGTACAAACCACGGAACCCTTCCTTGTTAATCGTCTTCTTGAAACAGTCCCAAGTGCCCCCATACAAGGCCACTTCGCCCGGCTTCGGCAATGGCATAGTTTGTAATCTCACTTTTATCGTGTCCATAGGATGACCCGCCAAAACTGTACACACTCCACCAAAACCGCCACTCAGGAAGTATTTTACGGGGCTGCTTTTTTCAGACATTTTCGTTACGTGTCGCTTTATTCGAAGGGAAAGTAGGAACCACTAAAACTACTTTTGTATTCACGGTCGCCAGCTGTTTCGATACCTACTTGATTTTGTTTGATAGGATAGGAAATCGAGTTGAGCAAGATTGTTGAAATGTCAAAGTCCAATTAGTCCAATCCAATTCGTTTTCGTTTCATTTCATTCGCTCCGTTTCACGTTCATATTCGCAACTGTCACTGTCAGTACTTACATCAAGAAGATTCATAAAATTACGCCTATTTCTACATGATTTATACGATGTAAAGGAACATGATCGTCCTGGTCACTCCTACCTACCTTTAAAACGGCGATGATGATCCACTTATTAAAATAACAACGCAACGTTTTTAACACTAAGCCAAATGGCATATTAGACAGCGATGTCAATGTCAGATCGTCACCTTTAAACAGATGTCAGACTCCGAGTGGGAATTTCGGTTTCTTTATTTATAAAAAAAACATTGCGTATTTTGATCACCTCTAGGAATATAATGAGAAATGGCTTGCACAAAGGAAGAAATCGAAAGGAAGCGTCTTGCCGCGTTACAAAAGCGTCAAAACAAGGCCGGAGATCTAAATAACTCCATAAGCTCTCTGGTTAGCACTCCACCTCGAACTCCTTTAGGGCAGTCCAGACCTGGCCCTGTCCGAAATTTTGGTAATTTCTCAAGTAGTAGTAAAACATACCATCCATATGCAAGGTCGGAGGGTAAAGTGCAGGAAAACAGTGTCCCTGTCACGAAGGTAGTGAGTGGGACGATATACCTCATCTCAGAAGAAAGGTTCGAAGTCAATCCATCGGAATTCTGCACACCTCTGATCAATGTGTTTAAAACCATACCTTCCAGGAACTATGGTAAGACTATTGAGTTATTAAGTGATTTATCTGTAACTCAAATTGGCGCGAAAGTCCCTCTTACTTTAACTATTTGGTTCTCACGTGTTGCTGACTATATCCTTATCTCTCGGGTGGCTGTGTGTGCAACCATGTTTGAGTCAGTATTTTATGTAAGCAACTGAAAGACAGTGTCAGTATGGTAAGATATTTAAGACTGGGGGACCGTCATAAGCTGAGTGGTTTACCTTTTCTGTGCATTATAAACTGTGATGTGGACACTATTGAATAAATCTCTTTGTCTATATCTACATTAGGGGAGACCGAGGCAAGTTGAGACAGAGGTGAGTTGATACAAAGCCTTTTTCTCTGCACTTATGACAGTAAGCGAGGTCACAACTTCACACAAACTGTGGAGTGTAGAAAGAGCAACGAATTAGCGAAGTTACAAGCCCGATAAACTGTCACAGTTCAGATAAATCGGCTTTGTATCAATTCACCTCTGTCTCAACTGGCCTCGGTCTCCCCTACTCCAATATTCTTTTGTCAACCTTTAATATGTAACTAGCTTCTGCCCGCGACTTCATCAGTGTAGAATTATACATGTAAACCTTCCTCTTGAATCACTATATTTATTAAAAAAAACTGCATCAAAATCCATTGCATACTTTTAAAGATCTAAGCATGCATAAGGGTGAGACAGCTGAAAGCGACTTTGTTTTATACTATGTATTGATGAAACACTCAAAAACACTAAAAAATACCTTTAAATTTTGCTTGCAGATCCGTCATCTAAACTTTGGAACTTTTCAATAGATGACTACCAAGAGCTGATCTCTAAAGTAGCTCCTTTGGCTCCACATATAGTCCTGGGCCCCTTGCCCCCTTATGTGTTAAAGATATTAAGAGCGGAGACAACAGATCCTGACAGTATTGACTTGGCACCCATTGAGTCCACACTTAGGCATAAATTGATGCCCTTCCAGCAAGATGGAGTTAGGTAATTTTATTATACTAATTACTGGCTCGGACTGGTAAAATGTTAAGGCTGATATTCATGCAATGCACAAGGCGGGTGGTAGGGCCTTGTGCAAGGTCTGTCCGGATCGCTACCACCATCTTACTCGCTAATCCTGCCGCTAAGTAGCAGTGCTTGCACTGCTGTGTTCCGGTGTGGAGAGTAAAACAGCCGGGGAAATTACGGGCACAAGAGGCATTTCATCTTAGTCCTCTAGGTTGGCAACGCATCTGCAATCCCTCCGGGGTTGTGGGTGTCTATGGGCAGTGGTGATCACTTACCATCAGGTGACCCACTTGCTCGTTTGCCTTCCTATATACATATAAAAAAAAATGCACAAACATGCAATTACAGTAGCAATAAACCTTTGTGTGGTGGTAGTGTTCTGCTTGCGGCAGCCTAGAGAGCCAGGTTCACACTAGAGCAGGGTTTCCCAAACAATAGGCCGCTGGTGGCTCGCGAGCGCATATAAAGTGGGCCAGAACGACACACCAAAAAAAATTTATTAACACTTTGTTTGTCATTTGAAAAGTCCTTTCTTCATATTGGTAACGGTTGAATTTCTTAGAGGTGGGTCCCAAGTTTGTAAAATAAAATAAAATAAATAAAAATAGCCTTTATTCACTGATCAATTACATTTTGTTGAACTTAATCTAATTTACACCCGCCTCATTCGCATCAGGTTGCCCGTATTGGACATAGGCCTCCTCCAGTTGCCTGTGTTTGTAAGCTTGTATTAAATGGGTAGTAGCCCAGACAACTTTGGGAACCCTTGCACTAGAGGTTTTGGATGCTGTAACATGCAACACTTACTATGTAACAAATAGATGAATCCACTATCTACATTCCATATGTCCCCATTTACTTGGTGTGTCCTTCGTTTCAAGTATTTGGTGGTACATTTTGGCTTAAACAAATTTTTAAAATTGGTTCACTTTATAATATTATTGTTAGTGTAGATTATTTATTAGCTCAAATGTGGTAAAGTTTATTGTAAGACTACTACAACATTTTCCAGATTTGGTATAGCTCACCGCGGGCGGTGTATGATAGCCGACGACATGGGCCTCGGAAAGACATTCCAGGCCTTGGCTATAGCCAGCTACTACAGGCACAATTTCCCCATGCTCATTGTTACTACATCTTCCATGAGGTAAGGTTTTTTTTAACTCTATTGTGGTAATACTGATGATTCAGTTCTCACTTTTATTAATTACTAGCGACCCGCCTCGGCTTCGCACGGTATATTGTGCATGTATTATACACTAGCAGTTGCCCGCAACTTCGTCTGCGTAGAATTCGTTTATCGCTATCCCGCGGGAATCACGCAATTTTCCGGGATAAAAAGTAGCCTATGTGTTATTCCAGACTATAATCTATCTATGTTCCAAATTTCATCCAGATCGGCCCAGTACTTTTTGAGCCTATTCATTACAAACATACAAACATACAAAAATAGGTACAAATCTTTCCTCTTTATAATATTAGTATAGATATAAACCTTCCTCTTGAATCACTCTATCTATTAAAAAAAACCGCATCAAAATCCGTTGTGTAGTTTTGAAGATATAAGCATACATAGGGACATAGGGACATAGGGACAGAGAAAGCGACTTTATTTTATACTATGTAAAAGCTGATGTAATTAGGATAGAGCACAAGTAGACCATTGATAATATGTATGGAAATTGACCCGTTATATCTACTTGTCAGTGTTGAATAAAGTTAAAGGTGTAAGTTGGTTTTAACACACATAAAATTACTGAACGAAATCTTTTACTGAAACAAGCTCGGAATGAGTACTGGAACCAACATATGCAATTGACAAATGTTCTGAGAATTGTTAATCCTACATTCTTAATGTTCCATTCTGTAAACACTGGTCATGTTTAATATACAATACAATACAATAACTCTTTATTGAACACCACATATAATAACAAAACAGAAAAAAAGGTAAGGTGGTAAGGTGGTAAAGGTAAGGTGTTTAATATACATTGTTTTTGGCAATTTTTTTTTTCAGAGAGACATGGCAAACCAAGATTCACGAGCTTCTGCCGTCTATTCCTATGATGAACATTGTTACCCTCAGCACCAGCAAAGACGCACAACTCGTTGCAGACAAACAGGTCTCTATTTTATAGTATACTATGTAATTACAACTTTATAACCCTCGTAAAAAAAGCCGTGGTAGCCTAGTGGTTTGACCTGTGGCCTCTCAAGCAGAGCGTCGTGGGTTCAAATCCCGGGCGCGCACCTCTGAGTTTTTCGGAATTTATGTGCGAAAATTACATTTGAAATTTGCCATGAGCTTTTCGGTGAAGGAAAACATCGTGAGGAAACCTGCACACATCTGCGAAGAAATTCAATGGTGTGTGTTAAGTTCCCAATCCGCACTGGGCGCGCGTGTGAACTATAGCCAAAACCCTCCAATACACGGAGGAGGCCTATGCCATGAGGCACGCCGAATTACGCGACAATTAAATCATAAAAAAAAAAAAAAAAACCAACAACATACTTACTGAAATTGTAGCGAATTCGGAATAAAAAGGCTATATTATTATTATTATTATAACCCTCGTCTACTGGTATCGAGGAACCGGTTCCTGTCAAATAACGGTTCCTGATTTAAGGCCAAGATACCAGTGCAAAAATTATCGGTATTTCAAGCCCTGGTCTCCAATCTTCCCCCATTTTTGTATAATGAATGGTTTAAAGAAGTGTCATGTTTTTCAGACTGAGGTGGTGGTAGTGAGTTACAAGATCACAACAATGCATACAGACCTACTCAAGAATAAGAAGTTTGGCATTATTATTATTGTAAGTCAATTTTGATTTATTTTATTTTGTTATACTACTTTGTTATCACTACATAGTATAAAACAAAGTCGCTTTCTCTGTCCCTATGTATGCTTATATCTTCTAAACTACACAATGGATTTTGATGCGTTTTTTTTAAATAGATAGAGTGATTCAAGAGGAAGGTTTCTACGCAGACGAAGTCGCGGTCAGAAGCTAGTTAACTTATATAATTAATATTAATTAATGTGTTCTCACTTTCAGGATGAGTCCCACTACTTAAAGTCGCATAAAGCCCAGTGCACAATAGCATTGAAAGGCATAGCCAAGCAAAGCACGCGAATCATATTGCTCAGCGGCACTCCCGCACTCAGCCGGCCCGCGGAGCTGTTCACTCAGCTCGAGCTCATCGAGCCCCGGCTGTTCGGATCCTACACTGAGTATGGTGAGTGCTCTGCTTGAGTATGGTGAGTGATCTGCTATAGAATGTTGAGTGCTCTACTTGAGTATGGTGAGTGATCTGCTATAGAATGTTGAGTGCTCTACTTGAGTATGGTGAGTGGTATGCTTGAGTATGGAGAGTGCTCTGCTTGAGTATGGTGAGTGATCTGCTATAGAATGTTGAGTGCTCTACTTGAGTATGGTGAGTGGTATGCTTGAGTATGGAGAGTGCTCTGCTTGAGTATGGTGAGTGATCTGCTATAGAATGTTGAGTGCTCTACTTGAGTATGGTGAGTGGTATGCTTGAGTATGGAGAGTGCTCTGCTTGAGTATGGTGAGTGATCTGCTATAGAATGTTGAGTGCTCTACTTGAGTATGGTGAGTGGTATGCTTGAGTATGGCGAGTGATCTGCTTGAGTATGGCGAGTGATCTGCTTGAGTATGGTGAGTGGTCTGCTTGAGTATGGCGAGTGCTCTGCTTGAGTATGGTGAGTGCTCTGCTTGAGTATGGTGAGTGGTCTGCTTGAGTATGGAGAGTGGTCTGCTTGAGTATGGTGAGTGATCTGCTATAGTATGGTGACTACTCTGCTTGAGTATAGTGAGTGCTCTGCTTGAGTATGGTGAGTGCTCTGCTTGAGTATAGTGAGTGCTCTGCTTGAGTATGGTGAGTGCTCTGCTTAAGTAAGGTGAGTGCTCTGCTTGAGTATGGAGAGTGCTCTGCTTGAGTATCGTGAGTGGTCTGCTTGAGTAGGGCGAGTGATCTGCTTGAGTATGGTGAGTGCTCTGCTTGAGTATGATGAGTGGTCTGCTTGAGTATGGCGAGTGCTCTGCTTGAGTATGGAGACTGCTCTGTTTGAGTATGGCGAGTGATCTGCTTGAGTATGGCGAGTGATCTGCTTGAGTATGGAGAGTGCTCTACTTGAGTATGGTGAGTGGTCTGCTTGAGTATGGTGAGTGGTATGCTTGAGTATGGTGAGTGCTCTACTTGAGTATGGTGAGTGATCTGCTTGAGTATGGTGAGTGATCTGCTTGAGTATGGTGAGTGATCTGCTTGAGTATGGAGAGTGCTCTGCTTGAGTATGGCGAGTGATCTGCTATAGAATGTTGAGTACTCTGCTTGAGTATTGTGAGTGCTCTGCTTGAGTATGGCGAGTGATCTGCTATAGAATGTTGAGTACTCTGCTTGAGTATTGTGAGTGCTCTGCTTGAGTATGGCGAGTGATCTGCTATAGAATGTTGAGTACTCTGCTTGAGTATTGTGAGTGCTCTGCTTGAGTATGGCGAGTGATCTGCTATAGAATGTTGAGTACTCTGCTTGAGTATTGTGAGTGCTCTGCTTGAGTATGGTGAGTGCTCTGCTTGAGTATGGTGAGTGATCTGCTATAGAATGTTGAGTGCTCTACTTGAGTATGGTGAGTGGTATGCTTGAGTATGGAGAGTGCTCTACTTGAGTGTGACTAAACTCAGAAACTGCTGAACGAATTTTCGTACGGTTTTCAGCAACAGTTCTTTGCTTATATATTTATTTATTTATCAGGTAAAAGGTACTGCGCGGGCAAGCAGACCAACTTCGGCTGGGATATGAGCGGGCAGTCCAACCTGGCCGAGCTGCAGATCATCCTGCAGAGGCGGTTCCTCATCAGGCGCACCAAGGAACAGGTGCTCACATGCCTGGAAGGGAAGACCAGGTAAATGCAGTATTCAATTTATTAAAATACTAGCTTCTACCCGCGACTTCGTCTGCGTAGAATTGTACATAAAAACCTTCCTCTTGAATCACTCTATCTATTAAAAAAACCGAATCAAAATCCGTTGTGTAGTTTTGAAGATATAAGCATACATAGGGACATAGGGACAGAGAAAGCGACTTTATTTTATACTATGTAGTGATACACAGAGGCACAAAATTTGGCCCTGTCTTCATACAAAATTACTAAGGTTGTACCGGAGGCCTTAGCGGAGGCGGATGGGAGGATGAAAGTGAATGTGAAAAATAGTAATTTATGGTTTTGTAGAGGCGCTACAGCAGCCGTTATTATCTTATATATAAAATTCTCGTGTCACAATGTTCGTTCCCGTACTCCTCCGAAACGGCTTTACCGATTCTTACCAAATTTTATATGCGTATTTAGTAGGTCTGAGAATCGGCTACTATCTATTTTTCATATTGAAATTTAGAAGAAGAAAAAAACGGGAGCGAAGCCGCGGGCAACAGCTAGTGTTTTTATAAATTCTGAATGGCGTTTTATTCGTCGTTGGTTTTTTTTTAAATGTTTTCGATTGGTCACGCAGGGAGTCCGTGATGCTGGACGAGTCGCTGCTGGAGTTCAGCAAGGAGGACCGCAGGGAGCTCACGCAGATGGCGGAGGCCTACAAGACGACCGCGTCGGCGGAGCGCCACGCCGCCCTGCTCAGCTTCTTCAGCGAGTCGGCGAGGGTCAAGATACCCGCTGTCTGGTTGGTACAGTATCTCGTCTCCAGCCTATATATTTCCTGGAGTTCAGCAAGGAGGACCGCAGGGAGCTCACGCAGATGGCGGAGGCCTACAAGACGACCGCGTCGGCGGAGCGCCACGCCGCCCTGCTCAGCTTCTTCAGCGAGTCGGCGAGGGTCAAGATACCCGCTGTCTGGTTGGTACAGTATCTCGTCTCCAGCCTATATATTTCCTGGAGTTCAGCAAGGAGGAGCGCAGGGAGCTCACGCAGATGGCGGAGGCCTACAAGACGACCGCGTCGGCGGAGCGCCACGCCGCCCTGCTCAGCTTCTTCAGCGAGTCGGCGAGGGTCAAGATACCCGCTGTCTGGTTGGTACAGTATCTCGTCTCCAGCCTATATATTTCCTGGAGTTCAGCAAGGAGGACCGCAGGGAGCTCACGCAGATGGCGGAGGCCTACAAGACGACCGCGTCGGCGGAGCGCCACGCCGCCCTGCTCAGCTTCTTCAGCGAGTCGGCGAGGGTCAAGATACCCGCTGTCTGGTTGGTACAGTATCTCGTCTCCAGCCTATATATTTCCTGGAGTTCAGCAAGGAGGACCGCAGGGAGCTCACGCAGATGGCGGAGGCCTACAAGACGACCGCGTCGGCGGAGCGCCACGCCGCCCTGCTCAGCTTCTTCAGCGAGTCGGCGAGGGTCAAGATACCCGCTGTCTGGTTGGTACAGTATCTCGTCTCCAGCCTATATATTTCCTGGAGTTCAGCAAGGAGGACCGCAGCGAGCTCACGCAGATGGCGGAGGCCTACAAGACGACCGCGTCGGAGCGCCACGCCGCCCTGCTCAGCTTCTTCAGCGAGTCGGCGAGGGTCAAGATACCCGCTGTCTGGTTGGTACAGTATCTCGTCTCCAGCCTATATATTTCCTGGAGTTCAGCAAGGAGGACCGCAGGGAGCTCACGCAGATGGCGGAGGCCTACAAGACGACCGCGTCGGCGGAGCGCCACGCCGCCCTGCTCAGCTTCTTCAGCGAGTCGGCGAGGGTCAAGATACCCGCTGTCTGGTTGGTACAGTATCTCGTCTCCAGCCTATATATTTCCTGGAGTTCAGCAAGGAGGAGCGCAGGGAGCTCACGCAGATGGCGGAGGCCTACAAGACGACCGCGTCGGCGGAGCGCCACGCCGCCCTGCTCAGCTTCTTCAGCGAGTCGGCGAGGGTCAAGATACCCGCTGTCTGGTTGGTACAGTATCTCATCTCCAGCCTAAATATACGTCCCACTGCTGGGCACAGACCTAATCTTAGAGCTTACTAGCTAATTAGGTTTTTTAGGTTTTTTAGGGCAGAAGCCTTCGTCTGCGTAGAATTATACATAAAAACCTTCCTCTTGAATCACTCTATCTATTAAAAAAAACCGCATCAAAATCCGTTGTGTAGTTTTGAAGATATAAGCATACATAGGGACATAGGGACAGAGAAAGCGACTTTGTTTTTTTTTTATACTATGTAGTGATAGTGAAGTGATGATTAAGGTTGAAAACCCTTGACGCCCAAAAGGGGTGTTTTATAAGTTTGACATCGATCTCTCTCTCTCTCTCTCTTTGTCACCCCCTCTTTCTCTGTGGGTGTGTGTGTTTCCTTGCGGTGGTTCTTAGCATTTTTTGGGATTAAATTCAATTATTTTATATTTACGTATTATTACTCAATTAATGCGTGTTTTGTTGGGGGTTTTGTAAATCTTCCACGCTGGTCTGGGAGTAAAGAATAAACATATAATGTACCGGTCGCTTCTCTTCCCGCGCAGATGGTAAAAGCCCATCGAGGGAATGGGCGAAAATAATAGGAATCATATTATAGGCGATGCTACCAACCCATCACTATTTTGATTCCCCTTTCAATACACCCACGTGGCTTTTTAGGTCTTTTTACCTTAAGCTCTACACCGTAAGATAAAGGCGTGATTTATGTATGTTTTAATGTTATTGTCACAGCAAATACGTACGTCAGCTGCTGAGCGGCAGCGAGGACAAGTTCCTCGTGTTCGCGCACCACCGCAACGTGATAGACGCGCTCTGCCTGACGCTGGACACGGCTGGCGTGCACTACATATGCATCGTCGGCTCCACCCCGTCGCACGTTAGAGCGGTACGTGCTGCTGAGCGGCAGGAACAGCACCGTTTATTTGTTCAGCTGTTGCCCTCTCTGTCTGCACATAATTCGCTTGTCGCTTTCTGCGCTGGAACTGCGATTTTCTGGGATGAAAACTTTCCCTGGACTCCAACTCTTTACCGAATTGCATTAAATTCGGCTGAGTAGTTTTGGCGTGAAAGCGTGACAGACAGACGGAGCTACTTTCAATAATAACTAATAGGGGTTCGATGTTAACTACATAAGAGGAATTTTTTTATTGAAGTTGTTGAATTTACATGAAAATTAATAATTAAACGAGTAAAATACAGAATAGATAAAGCAAGGCACGGGCAAGAACAAAATTAAATTAAAATTGCAACGATTAATAAAATACCGTTGACCGAGCATGGCTCGGTATTTTTTGGTATGTTGTGAAAATATGCCAGGAAGGACTTCGGATTAGTTCGATGCATGTCGAGCAGTACTCGATTTTAATACGTGAGTGATCCGTTTATTTCATCATCCAATTTATAATGCATTTTTGGCAAAAAAATGATCTAGTACTGAAGATGATGTTTAATTTCGTTTAACATGAATATCTTAAGATTTATCCTCGAGTATATCTCTAGCTCTTTAACAGTTGTACAGTAACTGTTAATTTTACAGGACCTGGTAGACAAATTCCAGTTCGTGGAGTCGTGCCGTTGTGCCGTGCTGTCCATAACGGCAGCCAACAGCGGCATCACGCTCACTGCCGCAAGGCTGGTACTCTTCGCTGAACTGCATTGGAACCCTGGGGTATGTAGACTAGACGAGTAGACCTGGTAGACGAGTAGACTAGGTAGATGAGTGGATTTGGTAGACGAGTCGACTAGGTTAATGAGTAGACCTGGTAGACGAGTAGACTTGGTACATGAGTAACCTGATATACGATCAATCTGGTAGACGGTTTAACTGGGGTGTCGATTTCATGTAATTTGGCTGAGATGGTTGGCAAAAAAACCCCATGTTCATTTATTGTGACAAGTGTAAAGGTGTGTCAGCGAAGGTATTTTCTCAAACATGCAATAAAATATTGACGTTATGTTCTTTTGAATAGATTGTGACGTAGTATCAATTTATTAGAATTTCGTACAAAATTTGAGCCTCAAACTATCCGGCCTCGCTTGCGCTCGGATGTTCTTGGCGACCCCTCGCTTCACAGCTTCTAATAAAGTTTTGTGTCAGATCCTGACGCAGGCGGAGGCGCGCGCGCACCGCATCGGGCAGCGCGGCGGCGTGTGCGCGCGCTACCTGCTGGCGCGCGGCACCTGCGACGACCACATGTGGCCCATGCTGCACCGCAAGCTCGCCGTACGTACACACACTGACGCAGGCAGGCGCGGCGCACCGCATCGGGCAGCGCGGCGGCGTGTGCGCGCGCTACCTGCTGGCGCGCGGCACCTGCGACGACCACATGTGGCCCATGCTGCACCGCAAGCTCGCCGTACGTACACACACTGACGCAGGCAGGCGCGGCGCACCGCATCGGGCAGCGCGGCGGCGTGTGCGCGCGCTACCTGCTGGCGCGCGGCACCTGCGACGACCACATGTGGCCCATGCTGCACCGCAAGCTCGCCGTACGTACACACACTGACGCAGGCAGGCGCGGCGCACCGCATCGGGCAGCGCGGCGGCGTGTGCGCGCGCTACCTGCTGGCGCGCGGCACCTGCGACGACCACATGTGGCCCATGCTGCACCGCAAGCTCGCCGTACGTACACACACTGACGCAGGCAGGCGCGGCGCACCGCATCGGGCAGCGCGGCGGCGTGTGCGCGCGCTACCTGCTGGCGCGCGGCACCTGCGACGACCACATGTGGCCCATGCTGCACCGCAAGCTCGCCGTACGTACACACACTGACGCAGGCAGGCGCGGCGCACCGCATCGGGCAGCGCGGCGGCGTGTGCGCGCGCTACCTGCTGGCGCGCGGCACCTGCGACGACCACATGTGGCCCATGCTGCACCGCAAGCTCGCCGTACGTACACACACTGACGCAGGCAGGCGCGGCGCACCGCATCGGGCAGCGCGGCGGCGTGTGCGCGCGCTACCTGCTGGCGCGCGGCACCTGCGACGACCACATGTGGCCCATGCTGCACCGCAAGCTCGCCGTACGTACACACACTGACGCAGGCAGGCGCGGCGCACCGCATCGGGCAGCGCGGCGGCGTGTGCGCGCGCTACCTGCTGGCGCGCGGCACCTGCGACGACCACATGTGGCCCATGCTGCACCGCAAGCTCGCCGTACGTACACACACTGACGCAGGCAGGCGCGGCGCACCGCATCGGGCAGCGCGGCGGCGTGTGCGCGCGCTACCTGCTGGCGCGCGGCACCTGCGACGACCACATGTGGCCCATGCTGCACCGCAAGCTCGCCGTACGTACACACACTGACGCAGGCAGGCGCGGCGCACCGCATCGGGCAGCGCGGCGGCGTGTGCGCGCGCTACCTGCTGGCGCGCGGCACCTGCGACGACCACATGTGGCCCATGCTGCACCGCAAGCTCGCCGTACGTACACACACTGACGCAGGCAGGCGCGGCGCACCGCATCGGGCAGCGCGGCGGCGTGTGCGCGCGCTACCTGCTGGCGCGCGGCACCTGCGACGACCACATGTGGCCCATGCTGCACCGCAAGCTCGCCGTACGTACACACACTGACGCAGGCAGGCGCGGCGCACCGCATCGGGCAGCGCGGCGGCGTGTGCGCGCGCTACCTGCTGGCGCGCGGCACCTGCGACGACCACATGTGGCCCATGCTGCACCGCAAGCTCGCCGTACGTACACACACTGACGCAGGCAGGCGCGGCGCACCGCATCGGGCAGCGCGGCGGCGTGTGCGCGCGCTACCTGCTGGCGCGCGGCACCTGCGACGACCACATGTGGCCCATGCTGCACCGCAAGCTCGCCGTACGTACACACACTGACGCAGGCAGGCGCGGCGCACCGCATCGGGCAGCGCGGCGGCGTGTGCGCGCGCTACCTGCTGGCGCGCGGCACCTGCGACGACCACATGTGGCCCATGCTGCACCGCAAGCTCGCCGTACGTACACACACTGACGCAGGCAGGCGCGGCGCACCGCATCGGGCAGCGCGGCGGCGTGTGCGCGCGCTACCTGCTGGCGCGCGGCACCTGCGACGACCACATGTGGCCCATGCTGCACCGCAAGCTCGCCGTACGTACACACACTGACGCAGGCAGGCGCGGCGCACCGCATCGGGCAGCGCGGCGGCGTGTGCGCGCGCTACCTGCTGGCGCGCGGCACCTGCGACGACCACATGTGGCCCATGCTGCACCGCAAGCTCGCCGTACGTACACACACTGACGCAGGCAGGCGCGGCGCACCGCATCGGGCAGCGCGGCGGCGTGTGCGCGCGCTACCTGCTGGCGCGCGGCACCTGCGACGACCACATGTGGCCCATGCTGCACCGCAAGCTCGCCGTACGTACACACACTGACGCAGGCAGGCGCGGCGCACCGCATCGGGCAGCGCGGCGGCGTGTGCGCGCGCTACCTGCTGGCGCGCGGCACCTGCGACGACCACATGTGGCCCATGCTGCACCGCAAGCTCGCCGTACGTACACACACTGACGCAGGCAGGCGCGGCGCACCGCATCGGGCAGCGCGGCGGCGTGTGCGCGCGCTACCTGCTGGCGCGCGGCACCTGCGACGACCACATGTGGCCCATGCTGCACCGCAAGCTCGCCGTACGTACACACACTGACGCAGGCAGGCGCGGCGCACCGCATCGGGCAGCGCGGCGGCGTGTGCGCGCGCTACCTGCTGGCGCGCGGCACCTGCGACGACCACATGTGGCCCATGCTGCACCGCAAGCTCGCCGTACGTACACACACTGACGCAGGCAGGCGCGGCGCACCGCATCGGGCAGCGCGGCGGCGTGTGCGCGCGCTACCTGCTGGCGCGCGGCACCTGCGACGACCACATGTGGCCCATGCTGCACCGCAAGCTCGCCGTACGTACACACACTGACGCAGGCAGGCGCGGCGCACCGCATCGGGCAGCGCGGCGGCGTGTGCGCGCGCTACCTGCTGGCGCGCGGCACCTGCGACGACCACATGTGGCCCATGCTGCACCGCAAGCTCGCCGTACGTACACACACTGACGCAGGCAGGCGCGGCGCACCGCATCGGGCAGCGCGGCGGCGTGTGCGCGCGCTACCTGCTGGCGCGCGGCACCTGCGACGACCACATGTGGCCCATGCTGCACCGCAAGCTCGCCGTACGTACACACACTGACGCAGGCAGGCGCGGCGCACCGCATCGGGCAGCGCGGCGGCGTGTGCGCGCGCTACCTGCTGGCGCGCGGCACCTGCGACGACCACATGTGGCCCATGCTGCACCGCAAGCTCGCCGTACGTACACACACTGACGCAGGCAGGCGCGGCGCACCGCATCGGGCAGCGCGGCGGCGTGTGCGCGCGCTACCTGCTGGCGCGCGGCACCTGCGACGACCACATGTGGCCCATGCTGCACCGCAAGCTCGCCGTACGTACACACACTGACGCAGGCAGGCGCGGCGCACCGCATCGGGCAGCGCGGCGGCGTGTGCGCGCGCTACCTGCTGGCGCGCGGCACCTGCGACGACCACATGTGGCCCATGCTGCACCGCAAGCTCGCCGTACGTACACACACTGACGCAGGCAGGCGCGGCGCACCGCATCGGGCAGCGCGGCGGCGTGTGCGCGCGCTACCTGCTGGCGCGCGGCACCTGCGACGACCACATGTGGCCCATGCTGCACCGCAAGCTCGCCGTACGTACACACACTGACGCAGGCAGGCGCGGCGCACCGCATCGGGCAGCGCGGCGGCGTGTGCGCGCGCTACCTGCTGGCGCGCGGCACCTGCGACGACCACATGTGGCCCATGCTGCACCGCAAGCTCGCCGTACGTACACACACTGACGCAGGCAGGCGCGGCGCACCGCATCGGGCAGCGCGGCGGCGTGTGCGCGCGCTACCTGCTGGCGCGCGGCACCTGCGACGACCACATGTGGCCCATGCTGCACCGCAAGCTCGCCGTACGTACACACACTGACGCAGGCAGGCGCGGCGCACCGCATCGGGCAGCGCGGCGGCGTGTGCGCGCGCTACCTGCTGGCGCGCGGCACCTGCGACGACCACATGTGGCCCATGCTGCACCGCAAGCTCGCCGTACGTACACACACTGACGCAGGCAGGCGCGGCGCACCGCATCGGGCAGCGCGGCGGCGTGTGCGCGCGCTACCTGCTGGCGCGCGGCACCTGCGACGACCACATGTGGCCCATGCTGCACCGCAAGCTCGCCGTACGTACACACACTGACGCAGGCAGGCGCGGCGCACCGCATCGGGCAGCGCGGCGGCGTGTGCGCGCGCTACCTGCTGGCGCGCGGCACCTGCGACGACCACATGTGGCCCATGCTGCACCGCAAGCTCGCCGTACGTACACACACTGACGCAGGCAGGCGCGGCGCACCGCATCGGGCAGCGCGGCGGCGTGTGCGCGCGCTACCTGCTGGCGCGCGGCACCTGCGACGACCACATGTGGCCCATGCTGCACCGCAAGCTCGCCGTACGTACACACACTGACGCAGGCAGGCGCGGCGCACCGCATCGGGCAGCGCGGCGGCGTGTGCGCGCGCTACCTGCTGGCGCGCGGCACCTGCGACGACCACATGTGGCCCATGCTGCACCGCAAGCTCGCCGTACGTACACACACTGACGCAGGCAGGCGCGGCGCACCGCATCGGGCAGCGCGGCGGCGTGTGCGCGCGCTACCTGCTGGCGCGCGGCACCTGCGACGACCACATGTGGCCCATGCTGCACCGCAAGCTCGCCGTACGTACACACACTGACGCAGGCAGGCGCGGCGCACCGCATCGGGCAGCGCGGCGGCGTGTGCGCGCGCTACCTGCTGGCGCGCGGCACCTGCGACGACCACATGTGGCCCATGCTGCACCGCAAGCTCGCCGTACGTACACACACTGACGCAGGCAGGCGCGGCGCACCGCATCGGGCAGCGCGGCGGCGTGTGCGCGCGCTACCTGCTGGCGCGCGGCACCTGCGACGACCACATGTGGCCCATGCTGCACCGCAAGCTCGCCGTACGTACACACACTGACGCAGGCAGGCGCGGCGCACCGCATCGGGCAGCGCGGCGGCGTGTGCGCGCGCTACCTGCTGGCGCGCGGCACCTGCGACGACCACATGTGGCCCATGCTGCACCGCAAGCTCGCCGTACGTACACACACTGACGCAGGCAGGCGCGGCGCACCGCATCGGGCAGCGCGGCGGCGTGTGCGCGCGCTACCTGCTGGCGCGCGGCACCTGCGACGACCACATGTGGCCCATGCTGCACCGCAAGCTCGCCGTACGTACACACACTGACGCAGGCAGGCGCGGCGCACCGCATCGGGCAGCGCGGCGGCGTGTGCGCGCGCTACCTGCTGGCGCGCGGCACCTGCGACGACCACATGTGGCCCATGCTGCACCGCAAGCTCGCCGTACGTACACACACTGACGCAGGCAGGCGCGGCGCACCGCATCGGGCAGCGCGGCGGCGTGTGCGCGCGCTACCTGCTGGCGCGCGGCACCTGCGACGACCACATGTGGCCCATGCTGCACCGCAAGCTCGCCGTACGTACACACACTGACGCAGGCAGGCGCGCGCGCACCTGTAGCTGCCGTCTGCCCATACGTTACGATCGCAGTTGGCGTGCAGTTATACCGACTGCAATGGAACTGCTGAAGTTGGCGGCTACGTCCTTCTGTATTGGCCCTAACGGCTCGGCCACGACGTCGGACGGCCGCGGGCAGCGGCGAGCGACGCCCATAGGTGCAAACAAAAAATGGTCTTTCCGAATGCGCTGGTAGTTAAAAAAAAACATTTAAAAGAGCTGTGATGTTGACTAGTCCGGAACATGTCGCATCACTCGACTTTTATACGTGAGTTTTATACTTTAGCGTATATTTTCAGAAAGAAAGATATAAATATATCTATATACCTACGTTGGTTTTCAGTACACACAGTGGTCAGTACACATCAACATAGTATTAATGAGACGACCAAGCCAATTTTTTTTCTGCATATAATTTAAACCCCCCTTATTTTATTGAACCAGGCGTTACTTTGCGGAGGTACATTTCAATGAACAAAAAATTTACCTTAAAAATTAATAAAGCCTGTGTGAAATATATATGTTTTTCATGCAATCCCTCCCTCCACTTCTGCCAATAAAACACATAAATCCCACACACTTAATTATCCCTTACACCACACAAACACCCAACTCACTGTTTGTTTTTAAACCCCCTTATTCATAAACGCTCTGTAGGATTCTGCTAACTTCTTTTTTTTCAATGGGGCATTGATCGATGCGATGATTTTCGATATCAAAGTAATAAATAAAGTATTCAAAAATCTTGTGACAAAAATGTCGGCAACACCGTAGAACGCGGTCAAAATACCCCTCCCCCCTGTCGGGCTCTTAGCCAACGGATAATGATTCCTCAGAATCTGACAGGAAATCATTAATCGATGCCCAGGGTGCACCGGACCAAGCACTGCTCTTCCCTTTGGACGGATCCAAAAACGAACCGCAGCTCTTGACTACACGCGGAGGTAACCCGACTCGCACCCTCATCTGTCATCTGTCACTTTGACATTTAGTACCTTTACCTATTTGCTAAGTTACCAGAAGCCTATAGACTATAGAGCGTTTATATAAGGGGGTAAATCTGTATCTCACAGGTACTAAACAACGTGGGACTCAGCGGGGACTCCTTCGAGGACACCGCCACCAAACATCAGGTTAGTTATTTAATTCACCAAATATTTTTGAATTGCCACATTTAAAAAAAACCCTCTTTTTTTGGCTTCTCTTCCCGCGCACAATTATGGTAAAAGCCCATCGAGGGAATGGGCGAAAATCATAGGAATCATGTTATAGGCGATGCGGCTATCCACCTATGCGCCAACAATCATGCCAAACGTGGCCTTTAAGTCTTGTTACCTTAGGCTCCGTCTACCCCGTAAGTGATAAAGACGTGATTTATGTGTGTGCGTGAAAAAACTTTTTAAAACATTTTACAATTTCAAATGTGTGTGAGGTTGTGGGTGGAAAGGGGGATCAAAATAGCGATGGGTTGCTAGCCGCGTCGCCTATAACTTGATTCCTAAGATTTTCGCCCATTCCCTCGATGGGCTTTTTCCATATGCGCGGGAAGAGAAGCAACTGGTGCATTCTATATTTTTCCTTTACTCCCAGACCAGCATAATCGCGATCCTCATTATTATAAATGCCTTCACTTTGCTGTATGTCCATCTGACACTCCACTAACTATTACAGGAGAGCAAAACCAACATAACACAGTATTTGAGCCCTAAGTGCCCGAAGAACAAGAACGACTATATCCCGGGCACGAATATCAGGAAAGACCGTCAGGGAACTAGCCACGCATCACCATCAGCGGGTGATGACGTCGACAAGTCGTTCTTAGACGACGAGGAGGGTGATGAGCTGCTGGCCGCTATGGATTTATGATGTTATGACTAAGAATGTAAAATTTAATATATACGGAACTTTGTCGGCTCTATGATAGTGTAAGTGAAGCGGCCACTCTGTCTGTCTGAGATTTAGTTGAAATTTGGTATACAGATAGTTTAAGTCCCGGGAAAGGACATAGGATAGTTTTTATCCCGGAAAATTGCATAGTTCCCGCGGGATAGCACAGCCCAAACCACTGGAATTTTTCAAATTTAAGGCGGAACAAAGTTCGCCGGGTCAGCTAGTTAATATTATAAACGCGAAAGTTTGTAAGTATGGATGGATGGTTGTTACTCTTTCACGCCAGAACTTCTGGACAGATCTATATGAAATTTGAAACATAGATAGATTATAGTCTGGAACACACATAGGCTACTTTTTACCCCGGAAAATTGCATAATTCCTGTGGGATAGTGGTAACGAATTCTTTGTAGACGAAGTCGCGGGTAATCCTACTAATAGCGACTCCATCCGCGCAGAATTCGCTTATGGCTATCCCGCGGGAACTATGCTGTTTTCTGGGATAAAAACTATCCTATGTCCATCCCTGGGACTGAAACTATCTCAGTGCAAATTTCATTAAGTTCCGTCCAGTGGTTTAGGCGTAAGGAGCGTAATAGTTACTTTCACATTTAAAATATTAGCAGAGATTTTATCGGAAATTACAACTCCTGTAGATTACCTAAGCGATCAAAAAAATCGTCTAGCTAAAGTTTAACCAAAAATGGCATTACACATATATATATATATTTTGACCCATTAAGTACGTACTCTAGAACAAATTGATTCCTGACCCACGGTAGAACGTTCTCACAGATTCCTTGTCAATTCAAAGTAACGTCACCACGACTACTGTAACAAGGTTCCTCAGTGGGTCAGGGTTCAGTTGGTTCGATAGTATTTTGATCCATAATTGGCGTTTCAAAATGTATGGATTTTGACTAGCACCCTTCTAGGCACCAGATTGTAAGATACACCAAAATCAGGTGGCAGAGGGTGTAAAGGAGCAACCACACCGCCGCGTATACGCTGTGACGTGTAGGCGTCACGTTTTCCCACCGGTTTTTCATACATTTTGTTGCGTAAACGCACCGTCAACGTCTTTTACGCACTGGTGTGGTCGCACTTTAAACCATATATCTCAATGCTCCTACAATTTAACTTCAGGTTAAAGAAGTGATTTAGTCAGTAGTTTCTCTCAATAAGTAAGACTGAACTGTTCTAGATGGACTTAAAAATTAATGGTGAGTGATTTCGAAACTTAAAAAAAAAATGATGTGCATAGTTTTTATTTTTGTTTATTTACAGTGTTTGGTTCTGTTTGTCAATTTCAGTACCTAAAAAAATTACCTATTTGATTGTTTAACTACATTTGATATCAAACTTTAAACTTACATGTGAATATCAATTACTATTGTTTCATTTGTCTTTATAACATTCATACATACAGTCACGCCTCTTTCCCATAGGGGTAGGCAGAAACTACTTCGTTCCACTTGCTACGATTCTGACATACCTACTTCTTTCGCTTCATCCACATTCATCAATCTCTTCATACTGCTCGTCGGTTTCGGGTACTCCTGATCTGGCCTTTTTTCAAAACGTCTCCTATTTGGTCCAGGAACGTTTGTCTAGGCCTTCCCCTCCCAACGCAACCATTCACACTCCCCATATAGATCTGTTTAATTAGTCTACTTTCACCCATCCACTACGTGACCAAACCAACTACCTAAGCATACTTCTTTCTATCCGGTCTTTCTTGTGTTCAGCAAAGGCAGTGATTCAGGAAATTTCTTATGTTATGATTCGAGTACATATTAATGTATAAGTTGGCCTAATTTACTGCTTTGTTTGGGTACTTCTCCCTGAAAGGGTCTCTTCCAGCTAACCTAGCTTAGTCGAATTATAAGTTCAATTTTGTAACCTATACTATACGTAACTGAAATAAAATTGAAAATATCGACTTTTCAGGAAAATGACAATGATAACATAAATATAACCGTAGAAAAGCAGTCCATGCAAAAGCCTATTCGATACGATCGTTCGACCAACTTTTCAACTAATAATTTTATAGGAGGTAATAATGTTCAAACCAAAGTGTCACAGTAAAACTAAATAAAGATTCTGAACTTTTTTATTAAAACAATTTAAATGAATTCCAACAATAAGTATTTACAAATTAAATTAAGTTAAGACATTGGTGACTAGATTCATTTGTATGAGTGAGCATATCATTCACATTGCCCGTACATTCCCACGTATTCCTTAAAGTAGGTACTGCCATTGTAAAACAGAAAAAATAAATAAAAAGTTTCGTTCGTTTCTTATAATTATAATGATACCATATAAAATAATAATATGAACCGTAAAGGGGCCAACATTCCTTATAATCAAAAGACAAGAGTAAAACAAAACTTACAAAAATATAACCACAAACCTTAAAATAAATCACATTGTGATGTGCTGGGGGCGGGATAATCAGAACTGAAATTTAAAACTAGAACAATCTCAACACACTAACACTAATAAATATGACACTAGGTAAATATAAGTAACTGGCCATCGATATAATTTGGGTAAATACAGATACAATACGCATAAACCCGTTATACATTTAAAAAAAGTTACGATGCAATTGAGGCCAAAGCTGTGCTTACTAAATAGCATTAAATATTTGCCGTAGGCGTAGGCGAGTGCAAATTTAAATATAATAATTGTTTTATTGTTCAATCTAATTCTATAACAAAGCGAGCGAATTTTAGGTGTCTTAATGTTTTTTTTTATATGGCATCTTAGGTCGTGCGTGTGTTTTAAAAATAAGTGTATCGCTCATTTCCTTATCTGTAAAAAAAACAATTGATTTGTAATGCTGCCAGTTTGTAGACTAATCCGGAACGCATTCTGGCCGTATCGATGCGGCGGTGATGTATTTTTGGCGCCATTTTCCGCGGGCGTAAACTTTTGTAAATATAGAAACATGTCCGCCGATGTGACGTAAAGGCCAGGTAGGTACTGAAATAATTGTAGATTTCACCCGAAATCGCTATGGCGAACTAAATTTCTTATTGATTACGGATCATTCGCATTTTTTTCCAAATTGTTGCTACCCCGCAATTGTGAGCGAATCCAAAATAAATATTTTATTTCGAACCTCGTTTGTTTTTAGCAGTAGGTATATGTAGTATCACAACAAAAGTGTTATTGCATTATTTTTACATTCACACAAAAAAAAAGATGTGCTCCAATGAAACGTCATTACCCGTTTACAATGTTGGAAAATTAGAAAAATATTTCGACTCTTTTTGATCCTGTTATTAATTATCTGCTCATTTCGGCTAAATTTCGACGATATCAAATAACTGGCTGAGATCAACAGTGTTGTCATCCTGAAATGAAATTAACCTTGGAATTTACAAACAACACGGATAGCAATGAATTTAGAAAACAACTAGAATGATCCAGGAAATAGGTGTATCAGTCAACAGCTAAGTCTTCTCGTACATAACTAAATCCATAGATATACGAGTAAGCGTTTTGTGCTTATAACTCCAAGGGTCCGAAGAGGTGCTTGGCTTGGCAGTCGTCCTTTTCGTCCCCGAGGAACTGAGCGAACAGCTCCTGGTACCGGGCCATGGTCAAACCGCCCTTCTTGCGGTCGTCATCCTGAAAAAAAAAATTTTTTTTTAATTATTGTGACAGCTGTCAGTCAAAATGGCTGCGGCGATACAAGGTGGGTAAATTACAACTTGTAATGGTTAATCGGTGTTCATAATGTATACTTCAGTCAAGTGTTATACCATTGTTTATGAAAGTTCCTGCATCACAATAAAACAAGAAAGCTAATTGTCACATTCACTTGCAAGTGAAAAATAGTATTTTAGTCGTTCAAATAACATTGAAAATTAGGGCGGTAACAGAGCCTCTTGGTCTACCTATACTTCCCTACATCTGGCGCATAATTTCTTCTACTTATACACACACGCACACACACATAAATCATGTCTTTATCCCTTACGGGGTAGACATAGCCTAAGGTAAAAATAACTAAAGGCCACGTTTAGCATGATTGTGGGCGTATAGGTGGAAAGGGTAATCAAAATAGTGATGGGTTGCTAGCCGCATCGCCTATAACATGATTCCTATGCCCATTCGATGGGCTTTGACCATCAGCGCGGGAAGAGAAGCAACTGGTACATTATATGTTTTTCTCTTTCATTTATCTACCTACTTACTCATTTAAATTTGATTAATCACTTTGACGAAATAGCTTTCAAGCGATGTCATTCTTCAAAGGTAGGTATGCTTTGAAATCAGAAGCTTAGAAATTGGGATCATCCTAATCTCAGTTCGTTACGATAATTATTTACAAACACTAAAATTATTATGATAGAGCAATTGAATAAAAGTCAAAGAATTCTATTATATCATTAAGACTGGCGGAGGAATATAAAATATAAATGAAACAAAACATTATCTAGCTGGACGTCGGCCAACCGTTGTCTGCGATAGAATCGCCCGTTTTCCTTAATTATAAGAGCAATCAATCTCACTAACTGCCTGGTAAGTGGGCTTTACCTGGTAAATGTCGGATGGAAAATGTGTGGGAATGCAAGGGCTGTGAAGGTCGAAATTCTAACTATGTAAGAAAGAAAGAAAGAAAGAAGACATTTATTCCCTTTTGCAAGACACAAATATAAGAGAATATACACAATTTAAAATAGAAAATAATCAAGACATATAAAAATAGATCATCAGCGTTGTGTGTGTCTTCGCAAAAGTGAAACACCTGCAGCACTGATTTTCAGCCAGAACCGTCTATGACACACGAAACGATACACAGATAAAATATACATCATAATCCATAAACTTTTACGTAAACAAAGCAATAAATAAATAGAACCCGACTTATGTGTAACTAAAAAAAAATACATAAATTAATTAAATAGTTTACAATAAACAAAAAATAAAAAGGAGGGAAAACTAAATTGTTCAAAAACAACAAACAGGCTGGCACGATGTAGGTACTATTATATAGCTTTTTTCTTGCAGCGATATCGCTATTCGTTTACGTTAACTGACAATTAACCTTTTCGACGCCAACGACACATATCGGCACCACAGGTTCAACGCCAACGACCTATATATACGTCCATTAGTTCAATGCAAAAGCAACCTTTATTAATTGGGTTTAGGTTCAACTTAAGGCATCGCAATAAAGAAGTCTGGCGTATGGGTGACGTCTCTTGTATTTGACGTGGCGGAGGAAAGGTTAAAAACTCATTTGCAGGTAACCTTACGAAATATGGATAAATTTCGATGCGTGAGAAACGTGGAAACCCTTTTATTGGTCTTCAATGTGTACGTACGTTGCGTGTAAATATTTTAGTTGACATTTGACAACTCCATTTGCATGTTACAAATGATTTATCACAATGGAAACTTCGGCTCAGGCTGCGGTGCTGTGAATTATTAATTTCACTACGCACTAACCAACTTGTATCCCGATGTTGAATAATTCACGTGGCATGAAATGAATTGACCCGGCGCCCAAAATTACGAATCATCAGTCGCCATTAGTTGTCAAGTTATTCATGCGCTGATGAGGTATATGCTCTAATGAGTCGGCTAAATAACCGTTGGTAATTATCATATCACTAATAACAGTAATAGTGACCTATTATTTATTTAACTGATTCGATGTAAGTCTAGCCACCTGTGAGGTATTTGTTTTATCGTGTAATTTGACGTGTACCTAGTAATTATTCGTACCAGGAATTATGTTCTATAGTAAAAGCCACTTAAAAACGTCTGACAATCTCTCACGGCTACACCAATCATTTTTATAGGCAAGATGTAGCGTCAGCCGCTCAAAAATGTGCCGGCAAAACCATTCTCAAAGTCGCTACGTGAACTGTTTTAGCGCAGTCGTGCGAATGATGTATTTTTTTTTAAATCTATAATATAAATGCAGAAACTGGCTGATCGATTCAACGTACAGATCAATTTACTGGGAGTGCGCTGTCATTTTGGCACGCAGATAGTTATTACAACGTAGGCACCCGCTAAGAAAGGATTTTGCGAAAGATCCGGTTTAAAGTGGTAAGGGCTCTCGCAAGTTTGTATGAAAGGCCTTGGTTTTTTTAAGGCAGCGCTGGCACGGATAAAAAAGTAAAAGAGCTGTAGATATGACTACGATCGAAATAAGTAGATACCTAAAAGGATTTCATAGATTGCGAGGCGCTTTATATGTATACCTACGTCCCGGATCACACTATCCCACGGCACGCAATTAATTCTGTCAATACGTGGTTTATTCGAGAGGCCGCCGCCGTGACATCAATCTACGTTGAGACTTGCCAAACGCCCGCAGTATTCCTAGAAACGAGGAATGTCGACGGGACTCCTTATATTTGAAGAGACTCTATGCCTTGAGAAGCCAATTAATGTAACCGTGAAACGATTTGAAAATGGAACGAGTTCGGGGACCAATAGCGATAATAACTTCGTGCCTGAGCGGGGGAGTACGTTCATGGTGATTACGGATAAAAGAATACGGATAGAGATGCAACAACTTAGTAAGTACTTGTGCCACGAAATGTAGAACATGTGCAGCACATTGTTTATATATTATACACACACCTTTAGTAACTACCTAACCTAGTAATTGCCGACACGACACGGACTGGTAAAAATACCAGCTAACGGTACCTCACCTCAAACCAAATAAAAAATAAAGACAAAGGCAAAGGTGTATATAGTTTCGCGCACACAACTGCAACTAAAATTTTTCGTGCACTAGTAGGTAGGTAGAGCTTACACAGAATCGGAATCCGATTTTTTTACTGTCATTATTGTTACAGATTCGACACTACATTGCGTAAATACAGACTTCATAAGAACAAGAATGATGATGTAGTACAAATAGCTAATCCATTTTACTTGGCATAAAAATATTTATTATCAAACAACTAAAAACTAGTGATAAATGCTACTATATTGTTCGGAACAATTATCATTACAAATGTTGGTAGGTACTGACAAAGTTTTGCACAAATATTTCACAAGCACGAAGCGAAGGGTCTGTCTTTGTTGTTTATTTAGTAAAGTATATAAATAGGTATAACTAGGTACTAAATGTACATAACTATTTCTGTGTGGTAAAACGATACACCAATTCTATTACGTATGCAAACGATCCATCGTTCATCTGACCGGGTGGTTCCCGTAATACGCTACCGTTGGGAATGGCGACCAACAAATTCATTTTATTTGCGGGTCGCAGGTAAGGCATTTAAATAAGTAATTTCGAGTTCTCGTTTACTGTTTGCGTATTAATAACGTGAGCGGAAAGCCATTAAAAATTTAACGTCATGTCCCCGACACGATCAATGCGAGCCGTGTACCTACAGTTTAAAATACGGGTAGTACCTACCTACCTACGTTGTGGACGTAAAATAATTAATAGACAATGTGTGCCTGACTTGCTGTTTCTCATGAGTTTTATAAGTTCACCAACATCTGTCTCATAATTAAACTTTACCAACTTTGTATTTGTTTGTTTCAAATCAGCCAAACTGTCCTTAAAGGTTTCTTATTTCAAAGAATTCTGAAACATTGTTAAAAATAACCTAACCTAAAAATATCAGTTTTTTGTGCTGTCTGTAGTTTTTGGAACTGTAGGTACTTGCATTGCATGTCTTCCACCGTACATAATGTATGTCAAATTTGAAATTTCAAGTCAATGAACTAACCGTCGAAGAATTCCCTCTTGCAGAGACAATCATGACCGAAATTTCACTTCAAGATTATTTATTGATGATTGATGATTCAACGACTTACATAAACATGCCAAATTTTACGGGTCGAAGTTCACTTGTATGATTATTGGGTTAGGACAATGAAAAAACTTGCAATACTGCATACATACCGTCACGTCTCTTTCCCACAGGGGTAGGCAGAGGCTACTTCGACTTGCTACGATCCTGACGCACCTCTAACGCTTCATCCCCATTCATCAATCTCTTCAATACATGCTCGTCGGTTTCGGGTACTCTCGACCTGACCTTTTTCAAAACGTCCCCAATTTGGTCACGGAACGTCCGTCTAGGCCTTCCCCTCCCGACGCACGCATTCACACTCCCCATATAAATCTGTTTAGTTAACCTTCTTTCATCTATTCTCTCTAAAGGACCAAACCAACTAAGCATACTTTTTTCTATCCCACTATAATCATCTTTCACCCAGCACGTTCCTATATCTCGCTATTCCTCATTCTATCTTTCTATACTTCTTAACGCTCTCATTTCTATTGCATTTATTGTACTTTCATCCTTCTTTTGCCATACCCAACTTTCGCTACCGTGCATTACTGTAAAAATTGTAATAACTTACGTTTAATAACGAGTTGAAGGCATCGTCGATGACTTTGATCTCCTCTAGCACCATCCGTTGCACGCAGTCGTATCTGTACTCCTCAACTCCGATAACACCGTCAGCGTTAATGTCAATCATTTTAAAGTTGGACTCGATAAACGCCTTCATAGCTTGGGGGAACTCCTCATACTTCCTCCCCACGCAACTGTTCTTCACAGCTTGCTTGAACTCGTCCACCGTGATGGTACCGTCCTGGAAGTATAGTTAGTAAGCAGCTGTTCGCACTGAAGGGCGTAGCGTGTGCAGTAGCTGTTGCGTAGCGTGTTACGTTGTTACAATGTGTGTGGTCTAACTACAGGTAAGGTGTTACCATCGATAACAATATCAAATTAGAACGGTTGCTGGAAATTGTCTACTTGTTTGGTACCATGCGACTAAAAGGCTTCAAGACGGCTGCACTAAGAATAACTTTATTCAAAATGTAAGTACGTAAATTACTATAGGAAAACAGCTAGCGAATATAAGAGCGGATGTGTAATCGTAGCGCTACTGTTTATTCTGTGAATGCCGATGTAATGATTATTATGATATAGGTACTTAATCGTCTTCTACATATAAGACGTGAATCCAACAAACATGTATTTTATAGAAAAAAACAGAAATCATTTTCATAAAACTTTATGGAGATGAAAATGACAGTTATCACAGGGTTTCTAAGCATATCGTACTAGGTGTTGTTCGCGGCTTCGCCTCCGTTCCAGTGGGTATTTTTTACTCAAAATTTTATTTTATGCAAACCTTGTCCTGACGATAAATGAACACGACTAAAAAAAAAAACCCAAAACCCAATTTGGTGTAACTAGTCGCTCGAAAGTTATGCTCGTAGGTACATACATTTCGACGATTTATTTTTTATTATAACTAACTATTACCCGCGGCTTCGCTCCGGACCAGATTTTTTTTAATAAAGTATTGTTACAAAATAGGTAAACTTCCTGCAATACAAAACGCAAAAAAAAAATTGCGTGCTCGGTCCGGCCGTTCACGCGTGATGCGTGACGCCGTGACCAAGGTAAATAGGGATTAATTTTTATATGTTGTATAGATAGTTATATAGATTAAGTAATCGTAATAATGATATACTATCCATAGTTGGCCATAGCAAAGATGAGAGTAAAAAAAAACTTCCACTAGGTAGGCATATGATGGAATACGCCTAAGTTTCTAATTTTAAATCTTTATTCTAGAATTGTTTTCCAGTTTATAAGAAGCTAAATATATTCAGAGTGCAGCCGTTTCAGAATAGTTTTGTAGAGTAGCGTTTGAGTGGCGTGCATGTGTAGTGTCGTGAGGTTGGCGAATGAATGCTGTCACCACACAACTAGTTTTACAATTATACCGAACTAGCTGACCCGGCGAACTTTGTTCCGCCTTAAATTTGAAAAATTCCAGTGGTTTGGGCTGTGCTATCCCGCGGGAAATATGCAATTTTCCGGGATAAAAACTATCCTATGTCCTTTCCCGGGACTTAAACTATCTCTATACCAAATTTCAACTAAATCGGCCCAGCGGTTTAAGCGTGAAAAGGTAACAGACAGACAGACAGACAGACAGACAGACAGACAGAGTTACTTTCGCATTTATAATATTAGTAAGGATGTATGCTGTATGATGGTCTTTGAATGCTGGTACGCTTGGTCAGCGCCAGCTCTAACCTTTTGGCAGCGTAGAGCAGTAGGCTTATTATCTAACTCGCTCGCAATCGCCATCGTGTTCATTTTGAGAGTTCATGTATGGGCTGACAATTGGCATCGGAATCAGCTAGCTGTCACATTCATACAAGAACTGTCAAAATGAACACGATGGCGATTGCGAGCGAGTTAGATAATAAGCCTACATGTTGTCTTTGTCACTGTTCTTAAACTTTATTCCTTTCCTTCCTTCCTTTTGAAGTTGTTGGTTGAATTGATTCTTATACTAAAAGTTACTAGCGCCATTGGTAGTAAGATTTTTTTATTACAACCAATGATTACCGCTTACCACATAATAAATTAAACATAAAAGGAAGATAAAACTTTATTTTAATTAACGATTGATGGAAGATTTTTTAAATATAGTGCCTATCCTGCTATTAGGTATTTAATCCTTAACTCTTGTGACCTCAAAGTAACCGTCAAAACAATCACGCGCGTTCCGTTTCACGCTACATTAAAATCGTAAACATTCATTCGCCATTCTTAATTCTAAGAGGCTGAGCGTTGTCTGCGTGCGGCGTAATGTAATGGAGGGGGATAACCGACATAATCAGGAACCTTATCGAAGTCGGCCAACTGGGCGATCTCTTCCCAGAGGCTCAGCATGATGTGCTGGTACTTCTGCAGGCGGGCGGCGCTGCAGTCGCCCTTGCCTTCCAGGACGCACGAGCGGAGCGCCAGGCAGTGGAAGTCGTGTGCGTCCAAGTAGCCATTGTTGTCGATATCTGGAAAAGTCACAGGTTGCATAAAATTGGAGTAATACTTAGAATAGGGGCCTCGGTAAGGTGGCAAGAGAGGCTTCATAAATGCCCCGGTTGATCGGCGCCTCAGAGGACTCAATGGTGTGTACTTATCTCAGCGGATAGTACTTGCTCTGGTGTCACATAAATGATGTTGGTCCTTTCCTTATTATCATACATCCTGCTAATATTAAAAATGCGAAAATTTGTGAGAACGTAAGGAAGTGCGGATGTTTATTATTTTCATTATTATTACCTATTTAAAATAATACACTAGCAGCTCTTTGAGCTGATACGTGTATATCTATCACTGCACTTGTGTTCTCTGACTTTTTAAATGAAAAAATGATGATGATGATGATGATGAATTTTTTGTTGCTCTTTCATGCCAAAAATATTTGTATGAAACTTGGCATAGAGATAAATAACATAGGCTACTTTTTATAGCAAAAATTGCGTATTTCCCGCGGGATAACGATAGATAATTCTTTAGAAGCGAAGTCCCGGGCAACAGCTAGTTAATAATAACTTAGAATCAGTATCTTCCATGCTGGTCCGGAAGTAAAGAAAAAACATAGAATGTGCCGCAGATGGTAAAAGCCCATCGAGGGTACGGGCGAAAACGCCCACAATCATGCTAAGCGTGGCCTTAAGATCGTGTCACCTTAGGCTCTGTCTACCCCGTAAGGGATAAAGACGTGATTTAAGTATATCTACGTATGTATGTATAGAAACTGTTTTGAACGAAATAAGTACCTACTCGCACTAAATGAATGGACTACAAGTACTTACTGTACCTACTACACTAATTATGTTCCAAGTAGGTAGTCATAAGACCTATAGAGCCCTGGAATTGTTGGGAGTTATTAAAGCTAATAACGCAATCTTAGCTCTTCAAATTACTTTCATATTCCATTTAAGAGTGGTTGACGGGCCGTTTGACCCGCTCGGGAATTTCATTAAATAGTTATTGAAGTAATAATGCCGACTGGAATGAGGAATGGTGACGACTTCCACGCTTTGATTAAACGGGATCTTGTCTAGATCTTTCTTAGATCTTGAAGCAATGTTCTTAACCATAGCCGACGTCTTTTGACAGAGAAACAAATTAAATATTATGTCAAGTTCGCCGGTTAAGGTTAAATTTATTGATGAAGTAATTTGTTTCGTCTCAATTCTTACGTAAGATTTTGTACGTTTGTAAGAAAAATCGTTACGTAGCCCCGGGCCGTAAGTAATTTACCGCCCGTAATATTGTGCGTTAGTAAAATTGATCTCGGATCGCATGTTTCTCGCCCTCGCCTTTCGCTCGTGCTACATGAGACATTCTTTATTCATTTACGCGAAGCTGTGAGTTTTGGGGCCGATTTTTCAATTCTCAGATAAGCACTGACGGATACCCATAGAGTTGTTCGTCGAATAGGTCCTCTCTGATGATTGAAAAATCGACCCTAAGTGTGTACTTATAGCTGATTCGTTTCTAGCAACATTTTAGTT
Organism: Pandemis cinnamomeana; assembly: GCA_932294345.1. Classification (NCBI taxonomy): domain Eukaryota; kingdom Metazoa; phylum Arthropoda; class Insecta; order Lepidoptera; family Tortricidae; genus Pandemis; species Pandemis cinnamomeana. The sequence continues at coordinate 3,132,810 of OW028715.1, read as the reverse complement.
TTAAATTATTCTTTCTAATAGCATTTACTTAGAACGAAAAACGAGATAGAAACTGAGCTCCATCGGGTTTTGTGTGAACGCTAATTTCTTGCCGAACGGCGGAATTGAACAAACTCAATTGACTGATAGCGTAGGCAGAATTAATCGGCACCACGCACCGCGTACCGAAATAAAACAATAAAAAACCGTAGACAATTAACGTTTAATACACTTGCGGCCATAAATATCTGGCCACTCTCCCCGGGCCGTTAGACAATAAAAGCTACGCATTAAATTAACAAAAGAACTTCAATTTAGTTTTCGATATTGCCCGCGTGCGTCCGTCAGATTGGGAATAAAAGTCACTGTCTTATTTATAATTAACATCCGGGCATTGTCTTGCCAGAAATATCTCGGGAATTAAACCTAGGAAGCGCCCTTGTGACAAAATACAATGTATGAGTAAGACGGGTGCCTTGGAATAACCTAAAAAATAGACGGCACGTGCATCTACAATCGTGTTCGAACTTTTACCATTTTCGAATAGTATTTTCGGGTATTGTGATCTCAATAATAGGTCCCCTTCGAAGGCTGAAGAAAGTGTCAAATAATATGGATAATCGAGATGCGACAGTTCCCCTGAGATTTACTAACTACCTACTAAAATAGCTATTGAATAACTTCGTGTCATCTCGATGTAAAGAAAGAGAGAAAGAATACATTTATTCCTTTTTGCAAGACACAAGTAAAGAGCATATACACATTTTTATAGAAAAAAAACAGAAAAAACACAGACGACAAATAGATCATCAGCCTTGTGTGTCTTCGCAAAAGTGAAACGGTCGCTGGCTCAGCATTACGCTGAGGTGTTAGACACCTGCAGCACTGATTTTCAGCCAGAACCGTCTGTGACTCACGAAACGATACACAGATAAAATATACTACATAATCCATAAACTTTTATTTACATTTACTTTTACTTAAATAAAGTAATAAAAAGACAGAACCCGACTTATGTGTTAACTAAAAAAAATACATGAATTAATTACATAGTTTACAATAAACAAAAAATAAAAAAGGAGGGAAAACTAAATAGTAGATACAAAAACAGGCTGGCGTATCAATGTGCAAAGCATGTGGCGTATCAGTGTGCATGTGTGTGGTAAAATTTAGCTACATTGTTACTCTCACCGCCTCAGACTAATTAATTACGCACTTATTACTATTAATTTAATTTGGCTCGCGCAGTCATCGCATCCCAATCAGTGTCGCAACTGAGCGTAAATTGGTAACGCTTGCCACTTGGCCGGGGGAACAATAGCAGTATTAAATTAATAGTAGCTCCATGCCAAACCTTAGGAACCTTCGTTTCGCAACTGAGTTCAAGATAATTGACACAGAAGATTGAGTGCAGCAGATGCGAGTTGGGTAGAGATTTATGCCAATCGCCGATCGGCGAGTCAATGTCAAAGAGTTTGCTGAAATAATTACGTCGTGGTCACGGTTGCGATGGGCTGATTCATGAAACTAAATTAAGAAAGAAAGAAAGAAGACGTTTATTCCTTTTTGCAAGACACACAAAATAATATAAGAGAATATACAGAATTTTGTAGAAAAAAACCAAAAAAAAAAAGCACAGACTACATGAAAAATAGATCATCAGCGTTGTGTGTCTTCGCAAAAATGAAACGATCGCCGTGAGGCTTAAGGGTGCATTGTAGTCTCGGACCTATTAAAAAATCTAGACTAAATTCTATGAACGACAAACTCCGGTTTAAAGTATAAGTATTCGTCGTCCTAATTAAGTAGATTAAAAAAAAACTACCAATGTGTTGCCATTGAAATAAAACAATAAATGTAGTAAAATATTGACTTTTCTAAACGATATCTCACGTGTAAAAGTCGAGTAATGCTCGACATGTTTCGGAAGCGTTCGTATCGCTGCCGCCCGGGCGAGCGCTCCAGGAGGAAGGACTACGAATTCGCCCGAAACAATGTCGAGCATTACTTGACTTTTATAGTACGTTAGTTATCGGTCTGCGTAACTATGATTAAGTCTCACGGTAGTTTCCCGTTGAGAGATATGCGCAGTTTTAAGACTTTGTAATTGTAAAAATGAAATTGAATTTGAGAAAACAATAAAAATCAAATATTATAGTTGCGTCAATTGATATTCCATTGAGACACTTTTCATCATTATCATCATCGTCATCAGACTGAAGACGTCCACTGTTGAACAAAGCCCTCCCCCTTAGCACACCATAATGAACGACAACTCGCCACCTGTGTCCACCGGTGTCCCGCAACGATGTCGGTCCACCTAGTGGGAGGCCTGCCAACACTGCGTCTTGCGATTCGTGGTCGCCACTCGAGAACTTTTCTACCCAAGGACTCTAAGCCTTAGAGTCCTTGGGTAGAAAAGTTAGAGTTTTTTCTTGATTACCTTAGAGTCTAAGGTATACAAGAAAAAAACATTATATAATGGCACTGTGTCTAACCTGACACCAACTAGTTACCCAACTAGGTAGGTAGTTAATTTTGGGTGGTTACATCTGAAACGCCACAATGACTAACAAAACTAACTAAACTTAAAGTAACTAAATGATTCATAAGATTAACTGGAAGAAATCCCTTTTAAGGACAACTTCGCCTTTATGTTGCATTTATGTTGTCCTGTATTCATCATTTTCATCTGTTTTATATACAACTAGCTGTTGCCCGTGACTCCGTCTGCGATGGATTCGCTTATCGCTATCCCACGGGAACTGCTATTTTCCGGGATAAAAACTATCCTATGGCCTTCCCCGGGACCAATTTTCAATAAAATAAATTAAAATCATTCAATCAGTTTAGCTGTTTTACAAGCTACAAAAATCCAAACTTACAAACTTTCGCCTTGCACTCGCGCATGCGACAAGGCGTACTTTAACGTGACCTCACTTTTTCTTCTTGACTTTTAATTTGATCAGAGGTTGTAGTGAACAAAACATATTTAATACGGACCTCTGTATAGCAACGCGTCAAACAATTAATCTGATGTTGTTAGCTAGAAGATTTGATTTTATGCCTTCATCCAACCCTTGCATCATCAGAGAAGGTGCGTTCCGTCACAAGTTATTCCCGAAAGAATGCAGCAGGTAAACACCTGGTGTACGTAAACGCGCCTCTCAAGCAGAGGGGCGTGGGTTCGAATCCCGAGCTCGCACCTGTGAGTTTTTCGGAATTTATGTGCGAAATTCCATTTGAAATTTACCATGAGCTTTTCGGTGAAGGAAAACATCGTGAGGACAGCTGCACACATCTGCGAAGCAATTCAGTGGTGAGTGTGAAGTTCCCAATCCGCACTGGGTCTGCGTGGAAACTATAGCCCAAGCCCTTTCGGTCTCAAAGGAGGCCTGTGCCCAGACGTGGGAGGTATTTAGGATGATGATGATGATTGTACATTATAGTATTGGGAAGGACTCTTCCAGATTAGGTATGTGTAACAATCAAACAATTTGATTCCTGACCCACCGTAGAACGTTATCGCAGTAAACGTCTCACGATTTTCCTTGTCAATGCAATCTAAATCACTATGAGACTTATTATTGTGAAAGGGTTCTACAGTGGGTCGCCAATCACCTGGTTCGATAGTATACATACATCTTCGGTGTTTTCATTTTCTTCAATATGTAACACGAAACATGAACAATGAATTTCACGTAAGCTTGAAAAAAATAATTGTATTTGCCAATATTTTTAGGGTTCCTCAACTCGTATGGAAAAAAGAACCAGAAGAGGATCACTTAGTTGTCCGTTTGTGGTGGCGCTCTAAGGGGGAAGCCTTTGTTCAACAGTGGAAGTCTTCTGGCTGATGAGGATGGTTACCTCTTTTTCTCAGGAATACGTGGAGGTAATAAATTGAAATTATTAAGGTTTGTTTCTCCCAACCTTAAGAAATAAGTTCTCAAGTTCACATGATCAACACGTGGGAAACAAAACCAACAGGGTACTTCCCGTTGACATTATAATTGTGAAGAAAAGACTTAAAGAAAATAATCCGACAATCACTTGATTGATTCCCATTTTTAATGAGAATAGTAAGTAATTTTATTTAATTTTTTCCAGCTACCACTGTTTTTCAAATTTCACTTAACACTGTTTTTCAGATTTCTTCGAACAACTCTGAACAAATTTAAAAGTAACATTATTAGCTATTTTTAACCTGCTACGAAACCATCAGTAAGTAAGCCCGACTCGCGCTTGGGCGATTTTTCGGACAACAATGACTGGCGGCGGCGTGCAGCGTTGATCATCTCCGTGCTCGTTTGGCGAGGTGTGCGAACACGTCATCACACAAAACAATCCTGTAACATTGTATACCAGATTTGTTATTCTTTTCACCTCTAAAGCCGTCACTCATCTTGTAGAGTTGATGGCTTGCGAGTCTACCGCGAGCGGAAAGCCACGACCGCACTTTGGATTTTGTTACTGTGACGTGCAAGAGCTATGCTCGTAGTTTCTTTGAAAGAAAGAAAGAAAGAAGACATTTATTCCTAAGTACACATAAACGGATAACTCACGTATAAAAAGTCGAGTGATGCTCGACATGTTTCGGACTATTTCGAAGTCCTTTTTCCAAGAGCGCTCGCCCCGGCGGCAGCGACACGAACACTGCGCGCCAGCGCTCTGCTCGCGCGGCTGTTCGACGCAACTGACAGCGGCGCACAACTACCCTCGTTTTCATCGTCATTTTTATTATTGTCAAATGTCGGGCAGCACACAACACTGATCACGTCACTCCGTAAAGGTTCGCTCACACTCACCGTGATGATGATTATCACCGTGTTATGATTGAGTCTCACGGTAGTTTCATGTTGAAAGTGGCAAACATTTATTCCTTTTTGCAAGACACACAAATATAAGAGAATAAACACAATTTTATAGCAAAAAAAACAGACATGAAAAATAGATCCTCAGCGTTGTCTTCGCAAAAGTGAAACGGTCGCTGGCTCAGCATTACGCTGAGGTGTTAGACTGCAGCACTGATTTTCAGCCAGAACTGTCTTTGCACGACAGAATCTGGAATACGGAGATTCGCTGATAAACTAGAGTCACCGACATAGCTCGAAGAGTATGTTGAAGTGGCAATGGGCAAGTCACATCGCGCGTACAGAACCATAGGGGGAGAAAAGTTCTCGAGTGGCGACCACAAACCTGAAGACGCAGTGTTGGCAGGCCTCCCACTAGGTCCTAGGTGGTACGACATCGTGAAATGCGGGAAATATGGATACGGGTAGCGAGTTGTCGTTCATTGCGGCGTACTAAGCAGTGGCGTAACTATAGGGTGGCAGGGGTGGCAAAATGCTCTACGGGGCCCCGAACTGAGTTGGTTTAGAGTACAGAAGGGACGCTGATGCACTTCTTTACATTGAGGAAAGAGCCCCATCTGGCGAATTTGCCACGGGCCCCAGACGTTATAGTTACGCCACTGGTTCTAAGGTGGAGGCAGTGGCGTAACTATAATGTTTGGGGCCCGTGGCGAATTCGTCAGGGCTCCTTCCTCAATATAAAGAAGTGCATCAGCGTCCCTTCTGTGGTCTAAACCAAGCTAGTTCGGGGAGCTAGGGGCCCGTGGCATTTTGTTACTCCTGCCACCCTATAGTTACGCCACTGGGTGGAGGCCTTTGTTCAACAGTGAATGTCTTCAGTGATGATGCCGATGATGTAACTTGCAACAGTTACGGTTACAGCTTGCAGGTGCACCCGGCATAAGATCGGCTATATAAGCCATCTTCGGACGCACCAACGTCAAAGCCGAAATAAGTCGGATCATGATAGTTCTCTTTAAATAGGGAGATTTGTGAATTGGCTAAATTTTTTGACAGATTTATAATCTACAACTTTGACTAGTTTGACTTTATAGTCGGGGTGCGAGTCGGGTTACCTCCGCGTGTGGTCAAGAGCCACGGTTCCTTTTTGGATCCGTCCGAGGGGATGAGCAGTGCTAGGTCCGGTGCACCCTGGGGATCGGCTAATGATTTCCTGGCAGATTCTGAGGGATATCGTTATCCGTTGGCTAAGAGCCAACGGAGGGGAGGGTCTTTTGACTGTGTTCTACCGTACAACGTTGCCGACATTTTTGTCACAAGATTTTTGAATACTGTATTTATTACTTTGGCATTGTCGAAATCATCGCATCGATCGATGAGGCCATATTGAAAAAGAAGAAGAAGACTTTATAGTCGGTATACATCCGGGATGATAGAAAAAAATATAATGTGAGTAGTTCTTTCCGAGACAGGGCCTTTATGCCCAGTAGTGGAACATATACATGGGTGAAGATTGAAGATGTGATTGTACGACTATAAAACTTTTTGGAGACTATGATATATCGCAAAATACACAATGCAATGAGGGAATGGGCGACAATCTTAGGAATCATTGTTATAGGCGATGCGGCTAGCGAACCATCGCTATTTTGATTCCCTTTTCTACCAGATATGCGCCCACAATCATGCTAAACGTGATCTTTGGGTCTTGTTACCTTGTTGTTGTCTTAGGGAAAAAGACGTGATTTATGTATTTATGTACCTACAATGTGAATCTTGGCACAAATTTTAATTTTAAGCTATTTATAAATTTATTTATGTTTATGAAAAATAGAAGAATGTACCGATGTACAGTCGAGAGCATAAATATCGATACAGATATCATGTCAAATATAATGTGTCACCGATCTTATAGTTTTGTCTTGCTAACGTAATGCCCTTGACTGTACTAATTGTGTAAAATAAAATCAGGAATTGATTTATTTCGAAACTTTGAAAAACGCTGTCCTATTTGTTTATAAGAACTTTGAAATGTTTGTGGTTGTCTATTGCTGTTCGGTTGCAAAATCGGCCCATAGATTTATTGCTAAACATTTTGAAGCTGTACCTAACAACGATTTCATAGCTGTTATTAAAAATATCTACCACAGTTAATGTCTCAGTAAAGACGTAAAAAACTAATTTATGGCCTTTATTTTTGGTCACCGGTGATAACATAAAGTTCTAGTAACTTGTGAATTTAAATAAATGAGTTGATGCGATCCCCACTCTGGGTCGTGGCTGGGGGGCTACCTACTCCGAAATACGAAATTGGAAGTATCGTATCGTCTCTTTCACTCTCATGTTTCGACTTTGAGGGTAGGTACCCTGGTTCAAAGGATTTCGATCCAAATGTATGTACTACTAAGATACTTAGAATGGAATTTATTAATATACAAACTATTAAAAACTAAAACAATAAAGAACACTAACTAGGAAAGTTGATTTAAAGTAAAGTAGGTATATTAAAAATGATTAAAAATTAACCTAAAAAATCCCCCCTGTTTCGTGCCTGGTTCAATGGTTCCCATTACGCTGGCCTCTTTGAACTGCAATAGCAACCCTTTGAACCAGCCACGAACCAGAGCGGGGATGGCAGCCCCTGTCTCTGCCTGCAGTATCACACATGAATTCGTAAACTCAAATTTGTGAGGTTTTGGTTCAAACCCATGCCCTTTGCTAGAGATACCATTAGGACAAATCTCTAGGCTACCTCCGCCTGGGCGAAAATCTTAGGAATCATGTTATAGGCGATATGGCGAGCAACCCATCACTATATTGATTCCCCTTTGCATACATTCACCCACAATAATGCTAAACGTGGTCGTGGTCTTGTTACCTTAGGCTCCGTCTGCCCCGTAAGACGTGATTCATGTAAGACAGCCGGGGAAATTACGGGCACAAGAGGCATTGCCTCTTAGTCCTCTAGGTTGACAACGCATCTACAATCCCTCCGGGGTTGCAGGTGTCTATGGGCAGTGGTGATCACTTACCATCAGGTGACCCACTTGCTCGTTTGCCTTCCTATTCATATAAAAAAAAAAGTATGTATGTACCTCCGCTTTTTAGTCTCTTAGTTAGGTACATACTTAATTGTTACAAAAAGAAACTTTATTAGTGTACCTAATTTGCTTTAGCCTAAAGTACTTCATGCAATTTTTTCTAAATTCTTTAACTTGATTTGGTTTGTTTTTTTCTACTGTTTTGTTAATGTACCCCTCGATGTTATCTTTGAAATTACAAATGCTTTTTTATCATTTCGAGCTTTAGCAATCAGATATCAAAACATCCAGAACGTTTGTACAGCGTAACGTTATAATTGAATTCAGATTTCTGAGAACACCCAGTCGCGAGTGAAATCCAGACATCTTGGCACATCTATAGCGTCTGCGTGGCCGTCTGTCTGTCATACAATTATGATGTGTAACGTCTAAATTAACAGTATCGTTAAAAGTTGGAACCCAATAAATCATAGTTTTGTTTATGAATAATTTATCTAAGACTAGCTTCTGCACGCGACTTCATCTGCGTAGAATTATACATAAAAACCTTCCTTTTGAATCACTCTATCTATTAAAAAACACCGCATCAAAATCCGTTGTGTAGTTTTGAAGATATAAGCTATAGACATAGGGACAGAGAAAGCGACTTTATTTTATACTTTGTAGTGATAGTGATTTATCTAAGACTAGCTTCTGCCCGCGACTTTCTCTGCATATAATTATTCATATAAACCTTCCTCTTGAATCACCCTATCTATTAAAAAAAACCGCATCAAAATCCGTGGCGTAGTTTTAAAGATTTAAGCATACATAGGGACAGACAAAGACAGATGGCGGAAAGCGACTTTGTTTTATACTATGTAGTGATTACAGAAAAATGTGTTTGATTTAGTTATCAAATAATTCAGGTAGATGGTGCTCTGAATAATTAATTAATACATGAGCGATCGAGCTTCGCTCGATTTAGTAAGTGTAAAGTTTTTTGAGATAAAACCTATCTATGTAAGTAGATTGAAAACAACTGCTAGTACAAATACTCTTGTATATTTAAACTGTAGTTAATTTAAGTAGACTTACATACACATATCACGTCCATATCACCTATGGGGTAGACAGAGCCTATGGTAACAAGACCAAAAGGCCACGTTTAGCATAATTGTGGGAATAAAGGTGGAAAGGGGAACCTAATAGTGATGGCTTGCTAGCCGCATCGCCTATAACATGATTCCTTCGATTTTCGCCGAATGCCTCGATGGGCTTTTGCCATATGCGCGGGAAGAGACGCAACTGCGATCTATGTTATTTCTTTCCTCCCAGACCAGTAGGTATGGTAGACGTACAAAATACCTAGAATAGCAAAGGCAAAGGAATTCTTTGGTCGATTAGACACGAATGTAAAAATTGCTCGTTTGAAGTAATTGGAGCCAGTGAAGTTACTGACACATGAGGTATATAATCTTATCCGACTATGCTAGCAACGCATTCACAACCCTCTAGTGTTGCGGGTGTCCATGGGTGCTAGTGCTCTTATCACCAAGTAACCCACATTCTCGTTTGCCTTCCTTGCATAAAAAAGGACAACGTACAAATACCGAATTGCAGCTAATAGTTCTAAAGTATAGCTATCGATAGATATAGGTACTGTAGATATTATTGGACTGGGCTACTTTCGTAGCATTTCCCAACACTCGACGACACATATATCGTGTTGTAAAACAAAAATACACCGACAGTTCAAGGGCACACAACAATGTATAAAGCTGATTAAGCTGGTCCCAGATATAAGCATATAGTTCAATCATTCCATCAATTCCGCACGTGTGAGAAGTGTGTAGGAGCGTCTTTGTTACACTGCCAGGTTGACATTGCTGGTTGATTTGTGGACCATTAGAGCCATGATTGGCAGTTGCGACTTCATAGTAAGTTGTTTATCGTTGGATTTCTTGGCAGGGCCCGGCACGTGACCAATTGAATTATCTAGAAAAAGGGCTGATCAAATTAACTCGTAGATTCGGATTTCGAGAGGACTTTTAATGATAGTTGAGGATTTACTCCACTTGGAAGTGGTGAAAATTTGTGCTGGATTTGAAATACGAATAGAGTAGAAGAAGATTGCAGCTCTAATGAATATCTTCACTATTTTTTTTTGTTTTGTAATTTTTTTAGTAATACACCGATTTTTACGAGGTATAAGAGCAATTTGTCAATTACATTTGCTTGCCACGTATAATGTAGTTTTTTTATGAATTCGAATTTCAATTCAAGTAGATCTTATAGAGGAAATTTGGTGTCAGTATTTTAATTTTCAGCAATAAAAACATCACGAGACGCTCAAAAACATGAAAAACATCAGCGATACGGAAGCATTGTATTATCTGAAGGTCTATGTCTTCTACATTATAAGAGGCATATAAAGACGCCTAATATAAGTATCTACATGTTTATATCAACAGTTTAAGTGCCTTACGTTGACTTTTTCTACATTTCAAACCATAAAATTTGAACATAACCGCTAAGCCAGCAACTTCCAAAATCAAAACAAATAAAAAACGAATGCGCCAAAATTATACTCGATTTTTAAATATTTTTATTTTTTTAAAATAAAGTACTCACCATACAGAAATCTCACAACAAACGTGACCCTGTTGTCCCATGAGTACGCCATGTTGGCGGCACTGATGCGGGCGGGCGGCGCGGCGGTCGCGTGGCTACTGCCGCGCCGGCCTGCCTCGCGATTCCCAAACCAAATAGATGATGCTTTCTACGTCACTAATCTCAAATATATTTACGTATCGATGAGCTTTTCGCGTTGGCAGTGATGCCAGTGATGCGCTTGACTTGGGGGCTGATTCTGAATGACGAAGACATCCACGAAACTAACCGGAGACAGCAGCATTCATTTCGAAAGCAAACTTAGCCGGTTCCGGACTGAATGAGCCGCCCCACTAATTTATCTTAATATTATCTACGTAATCTGGTCACTATTATCTAACTCACTCTGAATCACTCCGAATCACAATCGCACTGACCATTTCTTTCTGATAGATTGATCAATTCCATCTCTGAATTAATGGTACAAAACTGCAGCTCAAATTAAATGTTCAACTAGTCGACCAGATTAATTAGAGCTGTAGTTCTCTTCTAGTTTACTCGTATTGTAAAGTCAGCCCATTGTTGTTTCACCACTTTTGAGTGGTCGATCTCATATTTTAACCCCCTGGCGTCATCGAGATTTGGGGCCTTACCATGACGTCTTAATGCGATTCAATTCCGAACCAAAGTTGGATCGCTCGCTGTCAGATCACTCAGAAGTGTCAAAAATGACAGCTAAAACGAAAAATTTAATCGGAATTGAATCGCATTAAGACGTCATGGTAAGGCCCCTGTATCCGAAACGGTAATCCATTTCGGTTTCGGTCATCGACCCCAAACCGGTATCAGATCCCTGGTCCTGACTTTACGGTTCTTGATCTAGTTTGATTTCAGAATACGCCGCCAGGCGCTGCCCCGGCCGCGGCTGATAGCTGACGCTTCGATTCGTACTGCGCTTCGTCATGATTACAAATAACGCTTATTCACCCCCCACAGTAGATCAGCTTCTTTACGCAGCTGTTACACTCTACATATACGCGGCAGCAAAGAAACCGGTACACTTTTCATACAACTTTCTACGGGAAATGGGTTAATGCGAATGCCAAGTCAATTTATTTATTTATAACATAAACGATTTTTAATTTTGATATGGGCATTATAATGTTGTTAGGTTAATGCTGGTCTGGGAGCAAGGAAAAATGCGCAGATGGTAAAAGCCCATCGAGGGAATGGGCGAAAATCATCGGAATCATGTTTTAGGCGATGAGGCTAGCAACCGATCACTATTTTGATTCCATTTTTCCACCTATACGCCCACAATCTTGCTAAATGTGGCCTGTAGGTACCTGTTACCTTAGGCTCTGTCTACCCCGTAAGGGATAAAGACGTGATCTGTGTATGAATGTGTATGTATGTTATAGCTAATTACGTAATTACTTAAGACAGGAGATCTCTTTAGTAGGGACTGAATAAATTAACCGACTTGGTATTACATGGATCTCACAACTTTTTACGGTAGAAGAACTGAGTTGCGAGACTTGGTTTTTTTTACAAGTTTTGTTTTGATGCTGTTTTCTGGGATAAAACTATCCTATGTCCGTCCAGCTGGGCCTGAAACTAACTGTATACCAAATTTCAACTAATTATGTACCTATGTATGTTTAATGTAATTAAATATTGACCAGGGATATAAGGTAGGTACCACCATGCCAATAATGAAGGACACAAAAATTAAAATAGTTTGAAATTGTAACACAATAATGCACATATATGATGGTATTGTTCCTCTTTGTTAAGACTACAAAAACGGATCTAATCTTTGTATAAAGACACGAGCATCATTCAGAAGTAATCGTGCGTTTCACGGAGGGAAAGGATTATGCACTACGTCTATCAGTGGCGGATTTACAAATTTTCAAGGTATAGTTAGGCTAATTTTTATTTTATTTCTATAAGGTAAAAAAAAAAGCTCGTTCCCCAAATTGGCCGCCCCCGAAATCTGCCGCCCTAGGCTCGAGCCTACTCAGCCTTCTGGTAAATCCGCCACTGACGTCTATACTAGAATGTTCCCAGGCCATTATTCAACGCCATCAAAGTGATATATCGGCGTGGAGCAAGCGAGATTAGTATCCCACTCTTAATCGCTATGCGTTATTGAGTGTTCTTATATCGTTTGCATGTCGCTGGCATTTCAGTTGGACGGTAGCGGATAGATTGAAGACAGAATAGGTATTTAATAAAGCCAGTCTCGGCTTTTACTGCTAGCCGTCTAAGATTGCTTTCGATTGACCTGCTGAAATAGACGTTTTACTCAGCTATTTTGATAAAATACTCTTTACAATAATTGTGATTATGAAATTCTTGCAGAGAACAATTAATGAATTATCATGTAAGTACCTAAGTTTCTCTGATAAAAAATTTAAACGTATTTTATAATTAAAAGAGATTATATTCATTTTAATGCCGTGCGTAGGAGTTACTTATCAGATTTACTGTAGAAGAGTGAAATTTCCACGCCTTTCCAGCTAAGACTATTGTACAACAGTCGTATAAATTAGCTGTTACCACCATTTTACTTCGTCACCCAACTGCTACTTTTGCCGCTGCCTTACCTTTCGAACCCAAACAAGAAAAGTGTAAGCACTGCTGATTAAGAGCAGGATTGCCGAGTAGGTACGATGATGGTAATACTCACAATCGATCTAGCAAAAAATCGATGATTCGTTTAATTTATACCAATAAAATACAAAGCGATAAAAATAAATTTGATAACAAACTAGGAACAAGGAAAACTTTATAGTATAAAGTTTATACTAACTTTTCAGGTTTGTTTTGTTCTTACTTAGTTTATAACTTATTTTAAATTAATTCTTTAGTAGCTAGTTTGAATAAAATACATTTATGAGTTTAATTTACAGTAAAAAAAAATTACGCTGCGTTGGAGGTTTACAACACGATGTATGGATAACGTCCCTTTATCATTTCCCGTTTCGGTGGTGATCATTTGAAAAATAAAATCAGAATGACAGGATGACATGACAGTTGCATGACAGGCAGAAGGGTAAAATAAACATTGAATTTCGATACATTCATGATTGGGACTATTATTTCTATTATTACTAAAGAATCGTCGCAAATCGAATTATAAATTATGTTTCATGGAAAAGAGAAAGTTTATTTTGTATTATTTATTTTAATAGGTACGTTATCATTATGCCTCTCTTGATTTTAAAGGAAATATGTACCGGTTCAATAATGTTGTTATTTTCTACATTTTTTCAAAGGATTGGCAGCTATCAGTACACAGATCGACGTAGAAGAAGAAGTAGAAGTCGGCAGAGACCCGGACTTCGATGAACTAGAGACCGACATCCCGAATGTCGACGAATCTGAATCACTTTTGTCGAACGTCGTATCGGACGTCGACAAAACCCTGATTAACATTTACAACCACGTAACATCGGCTAACGTGACTGCGGAGAACAAGACCCAAATAGCCAATGAAACAAGGAAGCTTGTCAAGTGCAAAGAAATAACATACGAGGACCAAAACCCCGAATTAGAAGTGTCAGTTGAAATTATAAATGGAACTACTCTGTCCAAGATTTTACAGGTCAAACCTGACATCGCTACTCGTGACGTCGAAGCAGACTGTGTTCTAGTCCTTTTCTATGCCAGAGCTTGTCCATTTAGTGCACATGCTGCACCTCATTTCAATGCCCTAGCTCGGTCATACCCAAGCGTCAAAATGGTAGCTCTAGACGCATTAAAATACCACGGAATCAATGCCCAGTATGGTATAGTTGGTGTTCCAACCTTAAAAATGTTCCACAATGGCCGACCAGTTGGAAAATTCAACGGCACTGAATATAACATCCATTCGTTCAGTAAATTTGTACATGCAATTACGGGGCAACATCCACAGGTGTTATTGGTTACTTCGAAGGACTTCCAAGGGCCCGTTTCAAGTGTTGTTGAAAAGGAAACTGACTATTTTCTAGTTCTATCTTGGTTGTTTATCATAGTGTGCTCTGTCTACTACTTCATGCAGTCTAAGTGGTGGGGTATGATTGTCGAGATGGTTCAGAACAATTGGAGGGAATCTGAGGCACAGCATGAACATAATGACTAATGTATTTTTAAGCAGAGTAAATGTTGATCTTTGTTTGTAAAGTTTGTGTTTGATTTTGATTAGGAAAACCTATTGGAAATTGTGGAGACATGGAATAGTTTATCGAGTCAAGTTGCATAGTGCGATTTTCAGTAAGAATCTGAAACAATGCAACTCTTAACTCTTTTGGCTTAACTCCCTTAATTGTAAAAAATTACTATTAATACTGGCAACTATTATTTTCTCTTGTCTATGTCAACAATACAATTATCAAGTTATCAGAAGTTTGAAGTGTTAATGAATAAGATTATTAGCTGACAAAGAAATCACTTGTTTTCAAATTAATATAAAAATAAAGTCCATATTTTTAATGGTTCTTTCAAGATAAGGGTAAAGCCACGACCAGAGCTGGTCGTGAGTCCTTAACATAACAGATAACAATTATAACCTACCTATAACAAAATAACATCGGAATCGGTTTACAGTCTTTGTAGATTACATGCATTTTATGGGCTCTTAAACACAAAACCATGCTTTGCGTCACTCAGTCGTGTAAGAAGTAAAACAACAGCGACATAAAAGAATATTCAATCTATATTTTTTCCATAAATATAACTTGTGTGACTTACAATCTATCTACACACATTAGAGCACTAATTTTTTCTTTCACTGTCATGACCATCACTTTATTTAATACTACATAGACAAATAAACAATAAGGGAGAGACTAGCAGTTCTCATATAAATTTTATTTATAATAGCCAATTCTCATAAAATTGTCAACAAAAGCATTTTCTACAGCCTGTCCCACCTCTTAAGTAAAGGCCTGTTGTAGGTACACATGTGTCATGTTTTGTCACTATAAAAACCTTTCGCTTTCCGTAGTGCCATGGTGCTCATGGCAACATAGCTATGTCAATTTATCATCGTTTTTGTCAACAAGTTTTCACAACAGGTTTACACTCAGGTTTTTAAGAAGACGACTTTTGTGTGTACAAACAGCCAATTAAACCCATTACTTTATCTCAGTGGGCATTTCAGCCCCTTCTAAAGCAGCTATGATGTTCCTTGCAACTAACTCGCTCATATCATTCCTCGCTTCAATAGCAGCACTTCCAATGTGCGGAAGCACCACACAATTCTTCAACTTGAACAACGGACTGTCCAACGGAAGCGGTTCCGGGGTGGTCACGTCCAACCCGGCAGCCCTTATAGTATTATTCTGCAGAGCTTCAATCAAAGCATCCTGATCAACGGTGCCACCCCGGCTAGTATTCACAAAAATGGCAGTCGGCTTCATTTTCGCAAAGGCAGCTTTGTTGAATATCTCCTTAGTTTCCGGTACTAAAGCAGCACAGCATACGATGAAGTCGCTTTGAGTGATCAGCTCGTCGAATGTACTTTTGATGGCTCCGGTTTCTTTCGCTTCGGGGCGTTCGCTTCGGTTGTAGTAGAGGATTCTGGAGGTGCCGAACGCTTTGACACGGCGGGCGACGCCCTGGCCGATGCGGCCGAAGCCGACGACGCCGACGGTGGCGCCGGCCAGCCCGGGGCCCGTCATCCAGGTCGGGGCCCAGGACACCCAGCCGCCGGTGCGGGCCTCGTGCTGCGCTTCGGGCAGCCGGCGCGATGTGGATAGGAGGAGGGCCAGCTAGAACGTTAATGTTGCTGGGTGAGTGGGGGTAGCATAGTGGCTCAAGCAGTAGGCGTTTTTGTTATATGGGGTAAGGGAGACTACTACTTGGCGAACAAATTGTCTTTGATTGGGTTTAGTTCATAGATACAGGATACATTAATTGATATTGAAATTTTGATAGTGCAGAAAATATGGCATTCATAACGCTTATTCGAATTAATTGCAAAGAGGTAAAATTTGTAATATTACTTATAGATTTGTTGCCCATTCTCAAATAAGGGTGAAAATGAATTTTCTAGGTAAGTATGCTCTCCTAGGCATCCTGGACAATGACTGGTTGTAATTTAACTACTTGTTTCATAACAAATATCTGCAACAGGTATTCCCTCTGTTCGGGTAGTGCTTCAAATTCTGTATTTATAATAAGTTCACTTTTAAACTTACAGTCAACTCAGCCGTAGCATCGGTCAGCACATCAGGCGTATAACCTATCCTGATATTCCTCTTCTTGCACTCCGCCACATCAATATGGTCATGGCCGACAGATATGGTTGCCACAACCTTCAACTCCGGCCCAGCTGCATCGAGCAGCTCCTTGTCTATCTTCTCCGTGAGAGAGCAGTAGATGCCATTGGCTCCGACCACACCTTTCAGCAGCTCTGCCCGAGGAACTGGAGAGGGGTGGTCCCAGAACTTCACTTCACATCTGGAATGGAGGTTGATACAATAAAATTTCAAAGGAATTTGTTATTCCCTTGCTGCAGCCTATCTGGTAACTCGTCTCTCTCTAGTAAGCTGTAAAAGTCATAAGAGGCTAGCAAGAGTCCCTTAGAATTTTTTATATTCTTATTATTTTTCTATGTTTTGAATGGCACATTGAAGTGGCAGAAAAATATGTTGTGCTTGTTGAGCTAGTTAGACACGTGTGGTACATGTAAAATAAGTAATAAAATAATATTATGCTAATTGAATTGTGCGCACACCTACTTCTTTTGTTTCTATTTCACTTCTGTTTGTTCTTTCACATAACATAGGTAAGGTGCATTGGGGTAAATTCGAAATTGGGGGAATTTCGAAAATCGTGTATAGTCACTAAATGGGGGAACAATTCCATAATCTGGCAACGCTTATCTAGAAGCTAAAGACATCGGAGCTTCTAGGTAAGCATTGCTAGATTATGTAATTGTTCCCCGTTTAGTGGATATCCATGAGTTTCAAAATTCCCCCAATTTCGAATTTACCCCAATGCACTATACCTATTATACTAGCAATACCCAGCTGTTTTTCGCAACTCAACGATAAATACTGCCACTTATTAGCGTGAAGTGACATCACTTCTAGTATATGAATACACTGAATAAAACTTGGTACAGTTCAACATATGTATGCTAAGTAAATATTGCCAGACATTAAATGATAGAATTGTTCCGAAAGTACTGGAACACCTCAGTTACACATCATTATTTTGCATAATAAAATAACCATTACGGTACATTCTAATTCTTTTATAGGAAAGTTATGGCTTTTTATATTGTCCTAGTATTCATTGCTCGCAAGTTGCAACGCAATAGTTATATTTGATTTTAAACAGTTTTTAATTGATTATCTTTATTTATTTTAGAATAAATTGGAGCATATTATAAACTAGCATAATTACTACGTAGATCCACTTTGTTATTTAATTTATTGATGACATCATTCAGATTGCCCTCAGTGCCATACGGAACGATAAACACACTAAAAGAATTACCAATAAAATGTTTCAATGAAATCATTGTGCAATTGATTGAGTCAAAAAACCAAACTAAGGTCAACTTTAATTCTTCCAGAATTAGTGCTGGAAGAATAAGTTCTTGTTACAAACTCTATTAAGCCAATCCAATCACTGGGTACAGCCTTATTATTTTAGTACCTTAGTTATTATTTAATTGAAAAAAAATCTTGCACAAAAACTTTTTACGGACAAGGTCCACAGCGGGTACATTATGTATGCTTAACAATGCTTAATCGATAGTTGTGTTATGACAGTGTTAATTCGAAATTTTGACAAAAATAGGGATGTGAAGTTTTAAATATTTTTATGATTAAAGTAGATCAAAGTAGGTACATAAAAATTAAGTTACTTTTTAAACTTGCAACTTACCCTTTCTTTAATAGATCCACACCGCCATGTGGCATGTCATTGCGCGTCACGTACACCAGGGGCTTGCCGGCGCTACTCATCTTCTTGACAGTACTCTTGATAATACGTTCACGAACTAAACCACTAACGGCGACCAAGCTCTTATAAATCATGTATTACCTACGCTAGTTTCACGGGTAATGGGCACTAAATTTCCGTATTTAGCTATATCTAACTCACGACAAGGCCATTCACTGTCCCGGCAAGTATTTAGGCGGTTCGGCAATTGTTTTTTTCTCACTCTCGCCCTTGAAAAACGAAGGCTTCGCCACGTAAATAGTGATGTGCAGAGCCACGACAGTGGCCAGTATAACTTTGCCCTTGGTTGACTTTATGAATGACAAAGCGCTCATGATCGGTTCCTAGTCCTATGTAAGAGATAAAATTATGTAAAACACAGGAATGATAAGGAATTACAAGTATCCCGCAACCTTGAAAAAAATACAAGGAAAACGTCAAATAAACGTGACTTTGACAGTGACGTTTAGGTTGCGTTCAGAAATGTTCTCTGAATAAGAATAAAAACACAACAAATATTTTTTTACTGAAAAAATATCACTAAAGTTAATCTCGTTACTCTTAAACTTTAAATATGATGAGAAGTAAACTCCAAAGCTGCAAAGCTGGTGGTATCTCTTTCTTGTCTTATCACTTAACTCAAGAGGACATTTTAACGGACATAAGTTAAGTTCCGATTAGGTTATGGGCACTAAAAACTATATCCAGGTCGTATTTATTACCACATCGTCCACAACACAATTAAAGTCGGAGGTGCACAAGCACAACCTTAGACCAGCTTGTGAATAATTCGGTTAATTTTTTTATTTTATTTAAGTAGGTAATAGGTATGTCAGTATAAATTTTTTTTTGGTACTAACTATAAACCTACCTATCCCTGTGTATTATCGCTCGGGCTGTATGTTACACATATTGTTATACTTTTTTTTTTTTTTTTTTTTTTTTTATGTGAATTGGAAGGCAAACGAGCAAGTGGGTCACCTGATGGTAAGTGATCACCACTGCCCATAGACACCCGCAACCCCGGACGGATTGCAGATGCGTTGCCAACCTAGAGGACTAAAGATGAAATGCCTCTTGTGCCCGTAATTTCCCCGGCTGTCTTACTCTCCACACCGGAACACAGCAGTGCAAGCACTGCTACTTAGCGGCAGGATTAGCGAGTAAGATGGTGGTAGCGATCCGGACGGACCTTGCACAAGGCCCTACCACCCGCAAAAAGCTAATTAGCTAAAGCTAAGCTTAAAGATAATTTCCAAATAAAACGCTTGTGACATACAGAGAGGACATGCACTAGATGGGCAGATAGAGCGATAGGCAGACGAAGTGGATGAAACCATAAGGGTTCCGTTTTACCTTTATAGTTGCCAAAGGTAGAGTAGACAGTAGAAACTAAAAACTTCAACACGCAGCGCTGACAAGAGCAACGACACGACTACTTTCTTTTGTTTTTCTTTCTTTCAGCGCTGCGTGCAATTAAGTTTATTTGCGGCCAGGGCCAAAATAGGATAACATTATAAAAAGTTTGTAACACGTAGATAGGTACCTAAATAAGCGCGACGCCTACAGATAGGTTACATTTACAAAAATATTTGGGGATTCTTTGTTTGAGAAACATAATGTACTCACCTAGTTTGTTGTTTAAAATTTATTAAGTTTACTTACATGACTGTGTTAAGTAGATACTAGAAAGTTAGGTTAAGCAACGGTTGTGCTCGGTGTAGGTAGCCAATGTCTTTCCGACAGCTTAGTTAGTTGTAGTTAGTTTATTTCATGCTATTAGTGTGCATTTGTTTTACCGACTTATCAAGAAAAATCGGAGGAACCCTTTAAAATATACATAGTCGAACTACATCGAAGTTGTAATCTCTTCAGTTTCATTCCAGTTTAATGTTTCAGCCGAATTGTTTATAATTATTTAGGTACATTAAAGTTACATCCCATTGGAGTACATACCAGCAGCGAGTACAGTAATGGTACATAAAACTCTGGTTTTGTTTATTTACTTATACAAAACAAAACTTAACAGAAACATTCAAAGTGCCCTAGTAAACATGCTTCACGACCAGCTATAAAACAAGTAAAACCGTATTTTATGGTCTCAGCGTAAACAAACCGCAATAGTGAAACTTTTTGCTCTTTCCCGTTCAATATGCGTCTACGAGGCGAATCCATAGACACTTAAAACTTTTATAAACAGAAGACAGTCGGTTTGCCGCCGCCGCCGCGGGAGAGCGTGCGATGTTCGAATTTTAAATAATTCGAATAAATAACGGACACTGTGAAGTTCTGTTCTATGTTTTTTATGCATGATATTGGAAGCGGATGCAGTGATTTGAGGTAAGGGTGTAGATTAATTTTGACAAAATAATATTTATAATAACAAGATTAATCGAAGAAGATTTCGGTCCCTAGCTGGTGCTGGTATTTTGTACGAAGAGTATTTGTATGTATTGAGTATAAAAGCTGTGGTAGCCTTCCTAGTGGTTTGACCTGTGGCTTCTCAAGCAGAGGGTCGTGGGTTTGAGCCCGGCCTCGCACCTCTGCGTTTTTAGGTTACCATGAGCTTTTCGGTGAAGGAAAACATCGTGAAGAAACCTGCACACATCTGCGAAGCAATTCAATCGTGTGTGTGAAATTCAAAATTCGAAGTACTGCCGTACTGCTCACACTAATATATTAATGGGAGTGTGCGGCGTAAGGCGGTGCAAAGGGCCTCGCGCCACACAGCCGAAAAGAAATTTTAAAAATATGTAAAAGTCAAAAGTACCCTTCCCCTCTTCTTGCACCAACACAGAGCCTCGTGAAATGTACCTTGTCGAAATTAAGTTAAGGTCTTGCGCCGCCACTGTGTGAGGAGGACTGTAAATGTTTACGCTAAACATGGCCTTAGTCTTGTTTTACCCTAGCTAAGGCCCCGTAAGGGATAATGACGTTATTTATGTATGAATGTATGATCACTTCACGGATCGGTCGATCAAAAGGATTACACTGGTCTAGAGTTGGGTATTGAGAAAGTCAACTGCAAAATAGTGTTGAATTCTCCACAAAATCTATCACAGATTATGTACACGAATTGTGCACGGAAGTATAAAAGGCGGCTCAATAAACAAGACAGCCGTGAAATTGCTGCCACATGACATGGGATATTCTATCCTAGCCTAGCTCTCTAGGCAACGCAGGGTTGCAAGTGTCCAAGAGTGGTGCTGCGTTTAAAAAAATAGTAGGTAGGTATACCTTATCTCATTGGAGGGAGTGTGAGACTCACCCGCTGTAGTCGCCCTGTGGTAGTCTACGGGTTTTTTTGGAATCACAAACTCTTCATAAAATGCTGAAAGGCTCTGCACCCATGGCCTGTTTTTTCAAACAGACTTATGAACTCTATACAGGATCTGGTAGGTACTATGTAAAACTTTATACTCGTAAGTTTGCACCCGATACAACCTGTAAAAATACCTTAAAATTATAAACGAAATATAAACAAAAATGACAATCAAAAGTAGCGGATTGATACCTAGTGAGTTTTAGGAAAGCGTTTTATTAAAAAAAAAACTGTTGCGTTCAGAAACGTTTCCGAGTTGCAACAAAGCCTTCGAAAACACAATATTGCACGGTTTCAGCACGTAGGAGTTTTCGTAGTGAAAGTGAACTTGCAATTTTGATGGCCCGCCTGCCAAGGCCGATGTTACGAAACATAATCTTAATTAGAAGTACGCGAGTAATGTACATAATTTATTTTTGCATTGCTAAACTATTGTAATTTTTTGGGGAAAAGCATCTTAATATTGTTCTGAAATGCTAAAGGAAATTTTGATTTAATTCAGACATCTCTAATGTTGACGAATAGGCATTAAAACGTAATGTTGATGCACATAATTCAGTGTTTTATATTAGTCACGCAAATTATCAGTTAATTAAATGCAACGTTCTTTTAAAGTCTTAAAATAGGTACTTAAGGAAAATGGCAATTTAGCTTCAAATTGAATCATCGTGTTACCATTATTTTAAGTACTTAACAAACTTACTATAGCACACAAAATTAAAAAATAAAACAATAATAGAAGAAGTACAAAGACGAACTTATACCTGAAAAGGGATCTCTTCCGGCTAACCTAATAATAAAGTCGTTCCGACTTCCACATATTGGCATCTAATTCTAGGAAAATGAGATCGCCATTTTCTTCGCATCTACTTTTAATTTTTGACGTAAAAATATTTGAATATGGCAACAATTGCGTAGTTTATGTTATGCCACACGCCCGCGCCCGACGAGTGGTATGGGAAGTGGCGGGAAAGGAGATAGAGTCACAATTTTGCTGCGCACTCGGCATATTTTTGCTCTCTCTCTCTCTCCCTCGGCATGAAAGAAAACGAAGGGACCCTGTAACGTGCAACGGTTACAGTTCACAGAATGAGAACCCGGCTTCAGTTTCTCTTCCTTATTGCCATGCGTAAAAAAATCAAAAGTTACAATTAATAAGTTAAATAATCCTAATTGTTGAAGCAGTCAGGGGTAAAAGCAGGTTTCACAAAAAATCGTGTCATCGTTATCTTTGCTTTAATTTATTTTATTCGTGACGCGTCGCAATTACTCGAATCGCACACATAATTTTAGATAACTTTCATCTTAAAACCGTAAAACTGCTACGGTTATGATAGCAGAAAAAAAGTTATTACCTAATTAGCGCATAAAAATCTAGACGAGTAATCTATGATTCTGGAAGCGAAATAACTTATACACTTTCTGAAAGAGCCTGTTGCATAGGAATGCTTGCGGCATGTTGCAGTGACTTTCATCTTGTTAGCGGCGACTAAACGTAAACTAAATAATAAAGTAAACGCACAAAAATCATTCCGCGGACGCTCGGAAGCCGTAAATCGGCTTAAAAAACGTTGCCAATGACTTTCTACAGAGTAATTAGAAGATTCGCACACGAAAGTGCAGTGAGTTATTTAGCGGCGGGAAAATGCGCGGAGCGCGCTACGTTCGCGTTCGGAACATGCTTTTTTTTAATTTCGACTCATGTCAAAATCAAACTGGCTGGAAAACGTAGTGGTTATTATTCTCTTTGCTGGCTGGTGCAAAAATCCTGGCTTGAAAATATGATATATGATATATGATATGATATGTAACGGTCATCTATAAATACATTACACATAGGCATGGATTACACGGTCATTATTAACGTGTGATACCGAGATCCATATCACGAAATATTGATGGGTATCGCAGCGAATCCGGTTGTTTTGGAATCCACGATCCTATATTGACATACTTAACCTAAACTTTTTTAAGCATTCGTGAACTAGAATGGTAGCTATATTTTAGTAATTAGCTTTACAAAAAGACACCAATTTTATTGTAAAACCAGTAAGTAAAGTACCTACTTTACCCGTGTATGGAGCGTGTATACCGATGTGAATTAATATGCTCATTAAAACATTTTAATCTATCGTCTAATAACGATATAAATGTGATTTATAAGGCGTTTGTTCTATTGCGTGTCTTTCGATCATCATATCGATACGCTATCGCACAACAATTATTTATATACGTAATTGCTTATAGTTCAGTTTTATTCGAATGTTTTTCGTTTTAATTTTATTGTTTTAGTACTAAATGATGTATATCGACGAATAGTTGTGTCAAGACAAGTATTTCTATTAATGACTTATAAAACACGAATATTTCATGATGGAATTATTATTAATTAAATCATAAATAAAAAATGTAGACAGTAAGATAGTAAAATAATTATTAACATTTAAGTTACTGTAATGGCAACACGCCGAGGCGAAATTTACCGTTAGGTATTAATAGCCTGAATACGAGTAGGGTAACATTTAAAAGGTGCTCGTTTTATGTATACACACGCCGATATTTTGAAACAAATTTGTTCAGCCGAGTGGAATCTTGCAACTCAATTTTAAAGCCGATATCTTCAACCGATTGAGCTGAAACTTTGTTACTCGTGGAAGTCGGATGACAGTTATCTGGTAGCAGAATTCCGGTGGTCCAGTCAGGACCGTCTCTGCAGGAGGGAACTCTTCAACGGTTGGTCCGATTGACTTGACATTTGGTACACATAATGTAGGACGGATGGCAAAGCAAGTACGGTTAACAAAAAGTACAGATGCAGTGGGAGCTGTGCCACATAGTCAGCAAAAAAAGTTTGTATCAAAAAAAATTTTTTTTAGGTTAGGTTATTGTACTGTTGTACTGTACTGGTTAGTGTACTGTTAAACACGCTTAAATAGAGTCTTAGAATCTTGCAATAGGCAGCTTATAGGTATATTTTATGTATGAGGTTTTTAATTAAATTGCAAAGGCATTCCTGGCCTAAAGCGGTTGAGGCAAAAATGTGGGTGTGTTCATTTCACGATTAGCGCGTGCCTTCTGGTCAAGTTACTATACATAATATATGTATAAGTACCTACACCATACTATAGCATGGTTTATTATTATGTTTAAGAAACCGGTTATCGGAAAACATGGCAACTTTTTAAATGTAGATAGGCTTGCGTTTGAAGTTCGAACACAATCACGCCTGGGGGCTACTCCGAAATTCGATTTTCGAAGTTCACCGTCCCTCCCACTCTCAAACTAATTACTATTAGAGTGAGCGAAACAGCACGAAACGAACTTCGAAAATCGAATTTCGGAGTGTAAGAGCTGATGGTAAGCGACAGCTTTGCCAGTTTTGTTTGGACTAAGTCGGGATTTTCAAACTTTTTGAGTGAAAAAGCGAGATTCTTTTGTCGAGAGCGGGACGACGGGCGAGAAGGTTTTAAATACCTACTTATCTTTTTATTGAGTTTTATTTGCTCGACATAGCCCAGCGGATTAGCAAGTTGAAATGGCAGTGGGCAGGGCACATAGCACGGAGGACGGACGACCGATGGGGTCGAAAGGTCCTCGAGTGGAGACCAGGCACCGGCAAGCGCAGCGTGGGACGTCCACCCACAAGGTGGACCGATGACCTCATTAAGATCGGAGGATCGCGCTGGATGCAAGCCGCTTCCAACCGGTCTTATTGGAGATCTAAAGGAGAGGTCTATGTCCAGCAGTGGACTTGTAATGGCTGAGATGATGATGATGATTTGCTCGTCAGTTCAGTACTTTAGCTTCTATTTAGATGAAGTTTGTGTGGTAAACAAATGACCTGTGCACCAACTGCATCGTTTGACAGACTTTTCATTTGATTTTGGTAAACTTTAATCATTGCTACTACATTGACTTCGATTCCCTTACTCATTTAGCTAAGTACCTACCATTCTTTGTGTCGCGCAGTCGGGTAAAAAGTTACAAACTGGTAATAACCAAATTAATGCTTTGTCTTAGTCTGGCAAATGCTAATGTGAAAGATAAACAAACGGACGCTTAGGTAATAAAAGTTTACGAATAACCTGGGGCCCGATTTTTGAAAGCACATCACTCGAAAGTGGTCTTCAAAACTACAGCTCTAATCAAAGTTTTGACTATTTCACAAGATTAATGAGAGCTGTGATTGTCTTCTATGCTACTCGTATTTCAAATTCAGCACAATTTTTCACCACTTTCGAGTTTTCACACGCTTTCAAAAATCGGGCCCCTACATTAGGCAGGTTTTTAAACCTTCTCAATGATTGGACCCCTCAAAAATTAACAATAATTAATATGAGCATTCATGGAAAAGTATGTTATTACAACTGGTTTGTAAATTTGAAGTTCAATCGAAAGTTGTTGCATAATTAACTAAGTTTTATAACATAATACTTATAAGTTATTGGTTTTCTCGACCCTAGTCTATTCTGGTTATTAAACTTATTAATAAAACTGAATTTATATGTAGTAATTTATTCAAAACGTTGGTTATAAAGACTCGTAACAGTCGTAACGTAACCGGGGATATAAAAAGTTTTATTTGTACTGATTCCCTCATACCAGTTTTTATTTGAAGTCGTGGGCAGTTTCGGCTCTAGTTGCCCACAGTTTTTAAAATTCCAAAAGGTGACATCATACGCCAGGAAGAATATATCTTAACGTAAGCATCAAACGGAATGGAATGCAATTAATTAGACATAGTACATTGATTTTGATTTCGCATACAATAATTATTCTTGATCAAGAGGCGGACCTCGCATATTGAACAAGTTTTTTTTTGTAAGAAAATCATTGTATTGTATGTAATATTAATATTAACTGATTGTGACGTCACGTCCTAACCGGTGGGTGGCGCCATCTGTAAGGAATCAATAAAGGACGGTTGAGATTCGAAGAGGACATTCTTTGATTATAACGGCCTCAAGTAAAAGAAAATTCAAAAACTCAAAACCTCCAAGGGCTCTTTTACATGTTTTTTTTAAACTACCAGCGCATTCGGAAAGACCATCATTGCCAACTTGGCAGAAATTCATTTTTTCTGAATAAAATTCATTAAGCTATACAATACTTAAATTAAATTAAATACATTTATAAAAGGGATGTATAAGGTCCCCGAGCCTTAAATTATATTAGTCTATAGTAGAGATGTATAAAGTCTCTACTAGTGAGGATCCAGAAGACCCAGTGCACGTATTTATTGTGTTACACTGTGATATTTAACCTAATAAATCGATTTCATGTGCACAACGGTTGTTCTAACGGTTGTTGTTGAGATCGATATTAAGCGATAAGACAGCATTTTGTCTACTTTGTTCTTTGTGACTATTGTTTTGTGGTGTTCAATAAAGAGTATTTGTATTGTATTGTTTTGTTGTTCGATTATTAACTACCTGATTCCTTATATTTATATGTAGCTTATTTGGTGTGCCACTGTTGGGCAATGCAATTCCCTTCCTTTTGCAGGTTTTCTCTAGTTTTGGCTTAAAAACTTCCGAACCACCAACTCCTTGGTCTGAGTATAAAAAGTTCGCTGTACTGTACTGGCTGTATGGTTAAACTGTTAAGTATCGTACAAAATGTATATACTTATCAAGTTTCAAGCCAATTTGCGGGTAGGATCTCGTGCAAGTTTCTTCCGCATCGCTACCAACATTACGGCGCTAATTCTAGAAGTATTTGCACAGCTGCGTTGCAGCAAGGAGAGTAAAATAGCTGGTGCAACTACGGGCACATGAGGTATTCCGCCTCAGCCCACAAGACTGGCAACGCATGGCTGCAATCCTCTTGCCACACATTAAAAAAAAAGCTATCGAATTAAACCGTTCCAATTTAGGTAAATCGTCAAGATTCTCACGTAACGATTGTGTCGTGCGTTCCGTTTTACTTAAACGTTAGAGGACACTACGGTATTATGCGGTACGGTTAGCCACGATACGAGTAGAATTTCACTGATGTTGGCCAGTTCTATGCCATACTTAATCCGTAGGTTGGTAACGTATCCACTAGTAACAATGAAAACTACGAATGGCCTAGTATCATTGCTATAAAAGCCTATAAATTTGGAATGCGCCCAAAGTCCGACCTTGAAATATAATGCGATGGAATGCGCTACCTAACGATTTATACACTATAATTCAAGTCCCCATCTTGTAAATGTTTAGGGCATGCGTTGCTTGATCGCGCATTACAAACACAGACGATTAGATATTACGACAGTAATGTATCCCTAACAAAAAATTGATCATAATTGATGGTGAGATGAGTAATTTATTCGGCAGTGTCCTTGAATTCAGAAGCGAATTTCTCAGCCTATTTGTAAAATACTAGTTGTTACTCTTGTCTTCGTCCACGCAGATTTAAAATTCGTATTCCAGGCAGCTTCACCTTTCCCAACACTTCTAACAATTGTCGTTTTATTTCAACCATTTTACAAAAAAACCTAGACAAATTATATACTTAAACCTTCCTCGTGAGTCACTCTGTTGGTGAAAACCGCATGACAATGCGTCTATTACTTTATGAGTTTATCGCGAACATACAGACAGTCAGACGCGATTGTTTTATGATATGTAGTGATGGACACCTGACAACGTAGTTTCTACCTACTCCAGGAACAAAAGTGTTGATAAATATGCATTTTCTAGACTTCGAAAGCGAACCACGATTTTCTCTGGTCTGAGTCTTGTATAGACTTGAACATACGTATGTTAAAACAACTTTCCACCGCTGCAGGCTTTATTCTCCATTGAAATAATCTTAACAACAGAGTGTAGCTAGGTTTTAGAATAGGTAATGTTTATGAACTAAGACCTCGCCTTGCAATTCCGCTCCGTGCAAACAACTAAAAAAAAGGTTTTCTTAAACATTGTCGTAAAATGTCGTCATTGTGTTCTAAGTATGAACACGAAGAGCCTTGTTGACGGCCGAATTACATTGCAGGCGCGATTTTCTGACCATAAATCGGATTGCTGGACTGTTTTTCATTTGTTTTTAACTTTTTAAAAAGTTAAAGAGTGTTAGGATTGTATTTTACATCAAAGAGGTAAATGTTTATTTATTATAACTAGATTCGTCTATGGTTTGTTTTAGAAGATTTTGTTATGTCATGTCAGTTTGAACTACCAGCTAAGTATATCAAATAAAAAGTCGTTTAAAGAATTCTTACCCTTTTACTGGTATTAGCTTGCTATACTCTAACAGGTTATGTGGCCCAGCATCAATAAAAGTGGTAAAGAGCAGTGAAGTATATTTATCTCGGTATAAAATTAAGTGAAATATGAAGTGAAAATTTTATCCTGTCAAAAGTGAAAAATGGAACTTTCAGGATTAAAAATGAATGTAGAGCGTTTTGATGGAAATAATTTTCGTCAGTGGAAGTTTCAAATTAAATGCGCTTTGCGCGCAAAAGGGATTGACATCAGCAAAGAGAAACCGAAAGATGAAAAAGACAGTGAGGAGTGGAAGAAGAACGACGGAACCGCTATGTTTATTATAACATCCGCGATGGATTACAGACAAATTGCGCTCGTAGAAAATTGCGAAAATGCAAAAGAGATCATGGAGAAGCTAGAGTCGATTTACGAGCAAAAGTCTGAGTTCAATAAAATGTTGGTTCACGAGAGGTTCTATAACTATAAAATGAGTCCGTCAGACGGCGTAGCGCAGCATATTTCTAAAGTCGAGAGCCTAGCACAGCAGCTTAAGGATAGCGGTGAAACAATCAGTGAGACTGCTATCATTACTAAAATTATCAGTACATTACCATCTAAGTACCGTTCCTTAAGACAGGCGTGGATGTCGCTTGATAAAACGCACCAAACAATCCACAACCTTACTGCTCGACTCATGGATGAAGAAGCCAGTCTGACAGCTGAAGAACAGAACGAAGTGGCCCTCGTGGCAGCCCAGGAGAAGCAGAATGATGCTATGAATACACGGCAGCGCTTTGTTTGCTACAATTGTAACAAGCGCGGACATTTTGCCAGAGACTGTCGGGCGAGGAAGCCAGGACCGAGACCTGCTCTCAATCCTAATCATGACAAGAGTAACATGGTGGCGTTCCCTGTTGTTGATAGTGCCTGTGCTGCTGCTGATTACAACGATGATGTGTGGTTACTAGACAGCGGCGCGTCGGTACACATGACGTATAGAAAGGATTTCTTCCTAAACCTGCAAGAATACAGCAGTGATTATAGCAGAATGGTCAAATTAGGGAATCAAGTTGAACTGAAAGTGAATGGCATTGGCACAGTCCTGATAAAGAAGCGTCTTAATGAACAATGGGAGACCAATGTTTTGAATGAAGTTCTGTATGTGCCAGAGCTCCGCAGAAATCTATTCTCTGAAGGAGCCGCCATGCGTTTAGGATTTGTGATCCTAAAGAAGAATATTTCTGCACTTATTTACAAAAACGATGCCGTGGTTCTAACCGCAACCCAAAAGTCGAATAATCTTTATGAAATGAACTTTAAAACGGTAATCAGTGCTAGTTGTAATACGGTGCGAACTTCAGAAGGAAGTTTGAAGGTTTGGCATGAAAGACTTGGCCATTTAAATTTGAAAGAAATTAAGAATATGATCAAAAATGGACAGCTTCAGTGCGACGATACTGATGTAGAAGACTTTGTTTGTGAAGCCTGCATGTATGGAAAGCAAACCCGAATTCCGTTTCACAGTTCCCTTCGTGGTAAGCTTGGCCCAGGGGACCTGGTCTACAGCGACGTCTGCGGGCCCATGAGTGAGTCCTCGGTGCAAGGTATGAAGTATTTTGTCTTATTTAAAGATGCATCGTCAAGTTATCTGTATGTCTGCTTTATGAGGCACAAAAGTGAGGTACTAGATCATTTTAAGACGTTTAACGCCCTTGTACTGAATAAGTTCGGCCATAATGTTGGCACCTTACACACTGATAACGGTACCGAGTACGTTAATAACGATTTTAAACAGTATTTAAATGAAAATGGAATTGTGCATGAATGTACTGCCCCATACACGCCACAGCAAAACGAACGAGCAGAGAGAGAGCTACGTACGATTGTCGAAAGTGCTCGTACAATGCTATATGGGCGCAGTTTGCCCATGAAGTTGTGGGCAGAAGCTGTCGGCTGTGCGGTGTATCTGTTGAACAGAACGTCTTCCAGCCAGACCCCGAATGTTTCACCAATTGAGATCTGGTCTGGTGAGAAATCAAGTGTTCAACATTTGAAGATATTTGGTTCATGTGGTTATGTTCATGTTCCAGACGCATGTAGAACGAAATGGCAGAAGATAAGTCAGAAAATGATTTTAGTGGGCTACGAAAATAAAAATTATAGGATGTTTGACCCAGACTCAAATAAAGTGAGGATTTCTCGTGATGTAACTTTTGATGAAGCTAGTGAGACTTCCTGTTTCAGCAAGAAACCTGTCTCAATCGAGATCGATGAATCTACCAGGGATATGACACCAGAGCAAATTTTGCCGTCAGGCGAGTCATCAAGTTTGCAGTCACAAACAGAAGGCGACACCAGTTATGAAAGTATAAGAAGTAGTGATGACAATGACATAACTTATGAACCTCCTAGAACAGTGTGCGGTGCGCCAAGTACCTCCACGATGACTCTTAGACCAAGAGTGCCCGTAAATTATGAGGTTAATTTGGTTGAGTTCTATGAACCATCCACTTATGAGGAGGCTATCAGGTGCCAGGAGTCTAATAAATGGCTAGCTGCAATAAAAGAGGAGCTTAAAGCTCATGATCAGAATAATACGTGGACCATCGTTGATAAAACTGATAAGAAACCAGTCACGTCAAAGTGGATTTTCAAAATTAAGAAGAACAAAGATGGTAAAATAGAAAAATATAAGGCACGACTATGCGCTAGAGGGTTCAGTCAAGTTAAAGACGTGGATTATGTAGAAACGTTTGCACCGACAACTAGGTACGATTCAATCAGAATCTTGTTGAGCTTGGCTGCCAAATATAATTACGAAATAATACAGTTTGATGTCAAGACGGCGTTCTTGTATGGTGACCTTGACGAAGATATTGTGATGGAGGTGCCAAAGGGAGTAGTTGCTGATGATGGTAAAGTATGCAAACTTAACAAGTCTCTGTACGGACTCAAACAAGCGCCTCGGTGTTGGAACATTAAGTTTACAGGTTTTTTGAAATCGTTTGGGTTTGTGCAGTTAGATTCTGATAGTTGTGTATTTAGCAGTCATCTTAATAATGAGAGGGTTTTGTTAATACTGTATGTTGATGATGGACTTATATTTGCGTCAAATCGTGATACCCTCGATGTGGTTATTAACGCACTTAAAACAACTTTTGAAATAAAAGTTTTAGACTTGAACTGTTATGTAGGGCTAGAGATAAGAAAAACGGACAAGTCTATCTTTGTTAGTCAAACTAATTATGTCGATCAGATTATAAAAAAGTTCAACATGTCTGATGCCAGTGCCTGCTCTACACCAATAGATTGCAATGTTGTGTTGACAAGTTCGGCTGGGGAAGAGGAAGAGTCTGTCAGTTTTCCCTATAGGGAGGCGGTTGGTTCTTTGTTGTTTTTGGCTTTAGTATCGCGGCCGGATATCTCGTTTGCCGTGAATTTAGTCTGTCGGTATGTTAACAACCCCAACTCTAACCATGTTAAAGCAGTAAAGCACATAGTTAAATATCTTATTGGAACGAGGCATTTTGGCATAGAATATAAAGATAGTGCTAATGTAGTTGGCTACTCTGACTCTGATTATGCTAGTGACATAGAGACTAGGAAGTCAACAACCGGTTATCTGTTTTTAATGAATAATGGACCAATAACGTGGACAAGCCGAAAACAGCAAACCATTGCGCTGTCCACCATGGAGGCAGAGTTCATGGCTGCTTGCGATGCCACTAAGGAACTCTTGTGGCTCAAACAGTTCCTGTACGAGTTAGGAGAGCCTCAAAATTCTATTAATCTTTTTGTAGATAACCAAGCCGCAATAAGATTAATTTGCAATCCAGTATATCACCAGAGATCAAAACACATTGACGTAAGGTACAAGTTTATTAGAGAAAAGGTAGAGCAAGGAACGTTAACAATACAATATGTTGAAAGCTCTAATCAGTTAGCCGATTTCTTAACAAAAGCCCTACCTGGTCAAAAGTTCTCTGTTAATAGAAACCGGGTTTTATGTTTATTGACATATTAGTATAACTTAATTGTGGGAGGCTTTTTTCTGTCATAACTGACTCTGTCATTGTTTCTTTATGTGTTTGTATTACAGGGGAGTACATATTGTTTTTCTTTTAGTTGATGTAAAAATTGTGGGAGTGTTAGGATTGTATTTTACATCAAAGAGGTAAATGTTTATTTATTATAACTAGATTCGTCTATGGTTTGTTTTAGAAGATTTTGTTATGTCATGTCAGTTTGAACTACCAGCTAAGTATATCAAATAAAAAGTCGTTTAAAGAATTCTTACCCTTTTACTGGTATTAGCTTGCTATACTCTAACAAAGAGACTATGGAATAATGAACAACAATGTCATACAGTCAAGTCGATGGACGAGGAGTGCGCGTTTTGTTCGAGTATAGCGTTTTTGTCAATGTCTCAAATAGCTTACGGTGACCGATGATATAAAAAACTGAAAAAAGGCGATAACGTGAAAACCACCTCTGTTGCGAAGAAGTTTAGTGCAAAATTTATTTTCATTTCTTCTCAATGTTTGAGGAAAACATTATATCTTCCTCAGCTGGAAGAGAAATTGATGGATTTGTAACTTTAAAAAGCACTTACGCGCGGGTCGTGTTTTTAAACAAGTTACTCATCCAGCAATTGGCTACTTCCGAGGCCTCGGCATTAATCTACTATTGTGTGATACTTACTCGACGAGTAAGTATCTGTACTATAGTACGACGTACCTACTATAGTACAGATTGATTCCTGACCCACCGTAGAACGTTCTCACAGCAAACGTAACGTCACTATGACAGGAATAGTCCCACTGTGGGTCTTGACCCAAAACCCTGAACAACCCGAATAAATTGATTCAGGAACTATGTACAAGTTACTTCGTCAGCAAAGAATGTAAAATAATATTTATTGAATTTAAAGTAAGTAGGTAAATAAAAATTACATAAATGAAATTAATACAAATTAAACTATTAAATTAAAAATTAAACTAAAACTAATCTTAAAATAAAATAATTATAAAAGGAGGGGCCCCCGTGGCACAGTTCCACAGACACTGGCAGCATTCCCCCTTTGGACAGCGATACTAATACGCTGTCCAAGAAAGCTGCCAGCTCTGCGGTCACCCGTAGCGTCTATTAGCCTCTTCGAAATATCTTTGAAGAGGCTAATAGCGCTAGGACCCCACGGACCAAGGGTCTCAACACCGAAAGGGACAAAGTTGTATTCGGTGCTGAGACCCCTATATTTATTTATCTTGCAAAGAATTAGTTCTCTCCCGCAGGAACTATGTTATTTTCCGGGGAACGGGCGAAAATCATAGGAATCATGTTATAGGCGATGAGGCTAGCAACCCATCACTATTTTAATTTCATTTTTCACCTACGCCCACAATCTTGCTAAATCTGGCCAGTAGGTATCTGTTACCTTTAGGCTCTTTACCCCGTAAGGGATAAAGACGAGATTTATGTATGTATGTTTGTACTTTAATCTGCAGTACTCATTTAATTTTAGATGAATAGTAATATGGTATGAGCGTCATTGATTACTAAACGCTATGTAGAGCGGAACATGCGCTAGTTCCTCGTGATAGTTACAGCTGATTACGCGGCGCGCGCGCCGGTAGAGCTGAGAGCACACCACATCGTGCAAATACATTAAGAGAAGTATGCGTGCGCGTTTGAAAAATTCAAAATTAAAAATACACAGAACATAGAATACCTACATAGAATGTACGTCTCTTCCCGCGCAGACGGTAAAAGCCCATCAAGGGATTGGGCGAAAATTGTTATAGCCATCACTGTGTTGATTCCCCTTTCCATCCATACGCCCACAATCATGCTAAACGTGATCTTTAGGTCTTGTTAACTTAGGCTTTGTCTACCCCGTAAGGGATAAAGACGTGATATATGTATGTATGTTGGAACGAAGATAGTTGATTCTCTATAAATATTAAAACAGAGGCTACTTTTTATCCCGGAAAATTGTATAGTTCCTGCGGGATAGCAATAAACATGTGAAAGGTCGTAGCTGCCTAGAGTCGCAAAGTAAATACCACGGGCGGAGCCAGGGGGGTTTTGGGGCATCAAGCCCCCCGAAAAGTTCAGAAATAAACATTCGGGGAATTAAAATAAATTTCTTAAATAAGGGTTATTTTATGTACTTTTAGTCGCTTCATTTTCTTGTCACATTCATACAAGAACTGTCAAAATGAACACGATGGCGACTGCGAGCGAGTTAGACAATAAGCCTCAGCTTATATACCAAACATGTAACGTGTCGATAGAGTAGAGCACTGAGGCGTGTTTCCTTCATGCTAGGAAGGTCTGTACCAAGGCCGCGCTAGCACGCTAAAAGTTTCCTGCATCTTAGTTTTGCTAATATAATCTGTTATATTCATTAAATTAAAAACGTTGAGACCATTCAAGTAACTATAATTTCTTTCTATTTTGAAGAAATATACGAAGAAATAGACGCATTTTAATATGCATACATAAATCACCATGTTTATCCCTTACGGGGGATTTTTCAACACTAATTATTATATTGCATTCATACATATGAGGGCATTTTTTGCCATAAATTTTACACACCTTTTATCACTATCACTATCACTACATAGTATAAAACAAAGTCGCTTTTTCTGTCCCCATGTCCCGATGTATGCTTATATCTTCAAAACCACACAACGGATTTTAATGCGGTTTTTTTAATAGATAGAGTGATTCAAGAGGAAGGTTTATATGTATAATACATGCATAATATACCGTGCGAAGCCGGGGCGGGTCGCTAGTATTTTGATATTCAGTAGTTTATTTATGAATTGTTTGTTGTATTTTAAGATGTACGCTCTAAAGGCGAACTCGGTGCTTGCACCGCTCGCCCGATCTCTTGAGGCCAGCGGGAACGGTAACGGGGCATTACCTACCTGCCAGCGTACGGGCCCTCCCCTTCTTGGCGCGGTCCTGGCGGGCGCCGGGGCCACCGGGGCGTTTGTGGTGAAACCCTAGTGGCATCCCACTGCGTCCCCATCACACCGGATTGAGGCAACGCCGGAGAGAGAGGTGCCAGTCCTTTCATCGGCTGTCCTACTCTTGCACTATAGCAGCACAAATTAGCTAGTAAGATGACGGTAGCGCTCCAGCGCATGGTCCTAACCGCTTTAAGCCGACACACGCAAGGTTCTCTCGTTTGTGCAGGCATAACCATCAGTTAGGTACAGTCTTGCGTGTGAGGCCAGCTTTATATGTGTTTTTGTTCAAACACGCAATGGACGCCCACAATCTTGCTAAATGTGGCCTGTAGGTACTGTTACCTTAGGCTCTGTCTACCACGTATCGGCGGGGGAGGGCGGGGAATCCGGAACCCGCACTCAACGGTGCCGTTGCCATCTGCCCCACCCCGGGGCGGCCAGTGGGCGTCGCGGTGACACCTAGTGCTCCCGTAACGCTCACAGTCCATGGCCAGGAGGGAACGTGTCGGTTTTTAGACGGTAGGCCTCTCCCCTCCTTCCGTTAGGGAAGGCAGCGGTGAGTTGGAGAGCCCGTCATACTCCCGTTGCTGCACCGAGCGCGGGAATGCATAAGGTGCATTTTCCACACGTTAAATAAAAAAAGGCTCCGTCTACCCCGTAAGGGATAAAGACGTGATTTGTGTATGTGTATGTGTACGCAATGGAACCTCGTCTTAATACGGCAGTCGTTTCTCGTTTTTGTTACACGATTCCATATTTACAAACAAGTTATCGGGAAGTCAGTTTCAATGACTCGATACGCTGACTTGGTGATAAGATTGCGTGATCTTGAGAAAAAAGACATTCATTATGTTCTTGAGAAGCATACAAGGGGCTTTACCATGACCATGACGTCTTAATGCGATTCAATTCAGAGTCAGTTTAGGCTCGCTCGCTGTCAGATCCATTCTAAAAATGACAGCTAAAACCAGTACTGAGTCGGAATTGAATCGCATCACTATTTAGATTCCACTTTCCACCTATACGCCCAGTCTTTAGGTCTTGTTACCTTAGGCCCTGTCTACCCCGTAAGGGATAAAGACGTGATTTGTGTATGTATAAAATATTTTACAGGGCTACCAAACTACACCAACCATCTGCTGAAATAGTTTGGAACCATCTTAAGAGACTGTGCTATATGAAAGAAACTTCATGAACGACTTCTCACAAAATCGTATGAAACTACTTTAAATCGTACTCCGATCATCTCATACAATTAATCTTCACAACGCCGCCTAACTTGCGATCCAACCTGGTTAATTCCGTGATTATTTAAATTACATGTTATGAAATAAGTCGCACGGATTCTGAGCACGGACAAAATGCAATTATGCTATCGGGTGATGGTTTGGTGGCAGATATGACGGAACAGTAGACACTGAAAACAGTAAGTCAGACAAACGTAACCCTAGGCTACTAGTCTTTTCACAATCCACGTCGGAGTACTTTGACACTGACAAACAAAGATAACAAGCGACAGTGGCGTAGCTACCTAGGGACTAGGCGGGGCAGTGCCCCGGGGCCCTCAAGCTCAGAGGGCCCTCGAATCCTTACCAGAAAATCTCGATCGAACTATTATTATTAAAACGTAACCAGTTTAGATAGTAGTGGGGCCCCATTTTTTTTATTTGCACCAGGGCCCTTGGTTACCTAGCTACGCCACTGACAAGCGATCACTTATTACGATAAAGTTATACTGGCCTAGGGCGCTAATCCTGCCGCTAAGTAGCAGTGCTTGCACTGCTGTGTTCCGGCGTGGAGAGTGAGACGGCCGGGGAAATTAAAGGCACAAGAGGCATTGCATCTTGATCCTCTAGGTTGGCAACGCATCTGCAATCCCTCCGGGGTTGCGGGTGTCTATGGGCAGTGGTGATCACTTACCATCAGGTGACCCACTTGCTCGTTTGCCTTCCTATTCATATAAAAAAAAAAGGGTTCGATTTGGTTTGTCATCCGGTCGGCCAAATAAGTCCTACTTCCTATCTAGTGAAAATGTCGCTGTAGTCGAAATTTGAAGTTGAACGCCACGTCTTAATCAGGACCTAATATCAGTATACAATACAATACAATACAATACAATAATTCTTTATTGAACACCACATATAACAACCAAAACAGAAAAAAGGTATCATAGGCAAATTCTCAAATGCTGAAGGAACTGAATGGTTTGGCCACTGCCTATTTTCTGTGTACTGTGGCCGCCGAATGTCAGATTTCGGAGCGAACTCGTGACGTAACTCGTTTGTGATCATGAACATCACGATCATCCAGCTCAACGCCAGGGTTGGCCATAGGACCAATCTGCACTAGCAGCTCGCTATGGCATTGATTAGATTACTACATGGTCAATATTATCGTGATACGAGTACTAGTATGTCAATATAGGATCATGGATTTCAAAACAATTGGATTCGCTGCGATACGCATAAATATTTCGTGATATAGATCGCGATATGCGTGGATCACGGGTCAATGTCCGTCTATTGGCAGTGCACGAGATTTAAGCTAGTGACATTGACAGCTGTCATTTCATAAAAAAAAAGATGGGAAAATAGACAAAAATAGACAAGAAATCAGCTACTGTATTAAACATAATTTATTATAAAGTATTTTGTGTCACCGGAGCACTTTCGACATTAAATGTCGGGTTATCGGGGAACATACATAAAAATGACTTAAAGACGTCGAATATTTTGAAGTCGGTTGAACCTTAGGGAGTAACGCAGGTTCCAACCCAATATTACTGATGGCTCGTGGTGCACGGTGAGTACGATGACGGT
The DNA here is from genome assembly GCA_932294345.1 of Pandemis cinnamomeana. Classification (NCBI taxonomy): domain Eukaryota; kingdom Metazoa; phylum Arthropoda; class Insecta; order Lepidoptera; family Tortricidae; genus Pandemis; species Pandemis cinnamomeana. The sequence goes on along the minus strand of OW028715.1, from coordinate 3,094,126 downwards.
ATACCATTTTTTTTTCATGTTAATAGAAATAAAAGAAACAAAAAACAGACATGAAAATAGATGAAACGGTCGCTGGCTGAGCATTACGCTGAGGTGTGCAGCACTGATTTTCCTTCAGAACCGTCCTTGATTCACGGAACGACAATACAAATAAATATACTACGTAAACCATAAACCTCTATATGTAAATCCCTATCCCTAAATAGTATAAAACAAAGTCGCTTTCCGCTGTCTGCCTCTATGCACGCTTAGATCTGTAAAACTACGCAACGTATTTCGATGCGGTTTTTTTTAATAGATAGTGATTCAAGAGGAAGGTTTGTACGCATACGCAGTCGCAGACAGGAGCTAGTAAATGAATAAATAGATAGACGTATGAGTAACTAAAAGTTGTCGGTAACCCTGGCTACGCAGGCGCGGTGAGGCATGCATCCACTCTAATTGGTGGCCATTACGTTACAGAATGCCACACGGTGCTCTTCCGGATGACCCGCTTTTGACAATACGCTGCAAGGTTCAGATAAACAGATTTGCACGGTTCACAATGCATAGAAACTGGGCTACATACAACAATGTGGACATACAATATCTCTAACTAACCTATAGTACAGTTCTGTCGTAGCGTGGCCAATTGTCGTTAACTTCATTGATTGTGACAAATCCCTTTTGGCCGATGATGCTGCTATACCTAAAAAGCTTCGTATACTCTTCGCGGTATTAGTAGGTAATGTGCATCTGAAATATTTAAAGATCATTGTTTTCATTACAGTAATAGGATGTTGGCAAACAATTACTTGTTCCGTGATCAAAATATCTGTAGGTACCTACATTTATTAGTGTTTATAACAGTTATAACAGTACACAGGTACTGCGGGATGCTAGGCATTTTCCAATAGGCGTGACAGACGCCACTGAGATCAATTCCGGAGTCCCCTAAGCTAGGCGTGATTCGTATATTGTGTCTTTCCATAATAAAAACTCTCTCAAACAGGATCTTCATCATTTTCATTAGTAGTACTTACCACAACTTAATTGCTTTCTTTCACGTTAAAAAAGGAACTATGACTTTTATATTACTGTTATCAAGTTGTGACGATATCCAATTTCCTGTGCCCTGACTGAAACTGTGACCTTGACTAATTTTAATCCTAATTCGCTTTTACACATTCTTTTCTCTGAACAAAAACTTCTGAGACGACGTTCCCTTCGGTCTAATAATTTATGATGGTTTGAAAATCAACATTAAACCAATTGGTCTCAGTTAATTGTTAAAGGGAATCAGCTAATCTTTCAGTATCATTTAAATGTCTGTTGCAACGTCTATGTCCCTTCGGTCGAGTTTTATTTAGGACTTTGTGTATGAGTATCTGCATACAATACGCCGGGAAGCGAGCGCCTACGCATGCTTATGACCAACGTTATTGTTGTCAATTAATACAGTACTTTTTGTCAGGATTTCTTTCCACGCCAGATTAAGTTCTTGGAAAATGATGACTTTGCATTAAGAATCGTTTTTTGTTCATTAACATGAACCTCCGCAAAGCAACGACGGATCAATGAAGTAGTTATCACAAATTATATCAATTGCCCATTTCACGATCTAATCAGGCTTGAAAATTGACCAATGTTGCTAGTTAAAATTGCAACTTGTAGTTTCGAGAGACGGGACGAGCTAAAACAGAGTGGCACATCATGGTTCATTAGATACAACGCCTTCTTCAGGAACTGTCACCTTTACTGCATTATTATAATCTAAACCATGTAAATCACACGATCAAAAAGTTCGTCTACACGTTTCACCAAAAGAGCAATGGCTCAAAACACAATGAGCTCACACATAATGAATTCTCTGCCTTTAGACCAACGCCTAGTCTACATGCGCCTAGGCAGGGCTTGCAAACATAGCTTTTCTTTATCTAAACAGCTAATAAGTCCGTCAAAAATAGTTTAAACGCATCTAAGGTGCATTGGGGTAAATTGGAAATTGGGGGAATTTCGAAAATCATGGATATCCACTAAACGGGGAGCAATTCCAGCATCTGACAACGCTTATCTAGAAGCCAAAGAAATTGGAGCTTCTAGGTAAGCGTTACTAGATTATGTAATTGTTCCCTGTTTAGTGGATATCCACGAGATTCGGATTTCCCCCAATTTCGAATTTACCCCAATGCATTATGCTATTAAAAGTATAGACCCATCCGAAAAAGCAAGCCAGCTCTCTAAGTGTTGCGGATTGGCAATAAACTGGAAAGTAAAGTAATGTCAGTGTCTAAAGAAAATTTCGTACTAAATAAACGTATTTTTATTCCGAAAAGCCGCGCTGTTCATTTTACATTTTTGGCGACCGTGACAGGACTACAACGTACGTTTACAAAGCGTAAACAAGTGAATTTCTCATATGCCACAAAAACTAGTAACGTAAGTAGATGACACGTTATTCGAGCAAACAAGTTGGAATTCCTTAACTGCCTATTGTTAATATTGAGTAGTATTAACAATCGAATTCCTCGTGAAGTTATGACGCGACACTGACCACTAAGAACACACAAAGCAGGAGTTTTACGCAATGTCCGTGTTTGTTTATTTTGTTGTAAAATAATCAGTCTGCAACTACACGGTTAGCACGAGCGAGCTGTAAGAAAAAGACGGGTAGGTAATCTATTACGCGCGTGACGTAGCTCTCGCGCGCACTTGTGCTGGCCATGCAGGATTGTATAAGAGTTTTGCTGCAAGATAAGCTAGTATGAAAGTGGTAGCGATGGACGGGCCTTGCACAAAGTCCTACCTTCACAATTAAAAAGAGTTCTTTACGATGCGTTCAGTGAATCGACACGTATATTTGGGTGGGGAGTGGGGATGAAGTATTACTACATAGTATAGAACAAAGTCGCTTTTCACTATCTATCCCAATGTAAGCTTAGATTTTTAAAACTACGCAACGGATTTTGATTTGGTTTTTTAAATTTTGATTCAAGAGGAGGGTTTATGTGTATAATTCTACGTAGATGAAGTCGCGGGCAGAAGCTATAGTACCTATGCCTAGTTAATAAGTTTCATCAAAGACTAATCGGCATTAGACAGTTTCGTTTTGGTTAGGGACCAGCGAGGGACTATGTTTCTGAATGAAAATTCATGCTGAATATTTACAGATTCGCGTCGCAATTCTTATATCTTCTGAAAGAACCTAGTCCTTGAAGTGATCTCTACGCCCAGGATACAGTCATAACATGACCCGTTCCCTCACAGACATAACACGGAATTAAGTGTCTTGCTGTTTGGCGTACCGCACGACTGATGGCAAGACACAGAAGACACCTGACTCCGTGTAATGTCTTTGTGGACACGGATCAACTTATGATTGCCTGCCAATTTAGATTACTTCACGGAAGAGTTCCGTTAAGACCTCTATACTAGTCATAACCCAGATCAAGATCCACTGACTAAAGAAGAGTGAGCTGGTGAGCTTTGTGTTACGTTCCGCTTGTTGTTCATTGGGTTGCTTACTGATTTATAATCTTCATACTGTGGTTCCGCACCATACGAAGTAGAACAAAATCACCAACATATTTATGACTTGTTTTGTTGATTTTCATCTCAATTGGAGCTAATACACGTCACTTTAGTAATTAAAGCTTATTGTCTCGCTGCCGTCATGTGATGTGATTCAAACCATGTGAGGACGAGGAGGTCAATAAGGCCGCAATTGGCTACTGTTTTATAACTGGATGTTTTGTAGGTTGCATCTAAAAAGATTACGAAATTCTTAGGCATCATTTTATAGGCGATGCTGACCCATCACTATTTTGACTCCCCTATCCACTTCCACCTATGCGCCCAAAATCATGCTAAGCGTGACGTAAAGTGGCGTAACTATAACGTCTGGGGTCCGCGGCAAATTCGTCAGATGGGGCTCCTTCCTCAATATAAAGAAGTGCATCCAGCGTCCCTTCTGTGCTCTAAACCAAGCCAGTTCACAGCCCCATAGCTAGGGGCCCGTGGCATTTTGCCACCCCTGCCCCCCTATAGTTACGCCACTAGCTCTGTCTACCATGTATGTATAGTTTATGAACTAGGGTAATGCGTTATCGTTAGATATGGAACCGTCGGTATGCGACTTCAACTCTCCCCTTTGAAGGTTTTTTTAGGTAAAAATTAAAAGGGTACCCGCATTTTCTTATCAACCGCATCGAGTGGACGTATCGGGTGTATGGAGGAAATAACTAAAAGAGTGGAAATGTCATAAATTTTGTAGGCTGTAAACCATCTTCTATACACATCATCACTACTCACTACATAGTGTAAAATAAAGTCGCTTTCTCTGTCCCTATGTCCCTATGTATGCTTATATCTTCAAAACTACACAACGGATTTTGATAAGGTTTTTTTTAATAAATAGAGTGATTCAAGAGGAAGGTTTTTATGTATAATTCTACGCAGACGAAGTCGCGGGCAGAAGCTAGTGTATAATAAAGCTGAAGAGGGTTGACAGTCTGTACATGGAAGATATTAAAAAATTGGCTGGGGCTACTTAGAATCGATAACAGACGTTACAACAGTTTTTAGAATTATGTCTGTTTATCTGTATATTTAGGAGCGCATCACGTGAAAACGGCTAAACTGATAATTGTTGGAGGCGTCGAGAATAATCAAGCTGCCTGGAGTACGAATTTTAATTCTGTGCGGACGAAAGGCTTTACGCATTTCGGGATACCCTGCATACATACATACATAAATCAATCACATCTTTATCCCTTACGGGGTAGACGGATCCTAAGGTAAGGTACCTATGGGCCACGTTTAGCATGATTGTGGGCGTATAGGTGGAAAAGGGAATCACAATAGGGGGTTGCTAGCCGCATCGCCTATAACATGATTACTAAGATTTTTGCCCATTCTGGCTGGGCTTTTACCATCAGCGCGGGAAGAGAGGCAACTGGGTCATGGTATGGTTTTTCTTTGGATGCAGGTTGCATAGCCGACTCTATTGGGTGATTCCTCTATAGTTGGAGACAATCGCACTGCCGACGATAACGGAAGGATGTTAACAGCGAAAGTTCGTTGCATCAGAGCCGTAATTGCTGCAATTAATGCAACGCTGCTCTGTTTGCGCTGTTACAATTAATTTAGACGTACGTTTATTTTCGGATATTGAAATTAAGCAACCGTCAACGTTCTCTTTAAAGATTAGATAGGTACCTACCATAAACCATAAACATTAAAAAGTAGGTGAGAACCGAAATCATTAATTTTTATTTGTGTTTACTGCTTCCAATCGATGTCTTAATCGATTGCCTTTGCAAACATGCTATACATTCAATGCATGTGGACAATATCCATTTCATAGTAATTTAAAAACCCCAAAACTCTTAAAGTCACCCCGGTTAACGTATTTATTGTTAGGGTTAAATACCCATGCTGGTCTGGGAGTATACTGGGAGTAACAAGATTTCTATGCCCATTCCCTATGGGCTTTAACTTTAACCATCTGCCCGGGAAGAGAAGCAACTGGTACATTCTGCTTTTCTTTACTCCCAGACCAGCATGGAAACAATCATGCAAACAATCAATCATGGCTCAATCTTAGATAAAATTGCTATAAATTAACAAAGACGCAGTTTAAGGTCGCGTCACGTAAATAGGGTATCAGTGACGGACTGCGCTAGCGCAGTCTCGATCGACGCGGGGTCAACGCCCTTCTAACTTTCTGTATAACATTATAATCTATTCTAAAAATTATGTAAGCCGGTAAGCGCCAGACGAGAGGATTCTGCGGCGTCATGAGTGAAGAGAGCAATGTTTTTATTATACCTGCATTTTTTTATCTAATCCGTAGGGTTCATGCAACTGTGGAACGTAGAACCTTGCCATTTTGAAAGGAACTTAGGGTGATGGCGCCAGTGTTGGGCACTTCAAGCTGACAAGCACCAGTAATGGACACTAAGCTGATAAACACCAGTAATGAACACTGAGTTGACAAGCACCAGTAATGGACACTTTGGTGTCAAGCACCCGTATTGGACGCTTTAAGCTGACAAGAATCAGTGTTGGACACTTTAAGCTGACAAGCGCCAGTTTTGGATACTTGAAGCTGCCAAGCACCAGTGTTGGACACTAAGCGTTATTGAGCATTATTGGGTCCTTGTTCATTGCTGGTGCCGTCACCCTACTTGTTTTCGCGCTAGTCGGTGAAAATGAAAACCTCTCAAGTCATAGAGCACAGTTCGCGGCGTGTACCATAGACAACGGAGAAAGTGTTCGATGAGCGATAGTGTAAACATCCAGCATGCCCGTTTTATTATCATGTAGCGAATACAGACCTATATCAAAATAAAAATAATTGCTTACATTTATTTGTGAACAAACTGGGATCCAATTTTCGAAGTTCCTGCCGTTTTCTCACGCAAAATTTTCGAAGACTTGAATTTCGGAGTAGCTCCCCCCGTAACCGGGCCCGTGCTGCCACGCGGATGTGCTCGAAGACTTTTAATAAAAACTCAAAGAAGTCACAGTCATTAGTACCTAATATATTTCTATGACCCTCGTTATGTAAATGTACATAATAGTAAAATAGGTACTTAATTTTATTATTACTGTCACCACCGACAAGTGACTTGTAATACAAACACTTACTGAGATTTTTAATGCCAGAAATTAATCGCCGAAACGTCACCAAATCCATAAAAATACCCATTGTTAGACATTGGTAAGTATAGACCCAGTGTAATGAAGAAAATTTTAAAACGCATACGCAAAATGGCACTGGCTGGTTGCATACGGCATACCGTACGTAAACGTCACATTCTTTTATTTCTGAACGGAACGCCAGTCGGCCGAAAGAGCGCAAGTAGGACGCACGTTCGCGCGCTTTAAAAAAATACGCGCTACAATAAATTAAAAAGTTTATAAACTTTGAGTTTGTTGTTTCACTGTGTATTATCTGTGCTGTGATTTCGTGAATCAGTGAAAACATTTGAAACGGACAGTTTTCTCTCATTCCGCGTTCCGTAAGTAATTTATTAATGCTAATTTTATTATTTTTAAGAATTTAGTTTTCACGTAGAATTTTGTTACACCTGTAATTTAATTTGGCTTTGGAATAAATCCAGTTGCTTTTGAGACGAATAACTTAAAAAGTTTCGCTTGACTGTTTTGTTACAGTTTCAAGTAAGTTACTAAATACGTAAGGTAAGGTTTCTAAATACGTAATACTTAGTTGAGTATATTTGGAAAAATACCACAGTATTGTGTAGTATTTTAATTACTACATTAGCTCAGTTACCAAGTTGTTATACAAATATACTTAACTATTCGTGTTTTGCACAAGTCTTAATTGGACAAGGCATTCCTTAATTAGACTACATACAATTAAAATCGTATTCGAAATATTTAACTAAAGAGCGTAAATTCATAAATGCTTATGCTTATTTTAGTTGGGTTATTCTAAGCAGATCATTATAATTTTTCTACTAGGCGCACAGGTACCTACCTACCACTTTTTTATTCATAACTCGACGATTGTCAAGTGTTTATATATTGGACATGTTAATTAATTACCTAATTACAAATCTATATATATGAATGTATTTCAGCCGACCTGTGTGTAGAATTGAATTAAATGCGCTTGTACACTAGTTTGTAACCTGACACCTACTTACATCTATCTAGTTACTATTTTCATAAACGCTGCAGGCGACAAGTGACTGACAATTCGAAATACTGCTATCTTAAGAAGATGAGAAGTACCTTGTTGAACCGGATATTAGGTACAGTCAAGTGTAATAATATGTATCTAGACAAAGTTTCAAAAATAAGTAGGTACCATACGCTCTTACGCCAGCGTAATAAGGTCGTGGGACATATTTTTGAGAAGTTCCTATCGATACATATTTTATTATACTTGACCGTACACAGGCTATGAAGTACCTATACCGAAATGTCAATGTCACCTGTCACTTGTCATATATTTATAAAATAGGGGCCAAGAGTTTTGTTCCGGTATCTCAAAGCCGTATTTATGGCATAGTTTCTGCGTGACGAAGTTGGTTAAAATTACTATTTTTAAGTTATCTGCAAGATTTGCCGCAGTTATGTACAGTTAGCTTTCTGTTAAATCGTTAGAAAAACTAGCACAAACATTTCTTTTCAAAACCGAGATATTAAAAGCAGTTAACACTACAGTTAACAAATTATATAAAACAGAGGCACCACTAACATTTTAAACGCAGCAATGACATCTATGGAATGTAACTATAGTCTTCAATGGCCTCTTTGTGCGTCTCGTTGATGAGTGAGTCACGAGTAACGGAGTTTCAAGGTTCGGGTAGGGCTTTAGGCAAGTGACGCCTTTGTTTGCACTATGCTGTGTACCTACTTTGTGCTTGTATGTGTATATTTAGTAGAGTATGGCTATAGTACACCAATGGAATGTTGGCTAGACTGTACTGTACTCATTAATGGCATTGTGGTGGCATACATGTACATGTATACCACCACAATACAGTAATTAAAATAAATTGTAGGTACCTACAATTTATTTTAATTATACAAAAAACGGATAATCATCACTATCACTATCACTATCACTACATAGTATAAAACAAAGTCGCTTTCTCTGTCCCTATATGGGTAGTTCTCACGAAATTTCGAAATTATTGTCCTTCACGTTTTCACAAAAAAATAGTAAATATATAGCGGCAATTGTAATTTCCTTGCAATAAACATCATCGTCGGTATGCGGTTTAGTTAAAGTTTCTGAGTCATATGTGTAAATAAAAAAAACAGAGTGTATGTAATGCCGTTAAAATCATTCCCTCACTATGTCCCAACCTCCACTTTCAATTACTTTTAAATTTTTTAATAAAAATATGATACAGTAAAAGCGATGAAAATTTAATTAACCTTTTCTAAAAACAATGAAATTATGAATGTATTTTTTATTAGTATAAAAAAACTAAAAATAAACTAAAAAAAAAATTAAAACTACGTGTCCAATGAAATTAAATCATTCCCTCATGACATTACTAACAGTTAATTTTTGAACGCTGTTTCAATCAAAAGTGAACGCTACCGTTTGTTTCTGATAGCTGGCAGCACTGACCTTTTGCCAATAGGGCGAATTCGTTGTGTACGCATTCGAGGTTTTGTAAAAAAAAAGTTATAATACATAATTTCTTAAAATTACATTTGTGTTCGTCATTACATCACGTCCTAAAAAAAATGGAAGGTAAGTACTTTAACAATAATTAATTGCGTGATGAAGTAGGGTTTTGGGAGTAGTTTACTTCCGCAAATAACCTTGTTTAAAGCATGGCCGTGTCACTAGTTTTTTAAGTTTATGTTCTGGTTCGTCATTCCCTCATCGTCATTCCCTCATATATATTTACAGTGAGGTAATGATAATTAAGGGGGTAATGGTTTTGACTGGGTTGGAATTCTTTTTTACTGTCGCTTGCTGTAGCAAGCCCTTAAATTTAACTCTTAACATTTTGTTTTAGGGCACAATAATGGCAAAAAAAAGAAAATCAGTGAAGAGGAAGCTAAATTAAAAAAGAAGGAATATGATAGGAAGCGAAGGGAAAAAATGAAATCTGACCCTATAAGTTTTGAGGTGCTCAAAATAAGAAAAAGAAAGTCCAAGTAAAACCAATATCAAATATGACTTCCAGAGACAGAAGGATTAAAAGGAAGAATTGGAAAAAAAATAGCCAGATATATGGAGATAAAAGAGCTAAAGTACATAAAAATTTAGCAAGACTACTGGATGAGACACCTCCTCCTAGCCCAGGACCCGTAGAGGCGGATTTTCAAAATAATATTGAAGCTAGGAATTTTGTGGCTGCTAGGAGGAGGCGGCAACTAAGAAAACGTAGAGCAGTGCTGTGCAAAAATAGCTAAATTACAAGCAAAACTGAAACACGTCTTGAGAGAAAAGGAGATTGTGATTTTCTGGACTATAGTTCCTAATAATGTTAATTAATATATTTCAAATTTCAATACAAAATATTTAACAAAATATTTAAGCATTTTTATTTAAAAATGTTCATCATTGCTTATAAAAATCATTCCATCACCTAAGTCATCATTCCCTCACTTTATCTTTTTTAAGAAGCTTTATAATTCTTAAAAAAAACGCTTATTCTGGGGACCACTACTCAACAAAAATTTTATATTATGACTACTACAAAATCCATATAAAAAAAAATCTAAATCATCATACTATTTTTAATTTTATCATCAGAATCGAATTTCGAGATTTCGTGAGAACTACCCATATCCCTTTTTCTTCTTCTTCTAGTGCCTCTTCAATCCTGAAGGTTGGCCGTCAGCTTCCTATATCCCTATGTATGCTTAAATCTTTAAAACTACGCAACGGATTTTGATGCTGTTTTTTTTAATAGATAGAGTGATTCAAGATGAAGGTTTATTATGTGTATAATACGTGCATAATATACCGTGCGAAGCCGGGGCGGGTCGCTAGTTCACGTATAACAGTCGAGTGATGCTCGACATGTTTCGGACTAGTTCGTAATTCTTCCTCTTGGAGCGCAAAACTTAATTAGTCGTCTGACTGAAGTCTAAGGGTTAAAAAAGTTCAAGATGGAATAAGCTGGTCAAGCGCGTGTCGGACTAGTAGTTTGTAAAACTTATCACTACGAAAAGTGGCAGAAAGAATTGAGTGTGAAGTTAAACTAAAGGTAGGTCATACTCGTATACTTTGAGGATTGTCTTGAGATTGAACCTTGTACGAATTTTATTATACAACAACAACAATAATGGCCATGACCACGGACAACGATTAAAAGAGATCGGAGCATTTTTTACAGTTTTACGCCAAACCAGAAGAGGGTGTGAATCATATAAGCAATAATTTTAAAACCACGGTAAAAGACAATGAGGTGGTTTGACGAATATGAGCTGACAATTTAAAAAACCTCGAACCTACAAGTATTTTTTGGTGACTGTGCTTGCATTGTCATCTGTCTACATACATATACCAGATTTCACGTCAATCCGTTCATCAGAAGTGGGTCAAGCTTCACTTGCAAATTTGATTCCATACACATTCATACCTATAGCCGGTATAGTATACCGTGTGTAGCTCAAAATAAAAAAAATATCTTTATAATTTTTATGTGTCATTTCTGACGGTCCCATTATATGAATGAGGAGATACGTAGAAGAACATGGGACACCGACTAGCCAAGCGAATTAGCTCGTTGAAGTAGCAATGGGCAGGCCATATAGCACGGAGAACAGGTCGTTGGGGCCGAAAATTTCTCGAGTGGGACCGCGGATGGGCAAGCGCGTAGGACGTCCACCAACGAGGACGGATGACCTGGTTAAAGTCGCGGGTTCACGGTGGATGCAAGCCGCTTCCAACCGAGGCAACTGGAGGTCTATGGGGGAGGCCTATGTCCAACAGTGGATTGATATGATGATGATAGACTGTCCCACATTTATGTTCAACAACAAAAGGTCGTATGCTTCACGTAATTACCCACACAATCTAATCCAATCTTTATGAGTCTGCGTAATTTATTATTGGCGTACAAGCCAGTCAAACTTCCTGCTCTTTCTTTAGAAATTTGAGAAACAAACAAGCGTTGATAACAAGCAAGATAGCGTATCAAAGATGAAACACTCGTGGAAATACGCGATAAGGCGGAAGAAATCGCTATTGGACCTTAACATTCAAATATCAAATGTAGTAAACTGAGATAAACCTGATGTTCGGAGTTATCAAATGGTTTTTTAGAAAGTGTATTGATAAATGATGAAGCAAAAGCAGTTTTATTTGTTACGGCAGCGTCAAGGGAACATCAATTTCCATATTGGCTTGGGCTTCGAATTCATGCGTTTTTGGGCTCAAGTTTCTTTAGTTCTTTGGAGACGCGAAGTTCAAAGCGATAAATCAAACAAATACAGCTTTGCCCTTTTGGAGTTTTGACCCTACCGCGGCGACGCCCGGGAGGAGGGCTTTGTGATCACGACTATTAAATTGAGAAATTATAAATGAATAACGTAGTAGCATCTAGTGTTGCGACGGTTGCCAAGTAGCCGTATTACTTCCATTCTTGTGTCCTTAAATGAAACCAGGCTATCAGATTGTAAGCGTAGTTTTACGAACTTGGCACATTTAAATGTTAAAGTATGTATGTATGTATGTAAACTCTTTATTGCACATAAAAATTAAAATATATATATTATATTAATAATTAAAGTCAATAAATAATGGCAACATTATCATCTGAGCAAATATACAGTCGCGGTTGCTCGACACAATTCATTTACTTTACCTTATTAAACTTAATCGCATTGCGAGTGCAAATAGAACTTGTAGTTCGTATAATTTTCCATGCTCAGAACTTGGAAAAAGTGGCCAAGCATTAATTTATGTGTATTTTTTTTTAGTTACACATAAGTCGGCTTCTATCTATTTATTGCTTGGTTTACGTAAGTTTATGGATTATGTAGTATATTTTATCTGTGTATCGTTTCGTGACTCGCAGACCGTTCTGGCTGAAAATTAGTGCTGCAGGTTTCTAACACCTCAGCGTAATGCTGAGCCAGCGACCGTTTCACTTTTGCGAAGACACACACAGCGCTCTGATCTATCTTTCATGTCTTTATTATTTTCTATAAAATTGTGTATATTCTCTTATATACGTGTCTTGCAAAAAGGAATAAATGTCTTCTTTCTTTCTTTACTAATTTTGAACCTTTTGAGGAAATGTCGGAAGAAACAGGAGTACTTAATGTCTACATCGTGTGCGTGAATAAGGATCGCTTTGGGGGGCTACTCCGAAATTCGGTTTTCGAAGATCGTATCACATCGTTCCTCTTACTCAAATTACCTACCATTAATTTACTATAAGTGTGAGCGGAATGGCACGAAACGAAGTTTGAAAATCGATTTTCGGAATATAAGGCCTCAATTCTCGATATCTTTCGAGCCATCGGAAATGGTGGAAGATGGAAGATTTATAGTTTGATTTCCATCAGTTGAAGAGGGAATGGAAAATAAAAACGGTGTAGATAAATACTGTAAGTTTTTAATTCGCAGTTCTGCTGAGTGTAGCAATTATTATGTTATAAGTAAAACTCAAATAAATAACCTGTTGTTTGTAGTAGTGTACAGAACTGATATGGGACTTAAGTCATTTTTCTAATTTGGAACGTCAATTTGTTACACATACAACAGGCCATTTATTTACATTTTTCACCTGATATTCCATACAAATGAGGGCCACATTTTTGCCGCTCAGTACCTACCTATTATTGAAAGCTGTGGTAATTGAAAATATTAAAGTTTTTCGGACCGACTGTACCGACATAAAAATACATTACATACTATCAGCTTCAAGATTCAGCTTCAAGCCGTTTGTTCGTATTTTCATAATTTTCCACCGTTTTGGGTTCAAGGGTAATTTTAAGCTAACCAATTAAAACTTCACAATAACAATGATTCATGGGTTTGCAAAGTGGTTCTAATTGATAACGAAATAAAGGTGAAAATTCATTGTGCAAAGAATGAGTCACTTATCTCGTTGCAGTTAGATTTGGCTTTACGCTAACGTAAATAAACCTAAAATTGTGTAAATTTGTAATTTGTTTTGATACTTCACTGTAAATGTAACGTCTCGTAAAAATGGTTTCCGTTTCTTTTAAGTTTTGTTTGAGGTCGATTTATTCGGCCTATTTTCTAAGCAAATAGGTGCCTATTTCAAATTCCGTGTATGTTTATACAAAAGCTATGTAACGGTCTTAGGTCTTGCACGTGTGTAGCATTACGCATATAAAGTTTGTGACTGAGGATGTGTAGGTATTTACTATTTAGGAACGAGGCCAACAATCTCTTTTTTTTTACCATACATACTTACACATTTTACTTTTTATCAGGAAAATTTATTGTCGGCGCCTTACTACCTGTAATTAGACTATAGCCGTGCTATAAAATGGTGATTATGTATTTTTATTTTACTGTCTGACTCACCTAAATAAAATCGATAAGCCGTAACAGTAATCTAGTAATTGTCACAAATAATAACAAGATATGCTAATTAGATAAAAAATAAAAACATTACGCATATTGAGTTATAGTTAGACTTTCGCGTAATTTGTTATTGAAGTGTTTGTAAACAAATATGATTGTTGTGTTTACTCTAAATTTTTATACATCTTCGTACATGTTAAATGCCTACGATTCATATGATGCAGTGTTTAACATGCCTATTTATTAGTACATATCATTTGATCGACCGAGCGACTATTCTGAGTGTTTTGAGATTTTCGAGGTTAGCTGAGCCTCTAGTGTAAGTTTTCGCATATAAAAACGTCTCGAACGCGTTCACATAAACGTCTCAATTACTATGGAAAAATTGGCAGCGCCGCTTGCGGATCGAAACGGCAACAAACTGTTCTCATAGTGTTTGACATTTTAAAGAAAACGCTTTCGAGACGTAAGAAAACCTACACTAAGCATACTGTTGAATATTTGAATTTGAATTCGGAACGTCAACTCCTATAAGTTCTTCCGTTTTAATACTCTTTTATTTTTGTCTGTGGTCATCCTTCAATATAGAAACATGAAATCAAAATTTGCTCCGTCATTTTTTGTATTTAGCTCTAAAGTTATTAGTTCAGACACTGATCAAAATATCGATTTATCTGAGGTTTCGACGCTGATCGTTAAGTATTTCAAAAGATATATTTCTCGTTTAATAAAACCGTTAAAAATAGTAAATATGTTTTTAAAAGAGCGTTTGATACTGTCATCGTGATTGTATGTACCGAGTTCAGCCACGATTTTATCGGTCATCGTTATCCATAATGATTAATGTCACATGAGCCGAGACCATACACAGAAATACACAGACAAACTAACATAATACAGGCGTTGCCGATACGTAACAAATGTAAGTCAGTTGTGAGCCCAGCACTTTACGCCTAGGGAGGTTATAATACCCACAAAATATCGATATCTGCTCAGAGTAGACTCTGTGTAGGTACACTATCGATGTGCAACAATGCACAATCTTTTTGTAGTTTTTTAACTTTTTAGAGACATTGTTTATGGTTTTCATATATACTTTCTTTTTTTTCCGAAACCAGTTCCTTTAATTTGCTCTCTCAAATAACCAACACTTGTATTTTCTTGGGACTGATTTTTAGCAGAAAGTTCTTTGGAATGACGATTATTATTATATTTTAGGATTGTATGATTGAATAACAGCCACTCAATACGCGATGATGCAAAAATGCCGGCAGGTTCGAAGTAGTTGTTTCTATAATTTGTAAGTACGTAATTTTTTTTTTTGATTTGTTTTGTAGGGAGTGAATTGGGAGCGAAGTGAAACCCGGTCGTCTTGATAGAATGATGCTTTAATACTGCCCAAGATTACATAGGATTGGGATGTATATATGTACTTAGAATCTATGTATGCTAATACTATACTACAGTTTGTCTATAATCTGCTGCAGGAAGATATTCTGAATCCTGAAGCGAATTTGTTAGAGACTAATCTATACCAAACACATTTTGTTTAAAGTAACGAATAAAGTATCGATAAATATTTTTTCATCGATAGCTTAATATTTAAATGGATTGGAACATCCCTAACTAAACGTGTCTTTAAAATCTGAAATGCAAAGCACATGCTTTGTCCATCCATACTGTTAATGTTAAGTTCATGACATAACAGTGTCTGCTTACGGATAGTTAAAATGTCACTTGTATTACATAATTTAATAGTTCGTGGACGGAATTAAACAGTGATGAATTAAATCAGCTAAGAAATGTATTTCAACATGAAACTACCGTGAGACTCAATCATAATTACACATAAACGGATAACTCACGTATAAAAGTCGAGTGATGCTCGACATGTTTCGGACTATTTCGAAGTCCTTTTTCCAAGAGCATTCAATGGAATCTGATTCGACGCATTATATCAGGTTTGATAAGGTGCCCGTACTGGCGAGAGAAAAGTTTTTCATTCCGCGGAAAGTACGTGAAGCCATTGAAATAAGTCGGTATCCCAATTTCAACCGGGATAGTGGATGGTCGGTGCCCCCGAGTTGGAAAACTGTTTTAAATATTGACCAAACGGTGAGTGTGAGCGAACCTTTACGGAGTGACGTGATCAGTGTTGTGTGCTGCCCGACATTTGACAATAATAAAAATGACGATGAAAACGAGGGTAGTTGTGCGCCGCTGTCAGTTGCGTCGAACAGCCGCGCGAGCAGAGCGCTGGCGCGCAGTGTTCGTGTCGCTGCCGCCGGGGCGAGCGCTCTTGGAAAAAGGACTTCGAAATAGTCCGAAACATGTCGAGCATCACTCGACTTTTATACGTGAGTTATCCGTTTATGTGTAATTAAGAAATGTATTATTTATGATATCGAAGATTGAAATAAAATAGGTAACCTGAAACATAACTGTATGAGTACGGTCAAGTGCAAAAATAAGTATCGATATGAACTTTTCAAAAATATGTCCCACGTCCTTATTACGCCGGTGTAAGAGCGTATGGTACTTATTTTTGAAACTTTGACTAGATACATATTATTATACTTGATTGTACGTACCTTTTAGCGCTGACGCACCGGTTCACACGCGTCAGCTATTAGACATAATTTAGTTTACGTTATAACATTGAATTGTATAGATAATCAGTTGAATAAACTCAGTAAACCTTCGCGGTTGCATTCTAGACATCTCCCGCTACCTAACTAAACCTAACAAGTCAATGTAAAGGGTCAGTTCTTGCCCTTACATTTTTTGGTCCTTCGAACCGGATCCTTACTTATTTTGCTTATCACTATATCCCTATCACTACTATAATATTATAAATGCGAACGTGACTCTGTTTGTCTGTCTGTCTGTCTGGTATATAGATAGTTTCAGTCTCGGGGAAGGACATAGGATAGTTTTTATCACGGAAAATTGCACAGTTCCTGGGCAACAGAACAGCTAGTCTCGTTGTCTGTCTGTCCCTATGTATGCTTGTATGTTTAAAACTACGCAACGGATTTAGTTGCATAATACAGGTAGGTACATAATATACTATGATTATGTAGAGATAATTGAATATTCAAGGCTTACCACGACGTCTTAATGCGATTCAATTCCGATCCAGATTAGGTTCGCTCGCTGTCAGATCCATAATAAAATTGTCATCTAAAACCTGAACTGAGTCGGAATTGGATCGCATTGAGACGTCATGGTAAGGCCCCTCGTCTATAGGTACAGTGTTAGTTTTGATGGAAATGCGGCAGCGAAGCAACTTTTACCGGCAGTAGGTGTGTATTAAATGCCACGTTCATGAACATCCAATTGAATGCGTATTCATTCGACTGAGACGCAATTACACTGTAGGTACAGTAGGCCGGATTTAGTTTTCAATCTAGTTCATATTGTTTTACAATTGCTCCTCTCCTATAAGCATATATTTAATTACTCTACTGCCTTTAGTGGTAATTTGTTGACGCAAAAATCGCCTCGAACACGTTCGCCTAAGCACAGGCAATTTTAGGTTGTAAGGACTTCTAATTTGCTTGAATTTTAACCCTATTTGACATTATGAATAAATGAATAAATAAATAAATTATAGGTGAGTGCTTTCCAAAAAAAAGTCGACATGAACATTTTTTCCAGAATATAACTATTTTGGGTTTTTCTTACTCAGAATTTACCCTAGCGATCCTTATACAAGAAAAAGTGTGTCCCAAAATTTCCATTCCAGTTCGTCACTTTTTTAAATATAAGTACACCTATGTATGGAACGTGAAGAACAGGAAAATAAATTTCACAGTTAAATCTGGGACACACTTTCTTGTATGAGAACCCAAAATATTTAAATTCCGAAAAAAACGTTCATATGAACTTTTTTTTGGAAAACGCTCAGGTATGTAGGCGCAACATTACAAATTTACAGTCGAAGGCAGGTAGTAGGTTTCATTTCATCTATTTATATTTATTTACCAGATAGTAAACTTCTTATTCTTGTAATTCCAAAGTAAACTAGCACCCGACTCCATCCGTGCAGCAAAAACCGTACAGGTACTACATAAACTCATGCCAAGGATGGTTCGGGCCATAAAACATTGTCACCACTTCATTTACATGTTGTTACTTTACCTACATGGAGATAGAACTATACATTCTTTGCATTACTACATTACGTTTCACAGTCCTAAGACATTACTAAGGCTTGTATGACTGCGCTGGTAGCGTGATATACTTCCTACTCGGGTTAACATCGTCGCGTCACTGCAGTCTCCTCACAAAACGCACTTGCATAACCATTATGTTGGTATTCAAATCCTGCACTGTGTACGAATGAAGCCATTTCCTTATCGTCACAGTCGACTTCAACTCCCGTTGCCCGGAACCGCGTACGGAATCGCACATTTAAGTATTTACGCAAGCCAGTTACGGGGGCTCCGACGTGTTTTGGAGTCAAATAATAGGCCTTGTTGCCCAACCCGCAGTACTAATTAGTAAATTAGTTACGCGTTCTGAGGCTTTAGTAATGTACGCCCATTTGCAAAATCCTTTCAAAGTATTGGGCACAAGGAAAACGTTTTTACATGCTGGTGTAGTAAGTTTCAGCTTGATAGATGGCTACGTTGACGACATGACAGCGGCGTTCAGTATTAAATAATGTCTTAGGTATTTAAGCTGGGTTCTTCTCTGACATAACCATAGCTCGGACAAATCATCGCGAAAACAGATATGGTCATAGAACAAGATTCAATAGACTCGTAATAACGTAACTAAGATTTTGATTACCTTAACAGTTTTTCGTATTAACATTTGACCCTTTTTAATTGTATTTGTACTTCCATGCTGGTCTGGGAGCAAAGGAAAAACATAGAATGTGCCAGTTGCCTCTCGTCCCGCGCAGGTGGTAAAAGCCCATCGAGGGAATGGGCGAGTCTTAGGAATCATGTTGTAGGCGATGCGGCTAGCAACTCATCACTATTTTGATTCCCCTTTCCACCTATACGCCTACAACCATGCTAAATGTGGCCTTTAGGTCTTGTTACCTCAGGCTCTGTCTACCCCGTAAGGGATATAGACGTGATTTGTATGTATGCAGTGGCGTAGCTAGGTAACAAAGGGCTCTGGTGCAAATACAAAAAATGGGGCCCCACTACTACATAATGCATGTATGTATGTATGTAATTGTATTTTTGGCATAGTTATTGTTCTATTATCTGCTGCTCTTGCTGGATGTTGCTGTGGCCGTGCTTTGGATATAACAAAAACAAGTCTGTATTCACTAATTACCGTAAATTGTCACTAGTGCCCGACACCGAGAGGGAAACGGGTCAGTGACGACATTTTCCTAGTTTGTTTTGTAATGACTTTCGCGTAAAATACTCTGTATACAGGTTTCTAACGTAAAAATTCACTTTCGTAATGCAGCTGTAAGTCAAAACAATGACAACTTGTTGCCGTAGGTTTGAATTGTTTTATTTCAACAAATTTATTTGTTGAATAACTTGTGCATAATAGAGTGATAACGTTTTCCCGTTTAGTATAAAACTGTGCACATTGGAACATAATTAATTCAATTCACATGACAATATGTCGTTAACTAATTGGAATTCCCTTGTTTCAGGTTTTGATGACTTTCCACGTTCATTTATAGCCCGGTGACTGACAAAGGTGAGTTGTAACCTTCAACTATACTTATTTAAAAGACGCAAATAGTCAAATGCAAGAATACCTAAATATATAGCTAAAAGCAAATTAAACATGTGTTTAAGTTATGTGGTTTAGTTTGCCCGACGAGTTAGACCTCTCAGCAAAATAGCACACTTGATTGTATGATACAAAAACTATCGACAATAACATTTGTAAACGACACTGAAAGTTAGATCACAGAAAAATCCGAAAAACAACCGACAATAGTTCACTCGCAATCTCATAAGTCGTACAGTTTCTACACTAAAGAGTTCTTTAGCGTTGACTCAATGTCATTTTTAACCAAAAGCTTCCGTAACAACAAAACCTGAATGCATTAGGTTGGGGATATTCAGGTCCTGTTCACTTGTCCGTTTTGTCGCAGTTCTAACCATATCTTATATACTTCCATGCTGGTCTGGGAGTAAAGAAAAACATAAAATGTACCAGTTCCCTCTCTTCCCGCGAAGATGGTAAAAGCCCATCGAGGGAATGGGCAAAAATCTTGGTACCTAATCATGTTATAGGCGATGCGGCTAGCAACCCCCTATTTTGATTCCCCTTTCCACCTATACGCCCACAATCATGCTAAACTTGGCCTTTAGGTCTTGTTACCTTAGGCTCTTGACTACCCTGTAAGGGATAAAGACGTGATTTATGTATGTATGTATGCTACCATATCTTAACTAAACATTTTTGGGTTAAAACCCTGAAAAATGCTATCAACTAAGCCATCGCTCTAGTTGTGACGTGACCGTGTTCAGCCTAGCTCATTGCGGCAGTAACGATCTCAAACCAACAAACGGTCACATATTTCCAAACTGGCTCATTAAAATCTCATTTCATCAAAACAAAAGCGCGACAGTGTAAAATATTTTCAAAACAATAATCTAAGGTCCACATGCTCAGTATGGTCACAGTCTTGCAAGGTCGTGCGTCTGAGACGTATTTGCGTTAAAATGTCAAATACTATGCGAAACTCTTAAAGTACGTAAATAAAAAAAAACAATTTATGCCAAAATTCCCTTACATCATTTTGAAAAAACGCTGATACTCTTCAAATTTCTGGACCGATTGTTACCAATGACAATGCCACAGACAAACACGCAGACAACGACGTCAAATTTAACACCCAGTTAAAAATGGAAAAAGCACTATCACCGCTAGCTATTAAATTTCCGTGACTCGCTATCTTGACGATCTCTTATCGAAACTGGTTCTAGTGGAAACACGGTCACATATTTCCAAACATCCTTGTTACCCCATTTCCCCAAAACAACTGAAAGCTGAAGCGTCAAGCGTCATGCGTCACGAGGTCCCACGTGACGCTGTTTACTCCATGCTCCAGTTGCGTCACACAATGGCTGCTAAATGGTTATCGCGTCCGCTTGTCGCCATTAAAAGTGCACAACCAGGTCATGGTGTAAAGTTTATTGTATAACGCTTCTTATGTTATTGTTTCGATTTAAATAATTATACAATAGACTACGATCCGCCAAATAAGTGGCCTAACTTCCTATCTAATGTAATTGTCGCTGAAGTCTAACTTTCAAGTTGATAGCCACGTCTTATCAACATTATATTTATGACGTGCGAAGGATTTTAACCTTAGGATGGCAGACCACATATTTGGCTAATGGTATCCATGTACAAAAAGTTAAGTCTTACATTCGCCTTGTTTATTGCGCTTAATTATGTATTCTTATTGTAGCGTAGGGTAGACAAGAGCCTAAGGTAATAAGACTCAAAGGCCACGTTTAGCATGATTGTGGGCGTATAGGTGGGAGGGGTCAAAATAGTGATGGGTCGCGTCTACCATGATTCCCAAGATTTTCGCTTTTACCATATGCGCGGAAAGAGAAGTAACTGGTAGATTCTATGTCAAGATTGTTGGTGCCTGCGAAGTCGTGTGGTGGCCTTTCTTGCTAGCCTTTCAAAAGGACGGCCGCTTTGCAACTGACAGGGAATGGTGTTTCATAATAGCCAAGCACATCAACAAAATATTTGCTGTTAACCAACTTAAAACTTTCTCTCTGAAAGTGCAAGTATTTGATAAAAAATGACGCCGCATTGACAGTCGATCAATGGATTTAAACGAAATGATGAGTCACATGGCTGTTACGCCCAATGACAAGGTGTTACGGAAAACAAAGAACGTATTACAACATTGTTTGTGTCGTCTTAGCAATAGTGCATTAAAGCCGGTGGAGTGCAGTAAATAGATTAGACAGGTAGGTGATACTGTTTCTTGCACATTGCAACAAGACGCAGTTGAAATCGAAATGCACATCTATGTATGACTCATTCTAACATACCCAACCCATACTTTGATTTAGATTTTGTTTTTGTTACTGATTTTATTTCGAAAATTTAAATAGAATGACCGATCTTAAGTGTTAAAAAAATACTCTTACGCGTTAATCGAGTAGGTACCTAATCATAAGTAAATAAAAATATAATATTTTTATTAATAAAATAACTGTCGAAAAACCTAGTGCCGTAGGTACTAATGTGGTGGTGCCAGAGGTTAGTGCATTTTTTTTTCTATGTACTCATTTAGTCACCTGTACTGTACCGCTCAGAAATGACGGCATAGCGTTCTGAGTTATTTTATGATATTATTATAGTTAGTAACAAACAGCCTTCTAAGCGTTATTCACGCTGGTTCATTCCACAGGTTATTTTTTTCCATGGGCTTGTAGTCTATACATATACAAACTATTAAGAACTGAATAACAATAAAGAACACGAAAACTAGGAAAGTTGATTTAAAGTAAAGTACAAATGATGAAAAATTAACTTAAAAAATCCCCCCCTTTTTCGTGCCTGGTTCGAAGGTTCTCATTATGCTGGCCGCGTTGCCTCTTTGAACTGCAATGGCAACCCTTTGAACCAGCCACGAACGGCGGGGATCATAGCCCCTATCTGTCAGTCTGCGGCCCAGTTCCTACCTATATTCAGGTACTTAGATTTTATGCCAAAAATACCTTACATAATTTTAGAAAATGACTGGACCGGTTTTTATCAAACATAAGCTAAGAGACCGCAAAGAAACTGGCTATCGAATGAAATAAACCGCATTGAAATCGGTATATTAGTTGGAGAGTTGCGATCCCACCGACCGATACACACATAATACTTACTTACTTTTTCTTAAATTAATGGTAAATATTCCTTTGTTTATTGTGCTCTTTATTTATTTATTTTATGTAGTATATTTTATTGATATATATTATAGGTAGTATAAAGTAGTTTATTGACTGGTAGGTTTTAGGAGTTTATGTATTATATTCGGTAAAGTTATGTATTGTGGCTCTCAGTGTTTGCAATTTTTAAACTCACTCGTCCATCCCTAATATAATACTCCTTTCATGCACTCAAAGGTTGACTGGAAGAGATCCCTTAAAGGGATAAGTCCGCCTTTGTGCATGTATCTCAGTGTTTGTCAATTGTATTTGTCTTGTTTATTTTGCACAATAAAGAGTTTACATACATACATACATACATACTTACACACAGATATCGACTTCAAACTTATAACACCCTACTTTTTGCACCGGGGGTTAAAAATGGTTAAAAACACGGAAATAGCTGGAAGACTCACTGAATGGATTCTCGTGAAATTGAAACACGTTCTTTTCAGTGATCATGTTCGTTTTTGGGTTGTAAATAACCAAGTACTTTAAAGAATAATACTTCGCATTACTAAGAAGATTAGTCGCTTTTGGAGAGTTATTCAGCCTAATGATAGACAATTCATACTGTAATCTAGAAGTAATTAGCTCAAAATGAGTCGAGCAAGAACGTCCAAAAATCATAATAAAAGTAATAAACCCGAGAAAGCATTAAAGGAATTTGAAAATGTATAATTACTTACAAATTTCGATGCAACTCGTTGCGTCACATATAATTATAATTAAACTCAAACTATAATTAATGTACATTCCAGCTATCCACCGGACAACGGATAGGTGAATTTTCGTAATGAGCGAAAAACGAAAGTTTAGCGCCCAATTATATTTAAATCAATTTATGTTTGAAATAAATAATTATTGTGTAATATAATAATGATGTATTACGTCTTAATAATAATAAATTTGTCTAATCACTGTCAGTTCCACATTCAGCGACACGCAACTCAATATAATACCTAAACTATGTACGAGTCGAGTATTACAATGCCAAATAAATCAAAATTAAAATTGCTAATTATAATAACTATATATGCAGAGGTAATTATTGTTCTGTGGAATCTATTTATAGCCAATAAATTCGATTATATTAATATAACAAATGTACTATAATGACTATATTTTGATTCGTTGACCGTATCTTCACGTTGAACGTATCAAAATTGTTTTGGTGGGACATTTAGAAGCTTTAGTATTGTGAGTTAACTTATTTTCTTGATTGTTTTTTAATTACTTCGGCAGAACAGTAGCCGATAATCTCGCTAGCTCGTAAATGTCACCGGTACAAGAGAAAGCGGTGAATTTGCTCCGTAATGCTGCAAGATAATTGTCACTCGCTAACTTAACATTTCGATCTTCAATTAAGTGATCAAGTTCATTAAGTTGTCTTTAACTTTCGACATTTTCACACATTCGTGTTAAGTTTTACGTTTAAAAGAAACAGCCGGATCACTTAAGTATTTAGATTTCGTCTCTATTTTTCTTTATCTATCTTTTTGGCCTCTTAAAATGTAATATTGAATGTTTTAATTTTGTTATTTATAACCTTAAAATGTTACCCTTTCTCCATAATAAAATTCTTACTTCTTTCTTCTTGAAAACTTTTCTTTCTTATCTCAAACTTTGCAAAAATCGACAAGCTTGAGTATCTTATTCGTATTTACACTCTATTCATGCTCCATTGCAATAAATTATTGATTGCTGTCTAATATTTATCTCCGCTTGTCGTTATCCTGTCGTCGTCAATCGTCCATTCTCACTTGATCCGATTGAATGTAAGTTAGCAGCTTTCTTGTTCGACATGACTTGCAAGTCTCATTACTCTCGCTTCATTCCCTCTGTCATCTCTATTTGGCTTACATGTCGTTTTCATTTAAAAGTGTAAAGTAATCAAACCGACGTTGAAAGTTGTTATATAACTAAAAGGATACTGTATTTTAAAGTCTAGGCTGTATTTTGGGAGGACTATGCGGATTAAGATACTGGAAAGTACTGGAAGTAGTATATATAAAAGAGTTGAAAGTAGGAATTTCTGTAAACATTTATCAAATTGTTGATTGTTCAAAAAATAAAAGAATTGGTTTGGAGAAAACAATAAGTTGCTATCCGTGTTGGTAAACTTAAACTTGGCCTCTTTCTCGATGACCTTATACACGTAGGGAACGAATCCGATTTCGTTCGCCCTCGAACCCGGTTGCTCAACGCTCCATTGTTTTATGAGGAAATCAATTAGACAATCGTGTTAATAACCATATTTCACTTTTAGGCTCATTCGTGCCGGTTTCAGTATTGGTTTCGGTCGCGGTGTCGGTTTCTGGGTCTCTAGCACGGAAACCTGTACAATGACTGTTTGTTTTGCTAATCCGCGTTTCCGAAAGCGCAACTGTTTGGAGATAGTATTTTGGAGTGTGTAATGCTGTTTTTAGAATCGGCATCCGATTTGTAATGATCTGTTTGTTTGTTTAGGATTTGTTTCGGTTTCGATTCTGCAACACTGGCTGTCAAAACATAGAAGATACTTCCTCAAGAATATTTTTTTAATTGCAGTCTTTTTTATTTTATAAACATTCATAGCGTGTGAAACATAGAAGACGAAGTTTCGCATAGCGACTACTATCATTTCGTTAGTTCGTTATAACCATAATATTATATGTAGTTAACTTAAAATAGATTTAACTGAAAACCTTGTCTTAATTGTCCTACGAAATTATGATTAAGTATATGCAATGCTACTTTAATAACACTTATCGTCTACTGTAGTAGCAATTAATAGGCAATTGTGGCATACATTAATTTAATTGAAAGCCTGCCTATTATACTTACATTATCATCATAAGTTTAATAAATACTCTGACGTGACATATCAAGGTAGAACGTAATCACGATTCGTTCAGGCTACGCTGTTTCGAATCGTTTCGCGTCATTCGCAATACAAACAACGTCAACATTAGAAAAATATTTAGAAATACATGTGAGGAATACTTAATTTGCAAATGAATGTATAGTATAATTCTTTGATAGAATAATACGTAGTAACAAACACTATCTGCGCCGAAAAGGTTGTGTTTCAACGCTTGACTTTTGTTTTTTCACGCTCAATGGAGTGTCCATATAGGGATCTAGGTTCTAATAGGCTATCTGTGTACGCAGAAAAAATATAGCCTTACCAATACCAAACAAACCATACACAGAATCACAGGATGATCTTGCTCATTAGCCACCCATATTCGACGGCTATTAAGTGATATTATATCTGGCTATCGCACCGCTGCCATATCACTTGGATGCTGTCGAATACATCCGAACAGCACACTAGTATTGGTAAACCTAGCGTGTTAGTGAGGTTGCGTCGAACTGTATCGCTCTAGACCGCTACCCAATGCCAGTGGAACTAATGCGCCAGCGCACACCGACTAGTACATTATGTATGCGGAAGGAAGTATTTAAGTATTCGATTATACGATGTATATCTATTTCAGTCATGTATGAAGCTTGGGTTTTAGAAAATTGCTGCGTACACATATTAGGTGTCACAGTTTATTACAAGTATTGTAAGGAGTGATAAGTAGTACGTTACTCGAGTATTACAGATTTGATAGGCGTACTTGTAACGTCAAGGATGAGCGCCTCACTACTACAAGATGGTAGCACCCAGGGAGTAATCATAGGGCTTGCAATGTTTGTCGCGTATGGTTTCAAATCTTACCAACAAGGACCATGTGAATGTATTAATCGATGTTACTTCAGTAAATTAAAATGATGAATGATATGACCCTTTGGACTCAACGACGGAAATAGGGATAATTATTTTTTTATCGGGATTTCCCTGCTGTGTGCAAGTATGAGGAATATTTGCGTAAATATTTACACCACATTTAACTGCTATGCGTAACTCATTATATCCAGCAATATGTCCACCGCGTTAGTTTGCAAATTTGAATACAATAGTGTCTGCTTAAGCTCATTCCAGCACGTAAATATTCATTTTGTTTCTTAGAACTGTAAATAGCTTTCCAGTTTGTAAGATATTTCCCGTAACATTGGCCAAACACGGTCAGACTAATGGTTCATATTGGCACAAATGTTGGTCCATCAACATTCTAGACCGTATAGAAATCTAGCTAAAGGGGACACTAGAAACTCCGAAGCCTCTCATTGACCGACAGAGTGGTGGTTAATAAGATTTCGCCTTTTTTTCTTGGGAATGGAAAACATGGTGACTATGTGAAAAGTCACAGCAAAAACGTGGAATGCTTGGACCCGCTCGATGTGTGTCTTTACGAAGCACAAGCTATAGTCACGTTTATAGTTTAAATGCATATTGTAGACGCTGATGAGAGCGTAACATTAGCGCGATGTTGGTGCGCATGCTTGAAAAATTTTAAGGACCTATGGCCCTATTGTATAACGCGTGGACGCTCGCGATCACATTCGCCTTCTACTTCTGCCCTCATCCTTTATCGTTTGACAGAAATAAATAGTGAATGCGATTGTGGTTCCAAGGGCCTTACACAGTAGTCTCTGACCTAAGTAGTAACTTTAATCATTTTTGTCTTGACATGGATTTCATTATCAATTCTAAAGCAAAGACATTTGAACAATCTAAAATATGAGGTCCTGACAGGAACACAATGGATAAGGAGACTGAGGAAGAAAAGGATGTCGTGTGTGAACTAGCCTGAATAAAAAGGGTAATGTAAGAAATTACTGCTGACTGAGATGACAGCGCTGTGATGTTTTCAATTGACTTGGATAAGAAGACAAATGAGTTGAAACCTGAAAACATATTTCTGTTTTAAAATAGATAGCCTGTGCCAGTTGGACGTATATGGGATCGATTACTCATTGTTAAGCAGTAAATGGAAACTGATAATGTATCTACAGCGAAATGCAAAACAAATATTGTCACTGGCATAACTTGAACGCCATTCTCTGCGGTAAAGTTTTCATCTCTGTAACCTTTAAGCAATTACTTTTCATTTCCATTTACCGTATTTACAATTGCATCGTGAAAACTGGCTACCTTCTTTAATTGAATCTTATGTTATGTGCAGACTGACGCAATCAGTAAACCTTGCAACACTTTTACTGTCTAATTGCTCATCAGTCTCTTGCGCAGATCTCATTTAGATTCAGACTACCTAATAAGATCATTAGACGACTTACCGTTAGCTGTGTCGTGCATGAAGCTAAATCTAGTACCTATCTAATCTACTAAATATTTTTAACAGCCAGTCTTTGCTTCGATGTCAACGGCATGTTTTTTCGAGAACTAAAAATATACTACTCTAAATATACTACTGCCTACATATACTACTCTTTTTAGTCTATACCTACATTACACATTTATGCATAAAAGCCATAAGCAATAGGTAAGATACATGTACGATTTCATTCGTTCAAATAATTACAGTATTACAAGACGCCAGAGAAAGTTTACACAATTCCTTCTTTAGTAACATTCCTGGAGCCAGTTCTAATTCTTTATTTAAAACATCAAAGCTACCGCTTCAATGTCGTTAATCTAAAGCCTCAAATCGTGCCGTTTTCGGTTTAAATGGTTTAACTTTTAACGTACAGTTACCTTGTGATGAATGCTCGAGTTTGCCGTAATTGCTTCCTTAATGCGGCAAGTTTTTACTGTCTACTAATTTGGTAAAGCCGTCCGTTGCACCTGTGGGTACCCTTTGCATTTACTTTGGGAACCGCTGCAGGTATTTAATTAAAATGCGTTAACTATTTAAAATGACAAAAGTGGTAAATGATGGTAAGTAGGTACAGCGAAGAAGATACTGTGTTAAATAACTTTTTCTTTTTTAACCCCTGACGCAAAAAGGGGGTGTTACATGTTTGATCTCGATGTCTCTCTGTGTGTGTGTGTATCTGTCTGTGGCGTCAAGATTTCAATGCGGTTT
The DNA here is from genome assembly GCA_932294345.1 of Pandemis cinnamomeana. Classification (NCBI taxonomy): domain Eukaryota; kingdom Metazoa; phylum Arthropoda; class Insecta; order Lepidoptera; family Tortricidae; genus Pandemis; species Pandemis cinnamomeana. Next base: position 3,065,330 of record OW028715.1, on the reverse strand, counting down.
ATCCATACGAAAGACAGTTTCCTTGCGGTTCTTAGCCATGTTTAGTAAAAATCGGTACACTACTTTAAAGAGTATGAGCTCTTTTCCAAAATTATGTAAGACATTTTTGACATTTTCTTTACTTACCTACGTATGATTACTCGAATTAATACGCGGGGATTATTTTTTTTACCAACCAAAACAGGGCCTTGCAGCACACGTCATTTGCAGGCTTATTTTGATTAACGTGACTTGATAATCAGTAGGTCTGTATCTATTATACGCTCGCTCGAACACACATGCCACCAGTAGGTAAACAACCTCCAAAAAAGACTGGGGATCTAATGCTCTGTGATCAAAAATGTAAATACACCAAGGTGTAACCGATCCATCATCTGGTGATAAAACTGACAACACATGTTCACTAACCTCAAAACGTGTGTAAAACTATACCGCTTATTGCAAAGTTATAAACAACGTGGATGTCTTGGAACTTGATCCATACACGGTTACCCACATACCGAGCCGTGCAGAAAATAGCATGAGTTGACGGTATAGAAATAAAGTGCATGTGTGTACAGTCGTTACCGTCTTTCCGCCATCTTTATGTATCACTAGACTCGCTAAGGAATCAATGAATATACATAATCCCTTTAACTTCAGTATGATGTTTGAGTAGCGGAGTAGCAAAGTAAATGTTTTTTGTTCATTCAAAACAACAAATCGACAATGGACGAAGACGCATATTGCGTTTGTAGAACAAACATTCTGTGCATAATTAGTGTTACTTTGGAGGGGTTTTGTTGTGTGTGTCATTATCAATGAAAAATTCCTTGAGCGCTAAATAGTGTCGAGCGTGTTAACTTAAACATACCTACCCGTTTGCTTAAATTTCAAGCCTTCGTTTGAACTAATGTTCGGACCATTAACTACCAACTAAACCATTTTGTTGAACAGTTCTCTTCACACATGCCCACTCAGTCTGTAACTCGTCAAGTGGCAATGGCAAGTTGGTACATGTCTGCTTTTAAAAGTTCATTGACTCCCAACTACATGGGATATTTATGTTGCACACGTGTTCTTTTTTGCCGTCCGCTTCACGCGTCGAGAATATTAAGGGTATATAATCTGTGCCACAAGTACATATGCGAATGTGGCTGGCCGGTTAGCTATTCCTTTGTTCGATAGCCATAAAAAAGTGAGACGTGCTGCTTCGCATGCTTCTGTTTTTATTGTGCTTATGGCTGTTTTTTATTCAGTAAGTTAAGTCAGAAATAGTCAGTCATTAAAACAAAGAAGATGTTGCTCATGAAAGTGGTAGAAAAATTTGGTAGGCATCGTTTACTCAGTAAAACTTTCTTAAATGTATATTTAGAATAGAAATCGTATGTAACAAAAACGTTACACGTGTATTTTAAAATTGCAAGTGAATCCTTCGAAAGCAAAATCCGCAAACGGTACAAAACAATAGCGAATTTGTTACGCGAACCTCGTGACATCGCGTAAAGCATAACCTCTAATTTGTTTAGTTTGCGCAGCCTACTTTCGAGCGTCTTGTTTCCCGCGTAAGTCATCCATCTGACAAATGTCAGTGTGACGTTCTTTGTTTTTAAAATTGCAGGTTTACGGCACAAAGGTACGACCAAAGTGCCACAGAGATACTGGCTGGATAAATGGATGATTCCATTGTTCAGTTCACTTTTACTTTTATTATGAGAAATATCGCTTGATGGGTAATCACTAAGTTGTAATGATACAACGTTGGAACCACACACTCTCGGTTCGATGTTTTATTTTATTTCTTAAGCTTAAATAAAATGCAGATATCTCGACATCCTGCGTTTAAAATAATAATCCGCGTAAAAACTATGTGAACGAGACCTCTTTGCATCTGGCGAACCGGTTTAAAAGGACATACTGGCCGATAACAATTTCCAAAAGTATGCCAACCCGCAGGACAGTTGACCGACATTCTTCGGTAGCACATTTAGCGCCTTCAAGCGTTAATTGGTATAAATTTGTTGTTAGCAGGCTTTGGTTGCTTTTGCTTGGCCTTTAAGCGTTTGCGGATCTGACAACGTAGTACTTTGTCGCTTCAACCGATCCGGGATCTTTCAATGCTTTGCTTAAGCCCTTGTAAAGTGATATGGTTGTAAAATGCTCGTGACTTGTGCAGGTTTGTTTGAACGTTTAATTTATGTGAACGGAAACATGATGAGGACGTGGTCAGCAAAGTAATCAGTTTTCTGTATAAAAGCTGGTGATTGACTGGAGATGAGTATAAAGTAAGGACGCGACGTGACAAGAATGGCTGGTTGCATCTTCATAAAAGAAGTTGACACTGATATACTCATCAAAATTAATAAGGGATATACATTTATGTCAAGTTGGCATATGGAGTTGTATAAGATTTAAAATTTTAATTTCTAAACGACACCGAAAATTAGAACACAGAAAAATCTGAAAAGTAAAGCTATGGCCGGGAATCGAACCCGGATCCTCGTCATTCCGTGACGCGTGCTATACCCCTACAACACCCATAGCAGGTGAAAAACCTTTGATGCTGACGCTTTGACCTTTGACGTTAGAAATTCAATTTCTAACGGTAAAACCGTAAAAGTAAACATAAAAATCAAGAAGAATTTTTCATTCATATGATAGTATCAGTGATTTAAAATTTTATAAATGAACCATAGTCAGTTACCGACTAATAAAGAGTTGAACTTTATACACATTATTACTACGTTCTTAAATAAAACCTGTGTATACAGATGACGAGACCACACAGCTGCCACAAAGAAATGTTATTACTTCCTCTGTCCATTTAAAGGCCATAAAACTAATTGAATCTGTTAAAGCGCAAACTCTCGCATATAAAACTGCGACGTTCGCTTAATACACACATGAGTGTCCTCCAAGTCACACACGCTCAAGTAAAACTGGCTACGCATTGTCAAACCCGTAGGCTTACCTAACTCGCTCGCAATCGCCATCGTGTTCGTTTTGACAGTTCATGTATGGGCTGACAATTGGCATCGGAATCAGCTAGCTGTCACATTCGTACAAGAACTGTCGTAATGAATACGATGGTGATTGCGAGCGAGTTAGGTAATAAGCCTACTGTGTTCAAAGATTTCAATGGGATCCCAGAAATCCTAAAAGTACTGTCTAAACGAAAATTCGATTTAATTACGTTATTTGTTATTCAATTCATCCGTAAAACGTCACCGTGTTTGTCTGCGAGAGTGAGGTAATGCATTGAATTGAAACATCAATATCCTTCAGGCTATTGTTTGATTAAGTAAAAAATTTGCTAACGACGTACTTACAAATTACAATGTCTTTTTTACTCACTGTGTATAACTAATTTCATTTTCATAAAATGAATGCCCACGCTAATATAAAATGAAGTGATATTTTACAATGGACCATTTTGTTCATGGATTTGGTGGTGTAAGCCAAGGTTTAAGACGGACCATGCGTTAACAAGCGTCGTAACATTAAAACCGGTTATTCGTTATCATCCGCCATCAATATAGTTCCTGATATGCATCACTGGCTGGTCACACAAGTGTTTGTATAAGCCAGATTCTAGTTCACCGGGTCAGCTGTCGACAAAGTCCTTATGAAACTAAATCGGAAATAAAATAACGATTAGTATTGTAATGTTTGCGTAAGACTTCGGCTGTTTTAAATTGTTGATTACATATCTGCTGATACATATAAAAAAAACATTTAGCATTCCATTCAACTCCGTGTAAACATAAACAAGAACTTGGCAATATTTGACCAATTTAGTTTGAACGAGGAATGAGTGAAAATCTTAGAAATCATGTTTATAGGCGATGCGGCTAGCAAGCCATCACTACTTTGATTCCCCTTTCCCCCTCTCCACCTATACGCCCACAATCACGCTGAACGTGGTCTTTAGGTTTTGTTACCTTAGGCTCTGTCTACCCCGGAACAAAGACGTTATTTATTTATCACAACAAAAGGCTCTCTGTATAAGCTCACGTCGTTATTACCTATTATATGATTCTTCGATTAGGTTGAAAGGTTCAATATTTCGGCTGAAATCGAAAATTTTCTATTACATATTATTCGACTTACAGTAACGTATAGACTTGAGTCAAATATTGCCTTGGTTGCACTTGCTTTAGTTTGTTATGGCGCTCCTACAATATCGGTTTCAAGAGTCAACAAGTCACCCCTACCTCACCTCACCTCCTCCCTCACTTCCCAAAAGTCATTGATACCTTGATATAAAGGTAAAGATGAGGCCCCGAATATCTGTAAGTGATTCAGTTTATTAAGTTCGACAGTGAATGGCAAAGTCAAGTCATGCGCGCCCTTGACTCGATCTGGCCACGCCCCAAACGCTTTCTTCGAGCAGCGCCGGCTGCGCAGGAGTGGATGCGTTAAAATACGCGACTTTATTAACGCTCGCTTGTTTGCATTTTCGAGAGTTTGCTATTGTTTGATGAAGATAAATTTGACGCGACACAGGATTTTAGAGATTTACAATGAAAAACTTTGATCATAATTTTTTCAGGTTTCTGCACTTCATGAAAGCACACAGCTTAGCACAAAGGAACATTGAAATCTATATTGGACCTGGATTCATATGCCATTACCTCCCACCTTTGGATGTTATCTTTTACTTGACACTAGCAAAATTGATTTATAAAAAAAAACAAAGAACAGTAAAATTTTACATTTGTCTTGCTTTACCTAGTGACTTAGCGCACCCAGCTTTTTCTTTTGCCAACTGGGTGACAGCAAATCGCGGTCTATCGTGCTAATCTTAGCTTTTGAAATGACTCGATCTCTCTACTTACCCATTCTCGAGTGCACAAATATCGCGGTTATCACAGTCATGTTGCTCGACATAATGACAGAACTCGTTAGCCAGATTTCCATCGAAAGGTCAACGTAATTTGTTTATTCAAACGCACTTATCTTTGTCAATTTTTATATTCATATTTTATCATACGCATCTACTTGGGTTGTGAGTTTTATCTCGAGACCATTTATCTTGAGTATCGGCTGTTGACATACTACAATCGATTTGAAACTATGTGATTTCTATCCGGAGCATTATGTTGGTTGTAGATGTGAAAAACCGTATTTTATTACAAAGTAACTTTGCCCGTGACTTAGTCTGCGAATTCGTTTATCACTGTGTCCGTCGTCTATGCAATTTTCCGGGATAAATAGCATCCTCAATGATAACCCAGGTAGTGAATCAACTTCTTCGAAATTCATCCGGCAGTTCATGCGAGAAAGAGTAGCAAACACGCTTCCATCCTCACAAACTTTTGCGTTTATTGTATTAGTAAGATATCAGAAACAGTCGTCAGTATACGAAACCCTTGGCGAATAGGGATATGGAAAGTTATTGAATGGAGATGAGACTTCTATAATAGAAGTTGTGATCATATTACTGTTGTTCATCAATCATGTATCAGTTTCCGATCATCATCACTATTTAAGAGTTGAACTCTTGTCGGTGGAGTAATAGCCTCTTCTCCCGTTCTCCCGCCAGACTTTTGACCTCTCTGCACGACTGGGCGATGACATGTTCTCCAATTTGGTAATCTAATCTGTCTTCCCCTTCCTCATCTCCATTCAATAACTTTCCATATCCCTATTCGCCAAGGGTTTCGTATTCGTATACTGAGTAAGTACTATCAGTGTAGGAAATCTACGTCGAAACATCACATGACTGACTTTAATGTTGACTGTATCAATACTCGTTATTAAAACAACAAGTATGTCCCAAGGCGAGTACAGCTTGGAATCGAACCTTAGATCTATCACGACACGACATTCCAGTCACCTTCACTTTTGAACTATACCAACGCCTATCTAGCGAGTGTACTAGCTTTCGTGTTTGAATAAGCTTACGAAACTTGCTGAATGCGGAGTACAGACGTACTTAGGCGTAATGGAACAAGCTAATATGGGACTAAAATAATTACACGTCCGTAAATCTCATCAACTCATCATCTTCAGCCTTTATACGTCCTACTGCTGGGCACAAGGCCTCTCAGAAGGTGAAGACTTGGGCTATAGTTTCCACGCGGGCCCAGCGCGGATTGGGAACTTCACACACACCATTGAATTGATTCGCGGATGCGAACAGGTTTCCTCGTGATATTTTCATAAAAAAAACTTAAGCATCTCCAGTAGATCATTGTTGCTCCAAGTTACCTTCGATATCTCCTTGCGCTTATAAGGTAACTCCTATTTGCTCTAAGGTAGTATCAACTCCATATTTAGCAAGAGTTGAACGATATAACTTAATTGTATCATTTGTATAGTTCTGTGGTGTATTAATGGGAGTTGTCCTGTAACAAGATAATGACTTGATGATAAATGATAAGCCCCATGGGCCGTAGATTATCAAGCGATAAGCGATTGATGGGATTCAAAAACCTTGACCTTTACTTATTCTGATAATTGTCTGCACTCCTATTACCGATACATTACTATCATCATGGTTACATTCGTCATCATCTCACGACGATGAGATGAGAGAAATTTTTAAGTATAAATAAAACGTCGTCATTAGAGAGCTTCTGATCACCTTAATCTTTAAAGCTAAGCGTTGAATCGATCGATGCTCTGACAAATTACAGTCTCTAAGTAAGACATTTGTGAGCGAAGATCTACCACCTTGCGTTAAACTTCCTTACAAATGGAGATCTATTCACTCGCAAAGACGCGCCCCTCTATAACAAATTATGTGCTCGTGCTACGTATACATACACATGTTATACAAGTACATTCGATTATACAATTCATAAACAAAGCCGTAACTTTGTTCCTTCTCAATTTCAAAAACAAAAGAGCACTCGGATCTGTTGAGATCTAAACGTACAACCTTAGAGTACAGCTAACTGGTTTTAGATGTGTCGTAACTGGCCGTCACGACTCCTTTGTCAGTGCAATGGTTGAGGTAACGCGGTATTATCGCGAGACTGCGCAGGATTTGCGTTTATCAAAACGTAGCTGTCCGTGGTCATAAATCATTGGAATGTGAGGGAGGCGCGTGCACACTTCTGTGACATAACAGACTGTACGCGGCCAATGTCCTCACTTCTCAGACTAACTCAATAAGTTAAATTCTTTGGTAGCGACGCTATTGGGAAAAATTTGCCCTCATAATATGTGGCACTGGGATGAACGCGTTCGAGGTGTTTGTGACTGTAAGAAGCTTTGCTTCACTACCATTTTCAACCTCATGGGGAGAAGAATGTTCTTCAAGTATGGATAGAGTCAAGTAGAGTCCATTAGAGGCTGTAAAAGTTCCAAACAATGTCTGCCGAATGTTCAACGTCTGTCATTAATTCTCTGAACACCTGATCCACAAGTTACACACACGCTGGTAGTATAGGACGTTGTCATATGGTAGATAAACCGGAATACCTAATTGACTGATTCAGCCTTTGCCGGAGGTCAATATTAATGATCAGAGTAACCAAGTCAAATATTTTTTATTCATTAAGACAGGAATAGCCTCTTCTTACTTTAACTTACGATTGCGTATGACTGCGCCTTGTGCGATTGCCGAGAGTGTGGACCCATAAAGCAACATGTATCTTTAAAAATATACTAAATCTTAAGACACGTATTTATCTGCTGGATTAAAGAGGACATCTTTAGGGTGTTAAAGTGATGACATCACCGCCCAGCTTTGCACGTGTTGCAACTCAAAGCTCCGCACAATAGACCGCGACCGCGTGATCGTGCAAGAATATCAATCGCTTTTGCAATGCGCATAATTTAGTCGCTTGCGCAGCCTCTCGTGGGCCTATGTGTCAGGTGATAGGATCAGACCTGTTCTTAAAACCTGCGAAGTCTGCTTATAAGGTTAATGAAAATTGACATTAAAGTTGTAGCTGTAATGTAGATTTTAATTCGTGTATCAAATCGTATACATTAAGGTGTGCTAAGGGGGAGGCCTTTGTTCAACAGTGGACGTCTTCAGGCTGATGATGATGATGATGATAGCATACAAAAGCCTTTTCCTGGGGACCCAAGAGCGTCGGTGTTTAGCTCAACCTATTTACCTCGGAAGAGTTGGGAGTTTTTAAATTTCGTGCGATCATCGGAAATACCTACAGTTTGTCCCCTAGTTTTCGACGGAGCTCCACCCGAGGGCGGAGGTCCTTTTTCTGTGTATTTTCCCCTTCGGGCAACTGAAGATACCGAACTAACCTAACCTATCTATTATTGTAATAAAATATTGACTGATTCGTGAAAAGCAGCGTTTTTTCCGGATTAAGTTAAGTACATCAGATGTTTAATTTACATCAAATACATAATATGCTTCGTACCAATCAAACATTCCTTCATTCAATCCATTTCTTCATTGGAAGAGATCCCTTTAAGGGATAAATTCGCCTGTGTACATCCGTTTTTCTCATTACCTGTAAAAATTGGATGTGTTTTATGTATAGTAAAGAGTTATACATACATACATTGTCTATTATCAACAAGGGCCTTACCATGGCGTCTTAATGTGATACAATTCCGACTCAGTTCAGGTTTTAGCTGTCGTTTTTAGTATGAATCTGACAGGGAGCGAACCTAAACTAAATCGGAATTGAATCGCATTAAGACGTCATTGTAAGCCCCCGGTTTCGATTTTATTGATTTTAATGATATAAATGACAGGTAATAACTATAAATATTATGAATAAATGAGTATGAGTATGAGTATTTAATTCCATTTTCCACTGTTATGACAAAGCACCGCCGGCGTCAAAACAAAAAAATACCGCAGCTTGCATACCGAGTGTTTTCAAAATATCCCGAAGAATTAGCAATAACATCCACGTCCGACGTTACTTTGCGCAGATACCAAGCGGGTTCCGGTGTCACTTTGATAATGCAGTGCGTCAACCGATCATGCTGACAATGTTGGTGCCAATAACTTAAACAATGGACGATTGGTCATCATTTCCAGCCGACAATAGTTTAAGGTTGTCGGAAGTCTTAACAATATCAAACTTTTATGTTTAACTTGCAATGTCAATTGTTTATGCGGGTCACAGCTTGCAAGTCCATTTTGACACAGTTCTAGTGGTGTGTTACCATCTGGTCTGGGAGCAAAGAAAAAACAGAGTGTACCAGTTGCTTCTCTTTCCGCGCAGATGGTAAACCCATCGAAGGAATGGGCGGATTTAAAACTCATCAAGTTACAATGTGTACTTTTCCATAATATGCTACGCAGTAACCGGTATGTAAATACTCACCATGTGCATAAATACTCACCATAGAGCAGATAACCTAATAGAGGAGAAATGCCATGTAATTTACAAGACATAAAATTAAGCCAAGCGAAATTGGCGATTACTGCATTCTGATTGAGCAGCCGAAGGTCAAATAGGTTACTAGATTTGAGTAAGCAGCTATTTTGATCAATATGGATAGATAATGTTTAGTCGTTGTGTAGCATACTGAGTGAAACTATAAACATTAGTAAAAACCAGAAAGTAAATATATAAGTAAATGACTTTCTTCTGCGTAAAAGAAAAACAATCGCGAAAAAGAAGTGTTAGTATGGTATATGTCGAAAACGTCTGATGTGTTGCCATAATTTTTATCCCTTATTACCTCTCTAATTGGTTATTTCCTCTATGATACTCACGCACGACGCACTAGTAGTCCTACTAGTACAATACAATATAGAGAGATCGTAGATCTTTGATCATTACCGTACAACGTTGCCGACATTTTGTCACAAGATTTTTGAATTATATTTTTGCTACGTTGACATTGGCGAAGTTGTCGTCGCTATAACGACTTGATACGCCACAAATAAGAAGAAGAAGAAAGTTGATGTCAGCACAAAAGAAAGGTATTTTGGAACTGAAACTTAAGTAGGTAGTTAATATACAAACTAGGTACTAAAAGGAGGCTCCAACCCAGCCAGTTGCCAACATCTACAGTACTGTAGAGCTGCCTAGATGAGGCACTTAGTTTTGTACGAGTGATCGAGTTAAAAAGTGTACTTATTCAAACTGTTGTTGCGTAAGGCCTAAGCTACTATGAGTTAAAATGCAAATTTAATTAATACTTCAGTTTTTATTCAGCTTGGTTAAACTATCATAAATAACAAGAAATATTAAAAATGTCCATCAAGGTTCCTGGTCCAAGCTGATCTGAGACCCGTCGGAAGTTCCAAACAAAAGATTTAAAATATCGAACGAGTGTTCGATATATGAAACTTGAACTAAGTCTCATAGCAGCCAGCAACAGAAACCTGCCAGTATAAAACTAGCAGATCCTATTCCTACAGTACATAGTGCTAAGGCCATAGCATTTGCACTCTAAGGAAGTATTGATACGGTATAAATAGATTATAGGTTATCAAGCACTGGAGCGAACGCATAGCGTGCTTACTTATAGACGCATTTACCACACTTATGACTTTCTCTAATATGTTTATTTCCGTGCTTACAACTTACCGAAACATAAATTACCATTATATTGTTCGAATGTAGTACTAATGTTTGCTGTTATTACAAAAATTTTGTTTGTGTTTGTTTCTTTGAATTGAATACCTAGCTGAAACTACTGGACCGATTCGATAAATTCTTTCACCGTTTTAACGCAGTTCCATGCATCGTGATCAAGAGTGCCTTTAAAATAAATAACCGTGAATAATTCGACACTTTCAACATCATTTGAGTTATTTTTCAATTTTATTAAAATTAAAACTTAATATCAAACGGTTTCGCGTTTGTCATTCTGTGACTACAACTCCTAGGATTTTTATCAAATCCTACTAATATTATAAACGCGAAAGTTTGTAAGTATGGATGAATGGATGCATGTTATTCTTTCACGCCAGAACGGCGGACATAGATAGATTTTAGTCTGGAATAACACATAGGCTACTTTTTATCCCGGAAAATTGCGTAACTCCTGCGGGATAGCGATAAACGAATTCTTATGCAGACGAAGTTGCGGGCAACAGCTAGTCGTGCATAAATTTAGATTTAATATTGTTTTACTACCTCGACGTTGCGGTCACCTACAAATTATAAGATAGTAAAATGCGTTTGATTCGATTTATCTTGCACGTGCAACCTTTTAAACCAAGCTGTATAAACCTTTCCCTTTTTCATAGCACTAAATTTAAGGGCCGGTGGGCCGGTAGATGCTGGTGGCGAGTTGTCGTTCATTATGGTGTGCTAAGGAGGACTTTGTTCAACAGTGGACGTCTTCAGGCTGATGATGATGATGAAATTGAAAGGCCACTTGTAGCAAAACGTTTTTCTTTGAGGGAATGGGCGGAGACCTTTAGGAATTACAGTATAGTATAGGCGAGCACTATTGGATTCTCCTTTCCACCTATTATCCTTTAGGTTCTCTGCCCCTTAAGGGATAAAGGCGCGACGCATGCCTATCATGCATAAAGAAGACCTCCAATTGGGACCGAGCGCGACGACAGCGCCACGTGATAGGCGGCCATTTAGGGTTGCCAGATGGTCGGGAATCGTCTGGATTCTCCCGACATTTCATGTGATGTCCAGACTCCCGACAAATAACAAAATCTCCCGACAAATATACATATTTTATCATCATATTCTATCTACCGCAATAATAATTTGAAAATGGCACACGCGATGCTCTGAGTGGAGGAGTGGGGCTCGATACTCCGAAGGGATCCAAATTGATGGACTCGGTAAAAAGCAATGCCATATACATGCCATATATATAAGCAGTGGCAAACAGACCGTAAAAAAATAATAGACATTTTATTTTAATAGTTTTTAAAGAGCTATTTATCTTAAAAATATAGTTTAAAAACTTGACTCATAATTTTTAATTGCTCCAGACAACAACCCCAAAATCCCGAAATTTTGAAATGTTATCCAGATATTTCGATTTTTAGATCTGGCAACCCTACGGCCATTATGGACAATATTGTCACCGCTGTCAAACAAGAAATAAGTAAATATTGTGAAAAATATTAATGAAATCTTGTGTTATTTTACTATATTACACAATTTTGGACAATGGTAGTCAATAACATTATTGCTAATAATATTAAAATTGTTGTTTTCAGTGAAATTTTAGAGGTTAGGTAACTTACTTTTTTTTTCTTACGGCAAATATCCACTTATTTCTTTGGTCTCGTTTCCACCATGGTCTTGGAAATTGGTAAAATTTACAGTCGCTATTCTTCTTGATGTTATTACAATTCACAACAACACATCTTACCAGGACCATATTTTTATCTCAAAAACGATTAGAAAATGTTTACTGCAATATGGATTTGACAGCTCAAGTCAGCGACAAAAATGACAATTTTAGCCGTAGCGAGCGCTGTGATCGTTTAGGCTACCCCCTCCACCCGCTTTGCACTCTGCCAATAGCCTTCTAAGTTCGCCTTTGTGTATATATTTAAGGTCTGTTTTTGTGATTTGTCTCTGCTTCTTTATATTTGTACAATAAAGCATTTACTGACTTACCTTCTCCTCCGTTGGTTGCAGGGCCGGCGCCATGTTGCAGCAGATCCTGCGTGACATGTGGGTGGACCCCGAGATCCTGGCCGAGCTGGATGAGACCCAGAAGCAGACGCTCTTCTGCAAGATGAGAGAGGAACAGGTAGGTCTTTAACGTATTAGCTGCCACTGCCAGCTGCCAAACCCAGGTGCCTCTGACGCGCATTGTGCGTTCAAATGCCAGCAAAATTATGACAGGGCGAAAGCGTGAAAAGGCATTATATGCATCGGTGGCAGTGTCAATATTTGTGCGATTGCAAATCATATTAGGTTTATCTTGCTCAGTCACTCTTACGGATTTGTGTTAGTTTTCGAACGCAAAATATGTTCCGATCGCATTTGCGGTAAAATGTCAAATACATTCTGTTGATTAAGAACCGTACACATACATACACAAATCACGTCTATATCCCTTGCGGGGTAGACAGAGCCTGAGGTAAAAAAACCCAAAGGCCACGTTCAGCATGATTGTAGGCGTATAGGTGGAAAGAGGAATCAAAATAGTGTTGGGTTGCTAGCCGCATCGCGTTTAACATGATTCCTAAGAATTTCGCCCATTCCCTTGATGGGCTTTTACCATCTGCGCGGGACGAGAAGCAACTGATACATTCTATGTTTTTCCTTTGCTCCCAGTCCCAGACCAGCATGGAAGTATAATACATTTAATTAGGGGTGCGAGTCGGGCTACCTCCGCGTGTGGTCAAGAGCTGCGGTTCGTTTTTGGATCTCCGAGGGGAAGAGCAATGCTTGGTCTGATGCACCCTGGGCATCGGTTAATGATTTCCTGGCAGATTCTGAGGGATGTCATTATCCGTTGGCTAAGACCCCGACAGGGGGGAGGAGTCTTTTGACTGTGTTCTACCGTACAACGTTGCCGTCTTTTTATCACAAGATTTTTGAATACTGTATTTACCTATTACTTTGACATTGGCACAAAGAAGATAATATTTCATTTAAAAAAAACACATAGATCCACATTAAATTTATAACACCCGCATAGCTACGGGGGTTAGAAAATATAACGGAAAGTGCAGACGTTTCTTTCAACAACAAACGGCAGATAATTGATTACGGCTACTTTCTTGAGTAACGAATCGATCAACACTTGCCCAAGGTTTCGCAAAATCAATCATTCCAAACAAACTTAATGAGTTTCAGAAACCAACGAATGGATGACACAAACCTTGAAATTCCCTTTCATCAACGAGCCTTGAAAAAACGTGGAAACAACCAGCAACGGATGTCGCTATTCGAACAATCGCACGGACGTCGACATTTTATGGGTCAATCGAACCATTTGCCACAAATAGATTTACTTACATAATTCAATTCCATTTTTTGTACAAAACCGTACTTTCGATACCACGCAAGGTCACTTTTTGCTGGAAATGGTAGTAGCTCAATTTTAAACCACTAATGACTGTTAATTGAGTGGCAAGGGCAATAAAATAGATCGATACCTGTAGGCTTATTTTCATTTCATGTATGGGCTGAAAATTGGTATCGGAATCAGCCAGCTGTCACATTCATACAAGAACTGTCAAAATGAAAACGATGTCGATTGCGAGCGAGTTAGGTAATAAGCCTACTACTTCAAAATATCGCACTGATTTCGTTAATGAATGTAGAATACCCTACTAGTTTAAAAACAGAACATAATCACACATTCTTCAGCATAATCTTCTTCTTTTTTTTTAATATGGACCCATCGATCGATGCGATGATTTCGCCAATGTCAAAGTAATAATACGGTATTTAAAAATATTGTGGCAAAAATGTCGGCAACATTGTTCGGTAGAACACTGTCAAAAGCCAGCATAATCTTAAAAATATTTTGATTCTCTGTTGTCAATTGCTTAGTGACGAAACTTGAAGCAAGGATAATACTTAAAAAAAAACGTAAAACCTTCACCATTGAAAATCTTTACGATTCTTGACATTGGACTAGATGCAAGAGTGCATGTTTAGTATTAGACAGATATAAATATGCAGTTTGCGACTCAAATGGTTCTTGGAATCGTGTCACCGTAAACTAACTGATGAAAATTACACTCGTACCTATGGTTATGACATACTAGCTTCTGCCCGCGACTCCGCGTAGAGATAGATTTAAGAACTAATTAGAATTATTTACGTTGCGAGTCTAGTCTGCCACGTCCTTTGACATGTTTATCACTATCCTGCGGGAACTATGCAATATTCCGGGATAACAAGTAGCCAATGTGTTAATCTAGGGTAAGACCAGCTATCTCCGTTGCAAATTTTATCAAAATCGGTCCAGCCGTTTGAATGTGAAGGCGGACAAAGATACACACTCACATCGTCACAAACTTTCGCGTTTATAATATTAGTAGGATAATTAAGTTCATTTATGTATTTAAAGTAATAATAACTCTTAATTAAACAAACTGATTATCTGGCAAAGAACAGCATTTTTGAAACACTTTGTGATTACGGATAAAATAAAAATAGATAGGTACAGTCAAGTGTAATAATATGTATTTAGACAAAGATTCAAAAATAAGTAGGTACCATAGGCTCTTACACCGGCGTAATAAGGTCGTGGGACATATTTTTGAGAAGTTCCTATCAATACTTATTTTTGCACTTGACCGTACCTACTACTTTTAGGGTCTTAACTGTGGTATGATTCGATTATTTCAACAACGATAGAGCAATTAAGCATTACGGAATGTTGAAATATGATTGTAATTACAAATAATAATATGAAGATATGAACATGGTAATCAATAATGCGTTTAGAACAGTGATTTTTAGTTCAAGATCAGAAGTGTTTGTATGAAAGGTCACATTCACGCGTCGTGCACCTAGATGCTTTTAGTTTCATCAACTCTTCTACACGTCCCCTTTCGGCGTGAATTATCCAAGCTTAATTATATAATTATCTGTCCATCCGCCATTTTATAATAGCTTTCAAAATCAACATCTCACAGGTCGTGACGATTATGACCTCGAGCTAATGGCACTCACAATCGACAATTTGTTGTAACAGGGTAGTCTATAGATAGAATATTAGTTATACAATTCCTTACAGCTATGTAGTAATGGTTATTTATATATGAGGTCTGTTTATTGATTGATTTATAGCACCTGATTCGTAATGTAGTTTGAAAGGGCCATAGATTTAACGAAAAATTTACATCATGCCTGACCTACCCATTACAAATAAACAACTCTCTGATTTTTAAGTGCACGATGACTGAATCTGAATAGCAGTTCTATATCTACTTGTAATTGGTGTTATAAAATCAAAACTACACGATGACGAAGACTCTCCGAATGCCTTGATGATTTAGATAGCTTTAAACTGGTCTAAAGTAACAAACAACTTCAGAGTGCAAACGTCTTTACAGGTGCGGCGGTGGCAAATCTGGGACCAGAAGTTGAGCAAAGAGGAGACAGACCGATCGAAGCCAAAGAACGGCAAGAAACAGGTCAAGTTTATGCACGGAGAGGATGGAGAGCCGTGGGTGAGTAACTCAAATTAACTTTTCATATACCTACCTACTTAACTAGTTTACAATTTGACGCAGAGAAATCTCATGTTACGTTGACGACCGCGCTGGGTGGTTTCCTGTTTAACTGCTACTTATCGGTCAAGGTATACAAATGTTAATCTAACTGACCAATTTAAACGCAGCCAGATTCTCAACCTCATTTCGTTCAGTTGTTATAAGTGCAAATGCTCCATTTATAATTCGCACTACATAAGTATGACGTCTGCGCAGTTCACTTCAAGTCCAGGGGGGCTACTCCGAAATTCTAAATTCGATTCCATCATCCCTTTCATTCTCCTATAAATGCCTGTTTGTATGAGCGGAGCGGCACGAAAAGACCTTCGAATTTTTAACGTCGGTGTTGGCCTGCTGTTCGGAGGGTTCCACTTGTTCGCCTCCCATTGACAGTACAACAATAGTGTTAATATTATAGTATTCAATAAAAATCTCTAAAAAAACAAAGACAAAAGCACCTCGAACACTAATCATAAACTTATGCTATTAGCTGAAAACCTTGAACGTATCCTTTTCCGCGCATCAAGTAATTATCACCTACGGTTATTAGTTCCAATCGTCAATTCGTGATACCTCCGTTCCCACGGTACACCGCAGTGTTACCAATTTTGATAGGTATTATCAATATAAATATTGTACCTATTGTAATTGTTTATTTAAATATTTATTCTATTTTTCATAATGATTAATTTTTACAATGACATAAATATTGCTATGTCGTATGTGTATTAAACTAGGTATTAGGTAGGTATATTGTTAAGCTTATGGATTTCCGGTTTATTTCTTTTACTTTTTTTCTTTTACTGTTTAGTTGCAGGCTAGCGACGTCGAAGTTCCTAAAACGTTCCCATAGTGTGCCTGTGGGGACGGAAGCGAGACATGCCCTCGGTACCGCTCTGCTTTCAGAGCAGGACATGAGTGCGTGAAAGCCAACATTAGGGGCGGCAGACGTAAGCTTGCCTTCGGAATCCAAAAGCTTATTGGTTACTTACTTGACATGAAATGTATATTTCATAATTTTGTTTTATATATAATTTTTTTTTTCCTGCGACATTGGAGACATCTCCAATTAGTTTATTTGACGGTGGAGGCGTTTTACACCTCCACTGAACTTACTATTATTATTATTTTTTTTGTTTTTTATTTTTTTTTGACCAGTAGAGACTTTATACATCTCTACTATTTATAGATTAATATAATTTAAGGCTCGGGGACCTTATACATCCCTTATATAAATGTATTTAATGTAAGTAGAATTTAAGTATTCTTAGTTACTGTATTTTTATTTGAAAAAATGACTTTCTGCCAAGTTTCTTGCGGCGCATTCTTCTTGGCAATGATGGTCTTTCCGAATGTGCTGGTAGTTTCAAAAGACATGTAAAAGAGCCCTTAGCGGCCAATTTGCAAAATAAATTATCTTATCTTATCTGATCACTGCAAAATGTTGTTGCTCTACTTGCAACCGCAAAGCAATTAGAGTTACCTTGCTGGAAACAGTAATGGATTTGGATCGAGACGAACTTTGCTGGGGTTGAGCAGCTGATCTCGTGGTCACAAAAGCCATAGCTTTAAGAGTATCTGTGGTTGTAATGACGTGTTACATTCGAGTCTACGTACGTCTACGTACTGTATAATAAAACACTGCTCCGATTGATCCAGATCCGTACAGAAATTGCGAGCTTAATTTGAATTTCCTAAGTACTACAATATTTTTACTTTTTAATCGTGTACTGTTGTTTGCGTCACAGCGTGAGTAGGTGAGCCTGGGCTGGAGAGTAACTGGCACGCGATACAATACAAATACTCTTTATGGATCACCACAAATCAGTACAAAAGAATACAGAAACAAAGAACAAAGTTATTACATCTTATCGCGATGTTATTTCATCTTAGCCCTTTAGGTTGGAAAAACCTACGAGTCTAATCTATCTAACCATCAGGACACCAGCTAGATATCTTGCGTTTCTTGTCTGTGTTACTGTAACATAGATGCTAATAAATTCACCAATACCATAATGTATGGTGTCACAGAAGGCTCTCACTCAGTTTTGCAAACGCACCCAATTGACCCAGTGGCAACAATAATAAAAGAAATTCCATACATCGGTCTTCAAGGCCAGGATCCGACAATAACATACTGCAGTCTTGACTCCTATTCCAATTTAACGAAGGTCGTTTTTAATACGATTCGAGCATGTAACCTTTGTTAACATCTGGTCCTTTGTTTATCCAATGCCATATGGGTTTGTTCATGTAATTGTGGATGTTTTGTGAAACCCTATTCAATTTCAGACTGTGGGTAGACGGAAGCAGATCCGCTTGTAGGAGTACCTATTGATGTTCCTCTAAGCTTTATTGGTGACTAATTTGATATTACGTAATCTTGCTTTGTATCAACGGTGTAAAGAAAGATCAACTGCAAAAGCTGGCCACATCGTTTATGAGTAGGTATAATCCTGTTACGACTATCATCCTCGGCTATCAAAAGATTCATGACTCGTTTTACAGATCTTATGATAATTATTTCGAGTGGGGATTTGTACATTTGGGATCTAGAATTATGTGGAGGATTATGGGGTTAGTGTAATGATGTCGTGTTTTTCTGAAACACACACCCAAATACACCCTCTAGCTAGAGAAGGATCTGTTAGCAAATATTCGCCACTACCCCACCTTCAACCGATCCATCAAATCTAGACTAGTAGCTAATTCAGACCGATCACCTAAGGAAGTATTAAGATTCAGTCCGTGTAGGTATCCAATGATTTGACCGACAAACGTTTGTCAAAAACCCTATAATGTCTGATAAACCGTAAAGTTTTTTAAATATCGAAAAACCTTTAGGCGTGGCTCACATTAGGTTAAGTTAGGTTTGTTTTATAGTTTTCCAAAAAGTCAATGTGTTAGTAGGTAGTAGAAAATAATAGGTTGTCAAATGAAGTGTTTGTCAAACAATGCAGCAAATGATGGTAAACCATTTAGATTCTTGACGATAATAAAACAAGAACATGTCAGACAAACCGCGACACTTGAAATGTTTATTTGAATAGGTAATGCCCTATGGCGGACAATTCGGGGTCGCCAGGGTAGGCAGCGCGTTGTGCTCAATGATACTGTAATAGTACTTTTGCTTCCTTATTACAAAACATGGGACTTTACCAAAGCAGCAATGTGTGATAAAGAATGGTACAGTATTTGTCTCCGGATAACATAATCAGCTCTTCCGTTCGCGATGATTCCCCTCGTGACGAATCGTTGCACAATTTGTGTCGCACGATTATTTTTGGAATTTTGTACTGTGCTGGGAATAACTTCTACTATTTCTGATTGTTTCTGAGTATATAATTATAAAGATCAGTATTAAAGTTTGGATCACACCTAATTGAAAAAATTGACATGTGGCCAATTTGCTGAAGCACCATTTGTTCAGGTATGGGTGATGGGCGAGCACCCAAACGACCGCTCGATCGAGAGCATCCTGGAAGAGGAGACCCGCGCGCGCGCACTGGCGCAGGCCCGGCAGGAGGCGCACCAGCTGCGCAAGTCCGTCGAGAAGGAACTCACACACCTCATCGAGTACCGCCCGCTCGACAGTCTTGAACAAGTAAGCCACCAGTTAGCAAAACTTACTACATTTGTATCACACGTCGGCTTGTAAATTTTGATAAACGAGGTGTACCATTGTATGTATCGTTTTATGTGTGTAATGGATTACTGACCTTAGATATTTCAAAAAGAGAACATTGTATTAATCTACAAGAAAATTCTTCCCAACAGTTCAGTAAATCTGTAATCTCTCATGCTGTTGATGTGAAGTTGAATGTATTTATTTAATTGATCGAGGGATACAATACAATAACTCTTTATTGAACACCACATATAACAACCAAAACAGAAAAAAGGTATACAGAATATTACAAGGAAGGAGGAGGGATTGTGGTAGCCAAGAATTAAATTCGCTTGGAGGAATATTGTTCCATTAAAGTGTCAACCAAAGAAAGGAAAATCCTTGTTTCGAGCCTTTCTTACCTGTTTTATTTAGCATTTTCATCTTGATATAAAATACGGTTACCTTTCCCCATTTCAAAATGCCTGTAGAAACCTGCCATCTGTATTTTTTTCTCCAGAAATTCGACCTATCCCCCAAAAACGTGGAATCCATAGAGGATGCCTTAGACATATATTGTACAGTGGACGAGCTACGACAGAGGATCGACGCCCTGGAGCCCGAGGTGAAGATGTCAGAGAAGCCGGAACTCGAAAAAGTGGGAAAGAATGACTTCACTGATGATATGAAACTGGACCTAAATAAGAACACTCTGCACTTCAACTTTATCGAGGGGAAGAAGGACGGTTTGCAGGTTTGTACTTTGCATTTCTTAATAAACTAATTTAATTTTGCAGTTTAATACTTTGTTCGGTTTTGGGAAGAGAATCACTCTCTTGGCGACGCCTGCCGAACGTGAGTCGTGACTTGATGTGGTTATTTCAATTGCGAAATTTACCTTTAGTCATGGAGAGATCATAATTGGTATACAATTGTGTCAGTTCTTTTGTGCTGCGCTTCAGAAGTCAGGCTCACAAACAAGACAAGCATTCAAAACATAAGTATAATTGGTGATGGCCATCGCACCTAAGCTTCCAAATCTACTTCACGTACTTCAGTGCTACTAAGCTGGTGAGACTAGCAATTGTGACGTGAGCCTCTCGTTCGAGTAGCCAATTGTAATCTCACTCATTGTACCTACTGTATTTTTACAAAAAATGCAAATTTCATGTTAACTCGTATCGAATTGCCTCACTGTTATCATCAACATCACATAAGACCTTAACGCGTTTCAAAGTCTGATCACCGAATCTGGTAAATCTTCTTGTAGCAACGACTGACGTAGTATTCCCCGCAAGTTCCAGGAGGTGTCAGTGGGCAGCGGGGGCGGGGGCGGGGACGGCGTGCACTCGCGCGTGCTGGCGTGGGAGCGGCGCGTGGCGGGCGCGCGCGCGGGCGACATCCTGCGCGGGATCAAGGCGCGGCGCGCGCGCTCGCTGCGGGACCACCAGCTCAGCGCCAAGGAGGACGCCGTCTGGAGGGAACAAGGTACCACCGCAGCAATCTAACCATTCCACATTTGCAGGGTAACAAGTTTTTTTTCCGCTTGTTGTGCCTGTTTCTGTCTTCTGTTCCTATCTTCTTCTGTTTTTATCTTCCGTAGAACGTCTGCTATCAGTCAATTAAAGGCAATTACTTGCGTAGAAAATGCTTAAAAGATGCATACAATGCGTTTATCCGTTGTGACCAATGTTGCGACAAGGTAATGAAACGCAACGCAGCATACCAGTATAGGGCCTCACTCTAACGCGCATCTCCGTTTCAGTTGCGTTAACTTGCATCTGACATCCTTGAATCTAAAATCTTTCTAAATTTCATCTACATATTACTTACTAATTCTTCAGCTGAGAAGATCTTTTCCATTTTCTTCCGTGTTACGAGTACATAATGTGATGATACGTCAACATCCAGTCACTCTGCTACTTATGTTAAATCATCAAAACACATTCGTTTACTATATTTTCCTTCTTTAGTTCCTATTACCCTCAGCTGGGGTGTAGCGCGCGTACTCATATCATTTATCTCCTCCGACTTCGGTCTGGGATAATTTGGGTCACCTCCCACCCCATACCCAGCATACTCATCTCTTGCTCCACGGAACGACAGGTCAATTTAGGGCGATCTTAAATATTTCCGAGTTCGGGATATCTTCCAAATCAGGGCCACTTTGGACATTCGTTTACTATGATTGTTATTTGTTACAGAGCGCAAGGCAAAAGAAGCAGAAGCAGCGATGAGGGAGATAGCGCGCGTGGCGCGGGAGGCGCACCGCCGCTCGGCGGAGCCGCAGCCGCAGCCGCCGCCCTGCCCCGCGCAAGGTACGGTCAAGTGCAAAAATAAGTATTGATAGGAACTTCTCAAAAATATGTCCCACGACCTTATTGCGCCGTTGTAAGAGCGTATGGTACTTATTTTTGAATCTTTGTCTAAATACATATTACTACACTTGACTGTACATCACAATCACGATGATGATGATATCGTTCATTTTGGTGACAATTACACTGTTAATGATGAAATGAATGAAAAAGATAACGGTTGTGGTAATGATGATGATGATAGTGAAAATAAAGTCCATTTTGATGATAATTACACTGTTAATGGTGAAAAAGACAACGATGATATATGGAGGAAAGTAATCAGTTAAGAAGTGCTTATGTATAGACCGGATCACAGTTCCACAGTTCCAGTGATAATAGTTGTGGTGGTGATAATCAGAGATGATTGCTATTAAGGGGGGCAGCGAAACTGTTCATTTTATAGATTTAGGTTCTTTTGATGTGAGCGATACATTCTTTATACTGTCAACAAAAATCGGACTTGTAGACGAAAAATTCGTGAAGCACTGGACCCATCATTTAGTAAAACTTTGGACGTTATCAAGTATACAGTAGGTAGGTCGTATTTAAAACCGTAATAATACCAATATTGGTTTTGTTTTCCAGCTGGCAAGCCGCCCAGTCGAGAGGCAGTGGTGGAGTGGTTCAGGACACAGGAGCTGCCGCGCGGCGTCGGGCTCGGCGACAACGGGAAACCTGCCGACTGGTTCCACGGTATGCACTTTTGAAGATTAAGAATTCTTTAGCACTAATCACTTCATCTCACTTGCTGGTGCAAAGTGTCTACCTATAGGTAATAAAGTAAGTCACCAATTCATCATTTTTAAACATCTGTTACTAGAAGTCTTTGGTGATAAATGTTCCTGGACAATGCGGAGATAGGGCAAACAGTTGGGGTGTCTTTAAGGAACGCGTATAAATTGTGGTGTAACCTTTCTGATACCTACCCTGGCTGTCTCCAATGCATATCACTGTTGCTGTAGCGGTATTACATGTGGTCCACCTTATTTAATCACGCGGAAAAAATCCATTATCTTGAATCACTCAAACACTACTCAAAAGAAAATAGGTGCCACCTGCATCTTTCGCTAATTAGCCTGTTTCGTGGGTGGACCACGGTTAAGAAACGGGTGCGGAACTTCGATTTTCCCATGATTTGTCATTTTGGAACAGTTCCTACCAAAGTTGAAGTTCAGTCGATGGTCCTTCCAGGTCTAATCACCCGGACAGAAGCCGAGCAAGTCCTGTCCCGCTGTCTCCCGGGCAGCTTCCTGGTGCGCGTGTCCGAGCGCGTGTGGGGGTACGCGCTGTCGTACCGGGCGCCGCTCGCGCGCTGCAAGCACTACCTGGTGGAGCGCCTGCCCGCCGCCGGCTACCGGCTGCTGGGCGCCGAGAAGCAGGCGCACCAGACACTAGGTAACTATAGACACAAGGTTCGCGAGTTCGAGGAGCAGCGTTTAGTTGACCTCGACGCTAAACGCGATGAACTTAAGACTCGCCAGCCGGTTGCCATTCGCTACCATTATGTCAACGGTGTGCTCACGTGCATTCATTGTGCGCGAGGTTTCACCGCTAAGATCGGCTATATAAGCCATCTTCGGGCGCATGAGCGTCATACTAACTAGGAGTCGAAGTGGTCGCCATGGCCGAAATCGGTCGGAAGGATCATCAACTATAACCAGCGCCAGTGGCGTAACTATAGGGTAGAGGGAAGGACTAGCAGATGCCACGGGCCCCTGGGTGCTTTAGCTCAGACAGACTATGCACTTCTTTGTATTGAGGAAGGATCCTCATCTACCGACCTGATGGCCCAGTGGTTAGAGAACCTGACATATAAAGCTTGAGGTCCCGGGTTCGATCCCCGGTCGGGGCAGATATTTGTATGAAAAATACGAATGTTTGTTCTCGAGTCTTGGATGTTTAATATTGTATTTAAGTATGTATTTATCTATATAAGTATGTTTATCCGTTGTCTAGTGCCCATATTACAAGCTTTGCTTAGTTTGGGGCTAGGTCAATTGGTGTCAATTGTCCCAAGATATTATTATTATTATCTGATGAATTTGCCAGAGATAGTGCCAGTTCCCAACATGAGAAGATAAAAGCAAAGTTTCCCACCAGTTCTTTGGGAGCCTTAGATCGAATAGTGTATAGAAAGTATTTTAAATCTATATCACTGGCATGGAATACTGCAGCTCAGTGCTGCGTACCAAATTCTCTTAGGTGAACTACCAAGGTTTAATCACAGGAATCCAAATGTACCGCGAAATCTTTGATAGTAATCTTTGGTTCCACCTTGGAAATACCGATAAAAGCCGTGTCTTCCATGACCCGTCTGTCGTTACTACGAGAATCTGTCATATCCTCCGGTCTATCATACACTGTAAATGGTACTTGCCGGGAATAAATCTAGCATCAGTATTGTCAAAATGTATGGAAAGACAAGTTCTAAAGACTAAATCAAGACATTTCTTGTCCAACCAGTGCTCCGTTAGATTACTAAACCTATTATATTCTTTAACCGACTTCAAAAAAAGGGTTCCACGGTTAATATTTAAACATACGTAAGTCATCAGCGACCCCTGCTTAACCGTCAACCATTTCCATTCCAGCTGATCTCATAAACTACCACAAAACAGTGGCCATCACAGAAAGCGGCGGCGAGCTCCTGACCTCGCCCTGTACGCCCGCCTCACCGCCCGCCATCTTGCAATTGTAGCCCGCATTACCATAAGTCATTCAACGGAATAACTTCATCATGAAGATCTAACTTTAATACACTTTTTTAAGCAGTGATTTAAGAATTGGACTGACGTGTTTGACCATGTGCAATCGAAGTTTTAGATATTTGATATCGGTTTCGTAAGTTAGCCTTGACAGAGATGATCCATTGATAAAGCAGTTTATTTCAAATCTTTTGAACACTTATTTTACAATCGTCGCCATCAGACACATCAGAGCTATCAGAGTGCTCAAAACTGGCTCAGAAACATCAGAACACGTGCGTGCTCAGATACTATTGAGCACCTTGATAGTTCCCATGTATAATGGAAGGTGTCATTTCAAAGGGACGCGAGTTCTCGAAACAATTTGCAAGTCCAATGAAAGGATCTATCTCTAGCAATAATACTCTGGAATGCTTAATAACTATACAGACTTAAGACTAAATTGATTCTTGATTTGCCACCAAAGTGGCCCTTTGGTACAGTTAGGTACGTTCAGAGTATGCTATATATTTAGTCAATAAAATTTGCTGGACCTCACAGCACTCTCATTGCAAGACAAGCTTCTAGATTTTGGGGATTCCCAAAAACCCAAACAGCTTAATTCTGAATTACTTCAAAGTATGCGATATTTTAAAACATTCCAATTGATTTCTGGTTGATTGTATGACTTAGTATTTTGAAAATTAACTCAAGATTTTCAATAGCTCCTAAAGTAGCCATAACAAGTCCTAAATAAAAAGACAGTCTCGAATAGACGTATTTATATACTCAGGTTTGTACCGAGCATTTATAATTTGAATTATTCTACGCATTATAAGATTTATAAGGATTTTACCCTTTTAGGATAAAGTATTAATCGATGGTGCTAAGTCGAATGAAAGATATTCACTGGAGTTATGACTATGATGAAATCGCACATAAAGGTTATCAAAAAGTGTCAAAAACGCGACGCAATACAAATGAGATCACTGCGTAACGCCGCAGCGTATATTTAGCTCCGGTACCTCAGATTCAACGAGTACCTAATTGGAGAAAAACCCTTTTCAGAACACTAGTTATTTGACCACAGTAGACTACAAGACCTTAGATTAATGACAATCAAAACAGAGACTTTCGATAGACCGACTTTGCCAGCTAACAAGTGAGACATTAGCAATCCAAAAGTAACAACCTACGAAATTGCTAAAATAAACATCTTACTATGCGACTTAAACTTAGTGTCTGTGCTTAAAATGGATACCAGACGCTCGACCCCGCTTGAGAAAATGCTCTATGCCTCTAAAGGATCCCACTGTGCAATTTCTCATAGCCGCCAAGTAAGCAGTACAATTGGCTATTATTCGTTTTGATCAATGTATCTCTATCGCTCACTAAAAATTGATTGAAAAAAGAGGGTTGCCAGACGAGAATAATTATTATAAGTACGGTATTCATTACCATCGAAAGGGTCTCTGGTAACATTAGACATTTTTGACGGCATCTTGTATTTCTAGCACCGTTTTCCCGCGTTAAAAGAACAAATCTTAGATTTAAATTAGTTATTTATTGTGATAATTACCACTTCTGATGCTTCAGTATTATTTAAATTGCTTTTATCCGGATTCTAACAAAGCCAAAGTGAAATTCAAATTAGATACGGAGTTCTCAGCTTTGATACAAGTTAAGATCTATACCTATAAATATTTTTAACGATCTATATGCCATTATCGTTTGTAGATAGTCCATAGATCTATGATATTGTATTCTAAACTGCCAACTAGAATAAAAATATGTCAATTATTTTGTTGTTTCATTTGTTATAGTTACCATCAGATACATTGGATCGGTCTAGGTGCTCAAAATTATGAGAACACGCACTTATTTTTTGAACACCTAGATGACATCCGTACGTACCTGCACTTCACGACGTTATCGACGAAGTCCTTTCTGCGCAGGATACTGGTTTGGGAACGGTCATGGTGTTATTGGACTTTTCACGAGCTTTCGACTGCATCAACGTTCCCTTGCTTCTGTCTAAGTTGCATTTTTACGGTTTTGATTGTGGTACCATTCGTTGGTTTGACAGTTATTTTAGAAACCGCAATCAAATAGTTAAAGTGTCTCAAAACAATGGCGACTGTTTGGTATCCAATCCCTCCCCTGTATCTAGAGGAGTGCCGCAGGGTTCAATCTTAGGACCGCTGTTATTCATTTTGTACAGCGCGGATATCTCGAAGTGTATTAAACATTGTAAATTTCATCTGTATGCTGATGATGTTCAAGTGTTTCTTTCATTTCCGCCTCGTGATTCTGATACTGCCCTTGCGTTGGTTAATGCTGACCTGAAACGTATTCTGGATTGGTCTAATATGAATTCACTGGTACTTAATCCCACAAAATCCAAATTTATGGTGCTAGGCTCCGTTAATCAGGTCAATAGGGTATTGGCCTGCAACCCCCGGATTGAGATTAGCGGTGTGGAGGTGAACCATGTTGCTGAGGCGCGAAACTTAGGCATTTTAATGGATAGCAACTTACGGTTCGAGAAGCATGTGTGTGACAGAAATTGCTCGGAATTGTCTGTACCGCCTAAAAGTTTTATACAGTGTCAGAGATTTCTTGAGTGTAGACCTTCGTATCAGACTCTGTGAAGCGCTTGTACTGTCTAAATTAAATTACTGCCTAACTGCTTTTGGGCCCTGCCTCTTGGCGCGTTCACACCGGCTTCTTCAAAGGGTGCAAAATGCCTGTGCTAGGTACTGTTTTAGGATTCCTCCACGTTCTCATGTTACGCCGTACTTAAACGATGCGAACTGGCTACGGATAACTAACCGACAGGAGCTTTTGTTTGCTTGCCTTTTGTTCGATACAATTAAAACCAAAGCCCCTAGCTATCTTTTTAATAAATTGTCCTGGTCCGGTTCAAAAAGAGCTCACGGTGCTAGGCCCTCTCGTGCGGTTTTATTAGCTATGCCTCCCCACAGATCGGCCGCATTTAGAGGTAGTTTTAAATACCGAGCAACTAAATGCTGGAATAATATTCCCCCACCACTACGTAATTTAAATTCTAAAAACATTTTTAAAAATAAACTCCGCTCTCATCTTCTAAATTTACAAAAAAAAATAAAAAAAATAAAGTATAATAAAAATTTCTACTCCTCTTTATAGCCCTTTATGCCTGCATCAATATAAGTATTAAGTTATTAATAAATACCAATTATATCTTATTTATACTTACCCTTACCCTTCCTCTTACCCTTTATTTGTTTTATTATTATTATTATTTTCAATTTCCACACTTTATTTGGAACTCAACACCAGCCCGTAGTTTTCCACCTATATAGCTCAATTTCATGTTTTTTATAAATCGTTATTTAAGTATATTATTTTTCCACTATGTCTATTCCTCAATTCTTTCCATAGTTATGTTAGCAACACATACCGACTCTCCTACAGGCTTCGTCTTCTTGTGCGTATTCCACAGATTTAGCTTCCTATGGTTCTGGCAGAATATCAGTGCTGCGGTTTCCGCAGTTTTATGCTGAGTCAGCACCTTTTTTTTCACAACACATGGCATCCGCAATTCGTATCAATATACTTAGTTGTTTATTTTTCCTTTATTACCTCTTTTGTTCCTCAGTTGTTGTAATTGTACTTATGTTGTGTTGTATGTAATAATTTTCGAGCTAAATATGTGAACTCAATTCATGTTATGTAATGTACCTGTGTTGTGAGAAAATAAAGTTTTTATCTATCTATCTATCTATCTATCTACCTATCTATCTTACTCAACTCTAGTTACTCGTGTCTTAAACTCAGCACATTTTTGCAACATTTTCGAAGATATTTAAAGTATCTTATTATTTGACTGGAGTGATGACGATGATGATGGCCTAATAAAAAGCTTGCATTACTTTATTTTGAGCCTTTATTATTTCACGAAGTAATAAAATGTAACACTATACATATATACAAATCCACATTCCGCTGTCATTATCTTTAGAAATAATCTACTTACAGAAAACTCGTCAAAACATATCAAACAAATTAAATCATTCTAAAATATCTTTGGCAGTGTTTTCTAGACCTAATTTTTACAGAGTTAATTTTACGAAAACACCTAAACTTGAAACGCATAATATGATTTAATCGAATATTATTGGGTACACGCAAATAAATCAGAATTAAAACAATATTGCTCAATGTCTTATGCAATTTTTTTATACTACAAGTATTTACTTGACAAGATTCAGGCGATTAGTTTCAATAGTTGAGGCTGTAAATTGTTTGAAGTTAACCAATCAGTCAGTCAGTCACGGTAAAGTATTAGATTCCCTCTTTTTAGCATAGCATGTCAACATAACAATGTTGTATGTTTTATTTTGGAGTATTAATTAACCCACTAAAGCCGGGTATCATATGCGATCTGTAACCGTAATCTAGTGGACTATTGGTAGACTCGCAGATGAGTATCCGACTTTAACCTTTTTCACGTCAAATACAAGAGACGTCAACCAAGCCGCCAGACTTCTTTATTGCGATGCCTTAAGTTGAACCTAAACTCAATTGAACGGAGGTTGCTTTTGCATTGAAGCAATGGACGTATATATAGATCGTTGGCGTTGAACCTGCGGTGCTGACATGTGTCGTTGACGTCCAAAAGGTTAAACGACATATCGAACATTGTAATAGAGGGCCACCGACATGCAATAAAGTTTCAACGTCTGATTTATTTACTTATGCGCTATAAATAGGGCCTTCAATCCCGGGATTGGTTTGTATTTGTTTGTAGGTACTGAAAAAGGATTGAAATCCCGGGATCCCGGTACATACAACCCTGGGATTCAATGCTCTAGCTATAACATAAATATCAAAAGCAAACATAACCGAAACTTAGTATTTCATTTCAAATTGTATTCAAATTAAGTTCAGTTCCACTTTTTTTTGGTCGGTATTTTTTTTTACCCGTGCAGAACTGTCAATAAATCTGCGTCTATTCCAGGTAAGTAAAGTATTTTTATGTCGATTTGTGACTATGACTATCGCGACTCGTAGACTAAGTTTTAGTATTACCGGGCTTTATACAGAGTTAAACAAGTTGATTCCTGACCCACCATATAATGTTTTCTCAGCAAACGTCAGCAATTTTCCATGTAGATTCAATGTAACGTCATTAACCTTTTAGCCGCCAAAAAGATTAATACCGAACATGCCAGTATCGCCGAGTGTCAAAAATATATGACAAATTGTCTTATTTATAAGACTACGGCGAAATGAGCTGGATATTTTGTGTCCTGTAAGACCACGGCGGCTAAAGGGTTAAGACGTTTACTGTGAAAATGCTCCACAGAGGGTCAGGAATCAATTTGATTTATAGTACACCGATTGCCATTGTCACCTGTCGATCACGTTACTCGTATTTATAAAATAGAGGCATACAATTTTGTCTACAGAACAGAGGGATGAACAAAGAGGCAGCAAAGTAACATCAGAGTCATCTACTATAACTTATTTATTACCAACCTCTCCGTCCGCGTACCTAGAGTTAACAATTGACATGTTTATAGCTATACCGCGGGAACTAAGCAATTTCCCGGGATAAAAAGTAGCCTATGTTTTAATCTAGGGTCCCAGCCATCTCCGTTCCAAATTTAATCCAAGTCCATCCAGCCGTTTCAGCGGAAGGAACAAACATACACACTCATTCACTCACATCCTCACAAACTTTCGCATTTATAATATTAGTATATACATAATACCCGGATGACCGGTATTTTTGGTACGTTTTCTAAAAATGAAACCTAGCTAGACCGATTTATCGCCCTCAAAACCCTCAGCATACCAAATCTCAAAAAAATCGTTGGAGCAATTTCCGAGATTCAGATGATAGCATCATTTGCACATGTTACAACTTAGGTTACTTTTTTGCATCCCTCTATTTTGTAGTCTAAACTCTATACCTCGCTTAATGTAAGTTCCAGTTACAAAATACGTCTCGATCGCGTTCATAATGCAACGGCAACTGCTAATCAACCCCCAGCACAAATTTATTTATTGAAGAAAAAAGACAGAAGAAGAAGAAGAAGAAGTTCTGGACAGAAATTTTGAAAGCATAAAGTGACCTCCTACATACGATTTTACGAAGAACTTGACACACTAGGACGGAGATAAGAACAGCTTTAGCCTAGTCGCGCTGCCATTATCCTATCATTTGGCATAATTTAATATGCCATAACTCTTTTTTCCCCAAACTGTTGATTATTCAGGATTGTTATAAAAGCAACTTAACCTAACATAAGAATTCTACGGGATGGCCATTTCGAAGCATCTGAAAAAAAACACGGTTTCAGAGAAAAAAAAGAGTTATTAGAAATAGGTAATTAAAAAAACGTTAACGCAAACACGTTCGAGACGTTTTAGTATCAAAAACTTACACTAGAGGCTTTGACCAGTGGCCTTATTGTGTAACGCGTGGAAGCTCGAGATCGCATTCGCCATTTCTTTCTTCCCTCATCCTTTATTGTTTGACAGAAAGGAATGCTAAATGCGATTATGATGCCAAGTAGCGTTGCCGAAAAATCGATAGTTTTAATCGAAAAATGCCATACTATGTCCCTTACTTAAAGCAATATCTATATCGACAGACAATTACAAAAACTATACGATAGGAATCGATACTGTTAATACTACTGAAATAAAAGTTGCAGTCGATTATAATAGATAGTATCAATAGTTTATGTAATATTGAAAAGCAATTGCATCGAGAGTATCGATATATCGCATAATAAACATTCAAAGTCAAGGATCAATCAATACTATCGACACTATTGACAGTTTATTCGAAGTCAAGGATCAATATCAATTCAATCGATACTATTGACAGTTTATTCGAATTTAAGGATTAAAACTATCGATTCTATCGACAGTTTATTCGAAGTCAAGGACCAATAATATCGATTCTATCGACAGTTTATTCGAAGTCAAGGATCAATACTATCGATACTATTGCCAGTTTATTCGAATTTAAGGATTAATACAATCGATTCTATCGACAGTTTATTCGAAGTCAAGGATCAATACTATCGATACTATTGCCAGTTTATTCGAATTTAAGGATTAATACTATCGATTCTATCGACAGTTTATTCGAAGTCAAGGAGCAATACTATCTATACTATTGACAGTTTATTCGAATTTAAAGGATTAATACTATCTATACTATTGATAGTTTATTCGAAACCAAGGATCAATACTACCGATAGTATTGTCAACCATATCAATACTAATTGTCTTTGCTCAAACTATCGACAGTGGATTGTCGAGCGGCAACACTAATTCCAATAGCGTTAGACAGTAAGGCCTGAGTAATGAGTGTCGGTGTCAGTAGTACAGGGCTCCGAGGAAGCCAGGCCCGTGTCACATGTACGCCGGCATGTAGGGCAGGTTTGTCGCGTTGCGGGCGCTGGACGTCACGTCGGCACCGCTCCGCTGGAAAACAAGAAGCATTTTAATATTCATACATAAATCAAGTGTTTATCCCTTACGGGGATAAAGCCTTTATTTTTTAACGGAGAGGAAATCTTCATGGATGTCTTAGGCACGGACAGGCCTAGGGTTATGTGTGACTCCCCCAACTATACCCAAACTAAAAACTCCAGCGTTGCCTCAATCCGGTGGGATGGAAACGCAGTGAGATGCCACTAGGGTTCCACCACAGACGCCCCCCCGGTGGCCCCGGCTTCCGCCAGGACCGCGCCAAGAAGGGGAAGCCCGTCTTCCCTTAGACAATGAGACCGTGCAATGCAAGCAGGTAATAACGGGGATAGATCCTAAGGTAACAAGACCTAAAGGCCACGTTTAGCATGATTGCAACCCAACCATCTGCTAAAATATAGGTACTAAGCGCCACAAAACTTAGCCCATTTTCAACACTAATTATTATGTTGCATTCATACATTATGAGGGCATTTTTTGCCATAAATTTTACACACCTTTTATCATCACTACATAGTATAAAATAAAGTTAGTTTTTTTTTATGTTAGAGAGGCCAGACAAACGAACTAGTGGGTCACCTGATGGTAAATGATCACCACTGTCCATAGACACCCGCAGCGCTTTACGCTCTATCCCTATATAGCTCTGTCCCTTATGCTGAATGGAATTTGGCACACATTAAGCCCTGGTAACTCCTGCTCAGAGTAAATGCTGTGCAGATTAAAAGGAAGGGCGCTGGTCTTCCAATGTTGGGATCATCAAGGGATTGCCAGTGCTCTTTTGGACCACAATACGTTTATGCTAAGTGTTGACTTTAGCTCGTTTATGAGCTTCATCTTTTGACTTTGTTTAAATATTACGTCAGTGTGCTTCATAAGCCTGCTAAAAGAAATCTAGAAAGAGATGTTTAATACCTCTTGCGGTAGAAACTAATCTGTACAACAGTTACGATCAGTATCACTACATAGTATAAAATAAAGTCGCTTTCTCTGTCCCTATGCCCCTATGCTTTATCTTCAGGTAGGTATGCTTATATCTTCAAAACTACGCAACGGATTTTGATGCGGTTTTTTTAATAGATAGAGTGATTCAAGAGGAAGATTTTTATGTATAATTCTACGCAGACGAAGTCGCGGGCGGAAGCTAGTAAATGAATAAACAATTTTTTTTAACCCTACCATGGAGTCCCAGTGCTCGCAAGACTTGTTCGCAGTCACAGGCTGCGCGTGCGGCTTCTTTGCCTTCTTCACAGGACTGTTGCTCGCTGCAAAAACAAACATAACATTTCAAACAAAAGTTCTATCATTTTACAAGTGTGTACCTAAGTACGTTTGTCCGGGTGGAATCTTGCGAGTCAATTTTGAAGCAGATTGAGCTGAAATTCTGCATACTAAGGTAAGGTACAGATGACAATACAATCTGTTAGTGGAGTTCTAGTGACGCAGCCAGGACCGTCGCAGCCGAGGGAACTCTTCAACGGTTGGTGCGATTTACTTGAAATTTGGTACCTACCCATAATATCGTCAGTGGAAATAAGAATTACCGTAAGGGACATATGCTCATTTTTCAGTAGAGCCAAAAACAACATTTTATTTTTGAAAATAAGCTTTATTTTTGTTATTTTAAATGCTATAATAATTACACCAATTACTAAGTTTCATGAAATTTTCTTCTGTTTTCAATGGTTTTAACTAAATTAAGCTGCTTTCAGTAGTTCTCAAAATCGTATGTCCCTTACGGTGTTTTTTTTGCAGAAAATGACCTTTACACTGATGCTTAAATTAATTATGAATAAAAACGGCAGTCTAAAATAACGTATAGGTTAAAAAAGTAACCTATGATTAATGTAACGCACACAATTTAAATTTACTTTTGAGATACAGTAATCTGACTGACAGTAAAAAATAGCTCTAATTGCCTTTGATTAAAGTTAAAAATGTAATGTCATTGCAACTCATAAGCAAACACGGGCTTGACGGGGGCAAAAATGTACCAGTGCTAGTGATTCATTCAAAATCGACTAAGTTTATCGACATCGATAAAAACAAATTTTACCATCATTATCATAACTAATGGCTAAATTTTAATACTTTTAATTACGTGCAAACCTCTTTCATTTATACTTATCGCAACTTTAAACAACCGATATCTCACAATGACTGTGTCCTGTGTCGAGCCACTTTTGACAACCATTGAAATTACATTGAATAATTCATCCAGTACAACAATATTATTTAGCATTCCGACCAATTAAGCCTAACTTTTTGTTTTCAAATCGGTTTAAAATGCCTCGCAAGAAAAAAGATCGTTAATCTTCATGGAAAGTTGACCATTCAGATATATTAGATAAAAGGTACGGCTTACGTTTGCAAGAAATGTAAAATTCGTATGTCACGTAAAAAGATTTGCGTACAAAAGTATGTAAGAAGCCAAAGGCGTAACAGCGTCGCTAAAAACCAAAACGTATTTAACCTGGACTTGCTAAAATTTATTTTAGCTTGCAGTATAAACATGGACCCAGGTGGGAAATCCCATTTTCATCAATTTCCTATCTGATTGCATATTCGGTTAATATGGTTCACAAACATACATTCCCGGCGAATCACTTTTGAGAAAAACGACCTTAGACGTCGCTTTTAAAGAGACAATGAAACAGATTAAGGCTAAACTAGGAAATTCTAGAATTTATGTGCGTGTAAACGAAAGTGCAGATGACAATGGGCGTCAGATTGGGAATGTAATGGTTGGAGCACTATTAGAAAATCAAATGGGTACCCCACACTAAACTTAATATCTAGCGTTTGTCTAGAGGAAGTAAAAAATGTAAGTACAACGAATCTTATTCAAAATGCCATGGAGTCGTTGTGAGGAAGGAACCACAACAAACATAATAAAGTTTTGTTACTTCTTACAGATGACGTGCTAAAAGCTGGTAAAAATTTTAAAATGGTTTTTCCGAATTTAGTACACGTCACGTGTTTGGCACATGGCGTACATAGGGTGGCTGAACAAGTGCGATTACTGTTTCCTGCTGTAAATAATTTAATTGCTTACACAAAAAAGGTATTTCTGAAATCACCTAAAAGAGTAAAAATATTTCACCAAATGTTACCGAACGTTCCTTTGCCACCACAACAGACGATAATACGATGGGGAACATAAATAAAAGCGGCTATTTACTATCATAAACATTTACCAGCCATCAAGCAAGTCGTACGAACATTTAATAAAAAAGAATCAACGTGTATATTGAAAGCAAAATGGGCAATGAATGATATATACATTCTCAACAATTTGAAATGGATAGCCAACAATCTATCCATCATACCAAGTAGGTACGATTGAAAAATTACAAACACAAAGTCTAGAAGCCAGTTTACACATTGTCCATAAGTTAAAAGTATATAATATTAAGATTACGTTTAAATCCTCAAGGTAAAATTATTCACAAAAAACTTCAAATAGTGTTAGAAAAAAACGTCGACATTTCAACTTTAAAAACATCAAATGATTTGGTATCCGGAAAAGAACTAGAACTGAGTCGTACAAAAAAAATTCATCAACACTATAAATTGTTTGAATTTGCTCCAGTTACTACAGTTGACCTAGAAAGGTCATTTAGCTGGCTAAAATGGATATTGTTGCCCAGGCGACGAAGATGGAAGTCTGAAAATGTGGAATAAATGTAATGGTATTTGTTCGTGTTATTCGTTTCATTAGGTACTGATATCTTTAATTTCAGTTCAATCAGTCGAAAGTCTATGAAGATTTATACAAACTTTCATCGCCTATTTTATCCCATTAGGGGTGGAATTTATCAAAATCCGTTCTTAGAGGATGTCTATGTCATAGTAGCTTTATGCATGCGAAGTCTCAGCCCGATCGGTTCAAAATTGACAAAGTTTCATCCCCTATTTTATCCCCTTGGGGGTAGAATTGATCAAAATTCTTTCTTAACGGATGCCTACATCATAACATCTACCTGCATGCCAAATTTCAGCCCGATCCGTCCAGTGGTTTGGGCTGTGCGTTGATAGATGATCACTATGTCATTCAGTCGGTCACCTTTGATTTGAGTTATATATATTTAGAAGATAGAAAGATAGATTAAAGAAGTTAATTCCTCAAAACGTTTATTTTTGCGTATGACGCTTTCTTCTCAATTCAAATTCTTAAAAGTAGACAACGGTTGTACGTCATTTTTATCGATAACAACTAATAAAATTAGTTTAATGTGTCCTCGCACTATTAAACGTCAGTACAGATTTGCACCCGTCAATCCGGTGTTTGCTCATAAGTTTAATAAATTGCAGTTTCAGTTGTTATAAAGATTTATATTGCTCGTAAGTAAATAATTAGACATACACACTTGGTTTTTTTTTCTCAACGAGAGAATGTTACCATAATTTTAAACTGCGTAATTCAAGTAAAGGTATTTTTCATTGATTATTTTGTTAGATGATTTAAAGTAAAGGACAAATTTTATGTGCATTGACTTAAAACTTCTGATGTAAGGAATTTTTTATTTCCATTTTGAATAGTTTTTAAAGTAACGGACATATTCGATATTTTTTAAACAGGTACTGTGTTGATTTTTTTTAATGTAAGTGACAAATTATACAGTTTTAAAAGCAATTTAAGGTATGGGACATAGGTATAAATGTATAAATAAAATATCATATCAATATTATTTAACGTAAAGGACATTTCTGTCTGAATTGGATGAGTCATTTAATGTAACGATCAGTATTTACCAGAATCAGTTCGACTAAATTATGGTAACGTACCTTAAGTTATTTTAGTAACATTTTACATTAAAATCACAAAATCATACGGTAGTTACATTACTCGCTTAACCTTGTCACGTTTAAGGTGTACTTTACATTACATTTTTGCCAAAAAAATCACGAATATCTTAAAAAAATTCTAACGTAAGGGGCATCTTTTTAAGGAATATGCTAATTTCGATTACTCCACCAGAAGGAGCGAAAAATTTCCGTTCGAATGGTATATGTAACTCATTTTGGTCATTTTGTCCCTTACGTTAATTCTTATTTCCACTGACGATATGTAGGAAGGATAACAATGAAACAGTCAGCAAAAAAAGGTTTTATTAAAAAATT
Source organism: Pandemis cinnamomeana (assembly GCA_932294345.1). NCBI lineage: Eukaryota > Metazoa > Arthropoda > Insecta > Lepidoptera > Tortricidae > Pandemis > Pandemis cinnamomeana. The sequence goes on along the minus strand of OW028715.1, from coordinate 3,028,025 downwards.
ACTTTTTGACAGAAACTTATTTAAGACTAGTTGTAGTTGGTCGTTTTTCATGATTAGCATTTCTAATAATACCTAATAAAAATAAATATAATAGTTGCACGTTAAGGTTAGTGCACAGATATCGAATAGGTTTGGTTATGTTATACCATATTAGTTATGCACATATCACGACTTGTATTGAAAACATCGGCTGGAAGTTCGTACCACAGCCGGAGAGTTCGGGGATCTGTGGTGTGGATTAGTGTACTTAGGGGCCGTCCATTAATCATGTGAGGCTTGAAAGGGGGGGGGGGGAGGGGTTTGACAAAAATCACGAAATGTCACAAGGGAGGGGTGTAGTAAGATATCATGTGTATTTATTTTTCCAAACGCGCCATTTTTAAATTACAGTTACATGTATTATAGTAAAATGACACAAAAATATATCATGACATATACGATACCAAATTAATATATAGGCGCGCGTGTAAGACAATTCTAGTTCTAAAAAATTTAAGATTTTTTCTAGATACGAAAAATACACGTGATGTTGGATGGGGGGTGGGGGGGTAGTCTTAAACCTCACCATGTATCACCAAGGGGGAGGGGGGTTAAAAAATGCTTAAAAAAAGATCACGTGATTAATGGACGGCCCCTTAGGGTACGCGTACCTCCCGGAACGTAGGGCAGCGAGAAGTCCGGCGTGCTCTTGCCCGCCTTCTTAGCCGCCGCGCGTCCTCGGAGCAGATCCTCGTCCATCACCAGCTTGTGGTTCACTCTGGTAACCACCAAAACCATATCAACACGTGTAAGGAGTGGCTGGCTGACGTTTTCGGTGTTTTTACAGTGCCATTGCGTGATAGTAACAGACACGCGCTTGCGAAATCATTTATTCCTAATCCGCATATGAAGTAGGTTGCGTATTTGCCTATGAAAACCCAACTTCAGCAAGCCACTGCCATTTGGAAAACGGAACCTCCATGTTTCATAATACAACTTCCAACTCTATTCCACCCGACTTCGATCCACACGCCTAACATCTACCAGGAAAGAAATCTCTCTATTGTGGCCTCTTCTCACTGTAAAATTCGATAGTAATATCTCTTGCAAAGTGTGCATTAGAGTTAAATCGACACGGTGTAGTTATGGTAAACATAAAAAAATAAGAGAAATCTCGCTCGAAAATTGCTCGGTAGATACCTACGCACACTTTGACACGTATGCAGATACATGTTTACCACAAATAACGCTCACTCGTCATCGTGAATTGCAAGTGCTATGTGACGATAGTGAAATTGCGCTCACTTCTTAATGTAGGGCGTCCTCGGGTAGGAGTTGACGGGCACGTTGAACGTCTGGAAGGTGTCGTTGATGGCGCGCGCGAGCGAGCGCGGCGGCGCCGGCTTCGCGGCCGGCAGCGACGCGTGCGCACCCATCTGGGAACATCATGTACGGTCAAGTACAAAAATAAGTATCGATAGGAACTTCTCAAAAATGATGTCCCACAGCCTTATTACGCTGGCGTAAGAGCGCATGGTACTTATTTTTGAAACTTTGTCTAGATACATATTATTACACTTGACTGTACAACATCACCATCATTTAAGAGCACAGCTCTTGTCGGTGGAATAATCGCCATTCAAGTCTTTTTTCTGCTATTGCTATGAACTCCTGATACGATACCTATTAAGTTAACCTTCTCCTTAGCTTGGTCCATTAACATTTATCCATACTTTTGTATACCTACTAATATTATAAATGCTAAAGGCTGTCTGTCTGTTACCTTTTTCCGCTGAACCGATTTAGTTCGATTTTAGGAAATGACTAACAAAATAAAATCGAAATTTAAACTGTCTCCAGCCTATTAGGAAGGAGTACAAAGGTTTCCTTAACCCTAAGCTCATGAAAACTTTAATTTCGATAAACTCAGACCTAATTATCTCCAGCTGCTCTAAAATATCTGAGCAGCTGGAGATAATTAGGTACAACAATAGTGGTTCCATAATTAATGAACAAGGTGAACTTGCTTACTTCACCTTTATTGCGTGTTCATTTTGGTGAATAAAAATTGTTTTTGTAAAATACATAACCCTATTTGTTTTTACTGTAGTCGGGGAAAATTTTTTGAAGGTAGTTGTTAATGGATAATAAAAATCATAAAAAATAGGGTACTTTGGGAAAACATATGAATGTAGGTACATTATGCTTATATAAACAGTTTAGATTCAGTACGACGTTGGTTTGCATGTGTAACGGTTGTGTGCATTAAACTTTGATAATGATCCCGTAGAGGGATCGAAACGCGTCAGTGTTTGTGTGGTGTAAGGGATAATTAAGTTTGTGGGATTTATGTGTGTTTTATTGGCAGCAGTGGAGGGAGGGATTGCATGAAAAACATATATATTTCACACAGACTTGGTTATTTTGCACGTGAGTAGCGGAGTAGCAAGGTAAAAATTTTTTGTTCATTACAAGTAAAGTTGTCTACACAGCTCCCGCGCGCAGTCGCGCCAGCCGAGCTGTAGGCTTTACCTAACTCGCTCGCAATCGCCATCGTGTTCATTTTGACAGTTCTTGTATAAATGTGACAGCTGGCTGATTCCGACGCCAATTGTCAGCCCATACATGAACTGTCAAAATGAACACGATGGCGATTGCGAGCGAGTTAGATAATAAGCCTACTGGTCGGTTTCTCGCCGCCATCTTACCTCTGCGGCGTCTAGTATCGCCTGCGCAGGCGGCGGCTGCGGCGGCTTTTTCTCCGGCGGCTCCGTTTGGGTGTCCGATGGCGGGCAACACTGGTCTGCACAAAGCGACAAGAAACGCAACAATAAAACTGACTTCAAAAAAGGAGGTCCTCAGTTAGACCTACCTGTATGTATGTATATCCGCGATTATCTCGCGTTTAGATTTTGGTGCGGTTATCAGAAAAGTATTTGTTACATTTAGGAGGTCCTTCTTTCTTTCTTTTCACCGCCAAACAGCTAGTGACACTTGTACTTGTTACTGTCAACTGTAAACTTTATCATGTTAAATGAAGGTGCATTTTACATTAAGTGTGCTTGACGTTGAGAAGGTTAAACGTTCAAACGTTTGTTACTGTTTCACGCCAGAACGGCTGGACAGATCTGGATGAAATTTGGAACATAGATAGATTACAGTCTGGAATAACACATAGGCTACTTTTTATCCCGGAAAATTGCGTAATTCCTGCGGGATAGCGATAAACGAATTCTATGCAGACGGAGTTGCGGGAGTTATGTTTGTGTGTATTTATCTCTACCACGTTGAAGTGCTACTTACTGGGCGTGTAGTTGTAATCTAGCAGTGACTCGCCGGCGACGCTGTCAGTACGCGACCTACTGTGATCCTGGAACGTCAAGAACCTCATAAAAATCTGCTCACAAGCAGTCGTAAATCGATGTCGGTACTGTACCGTCATTCACGCACACTAACAAATCTTGTTAGCACGAACTTTACAGTTGGTTTGGTTACAACATCGATACATCGCTAGTACAATATTACACGTTTTATATATCAGGTCAATATTACAGGTTTATATGTTTAATTTTTCTCGGATTGATCGGCTCCGAAAGGGGGGGAGGGGTCCGCCAAAAATCACGAAATATCACAAAGGGGGCGGGGGGTGTAGTAAGATATCACGTGTAATTATTTATTCCATAAACGCGCCATTTGTAAACCGAAAAGCGGCGTGTAGTGTGACCTTGACTCGCCGTTGCCAGGCAACGAACGAAGTCCCCCGCACCTTTTTTACCTGTATTTAAAGATATTCTAAAAAAAAAATCTTTGTAGGTACTAAAAATACACGTGATTTTGGATGGGGAAGGGGGGTAGTTTTAAACCTCACCACGTATCACCAAGGGGGAGGGTGGAGAGGGGGTAAAAGTACTAAAAAAACATCACTAGATTAATCGACGGCCCCTTATAACCATAGCACAAAGTAACAAGAAAAAGTTGTTCCACTCCAATAATACGCCAAACTAACCGGTATAATGTTGAGTGTCCATTGCTGACGCGGCTTGCCGCTGGCGCGCGCTGTGCTCTGTTGAGATGGCATCTGAAACAGGTTAAGAACAAAAGAAGACCAAGAAGCTGTAAGCCTTGTGCAAAAATGACTTACTGTTGCTTACCACCATCATGAAATCATTTTTAACTCTTGGTGGCGCAATTATGTGTTCCAATTTGTAGATATACCCATGTACCAATGTATGTACCAATAGGTATAGTTAAAAATTAAAATGGTTCATTTTAGTAAAAATACTGCATTTTCTCTTGCTTGCCAGGACCATGACGTCTTAATTCGATTCAATTCCGAACCAAAGCTGGATCGATCGCTGTCAGATCCATACAAGAAGTGTCAAAAATCTGAATCGAATTGCATTAAGACTCATGGTCAGGCTCTTAACCTTATAATAAAATAATGCTTTGGTAAGTACTAACTTCAATTTCCTTTCCAAGTTTCTTTCTCAGTTCTGCACTAAACGTATCCACAAAGCCATCGGCCAGGAAATATCTGAAATTATAAAATCAACTAAACATTTTGCAACCATAATGAAATGGCATGGATTTAGTAGACGGTAAATATTATTTTGTGATCCATGCATATCGCGACCCACATCACGATATTGATGCATAGGCATCGCAGCTATAACAGTAAAGTTGCTTTGTAATCCATGATCCTATATTGACAGCATTATCACCATAATATTGACCGTATAATCTATGCCTATGAATAAAGCTTATTGACCGCAAGGCAGGTCGAGGCGGAGATGTCGTGAACAACCTAACAGCGAAGCTGACCGAATAACCATATAGATCTGTAGGCATATTATGTAACTCGCTCGCAATAGCCATCGTGTTCATTTTGACAGTTCTTGTATGAATGTGACAGCTAGCTGATTCCCATGCCTACTGTCAGCCCATACATGAACTGTCAAAATGAACACGATGGCGATTGCGAGCGAGTCAGACAATAAGCCTACTGGATAGAGAGATGTGGAGGTCAAGAGGGGAGGCCTTTGTCTTGCAGTGCGACACAAATCAGGCTTATTGACATAATTAAATGAAAATAATAAATAGCATACTAATTGCATCAACTAGTGCATTAGGGTCCCATTGGGTCGCACTCTTCTAAAATGTGGCAGAGCAGTGTTCTCTGACGGGGTCTTGATGCATTACCTGACAGCTTCAACTGTATTGTGAACGTCACTAGCAAATGTCACTATTATAGGATCAGCATCGGAGTGGTTTTACTAACGCCAGAGTGGTTTCAGTAGACAAGCCCCTTCCCATTCTGGGAAGAGAACTGGAAGGAGAATCCCATAAAACCAGCCACGTGAAGGGCCTCGTCGCACTCGCTAAGAGTTTCCACTCAGTCTAAAATGAGGTTCCTTACTTGTGCCTGAGCAGCGCCCCAGCAGACGGCCTCGCGCGCGGCTCGGTGCGCAGGCACGCGGCCAGCAGGTCCCTGGCGAGGCCCTGCCCGGGCAGCGTGCCGCGCGGGCCCGCCGCCAGCGCCGCGCCGCCGGACAGCCGGGACACCACCTGCTGGTGCCGAGGCGCTAACTTCCCTGGAAGACAAACGATCACAAGTAAATTTAATACATGTCAATTTCCACGGTGACTTTTACAGCAAACTTTATGGTGCATGTTCATATAGTTTTGCTTATCCATTGAGGTTGACTATGAACTAGAAATAGCAGCGTCTAAAATACTATATCAGACTTAAATAGCTAAACGCTTCCATTGTCCAAAAGTGTAACCACCAGGTGAATCAGTCCTAATGATCAGTTGTATAGACTCACCTACGGTATTGATGAGGAGTGCGAGCTGATAGATGGTGCCCAAGCCAGAAACAAGGGGTCACCTGTCAGCATCTCTCACTGAACAACACGGAACAGTGCAGCAATTGATGACCAGTTAGTAGGAGTACAGCAACAGCAACTCACCGACAGTCTTGATGATCAGCGCGAGCTGGTCAATGTCAGAGTCTCCGGGGAACAGCGGGTCGCCTGTCAGCATTTCCGAGAATAGGCAGCCGATCGCCCATATGTCCACCTCGGGGCCATATCTATCACAACACAACAGTCATAACTGATTATTTTCAGCCAGTTGCTTCCAACTGTAAATCATTGCCTGATTCGATCAAAAAATCAACTACATTCGCAGCATTAATCCGTATTAAGGTTAATAATTAAATAGCTTTTGCCCGCGACTTCGTCCGCGCAGATAACGTCAGAGTGACGACATACCCCATACATCCGCTCATGTCTCCAAATATAAGGTCTTTACTTCCTATCCCGTGGGAAATTCGGAAAATCTCTTCTTAGAGCACCTACGTGAACCTCTAGGAATATTATTTACTAATTATAGTCTTAATTATTTACGTCGTGTTTTTATCGCGTGGGAAATTTGAAAAATCCCTTTGTAGTGCACCTTTGTACTAATCAAGGAATACTATGTAGGCATGCCAAATTTAATGTCTGTAGCTTTATTGGTACAACATTTCGGGATTTTCCAATCCCGTGGGAAAATCGGAATAAAAAGTATCCTATGTCCATATCCTGGTTCTAAGCTACCTTCTCACCAATTTTCAGCCAAATCGGTGCTGATCTCAAGGACAGAGTCTCCGTCAACGACACGTGACAACTACAAGCTAAAAGTCATTAACGTGTGTGAAGTTCCCGATCCACACGAGGAAGCTTGTGCCCAACAGTGGGATATACACAGGCTGGAGATGAAGATGTTGATGATGACTACATTGAGCACCTAATCAGTTACCAACCTGTGCTCAGCTACCAGCAGCTCCGGCGCCCTGTACCAGCGCGTCGCCACGTACTCGGTGTAGGGCTCCCCGGGCGCCGCCAGCGCCCTCGCAAACCCCAAGTCGCACAGCTTCACTATCCCAGCGTTGGAGACCAACACGTTTTCTGGCTTCACGTCTCGGTGGATGATCTGGAAGCAACAAGGATCTCGTGTCTTAACAGCTCTTATTCAAATAACTTGACTGCCCTTTGGCGTTTGGTTGGTGGATAAGTTAGCGATATTCGAGCAAAGGGCCGGGGTGATAGTGGATTTTGGCAATCGTTTCATTAGTTGTGTGAAAATTCAAGATTCCAGAATTTTAACAAACAGTAACAAGATTGTTGACGAAATCCATTTTCCAAGTCGTTCTTAGTATCCTGCTTAGCAGATTTCAATGATGGCCATATTTCATTTAGTTACCTAATCTTTCATCAATTAAGGGATAAAAATTGCAACAAGACTTAAAGACATACATAGATTGCAACAATTTTTTTTTGCTACGAACAGCCCAGTGATTGACTTCTATCTCACTTGGTGGAAGCTGCAGATGAGGCCAAAGGTGTAACCCACTGGTTCAGTAATAGCCTATTCACTCTAGCCTTGAAGAGCCCTAGGTTGTATCTGTCCGGAAATGCAGACAATGGGACCGAATTCCATTCCCTAGCAGTTCGCATTAGGAAGGATGAAGCAAATCTTAAAGAGATACCTAACGCATTCGCTGCCGGCTGTCAAATCCGAAACTACTTCAAGCGTTGCAAACGCCACATGTTCAAATATTAGCATACTGATGACAGCACCCTTAGGTACACCTAGGCGTTCTTGACTCCGAATGCGTCATCATAGTTTTTTTTTATGTTAGAGAGGCCAGACAAACGAACTAGTGGGTCACCTGATGGTAAATGATCACCACTGTCCATAGACACCCGCAGCGCTTTACGCGATGCTAGTGCGTTGTCGGCCCTGCAGAAAATTGTACACTCGCCTCTTAAAGGCACCCAGGTCGTAACTCGATGGGAAGACCTCACCGGGAAGCTCGTTCCAGATTTTGCAAGTTCGTGGCAAAAAAGACCGATTAAACCGCACCGTCGAAGACTGCCATTCATCAACATGATGTCAATGGAATGAACGAATTTGAAATGGAATGAACGAAATTGAACAAAAATGAAATGAACTTACGACGGGTGGATTTGTAATGGAACCCCGTAGCTGAAATGAGGTCAAAGAGTTCTTCAGAGCATTCCCCGTTGTAGAACTTATAAAACACGCAAAGTGACAGTTGGACGTGCTTACAGAGTTCTGGTGGCAGAAGTCTATCCCCTTCAGCAGCTGGTACAGGTGTTTCTTCGCCGTCGGTTCACCGAGCCCTCCAGGCGAAGCCTCCAGCTCATCCAGCAGGGTATGATCCAGGTATTCGAAGACCAGATAGAACCGCCGCTTGCGACGGAACACCTCAATCATATTCACCAGATGCTCGTGCCTGAGTTTCTGCAGAGAACAGACCATATCCGTACTAATATTATACATGCGAAAATGTGTACGTGTGTTTGTCGGTTTGTTACCTGCCTCCTTGATAACCCTTCACAATTTTAATGGTCAAAGTGTGATTATTACGAAGTACAAATTTGTGCGCAGCGCGTTTATTTTTTTAAAGTATCTCGAGAACATCAGTCTTCAAAATCTTTTCAATTCTATTCGAATGCGAATGGCACATTATAATGACAATTGGATTATTGTATGGCCATGTTCTCGTATGATGCGGTCACATGCTACCCGTGTACCTATTACTAAACCGCAATGAGACAGGGATTGAAAAATCTGTAAGTCCATATAGCTAGGTAGTTATATTTTAAGGCAAATATGGAATGACAGATTTTTCAATCCCTTTCTCATCCAGATTTAGTAATAATGACAGCGCAGTCGAAGCAAGTTTAATGAGGGACATTAACAAGATAAACGCACTGTGAATAATAGATGTAACAGTTATAGGAATACAATGATATTGGAACAAAATTGCCGTCAAATATAGATACAATGAAAAGCCATTTTTGTTTAGAAAACTTTATCCATCTACGGGTGACCTTGAACAATGTTTCACCAACATTACAAAACATTGTTCGCACGACAATTTTCCAACAAAAATACCGGCACAAAAACTCCCAGAACTATTGTCGGTCTAGAAAATGTTTCAGTGCTTACGTAATAAATTGAGGTTATTTGCTTATCATTTCCGTTGACAAGAAAATGTAAGCTTAATATTATTATGAGCCTATTGTGTCCCACTACTGAGCAAAGGCCTCCCCCAACGCTTCCACTGCTCTGGGTCTGCTGCGGTAAGCGTCCAGTCCTTAAAGAAGGCGTCCAACACGTCCCGGCATCGCCGTCTTTATGCCGTGCCGCCGCTTTGAGTTAGTGGGACTCCACTAGGTGGTTGTCTTGGCCCATAAACTCATTCAAAACGGCAAACATGACCCGTCCAGTCATAATGAATTACCATTGTAACTTTACTATTAGGTTTAAAGACAGAACAAATAAAATTCCTTACTCAACTCAATTACTTCGGCACAGTCTGCAAGCTCCTAGAATCCCAGAACGACATTCAGGTTTCGGGTACCATAAACCGATTCAAATATCAAACCCAACAGAGTGAAAAAGAGCGATAATTTTTAAATACCATCGCACTGTACTCCAAGCTGGCAAAGCTTAATTTATAAACATTTTCTAATGATGCAGTAGACTCACATGCTCTTCCTTCTTTCATCTTTTGAACAAGCGCTTTGTGCTTTCAGAGTCACGTGGCGTAAAATGATAATGCCAATGATTACCTTGAGCATCCGTATCTCACGCAGCGCCATCTTGCGGACGGCGGCGTCATCCTCAGTCTCGAGAAACTTCTTGATGGCAACCAGTTGGCCGGTATCGCGCCGGCGGCACTTCAGCACCACGCCGTAGGAACCCTCGCCCACCTAACACACACACACACCAAATAAAGAATTCCATTCTCAAGATAAGCAGAACATAATCCAACAATTTCAAACTGCCAGGCTTTTAATCGACTTAATAAAGAAAAGTAAGACATGATTTAGGTAAAAAATAATTTAGTGTCCAATCTTCGCCGTAAATGGTTTGCGCTACATTTACACCAGGTCAATAGACATCGAGAAAAAGAAGCAGAGAAAAGGAATTTAAAACGCCCATACCAAATTGTTACCACGATCAAGCACCACCAAGTGACAGTTACAAAGTAGCGCCCTCAATTGGTACAATTTCTGATGGTAACGTCTACAGCGATGATTACATTGGTAGTGATGACGACGAAAAACAATCGCAAGTTAAACAAGATGATGATGCTAAACTTACGACTGCCAGCTGCTCGTACTTGTCCATGGCACGGCTGCTAGGCGTGGACGGGGAGAGCGCTGCGCGCCGCATCCTCCTCACAGAGAGCCATCATCAGCACAACTAGAATAACCTGAGAAGCAAAATATAGGAATAAGAACCCGAAGAGAATAAGAAAGAAAACGCGGATGTTCAGCAGTAGCCAACCCATCGCTGATGCAAAATGAAAGGTTGAATTTTTAACCTGCGACGCAAACAGAGGGGGTTATAAGTTTGTTTGTTTGGAGTCGATGTCTCTGTGTGTGTGTCTATCTTTGGCATCGTTGCTCTGAAGCAGTTGGACGGACTTCGATGTGGTTTGTTTCATTCAAAAGCCGGTTTCCTTGCGGTAGTTCTTAGCCTAACAGTCAGAGGAGTAACTATAGGGTGACAGGGGTGGCAAAATGCCACGGGCCCCTAGCTCTACGGGGCCCCCAACTGGCTTGGTTTAGAGCACAGAAGGGACGCTGATGCACTTCTTTATATTGAGAAAGGAGCCCCATCTAACGAATGTGCCACGGGCCCCAGACGTTAGTTACACCAATGTCTTTGGCGTCTAGATAAGCGTTGCCAGATTCCCCCAATTTCGAATTTACCCCAATGCGCCATAAATAAATAAATTTCTTCACGATTCCAATTGTTTCGGATTTTAAAACTGGCCTAGTTTCAATTTGCAAGCACGTTACCGTTTACGATGCAACCGTTAATCCGAACGCTATAAAAAGACAATTTGCGACCATTAGAATATTAAATGGTCGTAAACATTCATGAATTATGTTGCTCAATTGTTTGAACTGTATTTCAGCGAATTCTTTATTTGAATCAGACTGACTTGAACTGAGCACCAGTGGCGTGGCGTCCATAGAACTCGATTCCCGGGTTGCGTATTTTAAGGCAGTTGGGCACTTATTTCGCAGAATTAGAGGAACATACATACATATATCACGTTACGGGGTAGACAGAGCCAAAGGTAACAAAACCTTAAGGCTACGTTTAGCATGATTAAGGGCGTATAGCTGGAAAGGGAAATCAAAATAGTGATGGGTTGCTAGCCGCATCGCCTATAACATGATTCCATGATATTGAGACGTGATTTGTGTGTGTGTGTGTGTAGCAAAAAAATACCGCGCAAAACTCAGTTATCCCGGTACTATTTAACAATTGCAGCAACCGTTCAACCTAATAAATTGGGCCTTGATAACAACGTGTAGCGACCCTAGCGCCACCTAGTTGGCCTCTACATAACTACTGCGACGCACGAGTAGCTAGCGCCAGTTCTAATGACAGCTGTCACATCGTTCTACGTGCCGCTAACGAAGTTTCTCAATGCGGCTGCATAAATACAACTCTCAACTCTCTTCCTTCGGACTTCGGTCCCCAGGCATAACATCTGCCTGGAGAGAGATCTCTATTGTGACACTCCCACAAACGCATATAAAAATACCTAGCTTTCATTAGTCATCTTTTTCATAATCACTGTCTTCATTTGGCACAATAATATCCTTATGGTAATAGTACATTACTGTCTAGGCCAGGAAGTAGGCAATCGCAGGCTGAGTATTGGTTTGAACGGACGAGCTTGCGAGTCCGTTTAATAATACGAAGCCAGCAATGCTATTCTGGCAGAGGCAAGTATAGTGCTTTTCTCAAAAATCGAAAATAAAACAACAACAAAAATAATTGAAAATAAAATAGTGAAAATTGTTTTGCTTTGCTGCCTTTTTCTATCAATGACATTTGAAGAGTGTATTTTTCTACCCAGAACACCTAAAGCTATTTCAGACACAGATAAATACGTTGTCGTACTAGCTTTTTTTTTTATTTGATGTTTTAAGTCTTGTGTCTTTATTTTATAATGGTGATTTGCATTTTGAAAAAGTTAATAACTAGACAGTAATGGAATTTGTATGCAACATTACTGTCGAGTTTAGCGCAACAGTAATTTTTTTTTTTTTTTAATTTTGGACTGACCGGCAACAATTAACTTCCTGTTCTGATATGTAGTTAACAATGACGACTTTAACGGACATTTTTGAGATAAAATAATAATATTCTTCAATCATCTTTCACCGTCAATTTAATTTTTAAAACAGAAGCTCCATCGACAAACAATTATCCAATAGCGAAAGCATTCGTGTCTCAAATTGCGGACATAGCTTTGAATAATTGAAAGCTGCGACAAGCTTTAAATGTGGTCTTTTTCGTTCCGCGCCGTCACAATTACAGTAAATCACGATGATTGTTCGTTTTCTATACAGTGGCAGTAACATGTCGCTCAAATTGCGCTCAAAAACCACTATTAGCTGTTATGCTTCGTATTTAGGTGTAAAGATACATAACAGATGATTAATTTTCTTTCATTCAATAAAAATATCTTAAGCTGCCATTGGGTGTTTTCCAAAAAAAAGTCCACATGTACATTTTTGCCAGAATTCAATTATTTTGGGTTTTACTATGGATTTTTTCCGGTTCGTCACGTTCCATACATACAAATGAAAAAAGTGACGAACTGGAATGGAAATTTTGGGACACATTTTTTCTTGTATAAGGACCGATAGGGCAAACGATTCTGAATAAGAAAAATCCAAAATAGTTAAATTCTCCAAAAATTATCATGCGGACTTTTTTTTGGAAAACGCTCTTACTAATGTTAGGTCAGCTATTTGACAAGAGATGACGCCACCTACCATAACACATTGAAATTAAAAATATGTAACCAGACGCAATTGTTTTAAAAATAAGACCTTAACAGATCGGTCTACACTCAAAATGCTTCTAAATCTAGATTATCATTGAAATTTTTAACCATTTCCGTGACAGTAGTGACAATTTACGTACAAGGATAACCATGTTGAATATTATAGTGTACATTTTCGGCTCGAAAGAAAGTTCTTCCGTGCAGTATAGTCCAAGATCCCAGAGCGATCAGACATAACTTATTTTCAGACGAATGAAACCTTAAGTTTTCAGTAGCGTCTCGTGTGCCTTGAATACCTACGCGCTTGTGAAAACTTGCCGAGTGACACCTGGGCAGGTACCAGGTGAGAAAGGTAACTAAAAATAAGAGCTATTTAACTTAAATTCAGATGGCTGATTTTTATATATATCATATATAGAATATTATTTTAAAGTAATATCATAAGTGTCAGACACTTTTGATGGACCAGAGCTTTTGTCAGACGCTTTTAAGCTAGGTACCCAAAAAATAAATAAACTACTTATTTTTACATGTCTGATTTTTGAATATGTTATTTAAGTATTTATTTAAAAGTTATATTCAATCAGTCAGACAAACTAGAGTGACCAAACATCCCCTAAGACAAAAATTCTGTGAAATTTATAGTATTCCTGTTAAAGTTAATTTTGTTGAAACAAAGATGCAAAAATCTCAGATCGAAAACAGTAAGTATTCTTAACACATTTAAATTTTTTACTTTGAGGCGCATGCGCAATAGTGCTCTCGCCCTCATACTTCTGGCTGAACAATATTTGTCTTAGGGGATGTTTGGTCACTCTAGTTTGTCTGACTGATTGAATATAACTTTTAAATAAATACTTCAATAACATATTCAAAAATCAGACATGTAAAAATAAGTAAAGTTCATTTATTTTTTGGGTACCTAGCTTAAAAGCGTCTGACAAAAGCTCTGGTCCATCAAAAGTGTCTGACACTTATGATATTACTTTAAAATAATATTCTACATGATATATATAAAAATCAGCCATCTGAATTTAAGTTAAATAACTCTTATTTTTAGTTACCTTTCTCACCTGGTACCTGCCCAGGTGTCACTCGGCAAGTTTTCACAAGCGCGTAGGTATTCAAGGCACACGAGACGCTACTGAAAACTTAAGGTTTCATTCGTCTGAAAATAAGTTATGTCTGATCGCTCTGGGATCTTACTCTAGTAGGCTTATTACCTAACTCGCTCGCAATCGCCATCGTGTTCATTTTGACAGTTGTATGAATGTGACAGCTAGCTGATTCCGATCCCAATACTCAGCCCATACATGAACTGTCAATTGCTAGCATTCAATTGCTGGGCCATGGGGCTAGCCAGTAATATGTCTTCCATCAAATGCCGCAATGAAATGAACACAATAGACATACTCTTGCGACTGTACACTCGTAGGCTTAATTATAGGAAACTAATGAAAGTCTACCATTATAAAGCAACGCGGCCGTAAGCGGTATAATTCTTATGAAGTCTATTAAATAATACAAGATTATAGGCGACTATTATATTAATAAATGGATGGAATTGATATCGCGAAACGTTTTATTTTTATACATAGTGAATGGTATTACGGTTTTACGGCTTTATTATTATCACTACATAGTATAAAATAAAGTCGCTTACCGCTGTCTGTCTGTCCTTATGAAAAATGAAAATGAAATGATTTTATTCCAGACTTACATCCATAATAGAAAACTACGCAACGGATTATGTTGCAGTTTTTTAAGAGATAGAGTGATTGAAGAGGAAGGTTAGGTACGTATAATTCTACGCAGACGAAGTTAAATTTTCCTCGTACTCCTCTCTACCAAAAGATCATTAAAATATTTATTTATTTTTTAGTATATCTACTCTCCGTATTGGTTTCTGTTGTCCTGTCAATCGTTCGAAGGTCAACTAGAAGAGATCTCTTTAAGGAATAAGTTCGCTTCTGAACATCTGTTTATCTCATTACCTGTAAAATTAACGTGTTTTATGTACAATAAAGAGTCATGCATACATACATACATATTTTGTGTGCCCATTCGACACAAAATCTTCAACCATTTATACTTCTCCTTTACTTTACCTCCTGATTCCATCACTCGTCTCTATATATGACACTAGTTTTTTTTTTCGTAGAATATGGCATAGTTCCAGGACCTTTACGTCTTTTTTAACTCCAGTCAACTGGACGCTTATAATACGTCATGTTAGCTGTGGTCCAACTAATTCGTCCAACCCAGAAAAAATGCTGCCAGTATTTTGAATCACTCAATAATATTTGAATATAAAAATAGGTAAGTTAGCTTAGTTTGGTATGTTCATTTGCCCGACGGGCGAAATACCCAGAAAAAGGGTCCAAGACCAGTTATAAATACTGTAGTCGGATCAGGGGTCGGGAGCCGAGCCGTCATGATTCCACACATTGGAGAGATGTACCGTAGGTACAACATTCATTTTGAATCACAAAAAAAAATCAGCCTGTATGAAGTTTGGTAATAACTAGAAATTATAGCACAAAGACAAACCGGCACTTAAAAGTAATGCAACGGATCGATTATGAATTCAGAACGAGGATAATTGTGGGAACGCCAGGTGATCGGGTTGACGGTCGGCATTATAATGTTTATCACAGGCCGTGGGAAATGGGAGCTGATTTTCATTTATTTACCCTACCCTAGGAGCGGGTAACTTTGAATGTGGGGGTAATATTTCGTTAAGGCTTTAACCTTTTCGACGCCAACTACCTATATAACGTCTATTACTTCAATGCAAAAGCAACCGTCGTTCAATTGGGTTTAGGTTCAACTTAAGGCATCGCAATAAAGTCTGGCGTATGGGTGACGTCTCTTATTTGATGTGACGGCGAAAAGGTTAAATTACCTGTACGGTGACAGTCTGTCAGGGTAAGCAGGGTAGTTGTCGCGGGCATAAAGACAGCGCAGGATTAGATCACAATCAATATTATTTAATTCACAGAAAACTTTATATGAGCGCACACTAGAGTATACCTAACTGTTAAGCACTTATTTATTATTTATTTATTTAATGCAATTCACAAAATAAAATAAAATATCTTGGCTGTTATTAATTTTTATTTTCAGTTATTTGTTAATTTTAGACATTTATTGACATGTGGATCGGTTTGGATCGCTATCACCATCTTTTTGGCTAATCCTACTATTAAGCAGCAGTTCTTGCGCTGCTCTGTTCCAGCGTGGAGTGTTGCCATTAAAATTACCTACTGAAACGTTTATCATTCCCCATTTCCCTCTTTCTTTTACCCTTGTACACAGGCAACAGATCTGTATCACCCATATGGCTCCGTCAAAGATATCAGACATACCATAGATTACGCAAATGCATCGTGACGAGACCTAACACCGACCAAACGTCGAGGTTTGTCCCAAAGTTGAAAATACAAAGGCTTTTTGAAGGGCGAGTCGAATCGTAACTGAGCGGGCGGAGGGGCATATGATATCCGTGGCCTACGTAATTAAAAAAAAGTGTGATTCATCAGGGACGGTTGTACATTCCTCTTATGATGTCACAGCACGCGTGACACATCGCTCAATATTCAATTAGATATAACATTACAACTGACCCACGGAGTTGTAGATTTACGTGTAGCAATGCTTACGACGGTTCTTTATGTGAAGGCGTTCTGCTTCGAGGTCTCCAAAATCGTTGATTGCCTTATGTGATCTCTGTCCCGTAAACTCTTCCCAACCATCCTGGGGTAAGCTTCAGACCGGTAAACGCTTCTTTAGGAAGTCTTTGTAGCGCAAACCTGACCACCACCAACAGCTCTTTTAAAACCAAATGTGGTTTCGCCATCCATTTTCACTCTCACCTCCGGAGCTACGGGTTCGTTGTTGACGGATACATCAAGGAATATAATAATATGAAGATGATGGTTAGATATTATAAATAAAATATTTCTCTCATGACGTCACATTGCCTGAAATACGCCCCAAGCTGGCCCATTACTAACATTTTAACCTCTGTCATTAACGTAACTCCGTGTCGTTTGTCAATATCAGCTGGCCATTCCATCGAGTTTGTACAACCTTGGCCTTCAACACAAATACTATTAATTCATTCTGTTAGCTTTGGTAATGACACGCAGCTAATGGACGATCAAGTTAAAATTAACTTTAATGTCTCTAGCATAGTGATATATTAGATTTGGATGGTAGATTAATTCCACGTTAACATCATGTTGGACATATTACATATGTCATGTTCAATTTACTTAAAATAAATTAGTCTGGTCAAAAGTTTTTTTTTGTTTTTGCATAAGAGAGCTTAACCTACGAAACTAAAATGTGAAAGCTTGATAAAAAGACAAGAGTTCCCGCCATTCTCAGGGATTAAAATGGCCAATGTGTTAATTTAGTTTAGTTTCGAAAAAAAACTTGGAAATTAAATAAGTGCTTTCAAATCTTTTAGTGTGAAAGAATAACAAACAACACCAAAACATCTAAGCCAAAACACAGACAGAAAATTGTACATATACCTAGGTATTAATTAACTAGATTTTACAAATGTATAATGTGGGTAAATAGTTACGCACGGTTTCGAATTGCATTCTACAAAATTAGAATGGTATGATTAAAGAACATGGTAGTATTTATTTTTAAGTAAATCCTTGAATTTCAAATAAGCTAATGAAATGTTTTGGTGTTCGCGAATTCATTTATTTCATTTCAATTAGCTAATGGTAAACGCTGGCAAAAAAAGAAATAAAAAGCAATACTACATCATTTAAATAACTGTAATACTTTTGGAACAAAACTCAGGGTATTAATAAAATAGCCTTAACCTATTTCTTTTCAATTTCACTACTGTTATAAATGCGAAAATTTTGTCTGATTTTTGCTACCTCCAAGACCTAAAGTGTGTGAGTTTGTGAAATTGCGGGGGTAATGTTTGGATCTACTGAACCTAATATTATACTATTATACCAAATATTACTATAATATTATAAATGCGAAAGTAACTCTGTCCGTCTATCTGTCTGTCTGTCTGTTACGCTTTCACCTCTAAACCGCTGAATCGATTTTAATTAAATTTGTTACAGAAGATAGTTTTAGTCCTGAAGAAGGGCATAGGGTACTTTTCTTTTCGGAAAATCATATAATTCTCGCGTGATAGTGATAAGCGAATTCTGCACAGACGGAGTCGCGGACAACAGCTAGTGTGCTATAAATAAATTCACTTCCTTAGTAAAATTGATGGTACAGGAAAGACTTGATGTAATACGTCGGAACACGATGTCGTCAACATAAACCGACGAAACTTTCTATGGCGCAGTCCAAATGCGATCGAGCCATCAACCACGCGAAACTACATGACTAATGTCCACAAAAGACGTCTCTTTTACCAATAGCGACGGCAAATCTTCGTGTTTTACCTGTCGCCATTATTTCAAGTCGCGGCCTAACAGTCGTTCATTGTTCCACGTAATTTATAACAATAATTGAACCCCCATCCCTGCGTTAATAGAGTAATCGTATTTTTTTTTTTTTTTTTTTTTTATTTAGAGATACCGCTCTGGAATCTCTTGGAAATACAATCTAGTCTTAAGACTAATAAGTATTTTAAATTTGACCTAAACTACTAATAAGGCTAAAAACTAAGAATGTGTCCATTAACACTTTTCTTATTGTCTCTATTAAGGGGAAGACACTTTGTTAATGTGTTCATTCATAATGCACTCACTGCACTCATTACGCTATCACTATACTAAACTAACTCAAATGGTTTTGTCCTTTTCAGTCTTCTCTCTATGTCCGTGGTATCGAGGAGCTGGATAGCCTCGACATTCACATGGTGATGAAGCCTGTGTTCGTGGGCTTCGGCATATTTTTTGATGATTTGGCTGACAGGTTCCACTGCGAGGTCCCGGTGGAGGTTGTCGTTTCTTATGTACCAGGGTGCGTTTACGATACATCTGAGTACTTTATTTTGGAAGCGTTGGATCATTTGGATATTGCTTTGTTTGGTACAACCCCACAGCTGAATACCATAAGTCCATATTGGCATTAGGACTTGTTTGTACAGTAGTATTTTGTTGTGCACTGACAGCGCCGAGTGCCTCCCGAGCAGCCAGTACATCTTCCTATAGCGAAGATCTAGTTCATCGCGTTTCTTTTTGACATGAGCCTTCCAGCGAAGCTTGACGTCCAGTGTCATGCCCAAGTATTTGGCTGTGTTTTCGTACGGTATTGCTTTGTTATTAATATATACCGGGCTATATGAGTTTCTTTTATTGGTGAAATCTATATGAATTGACTTGGATTCATTGAGTTTTATTCGCCATTTCTTTGTCCAGTCATAGACAGTGTTAATGGCAGATTGAACTTTTTCCACTGCTTCTTTATGGCTGTTCCCTATAGCCATGATAGCTGTATCGTCTGCAAAAGTTGCAATGGTATTGTTTTCTAGTGCTGGAATATCACTTGTGTATAATAGGTACAGGACCGGCCCTAAGACACTTCCTTGTGGTACTCCGGCTTTAATTGGCTTAATTTCTGAGTATGATTCATCTTGTCTAATGCGGAATTTCCTGTCGGATAGGTAAGATCGTAGAATATTTGTAAATTGTTTAGGTAGCATTTTCTTTAATTTAAGAATGAGACCCTCGTGCCACACCTTGTCAAAAGCCTGTGCTACATCCAAGAAGACCGTGGAACAAACTTTTTTCTGTTCTAGTGTTCTTTCTATGATATTGGTTATTCTATGGACCTGGTCTATTGTGGAATGTTTTTCTCTGAATCCGAATTGGTAATCTGGGATTAAGTTTTTATCTTCTAATAGAGGCTTTATCCTTTTTATAAGAAGTTTTTCGAATAATTTAGACAATATTGGTAACAGGGAGATCGGCCTGTATGATGTTACTTCATTAGCTGGTTTTCCAGGTTTGGGAATCATAATGACCTCAGCGAATTTCCATACGTCTGGGACATGTTTTAGTCTGAAAGATGCATTGATGAGTGTGGTAATTTTTATTATTGCTTTACGAGGCAGATTACGCAAAATTTCTCCGGTAATCAGATCGTAGCCAGGAGTTTTCTTTAGGCGAAGGCGATTTATTTCACTGGTCACTTCTCTTGGTGTGACAAGTTTTATTTCAAGCTCATCTTGTACTATACTTTCATCCATTATAGTGTCATTAGTATTACTTTCGTGTGGTTGAAAGATTTGTTCGAGATGTTGTGCAAACCTTGCAGCTTTTTGAGCGCTACTTACAGCCCATTGACCGTTATCTAATTTAATAGGAGGGACTTGTGTAATAGGTCTTTTTAATTTTTTTGTGACTTTCCACAAGGAATAGTCTGTGGCACGGTCACTTGTCAGCTGACGAAGATGAGTAGTCATGGATACATCGAGGAAGATTTTAATTTCTCTGTTTAATTTCTTTGACAGTTTATTCAGCAGTGCCTTGTCCTGAGGAAATCTCGTTTGTTGCCATTTTTTTCTCTGCTTCCGCTTTTCAGCTATCAAATTTCTAATTTCTAAAGGATATTGATTGCCTATAACCCTTTTCTTGATGATAGGTGTATTATTCCAGGCACATTGTTGAATATCTACAATGAATTTCTCTACTTCTAGATCTAGCTGCTCAGCGTTTTTAAGAGGAACCTTCAGATTAATGATGTTATCTAGATCCAACTTAAAGCTGTCCCAATCTGTATTCTTGTTCACTAAAGACGGGTTGTTTTCTTTTGGGATAATTTTTTCCGCTAGAGTTAACATTATGGGTGAGTGGTCCGAACTCATATCGTATCCTTCCTCAATGTGAATGAATGAAGTTGTTATATTCTTATATATATGTCGTGGCTTGGGCCGCCAGAGCGTCAGAAGTGTTGCTTCTGTGATCCATGTATAGTGGGCGGAGTAATGGGTACAATCACGCACACAAGTCCAATTTCAACAATTATAATTACGACAAAAATCAAACCGCACAACAGTGTCAGTAGCACTAAAATAAATGTCACTCAGTCACTTAACTAACGTTATAAAACAGGTTCGTAAAGTCTTAACACTAAGCAGCTTTTAAACTGAGAACTCTAATTGAAACGGAAACGAATCCGTGGGTCACGTCAAGTGGTATTTCACACAGCACGGTCAGGGCGCACACGTCCCGTCTCAACCATAGATCGATTCTGAATGCCCCAGAGGATTCAGAACAAAAGCACATGTATCAAATTTCATTCCACACTCAGACCCACGGCTACGTTCAGCAGTGTTTACTTTAAACACCTCACACTGCCCCGTTTCTACGGACAAAGACTTCTCTGTGTCCAAATTACAATCAAGATTTATGTTGTTAATGTAAACATTGAACTAGGAATGCGTGTCGCCTGCGCTTGTAGCAATCGCTACACACTTAAGAACGCCCTGCGCCGACACGGCGATCCTGACTGTCACACGTCCTCGTGTGCCAGAAAAACTTCACAGAACATCTGCAAAGAAAGATTCTCCAGACAGTACAGTTTGTTCGGCTATCCTGCCATCAGGGCACAACGATGACAAACTGGTAGGTTCCCAAAATTCATGACGTATCTTATCGTCAACAGCGGCTAAGCATTATCACAGGATACAGATCAGATTCAGCCCAACGTGACATTTTCCACAGTCACAACAAAGTATCACATGACTAAGTCTCACAGTCCTTACAGACAACAACAATACCAATGCAACCGTGACCCTCCTGCTTATCACCACACCGCGCAGTCTCCGTACCAGCTAGACTGGGTTTGGAATTTGACCTACGGCTAATGATCAAGTCAGTAGATGACGCTGCAAAAGCACAAATAGTTGTATCAACGATTATTAAAACAATGTGTATCAAACACGCCAGCAAATTTGCACAAATCGTTGTATTAACGATTATCAAAACCATGTGTATCAACTACACACTAGCGAGCATGTGTCACAACTACACCTCGCCGACAAGGGCTGATCCTGACTGGTCCTCACACTCATCAACAATAGAACTAGCTTCTAGCTCTGTGGGAACGTAGCAATCTGGCATCGCACGCAACCTTTCGTGCGCATATTTGTAAGTTCTGTTGCTATCAATAGCCTTCAAAAGATATCTGTCTCCATCGAGCAATTCAACTATCTTAAATGGACCCCGGAACTTTGGGTCTAGCTTAGTTTGATTCCTCTCATGGTTCTCAATTAAAACAAAATCACCAACAGTGAACTTAGCAACTTTAGCCTTCTTACTATCAAACCGCTCTTTATCTTTACGAGCATTCTCATTTATACAACTGACCGCCTGTTCTCTGATCTCAACAATATCTACTTCGTCTTGGTCTTGATTACCCAATGCAAGTAGCGACAGAGGTCGTGCTACCTTGCCAATAAGTAGCTCCAGAGGACTAGCTTTGATTACCCGATTAACTGTACAATTAAAAGCAAGCTGTACGTCATCAACAGCATCCTGCCATGTTCTATCTTTTTTAACTTCAACCGCAGTGAGCATATTCTTTAGTGTACTCATGACACGTTCAACTTGACCATTGGCGCGACATGTTCCAGTGGAAATTAAATGAAGTTGAATGTTATGTTTATTGCAAAAGGCACGGAAATTTTTATTTGCAAAGCATCGACCTTGATCCGCAATTATTCTTGTTGGTGCACCAAATAAGCTTACTCCAAAATTCAAAGCATCAATAGCACTTGACGCGTCAATATGCGAGGAATGACGCAACATTACGTACTTAGTAAATGCATCGATAAGTACGAAAATATACTCTTTAGAATTCTGTTGTCCGCTAAGTTTGCCGGTAGCATCAATGTGAACGGTATGCCACGGAACTGAGACTTTTGGTATTGGGTGAAGTTCGGCTTGTGTTTTACCAGATTTTGATTTAGACAATTTGCACGTGATGCAGTTTTCAACGAATTTTCGTACGTATTTTCGCATATTCGGAAACCAGTAAAAATCGAATGCTTTCTCTAAAGTCTTTTCCCACCCGAGATGCATGATTGACTCGTGAATATGGTTTATCACAGACCAGCAAAAGGCTCGTGGTACAATTGGTAAGTTACGTGACCTACCATTGCGTTGTATTTTTCGATGCAGAACACCGGAAATAATTTGGTACGTATTTGAAAGATTTTGCGTAATTTCGTTATTATTTAATTTTGAAACAATTTCAATAATCTCAGGATCACGTTGTTGTTCAGCATGCAACCAATTTTTTGAAATCTCTAACAGATTGACACGTTTTTCTTGAACTTTTTGTTTAATATCTTTATTCGGCAAAGGGTTTCGTGAAAGAAAATCAACATGACCCATTCGTTTACCGTCTCTATAAACGATTTCAAAATCAAACGACTGCAAGAAAGCCCACCACCTATGAACTCTAGGTGTTAAGTCGATCTTTGTGCGTGAAGCTTGTAGAGAATTACAATCAGTTACTACCGTGAACTGTCTACCTTGCAAGAAATGACGAAAGTGTTTTATTCCATTAACAACTGCCAAGGTTTCTAGTTCGTACGAATGGTAGCGAGATTCTGCGTCAGATGTCTTTTTGCTGTAATATGCTACAACATGAGATTTACCGTCCTTCTTTTGCAAAAGCATTGCACCATAACCTTCTGCACTAGCATCAGTATGTAACTCAATTGGATAACTAGGATCAAAAATCATCAGAACTGGTTCATTAGTTAGGTATGCTATAATTTTTTGACGTATCTCTTCGTGCTTAGGCTTCCACTCAACTTTCCCTTTTCCTGTAATAAGTTTATAAAGTGGTGCCGACAGTTGAGAAAATTTGGGAATAAACTGTCGAAAATATGAAGCCAAGCCAATGAATTGCCGTACTTGCGTTACTGTTCCTGGAGGAGGCAAATTAGTAAGAGCCACAACTTTGCGTGAGTTTGGTCTGATTGCTCCACATGTGACTTCATAACCTAAATATTCTACTCGAGTTTTCAAAAACGTACATTTTTTAATATTCAAAGAGATTCCACACAGTCTCAACGTTTCTAATACTACTTCAAGCCTCTCCAACCCTTGTTCCACAGTCTCAGACACGATCATAATGTCGTCCAAATAACAGACAACGAATGTATTTACAAGATCACCAAGAGCCTTGTACATAGCTCTTTGAAAAACTGATGGTGCATTACGTAAACCAAACGGCATGGTCAAGTATTCATACTGACCTTCCGGTGTCACAAACGCCGTACGCTCGATAGAGTCTTTGTGAACCGGAATCTGATGAAAACCGGATGCGGCGTCAAGAATTGTAAAATAATTTGCACCTTTGAGACGTTGAATTTGATCGCTTATAAGAGGCAATGGGAATCTATCAGGTATAGTGTTGCGATTAAGTTCTCTATAATCAACACAAAGTCTATCTGAGCCATCTCTCTTTTTAACTAAAAGTATGGGGCTCGCAAACGGAGAAGAACTTGGTCTAATAATATTAGCTTCCAAGAGCTCTTTTATTTTATCACGACAAACTTGTTTCTCATCAGGACTCAATCTATAAGGTCGTCGTTGAACTGTTCGATTCGGATCTATAAGCTTTATCTCCATTTCACCAGTGTTAGCACGCCCGCTAGGCGTACCTTCAACAAACGACGTACGATATTTTTTTAAAACATTTATTAAGAATACGCGATGCTCACCGCTAACATCTGTGTCAAGATTTTTAAATTCACATATAGGCTTACCAACTTCACAGAGGTTGACAACTTTAGATTTCTTTATACCAAAGCAATCATTAGAAATCTCAACTGTAAAGCCTTGGGTAATCAAATCCCTGCCTATCATTATATCATAATGAATAACATCATCAGGAACAACATGAAAAAGCAACTCAATCATATTATTGTCAATGCAAACTTCAGACAATATCTGACAAGTACTGCAAACATCGGCATTACCAATGCCCAACAATGTAACCAAAGACCCAAAACGTTTACCTCGAAATCTGTTTGCTAAAGTTTCTTTAATCAGAGAACATTCGGCGCCAGAATCAAAACAAAAATCTAACGACTGACCAGAATGAGTAAGCTGTGACGACACAGGCTTGACGCTGCAGACGTCCACCCGCCGGTGCTCGTCAGCTGAAGACTTGCCATGGCCATTGCCACTCGTACTGGCTGACTGCGACGAAGGTGCTCGACGACCAGCGCACTGAGGAGCAATATGGCCAACTTGCCCGCATTTAAAACAAGTCACGGACCTCTTCGGCACTTCATGCTTATTCACTTGCTTGTTGTTATTGAAAACTGGTTTCATTGTTTTCATTTTAGAGTTTCGTTGTTCACATTCGGTAGATTTATGACCAATCTGCCCGCAGGAGTAACACGTAACTGTTTTCATCCGCTTTGCTGCTTCACTTGGTCCACGGTCATTAAACGAACGTTTTCTATAAGAAAACGCCATGAGTTCCCGTTGCATAGATGTTCTGTCTTTAATCTCGGTTGTGTATGCCAGTCGTTGCATTCGTGGTTCTAATTGGACGCAACGGGCCAAAACAGTGGAGACAGCAATTTCCTCTAAAGGGAGATTCTTCCACATTGCCATTAACGATGTCAACGTCCGACTGGCAAATGCCGACATTGATTCACCATCGGTTGGTACCATAGTATTGATTCGCACTAGAGCAGCTGCAGAAGTCTCATTAGTATCGAATCTTTGTAAAAAGATTTCCCGGAAATGGCTCCAGTCCATGCCAGAATAACTTATTTGGGAAAACCACGATGACGATGACCCCTTAAGAGCACTGCTCAGAGATATAATCAGATTACTTCCTGTCAATGGCTTTTCTTCCATGCACAACGCCACCGTATCACACCAAGCCTTCGCTTGCACATCGCCTTTATCTGGATTGAATTCCGGAAAGCTGGTTCTTTTAACGTCCGTACTTGTAGGCTGCTTCAAAGCTTGAATCAGTTTATCTATTTGGTCACTTTGCTGTTTCAGCATTTTTTGATAATACAACTCCATAGAAACAGAAGTTTCCATTCTTGGTTCCTCCCGATCTGGTTCTTGAGGCGCGTATCCCACTTCTGATGTCGTGGCTTGGGCCGCCAGAGCGTCAGAAGTGTTGCTTCTGTGATCCATGTATAGTGGGCGGAGTAATGGGTACAATCACGCACACAAGTCCAATTTCAACAATTATAATTACGACAAAAATCAAACCGCACAACAGTGTCAGTAGCACTAAAATAAATGTCACTCAGTCACTTAACTAACGTTATAAAACAGGTTCGTAAAGTCTTAACACTAAGCAGCTTTTAAACTGAGAACTCTAATTGAAACGGAAACGAATCCGTGGGTCACGTCAAGTGGTATTTCACACAGCACGGTCAGGGCGCACACGTCCCGTCTCAACCATAGATCGATTCTGAATGCCCCAGAGGATTCAGAACAAAAGCACATGTATCAAATTTCATTCCACACTCAGACCCACGGCTACGTTCAGCAGTGTTTACTTTAAACACCTCACACTGCCCCGTTTCTACGGACAAAGACTTCTCTGTGTCCAAATTACAATCAAGATTTATGTTGTTAATGTAAACATTGAACTAGGAATGCGTGTCGCCTGCGCTTGTAGCAATCGCTACACACTTAAGAACGCCCTGCGCCGACATATAAAAAAATCGATTAGATCGGGAACTTTGTTAGTATCAGTTGGCCAGTAGGTCGGCTTTCCCGTTGATATTACGTCACATTTCGTTTCTTTGATGGCGTGCAGCAATTCTTTGCCTTTAGTGGTAGTAAGCCTAGAGCCCCAGTGAGTGTTCTTGGCATTAAAATCACCTCCTAGAATAAATCTGTTTCCTAGTTGCTCCAAAAAGTTACTGTACTGTTCTGCCTTCAGTGCATATTTTGGAGGGCAATATATGGCTGCTATGGTAACAGGATACCTTTTTGTTTTGACACATACTGCTACTATTTGCTTATCGTCATCTTCAATTTTGAATTCTTCGTAGTGAGAAATGGTGTCCCTTATTATCACTGCAGTACCTCCTCTGGTTGTATTGTCGGGATGTAGAGCCTGGTAAACTTTGTAACCTTTGATTTTGATGAAGGATTCTCTAGTAAAGTGTGACTCAGAGATGAGGCACACATCGATTTTTTCTGTAGATAGGACAGCCTGTAGTTCGTTTTGATGACGAAGGAGCCCATTAGCGTTCCATGCCATAATTTTGAGAGAGTTGGACATTACGGACATTTTGGGATTGTTGGCTTACGGGTATATTCCAGTTTCTTTAATCTGTCGTCGAATGACATCATAAAGTTTAGGATTTTTTCTATTTTGTCTTCTACATTATTCATTGGAGAAGGCTTTGGCTGAGCTTGAGGCTGAGTTTGAGACTGAGCTTGAGGCTGAGCTCCTTTGGTTATTTTAGCGTAGGACACGTTTTTGTTAACGATTCTGTGATTTGCACTAACTTTAGAAATAGTTGGTACCTTTTCTTTAGTATTATTTTTTATTTCTTTAGTTTTATTATTTTTTAATAATTGTAGTTCCTTGGCTACTATACAACCTCTGTAGTTAGCAGGGTGTGATTCACCGCAGTGAACACATTTTGGTTTTTGTTCTGCTGCTTTATTGCAATCTTTTGTCAGATGCTTGCCAATACATTTTACGCACCTTGGTTCTTTAGAGCAGTATTTTTGTGTGTGGCCATATGCTTGACAACGTTTGCACTGCGGGATGAGATTCGATAATTTAACTGGCTGTATATCTACCTTGCAGCCTAATATCGATTTGATATTGTATATATTCTTTACATCTTCATCCTTTTCAAAAGAGAGCATGAACATATTTAGGGGATCTTTTGTCCTCCAGCTCAGTTTGTTAGCTGCCTCTATTATTTTATATCCTTGAGATATAAGGTCTTCCACTATCCTAAGTGGATCACACGAAGAGTGTAAGTTTTTTGCCATTACCCTAATGGGTCGGTCCTGCTTATTCTCATATGTGTGATATAAGCAGTTGTTTTGTGTAAGAATCTTAGCCACATTTCTGTACGCGTCCTCATTGGTAGAGTTTATTTTAACTCTGTCACCTTGCATCATTTTAGTGTTGAAAGAATCTTTTGACAAGTTGGTCAACAGAAGATCGTAAAATCTCTGGTAGTCCTTTATATTTTCCACTATAATAGGTGGTGGTAACGGTGTCTTTTTGACCTTGGGTTTTTCACTGTTGAGTGTATCTTGAAGGGGTGGTGGTGAGAGTGACGTATTAAGCTTCCTTTTTTTTCTACTCTTTTGACGTACCCACCCGGTTTCTTTGGCGAGTTCCTCCTCATCTGTCTCATATTCCATTTTTTTGGGAGGAATCTCTGTGCCTGCAGTTTTGTTTTCAGGTGTGCTTTTTGACATCTGTTCCTGAGTATTTTTCAGCTTTTGATGGAGTTCGTCGATTTGACTTTTAAGGTTATTAACCTCATCTTGTAGTTTCTCGCGTTCGGCTTTCTCTCCCGAGTAATACTTGAATAACAGATGTTCTGTTTCTGTTTTGAGGGTTATTTTGGGTGTATTTTGCGACGCCATTATTAATTTTATAAGTAATAACTTCGCCTTGACAAATTAACACAAATAGTCATGATTCACACTTAATAAGTAAATCTAGGTCATCGCGGCGACCGTGAAACGCACACGACGCGACGAGGTGCGATGCTGTGTCAGCACTTTACCCGAGCACGAACTGGGGCATAAGCAAAAGAGACACAACCGTTCTTCGCGGAATACTAAAACGCACTCGGAGAGTAATCGTATGAAATTAAAAAAAAAAAACAACTTTATGCCAAAAAATACTGACCAATTTTTACCAAACATGGCTACGAACCACCCCGCATGAAAACTATGACTTTCCATTTTATTATCTCTGTGGCCGCTAGTTCCTTTAGCTTTATGAAAAAATCTAACTGCCAAAATTCGGTGTCCTTCATCTATTTCCGTGTGACATTGGTGACGTGATAAAATATGTACGTTTCGTGTGGATAATGGCGGTCAATGCCAATGGGTGAATATGTTGTCACGGCATATTGATATAGCTCCGCTTCGGCAATAATGGTAAATAATAATTGAGCATTTTAAAAAAAGGCTACATGATCAATTACTGAGAATCGATTACCCTCGATTCTCATACAAAAAAATGTGTACCAGACTTTACTGTGCATTTTTTTTCCTGTACGTCACGT
Source organism: Pandemis cinnamomeana (assembly GCA_932294345.1). Lineage (NCBI taxonomy): Eukaryota > Metazoa > Arthropoda > Insecta > Lepidoptera > Tortricidae > Pandemis > Pandemis cinnamomeana. The sequence goes on along the minus strand of OW028715.1, from coordinate 2,998,932 downwards.
TCCATACATATAAAAAACGACAAAAAAAGTGACGAACTGGAATGGAAATTTTGGGACACATTTTTTCTTGTCTTGTCGATCGACAGGGTAAACAATTCTGAGTAAGAAAAACCCAAAATAGCTAAATTAAAAGACAACCCCGAACGGGATTCAGCTCAAGTGCTGTATAACTTGACTGCAGCTGGAAATTAATCAAGAAACTAAGAAACAGAGATAAGATCCCTGTTTAGGAACTAACACATTCTGTCATGGTCATGATTAAATATTTTTTAATTTTTCTAATTTCTACCCAAAACTACATTGAGCGGCAAAAAATTTGGCCCGCACATATCTATGCATATAATAAAGCTGAAGAGGATACTTAGAATCGATAACAGAACATGTTACAACAGTTTTTAGAACTTTTGTCTGTTTGTCTGTATATTTGCGAGCGCATCTCGTGAAAACAGCTGAACGGATTTTGACCCAAACTTTACTAATGTGTTGAGAAAATTACCGGCCAGGTTATAAGCTACTTTTTATTTCGGAAAATTGCATTGTTCCCGCGAGATAGCGATAAAGATGTCAATTGATAATTCTACGTGGACGACATCGTGGGCTAGTAAGCAATATAGGTAATTTTGTATGAAAGCTGGGTCAATTTTTTGCCCCTGAGTATATAAATCTCCATTCAACAAATATTGAAGTCTTGCTAAGTCAATTTAAATGTAAAATCACGACCGCAATTTTCCAGTAACCTCTTTTTCTGTTATAAACTTCTGAGGTTATTCCGTTGCAACGATACTGGCGAAGTAAATAAGAATAACCGAGTTATTACCGTACCAATAATGGCAGAGTTGGTAAGAGACACGCATCGCTAGCACGGTATTCCTAATTTGTGCAGTTGGGTTCCGTGACACAAAAACACGTGGGCACATTCGTGCTTGGGCAATTCTATGTGCAAATAGTTGTGTGTGTGAAGAATGTACTTATTTAACTATAGCTATTTCGCGAGTACTGGCAATTTTCCGGGATTAAGATTATCGTGTGTCCTCTGGAACTTAATGTCAAATTTCATCTCAGTCAGTACCGCGGCTTAAATGTGAAGAGTTAACAGAAAGTTGGACCAATTACAGGGTTATCTACTCTCGAAATTACAATATTGGTGGGTAGATACAGTGGAGGTTGACACGGACTAAACATCATACAAAACGACGTTCAAACCATATTATATCGCGTTCGTTTGAATTCGAAATGTTTGAAAACTTACAAAAACGCTTATAAGCATTCCAGGCAGTAGGCAGTGAATACAAAAACTTCATCGACCCACAACGTGTCACCCCTTTCATCCATAAAATTTTAAAACCGACGCAAAAAAGACTTTACAGTGTAAAAAATCATTTTTTTTGGAAAAGGGCTGATACTCTTCAAACTGCTGGACCGATTTTTACCAAACTAAGAGCTTTACCACTGCAAGGAAACTGGCTTTCAAATGAAAAAAACCGCATCCAAATCGGTCCAACAGTTTGAGAGCTACGATGCCACAGAAATATACACACACACAGACATTGACGTCGAATTTATAGAACCCCTCGATTTGCATCGGGACTTTAAAACGGAACACCAAACACCAAAGCGCGATTCACACTTGCCGTATTTTTTTGTCCCCTGCTTTCAATAGCTTAATAATAATATAAATTCCCGAGCGAAGACGGGAGCCGGTTGTAAGCGATTAGCACGACATTACGAAGGAAATTCTAAATCTAGTTAAAGTTTATTGGAATACTGCTCGTAGCAATTGTACAGATTAGTTTCTACCGCAAGAGGTATTAAACATCTCTTTCTAGACTTGTTTTAGCAGGCTTATGAAGCACGCTGACGGTAATATTTAAACAAAGTTAAAAAATTAAGCTCACAAACGAGCTAAAGGCAACACTTAGCATAAACGTATTGTGGTCCAAATGAGCAATGGCAATCCTTTGATGGATCCAACAATGGAAGACCAGCGCTCTTCCTTTTACTCTGCACAGCATTTACTCTGACCAGGCGTTACCAGAAACGCTTAATGCGTGCCAAATTCCATTTAGCATAAGGGACAGAGCTATATGGCTGTATACCTTTGTCCCTTATGCTGAATTAAACTTGGCACTTAAGCGATTGTGGAAACCCCCCTGATGATAGTACTGGCACCGTCCCGCGTTTATTCTCTCTGAACTGTTTTCTTACATACATACATACATACCGTCACGCCTCTTTCCCATAGGAGTAGGCAGAGACTACTTTGTTCCACTTGCTACGATCCTGACATATTTCTTCCGCTTCATCCACAGTCATCAATCTCTTCATACATGCTCGTCGGTTTCGGGTACCTACTCCTGTTTTCTTTCACGAATATAAACTTTCAAATACATTACCAAATAAGCATACCGTAACTAGAGTTTTGTAATACGTCGATGACTTCATAGCGTGCTAATGTGACCTTTATGTTTTCGTGGAAATTTAATCAGTGAAACCGGCAAGTTCCACATAAAAACATATTGTGATATTTTACGCTCACATATCTGCGTGAATGGCGGAGTAGATTACACGGATACGTCGACGAACGCACAACACACGCGTGTATTTGATAGAGTAAGATATGGTAGAATAGTATGCGAAAACCAGCCAAGATGGAGTCAAAGAGCTCTGTGCCAATCCCATTATTATTTCACCAACTCCAGGCTCCAGTTCGTTTCCTGCCCATAGCTTTACGAAACCCATTGATTATAAAATTAAATTCAATTTTTTTAAACCCCAACACATTTGTCGGGTTATCATACGTAAGTAAACAATTTTGTCGCAAAAATGACGGAATTTTGGAAAAGACCTGATATTTTTCAAACCGCTGGACCGATTTTTACCAAACATGGCGCAAAGAATCATCGCAAGAAAACTAGCTTTCGAATGAACACACACACAGAGAGAGAGAGAGAGAGAGAGAGAGAGAGAAGTTAATTGGTTCAACAATCTTACAAACGGGCTGACCCGACAACATTAGGTAGGTATACACGGTAACATAGCTTATAGCTAAACAGACAATAGAGACATTAGAGCTAACGCGTTCGCGGCGTCTATATGCCAAAACAGTACAAAGCAATCTAGCCTTGTGGTGACAGCAAAATTACCGAGAGATAACAAACATGAGCGTACGAAAGAAAGCAACGTAACTCTGCTCGGCCGCTATATTGATTAGTAATCGCGATATCGCTAGAAATCGGAGCGAGCACGCGATATTGTTGAAGTTACCGTACTTTGTCACATGCCGAGGCCGGAGTATTACTGATCGAATTATGTCTGCGGGTAATTAATTACATATTTTTAGGGTTCCGAATCTCAAAAGGAAAAAATTACACGAACGTCCGCCTGTCCTTTTGGCTCTCGTTTGAAGATTCTTTCTGTCGTGAACGCAGGGAAATATCAAGTTGAAATGAATGTCAAATACGTGGCTATGGTTTCTTGCAAACGTAAAAGAATTAAGTTTGTATGTTCCACATGAACATGAACAGTATCAGAGGTATTTATTATGTTCGTCCCAAAGACGTATTAACAAAATCTATAGCACTGCTCGTTGTCATAAAATTATGAAGTTGCCAAGAAGTTAGGCCTCACAACACAAGTAAAGAAAAGAAATAGTCCAAAAATCACTGCTCCGAAAAAATCCTTGTTTTTCATTGGGAACTTGTTTTTCATAAAGCACAAACATATTTTTTGAGTCCGACTCGCGCTTTGCCCAGTTTTCAGTCGTTCATTCTACATTCACATTTTGTAGTTCTATCACTGAAAATAAATTTTAAACATATCGTAGACCGTGGCCCAGAAATCGAAATAAGACACTTTTTCTGACATAATAATTATGTAGTTTCCATGGGACAACAATAATCCAATCTTAATCAGACAACAACTTCTTGCGGAATAGAGCTAAATAATACTCTTAAATGGTTGTAAACAGAAAAGCTATATATTTGTTACCCGATCTGTTAACCTTTTCGCCGCCACGTCAAATACAAGAGACGTCACCCATACGCCAGACATCTTTATTGCGATGCCTTAAGTTGAACCTAAACCCAATTAATAAAGGTTGCTTTTGCATTGAAGTAATGGACATGTATATAGGCCGTTGGCGTTGAACCTGCTGTGCTGATATGTGTGTCGTTGGCGTCGAAAAGGTTAAAAGTGCTCACAGTAAACGTCAACAAGTAAAACAAGTAAATCTAGTCTGTATGTGTCTCACCGCGGGACGTAACCTTTCTGGTTTCGATCACGCGTCGACTGCTACGAAACTCGAGGTCCCAGGTTCGACTCCGGTAGGGGCAGAGACCGAATTAATTTACCTACGTCAAGTACAAAAGTAATGCGAGTGCCCGAGTTTTGATATTAATATTAATCCATTTAAGTATCGAATTAGATAAATATGTTTATCCGTTGCCTAGTTATAATACAAGCATTGTTTAGTTTGGGACCAGGGGCCCGATTTTTGAAAGCACATCACTCGAAAGACCACTCGAAAGTGGTATAAATCAGCTTATATCTCCAAAACTATAGCTCTAATCAAAGTTTTGATAAGTTCACAAGACTAATGAGAGCTGTGATAGTCTTCTAAGCTACTCGTACTTCAAATTCAGCACAATTTTTCACCACTTTCGAGTGGTATTTTCACACATGCGCTTTCAAAAATCGGGCCCCATGTCGATTCATGCCGTAGAACATTATAATAAGAAAAACATTAGTTTCCAGGGAACCTTGAACTTTTTGTAAACACAAGGTTGCATTTATGGTCAAGTAAAAGCATTGTTTATGCCAAATAAATGAGTCACTCGACTTAACAAACGCGATAGAATGCACGATACGTCATCCAGATAGTATAACCTTGAATTTCAAGCAGCTGGCTTTATGAGCTGTAAAATGTGCAGGGGAGGTCAACCCGGGCCCAGTCATTAACATAAAATATAAATCACGTCTTTATTTCTTACGGTATAGACAGAGCCTAGAGTAACAAGACATGGATTTCTAAAAGTCAGTGAAAATTAGAACAAATAGAAAAATCCGGAAACTAAAGCTATGGCCAGGAATCGAACCCCGGATCCTCGTCATTCCGTGACGCGTGCTACCCCTACACCACCCATGGCAGGTAAAAACATGAAGACACAAGACATGAAGGCCGCGTTAACCATGACTATGGGCATATAGGTGGAAAAGTGAATCAAAATTGTGATGGGTTGCTAGCCGCATCGCCTATAACATGACTCCTAAAATTTTCGCCCATTCCATCGATGGGCTTTTACCATCTGCGCAGTAAGAGAAGCAAACTGGTATATCTGTTTTTTATCTGCTCTCAGACCAGTATCGAAGAAATTAGAGCTGACGAAATGTCATATTTCATATTATGTAGAAAAAAGCCGTGGTAGCCTAGTGGTTTAACCTATGGCCTCTCAAGAGGGTCGTGGGTTCGAATCTCGGGCACGCACCTCGAGTTCTTTGGAACTTATGTGCAAAATTACATGTAAAATTTATCCTGAGGTCAGGTTGTAAGACCCCGTAAAAGGTCCGTCTGGATCGCTACCACTATCTTATTTAGTACCTGCCGCCAAGCAGTGCTCGCGCTGCTGTGTTACGGCGTGGAGAGTAAGATAGCCGGTGAAATAACTGGCACATAAAGTTTTTTTTTGTCTCTAGGTTTTTTTTTTATGTTAGAGAGGCCGGACAAACGAACTAGTGGGTCACCTGATGTTAAATGATCGACATGGTCTCTAGGTTGGCAACGCTACTGCAATCCTCTAGTGTTGTGTGTGCGGGTGTCCATGGAAAATTGTGATCAATCAGATGATACACTTGCTCATTTGCTTTCCTTGTCGAATATTAATAGAAACAAAAAAGTGTGCAGTTAAGTATGTGTATGAAATTTCCGATCCGCACTGGGCCTATACTTCTTTTTATTGACATTTTAAAAAAAGATAAACAATCTGAAATATACAAACCCATAGCAAACAAAATCACGACATTTCAGAGCTTTAAAATTGTAACTTTCTGTTATTTATTTTTAAAAAGTGATTTTCAATAAAAAGACATCAAGATTTTATACATACACATACACGTACACAAATCATGTCTGTATCCCTTACGGGGTAGACAGAGCCTGAGGTAACAAAACCTACAGGCCACGTTTAGTATGAATGTAGGCGTAAAGGTGAAAAAAGCAATCAAAATAGTGATGGGTCGCTAGCCGCATCGCCTATAACCTTTACCTCTTTTTAAATTTGTCAAAAAAACGAAGTAGACATGGGAACTACAGGCTAGAGAGGAAATTTGTGTCCCAGAAGTGGGTTACATTTAGCATGAAGAAGAGACTCGTAAAGCAAAAAATATTATGAACTTCTAATGGCACAAAAAACTAGCATTGTATATAAACTTACCATAATTTGTCCCAATTTCCACACGAGAACTAAAAGTCACCATTTTCAATTACCAAATAATAAATAAACGTTCTCAATTCTCAACGACAGTTAATTATATCACTCAAAGTTTTTTACTTTTTATGTAATTTGGCGTAGCAATTCAGTTAAAAAATTGTATACGTAAAGTAATTTTAGCTACGTGCTTGTAGCGGAGCTACGGCGTAGCGGTCTACGGGCGGGCGGCTACGGCGCGCGACAGCCTGCACTGACGATAAATATGATACGGGGCAGGGGTGAGCGTTAAGGTGGCGGGGTTACAATACAATACAATACAAATACTCTTTATTGAACACCACAAAACAATACAGAAAGAACAAAGTAGACAATAGGCGATCTTGTCGCGTAATAGCGATCTCTACCAGACAACCAACAAATAAGTTGGAGACAGTTTAAGAAATACACACACACACAGAAATATACAGGGTTACAGAAAGAAATAAGTTTTGGTTTGATTACAGAAAGAAACAATGCTCAAAAAAATAGTTAGGTATTAGAACAGGTAATTAAATTAAATCTTCCATGCCGGTCTGTGAGTAAAAAAAACATACAATGTACCAGTTCACTTACCGTGCAGAGGGAATTGGCGAAAATCTTAGGAATCATGTTACTGGCGATGCGGCTAGCAACCCATCACTATTTTGATTCCCCTTTCCACCTATACACCGACAATCATGCTAAACGTGACCTTTAGATCTTGTTACCTTAGGCTCTGTCTGCCCCGTAAGGGATAAAGACGTGATTTATGGATGTATGTTTGATTGTTCTTATTTTTTCTCTACAGCTCATTTTGTCAGCAGCTAAACCGATCCACCCATTTATTGACTGGCACTAGCCAAGTCAGCCAATAAAACTAATGTCCCAAACTCAAACCACAGCGGTATCGCTAACACAACGCACACGGCTCTGTTAAAAAGACTCGTAAGAAATACGCGGTTGTCGTAGCGAATAACTCAAAGGGCAATGGAAAATGCAGCGCACGGAAGCTTCGAGAAAAAAACAAAAACAAAACACAAACAGTGCTCGACAACTTTTCAAAATTGTCAATATAAATCACAAAGCACTTATGACAGGAGGTGCCCCTACTGTATCACTATACACGGCATTGTTTCCCCCACTTTCCACTGGCTCAGACTCATCTGTTTCCCAAATGTCTGCTTCTTAAAATGTATTTCCAAAGAGCATAATTTCATTCCATGCTGGTCTGGGAGCAAAGAAAAGACAGAAGGTACCAGTTGCTTCTCTTCTCGCGCAGATGGTAAAAGCACATCGAGGGAATGAGCGATAATAGGAATCATGTTATAGGCGATGCGGCTAGCAACTCATCACTATTTTGGTTCCATTTTCCACCTATACGCTCACAATCTGGCTAAACGTGGCCTGTAGGTCTTGGTACCTCAGGCTCTGTCTACCCCGTACGGGATAAAGACGTGATCTGTGTGTGTGTGTGTATAATAACCCCATTTTGCTGATTGCCTGATACAGTCGAGGGCATAAATATCGATTAGAGTCATCGTCATATATATGTGTCACCAAACTTATTGTTTGTGACATAAAGGTGTATAGATGTTTTTGACGTCTTGGGAACGTACAGTCAAGTGTAATAATATGTATCTAGACAAAGTTTCAAAAATAAGTGCCATGCGCTCTTATACCGGCGTAATAAGGTCGTGGGACATATTTTTGAGAAGTAAATAATTGTAAGAAATCTGCTTACGTAATACTTGAATGGCCCTAAGTAGGCATCACCCATGAACGCACTAGAAGATAGCAGATGCGTCACCAGCCTAAGAGTAAGATAAAATACCCCATGTGCCAGCGATTTCGCCAGCTGTTACATTCAGCCTTCAGACATTAGGGTCGCGACTGGCAGTGGGCCACCACCCTAATTGCCCAACGTAATCTGTCCGCTCAAACTAGTAAACTACACGCCACAAATACTGGTGAGAGTTTTGCAAAAAAAAATCAGAGACTTCTTTTCTTTTTAATATGGCCCCATTCATCGATGCGATAATTTCGCCAATGTCAAAGTAATAAATACAGCATTCAAAAATCTTGTGACAAAAATGTCGGCAACGTTGTACGGGAACACGGTCAAAAGACCCCTACCCTGTCGGGCTCCTAGCCAACGGATAATGATATGATGCCCAGGGTGCACCGGACTAAGCACTGCTCTTCCCCTCGGACGGACCGAAAAACCGCAGCTCTTGACCACACGCGGAGGTAGCCCGACGGAGTATAACTTGTGAACTTGTAGGCTTCTAAGTTTTGATAAACACTGCACTCTCATTACACGCTGAATGAAGAATAACATTATCTGACGAGCGACGTTCTGGCTTAGACGCAACCTGGCGAATAGAGAATATGGCGAAAAACAAATCTGCCAATACACAGGCCCGACTTCTGTCCAGACTGAATAAAAATGACCTAAGTATTACCTGTTACCTCAGGCTCTGTCTACCCCGTAAGGGATGAAGACGTGATTGGTGTATGTATGTATGTATATGTATTAGAGAATCTAGTTAAAATGGTCAACGTCAACGACACATATCAGCACCGCAGGTTCAACGCCAACGGCCTATAGATATACGTTCATTACTTCAATGCAAAAGCAACCTTTATCAAGATAAGATAAGATGGGTGACGTATCTTGTATTTAACGTGGCGGCGAAAAGGTTAACGATACAAACCAAAATCGAATCAGTCCAGAACGTATCGGACCGTCATTGTGAGATTCAGTTACATTTTAGTCACCCCATAGTTTAAGGAACGTCCTGCACTCCTGGTCACTCCTTGGCCGGTTCTCACGCGAGGGTCGACGCCCTGTCGCGAAGGCTTGTGCTGTTATGCGTGTTATGACACCCTGTGCTGCCCGGGTCAAAGACCTCGCGTTTCCGCCCAATAAAAAGTTATTCATAAGAAATATATTAGTGTCTCTAAAGATATAGACTAGGATTATCTGAAATAAATTTAATTTAATCAAAAAAAATCCGGAATGTTGCAGCTTGTTGTGTTAGTTAGACTAAAATAGAACTGAAAATGTTTTTTAGGATTTTTTAATCATAGTTGACTAATGGTTTCCGTACATTAATTGATGTTCCAAGTGAAAACGTTTGTGTCTAATAGAATCCACTACCTGTCTTTAGTCCTTTTTCCTTTTTTTGCTTCTGGTCAAATCCTTTTCTGTTATATGGTCTTCTTAAATTTATATAATAATTTTTATTTATGTACCAGTTGCTTCTCTACCCGCGCAGATAGTAAAAACCCATTGAGAGAAGGGGCAAATCACAGGAATCATGTTATAGGCGATGCGGCTACAACCCATCACTATTTTGATTCCACTTTCCACCTCTACGCCCTCAGTGTCTTGCTAAACGTGGCCTGTAGGTCTTAGGCTCTGTCTACCCCTGTATGTATGCATGTACCGACAATTGTCGAATTGGTGAAATACCCCTGGTAGCCTTTAAATAAAATGCATTGACGTACAATAAACAACTAGACTCCCAATCAGGCTCAAAATCTGTCCGAAGCAAAAGTCTGAACGACGCGTCTATTGTTCAGAGTTTTGGTTCAGTTGTGTTTCGACCGCGCTTTGATAACAATGTATATGTCTCTTTCGCACCGTAATCTTACTATTGAGAACAAAAGAGACAGGCAGGTTTCCAGCGCGTGGCGTCGTGTCATCACTTCTCACGATCCTACGCCATCATGATATTAAACATTACTGCCACGAAATAAGGTGTCAATTTGAACGAATATGTTAATGTTATCTGTCTAAGTCGATGTGTTAACACACACAACACAGACAAAGCAACTCGGACGTTTCTTGAGGAACCTTTGTTAGCGACTGAGAGTCTAGTTGTTTATTGTAAGTCAATGATAAAATGGCACCTCAGTCCGTTATCAGTGTGCGTTAATCACGAGGTGAAAAAACAACGTAGCGGAGGAACTAGGCCGGTCAAACATGTGGCCAGACCCGCTGTTGAATGTTTAATCGGTTGTCATATCTTTTGTGGGTCATCCTTTAAAAATAGCCAAGTAAAAGCTTGGGAGGCCTGCCACCTGCCAAGAATGGTATAATTAAAGTTATTAATTAATTAATCAAGTGTACCTACGACATATCAGTATGCATAAGTACTCGTAATGTATTATTTTTCAATGTTAAAGTTACATACGTCACGTATTACAACTTCATTCCACATTCCATACAATTTTTTTATTAAAAAAAAAAGACACTTTTTATTCTTTACAATTATAGATAGTTAGATCGGCGGTTAAAATACCCAAAATTTCTTCATTTTTAAACAAAATTTTTAAAATACATACATAACATCAATCACATCTTTATCGCTTACGGGGTTAGATAGAGCCTAAGGTAACAAAACCTTAACGCTACGTTTAGCATGATTAAGGGCGTATAGCTGGAAAGGGAAATTAAAATAGTGATGGGTTGCTAGCCGCATCGCCTATAACATGTTTCCTAAGACTTTCGGCCATACCCTCTATGGGATTTTGTCATCTGCCCGGGAAGAGAAAGCAACTGGTATACTCTATTTTTTTTCGCTCCCAGACCAGCATGGAAACAAACACAAACATACACAAAAATCACGAATTATACCATTATTCTAGGTAGACAGCGCCTAAGGTAACAATTAAGACCTAAACGCCACGTTTAGCGCAATTGCGGGCGTGTAGGTGAAATAGGAATCGAAATAGTGATGTGTTGCTAGCATCGCATATAACACGAGCCCTAAGATTTTCGCTGATTGTTAAGCACAGAGAACTAGCCTATTATAATCGCCTAGTGACTGACCGAAATTTCGGTTTCGGTTTCAGTTTCCGCCTTAGTTTCGGTTTCGGACAAAATATAGCCGAAACTTTCGACCCCGCCGAAACTCGAGTGTTCGTGAATTTTCGTGCGTCGTTCGGTAAACTTCGCAGCTAATTCGTGCTTGCTCGCCGGCGGGCCCCGGCCCAGTTCGCCACCGTTCATTTAATCGTGAGTTGAGGTTATATTTTGCAATTGAATGATTTGGTAAGTATAATGTGTTAATAAATGTTAAAAAAACAGTAAATTTCAGTAAATAATCGTAATTTTAAATGTTTTAATAAGTTTCGGTTTCGGTTTCGGCCTAAACAGAGAGCAAGACCGAAAGTTCGGTTTCGGTTTCGGTTGCGGCGGAAAAATCAGTTTCGGTCGGACATTATAATCGCCCAACTAACCTACAAACATGGCTAAGCTTACCTAACTACCTTTAGGTAACTTAACTGCCGGTTACCGCGACCATGATGGAGTGGCCGATAGCGATCGGGTGCAACGCCCGATCCAACGTAACCGGAGGCAACAGTGTAAGTTTTCACACAAACAACTTTTACGACTTTTCATCCATGCTGGTCTGGGAGTAAAGAAAAAACATAAAATTTACCAGTTGCTTCTCTGCCCGCACCGATGCTAAAACCCCATGAGCGAAAGTCTTAGGAATAATGTTATAGGCGATGCGGCTAGCAACCCACCACTATTTTGATTTCCCTTTCCAGCTATACGCCCTTAATCATGCTAAACGTGGCCTTGAGGTTTTGTTAGGCTCTGTCTACCCCGTAAAGGATAAAGACGTGATATATGTATGTATGTATGTAATTTTTACACACACACACACATACATAAATCACGTCTTCATCCCTTACGAGACAGAGTCCGAAGTAACAAGACCTAAAGGCTGTTAAGGATGTGGAAAGTCGAATCTAAATAGTGATGGCTAGTCTCGTCTATAACATGATTCCTAAGATAACTATTAAGAATTAAAAAAAACCCTTTTCTTCCATGGTGGTCTGCTTGCCTTCACGCGCAGATGGTAAAAGCCTATCGAGGGAATGAGCGAAAATCCTAGGAATCATGCTATAGGCGATGCGGCTAGCAACCCATTAACATCGACGTCAAACTTATAATTATAACCAGAGATCGGACAGATTTGCGTCATCGTTCGCAATAAAGTGGGCATGAATCAAAAATTAATCAAATAATTAATCATTTAATTAATTTCTCGAAATAAAATTTGAACTCCCGGAGATAAAAATTTACACATGCATAAAATTATTAGCAAAATGTTAATTAAAGTGGCAGTTGTCGTTCTCGTAAATATTTTTATATAATAAAGAAATCACGATCCTACTAGATATGATTATTTTCTTTAATAAATCTATACTTTAACAAACTTTTGTATTTATTGACTAGGAATTAAAATTTAAGTCAAGTAAGAAATTAATTAAATGATTACATATTTGATTAATTTTGGAGTCATGTCCACATTATTGCGAGCAATGACGCAAATTTGTCCGATCTCTGATTATAACACATCTCGATTTACGTCAAAATGACTTGAACGAGTTCACGTAAACGTTTCAATTGCTATGGTAAAATTGGCAGCGCCACTTGCGGATCTAAACGGCAACAAACTGTTCTCATAGTGTTTGACATCTTAAAACGTATTCCATCCATCTATACTTACAAACTTTTGCGTTTATAATATTAGTAGGATCATTGTCGTACTATAAACATACCTGCTGCTGCAACACATCAGAATGAAGTACGTAGAATGTGCTTACTTGTAATGTAATCGAACCTAAGTACTTTGTTTAGTCTACAATAAACACACACACACACAATCATAGTGAAACCGTGATACTACGGAGAACAGTGGTAAATTAGAACAGTGGTGTAACCAGTAACCCACAAATATTCGGCGCTCTGACATAGTATTTAAGATACTCCGCACCAGTCATGCTTTTAGGCGCAAATTCTCCTCGTTTTTGGGTCCCTTCCTTTACAATAAAATTAACAGACTCCTTAAAACTTATGACTCAAACTATGGCAACTGTAAAATCATTCTGTCAGGGTGGTTGCAAAGTTTGTCTTACGAGGAAACCGAAAACCTGCTGAAGATAGTTGTATAACTTAGTCAATTAACTATTTATCATTTAGATAATCCTTAGTTATGTATGTTATAAAAATGCTGATTTCTAACTTTGTACAGAAAATAATACTCTCTGTATCAATTAATATTTAATGATAGACCCTATCTTTTGCCTAAGATACAGGGTAGGTACTGTCGTATCCTAGGCTATAGTTCCCACGCGCGCCCAGTGCGGATTGGGAACTTAACACACACCATTGGATTTCTTCGCAGATGTGTGCAGGTTTCCTCACGAGGTTCCTTCACCGAAAAGCTCATGGCAAATTTAAAATGTAATTTTCACACATAAATTCCGAAAAACTCAGAGGTGCGCGCCCGGGATTTGAACCCACGACGCTCTGCTTGAGAGGCCACAGGCCAAACCACTAGGCTACCACGGCTTTTTTTCTTTTTATAACGTACTGTACGCTTAATCATTATAATACACTGTGGTACTTTTAAAGGCAAGCAGCTTCTACCAAAACTGACTAAGCTGAACTAAGTAGCGCGCAACATAGTTGCTTATCGATTCCGAATAGAGCAACAAAGATTACGCTCTACATATTTCGGCGTAAAGCTACTTCCCGTGAAGAACTAAACGCATAATAACATAGTATCTTTGCATCCATACTACTAATGTTATAAATCTCAAAGTAAATCGAATCCCACTTCCAAACTTCCATGCTGATGTGGGAGCAAAGAAAAAAAATAGAATGCACCAGTTGCTTTTGTTCCTGCGCAGATGCTAAAAGCCCATCGAGGGAATTGGCGAAAATCATAGGAATCATGTTACAGGCGACACAGCTAGCAACCCATCATAATCTAAGCAGCGACGATCCCTAGCGGATAATTGGTTTGATTGTACCTTATTGTTTTATTTAATAACTAGCTTCTTCCCGCGACTTCGTTTGCGTAGAATCATACATAAAAACTTTCCTCTTGAATCACTCTATCTATTAAAAGAAACCGCATCAAAATCCGTTGCGTAGTTTTGAAGATATAAACATACATAGGGACATAGGGACAGAGCTTTTGAATTTGACATTTTTGTAATATTCAATTGATTTTTATTGTTTGATTTTATTTAATTTTGTTTGCTCTTGACGATTTCAGTCTGAATTCTACTAACTTGACAATGTACAATTTATGATGTAATTTTTATGGAATGAATAAATAATCTAATCTAATCTAATTATTTTGATTCCCCTTAGCACATAAACGCCCACAATCAAGCTAGACGTTAGCTAGAGCCTAATGTAACAAGACCCGATTTTGCGGCAACGCTATACTTCATTTAATTTAGGATGAGAAACCACAACAACATTATATTGCGGCTCGTGAAGTGTGCTCTCTTTGCAATTTATACTAGAGTAATTGTAAACGACACGAAAATTGGCATTAAAACAATTTTATTTTGCGGCTCCCAGACTATTGCACTGTACTAATAGCTAGGTAAGGAATAGTTGATCAGACGCATTATAATGTTGTTGTGGTTTCTCATCCTAAAATAAATGAAGTATAATCCAGACAAAAAAAACAAACGCCTACGACGTCTATCAGCAAGATTGCTGCGCTAGTTTACTACAAATTGGTCCAGGCACCGAATTATTTCCACGAAACTGGCCCAGGCACAATGTAGTTAACTTTTAGTTACGACAAAGTTAGTGATAACGTAATAGACCCACTTTTGAGTATTATATTTGGAAATTGAGTTATAAATTTCGGCGAAGCGTGTAGCTGTTTTGTTATTTTTACTTGTGGTTACAATTCATGCCCATAGAGCTTGATCTTTCTTTTCTTATTAATGTACCTAGTAAGTATGCTTTAAGTTACTTTTTAAATTTTGAAGAAAAAGAAAGAAAAGAAAATTTTTATTTCACGCCAGAAGTTACAAAGTGCATAGCAAGGACACATTGTTACATAGAGATAGGTAGATGACATTTTATGCGTTAAGTGAAACAGCGGCCTTCGCACTACACTCTGGGTCTGTATCGCGAGTGCCAAGCGAAGTACTCAAAACACAAGAATAATTAGAAAGTGTGTGTGTGTGTGTGTACCGAAACCGTACACACATACATACAGAAATTACGGGTAAACAGCCAAAGGTAACCAGACCTAAAGGCTACGTTCAGCATGATACTTCCACGCTAGTCTGGGAGCAAAGAAAAAACTTAAAATGTCGATGCGCTGATGGTAAAAGCCCATCGAGGGAATACGCGAAAGTCTTAGGAGTCATATTATAGGCGATGCGGCTTGCAACCCGTCACTATTTTGATTCCCTTTTCCACCTTAACAAACAAACCGTACCTACATTCAAAATGATATGGGGACGGCTTTTTTAGTTCTTTGTAGGAACTCCCACAGGGAAACATTAAACGCTCCAAAAAGTTCGGTTAGTAGGTTGAAAGTGTGCCATTGTTTACCGTACAGTTTACAATGTACACATGTGGATTATGGTGCCCGACTGTGACCCGGAAACGGGTGACACTTCCGCGCTGTGTCCGGTGCCGGCCTAGTACAGACCCGTTGCATGTCAGTGTGCTAATATTGCAGCATTATCTCAGCAAATATCTTAAGAATCATGTCATACGATGCCACTAGCAAACCATCACTATTTTGATTCCCCTTTCCACCTGTACGCCAACAATAGTGCTAAACGTGGCATTTAGGTGTTAACCCTCCCTGGGTACCCATCTCTCTCTCACAACGGCCCTTTCTGGCACAACTTGACTGGAACTCAGGTTAACTGGAAGAAATCCCTTCTTAGGGATAAGTTCGCCTTTGTACTATTTTCTGTGTATTTTTGTATTTTTTAATTTTTATGTGCAATAAAGAGTTTACATACATACATACATACTTGATGTATTCAGTCTAGTGGTTTGACCTACGAGTATGGGCTCTTGAGATGACAGTCAAGTCAGGGGCGTAACTATAACGTCTGACGTCCGCGGCAAATTCGTCAGATGAGGCTCCTTCCTCAATAGAAAGAGCTAGGGGCCCCTGGCATTTTGCCACCCCTGCCACCCTATAGTTATGCCACCGGCGAAAGTTATCCATACAAATGTATGCCTACTTTTCGTGTCACAATGGAAAAAGTTAGCGAATTTTAATTACTTTACTAAGGCAACTTTAACGGTGTGTAACTTTTTGGTCCTCACCCTTATATGGGTACTAGACAACGGATAAACATACTTATACATCCATATAAATCCATATTAAACATCCAAGACTCGAGCGCAAACATTCAGTGGTGTTATAAGCAGTGAGACTGTATCCTTCATGTCTCAGCACATGTCCTAGATATCACACTTTTCTTCGACAGCGTCCAAAGCCACAGTTTCCCTTTGTCACAAAGCAGGCATTGAAAACTTACTATGCTTTTCAGTGATCGAGCTACAATCTGTTGGCTCACTACGTACCTAATGGCGATGGTACACAGTGGACCATTGTGGACCATTGTGGTTAATTGTGTACAGAGACCTTATTAAACCCTAAAAATAGCTTTCACTTACCAGTAAAAATTGTATAGCACCAGTCAATGAGGTAATGTTAACACGTTTCAATTTTTTTTCCGAAAACAATATCGTATCTATTTTTCGAAACTTATTCACAATAATATGTCCACGATCACTTTTTACGAAAAATAGCTCTTTTACATTGAGAGCGCATGACAAGGGAAACTGTCAATTTTGGAATGGGCTTCGAAATGTCAGTCCGTTTTCTTTTTTATTTGGCTCGTTGTGAAAAGGTCGTGTGTTTACCCACCTATTTTTTCTTTAGGGCCAGTATTTTAAAAAGATGTTTATTCAAATTATAAAAAATCAAAAATTTTTACTCGACAATCTGTGGGGGTGTGAGTCGGGTTACCTTCGCATGTGGTCAAGAGCTGCGGTTCATTTTTGGATCCGTCCAGGGGGAAGAGGAGTGCTTAGTCCGGTGCACCCTGGGCATTGGCTAATGATTTCCTGGCCTGAAGGATTTCATTGACCGTTGGCTAAGAGCCCGACAGGTGAGAGGGGGGCCTTTTGACCGTATTACCGTACAACGTTGCCGACAATTTGTCACAAGATTTTTGAATTATATTTTTGTTACTTTGACATTGGCGAAGTTGTCGTCGCTATATCGACTTGATACGCCACAAATAAGAAGAAGAAGAAGAAGACAATTTGTGAAAATAACGTTTGCGGACTAACACACAAACAAAACAAACAAACAAACATCATATCAGCTTTAACGCATACACTTTCTCCGTGCCGTCATGAGTAAACAAGATTTTTACATAAGGAATAAAGGTTTTTTTTATATCAATTTAGGCTACCGTCCGGCACCAGATCTTAATAGTCATTTAATATATGTATAATAGGCATTTAGGTGTTGTTACTATAGGCTCTGCCTGTGTGTGTGTTTTGTAAACATTGTTGTTAACAAAAAACATTTTTATCTTTGCGTATACTTATCTCGCAAATTTCTTGTGTTCTTAATGGGTTTGTTTCCGGTTAACCTCTGGTTATAACAATGACCTTATCTAAAGAAAAACATGTGTTACTGTTTTAGGGCCGAAATGGGCAAACTGTTGCCACATTTCAAAAACGATGCTATCATTATTGTACGCGATTTTAAGCCAAAAACAATCAACTTTCTATATTATTATTGCTGTCTCATATTGCTTTTAGTTGCGTAAGTCACGAAGTAATGCCACCGGCGCAGGAGTCGATATTCCAATGGAACTGTAATCGGACGTTTTTAGACGTGGAATTGCGACTATATGTGGATTTGTTTATACTATGGCTTAAAATAGTTTGTTTGCTGCGGCAGGGGGTTTTGAAAATGGAAACATTGTAATAAACTTACACTACAAAAATCACGTATTTATCCCTTGCGGAGTAGACAGAGCCTAGAGTAACAAGAGCTAAAGGACACGTTTAGTTTAGTGTTTAAGCAAAATACACAACGAGGTATAGTTATAGTAATATCTGTTATCTATACCTACCTAATATTGCTTCCATGCTGGTCTGGGAGCAAAGAAAAAACATAGAATGTACCAGT
Source organism: Pandemis cinnamomeana (assembly GCA_932294345.1). NCBI lineage: Eukaryota > Metazoa > Arthropoda > Insecta > Lepidoptera > Tortricidae > Pandemis > Pandemis cinnamomeana. Next base: position 2,980,469 of record OW028715.1, on the reverse strand, counting down.
TGCATCTCTAGAAGCCCATCGAGGAATGGGCGAAAATCATAGGAATCGTGTTATAGGCGATGAGGCTAGCAACTCATCACTATTTTGATTCCATTTTCCATCCTATACGCCCACGTACATACATACATATATACATACCGTCACGCCTCTTTCCCACAGGGGTAGGCAGAGACTACTTTGTTCCACTTGCTACGATCCTGACATACTTCTTTCGCTTCATCCACATTCATTAATCTCTTCATACATGCTTCCATCCCACAATCTTGCTAAACGGGCATGTAAGTCTTGTCACGCTTGGGCTCGGTCTACCCCGTAAGGGATAAAGACGTGATTTGTGTATGTGTATGTATGTGTCATACCTATAATAGCTCAATAACGCCACCTTCTAATTTAACCTCAAATCACAATTGTTATTTAGAAAAACTTTACCAATGTCTGCGGCATGCACTATCGCCCCGACCCGACTAAATCCAAAAGCAACATTCCTCTTCAAAATGGTAAAAACTGTGTGTATCTTTTATTTGGCAGGGTAGTCGGAATAGGGGCCTCATTCTGCCGTCCAAAGGAAAAATGCAGTAAGTCAGTATGCACCTCATATGTACATACTGCGTTTTTCCTTAGGAGGGCCTCATTGTAGCCAATTAAACAGCTCGATGCTAACCAATTGAGTTTATTAGTGTGGTAACAATTTATGACGCCATGACAGTATAAAGTTTATATTCAGAATGTATGCAAACGGTAACCTTACCCGTGGACGAAAACCTTAGGACCTGAGTGGCTCGAATCTTTGGGATCCGCTCGAACCTTCGGTATCTAGGGTTGCCAACATTTTTTGCGAAGTACAGCATGCTAAACAAATGCGTGCATGTTAAACAAATGAAACTCAAACGGTGTCTTTTGCCGCTGCCCGCCACGCTGCACGCTCCGCTTGGGGCGTCCACTCAGGCCTTATATAAATCACGTCTTTATCCCTTACGGGGTAGATAGAACCTAAGGTACCAAAACCTAAAGGCCACGTTTAAGGTGATTGTGGGCGTATAGGTGGAAAGGGGAATCAAAATAGTGATGGGTTGCTAGGACAAACGATTGCTAAGTTAGCAGAAGCCTATAACTAGAGCGTTTATGAATAAGGGGGGTAAGACAATTGGTAAAATTACTGGCAAGTGAGGTTCATCTTTGCCCTCTAGTCTACCCCAATCGGATATCAACGGTTAACTAACCTAAATTGCTTAATTAACCACTGTTGCCCAGGGTGCACCGGCCCAAACATTACTCTATACAAGTATAGGAGAAACGTAAAGCTCAAGCTCCCGGGGTAAGTGACGTCACTCCCCATCCGACTCGCACCCCTATTTTAACCTAATATTCGTTTATTCTGATTCGATTACTTCACTTTAAGCCGTGGTAGCCGAGTTGACATGACCTCTCAAGCAGGGGGTCGTGGGTTCGAATCCTGGGCTTGCACTGGAGTTTTCGGAATTTGTCTGTAAATCTAAATTTGCTGGTAAACAAGCTAATCAAGCAACAAGATTATACAACTGAATAAATAGAGACATCAATATCTAGCCATTTCAACTTCACCAATGTAAAATAGCACTACTAGTGTCATGGATAAAGAACCTTACATACGACGTAACACACACACACACACACTGGTTAATTTTCATTTTAATTTAATGCTAGTTTATTATGGTTTACCATTTCTTGATTTGGAGGAGCGGTGTCTCCTGACACAAGCAGTCTAATTTGCTTAATAGAAGACTCTAACCTTTTTGTATGTAAACAAAATAAACTTTTACATTTTCATTTTAATTGTGTGCTAAATTACAATTAACAAAAACCACATTGCTACACCGCTACATCTTAAAAGTGCATCTTTAATCTATTATTTTCTTCATTCTGTTCTTGAAGAGGTCGCTGTGTAGCGATGACACTGACGCATGGATATCTAACCAGACACAACATTTTGATTTGAACACAAACAAGTAACAGTCACAAATTACACTGGCGAAAGAGACATTCCTTCTATCTTAGTCATTTAAGTCGATAACGTAACTGCAATCTTTTGAACGAGTGACGATCTAAGCAAGGGATAACAATCTTCAAACCGGAGTAAACATACACACATACACAGATCATGTCTTTATCCCTTACGGGGTAGACAGAGCCTAAGATAACAGGTACCTACAGGCCACATTTAGCAAGATTGTGGGCCGGAGTAAAACCGGAGTAAAAGTTTTTAAAAAACCATGTTCGGAAAAACGACGCAGAGATCGTCTACGTAACATCATTCCTCATCAATCTCATCCCATCCAAGTGAATACAAGACACCCTACCACGAACATTATCTGAGCTCTGCGATATGTAAGTGACAGTAGTACCGTGGTACGGGGGCTGAACGAAAATATTGCTCTCCTCTGAGTCCCGGCGGTCGGGTGTGCCCACATGTTGGCCATAGGGAGGGGACACGGACGTATCGATGTTTGACGCTGGAAGCTTTTGGGAGAGCCACTGTCTTTGCTGGGTTAGTTTGTAGAAACATCGTTAGACGTGATAATATTGACAAAGTTTTTAAATTAACTCTAACTCTACTCTAGACTCTGATTAATGGGTACGTGCGAAAATATTTAAAATAGGTCATGTTCACAGACTGAAGTTTAAACTCGTAACATAATATATCAGATCGCTGGATGAGAAGTATTTGTCATTTGACATAGCCTTATGCGATGAACTGCTCCCGTTTTTAATGTAACAAATTCATAATGCAGTGATTAACTTCGTTATTGTAAAATACGTTGAATTCGAATTTATTGCTAACTCAAGTTATTGTCATATTTATAACAATTTGCATAATAAAAACTATCGACACGCCTAATCGATATCACCATGCACGATGCTCGCAGCATCACAACGTCCCGTCTTAAGGAGCGGCGTCCACAGTGTAGCCGAGGCCGAGTCGGCGCCCGCGCACCCGCACGGTCCAAAAATACACAGCCCGGCCGCATTCGTTGACATGCCCTGATCGCGAGCGTTTTAAAAACAAAACAATTCCACGTTCGAAAATTCTTTACTCGTTTGTTTTCGATTCTAACATCAAAATTTGACAGTTGAGTGTGTTAGTGGCCAGTGCTCATGAGGGGCATGTCTCCTACTGCCTTGGGGGCTGACCTGCCGCAGTGGTGTGGCAAGACTGAGAATTGCCCCCAGGCTCTGCTCGGATGGCTGTACCTGACACACGACCAGAATGATCAGGTAAGCCCACGACCCAGATTAGAACGAAATTAAACTCAAACGTCACTGTTCCATAAAGTATTTCGGTTCAGGAATTCCGTGCGATATATAATTGGGAGAAAAACGGTGTAAAATTTGTATCAAACATTCAAATTGTGATGGAATGTATTCTCAAACGTGTCAACTGAAAAAGAATATCAGAAATGTTCGAAGGACCACGACCAATTAAAATAATTCACTTCACCTACGATAGACGTCATTCGTATACTACGTGATTGATTTGACCGTGTTTTTGTAGGCATTTCTTTTGATCTTTTTATTTTTTATTTCAAGACTAATTCACGATCACAAGTCACGAGTCAAGAGTGCTGTTACATCTAAAGACAAGTATTATTATTACCCAACATTCTGTCCGATATAAATTAACATGAGACAGGTTTAGGGAATGCAATACACTGTAGATTAGGTAGTTATTTAATTTTAATTTAATTTCCAATAAGTCTGTGCCTCTCGGTGCATCTTCAATTGAAGCAATATTGCGTTTCTTACACTATTCGATTCAGAAAAAAATTACCAATTTTTTGGTCTATTCGACCTGTGCCTAGCTCTTAAAACAAATTAGAAAAATCTGTGACAATTGATACATCTCGCTTAATTTTCGTGTTTTATTCGTTTTTAATGATTCAAGATCAAACATATCTCAATTAATTACGCAATACCACTCTTAAAACTAGTGTATAAAAATACATGTTAAAAAGTATCACTAGTCCTAACTTAAATTTGTCTTATTACCTATTTGTGTGGGAGAACACAACTCTAAACAAACCAATAAACACGTTATTTTCAGCAACAAAATATATGTGTTTAATAATACCCCTACGATTCATAAAATAACTGAATTTCAAGAGATTGAAGTACAAAATAATTAATGAAATTTTGTATAAACTATGAAACTAAACGCCAGTTAATCATTATCAAACTAAAATTCATCCTGCCGGAACATTTTTTACCTATAAAAATCACTTGCCACATATGAAAATATTTTTTTATCGAGATTTGAACTTCAATTTTATATGGATCTCGGTCTGAAATAAAATAATTTTATTTTTTATTTTATTTTATTTTTTATTTTATTTTTTATTTCGTCCCTATTCACCCCGTTTTACGGTATTAAAATTACATATTTTTTACACGTTTACCTATTTACTTATTTATCTTACCTACAGGTATTTCTTCTGACATAGAGTTCCTACGACAATGTCAAAATATAACATCACGCAAACATATATTTTTTTATTAATTTTTTATTAACAAAACTTATTTTAACTTTTATGGCACAGTGCAACTTAAAATCAGGTTTTCAAAATATATTTTGACTGTTTCCCGCGTTCCATTTTTTTATTTATGTTTTTTTCCATAAAAACATTCCATGGGCCTTATGGAACTTATCAAAAATTAGCCGAATTGGTCCAACCGTTCTGGAGGTTTGTGCTTATCAACAATACTTTTTATTTACATAGATTACATAGACTAAACTTATTACTTCTAAAGCCTTAGAAAAATAAATAAAAATAAATAAATAAAGAATCATGTTATAGGCCATGCGGCTAGCAACCCATCATTATTTTGATTCCCCTTTCCACCTACATGCGCCCACAATCACGCTAAACGTGACCTAGGTCTTGTTACCTTACGCTCTGTCTACCCCGTAAGAAAAATAGACGTGATTTATGTATGTATGTATTCTAAAGCCTTTCTGGGTGAAGGCAAATCTCGAGTTAAGTACTATATGTTATGTAGGGAACTGTCAAGCATTATAACCAGAAAGACCAAATCGAGATTCCTCTTCCTCCTGTAAGACAGTACCTATCTAGGTCCTCAGAACCCTTACCATAACGAAATATCCAAATTTATTTACACGTGGTATATATAAAATGCCTCGGCCGCTGTTTGTGTACTCGGCGTTGTTTATGCGCCCGCGCACCTTGACGTCTGTTTCATCTCCGAGTTCAACGACCCGCTAAACTGTACCAACACATTTTGGTAAGATGAAACTTAGGATCATAAGTTTGCAAAGTAAGGTAGATGTCACAAATATTCGACTATTATTCGGTATTTGATCGAATATTGCGAATTATTTGGCTGAATACCGTTTTTAATCTTTTTCAGTCATGGACCCCTATAGGATCATATACGTATATTATAGAATCAGGAGAGAGAGAAAGGAGAGAAGCGTAGTGTACCTACAGTTTTGAAATGTTGTTTGTTTAGTGTGTCTATCGGCCGCTAGATGCCGTTGTATCGGGTATATCCTACTATCCTACTAATATTATAAATGTGAAAGTTTGTGAGTATGTTTGGATGTTTGTTACTCTTTCACGCCAGAACGTCTCTACAGATCTGGATGAAATTTGGAACATACATAGATTATAGTCTGGAATAACACATAGGCTACTTTTTATCCCGAAAAATTGCGAAATTTCTGCGGGATAGCGATAAACGAATTCTATGCAGACGAAGTTGCGGGCAACAGCTAGTATGGAAATATATGCCGACTATGATTCAAAAATCCTGAATAACTTTGACAGGGCTATTTAGTCAAACAAACCCAATCACCCGCTGACATATTCCGGTGAAAAAACCAATGCAACAGAGTGCCGAAGACCCTCCAGTACCTACTTTCTTTACAAAAAAGCCAAACATGTGTTTCGTACGCGATTGCGCACTGCCGGGTTCGCTGCTATTGTTTCTAATTGCGTTCGGTTATTTATTGTTATGGGTACATCTGTTTTATTGTTAGTCCTACGAACAGACTTCTAAGAAAGCATCGATCAATATCGAGATAGGGGCCATTCAAGTATTACGTAAGCAGATTTTTTAAAATTATTTACCCCCCCCCCCCCCACCCCCTTCCCCTTGTCAGCAAAAGTAAGCAAACCTCTTTCCCCCCCTCCCATGCTTACGTAAACATTGGTACCTATATGCATTTTTCTTTTAATGGATTCTGTTTTTTAATGATTCATGAGCAGCAGTTCGAATCGAAACTGCTGACGTAATCACAATATCGACCCCTCCACCCACCATGTCATCAAAAATAAGCAAAGCAAAAACCCCCGCCCCCCTCAAGCGCTTACGTATACTTGAACGCCCCCATATCGGTATTCGAAAATCGTCTCGGCAAACAACGCCTCACTTACGGAGTGAGGTCTTATTTCGATTAGTTCCGCTGACACTATTGACTCCCTAAAAAAATCATTTTAGTAGGTAAGATTATATTTTAGAAGGAAAACACCGTGAGGAAACCTGAATACACCCGCGAATTACGTCTGCATTATACACAAAAAATAAAAATAAAAGCTTAATTAATTATTATTCGTACCATAATGGTATAGTGCTTCTATGCAGGTCTGGGAGCAAAGAAAAAACTTAGAATTGACCAGTTGCTTCTCTTCCCGCGCAGATGTTAAAAACCCATCGAGGGAATGGGCATAGGAATCATGACTTTTATAGGTGAAGCGGCTAACAACCCATCATTATTTTGATTCCCCTTTCCACCTATACCACAATCATGCTAAGCATGGCCTTAAGCTCTTGTTACCTTAGGCTCGGTTTACCTCGTAAGGGATAAAGACGTGATTTATGTGTGTATGTATAACTCTAAATAAAAACAGACGGATCCTTTGGAATATGATCCAACTAGAAATCAGTCCTGTTAAAAGGTCAAGTAAAACCGTCCACACAAAGTACCATGGCCTCTAATAGAGGAGTTATTCCAATCAATTGGTAACAATCTAAACGGTTCTAAATGCTATCGCGCCCGTATTATCGTTCGGCCGATGAGTTCGAGTCGTTCCGTTAAATAAGAAACGGTCGTTGAGAGACACTAGACCACTATTCGACATTCATCTTACTTGAGTAGTATAGTTTAGTAAGCTGGCTGTGACAGTGTTGGAATTTCATAGTTTTAACCCCCGATGAAATATTGTAATTACTTAAATACATATCAAAGATCGAAGCAGACTTTAGAACAAACATTTGTATTTTCATACAAATATCTGCCGCAACCGGGGATCGAACCCGGGACCTCAAGCTTCACAGCATGGGCGTAGCCGGGGGGGGGGGAGTTCAAACCCCCCCCCCCCCCCAAAAAAAAACTTCAGATATTAACTTCTTAAATTAAATTTCTCATATAAGGGTTATTTTATGTACTTTTAGTCGTTTTATGTTCTTGAACCCCCCGATACTAAACCTACGCCCATGCTTCATAGTCAGGTGCTCTAACCACTGGGCTATCCGGTCGTCCCCGTTTACGGCTTTAGCTGAGATCAAAATGCAATAGGCAAGTTAAAAGGCATTGCTTGGAAAGTTTCGAAACACGTGGCAGGTAGGGCTAAAGTTAGCGTCCTATATTTAACTCTTCGTTAGTTAACGCGATTTAAACGTGTGTTAGTGTGATTGCAACATGTTATACAATTAATATAGTCTTAACTTTCTAGTATTCCCAGGGTTGTTGTAAATTATACTCACGAAGACTAGTAGATATAAAGTTTATTCGTTTTATTTGTTTTAACTAGTTCACAAGATTAATGAGAGCCGTAAGTATCTTCTAAGCTACTCGTATTTCAAATTCAGCACAACTATTTACCGCTTTCGAATGGTATTTTCACACAAGTGCTTTCAAAAATCGGACCTCAGGTCATAGGCTACTTTTTATTTTTTTAAATGTCAAAAGTCGCAGCTGCCTCGAGTCGCAATGTAAATAAATATTGCTTGAGTATCATAGAGTTGCACGGCGGAGGGATATTTCAAAATTCCCACGGGATAGGGAATAAATGGGGGTTATAAGTGAAAAAATTATGTATATTTTTGCAAATTGGCCGCCAAGGGCTATTTTTGAAACTGCTAGCGTATTCGGAAAGACCATCATTGCCAAGAAGAATGCGCCGCAAGAAACTTGGCAGAAAGTCATTTTTTCAAAATAAAATACAGTAAGAATACTTAAATTAAGTCCTACTAATATTATAAATGTGAAAGTTTGTGAGAATGTTTGGATGTTTGTTACTCTTTCACGCCAGAACGGCTGGACAGATCTGGACGAAATTTGGAACATAGATAGATTATAGTCTGGAATAACACATAGGCTACTTTTTATCCCGGAAAATTGCGTAATTCTATGCAGACGAAGTTGCGGGCAACAGCTAGTATATTTATAAGAGGGATGCATGAGGTCCCCGAGCCTTAAATTATATTAGTCTATAGTAGAGATGTATAAAAGGTCTCTACTAGTCAAAGTTAAACAAAGTACCTAATAGATACGGAAAAAAAAACAATAAAAATAATTCAACTTCAGTGGAGGTGTAAAACGCCTCCACCGTCAAATAAATTAATTGGAGATGTCTCCAATGTCGAAGAGAAAACAAAAGTCCGCTGAAAAGGGAGCCTGCCCCGCACCTCTCTCGGTCCCCTTTGTCGTCCTACCCCGCGCCCCTGTGCCGCGCGGGCGAGGACTCATTCAAGCGCTCGGTTCATAACCCACACTATTATGTTCTACATCAATGGTCAGCAACAGGCGGACCGCGGTCCGTTTGCGGACCGCGAAAGGTCGAATCTCGGACCGCGAAATATTGTAATGTATTTTATACCAAGTATCAATTAATACATAGAAAAGGTCTACGTATTATCACATGTTTTTTCTGGACCTCGTTAAAATTTTCCCACAGTATTCGGACCCCACCTAAAACTACTTGCCGACCCCTGTTCTACATGTTTACGCCAGGGTATCCGGATGTAATAAATGGCTGTTACTACGGCCTATGCTCTTTAATGAGAAGGCGGGTCATGTGTCAAAGGGCGGATGCGATAAACAAATGCGAAACGAAACCACTCGTTTTTCGCGGTTTGACTGGCTGCGTGCGTCCTTCTCTAGTGTCTTTGTTTAGATAGAGACATCGCGCGTTTTGAACGGCTAAGAAAGTTGCGATGAATGAAGTTTTCTGGTGCCGTATCCACACATTGGGCAAACTTCGACAAGCACACAGGACGCAGTCATATGTTAGAGTAAGACAGGAATCTCTGTCTTACTCGGCATTTGTTTTCACTCAGCACGAGCGCGGTACGAATGGTCATATTTCGAAATATGAATGTAAAAATATAAATATATTAATGCATTTTATATACAGTAAAGAGTTATACAAATACGTACAATGATCACAAAATTCGGTTTCCGGAGTTTTGGAAGTACACGAAAAAATACATACGTACTCATATCACGTCTATATCCCTTACGGGGTAGACAGAGTCTAAAAAATGTGCATGTGAATTTTAAACATGAGTAGTGTAGAAGTAAATTATAATGTGAACAAGTCTTATATTAGATTTCAGCTGTAATTTTTACGCAATACGTAAAAGATTTTACGAAATTCGGATCTCATTTACGAGTACAGTCAAGGGCATAAATATGTGTAGGCACTTACCATGCGATTCAATTCCGAACCAAAGTGGGGTCGCTCGCTGTCAGATCCGTACTAGAAGTGTCAAAAATGACAGCTAAAACGTGGCTCCGCTGCGTTCCGCTCTAGGCTCAATATCTTCGTAAATAAAGCAAGTGCATCTTGTTTGGTATCATTTACGTATAATTTAATTTCGTATAACTATACCTTCTCATATAAAAAAACGAGATTTAAAAAAAAATGAAAACATGGTTTCTCATTTTTTTCAAAAACTTTGTACCTATTATAAAAAAACTGCCAGTGAAAGCTCTATGAAAAAAAAAATGTATGAATAGCCCGTTTATTCCAGATTATAAAAATATAATAATAAAGCTATGTTATATTATTATGATGACGAACCATTATGCCACTCGAGCGCTTCCGATAGTGCTTGGATGGTTCCGAGAAATGTTAGTCCAAACTATTAATACCGACCACCACTCCAGTATTATATTTAACTTTATAAAGAACCGTTAATATAGGTTAATAGTTTAATCAAGTTTTCACCAACAACCAACCGACATTTTTTGTAGATAATGATGTATTCTGCAAAGTTGTAGTACATTATTTTGTTCTATCATCAATAGTTTTCGCAGCGCACTCGATGTAAGCAATTTTTAGGTCTTTTTTTGCACCTTGGATTACATTATTGCAATTTCTAAATGTCTGTGAAAATTAGAACACATAGAAAAATCCGAAAAGTAAAGCTATGGCCGGGAATCGAACCCGGATCCTCGTCATTCCGTGACGCGTGCTATACCTTGCAGTTTTTTTAAGGATCCCTAATGTTTTTGAAAATAAAATATAGCCTATGTTAACCGGGAATAATGTAGCTTTCCAACGGTGAAAGAATTTTTTAAATCGGTCTAGTATTTTCGGAGCCTATTCAATTCAAACAAACAAACAAACAAACAATCAAATCTTTCCTCCTTATAATATTATTAGTATAGATATTGTCCTTACAATAGCTGGAAAGGGGAATAAAAATAGTGATGGGTTGCTAGGCGCATCGCCTATTTCCTATTCCTAAGACTTTCGCCCATTCCATGGGCTTTTACCATCTGCGCGCGAAGAGAAGCAACTGATAAATTCTATGTTTTCTCTTTCTCAGACCAGCATGGAAGAATTTTGATTTCCCTTTCCAGCTATAGGTACGCCGTTAATCATGCTAAACGTGGCCTTAAGGTTTTGTTATCTTAGAGTCTGTCTACCCCGTAAGGGATAAAGATGTGATATATGTATGTACCTATGTCTTACAATATTTAAAAACGGTCGATATTTTTTGAAATAAAGTGCTTCTCTATCTTAAATGTAATTTTTAGGATAGGTATTTTAGGTTAATTTTTGAACTTGGCTGATACACTGCCACGTGCCTAAATACGAAAATTTCAATATCTTTGGTTATGCTAACATGTTATTGCTAAATTAACGGGTGCAACTCTCTAGCAATCCGGTCAAGTGCGAGTTGATATAAGTGTCAACATCAGCGCTTGCGCATGTTTGATCCATACAGTGTTGCCAACCAACTTTTGCAAAAGCCACTTAGTGAGATGACTATTGTGGCCACTCTCAAACATCCATCGATTGATTAAAAAAATGGTCTGACTAATTAATTAGCAATAGTCACACTAATATTAAAGGCGAAATTTTTTTGAGTGCGTTTGTATGTTTGTTTCTTCTTCACGCGCAAACGGCTGGACGGATATAGATACAATTTGGAACGAATATAGCTGGTACCCTAAATTAACATAAAGGCTACTTTTTATTCTGGAAAATTTTATAGTTCCCACGGGATAACAATAAACATGCCAAAAGTCGTGGCTGCGTAGAGTCGCATCGTAAATAATTATTGCAAAATACCATCAACATCAGATTTTCAGTCCTATTCTACACAGACGAAGTCGCGGGCAGAAGCTGATTTAAAAAAGTCGCTAGATTGTTGAAAATATCTTCCAAAAGTCGCTAAATTGGTACACCAACTGAAAAAAGTCTCTAGCGTAATCCCAAAAGTCACTAGACTAGGCGGGGCAGTGCCCCGGGGCCCTCAAGCTCAGAGGGCCCTCGAATCCTTACCAGAAAATCTCGATCGAACTATTACCTATTATTAAAACGTAACCAATTTAGATAGTAGTGGGGCCCAATTTTTTTATGTGCACCGGGCCCTTGGTTACCTAGCTACGCCACTGCTAGATCTAGCGACAAAGCCGCTAAGTTGGCAACACTGGCCGTAACCCGTAACGCATAATGCGTCCAGCAGACGCACGCGCACGTCCGTTCGAACCGGGGCTTCTATTTCTTTAATCTGCTACACTGTGAGCAACTCTTAAGCATGCGATACACGGCCAATATTACCGTAGGACAGGCTTTCCCAAACCATGGGTCGCGATTAACATTTCGTTTGTTATTTGAAAAGTCCCTTCTTCATATTGGTAACGGTTGAATTTCTTAGAGTTGGGTCCCAAGTTTGTAAATTTGTATTAGATGGGTCGTAGCCCAGACTTTGGGAACCCCTGCCGTAGGATCCATGCATATCGCGATCCATATATATATTTTTTTTTACTACGAACTGACCAGTGATTGACCTCTATCTCACTTGGTGGAAGGTGCAGATGAGGCCAAAGGTGTAACTCACTGGTTCAGTAATAGCCTATTCACTCTAGCCTTGAAGAGCCCTAGATTGTATCTGTCCGGAAATACAGACGATGGGAGCGAATTCCATTCCCTAGCAATTCGCATTAGGAAGGAGGAAGCAAACCGCCTCGTGCGGGCCAATGGTATGTTCACAACAAATGGGTGAAAACGCTCCCCCCGAAATACCATCACTCCATATCACGAAATACTGATGCGATAGCGAATCCGGTTGTTTTGAAGTCTACGATCCTATATTGACTTGCCAGTATCACGATAAAGATATGACCCTACTAATATTATAAGCGTAAATTTGTAAGTATGTATGGATGGATGGATGTTTGTTATTTTCACGCCGGAACGGCTGGGCAGATCTGGATGAAATTTGGAACATAGATCGATTATAGTCTGGAATAACTTATAGGCTACTTTTTATCCCGGAAAATTTAGTAATTCCTGCGGGATAGCGATACACGAATTCTATGCAGACAAAGTTGCGGGCAACAGCTAGTATAAGATAAAGACGTTATTTTATGTATGTATGTTCTAAGTGTACGGCATCAAAGGGATGATTTTAAGGCTACATCAAAAATTACATACATACATATGTACACACAGCAAAGCGAATCGGTGGGCACCCTAGTTATCCACGTGTGTCATTCTATACACACATCCGCACTTATCCGCTGCCTTATTACGCACACAACAAAATGCCCTATCTGTGCTAATTGTGTTTTCTGACTACCTTCACGCATAGTTATTCAAACCTGCTGGTATTTTGTTCAATGGAAGCATAATTTTGCCACCAGTTTTATAAGCGTGGTGGCTCAGGTGTATTGACTTAGAGTTATGAAACCTAAAGAACCGGGTTCGAATCCTGCACAAGTGTATCTTTTTTGTTTTCAATTTTAAATTACTAATCTCAAAATAAACTCATGTTTACCTAAAACAAGAAAAAAAGGATGTAAAAGAATAAAACAATAAAATGCAATTATTGGTTCAAATTGTTTATTGCAACTTTTAATTTTTATTGTATTAGCCTCTATTTGTGTTATTATTATTCTTACCAAAAGTAATTAAATTAGCTAAATAAAACTGCACACTTTTCCTTATAGAATAATATTCATAAAATAACACACACTTTAGAGGCCAGTATGATTTTATGTTTACTAAAAAGTCTTATGTCACTAACATAATAATTATCTTGCAAATATACACAACCATAATAGGGCTATTTTTAAGATGACACATAATTAATATCTTAAATTCTGGTTTATTAGGTTTAAGTTTGATAAAGATGAACGAAACGTTTTATTTGCGGACGTGTAAGTCAGTGGTGAAATGAATAGACATGTTAAATGACAGCCATTAACAATAACATCATTTCACACTGGGTTATAATCTCCACTTTGAAGCGACTAAGCTACCTATCTCGATTTGGTTTGGATTTGGACACCAGGGCCCATCGATGACATCCAACCCCATAGCCTAAAGTAACACTGCCACTCGTTCTGCACTGTAAAACATTACTGTGTTTATATATTTAATTAAGTTAATATATTTCGTCTTCATCACTAAAAATCACTACATTTGACTTTGATTGATGTAATAATCAAAGTCAAGATATTCACGAGCAAAGGTTTCTTCTATGCTGGTCCGTTAAAGCATGTTTTTTGCTGGTCTACGGCAATGCAATCCTGCAGCATGCAGATGGTTTCGCACAGGTTGCAACGTAGCATTGTGTCTTGTTGCTGTGAAATGGGTCACTAGCGGGTGCGGCAACTACATAATGTCCAAATCAAATGGCAGGAGATGAGGCTTCAGGTTTAGGCCCAGAACGAATATTTTTATCGTGTCCGAAGTCTGCGTAAGGGTGAATCCATAATGGCACAGTCTTCCGCTGCAAAATAAATGAAGTTTAAATAAAAACCTTTTTCGTCAAAGAAAGTTGTTTAAAACATTACCGATAAAATAATAAGTCATTGTTTTTAACACCGTTTGTCTACTTACCCATATCAAAAAACGCCTAGCGATTCCTTATATAAATAGTTATATTGTTTTGCTCTTTTTAACAAAGATAAACGAAAATCCATGTTTTGCCAATCACAAGGTATTCGAAAGGCAAAATTAAACAGTTCGTAAGTATAACACACGGTTCATCCCGCAGCTAATAATGGCTGCCAGCGGTGACAGGTTGTTTGTTCACAAAATCATATTATTAGAAATTTGAGGGTAGAAAACACTTTATATTGTTTAAGACGATAACGACCAAAATAGCCATCAGCTAGCAACTTTTAAACTCCAGTAAAAAGAGTCATACCTATTAATAATTATATTAAAAGAAAACACAATGCGTTTGCGTTTTTAACATATTATATAAGAGTAAAATTAAACATACAACAGACTGCAACCACCATAAAATTAAATAGTTACGGAAAAAAATAAGTTATAATTTCAACCTTATTTCAAAGCTCATAAAACAGCTATTTACACAAATTGCAATACAGTAGTCGCAGATTGAACATAATTCATAAATTCACCATGTAACTTGCATACCTCGGTGGCCTAGCGGTCAAAGACAGGTCGAAGATTTGACTTGTGCTATAGTGAAACCGGGTTCGTATCCGAAGAAAACGGAATATAAAATGGTAATAATAAAATGACATTTTTGGATGTTATTTCAATGGCCATGCTGGTTGTGAGGAATATTGCTTTGGAATTGGAATCTCAGACTTGTTGAGAAATAATAATATAACATCGTCGCATCAGTGAGATGGTAACTACTCTTCGCTAGTAATAATAGTTCAATGCGTGGGATTGCATAAATTTGAAGATTCAAGGTCGAAGGAAGCTTCGATTCGGTTCTCTCGCTTACACTGGGGATGACAATATCCAATGTAAGATTAGGTAAAATATTTTTAGGACAGTCTAAATAAAAAAAATACTTTTACATTATTTTCGTAGAAGTAACTGAAACCGGAGATATTGCATTTTCAGCCTTTGAGTGTGACACGATACCGGGGGGGATTATTTTCATTTAATTTGTAATTATTTTTTACTTAATTTATTATAAACTAACTTAAATAGTTGTAACTTTCTTCATTGTTATTTTATAGTTAGTTCTTGTTTATTCAATAAACAGGTAATTTACAGCGACATTGCTCATTCATCTTGTTGCTAAAAAATCTGTACTTAGGGGGTAGAATTTATGATTGAACTCACTCACACATTCACATGTCATAGATTCTACTTAACGTTCATGTCGATACTCAACACGCATAGACGTGTGCGTGGCTGTGCTAACCGCATTATTTTGCTGTGTGTACATGCAAATCATGTCTTTATCCCTTACGGGGTAGACACTAGACGGAGCCTAAGGTAACAAGACCTAAGTTTAGCATGATTGTGGGCGTAGAACCTAAAGGCCACGTTTAGCATGATTGGGCATATAATTAAGGTGAAAAGGGGAATCAAAATAGTGATAGGTTGCTAGCCGCATTGCCTGTAAAATGATTTCTAAATGTGCTTATCCACTAGAGGCAGCCTCTAGTGGATAAGCAACTTAAGATTGTCGCCCAATCCCTTGATGGGCTTACCATCTGCGCAGGTAGAGAAGCAAAGAGTACATTCTATTTTTTGTCTTTGCTCCCAGACCAGCTTGGAAGGTTAAACATTAAGAAAGTCTAATACATAGACAATAATATACATAGGAATGTTCAATCAAACCTAATCCAACTTGCTAAAATATTCTGAAACACTTCTTTGACATCTTGTATATAACAATCAACCTTCTTCCAGTGGCTTCCGGGATCAGTATGGGGCCCGCTGCCAACGGCGGCGACGTCGACCCAGGCCCCTTCCGACGACACCAGCTCCCTTGCGGAACAGCTCGCAGCCCTCTCGCTCCGGAGGCCCCCGCGCCCCCCTCCTGCAGCCTACATGTGCCATCTCTGCTTCAACAAGGGGCACTACATTGGAGACTGTCCTCAGGTAGGTACCGTCAGACCCATTTTTTTTTTAATCTAATATTTTTACGAGGCTTAAGTGCACTTGTGCGACTATACCAGACCCCATTGCCTTGTATTAAGTAGGATTGACCAGTCTGATCCCTATCACGCCTGGCTTCTACTTCACCAACGCGACAATTATCGGTGACAAGTGACAATTCTGCTTACATTAGGGTCAGTCCATTATCGCGGGTGTTAAAGACGAGTAAATAATAGTAGATTGTACACCGAGGGGATAAAGCACTGTATTATGACACGGGTGCTATATTGAATCCTGAGCGCAGCAATGGACTCTAGATTTAACTCCCGAGCGTAGCGAGGGTGTTATGAGTTGATTCCTGAGCGCAGCGAGGGAATTAAGATTGAGTCCTGAGTGGAGCGAAGTATTTAAGCGCACCCAAGACATATACAGTTTTATCTCCGAGGAGTATACTCTACTTTTATCACCTTTTGCGAGACAATAAAAACCAAGGTAACTAGAAAAATAATTTAATTAAGACAACAGTAAAACAAAATTAAAAGTAAAAATTTAAGTTTGAGAAATTAGTCCAGTTGTGTAATGATACAGCAATATTTTTATTTGGGATCTTAGCAGTGTGTAATATTACAGCGTCGGCAAACACTGACCGCTTTTGTTTTATTTGAAATTTGTTTCATTCGTTCGAAAATCGAACGCCGCTCGCCGTGGCGTGGCCATCTCGATTTTCGGAGCCGTGAGATTTTTACGAAATTGGACTTTAAGAGTATAGGAATAAGAACTATGAAAAGTGAGAATCATATTACTAACCTACGGGTTATAATGAATTTCAGTTCAATATTACAACCCGGCGAAAGCCAAGGGCTATAATGACTTACTTTATAGTAGATTGATAAACAAGGGTTGTAAGTGATCAATTACACCCAAGATATTTAGGCGCACGAGCGAGCAAAGCGAGCGAGGGTGCTTATAGTTCGCGGGTGTAATTGATCATTTACACTCGAGTTGAACACTCTACTTTTCATCACAAATGCGAGGAAAATCCAAATCGTCACTTGAACTCGTCATTATTGTTAAAAAAAAATACGCAATTTGTAATAGAGCGGAAGAAAATTTATCGCGCCAAACCGTATTTTGTTTTTTTTTTAATGGCCTCGCGCTCTTTGGCTTTGGCACATTCAGCCAGCACTGGGCAGCAGCATTATGCCAGCATGGAGGTTTGGAGGTAAGTATTGCGCATTACAATCTCCTTGTTTACCAGTTCGTGAATACAAAGGAGCACCATTCGATTTTTAAATTTACTTACATCCCTAAGGATGTAAATCGAATTTACAACTCGGATTTCAAGTTAAATGCAACCTACTTTCAGAGCTTAAGTGATGAAAAGTAAGGTTTACATGATATATAATTAGCCATTGTCGAGCAGGTGGTGTGAAAACTTAATAAATTAAATATTACGTGCGTTACAGTCCTCTATCCTTTGCCTATTTTCTTAATTCTACCCAGCGGGCTTTTACGAACGACAGGCTTGAAGTAACAATACTGTAATATCGCTATAGAACATCAAAACAGGTGTAGTAATCTGCTCTGACCTCCATTCATGAGTGGCTGTGACATTTCTCTACACGCACACTAAATGTTCCAAATAATTTGACGTAACTCCCTAATCAGAGCGTTGGTAAATCAGCCTTGTATCTTTGCGTTTCGGGTTGAATTTTCAATATTAGATGTGGCTGAGATACGAAGCAGTGCGTGTAACGGTGGGTTATCATGTAAGTTTGGTCTGTTTCCTAGTTTTGTAGGTGCCGGGCGGCTTGCCAATTATTCGCATATTATTTTTATATTTCCCTCCATCGGGCCGGCGGTCGCCATTTTGGTGTATAATCTAGTGTCAACGGTACACAAACATCAATGTGTTATAATTACACAAATACATGTTTTATTAAAGCTTATTCTATAAGGTCTGATTCAGTTTGACCCCGTTCAAATATTTTTAATTTAAATTTTTGAATCAAAATTTTGTCTTGTTTTTGACGCGGTTTACTTTGAATGATCATCAATGTGCGCAAACATTTGTCAGAATTTCCATGTTCCGCGCTTTCAAGTACCTACTAATACGGAATATCACTTCATATCACTAATCATCACTAATCACTAAATAATATAAAACAAAGTCATGCACTTTCTCTGTCCCTATGTCCCTATGTACCTATGCTTATATCTTCAAAACTACACAACGGATTTTGATGCACTTTTTTGAATAAATAGAGTGATTCAAGAGGAAGGTTTTTATGTATAATTCTACGCAGACGAAGTCGCTTGCAGAAGCTAGTCATAGTATGAAACAAAGTCGCTTTCCGCTGTCTTTCCGTCCCTATGTATGCTTAGATGTTTAAAACTACACAACGGATTTTGATGCGGTTTTTTAAATAGATAGAGTGTACGGTTCTAAAATGTAATGTTTCATTAGTATATCTATCGGCCGTAAGATGCCGCTGTACCGGGCCGTCCCATTCCTACATCGCGGTAACGAAATGTTCTCCTGGAATGTATAAAAGGGGTTTTAAGTATAATAAAGTTGTCATTCATCCAGAGACCGTTGTTTTATTCACATCGACGGTCAACATGGTCCTTCAGAGCTCGGATCTCCAGTAAACTGGAGTGACGAAGGGTGAAGCCAATTTTTCGGAGCCATCAAGCGGCGGTTCGAGCTGAGACAGCCGGACTTGCAGACGGAGCCACGGGACACGGCGACGTAGGGGCCCGAGGAAGCGGCGGCCATTACCTTCCGCGGCGAGGAAGGAGGAAGAGGGAGACGGAGCAGGAGCGGGAGAGTGCGCGCGCAGAGGATAAGAGTTGTGAGGTATAGCGCGGGAAGGAAAACTGTAAGTGTCAATTAACTTTGTACCGTAGTGTTGTGGATTGAAGAATCGGAATTCAGTGTAGAAGTAAACTCAAGCAAAATTGAACCTTATTTAAAATAGTGGAAAGACTTAGAAAATTAGTAAAAAAAATAGACTTATAAATATTTAGCAGCAAAAGTGGTTTCAACGGGGAATCCACGCCCGTTTTACGTCAGAGTCTAAAAACTCAAACACTTGTAAAATTTTGAGAATAATTTTGGGACTTAGGAAATTTTCGACTGATTGAAATTTAATTTGAGGTTTGGTTACAAGATGTCTATTAAAATGGAAGTACTAATTAAGATGCAAATAGAAGTATGCGATCGAATTACCAAGGATTTTAAAAACTATAAAAAGTCACCGAAAGAACGAATCACCAAACCTTACATTGAAATCAGACTTCAACGTTTGGAAGAACTGTGGAAGAAGTTCTGTGCAGGTCACGATCGTCTTATAGAGCTGCATTCTGAGGAGTACGACTCGAGCATTTACGCGGAAAAGGAGGTTTTTGATGTGACAAGTGAAATTTATATGGACTACAAAGAAAGACTATTGACGGCTGTAGAGATGTTTAGTTGTGTGTTTATGACCAAGGATTCAAAAGACGAATGTTTTAATTCTAAACATGTGGGTGTTAAACTGCCAAAGATTGTTATTCCAAATTTTTCGGGGAACTATTCGGAATGGGTTACATTTAAAGACTTGTTTGAATCGTTGGTACATAATAATGGTTCAATTACAGATGTGGAAAAACTGCACTATTTAAAGGGATATCTGACTGGCGAAGCGGAACTGTTACTTCGTCAGATACCAATTTCGAATGTAAATTACAATAAATGTTGGGAGCTTCTAAAGCAGCGTTATGACAATAAGAGATTTATATGTAATACGATTTTAAAACGGCTTTTAAGCCAGAAAAGTGCGGCTGTGGAGTCTTCATCATGTTTAAAGCAACTCATTGATACAAGCTCTGATTGTTTAAGCGCTCTAGGTAATATAGGCATAGATGTGAGCACATGGGATACTATCATAGTGCATTTACTTACTCTCAAATTAGATCAGGAAACTCGAAAGCAATGGGAATTGAGTGCAATCGGAGACATAGACAACAATAAATTTCCAAGTTTTCAAGAATTTAAAGATTTTATAACCAAAAGGTTCAGAGCCTTAGAGTTCGTGGAGACTAAGAAACCAGCAGTAACCAATCAGAACCCTCGGGTATTGCACGTCATCCACGCCACTCAATGTCCTTGTTGTTCAGAGATGCATAAAATTGTATATTGTAAGGAATTTGCCAATTTTAATGTAAGTGCTCGCCGAACTTTCGTTCAGGAGAAAGGGTTATGTTTTAACTGTTTAGGTGGCAATCATTCGGCCAGGTTCTGTCAGAACTCAACTACATGCAGGATTTGCAAGCGCCGCCACCATACCTTATTACACCCTAAGGATAACAAGCAGGTAGCTAGAACAGGCAATGTTAGAATGAGCAATTCGGATACAGTTCAGGCAAAAGAAACTGAAACGGTTAATAACTGTTTTGCGATGGGAACGGGACAAGTCTTACTTCCGACTGCGCTGGTTAAGGTAAAGGCTAAAAATGGAAATTCTGTGACGATTCGATCCTTGTTAGACCAAGGGTCGCAGACATCCTTTATAACGGAGGCTGTCACGCAACGTTTAGGGTTAAAAAAGAAACCACTCAATGGGAACATTTCTGGTCTTGGTGGAAATAATAATCTTATATCAAAGGCTATGGTTGAACTAAACCTGCAGTCTTTGGTATATCCAGAGACTAACATCTCTGTGAAGGCTTATGTGTTAGAAACGATCACGGCATCACTTCCAACGACGAGAGTTGAGGATTTAAATGGTCTAGAGACAAATAATTTAATGTTGGCAGATCCGAACTATCATACACCCGATAAAGTTGATGTTTTGTTAGGTGCTGAGGTGTTTGGTCAGGTAGTTCTGGATGGTGTCAAGAAGGATACACAGGGGAAACTTGTGGCTCAATCTACAAAATTGGGATGGGTAATTTCAGGACTTGTTTGTTCAAATAAAGATAAGTTAAGTAATGCAGTAACATTACACTCACAAGTTAAATTAAGCAGGAATAATAAATGTCTAGAAAAGTCTGATAGTTTAATACAAAATTGGCGTAATGACAATGACCACTATGTTAGCCGTAATCGGGTTTGGTTTCGGCATTCTTGTGTTCCTGTATGATATTTTAACTGGATCCTGATTGTATAAATGGAACAAAGTGACATTAAAACTGCATTGTATTCATGTATGATCCAAGGTTTTCTCATGGTGGGCGGTACTACTAATTATGGACATAGCTGTCCATGGTGGGCGGTATGTACGGTTCTAAAATGTAATGTTTCATTAGTATATCTATCGGCCGTAAGATGCCGCTGTACCGGGCCGTCCCATTCCTACATCGCGGTAACGAAATGTTCTCCTGGAATGTATAAAAGGGGTTTTAAGTATAATAAAGTTGTCATTCATCCAGAGACCGTTGTTTTATTCACATCGACGGTCAACATAGAGTGATTTATGAAGAAGGTTTATATGTATAATACATGCATAATATATAAGAGAAACACTGATTGCATCCGTGCAAAGCCGGGGCGGGTCGTTAGTACAAAATAAAATGTCTTCAAAGCACCACAAAGGCACCACTGTAAACTGGAAATAATGTTCATCTCTAGCCTACGTCCCACTCCTGGGCACAGGCCTGTCAGAACGAGAGGGCTTCACACACACCATCAATTTCTTCGCAGACGTGTCGGTATCCTCACGATGTATTCCTTCACCGAAATTTTGAATTTCAAATGTAATTTCGCACATAAATTTGGAAAACTCAGAGGTGCAAGCCCGCGCTCGAACCCACAGAGCCACAGGTTAAATCACTAGGCTACCACGACTTTTTCGGAAAATAATGTTGAAACACATTATTTTTTTCCACTAAATAACTCGACCCAAAAATTCACACTTCATACTTCCCAAAACTATTTTGAAGTGGCACTTAAAACAAAAGAATCTTTCAAATAAATGTTAATTTACAGAATAAACAAGCGAAACCCTTAAAGACTAGCTCTTACAAATTTAAAATCAAAACTTTACAGTCTGCCAGATAAGTGGTCTGTCACATTTTCATTCGATTTGCTATCAAATGAACATGTAACTAAAGTCCAATTTTGACAGCCACGTCTTATCGACATTATATTTTATGACGTGCAAAGTATTTTCAACCTTAGACCACTTTTGGCTGTTTGATTAAGGATTGCCACACATGTGCTTAAAATTGTCTTTTTAAAACTATTGTTGGCGCCTCATCTGGTATTTATATAGAAGTTACAGTTGGAAGTGTCAAGCGTTCTAACAATTTAGAGTATTCTAAATGAAATACAGTGATGTTTTTAACATCTTTGACAGCGCTCGTACATAATAGTTCTCTATTAAAATTAGGAATGTGGAATAAATGTCTTCTTTCTTTCTTTCTTTCTTACATACATAAATCACGTCTTTATTCCTTACTGGATAGACAGAGCCGAATGTAACAAGACCTAACGGACACTTTTAGCATGATTGTGGGCGTATGGAAAGGGGAATCAAATTAGTGATGGGTTGCTAGCCGCATCGCCTATAACATGATATAGCCCACGGGAACTATGCGATATTCCGGAATAAAACTATCCTATGTCCTTTCCAGGTACTGTAACTATCACTATACCAAATTTGAATAAAATCTGTTAAGCCGTTTTGCCAGGAAAGAGCAACATTTAAACATCCAAAATTATAAACTTTCGCCTTTAATATTAGTAAGATATTTTCAGTTCGCGAGTTCACCCCGCACTTTGGTTTACCACAAAGCACGTTCATAAAAAACGTTTAATACCTATTCAAAATAAGATATTACTAAAATAAAATCTTAGCGTAGATTCAACAGAGTTAAAACAAAGGCTCTCTGTTCGAAATCAGTTCAGAACAGGTCAGAGTTCGCTCCGACAAGGACTATTGTGGCTCAGCAACAAAGGCTGGTCTGTAGACTCGAACGAACCCGTGACCTGGTCTCATACTCAAGATAGAAATTCGAAGTTCGTATAGCCTTCCGCTCACACTGTAGTCATAAATAGGAGAGTGAAAGGGACGGCATGATACTTCGAATTTAGAATTTCGGAAAAGACCCTTCGCACGATCGAGGCGCAAGCAGAAACGGTTGAAACAAAAACATATTTGAAACTAGCTAACTTGGTAATAATGCCTAATGACATTCTCATTTGATGGAAAATTTTACTTCCTGATTTTATTTTTATTTGTTTATCAAAAAGTATAGTTGGCATGGTACTTAAAATATTTAGCAAATCATCAGTAAATTGGTTATAAAGCTAGAAACGATTAAAGAATTATTAATATAATGCATTCCATAATCACTTGATAAGTATCTAAGCGTGAGCTCCATCAAGTAAAGGAGCAAACACACCGCTTCGTATACGCAGTGACGTGCACGCGTCACGTTCTTTCACCGTTTCTTCATGCATTTTGTTGCGTAAACGCACTGGTGTGGCCGGACATTTACTGCAACGATAACCGTTTTTTTTTTCAAAACCATTTTTTTTACCATATATAGGTAATAATAAAACTAAAACTACTACTAATTATAAACAAATTGTCATATTAAATGAAGCACTGATGATTTGGACATATTAATTTTAATTATAATTACACAAACGTTTAACTCCCGTATAAAAGTCGGATGATGATCGGATCTGATGTCACTCGCCTCGAGCGCTCTTGGAGTGTTCGTTTCACTGCCGCTGGGGCGAGCGGTCCAAGAGGCAGGACTAATACTAGCCTGGAACATGTCGAGCGTAATTCCACCTTTAAACGTGAGTTATCCGTTTGTGTATACCTAATTGCATAAGTTTTCTGTCAAAAATCGTAGGTTATTTCCGGGATAATAACCATCCTATGTCCTTTCCCGGGACTGTAACTATCTTTGTAAGAAATTGCAATAAAATCGGTTTAGCAGTTTTGCCATGACAGAACAACTATTTGTTGCTCAACAAAGCTTCAACAAACAAAAATTCAATTAGTAAGATTGTATAAATATGTTTCTATACTAGATGTGTACTGAAAACTACGAAATTTTTGGAGGGATTAGTTCTTCTTCAGAATATGACAACTTTCTGATAGGCTTTCGCTTTTAAGACCGTCTTGGCAACTGATTTTAAATATCCTACTAATAAACACTATATTATAAACGCGAAAGTTTGTAAGTTAAATGTTTGTTACTCTTTCACGTAAAAAATACTGAATGGATTTGGATACAATTTGGAACGGAGATAGCTGATACCCTAGATTAACACATAGGGTATTTTTTATCCTGGAAAATTGCATAGTTCCCGCGGGATAGCGAAAAACAATTTTTTTGCAGACGCGGGCAGCATCTAGTAATTAATACGAGCATACCTAAGATATCGTGTGGTCCTTTCTCGTCTAAACAAACATCTCATCTACCATACTCAGAATACAGGACATGAATCGACAATCTTTCCTTCATGGGTTCCCGCTGACTGAGTGAAATTGTACCTCCATCCCACGTAGGTCGATTACGTTTTATCTCTATTAGATTTGATAGAACAAACAAAGATAGATGTGTGGTACGTTGATCTTATGAGTTGTGTAATCGAAGACGCAGACGCAGATTACTTTAACAGAGATCGAAGGATTCAAATGAGTTAATTATTTAAGAGGGTTATGACTGGGTTTGATACTGGCTATTTTGGTTTTTATGATCACTTGCGTTGCTTGCTGCGAGGGATCGTGGCTACGAGTCACTTGTGGGCTTGTCATACCGTAACGCCTCTTTTCCACAGGGGTAGGCAGAGACTACTTTGTTCCACTTGCTACGATCCTGACATACTTCTTTCGCTTCATCCACACTCATCAATCTCTTCATACATGCTCGTCGGTTTCGGGTACTCCTGACCTGACCTTTTCCATAACGTCTCCTATTTGGTCTCGGGACGTCCGTCTAGGCCTTCCCCTCCCAACGTAACCATTCACACTCCCCCTAAAGATCTACTTACTTAAAAGCTAAGTTTATTGTTGATAAACTTAATGAAAAAACAGATACTTACGAGTAAAATGTAAATACAAAACTAAAACTACTATTAAATTAAAATAACCAAATAAACTTTAAAATTAATTATACAAGAGAGGTGGGCCTCTTGGCAGGGTGCCCATCACGCAGGGAGCATTCCCGCGCTGAACTGCGATTGCGATTCTTTGCGCGAGAAGGCTGCCAGCGCGAGGGTCGCCTGTTGCCTCTTAATCTCTTGCTGAGCTCTTTGTGTAGCTCCAGCGCACCCTTACTTACTTTACTTATTTGTACTTATTTATATTAAAATATTCTTGCTTAATTCCAGGCTCGTCCCAAGGGCGAAGGTCTGACTCCGTACCAGGGCAAGAAGCGGTGCTTCGGCGAGTACAAGTGCCCCAAGTGCAAGCGCAAGTGGATGTCCGGCAACTCGTGGGCCAACAACGGCCAGGAGTGCATCAAGTGCAGAATAAATGTGTTTCCACATAAACAGGTACTTATTATATAGTTATGAAAGTTTTTGTAAAGGCCCTTTCGTCCCGGTTCATCAACGCTTCAGGGGACCCAAGAGCTGGCGTGTATTTATCCCAGCGGATCGCACTTGCGGTCCAAAGGGGTAATGCCGCCAGCGACATGGGGACCCTGCCGCAGCCAGTAGGGTTAGACGGGGTTTTCTTTGACTTTTCTTATTTGTAAATATAGGTTTTTATAGTTAATTTTAACATAGATATTTGTAGGTTTTTAGGATTAGTGCTTGTGTCATTGTTGAAAATATTCTGCTTATTATATTAAATTTTTAAACGACACTGAAAATTAGAACACATAAAAGTCCGCATGCTACAACCCGAGACATCCTGTGTTCTAATTTTCATAGACATTTAGAAATTTAATTTCCGAGACATCCAGCTTGAAAGTCAGTGCCACTGACCACTAGGCTATCCGGTCGTCAGATTATGGTTAAAATTCAACCCTGTAGATATTAGTAGCTATAGTAGTAGTTTAATAGTTACTTAGTAGTTAAACTTAGCCTGGTCAACCTGGCATAGTTTATTCATTAACCGTCTTTTTTATCTTCAGAGACCACTGGAGAAGCCTGATGGACTGGATGTCAGCGACCAGTCCAAGATCCATCCTCAGCACCTCTGCCAGAAGTGCCGTTCTCTGGGATACTACTGCCGCCGCGAGTACTAATTGCTGAGGTTTTACTGCCGCTGCTAGTAACTACTAACTTCCGCGATACTACTGCCACAGCTAGTACTAACTTCTGCGATACTACTGCTGCCGCGAGCACTAATTACCACGACATTACCCAATCCCGCAACAAGTATTCACTAACTGCGCTACTTTGTTCTAGCTACTGCGGTACTACTGCCGCAGTTTATACTAACTTCTGTTATA
This sequence comes from Pandemis cinnamomeana, assembly GCA_932294345.1. Classification (NCBI taxonomy): domain Eukaryota; kingdom Metazoa; phylum Arthropoda; class Insecta; order Lepidoptera; family Tortricidae; genus Pandemis; species Pandemis cinnamomeana. The sequence continues at coordinate 2,953,728 of OW028715.1, read as the reverse complement.
CTACTGCCGCAGCGAGTATTAACTAATGCATCATTAAGTATTCATCCCTTTTCCTCACGACTACAATAAAGAATGAGTTTTATAATTATGACTCTGTATTTTTTTTCTTAATATTATTAATGTTATTGTGTTTAATGTTAATACCAATGATTAATTACCTAGTTGTATCCCAAAGATTTCGGTATTAGATACTTAAATACTTTTTATGCTAAAACAAAAATGGCTTTAAAGGTACTGCTAAATTTGTCTAATTTGTTAGTTGCAAATAGGTACACGTGATGCCGGTTGTATTACATTTTCTACTTTACGATTGATAACGATTGTTAGTATTCTCAACTGTTGAAAATGATTTTCAAGTGTTTTTTATACAAACTAATTTTTAAACAACACCGTCTAATAACAGTAGAGTTATCATTTATTATATTTGCATCTATGGAACGAGAAAATAACTGGCTTTTTCTAGTTTGCAGTTAAATAAAGAACAATATTTCAGCCGTCGTTTAAAGGTTGCTGGCGGTTGCTTTCGATAAATATCGGTTATAAACCGTTGTTTTACTTCTATTGTTACGACACTAACAAAAGAAAAGGACGGATGGTTTTAAAGTTTTAACAGAGTGTAAAAGAAGTACGAGCAGTACCTTTGTAAAAGCAGTTTTCGAAGTATATTTTGACTTGTTGACAATATAAAAAACGAAACGATCGATTTTAGTTTAAGAAACTTTTTAGGTTTAAACGCATTGAAATATTTTATTGTATATTTCGTATTATTGTACATTTAGTGTGTTTATAATATTTTAAATACAGAGAAAATCACTTAATTAAAAGACATGTTAATCTAACCATGCTGTTGTAAACTGATTACTTTAATGGCTTTTAAGCCACTTTATTCTCGTAAAATACGATTGGTTGGCAAAACAGCGTAAAAGTTAAATAGGTGAAATTTATTTCAATTCTTTTGTATTAAAATAAAGCCACACCATGCCACATTTTCCACAAACATTAGCTAAGTTTAAGTTAACATTCGTTTGCTTTTTTATCACTTTGACAGTACCCGGTGCCAGATGTTTTTACTGCAACAACTTTGTATGTTTCATAAATAAGAGGATTATTTTGTAAGGTACATTATATTATTTACATTGTACCTATGTTAAAATGTTTTCTATAAATTTATGTGATAAATATTAATCTCCAAATGGCAGTGCAGTTACTTATGGATTTATTTGTATATTTAGACGATAAAATTGTTACTAAACTTAATGTTTAATTAATGTTTTTTAACTTTTTACTAACCAGTTTTTGTGCCTTTATTTAGGACTATGAAATAAATACTATCCTTAGAAGTACTAACTACTCACTACTCTTATTCATCAATGCTTTTTAAAACTTAAAGCCTATTTGTTTTTTCTTATCTGTCACTTTGGTATTTTGGCGTTGCCAGCCACCGAGGCCAGCCACGGTTAAAAAGTTTAGCTACCTCAGTCCAGTCATTTTTTAACAGATATAGGTACCTAATGCAAGACCTAGGCAAGATTCATCAGTTTTGTAATTTTAAAGATTATATCAGCTTATTTCAAATTTGCTATTTGTTTATTTGGTCGCTATTGTTACTATTGATTTGTTCTTCATTAAGTACGCGGAACTCAAAATTATAGGGCTCTTTGCTGAAATAAGAAAAATAGCGCCAAAAATAAAAACTAATCGTGTGAACTCCTAAAGGACAATATGACAGATTAGCCGTTTAGCTTCTGAGACCAAGGCTTAAAGAGGCCCAGCACAATAAAAAGTCTTGTATTTTTAAGAAATTATAATTATATATGTCTTCTTCAGCCTAGGGTCACTCATTGTCGGGTAATTATATATGTATATAACGATAAATTTAGAGAGCAAAAATATTATATGTGATTTATTTTGTTATTTCATTTTTTTACTTCATTCGCAAATGAGAAATTCGATAGTTTTCTGTATTCTCTACTTATATGTATTATTGTTTGAAACATAATATATTCAGATATGACATAATTTTCAGGTTTCAAGTGTTTAAGTGCCTGAGTACAGTCACGACTGATCATTTATCAAGACTTTAGTTTAGTTACTTGTTTTTTTTCTTAATTAGCAAAGAAATGGCTATTTTGGAGTGTTTTCTAATTTATCTTGCAAATTGTAGGAAATTAACTAACCACAATAATGTCCAGCTCCTTAACTTTGCGGCTTGGACTACGAAGTAAATTTACATACATACGTACATACACAAATCACGTCTATAACCCTTATAGGGTAGACAGAGCCTAAGGTAACAAAACCTTAGGCCACGTTTAGCATGATTGTAGGTGGAAAAAGGAATCAAAATAGTGATGGGTTGCTAGCCACATCGCCTATAACAATATGATTCCTATTAATTTCGCCTATTCCCTCGATGGGCTTTTACCATTACCGGGACGAGAAGCAACTGGTACATTCTATGTTTTTCCTTTGCTCCCAGACCAGCATGGAAGTAAATTTATTTTGTTTAAAACCTAAAAAATATAAAAGAATAACAATTAGGCGTGACTGTACCATAAATTATAAAAGGTGCCATACTACGTAATACTTGTTTTAGATTAAGAATATTAATTATCCTATCGTTACTAAACACTCGGGGTTTAAAATTTGAATATATTTTTATTGTATATGCCCCGAATTTCCTTTGAAGTCCAAAGAACCTGTGAATTCTACGATGTGCCAAAAAATATAGATAAGTGTTTTGTAATTTAGGTCCTATATATGTATAAATATATAGTTTTAGCTTACCAAAATGCCATACTTAATTACATTTAAATAATACAATTTATTTGTCTTAGTTTAGGCCATGATATTATATGTAAAATTTGCTATTGGCTTACAAATTTTATATAATTAACCAATGGGAGAATATACAGTAAAATAAAAGTAATGCTTACTTTGGAGAATAGATAATGAGTAGTCTGCCACGCCATACATATGTATATCTGATTAGACAGCTAGTATGTGTCCAATTAATTTGTCTGTCCATGTTTTATGTATTTGGAGTTTTATTCATATAAATTTATGTTTAGTCGCTGAATCGACGGTGCTTAATAAGAAAAGCGTGTTAATAAAAATAAGATTATATTTGTGTGGTTTTTTAAATCTGTACTATTTAAGTATGGTCTGTATGAGTTAGATTTCAAAAAACTTGCTCTGTATGAAAAGAGACAGCGAAATCAAAACCAACATAATTTTTATGGGCCAACAAAATCACGAATGACTTAGTTGAAACATTTATATTTAGGGCCTGTTTCACCACTCTCTGTTAACGTCCAGTTATCTATGATTCCGTCTCTATTTATTACTACGAATCAGATAGAGACGTCGTCATCGATAACTGACACTTAAAAGAACTGAAATTTAACAGTAGTGAAACTGTCCCTTAGACTTTTACAGACTCAGGCCGTTTCTATCATAAATTAATGTATTATACGGATACAAATTAATTTCTGACCCGCCGTGGAACCTTTTTGCAGTAAACAAAGGAAATCATTGTCAGGTGACAATTACTGTGAGAACGTTCTACAATGGGTCATATAATCAATTTGTTCTATAGTACTTTTATAATGTTTGTTTAATCATGTATAGCTTTTAATTTAAGTGTAATTTAAGGATTTGATCGGATCAGTGATGTTGATCTGTCAGTATGACCGAGATTGTATTTCTTATTATTGATGAACATATTATTGTAACTCGTTACTTAAGTAGTTATTATCCGATGATTTATAACTTTTTTAAATAAAAAGTATAAATAACCCTTCGTTTCCATTCAGACACGATGACGTATAGAGGTAAAACGTCATCTAAATTCTCTAAGTTTTCATCTAACTTCCTATCAAATGATTAATTATCAGTCAAACTTCCTAGTTCACAGGCACATACATACAGACATACATAAATCACGTCTATATCCCTTAAGGGGTAGACAGAGCCTAAGGTAACAAGACCTAAAGGCCACATTTAGCATGACTGTGGGCGTATAGGTTGGTATTTTTGTCCATTCCCTCCTATCAATTAAATATCAGTCAAACTTCCTAATTGACAGGCACGTCCAGTGGCGTAACTATAGGGTGTCAGGGGTGGCAAAATGCCAGGGGCCCCTAGTTCTACGGGACCCGAATTTCTTGGTTTAGAGCACAGAAAGGACGCTGATGCACCTGTTTATATTGAGGAAGGCCCCATCTGATGAATTTGTTACGGGCCCCAGACGTTATAGTTACGCCACTGGGCACGTCTTATCGATGTTATATTTTATAGCATGCAAAAGGTTTTTAACCTTAAGCTGGGTACTCACCTGTGATCTGTAATCGTAACTACGTGGACATGGCGTTCCGGTCGCAGTAGGCTCTCGAACCATGTCCACACTAGGGTTTTTTACCCCACTACGGCAAAGCCAAAGCCAAGCATGACAGGCTATGTATGTATGGATCTTGCAATAAAACAATCAGTCGTAATTAATAAACCCTTTAATATAAGCCTTTAAATCATATTGCACATTCCCGAATTTCGAAATCAGTTTTAGTGGAGGAACCCTGGTAACACACGGATCCTGTGGGGGCCCTCGAAGGCGCTTTCGTAAGCAGGTCCGTAGAAGCCCTCCTGATGGTCAGCTGAGCGTTTCACAAAATGGCGGCCATTCCCCTGACTCCTAGGTCCGTTGTTCTGACCCTGAGGCCTCCCAAAGTTTTGGTTCTGAGGCCCTCGGTTCTGAGACCCTCGGTTCTGAGACCCTCCGTTTGAGGGCCTCTGGGCTTCACCAAAGTCAATTAAAGCCACAAAAGCCACCACAAGGAGTAGAACTGCCACTTTTGTCACACCGGCCATCTTGATTTCTTCGATAGTCACTTGTTTGATACAGAATGGATTCTGAGTTGCAATTGTTTTGTGGACATATTTATACGACGTTTTGTTTTCGTTTTCAATATTATGTATTGTGTGAAATGAGGATCATGAGCTATTATCGGCCGTTTAGCGCGGTTTTTTATGCGGAAAAATAAATATTTTGAATAAGTTGCGAAAAATGTTCTAATTCAATTTATTAACGTTAAGGATGTGGGTTTTTGTGGTACACATACATACATACCGTCATGCTTTTTTCCCACAGGGGTAGGCAGAGACTACTTTATTCCACTTGCTATGGTCCTGACATATTTCTTTCGCTTTATCCACAGTCATCAATCTCTTCATACATGCTCGTCGGTTTCGGGTACTCCTGACCTGGCCTTTTTCCAGAACGTCTCCTATTTGGTCTCGGAACGTCCGTCTAGGCCTTCCCCTCCCAACGTAACCATTCACACTCCCCATATAGATCTGTTTAGTTAGTCTACTTTCATCCATCCGCTCTACATGCCCAAACCAACTAAGCATACTTTTCCTATCCTAGTCACAATATCCTCTTTCACACCAGCACGTTCCCTTATCACACTGTTCCTTATTCTATCTTTCAGTGACGCACCTTTCATACTTGTGAAAAGTGTATATATAAATAATATATTTTTGTGGTACTTGTGAAAAATTATAAGGCACTGGTCCCTCCGTCGACGATGAGCGAGAAGCGAGATAGCGAGTTATCGCTCACTCTTACTAATAGGGAGAAAGAAGTCCTCGCCAGTGGTGTGAACAGCCAGCGATCAACTACACCCCCTTGCAAAAAAAACGGGCACCCATGGTTTTTGTATTTTATGTATAATAGCTTACTTTCTAAGCTTCCGTCTCTCTCTTCTTAAACGTCAGAGCTACGGTGGAGCAATTTCCATGTGGTTTCCAGGGCCTTTTCTTTGACTTACTGTTACGACACGACCTCTACTCTCTCTTTCACTGTTTGGGTTAGTATAGTAAACACTTTTGTAAAGGATTCTCATCACAACTTTGGATTCAGAATTAAGTCATCCTTGTACCGTAAGCCCGGACTTTGATTTACGGGGACTTTAAAAAGTTGTTGTAATGTCTTATATGGTAAAAAGCCCATCGAGGTATTGGGCGAAAATCATAGAAATCATGTTATAGGCGATGTGGCTAGCAACCCATCACTATTATGATTCCCCTTTCCACCTACACGCCCACAATCATGCTAAACGTGATCTTTAGGTATTGTTTGTTACCTTAGGCTCTACCCCGTAAGGGATAAAGACGTGCTTTATCTATGTATGTTTATTTACATTGTTTGTAACTTTGTTTTTTTTTGCTAAAATGAGTAATTTCCTAAAAATTAAAAACAAACGAAAGTGCCGTTTTTTTTTCATAGCGGTTTATTCTATGGAAAGCGATAGCGATTTTAAGGGCTGATAGGCCTTGTTTTGATTCGAAAATATCGGTCAGGTGTTGAAGAAATACTAATTTGTTATCCTCATTGTACGTAACAACGGACGCAAGCACCAGCGCATACATATCCACTGAGGTTGGTTCTACAAATTAACACGCCTAGACTACATATCAAGTGCGACTCACATTAGTCAGGTACAGCCAAGGGCATAGGTAAACATGTATGTACGTTATCAAGACGTCAAAAACATCTATACACCTTTGTGCCACAAACAATAAGGCCTGTGACACATATATGTGACATGATGGTTGTATAGATATTCATGCCCTCAACTATACACGCTATAAGAATTTTCCTTGAATAATTTGTTTTATTTCTATAATACATTGCCAGTTCTGAGTTTTGGTGCTCAGTTTCCACCATGAAGTTTTTACGCTTAATTGGCTAGCTTTTGATCCCAACCTTTGTTTTTGCTCTGTGATCCTAACCACGCTTGAGGGTAAGCAAAGATACTAAGATAGATAAATAAGTTTTTTTTGTTAACACTAAATTATTTTCAAGTATTCATGCTTCAAATATCAGCTCAAAAATACCTGTCCAAGCAAGTTAGGTATTTAATCAGTTTTTCGAAGCTACAATTTTACAATTTTAAACTAGCAACACTGGCCCAATCAACCAATAAGCGGTTGGGATTCGACCGATGTTGCCTTGCTACTTTAGAATTCGTAACATTTCATATTTCTGAGCCTCAAATTTTATTGGTTCTCTGTATTTTGTTTGAAAAGAGAAGAGCTTATTCTAAAAAGGCGTAACTTTGGTTTTACTTTGACTTTTCTCAATAGAGAAAAAACTGTCATTATTTTTAAATTGTCAATTCGTATGTCAATGAATTCGATTTTCGAGGTTCGCTTTGTACTGTCCTGCTCACACTAATAGTCATTAACTTGAGAGTGAGACAGAAAGCATGAAACGAACTTTGAAATTAGAATTTCGGAGCTGCCCCCCTTGAACTTTGAAATGGTCGCTTATTTTTCTCGTAAAAAAAGCAGGCATTTCACCCATCCAGACGTAAAAGTGGTATTTTTTTTTTATTATTATTACATTTATACTAACATATTGCAGTGATCAGGAGGCCAAATACTTTCTAACCATAAATATACATTTTCAGGTGTTATAAAAATGAAATGTTATCAATCGTGACATTGTAACTTGTAAGCTTTGAGAAACGACCGTCTGTTCGAACAACCGTAACTACGCAACAAAATAAATGATTTGATTACAAAAACGGTTTTTTTTTACAGTAAGCTTTGGCCCATGACACAACATTTCACATATATTCATGTATTTTTTTCCGTTAGAGGCGCAGACAGGATTGTACAGCATCGGACACTTGCACCCGCGTTTGGCTGAAGAGGCGCTGGACACCAGCAGACAGAGGCTGACGACTGAAACGATAAAAACATACATACATACATACAGGGTAGACAGAACCTAAGATAACAAAACCTTAAGGCCACTTTTAGCATGATTAAGGGCGTATAGGTGGAAAGGGAAATCAAAATACTGATGGGTTGCTAGCCGCATCGCCTACAACATGATTCCTAAGACTTTCGCCCATTCCCTCGATGGGCTTTTACCATCTGCGCGGGAAAAGAAGCAACTGGTAAATTCTATGTTTTTTCTTTACTCCCAGACCAGCATGGAAGATAAATAGGTACTATCAAATGAATTCCATGCTGGTCCGGGAGTAAAAAAAAACATGGAATTTACCAGCTTCTCTTCCCGGGCAAATGGTAATAGCCCATCGATGGAATGGGCGAAAAAAGGAATTATGTTATAGGCGACTCGGCTAGCAACTCATCAGTACTTTGATTCCCCTCTCCACCTATACGCCTACAATCACTCTAAACGTGGCCTTAGGGTGTCTACCCCGTTTTGGTGCTTGCACGGCTCGCCCGATCCCTTGAGGCCAGCGGGAACGGTAACGGGGCATCACCTACCTGCATTGCACGGTCTCATTGTCTAAGGGAAGACGGGTCCAGCGTACGAGCCCACCCCTTCTTGGCGCGGTTCTGGCGGAAGCCGGGGCAGCCGGGGGGGCGTTTGTGGTGAAACCCTAGTGGCATGCGTCCATGGTCCATGGGGATTGAGGCAACGCCGGAGAGTTTTTAGTTTGGGTAGTCCCACATAACCCTAAGCATCACTAAAGATTTCCTCTCCGTTCAAAAAAAGGCTCTGTCTACCCCGTAAGAGATAAGGGCATGACTTATGTAAGTAATTTAACCGGCTGTCTTACTCTCCACGGCGGAACATAGCAGGGCAAGTACTGCTACTTGGCTGCAGTCTGAGCGGAACAGTAATAGAGAGAATTCACTTACGTATTAGTTTTAAATACATTTTGCTATTAAATTCGAATTAAATGCGAATTGTCGGGGCTCTCAAAGCAATTGACAACATAACGCTAGACTAGTCCTTAAATAACCTTCTTAGCAATTACGCGATTCATTGAAATTACATGTGTCTTAGAACGCAGCGTGAAATTGACGCAACCATTTTATTTTCTAATGATTTCTCATGGTAACCATTAATTTGGAACGGAGAAAATGATTAGGTATATGAAATCTTTTAAATGAACAAAATGTATTAATGAAAAAATGCAAAAGGCGAATTAAAAACAAATTAAACTATGATTACATTAAAAACAAGTTAAAACTGAACTAAAACTAATCTTTTAAACCTTAGTAGAATCATTTAAGTGCCCTACAGCCCACATGATCAAAAAGTTTTTATTGTTTCAAAAATATAATTATTTTTCTTTTCACAACCCTATATCACATTTATTTGGTTGAACAAAAAAAACCAGTCACGTCATGTATTAAGGGGACCTAACATTGTTGCGTTCGAAATTCGATATATCTGTTGTTTAGATATGGAGCCAATACTTTACGAAAGCCATTTACGAAAATCACCATGCCATACTTTTTGGACGGTTCCAAATGGTCGCCATACTGCCGAAAATCAGCAAAATTTTTTTTTTCGCCAATCGATTTGTACCAGTATTGCATTTGGTTTTTTGGAAAGTATTTGATAAAATGAGAGCGTGATTATATTTGCCATACTTCTAGTAGGGGAAAAAGTGCTGCCATACTTGAAAAACTTATTTATTCAACACATTTCAAAAATACGACTGTACAATACGTTAAATATTTTTTTACAGCATGGGATCATTATATTCTGTTTATATTCGAGCGGTGGTGCACGACGATGATTAACTGTGCAAAAATTAGCCTGGTACAAATGGTTGAATTTTTTATTTTTTAATTAACGCATTCGCGTCGGTATGGCGGGCTGTAAGTCACACCGGAAAAGTATGGCATGACACTACCGCCTGCTTATTTTTTATGGACTATCGGAAAATACTAAAATGATTGTGGAACAAATCGTTTGACACTCGTAATTTATCCGACGAGTTCGACTAACGCCCACGCGATTGGGCCGCCGGTACCAGCGCTATGACCATCATTTTTCTTTTTGTCATTGCGTACTTTAGACCTCTGAAGAACCGCCATACTGGTACAAATGACCCAGTAATTTCTGTCACTATCTCCCGGCCTATAAGTGAACGACGCGCGTTAGCATTGCGTGTCTTAATAATACTATAATCAAAAAATATTTACCCCGCTACTCCGCTACTCACGTGCAAGATAACCAAGCCTGTGTGAAATATACATGTTTTTCATGAAATCCTCCCTCCACTACTGCCACATAAAACACATAAATCCCACAAACTTAATTATCCCTTACACCACACAAACACTGACGCGTTTCGATCCCTCTACGGGATCATTATCAAAGTTTAAAGCATTGTAAAGGCAATCATGTGCTCGCTTGTTTTATTTAATTTTAAAATCTCAATACGATACTATCAACAGTTATTTTATAATAATAATACAATAAAAACGTAGCATGATAAAAATAACGTGTCTACGTCATAGTAGCCAGTTATAAAACCTAATGTTTATTTAAAAAACGTGCGACATCAAATATAGAGGACACGTGTTTAAGAATGAGATCTGTTCGATGTGCGGGTAGGTCCTTGTGCAAGGTCCGTCCGGATCGCTACCACCATCTTACTCGCTAATCCTGCCGCTAAGTAGCAGTGCTTGCACTGCTGTGTTCCGGTGTGGAGAGTAAGACAGCCGGGGAAATTACGGGCACAAGAGGCATTTCATCTTAGTCCTCTAGGTTGGCAACGCATCTACAATCCCTCCGGGGTTGCGGGTGTCTATGAACAATGGTGATCAGTCACCATCAGGTGACCCACTTGCTCGTTTGCCTTCCTATTCATACAAAAAAAAAGTGCATAAGTGTATAAAGGTAAGCACAGTGCATTCGTTTTCTTAGGCTGACCTTATTATATAAACCTATTTACAAAATATCTTCCATGCAGCTCTGGGAGTAAAAAAAACAAAATGCACCAGACGCTTCTCTTCCCGCGCAGACGATGAAAGCCCATCGAGGGAACGGGCGAAAATGTTAGGAATGTATGTATATCTTTTTATTGTACATAAAACACATGAGAGATCTGGGGGCAAGGCAGCGCCCCCGCCAAGTCGAGCGCGAAGCAAACACTGCCGTACCATCCTTTACTGAAACCATTTCAAGTCTGTAGGTCATTATTAGTTCCAAAGTTAAGCGAAAGCAAAGTTTCGCATTTATGACACTCACTCACTCACTCACTCACTCATCGTCGTCAATCGTCAATGGGTAGCGGTTCTGGCGACAGATTGGTACAATGGTTTCATGGAGCACCTGGTTTTGTACCCTTGTGTACCCTTCAACGGCCAAGTCACACAACATTAACTATAATAATAAAGAAATCGCAGTAAGGAACCTTAAACTTGGCACGACTTTGTCTAGATTTCATTACTTTTTAGAGATAAACAAGCAGCTCGATTGAGACTTGGCTAGTTTTTTACAGCTTGTTTTGGTGGGATTTCTCTATTGTGGTCAAACTCCACAAATGTAATCATGCAAATCGAAGGAATGGGCGAAAATCTTAGGAATCATGCTAGAGGCGATGCGGCTAGCAACCCATCAATATTTTGATTCCCCTTTCCACCTGTACGCCTACAATCATGCTAAACGTGGCCTTAAGGTCTTATTACCTCAGGCTCTGTCTACCCCGTAAGGGATATAGACGTGATTTGTGTATGTATGTTTATCTTCTAAGGCCATAGTGTTAATGTTCAGTTTTCATGTATTTCTCTTTCACTTAGTGACAATCAAAGTAAAAAAAAATAACGACATTTATTAACGATCATCAAGCTACTTGTTATACTAGCTAACCGAGCATACAACCCATAGAGTAGAATCCAAATCATTAAGCCCATAAAGACAGCATTCCACAAAGACTCGTATCAAAATTAACTTTTCACAAGTGCTGGAATGATATTCCTCACCCTAAGGAGCGTCAAGTAGTTACATCTTCAAGCGCAAGCTGAAGGATCACTTATTGACGCTCCAAAAATCCTTACAATAGTCCTCCAGCACTTTGCACTTTGATATGACAGCCTGTTGTTTTTGAACAATTTAGTTTTCCCTCCTTTTTATTTTTTGTTTATGTATTTTTTGTAGTTAGGTACACTTAAGTCGGGTTCTATCTATTTATTTCTTTGTTTACGTAAAAGTTTATGAATTATGTAGTATATTTTATCTGTGTGCCGTTTCGTGAATCACAGACGACGGTTCTGGCTGAAAATCAGTGCTGCAGGTGTCTAACACCTCAGCGTAATGCTAAACCAGCGACCGTTTCACTTTTGCGAAGACACACAACGCTGATGATCTATTTTTCATGTCTGTGTTATTTTTTTCTTGTTTTTTTCTATAAAATTGTTTGTCTTGCAAAAAGGAATAATTTTCTTCTTTCTTTCTTTCTAACAATATAGTAAAAAGAACCTCGGTGGCTGTCATGGTGAATGGTAACAAGCTCCTTTATATCTAACTAGCTTCTGCCCGCGACTTCGTCCGCGTAAAACTCTAGACAGCTACGACCTTTCACATGTTTATCGGTATCCCTCGGGAACTGTTGAATTTTCCGGGATAATAAATAGCTTTAGTGTTAATCTAGGGTACCAGCTATCTCCGTTCCAAATTTCATCCAAATCCGTCCAGCCGTTTGCGTTTGGAGAAGTAACAAACATACACACACACTCACAAACTTTCGCCTTTATAATATTAGCGTGATTAATGTGATAACAAAACTGCAACCCGTTTGTCCAAACATTAAGTGCCAAAACGGGTATTAGTGAAAAACAAAATCGCTAATGGCTTTGGGAATTAAATGCCATTAGCAGTCTACTGGTTGATTCATCTATGTACTGGTTGTTTCGACCGGCCTCAATTAATCAAAGATCACAACGCGTCTCTTGCGCAGGCAAACGCCAGTATTTTAGTAGCTGTTGATTGCTTGTGAGTGTGCGTTATGAGTGGTGCGTTATTGTTCTGACTTAGTGCCTTAAGGGTCGCAGAAGTGGGATATTACTTGGACTAACTCTAGAAGAAGAGTTGGTGACTTTAGAGGAAACTTTGGAAAGAAGGTGAGTTTTTTTAATTATTTAAAAGCCTTATATGATAGAAAAAACGAATAGAAGATAAATGTTCAAGAATGTCATAAAGTATAATAATTAAAGTCAAAGTGCCTGTAAAATGTCATTTCAAACAGTCTATTGAACATAATCTCAAAAATCAAAATGACCTGGGGCCTTACCATGACGTCTTAATGCGATTCAATTCCGGTGCAGTTCAGGTTCACTCGCTCTCAGATCCATACAAAAATGACAACTAAAACCTGAACTTAGTCTGAATTGAATTGCATTAAGACGTCATGGTTAGACCCTGTTACCTTGTACTGTATTTTATTTTGAAAAAATATTTTCTGCCAAGTTTCTTCTTGGCAATGATGGTATTTCCGAATGCGCTGGTAGTTTCAAAAAGACATGTAAAAGAGCCCTTGGCGGCCAATTTGCAAAAAAATTCAAAGTTCAAATCTTAGCATGTGGTTGAATTAGTTCCACTGAACACATATGTCTGTTTTCCGTCATCGTTTTTAATCATTTTTTTTTATTAAGTTTTCTTTGATGCCCACACTTTGAACGTCAACCAATGAACGGAAACTTTGACGATCATAATTAACGAACCCTGAAAAACAATCAAAGAGGTGTTCAGACAGACTTACCCAAAGAATTGCTAAAATTTTCCTAATAAATTTTGTTTATACTGGCAGCTATTTTGGGCAAAGAATTAGCCTCGCGATTCAACGCGGCAACGCTGCCAGCCTTCTGGGTACGAGCAGTGACAGTGACCTGGGACGGGTGTTTTATTTGTAGTTTAAGTTAGGCTAGGTTTAGGTTATTTTGTATAGTATTGAGTCAATTTTTTAATTTTTAATGTACACTTTTTATTTGCTGCAATAAAAGTTTATACATATACTTTAATGGGAATAAAATTACGGTAACTATAACTAAGTATGTTAGCTTATTTTTCTGGCGTCGAGTGCAAGACTACACAAAAAGAAGTTTATACAAGCTACAGATGTTTTCCATATTTACCTAACTGTAATAATTTTAATGAAAACAACTTTAACCTTGCTACTCCGTTCCGAACATGCAAAATTACGCCTGATTAAATAAGTTATTATATAGTTTTACTACTAAATAGGTAGGTATTGGGAATATCGTCAAAATTTCTGCGCAAACGCCGATCTTGCTCAATCACGATCTACGAACACCTAGCCCTGCCCCTGGTACCTTACCTTGACGTCTTAATGCGCTTCATTGTCATTTTTAGTATGGATCTGACAGCGAGCGAACCTAAACTGAATCGAAATTGAATCGCATTAAGACATCACGGTAAGTCCCCTGGGCTACTTCAAAATTCGAAGTTCGTATCGTCCCGTCCCTTTCGTTAGATTAATGACTATAAGTGTAAGCACTGAAGGAAACGAACTTCGAAAATCGAATTTCACATCACTCGGAATTATCACTATCCCTTACGGGGTAGACAAAGCCTAAATGCCACGTATAGCAGAATCGTGGGCGTATATTTAAGTGGAAAGAGGAATTAAAATAGTGAGACGTTGCTAGACTCATCGCCTCGTCATCGCTAAGCTATTATCATCTGTGTGCTTTAACAGATGCATCGACTTAACTCCAGTTGTCTTCAATTACAGTACCTAAACTAATAAAAATGGCCAAGGAAGAAAAAGAAGACAAATGCTACGACATCGTGGAGGTCACGGAGACCTTCGGAAGGTTCCAGAAGATGCAGTTCTTTTACTGCTGTTTGCCCGCAGTCTTCGTAACAATGATAAATATCAACTACGTTTTTACTGTCGGCGATGTTAACTACAGGTTGGTATTTCCAATAATACCTTATAGGTTCTCCCCACAAGGTGGAAGGAGGCGGAAAAGATCTCGGGAAGCCCTTGACATGATATGCGTGGATACATACATACATACAGTGGGAGCGGATCAGAATACATAAAGTTTAAAATGTATAATGGGTTAAAATACATAATGGTTCAAAATATATAACGCAATTTTCTGTAAAACTATTAGCTAAATGAACTTTTTTGATATCGTAATCTATAGATTGGTTTTGGTTAGGTTAGGTTTGTTTTATAACAATCCTGTTAATTTGTAACTTTCTGAGAAAATCGCATTATATATTATAAACCATTATGTATTTTAACCCATTATACATTTTAAACTTTATGTATTTTAATACGTACCCACATACAGTCACACCTTTTTCCCATAGGGGAGGCAGACTACTTTGTTCCACTTGCTACGATCCTGACATACCTCTTTCGCTTCATCCACATTCATCTATCTCTTTATACATGCTCGTCGGTTTCGGGTACTCCTGACATGCCCGCTATCCAATACGTCTCCTATTTGGTCCCGCCGGAACGTATAGCTAGAAAGGGAAAGGCAACGCTTATTCGCTGAGCGAAACGTCTTATATCTTTATCTAAGCTGCCTTAAATACTAATTGACGATAATCGCAGTAGGCTGCTAAGGAATGGAATTCGCTCCTGGTCTACACATATGGAATCCGCTTGTAGACATTTGCGTACAATGCAAGCGGGGCATTTGAAGGCTAACTGATGATCAGTAAAAAAAAACACTGCTGATCAGTAAAACAAAACAAGTGCGTCTCGAACTCGCGCGCCGCTCAAATTCGGCATTTGAATAAAACATCCCGCGTTAGCAGACAGCGTGAGGTCATTTAAATTGGATAAATAAATAGACTGCCGTAAAAACGTGGTTTTTATGATGATTTCTTTAGCTGTGCTATATTTAGGTACCTACAGATTCTTCTTCTATTTTAATATGGCGCCATCGACCGATGCGATGATTTCGCCAATGTCAAAGTAATAAATACATACATACACAAAGCACGACTTTATCCCTTACGAGGTAGACAGCTAAGGTAACAGGTACAGGCCACATTTAGCTTTATTTAGCATTTAGCATTTATATTGTACTTACTTCTTGACATGAAATCATTATTTATAAATGAATGAAAATAGCTAATTGTGACATTCTATCCTAGTCATTTTATTTTATTTTGAATTTTACTTATTTATTTTTATTAATATATTGATTATTTAAAGTTATTTTAATGCTACTATGAATTTTGATTTCATTGTTTTAAAAACTAAATTATTATGTATAAATGTGTAGATTAAAAATAAATTGTTTTCATTATAAATAAAACAACTAACAATAGGTTAAGGCACTGTATTTAACTAACATTTTTATATGGATCTCGGTCTGAAATATTTTTTTTTTTTTTATTTTTTTTTTTAGCAAGATTGTGGTAGGTAGAAAATGGAATCAAAATAGTGATGGGTTGCTAGCCTCAACGCCTATAACAGGTGTTCCCAAAGTTGTCTGGGCTATGACCCATCTAATGCAAGTTTACAAACTTGGGACCCACCTCTAAGAAATTCAACCGTTACCAATATGAAGAAAGGACTTTTCAAATAACAAACGAAGTGTTAATAATTATTTTTGGTGTGTCGTTCTACAGGCAGGGCCCACTTAATATACCCATGGTTTGGGAAACCCTGGCCTATAACATGATTCCTATTAGTTTCGTCCATTCCCTCGATGGACTTCTGTGCGGGTAGAGAAGCAACTGGTACGCTCTATGTTTTTTGGCTCCCCGAGCAGCATGGAAGAAGAGTAATAAATACAGTATTCAAAAGTCTTGTGACAAAAACCTCGGCCAAGTTGTACGGTAGAACACGGTCAAAAGACCTCCCCCTGTCGGTCTCTTAGCCAACGGATAATGATATCCCTCAGAAACCATACAATAAATATAATAATAATAATATAATAATATAATATTTTATTCTGTTATTTATATATTATCTTATTATAGTTATAATAATATAATAATGTACTTTAGTTGTTAATTTATTACTTAATAAATTAATAAATTAACAACTAAAGTACATTAATACTACTTTATTTGCGCATAATAATGACTGCTTGCCTTTTTGTTGTAACTTTTCCTTTCTGTGGCAGGTTAGCTGGAAGAGATCCCTTCTTAGGGATAAGTTCGCCTTTGTACTATTTTCTCTGTATTACTGTATTTTTATATTTTTTATGTGCAATAAAGAGTTTACATACATACATACATAAATTATTTGATTTGATTTGATTAGAATCATTGACGAGTGAACGACGTCATTATGATGTGCTAAGGGGGGGGGGGGGGGGGGGGGCTTTGTTCAACTGCGGACATCCTCAGGCTGATAATGATCAGTCACTCATCAACTCACTCGATTTTAACACTTATTTTGATTCCAGATGCCGAATACCGGAATGTGATAGTATCACATCACCCATTCAAAGCCCCTTGTGGTGGCCAGACGCCTCCATAGATCGGTGCTCGCGACCAGTCCTGCAGCAGGACTGGAACAGCACCATATCCAGCTGTAACAACTCCAGCTTCAGTGGAGGCGTGGAGAAATGCACCTCGTGGGTGTATGAGACAAATGACACAGTTGTGGCTGAGGTTAGTACATACTTACATACATACATAATTCACGTGTTTAACCCTCTCAACCCGTACGAGGTAGACAGAGGCTAAGGTAACAAGATCTAAAGGCCACGTTTAGTATGATTGTGGGCGTATATGTGGAAAGTGGAATCAAAAGAGTGATGGGTTGTTAGCCGCATCGGCTTTACTGATTCCTAAGATTTTCGCCGATTCCCTCGATGGGCTTTTACCATCTGCGAGAAGAGAAGCAACTGGTACATTCTATGTTATGCTGAAACCACCAGAAGTTAGTAGCAATGAGTATTTTCTTTTCTATACAAGAACGGCACCTGATAGTAAGCGAGCACCACCCAAGTACATCTGCAACACTAGAGGATTCCAGATGCGTTGCTAGTTTAGAGGACTAAGATGGAATACCTTCTGTGCCAGTAATTTCACCGATCTCTTCCTCTACACGCCGGAGCACAGCAGCGCGAGCGCTGTTGCTTGATGGCAGTAGAAAAGTCAGGATTGTATCCCCCTTTTCACTAGGATAATAGTAGAAGGCTAGCTTATTTTGCATATTTAACAAAAAATATTAGATATCGAACAAAGTTTCATACAAATTAATCATCATAACATTTGTATTTGAACCGGAGACCTACGATATTTTAATGAACACGTCTCTAACGTACTCACCCATAAATTGGTTTTTAACGACTTAGTTACTTAGAAGTATCGAATTGAACATAAAATAACTCCACCTAATTGATTAATGCAACAGATACAAGTATTACGAGTACAAAAGGTACATTATGTGTTAATAATCTAGCAATTAATTAAGCACCTACTTAACGGGGTAACAGGTTATTTTGGCACAAATGTCTAAATACACAATGGTTCAAAATGCATCATTATCAAAATGTTCAATGGTCAAAAAGTATGTAAATGAAAACATGTTATATTGAACAAAACACAAATCAATTAGTGATACTAAAACCTAAAAGTCTTTGATAGAACAAACGACATACACATACATACATAGACACACAAATCACGTCTTTATCCCTTACGGGGTAGACAGAGCCTAAAGTGACAAGACATACAGGCCGTGGCTGAGTTTGAATTAAGACGTCATGGCAAAGCCCCTGGTGGCACAAACATTTTGTATTTTTGACAGTGTTACATCTCAATTCTATGCATTTTGGCATTTAATAAATAATAAATAAATAAATAAATATCTTGGGACAAATTACACCAATTGACCCAGCCCCAAACTAAGCTAAACTAGCTTGTACTATGGGTACCAGGCAACGGATAAACATACTTATATAATGTAGATAAATACATAATTAAATGCATACAACATCCATGACTCGGGCACAAACATTCGTATTCATCATACAACTGTCTGCCCCTACCGGGATTCGAACCCGGGACCTCTAGCTTCATAGTCAGGGGCACTAACCACTAGGCTACCACTAGCACTAGGCTATTTGTACCAAAATTACCTGTTACCCTTGAAACTGCGCGTACGCAGCCGACTTAAGGGTTGAGGTACATACAGTAGCTGGCCGTAAAGATTACACTTCGGTCTTTGGAAACAATTGGCGTCACCTAAGTAGACCGACTTTTCCATGATTTTTTATGTGTCGCTGACGACTAGGGAATATTAGTGCAGTGGTTTCCCGTTGCCTTCTGCACCAGACTTTTAGGAGACATTTCTTCTCACAAGTGCAGCGGAGCTTTTCAACCTGGCCAGGAACCGTGTAAAGTATGCGGAGCTGACTGCCAACCTTCACTAGTTGGAGAGGCACCATAAGAAGAAGAAGTAGACCGAGTGGAAATTAGCCGAGAAGTCCGATGTGCAATGCTTCTGACCCGGTAGTCTACAATGCCATGACGGCAGGATAGCCAGGTGTTAGAGAACCTGACTACAAAGCTTGAGCTTCCGCATAAAGTATACATACATACATACATACACAAATCACGTCTTTATCCCTTACGGGGTAGGCAGAGCCTAATGTGACAAGACCTACAGGCCACGTTTAGCAAGACATTGAGGGCGTAGAGGTGGAAAGTGGATTCAAAATCGTGATGGGTTGCTAGCCGCATAAAGTATCTTATATGTAAATCCAGGTTGTTATTCAACTCTCTCCTTATTTCATCCAAATACAGTTCTTCACTATCACTACATAGTATAAAATAAAGTCGCTTTTTCTGTCCTCATGTCCGTATGTATGCTTATATCTTCAAAACTACACAACGGATTTTCATGCGGTTTTTTTTAATAGATAGAGTGATTCAAGAGGAAGGTTTATATGTATAATACATGCATAATATACCGTGCGAAGCCGGGGCGGGTCGCTAGTGCTCGATAATTTTAACAAAATATTCATACATCCATTGTTACAAACTTTCGCACTGACGAGTAAGATTTTGTTTTTAGCACAATATAGTTTTATTTGCTTGGAAATAACGTCTAGTTGATTGTGGTATTTCATTGTTGTTTTAAGTAATGCTTGCTGTTCTTCCATCCACTCGTTATCTCATAATAATTAAGAATTAATTACTTAAGAATCAGCTAATGTAATATTAGCTTACCGTGCTTGCTCGGTGATCACCTAGTTCGTTATCTGTCTGGGAAATTAACAATGTCTCAATTATTACTAAGTATAAGGTACGTCTGCTGTAATTGCATTGTCGTTAAAATAATTATTTGTAACTATTTCGCGACATCGATCAAATAGTAATTAGGTTAATTAAATTCCTGACAGTCATTGTTTTTGGTGCATTAAGCAGAGGTAAATCAATTCAATGGATAAAAAAATAATAATCCCACCAAAAATCATTCCAAGACGCGACTATATCGCTCGCACTCTGAAGTTATCAGATCTCATGTAGAGTCAAGCTTCTACTTGACTCTACATACTAGAGAAAATAAGTGGCTGTTTCCTTACTGTAGGAACTACGTACCTACTTATTTATTGTTAAACAGAAAAGTGTAATGGACTGATTCGTTCACCTCACGCCTATTAAAAGCCTTCAATTCTAATGTCATTAACATTATTTTACCTTGCTACTCCGCTACTCACGTGCAAGATAACCAAGCCTGTGTGAAATATATGTTTGTCATGCATGTTTAATACCGTTTAACTGTTTATCCCCTCGGTGTACAATCTACTATTATAAACCTTCCGTCCTACAAATCAGTCTATTTCTTTTCCAGCTTAACCTGGCCTGCCAACCATGGAAGACCAACCTAGTTGGTACAGTTCACAGCGCCGGCATGGTGCTGTCCATGACCCTGTTCGGATGGATATCAGACAAGTAAGTGTTACGCCAGGCTTCTATCCCGGGGGGGGTGCGATGTCGGAAACCTCCTCGAGAGCTCTAGCGTTACAGTTCCCTTCTAACAGAGGCTCTTGGCCTCACGGGGGGGAAGGGTAACGCTTAGGCCGGTGCACCCTGGGCAACAACGGTTAATTAATTTATTCTGTAAGTTAGTTAACTGTTAAATATCCGACTGGACTGGGGGGGGGGGGGGGGGAGGGGTAGTAAGGTGAACCCGCAATTCGTTGCGGGGGATCTGAGCCAGCGGGTCCAGAAATGGACCTGCAGTGAGGGCGGCGCCTCTGGGCGCCTTTTTGACGGAGGTGAACCTTATTGGACGGGGGCGAAAGTCCACCGTCGGAGGCTTCTATCCCGGACTGTGAGCAAAGAAAAAACAGAATGTACCAGCTGCTTCTCTACCCGCGCAGATGGTAAAAGCTCATCGAGGGAATCAGCGAAAATCATGTTATAGGCGATGTGGCTAGCAACCCAACACTATTTTGATTTCCCTTTCCACCCTTACACCCACAATCATGCCAAACGTGGCCTTCAGCTGTTGTTACCTTAGGCTCTGTCTACCCCGTAAGGGTTAAAGACGTAATTTATGTTTGTCTGTAAATGTCACGATACGTCTATTTCGGACTTGCGTCAGAGACATAATATCTGCTAGAGAAAGGTCTCTCTATTGTAGCCTCTTCTGACTTTATAGTTAATTTATCATCATCCTAAGCAGGAAATCCTCAATTGCTGAACAAAACGCTCCCTCAGAAACACCACCTGCAACCACCTCGTCTCTTCTCTTCGTCTCTTCTAATGAGAGACCTGCTAGCACTGCGTCTTCCAAATTGTAGTCGCCTCTCAAAAGCCAATCCCCAACAACGATCTGTTCTACGAGCGATGTGGCTTGCCTATTGCACTTTAACTTACATATTCAAGAATCACATTAGCTATGTTGCCTCTGTTTCTTGTATCTCTTTCTTCTTCAGTCTGTGGTCCATTATTAAGCATAGGCCTCTTCATAAGCACGACAAGTAATGCGGTCCCGTACCATTTGCATCTAGTCGCTTCCCGCTATCTTTACGATGTCAACCCAGCGGTCGGTCTGTCTTCCGACCCATCGTTTTCCTGCCCGGTGTCTACACTTCACCTTAATTTGTTGCATCAGACGTCATTAATAACTTATGTTTTATGTGTTTCTAGGTTTGGCCGCAAGCCTACCCTGGTGATCTGCTCTGTTGGTGGCATCTTAGGTCACCTGAAGACCTTCGTAACTTCTTACTACCTCTACATTGTCATCGAATTCTTTGAGGCAGCCATCACTGGTGGCACCTACTCCGCCGCAATGGTAATCAGTGAGTATTTACATTCATCTCCAAACTATCATCCGATGGCTGGGCACTGGCCTCTCATAACGAGAGGGCTTCGGCTATAGTTCCTACGCGAGCCCAGTGTAGATTGGGATCACACACACCTTTGAATACCTCGCAGGCGTATGTAGGTTTCCTCAAATATTATCCGTCACTGAAAAGCTCATGAAAATTTTTAAATGTCATTTCGCACATATACAAATTCCTTTCATGCTGGTCTGGGAGCAAAGAAAAAACAGAATTTACCAGTGACTTCTCTTCCCGCGCAGATGGTAAAAGCTCATCGAGGGATTGGGCGACAATCTTAGGAATCATGTTATATGATGCGGCTAGCAACCCATCACTATTTTGATTTCCCTTTCCACCTATAGGCCCTTAATCATGCTAAACGTGGCCTTAAGTTTTTGTTACCTTAGGCTCTGTCTACCTCGTAAGGGATAAAGACGTGATATATGTATGTATGGTATGTATGGTATGTATGTTAAATTCCGAAAAATGGCACGCCACGCTTGTCCACTGCTTTCTAGGCCCCAGGTCAAACCACTGGGTTACCTTGGTAACCCATAACATAAAGCCCATGCCTTGGCATGGCATAACAGAAAGTTTCCCTGGTGCACTTACAGATATCCGTGCCAAGAGACAAACTACGCATGGGGATTAAAAAATATTCTCATGAACATATAAACTATACAGCGTTAGACAAAGAGCTGTAATCCTGAAAAAACGGAAATAATAACTTTATATCATAATAAAAACGTATGTTATATTAACGCCTACATAAACAGTGAATAATTAACGTGATTATAATTTTGTATAAACATGACAAACAATGAACAAAGCAAATATCTTTATCGGTTGATTATATACCTCGCTCTTAGTTTTACTATGAACATCAAGATGATTATTTCGTCATCTACTTATCATTCAGGTCATATTTTTTATCAGTCAAAGTGCTTTACAGTGGTAAACGTCTCTATTCAAATAACTCGAAACTAAGGGCTGACTTTGTAAAGTTTCGAGTAGAAAACATGACAGCTCTAGATACTTTCGCTAACTAGTCGAAAGTTTTATTCATACCAAGATCCGATGGAACATTTTTTTAATACCACTTTCGACGTTTCGACAGAGATATACATAATATATATACTTGTATACACATGAAGCACTAGTGCAAGTTGGGATTATTGGGCTAGCAACGTAGGGTAGCAACTTCCTACAGATTAGAATGTATTTAGCAAAAATAAGTGGGTTATTTTATTTGTAAGTGACAAATGGAAGACTTCATCCTACGACAGTACCTACAAGCGACTTTTTATACATTTTTACAGCTAGGATTCAACTACGTTACTGATTTTCACCATGTTCTTTAAAACTATCTATTTCTGCATTTCAGTGATAGAAAGCAGCGGAAAAAACAACCGAGTCCTTGCCGGTGTCATATTTGCATACGCAATTTACTTAGGGGAAGCCATCTTCGCCTGTATCGCCATGTCCGTCACCTACTGGAAGACACTCATCCGAATTATCTGCAGCCCCCCCATCATCTTTCTCTCCTACACCTTTCTGATCAAAGAGAGTCCGCGATGGCAAATACTCAACAATAAATTCGAAGAAGCTAAGAAGACTTTACTTACAATTGCTGACACAAACAAATTAAACATCGACAGACATGAATTTCTTAATATAGACGGTACTAAACTGAAGAAAAAGTTTAAATTGGGATCTCATGAGGAGAAGGAATCGATGAAGAAAGTGTTCACTTCGAAAGAGATATGGAAAAGGCTCGTAGTGATGATGGTCTGCAGATTCACAGCAAGTTTCGTATACTACGGGTTGATGATCAACTCAGTATGGTTGCCTGGAGATAAGTATACCAACTTTCTCCTAGCCACAATGATGTCGTTCCCTGGAGAACTGATAGCTTTGTGGCTAATGAACAGTTATGGACGACGGAAGCCTTTGCTCTACGGCTATCTAGTTTGTGGAATACTTTGTATCGGCTCTGGATATGTTTCTGAGGGTAAGTAGTCAAACACGAAACAGATAGCTTTCGTAAAGTAACAAACAGTGTCTAACTTTCGCTTTTCATTCAATAGAATCTGCCAATTTTGTAGACACTCATGGTCCGATAACATGGCCATTGGAATGGTTAAGTCTCCAGTAATGTGACCAAAAGTATCTTTTTGATTGCTTTTGGATTATAATTCGATATCCATGTCAGTTGCTTAGAAGAGTCTACAATTGACATGGCTTTTAAATACTACTAGGGGTAACTTTCATCGTCAAAATCATACAACTTCATTCGTCATCATGAAAAATTCAGTTATTATATCCTACTGAACTTTTTAGCGAAAACCTGGGCCAAAATCACCCTGTTCCTCTTGGGAAAGATGATAATATCTGCCTGCTTCACGGGAGCCGTGACCTACACCATGGAACTGTTCCCCACCAGCGCTCGAGGCACGCTGATGGGATTATGCTCATTCGCTTCCAGGATAGGCGGCATGCTGGCTCCACTTACTCCGATCCTGGTAAGTTTAATGCTAATTTTATGCTGCTGTATTCAGGTCTGATCCTCATGTTCGCTGGTTTTTACCAGATGGTCCGACGATAACCTATGATCTGGTTGTAGACACGGACGCTTCTTGGTTCATGATATGTTTACAACAACAGCAATAATAACTTAATAGAACAGACTTGGTAACTAGATCACAGCAAACTGAAGCCCTCTCCGCAATAACGTCAATCTCTCTTGATCTAAGAAATCTTTGGAGACTATTAACGAAATCCAGCTCATCTTGATTGTCTGTTTCTTTGAAGACTGGCTCACTTTCCAAATCATAGTAGCATTTGCTGGCTTGCAAATTAAAGAGACATTTCGAAGCATAATGCAGATCAAACGCTTATTAAACGCTATTTGTACATTACATTATTACATATTATATTATATTGTTACATAAATGTAATATTTGCAGTGCCCCTACAGGGTTTGATCTTGTATATTGTATCTTGTATCAAAGCAAATAAAAGTTTGAGTTTGAGTTTGAGTTTGAGTTTATTGTTCGAACATTTTTATCTCGGGTACAGAGCACACAATAAAGCTATTTTTTTCTTAGCTTTATCGTTACTAGAAAGTTTCTAGTTAAGACTGACGGATTTTAAACTGTATTTTCAGACACCGATAGCAGTAGCACTGCCATCTCTCTTGTTTGGAGCCTCCTCCATCATCTCTGGCATCTGTCTGATCCTCACTCCGGAAACTCGAAACCTGCCTTTGATGGACACAGTCGAGCAAGTGGAAACGAGCGCTCAGCATGCTAGAGATATGAAAAAGCAGGGCAACACGAACGCAGGCTTCGAAGACACAGTAGTCTCGTCTGTATGATTCTGAAGTGTAATGCAGGGGAAGCACTCCGACATTCTAAATTCAAAGTTCATATTATACTGTTCTCATTCTCCTATAAATAACTGTGTGTGCATGAAACGACACGAAACGAATTTGGAATTTATAATACTCAGAGTAGTCCTTTCTTACTAAAGATTTGAATTGAGACTTGTTATCGACGGTAACAGGTCATTTTGTTACAAAATGCTAAAAATTACAAAATGTTTGTGCCACTGGTCAACCTGTTTGAATATTTTAGGGACAAAATATGCTATGTTCAACATGCACTTTTGGACAAAATGTTTCCAAGGCAGCTTTCACTATGGCCTATCCTATTATGTCTTTGTGTTTGAAAGTTTCAGGACAAAATGTTCAAACCGCTATTTAATATAAACATTTAACCAGCATTTTGACATCAATGTATACTTTTTGACTTTTGTACATTTTGACAAGATAATTTTCGGACCCATTGAGTATTTTGGGATCTTGAACATTTATCTTCAATTCGTTTTTTCTGTGATATAATTAGATTCTTAGGTCTTTGTGGAGTATAATTGATTTGTCTTTTGTTCAATAAACATATATGTTTAGATTTACATACTTTTTCACTACTAATACATTTTGATAACGAGGCATTTTGAACCATTGTGTATTTAGATTTAGACATCTGTACCAAATTTACCTGTTACCTTTTCGACGTATAGACTAGCTTAAATGAGTCCTCGGTGCACAACCCGCCCCCACCTCTCTTTGCCCCTTTTGTCGTCCTCGCCCGCGCCCCCATGCCGCCCGCAAGGACTCATTTAAGCGGTCGGTCTATAGATCTATGCGTCAGAGCGAGAAGTAAATAGATTTTTTAATATGCATTCTCGCTCTCTCACATATTTAACTTTGACCGGACAAAGTTCATACCTACCGTGAAATATATACTTTTTAACTACCAAATATGGAATTGAGAGAACTACTTTTACTGTACCTCTGGTACTACCAAGCCAAATATCATAAACATTATGTTGCTATTATTTAATCATAGGCGTACAAAACTTTTTCTGTATTGGAATTTCGGCAAACTTTTTATGTATCTACCTAGCTATACTGGAAGACGTAGTGATAGAAGCCTATCTTGTCTAGTTCTAAGGGTATTTTCTGTTCCTTCATACATATTATATTGCATTTACCTCTAATAATCTATATTGTGTACCTACCTTGAAATTTCCTGATTCGGGGACATCGAGATTGAATTTGTGCTTGTTACTTTACCACAAAAAGCTCATCACAGGATTTTTAATTTCACCAAGTTTGCCAAAATCTGTAAATAATATTGTTGTTATACAGAAAACCGGTCAAGTGCGAGTCGGACTCGCGCACCGAGGGTTCCGTATCATTATCTATAAATATCTAAAACCAGTGTAAGCAGAGCCCTGTTCCAAAGCAAAATGTACGCAGTGTGGGGTTACTTTATATTGGTCACTGCTATATACAGACATACATACACATTTACGGTTTTCGCAATTATTCTTTAATCTGTGCTATAAGACCTACCTTCATACCAAATTTCAAGATTCTGCGTTCACGGGAACTACCTTGTAGGTTTTGATTCCCTTGAGAGTTGAAAATTTGCGGAAATTTGCGGCATAAACGGCTGTATCTTTTGATTGCGTTGGCTTAGAAGTTTGATTTTTTCACAGCTTCAAGGGACAGTAGACCTGAGTAATTGATATAAATTTCAGCTTCATACCTCCACGCGTTCCTGAGAAAAAGGGTCTTGACAGACGGACGGACGGACGGACAGACAGACGGACAACAAAGTGATCCTATAAGGGTTCCGTTTTTTCCTTTTGAGGTACGGAACCCTAAAAAAGGATGATATATCTAGTAAGTGCCGTTCCCGATTAGGTTAATTTTGATAAATCACACGTCTTCGTGAAAGGCACTGTCTATACTACCACTATTTTTCGAGGGAACTTAGGTTTACCGAAAATGTCCAATAAAACAGTGCCATATTTAGTTTAATGTAAAGTTAAAGTTATCTGCAGGGTGACACATAAATCATGAACAAAAATTAGCGCTACATGCTCAGTTAGTGCTGGACAAAGCACATTGACCTATTTGTTAAAGTTTGTTATCCATGGGGGACAGTGATTCCCAGAGAAAAAAGGCGCTGCCTTTATATAAAACTAGCGACCCGCCCCGGCTTCGCACGGTGTATTATGCATGTATTATACATAAAAACCTTCCTCTTGAATCACTCTATCTATTAAAAAAACCGCATCAAAATCCGTTGTGTTGTTTTGAAGATATAAGCATACATACGGACTTGGGGACAGAAAAAGCGACTTTGTTTTATACTATGTAGTGAGTGATAGTGATAGTGAAGTGATAATGTACAATGCTAGTTAAAAAATGTCAGTTATTCAACAACGTGACTGTACCTACTTAGATATAATGGTAATGATTGTGCGATTGTAACGTCTAAAAGTGAAAACAAAATAAAAGGCTTGAAAATGATAGGTACGTCATTTATTAAGTTTTATAATCTCTCACACCTCTTCAGTACCTATTTTTTATCACAAGATCAAGAAATACAAAACAACACTCGTAAGGCAAATAGAGTAACTCATGTATCAAAAACTGTGTGTAATACTTTCTGATTCACAAACTTCTGTTTCACATTCTCCGTAGTTCGTAACGCCATATTAATATTGTATTAACGTGCTCAAACTCAAATTATCCCTATGTAAATCCAGCGAAAAGGCAGGCTTGCTATCTCCCTTCCTCCATAATTTAGGTATACCTAAGTTAGAAAATACGAATCAGCAAAAAATGGGGTTCTCATTCTGATAAGCCTATATACCACGCCACATGTACGTATTTGATCCGAGTAAATTATTTCATAAAACAGTCCTTCAATACTGATGTAGCACTTATAAAAAAAATCTAAGGTAAATATAATTTAATTACCTACTCATTTCAACTAAAATATACCCATCGAATATTTACTTAAAAAATATGTTAAATGTATTGCTAAGCGCAGAATTCGAGAATGGTTAGACCAATTTGATTATAGATAGATAGATAGATAAAACGTTTATTTGATACTGCAATACACACAATCAAGTTAAAAATAACAATAGAAAAAAGAAAAACAAGAAATTACACATTAGACTTAACTTATAAATATTTTGTTGTGTGCGTTGCAGCAGTGCAAAAGGGCCATGGCTCAGTGGTCAACATTGCTCGTGGGAGCAAAACACTGATATTCTGCCACAACCCAAGGACCGAAAACGAATTAAATTAATCTGCAAATAGGTATTATAAATTCCAAAATAAAGCAAACAGTGCAAAAAATCATTAGTTTCGTGTAATAAAACTGTAGCTGTGTGTGTGTGTGTGTGTGTGTGTGTGTGTGTGTGTGTGTGTGTGTGTGTGTGTGTGTGTGTGTGTGTGTGTTTGTGTGTTTGTGTGATCGCTGATCGTGCGTTTGCGAATTGTATAGGTACGGTGATTCATGACACTTCAAGGCAACAACTCATAACAACCATACCATTTGAGTTCGAAACAAAAGCATGTAACTACCTACCCCACTCCCTAATCTACACTTTAAAATTACACTCAAAGTCTAGTACCAAGCAACCATCTTGCTTCTGCAAAAGTATTAATCTAAGGTGTTTTTTAAAAGTACTCTTAGATGTTAGACGTCTTATCGGTGGGGGAATGTTATTCCAGCACCTGGTCGCTAGGTAACGGAAACTACCGGTAAATGCTACAGTTTTGTGGGGATGACATTCCAACAGACAATGTCGGGTAGATCTGGTCCCGTATCTGCTATGAAAGGAGGAAATATTTGTCTTAGTAAAAAGATAATTAGGCCTATTGAAATTAAAAACATCAAATAGAAGACATGCTAGGTGTAAAAATTATTGATTTTTTTAAATAAAATTGGTTAAATCAGGCATTACTTTCCAGAGATCCATAATAATTAACAAAAGAACATTTACCATGGTACTGAACTAGTAGCTACCAGCTGGTAAATAGTTTTTTTTATAATTATAAGTCTAAGGAAGTTTCTTAAGGCGCTTTATTTTACCATGAGGGTGAATAAGGTACATTTAAACACAGCCGGCTAAAGAAAAAGGAGTTACATGGACGACATGTCTACAGGGACAATTAAACACGTGCATTGTGTACTCACACAGGTCACTTAATATTACACCGTCCATGACTGACAATTTCTCACACAAAAATTTGCAAAAAGAGATCTAAGGTCAAAGGCATCGCCAAGGGGACAGGGGAAAGCAGGGGAGGGCTGCTCCCCCCTTAAAAACTTACTTCATAAGCTCTCGTCTGTACACTCGAGGACTTTTTCTTGAGCCACTGTAGAACGCTGTCGTATTAACATTGTCAATTCTTTACACCGTGTTACACTATGACAGCATTCCGTGTATGCTACAATTAAACCTCGAGTGTACATACTTGGCCCATTCCCATCCTTGTATACATCTAGGTACTAGTCCTTAATCACCGGCTGGCGACACCCTGCCCATTATACTTAATTGACGATACTGAGTTTAACGGTAAGGCTAAAGATCTAGTAGTCAGCATGGGGCGCATTGGCAGCCCATGCCTTAACCTTGGGCAGCGCCAGTACTTTATCCTTGAGCGCTTTGAGTTTGGGACACTTGTCGTCAAGATCCGGCATCTGGAGCATCATTTTCATGCAGTCGTACATGCCAGCCATGAAGAAGTCTCCCCAGGATAACTGAAAAGTGGAGTAAACCATATTGTTTTGAATGTTCGCGGAAAACGGAAACCTTTTTAGCACACACACACACACGTCACGTCTTTATCCCTTACGGGGACAGAGCCTAAGGTAACAGGTACCTACAGGCCACATTTAGCAAGACTCTGGGCGTATTGGTGGAAAATGGAATCAAAATAGTAATGGGTTGCTAGCCACATCGCCTATAACATAATTCCTATGATCTTCGCCCATGGGCTTTTATCATCTGCGCGGGTAGAGAAGCAACTGGTACAATCTATGTTTTTTCTTTACTCCCAGACCAGCATGAAAGAAAACCTTTTTAGAAGCTTTTATTTAGCATATTTTCTATACCTGAGACGGAGGGCTTGCTTGAAAAAATCCATCTATACAAATTTACGGGAATAATCAAACCCCAGTGGAAAACTAACGCTAAAAACTTATACTAGATGTACAAAACAAAACACTGTCGTAGATTAACACCGGCTACTTTTTATCCTAGCGAAGTGCCATCAAGTTAATGTTAGATTATACTTCGGTCTTTGGAAAGAGATGATGGGTGTCACGTAAGTTAGAGGGAGACAACGCTCTACGAAGCCGAAATTAGGCGAGAAGACCTTTGCGCAATCTTTATAGCCGGGTACTGTACATTCAGCATCTGCACCAGCCAACATTAAATAATAATATAAATAACAGTATTTTGCAGCAATAGACGGATTCTGAACATTCTCGATCTCTATGATGAGAATATTGGTAGGTAGCTTTTCACTGGGTAGATAATTCGAAAGAAAGAGAATAAGAACTGACCTTCCCATTGGCCAGATAGCCGTCATTCTCTTCGATGGTCTCTTCAAGCTTAGCAAGCATGCCAGGATAGTGTTCCTTGGCGAACAGCTCGTGTTTCTTCTTCTTCAATTCTGGGTCCGGCTCATACGTGACCATACCTCCCCCTAAAAACAATACACATTTACAGAAATCGGAAATCGGTGCGGTTTAATCGGTCTTTTTTGCCACGAACTTGCAAAATCTGGAACGAGCTTCCCGCTGAGGTCTTCCCATCGAGTTACGACCTGGGTGCCTTTAAGAGGCGAGTGTACAATTTTCTGCAGGGCCGACAACGCACTGGCATCGCGTAAAGCGCTGCGGGTGTCTACGGACAATGGTGATCATTGACCATCAGGTAACCCACTAAATAAAAACACAATAAATAAAAAAAAACCCAAAGAGACTAGTCATCGTCAAAAGCCGATGATCTAGCAGCTAAAGAGAGAGTGCTGCCGGCGTCTTTGAAAGGATACCCAAGGAGACTTCTTGCTGCCATAATGGCAGTTTATAATTACCTATGACATGTGTGGGCAAGTGTGGGTGTTTGCTGCTCATGTTAAGAATTATGTGGAATCTAGTATGGGTAAGGCACGTTAACAAATGTTTTTAGGGGATCACGTATCCCTTACCCTGCTTGTTTATATTTGGCCCCAGTAGCCGAACACTGAAGTACTTTGTCGCATCCAACTACCTATGTCAGTCGTTAAGTTTGAAATGTGTCACAGCACATTGTTGAAAATTACAAGGCAATAAATTGAGTGCTCAGCTAAGGTTGAAGAGACTGAATCACGTGTCTCTGTGGAACCATTTCTCATACAATTTCCCAATAGTTTCTTTGGCAGGTTTAATTTGTCCCGTAAGGGGAGTCAAAAGGCAGGTGGCCTAACACGGAGACAAATAAAAATAAGTTAAGTTAAGAACGATAAGTTAATTTAATTTTTAGAACAAATAATTTAATTTTCAGAATAAATAATTTAATTTATAATTTAAAACACCAATAATAAAACAACAATAAGGAGTAATTCAAAACGTTAATTTCATTTTAAGACAAAACGAAATAACTAATTTTATAAATAATTTAATTTAATAATTTAAAATTCAATTATGTTAAATTTAATAATATAAATTTCAATAATTAAGAATAATAATAATTTCAATTCAAATAATTTAGCAATAATAATGATAATTTAAATTTAAATAATTAAGCAATAAAATAATAATCTTCTTGTTGTAAACTGTTTACGAAGTAAACTCCTAAGCTCAGGGAGGGAATCAGTTGCCACTAGGCAGGACCGTGACTAGATGCCTGGACTGATAGACTACAGGCCCACGTACAAAAAATGTGGGTCATATGAACCACCAGGTGACGTATATAGGACGATATAAGAGCAAAAAATAATAAGATTCAGCACTATGCCGTCACTTGTAAGCTGTCCAACTGGGTGCTGGTGAGAATTCAAAAGTGCAACCCTCGATTTTTCCCCTTGTCGCATGATTTTTGTACGGCGTTGCGGAATAATGGATTAGAAGCTGTATTGAAACAGTATGAAACTGATGCCGTACAGAATCAAATGACCAAATTTACCCTGGAAATGGTCAGAAAATCAAAAAAAAATACCGACTTTGTGGCGCACCATTTTGTACGGCATCAGTTTCATACTGTTTCAATACAGCTTCTAATTCAAAATTCCGCAACGCCGTACAAAAATCATGCGACAAGGGGAAAAAATCGAGGGTTGCACTTTTGAATTCTCAGCAGCACCCAGTTGGACAGCTTACAAGTGACGGCATAGTGCTGAATCTTATTATTTTATGCTCTTATATCGTCCTATATACGTCACCTGGTGGTTCATATGACCCACATTTTTTGTATGTGGGCCTGTAGTCTATGAGTAAGTGGTCAAACATTTTCAGTGAAAAGGCTCCACAGTGGTACCTATGCGATTTCATTTCTTTCACTGTAGGGGAAAGTGGTCACCCTTCGTACACTTTTTTGAATTTTATTTTTTACTTTATGATTAATTGTCGAATTTATCTAGTTTATGTTCCTAAGTGTAACAAATATATTGTAGTTTGTTATAAAAAAGTTCGAAACTATTATGTCAAAAGATTAAAGGGTTATATCCATTTTTCTGGGATAAGATTTTTGTACGAAAGTACCCCACATATGGGGTACGTTCGTACAGTAGGTGGGGTACTTTCGTACGCCATGGGGTAGATTCATACAGGGTAATTAAAAAGCCTATTAAATTCGTTATTTTTTATTAATTATCATAAAAATATTCATTTATCAAAGAACCAACTTAATAGTATATGACTTGACTTATAGTCAATAAATCTTTCTTTGCGAAAATAACAAAAATAAAATCGTTCCTCCTTAAGTTACTTATTGATAATTCTAAGCTTTACAATCAGTCTAGATGAGATCTACAATCATTTTGTATGGGATCGTTGAACAGTCTTTGACATTTTAAACTTAAAATAGATAGGTAATTGAACATTTGGTTGTTACTTAGAACCTTATTGCACATTATATTTGCTTAAATTAACTGCAAAAGTAATAAGTCTAGTCATTCCAGCAGTACAGCCCACTCGTGGTTGAGGATCAGAGAGGATCATGGTGACATCGTCCTTGTATAACATCATCAATTGCTAAATTAATGGACTCTTCATCGACTTCTTGAGTAGGTACGCGTACCATTCTTTTTATATTTTCGCACCATGATTCTGCAATAAAATATTAATTATAACGTTAACTCAATAAAAATATTTCATTCTCTTAGAAGTAGAATACTTCATAAGAGGAAAAATGTTATTGAGCTGTATTAACGATAATTTTAAAAAGTTAAACCTATATTTTATTTCATAAAAATATAATTTTGGTGTACTGGTGGTTAATAAATTCCAAAGGGGACAATTCGTACGCGTACGAATGTGCCCCCTGTCAGGCTGTCCGAATGCACCCCATACCTTGTTCAAAATTAAAATTCTACTTTATACAAATTCAGAATTTAATTGGAGAAATATAACAATTAAAATTTAAAGTAAACAATGTTAACATTAATTAATCATAACCATGTTGTTAAAACATAACAATTCTACTCACAATTACGAAATAAAGTTATGTAAAAAATTTACTCACCGCGCGCGAAAACACGTTATGTCATGTCAGTTGATGCACAATAGCGCGACTGGCGCGAAACTCCGCGAGCAACATGGTGGCCGGTATGTCTATGCACACAAGCAAAGGTGTGTTTGTGTAGTGTTTAGTTTTTCTGTTATGCTTCGCGTACGAATGTGCCCCGCGTACGAATGGTGACCACTTTCCCCTACAGATCAGGGGCCTTACCATGACGTCTTAAAGCGATTTTTTTTTTACTACGAACTGATCAGCGATTCAATTCAGATTAAGTTTACGTTTTAGCTGTCATTTTTGACACTTCTAGTATGGATCTGACAGCGAGCGATCCGACTTTGGTTCAGAATTGAATCGCAAGACGTCATGGCAAGCCCCTGTACCATTGATCTGAGAGTGTTTTTCAAAGTCTACCGCAAACTGGAATGAAAGTTGTTATTGATAAACTTACTGATGAAGATGTCTGTGCAGTGGTCGATGATGCAGTCGATGTTGAAGTCCTCCTTCGCGTCGGAGCCCGAGAGGCCGAACTCTCTGCCGAGGTAGCGCGCCGCCGCCACGCTCTGGGCGAACTGCTCTCCGTCTATCTCCAGTACTGGCATCTGACCGAACTTCATCTCTGAAAAAAATACAGGGTCTCTTAAAAAAAAAACTTGGCAAGTGTGCTTATGAAACTGGCAGTCAACATTGGCTTCGCGTACTGGGTAGCTACTGCAAAG
Source organism: Pandemis cinnamomeana (assembly GCA_932294345.1). Lineage (NCBI taxonomy): Eukaryota > Metazoa > Arthropoda > Insecta > Lepidoptera > Tortricidae > Pandemis > Pandemis cinnamomeana. The sequence continues at coordinate 2,918,845 of OW028715.1, read as the reverse complement.
ACTCCTTCTTTACTCTTTATCGAATTCGAATCTTAAATATAAAAATTAAAAATAAACTAGAATTCGAAACAAGAGAAAAGTGATGGTCTGCTTAGGGCTTCCGTTGGAAGCAGATGTATTGATTTTATGAGATAAAAAGATAAATAAAATACTGAACTTATATTCAAAGTTTAATTAAATAGAATTGTGAGCCGTCTGAGCTACATCATCCCGTCGTAGAGTCTGTGCCTCATCAAGGCAGCTCTACAGTACCGATATTGAAATTGTTCCAAAATATGTTTTTGTTAGTTTGGCTAAATAGCTCTGTAATTGATTACAAAAGTATTGATTAAAATATAAACTAAGGCTACCTTAAAAATGAAACTTAGGCTAAGTATTAAAATTAAAATTAATTTGTACCCTTAGGTAGGGTCCCCATCACGCAGGCAGCATTCCCGCGTTGTATCGCAATTGCGAGTCTGTGCGAGGAAGCTGCCCGCGCGAGGGTCGTCCGCTGCCACCCTCAGGCGTTTGCTTATATCTCTGTACAGCCCACGTGCGCCCTTGCCCCACGAACTGAGTGTCTCGACGCCAAATTCGACGAATTCGTACTGGGCGCCGAGACACTGGTATTTTGTCATCTTTAGCCGCTCTGTAAATGTTATTCAGGATTTCTGAATCATAGTTGACAAATGTTTCTATGCATTGATCGATATCCAGAGTAAACCGCGTTTTGAAACAAAAGATGAAAAATCTTTGTAGGGGAGTCAGTCGTACAACGACTTCATCACTACATGGTCTAAAACAAAGTGTGAAGAATAAACAGACATTATTATAACTGGACCCGTTCTCTCGTAGGTATTATGTGTCTGGTGTACTGGTCGACGTACGACCAGCAAAGACTCCTAGCTCCATACAATGCCTGCCAGAGAACGGGTCAAGTTATGCTAGCATGTAAGCGCAGCGATGTCTTCGTTACAAAGTCGCTTTCCGCTCTCTGTCTCTCCCTATGTATGCTTTAATCTTTAAAACTACGCATCGGATTTTTATGAGGTTTTTTTAATAGCTAGAGTGATTCGAGAGGAAGGTTTATTTGTATAATTCTACCCAGACGAAGTCGCGGGCAGAAGCTAGTGCCGAAATATGCCGGAAAAATTCTGAGACATCTTGTATAGTGTTACGAAAATACCCGTAGTCCCGAAAGGGGGTTCAATGGTGAAAAGTCATTAGGCAAATTCAAATAGTAGAATGATACAACAATCTATAAAGAAAAAACCAATATAATGCCAGAAGAAACGTAGTGCAACCACAAATCAAAGGCAACTCCTGTCTTAAGTTTTTCGTGCTAAGTTGAGTTAACGATGAAAAGGCCGATGACCTCTAAATTATTCACATAATAATTGTAAGTTACAGTGTTTTTCGCTTAATAATGCTGCGAAAATAGCGTGAGAAGACATAATGACATTGTATTCGCTATTAATTATGATAATGAAATTGTACGTGGAAAATACAAAACAAAAGAAATCTTAACTGTACCTGCTCCTTCAAAACAAGTTATTTTGACCGTCTCTTTATGATATGACTAGCTTCTGCCCGCGACTTCGTCCACGTAGAATTAGCTTTTGACAAGTTTATCGCTATCCCGCGGGAACTATACAATTTTCCGGGATGAAAGTAGCCTTTAACCTGTTTGGTGATTTTCTCAACAGATTAGTAAAGTTTGCATCAAAATCCGTTCAGCCGTTTTCACGTCATGCGATCGCAGATATGTAGGTAGATAAACAGATAAACAGACAAAGATATAAAATTCTAAAAACTGTTGGAATGTTATCGATTTTAAATAACCTCAGCTAATTTTTGTTTTAATATGGTCCAACTTTTGACCCTCTTCAGCTTAATAACACACACACACACACACACACACACACACACACACACACACACACACACACAAATCACGTCTTTATCCCTTACGGGGTAGACATAGCCTAAGGTAACAGGTACCTACACGCCACAATTAGCAAGATTGAGGGTGTATAGGTGGAAAATGGAATCAAAATAGTGATGAGTTGCTAGCCTCATCGCCTATAACATGATTCCTATAAGTTTCGCCCATTCCCTCGATGGTCTTTTACCATCTGCGCGGGTAGAGAAGCAACTGGTACATTCTATGTTTTTTCTTTGCTCCCAGACCAGCATGAAATAATACCTATGTATGTATAGATTTCCCATCTTATCTCAAAAATCTCATGTAAATGGATTATGATGATGTTTGCCACTTACTTGGTTTCCACTGAGGCCACTCGTCCTTCGGGATCCGGATGTCTTCGAACTCCTGGCCGCCGTACGCCAGCAGCATCCTCAGACCCTCAGCCTTGGCCTTCGCGGGGAAGTAGTATACCTTCACGTTGTTCATGATGAATCTAGAAATGAGAAATTATCACACACACTCGTAGAACACTCGTAGCACGAATGGCGTTAGCGGGTAATAAACCCGTTAACTATGAACACCTACCCTCCGATCTTAAAAATAAACAAAATTATGAAACATTTGAGCGACGTTTGAAAGTCCTTTTGTTGAAACATGCATATATTATTATATTAAACAATTTCTGCGTGTGACGTTTTGATTTATTTAAAATGCATTTTTATTTTATATTGACCTTTCTTTATTAAGTATATTATTTTGTTGTGTATTCCTAGCGGAGAATCAAATGAATTGTGTACATTCCTAATTATTTTATTATTAATTTTGTAATACCTATTCAATATATACATACATACTTAATAGGTATGTTTGAAATATTCAATTGATTTAAATTATTTTATTTTACATACTATCAAATTAATCAAGATTTACTTCTTGATTTTTTATATTTATTTTTACCCGTTAGAAATTAAATTTCTATACGACACTGAAAATTAGAACAAATATAAAATTCCGAAAAGCAAAGTTATAGCCGCGAATCGAATCCGGATCCTCATCGTTCCGTGACGCGTGCTATACCATTACACCACCCATAGCAGGTGGGTAGTCTTCGAATTTTTTTATCTGTATTAGCTGTCACGTGACCTTGTTAATATGCGAATTTTGTCGCCAAGCATCTGTTTGAATCTCTGAAGTCTGTACGATACTATTAAATATCACGGAATGATAAGGGTTCGCGTTTATGTTGTTTGTTTTAGTTTTTGTTTTTTCCTTGTAACATAGTATAAGTGGAGTGTGTTTTGGATTTATTTTGCCACATTTTAAGCCATGTTCAAAGTATGACACCATTGTGATGGCGCGATAAAAATGACGGAGCAGATAGCAAGGTTTTAAAAATAAGTTTGGGATGGAAAAGTTGAATCACTTTCATTCGTTATCTTCGAAGAAATAATATTGATTTTGTTAAGTTTATGATGATGCTGATTTTTTTCTGCAATAACTGCTTTACACGCAAAAAAATATTAATGTGTCGGAAAGCTCAACTAAAATCACCTAACAAAAAAAACGGAATGTATACATTATTTCAGTTTAAGTAGCTGTGGTCACATGGTTTTTTCGATCTAAAATCGCTGAACAATATGGAGTTATTTCGATAGGTCCTGGGACGAGCCATTTGGTTTTTAGTTATTTACGTCAATTAGTAGTAATAATCATTTATCTGTACTAATATTGTAAAGAGATAAAGTTGTGAGGTTGTACTGGATCTACTGGACCGATTTTTAAAATAATATTACCAAAAAAAGCCTCATTGTCAGTTTCATACGGTATTCATAAACGCTCTGTAGGTTTCTGCTAACTTAGCAATCGTTTGTCCTTATTTGTAAATAGTAAATGTCAAAGACAGATAAGGACAAACGATTGCTAAGTAAGCAGAAGCCTACGAGCGTTTATGAATAAGGAGGTTAGGCTATAAGCCTATATTTAATTCTTCGCAAACAAAGTCGTCGGCAACAGCTAGTTTCAGATAAGTGAAGATCCATAATTGGGTGTACATTAATTGATGTAATATAATGTACATAACACTTTAATAAGATAAATAAATTAGTCAACAAAAATAAAAATTACAAATTATATTGCAATCTAATTAATTACAGTTGAATTAAATCAAATGGCAAAAATTACAATATTTTATAAATAAAAAAATACTAGGCCACCCTGCATTCATACCAGATAGACAAACACAAAAATAAAGCAAAAGTTACAAAACGCATATCAATACCAAAAAAAAAAAACACGTAATTTTAAAATTGTTAAGCAACATTTTCAAACTTACGTATTTTATTTTCTCTATACTTAATTATGTATTACACGTACGAATTGACCTTGTGCTTAAATTACGGAATCTAAAGGTAACAACAGCAAGTTTACTCACATGGTGCCTCGTTCAGCGGTCAAACACAACTAAGTCAACTCACCTCTGCTGTGCCTACATAGCATGGCGTCTACAGCCGGATTCCAGTTCACGATAACGGTACGATACGATACGATAACATCGTTATTACCATGTGAGATATAGACCTAGGGGGGTCGCGGGTAAAGAAAATACCGGCCAAGTGGCACTCGCTCGCAATCGCCATCGTGTTCATTTCGACAGTTCTTGTGACAGCTAGCTGATTCCGATGCCAATTGTAAGCACATATATGAACTGTCAAAATGAACGCGATGGCGATTGCGAGCGAGTTAGATATTAAGCCTAGGGATGCGAGTCGGGTTACCTCCACGTGTGGTCAGGAGCTGCGGTTCCTTTTTGGATCCGTCCGGGCGGAAGAGCAGTGCTTGATCCGGTGCACCCTGGGCTTCGGCTAATGATTTCCTGGCAGCTTCTGAGGGATATCATTGACCGTTGGCTAAGAGTTGTAAGAGTTGGCGTTGAAAAAAGCCGTGGTAGCCTAGTGGTTTGACCTGTGGCCTCTCAAGCAGAGCGTCGTGGGTTCAAATCCCGGGCGCGCACCTCTGAGTTTTTCGGAATTTATGTGCGCAAATTACATTTGCAATTTGCAATGAGCTTTTCGGTGAAGGAAAACATCGCGAGGAAACCTGCACACATCAGCGAAGAAATTCAATGGTGTGTGTTAAGTTCCCAATCCCTCCAGTACACGGAGGAGGCCTATGCCATGAGGCACGCCGAATTACGCGACAATTTAATAATAATAATAAAAAAACAACAACAACATACTTACTGAAATTGTAGCGAATTCGGAATAAAAAGGCTATAATAATAATAAAAGAGCCCGACAGGGGGGAGGGGGGTCTTTGACCATTACCGTACAACGTTGCCGACATTTTGTATCAAGATTTTAATCATATTTTTGTTACTTTGACATTGGCGAAGTTGTCGCTATAACGACTTGAAACGCCACAAATAAGAAGAAGAAGAAGATATTAAGCCTGCTCTCCAAGCCTCAGGTCGCATGTTTATCGCCCTCGCTTTTGGCTAGTGCGACATTCTTTCATTGTTTTTCACCAATCACGGAATTTAATGTACCTACTATTACTAGAGGCTCTGGTATCCTTGTTGTTATTGTTCGATTATCAAACGGTTCCACATAGCCAGAATACGCGCCGTCTGATATTTATAGCTTGATGGGTGTGTTTGGGAGGTGATGCAATCTATTCATTGCTACAGGATGTTGCCAGCCTGTTGTTTGTCCGTGTATCAACCGATAACAAGCCTGTTTCATTTATTGTTCAGGATAAACGATAAATTTGTTGACTCGAACCATGCGCATTGACAGCCTCAATGTCTTTAAACGTTGCTAAACAACAGTGTAAATTTTAGTCTCATCCACAACTTTCCAGCCGAATGCTAGCAAGGGCTACCCGTCTCTTTCTTGAACAAACAGTACGAAAAAGATGGGTAGTCTATCACGCGCGTGACATAGCTCTCGCTCTCTCTCATGCTGGCCGAGTAGATGGCATGGCATCTGGCAATAGAAGGATGATCTGTCCATTGACCTTAATCCTAGCCATCCCTCCACAGAGTAAAAACTACTTATAGGTATCTTTTTTAAATACATTCAAAGTTAAATTTAAAAAACAAACCTTCGTGCCAAACAGGCATCGGTCATTTGAATTCAAGGTGCTATTCGCAGCTCGAAAGTATGCTACTGGCGAAACAATGTCTCAAAACATTGAATTATAGACAATTTTGTCTAAATGATTGTAGCTAACAGAAACTAAAACATGTTTTCATTTCTCATACTATGAAAGTAGATCATTGATTATCTAGATCTAGATAGTGGGTTTATGTGACTCATCGCGACCCAATTTTTGTTGGTTGAAAGTAATTTGAAAAAAAATATCTCAACCCTTCACAGCTAACCCAAATGAGGTACATAGCAATGGAAATACGTATACAGCCATGCAATCTATGTTTTATACAATCCAGATACAGACAGTTCCTTTTTTATTGTAAAATGCTAAATAATCCTTTTTATAAATAACATTTACGCTATATATAAGTAAGCAGCAAGCGTATAAAACGAGAATTAGGAATTATAGCGTTCGTTTTTTTTTAGCTTAAAATATAACTCGACAGTTAATTGATAGCGACCTCCATGTCAGCAAGTTTAAAAAAAAACTAACCGGCAGCCATTGGTGCGCAGAAGAAATGCGCAATGCGCGCAAATTGCCCAATAGAAAAAAGAGCGGGAAAAGAAAGACAAACCGTGGGGTGCGAGTCGGGTTACCTCCGCGTGTGATCAAGAGCTGCGGTTCGTTTTTGGATCCGTCCGAGGGGAAGTGCAGTGCTTGTTCCGGTGCACCCTGGGCACCGGTTAATGGTTTCCTCCGAGGGATATCATTATCCGTTGGCTAAGAGCCCGACAGGGGGGGAGGGGTCTTTTGAGTTCTACCGACGTTGCCGACATTTTTGTCACACGATTTTTGAATACTGTATTACTTTGACATTGGCGAAATAAAAAAGAAGAAGAAGATGAAGAAGAATTGGTACCGTGTGACGTTTGTGAAATATGTCATAATACCTTCTTCATATTCGAAATGAAAAGTAGGGTTCAGCTCGAACTATTGGCGCTCGCTCTTAGTTCGAGCGCCGGAAATATCTCAGGTGGAATGGGTCAATTTCAACACTTGTTTATCAATCTACTATTGAATATTCGAGGTAAAACACACGTCAATATTGGCACAACCTTATCAGAAGTCACACCACTACGTGATAACATCATAGCAACACGTTATCATTCAATATTGTCTATCTCGAGTGCTTCAGGTGTTTTGTTTTGCTTCGTTACGGCTGGCACAAGTGGCAGCTTTGTTAGTACATACCTACATTAAAGTAAATAGCAGGACTGTTATAAATACATACATACACACACAAATCACGCCTTCCCTTACGGGGCAGACATAGCCTAAGATAACATGAGCTACAGGCCACGTTTAGCATGATTGTGGGCGTATAGGTGGAAAGGAATCAAAATAGTGATGGATTGCAAGCCGCATCGCCTGATAGCATGATTCCTATGATTTTCGCCCATTCCCTCGATGGGCTTTTATCATCTGCGCGGGAAGAGAAGCAACTGGTACATACTGTGTTATTTCTATGCTACCAGACCAGCATGACTTATGTATGTATGTATTAAATAATATTCAATAGAGCACGCTGTATATCGTCGCGTCCTTGACTTTGAACAAGCATGACTTGCAGATTGCTTCTTAACGACTGTAGCAATGCTACAGCCAATAGAATTCCAGCTCTATTATTTTACGTTTTGAATTGTTTTACTTGTGTTTTCGGAGCGTCACTTACGTTGTTCCGTTTTGGAGATTAAGGTAAACGAAAACAACATAATTTCACTTTAAGTGATTCATAATAATCGCCCTTGGATTTCGATTTTTAATGAAATTTGGACTTCATCAATAACGAATAAAAAGAATACAAGTGGCTCTGTCCATCGGACAACTTTGCCAGTATCAAAGTAAAAGACAGCACGTCTGTAAACCGACCGCTTAAATGAGTCCTAGCCCGCGCGGTACAGGTATACGGGGTAGGCGACAAAGGGGGCCGAGAGAGGTGCGGGCGGGTAGTGCGCCTACCGCCCGCACCTCTCTCGGCCCTTTTGTCGCCAACCCGAATCATTTAAGCGGTCGGCCTGTAAGCATGAGAAGAGTAGCGTTTCGCGCGAGATAGACTGCCCGTCTCTTTCTTACTGTTCGTTCTAGAAAGAGACGGGTATATCTCGCGCGCGACACGACTCTAGTGCGCTCTCGTGCTAGATAGAACAAAAGTTCTGTACACTACCTACTACATACGTCAGGTCATTTTACTTATTTTTTTCTCCTATGCCTACCCTTTGTTTAGTTCTACCTTTAGCTGTAATGAAAGACCAGTTGCACGTCAGTCGCTGTTAGGTTGGAAACGTTTTTTTTTAAACTTCAGCAACTTTTAAGTGTAGTGTTTTAAATCGATAGAAACAACTGTAATGTCTATTTTGGTCGATGAACAAATAAGCTAGAAACTTCAAAGTCATCCTGGCTGTTTTATTTCCAAATTTACTAGTAATAATTTATACTAAGTCATCCTGTGACATGTAAGTACACGTATAAGTTTAATAAAGTTGTGCAATAATATCAAAACATAATTTATTATCACTAGCTGTTGCCCGCGACTCTGTCTGCGCTGCGCAGAATTCCATTATCTTTATAGGACAGGAACTACGCAATTTTTCGAGACCGAAACAATCTCTATCCCATTCTACTTATAGACCCGCCGCTTAAATGAGTCCTCTCCCGCGCGGCACACGGGCGCGGGGTAGGCCGACAAAGGGGACCGAGAGAGGTGAGTGGGGTAGTGCGCCTGCCGCCCGCACCTCTCTCGGCCCCCTTTGTCGTCCCACCCCTGCACCGCGCGAGCGAGGACTCATTCAAGCGGTCGGGCTATTATGTTCAGCGGCTTAAGTGTGAAGAATAAACAGACATTATTATAACTGGACCCGTTCTGTCGTAGGTATTATTACGGAGGCATGTGTCTGGTCTACTGGTCGACGCACGAGCAACAAATTAAGACTGCTAGCTCCGTACAATGCCTGCCAGAGAACGGGTCAAGTTATGCTTGCATGTAAGCGCAGCGCTTGCTTCTCTACGATGTCGCTTTCCGCTGTCCTCTGTCTGTGCCTATGTATGCTTAGATCTCTAAAACTACGCAATGGATTTTGATGAGGTTTTTTTAATAGCTAGAGTGATTCAGGAGGAAGGTTTATATGTATATTACGCAGACGAAGTCGCGGGCAGAGCTAGTACATTACATACATAAATGACGTCTTTATCCCTTACTTACTACTACAGAGACAGTATTACTAGCCGCATAGCCTATAAATATTTGTAATATCTAATTATAATTATTATTTTTGTTGCGTTACAATTGAGTGAGATTGTTGATTGATTCATAGTTTTTATTGCTATATTCAACACCATATATCCATCAGGCAATCTACCTCTGTGGCGTCATTCAAGGAGGGCTTGAAGAAGATGTGGCTCGCACCATCTCCTTAAATATTGTATGTGTGTACTCATATTGTAGGTTATACCTATAGTGTGTATGTATGCACGTGTTAATGATATTTAGTAGTTCATTTATGAATTGTTTGTTGTATTTTGAGATATACGCTCTATTGTAGCTTTCACTATATGGATATTTTAAACTCACTCTTTGTCGGTCTCTCGCTTAATGCTCCTCTCATTTACTCAAAGGTTAACTGGTAGAGATCCCTTATAGGGATAAGTTCGCCTTTGTGCATATATTTAAGATCTTTTTTGTGATTTGTCTCTACTTCTCTATATTTGTACAATAAAGCATTTACTTACTTACTTACTTACTTACTTACTTACTAGTGGCTACCCCCGAATCCATCTGCGTAGAATTCATTTATCACTATCCCGAGGGAACTATTTAATTTTCCGGGATAAAAACTATCCTATGTCCTTCCCCGGGACTGAAACTATATCTGTACCAAATTTCATCAAAATCGGTACAGTGGTTCGGGCGTGAAACCGTAACAGACAGACAGACAGATTCACTTTCGCATTTATAATATTAGTAGGGACTAGCTGACCCGGCGAACTTTGTTCTGCCTTAAATTTGAAAAATTCCAGTGGTTTGGGCTGTGCTATCCCGCGGGAACTATGCAATTTTCCGGGATAAAAACTATCCTATGTCCTTTCCCGGGACTCAAACTATCTGTATACCAAATTTCAACTAAATCGGCCCAGCGGTTTAAGCGTGAAAAGGTAACAGACAGACAGACAGACAGAGCTACTTTCGCATTTATAATATTAGTAAGGATAGTAAGGATTAGTAGGGAAGTGGGGATAATGTATTAAATTAAATATTTAATGAGTGAATTCGAAATACGGTGTAAAAATCAAATACTTAAAATGTAAATACAAAACTAAAACTACTGTTAAATTAAAATAACTAAATAAACTTTTAAATTAATTACAAAAGAGAGGTGGGCCTCTTGGCAGGGTGCCCATCACGCAGGCAGCATTCCCGCGCTGAACTGCGATTGCGACTCTTTGCGCGAGAAGGCTGCCGGCGCGAGGGTTGCCTGTTGCCTCTCTCAATCTTTTGCTGAGCTCACTGTGTAGCTCCACCGCACCCTTACCCCAAGGACCTAGAGCAGTGGTTCCTAACCTGGGGGTAATTACCCCCCGCAGGGGTAAAACGGAGATTCTAGGGGGGTAACACGGGATGGCACGAAATAGTATTAAAATAGCAATAAACAAAATAATAGTACGGTAAACGGTAGCACGGCGCTCTCATGCGCGCGATTTTTCTTAATTTACTTACTAGTCACCTAAACGTGCAATTTCTTACATAATAAACATATTTTCGTTCGAATTTGTGTGGTTTTAATTATTTTAAATTAGCTAGGGGTAAACTCAATTCCCTTACTTTGTTCACAAGGGTAGTGACATTGAAAAGGTTAGGAACCACTGACCTAGAGTTTCGACACCGAAAGCAAAGAAATTAAATTAATTTAAATTGAACTGAATCCCTTTCTACCGTATTCATATTGTGCTTAAGAGACAAGAGACGGAAGCTTTAAGTCCGTTGTACTCCTGTGTATAAAGGTTAAATATTATGTCAAATGTTGCATGAGCGAATGACTCGGCAAAATTAAAGACATCAACATTTGCTCTGTGTGGTATAAATAGAATCGTCTGTGGGCCAGTCGATTACTATCAGTTGAGAGCTAGTTGAATACACACGTCCCAAGTAAGTTTAATTTTTTGTCTAGGTAGAACTCGCGAAATATATCGAATTAAAAAGTGTTGGACAATAAGTCACGTGGAAATTTTGATTATTGTTCCGAGTAGCTAAAAATATTTGTTAGTTTTCAAAAAATAATCATGTAAATGAATCTGCCCAATTTGTGCAAAAAAACAACTTAACTTTTGTACGGACTTGGGAGGACTTGTTTGTTTACAATAGCATAAAAAGGATTGGAATGGACTATTTTAAATAATAAATTATTTATTTAGGCAGTAATCCCGTTAAATCATTAAATAATAAAAAAAGCAATTTACAATGTCTATTTTTTTTTTATGTTAGAGAGGCCAGACAAACGAACTAGCGGGTCACCTGATGTTAAATGATCACCACTGTCCATAGACACCCGCAGCGCTTTACGCGATGCTAGTGCGTTGTCGGCCCTGAGATAAAGTCTAAATTACCGCTTTTACGCCCACAATCATGCTAAACGTGGCTTTAGGTCTTGTTACCTTACGTAAGGGATTAAGACGTGATATACTATATGTACGTATGTATGATTCATACTCTTGCATACATATTTCGCACCCTTCGTGGAAGAAAGATGTAAGTCCCATGGTAAGTCAATAGGACTTACGTCTTTCTTCCACGAAGGGTGCGATTTGTGTATTCTATTTACCTAGATATGCTAAAAAAAAAATATTCGGTGCACAATGTCAAACTACTTAGAGGATTTAATAAGACTTTTTTGCAGGATGCCCGTTGAATTGACGTACTTCTTCTCCAAGGGTCTTGGGGAGCAGATTAGACTGCTGCTGGCTTACGGCGGGGTGGACTTCAAGGACACACGTCTGCAGTACGATGAATGGCCAGCCCTTAAATCCAGTAAGTCGTATTGTTGCAATCTACCTATATTGGCTATTACTGAACCAGTGAGTTACACCTTTGGCCTCATCTGCACCTTCCACCAAGTGAGATAGAGGTCAATCGCTGGTCAGTTCGTAGTAAAAAAAAAAAAAAATCTACCTTATTTTATGGTAGCAACACTAAATTTTATGTCCTTTTTGCCTATGGCGACTCCATCCAGTTTTTTATTTCAATAAATAAAGAACCACGCATTGCAGCATCAGACCCCCAAACCAGTGATTTGTTCACGTAGGTATCGTGACAAACACTTTTAGAAGTTGGACATGTTATTTGAAAACTATAAAAGCTTAACCAGAATACTTCAAAAATGTGTTCATACTTATACATTACATACAATCTCTATGTTTTTTTCGGAATATCTCAGCAGGTGGTCACCCGAGTTTGATTGAACACCCCTACAAACATTTTTCATTTAAATCTTTGATTTTAAATTCAGTAACGTTCTCGAGGCGGTTCAAATAAAAAAAAATGATTTTGCGCAAATTGGCCGCCAAGGGCTCTTTTGCATGTCTTTTTTTAAACTACCAGCGCATTTGGAAAGACCATTCATTACCAAGAAGAACGCGCCGCAAGAAACTTGGTAGAAAGACATTTTTTAAAACAAAATACTACTTAAATTAAATACATTTATAAAAGGGACGTATAAGGTCCCCGAGCCTTAAATTATATTAGTCTATAGTAGAGATGTATGAAGTCTCTACTAGTCATAAGGCTCAGTTTACACCTAAGGGATATGAGCGTGATTTGTGTTTGTTATTCTAAACATTTTTTCGCAGAAGCACCTTTCGGACAAGCCCCAGTGTTGAACATTGATGGGAAGCTATACGCACAGAGCTTGGCCATCACTCGGTACCTGGGCCGCAAGTACGGCCTCGCCGGAGACGACATCGAGGAGTCTTTCGAGATCGATCAGAACGTCGAGTTCCTCAACGATATCCGTCTCCGTAAGTATATGCTCCATGACTGTCTGGGACTGATGGCTGATGGAGCTAGAAGGTTTTCGAGTGGCGATGGCGACCACGTACCGGAAGACGCAGGGTAGGAAGGCGCTCCTCAAGATGGACCGATGACCGGTCGCGGGAGTCTGCTGTAGGAGGTCCGCGAAAGACCGGTCTTTATGGCGCTCTTTGGGGGAGGCTAATGTTCAGCAGTTGACGTCTTTTGGGTGATGATGATGATAATGACTAAATATTCGCTTCAAGGACGATCGCTTCAGGGTGAGTTAGTAGGCCCCAATTTTATATAACGTAGGAGCCTTCTTCAACAGTCAACTAATGCACTCCGATAATATAATGTGGTCAGATATTTTTGAGCACGGAATAACCTCGGGTTCCTCCGAAATATGTAATGGCATCTGCAGTGGCGTAACTATAACGTCTGGGGCCCGCGGCAAATTCGTCAGATGGGGCTCCTTCCTCAATATAAAGAAATGAAACAGCGTCTCTTCTGTGCTCTAAACCCAGCCAGTTTGGGGCCCCCTAGAGCTAGGGGCCCTTGGCATTTTGCCACCCCTGTCACCCTATAGTTACGCCACTGGGCATCTGTAGTTACATACTAAAGCCTTTAGGTGCTGGCTGGGGGTATCTTATGTCCACTTGTATTATACCTCATCAGCCGTGACGTCCACTGTTGGACATAGGCCTCAACCATAGACCTTCAGTTGCCAAGGAAGCACCTTGCATCCGCCATGAACCCGCGACTTTAATAAGGCCATGCGTCCACCTCGTTGGTAGGCGTCCTACGCGCTTGCTGATCCGCGGTCTCCACTCGAGAACCTTTCGGCCCCAAAGACCATCTGTTCTCCGTGCTATATTACCGCCCACTTTTTTTTCTTATATATGAATAGGAAGGCAAACGAGCAAGTGCACCTGATGGTAAGTGATCACCACTGCCCATAGACACCCGCAACCCCGGAGGGATTGCAGATGCGTTGCCAACCTAGAGGACTACGATGAAATGCCTCTTGTGCCCGTAATTTCCCCGGCTGTCTTACTCTCCACACCGGAACACAGCAGTGCAAGCACTGCTACTTAGCGGCAGGATTAGCGAATAAGATGGTGGTAGCGATCCGGACGGACCTTGCACAAGGCCCTACCACCCGCCATTGCCGCTTCGACAAGATAATTCGCTTGCGTTATACCTATTACATGAAATAAAGATAATATACTATCTTTGTTTTGTACACGTCTGGATTACACAAATAGGTGGTCATCACTGTTACTAGCCATTATAGCGAGTCGTGCGCACACAGCCAATTGCATTATCATTGGTCGTTGAGTGAGAACACTGTTTGGAGTGCAAACGGTATTCAACGTTATCTAAAGCTAAATAACAAGCAGTAGGTATCAACATCAAACCACATGTAGAAATAATAGTGGCACAAACAATAAATCAAGGTCGACTTACCGGTTTATTTGGTTCCATTTGAGGTACAATGTTATTTGGTGACATTCCGTTTGTACCTATGTATGACGAACCGAAGCAAACTACTATAATAATATTATGACGGCCTTACTTACTACAAAAGAGTATCAACTGAAAATAAATCACTATTTTCATTTAGAACATGCGCACATTGAATAGAGTGTAACTTTGTAACAGTTTTTATTTGGAAGTGATACCTTTTTGTACTAAGGATAAATTTACAAGAAAATGTAACTGAAATAATTCCACAGAAGAACTCCCCAGCATAAAACCAAAAATGCCGGCAGCATTTCCTCACTTTATCGTTCAGTCTCGATATTTAACTAGGTATGCGATCACTTTTTTTGTTTAATCGACTAGCAAAATTTGCTTACATTGTATTAGTCAATAGAGAAAGTAATATCGTGTCTCTATTTGCAGATGGCTACCAGGCCCTTCTGGAACCTACTGAGGAGCTGAAAGACAAGAAACATGCCGAGAAGCAGAAGGTGTATCCTGATTTGCTGAAGAAACTTGACGAGATCATCCGCGCCAACAACGGACACCTGGCTGTGGGGAAGGTAAGGGCTGTAATGCTTAACAATCGTTGACGTACACATCATCATCACTACCTAGTCTATATCTATACTAATAATATTATAAAGAGGAAAGATTTGATTGTTTGTTTGTTTGAATTGAATAGGCTCCGAAACTACTGGACCGATTTCAAAAATTCTTTTGCCGTTAGAAAGCTACATTATCACTGAGTGACATTGGCTACTTTTTACCGCGGGAAAATACCTTTTCCTACGGGAAAATTAATTTATCGCGGGCGAAGCTGCGGACGGAAGGCTATATAAAATAAAGTCGCTTTCTCTGTCCCTATGTCCCTATGTATGCTTATATCTTTAAAAGTACACAACGGATTTTGATGCGGTTTTTTTTAATAGATAGTGATTCAAGAGGAAGGTTTTTATGTATAATTCTACGCAGACGAAGTCGCGGGCAGAAGCTAGTAACATATATAAACAATTGCAAAAATTTGTCTAAAAATCATCTAAGTAAACAGACAGACAGACAGACATACATAAAATGTTAGATTTTTAGTATTTGTTGTTATAGTGGCAACAGAAATACATCATCTGTGAAAATTTCAACTATCTAGCTAACACGGTTCTAAAAATACAGCTTGGCGACAGACGGACGAACAGCGAAGTCTTAATAGGGTCCCTACAAATTGAATGTTTAGATTAGATTCCTTTTCTTACGTGGAACAAGAGTTGAGTGAGCGTTGTGTTCCAGCTGACGTGGGGCGACTTCGTGTTCGCGGGCCAGTACGACATGCTGAAGTGGATGATGCGCAACCCCGGCCTCGACCAGCAGTACCCCAGCCTCAAGAAGCTCTACGACACCGTGCTGGCGCTGCCGCAGCTGCAGAAGTACCTCGCTTCTGCTCCTAAACCCGAATACTAATAAGCAACCGAAGACCCTCGCACAGTTAGTACGACCCCCCTGGTTAGTACGGTTAGTGGTACCCCTCTGACCCACGGCACAACTACGCCGCCCAACTGGTTGAGCCGTTGGTAATTTAAATTCCCCTGCACACCTAGTTGTTACGTGGGGAACTTCTCTGACTCACGGCACAACTACGCTCCTCAAACAGTTCCAAGGTGAGACTCCGCCATAACTCTTTCTCTTAAGCTGTTGATTGTTCAGGATTGTTGTAAAACTAACCTAACCTATAAAGTTGAGAAAATTACGGTTTCAGAGAAAAAGCCTCAATCAATCAATCAATCAAAATATCTTTATTCAGTTTAGGCTGTACAAGCACTTATGAATGTCAACAAAAAAATCTACCACCGGTTCGGAAAACCCCTGTTGAGAAGAATCCGGCGAGAAACTCAACAGTATATATTTTTTTAAAACAGATTACAATAACTTACGTTAAAGACTTACATCCAAAGTATTTAACACAACTAGATTTTTTAACACCGTAGATACGCTATTTGATTTGCAGGGATCGCCAATGCGGAGCGGGATTATTTCCAAGCATCCCTGTCCATGATATAATCACTAATTTTATAATACGCCTTAGATACTAATGTCTTCTTGACAATTGATTTAAATTTTGTATCTGTTAACTCAGTGATATTTTTTGGAATCTTGTTATAAAAACGTATGCAATTTCCCAGAAACGACTTTTTGGTTTTTACCAGTCTGTAAGATGGGACTCTAAGCTTTCCCTTGCTTCTAGTGGCCCTTGGCCTATCAACGTTAGTTGGAAAACAGCATATATTTCTTCTTACATACATGATTATTTCAAATACATAAAGCGACGGCAAGGTTAGAATACCTATTTCTTTAAAAAAAGATCTTAATGATTCACGTGTCCCCAAGTTGTAAATAGCTCTAATTGCCCTCTTCTGTAAGACAAAAACTGTCTGCATGTCTGCAGCAGATCCCCACAAAATAAGGCCGTACGAAATGATGCTATTAAAGTAAGCAAAATACACCAACCGTGCCGTCGCCACATCGGTTAGCTGCCGCATTTTCCTGACTGCAAAAGCAGCAGAGCTCAATCTACTCGCGATTGCTGTGACGTGGGATCCCCACTGTAGTTTTGAGTCCAGTGTTATTCCTAAAAATACTGTTGATTTTACAAATTCGATACTTTGACCATCTAATTTGATATTTGAAACCGAATTTGAATGAGGTGAATTTAACAATGAAAATTTAATACATTTGGTTTTTTTAGGGTTTAGTAACAAATTATTGGCAGCAAACCATGCGGATATCATGGACAGGGTCTCATTGGGTTCAATAAAGTCGGTGTCTTTCCTACTAACCTTGAACAGCAAAGAAGTATCGTCAGCAAACATGACTATGCCTGATTTTCGGCTCACCATATAGGTTAGGTCATTCACATAAACAAGATACAAAAATGGTGCAAGAATAGATCCTTGAGGCACTCCCATTTCGACCACAGATCCCGCCGATACCGCTCCGTCAATCGCTACCTTTTGATTCCTTTGCGTGAGGTAAGATATAATGAGTTCCAAAGCGAGGCCACGAATACCATAGAAATTTAACTTACAAATTAAAGTGTCATGATCCACACAGTCAAAGGCCTTCGAAAGGTCACAAAATACACCTATAGCATCATGAGATTCCTCCCAAGCTTGCAATATAAATTTAACTAAACTATAGCCCGCGTCCGTCGTAGATCTACCTTTCGTGAATCCGAACTGCTGTGGATGCATGATTCCGTGGGTATTGAAATGCGAAATTATTTGCGTTAGCATTATTTTTTCAAATATTTTGCTAAACGCTGATAGGATTGACACTGGACGGTAATCAGAGGGATTATCCCTATCGCCTGATTTAAAAATAGGAACCACTTTACTGTATTTCATCAGATCGGGGAATACGCCTTCATCTATACAGCTATTAAATATAAAAGCCAAAGTTGGAGCAACGACATCTAGAATGGAATGCAAAACCTTAACTGAAACGCCCCACAAGTCTTCCGTTTTTTTAACTTTCAATAATTTAAATGACTTTATAATATCGAAAGAAGAGACATGCGTGAATTTAAAATTACCTAAGTTTGGAATGGATACATTTTGTATTAAGAGTGATTCAGCTAATTTTGGCGAAGACGCGAGACATTTTGTCGTTTCAGTGGGGATTTTCGAGAAGTACATATTGAACTCGTTAGCTACTTTAACCGCGTCTGTTTCCAGTACATTATTAATTCTCAAGGTTATAGAGGAATCCGCGTTCTTACGTCGACCGGTTTCAGTATTTATGATTTTCCAAACTGTTTTGATTTTATCATTTGATGACTTTATTTTATTAGTTACATGAGCTGCCTTTGCTTTATTACATATCACTTTAAATAGTTTTGAATAATCCCTGACATACTTGTGGAAACGTTCCTCAGAGGTACAAGATTTCCTATCATAAAGATCGTATAGGACGTCCCTACTCCTACGTATTCCAGGCGTCGCCCATTCACTGAATGACAATTTACTTCCTATTTTAATGCGTTTTTTACCACACGTTTTATCAAATTCTTCGCATACCGTATTTAACAGTATTTTGAAATTTTCATTTGGGTTTTTAGTATGAACCTTTATATTGTTAATTTTTTGCGCGACATTTGTTTTGAGACGGTCAAGTCTTTGTTTATTTAACGGCCTAACTTCTATGATTTGATCGGCCCCGCCCTTAGCCCGAGGTAACTTCACTATTTGAGCTTTATGGTCCGAGCGAACTCCAGCTATAACCGCTTCCTCCGAATACCTACAGGATAAGCAAATGTTGTCTATACATGTGGCCGGTCTAAGCCTGTGTTTATGGGTACATACAATTTCCCCATGGAACCAGATGTGCCATGAGGAATTTAAATTCGCAAGTACTCAACCAGTTTAGCAGCGTAGTTGTCAGTGGTGTAGCTACCCAGGGACTAGACGGGGCAGTGCCCCGGGGCCCTCAAGCTCAGAGGGCCCTCGAATCCTTACCAGAAAATCTCGATCGAACTATTATTATTAAAACGTAACCAGTTTAGATTGTAGTGGGGCCCCATTTTTTTATTTGCACCAGGGCCCTTGGCTACGCCACTGCTAGTTGTCCAGTGGGTCAGAGACGAGACCGCGCGAGAGCCGTATCGCGCGCGAGATAATTATACCCGTATTTTTCTTACTGTTCGATCTAGAAAGAGACGATAGTATATCTAGCGCTCTTTCATGCTAGCCGTCCAGGCAGCTTTTTCGCCAAAAGACTTGCTGTAGCAATGCACGGGGGTTACTCCGAATTTCGATTTTCGAAATTCGTATCCCGTCTCTTACTTTTAAGTTAATGACTATTAGAGTAAACGAAAAAAGACGTAACCAACGTCGAAAATCGAATTTCGGGGAATAATACCAGCCGTCAGTGTTGCCTGTGCGATGGGGACGCTACCAAATGGTCCAAATTTAGATATTAATTTTTGTTTCTCTGTTCATTTATTAATATTTTCTTTCTCTAATTGGACACGATATCGGAAAACAAATGAATTTGCAGCCAAAGAAAGTGAATTGAATCACCTGTAGCTAAGTCTTTTTTTGTAGTGGGAGTAGTCAGCGCTATGTATGAATAAAGATTTCTTTACGGTTGTGTCATGTTCTGGTTTTATAAACTTTTCTAGTCGTAAGAATGTAAATCGTAAGTTAGATATAAATAAAGCTCATACTTTTTGTATTTCTGTTTTTTATTTACTTATTGGAACCCCAACTCTTGCAGCCCGTGGTCTTTAGCTAACTTTAGCTAACGTTGTTTGGAGCACCCATAGGGAAGCCGAAGGGGGTGGGTTTGCATGTAACAATATATTTCGCGCAGACTGGGCTGTCTTGCACGTGTGGTAGAGGAGTACATAATAAACATAAGAGTAACATTTTATAGCTCTTTTTATTAAATTATTTTAAAACACGCTTATAAAAATAAAAACTATACCTAATGCGTAAAGTAGGTTACTAACTACTCTGCATGTGCAGTAGACTCAATAGTACAATAAAGGTGGGACCACACCGGTGCGTAACAGACGTTGACGGTGCCTTTACGCAACTAAATGTATGAAAAAACGGTAAGAAAACGTGACGCCTACGACACATCACTGCATATACGCGGCGGTGTAGTCTCTCCTTAACACTTAACAGGACCCAATAACATTTTGATCCAGACCTACCTACCAGACCTGCATCACATGCCGCTCCTTCTCTACTTCAAGTTTAAAGTGTCTAAATGTTCACCCCCGCATGCCTCACCTCATCCCCTTCCTCGCCTTCCAAACGTCGTTTTGGCACTTTAAACTTGAAGCACCTAATGCAGAAACGGTAACAGAATAGAGATAAAAGGATTTGTATGAGACCCATTCTAAAGCGAAACTCACATATTCACAATTTGATCACACATCACTATTTTGGCTCCCCCTTTCCATCTAAATGCCCAGTCATGCTAAACGTGGCCTTTAGGTCTTGTTACCTTAGGCCATTAGGGATAAAGACGGGATTTATGTATGTATGTATGTATGATCACACATTGAAAACTCGGCAAAAATTAGTCGTGGCTGGTACTGATAGTAACTACTTTACAAGTACCTAGTAACTTCTAATTTACATTATACAGGTTAGTCAGTATGTAACACCATAAGCCCTATCTACGGCGTACGGCACACACACTGGTAACAATGTAATATACTCACGAGCAAAAATAACGAGTCGCTTTTCATAGAACTTATCATGAAAATGGACTCGTTCTTTTTTGCTCGTCATTGTAGTACATAACACGCCGATGGTGGTGAAATGAAGAATGTCTCAGATCGCTGGAACTTGTCGGACGAGCCAAAGACGAGGGCTATAAACTGCGACCTGAGATGTTCCTTATCAACCCCCGAGGTATGTCACAATTTGTCAGTACAGCGGCGAGCGGGAGCGATGTAAAGGTCTTTTGACTACACTAACTAGTGGCCCACACCCCCCTTGGAAAGTTTTAGCGCCTTGAGTGGCCCGCCCCCTTGAAAATCCCTATTCTTAATGTAAGCTTAGAACTCAGTCTTAGGAGCAGAAGCGAGGTACTTCTGCAGCTGCGGCAGCGCCAGCACGGTGTCGTAGAGCTTCTTGAGGCTGGGGTACTGCTGGTCGAGGCCGGGGTTGCGCATCATCCACTTCAGCATGTCGTACTGGCCCGCGAACACGAAGTCGCCCCACGTCAGCTGGAACACAACGTTCACTCAACTCTTGTTCCACTTAAGAAAAGATGTCTAAAGCGCGGGCGTCCGCAGTCAGCTTCTCTCTATGTCATCGCCCCTAATGTTGTTAGCATTCCTAAAATTCGGACAAAGCGATTCCATTTGTCCTTTATTTTTGAGACGGCTGAGGAAGGGAACTCTCTGCCAGCGTTCGTGTTCCCTGAACGCTACAATCTGGCCGTCTTCTAATCAAGGGTGAATGGGCATTTACAGGCAAGCGTATTCCACTCTATAGACCGATCGCTTAAATGAGTCCTCGCCCGCGCGGCACAGGGGCGTGGGATAGGACGACAAAGGGGGCCGAGAGAGGCGCAGGCGGGTAGTGCGCCTGCCGCCCGCACCTCTCTTGGTCCCCTTTGTTGTCCTCCCTACGCCTCTGCACCGCGCGGGCGAGTTCTCATTTAAGCGGTCGGTCGATAGTTCCCATCTATGCTTACCATCAGGTGTGATTGTGATCAAACGCATGCCTATTTTGTAAAAAAAAAACAAAAAACAAAAAAAAACGAGGTGAATGCGATTGCAATGCTGACCGCATCAAACCATTAAAATGTCATTCGAAAATATGATGTAAAATTGTTTTAACCTCAGTAGTTTTTTAATTAAACTATTTGTGACCAGTTCTTCATATGAACCCATCCCTCTCACTCCCTTACTAACGACTATTAGCGTGAACGGAACGACACGAAATTAACTTCAAATTTATAGCTTCGCTATGCTTGTTTATTTACCTTTCCAGCCGCCAAATATCCGTTGTTGGCGCGAATGATCTCGTCCAGTTTCTTCACCAAGTCAGGATAGATTTTGGCCTTTTCTTCATGCTTCTTGTCCTTGAGCTCGTCGGTAGGTTGAATAAAAACTTGGTGTCCATCTGGAAATATCACGAACTAGTTTTATTTAACGTACCTAAAGGTGTCTCAAAATTGTACTGAAATATTTCATCAGGTGATAGAGGAAAACATCTATCAAATTAAAATCGCTAAATATTTCCGCACCACCTTACTTAATTCGGTATTTTGTTTTAAAAACATTTATTGTTTTTTAATTGTATTATACCATACATAACAAGATAAATCGACAATGACTTGCTTAATTGACTTTGTTACCAACCGACAAACAACAACACTCACATAATACGAGACTTAGCAACCTACATAATAACGATAAATAAATCATTAACAAAATGCATGTTCCCAATGATACTAAGAGGAAGTCCTGTAGGCTTATTGCCTAACTCACTCGCAATCGCCATCTTGTTCATTTGGACAGTTCTTGTATGAATGTGACAGCTAGCTGATACCGATGCCAATTGTCAGCCCATACGCGAACTGTCAAAATGAACACGATGGCGATTGCGAGCGAGTTAGACAATAAGCCTAGATTGTTCGACATCAGTCTGTCGTAAAACGAGGTGAGTAGCTACAAAAATAAACTTCAAACTCTATGAAGAAATATTTTCAAATGTACCAAGTTCATTTTTATAGACAAAAAATGTTCCGGGGGTATGAATTTTAGTTTAATAATTATTATCTGTCGTTTAGTTTCATAGTTCAAACAATAAATATTAAAATATAGGCAAATGTCAGCTCACCCCGTGGGGTCAGAAGCGATAGAAACAAACAAAAAAATGACGTTAACAATGACCAGAAAAAAGGAGATATAATATGTCTAAGAATATAACTTCACTTCTTTTAAAGCAACCTGAGCCAGAAATTTTAAATAGCAAGTGAGCAATCCCTTCTCACCTCGTATTCCGGTACTGCAAAGTTAGAAATTCCGTTGCCTACCTAAAATTGGTTAGCAGAAGAAAATTATTATTATCTAAGCCTATTGGAGTGTCCTACTGCAAAGACCTCTCTTTTTCACCACTCGTCTCGGTCGAAAGCATGCCCCTACCACTCTACTATGATGCGTTCAAGTCATCCCACCATCTCCTTTTCGGTTTTCGTTTTAGCCCCATCGCTCTGGCTTCTTGCCCTTCTAAGCCTAGCGGTCTTTGCCACATCTGTGTCTCGACTTTTGACCAGAAAAAAATGTCCAATCTTAAAAAACTCACGAAGACGGATGTATGTATGTAAACTCTTTATTGCACATAAAAATTAAAAAATACAAAAATACACAGAAAATAGTACAAAGGCGAACTTATCCCTAAGAAGGGATTTCTTCCAGTTAACCTGATGTCGTTGATGAACTCGACGTTTTGGTCGATCTCAAAGTCTTCTTCGATGTTGGCTCCGGATAAGCCGTACTTGCGACCCAGGTAACGACAGATTGCCGAACTCTGCGTGTAAAGCTTGCCATCCACGTCAAGCAGTGGCATCTGGCCAAACGGGGTCTCTGG
The DNA here is from genome assembly GCA_932294345.1 of Pandemis cinnamomeana. Lineage (NCBI taxonomy): Eukaryota > Metazoa > Arthropoda > Insecta > Lepidoptera > Tortricidae > Pandemis > Pandemis cinnamomeana. The sequence goes on along the minus strand of OW028715.1, from coordinate 2,895,195 downwards.
AAACAAGATGAGATGATAGCTACCAGAGTTTGTGGCAAATTTTCAAACGAAAAAAAAACACAAATTACGTCTTTATCTAAGGTACCTACAGGCCACGTTTAGCAAAACTGTGGGCGTATAGGTGGAAAGTGGAATCAAAATAGTGATGGTGATAAAAACCCCGATAAGGGCCCTGTAGTACATATATACAAAGACAGGGTTTCCTATAGTATAATTATTCAGGAATCAGCATGTGATTGAGTTACCAACATACAACAACTCTGCAAAAATCAGAACTGCCGGTTAACGCACGGGTCGATGCATTTTACTGGTTTATTCCAGTCTTAGAACTTCGTACTTGGTTTAAGGGCTGGCCATTCCTCCCGGGAAACTCTCGTGTCCTTGAACTCTTCTCCTCCGTAGCTCAGCAGCAGGCGGATCTGCTCGCCGAGGCCCTTCAGTTCGAAGTAAGTGAGCTCAACTGGCATCCTAGATAAAGAAGAAAATAGGTATGAACAAAAGGCGACAGGCCGTTTCTCCATTGAAGCGCATTTCCCTGTTTCAGCTTTGGATACTCGTAATCTAGGTTTATTACCTAACTCGCTCGCAATCGCCATCGTGTTCATTTTGACAGTTCTTGTATGAATCTGACAGCTAGCTGATTCCGATGCCAATTGTCAGCCCATACATGAACTGTCAAAATGAACATGATGGCGATTGCGAGCCAGTTAGGTCACTTAGAACTTCGTCTGCAAAAAAATAGTTTATCACTATCCCGCGGGAACTATGCAATTTTCCGGGATAAAAAATAGCCTGTGTTAATCTAGGGTATCAGCTATCTACTTTCCAAATTTTATCCAAATCCATTCTGTAGTTTTTAGGTGAAAGAGTAACAAACATCCATCCATCCATTCATATTTACAAACTTTCGCGTTTATAATATTTAGTAATTGAAATAATTAAAAATAAAACACAATACTCACTAAGCCTATCCCGTCAACAAACACAAAATAAGACTAACCTGGGGTTCGGTATTCAGCTAACTCACAACTGGTAATATTTGATTGAGATTCCGAGCTCGCTTTTTATAGTGGCCGGGCTAATATTGTTTATCTCACGAATTTTGCCCCGTCATTTACTTCAGATAAAACATTGTGTTATGTAAAAGGTTTAACAGATAAACTACGCTAAGCATCCAAATTCAACCGTTTTGAACTGACGGGAAATGCCTACTTGGTTGATTATTGTCATACGGTTTTTGGGTGGTGGTTTTGGTATGGGTGGAATCTTGCAACTCAATTTTGACGCATCTTCAACCAATTGAGCTGAAATTTAGCATACTTGAGTAAGTCGGATGACAATAGAATAATCAGTAGGCTTATTTTATTACCTAACTCGCTCGCAATCGCCATCGTGCTCATTTTGACAGTTCATGTATGGGCTGACAATTGGCATCGGAATCAGCTAGCTGTCACATTCGTACAAGAACTGTCAAAATGAACACATTGGCGATTGCGAGCGAGTTATATAATAAGCCTACAGATCTTCCTGACACAAAGATTAGATTATGAAATTACCTATAGACTATGTAATAATAATAATATGCTTTACCCGACTGCGGCCAAGCCCAAAAAGTAGGGTTGTGTACCTACCTGAATTGCTCCACCGTTTATGGTGAATCACACGTCATTTCGACTGTTCTTAATAGTGCCACACACGCACTTTTAATATTGATATAGAATCAAACTCAAATAAATACACACATAACAAACAAATAGACACAGCAAACACAAAATTGACACCAAATAAAGCTTGTATTAGAAATGAAATTAAATGTGTCCCGTTGACACAATTTGGGTAAGTATTTCGTTTATATGTGTGAGTGTCCTCTACTTCATTTGTACGCTTCATTCGTGCTCTATAAAACGTAATGTTCTCTTACTAATAAAACATAAAGGCACGACTGTCATAAATATGAAAGCGGCCCATTACTAAAGCCGTGCATGCTGGGAGCCGATTTTTGAGAGCTAATACGAAAATTCCGCTTTGATATGGTAAAAAATCGTGCAGAATTTGAAGTACGAGTACATTACAGAGATTACGGCTCTTATTAATCTAGTCAACTACTTGATCATTGAATTTGAACTGTAGTTTTATATCAATACACATTATTTGCTTTTTAATGGTAAAAAAGGGGGTTAATGTGGATAACGGACGAAGTTTTGTTCGTTCGTTTTGACACTAGTTACTATATGACGTGTTTAAAGATTAAAATGCTGTAATTGTCTCTTCTCTTCTGAAAGCAAGGACAGAGCTAATATGGCTGTATAACTTTGTCCCTTACGATGAATAGAACTCGGCACGCATTGAGCGATTGTGGTAAACCCACCACTCGACATCTCTACATAGTATAAAACAAAGTCGCTTTCCGCTGTCTGTCCCGTCCCTATGTATGCTTAGATCTTTAAAACTACGCAACGGATTTTGATACGGTTTTTTTTAATCGATAGAGTGATTCTGATTCGAGAGGAAGGTTTATATGTATAATACGCAGACGAAGTCGCGGGCAGAAGCTAGTAGGTATACTCTAAAGTGGAAAAATCTGTGTGACACAAAATTACCTATAAACATGGAACTCTCACAGCAAAGATGAAAGAAAGAAAGAAAAAGTTTATTTAGACAAACGCAATTGATGAAAAAAAAAATACTTTACAAAATATACAGACAAATAGTTTGTCACAAAATGGAAAATGCAAATTATTACTAGATAATTTTCCATGGGCGATTATTACAGAAGTTTTTACGTTTACCTAAGCAATTTTATGGTCTCTAAATTCTAGTATTTAAAGCAAATCGAGAGAAACGTGCCGTAATTTCGTCTTGGGACTTCGTTTGACTTATATACAAGTACTTAATCTACTTACACGTAAGTTCTGTGTTTAATTGAGTAACTACTTGCTCAGAAACGATTTTTTCTTTCGGAGAAAATGTGTTACGAAATCCGCAATAGTTGCTCAAGAATTGTCTATAATTTTCATATTTTTTGTGATTTGAAATATTAGATACTTATTATTATTTTATGCCAACAATTTTAAAAACCATGTGTCTTACAATTGGTCTAGAATGTTTACTGAATTATTTGTATTGAACCCCCTGTAAAGGTTTTCCATAGTAATTTCGGATTCGAAATAGAGTCCACTGATGTTTGACGCCTTTTATAAATATTTTGGACTTCGATCAATATACTTACAGAAAAAATTGTCAGTCACAGTTAAACAAACCCTGAAAAATATTTCCAGAGTAAGTATTCCGTCAAACCAATACCTTTCATTTTACAGTGTATAAACACTATGTAAAACATGCGTATTCAACTATTCAATAATTTATTGTTTATTTGTGCATTTGTGTTGTCCTGTATTCATTTTCACGTGTTTTATGTACATTTCTTCCATGCTGGTCTGGGAGTAAAAATAAAACATAGAATGTACCAGTTGCTTCTCCACCTGCGCAGATGGTAAAAGTCCATCGAGGGAATGGGCGTAGGAATCATATAGGCGATGCGGCTAGCTACCCATCACTATTTTGATTCCCCTTTCCACCTATATCTATACGCCCACAATCATGCTAAGCGTGGCCTTTGGGTCTTGTCACCTTAGGCTCTGTCTACCCCGTAAGGGAGAAAGACGTGATTTATGTATGTATGTATTATGTACATTAAAGAGTTATACATGCATACATTCATTACATATATAATTTGTCCGCAGAATCATGCCCCAAGTTGTGCTGCAGTACTTCACCTTCAAGGCTCTAGGTGAACCCATCCGTCTGCTTCTAGCATACGGCGGAGTGAAGTTCGAAGACCACTGGGTCTCAGCGGAAAACTGGTTATCCTTCAAACCTGGTGAGGAAAAAGACAAAGAGAGAGATAGAGAGAGAAAAGAAAAAAATGTTTCACAGAATTTAAGTACCTATGTAAAAGAAAGTGTTTGTTAAGTCGTCAATATAATGGAATGAAAATTGTCTACAAGTAGCCCATTATTGACAAGGAAAGTCGGTGAAGCGTATTGATATCGTAAAAGAGTGAACTCATTTATGAACAAAGGCCTCAAGTGCCTTAAGTGATAAGAAATATTGGGAAAACACTAGAAGTATGAGTACCAGTGGCGTAGCTACCTAGGGACTAGGCGGGGCAGTGCCCCGGGGCCCTCAAGCTCAGAGGGCCCTCGAATCCGAACTATTATTATTAAAACGTAACCAGTTTAGATAGTAGTGGGGCCCCTTTTTTTTATTTGCACCAGAGCCCTCGGTTACCTAGCTACGCCACTGATGAGTACCTATAGTTAGCTACGTACTTATGTTAACGTAAGTAGTAAGGTTACGTCAAGAATGAATAGCGAATGTTCATCTTGATAACGATATCTATGGATATAGGGGGTCTTTAAAATGTCGAATGAAAAGAAAACTTATCTACATTATTATGCCTAACTGCTGATAGCCTGGTTAGGTAATCTTCAGCGTTTAGAACGCAAATATTGTCTTTCTTTATTAAACATCTGACACTGATAAACAACACTGCGTTGACAGTATGCTGAGGGGCAATTTACTCATAATTCTGTTACTTAAGTGGCTATATTATGCATTGTCTGCTGCTTTTAAATTTTTTTTTCGAGTTAAATCAGTCTCTTTTCTCTCTCAATGACATGTTTCCAATCGTAACGTAACTGAAACGTTAGTTATCTCCTTGGTGTGGACTCAACTAAACTGAAGACGGATAAACAAGTGCATTCCTTTGATTTTAAAAATAAAATGATTATTCTGGAATACGGCTATTCATCCAATACTTTGTCTCCAGAAACCCCGTTCGGCCAGATGCCCGTGCTGGTAATCGACGGTAAAAAATACGCGCAGAGCAACGCCATTGCGCGCTACCTCGGCCGCAAGTTCGGACTGGCCGGCGCCGACATCGAAGAAGATTTCCAGATCGATCAGATCGCCGAATACATTAACGACATCCGTGTCAGTAAGTTTGCCTTCATCACTAGCATTTTCCTGTTTCCGTTCCGGATACTCGTAATCCGATACTCGTAATCCTGTAGGTTTATTATATTACCTAACTCGCTCGCAATCGTCATCGTGTTCATTTTGACAGTTATTGTATGAATGTGACAGCTAGCTGATTCCGATCCCAATTGTCAGCCCATACATGAACGTCAAAATGAACACGATGGCGATTGCGAGCCAGTTAGGTCACTTAGAACTTCGTCTGCAAAAAATTCGTTTATCGCTATCCCGCGGGAACTAAGCAATTTTCCGGGATAGCAGGCATTTTAATCTAGTGTACTAGCTCCGTTCCAAATTTGATTCAAATTCATCCAGTCGTTTCAGCGTGAAGAAGGAACAAACATACACACTCACTCACTCAGATCCTCACATCCTCACAAACTTTCACATTTATAATATTAGTAGGATTTTGAACAAATTCCTTTGCCTAACCCATGAATCGAAATTCATGCATTCTTAGTGTTACCCTCGCCTTAAGTATTGTACCAAGATCAACCACTGAATGATCAAATGGGCCAGTGTTGCTAGTTTACATACATACATAAATCACGTCTTTATCCCTCTCGGGGTAGACAGCGCCGCGTTGAGCATGATTGTGGGCATATAGGTGAAAAGAGAAGCAACTGGTACATTCTGTTTTTCCTTTGCTCCCAGATCAAACTAGAAGTATTGCTAGTTCATGCTTGTATCTTGTATATTCGAGAAATTACCACGAGCGTAACATTATTTTCCCGTTACTAATAGAGGCAACCTACGTCCACTACGAGCCAGACCAGGCCCTCAAAGCCAAGAGACATGATAAGTACACCAAGGACGTGTATCCAGCACTGCTGGCCAAGCTGAATGCTACGATGAAGGCCAACAAGGGATATCTCGCTTGCAGCAAGGTTAGTACCTAACCGAGGAAAATATAGTACGGTAAGACCACAAACAACGGCCCGATTTGTGAAGCACATCACTCAAAAGAACAATACAAACAATACTCTACAAATACTCTTTATTGAACACCACAAATCAGTACAAAACAATTAAGAAACATAGAACAAGGTAGACATAGGCGGTCTACCGACAACCAACAAGAGAAAGAAATAAGTCGGAGACAGTTTAAGTAGGTGGCGGAAACAAATAGACAGGAGAAACGCAAGGATAATAAAATAATACTAGTTAGTATAGTATAATACTTAAGATACTTGTACAAATAATAATTATTAACTATATATATTTAAGAAGACCGTATTACAGAAAAGGATTTCTCAGAAGCAAAAAAAATAAAAGAAGGTGACTAAAGAAAGGGAGTGGATCCAATTAGTGACAAATTGGAGTTATGAGCCATTCGAAAGTAGAAAAAATAGAGTATTACTACAAAACTACACCTCTAATTATGGTTTCGCTTAATCAGAGGCGTCTTACAGGGTGCAGGGCCTGCCCTTTGCCCGGTCCTCGCTACGGAACCCAAATCGGCGGGCGCTTACTAGACGCAAGGGTTTGAAATATCGTTCAAACGACACATCATTGAAACAGATGACGCTTGGCGACAAAAATTCGCATAGTAACAAGGTCACGTGACAGCTAGTAACAGATAAAAAAATTCGAAGGCTTACCCACCCTGCTATGGGTGGTGTAGGGGTATAGCACGCGTCACGGAATGACGAGGATCCGGGTACGATTCCAGAGTATACCTAGTCCTAGTAAATATGTACCTATTGTTGTAGGTGCCTTATATTTTAAATAAACAACAACCTCCATCCACCATCACCTGAGTTTCCTTCTTCTTCTTCTTCTTCTTTTTATTTGTGGCGTATCAAGTCGTTATAGCGACGACAACTTCGTCAATGACAATGTAAAAAAAATATTATTAAAAAATCTTGTGACAAAATGTCGGCAAGGTTGTACGGTAATGGTCAAAGACCCCCTCCCCCCCTGTCGGGCTCTTAGCCAACGGTCAATGATATCCCTCAGATACTGCCAGGAAATCATTAGCCGTTGCCCAGGGTGCACCGGACCAAGCACTGCTCTTCCCCCCGGACGGATCCAAAAACGAACCGCAGCTCTTGATCACACGTGGAGGTAACCCGACTCGCACCCCGAGTTTCCTTCTTTCTCCCATCGCAACGTGACAGCCGAATCAAAATAGTGATGAGTTGCTGCCTTGCTGCTACCTGCATCGCCTATAACGTGATTCCAAAGATTATTGTCCATTACCTCGATACAGTACATTCTTTGTCTTTTCTTTGCTCCCTAACCAGCATGGAATACCTACACCACTGCTTATTTCCTATTTGCAGTTGACCTGGGTCGATTTCATATTCGCGGGCATCTACGAATATCTGAAGATCATGCTGCAGAACCCAGATTTGGACTCGCAGTATCCGAGCTTCAAGAAACTGGAGGAAACGGTCTACTCGCTCCCTAAAGTCAATGCCTGGCTTATAACTGCACCACAATATGAACGTGCTTCTTAAGTTACTTTATTATTCTTAAGGATTTGCGTTACGTTCAATCTTTTAAAATTTTGAAGCCTATTGGTTTTTTGTTGGTTATTAAGTTAAAGTAAATACAGTATACAGTATGTTAAGTCTCATCCTTTTTCGTTTGACAGAAAGAAACAGTGAATTGTGATTCCAAGTGTCTTAAGGTGACGCCCTACTCCTGCGCACGCTGTACACGGAACGGACACGCTATACATGCGAGTCCATGGTCATTTCGTGCATAGCGTGCATGCACCGCTGTGGAAACGACCGCTTACATTTTGATACGGAGCGAACATTTACCCACATGCGTAGCGTGACCGTACGCTGCAGCGGGGCGTCACCTTTAGAAAACAAGGCCTCTGGTCCACGCAAACCCACCTTAAAAACAGGCCCGTGGATAAAAGGATATCCGTAACGGTTACTTGCTGGACAACCGAACCTCGATTTAGTTGTAAGCTTAGTTTAGTAGCGTTATAAGTACATACTTAATGTATGGCAAGACCAAACATTCTATGGGTCGTGGTCCTCTGATTTGGTCCATCCGGAAAAAATACTGCCATTATTTCGAATCACTGATAGTTATTTTAATACAAAAATAGATAGGTTAGGGTAGTTAGGTATCTCAATTTGCCCGAAGGGCAAAATACCCATAATAAGAGGCCCCGCCCTTGGGCGGAGCTCCGTCGAAAACCAGGTGGATAAACTGCAGGTGGACCACAACCCAAAGCCGAATTAAAACTGGTTTAGAATCTAGACTTTTATTCTACGCAAGTCGGCCGCTGACTAACGCCCACTTGAGGACAAGGAGCTTCATATAATTATGATAGAACCTACTTCACATCAGGTAAGTTCGTTCAATTATACTATATGTATATGTCTTGATAGGTACCTAACCTATCCAATAGTATCTAGGACAAGAGAGTAAATCAAAACACGATATACTTTTTAGATACACAAGGCTTTATTAGATTCAAAAATACGTTTTCAACTTTTTCATATCCTTAGAACCTATGCGAATAAACACTATCATGCATGCCAGATACACAATCTTAACAACTAACAAACAATTATCTCTTGTTTATAATATAACAAATTTCAGTTATTTTGGTAAATATCAATGGTAGCTGCGCATTACCTAAGTTTGTCTGAAATAAAGAAACTTTTTCTATCTAGTGAAAAACTACAGATTACTGTAAGTTGTTCAAACGCAATCTAACCTTTAAAAAGTTACCGACAAAGCAGTATGAAAATTCAATGAATACAATACAAAAGTAAAATGGAATTGGCGCAGCAGACAACGAAGAAAAGTGAGTAACAACGTCCTCCACCAAAAATATCAACCTAGAAGTCGCACTTGGGTGCGGAGTCAGCCCAAGCCTTGACCTTAGGGAGCGAGTAGACCGTCTCCTCTAGCTTCTTGAAGCTGGGGTACTGGGAGTCCAGGTCTGGGGTCTGCAACATGGACTTCAGATAGGCATAGATACCCGCAAAGACGAAGTCAGCCCAGGTCAACTGTAAAGGTAAGAAATGAATATCATGAAATGACAAATTCTGTAGGCTTATTACCTAACTCGCAATCGCCATCGTGTTCATTTTGACAGTTCATGTATGGCCTGACAATTGGCATCGGATTCAGCTAGCTGTCACATTCATACAAGAACTGTCAAAATGAACACGATGGCGATTGCGAGCGAGTTAGGTAATAAGCCTACAGGTTTAGTTATTGGAGAATCAGAATAGCACGTCAACTTGATCCATTAATGTATAACGTCGAAGGCCTGAATCAAAACCAAAACAATAATCGCAATGTCATTCATAACCTATGGAACACCAAAATGAAGCAGTTTTTTTTGTTTGATCAGTTTGAAATTCGGCTCACATCTTTAGTTTGCATTTTCAAAGCATCTTCAGAGCACTAAAGGCAATTATTTCCGTAGTAGATGCTCTGGAATGCGTTGATCCGTTGCAACGACGCGACCCAGTGGTGGGGCCCCTCTACCAAAATATGTGTAAAAATAATTCCGTCACCACTTACGTACGCGATGGAAAATCGGATTGAGATATTTTTAATTCTTAACCTAGAAGCAGCTCCGATGTATCTGATACCTATGGACTATACCCATAATCTTAAGAGTATGACCTACCTTGCCACAAGCGAGATATCCGTTGTTGGCCTTGAGGATGGCATCCAGCCTCTTCAACATTTCCGGATACACGTTCTTGCTGAAGTCTTCGTGCTTCTTCGCCTTGTATTCCACATTAGGCTCGTAATGAGCGGCAGCAGCCTCTATGGTAAAGGAAAAAAAATGGTTAGCTATAGCTACCTATATTGGATGCACATTATTGATATGTAAAAACTTTCCATCCGCGGATCGCGGCCAATCAAAGTTAAACAAGAGAAAGCCGAGAAGATTTATCCTCGTACGTATCTAATGGACACACTGAAAACAACACACTGTAATCTACGCTCGATTTCTCAAGTTCTTTTGGTGTAAAATGAGAACATGTTCTAGAACATTATTTTGGTGCTCTTCATTGTTACGGTCCGACGAGAGTTCACTTTGATCGAGGCGATCGGTGGCTCCATATCGAGTGGTTATATTTTGATATGGGCCCATGCTGGTCTGAGAGTAAGGAAAAAACATAGAATGTACCAGTTGCTTCGCTTCCCGCGCAGATGGTAAAAGCCCACCGAGGAAATGGGCCTAGAAGTAATTTTTAGGCTCATTATTTTGATCATCATAAGATCATTATTTTGATTCCGCTTTCCACCTACACGCCCACAACCATGCTAAACGTGGCCTTTAGGTCTTGTTACCTTAGCCTCAGTCTATCCCTTAAGGGATAAAGAAATGATTTCATGTGTGTGTGTGTATTTTGAGGAGGCATAAGATGTATATTGGATAAATAATGAATAAACAATACTTACTGGCGCGAATGTCGTTAAGGTACTCTACGTTCTGGTCGATCTGGAAATCTTCTTCGATGTCAGCGCCGGCCAGCCCGTACTTGCGGCCGAGGTAGCGTGCAATGGCGTAGCTCTGCGCGTATTGCTTGCCGTCCACATCCATCACGGGCATCTGGCCGAACGGGGTATCTAGAGACAAAGGTTGGGAGTCACGAATTGATCTCATCCTCGTCACGAATTGATGGTTATTCCTATCAATAGAAAAATCACCAAGCACTTTTAAAATAATCATCCATTCCCAATTGAAAAATCCGGAAATTTTTTTGGCACTCGAGTTTTTATTTGCAGATTGGTCACATGCGATTCAGGCCAAATAATAAGTAAACACAGAGTCCCGGAAAAAGCAAAATCTTCTCTCAACCAGCTTGCTGGACAAAGTTAGGTTACAGTTGTGCGTGCAACTGTACCCACACGCTTAGGCGTATTTTAACCTGGCCATTACTTTGACCTGAGTCTACGACTTTAACCAGCCCAACTGATTTGTTTTTTTTAATGACCAAAGGCAAAGGCATACCTATTCTGTTCCTAACCTGTAATGATCAAATAACAAAAAGAAACGACTCTATTTACGACACCATTTTTGTTCATAAACAAAATGGGTCATCCGCCAATAATCTGAGGCGGCCGTGGCCTTGTTGATGAATGACAGTACTCCTGCCTAGCTTATTCAGCATGACTTGCATAATGGTATTGAATCCGCACCTACACATTATTCAATTGCTTCAGATTGCATGTCCCATTCGATGGGAAGTCAACGGAAATGGAATGGAGCTGGGCCGTCGAAATGAGACTGGCCAAGTGGCCGTGTAGAGTGCATTCATTAGGTACAGTTCACGTGAGTTGTTTGGTGTACAGTTCCTGGCAAACATCTTGAGCCTGACCTTGAATGCGCGGAAGCGAATTTAACGTCTCTCTTTATTACAAAAGAAAGGCCTTAAACATTAAAGCCTTTTTTTTCTTTTTTTTTTAAATGGCCCCATCGTACGATGCGATGATGCGATGAAAAATCTTGTGACAAAAATGTCGGCAACGTTGTACGGTAGAACACGGTCAAAAGACCCCTCCCCCTATCGGGTTCTTAGCCAGCGGATAATGATATCCCTCGGAGACCGCCAGGAAATCATTAACCGACGCCCAGGGTGCACCGGACCAAGCACTGCTCTTCCCCTCGGACGGATCCAAAAACGAATGCAGTTATTGACACGCGGAGGTAGCCCGACTCGCACCCCCATTAAAGCATATTTCTACTCACAAGTCAATGTGACAATCACCTTTATTGCTTTTTTTTCTGATGGAAGAAATGATAAGTACTATCAAATGAATCAAGAATTTTTATTTCTTGATTTTAATGTCAAGAAATAAAAATTCTTGATTCATTTGATAGTACTTATCATTTGAAAAACAGCGCCTTCTCTCGTCCCTGGTGAGCAGTAGATGTTCCACGGGAGTTTGTAATTGTGTCGTACAGACACATCATTCAAACAGATAACGCTTAGCGACAAAAATTCGCATAGTAACAAAAGGTCACGTGACAGTTAGTAACTGGTAGAAAAATTCGGAGACTACTCACCTGCTATGAGTGGTGTAGGGGTATAGCACGCGTCACGGAATGACGAGGATCCGGGTTCGATTCCCGGCCATAGCTTTACTTTTCGGATTTTTCTGTGTTCTAATTTTCACTGACATTTAGAAAGAAACGATGTTCAGTCGCCGAAATGTTCAAAGAGTTAGTTACTACGAAAATATCAACACGATACCGTGTCAGATATGACGTGGCCTCGGCCGTGACCGACCTTGGTAATGATAATGACCAGTCAGCATGACTTGCACAATGGCGCTGAGTCCCTCTCCCACACATTATCCAATTGCTACGCATTAGACAGCGAGTCCAAAATCACAATAGATTGGGACCATAGATTTTTATGCTTACACCATACTAGCACATTTTCCTTTATCTTCTACAACCTACATGGAATAAACCTATTTAAGTAATTAGGATTTTGATTATACATATAATTACTAGGTTAATTAATCATTAGGTTAGCTGGATGAGATCCCTTCCTAGGGATAAGTTCGCCTTTGTACTTTTTTTCTGTATTTTTTAAATTTTTATGTGCAATAAAGAGTTTACATACTTTACTTTTTGGTTTTTATTAAAATCAATCGAGTTTTCAATGAACAAAAAATATTTACCTTGCACGTGCAAGATAACCAAGCCTGTGTGAAATATATGTTTTTCATGCAACCCTCCCTCCACTACTGCCAATAAAACACGTATAAATCCCACAAACTTAAGGACACGCAATAAAGGTGAAGAAACCAAGTTCACTAAACTTTACTTCACTAAAGTTATTCACTTTGCCGCACAACAACTAAACATAAACTATCCATATCTATTATATCTTTAACTACCTACTATAACTTTATTCAACTATCATAACTTTATTCCTCTTTAACCATTTTCAACCATTTTGACCTTCGGCGTGGCGTAATATTTATTTCATATGAATTGCATAACGTTACCACTCTTTATATGTTGTACACTATGGTGTATGCACCGAAATTTTCAGAGTTCCTTTCGTGTCGTTCCGCTCACCCTAATTATCATTAATTTGAGTGAGTAGGACGGTATGACACGAACTTCGAAAATTGAATTTCGGAATAGCCCCCTGGTTCGATCTACCTATCTATCTAACTAGGAAAATATGTATGAACAAGTATCTGTAAATTTCAAACCACGATCTGAAACCGTAATTTTTTCTAACAAAACATTATGTAATAAATGTTGCACAATGTTTTGTAATACTATTTGGAATCATATGATAAGTTGTTTAGTAAACCTTGATGTATCAACATTTTTGACAGGTTGACATTGGTTTTAGCTATTATTTACATCCAGTGCGAAACTTACAATGGATCTTTTGTAATGAGCTTAATTAGTTTTATCTGAGATTTTAAACAGTGATGGTATGAAAAAATACGTTTTACTTCTGCAAGCTAGTGCCTGCAGTTGACTTTGCTACTACTATTAGTTATTTTATTCTGGGGTTTCGATCATTTAAACTATGGAAACATCGTGGCTTTACTTATGTATTAAATAAAAACTTGACTATCAAAATTTATTTATCGGATTACCTAATCAATATACCTAATCATGATAATTTGGCATAACCTATTTAGAATTGTACATACAAAACAGTTACATTTTATCCGAAGTAGTTTGGCCCTTTCTTGTATTTTTTTACAAATACGATTTTCCGATTAAACGAGAATTCGATGAAACCATAATACGAAGGAAGAATCAGACGAATCGAGAACTGACCGAAAATAACATACTCGAGATTTACTCCGACGTTTTTAATGCTAAAACTCAGACGACATTGGTTTTAATTTAAATGTCTTTATTTCGATGTTACGTAAACTTGCTATATTAATCATGCTTCAATCATAATTCTTCCTTTTATGTGCTCTACGTTTTATCAAGTACTTCCAGTGTGTGGTTATCAATAGATTAACACTTCTTATAAAACAACAAAAAAATTATAACATGCAATAAAATGTTTATTTAAATTTGTTAATGAGAACTTTTTAAAGAGGTAGACGCATGACTGTCTATTAAGAATTTAAATCATAAGAGTAATTTCTTCACATGTATTTCTGTTCTTTCTCTAAATAAAACACTAATGAATTCCTTCGCCAACTAAGTTTCAATGTCAAACTTATACATGTATTTGAGCGTTTTCCAAAAGAAAGTCTACATTTTTTCCAGAATTTAACTTTTTTTTGGTTTTTCTTACTCAGAAACATTTACCCTATCGATCCTTATACAAAAAAATTGTGACCCATAACTTACAGTTCGTAACTCTTCTGTTAGTCGTTTTTTTATATGTATGGAACATGACGAACAGGAAAAAAAATCCATAGTAAAATCCATAGTAAAATCAGGGACTAATGTTTTCTTGTACGTGATTCGATAGGGTAAACGATTATGTGTAAAAATAAACCAAAATAGTTATTCTGGAAAAAAAAATATGTAGACTTTTTTATTGAAAACGCTCGCTCGCTCTTTTAATGACATGCCTTAAGTAAAAAGACAGTTTTCTATGACCTGTTATTATGTTTAATATATGCAACTGTTATAAGTTTATGAGTCAACACGTACATCGTCCACGTATCTAACCGAGAGTGGTCGTTGTTTTCAGAATGACTTGCAGTTTCTTTTTCCATCGTCCGTTGCCAAGTGTACGTCATTGTTCCGCTGTAATCTGGGTGATGTCATTAGGAGGAACTATAAATACTCGTATCATAGCTATTGGAATTCAAGCTGAAAACTATTCAAGCAAAAGCACTATCTTAGCAAGAAATGCGAGGAAGCAAGCTCGCGCAACATCTTGTCAACATTTTTCGGCCACTGTTGCCTCGGTAGTGACCCTGCCTGCATACGTTATATATGATGCGACTCCGGTAATACCAAAAAGGACGGTTATGTTTTTGCCGCTAAGTATTTTGTGGTCTAAGCGAGTTAGTAATTTTTGTTTCCAAGTATGATGTTCAAGGCATAGCAGTGTGAATAGAACAAATTTGGAATTTTGCCTAGCGAAGCTACTATACTAAAAGGCTATTCTTTCTACCACATATAATGGAAATCAAGGACAGCACGAAAGTATTTATTTCATAAAACCTCAAATCCTATTCGAGATGGAGGTTGGTGATCAATTCAACTAAGAAATACAGCCAGTGACTGCGCTATAAACGGTATAGCTACCTGCTATTGTACGTGATAAAATAAAATGATAAAGACAACCTTTCCCATTCATTAGAATTATTAAAGACCCCCTGTCTACTCAGATATCGTTATCAAGATCAAAATACAAAAATACGCTATTCATTCCTGACGTAACTACTGTAAAATTGTAAATAGTAACACCGTGATAATGTGTTTTACAGACCCCGTTATCTTATCACCAGGCTCGCCTGTTTTATGGAATCAATAAGTTTCGTTGAGTTTCGTTCGTTGTTTAAACACACGACGAACGGCCTCTTGTAAGGCGTGCTTGTGTACTTTATTAAATGAACTTTCATTCTAGTATCGATAACTGAACAGAGCGTTTTGGAATTATTCAATTATATGGCGTAATTAAATGATAGGGTCGATTGTATTTCAAACAACATCGCATTTGTTTAATATGCGTATGAAAAAGTATTTTTCTAGCGATAATGACCATTTTTAACTATAGATATATTTGCAAGCGTCATCTCCGGTCCAAACTACCTTCTTTAATAATTACGTTCTTATAATTCTATCATTACAACTACTTTATGTATGTATACAGTGTCCGTGAGCATTTCGAGCTTGGGGAATTTAGACATTGCAAGAAATTTGAACAGTGTATTCCTGTCGAACTACGCATTTTTTTTTTAAATTCATTTTGTATGGACACGCTTCACATAATGTCGACCGTGCTCATACAAAATTAAACTTGAAAATGCATAATATGACCTATGTTCATTTAACATTCTTTACTCCTCGTGACCTCAGGAATACACTGTTCTAATCTCTCGCAATGGTCTAGCATTCCTAATCGGAAGTCAACCCGTGCACCTAGAACCCCATTCTCGCGAAGATTTAATTAATGACCATCGCCCTCCGACGGAAAAGAAATTTCATTGCAGTTTTGAAGTATTCATACATCACGTCTTTACCCCTAAGGTAACAAGGCCTAAAGGCCACGTTTAACATGAATGTGGGCGTATAGGTGGAAAGGGGAATCAAAATAGTGATGGGTTGCCAGCCGCATTGCCTATAACATGAATACTAAGATTTTCGCTCACTCGATTTTCCCTCGATGGACTTTTACCATCTTATACCTACCATCATTTTTTCTTTAATCCCAGACCAGCATGCAAGAATGAAACGAAAGAACCTGAGACGGTTAATTCAATTGAAATTGAAATGCCACTTGACTTATTGCTTAAATGAGTGTTTGATGTTAATTCCAGCTCAATACGGAGAAAATCATCTCCCTTCGCCGGGAATCAACTTCGGTCGAACCTTAACTTACATATCAGGACCATATGTACCATAAATAACTAGACTGATGTAATGTTTGATGTGATGACTAATATCAAAGCGTAACAATTCGCGGTAACACTTTATTTGAAGCAGGAAATCCTCAAACGTTCGGGTCAACAGTGAATGTTATGACAACAACGCTATCCTTCCTACAAAGCGAGGACTGAACATCAGCAATTCTGCTAAGTCCTTCGACTTTCCAAAATAATGAACATACATTTCTTTCGTTTCATTCTTGCATGCTGGTCTGTGAGTAACGAAAAAAACTAAGAATGTACCAGTTGCTTCTCTCCCCGCACAGATAGGCGATGCGACAAGCAACCCATCACTATTTTGATTCCCCTTTCCACCTATACGCCCACAATTATGCTAAGCTTGGTCTTGTGACCTTAGGCTCTGTCTACCCGTAAGGGATGAAGACGTGATTTGTGTATATATGTATTAGTATTTTAGGGTTTCATATACAGACTATGCCAATGGGACACATTAGTAAAGCTCTACTGTCAGACTGTCAATTTGTCACAGGACTGCGAATCCCTTCATTTGCCTGAATTTCATATGCCACAACTCTTTTTTTTTTCTTTGAAACCGTAATTTTTCTGGAGCTTCGAAATGACTATCCTGTAGAACTCTTATAGTTTACCTGCTATGGGTGGTGTAGGGGTATATAGCACGCGTCACGGAATGACGAGGATCCGGGTTCGATTCCCGGCCATAGCTTTACTTTTCGGATTTTTCTATGTGTTCTAATTTTCATAGACATTTAGAAATTATTTTCTTATAGTTTAGATTAGGTTAGCTTCATAACAATCCTGAATAATCAATAGTTTATAAGAAAAAAGAGTTATGACAAACAATACGTTTATGGCATATGAAATTGTGGTTAACGATAGGAAACCATAGGGAATAGGCTGTAACTTAAACAATAACAAGTTCATCCATAAAACTAATGTGTTTTCGACGTTTTTACTTAACCCTTTATTTCACAAATAGGACCAAGTGTAATTCATGTCATGCCTCACTAAATTATTGTTAAAGAGACGATCTTAAAATATGTTGATTACAATCAACACTGCGAAGAAAACGATAAATAACAATGGCAAATTTACATAACTCTTCGTGCCGGAGGCAGACTTGGCAGAATCACATTTGGCCAGCCTTGATATAAGTGTTTGTCTGTGGTACTCACTAGGCTTGTAGGCAGGCCAGTCGGCTGGTGAGACGCGCTTGTCTTCGAACTCCTCTCCCCCGTAAGCCAAGAGCAGACGGCTGGGCTCACCCAGAGCCTTGATGGGGAAGTAGTGGAACTTGATGTTAGGCATGGTTCTGTGGACAAAAAATATACATATAGTCCGTTTTGTTCTACCATTCAGTTCATTTAGTAGGAATAAACGGAAAAATCCGTTTAGTCCCACTAACGGACAAAATTATCCGTTTATTTCCACAGTCGCGTTCGGGTAAGAACAATCGGCACAGAAACAGTGTCAACGCTAGCACGGAGCTCCTATTCCTCCGTGGTTTTGGACCTTCTGGCCGATGCAAAACTAACATAACCTAAACCTACCTTCCGGAAGTTTTACTTCGTCCGTTTAGTCCTATTAAAAGGTCTGAATGGTAGAACAAAACGGACTAAGGGAAAACGTATAATAAGAGTCCAAAGACTAGACGTCTCGACGACCCTGAACAGATTATTGGCGAATAACGACGAGAGCCGACCCCAAATGAAATGGGATGACGCAAAGAGAGAGAGAGTAAGAATAAACAAGGGACTGAAAAGGGACCGCCGAAGACCGCTTGGGTCAAACGTCATTATATGTACATATGTATTATCCTCCCACGGCGATCAGTTATACGTTATTAATATTACTACAAGGAAAATACAAAGTTGCAACAACTCTCAAGAAACTAGTCCGTGAGCTCTTAGAATGCCATTCAGGTTTGTCTTGCTGTCTCACTTACTTTTATGGGGTTGACACTTGAATTGGCTGATGGTACCCGAAACCCGAATAGCATTCTAAGAGCTCACGGTTTGTAGATTGTGGAGAGTCGAATCTAGACACGGCATCAGCCGTCTTTTGTTGTCAGAAGTTAACTCTGAACACCATCTTCTTTTAATTTATTAAATTATTTGCTGACGAAAAACCGCGTAAAAAAGATAAATATTGACCCGTAAATGATAATATGTACCTTAATAACGTGGCTAAGACAAAAAATAAGCATCCGAATAAACATGCTACTTCTCGCGTTGTAAAATAGTTTTTTTGACGAGAAGTGAAAATTCCCTCGCCTGGTGGTAAGTAGCTAACGAAATTGACCAAACCACGCCGAAGTTTGCCGAAGTTAATAAAATAGAAACACTACTGTAAATTAAAGAATAACGATTGGTGTTAGGACACAGTGTAAAAAACATTAAAAACTCTCTAGAACTAATACAGCAACGATTTTAGAATCGCCTGCTTTACCAACCACTTAATGCTTTACCTAATTCAAAAGCAATAATCACACTAACAAAAAAAACACAAAACAAATCTTGGTAACAATCACTTTTAGGTATAGTTTAAAAATTATAAAAAATAATATGTGTTCCCTACAATCCATGCCACGATTGATAAAACAATTTCCAAGACTCAAACACCGACCTTATATTAAACTTACGTTTAGGTTAGCTGTTAGGCCTGTTAGTCAAGCGAAGTCCGAAGCAATACTAAGCTAAAATAACACTCGCTTGATAGGTACGTTATAAGTATAAGTACTACAGCCACATATATACATCTATATGCCACATGTTTGATTCGGAAGCCTTATCGAGATAGGCGATAACCTAAATTTGTTGTTTCGACGTTCTATACAATTCTAAGTATTATTTTAATCTGACCTTGGTCATTTTACTTTTCAAATGTCGAGGCAATATTTCTAAAACTGGGCTACAACTAGAAAACATGTAAAAAAAATAGGTATTTTCAGCAGAATCAACGCTCGGTTGTGACCGAATTAAAGTTATTATGTACTCACGTATTAACTTAGGACCAACTTAAGATGGAAACTGTCATCTTGTATGACAATTCAAAGGTTTTTGCGAAATGTGTCCTAAATTAACGAATGTGACCGTTATTTTTTTCTGTCCAAAGATGGCAATGTTTGTTTCTTTATTTGACAAGCTTTATATTAAGTTGCAATGTATGTCGTATGTAAAGTATGTTTGTCCGAGTGGAATTTGTGACTCAATTTTGATGCAGACATCCTCATCCTATTGAGCTAAACTTTTCTGGCCCCTATTCTGTTTACATTACAAACTCGACCAGAATATACGCCGGTTCAGTGGCGCCGACTCCGTGGGTGCTCGGGGGCTCGAGCACCCATGAGAAATAAACAGTGGGTGCCGAGCACCCCTGAGAATAGACATCACGAAACAGATCAGTAATCGCCTTTTAGGGATAGGTGTTTTTTCATTACCTGACGACTCGTTTTCGAGTCATCAAATAAGCATGAGCACCCACGAGGTTTTCTAAAAGTCGGCGCCCCTGCGCCGGTTGACTTCGTAACTATTGAGTACGTCTTGCATATCGAACTGTCACATGTCGCCGACAATTATTGTCAAGTTGGTGTAAAATTCTGGTGGTCCAGCCAGGAACGTCTCCGCAGGATGGAACTCTTCAACGGTTGGTCCGATTGACTTCAAATTTGGTTCACATTAGGACGGATGACCATGCAAATACAGTCAACAAAAAGTAGTCTGCAAAAAAGCTTGTACCTAAAATGACATTTTTAGGTTAGGTTATTGTGCAAGAAAGCATTTACTACTACTACTACTATTTGTACGAGTAAGCAAGTCGCGTGATGATAGGGTACCATGCTTGTTTATGATAAAAAGATGTAAGTAACACTATTTTCCCCCGCGGGTGTTATCTATACTATATTATAAAAGAAAAAAGTCGTGTTAGTTACACTATTTATAACTCGAGAACGGCTGAACTGATTTGGCTGAAAATTGGTAGGGAGGTAGCTTAGGACCAGGAAACGGACATAGAATACTTTTTATCCCGATTTTCCCACGGGATTGGAAAAATCCGAAATGTTGTACTAATAAAGCTACAGACATTAAATTTAGCATGCCTACACATTATTCCTTGATTAGTATACAGGTGCACTACAAAGGCATTTTTCAAATTCACAAAAAGGAACAAAGTTCGCCGGGTCAGCTAGTTACTCATATTTTTATGACTGACTGCCTGTATCAGTAGGAAACATAAATAAATTTAAAAAATGTCATGAACACGAATTACACACTACACGAATTACACTAGTTCGTTTGTTTGGCCTCTCTAACATAAAAAAAAAACACGAATAAGTATATACCTCTAGTAAAACCAAGATTTGATTGATTCTCTTTCAATTTTATGCATGTCATTATTTTTACCACGCGTCAGATTTAAATAGGTATAAGGTTCGACATTACGGATATTGATGCACGTATATTGATATGCGTATTAAACTGATAAAACTATAGGTAAAATTTCCCATGTCTACAAGTTACTAACAAAATGGCTATGAAAATAAGTAGGTACATACCTAAGTACATGACTATTGCACCACAAATTTCGGACTACGTCACCATACGCGGTGATGTCCTACCTACCTACCTAAAATCTAGAAAGTAAAGTAGACATTTCTACAAAATGCTGTATCGTGTTTAATTAAATGTCCGTAGATAAGAATTTAAATATTTTGGGTTTTTCTTACTCAGAATCGTTTAGGTACCCTATCGATTCTCATACAAGAAAAAATGTGTCCCGGATTTTACTATGGATTTTTTTTCGTGTTCGTCACGTTCCATACATATAAAAAACTACGAGCAAAAAAGTGACGCACTGGAGTGGAAGTTTTGGGACACACTTTTTCTTAAGATATCGAAGTCTTAGGAATCATGTTATAGGCGATGCGGCTAGCAACCCATCACTATTTTGATTTCCCTTTCCAGCTATACGCCCTTAATCATGCTAAACGTGGCCTTAAGGTTTTGTTACCATAAGCTCTGTCTACCCCGTAAGGGATAAAGACGTGATGTATGTATGTATGTATCGAGAATGACTTGATGCTTGCTCGGATAAGCAAGTTTGACGCCTGGTTCTTAACCATGTTCGGTAAAAATCTGTTTAACTGTTTGAAGAGCATCAGCTCTTTTCCAAAATGTTGTCAAGCATATTTTGGCATTTTTTATTTATTTACGAAGGTATGCTTATTTTGTTACAAAATGCTCTTGAGCCATTTCCCCTATTCGTTTTATTTCGTCATAATTATTCTTCAGTTTTCTTTTTTGCAACTGTAACAGTACTATTTCCTGTGTCGGAAATACCCACGAAATTTTAAGGAAATTCCTAACGCTGATATCTAAAACTCTATCTGGTTGCGATAGACGCAAGTCAATCATCAGATACCTACCTACTCCGTATAGTAGTGTACATCAGATTTAACTATAACTAGGTACCTACTCTTCTTCGTCCTTTTATTATTTTAAGTATATGGGTCTTATACGTACATATTTACCCAAATCACCTCTATATCCCCTACAGGGTAGACAGAGCCTAAGGAACAAGACCTAAAGGACACGATTAGCACGATTCCTTCAATGCTGGTCTGAGAGTAAAGAAGACAGAATGTACGAGTTGCTTTTCTTCCCGCGTAAATGGTAAAAGCCCAACGAGAAAAGACGAAAGTCTTAGGAATCAGTTATAGCGATGCCACTTAAGATGAAGGTCATTCACTAGAACTGGACTCGATGATAAAAAGGTACCTATATCTGTAGCAGAACCCAAAATCAGCCTTATTCAGGTTGAACCATGTTAAATTCTAGCTAGAACAAATCATACTCGAGTTCTGTATAAACGTGCCGGCAACATCAATAAAGTCTAATAACGATTCAAACCAGCGGTCAAGGCCGCAGCGTGATCATCAACCACGTATAAACAAGCAAGACACACCCATTATACGTAAATAATCAAAGATACTTACATTTTCTATCGTGAGCAGGACAAATATTATTTTAGGACACGAGCCGCGTTGCACTGTCAACAAGCAAAACGAGCGAGCACCGA
Source organism: Pandemis cinnamomeana (assembly GCA_932294345.1). NCBI lineage: Eukaryota > Metazoa > Arthropoda > Insecta > Lepidoptera > Tortricidae > Pandemis > Pandemis cinnamomeana. Next base: position 2,872,551 of record OW028715.1, on the reverse strand, counting down.
GCAAACTAAACTAAACTTCTTGTTTCCCTTCTCCTTCGTTTTTTTTTAATTTAAAACTAAACTGGCTTCCTGCGCTTACCGGCCGGTCACAAAAACAAGACTATTTATAGCATAGCATAGCAACAGTCTATGGGTGGTTGTGTGTGGGTGTGTGCCAAGTGACGTATCGTATGGTGAGTATCTGTGGAATTAGTGTTGCTATTATAATTTTTTCAGGGGCCTGGGGCGCATAATATTATGTTATGGACGTGACGATAATAATAAACGCTAACGAAAATAATTGTAGGAAGTACCAATGAGGATATAATCACTACTTTTTAGTACGTAAGATGTAAACATTCCGTGATAAACTAAATACTTTAGATCAGTGAACAAAGCTGACAGTTTACATCACGGACCTTTATTTTTCAAAAAATATTGGTAAATATCAAGACTTTTAAAATGGCTGAACTGATCTGGATTAAAATTGTCATAGAGATTGGTTATAGGATGGAATAAGCTAATTTTCATCCCAAAAAATTACATAACTATAAAGTTCCTAATAAGGTCTGTACAGTCGAACAATTTGATTCCTGTCCCACCATAGAACGTTTTCACAGTAAAAGCCACAAGGTTTTCCTTGTACTACCAGTACTACCACTGAATCCCATTGGGCAATAATCTTGGGAGCAAAGAGGAAAAATACTTAGTTTGCCGTGGATATTATGGGAGTCAAAAAGCATACAACATGATCACATCACTATAACATTTACTGTGAGAGGGTTCCACCACGGGTCTGGAATTTGTTCGGTGGTATAATATCCATCACCTCCAGCCATATCTGTAAAATTTCATGCGTTATCTTAATAAAACTACTTTAAAGGACAAATTTAAAACAAATACTTTATTTCCGTAAGAAAAGTAGGTAGTAAGAATAACAGCCGTATACATTTTTTTTCTTAAAACACTTAGCTAAGTACTTTTCAGTGACGCAAGGCGTTCGCATAAATATCAAGTGCTATGCTATGACAACAACTTATGCCGTTATGTGCCGCTAGTGGGTGGCGCTTCCTATTGCCTTTAGCGTTTATGTATAGACGTTTTGGTGTCTAAAACTTACACCGCAGGCTCTGTTAGGCTAATCCTGGTCGCGGTGGTATGTAGCGGGTTTTGCTGTAAGTACATAATTCATCACAATAAATAATCTAATTGGAAATCATCATAATGTCTTCATACATATAAGTACACAACAATATTTAAAAAGATTCTTACACTAACATTATTTAAGCTCTCGTGAAACATGACTTCTAAAACATTTTTTTGGAACCATTTAGGAATTATTTGATGTTAATTTATGGCCCCACCAAATGCTGGTTTCAAATATTATGAGAACCGTTGGTTCCTTATTTATTTTTATGGCACAAAATTTCGTTAATTCTTACAATAACAAGTTCAAAAACTTAAGACAACATTAATATTATAAATGCGAATGAGATTTATAAAAATGAGTTCACAGTTCATTCAGTCTCCTGATAGTAGGATAAGTGATTCAAAACACTTTAATGTACAGGAATACAATAAAATATGAAGTATTTAACCCTATTATCTTATAAACTATATTTTTCAATATCTACTCAAGACAAAAACAAAGAAAATATTACAGAATTAGTGATGTCTTAACCCATAGTCATATAAATATTAAAAAAATAACACCGATAGAAAGCCTGTAACCGGATTGGTCGATTTAATCTTAATTACTTTTAGAGCGTCTATTATCGGCCTCTGATCGGTCTGTAATTAAAGACTGTTATCACTAAGTTTCGTTGTGGCTCATTCGTTCTAAAGCTAATTTGATGGCCGGCACGGAGGTCAACTGCTGTACCAACATCTCGATGTTGTTGAACTTGTTGTTGGCTACAATCTCTAGAACTTCCTTTATATGATCCCACATCCCAGCTAGCAGGAAGTCTGGCCAGGTTAACTGAAAATAAATATATTAATATTAGGATCTAACCTAACTCTAGGTCTAGGTTGTGGCTTTCACTATATGGATATAAACTCACTCTTTGTCGGTACCTTTCTTAATGCTCCTTTCATGTACTCAAGGGTTAACTGGTAGAGATCCCTTATAAGGATAAGTTCGCCTTTGTGCATATATTTAATGTCTTTTTTGAGATTTGTCTCTGTTTCTTTATGTTTGTACAATAAAATAGATACTTTACTTACTTAAATTTTTTTGTTAAAAATTTTTGGTTCTTTGAAATGAAATGAAATTTATTCTTGGTAGCAAGCATTACAAGTCAACAACGCGTATCTATTCGACGTGTGGCAAATCAAAAAACTCACAGTAATTATAAAAAAAATATCAAGAAGCCACTTTTTCAGTAGGCCTTCAAAAATTGTGATTGTTCCTTGTTCCTTCTGTACTCGTGCCTCTTGGGCTGGGCACAGTGGCGTAACTATAACGTCTGGGGCCCGCGGCAAATTCGTCAGATGGGGCTCCTTCCTCAATATAAAGAAGTGCATCAGCGTCCCTTCTGTGCCCTAAACCAAGCCTGTTCGGGGCCCCGTAGAGCTAGGGGCCCCTGGCATTTTTCCACCCCTGCCACCCCATAGTTACGCCACTGGCTGGGCATTTTGCTGCCCTGCCGCCCTATAGTTACGCCACTGGATATACTATATTATATCTATGAATGTAACAGATTCCTTTGCACCTTGCTAAGAGCTAGATGGCCTCTGTTAGTGGCTACAACAGCATCCAATTTAGCCAGATACATCAAAGCAACCTCCTCGTTAAACGCTGCGACATTCCTGGCTTTCAGTTCTGGATCCTGCTCCCTTTCTAGGATTTCTATTTCTGAAACATTAAAAAAACAAATAATTGTGGCACCTCTGACCTAACCATTATTATATAGGGTGCAGGGGCGCGGGGTAGGACTACAGAGGGGGCCGACAGCGGTGCGGGCGGGTAGTGCGCCTGCCGCCCGCACCTCTCTCGGCCCCCTTTGTCGCTTGCCCCGCGCCCCTGTGCCGCGCGGACGAGGACTCAGTTAAGCGGTCAATCTATAACATTATAGTTCTTCCAATCATTTATTTTCTCGATGACAGCTCCCGTAGAATGTAACTGCGCTTTTTACGCAAAAATTAACTTTTAAATGCGAGGTATAACAAAAAATGACAACTGCCTAATTTTGTTCCTTGATCTCATATAATATTCATCTAAGACAAATTGAGTCCATATATGCAGTGATATTTTTTTAAAGTGCGATAAACAATAAACGTTTTCATAAAGTTACATTATATGGGATTACAAATAATATTTTTATACCTCGCATTTAAAAGTTAATTTTTGCGTAAAAAGCGCAGTTACATTCTACGGGAGCTGTCATCGAGAAAATAAATGATTGGAAGAACTATAGTCACCATCAAATAAACAACCCATCTACTAATTAGTTAAATTTATTTTCTGGATCCTAAACGGTTTAGTACAAATAGCTTTTAAGCGATAAGACCGCCTATAAACACGCTGTATTGATTTTTAATAATGTTTGTACTTGTATCGCTTTGTGTTAGTCAAGCTTTGACTGAGAATACCAAGCAATGATTTAACGGATTATAATGCGTAAACAATGTCTTACTGTTAAGAAAATCAATGAATACATCAACAATCTTGTCAATTTCCAGATCTTCAAACGGGTCAGCACCAGAGAGGCCATTGCTGCGGCCAAGGAACCGCAGCACTGCTATGCTGTGCAGATTGCAGCGGTGAGACGGACTGTCTGCTTTTTCTGCGTAACAATTATACAGTTTAAATGTTAAAAATTGGTGCACAAGAGCCAGCTTTTTCTAGAACAAGGATTCCACCTATTATAGACTATTTAAAAGTTTGCTAGTGTATTTGTTTCTTCCTTCTTCACGCTGAAATTGGATGGAAATGGATTAAATTTGGAACAGGGATAGTTGGTACCCTAGATTAAAACCGGTCCTTACCCGTGGTCCACCTACGATATGTCCGCCTTTTGATGCTGCCCTTCGGTGGAGGTATTTCTGGTTATTTTCCCCTAAGGCAACTGAAGACACCTAACTAACCTAGCCTACCTATTTTTGTAAATAATAAATAATAATTCAAAATAATGGTACCATTTTTTCCGGGTGGACAAATTAGGTAGACCATGGATAAGTTCCTGTTAAAACATAGGCTACTTTTTATCTCAGAAAATTGCAGTTACCTCGGGATAGTAATAAACAACTTCTTTGCAGATGAAGTCGCAGGCAAGAACTTTTTTTTTTTTATATGAGTAGGAAGGCAAACAAGCAAGTGGGTCACCTGATGGTAAGTGATCACCACTGCCCATAGACACCCGCAACCCCGGAGGGATTGCAGATGCGTTGCCAACCTAGAGGACTAAGATGAAATGCCTCTTGTGCCCGTAATTTCCCCGGCTGTCTGAACTAGTGCGTAAGTAAGGTCCTTGACCATAACTTGAGGCCCATGCTCCCTTTAGCAGGCCCTTTTACCTCCAACTTTGAAAATCCCTATTCTAGAAGGTTTCTTCTTGTTTCATCATCCAAGATGGACAAAGGAACTAATATGTTAGTTTTATAACATTTTAAATTGTTGCCATGTTCGAATTTCATGTTAAAAACTTAAAAATGTGGCATTTACAAAGATAACAGCGACATTATTTTATTTTAGCTATGTCTCTCTCTAGCTATGACTATTTTATTACATTTCTAATAAGTTTAGTGTTTGCACACAAACCTCTCTCCTCAGATCCAGTTTCTGTTTGATCTTGACCAGAGTATGCTAGCAACATTGCTATGCTTTTTTCAAATCCCTCTGTTGGGAGTATACTGTAAATTAAAATAATTAGCAAGTAAGAATAAAATGGACTGAACTAATTTAACTTACTCACTAATAACTAAGAACACAACTCATAAGAAATACCTTAAATTGAATCGAAATTAATGTACTCAATATATGAAACACAGCAAAATTATACAAGTGTAACTGTTGGTTCATTTGGATTAGGGCTGCCATCACCTAAATTGCCGACACCGGATAAACACGGCAAAAAACCCGGACATTTGGGCGAAATATGGTTTTTTCCCCAGACACATCTGAAAAATTTTTTTTGCAACAAAAATAAAGACTTATAATTTTTTAATTTATTCATTTATACAGCAACAAATAATAGACAAATATTGTTGATGAATTTTTAACTAAGATTTATTTCAATTTATCGCTTATCTTTAAAAAAGACACTTTTAAGAACCCCTGCCGGACGGCCTCCGGACGCCCTTCAAACTAGGACAAATCCGGGGAAACCCGGACGGATGGCAGCCCTAATTTGGATAGATGGGCTAAGCTAAGGTTTAAGACATAAATAAGTGTATCAAATATTACTGTGCTTACAACCCAATAATACAAATCAATCTAAGGCAAACCAGTCCAAGGTTTACCAAGCGTCTAAAAATACCGGCGTAAATAAAACACTTGTTGAATGCTTGCTTACAATACAATAATACTACACTTACATCTGTTTGCTCTCTGATTTATCAGTCTTCTTCGTTTTAAACAACTTTCCTAAACTACGAAACGACATATTGGTCATTAATAAATTAAATTCCAAATACAATTCTGTAATCAAGTCTTTTATTAACTTGTTAAGCATACAAATTATATCTTGGTAACTAAATAATTATCGGCTATTCTTTTCACCAATTTTTTCGAAAATTATACAACATTGTTACTTTTGGAGGCATGATCTCTATCAGGAAACTGATTCTAGCTCTATGTGTCACTTCATTGCTCCATATTCAATGTTTAAATTGATAAAAACACAAAAGAAAATTAATTAAAAACTTGCTTACGGAAATCAATCAAGCAACTGTCATTTTCATTTCGTTTCGCCCCGTGCCGTGACAAGAAAACTGACCTGACACTGACAGTTCTGGATCCTGGTGTTGCCAATACTTGACAATATTTTCTTAAGGCTTATATATACTACCCAACCCCTAAACCTTACTTTGCGCCCTTGCGTAACGCGCTGGCGCTTAATGCCCAATTTACATCATGCAAGTAATTTCGTGCAACTAGCATTACATTGCGCGGCCGATGAGCTGACGCTTTAAAAGTGATTAATCAAATTCCACAGTTTAATGCTAGTTGTACGAAATTTCCTGCATGATTGGACTTTAGTAGCGTAGCGATAGCGAATCGAGACGAGACAAGCGGTCGGTCTGTCAAATCAAATCGTCCAGACCCGTCCAGTCCAAGTTTACAAGCAAGTTTGCCCGGGTTTGTTTTATATTTTATCAGGATTTATCATCCTGTCACAGGTTCTCTTCATCTCCCAAAGTATTTACTGTACAAAGTGTTGTGTAGTATAATATATTTAGGCAATCTTGTCTAAATCTCACCTAAGCCTTTGCAACAAAACATGAGTCAAAGAAGATCCACAAGGTCCGGAGGTCCAACTCAAAGCGCTCCAGCGCCTCCAGTTGAAGAAGTGGATGACGATTCAAATGCAACAGAGGAGGTCAATGAATGTGCTCGATACATCCTATGCCGGGAAGGAAGCAAGATACCCATCAAGCGTGCCGATATCGCGAAGCACTTGGCTACTGTATGTCAGACCCCATCAGGGAATGTTTCCAGAGTGATACTACGAACGGAAAGGATACTTGAAAAGGTTTGTTAATACATGGTTAGTTTAGTCCACCTTTAATCTTCACTAACGGGTTTTTCATTTGTTTATTTTTTAACTGACTTCAAAAAAAGAGGAGGTTCTCAATTCAGTTGTATTTTTTTCTAAAACAATATTGTGAAGAGGAAAGATTTGATTGTATGCTTGTTTACATTGAATAGGCTCCAAAACTATGGACCAATTTGAAAAATTCTGTCATAATTAGAATCCTACATTAGCTCTGATGAACATAGCCTATATTTAATTCTGTGTGGATGTAGTTACAAACAACTAGTTATTAAAAAAGTGGCATTCTGTAGACAAAAAAATTGGCTTAATATTTGTGTTGATTTTTTTAATATTCAATTTCTTTTATTAAATAAAAGCTAAGATACAGTATGATATGGCTCTGTCTAAATTTGTGTGTAGGTAATACATATTTAAAGGATGCTTTTCGACTAATACTACCTATGTCAGAAAACTATTAAAGTAAGGAATAAATGCTAAGTGAGGGAGACAGCAAGACGAACCCGAATAGCATTCAAAGAGTTCATGGACTGTTCGTAAATTACAGGTGTACGGCTACAAACTGGTCCTTGTGTCCGGGAAGGCAACGTCTCAGTACATAGTGGTGCTCAAAGAAGAATGCGAGTCCCTCCCGTCGAGTATCTCCGACTCCCAGCAGCGTATCTTGCTAATGGCCGCTCTGACACACATTTTTATGTCCGGAGGGAATGTTAAGGAAGGTAAATAACTAAAAACTTTGAAAATAAAGTTATAGGATTAGATAGAATCTGGCAGTGGCCAGGGCTCTTGAAGAATTTGACCCAAGAGACATCCTATAAGGCTGGCATAGTCACACAGGTGCACTTAAGCCTCGTAAAAATTTTAAAATAAAAAAAAGTTATTAGATTAGATAGTTGTGTTGTGAAAAACATTGATGAGTTATTTTAACTCAGTGTTTTTCCACGTCTGGGTGGACTTGTTTATGTGAGACGTCCAGTTACTATGACAACATTATTCAATTCAATTCCATTTTTGATAATATTATAGCTTCATCCATCGATACTATAGATGATTCCACCAATGTCAAGGTTGAAGAAGACACTAGGTACTTTTTTTAATCAGCAGTTAGTCGGTAGCTTATCAATAACATTCTTCTTATTTTAATATGGCCCCATCGATCGATGCAATGATTTCGCCAATGTCAAAGTAATAAATACAGTATTCAAAAATCTTGTGACAAAAATGTCGGCAACGTTGTACGGTAGAACACGGTCAAACGACCCCCCCCCCCCCTGTTGGGCTCTTAGCCAACGTATAATGATATCCCTCAGAATCTGCCAGATAATCATTAACCAATGCCCAGGGTGCACTGGACTAAGCACTGCTCTTGGACGGATCCAAAGACGAACTGTAGCTCTTGAGCACACGGAGGTAACCCGACTTGCACCCTTCGATATTCTCGATGCACCCAACAATAACATTAACCTTTTCAACGCCAACGACACATATATCAGCACCGCAGGTTCAACGCCAACAACCTATATATGCCCATTACTTCAACGCAAAAGTAACCTTCATTCAATTGGGTTTAGGTTCAACTTAAGGCATCGCAATAATGAAGTCTGGCGTATGGGTGACGTCTCTTGTATTTGACCTGGCGGCGAAAAGCTTAAACATAACCAACAATATTGACATTTGACAGACTGCCTATAGTATAGGCCCTATACTATAACAGATATGTCAATGCACGAGATTCTATGTCAAACATACACTAGAGGCTCCTAAGTTAACTTAACATTTAGAATTTTGTGCTAATTCTAGATGACATGTGGAGTTTCCTGTCTGAAGCTGGGCTGCTAGAAGCAAACGATTTTGCAGGAAGGAAAAATTTCATCTCTACATTCACTCGGCAATTATATCTGACAGTAAATAAGGTACAGTCTTTGATTAATTATGTGTAGTAGCAGTAGTGGAGGGAGGGTTGCATGAAAAACGTATATATTTCGCACGGGCTTGGTTACCTTGCATGTGAGTAGCGGAATAGCAAGGTAAATATTTTTTGTTTATCGTGTTTATATTATTTGTGTTTATAATTAGGGGTCATCCATGAAATACGTCACACATCTTGGGGGGGCTCTAGAAATCGTGAAATCGGAGTGACATATTTTATGCATGGCCCCTTAAAATCCGCGCATTTTCCCCGAATTTAAGTTCTCCCCACACATTCCCCAGCTTCGCTTTCCCCGCAGTTTGGGGAATTCCCCACAGATTGGCAATGCTGCTGCAAGCGGAACCACAATAGAAGAAAGAGAAACCTAGAAGTGGCATGTGAACAAAAGACGCGTGCCACCTTTATGCGGAAAATAGCATGTATAATTGAATTTGACGGTTCGAGTAGCAGAATGATTCTGCCAGAATCAGATTTTCTCGAGTGTTCCGCTGTCATCAGTTAGATTTTAAAACACGTAAATCTAAATCCCATTCGATAGAGTTCATTTTGCAACGCATTTAATTTAACGACATCTGTTGTGCAATGACAAAACTATGTTAGACAACGGACATTTTCAGACTGTTATCTTTTGGGCAATGGACTGTAAACAATATTCTGTGGGTGGAAAGTTCAAATTATAATATCGATTCAGAACATATTATTACATTTTTATAATAGAAAAGTTACGACCAATAATTGCCAAGATTTCAACTGTCAATGTGAGAGTTTGAAGACACCGGTTTCCCTAGCGAATATGACTTATTGCACTTCTATCTATTGTCTCTTTGTTCTGTGTACAACCCTAAAGAAACGTGATACTCGAAGAAGCTTGGCGAATTATTATTATTATTCAACCACAGTCATACATTTTAGTAGCCCAGTGTTTAAACAGGTTGGTTTGTATGTTACAGGTCGGGGAAGGCGAATTCACGAAGAACGTGTTTGAATGGGGCAGAAGGGCCACTGAAGAAGTGCCCAAGCTGTTTGTGCTGAACAAAATGGCCGAGGTTAGTTATTATTGCATAGATATATATGTATCATACATACATACATAAATCACGTCTTCATCCCTTATGATGCATGATTGTAGGCTAGGTGGAAAAAGGGACTCAATACAATGGGTTAATTGCTGGAATGGGCATGGAAGCAAAAATGCGGCTAGCAATCTGTCACTTTTTTTATTCCACTTTCTACCTATTCGCCCACAATCATGCTAAATGTGGCCTTTCGTTCTTGTTACCTTAGGCTCTGTCTACCCTGTAAAGGATAAAGACATCATTTATGTATGTACGTATGAATGTATACATATAACAAGTTCATGAAACAGCACCATTTTGCTGTTCAGAACATCTGGTTTATTCATGAACAGGTTAACTATCTAGTGTGGGTAGTTTTTCTTAGTATAGCATCTTAAATTTTAATGTTGAAACTGCCTTTCGAATTCGGTTTTTTATCATTAACCGACTTCGTAATAAATGAAGGTTCTATGCTCCTCTGTATTTTTTTTAGTATACTCTTTATGACACTGGAAATGATAAGATTTTTTTTTCTTTCTGTTTCAGGCTTTTGAAAAAACGCCTGATCACTGGTCAGAACAATTTAGACAGGCCAATGAAGAGGCGCAACAAAGAAGCTAACTACTTATGGTATTGAGAATAAGTTTTTACACCCTAGACGAAAGAAGCATCCGTTCCCATACTAATCAACGAGCTCTTTGGGTCTATCTCCATTTATAATCTATGGTTTTGGCCATACGCAGGGGAGCTATTACGGAATTCAATTTTCGAAATTCGTGCCGTAACATCTCTCTCTCAAATTACTGACTTAGTATGAGCGAAACGGCGCCAAATGCACTTCGAAACTCGAATTCAGTACGAGGCCAGGGGCCCGATTTTTGAAAGCACATCACTCGAAAGTGGTATAAATCTGTTTATATCTTCAAAACTACAGCTCTAATAAAATATAATAATAATAATATATAATAATAATATAATCTAATATATTATATCTAATATATTATATTTTATGTAGTAAAAATAAGGTTAAAGTTGTATAAACTGTTTTTTTTTGTAATTGTTGTTAGTGGCAATAAATCATCTTTTATCTTTTATCTTTATCTTTATCTTTAAAATTTTTGACTAGTTCACAAAATTAATGAGAGCCGTAAGTATCTTCTAAGCTACTCGTATTTCAAATTCAGCACAATTTTTCACCACTTACGAGTGGTATTTTCACACATGTGCTTTCAAAAATCGGGCCCCAGGTATCGGCAAAACCACAGAACATACTATTTACGTGTGAATCGCTTTTGATTGCATGAAGTACTGTACAGTCGCCATCAGATATCGTAGTGGGCGAGGTCCTCAAATAAAACAAACTTAAGGTATATTATCTACAAATGTTTAGCCCCCTTATTCATAAACGTTCTGTAGCCTTCTGCTAACTTGGCAATAGTTTGTCCTTATCTGTCACTTTGACATTTAGATTTCACAGATAAGGACAAACTATTGCTAAGTTCGTAGTGGTTGTTGTATAGTGGTGGTGAAGGCATTTTGTTTGTGTTTGTTGTAGATGGATTCTGGCTGATACCCTACCGAAAACTGGCAGCGCTACCGTAAAGCAGGACTAAAGTCTATTGGCCGTGTCTTATCCAACCTCGACATTGGCAGAATCATCAAAAGTTTGATGGAGCCATATTCCCAAACATAGAATTGAATTAAATTGAATTATTGCTAAGTTAGCAGAAGCCTATAGAGCGTTTATGAATAAGGGGGTATATCTTCATGACCAGCCTGACTGCATCGAAGCCTTTTTCGATATGTCCTTCCTGATATTTTTACCTCAAGTCAAAGTCTAAGTCAAAAGTATTTATTTGGCAGAATATAGTCGTATGAGCTAAAGATCAACCGTTCCGATTTTCATGCTTTTAACACTATTAGCAGCTTTTTACTGAATTCTGGGGTGTACCTAGCACTAGTACGGGTGGGCCAACGACACGAAACAATGTCTCAAAATATTTAAAAAGTATAAAATTGTATTAAGAGTAAGAGTATAAATGATTGAAGGCTAGCTTATTTCAAGCGTACAATAATCTGTGATTATTCATTACAAATATTACTTAATTAAAATTAACAAACCAAACTCTTTGTTCTCATTTTACATTCATTGACCTGTAATAACTGGATTACAAAGATTGACCCTGCTCCCCACTATTGCCGCTAGGGTTCAGTGTTGTCGATTTAGGACTGTCGCTAGAAATGACGTCTCGCTTAGGTCTTTCCGACAAAAAAGTTGTAGCGACTTTTGGTGACACATTATCAACGTTACATCTATTAACTTAAAAATAATACTGTATTTAAGTATTATACTTACTTTTAATAGACGCCCCCCCCCCCCCCCTCCCCCTTGCAACAGCACGTTTTTCAGAAACTGGGGGGCTACTCCGATACTCGATTTTCGAAGTTTGTGTCATACCGTCCCTCTCAAATTAATACACATACACAAAGCCTTTTTTTTTTTTTTTTTTGCGGCGGAAAAATGCGTTACGCATACGACCGCGCCGTGGGGACGGCGCGGAAGTTATGTGGGACTCTCCTCCCCGGCCCCCCCCCCGAGCGGGGGGAAGCGGAGGAGGCCTACCCACTAAAAAACCGCCGGTTTTCCCTCTCTGCCATTGGAGGGGCGCCGTGGGAGAACTATGGTGTCACCACGCAGCATACACAAAGCCTAAGGTGACAAGACCTACAGGCCACGTTTAGCACGATTTTAAATTAATGACTCTGTATAAGCAGAACGGCACGAAACAATCTCCGAAATTCGAAGTTCGTATCTCCATTTACTCTAATATTAATAACACTTATTAGTGTGATCAGAACGCTACTAAACGAACTCTGGAACAAGCCTGCAGAAGCCATTGCTTACTATCAAATGGATCGTGAATAAAAAAAACGTTTTAAAAAGTTTGGCGTTGGTGATTCGGAATTTTTGGAGCTGGCAACTGCAGAGGTTCGAACTTCAATCTAATTATCTCTTAGTCTGTGGATCAAGTCAATCAAAATTCAAAAATACCAACTGACCTAGTGTCTACTGATTGTGTTAAATAAATAAGCGTATTTTAATCCGTATATCAGCATCATTGAGTAAGTAAAACATGTAAATTTTCCTCTATCCATAAACTTCTTAAACTGTCTACCATCTTCATACTTTGTAATAGGTATTCAAACAATTAAATTCTTTAATTTATAGGTCTCACCATGTGGCAGAGCCCCGGGTTTAACGAAGACCTGTTGAATAAATATGGATGTGTGGACGCTCTATACAAAGCATTGGGCAATAGTGATCTCTCAGAGATCGTCGTTACAGCATTAGAAGTCATAAACAAGACGAGAACCGTGCCTCTAATAAAAGCCGAGAAGAAGTCTGAAGCGATTTCCGCAGATTTTCGTAAGAAAGGTAATGAAGCCTACACGAATAAAAAATATCAGGAAGCGCTAATTCTGTACAACAAGGCTCTCCAATATGCGCCTGTAGACTCTAAGGTCATGAAGCTGGCATTTAGCAACAGATCAGCGCTATTTATGACGGTAAAAGCATATGGTGCATGCATGGGAGATATAGACATTGTTTTTGACATGGAATGTCCTCCCGAAATTGAATCGAAGCTAGAACAAAGACAACAAGAGGCCTCTATCGCCATGCGGTCAGAAGACTCCCACTGGAAGACGCTACCTAAATCTGGTTATATATTTTACACACTAAAAGAAACGCCAAACCCAGAAATTTTCTGTGCAACGAATAATGTCGGCGTTTTCAAGGAAAATGACATTCCCAAAATAGTAGCCGCTGATCATGTGAAGGTTGGAACGGTTGTAGCCATTGAGCCCGCTTTTGTGAGCCACTTGGCCCCTGGTAATTTAATGTTAGCCTGTTATTATTGTCACAAGCTGGACTACAACTTGGTGCCCTGCAAAGGTTGCTGTCACGTTATGTTTTGCAACGAAAATTGCATGCGAACCTGCATGGATCTTTACCACGGTGCGGAATGCAAAATAATGGATCTGTTGCATTCCATTGATTGTAATGAAGCTTTACGTTTGGCTGTCAAAGCTGCCATCAAGATAAAATTCAGATATTCATGGAAGGACCTTATTGATTCCACAAAGTTGTTTGGAGTAAAACGAATGAAAACCAGCTCTACAAGTGTAATCTTTGGCCATCTTTTTGTGTTTTCTCTGTTGAACTCTAAAGAAGAGAGGCATTTCATATATGGAGCAATGTATAACGCAAGTTTTAAAATAGCTGCTATTATTCACTATTTGGGTTTGGGATCGGGATTCTTTCCGGATTTCGAGGAGCGGTGTGAAGCAATAAAATGTTTCGGAAGAATCATCATGTACTTGTACCTGTATTGTCGTCCTACAATGATATACAATGCGGTGTCAATCAACGATGCACCGCAAGTTGAGTTTCATAAGTTGCCCAACTTTGGGTTGTTCTCGTTTGCTGGGAAACTTAAGAATAGCTGCATGCCGAATGTTATGATTGTGGGAGTGAATAACAAAGTTGCTTTAGTGGCACTAGAGCCCATTTCGCGTGGAACAGAGCTCACTGTCGCCTATGCGTAAGTTTCCTGCTGTTTTGTTGACAATTCGATTTTATTTCACACAACATTTGGTTTGCATATAACTGGGCAAGGGCGTCGCCAGCCGATGGCGCAGGGGGGGGCAAGTTGACTTTACCTACTACAATTCATACTTTTCTCATTCTCTATGACTAGTGTAGGACTTTGGTTGCATTATATTTGGCAACTTTTTTAGAATCTCTAGGGGGGGGGGGCAGCTGCCCCTCCCTGCCCCCCCTTGGCGACGCCCTTGTAACTGGGTGTGAAGGTTGGACGTTTTTGGAACGACCACCACATTTCTCTGACTTCTTGATACATATTGCGTTAAACTTGCACATTGTTATGTTTACTGTACAGACACAGACGAGTTCATCAATATCTGTACAGTCAACCATTCCAAAACTTTTATAGCAAACTATATCTTTCAGAGGCCACTGGCTAGACAAGATCTCAATCGGCAGCCAATTGGACAAGCGGAACATGTTTTCCTTGTACGATAATGTCTGCAACTGCGTAATATGCTCAGGCGAATGGAAACGAAGAACCAACATCCTCACCCCAGCACAAAGATACTGCTACAGCAAAATCTGCCTCCAAGAGCCGATAGACTTCAATAACTTTCCCAAACTCTACAAAAATTTGTGCAGAGCAATAACAGTGCTTCAACGTGTCCCGTTTTCGCAGGAATACATAAATGTTTACAAGTTATTTCGTACTTGTATATTGCATTTTCAGCATGTCGCTACGGAAAATATTGTCTTGGAACACGCTCCTACGGAGCAATAGATGTTGTTGTAATTGTTTTTGTTTTAAGGCAGCTGTCTTGTTTTTTAATGTTTTTTAAGGCTTAACAGTTTAGTAAGGTATTGGGTGTGATTTACTGACAACTGATAGTGTAACTGTGTAAGAATTAATTCCTCTTTGAGCAAATTAGCATTGAGGAATCTAAAATTTCAGTTTGTACTTGAAGCATGTACCTTTTATTTTAGTATAAGTGTAGAGTGCAACAATAAAACTAAGAAAATGATGTAGTATTATCGATTAATTCTTAATTTTTGCCATATTTAAGTCCAAAAATGTGATATTTCAAAGAAAATCTTACTATAAGTACTTGGTCTTACATGTTTACTTTAATTATTGTTGATTAATTAACGCATTTAACATATTGTTAAAATATAATGATTGACGGATTATGTTATGTTCAATTACTGAATTCTCTACTCCACCCTTAAAAATTCATCGACTAGAAAAACATTAAGAAACCTTCACAAAGATTCAGCTAATCTATGGATGTATGCGTGTAGACTAGTCTGGTGAAGATTTATAAGCATATAAGTTTTTTTTACGATAATAAGAATCTCCCTAAACCAGAACCCTTAATCGAACGAGGTTTCATCCCCTCTAGACCCGCATGACGGCTAGAGGCTCAAACTTGAAATTAAAATTTCGTATCAAGCTGTCCTGCTCACACACAATGTTTATTTGTTTAATAAGAGTGGGAGGGACGGTATGATACGAAATTCGAATTCTGAACTTGGCAGTTAGACCTGCCTCATTGGTATAGGAACAAAAAAAAAACAGGTATATTTTTAAATTTAACCCAATTTAATAATGTTTTTAGCAAATCAAAAATAAACTAGAGTATTTCAATTCACAACCGGATAAAATACCAACCATTAATTAAAACAATTTTATATTCAATAGTAGTATATTTGTTACATATTATATGTATAGTAGTATACTTTTTATATTCAATAGTAGGAACAACTTGGGTTTGTTTATACAAAGGTTTGTACATAAATATAGACAAATCAACTTGCTGGCAGGTAATGCAATTATTTATAATTTAGTTTTCGAATTTAATTAAAATGAGAAGAAACAGTCTTTCTCGAGTCGAGGGCGAGGGCATTACCTGGACAGCTGCCTCGGAAGGCATTACTGCTGTATTATAGATAGATATTCAAGTTTCCAAGTTTGAGTCAATATACCTACGGATAAAATCCTAAATAATTTTATTATTTATTTAAAAAGTATAAAGGATCTCGTACTTACGCTTAAACCTAGTAGCTTATTAAGTAATTAAAAAAACTTAAGATACATTCTGGTACTTACGTACAGTCAAGTGTAATAATACGTATCTAGTCAAAGTTTCAAAAATAAGTACCATACGCTCTTACACCAGCGTAATAAGGCCGTGGGACATATTTTTGAAAAGTTCGTATCGATACTTATTTTTGCACGTCACGTGCAAGTACAGGTAAAAGTACTTAAACACATTTAAACATTATGTACCAACATAAAAACAGTACATTACATTACATCCTACTAACTACTTACATTAGTTTATATAACTTCGCTGCGCTACTATATATCTGGCACCGACTACTTAGATAGCTACATAAGATTAATTTGTTTGATTCACAATTTTTTTTTTTTATCTGATTATCGCGAAACAATACTCCAACTCTACAGGGCCCGCAAATTGGCTGGGCCTAGAACACAAAGTATTTATTTACTTTTAAGGAAATATTTTTTAAGAGTTACTGTTTATAATATTTGCGCATTGAGAGTCGCTGCGTATTGAAACAAGCTGAGTGTCGTGCGGAAGTCTTGATAAATTTCCACATGCTCTTCAGTATTTTCTAGGTCTCCCAGCTTGCCTAACGCATAGCACGTATTTTTGAATGGATCCTGTATATTTAATGAATGCTTAGCTATTTTCCATTTGTTTATGATCTTCTTCTGTTGTGAGGTAAGCTCTTTCTTGAAGAATTGCATACCCCAGTGCTCCAGGCAAATGCGACAACGGCACACGCCACGAGAGCAGTGATAAATAATTGATGCCCGTTTGCTTTTATACCTGCAGTCATAGTAGTGGCCTCTGTAAAATAGTGAACCATGTTTTAATACATATCTTGGCTGCAAAGCTAAAAGGGGCTGAGCCGCCTTTTTGCAAACACCCTTAAATGTAGTTTTACCATAAGGAATTACATGAGCAACACATGCAAGTAAAGCTCTCTTTAGGGTTGCAATAAAGGTATTCGCGCGACAATTTATCTTTAGGATGGTTGATTTAATATAAAAAGGATGGGTGGTGGACTGGTGGTAGGTACTCTACTCACTTATCATCAGGGTGACTCACTTGCTAATTTGATTTGCCACCCAACTTGTTAAATCAAAATTAGACCCAGTGGCGTAGCTAGGTAACCAAGGGCCCTGGTGCAAATAAAAAAATGGGGCCCCACTACTATCTAAACTGGTTACGTTTTAATAATAATAGTTCGATCGAGATTTTCTGGTAAGGATTCGAGGGCCCTCTGAGCTTGAGGGCCCCGGGGCACTGCCCAGCCTAGTCCCTTGGTAGCTACGCCACTGATTAGACCACTCCTTGAGCCTCTGTTGCCCGTGGTCCTAACTACTGGTTTTCGACGAAGCTCCGTTTTCTGGGTATTTTGCCCTTCAGGCAACTAAAGATACCTAACTACCCTAACCTACCTATTTTTGTATTACAATATTAATGAATAATTCAAAATAAGGCAGCATTTTTTCCGAGTAGGATATACCAGCAGAAACAACGCCTGTTCAGTGTAAGTATGTGGTAGAAATGGAGCTCCAACATTTAGCCTTTGTGTAATTGAAAACAAAGCTGATTGTCATCTCAACTTGCAAGTGAAAACTTGCATAGTTATTATCACTTGTTTTTCTTACTTTTTAAAATACTTACACTTTGGAAACTGTAATTTCAGTCATTTTCTTGATAGGTTTAATGGCCACCAAAGCAATGCGGTTGTTCAACCCGATCACTAGTACATTAGGGTCACATGAATGTCTTAGCTTGCTTGTTAATGGGAACAAACCATAATGATTAAATACATCATAATTGATTTCAATTTTCTGCATGGCAACATTTTCAACTGCATCATTATACCCTGTTAGAACAGAACACTCAATGCCTATATGCATACAAAGTTCAGCAAAACATTTTTTTGCTTCCACATCTGTTGGTGATGCAGGAAAAAAGCCAGGTATATTTTCTAGATAATGGAGCACTATGGCATACATAAAAGAGCAGTTGTACATTAAGCCATGAATAATATGAGGGTTTTCTTTGAAACACAATATGGAAGAATAATTTTCAACATTATATATTTGGCCAACAGTGCTGCTGTTTAATCTGCTAGCTCCAACATTCTTAGCCTCTTCAATCAACTTGCTCCATTTTTCGCATTTCTTTATTAACTTTAATACAGTTTTGATACTCAGACGGAAGTATCCGACTTTTATTGATACCAGTATGTCCATGATCTGACATTCTATATCATGATACTCATTCACACAAAGTGTTTGGCATTCTGTGCTGCAAAACAGAACAAAGCAGCAGTTCTCGCATGGTATCAGATTTAATGACATCTTTTGGCAGTAGTGACATGTAACCAGTGGTTTGGTAAGTGAATGTGTTGTGAATGCTGTTTCTATTGCTACTATAGAACCCACCGCAATATCTTTTGTTGCTGTTACCTTTCTTTCACCTGATTCGGATACTATGTCCAGATCGTCAGATAAGCATGGAACTTCTGGATGCTTTTTCTTATTAAGCTTGAAGAATTCTTGCATAGAACTAGGCAAATTAGCATAATTTTTTAATCTTTCTTTCCACATCGACTGAGTACATTCGATCTTCCTCTTATTTAATTTATTTAGTAGGTCTCCAGTACATCCCAGTTTCAGACATGTTTCTATGTCAATGCAAGAAGCGGAATATGCTGAGAGCTTAAGAAGTAGTGCTGATCTGTTACTATATGCAAGCACCAGTTCTATGGACCCTTTAGGAGCGAACAATAGGGCTTTGTTATAACATTGTAACGCCTCAAAGTAGCGTCCATTAGTATAATGCTCATTTCCGTCAGTGCGAAACTTGGAGGACTCTAGTGCATTCTTTTCTGTTTTCGATACGTAAAACAAAGATCCAGTCATGCGCATACCTTGCAACGCTCCAAAAACCGCCGCTGACATATCCATAGACCTTAAGGCATTGTAGATATGATCAAGAAAGCCAATTTCTTCCAGGAGACTATGAGTAAGATCGAGGTTCATTTTTGTCACAGCAACCACTACTCAACTCAATAAAATCTTAAAAGTATGAAATCCTCTTTACTAGGGTAGTAATAAAGACAGTCTGGTAAAATTTGGTCAATAATAATTATCAACTGTTTGCTAAAGAAAACGAAATCACTATGCACAATATAGCCGTCAACAGTAATAAACGTACGAATGGTAATTAATAATGGAACTAATGATATTCTAAATACAACTACAACTGTGACGCTTTCGCGTAGATGGTAGCGCCGTTTTTGTGTTTTCCAGTTCCAATAAATACCCCACCAGAGACAAACCAGACTGGTGATGGGCGACTCGAGTAACTAACTCGAGTTGGGCGTAACTCGAACCCACTCGAGTTGAATTCTCTCTGACTCGAGTTCTTTTAAAGCCAAAAATACATAAATAAATGATTCAATACAATACAATACAATACAAATACTCTTTATTGAACACCACAAATCAGTACAAAACAATACAGAAACAATGAACAAAGTAGACAATAGGCGGTCTTATCGCTTAATAGCGATGATTCTATTTCAAACAATAATTTTCTTTCTTACTTTAGTTAGTATAACTCTCCCAATGCATTATAAATAAATAATATAAAAAATGAAAGAATTGAAACAGATAAAAATATAATTTGTCTGTTCCAATTTTTTAAACTATTAATGCAAAGCTGAGGGAATAAACTGGTAAAAATTCAAAGAAAAGCATTCACTTGTCCATCCAGTTAACTCGAGTTACTTAATTCGAGTTCAACCCGAGTTATGTGGATTTTAAGCCTGGCCGCAGACGCACGGAATCCTGATTCGGTTTCCTGATCGGGAATTCAGATTCGTCAAACCCGAATGCAAACCTTTCATACAAAATGTTTAACAAAGCGCACACGTTTCTTAAAGTTTCCGAACGGAAAATTTAAGAAACGTGTGCGCTTTGTTAAACATTTTGTATGAAAGGTTTGCATTCGGGTTTCCCGAATCTGAATTCCTGATCAGGAAACCGAATGAGGATTCCGTGCGTCTGCGGCCAGGCTAAATCGAGTTTTGTTTTTTCCGAGTTGGCCCATCATTACCAGAGACAAAGCGAGAGCTCGCTAGCTTAGACAAGCTAGAAAGGAACAGTTAAATTACCTACTAAGCCTGGCCGCAGACGCACGGAATCCTGATTCGGTTTCCTGACCAGGAATTCAGATTCGTGAAACCCGAATGCAAACCTTTCATACAAAATGTTTAACAAAGCGCACACGTTTCTTAAATTTTCCGTTCGGAAACTTTACGAAACGTGTGCGCTTTGTTGAACATTTTGTATGAAAGGTTTGCATTCGGTTTTCACGAATCTGAATTCCCGATCAGGAAACCGAATCAGGATTCCGTGCGTCTGCGGCCAGGCTAAAGGCCAGTTTAGACTACTACCTAAGTGCACTTAATAGTGATATCAAATGAATCGGGTACTAGTGTGTGTGAACTACATTAATTACACTCACACGATTAGAATTTGACTAAGTCGGTTAAGCCTTAGTTGACGAGCCGACCACACCTCATACCGATATCGGTCGTGGTCGGACATCCGATTGTATTCGGCATCTGCCAAATCGGAACGTCTGTCACTTTAGTATTTTTTTTTTAAACGGGCTACGTACATACATTTTGTCATATAAAGCGAACGGAAAGTAACAAAATAACTCTTATAGTCTATGCTTGCGAATTAATTAATTTCGCCCACGACAGCTATTTCTTCAGATAATAACGGTATTGCTCTTCCTCACTCAACTTTTAGTGCGAGCGAAACGGAACAAAGCTGACTCTGGAGTATTGCCATGATAAACCCCTACAAATCTAAAGATGGCAATACTAGAGCTAAAAACTTGAAAAGCCTTGTTATAGAATAGAATATCTTTATTTTGATTAAAATTATAATTTTAATAAACGATTTATGCCTTACTGCGTCCGCGCACTCTTTTGTTTGTTTATTTTTTACAGGCTTAGCATGTGTTGCAGCCAAAAAAAAACGAATAACTCTATAACTCACTTATATCAATTTAGTTAGGGTAATCATTGTAATTATAGATTTAAAAAAAAAGGGTAGGCATTTCAACTACGTAGTACGTCTTCAACCGCAAGTCATCACGGTATGATGATATTTTGTTTAATTATTAATTCACGAGTATTTTATTTATAACCGTTTTACTTAAGCCACAAGAATGGAGTATAAGAATAATATGATACATTTAAATAATGTATTCAATAACCAAGGCCTTCTCGAAGATGTGTATGAAGCTTGTCGAACAATGGACATGGCCGGCGCCGCTATCAGCGCATTGACAGTTTTACGCAAGACTGATACCTTGCTCGAAGTTAAAAATGTCAAGAAAAGTAAAGAACTATCTTCCTCCTACCGCCTCAGAGGTAACTCCTTTTTCAAAAGTCAGGAGAGCCTAAAACTCCAGAGGGCATTTGGATGCTACA
This sequence comes from Pandemis cinnamomeana, assembly GCA_932294345.1. Classification (NCBI taxonomy): domain Eukaryota; kingdom Metazoa; phylum Arthropoda; class Insecta; order Lepidoptera; family Tortricidae; genus Pandemis; species Pandemis cinnamomeana. The sequence continues at coordinate 2,850,702 of OW028715.1, read as the reverse complement.
ATAAAGCTTTGTTATGTGCCCCTAAAGATTCTTTAGAGCTAGTATTAGCCTATAGTAACAGATCAGCACTACTATTCAAATTAAAAGCATATAGTGCATGTCTTAAGGACATAGAAACTTGTTTTAAGCTCCAGTGTACGGAAGATCTGCTGAAAAATTTAACTAGTAGGAAAAAAGTATGTAAGACAATGATGTGGGAAAACGATTTAGAAAAACTTGGTTTAAGGAACTCATTCACACAGGGTTTTTTCAAGATTAAAGGAAAATCACATCCGGAGATACCTTGCCTGTCAGCTGATGTGGATATGGTGTCAGAATCTGGTGAAATTAAAGCAGTTGCTGCTGAAGATATATTGGTGGGTACCGTGCTTGCAGTAGAGACTTCGTTTGCAACATATTCTGAACAGGACAAGATAAACTATACATGTTATTATTGCCAAAAAATGACATTAAATTTGTTTCCCTGTGATAACTGTACTTATGCACTGTTCTGTAGCAACAAATGTCAAGAACTCTGTCTAAATGAATACCATCTGATTGAATGTCAGATCATGGATTTATTGCGGACGGTTGATACCGGTGGCGGCAGATTTAGATTAGCCATCAAAACTGCGTTGAAAATAAAAACTCTGTGCAAACAGTGGAGCACTTTGATTAAAGAAACTGACAATATAGGAGCTGACAGGTTAAAAACCAGTTCTCTGAACGAAATATACGATGTTAAGAACTATTCATCAATGTTAAGCTTCAATGATGACAGACATTTCATCCATGGTATTCTTTACAACAGCTGTTTTGTTCATGCCTTGATAATCCATTACCTTGAAAAAATCAATGGTTTTTTTCCGATAGAACAAAAAGATTGTTTAGATGCACAGAAATGTTTTGCTAAACTATTGGCTATGATAGAGCTGATGTGGCCTTGCGCTACGGAGATAGATAACGTAGGAGAGGAATTGGGCACCGCTGGCATAGCGTTTGATTTACCATGTCATTATGGCACCTTTGCCTTTACCAGCAAACTTAAAAGTAGCTGCGAGCCCAATGTTTTAGTATTTGGACTGGATGACCAAGTGGGTTTAGTGGCTATTCGGCCTATCAAGAAGAAGTCAGAGTTAAAGATCTCGCATGTGTAAGTACTCCTACCTATACTGGCGAGCAAGAAGAACGGGGTCCCTTTTCATACAACTTTCTATGGCAAATTTCAAATGAGTAAATCTTACTTTCTACATATTTTACAATGCCTGATTCTTTTTTACAGTGGTCACTGGGCCCAGCGTTTATATAACAGTAACTATAGGACGATGAAGATTTACCGGAATACCTTCAATATTTGCACTTGCCGCGTATGCAAGGAGGGTTGGAACGCCAATAACCTCCTCAAGAGTGACTTCGACAACGAACAAAAGTCAATTTACAAGTCCTGGACTAAGATAAAAGAGAGCTTAACATTGCCACATCTAAACGCCTCATTCTTTAAAGAAACTTGTTGTACTTTAGCAGCTCTTGATGACCAAGTGCGAACAACGGAATATCATGCCGTCTTTTCTGACTTCAGTATACAGTTGAGCATATGTCAATTAGTAGTAACTGATAATTATAGGATCAAGATTTAATTACAGATTGTCGACTCAAACAGGTTATGGGCATAGCCACCGCAAAGATAGGTAGTTACTTCTTTTTCCAACAACCTTTACAATGCTAAACTACTATACTATACCTACTATCAATGCTATTATCAATATTCTTCATTAGTTTTTATAAGTTTTAGAAGTTTCGACGTAAGACGCAATACTCGAGTTTCACATATTTATTGTTTATTATTACCTGCATATGAAAAAAAAATGTTTTAACGCATTAGACGTGACAGTGGTATAATGTTGTCGATATAATTGTGTATTTAGATTATACTGGTCGGTATTAAAAGACAAAGCAGCTCAAGGAGTTGACATGTTTAGTTTCAGGCCCTTGAAAAAAGATAGACTTATTATGAATTTATGACTGATATGGATATTAAATATAATAATGTTAATATAACAGAATAGGATAATATATAAAAATAAGATAAGAATACGATTGTGTAAGGGTTTTTGTGTTATGCCTTAAATTTTATATTATACTTTTATGGCTGAACTTAGGTGGTTAACGTACTTACATATAATAATATATTTAAGCTTTCTTCAGTACCTAATAGGTAAGTCTGCTAAAAATAAAATAAAATCTAATAAAAATCTGTTTTGAAGTTTTTTCTGTCTTATTATCGTGTAAACTCCCAGTGTTTCAGAAAATATCGATAATAAAGTATTAAATTAAATGATGGCGTCCTATATTGACATACCATTATGACGGTAATATTAAAAAAAAATACTAAAGGTGGCTGACTTGTAACATTTCGGTGTAATGTAACGTGATACAACCCGAGCATTACAGCAGTCAGTGCAGCGAGCCGAGCCGCTCGACGCGAGCACCGCGTGCTCCACTCAGCCGTCGGTTTTTACGCGAACCCCTTTGAGTGTTACATTACAAGTACAGGTTCGCATTTTGAAACAGAATGGAGCACAAACAAACAGAGCGCTCAAGGCGAGCGTTCGCCGCGTAGCTGTAATGTAACACGATCGCCGTGAACGATACATTACAAGCAAAGGTTACTAGTCAGTCGCTACCTTAAGATTTTTTGAATCCGCTTTCAAAATGTTTCGTTTTGTCAGAACATCTACTTTTTAATTTAGCGGGTAGTTGTTCGTAGAACCTGAGGCCTATTACGTTGACGCGTGGGTTCTTGGGGCCTACTCCGAAATTAGGAATGCGAAGTTTGTATCATACTGTCCCTCTCACTCTTCTTACATTAGTGAGAGCGGAGCGACATTTTGCTTGTCGAGCAGCTGTCACAGCACCGTTTGCCACACTACCGAATTATTCTAGGCTGAAATACTAAACGCTTTTTAATGAAGTAATTTTCCGAAATATTATCATCATAATTGTCATAAAGTTAAATTAAAACTCATATGGGAATATAATATTGAGACACTCACAAAACGAGCCTAATTAATAATTAACTGGCCCATTGAATTGAATTCTTCGATATTTGTTTTTTTTTTTTTTTATATGAATAGGAAGGCAAACGAACAAGCAACATTTACTTCTTTTTTCATCGGCATTCCACCCTTGTATGATATTAGGAGTCTAATGAAATCTACCCACAAAAATAAAATGAATTACATTAATGTAACGTTTTTTATAGTAATTTTATTGCAAAAAAAAATCTATAAAGCGGTAAGAAAATAAAGGAAATAATTTGACCCCATCACCAATTATTTATACTATTACTACAGACCAATTTCATTAAAAGTATTATTTTTCTGTTTAGCTAAAAACAAAACTAGTTTTAACGCAAATACAATTCAATCAGTTTTATTTTAATTTTGGGCTTTTTAAACTGAAATAAATGAAAGGTATTGTAAAATGTATTCTGCATATCAGGAACTGTTTTTATAATGTTCCTATGCACACACATCCAACAAGTTTTACACATACAATGAACAAGGCAGCATGAGAAATACAGAACTTCTCCGTCTATTTAGCAATTAATAGCAATGTTTGTAGTAACCGCATATTGACACAAGCTCAATTGTACCCGGAGCTCTTTGAAAACAGCATAATGCTCCTTAGTCTGTACTTTGTCTTGCAGTATTGTCAAGACTTTGCATGTTTCCTTAAAGTATGAGGCTTCGCGTTGTACAAGTATGTTCACTTTCAAACTCTCCCATGAAAAATAAGTTTTTTTTTGGAACTGAGTAAGGTCACTTTTAACAAAGTTGTTGATGCTCCAGGATTCCTTGCATACACGACAAGTGCAGACATTGCCAATGGTGTGGTAAAGCTTTAGGCACCTCTGCCTTCCTTCATATGAACACTCGTACCAATGACCACTAAAACAAAATAAAAGTAGTTTTAAAAGAAGACCCGTAGCTTAGCACATTAATATTATCAGCATACTTACACCTGAGAGATCTTTAGCTCTGTCATCTTTTTGATAGGCTGAATAGCCACTAAAGCCACTCGATTATCAAGTCCAAGTACTATAATGTTGGGCTCACAGGCATGCTTTAGTTTGCTGGTAAACCCGAAATAACCGTAGTGCGAAGGGATGCTAGTCACAAGGTCATTACCTCTCAGTTCCTCTGCTGCATTATCTAACTCTGTATTGCAAGGCCACATCAGCTCTAACATAGTCAAGAGTTTGGCAAAGCACTTCTGTGCCTCTATACAATCCTGTGTTTCCTCAGGGAAAAACCCATTGATGTCCTGAAGATGGTGTATTACTGTGGCATGTACAAAAAAACTGTTGTACAGAACACCATGGACAAAATGTCGGTTTTCATTGAAGCTTAAGATCGAGGAATAATTCTTAACATCATATATCTCATTCAGCGAGCTGGTTTTTAACCTGTCACTGCCCATATTTTGAGATTCTTTTATCAATGTACTCCACTGCTTGCACTGAGTTTTGAGTTTCAATGCCGCTTTTATAGCTAGTCTGAAATTAATGCCAACATCAATTGTATGCAATACATCCATGATCTGACATTCTATTATATGGTACTCATTTAGACAGAGTTTTTTACATTTATTGCTACAAAACAGTGCATAACAACATTTATCACATGGAAATAAATTTAACGTCATCTTTTGACAATAATAACATGCCGAGTGAGACTTATCCTGGTAGGAAAATGTTGTAAATGCAGTCTCTATTGCAAGCAAAGTTCCCACTGGAATATCTTTAGCAGCAACTGCCTTAGTTTCACCAGATTCACATGTCACATGTACATCAGAAGACAAGCAAGGTATTTCTGGATGCTTTTGCCTGTGGAAGCCGAAGAAATTGTCCGAGAAGGAGCACCTTAAAATACCATCCTTAAGACCTTCTTTCCAAAGCATCAACTGACATTGTATCCTTCTCTTGGTTAGCTTTTTCTGCAAGTCATCTGTACACCCTAGTTCTAAACAAGTTTCTATGTCTTTTATAGAAGCACTATATGCTTCCAGTTTGAGATGCAGTGCAGATCTGTTTCCGTAGGCTTGCACTAGCTCTAAAGAACCTCTCGGAGCGTAAAGTAAAGCTTTATTGTAACATTCAAATGTTTTCTGAAATTGACCACTTACGAAAAAATTGTTCCCTCTGTTACGATAAGCGCTGGATCGATCTTTACTCTTCTCGTTAAGTGTTATAGGAGGCAAGGAACCAATGTTGCGCAGAATTTTTAAAGCGCTCATAACACCGCCAACCACATCCATTGTACTCAAAGCCTCGTAAACTTCATCGAGAAGGCACTGACTATTGAGTACATGATTAAATAATATAGGATTACTACGGTAAGCCATCCTTGCACCTGAATAGGAAAATTAGAAATGGAATAAGAATTAAACAGAAATCAATTTAACATTGATTTTGTTGACATAGGTACGAACTGCTTTGCTTATTTACTTTCTTTTTACTTGTTTTTCCCAAAAATTCAATTAAAATGTCTCTGTAACTTACACACTCTTGTCACTTTGTATTAAGCAATAGAATTAATATTAAAAGTAGACTAAAGTTTCAAATACGAACAAACGAACTGTGGAGTGGAGTACGAGCACAAGGAAAATCGTTGAATTTTTGAAAGTTTATCGCACAGCGTAGAAAAATGTAGCCTAATATTATATAAAAAAATAACCGATTGTCTGCAAAGTCGATTTACGAACGATAGTTTTACGTGATTATTGATTAATAAAGTCAAAAAGAAACATTCGAACTGCTAGCTCTGACGTCACGCGAAAAGATCGTGCCTCTATCGTTTGTTCTGCACTCTAGCTTGCACACTCGGACGTCACGCGGAACGTAACGCAATGACAATGAGTCTTGCTTTTTCGTGAGTGCAGCCGACGTTCATCGATTATCACGTCGAAAACTGAGCTCCTTATATTGGTTAACTTGCGATCAAAGGGAACTTAATCCGAATAATTATACCATTAATTACGTTCTTTACTTTGTCCAAAGGGTGAATGCTGCCAGCGTCTGCGGAACTATGCCACGAGGGCCCCTTCTTTTTTAATTATTTTATTTTAAGATTAGATTTAGTTTAGTTTTTAATTCGTTTTTAATTTAATAGTTTAATTTGTATTAATACCTACCTACCAGTTTTCCATCTAGTTTGTTTATCTGTACTGTAGACTAAACTTGTCTTGCTCTATGGTCAGACGTCACAAAACGTCAAAGCCAGCTGCTAATTCGACAGCACACGGCACTGCGTCGGCAGTCTGTCATTTTTTAAGTTTTGGTGAACAGCAGTGGACTTGAGTGGCAAAACAATTTTTGTAACAAATAATAGCAAGTGCCGTGAATTAAGTGTTTATCATTAACGATGAGCCAAGCCGTAATTGAACCGCCCAAGGAGCGGTACATTCCCAATGGACTCAAGTTCGCTTTTGGTGGCCTTGCTGGGTACGGTACACGAATTTATTATTAGAAACCTAAATTTGTCCTTTATTTCAAAATCAATGTCACGAACCTTTTCCAGAAAATGTTTCGGTTCTTTAATAGCAAATGTGTGATGTTAATACATCACTTTTATAGACACAGCTTTCAGGCAGATTATAGATTGGGTCCTATATAGTTTTAATGTTCCATTTATACAGCTAAACGTTAAGTTTCATTTGACAGAAGTTCATCGTATGGCCTTCACTTTCTTGCACAATCTATGTTGTAATTTAGCATGTAAATATTAGATATAAACCTGTTACATAACAAAATATCTTGAGTATTTTCTATATACATTTTCATGCTTCTTAATTAAGGACACTGTTCACACAGCGAGCTGTATGTGGTTTTTAAAAACCACAAATTGATTGAGCCTCTCATTTTGTCAGTAGTATTAAAACAAAGTTTTTAAAGGAAGGAATAACAGAGCAAAAAACCCATTGGTCGTGTGGTCTTGACAAAAAAATACAGGACCCATTGAAGACATCATCTTGGGCAGTGCCGGTGTTAGGGGGGGGCGCGATGGGGTGACGGCCCGGGGCGCCAAATTGGGGGACGCTGAGGTCTGGGGCCTCGGCCTCCTGGCTCACCGGCTGTGTACCCTCAATACTGTCCTTAAGTGGGCACCTAAATATTACTGCCCGGGTTGTCAGTGGCCCTAACGCCTCTGCTGATCTTGGGATATATTTTTTCGTCATTATGTCTTGTTTAACGCAAGTAGTATGACAATCTTTCTATCAGACTGAGTGGGAGTAAGATAAAAAGGGACAGTGAATGCTATTGTGAGTGCAGAAAGACCTGACGGTGAATTTGTTGACCTAAATGCAGCCAATACTGAACCTTTCTTATGGCTAGTGCCATGTCTGTCCCCTGGCATTTCTGCCCTATATTTTTTTACTTGTTGATGTTGTTCAAATGGATATGGCAAACATAAGCAAGCAAAAAATATGATAAGAAAAAATGCGTCCAAAGATCACGTAAACATTTAGCCTCTAATTTTGTATGTACATATGTATGTATGTATGTATAAATCTCTCTTTATTGTATGTAATTTTATGTCTATTTGTTTTTTTACATTTAATATTTGCAGCATGGCTGCAACTTGTGTCGTCCAACCGTTGGACCTGATCAAGACTCGGATGCAACTGAGCGGAGGTGGGCGATCCTCGTTCACTGTAGCCGGAGAAATTGTGGCTCGGGAAGGGTTTGTCTCCCTGTACACTGGACTCTCAGCTGGTCTCCTGCGTCAGGCCACATACACTACCACACGGCTCGGAGTTTACAATATACTCTTTGATTGGCATAAAGAGTAAGTAACAAGTTTTTTTTATTACTGTTGAAATAATTCGTAGTTAAGTGCAGAATCAAAGTTACCGACATAGCTCAAAGAATTAGCAAGCTGAAGTGGCAGTGGGCCGGCCATATCTCGCGAAGAACCGACAACCGCTGAGGTAAACGTGTTCTTGAGTGGTGACCGCGACTTGGTTACGTAGTGTAGGACGCCCTCCGGCCAGGTGGGATGACGATTTGCGAAAGACTGCAGGCAGATGCTGGATGCGTCAAGCTAAAGACAGGGCGCCTATGTCCAGCAGTGGACTAACATAGGCTGATGATGATGATGATGATGATGAAGTGCAGAATACAAGTAATGGTGAAATCAGCAATGTTACTAAAATCATGTTAAATACCTTCACTTCAAAATAATCTTAAGCATCATGTTGTAGGCATAGCAACCCATCACTATTTGGATTCCCCTTCCCAACTATTCGCCTACAATCACACTAAACATGGCCTTTAGCTCTTGTTACCTCTGCTCTGTCTACACCATAAGGGATAAAAACGTGATTTATGTATAAAACTTAAAGAGAAATTAAATTAATACATCAATACAAGATAACTGAAATAATATGTAACCAAATCTATTAACTGTATAAACCAGGCCAGAATACCCATAGCATATAAAGCAAATACAAGTAACTACATTGGCAAAATCAGACATGGCTCACTATACCTATATTTTTACCCAACTGTGTCAGAAAGAGGGTTTTGCACCTGATAAAATGACTTAGCAAAAATTCCATAACTTTTGTGAGAGATGCCGATGCCGAGATGCGATGCGGAATGGAATTTTTATCATTCTATGTTGAATTTCGTAGATATAAGCTGTAATCTTTATCGATCACGCCGCCATAGTATGACTATTGTATAAGCGGTCATGTAGATATGTATAACAATTAGGTTATGACTAGTTTATGCAGGCTGTGTCTTAATACGGAGCTGAGAGGAAGCGGTAGCGATTTATTAGAGTGTAGGGAGCGCCACAATAGAGAGATCTCTCTCCAGGCAGATTTTATGCCTGGATTGCCTGGAGACCGAAGTCCGAATAGTGTTGTAAAACTTTGTTGGCGTGATGTAGAACAATGTGACAGCTGTGAATGTGTCAGAACTGGCGCTAGCTACTCGTGCGTCGTAGTAGCTATGTAGTGTACAACTAGGTGGCGCTATAAGAGTATTAACTAAGGTGAAATAAAATAACACTAACCCTGAGGATACCAAGCAGACAGCTAGAAAGCTATGTATCAAGCTGCACAGGGCTGGACAATATAAACAGGGGGCCAACTCCGAAACTCGAAGTTAAAATAAATAGGAAAATAAAAGAGATTTATTCAATAGCTTGTTTACAGTTATTACAGTAGTTAAGTTCGTATCATACCGTCCCTTTCACTCTCATATATTAATATGAGCTCTCACCAATATTGGTGAGAGCGAAATGGAATTTCGGAGAACAAAGCCAGGGGCCCAATTATTGAAAGCGCAATGTGTAAATGCCACTCGAAAACGGTGAAAAATTATGCTGAATTTGAAATGCGATAGCTTAGAAGACAATTACAGCTCTAATTAATCTACTTAGCTAGTCGATAATTTAATTTTACTTATAGTTCTTTCCATGCTGGTCTGGGAGCAAAGAAAACGCATAGAATGTACCAGTTGCTTCCCTTCCCGCGCTGATGGTAAAAGCCCATCGAGGGAACCATGATTCCCCTTTCCACCTATACACCCACAATCGTGCTAGACGTGGCCTTTAGATCTTGTTACCATAGGCTCGTCTTCCCAAACACATACGATACAAACGTGAATTGATGTATGTACCTATAGTTTTATAGCGATATACAATTATTTCCACTTTCAAATGGCATTTTCGAGTGATGTGTTTTGTAAAATTGGTCCCTATAGGCGTTTTTAGCAGCGGTTGGAATGAAAGAAATCGCTGCGTTCAAAGCGTCACCTTATAACTTTAGCTTCATAGATAACATGTTTGCGTCACTGCGATACGATACCATAGCAGTTAGTACTGAAAATTAACGTCCCATTGGCAAAGGTCACTGCCTTGTTGACAATGTTAGAAAATCGAGGACGTTGCGTTGTTAGTTGTTAAATTATTTTACATAAAATGGCGGTACCAAAAATGGACATACGCCCAATAATGCACAATAACTCTTATTTAAAAACACTAAGGCATAGGCATAGTCATTTATTTTACAAGTCAATTTTAAACCGTATCATCTTTAAATAAAGAATGGAGCGTCCATTACTGGTGCTTGTTAGCTTAAAGTGTCGAATATTGGTACCGTCATCCTAAAAAGCATATCACAAATTAATTATTTTAAAAATTGTTGTATTGTTTATTATATTCGAATTTCTTGCTGTTGCCATCACGGTACCGGTCTGGTTTCAATCCCGATTTTTTTATAAATTTTTCTATGTTCTTCCTTTTCGTTACGCCATACATAGTGTATGGAAAATAGTAACAAAATGGGGAAAAAACTTTGGGACTTTTTTGTCCCCTTAAGATTAAAAGAGCTCGTGATTCTGAGTAGGAATAACATAAAAAAGTTCGGAAATATAATAAAAACAACTGTCATTTTTTTTTAGAGAAATGCTCAAGTTATCTTTTGGCGAACCTTTACTACCTATCTGCTAATATCTAGTAATCTATTACATATAATAAATCAGTAGAAAGTTCGTGTCTGTACATTAAATAAATTCATCAAAAATAGATTGCTAACGATCAGGAAGAGTAATAAAACACAAAAAAGTAAATTTTATAGTTTTTATCTGTCTGTATGTATGTATGGATGTGTTCATTTACTATCACTATCACTATCACTACATATTATAAAACAAAGTCACTTTTTCTGTCCCCATGTCCCGATGTATGCTTATATCTTCAAAACTACACAACGGATTTTGATGCGGTTTTTTTTAATAGATAGAGTGATTCAAGAGGAAGGTTTATGTGTATAGTACATGCACAATATACCGTGTGAAGCCGGGGCGGGTCGCTAGTTGAAACAATAAGATGTGTTTACGTTGAATGTTTGTATTAAAGTAAAAAATAATTTTGACGCAGCTGATTATTCTATAAAATTTTAATTGACATTGATTAGTTATCACTATCACTACATAGTATAAAACAAAGTCGCTTTCTCTGTCCCTATGTCCCTATGTATGTATGTATGTATGTAAACTCTTTATTGCACAAAAATTAAAAAATACAGAAGTACACAGAAAATAGTACTAAGGCGAACTTATCCCTAAGAAGGCATCATTAGCTAACCTGCTGGTGCTATGCCCCTATGTATGCTTATATCTTCAAAGCTACACAACGGATTTTGATGCGGATTTTTAAAAGATAGAATGATTCAAGAGGAATGTTTTTATGTATAATTCTACGCAGATGAAGTCGCTAGCAGAAGCTAGTAGTATAAATAAAACAAAGTCGCTTTCCGCTGTCTGTCTGTGTTTGTCCCTATGTATGCTTAGATCTTTAAAACTATGCAACGGATTTTGATGTGGTTTTTTTTAATAGATAGAGTGATTCAAGAGGAAAGTTTTTATGTATAATTGAAATAATAAGATGTGTTTACGTTGAATGTTTGTATTGAAGTGAAAAATAATTATGACACACAGCTGATTATTCTATATATAAAATTTGAATTGACATTGATTAGTTATTAGTTATAAACTACAACATTTACCTATGTCTGTGTTCGCTAATCCCCGAAACTGTTGGACCGGTTTAAATGAAATTTTGCGTGGTGGTACCTTATATCCCTGGTCAATATTTTACACACACACACACACACACACACAAATCACGTCTTCATCCCTTACGGGGTAGACAGAGCCTAAGGTAACAGGTACCTACAGGCCACATTTAGCAAGATTGTGGGCGTATATGTGGAAAATGGAATCAAAATAGTGATGGGTTGCTAGCCTCATCGCCTGTAACATGATTCCTATTATAATAGCCTATTCCCTCGATGGGATTTTACCATCTGCGCGGGTAGAGAAGCAACTGGTGAATTCTATGTTTTTTCTTTGCTCCCAGACCAGCATGAAATACATCAATATTTTAGATACTTTTAATCCCGGAAAATTAAAGTGTTCCCGTTTACTTTCAACATAGGTCAATGTATGGAAACATATGTCAACAATAATTCAAAAATCCTGATACACATACATACAGTCAAGGGCATAAATATATATACGTTACGTACGTTACGTTACGTTACGTTATTAAGACGCCAAAAACATCTATGCACCTTTATGTCACAAACAATAAGGTCGGTGACATATATATGTAGTACTAGCTGTTGCCCTCAACTTCGTCTGCATAGAATTCGTTTATCGCTATCCCGCAGGAATTTCGCAATTTTCCGGGATAAAAAGTAGCCTATATGTTATTCCAAACTATAATCTATGTATGTTCCAAATTTCATCCAGATCTGTCCAGCCGTTCTGGCGTGAAAGAGTAACAAACATCCAAACATCACACTCACAAATTTTCACACACAAACACTCACAAATTTTCACATTTACTTATATTACTAGCTGTTGCCCGCAACTTCGTCTGCATAGAATTCATTTATCGCTATCCCGCATGAATTACGCAATTTTCCGGGATAAAAAGTAGCCTATGTGTTATTCCAGACTATAATATATCTATGTTCCAAATTACATCCAGATCTGTCCGGTCGTTCTGGCGTGAAAGAGTAACAAACATCCAAACATACTCACAAACTTTCACATTTATAATATTAGTAGGATTTAAAATAAAACCCTAGAATAAACACAGACTGCTTTTAATTATTTTTAAACTAGCTTCTGCCCGCGACTTCGTCTGCGTAGAATTATTCATGAAAACCTTCCTCTTGAATCACTATCTATTAAAAAAAAACCGCATCAAAATCCGTTGTGTAGTTTGGAAGATATAAGTATACATAGGGATAGAGAAAGCGACTTTGTTTTATACTATGTAGTGATGCATATAAATTATTACAACCAAATTAGTATTTTAAAGCTATCCGCCATCATCCGCGAATCCCCTCTCCCCGCTACTCCCATAGACTAAGACAACTTTTTTTTAAATTATCATCCTACATAATTATATTTGACACGACGGCTGTACATTCTATGTTATTTCTTTGCTCCCAGACCAGTGTGGAACTGTGGAAATTTTTAAACAGCTGTAATATGATATCAGTATGCACAAACCATGTAGCAAACAAACTAGCTATTTTTGTAGACCTACGTAGGTATATGCCTACCTAACTAAACGTGAATGTACACCTGCGAAATGCAATTATGCAACAAATACGTCATACATAACGTTGGAAGCGATATTTCTCACGGGTTTTTTACAGTCTGTCTTTGAATAAAGCGTTGAATGCTTTCAACGTTGAAAATACTGTATAGTTTCTGGATTTGCGGAGGTCCGTGAGAAACTAAATGGACAAACTTTACTTTGCTAAAAAAAAACGAAAATCTTACATACATACACAAATCACGTCTTTATCCCTTACGGGGTAGACAGAGCCTGAGGTGGCAAGACCTAGGGCATGATTAGTAAGATTGTCGGCGTATAGACGGCAAAAAATGGAATCAAAATAGTGAAGGGTTGCTAGCTGTATCGCCTATGACATGATTCCTATAATTTTGGCCCTTTCTCTCGATGGGCTTTTACCATCTGGGCTGGAAGAGAAGCAACTGGTAGGTACATTCTATGTTTTTTCTTTGCTCCCAGACCAGCATGGAAGTAAGAAAATCTTAGGAATCATTCAATTCACTATTTTCATTCGCTTTCCACCTAATACCCACAATCATGCTGAACGTGGCCTTTAGGCCCTGTTACCTTAAGCTCTGTCTACCCCCATTAGCTACTGTCTACTCTGACTTTGACAAGAATTCGAAGATCTTCGAATTCAAATTTGAAATGCAGCGCACATGGTGCGAAGCAGCCAGTGCGCTGCATTACCTATGTATGTACTAGTAAGTTGTTTAATAATTACATATTATCGTTTAGGTCAGAGGTTCCCAAACTCTTTTGTTCCATAGAACACTTTCAAAATTTTGCTGGATCCGGTGGACCCCCTGCAGCTACATTACTACCAATTTCTAATCAAAAACAGTGAAGATTAGCTCTATCTATGGAAACTTGCGTTGTTGGTGAATTTCAACGATAAATTAACAGTTTTCGAAAAAATAGGTTACAATTGATTGCTTGATGGGGTTAATTATTTGAAAATAAAGTCGACTGAACCAATTTTCAATTAAATATTAGTTCACTATCGACCCAATTTATTTTGATGCACCCCCGCTTACGATTGTGAACCCATTTTTGGTCACGCCCAACGTAGACCCCCGTCGAGTCTTTCGAGGACCCCTGGTTTAGGTGTTTCACTATCACCACATAGTATAAAACAGTCGCTTTCTCTGTCCCTATGTCCCTATGTGTGCTTATATCTTCAAAACTACGCAACGGATTTTGATGCGGTTTTTTTTAATAGATAGTCATTCAAGAGGATGGTTTTTATGTATAACTAGCGACCCGCTCCGGCTTCGCACGGTATATCATGCATGTATTATACATACAAACCTTCCTCTTGAATCACTCTATCTATCAAAAAAACCGCATCAAAATCCGTTGTGTAGTTTTGAAGATATAAGCATACATACGGACACGGGGACAGAAAAAGCGACTTTATTTTATACATACATACATACATACACAAATCACGTCTTTATCCCTTACGGGGTAGACAGAGCCTAAGGTAACAAGACCTACAGGCCACGTTTAGCAAGACACTGAGGGCATAGAGGTGGAAAGTGGAATCAAAATAGTGATGGGTTGCTAGCCGCATCGCCTATAACATGATACCTATGATTTTCGCCCATTCCCTCGATGGGTTTTTACCATTTGCGCGGGAAGAGAAGCAACTGGTACATTCTATGTTTTTTCTTTACTCCCAGACCAGCATGGAAGTAATTAATAATAATTAATTAATAGTAACTAATAGTAATTAATTAGTAATTAATAATTAGTAGTAAGTAATTAATTAATAATGTATTATTATTATTTCCAGACGGAACGCGGGCGCGGCGCCCGGCTTCGGCATGAAGACGCTGCTCGGGGTGGCCGCGGGCTCCATCGGCGCGTTCGTGGGCACGCCCGCCGAGGTGGCCCTCATCAGGATGACCGCCGACGGCCGCCTGCCCGCCGACCAGCGGCGCAACTACAAGAACGTTGCCGACGCACTCATCAGGTACACAGTTGCATTTGCAGTCTTGGCCGCCAATCAGCCGCCCCCTTTTCAGCATCCACCATATAGACTACGTTTGAGTTTTTCTTGTCATTCACAAACTTATTCATTACGCGCCCCCTCTCTAAAAAAATAAAACTCTGTGCCCCCCCTATTTCAGCCGTAGGCTGTTAGGCATAAACTCAAGGATTTTGTTAATAAGGTTCTATAAGGTCCTGTATCGTAGCCCATGCCCCCCTTTGCAGGTCACTGCGCCCCCCTAGGGGAGCGCGCCCCCACTTTGAAAATCACTGATCTAGTCGTTATGCCATTTAGACGTTATTTATGTTTGACGATATGCCTACCTAGTCGTTTTGCTATTACAACATTTTGATATTAGGGCGTTATACAAACAAGACGTAATAGAACTAAGTCCAATCTTAAACCCGGGCATTCTACTATTAAGACGTTTGTATAATTAGACATTTAGCTACCAAGACCTTATGTAACTAAGACGTTTTGCTTATAGAGTTGTTTGTAATCTAGTCCTTACGAACCTAACCCCATGAATGATATAATTACTTTCAACAGTTTTTTGATACGATTGGGGAAGCCCTAGGCCCGGGCCTACCGGGCCTTAGGGTTAATCCGCAACTTCAGGTACACAACAGTGGCGTACAGTGGGTAGGAAACACCTTTTCTAAGACTGTATCTTCCTAACGATTGAGTTGACTTAAGACGTTTGAGTTTTTCGCGTTTGTAAAGCACCGTACTTACCGTTTGGTATTAATTTCAACTTTGTAACTACGCGTTCTTAAGAAACAGTCATGATAGACGGACGGGCAGGACAGTTAAGTGATTTTATAAGGATTCCGTTTTATTGTGTACGGGCCAAAAAAAAATTACATACATAATTAAAATCAAGAAGTAAAATTCTTGGTTCATTTGATAGTAGCTATCATTTGAAAAACAGCGCCTTCTCTCGTTCCTGGTGAGCAGTAGATGTTCCACGGGAGCTTGTAATTGTGTCGTACAGACACATCATTCAAACATGACGCTTGGCGACAAAAAATCGCATAGTAACAAGGTCACGTGACAGCTAATACACATAGTAAAATTCGAAGGCTTACTCGCCTGCTATGTGTGGTGTAGCGTACCGGTATAGCGACGACTAATGACGAGGATCCGGGTTCGATTCCCGGCCATAGTTTTACTTTTCGGATTTTTCTATGTGTTCTAATTTTGAGTGTCGTTTAGAAATTGACAGTGTTTATTGTTATTTCAGGATAGTGCGCGAGGAAGGCGTGCTGAAGCTGTGGCGCGGCGCCACGCCCACGGTGGGGCGTGCCATGGTCGTCAACGCCGCGCAGCTCAGCACGTACTCGCAGGTAGGCAGGCCAGTGGCGTGCAGAGTCGCCAGGGTAGGCAGGCAAGTGGCGTGCAGGTCGCCAGGGTAGGCAGGCATTGGCGTGCAGGGTCACCAGGGTAGACAGCGGGAAGAGACTCGCAGGTAGACAGGCCAATGGCGCTAAAAATAGTTTTCGTTTACTCTAAGAGATTCAGAAATAATGCTTTTGTCTATTATTTAAGTGCTTGCAACCCACTCTTTGTCAGTCCCTCGTTTAATGCTCCTCTCATCTACTCAAAGGTTAACTGGTAGAGATCCGTTATAGGGATAAGTTCGCCTTTGTGCATATATTAATGTTTTTTTGTGGATTGTATCTATTTCTTTATATTTGTATAATACTTACTTACTATATGTGTGTGTGTGTGTGTGTGTGTGCAGGCTCGCGAGCAGTTCGCGGCGTTCGTGCCGGAAGGCATCACGCTGCACTTCTGCGCGTCCATGGTGTCGGGGCTGGTCACCACCATCGCCTCCATGCCCGTCGACATCATCAAGACCAGGTCAGTCCGGCTACACCATCTGCAGTTCATAACCTATTTACAGCTAATTTAGCTGCCAAGTTCCATCACCGTACTACTCGACGTAAAAGTAGTTTCCACCAACATCACCTCGATAGTTGGTGCTCCAACACCGTGCGATTCAAGCGGTCTTTCTTGCCCCGTACGTGCAAAATTGGGAATGGGCTGGCGGCTGGGGTTTGTCCAACTGGCTACGACATGGGTACCTTTAAGAGGCGAGTGTACCATTTCTTGCAAGGCCGGCAACGCGCTAGCAGTCCCATTGGTGCTGTAGTTGTCCATGGGCGACGGTGATCACTTACCATCAGGTGCACCGCATGCCCCTTTGTCGGTTTTAATATTAAAAAAAAAAACATACAGTAGAACTTCGATTATCCGAACCTCGTTATCTGAACTTGCATTATCCGAAACTCGGATTATATTAACCTCGACTATCCGAACCTCGTTATCTGAACCTGCATTATCCGAAACTCGGATTATATTAACCTCGACTATCCGAACCTCGTTATCTGAACTTACATTATTCGAAACTCGGATTATATTAACCTCGTTATCTGAACTTGCATTATCCGAAGCTCGGATTATAATAATTCATCTTTTTCTTTTGTTTTATGTACAATAAAGAGTTATACATACATACAATAACCTCAATTATCCGAACCTCGTTATCTGAACCGGCATTCTCCGAAACTCGGATTATATTAACCTCGATTATCTGAACCTCGTTATCTGAACTTGCATTATCCGTAGCTCGGATTATATTAACCTCGATTATCCGAAGTGTTAATAAAACCCCAGTTTGCTTCTTTAGACATAGACAAGAAATTTAACGACCTAATTCTTTTTTTCAGAATCCAAAACGCAGCCAAAGGCCAGAGCCAATTGGCGGTAGTATCGAACCTACTTAAGAACGAAGGCGTACTATCACTATGGAAAGGTTTCCTGCCGTACTACGCCCGCCTCGGGCCTCACACAGTCCTGACTTTCATATTCCTCGAACAGATGAACAGTGCATTCTTTAAGTATACGTAAATTGAGAATTTAATAATTGAGGGTAGAGTCGGATTTGTCCTAAATTTTATTTGACGGTGGTACTGATGGTGAGAAGTCACCAGCACCCTTTGCATTCGCAAATAAATCATCATCATCATCATCATCATCATCTCAGCCTCCGATCTTAATGAGGTCATCGGTCCACCTTGTGGGTGGACGTCCCACGCTGAGCTTGTAAATAAATAAATATATTTTGGGACAACTGGCACCAATTGACCTAGTCCCAAACTAAGCAAAGCTTGTAACATGGGTACTGGACAATGGATAAACTTACTTATTATACAAATATTTTTCCCCGACCGGGGATCGAACCCGGGACAAGTTTCATAGCCAGATTCTCTAAACTCCGAAACAAGAATCCGACGAATCGGGAACTATTCTTAAAACATTATTAGAAACTTAGATTTATTATTTTTAGAATAGCACAAGTTGCGCGAGATAAACTGCCCGTCTTTTTCTTACAGTTCGTTCTAGAAAGAGATGGACAGTATCTCGCACGCGATACAGCTCTCACAAGTTGCGTTGCTAAATTCGACTCTACCCTACAAACGTTAAGTATATTTTTGTATGACAAACGAATGAAATATCAAACCGTATGTTATACCATTGAATGGTATTCGAAGTGTATTTGTAAGCTTAAAGTTACCTATTTGAACCATAAAGCACTTACTTCGGGAGTCGCCTTAAAATCTTAGCACGATTTGTTTTTTTGCCAATTCCCGAAGTTCCTACAAACGCTTTCTAAAACAAAAACAAAACGCGTAAACAACTAAACATTTCCCATGACCAAGGTTGTTAAAAGCGCACGACTCCTGTAATAAGTGCTTTATGATTCGGAACATGAAATGTTCAAATTGTCGCTTCGGTAATTTTCGTGTTTATCCGAAGTTGTCCGAAGCTATCCGAGCTTGTAGAAGTAGTTTAACGATTTATCTTTACTGAGGCGAGGATATTTGGTGGCACGGTGTTAGAATGCATGGAGTCGCTATTGGTTGAGGATTATTTTAAAAGTCAAAGTACAGTGCGATAGTATTTAAAAAGACCTTTCGGTCTGTCTTGCCGTCTCACTCATTCTTATGGGTTTGACAGCTATACTGCGTGATAGCAGTAGATTGTTAAATTGTTATACTGAGTGTCACAAAAAAATATTTAGGACATTTTCATGTACCTGTCAGGACAGTCGGTCTTAATACCTCTGAAAAGTTTCATACAATAAGTTGGATATTTGAATTTCTAGCGAACAAAAGTTCACATACAATTCTTACGTTCTCAGTGTATTTATTGGTCCAATTTTTAAAGGTTGTATTTAGAGTATGATAATGACAGAGTAGATGTGACGGATCCAGTTCGCTTCTAAGCTGCGGACTGAAACAAGCAGCTCTAATGAATCCTTCTCTCTTCGTAACCAAGATTTTTTTTTCTGTACCTATTGTAAGAAATGTGAAGTGATTTTTTTTGCTATGCAGGGCAGGGGTGAGGGTTTATTAATAATATTTGTGCCACCACTTATGATATTTATTTATTACTGTGTATCCATGTAATGTCTAAAATATAAAAAAACGATATAGGTATATTGAAAGTATATTGTAATAAATTATTAACACTTCTTTTAAAACTTAAAAACAAAACATACCTTTAATATTTAAACTTTAAAAGTTTTTAACAAATAACGACTCCATGCATCCTATAACTATGGCATGTCATCAATTGTCCTACCTAATCATTATTTTAAGTCATTAGTCGATTAAATGAATCTTTATTGTTTGTACACGCAACATAATTATTTTGCTATATTTTTCATTTATTAGAAGCTACTCTATTGGTCTGGCACACGGAATAGAAAAAAGACTTAACAAGAAACTAAATATGAGTGAAAGCACCTATACTTCTAATATGTAGTTTTTCTTTCTGGTCTGGGAGTAAAGAAAAAACAGACTCATACCAGTAGTCATTAATTTGAGAGAGAGGGACGGAGAGCCCATCTTACCTATTTTCTATTCCGTGGTCTGGCGCTACTGAACTCTACTATAAAAATTCAATAGGGAACACGTATGAAAGAAGACCGGCTGTCTCGCTTTCACTTACTAAAACAGAGAACCGTCTATCTCTCTTCCATTACCTAGCACGCCGTATCTGAAAAAAATAATGACGAATGTTAGAAGTTCAGGTGCCAAATTCGAAAAACAATTAATTTATTAAAAAGCAATGCCTCGTTGAATATTCCATGTTTTTACTATAGTTTAAGCACATAGTTTATTTTTTTGATTACTTTCGCTTTTTGAGATTTTACTTTTGACGTTTATAGAGCTCTTATTTACAAAATTTAAAAACAAATGTGACAAAGATGTGATCTATCTGTAAGTATACGATATACATGTTTCACTTTTGCGCACAATTTGTATCTTTTGGATATCTTTACAATGTTCTTTCAGGATAAATATGTCCAAGAAAATGTGTAAAACTGGATTTCATGTCTAGTATAAAAGATATGATATATTGTATAATGTATTATCATCATACTATATTGTTGAAACACCACATTTTTGGTACACAACTTATCAGCAATTCAATGGTGTGTGTGAAGTTTCCAATCCGCACTGCCGCGTGGGAACTATAGCCCAAGCCCTCTCGTTCTGAGAGGAGGCCTTGGGCCCGCGTGGGACGTATATGGAGATGATGATGGCTCATTAGCTATGCATTTTAGGATGTATTTTGTTAAATATTTATTTGTATTATATTTTATATTGCATCAAACGTATTTAAGGTCAAAAGCTTGGATGGTTTATGCAAAAAGTGACCATAACATTTGAACTAAGTATAACTATATCAGTAAGTTTGAGTTTTAATTATAAGTCCCTCGATTGCCTTCCCTCTTTTTAGAAAGGGATAGAAAGATATACACAGGTAAACGGATGAGGATGACGCATGATCTTCTCTTCTTTTCTTTTTCTTTTTTTGTTACTTGATCTGAGGAGTTTTGTTAGGTTCAAATAGTTTTGCATAAACCCATCCGCTTTTTTCAAACAATATTCCACGTGATAGTTTTATTGTTATATTTATTTTTATACATCTATACGTACGGTGACTAACATAGTTGAATTACATTTGTAATGTTTTTTTGTATGTTAATAAAGATTTTTGTTGTAATAATGTTTTTTTAATTCCTTGCAGCAGTAGTACTTAAGTAGTTTATGTTCAAATGGACGGCAATATCGATTAATTTGGTCTCAATCAGCAATCTGCAATCAGCATTCAATAATATTTTAATACAAAAGTGGGTAGTTTAGTTAGGTTTCTTCAGTTGCTCGAAGGGGAAAATATCCAAAAAAAGAAACTAAAACCAATAGGACCGACTGTAGTAGAACCATGGGCAACAGATGGCAAATACTACGGTATACTATACTATGCAAATGACCAAAATAGTTTTTTTTTTAAATTTAATTAATAGTCGTTGCCCAGGGTGCACCGGCCGAAACGCTAACAGCGAGAGCCTTTAGAGTTGTTGGCACGCTGTGGCGGAGCTTTTCAGCCGAACTGGCAAAGCTTCTTTGTTAAAAACTCCTTAGTCGCCAACAATTAAAAAGAACTAACTAGAATAATCCAAGTCGGCACGACAATGACGTCCTGACAATGTCACTTGAAAAATTGACAAAACCGTTGAAAACATTGAAAATATAAAATTGTAAAGTGTAAAATTTGGAATGCATTCTCACACAATCCAAGAGAATGACTTCGTTTATGGACGACGTTGTGAAATAGTGCACAATAATGAACTTAATAATTAATTATGGATGCTTGGCCTTTCGCAACATTTTTTACGGCCCGGCCTTTCGACAAAACCCCTGTAGGCAAGGGGGCCATGAACATAAGCCACTTTACATGGGTACCCGATATGGCAAAGATTTTCAACAGGCTTCCCACTATAGCTGGAACTTTAATAAAACGAATAAACACGGATATCAAGACTTGTATTACTACGCCTTTTACGAACGTGGCCGCATTTCTGAAGCGAGTGAGTTTTCAGAGGCGAGTTGAAACAACGCAGATTTCCAATAAGTTACTAGTGTGTCAACCTTTAAAGCTACCTGCTATGGGTGTTCAGCCTTTCGTGGTACCCGTTATGTGCATGGCTGGGCCTCTCAAACCGAAGATCACGAAGACCACGGGTAATATGGTGAGCGCGGGGGCACCCACGAACGTTGGACAGGTGGTAAACCCGAAGAAAGCCTCAATACCAGTCAGACATAAAGTAGTCATGGGATTAATATCGGGGTAAATATTTTTATTTTAGACTAGCTGTTCCCCGCGGCTTCGCCCCCGTTCCATTTAATACATTTTTGATTTTTTTTCCATGAAAACATTCCGTAGAATATAAAGAACATAAGATGAAAAAAATGCAAAATTGGTCCTGCCGTTCTCGAGTTTTGCGATTAGCAACATTTAATTTTAACCCCCGAAGCGAAGAGGGTGTTATATGCTTGACGTCTATGTCTCTCTGTGTGTATCTCTCTGTGACATCGCAAATCGATCGATTCGATGTGGTTTTTCTTGCGAAAGCCAGTTTCCTTGCGGTGGTTCTAAACTATGTTATTTAAAAATCGGTGGCAGGTTGAAGAGTATCAGCTTTCAACATGAAACTACCGTGAGACTTAATCATTATTACACATAAACGGATAACTCACGTATAAAAAGTCGAGTGATGCTCGACATGTTTCGGACTATTTCGTAGTCCTTCCTTTACGGAGTGACGTGATCAGTGTTGTGTATTGCCCTACATTTGACAATACTAAAAATGGCGATGAAAACGAGGGTAGTTGTGCGCCGCTGTCAGTTGCGTCGAACAGCCGCGCGAGCAGAGCGCTGGCGCGCAGTGTTCGTTTCGTTTCGCTGCCGCCGGGGCGAGCGCTCCAGGAAGGACTACGAAATACTCCGAAACATGTCGAGCACACTCGACTTTTTATACGTGAGTTATACGTTTATGTATAAGCATCAGCTTTTTTCCAAAATAATCTACCTAAGGCATTTTTGGCATCGCGCGCGACTCTACCCGTCTCTTTCTAGAACGAACGGTAGAAAAAGACGGGTGGCCTATCGCGCGCGACACAGCTCCCCCGCGCAGTTGTGCCAGCTGTGCTGTATAGTTTCATTCATTTCAGCATGGCCGCAATAGTGTTTGTTCATCCTCTGGACGTGGTAAAGATCCGTTCGCAACTCCACCCCACGCACAGGACTTACACACAGATGCTGCGCCGGACCCTGGAATGTGACGGGACGAGGGCTCTGTACGCAGGGCTGACGGCAGGCCTGCTGCGACAAGCCACTTACACCAGCACCAGGCTTGCGGTCTACCTATACCTGTTGGACAGATATGAAAAGTATAGTTACTTTTGTTTCTATTTTTAGGATTCTAGCGTGCAGAGGCACGGGCAGCTCAAAAGCGCGCATGTTCTTCCTGTTCGTTCTAGAAAGAGACGGTAGTCTAGATATCATACGCGCAGTGGCGTAGCTAGGTAACCAAGGGCCCTGGTGCAAATAAAAAAATGGGCCCCACTACTATCTAAACTGGTTACGTTTTAATAATAATAGTTCGATCGAGATTTTCTGGTAAGGATTCGAGGGCCCTCTGAGCTTGAAGGCCCCGGGGCACTGCCCCGCCTGTCCCTTGGTAGCTACGCCACTGCGTACGCGACGAAATCGATCTGGCAGGTTACATTTTTAGAAAACGTACCAAAAAATAATACCAAGCAAAGCTCGGCGGTAGTGTACTTACTGTAGGTAGAGGCATTAAATATACTCATCACAATACATCTAGTCGTGACAGCCAATGGAATGCCTCACACGCCAATGTGACATACATTGACTAATATTCTTATTGTACAATGGAATTAAAACTCAAGTTAGTTCGTCGATTGTTTTCCCGTGACCAGAGGCGGCGTAATTCCTCGCGGTGCAAAGGCCCTCGCGCCTCGCAACCGAAAATAAATTTAAAAATGGATCGAAAATCCAAAAGTACCCTTCCCTTTTTGCACCATCAGAAGGCCACGCGACTGCCCGTGGCGAACAGAGCCGTCACTAAATTTCTAGTATGGCGTCGAAGAGGTAACGGCCTGGCCACATTGGTCTTATTTTGTAACATTCGCTTTCCTCTCGCCGCCGCTGCGACAGCTCGCGTCGCCCAGTGGCGGACTAAGCCCATCAGAGGCCTGGGGCGACAAAACTAAATGAGGCCCCCCAGTTTAAAGAAATATGTAGTTTTGTCCGTACTAGGGATTTGATCAGGAGAACGCGGAGGCATTTGGGGCCCCCCAAAGACCGGGGGCCCTGGGCGGGCCGCCCCCTCCGCCCCCCTGTTAGTCCGCCACTGGCGTCGCCTAATGTTGTGGCCATGCAGGCAGTTACTTATCGGCCTACATTTCCCAGGACGCATGGCCACAATTTGCCGCCGTTCGGAACCAGGCTCGAGATCGCCATCCTGGCGGGGATGGCGGGCGCCTTAATCGGCACCCCCTCGGAGGTGGCACTCATCCGGATGACCGCGGAGACCCGCCGACGCCGCTCCGTCTGCAGCCCCAACTGCTCGCTGGCTTGCAAGAAAGTCAGGAATTCTGAAAACGCTATTTACGTACTGTACAGGTTGGAAAAATCCTCTTTTGTTCTTGTGACTGTACAGGGTGGCACAGAGGACGTAAGCAATTAGTGTGGTAATGAGGGCTATACAATTATGGCTATATATGTGTCTTTTTCGACTTGCACCATACCGACACTTATTTTTCGCGTTTGATTTCCTCTACCTTCTACACGGAACAAAGTAATTTAAGTAAGAAGTTTGATTATACTCCATTTCCACACTAATAGTGGCCTTTAGGTGTTGTTACTCTAGGGTATGGGAGTTCCCAAACCAGCATTGCACAGGTGCTGCGATGAGGGAACCCCATCCCGGGGTGGTCGTCGGTCGCGGTGGCACCGAGTGCTCCCGTAACGCCTCCGACCGAATAGGGAATCCGTGCGGTTTTTAGTTAACCCCGCACCGGGCGGATGGTAAGGCGTATTTTCCACACCATAAAAAAAGGCTGTGGGAAGCCTATGTCCGACAGTGTCTTACCCCGTAAGGTATAAAAAGGCAATTTATGTATGTATGTCAAAACACTCTATTCAATTTAATTTTTGATAATATTTAGCTCCATCGAATTCAATTGATGATTCTGTCAATGTCGAAGTTGAAGAAGACACTATGGCCCAGTCATTATAGCAAGTTCACCTCGGAATTTGAGATACCCGGCTGTAAATCGGTAAATACTTGTATATTGACACCCTAAAAGTTGTCTCAAAACCTACATATGGTAGGGTGTGCGCAACTATTAAATTTCAAGGTCAAAGATCACAAAAATCGGTTTTTTGCGCTTTTTTTGTAAATATCTCATTTCCTACGGGTTTTTGCTATTTGTTATTATTGACAATATTGTAGAATACAAAATTCCCTACAAATTTTGTTCAAAAATTTTTTTTATACGGTGAACCGTTTTCGAGATAGAGGGCGGAGAGCGCGCGGTCACAGCATGATGTCAACTAAATCGGCCCAGCGGTTTAAGCGTGAAAAGGTAACAGACAGAGAGAGTTACTTTCGCATTTATACACTTTTTATATCATTCAATACATTTATTTTTACTAAACCGCTTAAACCGCTGGGCCGATTTAGTTGAAATTTGGTATACAGATAGTTTGAGTCCCGGGAAAGGATATAGGATAGTTTTTATCCCGGAAAATTGCATAGTTCCCGCGGGATAGCACAGCCCAAACCACTGGAATTTTTCAAATTTAAGGCGGAACAAAGTTCGCCGGGTCAGCTAGTACTGAATAAAAAGTGGATAGGTTAGGAAAAAAAATGATAAAATATAATATAATTGATATATCGATAGTTCATCAACTATATATGGCGCGTTTTCGACCGGAGGCACCGGTTGACCTGAAGTGCTGTGACCGCGCGCTCTCCGCCCTCTATCTCGAAAACGGTTCACCGTATAAAAAAAAATTTTGAACAAAATTTGTAGAGAATTTTGTATTCTACAATATTGTCAATAATAACAAATAGCAAAAACCCGTAGGAAATGAGATATTTACAAAAAAAGCGCAAAAAACCGATTTTTGTGACCTTTGACCTTGAAATTTAATAGTTGCGCACACCCTACCATATGTAGGTTTTGAGACAACTTTTAGGGTGCCAATATACAAGTATTTACAGACTTACAGCTGGGTATCTCGAATTCCGAGATTCTTACCTAATCTAACCTTAAATGACTGAGCCACTACGTATTTGTTTTTAAGCAACCGTTGTTCGGTAGCTAAGGCGGTACTTAGATGAAAATCTGAAATACTTATCGTTATCAATGTGCACGCAAATGATAATAGCCCATCGATGGAATGGGCGAAAGTCTTAGGCATCACGTTATAGGCGATGCGGCTAGCAACCCATCACTATTTTGATGTCCCTTCCACCTATACGGCCTTAATCATGCTAAAAGTGGCCTTAAGGTTATGTTACCTTAGGCTCTGTCTACGCAAGGGATAAAGATGTGATATATGTATGTAGTAACACGGATTTTTACGTAATTTTCAGGTTGTTTCGCCGGGAGGGCTTACGTGAGCTCTGGCGCGGCGCCACCCCCACCCTCCTGCGGTCTTTCCTCCTTAGTACCATTGTGGTCTGCAGTTACGAGGAGGTATATACATAGATACATCATTATATTATCTACACAGTAAATTTCATACGGGCATATTATATAAAAAAGCCGTGGCAGCCTAATGGTTTGACCTGTGGCCTCTCAAGCAGAGCGTCGTGGGTTCTGAGTTTTTCGGAATTTATGTGCGAAAATTACATTTGAAATTTACCATGAGCTTTTCGGTGAAGGAAAACATCGTGAGGAACCCTAAGCTGCTCACATGTGCGAAGAAATTCAATGGTGTGTGTTAAGTTCCCAATCCGCATTGGGCGCGCGTGGGAACTATAGCCCAAATCCCACAATACACGGACACTAAAAAAAAAAACAACGACAACATACTTACTGAAATTGTAGCGAATTCGGAATAAAAAGGCTATATTATGCTATATTATTATATTATATTTTTATGTATGCTTAGTGTAGGTCGGTCGCAAAATGATCTCGAACGCGCTTGCGTTAAAATGTCAAATACTATGAGAACAGTTTGTTTGCTGTTTCGATCCGCAAGTGGCGCTGTTAATTTTTCTATAGCGTTTACGTGAACGCGTTCTTATAAGCGAAAACTTACACTAGAGGCTGAGGTATAAATTCACATTCACTCTCGCACTTGACCGGTTTTTCTTATACGCTTTGGTCTTTCATCAGATCCAGAGCGTTCTCAAGAGCTATAACGTCAAGAGGGGTATTCAGCGGCACGCCTGCTCCTCCGTCATCTCTTGCTTCATCATAGCTGTCTTGACGCTGCCCGTTGATTGCATCAAGACTAAGTGAGACTTCAGCATTTTTTTTTAAATATAAGAGGAGGCAAATGAGCAGACGGGTCACCTGATGGAAAGCAATCACCGTCGTGCAAGAACTGGGGAATCACAAGTGCGTTTCCGGCCCTTTGAGGAACAGGAAGGCTCGCTTTTTAAAGATCCCTAAATTGTACCGCTCAGGGAATGTTGCAGCAGGAAGTTGGTTCCAGATCTTTACCCTACGAGGAAAGAAATTGCGTTTAAAACGCACGGTACTTGACTGCCAGCCATCAAGATCATCATGCATCATTTTTTAGTCTTCTGGATCCGGTTTCACCACTCCCTGTTAAGTTACAGTGATCTTAAGTGGCAATTGATTCCGTCTCTGTTTATTTATTACTATGCGTATTAAACATTACAAATATTATTATACTCGGGAGCAAAGAAACTGGGCCGATTCCCGTAGAAAGTTGTATGAAACGTGACCCCTTTCTTTGCTCCCGAGTACAGAACCAAAAACATTGAGCTAACTTGTTTTCAGATACCAAATACACAGGTCCGAGCACACGATGTTGCAACTAACCTGGAATATACTCAAAAAGAAGGGCCCAGCGTTCTTCTGGAAGGGCTTCGGGCCGTACTACGGAAGGCTCACTATGTTCACCTTTATATCGTACTATGTTATGGACACCCTAATAGAGTTGTACATAGAAGGGAAACGAGTGCTTGTTTAACCTTTTCGACGCCAACGACACATGTCAGCACCGCAGGTTCAACGCCAAAGACCTATATATACGTCGATTACTTCAATGCAAAAGCAATCTTCGTATATGGGTTTAGGTTCAATAAAGTCTGGCGTATGGGTGACTCTTGTATTCGGCGTCGCGGCGATAAGGTTTATACATCCTCCGTTGACAACGCATATATTCCGTCGAGTGACAGTGGCACTCGAATGGCAGTTTTTTGAAAGCACATGTTCGTGTCTGGCACTTGAAGACGTCACGCGTATGACTGCTGACGGTGAATGCGTTAAAAAATCACTAAATTGTAGTATCGTCTCGTGTTGTGGTTTGATACTTTAATGTTTCTTTGTAGCTACGTCCTATGTATTTATTTATCTGTCGGTAAAAATAACTTACTCTCTTCAAAAATCCAAAAGGAGATATTTAAAGTTGCGTCAGTGTTTTGGTTAAAATTAATTAGTTTTGTCACCTTTTAATATAGGTAAAATAAACAAGGGTCGAAAGTGCCTGTCTTTTTTAAATCTACCCTGTTTCGTGTAGAGACTTCCTTGTGATTTTAAGATATGCCCAAAGACATGAGTTAACTGGGAACGAATTTTGTTGACTTATAAATGGTCCTAAATGGTAGTCGTTAAACCTACACTTACAAGTTAAATTTTCTTTAAGAAAATGGCTTTTTTCCGACTTTTGGTCGTAAATATTCACCTATATAAATGAAAAGGTGTTTGCAATGTAAAATAATAAAGTATTTAACTAAGTCAATTTTGTAATTAATTTATTAAAGGATTGGTACCTATGTCACTAATTTTTGGGAATATTTTTATGTTAAGAGCATTCAAAAGTTGCACATCATTTTTAAAATGAATATAATGGTACAAAAACGTATGTTGTAACAAAATATTTAGTTACAACCAAATTCATTCGTTAAAACCTCTTGTATCAATTAAAATCAGATTCATTTTAGCAAATATACGTGCGTAACCATTGAACGCTCGAAAACTTGAAATAAAACACTCTTCAATAAATTGCAGATTGTACTGCCAACAACCTATGTTTGACATTAATTTCTATCACCCACATTAGAGTCAGGCATTAGCTGAATCGGATTATGCCATGCGTGTAACTATACCTAGGCATTTCAGCCGGCACATCAGAGCTATGTACCTAAGTATTTACCTACGTAAATGTGTTCAATAGCTCCACTAATTCCTCCCTTGCAGGGTTTCAATTAGTCACCACTGGCATACTTTGCTAGTCACAAAGAAAATGCTGTGTCGGACACACATATTTGAATAACGCGATTAGAATCACCACATCATCCACGTATATGTCGGATCCGAGAGACGTAGTTATCCAAATGTGAAACGTGATTATTTAAATCGAAAACGAATTAATGAAATTTAACTTTGATAGAATAAAGCTTTATTTTCAACGTAGATTCAAGATGTTTAACCTATATAAGCATATGCAGCAAGCGAATAATGTGGATGGGAAGGAACAGAAAGAACCGGAGTACACTGGGCACGATAGGTTCTACCAAGAGCGGCCAAGAACGAGTTATAGGAAAAAGAAACGCCGCGGGGCCTGTAGGAGGGCCCAGTCGGCAGCAGAGCTAAACCCAGAGTCCATTGCAGCTGCTAACAGAAGGAATGCTTTTCGTATACGTTCTGTTTCTACTGACAGAGAGGAGAGCGAAGGTAGGAACATCTGACGGTTTTATGTGAGTGTGGCTTGAAGTGCAGCTGTTTAGGAAAGTGTCATCGCGGAATAGCGGAAAACGGTTGGGAAGGCCGTAACTCATGTTATCTCAAGATTAGATTTAAAAGACTTAATGAAACAGAGAGCCTTTGATTTCATCTGCAATTTCCGAGGCCTGATTTTTTAAAGCACTTATGTGATACTCGAAAGTGGTGAAAAATTGTACTGAATTTGAAATACGAGTAGCATAGAAGACAATTACAGCTCTCGATAGTCTTATGAACTTGTCGAAAATTTGATAAGAGCTATAGTTTTGAAGATATAAACAGATTTATACCAGTTTCACCAGGTGAGTTAGGGATCAACCAATTGGCCAGTTAGTGAAATAAAAGTATATACGCTCACATACGTAAAAGATATAGATACGCTCTGTACTGTAGGTCATAGAGGTGAATCGCGAGTTTATAAAGAACTGACGATTACCCTTAATTACTAATGGTTTTTTACGTACGTGATGCCCACAAATGCAATGCTTGAGATCCACTAAGAGGTCTTTGTTCTAATGTAGCTCTGTGTGTAATCTTTTAAGAGGATTGCTGATATAAATGGTTATACTTGTGTCAACTTGCAGCGGCACGAATGAGCTAAAAATGAGTGTAGGCTTTTCCAATCTTTCTTTTATTCCGTGATTTTGTTTGACCACTATAAGACTAATGACTAACAGGGATGACGACTTTTTTTCTGCCTGTCTGATAGATTATCAAAAAGTAACGGACACCTAAGCAGGTCTTATATTACGTCCGAAATACTAGTACCTACTTAACCATACCGAGGTGGTACTTTCGCTTTCTTTACCCGGTCATCATACCTGTTTGAAAGCAATGGGTATTAAGGAAGTAGATATGTAATATTGTGTAGTCGTAGTAATTTATTTTCTCATTGATGTGTGTATTACTTTATTGCCCACTCAAGACCACGGAAAGGACGACGCTGATGGCGCGTCCGCTTGTAGTTCAAGTATTCAGTTTTATTTTTATTTATTCACCTTGATTTATTTGCAAAAGTATTGTAGTTCAGATATTTTTAGCACTTTATCACCCTAAAGGGGCAATTGCACTAACTCGAACGCCGCGTACTGCATGTGGTGACCGCAGTAGTGTAACTGACTCATAGGAAATACGGTAGTCGGTCACACGCGGGGAGTAACAGCTGCCACGCCTAGTCAGGTAGTCGTTGACGGATACGTCAAGGAGAACATGATGATGATGATGATGATGATGATGATGATGATGATGATGGTGATAATGATGATGAGGTAGCCGTTTGTGTTTTTTTTAGTTTGCGAATAAGCAGACGAACATGTAGAGTGATGTATTTGATAAACGTTTTGGTAAATTTATGGGAACTCCAATCAACATCGTGGTTTTTCTTTTAATGCAGAAACTGTGATATGACGTGTCGTAGGGCGTCACGTTTTCTCATACATTTTGTTGCGTACACGCACCGTCAACGTCTTTTACCCAACGGTGTGGTCGCACCTTAGTAAAACGCTTACAGTGAGTGGCACTAAGTATAGCGATAAATATTACTGAAGATTTTGGCGTACACGCTCCCGATCCGTGGTTCAACTACAGTTCGTCCAACTGGTCGAGGGCGAGCCCTTGGGCGAAGCCCCTTTTCTGTATTTTCCCCTTCGCGCAAATGAAGATACCTAACTAACCTAACCTACCTATTTTTCTATTAAAAAATTGAGTGAAATATTGCTGCAACATTCACTGAGCGGTACAATTTAGGAATCTTTAAAAAGCGAGCCTTCCTGTTCTTGAAAGGGCCGGCAACGCACCTGTGATTCCCCAAGTCTTGCAGGTGTCACTGGGCGATGGTGATTACTTTCCATCAGGTGACCCGTCTGCTCGTTTGCCCCCTCTTATATTATATATATAAAAAAATGGCAGTTTTTTTCCGGATTGGACGAATTAGTTTGACCACGGGTACCTGTACATTTGTCTGAAAATCTATGAAATATTATGTCAAAACCTTTGGTTACGGTTATAGCTATCGTTAAAGTAACTCGGTGCAACTCTTGCTTACATACCTTGGATGGCTATACAACTATCACTTGATCACTTTAAATTTTACCTACTTTTGATACCTATCAAACCGTTCGCGAGATTATCAGGTTCAGATGACCCGACAAAATTTGAACTTCGTTCCTTCTACTGATTAAAAATTAACAATTTGAATAGTTTACAAACATTCTTATTATGGTTCACCTCGCGTGTTCGTATTTATGAAACAAAATGGCGCGATAAAATGTTGTTTGAATGTGAACTAAGTAATTAGCCGTATCAACATGACAAGTTCTATAAATAGATTTTTACTCAAGTGTAAAAAGTGAGTATTGCTGACTGTAGATGAAGCGAAAGAAATATGTCAGGATCGTAGCAAGTGGAACAAAGTAGTCTCTGCCTACCCCTATGGGAAAGAGGCGTGACGGTATGTATGTGTATGTATGTATGTAAAAAGTGGACAAGGGCGTGTCTGACCAAACCCACTGTACGGATCCGTAGTCCCTTTGAACTTCGTTAAATAGTACCTACTACCGTGGTTTTTCACATAGGTAACTAACTTCCATGCTGGTCTGGGAGAAAAGAAAAAACGTAGAATGTACCAGTTGCTTCCCTTCCCGCGCAGATGTTGAAAGCCCATCGAGGGAATGGAGGACAATCTTAGGAATCATGTTATGTAGGCGATGTGGCTAGCAACCCATCACTGTTTTGATTCCCCTTTTCATCCATACGCCCACAATCATGATAAACGTGGTCTTTAGGTCTTGTCACCTTAGGCTCTGTCTACCCCGTAAGGGATAAACACGTGATTTATGTATGTATGTAGGTTAATTAATATCTAGAGAACGGATTTGAACTACAACAACAACAACAACTACAATCTTAGGAATCATGTTATAGGCGATGCGGCTAACCGATCACTATTTTGATTCCCCTTTCCACCTGTATGCACCCACAATCATGCTAAACGTGACCTTTAGGTCTTGTTACCTTAGGCTCTGTCTACCACGTAAGGGATAAAGACGTGATTTGTGTATGTATGTATAACTATACTCGGGAGCAAAGAAACCGGATCACTTCCCGTAGAAAGTTGTATGTAAAGTGACCCGGTATAGCTTTTCATTTAAAAGAATCGCGTCCATCCTTTTAGGCCTTCGATGACACCTTCGAACACTCTCGCTTGCGTTACATTACTGCTCCAAGTAATTGCTCATGGGTTTCAGAGGAGAACTCGGAGAAGACGCCGCTGGTGACGCAGAAGATAGACTCCTTGGCGAAGCTGCTCTTCAATAAGTCCATCATCGGCACGGGATCCGGGAAGTCTTCGCCTTCGGAGGCCCCTGCCTCACCCAAGTACGTTTAGCCAAGCTATTACTGTATGTAACTAACAAACTTTTTTTTTTATATGAATAGGAAGGCAAACGAGCAAGTGGGTCACCTGATGGTAAGTGATCGCCACTGCCCATAGACACCCGCAACCCCGGAGGGATTGCAGATGCGTTGCCAACCTATAGGATTAAGATTAAATGCCTCTTGTGCCCTTAATTTCCCCGGCTGTCTTACTCTCCACACCAGAACACAGCAGTGCAAGCACTGCTACTTAGCGGCAGGACTAGCGAGTAAGATGGTGGTAGCGATCCGGACGGACCTTGCACAAGGCCCTACCACCCGCAAAATATATACTTATATTCCCTGGTATGCTTAGACAGGGATTCGTGCCAAATAAAGGCTGATCTTTTTCTATATTCCTTGTATTCAGTCAGCAAGATTGATTGTATGTGACACCAATGAGACTAGAATGCGTTTTTTTTTCATTACACACATTAATAATGTACCTAGTTTTTATTTTCTTTGTTATGCACGCCCGCATAGTAGGGTTATGGTTAATTAATAAAACATCTTCTTTCTCTTTCTGTAGAGTTGGTGAACGGTCAATGGAGAGCTCGGCCGCATTTGCAATCTGCACAGAGTATTTGTCTCAAACGACAAGGTACATCACATGTTTCAGTTTTAATTTTGTAATAATTACTCATTACTAACCACTAACGCTGTCCTTCACTAGTTAGGTTACCGCTTGGCTAAGTTGATTTAACTTTTTCGCCGCCACGTCAAATACAAGAGACGTCACCCATACGCCAGACTTCTTTATTGCAATGCCTTAAGTTGAACCTAAACGCAATTGAACGATGGTTGCTTTTGCATTGAAGTGATGGACGTATGTATAGATCGTTGGCGTTGAACCTGCGGTGTTGACGTGTGTCGTTGGCGTCCAAAAGGTTAATGAACTAGTTCATTCATAAAAAACGTTATTGTAAATCGCGCCGCGTTGTAGGCTCGGTATCCTCTTGATGGTTGATGATGATGAACTGCTGTGTCCTCAGGTATGAGCTGATATCGCAGCTCAGCACGATCGGCTCGCGCCCCAACAAGCACTGGTTTGCTGTTCACGACAAATCCATCAAAACCGACAGACTGCTTACCTTGGTAAGAAACAATACCCACAAAACACCCATTCTTATTACTCTGCATAAATATCCTCTTTGTATTCTACAGCCTCTACGTGTCGGTGGGTGTACATGACTTTATTTCACCAGCTCTTTTCTAGTTTGACCAAAAGATGAGGTGAAATCCGTTGCCAGCATCTTCAAAATAAGCAAAAAGCATTTTTGCTCATTTTAAAATTGTTATTCCCTGCCTACGTCTGTGTTTTCTGACCGGTACAAATCCTACTGGCCACCTTTAAAAATAAAAAGGTGAATAGTTTATTTACTAGCAAGAATTTAGGTACGAGGATTCAAAGTTTGCATTATCTTTTAATCGCAAAAAAATATGGGTATCGTCGTGTCCCTTCAGACAGCTTGGATTCACAATGCAAGATACTTACTTGCTTAAAATCGATATCGGAAGGTTTTTTCGCCGCAAGTGCTCGCGGCTTTCGGGCTTCGTCGCGGATTGTTCTTTAACACGTTAGCTGCGGCACCAATTTTTGCATACTTTCCGTTCCTGCGGCACGAGGTATAATTGGCCCGTACCGTGACCAGACGTTAGGGCGACACGCGGTCTATTAGACCCCACCTCCTTTTACAGACTAAAATCCATTTTCTGGCGCGAAATCAAAGATAAATGAGAATTTTGGTCCTTATTGATATAGACAGTGAATTGATGAACCCTAATCCACCGTCGCCCCGGGATCTGATGGCTAGTTTAGGAATTATTAGCAAAACAAAATATGGGATCTTATACACCTCGTAACGCACTGAAATAGGGCAAATTTTCGCTGCGATTAGTGATAAGAAAAATAATATCGACGTTTTTAAACTGTCTTAACTACGCAACGACTTGACCGATTTTGATCAATTATATCTCATTAGATCGTTTTAAGGGCAAAACCTGGCAAAACAACACAAAGCTATCAAAGGATACATTTTTTTTAAAATAATCTAAATTGTGCTTGAAGGCGCCATAAAGAAAAAAAAACCGGATAAGTGCGAGTCGGACTCGCGCACGAAGCGTTCCATTCTATACCATTAACAGGCACCTATTACAGACTTATTATTGGAAAATCGACGTGATGCACAACACTGGTCGCGGGAAGCTCGCGTTGAGTGCGGTACGAGGTCAGGGGGGATATGGGACGTTTTAGCCTCGTTCCGCACTGCATTAAAATTATATTAATTCAGTGCGGCACGAGGCCTAAGACATCCGGTACCAAGGTAGGTACACCACCGAGTCCGGAACCATTAGTGATCTCAAATATATATTTATCTCTTTCCTACACTGGACCAAACCAAAGCTATGCCATTCGCACGACAGAGAAATTCACTTTTTTGCTTGCCGCACCACAGGGAAGTTGCATCAGGGGTGATTTAGGCCTCGCTTCGCACTTAACGTGTTAAAAAGTAACATGAACATGACAAAACGACATAGTACCGTCAGGGTCAAGCATGTCGTATCAACCAAAAAGGTCTAATACATATATCGGAACACACTCACACACACACAGTGCCGTAAATAGGGCGGTGCCACCGGTGGCCAGGCACAGGGCGTAGACTCTGGAGGGCGCAAGAATTAAATGGCCAGACCAGGCTGACCAGACAATATTAGATAATTGGTACAGCAACACCAAGTTCCTTGTGCTTTATTTTATCACCCTGAATGAAATAAAGTAGCCCTATACATAGCATTTTTTTTTTTATTTTTTTTATATGAATAGGAAGGCAAACGAGCAAGTGGGTCACCTGATGGTAAGTGATCACCACTGCCCATAGACACCCGCAACCCCGGAGGGATTGCAGATGCGTTGCCAACCTAGAGGACTATGATGAAATGCCTCTTGTGCCCGTAATTTCCCCGGCTGTCTTACTCTCCACACCGGAACACAGCAGTGCAAGCACTGCTACTTAGCGGCAGGATTAGCGAGTAAGATGGTGGTAGCGATCCGGACGGACCTTGCACAAGGCCCCACCACCCGCACTGCTCTAGGGTACCTATAAAAAAACCAAGGGCGCAGTTATAGAAGCTCGCACAGGGCGCAGAAAAGGCTGTTTACGGCACTGCACACACACACACACTTAGGCCTTAGACAACACTTGTTCCGACACTTTCACTGTACCTACGATAATTCCGTCGCTGACTGTCGGGCCAAAATTCTTTCCGTCATGATGCTAAGCCACCAAACCTCCCCAGATGCCGTTGACCAGCAAGTGCCCGATAGAGTTCGGCGAGCGCTCCCGAGCACTAGTTATGGAGATGTTCCGCGCCCTTCATCACCCCTACATTTATCCGGTGCTGGATCTGGAGGTGTGCTGCGCCCACGCGCTTACTGTCATGCCTTTCAACGCGCGGGGAAGTCTGAAGGATCTTATCTATAAGGTTAGTCATCATCATCTCACAGAATGAGAGGGCTTGGGCTATAGTTCCCACGCGTGCTATTTGCGGATTGAGAACTTCACTCACACGCATACAGTGCTCATAGTGTTGTCCAATTTAATAGGAATAATGTTTGGAATGATCAAGCTTGTCGAGTGCTGTCTCAGTCAGTGGTACCAGGAAAATAAGAGACACCCACAGAACAAACACAGACCAGAGGTTTTCCATTCGTGCCTCGACTATAATTTAAGGCTGAGTATGTACCAGAAGCTGTGACAGCTGCTAAGCGGGGTGAACCTAACCTTAACTGAACTATGTGTGTGTTTCGCATCTTCCCAACGCACCAGTATTTTTCACAGCTCCAGTGGCTAACGCGACAAAGTTACTCGCTACCACCGGTACCACCTTCGATCACGAACCCTGCAAAAGAACGACGATATTCGCCGAAATATTCCTTTACGAATATCGCTTTTTTTTTTTTTATAAAAGAGGGGGAAAACGAGCAGACGGGTCACCTGATGGAAAGCAATCACCGTCGCCCAGGGACACCTGCAAGACCCGGGGGATCACAAGTGCGTTGCCAGCCCTTTGAGGAACAGGAAGGCTCGCTTTTTAAAGATCCCTAAATTGTACCGCTCAGGGAATGCTGCTTTTTTCCAGAGCACTTGGAACGACGAGTATATCCGCAAGTATGAATCAGGCGGCACCGGCCTGCCGGCCTGGCAGGTGGCTCGCTTTGGCCGGCAGTTGCTGGAGGGGCTCATGTTCCTGAAGGAGAAGGGGTTCCCGCCCTTCCGACACTTGCATTCTGGCAATGTGATGGTCCAGAACGGTGTGGCGCGGTGAGTTTGACACCTTTTTTAATACAAACAAGTTTAAACAAGAACATCAGTGGCAGAGCCTTCGCTTTATTAAAGACTAGCGGTTTTTTATACATTAAAGCCGATAAACGGGCATGCAGTTCACCTTATTGCCGCCATTGGTGTTATGTTATTACCGCCGCTCATAGAACCTAGGAGTGCCATTAGGACAAATGGTGCCTTGCCGACTGCAAAAAATGGTACACACAATATAAGCTATAAGCCAGAAAAAGCACTATCGCAATTCTCAAAAAAAAAACATCCCTAAATTTTTTACTTTTTACAAATCTCATGCTGTTTCCACTCCGAATCACGAGCTCTTCATCCCTGTAAGAGAGAAAGATTATGTTCCGAAATTACAAAGTGCTTGGAAATTAGTAACAAAATAGGAAAAAAAAGTTTGGGACATTTTTTGTGCCCTTAAGATTGAAAGAGCTCGTGATTCTGCGTAGGAATAACATAAAATTTCTCGGGAATATAAAGTGTTTTTTTTTTTGAGAATTACTCTTAAATGATCGACGTTCACACTCATTTCTACAGATAAAACCGTCCTCAAAGTGTAAACTACGCCACACTTCGGGACAGAAAGTTGTAACCGTCTTTCCCCAGGATATGCGGCTTGGAGAACACTCTGATTGGCGCTTCCCCGCGCTGCCCGGTCGCGGCGCCAGAGCACGTCGAGGCGCTGTCGCTGGGCCGCGTGCTGTACGAGATGTGCGCCGGCGCAGACCTCCACCTCGCGCTGCTGGCCGACCTCATGCCACACTACCCGCACGTGAGCGATCATTTTTCTTCCAGGCGTGGACAAGAGGGTCAATATAATTGTGTGACCCACGTATATCGGGGTCCATGTCACGAAATATTCTTAAACTTAGGAGCCAAGCTCTTCTCAGTGGAGTAATTTCCATATGGTCCTTCGAGGGCCTTTTCTTTGACTTCTTGATACGACACGACTTCTACTCTGTCTTTCACCTGTCTAATCTATGCTACAGAGTCGCAACTGGAATATATTTTGTCCCATAAAATCGAAGTCCCGAATTATATATCTGACATAATTTTCGTTAGTCATAATCATGAAGCGTTTTATTTCTGAAACAGTTATTTTATTGATATTAAAACCAGCCTAATGACTTTTCCAAAATTCGCGAAAAATTAACGGTTTCCTGAGTTATGAAAAGGAAGAGGATAGAACGAGATGGTATACATTTGAATCTTCACAATTAGCATCACTTCCACTCACCACAAACACCGGCGGCAACTTGAAGGTCGTCAATTGATCTTGGACTTTCCCCACAGGTTGTGGAAATAATCGAGCTGATCTTTGGGCCACGCACCCCAAGTTTGCACGAGCTGCTGTTGAGCGAGCTGTTTCGCAAGATCGACCTTCGTGAGATGAAGGGCTCATGCCTTCCGGTCAGTTGATCTCGAAACCTTTGAACGTGTACCGCAGCTTCATCATCTGCTCCAGTCTGCTGCTCACTGCTGGGCACAGGCCTTCTCTCATGATGAGAGGGCTTGGGCTATAGTTCCCACGCAGTCCCAGTACGAATTGGGAACTTCACACACACAATTGAACTACCCATTAGATGCACACAAATTTCCTCGTGTTTTCCTTCAGCGAAAAAAGAGGTGTGAGTTCGGGTTCCAAACCACGACCTTCTGCTGAGAGGCCTTATGCCAAACCAGTAGCCACCCGATGATCAAAGCGAGGGCTAGTAGAAGTATATAGGATGGGAAAGGAAAAGTATATACTGTCGAGAGCTTATCAAGCAAGTGATAGCTTTCTCTAAAGACGTCCTCCCTTGGTGTTTAACCTTTTCGCCGCCACGTCAAATACAAGAGACGTCACCCACACGCCAGACTTCTTTATTGCGATGCCTTAAGTTGAACCTTAATTCAATTTAAAGAAGGTTGCTTTTGCATTGAAGTAATGGACGTATAGGTCGTTGGCGTTGAACCTGCGGTGCTGATATATGTGTCGTTGGCGTCGAAAAGGTTAAGGCTCTCCTGTATCGACAGGCATACCAACTAAAAAACACGCACTACCCTACCTATAAATCGTTTGCGCGGGTAGTTCCCACGTTGCCGCGTGAGATACCTCTTCTTTGCAGCTGTAGGTACTGAGAGCATGATTTCTCAACAGAACTTCAACCAGCGTCTGTCCCGCTCATGCCTATCACTGCTGGGCGAGGTGGCGCGCCGCCAGCCGGGCTCCCCGCGCACCCCCACCCGCCGCGGCCCCGGATCCCCCTCCACGCCTCCCGCCAGGAGGTCAGTACTACTTTGGAATAACCCTACACAAAAATGTACATACCTACATTCAAAATGGTCACTGATTGAGTAAATTAAATAGGTTTACGGGAGAGTAGGACTTTTTGTAAGGTCCGTCTGGATCCTTACCATAAGCAGCAGTGAAGTAAAATTACTGGTACATGAGGTATTCTATCGTCTGAGCTGGCAACGCATCTTCAATCCTCTGGGTTGCCAAGGCAGAAGCCATTGACAGAAAACAGCTGTCGTTCCCATTTAGGCTGCGGCTCCACTGAGGCGGAGATGAGCGGAGCGGAGAGGAGACGTGTGGGGATCGACCAATCATATTACAGAGCGGAGACGCGACGTGGATTTCATGTAATATGATTGGTCGATCCCCACACGTCTCCTCTCCGCTCCGCTCGTCTCCGCCTCAGTGGAGCCGCAGCCTTATACATGAAATCCACATCGCGTCTCCGCTCTGTAATATGATGGGTCGATCCCCACACGTCTCCTCTCGTCTCCGCCTCAGTGGAGCCGCAGCCTTAGTGACTTAGGTACTTGTTCTTTTGCTGCTCTATCATAGGTCCTGTACTATTCTATTTTCTCTGGTCCAGAGTTAAAGGGCCTGTTCCACCTGTGTTAAGTTATTGGTATCGTAAGTAAGATATCTATGGTGTCGCTATTTATTACGACATAGACGTGGTCGGCTAGTTGGTAGTGACCGTGCCTGCAAAGCAAGCGTCCCGGGTTCGAATCCTGGTAAGGATATATATTTATGTGATGAGCATGAATGTTCCTGAGCGATGGATGTTTCTTGCTATTTAAGTATGTATCTATATATGGTGTCTAGTACCCATAATACAGGCCTTACTAGCGCTTACTTTGG
Organism: Pandemis cinnamomeana; assembly: GCA_932294345.1. Lineage (NCBI taxonomy): Eukaryota > Metazoa > Arthropoda > Insecta > Lepidoptera > Tortricidae > Pandemis > Pandemis cinnamomeana. Next base: position 2,809,792 of record OW028715.1, on the reverse strand, counting down.
GACTATGTCAATGTGTGATAATTGTTCCTTAATATTTATTTATTACTACGGAGACAGACGGCGTCATAGATAAGTGACTCTTAAGATATCAGGAACTTAACTTAAATGTTGTTCTTCTGTTTTCAGGAGGCACTTCATGGATCAGGACTACACGGAAGAGTGGCAATGGTGACGGAGCTTCGGTACTTTGTGCTCTTTCTTTTTTAAATCTTTGTAAAGTTTATTTGGATAATAAAGAATTTGAGTCAATTGTAGTTAACTATATTTTATTCTGAAGGTCAAAATGACCTTTTGATCTATCTCACTAAGCACGGTCCATGGTACTGATAAAACATAAGTGATATAATACATATAAGATAAGCTCACCAAAGGATCGGGCGAAAGTCTAGGAATCATGTTATCAGCGATGTAGCTACTAGCAACCCATCACTATTTTGATTCCCCTTTCCAATTATACGCCCAAGATCATGCTAGATGCAGTGAACGGATATAAACAGCTAAACGTGGCCTTGTCATGTTACATTAGGATCTGTCTACCCCGTTAGGGATATAGACGTGATTTGTGTATGTTTGCCTTTTTTTGCGATGGGAAAATGCGTTACGCATACGACCGCGCCGTGGGGACGGCGCGGAAGTTATGTGGGGCTCTCCTCTCCGGCCCCGCTCCTGAGTGGAAAGTGGCGAGGCATACCCACTCAAAACCCACCGGTATTTCCTCGCTGTCATTGGGGGGGCGCCGCGGGAGCATGAGGGTGTCACCGCGTATGCCCACCGGCCGCCCCAGCCTATACACCGCGGCTCCTGGGCCAAGGGGGGGGCCGGGAATACTTGGTCCCCCCTAGACTCGTGGGCCTCTAATTGCTAGCAGGGGATCCCCACCCCCCGCCAGCAGGCACCACTAGGGGGAGGGCGGCAAACTGCCGCCTTCTCCTTCCCGTCCGCGCCGGAGCGGGGGCGCGAGGGGGTTGTTCTCGCGCTCCCTCTCCTCCTTCTGCGACATCACGTTTTCGCAGAAAGAGGCGACGGCTACCCAGGACCCCTATCACTGCTGACCATGGCGTATGACGTTGTATTGTCTAGAAGATAGATTATGGACTATGGATTATCTTTGAGGATAATTTGTTACCATAGCGACGCTACATTACAAATTGTACCTAACACAAAATGCCGGTTATCACAGGATTTATCGAGGTGACATAGATAAGATCCTTTATTTATAATACCAATCAATAATATAGTGTTGCATCTTCCCCGTCCTTATCACATTAACCTTAAAGTCGAATTTTATACACACGTGGATTACATCATACATGCATGATTGCAATAACGTAGTAATTTATACTTTACGCGGACGCTGTAAAGTAGCATTTTAATTAAATGCCGGTTTTAGTACAAAGTTCAAATCGTGTGAACACACGCGATTCGGGATTGAGTTCTGACTGGATTGTTAAGGTTTACGGTTAGTGTGTCGTTGTGCGAAAGAGAATGGTAATTAAATGTGACCTCTCTTTCATACTCTCTTGGTTTATATTTTTGAACTGTTACGACGCGGGCGGTGGGAAAATAGCGAGTAAATGAAAATGAAGGAAAATCAACTATTTTAATATGAAAAATAAGAAAAAAATATTTTAGAAAATTTCGGTTGGAGCCTCCTATGATGTTCAATGTGCTGATGCTGCTTGGTCACGATTCCAAACGGTTGACTCTACTCTACCGGGGCCTAACGGCCTAACGAAGACGTCTTAATGCGATTCAATTCCGATTAAATTGACTTTAAATGTATGTATTTTCAAATGCAATGTATATTGTTTTTTGAATAAATAACTATGAACTATGATTCTTTAGCTGTCATTCTTAACACTTCTAGTATGGATCTGACGATTGAAAGCTATTTTTTGTATTTTTTTCTTAATCCCTGAAACTGAACTGGTATTATTTGAAACAGACTAGAATACAGGTTTTTTTATTACGAAAGATTTAAAATATCTGTAAGTACGAACGGTCGAAGGAACTGAATCATTTACATCCGTGAAACGTTTTCTCTTACGATTTCGCAATAATTTCTTTGGCAGGTATGGTAAGTCGTTATGACATTATCAGTGAAAAGGTTCCACAGTGGTAAGCGATTCTGTGTCTTTTACTGTACCTACACCCTTTAGGCCCTTGTCTACAGATTCCCAATTCTACAGATTCTCATGTCTACAGATTCCTAATTCTGCAGATTCTCATGTCTACAGATTCCTAATTCTACAGATTCCTAATTCTACAGATTCCCAATTCTACTGATTCTCATATTTACAGCTTCTCGATTCTACAGATTCGAAATTTTACAGATTCTCATGTCTACAGATTGCCGATTTTACATCTCATATTTACAGGTTCCCAATTCTACGGGTTACCACATGTGGGCCAGTAGGTAGGTGTAGTATCAATCCGAATATCATATCAACACGCCTCGGTACAATTCTCGATATTTTGCCTTACTGTGATGTATTACCTATACGATTTGTAGCGACTTCGTAAAACAGTGTCAATTCGATGACACTGCGCAGCGGCGGCGTTTCCCGCGATCAATGGGATCGAGATAAAAGCAAACGTTCATGTTATGTCTCACCGGGTTCCGCGTAAGTTTATTTTCATTTTTATTTCCTTGTTCGTAATTATTTTATTTAATAAATATATATAAAATAAATAGAGTCTCTATACTAGAGTCTGATTGACTCTACTTAATTCAGTTTATTAACTAACAACACATATTTTATCCAAGAAAAATATTTCTTTTCAGTAATTATTTTTTTAATTAAAACGTTAAAATTCACTGACATTTAATAAGCAGAGGAGGTACATTGTTAAATTTAAATTAACTTCAGCAGAACTATTAGAAAATATGCTAACTTCATGATAACTACGGGAAAGACCAAGACCAATAAACATAAAAGCAATTCGAACAAACCTCTTTACTCGGCTATTATCGATATCTGTAATACCTGTGTTTGACAGCTTGTCACCTTATTTTATCATAAATCACAACACCACACAAACCATACAGTAATAACCGAAATTGACTCACATATTTCATGTTTATCCAGAGGCCGGATAAGTTTCAAACATCTCAAATGTGCCGCGAAGATTTATAGTTATAAACCACCATCATGGGAGAGAAACCTGCACAGCCGAAGAAGGTCATACCACCTTTTATGCGGTTCGTGCTGGGCGGATCGGCCGGGTAAGTTACGGAACCACAGTAAATAAATAGAAGAGCATGGAAACAGGGCTTATTTTTTGAAATAAGTACCTACGCTCCAGAGCGTTAGGGTTGTCGATTTAATTTTTGTAAAATTGTAAACCTTTTTGTTTAGTTAGCGCTATCTCAGCTGCTAGTAAGGCCTGTTTTAAAGTAACTAGCTAGACTTAATTAGGAGTATTAGGGTTGGCACGCTTTATTTCCGTAAAAAAACAAACGTTTATTTTTTTTCTATAATAATTAAATAATCGAATAAACTAACTCGTTTGTAAATAAAATAGGGTATTTAAAAAAAACTCCAACAGTTTAAGATTTTTTCATGAATCAGTGACGAACGACAAACGACGTTATTTTTGCTTGTGGTTAAATTAGCAATAAAAAGTTTTTTTTTTTTCATAATTATCATTTTTGAATTTGCTATGATGCTCGAGTATGGCTCCCGCTTGACTCTTTCTCTTTTTGACTCCTTGTCCATTTGTTTTTTTGTATTTTATAAAATAATTGAGAATCGTTTTAACATGTCGCCTATTGTTCGATAGGTCAGTGACCGCAGAAGCGGCGGTGCATGCTGCTAGCTATGTTTATGCATTTATTCTGAGTCTTGGATGTTTACTATGTCTTTAATTATGTATAAGAATGTTTATCCGTAAGTATAGAATCCATAGTAATACCCAATAGTACTTAGGGCAATTAGTGTTGATATCTTATGATGCTTTCGTCTACATAAAGAAATTAAAAATATAGTGACATGTAATTTGAAAACTTAAGCATATATGTTTTGCTAAACAAATGCGGCGATTGCTGCACTCTGAATAACCGGTCCTAAGTCAAGTACGGCGCTAGAGTTGAGGCAACAGATACTGTGATCGATAAAGTTTAAAATGTGCACGTTTTTCACATCTTAGGTCTTTGTCCACTACACCGTACCATACTATGACTGTAACCGGGGTATCCCTTGCTTTGTCTAATCGCACTAATGAGACAAGGCAAGGTGTACTGGATGTCGGTTACTGTCATACTATACCACGGTGTTGTGGGAACAATGGCGTAACTATAGGGTGGCAGGGGTGGCAAAATGCCACGGGCCCCTAGCTCTACGGGGCCCCGGACTGGCTTGGCTTAGAGCACAGAAGGGACGCTGATGCACTTCTTTATATTGAGGGAGGAGGCGCATCTGACGAATTTGCCGTGGGCCCTAGACGTTGTAGTTACGCCAATGTGTGGGAATTAATCTTAAGTTAAAATGTACGTCGAAAATTGCATGTCCTGTCATCACGGGCGTTAGCCGGTGGGTTTTGGGGGTTCAAACAATTCTGAGTAAGAAAAACCCAAAATAGTTAAATTCTGGAAAAAATGTTTATGTGGATTTTTTTTTTGGAAAACGCACATGAACTAAATGTCCGATATAACTTTACCGTTGTTTTTCAGCATGATGGGGACCTGCATAGTCCAACCTATGGACCTGATCAAAACGCGCATGCAGCTCTTGGGACCCGCGGGCAAGGACATGACAGCTCTCCAGATGGGGCGTGAGGTATGACAGTATTATAGGGGTGCGAGTCGGGTTACCTCCACGTGTGAACAAGAGCTGCGGTTCGTTTTCGGATCCGTCCGGGGGGAAGAGCAGTGCTTGGTCCGGTGCACCCTGGGCAACGGCTAATGATTTCCTGGCAGTATCCGAGGGATATCATTGACCGTTGGCTAAGAGCCCGACAGGGGGGTAGGGGGGTCTTTGACCGTGTTACCGTACAACGTTGCCGACATTTTGTCACAAGATTTTATAAATAATTTTTTTTTACCGACATTGGCGAAGTTGTCGCTATAACGACTTGTAACGCCACAATCAAAAGAAGAAGAAGAAGAAGAAGAAGACAGTATTATAAGCAAGCGGCTGTTCTACAATATTTTAACAGATGGTTGGCAGTGGCGTAACTATAACGTCTGGGGCCCGCGGCAAATTCGTCAGGGCTCCTTCCTCAATATAAAGAAGTGCATCAGCGTCCCTTCTGTGCTCTAAACCAAGCCAGTTAGGGGCAACGTAGAGCTAAGGGCCCCTGGCATTTTCCCACCCCTGCCACCCTATAGTTACGCCACTGATGGTTGGGCTCCTTCTTTGACTGAGCACTCCCACACAGATATTTCATTAAAAAAATAATTGGCATTGTTAATTTTTTTTAAGCTGTACTTTTAACACCTTTATTTGATAAAAATGGACTATTTCAAGCAACTAATTTGAATATTATGCTTTTACGTAGCTTTGTTAATTAATAATAAATATTTTTTCGCTGTTTGATAATTCGTGAATTTAGACAGAATCCCAATCGCCTTCGTTCGGCTGGCTATAAAAAAAAACGGCTTTGTCTATGGTTTTGTCGATTTGACAGTGACACGTGACAGTTGCCATAGGTAAACTTTTTTTTTTCATTTTTGTGGCAAACATTCGATGCTGGATTCTGTCTAAAAACCGGGTCGTTCGGTCAAATAAAGGTTCAAAGTACTTTTACAAAATATCTGCAATCATAAAGTATTTTTGAAATCGGACAAGATAAATCGGATAATTGATGGTTTTCCTCGAAATGGTTTTCGAATTGGAACATACTAAAAAAAATGAATAATGCCAATTCTGACCCGCCCTTGACGCAGCTTGATGACATTAACAAAATTATGAAATAGGTTTGCCAATGAAGTAATCTAGTGTGGAACTGGAGTTAAGTAATTCAGATTAGTTAAGTACTTGATCACCGATTAATCAAGATGACAGTAGTGTTTTACAATACTGATTTCAAAGGAATGGATTACAAAATGTAATCATATACTACAGTATTACAGTAATTTTGATTACTGATGAATCACGATTACTGTAATGTAATTGTGTAATTAATTCCAAAATTACGCCCAACTCTGGTCAATTATGATTCAAAAATCCTGAGAAACAGTTACAGGGCTATCCCAACCTAATCATCCAACCACCCAATCAACTGAATCAACCCCAAACAACTAACTTGCTGAAACTTCCGGAACAATTTGAAGATACCATTTTTATCGGGTGACTGGGTGTAGTTCATGGATACTGAAAGTCAAAAATCAAAATAAAAAAACGAAGTTTTATTTTTGCAAATTATCTGCCAATGTCTCTTTTAGGTATATGTCTTTTTGAAATTACCAGCGCATTCGGAAAGACCATCGTTGCCAAGAAGAATGCGCCGCAAGAAACTTGGCAGAAAGTCATTTTTTCAAAATAAAATACAGTAAGAATACTTAGTCTACTTAAATTAAATACATTTATAAAAGGGACGTATAAGGTCCCCGAGCCTTAAATTATATTAGTCTATAGTAGAGATGTATAAAATCTCTACTAGTCAAAGTAAAACAAATGAGTTATGGAAAAAAGAAAGAAAAAAAAACAATAAAAATAATTTAAGTTCAGTGCAGGTGTAAAACGCCTCCACCGTCGAATAAATTACTTGGAGATATCTCCAATGTCGAAGAGATAAAGATCCTTAACGAACCAATGGGGGCTATCGCGTGTGAATTTGCCACTAGAGGCGCTAGTGTCGCGTGAGGTCCAATAACATTCACTTTGTACTGGTTGTGGCGGGTTTCGTGACATAAATTATAATTTCTTTCATTTACCTGTAGAAAAGTGGTCTCCTTCGTGAAATTATCGCAAATATGGATTCTTTGGCGATGAATGTGAACGCTTTGAAAGCGGAATTAAAAAAAAGACGCGCAAAAACAAGCGGCCTCAAAGTTAAAATTAAATATCGTTATTTATATTAATAAACTTAATGAGATTCAAGATTTAAAACTTTGTTTCGGTGCCGATCTTATAAAGTCGCCTTTAACAGCTGTACCTCTGGACCTTAGTCAACAGTGGCGCCAACTGGTGAGTAAAGAAACGATAGTCCCCATTAACACAACACCTGTTTCAAATATTTATTTTAACGTTTCGCCTTTGAATGAACAGGTAATAAAGAAGAACGGGTTTACCGGTCTCTACGCGGGTCTCTCTGCTGCACTGTTCCGACAGGCTACCTACACCACCGGCCGGCTGGGCATCTTCAATATTATAACGGATTTCTACACAGAGTGAGTCAATAATTTACTAGGGGTGCGAGTCGGGTTACCTTCACGTGTGGTCAAGAGCTGCGGTTCCTTTTTGGATCCGTCCGGGGGGAAGAGCAGTGCTTGATCCGGTGCACCCTGGGCAACGGCTAATGATTTCCTGGCAGTTTCTGAGGGATATCATTGACCGTTGGCTAAGAGCCCGACAGGGGGGAGGGGGGTCTTTGACCATTACCGTACAACGTTGCCGACATTTTGTCACAAGATTTTTAATCATATTTTTGTTGACTTGAGACGCCACAAATAAGAAGAAGAAGAAGAATAATTTACTAAACCTTTTCACCGCCATTGACTTGATATAAAGTCAGTAGGTACAAGTGATTTGTTATTCTTCTGCCCAGAGCTTACGGCACCCCTAACTTCGGTGCCAAACTCCTCACGGGCATCACTGCGGGTGCCTTCGGAGCGATTGTCGGCAACCCAGCGGAGGTGGCGCTCATACGCATGACGGCGGACGGAAGACTGCCGCCTGAAAAAAGGAGGAATTACACCAACGTCTTCAATGCTCTCGGAAGGTAGGTCTAAACGTGTTTTAGCTGTGTAAAAAATAGAAACATGTAATTCTAAAAGTGCATGATAAATTTAATAGTAGATTGTACACCGAGGGGATAAAGCACTGTATTATGTCACGGGCGCGATATTGAATCCTGAGTGCAGCAAAGGACTCTAGGTTTAACTCCCGAGCGTAGCGAGGGTGTTATGAGTTAATTCCTGAGCGTAGCGAGGGAATTAAGATTGAGTCCTGAGTGGAGCGAAGCATTTAATCGCACCCAAGACATATACAGTTTTATCTCCGAGGAGTATACTCTACTTTTCTCACCTTTTGCGAGACAATAAAAAACAAGGTAGGAAAATAATCTAAAAATTAAAACAACATTACCTAAAACAAAATTAAAAGTAAAAATTTAAGTTTGAGAAATTAGTCCAGTTGTCCAATATTTTTATTTGGAATCCAAGCAGTTGAATGCGTGTAATATTTACAACGTCAGCAAACACTGGCCGCTTTTGTTTTATTTCAAATTTGTTTCATTCGTTCGAAATTCGAACTCCGCTTGCCGTGGCGTGGCCATCTCGATTTTCGGAGCCGTGCGATTTTTACGAAATTGGACTTTAAGAATATAGCAATAAGAACTATGAAAAGTGAGAATCATATTATTAACCTACGGGTTATAATGAATTTCAGTACAATATTACTACCCGGCGAAAGCCAAGGGCTATAATGACTTACTTTGAGTAAGGTTTACATGATATGTAATTAGCCATTGTCGAGCAGGTGGTGTGAAAAGACAATTTTCACACCACCTCCTCGACAATGGCTAAAAAGTAAGTCATTATAGCCCTTGGCTTTCGCCGGGTATTAATATTGTACTGAAATTCATTATAACTCGTAGGTTAGTAATATGATTCTCACTTTTCATAGTTCTTATTTCTACATACTTAAAGTTCAATTTCGTAAAAATCGCACGGCTCCGAAAATCGAGATGGCCACGCCACGCCACGGCAAGCGGCGTTCGATTTTCGAACGAATGAAACAAATTTCAATTAAAACAAAAGCGGCCAGTGTTTGCTGACGCTGTAATATTACACGCATAGAACTGCTAAGATCCTACTTCATCACTATCACTACATAGTATAAAACAAAGTCGCTTTCTCTGTCCTCATGTCCCTATGTCCCTATGTATGCTTATATCTTCAAAACTACACAACGGATTTTGATGCGGTTTTTTTTAATAGATAGAGTGATTCAAGAGGAAGGTTTTTCTGTATAATTCTACGCAGACGAAGTCGCGGGCAGAAGCTAGTAATATTATAAATGTGAAAGTTTGTGAGTATGTTTGGATGTTTGTTACTCTTTCACGCCAGAACGGCTGGACAGAGCTAGATGAAATTTGGAACATAGATAGATTATAGCCTGGAATAACACATAGGCTACTTTTTATCCCGGAAAATTGCGTGATTCCTGCGGGATAGCGATAAACGAATTCTATGCAAACGAAGCTGCGGGCAACAGCTAGTTCCAAATAAAAATATTGTTGTATCATTACACAACTCGTGTGTCGAGTACTCATGCTCACTCACCCACCCTACTCTCTCGGCCGAGTACCATGCTGTCTCGTTACGTCACTGTACTCGGTAACGTGTGACCATGGCATTAGAAGCGTCCCATTGATTTTTCTCAGGATGGTTAGGGAAGAGGGCGCCGCCACCCTGATGAGCGGAGTTTCAGCCACCGTCTGCCGCGCAGCTGTTGTCAACGGTGTGCAACTCGGCACCTATGCGCAGGTACGCACGAGTTTAAGTTACTACACAACTCCCCAAAGTATTTCATTCATTCAATCGATCAGTATTCATACGGGCGGCGGTGATCAGTTACGGTCCGGTGACCCGCGTGCTGTTTGGTAAAGAAAAATATATTTCAAAAATGTTCGGTATTTGAAGCGACACACCTATCTTTAGGAGTCTACGAAAAGGCGACTCCAAGGGGCGCGAAATAGACTATACCCATCTTTTTCTAGAAAGAGGCGGGTCGTCTCTCTCGCGCGCGACAAAAGCAAAACTATTATTTAGACAACTGACATGTTCAGGAAAGTTCAAATTAGGTACCTACATTATCGATTCAGAACTCATTACATTTTTCTTTGTTCTGTGGGCCCCCCAGTATTCCAGTATCTATTTGTGTACTTTTACCCAATCCACATTGCTGATCGGGACAGATACATAATGTTTGTAATTTTCTTAGCTTCTGTTTTCTAGGTAACCATAAAATTCAACGTGGTATTTTTTTCTTCAGGCCCGTGAAATGCTTTTGCCGAGCCTGGGCGATGGAATAATTCTCCACTTTTGCTCCTCTATGATATCCGGGTTCCTGACAACGGCCGCGTCGCAGCCGCTGGACATGATCAAGACGAGGTGCGCTTTCCATCCACGTAGTACAGACCTTTAACGTTAGATGGCGCTGTTGTCAAATCAAACTGTTGGTCCTTCCAACCGGACGTACCTACTATCACGGCTCATGAGATACAGTCTGGTGACGGACGGACGGACTCTGGAAATTGAATTAAATGACGTTTGGTTCGGTATTGAATCGCATTAAGACGTCGTGGCAAGTACTTAATTTTCCTGATTTTTCGCAGACTACAGAACGCAAAGGGAGGCGACTCAGCTGGACTAGTTGGAACACTCACAGACGTTGTGAAGAAGCAAGGCGTGTTCGGGCTCTGGAACGGCTTTCTGCCAACGTATTTGAAGATAGGACCCCACACTGTCTTAGTGTTCATCTTCTTGGAACAACTTAATGGTTTATATCTCAGGAATTTAGCTTAGGAGAATCCAAACTTATTTATACCGTGTGTTGAAAGGTCAATTGATTGTTTGTTTGACTAAGTGGGCATTTTTTACGAAATAAAAACCACTGACAACTTCGATGGCACTTCTGCTCTGAATCATGGGCACTATTGATTTTAGTATAAGGCAAAATGTGTCGCAAAGTTTTCATACATTTTCCATTCAGCTACCATCGTACAAGTGTCTTTGGAGAAGTAACGGAAAAGGAATAACAAAATAGAACACTCTTATTTATCTATTGAAATCAATAGTGCTTGTAATTTAGAACAGAAGCGCCATCGAAGTTGAATGATTGACAACATTTCATTTTTATAACACCTGAAAATGTACATTATGGTTCGAAAGCATTTTGCCTCCGGGCCTTACCATGACGTCTTAATGCGATTCAACTCCAATTCAGTTTAGGTTCGCTCGCTGTCAGATCCATACTAAAAATGACAGCTAAAATCTGAACGGGGTCGGAATTGAATCGCATTAAGACGTCATGGTAAGGTCCCTGCTCACTGCAATATGTTTATAATAAATTTAATATCGCTTATTCTAAAAGTAAAAAATAATTTAAAAACTGACGTAATTTTACCAATTTCACGTCAAAATATAAATGCAATGCTTTTTTCGCGAGAATAAAATAAGCGTTCGTAATTTTGTATTTCACAAATTCAAAGTTCAAGGGGTCTACTCTGAATTACTATATTTTCGCAATTCGTTTCATACCTTCTCCCTCACTTTCAAGTTAATCACTATAACTGTGAGCGGAATAGCACTAAGTGACTGTCGAAAATATAATATTGGAGAATAAGGCCTGACATTGACAATTTGAAAATAACGTCAGTTTTTTTTTCTATTGAGAAATGACAAAAGTGTATTCTGCCGTAAAGCCGGAGTTACGCCCGTTTAGGATAAGCGCAAATTAATAAATTTATTATAACTCAAATACAAGCCCTAGCGAAAAAAATGAACTGTCAGCATAGGTATTACTTACTCTTTTCATACAAAATACAGAGAACCAATAAAATGATGGGCTCAGAAATGTGAAATGTTGCCAGTTATACAACTCTGATGGCAGTTCTGCTGTGCTCAGTATCACGGGCACTTTTGAAAAGTGTCCCAAAGTTATGATACAATTTTTAACTTACCGTTTTGTTAGTCTCTTAAAAGTGTCTATGGAAAAGTAACGGAAAAGGAATTAAGAAAATAGGGCACTCTTATTTACCTATTAAAGTCAATAGTGCTCGTCTTTGAGAACAGTAGGCTTATTGTCTAACTCGCTCGCAATCGCCAGTGTTCATTTTGACAGTTCTTGTATGAATGTGACAGCTTGCTGATCAAACTGCTAACTGTCAAAATGAAGACGATGGCGATTGCGAGCGAGTTAAATAATACGCCTACAGAACCACCTAAGTTGTGTAATTCGAGGAAGTGTGTGGATCCCTTAAGAATAACCGAACCTAAAAATTTATGGTTTTTTGATGACTGTAGTGTAAAAAGTTTGTAAAATAAAAATGCCCAAATAGGCATGTAAATGTTTTTCAGACCAACAATTCCATACGATGTTGAAAGTGAATTTAATAGACAAATCTTTATAGGAATGTTAAACTAACCCAACAGTTGAAATATTCCTCATATTAAATTAAATAGTATAATAATATTAAATTAAATAGTGTAATAATAGTAATATTCCGCATTGTAACTTTTCCCGTTAAAAATGTAATTTTATAGTAATTTGTAACTTTTCTCTTTAAAAAAGTATTTTTAATATATGATAAAATAATTATACCAAAAAATCTTTCATTTTTCAACTCTAGCTTAGTTTTTTAAAAACCGACTGACCAGACAAAAAATCAAGGTGCATTGGGGTAAATTCGAAATTGGGGGAATTTCGAAAATCGTGGACATCTAAACGGGGAACAATTCCATAATCTGGCAACGCTATCTAGAAGCCAAAGACATTGGAGCAAAAACATTTCCCATCGTATTATCTCTTGTATGGTTTTTGTAAAGTTACTTCAGTCAGACCATAGACACGTCGGCACCATTCGGAAGTAGTCGTGTGTTCGCTATGGGAAAGAATTATTTGCTACGTCTGTACGTACACACATCCTACTAATATTATAAATGTGAAAGTTTGTGAGTATGTTTGGATGTTTGTTACTCTTTCACGCCAGAACGGCTGGTCAGATCGGAATGAAATTTGGAACATATATAGATTATAGTCTGGAATAACACATAGGCTACTTTTTATCCCGGAAAATTGCGTAATTCCTGCGGGATACCGATAAACAAATTCTATGCAGACGAAGTTGCGGGCAACAGCTAGTACATAATATATATATAGAAAAAATGCGGCATATTCCCAGTTACCAAAGTAAAAATACCTCTTTATTCCAAACACTGCATTTATTACGCTAACCACAGCCCGCTACACAATAATTTACCAACGTAAACATATCGCTACAAAGTCCGCTACTGCGCAAACAAAAAACGAAGCTTTCAATCATTTTAAATCTAAAACATATTGGCACAGGGATGAATTTTGTTTACATCATAAGTACAGCCCGCGAGCTCCTAGAACGATATTCGGGGTTGTCTAGCATCTCACTCACTCTTATGGGCTTATTGAACGTTTTCCAAAAAAAAGTCCACATGAATTTTTTTTCTAGATTTTAACCATTTTGGCTTTTTCTTACTCAGAATCGTTTACCCTATCGATCCTTATATAAGACAAAATGTGTCCCAAAATGTCCATTTCAGTTCGTCACTTTTTTCATATAGGTAGGTATATGTATGGAACGTGACGAACAGGAAAAAAAATCCTTAGTAAAATCTAACCGAAACCCGAATGTCCTTCTAAGAGTGCACGGACTGTATTCAATATTTATTGAATGACATATAACCATATACATTGTACACCAATATCATTCACCAGTGGCGTAACTATAACGTCTGGGGCCCGTGGCAAATTCGTTAGATGGGGCTCCTTCCTCAATATAAAGAAGTGCATCAGCGTTCCTTCTGTTCTATAAACCAAGTCCGTTGGAGGCCCCGAGAGCTAGGGGCCCGTGGCATTTTGCCACCCCTGCCACCCTATAGTTACGCCACTGGCACTTACTAAATATAGCTTCGGAAATGGTTAACATCACTACATAGATTATAGAATACACAATATAGTGATAGATCGGTAATGCAACAGACAGGGATATAATATAAGTATGCAAAGGTGAGATAGACAGACGAGACCAGTTTTCTTTCTTTATCTATTCCTAAAAGACTCGCTGACACTCGTAAATGAAATGTCAAAGGGGTAAAGTTACAATAAAGTTATATCCACCCATTCCAAATAATTTATATTCGCCCCCACGCCTCCCGCATTAAGTATCATAATTCTAATATACAAATAAATTTAATTGCGAACAACATAAAATAAAAAATCCGTCATAGAAAACCTTTGGGCACAAAAATAGATTTTTACAGGGTCCCGATTTTTAAAAGCACATGTGAAAATTCCACTAGAAAGTGGTGAAAAATTATGCCAAAATTTGAAACACGGGTAGATTACAATAAAATACAGCTCTAATTATTCAGTAATTTACTTAAACTGTATCCAACTTATTTCTCTGTTTTGTTGGTTGTCTGGTAGAGATAGCTATTAAGCGATAAGACCTATTGTCTACTTTGTTCTTGGATTCTGTATTGTTTTGTACTGATTTGTGGTGTTCAATAAAGAGTATTTGTATTGTATTGTAGAAATACACAGATTTATACCAGTTTCTAGTGATGTGCTTTCAAAAATCAAGCTCCTGGTCATAAGCATTGAGTTCATAACTATTAAGTATTTCATAATCGACCCCCTATAAGGCCGTTCAGCCCTGTACTTCAAAATTAAATAATACTACAGTAGATACGTAGCCATGCGAAACGAGACAATGTTTGCATATTTCGAGAAGCATTTTGATTTATGTTAAATATACACTTCATTTAGTATCTTTAAAATCTAACTAAAGAGATACAATAGAAAGACTGCGCTAGATTTCAAAATCAACACTTGAACTTTGCTTTAGCCTGAAAAAATCTCGGACCAATCCAAATTACTTATTAAAACGGGCGTTAGGTATATCAATAAACAAAACATTCAGCTTGCCACTCCACTACCAAATCCAAATTTACATATTTCTATAAAACGATCTTCTAAGCTTTTGTGGTCACTTTAGCTTTGGCATCTCAGGACTTAATTAACTTGTACTAAGCCTCTTATGTAACTGAGACAGTACAAAACGTCTCCAACGCGTTCGCAAACACGTTTAAATTACTTTGGAAAAATTAGCAGCGCCACTAGCGGCACGAAACGACAACAAACTATTCTCATAATATTTGACACTAACACAGACACATTCTAGCCTTTTTTTAGACAAAAACTAGCACTAACAGCTTTTACAATGTACATACACAACACACCCTTATCCATTGCGGTGTAGACAGAGCCTAAAGACAAGACCTAAAGGCCACGTTAAGCATGATCGTGCACGTGTAAGTGGAAAGGGGAATCAAAATAGTGATGGGTTGCTAGCCACATCGTCATAACACGATTTTCAGCGATCCCTCGATGGACTTTTACCATCTGCGCGGGAGAGAAACAGCTGGTGTACAGTCGAGGGCATAAATGCCCGTCAAATATATGTACGTACATACATACATACATACACAAATCACGTCTTTATCCCTTACGGGGTAGACAGAGCTTAAAGTGACAAGACCACGTTTAGCAAGATTGTGGGCGTATAGATGGAAAAGGAACGTATGTACGTACATTATATTTATACCTCTGATCGTACATTCTATGTTTTTTCTTTGCTCCCAGACCACTGTTTTACATTAGTGATTACACCAGAGAAAGTACTTAATACAAAGCGCTACATAAGATACACTTTACATATTTTTGTCGCGATTTTAATCTGCATATTTTATTAATATTTTATTGAAAGTGGGCACAAAGCCCCGCCACCGCCATAAGCGCCTAAAAAAACGAAATTCAAAATCCCGAATCATCTTAAAATTTGGTGTAGCCTTAAATCACACAAACCGAAAATGACATAATCCAATTTTTATAAACCCATAGCCAATTATAAATTATAACGCGCTCGCTAACAATCGCATTCACCATAACAACCGCCATCTTTGAAGTTTGACAGATAGCGGTTCGAAGGACCTTATACAAAGTCTTGTTAGAACCAGCAGCCAAGCAGTGCATTTTATCTTATGCCGGTTGTATGTCCGGTGATAGCTTACCACGAACTAGAGCGTGCAGTGTGGGGTGGCCAGGGTAGGCAGCGCCACCCTCCCGCTGCCTACCCACCTACAGCACGCTACTGACCACCAAGTAACTTTAGCCTTTGTAGTATAAGAAAAATGGTGATTGCGATCGAACCTGGCTACGTTAAAAAATAAACCTGGGTTACACCGAAATTCGATTTTCGAAGTCCATATCACATTATCACTCTCACTCTAAAAGTAATCACTACAAGTGTGAGCGGAACAGCACGATACGAACTGCGTAAATCGAATTCCGGAATATAAGGGCTAGTTGGTTGTCCGGGTGTTCCCGGACGTCTTAACTTATGTCCTGGTCTGCCGGACAGTGCGGAGGCTAGCCGTAGGCGACCTCCTCGACAATGGTCTCCCAAGAATCCGTGGATTCAGTCTCCCAGGAGCCCTCTTCTTCCCCCTCTTCCTCGTCTTCGTAGTATGCCAACTGGAATTAGAAGATATTTCTTGGACAGTTTTTTTTAAGTAGATGGGTATTGAACTAAGATCCAATAATGCACAAAAACTTTCTTATAAATAAGAAACGAAAGGGTTAGCAAATGAAGTTTTATTAACGAGTACGTCGTACAGACACATCATTCAAACAGATGACGCTTGGCGACAAAATTCGCTTAGTAACAAGGTCACGTTTATTCGATTGGTTTCAGCGCCCGCGACCTTGAAGCGATAGTTGACGAAATATTCTTTCAGTTATGTAGTATTGGTATGTTAAGTTACTGCGATAAATGTTCGCAATATAAAGGTGCCAAATATTTACATACACAGATCACGTCTTTATCCCTTACGGGGTAGACAGAGCCTAAGGTAACAGGTACCTACAGGCCACATTTAGCAAGATTGTGAGCATATAGGTGGAAAATGGAATCAAAATAGTGATCGGTTGTTAGCCTCATCGCCTAAAACATGATTCCTATGACTTTCGCCCATTCCCTCGATGGGCTTTTACCATCTGCGCGGGTAGACAAGCAACTGGTACATTCTATGTTTTTTCCTTGCTCCCAGACCAGCATGGAAGCCAAATATTTGATTTTATGAAAATACTCTGAATGGAATTTTATAGTTATTTCAATTCTACCTAATCACCTGTAAAAGATCCGCGTGAAATAAAGGACACGGATACGGATACGAATTTCTCTTTTCCCTCGGATATCCGCGGATACGGATACGGATATCCGGAACATCACGAGCTCTCACCTCGTTGTCGTGCAGACGGTGCACAGTGTGAACGCGTATCTGGAACATCCAGGCGTGGCCGAGCACAGCCACCGAGCCGCTAAGCAGCAGCGGCATGCTGAAGCGGCACTTCCACGCCAGGCCCATCAGGAACATGAACAGACTCTTGCGCCCCGAAGTCATTTTCGCATCTGTGGTGAAAAAAAACAAATTAATCTCCGTGGTTCCAGGGCTACAACGAAATTAGTATCAAATAATAAAATAAATAAATATCTTCGGACAAATTACACCAATTGACCCAGCCCCAAACTAAGCAAAGCTTGTACTATGGGCACCAGGCAACGGATAAACATACTTATATCATGTAGATAAATACATACTTAAATACATACAACATCCAAGACTCGGGCACAAACATTCGTATTCATCATACAACTGTCTGCCCCTACCGGGATTCGAACCCAGGACCTCTAGCTTCATAGTCAGGGTCACTAACCACTAGGCTATTCGGTCGTCAACGGCACTGTTTCTTAAACTTCTTGCGGTCACGAACAACTTTCGGTATTATCAAATAGTCCATGGACCCCTGTCAAAGGTAATTGGGAAAAGAAACAAATACATACATACATACGCAAATCACGTCTTTATCCCTTACTGGGTAGACAGAGCCTAAGGCGACAATACCTACAGGCCGGTTAGCAAGATTATGGGTGTATAGATGGAAAATGGAATCAAAGTACTGATAGGTTGCTAGTCACATCGCCTATAACATGATTCCTATGATTCGCCTATTCTCTCGATGGGCTTTTACCATCTGCGCGGGAAGAGAAGCAACTGGTGCATTCTATGTTTTTTCTTTGCTGCCAGACCAGCATGGAAGTAAATAAGTTAAACTGAGTTCCTGCGGACCCCTGGGACACATGTCTCGGACCCCTGAGGGGCACATGGACCCCACTTTAAGAAACCATGTCGTATCATCCCTTTCACTTTCATGTGGGCAGTGGTTCCTAACCTTTTGACCCCTATGACTTAACTAGGGTCATGAATTTTACCCCTCCCTATTATTTCGAGGGGGCAATAGGCTTCCGGCGTTCAATTCGAGACACGACCAGCTCATGACTTCCAAAAACCAATGTTATACCCCCGCGGGGGTAATTACCCCCAGGTTAGGAACCCATGTGCTAACGGGTCTGACAACAGCCAATGATCTATCAGCATTAAACTATTAGAGTGAGAACGAATTAGGACTTTCAGAGTCAGGCGCCTGTATCAAGAACATGACAATTGTCGGTGACAAGCGACAATTCTGTTTACATAACAAACTCGACCAGTGTCTAAGCCTGTTGGCTGCATATTGACTACCCAGTGCCGTAAATAGGGCGGTGCCACCGGTGTCCAGGCACAGGGCGTAGACTCCGGGGGGCGCAAGAATTAAATGGCCAGACCAGGCTGGGCTATTAATTTTTCGGTGTGATCCTGAGAACTTCCCGCTACGCCCCTAGTGCTCGATTCCAACACACGTACCCACATGCCAGCATCATAAAAAACGTCTATTAAATTAGACAAAACTTAAATCTCATGCATCCTGGGTAACGCATTAGCACTAGTGAACTTGCGTTTGAGTTTTAGTGAGTGAGACACAACACAGCGGGTGGTATAATAGGCGAAGGGTCCACTTAACATCAGATGGCTCGTCTGTTTGCACACATCAGTTCATCATTAGATAATTGGCACACCAACACCAAGTTCCCTGTGCTTTATTTTATCGCCCTGAATGAAATAAAGTAGGCCTATACATAACCAAGGGCGCAGTTATAGAAGCTTTCACAGGGCACAGAAAATGCTATTTACGGCACTGTACTACCTACTACCTACGCTTTGCAGTTTGAATCGTCATAGGTCGCCAGAGCTATGGTTTTTGACCGTCCTCTGTGGCGCCAGCCTAGGTTGAGGTTATGGCCGTCTATCTCACCTTAACACACGCGTATTACATCGCTCTCTTTCTTTGCCGATCTTACTATACTCTACACAAGATCATATCTTAGATCTTTATGTACTCTTTGCCCATATAGTAGATAACTAAATTTTAAACACTGAACAGATTTCGGAAAGGTCACACTTTGAGTGCGATTCCGACTCGCACTTGATCGGTTTTTAAGATTAAACGAAACTATAAAAATTAAAAACCTCGCCTTTTGCACAGAGACCAAAGACTGACAACTTATTT
Source organism: Pandemis cinnamomeana (assembly GCA_932294345.1). Taxonomy (NCBI): domain Eukaryota; kingdom Metazoa; phylum Arthropoda; class Insecta; order Lepidoptera; family Tortricidae; genus Pandemis; species Pandemis cinnamomeana. The sequence goes on along the minus strand of OW028715.1, from coordinate 2,790,359 downwards.
TTAAGGATGTTTGTTTTGCAATACATGCTACGTTTACTTAGCACGGTATGTATGAAACATGACGCCATCGGCATCGCTATCTACATACATACACACATACATACATAAATGTCGTCTTTATCCCTTACGGGTCAGACAGAGCCCAAGGTAACAAGCAGTGGCGTAACTATAGGGTGGCAGGGGTGGCAAAATGGCAGGGGCCCCTAGCTCTAGGGGGCCCCGAACTGGCTTGGTTTAGAGCACAGAAGGGACGCTGATGCACTTCTTTATATTGAGGAAGGAGCACCATCTGACGAATTTGCCGCGGGCCCCAGACGTTATAGTTACGCCACTGGTAACAAGACCTAAAGGCCACGTTTACCATGATGGGCGTATAGGTGGAAAGGGGAATCAAAAGAGTGATGGGTTGCTAGCCGCATCGCCTGTGACATGATTCCTAAGATTTTCGCCCATTCCCTAGATCGGACGTTCTATGTTTTTTCTTCGCTCCCAGACTTCTTCTGCGCAGAATTAAATAGCCTATGACACTCACAATAATGTAGTTTTCTATTAGTAAAAGTATTTTCAAAACCGGTTCAGAACCATAGATTACCCCTACCACCTCACAAACTCATAAACTTTAACTCTTTTACAAGTTACAAGCTTTATATTAACTTGCAACGTATGTATGTATGTTTGTCCGGGTGGAATCTTGCGACCAGTTGCGGATTTGCAGTCTCGACCGCCCTAGGCCCCAAGCCATCAGCCGCCCCTTTCTCAGCATCCACCGTAAAGACTACATAATGCCCGCCATACGCCGTAATAAGTTTTAGACACGATTGGGGCCGCCCCTAAATTTGGCCGGCCTAGGCCCTGGCCTACCGGGCCTTAGAGTAAATACGCCACTGCTTGCGGCTAGATTTTGAAGCAGATAACTTGCATATTTGTATATAAGTCAGATGACAATACAATAATCTGGTAGTGAAATTCTGGCGACCCAGCCAGGACCGTCTCCGCAGGGCGGAACTCTTCAACGGTTGGTCCGATTGACTTCAAATTTGGTTCAAAATTGGTACAGTACAGTCAGCAAAAAAGCTTGTATCTAACATGATTTTTTTTAGTTTAGGTTAAGTAATATCTAGAGAACGGGTTTGAACTAACGATCTCAATATTTATAGGGATACTAGCTTCTGCCCACGAAACTTATTCCATAGCAAATGAGATGATTACGGGAACACGATTGAGATATTTTTCTTTGTGAAAACTTACTCTAGAGCAGTCATACTCAACCTGCGGCCCGCGGGCCACACGCAGCCCGCCCGGCCCTTGTGGTTGGCCCGCCTCGAGTTACCTACCTCTACAACCTACCCCTAAATAATTTTTGCTTGCGACCCGCGCCACTATGACTAAAACGTGTTTGTGGCCCGTATAAAAAAAGGTTGAGTACCACTGCCTAGAGGCTCTAGTTCTGACTGCGCGAGCCGCCTCGCGAGGCAACCATCTTCCAGTGGCGTAACTATAGGGTGTCAGGGGTGGCAAAATGCCAGGGGCCCCTAGCTCTACGGGGCCCCGAACTGGCTTGGTTCAGAGCACAGTAGGGACGCTGATGCACTTCTTTATATTGAGGAAGGAGCCCCATCTGACGAATTTGCCGCGTGCCCCAGACGTTATAGTTACGCCACTGCGACTAGCATGAGATAGACTACCCATTTTCTTACTGTTCGTTCTAGAAACAGAACGCTCTCGTGCTGATTCAGGTTTCAAATGAAATCATGCCTCAAGCAACTGCCTTGCGAGACAGGACCCGATCGATTGTATTTAAACACCGTTCATTTGAGAAGTTATTTTGTGAGCCAACAATCGATTAAAATGTCTGTAACAACAGTGGCGTAACTAAACCATCTGGGGCCCGTGGCAAATTCTTTTGATGGGGCCCTATCAGTAAAAATCGTCACGTTGTAAGTACCTACTCAGTTTAATTTTAATATTTTTGAGCTGGAGTCTTTGGCCGGGGCCGTCTTGGGTCGGGGGCCCATGGCATTTTGCCAGCCCTGCCACCCTTTTGTTACGCCACTGTGTAACAACATAAACAGATGGATAGGACGAAACTAAAAGGAATGTTATTGCCGTTTTGAATATGGAACGCTTAAAAGACATCCAAATAACTTAAGTAACAAGATAAGACAGAAAATAGCAAAATAATAGAAAGATAAGAAAGTCAGAGGTCACTGATAAAGCAATATGAATGTAACTCATATAAAACAAAATCTTAATGAGGGTATAAAAACACGGTTAGATTCAAGCGTTTATTATATGAATTGCATTCATACATACACTTAAACGTTAGATTACATGGAATGCTATGTTGACAACAGCTTTGTTTATTAATAAAGATATTAGGCCATGGGAACATACAAGTGTGAAATAACATCATGATTTTTCGAGAAAAGTTGTTTCCTACTTCGCTTCACAACAAATAGAACATTACACTAGCTTCCAGTCAATCTGCCACTATTTCTCACAACTTTTGACGACAAATCCTAAGACCTATGACAAAAAAAAACTTCACATACATTTCATATTGTCATTAGTACTGGTACCCTATGGAATGCTTAAACATCAAGTTGATTACAAGTTTATAAAAATGTATAACAAAAAAAACACTATCACAATAAGTTATCTACAAGTTAAACTCTGAAATAAGAAACTAGGAACATCACATACGTTTTGAGATAAACTTCACACTAACTGTGTCAGATCTAAGAGATATGTAGAGCAAAAATAGTACCAATTCTAAATACGCTTAACAAGTGATAAGTAAGAAAGCTACATATAACTAGAGAGCTTGTAACTTAGAAATTCTACGACCCAAAGTTCTGTTACAAATTATTGGCAAACGGATCGAGAAAATATGTAACAGAACTCAAGCCCACATCTCAAGTGGTACGAGTATTTATTCATCATCAAAGTAATCAACGTGCTCTCCGGGACTGAATTTCCCGGCCTGCAGCACTCGCACACACTTCTTGGCCGTTATCTCTGGCTTCAGCAGAGTACCCTGATTCTTAAATGAGTTAAAAACATCTCTAAGATTGTCGTTCACAGCCTCAGCCAACACATGGTCAATCATGGCTGTCTCTACGGGACCAGGTGAATAGTTCAGTATCTTAATATGTTTTTTCTCCTCGGCAAGTACCTTGAAGTACATTTCCCGGGCTGCTTTGCCACTGCAGTAGTAAGCCATTCCCCCCATAGGCTTAATAGCACACAGAGATGTTATATTCACAATGACAATCCTGTCCTCTACTTCTTCAAAGATTTTTAAAAATTGAGTATTCAATGTTACCACTTTGAACACATTCAGATCATAGTACTCTCTGAGTTCATTCTCATCCTCCATTCTGAAGGTCTCCACAGCCAGGTTGCCAAGAGAACCTACGTTGTGGAAAATCAAACTGGTAGCAAAATCTGTTACCTTCCGTCCTTCTAGGGACTTGTTCAAAACATCATTCATGTCTTTGATTGATGCTTTTGACAAATCTACAGCGTTGAACAAAACCTTCACATTTGGTGATTCACAGAGGCTCGCCGTAACTGCCAGCTCGCTTTTGTTACGCGCCAGCAGCAGCATCAGTGAGTTAGGGCCCAGGAGTTTGGATACCTCTACCGCGATGGCTCGGCCGATGCCTTGAGAGGCTCCAGTGAGCACACAGTAAGTCGAGCCCGACAGGTTGATGTTGGTTGATGATGAAGCCATGGTTACTTACTCTGTTACGGTTTACTGGGGTTCGTCTTCAATCAGCTTGTCTTCCTCGGTGTCGCCGATCACGGGGTCCAAGTCGCAGCCCTCTCGCATCAACCGTTCAATGCAGTCCGCGCGGTATGCAGATAGATTCTCAACAACTTTATTTTTCGCTCGGATGGATTTAAGTTTCTTCTCTGTAACATAAAATGAATAGGTTACTGTGGTGCTGACGCAGTCGAAGTGGAGCGAGTACTGGCGGAAACCGCGCTAAACCGCAACCGTTAGCAAGTGTCAGATGACCAGAATGAAATTCTAGAAACTTTCGCAATTACCGGCGCATATTATCATATTTCAGTGGTGCAAGACTTTAAATAGTTGAGACTAATCGTTATACCGATTAAAAAGTAATTGCTATAATTATTTAACAATAAATACCTAGAATAGCAAGGTATTCGGCGGAATCGGATAATTTGTCAGACTCAGGCGCGGGCTTGAAGTCGTCTTCGAATTTAGGAGAAACTACAGCTTTTTCTACAATGTCGGTGCCCCAAGGATCCATCAAACTCTGAAATTAAGCAATACGTGTTTCTACAGTAATATTCCGCTGATTCTGAGATAAGCAAAACACTTTTGTTTAGAGAGAACGAGATTCAAGGCCGATCGAACCACCCACCCACATTCACAAAGAAATCAATTAAGTTTTTATGGAGCAACTTACTTGTGCGCGGGCCTAAAGCCAAATGGTTAAGCTTTATTAAAGATACGGGGTTTAAACACTTCTAATAAATAGTAAAAATGGAATGTAAAAATGAAATGAATTGGAAGTTTAATTTGACATTGACGTCTTTTTTTATTTTTATTGGTAACAGGTACGATACAATTCACGCAATAGCAAGACGTGGACGGAATTATCTCCTTTGCAACTAAAACCAGTTAGCCAACTTGACAAGAAGAATTCATCAATTACTATTACAGTGCCATCTACCATCGACCATTTGTACTACCATGAAAGAAGGTTAACTCTGAGGCGCATTTTTTTTAAATTGCTTTATGAACAGCTTTGTGTATGTATTTCCTTCTTAGGGCCAATTTTTAAGTCCTCAGATATGCACTTAATTTACACATACCCATAGAGTTATACGTCGATACGGCCTATTCTGGGCCTATCTAACGATTGAAAAATCGGGCCATACTTTTCAACGGGGCCGTCTTTATCACTTTACGGCTATTTTATGTTTTATCGACGATACTGTCCAAGGTAAATACTGTGTAGGTAGCTACCATGAAGATACTGTATCTTAGATACACCATGTACGGTCTACCAGAGCAGAGAAAACCCTGGGCCACCGCATTATTTCTACAGAATGTAGGTTGAGATTATAACCTTATCACAATAAGTGATCGGTTTCTTTTCTACAGTGGGGGTATCAACATCACCGAGTTTCTAGCTGTGCCCATGAGAACTTGAGGCCAAAATAAAAGCGTACAGTAACTTGTAAATTACTTCGCAGTAAATCTATGGCGTAAACGTCTGCTTTTCATCAAGCAAAACAATGTAAAGTGAAAAAGCTAGAAACTTAAATATCTAGTCAAATCCAAAAAAAAGATACTGGTGAAGTAGAAGTACCTAAGTAACCTCCAGTAGAAATTTGAAATTACGATTATAATTTTAATCTACAATACGATGCGGTAAAAAAGTGGTAATCTTATATACATACCGACCATGATATCTAATATACGTGTCTAGCCAAGGAAGCTTATTTGGTATGATGACTTGATGACCATAACAACCTAACACCAAAATAAAGACAATAACAATCAGACCAGACTTGACCCAGACTAAAACAGCGTCCTACGTCAGATATAAACAAAACTCATGCTTCACACATAAAGGTTAAATTGCAACGAATAACCGAATTACGTGACCGCCAGTCTTAAAGTCAGGTTCAGGCAGGTGCGAACTACGCTATAGTTTGACGTTCGAGTTCGGAACACATTTACAAAATTTAAACATTACAAATACCAACCGCATTGCACAGTGCGTAAGCTCTCTTTCTAATGTCGCTGTCCATAGAGCAAGTTTCAAAATTAATTCCAACTAGAAATGTACTATGTCGCAATACTTTTAAGGTTGAATTTAGTTCGCGGTAAATAGCTGTGATGGCGGCAGTTTTGAAGCGAGCGACCGGTCGCAGTAGACGCAGCTGCCGCCCCCCGCGCCCCGCGTTTCCCTCCTCTCGCCCCGCCGACGCCCCGCGCGTGTCGCGGCCACAAAGAGTAGAAAATGTGAGACATTGCAAACTGTTATTAATATTTTCATCCATTTATTTTATACCTATTGTCAGTTCCAAGGTAAAATATTTGTGTTCGCTATTTCAATTATGGGAAGGAGTAATCACGTCAACGATCTGCAAAATGGACCCTGTCCGTAAAAGTATGCATGTAAACTAAATTTGGAAGAAACGGTTTTTTATCACTTTTTTTACAAACCTGAAATTCATAAAGTAAAACCATGAAGCTCATTTCTACACTGAAATAACATAATAACCACATATTAAGCTGATAATTCCTTACCTTGGCCAGCAGTGACAGGTAATTGTTTCCAAAACACAAGCCTTAGGCATCAGTGATTTTGAACTGATAATTAACTTCTAGTCAATATGGCTTGACACGGTACCGCGTGTCTAGATAACCAGGATTGTAGGAATACACATACTGTTTAGAGCAGTAACTAAAGGACTCGCCTAAGCATATTTATACAATAATTGTATAATTTTTTGCTGCATTGCCATGTGTTAGCTATAATTATTAATTATAAGTTGCTACGTCGTAACAGGGCATCAATATGTACAAAACTTTGTAAAAAATGTTGCAAATGAATAAATACTGAATAAATACTGACCAAATGTTTTAAAAATTGTTCATGGGACGGGAAGTATTCAATTCGACATCATGACATGGTGATATTGGGCCAAAATTACGTAATATTAATTTTCTAATGGATCCCCGAGCAATTCAGTGTAAGCGACTTACGTGTCGAAAATAATGACGCTATTTTTTCTATAAAATGTTACGCAAACATAAATTTGTCGGAGATGGCTTGTCAGTCCGTTGCCTCTTTCACCTTAGTAATAATAGATTAGAATTATCCAGTACAGTGTAGTTTGCGTACAATTGTTAGTGAATTTATTTTTTGGTTATTAATTGTAAAGTTGTGTAGAGCCAAGTGTAATAATATGTATCTAGTCAAAGTTTCAAAAATAAGTACTATACGCTCTTACATCGGCGTAATAAGGTCGTGGGACATATTTTTGAGAAGTTCGTATCGATACTTATTTTTGCACTTGACCGTACATATTAAAAAAGGTATACTAAGAAATATTAAACGATTGCACATGAGACACAATACATGAAATGATCAGTATCGTTTAAGAGTTCAATATACATACAATGATGTTATTGTTTATGTGAATATCAAAATCGCGGTCCAATCTCTCGTACTTACTATATGTATATATGTAATTATTTGCTCGTAGAACTATTATATAAAAGCGTTTTCCTGCAAATGTCATTGACTGTCTGCCAGGCCAGGATATGCTAATCTTATTTAAATACATTGAAATTAGAGACTGACTTGAGGAAAAGGGGTCACGATAACAACAACCTTTTTAAAATTCCTAAATAGAAATGTATAATGTATCACGTAGCCACGTGTAACAAAAATAACAAAATACAAAGTATGTCACCTGAAGATTATATTTAATTTGAATAGTGAGTTAGCGATTATTTTCTCTGTGCGAATTATTGTAATGTAGAGCTCTGCATAATCTGTAATCTTTGAGGCGGGCGGGCTCAGTTCGCGCCGCCATTCTGGATATTTTGACGGGAAGGTCGGTCACGTGACGCGGCGGCGGCGGCGCGGGGCGGGGGCCGGCTAGACTCTCCAGTAGCCGAGCCATCCGTCTGCTGCTTTGACTGCGGCCGGTCGCCGGAATCCACGCCCCCGTCTCTGCGGCTCGCATCTATTACGTACTATTTTGTACTCACAACTCGGACTGTCCACATCGCGAGTTGCCTATCCAAGGCTGTGATACTACCTAGCGAAGTGTGCCACGTGAATATTCAGTCAAAACGACCAATAAATCCGAAATGTGAACCGTTTATTTGCGTATTTTTGCACGGGTGTGTGTTCGGCGACGGGGCGGGGACGCCGGCGCGGGGCGCGCTCGCCCGGTCGTCGCGACGGCTCGCTCGGCACTCGCAGACATGTGTCGGTCGCGGCCGGAGTGCGGCGTGCGTGCCGGCGCGCGGTAGCCCGTGACATGCGCGTTCCCCGCGGCGGCGAGCGACAATGGATGTAGTGACCCCTCATATAACGTCGGTGTTGAAGACGTACCAGGCGAGCGCACCGCGGAGCCTGCAGGGCCCCGGCTGCGGGCGGGCGGAGCCGCGCGGCGCGCCGCCGCCGCCGCCGCCGCCGCCCGCCGCGCCGCTGATCCTGCTCGCGCCCGACCCCGTGCTCGGCGAGCGCGGCGAGACTCTGCTCGAGGGCGAGCCGATCTCCTGCTTCAGCGTGGGCGGCGAGCGGCGCCTCTGCCTTCCCCAAATCCTCACCTCCGTGCTCACAGACTTTAGCTTGGAACAGATCAACAGAGTATGCGACGAGTTGCAAATTTACTGTTCGCGGTGTACGCCGGAGCAGCTGCACGAGTTGAAGTCGACGAGCGTGCTGCCGCGGTCGGCGCCCTCGTGCGGGCTGATCACGCAGACGGACGCGGAGCGGCTGTGCGCGGCGCTGCTGCACGCGCCGCACGGCTCGCGGCCGCACAAGCTGCCCGGCTTCCGCGTCTACCACGAGTGCTTCGGCGGCGCGCGCGGAGTGTTCGCCGCGGAGTTGAATCTAGTGCAATGTTTGGAGTGCCGGGCGATGTACAGCGCGCGCAAGTTCGTGTGCCACTCGCACGCGACCGAGAACCGGACCTGCCATTGGGGGTTCGACTCGGCGCGGTGGCGGCGCTTCCTGCTGGTGGCCGACGAGGAGCAGGAGAAGGACAAGTGCGCGGCGCTGCTGGACGAGCTGGAGGCGCGCGACGAGGCGCCGCCGCTCGCGCCCGTTCTTAAACTCACACTACCCTTGAAAAGAAAACAGGTAAGTCTCACAGCCACAAACACATGTGCTTAGCCCTCCTAGCTCTATAATAGTCTACGGTAACGCGCGACAAACCCCAAGCCTATTCGTCTATAAACAGTGACTACCTCCTCCCAGTTGTCGGCGTAAGGCACCGTATTGCGAAGGCTTATCAATCCCGCACAAAGCCTCCCTCGCCCCTCCCAAACCTTTTGTTACCCTTTCCTTTTATCTTGTCCTATTCGTTGTTATGACAACTTTCTTCGTACAAGCTTGAATAAACTGAATATTTAAGGAGAGCCGTGAGCAAGGCGACTCGTTACTGCGAGGCTGGAACCGATACCTGACAAGTGACGATAGATTTATACTGGAGAATTCTTATTAGAGTCTTACAAGAGGAAGATCTAGATATCGTGCCGGTTTAAGACGCTTGTATCTGCGTAGGTACTTAGGTTATACTACGTTGTTCAAAAAAACTAGCTAGAATAAAGGAGTTTGGAGATAAGTCAGCTGACGATTGAAAAACCTTTGCTGTGTAATTCTTAGTAGAGACAAATGGGTGAGATGCCAATCTAAGAGTGTAGTTAAGGAAAATATTGAGGAACTTCTATGATTGATTACATTCTATGGCATTGGAAAATTATAGGTCTGCTGAATTTAAGAAAAGACAAAGTTCTCCACTTTGAGTAGGTTAAATGCACACATTATTGTACCTATAACTTCCTAGGTATACCGAATCGAATATTAGGTTGGTGTGAACTTGAATGAAGACTTTTTGGTGACAGAAGTCTGCACGAGCGTAATTTCAGTATCCTTGTCATTCAGTTCAATGGTCAAGTCTCTGGGGGTCTCTAGGAATGACTAAAAGCCCGCCACTGAAAGGCCGACAAGTAGTAGGTATTTGAATGGGTCTAGACAAGACATTCACAATCAAACTCATTCAACTCACATTTCTTACCCAAATATTTCAGTGGTGCCTCTGTATTATGTCTACATAAGTGTTTATTATCTATCATCGCGAAAAACAAGTTTATCAGAAAGATATAGTTTACGAGTGTTTTACCGAGATAGCGAGCACGTTATTACAAAAAGAGCGGTTTTATTGGTCAGTTAAACTAATAACTTGACTCCAGGTCAAAGCCGAGTTATCTGAGGTTAATTTGTTGTGATAACTGAGTCGGGTTCAGTCACCTTGTGCATAATTTGAGCCGTCAGTTGTAAACATGCATCAATCAACCCATGTCATAATGATGGCTGAACTTAGAACCATAAGAATATCAATCATTTCAGCCACCGAATTTCACACCATACGGCCCTGACATGGTGTTTATTATTTGAGTATAAGCATTTGGGGGGCTACGGGGGCGCACCGACCCGCTCGGAACATTCGAAGGACGTTGTTCTAGACAGGAGGACGAATTATTTTCTAAATTTCAGAGGGATGATTGATTTTGTTTCGGGAAAATTATTAAAAATTCCACTCTACAACAACATCAACACCGGAGAATTAATAACACCCACTAAAAGACTGACGAAACATGTCGTTTTCCACCCAATAAAACACGAACTGGACATTTGGAAACCGGAACTTATAAATATCCGTAAAGTCAAAATATCAACATCAATCATACAGGCGATGATGCTGAACTTTTCCGTGTAATTTTAAACCGAATTACTGTTTAAATCATAGGAAATTCACGTCCCTCAGCGGAATGTTAAATGATCTATGAATCCGCTGTAGATAATTCGTTACACAACAGCTCTATGGTATTGTAGCGTGGCGAGGAATTTTACAAAGTTATAAACTACAGACAATGTGAAATAAATATGCTAACGCAAAATATGTTTAAGACAACCAATATATACTACCAGTATAGTATGAGTAAGCATACACACGCAGCTTAATCCCATCTAAGTCACGGAGATGTATTACGCAAATCAGATGATAACTAGAGCCACTTGGTCAGACTTTAAAAAGGGAGGTTCAGTCGCCCAAACTGTCCCAACCCAACATTCTTAGTAAAAACTACTGCTAGAATCAAGTAATTTAAGCCAAGTATTATCTTTAAGTTTCTTATGTGAAGACAAGTTCTGTCTGACATTTAGTTCCAAGCTGCCCTATACGCGCTACTTTCTCAAATGCCAACTTCCTAGATACTTACCATATTACGGTACCCGCTGCACACTGTATCTCATGTGATTTATAATGTATCTATCACACAGGGCGTTTAACCTGTAATTTACGAGATGCAAAATCAAGATACGTAAACGCTACAGTAGCTATTGCGATGAAATCTCTTGCATTTATAAACTGGAACAGAGTGCCACATATCTTAAAATCCGTCTTATTCCTTCTATAGGTGATAGACAAGGGTAGGACATGTTTCCAGAGACTTGATCCGAGCGGAGAGAAATACTCATCCAAGGCAGGAAGGGAATGGAACAAACTGCTTTCGGGTTATCAGGCACTTTCAATGGTTCTCGGTTTTTTATTTAAATCCCTCCCCTGTTTTTAAGAAAGCCTGAAGATAAAGAAAGAAACGAGTTGGGATCGCAAAAAACCTTGTCGCTGTCTCTTATCTCATTGGAACCATATAAGGGTAGCACTGAACTGGAGGTAAGAAATGTAAAGAGTTCTATAAAATTGTAGACTTGAATTCCAGATGAGCCCTAAATGTCTCTTTTAAAGTTAACTCAATAACATTACTTCAATACCGTAATACGAACTCGTACGGTTGGAAATTTTAATAGCCTCACAAACAGTTTATTATAATTACATCTCGAAACGGTTTATAAACAAGATAATAATTGTTAAAGCAAGGAACCATCATTAGACGGATGCAAAATATGTGAGTCGTAAAAGTGTTCCTCAACATTGTATCCAGCCTATTAGGTGAGGGGTGTCCGAAAAGGTGTAATGGCATCCCGTTGCTGCGTTTAAATGTGGACTCTACATCCCAACTCGTTGGCTCTAAATTTCATGAAACAGAAGTGGAAATGAGTCCTTCTGTTAAGTATGTTCTCAAGTGGCTGCTGAGTCACAACGCCTTTTAAAATGACATTAAATTGTAACAGAGGTAATAACAAAGATGCTTGCATGCATAAGGAGTGCGGTCAACTTTGAGCTGACTTTGCTTTTAGCAGTTAACGCTGGACGGCTAGCAAGAGAAGCAACATTATTGACTTTATTTTAAGGTCCCCTATACCTACACAGGGTTGTCAACGGGACGAAATTTCTAAACCTCTGTCCGGTTATAGAACTGGATCTTTTAAACCACAGTTTAAATGCACTTGTTTACGCAGAGTTGGTCGCTGTAGCTGACATAACAGTAAATTGCAGGAGGTCCTCATAAAATAAACAGTTTTATATAACTGATGTATGTAGTAAAGATGAGGTAGGCAAAAGAAGCTATAGGTGAAAAACTTAAGTAAATGACCTGTCGTATGTGTGAGTAATGTGTGCGAATAGACAAATTGACGTTCCAAGTTAGAAAAATGACTTAAGTCCCATATCAGTTTTGTACACTACCACTTACAACAAGTCATTTACTTAAGTTATTTCGGCGCGCCTTATAGAGGCCTCCCGTGACCAGAGGGCTGGCCGATATTTCGCTCAGCGAATAAGCATTGCCGTACAACGTGGCAATGCTGCCAGCCTTCTGAGCACCCTCCTCATTGGCGGCGATTTGGGAGAAATTTGTTTTTCTTTTTCAATAAATAAATTCTTACCTTAAGTTTTTCACCTATATCGTGCTAGCCGTCGCACGTCATTATTATAAAACTTAGGTCTGCTGACAGTAAAATTGTGAATAATATCCAGTATAGAGATTGATAAACAACAAGGTTAGAAGTTAGAACAAGATTTGGGGTGAACCGTTCCACAGCGTAATTTTGCTTCAATTAAGACAATTCCACTTAAATGGCTTCGTTCTTTCTCTTTGCAGGGTCTTTTGAAATTATTCCGGAGCCAGCGGTTGGGTTAGTTAAATAAATAAATAAATAACTTTACCTCTGTGAATGTTTTTTAGGATTTTTGAATCATAGTTGACAAATGATTCCATGAAGGCATGCTTCATGAACCAAACCATTGTAGGTCAGTTGAACTAAGCCGCTTGGTGAAAAATTCTGAAAGACCTCGTGAGTATACCTATTCTGTATTCTTGTATATTCTCTTCCCCGTTACGCGTAGTTTCCAAAAGACAATGCTTTATGGGTAATGGGGACCACGAGAGTTCGCTGCCTCTTAAATTATTCCATAAAGTCACGTACAATAATATTTACACGCTACCAAAGATCAACTTGGCCAAATTCCGTTTTCCAATCCTACTAATATCCTACTTCCTACTAATATATGTGAAAGTTTGTGAGTATGGATGTTTGGATGTTTGTTACTCTTTCACGCCAGAACGGCTGGACAGATCTCGATGAAATTTGGAACATAGATAGATGGAATAACACAGGCTACTTTTTATCCCGGAAAATTGCGTAATTCCTGTGGGATAGCGATAAACGAATTCTATGTAGACGAGACAGCTAGTAAGTGATACGATTGTTCTTCGATGCTCGGTCACCATGTTTTTGATATTAGGAAATTTTCTGATCAATAATGTGAAGAATGCAATCCATCACTTCAAATCCCGACGTCAAAGGTAAACAATACAATACAATACAAATACTCTTTATTGAACACCACAAATCAGTACAAAACAATACAGAAACAAAGAACAAAGTAGACAATAGGCGGTCTTATCGCTTAATAGCGATCTCTTCCAGACAACCAATACAAGAAATAAGTTGGAGACAGTTGAAAACAATGTCAAAGAGGCTATAAGTTGAACATCACATCGGTATCATTCTCGCCCCCTTCCTTTCAATTCAATTTTTGAAACTATAGATCCATCATACAATCGATTATTCCGCTATTGTCTAGGTCAGCGGTTCTTAACCTCGGGTCGCGACCCAAATTTGGGTCGCGGGCGGTTTTGGGATGGGTCGCGGGTACGGTTCCACACTCTCCTGGAATCTCCCGGCTCCCGGAAGGAGTTTTAAATAATCGAAATTATTAAAAAATTAAAAAAAATTTGGGTCGCGGACTTCAAAAATATTTATAATTTGGGTCGCCAGCCAAAAAGGTTAAGAACCGCTGGTCTAGGTTGAAGATGACAAAGAATGGTCTCGAACCCGTATTTTGGTGAAGAAGGCTGGTGTTCTTACGAGACCCAAACGCAAACGGATAATATCCTCTTTGCCTTTCGTTTCCCAATTATAACAATGGTTAACAAAACAATTCTAGATATACGGAACACCACAATCGTGTGAAAAAATACGAAAAGTTTTTATAGGTATCATTTATTTCATCTGGTAACCCTACCCTGCGCAGAGTCATCCTGGCAATTAAGCGCAGGCGTGACAGCCGCAAACGACGCATGCGTATCTTAAGCTCGATCTAGCGCTTTGGATGAAAAAGGGCGTAATCGACATTACTGCCTTTTGCATTATGTTGTGAAACGTAAGAAAACGTTGGGATAAAATAAACAAAAGACTAATGAAAATCTAGAATAAGGTGAAGAACCATACATTGGCCAAGTCATCCCTACTAATGAACCTCTGTTACCTTTTCACGCTAAAACTGCTGGACCAATTTAGCTAGTAGAGTTATACTTGAGAATGTACTGTCTCATTGCATGGATAATTTCATACTAAGCTAGATGCTGCATAATAATTAGACCACCAAGTGACCGAGGTACGATTTTTATTGCCTTTAAATCGTCTACAAAACGAGATGCAAGTCCCGATTCGCATTTCTCGAACCCGAGGGGTTATTACGTATCATTGCACGTCTCGGTTACTCGACACGTTTCGATCTGAGGCGTACTTATCTACTGTAATTGGCACTCGGCTTCTCAGAAGTTGGTCCCGTTGCGAGCGGTTTTTCGAACTATATTTTCCTGGTCCAACGTTGGTCGGTGGTTGAGGCTGCGTTACTACATTTGTGGTTGAGGGGAGTCTTATTTCCATCATAATCGAAATATATCTTCAGAACAAATGTGCCGACAGGAAACAATTGCGGGTGGTAGGGCCTTGTGCAAGGTCCATCCGGATCGATACCACCATCTTACTCGCTAATCCTGCCGCTAAGTAGCAGTGCTTGCACTGCTGTGTTCTGCGGTGTGGAGAGTAAGACAGCCGGGGAAATTACGGGCACAAGAGGCATTTCATCTTAGTTCTCTAGGTTGGCAACGCATCTGCAATCCCTCCGGGGTTACGGGTGTCTATGGGCTGTGGTGATCACTTACCATCAGGTGACCCACTTGCTCGTTTGCCTTCCTACTCATATAAAAAAAAAAAATTTTTTTTGAAGGAGGTTGCAGTTTAGTTTGCCACTTCCATGCAGGTCTGGGAGCAAAGAACAATCATGGAATTTACCAGCTGCGTCTCTTCCCGCGCAGATCGTAAAAGCCCATCGAGGGAACGGGCGAAAATCTTAAGAATCATGTTATAAGCGATGCGGTTGGCAAACCATCACTGTTTTGATTTCCCTTTCCGTCTATAGATACGCTAAACGTGGCCTTTAGGTCTTGTTACCCTCGGTTTTTCTACCCCATAACAGATAAAGACGTGTATGTGCTTCAAAATAGCTACTTTAACATATATAGGCACTGCGCTCGATTCCCCCAACGTGCAAGGTCCTATCTGTTTCCAACGGTCCACTTTCGCATGGTTCACTTCCTCGAAGGTCCGATTCCCCGAAGGTCCAATTCCCCGACGGTCCGTTTCCACTATATTTTAATTCGATTTTTCCCGCAATTTTGTTTGCGTAATTCTGTTATCGCTGTCCTGGCAGAGTTTCAGATGAGTTGAATTAATAAAAAAGTTTATCCGTTTTCTATTTACATTTTTGGTAAGCTGCACACTTAAGTGTTAGTCATCTTCATCTGTTAATTCAATAGCGTCGGTGAATTGCCTTATGTTTTATCGTAGCTTTTGCTGAGCTGAAAATACAGTGACCCACGTTCCTGGTGACGCGGTAGGTACAGTACAGCCTAAGCTAACAATACCTAAAGGCCACGTTGAACATGATCGTGGGCGTATAGATGGAAAGGGGAATCCAAATAGTGATGGGTTGCTAGTCGCATCGCCTATAACACGCTTCCTAAGATTTTCGCCCATTCTCTCGATGGGCTTTTACCACATGCGCAGGAAGAGAAGCTGGTACATTCAATACACTGTACGGTTTTGATGTACCTATTATAAATTTGATGATGTTGATGATGAAGATAAAATGTAGCCTTAAATTCTCGCGCCATGCCGCACTTTTTAGTTTCGACCTTCACCCAATTCACGCTGCGGCGTTTTACCTACTTCCATAGGTACTGGGTACAGTACGAATTATGATCCCGGGGAATTTAGAGAATGTCATGAGCTGTCGGTAATACTTGAATTAATTGAGCCCGTTTCCTTTGTGATTATAGACTATGGAAGGCAGGGGGTCCTCAGTGACAATGAACAATTTCTATCGAAAGATCGTGTGGGATATCGAATGCTGCTCTATGAAATCGATGGAAGCGACGAGAATTTGTTAACGCTTTAGAATTGATATCAAATTATGACATGAGTAATCAATCAGATGAGCTCTGGGCTAAGTTGAGACCAATGAAACGCAACGTCGATCGGCACAATGAAAACCCAACGTTTGGTACCAGCGAATCCCACGTTGATCGAAGGCCTCAATACACCATAGATATTTACATAACATTCGTACCCTGCACCATGCAAATGTTTATTTTGTCGTGAGAAATGAGAGGCCGTGCTACGAAAAGTACTTACGCGAGTAGCCTTTAATTTATCTCTGTCCGGCGTTGTTTCTACCATTTTTCTTTGGGAGTGAGGTACCTTTACGCGTACCAAGCACACGTCTACGCCGCTCATGTCAAAATCCTACAAACTATTACTAAAACAAAAGCATCGCATGATGAGAAATACTAGCATCTTGACTTAACACAATCATGTGGGGTATATTGTCATATTTATTGGAAGAGTAAAGAAACTCATTAGTGCATTAAGGGCCGTGCTTGCTGCTGCAGCTGCGCGACCCCTCAAAACGTTCAAAATGGGCTAAAGGTTTGGGTTTAGAGCTATTCAAACTTATTCAATAATACAGCCGATACAGGAAATGTTTGAACGGATCTAGAGTCTCATCATTTAGAACCTTATATGCTATGCTTCTATAATCTAACAAAAGCCAATAGGCTTAACTCATGCAGAGAGGAAACAATTGAAGATCGAACTAGGATCCCTGAAAAGGTAGTGAATCTTTTTTAACCTTAGCTGACTTCTGGTCTGACTAAAAGCTTGTGATTCATATAATTTAGAGTATTTCATATATACAAATAACGACAGCCAGCACCAAACATCATGTGTGCCGGTACAGCACAATCGATGCTATCCGTAATCTCTATAATTATCGTCGGGCAGACTTGAACAGGTGTTTATTGAAACACTTGTGACCTTGTATAATTTGCAATGTATTCCGTTACCACGGCATAGTGGCACAAATGCACTTACCACAAACTATGTTACATTGTTTTTAAGTTATTTAAGCGTTTAACAGAGATCCTTTTTATCAGAATTGTCATTAAGATTTTATCACTTTAGTAAGTGGCACTTGGGTTGGCCTTTGGCGCTTGGGCTCAGGAAAAATTAGGATACTGTTGTGGAGACATCAGCTTATTCTATTTCAATACATGCGAATCTTACGATACACATTAGAGACGTAGCAAGTTGACAGCTACACACCCTTCAGAAGTCTACTATTAATATAGAACATTTTCCTTATAGCTGTATGCCACTTCCCATCATAAATATAGCTGCTAACTCAGTGTAACCTTCAATTCGTTAAGTGAGCCTATTCCAAAGTCCTTCTGACTTCAGTCCACCCTCCCTGGGAATATCCAGGGGCCAAAACCTTGACCCACCAGCACCAACGTTCTACGCCTTATTGATCGTCAAATGTTATAATTTCGCTCTAAGAGGCTTTACTTTTACTAACAATAAATAGCTTTAACAAACATGCCTTCGATTGTTTAAAGAAAAAGGCGTATGGCGTTTAGGTTATTTGAAATAAGTGCACGAAATTTTGGCAGCAAGCGCCATTATATTATTTTGCCTTGTATAATATTGTTAAATGTGGACTTTGGACTATGATTCTATTTGATTCGAAGCCGGCTGTAAATTAGATGTTTAATGCATTTGATTGCTCAAGCAATTAATAGGTGCTCTAAAGATTGCTATCAGTCTACGATTTCCATTATATAATTTGACATTCACATATAGGTATGATAAAGGTTGTTTATCGTAAGACTCAATTATCGTTGAGACAAAGAAATGTCAGAGATACCTGACATTCTGAAACATACATTTTTTCATTTTTTGCCCTTATCAATGAATTCCTCAAGCGATATCATACCACAATTGCTGTACAAAAAATACTATTGCTCCACGTATCAATTTGTTGCTTATAACTTTAAAATCATAAGTAGGTATTTCTACTGCTAGATCGCAATTACGTATTTACAATCATTGAATGCATGTTTCATAAAGAAACAAAAACTTAGGCCATCTACAAAATTGTAAAGGTTCATTTTTGTTCTTGTTACATTTTAGAGTACACTACACAATTTCACTCGCTTGAAGCTTTTAAACCCCGTTAAGCAAGAACTAGCCTCTAAGCTGTGCTCTGCACATAGCTACAAACTTACGGAACAAAACAACATATGTATACATAAACTACACGCTTATGTTCACATAGCATGTAATGGAGGGGCACAAGTGCCTAGGGTACTATTTGTAAAGAAGCGGGGTGCGATGTATAAAAGGGATAGTCGGACGGAATTGTGAAATACTGCTAGGTTCTTGCTGTCTCGGTGGCTCTTAGAACACGTTAGATATCTATAGACGCCACTAGTTTTGAGTTTCATTGAATGTCGAGAGATAAGTTGAGGTTGTAATAACATGGCTTATTTAAAATCAAAATCAAAGAACTTAGACCTCCAGTCGATATAGTCTCGTAGACCACATTCAAAGTTTTACTGTCCTGTTGCTACATTTATACTATATTCCCAAAACCCCCTTTTTTCTCGCCAATGGAGTGGTCTAGTCTTCCGTGGACCGCTTTGGGAACCTTGGGTATACGTAAGGAAAAAGTTACGTGACCAACAACAAACTGTCACTTCCATTCATATCGTGAACTTAGTTCGTTTGTCGTTACCCAACTCCAAAATGTTGAGTTAGACTGTCTCATAAATGCCCCAGACGATACATCGAGGCCAACTGCACTTGGAAAACAAAATTAAAAATAGAACTTATTAGTATTCCGACTGTACAACATGCAAATTGTATGCGAATGTTACCCGGCCGATTTAAACTAACAGCTTCCCTTTACAATTTACAAGGATAGACCGCTCTTTCAACTTGGCCGTTTAAAATAGGCTCGCCACTCGCTCGCCTACACGGTTACACTGGGGATTTAAGAAGCATAGACAACCAATCTAGTTGTGCCAGTGTTCAAAGCTGGTACTAATTTTCTGCCATACTATATTTGTGGCTACCGTGCGATGACAGCGCCAATGTTGTTAACCGAGATAAGTTTGTTTAGCAGTAAGAGTGGCTTTTTTTCTTAGCCCTATTGTTTTTTCTATTTAGTCGGGTTGTCTGCTTAGTAACAGGATGTGGGTCTCACACAGCTGATTATTACTCGCGTCTGACCCGAGAGTATCTGCCGTACAAAGGCCTAAGTGATGTAGTGCAGTAACTGAACTTAGGCTTGTTTACATCAAAGGAATATGGGTTTTAATGCTCCATCGTAAGAGTATTCTTGCTTAGATTGCTAATGTAAATGCGTTAATGGCACCGGCTTGTTAAAAGAATCATCTGTAATACTGCAAATGTAAAGAAATACGTCATTTCACGAACAAAGGATAAAATAAAACATAAAACAAATTTTGTTACGTAACATTGAATTTGTTTTCCTTGGATGAAAATAATTAACGTTACTGAACACAATCTTCTAAAATTGTCGGGCAAAGCGTCTAAAAAAATACGGATAGAGAAGGAAACGGTCCCTTCCTAATTTAGCGGAAATCGTCCGGGTAACTATTGTTAATATATTTCTCCTAAACCATTCCAAGTTTTTCAGTTGCCTCCTACGCTGTTTTCATTATTACTGGCGTGGGTGTGCCGCCTACGTAACCGGGCGTAAAAGGACGTAAGTGCCTTTACATTGGCTCCGTACAACAAGGCTATAGCAACTTATGCGAGTTGTTATTGTAGTTAAATAAGATAAGTCAGTAAGCGCAAAAAGTAGCTTTTTATGTTTTTCTCCGGTTTCTATCGTTAAAAGCTTTTGTTGTGATCCTTGGGTTACATTGTTCGAATGTTATTGACCTTTATTTACAACCAAGTGAAACCATAAACTAATTAGGGTGTTTATCGTTGACATAGAATTACAGCGTTATATTAATACGGCATACCAAAACAATTGCAAATCTCGTACAAAATAAACATCGCAAATTGTCCGCGATGTCATGCCAGGCTCTGAAAATATCGCATTCCAACCGGTTATGGACCCGAGCGGCTGCGTGGAGTTGCGCGCAGTTCATTGCACCGTGTTTATGTTGTTTTATTGCTTGCTGCACAAGAAACTTCGCAGTGCACGGCAAAGTGCCTTCACGGTTGGCCGCACGTGGCTGTCTATTCCTTGGTAGATCTCGCCTCGTGAGTACAAACGGGTCAGACTAGTTTACTTTACTACAGGTTTAAGTAGGTCTTAGGTTTGGGCGCGATTGTTTCTGGGTTATTTCTTCAGTAGACTGATGATTATTGCTGAGGCAATATTAACTGTTTTAATTTTGGGTTCGCATAAAAACGACAGGATCAATTAGAGAGGCAGTTGGTATATTTGTTCAATATCGTAGGGTATCGATCCAACTCAAGTTATGCTTATTACCTCTATAAACAATCTCCTACATACTCAAGTTCACTTCCGAATTAAGTTGACATATCCACACTTGCGACTGTTTACATCGAAAGTTACATGTTCAAACGCAACGTAAGTTCGTAACTAAGCGCACATTGTTAACTGGAACACCTAACTTCCTTTGATGAAGGGCTGTTTGTAGAACCCAGAACTTCGGCCAATGAAATGACGTATATTCCTAAGGGTATATTTAAGAACCTACCCGTAATTTTACACTAAGAAGAACGGAGTAGTAGACGTTGGAAGGGTCTGGATTTGCATCAGAAACTGTGTAGCTGCTAGTTGCGACCAACTGGATGAGTCAAATAAGTAAGCATTCTCTTAATTGGCAACCCGGAAGGACCAAGCGCAATGTCCTACCCGCAAAAAGTTATTTTTATCTGATTTGGTGGATCTTACTAAGTGAGTAAGACAACGCCTACACTAGATATACTAGAAAATAGTAGTAGCTACAGTCAGTGAGCTCCTAGAAAGATAGTCTCGCTGTCTCACTCACTCTTATGAGTTTGATACTTGGTATCGGCCAACGGTAGCCGAAACCCGACTGTTGTTCTATGAGCTCTCGGATTATAACTTGTCAACATGTAATTAGTGATAGCAGCATAATATTCACAATGAATTCTCAGAAATACTACGTTGGCGTCACTTATCCCGATCTCTTACGCGAAGTAAACGGAATTAAGGCACTTGTCCCACCAAGAGCGAGTAAGCGATTAGCTATCGGCGATTTTCTCGCCCAAGAAACGAACAAAAGATAAGGATCCTGTGTTAGTAAAAGAGACACGTATACTAATCGTTCATCGCTGGCTGTTCACACTGCCGGCGAGAACACTCGCTCTACTAGTTTGTCGCCGCGATAAGAGCGATAAGATAAAACTAGCTCAGCGATACTCGCTCGGCGATACTCGCTTGGTAGTTAGAACTCAAGCTGCGATACCAATCAGCGGTAATAGCCCGTCGCACTCGAACACTCGCCTATAGCCGAGCGACAAAACTATTGGAGCTAACACTCGCTTCTCGCCGCTCGCCCACTCGTTTCTAGTTTATCGTTCTACTCGTTTATCGCTCATCGTCGGCGGTGGGACAAGTGCCTAATCCAAATATTCTTGTGACGGCTGATTAGGCTGTTATAAAGCCCACGCGGTACGCGACCTTTGACAGTTGAGACTGGAATCAGTGCTTTCCAGGGGCCTTACCATGACGTCTTAATGCGATTCAGTTCTGATTCAGTTTAGATTCGCTCACTGTCAGATCCATACTAAAAATAACAGCTAAAACCTGTAATGAGGCTTTCGTAGACTTTTTACCCTAAATCAGTGTTTTTCGACATGTGTCTACAGGCTTTATTCTCCGAAATTCGATTTTCGAAGTTCATTGTGTGTCGTTCCGCTCACACTTTTAGTTATTATTTTCAGAGTGAGAGGCATGGCACGATACGAAAGTCGAAAATCGAATGTTGGAGTACCCCCGTGATTCGGTCGCCAAACTTTCCGATGAATAAGTTCTTAATTCTGATATCGTCTGGAGTCCATTCTGAAGTTAATAGGTATGAATTGAATTGAGGAAAATGCTAAAATTATTACTAGGTTATTTTTAACTATAATTGATGGAGCAATCAAGAAATGTGGCTGGTTAACGGTTAATAATTCTTAATTATTTGACAAGATTCAGAGACGTAACAACAGACTAATTCGATTTTAATATCTGTGCGATTTGCCCTGAAATTGTGGTGATCGTAAATTATCCTATCTATAGACCTTTTAGGAACTTGCTAATTATACCCAGTAGGCAAGCAGACAATTTATAGACCGACCGCTTAAATGAGTCCTCGCCCGCGCTCTTCAGGGGCGCGGGATGGGACCGAGAGAGTTCCACCTATAATATAGGTGGGAAGGGTTGACAGAGCCTAAGTTAAGTTAATAAGATCTAAATGCCACGTTAAGCATGATTGTGGGCGTATGATGTATGATGGGTTTTGTGGGTGTTGGGATGGAAGTGTGATCGTTCATATTGTTCTCAATACCAATATATGTCATACATATATTATAATGTATTAATTGAAGGGTTGATTGAATTACATGTTTCGAGAAAAGTACAAATAGAACCCCTTACCCGAGCTCGTACTCTTCTTATTTGTCTTCAAGTCTTAACTACAACAGCAGAACTGTAATGACTGTAATGTCGTTTATTGCACGTTTTTCTGTTGTCATTTATTACTTATTTATACCCGCCACATATTTTATTTATGGTTTAATTTTTCGGTTGTTTACCCTCTGTTGTTACTGGGACAAAAACTCTATGGTCATTACTTATTTTTAACAAACGGGTTGCATAATGAATGTCCGCTCGGACACGAATTCGCCATTTGCATTTATATCATAATCAGGCATCCCAGTCACGTTCCATTCCAGCCAGTATTACGCGTGTGAATCCAAAAAAAGCAAAGTACAACCTCTATGTAACATGTTCTAGTTTTAAATTTAGACATACCGACGTTAAACGTTTTTTTAGCGGTTACCGTACTTACGCTACTTTATGTCTTTTTTTGCGTGTAAATTTCACAGCAGCCAGTTATATTTAAATAAAATATGGTTGTTTTGTATTAAGAATAAAGCGCCCGCGGCCATTGACTCCTGTAGTTTTCATTTTGTTACAATCTTGGCTATTTTGTAGTCTCTGAAAAAAAACTTGAAAACTAGGTATGTGTGGAATCACAGGAAATGTAATTTTATCTAAAATAAACTGGTGTTAACAAAAGTCCGCAACTATTTAACTTTACTCCTAACATAATACTAATCACAAAAAATAGCGAGAACAACACAATTATACTAACCTCTGTAATGACGAAATATATTTATTCCAAGTACACTCTAGTACTTTGTCGGTCTAATATCATTACGCGCTACCGTACGAATTTAGCAAATAATTCAGAACGACATGGTGCTACTAATTGGCCATACTAATCCGGTTATACGTTACCGAGTGAGAAATAAAATTTGAGGCTTCATAATTAAGACGCTATTATAATTATGCGATCGTTAATCATAATTAAAAGAACGCTTGTGCATAGAGTAGGTATTCAGTAAATCCGGCAAATAAACCACTCGTTGTTCGCTTCGCAGACCTTAATTCGTTGTAACTAGAGCTATATTTCACTCAGTCTATGGTTTTATTACACACCTACGTGTGGGAATTTTTGGCGCCACCACAAATATATTTTTTATCTATATTACAAATAAGAACAAGGAAATATGTCTGAAATCGGTAATCGTCATCCAACCTGTATAGGTCCTACTGCCGAGCACATGCCTCTCAGAGTGGGTTTAGGCTATTAGTTAATCACGGCTATTGTCTTTGACTACGAGTAGAAATACATTTCGCCAAAAAACTACATTGTCATAAGTTTTTTAAGTAAATGGCTTCTGTCCGTTGGAACTAATTTTAGCAGAATGTAAAAAAAGCTGACGTCAATGTGCCGATAGATGTCATTAGTGTCACGACACGAGTGCATTGCTCATACATACAATACAATACAAATATTCTTTACTCTTATTGAACTCTCATGATACTTAGTGCTTCTTCTCTTTGATATTTAATATCGTGTCGTGGTTGGCTAATACCTGTTTTAAATCTCTAAAGCAATTTCTAATTTCCCCAGACCGAATATTGTGCAAGCCTTTGCCAAATCGGGACACTAAAAGGCTCACAGAGAAAAAAAACGTGCCACCTTTTCTTATCTATGTTCTGGTCGTTAGTGAGTGTAATGATTGTTGTGTCACAACTCACATATCTATTATTCCAATATGACATTATCTATTCTGGTCCTCGTGTATGAATTAAGTGTTCATTCTTTCCTCGGCATTGAGGAAAAGACGTACAAGAAACGCTGATTGCCATTATTTCCGTTCCGTCCCTTATGACGGATATAGGGTACTTTATCCTGGACATTACTAAACAAGGTAACAAAATAAATATGTATGAGCACGGAGATTACGCAATTGGAGGATCTTTAATGTTATATTAATATATAAATAAATAACATGACTCCAATTGACCTAATTCCAATCTAAGCAAAGCTTGGGTAAAGGATACAACAACAAGGATCAAGTCCCCCAAGTACTGGTTAGTTCTAGTAGACAAGTTACTGTCAGAAAATGTGCAAGTCCAGCTCTCCAGTCGTATGTATTACGTGCAGTACTCCGAACATTTCAAGTTCGTCCCTCAAGGCTATATTCTTGTATCAGCTAAAACATAAATCTTTATTTCCTTGGTTACACGTGCCGGGGTTCATTGATCTAGACCCAGGCGTGTACGGACCTAGTATCGTGGGAGAGAGAGAGGTTAGCTGAAGTTTCTTTAGATCGTTACGTTAACGATGTAACCTCCGGCAGTTGGGGGGGGTTGATTTGGGGATGAACCAGTAGGCATAACCACGAGTAGTACGTATAGAAGGGTTAATTTTAATATAGTCGTGACCACGATTTTCGAGAGGATAGGACAAACGATCAAGGCAAGGTTATTTGAAATTTGAAATCAACCAATTTTTCGTTCAAATGTATTTTCGATTGGGTAAAAAGGAAGTGTTGTTCAACAGAGATTTTTGTTTAATTTTAATGTTTCAACTTCGCTCGATCAAGAAAAACAAAATCAGTTAAATTATCAACGATTACACGGTAGTTCCTTGAGTTTTCTACAGATTTTTTGCGGGATTTAAGTCGTTATTTCGACGCATTATTTAGTTTTAATTTACGTACTGGCACTAAATAAATCTCTCTAGCTTTTTTCATCCGTCAACAATACTGAGCCTGGTAGAGACGGGTGGACTCCCCTGGCATTTTTCACTGTATGCCGAGCTGAACCCCCCTCCCGGCGGGTGGGAGGTTACACGTGCTGCGAGTCACCTTGGATCAACTGTGCTGGCACAAGTTGCCACGAGCAACTTTGTCGCTGTGTGCGCCCTTCTGCCTACCTAGAAAATGAAGCGACAGAATGAGAAATCCCGGGCCACGGCCTTCCACCAATCTATAATTGTTGCCTTTACAAGGCGTCTTGAGATATTCTGGAATATTTCAACTGGTTTGGGTTAGATTGTTTAACACTACTAACACACTAAATTTATCTTTGAATATCGTACGTTGGGAACGATTGATTACACCATTAAAAATCCTGAAAACATTTACAGGAATGCTTAATGAATCTAACCCGAAAACCTGTTTAAGTATTCTCGATTAATTTTAAGACATATTTTGGTCACCTTTTGCACAGATCAATAGAGCAACAATCAAAGATCTATTTTGGTGAAATAAATTATATTTGACGTTTAATTAATCTAATCACACACACAAAGAAAACAGTAAAGATGCACATAAAATAATGTTTTGCAATAGTTAATCAGTTCGGCCAATTCTTGGAACCAAGAGCTGGCATTTCAGATAAGATGGGTCGATGTTAATAAAACTGAGCCAGGACCGTCTTTGTTTGAACTCTAGAACTACTACAGCTAACAAGAACACCGCACACAATTCTAAGCCTAAATTCGGCTCTAATTTCCTATGTAACTCAAACTTCAACGTTTTCACTTTTGCCTCTAACATACCCCCGATAGTTGGCACCATGCTACGTTCTGTTATACCCCGTCATTTTCGTGGTTCTACGTGTAAAGTCGTCGTGTAATCATAACTCCGCAGAATGGCGTCGAGATGAGGCGCTATATAGGTCAGCTGGAGGTTTTTACCCCGACACTCCCTAACGTTAGTCCGGCCTACACGCCGCCATGATTTCACTAGGCTTGCGCCACGATTTTATAAAACCGAAGAGCACTGCGATACCTCACGCTGATTGGCTGTTATGCGCAACTCTGCTGGCGTTATTGGATTTACAATATTGTGAAGAACGTTGCTGAACGAAAGCGTTGAAGCATACATATTTAATAAATACATAAAATCATGTCTTTATCCCTTACGGGGTTGACAAAGCCTTGAAGAACTTTATTAAAATAATAGGCGAGGACGGATAGTTAGGTCCAGGGTTTTATGAACGTGTTACTCGTAAACTTCCCAGTTTTCATTTCGATTGCGAGGAAATTAAACAACATAATAAATAAGGCTTCTTTTAATTAAAATTTAAAGTAAAACTGAACAATATCAAAAGGTAGAGAGAATTTCTTATTCTGCTGCAGAATCTACCGTTATTATTTCTCTCGACGCTAAAACCATTCGTTAAGTGTTTGGCAGTTTATTAACGCGAATTGATATCCAATGGATTTTGATGTCGATGCGATCCTTAATTAATGGCATTTCAGAACAGCAAGATCTACAACAACCATCAATCTGATTGGCTAATGTTTGCGCATCGTCGGGTTCATTCTATATAATGAAGAATAGCCAGAATAGGTGTAATAAGTGAAAAAAACAGTCAAGAAAACAAACGGCCGGATAGGATAGCCTAGTTAGTGACTGACTATGAAGCTAGAAGTCCCGAGATTAGATCCTGGTAGGAGCATGCGTGTACATTATAATGAATGATTAATTGTACCCGAGTCATGTTTCTTATAATGATTATCTTAATATGAATGTTGGTTACCTTTGTGCATATGTTAATGTTATTTTTATTTTTTTGTCAATTGTATCTGTTTCTTTATATTTGTACAATAAAGGATTTACTTACTTACTTACCCCCTTTTTCATAAACGCTCTGTAGGCTTCTGCTAACTTAGCAATCCTTTGCCCTTGTCTGTCACTTTGACATTTACCTTTCACAGATAAGGACAAACGATTGCTAAGTTAGCAGAAGCCTATAGAGCGTTTATGAATAAGGGGGTTAACCTATAAGTCCATAACCCATAGTCGAAGGTATAGTTTGGGACTAGGTCAATTGCTATAAATTGTCACATGTTTATTTATTATTATATATTTATTAATCCTTCTCTCTCGGAAGCTAGTTTTACTAAGTATTGGTCATTTCTGCCCACTTGTCCGCCACGGTGTATTTGTGCTCCGCGGGTTGAGTCGTCGCCAATTTTATTATTAGCCCGTTGTCAACGGTGCGCGTGCGCCGGTTGCGTAAGGATATCATATTCTACTCGATAATTTCATTTTAATATACAAGGAATTTCGGATCTATATTGCAGTAATGTTTTTAAAGCTGTGCGTTTATCTAACATAGATATTATTAGCTATTTTTTCATGTTAACATGTTAATAAAAAAAAGCTTATATTTCTCCTTTCTGTTTTTGTAAATTATAGTCTTTTAATCGACGTCAGGATCACAACTAAATGGCAATAAATGTTAATATAGCGCTATCTGAAAATATTCCACTTCGTTCTGTTCAATACCTACCATGTGTCTGCATAAAATCTACATACATTATGAAATGTCTATTTATATTTTCGTTTGCAATTCAATTTGACAATCGGTACAGGAGTTTGATTGTCATGTTACCTAAGTTAAGTACCTAGACAACGGGACTAACACAACATACAACGCACAGTCTGAAACACAAGAGCTAAATACTTGAAATTTGGCTGATACATTCCTTGAAAATCATGAAGGTGCACTGAGAAAGGATCCTTTGAGATTAGCTACAGCATAGAGATTAAAAGATTCTTATGTTTTTACCACAATTTTATTATACATACATACATCTTTATCCCTTACGGGGTAGACTTAGCCTTAGGTAACAAAACTTTAAGGCCACGTTTAGCATGATAGCGTATAGGTGGAAAGGAAAATCGAAATAGTGATGGATTGCTAGGCGCATCGCCTGTAACATGATTCCTAAGATTTTCCCCTTTTCCCTCGATAGGCTTTTACCATGTGCGCTAGAGGCAACTGGCTTTTCTTTACACCTAGGATCAAATTGGAAATTCACTATGCATAATTAAAACGTAGATTGATAAAATATATCCTATCATGCTTTAGAAAACGTATCCGTAAACAGCGTTCGGGGTAAACAAATAACGTCATAGTTTAGTTAGTACACGTGTAGAGTTAAGGAAATTGGCATACCTAAACTCATTGAAAGAAGCTGGGTTTTAATGCTACACTACTAGAGACAGGATGTTTTTCTTTCAGTACCTCAAAGTTCTGTTAATTTTGACCCACCGTGCACCAGAGGGTAACTTTGGCCCATGTTAAAACCACATAAAAGGTTTATCAAAAACGCAAACCTACCCTATACGCCGGTCTGAGTGAACCTTGGGGGCCTATGTCCAGTAATGGATGTCTTTCGGCTGACATGATGACTCTGAATTAAAAACTGGACCAAGATCCCAAAGGCCAAACTTTGGGCGCCTAAGTTACCCTCCAGGGCCAAAGTAACCCGACATACGGTATGGATAGAATCGACTTAGTCTAATTGCCTATTTATTCTTTTTTATTTGGCCTAAATGCCTCTAACCCTTCGCTTTATACTCCGAAATTTGATTTTCGAAGTTCCTTTCGTGCCGTCTCGCTTACACTAATAGTTATTAATTTAAGAGTGAGGAGGACGGTATGATACGAACTTCGAAATTCAATTCGGAGTAACCCCCTGGACATGGCTTAAGTAGCTTCTTATAACGAGCAAAGTGGGCAAGTACACATATAAATACTGTATTATTTAAAGACCAATAAAAAGCGAGAGAGATATATTCAATAGAAAACGGGGCCCGAACGACTTTCATCTATATAAAAAAGTTTGTGTTTTATTAGTTGAACACGTTAATTGCAATGAAGAGTATGAAGTAGAAATGGACGAACCACGCATATTTATTTATATTTCATTTGAAGTTTACCAGTGGAATTCAAGTGGCGCCTAACTACTTTGTTTTGAGTTATATGTATTTAAACAAATATAGGAAAGGAAGATCTAGTCGAATTGAAATGGATAAATCTTTAATGATGTATTTTATCAAAAAATCTAAGATACACACTACATGTACAGTCAATGGCATAAATATATGTACGTTACCAAGACGTCAAAAACAACTATACACCTGTATATCACAAAATAAGGTCGGTGACATCTATTATTTGACACGTGTGATTTGATTTGGTTTAATATTTCCAGTACTTCTAAGAGTATCAATTTCTTTGAGAAACTTATCTCCCAATACTATAATAAAATCTCTATAATGGCAGGTTAAATATGACTCATTAAATATATCCCCTAGGTCACTCACCTTTTCATTACAAACAATTTGGTCACATGACCAGCATATTGTAATTTGCACGAGGGTTTATATAATAAACGAGTTTAAGCAGTTTTTATGTAGCAATCAATTGAGGGATCGCTTTCAAGGTACATTGACACTTGTACCTCGACGCTTCCAGGGCTAATTGGTGCCAGTGACTCAGAAGCCTGTAGACATTTACCCCCTTATTCATAAACGCTCTGTAGGCTTCTGCGAACTTAGCAATCGTTTGTCCTTATCTGTGAAAGGTAAGTGTCAAAGTGACAGATAAGGACAAACGATTGCTAAGTTAGCAGAAGCCTACAGCGCGTTTATTAATAAGGGGGTTAAGATTTGACTCAAGCTACTACTTTCACGTTTTTATAAACTTATTAGTTGGGATTGAAAAGCAATTGTATCGATACCATCTCTAGTATTGTAGTCGACCATAAATATCGATACTATGGATGCTGTTGTCTTTGCTTATACTATCTTCTTTCGAAACACTTACGAGCGGCAACACTAACATCATGACGATACACAAGGAGCTAAAGCTACACTGTTTAGTTCTTCTCACGGAGAATAAGCACTAAGCCAAGTCAACTTTTGTAGAAAACAGTAGACGCGAAGACACTGTCATAGTTGTTAATGATATTGATTGACTGGATCCTGATGCAGTCAGTCAATACGAAACTATTCCAATGCACTGGCATTCATCAGGCAAGCATTTCCAATTACCTCACTCTCCCTAACATAAGATAACTCAAATTGTCCGAGATTATGTCCTGTAGATAACTGAAGTGTGGTCTCCTACATCGTACAGTCAAGGAATTTAACTCTACCCACCATAGAGCCTTTTTGTAGTAACCGTTGTAACGATTTATCCTTGTTAAGTAATGCGATGTCAATATGACGTTGTGAGAGGTTTCCCGATGGATCAGGAATTCAATTCCTTGATTGTACATACGTGTACAGTCCGTGAGCTCCTGGAACAACATTCGGGTTTCGGGTACCGTCGGCCGTTTCAAGTAGCAAACCTATAATAGTGAGTGAAGGTCTTTGTAAATACTATTGCGCTGAAACACTTGATTAGAACGTGTTAACTGTCTTTATACTAATGGCAGATGCAGCTGTCATCCATGACAGTTGGAAATGGAACTAGCCCGTCCATCATACAAAAACAACAGCTGAAACTACTTAGTTACACATACATATACCTGGAAGCTATTTAATAAAATGTTATATTTGTTTAATGCACCGTGACGATGCCTATTATATGTATACTTCTACGGATTGCCAACTTGAAAAGCAATCGAACTGCTTACGTTTTATCATCATTACCACTAATCATACGAGTAAAAAACCTATGTCTTTCACCGCTGCATTCCTACTTAATAGTGGCTGGTTACAATTAATGAGTTCAAGTTGCCAAGTACAACGCATGTTCGTTTTCCTACGCATGAGAGGTTTCATGCAAGATTGCTCATGACCTGTTGTGACGTCACCGCCGCGTCGCCATGTCGTTGCGCTGTCTGCGCCGGCGCACCCCCCCCGCCCCGCGCCGTCTACCGTGAGCGGCTGACCTTGTCGCTCCGTCCCACTCACACCCACGCTGCCAGAGCGAGAACCGAACCGGTACGAAACAAACAAGCTGCGGGAAAGGTCTTTTCACTTTACATTTTAAAATTTGTTTTTAATTCGCATTCTGATTTAACTATGGTAATGACCTTGGTTGTAATCAGTGTTTTTGTATGCGCGCGCAGCTATTGTTAGAAGATTGGGTATGATGCCTGCCGTGCTTAGCAAAGCAGGTTTCTATTAAACGTTTGAAGACCTTCGAGTTGGTTGTAGGTTTGCAACGCAACAAAAATCAGTGCTCTTTATATTTTTACATTTGTTAGCTTAGCTTATAGTTCTTTAGCATTATGTATGGATTCGATCGACTTTCACGCACGCAATTAACAATTACAGACATTACAATTAGAGCCTTTACTTTTAAATTGGTACCTCAATCGTCTATCGACCTCGGGCCGCTGTTCATTTCTGTTAATAACTTCATCGTAATTGGATTACACTTCAAAACTTACTACTAGATTACTTTGGAGCAAATAGTTCCGTACAATTAATACTTAGCGTCATAATATGGCTTCAATAACTTATCAAACATTTCTACAACAATATATGTATATCGTCGACGTAACACAGAAAAAAAGCTGACTGAAACCGGTCCAAACGATCCTAATTATAAATTCGCTAAATCAATTTCGCCATACCTTTGACACAAAAAACTTCACACCTTCCGTCCCTTTACGCAATTTTCTCAAATCTATTACCGTGATGCGGGGTCCTTGGCCGGGGGGAGAGGGGGCAGTCAGCTGGCAAGGCCGACGACCCCTGGAGGGCTGGGATCTTCTAGCACGGCCGTTCAACTGGGATCTTGCGATTCATTACGCTTTACGAGGTATTATGTTGCAGATTGAAGCTCTTAGAATTGAAACTATAGAAGAACATGTTTGGATTTGGCTAAGATGCAAGTAGAGTGATGGAAACCGTTTTTTTTTTAGCTTTAATGAGTGTTTTCATAGGATTTTTAATCAAAATTGACTAAGATAGGATAAGAAATTTTTTTCAGATTAATCCAGCCCTACATACATATCAGAACTTATTAAGGAGAGTAATATTAACACGCCTTAAGTAAAGGACTGTGAATGATATCAGATTTTAAAACTCGAAAATAGTAAATAATTGTGTTGAATTTTTTGGTCAGGTACACATATTTTTCTACAGTCGAGTGATACTTTCGCAAGCATGAATTCACATAGCGAAATGTAAAAAATACTAGCATATCGGAAGTGACAGCTCAATACTCAATTGCAATAAGCGTGACTCAAATCTTTCCAATCTCCATGGAATTATGTGCCTGTGATTCCGAAAATTCAAGCAATACTTTGTCAACCCGCCGATCCCCTCGTCGCCAAATTTATCGACGCCATGTTTGATTTTGGAAAGGCATTCGCATTTCGAAATTTTACGACCCATTTCATACTTCAGCTGGAGTGATCTGTAAAATTTCGTAGCACGATTTGGACCGTAAAATTCGATGCTGGTAATGCCGCAGGCTAACATTAATTTTGGAATTCTTATGATTTTACTGCTTGACGATTTCCAGCGATACTGTGTACTGCACTAAGTTCTTACCAAGGTTTATGTCAAATAAACTTATTGATGTAACGTAATAAGTAACAGATTTTGAGTAAAAAGATACTAAGCGAATATCCTATTGGAAAGATTAAGTCATTTTTCACTGCTCGAATTCGATATTCGAAATGGTTAAGCTGACAGAACAATGACGCAAACCGCATCGCCAGAGGGCGTTGCACTTTATGCAGCGGAGAATTAAAAACGATCAATTCGTCCTCTCTGACCTTGCTGTCGACCTTTTTATGGAACCCGGTTTAAATTGTGTGAAACCTTATATTACTCGGTGCATTGTCAACAAAAGGCAACGAACTTGCAGTGTGTTAACCTTTTTATGGCGTTGTAAACTTTAAGCGCCATTTGTAATTTACTGATCTGACAAAAAAACTATATGCACGAGTCTCGGTTCCCGGTGGCCAGTACGACCATTTAGAGTTTTTATGTTCAGTAAACAAAAACAAAAAAAAAAAAATGATTTAAATTGAGTCTGTTGTTAATTAAGCTTACGAACGGGTTTAATCAAAAGATTTAGGTAGTGATACAAAAAAAAAACAACACGATCGCATTTGTTTCTGTTGTGTTTAGTTCTAAATTTTCTCGTAAAACCGTATTTATTACTAATTAATTTCAAACCGGTTTCTATTTAAGATACGGAAATGAAGAAATTAACTTATAAAATCCTTGTTTGAAAATGATGGGTAAATGAACTCACGTACGATCTTAAAAGGCGTTAAATCTCAAACAGGTAATGTTTACCTCGTCTACCGAACCGTCTAATTCCATCCTGTACCGCGACAACGTAATTCAACAGCTTCACGAACTACTTTTATCACGAGACGCTTACATCGACGACTTATTGCTGTCCGACGCCAGGGTTGCAACTAGCCAGCGATCAATGGAAACCTGACAGAACATTTCTAGTTTTGGGACAATACTCTTTGTTACTGGGGCCCCCTGCAGATCCGACACGAGTGTTATGTTTTTGTACGTTACAAAAATGTATGTTGCTTCCATGTTTCTATGCTAGCAACAGTTTTCCTGGCTTAGTATTTCTTTGATATTTGCTGAATATTTAGCTTTCGCTGTATATTCAGCGTCTCTCGCCTTGATAATTGTGAATATCACGGTAAGAAACTCAAAACGACCTTGTCTTGTAATTTAGGAACTGGGGTATCATTACGGCATAAGAAGGCGCGAGGCGTGCAAGATATGGCTGGAATATACGCAGACATCATCTCACTAGTCAACTCAGTTCTCAAAGTGATGCGTGCTTTGCAGCCGTGACATAATTACACACCTGAAGTAACGTAGTCCTAAGAACTCAAATAAATTCTAACTTTCAACGAAATGTAGTCAGCCGGAATTTGCCTCAGGGGTTTAAAGCGGCCGACAGTGCGACCCACTCACGCATTATACACCTTTCCCCATTATCCAATGCTCATTATTTTGAAGTGCGTACGTCCCTACCCTTGCGTAGAGAGCTCTTGACACTAATCCGCTGCATTTTTAATTACAAAACTCCCCGTATCACACAGTTCACACATGCATACAACCAACCAATGACGAGTCACAACGTACATTTCTTGCTTTCGTTGTGAGCTTTGGACTTCGCTGTCTTCACAACGGGCAAACTAAGTCGTTTCGGTATTACGAATCAGTTGCCGTTTTTGTGGTATAGTTGTGATGTTTCCTTGTATCAAAGGATGTTTTTTTTAAGAGTAGGATAGAGACATGGTCACAGGACATGGTTTTTACATCCCCATGAAAACTTTTCTTGCTGCAAGCAACATGATTCACGGCGATTCACATAATAAAGATTCTGTAACCGAATCGAATTGACTGTGAAGTGCAAGACGCAATATAGATGATATTATGTTTCTCAATGTGAATGTAACCGTCTATCAAAAGCGATGTTAAAATGCAATCAATTTACACTTGAAGTGTACGGTACCGGTGGCGCCAGCGCCGGGCGATGTGTGAGGCCGAGCCCGTTATTTCCTCACCAAGCCAGCGGAGCTATTTGTGCGTTCCTCAAAAATAAGCCGCCATTATTTCACAAGTCTCTTTTGACAGATCTCGACCGCGTAATTTGGCAACGCACGCGGTATCGCTTTTTTAACACATTTAATTTAGCTAATTTGTTTACGAATGGACTACAAATCAGAAGACGCGGCCAAATTGATTGAGATGGCGGGCCGATTTATCGTTTTAACAAGTTTGGCAACGTTAACGCAGTCTTTTGTTTTGGTTGTCGAACGGTTTACGGCTCGCCAAATTGCTGCTCTACCGTTAAACCTCTTCAAATTGCGTCTTACTTTTATGCGGTCGCCATAAAATAAGACACTTATTTTCTTTTGTTTTTGTTGCAGGTAAGAGACCGCCGCTTGGAGGTTGTGAAATGTGCTTTATTGAGGTAATTTTTGGTACTTGGACATCATTCCTCTACATACTTCGGAGGTATTACGGCCACGTTTTTCGCGTCGTCAGCATATCCTCGAGCTGATTTACCGGAGTAAAGCGTTCAGCTGTCGAGGAGGTTATTGAGATGTGATTGCACGGACGATTAGATGAGACGTCGAATTTAACGCCCGATTGGATATGCGAGGAAAGGGAAAATTGTGAACTGTAACACGAGAATTCTTCACTGAACTATTCGATGAATTGTCTCCAGTACAAATAGGGTAACAGTTTGAATTACTCGCTTCATTATTTATTGTGCATCCCAGTTTAATAACCTCATATTAGAAAACCCAGGGCTGTATTTTCTTAATCTCTCTTTCTTGGCATGCATATGTTAGATACGAGATATCGGTTCTTCCATCTCGTATACAATAACTGAACAAGTGCACATGGGTGAAATCTGCTTAAAATGATACCTGCGATATTATATTAGAGGGGCAAAAACTCGTATAATGCATATTCCGTGTCCGCGGCTTGCGTCACGTAGTGAAATCAATGATGGCGCGAGTAGTAAATTTGACCTTGGTCCGCGCCCGCCGAACGCTGTGCCGCGACTGCCTGCCAACCCAATGAAGGTCCGCTAGACGTTCCATTTTGAAATTTGAAATTAGAACGCTCGCCACACGTCTATGGTATGCGTTTTGTTTTTTCTATTGGATCAATTTGAAATTGGCATGAGCGTTTTGCTTACGATTGCCGATAGGGTTTTGTTTCAACTTGGGGTAATAACAAACGTAAATCGATAAGCGCCGTGAGCGGTCGTAAATATCTAATAACACTCTAGCCTTACAATTTCAATACATCTCTAGAAAATATTGCATCTATGTAGTGTAGGTAGCTATTAGTGTTCTCTTTGTAGTTGTATTCATAAGCGAGCGAAGCATATACGATCAGAAATTCAAATAGAACTGTGTGGGCAAAGGCTGAGAGATAGAGGTTATAATGTCAACATTTATCTCAGATGTCATGTTTGTGCCGATTGATTTTCTTTACTGTTGCGTGTTTGCCGAACATTATTCATTTTAACAATGAAAACTAATTTGTAAAGTCAAGTTGAACGTTAGCATAGCAACTACACGATAGGTAGGTACTCGTGTCGTGTAGCAAACGATAGCAAAGCCGGCAATCGCAAAAACGAAAATGTATATCGGAATCAATTTATACCACGTTATCCTCAACTTATCGTTTAGCTACACTTCTTATATAAAATAGACTCATAGACAGACAAGTTACTGACTTGTTAAGTCCCAAAAACGTAAATGTTTCGATTATGAGATGTGTCATTTTCCATCTTCAACACTGGTACTGTTCTAACGTTGACACGATACGTAATGAATCTGAAATTTTATGAGCGACCATAACATCTAAGCTAGACAGTATTTTATTTTATCACTGAACCAGACAGAATCTATTCAGGCGTGGACAAAAAGGCACCAAAGCGGACGTGCGGCGACCTCACTCGTCGTAAACACCTAAAAAAGTGTAAATCGAAAGCAATAAAGTGTCTGAGAGACGAGACCGACGCGAGTCTGGCAACATCGTGACACGCGGCTGAATTAAAAAGTCGCCGCATCGGTGCGTTCCGATGTCACCCTTTGGCTTTAAAATTTGACGGGGTTGTGTGACCGTGGGCGGTCAACGCATTGATATGTGCGCGCGGTCACGGGGTCGCCGGTCGCCGCACCGGGTTTCAGAACGCAACGTGCGCTCGATTCAAAATGGCCGCGGATTTATGCGTCTACTATAATTTTGTGTAATTTATATTCGAGGCGCTGGCGGCTAGATAGCGTTGCTATTGAAGTGGAGCCGTGTCCGGGTGCAGGCGGGGAATATTGATTGCCGTTTCGCATTGTGCATGTACGATTCCATCGGTTATTTGTAACTATATTGTTAACTATGCAAGTATAAACGTATGTGTTGTTAAAGGCCGCAACATAGTACCTATCAGCCTGCAATATACGTAAAAATAAATCATCAGATAGTGAAA
Organism: Pandemis cinnamomeana; assembly: GCA_932294345.1. Lineage (NCBI taxonomy): Eukaryota > Metazoa > Arthropoda > Insecta > Lepidoptera > Tortricidae > Pandemis > Pandemis cinnamomeana. Next base: position 2,752,676 of record OW028715.1, on the reverse strand, counting down.
TATTTACGAGCGAATTAGGAGAGTGGTAATGGTAACCCTGAGTCTACATTATCAAAAAAAAGTTTCGTCAAAAAGAAAACTAATAACTCGCGTGGTTGAAAATTGCATCTGGCAACCAAACAACAATGGCTGTTCTCATCGCCGCTGTCGAATTAATTAAAAACAAATTAGAATCTATGGCCAATCGAGGAAGTGGATTGGCGCCATCTCCAGTTTGCCATAGATAAACTACGCTCATGACCTATTTTGATTGCTTTGTTTTGACAGAATTATCTGGCGAGTATTATTATTATCTGTATAGCTTCTTAAATTAAAAGAGCGTATGTCGTCGAAATATGCGTGGACATAATCTGTTTTAACACTGGTCGTATGTTGTGCATTTACATGCGTAGTAAAACCTGCGCAGTAAGATTTGTAAGACCTTCCCTTATTACTACATTATGTTAGCGATAGTCGCACTTATTATAGGTAAACAAAGTGTCTAATCTTTTAGACAAATATGGAACTAAACTACGCATATAGAGATATCTTTCTGGCGACATAATTATTAATCGGTTTCAATTTAAAGACTAGTCATGGTGAAAACTATGTTACACGATGCCACGACATAATAGTTTTAGTAGTGCATGGTTTTCCATCAAAAATACACAATTCAGAACATGGCTACAGTAACGCATTTTGGATTATTTTATTGAGTAAAGCTTTTTTGTTAATTTTTGCCCTTTTGTGCCTTCCAGCGATTTCTCTAGTGCTGTGAGTCTGTTCTTAGTACAGTTGATATCTTTAGAGTCAGCCTGCATTATGCACTAAACGCACTACATATTATGCCGAGTAGGTAAGTAATAGAGTTCATTCATCCCTGTGACCCCAGATAAGACGCCCCAATAACAACTGATAACGCATGACGCACGTACAAATATCTTGTAGAGTTTCATTGTTTCTGTGTATTTGCTAATTTAAATTAGATAATTAGTAGATTCATACTAAATAAATATTGTAGGTAGCTAAGGTAGATACTCATTGAATGCTAACTTAAAATGTTTTTCTGGAATAGTCTCGTCTCGCTGAAATGGCCAGTTCGAGTTTTCATGTTGTTGCAACGTAGAGCATCGATAAAAAGTGATTCCAAATTCAAATTTTAAATAGTGCCATTCCGTCCGGCCAGCAACACGACCATAGACAAAACAAATATGTAGAAAAACAATAAATAAATAACATTAGCATAGTTATCTTAACCTATCTGAGATGGATACGATTCGGACCCGCGTCGTACAAAGCTTTTTCAAAAGAGCGTAAGTCTATACAAATATCTACGAGACATTACCTTTTTGTTTAAGATAAGTCCGTATCACCGCCATAAATCACAAGCGCCATAAAATTGACACGTTGCCGTTATAAAGAGAATTCGTATGCTAATATTACCCCGTAAAATTATTTTATTACTTTGATTTGTCGAACATTTTAAATGTGATACAATTTGTCACTTTACGCAGTCGGTCGCTTGGATTGGGTTAAGGTTGATAGAAACTGGTTTTGTTTTAGAATTTTAGCATTATATTGTTACGTCTGCCAATATCCTTTTTCTCCGAAAAAATAAAAAATCATGGTTACCCAAACAAGGAGTAAGTTTAATTTGTCTCAGAACCAAAACATAATATAAAATGTATATTTCGTAAAATTATTAATAGGATACAAAATGGAATTAAAACAAATTAAACTATTAAATTAAAAACGAACTAAAACTAATCTTAAAATAAAATAATTAAAAAAGGAGAGGCCCCCGTGGCATAGTTCCACAGACGCTGGCAGCATTCCCCCTTTGGACAGCGATACTAATACGCTGTCCAAGGAAGCTGCCAGCTCTGCGGTCACCCGTAGCGTCTATTAGCCTCTTCGAAATATCTTTGAAGAGGCTAATAGCGCTAGGACCCTACGGACCAAAGGTCTCAACACCGAAAGGGACAAAGTTATATTCGGTGTAGATACCCCTATATTATAGAAACATATTATAATATTATTTAAACGTAATATTGTTTAAATCCGTGCGCGTTCTTGCAGGTTACTCACTCTCTTCTCTGTTGAAGATGTTTTGCATTATTTGTCTATTAAAATAGCTGACGTCGAATTAATAAGGACGATGCAACTCCTGCGTATATTACGTGACTACAAATTACTGCCTTGATTTTATTGTAAGAACACCAGAGAGGTTACTGTAAGGTTTTTTTTCGTAAAACGACTCTAACGCGTTCGTGTTGAAGTGACAAATACTACGAGTTTGCTGTAGATATATGCTGGCGCTGGAGATTTTTCTTGAGTGAGTAACTTTATAGTAGCGACTCGAAATATTATTTATGTTCGAGTTCGGTTGAAACTCGCTTGCAAGCATTTGACAACTACATATAAGCGTTATGCAAACGATTACAAAATAACAGAAGATGAAGAAATAACTGTATAGTTAGCGATATACTCCGCGAAAGCTCTTATTTTTCCTTTTGATATCCCACTATAATGTTTTAACTAATTGTATTTTCACGAAAGCTACTATCTCTTATCGCGTCTCGATTAGGTTTTACCCATTTTAAAATTAATGAAACATTGATTCGACATCCACCAATAAGTAGTATCTGGATTGCCCCAACGAACCGGTCTCATTTCAGAAAGGGTGCATTTCACTTTTAAGTGTTCCAACACTAGCCAACGTATAAGTAGATAGGGTCGCACCGTTGGCCACTCTCCAACTGCTATGTGCAACTATTTACGAAACCGCACACCCACAAATACATTCTAACCCTTATAACAAACGGAGAGAGACTACAAGAGGCAATGGTGACGGGAAACACAAGTTTGCCGCAACGTGCGACTATTATTGTAATTTCTCGCGACTAAACTCGTATTAGCTCTTATTACTAAGGTACAAGGATAAAGAGACACAAAAGTAGACGTAACAGTACGTTTGTTGGCAATTGTAATAGATGGCCGCAGCGCAGGTGATTGGAAATAAAATGATTTGTGTGGTGGTCATGAGTTCTCGGATTCGTTGTATTAATACATTCTCGGTTACTCTTACCAGAAAAGGAAATGGCACGATTGGAGTAAAGCAAAGTTAACAACTAATAACACCTGTGTAGCTTTCGACAAAACAGCTTGCGATTTTGATGGATTTATCTACTCGCAATCACGAAAAAAGGTTTAGTCTGTGCGCTTATTAGCTTTTTGATGTTGGTATTCGGTTTTGTTTGATAATGGCCAGCGACGAAACAGCGAACTTCTCTCTGTTATAATTTCACCTTCGCGGGCTTTTATTTTTTATATGTTTCCATTGGCACAGACAGGCAATGCAATGAGTCATTCTGCCACCTGATTTATCTTTATTTTTAATGGGTGCGTTGCTATTTTACGAGCGCGTGCTGATAGGGGCTGACTAATTAGTTGGCGATGGACGGTTCGAATTTCGAATATCGGGAACCGTTAATTTTTCAGCCAGTATCACGCATATCATAAGTTACGCATCAACGATAGAAGTATGCGGCACATCATTCGTAAGCTACTGCTAAACGTTTCGCAATTCAAATTCGTGCTTATGATTGATTGTTTTCATTACCAAAATAACTCTGAATTTATCTAGTCAAGGATTATGTCACTCAAACGGCATTACGTCAATATTGCAAGCTATCCGCGTGGGATTAGCAAAACAAGATGGAATGCGCTGGGTTTTTTATCGCACCTTCTTCGCACAACTAGTCTGACTCGAGCTAAATCAGTTTTTGTTTCGAAGTCTAGACATAGTCTATCGGACGTGCCTGCGCGTCTGGCTCACACGGTATCAATGTCGAAATACCACGTGTCAGTCTTACGCAACGCCCATTACGAAATGTCAGCGCATTATCATAACATTCGCGATGATGGTATTATTATTAATGACTCACGTGAGCCTTGTTGACAGATGTCAGTTTCTCTATGGTTCTGTTTGAAAATGGAATAGCGATGTGTTTTTTTATGGCGCGCTAACGAGGTACGAGTATTAGCTGCCAGTATTATCTCTATAGCATTTTACGTGTGTATGCCGGTTTCCCGCCCTTTCCCGGCGATTCTGTCATGTCATAGATAAGAGATCTCTTTTAATTTGGGCGAGTGAATCAGCATTCGGGTAAATGGCAGATCGTCGATTGGAATGGACTCGGAATCCGAGTTGTGAGCCGTCATGGCGAGCTGGAATGTTGGCACCGCTCCCGTTGACAATACCCCTTTGATCGGAAAAAAGTTTATGTGATAGCTCCGCGGAGTTATTGAAAACAAAACATTCATAATCTCTGTGGGAATTTTAGTCATCTTCTAACTATGCCGGTTATTTGAAATATTTCCGCAAAATTCGCCGCGAAATTTTCTTCAAAGAACTTGGAATTGGTATCAATTGACTCACTTGGCTATATTAATTGGTTTCCTCTAAAACATAATTATGGCTCTACCATATCTACCTTGAGGTTTCGTGGAAACGCCATTAGCCATGGTTTTCAGGTAGAGCCAACCAAGAATTTGATTTCATCCGCATCCTCATCAGTGTCAATGACTTGCATTGCATGACTGAAAACGTCAAATCTTGCCTTTTACAAGTCAAGTTACACAAACAACATCCACCTCATTTCCCATTCTAAAGTTTGTCATTAGAAATCATAGCGATATGCCAAGACGCTTCGATGCTGCATTGAGTTTTCTTCTGTTTGTTTCGAATTCTGGCTCAACCATTTTCTCCCTAGGGATGTTAGAGAAAAACAAATGCGTCACGCATTTTCTTGCTTTTCCTGCCCTGGACAGTGGTCGAGGAATGTAGGGCTAATGAACCGGTGGCCACGCCAAATTTTACACATGCCAACACTTCCAACATCCCGCCGTAGGGCTGGCGCGAATTAGAATCAGAAATAGAAATCAATATTGGAGTGCTTAAAAACAATTCAACGAAGGATTCAACGGAAACAAAGGGTGATCAGTAATACAACCAACTGAAGGGGGAGATAGGTGAGAACGTAGTCTACCATTTGTAGACAAAATATCTCAGTAAAAGTATTACCATTTCGATATATTTCGATATTTAATTTTAATTTACCTTCTATTTGGCTACGGATTACGGTAAAGGCCTAAGCCTCAATATTTATGGAATGTTTATGCTTTATTTGTCATCTGTGGTCACTGTGAACGGTGAACCAACATTTTAATAACCGTTCCGTTTTCAAACCAAACAGTTATTTGGCCAAACACCTGAAACTTCACACCTCCACTTCCGTCATCCGTATCCGGTGAGTCAGAGCGGTCAAGCTTTCGGCCGCCATCTTGGACTTTGACAAATATCCCACTGGTATTATAAATAATTGTTCCCTATATCTCTTTGAGGAATGCGCAGTTGGCAAGCGATTGACAGCATTTTTTGTTGATTAGTATGTTTTGTTAGCTCGAGAACGAAAAAACAACACGGTGGAGCATTATATAATGTCCGTGAATGATGTTTTTGATTTTAATATTCTCACGGCAAAAGTATGAGTTCAAACAAACGAGTTGTTGTCTTGAAAGAACCGTGATTTCATTCTAATATTATAAATAGGTTTGTGAGTGGGGTTGTAGGCGGTAATCTGGATCTACAGAACGAATTTTGAAAATTCTTGTACCCATCTAAACGACACTGAAAATTAGAACACAAAAAAATCTGAAAAGTAATGCTACCTACCTATGGCCGGGAATCGAACCCGGATCTTCATAAATCCGTGATGCATGCTATACCGCTACAACACCCGTACGAAGTGAGTAAACCTTCGAATTTTTCTATCTGTACCAGCTGTCACGTGACCTTGTAACTAAGCGAATTTTGACGCCAAGCGTCATCTGTTTGAATGATGTGTCTGTGGTGTAAAACCGTAAAAACCACTGGACAGATCGGGCTGAAATTTGGCATGCAGGTAGATGTTATGACGCTAAGAAAGGATTTTGATCAATTCTATCCCCAAGGGGATAAAATAGGGGATGAAAGTTTGTATGAAATTTTGTCAATTTTAAACCGATCGGGCTGAGACTTTGCATGAGACTAGCGGGATAGCGAAAAGCGAATTCTGCTGCGCGGACGGAGTCGCGGGCAACAGCTAGTTCGTTTTATAAATGCGTCGTTTATTTACTGACACTTGGTAGTAATGATTTCCTAAATTTCTTCGACAGTTTGAATGTCGGAGTCAACGCAGTTACAAATGGGAGCCTCTGAGACGACGTGAGCCAATAACGAAAGTATTCTCTAATTAGTTAGTCATAGACGTTCACTCGGCCCATTGGTTTGTCGATGGATCGCTGGGAATGCTCTAAAAGTGACAGCTAAGGTCGCTAGATGGCGGTATATCTTATTCGTCATCGCACGAAATTGTAGAGAATGTTGGGAATCGTATAGATTTCTTGGAAACGTAGAATGCTAAAGAATTTGGTCGATCGGACTGACAGATGTATGGAGTGCTTTTCTTAAAATGTTCTTACGAACTGTTTCTTGGGAGTACTTTAATACTTGCGTCCATCCATAACGTTACATTGTCTACTTTTATTTAGATAAGCCGCTTTGTTTAGATTGTATCTTGCTTGAGTATACGGTAACAAGTTACTGGCAGATAAATTAATGGTTAAATAATTATGACTTAATTACTTAATTATACATACATATATCACGTCTTTATCCCTTACGGGGTAGACAGAGCCTAAGATAACAAAACCTTAAGGCCACATTTAGCATTAGAAGCTCCAATGTATTTGGCTTCTAGATAAGCGTTGCTAGATTATGGAATTGTTCCCCGTTTAGCAGATAACTCCCCCTATTTCGAATGTACCCCAATGCACCTTATTTAGATATTGTATTTCAATTTTATATGAACTTGGGGCAACTCATTTCTTAACATAAGCGTTAAAATGGATCGAAAAGGACTATACGTATAACTACATGTTCGAAGTGTAGATGGAGTTAGTGTCCATTGCGGTATTTTACCGTATTTCATTGGAAAAAACAAAGCCATTCAGCTTCACGTTACCTTCATTTTGCAGCAGTTATGGATCCAGCTTAAAGCGGTTGTAACACTGTTACTCGAGCGAGCCACAGACTATAAAAAAGTCGCTTGCAAATTCCTCACCTATTAAACTTGTTGACATTGCCGGCTTGCTGTACACAAACTGGGTTCTTTGACACCGTCAAAACAGAACAATTAGCGTGCCACAGTGTCGAATGTCGCCCTATATTTCCCTTTACCCGGAACGGTGTGAGTGTCGGCGAGTAAACGGAGCTCACGTCCGATCATTAGTGTGGCACCACGTTACTATAACAATAACAATAACCGTTTATTTTGAAATATCGATGGTCTAGTTAGTTCACAATCGTATCTACAATTTTTTTTTTTTGGCAATGACATTTCATTGAGAACTACTTCTTTTTTATAATTATTTTTACGGTTTTACCCGTTAAAGTTAAATTTAAAAAAATAATTATTTATTTTACCTGCTAATCCTGCTATGGGTGGTGTAGAGGTGCACGCATTACGGAATGATGAGGATCCGGGTTTGATTCCTGCCCCTAGTTTTACTTTTTTTTTTTGTGTTCTAGTTTACAGTGTCGTTTAGAAATGAAATAGCTATGACTTGAGCTCAATCGTCCTAATCACATGAACTTTTTCGTTTTAATTAGTATTATTGTCTTCCATGCCGGTCTGGGAGCAAAGGAAAAACATAGAATGTACCAGTTGATTCTCTTCCCGCGCAGATGGTAAACGCCCATCGAGGATATGGACGAAAATAGGAATCATGTTATAGGCGATGCGGCTAGCAACCCACCACTATTTTGATTCCCCTTTCCATCTATACGTCCACAATCATGCGGCGTTTACGTCTTGTTACCTTAGGTTCTGTCCACCCCGCAAGGGATGAAGACGTGATTCATGTATGTAATGTAATTAACAGCAATAACATAATATCTTATAATATGTCAAAAACGGTCCTTTATCCACACAAATCTGCTGATAACCGCCTCAATCAAAAGGATGAGGGTCAACTTAACTGACATTTATGACACAAACTTGTTTACATTAAATAGGTTCACACTCTTACTTGTTTATTGCAACTGACTGACACGTGTCGGCAACACGTGTTCTCATCATATCAAGTGTTAAGGGCTATCTCAATGAAATTACTTGCGCTAACTCAACAACTCAGGCGCAGCTTGCTGCACCAGCTCATTGCCAACTCAGGCCATAGCGCAATTAAAAAAAAAACAGGCTACGAGTAAGTAAAGAACATGTATCGAGGGGTGGAGATGGCCGGAGGCAAAAAACCGTTGATTTTCGGTGATTTCATTCTTGCCTTGGTAGTCTGCCAGGTTGGTGCAGGGGTCGGCAAGTTTTTGGTGGGGTCAGGATACCGTGAGAAAATTTTATGAAAATGAAAATGAAAAATTATTTTTGCAAATTGTCTTTTTGACATTTTGATTTCTAAAATTTTCGCCTATTCTCTCGATGGGCTTTTACCATCTGCACGGGAAGAGAAGCAACTGATACATTCTTTGTTTTGTTTTACTCCCAGACCAGCATGGAAGAATACATATCACGACATAGTATAAAACAAAGTCGCTTTTCGCTGTGTCTGTCCCTATGTATGCTGATATCTTTAGAACTACGCAACGAATTTGGATGCGGTTTTTTTAATAGATAGAGTGATTCAAGAGGAAGTTTTATACGTATAATTCAACGCAGACGAAGTTGCGGGCAGAATCTAGTTTGTACAATAAATCATTTACTTACTTACTTACAACTAAACCAGGGAATGCGTAAAGGTTCAGTCTGAATAGTCCTGCAACAGATCTAATTAAAGTTTTACCCCCTTATTCATAAACGCTCTGTAGGCCTCTGTTAAGTTAGCAATTGTTTGTCCTTATCTGTCACTTCGACATTTACCTTTCACAGATAAGGACAAACGATTGCTAAGTTAGCAGAAGCCTACAGAGCGTTTATGAATAAGGGGGTAAGTCTTTACAAAACTAATTTAAACTAGCCATTAACTGTATCTTTTCTTCCCAGAATCAGAAACTCATTCTTTACTCGTTTAGTCATTTAGTTCCGCACGCGAATATGATTTAGGTGCGCAGTAGTGAATTGGCCAAGTTATAATTACTAATCGTGTTTGTAAAGAAAGTTTAGGCGTGCTAACTACCTTACATTAAGTAGATCGGCGCTGAAATGACTAAGACGAGACTGAATTTGAACAGCTGTCGGCAAATGTCAAAAAAAAGAAGCTTTACTTGTTCACTTGGTTCGAGTGTCACTGGTCTAGTCTACCTTTCTCGCTCTGACAACGCGTGTTATATCGCTCTTTCTCTTCCGTTGGCGATATGATTTTTTGGTTACAGGACTTAATATGGCAATACAACTTTTTTCCTGAATACAAAACCTCCCTAAAAGCCTCCAGGACTATGGAAGCAGTTTAGGCTTCTGAGAAGTTATTTTTACTTAATAAAACAACTTCTCCATTGTAATAACTTTGGTAACGGTGTTTTTTTTCCCTATTGATTTTGTTTTATACAAGGAAACTCCTTCCTTCGCACTGTTATGTCTTTAGCAGTTCTCAGAACGCCCTTTGGAATCACTGGTCCTTCACTGTTTTGTATTTAAAAAAAGTTTAGATTCAAAGAACTAACCTCCCAGCCAATGATTAAAGCTTCATTCTTAATTCGTACCTAGTATTCAGGAAGTAAATATTTATTTCGCTTGAAAGACTCGCGTGCACTATTATTTTAAATTAAGAAACAAGAAATTTAATCAAGACTCCTAAGCCCGCTATGTTGGCATAACGCTTTTCCCCTTCATTTTAGTAAAGAACTGTAAATCCCTGGGCACAGGCTCAAAAAACTGCAACGATACAGCCTAATCAACCCGGCCACAAAGAATAATTTACTCGTTCCAACGTAAAAGAAAAAGTTGGGGCTGTATGGACGATTCCCCTGCTCTTTGTATTACGTTCTTAAAAAGTTGTACAATGTATACTTAACAGTTTGCGAGGTTGTATTTTCGAGTTGAAATAAGATTTCAGAATTCATTTTCTTGCGGCAAATGAGAAAAATAACCGTTTTATCCTTCAGTGTAGAATTCATTCAGTGTAGAAAAGTCAAGATATTTTTAATCATGGTCGTAATTTCAGTGTTTGAGATCATACTATGATATAGAAAACAATGTAGAACCTCCTTTTACTTAAGAAAAAATTACCACAGCTTGCGTATATATAGCATACACTAAGTTGCTGTCTATCTATCACGTAGCTCTTTCTCATGCGTTGCCGATCTGTCATCATATTATATATCTATTATTTAAGGAAAAAGAAGAAAGGCAACGCCCAAAAATATGTAGAGCCGACGAAACTTAACTACAAACCGTCTTTCATTTGTTTTGTCAATCTAATAAGAATTCTGATTGATAACAAGACTACACACATCGCCAGGCACTTTACACATTACACACTCACACTACGCCCATTGATTGCTCAACAGGCGAACATAAACAAAGGAATTTCGATCTTACACCAACGGTACAAGACCTGGATACGTTCAACGTAAACAAGACTCAACGCATTCATAGTAGAGTCTGATTTACCTAAGCAAACACGTCTGTCTGAAGTCTGACCTTGAGGGGGTGTCTACCCCTCCCTCAGACGGAGGGGGTTATGTTGCGTAATGGATATTTTTAGCATACTGTAGAAAAGTAGAGCTATGTCTACTTGTGATTTATCGTTGCCCTGACTTGGAGGATTCATTTCACGGAATGTTAGTGATAATATACATGGAAAACGCGTGGAATAAAGTATTCTCTGTCCCAGTCCATTTTAACGGCTTTGTAAACAAAACGATTTCATTTAAATTCCCACACAATCACTCATTATCGCACTCGTATGCAATTAGCATTTCATCCACAGGAATGCTGAAGGAACATACTTATCTGACGCCATTTTATTTTATAACACTCATACTCATATTGATTAATTTCATAGTACCTATCATTTGAAAAATAGCGCCTTCTCTCGTCCCTGGTGAGCAGTAGATGTTCCACGGGAGTTTGTAATTGTGTCGTACAGACACATTCAAACAGATGACGCTTGGCGACAAAAAATCGCATAGTAACAAGGTCACGTGACAGCTAGTAACAGATAGAAAAATTCGAAGGCTTACCCACCTGCTGTGGGTGGTGTAGGGGTATAGCACGCGTCACGGAATGACGAGGATCCGTGTTCGATTTCCGGCCATAGCTTTACTTTTCGGCTTTTTCTATGTGTTAACACTCATAACACATTATTCTTTTACATGACTTTCGGGGACTTTTTGCTTACATTGGAATGAAATGGACTATAGTTTTATTTCAGAGATTGTACATTGTAGAGATGGGCATCTGAAAAAATGAGCTTCATCACTATCATCACTATCACTATCATCACTACATATTATAAAACAAAGTCGCTTTTTCTGTCCTCAAATCCGTATGTATGCTTATATCTTCAAAAGTACACAACGGATTTTGATGCGGTTTTTTTTAATAGATAGAGTGATTCAAGAGGAAGGTTTATAATGTATAATACATGCATAATATACCGTGCGAAGCCGGGGCGGGTCGCTAGTATACTATAATAAGTAAAACTAACAATGGAATTGTAATTGCTGATCACAAAATTCATATGAGAGCATTTCGGCAGTACCTACTTAAAAAAACTTTTTGCAGTTATAAAACAGATGAATATATATATATATTTAATATCTTGGGACAATTGACACCAATTGACCTAGCCCCAAACTAAGCAAAGCTTGTAATATGGGCACTAGACAACGGATAAACATACTTATATAGATAAATACATACTTAAATACATATTAAACATCCAAGACTCGAGAACAAACATTCGTATTTTTCATACAAATATCTGCCCCGACCGGGGATCGAACCCGGGACCTCAAGCTTCATAGTCAAGTTCACTAACCACTAGGCCATCCGGTCGTCGTAATTTCAATAAATACACGCGCGTTTCTCTACATACAAGACATCTTCAGGGTTGGTACGGCAATTGACGATTGCAGTATGTACATACTTAAAAAACAGATCAAACGTGACAGCCAATGTGTAAGAACAAAAAAAAAAACAACAAATTTTCCTTATAATCCAGACAGCGCGCGTGACTTGCTCGAATTTTCCCCATCACGAAATCTTATCGTATTTACAAAGTTATATGATTTATATGTCATAATGAATATCTCCTTAATATTAAGCTTACACACTTTGTTGCTAAGGCGAACATTCGAGAACATTTAAAGGGAATACTTACATGTATAAAAGTCGAGTGACGCTCGATATGTTTCGGACTAGTTCGAGTTCTATATAAAAAGTAGCCTATTTGTTAATCTAGGGTACCAGCTATCTCCGTTCCAAATTTTATCCAAATGCGTCCAGTCGTTTCAGCGTGAAGAAAGAACAAATATACACACTTACATCTTCACACCCATCCTCACAAACTTTCGCATTTGTTATATTAGTAGGATTCGAGTGATGTGCCTTAAAAAATCAGGCCCCTGCGCAAGCACTGCTGCTTGGCGGCAGGATTCGTGAGTCAGTAGGCTTATTACCTAACCCGCTCGCAATCGCCATCGTGTTCATTTTGACAGTTCATGTATGGGCTGACAATTGACATCGGAATCGGCTAGCTGTCACATTCATACAAGAACTGTCAAAATAAACACGATGGCGATTCTACCACTCGTATCTAATAAGCTTACGTGTAAGGAGAGTCTTAGTAACCTTTGTAATATTACGAGTAATTTATAATACGGTCGACGGCAGACATTATCATTATCGCTCTGATAGTCTTATCTTGTTTTGCGAATTGAAAGAAAAAAGTTACATTGTAACGCAGACGATTAAAAAATTGGATGATTAGACAATTAGACGGCCAACGTTATCGTGTGAGCCACGAATCCGGTTGTTTTGAAATCCACGATCCTATATTGACGTGCCAGTATCATGATAATATTGACTGTGCCAATGTTGTTTGTGTTAGCAATAACTCCTTAGTAGCCATTCTTTAATTCTAAAGCAAAATAGGAACACTGAGCGTTTTCCAATAAAACCACATCAACATTTTATTCAGAATTTAACTATGTTTTTTTCCCTCCTCGTCACCGTTCACATGTTAGCAAGTTTGATGCCATGTGTATTACCGCCTTTACGTCTGCCACAGATAATAGAATAATATTCTTTTGCAGACTGCGCGCACATCAAGAACAACCTCGCTTTCAAATTCTCTCGGTAGCGCCCTCTATTGTATCTAAACTGTTACACTAACGCCATCTAGTAACTGTTGCGTACAACCTCGACCAAGACCGGCAGATACCGAGAATCGCAACGATAAGATAAAACCGCCTTGGTTATTGCAATCTTTCGTAACTATAAATAAAACAATGACACAAGAAGGTTATGTGGAATTTTCGACTAAATCTTCGGCACACAATTATTTTAATGTTAATGACAAATCATACATAAGCCACGACGAGACTGGTTAGATAATGCAGGGTTGCCTATGGACTTAAAGTTACCATAAACTAGGCAGAGCGGCAGCGACCCTGACTTACAATTTAATCAATAAATCTATTTCTTCTTCATAAAATGATTTCAATCTAACATCAAAAATCTATCGTCGTACCTGTTGGCTACCACCAATTTTCTTAATATATTATAAGTAAAAAGAAAGTTTCTGACTGACTCATCACCGCTAACCTAAACCAAATCAACACAAGGAGATGAGGACTTTGTCAAATGCCTCCAGGATAGGGGCCACGTGCGAAGCCGCCGACTTTAGCTAGTACATAACTTCATAAACTTAACGATGAAAGTAACAGAATCACACACCTGATCCCTCTCCCTCCAGCTTTCATCGTCAAAATTAAACACCTGTCTCTTTCTAACCAACACTTGCATGAAAAGGACCGGTGCTTTATTACCTCTTCAGAATATAGACAATGTCACCTGCTCCCTTGTCATAGACGTCGAATTTATGCCAATAATTAACGACGCTCTCTGCTGGCAACCCTAAACATCGTTTATTTATGTAGTTCCGCATTCGCCCGCCAGGAGTCGCATCGCGAATTAAGCTTGAATTTGGAACTTGTTTGCGCGAATGTATGCTGATCGTGGATGTAATGAGAAATTTGCGATTGAAAGGTTAATTACTTCAAAAATCTTACACAAGGTCTGTGAAAATTGTTCCAGAATATACCAGGTAGTTGTTGGCTTAGTTTGTCTTAATAGCTCTGTAAATTTCATGATTTCATAATTTTTGAATCATAGTTGACAAAATGTTTCCGTACAGATCAATGTTCAAAGAAAGCCGTGTCAAAGGCGGGACTAAATTTTAAATCCAAAAATTTAAATGAAATATCTTTGTGGTGTTTAACTTATTGTACAAGGAATATTTAGTTCTTAGTTCCACTGATGGTCAGAGCTTGAGCTAAAAAACAACGACGATAATTGTTTTCGCTGTACATTCTTAGAGAATCAGAAGCGTACTAAGTGCACGCGTAACCGTCGTAAGCTGCGAAAATGAGCATTTTGTCAGCATAAATAAGGTTCAAATTCGCGGCAGAAAGGTTAAGGCTGGCAGAAACCCGTGTAAACAAAAATGTAGGCAGCCATGTTGCTAAATTACTCGCAAGTAGGCCGCAATATGTTTGTCAGTTTGCTCCCACACAACCACTTTACTGTGAACCCTGCGAGCCCATTGACCTACCTCCACTACTCGCTTTCGCTCTTAGAGGTAACGGGGAGGGGGAGACCAGGTTCTGTTGGACTAGTATACACGCGCTCTGAAAATGAGTCTTATCAGACCCCTAGCCTTGTTACGTTCGTAGGTAAGGTAGCCTTTGAAGTCTCCGCTTCTTTGTAGCGTTTATGAGGCTGGGGTAGCTGTTAGTGGAGGCAAAATACGTGAAATTTCCCTAAAGTCAGGAAATAATTCTAAGAACTGATAAAAACAATTGTTTTTGATTTGTATGGGTTAGAAATGGAATTTAATACATCACTTGATATATTCACCCCCCCGGAAAGGGGTGGAATTGGTTGAAAATGGTGTAGTAGTAATAACTAAGAAGAAAAAATAGGTGTAGTCTGTGCAATTTGCCATACGTTTTATTACCTCTTAATCTATATTTGCACCCGTTATTTAGCTCAATTCAAGCTACGGAACATACAAAAAAAAAATCATATAACTAAAAATATACTTTTTGGCATTGCGGCCCCGGGAAAAATACAGAACGCGGTGCAAATTGAGGAAATGATGAGAATATATATCAAAACACAATACCAAATTTGCACCAGGGTGCGACACCCGGAAAGTAGTTTTCTATGTTTTACTGTCTTTGTACTTCGGGGGAAATTTTGGAATTAATAAAAATCGTCACAATCGTCTTAACTTGGTTTGATTTACATTCGCACCCCATAAAAAATTGACATTTCTACACGGAACATGCGGTTCTGTAATACTACCCGCTACCTAGCGTTCGCTGCTATTCCTTGCGTTTAGATAGAACTATGTTTACCAAACTTCCGGTTAAAATTTTCTTTTTTTTATTGAGTGCGAATGTAGTATCTTTTAAATATGTGTTATTTATAAATTTTCACGACTATCTTAATTTCCCCCGAAGTACAATCTACAAAAGAGTGAAAAAAAACATGTTCCATACCTTGCACGGGGGTGCAAAGTTACCTGGGTGTTTATAATACTTTGAAAAGCTTAATCTAAGTTTGCACCAACCGTCTGAATTATCCTCGAGCCGCAATCAGAAAAAAATATTTTACCAAGATTCTATACATCGTACACCTTTTTAATTAACATACATTATGTACCAAAGGGGACCCTTCACGTGGCTAAACTTGCGCCTAATACCTTTTATCATACTCCAAAATAACGGCATTTGAAGTTTATACCTAATATTTTAAAGTGTTCCGTACATGATAGAAAGGTGCAAACCGAGGGAAACCATCTAGTCGTGCCCTCTAACGATTCCACAAAAAAACACGACTACACGAATTACTTCCATACTTTTCCGTAATTCGACTATACTATGTCTGGTTAATGGAGGTTTCAAATGAAGCCTAGGCCTGAAATTCGGGAGATGTTGACCTAACTTAACCATCTGAGCCGTTGCTATTTGCCTAGAATGGTATTATACAGAGAATAGAATGAGGTTAGAATGACAAGGGTAGTTGGTGAAATACGTTTGAACTAGAACTAGTTTAAATGAAGCATCATTTACCAAATGCTGTCTAAATACTTAATTGTGCCAATATGATAACTAACCTGTGCCCGGGTTGTGCTTTGATATGTCAGTCAGTCATTCAGTCGGCGTCGGTCAGCTTTTTGTTTTATATACACATGTGTTTATCTTAATTAAGATGTTTTTGTCATTGTCACGTCCTTTTATTCTTGTAGTACAATATCATATATTTTTTTTTTAATGTGTAGCTACACAACTTAAGCAAGTAATCAAACAACAGGGCGGAAATGTTCCTCAAAAATAGGGCAACGTACATATAGTAACATATAGTATGTCACCAAGGGTTTACTTTACACCACTATTTGTGCTCCCCATAACGTATAACGGTTTCTCAATTTTAAAAAGGTTAGGTTTAGGTTAGACACTTACATTTCGCACATACAAAGTTTCGCAACTGACCAACTTGTTTGTTTGCGAATAGCATTCCATTGGAACCAAATACACAACTAGCAGCTCACAACCACGTTCGTTGCATAAGTCGCGAATCGATACTATCGAAATCAACTACGCTGAAATTCCATAGGCAATTCCTAACACGTTCCTCCGTCCGTCAATAGTTGTCAGCGGGCGAGGCAAGCGTCTGGGGGTCGTCTGTGCCCCGGCTGCGACCTACATCCACCCGCGACCCCCACGCGACCCTCTGGGGGAGGGGGTATGACGCGCGTCTGCCCCCCAGAGGTAGCTAAGACGAATGGGCTTTCGAGATAACGAGGGCTAGTTCGCGATTAGGAATTTGTCTTTAAGTGATAAAAAACAATGATAATTTTGAGTAGCTTCGGTAGCTTACAAAGTTGTTTTAATCGGGTGTTGCTTCGGTAGAAATAATGGTCTGTTTATACATACACTACGTAACGTAACGTAAAAATTACGTAATTAAAAAGTCTATGAATTAATTTGTATTTAGACTTGCCTTTAAAAACTCTTTGTTGACAGTAAATTAAAGGCGTGTCCCGAAATTAAACAAAAAAATCTTAACACAGCCATAATAATAATGTAAAGATTACGTATTCAATGTCTCACTTTACCCTTCTCTCAATTCCAGGTTGTGGAGACAGTGGTGTGCAAGCCTGAGCCCCCAGAGTCGCCCCCGAAGAAAGCCAGGGGCGAGGACTACAGCTACACACTGTACGTGGACCCATACCTGCCCTACAGGACGCTCTCCGCCTTCAGGCCGTGGGGCAAGAGGGAACCCATCCTCCAGCACCCGGAGAGAGTCGTTCGTGTAGCGGACTGTACTCGGTTCGAGCGGGACTTCCAGCCAAACGTAGCGTTGAAACCGCATACGCCACCAGCGGATGATGTGACGTCGTCCACGTCCCCGCCACCCCATCCTGATCCGGAGCTAGCAGCCAGGCTGCTCGACGCTGAGGCGAGGCTGACTGAACGCGCGCGGCAGCTGGACGAGAGAGAGGCGGAGCTGGTCCGCAGGGAGGCTAGGCTAGAGGCCCGCGAGGCTGAACTCGCGCGACGCGAGGGCCTCAAAGACCCCGAACCAAACAAGCCCCGGCCCAGCGCCTCGCCGCCAAAGCAGGAGGAGGACCCGCCCTGTTGACCGACGCGGGTCATCACGAGGCTCCGCTTCTAGTGACGTGAATAAACGCTGAGTGACTTTTGCGTCAACAAAGTACAAAACTTTGAGGTGCTGACCGATTCCGAACGTGCTCCGTTCGCTGCACCGTCATGTATATAAATCCACTTCTTTTAACTCTTGGGATACTGTTCGACGCGGTTTATCTGGACTTCTACTCTTTATACTTTATACTCTTACATGATTAATATTTTTTGTAGATATTGTGTAGTGCCGAGACGATATTTTACCAAACAGGAAATAGTAGCAATTACAGACCGTACAGGTCGATCTGATGTACATAATCATATCAAGTACAGTTTACTGAAATTATTTTAGTTATTTTTGTACATTATATTGTACAGTCTTGTAGTCTCTTCGTCGTGCCATCTGCGAGGTATCTGTTACCTTTTCGTAAAACCTCAATCTGCTTTTTCAATAAATAACCGAATACTCACATAAATATAGAGAAATAGTTTTAACACTTACAACCATAAGCATAATTTATACAGGGTTATTATTAAAT
Organism: Pandemis cinnamomeana; assembly: GCA_932294345.1. Classification (NCBI taxonomy): domain Eukaryota; kingdom Metazoa; phylum Arthropoda; class Insecta; order Lepidoptera; family Tortricidae; genus Pandemis; species Pandemis cinnamomeana. The sequence goes on along the minus strand of OW028715.1, from coordinate 2,734,226 downwards.
TTGTTTGCAATAGGTTCGTTCGTTTTAGTATTTCCAGTGTGGCCACCGCGGCGCGGCGCGAGCATTACGGCCGGCCGTCGGTGGGTACTTATCGTAAAGTACGTGCTACAGTGCTCAGTATCTAACGTTACTCTGACCTCTTTATATTTTTCTACGCTAAATAACTCTGTATAAAACCTCAACCATACCAAATAATAATAGTAATCGCACTCATACATAAATGGTACCCATGTCACGAAGAAAATTTACATGAAGCGTTGTACGGAGATGAATCGAGGACTCGGCAGAAGTTTCGGAAATTATAGAAATCATGTTGTGCCTGTCGTCAGCTATACCTTAAGTGGGACCCAAGGCGTCTGGAGCGAACGATGGTTAAATACATTTGTTATTTAATAATTCCGCTCTTCAAAGAGTTTGTTCGCCCGACGAGTTGCGGGGTCGAGGCCGGCACAATTTTAAACCTTAAAATATGGGTGTAATCCCACATTCTACCTCATTGTATATAAAAATTATTATATTTGGCTAAACGTAAGGGAAAACTGTTACGTTTTAGATTTATAAATTGTTTTTGGAGTCTTTGGAGCAATAATTGGACAAGTCACTGCCTGAATCTACCGACGGGTTTTATGTGTAAAGGCTTAAGCCGTCTAACTTGGTTGTTAAGAATAAGGTAACTTAGCAAAGTTGGGCTGTACCGTGACGTCTTATTGCGATTCAATTCCGACTCAGTTCAGATTTTAGCTGTAATTTTTAGTATGAATCTGACAGCGAGAGAACCTATACTGAATCGGAATTGAATCGCATTAAGACTTGATGGCAAGGCCCTAGTAAGCCTCTTGTAACTTTGTAAGTGATGAAATCAATTGTAGCTTAACGGTATGTCCGATGTTTCATAAATTTCATTAATTCTTGCTTATGCTATATATGTACAAAAGTCGTTCAGTTTTAATGAGTCTAAGCGACTAACAGATTTAAAAATTATAGTCTAAAAGTAAACAAAATGCCAATAATAAATGTGACTATTTGTTGCGTGGACTTTTCTTAACATTTTGCAATGTCAAATCTAATTCAAAATTCATCAAACGCATTAAAGCTGGCCTGCGAATCTTGGCCATATTGGCGTTTATCTCTTTTCTCGTTCTCATGAGATATTGGGTGACTAACATTGTCATTTCGCATTTGAAGTCTTATAAAACTGTCATCGTAAGCTCAATTTCAAACGGGTATTTTCTCAAATTCGTATCATTATCAATCATAAGATTCCGAAATAAGTATGTGTAAGGTTGTTTTGGGGCTCACTATATGTATGGTAAGATACGGAGTTTTGAAAGTAACCAGTCAAATTGTAAGAAAAATGTTGCTTTTTCGTATTTGGTCTGAACTCTCAGAGTACGGTGACCGCAGTCTTCGCTGTAACTTGCAACGACTTGCAATTTGTTTAATACGCTGCTGTAGTTTCATTGTGCGATTTTGCAGTGAATGTTGCCCTCCTAAAAGTAAAATTGAGAAGCTTCGTCTAAGAGTCCACAGTCCGGTCAAACCCACTGCGAAAAGTTATCTAAGTGCCTGTCTTACCACTCTTTGTTAACTTCCAGTTATCTATGATTCCGTCTCTATTTATTACTAGGAAACAGAGACGTCATCATAGATAACTGACACTTAAGATAAATGGAACTTTAGTGGTGGATCAGGCCCTAAGAGATGGCTGCATAAAGTCTAGACACATGGAAGGTGTGGGAACTAGTAATGGCAGTAAATCTTCTGGCCATTAGGCGTTATTTATTCATTCGCTGTTCTAACCCACATTATACAAGGAAAAATGACTAAAATCTGATTTTTTCAGGTTTTTGCATAGTTCGCAATCTGTGTAGACTTTATGTAATCCATTGTAATTCGAACGCATTAAAGCTTTTCACATTAATTGTATAGCCTATGCCAGTAACAGTGCATTTTCTTTAGCCCATAAATATGACTGAGTAAACTTCATAACCTATTTGTAAATATATTTTACCTTGTTACGCTATACGTGTGATTTCCGTATATATTTTTCCAAATGACAACACTACGTGTTACATTGTGTAACGATTTTTGTCTATGACTTTGTCTGAGGCGTCACAAAATTAACGGCTCGGCCGCGAGATGGCGTAAAGCGCAATCAAATTGTGTGTCATTATTTGTTATACGTTTTGAAAAGCGGAATAAAATTTCGCTCTACCTACTAAATTGAAGCAAAATTTTTATCTTTGGCAAAGCTCAAATGCCACAAATTGTGAAATTTCTAATTTCTTCTTATTAAAGAGTGCTATGTTAAACTGTAGTTGTACTAAGCTAAGTATCAGTTTTAGGTTAGGCTAAATCTCTAGTCAGAGACATTTTGAGAAAATAATTACCATTTTACTTATTAATAATAATATATTATTACCAAGCGAGTGTAATGAGAATAACTTATTGTTTAAAACATAATTAGTGTTAATTTAGAAACAGACTGTATGTCGTCATTATAAATAATGAACTAAACTTAGTTAAGTTGTACTGAAACTTTTCTGTCAGTGTGGTTGTTACACGTTTTGGTGCTATTATATTTTGGCTTGGCAAATTTAATAGTTTTTTAATTGTAAATATATATTTTAGTATTTATTGGCAACTATTTCTGTTCTTAATTTAGTTTTATTCAAGTTTTTATTTTTACTGCAATATAAAATTTATATCTGGGTTTTGCAAATTAAAAAAATGAAAATGGCTTAGCCATTCTGTGAGTCTGTGACTTAACCTAAAATGTATCGCTTTAATTCGTAGGGTAGGTTAATATCCATTGTAACGATGGAAAAGTTTCACAAAAGTCGTCTCATTGTCTTTTTATTGAGAAATATTTTAATGGTGCTAACTAACAAGTATTCTTTTATCGTGGAGGTAACTCTTGAAGGTTGTTTTTAATTTCTTAAATATTTTTGTTAGAATGTAAAAGACAGTGAGGGACTTGTATTGTACATGTATGTAACGTATTATTTAAGTACGAAGTGGTACGTGTGCCAGGCTGTTAAATCTAGAACTCTAGTGTAAGGCGCGATAAAAACAATTGTCTATGGTTCTTTCGTTAACTGGCAACTCTTAACCTGACACAAATTTTGGCTAAACAGACATTATACGCAGTGTTTAATAGATGTCGCTAAGGTCACATTCAACTGAAAACAAATTATTGCCATTTACGTAAATTATAATTTATCATTGTTGAATCTATCATACAATGTGAAGTAAAGTACATATTTATGAAAGCTCTAATACCTTCCGTGATTTTAAATTGGTATACCTGCTGAAAACAGTTGCTGCCGCCGGTTGTTTGTACGTAAATGTGAGTGGCTCTAGCGACCAAACGCAGTACTATCCCTTCGATATTGATTCTGTTGTACCTAAATGTCACTTAAGTAAAAGGGACTTGACGAAAGAAAAAGACAAAGTTTTTATTGTGATTGGTGATTTGCCAGGGTATATTGTACACCTGTGATCTCAATGAACGTTTGTTGATAAAATACATCAATTTTGAAGTAAAATGTGAAAGTCGCAAAATAAAAAACGAACTTGCTCAACTGCTGTCATTTTGGATGGAATGTATGGTTTCAATAAAGGTCTTGGGAAACTTAGCGTGCTAGCAGTTGATCGCAAAAAGCGTTTGTCACTTTCTATCTTTGTAATAAGTTAGCTTGGGCGAGGAGGGTTATACGTTTTAGGATAATAAGTGCGTGGGACGCAGAGAACGCTAGCACATAGGTTTTTCAGTGGGCATAAGATCAAAGTCTTGTAAGGTAAGTGCCAATATTATGAAAATATAACATTAGATGAATCGTGCCACTACAAGAAAATAAATATTTTTAGCAAAGTAACGATTCGAACAACGGTGTAAGACGATGAAATCTTAAAATTTTTCAAAGGTTTATATTACTATCTCTGTAGACATTAAACAATTAAAACACTGAGTGGCACCTCTAAAATGACAGAATTGAGCACTTGTACAGATAAAAAACGCTTCTGCCTAAGCTTAATTGTGTTAGGTAGTATTATAAAATTAAATTAGGGTTCCGAATCGGAAACGTTCTTAAAAATGGTCACTGCCTTGTTAGATTTGTTATAATAAAATAAGCATTAAATTTTGAACCCATTGTTTGCAGAATTATTTAAAATGTACGGAAAATTTTATAGCAGCATCCACCCTAGAAAGTAGCGGCATTTACTTTAATATGGCCACACTGACGTTTGACGCAGGTCTCACTTATTCCATTCTCGTTAGTTAGTTGCGTAAAAGTTACAGATGGACTTTGCTTTGCCATTGGGAAACAAGTTCTAGAAGGCAGATTATTAAATGAGCTTCAAGAGTTCCAGTTCACACTGTAAAACCTGGAGGTGGATGTTACTTAAGAACGTACAAAGTCATCATAAAACTTCAACATTTTAGTTACAAACGAAACTTTTTAGCGGAATGTCTTGCCCACTTTGTAATTAGTCCAAAATTAAATTATTTCTCAAGGCTGTTGCAGTTCTGGCTGTTTAGGCAAATGGTGGCACATTTCTCTTTCGTGCTAGCAACACCAGATGTCATCTGTATGTAAATAAGTTAAGCTAGAGACTCCAATTGAATTCGACGCTATTCAAAGCGATGCCAATGCTGTACCAGTCGACAAAAAGGCTAGCACGTGACCACGCGAGAGCCGTTTCGCGCGCGAGATAGACTACCTACCTTTTTCATGCTATTTATTCTAGAAAGAGACGGGTATTCTATCTCGCGCGCGACATAGCTCTCACGTGGTCTCGTGGTAGCCGTGTAGGCACGCAATGTTAGAAGTAGACTGAGATTTAGTCGCTTAGTATAGCGTCCAGCTTCAGACCAGTCTCCCGTTTTATTAGGTGTTACGGAGTATTGTTTGTAACATTGAGTCTTCTGTCCGTTGTCGCTAGATGTCTCTAGTGAAGAATACAAGTCAACTTGAGGCTCCATCTGGTGAACACTAATGGTTATAAGTCCTCTACTACGTTATGTCAGTAGTGACATCTACCTTACGTTTGACAGCAGGCTCATTTTAGACTTTTTATATTATTTTTGCGACTGTAACAATAAATTATTTAAATTTGACTTTCAACCTTTTTGATTATGAATTGTGTGTGTTTATCAGAAATTTGTATTTTAACTTTACTTAGAACGCATTGGATACAAAATGGTAAAAATCTGATTCGTTACTATCGTAATGCCGTATCTATTGCCGACGTGTAGTTGCAATTGCGACTTTACGCCGACTATCTAAGACATAAATGCATACAGCATGCGATGAATACCAATCAGTGCAATATTTTTGATACCTAGTATCAAAATTTGAGTCGGTTGGTTCAAAATTTCTGACTAAATTAAAATTCGCTCGTATATTCGGACAGAAAATTTGAACCCCGTGGCTAAAGGTTTCAACCTCCCTAAATTTGCTCAAAAAAAGTATATGAACTCTGAGAAGAGGTTAGCAGTATGACTTCTCATGTTTGAAAAAAAAACTATTGGACAACACAACTTTGTTCTAGTTTTTGAGCGATTTCGAGGGCTTGAAACTTAAGTCACTAAGTACCTTCATAGTCCCCGTATATTTTACTGCAAAGCCAAATCTATAACTAGAGGTGACACGAGCAGATTGTATATTGTAAAGTACCTGATAGATTAGAAGTAAGGTAAATGGTTCTGTTATGGCACACACATGCTCGTAATGTGGTTCGAAGTGTGTTTTTACTTGAAAAAATGCTTATACCTTGTGGAGCAATAAAATGAAATGATTTCCAAACAGTGTTTCATTACAATAAAATCGAGACAAATTAATTGCCAAGGCAACAAACTATACTTTTTTATTTACCATGTTCTGGCTGACACAAAAATCGGCCAAGTCGGTTATTCAAGCCGCAATTACATATATTGTAATTTTTACCCGACTACGGCAGACCAAAGGAGAGTTATGATTTAGTTGTTGCCCGCAACTTTAGTTTGTTTTATGTTAAATTTCCAATTTAATTACGTAATTTACAATAAAATTACTAAACCTTATTATGGGTATTTTTGGTCAAGAAATTGACAAGTCAAAAGATCATTTCAAATATTAAACGTATCACGTTTGGTGGCACCATCTTGTAGTGAGTAGCTGAACTACTTTGTAAAAGACTAAATATAAGTTTGTAGGTTTGAACCAGAAAAAAAACCAAAGCAGACCAAAAACTTACGGTGCTGATATTAACGTTGAAACTTAATATTATTACCTACTACTTCTGATGTAAATGCACTGTATTTGTCTTGAATGCTGTTAGAAACAATGAGACTAATGATTTCTTTTGATGACTTATGTCACCTTAAGTTTCTTTATTAAGATGCTTCTGTGGACATCTATCCAGCCCCATACAACCAATTGGTGGTAACCAATATACTTATTTTCCTTACACAAGTACTTACTCAAAGTTAAGTACATCACTATACTTCGACCAAAATCGTTGTATGGTGTATGGGACTGGCCATCTACAATTTCTAGTCCTGTTTATAATTTAGACGTGTTCTGGAAACCCTTGCGGTACATGGTGATGACGACTGCGCCTCCGAGCCCCAGGTTGTGCTGCAGAGCTATGCGCGCATTGGACACCTGAAAAAAAAAGTTAGATTGATCAAAACTGCCACAATTCAGTGCCCGGTCATAAAGATTGCACATCGGTCTTCTCGGCTAACTTAATTCGACTTCGTAGAGCGTTGTCTAGCTCTAACTTATACGTGGCGCCAATTGTCTCTTTCTAAAGACTGAAGTGTCATCTTTAAGGCCGGGTAGGTTGCTATTCTACGAGTTTACAAAGCATCAAAGTTCTTTTCCAGTCGTAATTCTCCAAGTTCATATCGGTTGTCTTCATTTGTCGCTTACTAAAGGTAGGATATTAATTTTGTCAAATGCCATTCCTTGTCACGATCATGACGACAATGACATGTGATCGATCGAATAGGCTTATTACCTAACTCGCTGACAATTGGCATCGGAATCGGCTAGCTGTCACATTCATACAAGAACTGTCAAAATGAACACGGTGGCGATTGCGAGCGAGTTAGGTAATAAGCCTGCTCATCGAGTAGATTATCTGATAGGCAGATACAATAGCATCTTATCATACCACATCGGCAAATCGAAGTCCAATTGCTATCTTATATAGCTCGATAACAAAGATCAAGATTTTATTGATGGCACTAAACATTAACTGCATATACCTATAGCCACAAAAATATGGTGCCACACGGAAAACATCGTGAGGACACCAGCACTCAACTGAGAAGCAATTCAATGGTGTGTGAAGTTCCCAATCCGCACTGGGCACTATACTATTACTATACTATGACTCATTCTGAGATGAGGCCTGTGCCCAGTAGTGGGATGTATATAGCCTGCAGATGATGATGAGGATGGTACATGAGTAAACAGTCATCTGACGATAGGTAGCCATGGGCACCCGTAACGCATAAAGTAGATGGTGATAGTGTAGAAGAATTATCAATCAAAAGGCCTAAGTGACCGGTTGTGGGTTGTTTTGCTGTCTCCCTCACTCGGCCGATTCAAGTATCAAACTCATAAGAGTGAGAGAGACAAACAAACCCGAATGGCATTCTAAGAGCTTGCTGACTGTACAGCATTGTAGGATTAGCAAGTGGGATGATGGTAGATCAGATCCGGGCAGATTAAGCGTCTTCTTCTTCTTCACGTACTACTTCAGTCCTGAAGGTTAGCTGTTAGATTCTTGTAGTCTTCTCTGCCAATAGCCAGAGGGAACTGCTGTTCAACCGAAGAAATACCAGTCCACTCCCGAATGTTACACAACCATGATTTCCTCCTTCACCCAGACTAGGCGTACCAGATACCAGGGGCGCCGACTTTTAGAAAACCTCGTGGGTGCTCATGCTTATTTGATGACTGGAAAACGGGTCAGGTAATGAAAAAACACCTATCCCTAAAAGGCGATTACTGATCTGTTTCGTGATGTCTATTCTCAGGGGTGCTCGGCACCCACTGTTTATTTCTCATGGGTGCTCGAGCCCCCGAGCACCCACGGAGTCGGCGCCCCTGCCAGGTACCACACGCAAAAGTACTTCTGTTTAACCCCCTCAGCAGTAGCGACAGTTGCCCGCAGATCCCCCTCTTAAAAATACGTGCTTAGACCATTGATCGTGGTAGAAAAGTGGAGACGTAGCTAAAGTTTTGGGAGGTCGCAGTGCGAAATGGCCAAGATTTAGTTTAATGGAAGCTTTACTGTTTAGTTTGAAGATATAAAAGCAAGTCCGTTTATGAGAGAACCGTGTCTTCCGTGACCCCCATCGCCGCACCAGACTTCCACCGATGGGTGAGAGCTTATAAGAAGCTTTAGTTTCATTTCATGAAAAGATAGTTACTCACAAGGATTCCTACAATCTGAATAAAGACGGTTTCCATCGTCTATTCGTCAGTCCAATACTTAATAATTGCAGAAGGTAACTTGTACACGTCTACTTTGGATGCTACCCAATCATTCCGCCATTTATATTCGGTGTACATACTCGAATGATACACAGTAGAGATCCACTCTTGATCGTCAATGTTCGTAGTTGTTTTAGTGTCCAATTATTTTCCCTACCATCTAGGCACGATACGAGTGTTACCTACAGAAGACCTGAGGGCTGGCAAAGGTGTATTCTATCCCTCGCTTTAGTTGCTAAATAGAAGACACAGAAAAAAAAATCAAGGCAGTAGTCTGCCATTGTTAATCTGACCTGTCTGTCGCCAGCTTCTCCGCGCAGCTGCCACACCAGCTCGGCACACTGTGCCAGCCCGGTGGCACCCAGAGGATGCCCCTTGGCGATCAGCCCTCCACTCGGGTTTACCACCACGCGTCCTCCGTACGTATTGTCTCCAGCATCAATGAACTTCCCCGCTTCCCCCACCCCGCACAGCTGTAAGCCTTCGTATGTGATCATCTCGTTAGCAGCGAAGCAATCGTGGAGCTCGACCACGTCTACTTCCTTAGGCGATATACCAGTCTTCTCATAAATGCGTTTGGCTGCGAGCCCGGTCATGTCGTACCCGGCAATCTTCATCAAACTGTTCTCGGTGAAGAGTCCCGGAGTATCAGTCGCCATTTCCATTCCGATGATTTCAACAGCTTTACTTTGTAGTCCTAAACGTATCACAGCTTCTTCGGACATGAGCACGGCTGCACCCGCGCCGTCGCTGGTGGGACAGCACTCCAACTTGGTCAGTGGACCGTAGATCTTCCTTGAGTTGAGAATCTCCTCCACGGTATACTCCCTGGTACTCTGTGCCCGCGGGTTCTTCATCCCGTGCCTATGATTCTTCGCTGCTATCTTAGCTAGATGCACTTCAGTAGTTCCGTATTTCTTCATGTGTTCTATGCCAGCGTTACCAAAATACTGAGGAGTTAACGGGCCTTTCACGAGGCCTATGATTTGGTCCATCTTTTTGTCGTGCAATCCTAGAGGATCAGCTCTGTCCTTGTAGGCACCGTTGCCGAGTGGGCCAGGCGCCATCTTTTCAAAACCAACAGCAAGCATTATGTCGCCTATGCCGCCTTCAATCAGTTGTTTGCAGAGGAAAATTGCGTTAGAGCCAGATGAACAGTTGTTGTTGACGTTATAGATGGGGATGCCGGTCATGCCAACTTGGTATAGCACGCGTTGGCCGCTGGTAGAGTCTCCGAACACGTATCCACAGACGGCTTGCTGGATCTTGTCGTATTTGATGCCGGCGTCGGCCAGCGCCGCTTCCACCGCCTCCTTCCCCATCTCTGGGTAATCCCGGTCAGCACTTGGCTTCAGGAACTTCGTCATGCCAACACCTACAACGAACACTTTTCTCGGCATCTTGGAAAATGTATTTTTATTTGGAAAACAAAACACTGTTAGCAATAGCGCGTGTCAGTAGCGAGTGATATGATTTTCACATTACACACGGTCTTTAAATTAGTGATTGTAGAATAATATTATGTTTCTCTTCTTATATAACAGTGCACGAAGCATTTTTATCAAAAAGATAGTGACGTTACCTGTTTTGCTAACTCACTGTTATCGTCACAACTCTAGATAATAGCCAACCAGTTATCTTACAAACAAGTGAAATTAACATTTGTTGTTCATACTTTCGGTCCCCAATGCAAAGCCAATGCATTAGTTAGGTATCTACTTTGGTGCTGTAATAAAGCTATTAAATCTGCAGCTAACAGTAAATCAAAGGCTTTATTTTCTAACGCACCTGGAATCACAACCGCATTCACCATTTCCTTCAATCAAACGGTATCAGACGAAGAGAAAAAAAATGACGATGAATGCGTTAGACAATTATGGCCTCTGTATGAAGAAAAGACCATGTTTACTTAAAAGTAGATAACTATATTCAAATTATTCACCATAAATTAAAATAGGATACACAACAATACAGTTCTAAACTAACTATCAACATCACTATCAAACTATTGTTTCAATTCTTAAAATAGACTCCTGAAAATTAGACGGCCTCTGTATTCACGGCATTGACGCAGAAGCGAGATCGCGCGAAGAGTGACACGCCTCTGTTGAAAGGAGTGAGCGAAGCAAGCGAAATGTCGACGCAGCCTTCCTTCTTGTCTCGCAGCAGGGCCGCTATTTTATCCTTCACTCGCGGGAAGGGACGTCGCATCTTGTCATCAGGTTCTTGACAATTTGCATGCTTTAGTAAAGATTCCTCATTCGGACTACTGTTCTTATAGTTACTGTTAAGGTACGGAAAGTTTTCAAGTGTTCTGTTTTTATGACGGTCTTCGTAGGTGTCTCTTAAGTCGTGACGCGTCAATAGATATTCTTCTGTTACCACGTCTTTGCTTGGGTACATGTACCACGAGCTCACGAAGCCAGGATGAAGAGTAACCACTATTAAAAAAAATGTATACGCAGGAAACATCTTCAAGCTTAGTGTGGAGGCTGTCAGTAATGTCGTTTTCAAATTGAAGTTTACCAAGTTTTTTTCTTGGCGTTTCAGTGCTGTAACAGCCAGTTACTTTTCATGATAATCGGTGAGGTTTATTCAAGATTTTTAAGGGAATGTTTTAATTCTGCTTTATTTCGGTACATACTTAATAGTCGCTTTTGTTGGTATACGTAATTATGCTATCGACTAAAATATAGATTAAATTTCTAGTGTAGGGGAATGGTTAAAAAAAACATAACAAACGTACATATAGTTAATACCTAGGCAAATCCTCCGTCCCCCTAACCTTGCACCGTTTCTTAAATGGTCTAAGGGTTCAGAAAGCTCAACCAAATACTTAACATTTGGTACTAAAATGAGGTGTTACTAACCTGTCGTTCGCCAGCTTCTCCGCGCAGCTGCCACACCAGCTCGGCACACTGTGCCAGCCCGGTGGCTCCCAGAGGATGCCCCTTGGCGATCAGCCCTCCACTCGGGTTCACCACCACGCGCCCTCCATACGTGTTGTCACCATCGTCTATGAACTTGCCGGCCTGCCCCACTTCGCACAGCTGCAGACCCTCGTACGTAAACATCTCAGTAGTCGCAAAGCAATCGTGCAGCTCGACAACGTTTACCTCCTTCGGAGACACCTTCGTTTTCTCGTACAGGCGCTTCGCGGCTAAAGCCGTCATGTCGTAACCTACGACTTTCAACAGACTCTTTTCCGTAAAAACTTCTGCTGTATCCGTGGCCATTTCCATGCCGACGATCTCAACAGCTTTATTTTGGAGTCCGAAACGGACAACTGCTCTTTCCGACATGACCACGGCCGCGCCACCGCCGTCACTCGTCGGGCAGCATGCCAACTTCGTCAACGGGCCAAAGATCTTCCTCGAGTTAAGTACCTCCTCAACGGTGTACTCTTTAGCGCCTTGTGCGCGTGGGTTCTTCGCGCCGTGCCTGTGATTCTTCGCCGCTACCTTCGCTACGTGCAGTTCCGTCGTGCCGTATTTCTTCATGTACTCGATGCCTGCGTTCCCGAAGAACTGGGGGGTCATAGGTACTTTCGCCATGCCGGCCAATTCGACCATTTTGGCAGTGTGCTTATCTAGGGGGTGTGTGCGGTCGTTGTAGGGAGACCCGCCGAGGGCTCCGGGGGCCATTTTCTCGAAGCCGACAGCGAGCACGACGTCTGAGACGCCTCCTTCGACGAGTTGTTTGGCGAGAAAGAGCGCGCTAGAGCCGGTGGCGCAATTGTTGTTGACGTTGTAGATGGGGATGCCGGTCATGCCGACCTGATACAGCACGCGTTGACCGCATGTGGAGTCTCCTTTGGCGTACCCGCAAACAGCTTGCTGCACTATATCGTATTTGATACCAGCGTCAGCTAGCGCCGCCTCCACGGCTTCCTTCCCCATCTCGGGATAGTCGCGGTCGGGGCTGGGCTTGGTGAACTTCGTCATCCCGACGCCTACCACGAACACTTTTTGTGTCATTTTTGCGATTTTATTTGGACAAAAATAGTAACGCACGTATATTGTGTCAGCGTGAAATAACACTACCGATTAAATAAAAGCGAGCGCTTATAAATAGCAGGTGCGGTGCGATATTATGTTATTGATATTAGCAGCCGGTTATCGCTCGGCAAAGAACACGAGCGACCGAGCGTGGTTGAATCAAAGGGCAATGTGTTTTTCACTTGAAAGTACTTTCATTGCGAGATTCACCTATTTTACTTGTAAGTCCAAAGTTTCAAATTGGTTAGATGCCGCCTTTTACAAGTAAACAATGGTTTTGATAAGATAGTTAGGTAGGTATAAAACGTTCTGAATCTGCTTATCTGCTTATGCATTTCGATTGAACGTAGCAGAGGCACCCGACTTAGTAGCTACTTTGGTATTGGTAATTTAGTAGTCCTCTGAAATAAAACTATGACACTTTTATCTAGTAACCTGTTCAATCTGTTTGAAGATAACCAGTATGCGCGAGTTCAAAAACACTTCATAGGTCAGTATTATGGTTATAAGTACCTACTTCTGCCGGTAGGTACATTTTAACATTTATTTGTCGGTTAGTTGTGTGCGGCTTGAATTATCTTTAGGTTGTAAATGGCGTAAGTTCTTTATCAAAGGAATTTATTGAGTTCATTACGTCTGATATACCTACCTAATATAAATACCTAGTATTCTCCAAGTGCAAATGATTTTAACGTATTTAAATCCTTAAGAGAGAACAATTGTGTATCCACACCGAATTGCAACCGACGGGGCTTCTATGCAACACCTACTTAACCGTCGAAGTACAATAAAGATGGTTAGGGAAATACTTATTTTTCTTCTTCAGCCAGAGGTCCCATTGTTGGGCATAGGACTCTTTATGAGCACGACAAGTAATGCGATCCCGTGCCTGCATCCAGCCACTTCTCGTTATGACAAATTTCACTAACGTGGCACGGTCGCACTTGATATTTGTTACGTTTGTCTTTTTTCCCGCTCTTTTTTCTATTGCGCGATTTGCGCGCATTGCGCATTTCTTCTGCGCACCAATGGCTGCCGGCTAGTTTTTTTTAAACTTGCAGACACGGAGGTTGTCAATCAATTGTCGACTTATATTTCAAGCTAAAAAAAATTACCGAACGTAATAATTTCTAATTCTCGTTGTATACGCTTGCATTAGTTTATATAGCGTGAATGTTATTTTCAAAAAAGATTAGCTAGTTAGCCTTTTACAATTAAAAATGTACCTACTAGGTATTAGTATAGATGATTATATACAAGATAGATTACATGGCTGTATACGTATTTCCATTGATGTGTACCTCATTTGGATAAACTATGAAGATTTGTTTTTTTTTAAATCACTCTACCCAAGGGTCGCGATGAGTCACTTTCAGGGATGCGAGTCGGGTTACCTCCACGTGTGGTCAAGAAGAGCTGCGGTTCGTTTTTGGATCCGTCCGTGGGGAAGAGCAGTGCTTGGTCCGGTGCACCCTGGGCATCGGCTAATGATTTCCTGGCAGCTTCAGAGGGATATCATTGACCGTTGGCTAAGAGCACGACAGGGGGAGAGGGGGGTCTTTGACCATTACCGTACAACGTTGCCGACATTTTGTCAAGATTTTTATATTTATATTTTTGTTAGGTACTTTTTTTTACTAGTCACTTTCAAGCCGCTATCCAGATGATCAATGACACACTTTCAGAGTATGAGAAATGAAAAATCAAGTAATTATGATAGTTGCGGCTAGCAACCCATCACTATTTTGACCCTTTCCACCTATACGCCCTTAATCATGCTAAACGTGGCCTTAAGTTTTGTTACCATGTAAGGGATAAGACGTGATATGTATGTATGTAAGTAACTTTGAATGCATAAAAACTGGTTGTCACAGTTGTTATTCTACTCACAGTGAATCAGCAAATGGACTTCAGCACTCTCAAAGTGATAATAACTTGATAATAACAGAACATACACATATGCTTATGCTATCCTATGTTCATATATGTGCCTATGTATAAAAACAGTTAGGCGATAGATAAGTCGGCTACTAGTTAACGTCAGCCTATGTACCAGTGACGTAACTATAACGTTTCGTCAGATGGGGCTCCTTCCTCAATATAAAGAAGTGCATCAGCGTCCCTTCTGTGCTCTAAACCAACTCCGTTCGGGGCCCCGTAGAGCTAGGGGCCTCTGGCGTTTTGCCACCCCTGCCACCCTATAGTTACGCCACTGTGTACGTCCCACTCTCACTGTGGGCACAGGCCTCAGAATGACAGGGCTTGAGCTACTTATAGCTGCCAGTGCGGATTAAGAACTTCACACACCCCATTTATGTGACCTAGAGCCGACTTTTTCTTAACGTTGGGATTGAGTACTAATTTCATTTATACTCTAAAGATTTACAGTAAGTGGGCAGACATGAGTCTTAAATGACCACGAGGTCATGTCTAGAGTAGAACAAAGGTCCACAATATCTATTCGTTGTTATAATTATAAAACAACGCTGCCGCAAAGATAAGACGGCGACCTCCGACTAGTTCATTGACATTTTTAACCTTTTCGACGCCAACTACATATATATATACGTCCATAACTTCAATGCAAAAGCAACCTTTACTAATTGGGTTTAGGTGCAACTTAAGGCATCGCAATAAAGTCTGGCGTATGGGTGACGTCTCTTGTATTTGACGTGGCGGCGAAAAGGATAATATTCCAAGCATTTTAATATTCAACAAAATTTCTAAAAATGTAAAACCTACCCGACAATTAAGAACTCCGAAATTAGATTTTCGTAGTTCGGATCACTCACCGTCTCTCTCTCAAAGTAATGGCTATATGTTATGTATTTATGTTTTTATCGTAAGCAACGTCCCGAACGAATTCGCCAAGTCAAATTACTATGTGAACAGCTGGTCGCCGATTCGCGCCACCAGAAGCGCTGCCAATTCGTCCATTGTAATATGAGACGTCAACAAGGGCAAATCAAGGTTTTTTGTCTATTATCACTACGTAGCATAAAACAAAGTTGCTTTCCGCCGTCTGTCTGTCCCTATGTATGCTTAGATTTCTAAAACTACGCAACGGATTTTCAATAGATAGAGTGGTTCAAGAAGGTTTTATATGTATAACACATGCATAATATAGAAGAGGAACACTGATTGCACCCGTACAGAGTCTAGTGAGAAATAATAACTATCTAAAATAACGTACCGTCAACGTACGTACAAAGGTACCGTCAGGGGGGGCACGTTACCCCCACCCCCAAATCCGCCCCTGGACGTCAATGTGTATAAACAAGTGTAAGACCAGAGTCGAGTCTCTACAGCAAGTTATCACACAAAAAACGTCTCAATCGCGTTTACACAAACGATTCAATCACTAAGGGCGTTTTCCCATTTGCTAATTTTAGCAGCGCCACTAGCAGAACGAAACGGCAACAAACAGTCCTCATAGTTTTCGACGGTTTACCGCAAAATCATTCGAGATGTACCTACTTATTTTGTGACCGAAAATTTACACCAGGCGTACCATGTCCTCGGCTCTGTGCAGTGCTCACTCAGTGCCGGCTTTAGAAGGGGGGGGGGGGGGGGGGGGTGTCTATAACTCCATTGGAACATCTACTACTGCTGACCAGGGACGAGAGATGGCGCTGTTTTCAAATGATAGGTACTATCAAATGAAGAATTTTACTTCTTTTTACGATATCTTGTGATTAACGTGAACGCCGCACGCCCTCGCAGACGTTTTTTATATTTAATAGACGCTATACTTCTACTTCTACTAGCGCCGCTCTTGGTCATCAGCAGGCAATGCCTTTGACCACATCTAGACTTCGAGCATGTCGAGTGAAACAATAAGGATCCTATGAGCACTAAGACTGATAAGGTTGCATTATATAGCTTTACCGAGGTTTTAGCTATTTGCATTGCCATCACCAAATATGTACCTACACAACTCAATTCGATCACTAGAATCGTGACGTCCACTAAACTCCACTATTTAGATGTGTTTATGCTTTCAACGCCATCTAGCCGTAACACGAAGAATAAAAGTTTAACGACGCCGGCCGCGAGGGGGCGCAGCGAGTGGCTTTACATTCAAGACGTCGCTTCAATCATTCATCTTCTCAATCTCTTCACTCACATTTTGGAGACTGTATTGTATAATTCTAACTTAAAATCAAAATAAAAATCAACGTATAAAATCAAAAATAAGAACAATTCATTGAAGAGCACCTGACCTGAAGTTTACAAAAATTATGAGGCGATCCAAATAGTAGAGCCCCGTGGACATCACCTTTGCGACGCCAACGACACATCCAGTGGCGTAACTATAACGTCTGGGGCCGGCAAATTCGTCAGATGGGGCTCCTTCCTCAATATAAAGAAGTGCATCACCGTCCCTTCTGTGCTCTAAACCAAGCCAGTTTGGGGCCCCGTAGAGCTAAGGGCCTCTGGCATTTTACCACCCCTATCACCCTATAGTTACGCCACTGGACACATCAGCACTCCAGGTTCAACGACAATGAACGACCTATATATACGTCCATTACTTCAATGCAAAAGCAACCATCGTACCATAGGGTTTAGGTTCAACTTAAGGCATCGCAATAAAGGCTGGCGTACGGGTGACGTCTCTTGTATTTGACGTGCCGGCGAAAAGGTTAAACAGGTTGTCCCGTACGCAGTATGACAAACTTAAGAAAGAGATAGGTGAACATGTTGTCTACCAAAAAATAGAACGTCCCATAAAATTGTTACGGATTGTTTAGCAAGTTGTTGGGTTGGTTCGAATTAGGTAATGGCTAAAATGAACAAAAAATATTTACCTTGCTACTCCGCTACTCACGTGCAAGATAACGAAGCCTGTGTGAAATATGTTTTTCATGTAATTCCTCCCTCCACTACTACCACATAAAACACAAAGTTTGTCAGTGTTTGTGTGGAGTAAGGCGTAATTAAGTTTGAGGGATTTACATTTGTTTTATGTGGGAGGGATTGCATGAAAAACATATATATTTCAAACAGGCTTGGTAACGCCTGATTCAATTATAATTATTGCTTTGACATTGGCGAAATCATCGCATCGACCGATGGGACCATATTAAAAAAAGAAGAGGAAAAATTAAAATTCAAAATATCTCGGAAAACAGTGAGACTTATCAAGTTTATTTTTTTATATTTGGTGGGTGGATCCACCTGAAGTTTGTCGTACTACTTACCCGACAGTCTGTATAAGTAGGCATTAAATAAAGCATGTTCTAACTTGTTGATTAGACTGTGTACACCTACTTTTGTTGTTTAGGCATTCTTTAACATCCACCAAACATTCTTAGTGCTCATATTCACCTAAAGTCAACATTTCTTTATAAAACTTTTATTAACAAAATATTACCACATATAAAATATCCAGGGAATGATAACATTAATTACTGACTTAACTATAATATTTCATTGCACCTAAACTACGTGCATAATAAAGGTCGTATGATTTTGTGAATCGCGTCATGGTGTTGATTTAAGGTTATAAATAGTTATAAAATATTTATAAACTGCTAATTATTTAAATGCCCAAGACCTGAAGATCCGTAACCAAGAGAAGTAGAATCTAGATTTGACCGGTTTCAACCAGTATTTTACAGTTTGGAGCGGATCTGCTCTATCCTGCCTGAGGCCTGGCGCTGGAGGTCTGTGAGCTTCATAGCAAGCCCCATGTTACCTTGGATCTTGATTTTACCCTGGAAGAAGGCCTTTTGGGGGTTAAGTTTTCCTGAAATTAGATCGACGACGTCTTTATCATTGACAGTGAAGGTTACATCAGGTTTTTCTGTGCCATTGTATGTGACCTTTCCTCTGCCTTCTTTGGCATTAATAACCCAATATCCTTCAGCTCCGCTGGCGCCTTTGACCTTGAATCCGTAGATGCCTCTGACTTTTTCAATGAGTTTATCTTGGTCAGTAGCCATGGCTTCTTCAAGGACCTTCAAGTATTTGAAGACCTCGAATTCCTCGGGGTTGCTGGAGATGGCAGCGACGCTGTTGGGCGTGGCATTCTGGAATCCCTTGCGATACATGGTGATGACGACTGCTCCTCCAAGTCCCAAGTTATGCTGAAGTGCGATGCGGGCGCGCGGTACCTGGAAAGAGATACAGGTCTCTTTGAAATGGAAAAATATACATGGTCACATTAATAAATCACGTTTTTGTCCCTTACGGGTTACAGAGCTTAAGGTAACAATATCTAAAGGCCACATTTAGCATAATTGTAGAAAGGGTGGGATGGCAGAAAGCAAGCTGAAGGGAATTTAACTGGCCTTTTCCTCTAATTCTGCAGAATAAAGTGCCCAACTGCCCTAAAATAGGCAAGCCAGTGGGAATCGAGTTATATGGATGCCACGCCACTGATACCCATATACCCATCGGTCTTATCTTAGCAGTGCTTTGTGTTCCGACGAGGAGAGAAAGACAGCCGGTGAATTTAGTGGTATGTTAGGTATTATACTGTACTTACTAACACTAGTTTGGGAGATGCATGGGACAAAGCCAATTTAGTAACAATGTTATTTTGCTTGGATTTATTCGTTTGAGTAAGTGTAATGCGACTTGAGTCAGTCTATCGGTTTAATACCTACGTTAAATCATAATGGTTAAATCAACAGATAATTGACTTACCTGTTGTGCTACTTTTTGTTTACGATAAAATAATTAGAAAGCTGCTAACCCGTTTTATAAATAAGAGATATAGGTAGTACCTAACAGTATTAATAAAGCTCTGAATGACGCATGCATAATTTATATTGACTACATTTTTGTATTGTGTATTTATTAAAAATATTTCTTGAGTATTAGAAGCTGTTTTACTACAATTGCCATCCATCCTATATGTATACCAAATTTCCTATCCGACTAGGAGTGGAGGACAACAGAGCAATCAAAACTATCGCGTGGATTCTGCAACAGAAACAGCCCAGAGGAAGACCAGGGCGCAGTGGAAGGACTGTAGAGGATCTGAAACGTGTAGGCAAGAAAACATCTTCGAGAAGGGAGGAAATTGACGGAAAAGAGCCAACAGGAGGGAAAGAGAGAGATACTAGGAATGAGTTGTGATTCGATCGAACCAACATAGGTAAATAACAATTGTAATAAAATCTTGTAAATGCACGGGTAACAAACCGCAACTAGTCGGGCTTACTTGCGAGTTAGTTTAATTTAAATAATGCGAGGTCAACGACTCTGGTCAACGGTTTTAAAATTATGGAAAAAACCGTTCGCCGCACCAACGCTACCATATAATGACCGGTTACGTAACATTTCAAATTAGGTACGTTCTGCGTTTAAATATAGGTACAATGGAACAAAATAAATGCTTAAGACTGGCAGCTACAGCAGAGGAAGCCGGTCAAAGGTCGGGGGGCAAGGCACGAGTTAACTTCAGTGTTGCCAATGTTTTACGGGGCGATAACTGCCGTATCTGTAAACGAGCAGCATACCAATTTTTCAAGTAAGGTATGTTATTTAAATCTTCACTTTCACAGCCGTTACTAATTTTAGGTTACATTTTTTCGAAAGATAAAAAATTAAGCGTAGCGTTTAGGAGGGGGTCGTGTCGAATCCCACTCAATCTCACGTGGAAGAGGGGGGTTTCGGCAAACATGACGTAGGTAATTATTTTTCGCAAGAAACTCCAAGATTGCGTAAGAACAGAGTTTGAGTAAGTATCCCACACAATAATATTTGTAGCTTTGCGAAAAGTTACGCTTTTTTTTAAATTTTAAAGGACATAAAATATATTTATTAGAAAATTTGCATTAAAAATACGCATTTTCAAAAAATATCACTTGATATTGGACTGGAAGGCAGAGCCACGCCATGAGGCAAAGCTCGCCACAAAACCGCCTCAGAGCGCTTGTAGACGTCCGTTTTTTTCACCGGATAACGGACCGTGTTTTTTACCGGATTCACGGTGGTGTATGAATTATAATGAATGCGTGTACATGCACCGGACGTCGTTTCGGCGAACAATCAGTCCGGTGCATGTACACACATTCATTATAATTCACACACCACCGTGGATCCGGTAAAAAACACGGTCCATTATCCGGTGAAAAAAACGGACGTCTACAAGCGCTCTTACACGTAGGTATGCTGTATTCATTTAATTGCAACATTCTTTACAAAAAAATGTACGTAATGATGCCAATTTTATACTCAATCATTATCTTAACACAGTTAGGTAACTTACAGAGTAGATTCATGAAATTTCACAAATTTTTCAACGCATGAAAAAATTACTTTCACGAATCGCACTTCAAATCAAATTACCCTGATGCCGAAGCGAGGCAAAATACGAAAAACAAATTAGCAAGCTAACTTCACCTACCTTGGCTTCTCAATTATTTCTAAACGCGTGTCTATCTCAAACACTCCAACACTAGCAAAAGTTCCTCGTCCAATAATTAAAAACAACACTAAACCAACAACTTACGTAAAGACTGGTTTTAGAAGTTTTAAAAATGACGATAGCTACAGAAGTTACGACTGCATATTAACATACAATGACTAAGTTACGTATTTCAGAACAAGTCAAGGTCATGTTATGTGTACAATACTCGTCTAAATCAAAAGCAAAACTGATACCGCATTTTGAGCTATCTGTAAACGGAGAAATACTTCGATATGCGTCGTCAAGTAAAGTAGAATCACGTTTGACGAGAGATCAAAGTTTGAACGCATTTTTTTTTGACAAGCAAGTCTTGAGGCGGTTTATGTCGCGCGCAATAACTATCTCGCAGTGTCAAATGAACGTTTTCCAAAAAAAAGTCCACATGAGATGTGTCCTAGGTTTTACTATGTACTTTTTTTTACTGTTTGACACGGTCCATACCTAACTATATTAAAAAAGTAAAACCGGAATGGACATTTTGGGACACGTTTTTTATTGTATAAGGATCGATAGGGTAAACGATTCTGAGTAAGAATTTAAATATTATTTAACCTTTTCGACGCCAACGACCTATACGTTCACTACTTCAATGCAAAAGCAACCTTTACTAATTGGGTTTAGGTTCAACTTAAGGCATCGCAATAAAGATGTCTGGCGTATGGGTGACGTCTCTTGTATTTGACGTGGCGGCGAAAAGGTTGAATTATGGAAAAAAAATCCTGTGGACTTTTTTTTGGAAAACGCTTAAACACTATGAGATAAGTTTTCCGTTTTGTGCCAATTTTTCCATACCAATGTTGACGTTTACGCGTACCTACGCGTTCGTGCGTGACTCACTAAAGGCTCCTATAGTTCGTCCAATCATTTATTTTCTCGATGACAGCTCCCGTAGAATGTAACTGCGCTTTTTACGCAAAAATTAACTTTTAAATGCGAGGTATAAAAAATATGACAACTGCCTAATTTTGTTCCTTGATCTCATATAATATTCATGTAAGACAAATTGAGTCCATATATGCAGTGATATTTTTTTAAAGTGCGATAAACAATAAACATTTTCATAAAGTTACATTCTATGGGATTACAATTACAATGATTAATCCCATAGAATGTAACTTTATGAAAATGGTTATTGTTTATCGCACTTTAAAAAAATATCACTGTATATATGGACTCAATTTGTCTTAGATGAATATTATATGAGATCAAGGAACAAAATTAGGCAGTTGTCATATTTTTTATACCTCGCATTTAAAAGTTAATTTTTGCGTAAAAAGCGCAGTTACATTCTACGGGAGCTGTCATCGAGAAAATAAATGATTGGACGAACTATAATTCTTTTAAACACCCGGCCTGGGCTTATGCCATCTGCGCGGGAAGAGAAACAGCTGGTACATTCTATGTTTTTTCTTTGCTCACAGACCAGCATGGAAGTAAAGCGGTATGTCCTATGTACTATCAGCCAAAAAGGTGGTCTGCTACGTCGGTCGAAAGTAAAAATAATGTTGAAAGCCCGAATTTGGCGACATTTTCATTTGATATGGCGTTAGATGAAAAGTGATAAACCAACTGGTAGGTAAGGTTGTATAGGCATTGTTTTTCAATTGTGTCGCGACACCCAACGTGCTCATTACAAGGTTTGGTTCTCATTATAATCAAAGAGCGGTAAGGGGTCACCAAATACTTTTTAACACCGAACGGGGTCACGCTATGAAAATGGTTGAAACAACGATGATTTAAGTAACCTAGCGTCAGCGCAATAGCCATGGGCTTATGTGTGTCAGACGCAGGCTGCAACATTGTAGTTATAATACCAACATAGAGCGTGCATATGTATAATAGACTATGTAGCGCCTCTAGTACAGCAAAGCGCAGTGGCGTAACTATAACGTCTGGCGCCCGTGGCAAATACGTTAGATGGGGCTCCTTCCTTCTGTGCTCTAAACCAAGCCAGTTGGGGGGCCCGTAGAGCTAGGGACCCGCGGCATTTTGCCGCCCCTGCCACCCTATAGTTACGCCACTGGCAAAGCGGTACAAATTTTGCTCTCAAATATCTACAGCTTACGTAAATACAAACTTGAGAGAAATTTGGTGAGTTTTTAATCCCCGACGCAAAGATAGGTGTTATAAGTTTGATCTTGGTGTCTGTGGCATCGTAGCTCTCACACGGATGGACCGATTTGGATGCGGGTTTCTTCATTCGAAAGTCTGTTTTCTTCCGGGGGTTCTTAAGCATGTTTGGTAAAAATCGGTAGAGCAGTGAATCAAAAATTTCATGTTTTTTCTTGTTGGTGTGTTCAGTATAGTTTTAACTAATTGTCCATGGAAAGCAAAGGCATATTGGGGTAAATTCGAAACTCGTGGATATCCACTAAACGGGGAACAATTACATAATCTGGTAACGCTTTGCTAGAAGCTCCAATGTTCTGGCTTCTAAGATAAGCGTGAATAAGTTTGAAAATCCAATATTCATGGGGTGTTTCTAGTCATTTTTTGTGAACTGTTTGGCGATAACGAGTACAAAGTAGATTGCATTGTAAGGATAAAATGACATTATGAAGACCGGTGATTAGATAAGCTCAGTTCAAAATGGTTAAACTTTTTTTTATGACAGATACCTACTTTAAGCAGGGTATTAATGTTCTTGTGATTTCTGTTTCATCATGGAAAGCGAAGTGAATGGCGCAGAATCACGAGTCAAGAGAGAAACTATGCCCTAGATTTAACAGTCTCGTAAAACCTGAATCCCATCGACTAACTGGTTTGAAAAAACTTTTATTTCTTAACAATTTTGTACTTAAAAATTAAGTTTTCCGTCGGTCAAAGGGGCTACTCCGAAATCATTCCCTCCGTATCAATTACAAATCCGTATCATTCCGTCCCTCTCTCTCACTCACGAATTAATGACTATTAGTCAGTGCCGTAGGGCTCTAATGCAAATAAAAAAGTGGGGCCCCACTACTATCCAGATTGGTTAGGTTTTAATAATAATAGTTTGATCGAGATTTTCTGGTAAGGATTCGAGGGCCCCCTGAGCTTGAAGGCCCCGGGGCACTGCACCACCTAGCCCCTAGGTAGCTACGCCACTGTATACCCCTATATAAGGATTCGAGGGCCCCCTGAGCTTGAGGGCCCCGGGGCACTGCACCACCTAGCCCCTAGGTAGCTACGCCACTGTATATACCTACATAGGGATTCGCGGGCCCCCTAAGCTTGAGGGCCCCGGGGCACTGCACCACCTAGCCCCTAGGTAGCTACGCCACTGTATATACCTATATAGGGATTCGCGGGCCCCCTAAGCTTGAGGGCCCCGGGGCACTGCACCACCTAGCCCCTAGGTAGCTACGCCACTGTATATACCTATATAAGGATTCGAGGGCCCCCTGAGCTTGAGCGCCCGGGGCACTGCACCACCTGGCCCCTAGGTAGCTACGCCACTGTATACCCCTGTATAAGGTTTCGAGGGCCCCCTGACCTTGAGGGCCCCGGGTCACTGCACCACCTAGCCCCTAGGTAGCTACGCCACTGTATATACCTATATAAGGATTCGAGGGTCCCCTAATCTTGAGGGCCCCGAGGCACTGCACCGCCTAGCCCCTAGGTAGCTACGCCAGTGGAACGGCACGAAACGAACCTAGTTCATCATAGAGCATAGTTCCTTTAAGGAATCAAGTTACTTCATGATTTTTTTTATATTTTTACGGTTTTACACATTAGAAATATCCAGCCATAGCTTTACTTTTCGGATTGTGTGTTCTTGATTTCAGTATCATGTAGAAACCTTAAAGTTATGTTAAATTATTTATCCTCGTGTTAAATAAATTACCAGCACCACAAAAACATGTTCAAAAATAAAATGGTTAAGTAATTACGAATTGAAATAAAATTTAAATGAAAATATCATGGCAGCTAATCAATTGACAACTTACCTCCACGGAGTTTGATTTAAAAAAGAATCCTGTTTACTATTGTTACTATCATTGATAGAACTGATCAATCAAGCTAAATTCTGATATCTAACAAAAATTACAATACTTATCTAATAAGTATGACAACTGAGATTTATCAGATAGTTAAAACCATGTAAATGAGATTGGGTACACGTTCCTTGTGCTAATTCAAGTATTTTGATATACCTACCCCTAAAAATAATACACTTGGTACCATAAACTTTACATGCTGCGGTTAAAATTCATACTTTCTCTAATCTCTAATGCTGGTCTGGGAGCAAAGAAAAATCATAGAATGTACCAGTAGTTTCTCTTCCCGCGCAGCCGGTTGTGCTGTTTTGATTCCCCTTTCTATCTATACCTATACCAAATACGCTAAATGTGGTCTTTAGGTCTTGTTACCTTAGGCTCTGTCTACCATGTAAGGGAAAAAGACGTGGTTTATGTGTGTTTGTATGTGTCTCATGCACAAAGATTGCAAGAGTAGGATATATTATCACGCAGAACCATAACTATTACAATTATTACATTACTTCCCGGGCCCTCGACATTGGTATATCATTTTGTTACTTATGTATGCAAACAAAATAAATATTTTTTATCAATTTACCAATACAGATAAAATAAACCAACCAATGAGAATGCGAAGAACCACCGTTTTTGAATCATTGTTGATAGTGTTGTTCACGTTGTAAAAAGTATGCATATTTAAATCAAATTTAAAAGTAAAATGATAGTCCAGTGTACTGTCTGGATTATTTGTTTGCCAACACCCTTTCATCAAATCAATACAAACACCAGACCGAAACCATAAAGCGTAAATCAGACATCTTTGACCTTTCTCTGTTGAGTACTATCTTAATGTGTCATGAACTCTGTATGATTAATGATGCAACAATAACAAGACCATTTCCATGTACTGTTCTGCCAAACACAGACAGGCTTGTGTAAAGACCAACCTGTCTGTCGCCAGCTTCTCCGCGCAGCTGCCACACCAGCTCGGCACATTGCGCCAGCCCGGTGGCTCCCAGAGGATGCCCCTTGGCGATCAGCCCTCCACTCGGGTTCACAACAACACGCCCACCGTATGTGTTGTCTCCTGCATCTATAAACTTGCCTGCCTCCCCCACCCCACACAACTGTAAACCTTCGTATGTGATCAATTCGTTTGCAGCAAAGCAATCGTGAAGCTCAACAACATCAATTTGCTTTGGTGATATACCAGTCTTTTCGTAGATTCTCTGTGCAGCAAGCCCTGTCATATCGTACCCGGCAACCTTCATCAAACTGTTCTCAGTAAATACGGCTTCTGTATCAGTAGCCATTTCCATACCTATGATCTCAACAGCTTTGCTCTGGAGTCCGTGTCGGATGACAGCCTCCTCCGACATGAGGACTGCTGCTCCCGCTCCATCACTAGTAGGGCAGCATTCCAGCTTAGTCAATGGACCATAGATCTTTCTGGAATTCAACACTTCCTCTACCGTATACTCCCTTGAATTTTGTGCGCGCGGATTTTTCACGCCGTGTCTGTGGTTCTTCGCCGCTATCTTGGCCAAGTGCAGCTCTGTGGTACCATATTTTTTCATGTGTTCCATGACAGCGTTGCCGAAGTATTGCGGGGTCATGGGGGCGGCGGCGAGTTCGGCCATCTCGGCCATCTTGAGCGTGTGGCGGTCCATGGGGTTCGTGCGGTCGGTGTAAGGTCCAGCGCCGAGCGCGCCTCCAGCCATTTTCTCGAAGCCTACAGCCAGGACGATGTCAGAGATGCCGCCTTCGATGAGTTGCTTGGCGAGGAATAAAGCGTTAGAGCCTGTTGAGCAGTTGTTGTTGACGTTGTAGATGGGGATGCCGGTCATGCCGACCTGATACAGCACGCGTTGGCCGCACGTCGAGTCCCCGAACACGTACCCGCACACGGCTTGCTGGATCTTCTCGTACTTGACGCCGGCGTCGGCCAGCGCCGCCTCCACCGCCTCCTTACCCATCTCGGGATAGTCGCGATCCGGGCTCGGCTTGGCGAACTTCGTCATACCGACGCCGACTACGAACACTTTTCGACCCATCCTATAAAGCTACGTTAGTAAGTTGTGTTAATTACCTCTAGCGATGACTGCGAACTGCGAAGTTAGATGGGTCGCGCACAAAGAACGCCACAAGAGAACCTTTATTTCCCTCGGTCACTGTTATCAGCACAACCAAGATAATGCTTATCTAGCTAACTAAAGCTGGACTTGCTAGGCGGACTTAATTGTTGAGTACAAGGTACACTCGCACTTCGAGTAGCAACAGCGACGTGACGGAGATACTATGTTAAGAAATGAAATGACGATTGACCAACCATGCTATGCTGTGGCTAACCAACCAACGTCCAAGGCAATGACTTTTGTGTCATTTGTGTTGTGACGTCTACAATCTTCCACAAACTTATACCTCATGTAATCAGAACACGATGAAGAGAATGTCTGGCCAAAATCAATCTAAACACCAGTGAACAAGGATAATAACGCCACTAGCGCCATTTTTATACGCAGATTAAAGTTGTGCGTTGTGTCATGTTGTGTCGCCGTCAGACTGACATTTATCAGCTAGTGATGTACCGTAGTTAATTTTAAGCATTCATCACAAAATGTTCCGCTTAAAAAAAAAAAAAATAAGCATTTACATTTAAGTTATGATTTCTAAAGTTAGTTAAAGAACACTTCTTAAATTCATTTGTACCTAAATAAATACCTGTAAATTGATTCGAAAGCCATATTGTTACATCGATAGTATCAGCGATTTAATACATTGCAATCCTGGCAGCAATAAAAGCTTTACGGTCGAAACCGCCCAAAATTTTGAATAAAAACAAAACACAAATTGTTGACAATTAGTCGTTTAGATTTTTCAGTTCAGTATGCATTAAATTCAAGTTTCCAAAAATACAGTTTTTATTAATTTTCACAGTTTTCGGTAAGGTTAAATTATTCGGGTGGTGTGAATAAGTTTAGAAATGGCTCTAGATAAGCAAAAGATATTGAGTGATTTAGGAAATGTTGTCAATCAGTTGCAAAGTGCAGATTGGTATGTATCTTTGTTTATATCCTGAATAAATATGACGCCTAGGTTTTTTTATCAACTTTTATCCCGCTTCTGCTTGCATGATATTAAGTTACCTTGAAAGTCTTTTAAGGTACCTTTCACTCATAGCATGTTTTATCGACCACAAGTTTGAACCTTGCTTTACGTAGGCAGTAATTATTGTCA
The DNA here is from genome assembly GCA_932294345.1 of Pandemis cinnamomeana. Taxonomy (NCBI): domain Eukaryota; kingdom Metazoa; phylum Arthropoda; class Insecta; order Lepidoptera; family Tortricidae; genus Pandemis; species Pandemis cinnamomeana. Next base: position 2,706,109 of record OW028715.1, on the reverse strand, counting down.
CTAGACGTAAAAAAAACAACATATTTCTATAAGAAATATCTTCTATTTCCTTCTCGTATCCTAAGAAAATAAAGACGTTTAAGCAACCAAACGCAAAAATTTGACGATTGACAATATTACCCAGCAAATTCCATTTTTAATTTCTTGTTGTTGAATTAACAATGATTTCTGAGGACGGCAAATAAAATTTTATCTTGTTTCAGTGGATGCATGGGGAAACTATTTTCGAACTCCGGACAAGCACAAGGCATGGGAGCAACAGGCTGTCGATGCCATAATAGTTGCTGCTACAACCAGGGTGGCTACGGACATCAGTATTCCGGAGCGTCTTACCCTGCGCAGCAGAATTCGATGTCCTGCAGACCATGCAGTGGCATGAGCTGCAATCCACCTAAACTGTACAGTGAGACATACAGCTATCTGAATCAAAACCTTATGCAACCCGTTATTAGAGAAGTGTACGAAGATTTAAGCAGTATTAGTCCCCAAAACACGGTTATGAATAATCCTATGGGAAACCAACTAGGGCTTGCACAGGGTCCTCCAAAAATGCCTGTGGTTCGAGGCAACATGGGAGAGATCGTGGGTCAGACTCCTATGGGTGATGTGATGGGTGGACAAAATGCAATGCAGAGTATGGGTAGCATGCCTCCCCAGAATACAATGAATTCAATGTCAATGGGTGGACAGCAGCAACAGAATTCAATGGGTGGAATGGGAGCTGAAATACTCAAAATGATGATGTCAAGTAACAAATCTCAGCCTATGAATATGACAGGAGAGAGTGGGCAACAACCCAATCAAGGCGGAGTTATGAATGCGCCGATGGGAACTAGTCAATATGGAAGCAATGTGGGAGGTACAGGACCCAACACAGTTCAATATAATTCAGGATATAACAACATGGGAGGTAACCAGGGGCAATATAACACAGGGAACATGCAAGCAAATCAAATGCAATACAGCAGAGATAATATGGGAATGGCAAGGAGCCAAAACGGTAATGTGCCTCAAATGCAGAATCCAACAGCACAGTATATGACTCAACCAAACATGCACGCGGGAGATAGTTCACCAGTTAACACAGTGCCCAACATGTCCGGTAATACAAATATGAATGCACAGATGGGATATAAGAATGCGAACAATTTAGGAGGGCAGCAAATGCCAGCGACTCAGAGTGGAAATTATGGAATACATAATCAGGGTATGGCAAAGTTCAATGAAATGTTCCCTGGTGTTACACAGGGAATGGGGGGTAATCTGGACTTTGATCCAATGTCAATAGCAATTCAAATGAACCCAGCTAATCAAAAACAGGCTACTATGAACGCAATTCAAAAGCTTATGTCAGGCAATAGCGGTACAAATAAGCCTTTGGATAAGAATGCAGTTGAAATGCAACCTGTGATGAATGGGATTAACGCAGTTAATACAAACTTCGCACAAAATCAAGCGGCACCCAACACGCAAGTGCCACCTGTTCCTCCCAATGAAGCTATCAACCACCAACAGCTTGTTAGTAGCCCAGCACCTGTTACAGGTCAAACGAATCAAATGCAGCCGCAAGTGGTTTACACTACAGGTACAGACGAGTTGGCTAAACATGAAGGGCTACAGCAGCAAAAACCACCGGGACTGGTTGGACTACCAGATGGAGGATATCCCAATCAGCTGCCAGCTAGGCAGCAAGTTGTAAGAGAACCGCTCTATCCTGTGGATACCACAAGATTCTCTTCAACTACGCCTGGGCACAAGTATGAATATAACACTCTAGGCCAGCCCATTGAACCGCTGTCAGTGAAGAGCTACCGTCATACAGAACCAAGCTTGCCTCAGACCTTATCACCCCAACCTGTTCCTCAGAAGCTGAGAAATCCTGTGCAACCAAAGTATGTTGTTAAGAATACTGTGAGCAAGACTTCTCTATTCGGAAATAAGACCGTAGGAAAAACACCAAGTAGGAGAGAGTTGCAGCAAGTGTACAATACGTACAAAGGCTCGGTTTCTAGCACCAAGCAGAATGCTAGGCCTCCGCAGCAACTCAGTCCATCTGATGGTCGGTTGAACGCCAACCAATACTTAGCACCGGTTCGACAAGTGCCTGTGGAAAGAGTCGGAGGAGATTCGATTGCAAATAATCAAGTCATTAATAATCAATTTTCTAATAAAGGGGACCATTATATTAATGAAGTTTTAGATGCCGCTGCCAATCAGCCTCACGGTGATGGGCGTCCAGAAAAGGTGAGAAATTAGTATAGTTGTTTAATGTTTAGTAGTTTCATGTCTGTCCTGTCATTAATTAAGTGGTCATGAATTTATTTCATGAAATAAGTTATCCGCCATCTGGAGTATATTATTATTACTATTTACGACTTTTAAAGGATTAGCCAGCAAGTGCAGATTAGCTGTTCAATCAGAATCCACTGTATGAATACTGTGTGACACAATACAAAATCTTAACTTTCTCTTTTCCTGTAGATTTAATACAAATACCACGGTCCTTTTAGTTAGATTTTAATTCGGAATTCGTTTTTTCAGCCAGTGGCACCCAGTAAGATTGTGAAGGGTCGAAATGGACTACAGGACATGGTGTTCACATCTTATCCGCATTCTTCTGCATGGTCGTTCCATGGGAACAGTCACCGCCAGGCATTTTAGACACCGCATCGATTACGCAAATAAGAGTTTTATAATTTTTTAATTTATTAATGTGAAAATATTATGCACCTGAAGTTATATTGTTGGAGTCAAGTGGATGTAAATTTGTACCTGAAGTTATTGTTGGAGCCAAGTGGAAGTAAATTTGTGTGACGTGGATTCCTAGGAATAATGTGTTAAAGAGAAAATTAGTAAACGAAAAAATAAAGTGCCTATATAACTAATTTATGTAACTATTTTGTGCTTTTCTTTTGACATACATACACATACACAAAGCACGTCTTTATCCCTTACGGGGTAGGCAGAGCCAGAGGTAACAAGACCTACAGGCCACGTTTGGCAAGATTGTGAGCGTATAGGTAGAAAATGGAATCAAAAAAATGATGGGTTGCTAGCCGCATCGCCTATAACATGATTCCTATGAATTTCGCCCATTCCCTCGATGGGCTTTTACCACCTGCGCGGGAAGAGAATGGTCTATTCTATGTTTTTTCTGTTTCCAGACCAGCATGGAAGAGATTTCTATGGGCAGTAACCCGTTGTTGGACGTAATACAAAACTATCCATGAGCTAGATTAACTCTCATTGCATTTTTTGGCTACAAATTTGTTTGTGCAGAATTAACACTGTACTTACATGTATGTATAGTATACTTCTCATTTCCCTACCTTCTCTTTGGAATGATTAAAGTTCACAATTTTACTTAAATCGGTTCAGCGACGACTCTGCTTTACGTGCGGCATGAGTGGATACTTGGGTTTGTGACTATACTTGGCGGCAAAAAATATGGCCCTCACATGTATGCGATATACGTAAATAGGTCATCGGTGGTGATCCACCTGCCTAGTTCACCTGGGTGGACCACGGGCACTTTTGCTAGCCGAAGGTCTACCTCAGTACACCTAAGTAAAATATGTGATCTTTTTGGTTCTTATTAATTTATCTGTTTTGGGGTCCTTCGGAGAAACACTTTAAAAAATTCGTCCGTGTCGTAGTGATGTTCCATGTGATTTAAATAGACAAGAATCGATAATACTGCTTAAAATTGATCAGATTGATCGAACGGGAAACGCAGAATGTAGACACACAATTTGTAATTTCGTAGCTGTTTTCGTTCTACTCTCAAATTATTGAAATATGTTTGTAGAAAATAAAGATTTTTGATTCTTATGATTAGTTCAAAAGTATCGATTCTAACATTCGTTACTTAATTGTGATTGCATCTGCACACGCACGAAACGAGACTCAGTACAGCACTACACTATCATAGTTTGACAAGTCGGGCGACTCGTGTGTGTTTGTGAAATTTTGCAAATTGAAATTGCCAGATAATTCGATTTTACGAAAGCAAGCGACCGAGAAGCTGCGAATTTCAAGTTGTTTCTGTGATCAATAATCACCTGAGTGCATAGCGCTCCTGGTTGGAACAAATACAAGATTGTGTTTGTGTTTTAGGAGCATAAATCATGTCTCTTTTCGGATCTTTGATGGGAGATGTCGAGGATGATCCTTATTTCGGGTAAGCCATTATTTTTGGTATTCTTCCACTCGATTACATCATTAATTAAGCAAGCAGCGGTGAAGTGTATATTCAAAAACACGTTGTTCTTCACGTGCCTTAGCTACATGTACATGTAATACACTATCTTTTTCTGGTGTATAATTTGACATTTATTTTGTGGTTTTTATCGAGTGTGTACTGCAACTACCCTGTTACTTGTTTTAAATGCAGATCCTCAAGTAGTCAGATAGGCAGGGCGTCTTGATGGCAAATTAAGTTTTCTACATGTTTTTTCTAACTTAGCTTAGTATTTATTTGATTCTTTATTCAAATCTTGCAAATGTTTTTTAAACTTAATCTTGGCCATGGGTGCGGAGCTATTCAGCCCAAGCTTTTTAATTTTACCTATAGTTACTAATTGTATTTTGAATACTTAAAAAGGGTTTCTGCTTTGGCTTAAACAGTTCGGAATTAAGTAATTGTCATTTTGTGTCAAAACAACTGACTGCTAATGGTGTAGGTACAACGGAAGAAACTGAATTTTCACTGTAAATGTCATTATACCTGCCTGATACATCGCACCCTTCGTGGAAGAAAGACGTAAGTCCCATTGTAAGTCAATAGGACTTACGTCTTTCTTCCACGAAGGGTGCGACATGTGCCAATAAAATTAGTGCGAAATTGCATGAGAAAACATTCTATAGATGTATGTGATTCAACATTTTCTTTGGCCGTGTTAGCTTTTCAATGGAAACTGGATGCCTTTTATATCCATCCGGTCTTGGGCTGGGCTACTTATTTTAGCTCCATTGCATAATGAATAGCAAACAACATGAGTTATAAAGTAAAATACATATTGATAATAAATAAATACAAATATAAATAAAAAAACTTTTTATTTCTGGTTTTCGAATTACATGCTAGACATATTTCTAACATATATATTCGACTTATGGTAGATAAAAAGTAAAAACCATAAATGCTTAAAAAGTAAAGTTAAAGTGTTAAAAAGAAATTAATAGTAAAATAACAATTGTACTATTAGTGCACTACACCAGAACCCTCCTATGAGGTATAGGCCTCTTCCAGATACGTCCATAAGGTTCTCCCTAGGGCCCTCCAAACCCAGTTTTTCCCTGCTGCCTCTAATATTTTGTCAGCCGAGCAGGCCAGTGGGCGACCTCTCTCCCTTTTCCCCACTGGACCCTTCCAGGCTGTTGTTTGAGATGTCCATCTCCCGTCGTGTAGTCTGGCAACATGTCCAGCCCATTTCCACTTTAGTTTCTTGGCCTGCCCAAGTGCATCTATAATCTTTGTTCTACTTCTAATTTTTGAGTGGTTTATCTTCTGTATTTTTCTAATGTTCATCATGCTCCTCTCCATTCCTCTTTGACACGTTGTTAGCAGTCTTTTGGCCGTATTTGAAAATTTCCAAGTTTGGCACGCGTATGTCAGAGTGGGGAGAAGGCACGTGTCCATAATCTTCTTTTTCAGCCAGGAAGGTAGGTTGCTTTTTAGTGTTTCTTTTAAGCTCCAGTACTTATTCCAGGTGTTTTTAGTTCTCCTCTCTATTTCCTGTTCATTTGCTTTTGGGTTGAAGCTTATTTGTTTTCTGAGGTATATGTACTGGTCGGCATATTCTATTTGCTCATTTTCTACACTTATTCTTTTTTTGTCGCTGTTTGTCATAGCTTTAGTTTTACTAGTAACTCATTTTGAGATTTTTGAGCCTCACCTTTTTGTTTTCAGTGTTTAGAGTGTTCATCAGTTGTTCGAGATTTAAGCTACTATTTGCAAATAAAGCCATATTGATATGATGTATTTATTATTGTTCAGGTCCCACATGCGCCACATGCGTCACATGAACAACATGATGAACTCGCTGTTCTCGGACCCGTTTGGCATGCTCGGTGCCCCGATGTCGCTGATGCCGCAGCACGGAGGCATGGGCATGAATGCCATGATGCCGTTCATGCCGCAGATGCCGCAGATGAACCGCCTGTTCTCTGGTGAGTTTGCAGTCCCTTGGTACGCTTGGACACAATGCTACATCGATCTATATAAATATTTAAAAATGAAACATTAAAATGTATGACTTGCAAACGGCTGTACCAAAGTGGACAATTATTTTATAGTTGTGGTGGCAGACCTTTAATGACCGTTATTTTTGCGTAACGCTATTTTTCATAACGTTAGATTATCGAATAGCATTTTTCAATAAAACGTTTTTAGGTAGCGCTATTTTTCAGTACGTTATATTACCGAATAGCGTTTTTTAATAAAACATTATTTATTCTGTAGCGGTATTCATTATAACGTTATTAATAGCGATATATATCGATACTTCGGCAAGTGATGTAATAACGTTATAGACCATCTCTTTCTTACACTCTATAACACCCGCTCTATATAACGTGCGACAAACATATGCAATGACAAATCTGTACTGTTTTCGTGAATTGTCAAAACATACTTTACAAATTTGTTTCGTGGGACTAGGCCGTAAAGTTGATATCATAGTAGTAGTTCATAATCAGTTTCATAGCGTTATTATACCTAACGCTATTTCATAACGTTATGGTTTTCTTTAAACACAAACGACATATACCGGTATTATATCGTTTTTTTCATAACGTTTTAAAGGTCTATAACGCTATTTCGTAAAGTTACGGTTTTCTTTTCGTTATGATATGATATAACGTTATGAAGGAATATAGAATTTGTTTGAACGAAATTTTAAACACAAACTATATATACCGCTATTATATCGTTTTTTTTTATAACGTTATAAAGGTCTGTGTGGTGGTTAAGGTTTGTGTAAATAAAATAAAAAAAAATACTGGAACAAGGGTGAAGCTAGTTGTACTATTAAACAAATTGATTCCTGTCCTGACCCATCAAAGAATGTTCTCACAATAAACGTTGCAATGATTTCCCATGTCAATTCAATGTAAAGTCACTATGGCATTTACTGTGAAAAGGTTCGACATTGGGTCAGGAATCACTTTGTTGTATGGTACAATAGCCTTTATATCTCGAAACTCTTTATTTTATGTAAAATAATAAATAATAATAATATATTTATTTGATTCTATTCCATTTGAAGAGCAATTGAATGTTTTATAAGCCAGTTATAGATACATGTATAGAGTTGTATTGGGCTTCTAGTTCTAGGGTTAATATAGTAAGTATAATAAGTACGGTCTTTAGTTTATTTTGCCACCTTGTGGCCCTTGCCTGCCAAAAAGCCGACCGCTTTGGTGAACCGTTAACATCAGCAAGTGGCAAGAAATAGTTGGTTAACCCATATGCAAGGGCGGATCCAGCTTTGGCGCCAGGAGGGGGTCACATAGTCGTGGTCAAGTCAAGAACTTATAATTTAATTTTGATAACAATAGTCCTGGAACTAGATAACAAGTCCTGGAACCAGCTCAGGGGGGGGTCATGACCCCCATGCCCCCCCCCTGGATCCGCCCTTGCCCATATGCTTGCTGTCCTGTATTGACGCTGAAGTATTTGCCTACAGACTTGGAGGGGCACATGGGCGCCCCCGGCAGCTCCTTCAGCAGCAGCACCATTGTGATGTCGTCCAGTGGACCCAACGGGAAGCCCCAGGTTATTGTAACTTGCTAGCTAATATTGTAAGTGCGAATGTAAGTGTTTGTTAGGGCTATGTAATGCTCGGAGTTTATGTAAAGCAGTGTTTTTCAAACTGTGGATCGCGACCCCCTGGGGGGTCGCAAAGCCTCGACAAGGTGGTCGTGAGAGGCCGCAGAAACTACCTCATCAAAAAAAGTTGCTTACTATGCAAATGCATAAATGTGTTGTATTAAATATAATACCTACCTACATGAAAAAAAGAAGAGGGGTCGACAAATATTGTTTTCATACTAGGGGGTCGTATTGTGAAAAAGTTTGAAAAACACTGATGTAAAGGATCCAATTCGAAACGAAGTGACCGTACACAGAAACAAAGTCACCGAAATAGTCCCATGAGCAAACTGTAGTGGCAGTGGGCTTGCCACATTCGCTGAAGAACCGACAAGTGGTGGGGTCAATGAGTGTTTGAGTGGATACTGCAGATGGGCTACAGTCTATTCTTTTTCTTCTTTTTTATTACGCCAATGTCAAAGTAATAAATACAGTATTCAAAAATCTTGTGACAGAAATATCGGCAACGTTGTACGGTAGAACACGGTCAAAAGACATCTCCCCCCCTATCAGCTCTTAGCCAACGGATAATGATATCCCTCAGAATCTGTCAGGAAATCATTAACCGATGCCCAGGGACGGACCAAGCACTGTCCTTTCCCTCGGACGGATCCAAAAACGAACCGCAGCTCTTAATCACACGCGGAGGTAGCCCGACTCGCACCCCAGTCTATTCTTATATCTGGGATGCTAAATTGACAAGTGTAAAAGTCAAGTTGTCACTACATCACTTCACTATCACTATCACTACATAGTATAAAACAAAGTCGCTTTTTCTGTCCCCATGTCCCGATGTATGCTTATATCTTCAAAACCACACAACGGATTTTGATGCGGGTTTTTTTAATATATAGAGTGATTCAAGAGGAAGGTTTATAATACATGCATAATATACCGTGCGAAGCCGGGGCTGGTCGCTAGTTAAATATAAAATTGTGTCTAATGCGGTTCAGAAGCGGATTCCCGCGGCGGGAGTACCGCTTGTAGTAACCCTAAGGCATAAAATCCAAAAGAGGTGTGACGTAGTTTGTCTGCGCAGGTGTACAGTTCGTCGAGCAGCACCAAGATCGGGCCTGATGGCATCAAGGAGACCCGCAAGACCCTCGAGGACTCCCGCTCTGGCACCAAGAAGATGTCCATTGGTCAGTACTGTCTTCTATATCTATTGTACCCATAGAAAAAGAAATATAGTAGAAGTGGCATGCGAACGAGAGATGCGTGCCACCTAGATGCGGAAAATTGCATTTATAAACGTCAAATTGAATTTGACGGTTCGAGTAGCAGAATGATTCTGGCAGAATCAGATTTTTTCGAGTGTTCCGTAAGCCTCTCATTCAGCAGAGTTCATTTTGCAACACAGTTATATTAAAGACATCTGTTGTGCAATGGCAAAAGTATTATTTAGACAACTGACATCTTTGGACTTATCTTTTGGCTACTTCACGCTAGATGGGGTTTATGTATTGCACAATGGACTTAAAGCAATATTCTGTGGGTGGAAAGTTCAAATTATAATACCGATTCAGAACTTATTACATTTTTGTAATAGATAAGCTACGACCAATAATTGCCAAGATGTCAGAGTTTGGCGACACCGGTTTCCCTAGCGAAAGCGACTTATCGCACTTCTAATATGTCTTTTATCTACTTACGTACTTTAAATCTATGTATTATGTATACTTATAACCTTGTGGAATAAAGTAGTCTCTGCCTACCCCTGTGGGAAAGAGGCGTGACGGTATGTATGTATGTATGTATGTATAACCTTGTAAGGTTTAACAACCTATTTTTAGGACTGCGAAATGTAGTCCATCCGGCCCAAGCAAATATCGAAACAATAATAATAATATAGCTCTTATTATATAGCTATTATTATGGTCACTTTCGTATTTATAAAATGCCGCGTAATCCGGCGGGCCTCCTCCAGCTCACTCCATTGAGTCAGTTATCTGCTACTCTGGTCCAGTAAGCTTCCAAGGTCAGGCGGATATCATCCTGCCATCTAGTCTTCGGACTCTAGCAATACACCTAGCTAAAATACAGCAAGGGTGAGCACTAAGCAAAGTGCTGTTGGTGTTGTCGCAGGCCACCACATCGGCGACCGCGCGCACGTCGTGGAGCGCGCGCAGAACCTGTACAGCGGCGACCAGGAGGAGACGCAGGAGTTCATCAACCTGGACGAGGACGAGGCCGAGGACTTTGACAGGTAACACAACCCCAATGCTCAAAGGTCATTAGCTCATATGCTCCTTTTCTAGCACTCTCCGTCTGCCCTCTTTCTTCCCCTTTTCCACCATTTCCCTCCCCCGCTCTCACCGTCTCCCTCTCCTCCCTCTCCTCTCTCTTTTATCCCACAGCTACTCGCTGCCAGATAAACAACGAAGTAATGTCATACTCAGAACCAAAGTTGCCAACACGTGACCGATGGTACAGAACGCTGCTGCTAGTAACGTTAAGCGCAACGCCAATACTATGATGATGATCATGATGATGATGGTGATGATGTTGATGATATCCCGTGGTCCCTTGGCAAGGGCAAAGGGCTCGGAGTGTCACGTTGCGATGGTAGTAAGAAGGAAAGGAGATGGCCGATGGAGGTTGTTTATTTAAAATTTAAGGCACCTACAACAATAGGTCATTGTTACAATACTGTTATAGAAGGATAAGCGAATAAGGGAATAAATATAGTTGACTTACAAAATGCGCCTTTGGAAATAACGAAGTTATCACGATACAATGGTAACATTAGAAAAAGAGTTTATATCCTAGCATATTAGGATTGGCTTTGTGAAAATCTTGCGGTATAATTTTGTATGTGAGTACTTATTGATTCTACGAGATCTCATTTGGCAATGACATAGTTTAATCGAACAGGACGATTGATATGAATTTTAAATTTTGTTATTGGAATAGGCTTTGATCCAAAGAAGTAAAACTGAAAACAGTTCGAAGATTGTAATAGGCTATTGCAGTTTCATTACAGTAGTATTCTTCCATGCTGGTCTGGGAGTAAGAAAAAACATACAATTTATCAGTTTTTGAATATAGAATAGAATTGTTTTTTGTGTACCACTTATGTTTATGAATAAATAAAAAAAAAAAAAAAAAAAAAAAAAAGTTGCTTCTCTTCCCGCGCACATGATAAAAGTCCATCGAGGGAATGGGCGAAAGTCTTAGGAAGGGCTAGCAACCCGTCAGTATTTTGATTTCCCTTTCCAGCTATACGCCCTTATCATGCTAAACGTGACCTTAAGGTTTTGTTACTTTAGGCTCCGTCTATCCCGTAAGGGATAAAGGCGTATGTATTGCAAGGCTTGAGGGTTGTAGCCAGGTCTACTCTGAACTTGGGAAACTCCAGGGTAAACGAGTATGTACGGGAACTACGTTCGCGTCGTCGATTAAATGATACCGCAAAGATCTTTACGAAGATTTATTCACGTTAAGAGACTTAACATATTATAATAAAAAACGTCCATGCCTTCGGAGGCAGCTGTCCAGGTAATGCCCTGGGGAAACACTTTGTTTCTTTATTCCATTAAAATTCTAAATTTAAATTACAAATAATTGCATTACCTGCCAGCTCGTTGGTTTGTTTGTACAAATCTTTGTACAAACAAACTCAAGTTCCTACAGTATGTATGTTACAGAAGTAGGGACTTATACCCATCGCGGCCCTGTGCTCTGGTTTCGAGACATACTTCGGTGAGTTTTTATTGATGTATGAATGTGTGTATTGCAGAGAGTTCCAGAGCAAGGCGGGCGGGTTCTCGGGCGGCGCGCGCGCAGCCGTGGCGGGGCGCGGCCGCCTGCTGGCGCTCGAGCCGCCGCCCGCGCACGCGCACGCGCACGACGCCGGGTAACTAGCGCCGCTACTCACAAGCCTTAGGGCTTTGCCACACAGAACGCGTACTTAGAGAGCGTTCAAGTATTACGTAACGCCATTTTTGAACATTTTTGACCCTGCCTTCCCGTCTTGTAACGCGCCGTAACGTTTTTCTGCACCCCCCCACCCCTTCTAAACGTTGCGTAACACTCAAGTGATATTGCGCAAAGTACAAGAAAGTCGCTATAATATCCTAGTTACAGTTTTAATCGCCTTGGCGGTAATAATATTAAATAACACAAGAGATGTTTAACCCGCAGTACGCATGTATTTTGTTAAATTGGCAGTTTTAATTTCCTAATTTTTTATTTAAAAAACGAAACAATGTTACGTAACGTGTTGTAAGAAAGACTCCCATCCCGCCCCTGTAACGCATCGTAACGTTTTAGTCCAAGATCCCAGAGCGATCAGACATAACTTATTTTCTGACGAATGAAACCTTAAGTTTTCAGTAGCGTCTCGTGTGCCTTGAATACCTACGCGCTTGTGAAAACTTGCCGAGTGACACCTGGGCAGGTACACACAGCAAAGCTATTCGGTAAGCAGGATAGATACGGCGCGAGCGTGCGTAGGTGCTTACCTGATTATTTTGCCGTGTGTACATGTCTGATTTTTGAATATGTTATTGAAATATTTATTTAAAACTTATATTCAATCAGTCAGACAAATCAGAGCGACCAAACATCCCCTAAGACAAAAAATATTCAGTCAGAAGTATGAGGGCGAGAGCACTATGTATACTTCTGGCTGAATAATTTTTGTCTTAGGGGATGTTTGGTCACTCTGATTTGTCTGACTGATTGAATATAAGTTTTAAATAAATATGTCAATAACATATTCCAAAATCAGACATGTACACACGTCAAAATAATCAGGTAAGCACCTACGCACGCTCGCGCCGTATCTATCCTGCTTACCGAATAGCTTTGCTGTGTGTACCTGCCCAGGTGTCACTCGGCAAGTTTTCACAAGCGCGTAGGTATTCAAGGCACACGAGACGCTACTGAAAACTTAAGGTTTCATTCGTCAGAAAATAAGTTATGTCTGATCGCTCTGGGATCTTACTCTATTTCTCTCGCTGTACAGGCCAGGGCATTAATATCTTTGTTACAGACTCCTTGCGCCGCCCTCCTACATTTACTTTATTCTCTTAATGTTGACTTTTTGACATGCTAGTGTCATAATAAAAATGAATGTATGATTTGTCAAGATACTACGCCTTTTCTTAAACGAAAATTAAATCCCGTGTCCGCGTAGCGGACATACTGGTACCTTCGAGCCGGATATTTGGAACCCGCTGACCGCCCGACATAATTGAACCTGAACCATGTCGCGGCCACAGACCCGAAGTCAGTCCAAGAAAATTCGTACCGAACCCGAACCACAACCGGAAGCACAGACGTCTTCCAAAGCGATTGCAGAAGCGAAGTCCAACGCTAGTTCAGTAAGTCGTTACAAGTCGAACCAAGAAAGTACAGTCCGATCGAAAAATAGTGTAACATTGCTTCAAAAACAAGAAGCCGAACTAGCGGCAGCGGAACGATTACTTGAGTTAGAGAAATCAGTCGTTCAGAAAAGGCTTCAGGTAGAATTAACCCGATTAAGTGCACAAGGCAGCTCGGCACCCTCTACCGCTAGTCAGACAGGTCGCAGTCGAGTGCAAGAATGGTTAACATCTGAACTTCAACGAAATGAGCAACAACCACCGTGTGAACCACTAACCCATCATGATCACCGCCATGGCTGCGACCCCACACAGAACCCAAACATGAGAACGGCGCCAACAGAACTCACTGATATCCAACTACTAGCCCGAGAGATCTCAAACCTTCGAAAACCCAGTGAAGGTAAAGAGTTGCCATATTACAACGGCAGTGTTCAAGAATGGCTGTCGTTTAAAGCCGCCTACGCCGAAGTTAGCTCTACTCTAACTTGCACCGAGCTCGTATCCAGATTGCGACGCTGCCTGAAAGGCGAGGCCAAAGAAACTGTCGCGGCCCTACTTCATTCTCAAGCCTCGGCGATCGATATTATGGAGGCGTTAGAGCTACGTTTCGGCCGTCCGGAGTTAATACTATTAGAGGAAGTAAGAGCGCTGAAAGATTTGCCGAAGCTTAATGACAGTACCGAACAGTTGACCAAGTTTGCATGTAAGGTACAAAATTGTGTAGCTACCATGAAAGCACTGAACAAACCCGAGCATTTACACAATATGGACCTCATACAAACCTTGAAGCTGAAGATGCCACACCTCAAGAGTCGCTGGATCACATACGCTATAGAACATGAGAATAAACACGAACCTGAACTAATCAAATTAGCCGACTTCCTGAAAAAAGAAGCACAATCGGTTTCAAAATATTGGACTCACGAACCATCACGTCAACCCATTAAGCCGACCCATCACAATAGAGCCCATTACACCGAGTTCGAAGAATATTATGAAGAACAAGATCCTTGCTATGCCACGCGTTCGCATCCATCCATCGATCCCGCCGATACCATCTGCCCCTACTGCAAATCGACAAATCATAAGTTTTTGAAAGACTGCGATAAGTTCATTTCGCTATCAATCGATGACCGTTGGACATGGGCTAAGGAAGCCAAAGTATGTTTTAAATGCTTGAAACCCAGACACCGAAGGGAGACCTGCCGAGCTCGGTCTTGCGGCATTGATGGATGTCGTATGACACATAGTCGTTTTCTCCATGCCCCAATTGTACAACCAGGGATTTCTGCTACAACAACTGATCCTATAACAACAACACCTGAACCGCAAGTTCGAAACCCAGAACCTGTAAATGAAACTGCAGCCTGTAGTAGAAGCACCCCAAGGACTCAGGTTTTACTCAAAATTATACCAATTGAAATACGAGGGCCAACCATGTCAAAACGAACTTACGCCCTCCTGGATGGGGGGAGCACCTTGACTTTGCTGAAACAAGAGCTTGCCAATAATATTGGCCTGAAAGGAATGATCGAACCGCTGACTTTAGCCGGAGTTAATGCGACTTCGGAAGAACCAAACTCTCAACGCGTGAACTTTGAAATTGTGGGACCTTCTAATACCCCAATTGAACTATATGGCGTTAGAACTGTTCAGAATCTCCCACTATCTCCTCAAACTGTTGCCGACACCAACCAATTCAGCCACCTCCGGGATTTACCTGAAGCGGAGCTTTGTTATGATCACGGCACACCGGAATTATTGATTGGTCAAGATAACTGGCACGCCATTGTAAGTAAAGAGATTCGTCACGGAAAGCGGAACGAACCAGTAGCATCCCTGACAGCATTGGGTTGGGTGGTGCACGGATTCTCACAGTCATCTACAAGTTCTGTCCACTTCGTGGGTCATAGTGATCAAGAAATGCACGAGATGGTTGAAAACTACTTTAAAATTGACTCACTCGGAATTTTGAACGAAGTCAAAGACAATAAGGAAGATGAGAGAGCTCTAAACATTTTAAAAAACACTGCTAGGCGTGTAGAAGACGGAAAGAGGTGGGAAGTTGGATTATTATGGCGTGAAGACGATCCGAAAATGCCCAATAACTTTCACTACGCCGCAAAAAGACTTCGGTCTATTGAAAAAAAAATGGACAAAGATCCTGCATATGGATTGAAGTATAAAGAGAACATGGATAACTTCATACGCAGTGGATATGCTGCGCCATGTGATCCAGTACAATCACCCATAAAGTGGTTCCTCCCACATTTTGGGGTAACTAACATAAACAAACCAGGGAAACTAAGAATTGTTCATGATGCAGCCAGTAAGGTACAAGATGTCTCTTTAAACGACAAACTACTCACTGGACCAGATTTGCTCTTATCACTGCTGGCGGTAATCTTCAAATTCAGAGAAGGAAAAGTGGCCGTATCTGCTGATATAAAAGAAATGTTCCTGCAGATACGGATACGACCCGAAGATCGACCAGCCCAACGTTTTCTCTGGAGAGAATTTGATAGAAAAGGCCCAATGAGAGAACATGAAATGAAATCCGTAATTTTTGGTGCCACTTGTTCACCAGCTACGGCAATTTATATTAAAAATAGAAATGCTGAAGACTTTATCGATCAATATCCCGAGGCAGTAGAAGCAATAAAGTCCCGTTTCTATATGGATGATTATTTACACAGCTTTCATTCAGAAGAAGTAGCACAAAGAACAGTCGAACAAGTTGCACATATTAATCAAGAAGGAGGTTTCACACTAACCCAATGGATATCAAACAGCGAACGAGTTATGCGGAGCATTGATGAGAGCAAAAGAGGCACGGGAGGAGTGGATCTTAATTTTAATGTCAATGTGAAAATTCTCGGATTAAGATGGAATCCGTCTGATGATACTCTGGGATTTAATTTAAATTTCTCAAAACTACCCGATGAGATCATTGATGACACAAAAAAACCAACAAAACGCGAAGCACTGAGAGTCGTTATGAGCGTTTTTGATCCACTAGGACTTCTAACACCTATCATTATTCAAGGCAAGATTCTTCTTCAGCAAATATGGAGATCAGGTATTGATTGGGATACAGAGGTGCAAAAAGAAGAGCACACTGTCTGGAAGCGTTGGATTAAGCGCCTTAGTTCATCATGCCTTTGTAGAGTCCCACGACACTATGCTCCGGAACCTACTAGAAGCAACGTGGAGTTGCACATATTCTGCGATGCAAGTGAACAAGCATTCGCTACTGTCGCCTACTGGCGTTTTCTACAAGACAATGGAAGTATCACAATTAATCTCATATCGAGCAAGTCCCGAGTATCACCCCTAAAACCAGTATCGATTCCCAGGCTCGAACTTCAAGCTGCTGTCCTTGGAGCACACTTAGCACACACAATCGAAAAGAACCATGACACAATTAAAGCGAACAAAAGATATTTCTGGACGGACTCTTCAGCTGTTATAGCTTGGATTAATGGAGACCCTCGAAACTATAAAACATTTGTTTCCAATCGTTTGGGAAAAATTGCTGAATTGACGAAATCGACTGAGTGGAGATGGTTACCGACATCCTTGAACGTAGCTGACGATGCTACTAGAGAACTTGATAACCTAAGCGATGATCACCGCTGGTTCAAAGGCCCGCCATTTCTTTACACAGACACTAACTCATGGCCCACTCAATTAAATGACAGCCAACACATATCTCCTAATTTACTAGAAAGGAAGAAACAGACCTGCAGTTCGTTGCCAGTGAACTCATTTGCACCAACTTTGCCCGATATCAAAAGATTCTCTAAATGGTTACGCCTTATTAGAAGCACGGCTTACATGTTCTTATTTATAGAAAATACTCAAAAAAAGGAACGCAATGGTTTGAAACTAGAACATATAGAATGCGCCGAAGAAGCTTGGATCAAAATGAGTCAAAGCCAAAGTTTTTCTGCCGATTTAGAAAATTTAAAAAATAATAAACCCCTTGATAAAAACAGTCGATTACGGAAAACTTGCCCGTTTATAGATGGACGTGGAGTGATGAGATTGAAGGGGAGAGCCAACGCTGCCAGCGATATCGATCACAATCTCATCCAACCTATCATAATGGACGGCAAACATCCGTATACTAAGTTGTTGACGTTACATCACCACGTACAAGCCAACCACGGCAATCATGAAACGGTTGTCAACAGCTTACGACAAAAATATTGGATTATAAATATACGCCCTACGGTGAAAACAGCTGCCAGAACTTGTCAAATGTGCCGAATACGCCGCGCCGAGCCTGCACATTTACCACACGGAGATCTACCTCCCGCAAGATTAGCTCACCATCTAAGGCCGTTTACCCATTGTGGACTTGATTATTTTGGACCGATGACTGTAACAATCGGCCGAAGACGTGAGAAGAGGTACGGTGCCCTCTTTACGTGTATGACAAGTAGAGCCGTACATGTTGAACTCGCTTCATCGCTATCCACCGACTCCGCCATCCTCGCTTTACGAAGAATGATTGCCCGTAGAGGTTCACCTAAAGTTATTTATTCTGACAACGCAACCAATTTTCGCGGCGCCTGCACAGAGCTAAGAAGAGCTGCCGAAGAAATAGATCGAGAGACAGTGAGAGATTTTCTTCTTAACCGAGGCATAGACTGGAGCTTTATACCGCCAGCTTCTCCGCATATGGGAGGTTGCTGGGAAAGATTAATACGCTCGATAAAGACAGCCCTACGCGTCACTCTCAAAGAACAATCTCCATCAGAAGAAGTGCTAAGAACCGTACTGACAGAGGCTGAGCACACAGTAAATTCACGCCCATTGACCTACGTAGCAGTGCACCCAGATGATCGAGAAGCAATAACCCCAAATCACCTGCTGCTCGGAGGGCCATCCAATGTCCCACACATGGGATGTTTTACGGAAAGCGACATAGTCACTAGAAAACAATGGCGAAGGACACAAAGACTGTGCGACTTGTTTTGGAAACGCTGGGTCCGTGAATATCTTCCTACGATAATCCCCAGAGCGCATGTTTCAGAGAGACCAGACCTGAAAGAAGGCGATGTTGTTGTCATTGTGGACCAAGGACTGCCTCGAAACGTCTGGCCAAAGGGCATAATAATTAAAGTATTCCCAGGTGCAGACGGGCGCGTACGCGTTGCCGAAGTGCGTACATTGGCTGGTGTGCTACGACGCCCCGCCGTCAAGATCGCACGGCTCCCTGTCGAGAGTGCTGAATGCACCTAGGTGTGCATTGGTGGGGAGAGATGTTACAGACTCCTTGCGCCGCCCTCCTACATTTACTTTATTCTCTTAATGTTGACTTTTTGACATGCTAGTGTCATAATAAAAATGAATGTATGATTTGTCAAGATACTACGCCTTTTCTTAAACGAAAATTAAATCCCGTGTCCGCGTAGCGGACAATCTTTAAGGTTTGACATAAAGGTGTATAGATGTTTTTGACGTCTTGGTAATGTGCATATATTTATGCCCTTGAGTGTAGAGCGGCGTACAGAACAAAAAAATATGTACAACCCTGTCTGATATCACTTAATACACACACATTATTTGTGTAACACACAATGGGTTTGCTCTTAATGATTTTTGTGTGTAAATTCAAATGCCGTGTATTGTCTCTGCACAGTATTAGTTCTCGCAGTTAATGTTATGCTTTCTCTGAGGTTGAGGTAGGTCGCTTTGACATCTATGTATACATATAAACCCCCTTGCAAAAAAAACTGGCACCCATGGTTTTTGTATTTTATGTGCATAAAAGTTTACTTTCTAAGCTTTAATGCCTAAAACTCTGAAAAACCATAAGTGCCCTATTTTTTGCAAGGGGGTGTATATAAAAATTAATCCTTATTTACCTTGGTCACGGCATCACGCGTGAACGGTTGGACCAATTTCACTAGTCAAGAGACGGTTCTTATGTAAAAATATTAAAAAAAAAAAAAATGGTAGCGGGAGCGGGTAACAGCTAGTTTATTATGAAAATGTTTGTTACCAAAAATTCTAGGCTCACATGCTGCGTTCACACTGTTGGTTAACTGTCGTAGATGAGTACGAGGGCTTTAGACCACATCTGAGCTTGCCATTATAAGTGATTGGGGTCAAACGCATGTCTATTGCTTCAAAATGAATATTTACGACTTGTACCTGTAGAGAATTGATTTAGTTTAAGCCACAGAACAGAGAGACAAGTAGAAGCGGCATGCGAACGCGAGACGCGCGCCACCTTTATGCGCAAATCGCGTGTATAAACGTCAAATTGAATTTGACGGTTCGAGTGGCAGAATGATTCTGCCAGAATCAGATTTTCTCGAGAGTTCGCTGTCATCGTTTAGATTTTCCATCACGTCAACCTAAATTCCGTTCTGCAGTGTACAATTTGCGATGCAGTTATTTGCAATGGCAAAAGTATTATTCAGACAACTGACATGTTCAGACTGTTATCTATTGGCTAATTCACGCTAGATGGTGTTTATATACTTGTACAATGGACTTTCAGCAATATTCTGTGGGTGGAAAGTTCAAATTATAATAACGAATCAGAACTTGTTACATTTTTATAATAGAAAAGCTACGACCAATTATTGCCAAGATTTCAAGGTAGGAGTAAACCGTCGATGCGTGAGTTTGGCGATACCGGTTTTCCTGGTGAATGTGACTTATCACACTTTTCTTTTCTCTTTGTTCTGTGGTTTAAGCTATGGGTGTCAGAAAATTTATATAATGTAATGTGAAAGAGCTTAGTAGTTCCCATAGTTTTTATAATTACTTAAGTATTTAGACGGCATGTTTGTTTTATTATGGTTCTTTTGTATTTTTGCACAATGCATTTCTATTTTTTGCACTATATTTAGTTTTTTAAATAGCTATTTTTTATTTCACGGTCGGTTGGATGGCGTAAGTAGTAAAAGGGTTTTATTATTATTATTACCATTTGATGTTATCAATCATATTATAGGCGATGCGGCTAGCAACCCATCACTATTTTGATTGCTCCTTTCCACCTATTACAAACACTATAATGCTAAACGTGGCCTTTAGGTCTTGTTACCTTGGGCACTGTCTACCCCGTAAGGGATCAAGTCGTGATTTGTGTGTGTGTGTGTGATGTTATAATTTTACTGTCACAGAGGAAATAGCTAATAATGTGGAAATGTCATACAATTTATATGAAAAAAAAAAATTGCTATTGGTGATTGCTGCACTCTGATTGGCCGGCCAAAGGTCGGACAGGTCACTACAGTTGATCAAGCAGTTATTATGATCTATATGGATAGTGAATGTTTAGTTGTTGTGTGGCATAATGAATGAAACTCACTTAATAAAAAAAAAACAAATAGTAAATACAAAGGGTGTTTGGTAGCCTATGTATTTTTAAGCATTTTTAGCCATATAATGTCCTAGCCGTTTTTTTTGTTAATTGAAAGTGGAAATTTTAGGAAAATACTCAGAATTTCATAGTCAAGAGTCAATATTGCCCCAATGGGCGTTAATTTGTAAACAAAATATTTTATTTATGATAGTTTAATGTGTATTGGACCAAATGAAAATAATTTTTAAGTGTCTTTCTTGCCACAAAAACAAAATGGAGGCATTCGAAATTACTAAAAATGTCTTAGGTTGGAACAGAGTCGTTTTTCTGTGCCATAAAAAAAGCTAAAAAGAATCCTTGTAATGTTCAAACATTTTTGAAAACATCCCTGTTTTTTGTTCTTTCTTTTAAGGCATCACTCATTCACATTGCTTCATAAATCTGAGATAAAAAGTAAAAACCAAACTCAGGGAGTACTCGCTAAGAACGCACTAGTCTTGAAATTTCACGTTAAAAGTATTTAACTAGTATATTACATGAAAAAAAGTAAAAAATATAACAACAAATCACGTCTATCCCTTAAGGGGCAGACAGAGCCTAAGGTAATAAGACCAACAGGCCACGTTTAGCAAGATCGTGGGCGTATACATGGAAAAAGGAATCTGTATACCCGTAACGGATAAAGACGTGACGTTTATGTATGTTATTACCACTATTTGGTTATTTTCTTAATGCCTTGTCTCGACCATCCAGCCACCGTCCGTGTATGTATATATGTATGTAGCCAGCATGTCTTGCAGCCCTAGTCGTACCCCGCTGGCCGTGCGCCCCGCGCCGCGCCGGCCGCTGCGCGCGCCGCCGAGCCCCCATGCCGGATCCACCAGGTGAATGACTGACTGAATCATCATGCCATCTCATGTCGACATCAACTGACACTCATTAGAAACGCGAAGGCGGGAATCGGAATGCCATATTTACAGCGTATTGGTTTATCTGTAATGTTAGATTTTTATTGATAAATAATTTCTTACTTTTGTTTAAAAGTTGCCAGAATCTTTGTGTGGGTGGGATTGCTTTTTTAACTCAAGCGCGAGAGTGGAATCAACCTCCGTAAAGTAACGCCTGATTCAATAAAATAAGTAAAAATGGATCCGGTTCTTGTCAGTCATAACGATTAGCAATAACATTAAAATAAAACTTAAAAATATTTAACTTTGTATTCGAAGGTGTCTCCTGTAGGCTTATTACCTAACTCGCTCGCAATCGCCATCGTGTACATTTTGACAGTTCATGTATGGGCTGACAATTGGCATCGGAATCAGCTAGCTGTCACATTCATACAAGAACTGTCAAAATGAACACGATGGCGATTGCGAGCGAGTTAGGTAATAAGCCTACTAAATACTGTTCTATTTATAAAAAACTACCGGGACTGACTGACAGTCTCATAGTTAATGCACAGACCAAAGTGTAGGAAGTAGAGACATGAAATTTGGAATATATGTATTTACATTAGGTGTCATAGTAGCATTGGGAAGGGAAAAGTCGCGGGAATAAAGGTTAGTTTACGTCATGCAAGTAATTTCGTGCAACTATTATCACATAGTGTGATAAGGGAACGTGCTGGTGTGAAAGAAGATATAGTGACTAGGATAGAAAAAGTATGCTTAGTTGGTTTGGTCACGTAAAGAGGTAGATGAAAGTAGAATAACTAAGCAGATCTATATGGGAGTGTGAATGGTTGCGTTGCGAAGGGAAGGAATAGACGGACGTTCCGTGACCAAATAGGGGACGTTTTGGAAAAAGGTCAGGTCAAGAGTACCCGATATCAACGAGCATGTATGAAGAGATTGATGGATGTGGATGAAGCGAAAGAGGTATGTCTGGATCGTAGCAAGTGGAACAAAGTGAAAGTGAAAGTGAAGAATCAAACGCCGCAGTGTAGCTCTAGGCCAAGGAATGAAATGCACTGTGTAAACTAGACTTAAGCTAGTCAGGTAAACTTTATTCCATTCAGTTCCAGATATCGAAGGAGGCGTTACTACTAATAGTAATATTTTATTATATTATTAGCTGTTCATGCTGTAAATAAGTTTGCTATGTTCCGCCATATATTTATTATTCCCTTATTCATAAAAAAGTTACGAACTTTAGCTATAGTCGATTCCAATCCATTTTTACGCTTTTGTAAACAAACAAGTTTTATAAAATTGTATACATACATACATACCTCACGCCACTTTCCCCCAGGGGTAGGCAGAGGTTACTTTAAATATTACCTATAATTTGTAAAAACAGCGCCTTCTCTCGTCCCTGGTGAGCAGTTGATGTTCCACGGGAGTTTGTAATTGTGTCGCGATTTTTTGTCTGCTCACCAGGGACGAGAGATGGCGTTGTTTTCAAATGATAGGTACTATCATATGAATCGAGCATTTTACTTCTTGATTTTCAACGTAAGTTCGTAAAGTATCGTGAAAATGTGACATTCCGTTTATGTGAGCTGGTTGTGTATAAAGTTGTTGAGATAAACTAGCCGTCTTTTTCTTACTGCTCGTTATAGAAAGAGACAAGTAGTCTATGTAGCTCACGCGGTCTCCTGCTAATCGTAGTTTAGTATTGCCGGGTGCATTTAAGCATGACTTATTCTTTTTTCTGCTATTGTAAGGTTGTTTGCGGGCGTTTTTGAACCTAATTAAGGCATGTTAAAGTTACCAACCAATTATAATGTATGTGTGTAAAAAACTGAGTTTATACACCATACTTCCTATTGTCCAATCGTGTGGGAGTGAACTGGTATGACAGCTGTCTCACTCCGTTCCACGCGCGGTCAGTTCTAACTGATCCAATCGGCAGCGTCATGCCGATTGGACAATAAGAAGGATGGTGTACGGCCAGCATAAAAGGGGTTAGATTGGAGACGATAACCGTTTAGCAGCTACATATTTTCCGTCGCATGGAAAACAAAAACGCATCTATTTAGAAATGGTTGCGGTACAAAATCAAATCTTGTATAACTATCAAATGATTAAATAAATAATTGAAAGCCTTTTATTCGTTTTTAGACGCAGTGTATACGTACTACACCTGAGCCTCTGGTGTAAGTTTTCGCATATAAAAGCGTCTCGAACGCGTTCAAGTGAACGTCTCATTTACTATGGAAAAATTAGCGCCACTTGCGGATTAAAACTGCAACAAACTGTTCTCAAACGCATTCGAGGTGTATTTTGTGACTGAAAACCTTACACTAAGCATACTGATCACAAGCCTCTTCCCAATGGGAGAGCTCGGGCAGCTCCCACGCAGCCGCAGTGCGTGTTGTAACTTGTCGGTGTGGTTGCAGGGCGTCCGTGCGCGAGCTGTACGGCGGCCCGCACCCGCAGCGCCACCGGCACCGCCACCACAAGCGGCCCGCGCCCAGCGACAACTAATGCCACCCTACCCTACCTACCCTGCCCTACCCTGCAGCCCAAGGATACTCACCGGTAATGACCACAAACCCCGACCATCCCGTTGTGGCCGTGTCTGCTTAAACAGTTTTCAATAACTTTACTAGTGATCGGTGTTGAATAGTTTTGGCAAAGGGTAGTCTGACAAGCGGCCCTATTACCGATGTGGCCCTTCTGTTGCCTACGACTATGACCAGAATGTAATGATAGTAGGCAATTTGGGTAACTTTCTTGGCAATAATATCAGGTAGTAGAAAAATCAAGCGCAACTCTCTTCGTAGCCGTTGGAGAGTATTTGCCGTTAGAGTACTTTGAGAGCTTTGTACCTACTGTTCGATATTATTTCCGGTGACTACCTACTAGGGAAACAAAAACAACTAGTGACCAGTTATGACAGTTACACTTTGTCTTTATGTTAATATTTAGATCTGACAATACCAACTTGAGACGGATAATGACAACTTAACGTAACCCCCTACCCTACCCTCCAACCCTATACTAGTTACTAAAGTGCTAGCGATTGGTTAACAAGTTTCTTCCCTAGTTTGCTGACAACCAACCCTTCTTATCTAGTGGTTGGCTGCGACTGCAAAACCCTAATGCAGTACCAATCCAACCTTGTGATTATGATCGAAAACGACTGCTAAACGACGGCAACCCTAATATCAATTACCAGTGAAAACAGACACTACAAACACCACCTTAGCCCGCCGACAATTAATACTCTACCCTTCGCTACCCTTCTACCCTGTGACCAGTAGCTGTTAATGACAACAAACCCTTTCATCTAGTGACCAGTAATGTAATGACATCTGCATCTAATGATAGTCACTAATATTGACGTATTTTTTTTTTCAAAACTAGCAACTTGTGATTGATGAACTACACACTAGAAACTGAAACCTTGTTTTAGTTGTTCAGGTTGGAATTTCAAGCGACTTATGAGATTGATGTGTAGAATTAACTTAATTAACTATTTGTAGTTTAATTTTAATTTAAAATACTTATATGTGTAGTATAGGCCGCGTACAGGCCAAAACGTTGAACGACTGATTTTGAAAAGTTACTACCGCCCCAGATTTTAGAAAATCATATCGATCGTAGATCAAACTGTGTTCAGCGAATTACATGAAATGTCTATTAGTCTTTTGATCGATAACGTCGTCTACATACATGGAGTGTAGTACTAAAGTGATTTTCACACAAGGGTATTTATTCAAACCAGCTTTACTATTTGACTATACTTGACGTTCAAAGAGAAGGTTTATTTTGATTTTACATACATACACAATTCACGTCCCTTACGGGAAAGACAGAGTCTAAGGTGACAAGAGCTACAGGCCACGTTTACCAAGATTTAATTTTTTAAATTATGAATTTAAGATAAATCTATAACTTCGTTGCGAGAAATAAAATATGTTGATTATAAGTTATTTTGAAACGAACTTTCAAAGAACGTTTGATTTTAAAGGAGAAAATCAAATGGTGGTATTTGAAATCAATTTAAACTTGGTTAGAGAACATCAGTGAAACTAGGTTTTAAAAAGCGGGTAGAAGGATACTGTTTTATTTTAAGTCCAATATTATATATTGTAAGAAGCGTCCTTTAGAAACCCCATTCCTACACTTAGAATGCCTTTGTCATATCATCATAATTACGTAATGTGGAAGCCTGAGAATTATTTTATTGGATGCAATGTTTATTTATTGTCTTGTACAGTTAAATGGCAGCGTTTTGTTTTACCCTAAACGGGCGATTTATAACCTATTTAAAGGAATGACTTGAATAAAATCCATTCCAACATCTCTGTTTAGAAATACTCGAGAAAATAACTAAGAAGTTATTGAGGGCGTGACAATTAATGCCTAAAGTGGTCACAGGTATGTATTACGTTTTAAATGTTTCAAGACCTCAGTGTAAGCTACGAATTTAATTTAACTACTAGAAAAACGGTTTATTGGTTCTAATTTGTTTTTTCAAATAACCAATCAATAGTTTTTTCAGTGGCGTAAGGGGCCGTCCATTAATCACGTGATCTTTTTTTAAGCATTTTTTAACCCCCCCTCCCCCTTGGTGATACATGGTGAGGTTTAAGACTACCCCCCCACCCCCCATCCAACATCACGTGTATTTTTCGTATCTACAAAAACGCGTAGCAACGGCGAGTCAAGGTCACACTACACGCCGCTTTTCGATTTAAAAAATAAAAAATAATGAAAAAATAAATACACGTGATATCTTACTACACCCCCCTCCCCCCTTGTGACATTTCGTGATTTTTGTCAAACCCCCCCCCCCCCCCCCCCCCCCTTCAAGCCTCACGTGATTAATGGACGGCCCCTAACTATAAATTCATCAGATGTTTCCTTCGACTTAAACAAGTGCATCATCATCATCGACCTCTCTGTGCTCTAGGCCAGCCCATTCGGAGCCCCGCAGAGCTAGGAGCCCGTAGCATTTTGCCAGTCCTTTTTAGTTACGCCACTGTCTTTTGGTCCTCTATGTCATGGTATGATTTGTGGCAAAGTACCAAAATTTTTAAACGCCTTTAAAATTTTCACAAATGTAAAAACAACACAATAATAATAAACTCGTGTCATCAAACAGTGCCTACTTCGCGTTAGGGCATAGTCATCCACGAATCATTATTTTTGTATGAAATCGGTGTTATGTATTGTATCCGTAGATATACTTAATAAGTAATAGTCGGAGCTAGAGTGTAAGTGGTCTAACTTTTAACTAAATCGATTTCATAATAATTAAAAAAAAAACTGTCGAAATATCTTCTATCTTCACAAATTTCGCTTTACGGTACCCCTAGGACGCGTGTTAGGCCACTTACGGTAGCCTCAGTAATCAAGCTCCCTAACATAAATGTATGCCGGTATTTAAATAATGTATGTCTCAAATCCATAGACCATCAACTAGTATGATGTAATATAAAGTTAAGAATAAACGCTACAAAAAAGAAATGAATTGCACCGTACGAAAATGTTTTACGAACGAATCGAGCGTCTTGTTGAATCAGATGTAAATTTTTGATTCCATTATTGTTAGGTTAATTTTAGTTGTAATTTACTAACTAAGACCATTTGTTTTATTGGTAAAATCACACGAGTCCCGGAGATCTAGCGAAGTATCAGAATGCCGAAAGGTTTTACTTGAAACAAGAAATTTATGGAATCGTAGCAGATTAAATAATGAGGTTGACAGGTGATAGTGTAAAACATACTCATTGATGCGTTGCAATCATCTGGCATGATTTTGAGCATTGACTTTTTGTGAGTTGAAATCGAATCTCGCTCTACACGAAATGTGCGGTAAGAATCTGTTTATTGCTTCAAAACTACAGCTCCAATAAAATTGACGACTACTTGAAAAGATTATTTAGAGCTGGAATCGTCTTTTTCACCACATTAGAATAGTAATGTCGAATGATGTGCATTAAAAAAAACATCGAACCGCTGGTAATTTCCTGAAAAATGTAGCTGACGTTTCTTGCACTTTAATTGCATTGCGTTAAAAAGACTTGCGTGTGCTTTTTCCCGTAAAACAAAAGATAAATGGACATTCATGACGGGTATGCTAACCCAATCTCAAGTGTCTTTAAGTAAGTTAACAAGTAAGCATAAAATATAGGTCATAGACTAGAAAAGTTTATTTGGTTCTTTTAAATATTATATTTAATCCTGGTTCCGTTCATTTAAGTTGAGTTCGCACAAAGTAAGCTTCGACAGGCTTCCCGATAAAGTATTTTTATTTATTTCCTTGTTGCTCATTTTGTTCTACATGTAAAATTTCAGTTATTGTAATACAGGAATGGTAAAATATTTTTAGACATAGTATTGGTGTTAGATTTAATTACTATCTTTCGTGTGATCGCTAGGATTAAATAGTAAATTATATACCGTATATAGTGTTTTATTTGCGCTATTATATAGACAGGTAAGCGGTAAATGAAACCAAAATATATTCGTCAAATAAATTGTATTACTTGAAGCAGATGCAGTAAATAATAAAAACGATTAGGTAAGTTACTCAACCCGAATAAATAATAGAATTCAATTAAATCAATTAAGACTTATTCTACAAAATATTCAAATTCATTAAAAGTAATCCCATCACCCAAACTAGAAAACAAATGCATGGTTACCCATTAAAAAATATCTAAGTAAATAAATGTACAATAAAAAACTTCTAAGGATTTAAGTAATGCAAGTACATAAGCCAAAGTATACTGAGACTAATCTAAGAATAAAATAAGCGACAAATTTAATGGTTGTCTTTTGTTTTCTCTGCGTCCGTTTGGTCGGCCATTTTGTCGTGGATGCCATTTTGTGTGCGTCAGAGGCTGATACGGCAGATGTCCTCGTTGATCTCGAGCATTTGATCGATGAAGGCCTGGTGGGAGACGACTTGCGCCAGTTTTTGGATGATGCGCTTCAGTTCACCCTCCTTGTAGTTCATCTGTGTGTTGCAGAGCTCTATTTCGTCGGACAGTGATTGTGGAATCTGTAGAGATAAAGTTTTCTTTAAGATATGAATTACGTGTGTGGTATTCTTTATTTGGGAACAAGAGCTTTTTTTAAGAATGGATTTCAATTGTTTGAAGTCAAGTATGACTTGCTCTACATTTCCTTTTGTGTAGTGTGTAGGTAGTTCTTATTTATTCACGATGTGTATAATAATGTGTAATTTGGAACCTGAAGCCAATGATAGGTTACGTTGCTTTAAACGTAACGTAATAGGTAGGTACATAATTCTATTTGCTTCAGAGCTGTATATTTAGGTTTGAAATTAGAGGTAAAGAACGAAATGAATAATGAATACAAAATAGGAAGTTATTACGCGACCTGAATGACATGTGAAATTGGGTATTTGTCCGACTGTTTGTATTGTTTTTGTGGTAGTACCGAGTCCGTCAGAATGAGTCTTATTATTGAGGCTCTTACCAGTCCGTCCGTCTGACACGGGTTTAGGTATCTTTTGAACAAATTTTCACGGGCCACCAACTAAATTTATGTATAATGCATCCGCTTTGAGAAATTTCGTTGGCGCAATGTAGAACATGAGATGTCGGCGCTAGCTACTCGTACGTCGTAGCAGTTAATGTAGTCCACGGTTAGGTGGCGCTAAGGTCGCAACACTTACTTCGCTGTCGTCCTCGAAAACGCTGAACTTGTACTTGGTCTTCCGCTTCTCGGCGCCGTTATCGAAGAACAGTGTGAACTGAGCGTCCTTGCCGCGAGCGCCCACCGGGAAGTACAGGCCGGCTGTGAGGTGGCCCTTCTGGTCGCGGGACAGCAGGCTCCTGTCAAAGGTTAGGATATGAGGGATGGCATCCAGGCAAAATAATACCTAAACCCTCAGGTGCTGAGGGCTCAAGTGGAACTTAGAGTCGCCATGGTATCTACGGTAGGTATATAAACTGCGAAAGACGTGACCTCACTGTTGACACTGTTGAGGATTACTAATATGTAGAGGGTTTGAAATGGTTTTGTCGATTTATAGTAGGCCAGCTGTTGCCCGCGACTCAGTCTGCTCAGAATTCGCTTAAAGCTATACCATGGCAACTAGACGATTTTCCGGGACAAACTATCGTAAGTTGTTCCCCGGGACTGAAATTGCAACAAAATCGGTTCAGCGGTTTAAGCGTGAAGAGGCAACAAATAAAGAGACACATTTTCACATATTACGGTAAAGAGTGCCCCTTTTTAACTTTTTCCTGGATAGCCCATGTCACTAGAATACCAAATCCTGCAAGACTAGAAGCCATGGTCACTTGCCCAGAGCACAGCAGACAAGCTCTGGTCGCAGCGAGGCAAGCCAAAGCTCTACGACAGGCATAATTTCGTAAAATGATTTGACACTGTATGTCGTCTCCCTTACGCAAATAGTTATCTAGGCGCGAGCGATAGAGACAGTGACAGGCATTGTACGAAATTCCTCTTGCTCCTTGCCCGTGCTTTAGCTATAATTAATGTGGTGCTAACACCGGCACCGGCCCGGTTTTCAAATTCAGATCGGGACACTGATTGGCCGAGCCGCGAGCATTCCCCATTCCTCTTTAGAGCTCTAAACTAACCTGAAGTTGTACACGAGATTCCGTCTCTCAGTCACATTGACTCCGTCAAGGTAAGGCCTGGCAGCGAACACCAGTGAGGTCTGCCGCTTGACGCTCCCATCGCGCGTGGTTCTTTCGCGCCACTCTACGTAGCTCGCGTTGTGCGGGCTGAATGCGTAGCTGTACTCCTTGAGGAACTGGTCGTCGGATTGGGTGAACCAGCCTGCGAAAGTTGAGTTTTTAAGACCTCAAAATGGGGGGCGAAATTTGATTTTCAAAGTATGTATCATAACATTCTTCCCAAGTCAAGTACGTACCTACCTACCTAATAAGTAATGACTAGCTATATGTGTGTGGAACAGCACGAAACTTCGAAAATCGAACAACGGAGTATAAGACCTGGTGTTGGTAACTGACACTCGTGTAGGAGTAATGCCGCCGGGTTAGGGGTGACTAGTATCCGTGTAGCACTCTGACAAAGGGTTGACTGACAAGTTCGAGTGGTATACTCACTGACACTGGCATGACGCACACGCAAGGGTGTCGTGAATGACACCCGTGTGAGCACATGTAAGGGTGACGGGGTGACTGACAGACGTGTGAGCATAGGCAAGGGTGACGGGGTGACTGACGCCGTGTTTTTTTTTTTTTTTTTTTTATATGAATAGGAAGGAAACCGAGCAAGTGGGTCACCTGATGGTAAGTGATCACCACTGCCCATAGACACCCGCAACCCCGGAGGGATTGCAGATGCGTTGCCAACCTAGAGGACTAAGATGCAATGCCTCTTGTGCCCGTAATTTCCCCGGCTGTCTTACTCTCCACACCGGAACACAGCAGTGCAAGCACAGCTACTTAGCGGCAGGATTAGCGAGTAAGATGGTGGTAGCGATCCGGACGGACCTTGCACAAGACCCTACCACCCGCAAACGTGTGAGCACATGCAAGGGTGACGGGGTGACTTGATACCCGTGTGGGGCACATGCAAGGGTGGCGGGGCTGACTGGGGTGACTGACCTGTGTGAGGGTAGGCGCAGTCCTGCATGACGGTGACGACGCGCGGCACGTGGTAGCCGGGGTCGGCCAGCAGCAGCCCGGGCCGGCCCTCCACGCGCACCTGCACGCCCACCATCACGTGCTCCTTCTCTGCCGCTTCCACCGACGCTGGGTTCTCCCCCGCTGTCACATACCTAGTTGAAGAAGACCTGTTAGTTTTCAAATATACTGCCGAACTTCTGAGGTAGGTGCTTAATAGGTATTATCTGTTTTTCTTAGTTCCACATTTTTGTATATGTATTTTAAGTTAGTATTCTCCGAGCTTTTAAAATCTGATCAGTTTTAAAGTGTGCTCCACCTTAACTTGCCACCAGGCTTGATTGTGGTGAAACACAAGGCTAATATCCATAAAAAAAATTTTTTTTTTTATGTTAGAGAGGCCAGACAAACGAACTAGTGGGTCATCTGATGGTAAATGATCACCTCTAATGCATCTGATGGTAAATGTATGCATTTACTATGTAATATTTAATCAAGTAGAAGATTGAGGACCAATATGCAGTAGAAATATTATCAAGTACTGGAAACGAGACACCAAATTGTCAGTCATCGCACGATTGAAGTTCGACTAAGGTGTTACGAGTACCTATGTAATTATTTAAAGTTACTGCTCCAGCTTTTCGTGTCCAAACGGTACAACAAGGTTGGTCAAGACCTTTGCAACTATTTGGTCACCTGCGTTCCTAACTGTTGGGCTACACTGTACAGCGACCGAAGTGGTCGTATGGCTAAGCCTATACGTACCCGCGTACATCCACCACGGCTTCCTCGCACGACAGCAGCGCCGTCGCCTTCGCGAGCCCCGGGAACTGCGGGTCCAGCCCGCGCCACCGCCGGATCAGCTCATACGCCAGCCCCACGCACGTGTGCTTCTTAGCCCGTATAGGCGGCTTGTACGTCTCGTAAACATCGTACAGCGGCTGCTTCCTCTTCTCGAACGCGTCGAAGAGCGAGATGAAGTTGCTCACGGAGTCGTAGTTGTCGGTGACTAGGAGACGGCGGAGGGATGCCTCCGCGCGCGTCACTAGCTCCTCGTGGGTGGCGAGGGTTAGGTCCAACGGGGTCCGTTGTATGCCCCACCGCGCGGGCGGGAGGGGCGGTCTGGTCACGTCGCGGGCGGCCGGTGCCCGCGGCTCCACAGCGAGTCAACTCGGCCACTCGGCGCCCCAGCGGCCCACGGCGGGGGCGGCCGGCTCGGCCTCCGCCCGCGCCCCGTCGCGCCGGGCATCTTCGCGGTTCCGCGAGTAAGCAACGTCGACGCCCTTTGCGAGCGCCTCACGCTGCCTCTCTATCACGAATGGTGACGATGTTTCAAGCTCTGCGGGAATAAAACACGTTGTTAGTAGGGTATCGTTACTACACTCCCCAAAGAGATAGAATCCATACGGGATTGAACGTGTGTATTATTACAACTGTGTATGTGCTCATTCCACTACTGACACAAAGACAATGTAACTATACCATATTTTTATCTGACCTAAGAAATAGGTTGGCTACTTAATAGTTCGATCCTTTTCATGCTTAAAATAACAGAATACCTGAACAAAGGCGGATAATAGTGTTGTATAGCTACAATCTTTTTGTAATCCGGTAATGGGATAAGCTAAGTTGTATTCTGTATACCATACATAATATAGACCACATTATTCCCGTAGCGAAAGAATCGTCCCCATAGCCGCGTTACCTCAACAATGGTCGAGCATTCGTTATAAAGGCATAGTTCACAACAGACATTTAGCAGACTGCGCCAGTTTCTAATTTCAAATTTAAAGTGTGCGCGTGAGTTATTCGGTATGCGAGGTGTAAACAAAACAGTCATCAAACGCAATTCCACGCTGAGATAAAACTTTTTGCTTCTATAAAAGTTTAATGTTTACAGAATACTTTATCCATAGAACAAATACCCACGTGGAATTGTAATACGGGCTACCCTATTCTGTAACACAAAAGTGATAGATAATCACGTTTATACTATACTAACTAAGACTAATTGGAAAGGTGATAGGAATTTTATTGTTGTAAGGTAGGTAGGTACTTGTATTGTATTATTTCTGAATCTGCATAACATGCTCAATATATCAAACAATTTACATTAGTTACTGACAAATACTATTTATAATTCCATACACATAAAAAAAACTATAACTTCCATTGCTTTTCGAGAAAATTCTGCCACTACCTAGTGCCTACTAATAGGTATCAAAAAAGTGTAAATTTGGTAAAACATAAATTTGGCTATAACTTGAAAACCATGCAATTTTTACTGGTCCGATACATACTAGCTAACATACCATACCACCGGTGTCACTGAGACGAGACGTGCCAGTATTGGGACAGGATGTAGGATGGAATGCTAGTACAATCAGCAAATCACAAATTCATTCAAATTTTTCAACTTTCCAATTGAATTTTCTCGTATATGCTGTCAAAAATCGGGCCCCATCCGCAACCACCTTTCTCGATTGTATGACAGAGTCTGTTAGCTATTTGTCCTACACCTCATTCATTTGTTGACGTATTATCTCGACAGAGGCTGACAGGTTCTACCCTGACCAGCGTTTAGAGACGTTATCTTATCTTAGTAACCGATCTGTGGGCACTTCAAGGCTGCGAGCATCGAGCATTTCCGCAAAACGTTGAAAGTAAAATTTCGTTCACAATATTAACAGTAAAATGTGACAAGTAAATGCGAATTCGGGTACAAATAGCTCACATAATGTTTGAAATAAAGCCCAGTTTAGACTAAAAACCCTGCAAGTGTCAAGTCGTCGACCCAGGGCCGCAATGTAATCAACATGAAATGTGCTAATGTGTTGAAATCGCGTCTTTATCCCTTATGGGGTAGACAGAGCCTAAGGTAACAAGACCTGATGGCGTTTTGCGTGATTGTGGGTGTATAGGTAGAAAACGGAATCATAATAGTGATGGATTGCTAGCCGCATCGCCTATAATTTGATAATTCCTAAGATTTTCGTCCATTCCCTCAATGGGCTTTTACCATATGCGAGGGTAGAGAAGCAACTGGTACATTCTATGTTGTTTCTTTACTCCCAGACCAGCGTGGAAGAACGTGTTGTGTACAGAGATATCACAAAGGAAGTAGGAATATTCTAAAACGTCTATCAGCTCTCTGAATACCAATCTAAATTTATTACTTTTTGTTGAATACGAGCCATAAAAACGGGTGCAATGTGGACATAATAAAGTGGCCATCTGGCGACGGAAACTTTACAGCATTGAGTGGGAGATCAGCAGTAAACCTCACAAATAGTGATGTGATGAACGCTTGGCATGCGTTACGTACGCTGTCTGTAATCGAACTATTTTTAAAAAGCCTAGGCCGTTGCATCCAAATTCTATCAAGGGAATGCGTCAGTATCGATTTAACCGATTCATCGATATTTTTAGCGCGTCTTTTGTCAGCCGATTTATTTGAATTTGAGAAAAAATCGAATGTAGAGTTTGGGCAAAACTACGAAGAGCAGACAACACTGTTCTAACCACGTTCTATCATTTAGTAAGTAGTTAAATTGAATCTGGTTTAAGCTAGACAGTTCGATACATATTAACCCGGTTCAACGACAAATTACTACTTAACAACTCAGAAGAAACTCAGCCTCCAAGCTCATCTTCACTACACTATACACAAAAACACAAATGCATACATAATGTGTACATGTGTGTTTTCACTGAATCTTACCTACTGTTATGTAGGTAACTTAAATATACCTATACAACGTGTTACACCAGCTATATAGCCTCTTACCTACTAAAAGCTTAGACACCCCAACTGATTTATATTATTCTGAAAGTTGGTCTAACCCACCAATATCCAAACATTGCCAAAGATATTAAAGTGTGATAAGTGATCCATTTTTATAACATTTAGACTAGGCATGATAAAAAAAGTAAAACTCGTAGTACCACTCGAAAGTGGTATAAATCAGCCTATATCTTCAAAACTACAGCTCTAATCAAAGTCATGACTAGTTCACAAGATTAATGAGAGCTGTGATTGTCTTTTAAGCTACTCGTATTTCAAATTCAGCACAATTTTTCACCACTTTCGAGTGGTATTTTCACACACGTGCTTTCAAAAATCGGGACCCTGCATTAAAATATACTGTAGTGTATCTACTCGTAATTCTGAACCAACTGTTTTAGGTCTCGTAACCTCAGGCTCTGTCTACCCCGTAAGCGATAAATACGTTTATGTATGTCTTTTCAGCTTTCTAGTGGGTACCTAACGTATGTTGTAGCTGTAAGTTTTATATTACTTCCTCGTCCGTGTTTACGTAATTCCTGTAAAGGGTTAGCATGCTAACACCTTGTTTCTAAAGCGATGATCCAAATACCTGCCAAGAAATGGCGTCCGTAAACTGGGCCAGGTCAGTGGGCTATAGTAGTTCGTTCTAACCTCGCTGTACGCCGCTTAAAAGGATTGTTTTTGCATCATCATCATCATCATCACTACATAGTATAAAATAAAGTCGCTTTTTCTGTCCCCGTGTCCGTATGTATGCTTATATCTTCAAAACCAGTCAACGGATTTTGATGCGGTTTTTTTAATAGATAGAGTGATTCAAGAGGAAGGTTTATATGTATAATACATGCATAATATACCGTGCGAAGCCGGGGCGGGTCGCTAGTTAGAAATAAGGTAAACAATCTCGGGTGCGAGTCAGAACACAGTTTAATATGTATAAAGGGTTATAATATTCGTAGGTTAAAATACATAATGATTCAAAATATACAATGCGATTTTCAGCGAAATTATTAGATTAAAGAACTTTTTGGTCACGTAAGCTTTGGTTTAGGTTAGGTTAGGTTTATTTTATAACAATCCTGTTAAATTGCCATTTGAACCATTATGTATTTTAACCGATTATGCGTTGTAACCTATCATCACTATCACTACATAGTATGAAATAAAGTCGCTTTCTCTGTCCCTATGTCCCTGTATGCTTATATCTTCAAAACTACACAACGGATTTTGATGCGGTTTTTTTTAATAGATAGAGTGATTCAAGAGGAAGGTTTATATGTAATAATACATGCATAATATACCGTGCGTAGCCGGGGCGGGTCGCTAGTATAGTATATTTTAATTTTAATACGTACCCACAATCTCCCATGTATTAATAATTGAAAAATGCTTTTTAGAAATCGGTAACTGGAAGACACAAAACCATTACGAAACAAATCATATTCCAGCGGTTTTAAATGGGTGAGGACCAAAAAGTTACTCATAGTTAAAGTTGCGATAGTAAGGTAATTAAAATTCTCTAACTTTTTCCATTGTAACACGAATGATATCCTTACAAATGTGTGACTGATTTTCGTGTCACGATGGAAAAAGTAAGCGAATTACTAACGCAACTTTAACGGTGTGTAACTTTTTGGTCCTCACCCTAAATTTAACCTGCTGCTATTTATTTATTAAAACTATTTTTCAATTTAAAAACATGTGAGATTGTTTACCTTCTTTCTAATGCTAAAAAAACAAAGTTATAGTTTGTCTGAACGCCTCTGTAAATGGTCGATGTTGAAGTGTAGGTACGGCGTCAAGGAGGTAACTATTTTGAATACAAAATTACGACGAAACATTTTTAAGTGTTTTTTTAAATCAAACTAACATTGCACAATAAAGGAACAGTGCTACAATATTCCAGCTTGAGTGCCGTCATTCTTGATAAGTAGATACCTATCTGTTCGGACCCTTTCAAACTAAGTGACGAAATAATGGAAAATTAATTGACTAAAATTTCTGATGGGTGATGTAGGAAAACGGTAGGTAGACAAAACTAATAGGAAAATAGGTACCAAAGTTATTTTTTGAATAATTTTGGTTTCGAAAATGAACTCTGAATTTAAATTGCGCGCTTCTTAAATCAGATGTATAAGGATAATTAATTTAAAAAAGTAAAACGTTTTCATGTTTAATATCGTGCAAATATGGCAAGGTAAGGCGTAATGCCAACATAATTCGCGCAAGGCCCCAATTAAATTTACTTGGCATGTTGGCAGCACCGGAACAAGGTTGCAATTAGTTTTATTACTGGCCAGTTATTTCGTGGGTGTGGTTCGAAAGGTGGTGAATGGAAGGTTAGTAACTAATTAGTTAAAACGTGTTCAGTAATGTTGTTAAGTGATTAACATACGTTTGGTATTTGATACGAGAGGGGTTCTTTTATCCTGTAAGACTGTTATAAGCAACACAAACTACTAATTAGTCAGCGATTAAAAAGAGAGATCCGATATGACATGTGATGTCATTATGTCACAACGTTCCTATGTCCCTATGTATGCTTATATCTTCAAAACTACACAACGGATTTTGATGTGGTTTTTTTAATAGATAGACAGACGAAGTCGCGGGCAGAAGTTAGTATATTATACATATAAACCACCCTCTTGAATCACTCTATCTATTTAAAAAAACCGCATTAAAATCCGTTGCGTTGTTTTAAAGGTCTAAGCGTACATAGGCAGAGACAGCGGAAATCAACTTTGTTTTATACTATGCAGTGATAATAAGCCGCTATGAGTGAGTTAGTAAATGTCAACAATGTGGCAAGAGCTTATATTTACCTTTTCATGTAAACCGACCGCACATGCCTAACGGTGGTCTTACATAACGACAACGCCCTATTGTTCCACGGCACATTGAACAGAAAACGGTCTTACAGTGCAATGTCAAATTGTTGTTTGAATACCACAATTTCCGTTGCGACTTCCTTCTAATTTTAACTATGTTTGCCCGAGGTTTGCCCGGTCGCTGCAACGTTCTAAATTTTAAATAAGTTCCTGTCAAAACAAACATTTTTAGGGTTCCGTACCTCAAAAGGAAAAAACGGAACCCTTATAGGATCACTTTGTTGTCCGTCTGTCCGTCCGTCCGTCCGTCTGTCACGACCCTTTTTCTCAGGAACGCGTGGAGGTATGAAGCTGAAATTTATATCAATTACTCAGGTCTACTGTCCCTTGAAGCTGTGAAAAAATCAAACTTCTAAGCCAACGCAATCAAAAGATACAGCCGTTTATGCCGCAAATTTCCGCAAATTTTCAACTCTCAAGGGAATCAAAACCTACAAGGTAGTTCCCGTGAACGCAGAATTTTGAAATTTGGTATGAAGGTAGGTCTTATAGCACAGATTAAAGAATAATTGCGAAAACCGTAAATGTGTATGTATGTCTGTATATAGCAGTGACCAATATAAAGTAACCCCACACTGCGTACATTTTGCTTTGGAGCAGGGCTCTGCTTACACTGGTTTTATATATTTATAGATAATGATACGGAACCCTCGGTGCGCGAGTCCGACTCGCACTTGACCGGTTTTTTAGTAGGTACAAGGTTTTTTGCTGAGTGTACTTGCATTGTCATCCGTTTTACATATGTGTACCAAATTTCAAGTCGATCGGACCAACCGTTGAATAGTTCCCTTCTGCGGAGACGATCCTGGCTGGGTCACCAGAACTCCACTACCAGATTATTGTATTGTCATCCGACTATATGCAAAATTTCAGCTCAGTCGGTTGAAGATATCTGCCTCAAAATTAAGTAGCAAAATTTCACCCGGACAACTCGTACGTTGCAAATTTAAAAATAAATAAAAGCTTTGTAATAAAAAGGCCGCTAGTGGTTCTTTTTATTTTTTTGAGTATTTTGTTTTCAGCCAGTTGCATTGGCATTTCATTAGATTTACATTAAGGTGGAGTTAGACCAAACGAGCGAATGCTCATTCTATCCCCACTCTGCCAAATTTATTGTGTCGAGCAAAAATAAAAGGTCGCTTTTCATAAAAATACACACACAATAAATTTGTTAGAATGAGCATTCGCTCGTTTGGTCTAACTCTACCTTTATGTACGCCCCAGACTATCTAGTATTTGTATCACTGTTGGTTAATACTTATCCAAATAGGCATGATGACTATTTTTTCTCAGACTATCGGGTAGATTATCGAAATGTATTGAACACGTATTTTTCCTTTTTTCACAACATCAAAACATTACCGAGATATATTGATATTAATTGTCGCATGACTTCACTTCTTGGTACAACTTTTACCGAGAAGTGACGTCACAGGGCACTCCCAAACTTTGACACGCTTTATCTTTGTAATTTTTTGTTCGATTGACGAAGCAAAAAACGCGTGTCCAGTATTTTTTGGTAATCTAACTGAAAGACTGAATAGAATATTGTTATCCTTATCACTCATCTTTCCAATTGCATTTCGGTACGAAACAAGTACGCGTGAATCAGTGCTCCCCTATGACGTCACTCTTCGCAGCTAAACTCTTTGTGAGTCACCGAGTCAACAGATTTACAGCGCAATCAGAATAATTGTCTTGCGCATAATGACTCCCTACAATTTATACAGCACTTCTGTGAACTGGAAAAAGAAGCCAAGAAATACTAATAACTTGCTGCTCCCCATGACGTCGTCTGCGCCAAATTCGCTTATCGCTATCCTGCGGGAACTGCGATTTTCCCCGGGACTGAAACTGTCTCTATGCCAAATTGGAGCTAAATTTGTTCAGCGGTTTAACCGTGAAAACATTCACAGGCGGATACACTCACATTTATAATAATTATGTATGGAAGTATGGATTGTGTGCGAATTTACTTCGCTGAGAAATACTTACTCTTTTTGTCTTTTATTGATACTCGTAATACATTGAATGATGTTTCTACACGATTAGGAACAATCAAGGTCTCGAGTAATCGAACGAAGATAAGATAACAAAGGTAAATGGTATTGCCAATTAAATAAGCATTAAGTCAACAACCAATTATTACAGATACGAGAAAAAATACTAATAGCATCGCGTGTACGATGTATAGGTGCCTAACTCCCTGTGTTATTAAATTAATCCAGTGTTCTCCAGCAAATTATCGGCTTAGTTTTACTAAACATCCCCGTACTTGTTTGGTCGAATGATCGTTTGGTCTAAACTGAATTTATACTGAAACCATTGACTTTTCAGCAAAATCATAAAATAAACCTAACCTACCCCAACCCATTCTACAAAACGAATGTAAAATAATATCTGAAATAGTTTAGTTTCAGCTGGAGAAATTTTAGACCAAACGATCATTCGACCAAACATTACGTTAGACCAAACAATCGTTCGACCAGACGAAGGGCTCCCTTTTACATACATACATACCGTTACTATTCGGCATTTTTGGAACCGACTAGTCAGGTAGTCGGGTAGTCGGCAATACCCGTAGTCGGTTCATCACTAATACTTTCTTCTATCTTAGCCTCTATATTATCGTCTTTCAGACCAACACGTTCCCTTATAACACTATTTCTTATTTTGTCTGTAGTCATTTTAGCATTTGTCAACTGTCGTTACCTTTCTACAAATGTTTCCGTACATTGCACATCATAAAATGGGTGAAGATAATTTGAAACCTATACAGTCGTGTTCAATTAACCAAATCAAACCTCCTGCTGAAATACTTTAGGACAATTGTAGAGCACCTTGGAATTATAATTTAATATTGGCATAACCAGTGTTGCCGTTGGGTTCGTTTCTTCCGTTTTGCGGAACTTTTGAGGTCCCGGCATAAAGATACGTGGTAAAAAACTTTAACTACACATTAAAGAATACAGACTAATTTTTCTGTTATTAACACAAATATTATTCCTAATTCCTATGATGAGGTAAAAAAAAAGGTCGTTCCCCAAGATTTAAATGAAAAAGGAACTTTTCTACCAAAAATGGAACTTTTATGGATGTAATTTCAAGGGAAGTGACCTGGCAACACTGGGCATAACATTTAAAATATGTACATTTATGTCCAGTCTAGTCGGTGGAATCCTAAAACAGGAGGGTTCGGCGAGAGGGCGAGGGACGATCCCTAAGCTCCGAAATGCTGAGTAGACTGCACAGCAGCTCTATGCCGGCTACTACATTATATTTATATTTGAATATAAAATGTTAACAAACTGAAGCATATCCTTAGATTAGAAATAAATGCAAGCAAGGACAACCTGAGTCAAGGTAAGTACCTATAGTGGCCCTTCAATAAAAAATAATCTTCTAAAGAATTTTATAGACAATGAACAAAGCGGGTAAGCTAACATTGAAGTACTTGGTTTAGTAGGAAACCATTTTGATTATTTTATCAATTCGGAGAAAATTATGATAAGCCCAATAGAGAAGGGGAAAATTAATTATGAGTAGCATATAGACGGTGGCACGTTTAACAATTGCGTAACGGTTTGTGCTTTATGGTTGTGTGACAATGGCTACGTCAGCGATAACATTGTGAAATACACAAGTACTTTTATGTAAAGACGTGGACTCAAACGTACAAAACATGCAAATGGTGAAAACTTTGATGAGATCGTCCAAAATATTCAAATGTATCTGCTCCCTGTCCATTTTCTTTTGCTTCTCAAAAGTTGCGGAAAGTTATTTCTTGAATTATAATGTGGATCATACTTAAAAGTTAGCCTAATAGAAATACATTATGAAACAAATTAGTTACTGTAATGGTAGCTACACAGTGCTGATTCGAGTCATAGCATTCTCTTGTTATTTTAATTTGATACACATATTGGATATCCGTGTTGTACATTTTCTAACTGTTATCTATTTTCCGGTAAGATCCTTGAAAGAACTGAAATGAATACAAAGTTCGTTGAAACTACTTAAATTTTTAACTTCATCAGTCGTTGCAAGTCCTGCTTTCAGTTCTACGTTCGTTCTATCTTATCGTTATATGTCATCCAGCGTTCGGATTACTTGACACGACGCCAAGATTTCCTGAAGACAATACGTTTCTTTGAAATTCTCTATCGCTTCCTTCCGTCATTGATACCGTTGATCTAAATATACGTCGCATGCTCACTATCCTGTCCTAAATCTCGGTACAGATGTCACTCACAAGAGGCCCCAAATTAGCAAACCCCATATGGACGTGTGCAAACCGGAACCAACCCACATACAAATTATTTCCAAGTTCTATTTTATTCCCGACCTCCGGCGTCCACGGAATCACAGCGTGGTCCTTCGAACCTTTTGGGTTGGACATCGACCTGTCAACTAGTTCAATCCACTCTTCGATTTGGGTGAAACGTGAACATACACGTGACCTACTAAGTGGGTCGTCGTGCGTGCTGGCGATGCCACGTGAATGTTTTGAATGCGAACAGCTGTTCAATAGACAATTAGACAATATAGACAATCGATCAGCATGGCTTT
The DNA here is from genome assembly GCA_932294345.1 of Pandemis cinnamomeana. Lineage (NCBI taxonomy): Eukaryota > Metazoa > Arthropoda > Insecta > Lepidoptera > Tortricidae > Pandemis > Pandemis cinnamomeana. The sequence continues at coordinate 2,663,783 of OW028715.1, read as the reverse complement.
GACCGGGCATAATGATTCATTATTTAAATTACGACGTGTGACTGCTTTAGTGATTTATATTATCCCGTTGTGTCGATTGTTCTCTGTATTTGATGAGGTTTTTCGCTGAGATGGATAAAAAGGATGGGATCTCTTTTATCAGAAGTTCTTTGGACCTAGCAACGGTCAAATACTCGTCGTTTACTCGAAATCTGAGCAAAGGAAATGACACAGTACACCGTTGGCAAGTTGCCAGTGACATTAACCGTGTAATCTCAGTCTTCTATGAAAAAATATTTGGGAATGCCCGTGCTATTTGTATCGTAACTGCCCTAGCAATAGAACGTTGCTACGAGAGTTAACTCATATCGGTAGCATTTGCAATACAATTGGGATTGTCTATTTTTTTACAATGTATAGTAAATCGAAAACCATTTCGAGATAAATGCTTTTTAAATCGTTTTCTGTATTTACTTTATTTTATTTTGCTATAATGAATTTATTACATGAAAAATAAGCAATAACCTTCATTTGATATTCCCAGACATGACGTAGACGGTCCAAAATGTACTTTATTTGCAAAGGTTACAAATTCTATGCTATTTACGCGTGTATTATACTACGGAGTTCAATTTGGACCCTCAATCTGACATTTCATTCATCTTATGACAGATGACAAGCAAATGGGCAATCTTGTTACTGTCATTCTTGTTTTTTCCACTATTCACTTTCATATTGTTGTATTATAGTTTAGATTTAGAAGCACTTTCGGTAGATAATTAGGCAACAGTGTAACCGCACAGCGATGTGCTTCGCTCACATGAAAGATTTTCCGCTAAATATTTTAATGGAGAGCGAAAATATTACGTTTTTCGATTTACTTTCGCCTACTGAGTTTGCTGTCTTATCTCCGGGTCCTGTTTCGTCTCGATAATACCTGGTATGTGTTTATGGACCTTTCTGCTTCGCGCAGAATGTTATGGTATGTGTAACGATTGTGAAAATATAAAATTCATAGGAGAAGATCGCGTAAATCTTCCTGTGTTATTGTTGAATCATGTTGACATTGATACTAATGACAGTGTGCCAACTTCACCACAGATAGAAAAGACGTTAATGGCGGCGCTTCACATACGTTTTATGATCAATTTATCCAATAAGCAGATGTGTGGCACCGGCAATGGAAACTCTGACGTCACAATGGAAACTCTGACGTCATCAACCAAAATACTTTCAATAATTAATAGTGAAAAAAATACCGAGTTATATGAGAAAACATTGAAATTGGTTTCTTATAATTGACTATTCTGCACAAAAAAAATATAAAAAGGATAGGTACTTTTTTTTAGACAATCCCAATTACTTACGAGAGAGGAGAATAACATTTACCGTAAAACGGGCCGAGTAGGGACAAAATTGAAGTTTAAACCTCGATAAAAATAGTTTCATATGTGGCAAGTTGATTTTTACAGATAAAAAATGTTCCGCTGGTATGAAATTTAGCTTAATAATGATTGCCTGTCGTTTAGTTTCATAGTTTTAACGAAACACTAAAATATAGACAAATCCTAGCTCACCCCGTAGCGGGGTCAGAAGGGATAACAAATTAAAAATGACGATAACAAATTACCTGAAAAAAGGAGATATGTCAAAAAATATACCTAATTATATTACATTTAGAGCATAAGCCAGAAAATTTAAGTAGCTAGTGAAAACACTAAATATTTGTTCTATCTCTACCCCCACAATCCCTGCTCCCCTGTTTTACCTTATACTGAGGCCAAAGTGGCTTTTGCAGCTTAAACGTACAGGTACGTATAGGTCTATATCTTGATAAGTTTAAAGTAATACAAATTATAATTACTCATAGCGTGTCCACCGAAATAACTTGTAAACTGACGCGGAAGCGTGCGGGAGTTATTTGCGTAACTACATAGTTGTGTTGTCGTTACACTATTCTATTGTTCTAAGAGGTGCAAATTGCGATAATTGGTTGGACAATCAACATTTAGTCTAGATCGTGTTGTGTTTTTTATGGTCCTGTTGAAGGACGTTAAAGAAACCAAGTAATTCTAAGTATTACCGCTGAATCGCGAGCTAAAGACGCACTTTTCGTCTCTCGTAGTTTCCTTTATGATTATGACCCTAATTGTGATGCAAATATTTTGTGTCTCGTTTGAAATGCTGTATCATTTTCCTGTTAGTTGATTATTAATGATTTTATAACAAGGTATTGCGTATATTTAGATAAACGATCTTGCGCAATGAATTTCATTAAGGAGTCTTCGAAACTGCTTCAGGGGCTGCCTGTTTAATATTAAATACTGTTCTAGGAATTGGGGAGCTACAATACAATCTAATTTTACTGTAACACGAAGCCGTCCAAACTTTAATGATTTTCCACGTCTATAAGGGTGTCGTCTTGAGTCTCTTCTCCGGAATTTATCGATCTTTCCCATTTTTTCTAAGAAACATTTAGGCCGTAAGTCTTATAGTTCTTCACTTGTAACTCTTGATGTCATGAAATGACTATGGGGTAAGGAAAGCTATGTATGTATGTATAACTTATTGTACATAAAACACAGACCAGCATCAAATCAAAAACTTGGTGTTAAAACCAGTTTGAGAACTTTGATAAAGAACTTTAATTCCATTTTTTGAATTACCACGCTTTGCTAATTCCTGCTAAGTTCTGGGGCACCGTACTACGTTTTCTGCTTTAATAGTTTTACTCGTATACTCCCACATACCCCCGTCAGCTGGGCGCGTGGTAGTTGCAAGGTGCGTTTTATCTGACCTTTTATCCGGTAGGAGGCTTGCCTACGTCACATGATTCATGATTTACGGCTCTATACGGCTTTACGGCAATTTCTGTCACAGTATCAGGAATGGATGTGAAAAGTTTCATGTAAAGTTGTTAACAAGTAGAACTATGGGAGAGCGCTAGCGTAGTAAGTGTGATTTTTACCCTAGACGAAACGGAGAAGTTACATAGTGAGATGTTGATTAAAATGATTTTTAAATCAAAATCGAAATCTTTATTTTCCAACCAGGCCGCCAAGGGCTCTTTTAAGTCTTTTTTTTAAAGTACCAGTCCCTTCGGAAATACCTTCATTGCCAAGCAGAATGCGCTACAACTTGGCAGCTTCTTGTTAATGTTGTTTGTTATTGACAACGCTGATGATCTATTTTTCATGTCTGCTTTTGTTTCTTGTTTATTTTCTATAAAACTATGTATACTCTCTTATATTGTGTCTTGCAAAAAGGAATAAATGTCTTCTTTCATTCTTTCTTCCCATTGATAGTCACACATGAACCGATAGTAAACGAGATATATAAACTAGCTACATTCATACATGCGTGATTTGCATGTGGGTTTGAAAAGACTAGACTAGGCAATTAAAACAAAGGTCAGATAGAATGGTTAATCACGATAAACGTGGCCTTAGGTCTTAATAGCTTTAGTATTTAATCTCTGTGTAGTGTCGACCCCATAAAAGGGAAGGGATAAAGACGCGATTAATGTGTAAAACCTTTCGCATTAAAATTTGAAACCAAATTCTCGCCGTAATTGAGGAACATTTTAATAGGCCTCTCCTTTCAGTCTAAGTTAATTAACGCCGAATCGAGCACGCCCTCTTTTTTGATGTTTCAAAATTAAACAAACTTCATTATTAATGTAATTTGAGCTTCTTTTGTTATCAGGACACGCAAACCGTGCTATCCGATTTTTAATACTCCGTAGCTGGTAAATGTAGAGCCGAAATTGCGTCTCAGTTTGATACGTGCTTAAGTAGGTATGTGATTGTTGTCATACAGTACAAAGAAAGAACGGTCAGCCTGTCGTACAGCAGTATAAAGTCACGCTCCATTAACACACAAGTACAACAATGCGTATCAGACCAGCGACAAAAAGCATATCGTCACAACCACAAAAGCCAACAACAAAATTTTGCAAATATCAAACGCAGCTTTTAAACCGACTTATAAATCGAACAGGGTCTTTTATCACATCCAATCTATAGTTAACACATCGATAGACCTAAAACCAATTAAATTCAACACGGCTTTCACAACGAACGACTAGAAAACAAACATGGGCCTTTGTTTACGTGTCAAGTAAAACAATTCGTGTTGCGCCTCGAATACCGATCACTGCTCACGCACACAGCTAAATATTACTAGAATTATTTATTTAAATTAAATAGGAGGTATTTCTGTTCATATGTGTGTATAAAACTCACCCATACAACGGCTAGAAGCCAAATAAAAAAGGAAAAAGATCGCTGCCTGTGGCTGCGCGCTATCCGACGGCGATCCACTGGCACTGAACTCTCAAACAGAACTGATCGTTGAACGGTGTTCCGCACGTGCGTTTATATTTGTGGCGCGCTAGTGCAGCTCCAAAATAACGTTAAATATAACGCGGTAATGCTTAACGTTGCCCAGGGCTCGTGTGGCAAACACGGGAATGAATGAGCTGTCGGTAATGTACGAGACGTGCTAGCGAACTGAGTTGTGTAAGTTGGAAGAATCATTGAAAATTATGACAGAGTTTATATCTCACTGTCATAATGATGATGATTGCATCATCTTGGCTTAAATAACTCCTGAATACGGTGTGAAGCTAACAATGTTATAATTTAATATGACTCGACCTACTTAGGTTTCTTTAAGGTTGGGATTATGGGCCTGTTCCATCTCTTTAGTTCCTGCTAACTCAGTTAGTTTATGACACTGTCTCTGTTTATTCCAACACAATGAACAGAGACGTACGGATTCTAAGACGGTCTGAATCTGACACTTCACATATCAGGAACAACGATGACTGAGGAAATAGGCAAGAAAAAGGTTTTAAATATAATGTGACGATACTGACGATTAAACAAACGCGTTATTTTTAATGACGTTAAATTAACGTCAGTGGTAACGCTCTCAACCGTTTCCAACAGCATGGCGTCATGCCGAGTGCGCATGCCCGGAGCGCGCGTCTACGCCCCACTCCCCCGCGCTGCTGTCAGCTGATTGCCCGTCCTTACAACTGTCATTAGAGCGGGGAACGACCGATTATAAAATCACGAGACGAAAATCGTGCTTAAAAGACCGGTGCGGTTTCGAAAATTCAAGTGTTGTAAGTAATGGTTTCTTGTATGTTTAAAAATAAAAAAATGGACTTGAATTTCCCTTCCATGGGTATGGGAGCAAAGAAAAAATATAGAAGGTAGCAGTTGCTTATCTTTCCGCGCGGTAAAAGCCTATCGAGGGTATGGACGTAAATATTAGAAATTATTTACCGCTGCGGCTACCCATCACTATTTGATTCCCTTTCCCACCTAAACGCCCACAATCACGCTAGACGTGGCCTATAGGTTTTGTTACCTTGGGCTCTGTCTACCTGTCATTACCTATCTGCATTGCACGGTCTCATCGTCTAAGGGGAGACGGCCCCAGCGCACTGACGCTCCTCTTCTTGCATCCCACTGCGACCCCATCAAACCAGACTGAGGGTAACGCCGGAGAGTTTTACCTTTGGGCATACCCCTTCGGGAGACTCCCAAATACTCCTAGGCAACCCCGATTGCCTCTTCGTTAAAAAAAGGCTCTCTGCCTACCCCGTAAGGAATAAAGACGTGATTTATGTATTTATTGCATGTTTATTTCTATTTTTATAATCTACTCGTATTTTAAGTTCAGGGGCCCGATTTTTGAAAGTGGTACAAAATTGTGCTGAATTTAATTTGAATTTAATTAGATACGTTGTTTATTTTATTGAGCAAGTCTAGCCTATCGTGCAGCTTGGGCGACGGATTCATAATTTTATTATTATGAACAAAAAATATTTACCTTGCTACTCCGCTGCCCATGTGCAAGATAGCCAAACCAAGGAATCTTGCAACTCAATTTTGAAGCGGTACCTCAACCGCTTGAGCTGAAATTTTGCATACTTGTGGAATAGATATTTTGATCATTTTCGCTCAAGTACATAGATAATCCCGACTGTCGTGACATGTTGCAGATAAGGCTAACTGCGTCACGTTGGATTCAACGTGCATAGTGTATCCAAGTTGATATAGGTACACGTGAGGGTTATCCAAAAATATTGAAGGTCGCCCGAGCATCAGTGGCGAGGCGTCATCAGAAGGCGAGCCGAAGGGCATTTCCTCTAATTCTGCACAATAAAAGTGCCCAATTGCCTTAGGAATCAAGTTTTGCAACTGCTGAGCATGTAACTACCAACCTCCACTGTGAACAATGCACTGTTTGTTTGTGAGTAATTGAACTGAAGGGCGGTGGAAACAGGAGAAAATAATAATTATTTGCTTGAGGTAATCGCAGCCATGTAATCAGCACACACAGGAAGAGGGGAAGAGAGATATACAGTGTTGCAATAGTATTAACAGGAATTGGTGTTGCTCTTATTATTAACATTAAAATACAGTTACGATTATAGAATCGATTTTGTGTTGTGTATCCAACACACTGATAAGCTTAATATATTCCCTTTGATTTTTGTTTTATCTTTATCTTAATAGGAAATATTCAGAGTGTGAGCGTGTATGTTGGTTCCTTCTTACGCTTACGCGTTGGTACGCTGAAACGCTGGATTTGGAACAGATAGCTGTTACCCTATATTAAAACATAGACTACTTTTTATCCCGGAAAATTGCATTGTTCCCGGATATCGATAAACATGTCAAAGGTCTTAGCTGCTTAGAGTCGCTACGTAAATGTGTAATTATTGCAGAATATACTATCAACATCAGTTCTTAATCCACGTCTCCAATTCATTTATTTGACGGTGGAAGTTACAGGGTATAAGCTATTAGACGACCGGATAGCCTAGTGGTTAGTGACCCTGACTATGAAGCTAGAGGTCCCGGGTTCGAATCCCGGTAGGGGCAGACAGTTGTATGATGAATACAAATGTGTGTGCCCGAGTCATGGATGTTGTATGTATTTAATTATGTATTTATCTACATTATACAAGTATGTTTATCCGTTGCCTGGTACCCATAGGACAAGCTTTGCTTAGTTTGGGGCTGGGTCAATTGGTTTAATTTGTCCCAAGATATTTATTTTATTATTTATTTATTTATTGTTGACATATATCCTCGTACCTTCGTGTCACATATTCCCTTTCAACAAAAACTCCCACGACTGCCCACCATTTCAACGTAGCGGCAAACCGTGGGTAGACACGTTCAAGCCTGCCGGCGTGGGCGGGCGTGGGCGGGCGTGGGTTTCCACCTAATTTCCCCGCATTTCATTCAGGGTGACGCGATAGGTTCGTATGTAAGTCGAGTGATGCTCGACATGTTTCTGACTATTTCGTAGTCTTTCCTCTCGGAGCGCTCGCCCCGGCGGCAGCGAAACGAACACACCGCGCCAGCGCTCTGTTCGCGCGGCTGCTCGACGCAACTGACAGCGGCGCACAACTACCCTCGTTTTCATCGTCATTTTTATTACTGTCAAATGTAGGGCAGCACACAACACTGATCACGTTAGGTTTTTATAGGTTACTTTTTATCCCGGAAATTTGCATAGAACCTCTTAGCGTTGAAAGTGTAGAAAAGATTTTTATCTCAATGTGCTAATGTGTGGCCTATTGGTTTGGCCTATGGTCTCTAAAGCACAGGGTTGTGGGTTCAACCTTGGACACCGGTTTTTGAAATCACATTCGAAAGTAGAATCAGCATATTGCAAGACTATACAGCACAAATAATTTAGATAACTTGTCAAGATTATCCGCGTTGTAGTTTTCTTCTACTTTATTCGTATTTTAAACTGAACACTACTTTTGTTTGGTACTTTCGAGTGATGTGTTTTTAAAAATCGGATCTCATTCGTAAATTTACATTCGATATGTAACGTTAGCTTTGTACTGCATAAAATCTTTTAACATAACAACGTTCAAATGACGCAAATTATATGTATGTATGTAAACTCTTTATTGCACATAAAAATTTAAAAATACAGAAATACACAGAAAATACTGCAACGGCGAACTTATCCCTAAGAAGGGCTCTCTTCCAGCTAACCCCTTACCCTAGCTTAGCTTATAAGCTTTAGCTTAAAACGAATTCCTTTTAAATAACGTAACATTCATATATCATAACAATTAAACCCCTTCAAATCATATTTTCATTTCATGGGCACGGCAGCGTGTCAAGCCAAGTTCAAAATATTCACATTAACAGCCATCACTTTTTTAGAAATACCGTTAGACGCGAGGGCGAAACTCTTAGGAATCATAGTTATAGGCCGTCATTGTTATGATTCCCCTTGTCACCTTTACGCCCACAACCATGCTTTAGCCTTTAGATCTAGTTACCCTAGTTTCTGTCCTATTTTTATTACAAATAACATGTTTTTATTCATATAACTTGAATGTTATGATAGAAATGCATGTTATTGGACGCTGTGACGTCAATCCATTGTTCGTTTTCCTGTTTGTCATCTGTAGATGACGCGTTTCTGATCTAATTGTGTCATTTGTTAGGATTGTGGCATATTTACGCACCTTTAGTATTATTGAAAATATTAGGAATCATGTTATAAGCGATGAGGCTAGCAACCCATCACTATTTTGATTCCATTTTCCACCTATACGCCCACAATCTTGCTAAATGTGGCCTGTAGGTACCTGTTACCTGAGGCCCTGTCTACCCCGTAAGGGATAAAGACGTAGCATGTACTCTTCAACGTTCCCCTTCACATTACACAAACATTATTCATTTTACTATTTTCGGAACATCAATTTTATGAGAAAAAAAGGACCCCTCTAGTTCAATTATTGACACCAATCACGTTTGGAACGCGTTCGCGTAGATCTCAATTAGTATAGAAAAATTTGCAATAAAATTTCATACTTAGCATTAGCCAGGGCCGGATTTACCATAGAAGCTGAAAAGCTGAAGCTTAGCGGGAAAATTGGATCAAAAAAAAGTTGTAAACATAATCTAAAAAATTAATTAACGTATTTGTGAGCCCATCGAGGGAATGGGCATAGGAATCATAATAGGCGATGCGGCTAGCTACCCATCACTATTTTGATTCTCCTTTCCACCTATACGCCCACAATCATGCTAAGCGTGGCCTTTGGATCTTGTCACCTTAGGCTCTGTACACCCCGTAAGGGAGAAAAACGTGATTTATGTATGTTTTATGTAGGTATGTATTTGTGATCAGTGTGTCTAATTTCAAAGGTCAGTAGGGGCGGCAAATGTTTAAATCCAGCACTGGCATTGGCTTTTGTTGTTTGTGGATATTAGGTACTTAAATTGTCATCCATCCTACATATCATGAATGCCTACCAAGTTTCAAGTCAATCTGGAAACTTAACTTAAGTGATACAAATTAATGAGTAAAGTTTGTAAAGTAAAGTAAAGATTTATTGTGGCTCACAGTATTTGTAATTTTTAAACTCACTCGTCCGTCCCTAATACAATACTCGTCTCATCCACTCAAAGGTTGACTGGAAGAGATCCCTTAAAGGGATAAGTCCGCGTTGGAACATGTATCTCAGAATTTGTCAATGGTTTATTTTGCACAATTAAGAGTTTACATAAATTTTTTGCATTGCGAGCTTGTAAAATAGAATTATAACAAAACGTTTACATTTCGCTCCGTAAGCTTGCAAAGCTTTCCAATTTCACAGTATTTTTTGAACTTATAACAAGTGAAGCCTTATAAAACACCTAAAAGGCTTTTCAGAACTTTTTAACAATCGCGACATAATGTCTGCCTGAAGTTCAGGGAATTTGATGGCTTTGACCTTTACCTATATACGTGGGTGGGTATAATACGATGAAAAGACCACGTGTTTTCTTTGTTGAAACCGGCCAAGTGAGCATCGAACCCTCACATCGAGTTCCTTACAATTTGAATCTTGCGTAAAAGGGTTACCTTGTAAAAACAGGCCAAGTCAATTAAGAGTCGAACTCGCGTATGAGCATTTTTTTTTTAAACATTTTTTTAATATTCCCTAACACTGTGGCTGTATCTTTAAATGACGTGAACTTTTTTTACTATTAGAAGAGAAATAAGTAACTTTTAGTACCTATTTATGTTAATTTCAACTTGATACCTCCATGCGTTACTGAGAAAAATGACCTTATTGACATAGATAAAGATGGACAAACAATTGGAGGTAGTATCGCGTTTCAGAACTCATTAAGTGCTCCTAAGAAAGCCCCATTTTATTTCCATGCTGGTCTGGGAGCAAAGGAAAAGCATATAATGTACCAGTTGCTTCTCGTCCCGCGCAGATGGTAAAAGCTCATCGAGGGAATGGGCGAAATTCTCAGGAATCATGTTATAGGCGATGCGGCTAGCTACCCATCACTATTTTGATTCCTTTTTCCGTCTATACGCCTACAATCATGCTAAGCGTGGCCTTTAGGTTTTGTTATCTCAGACTCTGTCTACCCCGTATACGGTGTAGGGATATATACGTGATTTGTGTTTGTATGTGTATGTAGGAAAGCCCCAGGTGGCTGATTTTTGAAATCACATCTGGGAGAGTACAAATCCGTGTGTTGCCACAAAATTCCCGATCACATTAAATGTAAAACTAAGTATAAATAATACAAACAAATTCATTTTTTAATTTTTTAATTTTCCATAAGCCGTACTCGTTTTACACGTCTCAGTGCTAAACTAAGTGACACTACGAATCCGCTAAGATGAAATCTAAATGACAGATAAACTTGAAGTTAATGAAGATAAAACACTAAAAGAAGAGAATTATTAGGATAAAGGAGAGAATCTCTCTGCGACACTTTCAGACGAAGAACATGCCCTGACAAAAGCCAACGAAGAAGATAGTCGCTGGTGTGTTTCACAAAGAAGTCATCCATAAAGATGTTATGAATAGTCTTGACTGCAATTGATGTTCAGATGATTTCCAACGAGCTGATGTGCGTGTAGCTCTTGTAGTTTCTTTTGGTCCTGGCGTTTAATGACCAGCTGACAATTGGACAACTTTGTCGTTGACGGCTAGGAGTTCTGCCATGTATTCTTCATCAGCAACGATCGTGGCCAGACGCTTCAGGATCGAGAGGAGCTCGCCATCCTTGAGGCGGAGCTGTTCATTGCACTGGTCTACTTCTTCTACTACCTCATCTGGTATCTGTGAACAAGTGAGATCAACATTTAATTTATGTTCGATGTAATGATCTAAGGATGGGGAGTGGGCTTTATTTGTGGTAACCACGTATCTGCCACACGTGTTAAAGTCAAACGTGGGCATAGTTAATCCAAAAGTTAACTTCGATAATTGATAGAGCGTTAAATATCTGAAAATTTAACGCAAGTTAAACTTAACAAAAAAAAACAAGACCAAGTAGAAAGAATAATTAACACACTTTTATTTCGATATTGAAGTAGGAAATAAGGCTACTATTAAACTAAATTTAGCATTAGATGCATGTTTCCCTTCATAAAAATTTGGAAATTAAAATTAATATCCATGATAAAATATCTTTGCCCTTAAAAAAAAGACGTTCTTCTCAGCACTAGACGGGATAGTAAGAGTGTTAACTTTTTTTTAAGAGGTACTATCAAATGAATCAAGAATTTTTACTTCTTGAGTTGTTATGTTAATTTTACAGTTTTGCCGTTAGAAAATAAATTTCTAAACGACACTGAAAAATAGAACACAGAAAAATCTGAAAAGTAAATCGAACCCGGATCCTCGTCATTCCGTGACACGTGCTATACCCCTACACCACCCATAGCAGGTACCCGGCCATAGCTTTACTTTCGGATTTTTCTATGCTTTCGAATTTTCAGTGTCTTTTAGAAAGTTAAACCATTAAGCAGATTGTTACAAAAGTTCTTCGTTACTTATACAATTAAATTATTTTTATCGTTACCCGTGGAGCGCGGTCACATTTTCGTTATTCCGATGATATTGTGGTTTATATTGTGAAGAGGTTTTACTAAGACACCATTACCTAATTGCCTTCATTTTGCAGCTAACTGAATTTACTGTACATAGCTGTGTCTGGGAGCTTGTAGAGTTTAAAAGGTTACTGCGCAGCGTTCATTTGAAAGACATAATATTGATAATAAAAGAATCCAAAAACATACTGTTTGATAACATTTACAACCTTTAAACCTTTTGAAGTGCCTTTGTGATAAAGCATTTATGTGTATAATTTACTACGTTCACGTTTGTAAACATTTTGAAAATTTTATAATAAAACTAGCTTCTGCCCGCGACTTCGTCTGCGTATTATACACATAAACCTTCCTCTCGAATCAGTCTATCTATAAAAAAACCGCGTTAAAATCCGTTGCGTAGTTTTAAAGATCTATAAGCGTACATAGGGACAAACAGACACGACAGACAGCGGAAAGCGACTTTGTTTTATACTACGTACCTAGTGATCATAAAATTATTACTGTATAATATTAGATATTTGAGTGGAATTCAACATTATTTCGCAATTCACAATAACTTAAATTTTTCGTGTCAGTCCTTTTGTGCGGATCAGCGGTCAGTACTTTGGACTTTGTTAGTCTAAATTTTCAAGCCCCACCTATTTGTATTTTGCGGGTGGTAGGGCCTTGTGCAAGGTCCGTCCGGATCGCTACCACCATCTTACTCGCTAATCCTGCCGCTAAGTAGCAGTGCTTGCACTGCTGTGTTCCGGTGTGGAGAGTAAGACAGCCGGGGAAATTACGGGCACAAGAGGCATTGCATCTTAGTCCTCTAGGTTGGCAACGCATCTGCAATCCCTCTGGGGTTGCGGGTGTCTATGGGCAGTGGTGATCACTTACCATCAGGTGACCCACTAGCTCAAAAAAAAAATTGTACTCTTTTTAGGCTCTTACCTTTTGCAGCTCCAAGAAGGTCTGGAACTTGAGCTTCTTTCTCTGCTTGCCGTTGTTGCCGTCGTAGAACATGGTGAACTCCTGGGTCTTGGGTTTCAGAGGGAAGTATATACCCGCAGTCAGACGGCCCTTCGGGTCTCTGGCTAGAAGACTCCTGGAATTTTATAAGAGTATACTTTAGAAACAAGTAACACTCAACTGTGGAAAATGACCGGACAGAAGCCTCATCATCATCATCATCATCTCAGCCATTACAAGTCCACTGCTGAACATAGGCCTCTCCTTTAGACCTCCAATAAGACCGGTTGGAAGCGGCTTGCATCCAGCGCGATCCTCCGATCTTAATGAGGTCATCAGTCCACCTTGTGGGTGGATGTCCCACAGAAGACCTAACACAGACAGAAGCCTATTGTGACGGAAATATGAAGTAATAGGAAGTGGCTTTGGATAGGGCATACATTAAGGAGAACTGATGACCATGGCTTTGAAATGGCATCCGCCAGTTAGAAAAAGAGGTCGCCCCAAAACAATACGACAGCGCTTACCTTAGATCCCAGATCAGGTTCCGCTTCTCGGTGACTTCTACAGCAGTCAGATATGGGCGAGCGACGTACATCAGTGAGAGCCTCTCCTTGGTCTTCCCGGCCCTGGTCTCCCTCTCGTGCCACTCCAGGTAGTTGGTGTTCTGGAGGTTTATCTGGTAGTTGTAGTCCTTGCGGCAGTGAGGCTCATCGCTTTGCGTGAACCAGCCTGAAAGAAGAAATTGTTAAATACTTGATGATAGAAATTGGAGTTGATCAAGGTGATTGCACAGAAAGGGACAATGGTTTGAAGGAGTTTAAGGAACAGTGATATTTTTGTTTCTAAAATTGGTAAAATACAGGAGTGTCTTCCAGTGGCGTGGCGTCAAGTATATCAGAAGGCAAGCCGAAGGGAATTTAACTAGCCTTTTCCTCTAATTCTGCATAATAAAAAGCCCAACTGCCTTAAAATAGGCAAGTCGGGAATCGAGTTCTATGGAGGCCACGCTACTGGTGTCTTCATTGCTGTTTATTTAGTGGTAGAATTGACAATGAACGTGATTTTTATTGTCAGTTCTTTCACTTACCGGTGTGTGGGTAGCAACGATCAGTCATAGCGGTGACGACCCGAGAGATGTGGTATCCCAAATCAGACAAGAATACACCCGGTCTTCCGTCGATCTTGACCTGAATAGCAACCAACACGTGGTCCTTCTCGGTTTCAATCAGGAACCCTTGAGGCCCAGGGAACGAGGTGGTATAGTCAACTAAGTCCTCTATGTTTTCATCGCAGGACACCAGCATCATAGACTTGGTGAGACCAGGGAAGTCCTTTTCCAAGACTTTAAGGCGTTTGATGACTTCTACACCGAGACCGACACAGGTGTGCTTGTGGGCTCTGATCGGCGGGTTGTACTTCGGGAAGAACTCCTCAAGATACTGGTCAGGAGCAGCCATGTAAGAGTCGTAGAGTGTTAAGAAGTTGTTGACTGAGTCATAGTTTTCTGAGACGACGATCCGGCTTATGATCGCCTCGGCTCTCGCGACCAAGTCCTCGTATTGGTGGAGGGTGAGGTGCAGAGCCGGGCGGGTGGCCCCCCATCGCGGCGGCGGCAGGGGGTGGTCGGCTGGCCAGTTAAGGCCAGCAGCTTTAGAGCCAGAGCCGAGTCAGCTCAACCACTCGGCGCCCCAGCGGCCGACGACGCGGCGGATGGCGCGCTCCTCCGAGGAAGTCGACGCCAGGAGGCCCTGGTCCAACGACCCGACCCCCGTGATCTCCACGCCGTCATGCGTTTCCGGAGACCACTCTTTATCCTGACTTAACGGTTTTAAATTTAACGTTTCTGAAAAGAAAGAGGAATTTATTAGTTTTATTAGGTAGACAGAGCTTAGGGTAACATGACCTAAAGACCACGTTTAGCATGATTGTGGGCGTATAGGTAGAAAGGAGAATCAACATAGTGATGGGTTGCTAGCCGCATCGCCTGTAACTGATTCCTAAGATTTTCGCCCATTGCCTCGATAGGCTTTTTAGGCAGATAGCGCGGGAAGAGAAACAACGGGTACATTCTATAATTATGCTTACGTCAAAATGTTCATGAAATGACAGATATGTTTTTTAATCCCATTGTGGGCGCGGTCTTATAATGCTTGTTACGATTTAACCAATGACAAGTGGGGTAATATGTTGAGTTAGGTAAGTACTTTATTTCACATGTATCACAGGGATCTAACTTCAATAGCACGGAATGCTGTGGTCATGTATGACGTAGACTTTTAACCTTGAATAACCGCACAAGGAAAACAATAATTATGAACATTATGAACTTGCAAACCCGTCAGTTGATTCAGTCTATGGATATTTGCACACGAGCGATCAAGATTTATATTTAGAACTAGGTAGGTGGGTAGGTAGGTAGGTGGGTAGGTATAGGTGCGTGGGAACTACGTATAGTTTTACGGGGTTTAACAATTAAGCGGGGTTAGTTTGAGACCCTCCATGCCAAATTTAAACATTGGTTTAGTTTTAGGATTTTACGTTATCGGAAGTAGGTACACTTCTCCAGACGAATAATCTCTTCCATATTTAAAATCAACTGACGTCAGCAAAGATTGGCACAGAGCCAAAATGGAGCGACATGTTCCAAAGAATGTGAAAAAAAATTAAAGCCAAAAGTTATTCATAATCTACAGACAGATTTGAGATAAGACTCATGAAGGCAAGGAACTTTTGTGCAATCTTCTATTAATCTATCAGATAAAGAAACCGGATATTTCCGGATGGGTATTTCGATCTGTTTAAGCACGGGAATTATGCAATAACTAACTTTGTCAGGGATAATTTAAATTCTGTGGCATGGGAACTTTATAATAGGTGTCTAATGCATTTACCGCATTAAAAAAAGCCTATCGTAGACTTAGAGACTACTACTATACTGTTTGAGTAGGGCTTTATCTACTACATTCTGCCGCGTTAGATACTAGTAAGTAAATACAAACGCAAATTTAATAAACATTGACACTGTAACCTCGGAATGTGGAATTTACATACATACATACCGTCACGCCTCTTTCCCACAGGGGTAGGCTTTGTTCCACTTGCTACGATCCTGACATACTTTCTTTCGCTTCATCCACATTCGTCAATCTCTTCATACATGCTCGAATGAACCAGAATGAATGTGGAATGAACCAGATTCAATTATAGGCTTGCGACAGAACTGCGCAGAATGTGCACTTTAATCAAATTATCCACGTATCGTCAAGGTGGAAGGAACATGCCATGAGGCCATGACGCAATGGTGTAGCGTGACACCGTATCGGCCAGACTAATGACTCAATATGGTGAAACAAGGCCATTTCGATTACGGGGAACAAATACCTAAAAGTCAAGAAAAATGCTTCTCGAGTTCTGTAACATAACAGTAACCTTTTTTTTAATTTAGCCATTGATTTGGCAGCCAGTTTCTTCAGTAGGTAGGTACGTTTTTTTTAAGAAAAAATACTGGCCGTTTGCAAATAAATAAAAAACTAATCTGGACGGCGTATTTAGTATTTAATCTTAGAAACTGACGGATGGTAAGACTGATAAGAGGTGAACAAATACGAATTAACGGGTAGTTTTAAGCAAATCGTTCTGGCAGCTTAAAAATAAGCAGAATACCTTTAAATATGACTTTAATTTAGAACAAATAAACGGGATAAGCCTTTGGTCTACTGACTGTAAGATTAGAGGGACTTTACTATCAATGCAGTCGTTATAAATAGATAAATGGAAACCTTGGATTTGTTTACAAACACAGCTGTTTATGAATAAAGGAAGCTATCAAGGAGGTCAACGTACCCATAGTGGCTTGCAGCCGGTTGAAATGCCGAAGTGTGCTCTAAGAAGTCCTTTCTTTGTCTCGTTCTAGAATGAAACTGGTATCCTCTGCTTCCGCGCGGAGTATATAAACCGTCCATTTCCCCCCTCCCTTCACCCCCGCCCGCCCCTTATGCGTCATATCAGAAATAGCACACTACGTCACGCTTGCCAATGTGTGCGTGATAGTCTTATTAGCGGCACAACACATAATATAGCACTGACGTAAACATTTGTGTTTATGGTTTTAGTTTCACTAAAAAATGGCGATAATTTGAAGCATTGTGAACGGTAAGCGATCGTTTACTGGAATGGTTCTGAGTTAAGAAATCGGTAGTTAAGTTTAATAATACGTAGACCTGGTTGACGAACTCCGCTAATGGCTCATTTCGTTTGTCTTTTCAGAAGGCGTTTATGTTCAAGTTGTTATTACTTTAACTGCGCATATGTATTTCGTATATTCGTGAACACTGCGCTGAACACAGATGCTTTCTGACTTTTCATCGTGTTTATCTATTAAGGTTATGTAAATAAAAATTGCAAATATTCTCCAATGTAAACCTTACAACCTTGTTTTTGGGCCAAACCAAACATCTTGATTGAATAGTTCCTATTTTGTTGATTTTATGAATTTATGATCGACTAGCTGTTGCCCGCGACTCCGTTCGCGCAGAATCTCTGTTTACTTGCATTGCACGGTCTCATCGTCTAAGGGAAGACGGGCCCTCCCCTTCTTGGCGCGGTCCTGGCGGAAGCCGGGGCACCGGGGGGGGCGTTTGTGGTGCAACCCTCGTGGCATCCCACTGCGTCCCATCACACCGGATTGAGGCAACGCCGGAGAGTTTTTAGTTTGGGTATACCCTAGGCATCCATAAAGATTTCCTCTCCGTTAAAAAAACGCACAGTCTACCCCGTAAGGGATACAAACGTGGTTTATATGTATGTTTGTGTGATGTTAGTGATAAGGCTTTCTGTGACCTCAGGTTTATGTAGAAGCATAGTGGTTTTAGCATGACAACACACACCACACGATTGTTGAACACACGCGTGCACGCAAACGTGTCCAACAGATACCACGCACGTGCACGGCCCACGCCGCGTTATCTCTGTAACTGAAACGTGCTATGTTTAAACACAAAAGGCTACAACTCTCATAAAAAAAGCCATCCTGATAACAACCTTACCAGGTTGTAAGAAGTGTAAAATTCCAGCTGTAGCTGTTGAGACTTATTTTTTTACAGGTTTGCAACATGCAGACTTCGTGGTCCTGTTAGCAACTATTCTTCGTAATAATAGTTTTATAAGCTTTAGTTATCTTTAGTATATTGTCAAACATGTCTGCTTATTCACAATTACGACAAGGTCCGACACACCTCTTGATTAATTCATTCTCTCTTGATTAAGTCAACGTCTTGATTTGTAGACACATTCTAGTAGGTCGTCTAGTCTCGTTAAATCCCAAACCCAAATAATACATAAAGGAATAAATTAATTGAGAAATGGGGTAAGGCATATTCTCAAGTAATTTATTGGCTAAAAGTAAAAGTACAGATCTCGGTCAAGAGCAGTGTCAGATTGATTTGTGTTGTGACAGAAGAACGTGGCCTTTAGGTCTTCTTACCTTAGGCTTTGTCTACCCCGTAAGGGATAAATACGTGATTTATGTATGTACACACAGCAAAGCTATTCGGTAAGCAGGATAGATACGGCGCGAGCGTGCGTATGTGCTTACCTGATTATATTGCCGTGTGTACGTATGTATTGAAAACGAGGCTACTAGGTTTAGTAATCAGCCAATTCACTCTAGCTTTGAAGAGGCCTAGACTTTATTTTTATTTTTTAGCCTGTTATAAGTAGTGGGCAAAAATCATAGGAATCACGTTATAGGCGATGTGGCTAGCAATTTATCCCTTACTAACAAAACCTAAGGCCACGTTTAGCATGCTTATGGGCGCATAGATGGAAAGGGGAATCAAAATAGTGATGGGTTGCTAGGTACATTCTATGTTTTTTCTTTGCTCCCAGACCAGCATAGAAGATCGTTTTCACCTACCAAATAGGTAAAAATACAAATGACAACGGAATTAAACCCTGCAGCCATGGATTTTCCTTTAGTGATTTGGAACGTGTTAACCTGGAGAGTTTCAGTAAGCGGTGCTAGGTGGGACATGCTCAAAGTCCTTGTAAGAAGGCATAGGCATGTATACCAGACCCCAAGGTCAAACACACGGTGGTATCGATTGTCAGCACTGCGCCAATGGGCAGGGCGTGTTTCGTCACCTCCAGAAATAGTCAATGGAGTAAATGACCGGAGGTCGCGACTTTTGTGTATAGGTACTTAAAATAAATCTTCAAAGCGTAGCTATATGCTTTAGTAATTTCGGTTAATACATACATACGTACACAAATCTCGCGTGCATCCCTTACGGAGTAGACAGAGACCAAGGCAACAAGACTTTAGGCCACGTTTAGCATGATTGTAGGCGTATGGAAAAGGGAATCAAAATAGTGATGGCATGCCGCATCGCCTATAACGTGATTCCTGTTTTCGCCCATTCCCTCAGTGGGCTTTTACCAACTGCGCGATTCCCTTTGCCATCTACATATT
The DNA here is from genome assembly GCA_932294345.1 of Pandemis cinnamomeana. NCBI lineage: Eukaryota > Metazoa > Arthropoda > Insecta > Lepidoptera > Tortricidae > Pandemis > Pandemis cinnamomeana. The sequence goes on along the minus strand of OW028715.1, from coordinate 2,644,474 downwards.
ATTATACGCCCACAATTATGTTAAACGTGGCCTTTTGGTCTTAATGCTACATACTTACATACCTAATGGTGTTTAATTACTTCGGTGTTAAGTAATTAAAAATCGTCGGGAATAGTGCAATACCGCGTAACTAGCACTGGTAAATACTGCGTATCTACACAACACCCATAGTACAAAACCACGTAACTAGCACTGGTAAATACTGCGTATCTACACAACACGCATAGTACAAAACCACGTAACTAGCACTGGTAAATACTGCGTATCTTCACAACACCCATAGTACAAAACCGAGTAACTAGTAGGTACTGGTAAATACCGCGTATCTACACAACACCCATAGTGCAAAACCGAGTAACTAGCACTAATAAATACTGCGTATCTACACAACACCCATAGTATACAAAACCACGTAACTAGCACTAGTAAATACTGCGTATCTACACAACACCCATAGCGCAAAACCACGTAACTAGCACTAGTAAATACTGCGTATCTACACAATACCCATAGTGCAACACCAAGTAACTAGCACTGGTAAATACTGTGTATCTACACAATACCCATAGTGCAACTTGTATATTCTAATCAGGATTTTACGTTGTTGGCGGCAAATCTTAATTTGGCTACTTTTGCTAGATGCACGGTATTAACCAATGCAGTTACGCGGATTTTCCCGTGGGTGTTGTACAGATACGCAGTATTTACCAGTGATAGTTACGCGGTAATGCACTATCCCCGAAGACATGTGATATAAGTAATTGATGCCAAACAGCCCTATGTCAGACCAAGTATCGGCGTCACCTAGTTACCCATATATAGGTAGGAAGTTATTTGTTTGCATGAGAATGTAACAGGTGTCCGACGTGTGCCTTAATATTGAGTCATAAACTGGATCACTCATAAAGCGTATGAGTGTTTATCAGATATGACGGGAAATGAGTAGGTTCCATATATCAAGGCTGTTTTTATCTATTCTATCCTATCCTACTAATATTATTTACACACGCGAAAGTTTGTAAGTATGGATGGATGTTTGTTACTCTTTCACGTAAAAACTACTCAATGGATTTGGATAAAATTTGGAACAGAGATAGCTGATACCCTAGATTAACACAAAGGCTATTTTTTATACCGGAAAATTGCATAGTTCCCGCGGGATAGCGAAAAACTATTTTTTTGCAGACGAAGTCGCGGGCAGCAGCTAGTGTACCTATATAACTAAACAGATAAGCTTATCAATACTGGCTGTTGCCGGAAGCTTGTTTATGATGCATTGAAAAGTATCTATACATATGTACATACAAAAGTCTCGTCTTTAGCCCATACTACGGGACAGACAGAGCCTAGGGCAACAACATCTAAAGGCCACGTTTAGCATGATTGTGGGCGTATAGGTGGACAGGAGAATCAAACTACTGATGGGTTGCTAGCCGCGTCGCCTACAACATGATTCCGAAGATTTTCGCCCATTACCTCGATGGGCTTTTACCATCTGCGCAGGAAGAGAGGCAATATGGACACGACATATTTATTTCGGGTTTGGTAATACCCAGCAGATTATAAAATAAGGTTTGCTATCGCGGGAAAACCAAGAAGTATAAATATTTAATAGGCTTTGTTACAGTCACTAAACACAAGATTAAATATTAATGTTGGTGTTTGAGTCCCGCAGTTAAAGTAAATATCTAAGTGAGCAAGATAGAAGAGCAATGACAAATACTATAATGGATATTTTAAACTCACTCTTTGTCGGTCCTTCGCTTAATGCTCCTCATTTACTCAAAGGTTAACTGGTAGAGATCCCTTATAGGGTTAAGTTCGCCTTCGTGCATATATTAATGTTATTTTTATTTTTTTGTGAATTGTATCTGTTTCTTTATATTTGTACAATAAAGCATTTACTTACTTACCTACTTACTTTTAAAAACTAGTAACAAACAACAGAAGCCTTTAAAATCCTGAAAATTTGGGACAATTTGTAATTGTACAGTTAAGTGTAATAATAGATCCCATCAAAACAAAACTTGTAAAAAAACCAAGTCTCGCAACTCAGTTTTTCTACCGTAAAAAGTTGTGAGATCCATGTAATACCAAGTCGGTTAATTTATTCAGTCCCTACTAAAGAGACCTCCTGTCTTAAGTTATTACGTCATTAGCTAACCTAACAACATAGGTAGGTATAATGCCCATATCAAAATTAAAAACCGTTTATGTTATAAATAAATAAATTGACTTGGCATTCGCATTAACCCCTCAATTTAATATAATCTGTATTACTTGTGAGAAAAATTGTGTTTTATACGGCCGTGCCCCCAGATATGTATCGAGTTAAAGTTTCAAATATAAATACTGTATGCTCTTACACCGGCGTAATAAGGTCGTGGGACATATAGTAGGTAATCTGGGTAATATGCTAAGAGAATAAATACCACTCATAATCCAGAAACAAGGAAATTTCTAGAAACTGCTGCGTCAAGAACTGGTAAACATATTTGTTGCCAGACATTTGGATCCCAATTTATGAATTAAACACACACTAATAATAACAGGCCGTATGCACACACACAGGCGCACTCGTAAAACAGCAACTGTGCGTGTGTGTTACGGGAGATACAGTTATAAATAAGCGTTTGCGCACAGTTATGCAAATAAAGACTTTGTTACGTATTTCATAGGGTTATTTTGAATGTAAATGTTACTTGGGCGTGTTAAAAAAGATAAGTAGGAACACATTCTGGTAATTTTCCAAATAGATAACGACTGTTTGTACACAGAAATGGCGCAGTTGTCTGATTTAAGGATTTGTCGATAAAATTGACGTCTTGATTGATTTCGATAATGGATAATCAGCTGACAATGGGCATAGATTTGTTTGATAAATTCGTGGCATAACAACTAACTACGGTCGGTTTTTCGTAGAAATTTGAAAGTTTTACATAATCTCCAATATCGTTGGCTTATCTATACATATAAAATTCAAAGTCCTGACTGACTGACTGACTGACTGACTGACTGACTGACTTAACTATATATCAACGCACAGCCCAAACCACTGGACTTAGAGACTTGAAATTTTGCACATAGATACCTTATACAATGTAGGCATCCACTAAGGAAGGATTTTTGGAAACTCCCACGGGATAAGGAAAAAACGGGAATTATATATTCGATTCTTTGTAATGGCTGAGATGATGATGATGATGATGATGATATATTCGATTCCGAGTGACGCTATCTCAGTAACTATAATAACTAGACTCTTCAAATTTGATACATAAGTAGGTGATTACAAAACTAAGAAACTAATTTCAGGATTTTTGGAAATTTCCACGGGATAAGGAATAAAACGGGATTTATATACTCAGTTCTACGGGATCGATTTTTCGTTTTACTGGTCGTATAAAACTGAAATTTGGCCTTCAAGTTCTCTTGGGGAGTGTAGGGGAGCACTACAAAAGGATTTCCCGAAATTCCCACGGGAACGGAAACACCGGGACTTTTCGTTTTACTGGTTGCAGAAAGCTGAAATTCGGCATGTAGGTTGCTTCGGGAGTGTAGAGGATCATTAAGAGAGTACTTTCCAAAATTCCCACGGAAACGGGAAAAAACAGGATTTTTCGTTTTACTGGTCGTAGAAAGCTGAAATTTTGCAAGTGGGTTCATTGGGGAGTGTAGGAGTTCCCGTAAGAATTTCGGGAATTGGTCTATTTGGCGAAATTCTTACGGGAACGGGAAAAACGGGATTTTACGTTTCCAGACGAAACAGCGGAAGAAAGAGACTTAACATTTATAACGTGTGTTTCTTTAAAGGCTTTAAGTGTACTCCGAAAGCACTCCCCAAAATTTCTGCGGGAACGGGAAAAAACGTATTTTTTCGTTTTACATCATAGCGCGTACGAAGTCGCGGGAAAAAGCTATTTAGGGTATATTTTAGGACAGCCCTATAGGTTAGGTTAGGTTTGTTTTATAAAAATCCTGCAATATTTACAGTTTCAGAAAAATCAAGGTAGCGGGGCAATGCGGGGGCTTGCTTGCATGCTTGCTTGAGTGCTTGCTTTGCATGCTTGATTGCATACTTGCTTTCATGCATGCTTGCATGCTTGCTTGAATGCATGCATGCTTGCGTGCTTACTTGCATGCATGCTTGCTTGCACGCTTGCTTGCATGCTTGCATGCCTGCTTGCATGCCTGCTTGCATACTTACATGCTTGAAAGCTTGCAGGCTTGATTGCTAGCTTCTTTGAAATACTCATGGTTCACGCGTGCGAAGCCGCGGGCAAAAGCTAGTTGCCACAGAAAATGACGACTTTTTCCGCAAATTTTAGATTACGTTTACGTTAATTCTATTTACATAAATACATTTACGTAATTTTTTTAAGGTTCCGTACCTGTAGGTAAAGGCAAGAAAACCCTTATAAGATCACTTCGTTGTCCATCTGTCTGTTCGTCCGTCTGTCTATCCGTCAAGCCCTCATCTCATAAAAATTGAAATTGATATCAAATACCCAAGTGCATAAGGTACCTACCTACCTACCTAGTACCTACCTACCTAGTATCTATTTCCGGTTGACCTAGAAATTTGAAATAAAGACAGACAGATAGACACACACAGAGAGAGAGAGAGAGAGAGAGAGAGAGAATGATGTCAAACTTGTAACACCCCTTTTCTAGCGTCGGGGTGAAAAGAATTCAGTAGATTTATTTTCTGCGATTTACCTATACCTACCTACCTGATACCAAAGACAGAGGTGTAACTTTGTTTAGTTCTTATAATTATAGTAAAAAAAAAACAAAATAATCTGCGTTTAATGGAGATGTAAAACGCCTAAGGCCTAAGGCTGCAGCTCCACTGAGGCGGAGACGAGCGGAGCGGAGAGGAGACGTGTGGGGATCGACCAATCATATTACAGAGCGGAGACGCGATGTGGTTTTTTTTTTTTTTTTTTTTTTTTTTTTTTATGTGAATAGGAAGGCAAACGAACAAGTGGGTCACCTGATGGTAAGTGATCACCACTGCCCATAGACACCCGCAACCCCGGAGGGATTGCAGATGCGTTGCCAACCTAGAGGACTAAGATGAAATGCCTCTTGTGCCCGTAATTTCCCCGGCTGTCTTACTCTCCACACCGGAACACAGCAGTGCAAGCACTGCTACTTAGCGGCAGGATTAGCGAGTAAGATGGTGGTAGCGATCCGGACGGACCCACAAGGCCCTACCACCCGCAGGATTTTATGTAATATGATTGGTCGATCCCCACACGTCTCCTCTCCGCTCCGCTCGTCTCCGCCTCAGTGGAGCCGCAGCCTAACCCAGGTGTTCCTAAACTTTTCCACCTGGCCCACTTTGGGAACCTTCGGCCTAGCATCAAATCACATCACTAGGGGCCTACGCAAAACTAGTCAGTAAGTATTAGGTACTTATAAATGTGTGAATTGTTAATTCCGAACGGAACAAATGATATGTGTTATTGAATGACGAATCGGAAATTACATAGCACAATGACGTCATCATCACACACCTTCCGCATCACGTACCTATGTGTGTATTGCTGTGACGTGATAACACATACAGGACCATAGAGCAAAAACAAAGAGGTGTGGTAATAAGATTTCCCTATGAAACATCGCGTGACATTTTGCTATTTTAATAATTACGTATAAAATTACTTACAAATGAAATATGATACCATTCATAGTATCAGAACGTCTGTCTGAATAACTTTGATACGATAAAACACAACACTTCATCCTTTTCTTCTTAAAACCGCGAAAACACACCGATAAATGCGAGTCTCGATACATGTACACCTGACGAACGCTGACAACATACTGACTAAGCCCCGCCCACAATGATGACGTCAGGGCCTAGTTGAAAATCACAGTGCACAGTTGCTTAGGCCAGCTCCTCTTTGTTTTTGCTCTGTGTACAGGACATTCAAGTAGGTATGTACGGTCAAGTGCAAAAATATGAACTTCTCAAAAATATGTCCCACGACCTTATTACGCCGCGGTGTAAGAGCGTATGATACTTACTTTTGGAACGTTGACTTGATACATATTATTACATTTGACTGTACATAAGTGGCAGATTTAAAAAATAATCTTAATACGAGAAAAACGTATTACAAAATTACTAAATCTGTTACAATACGGATTTTGATGCGGTTTTTTTAATGATTCAAGAGGAAGGTTCATATGTATAATTCTACGTAGACGAAGTCGCGGGCAAAAGCTAGTTAAAATATAAAAGAAATGTGATCAAAAAAGAAGAAAAAGAATCTGTCAGGTGTGGGGTTCGAACCCACGCTCCCTCTCGGGAACCAGAGCTTAAATCTGGCGCCTTAGACCACTCGGCCAACCTGACTTATTGAGACTGATCAAAATTAGAGACTGCTTGTACACACAATGATTACAAGCGTATTTTATAGTGCGTAAGCAATAATGTAGTAACTTTTAGTTCAACTTTTATAACGCATGTTAAAAAAGCCGTGATTCGCGGAAAATTGTTATAAAATCTTCAAATAACTTTAGTTAATATGTGTTATGGTGCGTATAATAGATACGATATCATTTGGTTAATTCATGCTTAATTTTTGATGATAAAAGTTAATAGAAAATGTAATAACAACGAGGTTGTTGGCCTAGCGAATTAGGCTCCATCTATGGAGCGGTTGTAAACAAGTTTGCAGTTAGTGAGCAAGGTTGAAGTTTCAAGGCATCACGACAGATGGCGCTTTCCTCAGCAGTCTGTACTTAGGGATTTTTAGTCGCCTGTATTATTTTTACCTTTCGAAGTATTCAAACGCAAATTGAATAATCTATAGTACATAACTAATTGAAGCCCAAATGTGTTTGCGTTTATTGTTAGTGTTTTATCTTTCTGTCTGGGTACCAAAAGGTGATAAAGGCGAATAAACCGATACAATTATTAGTTCCAATTTGTGCCGCTTGGGTTAGAAAGGTAGTAGTCGTCTAGAACTAGGACAGAACATACCTACTAGGCACGGTACCTAGGCTAAATAAGTTAAATGGTCACTTATCATCTAGCTTCCTATCAATATGTAAATGTAGTTAAATTCGAACATTCACGTCTTTTCGAAATTATGTTTTACGATGTGCGAAAGGTATTCAACCTTGCATGGCAGACCTGGCTAATGGTACCATCTAAAAAAGGTATTGGAAGAGGTTTAGCTAGTACAAATTATAAAATACACTAACTACAAGCAAGCCATGCTGGTCTGGTAGCAAAGAAAAAACATAGAATGTATCAGGTGTTTCTCTTCCCGCGCAGATGGTAAAAGCCCGTGGAATGGACGTAAATCTTAGGAATAATTAGGCGATGTCGCTAGCAACCCATTACTATTTTGATTGCCTATCCATACACCCACAATAATGCTAAACGTGGTCTTTAGGTCTTGTTACCTTAGGCTGTTTACCCCGTAAGGGATAAAGACGTGATTTATGTATTTACAAGGCAGAAGTCAACAAAAGCCAGGATGCTGTCACGTTACGCATTTCCGTTTTGACAAATGGCGTTTTAGGTATGTCATTGTGTATGATGAGGAGATCAATGAATACAATGAATGATATGTCAATGCGTGAGCGCACCTAAGCATCCAAAGAAATAACTATACCTATAACCTAACCTAAAAATTACAATTTGAATACAAGCTTAACCGTAGGCTGTGGTAGCCTAGTGGTTTAACCTGTGGCCTCTCAAGCAGAAGTCGTGGGTTCGAATCCCGGGCACCACTGAGTTTTTCGGAATTTATGTGCGAAATTACATTCGACCACGAGCTTTGGTGAAGTAAAACTCGCGAGGATAGTGTTGTTTAAACTATGAAACTAAACGACAGGTATTTTTATCATTATTAAACTACAAATCATCCTACCGCGACATTTTTATCTATGTATAAAAATCAATTTGCTACATAATGAAAATATTTTTCATCGAGGTTTGAACTTCAATTTAGTCTCTACTCACCCCGTTTTACGGTATGCCAAATTTCAAGTCAATCTGACTATTGGAAGTGAGTGGGTCAAAATACATAGGTACTTGCAAATTTTGTTAACAGACAGCTATCGGGACAGAATTACGCGATAATTTATAGAAAAAAAGACTACACAATGTACTGAAGTTGTATCGAAAGGGAATATCAATTAAAAAGTGGAAATAGCAATGCTTATGTGCAGTGGCGTAACTATAACGTCTCGGGCCCCTGGCTAATTCGTCAGATGGGGCTCCTTCCTCAATATAAAGAAGTGCATTAGCGTCCCTTCTGTGCTCTTAACCAAGCCAGTTGGGGGCTCCGTAGAGCTAGGGGCCCGTGGCATTTTGCCACCCCTGCCACCCGATAGTTACGTCACTGCTTATGTGCAGGGGCGGATTTAGGGCGAAAGGGCACGGGAGCACGTGCCCAAGACGATATTTTTGTGTACTGTAGACAGTACGGTCAAGTGCAAAAATAAGTATCGATAGGTATGAACTTGTCAAAAATATGTCCCACGTCCTTATTACACCGGTGTAAGAGCGTATGATACTTATTTTTTAAACTTTGACTGGATACATATTATTACACTTGACTGTACATACTTCAAGATTATTTCTAACGGTTATTGTTGATTTTTCCGTTCGCCCCTTGTGCCCCCCTCCAGAAAAAAATCCTGGACCCGCCCTTAAGTGAACCACTGGCAATACAATAATAGTCCTATTGCTACGATATAGTCGGATATTTGGACAGCAAATAAAAAAAACGCAACTAAACTAGCACCATTTATTGAGCGCCACGAGCCCCGCCACCAGCGACCAGCTGACCAGCGCCGGCGCCGCCGCGTTGCAGCCGTCCTCGAAGCACTGGCAGACGGTCTCCAGGTGGTCCTCGTTGTCGCCCTTGTAGCAGTCGCGGCGCGAGCGCACCCACCCGCAGCCGCGGGTCACGCGTAACTATAACGTCTGGGGCCCCTGGCTAATTCGTCAGATGGGGCTCCTTCCTCAATATAAAGAAGTGCATCAGCATCCCTTCTGTGCTCAAAACCAAGCCAGTTGGGGGCCCCGTAGAGCTAGGGGCCCGTGGCATTTTACCACCCCTGCCACCCGATAGTTACGCCACTGCTTATGTACAGGGGCGGATTTAGGGCGAAAGGGCACGGGAGCACGTGCCCAAGACGATATTTTTGTGTACTGTAGACAGTACATACTTCAAGATTATTTCTAATAGTTATTGTTGATTTTTCCGTTCGCCCCTTGCTCCCCTCCAGAAAAAATCCTGGATCCGCCCTTATGTGAACCGCTGGCAATACAATAATAGTCCTTGCTGCGATATAGTCGCGTCTTCGGATAGCAAATAAAACAAACGCAACTAAACTAGCACCATTTATTGAGCGCCACCAGCCCCGCCACCAGCGACCAGCTGACCAGCGCCGGCGCCGCCGCGTTGCAGCCGTCCTCGAAGCACTGGCACACGGTCTCCAGGTGGTCCTCGTTGTCGCCCTTGTAGCAGTCGCGGCGCGAGCGCACCCATCCGCAGCCGCGGGTCACGCGCACGTCGGAGTCGTGGTGCTTGTGGAGTACTGGAACAGAACACTACAGAAGAATACCTGGGGCCACATGTGGAATTTCTAAATGTCTCTGAAAATTAGAACACACAGAAAAATCCGAAAAGTAAAGCTATGGCCGGGAATCGAACCCGGATCCTCGTCATTCCGTGACGCGTGCTACACCCCTACACCACCCATAGCAGGTGGGTAGTCTCCGAATTTTTCTACCCGTTACTAACTGTCACGTGACCTTTGTTACTACGCGATTTTTTTGTCGCTAAGCGTCATCTGTTTGAATGATGTTGTACGACACAATTACAAACTCCCACATCACACAAACACACACAAAAACACATCACACAAAGACACATCGTTCAATTTTCACAGACATTTAGAAATTAAATTTCTAACGGTAAAACCGTAAAAGTAATCATAAAAATCAAGAAATGAAAATTTCTTGATTCATTTGATAGTAACACATGTGGAAATACTATCCGAAAGTGGTGAAAAATCGTGCTGCTAAAATACAATGCCATGACACAAAACCTTGAAGCTTGGTAGAAAAATCGACTTCTAATTGTAGTATCCGCAGCATTTCTCTCGACTTGACAGAAAACGTTAAGTATTTAATAATAGAATTAGTTGGGAAATTCACACACACCATTGAGTTGCTTCGCAGAAGTCTGCAGGTTTCCTCACGTCACGATGTCTTCTTTCACCGAGAAGCTCATCGTAAACTTCGAATTTAATTTCGCACTTAAATTCCGAAAAACTTAGTGCTTCGCGCCCAGGATTCGAACCCATGATCCTCTGCTTGAGAGGCCACAGGTCAAACCACTAGGCTACCACGGCTTGCCCAATCCTCATTGAGGCCGCGTGGGAACTATAGCCAGCCCTCTCATTCTGAGAGCTTTAGTTATTGGTTTGCGGAGGACCATACACGAACAAATTACTCTGTTGCCTACTCCTCATTCATGTGCATTTGTGCATGGATGATAACTAGGCCTCATCATCAGCCTGTCCATCAAATCTGGTGCAAACAACTTACTGGTCTGAACAATCTTTCTGCAGAAGAAGTTCTTCTGCTGGTGCCCGAGCACTCCCTCTGAACACTCCGTGATCCTGAGGTATTTCCGCAGCGTCTCCTTGTCGTAGCTGGTGGGGTCTAGACACATGCTGTTGTTGACGCTGCTGCATTCGTAACAGAGGATTGCTGAGGCTAGGGAATTAAGTAGAAACAGTTGTAAGGTTGCTGAAGATTTTTGATAGGCTTGAACGTACAGCATGACTAGCTAAGAGCTTGGAAAGTAAGAAAAAGGTGGGTAGTCTTTGCTAATCTCTTGAGCTAGCCGTGCAGTGGGGGGGGGGGGGGGGGGGTCGTCAAGAAAGGCAGCTCATACAAATTGTAGTGCGCCCCCTCCTCGCTGTCTACTCTGGCGACACCCTAGTGCACGCTACTGTCGACAGGGCACTGCCTTTTATAGTTTCTAGTAGACTCTACATTAGGCAGGTTTTGGTACTTAAATTACTCTCTCTCTCTCTCTCTCTCTCAAGTTTTCATACCTCGATCAATGTCCAAATTGGACCGCGTCAAAAGCGGAACTAATTAGATGAAATTTCTAAAAGACACTGAAAATTAGAACACAAAAATCTGAAAGTAAGGCTATGGCTGGGAATCAAACCCGGATCCTCATCATTCCGTGCTGCGTGCCTACCGCTACACTGTCGAATTTGTTTTTCAAATGTCGCTAAAGTCGTACTTAAGTTGACAGCCACGTCTTATCGAGATTAAAGGATTTTCAACCTTATTGTGGCAGACCACATATTTGGCTGACGGTACTTAAGTAGCTAGTGAATCAATAAATTTCTATTTTCAAAAGCACTAACTAAAACACTAACTGTTATTACTTTAATCGTGCGTTTGTTAATATGCTTACTACGCAATAACCTTAGTTCCCTTCTGCACTAGGCCACAAGGCCGACCTAGGTCACGGAATGTTAAATAAACATACAGCATAATTTAAGATAAGATAGTAAAAACATTAATGTCAACTAGTATTTCTACTGGCAACACACTGTACAAAGATACTTCAAATACAGGGTAATATTTGGCAGTTTGTGTTACATCTGTAGATTATAAGACAACTTTGAAGCTATTAGAATTTGATATTGACAAGCACATGTATGGTGAGTTTGAAGATACATTTACTCTCTTTATCGCTCATATAGTGCGTCCTTGTCTCGTGGAGTCGTGAATAAAAACCTCAATAATTTGTGACAAAAGCGATAACCCCTATAACTTAACATAAGAATCGCTTAAAATAATTCTTAATGAACTGCTGTTAAACATGCTGGCCTCTCATCATCTTGTCTAGAGGTTGTCTAAGTTTTTATTGCAACACGATAATATACAAGTAATAAGTATTATAGTCAAATTATTTTCTCTAGTCCTTTAGATTTAATCTACAAGATAAATGAAGTCATAAGCAAGTAAGTTGTAACGTTATAAACTTACCATATCCAATGCACGCTGACAACAAAACTAAAGTAACTGAGAACTTTATCATTTTTCTATAAGAGCTGTGAGTTTAAGAATTAGACTCGCCTCTTGGACGTTGTGTGTCCAGTGATTAATATTAATGATTGAGTATAATAAGAGATAAGTAGAGGTATCTACTAATGTATAATGCAACGAGTGCGCCGGCGGGTGCTGTCAATATGCTATTATGTTGGTGTCCAAAGCCGGCTTTTAACTTCATGAGATGACAATCCACGGCCATATTCTGGAGAACAGAACGACATGGAGTAAGTTATGATATGGTTTTGTGGAATCAATAGTGAAAGAAACGAGTTTAAAGGAAAATATGCCATTTTTTAACGAATGTTTTATGTGATACTATGACTCGCAGCCGATTCTACGATTTTTTCGAACCGGAGCAAAACCTTGATGGTGGCGCCCCCTATCATCAGTGTTTAAGTTTTTCTTTTTCGAATTCTTGTCTCAAGGGTTTGGCGCCCCCATGAAACTGGCGCCCGGGGCAAGTACCCCAGTTCCCCCCCCCCCTTAGATCCAGGGGTAATGCATCGCACCTAAGTTGCAGGAGGAAGACTTTGTAAACCTAATATTATTGTAACTTTATATGTATTTATATTTTTTAAGTTTGTCTATTTTAAACAGAAAAAAAATTAAGCACAGTTTTTGTAGAGGCGGTAGAGGGTGATAGAAGCAATAATTCATAAGTAGTTTTCGTTATAACCTGTTTATTTTCATTTGTTTCATTATTTACATAAGGTACTCTTAAACAAACACACAAAACCTTCGTTCTGATAATGCGGGTCAAAACCTTCACCACGAATTAAATACAATCATTTAAGGCCAGAGTCACAAAATTGTTCATTAAAATTCGCCACAACGAAACACAATTGATCAAAGTTCACATTCAAACTTTTTCCCGCCAACTTCTAAACAAAACAAATATGGCGGCCAGTGCTGTCAGAGCTGTCAGTTTGACGTCTTGTAGTGCTGAGGCCGCGTTGCAAAAGTCCCCAAAGCATTGGCAAACCGTTTCCAGGCGGTCCTTGTTGTCTGCTGAGTAGCATTCCCTTTTGGACTTCACCCAGCCACAGCCTCGAGTTATCCGGACCTCCGGACTCTGATCCGGACGAAGAACTGAAAACAAATGAAAATCACTGAAACAATTTGAAAGGAGCGTGTCTGAGGATATTCTAAAAGTTATTATTAAGATAACCTATTCGATACTCAGAAGAAGCACCTACCTACTCACTGGCGCCATCTAGAATTATTTTATGCAACTTATTTTTGTTTTGTATTAGATTTTTTTTCATTAACATGATACTGACACCAGAATCCTCACGTGCCTCACAAACGGAAAGAGGTCACTTCGTTAAAAGGGTTAACTCTAATATCGTGTCACACGCATGTTTCAATAATGACGGTTCAGAAACAACGAATTCCAAGACATGAGTACTCACTACATAGTATAAAACAAAATCGCTTTCCGCTGTCTGTCTATCCCTATGTATTTTTAGATCTTTAGAACTACGCAACGGATTAGTAGTAGATAAACACTGATTGCACCCGTGCATCATAAATTAAAGTGTCCCAGATACTTTTCAATCAAATATTTCCTTTGTATTTGACTTATAAAGTAGCAGTATGCATATATTCCGACTTTACAAGTCATAAAACTAGACGTGAGAGCTCCAGGAAATCTCCTGTTGACGTTGAAATGGGTATAATGACATTAACGTTCCTTCCATAACTTTGTTAGAGGTAGCATTCTAAATACCTATATCGGAATAAGCTGTAGCTTGCTACGCACTGTTAAACTGCATTATTCTACAATTTAGCACGATGTCACTTTCTATTGTACGATGACATTAGGCCTGTAACTTATTTAAGTATCAATAAACTGCAAGAGCAGTGATCACATCTGAATGTTCATCACTAAATAACTCTTCCTTTGCTTCTTACGCGTTATCGAGTAAAAATATATTTATTAATCATTTGATCATCTCTAATCTAAGTAGATCAAGCAATTAGTCTACGCGCTATATTTAACTCGAGACTCGTAATATTATTTCACTTAAGAACAATAATGACTATAAATATGTATGTATAAATATGTGCGCCCTTTACTCCAATTTTAGGCGGCATTTGGGAAGCAAAGTTGAATACCGAGAAACTTACTGGTTTGCGTAATCTTCCTGCAGAAGAACTGTTTGCTGATAGAGTTGGGCAGTGCGGCGTTGCAGTCAGTGACGGGTACTATCCCGCGCATGCGCGACAAGTTAAAGTCCATACAAGCCGAGTTGTTGGCGCTGTTGCAGTCGAAGCACTTTATCGCTTCACCTGTAAGAGATGAATTATCAGACCGGCTTTCGACTCAGTACATCTCTATCCTTCTGTGCTAATAAAAAAGGATGCACGTAGCGGCATTCTTGCTTAATAAGAAGGTAATCAGTTTTATACATCATGGTATTATGTACCAAATGCATAATCAAAGAGTATGTACCGTATTTGTTAATCGGATGAGGTTACGCAATGATAGATTATGAGGGAAATAAACCAGGATTGGGTTTAGAATTATAGTTTTATTGAGAGGAACAATTTTACACAGCCATTCCAATAGGTGTTAGGCGACCAAGAGAGAAAGTCAACATAGAGCGCCATCTGGGGCGAATAAATAAACTAATATTAAAATGACTTCAGAAACTGTTTGGTTTATAATAAATGTTGGCACATTTCGATGGCCCAGACGAATAAACGTGCAAGTGTCATGCACTTGTAATGACATTTGCACGTTTATTCGTCTGGGCCATCGATTTCTAACACGCAACCGAAAAGCGATGAGGTACGCAAACATGCATAACTTTGACTATAATTACTGCCACTCAGGGCAAACAATAATCAGCATCAAGATCCATCAGAATCAGGATGGCTAATACGCTAACCACTTTCTGGCGTTTCGTTCAACTTTTTAATGGGCTATTTTGAAAGGGACGGATGTATCGACAAAGCATGTTGTCGTAATTCGCGCCGGCGAACAGTTGTCAAAACTAGTATGACCATTCAAACGGGAATACAAAAACCGTCAGTGTTTGTAAGTATACTTTTGTTACGGCTCAACGCACTGCAAACTAAGCTATCGATAAAGATACTTTAGTATTTTAATCCATCTCTACCAGACTGAATAATCTCTTATCATAGTGTGTCTTGTAAGTAACGCAGTTGTCAACCGTAATTTGTAACTTTCTCGAATGGAATGGCTCAATTTTTGAAGTCCCATTTGTGAAAATACCGCTTGAAAGTGACTAATAAGGTAATTAGTATGAACTACTAGAAATTCAATTGCCGACAATTTTGAAGCAATGGGGACAGATTAATACCGAACAGTATTTTCACCGATGTTATGTAAAAATCCGCTCATTGCCCTTGAAATTCTATAAACCAAATTAAAATTGATACTTGCATGTAGGAGAGAAGAAGACTGGCAGCAGAACACTAACAATAATGGTAGCTTCGAATGCCATATTGTAACGCCTACAGTTTCCGTATACAAAATTCAAACGAATTGCAGCGTGATTTCTTTCAGGCGTAATACTTGGCTCGATTGCATGTGACTTTTAAAACTGTAAATTGCGGATTCAATTGGTTTCTTTAAATGAAATCAGGTACAAAATAATTATCACATTAAGATGCCGTTCCTCAGTAGACGCCAGTTGCGAACTGTGAAGAAGATTGCTACTTCACAGCTTATAAGAGTGTCAATTTGACTTCGTTTGTGGAGTACAAAGGACCAACTGGATTTGGTCGGATCCAATCCTAGGTGGAAAGGTACTCAGGTCTGTGAAAGGAAGCATTAATAAACTGCATAATTTTGAGCTTGAGCGGGGGAGTTTGTTCTCGTATGAACTGAACTAGAGGGAAGTGTAAGGTCATAGTTACCTATTACATTTAATTGTCTCTGTTAGGTACATAATAACATAATGCAACCTTCGTAGTACGTACAGGTAACTTATGCCACTTGGAACGGACGTTACAGAACCGATCCCTGATTCGTATCTGCCATTTATTTAACACTTAAGTGCTGCCCTTTTCGACTATAGTAGAAAAATGAAGGCTATAATAACAGGTATAATACATACATATATCACGTCTTTATCCCTTACGGGGTAGACAGAGCCTAAAGTAACAAAACCTTAAGGCCACGTTTAGCATGATTAAGGGCGTATAGGTGGAAAGGGAAATCAAAACACACAGGTAACAGGTAAGCACATAATATTAATGTAAGTCAGCAGTTAACCCTGTGCATGCAAGAAAAACCTTGCAACGAATTGCTAAGAACTAATATATAAATATTTGGAAATTCCCATAGATGTCGACTACATAACTACTACGACGCACAAGTAGCTAGCGCCAGCTCTAATGACAGCTGTTACATCATTCTACATCCCGCTAACGAAGTTTCTCAATGCAACTGCATAAATACAACTTTCATCTCTCTTCCTTTGGACCTCGGTCCCCAGGCATAGCATCTGCCTGGAGAATCTCTCTATTGTGGCATACCCCACATGTTCATGTGAGCAAAGTCGCGGGTCCAATCTAGTTATTCATAATCTAATTTCCTGAGTCTGGACTCGACGTGAGGCTGATTATAGTTAATTCGCGATAGACATCGGTTAAAGATGCTTCTTAGGAACATGTTTCGTCTGCGTTCTCCATAACTTTTGTCGCAGTTCATCATCTTCAGCCAATATACCTCCCACTGCAGGGCAGAGTTCCCACTTGGGCTATAGTTCCCACGTGGGCCCAGTGCGGTGCGGAACTTCACACACACCTCACCGTTTTAATTTAAGTTAATAGAATAAATTGAAATATTCCAAAAGTACCTAAAGCGAGGGCCGGGAATCGAACCCGGGTCCTTATCAATCCGTGAAGCGTGCTAACCGCTACTCCCATAGTAGTCCAAGATTACCATATCCTTTAGATTTTTTCATGTGATGTTTTTCTGTATCGAAGCCACAATTGAATTTATTTTTTTATTTTTTTATATGAATAGGAAGGCAAACGAGCAAGTGGGTCACCTGATGGTAAGTGATCACCACTGCCCATAGACACCCGCAACCCCGGAGGAATTGCAGATGCGTTGCCAACCTAGAGGACTAAGACGAAATGCCTCTTGTGCCCGTAATTTCCCCGGCTGTCTTACTCTCCACACCGGAACACAGCAGTGCAAGCACTGCTACTTAGCGGCAGGATTAGCGAGTAAGATGGTGGTAGCGATCCGGACGGACCTTGCACAAGGCCCTACCACCCGCAAAATAACTAAGAATAACTTTTCTTTGCTATCTCCGCGTTATAGTGAAGTCAAGTCATGGAACTTAACAAGTGTGAAGTTCTATGACTTTCAACGGGTTAACAATAAAAATAAAAAACAAAATCGGAAAATTAAAAAGAAAGAAAGATACCTACAAAAAAAAATTGGCCAACAATAAAAGCACGAAAAGTTATTTTGCCAAAAATGTTCATTCCTCCAAATGGCAATTTGAGAAAATAGTTTAGGAAGCGATACGTCGTCAGTAGGTAGGTACCTAATTCTTAGTATTGACCTAAATCTCTACAGACGTCATGTTTCAAGGTCACAGCACGACTAAAGGATTTGGCCTTAGGCTGGAGGCCTAGAATCACAATCATTAGGACGGAAGTGCTACATCAGAATAACTACATGCCTACCTCCGTTCCAAGCTGGTCTGGGAGCAAAGAAAAAACAGAATGTACCAGTTGCTTCTCTTCCCGCGCAAGGTAAAAGCCCTTTGAGGGAATGGGGGAAAATCATAGGAATCATGTTAGGCGATGCGGCAAGCAACCCATCACAATTTTGATTCCGCTCTCCACTTATACGCTCCATCACTAATTTGATTCCATTTTTCACCTTATACGTCATACGCCCGCAATCATGCTAAACGTGGCCTTTAGGTTTTGTTACCCTAGAGCCTAAAGTCTAGGCTCTGTCTACCCCGTAAAGGAGAAAGTGTGTGTTTATATCATCACTACATAGTATAAAATAAAGTCGCTTTCTCTGTCCCTATGTCCCTATGTATGCTTATATCTTCAAAACTACACAACGGATTTTGATGCGGTTTTTTTTAATAGATAGAGTGATTCAAGAGGAAGGTTTTTATGTATAATTCTACGCAGACGAAGTCGCGGGCAGAAGCTAGTTAACAATAAATTAGATATAGCACTTATGTACTCTTCTATGTTAAAATGGCTGAACGGATCTTGATGAAATTTGGCAAGTAGATAGTACGAATTCGTCGCAAACGCTTGTCATCACCATCACATCACTCGTGTCACTGCCATATCCTTTGACAGTGTTTTATGACTGCAACATCAACCAGTCGGTTACTTCGACATAATTCCATTGGCATGTAAAAATACATTTTAGTACTTATCTACTTTTGATGCGGCCGCGTCCATAAAGGCTGTTTTTAGAGATATCGCGGGTATCACGGCCGTGGTTCGATACACGGTAAATAGGTACCTAGGAAAAGGTATATCCGAAACTATTCGATGCAGTCTATCCGCAGCGTAAACCTTGAAATGAACTTACAATTGGTGAGGAAGTTCTTATTAAGAATGGCCACCATGGGCTTTCTTGCCAGCGCAGTGCTGGCCGCTTTTCCCACCATTTTTTTTTATATAAGAGGGGGAAAACGAGCAGACGGGTCACCTGATGGAAAGTAATCACCATCGCCCAGGGACACCTGCAAGACTTGGGGAATCACAGGTGCGTTGCCGGCCCTTTCAAGAACAGGAAGGTTCGCTTTTAAAGATCCCTAAATTGTACCGCTCAGGGAATGTTGCAGCAGGAAGTTGGTTCCAGATCTTTGTCGTACGAGTACGGTACTTGATGCCAGTCTTAATGACATTATCCTATAGCCTATAGCCGCCAGCCATTCTTGAACCAACTGGTATGGCGCGTGATGATGACAAGCGTCCTGAAGGGATGACTCTCACTCCGTGGAGCAGTGGTAGAGCGCTCGTATGAGCCACGTGTGTCGACACTTCGGCTCCCTCACATGCCCATGCGACTTCTAGACCCTTCGTCCACACCAAAATTTCTAGCACACAAGCAGTTGGTGCAGCGCAAATACCTCAGCGTAGTGCTGAGCCAGCGACCGTTTCACTTTTGCGAAGACACACACAACGCCCATGATCTATTGTTCATGTCTTGATTATTTTCTATAGAATTGTGTATATTCTCTTATAATTGTGTGTCTTACAAAACGGAATAAATGTTTTCTTTCTTTCTATCTTTCTTACTGCTTGGCGGCAGGATTAGAGAGTAAGTAAAGTTCAGGGGATTTACATTGACGTGTTAATGCGATTCAATTCCGACCTGCGCCTAAAATGGCAAAAAGTAGAGTAATTTTCTTTTCTTTTGTCACCTAATAAAACCTATTTTTGACAAATATATTATTGATTGATAAGATGAAGGTACCGATCCGAACGGACCTCACGCAAGATCCTACTTAATCCATACCTTGGCGTTACATTATCAAATCCAATCCAACCTAACCTCAACTCTACCGTTATCTGTCTAAGTCACATATTGCAACCTTACCATTTCCAAGTCAATGTAGGGTTGCCAACTATTTTTATAGTACCACAGATAGACAGACCGACAGAGTTAATTTCACATTCATAAATATCAGTAAGGATTGAAGAAACAAATGTACAACCTGATATTTAACGTTCTATAATCCCACACACAATCACAGGACAGGACATTGTAAAAAATCAGCACATAAAACTCCATTTTTACACGCATACATAAATACAGAGCTAACATAGCTAAGTTAACAAACCTAAAAGCCAGTTCAGCATGATCGGTACTATGAAATGATAATAAATATTTTTATTTCTTGAAATAATTTTATTTCTTCATTTTTATATTTAATATTACCATAACCCATAGCTTTACTTTTCACATTTTTCTGTGTTCCAGTTTTCAGTTCCTTGAGAAATATTTATCATAATACTAAAAACGAAGACTGGCCAAATTATGGCATACTATGTATTTTTCTACAGTAGCTGATATACTGCCGTCCTATTTTAAAAGGATGAGTTAGTAAGGATTTCTTATATATTCAGTGATAGATTCATGTCTAATTTGTCCAAAAATGAAAAAAAAAACGATGCCAGTTTTTTTGGAGATCCGGTCTTTTAAAATAGGACGGCAGTATAGATCACAGAATCGAAAATATAAATATTATGTGGTTGGCAACCCTACGTCAATGTCACTTGGCGTTTGTCGGCTGCATTTTGTGCTTTATTCCGTCGTGTTAGGCGTGCTGCGCGTGGGCAGCTATTCCTGTCACGGCGGCAGATTGGAGGAAGTCCTGCGTTACGGCAATTGGAGCTGCAATCGTGCGCACGCACAGGGGGCAGTGGCTACTGCGATCTACATTTCTTAGGTATTTACTAACCGATTTCGATGCGGTTTTTCATTCGAAAGCCAGTTCCCTTGCGGTGGTTCTTAGCCGTGTTTGGTAAAAATATTTCGAGCAGTTTGAAAAGTATCAGCTTTTTTCTAAAACAGTAGGCATTTTTGGCATAAAATTAAATTAATTATTCTATTTGGAGGTAGGGCTTGGGCGAAAATCTTGGGGATCATGTTATATAGACGATGTGGCTAGCAACCCATCACTGTTTTGATTCCCCTTTCCATCCATACGCCCACGATCATGCTAAACGTGGTCCTTAGGTCATGTTACCTTAGGCTCTGTCTACCCCGTAACGGATAAAGACGTGATTTATGTATTGTATTTACGTAGGTATGCTCGGTTTATGCGTGGGGTGGGGGTTTTCTATTTTTTTTAATTTAAAGTTTTAACAACAGCTTTTCTATTCCGGGTCCGTTTTTGTCCCATAATTTTCGTTGGTCATAGTATAATGTTAATGTTAATGTTATTTGTATTTTTTTGTGAACTGTATCTGTTTCTTTATATTTGTACAATAAAGCATTTACTTACTTACTTACTAACGAAAAATATCCACTCGAAACTTCCAAATGCAAATCCGTTCTATTCAACCGCCATAACCTCCGGTGCGTGTGCGCAGGATACCGCCGATTACGGACGGAGGGATCACGACATATCCTCGTACCATCACGTGATGCCTACAAGTCACAAATACTCTACATATAGCGTAATTTATGTAATATGCACTTGGCATACCTCAAGGAGAATAGGGTAGTTGACACAATTATCTAGTTTAGGTAGTTTATGCTTGACAGAAAGCAACACCGCCGTCCATGGACACCATAACATAGGGGGGGTTATGCATAGCCAGCCCTATAACAAATAGTTTTTCGAGGTTCCTAGGTGTACCTGTCCGGAAAGACTGGTGCTGCAAACTGATTCCAGACTTTAATACATACATACATGCACATACACAAATCACGACTTTATCCCTTACGGGCTAGACAGAGCCTAAGGTACAGGTAAAGGCCACATTTATCAAGATTGAGGGCGTATAGGCGGGAAATGGAATTCAAACCACTGATTCCAGACTTTAATCGTGCCGTCAAAAACGTTCCGAGAGAACCGAACGGCTCGACACAAAGCAATTAGTTTAAAATGTAGAGAATGTCATTAATTAGGTAATTGTTCAATGGCAAAAGTCTAATAAAAGAGCGTTTTCAAAAAAATACTTCCATGCTGGTCTGGGAGCAAAGAAAAAACAAAATGTACCAGTTGCTTCTCTTCCCGCGCAAATGGTAAAAACCCATCGAGGGAATGGGCGAAAATCATAGGAATCATGTTATAGGCGATGCGGCTAGCAACCCATCACTATTTTGATTCCACTTTCCACTACCGTCTTGTTACCTTAGGCTCTGTCTACCCCGTAAGGGATAAAGACGTGATTTGTATGTGTATGTTTCAAAAAAGTGTGCCTTAGGTCCAAACAAATTGCCTCAATCTTCCATTAAAAAAAAATCTTGTTAGTTTTGTGACGGCACTGACGCCCATATACATTTTATGAAGAGTAAACAAAAAAAAGCTGTTGAAAAATAAGGATCAATTTTTTACTAACACGAATAGTGCACAATGTCGTTAATAGCGTGGTGTCGTGGAAAGCGCCCATTGTAATAATAAAATAAATAAAATTAGTCCTAATAATAAGGTTCAGGTTTTAGCTGTCATTTTTAGTATGGATCTGACAGCGAGCGAACCTAAACTGAATCGGAATTGAATGGCATTAAGACGTCATGCTACGGCTCCTGAGCACTGGACAGTGGACACGTCACAACAATTTTGACAATTAGTTTGCCTGAACTAAGCCGCATTAGGCCAAATTAATTAATTAACTACAGGTCGGTCGTATTCACTCGTAGCTACCAACGCACAGTCCAGTAGGCTTATTACCTAACTCGCTCGCAATGCCATCGTGTTCATTGTGACATTTCTTGTGTGACCCCCCGGACCACGGAAAAAGCCCTCTTTGCAACCCTCGTTGCAACCCTCGATTTTGTCCCCTTGTCGCACAATTTTGTACGGCGTTGCGGAATAATGGATTAGAAGCTGTATTGAAACAGTATGAAACTGATGCCGTACAGAATCAAATGACCAAATTTACCCTGGAAATTGTCAGAAAATCAAAAGAAAATATCGACTTTGTGGCTCACCATTTTTTTACGGCACTGCGCGCTTTCTTATTATTTTTCATGGATCTATCGATGGTAAAAATGCCGTACATAATCATATGACCAAAATGTACTCACTCTACCTGCACTTTTGAATTCTCACCAGCACCCAGTTGGACAGCTTACAAGTGACGGCATAGTGCTGAATCTTATTATTTTATGCTCTTATATCGTCCTATATACGTCACCTGGTGGTTCATATGACCCACATTTTTTGTACGTGGGCCTGTAGTCTAATACTCATAGCACAAAATTTGGTCCAGTCTTCAGACAAAATTTTCCATTAGCCAGTAAGTTCTAGCTTCCATGCTGGTCTGGGAGCAAAGAAAAAACAAAATGTACCAGTTGCTTCTCTTCCCGCGCAGATGGTAAGTCCTTGGTAGTGGGCGAAAATTTTAGGAGTCATGTTAGGGGATGCGGCTAGCAACCCGTCTCTATTGTGATTCCTCTTTCCTATACGCCTGTAATCATGCTAAACGTGGCCTTTAGGCATTGTTACATTAGGCTCTGTCCATCGTAAGGGATAAAAACGTGATTTGTGTGTTGGCAGCTAGATAGCTGTATGTAGATACATAGCTTTTGCCGAAACTTCTAACAATTATCGTTACATTTCAACTAATTTCCACGAAACTTTGGCAAATTTTACACCAAAACTTTCCTCGTGAACCCCTCTATCTATGGTGTAAATCGCATGAAAATCCGTTCAGAAGTTTTTGAGTGAAACAGATAGACAGACGCGGCGGATCTTGTAAAGCCTCAATTCAACGCTCGCATGTTGTAGCGATCTTGGGCAGTGAACTTAAAGAGTCAACAGATGAAGATATTTCGTAATTTTGTTTTATATATAATATATTTTTTTCCTGCGACATTGGAGACATCGCACCTTTAGGACGAAAACGACACATCTCAAAAAACACGGTTTTTGTGTTAGGGTCGTAAAAAGACTTTATACGGTCATATCTATCGTTCCATAAATAATAAAACGCCACATTCAGGCTGGAATGGGACAAAGCTGCAATATCGGTCTCTTTCTTGCGCGGGGAATTCCGTGCTCATGACGGTGCGAGAGGGGCGCATTCAGTGTTCTGTCGAAGCACCTGTCAGATATACGTCACATGGACAGAACAGTAGTGACGGAAAACCTACTGAGTCGTTTTCATTCTGATGGAAACGGTATATTTCACTTTAATTTTTAATTTGAAACCGACGTATTTATTATTGTGACTATTTGTGACCATTTATTTCTGGTATAATTTATATAATTTGACGAATTATTCAGATTTGTGTCGTTTTAATATAGAAATACTCAACGAGTTTAAGGACTTATTTTTAATAGTGTCATTTAATTATTAAATAAAAACATCTATCTGGCGTACTATGTGAGTGATGAGATAAAAACCTTTATTTATCCACATATTACTCACAATTTATTCCGTTTTTTTAAACTGATTTATAGGTAAATTAATCCTTTACAATTTTATGCCCAAAATTTAGCTGTCACTTCAATAGTAAAAAAAATAATCACGACGAAGTACAATGGTGCCACAATCTCCATTCTTTTTTTTCAATTTCCCAAAAAGTTGCTTTTTTGAGTTGAGGCGTTTTCATCCTAAAGGTGCGACATCTCCAATTAGTTTATTTGACGGTGGAGGCGTTTTACACCTCCACTGAACTTACTATTATTATTATTTTTTTGTTTTTTTATTTTGACCAGTAGATACTATACATTTCTACTATTTATAGATTAATATAATTTAAGGCTCGGGGACCTTATACATCCCTTATATAAATGTATTTAATTTAAGTAGAATTTAAGTATTCTTACTGTATTTTATTCTGAAAAAATGACTTTCTGCCAAGTTTCTTGCGGCGCATTCTTCTTGGCAATGATGGTCTTTCCGAATGTGCTGGTAGTTTCAAAAAGACATGTAAAAGAGCCCTTTGCGGCCAATTTGCAAAAATAAATTTTCATTTTCATTTTCATTTTCAAGACTACACGTGAGTTGCACCAAGGTAATTTAACAATAACATTAACGAAAACCAATGATTTTGACAGAAAACCTAAGAAACATAACAGTACCCGGCCATAAAGACAGTACATCGGTCTTCTCGGCTAATTTCGGCTTGGTAGAGCGTTGTTTTTTTTTTTTTTTTTTTTTTTATATGAATAGGAAGGCAAACGAGCAAGTGGGTCACCTGATGGTAAGGGTCATCAATTGTCTCTTTCCCAAGACCGAAGTACGTTCTTTATGGCCAGGTACTGTAATGTCAAAATCGGTTATAGTACTTATAGTTAAAACGATGCAATTCACGCTAACCATTAAACTAGTTTTCTCCGCGGCGTAGGAATCGCGGCTTAACTCCATCGGAGCGACTTATTATTCGTAGATCGGAGCTATTTGCAGGTATTGAAAGAGCTATTACAAATCAGTGCTTACCGGCACCAGCTCACCGTCAATTTGTCACTGAATTAAGGCAATTGAATAAGCGACGGTTCATTTAGGACATAGATATAACCTCTAAGCATCGGTTTATATTTTACAGCCGCGCGGCAGTCTGTGAGAAGCCATTGCACGATCAGCACGCACCGGAGTATTCTGGAATAAACCGAAAAGAAAATGGCCGTCGCAGCGCTGTGCTTTTTGGCGGTATTGTGCAGTTTGCTCCATCAAGGTTGGTTGAATTAGTTAAACCAGTTGAAGTTGGTTAAGTTTAGTCGGAGTTTACGAGTTCGGGACGCTGTAGTACTTTTGTTAACTCCGAAGTTGTTAACTCAAAAAAATTCGCGCATGGCTATAGCTATGTACGGACACAATGGTGGTACAGAACCTTTCCTTTTACGAAGTAGGTTAAAACTGCAGTCAATTTAACGGTGTTAATATCAATATTAAATTCTTACTTGAAAAATTTCTTCCATGCTGATCTGGGAGCTAAAGAAAAAACAGAACTTACCAGTTGCTTCTCTTCCCGCGCAGATGGTAAAAGCCCATTGAGGGAATGGGCGAAAGTCTTAGGAATCATGTTATAGGCGATGCGGCTAGCAACCCATCACTCTTTTGATTTCCGTTTCCACCTATACACCCACAATCGTGCTAAACGTGGCCTTTAGATCTGTGGATCTTGTTACTTTAGGCGATGTCTACCCCGTAAGGGATAAAGACGTGATTTATGTTTGTATGTATGTACTAATAACTAAATCAAACCCAAACGGCAGATCAAAACTGCATAGACTGACCTACACATAATAAATGTATGTTTTAGTTTATGAATAGTTTATGAATTTATGTTGTTCCTCGTGAGCTGCATTTTATAATCTCGAAATAGAACAGAAGTAAACATGAGTTTCTTACGATTTGCTCTGTACATATAGTACTTTTAGATAAGAAAACATAATACACTTCTTAGAATAGGTACGTTTAGTTGTACATAGAACCTTAGAACATTTTACTCTAAATAACATCAGCCATCGAAGGTGAGCTGACAATGACCAAAGAGCTCTCAAAATGACTGCGAACTTTTTTCTGCGATCGCGCGTTTATGTACTTATTAGCTCAGAGGCTGCCTTCTTTGTTTCCCAAATCCACGTAAACGTGGGCGTCTTATCATTGTGACAAAGCCTACATTTTTATCTCTAACTAGCCTTCCGTCCGCAGCTTCGCCCGCGATAAATTAATTTTCCCGCAGGAAAAGGTATTTTCCCGCGGTAAAAAGTACCCTATGTCACTCAGTGATAATGTAGCTTTCTAACGGCAAAATAATTTTTGAAATCGGTCCAGTGGTTTCGGAACCTATTCAATGCAAACAAACAATCAAATTTTTCCTTTTTATAATATTAGTATAGACTATCCTCAGAACCCCCGTTTTAATAAAGTTACGTAAACATCGTACCACGTACAATATCTACCTGCGAATGGGTGGGCAGGTATACATAGTACATATGTAGGTACTGAAATATATTTTTAGCTTTGTTGAAATTCATATCAGCACGTCCGGCGCGCACCTGAAGGTTACGTACCTCCATAAGGTCCGTCATTTGGTTACGACCTCATAACCCTCAGTTATGAAGACATAAACTCTGTATTGTTTTGCTCTTCACCGGGTCATTCTCCATATGATGGTCACTCATTGAATTTTCATTAGGTCTAACTTTGTCCCTTTCGGTGTTGAGACCCTTGGTTCGTGGGGTTCTAGCGCTATTAGCCTCTTCAAAGATATTTCGAAGAGGCTAATAGACGCTACGAGTGACCGCAGAGCTGGCAGCTTCCTTGGACAGCGTATTAGTATCGCTGTCCAAAGGGGGAATGCTGCCAGCGTCTGTGGTACTATGCAACGGGGGCCCCTCCTTTTTTAATTATTTTATTTTAAGATTAGTTTTATTCGTTTTTAATTTAATCATAGTTTAATTTGTTTTGTATTTTCATTTGAATCACTCTTTATGCAATAATATATCCACCGGAATGTTGAAGGATCATATTTGATTCTCAAAACATTTTATACCAATACATACATACAGCTTAGATATCACGTCTTTATCCCTTACGGGGTAGGCAGAGCCTAAGGTAATAAAACCTTAAGGCCACGTTTAGCATGATAAAGCGTATAGCTGGAAAGGCAAATCATAATAGTGATGGGTTACTAGCCGCATCGCCTATAACATGATTCCTAAGACTTTCGCCCATTTCCCTCGATGGGCTTTTACCATCTGTGCCGGAAGAAAAGCAACTGGTAAATTCTATGTTATTTCTTTACTCCTAGACCAGCATGGAAGAAATTTTATACCAATCATAATAATAATAAGATTATCATATTTAATTATTATACGAACTTGAGGGGGCCTTGTTTACAAATGCGTTAAAATGGACTGGAATGGACTATAATTGATTTTACAGAATAAAAATAACTATTTTTTTTTTTTTAATCGACAAGAAAGGACCACCATCCGTTGAATTCGTCACGGGCCCCAGACATAATTACTCCACCGGCAACAGCCACTACTATTTCCTGTAGTCCACGACCAATTCTTAACGGACTCCTTCCTTCCAGGGTTATCAATAAACTGCTACCAATGCAACAGCCACAATGACTCCCGATGCCTCTTGGAGAAGCTGCCTGACTCGCTCCGGCTGCCCTGCGGACCCAAGGACACCATGTGCAGGAAGATCTCGCAGGTCGTCGAGTTCGAGATGAACGGCATGCCGCCGGACAGCCGCGTCATCAGAGGGTGTGGATGGGACGAGAGCAATTACAAGGTCGGTCGAGAGCAATTACAAGGTCGGTCGAGAGCAATTACAAGGTCGGTCGAGAGCAGTGCCGGCGTTAGGGGGGGGGGGGGGGGGCGAGGGGGTGACGGCCCGGGGCGCCTAATTTGGGGGGCGCTGAGGTCTGGGGCCTCGGCCTCCTGGCTCACCGGCTGTGTACCCTCAATACTGTCCTTAAGTGGGCGCCTAAATATTACTGCCCGGGGTGTCAGTGGCCATAACGCCGCTGCTGGTCGAGAGGTCAACTCTACGACTTACATACATACTCCCCGTCACGCCTTTCCCGTAGGGGTAGGCAGAGACTACTTTGTTCAGTGGTGTATCTATAACGTCTGGGGCCCGTGGCAAATTCGTCAGGGCTTCTTCCTCAATATAAAGAAGTGCATCAGCGTCCCTTCTGTGTTCTAAACCAAGCCAGTTCGGGGCCCCGTAGAGCTAGGGGCCCCTGACATTTGGCCACTGCCACGCTATAGTTACGCCACTGACTTTGTTCCACTTGCTACGATCCTGACATACCTTTTACGTACGTAGAGAACCCTAAAAAATACCAACACATCTTGCAAAAAGTCTCTCAAACTTTCAGCACCTAATTCTCAATTTAAAAGCGCAAATACGAGTAAATATTATAGCTCTGTTTCTACATTACATTGACTGAGAATAAAATGTTTGACCTGCATTCGATCTTGCTCTAAATCCAGTTTTAGTAGCACTTAGGTCACCGGTAGTTACTATGCGTATTGTGGGTTGGCCGAACGATCAGTTTATGTCCCTTTAAAAGTTACACCCGCGTAGAAGTGTCAAGTAGGTACCTACTACGAATTAGTTTGTTGCCGTCACGTGACGCTAGGGACGAAAATATTTACAACGCGTTCACGTAAATAACTCAGTTGCTATGGAAAAGTTAGCAGCGCCAAACGGATCGAAACGGCAACAAACAATCCTCGTAGTTTTTGACATTTAAATAGATGACGCTTGGCGACAAAAATTCGCATAGTAACATGGTCACGTGACAGCTAGTAACAGATAGAAAAAATCGAAGGCTTACCCACTTGCTATGGGTGGTGTAGGGGTATAGCACGCGTCACGGAATGAAGTGGATCCGAGTTCGATTCCCAGCCATAGCTTTACTTTTCGGATTCTTCTGTGTTCTAATTTACAGTCGTTTAAAAATTTAAACGGAAACGCGGTCGTAACTTAGAGTTTTTTTTTATAGATATATTCAAGAGGAAGGTTTATAATATGTAGGTATAATTCTACGCAGACGAAGTCGCGGGCAGAAGCTTGTATTGTATGAAACATTCAAGATGACCAAAAGATTGGAACACTACTTATGGTGTACCGAACTATTTGGCCGACTTGGAAGACTAACTATAAAACCCTGACTTTACCTAGATCTCGTCGCGTCGTCATTTTGTCGTCGTCGTTTAGTGAGTATCCATGGATCACCCTAAGCTAAATCGTCTCAAATTGCTATCGATCCGAATTCCCCGAAAATGCTGGCAATTTTCAGCGAGTTAGTTTACCTAATTGCCCAAGTAGTGACGCATGATAGACGGGTCGTTTAAATCGATCCGAACCTAGGCATAGCGTATTGAGATTAGGAGGTAATTGGATACAAGTACAGCATATAAAAAGTTAGCAACGCGAAACTGGGACCCAATTTTTGAAAGTAACTCTTGAAAACGGTATGAATCCGTTCATGGCACCGATTTTTGAAAGCACATGTGTAAACATATCACTCGAAAGTGGTGAATAATTGTGCTGAATTTGAAATACGAGTAGCTTAGAAGAATCACAGCTCTCATTAATCTTGTGAACTAGTCAAAACTTTTAGAGCTGTAGTTTTGGAGATATAAGCTGATATATACCACTTTCGAGTGGTATTTTCGAGTGACGTGCTTTCAAAAATCGGGCAAATCCAATTTTTAACAAGTTCACAAGATTAATGAGAGCTGTAATTGTCTACTCGTATTTCAAATTCATTACAAATTTTCACCACTTTCAAAAATCGGGTCACTGTGGCTTTAGCTCTCGTGCTAGGAGTTTTACTTAGTCGTAGAAAAACTATTTTTAACTCCAGCTTCACTGTGACTTTAAAATTAACGAAGATTAATCTCCCCAGGGCCGTTGTTACCAGCGCTCCGGCTTCGGCGGCAGACAAGAGGTCTGCTCCTGCCTTGAAGACGGCTGCAACTCGGCGTCCATCCCTGTGGCCGCCACTTTCCTCATGCTGCTCACTGCCGCCATCCTCAGGTTCTAGAAGGATCTAGAACGCAGAAGATTCCAAAGACAACGCTTTGCCTAGCAGAGCCGTTCTATGTTTAACAGATTTAGCAATCTATCGCGTTGCTGGCTTTAGCCTAGTCGAAAAACTGCTGTACACAGAACTGTCCGTTTTATTTTAAAGAATTCACGGCTAATCTGTCTAGTTCCATGGTGTCATTGGCGGTAGATAATTGTTCGGCCTTACCAACAGATTCTATTGCTATCACATTATTGTGAAACCAAATTCCTTTTAGCGATATTAACTCATTTGCTAAAATTGATAAGAAAACATTTTTGTAAAAGTTGCTCCTCTGTTGACCCCGCCGTACATCAAAGATTGTAAATGAACATAGTATTATTAGATGTTTAAATAGTTTATACGTAACTTATTCGAATGGGTTCTCATTCTATGTGTTCGTTATGTAGTTAGTTTACTCGTAACATGTTAAGTTAGTTAGCGGAATGTAAATAGGCGATAATGTCGTCAGGTCACAGAGTTATCAACACTGAGATAAATACAGCGCCACTGTATATTTGTTGTGCCATAGATATTTATTGTTGTGTTTGTGTTTTGCTAATATATTTATTAGTTTTTCATAACGTCTACACTCTTTATTTACACCTGACTATTTTACACCGGTGATGCGACAGCAAGGATGCTTCATAAATAATACGTACCTATCTCATTTTAACCGATTATCCAATCCTGTCTATTATCAAATAAATCGAGAGCCAAATCTGAGTGGCGCGTGAGACGATGCCAGCTAACTAAATTACGTATTTCCTCTCTTGAATGGTTGCATCCTTAGTCAAGCTTTAGTGGGCACGGGTGGCGGGGGTTTGGGAATTAGTACCTCTTAGCCGGCTTTTGCCACAGCAGACCTGGGACACACAGGGAAAGGGAACTGTCGGTTGCCGTGGTACTAACGGGTTGCTGCCACAAGTATATTTGGGTTGGTGTGCTGTCGAGTGGGAAACGATGCGGTACCAGGCTTTTGGATTTCTCGTCTTCTGTGGACTGTTTGAATATGGTTAGTATTTATATTGGTTTAACGTAATATTTTCACGTTTCATTGAGAGTTTCTTCACGGATTCACCACTTTTTAAAATTATTTATTAACAAGAAAAGTCACCTTACTCTAGTCGAAAAATATAAATGTATCACAAGATAAATTAATTGAACTAAAACTAAAATAAATCTAAAAACATACTCCCCCGCGGCATTGAGCCTAATAAGTTCCTGGTACTAGTATCATATCTGACAGATCTACTCAGAAACATATCAGAAAGTGGTGAAACATTAGCTATTGAAGTTATATTTC
Organism: Pandemis cinnamomeana; assembly: GCA_932294345.1. Taxonomy (NCBI): domain Eukaryota; kingdom Metazoa; phylum Arthropoda; class Insecta; order Lepidoptera; family Tortricidae; genus Pandemis; species Pandemis cinnamomeana. The sequence continues at coordinate 2,612,854 of OW028715.1, read as the reverse complement.
TTTACCAGGTATCTACGAATGCGTGGATTACCTATTTGGTTATGATATTTCAAATAATTCAATGTTTGCTTGTGAGTAGATAAAACCTATTATTTTCTATAAATTTTAAATCTAAAATATAACTAGTCTCTTAAAGCTGGCTCAAAAGGCTGGCAACATCTGTAGGCTTATTACCTAACTCGCTCGCAATCGCCATCGTGTTCATTTTGACACTTTTTGTATGAATGTGACAGCTAGCTGATTCCGATGCCAATTGTCAGCCTATACATGAAATGTCAAAATGAACACGACGGCGATTGCGAGCGAGTTAGGTAATAAATAAGCCTACCGGTCATTATCGTCTCCGCAGGAGGGAACTCTTCAACGGTTGGCCCGATTGACTTGAAATTTGGTACACATGCCGGACGCAATGCAAGTACAGTTAGCAAAAAAAGTTTGTCAAAAATCTAACAGCGGCCCTAAATATTTGTTCACCATGGTCCAACCTGTGTCGACTACATGCAAAAATGCACGTCAGCACAAACCCAACAAAGCCATGACCTCTGTAGCTGTATCAAAACTGAAAACTTACACTAAGCATACTGGATTCCCTCGCTGAATCGCTATACTTATTCGTTGGGAGAGATAGCTGCCGGCCCTTTGGTCGCCAGTTGTGTCGCTTTTGTAAGTATTTTAGTGTAGGAGCGCCGGGACCCCAGAACCTCTCAAATCCTATAGCTGTAGAATTGTACACCGAATCGAAACCCTGATATTTCACATTATGTAGGTGGCTCAAAAAATTGCCAGTCAACTTTAAGCCACTTCCAGTGGTCCGATTGACTTGAAACTTGGTATTCATTACGGTATACATTACGTAAGATGACAATGCAAGCAGTTAACAAAAATATATTGTATTGAAAATGTATTAAAAAAACAGTTAAGGTTTTCGTCTACCGCGTCTGCTCTACTACTTACGCAATAACAGATGCGTTCGCGTTCCTGGTTTATTCTATACTAGCTTCTGACCGCAACTTTGTCCGAGTACAATTATACATACAAACCTTCCTCTTGAATCACCCTATCTATTAAAAAAAACGCATGAAAATCCGTTGCGTAGTTTAAAAGATCTAAGCGTTCATACAATGAGCCATGTCGGGACAATTTTTAGATATTAGTTTCGTTTCTATCTATTAACTGCTTGTTTTCTTTCTTATAAATGTACCTACTTATATATCTCTCTCCCTCTCTCTCTCTCTCTTTCTACATTCGACCGGCGTGGAGCGACTTTTGCGCTAGCCTAAGTAAAGATTCTAAACTGATTATAAATGTTTAACATAATATTTTGACTCCGACTTATTTCTTTATTTTATTGGCGGTAGAGATCGCTATTAAGCGATAGGACCGCCTATTGTCTACCTTGTTCTTTGTTTGTACTGATTTGTGGTGTTCAATAAAGAGTATTTGTATTGTATTTTGATCCTCAGGTTCCCCAATAATGTGCTACGAATGCAACAGCGCCACCAACTCGCTGTGCGCCCTAAAGGTGCTGCCAGACAGCCTCAAGCGCAACTGTTCTGAGCACGACCGCGGCGTGACGCACACGCTGTGCCGCAAGATGGTGCAGCACATAGACCACGAGATCAACGGGCAGACGCCGGTCAGCCGGATCATACGCAGCTGTGGGTGGGACGAGACGAAGTACAAGGTTAGCATATATCACGTCCAGCAGCGGCGTTAGGGCCACTGACACCCCGGGCAGTAATATTTAGGCGCCCACTTAAGGACAGTATTGAGGGTACACAGCCGGTGAGCCAGGAGGCCGAGGCCCCAGACCTCAGCGCCCCCCAAATTTGGCGCCCCGGGCTGTCACCCCATCGCCCCCCCCCCCTAACGCCGGCACTGATCACGTCTTTATCCCTTACGGGTTAGACAGAGCCTAAGGTAAGAAAACCTTAAGGCCACGTTTAGCACGATTAAGGGCGTATAGCTGGAAAGGGAAATCAAAATAGTGATGGGTTGCTAGCCTTATCGCCTATAACATGATTCCTAATATTTTCGCCCATTCCCTCGATGGGATTTTACCATCTGCGCGGGTAGAGAAGCAACAACAAGCAAAGGCAAAGGCACGCAAGGTTAGCATTACGCTAATTAAATTACCTTCACCTTTTTAACCCCCAACGCAAAAAGAAGGGTGTTGAGTTTGATGTTGATGTCTCTGTTTGTCTATCTGACATTGTAGCTCTCAAACCAATGGACTGATTTCGATTTTTTTATTCGAAAGCCAGTTTCCTTGCGGACTTGCGGTGGTTTTAAAATATGTTTGGTAAAAATCGGTCCAGAAGTTTGAAGAATATCAGCTCGCTTCCAAAGTGATGTAAGGCTTTTTTGTTAATATAATTTTATTTACGGTTTGATTACTCGAATAATGCGGGGGGGGGGGGGAGGGGTTAAAATTTAATTTAATGTTACTTAACGTGTAGAAAACGCTCCTGTGCGAGGCAACAGAGGTATGCTGGGGGAGCAAGATGGGCATACCCGCTAAAAACCACACGCGTTCCCTATTGCCTATTGTGGAACTACATGGGTGTATGAAATGCGGCCATGACGGCCACACCCGCCCCGGGATGCCTCACAGCGACACCGTGTGGGCTTGGGAATAGATCACAAACCTGTCCACATAAGCTACAACGAAATAGTTGCTATGTCGTAATACAGTACAGCATATAAATCACGAGATCAACGGGTTATAAGTAGCTGTGGACGAAACCAAGCCACCAAAACTTGTCTGTCCTGAAGATACTGCTGATAAGCTACCTGACAGTGACACACACGCGGTGTCGTGAGATGGTGTAGCACATAGACCACGTGAGATCAACGAACAGCTGCGGGTAGGAGACGAAGTAACGCCAGCCTTGGATTCCCACAATACCAATGATTGCAGATGCGTGTCCAGCCCAGAGGGTCGAGATAGAAAGAAAGAAGAAATTTATTCATTTTTGCAAGACACACAAATATAAGAGAATATACACAATTTAAAATAGAAAATAATCAAGACATAAAAATAGATCATCAGCGTTGTGTGTCTTCGCAAAAGTGAAACGGTCGCTGGCTCAGCATTACGCTGAGGTGTTAGACACCTGCAGCACTGATTTTCAGCCAGAACCGTCTATGACTCACGAAACGACAGATTGAGATGAAATTCTTTTGTATGTTATTAATTTCACCAGTTGGCCTTAGGCAGGATTAACGAGTAAGATGATGGTTTGATGAGCCATGCTATGATTTTCTTTTCAGGGAGCCTGTTACCACCGCACGGGGTACGGCGGCCGGCAGGAGGTCTGCTCGTGTTCCAAGGACTTCTGCAACGGCTCTGTGGACTTCACTCCTCTTCTGACCCTCACCCTCGGAACTGCTGCCATGGCGGTGCTCAAACACCTCGTACAATGAGGATCTTTGAAGGCCATAGGACCGACACTAGCATACCCTTTAATTTTCCGAGTAACAAATAGATTAAGAAACAAAATATATTTCTTGCGCCCAAGACTTCTTTGTAGAGAACACTTCATGGGATATTTAATGTTCTCTTTTTAAATAAGTCTGTGTCTGGTCTGTGTATGTATTAGGTACTCAATTATAGTGATAAGGAATTTTGAAATAAATTAGTTTAAAAATTAATGATATTTGTATTTTGTAGTTGTTATCCGTCCAAACATAACCATGGTTTAGCTATTATCAAGACTACCCGCAGAAAGTCAGTTTGTACTTACAGAACCTTATAGACGGCTGAACGGGTTGTATCTAATTTGATATTTATTTAGCTGTTGCCGTATGTTCTGTATCTTCTTCTTCTTCTTATTATTTGTGGCGTTTCAAGTCGTTATAGCGACGACAACTTCGCCAATGTCAATGTAACAAAAATATGATTAAAAAAGCTTGTGACAAAATGTCGGCAACGTTGTACGGTAATGGTCAAAGACCCCCCTCCCCCCTATCGGGCTCTTAGCCAACGGTCAATGTTATCCCTCAGAAACTGCCAGGAAATCATTAGCCGTTGCCCAGGGTGCACCGGATCAAGCACTGCTCTTCCCCCCGGACGGATCCAAAAAGGAACCGCAGCTCTTGACCACACGTGAAGGTAACCCGACTCGCACCCCTATGTTCTGTATCCCGTGGGTACTTACCAACTGCCCGGGATAGCCCAAAGTAAGAATGGACGTAGTGAGTTGGTAATAAAATTGCTAAGCAGCCTTCTGCGAACAGAAAACGTTGCGCTTAAACATATCCCAGGCGTTCGTAAGACCGCTCTACAATTTCATCTCACAAAATTCCTGCTTTTAAAGTGGTAGTGTCCATAAAATTTCAGTAAAACCTTGTTAATTCACTACTGAGGTTTCTTACCCTGCATGAAGTTAAATCTCTGTCCACATATTGTCAGAATAAAAAAGCAAAAATCGAATGACATCTTTTAGGAAACAAATGAACAAAATCATATGGTCGCCAAGTCATCATTCACTACTCCACATCTTATAGTGAAACGATCATGATAAAAAACGTTCTACACAAAAAATATATAGATAGAAAATAAGAAACTCAAAAACTGCCACAGATCAAGCCCATCGCGTGAAATCATATCGATTAATACGTAAGAATAAGATAGTAGAAAACTGCCTAGTGACAGGCAAAGTAACCGTTAAGTGGATGTTTTTTTGAATATGTTCTGATATTCCGAGGAAACCCCGCGGGAGGACACGAGCAAGTTGCGAAGGTAAGCACTCGATTTTGATCATTTACACGTTATTTTACCAACCCTTATTTAATTGTTATACTATATGACAGTAAGTAATCGTAGAAGCACAGTAGAAAGCACAGCGTGCTTAGAAAATCGTTTCAGTTCAAGAATTAACGAAAAAAAAATCCAAAAATCTGAAAATCGATATCACGTCTCGGACACCAACTAGATCTTGGTAGAAACTAATATTCTCATGTCATTCATTTTATCGTATTTAACTTTAACCGAAAGCTAATTTGTAATTTTGTACGGTCGGCCGCAAAATATTACAGTTTTACGCGACAGAAAGTGAAGATAGTTTATTTTTCGGATAAACTAAGCAATTTTATCTTGGACGTGTTGGCACTCACAAATTATTGTGGTTTGTGCAACATTCATTGTTTTCGTGAAATTGTCTGCCTTTCGCGAACGAATTAGAGGTTGATAAAATTGATCTTAATTTTAAATTAGGAAGTCAGAACATCACTGAATACGTCTGTGACACATTCTGCTGCTGCTTACAAATGAGGATATTTATTTCGTTCTTTTTCATTTCTCGTCTTTACGAACAGCACATTGAAAATCTTTAACCTTTTACAGACGAAAGTTTGCCTTTATTTCTCGTCGCAAAGAAAAGCTATTCCTCCCGATTCCAACCGACTTCTACGGGATTTATATCAAGCACATAGTGTAAAATTGTACAGAAAATTAAACCACATATTATTATATATGTTCTCACTTTGTTTGGTTACAATTTTAGGTAACTGCGAGCCCAATGCAAGAGTATGGTGGCGGGTCGAACAAAACTGGCGACCGGGACGGCGAACGAGCCCACCAAGACGGCTACCACCACTCCGTGATGCAGAAGAGTAACTATGGTGAGTCCACATCTTTTCTCTCCTTCTTTAACTGCCTATCTAATCCTGAGTAAATAGGTCTACAATGCACGCCTGTGGCGTTGCATGAAAGTCTAATTTAGGCTGGCTACGCACCTGTAATTCGGCTGCTGCGGGTGTTCATGGGTGGTGCCTACCACCAGGTATTCTTGTTCGTTTGCCACCCTATCTCATAAAAAAATGCTTTTGGGCTACTCAAAGCCAACAAATGCACCTGTCTGAGAATGGCGACTGAAGATTACGAAAAAACAAATTTTGAAAGAGGTTCCTTTTTGTTTCAGGGTGCTCCAATAAAGATCTATCTGATCCAAATATGGCGACGTACTGCCGGGTAGCGACCGGTATCTATGAGGCGACGGGCGGTGACCAACAGTACCAGAATCCGAGGTTCGCACAATACAAAACATTTCAAGGGGGATCAGCAAACGACAATGTCTAAACGAGCGCCATCTTTCCAGATACAACAATCCGTCGGCTCCCACGTTCAGCTCGCCCCCGAACTCCCCACTAGTGGGCCTGGTCTTCGATCCGTCTTCACCCAATTACAGCAAGATGGATCGGAACTCCAACTCTGACAGGCGCTCGCAAAGCTCTTGGTCTGTTTCCTACCAAGAACCAATCGGAACAGGAGCGAAGAAGAAAATAGTCAAAAGTCAAGATAAAAGACAAGCTTACAGCTCTGATCCTCGGTACCATGAGAGATATAAAGAAGGCGGAAACGAAACTGACAGGCAGAGGAAGCAGGACAGAAATCTTACTTCAGAATCGACATCAAGCCTCGATTTTTTCGTTGAAGGCGAACGAATGGTGTCCGAACTTTGTAACATACCTGACTCCAACTCAAGAGCAGATACAAATAATCAAAAACCTTATCAAGATGAAGAGAAGAACAAACCTTCGGGATCCTCTGATGTGCTCCTGACTGCTTTAGATAAGATAATCATACACGATCAAATACCTAACCAAATAGTTCAACTTGCAATCGAAGCCTGCACTGATGCGGAAAACATAGCTATTGCGCATCACAACAGACCTTGTTTCAAAAATATACATTCAATTTGCGCAAAGACAAGATCCAATGTACAGAAACCGGACAGTGCCGTAGCCAACCTCCATTCGCAAGGCATACCGTGGGTCATCAAGAACTTTATTTTCTCCTTTGTTCGAATCCTAGATGGGTGGAAAGGCGTGAAGGAACTATTAAGTGAGAAACATGACACATTTTCCAGAATCGAAAATAAATATTACAGCCCAAACATAAGGGAATGCTTTGTGCAATGGCAAGCTGTTACCAAAGAAATGCTAACGCACATTTATAAGACTTACAAGTGTCTAGATCACGGTTTTACAATGGAACAAAAGAGTTTTACGCACAACTACTACGCTACGAACTCGGCGGCGCCGCGGCATCAAAATCAAAGCAAATTCCAGCCCATAAAACCTCACGTTAGTACCCCAAGACCCGTGAATGCTTCTCCGCAAATGTTCAACGCGGTACAACCACCATGGGTGCAGAATCAAGCTCAATCGTCGTCTCAAACTTTTAACGAAGGCCCTTGGCCAGCTAGATCAGGAGTAGCCTTCAAAAAATTTCCTGCGGTGCCTCCACCAAGCTCTCACAATTTCTATCCATTGAACGAGCAAAGTGAAATGGATACGTATTTAAAAGGGCAATACAAATGCGACCCTTGTAGTGTTCGCGAAGCAAAGCCACGCCAGTCATGGACTATAACCAACGTGCCTGACTTCAGAGCTCTAGAGAACATGTGCCACGTGGATCAAAGAGAACTCTACAATCAAATGAAGCATAAGATAGACGCAGAGCTGGGCAAAGCTCCTGGTCAGCCCTTGATAGGAGGCATGCTGTTCGATCAGATGCAACGTAGAGACATGGAACTAAAAGCTAAAATGATTCCTCTCAGTCATGTGGAAAAGACGTTGATTCCCAGCATGGCGTCGACCGCTGAAATGAGAGGACGTTATGTACAAAAAAACAACAGCTGCGGCGATACAAAAGAAGAGGCCGATTTTTTTGCGGCATGGGGTCAGATGGTCCAAAAAGAACCTAGCGATTTTATAACTCATCACTCGCACAACATTCAGCTACCGTCGAATGTTGTGACGATTCCAAATAATATCTCTGGCCCCGTACAATTTATTGATCCCGACAATGATGAGTATCACGAAATGTCAAAAGTTTATATGAAACCCGGAAGTTACAAGGTGCCCATTAAGCCTGCAGATCCTTTGGCGCCATTCATGCAAGGCACATCTCAGGAAGTAGTCTTCGATAATTCCTTGGTCGAGGATATGGCTTTAAAAATAAAGGTGCCCTTTCCACCAGTTACTTTGGCACCACAGCCGAAGTACAACCTCGAGTCTTGGCCGTGCCTGATGCCGAGACGAAGTGAGGACATCTTTGTTGACGAGCACAAGTTGATGTCGAGACACCTGGACATTAGAAGCGCTGAATCTTTAGAGATTCTGACCTCGATGACTTCAGATCGCGCTTGGGAAGCAGCTAAACAATCTGCTCCTAAACTGGTTGACTTTATTCACGAGGGTTCAAAGTCTGATACAGCGAGGCTTTATGACGCTCTGGGTCTCAGCGCAACTGATGATTACTCCGAAGATCTAAAGGTGAAGTTCAATATGGAACGCAACGATGCTTGGAGTAGTGGGCTAAACCCTCACCACTTTATGTCGAAGGACATGCACGATTTGTGGGAACAAAGAGCTGCTAACAACCCAGATCAATCAGCCTTTACCGAAGAGTGTACCAAGTTTTTTGATTCAGAACCGAAATCGGTGGAATCTGATGAGATTTCTATACCGGATAAAAAACAGGAATCAAAAGAAAACACTCGATGTCCCAATTACGACCAAACCGGGAGCTACGTCAGAGATGAAAGTCATAAAAAGTCCTCGGGTAAATCGAAGGTGGCTGCCTCAAGTATGTGGTATCATCCTAAGAAAAAAAAGCCTTTGCCCAATGCTACGGTAAAAAAGTTTGAAACGATACTTGGCAACCTATTTCAAGTTAATGAAGCTGCTTTCATTCAACACGATATGGACATAAAAGTGGTAAAGTGTTAATTTTCACCAACTTTTCTTTGAATTTGTTAAGACTATTATTTCATTATATTTCATTATTTTAGGCTCCAAGATTCTACGAGGTCGTAAAGTACCCAATGTGCCTTCACGACATATCTACAAAGCTGAAGAATTCGTCGTACACTGAATATGAGCAAGTTGTGCAGGATTTTAGGCGTATTTTCAACAACGTTCGCCTGTATTTGAAGGTCCGTGTTCCGTTTTGTTTTATCAATCAATTTTCAAATTGGTGTTCACTACTTTATGGAAAGTTCTTTCACTTGTAATAGTTATTTTTTCGTACGTTTCTAGTCATACCCGGACGCTGCTATGAAGAAGAATTTGAACAAGGTTTCTGTCGACTTTGAGAAAATGCTTAGTGATGAGTTTCAAAATAAATGGGACAACAAATCTAAGTCTCACGACGTATCTGAGGCTGAGCATCCCAGCAAAAAGGAGGACAATGACGATTCGAAGAATTCCGAGACCAAAACTGATTCCAGCAGAAAGTCCGAGTCCAAAAATAGCGACGTTAAAAAGTAAGCTTCTGCACTCGCCCCCGCATATTCCATTAATTATGATCGGCGGAAGAACTTTGGTATATTTTGTTTCCAGCAAATTTTTGTATAAATATTTTTATTTCAAATCTATTTACTTATTTATTTTTGCCAAAACCGTACACAAATTTAAACTGAATCGTAAAGTTCTACCATCGTGAACGGATAGGTTATCAAAATAAGAAGCATCTAGTCAATTACGAATAGAGATTTTTTAAACAAATGTCAGTGATGTTATCAGAGCTTAAGGTAAGATCAATGTAATGTGTAAGTGGTTGGCAGTTTTTCGAATGGACTTTATGCCTTTTGAGGCGCTATATGATTTTTTTCACTATTCTCTTGTTTCTCCTGTCCGTTAGTTTGTAATTTCGTTCTATTTTTCATATTTCCTCAATTATTTTCTTCTTGTTGTTCTTCTCTTGTTACCGATTAACAAATTTGTGTTTTTACGCACCTTATGTGGCATCATTTCCGTTCATTAATCGCGTACCGTGTTGATAAATCTTAAAGAGATATTCCATTTATTTGTCCTTATAATAGGATTTAGTTACTTTGCTCTGTGGACGGTAATAAGCCCGATTTAAGGTAGTTTAAATGAAAATTATCGCCTCGTCTTTGAAGACTTTCAAGTCCCCGAACTGTTTATAGCCGTTAGATTTTTTTATATCTCTCTATCTGTGATGTATATTTTAGGTAAAAGTTAATAATTGAATCGTTTTTCACGATTAATTGCTAGTTATACGAATTCCTTGCGTGTATATAGACGGCTAGACGAAATAAATTCACGAGAAAACTTCTGAAGTTCTGATCGTTGCACTATTCGGTGCCGAACAGTCTTAGTCCTAGCCATAAGATTTAGCTTCCAAAGTACTATTTCCCTGTCCTGAAATGATCGTAAAGGCATCAGATGATTTAAGCCATGGCGTTGACGCTTCCAAAACAATTGAGCTGTACCTACTTAACAATAAGTCGGGCATGATTGAGGCGGCGACAGAGTCCGCAAACTAAGTCTGCCCGAGCAAAGCCGTGGCCATTTCACTGTCACAGATCACACCTGGCTGTCAAGGTATAGAACAATGGATGTACTTTTGTAAAATATCATGTACATAATTGATTGAATCAGCCGTTGCTTTGCGGTCCATGTCGATGAAGTAAAAGCAATTACCTCGCTACTCGGGAGTGGTTGCGGTGTAGCGAGGCAATCGAATTTAATTCATACTATGTACATTTTATTAGTTTAAAAGTTGTTTAATAATGCTGGCATTGTTTAGTTATTTTACAGTTATTGCTATGTTTCTAAATCAGTATATTAAGTTTGCTTAAACCTTTAGGTCGTTTAGGTTACACAAGATTTTGGTGAAGACATGATGGATGGATGTGAGATACTGGATATTTGTCCTAGTTCAATGAAATTTGGGTTTGAGTAGGAACGATTAAATATTTTTCCCCATTGCTATTTCACTCTGACTTTGCAACCAGTAAATCTATCACCCGCGGTGTGACAAGTCCATTGACCGTGACTCCAAACCAAAATCTTCGATTAGCACTTCGTCGACTGGGTACTGTGTATGGGATGCAAAATGTATAGGATAAATCGAAGCCGACATATTTCAAAAACCATCAAGCCAATTCTACAATCTTATTTTAATAGTGCCAGTTCTGGCGTCCTCATTCCAGAAAAGTTTTTTACCAACTTATCCACCCCGTTACGACCGTTACAATAAACTCATGCAGTTGAATTTAACAGATTGTATTCAAGATTTATCTGTGAGATAAAAGCCATTAGTCAGAACTCAAACCTCAGTGCGTGGGCGGTTAGAATTGACCATGAAATGGGATGAGACCTTAAATAGTATTGAGAGAAGATTCCTTTAAGTAATTTGGGAAGGAGATGCAATTCTCAAATCCCCAGAGATAAAGATCGTGCCATAAATCATACTTAATTGATTCCAGGCATAAACTGAAGGTCTTTTAATGTGCCGAAGACTGCATGGCACTCTGTTTTATTGGATTTTGAATTATAGTTCTAAACGCTCAAGCACTGTCTCTGCAGGAAATTTGGTTTATCTATGGTTTGTTCAGCTACTTCTATAGATTTAATACGAGCAATACCGTGTTTACGCGTTTTTATTTAATTCGTTTGATTGGTGTTCGGTTGGTACCTATTGAAATGTTTTCTTAAGAGATTTTTGAGTCTATTTTACCTGCCATAGATTAAGCTATAGTGACGTCACGATTTGAAGATATTTTGCCACGAATTTGTTGCCCGTTGGTTGTATTAGAAAATTCCAAATTTGAAATTGAAAATTGGTGACGTACCAGTTAATTTTAAGTATTCATTAAGTTGTGATTGTATTATTTAACTTATTTACCTAAAATTATGGCAAGGAACCCCTATGGTAATAAAAGAGTTATTTTGTTAAGATTTCGTTTCAATTGTAAGTTTTAAAGTTATTAATTAAAAGCATGGTTTATAAAGCCAGGTTTAGACTTGCGGAATTAATGAAAATCTTAAACCCCTTACATACATACATACATATATCACGTCATTACACATAACCGGATAACTCACGTATAAAAAGTCGAGTGATGCTCGACATGTTTCGGACTATTTCGTAGTCCTTTTCCAAGAGCGGTTTTTATACGTGAGTTATCCGTTTATGTGTAATGATGATTAAGTCTCACGGTAGTTTCATGTTGAAAGTGGCATATATCACGTCTTTATCCCTTACGGGGTAGACAGAGCCTAAGGTAACAAGACCTAAAGACCACGTTTAGCACATGATTGTGGGCGTATGGTAGGAAAGGGGAATCAAAACATTGATGGGTTGCTAGCCACATCGCCTTTTCACAATATGATCCCCATTTTCGCCCAATAATATCTAATTGTTTTAAATATTAACAAATTGTATGATCTTGACGGGTTAGGACCCACCATACCCCTGGCACTATCCCTGGGGGTAGGGTGGGAGAACCATACCACCGTAGTGCTACCACGCTACGGGTACTAGGTAGGTTAGTTAGGTAGATCCTAATCCTTAAACCACCCAGGAATAGTCGTCATCCTTACTTCCTTACTATATACTTATACTATATATACTATATACTATATATACTATATACTATACTATATACCCCACTGAACATGAAACTTACAGGACCTTTCTAGCAAGTTGACAGACTTACCATTTGAACGTTTCTAAAGAAAGGTCATGTAAACATTGTTGTAATTTTAATTAAACATGTTCATTGAAACTTTCAAAAATGTTGCGATTGATGTTATATCAACATTACATATGAAAGTTTATTACTTAACTTTCAAGCAACATTGCTGTATTAACTTATTATAATATTCAGTTATTAAATTGCTACAATGTTATTTTATAACATTGCAGATGAAACGTTGCAGCAATCTATATTTAACAACATGCCTCACGGAACATTGCTATTACGTTGCAAACTAAACTTATTGAAATGTTTCACAATATTATTGCAGCAATATACTTTTTGCAACCTATAAAATTAAAAGTACCAAAAACGTCACAGTTTCAATGTTGCTATGAAATAACATTATAGACATTGCAGTAACCTCGTAAACAGAACTTATTGTAACTTTCAATATGATTATTGCAGCAATTTACATTTTGAAATATAAGTATTTTAATGTTGCTTCAACGACACATTTTATACGTTGTTGAAACTTTCATAAAAAACATTACAGGCAATTTGCAGTCAAAGTTATCTGAAACTTATGGTGTTATTATTGCAGCAATATTCTTTTTGCAACATATAAAATTTGAGGTATCATAAACGTCACAATTTCAATGTTGCTGTGAAATAACACTATAGACATTGCAGGTACCTTGCAAACTGAACTTATTGAAACATTCAATATCATCATTGAATTAAATTACATCTTAGAATGTATATTTTCTAAACTGAAAAATGGAACTGAGAACATCATTTTCATGAAGTCTGTTAAAATACCAAAACCTTCTCCTAAATGAAACAAAGCCAGGAGTACTAAAAAACGTTTTATTGCCACAACACAATGGACTAAAATGCTTTCAAATTTGAAAGATATTTTGGAAAAAGTGTCAAAATCCAGGCGAAGATACGCAGCTGGACGGTAGGTACTTATAGATAACAATATTAATATTAGGACGGCAATTACCAACACACTAGGTACTCCGAATGAAAGCGACCCCAAGGTCACAAACTCGTCTGTTGTCAAGCGACCATTTTTCGTCAAGGTCGCGCGGGGCCTCTCAACGGGTGATAATTTACTAAATAATTATGTCGCAAAACTCGTAGGTACCTAAGGTATAGATTTGGCGCCATATCCTGCCTGATAGAGGCGTACAATATTCCTGCACACTAATTCTAACATAAAACTACTTACCTACCTACTTTCTTAAATCTAAGTTATATCTAAAAAAAAGGCCCCCGTGGCATACCTAGTGCCAAATAGGGTGGCAGCATTCTCTCGTTCAATCGCTATACCTACTTGTTCGTTGGGAGAGACGTCACGCGCTTTTGTAAATCTTTGATGAGCATAGTACCTATACTATATATCTCTAATCTGTGCATAGTATATGCGCCGGGACCCCACGGACCCAGGGTCTCAAATCTGACAGCTGTGAAATTGTACGCCGGACCGAGACCCTGATATTTCACTAACTTCTTCTTTTCGGCCACTTCCGCCACAGAATAAGAAGATTTTGATGTATTTTTTTAAAACGCTCAAAAGACAAGTCGATATTGTTTCTATATACCTACCTAGAGTAGAATCCAAAACGCAATTAAATATATTTAACAGTGTCATATTCTTATGCGTAATGATTACAAGATCATTACAAACTATTGTAATTGTTACGACATTCCTAAACATAAAAAATAGGTAGGTATTAACCGGCAAAACATTCAAGTAAAATTCCATCAATCAAAAATAAAAACGTCAAGAAACGGCCAAGTGCGAGTTGGATTCATGTACGAAAGGGTTATTACGTACTAAAAACTAAAATATTTAGTAAAAAGTATCGACGCTTGAAAGGCGAAAGGTGATAAGCGACATTTTTTGTGATATTGAGTTATAAGTATTTATATTATTGAAATCAGCAGATTTTTCTGCCTCGAGTGGGCTAGGTTTCGTGTGCCTACGACGACTTTCGTGTCGCTTATCCCATTGGTGATTTTTAGAAACACCGATATATTTTTTTACCAAACGTTTTTTTTAAATTTCTGTATATTGGAAATTAGATAAAATGTTTTTTTAGATAATGTCATTTAGACTGTTTGACTTTTTACGACTTTCCTTCCCTTTGTCGGTTATATTTTTTTACCTCATCATACAGGATGTTTGGTAGCTAGATACAAAGCTTTAAAGGGATGATAGCCGAGGTATTTTTGAACATTTTTAGCCATATATGTCTTAGCCAAAATTTTTTTTTTTTTAATTGAAGACAGAAATTTTAGGAAAATACCCAGAAGTTGATAGTCACGAGTCAATATTGCCCAAATGAACTTTAATTTGGAAACAAAATCTTTTATTTAGGATAGTTTAATGTGTATTGGACCAAATGAAATAATTTTTAAGTGTCTTTCTTGCCACAAAAACAAAATGAAGGCATTCGAAATTACTAAAAATGTCTTAGGTTGGAACAGTCATTTTTCTGTGCCATATTTTTTTTTTAAATCCTTGAAATGTTCAAACATTTTTCGAAACATGCCTGTTTATTGTTCTTTCTTTTAATTAAGGTATCACTCTTTCACATTGCTTGCTAAATCTGAGATAAGAAGTAAAAACCAAATTCAGGGAGCACTCGCTAAGAGAATGTACTAGTCTTGGAATTTCACGTTAAAGGTACTTAGCTAGTAAATTACATGAAAAAAAGATTAAAATTAAATCATTAACCTTCGGTTTGTTGTGATTTGAATACTAAATTAATTCATTTTACAATTTTTTTTACATTAATAAATCAAATGTATAAAAATTAAAAAAAAAAACAATTTCGCATAAGACATATGGCTAAAAATGTTCAAAAATACTTCGGCTATCATCCCCTTAAAGCTTTGTATCTAGCTACCAAACAACCTGTACAACGTAATTTTATTTACATTATATCATTTTACCTATATCCACATAAAAACAAAGCATGGCTTAGATCAAATAACCTAAAAGTCTGCACGATTATAGGTTATCACCTTTTACCTGTTATTAGTTTCGAGAGACATGTCGCTTATCCTTTTTTACTTGCAGTATTTTTTTAATACTACTGTCGCTTATTTAGTTTTTCCTGAATATAAATCTAAACTAGGCGGTTGAGTAGATCGTTTTAAAAACACATCATTTATATTAGAGCTGGTTGTTCGATATTTTTTCCTATACATAAATGTTTCTAAAACAGAACGTATTTATATCAATAGAGCGAATTTAAAAAGTGTGTTATTACCCATCTAAAAATGTAAGTGTAGCTTACGCAACCTCCGCCGAAACATCATGCTAAAGATTTACGGTATAAATATTTGTACCAATATTTTCGTAGTGTATTAATGTAAACACTTACTTTTTGGCGAATAGTGCATAGAAAAGGGGGTATTTTGGGGCCTTGAAAAACACTGGGATACTGCATACACTATCACGATGGAAATTAAGATTAGATTTTGTGGTATTTAGTCATTATTTCATATTTCCTATCTCGTGATAAATCAGGAAAATCCCTTCTGAATGCTTGTTCTTTCTTATCAAGGAACATGTCGACCAAGGATCTAAATCATATATCATAATGGTTCTTTTCATTTCTTATCCCAGAGGATTTTTGCAAAATATAGTATAGACATCAGTTTTCAGATACCACAATTACCTATTGGTATGCTAAGTTTAAAGATTCTAGTAACAATAGTTACGGAGATGGAACCATTTCAAAGTAAGAATATAAATCCCTTTTTACTCCCTATCCCGCCGGAATTGCGGAAAGTCCTGAAATTAGTTTTTAACAGTTTTGATTTCTTAATTGTGCGCGAAATATCAAGACTAGTAATTATAGTTACGGAGATAGGGTGCCTTTGTGCATATCGCGAGGGAATTTCTAAAAATCGCATGACCTTTCTAAGGTTTTCAAACTTTCAAAATGCGGTGGATACTAATATAATACAGTGACTTTCGTTCGAGACATTCCAACTTTAAAGAGTTTTGCCTTGTACCAAACTTTTAAGTATGTTCAACCTGTTTGAATAAAATCGGATTGAATTTTCAGAATAAAATGTAATTTAAATCAAAGGCACTATATAAGCAGTATTGATATCAACTTTGAAGAATATCACCCCCAAAACAACTTTCTACCCCTTTATAACCCCGTTAGTTGAATTTCAAGAAAATTTGAAACAAGCCAAGATCAATCAAGAATCAATTCAAGAATATTTATGCAAAATTTGAAGTAGATCGGACCAAGGAATCACGCTGTGCCATACAAAGTTAGTCCCCTTTTTCTCCCCCTTAGAGGTAGAATTTCAGAACATCCTTTCTTATCAGATGCCTACGTCATACAAAGAACACACCCTCCAAGTTTCAGGTCTGTACAATCAGCGATTTAGGATGTGCATTGATCCGTCAGTCAGTTAGTCAGTCATTCAGGACAAAGCATTTTATATGTAGAGATTTATTTTCGTAACAGGTGGTTAATTTGCATTTTTCATTAATGACTTGAATTGTGTTGGTGATTTATGTAGAAAATAAATAAAATGAGGGGTAAATTTAATGTAAGGTAAATTTAAAATTGATGCTCATTGCAGTTAGATTATTTGTGTTGATTTTATTTATGGCCCATTATGACTTTTGTATAATATGACCTTGCTATTAAATTTAAAATGTTTGCGGTAGGATAGTTTTCCTTAATAATCTTTTAAATCATTTTTCAGGCTAGATTCTTTTACTCGATTAATTTTTTGTCACATAATTTGGTTAGCTAATTTTACCTCCCGCACTTTTTGGGATCGATTTGCTTAAGAGACACTAAATCCTGAAATAATACTTTTTTAGGTAATGTCATATAGAGAACACCACTATGATCATTTACAAAGATGATTTTTGTAAATCAGATAACAAATTAAATTGTAATGATTATTTTTCAAAAATTTGCGTGGTATTTTGGCTCTTCTGTAAAATTACCATTTTGTCGCTTATGACATTTCGTCTTTCAAGCGTCGGTATGAAGTCGTTGCGTTGCGGTCGGAATATTTTACCTACTAGCTTTTGCCCGCGACTTCGTCCGCGCAGAATTAAATTTTGCGTGTCAATACTTAACCACGAATAGCTTTTCTACGAAAACTTTACCACGAAAAGGCTATATCACGAACAGACTTTAACACGAAGTCTCAAATAGATCGGCCGGGTACCTCCCATTTGTTCTATGGAACTGTGACGTCATAGGACTGTTAACATTTTTTTTTCCCAACAGTTCCATGGTAGAACTATTGAAACAAAAAATGTGCTATTTTATTCTATAGAACTAAAAGCACCTCAAATTTGTGATGGGAAACTTTCGAGACTTGCGAGTCTGACTCGCACTTGGCCGGTTTTTTAAATAATAATAAATAAAAAAACGAATCGTTTCAATGATCGAAATCAGTACACTCATTTAGCTTACCCCTTCTATCACTGCAAAGTGGCATGCTGATTATTGCCTGTCCAAGCATGTTACTCCCTAATAGTACTAGAGCCCACGACCAAAACCATGTCTCGTTAGATTGTATGATTCTGAACCCGACTAGGTGTGTAGTAACGGTCGAAAGTGTAGCAACAGCGTGGGAGGCCATTTCTGCTGTGTCAAAATAAAAGGCAGTCGGTATTATAGCAATACGTCTGATAGTGAAAATGTACATAGATTTTATAATTGTATTACGAAAAAGTTTGTTTTCAGACATTTTGCACGTAGCATATAGCCTGAGCGCATTTTTGAAAATGTCAACAAATTTAGCCGACCTGTATCATAGCAATACGGATATTATTTTTTTTTAACTTTTCGTATTGCTGCCAGGATTACCAAATACCTGTTTTCAGACACTTTAAGTGTAGCATAAAGTTGTCTGATAGAGAAGGTGCTACACTTAATTTGTCTGATATAATTTTTTTGCACATGTGGACAACTTATTTTATCATGTCCAACAATTTTCAGACATATTGCTATAATACCGATCGGTAAAATTTGTTAACATTTTCAAAACGGTCTCAAAATTTAATGCGTTCACATTTCCGCCTGAAAATTGTTTTTTATACGCATCAAATAACCAAAATTTACTAATAAAAAAGATTTTCAGACGTATTGCTATGAGACATTTTTTTTGTCTCATTTTTAATTTTTTAAGTGATTTTACGGGTTTGCGCTACACCACTAACGTCTGAAAAATATGTTTCCGGCATCTCAGAACTATCATTCAACTACAGTCTGCAAATCAGACATATTGCTATGATGCAGTTCGGTAAAATTCTTTGACAATTTTAAAAATTCGGTCAGATCAAACGCTACGCGGAAAATGTCTGATATTGGTATTTTCGAGTTCAGGATAATCGTATCTATTGATTTGATGCGGTTTTGGCCGTATTGCTATGAGACAAAAATTTTGGTCGTGGGCTCTAGTACTATAATATTAAAATAGTCTTTGCCTTGCGGTTGGCAACAAACGCCTGCCGCGCTCGACGAAGCGGCGAACAGCGCCGCACCATGGTGAAAACCAGAACTAACCAGTCCGCTCGGCGCGCAAACACGGCGGCATGCGCTCTCGCAATTCTTCGGCTTTTATTATTAATAAGATGTGATTTCGGAACAATGTAACACTTAAACTACGTATTTATTGTGTGTGGTATTGTGGAAAGACAAGTAGTACACTGGTGCTTGTTTTCCACTACGGCGGCGGCGGCATCAATATCACCACGCGGAGCACGCGGGCTGGCGGTTCCTCCCAAGGTATTTGGATTGTTTTGTATTGGGGTCTGACATGCTTGGACTAACATTTGGGAGTATATAATATACAGTACATGAGCTATCGAAGTGGGGTATGTTAAATCAACATTGCCTGTGTACATAAATTGACCGTTCTGGCATTTTTGTTACCTATCTTATCCACTGACATTTGTTTTATTTTTATAGGAACGAGACTGTGTCAACCGATGTCTGGAAATAAAAATCTCTGATTACTTGGGACAATATTGCTCATGGACAGGGGAAAAAAAACAACTTTAAATTGTGGTCTTTGAGATTAATAACCGTTGTTAAACGTAAGTGTTTTTACGAAGTAACGCTTTTATTTTTATTTATTTTTTTAAATGAAAGGGAGCAAATGAGCCAGCGGCTCACCTGGTGGAAGTGGCCGGGAAGAAAGGGGTTACCGGTCGAGTAGGTTAGATACGAGTCCGGCAACCCCTGTTCCCGTTCTCGCGCCTGTATCCTACTATAATATTACTATACTATTCCTAATCCTGCCGCTAAGCAGCAGACAATATTAAAAAACCGAGTTAATAATGTTAATATGTTGATAAGTATATTTTATAGTATATTGTAAGTCATACATGATAATTTTCTTGCAGTTTGACTTTCTTACATTCACTGGTGGCAGTAGAGAAAGAGATTGTGTGAATTGTAGCTTGGAAAAGATTTTTTCTAATTATCTGGCACAATTTTGTTCCTGGACTGGAAAGAAACAGAACTTCAAATTGTCTACTCTGCAATTAATGGCTACATTGAAACGTAAGTTTTTTGGTGTCGTTTAATTTTCGTCACCAGACCCTTCATTGAATTTTTACTCTTCCACGGGGGCCAAGTTGCGGGGTATAAGCTAGTTAGTTACATTACTATATTTTTATGTTATTTGTTTCAGTTGCAGTGAAAGAGAGTTTCCCGAATATGACTGACGAAAGTTTTGAACGGCATGGCATGAGCTGGTTCCAACACGCAACTACTACGCTTAAACACACATTAAAGAGTAGGCGTATATCTAGCAGGGGAAAACAATGTAAAAATGTATCGTTTTCCTATTTTAATTTATCGTTTTAGACTATAATAGTAACACTATTTTAATGGCCGGTACATGTGGCAAATTCTTATCGATTCTGAATGGCAATTGAAAAGTTTGTCTAGAACTTACTGAAAGGCTGTAGCAGGATAAGGGAAGAAAAAATGCCCTTCATGATTAAGACCTGTTTTTTTTTCTATAGTTACTTACATCTAGTAATATTGTGCAAAGTTTTGTTGATAAAATCCTAGTGGTTCAGCCGGGAAAAAATAAATTCCGAAATCATGAAATATGTTTTCTCTAAAACTAATTCCATTCCATTTTTTTTATTTATAGCATATATGTTCTGAAAGAAAATTGAGCTTCCATCTTTACATTTCTGTAAAAAGCAATTCAACATTTTTTTTTCCATTTCTGGAGGACTGACGACTAAATGTCATTTCTAAAAAAGCCTTATTTCGTTCTCAGTCATATTAGTTTCATGGTTAAAATCGAAAAACAAGTCAAAATTAAAAAAAAATTTTGGTTGGATTTTGTGACACCTATTTTATAACATTCTAACACTTCCAAAAAATATTAGCATAAATCCTCAGTAAAGTTTTTTTTTACATTTACATTAATATTAACATGAAAATATACTGACTACTGTCAGTTGTCGCATGTAAAACAAAAACTTTCTTGTTCTTCTAAATAAGCCTAAGTTATCGTTTTATCAGATATAAAAAATTGTAGGCTTAAACAGACTTAAGTTAGTCAAAATTAAAACAATACCTACCTAATTGAGTTGCATTTTATTAGACTAATTACCTTATTAGAATCTTTAAGAAAACTTACCACAATAGTATTACTAGATCTAAGTAACTATAACAAAAACAGCCCATTATCATAAAAGAGCATTTCTCCTTTCCCTATCCTGCTATGGCTTTTTATTCGGTATAATCCTCGTAGCCCCACTGTTATAAAAAACCGGTCAAGTGCGAGTCGGACTCGCGCACCGAGGGTTCCGTATCATTATCTATAAATATCTAAAACCAGTGTAAGCAGAGCCCTGTTCCAAAGCAAAATGTACGCAGTGTGGGGTTACTTTATATTGGTCACTGCTATATACAGACATACATACACATTTACGGTTTTCGCAATTATTCTTTAATCTGTGCTATAAGACCTACCTTCATACCAAATTTCAAGATTCTGCGTTCACGGGAACTACCTTGTAGGTTTTGATTCCCTTGAGAGTTGAAAATTTGCGGAAATTTGCGGCATAAACGGCTGTATCTTTTGATTGCGTTGGCTTAGAAGTTTGATTTTTTCACAGCTTCAAGGGACAGTAGACCTGAGTAATTGATATAAATTTCAGCTTCATACCTCCACGCGTTCCTGAGAAAAAGGGTTTTGACAGACGGACGGACGGACGGACAACAAAGCGATCCTATAAGGGTTCCGTTTTTTCCTTTTGAGGTACGGAACCCTAAAAAGTCTAATTACACTCCACCAGGTCGACGGAACCCTGCTTTCCATTCCGTTTGCCCTTCGGGCATTTGAAGATACCTAACAAACCTAACCTAATTTTATTATCTCGTGAGGATTTTTATAACAGTGGGGCCACAAGAACTAACTTTTTTAGTCATAGAAAAATACTTCTTAGTTTAAGGTATGTGTAACACCGATGATCTCCGCAATTTTATCTTTCTTTAAAAGTGGCCAGCATGTGCTGTCAAAATAGTATTTGCTTTAGATTTGAATACGGGCCTGTTCCATCACTGTCTGATAAGTTCCTAATAGCTTATTTGTTAGATATCTATGGTTCCGTCTATTTATTACTACGAAACGGACAGATACGGCTTCTTTGCTGTCTGAGACTTAAGAAGCTATCAGTAACTTATCAGACAGTGGTGGAAGAGATGTATCAACATAGAGTTTAAAAGATAGAAACCTCTTGTTTTGATGTCAATAATAATATTTGCTGTAATTTGAACATACTCTAACAACTAATATGTCTGTATATAGTATACTATGTGGGTGTTGCTAGCAATGTATATGGCTTAAGATTAAGTGATGTATCAGCATAGGCTGATAGGACGAAGAAAACTCTTTTACTTTTTGATGATTTTCTTAAAATACTTATTATTTAGACATGTCCTAATAAGTTTTTCTTTTTTTTTTATTAACTCCAGCTTGAACCTGCAACAGCCTATATAAATGCCTGAATCTTTTTTATCGATAGGAATAACCTTCCTTACTAAACTATATATATATTTTTAATTAATTAATGTTACTAAAAAATCGGATATTTTTTTGGTTGATAAAGAAAGTTATTGTTGTATAAAAAAAACGTTTCAAGGACTTTTTATCACTTGGTATTGTATTAACTAGTTAATGCAGTGTTAAACAATAGAAAATAAATACAATTTTTGATAAGATATATTTTAATTTCACTCACTTTTTAATATTAATAGTTAAAGGCTATAACTGTTTAAATGTGTGATTGTTTTATAAGTTTGAAAATGTAATTTGTTGTAAGTGGCTGTGTAGACCGTTAAAAAGTTTCTTAGTATACTGGCCACGGAGAGATTTTTAGCAGTGTGAGCAAAGATCAAAGGGTCTCAAATATCAGTTTATTTCTCACGTGTCATCTCGGTAGGAATTGGACTTAATGGACCTAAGAAAGTACTTTTTTAGGGTCAGTTTGTTGGTTTTCCATAAGTTCCAAATGCTTCCTAGTCGACGCGTAAGAAATAAATTGGTATTTGAGACCCGTGGAGCTTTGCCTACACAGCTATACATCTCTCTGTGGCCAGTATACTAAGACACTTTTTGGCGGTCTACAGCAACTTACAATAATGTTACATTACAAACTTGTATGTAAAGTTTGCACGCAAGTTGCCTTTACCGTTAATATGAAACATAACCGCAACCTTAACAAGTAATTTAAATGCAAGTTGGATATAAACATTACGTTAATGTTACAAATCTAACTGCCACAACTTATTGAATGAAAGTTTCCTGCAAGTTACATGTGCGTTATTATAGCAACATTAATTGCACAAGTTACCTTTATGTTACATATGTAACTGCCATAACTAATTGAATGAAAGTTTCCTGCAAGTTACATGTGCGTTGTTATAGCAACATTAATTGCACAAGTTACCTTTATGTTACAAATGTAACTGCCATAACTAATTGAATGAAAGTTTCGTACAAATTACATGTGCGTTATTATAGCAACATTAATTGCACAAGTTACCTCTATGTTACAAATGTAACTTTGCCACAACTTATTGAATGAAAGTTTCCTGCAAGTTACATGTGCGTTATTATAGCAACATTAATTGCCCAAGTTACCTCTATGTTACAAATGTAACTTTGCCACAACTTAATAAATGAAAGTTTTCTGCAAGTTGCATATGTGACGTTGTAGACATATAGAAATTATAATTTACTAAAAGTTTTCGTGAAAACTTTCTTGAAAGTTACAATTGAAACATTTGAGCAAAGTTGCATTTGAAAGTTGTGTAAAGTTCTAGTGATCAGGTCTATGAAACTTACAGGGTATATATACAGCGGGGCCGTTAGAGCTTTGCATCAATGTTTCTCAAACGTTGCTAGAACGTTGCAACCTTGCAAATGAAACTTACAAGCCCCCATATGTGAGTTTCAGCAATGTTAACGCAAGTTTTGCATGTTTAACGGGACTATAATCCTTACTAATATTATAAATGCGAAAGTAAGTCTGTCTGTCTGTCTGTCTGTTACCTTTTCACGCTTAAACCGCTGGGCCGATTTAGTTGAAATTTGGTATACAGATAGTTTGAGTCCCGGGAAAGGACATAGGATTGTTTTTATCCCGGAAAATTGCATAGTTCCCGCGGGATAGCACAGCCCAAACCACTGGAATTTTTCAACTTTAAGGCGGAACAAAGTTCACCGGGTCAGCTAGTTAGGAATAATTCCTCGATTTTTTTTCAATTTCTCAAATGCCAGCACTACTACGGTGGGAAGGTTCGGTCCCATCCTACCCCCAAGGTAGTGCCAGGGGTATGGTGGGTCTGAAGGGATCCTGACTGCAACTAACACTGAAAGATCTATTAGCTTGAACGGAACGGAGGTTGGTTATTGAGACGCAACTGTGCTCTTCTTCGTGCACCATCGCGCAATAATAATGTTCGCACGACCATCGGTTTAGGAGAAAGTAAATCGATCAATAATAGAAAGGCTAAATTTAAATGTTTTCCCGAGTCAGTCGGCTTGTCGCGACCCGCGCCGGCTGGCAAGCCGACCAAGATCAGTTTTTTATCTGGTCCCATCAAAAAGATCGGAACAAAACGGTTGCGGTGAAAATTCGGGAGTGAACTTTGAATATGGTCGTAATATCTAAGTGAGTTTGAATTAGCTTGCAAAATTTTTCTGCTTTTGTCCTTAATTGGTTCCATTTTTTTAAGTGAGTAAACAAGTATTTCCCGAAGATTATTAAAATCCTTTGTGAAGGTTTCATGGTTTTCCTCTTAGGAAGTACGCATGATTTCTAATTTTCGGAAATAAGCGCTGATTAGATTGTTTGATAACGTTATCATTCTCTGCGATGTGATTGTTTGATTAGGAAGTGCGTCGTAGTGATTTTATGAATGAAGAAATCAAGATAATGTGAGTACCTAAATCAGATTGACATTACCTAGATAAAATTATTTCCTTTTCCACCTATACGGCCTTTAGGTCTTGTTACCTTACCTGTCTACTCCGTGAAGAGGGAACCCCATCCCAGGGTGGTCGTGGGGCGTCGCGGTGACACCGAGTGCTCCCGTAACGCCTCACATACGACCGAATAGAAAATCCGTGTGGTTTTTAGTGGGTATGCCGTCGCGGGAGAGCCCCACATACTCGCGGTAGACCCGTACCGGGCGGATGCATAAGGCGCATTTTCCACACCATAAAAAAAGACTCTGTCTTCCCCGTCATCTTCTTTATCCCTATATGTATGTATGTAAACTTATTTCTAAAATAAACTCGAAGATTTGTCATTCGCAAGCCTCTTTACTGCTGTCATTCGGTTCTTACCCGTGGTCCACCTACAGTCCATCTAAATGCCCACAGTCATGCTGAGCGTGGCCTTTAGGTCTTGTTACCTTAGGCTCTGTCTACCCCATTAGGGATAAAGACGTGATTTGTGTATGTGTACGTATGTAAATAAAAATTCAAAATCAATAGAAACGTTTATTGAATAAACATCTAGCTACAGTAAAAATAAAATAACTAGAAAATAACGAAGAAAATTACAACTAAGTAAATTGACTTTCATAGTTAAGTTGAAAATAATTAAAAATTAAACAGTAGGGCCGACAACGCACTGGCATCGCGTAAAGCGCTGCGGGTGTCTATGGACAGTGGTGATCATTTACCATCAGGTGACCCACTAGTTCGATTGTCTGGCCTCTCTAACATAACCCCCCCCCCCCCCTGCCCAAAGGTTCCCATTATAAAGGCTGCGTTGCAAATTCAACATTGTTCACTTATTTATCAAAAAGTAATAGTGAAATAACACACACAATTAATTACAAATAAACAGCCAAAACTTAAGAAAATCTAAACCTTAGATTTCTAAACGACACGAGCGCCATCTGTTTAAATTATGTGTCTGTACGACACAATTACGAACTCCCGTGGAACATCTACTGCTCACCAGGGACGAGAGAAGGCGCTGGCTTAAAGGACTAGTATCCAGGCCATTATCTTTAAAAAAAAAAAAGAGAGAGAGGGCGCTGTTTTTTCAAATGCTAGGTACTATGTACTATCAAACGAATCAAGAATTTTAAACCTTAGCTAAAGAAATTACAATAAAAATAAAAAATCAGCAGAGGCGTAGGTAACCATGTAATTTAATTTTGGAGGCAATTCCTTTTTTCGCAATCTATTTCTACGTTGTATTGTTTATTTTATACGCATTCAGGCAATCGATTTTTATAGCACTGATAAGTATATGATGGGATTATACTGAATAGGTATTGACCGTGATTAAACGCGATATAGATCATGTCATGTGTTATTGTGCTCATTGATAAATCGGATGTGTAATAATTCAATTATGTAGGTAATCTAAATCTAACCGATACCGGTCTAGTCAACGACTTCAAATAGGTCTTAAGCCGGAATGACTGACTAATACTATGTTATTATTGTTGTGTAATACAGATTTTATTGTAATTTTCCTGCTATTTTTGTCTGAGGTTTTTCCTTTATTCCACTTGACGGCTTTTTCAATTTAAAGGGTAATAGCCAGCAATGTACGCTGTTTTATCGATATTGGTTCATTCACAGTACGGCTAAATCTATTTTAATAAAATATAAGACTATGTTTACTTACAAATCAATGTGAGCTTTTTTCTGATTTAATGCTCATAATCATAAGAAACGGTAAAGCGTCATGATTCTTAAATGATATTAAGTTAATTAAAAAAAAAAAACCAAAAAAAAACACCTTAGGTATACATCTGCAATCCCTCCGGGGTTGCGGGTGTCTATGGGCAGTGGTGATCACTTACCATCAGGTGACCCACTTGCCTTCCTATTCATATTATATAAAAAAACATAATTTTGGAAAAGAGCTTGGCACCGATTTTTACCAAACATGGCTAAAGACCACCGCTTTCGAATAAAAAACCGCATCGAAAACAGTCTATGAGTTTTTTCCAAAAAAAGTCCATATGAATATTATTTCCAGAATTTTTTCGCATATTTTTTCGCTTGCCCTATCGATCCTTATACAAGAAAAAATGTGCCCTAAAATTTTCATTCCAGTTAGTCTCTTTTTTAATGTAGCGTATGTATGGAACGTGACGAACAGGAAAATAAATTACATAGTTAAATCTGGGACACACTATTTATTGTATGAAAATCGATAGGGTAAACGATTCTGAGTAAGAAAAACCCAAAATATTTAGATTATGAAAAAAAAGATCATGTGGACTTTTTTTTGGAAAATGCTCCTATCCACAAACACACACACATACACAGCCGACACACATAGACGTTAAACTTATAGCACCACTCTTTTTGCGTCGGAGTTTTTAAACAGATGTAATTATTCCTTTATTATGCATGTACTGATTCGACCTCGATTTCTTGTACTATCAACTATCAAGTAGTTAAATCGACCAAAATTGTTTGCATCAGCATTACTGTATATTTTGTACCGTACTTGCCGTTATGGGCTATATATAATATGCTGGGCTACATAGTCCAGGAAAGGATCGGTGTAGGTGGTAGTATTTGTAACTCGCTCGCAATCGTCATCGCGTTCATTTTGACAGTTCATGTATGGGCTGACAATTGGCATCGGAATCAGCTAGCTGTCACATTCATACAAGAACTGTCAAAATGAACACGATGGCGATTGTGAGCGAGTTTCGTAATAAGCCTACTGAATAAGTGTCACCTCTCTCATGCCGGATAAGGGTTAGAATTGCGACCTTTTAGGGAAATGAGAGTAGGGATCGCGGCGGTGTTCGAATTGTTTTTTTTATGGAGCCGGGTGATAGAATAGAATATCTTTATTTTGCTTAAATGAGGTACAGAAGGTTGTAAAAACATTTAGTAAAAGAATTGAAAGAACCAGCAACTGGCATGCAAAAATGGTATGGAGCTGGTTTTGGTTCGGAAAGCTTTGGCAAAACAAACGTTGGCAACGTTACACTGACCTGCATTAGGAAAGAAAGAACCGGCATATCATAGAACGCAATGTCTCGTAATCAATACAAACGGCAATAAACGAATAAAGATAAATAATGAGAATTCGAGAGCGTTAAACGGTAATCTTTAGGGCTTTTTGATGTTGCCCGTGTAATCGCAAATCATGAGTTGGTCACGCAAAACGGTAACCTGATGATGCAATGGAACCAACGCGCCGAGACGAATAAGGGATGGAGAATCTGTTATTGTCCGTTGTGATCAAAGATGGACCGTGCAGTGTTTACTGTTTATCCAATGATTTTACAGATACCTACCTAATTGTACTACGTTACGATATCCGCGAACTATGACATCGTGTGACCAGATTCTACAGAGCCTCTATCTACACAGGCAATGTGCTGAATCTTATTATTTTATACTCTTATACTAGCTTCTGCCCGCGACTTCGTCTGCGTAGAATTATACATAAAAACCTTCCTCTTGAATCACTCTATCTGTTAAAAAAACCGCATCAAAATCCGTTGTGTAGTTTTGAAGATATAAGCATACATAGGGACATAGGGACAGAGAAAGCGACTTTATTTTATACTATGTAATGATATCGTCCTATATACGTCCCCTGGTGGTTCATATGACCCACATTTTTTGGACATGGGCCCGTAGTCTACTAGTGTAAGTTTTCGCATATAAAAACGCCTCGAACGCGTTCATGTAACGTCTCAATTACTGTGGAATAATAGGCAGCGCCACTTGCGGATCGAAACGACAACAAACTGCTCTCATAGTATTTTACATTTTAACGCGTTCGAAATGTATTTTGTGACCGAAAACTTACACTAAGCATGTAGATAAGAAAAAATGCGCGCGTAAGTTTGGCACCGAAGAATAGTTCGTTCGTTCCCAGTAGACCTAGGTATGCCTCCTCCATTCCTTCACTCCCATATTATAGGAGGGAAAATATTAACAATGTTGATACAAATGTATTAGGGCGTTTTCCGAATAAAAGTGCACATGTTCATTTTTCCAGAATTTAAATATTTTGGTTTTTTCTTACTCAGAATCGTTGACCCTATCGATTTTTATACAAGAAAAAAATTCCCGCGGGATAGCGATAAGTGAATTCTGCGCGGACGGAGTCGCGGGCAACAGCTAGTTGTAAATAAAACACATGAAAAAGTTGAATACAGGATAGCACAAATGCACAAAGGCATTATTTATTCTGTACTTTTAATATGATGTATGCAACACTCGTGCTGGTCTGGAAGCAAAAAAAAAGGAGTGCACCAGTTTCTTCTCTTCCCGCGCAGTTGGTAAAAGCCAAAGCCCATCGAGGGAACGAGTAAAAATCTTGGGGATCATGTTATGAATAGGCGATGTGGCTAGCAACCCATCACTATTTTGATTCCCCTCCACCTATACACCCACAGTCATGCTAAGCGTGGCCTTTAGGTCTTGTTAGTTTAGGCTCTGTCTCCCGTAACGGATACGTAATTTGTGTATGCAATATTAAACTAACTAACAAACTCATATTCGCAATTTGTGATAGGTATTAGTAAGGATGAAATTACGGCAAACCAGGGACCATGTTCACAGTTGTGATTTCTAGAATCGGCCCCCAGGGCATTACCTCACAATAAACTTCAAATTAGTATGTGTAATGCAGTATTTATTGTTTTTTTTTTACTCATACTTAAGTTGAATGCATTTCGGTATTTACCAAAATTAAAGAATACTAATTGCGGTGGGTAGTTCTCGGTTACTAATAACCTTCCCGCTTGTCATTTCTGACTTGGCCACATAACAATGCAATTACAGCGGGGCTACTCCGATTTCCGATTTTCGTAGTGTCGTGCTGTCCTTTTCACTCTCAAATTAAACTGTTAGTATGCGCGAGATGGCAACAAACGAGCTTGGAAGGCTTCTGATGTCATGTCAATTTGACTGGTTACACCTGGAACGTCACACTGACACATGTCATTGTCATTTTCGGTGACTTTTTGGGGTCTAATTATATTTATTTTATTATTGGGTATAGGTGGCGCTAGGGTCGCGACACACATGTGTCGGAATGAACTCAACACAAATTGTATGCGCTGCCTATCCTGACTTCCCTGCACACCCTAGAGGAGTGGCGGTCGTATATTACGCTTATGATCACGGTGTCATTACCAGCTTTAGCTTATACGTCCCACTGCTGGGCACAAGCCTCCTCTAACAATAAGAAGGCTTCGTAATGTTCGTATGTATAGTCGGTGCAAGAAAAAGTTCATCACTTTTGAACCGTCAAACAAAATGTCGAAAAGTGACGAATTACCCGACTATACACCGCATTTGATATAGATCGAGCGCTTAAATGAGTCCTCGCCCGCGCGGTGCGGGGGCGCGGGGTAGGACGACAAAGGGGGCCGAGAGAGGTGCGGGCGGGTAGTGCGCCTGCCGCCCGCACCTCTCTCGGCCACCTTTGTCGTCTCACCTCACGCCCTGCACCGTGCGGGCGAGGCTGTCCGTCTATAGTTCGTGAGCTCCTTAGAACGACATTCGCGATTGTCTTGCTGTCTTACTTACTCTTTTGGGTTCACTCACTCAAAGTGAGGTGGTAGGAAACCCATGATGAGCCGTTTTTTAGCGTAAACCTTTTTTACCGTCACATTTTATATGTCATGCGTATGAATTTGCTTTCCTTATATGTTGTTTAAATATCTAGTGGACCTGAATATAAATATGAGTTCGCTTTACTCGCAGCGAAAGTCGTGTGACATATTGTTG
Organism: Pandemis cinnamomeana; assembly: GCA_932294345.1. Classification (NCBI taxonomy): domain Eukaryota; kingdom Metazoa; phylum Arthropoda; class Insecta; order Lepidoptera; family Tortricidae; genus Pandemis; species Pandemis cinnamomeana. The sequence continues at coordinate 2,582,108 of OW028715.1, read as the reverse complement.
GAGCTAAACTACGAAATTTTTAATGTAAGCAATTTGCAGTGTTTTACAATTGAATTTTTATCCTATCCGTCACATTCCATACATATAAAAATTATTTTATTGAATCAGGCGTTAATTTGCGGAGGTCCATTTCAATGAACAAAAAATCTAACACTACTCCGCTACTGACGTGCAAGATAACCAAGCCTGTGTGAAATATATATGTTTTTCATGCAAGCCATGCATGTGTAACAGTTGTGCTCATTAAACTTTGATAATGATCCCGTAGAGGGATCGAGACGCGTCAGTGTGTGTGTGGTGTAAGGGATAATTAAGTTTGTGGGATTTATGTGTGTTTTATTGGCAGCAGTGGAGGGAGCGATTGCATGAAAACCATATATATTTCACACAGGCTTGGTTATCTTGCACGTGAGTAGCGGAGTAGTAAGGTAGATTTTTTGTTCATATAAAAATTAAACGACGAAAAAAAAGTGACGAACTGGGGGATGATTTTTGAAAGCACATGTGTGAAAATACCACCCGAAAGTGGTGAAAAATTCCGCTGAATTTGAAATACGAGTAGCATAGAACACAATCACAGATCTCATTAATCTTGTGGACTAGTCAAAACTTTAATTAGAGCTGCAGTTTTGGAGATATAAGCTGATTTATACCACTTTCGAGTGACTTCACAAATCGGGCCCCTGGAGAGGAAGCTTCGGGACTCATTTTTTCGTGTATAAAGGACCGACAAGGTCATCTTTTACCCTATCAATCCTGGGTAAGAAAAACCCAAAATAGTTAAAATCTGGAAAAAAAAATTATGTACTTTTTTTTGGAAAAAACGCTCACCTACTTAGTCAAAAACTTTCTTTACGTGCTCGTACGTTTTTTCTAAGATTTTTTTGTGTTTGCAGAATCCTACGATTTGCACATTATTCGTGTTGTGTACCTACCTACATATTATCAAAGGAATTTTGTTATTAGAAAGTTATCTTTACTGGGTTAACCACCACTTATGTTCTTCAAGTGGCGTCCTGCACAATTAGCAATACACACAAACTCTACATCGTAGAAAGAGAAAACAAGTATGCTCTACATTCTCGTAAAGATCTTCAATGGGGGCTATCGCGTGTGAATTTGCCACTAGTGGCGCTAGTGTCGTGTGAGGTCCTATAACATTCACTTTTCACTGGTTTTAGCGGGATTCGTGACATAAATTATAATTTCTTTCATTTACCTGTTCAAAAGTGATCTCCTTCGTGAAATTATCGCAAATATGGACTTTGAAAGCGGTTTTTTTTCGAGCAAAACGGAACTGCACAGCATTGCGGCATAACTACTCGATATGATGATAGTTATTTATAATTAATAAACTTAATGAGATTCAAAATTTAAAACTTTGTTTCGGCGCCGATCTTATAAAGTCGACTTTGACAGCAATACCTCTGGACCTTAGTCAACAGTGGCGCCAACTGGTGAGCAAAGAAATGATACCTGGTCTTTAAGTGGTAGGTAGTCAAACAATTGCTTTACCACCTTGTGGTTAATTTTATTAAATGTCATTTTGTACCTATACGGCTTAAAATATCAAAGACCACTATCACTTGCAACTTAATTGTGACAATTACCTACTTAAATAACTGTAGTTTTTTTTTGACGTAAGTTACATATAAAAGTAAAGGTTTTTTAGTCGATTATCAGTGGCGTAGCTATAGGGTGGCAGGGGTGGCAAAATGCCAGGGGCCCCTAGCTCTACGGGGCTCCGAACTGGCTTGGTTTAGAGCACAGAAGGGACGCTGATGCACTTCTTTATATTGAGGAAGGAGCCCATCTGACGAATTTGCCACGGGCCCCAGACGTTATAGTTACGCCACTGTCGATTATACCATAGCACGATTATACAAAGCGAAATGCCATCAAAAATTTCGTTAACGTAACAAGACATACTATAGGTGGATCAAAAATTTGCGTAAAAAAAAGAACGGAGGGTTTTTGTCGAATCGAAGGTACTTAACTAACTTATTAGGTAGATAAGTCGTCTAATAAAACTGTAGGTCTATTTCCGTAGCGTAATGTAAACTAAACCAAGGCTTAAAAATAAAACTAGGTCACCTTATCAGATATTAGGAAGTAAAACATTGCTTTGATTAGTTCCATATCTTTATGGAATTAAATACATAGATAACAATCAGTGATACGCTTTAATATAAATTGGCGGGAAATCGCCGCAATCATCACAGTCTTCAATTTCCTTTCTAAAGCTGAATTAATTCGGTGCCGTAAAATAGAAATTCTATTGCCTGAGTAACTTTTTAAATTACTTTTTTAAACCGCCATTGTCGTTTGCGTTTAATTAGTGCATTGCAAGACTAGTTAACCCTGATAAAGGTACATGTTTTTCAGTGTGGTTTTTATTAATTAAATTAAGGGTTTGTATTTAGGATGGGGATTGGGAGCCCCTTTTTATTAACACATTAATTTTACATCACTTACCCACAGCTCTCCAGCCAATATTTTAATTATTAATTCTTAGATACAGCGTAGCAATCTACAGAAGCACCCTGTTGTAACGTACCTAGTGAGCAAAACCGGGGTTAGACATACTGGCCTTGCCGTTCCGCTTACACTTATGGTCATCAACTTGAGGGAGAGAACGAACTTCGAAAGTCGAATTTCGGAGTACCTATCCCCCCTATTAGTTATGGCAAGGTTTAACCTTCACAATTTGCTTCCAGATGGTTTCTCGCAGTATTCTGGTGCTGGCAGCCACAGTGTCAGTGGTCTTGGGCCACGGGCGGGTCACGCTACCGGCGTCCCGGGCCTCCGCGTGGCGCGTGAACTTCCCTACGCCACCCAACTACGATGACGATGGGCTGAATTGTGGTGGATTCTCTACGCAATGGTCGACCAATGGGGGCAAGTGAGTATAAAGACCTGACTATAGGTAGACCTCACTGCGGAGTAACAGTTATCCTTTTATTTTAACATGGACCTCCGCAAAGTAACGTCTTAATCTATGCAGTTTAAAACACCTGTCAGTCAGTTTTATGGATGTGTAAATGCCAAAGACACTCAGCATCAGATCTTCCAGCATGTAGCGCGTTTGCTAGCGGTACTTAAGACTAGAGCTGGCACCAAGCAGCATTACTTGCGCTGCTATTTTTGACGTAAGACTGCCAGTTTAATGTCACATGATGTGATTTATGCTAGCAGTCTTTCTAGCACCTGCAATGCTCCGGTCCACGTGCTAATTTGCCTTCCTTGTTGAGTACTTACTTAACAGAAAGGTTCACAGGCATAACATACAGTCCGTGTGGTCTTCGAGTGCCCTTTGAGTTTGTCTTGCTGTCTCACTCTCTCTTACGGGTTTGATACTTGAATCTGCCGATGGTATAGCATTCTAAGAGCTCACGGACTGTACTAGTAGGCTACGCAAGTGGAGAGGCTGCCTAAGACAACGTCTCCACTTTTACCTTTTAGCACCTAATTTGATGCAGTTTGAACTGACCCAAAATCCTGTTCCAGATGTGGAATCTGCGGGGACGCATACGATATACCCGAGCCTCGTCCCCACGAGTTAGGCGGCACCTATGGCCTGGGCGTCATCACCGCGACATACCTCCCAGGAGCCACAATCGCCACCACCACGCAACTCACCGCCTCTCACCTCGGCTACTGGGAGTTCAAACTGTGCCCAGACCCCACCAACAACGACCAAGCATGCTTCGATCAGCATATACTCCAGCTTGAAAACGGCGAGACGAAATACTACCCAAAACTTGGCAGCACGACCTACAATCTCAACTACAAACTCCCCACCGGCCTCATCTGTGACCACTGCGTGCTGCAATGGAGATACGTGGCCGGGAACAACTGGGGCGTCTGCAGCAATGGAACAACGGGATTGGGCTGCGGGAAACAGGAAGAATTCAGAGCCTGTTCGGATATAACCATTGGCATACCGAAAACGTTGAACGATGAGATTAACGAGATACCGTCATCGCTATTCTTTTATTTGAAGAACGGATACTTTGAAGTGAAACAAGGTGAGGAAGTAGTCGATAATGAGTTGAAGGAGCAGTGATTTTGAGGTTATTTGCGTTTCGTTACAGCTTTAAATTATATTAAATAAGTAGGTACTTGTGAGATGTAGATTTAAGTTCAAGTGGTCAGCGATGACTTGAGATTCAATTGTTTAGGTTTTTAGCCATTGACGAAGCATTTTTGTAGGTTAAGGTCTAGTGATCCCGTCAGTATTCTGTGCTATTTCCAAAGAAGTGAGATTGCGTTTATACTTAGTAACTAATGTAAGGTATTTATTTTTTGTATTAAAAGCATATTTAGTAGCTACAAAGTTTTATTTTGTCATTTTTCATTGATTTCGTAGAACCTTTTATACACTGAACACCAAAAGTAGATACAAGACCGCGGTAAGTAATAAGCTTTGCCTTATGCAAAGCGGGAACATGATCGAATAGAATAACAAAGTAACTAGGTAGATATTTAAGTAGGTATTGTATTGTGTAGGTATTAATCTGACACATCACATATATCACGTCTTTTTCACTTACGGGGTAGACAGACCCTAAGGTAACAAAACCTTAAGGCCACGTTTAGCATGATTAAGGGCAAAGGGCAATAGTGATGGGTTGCTAGCCGCATCGCCTATAAGACTTTCACCCATTGTGGGCTTTTACCATCTGCGCGGGAAGAGAAGCAACTGGTAAATTCTATGTTTTTTTATTCCCAAACCAGCATGGACGTTACTTAATATTGACTTACAGTCAAGAAAATCCCTTAACGCTTTTAATCAAATATAGAAAATAGATCGACAAGAAGTTCGCCTTTGTACTATTTTCTGTGTATTTTTGTATTTTTTAATTTTTATGTGCAATAAAGAGTTTACATACATACATACATACAAATAAAAAATAAAGTGTTGAACTCTATTGCCGGTCTTACACGTCTTATGCATTATAATGTGTCTTCCTTATCTAATGTTAAATTCAACACAACATCAGAAAGAATGCCTGATACATAAACAAACAAACAAATAAACCAACGAGGTTGTCCCTGAAAGCTTACAAAAAGAGACGGACGGATCGAATGCATTAAAGTTGTAGGTTTTTTGCGTTTATTAAGTACAAACTGAAATATAATGAAATTTAATAGGTACTATCAAAATTATATTTCTTGATTTTTTTTTACGTTTCCCGGCGTTCGCAAAAACACTTGTTTCTCATTATTTGAAATTAATTCCTAAATCAAATTGACATAACCTGTCCAGCCGCCTGTGCATGCAGTCATACTAATCTAATTGTAAATTGAGTATTCTAGATCTTTCTACGGAATAAAATAATAATTGATGGAAATCATTCCATTAACAACTAAAAGATAGGCCACGCCATCCGAGCGCCAAGATTCCCTTATTCTCGCTAATACCAACCAGCCAATGAACAAAAAATTACCTTGCTACTCCGCTACTCACGTGCAAGATAACCAAGCCTGTGTGAAATATATATGTTTTTCATGCAATCCCTCCCTCCACTGCTGCCAATAAAACACATAAATCCCACAAACTTAATTATCCCTTACACCACACAAACACTGACGCGTTTCGATCCCTTTACGGGATCATTATCAAAGTTTAATGAGCAAAAGTGTTACACATGCAAACCCATTCAGTAACCCAAAGGAATAACATAGAATGTACCAGTTGCGTCTCGTCTCGCGTAGATGGTAAAAGCCCATCGAGGGAATGGGCGAAGTTCTTCGGAATCATGTTATAGGCGATGCGACTAGCAACCCATCACTATTGTCATTCCCCTTTCCACCTATACGCCTACAATCACGCTAAACGTGGCCTTTAAGTCTTGTTACCTCAGGCTCTGTCTACCCCGTAAGGGATATAGACTTGATTTGTGTACGTATGTATGTATGTAGACAAACAAAACTAAGTTTCTACACTCTCTAAGTCTAAGAAAGGCCTGCAAGAAAAATGATACGTAGGTAGGTACTGTTTGCGTCTTAACCTCCTAACTAGACTTAATTTAAATGTAAGTTTAGTTTACTCATCTCCCGAGAGATGACGCTGTACCGTCCGACGCGAATGCTGAATCGCGCTATCGTTTGTCCGACCTAGAACGTATAAGTAGTTTAGGAATTTTTATTTTAATTTGATACTTTAGTTTAAACTTAAAGCGAGTTGTTGTTTCAAAATTCACCTTTAATGAACGCCCTTTTCATGTACCTTTATCATATCTATGTGTACTTATGTGTAAACTAATCTCTCTGTCCCCCTCAAATTGTCATACACTCTAATCCTGTTTTCCATAGCAGAGCAAGGTGTCTCTTATCAGTATACCAATAATGCGCTGTGTGGGGCCCCATTTAACACCTAAACGGTACTAACTATTTAGTATAAAATCATTGACTGTTTGTGTTCTGTTTATTTTATTTTTCTCAAATGTATAATAGGTAGCTACGGGGAACGTTGAAGAGTACATGCTATAACATGAACACTTTAAGATTAAGTTGTCACAGTCAGTGGCGAAACTATAACGTCTGGGGCCCGTGGCAAATTCGTCAGATGAGGCTCCTACCTCAATATAAATAAGTGCATCAGCGTCCCTTCTGTGCTCTAAACTAAGCCAGTTCGCGGCCCCGTAGAGCTAGGGGCCCGTGGCATTTTGCCACCCCTGCCACCCTATAGTTACGCCACTGGACACAGTGCGCTCAACTGGTTCCTTTCGCTATGGCTGTGGAAGTTCCTGGCGCGTCTCCTACGGGATCTTTCTTTTCCACTTGACTATTCTATTTGGTTGCCATTATTCTTGTTCCTATTCTTGTATTCAAAAGTCTATACCGAATAAATTAGTTTTCCCAATAATAGGTCTCTCCATATAACAACATGCAATACATCATCATCACTACATAGTATAAAATAAAGTCGCTTTCTCTGTCCCTATGTCCCTATGTCCCTATGTATACTTATATTATCTTCGAAACTACACAACGGATTTTTTAATAGATAGAGTGATTCAAGAGGAAGGTTTTTATGTATAATTCTACGCAGACGAAGTCGCGGGCAGAAGCTAGTTTTATATAAATATCTATTGTGTTTTAGTTATACTTTGAATTTTCTTTTATTTCTAACGTTAGTAGATAAATTAGGAATGTAATGTCAATTTAAATAATTTCAACATACCTATTCCTGGGTGGTTTGCCCTTCGAGCATAAGGAGCTACCTAACTAACCTAACCTACCTTACAGCACTACGGTGGTATGGGTCAACTCGAACAAAAATTGGTATTATTCATAAAAATATCTGCCCCGACTGGGAATCAAACCCGATCAGGCTTCAAAATCAGGTTATCTAACCACTAGGCTATCCAGTCGTCATTTATGTCAAAGCCTCTTCGTGAGATGGTAAATTGGTAAACCAGATAAATCTGGACTTGTAACTTACTTCTACTATGGACTTACTTATGCTCCTCTCATCTACTCAAAGGTAGAGATCCCTTACAGGGATAACTTTGCCTTTGTGCATATATTAATGTTATTTTTTTTTGTGAATTGTAGGTATCTGTTTCTTTATATATGTACAATAAAGCATTTACTTACTAACCTCCCTCAGGTCTACTCCACTTGCTCAAGGGCCCCGGGAAGCCTCTGAGGCCCCACCGGCCCTCGCGGCCGTCCAAGCCCTCTCGGCGACAGCCGCGGCCTGCACGGTACAAGAACAAACGCAGAAAACAGAAGACCCCCAGAACTAAGAAGAGGAAAAAGGTGCGTTGACCTCTTAACATGTTACAACGAATTTACATTGCGAAAAAATGACAAGCGGGCAATAGTACATTACAGACCTAGGGTGGTTAACTCGTAATTGTCCCAGATCGCAGGTGTCGGTGGCCCGAACGAAGGTGAGGGCCATAAATATGCGATCTGGGGCTTTACGAATTACCGCCCGTGGTTTGTATAAAGTTTTACGTCTTGCCTTGGCCAGGAAGTGAGATTTTCTGCCCGCGAAGTGGGCGTAATATTCCTATTACGGCCTAGGGTGACGTAAAATAATAAAATTAAAACCTTACCCAAAAATGTAGTTCAAATTGCCCATAGCTAGGTATAGTTCAATAGTAAGTACGAATATTTGTAAAAATTGCCTCTTTTTGCGATGTATGATTTTAAACTTACGTCTCTTTTAGTTTTTAATTAATAACATTATGTGATGTTATTAGCCAAAACAATACAGCTGGGTGGCTGCCTATAATGGTATTTGTTATCATCCCACCTCAAACTGGAGATTGGGATCAGTCCAGGACTTAAGTCTTGAATGAAACTAAGTTGATCTCAAACACCTTTTTATATACAGTTTATTTTCCGCCGATTTTGCACAATTTGAGATTTTGCTTGTTCACTTATTTACTTTATATTTCATTAATTTGACTTTTTTAATTTGTTCCCAGACGCATTATTGGAACTAAAAGAAAAGATGCCAAATGTAATGTAGGTACAATACAATTTTTACATTAATAAGCAGTTAAATTAAAACTATTTTAATTATGCTAGCAATTTTTTTTACCCTGAAACACACTACACACACACACACACACACACACACACACAGACACACACAAATCACGCCTAAAGTCCCTTACGGGGTAGACAATGCCTAATGTAACACGACCAGCAGGCCACGTTTAGCAAGATTGTGGGAATTTGGCTGGAAAGTGGAATTAAAAGTGATGGGCTGCTAGCCGCACCGCCTATGACATGATTCCTATGATTTTCGCCCATTCCCTCGATGGACTTTTAGCGTCTGCGCGGGAAGAGAAGCAACCTATACTTAAAAAAAAAAGATATTTTATGAATAAAAAAACATTATTTCTCCAATCATTTATTGCCTTTATTTACACAATAAATATTTGCGCACTAAGTAACGATTTCAATAATATTTTTCTGTCGACAATCAACGCTCAAGACTTCTACCGTTCACATGAAATCGACAGAAAAATACTAAAACAACACAATACACATTTATGCATTATATACAAAACACGCCGTTCTGAAAACGGTTTTAACAAAGTTAAGACTGTAATAAATATTGCAGAATCTAAGCAAACAAACACATCTTGTAAGAGGCGTTAGCTATTTTCGAGTGCCTTCATAATAATCGAGTTTTTAAATTTTATGATCATGAATAATTAACTAATACCAGTGAATACATTAAAAACCAACTCAAACCTATAACTTAACAATTTTCAACGCACAGCCCTCACCATTTGACTAATTCACTACAGTAAAAACTAAATGCACACACATAAAACTCAGTTTATTCTTGCTCGTATTAATTTGTCAACCAAGACCTCGATCTTAGTTAATCTATCGGTTGGACCTTATCGTAAGGACGACTATGCACATGACCTAAAATAATCACTTCCTAACAAAGTAGTGCAATAGTAGTAGTGTGGTAGTCTGTTATTTTCTCCAGTCCAATATAGAGTAGAGATCGGCTCTATAGCGATGAGGCCGCTGTTACCTTGTAATATTCTGTAGGGGAGACCGAGGAGAGTTGAGACAGAGTTGAGTTGATACAAAGCCGATTTCTCTGAACTTGGACAGTTTATCGGGCTGGTAACTTCGCTAATTCGTTGCTCTTTCTGCACTCCACAGTTTGTGTGAAGTTGTGACCTCACTATCTGTCATAGCTGCAGAGAAGTCGGCTTTGTATCAACTCACCTCTGTCTCAACTCTCCTCGGTCTCCCCATACCTTTTTTCTGTTTTGGTTGTTATATGTGGTGTTCAATAAAGAGTATTGTATTGTAGTGTTTACACACATTTATCGCTAAAATAAAACAAACCAAAGCTATAAACTAGGAATTACGTGTTTCATTTGTTGCGGTTGAAACAATGTTTTATTTAGGGGTCAGACTCCGATAATAAAGAGCACATATTAACGGGTATCACTACCTAACGACGTTGGTTGGTATATTGTACCAATAACCTACCATTTGGGCTTTGTAGTCAGATAAAAGTATTTAAACAGAGTCCAGATATATTATTAGATTTTAAAGTGACATTTTCTGGTATTAATTATCAAGCAAGAATAAACTTAGTTCAAAGTTTCAAAATAGCACGAAGATAATATGTATAACTATTGCTCATGAATAAAAAACACTCAGTGTTGAATAGCTAAACAAAGGTAAGTAAACAATACAGAATTTAAATACATATATTCAAAATCTTATACACCGCCTGCAGCATAAATAGTAATTCAAAGGAGAATTTCTACAGACTTGCAATCGAATAGCCAACAAATCGTCGATGAATGATAAGTGATTATTCGATTTACTCCACAGAAACACCCGTAAGCTCAAATCTAACAAAGCCTATATACAATAGAATAGATCTCAGAGTCTAACACTACTTTTTAAACATCTTCAAATATAATTATTGTATCAACAATTTATAATTTTCCTCAGGTCTCAATGTAGTGATATATTAATCGATTAAAGGTGAATTTATAGTATTTATGTCTGTAAATAGATTTTATCATTTCTAAAACGGGCTTTTCAATAAGTGATACAATACGTCATGACAGTAAAAAAATACATGGTAATTTTCGAGTACGTATTAAAAAACATAAAGTTTAAAATGCATAATGGGTTAAAATGCATTAATGGGTTAAGCCCTAACTAAACCAATCTATAGATTAAGATATTTAAAAAAGTTCATCTAGCTAATAATTTCACAGAAAATAGCATTATATATTTTGAACTATAATGTATTTTAATAAATTTTAAACTTTATGTGTTCTGACCCGCACGTAATGTTCATATTGTACATTATTTACTTAACCGAATTAAGTTTGGAACAGCTGAAATATTAACTTAAGCGTTTTCCCAATAAGTTACGCGAAAACAAGCCTATTGTTTACAAAGGAAACCTCTATGACATTTATTAGGAAAAGGTTCCAGCGGTTCCAATGAAAATACTACATGACATGACTTTATTCCAATCTATTGCTATAAGTTAGTAAACCGTCTGTGTTCGTGTAATAAGAGTAAGAGTTTTTCTACAAGAAATGCTGGGCAGTCAAACCTAACTGTCATTTAGACTTGTTTATAACACGCAATTGACGTTATCTACTTATATATGTAGGTCCGTGGTTTATCCTATCGTGATATCTCTATATACCTCTGACAAATCTACAGCTAACACGCCAACCGCATATAAAGCTATATAGAGCAAATGCACACAAATAATGCGCAATATATTCACAAACCTTTGATTCAATATAAATACGAGAACGAAGCTAGACGAGCGACTACATGGATTTTCTGTCAATAATACGTCAAAATTATCAGTTGTTATTTTGCCCGGAATTTTGCGAGCAACTGCTGACTGACATACGTAAAGGAGAGAGTAGATGCGTCACGTTCTCTCAGTTTCTTCGTACATTTTGTTGCGTAAACGCACCGTCGAAGTCTTTTACGCACTGGTGTGGCCGGAACTACTGATGTTCTCTCCCTTACACTTGTCAAAAGCCGCACCCAAAATTTCGGGTCTTTATTATTATAGTAACTCTGTGTAACTGATACTAAAGTAGTAGCAATGTTCGAAAGCGTATATACAAGTATAAAAAGCACATAATAGTAGTTTTACTGGTAACTATATGCAGCTCCGAAACAGAAAACCGCATTATCTAAAGCTGGCTACCAGCCCTAACGTCGAGCTGCAATTTCATTGGTCGATTACTCGCAACAAACGACTAATCAGCCAATCAGGAGGCGGCATTACGTAGGGCTGTCTCCCGTCTATATTTTATTATTGTGTCACTTACAGACGCACTCTCAGACATCAATTAAAATCGATTAACTATTTTTATAGTGAAAACGTACACGTTTCGCTATTACAAAACTTATTGCATCAGAAGTAAATTAATTGTTGCCTCTGAGTGCGACCGACAAAGTAATCAATGGCTCTACTTATTCTTCAGCTTTACCGGTTTTCTATATAACATCGTCAAAAGTACATGGTTTGGTATCTAAGACATCACACGACTAACGCTCAAACTAGTATAATTTTAAAGCTTTCTATACACAGAACAGCTAGCACAACTCCCTTATAAATTGTCTCACATTGCGTTATAAAATAGATCCGTAGTATTTCAGGGAAAGGCTGCATTTTTAAACCACATATATTAATTTATCCCTTACGGGGTAGACAGAGCCCAAGCTAACAAGACCCAAAGGCCACGTTTAGCATGATTGTATAGCTAGGTGGAAAGCGGAATCAAAATAGTGATGGATTGCTGTGTACAGTTCCATCACTCATACTCAAGTACCAGGTGAAATATTGCGAATTAATTTTATAAAGCCTTGTATATGTATCTCTCTTGCACTTAGCAGCCAGAAAGGGATAACGCGACTTTAGCCACGCACGATAAATTGTGCTACCCGCTTTGAAAGATTTTGAAAAACCCTATGAGACCCTACACAGTTAATTCATTCAAATAGTTTGCGTGCAAACTACTTAACTAACGAACTGTACGAATATGATATGTTTCAAAAAATAATGTTACGACCATAATATGGCAAGTTAATTTTGGTATGTACTAAATTAGAATAACTATCTATATGGTTTTTTAAAGTATTGCAAACGTCAGAACTATAAAGCCTCTACATATATTTAATTTTTAAAGTTAACTTATACTGCTCTTCAAGAACTTGTTAACTACGTAACAAACATGTCGCTTACTGCTGCACTCAGAAACGTCGATTAGCAAACATTTTCCACACAGTTTTAATGTGAGATTAGATTACGTTTTATTACAGCAATAATAGTTCTACGTTTCTCAGTAAACCGTCTCTGGGTGCGGCAATTAGTAAATTCAATTTTGACATTGTCGCCCGCTTGACTTATACATTACGAAAACTTTCAACGTCTTTTTGCCATTAAAAAAAAAGAGCACAAAACGAATTGTAACAGTTGCATTTCTTGCAGACGTAGTATGCATGTTCTGTTCTATCGAATCAACTGCAACGTGACCCACCATAGAACCTTTTCACAGAAAGTTGAATTAAGAAAATTGCTGCGTTCTACGTTGGGTCAAGAACCAAATGTGGACATCCAACGCGTTACCTTTTCAGTACTAAAAGCTGTAAGAATTTCCCTTTGTCCTTTCTCCTAAAAGTCCAATAAACTCCAAGTTAACTTATCCAGCGAAAAATACTTTTTATGACAGCGTCATAACATAACCGCATTCCATTTGGGCACGAGAAATCCGTTTACACATAACTTGTTTAAAATCCATTCCAATCCGTTAACGCTTCGTAAACAAACAAGTCTTTACAAGTTCGTATTTATAAAATTTAAACATTAGGTAATCCTACATACATACATACACAAGTCACGTCTATATCCCTTACGAGTGGACAGAGCCTGAGGTAACAAGACCTAAAGGCCACGTTTAGCATGATTGTAGGCGTATAGGTGGAAAAAGGAATCAAAATAGTGATGGGCTCCTAGCCGCATCGGCTATAACAAGATTCCGAAGAATTTCGCCCATTCCCTCGATAGGATTTTACTATCTGCGCGGGACGAGAAGCAACTGGTACATTTTATGTTTTTCCTTTGCTCCCAGACCAGCGTGGAATCCTACTAATATTATAAAAGGGAAAGTTTGTAGTGATGTGATTATGAGTGAGTGTGTATGTTTATTCCTCCGTCACGCTGAAACGACTGGACGGTATTAAATCAAATTTGGAACAGAGATAGTTGGTACTCCTGTTTAAAACATAGTCTACGTCTTATCCCGGAAAATTGCAAAATTCCCGCGGGATAGCGATAAACATGCCAATTGCTAATTCAACGCGGACGAAGTCGCGGCCAGAAGCTAATAGTATACTCGTAATTGTAAATTGTCGAAGGCTTACCCACCTGCTATGGGTGGTGTAGGGGTATAGCACGCGTCACGGCATGACGAGGATCCGGGTTCGATTCCCGGCCATAGCTTTACTTTTACCTGCTATGGGTGGTGTAGGCGCATAGCACGCGTCACGGCATGACGAGGATCCGGGTTCGATTCCCGCCCATAGCTTTTCGGATTTTTCTATGTGTTCTAATTTTCATTGTCTTTTAGAAATTTAAGTATAATTGTTACAAAAATATAGATTGGAATGAAGAATAATTTCAAAACGTCCCATTCCTAAAATATGTGTATACCTTACCCAAAACAAAAAAAAACAAATGAACGAATTTCAAGTGCCCAAACTGACGGAACCGCACCAACACACTCGAACCTCCATTATATACTCCAGATACAACATTGCCTATACCTGAAAGGTTTAGAGCCTTTGTCACCACTCTCTGTTAAGTTACAGACATACATACATATATCAAGTCTTTATCCCTTACGGGGTAGACAGAGCCTAAGGTAGCACCTTAAGGCCACGTTTAGCATGATTAAGGGCGTATAGGTGGAAAGGGAAATCAAAACAGTTATGGGTTGCTAGCCGCATCGCCTATAACATGATTCCTAATACTTTCGCCTATTCCTTCTATGGGCTTTTACAATCAGCGCGGGAAGAGAGGCAACTGTTACATTTCCGTTACAGTTATTTTATGTGTCAGTTATCTGTAGACGTCTGTCTGTGTGGTAGTAATAAATAGAGATGGAATCATAGATAACTGTCAATTAAGATAAATGGAACTTAACAGAGAGTGGTGAAACACGCCCTTATTATCAGATTCACAATTTACAGACTAACCGAGCAAACACAATACAAGTAACCGAGTTGCAACCATGTTATTGCTGTGATACTCTTTTAATCTGTCCCATGTCTTAGGTTCTTTACTGTGGGAACTTTAAATGCGAAAGTAAAAATAGTCACTTTATAATTTAACGTAAGCTGTTTCGATTTAATTTTTATTCAAGAAGTTGTTACACTTAAATTTCGAATCGTTATTAAAATGAGTACTCAGGTTATGCCTCATAAAATACCTCACCCCGTTTGGTTCACATTCAGTTAATTACCTAAACCTTTCAAGTACACAAATATTTCGAGACACCCTCGCGTCGGCGGTCCACGCGCGACTACACTGAAAACAGTTCCCAAAAGCGTCTACGAGAACTCTTTTGCCGACACACTTTAAGACTGACGTTGTATCTCGAGTAAAAACAATTACAAAACAGCAAATCCCCTATTCTCTCGCTTCAAGGCACGGACAGACGTGCTCATTACCATGCTTTAATTGAGCAAAGTGCTCATTAGTCATGCTTATTTAGAGAGCATGCTTCTACCTGAGGCGCGGGTAGAAGGGAGTGTCCGAACGCGTCTGAACAGGTTTGCGTTTGCTTTAAGCATGCTTATGCGGGTGGTAGGGCCTTGTGCAAGGTCCGTCCGGATCGCTACCATCATCTTACTCGCTAATCCTGCCGCTAAGTAGCAGTGCTTGCACTGCTGTGTTCCGGTGTGGGGAGTAAGACAGCCGGGGAAATTACGGGCACAAGAGGCATTTCATCTTAGTCCTCTAGGTTGGCAACGCATCTGCAATCCCTCCGGGGTTACGGGTGTCTATGGGCAATGGTGATCACTTACCATCAGGTGACCCACTTGCTCGTTTGCCTTCCTATTCACATAAAAAAATATATATATATTGCTGGCTAGTTTTAAGCAAGCATGCATGCTTTGTCTTGAGCACGTCTGTCCGTACCTTCACACGACACGTTGAATAACAATAAGTATAAAATTATAATTTATAATAATGGCTCACATAAATTAGTCGAGTTCTATTCTCATGCTGGGCGGCAGGCTGCCGCACTGTATCTTGGCTTCCTTGAGCTTGGTGAGTGACAGCTTCAGGTCTTCCATTGTTATAGGGCGCACGGCGTCGTGGTATTCCGAGTCCGAGTCCGATTCGGCCTTTGACTCGGTCTGGGGGACAAAATGGCGGGCGTACAGACAAAATGGCGGGCGTTCAAACGAAATGGCGGGCGTTCAAACAAAATGGCGGGTGAACAAACAAAATGGCGGGCGCTCAATGATCTTATTAATTTTAGATACATTATAAAAAAGTTACGTGTTGCTTTACGTAATCGACAGACAAATGACTACATTGAAACTAGAGATTTGAAATTTGGCAGAAATATTACTTTGAGGATTATAGAAGCTCTAACTAACGTATTCAGGCAAATTCGTGTTATTAAATGCACAGTAAAGCAAAAGAACCGCCTATTTTACTGTTACCGCATATTCTCTAGTTTATTGTCTTCTGTCTTTAAATGTGGGACTGAATTACTAGAAAAAAGCTAATTTAGCCACCGAAAAATATTGATCTAATATTCTTTACATTTTAACGTATCAAAGTCGTACCGCGACTGAATCAAACTAAATCCTCAAAAATCCATGTCACCTCATTATTCATATCGAATATTTGTCGTCTCACTCACATGGTCCGTCACCTTCACACCTTCTTACTTTCCATTCCACATTAGTTCAGAATATTTCAGCAGATTTAAGTATTTCGTAAGCAGATTTTTTACAATTATTTACCCCCCCCCCCCCTTCCTCTTGCCAGCAAAAGTAAGCAAACCCCTTACCCCCCCTCCCATGCTTACGGAATCATTGGTACCTACTTGCATGCGGGCGGGGGGCACTGGCGCCGACAAGTAGACTCGTGTTCTATTCCGCGCCAGCGCTGGCATGCCGCGAAAAAATGCCGCCGAAAATGTTTATACGGTGCCTTTTTTAGGCGCCGGCATTTAGGCGGCTGTAAATTGTCTTCGTCTAATTTCTAAATGTCTATGAAAATTAGAACACATAGAAAAATCCGAAAAGTAAAGCTATGGCCGGGAATCGAACCCGGATCCTCGTCATTCCGTGACGCGTGCTATACCCCTACACCACCCATAGCAGGTGGGTAGTCTCCGAATTTTTCTACCTGTTACTAACTGTCACGTGACCTTTTTGTTACTATGCGAATTTTTTGTCGCTAAGCGTCATCTGTTTGAATGATGTGTCTGTACGACACAATTACAAAAGTTGTCTTCGTCTAAATCGACCATAACGGTCAGGGGGGTCGTACCATCCTTGTAGTTACCTGGGCGGTGTCGCGCGCCATCTCGTCGCGCGCGAGGTCCCTCACGCGGTACACGGCGGCCTGGCGGCACAGCTCGTGCAGGTCCGAGCCCGAGAAGCCGTCAGTGGCCGCCGCCAGCCGGGAGAAGTCGATCTGCCGAATACAGTACATTACTGCCTAGGCCAGGAACTAGGCAATTGGCATTGTTCATTTTTTTTAGTATGCTCCAATTCGAAAACCATCATTTATCCGATTTATCTTGTCCGATTTCAAAAATACTTTATGATTGCAGATATTTTTGTAAAAGTACTTTGAACCTTTGTTTGACCGAACGACCCGGTTTTTAGCAGAATCCAGCATCGAATATTTGCCACAAAAATGAAAAAAAAAAGTTTAGCTATGGCAACTGTCACGTGTCACTGTCAAATCGACAAAACCATAGACAAAGTCGTTTTTTTTATAGCCAGCCGAACGAAGGCGATTGGGATTCTGTCTAAATTCACGAATTATCAAACAGCGAAAAAATATTTATTATTAATTAACAAAGCTACGTAAAAGCATAATATTCAAATTAGTTGCTTGAAATAGTCCATTTTATCAAATAAAGGTGTTAAAAGCACAGCTTTAAAAAAATTAACAATACCAATTGCTGGCTGAGTATTGGTTTGAACGGACGAGCTTGCGAGTCCGTTTAATAATACGAAGCCAGCAATGCTATTCTGGCCGAGGCAAGTATAGTGCTTTTCTCAAAAATCGAAAAATAAAACAACAAAAATAAGTTAAAATGTAATTGACGTAAATTATTAATTATTTTTGCTTTGCCGCCTTTTTCTATCAATGGCATTTGAAGAGATAGATAGATAGATAGATAGATAGATAGATTAACACTTTATTTCTTCCATAACACACATTATGATACATACAGGGCAGTGGTACAATATCAAACACAGAACTTAAAAATAAACATAACAGATTCAATGTACCTAACTTAACTAAGTGGACAGTAGATACCATGTGCCATGGAAAAAGAAAGGCGCTGACTCAGCATAAAGCATATAAGAGAGTATTTTTCTACCCAGAACACCTAAAGCTATTTCAGACACAGATAAACACGTTGTCGTACTAGCTTTTTTTTCATTTGGTGTTTTAAGTCTTGTGCCTTTATTTTATAATGGTGATTTGCATTTTTAAAAAGTTAATAACTAGACAGCGATGGAATTTGTATGCAACATTACTGGAGAGTTTATCGTTACAGTAATGTTTTTTTTATTTTATTTTGGACTGACCGACAGCAGTTAACTTGTTCTGATATGTAGTATTCAATGACGACTTTAACGGAATTTTTTGAGAAAAATACATTACTACAGGGGCGGGGAAATAAGGGGTAGTTATAGACATATAGACCGAGCATGAACGAGGCCAGATAGTTTGAGGCTGAGGTATGTGCGCTTTTCTCAAACATGTGCAATGTAATTAAATAAAAAGAAAATCTAAGTAATAATATAAAGGTAATATTTTAGTTTTAAGTCATTCGATTAATACTAAACCGCGTTAAAAAAAATATATAAACAAACGATGGTGCTATTGGCGACCAATTTTTTTCCTACCAATTTACTCGCAAATGTGATGAAATACATTGTATGTTCCATGAGCGTTACTGGAATTACGAACCTCGTCTCAAAAGCCGTCAGCCTTCGACTTCGGGCTTCTACTAGAGGCTCGTTCGTAATTCCTTACTTACCGCCCTCAATACACAATGTAGTATTAAATAGTGATGTAACGAATGTCATTTTTTAAACATTCGCGAATGCGAATGCGAATGCGAATGTAGAAGTGTTCAAATTTGGCGCCAATTGTCTATGGCTTTGCTGGCAGTTACGAGGTGCGTTCCGTTTGTATTTTGTTCCGAGAATTGCCGAGCACCTAATACGAACTCATCCAACTGCATTGTCATTCCGTAAAATGATGAATAAATAATACCAAATGATAAAGTGAAGACTGTTAATGTGCTTATGAGGTTAGGTTACTTTTTCTTGCATTAAAAACATAGGAAATGAATGGGTTTTTGATTTTATTAACCTACCATTACCTTCAAATTGTTTTTTTTCTGATATTCATATTCGCAAAACATTCGCAGAAATTTTGCGAATGCGAATGCGAATACGAATATCCAAAAATATGCGAATATCCGCGAATGCGAATGCGAATGCGAATATTCGTTACATCACTAGTATTAAACACTGACCGAGGGCGCGACGGGCTCCTCCCGCAATATGAGCTGCAGGATGCGCTCGCGCTGCGTCTCGTTGGGCATGGGCACGTGGAAGGCGGCCGGCATGCGGCGCTGGATCGCCTTGTCCAGGTCCTGCGGCCGGTTCGTGGCGCCTGCGCAGGGTGCGGACGAGTAAGCGCGGGGGCCGAGCGCACGCGAGCCCTCGCATAATTCTATGCTACTACAAAATGCGATGTCCAAAGTTCGTATAATACCGACATATCACACTAATTAATGACATGTGTGAGCGAGCGAAACGAGCTTCGAAAATCGAATTTCGGTGTGGAGTGTGGTGGTTTCATTGACTGAATGCCCTGTCAAAGGTTTTCAGATTTCTTTTACATACATACATACATATATTACGTCTCTATCCCTTACGGGGTAGACAGAGCCTAAGGTAACAAAACCTTAAGGTCACGTTTAGCATGATTAAGGGCGTATGTGGTTTCCAGATTTATTTTGTTTGATAAATGCTCATACATACATACACAAATCACGTCTTTGTCCCTTACGGGACGACGGAGTCCCAGACGTGATTTGTGTATGTATATGTATGTATGTGTATGATACATTGGTCACCAGCTGAAATAGTCTAGAATAATCCAAAGACACTTTATGTGGTACTTTCCTCAAGCATTGTGAAGAAATAAAAGCAGCATCATCGGGGATCAGCAGGGGGCAAGGAGGGATCGGAACCGGTTTTCAAATACCGGTTAACATCATTCAGAAAATCGGTATAAAGAATGTTTGAAGAGAGATGACAAGAGATGGCGTTTCAACCTAAGTTAATCGGTTAATGAGTCGTTTTTAAAAAAAAATTATATAGTTAAGGACTTAATCAGAACAAAAATGAATTGATTCCTTTGTGTTACGACCGTTTCACCTTTAATCCATTGCAATAAGGGTGAAACAGTCGTAACACAAAGGAATCAATTAACTTTTGTTTTAATTACAGGCCCTTAACTACGTACATGTGTTTTGAAAACGACTCTAATTTCGCTCAAAAACCTGAGTCGGTGCGAAAACCGTTTTTAAACACACACACACAAATCACGTCTTCATCCCTTACGGGGTAGACAGAGCCTAAGGTAACATGTACCTACAGGCCACATTTAGCAAGATTGTGGGCGTATAGATGGAAAATGGAATCAAAATAGTGATGGGTTGCTAGCCTCATCGCCTATAACATGATTCCTATGATTTTTGCCCATTCCCTCAATGGGCTTTTACCATCTGCGCGGGTAGAGAAGCATTTGGTACATTCTATGTTTTTTCTTTGCTCCCAGACCAGCATGGAAGACGTTTTTAAAATCGGTAACTAAACCGTAAACTGCAATCCATTTCGTTTTCGGTCATTGACCCCAAAACCGGTTTCCGATCCCTGCTAGAAAGAGACCGATAGTCTATCACAGCTCTCGCTAGCCTCTAGCTGTGCTTGTTGTCTATCACTCTCGCTAGCCTCTAGCTGTGCTTGTTGTCTATCTCTCTCGCGCCCTCGTGCTGGCCGTGCTAGTTGGCACGACGTGTCTCACCCATTATGATGACGGTGCAGCAAGGGTCCGTGATGAGGCCGTCCCACAGCGACATGAACTGCGTCTTCATCATGGCGGTGGCCTCGTGGTCGTGCGCGGTGCGCGTGCGCAGGAACGACTCGATCTCGTCTAAACACAAATAATAGGTAATAATGCATTTTTTAAATCACATTTCTTAACAACATACATACAATACAATACAATACAATAACTCTTTATTAAACACCACGTATAACAACCAAAACAGAAAAAAGGTATACAGAATATTACAAGGTAACAATAGTCGGCCTTATCGCTACAGAGCGATCTCTAACAGGCAACCATAATGGACTGGAGAACAGAACAGATCTGAGCAGGTGGTGCAATATAGAATATATAATAATATACTAAGTACTGAAATACATAATATATTATACATGAAACACACATTTATAATAAATGGAGATATAACATACACATACATAAATCACGTCTTTATCCCTTACGGGTAACAGAGCTTAAGGTAACAAGACCTAAAAACTACGTTTAGCAACATTGTGGGCGTATTGTAAGGAATCAAAATAGTGATGGGTTGCTAGCCGCAACGCCTGTAACATGATTCCTAAGATTTTCGCCCATTCCCTCGACGGGCTGTTACCATCTGCGCGGGACGAGAAGCAACTGGTACATTCTATGTTTTTCCTTTGCTCCCAGACCAGCATGGAAGTACAACAAAACATGAAAATATCATATAAGAGACGACTAAAGGCGAAATTAAAAGTAATATCGGTTCAGAAATACGGAAAATATAAGAGTTTTAAACTACTAATTAGACAGCGAATAGAAAGAGAGATCCGACATGATATGAGACGTCATAATTCAGTGAGCCTATATAAATTCAATAAAAAAAATGTTTTTCTAGAAAGAGATAGAGACAAATCTTTGATAGCTTAAATCTCGGTTATGTAAGTATGTACTGTATAACTCTTTATCACTACATAGTATAAAATAAAGTCGCTTTTTCTGTCCCCGTGTCCGTATGTATGCTTATATCTTCAAAACTACACAACGGATTTTGATGCGGTTTTTTTAAATAGATATAGTGATTCAAGAGGAAGGTTTGTATGTATAATACATGCATAATATACCGTGCGAAGCCGGGGCGGGTCGCTAGTTGTACATAAAACACATTCAATTTTACACGTAATGAAAAAAGCTCTTCCAGTTAAGGTTAACGATTGACAGGACAGCAGAAACCAGAGCATAGAGAGTAGACTATCTAAACTGGTTACGTTTTAATAATAATAGTTCGATTGAGATTTTCTGGTAAGGATTCGAGGGCCCTCTGAGCTTGAGGCACTGCCCCGCCTAGTCTCTAGTAACCTAAGCTACTGTACCTACCTATGAACACAATGCACGGCTGCAACTTGACAGCCAGGCTGAAGACAGCCGCCGCCAGCTTCTGCGTCTCCCCATACCACTTGTCGGTCAACAGAGACACGTCCAGGTTGATGAAGCTCATGTTGGCCTCCTTCGCCGTCGCCTTGGCTATGAGGGTTTTGCCGCACCCTGGGGAATACGACAACGAATACTATACTAAAAGTGACGTAGCATAAAAAATTATCGACTAAAAAATATATCGATGTTACTGTCAACATAGTAGCGGCAAATGACGGCATACACGACATACGGCACACGGCATACGGCTCTATGTTTTTTATTGTTATACCTTGTTTATTTTCTATAAAATTGTGTATATTATCTTATATTTGTGTGTCTTGCAAAAAGGAATAAATGTCTTCTTTCTTTCTTTCTTTATTTTCTTTTAGCGCTCGTTATTTTATGATATAGTAACAGCGTTCTAAGCGTTATTCACGCTGGTTCATTTCACAGGTTATTGTTTTCCATGTGCTTGTAGTCTATACACACATACATAAATCACCTCTTTATCCTTACACTAGCCTTCCGTCCGCAATAAATTAATTTCCCCGTAGGAAAAGGTATTTTCCCGCAGTAAAAAGTAGCCTATGTCACTCAGTGATAATGTAGCTTTCTAACGGCAAAAGAATTTTTGAAATCGGTTCAGTAGTTTCGGAGCCTATTCAATTCAAACGAACAATCAAATCTTTCCTCTTTATAATATTAGTATAGATGACATTTCGTGACATGTATGTTCTTATGTTTTTACTTCTTTTTGTGTAATTTATGCTATGTAATGTCACGAATAAATGTTTTCTTCTTACGAGATGGATAGAGCCTAAGGTAACAATACTCAAAGGCCACGCTTAGCACGACTGTGGGCGCATCGCATAGGTGAAAAAGGGGAACCCAAATTATCACCAATTAGTGATAGGTTGCTAACCTCATCGTCCATTACATTCCTAAGACTTTCGCCCATTCCCTCGGGCTTTTAGCATCTGAGCGGGAAGAGAAGCAGCTGGTACTTTCTATGTTTTTATTGCTTTCAGACCAGCATGGAAGTTACACAACAAATTTAAATGTATACTTATATGTTTATTTTAAAATCCTTTCCTATATTATACACACTCAAAATTTTTCCATATTCGTCGGTATTAAAGATTGGCGTCTAGATAAAAATATCAAATCGACGCTGGAAAGGCAAATTGACTAACAAGCCATTTTTGGGCAAATGGAGTTATATACATCGTTGAAATCAGCGAATTTTTCTGCGTCTAATGAGCCGGGTCTGGAGCCGATCTGAGCACTTTTTTGGCTTGTTAGCAATGTGAAAAAAGCTAATTTTTCAAGATCTGCTGGCCTAAAAAGCCAAAATTCTATCACAATTTTCACTAAAGTGATTTTTAGTCATTTTGGTTAACCTCCTTTGCCTTGTTAGTCTTTTCATTGATCCCGAAAAAAACATTTTGTGCACGTTAGACCTTTTGCTTAACCTAACATTCGTTCATAATTGCACGTTAGCTATTTTTCACAACTGGTGAAGGTTTGTTAGCTAATTTTTCGACGGCGAAATATCCCTTTAGTTGTTTTAAGTGAGTATAATATCATAGTGTGACTGAAATGCCATGTTTGTTAGGCATTCTGTTTGTCAACTTTATATAAGGAGAGCAACGCGTGCGACTTGTTAGCCGACGCGCAGAGTTGGTCGAGTGAAGAGTGAATGACGTATGTGTCAAAAATATATTATGTTTACAGTGTTTTAAATAAAAGTCATAGTTATAGAGCAACTTTAAAGAGAACTTTTAAATATATCCCTTATTTCCTGTGGATAATTTGAAGAAATCTTTCCCAGAGTACCTCTATGATCTTCAAGAAATGTCTTATAAATATTTTTAGCCTTTATGTTCGATTGATGAATGTGGATGAAGCGAAAGAGGCAAGTACGCCAGGATCGTAGCCAGTGGAACAAAGTACATACCTACCCCCTTATTCATAATCGCTCTATATAGGCTTCTGCTAACTTAGCAATCGTTTGTCCTTATCTATGAAAGGTTAATGTCAAAATGACAGAAGAAGTAAGTAGTAAGTAGAAGTAAGAAGTAAGTTAGCAGAAGCCTACAGAGTGTTTATGAATAAGGGGGTAAATTTTTAGGCCCCCAACTACTATAAGTGAATCAAAATTGACTTGTATAATGTGACTCGCACATTCATAATGCACGGTCCCTTAAAACTGTTCCAGAAAAGAGCCTACCCCTATGGGAAAAAGGCTTGATGGTATGTGTATGTATGTATGTTCGATCCCGTAGGTAGGTAATTTATCCGTTTTTTAATGACGTGTCTTAATGAATAAAGAAAATTTACATTGCCACTCTGCATCCACGCTCCGTTTTTAGATGACGTGTCCTCCGTATAAACTACCCCCTATTCAAATTTCAGGCTCTAGTTCAAAAACCCATGAACTCTCATACAAACCTGCGAGAGCCCTTTAACCAAACTAATCCGGTCCTGTCCCATAATCCGTTCTTAACTACAGTCTCCTGCAACTACCGCCCTGTCAAATTTCATCAACATGGGTCTAGAGGAATCTCAAGAAGGATCTTGAGATTTAGGAACGAGTCTGTAAGAGAGTAAGAGTGACTTAAAAATTGAATATCTAGAATATCAGTTAAAATATATGATAATATATAACATAATAGAAGAGCCCGTACTCATAGATTTGTTACTTCACTATACGCCATACACCCTGTTAATGTCAAAATCTGTAAGTCTAATATGAGAAACGTTGCGTTCATTAAGGTTTTATGTCGTCCACGTAGTAACAGATGTGATGTTATGCTTTTGTTTATGTTCGAATCGGTTTCAATTGTCTCTTAAGGTGTTTTTAAAGATTTAGTGCAGCATATTATATTCACTTTAGACAAAAAATCGTACTTTTACCTTAAAATATTAGCCGTTAATAATAGTCGTTAGCTGTTTTCCCAAGCCTTTGAAAATTGTACAATTGTCTAACGTGCAGTTTATTCTGAAACTGCTTAAGATTCATGAATGCCATTGTAGTAGTCATAAAGATATCAAGATTACTATCAACTCTTGCATACTTCACTTTTTGATATAATTAATAGAAAACGAGTTATAATTTTTTTTCAAAAAAAAAAACTTTAAACGTCTCTCCTGTAAAATTTGCCAAATGCACGTTAGTCAATTAGCCTTTCCAGCGTCGAAATCCTTAGAACGTGCCCCGAGTTAGCATAGGTATGATAATGTAGAATTAAAGTTAACTACAAAAAATTAAATGTTAGGAATCACATTACTAAAGGACACTGAAAATTAGAACACAGAAATATCCGAAAAGTAAAGCTATGGCCCGGAATCGAATCCGGATCCTCATCATTCCCATCACCCATAGCAGGCAATACAATAGGTGACCCATTAAACGCATACACTACCACGCAGTTTTCGTGA
Organism: Pandemis cinnamomeana; assembly: GCA_932294345.1. NCBI lineage: Eukaryota > Metazoa > Arthropoda > Insecta > Lepidoptera > Tortricidae > Pandemis > Pandemis cinnamomeana. The sequence goes on along the minus strand of OW028715.1, from coordinate 2,556,379 downwards.
CTTTCGCCCAGTGCCTTCTACAGGCATTTGAATGCACATGTGCAGTTGCACCGGAATAAGTCTCGGGTTTGGCAGCTGGCCTGGCAGCGAATTCGTTAACAGAGGCGTCTTTAGCTATGGTGCAGGGTGTGCGGCGCACACGGGCGCCGGGTCTAAGGGGGCGCCGAGCGCCCTCTAATGCGACACCTCCTAAGATGCGTCGCTCTCAAAAACCCTGCGCCCGTGTTACGGCCGACGCCGGGCGCGCGGCGCGGTAGTAAAGCAAGGCCTACTCTATTTAAATTTACACAATAACTTTTGTTTCAACGTGAAATCATCGGGTGCGTAACGATGACTATAATTTTTTTTGGTATAATATTAGTAGCTATAACGCTCATTTGATATAATTATTAAATCATATAACAACACTTAATATATTTACATATGACATAATTATCATTTCTTATAATGATCATTTGATATAATATCATTTAATATAACATTCTTTAAGTATAATGCTTATTTGGCATAACCATTATTGATATAATGTATTAGAGACATAATCACAAAACGATCTGCTATCAAAAAGTAGGTTAGGTTAGGTTAGGTTTGATTTGTATATAAAATGAGCGTAATACCATATAATCGTTATAAGAAATAAGCGTTATACCGAACGATAAATATACGAAATAAATGTATATATTTTAAAATTATACCAAACGTTTATTATACACAATGAGTGATTATACCCTTTGAAATTATATCAAATGTAGATATATCGATAGAAAATATATTAAATATTTTTATATCGATCATTACACACCCGAAATCATCCTTAAAACAGATAATTAAAGATTAAATTGCGCCTACTAGACTAGAGGGCGCCAGGGTACTGGTTGCGCACGGGCGCCACAAGGGCTAGAGACGCCTCTGTTCGTCAACGTTGTCTGGTGACGCGACGCATGACCGCTTACCAGGAGGCCCGTGCAGCAGCACCCCCTTCGGAGGCTGCGTGAGGCGGCTGTCCGCGAACAGGTCCCGCTTCTGGATCGGCAGGATCACAGTCTCCCGCAACTCCTGAATCAACGCGTCCAGACCAGCGATGTCCTTCCAGTTCACCTGGAAAGGGTTTGCGAGAGATGTGATATGGTGGCAAACGAGAGGACGGAGTGAGCACCGCCACACATGGGCAGTGGCGTGCAGAGGTTTGGGGCAGGTCAAACAAAAAAAAAAGGAACAATTTTCCAAAACTACTGCTTGATGATTTTGTTGACAAGTCGGTTAAGTGATTAACCATCAGAAAATAGATGGCAATTACAACAAGGTTGACCAATGACCATGTCTTCGTCTTTATGAAGTGCACGCGACTGATGGGCACCTAGGGGCCATTCAAGTATTACGTAAGCAGATTTTTAACAATCCCCCCCCCCCCCTACCCCTTGTCAGTAAAAGTAAGCAAAACCTCTTACCCCCACCCCCCCTCCCATGCTTACGTAATCATTGGCACCTATATGCATTTTTCTCTTAATGGATTCTGTTTTTTATTGATTCGCGAGCAGCAGTTCGAATCAAAACTGTGGACGTAATCACCATATCGACCCCCCCACCACGATGTCATCAAAAATAAACAAAGCAAAGACCCCCCCCCCCCCCCCCCCGGCCCCCTACAGGAGGAATAAGGTAGAATACCTCATGTTACAGTAACTTTACCGGTTGTATTATTCTCCACGTCTGAACAGTGTCCAATACTGGTACAGTTACCCTAGTTCTGAAGATGTCCTTATGTTCGGCAAGAAGACGAAGATTCGGGGAGAGTTGCTGTGTGGGAGCGCTGCTGGGACAGTAACCGGCGGCTCCAGCCACGGGGAACTGGGCTGAATGATCGCCATAGAGGATCGACAGCCCGCCTGATCCAGCCAGGCGTCCCCACATCATCATCATCATCATACCCTATAGTTCTTCCAATCATTAAGTTTCTCGATGACAGCTCCCGTAGAATGTAACTGCGCTTTTTACGCAAAAATTAACTTTTAAATGCGAGGTATAAAAAATATGACAACTGCCTAATTTTGTTCCTTGATCTCATATAATATTCATCTAAGACAAATTGAGTCCATATATGCATTGATATTTTTTTAAAGTGCGATAAACAATAAACGTTTTCATAAAGTTACATTCTATGGGATTACAATTACAATGATTAATCCCATAGAATGTAACTTTATGAAAATGTTTATTGTTTATCGCACTTTAAAAAAATATCACTGCATATATGGACTCAATTTGTCTTAGATCAATATTATATGAGATCAAGGAACAAAATTAGGCAGTTGTCATATTTTTTATACCTCGCATTTAAAAGTCATTTTTTGCGTAAAAAGCGCAGTTACATTCTACGGGAGCTGTCATCGAGAAACTTAATGATTGGAAGAACTATAGTTCTGTGTTTGTCACACTCACATTGATCTCATCGGGCACGACGAGCTGCGAGGCGATGATCATCTCGTGGTCGGTAAGCTTGTCCAGCTGCAGCGTGTGCTTGCTGCCCAGCCCAGCCCTGGAAGAGACCCTTCAATACACAGACTGTATAGTGGCTATTTTGTATACAACGCTAAATAAAATAATACATAGATATACAATTAAAGCCCATAGATACACCAAACTATAAACGCGTTTGCAAAAAAACGGGCACTTGTTTTATTTTGATTTTTAAGAAATTACATTACACATTTCGACAAAATAAAAAGGTTCAATAGGGAATATCCGTGATTTTTTTCATGGTTTTCATTAAAAACTCATTTATGTAATAAACAATACGAATAACTGAGATATAAGTTATCAAAGATTTGTCTTTATCTCTTTCTAGAAAAACGGAATTTTAATATGGACATAAAGTCCATGAAGCTCACACACAGCCAGGTGTTGTGACAAATGACGTCACATGTCATATCGGATATATCTCTTTCTATCGCCGGCTAATTAGTAGTTTCAAACTCTTATATTTTCATTTTTTGCCAAATTTTTTACGATATTTTCATATCTGATTGAGAAATTTTGTATTTCTTTTTAAATGCGTAATCCCTATTGACTTACTTCTTTATTTAGTAAAAGTTACAAACAATAAAATAAATAAATAGTATTAAGTGTTGCCTCATTTGGCTCAAATACCAGTTCTTCGTGGCATAAAAATTTTGGGTGCTCGTTTTTTTGCAAATAGATTTATAGTCCTTTTTAGTGTACTTGTATGTGAAAAGCTGAATGATATATAAATAAAAACACATGCGGTATAGATGCAGACACATAATAGCCACACACAGTTAGTTAAAAAGGTTAATAACCCAAACCATGTTGAGATTTTATACAAGGTGTTAAAAAAAAACTAGAATATTTTAGCAAGTTGTTTCGTTGGTTCGATAAAACACTCCTGTAAAAGTTAACATCACCACCTGCTAAAGTATTCTGGGTTATTTTAAGACACTATGTATTTTTAGTTATGATTGCCTATACATATCTATACATATCTTGCTCGTTTGCCTTCCTATTCATATAAAAAAAAAAAAAAAAAAAAACATAATAAATCAGTAGAAAGTTTTTATTATAGAATTAAATAAATTCATCAAAAATAGAGTGCTAACAAATAGGGAAGAGCAATAAAACACAAAGTCATCAATAAATCATTTTTGTCTGTCTGTATGTATGTGTTTATTTTACCTATGTCTGTGTTTGCTAATCTCCAAAACTGTTGGACCGATTTAGATGAAAATTTGCGTGGTGATACATTATATCTCTGGTCAATATTTTAGATACTTTTAATCCCGGAAAATTAAAGAGTTCCCGTGGGATAGTTAAAAAACTATAACTTATGACAACTTATATGCTGCATTTACATTAAACATACATAATTCATTGAAATTTGGTAGACAGTTAGTTTCAGTCCCAAGGACGGACATAGGATAGTTTTTATCCCAGAAAATAGCATAGTTCCCGCGGGATAGCAACTCACGGGCAACAGCTAGTTATGAATAAGGCAGTTAAATACAATCACCACAAGATCACGTAAAAACACTAAATTAGACACATAAATCAGTTAAGAAAAGCTGATTTGCTTTTTAAAGTAAAATTTTACTAACCCAATAAAAAAATCGTTTTTTTTACTTCAGAGTAGGTCTACTGCTTTTTTTGTTTACATGGAAACAATAAAATTAAACAGGTATTTTTTTTTTATCTAATATTTTTACGAGGCTTAAGTGCACTTGTGTGACTATGCCAGCCTCATTGGATGTCTCTTGGGGTCATACATAGGTAGCTATGGACTGAATTTTTTGTTTTGTGTTGACATCTGATTGAAATATTAGAGCTTATTATTGCTTAGACAAAGACAATAGCATGATTTCATTTAGCAACAGTTGGGAAAGTGTGACATAGTCACATCATTATTTAGATTACATACCTAATGTAAGTTAATAATAAATATGCACAAATCAAGTCTTTATCCCTTACGGGGTAGACAGAGCCTATGGTAACAGGTACCTACAGGCCACATTTAGCAAGATTGTGGGTGTATAAGTGGAAAATGGAATCAAAATAGTGATGGGTTGCAAGCCTCATTGCCTATAACATGATTCCCATTATTTTCGCCCATTCCCTCGGTGGCCTTTACCATCTGCGCGGGTAGAAAAGCAACTGGTTCATTCTATGTTTTTTCTTTGCTCCCAGACCAGCATGGAAGACTAATAATAAATAGCAATAAAAAAAATCAAACCTATAGTATTTGTAACTTATGACTTTATTTTGTGTTATTAGGATAGTGCAATACCATGTAACTAGCACTGGTAAATACTGTGTATCAGCACAACCAAAGGGGCACGCCCTCGTAGAGGGCGTAGACAATGTCAGGGGGGGCTTAACAACTATACTTGCATTTCCAAAAGTGTTTTTATTATTAAAAGAAAACTGAAAATTATTGGAAACATTACGTTGTTATGTTGTATGCATAAAAATTAAGAAGGTTCTCTACCTATTTCTATGCGTGGAGATAACTTCTCTCTAATGCCTAAACCTTTATGAAGATTAAACACATTTCTTTACAAATCATGATGAAACTTCTGGGACACTTATGAATGGTATTACCATGATTGCTAGCATGACTACGGTCAATTTAGAAGGATAGAACAAAAATAATTATAATAGTACAGACTTATATGAAGGCATTTGTGTTATTGGTATCCAATAAGACATGATGACATGTAACATCAATGGAGCCATTATGATGAGTCAAATGGATAATGCTTTAAGTAAACAGCGATTGTTAAAACAGATTATAGGAGACATAGACAGTGCGCTAGAATATTAAATAAGATCCGGTAATTCCCCACAATCGATACGTACTTGCGTAACTGTTCTCGGGCTCGCTCCTCAGCCTTCTTCCGACTCTTCGACGTCGGGTCTATCTGGTTCACCAGCCATTTAATGGAGAAATAAGTAACAGCAGACACGAAGGCGACCCTTATTGCCATTTGGAACACATCGGTTCGTGTAAATGCAGAGCCCTCCACCATCATGCCTCGTGTTTATCTAAAACTTTTTCACTGGAGAAACGCAGAGCTGATGCCCTCAACGCGGTGCTTATGAATTTTCACACGTTAAAAGATTTTATTTTAATCACAGGAATTCGTCTTCATCACGCTTTTTGAGATTTTTGAGTGATGGGAAGAATAGACAAAGCTAGAGTAGCGTTTCGTTACGTTACACTTTTACGCGTTAGACGTAGGTAGCTGTCAATTATTAAGAATCCAATTTTCACTCTTTTCCTTTTAGTTAAGGTAAGAAAACGTATAAGCTATTGTATATATAGTCGTTTGATTAGAAATTTATGCCTTACAGTATGAAAAATCTAAGCATTTATGGTTTTAAAAAAATATATCTATTTTACATAATTTTTCGATCAATTCTAATTCCAGACTTTAAAAGACATAGCGAGCAACGGAACGTTCCCACAGTTTAGTTTATGCTCATTTTCGTGTAGAAATTGTACATTCATTTTTGTGGTTGTCTCATTCGCGTAAATCTATATTGCATTTCTTTTGAAAGAGTAAAACTATATCTAAATAATATATAATAATTATAGTGGTATAACGTTTTTTTTAATGATCAAAGATCCGTGGATCAAAAAGTATAATCAAAATTAGTTTTTAAAAAGTCTCCAGACAAGGGTTCGCAAGTTTTGAACGAAAATCAATGCGAGTGTCTAGTGTCAAAGTGACAGTGAAGTGAAGTGACAGCCTGACAGCAGAAGTTAACCTAAATCGCTATTGTTGTTAAACTCATTCGCAGTGAAATTTAAATTATAATTTATGTAAATGCTTACATTTTAATTGAAATCATGAAGAAAACTAAACAAACAGCACGTGCTAATTTTCCTAACACTCGTAAAGCTCTGCGTAAACAAAAGAGGCAGCAAAAGAAAGTTCACAGACAGGAACACTACTTGAAGAAGAAAACCCTTAAAGAGCAGCCTCAGTATGTAGCCGGGAGGTTCGTCAAGAGGCCAGCTGATGCACCCGATCCCATAGTAGAAGTTAAGGTAGTAAAAAATATATTTATTTGATTTTTATAGTATGTAAGCTATAAAAGTAGCACATGTTTTGGTTCGGTACATTTTACCATAACCAAGTAATAGGATATTAAAATATACTGTAGTACAACATATTTGCTGTTCTAATAGAGTTAAAAAGTTTAATTTCTAATTTCAGAAGAAAAAACAGAAATCTCAGCCAATGGTTCTGGATGTGGTCCTGAAAGAACGTCAGAAAGAGAAGAAAGAAGCGGATAGCCTTAAAGCTCAAATGGAGGAACAGAGACGAAAAACCTTCCTAGAAGCTAATGATGAAGAAGACAAAATGATTAAAAAACTGGAAAAGCAACTGGGTTTGAATAAAGTTAAAAATAAGAAGAATTTCTTTTCTGAAGATGGTTTGGATTGTATCCTTTTAAGAACATTATTAAAAATACTGTTTCTTGTCATTTACTTAAATACTTGGTGACTCTTCACTACAGTCAGAAATTGGAATAGTTAGTGCTGTTTAGTATTTACCAAAACTTCATGGGAGGATGTAACTAAGAGTAGTTAAAACCACCAAAAATATTTTTTTTCACAAACGCGGGATTTTCTGAGATTACTCCCGTATTACTCTTAATACATTTTATTCACTTATAAATAAATGTTATTACAAAGCATAATATTTATTTTGAAAAAACAGGCATAATAGTACATTACTGCAGAGGCCGTGAAGTAAGGGATTGCTGGACGAGTTTGGGGTAGGTGGCCGAGTCGAAGACGAGGCCAGATAGAACGAGTCCTGCAATCCCTGTTCCGGCCAAAGCTTGTATAGTGCTTTTCTCAAACAATGTGAGGAAATATTAAAATTAAAATAACTACTAGACAATCAAGTAAATCTCTTTACTTTTTTCCGGTAGCATATTTTGTTAGCTAAATTTGCCTCCTCTTTTAAATGAGGCGGAGTACAGTTCATAAGTTCCCCGTCACTTTCATCACTAGAAGTCATTTTTATTTCTGTTAAATTATAATAACAATCACTACGAAATACGCATAAGCAGAAAAAAAGATTTTCGTTTTGCCACCTTTTTTATTTTTTAAAAATGTACTAATTTGATCCAGCTATTTGAGCACCATGTTTAACCGCACATAAATATAGTACCATAGATTTTTTTTTTATGTCGCAATTATGCTTAGGTACAGATTGTGGTGGTGGTTGGCTGTATGTAATTTTTTCCTTTGCCAATTTAATTTTAGTATAGAAATTTAAAAAATTAGAGCAGCGGACAAAAATGGATTTTCATACTAACTTTTGTGGCCTAAGCCAAGAAGTAATGTAGGGAGCCATAAACGAGAAACTTCATGTCCTCATATCGGGACATTAACGCATACATTTCCGAGCATGTTTGAGAAAAGGAAGTTTATATAATGGGCTTACTTGAATCCAATGGAGCCTGAAATATGATCTTTTCACTATTTATTTATGAACAATACATTTCTTAATTCAATGGGCAGATTTACTAGAAATATGTGACAGATCAACAACAGAGCAGATTGTAGCTGCTGAGAAACATTTAGCCAATGTTGAAGGAGAATCAGACTTTGAGGAAGATCTAGCTGCTGTTACTGGAAAGGAGTTAAAAAGAGATAGTAAAAATAAAGAATCTGATGATGATATGGAAGAAGTCAGTGACAATGAGAGTGATGGTGAAATGGATGAAGACATGAGTGATATAGGCACTGATGATGAATTAGATGAAGACATGGGTGATATTGGTGCTAGTGATGATGGTGAAGATGAAGTTGGTAGTGAAGATAATGACAAATTTGATGATGAAGAAGGCAGTGATGTTTCCGACGAAGAACCTGAAGGTACAGTTGAAGATTTATTTCCAAGTAATGATATTTGAAAACATTAACTACATTATGGCTGTAGTCTATTGTATGGTTACAAATTAAAATCACTATGCATTGAGTATCTATTTTTTATTTGCAGAAAAACCAGCTAAAACTTCTAAATCAAAACTCAAAGATAAAGAGAAAGCTGTGCCAATTCCAAGTAAAACAGAGAAGAAGAAAACTAAAGAAAAAGTGGTCACAGAAGAAGAACTATCCAAAATATTCAGTGATGATGAAGTTTCACATTTATCTGATGATGATGACTTAGATGGTTTTGGTGACGAGTTTGGTGATGGCAGTGGAAAAGAAGAAGAAGTAAAAAGTAAACAAAAACCGGATGTCTGGGAAGATATTTATGGAAGAAAGAGAGACAAAGAAGGGAATGTAATCAAGGTTAGTAAAGTAGTTTTTGAAAGTAATGCTTGTAAGTTTAATTCCATCTGGGATGTAGTTCCTAGGGAATATAAAGCTGACTTTTTAATGATTGTTTTCAGGAAGAAAAAGGCATTTATATTCCGCCACATTTGAGGAATAAGGACTCCACCTCAGACCAAGCAATGATACAATTGAAAAGGCAGATTAAAAGTAAGTTTTGTTGCCTGTTCAATATACAATGACCAATGTACTTTGAAGTTGTGAATTCGAATTGTGTATTGTGTCGTCCTGCTTACACTAATATCACTACATAGTATAAAATAAAGACGCTTTCTCTGTCCCTATGCCCCTATGTCCCTATGTCCCTATGTCCCTATGTATGCGCATATCTTCAAAACTACACAACGGATTTTGATGCGGTTTTTTTTATAGATAGAGTGATTCAAGAGGAAGGTTTTTATGTATAATTCTACGCAGACGAAGTTGCGGGCAGAATCTAGTATATTAATAAGAGAGTATGAGGAAGTATGATACAAGTGATTTATGTATGTTATAAATCATTTGTATAGTTTCTTCTAGTTCTCTTAATCGTGTTTTTAGGCATCCTGAACAAGCTCACCCATACCAACCTCCACTGGGCCTGCACGTCCATCGAGACCCTTTACTCCAGCAACAGTCGGCACTCCGTCAACTCTGCCCTGTTCTCCCTGTGGCTGGAGGCGGTGGGAGGCCCGGAGGCGACCCCGACGCGCCTGGCGGTCACACACGCGGCGCTGGTAGCGGTTCTGCATGCCAACGTGGCTTCGGAAATCGGTCAGTATGACATAGATGAGCGTTTTGCAAAAAAAGACCACTTTTTTTTCCAGAATTTAAATATTTTGGGATTTTTTTTTAATCGGAATCGTTGGCCCTATCGATTCTCATACCAGAAAAAGTGTACCTACACCCATAGCAGATGGATACTTCGATTTTTTCTATCTGTATCAGCTGTCACGTGACCTTGTTATGCGAATTTTTGTCGCTAAGCGTCATCTGTTTGGATGATGGTGTCTGTGCAAGCATTAAAATAATAATAATTAGAATACACCTACACAACAGGTACACCCTAAAACATAGTCATTTTAGTAACCGAGATAAAAGAATAGACTTAGTTTCAGTTCCAGGAAAGCACATGAATAGTTTTTATCCCGAAAAAACGTAGTTCCCGCGGGATAGCGATAAGCGAAGCAGCAGCTAGAAAATAAATAAATGACAACATTACTACTACACATTCATTTAAAGGATCAGAGAACACAAGTGCAGTGATGTACACGTATCAGCTCAAAGAGCTGCTAGTGTATTATTTTAAATAATAATAATAATTATTCCTCGTTTTAAGTTATCACTTTAACTCTGGTTTCTAGGAGCCCATTTCTTGGAGGAGCTGTGCGCGATGTTTGACAGTCTGACGCTGCGGCCACAGCCGATGGCGGATAAGACTTTGGAGAACGTCGTGTGCTGCCTCGCTCACCTGTACAACTTCAAGGTGTGCTAGCATCATGCGGCTGGCAACCCATCACTGTTTTGATACCTTTTTCCACCTGTGGGGATGCCACAACAGAGAGATCTCTCTCCAGGCCAGTGGCGTAACTATAGGGTGGCAGGGGTGCCAAAATGCCAGGGGCCCCGAACTGGCTTGGTTCCGAGCACAGAAGGGACGCCGATGCACTTCTTTATATTGAGGAAGGAGCTCTGTCGAATTTGCCACGGGCCCCAGACGTTATAGTTACGCCACTGCTCCAGGCAGAAGTCCGAAGGAAGAGAGTTGAGAGTATTTATGCAGACGCATTGAGAAACTTCGATAGCGGCATGTAGAACGATGTGACAGCTGTCATTAGAACTGGCGCTAGCTACTCGTGTGTCATAGTAAAAGTATTCAAACTAACCAAACCAGGGGCCCGATTTTTGGAAATCATATCGCTCGAATTCACGACGAGTAATAGAATTCAATCCACACGCGAAAATTAGTCACATCCATTTGCGAGTGGTCCTCAAATGCCCAATTTTTGAAATCCGCGTTCGAAATTTAGTGAAAGACTAAGTCGATGTGTAAAAAGTAGTCCCGTCTCGTTACACGCAGAAAGTCGATAATTACCGGTTTTTTGTTGGGCACCTGGAAATATATATTTTCAGCTCAAATTAATTTAACATAAATTGCAAAGTATTTTTGCATAATAGTTATTTATTTTTTATGCTAAAGTACTTATTAGAACTAGTTTAAATTGCGAATTTGTTACAAAAAAAATTACGTAAAACGAAAACTTTGTTATCGTCTGTGCGTCCTTTGTATTGTGTTACTGTCAAAAGTTTTCTGCAACGACTGCTAAGTTTTAAACAGCGAAACAAAAATTAAAATGGCAAAGCATATTATGTCGCCTTTACAAAGAAAAAGGCTGGTGGAGTTGTTGGAACCACGAAAGGACTTGCGATCGGGGAAGTTTTCGGCCACCTTCTCTATTAAGACGGCGCAAAAGGAGTGGTGCGAGGTTTGTTGAATTACAAATTAACAGAAAATCTCAATAATACGATGAAAATAGCCCAACGCATCGAGGCAATGACAGCCGCCAACTCGCCATGTTTTTAATTTTGACAAGCCATCCCACCACTCGAATTCTAAAACGACTGCTAGAGACCAGTCGTTTTCAATTCGAGCGGTGATTTTCTACTACTCGCCTTTCAAAAATAGCAATTCACGGATTTGAACGATTTTCGAGCGATATTTTCATAGGTATGATTTCCAAAAATCGGGCCCCTGCTGTAATAAAGGACCCTGAATATTTCAATGCGTGGCGCCATCTGTTGGCAAATGGCTGAACTACCAAGACACCAGATGCTTAACTCGATTACTCCTTAGATATACCACGCGACGCTGCTCTTCGACGTGCTGAACCGGCTGCTACTGGATCTGAGCGAGAAGCACATGGACGGCGTGCTGTGCGCGTTTAGGTGCGCCGGCGCAGCGCTGCGCAAGGACTCGCCGGGGGAGCTCAGGGCGTTCGTGCAGCGCGCGCAGGCCGCCGCCGCGGGGCAGGGGGACGCCGCCACCGGGTGAGGGGGGTATAGGGGCGAGAGGGCTCGGGGGAAGGGAGAGAGAGATACATGTGTACAATGAATTGAGAATTTATAAACGATCGAATCCATTTTTAAACCACGATGCAAATAGAGAGGTGTCATAAATTTGATGTCTGTGTGTATGTGTGCCGGTCTGTCTGTGGCATTGTAGCTCTCAAACTGATGGACCGATTTGGATGCGGTTTTTTTCATTCGTAAGCCAGTTTCCTGGCGGTGGTTTAAACCGTGTTCGCCAACGGACTTCCAGGCGGGGGGAGCGTTTTCACCCATTTGTTGTCAACATACCATTGGCCCGCACGAGGCGGTTTGCTTCATCCTTCCTAATGCGAACTGCTAGGGAATGGAATTCGCTCCCATCGTCTGTATTTCCGGACAGTGAGTTACACCTTTGGCCTCATCTGCACCTTCCATCAAGTGAGATAGAGGTCAATCACTGGTCAGTTCGTAGTAAAAAAAAAAAGTGTTTGTTAAAACGTGGGTCTAGCGGTTTGAAGACTATCAGCTCTTTTCATTTTTGGCATTTTTGGCATAAAATTGATTAAATGCCCTTGATCATCAATAACGTTTTACATACGTCGTGAGTTCTCAAAGTTTTCGTATTTATTTTTACGGTGTTAGAAATATGCTCAGCGACCAAAAAAGTTTCACAATGTTTTCAAATATAAGTACGGGAGTTTGTAATTGTGTCGTACAGACACATCATTCAAACAGATGACGCTTAGCGACAAAAAATTAGCATAGTAACATAGGTCACGTGACAGTTAGTAACAGGTAGAAAAATTCGGAGACTACCCACCTGCTGTGTGGTGTAGGGGTATAGCACGCGTCACGGAATGACGAGGGTCCGGGTTCGATTCCCGGCCATAGCTTTACTTTCGGATTTTTCTATGTGTTCTAATTTTCACAGACATTTAGAAATTAAATATAAGTAACTCCATTCCAGGTCCCGCGTCAAGTTTCTGCTGGAAGTTCTAATGGCTGTGAAGAACAACAATCTGAATAAGATACCGAACTACGACCCGTCGTTTGTGGAACAGCTGAAGAAAGACATCCGCAGCGTCATCAGGAAAGGCAACTACGTCACACCGCTCAACATCACGCTAGAAGACTTGCTGAAGGGTAATACATATATCACGTCTTTATCCCTTACGGGGTAGACAGAGCCTAAGGTAACAAAACCTTAAGGCTAGGGGTAAGATTAGGGGGTATAGGTGGAAAGGGGAATCAAAATAATGATGGTTTGCTAGCCTCATCGCCTATAACATGATTCCTAAGAGTTTCGCCCATTCCCTCGATGGGCTTTTACTGTCTGTGCGGGTAGACAAGCAACTGGTACATTTTATGATTTAACGTTAATTTTCTTAAGATAATTCATCCTACATATAGGTGGCCATTCAAGTAATACGTAAGCAGATTTTTACAATTATTTACCTCCCCTCCCCTTGTCAGCAAAAGTAAGTAAATCTCTTACACCCCCCCAACCGGGTGTGTAATGATTGATATAAAAATATTCCATATATTTTCTATCGATATATCAACATTTGATATAATTTCAAAGGGTATAACTCATTGTGTATAATAAACGTTTGGTATAATTTTAAAATATATAAATTTATTTCGTATATTTATCGTTCGGTATAACGCTTATTTCTTATAACGATTATATGGTATAACGCTCATTTTATATACAAATCATAATATATAATAGCAGTTCGTTTTTGTTGGGGGACGCAGTTCAAACCTAACCTAACCTACTTTTTATAAAAATAACGTTATACCATAAGTTCATTATAGGAAATAAGCATTATACTTAAAGAAGAATGTTATATTAAATGATATTATATCAAATGATCATTATAAGAAATGATAATTATGTCATATGTAAATATATTAAGTGTTGTTATATGATTTAATAATTATATCAAATGAGCGTTATTGCTACTAATATTATACCAATAATTTTTATATACATCGTTACGCACCAACCATGCTTACGTAATCTTTGGTACCTACCTATATGCATTTTACTTTTAATGTATTCTGTTTTTTATTGTTTCGTGAGCAGCAAGTTCGAATCGAAACGAAACAATAGATTGAAACAATAGATTGACGGAAGAAATTTAGACAAGTGACAAGTGAGTGGCCCGTGCTAATTCCCCCACTCGCTTCTAAGCGAGTACCTATAACGTATTCATTATTTGTGGGAATCCCTGACATGTGTTTTGTTTTTCAAGCATAGACAACATAGACAAAGCAAAGACCCCCCCCCCCCCCCTCAAGCGCTTGCGTAGTACTTGAACGCCCCCGAGGTATGTGTAGTCAATCGGAACCACCCTTGAAGAGTTACCGTCAGCGGCGACTTCCGTCTCTATTTATTACTACTAAGTACTAAACAGACAGAGACGTCATCATAGATAACTGACTCTTACATTAACTTAACAGAGAGTGCTGAAACAGACTCTTAATATGATTTCTCGTATTTTAGCTGTTATTTTTTTAAATTTAATTTCATTGCATGTTCCAAAGCACTACATACCTCGGATTCCAGACGAAGTCGCGCGCGAAAGCTAGTTAATAACTAGTGTCCGACCGAAGTTTCGGTTTCGGTTTCGGCCAATTTCGGCCAAAAAAGTGATTTCGGCCGAAGTTTCGGTTTCGGCCAGAATCCGGCCGAAATCTTCGGCCGGGCCGAAATTACTTCGCGGCCTCTCGCGGCTCTCGCATCGGGAGCATTCGGCTTAATTCGGGTGCGTAAAGTAAAAGTACAAATTGAAATATGTACTCTAAGCTCCAGGAAGAAGGACTACAAAATAGTTCGAAACATGTCGAGCATCACTTGACTTTTTATACGTGAGTTATCCGTTTGTGTAATTATGATTAAAGTCTCACGGTAGTTTCATGTACCTATATCTATTTTCCCTCCAATACACGGAGGAGGCCTATGCCATGAGGCACGCCAAATTACGCGACAATTTAATCATAAAAAAAAAACAACAACAACATATACTTACTGAAATTGTAGTGAATTCGGAATAAAAAGGCTATATCAATCAATATCAATATCTATTTTCATTAAAAATAAACGTTTTTTATTTTGTTTAACAAAAAAAGAAACGTTCTCAAATAAGAAATCCTTGCAATAACCTTTTCCTTACGATTTGTACAGAAATTTTGAATGTTTTGATACGTCTTCAAAAATTTCGGTTTCGGTTTCGGCCGAAATCAGAAAAAACCGAATATTCGGCTTCGGTTTCGGTTTCGGCTAAAAATCGTGTTTCGGTCGGACACTATTAATAACACTCCTATTTTCCAGCTGACACTCGCGGCAAATGGTGGGTCGTTGGATCCGCGTGGGAGGGCAACCGGCCGCGGCCCGAGACGGCCAAACCCCTTCCCAGCACCGACCAGAAGCTTCTAGAACTTGCCAGAAAGCAGAGGATGAACACCGACGTCAGGAGAAGCATATTCTGCGTGATCATGTCCGCTGAGGTAGGTTCATCATATGAGAGAGAGAGAGAGAGAGAAACATTTATTTACACACATTCGATACAAGTCCTCCACAGTTCACTCTGCTAGGCTGTGGAATCGGTTACCGACCTCCATCAGGCAGTCTGCCTCCGTGGCGTCGTTCAAGGAAGGCTTGAGGAAGATATGGCTCACACCATCTCCTTAGATATTGTGTGTACTCTTATTGTATTTTGTATGTATGCATGTGTATAATGATATTTAGTAGTTTTTTATGTTTTGTTTATTGTGCTTAGATAAGTACGCTCTATTGTGGCTTTCACTATCTGGAATTTTAAACCTTCACTTTGTCGGTCCCTCGTTTAATGCTCCTCTCATCTACTCAAAGGTTAACTGGTAGAAATCCCTTATAGGGATAAGTTCGCCTTTGTGCATATATTAATGTTTTTTATTTTTTTGTGAATTGTATCTGTTTCTTTATATTTGTACAATAAAGCATTTACTTACTTACTTACTTACTTACTTACAAGTAGACATAAAACAAGGAGAAATACAATACACTAAGGAACAGTACCGATATGGTGTAAAGTGGACCCCACTCAGCATATCAGCCACTGTTGGACATAGGCCTCCTCATAGACCTCCAGTAGCCTCGGTTGGAAGCGGCTTGCATCCACCGTGAACCCGCGACTTTAACCAGGTCATCCGTCCTCGTTGGTGGACGTCCTACGCGCTTGCCGATCCGCGGTCTCCACTCGAGAACAGTGGCGTAGCTACCTAGGGACTAGGCGGGGCAGTGCCCCGGGGCCCTCAAGCTCAGAGGGCCCTCGAATCCTTACCAGAAAATCTCGAGAGAACTATTATTATTAAAACGTAACCAGTTTAGATAGTAGTGTAGTGGGGCCCCATTTTTTTATTTGCACCAGGGCCCTTGGTTACCTAGCTACGCCACTGGGTATGAGGTAGGTTATTAGGACAAGATTCCAAAGTTCTTAGAGCTATACAAAGTATGAAAGAAGGGGTGCGAGTCGGGTTACCTACGTGTGGTCAAGAGCTGCGGTTCGTTTATGAATCCGTCCGGGGGGAAGAGCCGTGCTTGGTCCGGTGCACCCTAGGCATCGGCTAATGATTTCGTGGCAGTTTCTGAGGGCTATCATTGACCGTTGGCTAAGAGCCCGACAGGGAGGGGTCTTTGACCATTACTGTACAACGTTGCCGACATTTTGCCACAAGGTTTTTTATTATATTTTTGTTACTTTGACATTGGCGAAGTTGTCGCGACTTGATAAGCCACAAATAAGAAGAAGTATGAAAGAAAATAATATAGTGACTAGGATACAAAATAGTATGGTTGAAAAGGATGAGAAAAGAAAAGGATGAATGAAAGAAGATTAAATAAACAGATCTATCTGGGGGGTGTGAATGGATGCGTTGGGAGGGGAAGAGTAAGACGAACGTTCCGGGATCAAATAGGACCATTTTGAAAAAAGGTCAGGTCAGGAGTACCAGATACCGGCGAGCATGATGATGCGAATTATGTCAGGATCGTAGCAAGTGGAGCAAAGTCTCTGCCTACCCCTATGGGAAAGCGTTGACAGTTTTGAAACAAGCGACTTTGTTTTATACTATGTGGTGATTTTCAGGACTATATGGACGCGTTCGAGAAACTGCAGCATTTGGGGCTGAAAGGGCAACAAGAGAGGGAGATAGTGCATGTGCTGCTAGCCTGCTGTATGCAGGAGAAAAGCTACAACCCGTACTATGCTGTGCTGGGGCAGAAACTGTGCGACGTTGATAGAAAATACCAGGTGAAAATCACTTTTACTCTATACAAGGTGACATATATATTCGTATTATAAGGGGTAGACAGAGCCTAAGGTAACCGGTAACCAGAGTTGTGACATATTTGAAATACTTGTATTTAAAATACAAATACAAAATACGTATTTTGGATTTTGTACTAAGTACTTTTTTTAAAAAGTATTTTGTATTTTATTTGAAATACTATTCGAGACGTATTTTGTATTTGTATAATGGTTTGTAAAATACAAAATACTTTTTTATTCTAAGCTTCATTTTTCTAAAGCATTCCGCGATTCAGTAAAAACAAAAAATGGCCACTAGTGGCGCAGCAGCTTTGAAAGTCTATGCGCAAAATGACAGATGAAACAAAACGCATATAAAACCTGACCAATAATATATGAGGGACCTCTCTTGACAATCCTCAAAGTCACTGTTACGTTTTGCAGTGTTGGCAGCTATTTCATTATTTCTGTGTTGTTCGCTCGAAATGTCTTTAAAAAAATGCCAAAACAAATTGTATTTAAACAATATGCCGTGTAGGCAATAATACGTTATTTTAACGACTCGTATTTAAGTGATGATGAAAGTATTTTATTTCAATAAAGTATTTTGAAAATACATATTTAGTATTTAAATACAAAAGGCAAAAGTATTTTGTATCTTGCATTTGAAATACTATATTAAAAAAGTATTTGCATTTTGTATTTAAATACTTTTCGAAAAGTATTTTGTACATCTCTGCCGGTAACTACCTAAAGGCCACATTTAGCAAGATTGACGGCTTATATGTAGAAAATGGAATCAATATAGTGATAGGTTGCTAGCCGCATCGCCTGTAACATGATTCCTAAAACTTTCGCCCATTCCCTCGATGGGCTTTTACCATCCGCGGGAAAAGAAGCAACTGCTACATTCTATGTTTTTCCTTAGCTCCCAGACCAGCATGGAAGTAAGCTAGTAACAGGTAGAAAAATTCGAAGACTACCCACCTGCTATGGGTGGTGTAGGGGTATAGCACGCGTCACGGAATGACGAGGATCCGCGCTCGATTCCCGGCCATAGCTTTACTTTTTGGATTTTTGTGTTCTAATTTTCAGTGACATTTAGTTTTTTTTTTTTTTACAGCTATCAATACAATTTGCTGTGTGGGACAAAATAAAGGATCTGGAGAGCACGGGGAAGCCATCCATGGCGAACTTGGCCCAGTTCCTGATTCACCTTATTATGGAGAAGGGACTGGCGTTGTCAGTTTTAAAGGTAACTCAAATAAATAAATAAATATCTTGGGACAAATTACACCAATTGACCCAGCCCCAAACTAAGCAAAGCTTGTGCTATGGGCACCAGGCAACGGATAAACATACTTATACATATAATGTAGATAACATCCATGACTCGGGCACAAACATTCGTATTCATCATACAACTGTCTGCCCCTACCGGGATTCGAACCCAGGATCTCTAGCTTCATAGTCAGGGTCACTAACCACTAGGCTATCCGGTCGTCAAAAATTGAACTTCTTCTTCTTCTTCTTCTTCTTATTTGTGGCGTATCAAGTCGTTATAGCGACAACTTCGCCAATGTCAAAGTAACAAAAATATAATTCAAAAATGTCGGCAACGTTGTACGTTAACACGGTAACGCTCTTAGCCAGCGGTCAATGATATGGCTCAGAAACTGCCAGGAAATCATTAGCTGATGCCCAGGGTGCACCGGACTTATTTTGAACTTAAAACAATTCTGAAATCTAGGGGAGTGACAGCTCATAAAAAGTATGTTTGTTCATTTTACCGTCCCTCTAACTCTAAGTTAATAACGATTAGTGTGAGCAGGATGGCAAGAACTTCGAAAATCGATTTCCGGAATAAAGGTCTTCTCTGTTACAAAAACGTTTATGTCCGCAGGTAATCCAATTCTCAGATCTGAACAAGAGCTCAGTCAGATTCCTTCGTCAGATACTTCTGGCCATCATCATGAATGCCGATCTCCAAGCATCCCTGGAAGTCTTTCATCGCATATCGAAGTCTCCAAAGCTCCATATGTTCAGAGAGAGCCTGAGGCTTTTCATACAGCATTTCTTGCTGAAGAATGCTGGCAAGAAAAATAGTGTTTTAACTGAACAAGAGATGGCGACACTCAAAGAGAGGACCGTTGAAGTTGAAAGAATATTGACTAAGTTTGAATCTAAGTTGAAGTTTTGATTATATTTTTTACTGTTTATTTTGGCTTTCATTTATTCATGAAGGGGCAATTACACTAAGTCGAGCGCCGCAACTGTGTAAGGAACGGTAGTCGGCCGAATTCGACGAGCGACTGCTGTAACCAGTTATCTTGAGTGTCAGTTTATCTATGAAGACGTCTGTCTGATTCGTAGTAGTAAATAGAGACGGAATCATAGATAACTGACACTTAAGATAACTGGTACTTAACAGAGAGTGGTTAAACAGCCCCTATTGTGACTAATTTGAAAAACGTAGTAGTGTAATTATCCCTTTAAAGTGCAAATAGGCATGGCAATATTGTGATCTAGTTCCGAAACTACTTTTTTCAATAACAAATTAAGCACTCGTGCAAGACAGCTAAGTTGTGCGACACATATGTTATGTGTAGTAACCATAGAACATAATGATGACATGCAACCCCCGCCCCCTCTCCTTCTAGGTTTTTTAGCTCAAGGTAGCAAGTATTTAATACAAGTTCAAGGTTTGTTATTTGTTTTTTTTTTGAAAATTCCTTATTCAAGTGTCATTTTATGACATCACAAGATTCCTTATCTCAATCGTCTACGTGACTACATAATTCCTTCGGCCTATTTATCTCATTAACTGTCTAATAAAATATATAATTTACATTAACTTAACAGCCGACATGAAAAGAGGTCATATTTGTAAGTACCAACTTATGACGGGAGTCGGACTTCGTAGGTTGTTTCGTGCGGTTCCGCATGCACTAACAGTATTTATAGGAGTGTGAGAGGGATGGTGTGATACGAATTTCCAATTTCGAAATTCGGAGTAGCCCCCGACCACCGCATTTAATTATCTCCTGTCAATTTTCGCAGGACTAGTATACTGATACTGCCAAACTGCGGTAAATTCTGTGCTTGGCCGGCCCAAGTGACACTAGTGTTGGGCAAGCATGTATTATTATCGATGTCGATAATAAATGTTCTGCGAGGCATACTTAGCGAAAAACTCAGTTTGTTTGTACCATAGAGCAATTTGCTCTGTGGTTTGTACGCCATAGCTACCCCTACTATAATTATAATAATGACGTAGTTTTTTTTAATTCTAAGCTAGTTCTGGACACGAAGCTTAGCTGCCATTAAATGTCACAAATGTCATATGGATCGCTTAAAAAAATATTTCTAATTAATAATAGGAAATAAAAATAAAAGAGCTGCAGGTCCTCGATTACCAAGGCGTACTGTCGAAAAAAAATTGAATTTGCACTTACAATTTTCATTGTAAGTATATCGGAAATTGATTTGGTTCCATGTAAGAAATAAAGTTAGTACCTACTGTAGGGTACCTAGTGGCGAATTACTATTTAAATTTATATCACATGGCCTAGAGTAAGGTTGCCATCCGTCCGGGTTTCCCCGGATTTGTCCTAGTTTAGAGGGCATCCGGGGAGCGTCCGGGGAAGGTTTCATTTGTAGACCGGGTTTTAAAATATAAATAAATAAAAAAAAATTGAGCACACCACGATCAACCGACGAACCAAGTATATTCACCGTTCCCCACCCGTCACGATCTTGTTGACATGTCCGGCTTTCGGACTCTAAAATCCGGGGTTTTCACGCGTCTTGTCCTGTTTTCCAAATTTTAGAGATGGCAACCCTAGCCTAGAGCGAGTTTGCTGCCAAAAAGGAAATTCGCTCTAGGTGCTAGAGCGAGTTTCCTTTTTGGCAGAGAGGAAACCATGTCCCGTCATAATTGCTCGGTGGTACTTAACAGCGATAATAATACCTATTTAATAATATTCAATGATATTATCACGTACACTCACTGCCTGATCTTTGCCACTGGTGTTATCATTTAGTTGGTATCTGACTTACATTATCAAGACTGTGATTGTAAATTAACCGCTTAACAGAAAAAAAGGCAATACAACTGTCATTCCGAACGTGTTAGACAATATGGCTCCAAAGCCTTTGCCTTCCTTGTCGTATAAAAAAAGCTGTGTAAGAGCCAAATAGCGAAATATTTTTTGGGGTGCGGTCGGGTTACCTCCGCGTGTGGTCAAGAGTTGCGGTTCGTTTTTGGATCCGTCCAGGGGAAGGGCAGTGCTTGGTCCGGTGCACTCTGGGCATCGGTTAATGATGTCCTGGCAGATTCTGGGGGATATTATTATCCGTTGGCTAAGTTGGGGTGTTTTAAACGTGTAACCGTAAAATGGCGGACGTTTTAAAACTGTAACTTTGACACTGACAAAATAGTTCAATAGACAGAGCCAATATTTTTTCATAAAAAAGAAGTAGTGTAAATAAAATAAAATAAAAATATTCGGTAGTTTGTTTACAGTTTTAAAAGTACAAACAAAATTAACAAAATGGCAAACGATTCAGCATACGTATGCCAGCCTCTCACAGACTTGTCTCTAGGCAAACAGACGCTGTCTTTCAGCCCCCTATGATACAGCACACAATAACTACCCGCAATCATAGTCAAAACTGCCAAAAATGCCTTACATCATGTTGGAAAAGAGCTGATACTCTTCAAACTGCTGGTCCGATTGTTACCAAACATGGCCAAGAACCACCGCAAGGTAACTGGCTTCCGAATGAAAAAAACCGCATCGAAGTCGGTCCATGTCTGACTGCTGTGTTCCGGTGTGGAGAGTAAGACAGCCGGGGAAATTACGGGCACAAGAGGCATTTCATCTTAGTCCTATAGGTTGGCAACGCATCTGCAATCCCTCCGGGATTGCGGGTGTCTATGGGCAGTGGTGATGTCTTTCCATCAGGTGACCCACTTGCTCGTTTGCCTTCCTATTCATATAAAAAAAGACACACAGACATCGACGTCAAAGTTATAACACCCCATGGGGGGAGGGGGGTGCTAAAATCAATGCCAAACCTCAATAAAACACCATAAACGGTACAATTCAATTCCGTGTTTCCCATAGCTGATTGGATTGCTTATCACTAGACGTCTGGAGGTGTTATCGCTATGAGTACTGATAAGCAGGACGATGGGGGAACTAAGATCACAGTGCTTTGTGTAGTTCCTGTCACTTATAATCGCTGGTAACGTACGTTGCCATATTTATAAGCGGTAAACTTCATCCAACTTCTTATAGTTCTTATCAAATGATAACATTAAATTGTAAATTTTAAAAACCCGCCACGCATTAGTCGAGTAATCGTGAACGTGAATAAAAATAGAACAATTTTATGCCAAAAATGTCTTTCATTTTGGAAAAGAACCAGGGATGTTATATCGATAAAAAACTTAAAAAAGATATCGTTATTGTATTGCCATCATCGTGTCATCCGAAAGACGTCCACTGCTGGACACAGACCTCCCCCATCTCCATTGTAAGAGTAAATAGATATTAATTTATGTTGAATAACATTAAGACCTTAACAGTTACATAGATATATTTTTAGTCCATAAATTATTTTGCTACGTCACTTTAGTATAGGGCTACACACTACAGGTATCTTTATAACACCCCTTTTATTCCGTCGCGGGCTATAAATGTGACTTAATGTCGATCAAAAGGGGGGGGGGGGAGGGGTTTGCTGGAGAACACCTGCGCAAGATAAAACAGTGGCCCGGTACGGTAAAATAGTCGGCCGATAATACATATATAAAAGGGGGCGCGGTGAAAGAACGCTATACCTGTACATTGGTATGCCGGTTGTAGTCGTATGAAAGAAACGAAAAACCCTAGTCTAAAACCAAAAAAAAGCATGAAAGTATAATAAATGGAATAGAAAATGAGAGCGTTAGAGGTATGGAAAGCGTATCCTTGAAAGATAGAATAAGGAATAGTGTGGGGAACGTGATGGTGTGAACGGA
Source organism: Pandemis cinnamomeana (assembly GCA_932294345.1). Classification (NCBI taxonomy): domain Eukaryota; kingdom Metazoa; phylum Arthropoda; class Insecta; order Lepidoptera; family Tortricidae; genus Pandemis; species Pandemis cinnamomeana. Next base: position 2,533,161 of record OW028715.1, on the reverse strand, counting down.
GATATAATGACTAGGATAGAAAAATTATGCTTAGTTGCTTTGGTCACGTAGAGCGGATGCATGATAGAAGACTAACTCAACAGATCTATGGGGAGTGTGCATGGTTGCGTTGGAGGGGAAGAATACCCGAAACCGGCGAGCATGTATGAAGAGATTGGTGAATGTGTATGACCCAGGATCGTTGCAAGTGGAACAAAATAGTCTCTGCCTACCCCTGTGGCAAAGAGGTGTGAAGGTACGTATGTATGTATCCTAGCCTAGCGCCCCCTAGTAAGCGCGTGGCGAGAGAGGCTCCGTAGCAAGCGGCGCTCGGCGCCCCCTAGGACCACTTCGCCCGTGTCCAACCTTGAACACCTTGAACCATTGGTAAAGACGGCTTTGTGCGGAGTCAGCCGCACGATGCGAGTTGCCCATATTAATAGCTGCCCTTCCGAGCAAATCCTATTCCTGGGGCCCGATTTTTGAAAGCACATCACTCGAGAGTACCACTCGAAAGTGGAATAAATCACCCTATAACTCCAAAACTACAGCTCTAATCAAAGTTTTGACTAGTTCACAAGATTAATGAGAGCTGTGATTGTCTTCTATGCTACTCGTATTTCAAATTCAGCACAATTTTTCACTACTTTCGAGTGGTATTATCACTCATGTGCTTTCAAAAATCGGGGCCCTGACAAATGCCTTCTGCGTAACTAACGACGTTATATCGCCTAAGTAACACGTTACTCAAACAGCCCAGTGATTAACCAGCAGATAGTCCTATCCAAATATTGGCTCGTGCATATTTACACTTGCACGGTACATACAATACAAATACAACTAACAGCATGACATGTTTGACTTTTATAGACCAGTGATAAGTGATAAAGAATAGGTGGGTTGGGCCGAAAACGTAGTCGATGCATTTGGCGTTCATATAAATGGCGTTACATCAGTTTTTTTTTCTGACCTTGGTCCAAGCAAGTTCGGAACTCAGAGTTTGTGTTCCTCACTGGCATAAGCACTAGATGCCACTCAGGGTTAATGTAGGATTGTAATGGTTCTATCATTTTGGGGCTTTTCGTGATTTTTCGGCGGCTTCCTTCGATTAGAGTCAGTAAGGTTAAGGTTAAATACCTAGGTTTTTCAACAGCCCACTCATTCTGAAGTGGTCTACACTTTTGAAGCTGTATTGTCTCAAGTGTGTAGGTACCTACCTATTTTGCAATGAGCAGGGAGCGATGTACTTATAAGTTAAGTTTATCGTTGACAATGGATTCAGCTTTCGATGATCGATTTTTTAAGTGTTCGCTATTGCGAAGACAAGGTTTGTCTGTTTTTTTAAAGAAGTTGGAACGGATGCGAATCGCGGGCAACATCTAGTATTAAATAAAGAAGATGACAAGTGAAAACAAGTTAGCGAGCTACTTGGTGGTAGCTAGATAAATAGCCGCCGCTGTCTGGATAAGTGGACGGTAAAATTTATTCAACGTCGAGTGCACGTGTTGCAGTCCCACCCACATCAAACTAAACACCGTACTATTACATGTAATTATTCCAGTCCATTACTCATCAAGGTCACACATATTGCCGTTTTGTATCGATTGTCACTATCGTTTATCTCCTTATCGATATTCGATTTGATCGATAAAAATGGGCGCGTCACTAGGTGTATCGCGCGTTTTTCACACATTTAGTTTGGACTCTGTGTGCGTAACAATAGACATAATTTTGTTTTTTTTTAAAGAAAAGGCTGGGCCGGATCGTCGGGTGGCAACAGGCAGTCTACTCCGAGCAAATTATCAGAGCAACTTTATTCGATATTGTACGTTAGAACTGACGTAGTGGGTGTGGTAATGTAACAGTAAATATTTGAAATAGACGTTAATAGCTATCTGAAATTAAATTGAGATAGGTACAAAGTTTTCGTCAATCATTAGTGACTCGCTGAGAAAACCACAGGACGATAAAACTTGTTGTACCTATCGTCCTTGCCACAGGAGAACGTTTTAAAGTTAAACACCTACTTACATAAGTAGTTACCAGTAGGTAGGGATGAAAGCAATAAGCAAATGTCTTTATTATCAGACAACTTTGGGGTCCATAGGATGTCAATTGAAAATCTTAACTAACTATAGGTAGGTACTAATATTGAGAAACTTAATTTATTATAATAATATACCTACATAATTAAATTAGATTGGCAGCGGGTTCACAGTAAAGTTAGTGAGCTCACGCCCGTCGGTTTTGTCACTTGTGATATTTTATTACCTATATACCTAGTAAATCAAGTTTATTTTCAATTCCAAGCGTTTCTAATTTTTATAATAAAAGTTGATCGGGCCGCTGGGAACAGCACAGTGATAAAACTACGAAAAGCTGGTACATACTAAACATCAGCCGCAAAAAGTGTAGCCATCGTTATGTAATTAGTAAGCAATTAATAATTTAATTTTTTCATATTTTTCATTTAACTATTACAAAAAAATTAAAAATAAAATCAACTTTCCCGAAAGCGGATTTATAAACGAGTCAATAACCTGTCTATGTCAATTTGAATATTTGGCGGTAACAATCAGGAAGTTGCAAAAAGCGCCATCTAGAGAATACTAGTGATAACAGCTAAGCAATCACCTTACACCAACCTCACATTTACAATGACACTTTTTTCTTTTAAAATGATTATTAATTGAAAAATTACTTGAAGCATGAGCTGTAAAATCAAAAATTCGAAACGATTATTTTATTATCTACAAACAAAGCCAAATATTAATATTTTGAATACAGGCGGCAGATGAAACAGACGCGCTACCTTGCGTCAAAAATTGGAAGTTAGTGAACAAAGAGCTAACCAGCCACTAGGAAATAAGGTTGTGTTGCATCTCTGTCTTTTTGTATGGGCACCGTTCGAACGGGAACGAGATGCATGCAACACTTTCAGCCATCATAACCATCTTGTGCAACTGTTTCTCCGCGGTCGTGTTCTAGTGCAAACGAACGATGGACGCCATTCGCACGAGATAAATCTTTTCTTCGCTCGTGAAGCGAGAGTGCGTACGCGTAACTCGGTGCCGGGTGTGGAGCTATGCGATAGTGTGATTGTGGTGCAAAGGTGTTTTTGAGGAGCTCAGTGGAGTGAGGATTCGGTCTCAGGAACAGGGAGCAGCGAGAAGCGCGAGGCGCGTGCAGCCGGCCAGCTTCGGTCGCGGGCGCGAGTGCGAACGCAAAGCATGGCGGACGCGAGCTGAGCGGCCGCCGCGTCCGGTCCCGGTCTCGCGGGCCGCTCGCTCTCCAGCCGGCCCAATGAGCGCGGCACGGCTGAGGTTATTTTATGGGTATATGCGTGAGCTGCCGGCGCCGCGAGAGGAAGGCACCCGAGAAGCAAGCGGGGCTCGGCGCGGGCGGCGCTAAGGGCCCGGCGGCAGCGCTGCTGCCGCGCGACCCGCGGCCCCTGCGCCCGCTGAGGCCGCTGCCCATCATGGCCAACTCAATATCCAACATCAAAATGCACAACCCCATCAAGAACATGGTCAGCAAACGGCGGAAACGCTACATCAAGGACGGATTCAACCTGGACTTAGCCTGTATCCTTTTTGTGCAAAGTGCTTCCGTGTTTAGGGTGCGAGCGTAAGATCGATGGCCGCGGGTGAGTACTCAGGTGTGCGGCGCTTCTGCGGCTCGCCCTTGGGCACCACACGAGCGCACGTCGCGAGCCAACCTTGGAATTATTGTGATAACCTGGCTCGATCATCGTTTTACTTCTGTCAAGGGCACTCGATTCATAACCTATAAATTGCATTCATATTACACTTTATAAGGTTATGCTCGTTTTTGACACTAAAACTATAAATTTGCATTTGAATTAGTGATCATGAAATGAATAAGTGGCTTCACAAGTCTTATTAGGAGTGCAAGGTTGTAGTACGGAACGTCATAGGGTTCAAATTGGTTGTTCAAAATCTGGTTTGACTGCTTAGAATAGTGTCCCCATAGTCCATAAAGCAGGTGTGTCAACTCAGAAGCAAATAGTGCCTGCCCCACTCAATATTTACCTTGTTTAAAGCAGTTGAAATCTTGCATAGCAACAAGCAATATAACCTATAAGTGTGTACTCATCACTCTGTACACACAGCTATATGTGTAGGCTGGTTGATAAACTATTTCCAAAGGCTGTAAAGTGAGATTTTCATGTGGCATGTTATGTTTTTAAATGTTTTATATTAACTAATATTTGGCATGAATCCTTTATGGAATAAAGGTTTTGTTCCTCGTTTGAATTCAATGATTTTCTTTTGGACTACTTTTTAACTATAAACTGTGCCAATGCAAAGTGATTGAAAAAGGTCATTCAAAGGAATGATTTATCTCATTAATATTTACAATTTTAGTGGATTTACATTGGATGATGTGTGTAAGCACTCACAATAAGATAAAATTGAATAAGAAAATGCATGTGCAAATTCAAAATTGGATTTTATAAACTCTTGACACTTCATAATCTACCGTAGATTACAAGGCTTGTGAAGATGATTCGTTAAACCTAAATATGTTCATGAGATATGACCAAATATGTAATAATAGTGACCGTTTATTTATAACTTAATCCAAACACTAATTTTAATGACTATTTAATGAAGTCTCATCAACCCAGTTCCAATTATGTAAGAAATCTTATTGAGATAAGATATGTGATTAAATATTTATTAACAGTTGCAATTTGTCTATTTATGACTACTTTGTGTATTTTTAACAGTTAGTGATTATACTAATAAGACTTTCCCCATGAGACTAATCAGATTGCTATTTGATGTGTATGGATAGCTTTCAATAATTAACTACTTTATTTTTACCCGTTGCCTGTCCTATTCGTGATCTACCGTTACCAATACCGTCTTACCATAAGGTCACTGCACTGGGTCCATGCCCACGGCCCCCATTCTCAGGGTGCCCCGATGGAATGACAATTTCTCTCACACATTTATTCTATGATAAATAGTCATACTTACTTAACTACTTTACTTTCTAAAAGGGCCCCCAATTTTTGTGTGCCCAAGGGCCCCAGCCTAGTTTAAGACAGCCCTGACCATTGCCATCCAGGCCCTCAGCATCCATTGAAGACCTAGTACATTATCAAACTCAGATTTATTGATAAAATGGTATTTCATTGATTTATTAGGCTGGCTTCAAGAAGCATGGTTCTACTATCCCATGGTGCGACCAGTGGCGGATTTGCAGTCTCGGCCGCCCTAGGCCCCAAGCCATCAGCCGCCTCCTTCTCATACTGAAATTACTTTTTTTTACACGATTGGGACCGCCCCTAAATCTAGCCGTCCTAGGCCCGGGCCTACCGGGCCTTAGGGTAAATCCGCCACTGGGTCTGACTCTGGTAACAGTTGACAGTGTCTGTCTGTGCAAATTTTACAAGATATAGTTGACCCACTTGCAGCACACAGATTGACTTAATTTGTATTTAAGGTTCATTGACAATACAATAAAATACTACTGTCAGCAATAAGCTTATATTATGTAAATTATATCTTACCTAAACATTGAAATTAATGTAATAACTGTTATTTAGTTGCTAAGTGAATATTTTCACCAACTCTATTGCTTTCATGCTGGTCTGGGAGTAAAGAAAAAACATAGAATGTACCGGTTGCTTCTCTTCCCTCGCAGATGGTGAAAGCCCATTGTGGGAATGGGCGAAAATGTTAGGAATCATGCTGTAGGCGATGCGCTTGCAACCCATCACTATTTTGATTCCCTCTTTCCTCCTATATGCCCCCAGTCATGCGAACCGTGGCCTTTAGGTCTTGTTATCTTAGGCTCTGTCTACCCCATAATAGATAAAGACGTGATTTATGTATGTATGTATGTACTCTATTGAAAGGACCTATGTAAAATTTATGTTGCCAAGCCTGCACAAACCTCCATCACATTTGGACTTCTTTACGACAAAGAGTTCCGATGGACCCGTGACAGTTTCTATATTTTTGACTGGTAATACTAAAGACTAACATTGTGTGGCATGTGCATGAGGGCCATTTAAAAGCACCCATGTTCTAAGGTGTCCAGTATCGGGCCCCGATTTGAAAGGCATCATACAAAAACTCTTACAAATTAAGACCCACACATGAATGTATACAAATAGGTCTTAGATCTTTACTTGTTCTGAGAAATTGCTCCAAAAGTAAATAAGGGCTCCTAACATAATACAACTTCATCTTTAAATGCGAAATAAGATATGAAAGTGGTGAAATAGTGGGATGTTTTAGGCATTTTGAATACATTATTAAAAAAATTTTTAGGTCACTACAGATAACCTGTGCACTACAGCTTGTTTAGGAAGTGAAATTCATAAATAAGCAAACACTTTCAATAGGTTATTGAATGATAGCCATATTTATACAAAATTAGAACATGGTATCACAGGTATGTGTAGGTATTCTTCCATGCAGGTCTGGGAGTAAAGAAAAAACATAGAATTTACCAGTTGCTTCTCTTCTCGCACAGGTGGTAAAAGCCCATTGGAGGAATGGGCGACAGTCTTAGGAATCATGTTATAGGCGATGCGGCTAGCAACAAATCACTATTTTGGTTTCCCTTTCTACCTATACACCCTTAATCATGCTAAACGTGGCCTTAAGGTCTTGTTACCTTAGGCTCTGTCTACCCTGTAAGGGAAAAAGACGTGATTTATGTATGGGTAATATTGTCTAATGTTAATGGATGAATTGGCAAATCCAAATCGAAAGTTTTTTTACATGACTTTGATACATCAAACACTTTTGGAAAGATCATCATTGAAAACAAGAATACCTATGCTGGCTGTGAGAGAATTGGTAGAAAGTAATTATTTTAAAAATAATTGTCCAAATACCAAGTTATAAAGTACATACATACATATATCACGTCTTTATCCCTTACGGGGTAGACAGAGCCTAAGGCAACAAAACCTTAAGGCCACACTTAGCATGATTAAGGGTGTATAGCTGGAAAGGGAAATCAAAATAGTGATTGGTTTCTAGCCGCATCGCCTATAACATGATTCCTAAGACTTTCGCCCATTCCCTCGATGGGCTTTTACCATCTGCGCGGGAAGAGAAGCAACTGGTGAATTTTATGTTTTTTCTTTGCCTTACCAGCATGGAAGTAGAAGTTGTAAAGTAACACTAAATATAACATACCATACCATACCATATTTAATTAAATTCACAATGTTAATTTCACAAAGATGGTTCTTATTTATTCCGACTCTGTGGAATAAAAAAAAGATTAATGTTTAGTCATTAAAATGTAGTGCCTGTTTTCAATATCAGTACTTGTATAGGTCATTCACCCACCTACGTAGCTAAATTAGGATTTATATCAAGCATATCAGTTTGATTGCAATACTTATTTGTACATTATTCTTTTATGATCTGAATTGAGCTCGATTTTCCTTGTTTAATTGTTTAATTATTCAAAGCATCCTTACAGTAAGTTTGCAATTTGAGTTTTTTCTTTAATGCAAATTGTTTCTGTTAATACTGATTGGGTTATACAGAAAATGATTGTGATAATTGGTGCACAAATTGACAGAAAATTCAATAAAAATACATAAAAGTATATTATTTATTATATATTATTGTGTATCAGTGCAACATAGAATGTCCTATTTTTTTGAAGTTGGTTAGAGTTGGTTACAAACCACTATCGGACAGATTTGCTTGAAATTTAGTTTTTTCTTTTGTATGGTCATATTACATACACACACCTTTCTTTATCCATTACGGGGTATACAGAGCCTAAGGTGGCTAGACCTACAGGCTACGTTTAGCAAGATCGTGGGTGTATAGATACCAAAAAAAAATGGAGTCAAAATAGTGAGTGGTTGCTAGCCGCATCGCTTATAACATGATTCCTATGATTTTCGCCCATTCCTTCGATGGGCTTTTACCATCTGCACGGGTACATTCTATGTTTTTTCTTTGCTTCTAGACCAGCATGGAAGTACCAGGCACCAATTAAATAAACTCCGATCTTTGCACATCTCAAGTAGCCATTTAATTTAAACCAAACCATAACCTATGGATCTATTCCCGAATCTGAAGTCGAAGGTTGTCATTTTATTCAGTCCCTCTCACTATACTTGCGTGAGTGAGACAGCACGATTCGAACTTCGAAATCTTTTAGTAAGACTAGCTGTTGCCTGCAACTTCGAATTTTTTATACCAGGAAGCTCGACTTTTCCTAAACTTTCAACAATTATCTTTATATTTAAACGATTTACACAAAAACATGACAATTTATATAGGTAAGTACGTTAACCTTCCTCGTAAATCACTATAGGTGAAAAACTTAAATAAATGACCTGTTGTATGTGTGAGTAATGTGTAGTGTGTGTGAGTAAATAGACAAATTGACGTTCCAAAATAGAAAAATGACTTAAGTCCCATATCAGTTCTGTACACTACTACATACAAAAGGACATTAACTTAAGTTTTTCACCTACATATTTGGTGAAAACCACATGAAAACAACCAGACGCGGCGCAGGACTCTGTTTTATAAATTACTAGCTTCTGCCCGCGACTTCGTCTGCGTAGAATTATACATAAAAACCTTCCTCTTGAATCACTCTATCTATTAAAAAAAACCGCATCAAAATCCGTTGTGTAGTTTTGAAGATATAAGCATACATAGGGACATAGGGACAGAGAAAGCGACTTTGTTTTATACTATGTAGTGACTAGCAGTTGCTCGCGGTTTCAACCTCGTTCCTGATTTTTAAAAATGGTTTTCTCACCGTTTAAACCTTCCCTGGACTTGCACAAATGTTTCCAAACCAAAATTATTCAAATCGGTACTGCCATTCTCGAGTATTAGCGAGACAAACGAACGGCAATTCATTTTTATACAAATAGATAGATAATATGGTCTGGGAGCTAAGAAAAAACGGAATATAGGTACCAGTTGCATCTCTTCCCGCGCAGATAGTAAAAGCCCATCGAGGCAATGGGCGAAAAAGTTACTAATCATGTTATAGGCGATGCAGCTAGCAACCCATCACTATTTTGATTCCCTTTTTCAACTGTATGCTAAACGTGGCCTTTAGATCTTGTTACCTTAGGATCTGCCTACCCCGTAAGGGATAAAGAAGCGCAGAAGCGGAAAAAATGATCCCAATGCTCCCATCACATCTGCTTTTTATTTATAAACACTTAATTATCTTTAACAGCTTAACACATTTACTGGGCTGATAAGGAGTGCCAATTGGAAGGCAGAAAAAGGAGGTGTGATTTTGATAGCACAGTTTTGATGAATATTTAATATTTTTACTCTTGTTTATAATTATAATTATGAATTACTAGTTCGTCCGCGCATATATAAAATATCGGCTGTTGCCCACAACTTCGTCGGCATAGAATTCGTTTATCGCTATCCCGCAGGAATTACGCAATTTTCCGGGATAAAAAGTAGCCTATGTGTTATTACCAGAGATCGGACAGATTTGCATCATCGTTCGCAATAAAGTGGACATGACTCAAAAATTAATCAAATAATTAATCATTTAATTAATTTCTCGAAATAAAATTTGAACTCCCGGAGATAAAAATTCACACATGCATTACATACTTATTATTACTTTGTTCTTTGTTTCTGTATTGTTTTGTACTGATTTGTGGTGTTCAATAAAGAATATTTGTATTGTATTGTATTGTAATTATTACCTTGGAAATTGTCAGATAATCAAAAAAAAATACCGACTTGGTGGCGCACCATTTGTAAGGCATCAGTTTCATACTGTTTCCATACAGCTTCTAATCCATTATTCCGCAACGCCGTACAAAAATCGTGCGACAAGGGGAAAAAATCGAGGGTTGCACTTTTGAATTCTCACCAGCACTCAGTTGGACAGCTTACAAGTGACGGCGTAGTGCTGAATCTTATTATTTTATGCTCTTATATCGTCCTATATACGTCACCTGGTGGTTCATATTGCCCACATTTTTTGGACATGGGCATGTAGTCTATTATCGCTATCCCGCGGGAGCTATACAATTTTACCACATTTCAACTAAATCGGTCCAGCGATTTAGGCTTGAAAAGGTAACTGACAGACAGAGTGCTATCGCATTTATTATATTAGTAGGTTAGTATGCTAAACGTGGTCTTTAGGTCACTTGCAACGTGAAACTACCGTGAGACTTAATCATAATTACACATAAACGGATTAATCACGTATAAAAAGTCGAGTGATGCTCGACATGTTTCGGACTATTTCGTAGTCCTTCCTCTCGGAGCGCTCGCCCCGGCGGCAGCGAAACGAACACTAGTGTTCAAACATGTCGAGCGTCACTCGACTTTTTAGACGTGAGTTATCCGCTTATGTGTAATTGTGGTCTTTAGGTCTTGTTATCTTAGGCTCTGTCTACCCCGTATGGGATAAAGACGTGATTTATGTATGTATGTATATTTGTAGGGATTTAGGCTGCGGCTCCACTGAGGCGGAGACGAGCGGAGCGGAGAGGAGACGTGTGGGGATCGACCAATCATATTACAGAGCGGAGACGCGATTTGGATTTCATGTAATATGATTGGTCGATCCCCACACTTCTCCTCTCCGCTCCGCTCGTCTCCGCCTCAGTGGAGCCGCAGCCTTAATGTTGTAGTTGTATGCTAACATTAACCACTTTGTCGGTACTAGATACTTGTAATAGCCTATTCACATTTTTTATTTGTTTAAATTACCATAATTATTCAAGCAACACGTTGTCCCAAGGAAGTCTGGGTCAGAGTATACAGGGTGTTAGGTAATGAGTGGATAATCCTTGAACTATGGATAGAGGGCACTTAGGACGTTATAATAAAGCTAAAATAGGTTTAGTAAAAGTTGCACGGTTTCCGAGATATTCGGACTTTTAGGTTTTTTTCGAAAATGAACACCCTTGTTCAATGTTTTGATCATAGCACCATTTTAAGCAATTTTTTTCAATTTTTTATTTTTGCTCAATATTCTTGAATAGTTTTGTTTTCAGATAGGCGTTACTATTTTTGTGAGGCTACATGGGATTTTTTTGAAAAAAATCGCAAACTTAATTTTTGCCTTTTCAATCGTACGTTGATCGAATTTTCAGCTCCCACGGTGAAAAAAAAATACACTACCGCCTAGTTGCCAATAAGCTTAAAAACAAGCCGGTTTATTGAGAATTTAAAAATGGTAATTACCTTTTGAATTTAAATTCAAAATGACAAAATAATAATAAAAAATACACGCTCACCCACATTTTTCCCGATTTACTTTTTGTATCACGGGCGTGGAACTCAAAATTTTTTGTTGCAAAAATAACATTATTGGCCACTTATTTAAATGCAAATGGCATTTAAATAATTTCAAATTTAAAAAACATGCCAAATGCCTTTTGTTTTTTTTTTTCGAAATCGATTTTTAATTTCGCTATTATTATTGCGTAATGAATGGTTAATTTTGGGTTTAGATCGTTGTGTTGAAGTTTTTTACTTTAATACTGCTTCGAACATGATACACACTGATAGAATATGTCCAAATGCATTACATTTATGGTGAGTGCCAAGGCACAATTTCACCATTCATTACGCAATAATAATAGCGAAATTCAAAATCGAAGTCGAAAAAAAAAACAAAAGGCAGTCAGCATGTTTTTTTAATTTGGAATTATTTAAATGCCATTTGCATTTAAATAAGTGGCCAATAATGTTATTTTTGCAACAAAAAAAATTGAGTTCTACGCCCGTTATTCAAAAAGTAAGTCGGGAAAAATGTGGGTGAGCGTGTATTTTTTTTTATTATTTTGTCATTTTGAAATTAAATTCAAAAGGTAATTACCATTTTTAAATTGTCAATAAACCGGCATGTTTTTAAGCTTATTGGCAACTAGGCGGTAGTGTATTTTTTTTTCACCGTGAGAGCTGAAAATTCGATCAATGTACGATTGAAAAGGCAAAAATTAAGTTTGCGATTTTTTTCAAAAAAATCCCATGTAGTCTCACAAAAATAGTAATGCCTATCTGAAAATACAACTATTCAAGAATATTGAGCAAAAATAAAAAATTGAAAAAATTTGCTTCAAATGGTGCTATGATCAAAACATTGAACAAGGGTGTTCATTTTCGAAAAAAACCTAAAAGTCCGAATATCTCGGAAACCGTGCCACTTTTACTAAACCTATTTTAGCTTTATTATAACGTCCTAAGTGCCCTCTTTCCATAGTTCAAGGATTATCCACTCATTACCTAACACCCTGTATTTATATCAATTAAATATAATATGTAATATAATATATCCCAGAAGCAAGGTTGTGGCGTCTTTATTGTAATCTTAATGGGAACCTGCGCGATTATATATGCATTTGTCTATGAAATTAATTATAATTAGTAATTATGTTATGACACATGATACTTACGTGACGATGACTGTTATATATAAATCATTATGCTTTTATGCATAGGTTTTACTGAAAGTCATACGATCATGCTACACATATATATGCTATCATCATAGTATAAAATAAAGTCGCTTTCTCTGTCCCTGTCCCTATGTCCCTATGTATGCTTATATCTTCAAAACTACACAACGGATTTTGATGCGATTTTTTTTAATAGATAGAGTGATTCAAGAGGAAGGTTTTTATGTATAAGTCTACGCAGACGAAGTCGCGGGCAGAAGCTAGTATGCTATAATATAATAAAAATAATTCATTTATTTTGAACAAAGTCCGTATAATTTTTAGTATACGTTCTTAAAATCACTATCTGAGCGAATTATTGTGTTTATTAGGATTAGACACTAACATAAATTTATATAGGTGAAATTTGTAACTAACTAGCAAAATATATGGAAAATTTAATTTGGAAATACCGTATTATACAATACATATAAACCTTCCTCTTGAACCACTCAATTTATAAAAAAAAAACGCATCAAAATGCGTTGCGTAGTTTTAAAGATATAAGCATCTATAGGGCCAGACAGACAGCGGAAAGCGACTGTTTTATACTTCGTAGTGATTTGTGTCGTTTCCTCTCTATTATGTTGTTTGCTCCATGTTTCATGACTAGCGCAGCGATCACTTTGCGACGAGTGTACTTTATAGAATCACACCCCTACTCTCGTGAGTGCATTGTTCACTTCAACTGGCGACTGTACTTGAACAAAAATACCCTTTGCAGTGCGCGTACGACGAAACCCTAGATCCACTGTTTCCAGGTCATTGCCTCATAACATGCAATTGTTGTAACAAGTTTTATTTTAGGAACTCGCAGTTTTAATCAACAGTAAGACTCGTGTTTCATATTTGCTCTTTGGTTTTTTAGGGTACCACAGAAGGCTTTGAAATCTTGGGGTCTCTTCGTTGTCACTGGTGGGAAAACAGGGGCGCCGACTTTTAGAAAACCTCGTGGGTGCTCATGCTTATTTGATGACTCCAAAACGGGTCGTCAGGTAATGAAAAAACACCTATCCCTAAAAGGCGATTACTGATCTGTTTCGCGATGTCTATTCTCAGGGGTGCTCAGCACCCACTGTTTATTTCCCATGGGTGCTCGAGCCCCCGAGCACCCACGGAGTCGGCGCCCCTGTGGGAAAAGATCTGTCAACCGCCACAATGTCTGGCCAGTCATACGCGACCAAATCGTCCCGCCATCTTTTTGGTATGCCTCCTCGTCTCTAGCCATTCTTTCGTACCCACCAACTGGCTTTGGGCACAGAGGTAGCTCTGTGGATACATGCGACATACATGTCCAGCCCGTTCCCATTTTTGTGTTGTTTATTTTTACGTACAGATGTCGCGCAAAATCCTTTTCTATCGTATTGTCTCGGAAACGGTCGTATTTGTATGGTATTTTACACGTCGGCATCATTCGGAAGTAATCGTGTGTTCACGATGGGAAAGGATTATTCAGTATGTCTGCTATGGACCGACCGCTTAAATGAGTCCTAGCCCGCGCGGCACACGGGCACGGGGTAGGACGACAAAGGGGGGCGAGAGAGGTGCGGGCGGGTAGTGCGCCTGCCGCCCGCACCCCTCGGCCCCCGCGCTCAGGGAGGACTCATGTAAGCAGTCGGTCTGTAGCCTTTTTTTCAACGGGGACAAATCTACGGGCATTAGTTATTGAGGAATAATTAATTTGGCTTAACGTTACGTTACGTTACCGTAACGTTATCATGCTAAGGCGATTGCGAGCGAGTTAGGTAATAAGCCTACAGGTTAGACAAATTTTACTTCCATGCTGGTCTGGGAGCAAAGGAAAAACATAGTAATAAGCCCACTGTATCTAATGCTAATACACTAATTCCTTAAATACTGTCATTAACTGGTTAATAATGAAAATAAATCCCATTATTCGCCGTTAAGGCTCAAGGTCGGCTCTCATTATTCTAATGGAGTATTGTGGTGAAGTATAATTGGACGAGTTGCTAAATGTGCATAGCAACAATGGTGGATTTACATAACCGAGCCGGCACAGCCTTCCTTAATTAAGTTCAGCCCGTGCTCCCATAACAGTACTTTCATCATTTTAAATACAAAGTCCTGGCAGAGAGCCCTATGCGTTATTTACATAATATCATAATGGACGGGCGGTCGTTATAAAAATTCAAGGCTAATTGTGTACGCGCGGTTTCTAAATTTTGCTCAAGGAATTCATCATTCTTGGTTCAAAAATTGCTCAATCGTTTCTTATATGTGATGGTAACCGTTGTGTAGGGCGAGTTTTAATTTCGGCCGTATGTCAGTCTTACTGGTAGCGGCGAGCGGCTTACTTGTACATACATACATAAATCACGTCTTTATCCCTTACGGGGTAGACAGGGCCTAAGGTAACAAGACCTAAACTAAAGGCCACGTTTAGCATGATTGTGGGTGGGCGTATAGGTGGAAAGGGCAGTCAAAACAGTGCCTTTCGCTCACTCCCACACCCCCCACTTGTGTCAACTTACCTCCGCCCCGCAGCACACACATTGATATTTTAAAATGCGTCAGAGTTCGCGTTCACGTTAAATTAATGCAGCATACTAATTTAGTAAGGAGTGTCCGTCCATTGATAAACCTACCTAACTTACTAAAGTGAGAGCTTGTACATATGCAATGTATTTTTTATTTAAGGACTTTCATATTATTAATTGTATACTTCCTTAATTATAACCAATTTACGTCACTACATTATTATACGTTTACTACAAAGTTCTATGTTTATTTTGTACACTTGAGGGCATAAATATTGATACAGCCAAACACAAAGAACTAGTCCGAAACATGTCGAGCATCATTCGAAGTGTATACGTGAGTTATCCGTTTGTGTAATTACGTCAAATATATGTATCACCGACCATATTGTTTGTACATCAAATTTTTATATTACAGCAAAGAACATAAGGTTCTATTTGAATTGTTCAAACTAAAATGTAATCTTCGATCAAGTTAGGCTTTATTTTGTATTAATTAACATACATACACGTGTAAGGAACTGACACGTGTTAGATATTAAATACGTTTTAAATTGTATGACTACGACACTAGTTTTTATACTGCGCTGTAACTTCGCGTCGATTACGCGAGATATAATTTAATACGGACGTATCATTTCACACAGGACTATATCACACTAACGAGTCGCTTACACTCAAGTGAAACTTGTTAAAAAAAAATCTAAACGACACTGAAAATTGGAACAGAAAAATCCAAAAAGTAAGGCTAATGCTGGGAACCGAAACCGGATCCTCGTCATTCCGTGATGGGTGCTATACCCCTACGCCACCTATGACGGGTAAATTTGAAACTTGTTCAATAAAATGTGATTACGTCGTCTATATAGAATAATTTTGCAACAAAAAAAATTGTAAACGTTGTAATGTTTATTTATATTTGAAAGGATGCGTTGCTTATTTTTCGTAATTATTTTCTTGCTATACTATTCTAGCTCAGGTATCAATCAACACGGTACTATACGTCTCCAATTTTGCTATATGGTTTCCACACCGTAAGCCTGGTTACACATTCGCCGCTTGTAGTTCAGTATGTGTTCCTACTAGTATAGTTAGATATCCGCGCATAGCAACGATGCTACTCGCGACAGCTCAAACTAACCTAGCGTACCTATTTGGGTTTCTGGTACCATTGGTTGATTCAAGTACCAAATCCATAAGAGTGAGCGAGACAGCAAGACGGACCCGAAGGTCTTTTTATCGCGCTCTAGCGATATAGCGTATCGTTGAGCGTAGCGGGAGCGGGCCGCGATTGTGAGCCGACACCGACGTTCACGCGGCACGACTTTTTACTCCACTGGCATGGATCTTTTTTCTTGATAGGCAAGATGTTGCTATGCCAACAACTTTTTGCTGTGTTGCTATCGAGTATACCGCGTTTGATAATTTGACTGGCTTGTCTTTCGTTGTAACAATTTAAGTTTTATTTTCGCCTCGACTTGTAATTGGCTAGTACCTTCTCGTTGATTCGTTGGAGTGGATAAATTGGCTCATCCCCTTGAGACCCCAGCCTCTGGCTTCAAGGTACGTCGTTTTCAGAAGTGGGATTGAGATGTTTTTGATTGATTGATTTTCATTTGACCTCGACGCGTTTCCTAGTGTTTGTTGAACTAACGGGAAGTGATTTAAAACGTGTTGATTTATTAAAGCTCTGCAACAATAGGTACGTTAGAATTGTTGACAACTAAACGTTTGATATAGTTTAATATTCATGAGTTGAAATGGTCAAGTTTCCTAAATACGAAGCCATTGTGTTACCTTGGCAACCCGAATGAGCTCTTGTTACAGTCTCGAGACCTGTCTTCACGTGTAGCAACATTTTGTATGTTAATTTTTGCTTTTATATCGGATACAATTGGCTGAGATTCTTAGTAATGTTAGTTACTTTAGATGCCTATCAATGCTCCGCAAAGAATCGTTTGGATCTCCAAAATGTCCAAGTCTCCGGTCGGAATAGAGTAAAGTATGTGCTAGACTTCAGCAATCGAGACATGAAGCTTGTCACTGCCACACCACGTCTCTGGAGACAAGAGCTGGTGATGTTGTGATGGACGGATAACCCACGTGCCATTTTCTCGCTTATCGTGAACTATGTCAGTCTTGCAGACATACCTTTCTTATTCTTTAACGCTCTATACTATAGGCTTCTGCTAACTTAGCAATCGTTTATCAAAAAACAGACAAAAATTCTAAAAACTGTTGGAACGTGTTCTTTCATGTAATCCGGGCTCTGCGCACGAATCGGTTGATTAGTGTTAACTTAACTTTACAAAGTGACCGCTTAAAGTCTAATCGCAAATTACGACGAAGTTATGCGTCTGTTCTGAAAGACTTGGTCTTAAATATTTCTTGGTTCGTAAGGTGCGATTGACCTTAGCTGTGGTCGCTAAGTCGTCTGAGAAAGTTGATGGGCTTGTTAGATTATTTTCATCATTTTGAGCATATTTTCTTTAAAAGAAAATCGCGCCTAATGTAATTCGGCCGTCAACAAGCGCCTTAGTGTTCTGTTACTTAGAATACAATGACGACATTTACGAAAAAGAAATTCTGCGCTTGCATTAGTCGTGCATTGCACTAATTAACTTATGAAAGGGTGTCCGATACAGAATACTGTAATCGCGAGTCGATATCTAGGTCACATAAGGTGATTCATGTCTAATTGCTCGCAATGTGCAGCCGCTTATCCCTCTTTGCATGCGTCAGGTATTCTATCCTTCGTTTAATTGGATTCCGAGGGTTCTTGACTTTTACTACACCACATTCGGACAGTTTGATAATGTATGCATGTACGTTTTCTGTTTTTATTCATATCTGATTCCCGTTTAGGTAGAGTAATTATTTTAATTATAGTTCATGGTTTTGTTGAAGCCCTCTGCGAATGGATAGCTGTTTTTGGTCGATACCATTATGTGAAAATTCTAGTTTCACTTTGTAGTAATGTTTTAAACTTTAGAGATTTTCTTTTCTAATAGTTACTAGAGGTATTCATTTTCAGATTCATTAAAAGTTTATTATTAAAGGTAAAGTTTGTAATGAAGTGCATACTATCGGAATTCACTTTATAAATGGCTGACAGACCAGGAATATCCCTTTTTACGCAAAAGCGGGGCTCTATTTTCGTCAAATAATGACTGTTGGGGAAAACATCACGTTGTTTCCGTAATAATGAACAATTACTTCTTCAGTTTTCGAGCAGACAAGGTGGCGTCAGCGAGGCAAGTCGGCAACAGACATTGGAAATGAATTTGATTCCCTGTTATTTATATGTTACTATGACATTATTGGGGACCGACCATTTGTATATACGATATGATGTGATACTTATACGGAATGTACACTCAAGTTGGATTCTTAGAACAGCTACAGTGATAGAAAAGGTAAATAATTACGTAAGTAACGGACCGTTTTAATATTGCGCTAAATCTCAAGGTTGAAAGTTGAGAAGGTTTTATAATGAGCATTTCGCCCCGTTGCCTTTGGAACGCTGTGTTGTCTATCGTTGGTTGTGTGTTGTTTGTCAGAAATTACATGATGGAATTTTCAATTTTGATGTTCCAAGAACTGAGGCCCGATTTTTGAAAGCACATCACTCGAAAGTGGTATAAATCGGTTTATATCTTCAAAACTACAGCTCTAATCAAAGTTTTGACTAGACAAGATTAATGAGAGCCTTAGTACCTTCTTTTTTCACCACTTTCGAGTGGTATTTTCACACATATGCTTTCAAAAATCGGGTCCCTGATCGAAATGGCTGGAATATTTCCGTGCAGATACAGTTTTAGTTTTTAAACTGCTGTAAATGAAATATTTCTATAATCATAACAGCTGCGGAGAAACATGGCAATGTCAGTTAATTTTGAACTGAATTGATGTAATCGCATTACGAATATGTTCATTTATAGAAATGACTAGCTTCTGCCCGCGCCGCGACTTCGTCTGCGTAGAATTATACATATAAACCTTCATCTTGAATCACTCTCTCTATTAAAAAAAACCACATCAAAATCCGTTGCGGTCGTTTTAATGATTTAAGCATACATAGGGACAGAGACATGGGAAAGCAACTTTGTTTTCTATGTAGTGATACTTATATATATATATATATATATATATATATATATATATATATATATATATATATATATCCTTCCTTTTTAATGTGATGATATGATGGGTCGACTCTCAATGGAAGTGCAGCCTAACAGTGAAGTATCCGAAGTAAACTGCAGAGAGCAGTGGTATCAAAGCTAGCTTTTTGTCCCATAATTCTCAATGGTCATAATAATCATCATCATGGCTTCCATCCTGTTCTGGGAGTAAAGAAAAAACATAGAATGTACCAGTTGCTTCTCTTCTTGGTAAAAGCCCATCGATAGAACTGTTTTATACTATTGTTGCATTTTTATTCACACGTGTTCGCGTCCCTGTCTGATTACCGTGACTGGGTGGGTTTTAATAAGTCGCTATTTGACTTATACTTATACCATTCCATACGACCGTATGATGCGTTATCGTAGACAATGTTTCCTTTACCCCATATTGGTACAAGCTACTACAGGAAAATGCTACAAACCGCCAGCGCCATAGGCATAGATAGACCTATAAAAATAACCGTATTTACCGCGTAGGATCCTCCGGGGTCCTAACATGTAATTGTAGGAAATTAAGAGAATATTATAAGTAACCAGCTGTTGCCAGCGGCTTCGCCCCCGTTCCAGTTTTTTTTTTCAAAATTTTATTTTATGCAATACTTACGAAAAAAAAATGCAATATACTTCTCGAAAAATGTTTTTTATTAAAAGGCATTTAAATTGGTATTTTGCATTTTGTATCACTACATAGTGTCAGTATTTTAAACTAGCTTCTGCCCGCGTCTTCGTCTGCGTAGAATTATACATAGGTATAAACCTTCCTCTTGAATCACTATCTATTAAAATAACCGCATCAAAATCCGTTGCCTAGTTTTAAAGATCTAAGCATATATAAGGGCAGACAGACAGCGGAAAGCGACTGTTTCATACTACGTAGTGCTCCGACGCTATTTTTCACCACTCCCGAGTAATATCGCATACGTGCTTTCAAATGCCCCTGTTCTGGCTCTGAAACGGTATATCTGCACGTGTTTGGCCTCTATTACCAACTAACCTAGTGCCTAGTGACTACGTAGTGGTGGTGAGCTTCAAACGTGCTGCGGTCTGATCTGACCGTGTAGGGTACCGAGATCACATCAATGACGTCCTGGTGACGGTATATGTCAACGCATTTTATCCTCATGATAAATGTCGCAGAATGGAGACTGACGTTTGTGCTTTTTACCCTCATTTAAAGTGCGGATAAACGGAAATAGTCGAACGTATGAGATGATACAAATCCATAGAGTTGATCAATAGAAATTGCGTCCAACCATAGACAAGTCCGAATGTGTTTTAGTATGGTCTCTGCAAAAAATAAGTGATATAAGATCCCACACAAGAAACGCGTTTTTCGTTACGGAAGTAACGAAGGAAGTCGGGCCTTACATTCGTCGTCGGGCCTTAGATTAATTTTTAGTCTTAGTTTTAGTTTTAAACCCTTAATGCCAAGGTTCTGGCAGAATATCAGCGTCTCGAAGCAATTCGGGACATACAATACAATACAATAACTCTTTATTGAACACCACATAATAACAACCAAAACAGAAAAAAAGGTAAACAGAATATTACAAGTATAATAAGTGTATTGTAAGTATAATAAGTAGGATATTAGTGCTGAGCCAGCTTCCCTTTTTGTGTCCATTTTGCTTCATTTAGTAGGTACCGGTGAAGTTTTATTATACTGTAATAGTGTGACCAAATAAATATATTTTCTTTCTTTCTTTCTTTCTTACACTCCGAAATAAGATTTTCGAAAAACGTCGAAAATTTAATTTTAGAGTAGCCCCCCGATTCGCTCTTGACCGTTTGTTTTTTATGTTTAACACTATTTTTAGTTGCTTCTATTGTAGGTACCTATTGTAAGCAATTGGGTCAGTTTATAATTAAAAATTAAGGAATAACCCTTAATAAATGCGTACAATTTCCGTTTGACGTGTGAGTTGTGGTCTGTACGATTTTGGTTCGGTGTCCTCAAACCAATTTACGTACTGAACTCATTTGCTTAGCGTATTTCCTCATAATATCGTTTTCCACTTTCCTCACCGTCAGAAGCGAAGATGCCCCCCTCGCATGCAATTAGGTATCACGAATGTATACACCATTTCTTTCTAACCAACGGTACAAGATGAGGTAAGAAAGAGATGTCTGCGACTGCAAGCACACGAGCGTTCGGCAATTTGGCCCCAGGACCGGGCAGAGCGAAGCACAATTTTAAAGAGCCGACCGTAGTAATTGAAAATGAGGCATGCAAAATTTTAAAAGGAGATACTCCAGGGTGGTCCTATTAAGATTTCGTGGAGTTCTGACTCATTTCACTTTGCAGTGTTTGTCGGTCTTGTCTTTGGCTTAATTGCCTTGATCGGTTATTTAGACTAATGATGATAGTTGCATGTAGAGTCCTGTGCCAAAGTATCCGTTCAGTAGTTTCTGAAGTTTATCGAACAAACGCGGACAGACGCGGCGGAGAACTTCGTTTAATTGCCCTCCTACAAGTTCTACACTACTTCTAGTTTCAAGTGTCGAAAATTCACCCCCGCCTACCTCACCGCGCCCCCACCATCACCTAGTGAACGTACGTACATAAATCACGACTTTATCCCTTACAGGGTAGACAGAACCCTAGGTAACAAGACCTAATGTGGGTAACGTCTGTCACCGAGTCAGTCTAAGTACCTACGCGTACTTTTAAAGTAAAATACAGGCGACTAAAGTCGTCGAGCCGTAGTAAGTAGGTACGCGAGTTTACTCGCCCATCTGTGTGTGTCTTGTAAGGCCACTAGCATGATTGGGGGCGTGTAGGTGAATCAAAATAGTGATGGGTGGCTAGCCGCATCGCCTATGTCAGTATTCCTACGATTTTCGCCCAGTAAACGTCATTTTTTAAAATTTGAAGCTTCAAGTAGTGTAGGAGCATGGTACTACATAGTATAAAATAAAGTCGCTTTCTCTGTCCCTATGTCCCTATGTATGCTTATATCTTCAAAACCACACAACGGATTTTGATGCGGTTTTTTTTAATGGATAGAGTGATTCAAGAGAAAGGTTTATATGTATAATACATGCATAATATACCGTGCGAAGCCCGGGTCGCTAGTAATGTTATATAGTGAGGTGAACACGACTTAACGGCAATGTGTACATGACCACCATCACATCCCGCCGGCCACGTTTTTAGCAATAAAAACAAATTCACACCTATGCCTCGCATACAAATCGTGAATTTTACACATTTGTGCATTACACAATGTGTTGCACAATCCACACGGCTAATTATATATGCACATAATAACCTTGCTATGCTATTGTCAAATATGTACGCGGATGGTTAATATTTTGAGCACGCGTATCGCTACCACCTTACTGACATTTACTAGGCGTGACAAACGGAATGACGTCTCTTTCTAACCAGTAGAATCCGGTAAAGACGCATGCTATTGGGCAGCGAAAGAAAGTAACGCCAAATATTAGAACGTCGATCCGCAAAGTTGTGGAAATGTGGACATGCCTATTGAGCGTTCGTTTGATAGAGCGATTGTGCTGTCTCGCTCTTTTGTTCAGTGTGTGGGAGGGACGGTGTAATGTTTTGATTATAAATCAAACGAGGGCGCCAGTATCTTCGTAGCTGTCACATTTTTGACGTAAACATTATTTAAAAAAATGAGTATTTTTGTGTTGTGGATGTCCCTTTCACTCTATTGACCCACCGGTTTAGTGAGACCTCGCCCGCGCGGTACAGGGGCCTGAGGGGACTACAAAGGGGACTGAGAGAGGTGCGGGCGGGTAGTGCGCCTGCCGCGCACCTCTCTCGGCCCCCGCCGTCGTCCCACCCCTCGCGTCTGCACCGCAAGGGCGAGGGCTCATTTAATTTAGCGGTCGGTCTGTAACACATTATAGTATGAGCGAAACGATACAGTTCGAATTCCGAATTTGGGAGTAAATGGCCTTGGGCCCGATTATCGAAGTCGACGAGACTAATATCTAAGTGAAATAGTATGGAAAATTGGGAATGGAGATATATTTCGACAGCGTCAAGAATTGGAGCCCAGATGACGGAAATTGCATGATTTCGTCATAGATAAAATATGCGCTAGACTTATGTTGTAGTGTTGCATATCTTTGGTTTGATTATGAAATGAGATTCGTTTCCTAGAAATTAGCATAAGCGCATTATTTTAATGATGTTAGACATACGTTTGGCATATCGCTAGGTCACGAGGTAGCTGGAAGTACTTTAATAGACAAAAAAACTGGTACCTACACTCCTTATATTGTATTTCTCCTTATTTTATATCTACGTGTATCGAATGTGTGATGTGTGTAAATAAATGTTTCTCTCTCTCTCTCTCTTTGGTCCTATTATCACCACATTAGGATGTGATGATCAGATCCCCAAATTGTACATACCACAGTAGATAAACAAGCTAGGGGGTGGAGGGGGTTTGTGCCGAGATACTGGCTTCAAACAGACCAGACCGACTAGCACAAGAGCACGCGTATTAGGCTACCCGTTTCTTTCTAGAATCAATGGTAAGAAAAAGACGGGGCAATCTATCTCGCGCGCAATGGGACTCTTGCGCACTCTCGTGATAAAATTAAAAAAAAATATTGGATGTTCATTTTACCTTTTTATTTCTGTTTTGTTATGTGCACAATGATTATGCTGTTTCTTAACCGAGTTTTTTAAATAACTTTTCATTTTTAAAGAAATTATAATGGAACGGAATGTTATTACAACTTACTATGACATACTCGTAAAAAAGTGCTTGTATTTTCTTAACCTTTTCACATCTCTTGTGTCACTCGCAACTGTCAACTATATGAACTAAATCTTGTTAAAAGAAGGTGCATTTTACACTGCATGTATACTGACTTCACATGAAAAACGAAGTTTTGCCTATATACATTAAGAACATGGAAGCACTTTATGCTCTGGCTGTTGATCACGGAAAAGTTTAATGAGTAATGAGACCAGAAAGAACTTAAAACTAAGGACACACGGTTAAATGATTATTTGTCTCACACCAGCGTAAGAGTACGTCTCCTAGCACCAAGAAATACAGACATTGCCTTGATTATAATTCCGAAGTATCTGTGTCAAGTGGTTTTCCGTATATCAAGCCAAGTATCATAGTAATTCCAATGTAAAAATTGTTTCGCAAACGCTAGACATCGATCTTGCACGTTCTCTAAACTATTATTGAAGCTGGCAACACGAAGAAGCCCGAAGGTGACACGAGGTTATCCTTACACTGTAACAGTGGCAAACTTAGGCTATAAAGCTTACAATAGATTTTTTTTTATTCAAAAATCTTTTTTGGGCCTATTTAGCAAAAAACCCTCTGTCACCTTCTCAGCCCTGCTTCAGTTTTACGTGCAGTTAGCGTAATTGAGCAACCGCAATTTCTTAGATATCCGAAAAAAATGTTAGTTTGAAACCCGGTTATAGGCTATGTTCCCTTTGCCTGTTCGCTTTTTTCTTGTTGAAATCCCGCTTTTTTATGGTCGCTCTCAGTCATGTTAATAACTTCGAAATTTGTAGTATAAATTCGAGAAGGATTTTACGCACCAAAGTGTTGCATGAATTCAATTTGCCCTATAGTTCAAATTATAACTACCTTTGGAATTTCAGCGTCGCCCCGTATATTTTAATTAATTTACTGTTTTGTTATGAATGCGGGCTTTATAGGCCCCAGAGGAACTATAATGAAATTAAAACCGCTGCTTCGATTAGTTTCAAAGTTTGGGGCTGCCGTTGACATTTTTGGGTTGGCATTGGGTTTTATCACTTCTGGGTTGTAGATTCGAAGGTCCTAGTTACCCGTTAATGACAGTTTTGAATGTAGCAGCTTATTTTTAGTCTAATCAGTGTCGTTTCTTCCATGCTGGTCTAGGAGTAAAGAAAGAACATTGAATGTGCCCAGATGCTTCTCTTCCCGCGCAGATGCTAAAAGCTCATCGAGAGAACGGGCGGGAATCTTAAGAATTCTAGTATAGGCGATGCGGCTAGCAAATTATCACTACCTTGATTCCCCTTTCCTATACGTCCACAATCATGCTAAACTTGGCCTTTAGGTCTTGTTACCTTAATCTACCCCGTAAGGGATGACGTGATTTATGTATGTGTGTTCAGTATTGTCTGTTGTCAAATATCTATAGACGAGTTAACTGTCAATGGGGACACTAGTGCCGCAATGCCATACTTGTCATGGGATCCTACCCTGAAATTCATTAGTGATTTGTCACTACCGTCCTAGTTTTAGTTAGTACCATTTATTTCGCGACAGTCTTTCCTTAATACTCTACTTGGAACAATACCAGCAGTTGTTAGAATTATGATTTAGTTCGTTTTTAACAAATTTTATGCCTGTTTCACCACCCTGAAGTTCCAGTTATCTAAATTGTCAGTTTATTTATGATTCCGTCACTATTTCTACGAATTAGACAGAGTCGTCATAGATAACTGACACTTAAGATGGCTGGAACTTAACAGAAACACACCCTAGATGGTTTCCCCAAGTGAACGTACGATCTTAAAACCATGCGTTTAATATTGTATTTTTTTGAGGATAGATCATTACTGGTGTTATTCTTTTTCGTAACAGGTCAAAAATATTATTGGTCTGTCAATTTTCTAGCATTGCTTAGAAAAAATACCAGAAGTTTTGTGACCAATCAGCGCGCACAGCGTCTTCGGTCGATTCAGAGCTCAGACTTTCGAAGAATTTATTCGTGAATGTACCTATCCAAATATTTCTCTGTTACATTTCCTTGACTACGCACCACCAGATATTACAGAGAGGGTGATAGCGATGGGCTTCCCTGCGGAGAAACTCGAAGGCGTGTATCGGAACCACATCGACGAGGTCTACAGGTTCCTCGAGCAGATGCACAAGGACCATTACAAGATATACAATCTATGCTCCGAACGGTCCTACGACTCTAGCAAGTTCCACGAGAGGGTAAGTGACGTTTTGATTTTCCCTTACAACCATAGTCTATTTATTGGTAGTGTAGTGGTAGCCTAGTGGTTCGACCTGTGGCTTCTCAAGCCTAGGGTCGTGGGTTGGAGCCCGGGCTCGCACCTTGAGTTTTTCGGAATGTATGAGGTTTTCGGTGAAGGAAAACATTGAGGAAACCCTGTACACATCTGCGAAGCAATTCAATGGTGTGTGTGAAGTTCCCAATCCATATTTGCGATAATTTCACGAAGGAGATCACTTTTCAACAGGTAAATGAAAGAAATTATAATTTATGTCTCGAAGCCCGTCAAAACCAGTTGAGTGAAAAGTGAATGTTATTGGACCTCACGCGACACTAGCGCCTCTAGTGGCAAATTAACACGCGATAGCCCCCCATTATGATCGTTCAACATTCCTGTGGATGTG
The DNA here is from genome assembly GCA_932294345.1 of Pandemis cinnamomeana. NCBI lineage: Eukaryota > Metazoa > Arthropoda > Insecta > Lepidoptera > Tortricidae > Pandemis > Pandemis cinnamomeana. The sequence continues at coordinate 2,506,661 of OW028715.1, read as the reverse complement.
ATGCTAATTGCATACAATGTGTGATTGTGTGGGAATTTAGATAAAATTGGTTTGTTTACAAAGGTGTTCAAATTGATTGGAATACACTGTACAGTACACTGTCTTATATGTAAGAAACAAACGACATCTTAACCTAAAACGCATCTACCTTCTTATATCGTGGATAATTAATCCGGTATCGGTATACCTACTTTAGCCAAAATTCTTGGAACTAAAGTTTATATGGTTTCTTTCTTTTTAGACAAATAATCGTCTTAGCTTAAAAAACTCTTTTTATGTATGTAGCGGGTTCTCTGGAGACATCCTTACCTTACTTATCTCGGAGATTATGTATAACAAAGACATATATTTTGATAAAAGCTTTCCCGGTATTTTCTGAGGACTTAATGTTAAGAACCCGTGCTACTTCTGCTATCAGCATATTGTGACTGCAAGATAAACTACGTCAATTGAAGTCACATCATTCACAGAAGGTCCTATCTAATCTGAGCGCGAGTTTATTAAAAAGATTTTGACACGTAACGGTATGTTAGCTCGGAGATAATCTTTGCTAGCATTTGTTTTTTTTTATTCATTTATTGTGACAAAGAAAGTGAAGTTTGAAGCGTTATTTGAATTCGTTCTCGCATGGCGACAAGGATGCATAAATACAATAAGTTGATCGCGGTTATCTGCAAGCTGTGACAACAAATAAACATAAAAGAACATCCATGGTCAAAAGTCGTATGCAAAGTATCGCTTGAACAAAACGCATTTTGCCGTCGAGGTGGCGTGGTGTGGTAGTGTTCTGAGTCACAAATTTTGTACGTGTGGTATCGCACGCATTCATGATGTCCTAGTACCTACTAGGACAGTCGCAGTCTGCCTTCTACTTGTTGCTATGTTTCCAGTTACAAATAATTACGCTTTCATGATGTTTTATCTGTGTGAACCTTTAAAACGTTAAGAGTCTGGCAAAATACACCTTTGAATTCGTGTAACCCTGGTTTGTTTTAACCCTTGATGTTGATGTTGTGGGGACGCCTAGCTGGATCAGGCGGGCTGTCGATCCGCTGTGTTGGAGCCGCCGGTTACTGTCCCAGCAGCGCTCCCTCCTCGAATCATCGTATCTTCCTGCCGAACATAAGGACATCTTGTTTTAACCCTTAGTCATGCGGTGTGCTGTAGAGCAGTGCTTAACTTGTCGTCTGCGGACCTCTTAGGGTCCGTGAGTTGTATGGGGGCCCGCAGTCTCGTATTTGGACCAATTGACAACAATAAATGAATACCACCAAAAGTCTCACGCGTCGATTTATTTTCCTAGGGGTCCTGGGTTATAATAAACACTGTTGTAGAGGACCACGTCATTTTGAACCCTTTCTTTGTATTAATAAGGCTAAAAATAAAGCTTTACAATAATGTGGTCCCTCTTAAGACGCCGCCTGGCTAAGGAAGTTTTGAACTGGGTGTTAATGCGTGCGAGCTGTAATCAATGTTACCATGGTGTGGACGTGCCGTTCCCCACGGCCATACTAGGGTTTTTGGTTAATGCAACGTGCAACAGTTACTTTTACAGCTCGGCGATGAGTACCCGGCTTTAGGTAGAAATCTTTAGAGACAAAACGGCTGTAATCTAAAAACGATAAAGGCCTAACTTTCAATAATAGAGAAAGTTAGGGTCCCGGTTTATATTCTCGTGTACAATCGCCTTTGCGTGGCGTCAGGTATGTTTAAAAATATTTAAATAAGGTACGATGACCAATTTGTTTTTGGGATACGCACGGTTTTTTCATTTATGCGTCTTCCGTGTTGCCTCGAGGAAAATTAGATTCTTAATAAGGAAACCAATGTAAAGTAATACAGGTATAATTAACACTGTTTTACGCCCGGCTCAGTACAATTTGATTGCTAAAAGAAAGAATAGGTTTTCAATATGGTTGTTTTTTATGTTTGGTACCTCAGAATTGATCATTTTATAAACCGTTTATTACCGTTCCGTACCCGAAGGGTAAAAACGGAAACCCTATTCCATGACCCGCTGTCCGTCCGTCTCACGGAGAGAAATGAATTAGCCGTGATAGCTAAGCTCCCTTTGCTGAAATTTTCTTTGCTGTGGCATACAATTTGTTTGCAACTGTAACAAGGCCATGTCTATAGCAACTAAAACCAGTTAGCTACCACTGATAACGATATTTAGCTAAACGAATTTCAAATAATTTGCTAACAGTACTAATTGATTAGCAACTATAGCTAATTTATCAACAAAATAATTTAGTAATTGCTGTTAGTTGTAACCGTTAATAATTCTTAGTTATAGTGGATAAAAATTTCGTTACTATTACTAATTTTACATGTGTTAGACAGCAGATAATATCTTTGATACGTTTGATAAATACATTTTGCAATCACTAATAACATTTTTGCAACGGCTGCTAATTTTTTTCTGATTCATCTACTAATATATCCTTCGCTAATGTTGCTAAGAATCTTAGTCGCACCAACAAATTTACTTTGCAATGAACAGCAATATTATATTAGCAGTCGTATCAAATCAGACTTATGTGTGGCAGCCAAGAACTTTTTGCAGCTTTGACTAACTTATTCACAAACTGTAGCTAATATTATTTGTTGCAACTGCTAAATATTTTTTTGCTAATGTTGCTAAGAATCTTAGTCGCACCAACAAATTTACTTTGCAATGAGCAGCAATATTATATTAGCAGTCGTAGCAAATCAGACTTAAGTGTGGCAGCCAAGAACTTTTTGCAGCTTTGACTAACTTATTCACAAACTGTAGCTAATATTCTTTGCTGCATCTGCTAAATAATTTTTTGCTAATGTTGCTAAGAATCTTAGCCGCACCAACAAATTTACTTTGCAATGAACAGCAATATTATATTAGCAGTCGTAGCAAATCAGACTTAAGTGTTGCAGCCAAGAACTTTTTGCAGCTTTGACTAACTTATTCACAAACTGTAGCTAATATTATTTGCTGCAACTGCTAAATATTTTTTTGCTAATGTTGCTAAGAATCTTAGTCGCACCAACAAATTTACTTTGCAATGAACAGCAATATTATATTAGCAGTCGTAGCAAATCAGACTTAAGTGTGGCAGTCAAGAAAAATGGAACTGAGAACATAATTTTCATGAAGTATGTTAAAATACCAAAACCTTCTCCTAAATGAAACAAAGCCAGGAGTACTAAAAAACGTTTTATTGCCACAACACAATGGACTAAAATGCTTTCAAATTTGAAAGATATTTTGCACAAGAAGTTACCTTTATGTTACAAATGTAACTGCCATAACTAATTGAATGAAAGTTTCGTACAAATTACATGTGTAGCATGACGTCATTATTTATAAGATAACCCGCTAGAGGGCGCCGCGCGCAATAGAACGCGGTATCGTATGGCTGACACAGAAACGATAAGTATTAAGGCCAACAGCAACTGAGCTTACGAAATACGCCAACAGATGGCGCTGCGCGCAAGTTACATCGCGCTATCGTTTGGTTGACCGAGCGTCCATATATACCCGAGATGATTTTGAATGATTATCTTGTAACAGACACAGGAAGCGAGTCTGAGTAGCCTAGTGTGCACGTTACTGCTTCTAATTCGTTAGGACGTTAACGGGCCCGGTCTATCAGACTTTGCAGGTGTGTCACGGGTTGCCGTATCGCAGTGGCGGTCGCTTCCTCGGGTCACAAATTGATTACATCCCACAACTAAGACTCTTGGTAACTGTAACAAACTTAATTAGCAGCTCCAGCTAACCTGATTACATCTCACAACTAAGACTCTTAGTTACAGTAACAAACCCAATTAGCACTTATAGCTAAACAGATTACATCCCACAACTAAGACTCTTAGTTAAAGTAACAAACCCAATTAGAGGCTACAGCTAAATTGATTACATCCCACAACTATGACTCTTGGTTACAGTAACAAACCCAATTAGTACTTACAGCCAAACTGATTACATCCCACAACTAAGACTCTTAGTAACTGTAACAAACTTAATTAGCAGCTACAACTAACTTGATTACATCTCACAACTAAGTATTTCTTATAGTAACAAACCCTTTTAGCAGCTGCAGCTAAACTCGTTGTCGAATACCGCTAAAGAAATGCGATAGGGTATCAAACTAACTTAGTTGCTACAGCCAACACTTTCGCCGATGCAACGAATTATTTTGATTGTCACATCTAAAGTAATTAGCAGCTACGGCAAATTTGTTTGCAGCTACCGCTAAATATTGCTAATTAAATTAGCTGTCACTGCTAAATATAGCTAATATACTTAGCAGCCACAACTAATTTTAGCTAATATGATTAGCAGTCACTGCTAAGTTTCCCAAACTTCAAAGTGATCACAACTAAGAATATTTGCTATCACAGCCAAGTTTCGGTAGCGAAAAACTCTTTGCAACGATAGCTAAATACTTCGATGTCCCTATAGTTTCGAAGGAATTTAGCTGCGCCAACTAAATCCTAGTTACCACAGCTAAGTTTTTTTTTCCGTGCTGTCACCGGGCTGTATCTCATGAACCGTGATAGCTAGACAGTTTAAATTTTCACATATGATGTATTTCTGTTGCCGCCATAACAACTACTAAAAACAGAATAAAATTAATATTTAAGGGGGGCTCCCATACCACAAACGTGTTTTTTTTTGCGTTTTTTGCTCGATATTAATAGCGGCAACAGGTAGAAGCTTGAAATATTCATAGATGATGTATTTCCGTTGCCACTATAGCAACAAATATTAAAAACTAGGATAATGTATGCACATCTGTATATAATCAGTGACCAATATAAAGTGACCCGACGCTGAGTACATTTTGCTTTGGAGCAGGGCTCTGCTTACACTGGTTTATTAATACAATTTTGTCTGTATGGATGTATGATCACTTATAGTTTCTCAACTGATTTATAGTTATGATTGCGTACTGGCGAAGTTTGTTAATTAAATTTTAATTACTTACGAAATGCTCAGAAGTAAGCCGAATTCAAATACATATGCGCCTGCGTCGGATTTAGGCGTGATTGTGGAAACCCATACGTATGCTTTTTATAAAAGTTAATATATTTTTGCAGTTACATAAATCACGTCTTCATCCCTTACGGGGTAGACAGAGCCTAAGGTAACAAGACCTAAAGGCCACGTTTAGCTTGATTGTGAGCGTATAGGTGGAAAGGGGAATCAAAATAGTCCGCATCGCCTATAACATGATTCCTAAGATTTTCGCCGATAGGTATAGGTACAAGTTATAGAACAACTATGTTACAATTACAAACTTTACAATGAGCATAAATATTTTCCTTAAAACAAAGCATAGGTATTCAGTATTTACAATTAAATAGCAAAATCAGTCATTTGCGGAAAGTGAATCCAGATATTTCTGGTGGACTGAATAGTTGTGAAAAAAAATGTTTTACGAATAGTATGTATGTATGTATGTGTGTAAACTCTTTATTGCACATAAAAAATTAAAAAAAATACAGAAGTACACAGAAAATAGTACAAAGGCGAACTTATCCCTAAGAAGGGATCTCTTCCAGCTAACCTGACACAGAAAGGAAACGAATTTTACGAATAGTAATCGTCATATTTATAATCGTCACTAGTTTTCTAGGTATTTGTTGGCGATTTATGTTCACCCCTTTTCCAAGCAGGCTGCGGTTATTATTTTCCATTGTTTTCCCCTGTTCTCAGTACCGACATACCAATTATTCAGAAAGACAGGTCAGGGTCTATATTTTGTCCCATAAAATGGAAGTTCCGAATGTACGGTTAACCTACTAAGTTACTTTACCTACTAGGCTACCTTCTCACTCCGTCAAAAAAAAGAAAAAAAAGGCTACTACCTTCCGATGACTTTTCCAAAATTACTGAAAAATGCACGATTTCATGTTATGATATGACCAAAAAAATATGATTAACTAGCGGACCCGACAGACTTCGTTCTGTCAAAAAGATTTGGAATGTGCCAGATTTTGATTCCAACCTATTTTATAGTCGGGGCAAAAAATTCTCCTGAACAGAATCGTTGCTTAGACAACAGTGAGTGCTTGTAATTTAATATGAACTTTAAATAAAGTTCAAATTTACTCTACATTTTAGTTAGAAAACATTTGTATGCTAAAAAAAAGGGCTGTTTTTAGGGTTTTCCCGGCAATTATTAGATTTTTTCTCCGTAAGAACCATCCCCATACTTCAAGGAACATTCTAAAAAAAGAATTAGCGGAATCGGTTCAGCTGCTCTCGAGATTTGCGCTTAGCAACACATTTTGCGATTCATTTTTATAGTATAGAAGATGATTATTATGCCCAATGTACCAGCATGCTTCCGGGCTGGTAGTAGATCATAGATAATATGTGGTAACACAACAAATTCGCTATATTGTTCTCAAAGTTTGGCTTGTGATCTCGCATGTCCAATGTTTACATTTACGCAATCAATTTACGCATTTGTTATCAATATCGGTTTAAGGCGACTAGAGCTACCAATGACCTTGGCCGTCGGGGCGGATCCTAGGCGCTACACCCGCGCGCATACCACTCCCCGCACTGATCAAAGAATACGCGGAAGCGCAGAAGCGCGCGCTATTCGGTCAGCATTATTGCCTACACGCTAAAGAATCTAAGAGACTGCAAGGCCGCCCGGTATTATAGCATTTATTCTTATTCCAGTTGCCTGAAAATTCTATTCTAATATACCTATATTCAAGCAGGTACAGGCTCAATTCAAGTAGGTACCCTACATACCTATGTAGGGTACCTACTTGAATTGAGCTAAGTTAATCCCAGCAGAATAAACTGCATGGTTGGATGGATTTACTAACTTCCACGTATGAATGCAGTGTTAGACTTATGAGTTATGACTTATCACAGACTAGCTTCTGCCCGCGACTTCGTCCGCGTAGAATTTGTAATTAGCTCAAGATTTTCTCTAAATAAATGGTTTTAAAGCTATCTCCATTTTAAATTGCATCTTAGCGTGAAATACCTAATGAACATACTAACTCATACATGCACACACTCATAATAGTATTTTATGCAACAGTTACCGTGAAACACTCCAACTTTGCCACCAGAGTACATTTTGCCCAAAACACAATTTCTAAGGAAATCTACTAATGTTAAAAAAAAGTTACAGAATTATGGCAACATTCATGACATTGGTAGATAATAAACTATACCTGTGGCAACACAGAGTAGCGCGTGCGCTCCTGGCTTCATCCAGTAACCTGTGGGCGCTTGTCGAGGACGGAGTATATTTTTGCGGGCCAATTACTGACGAAATTTAGTAGTCAATTGTGCGTCATGGCGAATACACAAGTAAATTTTATCGATTGTTTGTAATGTAAAATGATGTGCTAAGTATTTTGATGATTGTTTCGTTACTTTAACTCGTATATAACAAAAGTTATCATGATGGGCAAAATTACCCAGTGAAGTTTAGCTGTATGTTTGTCAACATTGCCCGCCAGCAAAAAACGCTTAGGGTTGGCACCTTTTCTTTTTTTTAAGTTTCAAGTAGGTAGATTGGTAAGTAGAAAAAAATATTTTATCCCGAGAAAAATGTGACGTTTAATAGCAAAAGGGTCCTTATGCATGGTTCACATTATTCCACTAAAATTGTTTCAGTAGCATTACATCGCGAGGCTAACGATGTCAACTGATCCACCGCACGCAATACAATAAACAAATTTGCGTCTTAGAAACTGTTTTACTACTTACCTACTTACCGACTTTGTGCAAATTAATTTAATTTTTTTTAATCCAAATTTGACAACCCTAACACTTTAGGCTAACATTGCCCACACATTTTATTCGGAAAGTATGAATGATATTGAATTATTTTTTAAGTCGATCGCCTTCATTGCCAAAATACTTTCATTGGTGTTTATGTCATCTGTATAAGGTAAAAATCAACGTGGCAATTCGCTAAAAATCAACGTGGGCAATGTTGGCTAAAAGTCCAGATTATTTTGCCAGCCCTCTTGATTGGTGATAAGATAAAGAAAACTTCTACTAATTTTAGACTTTGATAAATCAATGCATGCACATGATCTCAGAGTTGCCACAGATACACAAATGTGTCTGGGGTTTCATACAAAAAACTTGAAAAAATACAGTTTTTCTCAAAAAAGTGGGCAAACTTGGCGTGTTTGACGGTACATAATAAGGGTTCCTAAAATAAGATGGGCCAATGTTACAAAATGAAGCGCAGGCGAGTTTTGTAATAAAAAGCCTGATAATTTTAGGACCTAATTTTTTGCATACAATATTTTTTACGACTACTTTTAAATCATCATCATCATCATCATCATCCGAAAGGAATCCACTGCTGGGCCTAGGCCTACTTTTGAATGAAAAACAATTAATTTTACTTATGATTAGCTACCGAATAAAAATTGCTCACACCAAAGAAAAGAAATCGTGCGGCCAGGTTTAACGAAATTGACACCCATGTCGATTAAGTATTGTCAAAAGTGTAAAAATGTGGAAAATTACATTTGTACTTATCCAAAAAATTAAAGTTGCGGGGAAGATTAAAATTTGATGTAATTTTTTTACAGTTGATATGGCTATAATAAACATAATTTAGGTAGTTGGACCTTGGAACTGATTTTTATTAATATGACGGCGGGAGACCAGGCGGAGCGGTAGGTGGCTCGTCACCGTCGTCTCGTGGTGAGGCTTCCATTTTAGTGTGGGCGACAGAAAAAAAGAGCAGGTCCCAATTCAACGACTTTATATTTTCAAATAAACTCACGGTAGATATTTTAGCGACTGTGAACGTGACAGGGTCGATGGTGTCGAAAGTGACCGTTCTCGAAGGCGTTCGGCAATCAAATGTGTTCATCGATCCTGTTCTCGTGTAATGGCGCAAAAAAAAAGCGATACTAGCGCCACCACACTGCGTTCACTGCACCTTACAATTTAAATCAACCAATCAGAGGTAAGATCCGGTACTAATTAGTCGAACCAGCAACTATAATGTTGCCAATATACGCGCGCGACGACACGGCCAGACTGACCAGTTACACGTCCTCGTGTATACCTGCAACAAAGCATAGTTTGGAATAACCGTTCGCTCGGCTTACCCTGACTAAAAGATTGTAATTTACAACACAAAATTAAATTAGAAAGAAAGCCTCAATAGTAAACATAACACATTATGCACAGCGAACAAAACAATATCTACACACACAAACACACCCAGAAACTCAACATATTAGCGTTCAATTGTAACCAGATCCTCATGGACCAACCATTAGGTCCCCATGGACCACAACCACAAGGTCTCCATGGACCACAACCACAAGGTCTCCATGGACCACAACCACAAGGTCTCCATGGACCACAACCACAAGGTCCCCATGGACCACAACATCACACCACACCTCCAGTCGCACATTGCTCCCTGATCGACCTTTAAATAGGTCGCAGTTACAACTACGCTGGAGTCATAGTGAAACACTGTCCTCATGGATAACATCAGCTGTTATTACGAGGCTGGCCGCTGCCACAGCACCGGTCGCACATCGCGCCCTGTTCGGTCTCTAAAAGTACCGCAGTTACAACTACGCCGGTGCTGTAGCACGCGCAACCCAAAACAGAATGAAATAATGTGTGTGTGTAATGTAAGCTAAATCTTAATTACTATCAGAATTCGATTCTAGGTCACAAGCATTAAGTTCAGCACCACTATCAAAATAAAAAGGGTACGACTCACCAGATTGTGTAAGTTCGCCACAGACCCCGGTGATCTCGCAAATGTTGACCCGATGCTCAAGCGCAGCGCCGCTGGCACCACCGCCGCCGGCGCCGACGACCGCGCCCTTGCCAGGCGCGCCAACTCCGTTGCCTCCTTTCTTGATGCAGTGAGGAGCGATGTGGCCTTTTTCTCCGCAGCGATAGCAGGTCACAAACTTTTGCGGGTCTTGAGGGGAGCTTGAAGACGACGATGTGTGTGCATTTAGTGCTGGTTTGTTGTTTCTGGAGTAGCAATCGACAGATTTGTGCCCAAATTTATGACAATTGTGACACTGAATCTGTTTGTTTACATCTCGTGGAGTGAAGGTTGTCCTATTTCGTTTTACTTCGTGCGTGAGGGTATCTGAGATTCGTTCTTGCTTGCGTTTTAACGAAAATGCTTGCAGTTCTTGGATTAGCTTCGTCCTTGTTTTAATGTCGGTTGTGAATGCTAAGCGGTTGATTCTACCGTCAATTTGTGCGAGATGTGCGAGTACGAATGAAATGGTGATTTCTTCAGATTTCATGTCTTTCCATTTGGCCATTAGCGATGCAATTAATCGACTGGCATACGCGGCAAGATTTTCACCCTCTTTAGGCCGGCTATTGTTGACGTGAATAATAGTGGCAGCGCATGTTTCAGCAGTGTCGTAGCGGGCCAAGAACAGGTTTTTAAAATCTTGCCATGTCATTCCTGAGTGCGCAACGTGAGAAAGCCAGGTTGATGACGATCCTTTTAGGGCCTTACTCAGTGCGATAATTAGAGCGCCACCTTCCAATGATTGCTCGGTGAGGCAGATATCCACAGTCGAGCACCAGGATTGTGGATCGGCGTCAGTTAGATCAGGGTTAAACTCAGGCAGCCTGATTGCCACGGAAGACAAGGATGGAGGTCTCATGGCTTCAATCAAGCGTATCATATTCTGGTTCTGTTGTTGGAGCAGCAGTTGCAGCAGGTTACCCGACGAGGATGGTAGGGCTTGAGCAGATCCCACTTCTGATGACGGCGGGAGACCAGGCGGAGCGGTAGGTGGCTCGTCACCGTCGTCTCGTGGTGAGGCTTCCATTTTAGTGTGGGCGACAGAAAAAAAGAGCAGGTCCCAATTCAACGACTTTATATTTTCAAATAAACTCACGGTAGATATTTTAGCGACTGTGAACGTGACAGGGTCGATGGTGTCGAAAGTGACCGTTCTCGAAGGCGTTCGGCAATCAAATGTGTTCATCGATCCTGTTCTCGTGTAATGGCGCAAAAAAAAAGCGATACTAGCGCCACCACACTGCGTTCACTGCACCTTACAATTTAAATCAACCAATCAGAGGTAAGATCCGGTACTAATTAGTCGAACCAGCAACTATAATGTTGCCAATATACGCGCGCGACGACACGGCCAGACTGACCAGTTACACGTCCTCGTGTATACCTGCAACAAAGCATAGTTTGGAATAACCGTTCGCTCGGCTTACCCTGACTAAAAGATTGTAATTTACAACACAAAATTAAATTAGAAAGAAAGCCTCAATAGTAAACATAACACATTATGCACAGCGAACAAAACAATATCTACACACACAAACACACCCAGAAACTCAACATATTAGCGTTCAATTGTAACCAGATCCTCATGGACCAACCATTAGGTCCCCATGGACCACAACCACAAGGTCTCCATGGACCACAACCACAAGGTCTCCATGGACCACAACCACAAGGTCTCCATGGACCACAACCACAAGGTCCCCATGGACCACAACATCACACCACACCTCCAGTCGCACATTGCTCCCTGATCGACCTTTAAATAGGTCGCAGTTACAACTACGCTGGAGTCATAGTGAAACACTGTCCTCATGGATAACATCAGCTGTTATTACGAGGCTGGCCGCTGCCACAGCACCGGTCGCACATCGCGCCCTGTTCGGTCTCTAAAAGTACCGCAGTTACAACTACGCCGGTGCTGTAGCACGCGCAACCCAAAACAGAATGAAATAATGTGTGTGTGTAATGTAAGCTAAATCTTAATTACTATCAGAATTCGATTCTAGGTCACAAGCATTAAGTTCAGCACCACTATCAAAATAAAAAGGGTACGACTCACCAGATTGTGTAAGTTCGCCACAGACCCCGGTGATCTCGCAAATGTTGACCCGATGCTCAAGCGCAGCGCCGCTGGCACCACCGCCGCCGGCGCCGACGACCGCGCCCTTGCCAGGCGCGCCAACTCCGTTGCCTCCTTTCTTGATGCAGTGAGGAGCGATGTGGCCTTTTTCTCCGCAGCGATAGCAGGTCACAAACTTTTGCGGGTCTTGAGGGGAGCTTGAAGACGACGATGTGTGTGCATTTAGTGCTGGTTTGTTGTTTCTGGAGTAGCAATCGACAGATTTGTGCCCAAATTTATGACAATTGTGACACTGAATCTGTTTGTTTACATCTCGTGGAGTGAAGGTTGTCCTATTTCGTTTTACTTCGTGCGTGAGGGTATCTGAGATTCGTTCTTGCTTGCGTTTTAACGAAAATGCTTGCAGTTCTTGGATTAGCTTCGTCCTTGTTTTAATGTCGGTTGTGAATGCTAAGCGGTTGATTCTACCGTCAATTTGTGCGAGATGTGCGAGTACGAATGAAATGGTGATTTCTTCAGATTTCATGTCTTTCCATTTGGCCATTAGCGATGCAATTAATCGACTGGCATACGCGGCAAGATTTTCACCCTCTTTAGGCCGGCTATTGTTGACGTGAATAATAGTGGCAGCGCATGTTTCAGCAGTGTCGTAGCGGGCCAAGAACAGGTTTTTAAAATCTTGCCATGTCATTCCTGAGTGCGCAACGTGAGAAAGCCAGGTTGATGACGATCCTTTTAGGGCCTTACTCAGTGCGATAATTAGAGCGCCACCTTCCAATGATTGCTCGGTGAGGCAGATATCCACAGTCGAGCACCAGGATTGTGGATCGGCGTCAGTTAGATCAGGGTTAAACTCAGGCAGCCTGATTGCCACGGAAGACAAGGATGGAGGTCTCATGGCTTCAATCAAGCGTATCATATTCTGGTTCTGTTGTTGGAGCAGCAGTTGCAGCAGGTTACCCGACGAGGATGGTAGGGCTTGAGCAGATCCCACTTCTGATGACGGCGGGAGACCAGGCGGAGCGGTAGGTGGCTCGTCACCGTCGTCTCGTGGTGAGGCTTCCATTTTAGTGTGGGCGACAGAAAAAAAGAGCAGGTCCCAATTCAACGACTTTATATTTTCAAATAAACTCACGGTAGATATTTTAGCGACTGTGAACGTGACAGGGTCGATGGTGTCGAAAGTGACCGTTCTCGAAGGCGTTCGGCAATCAAATGTGTTCATCGATCCTGTTCTCGTGTAATGGCGCAAAAAAAAAGCGATACTAGCGCCACCACACTGCGTTCACTGCACCTTACAATTTAAATCAACCAATCAGAGGTAAGATCCGGTACTAATTAGTCGAACCAGCAACTATAATGTTGCCAATATACGCGCGCGACGACAAATATAATAATTTTAATGATTATAAGTAATTTTTCAGGTTTTTTACGAGTAAATTTCCCACGTGTAGTATTTAATTTAGTATTTTAAACTAAAATAAAAGACGGAAAAATTCAAAGTAATTGTTCATTTAATAGGGATAAAATACCATTTGTACATTATAGCGTCCACGCGCAAACTTCACAACACGATTTATCCTCTAACTGCAATGCGAGCGAGTAATCTCTGAACTCACACAAATGAAAATCCTTATAAATATTTACACACACAACTAACCGATTGTAGCGTAACAAGCGACACAACCTCCCCGTCTGAACGGCAACGCGTGACTGCCGCCCGCGCCCGCGCGGAGCCCCTGCCGTAGTTGACGTTCAGCATTCCGAACTTTTCGATATTTTTGAATGAAAAAGTTTTTTGATTTACAAATGCTATGTTGTGTTTAAAGTACATCGGATTCTTTATTTTTTAACATGTAAATATTTTCAAACGTCCTTGCCGTTTAGGAGCAGTAGGGAATGCAAGCCAAAAAACACCATTCGGTTGAATTGTATTTTAATATCGAATTTATGCTGATACCTGAACGACCTATGTTCCAAATGTTGTACAAGAGTTGATAATTCATGTATATTTTTTTCAGAATTTTTGGCTCAGCCATTAACGAGAAGTAGGCTTTTGAAAGTACCTAATTTACAGCATTTGAGGGCTATAGTCGCCTTAAACAAAAATAACGTCAATACATATTTGGAGACGATACCGACTTGTACGAGAGGAGCCCGTTCTCCTTTCAACTTAGGCAGTTTTTTATATAATAATTACATACATACACAGATACACAAATCCCGTCTATATCCCTTACGATGTAGACAGAGCCTGAGATAACAAGACCTAAAGGCCACGTTTAGCATGATTGTAGGCGAATAGGTGGCAAGGGGAATCAAAATAGTGATGGGTTGCTGGTCGCATCGCCTATAACATGATTCCTAAGAATTTCGCCCATTCCCTCGATAATATGATGATTATAATTTATGCTATTTGCCAAATAAGGTTACTACAGGCCGCTCTAGGTTTAATCGCGAATATACTACTAAAGCAGACATCAGTAAGAACACTGGTAGAAACCTCATGAAAGAATCTCATGAAAGAACCTCTCAACGATCAGGCTTTCCATAATCTGCTATGATAAAACTTCAAGACATAGCTCTTTCCCTTTCCTCCTGATGCGATCTTCCGTTGTTTGGCCATCATTGCTATTCGTACTCTATAGATAGGTGCCCTGAATAATGAACGTTAGAATTCCATATACCTAATTGGCGAAGGTTTTTCACCCATTTTGTTTACGTCTGTGTAGTTTTCGGCGTTTGTATGTCTTTTCTTGTATGACTGATATGGAGGAGTTTGTATTTGTTGTGTACCATGAAATTAGAAGTCTTTAAAGTTATGCAGCGAATCAAACTTACTTCGATGTTGGTATGGGAGCAAAGAATAGAATGCACTAGAGAGGGATATCTTCCCGCGCAAATAGTAAAAAGTCTTAGGAATCATGTTATAGGCGATGCAGCTATCAATCCGTCACTATATTGATTCCCCTTTGCACCTATTCGCCCACAATCGTGCTAAACGTGGCTTTTAGGTCTTGTTACCTTAGACACGATGATTTTTAATTGGCGACCAGGAGTTGAGAAATATTGACATCCTATCAAAATTTAATTTAATAGGTGAGGTCTTACGCGATTATCTCATTATTTAATTAATTATGATTGTGATATTTTTAAAACCTATAACAACTGGATACATGGTCATCCTACGTTAATGATTGAAGCAAAACTGATACCTATTGGGAATTTCCCGTAAGCCTTAGACTAGGCGCGCACGGGAAACATTTTGTCACGGCGGCAGTGGGATTTCTCTGTCTTTACAAAGGTAAAAACAGAGAGGAGAGATCCGACTGCTACCGAGACAATATGTTACCCGGCGCGCACCTAACCTTAGATCTTGAGTCAATAATCACGAGTTAGTTATTGACAATGACAACTTATTACTCATAAGTTAAGTATCAAGCTTTTGAAAGAGGTTGTAGGTTCGTAGAATAAGCCTTAAATTGGGTGACAATGAAAATTGGTCTAAAAATTACTCGGGATTAAAATTATCATACAAAAAAAGAGCTTGATTCGATGTAACTGCGCTTTTACAGTGACCTCTTTCAATTACCTACTGAATTAGAAAAATTGGTACCTGATCACAGATTATAAATCATCGTTTAGACGTGATTTTGTGTATGTACTAGTATGCGGTACTGTGGTTCTGTAATAGAACGCATTCTATAAACTTGATGTTAGTCTGTGGTGTTGCCCCCGCCCCGCGGACACACCGCTCCCCCTTGTCAGCCGGCTAGGAAGAGGCCATATACCTGTGCAACTAATCAGATAATATTTGTAGAAAACATAAAATAAATACACCATAAAACAATTAGACTGTTTTATTATAAAGAACATTACATGGCGCAGTCGATGAAGAACAATTATTACGCGAGATTCAATTGGATTTACTAAGGTAACCTCAAATCCGCATGGCACGGTGCACCGGCCGGCGAAGCATAATTAAACTAAAGAATATGAAGATTGCTCAGTAATTACGAAGAAACGATACTAATACTACCTAAATAAAAATGCCGAATATAGAAGAAAACGTGGCACAAGAGGTGGATAACATGTGTTCCATCGAATATAAAATGCCGCATGGCATGAATTTAGACGACATTGGCAATTGTTGGCCACAATGGCAAAGGTTTAAACAATCCTTTCGAATTTTCCTGCTCGCCGCCGGGTTCGACAGACTAGCAGAAACTAGAAAAGCGGCAATTCTCTTGAATTGCATAGGACAGCAGGCGCAAGAACTTTATTTTAATGTGTTACAAAAAGACGAGAAGACAAAATTAGAAGACATTATCACAATATTCGACGAACATTTCAAGCCTAAACAAAACCAAGTAATTAACAGTTACAAATTTAACATGCGGAGCCAAGAGGAGGGAGAAACTTTCGACGCATTCTATACAGCAATCAACAAATTAGCTGAAAATTGCAACTTTAAAGAAAAAGACCGTATGATGCGAGACAGAATTGTGATCGGTGTTAAGGATGGGAGAGTACAACAGAAACTTCTGGAAATTGCGGAACTAACGTTAGAAAAAGCGGTGGAAGTGTGCCGATCTGCCGAGCTATCCAGAGAACACATGAAGACGCTGAACAACCCGGAGGTGCATGCAGCGATGTCCAAGGCCCCTTCGAACCAGCCGTACTACTCGACAGACTCCAAAGCTAAGTACTTTGATAACAGTAAAAATAGGTTCTCAAATATCAGAAATAACAGTCAATATAATAAAAATTACTATTTGTGTAGAAAATGTAAAACTGAACATGGCCCGAGGAATTGCCCGGCCTATGGGAAAATTTGTAGTAAATGTAAGAAGTATAATCATTTCAGCGTAGGCTGCACTATCCCTTATAAACAAGTTCACGAAATGACTGAGGACTGCATGAATAACGTACATGACTTGTGACTAGTATACTCCATTGATCTAACTAAAAATGAGTGGACTCAGCTCCTTAGAGTTGAAAATAAAAGAGTATGCTTTAAATGCGATACAGGAGCACAAATTAATGTGCTCTCACTAAGAGATTTAAAAAATATTGTCAATGATGAAAACAAAGTAAGATTATCTGAGACAAAAAGTTTAATTGAAGTCTTTGGAGGGGGCAAACTGTTGCCTCTTGGTAAAATCACTTTGAGAATGTACTCGAAGAATGATGAAAGCAGTTATGAAACTGAATTTGTTATTGTAAACGAAAATGTCAGACCTATCTTAGGATTAGGTTCACTGGTAAAACTTGGACTATTAATTAGTAATAATATTAATACAGTAACGAACGAAACTTGCAATCCAACTAAAGACTCTATTGTTAATATGAACACTGAATTATTTCAGGGTGTTGGGGAATTTAAGGAGCCATTGGAGTTGCGAGTTCAACCAGGAGTGGTGCCGGTAGTGCGACCACCGCGGCGAGTGCCTCACGCACTAATGACTCGCCTTGCGGACAAGCTGAAAACCCTGGAGGAGCACAAGGTCATAGCCAAAGTCGAACATCCTAGCAGTTTCGTAAGCAACCTTGTTATAATTGAGAAAAAAGATGGTTCACTTAGGATTTGTATTGACCCCAAGGATCTGAACTCTGTATTAATCAGAGAGCATCACTTGATTCCGACTCTTGATGAAATTGTTCCAAAGCTATGTAACAAAAAATATTTTTCAGTCCTTGATCTGTCAGATGGATTTTATAACATTAAATTAACAGAAAAGTCAAGTGACTTGTGCACTTTTAACAGCCCTTATGGTTGTTACAAATTTTTAAGGTGTCCATTTGGTATCTCAGTGGCACCAGAGGTGTTTCAAAGATATAGCGAAACAGCCTTTGGAGACATCCCGGGGGTCATCGTGTATTGTGATGATTTGTTGATATGTGGCAATACGGAACTGGAGCATGATACGATATTAAAGAAAGTGTTTGAACGAGCTAAAGAGCACAATGTCCGTTTTAATAAAAATAAATTCCAGCACAAACTAAAAGAAGTGAAATACTTTGGTCATATCTTCTCTGCACAAGGTATGAAAATTGACCCAGAAAGAGTTAACGCTATTACTAATATGAAAAGTCCCAAGAATAAAAAAGAACTCCAAATTTTTTTAGGCATGGTCAATTACCTAAGGAAATTCATTCCCAATATGGCAGATATTGTATCACCGCTCCAGTTATTACTAAAAAAAGATGTGACGTGGTTATGGACGGAGGTTCATGAAAAGGTGTATAATAATATTAAGAAAAAATTAACTGAAGCCCCAACTTTACAAAATTTTGATCCCAAAATACCCATTGTAATTCAGAGTGATGCATCAAAAGATGGCCTTGGCTGTTGCCTACTACAAAATGAAAGACCAGTCAGTTTTGCATCTAGAAGTCTAACTCCATCTGAAAGAAATTTTTCACAGATAGAGAAAGAACTGCTTAGTGTGGTGTGGGCCACTCATAAATACCATTATTAT
Source organism: Pandemis cinnamomeana (assembly GCA_932294345.1). Classification (NCBI taxonomy): domain Eukaryota; kingdom Metazoa; phylum Arthropoda; class Insecta; order Lepidoptera; family Tortricidae; genus Pandemis; species Pandemis cinnamomeana. The sequence goes on along the minus strand of OW028715.1, from coordinate 2,488,308 downwards.
ATATATGGGCAAAAGTGCACTGTTTTAAATGATCACAAACCCCTTGAGTCCTTGTTAAAAAAGCACATTCATGAAGTTCCGTCCCCCAGGTTGCAAAGGTTGAAATTAAAATTGTTAAAATATGAAATAGAGTTTAAATATTTAAAGGGCAAATTCATGTACATAGCTGACTTACTGTCACGGGCATTTATAGATTCTAATACTAAAGATGAATCATATTTAAATGATATGATTCACTGCGTTGGGCTCGCAAGCTACCTACAATGTACTCAGGAACAACGACAGGAGCTGATCACGGAAACCGGTAATGACGGGGAATTACTGAAACTAATAGAATATACTAAAAATGGTTGGCCGGACAAAAAATATATCCCTGATAATGTACAATATTATTTTAAATTTAGAACTGAGATAAGTACTGATGAAAACCTGGTATTTTTAAATCACAGGTTGATAATTCCAACGTCATTACGGGTTAAATTTATGAAATTGTTACATGAAGGGCATTTAGGAACAACTAAAATGAAACAACAAGCGAGAAACTTGTACTATTGGCCCAAAATAGATGAGCACTTAGATATTTTTGTAAGAAAATGCTATGTATGTCAAACTTATCAAAACAATAATGTGAAAGAACCCTTGCTGCCCCATGAAGTTCCAAAATTACCATTTCTTAAAATAGGCACTGACATAATGGAATTCAGAACAAAAAGCTACTTAGTCATTTATGACTTTTACTCCAAATGGCTAGATGTAAAATTAATACCCAATAAAAGTGCCAAATGTATAATCAACAGTTTAACGGACATATTTTGCACATTTGGAATTCCAAATGAAGTCGTTTCGGATCATGTTCCTTTTGATTCGAGAGAGTGTATACAGTTTGCCCATGAGTGGGGTTTCACTTTCACATATACTAGTCCTAGATACCCACAATCTAATGGAATGGCAGAAAAAGGCGTACAGATAGCTAAGAAAATAATGTACAAATGTCATGAAGATGGAACAGACTATAGAATAGCACTTTTGCAATACAGGGCTTCACCCGTCTCAGGTACAGATTTCTCACCCAGTCAGTTAATGATGAACAGAAACTTGAAAACAAAATGTATTGTCAATTCTAAGTATTTACAGCCCAAGCTCAATATTAATGTGAAACAACAATTTGATAAAACTTTATGCAGAAATGTTAAGCATTACAACAGCACAACTAGACCTAAGAATGTTTTTTCTGTCGGACAACAAGTGTGGTTTAAAAAAGATCCAAATAAAAATAAATGGTTATTAGGAAGAATTGTCAAAATTAATGGGCATAGATCTTATAATTTGTTAGATAAGGACAATGTAGAATATACTAGAACCTCTTTTCACATACGACCGGCTAATGACTTTGTGGTCCAGTAAGGGCACCACTGCTGGTTGATCAATTTTCTCCAATGGTTGCTTAATTTTTTTTTTGTTTTGTTTGTTGGAAAGGGAAGAAAAACAAAAGTGTAATTTAATTAGTATTAATATTGTGTTTAGTGAAACTAAGGACAGTCACTTTGTATTAGTATAAGAGATGTTTTATATGATTAAAAATAGAAATGCTCAAGCAAAGTACAAAATTGTGTAGCTTGGTAATAAGTGTAGCCTAGTATGTTTAAATATTATTTTCTTTTATAAAAGGGGATGATGTAATAGAACGCATTCTATAAACTTGATGTTAGTCTGTGGTGTTGCCCCCGCCCCGCGGACACACCGCTCCCCCTTGTCAGCCGGCTAGGAAGAGGCCATATACCTGTGCAACTAATCAGATAATATTTGTAGAAAACATAAAATAAATACACCATAAAACAATTAGACTGTTTTATTATAAAGAACATTACAGGTTCCACTATACTAGACGTGATTTTGTGTATGTAGTACGAGTATGCGGTACTATACTATTGTGGGGAATCGGAGATAGCGAATAGTTCCCAGCGCACTAGACTAGATGCCGCTGCCATCTGTTGATAGCGATACCTTATCGAAGTTATCATTGCTCAGCTTACCTTGTTACCGCGAACTGGCTACATGTTTCCATGAAAATTATGCGCGTGTAGTGATATTGCCTGCCGGCTGCTGGCGAAGGTCGTTCAACCTGGCGGTTAGCCTGCCTGTGTTTGATAACGTCTTGATTTCTCACAATATGAATGCATCGGGTGATTTTTTGGTAGTTCTCGCGTTCGCAGAAGTGGTGGAGCGTTTCTCGGCAATTCGTTCGGAAACGACATGCACGTAATACGAGTACTCCGTTTTTGAACGGGAAAGTGATGATTTGTGGCTTATTGTTTGAATTTAAGCCGCCTATCGTAAAAAGGACATTGTACAGTCAAGGGCATAAATATATGTATCTACTTTACCAAAACGTCATAAACATCTATACACCTTTATGCAAGGTCGCTGATACATATATTTGACGCGATGGCTGTATCGATATTTATGCCCTCGTTCTGTATTAAACAAACTGCGTCTCTAGAGATTAGGCGTGAGCTGCATCATGTTACAATAATCGTAACTGAGGATTTTAATATAATTTTTCATAAGTTTTCTATCAAAAATCGGCGATTATAGTTAAAGCTTTTGTTAAAGTACCTAACTCTGTGCAACTAACAGTAAAATAGTATGACAATGTTGAGTTGCTAACCGGCGAATAGCAAATCAATGCGCAGCGCCAGATTTGAATATGAAATTGAGAACTGCGCATTTCCACATCGTAGCGGCTATAACCTGCTTGGTTTAATTTGCTATTCTGTTCTATTCAACAACATTGTTAAGATTCATCCGAGACCTTATTTACTTAATTTTTGTTCTTAAAGTCGGATTATGGAACGCAAAGTAAAGTTTGATACATTTGGCGCTATGAAAGGTCATTGCTCCACTGGTTAACGCGTAGGCGTATTTTTTACCTATACGTCTACAATCATGCTAAACGTGGCCTTTTAGGTCTTGTTATCTCAGGCTCTGTCTACCCCGTGAGGGATACAGACGTGTTTTGTGTATGTATGTATTTTTTATCATGTTTCTAATCCACCCTCATCCATCCTGTACAGTAAAGGCTATAAATATGTGTGCGTTACCAAGACATCAAAAACACCTTTATGCCACAAACGATAAGGTCGGTGACACATAATTGACATGATGGCTGTATCGATATTAATGCCCTCGAATGTACTGTTTGACAGAAAGAAATGGAAAATACGATTGGAAAATGCGCGTCAGGTAAAACGCTTGTGGAATCTACAGATAAAACAATGATAAACAACTTTTGAACAAAGTTGGTAAGAACTACAGTCCGTTGGCTCTCACAATGCCATTGTTTGTCTGGCTTTCTCACTCACTCTTATGGGTTTGATACTCGAACCGGCCGATGGTACCTGAAACCCGAATGTCATTCTAAGAACTCACGGACTGTAAGTCAATTTGCATGAATTAAAACAAAACAAAAAAAACTTTGTTAGCCTAGTGGTCTGACCTGTGGCCTCTCAAGCAGAGGGTTGTGGGTTCGAGTCCGGGCTCGCACCTCGTGAGTTTTTCGGAATATATGTGCGAATTTGTGTGTATTACATTTGAAATTTACCATAAGCTTTTCGGTGAAGGAAAGGAATGTGAGCAGTTCAATGGTGTGAGTGAAGTTCCCAATCCGCACTGGGCCCGCGTGGGAACTATAGCCCAAGCCCTCACAATCTAAGAGGCTTGTGCCCAGCTGTGGGATGTATATAGGCTGGAGATCATCATCATCATCATGTCAGCCGAAGACTTCCACTGCTGAACATAGGCCTACAGATCGGCCCTGCGCCCTCATCCTCATCCAATGCGTTCCCGCTACCCTCACCAGGTCGTCGCTCCATCTTGTTGGAGGCCTACCTACACCGCGTCTTCCGGTCCGCGGACGCCACTCGAGAACCTTTCGGCCCCATCGGCCGTCAGTTCTGCGGGCGATGTGCCCTGCCCACTGCCACTTAAGTCTAGCGATTCTTCGAGCTATGTCCGTCCGTGGCTTTAGTTCTTGCGCGGTTCTTGTTTAGGCTGGAGATGAACACAAACAGCAACAAATGCGGCCTTCTTTTTGAGCACGTGTTTAAAATTTTATTACAGGGATAATGAGTTAACAATTTTCCACCGTTATTGTTTATTAACAATCCTATACTGTCTTGCTAATATTATAAATGCGAAAGTGTGAGGATGGTTGGATGTGACGATGTGAGTGTGTATAAGTAGATAGATATGTTTGTTCCTTCTTCACGCTGTAACGACTGGACGGATTTGGATAGAACTTGGAACCCTAGGTTAACACATGGGCTACTTTTTATCTCGGAAAATGGCATAGTTCCCGCGTGATAGTGATAAACATGTCAAATGTCGTAGCTGCCTGGAGTCGCAACATGAATAATTAATGTAGAATATAATGTAGAAAGTCAACATCAGTTTATAAATTTAATTCTACGCGGACGAAGTCGCGGGCAGACGTTAGTAATTTAATAATGAACGATAAAACTTGCGAAGTCGAAACGTTCCGTTCTTGTTATTTTTGCAAGAATTTTCCTGCCTCATTTTTGTAATCGTTGTATTTCTCATTAAAAAAATGTTAGCTCTAATAGGTACATTATAGTGTGTATGATAAGATTATGTACCTATTCATACATACAAATTGTTTACAAACATGCTAAGGATGTGCCGAGAAGCGAATCGGAAGTTACGCAAAAGCAAGATTGGATAACATTAATTCGGTTGTTTACCTTTTAATTACATGTATTGGGGTCATATTTAATGTGGTACTAATTGGGCGTTTTGCATTAATTGAATTAATTCGATAGTTAACGTTTTCGCTTCATTAAGAGAGAGGGAAGGGCGAGTGTGCGAGTGTCCATTGCATATGTCCAGGATTTTTTTAGCCAACCCATTTTTAATATATATTCTAATATACTAAATTTATTATAAAGTTTCATTCTTTTTTTAATTTTTTGTTTATGTTAGAGAGGCCAGACAAACGAACTAGTGGGTCACTTGATGGTAAATGATCACCACTGTCCATAGACACCCGCAGCGCTTTACGCGATGCCAGTGCGTTGTCGGCGGTTATCTATTGTGACCACTCTCATACGTCCATCGATTGTGTAAAAAAATGGTCCTACTACATCATCATGGTGATTCTATTATCAGCTCGGTGCAGATCGACGTTATATTCGAATCTTACAGTAATATCACATTCCAATCAAAAGCGTATGACTATAGTCTATGCCAGCCAAACTGCAATGTGATATAACCACGGCATACAACTTCGAATTAAATGACATAACAACAGTTATCTGCCGTTATCTTTATGGGCACGATTAAATTTGTGTGTCACATTGGTATTATCAACCTCTATCGTTGCCTGATAAAACTTATTTCACTTTAGCTGATTTGTATCATAAGTATCATAACATAGAACTGTTATGTTGCCGCCGTGTATGTGATACTAGAGAAAGTAACGGTATACTTCAACAAATGACAACCGATGCGGTTGGTAGGACTTAGGCACTGGATATACTAAGGTAGAGGGACTCTACTTTAGAGACTCTACTTTGTACCACTTTAGGTAGAGTAAGTCAACCGGTGAAATTACTGGAACATGAGTTGTTCTATCCTCGCCCTCTAGGCTGGTATCGTATCTCCAATCGTTTGGTGTAGTGGGTGTGAGAGTGCAGTTAACACTTCAGCCAGAGGTTTTCAAACCTTTTTTTTCCTCGTAGACCACGTTCAAAGTTTCACTGTTTTCGGTAGATCCGCTGCTGCTATTTCTACTACATTTCTTAATTACCGTTTTATGTGGATCCCGTCTGGTCTTCCGTGAACCCCTGGGGGACCACCTGGACCACTGGAACCCTCGCTATAAACGTCAGAGGGTCAGACCGTTGGTTTCTTAGCGTAGCCTTCCGAAGATAGGGAAAAATCTGATTGTAACATTTGACGTATCACAGAGTTCTTGAATGTAAATATATTTCAGTGCATGAAAAAAGTTACGGACTATCTTCCGTTGCTGGGTGGGCCCGATTTTTGAAAGGATATCACTCGAAGTAGGTACCATTCGAAAGGGGTATAAACCCTTAATTTCGACCTTTTGACTGGATTAATTGAATTTGTAATTTTTTTCTATCGTATTCAGATTTAGCACCAGTTTTCAACACCTAGTAATTTTACATAAAGGCTTTCAAAAATCGTGACCCTGGTTAACGTAGCCTTTTTTTTCACACATTCAACTGGAATATTCATTTAGGTAATATAGCTGTTTAATTGAAATAATGGGACTGTGAAAATATATGTTGCCCTCAAGTCTTTTGTAAAGAGTCGAGATGTCTGCGGAATACTAATCAGCGCTCGGCAGAGGATTTGCTTTTGCAAGCTCTTTTTCTTTTACTACATAATTTAACAGCGGGATTTATTGACTACACAATTGCTTTTCTTCTTAGGTACTTTGTACTTGTGATTGTTGAAATTCACTTAAAATAAAAAACTTTCGCCGGACCCGAATTTTGCCGTCATTATATCTTTGTGAGACTTTAATGGAATACTTATCTTTTATCTTATACATTTGGCCGTACGGTGCTTGTTTGGCGACCATTAACCGTAAGACGTATTGATATGGCCTCCCACTAGGTGGACCGACGACATCGCAAGATTTGGCAACAGGTGGATGTGGGTGAATACTTCTTAAGACGGTCTAATCTAAGGGGAAGGCCAACAGTGGACGTCTTCCGACTGGTAAAGATGAAATCCATTCGTTACCATTTTTACCGTGAGCATTAGTGTTGCCAATTTAGCGAATTTTTCGCTAGAAATGGTGACTTTCGCTCAGGTCCTAACGACAAAATTATGTAGCGACTTTTTGGGGTCACTTATTTTTGCATTTTTATGCCAGAAAATCCCCGCCTAGGCGCTTTTCTGGAACTAGAGCCACGTGTAGCAACTTTTGACATTGGACATTGCGTTCTGGATCTTTTGGAATCAGGGTGTCGCCAGCCTATGATCAAGCGAGGGGGGGGGGGGAGGGCTAGTAGAAGTATAACGTTTCTTAGTGGATTATACACACGTCAAACAATATTTCGGTACTTGAACTTCAAACTTGGCAACGCTGGTGACCATTCCGTATCGTCTCACGACTCTCTTTAGTACCGACTGACTCATGGCCCCCTGCTCCTCATTCCAGGTGGTTCGGTACGCGTTCGAAGACCACACGCCTCCGAATATGGAGCTCATCTTGCCGTTCTGTGAGGACGTGCACAGCTGGCTGAACGCGGACCCACGGAACGTTGCAGCTGTACATTGCAAAGCGGGGAAGGGGCGGACAGGTCAGTAAAAAAAATAGACAGGTATACCGGGTCTCTCAATTATTCCGGTATATTACAGCAGGGGTAATTGACTGAACACTCCTACGACGATTTTCAAAATTTAGTCCCGCACTTCACTTTGATTTTAAGTCTGTATTAGGATTTCGTATCTTGCCTCACTCACAGACTCACTCTTAATATTAGTATGACCACTGGTTGCGGCCGCAGCAAAGCCACTAAATCTGGGTGATTTTTGGAGGCGCGAGATAGTGCGCATTTTTGAGCGGACATCGAACGTTGAAGAGATATTGTTGCCAGCCCAACGTAGTAATTTTTATCCTACATTTATTTTATTATGGCTGCACCGTTGCCTCTTCTGCCTTCAAGATCCACACTGTCTGTACTGTGCTCTATGTGTTTTAAAATTGAAATAGACTGTTTTACGTGCAAAAAGCGTTTCATCGTGTCTCCAACTACCTGCCTACCGCAGATGTTATTGCTATTATGGTTCTGAATGGTGTGCTCAGATTCGATAAACTGTAAAGCTTTTTAACGGCGCCGAATTAACAAATTCACTAAATATTAAAGCGTAAAACACCACGTTCTCAGACAGGTCTCTCGATATTATTCGAAAATTTACATAATCTGCATCTCAACCAAACCCATTATCTTATTGCTTAAGGCTGCCTATCACTCAGCTCATATATGTCTATATCTTACACAATGTCAACCCCTGCGTCGTCACTCACAATAGACACGAGAATCCGAAGAAATGCTCCCATCTCGCTCCCTCGACAAAAGAACGTCGCTGTTACCATGCGAGATCTTTTCAATGAGATTACAGTACAGACAGTAATGTAGCAACTTTTGTCACCGCTTTGTCCTTTTACACGCGAAACACATAAAGGTATCTGAAGATCACAATATCTCTTGTCTCCGTACGATTCAAAGGTTAGCTACTTATATTTAACCGTATTATAAAAGAATATTGGACAGTATTTATTACCCGCACCAATCTTGTGAAGGTAACTCGGGAAATGTGTTAGATACATAAATAAGGCGACGGAGCGGTGTCTAAGGTCGCAAATTATTCGTGGGGCGCATTATGCCCTGTTCCCGGCTTTGCCCGCCTTTGTCCGAACCAAATTTACTTTACGTCCCACAATTGTCGCCACTACCAACCGCCACCAACCGACCTTGCACCGGGGTCGTAAATTTTAAAAAAGGAACCTCTTACAAACCGCCCCATCTATTTTTGTGGCCAGTCGTAAAGGGTATAAAAAGCTCGGGGATCGGACCATAGATTTCTCTCCCTTTGTGCTTTTTTTTTTCTTACAAAAAAAGGCGATATAGTTTTATTTCTTTCTCTAAATCCTTTATGGGTTTTCGGTGTTTCGGATGCGAGTAAATTAGAGGGAGGTTATAGAATGATCGTGGACGAGCGAAAATTGTTCGGGTGTTTAAAAAAGATGCCGGTTCGTGATCCCGGATCCGTTGTGGTTTCTTTTTCATTTTGCTGTCGAGCAATGGTGCCACTCCGTAGCCCGGTACTAAGCCGGCAAACTAAACTTACTTGACATGCTTCAGACAACACTTGTCTAAGTTTCTGTGCCCATAAAAAATCTAAATTAATCGTGCCTTTATTGAAAATAGCGGGATGGCAGTACCACTGTAGAAGAAATGTTTGCATTGCTATTCAAGCTGCTAGTGCATTTTATCATGTTCAAAAATAGCTATAAACCTGTTATAAAACATTAGCCGTGAAAGGAAATGTCAAAGTGTCAGGCAAACCTCGTTTTTTTTCCAAGTTTTGATTTAACTTTCAATGTGTGTATAGTACGTACGTTTGTTCAGGTCACTTGCAAGCCAAATTTTATCCACTAGTTGTGGAAGTGACTTAGTTAGAATTTGGTGCACATGTAGGATGAATGATGCCGCAAGCAGTCCCCAAGGTTTTCTTAAGTCTGTCGAGAAAAATCGTTTTTGATTTCAAACTTATATTTTCAGGTACAATGATTTGCTGCTACTTACTGTACAGCCAGCAAAAGACGACGGCAGACGAGGCGCTCAAGTTTTACGGAACGAAAAGGACGCACGACGAGAAAGGTGAGAGCAGACGGTGTAACTATAGCGTCTCAGGCCCGTTGCTAATTCAACAGATGAAACAGCTTCCCGATCCCGTCCTATATCCTCCTATATCTTATGTACGATTAAACCAGTGTAGATGAAAAGCTTAAATAAATTACCAGTTTTTCTAATTTGCAACGTCAATTTGTCTATGCGCATTGCTCACACATAGAACAGGTCACTTAAGTTATACACTCCGGCTCTAAATTAGTCCGAGATATCTTAGCAAGTAGCTTGGTTTATTTAGACTGAACTACCCTCTAAATTTCAGTATTTTTTTTTGTCAAAATTCATTCCATACTTTGGTTAGTGTTCAAACTGCAAGGGGTGTTAAGTTTTCCGGGATAAAAACTATCCTATGTCCTTTCCCGGGACTGTGACTATGATTATACCTAATTTCGATAACATCGGTTTAGCCGTTTTGCCACGAAAGAATTGAAAGAGCAACAAACATCCAAACTTACCAACTTTCGCCTTTAGTAAGATAATTTTTTACCCCCTTATTCATAAACGCTCTATAGGCTTCTGCTAACTTAGCAATCGTTTGTCCTTACCTGTCACTTTGACATTTACCTTTCACAGATAAGGACAAACGATTGCTAAGTTAGCAAAAGCCTATAGAGCAGTGGTTCCTAACCTGGGGGTAATTACCCCCGCAGGGGTAAAACGGAGATCCTAGGGGGGTAACACGGGATGGCACGAAATAATATTAAAATAGCAATAAACAAAATAATAGTACGGTAAACGGTAGCACGGCACTCTCATGCGCGCGGCTTTTCTTACTTTACTTACTAGTTACCTAAACGTGCAATTTCTTGCATAATAAACATATTTTCGTTCGAATTTGTGTGGTTTTAATTATTTTAAATTAGCTAGGGGTAAACTCAATTCCCGTACTTGTTCACAGGGGTAGTGACATTGAAAAGGTTAGGAACCACTGCTATAGAGCGTTTATGAATAAGGGGGTTAGACACCTTGTTTATTGTGTTATTGTTTTTGTTATGTTTGATCAAGCAAGATGAACGGATAATTATTCAAACAATGTCACCTTCTTGCTAGTCTGGGTGTTTTGACTACGTGTATTGATTTTAGTTTGTCCCTTATATGAAACTAGCTTTTGCCCGCGACTTCGTCTGCGCAGATAACGTCAGAGTGACGACATACCCCATACATCCACTCATGTCTCCGAGTATAAGGTTTTTATTGCCTATCCCGTGGGAAATTCGGAAAATCCCTTCTTAGAGCACCTACAGATCCTCTAGGAATATTATCTAGTAATTATAGTCCTAATTATTTACCTCGTGTTTTTATTCCCGTGGGAAATTTGAAAAATTCCTTTGTGTGCACTTTTATACTAATCAAGGATTAATATGTATGTAATGTAGCTTTATTGGTACAACATTTCGGGATTTTCCAATCCCGCGGAAAAATCGGAATAAAATGTATCCTATATCCGTCTCCTGGTTCTAAACTACCTCCCCACCAATTTTCAATCAAATCGGTTCAAGCAAGCACGGGTTAGCTGCGAAGTTTACCGAACGACGCACGAAAATTCACGAACACTCGAGTGGCCGAAACCGAAGCTAAGGCCGCAACTAGATTTTTTGGCCGAAACTGAAACCGAAACCGAAATTTCGGTCGGTCACTAGTGACCATTGACAATACGAAATGCAATGCGTATGCAATATGAAGTCAACCGGCGTAGATTCTCGTCGAGTTTGTAATGTAAACAGAATTGTCACTTGTCACCGACATTTGTCACTGACATTGTCACTTGTCACCGACAATTGTCACGTAGGTGCACCTTTTTACCAATTTGCTATTGTAGATTTATTCTGCCATTCAAGGTCTTACAATTTACCTTACTGCCACCCTCTAACCGCTCAAACAGTAAGTAAGGCGCATCATAGATCTACTATACCCCTTACGGAGTTTATATTCATACATTTACTCCCTTTATAGCGCTCAAAGTGTCAGTAAGCAGCATGTGGCTCTACAATACCGCTTGAGGAGTCACTAATCGCTTAAAAACTACTCATACAGCGCTTTAAGTCTCAGTTTGCGCTACTGTACCTCCACAATTGCTCTCCTATATCTCTTAAATTCACTCTGTAACTCCACTATATCGCCTTAGTGGAACCTAAGAGCATAAGAACTTGTGCCCAATCCAGGGGTATAGCAGAGTTATAGCGTGCTATAACTCCTATGTTATAGCACTATCTAATGACCTAAGGATCTTTTGAGCTCTGTTATATTTCTATTATAACTCTTATATTAGCGCCTAATGTTAGTTGGGTGAAACGGGGGCCAGGCGAGCGTGTATAATGATGATCTTACAGTAGCTTTCGTTTTAACGTTGCAGGCGTGACGATACCGTCGCAGCGGCGCTACGTGGAGTACTTCGCCGCGTTGGTGCGCTCGCGGCTGCAGTACACGGCGACCAAGGTTCACATCCGGGAGCTGATCATGTCCCCGCCGCCCATCGTCAACGGCGGGCAGTGCTCGCTCGAGCTCACCGTCTCGCAGGCCGCGCCGCCCCTCAAGGTCAGTTGGAGCAATAGCACTTAAACAAAAGAAAAAACGAAAGAAAGAAACCACTTATTCGTTAAATGGACTATTTCAAGCAACTAATTTGAATATTATGCTTTTACGTAGCTTTGTTAATTAATAATAAATATTTTTTCGCTGTTTGATAATTCGTTAATTTAGACAGAATCCCAATCGCCTTCGTTCGGCTGGCTATAAAAAAAACGGCTTTGTCTATGTTTTTGTCGATTTGACAGTGACACGTGACAGTTGCCATAGCCAAACTTTTTTTTTTCATTTTTGTGGCAAACATTCGATGCTGGATTCTGCCTAAAAACCGGGTCGTTCGGTCAAACAAAGGTTCAAAGTACCTACTTTTACAAAAATATCTGCAATCATAAAGTATTTTTGAAATCGGACAATTGATGGTTTTCCTCGAATTGGAGCATACTAAAAAAATGAACAATGCCAATTGTCGGTGACCATTGACAATTCGAAATGCAATGAGTGGTCAATATGAAGCCAACCGGCGTAGATTCTCGTCGAGTTTGTAATGTAAACAGAATTGTCACATGTCACCGACTATGTCACATGACGCCTATTTCCCCCTTAAGTTTGTCATACTACCATAAATGACATATTGAATACTGTTCCGCCAGTCGTTCTTACTATTGGTTGTACTTTGGGCCCGATTTTTCAAAGCTCATCACTCGGAAAGTGGTATGAACTACGGCTTGAATTAAATTTACGTCGCCCCTCCCCGCTACGCGAGCGGAAATTTCCAATTCCTGGCCAAGGGAAGATGTAAAATTGTGTGCACACCTCGGGCGGTGATAATGAAAGCCTCGGGTCGCATGTTTATCGCCCTCACCTTTGGCTCGTGCGACAAGTTCTTGCGATCAGAGACATTCTGTATTTCACCACCGTCAACGTGTAATGTTCATGTCATTTGGTAGATCTGATTAATTTGAGCTGTATTTTTTTTTTCTTATCTATTCATATTCACATTTTTCATCACTTTCCCGTGGTATTTTCACGTGTGCTTTAAAAAATCGGGCCCTAGGTTGTACGCGAGGCAGTCGCGTGCATTGGGGGGTCGCTAGGTTAGGCAGCGGTTTATATACGCTGCCTGCCCTGGCGGACCCGCTGCCAGCCCTCAGCGAGGACTCCCGAGCACCGCGACCGTTGGGCGTGTGGAGTGTCCGGTTCTGTTTGGGGCTTGCAGGTGTGTTCCGCGAGTAAAGTAGAGTTCCCACAGGCGCCGGCGGGCTGCCACGAGGTGCGGCGCGGGGGGGGCGCCGTGTCGGTGGCGCTGACGCACTGCACGCCCATGTGGGGCGACGTGCGCGTGGACGTGGCCACCAAGACCAAGATGTACATGCGGAAGGAGAAGCTGTTCCATTTTTGGTTCAACACGTTCTTTGTCGCGGCCGGCGCGGACGCTGAGCCGGTGCCCCCGCCGCCGGACAGTGAGTGTGCAGCTTTGACTAATTCATAATCAAAATCTAAACTTTGTTTTGCCAATAGGCCGCTAAGGGTTTTTTATGTACCTTTTTTTGAAACTACCAGCGCATTCGTTCTGAAATACCATCATTGCCGAGAAGAATGCGCCGCAAGAAATTTGACAATACAAAAATCTGGTAGTAGAATTCTGGCGGTCGATTGACTTGTAATTTGGTACACATAATGTTGGATGGATAACAAGGCAATGCAAGTACAGTCACCAAAAAAAGCTTATATTCAATTTAGATTTTTTAGCATAAACTTGTTTGCTTTTATTTAATTTGACCAGTTTAGTTTTTGTCTCCTGGGTGAAAATTTGTAAGTCCAAAAAGCAAAAAGCTTTCACTTGGAATTTTATTTTGACAAAATATTGGAAGTATTAGTTGTTTAACTTATCCGTAAATTCCTCTATTTTCAGGTTCCAATTTAGAAACGTTTAAGTTAACGTTAAATAAATGGCAGTTGGACGACGCACACAAAGACAAACAGCATAAACTGTGCAGTGCAGACTTCAAGGTAACCTCATAATACCGTCTTAAGGTGCGATCACACCGGTGCGTTTGCGCGACAAAATGTATGAAAAAACGTCACTGCGTATACGCGGCGGTGTAGTCGCTCCTTTAATGGTTGTTGCTAGCTATGACTATGTTATTTATTTATTTCTGACTGGCTGTTGCCCGCGACTCCGTCCGCGCAGAATTCGCTTGTCGCTATCTCGCGGGAACTATGCTGATTTGCGAGATAAAAACTATCCTGTCCTCCCCTGGGACTGAAAATATTTATGTACCAAATTTCATTAAAATCGGTTGAGTGGTTTAGGCGTGAAAGCGTAACAGACACATTTTGAGGTTAGTATAGATCAACTATTTCTTTTTGTTATTCGGTCCATCAGCGAAGGGAGAAAAGTACCGATTGGAAGATTAAGTGTTGTATCTATTAAACAGTCAGCGTCATATAGTGTGAAACATTCAAAGTTAGCAAAAAATTATACACACCATACTATTTTTGTGGGTCACCGAACTATTTGGCCTGTGTGTACAAACATGATATAGATGATCAATTATAGAAAACTAGCTCCTGCCCTCGACTTCATCTGCTTAGAATTATACATATAAACCTTCCTCTTGAATCACTATCTATTAAAAAAAAACACATCAAAATCTGTTGCGTAGTTTTAAAGATCCAAGCACACATAGGGACAGACAGAGAGACAGGAAAGCGACTTTGTTTTATAGTATACTACCTTCTGCCCGCGACTTCGTCTGCGTAGAGTTATACATAAAAACCTTCCTCTTGAATCACTCTATCTATTAAAAAAAACCGCATCACAATCTGTTGTGTAGTTTTGAAGATATAAGCATACATAGGGACATAGGGACATGGGGACAGAGAAAGCGACTTTATTTTATACTATGTAGTGATTGTAGTACATTTGGTTACACCAGGTGGAGCTGATAGTGCAGAAGCTGCCGTCGTCGTCCAAGTTCACGGGCGCCGGGCGCGCCGCCACGCCGCCCTCGTCGTCCGCGTCGTCGTGCTCCGAGCCCGACACCGAGCCCGACTCGCACTGGGACTCCGGTGAGCGCCCCCCCCTACCCCTACTACGCGCCGCTGCCCAAGGTCTACTCCTCCGCCAGCATGGAGTCCGCCGACCTGCCGGCCAAGACCAAGTGCGCCGACAAGCCGGCCGCGCAGAGGCCGAGGCTCTCGCTCGGCGACATGCGCGCGTCCTGGCGCGAGTTCAGTGGGAAGTTTTCTGAGAATAAAAAAAAGAATAGGGATAGTTAGCGGCAGTGATGTGTTTGTTGTGAACGTTCGAAGTTCGAATTCGTTATTGTTGTGGTGCACGTTGCCTGTCGTCAGTGTGTTCTGCGGATGCTTCCCAACACTTTTACTGTTTATGATGCTTAAAGTTGTCGCACACGTAACCGCTCGGTACCGGAGCGGCACCGCCTCGCCTCGTCGGCTCGCCGTCAATCATACGCGAGCACGTAACGGAAACGGCTCGGCATCACCGATGAGTCCGCGCGGCTGCGGCTAGGTGACATCGCGCTTAAAGCAAGGCGGCTAGAGCAGGTGGACGATGTTGGTCATTCCTCACGGGGGGACGATGGCGGTCTGTGCGCGGCGAGACGCAAGCGCGGCGGCGGCCCGACGTAAGCTCGATGACTGCGAGTTGCCCGCGCGCTGTGCGGATTACGAGCTAGTGCCGAAGCGAGGCGATGCCGATCCGATGCTGACATGTGTGCGTTACAGTATGGGATTTTTTTACATGTAATACTGGACGGCTCGAGTTGAGGCGGTGCCGATTCGGTGCCGAGCGGTTAGGTGACCAACAACCTTTAACGTGGACGCTCGAAGCGGAGCGTTCGGCGTGGCGTGCACTCTGGACACCACTATGAGTTTTATTCGTTTAACATGCACGCCGCATGCTCATATCGAGCGTCCATTCCGGCCTTACACGTCGAGATACGCCCTTGCGTACGCTAGCGGCAATTCAATGGTGTGTGTGATGGTCCCAATCCGCACTGGGCCCGCGTGGGAACTGTAGCCCAAGCGCTCTTATTGTGAGAGGCCTGGGCCCAGCAGTGGGAATCATATGATTGGGACGATGAGCTTGACGTTCATTGCCATTGGATTACTTAATATATTGGCGTTTAAGGTTTTTTGTAGCAGTGAAAATCTTGAACACGTTTGCGATGAAGTGTCAAATAAAGCCAGTAGAGCCTTTTCGCAATAAATATTGTGACGTTTACTGTGAGAACGTTCTCTGGTTGTAAGTCGGAAGTTGTCATAAAAAAATATGATCGCTTACTTGTTCAACTATACAATTGGTTAACGTTTTTTTTTAATGGTAAAAGTGTTGAGTGATCGTAGAACACACGGGGCATGGTTAAAATTTAAAAAGTGAAATGTAAAATGAAATCATTTTTTTTTGTTAATGCTCGTAAACATTTCATATTGGAATGGAATTCGAATTGCTTTTTATTTTTAAATATGCAGTGTGGTTTATACACTGGATCTGTTGGGTTTTGAATTTTGAACTTTAATCGTATGCGCACATGGTTAATTTAACACTGCAGCCGTAAGCCTGCGGTATGAAACGGGTACCGGTGACCGGGGTGACTATGTTAATTTTGGGGTTACTTTGGTCGTTTTAGAATTGCCATAAAATGGATATTGCCCAGATGCTGTGAATGTTTGGCAAGTAGACTTGGTTTTGAAGCAGTAAACGCAAATAAAAATCAAGTCACCCCGGTTTAAGGTATATATCTATTTTAACATAGTTAATTTCTCTGTAAGTGATATTGAGGGGAGCTTGGCGTAGTACTATGCACGTTGAATTATATATATGATGTGATTCTACTATAACTTTTATAAAATTTTTAAACAGACGCAACGATCGTTATTCGAGTCACTGTGGGGCCTTTTCATAATAAATGCGATACCGAGTGCAACCGTTAAATCTACTGACACGATATTTTACACGGATGCCACATAAGTAAGGAACGTGATGGCATTTTTGAAAATACACTCGAAACTTTTGTTGACTGCTAAAGGAATTCGGTGAATTTCCTAATTTTAACAGCCGGATCTAATTGTTCAGTTCATCTCGTGTCACAGGAAGCTAATAATAATGGCGTTTTGTAGACTTAGGGCCTGTTTCATCACTCTCAGTAAAGTTCGAGATATCTTAAGTGTCGGTTCTCTATGATGTGGTCTCTGTCTGTTTCGTAGTAAGAAATGGAGAAGGAATCATAGATAACTGACACTTAAGATAACCGGACCTTTGCAGAGAGTCGTGGAATAGGCCCTTAATCACTTAATCGCATTATTGAAAGTATCATCTCAAAATTTTACATATGTATACTACCTTTAAAGGTTATTTGTATACAGTTGTTACAAAGTCTATATATCCCTTACGGGGTAGACAGAGTCTGAGGTAACACGACCTAAAGGCATGATTGGAGACGTATAGGTGGAAAGGGGAATTAAAACAGTGATGGCTGCAATATATAATATTTATTTAGTTGTTATATAAACCGTGCATAATATTACGTCTCGCGTGATCATAGTTGGAAATGTTTTTATTAAATACATAACCGTTGTATATAGTACCACAAATTATATATATCTCGTGAAGCTGGGAGACGGGCGTAGGTTCGTCTCTGCGATACGATTGATCTCTTAACCGATAACGATTATTTGTATATTATTTTATTTAATAAGTAGTTTCGCTCTTTTATACGGAGAGGGGTGTGGGTAGTTGCAACTACCCCTTTTATTACCGATACGTCCTTTTTACCGGTAGGCTTATTGTCTAACTCGCTCGCAATCGCCGTCGTGTTCATTTTGACAGTTCATGTGTGGGCTGACAATTGGCATCGGTCGGAATCGGCTAGCTGTCACCTTCATACAAGAACTGTCAAAATGAACACGATGGCGATTGCGAGCGAGTTAGGTAATAAGCGTACGGGATTGAACATGTCCCAGTTATATTATATATCAACTTTCTTTTAAGGGATAGTCTTGCAAGCGCCCGTTGAAGCTACGATTTTTCATACTATATTCTCAAATCTCATACTATATTTATTCGATCATTTTACTATTTTCTATTTTTCCAAAAATTCGCATAGTAACAAGGTCACGTGACAGATTGAAAAATTCGAGGGCTTATTCACCTGCTATGGGTGGTGTAGCGGTATAGCACGCGTCACGGAATGACGAGGATCCGGGTTCGATTCCCGGCCATAGCTTTACTTTTCGGATTTTTCTGTGTTCTAATTTTCAGTGTCGTTAAGATTATTATATTTTATAACCTGCGGTGTTGACAGATATATGTGTCGTTGGCGTTGAAAAGGTTAAACATAACAGAAATTATTAAAATATTTAGATAGAGAAATGAGAGACAAATAATGGAATTTAGTATGAAAAATCGTGTTTATTGGTTCTTGGTCTGCACAGTCTCCCCCATGTAAATCCCCCCCCCCCCCCTTTAGTCATATGGGTTATGTCCTTCATTTCATGGTGTTGGTAAGAAGGGATCATGTGGCAGTGTTGTGGCGTTCACGAGTCCACTTTGTATAAGAAATTCGGGTGTTTATATGTTTTGGATGCGAAAGTGTACGCAACGAAAGAGTTTGCCCATACTATGCCACGACGGTCGTTAAATTACGGGATTATTTTAATTTTAAAATGGCATGTCCATGGTATTCCTGTCGTGTTAAAAAGATATATTGTTTAATATACGAGGTTTCTCAGAATTTCGTGCTCTCGCGAAGCCGTGCTGTGGGGGTTACCGCAAGCGCTTAATGCGTGCCAAGTTCTATTTAGCGTAAGGGACAGAGCTATATGGCGGCTATGGGTCGTGGTCCACCTGCAGTTTGTCCACCTGGTTTTCGACGGAGCTCCGCTCAAGGGCGGAGCCCCTTCTAGGCATTTTGCCCATCGGGCAAATGAGGATACCTAACTAACCTACCTATTTTTGTATTAAAATAATAAACAGTGATTCGAAATAATGGCCGCATTTTTTCCGGGCGGGCCCAATTAGGTGGAGCACAACCCACAACCTCTATAAGGCTGCATAACTGTGTCCCTTATGAATAGAATTTGGCACGCATTAAGCGATTGTGGTAATTGGTAATTCCACGGGCGATAAGAGAAAAGCGATGTATGGGCAGACTCAAGCTTTCGGGTTAGGTGGGTTAAGTGCGGGCAAAGTTGTGCGCAACTGGTAACGTTGTATACAGCGGGTATCGTTGTGTGCAACGGGTAAAGTTGTGTGCAACGCGTATCGTTGTGTGCAATGCGTACGTTGTGTGCAGCGGGTATCGTTGTGTGCAGCGGGTAACGTTGTGTGTGTCGCAGGCGCGCGTGTGGAGCGCGTGGGCCGCTACCGGCCGCTGTCGCCGGACACCGAGCGCGCGCAGAACACGTAACTATGCGACCATCATTGTCTCACCACGTGACGCGTTTGTGGGGGCACTCCCACGCACTATGAACACGGTAGCGGCTACTGTACTAACACAAATACAAAGTAGTGAACAATTTATTTGAGCCAAAGCAACGTTGTACATACATACATCTTTCCATGCTGGTCTGGGGGCAAAGAAAATAATGTACCAGTTGCTTCTCTTCCGGCGCCCATAAAAGCCCATCGAGGGAATAGGCGAAAATCTTAGGAATCATGATATAGATAGGCGATACGGCTAGCAACCCGTCACTATTTTGATTCCCCTTTCTATGTATACGCCCACAAATCATGCTAAACATGGCCTTTAGGTCTTGTTGGACGTGATGTATTTATGTATGTAGGATAAATAATGTCTTTATGCCTTAAGGGGACAGAGGCATTAAGGGCGTATAGCTGGAAAGGGGAATCAAAATAGTCATCGCCTATAACATGATTACAAAGATTGTCGCCTATTCACTCGATGTTATTTTATTCTGTGTAATGGAATGTTTCAACATTGTACAATAAATTATAAATAAATAAATGCTAACATTCACAGAAATTGACGTAGTCCCAAAGTAAGTCCCTTAGTGCCTTTATTGAAAGGTCGCTGCTCTTATATTTATGACGAATTACGTGTTCTGGTGTTATTAACCTTATCGTGTAACGAATTTATTGAAATTTAATGTTGCTCCGAAATATTTGAAGACAGTGACTGTACCATAAGTCGTACAGGCTGGGGACTGACTCGTACAGTGCTTTGCACGATTTAGGAAGAGAAGAATAGACTAATAAGTGAACATAGCAACCTCTGTCTTTGACCTCTTTGGCATTTTGTTTTATAGTCTGTAGCCGCTACCGTATAAACAAAAACATTGTATGCACCCACAAATTGCGTTGCGATCCGGTCAAGCGCACATTGGCTTGGCTAAGCTTGACCCGGCCGTGTATCGTCCATCGCTTGCTACCCGTTTGTCGTATATGTCCGTCTCACTCGCACTTGCACGTATCCCAGTACGAGTGTTCATTCATTAGGGATACAAGAGGTGCTATTATGCTATCATCATGTCTTTTTCTAACAATAGTAAAATGAAAAGGACGGTCGCCATTAGACTTGCTACGGCATGCTAATACCTCTCCCTGTTTATTTTATGTGTTTTGTTTTGTGTGTTTATTTGTGCTTATGTTTGCATGCTTTTCTGTTAGCGAAAATTGACTTCGGTAGGTATGGTTATTTACCGAAGTTATGACTCTTAAAAGTTTATAGTTTGTATGATTTACAAATTAAATATTTTTATGAACAGATTTGATTTACATTTTGTTGAAATTACATAAATTGCGTTTTTTCTGCGCCCCTGTGTGAAGTGTTTTGTGTAAATATGTTTACGAACGTACGAAGCTTAGCTAATCAATATGTTAGTTTAAATACTTTGAACTTTATTTAATGTCTTTCATACAAGTAAAACTAAAGTTTCCGACCGAAACTAGTATCTACAATAGAAACCACAATTGAGTCGCTTAACTTGAAACTCAGATTTGTCGATTTTTCAAGATTTTATTTAAAAAAGAATTTTTCTGTCAGAGTTTTAAGTTAAACGACACAATTTAAAAGATTTAAATTAAAACCGGGGCCCGATTTTTGAAAACACGTGTGTGTAAATACCACTCGAAAGTGGTGAAAAATTGTGCTGCATTTCAAATACGAGTAGCATAGAAGATACTTACGGCTCTCATTAATCTTGTACTAGTCAAAAATTTGATTAGAGCTGTAGTTTTGAAGATTTATACCACTTTAGAGTGATGTGCTTTAAAAAATCGGGCCTCTGGTCTGGTGTACCTATATGGTTTGCAAAGCTACGTACGTTTGTGTCATCGTCTCTTAATTCTTCCATTTCATGGTTTTAACCCCTCATTCGCTGTACACCGCTTTGCACCGTCCCATCACCAGTGCCACAAGCGGTGTTGCCCTGTTTTAAACGCATATTCTTGCACTTTTTTTTTAAATTGCTTTCGATATGCGTTTAGAAAGTTCATGCTGTAGACTAGTGAGATGGAATTTTATTGACAACTGGGGTGTATATTCGGCGTTTTTATTTCGATTTTTTTCGGCTTTTCTCGTCTCAGACAGAGCAAGCAGCTCTTTAAAAGAGATCTTTAAGAGAGAGAGAGAGAGAAAGAGAAGACATTTTTATGACAACGAAACAGTAGATGTTGCATCTAGTTGGTTCAAAGTTTCGTTAGGGTAAATCGTGGGACAACAATGACGTATGAGACGTGCGTTGGAAACGCTCGAATATTCACCCAACTAGATATTGTGAGAGATTACTAACTTTTCGTCGCCAAGTAGCTCTAGTGACACTCGCAACTGTCGACTTTAATGTTGTCACCAGAAGGTGCATTTTACACAGACTTTATATCAAGTCAATGGCGGCGGAAAGGCTAGTCATTTTGACGAGCAACACTTGCGCCATTTTCTTTGCTTGTCGCGTCTTTTCCTGTGTTAGAAAGGGACAGTCATGCGACAAACTAAGCCATGGCCAAGTGTAGCAAAGAACAGTTCGTGAGCTCTTAAGGTGGAGGTAGACAAAACGAGAGATCATTATATCAAATTTATTGTGCACAGCAAAAATAATGGGTCACTCTTCATACAGATTTGTATGACACGCGACCTTTTATTTTGGCTCGACACAATAAATTTGGCAGAGTGGGGATAGAATGAGCATTCGCTCGTTTGGTCTAACTCCACTTTTAGAATGCCATTCGGGTTGGTCTCGGCCGAGTGAGAGAGACGGCAAGACAGACCCTGCAGTAAGCACACGGACTGTACTAAGTCAAGATTCCATCTCACTCTGTCGCCTGTGGCACACATAATGGGCTCACGCTTAAATGGGTTTCTTACATTTTTCAGGTGAATCTACATACTTGTGAAGGCATGCGAGCCCACGCTTTCCTTCCCGAGGCAAAGGCTTCCTTAACACGGTGCACTAAAGACTAAAATCCCCCGGAGCCTTTACCCCCCAGTGACGTTTAAGATTGTGTCAGGAATGTGTAGATATATCTATAATATAAGCGGGCTGCCGAACGGTTTTTGTACAGCGATATTGAAGACTCATGTGATATCAAGAGTGCTGGATTCTTAGTATAGATCTTGGTACTAAACAGCGTTACCTCGATGTAAAAACAATTTTGATACTTTTAAGTTTCAGATATATGGTCACAAGGTGTGCTCTTGTCTAAATGTTTTGTTTACTTGAATCTTATGACTGATAAGTACATTGATTTAGCTTTTCGACCTTTTTTTGTCTATCGCACTTGTTTTTTTTTTTGATAAGATGTACCTTGAGTAGAGGTTATTCCGACGTACGCGAACATTTGTGGTGTTGAAGATACGCTTGAATCGTCTACTCTTTATTTGTCTATTGAAAGAAGCCAACGGTTTGTCTCTGTGAAAGTAAAACTCGAAAGAAACCATTTTTTGGTGGCACCGTGAGACCTGTAAGGAAGAAGACTGTGAGACACCGTAAGACTAGCATCAGTAAGACCATTGTGAAAGGTTTTGTGAAACTATTTTAGTTTCAGCGGGAAAAGAAATGCGGCGCGTTCTTTCTGCCAAACGGCTGAACCTATTTTGATTACAATTAGCATGCTCATAGTTTGAATATCGTAAAATAAAATGAGCTACTTTTATCCGGGAAAATGGCAAGTTTCTCATAGGACGATGTAACAAACAAATGCAGACTGATAAAGGTTATAAAGTGTCGGGGAGTTGTTTTGATTTGTGTTTACATTTACAGTGACAAACCGTTATATCGACTTTTTACCATCGATACTGGCTTCATATACGATTCCTGTGCGATTAATGTACATAACTTTATAGATCTGTCTCCCTCGCACAGCGAAGTGTGAAAGGGACGGAACTAGCGAAGTTGCGATTTCGTTTTTCGAAATGGTGCCCTGAAAGAAGTAGCCTAAGCATGGCCAGTGTTGGAATAGAGTTTTTTTTGTTGTATTTGGATTTGCAGTCGGTTTTGAATATTTCTCAGGCTTCATAAAACGACAGTTGGGTCAGATATTAACGCATTATCTGCCAGGTGTCACACGCGGGTCTTGAAGTCGCGAGAACGCATATGTGCGTTGCTGGCAGTGAATGTGTGAACGAACATGCTGATTTGGGGTTGAGTCGGAAATGTTCGGGTAGCATACTTTATGAACTAGCTGAGTGGGAAAGGGATGCAATATTTCTAGGTAAGGTATTAACTGGACTTTCTGAGAACTGAATTTGTCGTTGCATTTTATAAAATGGCGTTTTGCGATTGGGAGTAGTAAATGACAGTTTTAAAACATGTCGGCCGTCAGTCGTATAGCCAATATTTACATCATTATTAAACGCAATCATAACATATAATATACCTAACAAAAAATAATAGTAAGTACTATTTGACTGACTGATACGTCAACGCCCAGCCCATGCCCTTGGGACTAAAAAAAATATCCGAATTTTGCACAGGAGAGGGAGTATTGTTTTTGGTAGCACGGAGCTAGCTAAACAAGTAAAGCGACCTAATGATTCGCGTCATGTTGTGCTACCCGAATGTACAAAAGTCCAACAATATTCTGAATGCCTATTCATATTCCAACCGGCTGCATCCTGAGACTGTTGTTCAAAATAGTCTATTAAACGTCGAATCTTAGTGTTGTTATAAGAATTGATTGTGAACGTGTTTGAGGAGAGATGGTGTTAATTATGTACTTATTATGACTTCCAACATACATACATGTTATCCACATAGACAACAATTAACTTTAATGAGCTCTAGATAATTGTCGACTGTTGCTACGAGTATAACTTGTTTTGTTACAAATGTCCTGAGGACTTCATAAAACGACAGTTGGGTCAACCGTTGAATAAATACAAAACGGACGCATTCCAAAATCATTCGCCATTGCATCTAAAAACAAAAGTCGGTCGCTATAAGGTTTCAAGTGTAACAGTGTCCGATTTGGAAATGTGTCGCTTTTGTATTTAATCAGCGAATGTTAACGCAGTCTCTGCCAGCTGTCATACGCGGGTCTTCAAGTTGCGATAACGCGTATGTGCGTTGCTGGTGAATGTGTGCATACGCAAACATTTTTGATAGCTACCGCTAAAGTTCAAGTAGAGATTCGAATTGAATTTAACCGGTTGGTAGTTTACGTTCGAAACCTTTGAAAAGACCAATGGGTATTCAAATGTAGACATAGAAAAGCGACAGGTATGAATTGTATTGCTACATCAAAATATTTTTGTCAATGTTTCGAAAAATAATAAAGTTGACGTTTACGCCATCTCTCTCCGCATCGGCCGATTGATTTGATTCTATTTTAATATTAATTGTTATAGAATTACAATGCCGTTAGACGAGGCAAAACTTCCCACCAGCATGTTACCCCTGTTCGCTGTGACAAGGTACTACGTGGAATTTCGTTTTCATACGAATGTAAACCTTGAACCTTTTGTAAAAGGTAAGATTTGTAATGAAACTGATAAGTAATGTAGTATCTTTGAGAAGTGAGCATGGGTTTTGACTAAGTCCTTTTGATAGGCATTTTGTTTTGTAGTTTCGAACGATCTCAACTGCCAGCAATATTTTAAATTTTAACGGTTTGGAAAGTGGTATCGGTATAATGCTAGGTACTTTATGACTAGTGTGTTGGTGGGGGAGCAGTCTGGCCCGTACTCGCTTCAGGTATATGAGCGAGATGGTGCGATCCCACGTCCGCTGCGCCAGTTGTGAGATTTGCACCCATCGTACGGTTCTAACGAAGTCTTGTTAAAAATTTACCCCCTTATTCATAAACGCTCTATAGGCTGCTAGCTTAGCAATTGTTTGTCCTTATCTGTGAAAGGTAAATGTCCAAGTGACAGATAAGGACAAACGATTGCTAAGTTAGAAGCCTACAGAGGGTATATAAGCATAAGGGGGTTAGCTTTTATTTTTATCGGCAAACTGACGTTTTGATCGTTATATTGATTTTATTGTACCGAATAACTATTAAATTTAGCAATTTAATACTGTTAGCAAAAAATGCCCTAAATGTTTTTTTTTAATTTCAAGAATTACTAGAAAAATAGGGCTGATTAAGAGTAACAAAGTTTCAAAAGGGGTCGTCATAATGCAAATCGTTACCTAACTAAACTCACCCCAATGGGATAACGACTTCTTGCAAAATGGCGACATATGCCGTACTTGTAACACATTATTACCGACGTAGGTTGGAGCAGATCAAACTAATGTTACTCTGTCGCTACTTTAGCTGTTCCACTATTTCTAGTCTAAAGACCTGTTTCACCTCTATCTTAAGTATTTCGAAGGATAAACAAAGACTGCATCAAAGATATCGAACACTTCAGGTATCAGGAAATTAACAGAGCATGGAATAAATCTAAAAAGATGCCTAAACTGCCTCATATTGACCTTGAAGTATTTTAGCAGCCAATTATACCAATACCATTTTCTCAGCCTAAATACAAATAATAAAATTATTCTGCTATTTTGAAATTAAATGGGAGCGTATTTTGCTTTTTACAGTCTGAGGCGTGAAAAAAAGATCAGCCGTCAATTTAGGTTTGTAGCACTACAGACTTCTAACACTTCGAGTGGCGCGCTTTCACAATCGGGCCTTAGCTTCGTAATAAGACGACTTGAGTTCACTATATCGCGGAGATAGCAAAGTAAAGATAATTGTGAGGATGTCACAGCAGACATCTCTCTCCAGGCCATTTATCCAGCCGGATACTTCTACTTATCAGTGGGGTGGCGTCAAGTGTATCAGAAGGCAAGCCGAAGGGAATTTAACTAGCCTTTTCCTCTCATACTGCACAATAAAAGTGCCCAACTGCCTTAAAATAGGCAAGCCCGTGGGAATCGAATTCTATGGACGCCACGCCACTGCTACTTATAAACATTGTTCCATGTTAAATCGCTTCAATGTTAAAATGTGCAGTTTTTTCGCTTACAGAGTGAAAGGCTGTACTGACTGCATCAGTGTTACGAAACGGAACGATTTTAGTACATTACACCCCGAGGGTGGTCTAATAAAGAATGTCTCAGATCGCAGGAATTTGACGCACGAGCCAAAGGCGAGGGCGGTAAACATGCGACCCAAGGCTTTCTTTATCACCGTCCGAGGTGTGTACACAATTACGTCTTCCCCTGGCCAGGTGGAAATTTTCGCTCAGGTAGTGGGCGGGGTTTTGCTACTTACGGCCCTGGCGTCGTAAAATAAGGTAACGTCAGCGTCGAATATGTTGTAGCCAAAAATATCGGAACAGAAGGATGTCAAGTCCTTACAAACTTGATGGCAGACAGTGAAAAACGAAAATACGCTCCCCGCGCAAACATTTTGGTCTATCCTCGTTATATTTCATTAATTTTCTTATTGTACATATTACAATATATTAGTGGTATCGGAGATCTGTTTTACTGTAATAGATTAGAAGTAAGAGCCAGCCTGATTGGCTATCAATTTGACAATAGCGCCGGCCCTCGTTTGGGCCTTATTGGTTTGTTTACCCCCCCACTGGGGACTCTCCAGGTTTGTGATGGGGTAGTTATTTTCCTAAAGCCTTGAGGGCACAGCTTTATGGCGGGCCCATATCCGGATGTGAATTCGGTTCTAGTTTGTGTTTCTATGACGTTTTGGGAGCGGTTAGAACGGGTGATGGTAATCGCGAACAGAGTTCAGTGCACGGCTTTTCAATTGCACTTCGGTCTTTGGAAAGAGACGATTGGCGTCACGTAAGTTAGAGCGAGACGACGCCGAAGTTAGCCGAGACTGATGTGCAATTTTTATGGCCGGGTTTATTTTACGGTTATAATTACTGTATTGTTTGCAGCTCAAGGTTTTTTTATGTATTTATTAAAATATGATTGTAGGGTAGTTGTTAACTGTTAACGTCGATCGAGTGCGTGCGGTTTGAGAGTGCGAAGGGAAGTAAGAAAGACGCGTCATGTGATATACGAAGAATTATTGAGCTGCAAATATTATTGTAGGAGAACTGTAAAGATATTTATATCAGGAGGCATTTTTTTGCAATACTTAAAAAGTATTTCATTTGTTTTTTGTACAATTTTCTTGGAATTTCTACGGCTTTCTGACTTTGTTTCTATTGTTTTCGAATTTCTAGTATTTTGGACATTCAGATTTTCGCATATGAATACTAAATGTTTGCGATTACGATTACGCTGGTTTGTTGAATGAAATGGGAGCATAGCAATTTTGTAATATTAATCTTTGACGATTATAAAACTTTAGAATAAACCTTGTGTCGACAGACTTGAAAAGCTAACGATGTATCATATTACTTGAACATCATCAGGTTTCATGTGTTCTACTTATTAAAAAGTATAGCTGCAATATTTTATGGTTTCTAAACGACTGAGAATGCGGTGGCGTTAGTAAGGAATGGAGGATGTTAGGACTGCGGGTATGTTTGTCCCTTTCTAGCTCGTACGTGCGAGGGGGACGAACTCCGCGGTCGAGGCTTATCTTGTTCTTAATAGGAAGGTTAGGGATCGTTTGTGAATGTGACATGTGAGTACAGTTTGTTACTACTTCTTATTTGTGGCGTATCAAGTCGTTATAGCGAAGACAACTTCGCCAGTGTCAGAGACAAAAATTTAATTCAAAAATCTATTGACAAAATGTCGGCAACGTTGTAAGGTACTCCCTGTCGGGCTCTTAGCCAACGGTCAATGATATCCCTCAGAAACTGCCAGGAAGTCATTAGCCGATGCCCAGGGTGCACCGGACTAAGCACTGCTCTTCCCCCCGGACAGCTCTTGACCACACGTGGAGGTTACCCGACTCGCATCTCATTTGTAACTTACTTTAAATAAACCTAAGCTCAAATCGATGTGTAACCTAAAATGAACCCTCAAGCTTAGTTGGTAAAGTTCACGTAATAAACAATGAAACTACCCAATTATAGTCCAGTATTGCAACTATGGTTCATAACTTCAAGACTACTTTAAGTATCCATATCCATACCAATATTCTTAAATGTTTATTCATTACTAGCTTCTACCCGCGACTTTGTCTGCGTAGAATTATTCATTTAAACATTCCTCTTGAATCACTCTATCTATTAAAAAAAAACCTCATCAAATTCCGATGCGTAGTTCTAAAGATCTAAGCATACCTAACCTAGGGACAGACAGCTGAAAGCGACTTTGTTTTATAGCAGTGATTTCTTATTCTTTGGCGCGGCTAGCAACCCATCACCATATTGATTCCCCTTTCCACCTATACGCCCATAATAATGCTAAACGTGGCCTTTAGGTCTTGTTACTTTAGGCTTTTTAAAGTGTTTTGTGAGTTTGGGTAAGGAGCAGTTGCGTTAGTATGTCTGGTCTGGTCTCAGGGCGCGTGGCAATTTATCAGATTATCAGATGGGGGGGGGGGGGGGGGGGGGGTCCTTCCACAATATAAAGAAGTGTATCATTGTCCCTTTTGTACTCTAGGCCAAGCCACTTCCGGGTCCCGTAGAGCTAGTTACACCAATGATAAGGAGGATATAGTTACAGTCGTACCATTTGATTCCTGACCCACCGTAGTACGTTCTCACAGTAAACGTCGCATGATTTTCTTTGTCTATTCAATGTACTATCACTGTCGTTTACTGCGAGAGGGTTCCGCAGTGAGGGATCAATTCGTTTGATATTACTTATTCAAAGCTTCCGTTTTATGCGTGGCGTTTGTTAAAACTGTACACTTGTCACTTTCACTGCGTTCTGTTATATCGTGAACTGAAAATAACAAGGTGCCATCTGGTTTTGGACTAGTTGAAATTCCTTTATGTTCAAATCAGTTGGAACCTTGTTATCAGCGATAGCCTGAGGAGGATAGCGGAGGATTAGTGTTCGAAATGGTGTAGTTAGGTTGGTTCGCTGTGCACGCTTCGTTAGTACTATACTCGGGAGCAAAAAAACGGATAATTTTTCATACTAGTTTCTACGGGAAGCGAACCGGTTTATTTGCTTTTAAGTATAGTAGTGTCTACAACAGGGGTTCCCAATTTTTTTGTGTCAAGGAACCCTAATTGATTACATTTTTCCTAGCGGAACCCTTCTTTGATAACACCTTAAAATAGGTAAATAGATAACACCTTATACAGGTCAGTGCGCGCGAACAACATTGCTCACCGCACATGAAAATATTTTTTACGGAACCCTTATTGCCCTTCCACGGAACCCCAGGGTTCCGCGGACCACCTTTCGGGAACCGCTGGTCTACAAAACGGTCAATTTCAATATCTTTATTATCATAGGCCGTTGGAGACTCCAGGTGGATGCGTTTTGGAAATACTTAATCTTACATTAACTCTTACTGAGATCCACAGCTACCACATGAGCGAGCGAGATAGATTACCCGTCTCTTTCTAGAAGGAACAGTAAAAGGAGTATTTTGGAATAGAGCTCTTGGCTTTGACCGGTTTAGAACTGTGAAGCGTGGACAGCGGACTCTAGGAATAGACTCTATTTAATAGATGTAGGTTAGGAACGTCATAGAAACGGCCGGAACGCGGTTTGGGTGTAAGCTGAAAATGTGAAAGAGAAAAAGGAAAATACAAAAAATTAAAAACGTTTCGGTTTGTTTAGGATTTATTAAAATTAGTCTTCTTAACGAAATTTTGTTTGGACAACTGCTGTCCATTACACGAATGCTTCCAGTTTTGAATAATATTTTTTATTAAGTGTCATGAGAATTTGTAACATTTTTTTTTTTCATTAATTAGTTTGTAATTTTTTTTTAATGTATGGCTTCAAATTGAATGATATAAATTATAGTTATCTGTTAAGTATTTGGCTCATGATTGTTTAAAACAATGTTCATTATTGAAAGAATTTCCCAATAATTGTAAATACGGATGGATGATTCCATATCCTCTCGACGTTGAATGTTCGTCAGCAGCGAATAACTATGTATTTGGCGTCCGGTGTAATACATACTAATATTTATATATATCATCAAGTACAAATCTAGGAGTTATTTATTAGTTGGATCCGTCATCGGAGTGGTGTAACTAAGTCATGTATTTCTCACACAATTTATTTTTCATTTACGAAAACTTTTTACCGCCACGTGTAGTATTAAAAGGCCCCATTCCAGAAATTGTGAGTAACGCGGTCTTTTAATTGAGAGCCAGTTCTGACGTCCATACAACTACCCACTTTTGAGTAGCTTAAATTCAAACTCGGATAAATCCAATTGGTTTTTAAAACTTTTTAATCTTCAAAAAAATCTGAATTGGATTTATCGTAGTTAAAAATACTCTTTTGTTGGATTCTTGTTAACTATTAGAGTACTTAAGACCTGTTGCATCACTCTGTTATGTTTCAGTTATTTTGCGTGTCAGTTATGATTCCGTCTCTATTTATTACGAGAAAACGGACAG
Organism: Pandemis cinnamomeana; assembly: GCA_932294345.1. Classification (NCBI taxonomy): domain Eukaryota; kingdom Metazoa; phylum Arthropoda; class Insecta; order Lepidoptera; family Tortricidae; genus Pandemis; species Pandemis cinnamomeana. The sequence continues at coordinate 2,457,431 of OW028715.1, read as the reverse complement.
AGACGTCATCATAGATAACTGACACTCAACAGAGTGGTGAAACAGGCCCTTGCTGAGGTAAATCTGAAGTATAGGGATGAGGACCAGAAAGTTACTAACTTCAGACCGTTAAAGTTGCGTTAGTAAGGTAATTAAAATTCGCTAACTTTTTCCATTGTGTCACGAAAATTAGTCATACATTTTTATGGATAACTTTCGTGTCACAATGGACAAAGTATTAAGGCAACTTTAACTGTGTGTAACTTTTTGGTCCTCAACCATAGAAGAAATATCTATCGGTTGTTTGCTCTGGTATCTGAAGAGTACATCACTACAAATAGAATGGACGTGACGACGAGGCTCGCAATTGAATGTCGCGGTATAGTTGTTCCAGTTTATTTGCACTAAAGTTTCGTTATCGGTTTTGCCCGACTCCCCTTCCCTTATCAAAGGTTTAGCTTTAAAGATTGTTGTTTGCCTTATAAAAAAATGTGATCTTATGACGATTATATTTGAAAGGTGTCAAACGCGCTGCGGTACCGGGCTAGGGGCATCACAGCACAGACTTGGCATAAGGATAGACAGCAAACAGATAGTGCAAATAATAAACCAAAATAAATCGGTTCAACAATGTCCTTTTCTAAATAATGGTAATTTAGTATGCAATAAACCTTTGTAACATTTTACTGTTTTAGTTTGTCGCTAGGCTGAAAGGCTCTGAATCCAAAGCGAGAAATTAAAAAATATAGCTTGTTGTCTATGCTTTTGTCTTCGGCCTGTGCTCCATATACGGCATTATTTTTCCTTGACTTTTCTAACCAGCCAGTGACCGCATCGTGTATGAAGTAATATGCCTTGTATAATAATAACAAATGAATTATGTATTGTATAATAATAAGAGTTGACGTGCGGGTAGGATCAGGGGGTCTACTCCCAAAATCGAAGTTTGTATCGCACCGTCCTCCTCACTCTCCTATTAATGACTTGGGGTGTGAGCGGAATGGCACGATGCTAATTTGGAATTCTAACGGAGTATAAGGCCAGAGCGGACGTTTGTCAATTTGAGGCACTGGTGTAGCGTTGAGGGCTTTATTGAACTGCAAAATAATCAGTAATATTTTTTTATTGCCGAATTTGCTATCGTACAATCGATTTTCGAGAACTTATGAGTACGAATTCGTCGCGTTTGTATTGGTTACTGTATTTACTGTGGTAGTTCTACGTTTTGATACGATCATGCCTGGAGCAATGGGTATCAACGCAATGTGTCTTTTTATGTGTTTATGGTCTTTCTGGTTCTATGCAAGATGGCGGTGATGCAGACGTCTCAGATTGTGGCTTTGTGTGCTCAGTAGACAGCACTGCTAATCTATGTTGTGACTGGGAACCATTTTGAACATTTTTCTATAATAAAAACCCGCTATTCCACGTCAGTAAAGCCCTTTCCGCGTATTTTTTTTAAATCGTAAGTTCTTAGTTCCACAGTGATTAAAAAAAAATGTAAATTTTTTCTTATCTTAGTAAGTAAAAGATCTCATATGTCATATTTTTTTGTTTTGTCTTTTTTATATTTTGAGGAACTTCGGAATAGTCGAGTTGATTTAAAGACAACCTATGTAAAATAAAATATATTGATGTATAAATATTATTTTCTTTGTTTGATTTACACGGGCCCTGGTTTTGGATGGACTTACAATGATAACCATTTTGTTTTGAAGTTTTCTTTTCAATATCAAATTCGTACTTAATTGATCCCTTTTGGTGTTTGCAACAAAAACGTGCCAATAAAATTACAACCATTTTTATTTCTAGAAAATGTCAGATTACATACAAAATAATGGATAAATTCACATCACTGTTTTTCTTATGTCAAATACTGCAAAGTGTGCATTGCATTTTGTATATCATACAATTAAAACGGTTAAAACTAGATATTATTTTATTATTCAAGGACCTCAAAAAAGTAAGCATTCTCATACTGAATTCGAGACAGTAAAGGTTAGTTGCATGACGTGTCTTTCGAATTAAAGTAGAACGCGTGTTTTTTGACGTAATAACGTCTTATAAATCGATGAACATCGGCTGCACGCACGAAAAAGTGTCGCGTTCCGCGTTCAGAGCGTGCAAGCGAGAGCGCAGAACAAGCGATAGAGGCACGATGGGCCTAAGCGTTCGGCTTGTGATGCATCTATCTCTCTTCTGACGCGACGTCAGAGCTAGCAGCTTTCACCATGTTTCTTTACGACGTTATCACGTAAAACTCGTCCGTAAACCGACTTTTACATGTAAACGTGTCTGAAAACTGTCTTGAGACTACTGAAACATTAGCGGTTGTGATGTTTCGAATGCAGTATAAAAATATGGCTTCCAATTCCAAAGAGCTTTCAAAAGTTCGCTCAGCCCGGCTAGGAAGAGAGCGCGCGATAGACTAGCCGTCTCTTTCTAGAACGAAAAGTAAGAACAAGACGCAATCAAACTCGCGCGCGACGCGACTCGTGCCGTCTCTTGGTACGTGCATTTAAAAATGGCTTCCTTGCAGTGGCACAGTTGTATCAAAAGGGAAAGTAGCTATAAATTTAACTTGGAAAAATGAGGTAGGTACTCTTCTTTCTAATATGGTCCCATCGATCGATGCGATGATTTCGCCAATGTCAAAGTAATAAATACAGTATTCAAAAATCTTGTGAAAAAATGTCGGCAACAGTTAAGTACTCAATTTTGAATAGTCATTCAGCGAAAATTAGAGTAAAAGAAATACGGAAACAGAAACGTCCACCAGCGTCAAGGCGCGTTTGACGACAAAAGATTTTTGAAAGAGGTTGATTTCGAGTGCTTATCTTTTTGTTTTAAATTTGTACCAAACCGTCAGCGCGCGAGTCCATCGTCTTTGAATTTTTTTCGGTGACGTCAAGCAGTCAGGGGAGCTACTCTGAAACTTGAAGTTCGCATCACCCCGTCTCTCTCATACGAATGAGTATTAGTCAGAGCGGGACGGCACATCGGAGCAATTCGAATCTCTCAATTCGCACTTACGCGTCAGTTCTGTCATTTAACGCCCCTACAAAATGTCTTTACTTAGAGTGACGGTACCAGTAATGGACAGTCCCAATATTGGACAATAAATGTTAAAGAAATTTAAAGAAAAGAAGAGATAGGAATTTGTTTTACAGCAGTCATTTTAGAACCATATCCTACTAATATAATGAATGCGAATGTTTGTGAGTATGGATGTTTGTTACTCTCACGCCACGGCTGGACAGATTTGGCACAGAGTTAGATTATAGCCTGGAATAACGCATAGGCTACTTACTATCCCTGAAAACTGCGTAGTTCCCGCGGGATAGTGATAAACGAATTCTTTGCAGACTAAGTCGCGAGCAACAATAACTTAAGAGAAACGAAGGGATAGTAATTTATTTTACAACAGTCATAGAACCATAACCATCTCTTAATTAAGAATGAAGCGTCCATTACTGGTGCTTGGCTTAGTGTCCAACACTGGCGCCATCACCCCAAGGGCGTCGTCAACCGATGATCAAGGAGGTTGAATGTATTCATTGCCAAAAAATTAAAGCTATTTTTCGATTCTAGAGGGTGAAACTGCCTCTCCTGCCTTTGTCACCCTATATAAGACCACTGTGCCCTTACAAAGAAGCCTAGACCTAGTTATTGCCCCTCCCCCTCCCGCGTCCGCGGAAGCCCCCCCTGCCCCGGGGGCGCGCCTTGTTGGTGTTGGGCGGGGACTTGGGCCGCAGCGCCTCTATCCGCTCCGTACAGCCCGTGCTCTCCCGCCCTTCCACGAAGTTGGACGCGTACAGTTCCGCGTTGAAATTGGAGTTGGTCAGCTCGTGGCCTATAGTGACCCAGCCGGGACGGATTGTGGAGTCTTTGCCGAAGAGGTGGATCCTGGGAATGAGAAAAATAATCTAACGGCGCTATCTCATTGAAATCGGTCAGTATGGGAAAGTCTGAAACTATAAGACATACAAAGATCAGTAGACTTATTACCTAACTCGCTCGCAATCGCCATCGTGTTCATTTTGACAGTTCATGTATAGGCTGACACTTGGCATCGGAATCAGCTGTCACATTCATACAAGAACTGTCAAAATGAACACGATGGCGATTGCGAGCGAGTTCCGTAATAAGCCTGCTGTTCTTAGGAACCATGTCATCGATTTTAATAACAAGAAAAACTGCATTCATACATTAAAAAAAAACCTGTACCCAGCTCGGGAATCGAACCTGGTTGTTTTGAAAAAGTAAACTTACACTATTTTTTTTTTGATATCCGTATTACGCGATATTTTATAAACACGAAAGTGACAACAACATGTACTGAAATTGTAGCGAATTCGGAATAAAAATGCTATATTAATATTATTATAAGTTAAACCAAGCCATACCTTCTCCTTCCCAGACAGAAATGCTCCATTATGTGGAAGATCTCAATCGGTTTCTCCGTGCTACCAAACTCTGGATCCTCCGATATGATCAAGTCTATATCAACGTTGGCATGTATGAAGTCCCCGTCTGAGGACCTTCGGACAGTCCCCTTGATGCCCATGAGACAGTGTTCCTTGGTCCTCTGGAAGACCGCATTGTGTTCCAAGTTTTTAGAGTGTCCCGGGTTCTTGATGTTCGTCTTGATCCAGCAGATGTCTTCGCAGCGACGGAAACCCCATTTCTTGAGGCATTCGCGGCCCATGTCCAGTCCTACAAATAGAATAACGCTCCTTTTATTTAAAATAATTAATCTTTTTTTTCTTGGGCGAAAATAGGAAGCATGTTATAGGCGACGCGGGTAGCAACCCATCATTTTGATTCCTCTTACCATCTATTTACCCACAATCATGCTAAACATGGCCTTTAGGTTTTGTTACTTTGCTGTATGTAATGATGCAAGGGCAAAGGGCTCGCATGTTTGATCTGTATAGCCAAGAATAAAGGCAGGAGGCAGTCATTGATCGGGACGGAAAACACACTCAATCTATTCCTAATATAAAGCTGAAGAGTTTATTTGGTTGAACGCGCTAATCTCAGGAACTTCTTACAGTTTTAATTAGCCCATTTAACGAGGAAGGCTAAAGGTTATACCACCACGCTACGACCAATAGTATCAATGAAAAATGTTGCAAGAGCGGAAGAAAAGGAGTTGCCAGGCTCAAATACCCAGTCTCGCTCTCGCTCGGTCTATCTGTGTTTGGCCAGCAGCCCAATACCAGAACTCGTAGAGCCAAGAACTGTCCAACGGGCAGGGCAATAGCGTTACTAAATGTGTTTCTGTCCAGGATCCAGGATGCTGATGTGTTCGCTGATCGTTGGGTGGCACTTCTGTCTAGAATTATTTTATTTTTAGGGAGCTTGTCATTAAATCAGCGTTTTTGGTTAAAATTATTTTTAAGTTATAAAATTATTTGATGAATGTATTTAATGGGATACTTGTTAAAATTAAGTTTTCCAGCGCTTTGGTCTTTACTGTAATGCTGTGTAGATTGTTTGACGAATAAATAATTAAATAAATAAATACTTCCCGGCCTCTATAGGAGCGTACAGCTGTAACATTGAATATTTTGAGTCGTTACCTTCTGAGCTGCCGCACCAGAGGAAGATGAAGGCGCGCGGCTGCGCCAGCTGCTGCAGCTCCAGCGCCAGCACGTCCGCCCAGCGCCAGCCCGCGCCCAGCGGCGGCTCCACCAGCAGCACGTCGAACTTGCTGCCCATCTGCTTCAGGTCCAGGGTCTGCCCCGGACACCCACAGAATTACATATAGCCAATGACACTCACAAAATGATGTGGCTATCTATTGGTATGAGATTTTTTTTTAATCAGTTCAGTAGCTCTAGAAATTACCATCTACAATGTCACAAACCTATTTATAAATTAGTATAGAAAAAAGCATAATCTACATGAGATTATGCTTTTTTTATATCTAAAATTTTAACGAGGCTTGAGTGCACCAATGGTGACTATGTCAGCCTCGTGGGAAACCACAGGTACCTATTTCAAACTCTGCCTTGCCCAGAGTCCGAGGCTCTGGAGCCAAAGAAGTGTCTTACAAATTTATATAATAGTACTGCGTCATCTGACAAAGGGCAACTCAGGATCACATTAACACCTCCACTATACAAATTCATACCATCCAGATACCTTTAACGGATGTCTTTATTATGGTCACATTCCAGCAGAAAATGAATAAGGTCCTCAGTTTTATTACAGTGAGCACACGAGGGTGATTGTGTAACTCTCACTAAATACAAAAAAACTATTTACTAGATCACACACGAAATGCTGGCACGAGCAGATCCCTGGATAGGCCGGCACAATCAAACCTAGATATGCTTGAAAAGTGCTTCTTTACCTAAGCATAGAGAGGATTACGTCAGAACTGTACAGAAAAAACTTTTCCGCACATATTCAGTAAAGTAACTTTTTAAATTGGCCAATTGTCGTGGTTGTGTCCAATCTAAAGTGCATAAAGAATGAGTCTTTGATGATAAGCAGATATGTTCTAGAAATTAAGAAAACTTGTTTATAATTAAAATTTATAATGTAATGTACCTACTACTATTTATACATTACATTATTACATATTATATTATATTGTTACATAAATGTAATATTTGCAGTGCCCCTACAGGGTTTGATCTTGTATATTGTATCTTGTATCAAAGCAAATAAAAGTTTGAGTTTGAGTTTGAGTTTGACTTCGTGTCAAGCTGTAAGCTGATTTATTATTGGCTTCGTAGGGTTGACACAACAAAATTAATATAACATATTTAATAATCATTAAGATTTATATCATAAAAAAACATTAAATGAAAAAAAAAGTTTGAGCCTCTATTTTTTACTTAACAAAATACCTTTTTCTAATATTCATGCATATAGTTAAATTTAGAAATACATACCTTTAAGTCACATTTCAAATACATGGGTGGTGTGGCAGTCTGCGCAATCAGATCATCCTTCAGTTTGATGAGCTCCCGCAGCTTGGGGTACTCCTCAAAGCGGTCCGCAAGCCCCACGTCCCGGATGAAGTTCTGCGGACGCTGCCCAGTGTCCACAAAGTGTTGACAGTAGTCATTGTGAGGGTTGGACGATTGTGTGCCCTGTCGGATAAATTACCAGAGGTTTGAAAAGTTGTGCTGTATTATAAGTATTCGTCTCCAGCTCATATATATTAAGAAAACTATAATTTTATTGTATGAAGACGATTTTAAGACATTGTAAATACAATCAAGCTAAATAGCTTTGAATTAGAACGAACCTTAAGGAATGTGGACGAGTCTGTATAGACCAGACCGTCGGGCTGATCTTTTGACGAAGGCTTGTCTTCGCTGCCTTCAGATACTGCTTGTTTCTTCGCTGGCACATCGCTAGAAGTCCCCAGAGCCTGTCTCAGCTCACTCACACTCGAAACACCAAGCTGCAACCCAAAATTATAAACTAAAGTCAAAAGTTCACGATTCACTCAAACGTTCGAGGTTATATTCGGTCCACGTACAGTTTGTGCCAAGAGTTTCTTTCTTTTCTGTGATCTTTCTCTCAATTCCTTTAGCTTTTCACTCATTTTGTTATGATATTATTCAGATAAAGTTAAAAATTTGGACTCGTTGAAGAATCGGCGTCATATCTTATACGCTATTTTTCTGTTTGACAGCATAGCATAATGACAAATGACATTTTGACATATGGAGGATTGACGATGATGCTCTGCGTTTAGAAACCATTTTAGTTGATTTTGTTTCATATTAATTAGTATTATAAGTTGATGACGCACAAGTGTGACCTATGGCATTAATAAAATGGTAAGGCAAATGAAATATTTAGAAATAGAATTTACATTTGATTTTCGTGACGATACGTAACATATAATTAAGTATTTCGCACCACAGTTCAACATCTTCGGTAGTATAGTGGTAAGTATCCCCGCCTGTCACGCGGGAGACCGGGGTTCGATTCCCCGCCGGAGAGTATCTTTTTGCTTTTTTTGAGGTTTTATTTCCTCTATGTCTCTCAATAGTCCTATAGTATAGAGATCTAACGCTTTTTCAGAATAACAATGAAATATTTAATAAAACAACATTATAATAATGAGAGGATTACATTTTGAGAATCCTACTTCACTACATAGTAGGTATAAAATAAAGTCGCTTTCTCTGTCCATTATGTCCCTATGTCCCTTTGTAAGCTTATATCTTCAAAACTACCCAACGGATTTTAATGCGGTTTTTTTAATAGATAGAGTGATTCAAGAGGAAGGTTTATATGTATAATACATGCATAATATACCGTGCGAAGCCGGGGCTCGCTAGTAATATTATAAACGCGAAAGTTTGTTAGTATGGATGGATGTTTGTTACTTGTTGAATAACACATAGGCTACTTTTTAATCCCGGAAAATTGGGTAATTCCTGCGGGAATTGCGGGATAGCGATAAACGAATTCTATGCAGACGAAGTTGCGGGCAACAGCTAGTAATTTATATTTTATAAATTTATAGAAGCTTCAGTCCCTGAATTTGACCGGTTTTCTTTCATACGTTACATTCGGGGTTAGTTGTGCATAAGTTGTTACTGTTTACTGCTAGAACCTTAAAGCTAACTACAACGGAAATTAAAAGAAAAAGTTCACCAATTATAAGAAAACAACCGAATCGGCCGAACAAAATCCCCCTATGCAATCTTTCAGCAACCCCCGGTCAGTTTATCTGGCTGCGTTTTTATCGTTCCCCGTCCCCCTATTTCCGGGAATTAGGGGGAATTAGGGGCATTTAGGGGTACCGCGATAGTGTCCAACTAATGGATGTTAAGATTATCGCAGATTAAGGCTGTCCCGGTCTTTATGGGGCGGCCCCCGAAACATGTTGAAATTAAAACCTTTTTGACATTACAAAGTTGAAAACAGCTGAGATACAGACCTTAACAGAACTATACTGTAATTAAAAGCACTAACACTCACATACTACACACACACACGCACACACACACACACAAACATAAACACGCACACAAATTATTTCTGATTTATATGTTAAGCCCTTATTGTTATAACTGTCTCTAGTCTCCGCGACACAGGCCTGAGTCTAGTGCGGAGGCTGCCGAACAAACATGTTGTAACCTTTTGCATATTATAAATTAAGACTTTTTTACTTTACTTTTTTTATACGCCGGATACTTATCTGCGAGCTGCTACAGTAACTGCAACCGTTACAGTAACCACAGCCCTGTACATATTTTTCAAAATCAGTCAAAATTAAGTCATCCCTTTTGACCCCGTACCTACACTTAGAACACCGACAAATACATACTACTAATATCATAAACGCGAAAGTTTAAGTATGGACGGATGGATGGATGTTTGTTACGCTTTCACGTAAAAACTACTGAATGGATTTGGATAAAATTTGGAACGGAGATAGCTGATACCCTAGATTAACACATAGGCTATTTTTTACCTCGGAAAATTGCATAGTTCCCGCGGGATAGCGAAAAACTATTTTTTTGCAGACGAAGTCGCGGGCAGCAGCTTAGTACATACATAAATCACTAGCCACGTTTAGCATTATTACTACCTACCTAAACTGTCTCCCAACTTATTTCTATTATTGGTTGTCTGGAAGAGATCGCTATTAAGCGATAAGACCGCTTATTGTCTACTTTGTTCTTGGTTTCTGTATTGTTTTGTACTGATTTGTGGTGTTCAATAAAGAGTATTTGTATTGTATTGTATTGTATTATTGTGGGCATATAGACGGAAAGGGGAATCAAAATAGTAATGGCTTGCTAGCTTGGAAGGTTACCTACGTTTTGCATTGTGATTCAAAATTATCATTCCTGACTAAGTGTGTAACATGTCGTATGTTATTTGAATGTTGTCTAAATAAATCCGTGCTCGGCCGGACATATGGACCGGGATTAGGTCCGAAGGGACGGGAAAGGGTTACTTTTAACAACTAAATTGTTCCGGCAATCGCGTACAATCCGCCCTTTAAAACCTTTCGAGTTGACCTAAGTCTATTGGGTACGTAATTCGTGTCTCGTTACTGGATTGGAATGAAAAGTTTGAAGTCTTCGTCTTGCTTTTGTGTTACAATAGTACATTTCGATGCTAGTGCGGAAAGTTTGTCATTACTAAACTTCACGAGTTCTGAGATAGGTATCCGCCGCAGGCGAGTGGCAAGACACGGGGCGAGTGAAAAATAACAATTCACCGACGTTTTTTTAATGCAGTTGCGAAAAAATACCACACAGACTAATGTAAGTTCCAACTCTAGCAGTATTTTTTTGACAAATTAAAGGCGTTTTTGATAGCTTTCATATTTCATAAAGCATTGTATAAACACAAAAAGTACTGTTGCCTTTAGAACCTTTAAAAATCTTGAAGAGGAGCAAGAGGGCGACGCAGCGCCGCAGAGCGTATACATAGAAAGGCCAGTGTTGCCAATATGTTAATTATCCCTTGGGAATTTGGGAATAGGTGACGTTTCTGATGCCACAAGCTAGAAACCTAATAAGCGCCAGCTCCGAGTCTGAAAGAGCTGAGGTGGCAGGTGGCAGAATTACTGCGAGGGAAACCCCTATATCAGCCCATCAGTTATTCGACCAGTCAGGGTCGCGGAGTGACGCATTGGTGCCGTCAGCCATCAGCTGATGCGGGAGCCATGCACGCCAAACGTGGTTAGGGGAACGTGGTGGTGGTGAGGGGAGTGAGTGGGGGGGGGGGGGGGGGGGGGTTAGGGGGAAGTGCTGAGGCACTTGCTAAATAACTTTTCAAAATTTCTTTGTTTATTCTTAAACTAGCTTCTGCCCGCGACTTCGTCTGCATAGAATTATACATAAAAAGCTTCCTCTTGAATCACTCTATCTATTAAAAAAAACCGCATCAAAATCCGTTGTGTAGTTTTGAAGATATAAGCATACATAGGGACATAGGGACAGAGAAAGCGACTTTATTTTATACTAGCTTCTACCCGCGACTTCGTCTGCATAGAATTATACATAAAAAGCTTCCTCTTGAATCATTCTGTCTATTAAAAAAAACCGCATCAAAATCCGTTGTGTAATTTTGAAGATATAAGCATACATAGGGACATAGGGACAGTGAAAGCGACTTTGTTTTATACTATGTAGTGATTATCTTGTAATTTCGGATTAATGTAAGATAGGAGCTATTGGTTCTCTCAATAGAATTTAAATTACAATATTTAAAATTTGTAAGATACGAGATGTGAGTTCCCCGCCGATTTGAAAAACCTTTATTATTTGCTCATTCGTAAATTTAAACAAATAATCTCTTTAATATCTCGAAAATTTGACCATAAACTTCGCGAGTTTAAACTAGTATTCGATTTTTTACCTTAGATGTCCTAGTAATGTGACTTGGTTATGTAAGAAGAAGAAGCTAGTGTCTTCCGCCGTCTAGAGCACTGTTTTCCTTGTATTTTGCCCACCAATATTAGTTGAAACAGCTAGTATCTGTTATGATGCAACACGTGCCCCAGATATTCGATTTTGCGCTTTTTGATGATGTGCAGTATTTGTCGGGTGCATTATGTTATGCTTAGGTATTTCAAACTCAAATTATTTATTGTCTAAAAATGTTGTGACAAACAAAGATGTTATCTTGTACATAGTTTCAAACATTTACCCAGTAAGGGCATGGCAATTTATTATAAAGTAATCTTAAAACTAAAACTTATTATTATAATAACAGCAATAATAATATTATTACGGCACTTGCACTTAAAACTATCAAAATTAAACGTACGAGCAATAAATTAGTAATACAGAGAGCCGGAAGTTAGTCTTTACAATACATTACATGTAGAGATAAAGACAAAGATAGAATAAAAAATAAAAATAGTACCTATTTAAACACACACAAGTAAACATGGCTAATAAAGTTTCTTATTATGGTAAATAAATAAATAAATGTTCTGCTTATTTTTCATTCAAAAGTCTTTTATGGAGTAGAAAGATCTTTTTATTAAATAACAAATTTACAATACATGCAACACAATCCCCCTTGTTCTTCGTACGTAACCAAGTTACATTACTAGTACATTCTAAGGTAAAATAAAGACTATTTTTAAAGTAATACAAACATGTTCACGGCTTAGAGGTGGTCCAAGGCCCACCCCGACGGACCTAAACCTAAATTAATCCAAATTAGTCATCCAACGCTGGTTTTACCAGTGCTGGTAATGTAACTTGGTTATGTACGAAGAACATGGGAAGAAATTATGGCTGCAGAATATTAGGGGGTGGACCAGAGTCAGCAGTGCAGAGCAGTTACTCAGGATGGCTCAAGACAGAGAAGTTTTCAGAGGCCAACCTCCAAAGGAGTGGCACTTTCAGAAGAAGCTTAACATAGAGCGGCTATGTATATGAATGGAATGCAATAGGTCCCAGTGATATGATGCTCTGATTGTTACGAAATGACGGTTTTTTTGTATGATGACGATATTCTCGTAACTCAAGGTTGTCAGTAAAAGTGAAGTCATCTCAGCGGAGTGCCCCTGAAAACCTGATCGGCTTTACCCGACTGCGATGGAAATAAGGGTAATGTATGCTAACTGAGTCTTTCGAAGAATGACACTCATTACCAAGAGCAAAGTGCCAGAATTTGGCAGAAAGAAAGTGATTAATTAATAAAACAGATTATTTAAAAATTAAAACAAGTAAATCCTACTAATATTATAAATGTGAAGGTTTGTGTGCTTGTCATTTCTTCACGCTAAAACGACTAGGCAGGCGGATTTGGATGAAATTTGCATGCACATGCATATGCACAAATCACGTCTTTATCCCTTACGGGGTAGACAGAGTCTATGGTAACAGGTACCCACAGGCCACTTTTAGCAAATTTTGGGCGTATAGGTGGAAAATATAATTAAAATAGTGATGGGTTGCTAGCCTCATCGCCTATAACATGATTCCTATTATTTTCGCCCCATTCCCTCGATGGGCTTTTACTATCTGCGCGGGTAGAGAAGCAACTGGTACATTCAATGTTTTTTCTTTGCTCCCAGACCAGCATGGAAGATGAAATTTGGTATGTAGATGGCCGATTGTCGATTTCCGTAGAATTGGAAAATCCCGAAATGAAAGTACAGTCAGCAAAAAAAGTAGGTATGTGTCAAAAATCTAACAGCGGCTGTTGCCGACCGACCAAGAAAGAAAGAAAAAACAATTTATTGCCACAAAAACAGATTTACAAAAACTACAAATTAAGTAAAAATACTTAAAACGGTTTGTGACAAAAGTTGTCGACGCCCGCAGCGCTGGTCTTCCGCCGACACCCTGACTTATTACTCCTACAATCCTGCCAGGTGCGACTTAAAGATTTAACCAACCAACCTTTTATACCTACTTTTATTTACTTCTTGATGTTTCTATTTTTAAAATTAAAAAATAAGAACATTGTCTATTGTCTTTAAATGCCATACAGATGTTCTCTTATTCATACGTTTCAGCAGCCCTAAACTTTTGTTCACCATGGACCAACCTTTTTTTTTTTTTATGGTGTGGGAAATGCGCCTTATGCATCCGGCCCGGTACGGGAATACCAGGGGTATCTGGGGCTCTCGCGAGGCGTCAGGCCGACCCAGTAAAAAACACACGGATTCCCACATTTCTTTAAATGCCATACAGATGTTCTCTTATTCATACGTTTCAGCAGCCCTAAACTTTTGTTCACCATGGACCAACCTTTTTTTTTTTATGGTGTGGGAAATGCGCCTTATGCATCCGGCCCGGTACGGGAATACCAGGGGTATCTGGGGCTCTCGCGAGGCGTCAGGCCGACCCAGTAAAAAACACACGGATTCCCCACATTTGGCACTATTGTAGGACACCACGGGAGAACTTTCGTGAACCGCGATGCCCTACGGGCCCACCCCGGGATGGGGCTACCTCACGTGCGACACCTGTGCAATGCAGGTTTGGGAACTCCCGCCCTCCCCCGCAGGTGCCGCTGGATTTTTTCTCCAGGACGGAAAATGTCCCTTCGAGCAGCCCCTGCCCACACAACCCATGGACCAACCTGTGTCGACTACATGACCAAATGCACGTCATCATAACCCAACAAAGCCATGACCTTTAAAGCTGTATCATAGCTCCCCCATCATACACGTTACGTATGCGCACGCGTCACCAGCCCGCATACTGTGACATCACATGTATTGTATATAAGCAGTTATCTCATTCACAGTCGCAGAATCACTTGAGATACGGAGTTGGTTGAGTCAGTGGATTATTTAATAAACACGAGAATAACCAAGCTTATAACGAATTTTGAAATATCGGTCTTATTGCTACAATAATTAATTGACAGGTGAGTTTATTAAAAGAAAGAACATACACATACACACAAATCACGTCTTTATTCCCTTACGGGTTAGACAAAGCTTAAGGTCAAAGGTACCTACAGGCCACACTCATCCATAGTAGTAAAGTGAAGTCTTCCGAGCTAGTCCGGGAGTAAAGAAAAAACATAGAATGTACCAGTTTTCTCTTCTCGCGCATGTGGTAAAAGCCCACCGAGAGAATGAGTGAACATTTTAGGAATCATTATTATAGGCGCTGCGGTTAGCAACCCATTATTTTGATTCCCCTTTCCACCTACGCCCACAACCATGCTAAACGTGGCTTTTTGGTCTTGTTACCTTGGGCTCTGTCTACCCCGTAGTTTCAAAAAAACAGAAATCACAGGGGTGTTCGGTTCGGATGCTCTTATTAAATTTAAGTAAACAAAAAAGACACATTTGTAAGGTAGATTGATATTGTGTGGTGATGTGCTCACACGGATTATTTACGCGTGTTATTTACAAAAAAAAGTAAATAGTAATCGTTCAAAGGTTAACTGGAAGAGATCCCTTTTAGGGATAAGTTCGCCTTTGTGCATGTGTGTTATCCTGTATTCATCTTTTTCTTGTGTTTTATGTACAATAAAGAGTTATACATACATACATACATACATAATAGGTACCTAAAACAAAGAGTTTGAATTTGGAACTTGAGCCTTTTAATATTTTTAATAATGGTAATAATTGGCGCTAAAAGGATATATGCAAATAATAATTGATTTTAACATCAATAAAATGCCGACAAACACGTTCCGTTTTTAAACAATGCTCTCCAATTAAAGGTGCAAATTAAAAACAGAAAGAAAATAAAGTCATTTAACTTACGATAAGGTAAACAAGTTGACAGCCGGAGACTGGTTTTTGACAGCCGATAACTGCGTTTAAAAGGAAATTCCATTTTATTGATTAATTATTAAAAAGCAAGCTATCCACAGAGCGTCGGAATAAGGACTTACATTTACTTACTTACTACCTATTACTTCTTCTTCTTCTTTTTTAATATGGCCCCGTCGATCGATGTGATGATTTCGCCAATGTTAAAGTAATAAATACAGTATTCAAAAATCTTTCAATGTCCGTTGCCCAATAAATATTAGCAGCAGTGCTTGCGTTCTTCCATGCTGGTCTGGGAGTACAGAAAAAACATAGAATGTACCAGTTGCTTCTAGAACCGCTACCCATTGACGACTGCAGATTGGTGCAATGGTGTCATGGAGCACCTGGTTTGGTACCCTTGTGTACCCTTCAACGGCCAAGTCACACAACATTAACTATAATAATAAAGAAATCGCAGTAAGGAACCTTAGACTTGACACGACTTTGTCTAGATTTCATTACTTTTTAGAGATAAACAAGCAGCTCCATCGAGACTTGGGTAGTTTTTTACAGAATGTTTTTGGTGGGATTTCACTTCTTTTTATAGAAACGTGGGCATATTGATTTATTAGATTTTCTTATTTGACACATTTTTTTTTATTTGTTTATCCTAGTTTTTATAGTTTTCCCTTTATGTGGCCATTAAACCCTAACTCTGTACCAAATTTCAGCTCTCAAAGTTTACGGGAAGTACGTACTAGTTCTATTTTGATATTCATGAGTGAGTGAGTTAGTGAGTGTCATATATGCGAAACTTTGCTTTCGCTTAACTTTGGAACTAAATGGCCTAACTACAGACTTGAAATTTTGGATTTTAAGCATGTGATTATAGCTTACTGCATGACGAAAATTTTTGCGTTCTGGTCTTATCCAGAGGTTCTCAAATAGGGGCCTGAAAATGCGGCGAAATGATTCCAGTAAAGGATGGTACGGCAGTGCTTGCTTCGCGCTCGACTTGGCGGGGGCATTACGGTGCCCCCAGATTGCATACAATTCCTGCATGTGTCTAAATGGGCCTCAAGTTTCGCATTTGACTTGACTGTCTGGTATATTACCTCCTTATTCTGTTTCTAGTTATCATAAGCTGTTACATCGGAGCCGCAGTCGCCAACGTCGCCGCTATGGAGCGAACGTGCCTGCTGGTCTGTCTGTGTATGGGTGTTCATCTAGTTTACGGTAAGTTTAATTATTTAATTTGAGCTTAAGATTTATGTTAAGAACGGTTAATGCTGGTGCTGTTTAAAATACATTATGTTTAAAATTATAGTTAAAATAATATTGATAATGGCGTTATGTTCTTGAGTAGGTTAGGTATTTTTTTTACAAAGGCGTAAAAGTGGATTTGTTTCTAGTTACAAAACACTTACAAACTCAATGTGTAATCACTTAAATATAAAAATATAAATGTATTTTGCGATAAATTAATTAAACTAAAAATGCATCTTATGATATATTTATATTTTTATATTTAAGTAATTACACATTGAGTTTATAAGTGTTTTGTAACTGAAAATAAATACATTTTGGTGCTGTTTTAATTTTAATAATAATTTAATGTTGATTTTATTGAAGTGCTAACTTTGTTTTTAGCTAACTCAGGGTATTGTTTGGAACGGGCTCTTAATTTAATTCTGGTCCATCGAAAAATGTTTACGAAAATAAGATTTACCTACATTAGAACAAAAACAAGCGATTTGTCTATTAATTGGTGGATTAAAATCGTCACACTTTTCTGGCCACACAGAACAATGTGAACAATGAACTTGGGAGTATAAGAACTATGCTTCCGCCCGCGACTCCGCCCGCTAATGTTTCGGTTATCAAGCTCCCTAAGGAACATGTTAATGGACGCGTACCTATTTAATTTTAAGTAAAATCAGTTTTAGTAGTTATTAACTATACATAATATATAAATTGTTTGCTGTATCGAGGGCCGCAATATTCGCGGCGGCAGTTGACGATCAAGGGTTTAAGCGATCAAATTTTATTCGGGTTCTAATGTTTTTTAAGGTTGAAGCCGGATAGAGAAAGAAGGTAGTTTTATATCATCACTACATAGCATAACACAAAGTCGCTTTCCGCTGTCTGTCCGTCCCTATGAATGCTTAGATCTTTAAAAGTACGCAACGGATTTTGATGCGGTTTTTTTTTCAAGCTTTATAAATTATTTTGCAACGTATGTTTGTCCGGGTGGAATCTTGCGACTCAATTTTGAAGCAGATATCTTCAACCGATTGCGCTGAAATTTTGCATACTTATGTAAGTCAGGTGACAATACAATAATCTGGTAGTGGGGTTCTGGTGACCCAGCCAGGACCGTCTCCGCGAAGGGAACTCTTCATAACGGTGTGTCCGATTGACTTGAAATTTGGTACACATAATATACGTAGGACGTATGACAATGCAAGTAAAGTCAGGAAAAAAAGCTTGTACTAAAAAATGTAATTTTTGACAGAAACTTGGTAGATAGTGATTCATAAGGGAGGTTTATATGTTCAATCCTACGCAGATGAAGTCGCACGCAGAAGCTAGTTATTAATAAACCCTTTAGCAAAAAAACTTCAAAACATGCGACACAAAAAGTATTGGAAATATAAAACTACTTATCTACCTTTTTAACCCCGGACGCAAAAAAAGGGGTGTTATAAGATTGACGTCGATGTCTCTGTGTGTGTCTGTTTGTGGCATCGTAGCTCTCAAAAGAATGTACCGATTTGGATGCAGTTTTCTTTCATTCGAAAGCCAGTTTCCTTTCGGTGGTTCTTAGCCATGCTTGTTTAAAATCGGCCCAGTGGTTTGACGATTATCTCAAAATTATGTAGGGCATAAATAGTTAAATAGTAGTTTTAAAGTTCTAAGGACAAATAGGGACAGACAGACAGTGGAAAACGACTTCATTTTATACTATGTATTGATTGATTGTAAAATAAATAAAGATAATTGTTTTAAAACAGACTAATACTACAACATTCCCTGCTGCAGCATTCCCTGAGCGGTACAATTTAGGGATCTTTAAAAAGCGAGCCTTCCTGTTCCTCAAAGGGCCGGCAACGCACTTGTGATTCCCCAGGTCTTGCAGGTGTCCCTGGGTGACGGTGATTGCTTTCCATCAGGTGACCCGTCTGCTCGTTTGCCCCCACTTATATATAAAAAAAAACAACTAGAACTACTACTAATTATAAAACTATAAAGCAAATTATGTCGTCAAAATATTCCGGCACAGGCATCGACTCCAAGACGCTGGCCGCGTTGCCTCTCTGAACTGCTATTCCTAGCCTTTGAGAGAGGTAGGTAAACGCCAGCCCTAGGTTCACCTGTGGCACTAAACGTGTCGAAAACTCTTTTAGAATTGAATGATTGACTATCTCATAAATGTAAATGATCAATCAAGCATTTTTCCACCGGTGTTCTGTTAACCGATGGATCAAATTGTCCTTTAACGATTCTGGTTCGTGGATCAAACTTTCACTATTGATCTATGATTGCATAACGAGGTACTCGATCATGCGTCCTGATGCGACATTCCTATAGATCACTTTCTCTAGTGCTATAGTGTTATCGATCTTATTAACGAAACAAGTAGTAAAGTCCATTCCGAACCTTTTTAAAACTTTTGTTAACAAACAAATCCCACTAAGTTCATTTAAAATTACATACATACATAAATGTGTATGTTGTGTGATGGAAGGCATTTTTGGCAACATGTTGATTATTTTTAATTTACGGTTTGATTCGAATGCGTGGTATTTTTTTTTACTTTAATGTTTTCTATTGAAAAACTTCATGGAAAGATGTTAACAATCAGATATTCTAGACCCAAAATGTTATCCTGAATTAACCATAGAGACATACCCCATTCATAAACGCTCTATAGGCTTCTGCTAACTTAGCAATCGTTTGTCCTTATCCTGTTAAAGGTAAACTTCAAAGTGACAGATAAGGACAATAAACGCTTGCTAAGTTAGCAGAAGCCTACAGTATGCTTAGTGTAGGTTTTCGGTCACAAAATACGTCTCGGACGCGTTTGCGTTAAAATGTCAAATTTTATGAAAACAGTTTGTTGCCGTTTCGATCCGCAAGTGGCGCTGCCAATTATTCCATAGTAATTGAGACGTTTACGTGAACGCGTTCGAGACGTTTTCATATACGAAAACTTACACTAGAGGCTCTGAGCGTTTATAAATAAGGGGGAAGGGGGATAGTCGTGTTTTTCGGCGGAACGAGACTGCGCGAACCCAACGCGCTCGCTGTTTCTTTCCGTATTATGTTTATGTTGGATGTTGCTCCGCTACCCTCTATTTGTATTGCACAACAATGCAGTTTCTAACAACATGCATTCGTTCTGCAAACTGTAAACACCGATTGTCCGATTAAGTCCACTGGTAATGATAAACGAGACATGGTAACAATGGGAGAAACTGAAACCGGTCTGGATTATATCGTTATTTTAGAAGCGTGAAAGGCTGGTTGATTGTCATTTCTCTTTTGCTATCACAACTAGTGTTAGGGTGCAATCATTGATAATTATCGTCACTGTGCAATAATACTATTATAATTATTATTACTACTATTATGAGATTATTATTATCCAACTTTAACAATGAATTCTTCCATGCTGGTTTGGGAGCAAAGAAAAAACATAGAATGTACCAGTTGCTTCTCTTCCCGCGCAGATGGTATAAGCCCATCGAGGGATTGGGTGAAAATCTTAGGGATCATGTTACATAGGCGATGTGGCTAGCAACCCATCACTGTTTTGATTGCCCTTTCCATCCGTACGCCCACAATCATGCTGAACGTGGTCTTTAGGTATTGTCACCTTAGGCTCTGTCTACCCCGTAAGGGATAAAGACGTGATTGATGTATGTATGTATGTAGGTATTTAACAATGAAAGGGAGAATGCGCCGCAATGAACTTGGTAGAAATTAATTTTCAAGAGAAAATAATTTTTGATTAGAGTGACAATAAAGAGTTTACATACATGCATATCTACATACTAAAAGTAACGGAATCTTCAGATTTTCTACCTTCCTAATCCCACGTCATGAATCCTATAATTAACGGGACTTTTAATGTACCTAATAAATTTTAGTTTGGAGAGATAGTAGGTACTCACACTTGGAATGATGAGCTACTATTTCGAACTCAAAAAAATTAAAAGCCTACGAACTAATTCTCGACTAAGTAGGTACTTCGAATGATTGGTTTTATTTATATTCATATTTTTCATTTATCCCAATAAAGTTTTAAATTGAATTTATAGTCAGAACTTGATATATATGTCTATATAGTTACAGATCGAAACAAGAGTAATCTGCGTTCAGTGGAGGTATAAAACACCTCGTCAATAAATGAATGAATTGAATAAGTCAGAAAACGATTGTTTTCAATTTTTAATTGCTTGACTTATGACTACTGCTTATTTCCATCTCATTCCTTTCACTACAGGTCAAGTGGCATCCCTCTGCCGTTCAAACGAGAGGTTCCTTTCCTGCGGCGGATGTCAACGGACCTGTCAGGACCCGGCGCCGGCGTGCGTAGCCGTCTGCCGCATCGGCTGCTACTGCGAGCTCGACCAAGTGCGGAACAGCACCGGCCACTGCGTGCCACTGTCCGAGTGCCCGTCAGTGACCTGTGAGTATTGGACCAGCGTGGATTAGGCGTCGGCTTTTATTGATTACTAAAGACCGGATTATATATATGCATTTGCATATTCGCATATGCATTTGCATATTCGCATATGGATTTGCATATTCGCATATGCATTTGCATATTCGCATATGCATTTGCATATTTCAGCCATTCTCAGCGGTATAAGCATATTTTACCAAAGATCTAGTTATCATGCATATTATCGGTACATTTACAATATTTTTCACTCACCCTGCGTTCCGAAATGCGACCAAATTTAATAACAGTCACAAAATATAAGGGCTATTGAGTAATAATTGTGACTTTTTACTGCATTTCGGAACGCAGTCGGTAGCCGCGCGCGTCTTTTGTTTTGACAGTTACGATAATAAAATGAAAGAGACAGAAGTACGTCGCGCTCGCCTACTACAAAGTCGTTCCACCTATTACGCATATAAATTGTTACTTGTTCCTTGTGTGGAATTCCTAAAATTGATCATTTAATGTCGCATATTCTGCCAATTTTCTTGCATATTTCAAGCATTTTTCATGCATATTTGCATGCATATAACAAACTTTTTATGTTGCATATAATCCGGTCTCTATTTATTACTGTCTCTCTCTCCAGAATAAATATGTACGTTCCACTGCTAGGCTCAGGTCTCCCCTCAGAACGAGACACGCAGGCCCAGTGCGGATTGGGAACTTCACACTACCATTGAATTGCTTCGCTTTGCAGTCTTCCGTATCAGCCCTTCTGTTAATGCCTGTGCATTTTAATTCCAGCGGCATACAACCAAGACACATCAGAACCCAGGCAGGACTGTCCCCCCACCGAGGAGTATAGATTCTGCGAACCCTGCAACCGTACTTGCGAAGACCCCAACCCGACCTGTCCAGCGCAGTGCTCACGCGGCTGCTTCTGCAAGGACGATCTGCTGCGAGACAAGGACGGCAGCTGTGTGGAGTACGGAAAGTGCTCGAAGTTCGTGAAGAATGAGAGTTGTGAGTTTTCTTCTGTCTTGACTCCCCAAAGAGCCAGGCTCCTATCTCCACTGGGTGATATGGACAATTGCCTAAGGCTCCCTGGACGATGAGAATACTGACAAATGTAGACTCTAGTCTACTAACTCCTGTCACAGTCTTTGGCACCTCATTATCCTAAAGACCTAAGGGATATTAATAGGTAAAATACTAATATTGACTGACTTCAAACAATAAAAAAAATCCGTGGTAGTTTAATCTATAGTTTCTCTAGCAGAGGACGATGATGAAGCGGGGTTATGGTGTGTGAGAAGTTCTCAACACGCATTGGGCCCGCGTCGGAACTACGGCTCAGCAGGCCTATTCATAATGTGGGGAAACTTGTGTTCAAGAGGCATATATGCGCCGCAGCTTCGCCTCCGTGGTTCCACTGTGCAAAATTTCTGCTTTCTCGGTCTTAGATTTTGGGCTGAGCGTTGATGATGTATTGAAATAGAACAGTCAGTTCTACAACAGTTATGAAGATCCCTAATAGACTACAAGCCCATGGAAAAAAAACATGTGAAATGAGCCAGCGTGAATAAATTACTATATCATAAAATATCTCTAAGCGCTATGCCGTTATTTCTGAGCGGTACAGATTTTTCTCATATATTGAAAAAAAAAATTGCACTAACTTCCGGCACCACCACTTTAAAGCGGCACTAGGTTTTTCGACATTGATTATTAATCATCTATAAGCTATAAAAACGCCGTAAATTAATAAGTCGTAATTCCTCGCTTGTACCTGAGAATTCCATAAATGTGTGAAATGACGGCATAGCGCTCAAAGTTATTTTATGATATAGTAACAGCCTTCTAAGCTTCATTCACGCTGGTTCATTTCACATGTTTTTTTCCATGGGCTTGTAGTCTATAATAATAAACTGTTTATATTGTTTGTTTTTTTTTTCTGTCGTCCTAATTTCTCTGATAATTTTTCCAGCGAATTACATCCAGCCGATCACTTACAAGATGACCTGTGGGCCGCATCAGGTCTTCAAAGATTGTGAGCCTTGTGAAAAGACCTGCAGCAACCCGAACCCAGTCTGCCCAGCGCAGTGCAACAAAGGCTGTTTCTGTAAAGACGGTCTGTTGAAGGCACCCAGTGGATCGTGCGTGAAGCTCGAAGACTGCCCCAAAGGTCGGTACTGAGAGCTCTAAGGCCGTGTATTAAACCGGGTAGTTCAAGGTTGACAACTTCAGTAACGGAGAGAAAAAGAACAATTTCTCATTTAAAAATAGGGTGGCTTGGAGGGTAGGTAATAGCTATAGAAGGCTTTATGTGCCAGTCAAAATACCGTTATGCTTCAAATGTATTGTCGTTGACGCATTAGGAAAACGAAGACTTAATTTTGTTTCTATTGCAAATATAGGATAGGACTTGTTTACAAACTTATATTATACATTATGTGGTGTAAAAATTCTATTATATGAGGTGTAAAATTCTATGTGGTTCTTCTCTACTCTGTTTCTGTTGGAGCACAAAACATGTTAATGCTATTCGTTTTGTACATTATCTTGCCAGTTTTTTTGTCATGCTGGGACCTTGCCATGACGTCTTAATGCGATTCAATTCCGATTCAGTTGACAGCTAAAACCGGAATTGACTCGCATTTAGACGTCATGGTAAGGCCTCTGTATTGTATATACTATATACTGTATAGCGTCTATATTTATATTCTTCATTAACGAATTTGCTCTCAATTCATCTTTTTTCTTTGTTTTAACCAATGTTTCAAAGTTCCTAGCAATGTAGAAATAGTCTTAAGTGTATCACCATTGTAACTAATGTGGAACCATAATTTATTAACGGCGTGAAGCTGAGGCACTGCCTTAAACAAGAAGGCACCTTTTCTCTCTTCAATTGCTAAAGTATTGTAAATAATCCTTTCAGCGTCTTGTACAATATTTAAGCAAACTAATATAGGTACAGGTGAAAAATTAGTGTTTCATTTGTTGAAAATAATCCGAGAGAATTTGCGGTTTCAACTGTTCGAATTAAAACGAAGTTGATCCGACAAATTTTGACAAATGGGACAATGCATACTGCCCAGCATCAAATGAGCGTAAAACACTAATTTTTATTCACGATTTAAGTTTCATCCTGTATTATAATATTTATACTCGGGATCAAAGGAACCGGGTCCCTTCTAAATCTTTTCATACCACTTTCTACATTAGTTGAATGTATGCAATTCCGATATGTTTTGAAACATAACATTGTAGTTGTAATGCTAATGAAATAGAATTTCGTTTAACTCGTAGATAAATATAAGTATGTGACCTATGTGATATTGTTTTACTGCTAACACAAATAAATATTATTGGAACAACTTTCTGTTTCTTTCTTTCCTTCTCCTAACTCTACTCTGACACACTGAATTAGTATTACTAAGTACTTTTCTAGTTTACTTTCTTCGTATACTGTGAAATTATTTGTTTTGTAAAGATACTTAACTTTTTATAAAAAAATCTTCAGTAAGTAGGTAGGTATTGCTATTGTTACTGCAACTACAACATTACTACAAGATAACTCAATCAGAGTTTCCAACTTCTGGGCAAGAAAACGGGACTATTTTTTAGGAATTGTCCTTTTTATTGTGGACTTCTTTCATATAATTTTGTGTCATACACAAAAATCACGTCTATATCTCTTACGGGGAGACAGAGCCTAAGTTAACAAGACTAAAAGGCCTCGTTTAGTATGATTGTTTGCGTATATATAGGTGGAAAGGGGAATCAAAATAGTTATGCTTTTTCTTTACTCCCTGTCCAGCATTGAAGGATTTTGCTTTAGACTGTTCCAATCCAGATTTAATTAAATTAACATACAGTAATTTCATGCATTTGGACTGTCATTAATTTAAATACTCTTTCGAAATTAGCGTTTAAATTGAACGATGGAACATATTCAATTTCAAGCCAAACATTATTTTGGAAAAGACCTGATGCTCCTAAACCGCTAGACCGATTCTTACCAAACATGACTAAAACCTCCGCAAGGAAACTAGCTTTTCCTTCACTAGCTAGCTCTCTCACTTGAGTGAGTGAGACAGCGAGATCTGAATGGCATTCTAAGAGGTTACGGACTGTAAATGAAAATTCATAGAAAAATCCAAAAAGTGAAGCTATGGCCGGGAATCGAACCCGGGTCCTCATGATTCAGTGATGCGCGCTATACCGCTACACCACCCATAGCAGGTACCTATTATATGCGTTCTAATTTTCAGTGTCGTTTAGAAATTTAATTTCCAACGGGTAAAACCGTAAAAATAGATATGTACAAAAACACAAACAGTAAGATTCTTGATTCATATGATAGTTTAGATGAAATTGATTTGTATTTGCGTTAAAATAAAATAAATAAAATAAATAAATATCTTGGGACAAATTACACCAATTGACCCAGCCCCAAACTAAGCAAAGCTTGTACTATGGGTACTAGGCAACGGATAAACATACTTATATAATGTAGATAAATACATACACCCATGACTCGGGCACAAGCATTCGTATTCATCAAATATATTGGAATTAAGAATATCAAAAAACTGCTACAGCTGAAGTGACCTTCGGCGCGGTGGATCCATCCATCGAGGACTGCGCGCCTGACGAAGAGTTCCTCTCCTGCGGCTGGTGTGAGCCCAGCTGCTGGGAGCCCTCGCCGGCGTGCCCCCGGGTGTGCACCCGCGGCTGCCTCTGCCGCCCGCCCCTCGTGAGGCACTACAGCGGCATCTGCGTTGAGCAGAAGGACTGTGAGCCACGTACGTACAGCAATACAATACAATACAAATACTCTTTATTGAACACCACAAATCAGTACAAAACAATACAGAAACAAAGAACAAAGTAGACAATAGGCGGTCTTATCGCTTAATAGCGATCTCTTCCAGACAACAAATGCAAGAAATAAGTTGGAGACAGTTTAAGTAGGTGGCGGAAACAAATAGACAGGATAAACGCAGGGATAATAAAAACAACAATATCAACATAAATATAATACATAGCTAAGGAAATAAAATAAAATAATACATACATATATACATAACATAATACTTAAGATAAAATAGATGTGAGAAGCAATGAAAAATAAGAAGGCCATACAACAGATAAGGATTTGATCAGAAGCAAAGAGAATATATGAGGTACTAAAGACAGGGAGTGGATTAAATTAGTGATAAATAGTGAGATGCATGGGTGCATGTGAGGGCTACGCTCATCATCATCAGCCTGAAGACGTCCACTGTTGAACAAAGGCCTCCCCCTTAGCACACCATAATGAACGACAACTCGCCACCTGCATCCACCGGTTTCCCGCCACTTTCACGATGTCGGTCCACCTAGTGGGAGGCCTGCCAATACGGCGTCTTTCGCTTCGTGGTCGAGAACTTTTCTACCCCAACGATTGTCTGGTAGCTACGGTAGCCAGCAGCTGTGATTGTAAGCGCTGCTTACACTGGTGGCCCCTCACCGCACGTCCTACCTTACTGCTTACTGATATCCAATTTGTACAGGATACATATTTAGCTGGTCCCGTGAACCGTCGCCATAGCGCCCCATTAGTTTAGAGCAGTGGTTCTTAACCGGTGGTCCGCCGACCACTGGTGGTCCCTGGAAGCATCCAAAGTGGTCCGCGGGGCCAATCTAATTAATAATTAGATAAGTGACTACCCGACACAACGCGTGAATGTGCAATTCCATCTATTGGGGCCGATCGAAGCCATACGTTAGATTTTTTGTAGTTACTTAGGTGGCATGTCTGAAAGGTTAAGAACCACTGGTTTAGAGTCTCTTGAAACACTGCCATAAACGTGCCGACCTGAGGGTTAAGCTATAGACTGACCGCTTAAATGAGTCCTCGGCCTCGCGGTGCAAAGGCGCGGAGTGGGACGACAAAAGGGTCGAGAGAAGTTCGGGCAGCAGGCGCACTACCCGGCCGCACCTCTCTCGTCTTTGTCGTCCTACCACACGCCCCTGCGCCGCGCGGGCAAAGACGAAGGCTCATTTAAGCGGTCTATAGACACGAGTTTTTTGCATTTATAATAAGACGCTCCCTCAATTAATTACGCTTATCGGCTATTGAATAATGCAGTGACGGTGGTTGATTGGTCCTACAGATTAACATTACAATGTGATACAATATATACTTATGGGACATCTGAGTAAAATAACATTTGTTTATTATCTAGTAGGTATTTTGCGGTGTGGTGTTTGAAGTGGTTCTACTAAGAAAGAACTTTTAGGAATTCCCCAAGGGATGGTGAGATTTTATATTTTCACATCACAGTGGCCTTACCTCCGTACTTAACTAAGAATAATATATTCCTAATTCTATTCAGAGGGAGAGAATAAGCTAACCAAATTTTTTTAGTTTGGCCCGGATAAAATCGCCAAGCAATTTTAGAACAGAGGCCTTACCATGACGAATTGAAGCGCATTAAGACGTCATGGTAAGCCCCCAGTAACATTCGACGTAAGCAGTAACAAGATGTCCATAAATTCTCAAGCTATTTTGGATTTCAGAGAAATGTATGAACCCCAACGAGGAGTTTGTGTGCCGGTACGGTTGCGAGGCAAGATGCGGCGGCGGGGGAGGCTGCTCCGGCCGCCCGCGGCGCTGCCAGCTCGGCTGCCACTGCCGCCTGGGCCTGCTGAGGGACACCGCCACTGGTAACTCCCAGCGCCATCTAGTTTGTATGCCGGAGACTGCAGTGGCCACCCGCGGCGTTGCCAGCTCGGTTGCTACCGCCGCCAGGCCCTGCTGAGGCACACCGCCACTTGTAACACCTAGCGCCATCTAGTTCGTATGCAGGAGACTGCAGTGGCCACCCGCGGCGTTGCCAGCTCGGTTGCTACCGCCGCCAGGCCCTGCTGAGGCACACCGCCACTTGTAACACCTAGCGCCATCTAGTTTGTAGGCCAGTACGGTTGCGAGGTGAGATGCGGTGGTGGGGGAGGGTGCTCCGGCCGCCCGCGGCGCTGCCAGCTCGGCTGCCACTGCCGCCTGGGCCTGCTGAGGGACACCGCCACTGGTAACACCCAGCGCCATCTAGTTCGTATGCCGGAGACTGCAGTGGCCACCCGCGGCGTTGCCAGCTCGGTTGCTACCGCCGCCAGGCCCTGCTGAGGCACACCGCCACTGGTAACACCTAGCGCCATCTAGGTTGTAGGCCGGTGCGGTTGCGAGGTGAGATGCGGTGGTGGGGGAGGGTGCTCCGGCCGCCCGCGACGCTGCCAGCTCGGCTGCCACTGCCGCCTGGGCCTGCTGAGGGACACCGCCACTGGTAACACCCAGCGCCATCTAGTTCGTATGCCGGAGACTGCAGTGGCCACCCGCGGCGTTGCCAGCTCGGTTGCTACCGCCGCCAGGCCCTGCTGAGGCACACCGCCACTGGTAACACCTAGCGCCATCTAGGTTGTAGGCCGGTGCGGTTGCGAGGTGAGATGCGGTGGTGGGGGAGGCTGTTCCGGCCGCCCGCGGCGCTGCGGGCTCGGCTGCCACTGCCGCTAAGCCCTGCTGAAGGACACCGCCACTGGTATCACCTAGCGCTATCTAGTTCTTTTGGTTGCGAGGTGGGGAGACTGCAGTGGCCGCCCGCGGCGTTGCCAGCTCGGTTGCTACCGCCGCCAGGCCCTGCTGAGGCACACCGCCACTGGTAACACCTAGCGCCATCTAGTTTGTAGGCCAGTACGGTAGCGAGGCGAGATGCGGTGGTGGGGGAGGGTGCTCCGGCCGCCCGCGGCGCTGCCAGCTCGGCTGCCACTGCCGCCTGGGCCTGCTGAGGGACACCGCCACTGGTAACACTCAGCGCCATCTAGTTCGTATGCCGGAGACTGCGGTGGCCGCCCGCGGCGTTGCCGGCTCGGTTGCTACCGCCGCCAGGCCCTGCTGAGGCACACCGCCACTGGTAACACCTAGCGCCATCTAGTTTGTAGGCCAGTACGGTAGCGAGGCGAGATGCGGTGGTGGGGGAGGGTGCTCCGGCCGCCCGCGGCGCTGCCAGCTCGGCTGCCACTGCCGCCTGGGCCTGCTGAGGGACACCGCCACTGGTAACACCCAGCGCCATCTAGTTTGTATGCCGGAGACTGCAGTGGCCACCCGCGGCGTTGCCAGCTCGGTTGCTACCGCCGCCAGGCCCTGCTGAGGCACACCACCACTGGTATACCTAGCGCCATCTAGCTATTGACTAGCGGGCATTTATATATCAGGTGAGTCTTTTAGGGGGGAGGATGGGGTTACTCACGTGGGGGTACGTGGAGGGGCTGAGCTTCGTCGAAAACTAGGTGCTCAGATTAAGTGGGACCACACGGAAAAAATAATATGGCCCACGGGCTAAGTGCTCTGTGTGCTCATTTGACCACAAAGAATCGAGAGAATCAGCGAAATTGGTAGGAACCACTGTTATAGCCGAAGCGAACCCATTACAAATTTTATTCCCCTTTCCACCTATACGCCCACAATCATGATAAACGTGGCCTTTAGGTGTTGTTTAGGCTCGCTCTACTTTTTTTTTTTTATATGAATAGGAAGGCAAACGAGCAAGTGGGTCACCTGATGGTAAGTGATCACCACTGCCCATAGACACCCGCAACCCCGGAGGGATTGCAGATGCGTTGCCAACCTAGAGGACTAAGATGAATTGCCTCTTGTGCCCGTAATTTCCCCGGCTGTCTTACTCTCCACACCGGAATACAGCAGTGCAAGCACTGCTACTTAGCGGCAGGATTAGCGAGTAAGATGGTGGTAGCGATCCGGACGGACCTTGCACAAGGCCCTACCACCCGCAAAACCCCGTTACTCCGTTAGGGATAAAAACGTATTTTATGCAAGTTATCTCATCATTCCCAGCCTATATACGTCTCTCTGATGGGCACAGGGCTCCTCTCAGAATGAGAGGGCTGATTTATGCACGTAGAAGTTTTTAACTCTTCTAAGCTGTAGTTTTGTTACAGGACGATGCATCACCCCTGCGGAATGCAAAGGGAAGGATATGAAACGGGTAGTCTTCACGAAGGATACGGACACACTGGCTCGCATCAAACAGATCATTGGAGACAGCAACGTCAACGTAGATGTCATAGAATCTAAATAGTAGCCTTATTAATAAATTAGTATAAATATTTATTACTAGCTGCTGCCCTCGACTTCGTCTGCGAAGATTCGTTTGTTGCTCGCGGGAACTACGAAATTTTTCGGGGTGAAAATAGCCTACTTTTGTGTTATTCCAAAATATAACCCGAAACCCAAATGTAGTTCTAAGAGCTCACGGAAATCATCATCATCAGACTAAAGACGTCCACTGTTGAACAAAGGGCTCCCCTTAGCACACCATAATGAACGACAACTCGCCACCTGCATCCACCGATTTCACGACGTCGTCGGTCCACCTAGTGGGAGGCCTGCCAACACTGCGTCTACCGGTTCGCGGTCGCCACTCGAGAACTTTTCTCGCCCAACGGTTGTCTTGGTTAAATTAAAAAAAATAGATTTTATTGTACTGTTCAATAAAAAATAATAATTCAAGAAACACCTTGTTTTTGTAGACATCAAATGAATCCTATGGGAGAGTGCAAAGCGGGTGGAGGGGGTAGCCTAAACGATCACAGCGCTCGCTACGGCTAAAATTGTCATTTTTGTCGCTGACTTGAGCTGTCAAATCCATATTGCAGTAAACATTTTCTAATCGTTTTTGAGATAAAAATATGGTCCTGGTAAGATGTGTTGTTGTGAATTGTAATAACACCAAGAAGAATAGCGACTGTAAATTTTACCAATTTCCAAGACCATGGTGGAAACGAGACCAAAGAAATAAGTGGATATTTGCCGTAAGAAAAAAAAGTAAGTTACCTAACCTCTAAAATTTCACTGAAAACAACAATTTTAATATTATTGGCAATAATGTTACTGACTACCGTTGTCCAAAATTGTGTAATATAGTAAAATAACACAAGATTTCATTAATATTTTTCACAATATTTACTTACTTCTTGTTTGACAGCGGTGACAATATTGTCCATAATGGCCGATTATCACGTGGCGCTGTCGTCGCGCTCGGTCCCAATAGTCGACCAAGAAAATCCTTTACCTCCCTAAGCTTTAATGTCTTTTGTACGGCTTAAAACATCAAACCTATTTATTTTCACTCGACAAGTGAATGTTACAATCAGCCTTATCACTATACATTATACATAATATAAAATTAAGTCGCTTTCCGTTGTCTGTCTGTCCCTTTTGTATGCTTAGATCCTTAAAACTACGCAACGGATTTGATGCCTTTTTCTAAATAGATACATAGAGTGGTTCCGGAGGAAGGTTTATATATTACTAGCTTCTGCCCGCGATTTCGTCTGCGTAGAATTATACATAAAAACCTCCCTCTTGAATCACTCTACCTATTAAAAAACCGCTTCAAAATCCGTTGTGTATTTTTGAAGATATAAGCATACATAGGGACATAGGGACATAGGGACAGAGAAATCGACCTTATTTTATGCTATGTAGTGATGATGTATAATTCTACGCAGACGAAGTCGCTGGCAGGAGCTAATTGGTTATATTTCTGATACAGGACCTGTCAAAAAAATATTGAAGTACTTTCTAGGTCGACTATACCACATAGCAAAGGGTACTACATACCTAACGTAGTAGCTAAATAGAAAAACAAAAAAAATTAAAGTCCCGTAGTTGAAGCGTTTTGTTTTATTGTTGCTAAATTGAGAAACGAAACCCCAAAAATGTGAATATTTAACAAAGGTCAAAGCTTATCTACTTGCAATGTTGTGTTTTAAGGAGATTAAATTTATTCGATCATTTTGTGTCCCAGTCTCCCAGTAGGCAAGCGATTGCTCTCGTCGTCTTTTTGAATTAAAAAAAAACAGTTGTCTTTTTTAATCAACACCAACTCTTCGTTACTGGAGCCAGTTTTAGTGGGGTACTAATTACTTCAACTTGGTAAGGTTTCTTCATGTTTGTCTTACTACCTGATTCTCGCGACTTCTTCCTTTTCTCTCTTCTTTGTGCAAAGAATTCGTTTGTCGCGGTCCCACGGGAATCACGCAATGTTCCAAGATGATAAGTAGCCCATGTTATTCCAAAGTTAATCTATCTCTCCGTCAAATTGTATATGTATACCTACGGCCGTTCTGAAGTGAAGGAATAGCCTGCATCCTCACAAACGCATTTATATTATTAGTAGCTTCGTAGTAAAATCGGCAAAATTTTAATCCCGTTGAGTGCATTCTTCTGGATTTTTCCAACAGCGTGGTGGGGTAAGTTAAATTTATTATTACTAGCAATGTTTTTCATAAATCTTCAAAATAATTTATAGGGGACTTTAATCAAACTCGACTACCTGTTGAATTACTTTGTCTCGCAACTGCCATAAATTAGCGATATTTCTATTGCCAACATTGATATGTCGGACATCATCACGTCTAAATATCTATTATGAAGCCTATTTATAAAAAGGTAACTAAAATGACGTATCGAATCACAGACCGATATCAATACTATCTATTTTTTCTAAATAATAAGTCCCGGGAACCGAGCTCAGATTCTCATCAATCCGTGACGCGTGCTGTACCGGTATAAGAATAAGAATAAGAATAAGAAAACTTTATTGACTGATACAGATACACACAGAATATTACTTATGGATTCTAACCAGCCAAATGGCCGCCACTCAGCTATGTGTCACGATAATATCCAGGATATCTACCGCCTGTAGCAGGTATATAGGTGAGCCTTCGAATTTTTCCATCGGTACCAGCTGTCATTCCATTTGGTACGCCTGCTATAATTTGAGGAATTTACTCGATTTCTCCAAGATTCTGTCATCAAATCCTGATTCCATGACAATAGGACCGCCTAGAAAGCAATAGCCAATCAAACAAAAATTAAGAAGTCTGACTCCGACGAATTGAGAACCCCTCATGCTTTTTGAAGTTGGATTAGATTGCGTTGACTAACAAGTGTGATTTTTTTAAGTTTTTAAGGAACTGCTGATATGAGTTTTCGATAGGTATCAATATCAATGCAAATATTTAACAAAGGTCAAAGCTTATCTACTCGTTGTTGCGTTTCAAGGAGATACAATTTATTTTCATCATTTACTTTCTGTTTCAGCAAGTGATTGCTCGCGTCGTTTTATGAATTATAAATATTAAGTTATTTTTCAATTTGCACTAGCTATCAACTCTTCATCACTGGAGTCAGTTTTAGTGCACTACGCTACTCGAGAGTGGCGCCAACTGGTGAGCATAAATACGGTAACCCCTATTAAAAGGACTTTATGCTTATTTTTCTAGGCCCCAAATGCTAGCAATTTTTTTGGTCTCGTCTTAGTTATTGCGACGCCGATAGGAAGTATTACTAAGTAACGAAGTGTCTTAGAATACGTCTTGGTATCTGAGTTTTGGATATGAATTTAAGTAACTCCGTCGATGCCGTACACTTTGAACACATAGAGCAGTCAACGCGTGGAAATATTTATCAACCACAATTTCATAAATCTTGAAAATCATTTACAGTGGAGTGCAATCAAACTAACTCAACAACCTGCTGAAGAACTCCGCATTCATTGTAAGACGCAGTTTATGTGTATACTTACTGCAATTATGGGCAACTAACTAAATAAATTCTATTCTTTCAATTCTATTGTGCTAAGATTAATGACATTGTAATGTAATAATATTTTATAATCGACACTCATTTTTGAAATAGTTTATTTTATAGTATATTTTTATCTTTTTGTGATCTTACATATATTGGACTATCTTCATTGAAATCCAATTTGTCGACTATTGTAAGTCTAGTTTCTCATAATGTATATAAAATTCATCTCTGTAGTGTAACTTCGGCCTATCTCTTCCTCTCTAAAATGCTGCGCCGAACGGGGTTTCATTATGTTTTATTGTGTATATTGCCATCACTTTATTGTACCTATGACATGTGAATTGCATTAAATAAATAAATAAAATTTTCATCCACCATTTGTTGCAGGTATGGCAGTTGCCGTTGTGTGGTGGCTGGCGGTGGCGGCGGCTCTGAGCTCGTGTCGGGATGTGCTCTGCGACCAAGTGACGTGGCCTGGCTGTCCTCCGCAGCGCATAATATTAACCACGCTAGTAGCCCGAGTAGTAGAACGAGGAATATTTGATTACCAAGCTAACGAGTTACTTTTAAATAATTGCAATATAACTTCATTAATGAAAAGAGACTTTATGGTCTATCCTGAATTACAATCAATCGAGCTCAGAGGTAACAGCGTTAACTTCATTGAGACTGGAACATTCGATTCTCTCGTTTCATTAAATCTGTTGCTTTTAGATGGTTCATTCGCAGATAATGTTTTACCATCAAATGTATTCCTTTACTGCCGTAGATTAAGTTATGTTGCTCTTACTAACCTTGATATGTCGGGCACGCCCTACGACTTGTTGGCAGGCTTGTATAATAACCTGAGAATATTTCATTGCGATAATTGTTCTTTATACGAAGTGCCTTCATTTATCACACGCCCGATGTTTCCTAACATGGAAGATCTATATCTTGAAAACAATAAATTAACGAGCCTTGACAATCCATCTGCATTTAGCAATGTTGCAAATGTGGTTTCACTGGGATTAGGAAATAACACAATTGAATATTTACACGAGGATCTCTTCAGGCCCTTTACCAGAATATATATTGTTCATATGTTTTCTAACAAGATAAAGGTTATTCCTGAAAAATTGTTTCAAAATCTATCTTCCTTGTCGTCTATCAATCTGTACGGCAACCTTATTGAACATATTCCTGAAAAGGCGTTTATCGGCACCAAACTAGATACATTGATACTAACAAATAACAGATTGTCTTATCTGTCTGAGAACTTCTTCTCACGTCTTCAAGGAGTGAGTTTGACCATTTTTAGTTTTAATGGCAATCCGCTGTCTTGCGGTTGTCTGAATCGGCTGCTGACCCAGGTTAAACAACTAAACATCGTCTACGAGGACTCTGAGTTCGATGGACAACATAAAAACTGTTTAATGGTTGATGATTTCAAGTGTACAAGCTACGTAGATTTATACAAGGAACTCATTGTAGGTGGTAAATAATATTTAAGCAATATTTTACCATTGAGTTTTGTTAAAACACAATCCTCAAGTGTGTAAGCAGTGTGCTTTAACTCAAAAGGCAGACACTCGAGTATGTGAATATCTGGCGTATCATTCTGTCATTTATGTTATGTAAAAATCAAATTAGGCAGGAAATTCCTTAGCGATATTTCGTTTATTTCATTACATAGGTATTGCATAATAAATGTATTTTTTACATCCAAGCATTTTTTTTCTAAACACAACTGAAAGATAAGATAAGATAAGATAAGATAATTTATTTTGCAAATTGGCCGCTAAGGGCTCTTTTACATGTCTTTTGAAACTACCAGCACATTCGGAAAGACCATCATTGCCAAGAAGAATGCGCCGCAAGAAACTTGGCAGAAAGTCATTTTTTCAAATAAAAATACAGTAACTAAGAATACTTAAATTCTACTTACATTAAATACATTTATATAAGGGATGTATAAGGTCCCCGAGCCTTAAATTATATTAATCTATAAATAGTAGAGATGTATAAAGTCTCTACTGGTCAAAAAAAAATAAAAAACAAAAAAAATAATAATAATAGTAAGTTCAGTGGAGGTGTAAAACGCCTCCACCGTCAAATAAACTAATTGGAGATGTCTCCAATGTCGCAGGAAAAAAAAAATTATATATAAAACAAAATTATGAAATATACATTTCATGTCAAGTAAGTAACCAATAAGCTTTTGGATTCCGAAGGCAAGCTTACGTCTGCCGCCCCTAATGTTGGCTTTCACGCACTCATGTCCTGCTCTGAAAGCAGAGCGGTACCGAGGGCATGTCTCGCTTCCGTCCCCACAGGCACACTATGGGAACGTTTTAGGAACTTCGACGTCGCTAGCCTGCAACTAAACAGTAAAAGAAAAAAAAGTAAAAGAAATAAACCGGAAATCCATAAGCTTAACAATATACCTACCTAATACCTAGTTTAATACACATACGACATAGCAATATTTATGTCATTGTAAAAATTAATCATTATGAAAAATAGAATAAATATTTAAATAAACAATTACAATAGGTACAATATTTATATTGATAATACCTATCTTAATTAATAATTTTAATTAATACAGCTATACAATTTGGAATCTTAATTAATCAAGATCAGCTAACCTCAACAGCAGACGGTAGCAACAGGGCCAGAGACCGTATCTAGTCGACACTACACGCATACACGCATACACTCATACACACACACACACGCACACATACACACGCACTACAGGATCACTCACAAAACACTGGATGCTTACGGTATTTTTTCCAAAGATGGCCATGTCATGTTATTATCACACATGTACTCATCGACTGTGTAATATGCTTTCTTTAAGAGCGTGTTCTTTATGTATTTCTTGAATAACACATATGACAATTTCCACGCATCTACAGGCACTTTGTTGTAGAACCTGACACAATTTCCCAGGAAAGATTTACTTACTTTCCGTAGACGAAATTTAGGAACGAGAAGCTTGTGTTTATTACGAGTGTTGATATCATGGATGTCCGACACTTTCTTAAAGGAATTGAAATTCCTGTGTGTGTACATAATCACATCGTGTATGTACTGCGAAGCTACTGTGAGAATTTCTATCTCTTTAAAGCGCTCTTTTAATGACTCTCGGGAGTTCAGATTGTAGATGGACCGAACTGCCCTCTTCTGTAAAATGAAGATACTCTGAATGTCAGCTGCTCTTCCCCAAATCAGAATGCCGTAAGACAAAATGCTATGAAAATAGCTGAAATAAACCAGTCGAGCAGTTTCCACGTTGGTGAATTGTCTAATTCTTCGTACAGCATAGGCGGCAGAACTCAATCTACCAGCAAGAGCAGAGATATGTGGGCTCCACTGTAAGTTTCGATCCAGGGTAAGACCAAGAAAAACGGTGTCATCAACGAGGTTCAGCTTCTCTCCGTTTATGGAAATAGCTGTTTCAACCTGTCGTACATTTGGTAACGAAAATTTTATGCATTTCGTTTTAGCTGCGTTTAGTAGTAGATTGTTCGCAGTAAACCATTGAAGCACTTCTGTTAGAGTCTCATTGATGTGACTTTGATCTTCCTGTTGCCTGTCGACCTTAAAAATCAGAGAGGTATCATCAGCAAACAGAACTATGTCACATTTGTTTTCTAGTAGGCGGGGCAGGTCATTGATATATACTAGAAAGAGAAAAGGGCCCAATATTGAACCCTGTGGTACTCCAAGCTTCACCGGCGCACCACATGACTGCACTCTATTTATGTCCACTTTCTGGATTCTCTGACTGAGGTAGGACATGACAAGTTTCAGTGCGTTTTCAGAAAGCCCGTAGTGCTCAAGTTTGAGGATAAGAGTTTCATGCTTCACGCAATCAAATGCTTTGGAGAGGTCGCAGAAGATCCCTATTGCATCTTGCGAATGTTCCCATGCATCATAAATATACTTAACGAGTACAGCCGCCGCATCTGTGGTGGATCGGCCTTTAGTAAAACCAAATTGCTGGCTGTGAAGTAATTCATTTGCATTGAAATGATGCAACATCTGATTCAGCATTATCTTCTCAAACACTTTACTGAGCACCGGAAGAATAGAAATTGGACGGAAGTTTGACGGATCACTTTTGTCACCACACTTGAACAAAGGAATCACTTTACTAAATTTCATCAAGTCCGGAAACACGCACTCATCCACGCACTTATTAAAAATGATAGCCAAATATGGCGCCACCACGTGAATAACAGATTTCATGACTTTAACTGAGATTCCCCAAAGGTCCTCCGTATTTTTTAGCTTCAGGGATTTAAAAGTTGCAACAATCTCGCGTGCGTCTATATATTTAAAATCAAATTTATAATTACAAGCTTTTGCATTCATAGACAAATATGAGCTTGATTCTTCAGTAAATGCCTTTAGGTTACGGGTAGTATTTACAGCTATGTTTGCAAAGAAGTTCTCAAAGGTGTCTGCTATTTCCTTATCCGAGGTCAGTATTTTGTCATCTACTTTCAGTTTGAAATGACAATTTCGGGCCTTGCTTTTGCCTGTCTCTGAATTAATTACATTCCAAACTGCTTTCACTTTGTTATCTGCAGATTTAACTTTATTGCTAAAGTAATCTGCTTTTGCAATAGCGCAAACCTTTTTAAATAACTTTGAATACTTCTTGACATACTCCTTGAATCTTGCATCGTTGCTGTTACTTTTCATCTCATACAATTCATAAAGCTTGGTCCTGCTTCTATGTATACCGACCGTAGCCCAGTCGCTAAACATTGTTTTGCTCGAGTCTTTCTTAATAGTCTTTAATTTAAAAACATTTCTGAACTCGTCATTAATAACATTAGATAAACCCTTATACAATATGTTCGGATCGTTTTCCCCTACTGGTAACAAAGGGACTTTGTTGGAAATGTTGTCACTAAATCTTTCTAGGCGACTTTCCGTTACGGGCCTGTAAGTTAGTTCTTGCTTATGATTCCGCTTCGACATTTTAAAAACGGCTTTCTGGCCGCTGTGATCTGAACTGAAGCAATTAAAAACAGTTTTATCCGCAGCTTCGCAGTCGCAAAAGATATTATCTAAACATGTGGCCGTGTTAGCAGTTATTCTAGTCGGCTCCTCAAACTGATGGAATAAGTTAAACGATTTAAATAGATTTATTATTCTGATCGAGTTTGAATCAGTAGATTCTAGTATGTTAACATTAAAATCACCACACACAATTATAGACTTAAGAAAACTCTAAGAACATATGGAAAAATCCAATAAGTAAAGCTATGGCCGGACACTGAACTTAGATTCTCATCAATCCGTGACGCGTGCTATACAGGAACACTGCCTATAGCAGGTAGATGAGCCTTTGAGTTTTTCTGTCTGTACCAGCTGTTACCTCATTCCTATTGGTACGCCTACAAAGTTTCCTCGATATCTCTAAGATCCTGTCATCAGATCCTGATTCCATGACAATGGGACCGACAAGAAAGCATACCCAATCAAACAAAAACACTCGATTCCAACCGGCTTGCCTATTTTATGGCAGTTGGGCACTTTTATTGTGCAGAATTAGAGGAAAAGGCTATTAAATTCCCTTTGGCTTGCCTTCTGATATACTTAACGCCACGCCACTGATGAGCATTCAAATTTTTCTATCTGTACCAGCTGTCACGTCATTCCCCTTGGTACGCCTACAAAGTTTGACGAATTTTCTCGATTTCTCCAAGATCCTGTCATCAGATCCTGATTCTATGACAATAGGGCCGACAAGAAAGCATACACAATCAAACAAAAAATAATAGAAATCTGACTGCGACGAATAGAAAACGTCTCCTGCTTTTTAAAGTCGGTTTTGGTTGCATTGACTATGAAGTTTGATTTCTTCACATCTTTAAGGGGCTGCATATTTAGTTTTTGATAGGAATGAATGTCAACTATCCTAAGAGAAATAGTCTTGACAGGTAGTACTATGAAATGAATCAAGAATTTGTATTTCTTGATTTTTATGTTTTACTTTTACGGTTCCCCCGGCCATAGCTTTACTTTTCGGATTTTTCTGTGTTCTAATTTTCAATGACATTTAGAAATTTAATTTCTAACGGTAAAACCGTAAAAGTAAAACATAAAAATCAAGAAAATACAAATTCTTGATTCATCTGATAGTACCTATCATTTGAAAAACAGCGCCTTCTCTCGTCCCTGGTGAGCAGTAGATGTTCCACGGGAGTTCGTAATTGTGTCGTACAGACACATCATTCAAACAGATGACGCTTAGCGACAAAAAATCGCATAGTAACAAAAAGGTCACGTGACAGCTAGTAACAGGTAGAAAAATTCGAATACTACCCTGCTATATAGGTGGTGTAGGGGTATAGCACCCGTCACGGAATGACGAGGATCCGGGCTCGATTCCCGGTCATAGCTTTACTTTTCGGATTTTTCTGTTTTAATTTATAGTCTTGACAGACGAACGGACGGATGACTCGACAACAAAGTAAGGGTTCCGTTTTTTTTGTGATTCGGAACCCTAAAAATGTAAATATTTAACAAAGGTCAAAGCTTATCTTCTTGTTGTTGCGTTACAAGGAGATACGATTTATTTTCATCATTTACTTTCTGTTTCAGCTAGTGATTGCTCGCGTCGTTTTTATGAATTAAAAATATTAAATTCTTTTTCAATTTACACTTGCTATCAACTCTCGTCACTGGAGTCAGCTTTAGTGCACTACTACTCGAGAGTGGCACCAACTGGTGAGCACAAATACGATAGCCCCTATTGAAAGGAGGTTATGCTTCTTTTTCTAGGCCCCAAAATGTAGCAATTTTTTTCGGCCTCGTCGCAGTTATTGCGACGCCGATAGGAAGTATTACTAAGTAACAAAGTGTCTTAGAATTCGTCTTGGTATCTTAGTTTTGGATATGAATTTAAGTACCTAACTCCGTCGATGCCGTACACTTTGAACACATAGAGCAATCAATGCGTGGAAATATTTATCATCCACAATTTAATAAATCTTGAAAATCATTTACAGTGGAGTGCAATCAAACTAACTCAACAACCTGCTGAAGTACTCCGCATTCATTGTAAGACGCAGGTTATGTGTATACTTACTGCAATTATGGGCAACTAACTAAATAAATTATATTCTTTTAATTCTATTGTGCTAAGATTAAATACATTGTAACGTAATAATATTTTATAATCGACACTCATTTTTGAAAAAGTTTATTTTATAGTCTATTTTTATCTTTTTGTGACCTTACATAATATATTGGAGGTAGTAATAACCTTCATTGACATCCAATTTGTTGATTATTGTAAGTCTAGTTTCACATAATGTATATAAAATTCATCTCTGTAGTGTAACTTCGGCCTATCTCTTCCTCTCTAAAATGCTGCGCCCATCGAGGTTTAATATGTTTTATTGTGTATATTGCCATCATTTTTTTGTACCTATGATATGTGAATTGCATTAAATAAATAAAATTTTCATCCACCATTTGTTGCAGGTATGGCAATTGCCGTTGTGTGGTGGCTGGCGGTGGCGGCGGCTCTGAGCTCGTGTCGGGATGTGCTCTGCGACCTAGTGACGTGGCCTGGCTGTCCTCCGCAACCAACAGCAGTATTAACCATGCAAGTGGTCCGAGTAGTAGAACGAGGAATATTTGATTACCAAGCTACCGAGTTACTTTTAAATAATTGCAATATAACTTCATTGATGAAAAGAGACTTTATGGCCTATCCTAAATTACAAGTAATCGAGCTTATGGATAACAGCATTAACTTCATTGAGACTGGAACATTCGATTCTCTTGTTTCATTAAATCGGTTATATTTAGATGGTTCATTCGCAGATAATGTTTTACCATCAAATGTATTCCTTTACTGCCGCAGATTAAGTTATATTGTTCTTACTAACCTTGATATGTCGGGCACGCCCTACGACTTGTTGGTAGGCGTGTATAATAACCTGAGAATATTTCATTGCGATAATTGTTCTTTACACGAAGTGCCTTCATTTATCACACGCCCGATGTTTCCTAACATGGTACATCTACATCTTATAAACAATAAATTAACGAGGCTTGACGATCCATCTGCATTTAGCAATGTTGCAAATGTGGATGTACTGGAAATGGGAAATAACGCAATTGAATATTTACACGAGGATCTCTTCAGGCCCTTTACCAGAATATATAGAGTTCATTTGGATTCCAACAAGATAAAGGTTATTCCTGAAAAATTGTTTCAAAATCTATCTTCCTTGTCGTATATCGATCTGTTCGATAACCTTATTGAACATATTCCTGAGAAGGCGTTTATCGGCACCGAGCTAAAGACTCTGTCACTAACAAATAACAGATTGTCTTATCTGCCTGAGAACTTCTTCTCACGCCTTCAAGGTCTAAGCAATTTTAGTTTTGATGGCAATCCGCTGTCTTGCGGATGTCTGAATCGGCTGCTGACCCAGGTTAAACAACTAAACATCGTCTACAAGGACTCTGAGTTCGATGGACAACATAAAAACTGTTTAATGGTTTATAATTTCAAGTGTACAACCTACGAAGATTTATATAAGGAATTCATTATAGGTGGTGAATAATATTTTACCATTGATTTTTATTATGACACAACTCTCAAGTGTGTAAGCAGTGTGCTTTAACTCAAAATGCAGACACTCGAGTATGTGAATATCTGGCGTATCATTCTGTCATTTATGTTATGTAAAAATCAAATTAGGCAGGAAATTCTTTAGCGATATTTCGTTTATTTCATTACATAGGTATTGCATAATAAATGTATTTTTTACATCCAAGCATTTTTTTTTCTAAACAAAACTGAAAACTCTAAGAACACATGGAAAAATCCAATAAGTAAAGCTATGGCCGGACACTGAACTTAGATCCTCATCAATCCGTGACGCGTGCTATACAGGAACACT
The DNA here is from genome assembly GCA_932294345.1 of Pandemis cinnamomeana. Classification (NCBI taxonomy): domain Eukaryota; kingdom Metazoa; phylum Arthropoda; class Insecta; order Lepidoptera; family Tortricidae; genus Pandemis; species Pandemis cinnamomeana. Next base: position 2,415,006 of record OW028715.1, on the reverse strand, counting down.
GCCTATAGCAGGTAGATGAGCCTTTGAGTTTTTCTGTCTGTACCAGCTGTTACCTCATTCCTATTGGTACGCCTACAAAGTTTCCTCGATATCTCTAAGATCCTGTCATCAGATCCTGATTCCATGACAATGGGACCGACAAGAAAGCATACCCAATCAAACAAAAAAACTCGATTCCAACCGGCTTGCCTATTTTATGGCAGTTGGGCACTTTTATTGTGCAGAATTAGAGGAAAAGGCTATTAAATTCCCTTTGGCTTGCCTTCTGATATACTTAACGCCACGCCACTGATGAGCATTCAATTTTTTCTATCTGTACCAGCTGTCACGTCATTCCCCTTGGTACGCCTACAAAGTTTGACGAATTTCCTCGATTTCTCCAAGATCCTGTCATCAGATCCTGATTCTATGACAATAGGGCCGACAAGAAAGCATACCCAATGAACCCAATCAAACAAAAAATAATAGAAATCTGACTGCGACGAATAGAAAACGTCTCCTGCTTTTTAAAGTCGGCATTGGTTGCATTGACTATGAAGTTTGACTTCTTCACATCCTTAAGGGGCTGCAGATTTAGTTTTTGATAGGAATGAATGTCAGCTATCCTGAGAAAAAGAGTCTTGACAGACGGACGGACAGATGACCCGACAACAAAGTAAGGGTTCCGTTTATTTTTTTGTAATTCGGAACCCTAAAAATGTAAATATTTAACAAAGGTCAAAGCTTATCTACTTGTAATGGTGCGTTACAAGGAGATACGATTTATTTTCATCATTTACTTTCTGTTTCAAGAAGTGATGGCTCGCGTCGTTCTTATGAATGAAAAATATTAAATTCTTTTTCAATTTACACTTGCTATCAACTCTCGTCACTGGAGTCAGGTTTAGTGCACTACTTTACGCGAGAGTGGCGCCAACTGGTGAGCACAAATACGATATTGAAAGGAGTTTATGCTTCTTTTTCTAGGCCCCAAAATATAGCAATTTTTTTGGTCTCGTCGCAGTTATTGCGACGCCGATAGGAAGTATTACTAAGTAACAAAGTGTCTTAGAATTCGTCTTGGTATCTTAGTTTTGGATATGAATTTAAGTAGCTCCGTCGATGCCGTACACTTTGAACACATAGAGCAATCAACGCGTGGAAATATTTGTCATCCACATTTTAATAAATCATGAAAATTTAATTTACAGTGTAGTGCAATTAAACTAACTCAACAACTCCGTATTCATTGTAAAACACAGTTTATCTGTATACTTACTGCATTTATGGGCAACTAACCAAATAAAATTTTCATCCACCATTTGTTGCAGGTATGGCAATTGCCGTTGTGTGGTGGCTGGCGGTGGCGGCGGCTCTGAGCTCGTGTCGGGACGTGCTCTGCGACCAAGTGACGTGGCCTGGCTGTCCTCAGCAGCGCTTGTCCCCGCTAGTGGTCCGAGTAGTGCGACCAGGAAAATTCGATCACAAAGCTAGCGAGTTAATTTTATATAATTGCAATATAACTTCATTGAAGAAAAGAGAATTAATGTTCTATCCCAAATTAAAAGCAATCGAGCTCAAGGACAACAGCATTAACTTCATCGAGACTGGAACATTTGGTTCTCTGGTTTCTTTAAGTCAGCTGCATTTAAGAAATGCATTCCTTGGGAATGTTTTACCATCAAACGTATTCCGCAACTGTCATAAATTAAGTTACATTTCTATTTCTAACGTTGATATGTCGGGCGTGCCCGCCGATTTGTTGCTAGGTCTCGATAACCTGGAAGTTTTGTATTGTGATAATTGTTTTCTACATGAAATGCCTTCACTCATCACGCGCCCGGTGCTTCCTAAAATGAGATCCCTGTATCTTTACAACAATAAATTAACTAGGCTTGACGATCCAGCTACTTTTGTTAATCTTGCAAATGTGGGTGTACTGGGAATAGGAAATAACACAATTGAATATTTACACGAGGATCTGTTCAGGCCGTTTACCAAATTATTTTGTGCTTATATGTTTTCTAACAAGATAAAGGTAATTCCTGAAAAATTGTTTCAAAATATATCTTCCTTGTGGTACATTGATCTCTCCGACAACCTTATTGAATATATTCCTGAGAAGGCGTTTATCGGGACCAAACTACAGTCTCTGTTACTGCGAAAAAACAGATTGTCTTATGTGCCAGAGAACTTCTTGTCACGGCTTCAAGGAGTTAGAATGTACTTTTTTGATTTTAAAGACAACCCACTGCCTTGCGGGTGTCTGAATCGGCTGCTGGCCCAGGCAAAACTACTAAGAATCTCCTACGAGGACTCTGAGTACGATGGAAAACGTATAAACTGTTTAATGCTCTATGATTTCAAGTGTACTACGTACGAAGATTTCTATAAGGACCTCATTAGAGGTGGTAAATAATATGAAAGCAATATTTTCCCATTGATTTTCTTTACGACACAATCCTTAAGCGAAGCAATGTTCTTCAACTCAAAGGGCAGGCACTCGAGTATGTGAACATTTAGCGCATCATTCTGTCATTCATGTTATGAAAAATAAAAATTGAACAAAAAAAAATTCTAAATGTCAGTAAAAATTAGAACACAGAAAAAGTCGCATAGTAACAAAGGTCACGTGACGGCTAGTAACAGGTAGAAGAATTCGAAGACTACCCACCTGCTATGGGTGGTGTGGGGGTATAGCACGCGTCACGGAATGACGAGGATCCCGGTTCGATTCCCGGTCATAGCTTTACTTTTCGGATTTTTCTATGTGTTCTTATTTTCACTGACATTTCGAAATTTAATTTCTAACGGTAAAACCGTAAAAGTAAAACATAAAAATCAAGAAATAAAAATTCTTGATTCATTTCATAGTACAAAATCGTACAGTAAATACCTTAGCGATATTATGATCATTTTATTACATAGGTAGGTATTGCATAATAAATGTATTTTTTACATTCAAGCATTTTTTTTAAACAAAACTGATAACTAAGAACTCCGACAACCTTATTGATCATATTCCTGAGAATCCGCACCAGCCTAGTGTCTCTCAACCTAAAAAATAACAGCGCGTCTAGTGTAAGTTTTCCCATATAAAAACGTCACAAACGCGTTCACGTAAACGTCTCAATTACTATGGAAAAATTGGCAGCGCCACTTGCGGATCGAAACGGCAACAAACAGTTCTCATAGTATTTGAGATGTAAACGCAAACGCGTTTGAGACGTATTTTGTGGGGTGCGAGTCGGGTTACCACCACGTGTGAACAAGAGCTGCGGTTCGTTTTCGGATCCGTCCGGGGGGAAGAGCAGTGCTTGGTCCGGTGCACCCTGGGCATCAGCTAATGATTTCCTGGCAGTTTCTGAGGGTCATTTACCGTTCTGCCGTGTCATGCCTATGTCAGTTAACTTGAGATACATGAGATATGCGTAACAAGTCTGAATCGTATTTTTTTGGGTGTCTTTACCTACCAACAAAACATTTTTTTTAATTTTGCTTACCAATTCTTTGTACGAGTCTGTCTCAATAGTCGTGTAACTCAGTTTTGGCCACATCTAATACGGCTATATACTGTATCTAGTAGTTACACGACATAGCCATGACAAGCTTTATACGCATCGACCAATTACTTACTCAAGTAGAGTAAGTAATTGGTCGATGCGACTTACTTAAGACGATAGAGTGGTGCAGGGAAAGAGGGCTAGGCCTAAATCCCGCAAAGACAAAGCTAATGCTGTTCACTAACAGAAGGAAGATAGGAGCCATGAGGCCAATAAGGCTGCAAGGGGTAGATCTGGAAACAGTGAGAGTAATAAGGTATCTGGGAGTGACAATTGACACAAATCTCAGGTACAAGAGGCATATCAAAGAGCAAACCGCGAAGGTAATAAGAACACTGTGTCAGTGTAGAAGGGCAGTGGGAAGGAAGTGGGGACTTAAACCACGTATGATACACTGGATGTATAAGGCAGTCATACTACCAAGGCTACTGTACGGAGCGGTGGTATGGTGGCACAGAGCTCGCATCAAGGAGCATCAGAAGGAACTTAACAAGGTGCAAAGACTGGCATGCCTTATGATAACAGGGGCCATGAGAACCACCCCAACACAGGCAATGGAGGTAATGCTGGGTCTGAAAGCACTCCATCTGGAGATAGAAAAGAGAGCCATGGAACAGTGGCACAGAATGAGGGCATGCAAAGAGTGGAGAGGGAACTTCACAGACAAAGGACATGCACTCATGGAGAAGGAGGCGGTACTGAAGCTAGGTATGCTAGCGCAGAATAACGACCTCATCAAGAAGGAGAAAATCTTTGACAAAAAATACAGAATCCACATTGGAGACAGAGACAGCTGGAAAGTAGATCTGGAACATCCGACAACGATCTGCTTCACGGATGGCTCAAGGAGGGAAGCGACCAAACTCGCGGGAGCGGGCGTCATAATACCCAAGATGAACGTTCGAGAGGCCATACCGCTAGGCAGATATGCCAGCGTGTTTCAGGCGGAAGTATGCGCAATAATGAAATGCGCTCAGATCATATGCGAGAACCGGTTTAACGATCGAGATGTAGGAACAGTTGTAATCTACTCTGATAGCCAAGCAGCGTTAAAAGCACTAAACAAGCCAACAGTCAATTCCTCACTAGTAAGGGAGTGCAGAATAGCACTCAACAGACTAGGAGAGAACACGAAGATAACGGTAGCCTGGGTCCCAGGACATCAAGGGGTGATGGGCAACGAAAGAGCAGATGAACTAGCAAGGAAGGGAGCGGGTACAGAATTTATCGGTCCTGAACCGGTACTCCCAATCTCGGGAGATGTAACAAAAGGGACAATCGACAGATTAAAGGAGCAAGAAGCGAACGCAGAATGGAGCCAAGCTTCGGGGTGCAGACAGTCGAAGATGATGCTGAAAGGCATAAACCGTAGAAGAACTAGGTATCTCCTGAATCTAGGTAAGAGTAGCTTAAGAATATTAACTGGCATCATCACAGGCCATAATACTCTAAACAGGCACTTGAGCATTATAGGTATAACAAGCGACCCCTCCTGCCCGCACTGCGGGAAGGAGGAGACGAGCAAGCACGTCCTCACGGAGTGCGTCATGTACGCGGCAGCGCGGCGCGAAGCATTCGGGAGCGACGTACTGGAGGAGGACGAACTTAGTGACATCCAATTAAAAGATGTCCTTATGTTCGGCAGGAAGACACGAAGATTCGGGGAGAGTTGCGGTGTGGGAGCGCTGCTGGGACAGTAACCGGCGGCCTCAGCCAAGGGGAACTGGGCTGAATGATCACCATAGAGGATCGACAGCCCGCCTGATCCAGCCAGGCGTCCCCACATCATCATCATCATCATCATACTCAAGTTACACGACTTAGGTGCGACAGGCCTTCCAAAAAAATAAAATGTGCAAGCATTAAAAGTAGTTGAATTTCGTAAAAATTCAACCTTAATGTTTGTGAAAAATGCATATGACGAGGCTCAGTTTAAAGTTTTAAATGTCCTGAAAAAGAACACAACATTTGACAATCCAAACTGCTTAATTGACGTACCTACCGAGAGAAACTGAGCGTAGAGGAATCAGCAAAGCCAAGAAATCCGAATTATTAAAACTGTGCGAGTCGATTCCTATAGGTTGCCGGCAGTTTTTTAATGATTTGGAAAAAAACGACGTACCGGATTTAGACGAACATCAGAACAATAGTTAAGATCCCATATCATTATCACTATAATTTGATTATTTCTAATCTCTATATTTATGTTGAACAATCTTATTAAAACAGTTGTTTTATTTTTATTTTTGGGGTGTTTTTTTCTTTATTTATCCTTTTTACTAAAAGTTTTTATCATGGTACATAATTATATAGCCTTATGGTATAATTACGACTATTTAAGTAAACTGGTAGACAACCGAGAGAAATATTTATATTTAACGTGTTACGCCTAAGTCATGTATCTTGAGATACAGGGCACCGCAAAACAGACTTTGTATGGCGAACCTGTTATGCCTAACTCCTTTATAGCCTATAACTTATATAATACACAAAACATTAATAATCTAGGTATTACATTATATGCATAAGCCTAACACAAATCTATTTGAGTATTTATATTTTTATTTTTGCTGCTTGATTTCAAAATAAACTACGAATTACGAAAAAAACTTTAAACAGATTTTACTCAAAACTATGCTTTTAGAGTTACATGACATAGGCATGACACGGCAGCGTTGGCTAAGAGCCCGACAGGGGGAGGGGTCTTTGACAGTGTTACCGCACAACATTGCCGACATTTTGTCACAAGATTTTATCAATTATATTTTTATTACTTTGACATTGGGGAAATTGTCGTCGCTATAACGACTTGATACGCTACAAATGAGAAGTAGAAGAAGAGGAAGAAGAAGTCATTAGTGGTGGTTATTAATATTTAAGCAATAAGTAAAGAAAAAACATAGAAAGACATGTCCTTATTAATCTGTCGTGGTGAAAATAACTTTAAGTAAATAAGCGATCTTTGGATAAAACTCACATTTTAACCTGTTCGTAGGTTTAGGGTCCTGTGATTTACGCACTTGGGAAATAGAACACAAAAGTCACTTCAAGAAGGTTGGTTGATCCCGCACGTTGCATCATCACTATGGTGGGCTCGGAGAGACTGGCTAATATGGCGCGCGGTATGAATGAGTGAATGTATTATGAATGAGGTGTAAGGTGAATGTGTCAAAGAGTAATCAAATTAAGGAGGTGGTATAGACGTGCGTAAAGATGCGGTTACGTCTGTGAGTGGATGAGATGATAATGCTACAACATCTAAATGTTTTAAACACAATGACATGAGGAGTTAATCTGTGTTGATAACATTTGACTTGTGTTGACGCGTGGTTTTACCCACGATAACGTCTAATGTACAATATTATACAAATTATTATCATAGTGGGGAATCCCAGCCATGTTTTGGTGAGGCCATTATTTTAATAGGCTGGCACACGGGGAAGAGGGTCGTCTGAAAGTAAGTGGGTAGCATCACCCGTGGCGGCTGCAACACCAGAAGAAAAAATTTAACTCATTGCTCTTTTTACTTTTTTGATGGCTTTTTTTTTAATAAAACCGACAAACGGGCATGAGTTGCACCTGATGGTAAGTGATCATGCCCATGGACAACTACAGCACCAATGGGCCTGCTAGCGCGTTGCCGGCCTTGCAAGAAATGGTACACTCGCCTCTTAAAGGTACCCATATCATAGCCAGTTGGAAAAACCCCAGCCGCCAGCACATTCCAAATTTTGCACGTACGGGGCAAGAAAGACCGCTTAAATGGCATGGTGTTGGAGGACCAACTATCGAGGTGATGTTGGTGGAAACTACTTTTGCGTCGAGTAGTACGGTGATGGAATGGGCTACTCTAGTTTTTATTGTACTGTCAATCGTCAGAAATTTCACTAAGATCCCTTTAAGGGGTAAGTTCGCCTTTGTTCATCTGTTTATCCAGTAACCTGTAAATTTCTTGTAGTTTATGCACAGTTCAGAGAGCAAGGGTTCCCAACACATGTATACCAAATTTCAAAGCAATTCGACCAATAGAAGTCGGCCAGATTTGAGAAGATTGACCTAAAATAGACCCAAATAAACAATAAAAACAGGGCCTATACCATGACGTCTTAAAGCGATTCAATTCCGAACCAAAGTTGAATCACTCGCCGTCAGATTAATACTAGAAGTGTCAAAAGTGACAGCTAAATAATCGTAATTGAATCGCATTAAGACGTCATGGTAAGGCCCCGGGTTGAATTAAATAAAGTTGTAAAACAAAGGAATCGGTTGGAATACAAATAAAGAAAACAAATAAAATAACAACAAAATCATTCAATGCACTATATTTTTATCTTTTCAGATGTAATATTACAAAAACGTTTTAAAATATGACAACGTCCGATAAACGTGGAAGTTAAGAAAATATTTTTAATTTTTACACATAAAATACCTATATGAATTTGTGCTGAATAACCTCAAGCAAACAACAAAACCACGAGTGTGCGGCTCCACAAAGAACACCCACGTATATAACTTTACATTCCAAATTGTTTGGAAATACTTATAAACCAAGTATCATTTCCTTACAGTTTCATTGGTGGGGACATCTTAGTGTACGGCCTTTATGGTGGCTCGAGCGGAGCGTGCAGCGGAGCGGGCAGCGTGCATGTTAAACACAAGCAAATGCATGTGAGCGTCCCGAGGTACACTGCAGAGCCCGCCGCCGCTGCCCGCCCCGCTGAAAGCTCCGCTAGGCACTTAGACATATATAAACAGAGGTTTCAGTTGAACATTAAGCATACTAACTGACGCTATGGACAACTCATAGATTCGTAAACTGATGTTCAAACCACGTATTAACACAGGCGCGGTCGTCCCGCGGGCGGTTGCCAGCCCGATACAGAGCGAGAGTAGTAGATATATATCGATACCTTTAGGGTCAATTGGCGTAAAGGACAAAATGCTACTTTTCAGGAGAAGCAAAAAACGTTTTTTTTATTTTTAAATCTCTTGTATTTTTTTTATTTGTGGACCTATATCTTCGATGTTTATGACAAAAGTGCTTAGAATTCTTCCCTTTTTGCGGTAGAATGGTAAGCATAACGATAAATAGCATATTTTAGAAGTTAAGGGTCCTTTACACCCCGGAAAATAGCGTTAGTAGTCCTTTACGCCACTAACTTTTTAAAGAAATCTTAAGTTTTGAGGTTGCAAAGGTCAGTTTTATGTAAAATTATACAATTTTCGGGTGTATAGCTTAGTATAATTACCACGTTTTTGGTTATTTTCCTTACATAACTGTAATTAAAGGAATCAATTATGCAAAATGTTTCGTTATTTGCTAAAATTTAACTTTTGGAAATATTATATTTTTATATTATTGCTTATGAATCATTCAAATGTCATTAAAGACGCTGTACACAAGTAAGTTATATTCGTGAACTGCTATTTTTGTAGTGGAAACATGTAGATTATCCAAGGTAGGAATAATGTAAATGAAAGCATGAATTATAGGTAATAATTGTAACAAAATGTTTATCAATTTAAATATTAAATCAGATATCATAAACGTTAAGTAAGTACGTCACTTATTCATCATTTAAAGGAGCGACCACACCGCTTCGTATACGCAGTGACGTGTCGCATGCGTCATGTTCTCACACCGTTTCTTCATACATTTTGTTGCGTAAACGCACCGTCGACGTCTTTTACGCATTGGTGTGCCCGGACCTTAACGCAACTATACACAAAATGAGATTGTTTAAAAGTTACATTTTATACCATTAAGTATTTTTGTGTTTTTGGTTTTATAATGGTAGCAGACAAACATTACTTTCAACATACATACAGGCATAAGTCATGTCTTTATCCCTTACGGAGAAGACAGATCCTAAGGTAACAAGACCTAAAGCCACGTTTTGCATGAGCATGATTGTGGGGGCTTTCAAAATTGGTTTTATTTCTGGTAACAGTAATCTTATTCTTCTAGGAACGTAATGATTTCAGTTCTTGTGAGTTTCAAAACTTCCAATTTAAATCAACAGGTATTCTAACAAACAAAAATCTTACACGTTACGTGACTGAATGAAAGTATTTGGTCTGGCAACAGCCATATCTTGTATTTCTTTTTACTGTTTAGTATTGGAAGATTTCATGTACCTACCATTTGTCATTAATTATTGCTCACAAAAACGTAAATCATTAAGTACCATCAAGTATAAAAATAGGTATACCTAATGGGACTGACTTTGAAAGCAATGTTCGTTTGTTAGCAATATTTAACAAAAAAGCACCAAAATACTTAATACTTAATTCTACTTATAGTTTTATGACAATGTGTTTTATAATTAGTTAGGTTTTAGTTTTAGTATCTGCATGTATTATATATTTAAAGGTAAATGATACAAAATTTAACTTATAAAGATTTGATTTTGTACGTACTTAGTTGGATTGAATAATTAATAAGTGACGTGCTTAGTATTTGTGAGCTCTGAGGTACTTGATTTAACATAATTATATTGATATTTGGACATTTTGTTACCATTATGACTATTGAGCTTTCATTTACTACATAGTCCTGCGCTGGTAAATCTACGTGTTTTTATTACAATAACAATCGTTTACGAATATAACTAAACTGTGTAAAATGAAATTTCAATTCTGTATAATTAACAACATATTAAAATTACGATTGCTAATGTTTAACTTTAGCCATTTTCAACATAATTGTGGGCGTATAGGTGGAAAGGGGACTCAGCAATTACAGTTATAGTGAACTATACACCCCAAAATTGTACTATTTCATGTGAAACTGACCTTTACAGCCTCAAATAATTTTAATTCTTTCAAATTTTATGGGCGTAAGGGACTACCGGCGCTTTTTTTCAGGGTGTAAAGAAGACTTAACTTTTTAAATATCCTATTTCTCGTAATGGTTACCATACCACTGTGTAAAGACAAGAATTCTACGCATTTTTGTCATAGACATTGAAAATATAGGTCCACAAATAAAAAAAAATATTTAGCTTAAAAAAATATATTTTGCTTCTCCTGAAAAGTAGCATTTTTGTCCTTTACACCAATTTTATTGAACCTTAAATTGTTGAATTTATAGAGATACACTTACCTTCTCATCAAAATTAGACCTAAGTATTTATATTTGTGTCTTAGCCAGGTCGTATAAGCAAAGAAATAAATATCCATTCGTATAAACGTCCTTTACGCCGTAGTTTCAATTTGGTATTAAAGTATAATGTATAGAAGTAAAGGTCGTAAAGGGCAAATAAGTAAATTAAGTCCTTTACAAGCAGGTATTAAAGGACAATATGGGTAAATTTAGCACTATACGTCGTTGTTTATACTTCATGATTTCCTTTACGTTCCATGTGATTTTAGGCTTGTTACTTACACCCACAAAAAAAGCCAAAAATATGGGGCGTAAAGGTCCTATTTTACGAGATATCAAAATTTCGAGTATACAGTTCGATAGAGCTTGAAATTCTGAACAAAACTATATATTTAACTCATTTTCGGCATTTTGTCCTTTACGCCAATTGACCCTAAAGGTATCGATATGTCTGTCACGCTCTGGCGGCGGTGGAGTGGAGCTTGCGGCACACGGCCGATCAGTTGTTAGTTGCTCCGCCGCCATCGCAACTGCCAGCTCGCGCTCGGGCTATCTTCGCATAGTGATATTAAACTTTAGTATTTAATCTATGGGTTTGACCTGTATTAAAGTGATTTCTGACTTAAAACTTTACTTATTCTTCTCCATGAGGTAATCAAGTTGAACTAACACTGTTAGTATAGCTATACACTCACGGTATCTAATTTAGGACCTACATAGTTGAATAACCTGCCATCTTGTATGACAACTCAAGGGGTTTTTCGCAATGTCCTAAATCAAAGAACGTGAGCGAACCTCTAGAAACATTTTACACGTGGAGACCGCACACTCTTTGACTAGATGGAAAAAGCAACCCAATCTACCAAAAGAAAGAGGCAAAATCGTAAGAAATAATTGAGAAATCGTTTTACTATAACCGGTTCACCGATTTTGCTGCCTGATTGTTATCTGCCCAACGGGCAGTGGGATCACTGATTGATCTGTAACCCTATCTAGCTCAGGTGATCACTCTGTGGCCACGTCTGACTATCCTACCATTGGTTGTCACCCAAAGGAGCGTGTCAAAAAGTTTGATAAGAATAATGGGGAAATATATGATGCTAATTTAAAATATTAACTAGACGAACCTTTAAATCATGTAAATCAGTTTGTTATGCTATGTTATGTTAGCTTTACTTAACTTACAAAATTGCATCAAGTATGTATGTCAAAATAACGTTAAGTAATTTGAAATGCCCCTTTAGCCAAGTAAGACTACAGCTTGTTCATTTATTTCTTTTATTATTTTACAAAGTCGGTGCTGTTCTCGACAATTTTGTTCATACATTCACATTCGATTCTCACTATTTTGCCTCAACTTGCTTCTATTATGGTTCAGCCACACTTGTATTTCATTTGATAAATACAATATAGAGTACAAAACGGACGCTATCCTTAAATATTTCTAGCAAAATTGTTGCCATATTTAAGGATTTTTACGTCAAAAATGTGACAGTTACGCAGAAGGCGCTCACATTTTATTTCCTACTCTCTATTGGTATCTCTTCGCGACAGATGTCTAAGCTAGGGCCATTATAGGCGGCCTGCAATCTGACTGCAATGTAATAGTTGTAGCGACTGCACGCTGACTGCAGTTTGCAGTTGCAGTTGGAAAGCAGACGGCCTGTCAAGATCAAGACCCTTACAGTACAGTTACACGGAAGATATTTGCAATATTTCTCACGGGAATGTGGAAGTGAGAGCGCGTATACCCCTCCCCTTCCGCGTTATGCGCGCTTCTTAGGCTTACTCTAAAAATGAGTTCTGCGCAGCTAAGTAGATGATATACAATGAAAGATTCACTGGCAATACCTATTTGTAGGTTAATATTGGAACGATCTGTACTATAAATAACACAAATGCAGAGGAATCATAAACACCAGAATAAAGTATATAATATCTTAATTTATTCAAAGAACTTTAATCAGAAACAAATGCACCTAATTTCTGATAATTGAAGAAAAAATTACTAAAAATATAACATATATACGACAATTTAATTTGGCCGGATAAGAACGTCTTTGAAGCGTTTTTGTGGTACAAAATGTATTTTTTATTATTATAATTATGTATTTGTATATTAAGTATCTACGTCTTGGCGGGTATATATTTATGCTGGAAGTACATACTCTATTGCTTTTAGATTATGAGGCATTCATTATTTAATATTAAATATACATTACACAATGAATTTATAAACATTTGTATAGCTCGCATATCAAAATACACGACACTTAATACAAGAAAATCATATTTCGTAATATTACGCTTATTTGTAAATTATACATAAGGTAACACAAATAAATGAAAAGCTCTAAGAAATTGTACGAAAAGGCACAAATAATTTAAGTACTAAACTATCAAAACCTTAACATACCCTAACCTTATATTACGTTATCCAAACGCTATAAATATTTATCGAAATATTACACTAACTGTTACAAACTCCAAATGGTTTCACAAAATACATAACTATTTTTTTACATAAAAATAAAGTGCCTAATATACCGATTTAATTTATAATCACCGGAAAAACAAGCTCTATTTTAATAAGTTGATTAAGTTCAAAAACCGACGAATGTTACAATCCCTTTTCCCAATACAGAAAAAAACTGTTGAGTAATTTGTTTAGTGCAAGTTTTTGTCGCAACAAATGTACCGAACGCGATTGCGTATTAAAAAAAGTACTATTACATTAATTTGTTGCCATTACATGCCGCTAGCGGCGCTACCAATCTTTTTGTACCAACTGTGCCTTACGCGAACGCGTTCGAGACGATTTTTGTGTCAATTCACCCTACAGGCTTTGCGCTTATTTCCATCTACTTTTTACACCTTAGTGTGGTTCGAAGTTCAACTTCCAATATTTTGAAACAGCACTAGGCCAGGACGATAACATGACGTTAATGCGAGTCAATTCCGACTAAGTTCAGGTTTTAGCTGTCATTTTAGTATGGATCTGAGAGCTAGCGAATCTAAACTGTGTCGGAATTGAATCGCAATAAGACGTCACGGTACCCAGTTCGTCCTAAAGTTTGAAACATAAAATGGTAAATTCAGTCGTTTCACGAAACTGAGGAACGAAGTTGAGACAGTCAATTTTTTTTACGACCATCGTATGTATTTAAGTGGGTAAATTAAGGTACCGTTTATAAATATACTTGAAGGCAAAGAAAGCGGGTCACTTTTCGTATAACTTTGAAATTAAATGACCCGGTTTCTTTGCTCCCCCGTATAGCTTGCTACATTTTTGGCACGATACTAGACGGCGATTAAATCTACAACTAATCTTACTGTACATAGGAACAAATATGTTTGCCTAAAAGTTTTATACTTAAGTACTTATGTGAGTTACTGTACAAAAATTATGTCGCAATAATAATCTGATTTAACTGTCAGATTTAATATAATCGTGATCGTTTCATGTCTTTTGATTGGCCTCAAAATTCATATTTACTGAGAGCTTATTATAACAACTTTCACTGTAATATATCAGCGGTACAAAATATGAGTCAGGCTCCATACAAAATTAACTATATTGCATTGTAAGGGCCCCTTTTTGCCATTGAGTAAGTATATAGTATTAATGAAAGTCGAAGTAACTTAGTCTCAGAATACACCTACATTGTTACGTACATCTTTTTAAATCATAACCACAAAGGGCTTTGCTCCTACGAGTAGTTTCACATTCGATCCATTTCAAAATCACATTGAAGTGTTCCCTTCAGTGCCATCTTGCTTGTGCTAAAAAGAAATACTTCTCAATGCTGTTAATATAACGCATTGCTACGGTGAAACTGAGCTACTTTATACTTCAAATAAAATGAGTAATTTGGGTAGAAAACTATTTGAAATTTAAAAAGTCCGTCGACACAATTTCGATTCTGACCACACTTTCATATTAGGTACAAAGAATAGAGCAACTATACGAAGTTTGAATTGTTAGTAACAGTCAAGTACAGGAGCCATGACGTCTTAGTGCAATTCAATTTACACCCAGTTCAGGTTTTAGCTGTCATTTTTATGGATCTGACAGCGAGCGACCCTAAACTGCATCGGAATTGAAGACGTCATGGTAACCGGCCATTAAGATTGCACGTCGGTTTGGTCAATTTCCGCTTCGTAGAGCGTTGTCTCGCTTTAACTTACGTGGCGCCAATTATCTCTTTCCAAAGACCGAAGTGCTATCTTTATGGTCGACTGCAAAGCCTTGTACATGTAAGTTGGCATCCATAGATCTTATAGTTTCTGTTCTTTAATGTTTCATTGTCTTAAAACTTTGTTGGCACACCTTGACTGACCCCTGCAAATGTTTTTTGAGGTTTTAATTGTGCTTAAATGTAAGTGTATGGCGTTCTTTCAAGAGACCCTGTCCTAGACTTACCTAACCACCTGTGATATCTAGAACCGTTCTAAGAAAACACGTAACAAATGTCGAAAACGATCCGAGTAACGGACTTGTCCTTTCAAAGTAAAATTCCCTCGACAAAGTTGTGGATGTCTTATACTCAAGCAGTGGAGCCAACATCACAAACGCTGGCCAAAGTAGCCCGGTCTATGCTGGCGTACTCCTTGCCGGACCGAGGTCTGGCCGCATGGCGGTCGGCAGACACGTCACAAGAGCTGAACGAGGACACTGACAGGGACTCCATGTAGTCGGAAGTGTCTGAGGCAGCGCTTGAAGTACTCTTGTTGGTGAGCTGGCTGTGCCGCGCTGTTATGTCTGTGTCCGCTGCTGAAGAAAATTGGAACATGAGTAGGGTTTTAACACGTTTCTGACTAGGTACTTTTAGCTGGAAATTGTCATCAAAGATGCAGAGCAAGTCAAATTTTAAGTGCATTGGTTAGAAGTGGGGAGATGTAAAAACATTTTAGCTGTCGCAGTGCGTTAACTTATTTAATCTAACCAACAATCAACAGCATCATTGCCATTCTAATTTACAAAAGAAAACATGCAGTATTGCTTAAAATGCTGCCAAAAAGTGCAATGAAACTCACCATGTCTCTTCTTCCGTCGCGTCAAAGTGTCGACATCGCAAGAATTCGACTTAGTCATCGTCGCGACCTCCTCGAAGTGAAACGTCAGATTCTTAAGCGGATCCGACGAATTGGACTTCACGAATGGCCCGTGCACCGGCGTCAGCGCCCTCCTGATTGGCTTATTGTTTTTCAGGTACTTCTTGGAACTCTTCCCATTGGTCACTGGCATTTCGAAGTCAAAATCGCCCCTGTGGTGCTTCAGCGAACCAGTCGACACCCCCGAATCGTTAGACGACGATGAGTCCCTGTTTTTATCAGATTTGCTGGGAACGCTAGAGGATCGTCTGATTTTGACAGCATCCCTGAATCTGGTTACGAAAGTGCTTTCGCTCTTTGTTTCTGGTGGTTTGATTGTTTCCTTCGGTGCCACTGGTTCGTTGATGACCGGTATGCCTTCGTTGATGCATTCGTTTTTTCGTGCTTTTCGCAGTACAGTGGGCGTGAAGCACTGGCTGTAATCGTCGTAGTGTCTTTTGGTGAAGTCGGCTGAGCTGGAGCGTCTCGTGCTGATCGTGTCCGACTCCGAATGTTGCGTTGGATCCGACACGTGGCTTAATCTACTGATATTGTCTGAGCAGTTCTTATTACTGTTGCTCGAACTGCTAACCTCTAACGGCTCTGTGTGCATGTAATTCGAGTGTTCGTTGCAGCATTCTGCTGACGGATGCACCGTGTTAGTCGTTGCCGTGGACATGTCGTCGTCGTTTTCCGGTATGTCTTCCAATGCATCTAATTCTTCTTGGCTGAAGCCAGCGCTTCTGAGAATCTGTAGGGAGCTCTCAAACTTTTCTAAAGTAGCCGAAAGGTCTACGTTGGCATAGTTGCAGTTGTGCACTCTGGCAGGCTTTTCTGGTAAGGGCGTTACGTTGACGTAGTTTGCGTTTGTTTCGTTATTTACAGTGTCTGTGTCTTGGTTTTTGGCTTCACTGCAGTTGCAGGTTTGGTTGAGAAGGCATTTTAGTTTCTTTGGTGTGTCGTATAAGCTCGTGGCGTCGCCGTCGATTGGGTGTTCCTGGAAAATAATAGAATGTAACTTGATAATAGTCTTCCCGGACCAATGAATATTCGTGTCATTTATAAAAAATTCTTACATGCTGGTCTGGCAGCAAAGAAAAAACATAGAATGTATCAGTTGCTTCTCTTCCCGCGCAAATGGTAAAAGCCCATCCAGGGATTAAGCGAAAATCGATGTGGCTAGCAACCCATCACTGTCTTGATTCCCATTTCCATCCATACGCCCACAATCATTATAACGTGATTTTTAGGTCTTGTCACCTATGGCTCTGTCAACCCCGTAAGGACAAAAATGAAAAGTAATATCATTAACCTTAGTATTTATATCCATACTCCATCTAATATCATTAAAAGCGAAACCGTGCCAATTTGGTATCGAAATAGGATAACTTTTATCCAGAAAAATCACATAGTTCCCACGGGATAGCGATAAGCGAATGCCGCATTGAGTCGCAGGCTAGCCTTTTACAAGTCCATTTAGTGCTTGTGTCAGACCTGTATTCTCTCCCCTTAGCAATTCATGTATATCCCGGATCCTATCTCAATTTGCCTACATGTTATTTACCCGACGAACAAATCCCGGGGGATGGTCGCCAGTGTGTTGTTATTGAATTAAGCCTCTAAAATCTGTTTTAATAGGGAAGCCAAATGGGAAGCTTTACCTTGTATAATGCTTTATTCAGTTGCTTAGTATGTTTGCTTTTAATTTTAAATGTGAGATTTAATAATTAAGCAATGTTTTGGAAGGAAATTCACTTATGTTTATTAAGTGCTTAATAAATAAATAATTAATTGAAGGATTGTTTTGATATTAAGAAGTTGCTGTAATTTTCAAAACTACGAGCTAATAATTATGGTAACGGATAGCATCACCATATACATAGTATAAAACAAAGTCGCCTTCTGCTGTCTGTCCCTATGTATGCTTAGATCTTTAAAACTACGCAACGGATTTTGATGCGGTTTAATAGATAGAGTGATTCAAGAGGAAGTTTTATATGTATAATTCTACGTAGAAGAAGTCGCGGGCAGAAGCTAGTATAGAACCCTCTTGAAAGCCTGCAGGAAATAACGATTTATTTTTGAGAAGAACAGAAACACAATTCTTAAGTATGTTTTTTATATTAAATTGTAGAAATGTTAACCCAGTAGATTTATAAATATGTATAGCGATTATGATTGGTAATGACGATGATGATATTGATTAAAGGACTGAATAGGTATGAAATTGAAGATATCCACGATGCTGGCTTACCTGTATCAATGGCATAGGGGTCTTTGGCACGTCGTAATTTTCATAGGGACCGCTGAACTTCTTGCGGCAGCAGCAGGGCTTGGCCTGCCAGCACTGGCAGCCAGTCTTGGCTGGAATGGAAGGGCAGCACACAGGGCTGCCGCGCTTCGACTCTGCCGAAGTAAATTTAAGTCAACACTTTCATATTTTCATATTTTTACACCATATCGGTACTACTTACTTACGTAAGTAGATATTTTATTTATTTTATAAAACGTAGGTTAAAAATTTAAAATTAAAATAAATTTGGACCCTTAGGCAGGGTCCCCATCACGCAGGCAGCATTCCCGCGTTGTATCGCAATTGCGAGTCTTTGTGCGAGAAAGCTGCCGGCGCGAGGGTCGTCTGTTGCCTCTCTCTGGCGTTTACTTATATCTCTGTAGAGCCCACGTGCATATATTTTATTTCTTCCTATTATACATATATCTACGTGTATCGAATCTGTGTAAATAAATCTCTCTCTCTCTCTCTCTCTCTCTCTCTCTCTTATAAATATTTATCAGACTACATTGCACATTGGTACGATCCTATGGTATTCTCACATGGCGCAGTCGGTAGGATGAAGCAATTCATCTCGGTGCAAAACAGCGCAAGTTCAACGTGTGTAGTATTAAAAAATTGTCGTATTGTGTCCAAGACGGTATTCGAGATGATTTTTCAACCGCTCATGAGACATTTAGACTTAGAAATAAGAATGTCAATGTGTGGTTCAACTTTAATGTGTGGTTTGCAGGTGTCTGGGCGATGGTGATTACTTTCCATCAGGTGACCCGTCTGCTCGTTAATATAAAAAAATATTATATATATATGGCTATAATGGGAGTAGGTACTATGAGCTTGGAGTCACCACTCTCACTCAGCTAACTTCTGTACTAACCGGGCTTGTCGAGAGCGCGGGGCACGGAGTACTCCGAAGCACTGCCGCTAGAGCGCGAGTAGATGCTGGCGCGGTCAGAGTCCGATCGCTTCTCCGCAATGCCTTCCATCGTCCACGCCGGAGACATCATAGAACCGGGAGTACCAACCGTCGAACCTCTGGAAACATTAATGAAATTTTGATGACAACACGTTTAATTTTAAGGATGAGATAAAACCGTGACTTCAGTCACATTACATTGCTACATCTAAATTAAATGAAAAAAGGACTAAATAATATTCCTTTTGTTTCGTATGCAACGCCATCTTTTATGACTTTACAAAAACTGTTGTTAAGGCGAAACGAGTTCGAGATAAAAAATGCCGAAAAAGTAGCTACAAGTTTAACTGAGGAAACTCATGATTGGGAAAAGCTGATTTATGTGATAAACCAAAAAAATAAATATTTTTCAAATAATAATCGTCATTATCTTTTTCTAGAAAAACGGAATTTTAATATGGAGTTTATATGAGCGTTGTCACATATGACGTCACATATCACATCTGATCTCTCTTTCTAATCACTGACTAATTAGTAGTTACTCTTAATTTCACTTTTTGTCATCTCTTTCGCGATCCTTTCATACTTTATTAAGAGATGGTGATATATTTTTTAATGTACATACTCTATTCCATTTGATTGATGATTTATTGATGAGGCAGCGAGTAATTGAGCGAAGTGGCTCTCAATGTCAAATCAACAAAGCTTTGAGCGTGGAATCTGACTGTTATGCGATATTTTGATTGCCTCAGGACTCACTTTGATTTCTCGAAGTGATTTGACACAAAGGATAAATGTAATGGCAACTGTGGGAGATAAGCTCAGTCTCTTCAGATTATGGCGTAGCAATTTGTTTATATTGCCGAATTCTACACAGTATTAACTGAAGCAGGATTTACCAACTGAATCCTCGTAGGTACTAATACGTCTGAAAGCTTTCTTACATACATACAACAAATCACGTCTTTATCCCTTACTAGACAGAGCCTAAGGTGACAAGACCACGTTTAGCAAGATTGTGGGCGTATCAAAAAGGAATCAAAATAGTGATGGGTCTCTAGCCTCATCGCCTATAACATGATTCCTATGTCGCCTATTCCCTCGATGGGCTTTTACCATCTGCGCGGGAAGAGATGCAACTGGTACATTCTATGTTTTTTCTTTGCTCCCAGACCAGCGTGGAAGCCTTCTTAACCGATGCAGAGATAAGTTTGATGTCGATGTCTGTATGTCTGTCTGTAGCACCATAGCTCTCAAACCGATGGACCGATGGATGGATTTCGATGTGGTTTTTTCCATTTGAAAGCCAGTTTTCTTGGGGTGATTTTTAGCCATGTTTAGTAATAATCGGTTTTAGCAGTTTGAAGAATATCAGCTGTTTTCCAAAGTGACGTAAGGCATTATTGGCAAAAAAAAAATCTTATTTTTTCTTATTTAATGCGTAGCGTGGGGGGGGGGGGGGGGAGGGGGGGGGAGGGGGAGGTCCTAAATCTTTTCATTTAATGTTATTGGTATTTGTCCTAAACCAGACAGAATTCGCCTGGCATTTATAAATAGTATTTTCACAGATGTCAAAACGGCTCCCTGGATAGAATTTCCGCTCACCTGGTCAAATGGCTGATCTTGCCAATGCAGCTGGAGCAGCGAGGAAGTGACGTCGGTCTCCTGAACTTGTCGTCTTCCGCGCTGGAGTCCAGCTCCGAGAGGCAGTGCATGGTCTGCGAGCCAGGCGCCCAGGGTGACACGGAGCGGAGCGAGGGAAACCCATCCTCCATGCTGCTCGTGTCGGAGAAGCGTTTATCCAGAACTGGAGAAGAAAAATGCGGTTGAACTTCATCATCACCCTCATTAGTTAATGACGTTATGGTAAGTGACGTTAAAAAAGACAAAAATCAGGTTTCTTTCGCCAATTAGACCTCCAATAGCTTATTCTTTTCTTTTTTAGCGATTTCGGAGACACCATACTTACTGATGGACTTGATAAATCCCGATTCCGTGGATATTTTCGGATAAAAAGTAAATACACAAATCACGTCTATATCCCTTACGGGGTAGACTGAGCCTAAGATAAACCTAAAAGCCATGTTTACCATGATTGTAGGCGTATAGGTGGAAAGGCGAAACAAAATCGTGTTAGATTGCTGGCCGTATCGCTCATACCATGATTGCTAAGATTTTCGCTCTCTCGATAGGCTTTTAACATCTGCGCGGGCCGAGAAGCAACTGGTTAATTCTATGTTTTTTCTTTGCTCCCAGACCACCATGGCCAGTCAAAAACACCAGCGTAACTAGTCTTATTTCAGAGACGGCAGCGACATGCACCAAACCCCATCCAAACCAGTTCAGCTGTTTCAGTATAAAGACAGACGAGGATATCACTAACAAATTGTTAGGTCACATTTTAGATCATTGGTCATCCTAGAGTGCACAAGGTACAGCGACTTCACACAGTTTAGGGGTTTAGGATATCAGCATCAGATTCAGTGACTCACCAGATCCGGTTCTCGAAGCGATGCTCAGCCGGGACTGGGCCTCATGGCTGTACATGTTGAGGAGGTCAGTAAGCTCCCTCCCCCCCTCGGCCGCGAACACGAACAGACCCTCCCCCTTGCCGCACCGCGAGCCTCCCTCCACGCAGAACCGCTTGTCCACAATGCCGAAACGTCTGAGGAAGAACACACGATATAAGCGTGGGGAAGGTGTGCTACGCCTAAAAATAGGAGTTAGGGGACGCTCTTAATCAGGCGCGGTTCTGGCTGAAAATCAGTGCTGCAGGTGTCTAACACCTCAGCGTAATGCTGAGCCAGCGACCGTTTCACTTTTGCGAAGACACACAACGCTGATGATCTATTTTTCATGTCCATGTTTTCTTTTTTTGTTATACCTTGTTTATTTTCTATAAAACTGTGTGTATTATCTTATATTTGTGTGTCTTGCAAAAAGGAATAAATGTCTTCTTTCTTTCTTTTCTTTCTAATTACAACAATACAATACAAATATCTCGGCGTGCCTTATAGAGGCCTCCCGTGACCAGAGGGCTGGCCAATATTTCGCTCAGCGAATAAGCATTGCCATACAACGTGGCAATGCTGCCAGCCTTCTGGGCACCCTCCCCATTGGCGGCGATTTGGGAGATTTTTTTTATCTTTAATTTAATAATAGTTTTAGCTAGGTTTAAGTTATTTTTAAGTTTTGACTGTTTTTTATTGTTTTCCTTTTCTTTTTCAATAAACCCTATGTACTTAAGGTAATACATACAAATACTCTTTATTGAACACCACAAATCAGTACAAAACAATACAGAAACAAAGAACGTAGGTAATAGGTGGTCTTATCGCTTAATAGCGATTACCAGATAACCAAAAGAAGAAAGAAATAAGTCGGAGGCAGTTTAAGTAGGTGAGGTTTAACGCGAGTTGATTTTGGCGATTTTTTGACGGACCTTCCTTGGTGAGATTCTGTGAGATTTCTCTTTTCGCTCTCCCCAATCTCACGTGAGATTTTATAAGTACCTATCACAGATTATACGTTAATTTGAGCTTGACTGTGTTAGATTCATAAGAAAATAACTTTGTCTATTCGCATAACCGCGATAAATGCCTGTTAGCTATATTTTAAGTAAAAGGTGTTTTACTTAATTTATAACACATTTCTCTCGCAGTGTTACTTTATTGCAGACAAAAAAATTACGTAATTGCCGAGACGACCCCCCCCCCCCCATGTGCTATAGGGTGAGATTAATCACATTCTGACAATTGAATTGATACTTTACATATTGACGTTCTCATTACTAACGCATACTAGTTTTTAACCCCCAACGCAAAATTATATGTTTCACGTCGATGTCTCTCTCTCTCTCTTTCCCTCTCTCTGTGTGTGTATCGGTCTGTGGCATCGTAAGCGGATAGACCGATTTGGATGTGGTTTTTATCATTCGAAAGCCTTCCTTGCAGTAGTTCGTAGTCATGTTTGGTAAATACGGTCCGTCGTCTGAAGAGTTATCAACTCTTCTCCAAAATAATGTAAGTCATTTTTGGCATAATTTTAGAATTATTTTTTTATTTACTCCTCACAACCATGTGTATATCACTGATACAATCGCGACAGCCTTGTATAGGTGAAAAGCTTGAGTAAAAGACCAGTTGTATGTGTAAGTAACGTGTGCGAATAGACAAATTGACGTTCCAAATTAGAAAAATGACAAGTCCCATATCAGTTCCGTACACTACTACATACGTCATTTAGTTGTTTTTCATTTAGAGTCTTACTTAGAGTTTTACTTAGAGTTTTCAGTTGTTGCCGACGTACTTCCATGCTGGTCTGGGAGCAAGAAAAAAACATAGAATGTACCAGTTGCTTGTCTACCCGCGCAGATGGTAAAAGCCTATCGAGGGAATGGTCGAAAATCATAGGAATCATGTTTTAGGCGATGAGGCTAGCAACCGATCACTATTTTGATTCCATTTTCCACCTATACGCTCACAATCTTGCTAAATGTGGCCTGTAGGTACCTGTTATCTTAGGCCCTGTCTACCCCGTAAGGGATTGAGACATGATAGATGTATGTATGTATGTATCATTTAAAGTCACCGGCGGTCCCCTAACACAGTAAGCTCGAGGGTTGCCAGTCGCCTGGAATAGCCACCGTCTGCCACGCTTGTGTACACTGGTGCTGGATTATGAGGTTCACAAGTTTTAAGGGCAGTGTCTATTCGAGCGCTGTTATTATCCAGTTCAGCATCATTCTCATTGTCATAATTTTTGTCAGCAACATTATTATTAACATACATACAAAGGGATGTTACGGATCTATAATTTCGGTTCCAGATATGGATGTGGATATTGGTAAAATATAATATCGGTTTCGGTTACGGTTATGGATATTAAATTATTTCGGATTATCCGATAGTTTCGGTTACGGATATTAAATTTTTAAGGAACTGTAAAATGAAATACAAATAGGATTATATTAAAACTTGTTACGACGTGTCATATTTACTAAGTAGGTAGTATTTAGTTAGACTCCGCCCTATCCGAAACTATCCAAAACTTTTATATCGGATTCGGTTACGGTTATTTTTTTATTTCGGATATCCGATAGTTTCGGTTACGGATATGGATATCCATAACACCACTGATACAAATCAGGTCAACCCTTACGGTAGACATAACCTAAGGTAGCAAGACCAAAAGACCACGTTTAGCATGATTGTGGGCGTATAGGTGGAAAGGGGAATCAAAATAGTGATGGGTTTAGCCGCATTGCCTATAACATGAGCTACAGAACCGATTTTAATGAAATTTGGTACGGAGGTAGTTTTAGTGCCGGGGAAGGACGTAGGACAGTTTTTATCCCGGAAATCGCACAGTTCTCGCGGGACAGCGATAAGCGAATTCTGCACAATAGCTAGTAGTGAATAAAGAGGAAGGTTTACTAGTATGGTTTGAAATCCGCGCAAAGCTAAGAAAAGTCATTTCCGACTTATGGAATTGTAGACTACATGGGACAATTCAGCTCGTATGGAAGAGTCGTAGTCATTTATGACACAAAGCACTTTGTACCAATTACTTCTTTGACATTTAAAGTAGTTAACAGCTTAATCGTTCATTCGTTGAGTAAAATGCTGGATGACAGTTAGGATCGTAGATTTTAGGGCCACCCGCATGTTTTTTAATTAATTTAGTTACGGTACAGTTGGAAATAGATATTGAGATGCGAGTCGGGCTACCTCCACGTGTGGTCAAGAGCTGCGGTTCGTTTTTGGACCCTTCCGGGGGGAAGAGCAGCGCTTGATCCGGTGCAGCCTGGGCATCGGCTAATGATTTCCTGGCAGTTTCTGAGGGATATCATTGCCCGCTGGCTAAGAGCCCGACAGGGTGGGGTCTTTGACCATTACCGTACAACGTTGCCGACGTTTTGTCACAAGATTTTTTAATTATAATTTTGTTACTTTGACATTGGCGAAGTTGTCGTGGCTATAACGACTTGATGCGCCACAAATAAGAAGAAGAAGAAGTAGATATTACTAGGCATGCTTACTGCGTTGTAAAATGTTATGCACTTTAACTTCTGTGGTGAAATAAAGTTCTTCTTATTACATACATACGTCTTTATCCCTTACGGGGTGGACAGAGCCTAAAGTAACAAAACCTTAAGGCCACGCTTAGCATGATTAAGGGCGTATAGGTGGAAAGGGAAATCAAAATAGTGATGGCTTTAGCCGCATCGCCCATAACATGATTCCTATTCTTGAATACCTTCTTTTACAAATGAAGTCTGATTAAGACCGACTGCCGCAGCTGTCTGTACCTATTAAGCGTAATAACAGCCGTTGGTTCTATGATTGATGAATGTTTAATTAACAAACAATGAAACGCGAATGGTTCCTGTTTCGTCCGAGTCGAAAGTCAAACAAAAAGGCAGATAGATACTACTATAACCGGTAACATACCAGAATTAACACCATTTGAGGTTTGATTCGTGCTGTCCCGCTTGCTTTAATGGCTGTCAGTGGGAGAGTAACAGAGATAGCAACTTCGAATTTTCCAATTTACAGGGCCTTTGCAATAGGAACGTAATAAAATACATAAAGTTTGAATTGCATAATGGGTCAAACACATAATGATTCAATATAAATAATGCAATTTTCTTAGAAAATGCCAAGTTATGAGGACCCATAACCTAAACCCAAATGTAGTTCTTTAGTTACGCAATCAGAAAACTTCGTCTAGCTATTAATTGATTCACTGAAAATTGCAATATATTTGAACTATTATGTATTTTGACCCACCCGTTGCAAAGCTATAAGATATACTTAGATATTTCGCGAACTATTGAAGTATTTAAAACAACACATCGTTTTTTTAATGCAAAATAGCCATGGGTTTGATCTCAATCACGCCTGAAGGTAAGCAGACGTGATCTAGGGTGGAGCACGCTTGCCTGTTTAAGATCCTAGTCATCATCATCAGTCTGAAGACGTCCACTGTTGAACAAAGCCCTTAGCACACCATAATGAACGACTCGCCACCAGAACGGTTTCCCGCAACTTTCACGTCGTCGGTCCACCTAGCAGGAGGCTTGTCAACACTGCATCTTCGCGATCGCCACTCGAGAACCTTTCTCCCCAACGGTTGTATGTATGTATGAAACTCTTTATTGTGCAAAATAAACAAGACAAATACAATTGACAAACACTGAGATACATGCACAAAGGCGGACTTATCTTAAGGGATCTCTTCCAGTCAACCTTTGAGTAGATGAAAGGAGTATCACTACATAGTATAAAACAAAGTCGCTTTCTCTGTCCCTATGTCCCTATGTATGCTTATATCTTCAAAACTACACAACGGATTTTGATGCGGTTTTTTAATAGATAGAGTGATTCAAGAGGAAGGTTTTTATGCATCATTCTACGCAGACGAAGTCGCGGGCAGAAGCTAGTTAGGTATATTAGGGATGGACGAGTGAGTTTAAAAATTGCAAACACTGAGAGCCACAATACATAACTTTACCTGTTCTATGATTGTCCTGTGTAATAAATATACTGTGTGTGTGTGATTGGTTGTATTGTTCTGTGTGTTGTTTACTTTGTCTGTTCTACGAGCGATTTTTTATTTTTTTTATTTTTTTATTATTACGAACTGACCAGTGATTGACCTCTATCTCACTTGGTGGAAGGTGCAGATGAGGCCAAAGGTGTAACTCACTGGTTCAGTAATAGCCTATTCACTCTAGCCTTGAAGAGCCCTAGATTGTATCTGTCCGGAAATACAGACGATTTGGCCTGGCATTCCCACTTCAACGTACTCTTCGAGTGGTAAAGATTAAATATATAACGGTTGCCTGGAAGACGCTCTATAGCTACGGATCCAAAGACTGTCGCCGAATTAGATTCGGTGCCGCGAAACCCCCGACATTCTACGGACAAAATTAATTTGACCACAACGGGAATGTAATCGAGTTTCATGGTTGCCTGGCTCCCAGGGTTTCGAGGTATTTTGGACACTGAAGACTAGAGTTTCGGGATTTAAAGGACATTATCACAGAGTTGAAAAACGCCAGACATTTTCATCTCAATGATTCTAAAACTGCTGAAACGAATTTAGAGAGACTCAGCTGAAAATTGTCGAGATTAAACTGGCTAGCTTTTTTTTAAACATGAAACTACCGTAAAAGTAGAGTGATGCTCGACATGTTTCGGTTTAGTTCGTAGTTCTTCCTCTTAGAGCGCTCGCTCCGGCGGGAGCTAAACGAAAAGTCGTGAGTTATCCGTTTGTGTATCATTGCTAGCTTTAGCAAAATATTTAGAGTGTAAGAATTGGTTTATGCGTTCACAAAACACACAGAAATACACACATAAAGAGATATAGGTACACGTTCACAAGGATCTCCTCTGTTAAGTTATTAATTAAGTTAGTTAAACGGGTTAAGAAATCCTGATTTGTACATTCAAATTAATATAACATCAGTATAGAATAGTGGGCGTAAAGGGTGGAAAAATCATGCTAAACGTGGCCTTTGTTACCTTAAGCTCTGTCTACCCCGTAAGGTATAAAGACGTGATTTATGTATGCATGCGTTCTGTAAAAGACCACTATAATGTACAGTCAAGTGTAATAATTCTCCTTTCCATCCGTACGCCCACAATCATGCTAAACGTGATCTACAGGTCTTGTCACCTTAGGCTCTGTCTACCCCGTAAGGGATAAAGACGTGATTCATGTATGTACCTATGTATGTATGTAAGTGTAATAAAATGTATCTAGACAAAGTTTCAAAAATAAGTACCGAACGCTCTTACGCCAGCGTAATAAGGTCGTGGGACATATTTTTAAGAAGGTCCTATCGCTTATTTTTGCACTTGACCGTACCTACTTCAGCTTCTACATAACATATTACAGACGTTGCTGTCCGGTCGTTTCGTGAACAGCCTGTAGAGCTGTAGAAGTGCACAAAGAGATGTCATTATCGTTCCCGCTCTGGCACTGACGGCCTTTGAGACCACAACGAGTCTTTGGAAATACGTTTGTCTTGCGTCCCAACGAAATCTACAATTTTACACGTACGACTAAGAGTAAGAGGGGAAAGAAAAACATTTTCTCAAAAATCGAAAAGAAAACAAAAATAAATGAAAATGTAATTGAATTTTCTATCAATGGTATTTGAAGACAGTATTTTTATACCCAGAACACCTAAAGCTATTTCAGACACAGATAAACACGTTGTCGTACTAGCTTTTTTTAATTTGGTGTTTTAAGTCTTGTCCCTTTATTTTATAATGGTGATTTGTATTTTAAAAAAGTTAATAACTAGACAGTAATGGAATTTGTATGCAAAATTACTGGAGAGTTTAGCGCTACAGTAATGTTTTTTTTTTAATTTTGGACTGACCGGCAACAATTAAATTCCTGTTCTGATTATGTAGTTAACAGACGACTTTAACAAGGATTCTATGGTTAGTGGTTCATTCCTTGTCGCATAAAAAAAAATCAAACTAATTTTATAACATTTGCACTCTATTGGTTTATTTATCTACAGTATTAGCGCTTGTTACTTGAGCGTGTTAAGCTGTTCGCTGCAACGCATTTGTTAACTTCCTTACTTCTTAAGCTCATAAGCTGTATAGGAGTCTGAGCTAAGTTAAATTGTTGATTAAATCTGCTTAACTTAACAAAGCTTATTAAGTTCATGGGGAGACGTTGATTGAACAAATTTGCCGGCAAGATACCGAGCCTTTGATCGTGATGAATTGTGTCCATTTTTTTAATTTTTTTAATTTAAGTATGACCACGTGTCTCACTTCCGCGCGCAGCTTGGGTGGTTGCCTGTCAGAGATCGCAGGAATATCCATGTTCTGTCATTACTTTTCAACATTCTTTTTAATCCTTCTGCTCCTATGTATCTTTTCGAGCGATTCAGCTATTTGGCTGCCGGTAGCCAGCATCGGCTACGGTCGAATGCTAATCTCCTTTTGTCCTGTCCTCCTTCATCTTCCAAAACTTACTCCAAATCCTTCACAGTTCACTCTGCTAGGCTGTGGAATCGGTTACCGACCTCCATCAGGCAGTCTGCCTCCGTGGCGTCGTTCAAGGAAGGCTTGAGGAAGATATGGCTCACACCATCTCCTTAGATATTGTGTGTACTCTTATTGTATTTTGTATGTATGCATGTGTGTAATGATATTTAGTAGTTTTTTATGTTTTTTATGTTTTGTTTATTGTGCTTAGATAAGTACGCTCTATTGTGGCTTTCACTATCTCGAATTTTAAACCTTCACTTTGTCGGTCCCTCGTTTAATGCTCCTCTCATCTACTCAAAGGTTAACTGGTAGAGATCCCTTATAGGGATAAGTTCGCCTTTGTGCATATATTAATGTTTTTTCTTTTTTTGTGAATTGTATCTGTTTCTTTATATTTGTACAATAAAGCATTTACTTACTTACTTACTTACTTACTTACTTTTTTTATTAGCAATAATAATGTCCCTCTGCGATTCCCTACCGTTTGCCATAATTTACATACATACATACACAAATCACGTCTTTATCCCTTACGGGGTAGACAGCCTGAGGTAACAAGAGCTACAGGCCACGCTTAGCAAGATTGTGGGCGTATAGGTGGAAAATCGAATCAAAATAGTGATGGGTTGCTAGCCTCATCGGCTATAACATGATTCCTATTATAATCGCCCATTCCCTCGACGGGCTTTTACCATCTGCGCGGGTAGAGAAGCAACTGGGTACATTCTATGTTTAAACGTTGAACTTTGCGCAAAACAATACGTTCCATACTTCCATTCGAAATAGAAAATGGTTTTTCTTACCGCAAAATCTAATTAGATGCAGGGCTGGGAAACTCGGTTTTATACGGGTATTACGCCTGGGGCCCTCCTTTGATATCCTATCTTTGTAATGGATACTGGAACATTATACTCATTTTATATTTATCTTTTCTTTCGGATTGACAAATACAGGGACTGCTATCAGCGTGGCTTTGATTAAAAAGCACTCTTTAGAATTAAACGGTGGTGAGGGCGATCGTATCTTGCTTCGGTTTCTGCGAGAAATATACGTTTTCTAAAATATCGGTCCGAATTGAATACATCTCTACTACAGACTAATATAATTTAAGGCTCGGGGACCTTCTACGTCCCTTTCATAAAATATTTAATTTAAGTAGAATTTAAGTATTCTTACTATTCTCTCGACCTTGGTGAGCAGTAGATCCACGGGAGTTTGTAATTGTGTCGTACAGACACATCGTTCAAACAGATGACGCGTAGCGACAAAAATTCGCATAGTAACAAGGTCATGACAGCTAGCTAGTAACAGGTAGAAAAAATAAGACTATCCACCTGCTAGGTGGTGTAGGGGTATAGCAGGCGTCACGGAATGACGAGGATCCAGGTTCGATTCCCGGCCATAGCTTTACTTTACGGATTTTTCTGTATTCTAATTTTCAGTGACATTTAGAATTTTTTTTTTTTAGTGCATTCTATGTTTTTTCTTTGCTCCCAGACCAGCATGGAAGTTATCAGTATGGGTACTTTTTAACAGACTTAAAAGAGGTTCTTAATTTTACTGTTTGTTTTTATATACCTATATCTGTAGGTGAAGCGTTATTTGCTAAGCCTTTTGAGCGTTGATCTTGCTAATTGATCTGAAGTTTTTGCGATTAATTTAGTCGATCATATTTAAATTTATTTCATTATACAAGGGGAATTAAAACAAATTAAATTACTAAATTAAAAACGAATTAAAAACTAAACCAAAACTAATAGTTATACAGACGCTGGCAGCATTCCCCCTTTGAACAGCGATACTAATACGCTGTCCAGAAGTTGCCAGCTCTGCTGTCACCCGTAGCGTCTATTAGCCTCTTCGAAATATCTTTGAAGAGGCTAATAGCGCTAGGACCCCACGGACCAAGGGTCTCAACACCGAAAGGGACAAAGTTATATTCGGTGCTGAGTCGATTCCTCTGTTAGTTGATCGTTGAATGATAAACTAACAATTAATTCTTATTCAGGGCTAGCCTCAAATAAAAGGCGAACGTGACGGTGTTGCCAACTGCGGCCCGCGGCACGACTCCATCTGCTTTTGGGGCGAATTAAAAAAAAATGTATTGCCAGTTTTTAATATATCCTTCGATAGACAAACAGTGACTGTTACCAAGGCCGTGGTTTAGCTGTTCCCTTGTGCAGTATTTCCGAGCCACAAACCTTGAGGAAGCCGGCTTCGACGGTTCGACCAACGCTGTGTAGAGTTCGTCCGTAGAGTCTTTTAGCCACTGGCGCCGCTTAATAAATACACACCAGCGAAGACTATCCGTGATGTTATATACACTAATTACACTTTTACACCAAACGTTACACACATTAATTAATATTTACAATAATTTAAACATAAATCCGCATGTAATTGTATTGTAACGAGCTGCATGCCCCGAGTAAGATTGCAGCTCGGTGAATCAGGTAAGTTTTTGTCATTATTATTACTAACATAGGAAAAAGACCGACCGTGCACCGACAATTTAGAAACAAGTGACAGCCGCCTTATTGTTCTTTTTATTTAGTGCCGCGGCGCGTGGCAACGGACTAGCGCCAGCCAGCCACCAACAGCCAAAAAGGTTGAAACCCTAAAAATTTATTACTATTCAAAATACTTGCACAGCCAGTTTTTTGTGCTTATTTTTCATTTACTTCCATGCTGGTCTGGGAGTAAAGAAAAAACAGAATGTACCAGTTGCTTCTCTTCCCGCGCAAATGGCAAAAGGAATCATGCTATAGGCGATGCGATGCCGCTAGCAACTCCATCACTATTTAGATTCCCCTTTCCACCTATACGCCCACAATCATGCTAAACGTGGCATTTAGGTCTTGTTACTTTAGGCTCTGTCTACCCCGTAAGGGATAAAGACGTGATTTATGTATGTATGTATTTATTTTTCATTATCTAACCGAAAATATTAGGTGCGTACCTAATTTTTATATCGCACTATATGTTTCCACCGTCTTACTCGCTATCATCCTGCCGCTTGCACTGCTGTGTTCCGGGTTGGAGAGTGATATAACCGGTGAAATTGCATCTTTTTTTTCTTGTGTTATATTGGTTCACGGGTTGGTGCTAAAAGTACCTAATAACCTTTTTCATCACCTTTTTCTTTTTTTTTCTATTCTGTCAAATATTTGTGACCGTTACGAATGCTTTATTTAAATAGCGAACTCTTTATAATTCGTAGCTTGTCTATCTCGAAAGGATTTGTTTTATTACGACAGTAAAATAATAATAAAATGTTACTTTTTTTAGTACAAAGGCTTTGTGGCTTTTTTATGTCAGGAAGACAAGTGTAAGATCAGGCGTAGTAGCGAATGATACATAAATCATGTCTTTAATCCTTTACGGGGTAGATAGAGCGAAATGTAACAAGACTAGGCTTTAGCATGATTACAATAAACAAACAGAAAAACATACATACATCACCACACACACACCAATCATGTCTATATCCCTTACGGGGTAGACAGAGCCTGAAGTAACGAAACATAAAGGCCACATTTAGCATGACTGTAGGCGTATAGTTGAAAAGTGGAATCAAAATAGTGATGGGATGCTAGCCGCATCGCCTATAACATGATTCCTGGTTTTTACCATTTGCGCGGGTAGAGAAGCAACTGGTACATTCTATGTTTTTTCTTTTCTCCCAGACCAGCACGGAAGGTCTTTTTTTACAAAAATGTGTTTTACCGAGAACTGTAAAGGAAACTGTCTTATGGTTGTTTTATTTGTTTACTTGATGCGTTCATTTTATTATTTTACTAGAGAAATAAAACATTGCGACCCCTAAGTCGTAAAAGGCCAATCTCTCATCTCGCTACGGAATACCAAATTCCGTGGTTTTTCTAAGACACCATGTTTTTTATCGTTTTATGCGTTGTATTAGTTTCGCATTCACAATTTACATCAACACATTTCTTTAAATTGTAAAAAAACTAGTTGTTGCCCGCGACTTCGTCTGCAAAGAGGTGGTTTGCCGGTATCGTGGGCTAACTATAATATACATTTTCATTTTCTTTCATGCTGGTATGGGAGCAAAGAAAAGACATGGTATGGGAGGTCTATGTCCTACAGTGGACGTCAGTCGATATGATGATGATGATGATGATTACTAGTAAAGATCCTTTTAAGGGATAAGTTCGGCTCTGTACGTCTGCTTATCTTGTTAACCTTAATCTGCAAATTTATCGTGTTTTTTGTACAATTAATTACATTAAATCAAGATAGGTATAGTTTAAGTTGACTTAAAAAAAACTTGACGAAACTCATTTTTTTTAAGTCGGTTTAAGTCGACAAAACACCGATTATCAATGACAACGAACCTCTGGTATAAATTTTAAACATTATTATAACTAAAAACTAGGTAAATATTGCACGCGTAACACCTATTTAATTGCAGCTGTATAATAGCTGCTAAAAGCTCACGTAAACGCGGAAATGAGCGTCATAAATCGGAACGCACGCCACGATTTAACAGGCCATCATTATTAATGGAATATTTGATATGAGTGCAGAATGGAATCGATTCCCAGCATTTGCCTTCGCTTTTCGACGACAAAAAGTAGCTGTCATATTCATATTTCTTGGCGCAAACAATATTGCTTCAACAGTGCTTCTAGTTTCTTCATGACAGTTGCCGTGTTCTGAATAAACATGAAAAATTAATGTTGTTAAGATCGTGAGCGAGTGCAACAGCTGCATCGAGCACTCTGTCCAAACTACTCTCTCTCATCCCCAATAGTGTACTCTTTCATTCATTTTTATTCGAAATACGTCAACTGTCAAATAAATTAAGAAACTAGTAGCGCTGTTATACCTACTGTAGCTACTAAAAACTGTTAGCTTGCACTGACTATTCCAGCGTATAGTTAAAAAGCCAGTGTAATAGTAAATAGTAAAGCTCTCAGTGTCTGCAATTTTTAAACTCACTCGTCCATCCCTAATATAATATTCCTTTCATCCACTCAAAGGTTGACTGGAAGAGATCCCTTAAAGGGATAAGTCCGCCTTTGTGCATGTATCTCAGTGTTTGTCAATTGTATTTTGTCGTGTTTATTTTGCACAATAAAGAGTTTACATACATACATACATAATTTAATTGATTCTATCACATAGCACACTAGGCTGGAAATGCAACTGTAGTCCTATGGTATTGCGGGTGACTCACTAGTAACCCTCGCATAGAAACCAATGACCTGGATTAGCCAATGATTAAAATAGTGCATTCGCTGTGTTTGTGATAAATTGGAGATGTCTAAACGTTCAAATGTAAACACTACCAATATTTTCAATGGCCTAAATGCGTGTAAAAATGTTTTTGACAATGTAACCAGCTCCGATGTAACTGATGTGATGAATCATCGAAGGTACTATGGTAAAATAAAAACACTAGTATTTTCAGAACGGCTGGTTTAGACTTTCCTTTTGACTTTTTTTGCTATCCAGTAAAGCTTTTAACGCTTTTAAAGAACCACTACTCAACCAACAGTGGTATAACAGTTGTATAGGCAGCATTATCGCCAATTACGCGGCCGTCAGCGGTGATGGATCGCGATACTCTGGTTCCGTACAACGCGGACCATTAGTCTCGCTCACCTGTCTGATGCAACGGAACCCTTTTTTGGGACCTATTTGTAGTGGAAATAGCGCCGTACAAAATAAGATTGGTGAAAAACGCCGATTTGCTTACGAACATTAAGTTACGGTATGATTATCTTGGTATAAGGTGACAATGATGATTAAGAAAAATACAAACATACATAAATCACGTCTTTATCCATTACGGGGTAGACAGAGTCTAAGGTAACAAGACCTCAAGGCCACGTTTAGCATGATTGTGGGCGTATAGCTGGAAAGGGGAATCAAAATAGTGACGGGTTGCTAGCCTCATCGCCTATAACATGATTCCTAAGATTTTCGCCCATTTACTTGATGGACTTTTACCATTTGCGCGGGAAGAGAAGCAACTGGTACATTCTATGTTTGTTCTTTACTCCCAGACTAGCGTGAAAAAAAAACTGTTTTATTTATGAAGTTAACATTGCATAGTTTAGTCAATAATTGTCAGTGCTAAGATTTAATTCGTTAATTAGTCTTAGTTACAAAAGTGCACTGAATTATTAATTTATTAAATCGTCTACAAAGTTCAATGAATCAAGTAAAATCTACAGAAAAATAGGAAGCTCTTCAGAACAACGATTTATCCAAGAATCGGACCACTTTTGCCAATTTATTGCCATAACGGCTGCAAATCTAACTCGAGCCTTCCCTAAACCCCTCTATACAGCTCTCAACCGACTCTAATTTACACTTGCTGGCCTAAACGAGTTTTTTCGGCCACATCAGCCCGAGTTACACGCACCATTTCTCACGGGGACCACTTTAGTCCAAAACGACGTATGTGTAAGAAGAACTCGAATACACACAAGCCATTTTAGTTTGGGGAATTTAAAGGGGCAGCGGATAAATCGTCCGCCCGCGAACTCAAGCGTTGGCCACTGTAAATCTTTTGCGGCGGTTTGTACGACAAAATCAATTAATTTGTTCCAATACCCGGGGCTTCGGTGTTTTTAGTTCGTTGACTGAGACGCCGGGTTATTCCCGTAGTTATGGAAAAGCTATTATTTAATTGTTGGGGCGTAGAAAAAGCGACAAAACAATTAATTTGTTGGATTCCGTACGAGTAATTATTAAGATGAAGTCTTATTACGAGTATTGCTATTAACTAGCTGTTGCCCGCACCTTCGTCTGCATAGAATTCGTTTACCGCTATTCCGCAGGAATTACGCAATTTTCCGGGATTAAAAGTAGCCTATGTGTTATTGCAGACTATAATCTATTTATGTTGCAAGTTTCATCCAGATTAGAAAGAGTAACAAACATCCATCCGTCCATCCATCCATCCATACTTACAAACTTCCCAACTCAAGTATTAAACCCATAAGAGGGAGCGAGACAGCAGACAAGCCCGACGGACACGAGGTATTTCCCATTTACTTTAAAACCTCCCTATTGATATTACAATGACTAATGCTTTCGCTATACAACCGCTATACAACCGTATTACAACCGCTATACGACTAAAACATTAGCTAATAAGCCTTAGCGCGGTCTAATAAACGAGTACAATTTACACTAGCGGCCAGTGGCTGTACTAATTTCATTATAAGCTAGAACACGCGTGCCTACTACAATTCCCCTTGGATTATGCCGCGACAGTACGATTTACAGTGCCAAGGAAGCAGTGTAAGCGGAAAAACATCGTCTAAAATCTTTTCTAGTGCTCTTGCTCTTGGTTAGATCGATACACGTACATACCTAAATCACGTCTTTATTCCTTACTGGGTAGACGAGGGCGAAGGTAACAAGACCTAAAGGCCTCGTTTAGCATGATTGTGGGTATATAGGGGGAACGGGGAATCAAAATAGCGATGGGTTGCTAGCCGCATCGCCTATAATAGTAAGTAAGTAAGTAAATGCTTTATTGTACAAATATAAAGAAGCAGAGACAAATAATAAAAAAGACACTAAAATATATGCACAAAGGCGAACTAGTAATACTAGTAGTAATAGTCACGATTCCTATGAGATTCGTCGCAGCTAGATTGATAGAAGCCCATTATCAAATGACTACTATGGGTTGCTTAATTGTGAAAGTCTTATGCTTTAGTTTTTTTGCATTTATCATCTAAATATCTAGACTTAGCTTGATATTACTTTAGCACCAAATGTTTCATTTGTGCAAATCAATCTGTGCCTGTAGCTAAGTCTATAAATTACGCCCAAAATAAAATAACAAGTGTCATCAGCGTAAAAACTTGCGCTGATCCGATAATACTAATAAGGTTTATATAGGTTGAGAACAGCAAGGAGCCTAACACAGATCCCTGAGGTAATTCCAAACTACTAAGGATTGTTATAATTATAATTTTCGCCATATGGCCCATTTTTGCACCGCTAATGGCCTCAATTTGTACTGGAGGCTGTTATACAACCGCTTTATGACCGTATTTGGACCACAGCGTAGGCGAATGGCTCGGGGCTGTTCGCCTTAACCGAACAAACACGCCCTTAATGAGGTTGCCGACGGGAAATAATGGAACTTCTCCGTTGTTCCGCTTTGATGTGTAATTGGCTTTAGGTTATATTTGACTTTGATGATCTAGAAATGATTAATTTCATTAGGTATTTAGCATAAAGAGGTAATTAATACACAATTACACGACGAATTCCTAAATGAATTGGGATAAATTGAAGATTTCTTGGCCGATTTAAACCTACTTGTAGATTCTTTTGTTTTGTATTGGGAGGTGTCGAGTCTAGACATGTTGCTGTTACAAAGAGCGTATGATTAAAACTACAATAAGCTGGTACCAGTTTGTTTTGTATGAAGGGTTCTAATTTTCACTAAAATAAAAATTGACGAAAGCCCATCGAGGGAAGAGGCGAAAATCTTAGGAATCATGATATAAGCCATGCGGCTTGCAACCCATCATTATTTTGGTTCCTTTTT
This sequence comes from Pandemis cinnamomeana, assembly GCA_932294345.1. NCBI lineage: Eukaryota > Metazoa > Arthropoda > Insecta > Lepidoptera > Tortricidae > Pandemis > Pandemis cinnamomeana. Next base: position 2,377,486 of record OW028715.1, on the reverse strand, counting down.
CCACCTATACGCCTACAATGGTAAACGTGGCTTTTAGGTTTTGTTACCTCAGGCTCTGTCTACCCCGTAAGGGATATAGACGTGATATGTGTACCTATGTGTATGTATTGACGAATAGTCCAAAGACAAACAGGGCACTCTCAACCAGACAACAATGTGTAATCGTCGCTAAACCAATTTATTTTTCCCCAGCCGACGCCATATTGGGTGACGAAAGCACGACAAAATTATACGGCACGGTGCCAAAGTGCGGAACTAAATTTTATGCCTATTAAATGCTCTAGCTCCTGCACAGACAGCGCCACTACTGGGTGCACGTATAAATTTGTGGTGCTATAATTGTGCTATAATACGAGTTATTAATTTCTTAGGTTGTTATTAGCTCGGGACAGGTTATTATGTCCCAATGATTTGTGCTTTGTTGGCTTTTTATTTGTTTGACGTTATTGGAAGCGTCCTCGGAGTCCTCTTACTCGAGTATTTTCTATAGACGAGAAAATATTTTGTTCCCTCAATTATGTTAAACGTGGCCTTAACTTAAGGTTTTGTTATCTTAGGCTCTGTCTACCCCGTAAGGGATAAAGACGTGATGTATGTATGTATGTATCTACATATTTTTAAGTATAAATTGATAGTAAAATTCATTTCCATGCTGGTCTGGGAGCGAAGAAAAAACATAGAATGTACTAGTTGCCTCGAGGGATTGGGCGAAAATCTTTGCAATCATGTTATAGGCGATGTGGCTAGCAACCCATCACTGTTTTGATTCCCCTTTCCATCCATACACCCACAATAATGCTAAACGTGGTCTTTAGGTCTTGTTACCTTAGGCTCTGTCTACGGGATAAAGACGTGATTTATATATGTATGTAAAATTCACAAGAATAACTCGTTGAAAGTCATCTTACATTTTTAGAAGGCTGGCTCGTCATTTACGACGTTACCCAAAATTCTGCTTAAAATTTAGTTTTATTGCATTATTACTCAATTTGCCTTAATACTTGCACCTCGAGAGCTATTAAAGGGCCATAATGGTGCTATAAAAGCGTGTTTAGAAATTCAACATGCATTAACATACGAGTAATGCAATGGACTGCTGTCGTTGACAGTAGTATAAGCAAGTCGTAAAAGCGTGTTTGTAGTAGCTATTATGTAACTAAGATCTTCGATAATCTTGTAACCTTGCGACAAATGACAAAACATACCTACATACATACATAAATCACGTCTATATATTCCTTACGAGGTAGACAGAGCCTGTCAACAAAACCTAAAGGCCACGTTTAGCAAGATGGTGAGCGTATAGGAGGAAAAAATAATCAAAATAGTGATGGGTTGCTAGCCGCGTCGCCTATATACCTAACATGATTCCTAAGAATTTCACCCATTCCCTCGATGGGCTACCATCTGCGCGGAAAGAGAAGCAACTGGTACATTCTATGTTTTTTCTTTGCTCCCAGACCAGCATGGAAGTAGCGAATTGCAATGCGTATTTAAAGGTAGATTTAGACCAAACGAGCGAATGCTCATTCTATCCCCACTCTGCCAAATTTGTTGTATCGAGCAAAAATAACGGGTCGCTTTTCATACAAATTTGTATGGAGAGTGACCAGTTATGTTTGCTGTACACAATAAATTTGATAGAATGAGCATTCGCTCGTTTGGTCTAAATCGACCTTTATATGAAGCCAACCGGCGTAGATTCTTGTCGAGTTTGTAATGTGAACGGAATTGACATTTGTCACCGACAATTGTCGCGTTGGTGAAATGAGCCTTCTAGAATATTCCGGAACAAAACTTGACAGTCTTCATACCAAATTACCCACATTGCATACATATGAGGGCAACACTTTTTTGCCGCTGAGTTTATATTGCTAAACGTTCAGTATCTACGTGTTTCCAACCGAAAAGGTTGGACCATAAAAGACTCATCATCACGTAGCAGAGCGAAGTAGACACGTTTAAGTACTCAAATTTAAAAACAATCAAAGCCGCTCCAGCATTTCAATATCGACCTTAATTCATAACAAAAACAGTTCGATATTGAAATAGACAAACACCCAGACATGGGTTTGAAATTATTCTGAATTTTTATTCAAATTACGACTTTGAATGCTTTTAAACTTAGGTTAAAATTTGTCTGGAAATGCGGCAAAGTAGCTGGCTGCACAGAAAAGTTTTCTGGAATTTTTAAGAACGTCTGCATTTGGGTTTCGAAGTTTAAACTCGGATCTTTTGGCTAGAGTTGGTCTAAGCTCGAACTACCTTAAATTCCTTTGAAAGTAGTCTGGTGAGAACAAAATGAAGAATCATTTTTGGAATGCGAATAATATTAAAAATATTAAACGGATTTTGTCAAAATTCATTATGGCACACGTTTGACGACATCTGATGTATAAAAAAAAAATTAAGTCGGTTATTACACGGCGAAGGAATCAACAGACATAAAATTGTTGTACCTACTAAATAAAAAGAAATTATGGCCTGTTTCAAGTCGGATAAAATTAAAAAAAAGATTGATCTTAGACGAGTGAATGGGAATCCTATTAAAAAAAAAGCTGAACTATTCGAGATACCTGAGAAAACGTCATGTTTGCAGCGTTCCTTCCTTACACTTGCTTTAGCTTAATTCAAACTATGAAAGAAAGGATATATAGGTAATGTATGAAATACAATACATGCAATATTTAATTACCTGCCTAGCAATGCTAGTTTTCTTTAACAATAATAATAGCCACGAATGCAAATTCGCTTTGTCCGGTTATCTTATTATTACGTCGGAGTCTCATTGCAGGTTCCGAACTTAAAGCAGAGAAGTTTCCAACAAAACCTTTTCATGATTTACTGCCAGCAATTTATTCTTACCACTACACGACTTTTTTTAAAGCTTCCAAACTTAATTGTTATGTATTTTCAAGTTAAAAAAGGCAAAGGCATCTAAGCCTATACAGCCAAGATTTATTATCAAATTTTCAGCTCCTTAGGACCTATATAAGCTGAAGATGATGATGCTTACCGTAAAGCGATAGTAAGTAAGTAAGTAAATGCTTTATTGTACAAATATAAAGAAGCAGATAGTGTACGGAGAGCTACGGCGAGAAACATAGATTAATCACGTCTTCATCCCTTACCGGGCAGACCGAGTCCAGGGTCATGACCCAAAAGCCACGCTTATCATGATTGTGGGCGTAAAGGTGGAATCATCATCATACTCATCTCCAGCCTACATACGTCTGGGCACAAGCCTCCTCACAGAATGAAAGGGCTTGGGCTATAGTTCCCACGCGGCCCAGTGCGGATTGGGAACTTCACACACACCATTGAATTGCTTCGTAGACGTGTGCAGGTTTCCTCAATCCGAAAAACTCAGAAGCGTGAGCCCGGGCTTGAACCCAAGACCCTCTGCTTAAGTGATCAAACCACTAAGCTACTACGGCTATTTTTGTGGAATGGGGAATCAAAACTTGGCAACTTAGAACCATACATACATACACAAATCACGTCTATATCCCTTACGGGGTAAACAGTGTATGAGGTAACAAAACCTAAAGGCCACGTTTAGCATGATTGTAGGCGAGGTGGAAAAAGGAATCAAACTAGTGATGGGTTGCTAGCCGCATCGCCTATAACATGATTCCTAAGAATTTCGCCCATTCCCTCGATGGGTTTTACCATCTGCACGAGACGAGAAGCAACTGGTACATTCTTTTTTCCTTTGCTCCCAGACCAGCATGGCAACTTAGAAACAACTTAGAAAACTTTGTATATTTGAGATTCTGCGACACCTGTCAACTTTACGCAAGAGCTGTCAAAACGGCGTAACCTATAAAATACGTGACGTCACGCTATGCGTCGTAAATCCACATAAAAGCGTGGACGGCGAAATTGTCGCCGACAAAAGTGCACGACAAATCATGTCAGTTATTGTTTACGCGCCACACTCGACGTAACGACGCCGCGTTTGGCACCGAATTTATTTCAATAAAATCAGTTAATATAGTGAATCAGGCGTTACTTTACGCGAGTCCGTTTCAAACAACAAAAAGCCTCCTTGCTGCTCTGCTAATCGATCTCTGCGGAAATGTTTATTGTTAATTAAAAATCTGTTATGTTGGTGATACATGAGGAACGAAATACCAACAGTAAACTTGGCCGTAATTAACTAGAAGCTAGCATAAGAATCCCTACTATCCCTACTAATATTATAAATGTGAAAGTAACTCTGTCTGTCTGTCTGTTACCTGTTCACGCTTAAACCGTTCGACCGATTTAGTTGAAATTTGGTATATAGATAGTTTGAGTTCCGAGAAAGGACATAGGATAGTTTCTGTCCCGGAAAATTGCATAGTTCCCGCGGGAAAGCGATAAGCGAATTCTGCGCAGACAAAGTCGCGGGCAACAGATAGTATTAAATAAATTGATAGGAATTGATGTAGCAGATAGTAAGTCAAGACCATAGACGAGATGAGAAAGCACGAAGGAGATTATAATGTCATTCTCCATGGTTTCTTCGTCGAGGATGTAGTCGAGACGTTGAGGATCTCCTCCAAATCTCGTAGATCTCCGGAGATAGATAAGTTAATTAAATTGATACATAAGAAACGAAATACTAACAGTAAACTTGGCTTTAATTAACTAGAGGCTAGCATAAGAATATTAAATAAATTGACAGGCATTGATATGGCAAATAGTAAGTAAATACCATAGACGAGGTGAGAAAGCATGGAGATTATGTCAGTTGGACTACGCAAAACGAATAGTTCCGCAGTTGAAACCGGTTAAAATGATTACTACAATGTTCGTTCAACTGTTAGTAAGATGGCAACTGCAACGTCTGCAACGAGGCAACTGGAGGTCTATGGGGGAGGCCTATGTCCAACAGTGGACGTCCTATGGCTGCTATGATGATGATGAGTAAGATGGAGATACCGCTCCAACCGGCCTTTCTCGAGTCTCATAACACAGGCCCAAATTCACTTGTCATCCATTCACTCATTCAATTGTTTAAAGCCATTCATTAATTTAATTATTTCTAGCATCTAACGCAATGGCAGCACTGAGCCATCAGCGCGTTATCACCAGTTCTCACACTCCCGTCAACATTCGAAGTATAACTCTCTCACTCTAATGTTAATATTAAGTGAGCGAGATAGAACGATTCGAATTTTGAATTTGCGAGCAAGCGTGAACATAGCGCGCCGGAAGCACCGGCACGCAGACGCGTCTGCCGTATATCATGTGTTATCTAAACCGCCTTGTTTTATGTATCTGCATTATGTACCTACTTCTGAATAAAAACCCGCGGTACCATTGGTCTCGAGTGTGAAACACTCCTGTATAGATTTTTTATCGTAGTTATGGATTTTTTAAATATATTTCTAAAAATATTCTAAAAAAATAATTCGCGAAATCGGTTCAGCTGCTCTCGAGATTTGCGCTTAGCAACACATTCTTCGATTCATTTTTATATCATAGATTTTATATTATAGATTAACAGCCGCAATGTTGTGCAGTTCCGTTTTGTTCGGAAAAAAACGATTTTAAAGCGTTCACATTCATTGCCAAATAATATATTTGCGATAATTTCAAGAAGGAGATCACTTTTCAACAGGTAAATGAAATAAATTACAATTTACGCCACGAAGCCCGCCAAAACCAGTGAAAAGTTTATGTTATTGGACCTCACGCGACACTAGCGCCTCTAGTGGCACATTCACACGCGATAGCCCCCATTGATGAACCTGGGATGTTCGGCGATTTCTCAAATCAATACGATCTTTAGTCTCGATATCTGAGACTTGTATTTTATAGCTAAATGACAAAAACATTTTGCACCCTGATTTTTATTGCGACTTATTTTTTTATACAAACAAAATTGTATTAAAATGATGAGGCTAAAAAAGCAAGTGAACTTCTTCCAACTAATTTAAGAATTAGACACCCGCAATTCTTCAAAGTGAAACCGGACGCAAAAAGTCATGACGTTTTCTCGAGTGTCTGGAATAGCTCGGCTTTTTTTTAAAGAGGTTTGCCATTCACTTACTTATTTAAAATGTAGATAAGTGCCGCAATTTAAAAAGAAAAAAAATGCAAGATTATTAATTTGGGCTGCTTTTAGTTTGGTTTCTTTGCAGCTGAGTGAATCGATGTCAATCCTTCTATTATTCGTTGGTACTTATACACATTGATAATAATAATACTTTCTTAAGCCTTACATGAAAGTAGTTAACATATTATATGTTTTATAATGAACAATAAGTACCTACCTATTTTAATTATAATTGAATAATTATCTCTGAAATCGCGTGATGTTCCTGCTTTAAAATGACATTTTTAAACATTTATAAGAGTGAAACGGTACATTTTCTGAACGCTAAAAATTTATAGACAGTTTTATTCCACAAACAAAAAGGCAAGTATTTTATTTAGCAAACTCCAGCAATTCCCGTTTTTCGGTAAAAACACCCAATCTTAGTAAGGGTTAAAAGGAAAACATAGTCGTCAGAATAAAAGACCTAGCGCTGTGAAGTACTGAAGGGGCGTTTTTTCCGGTTATCTTTATTTCTTTAAGAGCCTTCCGAGTGGGTTAGACCCGGAAATACGCCTTGATCTTTGTATTAGGGGTTTACGTTCGGGAAGACGGGAGTTCATTTTTAAAAACGTCTTTGCCAAACTGCTTGTGATGCGTATTTATTCGATACGCAGTGGAATAAAGACTAATGTAATTGTACTTTTTACATTGTTTTTAATTTTTTGAGCTCCGAATACATTTTACAGATTTGAAACGCCACTAAAGGTTTAGGTTCACTTTTTTATTTCAGTATTTCCCAATTTTACATGGCGCCGAAAAACTAAAAAATAAAAGTTATGGATGGATTTCGCTTAAAGTGTTCATACTGATGTTAGTTAATATTGATGAATTGGTTAACAACGCACATTAAATTCCGAAAAACTCAGAGGTGCGAGCCCGGGCTCGAACCCACGAGCCTCTGTTTGAGAGGCCACAGGTCTACTAGACTACAACGGTTCATGGTTCCTGTATTATTAATGTAACTTTTTTATTCGATCGTGTTAAACAACCGTAGGTAGGTATATCCGAACACAGAAACACACCCAACCTGTTTCCTAATTCTGCGAGGCAAGTCCTCTGAGACAGCAAACGGTAACACTACCCTAACTCAATAAGAAAAAACAATAGAAACGCGCTTTTCCGCAAACAACCTGATGAAATTACGGTCCCGTCCAAAGAACGAATGGAAACAAAGAACGAATGAATGAAATCGAACAAAGAACTGAAACTGGCGAGCGATTGCGGGCGGAGAATTACGGCGGACAATGTGTGGTACAACTTTAAAATTGGAACGCGCGGAAATTTTTTAAACACTTAATAAGTTGTTGGTGGCCGTTTCAAATAAGTTTTTTCAAGGTACCTCTACTTAAATGGGGATACTGGCAGCTTTTAAAATAAAAATTAGAAAATGACGTTTTGTGCTTCCCGAAGCCAATGACATTCGGATTTGTCGACTTTATGGGAGGTGTGACAATTTTGCTCAACCTTTGTTAATTTTAGTTAGGATCGTTGGCATTTTTTAAATATTATAATATTAAATTCTAAAAACAAATTGACTCCACGATGCTTAAAAGACCTACACAGAGAAATGTTAAGTTTTCAAGCTCCCAAAAACGGTTCGCAAAAAAGCAATTCCAGACCAACCCCGGAATCAAAACAGCAAATGAGTGCAAAAGCCGACTTTTCTGTAATCGTGTAAATTTAAATGTCAAAGTTATACCATCAGGAACTGGGTCAAACAGGCAGTTAGGAAGATCTGCGTGAAATATTGGCTCGTTTCTCAGCGCGGGAGATTGAAGCTTCCGCGGCCGACAAATGAGCTTGATTCGGAAAAAGTTCTGTGTCAAGTCTTAAGTCGTATTTTTAACCTACGACGCAAAAGATGGGTGCTATAATACATACATACACAGATCACGTCTTTATCCCTTATGGGGTAGACAGATAGACAGAGCCTGAGGTAACAGGTACAGGCCACATTTAGCAAGATTGTGGGCGTGTAGGTGGAAAATGGAATCAAAATAGTGATCGGTTGCTAGCCTCATCGCCTAAACGCTTATAAGCGCGGTGTCCTAAGTTTGACGTTAATGTGTGTGTCAGGATTGCAGCAAGCGAAACATAGTATAGTCTCTGCCTACCCCTGTGGGAAAGGCGTCACGGTATGGATGTAATTTTAAGATACAGTCGTCGGGGACAAGCAAAAGTGTGTACCTATGTATAACTCTTTATAGTACATAAAACACATTCAATTTTACAGGTAATGAGAAAAACAGACGTACAAATGCGAACTTATCCCTTAAAGGGATCTCTTCCAGCGAACCTTCGAACGATTGACAGGACAACAGAAACCAGAGTATAGAGAAAGACAACTTAAGTCACTAAATGCAAAAAATTGGTTGTTTATCGACCTTAATTTGCGAACGTAGTTATTGACTTTTGTTTGTCACCTGACGCTGTGTTGTTCAGATAGTTTCGCGACGGTTATGATTTAAGTTTAGAAATCCTTAAAAAAAAATCAATAATTCTACAGCAACATTTAAATTGCTCAGTGCGCTACCACCTGACCTGATCTGTTCTCCAGTCCATTATGGTTGCCTGGTAGAGATCGCTCTGTAGCGATAAGGCCTAATGTTACCTTGTAATATTCTGTATACCTTTTTTCTGTTTTGCTTGTTATATGTGGTGTTCAATAAAGAGTTATTGTATTGTATTGTATTGTGCGCTAATCCGACTCGCGCTTGACCGCCTTTTGTCGCCTTCATTCCGCATTTGTTTAGCGTACTGAGACTATCGCATTCCGTTTCATTTCGCGCGACGCGTCCTATTTCCGCGAAAAAAGCGGCCTATTCTAAGCGTGCCATTTGTTCGCATTCGTCGAATAGAGCGTAAAATTACTTAGGTTTCGCAAAAAAAGATACCATTTGTCTATCATGTAGCAATCAGGAAACAGGTAGCTCTTCCTTCCTTTTCTATAGTTTAAACGAATGCTGCACTGCTGGTGATAAAGAAAGCCACGCGGCGTCCCATCACACGAAATGAGGGAGCAATATAACGCGTCACACAAATCCATACACCAATAATCCGAATCAGTTCGGCTTCAGTGTCTTGCCCCCTTATTCATAAACGCTCTGTACGCTTCTGCTAACTTAGCAATCGTTTGTCCTTATCTGTCACTTTGACATTTACCTTTCACAGATAAGGACAAACGATTGCTAAGTTAGCAGAAGCCTATAGAGCGTTTATGAATAAGGGGTTCAGAGGTTAGTAGGGGTGCGAGTCGGGTTACCTCCACGTGTGGTCAAGAGCTGCGGTTCCTTTTTGGATCCGTCCGGGGGAAGAGCAGCGCTTGATCCGGTGCACCCTGGGCATCGGCTAATGATTTCCTGGCAGTTTCTGAGGGATATCATTGACCGTTGGCTAAGAGCCCGACAGGAGGGAGGGGGTCTTTGACCATTACCGTACAACGTTGCCGACATTTTGTCACAAGATTTTTTAATCATATTTTTGTTACTTTGACATTGGCGAAGTTGTCGTCGCTATAACGACTTGAAACGCCACAAATAAGAAGAAGAAGAAGAGCGTTTATGAATAAGGGGTTTAGAGGTTAGCAGCTCCTAGAAGACTTTGGATCATTCTAGAACGTACCTCAACAGTTTAACGTCCCAGAGTGCCAGCACTTCGGGGGGACGCGACGCGCACAGCGCCAAGCGGGGGCCGCAAGCATGGAGCCGCACAGGACCCGGCCGCATGGAGTTAGGGGCCGAGATGATGACTGCGGCGAACTCTTTGCTGCTGCCGAGGTTGTGTTGGACCTGTGGAAAAAGGCTGGTTAAACCCCCTTATTCATAAACGCTCTATAAGCCTCTGTTAACTTAGCAATCGTTTGTCCTTATCTGCCACTTTGACATTTACCTTTCACAGATAAGGACAAACGATTGCTAAGTTAGCAGAAGCCTATAGAGCGTTTATGAATAAGGAAGAAAGTCATCAACAATCCTTGATGTATTTTGATGTTATCCAGTGTTGAGAGCGAAAATGCCTGGCGAAACCAAATTTGGTGTGCATGTGCTGACCTTGTTCCAGCTGCCAAGTTCCATCACCGTGCTCGACGCAAAAGTAGTTTCCACCAACATCCTCGATAGTTGGTGCTCCAACGCCGTGCGATTTAAGCGGTCTTTCTTGCCCCGTACGTGCAAAATTTGGAATGGCGGCTGGGGTTTTTCCAACTGGCTATGACATGTGTACCTTTAAGAGGCGAGTGTACTTGCAAAACCGGCACCGCGCTAGCAGTCCCATTGGTGCTGTAGCTATGGGCGGCGGTGATCACGTACCATCAGGTGCACCGCATGCCCGTTTGTCGGTTTTAATATAAAAAAATGAGGGTTCAGCAGCTAGTCGGGTCACAGTAATGTTCTTCAAAGTTATATGTCACTTTACGGAAAAACGTAAGCGGCGCGCGCGCGTTGTCTCAGTCGGTGGAGTGCACACTGGTGCCCCGTGCGGTCGGAGCTCATGCTTGTTGGTTTCGCCAGGAGCAAGGTAGTTGGGAATTAGCTATTGTCACACAATGAACCTTATAAGGCAGACCTTTCCTGCTTTATGCCTCTGAGACGGTGGGGGGTTGCTCTTCCATACAAACCTTCCGTGCAGCAGCATTTCGTCCACAGGCTTAATTTCAATGCGGTTTTTGAGGATAGTTAGTTATAGATATACTGTCTGCGCAAATTACAAAACAGAGTGCATTCATACCTAAATTGCAGTATGATGCAGTAAATTTCGATGCATTTTACAATAGTGTGAGTAGCTAGTGTCTGGTAAAAGGCCGAGAATGCAGGCTTAGGGGTGCGAGTCGGGTTACCTCCACGTGTGAACAAGAGCTGCGGTTCGTTTTCGGATCCATCCGGGGGGAAGAGCAGTGCTTGGTCCGGTGCACCCTGGGCAACGGCTAATGATTTCCTGGCAGTATCTGAGGGATATCATTAACCGTAGGGTAAGAACCCGACAGGGGGGGGGTAGGGGGGTCTTTGACCGTGTTACCGTACAACGTTACCGACATTTTGTCACAAGATTTTATAATTTTTTTTTTTTACCGACATTGTCGAAGTTGTCGTCGCTATAACGAGTTGTAACGCCACAATCAAAAGAAGAAGAAGAAGAATGCAGGCTTTTTTTCTATGATACGAGTGCATGGGCGGTGATTGCTTTCCATCAGAGTGGCTAATTATTTCACTCACCTTAACTCGCCATTGTATTAAGATTTCCCTAGTGTCGAACGCTAGCACGGGGACTACGTCCTCGCATAGGATGGCCAGCGTGTTGGACTCCTTGTCCAGCGTAAACCCCGACTCGAATCCGAGGTACTGCTGCAGGGACAGCGACGCCTTCGTCTGCCCGTTCTTCTGACGCTCCTTCAGGTCTTTGTACAGCTGGAGGTGGACGCAATCTGAAAAAGAGTGATTATTTTAGCTTTTTGGCGAGACAAGGAAACTGGTTTAGTGGGAAGTGGCTTCCGCAATCATTGATTTTGACCCATAATCGTCATTGGTCATAATAATCATTAGACATAATTATTTTGGTCATAACACATAAATATGTACATTTTTTAAATATTTTGGAAAAGTCTTCAGAATGTGATATTTCATTGCCAACCATTTATAGAAGTCAATTACCAACCGTAGGTCAATTGTTCATCGCATGTGCAGTGGTGGACACAGAATTGCTTCGCAGATGTGTGTGAAAATCAGAGGCGAGCCCGGGACTCGAACCCACGGCCCTCTGCTTGAGATGCTACAGGTCAAACTACTAGGCTACCACGGCTGTGGTACACACACACGTATGGTAAGACATACAAGGGTATGGTAACTGTATGGTATTTATGCTGACCGTATAACGATTCTTTGCCAACTGTACAATAAATACACTCAACTTCACATAAAAACAAAATTGGGACTGAAATTGGCAATATAACTCGTTTGTTTCTGTCCTCATCGCTACCCCGATGCCAACATAACAATATTGTCATAACGTTATCAAAGACGTCGTTCCGAAACTAATGAGGCGCGTTTACCTGCCTCTTTGTTCTACCCTATCTCAGTAACGAGATACCTATATATATATTATTATTTATTATGTTTATATTAAACATTAAAGGAAATGATTTTCAAAATTGTATAAGTCATTGTAGACAATTTAAAGTCTTTCTACGGAGTCCGAGACAGTTTAGAGGAAGAAATTCATATTTAAAAATTAATTGTTGCTGGCAACCTACACTTCATGTTTTCGTTAGGTTGGTAAACGTTGGCACTTCTACATCCGCGCTAAGTCTATGGTCTTGTGGATTTTTTCCTCTTATAGAAGTTTTTTTTCTTTATATGGATTTTGAGTATTTTGACCGTACTGTGGGGAACTTAAAAAAAAGAATAATGCCAGCTGCTTCAACTCTGTGGTAATAGAGTAAAACTATGTAAAATTTCAGCTTTCCAAGGGTTTGGGCATGGCGTTGACGAGTCAGTCAATACTTATTATTTAATTAATCAACGATTAAATAATAATTGACGTCATTATTTTTACTCTGACACTTCAATGCAAATGATAGACCCAGCAGTAACTTCACTTCGCATATGCTAAAAGTGACACTCCAATTTGAACCCTTCCGCTTTAACAACAAGGTTGCTAGCAGCCCAAGGCGAGGCAGCAATGACAGGCCACTAAATCAAATCGAGTGTTCGAATTTTGAAATTAATTCGGGAACGGTTCCTAATTGGCGCGACGTGACTACACGAACCTAATCGGTGATGTTTGAATTTGGAATCCAATTTCGAATACTCGACTTTCGCAACCTCGCATCTGATCACATTAGGCTGTTGCGAAATCGTCCCTATACAAAAGAATAGAGTGTTTGTTTTGTGGCAACACAATTCGAGCTGATACGAGGTTGTTTAAGTGAGTTGCCGATCTGTGTTCAGCCATTGTCATTGGTCCCGCCGGACGCGTTTAATCAAATCAAATTAACATTAGTTATTACTCGAAAATGGATTAATGTTTGTTGTTTATTAAAAACCATTCCAGCCGTTTAAAAAGTTTCTCTCAATTGTGTTTTTTATTTATCATTACTCGATTAATGCGAAGGGGTTTTTTTGTTTAATGTTATTGGATTGGCACACATAGTAATCCTCTAAACTGCGCTGTGCTAAAGTATTTTTCATACAATAAGGCACGTAAACAAGCGAGTGATACTTGATGGTGAATGAGCAGTCGCGTGCACTTCTGAAAGACAAAAAGACAGTGACGGCACCAGTGTTGGACACTTTAAGCTGACAATCACCAGTAATGGACACTTCTTAATTCAAAGGGGCCATGCCCATTACTGGTACCGTCACCCTAGTCTATCCTACTGTAATTGCCATCTCTGTTTTCGGATATTTGAGGTGGTTAATCACTTACATTTCTTCCATGCTGGTCTGGGAGCAAAGAAAAAGCATAGAATGTACCAGTTGCTTCTCTACCCGCGCAGATGGTAAAAGCCCGTCGAGGGAATGGGCGAAAATCATAGGAATCATGTTATAGGCGATGAGGCTAGCAACCCATCACTATTTTGATTCCATTTTCCACCTATACGCCCACAATCTTGCTAAATGTGGCCTGTAGGTACCTGTTACTTTAGGCTCTGTCAACGCCGTAAGGGATAAAGACGAGATTTGTGTATGCATGTGTATGTATGTAGGTAGTCGTTTGACCTGTCTCAAAACTCTGTGCACGCCCCTGTGATTGAGCAGCACCATCCATGGACACCCGCAACACAAGACGATTGTACATGTGCTGCAAACCTATATGGTTAAAACAAAATACCAATGCCAGTTAATTTCACTGGCTGTGTGTTTCTCCACGTTGGAAAAGACTTTCATACTGCTCTGATAGCAAAGAAATAACATAGAATGTATTAGTTGCTACTCTGCGCAGATGGTACAAGCCCATTGAGGAAATTGGCGAAAATCTTAAGAATCGTGCTATTGGCGATGCGGCTAGGAACCCATCACTATTTTGATTCCCTTATACACCTACAATCATGATAATCTAGGCCTTTTAGGTCTTGTTATCATAGGCTCTGTCTACCCCGTAAGCGCTGCTAAAAGGATGACGTACCGAGTGACGGTGTGACGGTATGTAGTTACTTTGTATATGTATGTATCGTAATAATAGTGACCTAAATAACACGTAGATATGACGACATTGATATAAATTGACGAATCACGAACTGTTATACAACCTCTGTACGTCTAATAGCACTATCTCTTTTTAACGGTTACTTAAAATGTTTGCTTGGATCTCAGACCAAGGACAAGAATAGACAGATCATAAAGGTAATAATAAATAAGTTTATTTCACCACAGAAGTTACAGAGTGCATAATAGTTTACAAAGAACACATTGTTACATAGAGATAGGTAGATGACAAATCACAAAAAAAGACCTTAAATATGTGCACAAAGGCGAACTTATCCCCTATAAGAGATCTCGTACAGATAACCTTTAAGCAAATGAGAGGAGCATTAAGCGAGAGACCGACAAAGAGTGAGTTTAAAATATCCATATAGTGAAAGCCACAATAGTGCGTAGAATGGTTGTCCTCTTTGTTATTCTTAGTGATTTTTCTATTTACGTATGATCACTACTAACGCGTGAAAATAACATAAAATTTTCAATGTACTCGTATATGATAAACCCTCGCCCCGGTTTTCACAAGTGCTATAAAAACCAACGCCCTTCGGCACAAAAGCGTTTAGAATTTTGAATCTGTCGTTCGCAAACACGTCATCGCATTTCACCTACACAAAAACCCGGGCGGTATGTCAATTTGTCCAAATCCCTCGCTGACATTGCATCCCGGGACTGAGTAAATGCTTGGGCACACACGGGGGGTAAGTGGGGACGGGCGCGCAGCGGGAATTCTTGATGGCATGAACATGCGTTCAATTCCGACTCAGGTTTTAGCTGTAATTTTTAACGGATCAGACAGTGAGCAAGCCTAAAT
This sequence comes from Pandemis cinnamomeana, assembly GCA_932294345.1. Classification (NCBI taxonomy): domain Eukaryota; kingdom Metazoa; phylum Arthropoda; class Insecta; order Lepidoptera; family Tortricidae; genus Pandemis; species Pandemis cinnamomeana. Next base: position 2,362,389 of record OW028715.1, on the reverse strand, counting down.
TGAATCGGAATTGAATCGCATTAAGACGTCATGGTAACACCCCTGCTCAATATACGTACAGTCCGAGATGTCTTAGGATGTCATTCGAGTTTGATTGTTCTTAAACTAAACGACACTGAAAATGAGAACACAAAAAAATCCGAAAAGTAAAGTTATGCCGGGAATCGACTCCGGATCCTCGTCATTCCGTGACGCGTGCTATACCCCTACACCACCCATAGCAGGGTGGGTAAGCCTTCGAATTTTTCTATCTGTTACTAGCTGTCACGTGACCTTGTTACTATGCTATATTGGTTGGTCCACTTTCCACCTACACGCCCACAGTGTCTTCCTAAACGTGGCCTGTAGGTCTTGTTACCTTAGGCTCTTATCTACCCCGTAAGGGATAGTGATTTGTGTATGCATGTTTGAAGAGGTCTTCAGTGTAACTGTAGAATTCTGAGAGATTTTTACGTTTAAACGCGGCGTTTTTTATGGCATCGGCGTTCCTGGTGTCTCCAGATTTTGGGAGTCCCGTTCCGCGGTTCCCCCGGGGTCGTTAGGCGCCTGAATAAGTAATAAAGGTACCTTCAAAAGGAGGTAACTAAGCGACTTTACAATCAATTTGGTGCTTTGTATCGTAATTGGTAAGTTAAGTTATATTGCCCTTTTTGAACGAGTAAAGGGTTGATTTTGACGGCGAAAAAATTACTCTGGGTATTATTTTTTTAGGGTTCCAAAGGGTAAAAATGGAACCCTATTAGGTACTAAGACTTCGCTGTCCGTCTGTCACCAGTCTGTATCTTATGAACCGTAGACTGTTGAAAATTTCACAGATGATGTACCTCTGTTGCCAATATAACAAAAAATACTAAAAACCAAATATTTATATGTCTACCTGTCTATGTACTTAACCAATATCAAATTACCTCACACGGCTTATCTCCCACGCTTTAATCAAATAATCATACATAAATAAAAAAATAATTCGATGAAGAGCTGATATTCTTAAAACCTAAACCGATTTTTACTAAACATGGCTAAGAACCAACGTACGGAAACTGGCTTTCGAATGAAGAAAACTGCATCGAAATCGGTTCATCCGTTGGAAAGCTACACACACACATATACATCAACGTCAAACATATGTCCCTTTTTTGCGTCGGGGGTTCAAAATAGTCCCGTCCTATCTTGCTCTGACATACGCGTATTACATCACTCTTTCTCTTACATTACCGACCAATGATTAAATACTTTATCTATGTGTCATTGTAGGAAATGACCAGCATTATTACACCCTTAAAAAAATCTATACTTTTATAACATTACAGTACAAAAATTTGTACTTTAATTTTATTACAGTAGGTACATAATTATCATAAGTACTCTGAAGGTTTAAAAGCGGTAGGGAAATGACCTGATTATTACAACCAATTATACTAGGTCCTGTATACCCCGTAAGGGAGAAATACGTAATTTATGTAAATACTTTCTTGTATGTGGTAGTTGGTAAAATATGTGTGTAGATAAAGTAATGTATGCAACTGTCCATGTAAAACACTCGTGTGATCTTATAATTGTTTAAAACCGCACTTGTGTTATATGGACCCTCATTATGCAACGGTTGCATAAAAACACTATTATCTATGCTCTTATGTCACCCGTATAATGTACAATTGACATTGCAAATGTCAAATATAACCTGTCCCATTTCACGTAATGCGGCAAATTATTACAGATGCATCGCTCGACCTTTGGCATTTTCCTGAATCAGTACTTTCTCTGCTGCCGGCTCGAAAGTTGTATGATTGTTGACAGAATCGGGTATAGCGTCGGAAATATCTGTGCACCGTACTTGTTAGTGGCTCGTTTTTATAGCATACTAGCAGAATTCGCTTATGCAATTTTCCGGGATAAAAACTATTCTACGTTAGGACGTAGGCCGAGGTAGGCCTCGGGACTATCTGTATACAAGTTTTCAGCTAGTCAGGGGTACAAACTGTTAAGACGACACCGCCAAAATTATATGAAATATTTTTTACAAACAACTGATTTTTTCACGAGGTTTCGTTTAATTTCATTCTCCCTACAAACGAGGTTTATTACGTCTTAATCCAAAAGTTGGAAAGTTGTATGAAATCTTGTTGACAGCCGTGAAGTTAGGAGTTTCCGGAGTTTTGTAAGTTGGCTTAATATGGGATATAGGCCGACCGCTTAAATAAGTCCTCGCCCGCGCGGCACAGGGGCGCGGGGTAGGACCACAAAGGGGACTGAGAGCGGTGCAGGCCTACGACGGCCCGCGCATACATTTCAAAAAATTCAAAATTCAAAATTCATTTATTCGTTTCAACAAAGTGGTTAGGTACATACAAGCCAAGGTTGAGGCTTCTCAGTAGGTATATATGTACCTGTATTGAGAAGTCTCGCTTTTCCAAATATAGCACATTTTAACAATATGTCCTCAGTTTAGAAAATAAAAGTTTATAAATGAAATTATACTAGCTTAAAAACAAGCTTATTAGTTACTAACATGCAAAGCGTGTGTGTGTGTGTGTGTGTGTGTGTGTGTGTGTGTGTGTGTGTGTGTGTATGTGTGTGTAAATAATACATATATCACGTCTTTATCCCTTACGGGATAGGGAGAGCCTAAGACAAAACTTTAAGGCCACGTTTAGCATGATTGTGGGCGTATGGATGGAAATGAGAACAAAATAGTGAGTTGCTAGCCACATCGCTTACAACATGATTCCTAAGATTTTGGCCCGTTCCCTCGATGGGATTTTACCATCTGCGCGGGAAGAGAAGCAACTGGTACATTCTGTTTTTTCTTTACAGCATGGAAGGATGATAATAATAAAAAAAGGGAACGGTGATGATGAACGGGGAATTATCCTAGTATTTAGATAATTCTCTGGAAAATTTACGAGTCTCTTACGTTTTTCTTCTAAACTTCATATTTTCAGTTTTGTGTACGAAACGAAACAAATATTTACCCACACGAGTACGCCTGCGAATGTTATTTGATTTACATGAGTTGAAATCCAACTGACGGGCCCGGTGTTTGCTACGACAGGGAACTTGCACGCAAATAATTTTAAATACAAGCTTTTTTGTTTTTGTTGACTGTACTTGTATTGTCATCCGTCCTACGTATGTGAACCAAATTTCAAGTCCAGACCAACTGCTGAAGAGTTCCCGCCTGCGAAAACGATCCTGGCTTCATTCGACTTACTAACATCCCTCAAAAGTCCCGATTTTTGAAAGCATATGTGTGAAAATACCACTCGAAAGTGGTGAAAAATTGTGCTGAATTTAAAATACGAGTAGCATAGAAGACGACCACAGCTCTCATTAATCTTGTGAACTAGTCAAAACTTTGATTACCTAAGCTTAGTATGATGTGGGCTTATAGGTGGAAAGGGGAATCAAAATAGTCATGTGATGGGTTAAACATTTCATGACCCATTGCCGTGCACTTTCGAACGGCCACGTGCAGTAGTGATTTGTGCATGTCTTTTATACTTAATAACATTAGCAATAAGCAATTATGTAACTAACAAATTGTGGGTCCCAGTTATCCGAATAAAGGAATTCATATTATTATTATTATTTTACACTAGCTGTTGCCCGCAACTTCGTCTGCATAGAATTCGTTTATCGCTATCCCGCAGGAATTACGAAATTTTCCGGGATAAAAAGTAGCCTGATGTGTTATTCCAGACTATAATCTACGTATGTTCCAAATTTCATCCCGATCTGTCCAGCCGTTCAGGCGTGAAAGAGTAACAAACATCCAAACATCCATACTCACAAACTTTCACATTTATAATATTAGTGGGATGATGGGATATTTTCATGCAAGCTCCCTGTTGTAAACGTGTGTTGTTTGAACATAAATGTAACAGAACCATGCATATTTTAACATTATTAGGGTTCACTCTCATACATACGGTTCCAGCTAAATTTAATACAGGTGAAGTTACATCAAAGATTTTCTTAAGCAACAGTAGACACACAGAAAAAGTAAAAGAGCTGATCAGAATCGGGCATGATGAAAAAATGAACAATGCCAATTATTGTATTGGGCAATCTACTTGTAACATTATGTTATTTGTACCTATGTTAATAAAATAAAATGAATAAAATAAAATAATCTCCATTTATTATAAATGTGTTTTCATGTAGGTATAATATATTATGTATTTCAGTACTTAGTATATTAATAAATATTCTAAATTGCACCACCTGCTCAGATCTGTTCTGTTCTCCAGTCCACTATGGTTGCCTGGTAGAGATCGCTCTGTAGCGATAAGGCCGCCTATTGTTACCTTGTAATATTCTGTATACCTTTTTTCTGTTTTGGTTGTTATATGTGGTGTTCAATAAAGAGTTATTGTATTGTATTGTAAAATCTGCAAGTGTCTACGTCTCGTTTATTTGCTTTTCTTGTCGTTGATTCAACTAAAAATTTACTACTAGAAATTAAATTTCGACGTTACTCATCTCTAAGACTACGTAGATTGGCGTTTGTCGTCTCTCGTCGTAGGTGCTCTGCGGCTACCGGTCGATTGAACACCCAAGGGGATATTTATTTCTTGCTCCGTCTCAATCTCGGTATCTAGTTTTGGCAAAGGGAATTTTTTGTGTTGAACTCTGTCGTTTTGTTATTGAAAAATAACTTCGTTCCGGGTTGCCTGTTATTTTGACGCGTGAAATGTATTTTCCTTTCTTACTTTTACGTTTGTGACGTGATTTTTGGATTGTGAAAGGATTTTGGAGGCTCTAATGTAAGTTTTTGACATAATATTATGTCTTGAAAGCGTTCGGGTAAAGTCTTAATTGCTACGGCATTCTATAGCACTAAACGCAAATTTATATTTGTAATTGTGTCGTACATCATTCAAACAGATGACGCTTAGCGACAAAAAATCGCATAGTAACAAGGTCACGTGACAGCTATCAGATAGAAAAAATCGAAGGCTTACCCACCTACTATGGGCGGTGTAGGGGTATAGCACGCGTCATGGAATGACGAGGATCCGAGTTCGATTCCCGGTCATAGCTTAACTTTTCGGATTTTTCTGTGTTCTAATTTTCAGTGTCGTTTATAAATGTACATTAGTTTTGTTTTGTTTTTCAGAGTTCCGTACCCAAAGGGTAAAAATGGGACCCTATTACAAAGATATCGCTGTCCATCCGTCCGTCCGTCTGTCGGTCTGCCTGTCTGTCTGTCTGTCTTTTTTTATATTAAAACCGACAAACGGGCATGCGGTGCACCTGATGGTAAGTGATCACCGCCGCCCATGGACAACTACAGCACCAATGGGACTGCTAGCGCGTTGCCGGCTTGCAAGAAATGGTACACTCGCCTCTTAAAGGTACCCATATCATAGCCAGTTGGAAAAACCCCCGCCGCTAGCCCATTCCAAATCTTGCACCAATTTTTTTTTTGTGTCTGTCTGTGTAATTGTACATTCAGTGGCATTTGGAAGATTGAGTGGCCAAGTCTCCTATTGTGCGGTCACTAGCATCATCATCATCCTGAAGATGTCCAGGGTTGAACAAAAGCCTCCCCCTTAGCACACCATAATGAACGACAACTCGCCACCTGCATCCACCGGTTTCCCGCAACTTTCACGAAGTCGCGTCCACCTAGTGGGGGCCCAACACTGCGTCTTCCAGTTCGTGGTAAGTTTACTGGCCTGACCCAATTTTGACACCATCTTAAGATGGCATTGTGACAGTTGCCCGTCTACCAAACACCCGTGACCGACTGTCAATGTGTCTGGGTTTCAAGTGTCTATTACAAAATAGCTTCAAAGGCATCATATTTTTACTAGCTGTCGCCCATGGCTTTAGTCGGGTCATATTTCTTCTAATGTGGCAATCTACGGTGAAATAATATGCTGTATTTTCAACATGAAACTTACACATAAACGGATAACTCGCGTATAAAAAGTCGAGTGATGTTCGATATGTTTCGGACTATTTCGTAGTCCTTCCTCTCGGAGCGCTCGCCTCGGGGCAGCGAAACGAAAACTGCGCGCCAGCGCTCTGTTCGCGCGGCTGCTCGACGCAACTGACAGCGGCGCACAACTACCCTCGTTTTCATCGTCATTTTCACTCGACACTTTTTATAGGTACGTCAGTTATCCGTTTATGTGTAATTATAATATGCTGTATTTTATTCTGGAATACTGTTACGCAACAAAAGAACTGGGGCCTTACCAAGACGTCTTAATGCGATTCAATTCCGAAACAAAGTTGGATCGCTCGCTGTCAGATCCATACTAGAAGTGTCAAAAATCGGCTCCTGCCATTCAAAAGCCAGTTTCATTGCGGTGATTGTTATCTTAAATTGGTCCAGCAGTTTGAAGAGTATCAGATCTTTATATCTAGGCATATTTGGCACAAAATACATACATACATAAATCACGTCTTTATCCCTTACGGGGTAGACAGAGCCTAACGTGACAAGACCTAAAGACCACGTTTTGCATGATTGTGGGCGTATAGATGGAAAGGGGAATCAAAACAGTGATGGGTTGCTAGCCACATCGCCTATAATTATGACATGATCCCTAAGATTTTCACCCAATCCCTCGATGGGCTTATACCATCAGCGCGGGAAGAGAAGCAACTGGTACATTCTATAAAACATATATATTTCACACAGGCTTGGTTATTTTGCACGTGAGTAGCGGAGTAGCAAGGTAAAATTTTTTTGTTCATTGAAATGGACCTCCGCAAAGTAACGCCTGATTCAATAAAATATTGGTACATTCTATGTTTTTTCTATGCTCCCAGACCAGTATGGAAGAAAATTGGCACAAAATTGTTTTATGTATAACTCGAAAATTAAATGTATTCAGCTCGTCCAATTGGAAGTGTAACTCCTTAATTTTCGTCACAATGACAAACAACTCTCTCTAATTAATGTTACGTCCGAGATTTTCCAATTTTTCCAGTCCCCTAATGAAGTCGTCAAAGAAAAGCGTACCGGAATGAATTATCGCTCCGTTTCCTTTAAAAAAGGGATAATTATACCTGCGGAAAGGACGAGTCCCTTTCTGTCCTTTAGTTCTATACATAGAACATTCTAGCATTTTGCCAAACGAGGCTGAAGGTATAAAGTTTTTCACAAATATATTCCTGAATACATTCGTCATTATTCAGGTCTACATGCTCAAAAGTACAAAGCTTCATGAATATTAAAATCCACAAAGTAACGAGACGACTTTCAAAGAGATTTTGTTACAATCATGGTGTTTACTTATACTTAGAAGTTGTTACGATTCTGAATAAAGGAGTGAATTTTAGCGAAACACAATCAAACGAATAATTCTTCTTAACTTAACCGTTCAACTGTTTCTAAACTCAAATAAAACTTTTCAAACACTGAACGCTACAATGAAATTAAAACAAACGTAATAAATCCAAAGGGAACCTACTCGATATCAAGTATCGAATCAAAAGTATCGATACCAATAAAAGTATCTGATTAAAAGTATCGATACTATTCAGTATCGAGTATTTTTGCATCGCCTCAGAAAATGTGTTAAAAATGTAATAAAAATTCATTCATATCATAACTATCTTTATCAGTACCTAGTTTTCAAATTCCCAATATTTCTAGTCACAATCAGAGAATCAGACATACATTTTCCTCGTGTATCGCTGAGACGGTTTCGTACCGAAATCACTAAGACCTTTTGTAAAATAATCTTAGAGTGCCTTGCAAAGTAATATATAATTCTATACCAAGTAAAATATTGGAACTAAAGTATCTAGTACAAAAATACTAGGTATCGCATGGAAAGTATATAGTATACTTAGGTATACTATTTGCGGATCCCTAAATCCAAAACCTTTGTTGGGATAAATAAAGGCTATTGTTTGAAATTTTAAAATTGAAAGCGAACGAGTATTAAATTAAATTTGGCTAAACAAAAGATACTTTTTTGGGTCGAATAAAATTTCGCTGAATTGTATAACGGTCGCAATTTAGGATTTTTATGTGCTAGCGTAAAATATGTTTTTTCATTAGTGATAAATTCGCCTTCGTAATGTTCAATTGTATAATTAGTTTTTAGTTGTAGTTTTTGTATGTGTAATTGTATGTGTATTGTATTGTGTTGTATTGTCCGCTTTTTATGTAATGCCTGCTTTTACAGTGTTGAAGAGTTTTTTGACTTTAAGTTTTCAACGGACATGAAACTAATTTAACATAATATTAATACTAGAGATAATATAACTGTAATTATAATGATAATAATACCAATATGACATTGATATTTGTATGCTGGACTGGCAAAACATAGTGATACCTACTATTATTATTCTTTGTTTCCACCTGTATATTTTATACCTATGTTTCACAAATAAACGATTCTGATTCTGATTCTGATTCTGTACTTTTAAAGTACAAAGTAATGTACATAACATAACAAACATAATTCAAAGTACCTACTTATTAGTATCGCTGTCCAAAGGGGAAATGCTGATGGCGTCTGCGGTACTATACCACAGGGGCCTCTCCTTTTATTATTGTTTTACCTACTTTAAGATAAGTTTTAGTACAAGTAGTTTTTAATTTGTTAAAAAGCGACTTTTGAAAATAAAATACATACATACATACATAAATCACGCCTGTATGCCTTACGGGGTAAACACAGCCAAAGGTAACAAGACCCAAAGAGCATGTTTAGCATGGGTGTGGGCTACATTGCCTATAACATGATTCCTAAGATTTTGGCCCATTCCCTCAATGGGATTTTACCATATGCGCGGGATAAGAAGCAACTGGTACATTCTATGTTTTTTCTTTGTTCCCAGACCAGCATGGAAGGAAGTTAATTAATATTTTAACACATAACATTTGGGATGTGAGGGAGTCCTTTTTCCAACAGTGGGACATAAATATAGGCTAATATAATAATAATCATACAAATAATATTCAAATAATAGGCTCTGTCAACCCCGTAAGGGATAAAGACGTGATATATGTATGTATTGTATGTAATATTCCTACGATTTTTTATTTAAATGAAAAAGTCAAACCAACTCTCTCCAACTGTACAAATCTCGAAACTCGACAATTCCCATTATCTCACTCGAGGGAATTCTCAAATAAATCCCGATCGGGAATTTCGGCGCGTAACCCAATGACTTAATCCGCAAACTTGGAGATTAACTGACTACGACTTGGTTTCCTACTAAATAGCTTATGTAACTTGGAACTCTTATGTTCTTTTCACTTGTAGGTACTACATACATACATAAACCACGTATTCCCTTACGGGGTAGATAAAGCCTAACGTAACAAGACCTAAAGACACCGTTTAGCATTGTATGCGTATAGGTCGAAAGGGGAATCAAAATAGTGATGGGCTACTGCGGCGCTATAGCATGATTTTCCTTTGGCTTTTATCATCTACACGGCAAGAGAAACAACTGGTGCATGCTGTTTTTTCTTTACTCCCAGTAGGCTTATTACTAACTCGCTCGCAATCGCCATCGTTTACTTTGACAGTTCACGTATGGGCTGACAGTTGGCATCGGAATCAGCTAGCTGTCACATTCATACAAGAACTGTCAAAATGAACACGATGGCCATTGCGAGCGAGTTAGGTAACCTGTAGGCTTATTATCTAACTCGCTCGCAATCGCCATCGTGTTCATATTGACAGTTCTTGTATGAATGTGACAGCTAGCTGATTCCGATGCCAGTTGTCAGCCCATACATTAACTGTCAAAATGAACACGATGGCTATTGCGAGCGAGTTAGGTAATAAGAATAAGCCTACTGCATGAAGCAGTGAATGCATTTCAATCGTACTCTTAAAACTATTCAACTGTTAACACTTTCTTTTTAAACCGGGTTAATATTTTTAATCTCTTCATCTTCTGAAGTGAATCTACCGTCATAAAGACCGGTTAATAATTTGGATAGACGTGAATTATCACATTTGACGGCGGTGTCTCTAAAAGGCGCCATAAAACGTCTGTTAAATTGTTTATTAAAGTGTTAAATATGTCAATTTACAGTCACTCGCGTACCTTCCTGACATATCTAATACAGTTTATCAAAATTAATCGTATAAACTTCGAAGTCTTACTAAATTTTATCTAAAACTAGCGGTCCGTAACTTCGTCTGCATACAATTCGTTTATAGCTATCCCGCAGGAATTACGGAATTTTCCGGGATAAAAAGAAGTATATGTGTTAATCCAGACTATAATATTTATGTTACAAATTTAAGTGAATTTCTTTTCCCTTTTATCTGTCATTTTGACATTTGCCATAATTGGCAGAGATACGTAGGTACTTACTTTAAGTTATAAGTTACTAGCTGACCCGGCGAACTTTGTACCGCCTTAAATTTGAAAAAATCCAGTGGTTTGGGCTGTGCTATCCCGCGGGAACTGTGCAATTTTCCGGGATAAAAACTATCCTATGTCCTTTCCCGGGACTCAAACTATCTGTATACCAAATTTCAACTAAATCGGCCCAGCGGTTTAAGCGTGAAAAGGTAACAGACAGACAGAGAGACAGAGTTACTTTCGCATTTATAATATTAGTAAGGATTAGTAAGGAAGTAAGGATAGTAAGGATTAGTAAGGATAAGGATAACAGGTCCACAACTTTTTAATGACATTTTTGTTTGACTTTATTATTTCTCCAAAAACAATTGAAGTTATAAGTTAGTTCCCTTTTTATAAGTTTTCTACTATTACTTGTCCGTCTGTGTGCATAGGCCGTGGTCACCAGGAATGTGGTTACACGCTTAATAGGATTATGGGTTTATGATGGTGGAAAATAATTGACGGGCCCATGCACCTTTGCTTTTATGGTTTCATCATGGTGTGGAATCTTGGATGCGTGAATATCTATTAAAAAAAGTTTAATCTTACACGTATTCGAGATATTAAAGGTGTTAAAACTATTTTCAAGTATTCGGTTTACAAATAAATTGTAATTTGAAAGCGATAGCAACCGTTTTCAACAGTTTCACATATCTCTAGATGCAAGTGTCCAGTTTGTGAGTATGGTTATATGGATGTATGGCTGAACAGATCTGGATGAAATTTGGAACATATTATATACATAGAAAAAAAAATCTAATGCTGTATGGCCGGGAATCGAACCCGGTTCCTCATCATACCGTGATGCGTGCTATACCTACTACTACACCACCCATAGCAGGCATAGCTAGATAGATTATAAGTCTGGAATAGCACATAGGCTACATTTTATCCCGAAAATTCCGTAGTTATAATTTGTTGATATCTCAACACTAAAAATACGAATAAACTTGATTAAAACGTAACGTACGATTACATCATCAACAATAACGTTTTCGTTCCAGTTAAAAATAAAAAACCTCGACTGTGGAGACTACACGTCGGTCTACATCGCGCTAGCCGTAATGACGTCATTTAATCGATAAAACATCAATCTAACGTCAACAAGCTGCCAATCATTCGAGACGCGGTATCAGGTAGCTACGAAATAGGTTAATGTGTTTTAACTTTGTAATACAAGTCAAGTGAATTCAAGAAATCCTAAGAAAAAAATTCAAGTCGTCTGATGATGCCAGAGGTGAAACAGTTGTTGGAAATGGTAGAGGATAGAATCAGGAATGCAAATACTAACGGCTGCCACTAGAAGCGAGAGTTACAGTCTATCAAGCTAAATGGCGTGCCGCTGGGGAACCTTTTTTAAGCAACTAACATACAACATACATAGAAGGCTAAGATAAAATAACTTATGTGCCAATAGTTTCACCGGTTTAAGTTCAAATTTTATTTTTGCAAATTAGCCGCCATGTTTTTTTTGCAACTACCAGCGTATTCGGAAAGACCATCATTGCCAAGAAGAATGCGCCGCAAGAAACTAGGCAGAAAGACATTTTTTCAAAATAAAATACATTAAGTTATTACAATACTTGAATTCTACTTAAATCAAATACATTTATAAAGGGGATGTATAAGGTCCCCGAGCCTTAAATTATATTAATCTATTGTAGAGATGTATAAAGTCTCTACTAGTCAAGTGCTTCTCGCTACAGCAGGATTGCCCAGTATATGATGATTTGACAGTAACGATATGGATGAGCACTACATTACGTGCCTGGCTGATGTTATATCTTGAGTACAAATGATGGATGGTGCAGACAGACTTTTTGTCTCGTAGATTATACTTTTCCGTGGAACCCCTCTTTGCCAAGTCGGTTCCCCGTAACCCTTCGTGCAATCATGGTTGCTATCAGCGCTGGAGGATCCTATTTAACTACTAATTAAACCAGCCACAGCTAAGAGGTTGCAGCGAGACCACAGATACGATTTGTTGATGAATATTAGCCAGCTTAAAGTCTCTTCATGGTCTACCGTATAGTTTAAGTGAAAGATAAATAATTAAAAATATTTAGATGAAATTTTGTTTGGCAGGAAGTTATATAATAGCATCAATACATAGTATGATTCAGAATGCGTTACGTTATAATACAAAGTCGCCTTCCACTGTCTGTCCCTACGTATGCCTAGATCTTTAAAACTACGCAACGGATTATAGTGCGATTTTTTTAATAGATAGAGTGATTGAAGAGGAAGGTTTATACACCGTTTTTTTTTAATTACGATAACTTCCGTATATTACTAGGTGCATCCGTAGAAACTAAATGGTAGATTACATTTTTGAATATTACAGAAAAACATTTCGGTATAGGTCAAAAATAAAGGCTACATTTTTGGATTCTTGAGGGGGGGGGGGGGGGGAAGCTAGCCTCCCAGCCCCCTCTTGGCGACGATAGCAAAGCACTTAAGCTTTACGCACATTTGTTTGAACTTAGTTAAGAAGAGGAACTGCAGTATTTTTAGGAACGTTACTTTTAGGTTCTGTAGCATGTGAAACTCTCACGACTTTCCTGCCTACTTCTATTTCATTGGCTAGTCTGTTCTAAGCTGGCGGGAACCCTAAACTGCCCTCCGTGATAAGGCAATCTTGGCCCGCACCTCGGATTAACGGCGGCCCTCAGCGCCCCAAGAATTTCCGCCATTTGTCAGAAAAAGTGTGACGTCATCACTCGAGGAAGATGACGTCACTACGTCGTTACGGGATGTACTTTGTAAACTGTCTTAAAGTTAATCTGGAATTCACCAGGTGGTTGTATTAGTTAAAATAAACACTCCTAGCTTCTCGAGTGGAGATCGCGGATCGGCAAGCGCAGGGTCACGGTGGATGCAAGCTTCCAACCAGTGGCGTAACTATAGGGTGGCAGGGGTGGCAAAATGCTAGGGGCCCCTAGCTCTACGGGGCCCCGAACTGGCTTGGTTTAGAGCACAGAAGGGATGCTAGTGCACTTCTTTATATTGAGGAAGGAGCCCCATCTGACGAATTTGCCGCGGGTTAGACGTTATAGTTACGCCACTGCTTCCAACCGAGGCAATTGGAGGTAGGGCCTATGTCCAACAGAGGACGGCCTATGGCTGATATGATGATGATCATCATCATCATCATCAGCCTGAAGACGTCCGAAGACGTTGAACAAAGGCCTCCCCCTTAGAACACCATAATGAACGACAACTCGCCACCTGCTTCCTCCGGTTTCCCGGAACTTTCACGATGTCGGTCCACCTAGTTACTTTTGGTTGATACTTCAATCATGTTTTTGGTTTTTAAAATATATTTGTCTACAAATCTGCCGTGTTCCCAGACTTTTATGCTGGCATCTGTATTGATGAAAAATGCATAGAAAAACAAGCGCTTTGTATGCAAAAATCTGCGGTGACGAGCAATAACGTCGACAACTTTGTGTGGAGAGACCCATTATTTTCGATTGTCAGGATTATGTAGATTGCGGACAATACTTATTACCTCTGTTAAGTGAAGTTTTTGGAGTAGGTATTGAAGCACAAATTACCTGAAACAAAAAGAACATGAATAAGTTTACATATTGAAAAGATGCTATCACTATAAATATAGAATAGTAGTCACTTTCATGTTCCTAAATAAATACATACATCGGTATGTATACGGTATACGGTATACGTACGGTAGGCGTGACGGTTCATGCCTCTTGCCCACAGGGGTAGGCAGAGACTTTGTTCCACTTGCTACTATCCTGACATACTTCTTTCACTTCATCCACATTCATCAATCTCTTCATACATGCTCGGCGGTTTCGGCGGTCGTTATCCATAAAAAGTTACAAACCTGTTTAAAAAAACTTTAATTCATTTTACGAAGGTGGTGCTTATCGCTATCCCGCGGGAACTATGCTGTTTTCCGTCCCTGGGACTGAAACTAACTGTATACTAAATTTCAACTGATTAAGTATGTATGTCGTCCCAGCTGATAGAGACCTCAGGAGACCCCAGAGCTGGCGCTTACCTCTCCCAGCGAATTTCTCTGGCTGTACAGAGAGGTAATGCCGCTAGTTTGTTAGGGTCTATGCCGCAGGGCCTTATAGATGGTGTTTTCTTTTTATAGTTAGGTATATTTATTTAGTTTTAAGTTTTGTATATTTAGTTGTTAAAAATTAATAAATAATTACATACACAGTATGTATGTTCAAAGTAACCGCGGCAATATAAGTTGTCAGATATATGTATAATATTTATATATGTATGCATGTATGTACGTCATGAATCCATCGAGGGAATGGGCGAAAATCATAGGAATCATGTTATAGGCGATGTGGCTAGCAACCCATCACTATTTTGATTCCACTTTCCACCTCTACGCCTTCATTGTCTTGCTAAACGTGGCCTGAAGGTTTTGTTACCTTAGGCTCTGTCCACCCCATAAGGGATAAATACGTGATTTGTGAATGTGTGTATGTAAGTAAGAGTGCATTTGTAGTGTGTTCGTTACGTTCGTCGTACGAGGACCTTGGCCCCTAAACTGGAATTAGCATACAATGGCATGGCGTAGGTCGCTGACAGCTTGACAAGTAAGTGCTACCATTCGTTACAAAATGTCAAGTTTAAAGAAATGTATGCTACATCATCTTGACATTGTTATTGTCTTTATTAGGTATCGGAACCAGTTTTGAAAAAGTACGTAAGTAAATGCTTTATTGTACAAATATAAAGAAACAGATAGGTACAATTCACAAAAAAAAACATTAATTATATTTATAAGGGATCTACCAGTTAACCTTAACCGATTAAATACCGGTTGATGCCGTTCAAAAAACTGTTATTATCGTTACAGCACGTCGGGGTGCTCTTTCTATCTCTTTCCTACATGCGCTGGCTACAGAGAATGTTTGAAGAGTGATGACAAAAGATACTGTTTAATTGAACCCCATTCAACCGATTAATAAGCTTATTGAGATTATTTTTTTCTTTTTTTGTGAATTGTATCTGTTTCTTTATATTTGTACAATAAAGCATTTACTTACTTACTTACTTACTTAATAAGGTCTACGGTAAGGTGACTGGAAGAGATCCCTTTTAGGGATAAGTTCGCCTTTGTGCATGTGTGTTATCCTGTATTCATCTTTTTCTTGTGTTTTATGTACAATAAAGAGTTATACATACATACATACATACATTAATTTCACTTAAAAAACCTAAATTGGTGCTAAGACCGGTTTTAATAACCGGTTAAAAAATCTTTAACCAAACCGTAAACCGCAATCCAGCCTATACTTACCTCCGCAAAGTAACACCTGATTCAACAAAATATTTAGGAATCATGTTATAGGCGATGCGGCTAGCAACCCATCTATATTTTGATTCCCCTTTCCACCTGTATGGCCACATCCATGCATGTGGCCTTTGGGCCTAGGCCTACCCCGTAAGGGGATTAAGACGTTTATGTATGTATGTATGTATCAGATAATACTAATTTCCCATATTTGTTCCTAGCTTAAAATCTAATTTAAATCATGTCCAAATAAGAAACTCGTTAGGTTAAGTTTTCTCGATAATATTGTTGCCGGATGACGCGGCATTTTACCGGTAGATGGCAGTTTCACGATCCCTTTTTAGGCCATTTAGGGATGGGATATTAAGGTCACCGTATTTGGGCTAAGAGGATTTATAGTCCAGTAACTAGTGCACGCTTTTACGTGTGAATAGGTTACATTTCTAAATGACACTGACAACTAGATGACACACAACTAGAGAACACATGGAAAAATCCGAAAGTAAAGCTATGGCCGGGAATCGAACTCGCTACACCACCCATAGCATTAGTAGGTAGGTACGGCCAAGTGCAAAAATAAGTATCGATAGGAACTTCTCAAAAATATGTCTCACGACCTTATTACGCTGGCGTAAGAGTGTTTGGTACTTATTTTTGAAACTTTGTCTAGATACATATTATTACACTTGACTGTACCTGTTATGGGTGGTGTAGCGGTATAGCACGCATTACGGAATGATGAGGTATCGGGTTCGTTTCACGGCCCTAGCTTTACTTTTCGGAATTTTCTGTGTTTTAATTGTCAGTGTCGTTGAGAAATTTAATTCGTAAGTTACACAGTTGCGTTTGTACGTAGTTAAAATAACCACTAACTCACAAACGGATTTACCGATTTCAATGCGGTTTTTATAATTAGAAAGCCAGTTGCATTGCGGTGGTTCTGCCATGTTCGGTAAAAATTGGTCGAGCAATTTGAAGAGTATCGGCTCTTCCAAAATGTTATTGTAACCCCATGATTTATTATGTTCGATCGACGCACGCGCATGAGTCATCATGCAAAACAGTCACCTGACACGTGCGGGGTCGATGACCTTTAGAAAGTACTTACTAATAACTACAAGGTTAAAATTAACTTCAGTTCAGTTTATGACAATTTAAGCTGGTACTAAGAAATAGCTTCATGGGCTTTGCCATGACGTCTTAATGCGATTCAATTCCGACTCAGTTCAGAGGAATCATATTATTGGCGATGTAAGCAACCCATCACTATTTTGATTCCCCTTTCCACCTGCTCTGTACCCAGTAAGGGATAAAAACGTCATTTATATGTTTCTTCTGTGTCTGGGAGTAAACACCAAACAAGAAATTTACCAGTTGCTTCTCTTCCCACGCAGATGGTAAAAGCCCATCGAGAGAATGGGCGAAAGTCTTAGGAATCATGTTACAGGCGATGCGGCTAGCAACCCATCACTAATTTGATTTCCCTTACCTATACGCCCTTAATCATACTAAACGTGGCCTTAATGTTAGACCTTGGAGCCTACCCCATAAGAGATAAAAACGTGATATATGTATGTATGTATATATGTATGTATGTGTAAATTCTACTGGGATGATAACAGAATCACAGTCAACAAAAAGTACATCCTTACTAATATTATAAATGCGAAAGTAACTCTGTCTGTCTGTCTGTCTGTCTGTCTGTTACCTTTTCACGCTTAAACCGCTGGGCCGATTTAGTTGAAATTTGGTATACAGATAGTTTGAGTCCCGGGAAAGGACATAGGATAGTTTTTATCCCGGAAAATTGCATAGTTCCCGCGGGATAGCACAGCCCAAACCACTGGAATTTTTCAAATTTAAGGCGGAACAAAGTTCGCCGGGTCAGCTAGTTACAAATAAACTTGTAAAATCAGTATATTTTGAGCTATCGCACAGCGTCGCTATGTAAGTATATGTTGATCGCACGAACATTAAATCTATGCCACAAGATTTGCAGTATATGTCGCGGAAGCCATAAATTTGATGTATGCTCATACATTTTATGTTCCCCGGTAAGCTCGATTACCTCTGGATATAGCTAATTCTCCTACGTTTAGTTAGGAGAATTATTGCCTTAGTAAATAGAGAAAGAATAGTATATCAAGAAAAAAACATTTTACTCTCATGTAGAAAGAAGTAAGAAGTTGTTTACTCGCTATCGAAACACACACATATATTACAGAAATAAGCAAAAAAAGAATACACAAAATATAAATAGTGTCTTCGCAAAAGTGAAACGGTCGCTGGCTCAGCATTACGCTGAGGCGTTAGACACCACTGATTTTCAGCCAGAACCGTCTGTAACTCACGGAATGATACACAAATTAAATATTCCTACTAATATTATAAACGCGAAAGTTTGTAAGTATAGATGGATGTTTTCTACTCTTTCAAATTTGGAACATAGATAAATTATAGTGTGAAATAACACATAGGCTACTTTTTGTCCCGGAAAATTGCGTAATTCCTGCTAGCGATAAACGAATTCTACGCAGACGAAGTTGCAGACAACAGCTAGTTCTAAAATAAATCAGTAACCTTCAGACATTATTTTCTGTAGGTACCTACTATCAAATGAATCAAGAATTTTTACTTCTTGATTTTTTTATGTTTACTTTTACGGTTTTACCGTTAGAAATTAAATTCTCTCGTCCCTGGAGTTTGTAATTGTGTCGCACAGACACATCATTTAAACAGATGACGCTTGGCGACACAAAATCGCATAGTAACAAGGTCACGTGACAGCTAGTAACAGATAGAAAAAATCGAAGGCTTAACACCTGCTATGGGTGGTGTAGGGGTGTAGCACGCGTCACGGAATGACGAGGATCCGGGTTCGATTCCCGGCCATACCTTTACTTTTCGGATTTTTCTGTGTTTTAATTTTCAATGTCGTTTTGTAATTTTATTATTATCTGCAAGTAACGTTTCGAATTTACTTACCAATTCTTTCCCAACGAGATTTAACTAGACAAGTTCGAGTAAACCCCTAACCTAAACTAAAAGGGTAGTATTACAAAGGTAGTTTGCTAACGTACCGAACGTCTTCCTACTTAGAAACTTTTAAGGATACCTTTTGCAGGTAGAAAGGAACAATATGCAAAACAAATCCAACTTCTACATTGAACTGTATGAATGAATTGAATAAATAAATAAAATAAATAATAAATATCTTGGGACAAATTACACCCATTGTCCCAGCCCCAAACTAAGCAAAGCTTGTACTATGGGTACCAGGCAACGGATAAACATACTTATATAATGTAGATAAACACATACTTAAATACATACAACATCCATGACTCGGGCACAAACATTCGTATTCATCATACAACTGTCTGTCTGGATTCGAACCCGAGACCTCTAACTTGAATTTTGTATTGTTTTAAACAGTATTTAAGCATGCTGCAAATTAATTTTAAATACATATATCACGTCTTTATCCCTTACGGGGTAGACAGAGCCTAAGGTAACAAAACCTAGGCTACGATTAGCATGATTAAGGGCGGATGGAAAAAGAAATCAAAATAGTGATGGGTTGCCTAAAACATGATTTTTAAGACTCGCCCATTCCCTCGATGGGCTTTTACCATTTGCGCGGGACGAGAAGCAACTGGTAAATTATATGTTTTTTCTTTAGAAATACTGTGTAATACTTTAATTATACTAATGTAAAAAGCTACGCGAAAAATTGCGTCACGTGTGTACAAGATTCTATTGTTTTTTTTTGTTTGAGATGGTTTTGGTGAATCGCTTACAAGGATTTTATGCTTTTGAGGTAAAATATAGAGTCTTTTTTACACATCGCTGACATAAACTATTTATGTAAATTATGTTAACCAACAAAACACGTGTTTGCTATGATTCACCTCATTTACAGTTCCGTTAAGAGTTCATTGTCACTAATTAACGTAACAAAACATGGCGAGGATAATAAAAACAAACGAAAATTGCATGGCAACCATTAACACATCACCCTAAATTGTAAATGGTTAGAAATACGCCAAGTGTGAGCTGAAATACTTAACGAGGGTTCTTTCCTCATTCTGATAGTGAAGAATGTGTTTTGATCACTTCTATGACGTTATTTATGTATGTATTTATGTATGTATGTATGTATGCGCTTAAAAAATTAAATAACCAGCACGTACGTAACTATCACAATAAACTATATTGCGGACGCTTGTTTCACCTCTCCCCGAGGTATCCTCAGCGGGTAAGGTTACAAATTAGGTGGGGATTTCGTGAGAGCGCTTGACCAATTGTTTCGTACACAAATTTCGTAAAGGTTTTTTTGCCTAGGGAACCCCACTCGGGAATGATCGGGTGTTCCTTTCCCCTCGTATCATACTGGTATCGAGTTCCGTCATTTAGAATGCAAATTAGTATGATTACTGTACTATAGTTGTATGTAAATGTTGCTTGCATATTAGATAGCTTAAAATATTAGATACGGACACATTATATCTCATAGTACCGTGCACAGAAGGAGACTATCCGCTTTCTATATTTGTGTGTCTTGCAAAAAGGAATAAATGTCTTTTTTCTTCTTTCTTTCTTTCAACTGACATCTCCGCCACCCGGCAAGCTACGTCCGAATGCGTTTTAAATGCAACTGGCCATACTCGAGCACACACTCATAGACACACACACAAAGAAACAATGATTTGAATTTTTTTAGCCAGATAAATATAATTTTGAAATAAGAGAAAGGGGAGGCCTTCCGCATCAGCTTTTTGGTGAAAGTAAACATAGTGAGAAACCTGCACACATCTGCGAAGCAGTTTAATGGTGTGTGTGAAGTTCCCAATCCGCAATGGGCCCGCGTGGGAACTATAGCCCAAGCCCTTTCATACTGAGAGGTCTGTGCCCAGCAGTGGGTGGGATATAGGCTGGAGATGGTTGGCGCGTACAGCAATGAAGCGTGGGTTTAAATCCCATCCCATTGGAAAAACTTTTTCGTTTATCTATAAACTGCAATGAAGTAGAATTTATTTCGAATATTGCCAAACTGGTGACTTGTCAAGATTAAAATCGGTTTACCAATGCTAAACAACTTTACACAAATGCATCATTTCACATACACATACACAAATCACGTCATTATCTCTTACGGGGTAGACAGAGCCTAAGGTAACAGAAACCTACAGGCCACATTTAGCAAGATTGTGGGCGTATAGGTGAAAAATGAAATCAAAATAGTGATGGGTTGCTAGCCTCATCGCCTATAACATGATTCCTATGATTTTCGCCCATTCCCTCGACGGGATTTTACAATCTGCGCGGGTAGAGAAGCAACTGGTATATTCTATGTTTTTTCTTTGCTCCCAGCCAGACCAGCATGGAAGAAATCATTTGACAAACTTTAATTTTCTACTAAAATATTGACTTTTGGAAAACTTTTAAAACAAACCTAAACTAACCTACTATGAGACACGCCTAAAGGTTTTCGATTTTTAAAAAGGTAACGGTTTATCAGATATTGAAGGGTTGTCAAATGATGACTTTGGGAAAAGTTTTTTAGTAGATGATGAGATCGCTTACAATCACGTCTTTAAAAAAAAACTGGACTCAAAGTAGTTAAGTTGACGTTCTACCACGTCTATTTTAAACTACATCCAACCAGCGTGCAATCAACTCTATACCATAATTAGACTAATCAAGTATCATTTTACGATGGCACTCACCTAAACGGCAGTGCGTGAATTCAACACCTTATTACGTGCAGTTGGATGAATATCCGCGGGCTAAAATGATTAGCAACTGGATTTGCAACTACCCTGCGTTCCGTTAAAACATAGAGAAAACAATTAATTCTATTAATAGATGCAAGTCTGGAATAAATCATTTCATTTCATTGAATCAGGCGTTACTTTGCGGAGGACCATTTCAATGAACAAAAAACTCTTTCCGCGTAAAAGTTTGTCAAATTATGAGTCTGTGAAATGATGCATTTGTGAAAAGTTGTTAAGTAAATGATAGTAAACAACCAAAATGAATGCACTAGTTGCTTCTCTTCCCGCGCAGATGGTAAAAGCCCACCGAGGGAATGGCCGTAAGTCTTAGCAATCATGTTATATGCGATATGTGGCTCGTACCAATTGATTCCCCTTTAGGTCTTAGCTTGGGCTCTGTCTACCCCGTGAGGGATATGGGAACACAACCCACCAACAGTTTCTATATGACATTTATAAATCACAAACCACAGTACCTGCTGAGATGGAGTCAAGTGGTATGGCTTACCTATGACTTCTCAAGTCGAGGGTCGTGGTTTCGAAATTTACCATGAGCTTTTCTGTGAAGGAAAACATCGTGGGGAATCCTGCAAACATTTGCGAACTAATTCAATGCTGTGAGTGATGTTCCCGATCCGCACTGGGCCCGCGTGGAAACTATAGGCTAAGCCCTCTCGTTCTGAGAGGAGGCCTGCGCCCAGCAGTGGGATGTATATGGTGGGAATGATGATAATGATTGAAAGAAAAGCATAACTCAAATTGTTGTAACTCACCTGTTGCACGATGGAATAGAAAAATAGTCGCTTCATAAACAAACTATACTAATAAAGAAAAATGACTATACCCCGTAGTTACATACTGTCGCTTAATTAAAAAAAAAACGTCCGAAAAGCACGACAATCGGATTGAACTGAAACATTTACCATTAAATTATTGACAATTAATTATTCGTAGACCGGAGATGACTAACTACATGATAATTAGTTGCTGTTACGATAACACCGGATATTAACTATGTGGCAATTGCATAAATGCATATATAATTATATCACGTCTTTATCCCTTACGGGGTAGAGAGAGCCTAAGGTAACAAAACCTTAAGAACGTATAGGAAAGGGAAATCAAAATAGTGATGGGTTGCTAGCCGCATCGCCTATAACATGATTGCTAAGATTTTCGCCCATTCCGAAGGCTTTTACCATCTGCGCGGGAAGAGAAGCAACTGGTAAATTCTATGTCTTTTCTTTGCTCCCAGACTAGCATGGAAGTAAAACAAAAAAGTGTTATGCTTTCTCGGAAGTGAAGCAAATACACGGGACTCGTACATACCTCTACATTAAATACTAAGGTATTCGCGGCCATATCTCCGCAAGCGTTCGCCTAAATATTTTATTATGATCACATCGCGGCGTCAACGACCGCTTGCTTTGTAATCCGCCTATAAAAAACCTTGGAAATTACACGGCGAAATGCCGAGACTTCTACTGAGGCTGCGGTCAGAGGCGGGGAATCGGAAAAGGTCTTTTTTAGTAACGAATAGTGTGTTGGTAAGCTTGCTAACGCTCGACGTACATCCTAAGCACAAATATCTTAAGAATACTGACTTAGGAGTCAAAGTAGAATTACATAGATCATCAGCGACAAATCACGTCTATATTCCTTACGGGGTAGACAGAGCCTAAGGTGACAAGATCTAAAGGTCACGTTTAGCAAGACTGTGGGCGTATAGCTGGAAAATGGAATCAAAATAGTGATGGGTTGCTAGCCGCACCGCCTACATGATTCCTATGATTTTCGCTACGCACACACACACACTCACGTTAAAGTCATCATTAATACATAGCCGCCATTTTGTGACGTATGTGTCAACACGAATACATGGTGTTCGTAAAAATACGCTTTGTTTACTAACTGTGCGAGAAGGGATTGTTTTTAATTTTTTTCTTGATCACAGTAGAAGACAAATCATAAAGTGCAGTGTTGGTTTGAACAATTTATTTCAAAATGAAAAGCAAATTCGAAGCAAAACCGAACTTTACGATCTGTGAGCGTGACTGGACTCTTTTAGACAATTACGGTGGAGCCTTCTCATAAAAACTTCAAGTTTTTATCGTTTCGTATAAATAAAAGGCGAAATTAAGTCATTTGGAACCACGTAGCCATTTTTGTTGGATCAAAAAACGTAATGAACATAAAAAATAGAAGGTCCAATAAGGCAGCCGAGGTGTATCGAATTTAGTATAAGTAGCTCAAAGTTACTTATCAATTATTATATTGTTTGTAATTGTATCGTACAGACACATCATTGAAACAGATGACGCTTAGCGACAAAAATTCGCATAGTAACAAGGACACGTGACAGCTAGTAACAGATAGAAAAATTCGAAGGCTTACCCACCTGCTATGGTGGTGTAGGGGTATAGCACGCGTCACGGAATGACGAGGATCCTCGTTCGATTGCCGGCCATAGCTTTACTTTTCGGATTTATCTATGTACCTATTTAATTACTAATTTTCAGTGTCGTTTAGACATTTTATTCTACTAATATTATAAATGTGAAAGTTTGTGAGAATGGATGTTTGGATGTTTGTTACTCTTTCACGCCAGAACGGCTGGACAGATCTGGATAAAATTTGGAACAAGATAGATTAATATAGTCTGGAATAACACATAGGCTACTTTTTATCCCGGAAAATTGCATAACTCCTGCGGGATAGCGGGCAACAGCTAGTCATTATATAATTTAATTTAATATTCTCATCATATCAATATGCTGAAAACTAAACGCGGTTTTTAAAACTGTCCAAAAACAGTGAAAGTGACCGCAATTTCCACAAATTCCCATTTACCCTCACACATTTTACTTAAAAGCTGGCTTAAAACTCGGCCCAAATAATGTGGGACGGGATAGACCATAAAACTACGAGTCCATGTCCCGGGGCCTTTGTCCGTGTAACAACATAGTGTATATTCTATGTATGTGTTTGTGGTTAAAACTAACCGCATTGGATGTAAAAGTGTGCGGGTTTTATGCAAGGATTATCTATGGAAAGCATGAAGCGAAAAAGGTGAACCTATTAATAATTCTATACTGTATTTCGCATAATATTACAAGACTAGCTGCTGCCCGCAACTTCGTCTGTGATGTATTCATCTACCGGTAATCGCTAATCTTACGTGCTATCCCATATCCCAGACTATAATCTATACATACATAAATTACGTTTTTATCCCTTACGGGGTAAACGGAGCCTAGGGTAACAAGACCCAAAGACCTAACTATCTTAGTGCCAAATGTCATCCAGGTTTGTTCAGCCGTTTTGGCGTAAGAGTTACAAACATTCATACATCCTATCTTCAAACTATCTCATTTATAATTTACAATACAATACAATACAATACAAATACTCTTTATTGAACACCACAAATCAGTACAAAACAATACAGAAACAAAGACCAAAGTAGACAATAGGCGGTCTACAATACAACACAACAATAGTGGCATATTAATTTAAATACTGTCCTAAATGCGGCATCAGCCTGTACAAAATGTCTATAAAGGTATTACTCCCTATTCTATTCTCATTTCAATTTTAATTTCGAATTTTCGAATAAATCTTGTTCCAAATTCAAAATGCCACAGATGCGCAAATATATTGTTGCAATTTTTATTTTCCGCACTGGCCAGCTACAATTCGTTTTTCACTTTTATGGCCACCGACGAAAATAGTTTTGCTGTCAATTGGCCGGTCCTCGGCGTTTGGAAACTGCAGTGCACTGAATTTTTAACAAAATATAAGATTCTTACATGCTGTAAGGGTTCCGTTTTACTATTTTGCCTGCGAACCTAACCCTAAAAGGCATAAGCATTTTGAGCTGTCTTATTTTTAACTTAGGTACTTTTATATTCAAGAAAGTGCAGAAAATAGAGATCGCAAAGAACGTGCATACAGAATACAGATAACTACATTACAGATTCTACTTGTCGACATAAATCAAAACAAACTGATGTAATTAATTACTGTAGAGTCTCCCACGGGACTGCTTTGATCTCAGAGACAGTGTTATGCAACACATCACCAAACAGACAAGAATAAATAAAATTAATCATTCTCTGGATTTAAAAAAGTAATGAAAAAATTAGGATGTATCAGTTGCTTCTATTCCCGCACAGATGGTAAAAGCCCAAGGGAATGGGCAATCTTAGGAATCATGTTAAAGGCGATGCAGCAACCCATCACTATTTGGATTCTCTTTTCCACCTATAAGCCCACAACCATTCTAAACGTGGCCTTTAGGTCTTCTTTGCTTAGGCTCTGTCTAAGGGATCACAGTTTCTGGAATGGGACCAATTGTGTGAGAAATACATCAAGTTATATAAAAAAAACAGTAAATGCAGCGATTATTCATTTGTTATTTTGTCACGTGTTTCGGACACGAGTAACAGTTAATTCTATTATCTCAAAATATTATAAGTTCTTACAGTCCATTTAAACTTCTCGCTCCACTTGCATTACTAAACGATGCGTCCGTTTATCTATTTTAAATACACTGCCTCATTCAGAACGCAAACAGAAATAAAACCGGCCGTTCTGTTTGGCTTGCTTGTTGCTCAACAATATTTAAAATGGGGAAGGAACATACATAAAATCACTACCACGGTACACAGAGCCTGAGGTAACAGACCTAAAGGACCTAAAATGCCTAAAAGGTCACGTTTAGCATGATTGTAGGCGTATAAGTGGAAAGGGGAGTCAAAGGTATTTTTGTCATAAAATTGATTGCGTTATATAAATTTTCAACATGAAACTACCGTGAGACTCAATCATAATTACACATAAACGGATAACTCACGTATAAAAGTCGAGTGATGCTCGACATGTTTCGGACTATTTCGAAGTCCTTTTTCCAAGAGCGCTCTCAACTTTTATACGTGAGTTATCCGTTTATGTGTAATTGTTATATAAGTTTATTACAAATGTACAGATTTTGGTTTTAATTATTTATATAGCACATTTAATTATTTAAAAATAAATCAAAAATGTCAATAACGAACGCCGTCGTTTTAAATAATCTCACTTTTGAACCCAAAACCTTCTATTTGAGATGCCGTAGTGCAAACAACTGGGATGCTACGTCTTTTCATGATGACACCTAAAGCTTCTATTATAAATTTTGACACAGTAAATCAACTTGGTTCCTCATTGCATAACGCGGTCATAGATCCAGTCTCAAGCCAATTGAATTTAATAGTGTGGGGTGACGAGTGTATCGATAGTCGAATGTCTACGCATGTCTGATGGTATCTATGGGATGATATCTATATCCTGTATAAGCACCCTTGAAAATGTCAAGCATAGTCAGAACTTCCATACTTCATAGTTCTTTCTTCCGTACTGGTCTGAGAGCAAAGATGAAACATAGAATGTACCAGTTGCTTCTCTTCCCATGCAAATGGTAAAAAAGGGATTGGGCGATCTTAGGGATCATGTTATATAGGCGATGTGGCTAGCAAGGTTAAGGTAGCTAGGTTTGATTCCCCTTTCCATCCATACTCCCAGAATCATGCTAAACGTGGTCTTTAGGTCTTGTTACCTTAGGCTCTGTCTAACCCGTAAGGGATAAAGACGTGTTTTATGTATGTATGTATGAGAATTAACAAAAATAAAATGAAATAAAAACAAAAGTAGAAACAAATATTCAAGATACACATATAAACCTTCCTCCTGAATTACTCTATATATTAAAAAACCTTATCAAAATCCGTTGCGTAGTTTTAAAGATCTAAGCATACATAGGGACAGACAGCGGAAAGCGATAATGTACCTATGCGTTAACCCTTTTTCTTAATCCGTAAGTAACAACTCACACCAGCTCTTTAAGTAACTTATAATAGTCAAGATAAACATAAAAATATAAACATAACGAACGTTAACCGAGTAAGAAACAGATTTAAATTTGATAGCACCAAATAAGCCGAGAAACATTTGTCAAACAAACCGAACAAACAAAACTCACCCTTAACCACAACGCACTGAAGTAAAAGTTTGCCTAACAATAAATATTCCAAAGCTACAATTAACTTCTAATATATCATAAAGCTATATTTTTAACCCGTGCCAGACCCTAATATTTCTATCCTTTGCTATTAATATTATATTTTTATGACACGTTTTTATTAGACCATCGCTCATTCCGCTGTGTACACATGGGGACATGATAAGGGTTACACAGAGTTTATGAGTAGTAAATCTGTAGTGCGTATGTAAAATTGTTATTAATGAGTTTAATTTTAAACAGGATGGTTAGAAACACCATAGTTTGTTATTTCCAGCCAAGACTTTTTTGGGAATACTTAAGATGTGTACACATCATTCTTATAAAGGTACTATAAGTTAAGTAGAATTTAAGTATTTTTGTAAATTTATTTCATAGTGAAAAAATGACAATAACTTTGTCTGTTTATTATTTTATTTAAATCAATTTTATACAGGTAAATAAAATGGAGCTTTAAAACATAAGTTGAAATAAATTTGTTAACCAAGCACAGTAAATAAAACGCATTTGAAATTTCAGAAGTAATAAAAACAAATACTTTTTAATTTGACAATTCCGCCGGTGATCACTTTCAGTTCAAAGCTAAATTATTTTTAATCTTTTCCGCCTCGACTCGGTTCAAGTTAATTGAAGTTTGTAAAAATTTAATGTGTTGCAATTTAAAACGAACTTCGCGGGTAGGAAGTTAGGATTGCAGAATCCGTTCTGTACCTTTATTTTTTGAATAATAAATGAGTTTTAAAATGTAATCCTACTTTAGAATGCAAGGAAGCCTATCCCATGATTCCAAATAATTGTTTATAACGTTTTAAAATGTATATATAACTAGCTTCTGCCCGCGACTTCGTCCGCGTAGAATTAGACTTAAGAGCTGATGTTGATAGTATATTCTGAAATAATTATAACGTCGCGACTCTAGGCAGCTACGACCTTTGTCATGTTTACATCAACGATTTACCAAAAGTTATTGAACATCCTGTAGTTCTTTTTGCTGATGACTGTACTGTGCTATTTACTGGTAAAAACTCAATAGACTGTGAAACTAATATCAACAAGACATTAGATACAATAATTGAATGGCTGACTAATCATAATCTAAACATTAATATTAATAAAACCAAAGTCATGTTTTTCAGACAGAGGTCGAATCAAGCATTTAATTTGAATATAGCATATAAGGGACTAAAAATCTGTGAAACTGACAATACAAAATTCTTAGGATTAAGTGTAGATAACAAATTGACATGGAAAAATCAAATCGAAAATGTATGTAAGAAACTAAATAAATATTCATATGCATTGTATAATCTCAGGAAAATAGTTGGTGTTTCAACAGTTTTAACTGCCTACCATGCCTATGTGACGTCGACATTGAGGTATGGCATTATTTTCTGGGGAAACTCTACAGGGCGGGAAATAGCATTCAAAGCACAAAAAAAATGCATCAGGTCATTATGTGGTATACAGATGACGGAAACTTGCAGACCGCACTTTAAAAACTTTAAAATTTTAACATTTCCGTGTCTATACATTTACGAAACCTGTATTTTTGTCAAAAGTAACAAAGGTCTATTCATGAACTATAGTAGTGTACGCCTTCGACACAAACTATGTGACGTGAAATCAAAAACAGCTTTACTAAGGAAAAGTGTACTTGGAATGGCTCCCAGAATATATAATAAATTACCTAAGGCTATGCATGAAATTGATAACATGTACGAATTTAAGAAACATTTAAATACCTTTTTGATAGAAAAGGCATACTACTCCGTTAATGAATTTTTGGGCGATAATGTGTACCTACACGCATAATAATGTATTAAACAGAGATATTTGTATGCCCTCGGGCACCACATAGTGATACTCAAAATGTATTCGAGATCTAAATTAATTACCTATGTTGGACAAATGAATAAATGATTATTGATTATTGATTATTGGTTTATCTCTATCCCGCGGGAAATATGCAATTTTCCGGGATAAAAAGTAGCCTATGTGTTAATCTATGGTACTAGCTATCTCCGTTCTAAATTGTATTTAAATTCATCCAGTCGTTTCAGCGTGAAGATGGAACAAACATACACTCTCACATCGTCACATCCATCCATCAAAAGACCGAATAAGTGAAATAAATATTTTGGGACCATTGAGTACATATTAAATACATTTATACACCGACAGGATCAAACTCAAGACTTAAAGCTTTACAGTAAGATTCTCCAACCTTGACGTGGAATTCTACTGGTGATATCGTGACGGCACGACTTCAGAACGGGGGTTCGATACAGATCATAACCAATTTCTTTTACGTGATTTGCGGTGGGAAAAATTACAAAATGAAACTAATCGAGATACAAGGTCACTTGGCACATTGAGATCGAACGTTGTACCTATGTGTATGTAAAATCTTTAATCTAATTATCCTCAGGTAAGCCAAGGTAAGGAAAAAAGCTGTGGTAGCCCAGTGGTTTGACTTGTGGCCTCTCAAGCACAGTGTCGTGTGTTCGAATCCCGGGCTTCGCACTTCTGAGTTTTGAAACCTACATATAACCGCGAAGCAATTCAATGGTGTGTGAAGTTTACGATCCGCACCGCCCGCGTGGGAACTATAGCCCAAGCCCTCTTACTGCGAGAGGAGTGCTCAGCAGTGTATAGGCTGGAGATTGAAGTCATTATGGATTTATTATAAACTAGCTTCTGCCCGCGACTTCGTCTGCGTAGAATTATACATAAAAACCTTCCTCTTGAATCACTCTATCTATTAAAAAAAACCACATCAAAATCCGTTGTGTAGTTTTGAAGATATAAGCATACATAGGGACATAGGGACAGATAAAGCGACTTTATTTTATACTATGTAGTGAAGTGATAGTGTTGAAAAGTAGTATTATTAAAAAAAAAATAAGTAGCAGCTCCTTGACATAAACAGTTCTAAAGAACAAAAAATATTTACCTTACTACTCCGCTACTCCATTTCGCAGAGTAGTGAAATGAATCTTCGCAAATTAACGCCTGATTCAATGCAACATACCTAAGGATTTATTAGTTAAGTAAAATGTTACTGTAATGATAATAGTAGATTGTACAACAAGAGCATAAAACAAGCCATATTACCCGAGACGTTCATATAGCCGGTAATGTCTGTCTGTATGTTACCATTTCACGCTTAAACTGCTGGACCGATTTAGTTGGAGTTTGTTGCACAGTTGCAGTCCCGGGGAAGGACATTGCTTAGTTACTATCCCGGATAATCACATAATTCTGCGCAGACGGAGTCGCGGTAACCGCTAGTAAGTTATAAAATTGCTCAATTACTGATTTTTTTACTCAATTACTCAGAATTTTATTTAAGCTTTATTTTGCACGTCACTGCCCGACACATCGGGCGAGAGGGCCAATTAGTAAAAAAAGCCTTTAATTAACGACGCGTGTGAGTGGAATCGTTCACGGGGGTTATTGTGAGAGGGTTCCAACTGCCGTCATCAAAATTATATTTGCCAGAGGAAATACTAATCTCCGACCACCAACAGCCAAAATAGTTTATGATAACCTTTTTTTTTTAGCAATACGTATTCGATTTATTTGTTATCAGTAAAATTAGAGCAATACAAGTAAAAAACGTCCAAGTGCGAGTCGGACTCGCGCACCGAGGGTTCTGTACAAATTTGGCAAGTTATTAAAAAAAAACACTGTTAGCAAAGTCCTGCTTTTAAGCAAAATATGCAGTGTTAGGTCATTTTATGTTGGTTACTGACATAGACAGACAAACATAAACATATTCCGATTTTAGTATTTGCTGTTACATAAATACATACATACATATATTAGGGGGTAGACAGAGCCCGAGGCAATATAACCGAAAAGCGCTGTAAAATTAAACTACCTCCTAAATTGTATTCTCAAAGACACTACTTAAATAATATTGAATCGTTCGATAGCGCCCTTTTTTCATGCTTAAGTTAAACAAATAAATGTAAGTATTTTTTATCTGTATTCAACACAGAGCGTTGTGCGTATTTTGGCGACAGGCCAAATGGCTACAGCGGATTGTTTGCAGATCCAGAAAAATAATTAGCAAATGTGTTTTTAACAACGATTTATCGCTTTGTTGGAAGCCGTTTGTCGTCCTGTTGTTACTTGAACACAGAACACAACTTAACGCAAGTAGGGTCACCAATTTCACAGAATACAGGGTCATGTCATAGGCGATGCGGCTAGCAGCTCACCACTATTTCGAATCCCTTTTCCACCTTTTCGCCCACAATCTAAAAGAGACCTTTAGGTATTGTTAATGTGTAAAAACTAGGTATGCTGGTTGTAGATCCCGTACTGACTTGATTTACTGTGGCTGCGGCCTAAAAGTCCAGCGATCACTCTGACTCTAAGTTATGGTCGGCATCGAAAATTGATAGTCTGTGGGCGGATGTGAGAGTTAGCGCCAATCCCGCGGTGATTTATTTACGACCATAGAGCTGTCTGTTGACGTTTTTGAGTCGGAGTTGCCAGGCTAAAAAATATTAAAACAAGTTTTTAACGGCGGCAATTTACAACTTACGAATGAACTAAGATTTAAAATCAAATTTCTTGGTTTCAATGTAAACTAATGCATTTTTTATATTGAACGAAAAAATCATAGGAATCATGTTATAGGCGATGAGGCTAGCAACCCATCACTATTTTGATTCTATTTTCTACCTGTACGCCCACAATCTTGCTAAATGTGGCGTGTAGGTACCTGTAGTCTTAGGCTCTGTCTACCCCGTAAGGGATAAAGACGTGATTTGTGTATGTATGTGTACGAATAATAAACTTAACTAAATTAAATCCACAACGAAGTTACATACAAAGGTCAGAAGTGCCGTAAGTCGCTTCGAGATAAGGATGACAAGCTGTCGACTTGGCGGGGAACTACCGTGTCCCTTGATCAATTCACTAGACATCTTTACAATTTTGGACTACCGAGCCGCACTTGGCCGGATTTTCTTGCTTCTGCGTGCTTGCCTGCTTGCATTCTTGCTTGTTCGTTTAAATCGCTTATGGAGGCCTCGGTTAAAGCTGCAAGTACTTATACATACATACATATATCACGTCTTTATTCCTTACGGGGTAGACAGAGCCTAAGGTAACAAAACCTTAAGGCCACGTTTAGCATGATTAAAGGCGTATAGATAGAAAAGGAATTCAAAATAGTGATGGGTTGCTAGCCGCATCGCCTATAACATGATTCCTAAGACTTTCGCCCATTCCCTCGATGGGCTTTTACCATCTGCGCGGGAAGAGAAGCAACTGGTAAATTCTATGTTTTTTCTTTACTCCCAGACCAGCATGGAAGAAACAGCAAGTACTTATATAGAAAGAAAAACAAATTAAAAGAGGTCAACGCATCATCCAATATTGACGGAGGGAGTTATGCGTGAACAAGTAAAAGGCCAATATTGACAAAGCAAATGAGTAAACCGTGTAATACGATTATACGATTCGATTGTGAAATACGATTCCGAATCGATTATTTGCTTAATAGTCGGCCAAGTGTCACAGTGACAGGAAAGAATGGTAATATTTGGTGATTGCGAAATGGTTACCGGTCTTTGTTTCTTTACACCTTTTTCCGGGTAGTATCTAATACCTTTAAACGAGCTATTGTTGTATATATATATTATCTATCATCACTATCAATCAATACATAGTATAAAACAAAGTCGCTTTTTCTGTCCCTATGTCCCTATGTATGCTTATATCTTCAAAACTACACAACGTATTTTGATGCGGTTTTTTTTAATAGATAGAGTGATTCAAGAGGAAGGTTTTTATGTATATTTCTACGCAGACGAAGTCGCGGGCAGAAGCTAGTATATTATATAATCTGGATCTCGGAAACGGCTCCGACGACTTTCATGTTTTAGGGATGTTTTAGGGGGGCGATAAATCGATCTATGTTTTAGGGATGTTTTAGGAGGGTAGTTAGGTCTCATTTTTAAAAACCGACCCAAAAAAAATACCATGTCGGTCATCCAGGTCATACATACATATATCACGTCTTTATCCCTTACGGGGTAGGCAGAGCCTGAGGTAACAAGACCCAATTTAGGATGATTGTAGGCGTATAGGTGGAAAAGGGAATCAAAATAGTAATGGGTTGCGAGTCGCATCACCTATGACATGATTACTAAGAATTTGGCCTATTCCCTCGATGGCCTTTTACAGTCTGCGCGGGACGAGAAGCAACTGGTACATTCTATGTTTTTTATTTACTCCGAAAACAGCATGGAAGAATCCAGGTATGTACAACCTTTTTAACATAAGGTGCATTTTCAAGACATTAAAAATAAGGAACTAGGTACTTTTTTATGAGAGCCGTTGCCTGCGACTTCATCGAAAGAGACAGAAAGACAGATTTCTACATTCAAAATTCATCACCAAGGGATTAGGGTTTATCTAGCTAGGCTAAGATGAAATAGGTAGCTCATGTTCACGCTTCAAAATAATTTAGGCACGCCAATAATAAAAAAGGTTTAATTTTGTCTGTTAAATCACCAGCTAAGATTCTTTTATTATGAAATAGGGCGGAAAACGGGCAATGTGGTCATATGATGGTAAAATAATAACACACTCTTAAGACAACAGGGTTTTGATGACAGGTCAGAGCCAAATATTTATTTATTTGTGAAAAAATTGCATGTCCACCAAAAAAGGTTCGCCATCCCTGCTCTAGGGTAAAATGAAATAGGTATCTCATGTGTCAGTAATTTGACCGCCTGCCTTACTAAGCAGGAACTCAGCAGCGTAGGCACTGCTGCTTTGCGGCAGCTGCGAATTGTCCGTGCCTTCATGGTAAATACTCCTAACAGGTGATCGACCGCGTATCCTTTATCTATAAACCCACGGCGATTAAAAAAAAACAGCGAATCGACCCAATAGCATATTTGTATTGTCAACATTCAAATACAGAGATAGGAGGTCGTTGCACTCTGTCAATATCATGGAGCATTGAACCAACTGGAGACGCCGTACGCACTTATTTCTGTGTAAAAATAGTCGAATGAACAAAAAAATTACCTTGCTACTCCGCTACTCATGTGCAAGATAACCAAAGCTGAGTGAAATATACAATGTTTTCATGCAACCCTCCCTCTACTTCTGACAATAAAACACACATAAATCCCACAAACTTAATTATCCCTTACACCACACAAACACTGACGCGTTTCGATCCCTCTACGGGATCACTATCAAAGTTTAATGAGCACAACTGTTACACATGCAAACCCCATGCAAAAAGTAGTCTGTTAAATGGTAGTAGGATGTGGCAGTGTACGCATACTAAAATGGCAATTCTGAGCGCTTCAAAAAAGCCGTGATAGCCTAGTGGTTTGACCTGTGGCCTCTCAATCAGAGAGTCGTGGGTTCGAGCCTGGGCTCGCACCTCTGAGTTTTTCGGAATTTATGTGCGATTTAAAATATATCATGAGCTTTTCGGTGAAGGAAAACGTCGTGAGGAAACCTGCACACATCTGCGAAGCAATTCAATGATGTGTAGTTTCCAATCCGCACGATGGCGATTGCGAGCGAGTTAGACAATAAGCCTATTGTTTAAAGTCGCGGGTTCACGGTGGATGCAAGCCGCTTCCAACCGGGCAAATGGAGGTCTATGGGGGCCTATGTCCAACAGTGGACGTCTTGTGGATATATGATAATGATGTAACTCAAGCCGGTGGCGTCTCCGGTTGGCTTAGTGCTCTAAGGCAAATACCGTTTACTACCTTGCCACGAGGGTGATGGAGTTGACAATTTGACAGTTGTGTAACGTTTTTGTTGCCGCCATGATGTTAGCGGTTGGTTTGAATTTGGAGCTTAGAGTTTTTTTTATGAGGCGTGGAAAAAATAAACATTATGCCATGTGTTTAACTTAGGAATCATGTTATATTTAGGCGATACATACATATTTGCACAAATCACGTCTTTTTCCCTTACGAGGTACACAGGGCCTTAAAGTAACAAGACGTAAAGGCCACGTTTTAGCATGACAGTAGGCGTAAAGGTGAAAAAAGGAATCTAAATAGTTATGGGCTAGCCGCATCGCCTATAACATGATTCCTACGAACTTCGCCCTCCCTCGATGGGCTTTTACCATCTGCGTGGGACGAGAAGCAACTGGTACATTAGATGTTTTTCCTTTGCCCCCAGCGCTATTTTGATTCCTCTTGCCACCGCCGATTCCTCTTGCATACGCCCACAATTATGTTAGGTTGTTAGCTCTATGCCTTTGGACGTCAGTGGCCTTCCGACTCATGATGATGATGATGAGAGACTATTTCCTAAATGGAGTCGGAGCGGACTTGATGATCGAATGCACACTTTGCTAGCCGTTTTACGGCCGGGGTCGAACCGTCACCGGGAGTTTAAAATTTTCTAGAGAGGGTCCCACCCTCGCCCCTGTGTTCCGGTACAAGCAATAAGCGATAGCGATTTTCCAACTAAATAAAAATGTAACAGAATCACGCTAAACGTGGCCTCTGGGACTAGTCACCGGCTCTGATAATATAAGTGATAGACGTAGACGTTATGATTCTGTATTTACTAGCTGCTGCCAGTGACTTCGTCTGCAAAAAGTTTTTCGCTATTCCGCGGTAACTATGCAATTTTACGGGATAAAACGTAGCCTAAGTGTTAATCTAAGGTACCAGCTATATGCGTTCCAAATTGTATGCAAATCGGTCTAGCCGTTTGCGTGTGAAGAAGTAACAAACATACACACACTCACAAACTTTCGTCTTTATAATATTAGTGTGATGTGTGATAAGACACAGCTGCTTGGGTGCGTACCATTTTCCACAAAACAATTATGTGAGACTAGCTGTTGCCCGCAACTTCGTCTGCATATATCTCGTTTATCGCTATCCCACGGGAATAACGCAATTTTTCGGGATAAAAAGTAGCCTATGTGTTATTCCCGACTATAATCTATCTATGTTCCGAATTTCATCCAGTCTGTCTAGCCGTTCTGGCGTGAAAGAGTAACAAACATCCAAACATACTTACAAACTTTCACATTAATAATATTATATAGTAGGATAGTAGGATTATTCTATTTTCCACCTATACGCCCACAATCTTGGTAAATGTGGCATTTAGGTACCTGTTACCTTAGGCTCTGTCTACCCCGTAAGGGATAAAGATGTGATCTGTGTATGTATGTATGTATTAACGCCGTATCTTATGGCGTGGACCCAGTTACAAACCTACCTTCAAATAAAATGCCCAGAGTATTAAACTCGAATTTCCCGACTCCACACCTGTTTTGGGGTGTCGTTTTCTCATTCCGGGTCGATAATTCCGTACAAAGGGGCATATTTTCTTTGAATCAAAACCATACGATGATATTAGTTTGAAAACATAGGGTCCACATCAAAAGAAAAGATCGGGACAAAATCAGAACTGTCAAGAACAATGCAAGGCTGAACGGAAGGGAGGATCTTATCAGGAAAAAAAAGATGTCCGAAATTTTCAATCGGTACCTTTTAAGATTCTTGTGCATTATTGAATTGGATCGAAACGACGAAGCTGTTACTAACACGATGTTGTGTATCTTTTAAGGAAAAATGTTTGCAAAACAACGATTTTAGCCTTGCATTTGTGAAGCGGAAAAACATGTCGTTTTTTATTCGGTTCCCACCTTAACCTTACATTATTTTTGTTGTAACAAATTCTGACAAGTCAAGTAAGTAACACCGAAATCTCTCTCTCTCTTTGTGTGTGTATGTCTGTCTATGGCATTGTAGCTTTAAAACGGGTGGACCGATTTTGATGCAGTTTAAAATTCGATTCAGCAGTTTGAAGAGCAGCACTTTTCCAAAATTATGTAAGGCATTTTTAAATATCTTATGTATCCTTTTGAATCAAGAGTAACCAAACTTTCGCATTTATAATAGTAGGAAGATAAGACAATATAACGCGAATGAGATAAATATTAAAGTTATGAACATGAAATTATAGGTAGGTAAAATATATAACTTCAGGTATCGAAAATCAAAGACGTCCCCGAACACGCAACCTTGAGGTACACGCCCAAAAGGTTGACGGTTCTGGGAGGTTACCATGACGTTTTAATGCGATTCAATTCCTATTCAGTTTAAGCTCGCTCGCTGTCAGATCCATACTAAAAACGACAGCTAAAAGCTGAAGTCAGAATTGAATTGCATTAAGACATCATGGAAAGGCTGCTCTCAAACAGAAATTATGCTACAAATATATGCCCATCGAGAGATTGGGCGAAAATCTTAGGGATCATGTTATATAGGCGATGTGGCTAGCAACCCATAACTGTTTTGATTCCCATTACCAACCTGGCCGCAATCATGCTAAACGTGGTCTTTAGGTCTTGTCACCCCGTAAGGGATAAAGACGTGATTTATGTATGTATGTGTGTATGTATATATGCCAACATAAAACCCTTTCTCCATTTGGCTCTACGTCTCCCCATCGATGTCGTAATGGTAGCCATCGGTCAAAGGGCGGCCATGAAGGACTTATGTCAATATTTTCCATGAACAGATGTTTCGATTTGATAGGGAACGGTTTTGTTTGTATTACACAATTGATTCTGTTTTGGGAAAGTTTTGGTGCTAAGCTATAACAAAATACATCCTACTTATATTACAAACGCGAAGTTTAAGTATGGATGGATGTTACTCTTTCACGCCAGAACGGCTGGACAGATCTAGATGAAATTTGGAATAAATATAGATAAAGTACTTTTTATCCTGGAAAATTTTGTAATTCCTGTGGGATAGCGATAAACAAATTCTATGCAGACAAAGTTGCGGCCAACAGCTAGTATGTAATATATTTATGTCGAATTTTACTGTTACCCCATAAGGGATATAGACGTGATTTGTGTATGTATGTATGTACTTTTAGGCTAGGGTTTATAATGATATCGGTAATGGGTTAGAAAGTTAGTAAGTTAGGTATAATTGTGAGCATATAGATGAAAAGGGGAATCATAATAGTGATGGGTTGCTAGCCGCATCACCTATAACTAAGTAACACACTGTATATCATGTTGTTAATCAATAAACGTCACTGTCTCATCCCCTAGCTTACTCGTAAGTACCGAATCAGGTACCCCAAGGCTCATTAGATGCTTAACATTGTTTGTATATTTCCGGAGATATTGGATTATATCCATCAAGACGTTGTGCATAATCCTGTTTTATGTCCCCCGTTAAAGGGGAGTTTTAAATTAATAACTAATTTAAGGGGTGAACACCCCCAATTTAGTAAGGGTGCAGCGAGAGATGGGAACAGCGGGTATTTTCGTACCTGTGGAGGTGACAAATTGGTTTACAGACAATGTGTTTTTTGCTTCCATGCACGTACGTAAAATTTGGAATGGGCTGACGGCTGGGGTTTTTCCAACTAGCTACGATATGGGTAGGTACCTTTAAGAAGCGTGTGTACCATTTCTTGCAAGGCCGGCAAGTCTCAGTCCCATTGCTGCTGTAGTTGTCCTTGGGCGGCAGTGATCACTTACCGTCAGGTGCAACGCATGCTCGTTTGTCGGTTTTAATATAAAAAAAAAATGCAGGTCTGGGAGTATCAATTGGTACCCGTCGAGGGAATGGGCATAGGAATCGTGACTTTTGTATGCGATACGGCTAGCTCATCACTATTTTGATTCCCTTTTCCACCTATACGCTCACAATCTTGCTAAACGTGGCCTTTAGGTCTTGTTACCTTAGGCTCTGATTCCGTAAGGGATAAAGATGTGATTTGGGTATGTGTATGTCTACCCAATTTTCATGTACTTCAATGAAGACATGTCTATATTAATAGTGATGTCCACGGGAGAGACGTTTGTTTCATTGTATGAATTGCCTCTGTATATAGCACAGCGCACATTGTAACAATTGCTAGTTTAAAATATCTTATTAATTTATCAAGTCTAACTACTTTCCAAGTCGCTGTCCATAGGTTCCATATCCCAATTATATTACAAGCTTCGCTTAGTTTGGAAGTACATACATTAATTAGTAAGTAAGTAAGATAAAATAAAAAAATAAAAGTTTCAAAGTTTTAAAAAACCTCTCCGCTACAACCGAAACGTGACCTTAGACAAAGACAGTAAAATCTATGCGATTTGTAACCATCAATCTTGTTGCCACAGCCTTACGACTGTTTTGATTTTATTACCTATATAAAACATATTTATAGCCCCTTACCGAATGTTTATCTGTCTGTATACGTTACATAAAAATCAAATAAACTATTCCTCTGGCATGTTCTTCACGATCTCCCATAAATAGGTATCTGCTTGTATTTACCTGTAACAAAATAAAACGTATTATTAGTACCTAATCGTACTTCTAAAAATAATGACTGACTGACTCATCGACGCTCAGGCGCCTTACTATGACGTCTTAATGCGATTCAATTCCGATTCAGTTTAGGTTCGCTCGCTGTCAGATCCATACTAAAAGTGACAGCTAAAACCTGAACTGAGTCGGAATTGAATCGCATTAAGACGTCATGTCGTTCGGGACGAATTTGTTTAACTTTTTACACACACATACACAAATCACGTCTTTATCCCTTACGGGGTAGACAGAGCCTAAGGCAGTGGTACTCAACCTTTTTTTTCTACGGGTCACAAACACGTTTTAGTCATAGTGTCGTGGGCCACAAGCAAAAATTATTTAGGGGTAGGTTGTAGAGGTAGGTAACTCAAGGCGGGCCAACTACAAGGGCCGGCCGGCCCGATCGTGGCCCGCGGGCCGCAGGTTGAGCATGACTGGCTTAGGCCACAAGACCTACAGGCCACGTTTACTAAAATAGTGATGCGTTGCTAGCCGCATCGCCTATAACATGATTCCTATGATTTTCGCTCATTCCCCCGATGGCTTTTACCATCTGCGCGAGAAGAGCAACTGGTAGATTCTATGTTTTTTTTGCTACCAGACCAGTAGGCTTATTACCTAACTCGCTCGCAATCGCCATCGTGTTCATTTTGACAGTTCACATATGGGCTGACAATTGGCATCGGAATCAGCTAGCTGTCACATTCATACAAGAACTGTCAAAATGATCACGATGGCGATTGCGAGCGAGTTAGATAATAAGCCTACAGCATGGAAGACCGAATGAAATAACGATCTCAAATATACAGAATCGAACCGACCGCTGCCAATCTTAATCAGCTTTATAAATCAGCCCGACGTCAGTAAAACACTTCAAATGATAATAAATGTATGGTTAATGCACACCAAGCCACGGGAACTTGGCTTTTATGCCGCCTCATCAGGGTTGGAAAAGCAATGAGGATCACAGAGAACCGACGTCATAAGTTCGGACATTACCGACGTTAGCGTGCGATGAAAAATTGTTATTATCTTTTCAGTTTAATTCATATTAATACGTACTTTGTTCCAATTTGGCGCCAGCTAATGTAATGAAGGCGAGCTTGAGAGCTGGATTTTATCATACTTCGATCTGTACGTTTATTACCTAACTCGCTCGCAATCGCCATCGGTTTGACAGTTCTTGTATGAATGTGACAGCTAGCTGATTCCGATGCCAATTGTCAGCCCATACGTGAACTGTCAGGGGGGCGTCCATTAATTACGTGAGGTATTTAGGGGGGGGGGGGGGGGGGGGGGGGTCGAGCCGAATCTTACTAAATCTCACTTGGGGGTACGTAATATTTTTTTAGCAGAAAACGGTGTAAAACTGCCTGAAAAGTAAGTTAAATTAAAGCTGAATGAAAATACAATACGTATCTTGAATAAAATATGACAAAATCTGACACTTATATTTGTCATATTTGTCCGAATACTTTTATACCCAAAGTACAAGTTTTGTAAAATCTCACGTCCGATT
The DNA here is from genome assembly GCA_932294345.1 of Pandemis cinnamomeana. Taxonomy (NCBI): domain Eukaryota; kingdom Metazoa; phylum Arthropoda; class Insecta; order Lepidoptera; family Tortricidae; genus Pandemis; species Pandemis cinnamomeana. Next base: position 2,321,045 of record OW028715.1, on the reverse strand, counting down.
GGGGTAGGGGGTCGAGAAAAATCTTACGACATCTCACCGAGGGGGGAGGGGGGGTCAAAAAATCCTTAAAAATGCCTCACGTAATTAGTGGACGCCGCCTCAAAATGAACACGATGGCGATTGCGAGCGAGTTAGATAATAAGCCTACTGATTGGCGCCAAAGGTTACCGACCGCTTAAATGAGTCCTCGCCCGAGCGGTGTATGAGCGCGGGGTGGACGACAATGGGAGCTATGGCGTGTAAATTTGCCACTAGAGGCGCTAGTGTCGCGTGAGGTCGAATAATATTCACTTTTCACTGGTTTTGGCGGGCTTCGTGACATCCTACTTCCTACTAATATTATAAATGCGAACGTAAGTTTGTTTGTTACGGTTTCACGCGAAAACTACTCAACCGAGCATCATGAAATTTTATACACATGACATGTTCTTGGAGGTATTAGAAGTAACATAGGATACTTTTCATTAAAAAAAATTACGTCGTCACTCTGACGTCAGTTATCTGCGCGGACGAAGTCGCGGGCAACAGCTAGTAAATTATAATTTCTTTAATTTTGAGTTTCATTCATAACATAATCTGGCGAAGGCATCACATTCGCGCATAATGTGCTCCATTGTTTCAACCTCTTCGCCACATATTCTACAAGTTTGGGTGAGTCAGTCAATACTTTTTTTTTTAATCCACCGACCACATTTAACATGTCCATGAAAACCATGAAATGCAATTTCTCCCCATCGCTTCTTAGGTTTCCCAACTTCCGGTGCCGTCAATCACTTTCCCGCCTTCGCCGATATTTACCGGAAGGAGGAAACTTTTTAAAAATAAAGTGCACGCAAATCAAGGCGTGCCTATCGCGTGACGATCTATGGCGGTTGCATGGTGTCGGCTGAAATGGATTGACATATCAGAGTCATGGTAAATGAGATGGAGAAAAATTGTTTAGCAACGACAGTGCTTTTTGCGTATGTACAAGCCTAGGGGGATGGTAGAATCCAGGAATTTAATATACATATAGATATCACAAAGTAACAAAACCTTAAGGCCACGTTTAGCATGATTGTGGGCGTATAGGTGGAAATTTGAATCAAAATAGTGCTGTTCTGGGATTTAAGAAAAACATAAAAAGTACCACTTGCTTCTCTTCCCCCGCAAATGGTAAAAGCTCATCGAGGGAACGGGCATAGGAATCATGTTATACGCGATGCTAGCAACCCATCACTATTTTGAATCCCTGTCCACCTATACGTCCACAATCACGCTAAACGTGGCCTTCAGGTCTTGTTACCTTATACTCTGTCTACCGTAATGGATAAAGCCGTGATTTATGTGTGTGTAAAATACATAACCAACATAAATATACACACACAAAACATACTAAGTCCACTCAAGAAGATTCACCAAGCCAATACTTCTTGAGGCGACTTTCCTCGTTAAATAATGCGACGGCACTACGAAGTTTTATGTGAAGAGGTTCCTCGATGGGACAGGAATTAAATTCCTCGACCTATTTCTTAAGCCCTAGTGAGGGCTTCATGTGACTAAAAATGGCTACTTCTGATAACTACTGGTAATGTACCGTATAAAGAGTAAATGGAAGATGATGGAAACACCTTCTAAATGTATCAATATTTGTCAGTTATTCAAACACAATGGTGGCAGAAGGCAGACTGACTGAAGGTATATAGGGGTGCGAGTCGGGTTACCTTCACGTGTGGTGAAGAGCTGCGGTTCCTTTTTGGATCCGTCCGGGGGGAAGAGCAGTGCTTGATCCGGTGCACCCTGGGTAACGGCTAATGATCTCCTGGCAGTTTCTGAGGGATATCATTGACCGTTGGCTAAGAGCCCGACAGGGGGGAGGGGGTCTTTGACCATTACCGTACAACGTTGCCGACTTTTTGTCACAAGATTTTTTAATCATATTTTTGTTACTTTGACATTGGCGAAGTTGTCGTCGCTATAACGACTTAAAACGCCACAAATAAGAAGAAGAAGAAGAAGAACCATAGATGCACGTATCAAAAGGTAAAACAGGTCGCAAACCAGCCAGTACCCAACACAGTAAGGTCTGCTTCAGAGGACTTGGATGATGGCACTCGCACAGACAGCGCGGATACGGCCTTTTTGCTAACTGCTCCATTATTACTCTGTACCGACATACATTTTCGTTCCGCATAGGCATACCAATTCCAAGGCAATCAAACTAGAAGTGCCTCAAAGTCTGGATGATTTGAGCCAAAAACAACAGGTTTCTTCACACGACAAGAAAGGAAAACGAGCAACTGAGTCACCAGATGCTAAGCGAGAGCCACCCATGGATCACAACACTAGAGAAGTTATATAAAATCTTGTAAATGTAAGTTTTCGTTTCTAAATGTCAGTGAAAATTAGAACACAGAAAAATCCGAAAAGTAAAGCTATGGCCGGAATCGAGCCCAGATCCTCGTCATTCCGTGACGCGTGCTGTACCCCTACACCACCCGTAGCAGGTGGGTAGTCTTCGAATATTTTTTTTTTGGTAAAAGCTATCACGTGGCCTTGTTACTATGCGAATTTTTGTCGCTAAGCGTCATCTGTTTGAATGTGTCTGTACGACACATTTTCAAACTCCAGTGGAACATCTACTGCTCACCAGGGCCGAGAGAGTAAGTTTTCGTGTTGACGCTGATCAAATAAATTTGAAAGAAAAGGTGTGCAAATGCAAATACGACTTCGAACCCCCAAATTGGTAGCAATAATAAAATGGAGTAGTATCAAATTCTGAATAAACAGGGTGTGTAACGCCCCGTCGTGGGGTATGACATACTGTTCCGGTATGGACGACAGACACGCGAGGGAAAAATAAGGGCTTTTTTTACCTTCATCTGTTTAATGCTTGATATCTGGATGTTTTTAATACCTACAAGTTGTTTTTACAACTTTATAAGCTAATTGAGCTTGAAATTTGAATATCTGCGGTCGGAATGTCGTCTACGTAAGTCGGGTCCAATCTAAACAGCTAGTTACTGGCGAGGTTGATGGCAAACGATTTAGAGGTCTGTGGTAACGTTGGGAGGGGAAGGCCTAGACGGACGTTCCGAGACCAAATAGGAGACGTTTTCGAAAAAGGTCAGGTCAGGAGTACCCGAAACCGACGAGCATGTATGAAGAGATTGATGAATGTGGATGAAGCGAAAGAAGTATGTCAGGAACATAGCAAGTGGAACAAAGTAGTCTCTGCCTACCCCTGTGGGAAAGAGGCGTGACGGTATGTATGTATGTATGTATGTATGTATGTATGTATTATAACATTATTATAGCAGTTCAGAGAGGCAATGCGACCAGCGTCTTGGGGTCTATGGCTGTGGCAGAATTTTTTGACGACGATTGTACTTTATAGTTTTAGTCTATTTTAAAGTCTTGATTTTATTCATAATTTATTATTAGTAGGTAGTTTCAAAAAAACATGTAAAAGAGCCCTTGGCGGCCAATTTGCAAAAATAAATTTTCATTTTCATTTTCATTATCCTACTAATATTACAAACGCGAAAGTTTGTAAGCATGGATGTTTGTTACTCTTTCACGCCAGAACGGCTGGACAGATTTGTATAAAATTTGGAATATAGATAGATTATAGTCTGGAATAACACATAGACAACTTTTTATCCCGGAAAATTGTGTAATTCCTGCGGGATAGCGATAAACGAATTCTATGCAGACGAAGTTGCGGGGAATAGCTAGTTATTATTTAATTTTAGCAGTTCTTTAGCAGGTACCTAGGTACTCAGTTCCTCAGGGTAGTGGGTTCCGTCCCATACATAATGGGCGCGCGAAATGGAATTCCCCGAGTTAATGCAGTCGTTAACTTAACTGCTCCGCGTTTTAATGGAGAATTAAATACAAATCGGTTTTTAGGACATTTAAGAATCTCATTACGGAATAGACATGACTTTTAAGTTAATATCAGTATTCGTTCTTCTCTAAAATTAAATGCAAAATCAAAAAGCTGACACTCGGTGTTTGGGTTTTAAACATATATTTTGTGACCGAAAACTTACACTAAGCCTAGGTACTGATCCCGTAGTGTAACTTTTTGAGACACAAAAACGTGAATGCGTTCCGTCACACAACGTACGTCGGCTGACAACGCGTGAATAATCCTCTGGTGCCTCGGGTGCTAGGGGATGGTGCTCAAGTAAGTACCATCAGCTCGGCTAGAAAGAGAACGCATGAGTCGCGTCGACTACCCATCTCTAGAACGAACACTGAACAGTAAGAAAAAGACGGGCAATCTATTTCGCGACGACTCTAGTGCGCTCTCGTCATGAGACCACAACCGCGGCAAATTGCAAGAAGTTACTAAGAAACGCTTTCCACAGGCCACGGGCGGAAGCGGAAGCGGAATACGAGCCGCTAATTCGAGCGGCGCGAGATCAAAGCGCGCGACGCACCAATTAGATATTGCGTGCGGGACACGTGCCAGGCGGCTAAGGGACGGGCGGTAGCGATTTACCTGTGCAACGAAATGTCATTTGACTTAAGGGCTTAATGACTGCTTATTCTTTTCTGATAGGATATCGTTAGCATGTCTTATTGTCTTACTGACACAACAATCATTCGTTTACTCACGAGCAAGTATTATAATAATTAAAAGCCACTCGGGTGTGTCCAATAATCTGTCTGGAATGGGTAACCCAAGTGTAAATTTCAGTGATATTTCACGTCCCACATTTGATGTACACAGTACACGAATTACCAGCCATATATTAAGAGCTCGTGTACTACAGTCTGTGCATTCTGAGGCCGTACATTGGTCGTACAAACCTTATATACATACATACATACATATATCACGTCTTTATCCCTTACAGGGTAGACAGAGCCTAAGGTTACAAAACCTTAAGGCCACGTTTAGCATGAGTAAAGGCGTATGTGGAAGGGGAAATCAAAATAGTGATGGGTTGCTAAACTTTCGCCCATTTCCTCGATGGGCTTTTACCATCTGCGCGTGTCTGCCATGTCCATGTGTGCGTGTCTGTACAAATCTTGACTTAGTAAAAGACGATACGAAAGTAACAAAACCCAAAGGCTACGCTTAGTATGATTGTGAGCGTGTTGCAAAGGGAAATCAAAAGTTGCTAGCCACATCGCTTATAACTTGATTCCTACGACTACTGTTCAAACTTGTACCAAACCATGAATTAGAACGCTCGGGCGTCCAAACTGTAGGGTGTTGCGTTGCGCAAGCGGCGCTAATAGAGCAGTGCGATTTTAGTTAACTATTACAGTATTACTGCTGTACAAAATGATCATTAAAACAAGTTCTACTGTTCTTTGACAGCTAGGGCAAGGAAATTTTTAATGCACAAGAGGCACGCGTTTGATCATATTTACGCTTGATGGTAAGCGAAGATGTAATCTAGGTTAGAGTAAATCAAGTCTTTATCCCTTACGGGGTAGACCCCAGGTAACAGTAGGGGCCTACAGGCCACATTTAGCAAGATTGTGGGCAATAGGTGGAAAATGGAATCAAAATAGTGATGGGTTGCTAGCCTCATCGCCTATAACTAGATTTTATTTATGTTAGAGAGGCCAGACAAACGAACTAGTGGGTCACCTGGTGTTAAATGATCATCACTGTCCATAGACACCCGCAGCGCTTTACGCGATGCCAGTGCCTTGTCGGCCCTAAATTTCCTAGATTCCTAAGAATTTCGCCCACTACCTCGATGGGCTTATACCATGGTTTTACCATGTTTTATCTGCTCCCAGACCAACACGGAAGAAGTCTAATATCTTTACAAACTTGAAGAAACCATTCTATATATTTATTCCAAACAAAGAGCCGTCAACGATGATTAGGAAGTGTCAACGCCATATGTTCACGGCCATAACCGCCATAAGGCGTTGATTAGGCCCTTGGGGATCCAAAATAACCTACCCTCGGGACTTGCCAGTTTCAATTTACTCGCCTCTGATCTCAGAGTACATCTGAAGATATTTCTGGAGGTTTACCGTTTTATGTTACCTATTGTATACATACATAAATCACGTCTTTATATCTTATGATGAAGCTAAGGTAACATGATCTAAAGGCCACGTTTGGCATGATTGTGGGTGTATAGGTGGAAAGGGGAATCAAAATTGTGATGGCTGATGGGACCCTAACTACCTAATGTTTTTATGTATGTTGTTGTTTCATTACTTATATTGTTAATGGCAACGTTTGCTGCAATCTTTGCCTTTTTTCTTTTTTTTTCTAAGGATTTCTCATACATACATATATCACGTCTTTATCCCTTAGGAGGTAGCCAGAGCCTAAGTTAACAAAGCCTTAAGGCCACCGTTTAGCATGATTAAGGGCGTATAGGAAATCAAAATAGTGATGGGTTGCTAGCCGCGTCGCCTATAACATGATTCCTAAGACTTTCGCCCGTTACCTCGATGGGTGGCAACTGGTAAATTCTATGTTTTTTCTTTACTCCCAGACCAGCATGGAAGAAGGGTTTCTCATAGACTTCATTTTAAAGCTACTCCTTATCTTGTAGTTTTTCCTCACTTACCTTTTTTCTGTATTACTCGTAGGTATTGAGTTTTGTTGTCTTCTACTATATAAAAATAAGTCGGGTTTTCCTTCCTGACGCTATAACTCCAGAACACACGAACCGATTTCCACGGTTTTGCATTCGCTGGAAAGGTCTCGGGCTCCGTGAGGTTTATAGCAAAGAAAATTCAGGAAAAATTTCAACAGAAAAGCGGGAAAATCTTTTTTCACATACAGTGCCATCTCTGATACATAGGATAAGCGAATTCTGCGCGGACGGAGTCGCGGGCAACATCTAGTATTTGAATAAAAATGAACTTGCCGCGTATGATTTTTAGTTATCGAGGTTTGAACTTCAATTTTGTCCCTACCTCGCTCTCCCCGTTTTACGCTACATAATATAAATGCCGACATAAACAATTAAACAGGCAACTAATCGAATGAGTGAAATAGCACTCTGTTACTGTCTCGCGAATATTAGAGTTACCAATGTATAGAATACAGATGCATACCATACTTATGCGGAACCCTCATTAATGCTGAAGTTTCAGAGGATTAAAATTTGCATGCTTATGACTATGTATCGTCTAACTATGTGGGAAACATTGTCAATCCATTTCGAAATTAACTCGCTGCTAAGGAAGTTCAATGCTATATTAAGTTATCGGTTATGTCAACGTTATGCCAAAGGTTACAAATGTTAGAGAGCGATAGCAAATTAATTACTCAATTCAAATGTTGCGAGATTCATTCATTCATGTTTCCTGTGCGAAGTAGATTCGAATATTTTGAATAGATAGAAGTGTAGATGATGCCGGCGGTTTCGAATCACTATTTCACATACACACAAATCACGTCTTTATCCTTTACGGGGTAGACAGAGCCTAAGGTGACAAGACGTTCAGCAAGATTGTGGGGCTGGGTATAGATGGAAAATGGAACCAAAATAGCAATGGGTTGCTAGCCGCATCGCCTATAACATGATTCCTATGATTTTCGCCCATTCCCTCGACGGGGTTTTACTATTTGCGCGGGAAGAGAAGCACCTGGTACTTAATATACAGATGGACTTGCAAGTAAACTTCAATATACCTAAGTATTTTATATGTATAGGTATATCTTTTTTCTCTTTTTCTTTTTCTGTAGAAAGATCATTTGTGTGCTTAAATGTGTGTATACGTTTTTCTCTGTATGATTTGTTTTGCTATGTTGATGTTTATAATATGTAATTGTACCGAATAAATAAATTAGACATACCAACCATAATTTTCTCGAAACCCATTAAACAAATGCCATTTCAAAGTCATAAAAGTTTCAACATCGTTATGTAAATCGTTTGACTATCTAAATTTCAACGGAAACAAATCTGCAAAATACAATTGAATTAATGAATAAAATGCAAAGCTGTGTAGTTGCGGAAGTGGACAGGGAAAGGCAAAAGTCAGTGTCAAATGCTTTCAGCGTTGTTGCGGTTTCATTAAAACGATCGGGACACTTTTAGCATTTGAAATTTGAATATTTATGAGCTCGGTCGCTCGTCTACAGCAATCAACAAGGTTATTTCCACTGAAAGGCAGAACTAAACGTACAGTACTCGGCCATAAAGATTGCACATCGGTCTTCTCGAGTAATTTCGGCTTCGTTGTCTCGCTCTAACTTGCGAGCTCACTCAGAGCAAGGGAGAGCGCTATGCTTGGAGTTAGAAATGATGAAATCCGCGCAAGAACTAAAGTCACGGACATAGCTCGAAGAATCGTTAGACTTAAGTGGCAGTGGGCAGGGCAAGTCGCCCGTAGAACTGACGGCCGATGGGGCCGAAAGGTTCTCGAGTGGCGTCCGCGGACCGGAAGACGGTAGGCCTCCAACAAGATGGAGCGACGACCTGGTGAGGGCAGCGGAAACGCATTGGATGCGGATGGCGCAGGGCTGATCTGTTTGGCGAGCCGCGGGGGAGGCCTATGTTCAGCAGTGGACGTCTTTCGGCTGACATGATGATGATGAACTTACGAGACGCGAATTGTCTTGTGCTTTAACCTAGAGTTTGGAATTTGGCTTTCAAATGTGATCTTCGTAACAATTCGAAGTAGAATCTATCGGAATAAAATTAAAAATGCGTGCTTCATTTAAGATTTTATTAGCACTTCCCAGCGATTTTGTAAACACTTCTGTCGCATTCAATAAAAGTGTCTGGAAACTTTGACGTTTCGGTTCCGACGGATAAACAAACAAACAGAAGTTGCTGCGGCATATAGAGGTAGATACCACCGATAAATATCGAGAAGTTTCTGTTGTTTTCCAGTTGGGGTAAACAAAGATTATTATACTTGCTCGTGTTAATGGATTATTGGTGTAAATAAATCGGTTCAGGGGTTTAAGGGTGAACAGGTAACAGATAGACAGGCAGACACACTTCCGCATTTATATTATTTAGTATTGGATTTACCCTTACGGGACTTTATACATCCCTTTTATAAATGTACCTATTTAATTTAAGTAGAATTTAAGTATTCTTACTGTATTTTATTTTGAAAAAATGACTTTCTGTCAAGTTTCTTGCGGCGCATTCTTCTTGGCAAAGATGATCTTTCCGAATGCGGCCAATATGCAAAAATATATTTTCATTTTCATTTTCATTTTTTTTATGTTAGAGAGGCCAGATAAACGAACTAGTGGGTCATCTGATGTTAAATGATCACCACTGTCCATAGACACCCGCAGCGATTTAAGCGATGCCAGTGCGTTGTCGGCCCATCATTTTCACCGTTGCTTCATACCTAGACAAGGGCGTCACCAGCAGATTATCAAGGGATCTCTAATAGAAAAATATGTATGTATGTATGTATGTAAACTCTTTATTGCACATAAAAATTAAAAAATACAGAAATACACAGAAAATAGTACAAAGGCACCCAATCAATCAATCAATCAAACAATCGGCGGTCAATCGGTAGCTAAAACAGTATGGTGACACTCTAACCCTCTTTAAGCCTCCGCTGCCCCCCTAGCGACACCCTTGTGCCCATAGTAACTTGCCTCAGTTCGTAGTTGAGTCTTCTTCTTCTTCAACCATAATCCACTTGCTGAGTGTAAGTCTTTCGCATCCAATCCTTCCCTGCCTTGACAAGATCATCGGTACAAGGCATCAAGGCATATCGGTTGCCTGCCCACATTTCGGTGTCACCTGGGCCTCCACTCCAGCACCCGTCTACCCCACCTATGGTTTCGTCCCCAGCATATAATATGGCATATGTTTTCTGTGTACTTCTGTATTTTTTAATTTTTATGTGCAATAAAGAGTTTACATACATACATACATACGGCCAAACACTTTCTGCTGGCGTTCACATATTTGTGTCAATTGTCTCATTATATTTTAAACTAGCTTCTGCCCGCGACTTCGTCTGCGAAGAATTATACATAAAAACCTTCCTCTTGAATCACTCTATCTATTAAAAAAATCGCATCAAAATTCGTTGTGTACTTTTGAAGATATAAGCATACATAGGGACATAGGGACAGAGAAAGCGACTTTATTTTATACTACCGAGTGACTAGTGACTAGTGACTAGTGATTAGTGACTAGTGATGATGCTTAAAATCAAAACTATGCTTTCCGCATATGAATGCTTCTGCAAGTTAAACCAGCGTTGAACTATTATCAACTTTAATTAATTTAAGCTGCCATAGTTCATAACGAATTCAGAACTACTCAGCCAAGTCTAGGAAGTTAGTCTCTCAGAAGAACGAGACATACGGATTTGCTGTTACTGAAGCAACTGAATGAAGGACTGAATACAGTACGCGGCCTTAAAGATTGCACTTCGGTCTTTGGAAAGAGACAAAAAATTGGCGTCACGTTAGTAAGAGCGAGACAACGCTCTACGAAACCGAAATTAGCCGAGAAGACCGATGTGGAATCTTAATGGCTGGGTGCTGAACAGCGATAAAATTTTACAACTCGCCTTAGCTTAGTTAATTCCATACATACCTAAATCACGTTTTTATCAACGGGGTAGACAGACATAAAGGTAACAAAAGCCAAAAGCCACCCTTAGCATGATTGTGGGAGTAAGTGGAATGGGAATCAAAATATTGATGCTGCTAGCCGCATCGCCTGCAACATGATTCCTAAGCGCGTTCCCTCGATGGGCGTTTACCGTCTGCGCGGGAGAGAAGCAACTGGTACATTCTATGTTTTATTGCTCTCACACCAGCACGGGAGTCCTATTTGCTGATGTAATATCGAACAAATTATATCAATTACAAAGTCCCGGGACCTAACCATGGCGTCTTAATGCGATTCAATGCCGGTTCAGTTTAGGTTCGCTCGCTATCATCCATACTAAAAATGACAGCTAAAACCTGAACTAAGTCGGAATTTAATCGCATTAAGACGTCATGGTAAGTCCCTGGTTCCTACAAAATAACTATAGTTTTCATACCGGGATAATTTGCTTAAAGGCAGGACGCGGGGAGACCACGCTTCAAACCGGGACATGTCCTGGCGTACCGGGACGTATGGCTACCCTAACAGTAACCATACCGTGCATACTCCAAGTGTCTGCAACCTAATGTCTTTTTGCCGCCAAAAATAGTTCGTCTTGCCTCGCAGTCTCGTTCGACCGCAGGTTTAATAATAGATTTTTACTTGGGCTTAGTCGTTAGACATTCTAAGAGATTTAATACTGTTACCTACGACCAAAGTTGTTTAAGTCTGTTAGTACTCCTGTTAAGAATAAAAGAAGAATAAGAATAAGAAAACTTAATTAGCTGATACAGAACTTATACACTATCAAAAGTGTGTAATAATAAAAAGATTTACCTACGTCGTTAAATTACAGTTAACAAATAAAATTACAAACCAAAAAGCAAAGGTCTGTTTAAAAAGGTTTCAAATGTTTGGCATTCTTGCACGCAGAGGCGCCAGCTTTCATTGAAAGACTTCATTGTTTTAATATTATTGTATAGTTTTATTAGTTTTAAGAACAGTAGCCGAATGAGCTGAATGTTATTTTATTTGAAACAGCCGTTGGACAAGGTTATTAAAGATATTCGTTTCTGAAAGGTTTCGTATTTCAGTACCTACCTATCTGAAAAGAGAAATGAACTCTGAAGTCACTGTCACACGAGTTCTTTTTTAAAGAAACAATGGAAGATAATTGAGCAAATAGGTTACCCAACGGTAAGTAATCCCTATTGCCCATGGAACTTCGTAACACCGGAGAGTTGTCGATACGTTGCCAGTCTAGAGAGCTAAAAAGCTAAGGTAACTTGTGTCTCCACGCCCGAATAATCAGCACAAGCTAGCTGCCTGCAAGTTACCTGCTATGGGTGGTGTAGGGGTATAGCACGCGTCACGGAATGACGAGGATCCGGGTTCGATTCCCGGCCATAGCTTTACTTTTCGGATTTTTCTATGTGTTCTAATTTTCATAGACATTTAGAAATTACAAGCTAGCTGTTTGACGGCGAATAAGATTAGCAATCGGACAGGCTCTGCGCAAAATTCTGCCATCACAGGTTTTACCTAAACCACAATATCGTCATAGTGTCGTAGAGTATCATAGATATATATGGGGAGTGTGAATGGTTACGTTGGGAGAGGAAGGCCTTGACGGACGTTCCGAGACCAAATAGGAGACGTTTTGGAAAAAGGTCAGGTCAGGAGTACCCGAAACCGACGAGCATGTATGAAGAGATTGATGACTGTGGATGAAGCGAAAGAAATATGTCAGGATCGTAGCAAGTGGAACAAAGTAGTATCTGCCTACCCCTATGGGAAAGAGGCGTGACGGTATGTATGTATGTATGTATGAATAATATCATCGTCATTTGTTTATACATTAGTGTCATCGTTACCACTTTGATGAAGGGCATTCTACAACAGTCCGTTTTCTGCGACACTTCTTGCCTCGCACTGTGAGGTTGTGGAATCGCCTCTCGCCAGAGGGCGTTCTTAACTAATTGCGACAACGGGGCCTTCGATTAACGAGTTTACTGTTCCCAAGGCCGGCAGCGGAATCTCTTTGGGATGCTGGTTCTCATGAGTGGCACTGATCGCTTACCATCCCATGCTCGTTTCCCTCCCGTTTATAAACAGTCATCAACGTATGCGTACTCGAAAAGGTTTTGCCTTCAAAGTAGAAGCTAAATTGCATATCTAAATAAGTCCCAATCCTAAGTGACAGCACAAGGATAGCTCTAAATCCGGTTAATACGTGAGTCCAGGCAATGTTTATTTTCTAAGTTGGTAGTGCTGACTGCAACTGCTAACCACTACTGAGGTAACTCACGTTTAACTGGACTTCTAAAAGGGATACTTTCTTCTCCAACCTCGACATCATCGAAATAATTAATAGTATATCATCTCTATACATGCATATATCACGTCTTTATCTCTTAATGGGTGAATAGCTAGCATCCCATCACTATTTTTAATTCTCTTTCCACCTATTCGCCCACAATCATGCTAAACGTGGCATTTAAGTCTTATTACCTTGGGCTCTGTTCACCCCGTAAGGATTTTTATGCTAAATTGAATCATTCCCGTTTAAAAATTATATTGTATGATTGTATAATTTTTTAAGATACACTTCTTTAGTTAAATGGACTGCTACATAGTTTTGTCAAAAATAATGCATTTATAAATGACTATTTTAGATGGGCAGATGTCTGAAAATTTTACACTATACAGGATATGAAATACCACTTAATTATAACGCGGTCAAAGAGCCCCGCATGTTTACCAAAATATGCTCTGCACCGTGCATTATTTAGTTAAAGCAACTTCACAACTTTAACTTTGGCCTCCCAAAGTCCGACAACCGATGGTACCGCTAGTGCATTTAGTCGATGCATTCGAGGAACAGGCAAACATGCGAGCTCGTTTTATTGTCGAGTCCGCTAGATCCGACGAATGCAGACTAATTGAGCACTATAGGTACTCCATTTAGACTTTGTGGCTTAGAGATAATACTTAAACCCCACAGTAATGATCCCGCTTGGGAACTCCAGATCGCCTGGGAATTTTGACAAATTTTTCATCTTCTTTTCTTTCCTTCATAATAAAGGGTCATACATACATACCGTCACGCCTCTTTCCCAAAGGAGCAGGGACTACTTTGTTCCACTTGCTACAATTTTCACATATCTCTTTCGCTTCATTCACATTCATCAATATCTCCATACATGCTCGTCGATTTCGGATAAAGGGATATAGGCTTCTGTAAGTAATGGCTTGTCAGATCCAAAGACTTGGAGCTAGGGTGCGATTTTCTAAACAAACGTCGTTCTTGAAGTGACCATTGCAATCAGGAGACAATCATAATTTGACCTGCCTACCCACAAGCATTATATGGAGTCAGGTGTCTTAACGTAGGTAACGCGTAAGTTGTTAGCAAAACTTTAAACTCCTCAAAATGCATCCGAGCAAAATAGCCAAGTTGGGATTGCCCCCCGAACGCACCGAGTGCTTCACGGCCAAGGTGAATTTAGAGAATCACAGCATTACAAATTTTGCTATCCAAAATTTCGTGTAGTGTATACAAACTGCTTAGAATTTTACCATTTATGCAAAACACTCTAGGCCGCTCAGCCAGTTGCAAGTTGCTCAATGTGAAATAAAGACGTTCGTGGAACAGCGCAACGAGCGGACGTAACGACCGCCATTCGGCTCTTGTCCAACGCCTCTCGGGCCCTTTGTGTCGCTGCTTTTTCCACTTAGCACCACAAATTACATGTAAAAAGTAAGACTTCTAAAATATGTAGGTACTCCGAGGAGTTTTCATCCTGAGTCATGGATGTTTCTATCTATTTAACTATGCATTTCTCTATATAAGTATGTATATTTGTTGTCGAGCACCCATAAGACAACTTTGACTATACCAGAAAGGTTTAGGTAGTTAATTAAAGGTAAACAATCTTGACATGTCTTTTTATTGAAATATTCAAGATTGTTTACATCTAATTAATTACTTAAAACTTTCTAGTATAGAGCTTACTTTGGGACTAGGTTAATTTCTGTTAATTCTTCTATTTATTGTAGTATAATGTGGTTAATAGGATAGTAAAGTCAGCCAACCTTAGTTTGATGCACTTAAGCAAATACGTGAAACCTAATTTACTTGTTTGTTGTTGTTGACTCAGTTATCAAGGCCTAGCCCAAATCCATAAGTTGAAGTTGAAGCTACGTTGACTAGTTGGCACGAGAACAAAAGAAGAGCGTTTTAAAAAAATACAAGATGCTGTCCTAAGTGGAACGTAACAAATTTTTGCAACATAGCACGAGTACAACACAGCAAGAGAAACAACGCGGTTAGCCGATCGCGTCTGCGCTGATTGTCGCCATTTACATATTCTGTTGAACGCTGAAAATTATTGTCAGTTCAAATTTTGTGAGTATGCACAAGTGTTATGCGAATATTTAGAAATGTAACTTACGATTGTGTTTGCACTGGATTTTACTAGCGGCGTGCATACGTAGCACGCGTGAATCAAGAGCATGAGTTGGCGCACCGTTCAAATTTTCTACTTTGTGAAAACATTTGCTTTTAAGTTGTTAATTGGTTTTTGACTAGACTTTTTAAATAACTTATGCCTCCAAGATGCTACTTTGTTCAACTTTATTTTATGACCAGCTCAAAATCAAGTGCAACCTTTACAAGTTCCACTGTAAGACACTTGTCACATTTCAAAATAGGACGGAATACACTGTACTTCCCACGCGGGTCCAGTGCGGATAACAAACTTCTACATCATTAAATAGCCTTACAGACGCATGCAGGCTTCGATTTCCTCAAGGCAGGAAACTCCTTCCAGGCAAAACTTGGTAAACTTCAAATACTTCGCATACCAAGTCAGAAAACTCAGAGTATGGGTTTGAATCTTCGGCCCTCGGTTTCAAAGGCTATATCCGCTACTACTCCAACATTGACATCATCCATCCAGCTGGCCATAGGGCTCCCATAAAACGCGACATTACCCTGCCTTCGGTTTGTCCCATCCAGACTCTACTAGCTAATCGCTACTACCGACGCCCTAGACTACGATAGTATTTATTGTCCACATTATACCCATTACATAGGAACAGCTGAAGTGGCGATGGGTGGGCAAGACTGGGTCGAAGGTCAGTGGGCAGACCATCCAGTTGGTCAGATGACATCTGCCATTCGGCTGGAAAACTGTGGATGAGACTGGCACGGGACCGGGCAAAGTGGCGTGAAAATGAAGAGGTCTTTACTCAGCAGTGGGTGGATGTGGGCTGTAGATTATACCCATTTCAGGAAGACTTCTCAACAATAGCCAAGTTTCAAACAGAGCTTAATTTGAATGTAAATACAGACTAAGTTTCCTTAAAAGACTAGAATCTAGAACGAGCTGTCGACGGTCAGTGTTATGTTAATTATGTCCTAGATAAACAATAAATTTCTATTGCCTTTATTGTCGGCCTTTGGAAACATTGGCTATGCTAATTTGAAAGAGGTTGTTTGTAGTGTTTCCGCCTTAAATGCTACCGTGGCCATTTCTTCCATGCTGGTCTGAGAGTTAAAAAAAACATAGAATTTAGCAGTTGCTTCTCTTCCCGCGCAGATGGATTAAGCCCATCGAGGGACTGGGCGAAAGTCTTAGGGATCATGTTATATAGGCGATGTGGCTAGCAACCCATCGCTGTTTTGATTCCCCTTTCCATCCATACACCCAAAATCCGAAAAACATTTAAGGAGTGTTCCAGAGTCATTTTACGACACGGTGTAGACGATTCAGTTTTTAGATTTTTTTTTAAATGGCTGACCTCTGCGGTTCAGACAGAACTCTACAGCTCTCATAGTCACTTGTTAATGATGTTCTGTCGACGTTCCTCTTCTCAGTTAACTCGAAAACTTCACCACAGTTCCGGCACTAATCGATGTATTAAATCAGTGGCAACTAGAAACTTCTACGTACTTAATGCTTCAAACTAAACGGCGCCTATGGAATGTAGTAGGTATTTACATCAAAGAGACTTCGACGTACATTCGACGCCGAAACACTTGAAGTTGGTACAGTCGGTTAAACAATCTGTTCTTGTTCTAGCAATTTGAATCATTGAAAAATACTATGACAATCACAATTACACTAAACGTAGCTTTTAGGTTTTGTTAGCCTAGGCTCTGTCTACCTGAGAAACAAGGACGGGATTAATATGTGTATAAATGAGACGTAGACATATTTATTTATCGTATTACTTAATATTGTAAATAGTGAGATCTGACCTGTTTTACAAGTAGGTACTAAATTTCATCTCATTAACATTTACACACGTAACACATATATTTATCTCGATTTTGCTTAATTTATTGTGCGAGCTGGTTAACCTCGTTGCTAAAGAGGGAAGGGACCGGTGCACTCTGGGCAACGACGGTTAAACGGTTAAACGGTTTTTAGCGGAAAATCAGAAAAATCCTTTTTAGTGCACTTCTTTTAAACTCAAATAAATATGTCTGCCTTTCAAGTCTGTAGTTCAAGTCTGTCTGTCAGTCAGTCTCGTGTCTCTTTTATAGGCAGAGAATTTCGAATTACCTATGTTGCCGACTGTACTTTAAAATTTTGCTTTGTCACCGGAACTATGAGAGCGTGCCTTGTTTCAAATCAATCCAATAGGACGTAA
The DNA here is from genome assembly GCA_932294345.1 of Pandemis cinnamomeana. Classification (NCBI taxonomy): domain Eukaryota; kingdom Metazoa; phylum Arthropoda; class Insecta; order Lepidoptera; family Tortricidae; genus Pandemis; species Pandemis cinnamomeana. The sequence continues at coordinate 2,303,880 of OW028715.1, read as the reverse complement.
GTTCACTATCCGTACATACATAAATCTCGTCTTTATCCCTTACGGGGCAGACAGAGCCTAAGGTAGCAAGAACTAAGGGCCACGTTTAGCATGATTGTGGGCGTATACCTGTATAGGTATACGCGTATGCCCACAATCACTATTTTGATTCCCCTTTCCAGGTCCATGTGGTGGGTTCTTAGTTATGTTTGGTAATCGGTTCAGCAGTTTGAAAAGTATCAGCCCTTCAAAATGATGTAAGGAATTTTTGACATAAAATTTACGTAGGTACTCGTTTAATGCGTGAGTTTCTAAAATGATTAATTTAATGTTATCCTTAGTGACCCCGCTGACAGCCGTAAATGAAAACAGTAATGCATATATCTGGGGGCACGGTAGTGCCTCCGCCAAGTCGAGCAAAAAATCGGCACGGGCGTACCATCCTTGTTTCGGAATAGGCCATTTTCGACGCCATATAATTATATTGACACGCACACAGAAGAGCATCTCAGACTTTAAATATATAACTTAAAACCGGGTACACGTCACTCCGTTAACTCTAAAAATAATCCCTAGCAGACATAAAGTAAACAGTTAAAATTAACTGCGATCATACGCCCTTTGATGGAGTGTTTGTTAACCATTAGTTAAGTTACGGCGAGCTGTTAAACCGTAAACACGCGGTTTAACAAGGATGCTTTGATATCCTTATTGATACTTAAAAGGTGGCTGTAGAATTTTACAATATAAGAATAACACTGACTGACTCATCATCGGACGTCAGTCCAAATTTTGTACCTGAGGTTTAAAAATTGTAACCTGACATTATTTATTTTTAAAGTGGATTTCAATAACAATACCACGTCAAAATTCTTTACCTTCGTTCTGTTGTGAAAAAAAACGAAGTAGTATACTTATGTTAAAAAAAATAACTAAGTAGGTATTATTCAAATGTTTCAACGTTGTAAATTAAAATACACTCAATTTTTGCAGCCCAAGCATGCCAGTTACTTTTTAATGCGTAACTTTTTATTCTTTATTTTAAAATTCTGAACTCCACACTCCAACCGGCCAGTATTAACTAAATGTTTTTTTTATTGGCCGACGCGCAGTTGCCTTGGCCCATCGCTAACGCGAGGCCGAGAAAGGCATTATATCAGCACCAACTTACTTTTACTGGTGTTCAAAAACAGAACTAATGTTTATAGCATATTAACTTTTTTCGTAAGTTCGGCGATAACAGCGCCGTTAGCGGCAAACGTAACTTTGTAATATTGAAATGCTGTCAATGGCGTTTCGTTAGCGGATTATTTATTTGTTTTGATACACAAGTGTTATTGGTTTTAAGAAGCGAACGCTGAATGCTAAATATTTATCTTACATTTTAAGAGTAAAGTGGATTAAAATGTAATGTAATTCTGGGCTGTAACTTATAATTAGATACTAAATAAGGCTAAGAGAGCCCGAAATAAGGAGACTGGAGAAATTAAGTATTTCATTTCGTTTGTTTGTGGATTTGATTTGTGTTAGAACGTCAAATAGTTTGTGGTTGAAACATCCCACTAGAGGCGCTGCTTTTCCCATAGTACCTAACTGAGACGTCGGAGGAAAAAAAAGACGTGGTACCAGAGGACCAGTGACCTCTCAAGCTTTCGTTTCGTTGGTTCAAATCCCGGGCCCGCATCTGAGTTTTCGGAATTTATGCAGCACTCATCTGTAAAGCAATTAAATGGTTTGTGTGAAGTTCCCAATCCGCACTGGGCCCGCGTGGGAACTATAGCCCAAGCCCTCTCATTCTTAGAGGCTTGTGTCCAGCAGTGGGAAGTATATAGGCTGGAGATGATGAATTGAGACGTTTACTTGAATCGGTTTTTATTTTTTTATCACTTTTCGTTTTTTTTCAAATTAAAAATATCAAGTCATTATATGTCGAGTTTATAGGTACTTAATATTAGTATTTTATACTTACTAACTGTCAGTTATCAGCCAACATTACAATTTTAGAAAGACTTACGTGTCCAACTGCCTTTTAACTTTAAACCCAATTGCTTCGCAAACAGGGTTACAGTTTCATTTGACACGGTGTCAAATTTAAGCCCTTCTGAAGTAGCATGCTAGTGATACTCGTGACAGGGCCAGCACGAGCGAACGTGACCGTCAGACAGCGTGATAATGATACGTGGTTATGTTATACAAGACAATTGTTGGTTTAAGAATGGCTACCATTCCACGTAACTAAAATGTACATACACACAAATCACGTCTTTATCCCTTACGGGGTAGACAGAGCCCAAGGTAACAAAACCTTTAGGCCACGTTCAGCTTGATTAAAGGCGTATAGGTGGAAAGGATACCTACAGGCCACAATTAGCAAGATTGAGGGTGTATAGGTGGAAAATGGAATCAAAATAGTGATGAGTTGCTAGCCTCATCGGCTATAACATTATTATTATTATTTTCGCACATTCCCTCTATAGTCTTTTACCATCTGGGCGGGTAGAGAAGCAACTGGTACATTATATATTTTTTCTTTGCTCCCAGACCAGCATGGAAGACAAGATCACAAGTTGTTGCACTACAATAAATACGGTCTTAAAAGTATTCTGAAATATTAGCAGGCGATAAAGATAGACTTATTAAACAATTTAGACTGTTTTCATAGTGATTTTGCATTCTGAAATATTCGTCCCTTTGAAACTGCTCACTTTGAGCATTAACATGCTGCTGTCACTCTGTTTGATATTACATTATAAACGTCCTATTATGTTTTACCTTTTTAAAGAACTAAAACACGCTAAAAACAGCACTAAGAAAGGATTAAACAAAAACTAACCCTAAAAGTCAATAAAAGAACGCAACTCGAACCAACCGTAAAAAAAGACGCAAATCCTTTCAAGACAGCGTGGCTTACGCCTTTCTTCTACGAACGGCGCGTGTAATCGGATTAAGTTTCAATAGACTATCAAGGACACGCGCACTTAATAAGCTGTCAAATTAAGTCGGTGAAGGAATTAGTTAGTGCAGTTGAGAGCAGGTGCAAAATCCGCGCGAACATCTGCTGTTGTTTGTCCGAATTTAGGGTTGCCAGAGTATATCAATTTGTTGTTTCCAGTTTTTTAAATTCAAGAGTAAATAGAAGTTTTTAGATATTATTTATGTTTGTGTTGTGTGTGTTTGTGTGTATAAAGACCCATAAATATAGTATGACACTGACCTCTGTTGGTTGATACAAAATCCTTTGCCCAAACATCGTATCTTACAAAAAACATATACTCCCAATTAAATGTAAGTACATACAAGTTTCTATACAAATAACACCAACTTTAAAAAAGGTTGTAACTTCGTTGTTTACTGCAAACGAAATGCAAACGCGTGTTAAAACAGACAAGGTTGTAAATTGCGTGATGAGTACTAACCCATTGACCTTGCGCGCACGCATGTAGACAAACCAGCGGTGATTGATCGATGGATCGATAAATGTAATCATCGATCATTAGTTTAAAGATATTTTATACTGAAAGTCAAGGCAGGGTTAGGTTAATTGGCATGTTTGATGCAGTGCTATGTCATCGCTACGTACAAAATAAGTATTGATTTTTAATAGTACATTATTGCTGAGGGCTGGAAAGTAAGGTATTACCTAACGATGTATATGAATACGAAGAGTCGGGCAATTCTTGTTGTCGTTGATTTTGGTCGTAAACAACTATTATTATGCAAATGCAAATGCGTTTTTTTATCTCACATTTTTACTCTAGTGTATTGCCTCGAACTTATTTCTTTCGTCTTATTGGTTGCCTGGTAGAGATCGCTATTAAGCGATAAGACCGCCTGTTGTCTTATTTGTTCTTTGTTTTTGTATTGTTTTGTTGTTGTAATATGTATGGTTATAAGTATTACAATTTTGATTAGTAGAAACCCTGGACTAAAAACATTAATAAATTCTGGAGTTCAAGGAAAATTTCACCGTGCCTCCGTGTATGAAGGACTAAATTACATTGCACAAGTACAATTTGATCACAGTGCGGACAAAAAAGTGACGTGCAAAAGCCAGTACGCAGGTGGTTTGCGACTTGTGTGGCAAAAAAAGAAACTTGGCCATATTTTATAAAAAAAACTTGTTTAGTTTTACTTCTGCAGTTGGAGGGTACCGTATATTGTTATTAATGTCAAAAATGAGATAAGAAATGAAACTGAAAAAATTAAAACAATTTTGCAGTTTGTTTTTCGATTTTTCCTGAGCTAAAATTTATCTTTATTTACTAGAATCAAAGAAAAAACATAGAATGTACCAGCTGCTTCTCTTCCAGATGGTAAAGTCCATCGAGTGATAGACGAAAATCATTTGATTCCCCTTTCCACCTATACTCCCATAATCTTGCTAAATGTGGCCTGTAGGGGCTGTAGGTACCTGTTGCAATAGGCTCTGTCTACCCCGTAAGGGATAAATACGTGATTTATGTAGATAAGTATGTATGTACTAGAATCACCTATTTATTTCTAGATGGTTAACGAATCTTGAATCGTAATTGACTAGTAGAAACTATATATACATCTCTACTATAGACTATTATAATTTAAGGCTCGGGGACCTTAGACATCCCTTTTATAAATGTATCTAATTTAAGTAGAATTTAAGTATTGTAGTAGCTTAATGTATTTTATTTAAAAAAAATGACTTTCTGCCATGTTTCTTGCGGCGCATTCTTGGCAATGATGGTCTTTCCGAATACGCTGGTAGTTTAAAAAGACATGTAAAAGAGCCCTTGACGGCCTATTTGCAAAAATACATTTTCGATTCTTTTTCCCAAAATAAGCTTGACATAAAAATTTAAAATTTTTAAAATAACCTAAAATGAAAACAAAAATCGTCGTTTATTTTGATAGTTTTTTTTCTCGTTTGCCTAAATCCTCGTTGGTTGCACATGTGAAATAGCATTACATACGTAAAGCGCGTGGTGAGCTTTGAAAACTGCTACGAATGAGATAGTAAGGTTTTTTTGCAACAAGGAACCCCGAAACGTCAGTTCTTTGTCCACATTTCTCTCTTAATTATATTCACCGATAAAACGATAAAAAGACAAATTGAATTAAGATATAGATCTCAAAAATTCGCTGAAATCTTACTTTGCGAAGTTAAAGCTGTATAAACTTTAAGCTACAATTAAGGGCATTAATATCCATACAGCCATCATGACAAATATATGTGTCGCCGACTCGCCGACCATATTGTCTGTGGCATAAAGGTGTATAGATGTTTTTGACGTCTAGGTAATGTACATATGTATATTTATGCCCTTCAGTGTACCTATGTATTATTTTATGCACTTTATTATACATACATACATCACGTCTTTATCCCTTACGGGGTAAACAGAGCCTAAGGTAACAATACCTAAAGACGATGTTCAGCATTATTGTGGGTGTATGGACAGAAAGGGGAATCAAAATAGTGATGGGTTGCTAGCCACATCGCCTATAACATGATTCCAAAGATTTCGGTTTACGGATTCTACGGTATGATGACGAGACATACATACATAAATCACGTCTTTATCCCTTACTCAGAGCCTAAGGCTAGACCTAAAGACCTCATAGAGGCCACGGGGAGTCAAAATAGTGATGAGTTGCTAGCCGCATGGCCTATGACATGATTCCTAAGATTTTTGCCCGCGGTAATGATGAAAGAATCGCCAGACTGTTGGAAATTTGGTAGGTAATACCAGAACAGGAAAACCCTTGAGATCTCGAAGTAGAAACATCAAATTATTTCTAAACAACTTTAGTATAGGTTGTAGAAGCGATAAGAATTAACAGAGGTAATTAAAACGAGTAGTAGGCAGCCTTGAAAATGATAATTGCTCTTAGCCTTGGAAGGTAGTTTATTTTCAGAACCTGTAATGAAGTAATAACCATTATAGTAACGCCTAGCAAGCTAGAAGTATAGAAGTAGGTGTTCAACAAATTAGTGTTCTCGGTTCAAGCCCCGATGGCACATCTTTTTGTATGTTTTATATTTTTGTAATTTTTATTTGTTTGTCCTACGTTCAAATCTCAAGTAAAATACATCTTTTTGTATTTTTTTATTGATTTATCCCACGTTCAAATCTCATGCTAATAACAACTTTTTGCATGTTTCATCTTTTGTATTTTTTATTTGTTTTTCCTACGTTCGAATCACCGAAAGAAAACATCTTTTTGTTTTAATTTGTATGTAATGATTTTTTAGTTATAATAACCATCTACAGATGGCGCTGTATCATCGAGTGAGGTTTCTAGATCGCGCAGTTAAGATTTTTTCTGAAACAATGACTTTTAGTTGATGATTTTGATTGTCATTCGCAGCTAATACTGATTTTTACCAAACATGGATGAGAAACCACCGCAGGGAAATTATAAATTTTCAAAAGTTATTTTCATTGCTATCCTAAATGACTTTACAACAAATCGATCAATTAATTGATTAATTGAACTGAGAGTTTTACGAACTAGTAGAGCTTGTTTTATTACAGCCTTGTGCTTTATACTCGCCCGTAAACACGAACAAGTGATTTAGAATAACCAATAAGGACACAGCTTGATAAAACAGCGGTTGCGTCACTTGAAAATGTTTCAATTTATCTGTCTAGTTCTTCATCCATCATCATCCCCAGTCCACTGCTGGACACAGCCCTGAGACACGCTACTGAAAACGATCTTAAGTAAATTTATTTATAAAAGTATGTTTATCCATTGTACCCATAGTACAGGCTTTGTTTAGTTTGGGACAAGATCAATTGGTGCCAATTACATTACATTACATACATTACATTTACGATACACGATTACGATTACGATTTACGGTGATTTACGTTTGTACATTATTATCTAAATGGACATAATGTTATGCAAATAAAGAATTTCATTCATTCATTGACACACGATATACATACATACATACATACCGTCACGCCTCTTTCCCACAGGGGTAGGCAGAGACTAGGTACTTTGTTCCACTTGCTACGATCCTGACATACTTCTTTCGCTTCATCCACATTCATAAATCTCTTCATACATGCTCGTCGGTTTCGGGCCGATATACATACCTTCCCCTTTCCACCTTTAGGTCTTGTTAAGCTGTCTACCCCGTAAGGGATAAAGACGTGATTTATGTATGTATGTATGCTTCACACTCTGAACCTTATTGCCGAGGATCTGGACTTATTCTTTAAAATGTTACGCCAATTAACGTACTTATTTTTTTTTTGCCACATGTCACATTAGGCTTCGGCTGTAAATATAATTGTAAGTGTGGAAATAAATAAATAAAATGTATGTATTTATTTATTCTATTTATTTGAGGATACGGATACAGGCTGCAGAAAAGCAGACTAAACCCACACATACTAGACAAGGGATAAGTCCGCCTTTGTGCATGTATCTCAGTGTTTGACAATTGTATTTTGTCTTGTTTATTTTGCACAATAAAGAGTTCACATACATACATACAAGACCGCCTATTGTCTACTTTGTTCTTTGATTCTGTATTGTTTTGTACTCAAAACTTTGTGGTGTTCAATAAAGAGTATTTGTATTGTATACTAGTACTAGAAGTGATTTGGCTGCACAAATCTGCGCCCGCGACTTGTCTTATGTAAATGTGTTTTCAAATGCGTTGTACACGGACACCTGAGGTCATAAACGCAACGAATGGACCCAGGGCTAGCACCACGGTCCGCTTTTTAGGGTTCCGTACCCAAAAGATAAAAACAGGACCATATTATTAAGACTATTGTCCATCCGCAGTGGCGTAACCATAGGGTGGCAGGAGTGGCAAAATCCCACGGGCCCCTAGGTCTACGGGCCCCGAACTGGCTTGGTTTAGAGCACAGAAGGGACGCTGATGCACTTCTTTATATTGAGGAAGGAGCCCCGCCCCATCTGACGAATTTGCCGCGGGCCCCAGACGTTATAGGAACGCCACTGTCTGTCTGTCACTAGGCTGTATCTCAGGAACCGTGACGCTGTATCTCGGTTGCCGGTATAACAACAAATACTAAAAATAGTATTTTAATGTCGGTCTGTCTATGTAAGTTAAGTTCTAGTCATCTTAAGTGTCAGTTATCTATGATGACGCTGTCTGTGTCGTAGTAATAAATAGACGGAATCATAGATAACTGACACTTGAGATAACTGGAAGTTAACAGAGAGTAGTGAGACAGGCTCTAAACTTTATCTTGATGTTTTTTTAATAGTAGAAATGTGGTAAACGAGCTAGTGGGTGTGCAATCGTCGCTGGTCGGGACACCCGCAACACAAGAGGATTGCGGATGCGTTGCTAGCTCTCATGTCTCACGTCACTATACTGCCGTCATACGGAAAAAGGACGCATCTAACATTTTTGTTGAAATTGAGTTAACTATATATTCGAAATCAGGAAAAAAAGGCGGATCTGCCAGTATTTTTAATTTTTACTAAAAAGAACCACAACCCCTTGAAACGCACAAGCAATTAGGGCACATCTGCGACAAAACTTCAATATTCCTAAATTGAAAAAACATTTCTTATCTATACTAAGTAAAAAAGAAACAATTATGCAGAAGCGTTTTATTTATTTAAGAATTATTCACGTGGTCATAAAATGAAATGACGTATCTGCATGTTTTGAAGAAGAAAAAACGGTTCTGCAAAATATGCGCCCTTTCATCTTGGTAATAGAACTATTACTCGGGCGCAAGGGGTAGTAGCGTCTTTTTTGCTTAGTAAGGTAAGCTGTGAGGGGTGAAGTGGGGATTGCGGTAGGAAACCAGTTGAATCAGTTGCGCCCAGGCTTTACGTGCCGAAATTATGAAAACATCCCATAAAATATTTTATGGTTTATTATATTATAGAAAATACTAACAATTACGATCTGCCTTTGCCTAGTATTACAAATACTAACAATGAGGATCTGCCTTCGCCTAGTATTACAAATACTAACCCTTTGCCTTTGTGCATGTGTGTTGTCCTGTATTCATCTTTTTCTTGTGTTTTATGTACAATAACTGCAAATATATACTGTATACTGTAAATATATAATACTGCAAATACTAACAATTAGGATCTGTCTTTGCCTAATATTACAAATACTAACAATGAGGATCTGCCTTTGCCTAGTATTACAAATACTATCAATGAGGATCTGCCTTTGCTTAATACTGCAAATACTAACAATTAGGATCTATCTTTGCCTAATATTATAAATACTAACAATGAGGATCTGTCTTTGCCTAATATTACAAATACTAACAATGAGGACCTGACTTTGCTTAACACTGCAAATACTAACAGCGAAGATCTGCCTTTGCCTAATATTACAAATAACAACAACTATGAGCTGACTTTACCTGATACTACAAATACAAAATAATGATGAGCTGACTTTACCTGATACTACAAATACAAATAACGAGGAGCTGATTTTGTCTATAGTTACAAATGAAAATAACGAAGATCTCTTAAATAACATCGATCTGGATTTTGATTCGGATGATTCAGTTTTTGATAAAGATTATGTTCCTCCAAGTTTAGAGCTTCAAATGTTTTTGGAAGAATCTGATAGCTCTGTGAATACCATTTCCAATTCGCAGCCGGACAAATTGATCGTTCCCGAGTCACCTTAAGTCTCGAGCGTCGAAAACACACCACAAAGTCTAACAAAGAAAGGGCAAATCAGGAAACGTAAAAAGAATATCGAGTCACTAGCACAGAAGAAACAAATGAAACAAATGAAAGATATTGTAAATAAATAAAAACTAAAACCAGGATGTAATGTTAATGAATGTAAAAAAAGTCATCAATTTAGTTTACAATTAATAAGTAAATATAGTATCGTAAATTTAAATTGATACCACTGAGGTTGTGATTAAATAATATGGTTCCTATCGTATTAGTTTAAGACAGCACGTTTTTATTGAGTCTTTATTTTTGTACGTGAAAAAGTTAAATGTTGTACGTTACAGAGGTTTGTAACTGTTACATTTTTTTTAATACGTAAATTTGGTCTAATAAGTTTTTATTATTTCACAAAATGTCTAATACATAAAAATCTCGTTTGTTATCGAACTCCTCGGAGACGGCTTGGCTTTCTTTTTATCTGTATTCGGTAGGTCTGAGAATAGGTCGTAGGCTATTATTCTTCGCGGACGGGGTCGCGGGCAACAGCTAGTATTCCTGTAATATATTGTTTGAGGTTTGCTAGATGGTTTCAAAACTAAAAAAATGTAACTGGTGCATGTAGAAATATACTCAACGTTCATAGAAATATAGTTCGTAAACTAAGTTGAAACGCAGCTAGTGGCTAAATACGTTATTTTTATTTAGTTTACTTAAAACTAAAATCACGTTACCACTAAGTTGGAAAGGCGTTTCATAAAATTACTAAGTTGAAAGAACGTATCTAGCCAGAAACGTCTTTTCATTGCAGTTTTTCGTATTTTGTTGTATATTTTTTACCAAGAAGAAAAAGAAAATTAATTTTATTTATTATAATAATAAAAAAATCTATAATTTGAATTTACATTAAAATAGTTCAAACATTCCTACACATTTTTGCATTAAAAAACTGTTAAATTGTTTATTTTCCTTGAGGCGGCGAATTTTTTAATTTTTTAATTACAAAACAATTTTTTTCTCCGTTTCGACTTTAGCGTAGAAACGTCCTTTTACCATATGACGGCAGTATATATCTCATTATGTTGAGCCAGTAATTCACTCTACTTACTTATTTTTGCTCGTCAGTGTATATTAAAGTAAGCACTTACAGGACTGCTAGCATTTTTATAGGTAAAACAGTTTCTGTGATTTTTACCTGTAACAAGAACATAAATAAATATTAATATTATATCAATGTGTAGGAAGGGTAATTACCGTGTTTTTAGGCAATTACCTGTGGTTCATCTAATTTGTGCACAAGGGAAAAAATGCTGCCATTATTTGGAATTACATAAATAGGTATGTTAGGTTAGTTAGATATCTTCGGTTACGCTAAGGAGAAAATATCAAAAAAGTCAGGTGGATACACTGTAAGTGGACCACGGGTAAGTGGCGTTATTGTTTATTGATAATTTAAAAAAAAAATGTTTGTTTACAAACGCGTGCGCCGGCGCAAGCCGCGTCGACGACGATCCACAGGGCTGTCAGCTGTCAATAAACACTATTAGGGCTGGCACAAACACTTTACTTTTTGGGGATACCTATAAATAACTATAATACCTATACATATCCTAAAGCAGTTTTTTTTCCTGACTTAAATATGTATATTCTAAATATTTAATTTAGGCATTTTTGCAACTCCAAAATCTAGAATTTATTAAAGCCAAAAATTGAAAACATACATACATGAATCACGTCTTTATCCCTTACGGGGTAGACAGAGCCTAAGGTCTGACCTAAAGGCCCCGGTTAGCATGATTAAGGGAGTAGCTGGAAAGGAAAATCAAAATATTGATGGGTTGCTAGTCGCATCGCCTATGACATGATTCCTCAGATTTTCACCTATTCCCTCGATGGGACATTCTATGTTTTTTCTTTACTCCCAGACCAGCATGGAAGAAAGCCAACTTGTGAAAGTGTAAAAAAATTTATAGGAGTCAATCTCAAAAGTAACTACTTAAGTAAATAAAAACGTCTAACGACAAACAGAAACTTCTAGAATCCACATCCTACATTACCTCTAAGTACTCAACTTAATCTTCAATGCAAAGTTCAAAATTGACATTTCACCAAAATCTGTTCACGGCATTATCTCGCGGGGCTAAGTTTATAAAATTACCACCCCTACTTCTAGGGGGGGGAGAGGGGGGTGCAACTTGTAAACTTGTTAAAGTTCAGAAGCTAAGTACTTGTGAAAGGACTTGACCGTTTAAAGGTTGACTTAGATACAATTTATTGGTAGATGCGGGATAAGACATCTTCATTATGCTTGAGATGTAACAGAGTAGATAATGTAAGAAAGCTTATAGAATACAACACACAATACAATACACAATTTTATTTCCATATTTTTGTTTTTATTCTTGCGGTCCATGAAAGAATTGGAATAGTAAAGCTACAGCTGGGAATCGAACCCGGATCCACATCAATCCGTGATGCGCGCTATACCGCACCACCCTGCCTGTTATGTTACCTACTATGGGAGACGTAACGGTAATATTACAAGTTAAAAATAAACTCAAACTCAAACTTTTCTTTGCTTTGATACAAGATACAATATACAAGATCAAACCCTGTAGGGGCACTGCAAATTTTAATGTACAAAGGTGTATAGGTTTAGAAGAGATATCTTGTTAAAATAAATAGGCAAACTTATGGAGCGGCAGTGTGCTGCAGTGAATACCCTGAGGAGTTCCAAAATAAACTGAAACTAGTCGGGTCGCTCTCAACTTACAGTACCCGGCCTTAAAGAGTACACTTCGGTCGTTGGAAAAAGAAAATGGCGTCACATAAGTTAAGTTTTTGCAAGACAACGCTTTACGAAGCCGAATATAGACGAGAAGACTGATGATGTGCAATCTTTATGGCCAGGTACTGTAATATTTTTTTTATATGAATAGGAAGGCAAACGAGCAAGTGGGTCACCTGATGGTAAGTGATCACCACTGTCCATAGACACCCGCAACCCCGGAAGGATTGCAGATGCGTTGCCAACCTAGAGGACTAAGATGAAATCTCTTGTGCCCGTAATTTCCCCGGCTGTGTTACTCTCCACACCGGAACTCAGCAGTGCAAGCACTGTTACTTAGCGGCAGGATTAGCGAGTAAGGTGATGGTAGCGATCCGGACGGACCTTGCACAAGGCCCTACTACGGGTACTTATGTGTAGGCCGTGTCTACACTGTACTACATCTAGCACCATTAACAGTGTTATGCACGTGGCAACAGTTTAGATTTATTTCTAGCATGCTGACGAAATAAATGCAGTTCGAACACTTTACTTGTCAGCTCGCACTGTCAGCATTTCGAGTTCAGATACATTGATGATCTTCTGTGATTTCACGTCTGTGCTGTTACTTTTTTGTACAACTGTGTGTATTCTCTATTTGTGTCTTTCACATACACAAGTCACGTCTTCATCCCTTACAGGGTAGACAGAGCCTAAGGTGACAAGACCCAAAGGCCACGCTTAGCATGATTGTAGGCGTATAGGTGAAAAAAGGAATCAAAATATGGGTTGCTATACGTATCGCCTATAACATGATTCCTAAGAATTTCGCCCATTCCCTTGATGGGCTTTTACCATCTGCGCGGGAAGAGAAGCAACTGGTACATTGTATGTTTTTCCTTTCAAAAGTAAGTAAGTAAGTAAGGGAATAAATGTCTTCTTTCTTGCTTTATTTCAGGCATGAGTCACAGTTACAGTTGAAAAACTTAAACAAGACTGGTATACTCAGCGGCAAAAATTACCTATATCATTACCTTCCCACGCATATGGTAAAAGCCCATCGAGGGGATCTGCGAAAACCGTAGGAATCATGTTATAGGCGATGCGGTTAGCAACCCATCACTATTTTGATTCCCCTTTCCATCTATATGCGCGCAATATCATGCTAAACGTGGCCTTTAGGTCTTGTTACCTTAGACTCTGTCCCTGGATTTAAAGACGTGATTTATGTACTTATGTATGTATGTTGAAATATAAAGATAATTGTTGAAATGATGGTGGATTATAGATATTTGTAGATAACTAGCTTTGCCCGCGACTTCGTCCGCGCAGATAACGTCAGAGTGACGACATAAAAAATATATTTTTTCCCTAAAAAGTATCCCTTGTTACTTCTAATACCTCCAAGAACACGTGTACAAAATTTCATGATGATCGGTTGAGTAGTTTTCGCGTGAATCCGTAACAAACAAACTTACATTCGCATTTATAATATTAGTAGGATGGTACGGAACCCTTCGTGCGCGAGTCCGATTCGCTTTTGGCCGATTTTATTCATTCAGCGCAGACAAAGTCACACGTAAACAGCTAGTTAAAACCAAGTCGCAAACAGTTTCCAATAATCCTTTTCAAAACAAAACGGGAGCGTAAAATGGCGAGGTGACCCGGCCAATCACAATTGTGTCATTTTCAGCAAATCTGGGGTAATAATATGCTGAAACTTCACAAACGTTTTGGGTTAGTTTTCTACGGTTTCATTGTACAAATGTTTCATACGGCGCCTTTGGTGCGAATTCCGTCATAACACTGTCACGCCTTCCCATAGGGGCAGGCAGACTTTGTTCCACTTGCTACGATCCTAACATACCTCTTCTTCATCCACATTCATCAATCTTTTCATGCTCGTCGGTTAAGCGTACTCTTGACCTGACCCTTTGTCGAAACGTCCCCATTGGTCACGGAACGTCCGTCTAGTCTAGATCTTTCCTTTCGTCCTTTCGTCTTCTTCACTTGTCAATAAATCTGTTTAGTTAATCTTATCTTCATACATCTATCCTCATACAGCATAATAATTATATACCCTTAAATATATATTTCTTCCATGCTATTCTCATTTCTTCCTGCGTCCAACAGCTCTTTTTCCAGCCATGATTATAAGCTCATATCTTATTATATACTAGCTTCTGCCCGCGACTTCGTCTGCGTAGAATTATACATAAAAACCTTCCTCTTGAATCACTCTATCTATTAAAAAAAACCTCATCAAAATCCGTTGTGTAGTTTTGAAGATACAAGCATACATAGGGACATAGGGACAGAGAAAGCGACTTTGTTTTATACCTACTACTATGTAGTGATGATAAGAGGTAATTACCTTAATTAACTCTTTCGGACCTAAACTTAACGCTGTTTTAAGATACTCCAAATACACGCTCTATATACATAAATTATCAAAGTAGTAGGTACATTGTATGTTGTCATACTAAACGTGACGTAGGTCTTTTATCACCTTTGGCTTTGTCTAGTATCTACCCCAAGGATAAACACAGGATTGGATGTGTGAATGTACACGAAGACACGTTCAAAGAAGGAAGCGAGAAAGCGGTATTATTGAAAAAAGACAAGAGAATCTGGCAAGTGGCAGATGCAAGAAACACCTGCTGTGCAAATTTAGTGAACAGCTTGTTCCCAAAACGAGTAGCTATAATTACAGTACATTGGATATTGAATACAATGTATAGATATATGAGAAATGTGACATAATTGAGGGCAGAATTTAAGAGAATCGCTTTGACAGTGTCTCAGTAGTTTTAGTTAAATTCTGGGGCCTTGCCATGACGTCTTAATGCGATTCAATTCCAACTCAGTTCAGGTTTTGGCTGTAATTTTTAGTATGGATCTGACAGCGAGTGAACCTAAACTGAATCGGAATTGAATCACATTAAGACGTCATAGTAAGGCACATGTTATTTTGCCGTTTGTGATTTTCTCGTAAGTATTGTACGATAATGTTTTTTATCTATTTTATTTAATCTTTTTATGGTTATGGTTGGACATGCCCCTTTCGAGTTTTCGACATTCGGAACATCTTGGAAGGTCTCCCAGATTTTTTAATTACACTACAAGAAAGGCAAAGGCGCAAGCGGGTAAGCAATCACCACTACCCATGTACACCCAAAAAACCAGAACACGTAGACGTGTTGCCAGCCTAGAGGGAGAAAAAAAACCTCATGCGCCAGTAGTTTCACTGTATGTCTTACTCTTCATGCCGGAATACAGCAGCACAAGCATTGCTGCTTGGCGGCAGGAGTAACGAGCTAGGTAGCGATTCGGACAGACCGTACCCAAGATCCTACCATCCACGAGCTTACGCAAGTATTTCGTTTGATGTCAGAGTCACATGGATTTCTAATGAAAGATTTTCTAGTTATAGCCCTTTGTAGACCGGATTTCTGCCATTGACGGGCGAGTCGTAACTGTAGGTACTTGACAGGAGCTATTTTTTTAAAACAAACACACTCGGGCACAGATCTCGTCTCTAATCAGTCGAGTGTGCCACTTTCTCTGTACTTGTAAATGTCACAGCGTATCAACAATCAGACGCGGCAATCAAGCGATAGAAAACGGCTGATAGCAGTGTTTTTGAGTCAAATGTATGCAATGGGCTTAGCTGTTATGTGATGCTGTGGTTTTAGAGTTGGCACCAGGTATTTTTGAATGAGACTTAGTCTCCATATTGCAATGTTTTGTGTTTTAGAAACCCAAAAGTCAGTCTCGTCTTGGCTTCGGAGTTTTCCTACTCGATGGGCTGTCACTGGCCACAAAGAATATAACTTAAAAAAAACCGAGCTGTAATCGAAATCAGCTGAAGTGCCTTTTAGTTTAAATTTGGAATGCGGCCCTCAACAATGAAACTTTTGTCTTTTCTTAGTGGCCAGTTCGCAACGGCAATTTTATTAGTAGAAATCCAGTACTGTCTTGACTTAAAATTGTTTTTTTGAATGGTAACCTGCACAATCAATAGAGATAACTGTAATCTGCCACAGCCGCTATCAATAACGGTATCACTATCTCTGACAAGGGGAAATTCTGCGATCTAAAGCCGTCATAGGACCCGTGATTTCTAAACTAAATTTCATTTAGTGATATTGGTATTGAGTTCATTATTTTCAAGCCTGTTAATATTCTTTCTGTGTTATAGATATGCAAATGATTATTATAAGAAATAAACAAAAAAAACATGTAGATTCCGTATTGTGACGGAGATGATAACGGTAGGTTTTTTAGTGAATTTTAAACTTTCTTCGTCAGTAATTAATTTTTCGCAAAAAAATTGTTGCTAATGAAGAATGAAGTACAGATTACCTCCATAACTCATGTATCTTCACCCCCTCTTGATGCAGGGGCTCGCCGAGATTTTCTTTATTTTTTTTATTAATTATACCTACCTACTCGTATTAAATAATAATTATAAGTACTTATTTATACTAGTCGGAGTGTACTGGCATAACAAAATGACATCGCATTGTAAAAAAAAAACATTGTCACACGCACGGAATCCAACACCGCCTTTCCGATACTTCCCGCCGTCCCACGCTATAAAACTATTTAACAAATCTGTAACACAATCCGAAACCATCGGACCCTTGCCCTAAAAAAATTAAAAAGTTAACTTCCTTCAACCATTTCCATTTACCGTTCAAAAAATGTGCTCAACTCTTACACTCATTGAAATAAAGTTCAATTTGTGTACCATACGCGTTTCAGCCTCGTGTTTAAAGTGGTAATTTTTAAGAAATAAGTAAGAGTGAACTAGAAAGCGTAAATATGTTTTTTTTTTTAATTTTGTTACGTAGGCATTGTCCAGTGACAGTGGTATTGAGTAAGCATTTATAGTTGTAATTGTTATAAATACGTAATCGCAAGAACACTATTTTTGTTAACGGCCAGTAACAGTTAGGGTGGTCTTGTCTTGTCAAAGGAGTTTTAGGCAGTTTTTAAAACCCCGACGCAAAAAGGATTTTAAAAGTTTGTCGATCTCTCTCTCTCTCTCTCTCTCGTGTATGTCACGCATATAAGAAACATTTAAAAAGTGCAACATTTTATGAGTAAATACTGTTCATTGGCATTTAATTGGATAGTGATTTTATTGTCACTTTAGAAATTATTTTTTATGTGTTTCACTCCAGTAGGCTTATTACCTAACTCGCTCGGAATCGCCTTCGTGTTCATTTTGACAGTTCTTGTATGAATGTGACAGCTAGCTGATTCCGATAGCAATTGTCAGCTCACACATGAGCCGTCAAAATGAACACGATGGCGATTGCGAGCAAGTTAGGTAATAAGCTTACCGGAGTGAAACACTGTTGCTTCACAAAAAGTGACAAAAGTGACAATAAAATCACTATCCAATTAAATGCCAATGAACAGTATTTAATCATAAAATGTTTCACTTTTTTCCGGCACTAAGCCAGTCAAAACATACTAAGTATTCACAAAAAACCTTCGTTCCTTAAGCAGTTAAAATAAACGAGGAAATTATAATCTGTGAGTGTGTGTGTCACAAAAACCGTGCACCTGTCACCGAGCTGTAAACACCTTGAAGCACCCGTAGTGATGTGCCGTTTATCGATAACGATGAGTAAAACATAAATATAATTTTAAATTATAACCTTTTCTAATAGCAGTTGCCCGAGACTTCAACTGCGAATAAATTGTTTATTGCTAATAAGAAGTAACCGATTTCATTCTTTAATGTTGAAATTATCTCCTCCATTGCGACTGGTAGGTACTACGGTTTAAAGCCGTGTAAAGGTAGTAAACAGAAAGACAGATAGACCTTAAAGCTACTTTCGTATTCATAACATTTTTGTGGAGTACAATTTATCGATATTACACATGTAAATTATAAAATAAGCAGTGCACTAGACCAGGGGTTCCCAATTTTTTTGTGTCAAGGAACCCTAATTGATTACATTTTTCCTAGCGGAACCCTTCTTTGATAACACCTTAAAATAGGTATAAATGAAAAACAACACAGGTCAGTGCGCGCGAACAACGTTGCTCACCGCACATGAAAATATTTTTTACGGAACCCTTATTGCCCTTCCACGGAACCCCAGGGTTCCGCGGACCACCTTTCGGGAACCGCTGCACTAGACATTAAAGTACATTAAATTACAATTGAATGTGTAAAAAGGTGGTGCTTTGCTTAGATACATTTGGAGTTAATCTGTCACTTTATGGTAAAAGATATTCACCGCTGCTTAAAAGACTTAAATTGTTAGTAGCGTTATTTCCCGTAATTAACAGTAGATAGGGTATAACATAAGCTGGAACTTGGTACCAAGACAGACAACACAGTTAAAGGTATCTGCATAACTTAAAAATAAATATCGAAGCAGTAATAGTACGCTTATTTTCCCCCCAGATATAAGTCACTAAAATAATGTCGGTATCGATGAAAATAAATTAGTACATCACTAGCAGTTGTTACTAAAATCGTTATCGTTACGAGTTTCCGTGTGCAAATGTGAGTCAGGTGAAAAAACAACTTTTACGCGTACCTGTAAAAATGTTTGTTCCTCGTTATTTCAAGCGGGGCAAGGACCAAAATGAATCGGAAAAAAATTCTAGAATGACATTTAAAACTTGTAACTTTTAGGTTAAATATGAATTCAAACAAACCACCTTTTTTTAGTTCCTGCGGCACAAATCAACAACCGTTAATTCATTTTTAGTGATTACATTGGACGATATTTTATCCTGGCATGTTGAGAATATCTTTATAACTAAACTAGCTGTTGCCCGCAACTTCCTCTGCATAGAATTCGTTTATCGCTATCGCGCAGGAATTATGTAATTTTCGGGGTAAAAAGTAGCCTATGTGTTGTTCCAGACTATAATCTATCGGTGTTCCAAATTTCATCCAGATTTATCCAGGCGTTCAGGCGTGAAAGAGTAACAAACATCCATCCATCCATACTCACAAACTTCCGCGTTTATAATATTAGTAGGATTAACGAAGTCCTCCGTCCCGTTTGTTTGTTTTGTTGTTTTTTTTGTGAATTGTTTGAAACATGACGATAGTTGTGGCACCGCCGTGTTACTATTGTACCCGTGCAAATCCGCGGGTCGCTAGTTAGTTAATTATTAATCTCTTAGAAACTGTAGAACAAAAAAGACAAGAACACCTCTATCATAGTTCTGGCTGAAAATCAGTGCTGCAGCAACACCTCAGCATAATGCTGTAACTTCAGTAACTAGCTTCTGACCGTGGCTTCGTCTGCGTAGAATTATACATGAAAACCTTCCTCATGAATCTCTATCTATTAAAAATACCGCATCAAAATCCGTTTCGTAGTTTTAAAGATCTAAGCATACATAGGGACAGACAGCGGAAAGCGACTTTGTTTTATACTTGCGATGTTTGCGTCTTTGGAAAGCAAATAAATGTCTTCTCTCTTTTTTTCTATCAAGCGCTATACAAAGAGCAGCTAGAATAATAGTTAACAGTAAAATTATAATGAAACATGACGGATGTACATGCAAAATGTATTACTACCGAGCAACTTTCACTTAATTTGCTCGTACGTTTATAATTAAGCGTTAACGCCTGTTACAAAGACAACTTATTCTTTTAATTCATTAATTTCTACCTTGTATATTGTACTTCCATGCTGGTCTGGGAGCAAAGGAAAAACATAGAATGTACCAGTTGCTTCTCTCGCGCAGACGATATAAGCCCGTCGAGGGAATGGGCGAAATTCTTAGCAATCATGTTATACATAGTCGATGCGGCTAGCAACTCGTCACTATTTTGATTCCCCTTTCCACCTATACGCCCGCAATCATGCTAGGCGTGGCATTGCGGTTTTGCTACCTTGGGCCCTGTCTACCCCGTAAGGGATATAGACGTGATTTTTGTATGTATGTTGTATGTTGATTATGCTTAGTGTAGGTTTTCGGTCACAAAATACGTCGCGAACGCGTTTGCGTTAAAATGTCAAATACTATGAGAACATTTTGTTGCCGTTTCGATCCGCAAGTGGCGCTGTCAACTATTCCATAGTAATTGAGACGTTGACGTGAACGTGTTCGAGGCTCAGTAGGCTTATTGTCTAACCCGCTCGCAATCGCCATCGTGTTCATTTTGACAGTTCATGTATGGGCTGACAATTGGGATCGGAATCGGCTAGCTATCACATTCGTACAAGAACTGTCAAAATGAACGCGATGGCGATTACGAGCGAGTTAGACAATAAGCCTACGGATTCTGTTTAAAAAAATACCATTTACCTAACACACTTTCGCAAATAATCCCTACTTTTAATATTATAAATGCGAAAAAAACTGTTTATCTGTCTGTTACCTTTTCACCACTGGACCAACTTAGTTCAAATGTGATATACAGACATTTTCAGTCCTGGGGAAGGACATAGTATAGTTCCCGCGGGATAGCGAAGCATATTTTGCGCAGACGGAGTCGCGGGAAACAGCTACTTTAACTATACCTTTAACTTTAAAACTAACTTTGCCTAACTGGAATCTTAGAATATTCTGACGTCATCCAACCCGGACACTGGAAATGAACAATGAGCGCTTTCGGTTCATGAGTTGCGATCTATCAAACAGACGGACACACAATACGGGCATTCATTATCGGTCGACGCTCTGCTTCAAGTGGATTGTCTGTACTATGAGGCCTTTCTCTATAAGGTTTAGTAATTTCCTTCTGTTTAATTATAATAGTTAACATTTGTAGTTAACTTCCATGCTGGTCTGGGAGCAAAGAAAAAACATAGAATGTACCAGCTGCTCCTCTCGCGCAGATGGTAAAAGCCTATCACGGGAATGGGCGAAAATTTTAAGAATCATTGTTATAGGCGATGCGGCAACCCATGTATTACTATTTTGATTCTCCTTTACACCTAGGCGCCCACAATCATGCTAAGCGTGGCTTTTGGGTCTTGTTGCCTTAGGCTCAGTCTACCCCGTAAGGGATAAAGACGTGATTTATATGTATGTATGTAAAAACCTAAAAAGGCATGACGCAACGACACTTCAGAAGACAAAGCACTCTGCTTTCACACCCCATCCATCAACCTTTATTTATCCTAATGAACGTTGGATCATGGTTATAAATACACTGTTGAATACATGTACCTACAGATGTATTAGGATGCGTAGTTCGTTAGGTAACTAAAGTATAATGTCACAGCAGTAAGGAGTAGGAGAATGTACCAGTTGCTTCCCGTCCCAAGCAGATGGTAAAAGCCCATCGATGGAATGGGCGTAATTCTTAGGAATTATGTTATAGGCGATGCGGCTAGCAACCCATCACTATTTTGTTTGCCTTTTCCACCTATACGCCCACAATCTTGCTAAACGTGGCCTGTAGGTCTTGTTACCTTAGGCTCTGTCTACCCTGTAAGGGATAAAGACGTGATTTGTGTATGTGTATGTAGTAAGGAGTATCTGTCTCCTTTATTATCTTCATGACCAAACCTAACCCAAAAATTACATTCTTGATAAGCTTTTCTAGCTGCCTGTACTTGCATTATCATCCGTCCGTCATTATGTGTAACCAATCTCAACTCAATCGGACAAACCGTTGAAGAGTTCCCTCCTGCACCGGTCAATTCTACTATCAGAGTGTATTGTCTTCCAGCTTCCACAAATTTGCAAATTTAATAAAAAGCTCGTAAAGAATACCATGCTACTCCGCTAACCACACGTTCGAGACAGCTATGTTCATGTGAAATGTATGGTTACATGCAAACTCACCTTCCTCTGCTCCCACATAAGTCACTTATACCACAATAAGTGACTTAACTGAAGCAGAGAGTGGGTTTGCAAGTAAACATAATTCGCATGCATATCTTGTATGTGTGATAGCGGAGATTCATTAATATGGAACACCTCAAGATCATCATCAAAAGCAGTTCCCTCCAATCTCTTTTTCTCATCTTCTGATACGACAAGTATATTTTTATATTCTGGTAGAAGAAGGCAGGGCGACGTCGAATCATATGGAGACGGTCGCTCGAGAACGAGATCTCATCAGTCGGTTGCAGCTGGAAAGACCTTGAAAACTGAGCACAGGACCGCAACGCATGGAAGTCCCTACTTCCAGCCCTTTGATCCATCATATTTTGATCTAATTGCCCTCAGCCTTCTTCCTGTTTTTCCTTCTCTTATTACAACGCATTCGCTAAAAAATTGACACTTTAGTTCGAGACGTTTTTCCAACAAAAATACATCTCTGGCCTAGAGACTGATTTTTTTCGACACATCAGAAGATAACAATAACTAAAGGCCACGTTTAGCGTAATTGTAAGCGTATAGGTAGAAGAAAAGGGGAATCAACTTTTTGTGCTCTTCAAAAATGCTACGAAGCGATGGATATATCTTAGATAACCTTGGTCCGACGGTCAACGGACTGTCTTCCTTTAGATCTGACCAGTAGTCAAAGCTACAGTGTACGTGTGTACATTATTAGACAAGCAGAGGTCGTTGACTCAAGCTGTTTTGCACGTACCAAACAGACCGCAGCGAATCGAGCGAAGTGCAAACGCGCGTAAGCTAAACTTGGTTTATTTGAAGGTTTTTATAGCGTGCCGTAAACCTGATTTAGATTTTGTTACCCGAAAGATTTGTTTCGGTTTGCAGAGGGTAATATATCTTTAAAACGATATCAAAGCGATCGAGCTTCCGTATCTATACCGTATAAGACTTTGTTCCTCCTTACCGCGTAGCGCCATCTATTTTTAAGTAGCTATTAATAATGTGATTTGCTTACTCGCCGTAATAAGGCGCCACCAAATACTACAAATTAAAATATTGTAACCAAAGATAAAGCGATTTCTGATTCTAACTCCTATGAGGGTTAGATATCATTTAACTTAACGGGTTGAAATTGAAAACAATTCGTTGGAAGATTCGTTTCAATTTGGTGTTCTTTTATTTTTTTAGTTGTATTTTATTACATCAGTTAAATATTAAATTAAATTAATAAACTTCCTTGGCTGCTCCGCGAATTATTGAGGTCAAGTTAGCAAATTATAGTGGCCAATTCCGACGTAACCATATTTCGCGGAGTAGAACTGTAAGTCATAACATGAAACTCCGCGAAGTAAAGAACCGATCTATCAAACCGTACTCAGTTAAATACACGGCAATATATAATTCGGATAATATTCAACACTATATCTCGGCTTATCTTCGAGTAAAATCACATAGCGTCGCTACTAAACACATCTCAAAGAGCGTATCACATTATAATGACATAATTAGTGCAGGCAGCAAATATACACGGGCACTAGATAATACTATCTCAGAGTTGTTTGATATAGTAATTAATGAAGTTAATTACGCTCTCCATTATCATAGAGGAGTATCTTAATTAACTAATGCTCATATCGTACCAATTATGAGAACGGAATTTTGCGTAAAGAACTTTGTAAAAGTTTTGCGAATTGGACCATCATAGCATCACTGTGTCGACTCAATTTATTATGATAGGGGGCAAACGAGCAAGAGGTTACCTGGTACATTCATAAATAACATAGGTCGTTCAGAACGATCGATCATTTTCAAAGTGAGCACAACTGTTACACATGCAAACCAACGTTGCACTGTTATACAATACAATACAAATACTCTTTATTGAACACCACAAATCAGTTCAAAACAATACAGAAATAAAGAATAATGTAGACAATAAGGTGGTCTTATCGCTTAGCAGTCTCTAACAGACAACCAATAAAAGAAAGAAATAAGTCGGAGTCAGTTTAAGTAGGTGGTGGAAACAAATAGACAGGAGAAACACATGGGGTGTAGATAATATTAGCCGTTTATTCCATGCGTTGTGCAAAAAGTTACTTGGTTGAACATTTACCTGTATGCAAATGTCAGTCAAGATAACCTTCACAGGTAGAATGTGACATCATTGCACGTGACGAGCTAGAGGCTAAGCAGATTACAGCACTCTCATTAGAAACGGATATAGCTAGTGATAAGGTACCGCTTGCAACGGGCGATGTACGTTGACGACATGGTAAAGAGTTTGTAGTCAGTTTGGAGGTTAGGGTATAGCGGATGGATGAAAGTAGACTAACTAAACAGATCTATATGGGGAGTGTGAATGGTTACGTTGGGAGGGGAAGGCCTAGACGGACGTTCCGAGACCAAATAGGAGACGTTTTGGAAAAAGGTCAGGTCAGGAGTACCCGAAAACGACGAGCATGTATGAAGAGATTGATGACTGTGGATGACGCGAAAGAAATATGTCAGGATCGTAGCAAGTGGAACAAAGTAGTCTCTGCCTACCCCTGTGGGAAAGAGGCGTGACGGTATGTATGTAGGTATGTTGGAGGTTAGTCCAATTGTTAAAACAAAAACTAATTAAACCATAGTTAACTTAATATAAAATTAAATGAAAGTAAACCAAATCTTAAAATAAAACAATTAAAAAAGAAGAGGCCCCCGTGACATAGTACCACAGACGCTGGCAACATTTCCCCCTTTGGACAGCGATACTAATTCTTTGTCCAAGGAAGCTGCCAGCTCTTTGGTCACCCGTAGCGTCTATCAGGCTTTTCAAAATATCTTTGAAGCTGGTATCATTATAATAATATGACAACTTGACATAATGCACTTGTCAATTTAGTATCCGAGATATAAGAATAGACTATAGTATTGGGGTGCGAGTCAGGTTACCTCCGCATGTGGTCAAGAGCTGCGGTTCGTTTTTGGATCCGTCCGGGGGAAAGAGCAGTGCTTGGTCCGGTGCACCCTGGGCAACGCTTAATGGTTTCCCGGTAGATACTGAGGGATATTATCCGTGAACTAAGAGCCCGACGGGGGAGGGGGGTCTTTTGACTACCATACAACGTTGCCGATATTTTTGTCACAAGATTGTATTTATTACTTTGACATTGGCGAAATCTTCGCATCCATCGATGGGGCCATATTAAAAAAAAAAAGAATACTATAGTATTGCATTTACTCGCGTATATAAAGCACCATAAATTAGAAAGATACAAAAGTAAGTTACAAGTAAAGATTCGACTAGTTTTTCTGTCACATACAATTTCAAGCACGGTTGTCCTTTCTCACTTCTCAACCTCAATATATTACTCAATCAAGTACACATACGTGTGACAATAAACTACATTTATTAGCACTTTGTCACTCCAATAGCTCACTTTGAAACTGTCCCACGAACCGAAAACGTGAAACAAACTTTCACTCACGAAGCAACGCTTTAAACTAACAAAGGGTGCTCTAGAAATCCAGAGCAAGAATAAACTATACTTATCATTAAATCTATAATACTAACTATTGCCCGCGACTTCATCCGCGCAGAATTACAACAAATAATGCCTTTCCATTGGCTAAATAATGTTCAAAATCGGTTCAGTAGATCCAGAAATTAACCCCTACAACTTCACAAACTCACAAACTTTATAGTATGTATATATTACTAGCTGTTGCCCGCAACTTCGTCTGCATAGATTTCGTTTGTCGCTATCCCGCAGGAATAACGCAATTTTCCGGGACAAAAAGTAGCCTACGTGTTATTTCAGACTATAATCTATCTATGTTCCAAATTTCATCCAGATCTGTCCAGCCGTTCTGGCGTGAAAGAGTAACAAACATCCAAACATCCATACTCACAAACTGAAGGTTCACAAAAAGGGCTGTTTCACACGCACCACAACCACACCACACAGTGTTAAAAAGAACCACATTAGAGATCTCTATTGTGCCCCTCGTTTTATGACAATTTTTTATGAGTTTTATTGAAAAAGAAAAACAAATCATAATTAAAAACAGATAAAACTTAAAAATAACAAAAAGTTGACTGGAAGAGATCCCTTAAAGGGATAAGTCCGCCTTTGTGCATGTATCTCAGTGTTTGTCAATTGCATTTCTCTTGTTTATTTTGCACAATAAAGAGTTTACATACATACATACATAACTTAAACTTAGCTAAAATTATTATTAAATTAAAGATAAAAAAATGTCTTTCAAATCGCCGCGGGAAACCCAGAAGGCTGGTAGCATTGCCACGTTGTATGGCAATGCTTATAGGTACTCTGAGCGAAATATTGGCCAGCCCTCTAGTCATGGGAGGCCTCTATAAGGCGCGCCGAGATATTTTTGTACCTACACACGGCGCGCTTTGCCCCCATGGCCCCAGAGTTTCGACTCCAAACACCTCAAATATATAACTGGCTCCAACCGAGCTATGTTTTCGGCGGCTGAGGCCGCAGCAGAGCCTGCGACCTTTTAGGTCCTTGGAAGTTTGGTCGGAAAAAGAGTACAGTCAAGTGTAATAATATGTATCTAGACAAAGTTTCAAAAATAAGTACCATACGCTCTTACGCCAGCGTAATAAGGTCGTGGGACATATTTTTGAGAAGTTCCTATCAATACTTATTTTTGCACTTGACCGTACATACATACACATACACAAATCACGTCTTTATCCCTGACAGGATAGACAGAGCCTAAGGTGGCAAGACCTAGGCCACGATTAGCAACATTGTGAGCGTATAGGTGGAAAATGGAATCAAAATAGTGATGGGTTAGCCACATCGCCTATAACATGATTCCTATGATTTTCGCCCATTCCCGCGATGGGCTTTTACCATCTGCGCGGGAAGAGAAGCAACTGATACATTCTACCCAACTAACATTAGGCGCTAATATAAGAGTTATAATAGAAATATAAAAGAGCTCAGAAGATCCTTAGGTTATTAGATAGTGCTATAACATAGGAGTTATAGCACGCTATAACTCTGCTATACCCCTGGATTGGGCACAAGTCTTATGCTCTTAGGTTCCACTATGGCGATGTAGTGGAGTTACAGAGTGAATTTAAGAGATATAGCAGAGCAATTGTGGAGGTACAGTAGCGCAAACTGTGACTTAAAGCGCTATATGAGTAGTATTTAAGCGACTAGTGACTCCTGAAGCGGTATTGTAGAGCCACATGCTGCTTACTAACACTTTGAGCGCTATGAAGGGAGTAAATGTATGAATATAAACTCCGTAAGGGGTATAGTAGATCTATAATGCGCCTTACTTACTGTTTGAGCGCTTAGAGGGTGGCAGTAAGGTAAATTGTAACACCTTGAGTTGCAGAGTAAATCTACAATAGCAAATTTTAGCGCCTAAGGATATAATTTTTTCCTTTTTTTGTGCATAACCGGCTATGCGGTAGTTTTTTTATAACGTTGTTTCATGAACCATGAATGATATTTCACCTGTCAAAAAGACATTGTGTTTACGAAAATAAATGGCGGAGGTGGAATGCTAAAATTGTAATGCATTTTAAGTGGAAGCTAAAGCGTAATTTTCATTGCGAAGGAAAGTAAACTGTGAATATGTGTATATATTAGTAGCAAATAATTGAAGCGCCCACTGTTTGTTGTGTATTTATCAAAAAAAATGTTTTACTTCAGATGGAGCAAATCATTTTTTTACTAAATATGTAATAAAATTTTGCCTTTTGACTTAAAAGTGACGTGACTTTGGTATTAGAGCGCTAGAAAATAAATACCTTCGCTGTATTAAGTTTTCGTTTTATATGTTTTACTGTTTTTAATAAATTTCATAACCTAAAAATGGTGGGCGCGTGAATTTGGGGATCCGTAGTCATTTCCCAAAACCACTACCTAGCCCGCACAACTAATAGCTACACGTATCTCCTAGCTGAACGAGTGCTAAATTGTTTTTATTGTTTGATTTGCCAAATTGAAAAGATTTGTAACTTGAATACCCACACGTTACTGTCTGTCTACATACTTAAATACTGTAAAATGCTGAAATTTTTCTCAATCGCCCATGCCCTCAATTTTTCATTTAAATGAAGATTTAAAAGAATATATTCACTCGGATTATCCTCATCATCACTACTCAATGAGTAATAACATCGGTCCTCTTCGGAAATATCATAACTTGCAGTTGCGATATCACTTCTATTACATACGGAACCCTCATCTTCACGACGCGAGTTGCGAGTTGCTACGCCATTTTATGCTTACGTGACCGCAGAGTTACTAAAGTGGTAACGAACTCAATAATTCAACCTTAAATAACATGGAGGCTATATTTGACACTATAAGTTCTATTAATAGGCAGAAATATCCCTTCTATTCCGCCCTAAGTTATACAAGGGAGTTTTGTATCCCTTTAGGTATTCGGTGCTGTAAAAGATTTAATGAACACCATTTTAGAGCTAGTAGCGTTAATTGCTCCTTTTGTGCAACTATCAGTGCTCCGAAAGAGTTTGTGGTAGCCTGCTTAGAACTTTAGAAGTTAATAGTAAATGTTAATTTCTTATATGGATCTTATAGTAATAAGATTCGCTCAAAGCTATAACACAGAAGCTTTGGTCTGTATTATAGAGATAATAATCGCTACTATACGCGTTTAACCTCCATACATTGCTCTTATAAACTTGCTTTGTCACTATAAGGGTTATATTGTATTACTAACACTCTTATGTCGTCAGAAACTATAATTCTCGCCACTACTCTACCTTCACAACACTTTAGGTTCTAAAGTAAGGTCTATTTGCAGCCATAATGTTTGTTGGGTATGTTTTTTCTTTGCTCCCAGACCAACGGAAGTACATAGCGACACCGACTATATAAACTGCTACGATGCACGGGTAGCTGGCGCTAGTGACGTCACAAAGTTCTACATCGCGCCAACGAAGTTTCTTAACGCGGATGCATAAATACAACTTCCAACTCCCTTCTTTCGGACTTCGGTCCCCGGGTTTGACATCTACCTGGAGAGAGATATATCTATTGTGTTACCTACCCACATTGGTTCCCACTTTATCTGATCCCAAGTGGTGATCACTTTGTGTTAATCAGAGTGCGTTGCTAACACAATAGAGAGAGCTCTCTTAGTTTTTAGTGTTTTATGCACAAAATTATTTACTTACGAGTAGCTGGCGCTAGTGACGTCACAAAGTTCTACATCGCGCCAACGAAGTTTCTTAACGCGGATGCATAAATACAACTTCCAACTCCCTTCTTTCGGACTTCGGTCCCCGGGTTTGACATCTACCTGGAGAGAGATCTATCTATTGTGTTACCTACTGTTCACTATTGTTTGTGTATACGTCATCTGCTTATGTCACCTACCCCCAAACCCTACATACTCCCTATCCTCGGAAAACGCAGGTAGGCACAAAACATCATCTGTCAAGAACTGACACCCGTTCAGTTCAGCCAACGACAAGGTACGAGTCGGTCGATGTCGAGAGCACTATCTCCGTCCCGCCATTTCGCCTACGGCTTCGAGCTAATTTACATACGGTTACGGTTCCGCGTTCGCGAACCCGTTCATAATCATCATCATCGCTGAAGAGCAGAAGAGGAGTGCGTAAGACCGGCAGCCATACCATCTTTGCAGCCGCGCGTGTTAGAACCAGGTACGCGTTTTTCCATTTCCCTTCTCGCCACTTCATAATTTTGGTCCTTCGAACCGGATATTTCCTTTCACGGTTCCTCATCCTTATATTTCCCCGATCCCGGGTGACATCGTCTTTAAATATAATTTCCGTAATTAATATTTTACAACTTGTTTATATTTCCATTTGAAGGTAGATTTTCGTTCACCTTGTACTATAGATAAAACCGGTAATTGCACATCTCTAGTCCCTTGCTGGTTGACATATCGGTCCAACATTCAGTCCAACTTGTCAATCAGCGGACAGTGTGCAGGGGTCCTTATCTTAATCGCCACTGGTAACACTGTCA
Organism: Pandemis cinnamomeana; assembly: GCA_932294345.1. Taxonomy (NCBI): domain Eukaryota; kingdom Metazoa; phylum Arthropoda; class Insecta; order Lepidoptera; family Tortricidae; genus Pandemis; species Pandemis cinnamomeana. Next base: position 2,273,715 of record OW028715.1, on the reverse strand, counting down.
GCGCATACGTCAGTTGTCATAATTGTCTTAACTTAATTTTAACCTCACTACATTTCGTCGCGTATTAAATAATAAGCTTGTTTACATCCGATTTAGCAATGGGAGGGAACAAAGTCGAAAAGTCCGATGCCCATAATGTTCCTACAGGTTCTTTGGATGATTCACAACAGAAAGAATGCTTAATTTCAATGAATTGTCAGGGAAGTTTTATGACTTCTTTGTATAACTTAGCGGCAGAACTTAGTGGCGTATCTGAAAGGGATCCATTGCGCGTAGCTAGTTTTAAGGCTAGATATAATGATATCAACATTATTCGCGATCGTTTTCAGGAGGCTTACAATGTCTTTATGTCGAAATGTGACGATATGAATGTACGCACAAATGTAGATGGATTGTTCAACAAGTTCTATGAAATGTATTATTTAGTTCAAGTGTTGCAGGAATCTATCATAACACAACAACAAGGCTCTTCTAGGTCAAATCAAGTCTGTTTGCCTAAAATTACATTATCTCATTTTTCTGGTGTGTACACTGAATGGCCAAACTTCATCGCTATGTATGATAGTCTAATTCACAATAATGTTGATCTATCATCCATTCAAAAAATGCATTACTTGCTCAGTGTTTTAGAGAAGGAGCCTCTGAGTTTAATTAGGCATTTGGAGCTTTCCCATGACAATTACAACATTGCATACCGACTCTTAAAAGATAGATACCAAAACAAAAGGCTCATAGCAGACAAGCACCTAGAAGCTATTCTGTCATTAGGTACTCAACAAAGCCATAGCAATTTACGCAAATTTGTCAACACACTTAAGGAAAACACTCAAGCATTGGAAGCGCTACAGTTTGATGTTAATTCATGGAGTTTTATATTGTTGCACATTGTTTTGAGGAAGCTCCCTGTAGAGCTGCGGGGCAAATTTGAAATGAAACACAGCAGTGTTCCTAATACTATACCGACATTCGAAAGCCTTTTAAATTTCTTGGACACTCATCTTCGGGTTTTGGAAACTGTCAGTGGTACGAAGGGACCAGCTGCTGTGATTCAAGGCAGTTATCATTTACTGTTAATGCTTCAAAATGCACATGCTGCAACGGGGATCATGTCTTGTACACCTGCGACAAATTTAACAATATGACTCCAATGCAACGAAGGGAATTTGTTATTCAGCAGCACCTATGTTTTAACTGTTTACGGACACACTCTGTAAATAAATGTATGTCTAAAAGTAGGTGTCAAATATGCAATGGTCGTCACCATTCAAAGCTTCATATGGATAAGCCTGACAATCAATTTAAGAACAATGATAAACATGAAAACAAATCATCCGAGCCTGGTCCGTCACCAAAGCCTGTGCACTCAGGGGCTGCCCTTACAACTTTAAGTTCACCGGTTCAACCTTTGCAAATTCATGGTATTCGCAATGAATCTACTATGATGTTAGGCACAGCTTTGGTGGGTCTGCAGGATATCAACGGGCATTTGCACACTGCAAGAGCCCTTTTGGACTGCGGCTCTCAGGTTTCTATCATAACTGAACATCTAGCTCAGAAGTTGCGTCTTCAACGCTCTACTTCTGGCATCCTTGTTGGATTAGGAGGTTCAAATCCTCAACGCACGGGCGGCAGCATAGAGTGCTCAATTAGCTCTTTACTGGACACAGCTCAGCCTGCCTTCATAACAACTGCGGTCATTCTCAAGCGTATCACAGGGAATCTCCCTAGCATTCAGGTCTCTGCTCAGGTTATGGATGCGTGTAGGGACATCTCACTTGCTGATTCAAAGTGTACAATTCCAGGCCCCATTGATTTTCTCATTGGCGTGGATCTCTATGACAAAATCTTTGATGGTAGGAAATTAAAATTGGGCGCGAATTTACCGACTGCTCATGCGTCTGTTTTCGGCTGGGTATTGATGGGCGCAGCTCCCATGGACTCTGTCTCTACCAATCATGTTGTGACTCTACATTGCTCTACCAACTTGGATGAGGCTCTCAACAAATTTTGGGAAACAGAAGAAGCTCCTTCAAAATTAATTCAAGATCCAGATGATCTGAAATGCGAAAAGCATTTTGTAGAGACCCACACACGTGACGAAACTGGAAGATTCGTCGTACGGTTACCCTTTCAAACGGAGTGCAAGCCTTTAGGTGAAACCCGCAACAACACTCTTAAACGGTTCCACAACCTGGAGCGCAAGTTAATAAAGGACCCAAGGCTGAAGGATATGTATGTCTCCTTTATGGCTGACTATCTTGAGACCGGTCACATGCGGCTTGCATCAGGTATATCACCAGGTGACAGATACTATATCCCCCATCATGGGGTACTCAAGGAAAGCAGCAGCACAACGAAGCTTCGCGCGGTGTTCGACGCATCAGCGGCTAGCAGTTCAGGTGTTTCACTGAATCAGGTTCTGATGTCAGGTCCCAAACTTCAGCAGAATATAGAGGACGTAATTTTACGATTCAGGACGCATGCTGTTGTTTTCACCTGCGACATCAAGCAGATGTATCGTCAGGTCAGAATGCACGACGAGGACTGCAAATTTCAGACAATATACTGGCGAGCATCCCCGGATAAGCCCCTACAACAATTTGAGCTAACGACAGTTACCTATGGCGTGTCAAGCGCAGCCTATCTGGCGATGCGCGTCATACATGAGCTCGCAACCCTGAATAGGGAGACTCACCCTGAGGCTGCACGCGTACTGCGAGAAGACACCTTTGTCGATGACGTTATTAGCGGCAGCAACGATGTAGAGTCGGCAAGAGCTCTACAACAACAAATAGTGACCGTGCTAGCTCAAGGGGGATTTCAGCTAAGGAAGTGGGCCAGCAACAGCCCAGAGCTATTGAGCGATTATCCAACCGATCACCTCGAGACGCCATTGAGGTTCGAAGAAGAGGATAACATCTTTAAAATATTAGGGGTCGAGTGGAGCTCTAGCACTGACAGCTTCGTGTACCGTGTATCAAATCTCGGGAAGTGTAGCACGAAGCGTGACATCCTTTCGAACATAGCGCGGCTCTACGACCCTTGTGGGTACCTGGCACCCGTCATCTTCTACGCCAAGGTCATCATGCAACGTCTCTGGGCGTTCAATCTTTCATGGGATGATCCACTCCCTACGGAAGCGACCCAATCGTGGGATGCCTTCCTGGACGGATTCCATCTCCTATCCATTCCTAGGATATCCAGATTCATATTAAGCAATCAACCGGCACGCTACGAGCTTGTAGGATTTAGCGACGCTTCGGAAAACGGCTACGCCGCAGTCGTTTATCTCAGGGTGGTTGATTCTAACGGAGACATTGGAGTACATTTGCTTTTTGCCAAATCTAGAGTCGCACCAATCAAGCAGAAACTCACCATTCCAAGGCTCGAGCTGTCAGGAGCCGTGCTTCTCGCTCGCCTAATTGGACATGTCACACAGGTGTTGGAGCGTAGGATCACCATATCTGACACGATAGTTTGGTGTGACTCTAGCATCGTCTTGGCATGGCTCCGTACTCCGCCTCACAAGTTACAGACATTTGAGGCAAATAGGGTGTCCCAGGTGCAAGGGCTCATGCCATCCATCGTCTGGCGCTACGTACCTTCCGGACTTAACCCCGCGGATTGCGCGAGTAGGGGGTTATTACCACAGGACTTAGTCACCCACAGCCTGTGGTGGTCGCCTCCGTGGTTGAAAGAGGATGCTGCTACTTGGCCATCGCAGCGTCAGCCGGCGTGTGATAACTTGCCAGGGCTTAAACCTGAAGTTTCCTCATCATTTAAGGTCATCAACGCTGCTGACCACCCGCCAGGCTCTTGTATCATCAGCCGCTACAGCTGCTTGTCAAGGCTCCAACGCGTGTTAGCGTGGTCGATACGCTTCTCTCATAATTCTCGACATCCCACTTATAGAAGAGCAGGCCCTCTGGTCACTGAGGAGTTAAACGTTGCCTTGCAGAGAGCAATTAGGCTTACACAAGAGGAATCATTCGGGGAACAGATTAAGTCTATTCATGGGAAACGTGCCTTGCGAAATCCATTAGCTCGTCTTCATCCCTTTATCGACTCCTCAGGCCTACTGCGCGTCGGTGGTAGACTTAGGCATTCTAACCTGCCTTACGCTGCTAAGCATCCGTTTCTTCTACCAAAGCGACACCATTTCACAAATCTCCTTATCGATCACTTCCACCAGCTCTACCTTCACGTGGGTGCCAATGAGCTTATCAACATTCTTCATCAACGCTACTGGATTCTCTCAGCCCGTCGTGTCGTCAGACACCGCGTCTTCATGTGTCAACGTTGTCAGCGCTTAAAGGCCAAGCCTTTGGAGCCCCTTATGGGAGATCTTCCTCCCAGTCGTGTGCGTGAGGCGCGCCCGTTCATTCAAGTCGGCATTGATTTCGCTGGTCCTTTCAGCGTAAAGTCCTCCAACCAGCGTAAGTCCAAGATTGTTAAGGCCTACCTCTGCGTCTTCGTGTGCCTGGCTGTCAAGGCAGTCCATTTAGAGGTGACGTCTGACTTAACCACGAATTCCTTCATGGCCTCTTTCGACCGCTTCGTCTCTAGGCGAGGCATGGTGTCTGACGTCTACACGGATTGTGGCAAGAACTTTCAGGGTGCTAAACGCCATCTTAGCGAAGTCGACGTTTTCCTTCGCCAACATCAACATGACCTGACAGAGGCACTGGCAAAGGTCAGCGTCAGCTGGCACATGAACCCGCCCTACGCACCCCACATGGGTGGCCTCTGGGAGGCCTCTGTCAAGTCAGCTAAGCTTCTACTGAAGCGTACCATCGGGGAACAAGTACTCACCTTCGAAGAGCTGACAACAGTCTTCGCTAAGGTCGAGGCAGTACTCAATTCTAGGCCTCTGTGTCCAACGTCGAACGACCCGAACGACCTTGAAACACTGACGCCTGGCCATTTCATCATCGGACATCCATTAGTGAGCTTACCCGAATACGATTTCGATCACACTCCGATCTCACGGCTCAATCGTTGGCAGCTTGTTCAGCAAATATCTCAACATTTTTGGCGCAGATGGCACCTTGAATACTTGCACAACCTACAGCAACGTACAAAGTGGTGCAAGGATGTGCCGAATCTCAAAATAGGAGACCTGGTTCTCATAAAAGAGGATAATTTGCCACCTCTTCAATGGCGCAAAGCGCGAGTATCCAAGCTCCATCCAGGTGCAGATGGCGTAGTTCGCGTGGCGGAGCTTAAGACTAGCACCGGTACATCTCTGCGATCTGTCGCTAAGGTCTGCCCCTTACCAAGCCTAGACAATTAAAAATAAGAAAATAGAAAATCAACTTAGTTATTATTTTAGTTTTAGGATTCAGTTTTAATCAACTTTCTTTAATATTCTATCTATCAGGACCCATTGTAGAATCATCTAAAGAGCTTAGCAGCTCTTTGGGGGGCGGTTATGTTCACTATTGTTTGTGTATACGTCATCTGCTTATGTCACCTACCCCCAAACCCTACATACTCCCTATCCTCGGAAAACGCAGGTAGGCACAAAACATCATCTGTCAAGAACTGACACCCGTTCAGTTCAGCCAACGACAAGGTACGAGTCGGTCGATGTCGAGAGCACTATCTCCGTCCCGCCATTTCGCCTACGGCTTCGAGCTAATTTACATACGGTTACGGTTCCGCGTTCGCGAACCCGTTCATAATCATCATCATCGCTGAAGAGCAGAAGAGGAGTGCGTAAGACCGGCAGCCATACCATCTTTGCAGCCGCGCGTGTTAGAACCAGGTACGCGTTTTTCCATTTCCCTTCTCGCCACTTCACCTACCCACATTGGTTCCCACTTTATCTGATCCCAAGTGGTGATCACTTTGTGTTAATCAGAGTGCGTTGCTAACACAATAGAGAGAACTCTCTTAGTTTTTAGTGTTTTATGCACAAAATTATTTACTTACGAGTAGATGGTGCTAGTGACGTCACAAAGTTCTACATCGCGCCAACGAAGTTTCTTAACGCGGATGCATAAATACAACTTCCAACTCCCTTCTTTCGGACTTCGGTCCCCGGGTTTGACAACTACCTGGAGAGAGATATATCTATTGTGTTACCCACCCACATTGGTTCCCACATTACCTGATCCCAAGTGGTGATCACTTTGTGTTAATCAGAATGTGTAGCTAACACAATGGAGAGAACTCTCTTAGTTTTTAGTGTTTTATGCATAAAATTATTTACTTTGCTATTCCAATACTCACGTGCAAAAAACCAAGCCTGTGTGAAATATATTTTTCATGAAACCTCCATCCACTACTGCCACATAAAACACATAAATCCCACAAACTTCATTATCCCTTACACAAACACTGACGCGTTTCGACCCCTCTACGGGATCATTATCAAAGTTTAATGAGCACAACTGTTACATGCAAACCAACGACGTCAGTATTGAAATGGAAGCTAAGTAACGCCCGATTCAATAAAATAATCTAGTTTGTTTGAGTCGAGTTACTTCGGTAAAACACGGCTAATCAATCGATTGTCGATGACGCTGCAAAATCGTGTTTGTCATCGACATATGTCATCATCGTCAACAGTTTGTTCAATACAACAAACTCCCCAGACATTAAACATACTAAGTCAATTATATCGTTACAAAAAACTGCTTTAGCAATATGTTACTAATACAAACTTAGTTGTATATAAATAAACGCCCAAACCAAATCCCGATAAATAATTAATAAACATATAAAACCATACATACATGGGTCACGTATTTATCCCTTACGGGAAAACATATATTAAGAAACACATTAAAACAATAAATAAATAAATAAAGGTAATAATTTTAAAATACACACTAGTATTATAGTAAAAGTCAAGCCATAAAACACATTAAAATAACAACTACGCTAGGCCACTTCCAGCCCGCGTGCGCGGGCGCATGAATCAAAGCCGTGCTGTTGAGTATAGTATACCCACAAAACTTTGTCGAAACATTATATAAATTTACCCTCTTTCTATGTTATTAGTACTTATATACGCTCGTTACAAACATATTTAATTTTAAGTTCTCATAATAAGTGAACTGTAAGATTCTTAATGAGAATAAATAGTCTCTAAACCTAAACCTAATATGCATGACTATATAGGAAATTTCAAATGTTTTTTCATCACACTTGCTCGTAAACGGTATCAAAACATACAGGTTAACTTGGCCGCAATACCCCCTATAAAACCCTTGGGCTTTTTTCTTGTCATAAAACCCTAGGGCGGTAAATAGCGCCCGCGCCCGCGACACCCGCGCCCCCCGCCTAGCCAAACGCCGCGTCTGGCACGCGATTTTTCTGCCCTATAATTTTATTTATTTACTCGCAAATGTGATGAAATAGATTATATGTTTCACATGCGGTACGGGAATTACGAACCTTGGCTCAGAAAACCCTCAGTCTTCGACTTCAAGCTTCTACTAGAGCCTTGATAGTAATTTCTTACTTACCGCCCTTAATACGCAATGTACTATTTCATACCTCTCATTCAGAAAAGTAAGCTTTGCTTTCTGTCAAGTCAAGAGGGATCAAAGTGCAACTTTTCTGTTCAACGTTTCTGTTTTTTTGCAAATAACTATGTAGGTATGTAATGTATGTATGTATGTATGTATGTATAACTCTTTATTGTACATAAAACACAAGTAAAAGATGAATTCAGGACAACACACATGCACAAAGGCGAACTTATCCCTAAAAGGGTTCTCTTCCCTTCTCTTCTCTTTTTTTATGATGTACCTTGTAGTACAGGGGATTACCTTTAGGTTTTGTTTCCTGCCGTTAACACACATCATGTATGGGCTGACAATTGGCATCGGAATCAGCTAGCTGTCACATTCATACAAGAACTGTCAAAATGAACACGATGGCGATTGCGAGCGAGTTATGTAATAAGCCTTAATAAAGTGACGCTTTAAAAGTGCCTTTATTCGTTGTGAGTTACGAAACTCTGAAATGTAATGTCTAGACATTAAAAAGGAACTAACTGAAAGGAATAGCCAACTTGACCTAAAACTTTGTCTAAGTGAAACTTCATTCACTAGCAGACCTAACGTATTTATAACCAAAGCTTTCGCGTTCCGTTGTTTACATCTTCTAAAAAACTTTTCTATCAGCCCGATAACCTACGGAAATTCCCGAAGGATCGCCTCGGGAAACAAACTTATGTTTACCGTTGCCAGCGGCGCTGCCGTCCAAGACTTCAGCCGACGGTAATACAATTACGGTTAGTTCCGCATTTATCCACCGGCAGAGATAAGTTTGCCGAATTGTAGTTTCCTGAAACATTTACTCAGAAGTTACCCTTTTGAAATTTTGATAGCAGAATGTGAGCCGTCCCTTGAGAAACCTGTGTTATGGTAAAATAATGTTTTTATTAAAGCTTATATTGTTGGAAAACGCTACGGCCTTCCAGTCTTATATATTCCATTCATCCAGTAAATTTCAAATGTAATATCGCACCTAAATAACCAAAAACGGCGGTGCGGGTGGTAGGGCCTTGTGCAAGGTCCGTCCGGATCGCTACCACCATCTTACTCGCTAATCCTGCCGCTAAGTAGCAGTGCTTGCACTGCTGTGTTCCGATATGGAGAGTAAGACAGCCGGGGAAATTACGGGCACAAGAGGCATTTCATCTTAGTCCTCTAGGTTGGCAACGCATCTGCAATCCCTCTGGGGTTGCGGGTGTCTATGGGCAATGGTGATCACTTACCATCAGGTGACCCACTTGCTCGTTTGCCTTCCTATTCACATAAAAAAAAAAAAAAACTCAGAGTCCGAGGCCGGGCACGAACGCACGAATCTCTGCTTGAGAGGCCATAGGTCCAACCACTAGGCTACCACACGGCTTTTGCTAGTTTACAGACGATTACTCCTAATTAAAGCCCCCCTTATCTAAAGTTACCTAAATTATAACTAGTAAACCTCTAATGTCTAACTAGTCTAAGTCTTAAAATAGCTAGATAACATCTCTCTGTGCATCTCAGACACGGAGGGGATCCTCAGCGAGCGAGTGCGTCTCGCACTTGACTGGTTTTCTAAAACCGTAACACCAAAAAAAACAGAATTTTGTTAAAACTACACAATGAGGCCGGATACTGTTCACAGTCCTCGCCTTACGCTTAGTAAGTGTGCACATGTGTGCGTCTCTCACACCAACGGCACTGTGGTTTTCCCAGAACTCGGTCTTTACTTTTTATTTGGTCAAGCGATAACCACAATTTTAACGACTGAAGGACGTACAAAGGCTGCATATTTTACCTTACAAAGGGACACAGGAACTCCTATTCCCATGCACATAAAGATCAAAATCAAACAACAAATAACTTAATAATTTTACTACGAATCGCTCCGGAACTCACGAATTCATTGAATATTTGGTGGTTCATAAGAAAACGGATGTAAGTCGAAATCTAGTCGTTCAAATGTGAATCTAAAACTGATTGTTACAAGGTTGAAATTTAGAAGTGCTGCCTTTTAAATGGGATTTTTTTCAACCACTCAATTACGTTTTTTGAAAGGATATTTAATATATTCCTTTCGGTTTTGTGGTTTTTTTAATGATTAGTCAATGAAATGAATTTGATATTAATTAAATGAATGGAGTTTTAATACGAATGAGAGGCATGACTTAGTAATTATAAAAAAGGTACCAAAGATAGGTAGGTAAAATAAGAATTTAATACTAAAACTGATTTAGTGTCTTCTGAAGCGCAGATCAGTGTTTCTGATGCCATCAGTTATTCGAACACATTACCCTCCATGGCTCGTTGGCAAACTTCGAGTTTGGACTTCTGGGCCTCATTTAATAAACTTTGTAATTTATGATTTTTTTGATTTTTTCGTGTTGGTGAATAAAAATTTCTTCCATTCTTCTATTCTATTCTATTTATTAAAGACCAGTAGGCATATTGTCCACGCACCGGCAAGCGCAGCGTGGGCCGTCCACCCACAAGGTGGACCGATGACCTCATTAAGATCGGAGGATCGCGCTGGATGCAAGCCGCTTCCAACTGGTCTTATTGGAGATCTAAAGGAGAGGCTTATGTCCAGCAGTGGACTTGTAATGGCTGAGATGATGATGATGATGATGATGAGGCATATTGTGAGAGCTAGCTGATTCCGATGCCAAATGTCAGCCCATACATGAACTGTCAAAATGAACACGATGGCGATTGCGAGCGAGTTAGACAAGCCTACAGGTCTACGCGCCGTAGGTTAGGATAGGCTGAATAGTGAATACACATGAGGTCATCGAGAAGAATGGCGTGTTAAGTGTTCCTGACACGCCATTGCTGGTAAAAGGAAACCAAGAGTGGCCTTCCAAGTGACAAATCCGGATACGGATAACCTTCTGGCGATGTAACGGGGGCCGTTGAACCGTTGCGTCACCAGAAAAGCGGCGATGAAGGAACACCCCGGGGGTTTAATGGGTAAAAACCCCACGTAACCCCATCGCCTCGCCGTGATGGAGTATCTGGTTACAGCAGATTTTCCCCGGGCAAAAAAAGGCTGAATATACGCGTCAAGCTTCCGCTTTAGGGTTAAGGAAAGTCCCGGCTTGTTCTTAACTTTTTTTTTGGCTGAGCACCCCGGATGTGTGTAGTAAGAGTAGGTAAATCGTACCTGCTACTGGAGACAGCTTCCTCATGACACACCATCGCGATTTCCACTGAAACAAGGAAAAAACATATTTGAAACTAGAAGCTTAGGCTTATTACCTAACTCGCTCGCAATCGCCATCTTGTTCATTTTGACAGTTCATGTATGGTCTGACAGTTAGCATCGGCGTCAGCTAGCTGTCACATTCATACAAGAACTGTCAAAATGAACACGACGGCGATTGCGAGCAAGTTAGGTAATCAAACTAATTAATATTAAAATAACACGGTATCTGACGTACGTGGTAGTATAATCTTGTGCCTGTTTGCCCCACTAGCTCCTCTATTCTAATCCTACTATCCTATCCTACTTCCTATCCTACTAATCCTATCCTACTAAATGCGAAAGTTTGTGAGGATGTATGGATATCAGTTACTCCTTCACGCCAACGGCTAAACGGATCTGGATGAAATTTGGAACAGATATATATTATGATCTGGAATACCACGCTAATTTTTATCCCGGAAAATTGCAGTTCTCGTGGGATAGCGATAAACGAATTTACAGACAAAGTCGCGGGCAACAGATAGTTGCTTAAAAATGTGTTCACTTAAGCATAAAAAAACGCACGACTCAATACATCCCATTTGCTAAATACGTTCTTAATAACACAATTAAAGCACATTTCAACTCTTGCGTCATAGTGAGCTAAATCGTCGTTACCGAGCAATAAAAACAGTTGCTACGCGACGTTGCCTGCCTCAATAGTCGCCCACGATGGCGCAACAGCGCGCAATGTTGCCACACCGGCAACGCCGCGCCATGTTGCCGTCCAGTCGCCGTCTATAGCTCGACGAGGCAACATGTCTGTGAGATCCTACGACATAGATTTGATACAACTGATAGACGCAGTTGCTAAGCGTCCAGCGCTGTACGACAAAACTCACATGCACTATTTCCACGCGAAGTATAAACAGAGGCTATGGAGGGAAGCGAGTCAAGAGGTATGTGATCTATTTATAGCCAATGACCGATCTATAGAACGACCGCTTAAATAAGTCCTTGGGCGCGCGGCAAGGGAGCGCGGGGTTGACGACAAAGGGGACCGAGAGAGGTGCGGGCGGAGTAGTGCGCCTGCCGCCCGCACCTCTCTCGGTCCCTTTTGTTGTCCCACCCCGCGCCCCTGCACCGCGCGGGCGAGGACTCATTCAAGCGGTAGGTCTATACATAGGGCCACAAATTGGCATTGTTCATTGTTAGTATGCTCCAATTCGAAAAGCATTTCGAGGAAAACCATCATTTATCCGATTTATCTTGTCCGAGTTCAAAAATACTTTATGATTGCAGATATTTTTGTAAAAGTACTTTGAACCTTTGTTTGACCAAACGACCGGGTTTTTAGACAGAATCCAGCATCGAATGTTTGCCACAAAAATGAAAAAAAAAAGTTTGGCTACGGCAACTGTCACGTGTCACTGTCAAATCTACAAAACCATAGACAAAGCCGTTTTTTTATATGGCCAGCCGAACGAAGGCGATTGGGATTCTGTCTAAATTCACGCATTATCAAACAGCGAAAAAATATTTATTATTAATTAACAAAGCTACGTAAAAGCATAATATTCAAATTAGTTGCTTGAAATAGTCCATTTTATCGAATAAAGGTGTTAAAAGCATAGCTTAAAAAAATGAACAATGCCAATTGGCGACTGGTGTTGTGTTGAAAGCGAGGCGAGTGCGAAGCGATTTCGTCGCGAGCGCAGCGAGCTCGGCATGTAGAGAGCTTACACGTATCACTACATAGTATAAAACAAAGTCGCTTTCCGCTGTCTGCTTGTATGCTTTATCTTTAAAACTATTATTTTTAATTATTTCTTCCATGCTGGTCTGGGAGCAAAGAAAAAACAAAGAATGTACCTACCAGTTGCTCCTCTTCCCGCGCAGATGGTAAAAGCCCAAAGGTATTGTGCGAAAATCTTATGAATCACGTATCGTATAAGCATACATAGGAACGGACAGACAGCGACAGCGACTTTGTTTTATACTATGTAGTGATTAATTAAAGTTTATTTTGGTTCATGTTCATGACATGACAGGTTTTGTTAAATGTTTCAAAAACTTACATACATACATACATACATACCGTCACGCCTCTTTCCCACAGGGGTAGGCAGATACTACTTTGTTCCACTTGCTATGATCCTGACATACTTTCGCTTCATCCACTACCTATATTGAATTTAAAAAATATTATGTTGTAGTTGCTTAAGTATTTGTCTATTTTTAGGTATTTCCGCATTGGAACTCGATGCAGCCGCAGCGCAAAATGAAACGTGGTAAGTTATTAGAATTACTTTCATAACTTTTGGTTTATATAACAAAGACAAACAGAACGTGTCTTAGAACTGTTCCACAATATTGCGTCCGGTGTTTTAATTAGACTAATTGAAAAGTCCTGTAAAGATTTATTCGCGATTTTCCGGGATGAGAAGCAGTCTTTGTTATTCCAGATTATAAAAAAAACATTAATATATTTTTTCAATTTCTCCTGGTCACCTGATGTTAAATGATCACCACTGTCCATAGACACCCGCAGCGCTTTACGCAATGCCAGTGCGTTGTCGGCCCTAGATGATGTAGTTGATGGCCGCTAAGGGCTCATTTACATGTCTTTTTGAAACTACCAGCGCGTTAATCTATCTATATTCCGTATTTCTTTCATCTTAGTCCTCTAGGTTGGCAACGCATCTGGAATCCCTCCGGGGTTGCGGGTGTCTATGGGCAGTGGTGATCACTTACCATCAAGTGCCCCACTTGCTCGTTTGCCTTCCTATTTACATAAAAAAAATTAAAAAAAATGGTCTGGGAGTAAATAAAAAAACTAAGAATTTGCCAGTTGCTTCTCTATCTATTCTATTATCTATCTCTAACTATTTGTTCTTTTTTACAGTTCGAGAAATCCAGCAACGTTGGAAAAACTTACGAACTTGCTTCACTAGAGAACTAGCGATGCAACGAAAGGAGCAGCAGGATAAGAGTGAAGGGAGAATAGTGAAACCAAGAAAAATATACGGATACTTCAAAAAAATGAGTTTTCTGCTAGGAAAAGATCAGAAAGATCAATTCCAATTGACAGATAATGAGGAAAACGATACGAAAGATAAACCACTTGACAGGAGTTTCAAAATAGAATACTTAGAAGAAATTGAAGGTGATGAAGAAATGGAAGAAGACGAAGAGGATGGTGATGAAGAGTTTGGCGGTGATGAAATTACAAGTGTTGTTGTAGAACCCGAACAGTTTCTAAACCAAACAGGAGAAATGTGCAAGATGGACAGTACTGTAATTAGTGGAACGAAATTCAATGACTATGATGAAGATAAACACTTTTTACTGTCTTTAGTAAATACTTTTCGAAAGTTCAATGATAGGCAAAAGATTGAGGCTAAAATAGAAATTCTACAAACCCTGAAAAAAATACAATTTGCCGACGAATAAATTTCCAATGATTTTGCATTCGCTGTTGTTTATTTTACAACGCTCATAATTGAATTGAAACCAATTTAAAAATGGAAAATTTAACGCTAAAGTGACATAAAAATGCAGCAATATTTTAAAAACTTTTGGCTTTTTTGCGAAATGTTAAAACGGCATCATATCAGTTGTCACGCAACGCAACGAAGCTAGGGGTTTAATTAAAATAACACTGATATAAAAATATGGAAAAGCCTTATATTTTAAACATCCTAAATAATTCTACGAATACTACATCACAACAAAATCATACAATACAATACAAATACTCTTTGTTGAACACCACAAATCAGTACAAAACAATACAGAAACAAAGAACAAAGTAGACAATAGACAATCATACTGAGTAACTAAGCACTTGTTTTATTCAGAGCCTGCATTTTGACAAATCCATGCTGTAATCTTTATCTCTCTCTTTCTATCACTTGCAGTGACTTGATTATTCTCATTGGACGTGCTTAGTAATTAAGGAAAGAATAACATGCGATAAGTACGTGCCTTTGTGACATAATAATTCATTATCACTGTATATTATCGTCGGATTCTTAAAAATAAAGATTGCTTTTCAACAGAGATATTATCGTAACAAGTACCAGTAGAAGAGGTTGTAGCTGATTATCGCTGAGACAACAAATTCACCCACTGTTAGAAATTATTACGCTATGCCAATGTGGGAACGTCATGTGTCGGTTAGTTTGCTTTGATAGATTTTCAATTTATGTTCATGACAATCAGAGAAATTGCAAAAACAGATTAGCCAAATATGAAAAAAGGTAAAATTTGACATTCACTCACACGACACAAACACAATTAAAAAAAAATCAATTTTAGCACAAGCTTTTTGCTGACTGTACTCGAATAGTCACTCGACACTATGCATCTATATCAAATGTCAAAACAGTTCTAGAATCCGATAAAAATTGTCGGACTCCGGGACAAGTGAAACATGGATGAAATAAAGAAATTCTTATAAAAACAGAGGTCGGAATAGGTAGTGCATATTTTCCTAAATTTAGCAGAAGGACGCGATTAGGAGTGGTTAAAACCACTAAAAATAATATTGTTTTAACGCGGGATGTCTCGTATTTGCTCTTAATACTTTTTATTCACCTATAAATGTTATTATATTGCCTAATGTTCGTTATAATAGGCATAAACCTATGTCTTCTTTACGTGGATGTAGGTAGTCCTTTCCAGCGGTTCTACCTCACCTAACCCGCTAGCGTGCCGCGTGCATCGCTGCACTTTCCGCTGACTATCAACGCAGTTCCGAATTGAGCACAACATTTCCTTATTTTCATACCAACATGTTTCTATCCGACCGATGTTGCATGTGATTTTTCTTTTCTCAAATTAATTGTCAGTGGTCACTAGTGTAACTCAGAACGCAGTAGCATTAATAATATAATCAACAAATTCCGAATGACTCGTAGCGTCGTTAGGCAATCAACTTAATCGCACACACACACACAACAGTAAGGTCCAATTTGGTTTTTAATACAGCAGAGATTGAAGAACCAATTGGAATATGCTTATTTTCTTAATGCCTATCGCCATCATTGAACTACTACATACATACATACATACCGTCACGCCTCTTTCCCACAGGGGTAGGCAGAGACTACTGTGTTCCACTTGCTACGATCCTGACATAGGTACTTCTTTCGCGTCATCCACATTCATCAATCTCTTCATACATGCTCGTCGGTTACGGGTACTCCTGATCTGACCTTTTTCCGAAACGTCTCGTAGTTGGTCTCGGAACGTCCGTCTAGGCCTTCCCCTCCCAACGCAACCATTCACACTCCCCATATTGTTTAGTTAGTCTACTTTCGTTTCGTCCCCATATAGATTGGACTACTAAATGTTATCATTAGTATTTCAATACAAACTATTACCATTTCCCTTTTCTACTCGGTTTAAAATTTCCATACCTAGACCAAGCACTCGTCTATTATGCAAACTAATTTTAGGAACCTATAACAATGCGTGTTTTGAACCAGCTTCGGTATCAGTGTTAGTCACGGGACTTTGATCGGTGTGAATCATTTGTTGACATCCGTTGCCATTGTTTCACGATGGACATCAAAGGGACCTTCAACAACATTGCAGGGCTTCTAAGGTTGTAAATTTATTTTTAACTTCCACTGGATTCTTGTGAATGCACCTTTTAGGCTCTGATCATCTTTCAAAGCTCGTGAAAAGAAATGTAACTGGCACTCTTGAGAGGATAAAATAAAAACATATATTTTTTACATCCTTTTATTTAGCTTTCCAGGAACGTCTCTGTAGGAGGGTACTCTTCAACGGTTGGTCCGATTGACTTGAAATTTGGTACACATTATGTAGGACGGATGACAATGCCAGTACATTCAGCAAAAAGCTTGTATTAATAAAAACATTTTTGACAGAATTTTATTTGAAACTCAACCAGAGTCGTAGAGTCTATAATTTCACATGTTTTTTTTAAGCTGCAGAAATATCAATGCAACTAAACATAAACACATATTTGCCACAGCCGTCGAATGTCGTTTAAAAAATACATCAGAATCCAATAAAAATGGTCTATTAAAAGAAAAACATTAACAAAAACGCTCGCCTATGACCCTAAGCTGGGTCTGTCACGTGGCAACCTGATTCGAGGTACAAAAAAGGGTGACTTGGTAAACACAAGTACCTTTAGCTAGATTTACAGAGGAAATTTCGTTTTGGTAAGACAATTATGGACCACAATGTACTTTTAATTTTCTTCTCTGTTGTACCATCGCTTTGCAACTTATCAATGTCTAGTCCTTTAATTAAAACGAATACTTGAAGGGTGAAAGACACGCCCCAGCAAGGTATTTCCATTAGCACTGACTCATCATGAATTTCAGTTTGATTTCTAGCTAATCTAATTTTCCAAATAATTATGACTAACGAACTAACACGCACGACATTAACGGACTCTTTCATTTTTGTCATTAGTCATATCATAGACGCTAATTACCCAATTTTATTTCTATAGTGTCTCTTATAAATTTCTTTCATGCTGGTCTGGGAGTAAAGAAGAAACAGAATTTACCAGTCGCTTCTCTTTCCGCGCTGATGGTAAAAGCCCATCGAGGGAATAGGCGAAAATCTTAGGAATCGTGTTACCACTATTTTAATTCCCTTTTCCATCCATACGCCTGCAATCATGGTAAACGTGGCCTTTGGATCCCGTTGCCTTGGGCTCTGTCTACCCCGTAAGGAATAAAGATGTGATTTATGTATGTATGTTAATATGAACGGAAACATGAGATAAAATTGCTTATAAAACGACGACTTTATTATTTACAACAGACAGTTGAGTTTAAATAAAACTTTGATGGCACATAATATCTTTCAAAATTGAATGCATCGTAGATACTCGTAAGAATGATTGCGAAAAAAATGCTTCAAAAGGTAAGCTGTTAATGAGATCGGGACTCTAGCAAATATTCCAACTATAGACGCAAAGGCGATCGATGAAGACATCGATTGGAAGCAGAAGACGTAAATGAGAAATAATAATTTATTACTGTTTAGTGATTTACGGTTCTACAGGAGTTGAATGAGAGTAGACGAGGATCACCGGCTAGGCAGAAGAAGTGTAGGCAGACGAAGTGTAGGAAGTCCGATGACATAAGGGAGACAGCAGGACCAGTCTGGAAAAGGGAAACGGGCAACCGTTCGGAATGGAAACGCTGAAGAAGAAGACGAGGATCGACAATCGCATGTAGTTGGAGAGGCCAGCAGTAGACTAGTACAGGCTGATGATGATGATGATATTCTGCAAAAGTCACGTAAGCTACCGTACTACACGTCGGTATAATCAATAAAGTGTCAATTGCATTTGATAAGATAACTGTGATATGATAAGCGAACAGACGTACCTATGTTGGGCGGTAGCCTAGTTTACGTAGAATTTTATGTTTTTTGCGTTCATGTCCGAACCGATATCACTGTTGGTCGTAACACTTTGCAAAATCCGTTGCGTAGTTTTAAAGATTTAAGCATACATAGGGACAGACATTGCTTCTCTTCCCGCGCAGATGGTAAAATCCCATCGAGAGAATGGACAAAAATAGGAATCATGTTATAGTATAGGCGATGCGGCTAGCAATCCATTACTATTTTGATTCTCCTTTCCACCTGTATAGGCCCACAAGCATGCTAAGCGTGGCGTGGTCTTGTTACCTTAGGCTCTGTCTACCCCGTAAGGGATAAAGACGTGATTTATGTATGTATGTATATATAGGTACAGACAGACAGACAGACGGTGGAAAGCAACTTTGTTTTATGCCATGTAGTGACAATGATGTTGACACTATTAGTCATATCGACATAGACTCAGATAGTTACAAAGTTCTAGTTAGTTAGTTGTATGTGTAAAGGACTAACTTCCTGCCATTGTTAAGTACTTGTCTAAGTTAAGTACTTGTCTATTTAGCTACTAGAATCAAGATCATGATATTATTAATAAGATAGTGTTCATAGAAAGTAGTTTATCCTTATCAGTGTTATTGAGTTCTATTATCTTTGTTGAGCAGCGCCACTCTTCACACATGCTATTGGTCTCCCTGTGAGTGAAAGAGACGCAATGCAACGATTTCGAGCGTGGTCACGTCTGTATCCCTTAAGGGCAGACAGAACCTAAGGTAATAAGACCTAAAGCCACGTTTAGCATGATTGTGGGCGTATAGGTGGAAAGGGGAATCAAAATAGTGATGGGTTGCCAGCCGCATCGCCTATAACATGATTCCTATCCCCATTCCCTCGATGGACTTTTACCATCTGCGCGGGAGAAGCAACTGGTACATTCTATGTCTTTTCTTTACTCCCAGACCAGCATGGAAGTAGACTGAAATTTTGTTAGTAAAGGTTATTTGTTAATTAGAATACTACTGCTTTCAAAAATTAGACGACGGACGTTCCGAGACCAAATAGGAGACGTTTTGGAAAAAGGTCAGGTCAGGAGTACCCGAAACCGACGAGCATGTATGAAGAGATTGATGACTGTGGATGAAGCGAAAGAAATATGTCAGGACCGTAGCAAGTGGAACAAAGTAGTATCTGCCTACCCCTATGGGAAAAGGCGTGACGGTATGTAAGTATGTTCAAAAATTAACGTGGGTGACGCATGCGCAGCCTTAGAACTAAATGATCCATACCTTTTTCCCGTCCCGGAACTTGACGGTCCCCTCGATGATGGAGGTGGCGGGGCTACTGTCCGCCATTTTGCGATGCTCACGACACGCGCCCGCGCACCCGCATGGCGTTAATCGCACATCACTCACGCGCACACCTGAAACAAGGAGGTTATTAGACCTTGGTATCACAACTGACAATTTGCAGGTCCAGGCCGAAATAATAAGCCGAGACGGAGTAATACGAGCGGCGGAGTGAGGCTACTGGGTTTAGGACAGGGCTGGCGAACCAATGGCACGCGTGCCACTGTTGGCACGCTTCAAAATAATTTGGGCACGCCAATAATAAAAAAGGTTTTTTGTCCATTAAATCACCAACTTAAGATTCGTTTATTGTGAAATAGGGCGGAAAACGGGCAATGTGGTCATATGATGGTAAAATAACAACACACTCTTAAGACAACAGGGTCTTTGATGACAGGTCAGAGCCAATATTACTTTATTTGTGAAAAAATGCCGCGTCCACCAAAAATGGTTCGCCACCCCTGGTTTAGGTACTTAGTTTCCGACATAAATGTCGGTTCCAACTTCGGCCGAAGGTTCGGTTTCGGCCAAAAACAGCCGAACCTTTCGGTCGTGTCGAAACATACAACATCGTACTTTCATTCGTAGTTAGTTAAGTACATTCTCACTTTTGTACGACAATGTTGAAATTTGCAATTATTTCCAAAAGTATTCGAAGCGATCGAAAATTTAGTTAAGCGAAGACAACTTACACTTACGAACATTACGAGTAAATAAAATATTGTAATACATCATTTTGTAAATGAGTTGATACTCTTCCAAATAAAAGATCAAATTTTACTAATCATGGCTAAGAACCATCGCAAGGAAATTGGCTTTCAAATGAAAAAAACTGCATCGACATCGGTTTATCCAATTGAGAGCTACAATGCCACAGACACACACACACACGCGCGCACGCACACGCACGCGCCCACGCACACGCACACACGCACATAGACACACGGACACGAACGTAACACCCCTCTTTTTGAGTGGGGGTTTAAAATAAACCTGCTCAATAAATAATAAAAGATCTAATTCAAAACATCTCTAGTTTATTCTAGACACATACCTCGCTAATTAATGGCGTGTAAGAGGAAGCTCAAATAGTAAAAGAACAGACAAACGGAAAACCACGTCTCGAGATACTTTAGTAGTAACAAGTTACCGCGGCTACCTCGTTAGGAATAACTTTGTTTGTTAGAAAACATGATGTGGGTAAGCTACTAAATGACTAGTACGAAGAGTATACCTTTAAATAAAATAAATAAGGAAATAAATAAATATCTTGGGTCCGCAACGAGCATATCAGACAAAAGACGAAAGTCGTCGACATAGCCCGAAGGATTAGTACGTTGAAATGGCAATGGGCTGGTCACGTTTGCCGTAGAACTGACAACCGTTGGAGCAAAAGTATCCTAGAGTGGAGACCACGCTTGGGAAAGCGTAGTGTGGGACGCCCTGCGACGCGTTGGACGGATGACCTTAGAAGGACAGCTGGCAGTGGCTGGATGAGGGAAGCCCAGGATCGCGAAAGTTGGCGCAATATGAAGGAGGCCTACGTCCAGCAGTGGACGGACAATGGCTGTAGATAGATAGATAGATTGGGACGAATTGCACAATCAAGTCTAATTCTACGCGGGCGAAGTCGCGGACTAAAGCTAGTATATAACTAAAATCGCAATTTGTTAACGCGATTTCCTCATTATTTACTAGCTGCTAGCCGCGCTAGCCGCAACTTCGTCTGCATAGAATTCGTTTATCGCTATCCCGGAGGAATTACGCAATTTTCCGGGATAAAAAGTAGCCTATGCGTTATTCCAGACTATAATCTATCTATGTTCCAAATTTCATCCAGATCTGTCCAGCCGTTCTGGTGTGAAAGAGTAACCAACATCCATCCATGCTTACAAACTTTCGCGTTTATAATATTAGTAGGATTTATTAGATTATTTTAATTGTAAAAGGGTGTTGTCGGTCCTTTGTAAATCCAATCCTAAAGGATCTAAGTTACATTTTGTTCTGTCTGCCAACTTCTTATTTCCCTCGGATTCCGATAAAACCGCTGAAGTTTAAAATTAAAAAAGTTCAAAATTTCGATACTTCGTAAACGCGAAAACATCGAATTCCCGTTGCACGCTCGATCGCGCTTCGAGTGGTTTCTTATTGATACTTTGAAAGTAAAAAGCGGGATTTGAAAGTAAATTAAGGCCCGAGTAAGTTCGTCAAAATAATCCGCGGGATTTAATACAAACTCTGGAGTTATGATTTGGATTTGCAAGTGAGATTTAGGATGTATCATCTCCGCCTATATACATCCTACTGGCTGGGCACTGTAGGCTTATTACCTAACTCGCTCGCAATCGCCATCTGTTCATTTTGACAGTTCCTGTATGAATGTGACAGCTAGCTGATTCCGATGCCAATTGTCAGCCCATACATGAACTGTCAAAATGAACACGATGGCGATTGCGAGCGGGATAGGTAATAAGCCTACTGGCCTCTCACGACGGGCCCGATGCGAGTTGGGAACTTCACACACCATTGAATTGCTTCGCAGTTGGTTACAGGTTTTCTCACTATGTTTTCCTTCACCGTAAAGCTTATGGTAAATTTCAAATGACGTAGCACATAAATTCCGAAAAAAAAAAAAAAACCGATCTGTGATGTTATGATTGTTGTGATTTTAATGTATCTTAATTTTGTAAAATTGACATGGATAATTTGTATTTTTATTAAATTAATTGCCTCTTAATAAAATATTTGAGTGCATGCGAGCATGCCAAATAAATAATATTGACTTTTGACTTTAACTTTGAAAAGTCAGAGGAGTCCGGGATTTGAACCTACGACCCTCTGCTTAAGAGGCCATAGTTCAAGCCACTATCTACTAGAAAATTCAACTCCTAACTCCTAACAACCGTATTGACAGCTTGTGGGGTTTAACAGTATCTAAACGATATAAACGCGCAAGCGTTGTCATATAATAAAGTTTTTTTTCTTTATTGATCTTGTTTCTAACCCCCTACGCAAAAAGAGAGGTTTTATAAGTTTGACGTCAATTTGTGCGTATCTCTTTCTGTGTCTCTCTCCGTCTGTCCCTGTCTGTCCCTGTCTGTCTGTCTCTGTTTGTCTCTGTCTGTCTGTGCGTGCGCGTGTGCGTGCGTGTGCGTGCGCGTGTGCATGTGCGTGTGTGTGTGATAGTCACCATCAACATTATTATCACAGCCCCGACTAAATGACCCAGTTTATGCAGCTCACGGCAGTATCGAATAAGTGGTCGTTGTTTTTTATGTCGCGAACTTGTAAGTGTAAGTGACCAGTGTTACTAGAGAGTTTTTTTTAATAATTTCGCCGCAGTTGATTTGAGCCGTTACGTGAGTAGGCAACATAATAAAAAAAAACTTAATAAAAAAAGTCGATCCTCCTCCGAATCAAATTTTTTTTCCAACGTAAATGGCACTACGGAATGTTTATACTTTATTATGAAAAACTCGAATTACAATAGTCGTCCCCGCCCTCGGAAAAGTTTTCTGAATTCTTGGCTGTTAATTAGCAAAAAAAAAACAATAGAAACCTGTCACTTTTCAAAATTGGAATAGACTTAGATACTGTTAGCGATGGTAGGTATTTAAAATTCTGTATTCAAAATCGCCGTCAACTACGAGCTTAATACGAATGCGACCTTTCCGTACGACCCAAGCTATTCATTCCCTAAAAACTTGGCCATTAGCTAAAACAGACTTGGAGCCTGTTTCACCATTCCCTGTTAAGTTCCGATTATCTTAAGTGTCAGTTTTTATGATTCTATCTCTATTTATTACTACTAAACAGACAGAGACGTCATCATAGATAATAGATGTGAGGACGGATGGATGGACGTGACGATGTGAGTGTGTATGTTTGTTCCTTCTTCACTCTGAAACTGGATGGATTTGGATGAAATTTGTAAAGGAGTTAGCTGGTACCCTAGCTAGCCACGTAGGCTACTTTTTATCCCGGAAAATTGTCAAAGGTTGCAGCTGCTTCATGCAATTCTAATTCTACGCGAAATAAGTCGCGGGCAGAAGTTACCGTCAAACACTCCAACTTTGCCACCAGGGTATACTTTGCCCAAAACACAATTTCTAAGGAAACCTACTAATAATAAAAAAAGTTACAGAATTATGGCAACATTCATGACATTGGTAGATAATAAACTATACCTGTGGCAACACAGAGTAGCGCGTGCGCTCCTGACTTCATCCAGTAACCTGTTGGCGCTTGTCGAGTACGGAGTATATTTTTGCGGGCCAATTACTGACGAAATTTAGTAGTCAATTGTGCGTCATGGGGAATACACAAGTCAATTTTATCGATTGTTTGTAATGCAAAACGATGTGCCGAGTATTTTGATGATTGTTTCGTTACTGTAACTCGTATATAACAAAAGTTATCATGATGGGCAAAATTACCCAGTGAAGTTTAGCTGTATGTTTGTCAACATTGCCCGCCAGCAAAAAACGCTTAGGGTTGGCACCTTTTCTTTTTTTTTAACCGACTTCAAAAAAAGGAGGAGGTTCTCAAGACAAAGTATGTTTTTTTTAAAGTTTCAAGTAGGTAGATTGGTAAGTAGAAAAAAATATTTTATCCCGAGAAAAATGTGAAGTTTCCTAGCAAAAGGGACCTTATGCCTAGTTCACATTAGTCCAGTAAAATTGTTCCAGTAGCATTACATCGCGAGGCTAACGATGTCAACTGATCCACCGCACGCCGCAATGTAATAAACAAATTTGCGTCTTAGAAACTGTTTTAATATTTACCGACTTTGTGCTAATTAATTTTATTTTTTTTAAATCCAAATTGACAACCCTAATACTTTTAAATCGTTACATGCCGTTTGTATGGAGAAGAGGAAAAATGACAGGCTAACATTGCCCACACATTTTATTAGGAAAGTATGAATGATATTGAATTATTTTTTAGGTCGATCGCCTTCATTGCCAAAATACTTTCATTGGTGTTGATGTCATCTGTATAAGGTCCATAATTCGCTAAAAATCTACGTGGGCAATGTTGGCTAGAAGTCCAGATTATTTTGCCCGCCCTCTTGATTGGTGATATGATAAAGAAAACTTCTACTAATTTTAGATTTTGATAAATCAGTGCATACACACGATCTCAGAGTTGCCACAAATACAGAAATGTGTCCGGGGTTTCATACAAAAAACTTGAAAAAATTCAGTTTTTGTCTAAAAAGTGGGCAAAGTTGGAGTGTTTGACGGTAGTCATAGATAACTGACACTTAAGATAACTCGAACTTAGCAGAGAGTAGTGAAACAGGGCCTTAGTCGATTCCGGTCCGTAACGTAACCTTTTGGCGGTGGCTATGTCAATTATATAGCCGTCCCCTCTAATATAGTGGCTTGGCACTGTTGCCAATTCGTGGTCGCTCTGTGGAACGGCCCAAGTTACGGAAGGCTGTAGTTTTAATAACACTTGAGGGGCTCTGTCTAACCCGTGAATTAAAAAAAAGATTTTTTTGCAAATGGGCCGCCAAGGGCTTTTTTACATGTCTTGAAACTACCAGCGCATTCGGAAATACCATCATTGCCAAGAATCCGCAAGAATCTTCGCAGCTTTGAAGTGTATAAAGACGTGATTGATTTGTATGTGTTTTTGGGGTTCCATACTCAAAGGGAAAAACCTTCTTACTAAAATCTAAATCCATCTAAATTCTTCTAACTTGACAATGTACAATTTATGATGTAATTTTTATTGAATGAATAAATTATCTAATCAAATCTAATCTAAAGCATACCTCGGACTGGGCTAGTAGTTTAGTTTAGTAGCCAGTAATTTAGTAATGCGAACGTTTTTTGGGCAGCAGCGAATAGTTTGCCTACTAAATTGCTCGCTACTAGACTAAAATACTAGCCTAGTCCGTCACCTTAAGGCTCCACTGTCCGTCTGTCTGCCTGTCACCAGTCTGTATCTCAGGTACCGTGATTGATGTATTTCTGTTGCCGCTATAACAACAAATACTAAGTAACCCCCCAGA
Source organism: Pandemis cinnamomeana (assembly GCA_932294345.1). Taxonomy (NCBI): domain Eukaryota; kingdom Metazoa; phylum Arthropoda; class Insecta; order Lepidoptera; family Tortricidae; genus Pandemis; species Pandemis cinnamomeana. The sequence continues at coordinate 2,248,302 of OW028715.1, read as the reverse complement.
GTCGTAACAGAGAGTGGTGAAAGAGGCCCTAAATGAACTAAAACTAACTAAAAGTTACTGTAACTACCAGTGGCTTTGCGTCAAATATACCTATTAGAAGGCAAGCCGAAGGGCATTTAACTAGCCTTTTTCTCTAATTCTGCGCAATAAAAATGCCCAACTGCCTTAATCTGGTGGGAATCGAGTTCTATGGACGCCCTCTCTACTTCTTACTACGAAACAGTGGCGAAATCATAGATAAATAATCGACACCAAAAAAACCTCAAGGAGGCTACTCCGAAATTCGATTTTCGAAGTGTTTTTCGTGTCGTTCCGCCCATACTAATAGTCATTGATTTGAATCGAATTTCGGAGTAGCCCCCCAGGGTCTTAACAGAGAGTGGTGAAGCTGGCCCTAAATCATTGACGTACAATAAACAACTAGACTCCCAATCACGCTCAAAAACCGTCCGAAGCAAAAGTCTGAACGACGCGTCTATTGTTCAGAGTTTTTGTTCAGTTGTGTTTCGACCGCGCTTTGATAACAATGTATATGTCTCTTTCGCACCGTAATCTTACTATTGAGAACAAAAGAGGCAGGCAGGTTTCCAGCGCGTGGCGTCGTGTCATTACTTCTTACGATCCTACGCCATTGATATTAAACATTACTGCCACGAAATAAGGTGTCAATTTGAACGAATATGTTAATGTTATCTGTCTAAGTCGATGTGTTGACACACACAACACATAGACAGAGCAACTCGGACGTTTCTTGAGGAACCTTTGTTAGCGACTGAGAGTCTAGTTGTTTATTGTAAGTCAATGCCCTAAATGAACTAAAACTAACTAAAAGTGATTGTTGCCGCTCTCAGCGTGAGACTTGAGCCACATTTATACAGCGACTGTTGTAACATAGTTTTTGTGTTAATGAGGTGTAACGCGAATTGCCGCAGTTTTCATTTGCCATGAATTACGCTATCGAATGTTGATCTTTCACAATTTATTGTTACCTTTACATATCGCGATATACAGTGTTGTCAAATTAGAAACTTGTCGCTTTCTATACATACACACAGACACAAATCACGTCTTGATCCCTTACGGCATAAGAGCCTACGGTACTAAGATCACAAGGCTACGTTTATCATGATTGTGGGCGTATAGGTGGAAAGGGGAATCAAAATAGTGATAGGTTTAGCCGCATCGCCCATAACATGATTCCTAAGATTTTCGCCCATTCCCATTTCATAATTATAGGTATGTTATTTTTGATAGCTGAATGAAGCTTTGGGTGACCAGAGGGCTAGTTTTTTTTAACACAAAGGGTAAGCATTGCCATACAACGCGGTAATGCTGCCAGCCTTCTGGGCACCATGCCGCCGGGCAGCATTAGGGTAACTTTTTTGGTTATAGTTTTATTACAATTTGTTTTATTTAGGTATATTACTAACATACACTTTTTTAATGTTAATAATAATATTAATTTCTTTAAAAAATATTTTTTTTTGATAGTAGATACTATAAAAGAACTGATTGTGATAGTACATGTTTTACGCATAGCGATTATGATAAAGTTAGAATTCTAACTCAAATCCACTCAAAACCACTCAAAAAAGACTCCAAATTCTCAGAATTCTGAGCCCAAAATCCATCGCTTTGGCTCCAAATTATTAAGGGAATCCCCAGACACCATCTACTGAAACCAACACAGATCGACCAACCGGATAACTCACAGACCTGCGTTTATGTAGACGACGGCAGTCCACTCACGTCATATAAAAAATAACTTGTTCTCAAACATTGTCGTAAATGTCGTATTCTAAGTAACAGAACACGAAGGGCCTTGTTGACGGCTCAATTATATTGCAGGCGCCATTTTCTGACCATAAATCAGATTGCTGGACTGTTTTTCATTTGTTTTTAACTTTTGTTAAGTCAAAGAGACTATGGAATAATGAACTACAATGTCATACAGCCAAGTATTTCGTCGTTCGTCGTGTTTTTATCTATTATTTTTGTGTTATTGAAGTTTGCTTAAGCCAGTCTCTCTTTTTGGATTCATTTTTACGGTTTTGCCCGTTAGAAATTAAATTTCTAAATAACACTAAAAACTAGAACGTAGAAAAATCCGAAAGCTTTACTTTTCGGATTTTTTGTGTTCTAATTTTCACTAGCCTATTTGTTACCTTGTAATATTCTGTATACTTTTTTTGTGGTGTTCAATAAAGAGTTATTGTATTATATTGTATCATTTAGATTTTTTTTTGTACATTCGGAACTTAAATTTTATGCGTCAAAATATAGACCCTCACTGCACTTACATCATCTACATAAGTGAAAGTCTGTGGCATAGTCGCTACCAACTAAAGCAACCTTAGCACAATTAAACCTCAGCGGTTACGGTTAGCCCGGATTAGCCGGGATACTCCGTAATTAGAAACTCGAAACGCGATACCATCCCTTTCACTCCCACAGTAACAACTGTTGGTGCGAGCGGAATGCCATATGAACTTGAGGTTTTGAATTTAGAGTTCCCAGCAACCATATTTTCTCGGGAAAGATACAGTCTGAATTAGTAATTGTTAGTGCAAATTGATTCGTGATTGATGTTTATCTTACAATTGATTTAATTGGATTTATGATTGGGTAGTTTGTGAAAGGCTTTTGTGGTTATCATACACATACATACACATTCACAAATCACCATGTTTATCCCTTACGGGGTAGGAGCCAACTTTTAGCATGATTGTGGGCGTATAGATGGAAAAAGGAATCAAAATAGGTTGCTAGTCTCATCGCCTATAACATGATTCCTATGATTTTCGCGCATTCCCTCGACGAGCTTTTACCATCTGCGCGAGAGAAGTAACTGGTAAATTCTATGTTTTTTCTTTGCTCCCAGACCAGCATGGATGAAATTGTGCTTATCAATTTGGTGTTGCGTAAGGACTATTCTTCTTACTGGTCTGGGAGTGCAGAAAACACATATAATTTACCAGTTGCTTCTCTCGCGCAGATGGTAAAAGCCCATCCTAGGAATGGGCGAAAATCTTAGGAATCATGTTATATGCGTATATGCGAATGCGACCTATCACTATTTTGATTCCCCTTTCCACCTATGCGCCCACAATAATGCTAAACGTAGCCTTTAGGTCTTGTTACCGTAAGCTAAGACGTGATTGACGTATGTCTCCAGTAAACAAATGCATTTTGTTGTATTGTAATTTTTTGTTGCACAGCCGAAACCTACTTGTGTATCGCGTTTCCCAATTCAATTCATTTGGCGTGTCGTGGGGAGCAAAAAAAAAGGTACCCATAACTGTTAACTATAATCCAGTGAAAATAAATAGAAACGGGCATCCCCTAATGTTCGGCTGCCCCATGTGGTCCGGCGATGAAATTCAATAGCAGAATAGCCCCCCGAGTGTTGTTGCTATATCGCACGAAATGGCATAAAGCGATTAATATCGTTTGTAAATATCGAACGATATGGGCTGATTCAGAATAGACGTCATAAGTTCGTAACTTAAACATAATGTTAAAATTTTAATGGTAAAACCGTACAAGTAAACACAGAAAATATCTAACCTATCATTTGAAAAAACAGCGCCTTCTCTCGTCCCTGGTGAGTAGATGTTCTACGGGAATTTGTAATTGTGTCGTACAGACACATCGTTCAAACAGATGACGCTTAGCGACAAAAAATCGCGTAATAACAAGGTCACGTGACAGCTAGTAACAGATAGAAAAATTCGAAGGCTTACCTACCTGCTATTGGGTGGTGTAGGGGTTAGCACGCGTCACGGAATGACGAGGACCCGGGTTCGATTCCCGGCCATAGCTTTACTTTTCGGATTTTTTTATGTGTTCTAATTTTCACTGATAATTAGAAATTTAATTCCTAACAGTAAAACCGTAAAAGTAAACATAAAAAATTAAGTAAAAACTCTTGATTCATTTGATAGTATTGACATATATAATCAATTTAAATCCCTATTTCCCTATTAATATCACAATTTGAAAGTAATTGTGTCTGCCTGTCTGTTACGCTTTCACGCCCAAACCACTGAGCAACCCATCACTATTTTGATTTCCCTTTCCACCTATACGCCCACAATCATGCTAAACGTGGCTTAAGGTTTTGTTACCGTAGGCACCTGTCTACCCCGTAAGGGATAACGACGTGATATAATGTATGTAGGTATTTGACCTAACATTTCTGTTACGAAAACATATTTTTACATAAAATGAACACGCTGTATTTGAAATGTCAATAAAGATCAACGGGGATAATGTAACATATTTTATTAAAATCATTTGCGCCCCAATAGTGGCGTGTCATGATCATTTATCAAGATCTTGGGCGGAAATTAATAAAACTGATGGAAATATTGCAATTCATAAATTTCTCAATTAATCTATGCTATCGTAATCGTTATAGACTACAAGCCCATGGACAAAAACATGTGAAATGAACCAGCGTGAATGAAGCTTAGAAGGCTGTTATTATCACTACATAGTATAAAATAAAGTCGCTTTCTCTGTCCCTTTGTCCCTATGTATGCTTAAATCTTTAAAACTACGCAACGGATTTTGATGCGGTTTTTTTTAATAGAAAGAGTGATTCAAGAGGAAGGTTTATAATGTATAATACATGCATAATATACATATAAACCTTCCTCTTGAATTACTCTATCTATTAAAAAAAACCGCATTAAACCCGTTGTGTGGTTTTGAAGATATAAGCATACATAGGGGCACAGGGACAGAGAAAGCGACTTTATTTTATACTATGTAGTGATAACTCTGAGCGCTATGCCGTCCCATCTCAACATAATGCTGGCCTTGCAGCCAGCGCTGGTCTTCCGATGGTCTAGCTGATGTTGTTTGTATGACGACCTAAACGACGTAGTAAATCATTATCAACTAACACCCACTTAAGATTTCTCCTAAGAAACATCCACGTTATTCGAGTAACCCCCCACTAAATAACAATCAAAACCATCCCTAACTTACAAAGCATCTCAAACGCGTATCAAATTTCCAACATCTGTTGCCTTCTGCTACTTTTTTCTGCGCATTGTCAAGGTTAATTTTGCACCCGCTTTGATACAGATTCTTCAACAATGGCTTCTTGTCTCCATCTGCGGCAGATGGCCAGGGCTGGCATGCTATTGATATGTTATCTTTATTGGAAACTAGCTGTTGCACACACACACACACACACACAAATCAAGTCTATATCCCTTACGGGGTAGACAGAGCCTGAGGTAACAAAACCTTTAGGCCACGCTTAGCCTACTTCGTCTGCATAGAATTCGTTTATCGCTATCCCGCGGCAATCACGCGATTTTCCGGGATAAAAAGTAGCCTATGTGTCCAGACTATAATCTATCTATGTATCTGTTTATGTATTGGTTGTCTGGTAGAGATCGCTATTAAGCGATAAGACCGCTTATTGTCTACTTTGTTCTTTGTTTCTGTGTTGTTTTTGTACTGATTTGTGGTGTTCAATAAAGAATATTTGTATTGTGTGTTCCAAATTCCATCCAGATCTGTCCAGCCGTTCTGGCGTGAAAGAGTAACAAACATCCAAACCTCCATACTCACAAACTTTCACATTTATAATATTAGTAGGATATGGTGAAGTGATTTGGCTATTTTCGGTGTTTTGTGGGTTGAAATCGGAATTGGTAACTGTCAAAAAATCTTGCAAATTTTCAAGTCACAATTGGTACACTACTTCTTTATTCCCTTACGGGGTAGACAGAGTGTAAGGTAACAAGACCTAAAGCCCACGTTTAGCATGATTGTGGGCGTATGGATGGAAAGGGGAATCAAAACAGTGATTGGTTGCTAGCCATATCGCGTATAACATGATCCCTAAGATTTTCGCCCAATCCCGCGATGGGCTACTACTATCTGCACGGGAAGAGAAGCAACTGGTACATTCTTTTTTTTCTTTGCTCCCAGACCAGCATGAAAGAACGCAAGAACGGCTGCTAATATTTGTTGGGCAACGGACATTAATACCATAAAGCTTAATATCACACAACCCTAGCACATAATCCCGGTCCCGTGTCCCTCAGCCACCTGTCCGGGGCTCCCGGGATGGCTTACCCTCTCGGCAGATTGATGGCTTCATACACGGCCATTTATACATAAGTAAATACCGGTAAGTATTCATGTAACTCCTCTGACCGAAAGCTTACTCTGTTGACCATTTAGTAGGCCTAACTATGCGTCTTCCGTTTCTGCGGTTATCTGTTCTAAGAGCGATGTGGCCTGTCCATTCACAAGTCTGCAAATATTTTGAATAATAAACAATTTTTAGGGTTTCAACTTTGGCTGTTGGTGGCTGGCTGGTGCTAGTCCGTTGCCACGCGCCGCGGCACCGAATAAAAAGAACAATAAGGCGGCTGTCACTTGTTTCCAAATTGTTGGTGTACGGTCGGTCTTTTTATGCGGTGTTAAAGCTATTGTAAATATTGATTAATGATCGTAATGTATGGTGTAAAAGTGTAATTAGTGTATATAACATCACGGATAGTCTTCGCGGGTGTGTATTTACTAAGCGGCGGCAATGGCTAAAAGACTCTACACGCGGACTCTACACAGCGTTGGTCGAAGCCGGCTTCCTCGAGGTTTGTGGCTCTGAAATTGATTGTTAGACCTAATACACTGCACAAGGGACAGCTAAACCACGGTCTTGGTAACAGTCACTATTTGTCTATCGAAGGATATAATATGAAGTTACAAATTCAAATTCATTTATCTCGACCACCTGGGATCATAGTTAAGTTAGTAATGACCAATAAGAAGAATAGCAACTGTTTCTTGTAAACAAATGAGTATTTAACAAACACGCCGCAATCCAAGTTAAAAATGTATGTAAATTTCACACCCAATGGATGTAATTTGGAGTTCGAATAAAAAATAAACCACACAATTTACAGCAAAAAGCGACATCCGCCGCGAGTTCACGATTGTTCACGCTCTGTTGATGGATTTAAATCCCAATAAACTCTGGTGTGAGAGGGATGCAGATATCACACGGAAAGAGAGAGCTCAAGTTTTGAGTTTTTGACCAACTATTTCAAACGCGTTTTCGTAACCGTATTAAATTATCACGGGCGAAATAACAGTGGCTTTAGAGGCGCGTATTGATGGTAAACTTAGCTTATGGTTCTAGTTTTTTTGTCATAAGAATCGTCACCAAGGAGTTTGCGAACTGTTGCCAATGATCGCGATTAACGATTACTGATGAGTTCCTTTCTGATTCGACTCCTAGTTAATATGATGCTCATGCGCCCGAAGAAGGCGAGTTCCTGATACTGTTTTTCTATCCCAGCACGACTATGGTTCTTGTAAAGAATCGGGACTGAATAGCATTAAGACTTAATGCGATTTAACTCCAACTCAGTTCAGGTATTAGCTGTCATTTTTAGTATGGATATGACAGTGACCGAACCTAAACTGAATCGGAATTGAATCGCATTAAGTCTTAGTGCCATTCAGTCCCGATTCTTTACAAGAACTATAGTCCTGCTGGGATTTCAGAAAGTGGCTCCCATGCCTGGTGGGTGGGTTTTAAGCCAAAATGATTGCTAAGATTTTCGCTCATTCCCTCGCTGGGTTTAAACCATCTGCGCGGGATGAGAGCTGCTGATACATTCGATGTTTTGGCTTTGGCTATTAAATCTTAAAGATGGCCATACATTCTAAAGTAGGTAGTTATTTAAAACTAGTCACAACTGACTTTAAAATAAGGAATTCAATGTTTAAGTTGTCTTTTACGAGTTCACCATAAGCCACTTTTTTATTACTCTAGCATTGAGAGTTCTGGGTTTGGAACTAAAATTGGTATTCTGCATAAGTAATATAAACTTTGCATAAAGGGCTGCGTTCGAGTAGTTTTCTTTACGAGCCACCTAGCTTGCCGGCAACTTTGTCTTCATATCGTAGAATTTACTCAGTCTCGGGATAAAAGTATCGTATGTTTATAAGATACTAGGTAGCTGACCCGGCGAACTTTGTTCCGCCCTAAATTTCAAAAAATCCTTTGTAAGTGCACCTTTATACTAATCAAGGAATAATGTGTAGGCATGCTAAATTTAATGTCTGTAGCTTTATTAGAACAACATTTCAGAATTTTCCAATCCCGTGGGGAAATCGGGCTAAAAAGTATCCTATGTCCGTCTCCTGGTTCTAAGCTACCTCCCTACCAATTGTCAGCCAAATCGGATCAGCCGTTCTCGAGTTATAAATAGTGTAACTAACACGACTTTCTTTTATATATATAGAGAGAATAGATAGACAATGGAGCCTTCTATTAGTCGATATTTTTTGGTAACTTCCTTTTTGCTCAAAGCGGCAGCCCGGCAGACCTAGACGGCGATGGCAGGACGAGTTGGACACCTTAAGGGACCTTAAGGGACTGAACACGCACCGCAGCAGACCGAGAGCAGTGGAAGCGTTGGGAGGCCTTTGCTCAGCAGTGGGGCACAATAGGCTCATAATTATAATAATAATTAACTAAAACAAATTGTTTTCATTATGGTATTTGAATCGCGAAATACGTATCAATTTTCAAATCCATTTGACAACTGGGAGTAGGTCAAAATTCAAGTCTCACCATTGGAAGTGGGTCATAGTTTAAAATTTATCTGACCGAGAGCCAGTCAATATTATATCCATCCAACCATTGGGAGTGGATCACAAATCAAATCAATCTGACTACCTATTGGGAGTGCGTCAAAATTCAAGTCGATCAGTAGGATTACCTAACTCGCTCGCAGTCGCCATCGTGTTCATTTTGACATTTCTTGTATGAATGTGACGGCTAGCTGATTCCGATGCCAATTGTCAGCCCATACATGAACTGTCAAAATGAACACGATGGCGATTGCGATCGAGTTAGACAATAAGGCTACAGATCATTAGGGGGCGTCCATTAATTACGCGAGGCATTTTTAAGGATTTTTTGACCCCCCCTCCCCCTTGGTGAGATGTCGTAAGATTTTTCTCGACCCCCTCCGCCCTACCCCAATCTCGCGTGAAATTTTTCAAAACTTGTACTTTGGGTATAAAAGTATTGGATTTATTAAAAAACATAACACAATTTGTTTAAATATAAATATAACTGTGTCAGATTTTGTCATATTTTATTCAAGTAACGATTTTTATTTTCATTCAACTTTAATTTAATTTAATTTTCACGCAGTTTGACACCATTTTCTGCAAAAAAAAATTACGTGATATTTGCCAGTACCCCCCTCTCCCCCAAGTGAGATTTAGTATGATTCGGCTCGACCCCCTCCCCCCCCTAAATACCTCACGTAATTAATGGACGCCCCCTTATATAGGTCTACGTTAAAAGGTAATCTGACCATGGGGAGTGACTCCAAATTCACTTGTCAGATTTGAAACGGAGAGCTGGCATACACAAATATTTTAGGTTAGGTAAACGCTTGTAAAAGCAATTAATTTTTAGACCGTACTGATATTTTGCTGACGCAACAAAAAAGCCATGCAAAACTGCAATTTGTTGCAACCGACAAAATTGCAACCGATCCATGATTGCAATCGAGATCGTTGCGATTAAATAGCGTAGCTGTAAAATGGAACTAGTATTAAATGGTTTTTTTAACGGCCATACCTATGCAATTACTGGTTGCAGAGATAATCGGTACAAATTAGTTTTCTTGGAGATTACGTGAAACTGGTTAAGATGCAGAAGCAACCGGTTGGATCGGGATTTGTTAGATATTGGTAATCTTTACCAAAGACATCAAGTAAAATTTCAAAAACTCCTAAAATTCACCAAACAATTGTTCGAGCAAACGAAGGACTCCCTAAAGAAACAGATACGATTCACAAAAAAATAAAAATACATACAAACATACATAAGTCACGTCTCTATCCCTAAAGGGGTAGACAGAGCCCAAGGTAACAAGACCTAAAGGCCACGTTTAGCATGGCTGTGGGCATTTAGATGGAAAGGGGGACTCAAAATAGTGATGGGTTGCAAGCCGCATCGCCTATAGCATGATTCCTAAGATTTTCGCCTATTCCCTCGATGGGCTTTTACCATTTGCGCGGGAAGAGAAGCAACTGGTACATTCTATGTTTTTTCTTTGCTCCCATGCCAGCATGGAAGTGACACATACATCAAGTAAAAATTTCAAAAACTCCTAAAATTTACCAAACAATTGTTAGATCAAACAAAGGGCTCCCTAAAGAAACAGATACAATTCACAAAAAAGTAAAAATAACATTAAAATATGCACAAAGGCGAACTTAGCCCTATAAGGGATCACTACCAGTTAACCTTTGAGTAGATGAGAGGAGCATTAAACGAGGAACCGACAAAGTGGGAGTTTAAAATTCCAGATAGTGAAAGCCACAATAAAACGTACCTAAATACAATAAGCGAATCATAAAATAAACTACTAAATATCATTACACACATGCATACATACAAAATACAATAAGAGTATACATATACAATATCTAAGGAGATGGTGTGAGCCACATCTTCCTAAAGCCCTCCTTGAACGACGCCACGGAGGCAGACTGCCTGATGGAGGTCGGTAACCGATTCCACAGCCTAGCAGAGTGCACTGTGAAGGATTTGAAGTAAGTTTTGGAAGATGAAGGAGGACAGGCCAAAATATTTTTTAACAAAAACTTATTTGGGACCAAAAACTGACACACTCAGCGCTCTGGTTCAGCAAGATCCTCATAAATTAAGTCAAAAACTTAAATATGCACGATATTATAATAATTATAAACAAAAAGTGCGATTTCTATGACATGATAGCTTGCCTATACAAAACTGGCTTAGCTGGTTTGCAAGTCAACCGAACTAGTAATTTATAATAGTCAATTTCAAGGTGAATAAATAACGCGTTAAATATGTCCTGGTTAACAAAATTCATACATATTAAGTTATCACAATTTATTGGAAAATCATGCAATACAACACAATGTGATAATATGCCACGTCAAAAAATAATACTTAATTTAACAAGACTCCATAGGTGATAAACTTAAATAAATGACTTGTTGTCTGTGCGCGAATAGACAAAATATATATTCCACATATAATACTTTTATTGACAAAAATACAAAAGGGGAATTAAAAACTAATCTTAAAATAAAAAAATAAAAATAGAAGGGGCCATGTGGCATAGTACCACAGACCCTGGCTGCCCCCCCTTTGGACAGCGATACTAATAGGCTGTCCAAGGAAGCTGCCAGCTCTGCGGTCACCCGTAGCGTCTGTTAGCCTCTTCGAAATATCTTTGAAGAGGCTAATAGCGCTAGGACCCCACGGACCAAGAATCTCAACACCGAAAGGGACAGTTATATTCGGTGCTGAGACTGCCCATTATTCCATAGTAATTGAGACGTTTACGTGAACGCGTTCGTGACGTTTTTATATGCGAAAAGTTACACTAGAGGCTCGGAAAGACAAAAAAAAAGAAGAAAATAAATATTCAATGACATTATGATTCACGCTATTTACGATCTTATTTACAAAGCAACACTGCGTTTTTTATAGCAGCATGAAAAATGTGAAAGTAACGTAAACTATCGTTATGGACCATAATCATAATTCGCGTTGTTTCATTTTGTTATTCGTATCTTGACAATTATTCCTTAAGTGGAATGGACAAGGCAAAAAATAAAAGAGGAGAATAACATACATTATACACAGAAACGTGCAAACGTTTTAAAAACAAGACTTCTTTATAGTGTCAGTTTCAAGGTTAATGATCTCATGATATTTATAAAAACCGGCCAAGCGCGAGTCGGACTCGGGCACTGAGAGCTCCATACAAATCCGTCAATTTAGTGTTAGCACAAGGCCGTAGCATCAAACTCGGGCGCATCTTAAGTTTTTTGGAAAATGTTAAATGTGCATTGAATCCTAACTTACATACATACATTATAATTATCACGTCTTCATCCCTTACGGGTTAGACAGAGCGGTAACAAAACCCTAAGGCCACGTTTAGCATGATTAAGGGCGCACAGCTGGAAAGGAAAGAAAAATCGTGATGGGTTGCTAGCCGCATCGCTTATAACTTGATTCCTAAGACTTTCGCTCATTGCGCGGGAAGAGAAGCAACTGGTAAAATTCTATGTTTTTTCTGTACTCCCAGACCAAACTACAATTACAGTAATTCCACTGAAAGAAACTTAATCGTTGCTGAATAAATTGACATTTTTGGATGAATTACAGCACTGGATGACATTAGGTTATTGTAAACTCAACTCAATGACAAGTGAAGTTACGCGGTTTTTCCCGTGAATCGTTCGGCAATTAGCCAGTTGTTAATTGGATGAATGCCACTGCATCAATGCACTTTGTAATTGATCGTAACTCACTGCATTAACTTTTATCTGTTATTAGTAATTGTTGTCTACCTTTCATCAGCTGTTAATTCAATTAATAAATTTATAATGTAGATATTGTTGGCGAATACTTACATACCAGTGGCGTGGCGTTAAGTATATCAGAAAGGTAATTCTGCATAATAAAAGTGCCTAACTGCCTTAAAATAGGCAAGCCGGTGGAAATCGAGTTCTATGAACGCCACGCCACTGATACATACATAATTAAATTACACAATAATTAAATGGCGTTCAGTCATGAGCTTTGAGAACAACGTTCGGGTTTCGGGTACCATCGGCCGAATCAAGTATCAAACCTATAAGAGTGAGGGAGACGGCAAATGTGAACGTCATTCTAAAACCGCACGGACTGTATTTATGAATACATACATACATGCATATAGCTTCCATGCTGGTCTGGGGGGAGCTAAGAAAAAACATAGAATGTACCAGTTGATTCTCTTCCCGCGCTGATGGTAAAAGCCCATCGAGGGAATGGGCGATCACAGGATTCATGTTATAGGCGATGCGCAGCAACCCATCACTATTTTGATTCCACTTTCCACCTAACGCCTTGTGTCTTGCTAAACGTGGCCTGTAGGTCTTGTTACCTTAGGTTCGTCTACCCCGTAAGGGATAAAGACGTGATTTGTATGTATACATACACAAATCACTTCTTTATCTCTTTGGTCCAGCGTAACAAGACCCAAAGGCCACGTTTAGCATGATTGTGGGCGCAAAGGTGAAGTGCAAAGGGGAATTTTTGTTGGCGTATCTTTTTATTATTGCTTTGTAATTGATATGCATAACATTTTGGGTTTATTGGGTCATTGAAAGTAGATAAAATCGAGCCGCAGAATTTGATAAATTTGTAAGTTAAGTACCTAGTAACAAAGTAATTACAAAACAAGATAAAACTAAAAAAGTTAAAGTTCATTTTGCAAACTAAGACTACGTGACGAAACACGTATTTGAGCGTCGACTGAAGGCCTTTTGATAAAAATTAGGTACATTTTATTCTGTGAACGAGTTTCTGTATATGACATTTTGATTTATTTATTTAATTGCATTGTTTATTCCGTTAATTTTGACATAATATTAAATTAACCCTTTATTATATTTCATTATCACTACATAGTATAAAATAAAGTCGCTTTCTCTGTCCCTATGTATGCTTATATCTTCAAAACTACACAACGGATTTTGATGCGTTTTTTTTAATAGATAGAGTGATTCAAGAGGAAGGTTTTTATAATAATTCTACGCAGACGAAGTCGCGGGCAGAAGCTAGTTTACCTATAAACAGTGACGATCCCTAGCGGAGAATCAATTGAATTGTATATAATTGTTTTCGATTTTGACATTTTTGTAATATTTAATTTTATTTTATTTACTCTTGACGATTTCAATCTAAATTCTCCTAACTTGACAATAAACAATATTTGATGTAATTTTTATTGGATGAATAAATAACCTTAATCTTGGATTTTTTCAAGGAGAGGAAAGAAACACCGCCATAAGACATTTCCTTTAGTGACGTAATCGCCTCGTTCCATGCGCAAGATTGCGAACTGTAGCGAATCGTAAACGCAAAACCAGTTTTAGCTAAAAAACTAGTGTTTCCAATAAACGGACCTTGAATGTCTAAAAAAGGTTAATACCGTCTGAATAGAGTTCAAAAGTATTTTTAATTATTACACTCAAGTTAACACATACACAAATCACGTATTTATCCCATACGGGGTGACAGAGACAGAGCCTAAGGTGACAAACAGACGGACAGATAGACGGACAGTGGAGTCTTACCCCCTTATTCATAAACGCTCTATAGGCTTCTGCTAACTTAGCAATCGTTTGTCTTTATCTGTGAAGGGTAAATGTCTAAGTGACAGATAAGGACAAATGATTGCTAAGTTAGCAGAAGCCTACAGAGCGTTTATGAATAAGGAGGTTAGTAACCGGGTCCTGTTTTTTGCCTTTCAGTACGGAACTCTAAAAAAAAATACAAATTGAAAGATTTGTTCGTCGTAAAGAGCTTTTAATCATAAACAATATTGAAGCACTTGAACTTATGTAGTTTATCAGACACTTTGATTACAAATAGTTGTTATGAAATTACTACAACAATAAACTGATAAAATTTATCTCACTTATTTAGCCAATTAAAATTTTAATTAAAAATCCGCCAAGTGCGAGTCGGACTCGCGCATCCAGGATTCCGCATAAATTCGGTAAATGAATATATACTCCAGTGTTAGTAGATCCCAGCTTCTATGCAAAACGTAGGCAGTGTGAGGTCATTTATAATTGGTTACTGTACTTACATAACCAGGCTCGTAAAATAAACAGATTATTAGATTTATTTGATTAGTTGTGCTATAAAAGCTACTTTCATAAGTTCATACTAAATTTCAAATGTCTAGGACAACTGGATCCTATAGATTTTACGAGCTCGGCAATTTGTATGGAAGCACCTTTTCTAATGACTGTATCTTTTGAACCTTTTGACTGAGTTGGCTCAGAAGGTTCATTTTTCACAGCTAGAAGGGACCTCAGTATTTGGTATCAATTTCAACTTGATATATTTACGCGTTCTTGATAAAAAGGGTATTGACAGACAGACAGACGTAGAACGAAATGATCTTATACTCGCAAGTGTTCATTTTTTCCTGTAGACGTACGGAACCCTAAAATGTTGAACTGACAAACTAGTTACAAAATACTTTTTATAGACTTATAAGTGTTGTTTATTTAGCATTTTATAATACATTAATTTCTAAAAATTACCTAATTTTATTTTTTCAGTAAAATCCCAAACTGCCAAAATAGCGTAACTCCATTTTTAAAGAAAATTTAACGGCTTTAAATAAATTAAAACTTTAATCGGTATACCAGGAAATGGGTGCGTTGTATTTATTCTTCTCAGTCGCGAGACGGTATGAATGGAATTTAATTATTTTATCTGGTCCTGCAAGACTACGAGTAATAAAAAACGGAATGTCAACTGCATTCCGTGCTCACCATTGCAGTGTTATACTTATTTCTATTTGATTCCGTAAATAATTAAGTTTTGCAAAGAACACATGCACAACACAAATCACGGGTTTTCCCTTACGTGGTAAACAGAGCCTAAGATAGCAAGACCTAGGCCACGATTAGCAAGATTGTGGGGAAAGAAACTAAGTAAAAAACATGAAAAAGGGGTAGTTCGTTTAAACTATTGTAACAATATGTATATCACTTATTTTACCTCCTGCCTACAGGTTGTCATATACTGTCAAATAATTTTAAAATACTTGCGCATTGTTATCAACCTCCAAAATTAACTTTTTTTATGTTTTTTACATGATACATTGGAACCCAAGAAGATATAGTAATGACAATAAAAAGTGATAGTAAAAAGTTAATGTCAATTTTTTTATTTTTAAGACTAGCTTTTTTTGCTGACTACTGCTGTGTAGTGAATTTCAAGTCGAACAGACCAATTGTTAAAGAGTCTCTCCTGCAGATACAATCATGGCTGGGAGATCAGAATTCGTTGTATTGTATTGTCATCACCATCAGCCTAATTCAAATGTGTAAAATTTCAGCTCAATCGGTCGAAGACAAAATTGAGTCGCAAGATTCCACCCGGACAAACATACTTATTAAAATACATTGCTAGTAAATTAAAAGCTTGTAAAATTGGTCAAAATTATAAATAATTACTGAATTGTTCATCAAAGAACAATACTTAGAAATTGAGGAAGCCATTAGTGTCAGAAACTCATAACACATTTCACGATTTACATAATATCTTAACTTCACAGAAGGTAATCGACCCATTTAGAATAATAAGCATTTCGTTACAAACAAAACGAAACGATATACGTCTACAACATCATAATAATTGCCACTATTACAATTTAGCATAGACGTGTGCCAAATGTACACTGTGCTACATTCGACCACAATTACCAAACTAACGACCAACATGAGTAAGTTCCAATTTTAGTACATTAAAACGGATCTATTACATCATTGCCAACGTTCAAAAACAAATCGGAACACACGTACAGTTGGTAGCAATGAGGTTGCACTGCTTACCCATTAAGATACAAATGATTGATTAACATTACAATCGCTCGTTTAATCGATCATTCATTTTAATAAATAGTTACAATAATAACGTTATTATATTTGGAATACGAATGCTCTGCGTTCCTACGTCTGAAAGATTAATTATCTTATATCAGAGACGAGGATCTTCCTTTTCCATTATATTATTGTGCTGCTCAGCTGAACTGACTGAAAGAATGATGGTAGCGAAAGTAATTATGGTTTGTTTCGCATTAAATATTTATGTATTTCCAAATACAACGATCAATTAACATAATAGCATTATCAATGTAGCAGTGATATAATTTCCAGCGGATTAAGATAAGTTGGTCCCAGCATTGAAGAGCGAGTTCAAATATGAACAAAGGTTCGTTCAAATTTAATCCTCAAGGACTACAAAAACAATGGGCATAATTCTCATAACCTATTAAATTCGTTCTTTTATAATTTGATAGGTATAAGTTATTTAATGTTGGATAAAAACTTGTTTAAACACGCCAGGCGAAGGCCTTGGTTTTTTGCATCTTCCGCTAGAACCGGTTTCTTAAGAACATCGTCAATGAAGCCTTACTCCAGTGTCTTACGACGGTGCTCTATCTAAACTTTCCCACGGAGCTGAGATTTTGAATGCGTACAGTTTATTTTTAAACTAATTAGCATTCGAGCAAACATGCATTTTGCCAGTTCAAATCAACATCCAAAACTACTGAGCAAGTTCGCCGCATATTGTGGAAAACTTTGCAGACTTCAGAATTTTGAGAGTTAGTTAAAAGTTTCCAGCTTTGTCACGTTTATAGGTTCAAGTGGATTTACTGCCGTAGGTTTCTTAACCTCGAGCTTTGCGGTTAAATCAACACACCCACGCTAGTGATTTCTAACTGTCCATTAAAAGGCAAACATTGTTTCTTAGAAAATCTTAGTGGCGGTCTATGAGAAAACACAATAACATTGTAAGCAACTACCAGTCAATGTCACTGTGTATCGTATAAATTGTATATCATATCATGTCTACTAACACATTCAAAGGTTCTCATTAAAATCAGTGTTCTCAGTAACCAACCATCATTGGAATGCAACTTTTAAGATTTACAACGACAAAGGAGTCATATTTCTCGGAACATGTAGGTAACTAGGCTTGGAATTCCAAGAGTTTAATCTCGGACTCTCACATTGCTTGGTTCGATTTCGCATTGAAAACCGACTTCGCCTCGTTTTACGTTTTTTCTCATCGCTCAGTAATTAAAGTCTTTTATCTGTTTTTGCGGCCACATGCCGTCATAACAATTATTTTCTAGCGGTATTGTGACGTGAAATGACTTTGGGATACTCAAGTTACGATACAAACTCATTTTACAATCACACAACTACATCATTATAAAATATATACATACATACATACCGTCACGCCTCTTTCCCACAGGGGTAGGCAGGTACTTTGGTCTACTTGCTACGATCCTGACATACCTCTTCGCTTCATCCACATTCATTAATCTCTTCATACATGGTCATCGGTTTCGGGCACTCTTGACCTGATCTTTTTTCAAAACGTCCCCATTCTGTCACACTTCCCAAGTAAATCTGTTTATAATAAAAACAGTTCCGTCGTTATTGGACTTTGATTCTTTGTCATAAACATCTCATCGATATATACAGTATACCTAAGCCTTTTCATAGCTATTGATTACTAATACATGCATATCATTTGCAAACGTAATAAGTTTTTAGTATATTTGTTTTTCAGATAGGATCTTGTGGTTAGGACCGGTTAGAAATACTGAGCTTGCAAAATTAACTATCGTAGATCGACACCATTTTAATCTTTATTGAATTACAACATGCTGTCGGCAACGTTATCTGCGAAGAATTCATTTATCGCTATCCCCCGGGAACTAAGTAACTTTCCGGGATTAAAAGTAGCCTATTATCGTCCTAAGTCTCTTTTAAATTTCATTACCACCAGATAAACGATGTTACCGTGAAGAATTAGCGAACGGAGGGACTGAGGGATGATTATTTTCACATTTATAATAGTTGTCTTGAGAGAAGATCTTTGGGTTACTTTAGCAAGCGTAATGAAGTGTGCAATACAGGCTTGTAATCCAAAGTGGGATGAAGACAGGCAAAGACAAAGACGACTTCGCCAGCTTGAATGTTGCTATGGGAGAAGGAAGAAAACTGGGCAGATGGCGGACGGAGATGATATTTATTTTAGAATATAAGGCACCTACAACTATAGGTAAGTACATAGTTAATACACTATTATAAAAGGATAAGCGGATAAAGGAAAGGTATAAGGTAATTCTACTTTGGAATTTTGATTATCGTTAAAAAGCTGAGCATTAAGGTTTAAAAGAAATTCCAGATTTTACAAATTTTAAAGCAATCAATTTTATCATACATGTTTATTGCGAAACTTAAACTAACGCAAAGCATGCATTGGAAGCTCTAAGCATAAGGTCTAGGAATAATTCTGGGGTCCTAGTGAAAAGGGGTATAATTCTGAATTTTCTACGTAGCTATTTTAGACTTAACCCCTTTTACAATAGAATAGAAAATGGTTTTTCATTTATATCAGACTTATCCCCCTTTTCACTAGGACCCCAGAATTTTCCCCCCGTTTTTGGAGCATTTTTCATTGATACTCCTCTTCTATGGCTTGTAGCGTGCCATTGACACACGCCTCCTCGATAAATATACTATCTAGTACTGAAAGGACCTTTCAAATCGGACACATAGTTCCAGAGATAAGCGTGTTCAACGAAACAAACCAATTCTTCAGCTTTTGAATATTAGTGTGGAGGTTTGATGTGATTGTCGATTTGAACATGTGTAGTCTTTACATGTGCGTGAAAATTGCGAAGGTCAATGCTCCATTGTTACACACGGTCATGTGACAAAGCCTGACCTTTCCAGCCCTTAGAACAACGGACTGTAACTTTATGTGTGGCACGTTTGTTTCACATTTTTTTGGGTTCGCATTGTTTCGGCGTGCGTAAGTTTTGGGTATATTCATTGTTTTTTTTACCAACTTTTTTTATATATATGGCTCTTCAGCTTTTTAATGTTGCAAGTGATGGAATTAAGCAAGCGTATTTTTAGAAATTTTGAACTTACGTGACTTTGCCGTGCGACCTTAAACATAAATTCTTCTGATTATTTTGTTAAAACATTTGCGATATCGAGTGTCAATGTATCGTTATCTTGTTGTGAATTATATTCTAGTATCTTTTCCTAAGCCGGAAAGTATTGATAACATTCGAACCTAATATTGTTACCATGAAATAAAATAAATAACAATAGGCATATATCTATCAATTTATATGCATTAGTCAGTTTTTTCTTTACTTACCTATCAAAAACTGTAAATAACTTTGCTTATAAATACGTCCTACCCTCATTTTTTGCGATGCGTCTTATTCTCGGAAGAATAATATGACACCGGTGTCAAATGTGAAAACGTTACAAAAACTAACAGCGAAGTCAGACTATGTTGACACAAGTGTGTGCAATCGTGGTTTAATTGTAGTAAAACGTGAATATTACTGTTTATTTGCTTCCTCGGCCGTAATTGCAGCCAAACACGACAGTATTAAAATGTTATGCAAAATTGTAATACACAAAAACCAATACCGTTACGCTGCGATAGCATGAAAACTAATCTTTTATCAGAATCCATTCGGCCACGTCAAACAGAGCAACAATAGATTGATAAGAAAAAACTAACCGTACAAAATCCGCTCACTTCCAAGCTACCTGAGCCGAGAGGTTTGCAACATTCCAAAATGCACCACAACAAGATACCACACTACTTTAATACAGCAACACGCACATTCACAGTTTTCACACTCAGAATAACACTGAAACACTTTCACGCAACCACAAAAAAAGTATTTACGAATGTTTTTTATCGGAAGGAATCACGCGGTTTCGGTAAACGCGCGACGCAACCTTCCCACGCGGCGAGTAAACGCAGACTGAAGGTTCAGAGCGAGAGGTAAACCAACTTTGTAGGATAGCCGTAAGTGAGAAAGAGATGGACGGCAGATAGAATGAAGTTAGCGGATTCGAGCAGGCATGACCGGGAATGACCACATGGCACGCATTAACTACAATCATTGCACAAATTGGAAGTTGCCGCGTTTTTGTTAAGGCAGCACCACGTGGTTGCCCCTTTGTTTTTTGCTGCACTCCAGATATAGCGTTCTGTTTTAACATAATGAACACTTAAACATAGCTTTATTTAAACAATTCGAAATGCCAGCTGCGGCGAGAATATTTTTTAATAAAAGTGGCGGACGAAAAATGTGAGAGAAATACAAATATTATTCAAATCCTCGGCATTATTTGACCTCGTTTCTGTCATTATGTTGCTACGCGAGTGTTTCGTCGCGCCAAATTTATTTTAAGTAAACTCTCTTTATTAAGAAAATAGAACGTCAAACAAATTTCTGGCGACGCAATGCTGACAAATCATGTTTTTAGGGAAACGCTTCGGAATCCAACGTCAAAAATATTTATGCCAAATTTCGGTCCGGCATATTTTAAGTTGAAACGATAATATTACAACGTTAAGCCGCGGAAAAGGGAAAAAAGGCAATTCGTATACGTTATGTGGGTGAAAGTAAGGAAAAGGTGCAAAAACTCCTCGGGCTATGAATATTATAGGGCAGAAAGGCCGTTCGCTAAACTGCTGAAAAAGTTTTAAGCGTGTTTTGTTTTCGCAAAATTTCCTGTTTTTAATTTTTTTGGGTTACCCCACTTTGGCGCTCGGCTCGTAAGTTTAAGCGAAGAACGCTGATTTAAACGTAAACTTCTTGTATGTTTGTTTGTTTTCTTGTAATAGTACTTGCCTAATTAGATTGAAAATAAAGAATACCGATATTGTTTAGAGATGAATTCTATTGTGAAGTTGCACTCCGGGGATTTAACAAGGAATAAGACATACATACATACATACATACCTACACAAATCGCGTCTTTATCCCTTACGGGGTAGACAGAGCCTAAGGTGACAAGACCTACAGGCCACGGTTAGCAAGATTACCTATGGGCAAAAATGGGTAATGGGGGGGGGATCATGGGTAAGATGGAAAATGGAATCAAAATAAAGAATAAGACGCTAAGTATTATTCATGGGCGGTAAATTTTTTATCTCATAAAACCATTTTTTTTTAATTCCTTCAGATAGACATCATACATACATACATATAAATCACGTCTATATCTCTTACGGGGTAGACAGAGCCTGAGGTAACAAAACCTAAAGGCCACGTTTAGCAAGATTGTGAACGTATAGGTGGAAAATGGGAATGGACGAAAATAGGAATCATGTTATAGGCGATGCGGCTAGCAACCCATCACTATTTTGATTCCCCTTTTCACCCATATGCCCACAATCATGCTAAACGTGGCCTTTTAGGCTCTGTGTCCGCAAGGGATAAAGACGTGATTTATGTATGTATGTATGTATAAAAATAAATGATCCGTGGTTGCGGGTGGTAGGGCCTTGTGCAAGGTCCGTCCGGATCGCTACCACCATCTTACTCGCTAATCCTACCGCTAAGTAGCAGTGCTTGCACTGCTGTGTTCCGGTGTGGAGAGTAAGACAGCCGGGGAAATTACGGGCACAAGAGGCATTTCATCTTAGTCCTCTAGGTTGGCAACGCATCTGCAATCCCTCCGGGGTTGCGGGTGTCTATGGGCAGTGGTGATCACATACCATCAGGTGACCCACTTGCTCGTTTGTCTTCCTATTCATATAAAAAAAAAAAAAAAAAAAAAAATCTCTTTCGGCCAGAATTTTACAGCTACAATAAAAAATTAAACACCACCCTGAAAAGTTTAAATTAAACGCGAAAGTTTAATTTCCATTGAAGTTTTTCTTGCGGAAAAATTGGCTGAAACTTTGCAAAATTCGAAGCAAAGAGTGATAAATATACAATGAAATATGGGAGTGGAATTGCAACTTTGTAGAAACTACACGAAAAAAGCCGTGGTAGCCTGGTGGTTGGAGACATAGCCTCTTGGGCAGAGGGTCGTGGGTTAGAATCCCGGGCTCGCTCTGAGTTTTTTTGAAATTAACGTGAGATTTGACGACCGGCTAGCCTAGTGGTTAGTGACCCTGACTATGAAGTTAGAGGTTCTGGGTTCGAATCCCGGTAGGGGCAGACAGTTGTATGAAGAATACGTATGTTTGTGCCAGTCATGGATGTTCTATGTATTTATCTACAGTATATAAGTATGTTTATCCGTTGGTACCCATAGTACAAACTTTGCTTAGTTTGGGGCTAGGTCAATTGGTGTAATATGTCCCAAGGTATTTATTTGTTTATTTATTTATATATAAATTTATTTTAGAATTCACCTGGACTTTTCAGTGAACAACAACAACAAAGGTTCCTTCCAGATTTGTTCTAGAAATTTGAAATTTGGTATGAAGGTAGTTCTTATAGCACAAGTAATGGAATTTATCTAAATATACATTGATACATACATACATATATCACGTCTTTATCCCTTACGGAGTAGACATAGCCTCAGATTACACCTAAAGGCCACGTTTATCATGATTGTGAGCGTTAAGGTGGAAAGGTGAATCAAAATAGTGATGGGTTGCTAGCCGCATGGCCCTATAACATGACATGATTCCTAAGATTTTCTGTGGGGGAAGAGATGTAGCTAGTACATTATTTGTTTTTTCTCTACTTCCAGTTGGAAGAAATCTGTATATAATTTTTTTATGGTTGTCCGTTTGTATGAGTTACCAATATAAGATGACCTCACACTGCCTTCATTTTGATTAGGAACAGGGCTCTACTAACACTGGATATTCATTCACTTGCCGAATTTTCCTCGGACAGTACCATAATTGGACGTAGTTTAGCAGAAAGGATTCAATCCACGATGAGTTGCACTTGAGTAATTAAGGTTTGAAGTTTAAACAGTGTTTCATGAATAAAGCCTGCATTTTCGTTTGATGTTTTTATGCAAATATATGCATATCCTATTACTTTTCTAGTTTATATATACTTACTCAGGTATATTGTTATAATTCTTAAGATATTTAGGCTAAAGTCCACTTGGATCTGTTTTGATAAATTGTATCTTAAATGACACTTACTTTTATTTATTTTCACCATAAGGATCCACATGTAAGACAGTGGTGAAAAAAAAATGATTTTAAAATAATACTACTAATCTAAGCATTAATCACTATTATTTATTGTTGAAAAATAATTTTATAATCGTTTTAAATTATGAGATCAACTTTATTTTTTATATTTTGTGGCTATCTTAGCATATACAAAACTTTAAAAGAATTCAATATTTATCTCGTGTGTATTTGTTATTTTTTACTATTACCTGACCATTATTTATTGGCCTTTTAGTCATTATTTATGCTGTGATAGATGCTACAAATTTTAAAATACTGAAAACAAAACAAATTTCCCAAAAATAAACTATTATGTCAAAAATAATAAAGGTTCAATCTTTACCTATCTAATTATTAGCTTCAGGAACATTATTATCAAGTTCGTCTTCAATCATTTCAATATTAAAATCAAGAGGACCCCCAAATTCTTCTAGATCATCCACAAGTTCACGATTTCCCTTCAAAGACTTGTAAAATCCTAAACAGTCTTTTGGAATGAGATCAAACATGGATCTCAAGTCGTCTAGCTTTGCCTGGGGTATTTCTTTGCCATTTGGCCACAGGATAGGTCGTTTTCCAATATGACGATAGATCTTTTAATTTTTTTTTCAATATTGAGCTCTTGAAATTCGTCTTCCATATTAGTTTTCATGAAAATAGCATATAGGTACGTCTTCTTTCTTCAACATAATTTGTTTAGTTTTCGGCCAGTTAGATTTTTTCTGTACCCAAAAAGTCTTCATTTTGTACACTTGCAGTGGATTTTTTTTCTTACAGCTTTTTATGATATTGATATATTCATCAGCTGTATAAATTCTTTCGTGGAATTTTAGATGGGTTTCTATTTTGGAAAAATCAGTGTCGTTTGGTTAAAATGTGTGACCAAAAAAAATTGGTAAAAATACGTGACATTGAAGTTTCAGAGATATGTTTATAAATAATTTTCAAATTACACCTAAGAAAATTACACTGAACTATCTAGAATCAGGTCACACATTGACAACGACACTGATTTTTCCAAAATAGGAACCCATATAAAATTCCACGAAAGAATTTATACAGCTGATGAATATATCAATGTCATAAAAAGCTGTAAGAAAAAAATCCACTGCAAGTGTATAAAATGAAGACTTTTGGGTACAGAAAAAATCGAAAAGAAAATAATTAATAGGAAAACTCACGTAAACAAGACTAAACTAACTGGCTGAAAAGTAAACAAATTATGTTGAAGAAAGAAGACGTATATGCTATTTTCATGAAAACTAATATGGAAGACGAATTTCAAGAGCTCAATATTGAAAAAAAAATTAAAAGATCTATCGTCATATTGGAAAACGACCTATCCTGTGGCCAAATGGCAAAGAAATACCCCAGGCAAAGCTAGACGACTTGAGATCCATGTTTGATCTCATTCCAAAAGACTGTTTAGGATTTTGCAAGTCTTTGAAGGGAAATCGTGAACTTGTGGATGATCTAGAAGAATTTGGGGGTCCTCTTGATTTTAATATTGAAATGATTGAAGACGAACTTGATAATAATGTTCCTGAAGCTAATAATTAGATAGATAAAGATTGAACCTTTATTATTTTTGACATAATAGTTTATTTTTGGGAAATTTGTTTTGTTTTCAGTATTTTAAAATTTGTAGCATCTATCACAGCATAAATAATGACTAAAAGGCCAATAAATAATGGCCAGGTAATAGTAAAAAATAACAAATACACACGAGATAAATATTGAATTCTTTTAAAGTTTTGTATATGCTAAGATAGCCACAAAATATAAAAAATAAAGTTGATCTCATAATTTAAAACGATTATAAAATTATTTTTCAACAATAAATAATAGTGATTAATGCTTAGATTAGTAGTATTATTTTAAAATCATTTTTTTTTTCACCACTGTCTTACATGTGGATCCTTATGGTGAAAATAAATAAAAGTAAGTGTCATTTAAGATACAATTTATCAAAACAGATCCAAGTGGACTTTAGCCTAAATATCTTAAGAATTATAACAATATACCTGAGTAAGTATATATAAACTAGAAAAGTAATAGGATACTCATATATTTGCATAAGAACATCAAACTAAAAATGCAGGCTTTATTCATGAAACACTGCTTAAACTTCAAACCTTAATTACTCAAGTGTAACTCATCGTGGATTGAATCCTTTTTACTAAACTATGTACATTTATTGGGATTAAATGACATCCATTATTTTGCTATAATAGGTACAATGAATCAAGGAAATAATAATAATAAAAAAATATTTTTAACCTAGGGTCTTTTCTGGCATTTTTAATAAGTTGAGATATGAATATTGACGAATTAAATAGAAACAATTCATGTGTTTTGGATCTTTTCTGCTGTTTTTGTCAATTTCGGTATATAAAGCACATGAATTCATCAGAAATGATTCAAGCACTTTGGATCCGTTTTTAGTTTAATTTATTTTGAAAAGCTCATAATAACAGAAGGGATCCAAGTAATCTGGATTACTTTTGAGTTTTCACTGGAGTATTTAAATGTCACAAATATGTTTTTTTGTAAAAGAATCCAAGCAGATTGAATTACTTTACTTAAGGTATTGCGCACCTGGTTCCTTGTAGTGATAAAAAATCCATAATGATCCAAAAGAGTTGAATCCCTACTATTGAATTAAAATATAAACCTGTCATAGATGTGGGATGGTAACACTATGTGGTTTAAACGTTATGCGTTGGTATTTTTGCTGGATCTTTGTTGCTGATCGAAAGTATTGGCCTTCAGGCATAGTTTGGTATACTTAACTCATATTCCGGTTGTTTCGTGGATTGGATCCTTTCTGCTAAACTACGTCCAATTAGGCAAGACAGATAGCTTTCAAACGGTCAATGCTATTATTCAGCCGATTGAAAAAGGAAACCTTTCCAATCATCCCTTTATGGTTACATCACTAATTCCGCTAGTGAGGTGCTAAAAGAACAATGTACAAGAGCGTCAAAGGGTGCACGCAGCCCCGTGGAACAAAGGTTCAGCCTCTTACTCTAGCGGTAAGGGGATAGAGTGAGACGGAGCGGGAGCGGTTAGTTATGTTATGCTATTGGGAATGGATGATTCTATCCAGAATTAAAGCTAGTTTAGTGCAAAGGCACTTAACACTTCGAAGAACTTTCAATTCACATGTAAACTCAAAGCAGTAAATTTATAAATGTCAGTGAAAATTAGAACACATAGAAAAATCCGAAAAGTAAAGCTATGGCCGGGAATCGAACGTGTAAAACTGCGTGAAAATTAAGTTAAATTAAAGTTGAATGAAAATAAAAAACGTATCTTGAATTCAATTTCGTTTACCTAAGTATTCATAATTTAATTAAATTGTGTTTATATTTTTTAAAAAATCCAATAGGTTACTTTTCTACCCAAAGTACAAATTTTGAAAAATCTCACGTGAGATTGGGGTAGGGGGAGGGGGTCGAGAAAAATCTTACGACATCTCACCAAGGGGGGAGGGGGGCCAAAAAATCCATAAAATAATGGCGGCCTCTAATCATAATTATTATAGGCTCGTGGGCGTCACAGTGCCGCCGCTCCGACATATAAATATTTGGTATATAAAAGGCTGGGCATTGATGAGTCAGTCAGTCTAAAACTTTTCTATACGTATCAAGCAAACATTTGAGCTATGTTATACGCTAGCCGTCCATTACCATAGCCTGTCCCCTAGCGTAGTTCCCCCGGCTTTTGAGCGTTCAACTCTCTGTCGAACAATGAGGACTTTCTGCTAGTACTTTGGGGAACTTTAAATAGTTCGAAACAGGGAAAATTCTTGCTGATATTATATAAAACTAGCGACCCGCCCCGGCTTCACACGGTATATTATGCATGTATTATACATATAAACCTTCCTCTTGAATCACTCTATCTATTAAAAAAAACCGCATCAAAATCCGTTGTGTGGTTTTGAAGATATAAGCATATAAGTACATAGGGACATAGGGACACAGGGACAGAGAAAGTGACTTTATTTTATACTATGTAGTGATGATAGTGATAGTGATGATGAAGTAACGGGATGAACGCGCTTTGCTCGCCATTTTTTCGTACGTTTTATAAAAATGAAACCTAAGATTGTTTTATTGAATCAGGCGTTACTTTGCGGAGGTCCATTTCGATGAACAAAAATATTTACCTTGCTACTCTGCTCCGTTTGCTTTGAGTAGCGGAGTAGCAAGGTAAATTTTGTTCTAGGTAGATTGATTTAGCGCCCGAAACCACTGTACCTACACTAAATTTCATAAAAATCAAATTTCTAAATGTCAGTGAAAATGAGAACACATAGAAAAATCCGAAAAGTAAAGCTATGGCCGGGAATCGAACCCGGATCCTCGTCATTCCGTGACGCGTGCCATACCCCTACACCACCCATAGCAGAAAAAAAACATAAAAATCACTCTGTCGGTCTCGCTTTCACGCCTAAACCACTGAACGGATTTTAATGAAATTTGGTACAGAGTTTCAGTTCCGGGGAAGGACATAGGATAGTTTTTATCCCGTAAAATCGCAGTTCCCGCGGGATAGAGCGAATTCAGCGCAGACGGAGTCGCGGGCTACCGCTAGCTATACATAAGTAATCTAAAGCTGGTTAGCACGTATGTAACCAATTAATCTGATAATCACTAATTATTACAGCACAGTTAATCAAATAGGTCCCAGGTGTAAACGCCATGAATTCCCTGGTCAATGCCACCCTAAATCCCATCAATGGCATATATTTGAAAAACCTCGTATATCAATGCTGGTGAAAACTTAAATGAACCTTAAAGTATTCTGAGTAAGGTCCATGTTAACCTCATCGGTTTTGAGATCCGAGCTTTTCAAAGTGATCCTTACTCTGAGGGGGATAGGTGGCGCGTGCCATATGGCAATAGAAAAATAAATTATTGCATGACAGTTGAAATATTAATCTAGCATGTTTTTTGAAAGTAATTTGCTTGTATTTTTTCTTCTTTGATGGTCTGGAAGCAAAGAAAAAACACAACATGTATTATACCAGTTGCTTCTCTACCCGCGCAGATGGTAAAAGCCCGTCGAGGGAATGGGCGAAAAATTCAATACAATACAATAAAACTCTTCTTTGAACACCATATAATGAACAAAAAAACAGATATTGAAATGGAGATATCTCCAATTAATTTATTTGACGGTGGAGGCGTTTTACAACCCCACTGAACTTAAATTATTTTTATTGTTTTTTTATCTTTCTTTTTTCTCATACTTTGTTTGACTTTGACTAGTAGTGACTTTATACATCTCTACTATAGACTAATATAATTTAAGGCTCGGGGAACTTATACATCCCTTTTATAAATGTATTTAATTTAAGAACTGTGTAGTAGCTTAATGTATCTTATTTTGAATAAAATTATTTCTGCCAAGCTTCTTGCGGCGCATTCTTCTTGGCAGTGACGGTATTTCCGTATGCGCTGGTAGTTTCAAAAAATACGTGTGAAAGAGCCCTTGGCAGCCAATTTGCAAAAATAAATTTTGAATTTTTGTGTTTTCGAATTTGAAAAGATACATAGAAAATTCATGAGTAGCATCAAAAACTTTGTTACCCATAAGTTGAAAATGAAAAATGAAAATGAAAAATATTTTATTCAGTAACTTAAATTAGAACAGCAGTATCTGTGCTGGCGCCTCTTTATAAGTTATTATTGGATAATAGTTTTCATGAACGTTATTATGATTATCTGTTTAATTAACTTTGCCAATTATTATTCTGCAGCCGATCGTTTAACGGCCTCGCTCCCTTTGGCATCACCCTTGCTTCTATTATCCCACGAATCGACCGGCACGTATAACTAAGAAATTTCTTAATACAGGATGTCCCAAATCAACACCATTTGCGCAGTATTTATTATTACTCTCAATGTAAATTTCTAAACGATACTGAAAACTAAAACAGAGAAATATCCGCAAAATTCGAAGGCTTGCCGCTGTGGGTGGTGTAGGGGTAATAGCACGCATCACAGAATGATGAGCCAGTCCATTGCAATAAGGGAGAAAAAAACGTAACACAAAGGAATCAATTAACTTTTGTTTTAATTAAGGCTATAACTATGCACATGTGTTTTGAAACGACTATACTATTTTGAAAAAAAAATACTGTTTCAGAAATAAAACGATTTATGACTAACGAAAATTATGTGAATGAAACCATACATTCGGAACTTCAATTTTATGGGACAAAATATAAATCCGTCAAAAATGTATTCCTTTGGATTTTTTACAATAAAAATCACACAGGATATTATTATTGCAAGAAAATGCATAGTTCAGGGGTGTCAAACCTTTTTTGGTGGACGTGACATTTTTTCACAAATAAAGTAATATTTGGCTCTGAAGACATTGTGCTCTTAAGAGTGTGTTGTTATTTTAACATCATATGACCACGTTGCCCGTTTGCCGCCCTATTTCATAATAAAACAAACTTAAGTTGGTGATTTAATGGACAAAAATAAACCTTTTTTATTATTGGCGGGCCCAAATTATTTTGAAGCGTGCCAACCTTCAACAGTGGCATAGTTCATGTTAGTTTGTACGTGAGTCTTACAGTTTTTTATCATTGTGTTAATTTTTATTTTGTGCAATACATCCTACTAATATCATAAACGCGAAAGTTTGTAAGCATGGATGGATGTTTGTAACCCTTTCCCGTCAGAACGGCTGGACAGATCTGGATAAAATTTGGAACATAGATAGATTATAGTCTGGAATAACTCTTAAGCTACTTTTTATCCCGGAAAACTGCGTTATTCCTGCGGGATAGCTTATCTTAGGCACCGTGTAAAACTTATCAACTGCCCAGCTCGTTTTCGCTTTAGTTGTGAGGACACCCTCTATGTTCATACATATAAAGCAGGCTACGTATTACAGCAGAAAGGAAATATGCGTGTAGGATACAGAGCAGAGTGTTTCCTGTTTTCGCAGTGAATTATTGTTTTATTTTGTACTACGGAACCGCGGGAGATTTATGCGATGCTCGCTTCTAACGGCCATTACAACGTTTTATTTATAGATCACTAGCTTCTGCCCGCGACTGCGTCTGCGTTGAATTATACGTATAAACCTTTCTCTTGAATCACTCTATCTATTAAAAAAAACCGCATCCAAATCCGTTGCGTAGTTTTAAAGATATAAGCATACGTAGGGACGGACAGACATCAACAGCGACTTTGTTTTACTATGTAGTGATACTTGATCGTTGATATATCTAGAAATCAGCGTATAGTTTTTTTGCTTGCTTACCGCACTACTTCCACCTAAACTTGCACATGCACAAATCACGTCTTTATCCCTTACGGGGTAGACAGAGCCTATGGTAACAGGTACCTACAGGCCACATTACCACCACCTATACCACCTAAACTTAATCATGCTAAACGGGGCCTTAAGGTTTTGTTGCCTTAGGCTCTGTCTACCCCGTATGGGATAAAGACGTGATATATGGAGACGTTTTGGAAAAAGGTCAGGCCAGGAGTACCCGAAACCGACGAGCATGTATGAAGAGATTGATGAATGTGTATGAAGCGAAAGAAGCATGTCAGGATCGTAGCAAGTTGAACAAAGTAGTCTCTGCCTACCCCTGTGGTAAAGAGGCGTGACGGTATGTATGTATGTATATGTATGTATATAGAATTGGCATTGTTCATTTTTTTTAGTATGCTCTAATTCGAAAACCATTTCGAGGAAAACCATTATTTATCCGATTTATCTTGTCCGATTTCAAAAATACTTTATGATTGCAGATATTTTTGTAAAAGTACTTGAACCTTTGTTTGACCGAACGACCCGGTTTTTAGACAGAATCCAGCATCGAATGTTTGCCACAAAAATGAAAAAAAAAAAAGTTTACCTATGGCAACTGTCACGTGTCACTGTCAAATC
This sequence comes from Pandemis cinnamomeana, assembly GCA_932294345.1. Taxonomy (NCBI): domain Eukaryota; kingdom Metazoa; phylum Arthropoda; class Insecta; order Lepidoptera; family Tortricidae; genus Pandemis; species Pandemis cinnamomeana. The sequence continues at coordinate 2,216,738 of OW028715.1, read as the reverse complement.
GACAAAACCATAGACAAAACCGTTTTTTTATAGCCAGCCGAACGAAGGCGATTGGGATTCTGTCTAAATTCACGAATTATCAAACAGCGAAAAAATATTTATTATTACTAATTAACAAAGCTACGTAAAAGCATAATATTCAAATTAGTTGCTTGAAATAGTCCATTTTATCAAATAAAGGTGTTAAAAGCACAGCTTAAAAAAAATGAACAATGCCAATTGAAATTAAAGTGAAAAACGACTCTGACAGAAAACAGCGATGCATAAAACAAGCATTGGTTGTAATTCTGTTAAAATGGTAACTTTTAACACCCATTAAGAAGCCATAAAACTAATCCGGCTGTGGGTGGTATCAAACACCGATAAGGCGGTCGTAAATATCCCTGGATTGATAACAAGATCACGTTATCTTCCCTGGCCTGGGAGCAAAGAAACAACAGAAAACGCGGAGATGGTAAAAGTCCATCGAGGGAATGGGCGAAAATCATAGCATCACATCACTATTTTGATTCCCCTTTCCACCTATACGCCTCCAATCCTGCTAAACGTAGGTCTTGTTACCTCAGGCGCTGTCTACCCCGTAAGGGATATAGACGTGATTTGTGTGTGTATGTACGCAATAATCCAGTAATCATACGTAAATAAAAAAAACAATGTTATGCCAAAAATGCCTTACATAATTTTGGAAAACGGTTGATACTCTTCAAACTGCTCGACCGATTTTTACTAATAGGAACCACCGCAAGGAAACTGGCAGAATGAAAAAAATTGCATCGAAATCAGTCTAGCCGCTGGAGATGTGGCATTACACACAGATATACACACACACAGACCCTTACATCAAACTTATAACACCCCTCTCTTTTCGGCAGGGGTTAAAAATAGTACCTACCTACCAAATTTTTTATTCCAATAAATCTTTCTCAGGACTACCCTAAAAGCAAATCGAAAACAATGCTTCTACTAATGGAAATTCTAAATTTAAATTCCCGATAAACGATAATGCATCCTGCGCACGATTGTTCTATTTTCGAATAATTGTCGCTGCGTTTGCGCACATCCGGAGGGTTGATATAAATAACCATTTTATTTGCGGTTTCTAAAGTACGAAAGCGTCTTTATTCGGTTGGAATACGGTTGGCGAATTTCAATTTGAGGTGACGGAGGTAACTTGGGAATTGTGTGATGAATAACTTAATTTATATTGATGAATTATTTTGCGCTTGAGTTAGACAGATGTCTATAAAAGAAGAAAGGAGAAGAAAAACTTTATTTCACCACAGAAGTTACAATTTTAATAAAACTGGACCAATAAAATAATAAAACATTTTTTTTAAATCATAAAGCCGTAGGCTTTGACTGCCAGGAAAAGAGTTCGTCGAATGTATATAATGTGTGCTCGAGAAACCAATTCCTGAGTTTAATTTTAAAACATCTTAACGACGAGGCCGAAATGGGTATATCACCTCTAGTGGCAAATTCACGCGCGATAGCCCCCTTTAAAACAGTGTATTATTCACATTATTCCACCAAAACTCAAATTGTTCCTTCAAATTCGTCATTACCTTCCCCTAACCAATCAATACTCGATTCTCACAGAAACTCCAATAAAATACTCATAGCTTGAAGGGCACGTGCCACAAACAAAGGGTGTACAAATTATAAGCACGTGTCAGCTATATCCGCTGTTTTCGGGTCTGTCAGTCATGATTGGTGACATTGACGGGTGACAGCTCTATTCCGATGTGCGAAGAGCGTTTTGGTAGCGTTTTAGTATTGGGGCATACATCACGTCTTTATTCCTAGTAGTAGACAGAGCCTGTAGAGCTTAGCGCTACGAGTAAAAAGGCCGCGTTTAGCTTGATTGTGAACGTGGGACAGGGGAATCAAAATAGTGATCGGTTGCTAGCCGCATCACCTTTAAAACGGTTCCGAAGATTTTCGTCCATTCCCGTGGTGTGCTTTTACCATCTGAGAGGGAAGAAATGCAGCTGGTACGTTTTGTTAATTGAAATGTTTTTATAGACATCTCGTTTTACGAATAGTGATGTATGCCGTAATTACTGTGTTCACATATTTTTATTGCTCACACTATAATTATATGATGTGAATGTAACACACACACGCGCGCACTCTTTCTAACTATTTCTTCTCTTTTTTATTTTGTATTATTCTTGTGTTTAGAGTAGGTACTTCGCTAGGCACTCACAATACAGACCAGTAGGCTTGTTACCTAACTCGCTCGCAATCGTCATCATATTCATTTTGACAGTTCATGTATGGGCTGACAATTGGCATCGGAATCAGCTAGCTGTCACATTCATACAAGAACTGTCAAAATGAACACGATGGCGATTGCGAGCGAGTTAGGTAATAAGCCTATAGAGTCTAGTGCCAAAGCCACTGTTTCACTTACCGCATAAAATGTCATCTACCTATCTCTATGTAAAATGTGTCCTTTGTAAAATGTTATGCACTTCGTAAGTTCTGTGGTGTTCTTCTTCAATTACTGATTTTTTTAAATACAGTTATTCAACCTTAAGTTGGCCCTAAGTCTTGACTGTATATTTATTTTTATTCAGTGTTTAGGAGTAGTCCGTAAGCAAGTCAGAATAGTCCCCGTTTCGAGTGAGACAGAGTGCTGAAACGAGTCGTTATTGCGTCCAAAATGTGTTTGGGGCCCTTTGTTTGCCAACAGCTTTGTTTGCGCTCTAATGCCCTCTCTAATTTATTAAAATTGCTTTTATATAACATGTAGGCTGACAGTGTAAGGAATGAACTACGATTATTGCTTTTATTGCGAAGGAACTACGTTTATTTTCGGGCTGAATCGACGAGCTTTCGGCAGAAAACGATGCGTTCACACATGAATCTAGTAATACGAAAAAAAAACAATTTTATCCCAAAAATACTATACGTCATTTTGGAAACGAGCTAATATTGTTCAAACTACTGTACCGATTTTAAACAAATATACCTAGCTAAAAACTACTGCAAGGAAACAGGCTTTCGAATGAAAAAGACCGCATCGAAATCGGTTTACCTGTTGGAGAGATACGATGCCACAGATAGATACACACATCGTGACATCGATGTCAAACTTATAACACATATTTTTGCATGGGAGGTTAAAAGACACCATGCTGGGTTTTCAATAGGAACTAATAATAATAATAATAATGTAATTATTTATTTAGGCATTAATTGAGGCCATATAATTACAAATTGAATTACAAATTAAATTATGTTAAATTAAATCTTAACCCATCACTTAACCTAAGCAATCGAGCGATACGCGCAGGATCGAGATTTCGCTGTTAAAGTAACATGTCGCGCTCACCGCCTTCACTATACTATTTACCGATTCGCTCACCCTCGCAACAAAAGACCGGTACCTCTTTCTTATGACAGCGAAGAAGCTGTCTACTCTATTCACGGCGAACATGCCAGAAGATCTTCGGCTTATCGACTTTGAAAATGTTTACAGAACTTTTCAGGTAGGATTGCCAATTAATGCGTAACACTATACTTTTTTAGGAGACCTCTAACGGCGCACTAGCCGAGATCCCTTCGTATAGTCAAATATTTTTTTGGTCTAAAGTATTCGTTGGCCGAATAATCATTTGGTCTAAAATGTTAACAGCGTTAGCCAAATATATATCGGAAAATATTTTACACAGGCTAAGTAACACGTTAGGTTTGATTAGGTTTATTTTGTAATTTTTGCTTTCAGTATAGATTCAGTTTAGACCAAACGATCATTAGACCAAATAACTATTCAACCATTCGGTGTAGACCTCATTGCTTTCAATTCAAGTGTAATACGTGAGTTATCCGTTCATGTTTGTTTGTTAACCCATCACTAATTTTGATTCCCCTTTTCCACCTATACGTCTACAATAATGCTAAATGTGGCCTTTAGATCTCGTTACCTTAGGCTCTGTCTACCCCGTAAGGGATAAAGATGTGATTTTTTTTAATTTATTTTTTTATATATTAATAGGAAGGCAAACGAGCAAGTGGGTCACCTGATGGTAAGTGATTACCAATGCCCATAGACACCCGCAACCCCGGAGGGCTTGCAGATGCGTTGCCAACCTAGAAGATTAAAATGAAATACCTGTTGTGCCCGTAATTTCCCCGGCTGTCTTACTCTCCACACCGGAACACAGCAGTGCAAGCACTGCTACTTAGCGGCAGGATTAGCGAGTAAGATGGTGGTAGCGATCCGGATGGACCTTGCACCCGCTAAAATAATAATGTATGTATGTATGTATGTATATTATTATAATGCTGCTGAAATATTGAGGAACAATTTTTAAGCGACCTTGTTTGTGTGAATTATGTATGACGTGGATTTATGATCGCATTTTGGCAAAACAGTCGTGAGTCAACGCAATATCAATATTAGCGTAACGCTATATTTATGATAAGGGTCGGTCCCTTAAAGTATGGTTACACTTTACTAACCTCTATTATACATTTTTGACACAAACCGTCTCGAACGCGTCGTGCAAACGTCTCAATTTATATAGAAAAGTTGGCAGCGCCACGTATGGCACGTAAGGGCAGCCAACCAATGTCATAATATTTGATACTGAAAGATATTTTCGAGTCCCTTTTTGTACCATTTTCATCAGTCATAGTAATCGTTAGTCATATTTTTTTTGTCATAATTCATGAAAGTCATCGACATAGTTTTGGTTATATTAAATGTTTTTTTTTGTATTAATATTTACATTAAAAAGTCCCATAAGTCTATAGATGTTAGCGATATACCTACCTACAACAAATAGTGATAAAACTATAAATAAAAAAGTTGCCCTAAAAATCGCTGCCCGATGGCATGGTGCCCAAGAAAGCTGGCAGCATTGCGTTGTATGGCAATGCTTACCCTTTGTGCTAAAAAAAACCAGCTTTCTGGTCACCCAAAGCTTCATTCAGCTTGGTCGACAATGACCCATATAACCCGTGCGGACTTGGCCCATACGGACCCATGGTTTCTACCCCAAATGGCTCAAACATGTAGGCACTGCTAATGCCCGCATATTTGCGCCACTTGAGGGATTCCGCAGACTCCGCTGCGACACCAGCCCTGTTCTCTGTTGATGGAAGGTGGGACGGCGCAAGTGCAGTGGCGTAGCTACCAAGGGACTAGGCGGGGCAGTGCCCCAGGGCCCTCAAGCTCAGAGGCCCCTCGAATCCTTACCAGAAAATCTCGATCGAACTATTATTATTAAAAAGTAACCAGTTTAGATAGGAGTGGGGCCCCATTTTTTATTTGCACCAGGGCCTTTGGTTACCTAGCTACGCCACTGCGCGAGTGTGTCCACGCAAGTGGCGTCCCAAATCAAAGGCCGTCCCATCTTCCATGGCACGAGCGTCATACCGTTGGGCCTCTTGCCATCCTCGCGGACCAGGTTAGTATACTATCACTTCAAAAAAAATATGTTTCAGAAATACAAAAGTTTATACTAACGTAAATTATGACAAATTATTCGGAATATAAATTTTATACATACATACATACATACCGTCACGCCTCTTTCCCACAGGGGTAGGCAGAGACTACTTTGTTCCACTTGCTACGATCCTGACATACTTCTTTCGCTTCATCCACATTCATCAATCTCTTCATACATGCTCGTCGGTTTCGAATTAAATTCGAATAAATTCGGTTTTTGGTTTCGGATAAATTTTATGGGACAAAATAAAGACCCCTGTATTGTATTTTTCGAATGTCAAAACAACTGGTGTCTTATGGTCCTTTATAGATGTGTTTCAAAGCGCAAATAAAAACAGCTAATACATTTTCTATCGAAAACGCCACAAAGCAAACTCGAGCGCGGTCACGACATATAGCACCGGATTGTTGTAACAGCCGGATTAAATAATATTTACATTGAAAAGCCGCATTATACTAACATATTCACGACGCGAGCTTTAGAGCGCAGAGGAAAACGGCGGGTGCATTCTTGTTAGAAAAACGCTAGAATTGTACATTGAACAATAAAATTGTGACACCTATTTATTAAGCACCGTAACGTCAACGTTATAAAGTTTTAAATTTTCAATTACATTTATTTGTAAGTTAAATATAATGGTATGTTCATTGAACATAAGCAAATAATTTATTATCAATAGACAATTTCACCGGTTGTCTTACTATCCTCGCCATAACACAGCAGGTCAAGCATTGCTGCTTAGCTGGATTAGCATGTAAAACGGCGGTAGAGTGGATGAACTTTGCACGAGGTCCTACCACCCGCAGAAAGCAAACATTTTATAATAAAAATATTATAAACGCAAAAGTTTTTAAGTATGGATGGATGTTTGTTACTCTGTCACGCCAAAACGGGTGGACAGATCTAGATGAAATTTGGAACATAGATAGATTATAGTCTGGAAAAACACAAAGGCCACTTTTTATCCCGGATAATTGCGCAATTCCTGCGGTATAGCGATAAACGAATTCTACGCAGACGAAGTTGCGGGCAACAGCTAGTAATAAATATAGGAATGATAACAGTCAAACAGCAATCGAGATCGTTGTGCTACTCTTCTTACTGTTGTTGATAAAACTGGCAAACAATGTAATCTTAGAAACAATCTAAAAACTGCCAAAGTTGTATCCTACTTTTAATAGTTAACAATATAAGTTACAACAGATCAAATCAAATATTTTTGAATTACGAATTTTCTGGTTTATGAGATATTCAATTTTGTTAGTGGCATCATTCCGTCAATCACACTCCGTCTGAAATTCGACATTTATTAACACGAAGTCGATTTGACAGTTTCCATCGTTGCTTCAGGCTTGGGTCGTGGTTTATCATCGTTAAATCGAAAGATAAAAAGTTTTCATGACAGTTCTAAAACATTTGAAATTTGAATCTAAATTATAATCATTAAGGCAGCAGTAGAATGCTTTGAAAGTGAAACATAAATTATGCTAAAAGATGCCATACTCTGGAAAGTAAAAATGTTTCGTTTTTCTCGTGGTAATAGATTTTTATTATGGTAAATTATTTCATTTCGTTTACTAATTAGTCCATGACTGTAATATTTTTATTTTTTGAGTGTATGAACTACTTGTAGCTTATCATATTCTTCTTTTTTTAATATGGCCCCATCGATCCATGCGATGATTTCGCCAATGTCAAAGTAATAAAAACAGTATTCAAAAATCTTGTGCCAAAAATGTCGGCAACGTTGTACGGTAGAACACGGTCAAAAGATCCCTCCTTAGTCAACGGATAATGATATCCCTCGGAGACCGCCAGGAAATCATTAACCGATCCCCAGGATGCACCGGACCAAGCACTGCTCTTCCCCTCGGACGGATCCAAAAACGAACCGCAGCTCTTGATCACACGCGGAGGTAACCCGACTTGCACACCTAATTAAAACCAGCGTTTATTTAGTACGAAATGAACTAGCTTCAACTATGAATTGTCTATGCCTGGGAACAGACTTGAATACGATTATCGGGGGACATTCTTCCCCGTATGGTTTAGAATCAGATAGAATTAATGGAATTCCTTATGGGCCATTACGTCACGTCATTATTCATGCCATATCTAGGTTTTCTCGCTTTAATGACCTGACTGTACCTATGTTGATAGTTCGATGTTTGCTGTTTTATTCATCAAAAACTTCGCCCGTTGTTCCTTAATTTATGGATGGAAAATAACGCCTAATTCTACATATATCACGTCCGTATCCCTAACGGGACTGAGCCTAAGGTAACCAACTTTAAGATCACGTTTAGCATGATTAAGGGCGTATAGCTGGAAAGGGAAATCAAAATAGTAATGGGTTGCAGGCACATCGTTGACATGATTCCTAAGAATTTTACCCATTCCTTCGATGGGCTTTTACCATTTGCGCGGGAAGAGAAGCAACTGATAAATTCTATGTTTTTTCTTTACTTCCAGACCAGCATGGAAGAAAGCAAAGCTTAGCTCAATATAATATTAAGGCTTAAAACGCGTAACACGCTACTGTTTTTTTATTATTGACTTTTGTAACGAAACAAGTGGAGCAATACAAACAATTAATAACGTTAATTGACCATAACAGATCTAATTAATATCTCTGCGGGCGACGTTAGGGGTGTCACGGTTGCCGCTTGTAAAAATAATTTTGTGTCCCCTTGTTTTTTTGTAGACAGAATTTTCACATAATTTAATTTCATAGATTATTTTTTCATCGAATAAACGACTATATAATTAATCCAATATTATCATTTCAAATATTCTTCATTTCAATTAAACATATTTTAAAGAAAATACAAGATTTAATTATACTGAACTTAGCATACTACCGTGTAAGTATTTAAATAAATAAGAATGGTCTTAAAAATCAACGGATTGAGACTGTGAAATGAGTTTAAGATTTTCGCTCATTCCCTCGATGGGCTTTCGTGTATTTTCACACATGTGCTTTCAAAAATCGGCCCCTTGGACTTAAGTTACCACGCTTACCCAATGCGGGTTAGGGATTTCACGCACAAAAATTCTGAGGAATTCATAGGTGCGAGCCCGGGCACGAACCCACGACCCTGCTTGAGACAGGTCAAACCACTAGGCTACCGCGGCTTGCACCACTAGGCTATCATGACTTGCCATAAGTAATTTCTAACAAATGTAATTTTCTAACGAGACTTAGTTAAGGTTGATGCGGGCAAAAAGCCAGACGGTTTCCCACATGAGCGGCGCAGGCGCCGGCAGAGAAACCTGACTTCCCGGGCAACCGGCTTCGCTGTTCTATAAATATAAGCTATGTTTATATGACTTTTAAATATATTTATATGGCGAGTTCAAATGAACATTTCTTCCATGCTGGTCTGGGAGTAAAGAAAAAACATAGAATTTACCAGTTGCTTCTCTTCCCGCGCTGATGGTAAAATCCCATTGGAATGGGCTAAAATCTTAGGAATCATGTTATAGGCGATGGGGGTAGCAACCCATCACTATTTAGATTCCACTTTCCACCTATACGCCCACAATCTTACTAACCGTGGCCGAGGTCTTGTCACCTAAGGCTCTGTCTACCCCGTGAGGGATAAAGACGTGATTTTGCTTCAAAAAGCAAGACGTGAAATGAAAACTTAAACCATAAAACTTTTTAATACTAACGGCTAATGAAATGCCGAGATATGAGGCTAATGAGATGCTGCAGTTAATTACCCATCAGGAAATTAAAGTCTGTTGATGCCAGATTATGTTCCGTCTGAAATATGCCTTAAGTTTCCACCTTAAGGGGGAACGAGCTAGGGTAGAGACTAGAGACTTTAGAAGTGACCGTGCTTTGATAGAATTGGCGGACCACTAAAATCTAGGAATTTATGTATTTTATATTCGGTAAAGTTATGTATTGGTGGCTCTCAGTGTTTGTAATTTTTAAACTCACTCGGCCATCCCTAATATAATACTTTCATCCACTCAAAGGTTGACTGGAAGAGATCCCTTAAAGGGATGAGTCCGCCTTTGTGCATGTATCTCAGTGTTTGTCAATTGTATTTCTCTTGTTTATTTTGCACAATAAAGAGTTTACATACATACATACATCCGTTTAAGAGCATGTTGGATTAATTTTAATTAGTATTGTAAATTTATTTGCAAGACAAGAACGTTTTCTGTTTTTATTTTTACTTGTGTATACGGGGCTCACTTATCGCCTGATTTCGTAATCAAAATCATACGGATCAAACAGAGCCTTAGGTGACAAGACCTAGAGGCCACGTTAGCATGATTAAGGGCGTATAGGTGGAAAGAGAAATCAAAATAGTGATGGGTTGCTAGCCGCATCATTATAGGCGTATAACATGATTCCTAAGATTTTAACCCTGAATCTGAATGGCAAGGGAAGCAACTGGTAAATTCTATGTTTTTTCTTTACTCCCAGACCAGCATGGTCTTGTATGTGACAGCTAGCTGATTCCGATGCCGATTGTCAGCCCTTACATGAACTGTCAAAATGAACACGATGGCGATTGCGAGCGAGTTAGGTAAGCCTACTGCATGGAGGAACACAAATTTTTGCATTCCTCGCATAAAATACCTCGCAAGACGTATGGAAACTCCCCTAAATACCATACCATACCACCATATCGGTACTAATCCTAAGTATATTGTATTTCTTCCTATTATATATCTACGTGTATCGAATCCCTTACGTAGTAGACAAAGCCTAAGGTAACAGATACCTACAGGCTTAGCAAGATTGTGGGCACATAGGTGAAAAATGAAATCAAAATAGTGATGGGTTGCTAGCCCCGTAAGGGATAAAGACGTGATTTGTGTATGTGTGTATGTGTATGTATGTGTGCAAGACTGCACAACCTTTTTAGTTAGTTTTTTACCTTTTTTAATTGTTTATGGTTTTTTAAGATGATTTTGATAGATTAGACTTTTGTTCCTACTGAAAACCAGTGCCTTTGATTTTGATCCCAAATATTGGTCCTTGGTGGAACATGATGCGACCACGAACAAAGATATTGACATAGATTTGGGTCGTCTAGCCACTCCCGTTCGCACTTTGGGCCTTATTTGGCAACCCGCCCACGACGTAATCAGTTTTAATACGGGTGTTAAGAAGGAGGCCCCATTGCCAAATAAGGTTACAAAGCGTGAGGTGCTAGTGTACGTGATGCGCATCTATGATCCACTCGGAATCCTTGCGCCAATCGTTGTTCGCGGTCGCATCATGTTCCAAGACGCTTGGCGCAAGGGTGTAGACTGGGACCAAGAGCTTCCTCAAGGTGACTGCGCTGCGTGGAAATTATGGTACGAAGACCTCAGTTCCATTTCGAATTTGCGTATTCCGCGGCGCTATAACTTGAGTGATCTCGAGGTACTGGGCTGTGAACTACATTTGTTTTCAGATGCGAGCGAGTCAGCATTTGCAGCCGTCGCCTACTGGCGATTTCTTTATGGAAACGGTGCTGTTAGACTCTCTCTCATCTGTAGCAAGGTTCGGGTATCACCGCTGAAACCTGTCTCGATACCCCGATTAGAGCTTCAAGGTGCTCTAATGGCTGCACGTCTTGCGACGTCTATATGCGAAGCCCACCGTATGAAACCTTCAAGACGTGTTTTCTGGTGTGATTCAATGACTGTTCTTGGGTGGCTTCGCAGTGATGGCCGCACCCTCAAGCCTTTTGTGTCTCACCGAATTGGCGAGATTCTGGAACTCACAAACGTTGTCGAGTGGCATTGGGTCCCTACTGATTTCAATGCAGCAGATGATGCCACGCGCGTTAAGCGCTCCGTGCTCTCTCCAGAATGTCGCTGGATTGCAGGACCTGCCTTCCTTCTTTCTTCGGACTGGCCCACTGAGCTTCAGATTGACATCAGTGGTCTAGGCCGTGAAGAGTATAAAAATAATACATTCGTTCATCTCATTACCGAAACCGACCTGCCCGCACCAATCTCTGCTAATCCAAATCGTTTCAGCTCATGGATGAGAATGCTGCGAGCAACAGCAAGAGCGCATCAATTCATTTCATTATCACGCATGCGTAGTCTGCAAAGACGAGATCCTAGCTCTAATCTAACTCGTCTTGAAGGAAGTTTATGTACCTTCCAACCTACTTGCACATCCTCTCCTAATATTCCCTCTTCATCAAGAAGAATTCTATCTGCGGGAGATTTACGCCTAGCTGAAGCCCACCTTTTACGCCAAAGCCAGCTGGATTCTTTTAAAGAAGATAAACCAGTGCCTTTGATTTTGATCCCAAATAATGTATGTGTATCGAATATGTGTAAATAAATGTTTCTCTCTCTCTCTCTCTCTCTCTAAATTTAATTTTACTCGATTTCATTAGAGACGTATCCCACCGCGACCTATAGCAACAATGGAGGCCATATGGCACCGTATAATTTTAATTTGGTCCCTCGTTCATCAGTCACGCTTGACGCAGTTTTAATAACGTAATTATGGAACTCATTAACAAGATTACTTAACTGATTTTGTCCTATATTTTTCCATGTTTGATCATTTTTAACCCCCGATGTGAAAAGGGGTGTTACACGTTCGATGTCCATGTGTCCGTCAGATAGATCGATATCGATGCTTTTTTTAAGCCAGTTTTCTTGCGGTAGTTCTTCCATGCTGGTCTGGGAGTGAAGAAAAAGCATAGAATTTACCAGTAGCTACTCTTCCCGCGCAGATGGTAAAAGCCCATCGAGGGAATGGGCGAAAATCTTAGGAATCATGTTATTGGCGATGCATGACTGTTTTTATTCCCCTTTCCATCCATACGCCCACAGTCATGCTAAACGTGGCCCTACACCGTGAGGGATAAATATATTTGTATGTATATTAAAAAAATGACCACATCGCCTCTCCCTTCCTCCACAATCCAAATTAACACCGCACATGTGCAAAAACTAGCTACCAATATCCCCTTTTGAAAACAAACTATTTGTTATTACAAACATAATAAATAACTATTCATTGACAGAATGCATCTACGCACCCCAACCAGCATCGATCATAAGATCAGCGACACCGAGCAACTTTCTTATCCATTTCGTGCGTTGCTAGTGAAGCATTCTACGTTGGACGTTTGAACCGCGCAATGTAAATAGAATTTACTAGGAGCGTCGCCTGCGCGTATATCGTGGCCGGTTCCGTAGTACAATAGGAACACCACGTGCGTACAATTTGGTGCAAAAAGGTCCCCATAGGCTTTGAGGAAATTAATGGGTTGATGGGGGTGGATACTTAGGGGTACGAAGTAGTTTGCTAGTATTATAACACTAAATGTAAAAAAATTAAAACCCGTCACACATTAACCGAGTAAGCAATGATACGTAAAAAAATAGTAGATTAATGCCGAGGCCTGGGAAGAAGCCAATTGCTGGATTAGTAACTTGTTTGAAAACACGAACCGCCTGTCAGTGTTTTTTAAAGTTACGAATCCAGCAAACGCTCTTATAAATGTATTATAAGTTAAGTAGAATTTAAGTATTGGAACTATGCAATTTTCCGGGATAAAAAGTAGCTTATGTGTTAATCTAGGGTACCAGCTATCTCCGTTCCAAATTTTATCCAAATCTAGCCAGCCGTTTGCGCGTGACGAAGTAACAAATACACCCACAAATGTTCCCCTTTATAATATTAGTGTGATAATGTGTATGGTTTTTATTTCATTCTTCCATGCTGGTCTGGGAGTAAAGAAGAAACATAGAATTTACCAATTGCTTCTCTTCCCGCGCAGATGGTAAAAGCCCATCGAGGGAATGGGCGTAAGTCTTAGGAACCATGTTACAGGCGAGGCTAGCAACCCATCACTATTTTCATTTCCCTTTCCACCTATACGCCTTTAATCATGCTAAACGTGGCCTTAAGGTTTTGTTACCTTAGGCTCTGTCTACCCCGTAAGGGATAAATACGTGATATATGTATGTATTTTATTTAATTAAAGTCACAGGGCATAGATAGTAGAAGTTCTGCGCAAGATCAATGCTATAGTGTTCATGGAATGCCGATGCATCTGTGAGCCGCATCAAAGCGCTCCTTATTGCTGTGTCTGTCTGTCTGAGTGCATGCAGTATTAATATCATGTGCCCAGGAAGATGGTATGCTCCATACTGCACCACCTACATAGCAGAAAATAAAGTCGCTTTCTCTGTCTCTATGTCCCTATGCCTCTATGTATGCTTATATCTTCAAAACCACACAACGGATTTTGATGCGGTTTTTTTTATACATAGAGTGATTCAAGAGGAAGATAGATTTTTATGTATAATTCTACGCAGACGAAGTCGCGGGCAGAAGCTAGTATAGTATAAAACAAAGTCGCTGTCGCTGTCTGTCCGTCCCTATGTATGCTTAGATCTTTAAAACTACGCAACGGATTTTGATGAGGTTTTTTAAATAGATATGATTGTGGGCGTCTAGGTGGAAAGGGGAATCAAAACAGTGAAGGGTTGCAACCTTATAGCCTTTAACACGATTCCTGAGATTCTTGCTCATATCGCCGAAGAAAAGGAACTGGTAGGTACCTTCTAAGTTCTTCTTTGCTTCCCAGACCAGCTTGGAAGGAAGGATATAAACCGCTAATAAAAGTATCAGGTATCATTATAACCCCTTTCTCGGGAGCACAGTGGAACAAACCACACGGCAGTAATTGATATTATTTATTTATAGCACGTTGTTTGGTTTGTGCTTGTCTTACAAGATGTACCCAGTACAAGCGATTAATATGGTAGCGATACATACATACATATATCACGTCTTTTTCCCTTACGGGTTAGACAGAGCCTAAGGTAACAAAACCTTAAGGCCACGTCTGTAGGCGAGTAGTATAGCGCCACCTCAAATTAGCAGTGAGGAAATAAGGAGCAAGCAAACGCAGCCATTGCAGTAGGAAGAGTGAACTTTATTATTTTATTTATCGGTCACGGAAATGAATGAATGAATGAATAAAGAATGTATACTCTTGTTGGTGTTGCCAACAACGTGTAGCATGAACATGATTAAGGGCGTAAAGCTGGAAAGGGAAATCAAAATAGTGATGGGTCGCTAGCCGCTTTGCCTTTAACATGATTCCTAAGATTTTCGCCTACTCCCCTGACGGGCGTTTACCATCAGCGCGGGAAAGAAGCAACTGGTACATTCTATGTTTTTCTTTGCTCCCAGTGGCCCGATTTTTGAAAGCACATGTCTGAAAATACCACTCGAAAGTGGTGAACAATTGTGCTGAATGTAAAACGAGTAGCTTAGAATACAATCACAGCTCTCATTAATCTTGTGAACGGGTCAAAAGTTTGATTAAAGCTGTAGTTTTGGAGACATAAGCTGATTTATACCACTTTCGAGTGATGTGCTTTCAAAAATCGAGCCAGGCCTGCGTGGAAGTTATTAACTAAACGCCCCCAAAAATCTAATATCAAACGATAATCCGCGTACAAGGGTCCGTTCTGGGGTTAATGAACCCTTTGTGCATTATATGGGTTAAGAGCCCTTTGATTAGCCCGCCATTGTGCGCTCGATGGCTTTTAGGTAATTATGTAAGGCTAGGCTTTGTGTCACGCCTCATAAAGGAATTACTGACATAGTAATACAGAGCAAGTTAAATCTGTACATCAGTAATTTGTTCTTCCACGCTGCACGTCTACCACGAGAGCGCACAAGTCCCGTCTTTTTCTTACTGTTCGTTCTAGAAAGAGACGCTCGTCTATCTTACGACACGACTCTTGCGGGCTTTCGCGATAGGCAGGCTGGTCTGGGAGTAGGAAACATAGAATGTACCAGTTGCTTCTCTTTCCGCGTAGCTGGTGCCCATCGAGGGAATTGGCGAAAGTCTCAGGAATCATGTGTTAAGCGATGCTAGCAACCCATCACTATTTTAATCCCCATTCCAACCTAACGCCCACAACATTGACTTACAATAAACAACTAGACTCTCAGTCGCTAACAAAGGTTCCTCAAGAAACGTCAGAGTTGCTTTGTCTATGTGTTGTGTGTGTCAACACATCGACTTAGACAGATAACATTAACATATTCGTTCAAATTGACACCTTATTTCGTGGCAGTAATGTTTAATATCAATGGCGTAGGATCGTGAGAAGTAATGACACGACGCCACGCGCTGGAAACCTGCCTGTCTCTTTTGTTCTCAATAGTAAGATTACGGTGCGAAAGAGACATATACATTGTTATCAAAGCGCGGTCGAAACACAACTGAACAAAAACTCTGAACAATATACGCGTCGTTCAGACTTTTGCTTCGGACAGTTTTTGAGCGTGATTGGGAGTCTAGTTGTTTATTGTACTGTACGTCAATGGCCCACAATCATCTTTCTACCCGTAAGGGAAGGCGTAATTTGTGTATGTTATGTATGATTGTAGGTAGTAATTTGTGACATATCGTCAGTTTTTGGTGTTAAGTACATTGCTATAGTATCTAAAAAGACCCTTGGTGCTGTCTGTCTCACTCACTGTTATGGGTTTGATGCTTGAATTGGCCGATAGTACCCGAAACCCGAATGTAGTTTTAAGAGCACACGGACTGTAAAGGAATGAAAACCAAATTCAAATGTATAAAGTTTGAAATGTATGGGCAAAATGCATTATTATTCAAAATATAATGCACTTTTCGATAAAACTGTAAAATAGAATAGCTTGACGAAATTATTTATCGCGTAATATACAGATTGTTTTATTTTTTGGACTTTAAATAATTCATAGTGTTAATAAACGTTCCGTAGTGTTTAACGTGGCCTTTACGTCTTGTTATCTTAGGCTCTGTCTACCCAGTAAAGGGTAAAGACGCGATTTTTGTTTGTATGGACCTTCAATTGTTTATATCATAAGTTGTAGTTTTTTAACTTCCATGCTGGTCTGGGAGCAAAGAAAAAACATAGAATGTACCAGTTGCTTCTCTTCCCGCGCAAATGGTAAAAACCCATCGAGAGAATAGGCGAAAATCATAGGAATCATGTTATAGGCGATGCGGCTAGCAACCCATCACTATTTTGATTCCACTTTCCACCTCTACGCCCTCAGTGTCTTGCTAAACGTGGCCTGTAGGTCTTGTTACCTTAGGCTCTGTCTACCCCGTAAGGGATAAAGACGTGATTTGTGTATGTGTATGTATGTAGTTTTTTGAGAAAATTGCTTTAATTTACAGACACTTATACAAATTAACATAATATACTTCTTTGTACATAGAAGTGGCCAGTTTTCGCGGGTTTTTCGTTTATCAGGCAAACTCAGAAACATGACTTAGACAACACGAATTGGCGAACGAGATCGGAAATACCCGATATTGATATACCTAACTTGAGATGACCACAAGTGTGGGCACGTGTACGGTACACGTGGGCATCGCTCTTCAGTTTTATTTCACCCAACCCGGACATAAAACAGAGGGGTATTAAATTTGACACGTTTCTCTGCTTGTCTGCGGGTAGCTCCTAAACGGGTATACCAATTCGACATCAGTTTTCATTATTACAAAGGTAATTTAATCACGGTGATTCTTAGCTAAGTTTTATTCAAATCGGTTCGGTAGTTTTTGAAATATTGGACTTTGAATGGAAAATTTTGGGGGTTTTTCAAGTAGTTTATTATATTGTGTTGTTAATTGACAACCCTACTAATATTATCAACGCGAAAGTTTGTAAGTATGGATGGATGGATGTTTGTTACTCTTTCACGCCAGAACGGCTGGACAGATCTAGATGAAATTTGGAACATAGATAGATTATAGTCTGGAATTACACACAAGCTGCTTTTTATCCCGGAAAATTGCGTAATTTGCGTATGCAGACGGAATTGCGGGCAACAGCTAGTTGTTTAATAATAATCTAAAACTCATAGTTGGGGCAAGATTGCTGTTTTTTTGTCGTTGACAATGGAATCTAAAGGTTTATTTAGAATCGCAGCAACCCGCCGGACCTTTTTGTTGCTACAACTCTGTTAATCTAACAAAAACTTTAAAAGAGATGATAGTCTCTTCAACTAAAGTTCCTCTGTCTGCGGCACGCCTTAGAGTTTTTAGTTATAACTTTTATAATATTCTTTTATTATTCTTATATTATTATTGTACATTCAAGCGTCAAAAACATCTATAGACCTTTATGTCTCAAACAATAAGGTCAATGACACATTATATTTGA
Source organism: Pandemis cinnamomeana (assembly GCA_932294345.1). NCBI lineage: Eukaryota > Metazoa > Arthropoda > Insecta > Lepidoptera > Tortricidae > Pandemis > Pandemis cinnamomeana. The sequence goes on along the minus strand of OW028715.1, from coordinate 2,199,102 downwards.
CTATAGATAGATTGATTTATTTATTTGACGGTGGAGGCGTTTTACAGCTCCACTGAACTTCAATTATTTTTTTTTGCATAACTACTTTGTTTTACTTTGACTAGTAGAGACTTTATACATCTCTACTATAAACTAATATAATTTAAGGATCAGGGACCTTATACATCCCTTTTAAAATGTATTTAATTTAAGTAGATAAAGCCTAATGTATTTTATTTAGAAAAAATGACTTCATGCCAAGTTTCTTGCGGCGCATTCTTGGCAATGATGGTCTTTCCGAATGCGCTGGTAGTTTCAAAAAAGACATGTAAAAGAGTCCTTGGCGGCCAATTTGCAAAAATAAAATTTTGGGTTTTTTTGATTTTGAATAAATCGATATTCATGCTTTGAATGTACCTACAATCGCACAAAATCACTTGCATGAGCAAAATTAAAAAAAAAAAATTGAATTCTACTCCACTTTTTTGACACTTTTTATTTCGATTAGTTTCGAAAGTTCCGCTTCATTTCGACAGTAATTAAAAAACGCAAAACCGAACTTCAAATAAAGAACGGCAACCGTCAATTTTCGACTTAAAATGCGTTTTCCATTTTAACCGCCGGATAAAGGGTGAAGCCAATAATTCGGGCGGATAAAAAGCCCGGGTAATCCGACACTAACCTTTCAGATTCAAATGAGAGGGCCTTTTATAAATCATTCGAGCCCGGATGAACCCCTTTCATTGAGGAACGTCAGCAGATAAAGACGAGGTATTTTTTTTCCATGCTGGTCTGGGAGCAAAGGAAAAACATAGAATGTACCAGTTGTTTCTCTTCCCGCGCAGATGGTAAAAGCCCATCGAGGGAATGGACGAAAATAGGAATCACGTTATAGGCGATGCGGCTACCAACCCATCACTATTTTGATTCCCCTTTCCGCTAAACGCCCTCAATCATGCTAAACGTGGCCTTTAGATCTTGTTACCTCTGGCTTACCTTATTCCATCAAATCTTTATGTATCTATTCTACAGTACCCGGCCATAAATATTGCACTTTTGCTACATTACAATACAATACAATACAAGACAATAACTCTTTATTTAACACCACATATAACAATCAAAACAGAAGAAGGTATACAGAATATTACAAGGTAACAGGTTTTTTGATACCTTAAGCTCTGTCTACCCCGTAAGGGATAAAGATGTGATATATGTATGTATGTATGTGTGTATGTATTTGTGTAGCGTATGTGTATGACACATAAAAATCGTTCCTTTACTGCCAAATTTTATGTTGTCGTCGAATTAACATCCATTTTAGTATCCTATGGATAGATGGATGGATGTTTGTTACTATTTCACGCCAGAACGGCTGGACAGATCTAGATGAAATTTGGAACATAGATAGATTATAGTCTGAAATCACATATACGCTATTTTTTATCCCGAAAAATTTGCATAGTTCCCGCGGGATAGCGATAAACTAAGGTTCTCGAGTGGCGTTCGCGGACCGGAGGACGCGGTGTAGGTAGGCCTCCAAAAAGATGGAGCGACGACCTGGTGAGGATAGCGGGAACGCATTGGATGCGGGTGGCGCACATGGTGGACATGATGATGATGATGTTGAGCGATAAACTAATTTTTTGCAGACGAAGTCGCGGGCAGCCGCTCAGCAGTCATAAAGTGTTGCTGCTGCCACTACTAGTAATTGTTCGTCGGGTATCCACCGCAGTTCGCCTCCCGCCGACAATAAACACTGGAACTCTATATCTATTATATCTGCCAAGTTTCTATAGCAAGCATCCGTTTTTTGGGCATTTCGGGAATATTTTAAGCATTGTTCCATTGTTTTGGTAAACAAACGATCGGTTATGTGGGTTATACTTTGAAATACCTTTTTAAAAAAATATTTTTAATTTTGTAGAATCGTGACGAAATACCTAATTAACGATCGAGTTCTTAAGCATTTTGGATACCTACGAGTATAAGAAGCAAAAAGTAATTTACTTTTGTTTTCCAAATCAGGCTACAGATTCGTCGAATTCTGGCAACAAACCTTTAACCTTCTTTTTTAATAGATATAATGTGTTTATAATCACATTTAACGTAGAAACAAGAAAACAGAAACAAAATTGTGTTGCTTTGAAAGAAGAACATTTTTTATTGAAACAATGTTACAAACATTATATATTATCATGTAAAATGTTAACTAAACACTTTACCTGAAATGAGAAACCACATTTAAAGCTAATATTCCGCGTATTCCTCTATTTATTATAATTATTCAAATATGTTTAGCATTATAGATATGTAGACTGTAAAAACTAGTAAAATATAGTACATTACTGTCTAGGCCAGGAAGTAGGCAATTGCTGGCTGAGTATTGGTTTGAACGGACGAGCTTGCGAGTCCGTTTAATAATACGAAGCCAGCAATGCTATTCTGGCCGAGGCAAGTATAGTGCTTTTCTCAAAAATCAAAAATAAAACAACAACAAAAATAAATGAAAATAAAATAGTGAAAATTGTTTTGCTTTGCCGCCTTTTTCTATCAATGGCATTTGAAGAGTGTATTTTTCTACCCAGAACACCTAAAGCTATTTCAGACACAGATAAACACGTTGTCGTACTAGCTTTTTTTTTTATTTGATGTTTTAAGTCTTGTGCCTTTATTTTATAATGGGGATTTGCATTTTTAAAAAGTTAATAACTAGACAGTAATGGAATTTGTATGCAACATTACTGTCGAGTTTAGCGCGACAGTAATGTTTTTTTTTTTTTTAATTTTGGACTGTCCGGCAACAATTAACTTCCTGTTCTGATAAGTAGTTAACAATGACGACTTTAACGGACATTTTTGAGAAAAAACAATTTAAATTATAGTAAAAATTCGACACGCAGCGCTGACAAGAGCAATGACACGACTCTCTTTTGTTTTTGTTTTCTTTTAGCGCTGCGTGCAATTTACTTTATTTGTGGCCAGTGCCAAAATATAATAGTTTGATAAAAAGGTAGCTGCCTAAATAGGTGCGTCGCCTACAAGATATATTTACATATCTTGTCAATTCAAATCTAACTGACTACTTCCAAAAACAAGGCCATAGACAAGTTAAATGAGGAGCTATGAAACTCATTTACATAGATAAAAAAAAGATGCAGATGATAAAATGACCTACGATCTCATAAATACAAAAAAAAATACATAAATCACGTCTTTACGGGGTAGATAGAGCCTAAGATAATAAGACCTAGAGATGGAAAGAAAGGGGAATAAAAATTCTATCAAAACACTCTCGGTATCTATTTTCGCTACATTAGTTTATATCCCACATTGAGTTCTTTCATAAGAGGTACCACTTACTGAAATATAAGCCGTTATAAATCACCCAACCTGTCCAAACATGTTCAACCAAACCTACCGCACGCAAACCCGTATTTCTACCAAAAAATAACATTAACAGAGTACAGCAATTAAAGAGACGTTCTCATTTACCAACGCCATCTGTGTTTTGCCCTCGCAGTTAATTTGGTTCTTACCGGGGGCTATAAAAAACGCCCTCGCTTCACTTTTTTAAGAGTTAATTACCCTTAAAAATACCCAAGTGAGTCGAATAATTTTAAATGACGAACGAATTCTGAAACGTACTTTTTTGACACTGATTTCTTTGTACGGCACTATGAAATGTTTTTGGTCTGCCCAGTGGCGTAACTATAGGGTGGCAGGGGTGGCAAAATGCCAGGGGGCCCTAGCTCTACGGGGCCTCGAACTGGCTTGGTTTAGAGCACAGAAGGGACGCTGATGCACTTTTTTATATTCAGGAAGGAGCCCCATCTGACGAATTTGCCACGGGCATTGGTTGCGGGTGTCTATGGGCAGTGGTGATCACTTACCATCAGGTGACCCACTTGCTCGTTTGCCTTCCTATTCATATAAAAAAAAAAAAAAACCTATTCAACACCTTATCATGTGCCCCAATTCTTGGTTGTTTTTTTTTTCTCTTAGTCGGTTTTTTCTTGTACAAAGATAAGAAATTGTCTTATGACTTATCTACCACTTCAAGACGACTTAAAAATTGTCATTTCATCCATTTTACCACAAAAAATCATATCGCTTTCAACGCTTATAAGTGTCAAACAAACCGACGTCTTTTATCGCGACCTTTTTTTCTTTTTAATGATCTCTGGTTTTCTGTAAATGAAGTGCCAGTGTGTGAACGAGACACTTGTCTGTGGCGCGTTGAGAGATAAGCGAGACTGGCTGGCAGGAAAAGTTACTTTTTTCCAAATTTAAAATTTTAATAAAACAGCCAGTGTTTTGTTTTTAACTACCAGTAGCATGGATTAGTTAGACGGTCCATTTTATCGCGTTATCGACGCATATTGCGATCCATATCACGAATGTCAAAACGCATCAGCGTATCGCAGTGAATTCGGTTGTTTTGACATCCACGATCCTATATTGACATACCAGTCTAGTCAGTTCGCCTTTGTACTATTTTCTCTGTATTTCTGTATTTTTTTAATTTTTTTATGTGCAATAAAGAGTTTACATACATACATACATACCAGTATCATAATAACCCACCATTAAAAAAAAAAAAGACAGTCGAAAGACGTCCACTCCATAGGCCTCCCCCAACCCAAGGCTCTCCAGTCAGACCGGTCTTGTGCTTTCCGCATCCACCGCTTAATTAGATCGTCGCTCCATCTTATTGGAGGCCTACCGACAGACGTCTCCCGGACCTCAGACGCCATACGAGAACCCTTTGACCCCATCGTCCATCATGATAATCTGCCTAGAGAAATGTCTTACGGGGAGTCCCACAGTATTGTCGAACTTCACTATATCGCGTCGCTCATCACTACTTCGATTCCCCTTTCCACCCATACGCCCACAATCATGCTAAACGTGGTCTTTAGGTCTTGTTTCTTTCTCTGTCCACCACTAAGGGATAAAGACGTCATTTATGTATGTCAAAGAGCACGTTTGCGATTCGCCGGGATCTTTTATTTGTAGCTCAGCAGTTTTAGACTTATTTAGTAGTTAGTTGAAATGGCAGTGGGCAGGGCACATAGCACGGAGGACGGATGACCGATGGGGTCGAAAGGTCCTCGAGTGGAGACCACGCACCGGCAAGCGCAGCGTGGACCGTCCACCCACAAGGTGGACCGATGACCTCATTAAGATCGGAGGATCGCGCTGGATGCAAGCCGCTTCCAACCGGTCTTATTGGAGATCTAAAGGCCTATGTCCAGCAGTGGACTTGTAATGGCTGAGATGATGATGAGTTTTAGACTCGCAGGGGGTCAATTTTGAACTATCCAGGTGACAACCTCACCACCGTGACCCAGGTCAGTAATTCCGGTCTTATAATTAACGTCTACTGATTACCCTTCACCTACATATCGGGATCATTAAATTATCATCGCGTTATCAACGCAACGGTCCCTGGCGCCCCCATGCCGTGTCGTGCGACCGTTAAGATATCTCAACGAGGTGTTTTAAGCTAATGAAACGAAATTAGTGTAAACGTTTTTTACTTTTAAACATAGTCGTTCGTTTTACTGTTACTTTCTTACTGTTTTACTTACCTTGCCTTAATCATGCGTAGCATTGTCTATACAAAGCCAAGGGTACCAAGAACATAAAGCCACGATCAGCATGATTTTGGGCAGTGCCGGATTAGCCGCGTAGCAAGAGTAGCAAATGCCTGTCTGACCGTAACAAAAAAATATTAATTTAGATAGGAGCGTAAAATATCTGTGTAACAGTTTTGTTTTACTTAATACCCTAAACTTGAGAACCTAAAGCAAACCAAAGGTCCCTTGGCAGAATTTTCTACAGGCCGGATTTTGGGCGGATAGCTGTACAAAATTTCAAGTCCATCGGACCAACTGTTGAAGAGTTCCCTCCTGCGGAGACGATCCTGGCTGGGTCACCAGAATTCCACTACCAGATTATTGTATTGTCATCCTATTTACTCCAGTAAGATTGGTGCTTCAAAATCGAGTCGCAGGATACCACCCGGGCAAACATACTTAAGTGAAAAACTTAAGTATGTGTGAACAACCTGTTGTATGTGTGAGTAATGTGTAAGAATAGACAAATTGACGTTCCAAATTAGAAAAATGACTTAAGTCCCATATCTGTTCTGTACCTACACAACCACATACAACAACAGGTCATATACTTTTTTATTTACTTTGAATTTTCACCCATACTTATCTTTCTTTAATTGGCTAAGTAAAGTTTTTGAAGAGGTGCAATTTTTTTTTTCGACAGTCGACGTTTTAATTATCGAGGAACTACGGCTTTTTTATTTTGATTTCCTAATATTAATTAAAAATATTTTTTTAAGTGGTCGATATGACATTTGTTAGATTTAATGGCTGATAAGCTACGAGCCTAGAACTAGCTTAGAATTAAAACAAATTGACATTGTCAAAAAATAATACTGCATTTCATTATAATCCGTATTACATTGCAAGTTAAATAAGATCTTATAAAAAGGTACGCAAAGACGTCTCAAGTGCAGCTCAGACAACCACTGTTTCTTTTAAACATTTTCTCCGGTTTAGTTTGTTACTCTTATAAAAAATAACGTTTGCTATACATAATAACATTACCGGCCATGTAACGTTTGTTAGGTACCTGTCAGGCCTTTGACCCGTCGATTTGACGGGGGTACGCGAACTCTATTGAGTTATTGCCAAACTTTCCTACTTTACCCTCTAATTGTTGTTCTGTTTCGTGTTTTGTTTTGAGGTTCACCGCTTGTTTGTTTTGCGTGAGATTTTACGAATGCACCTGTGTATACTTATTGTGTAGACACACTTACCAAATTTCAAATTTCTATGACAATTGGAAGCCGGTACCTATTTTTGAGAACATAGAAATTAAATTTATAAACGAGCCTGAAACCTTAAAACACACACACACACACACAAATCACGTCTATATCTCTTACGGGGTAGACAGAGCCTGAGGTAACACGACCTAAAGGCCACGTTTAGCATGATTGTAGGCGTATAGGTGGGAAAGGGGAATCAAAATAGTAAGTAAATAAGTAAACGCTTTATTGTACAAATATAAAGAAACAGATACAATTCACAAAAAAATAAAAATAACATTAATATATGCACAAAGGCGAACTTATCCCTATAAGGGATCTCTACCAGTTAACCTTTGAGTAGATGAGAGGAGCATTAAACGAGGGACCGACAAAGTGAAAGCGTGTGTGTATAGTGATGGGTTGCTAGCCGCATCGCCTATAACATGATTCCTAAGACTCGCCCATTCCCTAGATGGGCTTCTACCATCTGCGCGGGACGAGAAGCTACTGGTACATTCTATGTTTTTCCTTTGCTCCCAGACCAGCATGGAAGTGAGTTAAAACACTCGTGTGATGTCATTTTGAAGATCGCCACACTGGTGTTTTAAGGACGCTCATTATGTAACGGTTGCATAATATACTGGATTGCTAGTAATGTTATGGGGTGCGAGTCGGGATACCTCCGCGTGTGGTCAAAAGCTGCGGTTCCTTTTTGGATCCGTTCGGGGGGAAGAGCAGTGCTTGATCCGGTGCACCCTGGGCTTCGGCTAATGATTTCCTGGCAGTTTCTGAGGGATATCATTGACCGTTGGCTAAGAGCCCGACAGGGGGGAGGGGGGTCTTTGACCATTACCGTACATCGTTGCCGACATTTTGTCACAAGATTTTTTAATCATATTTTTGTTACTTTGACATAGAAGTAGTAATGTTATTATGTTGGTACAACAAAATCATTCAGATAAGCCGAGCCGTTTCAAGTGATGATGGTCATTTGAATTTGAATACGGTAATCTTTAGGACCACTCGACCACCAACGAACACGCATAATTCTAATGCTAACGATATGTCAACCTAAATGTCATAAAATAGGATAAATACTGTAAAAGTCTGTACAAATACGACATCAATACATTTGCTATTGTATGTATGTATGTAAACTCTTTATTGCACATAAAAATTAAAAAAATACAGAAATACACAGAAAATAGTACAAAGGCGAACTTATCCCTAAGAAGGGATTTATTGGTAAACTAACCTACCTTTCTTTCTTTTCTCCGTAATGGCGGCCGTAAGGCTTGGGCCAATACATACATACATACATACCGTCACGACTCTTTCCCACAGGGGTAGGTAGAGACTGCTTTGTCCCACTTGCTACGACCCTGGCAATTGGCTTGGGCCAATGTCGGCTTAAATGACAAGTGTGCGACAAAAAGACCCCCGCCCCCCATCATAGAATACACCAGTTGCTTCTCTTCCCGCGCAGATGGTAAAATCCCATCGGGGGTATGGGCGAAAATCTTAAGAATTATGTATGTATGTAAACTCTTTATTGCACATAAAAATTTAAAAAGTACAGAAATACACAGAAAATATTACAAAGGCGAACTTATCCCTAAGAAGGGATCACTTCCAGCTAACCGGATACAGAAAGGAATAGTTTATAAAAAAAGGCAAGCAGTCATTATTATGATATTATAGGCGATGCGGCTAGCAACCCATCACTATTAGGATTCCACTTTCTACCTATACGCTCACAATTTTACTAAAGTCTTGTTACCTTAGGCTCTGTCCACCCCGTAAGGGGTAAAACCGTGATTTGTGTATGTATGTATTACTGAATAAAGATCATTTATTCCATTTATGTATGTATGATTATAATTGACCGATCTACGTACCTGGCAACATTGTACATGCAAATGCAATGATTATTAATTTTCCATTTGATTGCACGCGTGTTTTTTTAACGACAGCCATTTTCCTGCGTGTTTCCCGACACAGCTTAGTTAATAACAGAGTTTTTACTTTGTATCTAATTCCGTCAAAGAATCGAGAACATTACTTCCCGGTTTTCGTATTTTTTTACGGTTTATCCGTTAGAAGTTATATTTCTAAGCAATACTGACAACTAGAACAAAAAATCCAAAAGGTAAAGCTATGGCCGGGATTCGAACCAGGATCCTTATCAATCCGTGATACTTGCTACCCCTACACTACCCATAGCAAGTGTGATCTGATATGGGTGGCATAATTCACTCTTTTTCATGCTGAAATTTTGACATGAGAAATACATTCTTGTTTAGAGTTATAAATGTATACAAAAAACTATTTCAAAATGTTTTTTGGCTTTGGACATGGATTATATATTATTTTATCTGTGTCTCGTCTCGTGAGTCACAGACGGTTCTGGCTGAAAATCAGTGCTGCTGGTGTCTAAACGCCTCAGCATAATGCCGAGCCAGCGACCGATTCACTTTTGCGAAGACACAACGCTGAAGATCTATTTTTCATGTCTGTGTTTTTTTTCTGTTGATTATTTTCTATAAAATTGTGTAGTCTCTTATATTTGTGTGTCTAGCGAAAAGGAATAAATGTCTTCTTTCTTTCTTTCTCTTGTAATTCGCGTTTTGGCTTTTACGCCGATTGAACAAGGTTATCGATGTACGAAGTGTCCCCTCTGTTCTGCTCTGTGCCAGTAACCCATGTTGTTTTCCGACATGATACTAACGGCTGGTAAACTGGGCCCTAATTGGGATTGTCTATTTTTTTACAATGTATAGTAAATCGAAAACCATTTCGAGATAAATGCTTTTTAAATCGTTTTCTGTATTTACTTTATTTTATTTTACTATAATGAATTTATTACATGAAAAATAAGCAATGACCTTCATTTGACATTCCCAGACATGATGTAGACGGTCCAAAATGTACTTTATTTGCAAAGGTTACAAATTCTATGCTATTTACGCGTGGATTATACTACGGAGTTCAATTTGGACCCGCAATCTGACATTTCATTCATCTTATGACAGATGACAAGCAAATGGGCAATCTTGTTACTGTCATTCTTGTTTTTTCCACCGTTTACTTTCATATTGTTGTATTATATATAAACTCGCTCGGTAGGCACAAAATCTTGAGTCACAAAATATTATTGAATGGAATAAAAGTCACTTTCAACTATTAACAAATCACTTTTAATTAAATCCACAAGAAGCGCATCACATTCGAAAAACATTCAACGTCCATTACTTTACCACAGACTCTACTCCTCAAGAACTAAACAGATTACACCACAACTACCAATTGTCACTTGGTAGTGTTGGTACAAAGGTTTAATTATAATAAGGTGTGTTATTAATATTATCATAAAGTATATTAAAATACGAGGACTCATTATGAGGGTTCGGATAAAGAATATTAGTAACGGCACATTTCTATAAATTTCTAACACTCGGCTAATCCTGGCCCAAAACGCGCCCCGCGTTTAAAATTTACAGTCTAAATACAACATAGCAAAAGTCATATGGATCAAATCACAATTCGAAACATACAGAGCTTCAGTATTCTTTAAACTTTATTTATGCCAACTCATCACAGGCCACATAAGAATATCTTGTCTGGACATTTACATAACTACAAATTTAAGGAACAACGTTAATATAAATTGTTATGTGTTACTCTTAAAATCTATATCATCACAGGTATTCACTTGCGAAGACTCACTCTTAAACTACATCATCACAAGTATTCACTTGCAATGACTCACTCTTAGAACTACATCATCACAAGTATTCACTTGAATGACTCACTCTTAAAACTACATCATCACAAGTATTCACTTGAATGACTCACTCTTAAAACTACATCATCGCAAGTATTCACTTACAATGACTCACTCTTAAAACTACATCATCACAAGTATTCACTTGAATGACTCACTCTTAAAACTACATCATCGCAAGCATTCACTTACAATGACTCACTCTTAAAACTACATCATCACAAGTATTCACTTGAATGACTCGCTCTTAAAACTACATCATCACAAGTATTCACTTACAATGACTCACTCTTAAAACTACATCATCACAAGTATTCACTTGAATGACTCACTCTTAAAACTACATCATCGCAAGTATTAACTTACAATGACTCACTCTTAAAACTACATCATCACAAGTATTCACTTGAGAAGACTCACTCTTAAAACTACATCATCACAAGTATTCATTTGTAATGTCTCACTCTTGAAACTACAGCATCGCTAATATTCTCTTATTAAAATTTCTCTTATCATTTAATCATCACAAACAAATCTCTTACATCACATCTCTTTCCTTCACTAAAATAATAGTTAACTTCTAAGCTCTTCTTTATTGCAATAATATCGCTTATTCACTCAACATATCATACACAAGTGTCAATGTTCAATTTAGATACTCATTTTTAACTTTCTATCACTTAATTCACCTTTATAATTAGTTAGCCACAATAATTAATCAACAAAATGTTACATCACTGTTCTCTCTAAATCAACACAACTGATTTTCGTTTTTATTATTATTTTACTTTTGTGTCTCTTAACTACTTTGATTCTACAATGACTCACTCTTAAAACTACATCATCACAAGTATTCACTTGTAATGACTCACTCTTGCAACTACATCATCACTAATATTCTCTTATTAAAATTTCGCTCTTATCATTTAATCATCACAAACAAATCTCTTATCACATCATTTTCCTTCACTAAAATTAATAGTTAACTTTTAAGCTCTTCTTTATTGTGATAATATTGCTTATTCACTCAACCAACATATTATAAACAAGTATCAATTTTCCATTTAGATACTCATTTTTAACTTTCTATCACTTAATTCACCTTTATAATTAGTTAGCCACAATAATTAATCAACAAAATGTTACATTACTATTCTCTCTAAATCAACACAAACTGATTTTCGTTTTTAATATTATTATTTTACCTTTAATCAGGCTGTTTCTTGTCTTCAATTGTATTATAATTTGTTTTCTTTTGACAATCTTTGGTATCATGTCCCAATTTAAAACAATAGGTACACCTTTTTATTGGCTTATTACATTTTATACTAATGTGTCCTAACTCATTGCAATTAAAACAACGTAGTTGTTGATTTTCATTATTCTTTAGTGTATTGTTAGCTGGAACAGCCGTTATATTGGCATTTTTGTATCCTGTATTAGTACTATTTACCTCCTTAGAGGACATTGTACGCAAGTAATTTAAAAGATGTTCCGGTTCAGTAAACATGCATGCACTAGCACTCATCCTTATAAATTTATCATCAATACCCTGAAGCAGGCAATCAACAGCTTTGCGCCCTCCTAACTCGCACTTACTTATTAATGCCATTTTATCATAATAATAAATATCTATTGGCTGGCCTAGCCGGCAACGTAAGCTCAACATATTCGCGAACACATCTGCGTAATTCTCATTGGACAAGAAAGCCATTTTTAATTTGTCTGTCCATTCTGTCCACGTAAATAAAACTGAAGGCAAACCTTGATACCACTTTTTAGCTAAGCCATTTAATTTTGGCAGGGCGTAATGACCAGTTTGACGATCATTCCAACCATAAATTTGAGCGCATTCATTAACCTTGTTGATCCAGCGTTCTATTGTCTGGCTGCTATCACTAGGATCAAACTCAGGAACAACATTGAAAGAAGTAAAATTATTATTTTGTCCCCAATAGTTTGACAGTTCGTTGGTTGACATTTGTTTTGACATTGTCAACGGCGGCGTTCGAGTCGTTTCCGAACGAGTAAGTCTATCTTTTGAACGACTTGAGCGTCGACGAGAATGACTCGAACGCTCCCGCCGTCTATTTTTGTTTTTTCGTCTATGGCCTACGTCGCGGCTACGACTGCGACTTTTCCGTTTAAAATCTCGTTCCACACTACTATCACTATCACTAGTTGTACGATCTCTTTTTGATCGTTTTTTAGTTCGCCTATGACTACGTGATCTGGGCATGACGAAAAAGTTATTTTATCTAAACAATATTAAATAGGTACTTGAGCACAAAGATTGACTTAACTTGCATATAGGTGAATAATACGATGTCGCTAGCGATTCAGTCGCAGTATCAATGAGTATAAATAACCCCAACTTATCAAGAATAATAACTATTAAAACTACAAAACGTATCTCTCACTAAATTACACACTAGATGAATGAAATGATCACTTGATATCTCTAGTAATTTGTTTCACAGGAACAACACACTTCAACAATTACTTAAACTTGCAGCTACTAGCAGCGCAGCGCACATCGAGCCGCGCGCGACACTTCCGAGACTTCCCATTTCTTGGCTACTCCTATAAAGCACGCAACTGCTTTCCACACTCGTTTTATACTCTTGACTACGATTTTTAAATGTTATTTCCAGGGACGTCAACAAAAAAAAAAGTTCTTGTTGATAAATTGGATTAACTTTCGGTGGGCTGCGCCATTTCGCCTTCTGGTTACACTTTTAAAGACTTTATCACTGTTAGTTCCGCACACCAACGTAAATATGAGTTGACTTATCTCTCGTTAGATGTTTTAAACACAGCCTTCATAAATAAAATGGAGTTCTCTGACCTTAATCGTGCTTCTTAGGTACAAACTTTCGATGGCTCGCCGGCGTCGGGCGTCGGTAAAAGGCAAAACCTTTAACACATGCCACTTCTGAGATATAAACTCGCTCGGTAGGCACAAAATCTTGAGTCACAAAATATTATTGAATGGAATAAAAGTCACTTTCAACTATTAACAAATCACTTTTAATTAAATCCACAAGAAGCGCATCACATTCGAAAAACATTCAACGTCCATTACTTTACCACAGACTCTACTCCTCAAGAACTAAACAGATTACACCACAACTACCAATTGTCACTTGGTAGTGTTGGTACAAAGGTTTAATTATAATAAGGTGTGTTATTAATATTATCATAAAGTATATTAAAATACGAGGACTCATTATGAGGGTTCGGATAAAGAATATTAGTAACGGCACATTTCTATAAATTTCTAACATATAGTTTAGATTTAGAAGCACTTTCGGTAGATAATTAGGCAAGAGTGTAACCACACAGCGATGTGCTTCGCTCACATAAAAGATTTTCCGCTAAATATTTTAATGAAGAGCGAAAATATTACGTTTTCAGTTTACTTTCGCCTACTGAGTTTACTGACTTATTTCCGGGTCCTGTTTTGTCTCGATCATACCTGGTATGTGTTTATGGACCTTTCTGCTTCGCGCAGAATGTTATGGTATGTGTAACGGTTGTGAAAATATAAAATTCATAGGAGAAGATCGCGTGAATGTTCCTGTGTTATTGTTGAATCATGTTGACATTGATACTGATGACAGTTTGCCAACTTCACCACAGATAGAAAAGACGTTAATGGCGGCGCTTCACATACGTTTTATGACCAATTTATCCAATAAGCAGATGTGTGATACCGGCAATGGAAACTCTGACGTCATCAACCAAAATACTTTCAATAATTAATAGTGAAAAAAATACCGAGTTATATGAGAAAATGTTGAAATTAGTTTCTTATAATTGACTATTCTACACAAAAAAAATATAAAAAGGATAGGTATTTTTTTTTAGACAATCCCAATTGGTCCGTCTGTTCACGCAAACTGTGTGCATTGTCCGTTTTAATTAACTTTTTATTCGTAAAGAAATGGTTTTTACCCGATTTTAAGGAAGCCAGTAGCATTTAGGATATTTTTACATTTATATTATACTAGCTTCTGCCCGCGGCTTTGTCTGCGTAGAATTATACATAAAAACCTTCCTCTTGAATCACTTTATCTATTAAAAAAAACCGCATCAAAATCCGTTGTGTAGTTTTGAAGTTATAAGCATGCATAGGGACATAGGGACAGAGAAAGCGATTTTGTTTTATACTATACTAGCGACCCGCCCCGGCTTCGCACGCTATATTATGCATGTATTATACATACAAACCTTCCTCTTGAATCACTCTATCTATTAAAACAAATCGCATTAAAATCCGTTGTGTAGTTTTGAAGATATAAGCATACATCGGGACACGGGGACAGAGAAAGCGACTTTATTTTATACTGTGTAGTGATGATAGTGATTCAAGAGGAAGGTTTTTATGTATAATTCTACGCAGAGGAAGTCGCGGGCAGAAGCTAGTTTATTAATATTGATGACTCTATTGCCTGCTTAGGTGGACTTTTTTTTGAAACGCCCACCAACCAACATCAACTGATTGGTCATTGCCATAAAAATACCTGCTAAAAAAAAATACGCCAGGCCACCAATATGGCACTGGCCACTAAAAATTAAAAAGTAAAATTCACTCCAACCCAGATGCATAAACAATTTCAATTTCAAATTTCGAATCTAACGCCGCGTGTGGCCCAGTGGCACTGCGCTAACTATTACGCGCCGGTTAAGTTAATCCGCCGGATGGCTCGGATGACAGGGGCATTGTTCTAACAGAATAGATAATTCACGCTGACGCGCGGTCGGATTAACCGAGTGCGGTGTCGCCGGGCCGTTTCGAAATACAAACTGAATGCGATTCGAGATAGAATCAACATGGCGCTACGCCTACTGTCTTCCATGTTTGTGTAGGTACTCTAAAAAAAACGCAATAAGTCTTAAAAGATGGAATCGAATGGACTAAGATTAAAGTTTTTTATCCAAAAACCTACCTAGAGGTTTGAAATCAGATTTTAGAGACAAATAATGTTATTCGAAAATATTTTTTTTGTAAATTTGAAATAACCTATAACTTTTCTTTTTTAAACTTCCCAATTTGCACGGGGCCCGCGTCGGAACTATAGCCAAAGCCCTCTCATTCTGAGAGACCTGTGCCCAGCAGTGGGACGTATAT
The DNA here is from genome assembly GCA_932294345.1 of Pandemis cinnamomeana. NCBI lineage: Eukaryota > Metazoa > Arthropoda > Insecta > Lepidoptera > Tortricidae > Pandemis > Pandemis cinnamomeana. Next base: position 2,183,370 of record OW028715.1, on the reverse strand, counting down.
ACGTTGGAGATGATGATGATGATGATGATGATGATGATGATGATGATGATGATGGTGATGAAATAAAACTACGTAAGCGAAGCTTCGTTTTTTTAATACGGCCTCATCGATGCGATGATTTCGCCAATGTCAAAGTAATAAATACAGTATTCAAAAATATTGTGCCAAAAATGTCGGCAACGTTGTACGGTAGAACACGGTCAATAGACCCCTCCCCCTGCCGGGCTCTTAGCCAGCGGATATCCCTCAGAATCTGCCAGGAAATCATTAACCGATACCCAGGGTGCACCGGACCAAGCACTGCTCTTCCCCTCGGACGGATCCAAAAACGAACCGCAGCTCTTGACCACACGCGGAGGTAACCCGACTCGCACTCCAATAAGTAAAGCTGTCAGAGCCTGACAATGTCACTGACAAGGAATTCCACGACATTCACTTTTTCCTCTTGCAAGTGGCAATTTGCAGTGGGAAATTACGTTATGAATTATACCACATTCTTCTAGAGAAGTTCCTTCCTCGTTGCATCTACTAACTATATAAATTCATGACACCTACACAATGAATTTTCATTGTCACCCAATTTATGGTTTATTCTATGAACCTACAACCTCTTTCTTCATACTTAACTTATGAGTTATAAGTTGTCATTGTCAATTTCTAACCAAGTCTTCTTCTTCTTTTTTTCATACGGCCCCATCGATCGATGCGATGATTTCGCCAATGTCAAAGTAATAAGTCGCCGTACTACTCGACGCAAAAGTAGTTTCCACCAACATCACCTCGATAGTTGGTGCTCCAACGCCGTGCGATTTAAGCGGTCTTTCTTGCCCCGTACGTGCGAAATTTGGAATGGGCTGGCAGCTGGGGTTTTTCCAACTGGCTATGACATGGGTACCTTTAAGAGGCGAGTGTACCATTTCTTGCAAGGCCGGCAACGCGCTAGCAGTCCCATTGGTGCTGTAGTTGTCCACGGGCGGCGGTGATCACTTACCATCAGGTGCACCGCATGCCCGTTTGTCGGTTTTAATATAAAAAAACAACTGATTAAAAAACATCGTGTATAATAAGAAGAGCAAAATATTTCTTTGCACCGTAACATTGCTCTAAAAAATTTGCAGGCGCTTTTTAAATCACATTTCATTGCACTTTAAAAAGGACTTTAAACGGTTAAAAGCCGTCAAATTGCGTCGCAATGAACGGTTAATGTGACGTTGACCTTTTGTTAATTAAAAAAACGTACTTTGTAAAGAACAATGGTACTTTCAGTCGTTCGAAGTCCTTTTTACTAGCAAATTGTAAGTGTTATAACGTAAAATTCTTCTACTGTACCTATTTTTGTAAATCCGTGGGTGAAACAATCCTTTAAATCAACTTCGTCTTCTTAACCTAAAACATAAAACATCCATAGGTCACTGGTTCATATCCGGTTCGAAGGACCAAAATGTACTTTCTGTATAGATCGTACTGTCAACACGTAAGTCGGGTTCTATCTATGTATTGCATTGTTTACGTGAAAGTTTATAGATTATGTAGTATATTTTATCTGTGTATCGTTTCGTGAGTCATAGACGGTTCTGGCTGAAAATCAGTGCTGCAGGTGTCTAACACCTCAGCGTAATGCTGAGCCAGCGACCGTTTCACTTTTGCGAAGACACACAACGCTGATGATCTATTTTTTATGTCGTATGTTTTTTTTTTGTTTTACCTTATTTATTTTCTATAAAATTGTGTATATTATCTTATTATTGTGTGTCTTGCAAAAAGGAATAAATTTCTTCTTTCTTTCTTTCTTTCTTTCTTTCAAGATGTCAATTATATATACTTGTCAATATGTCAGAGATGATGCAAATATTACAGAGATTAATTATTATTAGAGATTATGACGATCTGTAGGTTATGTGGTAGTATACTGACACAAACAGCTAGATTGATGTTTGCCGCAAAGCAGCAGTGCTGGGGCTGCTGTGTTCCAGCGTGCAGAGCGCAGCCGGTGAAATTATTAACTCATGAGCGACCATAAACTTTTTGGTCATTTTCTCTGGGATTTTCAATGTTTTTATTAGACACTTGAACATAAAACACAAATTTTTCTTCGGACCCTAATCATTAACCAAATAGAAAAAAAAACTACAAAAAAGTTCGCAGTACGTAAGTAAAAAAGTTAGGGTGGGCCGTAAAACTGAGATATCTTTGCCCTCGTAAAAGAAGTCTATTAAAAAGTTAGAGAAGGGTTCTTCCCGTCCGGACCTCGTCTTCAGTTGGTTATTTCTTTATGTTTTAAGTTTTGCGAGTCGAGAGGCCAGAGGGGAAAATCTCTGGCGGTCTGTACTAAAGATGAGAGGACAGCTGCGTCACAACAGTTTTTCAGTTTTTGTTTCTCAATGGCTAATCTTTTTAAGGCTTAGTTAGGTACTCTGTTTATTTTTTAATTTAAGGTTCAAACCATTAACCTATTATGTTTTCTACTTTCATCAATTTTATGCCAAGGAATTACATACATACACATACACAAATCACGTCTATATCCCTCACGGGGCAGACAGAGTCTAAGGCAACAAAACCGAAAGGCCACATGGGTGGAAAAAGGAATCAAACTAATGGGTTGCTACCCACATCGCCTATAACATGATTCCTAAGAATTTCGCCCATTCCCTCGATGGTCTTTTACCGTCTGCACGGGACGAGAAGCAACTGGTACATTCTATGTTTTTCCTATTTCCTTTGCTCCCAGACCAGCATGGAATGAAAGAAAGAAAAGTAAAAGATGGAAGTAAAGGAATTACTAGTTGGTCTATTTATTCTAGTTGTAAGAAAATTCACGAAAATTCGTATACTTAAAGGACTAGTAGACTTTATACATCTCTACTATAGACTATTATAATTTAAGGCTTGGGGACCTTATACATCCCTTTTATAGGTGTATTTAATTTAAGTAGAATTTAAGTATTGTAGTATCTTAATGTATTTTATTTTGAAAAAATGACTTTCTGCCAAATTTCTTGCGCCGCATTCTTCTTGGCAATGATGGTCTTTCCGAATGCGCTGTTAGTTTCAAAAATAATGCGGATAGAAATATCTGTCAATGAATCTGTGACAAAGAAACATTTACAGTCATTTATTCATTTCCAGTTTTTCCACACGGCGCAAACTATTTCCGAAGACGTCCTCAAAGAGTTTAAAGTGGAATGAGATTTCTTTGAGAACAGAATTAAATATGAAAAAATCTTCATAATCAAAAAGTTTCAAGTTTCCGTGAAGTTATTCCTAAATATGGTAGTGGTTTTGTAATTCACATTCACATTTACAAATCACGTCTTTATCCCTTATGGGGTAGACAGAGCCTAAGATAACAAGACCTACAGGCCACGTTTAGCAAATTTTGTTTTTTTTTTGTTTTGTAAATTTGTGATATTCGTGATATTCATAGCAAAAAAACTAAATTTCAAAAAAACTGACTAATACATTATCGAACCCGCTCACAAATCATGGAAATCCGTTAACAAATGCAACATAACCAAATCTATCTAATGCTAGTTTTTTTTTATGAATACAACCACTATAAGTAAACTAAAATAAACTTGTAACATCTATTCTTCTTACAGACAAGGGCATAAATATCTTTATAGCCTTCATCTCAAATATACGTGTCACCGGCCTTATTGTGTGTGGCAAAAAGATGTATAGATGTTTTTGACTTCTGGGTAACGTACAGTCGATGGCATAAATATGCATTACAGCCATCATGTCAAATATATTGTGTCATCGACCTTATTGTGTGTGGCATAAAGGTGTATAGATGTTTTTGACAGCTTGGTAACGAGTCGAGGGCATAAATATCGATACAGCCATCATGTCAAATATATTGTGTCATCGGCCTTATTGTTTGTGGCATAAAGGTTTATAGATGTTTTTGGCGTCTTGGTAACGTTCATAATATTTATGCCCCGGACTGAACATTCAGTTCTGCTTATATTACAAGATGGCATAAACAAGCTGAGAGACGGGAAGTTCCAAAACGGATACAGTTTGTTAGTTTATAGTTAAGGATTTGCGTTAATTACTGTCTGTGTGTACTCAGTGTTAGTTAAGTTGCCTACTTATGATGCACACGAACAATTTGTTAAGCCTTTTAGTTTAGACTTGCCTGGAGTTTGGCAAGGCGATTCTGACGCCGCGTCAAAGATGTTGTGGCAGAATAGATATTTAACTAACGATATTGACGCGGACTCGGAGTCAATGTGCTTGAAGGGTAGATAGTTATAGTTACAAGAAAACTACAAATAATATAGAATGTACCAGCTGCTTCTCTTCCCGCGCAGATGGTAAAAGCCCATCGAGGGAATGGGTGACAATCTTAGGAATCATGTTATAGGCGATGCCGCTAGCAACCCTTCACTATTTTGATTCCTCTTTCCACATCCGCCTATGGCCCACAATCGTGCTAAACGTGGCCTTTAGTTCTTGGTATTGTTACGCTAGGCTCTGTCTACCCCGTAAGGGATAAAGACGTTATTTATGTATGTATGTATGTGGGATTGAGCGGAATAACAGAATGAATAACTGAGATGGAAGAATGAGAGAGTGAATGTGAGAGAAAAAGATTATGTCAAGAGGACGGACGGCGGCCATGAGAGCGCTGATTTGTGTTTATTTGATTTTATTTAATATTTCTATTTAATACAGTGCTGCAAGAGTTTAATGAATCTTTTATTATGACCCGTCCTACAAATTCTCGTCCGGGATAAACGATTTTAAAGATTTGTGATGTAACGACGAGACGACGGATTAGCTTCAACGGTGGCGTGGCTGACAGCTGGAAGACGAATTTACTACGGAGAAAATAAGAAGATAAAGACGAAGAAAATTACGAAGATGTCGAATAACGAAGGCAAAAGATGTGCTGGTGACAGCGGCAATGGCGAGATGCAATCGCACGGCGTATTCAATATGGCGGGGGCAGTAGCAAAATTCAATGGCGAAGATGTCACATACTCATCGGTAAAATGGGCACAAGATATCGAGGATAACGCGGATATTTTTGGTTGGACGGCCCAACAGAAATTAATTATAGCGAGGCGAACGCTTACCGGCACGGCTGAACTATGGCTGAGGTCCGAAAACGCATTTAAGATCTACGAAGAACTTAAAGCTGCTGTCATAAAAGAATTTCCCGACTCAATAAATGCTAAGCAGATGCATGAGATGATGAGTTCCCGCAAGAAGAAGAAAGATGAGTCCTGCTACCAGTATATGCTTGTGATGAAAGAGTTAGGGAAAAGAGCAAAGTTTCCGGACTACATAGCGATCGAATATATTATTGATGGCATTACCGACTATGAAACTAACAAAGTTATTTTATACGGAGCAAAAACGTATCCGAACCTTAAAGAAAAACTGACCATTTACGAAACGATGAAGAAGAAAATGAATAGTCGTGACAGTAGGCAGGCGAATCCTGTAGAGAGAAATGAGCTTGCATTCAACAATGAGATGAGCACTACGGTGAGCCGTTGTTTTAAGTGTGGCGGCAGAGGGCACTTGGCGAGCACGTGCTCTAATGGAACGAAGTGCTTTCGGTGCAATTCGTATGGTCATATTGGTGCTCAGTGTACGACGAGCAACATGACGCAGGGAGCGGCGCAGCTTCAGTCATCGGCGCCGACGACACGGAAACATACGGATGCGAGCACGAGCGGGCGGAACTTATTTCAGCGAAGATCATTGTTCGTCGAACAAAATCCGTCAGGTGGCGCGGCGGAGCCGAATGAAGTTTGCGATGAGAATGTCACACTATTGAATGAGCATAGCCAAGGAGTGAGTGACGGGTTAGGAGAAATGTCAATGTCAAACAATCAAAATAATATTTTCACGGTAAATAATGGTGGTTCAAATTTTCTTAAAAAACCAATTAAAATTGTTAAGATAAAAGATATATCTGTTGAAAGTTTTGTAGACACAGGTAGTGACGTTAATTTAATTACTGACGATTTGATGGATGACTTGAGACTAACATTTGACCAAATAAATACGCCGTTGACAGGATTGGGTTCCAGTACGATATATTCAATTGGTAAGCTTAATATGCAACTTGAAATAGATGGTTATTGTTACAACACGTGTTTTCACGTCGTTAATCACCAAGAAATTCCGTACAAAATCATTTTAGGGCAGCCCTTTCTTGTAAATACAGTTGTTTTAATAGTTAAAGGTGACGTCAAAATAAGGCCCGAGTCGTACGACACTTCTTACCTTCCATGTTTACATTTCAGTATTGATCAAGATAAAAGATGCACACCGGCAGAACAGAAACTGATTGACAAGAAGTATAAACCCATGAAAGTGAAAGAAGCCCCATTAAAGACGGAAATTGTATTGAAAGATGACCAAGTAGTACAACGTCCCCGGCGTTTGGTGTTAACCGATGAAGAAGCTGTGAAGAACCAGGTCCACGAACGGCCGTCAAACGGTGTCATAAGGCCGACCTACCCTGAATATGCACGTCCCCATGCTCTTGTCAAGAAGAAAGGCGGCGGTACAAGGGTATGTGGCAATCATCATAAGATGAATCAGAAAATGGTGAAAGATGAATATATGTATCAATTAAAGAAAAGAGAAGTAGAGAAAAAAAAGAAAAAAGAGAAAAGAAAAAAAAGAAAAAAAAGAGAGTTGGAACAAGACTACAACTGGAGTTGACTTTACGAAGATGTGGCCTTGATTTGATGAAACCTTTATCTTGCTTTTGTTCATCTGCTTTAAATATTAAATTCATGATGCTTACCATAGAATATAACGTGCGATCTCAGAATAGGTAGTTATAATTCGCTATATACCTATATCATTTTTTTTTATGGGGAAAGAATGTTAACACTAGGAACAATTCATTGCTATTGCTTTTTATACTTAGGTACTGTGTTTTCAGTTGTCAAATTGCTGTTTACTGATGTTGTGCTGTTACTGTTCTAAAGATATTGCAAGTTTGCTACTGTTTGGTTAATTGAGTTTTTTTTTTATTTTCTAATTGTTTTCTACTTTATTGTTGTAGGTTTGACAACTTAAGTAAGTGTTTGTTAATGTGACTAAATGTGTTGTAGTGTAGTAGCTTTTATTTGTTATGCTAATGCCTGCTGTGTCTGCAGTCTGAGGACAGACTGAGCTGCAGGATGGCCGATTTGTGGGATTGAGCGGAATAACAGAATGAATAACTGAGATGGAAGAATGAGAGAGTGAATGTGAGAGAAAAAGATTATGTCAAGAGGACGGACGGCGGCCATGAGAGCGCTGATTTGTGTTTATTTGATTTTATTTAATATTTCTATTTAATACAGTGCTGCAAGAGTTTAATGAATCTTTTATTATGACCCGTCCTACATGTATAATGATTTGACTTTCATCGGTAAAATTAAACAAGATGTTTGAAGTTCGTTCGCGTCGTTCCGCTCACACCAATAGTCATTAATTGAGATAGAAAGAGACAGTATGATACCAACGCCGCACCGAATGAAAATGATAAGTTTCAGAGGCATTTTACCATTTTCCAATCAAACCTTCAAATCTTAGTCAATAAAATTCTGACAAAGTAACATTTCCGTTGAACGAAGTCAACTCCCAAGTCATTGTTTCACGAATATACCTCATTCGACTGCAAATAAAAGTTTGCAAAAAACCATCTTTTTTAATAAGGTCATTACTACAATGCACTCTTTAAAATAAAATCAGACCTTAAACGGGAATCGTTTAGGTACAAATTTGAAGATCTTATACGAGGCTTAGGGTCTATTTAATTACAATGTAATCTCGCAATAAAACTGACATTTCGACAATAAACTGTATACCACGATAAAAAATAACTATTTAGACGAATGCCTACTTTATTTTTAAAGTCATAAGACTTCTTCCATACGCAATATATACGCAGGGTATCTCTACTAAAACAGGGGAGGCATTGGAACGAAATAAATTCGAGTTGCCGCGCGACAAAACATCGTAACTCTAGTTACAGTGTTTTATGCCGTTCTGGCAAAAAAATAGTAAATAACCGAATTCTAAAACTAACACTAGAAGTTTAGTAAAAAACGTTGCCCCAAGTCGATACGTCCATGCATACGCATGGAGCCCAGAAAGCTAACACCAAGTTAATTCCCCTTATTCATGAATTTACAGATGATAAAAGAAAAAAAAATACTATCTTTGTCTGGCAAAGACATATCGAACTTTTATAAATAGTTGGTTGTTTTCTTTGGTTCGTAAAACATAGAGTCTAACACACACACACACACAAATCACGTCTATATCCATTACGGAGTAGACAGAGCCTGAGGTAACAAAACCTTTAGGCCACGTTTAGCATGATTGTAGGCGTATAGGTGGAAAGGGGCATCAAAATAGTGATGGGTTGCTAGCCGCATAGAGTCTAAATACAGTCTAAACACAGTTAAGACTGTCTTGTAGAAAGTATGTTTATTATTTTTGACAAAATGACTGTATCGCAAAAATACAGCGTTTTGTCGTAGCGTTTTGTGTACAGGATTTTGAAAAATTTAATACAGTTGTCATAAACAAAATTGTTTTATGTGTATTATTTAAGTGTCTCAACTGGGCTTTATTTATAACTAGCGACCCGCCCCGGCTTCGCACGGTATATTATGTATGTATTATACATATAAACCTTCCTCTTGAATCACTCTATCTATTAAAAAAAACCGCATCAAAATCCGTTGTGTGATTTTGAAGATATAAGCATACATAGAGACATAGGGACATAGGGACACGGGGACAGAGAAAGCGACTTTATTTTATACTATGTAGTGATTTGTCTCTATGCCATATTCAATTCTGCTGTGTTCAGTCGTTCTGGCTTGAAAGACTTACAAAAAGGTATTCGTAAATCTATTACTACTCCACATAAACTTTCGTATTTATAATTATACTAGCTGACCCGGCGAACTTTGTTCCGCCTTAAATTTGAAAAATTCCAGTGGTTTGGGCTGTGCTATCCCGCGGGAACTATGCAATTTTTCGGGATAAAAACTATCCTATGTCCTTTCCCGGGACTCAAACTATCTGTATACCAAATTTCAACTAAATCGGCCCAGCGGTGTAAGCGTGAAAAGGTAACAGACAGACAGACAGACAGACAGACAGAGTTACTTTCGCATTTATAATATTAGTAAGGATAATATTAGGTAGAATAGAAAGGTATTTCTTTGATATTTCCGATTTTGGTACTCATTTTAAGATACGCTGTTATGTCATCACGCGCCAGTCGTAAAATGGTGAAACTGCCGTAAAAAGCTTAGTTGTTGAAAATATTCATAGGCATTGGGATTAAGAAGGCTCTTGCGACATATGTTGAGGAGATTAACCCAAAGTGGGGGAACAAAAGGCTTTTATTAAAAGATTCGCGTACAGTTCTTCCATGCTGGTCTGGGAGTAAAGAAAAAACAGGGAATGTACCAGTTGCTTCTCTTCCTGCGCACATAGTAAAAGTCCGTCGAATACGCCGCATGTATTATATTCTATTCAACCAATGAATACAAATGAAACAAAGCTAATAATACATTACACATACATACACAAATCACGACTTTATCCCTTACGAGGTAGACAGAGCCTGAGACAAGACCTAAAGGCCACATTTAGCAAGATTGTGGGCGTATAGGTGGAGTGATTGCTAGCCTCATCGCCTTTAACATGGCTCCTATGATTTTCGCCATTTCCCTCGACGGCCTTTTACCATCTACGCGGGTAGAGAAGCAACTGGTACATTCTATGTTTTGTCTTTGCTCCCAGACCAGCATGGAAAAAAATAACCTAATAATAAAGATTCAAAATTAAATGTTAACTTTTAATCCCACCACTGTCATCTGTCAAAGTCAGTTTAATAAATCAAACGCAATTAAATCACCAAATAATAACGAGTGCGAGTGCAACAGACTATCTTGATCAGCTGTTTACTCGCTTGACAAATTGTAAACATGTGAGACTGTGCCACAGTGAAACAATAAATATGGACAAATTCAATACAAACTGGCCCATGAATTCCATATAAGCGCTCCAAACCTCTATTGCACCAACTCCACATTTGTCAGTGGGCGTTGACAATTCAAAATGCAATGCGTTTTCAATATGAAAAATGATTTATTTTCACAACATTTTAACACAACTATTTTAGTGGCTGGAACACCCTTTTAGGCTTAAGAAAGCCTGTGCCAGGGCGCACCGCTCCTCCCTTGCATACAATTATGATCATGTGTATTAAAGAAAGAATTCATAATGTTCTTTTATATAAAAATTTGTACTTGAACACAAGAGTGTATAAGTGAAGATATAACGCCTATCTTCGTAGATTCTCGTCTTTTTTGTAATGTAAACACAATTGTCACTTACATACATAACAAGACCTAAAGGCCACGTTTAGCATGATTGTTGGCGTATAGGTGGAAAGGGGAATCAAAAGAGTGATGGGTTGCTAGCCGCATCGCCTATAACATGATTCCTATATTCACCTATTCCCTAGATGGGCTTTTACCTGCGCGGTAAGAGAAGCAACTGGTACATCCTATGTTTTTCCTTTGCTCCCAGACCAGCATGGCTTTTTTATGCCACAAAGCTTTGTATTAAATCTACACAATTGAAGAATCTTAGTTTTACTGCAACATGAGGTGCATCACTAGTTAAAATGATCATCTGCAGAGAAATGTGTTTATCTAGCATCTCGCTCTCTCATTACATCCATCATTCTGTAATGACGACTTGATGCATTTCCGGTTATTTTTAAATCTCATTATAATAACACTTCATTTTCTATCCTATGTTATATTTATAAGCTTTTAAGATGTAGTGCCTCGGGTATACATACATACACATACACAACACGTCTTTATTCCTTACGGGGAAGACAGAGCGTAGGGTGGCAATACCGGCCACAATTAGCAAGATTGTGGGCGTATAGATAGCAAAAAATGGAATCAAAATAGTGATTCCTCTGATTTTCGCCCATTCTCTCGATAGGCGTTTACCATTCGCGCAGGAAGAGAAGCTGAAAGAAAGAAAGAAAGAAAGAAGACATTTATTCCTTTTTGCAGGACACTAATTATTTTTGGATCTTTCTTTCTTTTTAATTTAATTTATTTTATAAATACCAATTTAATTTAATGCTATATTTTAAACTAGCTTCTGCCCGCGACTTCGTCTGCGTAGAATTATACATAAAAACCTTTCTCTTGAATCACTCTATCTACTAAAAAAAACCTCATCAAAATCCGTTGTGTAGTTTTAAAGATATAAGCATACCATAGGGACATAGGGACATAAGGACAGAGAAAGCGACTTTGTTTTATACTATGTAGTGATGTTGTACCTAATGTAATGTATTAATTGATATTTCTACGCCAAAACTGGCAGAATATACTTTGAATGAAATTATTATAAATAATACCTTATACCTACCAATTCTGAGAAATAAATCTATTCTATTCTATTATAATTTCTAATGTTATTTATGTATTTTTTTATCATGCTGCAAAAAATGGGAACATAAGCTCTAAACCAGGCAACATTTTAAATTGGACCACAGATTAAAAACCGTTAATACGGAAAAAATCCAATATGGCGGCGCAGCGGAAGTTCAGTTCGTTCACAAAGGCGTTCAAACGGTTCAGCCGTTCGCTGAATTATTTTCCGATATTTATTGCGCGGGACTCCAATTAAATATAAAAGCTAAATAAAATGTCACAGTGAATGCAAATGCCGGCGTTTAGGGGCCGCCGTGATTTGTGGAGTCAAATTAGTTTGGGTTTTCAGTTGCGCGAAATTTGGAGTGATTTTGCGTTTAGTGCTCGCTGCATGTTCACGCTAAGGTTTTCGCCCAATCCCTCGATGGGCTTTTACCATCTGCACGGGAAAGGAAGCAACTGGTATCATTATCATCACTACATAGTATAAAACAAAGTCGCTTTCTCTGTCCCTATGCCCCTATGTCCCTATATCTTCAAAACTACACAACGGATTTTGATGCGGTTTTTTTTAATAGATGGAGTGATTCAAGAGGAAGGTTTTTATGTATAACTAGCTGTTGCCCGCAACTTCGTCTGCATAGAATTCGTTTATCGCTATCCCTCGGGAATTACGCAATTTTCCGGGATAAAAAGTAGCCTATGTGTTATTCCAGACTATAATCTAGCTATGTTCTAAATTTCATCCAGATCTGTCAAGCCGTTCTGGCGTGAAAGAGTAACAAACATCCAAACTCACAAACTTTCACATTTATAATATTAGTAGGATTCTACGCAGACGAAGTCGCGGGCAGAAGCTAGTATTCTATAATTTAAATTAATTTTCTTCCACCGACCGACTACCGAGCCTCCAGAAATGGACAAAGAAAATCATCATCCTTATTAAAGTTGTTTAATATGTGAGTTAAAACTACGCCTTGCCGTATACAAGTGCGTGACCATTAAACTAGCTGAGCTTACGTAAGCAAGGCGTAGTATGAATCGCCTTCACTATGCTTCACTTATTTTTGGACCGATAAACATTAAACTCTACTGAGATAGACAATAAAAACAATGCAGCGGTCGTCGCCGGCGAACTATTTTGTGTGGAATGGCTGAGGAACGCGAGGCACGCCGGGAGACGCCCAAGTATCGCTGAGGTATTCGAAATAAAGGCATTTTCTAGAAGCATCTACTTTTTATCTAGATATATTAATGTTATAAAGTGGTAAAGTTTGTGTGGTAGGTGTTCTTCCATGCTGGTCTGGGAGTAAAATAAAAACATAAGAGTTTACCAGTCGCTTCTCTTCCCACACCGATGGTAAAAGCGCATCGGTGCGGGAAGAGAGACGAATCTTAGGAATCAAGTTTTGTTACCTTTGGCTCTGTCTACCCGTAAGGGATAAAGACGTGATTTATGTATGGATGTACGTAAAGTTAGTGAGATTGTTAGGGATAATCTCTGAATCTACTGAACCGACTTTGAAAAAGTCTTAAATGACTGACTCATCAACGCCCGACCTAAGGGTTGGATCTGGAAAACCGAATATTTTACGCAATCTGAGAGAAACGTGACCTTAAGGTTTTCTTATCTTAGGCTCTGTCTAACCCGTAAGGGATAAAGAAGTGATATATGTACGTATGTATGTATGAGAGAGACGTAGATGCTCTGCCCATACAATAACTTTCATCAGACATGCCTTCTTAAGACGCATGTATGACGAACTGGATTCAATTTCAAACAATTTATTGCCTTCTTATCATGCCTCTGAGTGCCTTTTGAAATTTACGAGCAATATCGTTAAATAAATCAATCGCATGTCCAACTGCCGGGACCAGTTTTGCACAATAGTTTGTATGTTAGTAATTCGTAAAGAAAAGGGCATCTACAGACTTGCAATCTTCTTCTTAAGATGCCTCTCCGACTAGCGAAGGTTGGGAGTCTCTGTTGTCAGTTCTGAATATTTTTCCCTATCTCTCGCGAGGCGTAACAGATGGGCTGCTCGAACCGGTCTACTCCCGAAGATTCCTCAGCGAAGACTTCTTTCGTCGGCTTACGTGTCTTTTGCCAGCGACTTTCTCCATCGCAATGAGCTGCAGAAGACAGTGACATGTCGCAACACCATGTCCCAGATATGCCATTTTTCTTTGACGGATGATATTCCAAAGACTTAGTGACTCGTGATAAGACTTGCAATGTAGATGATGAAAGAAGTCAGAGCTCCAAATCAATTCTTTTCGGCACGTACGAATAAGTAACCAGCAAAGGCAGTGTACCCATGGCAGTCTAGTTGTCGCAGGGGGTCGTGGGTTCCAATCCCGGGCTCGTATCTTTGACATAGTCTAAGGCAAGAACACACGAAGGCCACGTTTAGCATGATTGTGAGCGTATGGAAAAGGGAATCAAAATAGTGATGGGGTGGTAGTCGCATCACTTATAAAATGATTCCTAAGATTTTCGCCAATTCCCTCGATGGGCTTTTACCATCCGCGCGAGAAGCAACCTGTTACATTCTGTTTCTTTTTTATTCCCAGATCAGCATGGAAGAATAATCAGAAACTTTTTTAACTGTTTCGCCGCCAAGCAGCTCTAATGTCACTCGCAATTCTCAACTCTATTTCGTCATTTGAAGGTGCATTCGACAGTGACTGAGCTGACTTCATGTCAAGTCAATGGCGGGGAAAAGATTAATCAAAATATTGTACCGACTCAGCTGACTATCACCAACTCCACACAAGACACATAGCTTCTGTCTTGACCGACCTACAAAATTGGGTATCTAATTCTGAAAAGCCGTGCCATTTAACAACTTTCCCTTGACAACAAGTATGCGGTAAACCTATGGTGGTGGCTAGTGAGTTACGGCTTCCATATATCGGGACATTGATGCAGGTAGGCCTGTAATTTATGGCCTGGCCACACCGTAACAGAAGGACGTCTATTCTTTAGACGGAATCCGGTCACCAAGACTTGAAAGGTATTTGAATATTGTATGTGCGGTCACATTGTATGGGTGAGGCACATTGCTCGGAAGACTGATAGGCGATGGAGTCAGAAGGTTCTCGAATGGCGTTGGTAGACCTCCAACAAGGTGGAGCGATGACCTGATTAAGCAGGATCGCGGTGGATGCAGAAAGCACAAGACTGGTCTGAGTGGAGAGCCTTGGAGGCCTATGTCCAGTAGTGTACGTCTTTCGATTGACATGATGTTGATGTACGGTCGTTCCCTCAATCTTATACCTTCGGAAAGAGAATGAAAGGGACAACTATAGCCCGGACTGATCGTACTTACAGAAAACTGCTTAAGTAGTCTCTTGTGTGCAAAGACTGTAGCCGACGATAGCCTAGTGGTTACAGAACCTGACTATGAAGTTTGAGGTCCCGGGTTCGATCCCCGGTCGGGGCAGATATTTGCATGAGCAATACGAATATATTTGTTCTCGAGTCTTGGATGTTCAGTATGTATGTATCTATGTACGAGTAAGTATGTTTATCCGTTGTCTAGTACCCAATTACAAGCTTTACTTGGTTTGGGACTTGGTCAATTGGTGTCAATTTTCTCGAGATAATTTAATTGCTTTATTATTTACTAGCTTCTGCCCGCGACTTCGTCTACGTAGATTTATACTTATAAACCTTCCTCTTGAATCACTCTATCTGTTAAAAATCCGCATCAAAATCAAAATCTAATCTAAATAGATCTAAGCATACATAGGGACAGACAGAGGAAACCAACAATTTTATACTATGTAGTGATTACCTTTTCGAAGTTTTTTTACCTTTTTTTTTCATGAGAAAACCGTGTCTTGTTATTTGCTTTACGTCTCTAATCTTTAAAAGATGACCCGATTCTGATCTTAGTCACGTGATTAAGCGATTAAGTGTTGTAGTTTCTGTCGTTATACTAATGGTGGTTTCTCAAGTATCAGTTAATCTTGGAGAGGGCGAAGACAGTTCCAATCGGGAATTGATTGGACTAAGTCAATAAATCGACTAAGTTAGACTCGTAATAATATTGCTGTTGGGATTATTACCCCAACTGCTTTCTCTAACAGTTTCTGGTTTAATAATAAAATTGAGTACCATATTTACGATATATACTAATGCGCGCTACGTGTGTCGAGATAGGTAATTTTAGGGACATTCCCAAGCGTTTTCAGAGTCGTGAATTTTTTTAAGTTTTCCGAGACAAAAAGTAGCCTATCTTATTCAGGGATAATGTAGCTGTCTGTTTATTTAACTAATATATTTTTAGAATAAGTTACTTTTTTAGATGATAATACTTCTGTATGTTATATACTCCATAGGTACTTAAAAACGATGAATGAAGTATGTCGGCCTCACAACACTGAACCGCAGTATTTCTAACGTATTACATACATAATTAACTAGAGACTTTATACATCTCTACTATTTATAGATAGACTAATATAATTTTAGGCTCGGGGACCTTACACATCCCTTATATAAATATATTTAATTCAAGTAGAATTTAAGTTTCGTAGTAGCTTAATGTATTTTATGTTGAAAAAATGACTTTCTGCCATGTTTTCGCTGCGCATTTTTCTTGGCAATGATTGTTTTTCCGAATGCGCTAGTAGTTTCAAAAAAGAACCCTTGGCGGTTGGAATGTGAATTTTCAATTTTTTGAATATATACATAAATTACGTCTTTATCCCTTCCGGGGTAGACACTTTTAGGTATTTTTTTTGCCGGTAATCCAATTGCTAGAGTCCGACTAGCACTTGGTCGTTTTTCTCGTATATCAAACCTTTAACGGCTTATATGGTTCGGTATATAGGCCTGCTTACCGGAATCCTTAATAAACTTGGAATGTAGAGCAATTTCCCGGCCAGCAGTAGGTACTTTCAACCA
Organism: Pandemis cinnamomeana; assembly: GCA_932294345.1. Classification (NCBI taxonomy): domain Eukaryota; kingdom Metazoa; phylum Arthropoda; class Insecta; order Lepidoptera; family Tortricidae; genus Pandemis; species Pandemis cinnamomeana. The sequence goes on along the minus strand of OW028715.1, from coordinate 2,167,002 downwards.
TCTCAATATAAACAGAACATATTTCTAATAACAAAGTATTGGGGTTGCATCTGTGCAATAATGCAACTTGCAGTCTAGGCAGTCGGGATGCACTGAGTTACGGGTGGAACACGTTATAAGAGATTGGCGGCTTACTCCGTCGAATGTTAAGAGTAGGGAAAATAAAACGGCGCTCTAGGTTCCGATTTTTGAAAGCACATAATATGTGTGTGTGCGTCGTGCAAGGTCTGACCGGAAAATAAGAATATTACATGTAAGAGTAAATAAAAATTATAGTAAATAAGTTCTGGACCCAAATGCGATAGGGTAATAAAAATTGTTGAGCTGTTGCTGTTATTCCCCACAACCCTAAGCATGAAATTGAACAAAAGATGAAGAATGACAAAGAGGACAGCTTAAATGATGAAAATAATGACAAAGAGAACAGAATGAACGTAATAAATAACATAGGCAATAAGTTAGTAAGCAAAGATTAGAACAAAGCGAGAATGATGCATAGTGAAAGAAAGAACAAGTTTGTAAAATGGCAGTAGGTACGAGCAGAAGCAAAAGCGGGAACTAGTAGTATGAAAGTGTAGAATAGGAAAAACGTTACGTAACGTTGGAGGTAACGTTAAAAAAAAAGGTCTGACCGGATCGCTACCACTGTCTTACTTGCCGCCAAGCAGCAGTGCTTGCGGTGTGTTTCGGCGTGAAGAGTAAGACAGTCGGTGAAATTATTGGCACAAGAGTTATAAGCCTTCTAGGCTGGCAACACAGTGTTGCAGGTGTAGTGGTGGCGGTGCTCGCTTATTAGGTGACTGATTTGCTCGTTTGCTTTCTTTGTAAAAAAAAATGTGAAAGACCATTTGAAGGTGGTAAATATTATGCTGAATTTTAAATACGTGTTGATTAAGAAAAAGTTACAGCTCTAAGTAATCTTGTCAACCTGTTGAATATGTAACCTGAGTTGTAGTTTTGCAGCAGAACACATTTATTCCAAATGGCATTTTCGAGTTATCTGTTTTTGAGAATCGGACCCCCAATCTCGTTTGTCGCAAATGTTCAATCTTGCTGATTGCAATAATAATAGAAATAATGACCTTATGACACCGATCCGTGTTTAACCATAGGTTGGGGAGTGCACACAGTGTGAGGCGTGTATGTCAAACTTCATGCTAATACTCGTATGATACAAGAGTGCATAGCAACTTGCACAAACTACGGTCGTGTATATTAACAAGAAAAATCACGCAAATTTTGCTATCATGCTGTGAAGCAAACGACCGTATAAGTCGTCAACCGCATTGTAACAGCAAATTAGTTCATGTAAGGAGTAATAGGTACTTACTTACCTAAATTTCTTAAGCCTCTTTTTGTAGGGAGGTTGGCGCAATATCGTTTCCAATAAACAAAATCATCTATGAACCTGCGCAGATTGGCATCCATTTGCAACATCTAAACAGGCAAAAAGTTTTGCATCGGAAGGCGCTGATAGTTAAAACAAATTTTTAAAGAGTCCTTTTGCGCCCTGTGCACGACTGTGTATATACAACCTTGTTTATGTCTATGTTTCTGTTCTTTTTTTATTGATTAGCTGTCTTTTTGCTGTCATTAATGTAAAGTTGTAAAATAAAATGTATTTGGTTTCATGAATCGCTATTTTTAATAATAGTTAGCCAAACGCCCTATTTGCATAATAAACTTTCGAATTCTATCTCGCTCTTGCACGTGAAGTGGATGAAATCATAATTACACATAAACGGACAACTCACGTATAAAAAGTCGAGTGATGCTCGACATGTTTCGGACTATTTCGTAGTCCTTCTTCCTGGAGCGCTCGCCCTGGCGGCAGTGAAACGAACACGAAAACGAAACAGTCCGAAACATGTCGAGCATCACTCGACTTTTTATACGTTATCCGTTTATGTGTAATTATGATTGAGTCTCACGGTAGTTTCATGTTGAAAGTGGATGAAATCAGTTTAAAACGCTTCTTTAAATAGCCGCTTGCGCTCGTAACTTGTACTGTACTCGTATTATCCCAACAGCGTATACAAAATCGGATTTTGAAGCGCGATAACTCAGTAAAGCTAGGAAAAATATATTTTGTCACCAGAGTGTTTCTGCGCACTGGGTATAGGAGATAAAGTGGCTGGAAAACATACTACGTAAAACGGGGGGGCGGAGAGGGGATAGAATATTTTGTGTTTTCACTTGCTTCTTTAAATTTCTGGCTCAGCTTGCTTTTAAAGTAGTATAGTTTATATTTTTAGACATATTATACTGTCTTCTTTTTTCTGGTAGATTGTTATCGTATTTTTTTTTATTTATTCCTATCCCTTCTGACCACCTACGGAGTCAGCTAGGATTTGACTATATTTTGTGTTTATTGTTTTAACCTTTGCCCTTTGAACACTCCACTGGTCTTGATCAATCAGGATTTTTTTTTAATTCCATAACTATTCGGTTATATTTTGTTATAGGCGATGTGGCTAGCAACCCATGACTATTTTGATTTCCCTTTCCACCTATACGCCCTTAATCATGCTAAACGTGGCCTTAAGCTTTTGTTACTTTAGGCTGTCGACCCCGTAAGGCATAAAGACGTGATATATGTATGTACCTATGTATATGTGTATGAAAGGCAAAAGAGTGTCTAAAATTTTTTTTTATCAGTTTCCATAGACTAAACAATAATTTTTCAAAATTGAACCAAAAATATCTCAAATTACACATTTTATATTTTCTTCAACAGCGTAGTCAATTTCTTTCTCTATTTTAGTTTAGAAAGGCATTTTACAAAAGCTGGTTGTAAACCTTTTGACACCTACACCTGTCATAAAATAGTTGTAAATCCCAAAACGGACTTATGTCAAAACATGGCGGTTGCATTAGAATTTTATGGCGAAAGTGGTTTACGTGGTCACAAACTGTCACCAAGGTGGCCTGCCTTTTACAATACTTATATGTACCTACTAGCTGACCCGGCGAACTTTGTTCCGCCTTAAATTTGAAAAATTCCAGTGGTTTGGGCTGTGCTATCCCGCGGGAACTATGCAATTTTCCGGGATAAAAACTATCCTATGTCCTTTCCCGGGACTTAAACTATCTGTATACCAAATTTCCACTAAATCGGCCCAGCGGTTTAAGCGTGAAAAGGTAACAGACAGACAGAGTTACTTTCTCATTTATAATATTAGTAAGGATTGTCCCTTTGGCAGGCGAGGAAAGAAAAAACTTACCTTTTTTGGCTGCAACTATAGCTTTTGTTCACTCTTGGTGCCGGTGCAGGGTGGGAGAGTCAAACGAGCAGAGATTCGTTGTTGGTTATAATTATTTGCTGTTAAGAAAAAAAGGCGCTTGGTGCTACGGTGCGTGAGCTATAATGATATATTTATTATCACGCCCTCTGTTGGTCGTGATTTGAACTATATCGATTGCTAAAGTTACTACTATGGTAGGCTAGTTAATTATGAAAGCGCCTGTAAGATGGCGCTTGAATTCTTAGCAAACAAATTTCACTTACCAGGTACCTAACTATGCAACGGTAATTCCATAGATCCTTAATACAGCATACAAACAAAGGAATGAAACAAAAACAAACCTTTTTATTATTTATTTATTTATTCATAAAAACTAACAGAGCATAACGGTTGACACCAAAGCACTAAGGCAAAACAAACAAGAGGTAAATAAATATAACATAAATAAACACAATAGAAAAAATGAAAACACTATGACTATGTAGGAATTTTAAAATTCATTAACAGTACCTTTTTTATTATATAGTGTAGATTTATTGTTAAGCTTTACCACTGTCTCACACATTCACGAGAGCTGCATTCGTTCTTGACACTATTTAACCAGCTCGCGAAATACTACTATCAGGCCATTCATTGATAACATTTTGGATCCATTCATAATTAGACGCAATATCAGCGTAGTATTCAGTATGGTACATTCTCCTGTTCCGTCTGTTTTCCGTTATCATAACTTGGACAGACGTACTGTCAACTCCTACGAGCTTACCATTCGCCACCAGCGGGCCACCTGAGTCCCCTTGCCCTGGTCTCGATTGCTCTTCAAAACTATGTGTGCATAAAAGACCGTTGCAGTACGAGAGCCCCACGTCACCTTCCCTTGCTTCTAAATCTGGTAATCCGAAACCAGCAACAGTAGCTATATCACCTGGAATAGGTGGAGAGATATCTAAATCAACAGATTGCATAAAGCCATCCAGCTCCATTGGTTCCTTAGTCCTAAGCAGAGCCAGATCATGCCTGACGTAGTCAAGTAGTCCTGTGGTCTTCGTGTGATGATATTTTGGGTGCACCACTACTCTGTTGACGGCCATGATCTTTGGAGTGACAGGAAGGCGGTCGATCCTGACGTAATAGATAGGGCCGTCGTCGAAACAGTGTCCTGAAGTGATGACCCAGTGACGGTTTAGTATAGAAGCGCTGCATTTTATGTGTTCGTGCGGTACTTTAATATACAATTCTACGAGGAACCTCTTGAAGGTCTCCCGTCCATTGTAAACTCGAAGATCTGAATCGGCTCTTGATGGAAGGATGAGCAACGATGTATGAAGTAAGATCGTAAAGATATACATTTTGCTTCTTTCTGGTAACCTCAGTTTACAATCGTACTGTGTGCTTGAATAACGACGCCGTCTTGTTATATTTTAGTAGAAACCTTCGTATATTAATGAAATTTTCTTCATGGGCATCAAGAAATATTTAATAGTATACCTTTTTTAATGAAATTTATATCTTCACGGCTTTTAATGATAAGTCGTGACGCGTATAAAAATTAAACATGGCAACTTGTTTTCTATTTATAATGCAGCATTGGAATCTCAGAACAACTAATAAAATAAAAGTAAATTTTATAGAGCGTTGCATGTAAACGTGAATAAGGCAAGTGGACTTTTTACTGCGTTCCAGCTTGAGGGGCCTTACCATGTCTTAATGCGATTCAATTCCGACTCAGTTCAGGCTTTAGCTGTCCTTTTAGTATGGATCTGACAGTGAGCGAACCTAAACTGAAACGGGATTGAATCGCATTAAGACGTCATGGTAAGGCCCCAGTTCTGAAGACGTAATACATGAGTTGCCAGCCTACCATTTATCTCTGAGTCGAGGTAAAATTACCTTGGTACTGTTAGTACTTTGGAGCTTATTTTGAACAACAATTTGTGTTTAGACGAAGTTAGTCCGCTAGTGACCTTCTTGATAACTCAACCCAACGTGTATCTCGACATCTCAAAGGCTTTTGACAGGGTGTGGCGTGATGAAATCCAAATCAAACGTCTTTCTTACTAAACTCCCGCTGGCTGGTGCACTCGAACAGTTGATTTTCTGCATTAAAGCACCATTGAAGCTGCGGCCAATAGCTGTTCATTTCATTTAATGGAAATTATGGTGGTGTTCCACAGGGATCAGTAGTTTCACTCACTCTATTTTTGTTGTACATTAACGACCTATTAGCAAATCCAGGGGCCTTACCCTGACGTCTTAATGCGATTCAATTCCGACTCAGTTCTGGTTTTAGCTGTCATTTTTAGTTTGATCTGAGCGAGCGAACCTAAACTGAATCGGAATTGAATCGAATTAAGATGGCATGGTAACCTCCCAGAACTTAAATCCGCATCTTAATTCAAAACCAATGCACCAGAACAAACTTAGACAGGAGAAATGTGTGTTTCTACTATTATTAATCGAAAGCAACCTTCTCCCATTCTGATAAGAGCTAACCAATAGCATTTTCTTCAAATAGTGTGTCCTTAAAATGATCTGTCAGTTCAATGAAATTTCACATTAACTGTCTTGATCTTAACGTCTATAATCCATCGACTCGTTAGTTCCACCTTATGTTAATGTTACTTAAAAAGCAACCCTAATACAGTGGGATAAAGACGTAAAAGTATCACACCTTATTTCCGTACTTAGGTTAATCTAGAGCTCATCGAAAAGCGACTTTGTCGTGTTAGGAATAAGGGCTATCGTTTAAAGTAAGTAGTCTATTCAGGATAACTAGAGTAGAACACTGGGAATTGTTTCGTAGGGCGACAATACTATTTAATTTTGTGGGATTTTCCCTTTTGCACATTTTTAAATAAAACATGGAATGTTCCAGTTACTTCTCTTCCTTCGCAGATGGTAAAAAATCATACCCACTCCACCTATTCGCCCACAATCAAGCAAAAAATGGCCTTTAGGTCTTGTTGCCTTAAGTTCTGTTTTACACCGTAAGCGATTGAGACGTGATTTATGTATGCATGTATCTTAAAAAAATATAGTAACAAAGTTGTCAGGACAAGACATGATGACTTTATTCAGACAACAGTTTTGGGGATGACAGCCTTACAGGAGACTGTATTATATTTCCATTGACTATCTCTCTCAGCCATATGCGACACCAGTGATAGAATGACAAGGTAGACACTTAAGATTTCTATTTCAGAACCAACCGATGATGACTTAATGACTCCTTTGTTAAAGTCGCATTGACGTCATCTAATTCTTGATTTGATAGGCGTTCTTAGCTTCTTTACGGTGTAAAATTTACATAATTTTACGTAACAAATACACGTCAATAATATTTACGATATTATTTTATTACTCACACATGCATTAAATTTAAATCTACCTATATATGAATGGATATTAGGTTAGTCTTTCACGCTAGAACTAAGTTATATCCTGGAAAATTGCATAGCTCCCCCGGTACAGCGACATCTTGCGGATTACCATGACTTCTTAATGCGATTCAGTTTAGGTTCACTCGCTGTCAGATTCATACTAAAAATGACAGCTAAAACCTGAATTGAATCGTACTAAGACTGTGGTAAGGCCCCTGATCAGTAAACAAAACCATCAGCAACACCAATTTATGTTTTAAGTTGATAATAATTAAGTTACAACTCTGATAAGGAAGATCACGATGCTGAATTAATTAACTAAGCGGAGTCAAGGATGACAGTTCCACACAATTAGGCACTACAGAACTTTGAGGCAATTAATTCAGGGTTATAATTACTATATTATAGTTGATACTCGATCGTCTTAGAAGGGCTGGCAAGCGCGTTATTTTGCTGATTCGTAATAAAAATATTCTTAACAACTGTAAGAATATTTATACAGTGCAGTTTCTGGTCGAGGGCTACACAGTATAAGATAAATTATAAATAAATAAATACATATCTTGGGACAAATTACACCAATTGACCCAGCTGCAAACTAAGCAAAGCTTGTAATATGGGTACCAGGCAACGGATAAACATACTTATATAATGTAAATAAATACATACAACATCCATGACTCGGGCACAAACATTCGTATTCATCATACAACTGTCTGCCCCTACCGGGATTAGAACCCAGGGCCTCTAGCTTCATAGTCAGAGTCGCTAACCACTAGGCTATCTGGTCGTCGAATACCACTGATGAAGTTGACAACAATGACTATGCATAAAAAAGTTACACAAACTTTTATTCCCATGGTCTATCCCAGAATAGCTGACGAATGGTCGCCCTAGCTAGTCTTAGCAAATAGGTCAGGCGATGTGACTTCGTGAAATAAGCCTGACAAGAGCGTCGGTGACAAAGCATTGCATTGTCGTGCTTTTTCCGAATTACCTCCATGATTCAGGGAGAAGAGGGGTTAAGATTTCCCTGCATCATCAGCCATGAGTTTCATCAGTTTTACAAGCTTTTGTAAGGATCACCATATAATATTCGGTTATTGTGTTACATCCCTTAGTATTAATGTTATTATGTCTGTACCCTATTATCGTGTGATTTGTATGGCAACACAATATGATGTGACTTATTTTATTTTTGCAATGGCAACACCGAGATTAAATGTTACTCGGTGTTGTTTTTCAAGTGTGCGTTTACTGTGTGTTGATACAATACATTTTGTAAAACGGAATTAAATCGTAATTTTTCAAGTTAATCGTGGTTTGATTGGAGATAATTGTAATAGATCCTTTACTTTTATTTAGCTTAAGGGGCACAGTTATGCACCCATAGCTCTGTCCCTTAACGCTGAATAGAACTTGGCCCTCTGTTTATTTATTATTTGCTTGTTTGGGTCAAATATAGTAATTAAAATTTGACTGCCTTCCAGTGGTCGGATTTATGTGGAATCTGTCACATTAATGTAAGTCCTGTGACTTAATAATCTTGTAATGAAATTCTGGTAACTCAGGACCGTCGTCGCATAAGGGAACTCTTCAACGGTTTGTCCGATTGTCTTGAAATTTGTTATGCATTATGCAAGATAGATGACAATGAAGTGTAGTCAATATTTCATCGTTTGTGTACAGCTCTTGTAACTCACGATGGCGAGCGAGCTTTATTTGTGATAAACGTGTATCTGCATACGTGTCTAGGTGTGATTCAAAAAAATTAATTGGAGATGTCTCCAATGTCGAAATATACATTTCATGTAAACTTATCTTAAGCATCGGCTATCTATATGACATCCCTGTCTGTTTCGAAGTAATAAATAGAGACGGAATCATAGATAACTGACACTTAAGATAAGTGGAACTTAACAGAGAGCGGTAAACAGGCCCCAAGCCTAAGATGGAGATTGAATACCTATGAAACCCGTTAGAAAATTATGTTTATAAAAACCATTTTTACTGTTGTCAGTTTCTTAGCGTTTGTGAATTTAACAATAATAAAGGAAAGAAGAGAACTTGTAGGTCATACCGCCAAAGCAAGTCATCCACTAAATCTAGTCTGCAGACTGATCTCAAGACCGCCTCTTCCGTGTCTCAATTTAGCCGCCCGATGTTAACTCTAATTTACTGTTCGCTGCTCCTTGACTATGTCCTTAAGTTGTGTCAAATTTACCTAATAAGATATTCATTACAATATTTTATTTAACTTGAAATGTAGGTACAGTCGAGGGCATTAATATCGATACAGCCATCAGATAGATAGATAGATTAGATAGATAGATAGATTTATTCATCACCTTCTTAATAGTACAATTAAAATTCAAATATAAGTAATTCACAAAAGGATCGTCAATTGTAATAAAATAATAATAATAACTGAAATTAAATTATACAAAATAACGACAAACCAAAATAAAGCTAAATGAAATGTCAATGTAGATTCACAAAAAGATCGTCATGGGTACATGAAAATAGAAAATAAACAAAATTTAATTTAAACCTATTTTAAAAGCAATTTAAAATGTCAAAAAATGTCCAATATATGGTGTCACGCCTTATAGTTTGTGATGTTTTTGACGTAGAATCGACGACAGTGGAAGAACAGTCCGCAGCACAACAGTCAGCAAAAAAGTTGTATTAAAAATGAAATTTGGAAGGAAATTTATCATATACTAGCTTCTCCCCGCGACTTCGTCTGCGTAGAATTATACATATAAGCCTTCCTCTTGACTAACTCTATCTATTAAAAAAATGGCATCAAAATCCGTTGCTTAGTTTTAAAGATCTAAGCATACCGAGGGACGGACAGACATCGGAAAGCGACTTTGTTTTATACTATGTAGTGAAGCATTTAAGCAATTGGGAAGCTTTTAACTCGTTGGTTAAAAACATTCTTAAACAAAAACAAAGCGAATTATGTAACTTGTTTTCATCTGTGTCTTCATATACAAAGCACTGAAATAGACAAAAGAAATTTGAGCCTTCAGTACTAACTTTAGGGATGACTTTGTTCTGTTTCAAACAAACAAAGGCTGGCGTATAACCTGACCACGACTAAGTGTGAGGCCTGAGTGGTGAGTAACCAGCGGAGCGGGCAGCGGAGCTGGCAGCGTGGCGGGCAGCGGCAAAAGGCTCTGAGCAGCGCGCACTCAGGACACTGCACGCTTCGCTCGAGCGTTCATTCAAGCTGTACGCTAAAAACGACAAGCGGCGCGGACAGTGTTTTTGCGGTTTATCGCGTTGCCAAAACCGTGGCGATGGAGTCGTCATTCAAACGTTACCTGACCCTGCCTCGATTTATTCCGTCATTCTGTTCTTAAGGTTGCTTGGTAGAGATCGCTCCGAAGCGATAAGGATGCCTATTGTTTACCTTTCAATTTTATATATCATGCTGTTGTATAAAGAGTAATTATTGTCCCCACAAGTCACCAATTCGCCGTTTCTAGCGGCAAATCGCTAAATTAGCGACAGTGCGCAACTCGGGGGTTGTCTGGTAACTTCCGCAGTGAACTGACAAAACGCTTTACGCGCCGCTTGTCATCATAGTCATGGCCGGGTCGTTAAAGTGATCGTTTTTCATTTACAACAATGCGATGTCGAGAAGAAACTAAGTTTAGGAATTTAACACAGAAATGGCCACACTGGGTTTAATATAATACTATCTAGTATCGGCGACGCCCGCGACTTCGTCTGCAACGAATTCGTTTGTTGCTATACCGCGGAAATGTACATACATACATACATATATCACGTCTTTACCCCTTAAGGCCACGTTTAGCATGATTAAGGGCGTATAAGTTGAAAAGAAAATCAAAATAGTGGTGGGTTGCTAGCCGCATCACCTATAAATGATTCCTAAGAATTTCGCCCATTCCCTCGATGGGCTTTTACCATCTGCGCGGGAAGAGAAGCAACTGCAACAGCATGGAAAAACCTAGGTAAATTAAAATACCTAACATTAGTATATGCACAAAGGCGAACTTATCCCTATAAGGGATCTCTACGAGTTAACCTTTGAATAGATGAGAAGTAGCATTAAACGACGACTATAAACGAAACGATTATTATAGTTAGTATCTGAAGTTGATAACTAATCGACCTTAATCAAGGGCGTAAAAGTGGAAAGGGAAATCAAAATAGTGATGGGTTGCTAGCCGCATTGCCTATAACATGATTCCTAAGAATTTCGCCCATTCCCTCGATGGGCTTTTACCATCTGCGCGGTAGCAACTGGTAAATTCTGTTTTTCTTTCACTCCCAGACCAGCATGGAAGAACCCAGACTAGCATGGAACAAATGTTCCGGGATACAAAGTAGCCTTTGTGTTATTAGCCGCATCGCCTATAACATGATTCCTAAGAATTTCGCCCATTCCCTCGATTAGCTTTTACCATCTGCGCGGGACGAGAAGCAACTGGTACATTGTATGTCTTTCTTTTGCTCCTACAGCATGGAAGTAATTGCCTATATTATGACGTGATAAAAATAGTACATAAATGTTTATCTCAATGTGCGTAAATAAGGTGTAAAAATTACGCATGTATACATAACGTAAATGAGGTTAATACAAATGAAAACGTCACGCATTTCATTTATTAATACATAAAGTTTATAGAATATTGTTGCGTAGGTTTTACTGCCTTTTATTTACGCAAGACTGACGTAGATTCTAACTGTATTACATATGAAGTGTAAAAAGCCGTAGTAGCCTAATGGTTTAATCTGTGGCCTCTCAAGCAGAGCGTCGTGGATTCAAATCCCGGGCGCGCAACTCTGAGTTTTTCGGAATTTATGTGCGAAAATTACATTTGAAATTTGCCATGAGCTTTTCGGTGAAGGAAAACATCGTGAGGAAACCTGCACACATCTGCGAAGAAATTCAATGGTGTGTGTTAAGTTCCCAATCCGCACTGGGCGCGCGTGGGAACTATAGCCCAAACCCTCCAATACACGGAGGAGGCCTATGCCATGAGGCACGCCGAATTACGCGACAATTTAATAATAATAAAAAACAACAACAACATACTTACTCAAATTGTAGCGAATTCGGAATAAAAAGGCTATATTATTACCTATATTACTATTATAATATTATACATAATATTATTATGAAGCGTACGATGTGTGGGCTGTATGATAATGTGAGGAAAATGAAGGATAATTGATGGCAAGTGAGAACACCAGGAAACAGAACTGCTTCTTTTTTCTTCTTTTTTTAATATGGCCCCATCGATCGATGCGATGATTTCGCCAATGTCAAAGTAATAAATACATACATACCTACATACATACATATCGTCACGCCTCTTTCCCACAGGGTTAGGCAGAGACTACTTTGTTCCACTTGCTACGATCCTGACATACTTCTTTCGCTTCATCCACATTCATCAATCTCTTCATACATGCTCGTCGGTTTCGGGTACTCCTGACCTGACGTTTTTACAAAACGTCACCTATTTGGTCTCGAAACGTCCGACTAGGCCTTCCCCTCCTAACGTTACCATTCACACTCCCCATATAGATCTGTTTAGTTAGTCTACTTTCATCCATCCGCTCTACGTGACCAAACCAATTAAGCATACTTTTTTCTATCCTAGTCACTATATCCTCTTTCACACCAGCACGTTCCCTTATCACACTATTCCTTATTCTATCTTTCAGTGATACACCTTCCATACTTCTTAACGCTCTCATTTCTACTGCATTTATTCTACTTTCATGCTTCTTTTGCCATACCCAAGTCTCGCTACCGTACATTAATGTAATAAATACAGTATTCAAAAATCTTGTGACAAAAATGTCGGCAACGTTGTACGGTGGAACACGGTCAAAAGACCCCGCCTGTCGGGCTCTTAGCCAACGGATAATGCCTCGGAGACCGCCAGGAAATCATTAACCGATGCCTAGAGTGCACTGGAACAAGCACTGCTCTTCCCCTCGGACGGATCCAAAAACGAACCGCAGCTCTCGACCGCACGCGGAGGTAACCCCGCACCCCGCTTCTTTACTCATTTGCGACAGTAAACTAATTAAACACATAGGTATATTAAATGACAAGATAGAAAAAATATAAAACATTCTAAGTTTTTCCTTTGCTCCCAGACCAGCATGGAAGAAACGCCCACAGTCTTGCTAAACGTGGCCTTAAGGTTTTGTTACCTTAGGCTCTGTCTACGTAAGGGATAAAAACGTGGTTTATGTATGTATGTATGTGTGTATGTGTGCGTGTAGAAAATATAAACAAGAAGGTTTAACAGGATTGCTTTCCATTAGACAACCCTTATGCTTCTTTACAATACAATACAATAACTCTTTAATGAACACCACATATAATAACCAAAACAGAAAAAAGGTATACAGAATATTACAAGGTAACAATAGGCGGCCTTATCGCTACAGAGCGATCTCTTCCAGGCAACCATAATGGACTGGAGAACAGAACAGATCTGAGCAGGTGGTGCAATTTAGAATATATATTAATATACTAAGTATTGAAATACATAATACCTTCTTTACCTTAGAAAAAGAAAAAAAAATCATAGACGCATTTTTTTAACAATGCGTAAACTCTTAACTGTTAATAAAATAGAGTAGCATATTGCGTCAGTGTACGCATTAACTTGATTGAACGGTGGACAAACAGACGGGCTGTTTGTCTTTCATATTATATTGCTATTTATATTGATAGAGCCAATGGAGAGCTGCCCTTATAGATTCTCGGTTATGGGCGTTATACACCACCTATAAGTAGGTATTATCTACCCAGTTTCCATTTTTCACAAAATATAATATATTTTATTATATTTTTAAATAATCTAATGGCATATTATTTCCATGCTGGTCTGACAGTAAAGAAAAAACATAGAATGTACCAGTTGCTTCAGTTGGAAAAATGTTAGAAATCAAGTTGTAGGCGGTTAGCAAACACTATTTTAATCACTATTTTAATTCCCCTGCCCTCCTTTACGCCTAGTCACGCTAAACGTAGTCTTTAGGTGTTATTACTCTAGGCTTTCTACCCTGTAAGGGATAAAGACGTGATTTATGTGTGTATGTATCAGTGGCGTAGCGTCAAGTATACCAGAAGGGAATGTGGCAATCGAGTTCTATGGACGCCACGCCACTGTTTCGTTCAGGATCTGGTGAAATTAGTTCATTTGTTATTCAACAAAGACATAATAAATATTGCATAACACCATTTTTTACGCTAATTGTGCAATGTTACCTTTTGCATTGTAACGCTTCGCTGATCCAAGGATGTCACACATTTTTTATTCAATAAAACGCCCATTCAACCAGAAAAAGGTCAGTGAGCAGCCCTGGTGGTCACTTCTGATCGACAAACTGTCGTGATTCCTCAACTAAAGCGGTCGACGGCAAAATGTTGCAATTTAAAAAAAGTATTTCTATTTTTCACATCTGTGCGGTCACCCTCGTTTTGGGGATATACGTCGTCAAAGGTACGTTTCAGGCATAACCCTACTTTAGAAACTACAAGGTTTTTATTTCGTATCCCGTGGGAAATTCGGAAAATCCCTTCTTAGAGCACCTACGTGATACTCTAGGAATATTATCTACTAATTATAGTCTTAATTATTTACCTCGTGTTTTTATCCCGTGGGAAATTTGAAAAATTTTGTGTGCACCTTTAAGCTAATCAAGGAATAATATGTAGGCCAAATGGTAGCTTTATTGGTACAACATTTCGGGATTTTCCAATCCCGCGGGAAAATATAAATAGTGTAACTAACACGATTTTTTTTTATAAATATAGATTTTTACGAGGCTTAAGCGCACTTGTGTGACTATGCCAGCCTTATTGGATGTCTATTTTGTCAGATTCATCAAACACTTGCCTACTACCAGATTCTCTGGCAGCAGAGTAGTTCACAAACCTGTATATTCGTACTGCGTTTTCTGATGCTGGAAAACTCAATGTTGTGCTAACTGCTCCATTAAACAGGCTCACATCAGCCAGGTACCTCTCTCTATTAATACATCAAAAAGTGTATTAAATCCTCAACCTTGCTACAACCCTACTTAATTTTATAAATGTCAAAGTAACTCTGTCTGTTACGCTTTCACGCCTCAACTACTGAAGCGAATTTGTTTGATGCAGAGATAGTGTCAGTTCCGGGGAAGGACGTAGGATAGTTTTTATTTGGGATAGCGATAGGTGAGTTCTGCGCAGACGGAGTCGCGGGCTACCTCTAGTTTCAAATTATAAAAATATACTTTTTAAATAATTCGGTACTGTCTACTTAATTAATAGCATATAGTTGAAGAGTCATCAGCGGACTAAATATAGGCTGATGATGATGATAAAGACAGAAAATTATCTATATCAATTGAATTTTTATTTTTCTCTTAACGGGTGTTGTTGACAACCCTGGCATCTTTCCTTAAATAACGCCACCTCATTGGCTACTTAGCTACGCAGGGTTGTACAAAACGATGAAGGCACCACTTTTTATTTCTTTTTAATTATTTTTTAGTATCGTACAAATTTCACGGGTACTTTTCTAATAGATTCTAATAGGTATAAGTCTCTGCAGGTGTGTGCGGCCACACACGGTCCGTTGGTGTAAGCTCGCACCAAACCTTTCCTAAAACAAAGAAATATAAGTCTTTCAACTTGAAACTACCGTGAGACTTAATCATCATTACACATAAACGGATAACTCACGTATAAAAAGTCGAGTGATGCTCGACATGTTTTGGACTATTTCGTAGTCCTTCCTAGAGCGCTCGCCCCGGCGGCCACGTTTCACACACGCACGTTTCGCTGCCGCCGGGGCGAGCGCTCTAGGAAGAAGGACTACGAAATAGTCCGAAACATGTCGAGCTTCACTCGACTTTTTATACGTGAGTTATCCGTTTATGTGTAATGAAAATATAAGTCTTTCAAAGTAGTGGTTCGGATAAAAATCCTATATAATATGATTCCACAGGCCCATTGTGGATTAGAAACTTCACACACATCATAGAAATGCTTTTCAGGTGTATGCGGGTTTCCTCACGATATATTCATTCAAGTCAATAGACGCGGACTCAGAGTCAATGAGTTTGAAGGGTAGATATATAATAGTTACAAGAAAACTACAAAGAATACTAGATACCTACTTCGATGCTGATCTAAGAGCAAAGTTATAATATAGAATGTACCAGTTGCTTATGCCGCAGATGTTAAAAGCCCATCGAGGGAATGAGCAAAAATCTTAGGAATCATTGTTTTGGAAATGCGGCTATCAACCTATCACTATTTTGATTTCCCTGTCCACCTATACGCCCACATTCACGCTAAACGTGACCCTTAGTTACCTTGGCTCTATCTACCCCGTAAAGGATAAAAACGTGGTTTGAGTAGGATGATATAGTCCGAAGCTTACCTGCAAACGCATCCTCCCCAGCAGTGGGCAAGGCTCTTCGCTGGAGACTTGTTCCTCTTTTGTTTGTCCTTCGCCTCCCAACACGTATACTCCTCATAAAACATACACGACTTGTGGGTCTCTTCGTAGGGGCATTCTTTAACTAAAACAAGCCCATTAATTATATCTACGTGTATCGAATGTGTGTAAATAAATGTTTCTCTCTCTCTCTCTCTCTAATGAAACTCAATCCTGCCTGGCGGTTGAATTTACGGGATTCCACTGAATATATCTTATTTAAATAAATCATAAATAAATAAATATATATCTTGGGACAAGTTACACCAATTGACCCAGCCCGAAACTAAGCAAAGCTTGTACTATGGAACCAGGCAACGGATAAACATACTTATGTACTGTTGATAAATACATACAACATCCATGACTCGGGCACAAACATTCGTATTCATCATACAACGGTCTGTCCCTACCGGGATTCGAACCCAGGGCCTCTAACTTCATAGTCAGGGTCACTAACCACCAATGCAGAGGGCTGTGGATTCGAACCCAGGATTGCATGTAGGGTCCCCAGCAGGCGGGAGGAGCCGTGGGTGGAAGCTAGTCTATACTAATATTATAAAGTGGAACGATTTGATTGTTTGTTTGTTTGAATTGAATAGGCTCCGAAACTACTGGACAGATTTCAAAAATTCTTTTGCCGTTGGAAAGCTACATTATCACTAAGTGGCATAGGCTACTTTTTACCGCGGGAAAATACCTTTTCCTACGGGAAAATTAATTTACCGCGGGCGAAGCTGCGGACGGAAGGCTAGTTTATCATATTTTAAGCTTGACGAATTACAAAATGGCGTTTTTTACGTCTCTAAAGGAAGTGTCAGAACGATGATGAAAGTTTTATTATGACACATCAATAATTTATGATACAGATCATTAGAATAGAATGAATTAAATTACGAACAACCCACGTCCTCCCACTCCCACTTTTAAATCACGTCTGTTCTTATAATGGGTACCTTTTACATACATACATAAATCACGTCTTTACGCTACCCTTACGGGGTAGACAGAGCCTAAGGCCACGTTTAGCATGATTGTGGGCGTATAGGTGGAAAGGACCATCAAAACAGTGATGGGTTGCTAGCCGCATCGCCTGTAACATGATTCCTATGCCCATTCCCTCGATGGGTTTACCATGCGCGGGAGGAGAAGCAACTGGTACATTCTGTTTTTTCTTTACTCCCAGACCAGCACGGTACCGCCACCGGTCAAAGGTTTTTTTTTTAATACGAACTGACCAGTGATTGACCTCTATCTCACTTGGTGGAAGGTGCAGATGAGGCCAAAGGTGTAACTCACTGGTTCAGTAATAGCCTATTCACTCTAGCCCACACACACTTGTGTTGTGTTGATGTGTCTAGGTACACAACACATCACAAGTTTTCGGTTATCAAAGATCTAGTGGGAGGAACTACGCAGTCGAAGTGAGCAGTGACATCTGTGAGAAACGCAACGCGAAGTGAAACGAACTCACCGAATTTGTGTGGAATACTCGCCGCGACGTGACAACGTAACAGCGTTCGAGCGCATACGATTGTGACGGTGAAAAGAAACGTATCGTTATGAGTTAGCTCGTTTAACTATTTCGAATAGTAAACGAAAATGTGTTGCAAAACTTACTGAAACTTACCCAACATAGTTCCGATAGTCATATCGCATAAGAAGAACAAACAAATATACGTGTAGTAATTCATGATATGAAGTTATATACGTCCGCGGTCAGTGTTGTTAGGAAACTAGCTGGTCATGATTTTCATCAAACATACTTTTTCAAGTATATTTTACAGGGACGAAGGAACACCTTATACTCGTATGATCACTTCGTTTCCTGTATATATTAGACCTACTAATGGTAAAGTGTAGCCGCACACATACGCGCACACACACACACGCACACACAAATTTCTAATTACTCTTGTGTTTTGAGTATTTCACTAGGCACTCGCGATACAGACCCAGAGTCTAGTGCGAAGGCCGCTGTTTCACTTACCGTGGTGGAATAAAGTTATTCTTATTCTTATTCTTATGACTAACCCCCTTATTCATAAACGCTCTGTAGGCTTCTGCTAACTTAGCAATCGTTTGTCCTTTCTGTCACTTTGACATTTACCTTTCACAGATAAGGACAAACGATTGCTAAGTTAGCAGAAGCCTATAGAGTGTTTATGAATAAGGGGGTAAGACTCTACTGTCGGTCTGTCTGTCTGTCACCAGTAGCCGTGGTAGCTAAACAGTTGAAATTTACATAGATGATTTATCTCTGTTGCCGCTATAACAAAAAACTCACTTTTAAAATCCTAACACTAGCTAAATTTTACTTAAAAGTAGGGCTCTGCTAACAATGTATTTTAAACTCACTTGCCGAATTTATGGAAACCTCGGTGCCCGAGTCCGACTCGCACTTGGCCGCTTTTTACTGGAACGCTCTACGCGCCGCCGGTCGCGCTCCGTATTCGAAACCAAACCCTCTAACTCCAAAATTTCCGTATTTACTCTACGGTGATTACTTTTAACTATTTTAAACTTCAATTTAATTAACTTTAAAATTGATTAAGGAGGTAATCAAGCGTCATGCTTGACCAGCTTAGCCGACTGCGCTTGCGAGTGCTGTTTTTTGCTCGTAAACTTCCGTTTCCTGCGCCCGAAAGAATTCCCAAGTAATTGAATTTTATACGAGGTTATAAAAGTACGAATGTCTGAAATGACTTCCTGATTATTTTTTATCGAGTGAGATGTATATTTTTATATGGACTGATTACCTGGTGAAGATCGTGGGAATGGCCGGGCAAGACCTGTCTCTATGGCGCTCATTGGGCGCCTATGTTCAGCAGTGGACGTCTTTTGGCTGATGATTATGATGACGGAAAATAAATGGTTTCTCATCTCAGTTTGATTGTATTCTTTCGAGCAGAACCAACCTTCTTGACCCATTGTAGAACGCTCTCTGAAAGTGTCAAAATTGATGTCGTTTTTTAACGGTTCCACAGTGGCTCAGAATTCAATCAGTTCAATAATAGATACTGTAAAATGTTTTAAGTGACAGCAGACTAAACTGAACCTTCTGAACAGTAAGACAATGCATGTTATTCTATAATTTTTAAGACAAGGATGGTTGCGAGCAAATGGTTCACCTGATGGTAGATCACCACCCATGGATGCCATGAAGATTGCAGATGTGTAACTAAGTCTTACTCTCCAAAACGGACTAACAGTGCAAGCTCTGTTGCTTGGCAGCAGAATTAGCGAGTAAGACAGTGGTAGTGGCAGAATTTACACAAGGTCTTTTCACCCGTCTCATTTGCCTCAATACCCTTCTAATCCCTTTAACAGAAGAATGCCCTCCCAACGAGGAGTACCTGATCTGCGGCTCCGCCTGCCCCTTCAACTGTTCCGACCCTGGACCCGTCACCTGTTCCGAAGACTGCGTGGAAGGCTGCTTCTGCAAGTCAGGGTTCCTGAGGAATGACACTGGCATTTGCGTCAACGCTGATGAATGTATTGGAGGTGCGTATGAGGAGTCAAGTCTGATTGTAGCTCTGACCAGTGGCATGGGGGGTCACCAGGGTAGGTATTTTCCACATTTTGTATGCGCTGCCTACTATTGCAAGCCCTCCTGACTACTCTTGTGCTTATGACACTATAATCGTAACTTAGCCTGTTCGTGGTCTCTTGCAGTAGACCAAATATAGTGATGGGACCTTATACAGTTTGTTTTAAATTTATCCGGAAACTTAAAGCATGACAATGTTGATCACCACAAAAACCTCATTTTCTCCAGAAACCGCTCCAATCTGCACGGAAAACGAGGAGTTCTTATCCTGCGGAACAGCCTGCGCCAGGACTTGCGCTGACCCGGAGCCCACAGCCTGTGGACTGGCCTGCAGCATGGGATGCTTCTGCAAGGCTGGGTTTGTGAGGGACGAGACGACCAAGTCCTGTGTCACGTTAGACAAATGTCCCGTTGGTAAGTCACGTTTTAAGTAAGGCAAATGGAAGGCCTGAGTGGAAACTCGAAGCGGAGCAGGGCGTGCATCGTCTTCCCTATACATCAGAACAAGTTTCATTTGTTTATAATGCACGCCGCATGCCCAACTCCAGCGTCCACTCAGGCCTTACTCTAAGGCATCTATTTTGGTCTGGTCAAGTTTCAGACGTAGCAGTCTCTTGTGTGGTTATGGAGTAGCGAGTTAACTGTTTTTGTTCCACAAAGGACCCCCACAAAGTAACAGTGAGAGGGAAGAATGCTTAAGACGCGGCAATCTTGGGAAATATAAATAAAAAACCTGATCAAATAGAGTGTTGATTTAGTATAGTAAAGTAATCGCTGCCAAAAAACTACGGGCAGAGATATGCTTTTCTCTCTAAAACTAAAAGGTAGTCTGCCCAATAATCTTGCAATTTTTCGACAGTTTGCATCTGCTGATTTTCTGGTTTATACAAAACCTGGGCATTACTGCTGACAATTTTACTGAAATACAAGTATACTTACTTAGTTTTTTTTATTTCGCAGAACAATGCCTCAATCAGAACGAAGTCTACGACATTTGCCTGGCATCGTGTGAGCCATCCTGTGACAACCCTAGTCCGTTCTGCCTCAAAATCTGCACGGGTGGGTGTGTGTGCGCTCCAGGATTGTTACGCAACAGTGGCGGCGAGTGTGTGAGTGTGGACAAGTGCCCTAGTGTGGGTAACGGCACCGATCCAGGGTTGCTAACAAAGTACATGGACGTTATCAATAAAATTTTAGATTTGTCTGCGTAAGATATAAAATTAAAGTCTTTTCGTACTAGCTTTAGAAAAGGTTTTCGTAGTTTAGAAATAATTGTACTAAAACAATTTGTTTTTATATATACTTAAGTTGCATTACAGTCCGTTAGCTCTAATGGTGATTCGGGATTGTTGCTGTCTCACACACTTATGTGTTAGATTGAATCGGTCGACGGTACTCGAAGCCCAAATGACATTCTGCAAGCTCACGGACTTTTCACATTTAGTGTAACGTCACTCTGACATTTATTGTGAGAGGGTTCCACAGTGGGTCACGAATCAATTTTATTGGTTCGGTGGTAGATAGGTACCTACTTATTGAATAATGGTGGTGTAAATCGATTTCTATTGAATCAGGTTCTTTTTGGGAAATAAAAACATTGGCTCAGGATTGCGACTTTTATTTTCTTAAAAATAGATAAAACATTTATCTCATAAAAATAAATGTAAAGAAGACTATAAACACATAATTGAATATATTAAATCGCAAGCTATTTTCGCTGTTTACCGGCAGTGTTATAATGTTCGACATCTGAAACAAAAACGAAAAAACATAAAAATCACAAAACTAATTTAAAAAATCAAATATTCTTTGGTCTGCACATACCGTCACGCCTCCTTCCGATTGGTAGTTAGGCACTACTATGTTCCACTTGCTATGATCCTGACATACCTCTTCACCCACATTCATCAATCTCTTCTTACATAATGCTAGTCGGTTTAGGGTACTCTTTGTCCATAATCATTTCGAAAACATAAAATCTTAAGACTACTATCGCCATCTATTAGCAATACTACGAACCGACATTGCGGCGTCTCAGGTAACATAGAACTGTTGCGTAGCTCGGCGCTACTTTCTAAACGAAGCCCTCGAGTTGTAAACTATTTATCACAGATGGCGCTGACAACAAATGGTATACTATAACTTTGTACATTATGGGGCCCGATATTTTAAAGCACATCACTCGAGAGTACCACTCGAAAGTGGTATAAATCAGCTTATATCTCCAAAAGTACAGCTCTAATCAAAGTTTTGACTAGTTCACAAAATTGTTGAGAGCTGTAAGTATCTTCTAAGCTACTCGTATTTAAAAATACAGCACAATTTTTCACCACTTTCGAATCAAATGGTATTTCCACACATGTACTTTAAAAAATCCGGCTAAAAAATATTTCTAAGGGGTAAACTGTAAAGTTGACTACAATTTTTTTTTTGAAAGCACGTGTGAAAATACCACTCGAAATCGGTGAAAAATTGTGCTGAATTTTAAATACGAGTAGCGTAGAAGATACTTACCAGCTCTCATTAATCTTGTGACCTAGTCAACAATTTGATTAGAGCTGTAGTTTTGAAGATATAAACAGTATAATACCACTTTCTAGAGGTACTTTAAAATGATGTGCTTTCAAAAATTGCCCCTATGGACTATATTGTCTTGACGAATTTGTATGGAAGAGCGCGTATCCCATTTGGCCGGGTTTTATAGGTATCCTTGCGATCTAAGCTCACTAACCTAACATCCGCCATACGATACTGCAGTCACCTTTTTGTATTCCTCCTCCCGTATCCCGTAGACCAGATACGAATACGCCAGGAAGTCAGTATGGTTGGAGACCAGACTGAACACCATACTTCTGGAGCCGGTCTGGCCCTGCCTCACGCAGAAATCCACTTCGCCGGAAGCGTCAATGGTGGCTGTCACTTCTATGTAGGAGATTACGTAGTCGTTCTGAAATAAATTAAGTATACAGTCAGAGACGTACCGTCGGGGTGCGAGTCGGGTTACCTCCACGTGTGAACAACACGCGGTTTGCTTTCGGATCCGTCTGGGGGGAAGAGCAGTGCTTGGTCCGGTGCACCCTGGGCAACGGCTAATGATTTCCTGGCAGTATCTGAGGGATATCATTGACCGTTGGCTAAGAGCCCGACAGGGGGGGTAGGGGGGTCTTTGACCGTGTTACCGTACAACGTTGCCGACATTGTGTCACAATATTTTATAATTAATTTTTTTACCGACGTTGGCGAAGTTGTCGTCGCTATAACGACTTGTAACGCCATAATCAAAAGAAGAAGAAGAAGACGTACGGTCAAGTGCAAAAATAAGTATCGATACGAACTTCTCAAAAATATGTCCCACGACCTTATTACGACGGTGTAAGTGTATGGTACTTATTTTTGAAACTTTGGCTAGATACATATTATTACACTTGACTGTACCTAAAGGTGTAATTGTAATTTTAAACTTATTGGCTAACTGGTACATTCTATGTTTCTTTTTGCTCTCAGACTGGCATGGATGGTGTTGATAATCTATAATAATATATAATATATATATATAATACCCTACTAATATATATATATATAATATAGTATATATATAGTATATATATATAGTATATATATATGTATGTATATATATATATATAATATATATATATAATACTGTATACAGGGTGTCCCAGAAACTACAGTCAAGCGAAAGTCCTGACGTAGAGCAACTCAAGGGGCATCCGAATCACCCCCATGTATGTTCCGCGATTTTTCGTAGTTTAGGAGTTATGGCCTTTTTTCACATTTTCTATTAATCTACGACCACGGAGACAGTTTTGCTCACTCTGACTGCAATAATTGAGATAATTGGCTGCTGGTTTTTTTAACGAGTAGCTGAATAGTACGTGCATGTATTTCAATTAAAAACAAAACAACATCGGTGACCGTTTGGGCAAAAAAAAATATCGAATCACAAAAAGTGACTAAATTTTGACTGTAGTTCAGACTTTGAAGGCCAATTACAAAAAAAACTAGCATAACTTTTTTTTTTCAAACCATGTTTAAAAACTGCCTTATTTTATTGACTTTCTACCCTATAAATTTTATTGATCTATCATTAAGGGATCATGCCAAAAAAAATTATCAAAACGTACTTCATCCGTAATTTTCACTTTTTCTAGTAAGGCCAAGTACAAATCTGAAATTAGGTTTGTGCTCCGGATTTAGCATGAAAAACTTCTTGGTGCAAAACAATAATACTGACCACTGATTTTCCGAGGCTATTAAATGAAAATTAAAAAATATTTCAGATTTGTACTTGGCCTTACTAGAAAAAGTGAAAATTACGGATGAAGTACGTTTTGATATTTTTTTTTGGCATGATCCCTTAATGATAGATCAATAAAATTAATAGGGTAGAAAGTCAATAAAATAAGGCAGTTTTTAAACATGGTTTGAAAAAAAAAAGTTATGCTAGTTTTTTTTGTAATTGGCCTTCAAAGTCTGAACTACAGTCAAAATTTAGTCACTTTTTGTGATTCGATATTTTTTTTTCCCAAACGGTCACCGATGTTGTTTTGTTTTTAATTGAAATACATGCACGTACTATTCAGCTACTCGTTAAAAAAACTAGCAGCCAATTATCTCAATTATTGCAGTCAGAGTGAGCAAAACTGTCTCCGTGGTCGTAGATTAATAGAAAATGTGAAAAAAGGCCATAACTCCTAAACTACGAAAAATCGCGGAACATACATGGGGGTGATTCGGATGCCCCTTGAGTTGCTCTACGTCAGGACTTTCGCTTGACTATACTTTCTGGGACACCCTGTATAAGAAAGTCGAAAGTATTTTTTTTTGTAATTATTATTAAGTACATTAAACTATACATATTCTAAGTAGAAAGTCGTGTTAATTACACTATTTATAACTCAAGAACGGCTGAACCGATTTGGCTGAAAATTAGCAGGGCTAGACGGATTTGGATAAAATATCGAACGGAGATAGCTGGCACTCTAGATCAACGCATAGGCTACTTTTTATCCCGGAAAATTGCATAGTTCAGCGGGATAGCGATAAACATGTGAAAGGTAGCTGCCTAGAGTCGCCGCGTAAACACTTATTGCAGAATACACTATCAACCGACCAAATTCAATGAAGCTTCGGTTGACCAGAGGGCTGGTTTCTTTTTAGCATTGTCATACAACGCGGCAATGCTGCCAGCCTTCTGGGCACCATGCCACCGGGCAGTGATTTTGGGCAACTTTTTTATTTATAGCTTTATAACAATTTGTTTTATAATTAGTAGTAGTTTTTGTTTTAATGTCTGAGTTATTTTTAAGTTGTGACTGTTTTTTTATTTTGATTTGTTCTTCTTTTCCAATAAAATTATTTGTACCTATCAACACCAGTTCTTAAGTCTAATTCTACGCAGACGAAGTCACGGGCAGAAGCTAGTTATTAATAAAAAAGAATGACTCTACCCTTGCTCTGGCTGTGACTGTGACAAAAAACGGGTCATAGTTGTTCCTGTGTCGATAGCGATCTGAACCTCCATTCATTGGCAGAGAATCTGAAAGATAAAGAAAACGTTGCTGTCAAACAAATTGAATTCTGAGCCATTGTGGAACCTTTTCACAGTCACTACGATATTAGTGACGTTACATTGATTTGCCAAGGAGAGGCATTGTTGACGTTTACAGTTCCTACATTGCACAAAGAGTGGTTTTTTACAGTGTCCTATTCATACCCGCGATAGACTCTACTATATATATAGGAAGTATAAAGCGGTAAAGTTTGTGAGGTTGTAGTAAATCTCTGGATCTACAGAACCGATTTTGAAAATTCTTTTACCAACAGACAGCCACATTATTTGTGAGTGTTACTATGTTAATTTTGCGCGGAAGAAGTCGCGCGCAAAAGCTAGTATGATACAAAAAAAGAATACTTAAAGCATACCCTTACAAATAATCTACTACTATTTTACTTACGGTCATATTCGATTCCAACTTTGAACTTCTTGACCTCAAACGTCTGCGGCAATGAGGTCACTGACCCTACCAACAACACTAAAAATATATTTAACAACATATTATAGTATTAAAAAGCCTTTTAACTCCACCAGTCAACAGAACAATACTGAAATTCTTAACAGATGAGAGGGTTCACCAATGAAAGATAAATCACTTGGAAATTCAAGACAAACAAAACTGGCTGTTATGTCTCTAGATTTAAGTGTGAAGTTGTTAAGTCGTGTCAAATGTCTGCATGTAACTTATCGGAATCGAGCCCTTATCAAATACAGGTGTCATGATATTTCCTATTTTCATTGCTGATAAAGCGTGTCGTAATTTTATTGATAAGTTATCTTTTGCAACTGGATATTTGAGATGAAACTGTGTCACTGCCGAATGACTCTGTGTTATCAATTACTAACGTTTTTTTTCGATATTTCACTGATTACACCAGCAGCCATTTTAGTCCATGCTTAACAATAATAGCTTTTTCTCAAACATTGTCGTAAATGTCGTCATTGTATTCTAAGCAACAGAACACGAGGGGCCTCGTTGACGGCCGAATTACATTGTAGGCGCGATTTTCTGACCATAAATCGGATTGCTGGACTGTTTTTCATTTGTTTTAAACTTTTTTTTAAAGTCAAAGAGACTATGGAATAATGAACAACAATGTCATACAGCCAAGTCGATGGCCGAGGAGTGCGCTTTTTGTTCGAGTCTAACATTTTTATCAATGTCTCAAATAGCTTACGGTTACAGCTGACATAAAAAAAACTTAAGAAAAAAGGCGGGAACATTTTATTTTCATTTTCAATATACTAAGTACTGAAAATACATAATACATAATATTATACATAAAACACACATTTATAATATATGGAGATATAAACACATACACACATACCTAAAAAAGCCAGCTACAAGATGACTAGGATCCGGGTTCGATTTCCATTCCCGGCCATAGCTTTACTTTTTGGACTTTTCTATGTGTTTTAATTTTCAGTGTCGTTTACAAATTCAATCTATAGAAGGAAACATTAATGGACTACGATGTATAAATCTTGAAAATAAAGCTAGTAAGAAACCTGCTGAAAGTATGCGAGAAGAATTTAAAGATGCCTTGCTAAGTTTTCGAGCACATTACATTAGACCATTGAATAGAAGTCACTTCGAATGGTTAGATCCTTTGAAAGGGCTAACCTACTTTACTTTACCATACTAGGGAGCATTTTGTGGCAATTTATTTTTCTGTAGCTTTTATGTTTTTGTTTTTTAACCACTTTTGTGATTGATTATTTTGTTTTTCTTTCTCTTCGACGTTGGAGATATCTCCACTTAATTTATTTGACGGTGGAGGCGTTTTGCACCTCCACTGACCATATTTTTTTTTCTCTTTCTTTCCTTGCATGTACTTCGTTTTACTTTGACTAGTAGATACTTCATACATCTCTCCTATAGACTTAATTTAATTTAAGGCTCGGGGACCTTATACATACTTTTTATAAATGTATTTAATTTAAGTATTGTAGCAGCTTAATGTATTTTATTTTGAAAAAAAATGACTATCTGCCAAGTTTCTTGCGGCGCATTCTTCTTGGCAATGATGGTCTTTCGGAATGCGCTGGTAGTTTTAAAAAATACACATAAAAGAGCCTTCGGCGGCCATTAGCAAAAATAAATTTTGAATTGTCATAAATATTTTTTTTCTTTCTTCTTTTTCTTTCACAACCTCTTTCTTTGCCGTGGGTAAAGGTGGGGTCTTCGGTTGGGACTAAAACAGGGCGTTTATCACATTTCTCAAATGTTTCCAAACGGTACAGAATTTCCTAATAATATCGTGATTTTCCTGGCAAGGAAAACCACACTTGCCGTAAAGGGTGGGTGATTTATCACCCAATCGTGCCCGACGAAGGGTCGATTATTTCACCGATTCTCATAATTCCTTGGCATTTTGCCTACCATTGGCACAGTATAAATTGCTCGAGAATTCCTTTTGTTCTTATTCTAACTATCTTTTTTACTATCCTTAATATCTTCGTCTGGTAATAAATCTTTTTTTGGTGAATGTGAATGAATACCTATCTATAGGTTTCATATTAGGTCCGTAAGATACTATCCCAACACAGTTCACCCAGTTCATAAATGAGGTGGTAAAAGCAAGCAAAAACGTGATTTGTGTTCCTTCTTTCTTTGTTTATTCAATTATAACTTTTTTTTTCTTTCTTTTTTATTTATTTATGTTGACGAACCTTTTGTGAGTTACTTATATTTGTATTTAAATGTGTTGTATTTTTAAAAAGGTGACAAATAAATCTATCTATTTATCAATTTATTAAACTACATTATCACATACTATTACTTACCTACTTATTATTGTGTGCTTTACTTAAAGTAACGCAAAGTTCTATCTTTGTGCTCTGGCGAAGATAATGTCTCGAGAAGCATTAAGTATATCTTTCAAGTTAAATTCATAAAAAACACACTTTGTTATTCATTTCGAATTATAAATGGAATTTTATTTCCCATTTGGGATAACGTAATGACCACAATTAACTAACTTTCCCCCTTTAGATAACTTTTCCTACCCAAAATGATCAGTTATTCATGACTAACCAACCCTGTAACTGCTGACGTAAATTGGGTTGTTCATGCTACTTAACACACGTACATACATCATGTCTTTATGCCTTACGGGGTAGTCAGAGCCTTTTTTATGCTGTGGAAAATGCGCCATATGCATCCGCCCGGTACGTTACCAGGGGTATGTGGGGCTCTCCCGCGACGGCAGGCATACCCACTAAAACCACACGGATTCCCTATTCGGTCGTATGAGAGACGTTACGGGAGCACTCTATGTCACCGCAACGCCCCACCACATGGGATGGGGTTCCCTTGGGTAGACAGAGCCTAAGGTATCAAGATCTAAAGGCGACGCTTAGCATGATTGTGGGATATGTGGAAAGAGGAATCGAATAGTGATGGGTTGCTAGCCGCATCGCCTATAACATGATTTTTTAAAAATACTTACCCATTCCCTCGATGAGCTTTTACCATCTGCGCGGGAAGAGAAGCAGCTGGTACATTCTATATATTTTCTTTGCTCTTAACCTTTTCAACGCCAACGACACATAATAAAGCACATATAAAGCACCACAGGTTCAACGCCAATGACCTATATATACGTCCATACGTCAATGCAAAAGCAACCTTCATTCAATTGAGTTTAGGTTCAACTTAAGGCATCGCAATAATGCAGTCTGGCGTGTGGGTGACGTCTCTTGTATTTGACGTGGCGGCGAAAAGGTTAAAGCAGCATGGTATAGGCTTTAGAAAAAACGCAATATTCAAAATCAAAATCAAATTGTTAATGTCTTCTAATTAGACGGCAAAAAGCGTGTATCACGTGTCTTTTAAAAAAAATATTTTGGGACATAATTACACCAATTGACCTAGTCCCAAACTAAGCAAAGCTTGTATTATGGGCACCAGGCAACGGATAAACATACTTATATAACGTTGATAAATACATACTTAAATAACAACATCCATGACTCGGGCATAAACATTCGTATTCGTCATACGTCTGCCTCTACCGGGATTCGAACTCGGGACCTCTAGCTTTATAGTCAAGGTCACTAACCACTAGGCTATCCGGTCGTCCAGACTCCTAAAAAACTCTGAAGTTTCGGAAAGACTATCATAGCCGAGAAGAATTTATTGCAAGTAAATTAATTTGTATTTTTTTTCAAAAAATCATCTTTACCTTACTTACTACTGGAGGTTCTTAGAGCCGATTTTGGGCCAAACCTTGCACTTTTTCAACCAAGGAAGCCACTTCGCCCAGGGGTACCTATAGGTAAACTGAGTCGATTCTGACCTGGAGCCACGAGGAGCCATCGTGCAGGGGGGCGCGGGAGGGGGGGAAGTGTGGCTCCGCCGCGCTCCACTCTAAGCTCAATATCTTCGTAAATAAAGTAACTGCATCGTGTTTGGTATCATTTTCGGATAATTTAAGGATTCTGAATTCATTTTTGATATGATAATTATACCTTCTCATACAAAAAAAAACGAGATTTTTGATAAAATATGAAAATATGGATTCTAATTTTTTTCAAAAACCTTGTATAATACGAAAACTGCCAGTTAAAACTCTATAAAAAAAATAAGTATGGATAGCCCGTTTATTCAGGATTATAAAAATATATACTTTATTGGTATTATGGTATACGAACTACTTTAAAAAAAATATTTATCGCCGCGCGGCAGACAGATTTGCTAGAGGCACTTTTCGTTCTGAGCTTGTTATTTGCAAAAGTTAGGCAAATACAACAACTTATATCTAATTAAAATAGAAAGTTTTAAGACGCTGGCTTTATTTCTAGTAAATAAATAGTAATTTTTCATATAAAAAAAAAAGTTTTTGAAAAAATAAATTAAACTCGTCTATATTTTTTGACTAAATCCTTATGAAATACAAAACGTAATGGTGTATACACTTAAATAAAATACTATAAAATAGCCTACTCATTCTCAAGTTTAAAAATATATACTTAAATGTTATTATTATCTACCACAAACTTATAAGAAAATATTTATTGCCGCGCGACAAACATGTGCAGGAGTACTTTGCGCTCTGAACTTGATAATTGCTTACATTGAAAATGAAATTAATACTTTAGAAAGGGTAAAAATTATTTCTTTGAATTAATACGTCAATTTGGCCAAAAAATATCGGTAAATAAATAAACATTCAGTTCAGTAATGTACTTCATACCTTATAAAAAAATGGAAATTGTTTACTAAAGAAATGATAAAAAGGAATAGTAGGTAGTAATAAATGCCAAATTAAAAAGAACATATTTATTTTATTGCATTTAAAACCTCAGCAATTTCCTCAGCAGCCACAGAGTTCCATGCATTAGGTAGTTCTTGCGTGGGTGTTAAATTTTGTCCATACACGACCACCCTTATACACTGCCTGTTTTAGGTGTTGAAGTAATGCGTCTTTAGTTGGGGGCATGTTCTCCAGCTGCCTAGTTTTTTTTGTAAAGAGAAACTTCTACACTCATTTACGGATTCACACGTCCCAGACCTAAAATCGTAAAGCGAAAATACAAAACAGTGTCACACCCAGTAAATGCATGAAACAGAGACAGTACTTGCGCCCTTTGTGCCCCTGAAAACAAACTAGAAAAGCATTTACGTATAATAGCTACTGTAATCAAGACGATATCCTATAGTTCCTATACGATAGAACTTTTGTGCGCTTACCCAATGGATTTGCAATAGCATGACATGAAAGGAACTGGTGATTTTTCCAGTTCCAATATGCACCCATAATTCGGCTAATTGTGGCAATTGTGACACACATGCTAGTCACCAGGCCGAATTTACCGACGGCAAACACTTCTTTGTAACAGCTAGATGTGACAGTCCTCACCAACAGCAAATACGACCACGATTTGTCGCCATGTAACCACGAAGAAGCTGACACTCGTATGATGGTTCATGTTGCTGATACTGTAGCTCAGAGATATACTTAAATAATTATACGTACGGTTGATACCGATGTTGTTGTGCTTGCCGTAGCATGTGGTGACACTGGTGTATATCCAGATGCGACAGCAGGACTACGATACAAGGTATACAAGGCGATCTAGAGAGAGCACAGTCCGTTTTAGATACCTTTTTAGTCTTTATATACGACAGCAAGTAAGTCTAAATTATGAAGAATATTTTCTGGCTTTAAAGTTGCAAGTTCCATTTGTATTTATATAGATACTTACTTTAATTTTCACTTTAAAGTTTTAGGTCTGGGACGTATGAATCCGTAAATGAGTGTAGAAAGTTTCTCTTTACAAAAAAAGATAGGCAGTTAGAGAACATGCCCCGAACTAAAGACGCATTACTTTAACACTTAAAACGGGCAGTGTATCAGGGCGGTCATGTAATTTCAACACCCATGCCAGAACTACCAAGTCCTGCTGACTTGGGTTGGACTAGGGCAGCCTATTTGGACAACTTTGCTGGCTGCAGCAACGGCTTGTTTAGAATGAATTAAATGCAGATGCAAGCAGAGGTGTGCAGGAAGGTGCATCTATCTGCTTAAATAACTCAAATTAAAATGCACGGAACTCTGTGGCTGCGGAGGAAATTGCTGAGGTTTTAAATGCAATAAAATAAATGTGTTCTTTTTAATTTGGCATTTGTTACTACCTACTATTGCTTATTATCATTTCTTTAGTATACAAATTCCATTTTTTTATAAGGTATGAAGTACATTATAAATTGACGTATTTATTCAAAGAAATCCTTTTTACCCTTTCTAAAGTATTAATTTCATTTTCAATGTAAGCAATTATCAAGTTCAGAGCGCAAAGTACTCCTGCACATGTTTGTCGCGCGGCAATAAATATTTTCTTATAAGTTTTTGGTACATAATAATAACATTAAAGTATATATTTTTAAACTTGAGAATGAGTAGGCTATTTTATAGATTTTTTTTAAGTGTATACACCATTACGTTGTGTATTTCATAAGGATTTAGTCAAAAAATATAGACGAGTTTAATTTATTTTTTCAAAAACTTTTTTTTTTCTATGAAAAATTACTATTTATTTACTAGAAATAAAGCCAGCGTCTTAAAATTTTCTAATAATTAGATATAAGTTGATGTATTTGCCTAACTTTTGCAAATAACAAGCTCAGAACGAAAAGTGCCTCTGGCAAATCTGTCTGCCGCGCAGCGATAAATATTTTTTTTAAAGTATTTTGTATACCATAATACCAATAAAGTATATATTTTTATAATCCTGAATAAACAGGCTATCAATACTTATTTTTCTCATAGAGTTTTAACTGGCAGTTTTTGTATTATACAAGGTTTTTGAAAAAAATGAGAATCCACATTTTCATATTTTATCAAAAATCTCCTTTTTTTTATATGAGAAGGGATTATTATCATATCAAAAATGAATTCAGCATCCTTAAATTATCCGAAAATGATACCAAACACGATGCAGTTACTTTATTTACGAAGATATTGAGCTTAGAGTGGAGCGCGGCGGAGCCACACTTCCCCCCCTCCCGCGCCCCCCTGCACGATGGCTCCTCGTGGCTCCAGGTCAGAATCGACTCAGTTTACCTATAGGTACCCCTGGGCGAAGTGGCTTCCTTGGTTGAAAAAGTGCAAGGTCCAACCTCTAAGGACCTCCAGTATACTCCTTACTCTATAAAGAGGACCATGACTATTATTATATCATAAAGAGGTAAAGTTTGTGAGTTTGCGAACACGAACGAAGTTACACACAAACAAACAAGTAACAACAATAAACACTTAATAAAGATAAGATAGTTCGACTATGAAACCCTTCAAACTGGTTTATTGACACAGAATAACGCAAAAAATACGATGATGCAAAATAGTAAAAAAATCAAAAATATAAAATCATTTTTTTTTGCAAACAAGCCGCCGAGGGCTCTTTTACATGTATTTTTGAAACTACCAGCTTATTCGGAAATACCATCATTGCCAAGAAGAATGAGCCGCAAGAAACTTGGCAGAAAGTCATTTTTTTAAATAAAATACAGTAAGAATACTTAAATTCTACTTAAATTAAACACCTACATTTCTAAAAAACCGACGTATAAGGTCCCCGAGCCTTAAATTATATTAGTCTATAGTAGAGATGTATGAAGTCTCTATTAGTCGAAGTAAAACAAAGTAGATATGGAAAAAAAAGAAAGAGAAAAAACAAAATTAGATTAAGTCACCTAGCTCCCAGTGGCGTGGCGTCAAGTATATCAGAAGGCAAGCCAAAAGGAATATGACTAGCTGTTTGAAATAACCTTCGATGGACAAAATAAATAGTGACTGTTACCCAGGCCGTGGTTTAGCTGTCCTTTGTGCAGTACTAGAAGAAGCCGGCTTCGACCAACGCTGTGTAGAGTTCGTCTGTAGAGTCTTTTAGCCACTGCCCCCGCTTAATAAATACACACCCGCGAAGACTACCATAGATGTTATATACACTAATTACACTTTTACACCAAACACTACAAACATTAATTAATATTTACAATAGTTTAAACATAAATCCGCATAAAAGAAAGACCGCGCACCGACAATTTAGAAAACAAGTGACAGCCGCCTTATTGTTCTTTTTATTCGGTGCCGCGGCGCGTGGCAATAGAATAGCGCCAGCCAGCCACCAACAGCCAAAAAGGTTGAAACCTTAAAAATTGATTATCGTTCAAAATACTAGCCTTTTTCTCCAATTCTGCACAACAAAAGTGCCCAACTGCCTTAATATAAAAAGCCGGTGGGTATCGAGTTGTATGGAACTATGGAATCCCAACTTAACCCCCCCTCCCCCCACACGTCAAAATCCCCGCCAAACCTCAAGCCTGCCATAAGTGCACCGCTTTAGTTAAAAGCTATTCACTGCGCTGAAATGACCGTTTCAAAACCCTGAATACGCAGGGTCGACTGCAGTGGACCACGCGGGGGGAGATCTCATCTCCAGTGTTGCCAATTAGGCGAGTTTGTCGCCAGAAATGGCGAATTTTGCTCTCGTCAGCGACTAAATTGTCTGGCGACTTTTGAGGGTCACTTCGTTTATGTTTTTTTTACAAGTGTCAAGCAGTAGGTAGTTACCATCTACACTAATTTTGTAAAAAAGAAAGGTTTGATTTAAAAATATTTCGCCATTAGAATTCATTATAATCCCTGATAAATATTAAACATAGAATGCACCAGTCTCTTTCCGCGCAGATGGTAAAAACCCAACGAGGGAATGGGCGAAAATCATAGGAATCATGGTTATAGGCGATGCGGCTAGCAACCCATCACTATTTTGATTCCACTTTCCACCTACACCCACAGTGTCTTGCTAAACGTGGCCTGTAGGTCTTGTTACCTTAGGCTCTGTCTACCCCGTGTGTATGTGTATGTATGAATGTATAATTATAAAAGACGAAGACGAAGTCGCGGGCAACAGCTAGTTGATCATTATCAGTGTTTCATTGGAGAAAATCGTAAAATGAATAAGTATAATGCCAAAAATATGAATGCCTTTGACGTACCAAGTTTATATAAAATTTAAATATTTAACCATAATAAAATTGTTATAAAATGCGAGATATCAAGCAAGATCCTACTGAACGAGTGTGGGAATTTGGAAGAAATCGGTTTGTTTGCCGTCAAAACGGATGTGAAAACAGTACTTTTGACATTGAATTCCGCGACTTGCATCCTTTCAGTTGGCAACACTGTGTCATCTCATTCAGTTCCAACCCGGCCGTCCCGGACGCCGGTCGCGTCGGGAAACGCGGAAAACGCGGAAAACATCGCTAAAAGTGCTTTAACGTGGCTGTGTGGTGTTGTGCTTGTAATGTTGTTCCGTGGATGATGCGCCATGGATGGCGAGAATCGGATAATTTTGAACGTTGGTGGCATCAGGTGGGTTAACATTATACATACACAAATCACGTCTTTATCCCTAACGGGGCAGACAGAGCCTAAGATAACAAGTACCTACAGGCCTTAGCAAGATTGAGGGCGAATAGGTGGAATATAGAATCAAAATGGTGATGAGACTCTCATCACTACATTGTATAAAATAAAGTCGCTTTCTCTGTCCCTATGTCCCTATGTATGCTTATATCTTCAAAACTACACAACGGATTTTGATGCGGTTTTTTTAATAGATAGAGTGATTCAAGAGGAAGGTTTTATGTATAATTCTATGCAGACGAAGTCGCGGGCAGAAGCTAGTCGCCTAAAAAAGATTCCGAAGATTTTGGCCCATTTCCTCGATGACCTTTTACTATCTGCGCGGGAAGAGAAGCAACTGGTATATTCTATGTTTTTTCTGAAGACCTAATACCTCTTTATTTATATTTACCTCTGAGTCAAGGTAACATTTTCGAGTTATTACCCGACTCATGTAAATTACCTGATACTGTTAGTGCTATGGAGCTTATTTTGAATAACAATTTGGGTTTAGCCGTCGTTAGTATGGAGACAGCGAGCGAATTAAAACTTGAATATCATGCTGAACGTTGCCTTTATGCCTTGTTACCATAGGCTCTGTCTACCCTGTAAGGGATAAAGACGTGGTTTATGTATGTTCTACGATCAGGGGCCTTACCATGACGTCTTAATGCGATTTCATTCCGATTTAGCTTACGTTGGCTCGCTGTCAGATCCACACTAAAAATGACAGCTAAAACCTGAACTGAATCCGAATTGAATCGCATTACCACGTCGTAAATATTATCATATTATGTTTAACCCTGTGTAACAAACTATCTGTAAAATAATTTTCACAGCGGATGGTTGGGGCGTTGAGGTGTGCTAACGTGAGAGACATAGTAACATTGATGTTTATAATACCAAACATACAGAATCAACTGAACCCGAGATTATTTTTAGGGTTCCGTCTTTATGGCGTCCAACAGGACTATTACTGAACCTACACTGTCTATCCGTCTGTCTGTCCGTCGATTACAGGGATGTATTCATTATATTACATCCATCCATTCTTCCATGCTGGTCTGGGAGTAAAGAAAAAACATAGAATTTACCAGTTGCTTCTCTTCCCGCGTAGATGGTAAAAGCCCATCGAGGGAATGGGCGACAATCTTAGGAATCATGTTATAGGCGATGCGGCTAGCAACCCATCACTATTTTGATTTCCCTTTCCAGCCATACGCCCTTCAAGCTAAAATTGGCCTTGAGGTTTTGTTACTGTTATATAATGTACATACATACATAAATCACGTTTTTATCCCTTACGGGGCAGACAGAGCCTGAGGTGACAAGACCACGTTTAGCATGATTGTGGGCGTATGGATGGAAAGGGGAATCAGAACAGTGATGGGTAAATATAATGTACAATGTGGGTAAACTGTGGACAGTGAATAAATGTGGGTAGATGAGAAGATCAGTCTGCCAACGAGATTCGTACTTAGCTTATGTGCTCAGCTCCCAAAATAGTTATAATAGTTACCTTAGGCTCTGCCTACCCCGTAAGGCCACGTTTAGCATAAGGGCGTATAGCTGGAAAGGGAAATCAAAATAGTGATGGGTTGCTAGCCGCATCGCCTATAACATGATTCCTAAGACTCGCCCATTCCCTCGATGGGCTTTTTTGGGATCGGTTCATTGTAATCGTTCCAAAACGAAATAAACTTACTTTTTTACACACACTCACACACACACGCACACTTACTTACACATTTGCAGCTATATACTATTTACATTATTACTATGTTTTAATTTTTAGTTAGTATTTGGGTTCCCATCTGTAAACTATTGTTATAATT
This sequence comes from Pandemis cinnamomeana, assembly GCA_932294345.1. Classification (NCBI taxonomy): domain Eukaryota; kingdom Metazoa; phylum Arthropoda; class Insecta; order Lepidoptera; family Tortricidae; genus Pandemis; species Pandemis cinnamomeana. The sequence continues at coordinate 2,130,003 of OW028715.1, read as the reverse complement.
ATTTTTTTTTCTGTTTTTACCTTTTTTGTTATTCTGACCGCTTCATAATTGATGGTAACCGTTTTTTATTTAGATATTTCTTGGCTGCCACGATACAGGCTGTGCCTAGTGTGGAGTCATTGAATTTTCTAATACTGTATTTCGTTTCTATTTTGCGTAAAAGCCTGTCAATTGGGCACTAATAAACAGAGATCGGACAAATTTGCGTCATTGCTCGCAATAATGTAGACATGACTCCAAAATTAATCAAATATGTCAAAATACATATATTAAGAATGAGTATATCCACGGAGGTTTTATACCTATAGAACTAGAAAACTTTTTTGTCAGAAATAATAATCATATCTAGCAGGATCGTGACTTCTTTATTATATAAAAATATTTACGAGAACGACAACTGTCACTATAATTAAGATTTTGCTAATAATTGTATGCATGTGTAAATTTTTATCTCCGGGAGTTCAAACTTGATTAATTTTTGAGTCATGTCCACTTTATTGCGAACGATGACGCAAATCTGTCCGATCTCTGCTAATAAATCAAGGTCTTTTGGAAAAAAATATATTTTACTTTACTTTCATTAGCAAAACGAAACCGTTACGCGACAAGCAGAAATAACCCGTTTCTAAGGCTGCCGTGATTGCGAAACCTTGTATGAATTCAGAATCCGAATATAAATTTCAGTAATTCAATCAGTAGCTGCTACGAGAGGTTGTATGGAAGCATAGCGTAATAACTTGTAATGGTGGGCTAACCTAGCAGTTTAGACAAAGCAACTACAGGGTACGATGTGACAGAGACCCCACATAGGGTAGCCAGGTCGCCTAACTTAACAGCCGGACAGACCAGCCAGTTTGGCCGGACATTTGGCTGAAATGGCCGGACACCCGACAAAAAAAATGTATTTAAAATCAAGCATTTTTATGCATACATACATCACGTCTTCATGCATACATACATCCTTTACGGTGTAGACGGAGCCTAAGGTAACAAAAGCTTAAGGCCACGTTTAGCATGATTGTGGGTGTAAGGTGGAAAATGGAATCAAAATAGTGATGGGTTGCTAGCCGCATGGCCTATAACATGATTTCTATGATTTTGGCCCATTCCCTCTATGGGCTTTTACCATTTGCGCGGGAAGAGAAGCAACTGGTACATTTTATGTTTTTTCTTTGCTCCCTGACCAGCATAGAAGGTTTTTATAATTTTTTTGTTATAAATAGCGGTTGCCCGGGACTCCGTCTGCGCAGAGTTCGTTCGGGAACTATGCTATTTTCCGGGATAAAAACTATCCTATGTCCTTTCCCGGGATTAAAACTACCTCTGTACCAAATTTCACTAAAATCGGTTCAGTTTAGGCGTGAAAGCGTAACAGACAGACCGAGTTACTTTACCTTTCAGTTGAAATTTCGGAATCCTAGACTTATAACAAATGGTTTTATAACTATAAGTTATTATTGTCGCGGCGAACCTCACTATCTGGGTTATTAACTACTATTTATCTACGAAATAAGCTTCGAGTAAGTTTCAACGTATCCCTCCCGGTCTCAATTAACGATCGCTTTTATTTACGATCCATAAAACGTACGTTTCACTACCTACGCAATAATTAAATAGCCTTAGATAAAATATAACCTTTAGCCCACATATTTATGTGTCTGTCACTAAAGAAACGTGTTACATTCGAATAAAACAGGAATCATCGGGAATAGTGCAATACCGCGTAACTAGCAATGGTAAATACAGCGTATCAACACAACACCCATAGTGCAATACCGCGTAACTAGCACTAGTAAATACTGCGTATCAACACAACACCCATAGTGCAATACCGCGTAACTAGCACTAGTAAATACTGCGTATCTACACAACACCCATAGTGCAATACCGCGTAACTAGCACTGGTAAATACTGCGTATCTACACAACACCGACTGTATAGTGGTTTGAACTGTAATATTCTAATCAGGATTTTACGTTCGTTGGCGGGAAATCTAAATTCGGCTACTTTTGTTAGATACGCGGTATTAACCAATGCAGTTACGTGGATTTTCCCTATGGGTAATGTGCAGATACGCAGTATTTACCAGTGATAGTTACGCGGTATTGCACTATCCCCCACGGAATGTCACTTCTCGTAAAGTATTCCAGGTTAAGTAAATTTTACATACATACAAAAGTAAATACACACCGTCACACCTATTTCCTAGGGTATGCCGAGACTATAACAGGCATTAGACGTCAGACAAAGGTTTGAGCAATTCAATTACGGCTCAGTTCTAGTTTTAGCTGTCATTTTTAGTATGGATCTGACAGCGAGCGAACCTAAACTGAACCGGCATTGAATCACTTGAAGACGTAAGGTAAGGCCCTTGATCGTCATACATAAATAAACCACGTCTTTATCCCTTACGGGGTAGAAAGAGCCTATGGTAACAATACCTAAAGGCAACGTTTATGATTGTAAACGTATAGGTGGAAAGGGAATCAAAATAGTGGTGGGTTGATGGGCCTATATAATGATTCGATGGGCTTTTACCATCTGCGCGGGAAGAGAAGCAACTAGTATATTCAATTATTTTTCTTTGCTTCCAGACCAGCGTGGCAGGAGGACTTATAATTAATGTGACTCACTTTATGCGCTCGTTCTTCTTCTGTAGTAGAATTCCATGCTTTTGTAGTCGGTCAAATTTCTGTAGAAAGACAAAAATTTCATCTACTGCAGAGCATAAATCACGAATTTTACACCCGCCCACCAGGCGGGCGGGAAATGCACTATTTCACACATTTGCAATTTCCTTTGGCGGAATCACGAAATAAATCTCTCAGCCCCAACAGATTCTTTTAAACCTTATTTGGATCTTAGCACAGTTTGAAATCCTCTGAGCTACTTTAAATTTATTACGTATGTTAAGTCGAGTTTTGCGGATTTTGGCGAGAATTTCCACGCGAACAAAATTTGTAATTTAAGTGCCTTGTTTACTGTTTATGAAAATTGTATCGCTCTGGAGATGCAATCTGGAAAAACAAGTCTAAATAACGAATGCTTTGAATTTTTAAGACGAGTCCCCGTTTTTATTAGCAGTTCTCGCTTCATTTCAAGTTTTAATGCATTTTGTTTCGCATTATTAGGTCACGGAGTGGATTTTGTATTCTCGCTCCCTTAACTCCCTAGAGCGGCAAAGTCGGCGTTGGAATAAGAAGGGGAAATTTAAGTAAAAAATAGTTTGTGAGGTAATTCCACGACATATTGTACCCTGCGGCCTAGTCATTTGTCAACTCCACAAAGGAAAAAAGGACGCTCTTGCTATCAGTTGGCATTCGTCTGTTTAAATCTGTTTGACGGCGGTTTTTCAGGATCTAAAATTGATTTGACAAAAATATATTATTATGACTTTGACAATTATTTACTTTTGCGTAGTGGAGAATGAAACGGTCTTTTAATCGTCTCTCCATCGTCTTATATCCCCTTTGGTGAAAACTGCACGAAATCCATTCCGTAGTTTTTGAGTTTATCGAAAAGACAGACAGACGCTGCGGACGATTTTGTTTTACAATGATTCGAGAATATTACTACCTTTTTTTAGAATTTATACTTCTAAGCAATATTGAAAACTACAACCCATAGAAAAATCCGCAAGTAAGCTATGGCCGGGAATCGAACCTCATCAATTCGTGATGCGTGGTTTTGCCGCTACACCACTCATATTTAACAGGTAACCTGCTATGCCACGTCTTAAGTGTTCAATTCGATCCATCCGTTACTTTACAAGCTGAAAAACTTGCAACAAAGACTGAAAAGTAACATTTTCCCTCGATGTTATAAAATAGCACATTACACCCCAAGGGATTAAAATAAATCGCACGTCACAACCGCGCAGTTAAATTCGTCGCGAAGCGCTTTATTGCTCTCGGAGGCTCTAAATGTCATTTAGGTGTTAAAGAGTAATAAAAAAAAGCGGGAAGTCGGTCAATGACTTTCATGGCCATTAAGAGGGGGTTCGCGGAATATTTTTAACCCCCTCAAGAAGGGGGGTATTCTTTCTATCTATCTGGAGATTTGGCGATGTCTGCCTAACGATGTGTAGGTACGGGGGTAGAAATTGACCTGATGAAATCTTTTCTCATACAATTTGGCAATGATTTCTTTGGCAGTTGCATATTAAGTCTTTATGAAGAAGCCTACAAAGCGTTTATGACGGGGGTTATTCTTTGCACAATATTTGACTTTGAGTCAAGTGGCTGTTGCGTTGTTCTATTCTGACATGCAACCTTTAACGGCGACATCTGTTAGCCAGTTTTGGAACTAGTTCTGGCCTTTATTTCACTGTTTCACACAAACACAAGTATCAATTCTATCTTCACTAAAAACTTGTCTCTTTTCAGTAATATTCTAATATTGTGGTCCGTACAGAATGTACTGATCACCCCTAGGTTTTACAAAGCGGCACATCGCTACCACAGCTTTAAAGCCGTTCAGCGCCATCTATCGTCGCATATTGGAACTGTTATCTACAAATCGTATACTTAAACAAAGACGAAAAGCTATTTTCTTCTTCCGAATAGCGACGGCTTAATCAATAAATTAATTAGGCATTATTCTGTTGTTTTTGTGAACATCAACCTTTTATTAGCTTTGTTTCTAACAAACGAGAAGGCCGACGGACGTTAATTTTAAATATTCCACCCTTTGCAAAGGTTCCCAAGGATTATGGCAAATTGAAATTAATTGTTAGAACCCTTCAACCGCTATTTATAAGGCTTATAATAATTTAAGTAGAAAATAAGATTGTTCGTTAATTAATTTCTTGGCCATTTTCAGGGTGGGATATTGAAAAATGTTTTTTTACTCAAGTCTAGTAATAGTCATTGCAAATCAATTTAGGTACTAAGAAACTTCATATTTTCAAATTTTAAAAAGAAATGGAACGGCCTTTTTAACCTTCGATGCAAAAAGACAGGCGTTATAAGGTTGAAGTCAATGTTTGTCGGTCTCAGGCATGGTAGTGGATGGCCTTATTTGGATACGGTTTTCTTTCTAAGGCCAGCTTTTTGCGGTGGTTCTTAGCCGTTTTACTTTTGTATCGGTTATTTTTTCTAATTTGAAAAATATTTTTGATGAGAAAGACGAAACAAATGATGACGTGGAAGAAGCTGATGAAGATGATTTGTTACAGATACGAAACGTACAAGGCGACGCTGAAGAAGATCCCGGCGACGCGGCTTTCGCGGCTGACGGAAGCGCTTGCCAACTACGACCCGGTGCTCAACGAGTACTTCTTCGACCGCCACCCGGGTGTCTTCGCGCAGGTGCTCAACTACTACAGGCAAGTCACTGCTCAGTAACACGTCTGCAATCTGACGGAGGTGCTCGCCAACTACGACCCGGTGCTCAACGAGTACTTCTTCGACCGCCACCCGGGCGTCTTCGCTCAAGTGCTCAACTACTACAGCCAAGTCATTGCTCAGTAACACGTCTGAAATTTGACGGAGGCGCTCGCCAACTGCGACCCGGTGCTCAAGAAGTACTTCTTCGACACTTTAGCCTGTCATTGTGGCTACTGGCGGCCCAAAAGTCACCTAAGCACTGGAAGACTGTCTTCTTAGTCTACGGAACTGTAAAAAAAGATTAGTTCAGAGAATTAAGCCTCTCAAACTAAAAAAATGACGTTAAGTTGCAAAGATTTTCTCTTTACGTCATTAACGGGTTTGCACACGCTCCGAGTAATTTGTGAAGTTGAATTACTGACTCATATGTAATATGTTGCTGGCTTGACTAAGGAAAGTCACAGAGTTGCCTATTTAAAAAAAAACTGATGCAGCAAGCATGCCTAAATCGGAGAGCATTTACATTCATTTTCTTTTAAAGATAGATAGGACTTTGGTGAAGGAAGCAGTATAAATAGTGGAATAGTGATAGCTAAATACTTTGCAGGCAAACTCGCGAGCAACAACTAACCATGTGTAAAAAGAGTTACTTACCTGCAATTTATGGTTCCCTCATTATAAAACTGTTTTTTTATTCGATACTGCTAAAATCGTTCCCTAAAAAACAGTGCCATATAAAAAAAAACTTGCCACCTATAAATCTACTTTAGTAAATTTATAACTGACTGTGAGATGTTTATGTGTAACAGCAACTAATTTTATAAAGTTATCTTGGTACACTGCGACTGCGCCAAGTAGCAAGGTAGACTAATTCAATTCAAATTGTTAGAATAATTGTCACGTTTGCACAGTTGCTGCGTCATTGTCTGTGGACGACTAGAAACTTTAAAAATAATAAATATTTATAGAATCTCTACTCGTTTCTGTACTCCACGGCCGGAACATTTTTACACAATCGCAAATCCCCATCGTAAATCATTGTCAGAGAAATATAACACGGCTTTGAGGGACGCAGGGGTAAAGAGGTCGCAACGTTTAACTGTGCAAGTGAAAAATAGCCAGCCCCATCTCGTGGTGATTATGTGAACCAACTGTTTCCCGCGGCTTTGGCTGCGACTAATTGGTTTTTTAACCCGCAGGAATGATATTTTCCGGGACGAAAGGGATCCAATTGCAGCTGGATTACATACATACGTACAAAAATATTATTCACGTCTTGATCCATTATGGAGTGGACAGGGTATGTTATAACACAAGACACAGAGTAAGGTGACAAGATCTAAAGACCACGCTTAGCGTAGTTGTGGGCGTATACATGGAAAGAGAAATCAAAATGGTGATGGGTTGCTAGTCGCATCGCCTTTATCATGATTCTAAAGATTTTCGTCCATTGCTATGGGTATTTACGATCTGCGCGAGTAGAGAAGCAGTTAGTACATTCTATGTTTTTTTTGCAACGAAACAGCAAAAATTTCGCATTTTTAACCGACTTCAAAAAAAGGAGGAGGTTCTCAATTCGTCTGTATTTTTTTTTTTTTTTTTTTTTTTTTTTTATGTTTGTTACCTCATAACTTTCGACTGGGCGAAGCGATTTTAATGATTCTTTTTTTATTTGAAAGCTGGTGCTTTCCGTGTGGTCCCATTTCAATTTAGTCCAGTTCTGACAATGGCACCCATGAGAAAACCATATAAGTCTGAAATTAGCATTAAGTCATCATCATCATCTCAGCCATTACAAGTCTACTGCTGGACGTAGGCCTCTCCTTTAGACCTCCATTTAGCATTAAGTATGTGTGCGACAAATCGTCAGTTTCATTTAAACGGCGCTGTCATATGTCATATGATACATTTTTAGTGAATCTGAAGTACACTAACATTTTTTTCTAAATATGGGTAGACCTAGTAAACGTGCTGCTCATATGACAGCGCCGTTTAAATGAAACGGACGATTTGTCGCACACATAGATACTTAATAATGCTAATTTCAGACTTATACGGTTTTTTCAGGGGTGCCATTGTCAGAACTGGACCAAATTGAAATGGCAGCACGTTTAGTAGGTCTACCCATATTCAGAAAAAAGTGTTAGTGTTCTTCAGATTCACTAAAAATTAAAAAAATAAACAAACATTTTAACAAAAAAAAACCGACTTCACTACGCACTAAAAAGAAAAAAATAATTGCATAATATTCTTCTACAACTTAATAATTAACTTACTTTTTCTACTTATCAATATATAGGTACGATCTAATGTTGTTACAATTATTGTTATTTTTGTAGTCGGTGTCAGCCAACGAAACACTACAATATACCCAGCAACAATAATACGAGAATACTTTAACAAATACTTTTTCACAAATTAACTTTTATACGGGAGCGGATCAGAATACATAAAGTTTAAAATGTATAATGGGTTGTATAATCGCATTATATATTATAAACCATTATGTATTTTAACCCATTATACATTTTAAACTTTATGTATTTTAATACGTACCCCTTTTATACACAAGCACATCTCACCTGTAACTATGTATGTAGTTACAAGCGTACGTTGGCTGACACCGACTCCAGAAATAACAATAATTGTAACAACATTAGATCGTATCTACCTATATATTGATAAGTAGAAAAAGTAAGTTAATTATTAAGTTGTAGAAGAATATTATGCAATTATTTTTTTCTTTTTAGTGCGTAGTGAAGTCGGTTTTTTTTTGTTAAAATGTTTGTTTATTATATTAGTAGGATAGGAATATGCAAACGTGCGAATAACATTTTATGATAACAAAATGAAACGTTTCAAGTAGGTAACACAATCAACGGGGTGATAACATGAAAGTAAAATATTTACATTCAAAATGTATTAAAATCTTAAGATAATCAGATTGGTATGGATTTTAATATTGTTTACATAAAACTGAGCTGTAAATTCAAATTACGTAAATGAAAAGTTCACGTAAGTATAGTATAAGTCAGAAAAGACTGATGTGTTTCCACAATGAGGACTATCGTTTCTTTGCTCACCAGTTGGCGCCACTGTTGACTAAGGTCCAGAGGTATAGCTGTCAAAGGCGACTTTATAAAATTGGCGCCGAAACAAAGTTTTATTAATTGAATCTCGTTTAGTTTATTAATAGCTTCTGCCCGCGACTTCGTTTGCGTAGAATTATACATAAAAACCTTCCTCTTGAATCACTCTATCTATTAAAAAAACCGCATCAAAATCCGTTGTGTAGTTTTGAAGATATAAGCATACATAGGGGCATAGGGACATAGGGACAGAGAAAGCGACTTTGTTTTATACTATGTAGTGATAAATAGCATCATATCGAGTAGCTATGCCGAAATATATGCAGTTCCGTTTTCTTCGAAAAAAAAACCGCTTTCAAAACGTTCACATTCATCGCCAAATAATCCATATTTGCGATAATTTCACGAAGTCGATCACTTTTCAACAGGTAAATGAAAGAAATCACAATTTACGTCACGAAGCCCGCCAAAACCAGTGAAAAGTGAATGTTATTGGACCTCACGCGACACTAGCGCATCTAGTGGCAAATACACGCGATAGCTCCCATTGGGTAGCCCTTATTACCACTCTATGCCTACCAACTCATCGCCATTTCTAATCTTCCGAACCGTATATCAATGCATGTTGTAAACACAGAGTCCACGAGTAAAACCAACCTTTACGTTTATTTTAGCCGAGTTTTTATGTTTTGTTTGCGTCGATATCTTTCCTTCTATTTTATTATTGAACGTAAATAGTTCGCTACTTTGCCGTTATAGAGGTGTTAGATCAAGGCTAATGTTGCCAGAAGAAACTACAGCGAAAATAGAAAGTTTTTCTACAACCAATCGATTTCCATTCCAACAATACACACAAACTGACCTCATAATATGTTCGCGCTAGTAAATCTTGAGTTATGGTACTAGATAACGATGGGGGTGGTAGGGCCTTGTGCAAGGTCCGTCCGGATCGCTACCACCATCTTACTCGGTAATCCTGCCGCTAAGTAGCAGTGCTTGCACTGCTGTATTCCGGTGTGGAGAGTAAGACAGCCGGGGAAATTACGGGCACAAGAGGCATTTCATCTTAGTCCTCTAGGTTGGCAACGCATCCGCAATCCCTCCGGGGTTGCGGGTGTCTATGGGCAGTGGTGATCACTTACCATCAGGTGACCCACTTGCTCGTTTGCCTTCCTATTCATATAATATATATATATATATATATATATATATATATATATATATACATACTGTTATTGAGAAATACATACTTAAATAGATGAAATCATCCATGACTCAGGAATAAACCCCTTACCATTCGAACCCAGGACGCTTGCTTCGCAGGCAGGGTACCAACTAGGCCAAACGCGTCGTCAAAAAGTATATTCTCACAAAATTGTTAGATACTCTTAACTAATCGTCAGTAGATCCTATCTAATCTGCCCACATCCACCCACTGCTGGGTGAAAAGGCCTCTGCATTTTCACGCCGGTTCTGTGCCAGTCCATCCACAGTTTTCCAGCCAACTGCCAGATTTCATCTGACCAACGGGCCGGTGGTCTGCCTCACCTTCGATCCAATCTCGTCTAATCTTCGGCACCAATACCAATAGATTTCTCATCAAATAAAACAAACAGGCCATAATTTATTCCGTTTAAAAGCAAAGCATTTTACAAGCGTACTTACTCGTAAACCTATTTAATATTTAATTTCATCGTAATCGTCGGTTTTCCTGTTCAATCTCTTGAATATTCTCTCAGTCTCCATTGACTCCTATCCATTCACTCCCTCTTTCCATCTCAGTCATTTAATTGAACTTGGTCCAGAAAAATCGTTCATTTATGTGGATGATTTCGCACTTGTCCGTGGTTACAGAGTAGCTAGGTACACACAGCAAAATAATGCGGTTAGCACAGCCACGCACACGTCTATGCGTGTTGAGTATCGACATGAACGTTAAGTAGAATCTATGACATGTGAATGTGTGAGTGAGTTCGATCATAAAATCTACCCCCTAAGTACAGATTTTTTAGCAACAAGATGAATGAGCAATGTCGCTGTAAATTACCTGTTTATTGCATAAACAAGAACTAACTATAAAATAACAATGAAGAAAGTTACAACTATTTAAGTTAGTTTATAATAAATTAAGTAACAAATAATTACAAATTAAATGAAAATAATCCCCCCCGGTATCGTGTCACACTCAAAGGCTGAAAATGCAATATCTCCGGTTTCAGTTACTTCTACAAAAATAATGTAAAAGTATTTTTTTTATTTAGACTGTCCTAAAAATATTTTACCTAATCTTACATTGGATATTGTCATCCCCAGTGTAAGCGAGAGAACCGAATCGAAGCTTCCTTCGACCTTGAATCTTCAAATTTATGCAATCCCACGCATTGAACTATTATTACTAGCGAAGAGTAGTTACCGTCTCACTGATGCGACGATGTTATATTATTATTTCTCAACAAGTCTGAGATTCCAATTCCAAAGCAATATTCCTCACAACCAGCATGGCCATTGAAATAACATCCAAAAATGTCATTTTATTATTACTATTTTATATTCCGTTTTCTTCGGATACGAACCCGGTTCACTAAAGCAGAAGTCAAATCTTCGACCTGTCTTTGACCGCTAGGCCACCGAGGTATGCAAGTTACATGGTGAATTTATGAATTATGTTCAATCTGCGACTACTGTATTGCAATTTGTGTAAATAGCTGTTTTATGGGCTTTGAAATAAGGTTGAAATTATAATTTATTTTTTTCCGTAACTATTTAATTTTATGGTGGTTGCAGTCTGTTGTATGTTTAATTTTACTCTTATATAATATGTTAAAAACGCAAACGCATTGTGTTTTCTTTTAATATAATTATTAATAGGTATGACTCTTTTTACTGGAGTTTAAAAGTTGCTAGCTGATGGCTATTTTGGTCGTTATCGTGTAATATTTTAGATGGCTATGGTTCAGCTCGCCAAAGATGCTAAGGGTAGGCGACGAAAAGTGAAGGGTAGAGCAAGAGAAAAGTTTAAGGGTCGTGTGATCCGTTGTAGCCAGAGTGATAAAATAACACCGAATTTATATTTACCGAGCGCCAGGTGACTTCATCAACAAACTTGAGCAGTGACTAAATAAAACCAAGAAATATATTAACTACAATTTATTTTAACCTTTTAACGTAGTAAGGTAAAACAGTCGGAGACATGGAACACCATCCGAATAAAGCTAAATGCTAGTCTTAAGCAAAGTTAAATTAAAGTTAGGTGTTAGTCTTAAACTACCTACAATATCTTAAATAAAATTACACGTTTATAATTGTTTGGTTGCTTGGCAAGTTAAGAGTGAATATAAGATTTTACCGTACATATGAAGAAAGCTCGAGTAAGGTCGCTCACATCCTACCAGTCCGACACTACAACACGGCCATCAAAGAGATTACTCCATCCGTAGTGACGATCTGGCAGTCGAACAGACTCCTGGATCACGCCTCTTCATGTATCAATTGTACATCCATCAGATGGACGCAAGGAGGACGGTAGAAAAGCCGTAAGATCAAGTCTTAATGTACAAAAAAATAAAAAACCCTAGAAAGAAAAAACATTACTTAGTATATAGTTGGCATTTGAGTTTATATATGCACTATTTTAAGTTTTTAATAAAGTAGAACTTACCACGCAAGGGTGGGTCTTTTATTTATTTTTCGTCAGGTAGACGTAAGTATATGAAGTCAGTATGAAACGATCCGATAAGAAAGGAATTGGCGAATTGGAATAACTGAAAAACACGAAAAGCATCGTTAACAACATCACAGAATGCTGTTTATTGGAAATAAACGAGCGTGGGGAAAGAAATTAAGTAAAAAGCAACACTCACCTGAGTAGGAAATAATTTGAGGGTAAGATTTTATTCTAGACCATTGCCGAACAAGCACATAGTGTGGTGAAGCTAAATTAACGCAATCATGGGCGCATCGCTGGAACAGAAACACACACAATGAAAATCAACCCAAAATTAGGCAAAAGAAGCAATCACTAAAACTGATATTTACCCCGAAGCGAGGAATTGGACCAGGAAAAGACTTTTAATTATACGTTCACATCGTATGGCAGAATTCGTCCAATTGACGGGAGAAAATCTGGACATCGGTTACACCGGCACGAAACACCCACACAATGACGATGGACGTTTCGTTTCACCGTCCGCGCGTAGCAACAGCACATCCCGCGTGGAAGAAGATGAAAACATTTTACCAATCCACATCCGATAGCCAACAAAATACACCCGGAGCTTAAAGAAGAAAGACGAAACCAGTTCTGGCTTTTTGGAACAGCGAAAGGAAAAACAAAATAAGGCCATGTTCGTGATTCGCCAGTTCAGAATGACCAGATTACCTGAAACGAAACAAAAACAAGAGGTAGGAAAGCCTTGGCGACGTGTGCGTGCAAAACGTTTCGTTATCCGTGAAGGAGTTGTCAACAAAAGTGGTGAATGAACCTTTGCATTAAAATAATTTTAGAATAATTGGTATTCAACAGTGATAAACGGACTTTATTACTAACCCACTGAGAAAAACCACATTTAAGATTTAATTAACTCTTCATTCCTTGAAATAAAAGCGACAAACGTCAGACGTGACAGCTGTCATGAATGACGTCTAAGAACACATGTTGGAGACACTAAACGCATACCACCGAACTGTCTTAATCAAAACAACAATTTAGAAATAAGTGTTTTATTGTATTTGACTAATGTTTAAGTGATATTGTGTCTTAAAAGTGGATAAAATGAATAGTGCGGCGCGTGTAGCATGTAGTAATACCACCACACCTCCGACATATCGCAGAAATAAGGTAATATTTCCACTTTGAAAGTCGTAACGAAGTAGTTGTTGAACAGTGTCTGTTTTACTTTATGATTTAGCCTATGAGTGAACCTCGAAGTGTTACAATCGTCTTAAACAATATAAAGTGTTTTCTACCCTCAAATTTCTAATAATATAATTTTGTGAACAAACAACTGTCACCGCTGGCAGCCATTATTAGCTGCGGGATGAACCGTCTGTTATACTTACGAACTGTTTAATTTTGCCTTTCGAATACCTTGTGATTTGCAAAACATGGATTTTCATTTATCTTTGTTGAAAAGAGCAAATCAATATAACTATTTATATATAAGGAATCGCTAGGCGTTTTTTGATATGGGTAAGTAGACAAACGGTGTTAAAAACAATGACTTATTATTTTATCGGTAATGTTTTAAACAACTTTCTTTGACGAAAAATGTTTTTATTTAAACTTCATTTATTTTGCAGCGGAAGACTGTGCCATTATGGATTCACCCTTACGCAGACTTCGGACACGATAAAAATATTCGTTCTGGGCCTAAACCTGAAGCCTCATCTCCTGCCATTTGATTTGGACATTATGTAGTTGCCGCACCCGCTAGTGACCCATTTCACAGCAACAAGACACAATGCTACGTTGCAACCTGTGCGAAACCATCTGCATGCTGCAGGATTGCATTGCCGTAGACCAGCAAAAACATGCTTTAACGGACCAGCATAGAAGAAACCTTTGCTCGTGAATATCTTGACTTTGATTATTACATCAATCAAAGTCAAATGTAGTGATTTTTAGTGATGAAGACGAAATATATTAACTTAATTAAATATATAAACACAGTAATGTTTTACAGTGCAGAACGAGTGGCAGTGTTACTTTAGGCTATGGGGTTGGATGTCATCGATGGGCCCTGGTGTCCAAATCCAAACCAAATCGAGATAGGTAGCTTAGTCGCTTCAAAGTGGAGATTATAACCCAGTGTGAAATGATGTTATTGTTAATGGCTGTCATTTAACATGTCTATTCATTTCACCACTGACTTACACGTCCGCAAATAAAACGTTTCGTTCATCTTTATCAGACTTAAACCTAATAAACCAGAATTTAAGATATTAATTATGTGTCATCTTAAAAATAGCCCTATTATGGTTGTGTATTCAATTTGCAAGATAATTATTTGTTAGTGACATAAGACTTTTTAGTAAACATAAAATCATACTGGCCTCTGAAGTGTGTGTTATTTTATGAATATTATTCTATAAGGAAAAGTGTGCAGTTTTATTTAGCTAATTTAATTACTTTTGGTAATAATAATAATAACACAAATAGAGGCTAATACAATAAAAATTAAAAGTTGCAATAAACAATTTGAACCAATAATTGTATTTTATTGTTTTATTCTTTTACGTCCTTTTTTTCTTGTTTTAGGTAAACATGAGTTTATTTTGAGATTAGTAATTTAAAATTGAAAACAAAAAAAGATACACTTGTGCAGGATTCGAACCCGGTTCTTTAGGTTTCATAGCTCTAGGTCAATACACCTGAGCCACCACGCTTATAATACTGGTGGCAAAATTATGCTTCCATTGAACAAAATACCAGCAGGTTTGAATAACTATGCGTGAAGGTAGTCAGAAAACACAATTAGCACAGATAGGGCATTTTGTTGTGTGCGTAATAAGGCAGCGGATAAGTGCGGATGTGTGTATAGAATGACACACGTGGATAACTAGGGTGCTCACCGATTCGCTTTGCTGTGTGTACACTGTCCGTGAACTATTGGAGTGTCATTCGGGTTTCTGGTACCATCCGCCAATTAAATTATCAAACCATAAGAGAGAGTGAGACAGCAAGACAAAGCCGAACGATTATTCAAACACTAGTAGTTACCCGCAACTTCGTCTACGAAGATTTAGTTTGTCGCTATCTCATAGTAACCTAGCAAAATCAGTAACTTTCAAAGTATCTTTTTGCCATCTTTTGTCACAATCGGTGAAGCGTTTGAGCGAAGAGGTAGCAAACACAATGACTAAGATACGGAGAGACAGATACAGAGCTATTTTCACGTTTATAATATTAGGATGATATCGTAGAATCTTCCATGCTGGTCTGGGAGTAAAGAAAAAGCATAGAATTTACCAGTTGCTTCTCTCGTAAAAGCCTATCAAGGGAATGGGCGAAAATCTTAGAAATCATGTATGCGATACGGTTAGCAACCCTTCACTATTTTGATTAACCTTTCCAACTATACGCCCAAAATCATGCTAAACGTGGCCTTTAATCTTGTTACCTTAGGCACTGTCGACCCCGTAAGAGGTATATGGACGTGATGTAGTAGTTTCCCGCAACTTCGTCTGCGAAGACTTATTTGGTCGCTATCCCATAGGAACCTTGCAATTTCCCAAGATAAAGTAGCCTATTCTGTAACGATCAAAGTATCTTCTTACCAGATTTCATGACGGTCAGTAAAGCGGTTTTATCGTGAGGTAGCAGTCAGAGCGACAGAGACAAATATACGGAGAGACAGAGACAACTCTGTCTCACGTCACGTGTGTCATTTTCACGTTTATAATATTAGGATATCTTAGAAGCGAAAGTATCTTAGGAAAAGTTTAATCTCGATTCGTTTTAAACAGTATATTCGAGATTTATCCACTTATCACTGGTTCAGCGTGATAAATGGCCCAGGGTGTCCATGGCACCGGAAAATGGGAGATTAATAATTCAATGGGACATTATCGTGGCGGATTAAAATGGGATTATTCTTAATTTATATGCCATCGGACATTGGATTTTCACGTATATTACAGGTGAAAAATTTAAGTAAATTACCTGTTTGTGTGAGTAATGTGTGCGAATAGACAAATTGACGTTCCAAATTAGAAAAATGACTTAAGTCCCATATCAGTTCAGTACGCTACATACAACAGGACATTTTTTTTTTACCTGAATTACAGATTTAAGGTTCAAAAACTATTTCAAATTGTCTTATAATGAAGACATTGAATTTACGAAGATGCGTCTTCATATTAAAGTACTAGCTGCTGCCCGCGACTTAGTAGTTAGTTAGAAAAATCAGTTTATCTCTATCCCGCGGGAACTATGCAATTTTCCGGGATAAAAAATAGCCTATGTGTTAATCTAGGTTAAGCTATCTCCGTTCCAAATTTTATCCAAATCCATTAAGTAGTTTTTACGTGAAAGAGTAACAAACATCCATCCATCCATCAATACTTACAAACTATCGCATTTATGATACTAGCTGTTGCTCGCAACTTCGTCTGCATAGAATTCGTTTATCGCTATCCCGCAGGAATAACGCAATTTTCCAGAATAAAAAGTAGCCTATGTGTTATTCCAGACTATAATCTATCTATGTTCCAAATTTCATCCAGATCTGTCAACCCATTCTGGCGTGAAAGAGTAACAAACATCCAAACATACTCACAAACTTTCACATTTATAATCGCCCGTTTATTAGCTGTCTATATTATAAACTAGTTGTTGCCCGTCACTTCGTACGCGTAGATGCAAATAAAGCCTATGTTCATCAGGAATAATGTAGTATTCTAACGGCGAAAGAATTTTTCAAATCGGTCCAGTAGTTTCGGAGCCAATTCAATGCAAACAAACAAAATAAACAATCAAATCTTGTCTCCTCATAGGACGACCAGATAGCCTAGTGGTTAGAGAACTATAAAGCTAGAGGTCCTGGGTTGAAATCCCAGTAGTGCAGACAGTTTATGATGAATACGAATGTAACGCCTGAGTCATGGATGTTGTATGTATTTATCTACATTATATAAGTATGTTTAGCTTTGCTTAGTATGGGGCTGGGTCAATTGATGTAATTTGTTGCAAGATATTTATTTTAAAGTTTATTGCAACATTTAATAAAATAACAAATATATTTACAACATTTAAAAGTTAACTTAATATACAATATTATACTTAAAACTAACCTACCTAACTATAAAAAGAAAACTCCGTCTAAAAGGCATAGACCCCAACACACTGGCGGCATTACCTCTCTGTACAGCCAGAGAAATTCGCTGGGAGAAGTAAGTGCCAGCTCTGAGGTATTTATTATATTTATTTTTAAATTTAGTATAGATTATAGACCGACCGCTTAAATGAGTCCTTGCACGCGCGGTGCAGGGGCAAGGACTCATATAAGCGGTGGGTGTATATTTGTCCCGCGTTTCTCGTATTTGCAAACACCCTAAACGTTTGGCGCAAAATCAGAGTAACGCGTCGTTAAATGTGATTGATCGCGTTTCATTTTTCGTGTTCAGTTCGCGTTATTTGTGTGTTAGTGAATGTAATAAACTGTTGAATAAATCTTATGCCATTTATATCAACGCTAGCTCACGCCCACAGCTTTGCTTGTATGATGGGAACATGAAAAATCCCTCCGTAACAACAAAATGTTTACCGAATTTCAAGTTCCATGCTCTTGGTTAAGGTTTAAAAAATAATAAAACAGTTTATAAACAGTTATTTGGTTCTGTTTTGTTGAGTGTTTTTTTTTCGTGACGTAGGTTGAAAATTTATTTTTTAATACAGTTGCTCAAAAAGTGGCGTATTGCAGGGACGTATAGCGTTCGGGATGTGGGCTATTACACACTCGAGCTTTTTCTTTACCTTTTCCGCACTCGTGCGTTCTCTTTCCCAACTGTCAAAATAATGTCTATTAAAAAGAAAAAAACCAACCACGAAGTTTTTACTAAAAAAATTCATAGAAGTTTTTATGATTCATGCAAATATTTCTAAAAAGAAGCTACTAATTTGTTTCAATATCAGATTTAATGATTTGATTTAATGAGTTAGGTTAGGTTTCATTTCATTTCATTTTCATTTCATATTAATAAAAAAATTCTACTGAAGACTTGGCTGTATGGGCGTAGTTCCCTTTGCCTACCCAGAATGGGTGAAGAAAACAAAAAAAAATCTCTGCTTATATATTATATTCTTTTACGGTTGGCGCCATTTTCCACAACAGTTTGTTGCACAAAATCAGAAATTTCGACGACATTTTATTTGAATTATCACCACCGGAACTCAGTATAATTGAACAAAATGCTGCGGAGACCATTTTACCGGAGAAGTTAAAAAGTTGCTACATATCTACATACGACGAATTTATTGCGTGGAGAGAAGAGAAAAAAGCAAATAGTTTTTCAGAAAATGTTATGTTGGCATACTTCTCCGAACTCTCAGCAAAATTAAAACCTTCTACATTATGGTTGAGGTTTTCGATGATAAAAAGTATGCTGAAAATAAGGAACAACGTGGATATAAGTGAATACCCAAAACTAAATGCTTTCTTAAAACGACAATCAGGCGGCTTTACAACTAAAGTCTCAAACAGTAAAAATGCAACTTAAAACTTCCCCAGTTAGTATAAAAAACCGTACCAATTTCAATGTACATGTGAATTATTTGTAACTTTTGTTAGAAACAAATGATTAGTTAGTTGAGTTTATTGTGTTTTTATTATTTTATTAAATTGCTTCATTTTTTCGCAACTGTATTAAAAATAGTTGTTCAGTACACGTGCGGAACCGTCATTGCAACTTGTTCCGACTGTCAACCCTCACCTTCGGCTGCGCCTCGGCTCGGGTAGACATTTGTCGGAACTCTTTGCAATGACAGGCTTTCCGCACTCGTAATGAAATATACTATTGTCTACTTACATAATATCATAACTTCCCTACAATATTTTCCGAATTAGCAAATGGCCCACATTAAGAAACCTACATCTGTTGCTGTATTATAATGTTTACTTTAGAGTATTAATATCGATGCTCTAATGGGAGGTTGTGTTATAATGTTTACATTAGAGTATCAATATCGATAATTACTCTAATTACATTCAAACATCGAACGTCTTATATGCCAAAATCGAAATGTCAGTCGTTTTATCTGTTTCGAACTTTCGAAGAACAGGAAAGAATGTTACCTACGTATTATGATGTAAAAACTTTTTGTAAAAAACTTTATGATATGTAGATAAAGTAAATAATATTTTTATTTACATATATACACACATAAACCCATTTCCTATCGAGGAAATCCCCCATCCCAGCCCATCGGGGCTTTTACCATCTGCGCGGGAAAAGAAGCAACTGGTACGTTTGTTTTTTCTTTGAGGCCAGACTGTACATAATTAAGCTGAGATACATAAAGATTGCACGAGTGTTTTAATGCCTATCATTATGCACCAGCCACACAAATAATTTTCTCCCGTTTATGGACACCTATAGCCACGATGCTGCCGACCCTTTGAAAAATTTCAAAACCTTTAAACAATATACTAGATTGTGAAATGTTCGAAGCTGCAATCACTCCGAGACCGTTTATTACCGAACCCTAGTCGATGGCTTCAATTTGTTGCAAATGGCACCCTATTATAACCACTTCCACCTTTCACTTTCAGGAATGGGTCAAATTACCCACCCTGCCTAAATTACACGCGTTATAGGTGCCAGTTTATAGTCCTAGAGCTGTGGTCCCATTTTTAATACATACACACATACACAAATCACGTCTTTATCCCTTATGGGGTAGACAGAGCCTAAGGTAACATATACCTACTGGCCACATTTAGCAAGATTGTGGGCGTATAGGTGAAGAATGAAATCGAAATAGTGATGGGTGGCTAGCCTCATCGCCTATAACATGATTCCTATTATTTTTGCCCATTTCCTCGATTCGCTTTTACCATCTGCGTGGGTAGAGAAGCAACTGGTGTATTCTATGTTTTTTTTTGCCCCCAGACCAGCATGGAAGAAATTTTTATTCGACTTCAAAAAAGGAGGTGTACGTTTGTCACCTCAGAACTCCGTTATTTGTGGACCGCTTTGGATTTAACACTAAATCAGGATCTGATGACGAGATCTTGGAGAAACTGAAGGAACTCTTCAAATCTTATAGGCATGCGATACCGATTAGGTACATTTTAATGTAACTTATACGTAACGTGTATACAGCTTCCACATTACCATTATAACTAATGGCAAAATGGAGCTGATGAAGGAAGACTACAAAAAGAAAAACAGTAATAAACAGTTACACAGAGAGCTCAGCAAGAGATTGAGAGAGGCAACAGGCGAACCTCGCGCCGGCAGCCTCGCGCAAAGAATCGCAATCGCAGTTCAGCGCGGGAATGCTGCCCGCGTGATGGGCACCCTGCCAAGACCCACCTCTCTTTAACAATTAATTTTGAAGTTTATTTAGTTATTTTAATTTAATAGTAGTTTTATTTTGTACTAGCTGTTGCCCGCAACTTCGTCTGCATAGAATTCTTTTATCGCTATCCCGCGGGAATTACGCAATTTTCCAGGATAAAAAGTAGCCTACGTGTTATTCCCGACTATAATGTTCCAAATTTCATCCAGATCTGTCCAGCCGTTCTGGCGTGAAAGAGTAACAAACATCCACACTCACCATACTCACAAACTTTCACATTTATAATATTAGTAGGATTTACATTTTAAGTATCTGTTTTTTCATACTTACATGAAATAGAATAAACAGTTTGTATTAGAGCGTGTTACTCGTGATCCCACAGTTATTAAAATCTTCACTAGAAATATAAAATTAGGTTAGATTCGTTAGTTATCTTTAAATGCCCGAAAGCAAACCGCATAGAAATAGGAGCCCCGCGAAAGCGGACTCAATAATTAGTCAGCAAAAAAGCTTGTATCAAAATGAAATTTTTAGGTTAGCTTATTGTAATTACACATAAACGGATAATTCACGTATGTTTCGGACTATTTCGTAGTCCTTCTTCCTGGAGCACTCACCCCGGCGGCAGCCAAACGAACGCTGCGCGCCAGCGCTCTGTTCGCGCGGCTGCTCGACGCAACTGACAGCGGCGCACAACTACCCTCGTTTACATCGTCATTTTTATTACTGTCAAATGTAGGGCAGCACACAACACTTATCGCGTCACTCCGTAAAGGTAACACTCGACTTTTTATATGATAAAGTCTCACGGTAGTTTCATGTTGAAAGTTAGCTTATTGTCTCCAAATCCTACATAAAAGGTATACTTATTGTATACATTTGGTAGGACATCTCAGACGATGCTATTAAATATGCAGGGGTACTCAAGCACTGTTTCTTACGATATGAATTATACATGGCAACATTTATTGAAACAAATTCGGGACGTCTCGGGCTTTTAGCTTTGAAACTGTCAGTGTTGTATAACGACACGGTTAATAATTTATTCTTTATCACTTACTCGAAAAGGCTATCCTTCTATCTGCGTGGAAAAATGCTTTTTCTCCCTTGAGTGGAAATGGTTTTTGGAATTCGAACGTGACGATGGCCACCAATGTTCACTTAGAAATCTGAATCGAACTTCGTATGCAGCCGTGCCGCTTACACGAATAGTATTTAATTAGATGAGTGAGAGAGACGGAATAATAGTCTCACTCTGGCTCCTAAATGTAGGCAGTGTGAGGTCATTATATAGACAGAGAGATATAAAAATATTCTGTTTTTAGTTCATTCATTCATTCACAAATCACCTCTGTATCCCTTACAGGGTATACGGGGGGATTATGCGCGTATAGGTGGATGATAATATCATAATAGTGATGGGTTGCTAGCTGCGTCGCCTATAACATGATGTCTACGATTTTTGTCCGTTCCCTCGATGGCCTTTTACTATCTGCGCGTACATTCTACATTCTGTGTTTTTTCTTTGCTCCCAGACCAGCATGGAAGTATGTATGTTTTTACCCCCTTATTCATAAACGCTCTATAGGCTTCTGCTAACTTAGCAATCGTTTGTCCTTATCTGTGAAAGGTAAATGTCAAAATGATAGATAAGGACAAACGATTGCTAAGTTAGCAGAAGCCTACAGAGCGTTTATGAATAAGGGGGTTAGTTACTTATTTGTTGTTTTAGCGGCAATAGAAATGCATCATCTGTTCACGAGATACGCGGTGACAGACAAACAAACGGAATGTAGAATCTAAGCTTTTTTTAATACAGTCCCGTTTCTACTCTTTGAATACCTATGGACCCTAATTATAACAATAAAATCTTCGAAAATATCGACACTGTCTGGAGTGGTTGAAAATAAATCTAACCAATTTCAACCCCGAATTCCTTCTACCTTATTTATACAGAGCGAGAGCAAAATACCTAATTCTACACTCACCAGCAAAAATAACGGGACTTTTTTCTCACTAAGTTGCTTAAAGTGTCCCTTGATTTTTGCCAGCATACAGCGTGTCGAGATAATTTAAATTGCTCGGATAATTACGAGTTTCACGTTAACAAAGACAGAGATTATCTTTTGTTTCGTTTTGGGTTCTCGAGTGTCGAGACTAATTGAGTGCTAATATCTTTCAAGGGCTGTTACTTTGCTTGTAAATAAATTATTTGGCGAGCCAGTTTGTCTGGCGAATAAGGAGTTCTAATCTAAAGACTTAGTGTTTTATTCGTATTGCTATCACAATGTTTTCTCGCTAATTTAGCAGTGCTATTGTTCTATGTTCTATTGCGGAGAGGAAAACAGACGCACTGGCACATTTTAAAGGGCAAGCCATCACGAGATTCATAAATTAAAAAATGCCAAATATTATGCCTTAAATAATTTTGCAAAGTAGCTGATTGTCAATGAACAAAACATATTTACCTTACTCCGCTACTCACGTGCAAGATAACCAAGCATGTGTGAAATATTTATTTATTTATCACAAACTTAACTATCCCTTACACCACACACTGACACGTTTCGATCCCTCTACGGGATGAAAATTTATTTTTGCAAAAACCGCCAAGGGCTCTTTACATGTCTTTTTGTAACTACCAGCGCATTCGGAAAGACCATAATTGCCAAGAAGAATGCGCCGCAAGAAACTTGGCAGAAAGTCATTTTTTCAAAATAAAATACAGTAAGAATACTTAAATTCTACTTAAATTAAATACATTTATAAAAGGGATGTAGAAGGTCCCCGAGCCTTACATTATATTAATCAAAGTTTAATGAGCATTACTGTTACACATGCAAACCAATACGTATTATATTTCACACAGGCTTGTTTATCTTGCACGTGAGTAGCGGAGTAGCAAGGTAAATATTTTTGTTCATTGAAATTGGATTCAATAAAATATCTGATTCTCTTCAAACTGCTGGACCTATTATTACCAAACATGGTTAAGAACCACTAAACACTCACACGTTGCAAGTTAATATAAAGCTGAAAAAAAGAAAGAAAGTACGTGAAGCCATTGAAATAAGTCGGTATCCCAATTTCAACCGGGAAAGTGGATGGTCGGTGCCCCCGAGTTTTCCGTTTTAAATATTGACCAAACGGTGAGTGTGAGCGAACCTTTACGGAGTGACGTGATCAGTGTTGTGTGCTGCCCTACATTTGACAATAATAAAAATGACGATGAAAACGAGGGTAGTTGTGCGCCGCTGTCAGTTGCGTTGAACAGCCGCGCGAGCAGAGCGCTGGCGCGCAGTGTTCGTTTCGCTGGCGCCGGGGCGAGCGCTCTTGGAAAAAGGACTACGAAATAGTCCGAAACATATCGAGCATCACTCGACTTTTTATACGTGAGTTATCCGTTTATGTGTAATGATGATTAAGTCTCACGGTAGTTTCATGTTGAAAGTAATATTATGAAGCTTGTAATAAAAAATACGGAATCTTTTAGTAAGTTTCCAGCCCTATTCAATTTCAATAATGAGCGCATGTAAAATTTCTTGTTCCAAACAATTTCAACTTTCAACAATTGAAAATGTTTCTGTAAAATTGAGTACCATTGTCAGAGATATTGCTGTTCGGTAGATATTCTGAAAGCCATTTGGAATTGAAGTGTGAATTGTGTTCTGTGACGGTTTTTGATTTAGGCCTTTGTTCAAATGTGTTTGTATGTATGTATAACTTTTATCTATACATATAGCAAATCTGTAGAAAGTTCGTAAAGATGCTACCGTAATATAAAACATAAATTTATATGGGTCGATGTTTTCAAAATTCACCGAAAAATATTCTACATAATCTCAATTTCAATGACATTAGGTAAGACAATAGTTCTTCTTCTTTTTTTTTAAAACCAAATAGATCATATAATTAATATTTCAAACAGGTACATACAGATCACGTCTTAATCCTTTACTGGGTCGACAGAGCCTGAGGTAACAAACCCTTTGATTGTAGGCGTATAGGTGGAAAAAGGAATCAAAATAGTGATGGGTTGCTAGACGCGACTACAACATGATTCCTAAGAATTTTGCCCATTCCCTCGATGGGCTTTTACAATCTGCGCGGGACGAGAACCAACTGGTACATTCTATGTTTTTCCATTGCTCCAATGCCAATGGTCATGGCAAACAGATGACAGTACAAATTTTCGAAACAACAAAATAGGCAAGTATGTTTAAACAAATTTATATTATTAAATCAAACCGTCCACCACCGTCACCCATGCTGGTCTGGGAGCAAAGAAAAAACATAGAATGCACCACTTGCTTCTCTACCCGCGCAGATGGTAAGCCCATCGAGGGAATGGGCGAAAATAATAGGAATCATGTTATAGGCGATGAAGCTAGCAACCCACTATTTTGATTCCATTCCATCTACACGCCCACAATCTTGCTAAATGTGGCCTATAGGTACCTGTTACCTTCGGCTCTGTCTACCCCGTAAGGGATAAAAACGTGATTTGTGTATGTATGTGTATGTATCAAACCGAGAATAAATGGAGTTTACCGTTTTTACAGCGGCCGCGCGTAAAGAGCAAGACCGTCAATTTTTGCCGTCCAACTTTTTCGATCTTCATTTGTCTCGATTGTCAGTCTGACTGATCGTCGTGCCTGTGCTACATCAGATAGACTGACAGATAAGGAGGCAGATTATTTGAGCAATCCCCGCGTGTCGGGAGACTTTGTTTCAGCTTTTAACACTGAGTGGGGAAATGGGAAAGTTGCTATATGGGTTACTTTTGACACGGATGTTGGGTCTTGGTTAAGGAATGGGGTTTGATAAATGACAACAATTGACCTGCTCTCAAAGTAAGCATTGTCTTTAGTAGGCAAAGGATAAACATACCTTAAAAATAATATGTTATAGGAGATGCGGCTAGCAACCCATCACTATGTGCCCACAATTAAGCTAAGCGTGGCCTTTGGGTCTTGTTACCCTAAGGGAATAATGTGTGTCCTTTGTACCTACGTATGTATGTAAAAAATAAATACGTATGATAACTATAATACCTACACTAAAGACTAATTCACCTGCCGTTTTGCCTGCCTGTTTTCCAATGTAGTTTTTTTCTCTTTATGTGTATCGAATATATTTACAAAAAATCTTATTTTTCACAATTAAAATCTGCCTCGATCTGGGTTAGAACCCGGGACTTTAGGCATGCGGATAGGTTCTCTAACCAGCTATCCGGTCGTTACTAATACAAAAATAATTACATTAAAATTGTTATGTTTACGGATTAATGATCCCAAATGAAATCTTCCATTTTATGGAATTAAAAGTATTAATAAAAAAAAACATTTTTACCTCTCTGTCAATATCATCCATCCACCTTGTACGGTCAAGTGCAAAAATAAGTATCGATAGGAACTTCTCAAAAATATGTCCCACGACCTTATTTCGCATGCGTAAGAGCGTATGGTACTTACTTTTGAAACTTTGTCTAGATACATATTATTACACTTGACTGTACGTACATGTTTACCAAACAAGTCATTCCTACTACTAGAAGTGCTAAGCTTGCAAGATTTGACCGTTACAAATTACAAGTAAATGCAAGGTAAAGCCTTGTAAATAACCGTTGCGAAGCGTCACGTGCGAAATATGAAATGCAGTACGTCTAGTGTAAGTTTTGCAATAAATTTTCGTTTACTTTTCGAAATAGTTAAACGAGCTAACTCATAACGATACGTTTCTTTTCACCGTCACAATCGTATGCGCTCGAACGCTGTTGCGTTGTCACGTCGCGGCGCGTATTCCATACAAATTCGGTGAGTTCGTTTCACTTCGCGTTGCGTTTCTCACAGATGTCACTGTTCACTTCGACTCCGTAAGTTCCTCGCGAGTATAAGTTCCAACTGTCACTTTGGTGACAGTTAACGTTCGTGAACGCAGTAGTTAAGTGTGTCACTATGTTTTTACCTAGTGAGAACGCTCTCACTCCTCATATTCAGCAAAAATAAGGTTCAAGTTTCTTTAGCAAATTTATTAACGGTCTAAACGCGGCGCACCAAAGTGCTTGCGATCTTGTATCTCTTTCTTACACATTGTGATGTCTCGCAAATACGTAAGGGAGGTTAATTAAGGAATTAAGCACTTTTTGAACATATATTTTAAGTTCTTTTTACAAACTACCTAGTTACTTACATATTTTACATTATGCGCGCACACGAATACGTGTGAACTAAAAAACGACTTACCGTGCTAACTCCTTAAAAATAAAGCGTAAACGTTCTTAATTACAATTAAATAAAAAGCAAAAAGGAAAAAGGAAGGGCTCTGTCTACTCCATAAGGGATATAGACGTGATATGTTTATGTGTGTGTATGTAAAAAGGAAAAAAAAACAAAAAGCAATAATGACGCCTCCCAATCCCGGGGTTCGAACGCAAAATTGAAGAGATGCGTACTCGATTTAGACCATCAGGCCATCCGTTGGACCACGGCTACTTTGGCAGGCTAATTGAATTTGTTAATTGGTATCCGCTACTCTAGTGTATCTTTTGACATTTATCAAAATTACCCCACGTTGGTCGTTGCTGTGAATGACACCTTCTATACTTACAACTGGGTATATATATTTATACTAAAAAATATGTGTAGTAACAGCGCTGTACGGTAGCAGATATTAGTATCGACCCTACTGCTATTGAAATAAGGCGTCAAATGTGAATGATGATTATGATAAAGTTTACGTACCTCCATACTTAACTCAGTCGTCTCAGAACTAGTGAGAATGAGAAGGCTCTCCCTTCTCATAATTAAGTAAAAATAAGGTTCAAGTTTCTTTAGCAAATTTATTAACGATGCTGCGCTATGGACTTGTAGTCTAAAAACGACGAACCAAAATGATCTACAAGTAGTTAGGAGGTTAATAAGGAAGAAGGCACTTTTTTGAACATTTATTTTAAGAGCTTTATACAAACTACTTGCCTACCTACATTATATTTTACATTTTGTAGGCAGCTCAGCTTAATGCGTGTGAAACAAAAAAACATATTAATAATAATAGGCCCTTACAAATATTGACACATTTACTGTTTTTATATTACCTAATGCTACTTCAATAAATGCAACAACACATAGATTATTATTTTTCACTTGTAAAATTAATTATATTTATTCGTTTTAAAGGGTGGGCAGGCTTTGAAAGTTAAAGTCACATAATATTTGTTTAATTATTTATTAAAAATAAAAATTTACCTACTTTTTTCTCAGCCTTTTTTAAGTTTGGAATTAATGCTTGTTTAAAGCAATTTACCTACAGGCAGTTATTTTCATAATTCATGCAAGTTTTACTTTAATTCTACACTTAGTACTCTTCATCAGTGCCATACAGAGTTACTTCTTAATTGAACGGAATAATATTTTCACCCTATATGCCTAACAAGAATTCGCAGCAACCTTTGAACAACCTGGCTAGGCTCTTCTTGAGAACTAAGATGGCTGAATTCCAAGGTAATTTTGATAATGCAGATATGAGGAATCCATCAGTATCTTTGATTGCTGCAGACTTCAATGCCTTGAAGAACTTGAAGCCTTGAAGAAGAAGGCGGAAAATGTTGCTGATTCATGGATCATTCCTGAGGCTCTCGCTGATATATGAGAAAACTGTTGTGCTGGCAGTGGATATTTCCAAGTGCCTGGTGAAGTGCCATGTGTCTGATACCGATGTGAGCAGGAGCTTCTGAACTGGGCGTCCTCAGACCGGCAAGAAGCGGCCCATCTTGGTCCACTTCAAAGATGTCACACTCCTGGTTTGGGTGTAGCAGTAAGTTTCTGACCCATCCCGTTACTACGCATTCATGGCTGCGAGGAAAACGTTCGAAGTGGACAAGTGTTGGATGAGAGATGGTGTCGCCATTGTGCTAGTACTGGATAGTGGCGGCGAGAAGCATCGCATCGTATCACTCGCCAAGCTACACGGGATTCCGAATGTCATGCCCGGGGCAGTGGGCTCGTCGGTCATGCCTGCAGAGGCTGCTAACACTGTATAATAAAGAGTACTAGCGTATTGCTGTGCAGCGGAAGCGGCCCAAGAGAGGCAGGAAGGCCGCGGCATAATTATGTTACACTTCACTTATTTGTCACATTTTTCTTCATGTCCTTTCGAGTATTTCATAATGTGTAACTGTCTCCTGTATTTGAGCATATTGTTTTGTATTCTTTACCCACTTTTTCTTGTTACTTTCGCTCTAATACCTCCAAAATATGGTTCTTGTTCTTGCCGGCATTGTTGCATTGCGACATGGCATGAGTGACGTTTGTCTGGCTGACAGTTGCTAGGTTTGACGTTTCGATCCATTTGAACGTTAACTGGACGCTGTTATGCAATACTGTGTCAACCCGCAAAATGTCAAACATCGAGATATTGATACCATTCGCTTCCGTATTGATACCATCCGCTTCCTTAGGTAATAAACTAAATAATTCAAAAATGTTTTAAGTGACTCAAATCAATTTTGTACTGAATAATTCAAAAAAACTGTTGACGCATAACCAAAATCCTCTACGGGATAATCTACAATACTGTACCTATCAAGAATTTTGCAATAATGTGTCATGAAACAAATCATTATATCATATAATATTGCTGATTCGACATTTTTCTAAAACCGAATATGCGATTTATTAAATAGGTAATTGTATTTATTTCCAATATTTACAGATGCTTTACATCTTCCCAGATCACTTGACTATTATAATACATTTATGAAATCGTAGATTCCTATTATTATCAGAGGCCCCATTTTGAGAAACATGTTGATGTCATATTTAAACACGATTTTCTTAAAATGGACATCTTGAGGGTTGGTATAGTATTGCATAACAGCGTCCAACTTTACTATTGTCGCAGGGAGCTGTCGAATGCGACGATCGTATGTTCACAAAACCGTTATACTCAGTGCGTTTCGAAAAACTTTTGCGAATGCGTTTGCTCACATCGATTAACGTTACGTTTTTAAGGTTTTTTGTAATTCAAAATGGCTGCCGCTACAGCTGTCAAAGCAAACAGACTAAAGAATTCAATTGTTGGAGAAATACAGTGAAAAGTGATATTATGATTGAGCCTTCCTGCTCTACGCCATTCTACGCCGCGGAAATCTATTAGTAATCTAAAAAGTACGAAAAAATTATCAAATTCTTCGGGCGAAATACCAGAACTTTGTTTCATTTCTAACTATGGCGTTCTTACGGACGAACAGGGATTACGCCAAGGATGCTTAAGATCTTCTTCCATTCAGTACTAGTCTCCGCTAGATGCGAAGCTGACAGCAATAGCAAGGATATGTGCGGAAATGTGACATGAAATGGATTTCGTAACCCTGTAGTGCTAGGTACTAGGAGTCTTAGAATCGGAGATCAGGCTGGCAAACAGCTCTAAATACGGGTTTAATAGCTAAAACTGGTGATACTTTTTGATTACTGGAGTTATTCCCCTTTTTTTTCAATTTATGTTAAAATTATATTTCTGCATCTGGTTGGCAGTTGGCAAAGGGCCCCTGTAAGTTGTCCCTGTTCCCACTTGCAAGCAGCCACTCTTGACCATTAGTTTAATAGAAATAGGTAATTATAAATTGAAGTTTCATTTTAATTAATTTATTGAATACCCAATAGGTTTTCCAAGCATTACCTTCTATCAATTTTCAAGTTGTTAAGTGCTGAGAAATAACCTTGCAGAGGTCTGTTTCAATCACCGAAAAACATTTACCTTGCTACTCCGCTACTCTACTAGTGTTTTTTTTTTAGGAGAAGGCTGCATGAAAACAACACCAGCAAAAAGTGTAACATCATCTGATGATGATGATGATGATATCCTGAGGTCCCACAGCAAGGTTATTGAAGGATTTGAAGTAGGAACTTCCAATCATTGCAGTCCTGTTTTGGTTTCTAGGTCTTGATGGCTAATTATATTATTGACATAAATACAATGTATTTGTATTTAAGTTCTTTGTGTTATCAGGGAAATGCTGACTTTGGTCTGAATAAAAAGGATTTTGTTTTTAGTTCAATTCTTTTAATTTTTCTATATTTTATGTCGCAGGGATTTAAAATATAGTACTAGATTGTCAATGCAAGATCTCACAGCAGTTAGTATTCTAAAATTTCTAAATATATCAAGCACCATGAAAGCAATAACTAAATGTTATTCAATATTTCCATGCATGTATGTATAGCTGTCTGGAATATAAAGTGCACAGTAGACAATATGTGGTCTTATCGCTTAATAGCAATCACTATCAGACAACCAATAAGACAGAAATCCCGGACTTCCCATACAAAATTGGCTCTTGTCTGTTTCGTGACAAATAAATAGAGATGGAATCTAATAAGATAACAGAAACTTAACATAGTGTGGTGAATCAAGCCCCAAAAGTCATAATGATTGTCCTTTTAAATTAAATGAACCATCACTATGATATTTACTGTAAAAACGTTTCACAGTGAGTCAAGAATTGGTTCCTAGTACACAGAGAAGAGCAAAACAAACAAAACTTAATAAGCACACGGTTAAATAAAAATAGGCAACATTTATTTTGGTGTAGGTATTATTTTAATATTGCTAATTTAGTGTAGTGGCATATAAAAATAAATGGGGTTGCAGGATGGGCAAAATGCCATTGGTCCTCAACTCTCAACTCTCCACCTGATGAATATAGAATGGGCCTCAGTCATAGTTATGAAATGTTATTGCAATTTTTTATGCCAACTTCGATCTGAACGATTTGATGAACATCTGAATGTCTAAAATAATCTGAAACAAAATCCATAAAATAATTAGTTCAATGAAAATCTCTATATTGTACAACTTGCAGCCATTCTCGGAAATGTTCATTAATATGCAACTTAGAACTTATACGTTTTTTGAGTTGTTTGTAAAGAAAAGATATTGATAGATGTATAGACGTGATTTATGTACGTATGTATGTAAAATATGTTAGACCAAGTTCTGTTGTTTTAAAGAAAATAAGGCATCAGGCCAACACACAAACCTTTTCTTTGAGGTTAGTTCTGCAACGATGCAGCCTAGCCAGTTCTTCTTAATTCGTATGTTCAACTCTGAACGATCGTCATCTTTATTCTGTTTGTTATGCTTCCTTTTATTGTACTATTTTTCCAAGTACAACAAAACAATTCTCACTTTAATAAGTACAACAAATAATAATTCAATTCAATTCAAATTTGGGAAAAAGTCAAACGTCAAACGTCAAAACTTCAAAAGATATCAATAGTGTTGCCAGCGCCCATCTTTCAATTGCCGAGTTCAATGAAGATCTTTCTTGAAAGATTTAAAGTTCCAATATTACGGTGTACATTATCGCTTACCTACTAATAGCTTTTAATTACTATTGGCTCAGTATAGATTTATATTAGACTAGCTGTTGCCCGCAACTTCGTCTGCATAGAATTCGTTTATCGCTATCCCGCAGGAATTACGCAATTTTCCGGGATAAAAAGTAGCCTATGTGTTATTCCAGACTATAATCTATCTATGTTCCAAATTTCGTCCAGATCTGTCCAGCCGTTCTGGCGTGAAAGAGTAACAAACATCCAAACATACTTCCAAACTTTCACATTTATAATATTAGTAGGATAGTAGGATTTATTTATTTACTCAACAAAAATATATTGTATAAAAACATCCATGCTGATTTGGCAGCAAAGAGAAAACATAGAATGTACCAGTTGCTTCCTTCCCGCGCAGATGGTAAAAGTCCATCGACGGAATGAGCGAAAATCATAGGAATCATGTTATAGGCGATGCGGCTAGCAACCCATCACTTTTATGGTTCCGCTTTCCACCTATAGGTACGTCCACAGTGTCGTAGGTCTACAACCTTAGGCTCTATCTATCCTGTAAGGGATAAAGACTTGATTTGTGTATGTATGTATAAAAGCATGCTTGCCACAAATATAAGTATTTCTGATGAAATCGTCAAAATTAATAATAATAAGAACATGACTCAAGTATTTATAGCGGAAGTTATCAGCCAATCTGTTAGTTTTTTTTTTTGGTTGAACTAGAAACATTACGATTTGCAGTACCTAGTAGACTAAATTAAAAAAAAAGTTTAAAAAACCACAGCACATGTGCCTTTATAATTTAAATGATATTTTTGTTAGAATTACTTATTAGAATTTAGTAAGAATGAATATAAATTATTAACAAAAATGCCGTGATAGTCTAATGGTTTGACCTGTGGCCTCTCAAACAGAGAGTCGTGAGTTGGAATTCTGAGCTCGCACCTCTAAGCTTTTCGGAATTTATGTGCAAAATTACATTTGAAATTTGCCATGATTTTTCCGGTGAAGAAAACATCCTGAGGAAACCTTGCACACATCTGCGAAGAAATTCAATAGTGTGTGTGAAGTTCCCAATCCACACTGGGCCCTCGTGGGAACTATAGCCCAAGCTCTTCAATAAATGGAGGAGGCCTATGCCAAGAGGCACGCCGAATTACGTGATTTTATCTGTAAACAAAAACAGTGACGACAACATGTACTGAAAAATTGTAGCGAATTCGGAATAACAGGGTTTTTCGGTTTAGTAAAATGTCGTGAGTTTTCAATCCGCACTGGGCCCTATCCAATAGCAAAATTCCTCTCATTCTGAGGGGCCTGAGCGCCTGTGCCCGGCAGTGGGCCGTATATAGGCTGGAAGATGATGATTATTATTATTACAAATATAAATTAATATACTACAATAATAAAATATCTGTTAACTCATAAAAAATATTTTTTTATACGACAAGGAAGGCAAACGAGTAAGTGAGTCACCTGATGGTAAGCAAGCAAGTAATTTTATCCCAATTATTGGTTTACATTTAGATTTATTTTTTTGTTTAGCATAATACGTTATAAATAAAAACAATACAGTTTTAAACATACATAAAATAGTAATAATAATTATAATAACTGAAATTAAAGTTAGTACCAATGTTTTAAACAATAAACGTGTACGGTCTATGCAAACCGCACATTCCACATGTCAGCATTTTACGTTAAGTTGTATTATTTAACAATGTTATTAGTATTAAGCAGTGCACGCTCAACGCCCGCAGAGTGCACCGGTGTATCATTTACTTAGTTATCAAATAAATCATCAGTACAGTAAAATCTGCAGTGTATCACTTCTATCAGTATCAATTATCATCTAAAGTGTGTACGAGAGCATTGTCCCGTACAAAACGTTTCTTATTTCTAATTATGAAATCACGGTAATTGCTTTAGAATTGGCAACACTGATTGGAACTTAACATAGACCGTACGGCAAACGCGCTCGATGAGTTCCGCGTTAACGTATTCGAAGGTGAGCGCGTTCACGAAAACTTATACTCGCAGTCTTTGTTGTGCAAACTTTCCGCTGGTGGCGCTGTTCACGTTTTCATAGTAATTGCTATTTTAACGCAAACGCGTGCGAGACGTATTTTGGGACTGAAAACTTACACTAAGCATACAGGAATTAATCACTCGCAAGGACGCGTGTAAATATTGCCGGCTAACTGGAAAATACCGGTTTGCGCGAATGGGAATACAAAATGGATGAAGGGTTTAAAGCCGATGTTATTTTAGCATGAGAATAATAAATGGGAATTTTAAAGCAACATTCCTAGTAATATTATAAATGCGAAAGTAACACTGTCTCCCTGTCGGTTATCTTTTTTATATTTAAACCATTGAAAAATGAGCAAAATTTACCTTGCTACTCCGCTACTCATGCATGTAAAACATATATATTTCACACAGGCTTGGTTATCTTGCACGTGAGTAGCAAGTTAAACCGATTTTGTTTGAGATTTGGTGTAGAGATAGTTTGATTCTTGAGGAAGGACTTAGGATAGTTTGATCCTGGATAATAGCATAGTTCCCTCGGGATAGTTAATGATAAGCAAATGGAGTCGCGGGAAAAAGCGAGTATTCTTTATTTTATTTATGACTCAAATTCCATTGCAATCCCTTTAAGGGATAAGTTCGCCTTCGGACATCTGTTTTTCTCATTAGGTACCTGTAAAATGGAATGTGTTTTATGTACAATTATGCCCCCGACTTCTTGTGCGTTGAATTATACGTATTAACCTTCCTCTTGAATCACTCTATCTATTAAAAAAAACCGCATCCAAATCCGTTGCATAGTTTTAAAGATATAAGCATACATAGGGACGGACAGACAACGGGAAGCGACTTTGTTTTATACTATGTAGTGATAAAGAGTTATACATACATACATACATGAGTACATTGCAAGTTCTTCTTCTTATTTGTGGCGATCAAGTCGTTCCAGCGATGACGTAATAAAAATATAATTCAAAAATCTTGTGACAAAATGTCGGCAACGTTGTACGGTAATGGTCAAAGACCCTCACTGTCGGGCTCTTAGCCAACGCCAATGATATCCCTCAGAAACTGCCGAATCATTACCCAATGCCCAGGGTGCACCTAGCACTGCTCTTCCCCGGACGGGTCCGAAAACGAACCGCAGCTTTCAGTGGCGCAACTATAGGGGGGCGGGGGTGGCAAAAGGCCACGGGCCCCGAGCTCTACGGCCCCAACTGGCTTGGTTTAGACAGAAGGGACGCTGATGCACTTCTTTATATTGAGGAAGGAGCCCCATCTGACGAATTTTAGTTACGCCACTGGCAGCTTTGACCACACGCGGAGGTAACCCGACTCGCACCCCACATTATAATATAATAATAATAATATCTTGGGACAATTGACACCAATTGACCTAGCCCCAAATTAAGCAAAGCTTGTAATATGGGCACTAGAAAACGGATAAACATACTTATATAGATAAATACATACTTAAATATATATTAAACATCCAAGACTCGAGAACAAACATTCGTATTTTTCATACAAATATCTGCCCCGACCGGGGTTCAAACCCGGGACCTCAAGCTTCATAGTCAGGTTCTCTAACCACTAGGCCATCCGGTCGTCAAATGTTGCAAGTTAAATGAAAGCTTGTAATAATATAGATAATAGAAGGTAGAGAATGCCCTTAAATAAATACCTAGAAGCTAATAAAGTGGAACAAAAGGTGAATAGGTATTAACTTGTAATGTTTTAATTGCCGACCGTCTGTTCAATTTACCTAATTAATTATTAAATGTCAATGTCAGACGTATCGTTCATTAGTCAATTGTTTTACACTAGTTTTTGCCCGCTGCCTTGTCACACCTTGTAGAGCCATCATCATCATCATCATCTCAGCCATTACAAGTCCACTGCTGGACATAGGCCTCTCCTTTAGATCTCCAATAAGACCGGTTGGAAGGGGCTTGCATCCAGCGCGATCCTCCGATCTTAATGAGGTCACCTTATAGAGTAGGACAATAGTATCCTAGTCACAAACCTATCCATCTAATCAGCCCACATTCACCCATTGCTGAGCAAAGACCTCTTCATTTCCACGCCTCTTTGCCCGGTCCCGAGCCAGTCTCATCAACGGGCGACGCTGCTTAAAGGTCTTTACATATTAGACCAACTCAACGGCGACCACACGTCGCAATGACCACACGTCGTCCACGCAACGACCACACGTCGTCCACGCATCGACCACACGTTGTCCACGCAACGACTATGCGTTTGCGACTGACGCGTGACGGGCAACCATTTGCCAGCACACCGCGTTGTCCACTCGTTGACACCGCGTTGTCCACTCGTTGACAACGCATTGCCCACTAGTGACCATTGGGTGGATCAACTAGTTGACTACTCATCGAGAGTGTGAGTTGAGTTGGTGTCGGATTGGCGTGGAGTTGGTCTAATGTGCGAAGACCTTAAGACGTCGAGGCAGCGTCGTCACTTGCGCGGCCTCTGTGCGAGGCAGCCGCTAGATCCTCTGCCTCTAGTGGATAGTCACCTATAGAACTAGGGTTGCGAGCCGCCAACCGCAGGGGAGTGACAACCCTATGTCCAACTGTGTACCGGTACAGAATAAAAAGAATCCCTCGTCAAAATAAACTTTTAGGGATGTCACGGGCGGCCGTTTGAAAATAAAATGATGCGGGTATTTTCTAGCTCATACTTTATTGTTACACATTCGTGTAACAGCCACCGGAGCTTGAATATTTTAGGATTTTGTAATACATAAATCAAGTCTATCCCTTACGGGGTAGACAGAGCCTAAGGTAACAAGACCTAAGCCACGTTTAGCATGATTGCTGGCGTATAGGTGGAAAATGGAGTCGAAATAGTGATGGGTTGCCGCATCGCCTATAACATGATTCCTAAGATTTTCACCCGTTCTCTCGATGGGCTTTTACCATCTGCGCGGGAAGAGAAGCAACTGTTACTTTCTATGTTTTGTCTTTACCCCCAGACCAGCATGGAAGAAATAACATAATGCTTAATTTTAAGTTATCATAATAAGTGAATAGTAAAATTCTTAATAGATACATACATATATAAATCACAATAACCCAGACATAGCCTTAGGTAACAATTCT
The DNA here is from genome assembly GCA_932294345.1 of Pandemis cinnamomeana. Classification (NCBI taxonomy): domain Eukaryota; kingdom Metazoa; phylum Arthropoda; class Insecta; order Lepidoptera; family Tortricidae; genus Pandemis; species Pandemis cinnamomeana. The sequence goes on along the minus strand of OW028715.1, from coordinate 2,093,067 downwards.
TAATGAGAATCAACAATCTCTAAACCCTAAACCTAAATTTAAAAAAACAATTTTAGGTCAAAACTGTTTACCAACATCATATTGGAAAAGAGCTAATACTCTTCGCAGGGAAACTGGGTTTCGAACGAAAAAACCGCATCAAAATCGGTCAAGACAGAGCTACGATGCCACAGACACTTTTTGCATTGGAGGTTGAAAATAGAATTATTTACTTTAGCTCGTAGCTGCTGTGGAGCAAGAGTTTATATACTTCATAGGACTGACCTACATTATCAACAAACTTTTCTTGTTCATGTTAGTAGAGTAGGTATACTATAATTAGTAACTGAAGGTATTAAATTAAATTTTAATTGGCCATTAAGTGGGCACATATTGTATGTCTACGTCTGCGGTAACAATACACCGACACGGCCTAATTAGAGTGAACTAAGTGGAGTAATTCAGGACTTAATGTTAGAATTACACGAGTCTTTACAATAATTGTTTAGTCTACCCAGTTGCCCCTGCCCTGATCTACGGAATAAATACCAACGGTGTTTGCAACAAACATCGCTAGATGGCGTTGTTGGACAGTTCGGAAGCTACGATGCGTTTATGGTTATGACTTTAAAGAACCTGTGAATGCTTCTACCGCCCCGCCCCCTCTAGATGGAGCTAATATCAAAATGATTATTTATAGGCGTTTAAATCAGGTTAAGAATTTGCATGCTAAATTTAGGCAGCGCATAGATGACATTTCTTTCTCTGACATGTGAAAACATTTTATAAAATAACATCTGTGTAGTGCGAATTAAATATATTCATTTTATTTCATTACGAAATTCACAATTTGAAGCATTTTTGACCCTTCCATGCTGGTCTGGAAGAAAAAAAACATGTAATGTGCTATTCTTCCCTCACAGATGGTAAAATATGGCATTGGTATGATTCCCTTTTTCACCTAAATATGCGCCCCTAATCAGGCTGAATACGGCCCTTAGCTTATGCTTTAGGCTCTGTCGATTCCGTAGAGGAAAATACGTGATTTATGTAAGTGTTTGAAAGTCTCAAAAAGCTTCTGCATTCGCTCGTCTGCAGCGGAACTTTCCTCACTTTATTTCACCCCCTATTCAATATTGGGTAACTATTGATTTATTTAGATGTGGACCGCTGCTGGCGGCCTTTCAACAAATTTGCCGGTCCAAATAGGGATGTCGACAAAAAAAAATCGATATATCGACGTTTATAATATAAATATCGATCTCGACATTTCTAAAAGAATATTGATAATGTTAATGTACAGGACAATTTAATAATAAAAACAAAAAATATTAAAAAAAACAAACAACAACAACAACATACCTACTACTGAAATTGTAGCGAATTCGGAATAAAAAGGCTATAATAATAATGTACAGGTAAATTTTTTGGAGATATTATTCGGGTTTAAAAGTAAAAAGTCTCTTAAGTCTTTTATTATTTTTACATGCTGGTCTGCGAGTAAATAAAAAAAATAGAATGTACCAGTTGCTTCTCTTACCGTGTTGATGGTAAAAGGCCATCGAGGGAATGGCTGAAAACTTAGGGATTATAGGCGATAGATTCCCCTTTCCACCTCGACTCTGTAGCCGTAAGGCATAAAGAGGTGATTTATGTATGTGATGTATGTATATGTATAGGCCTACATAGTATAGAACAAAATCGCTTTCCGCTGTCTGTCTGTATGTCCCTATGTTTGCTTAAATCTTTTAAACTACGCAACGGATTTTGATGCCGTTTTTTAATAGATAGAGTAATAGGAAGGTTTATACGAATAATTCTACGCAGACAAAGTTGCTAGTTTTGAATATTTGAAGAGATAGATGGATGTGGATGAAGCAAATTTTTCAAGATCGCAGTAAGTGGAATGAAATAGTCTCTTCTATCGATAAATATATCGATAGCTATCATCAAAAGTATCAATGTATCGATATTATTTCAACCAGCCTAGTTCCAAAGACGACAGCGATAACATTCAGTTGCCAACCAACTTGGTTAAGTGAAATGTTTGATGGCAAAGATAACTAAGGTCGGCGCTCACTTAGTTTCTTAGTTACGGAGTTGGCAAGGTTTATCGCTTCAGTTTGGAAGTCGAGTCCAGTTTTTCATAAGTTCCAAACCTGTTACGGGAATATATTCAGTCTGTCTGGGAAAAGCAATATCAAATTGAGGGGTGAATAACAAATATATCAAAATAGTCAGATTTACGGTTTTTAATACAAACATACAACGTGGACGGATGACCTTGTAGGCTTATTATTATTACCTAACTCGCTCGCGATCGCCATCGTGTTCATTTTGACAGTTCATGTCCATACATGAACTGTCAAAATGAATGAACTGACGATTGGCATCGGAATCTGCTAGCTGTCCCATTCATACAAGAACTGTCAAAATTGACACGATGGCGATTGCAAGCGAGTTAGGTAATAAGCCTACTGATTAAAGTCGCGAGTTCATGGTGGATGTAGGCCGCTTGCAACCGAGGCAACTGGAGGTGTATGGGGGAGGACTATGGCTGATATAGTGATGATGATGATGAAGATGAAAACAAACTGTAGCAATGCAATAAGAGGATTTGTTAGGGAGGCTATTATGAAAACTAAAAAGACCATTGGTTACTTATATTAACCAAAATGTTACTGTAATGTAGGTAGCCTTATAACTCTGTTAACCAGCAATGTGCGGGTAGGGCGTTTACGTCAGTCTAGAATAAATCGTGGAATCAGCAGTACGTATGTTATTGCTTGGATAAGCCTTAATCTAGACCGCCTGCATCCAGATATCACATTATCAAAGAAATTCCTAATTTTTTTATCAACAAATTACGTAGTTTCCTCCACCATCTTTAGATACGAACTGTGCTTATAACCACAACGATCGTTTCCACTCCGTGATTCATGAGTGTTCAATATTTGATGAGAATATAAATCGAATGAAAATCACGTCGAGATTTCGATAAATTCTATCTCGACTCGTGTAAATGTTCGAGGGTTTTGAATCAGCCGTCTTATTCTTGGAGCGATAAAATCAACTCCTTAAGACTGATATATTTTTATTACTAATCTATGGTTTGTTTCTTCTCTTTCTTCTCAGTAGCCATGCTAATTAGCTTGGCTTTGTCTTCATTAGGCTAAGAGTCTATAGCGGGAGATACTGAAATATTGAAAATATGTCAGCAATTTTAGACAGAGGAGCTTAGTTTCGCGACGTGAAAACTTTGAATGTTTTCACTGAAATGAAAACTATTTCAGTAAATTCTTGCTTTGTCGCCTTGCCACGTCTTGTAGTTAAGTTAATTTGAAGTAAAAGGTACTTTTGTAGTTTTAATTTAACTAGGCATCCTTAAATATCAATATTTAAGATTTAGTGCTGGTTTTGGAGTAAAGAAAAAACATTTACCAGTTGCTTCTCCTCCCGCGCAGATGGTAAAAGCCCATCGAGGGAATGGGCGAAAGTCTAAGGAATCATGTATAGGCGATGCGGCTAGCAACCCATCACTATTTTGATTTCCCTTTCCAGCTATACGCCTTTAATCATGCTAAACGCAGCCTTAAGGTTTTGTTACTTTAGGCTCTGTCTACCCCATAAAGGAAGACATGACATATGTATGTATGTATTTACGTATTCTACTGAAAGACGCAAAACTCAACACGACACAAGCCGCATTTCGGAGGATACTGGGAGCATTCTGTTCAAAGTTTCAAGTGGTACTCTGTAATTCTGCCAAAACTTGATCGGCCTTCGTTCCGCCCGCATGGACCGACAGCACAAAGCGACTTTCAGCGGTACAACTAAATTCTATTGTTAGTTTAGGGTAATGGTAATTTAGGGCGGAAATGTTATCAAAATTGTACGGGTTACAGTATCAAGCTGTTCCTTTATTAGTACGAAAACTGCATCGTAAGCCTACTTGTAATTTTCAAAATATATTTTTACTTGCCTTCCATTCATGGTCTGGAAACAAAAAAAAGGAATGTACCGGTTGCTTCTCTTCCCACGCAGATGGTTGTAGCACACCAAAGGAACATGCTAGAAATCCATCGCTATTTTGAAAGAAAGAAAAGAAAGAAAGAAAGAATTCATTTACTAGTTTTTGCAAGACACACAAATATAAGAGCATACACACAATTTTATAGGAAGGAAACAAAAAATACCGACATGAAAAATAGATCTGCGTAGCATTATGCTGAGGTGCTAGACACCTGCAGCACTGATTTTCAGCCAGAACCGTCTGTGACTCACGAAACGAAGGAACATTCAATTGTTTAAAAGCAACACGTATCCCTTTCAATCTATGAAACGATAATCATGCTAATCACGGCCGTTAAATCTTGTTACCTTAGGCTGTGTCTACCCCGTAAAGGACATAGACTTTGTGTATGTATCGTATGCATTTTTTACGTAAAAATAAAACAACGGCAGATAGAAATGATTTGTGTTCTTATCAAAATTTCAATTTATTTACAGTAATATCGGCTACCCTATCAGCAGATTAAATTATAGAGACATGAGTTCTATCTAAGCCTTCTGACTCAACGCATCCGCAATCCTTTGGTGTTACGAGTGTCCAGAAGTGGTGGTACTCTACTCAAGAGAACTTGAAGCTCTATTAACCCCCTATTCACAATACGTGCACAAAATTTGATCGCGTTATAGTTGCTCGCAGGACCGGCCGATGGAGACAGAAGTTTCTCGAATGTCGACCACCGGAAAACCCAGCATAGGAAGGCCCCCACAAAGTGGACTAATGACCTGGTGATAAGGGCCGCGCAAGACCGGTGCTTATGGCGCTCTTTGATAGGCCTATGTACAATGGTTCATCATCATCATGTCAGCCGAAAGACGACAGCTTAACACAGGCCTCCCCCAAGGGTCGCCAAACAGACCCTGAGCCCGCATCCAATGCGTTCCCGCTACCCTCACCAGGTCGTCGCTCCATCTTGTTGGAGGCCTACCTACACCGCGTACAATGGTTCTTCTTCTTCTTATGGTGCCTCTCCAACTAGTGAAGGTTGGCAGTCAGCTCCGCATACTTTACACGGTCCCTGGCCAGGTTGAAAAGCTCCGCTGCACTTGTGATTCCAGTCCATTCCCGGATAGTTCACACTCCTTACCAACCCGACGCAGGACCTCAACATTGGTCACCCGATCCGTCCATCTTATGGCCAACATGCGTCTATTTATGCCCACAACACAATGTACTAAATATATGTGTAATGTATGTGTAATGTACAATGGTTTATTTTGCTGAATCAATAACTCCCCTCTTCGGTTCGATGTAGTCGGATAAAAAGGTAAATCTACATGATTACGCCTAGTCACTTCCTCTTGCGCCCGACCGTTTCTCAGATCGCGTAACAATATAACGAGGAATCCGATAGCGTATCGTTGTCGCTTCCCGATTGAGTAGTAGCTCGATGTAAAGGCTCCGCTGTGAATAAACAAAAGACGTTATTATTGAAACAGGAAATCGGGGTTGAAGCGCTAAGCTAAGGTTTAGAATCGGGAGTAATGGAGTATTTGACCAAAAAAGGCCATTTAAACGGTTATAATAAGCAACAGTTGAAATCCGATTGTGAGCCACTGTAAGCTAAAATAGGACCGTTTTTATCAATTTCAAGCCGTTGAAAACGATAAAAACCGTTTTACAACCAGCTTAGTTGTAACGGCTTACTTACCCTACTATTATACTGCGAAAGTAACTCTGTCTGTCTGTCGGTTACGCTTAAACGCCTAAACCGTTGAACCGATTTTAATGAAATTTGGTACAGAGATAGTTTCAATCTCGGGAAAGGATATAGGATAGTTTTTATCCCGGATCGTATAGTTCCCGCGGGATAGCGATAAGCGAATTCTATGCAGATGAAGTCGCGGGCAACCGCTTGTGTTTTATATACCATACCAATATAAATAATGTATATTTTTTAAAACAAGCTCAAACATTTTTATGATAACCAACAATTCCTAATTCTAAAAGTGGATAAGTACATTCTGTAGAACCATAATAAAGTTATAGTCCACTGGATAGCCTAGTGGCTAAAGAAGCTCACAAAACTGGTCATGCGTTCTATTCCCGGGCGGTTCAGATGTACGTTAGTTAAGACCAATAAATGTCGATTGACCCAGCATTAAAAAACCGGCCAAGTAACGGTGAATAGGTTAACGTTAATTACAACTTAACGTTAAACCTGTCACGTTAAATCTGTTTCAAAGTTGTAACGATACCAACTTAACGATATCTCAAGCCGGTCTAACGTCACAAACGATGACACTATTCCAAATTGAATTTACCCACACGGCCGGGTAAGTGAGTCAAGTAGGTAAACTTGTCCTAACTTGTCAGCAAGCGTTCTGACCCCACTCTATGGCAGTGGGCAAGCTTAACTTTAACCTTGACTAACTTACCCAACAAAATCCACAGCCGCCAGCGTTGGTCAAACTGTTGTCCTAAAACTTTAACAATCACCGCGCTATAAAAATACAGGCAGGGAAGTAAAAGGAAAACTCGCGTTAAGGGATCATATTAGACATTTTAGAGCAGTCCAGTTTTGTCTACATATCTGGGGCTATACTTTAGTCTTTCTGGCTGCGTTATTATCTCTTTCTACCCTGGTGTGATCATGTGATTCATTTAAAGTAAGGCCAACGAGACATGGTAAAATACGTAAGCAATCGGCCGTTACTGCATTAGGGTAAACTCGCGTAAACATGCGTGTTACCACGTTTGAAGCTGGCTTGAAGCTTTTCGTGGCTATGAGACTTTTTCAAATGAAAAAGACGTATTTTTTGCGCCATAAGGTAGCATTTAAATAAATGATACTTGCTCATATAACGCCACGAAAAGCTTCAAAGATGATATCACGGAATTAAGCGAGTCTGTAATTACCAGAGTTTACCTTACATCACACACAAATCACGTCTTTATCCCTTTCGGGGTAGACAAAGCCAATGGTGACTAGACCTACAGACCACGTTTAGCAAGATTGTGGGGCTAGGTATAGATGGAAAATGGAATCAAAATAGTAATGGGTGGCGCATCGCCAGGAAAGAAGTCAGTAACGAATGTGTCAAAGTTTGATCCCTATAACGTGTGTTTACATTTTTCATCGCGTATCCTTGGGCTTACTGTAGTTTTTGCACGCCTCACATTCAGAAAAGTATATTTCGCTTCCTGACGAGAAGGGATCAAAGTGCAACTTTTCTGTTCAAGGCTTTTCTAAGTGTGTTTTGCAAATGTAATTTTTTTGAACTTGATTATTTTAAAACCACGTCATTTATGCTAGTTGCTCTTTAATTATATTAAGAATACTTTTTTTAAGATACTTAGTGCTCGACGTAAAAACGTAAGAGCCACTCGGAAGCAAAACTATTATAATTGTATGAGTAATCTAGACATTTTAATTTTATTGTTTTCTAATAGTATGAATTAAATTATATACAATTTGACTGCCTAATGTTAGGGCAAAAGACTTCACGCGCCTCAAATGGCTGAATATATTAAGGGACTGATGCTTACAATACCATCTATGCAAACCATATGTTCTTGTGAATAAATGATTGAATTTGAATTTGAAAAACTATTTTCATCTTGGCAGTTAACACTTGAATTTTTCATTACGCTCAGGGTTCTATTGAAGAATCTTTCGCTACATTTTGGACTCAATGTACCACCCTCGCAGCAAATACATCATTTTGCTTCCTTGTGACACAAATAACTATTCTTCAAAGAGTTTATTGTTGAATTTCTAAATGTCATTGAAAATTGGAACACATAGAAATCCGAAAAGTAAAGCTATGGCCGGGAATCGCACCCGGATTCTCGTCATTCCGTGACGCGTACACCACCCATAGCAGGTGGGTAGTCTTCGAATTTTTCGATCTGTTACTAAATGTCACGTGACCTTTGTTACTATGCGAATTTTTTGTCGCTAAGCGTCATCTGTTTGAATGATGTGTCTGTACGACACAATTACAAACACCCGTGGAACATCTACTGCTCACCAGGGACGACTTTATTGTTGGGTTGAATTTAGTTATTTGGCTTGCTTTTTATAAACGTTGCTTAGCTGGATGTAGCTGCCGTTCTTATACTTGCTCATCCTGTATAATTCCATTAACAATATCAAAGCTACAGGGTGGTCGTATCACCTCCCAACGCGGCGCGACGGATGGGTCGCCAGCGATTTCGCACTTCGTTAAACCTCGTATAATTGAAGACTGGAGGAACGCATTGCGATACAAAACGCGGCAGTTTTATTGTCCTTTTTTGATGGTTTTAATTGTAGGAACCTTTTTTATTATTACACTTTCTAAAGCTGCACATGAATAGAAAATATTCAACGGGGTTGTGGTTGTTTTTTCTCGTGAGGTGCCATCTCCTGGCGTCATCTTTGGGCGCAAGCGTCAAAACTAACTAGGAGTTGAAGTTGTCGCCATGGCCGAAATCGGTTGGAAGGATCATCATCATCATCATCATCGTCTGGGAGACAACGCTTCCTGTGGCTATACAAATACTAGAGCTACATACTCTGCCACGGATACGACAAGAGAAGTTTGCGGAGGTTGTTACTGAGCCTTGGTGTCGCTTTTGTCTCTTGTCAGTAACTGTCGAACCAGGCTTTATATCCTTAGATGTAAACTAAATAACTATTATAAGCTATTTGCCGTGGTTAACAGGGCACAGGAAAGTGCTCCCGACAGTTATGAACATGTCGCTAATTATGTGTCGGTTTTGCGGTTACCACGAGCTTTGTGGTTATATCTTATTGATTGAATCAGGCGTTAGTTTGCGGAGGTCCATTTCAATTAATAAATAGTTATTTGTGTCACAAGGGAGCAAAATTATGTATTTACGGCGAGGGCGCTATATTGAATCCAGAGCGTAATGCGGATTCAAGTGTTAACGCCCAAGATGAATTTTGCTCCCGAGTGGCTCATGCAACTTTTCACACTGAACATTAATCTTCCCGCGTAGATGGTAAAAGCCTATCGAGGGATCGGGCGAAAATCTTAGGGATCATGTTATACAGGCGATGTGGCTACTAGCAACCCCCATCACTGTTTTAATTCCCCTTTCCAGCCATACGCCCACGATCATGCTAAACTTGGTCTTTAGATCTTGTTACTTTAGGCTCTGTCTACCCCGTAAGGGATAAAAACGTGATTTGTGTGTGTATGTATGTATGTATGTAAGTATAACAGATACCACGCGGAGAAAGTCGCGGGCATCAGCTATGAAATATAAAATCCCTTGGGATGAGCGTTGCTTCTGACGACATATTTATTCAAATAAATTGTCCATCGTCACTATTAGTTGAAATTTGGTAAACAGTTAGCTTCAGTCCCAGGGACGGCATAGGATAGTGTTTATCCCAGAAAACAGTATAGTTCCCGCGGGATAGCGATAAGCGAATTCTGCGCGGATGGAGTCGCGGAACATCATAGATATCTCTACAGCCACGCATGCAAGACAGCTGTAATTTGTAATACCATTTTAAAACAATATGTTCACTACGTCCCCGCCTTTCGTCATCAACTAGTAATCCGTCAAACGCCGAAATAAAATATTGTTTACAATACTGTGATTTATGTCTTAACGCATTTATTTTAATGCGAAGGTCGGCTAGTGATGAAAATACGCGAGAGTTTCCTATATTATTACGAGCAATATTTGTAGACAGCAGGACTATCTGACATAGCGAAAACCGTAGCCTCTGGGAAGTTGAAGTGGGAGGGCCAAATTTGCCGTAGTACTGATGGAAGATGGGGCAAAAAGTTGTTCGAGTGCAGACCACGAAAGGGGTTCAGGAATGTGGGGAGACAGCCGGCAAGATGGGCGGACGATTTGGTGCGAGCTGGGAAGGAATGGATGCGGAAAACTCGGGACCGCACATAATGGTCAAAAATGGGGGTGTGTAATGATTGATATAAAAATATTTAATATATTTTCTATCGATATATCAACATTTGATATAATTTCAAAGGGTATAATCACTCATTGTGTATAATAAACGTTTGGTATAATTTTAAAATATATAAATTTATTTCGTATATTTATCGTTCGGTATAACGCTTATTTCTTATAACGATTATATGGTATAACGCTCATTTTATATACAAAAATATTTTTTACAGCAGTTCGTTTTTGTTGGGGGACGCAGTTTAAACCTAACCTAACCTATTTTTTAATAGCAGTTCGTTTTGTGATTATGTCTCTAATACATTATATCAATAATGGTTATGCCAATTGTTGTATTTTATATAAAAATAACGTTATACCATAAGTTCATTATAGGAAATAAGCATTATACTTAAAGAATGTTATATTAAATGATATTATATCAAATGATCATTATAAGAAATGATAATTATGTCATATGTAAATATATTAAGTGTTGTTATATGATTTAATAATTATATCAAATGAGCGTTATTGCTACTAATATTATACCAAAAATTTTTACATACATCGTTACGCACCCCAAAAATGGAGGTGACCTTTACTCTTTGCTATAAGGCCTGCCCGCTGCCATTTCGTCGTGCTAATTCACTTGGCTATGCCGGTGACCCTAGTTCTTTTACGTATGTCCACTTTTCTGATTCGATTTCGTAGAGATACCTCAAGCAACTATTTTTAAGACACTATCTTTTACTTACCATGTCTAAAGCAAAATAAATTATTTCATTTCATTTCATTTCATTTCATTTCATAGCATAGCTCTCTCCATAGCTTGCTGAGCAACTCTGAGCCTTTATTTATTTATTTTGTTACTAGATACTTCCATGCTGGTCTGGGAGCAAAGAAAAAACATAGAATGTACCAGTTGCTTCTCTTCCCGGGCAGATGGTGCAAGCCCATAGAGGGAATGGGCGAAAATTATAGGAATCATGTTATAGGCGATGAGCTAGGAACCCATTACTATTTTGATTCCATTTTCTATCTATACCTAGCTCCGCAATCTTGCTAAACGTAGCCTGTAGGTCTTGTCACCATAGGCTTTGTCTACCCCGTAAGGGATAAAGACGTGATTTGTGTATTGTATTGTTTATTTTGTTTACCCGGCTAAAGCAATGGTGTTTGAAGTTCCCAATACGCACTGGACACGTGAAAATAGTCCAAGCCTTCTCGGTCTGAATTACCTGTGCTCTTTAGTGCGATGTAGATGGCTTCGGCTAGAGATGATGATGATGATGACGACAATTATGATGATGATAATGGTGATGCGGATGATGATTATTAATCTCACTATTTATCACTAATTTAATCCACTCCCTGTCTTTAGTACCTTATATTTTCTTTTTGCTTCTGATCAAATCCTTTTCTGTTGTATGGCCTTCTTATTTTTCATTGCTTCTCACATTTATTTTATCTTAAGTATTATGTTATGTGTATATATGTATGTATTATCTTATTTTATTTATTTAGCTCTGTATTATATTTATGTTGATATTGTTGTTTTTATTATCCCTGCGTTTATCCTGTCTTTGTTTCCGCCACCTACTTAAACTGTCTCCAACTTATTTCTATTATTGGTTGTCTGGAAGAGATCGCTATTAAGCGATAAGACCACCTATTGTCTACTTTGTACTTTGTTTCTGGATGTTTTGTACTGATTTGTGGTGTTCAATAAAGAGTATTTGTATTATATTGTATTGATTATTAAACCTTTATTATTACAATACAATCTGCACTGACAGAGTCGCACCCCAATATCAGTGAATAATAAATGTGTGGGAGTAAGATTAGAAAGGCTTAATCTATTTTGGATTTACGAGTATATCCGTCGGAGGAAAAGGATACTAATTAATAATATATTATCTGTGTAAGATAAACAGAACACAGGGTTGGTAATTAACGTGGAATCGTTATTGTTGCAGAAAATGTATAAATGGTGTGACGAGGCTATGTGGTCTTTTTATTTTTGTACCTTCTCTGCTAAACCGATCTTTACCAAACATGGCTAAAACCCCTGCTAGGAAATTGGCTTTGGAATGAAAAAAATCACATCCAAATCGGTTTATCTGTTTGATAGACGATGCCATAGACAGACAGATAAAGACATACATTGACCTTAAACTTATAACACTCCCCTTTTTGCGTCGGGTGATAAAAATTGAATTGTATAAAGTAATCTTGCTAAATGTGGCCTGTAGCGGCCTGTACCGGTTACCTTAGGCTCTGTCTACCCCGTAAGGGATAAAGACGTGATTTGTGTGTGTGTGTGTGTGTATAAAGTACTTCCATGCTGGTCTGGGAGCAAAGGAAAAACATAGAATGTACCAGTTGCTTCTCGTCCCGCGCAGATGTTAAAAGGCCATCGAGGGAATGGGCGTAATTCTTAGGAATTATGTTATAGGCGATGCGGCTAGCAACCGATCACTATTTTGATTGCTTTTTCCATCTATACACCCTCATTTTTGCTAAACGTGGCGTGTAGGTTTACCTTAGGCTCTGTCTACCCCATAAGGGATGAAGACGTGATTTGTGTATGTGTATGTATGTATGTATAAAGTGCACTTTTTTGTCGTTATGATTTAGAACGATTTTATGATCTTTATCAAATCCTTCTGTGTGGTTTTCATATGGGCCATAGTTGCCCTTTGATCATAGCAACCCGACTATATGGTCCTTTTCTTTTGTCAACAGGACCGGCAAACTCCACTACCCCACAAATGTGTGTGGGCCGCTCTTTGAGGAGGAGCTGGAGTTCTGGGGGCTGGACTCCAACCAGGTGGAACCCTGCTGTTGGTCCACGTACAGCATCCACAGGGATACACAGGTCAGTGGCCCTGGAATGTAAGGGTATAAGTTTTTGAAACTCGAACGACCTGTTTCACTAGCATTTTTAAGTTTCAGTTATCTTAGGTATCAGTTGTCTAAGTGACGTCTCTGTCTGTTTCTCAATGATAAATAGAGATGGAAACAGAAACTGACACTTAAGATAGCTGGAACTTAACTGAGAGTGGTGAAACAGTTTTCATGACAAAGACACTCCATGCACTATGACTGGGCAAGCTCTGCTGTGACAAAGATAGCAAGCACAGTATGAATTTAGGGGGCTTTGAAATGAGTCGCCACATTGATAAATCTAGGACTGGCATCGCATCCCAGACCACATTTGGTATTGTAAGGCTCTATTATTTTTCTATTGTGTAGTGATGAGCTGTTCTATAGTAAGGCAAAGATATATTATGTATTTATAGCAATCTAATGTTGTTGACCAATCAAAATATTAAAATGATGTGCAGCCTAAGGTATGGAGAAATATACCTTACTGCTTCTAACTCATTGTTATCAATGTAAGTTAGAGTAGACCAAACTGATGTCAGTCTGTATACTTCTGCCTTCCAGCCAGTTAGTGTTTTAAGGCTAAAAGTTGTTAAGCTGACAGTGTTTTCATATTTGGTTTTTATTTTTCGTAAAAAAGCCGACACCCGGGAAAATTATTTCCCAATGGACATAACCACACTTTTTAATTAAAAAAATGAGTTGACCCTGGTCACGGCACCAAGTTTACAGACCCTCTGAAACAAAACAAAATCGGATCGCGTCTCACGTTCAATTTACCTCAATTTTCATGTATGAGCAAAATCGGCTTAACCCAACCTGTTATAAATGCTATTAAAAATGTACCGTTTAATAATACCGAATTTCACTTGATACCCGTATAATGGAAACTGAACCGTCATAAATAATAAAACCGCCATCCCCATTGGAAATTTCCGCGGGAAATTATAAATAAATTAACAGCGATGGATTGGATAAATCAATCCGCAGGTCCTGGATGGAAGCTTCTGGGATAAAATGTGTCAGCAATTAACCTATAGAGTTACACGGGGGGTTGCTTCTCTTCCCGCACTGATGGTAAAAGCCATCGAGGGAATGGGCAAGTCTTAGGAATCATGTTATAGGCTGCGGCTAGCAACCCATCACTATTTTGATTTCACTCTTCACCTGTATGCACTTAATCATGCTAAACGTGGCCTTAAGGTTTTGTTACCTTAGACCTTACCGTAAGGGATATAGACGTGATGTATGTATGTAACACGAGGTATTGATAAAAGTAGTCCAGAATACTTTAACAAGTGGCTGGTTTAGTTTTGATTAATTCCCTGTTTTTTAGGATTTTTTAATTTTGTTCGGTAAATGTTTTCAAATATTGGTTAGTGTGCTAAGTTTATGAAGTCAAAAGGGTTGCCTTATTTAGAATCCAAAATTATGACAAAAAACCTTCACAGGAGTATTCAATTAAACAACACACCGATCCAAGCAATTGCTGAAATACACATATCACGTCTATATCCCTTACGGGGTTGACAGGACCTTAGGTAACAAGATCTAAGGCCACGTTTAGCATGATTGTGGGCATACAGGTGGATAGAGGATCAAAATAATGATGAGTTGCTAGCCTCATCGCCTATAGTATGATTCCTAAGATTTTCGCCTATTCCCTCGATGGGCTTTTACCATCTGCACGGGAAGAGAAGCAACTGATACATTCCATTTTTTTTCTTTACTCCTTGACCAGCATGAAAGTCTAGTATGAGTGTTAACAAAAACAATAATCCAAGCAAGCAGCGTACACGTTGTACGAAACTTTGACTCTATTGGTTAATTCTTCTATGGCTTTTAATAACATTGTCATGGCACGTAATCTTATTAAGACAGCTTTTTATGATGTTCCACGAGCTTTATGACCACGTACTTTGTAGACGGCGTGGAACAGGGCTCTTAGTATTTTTCACGCCGTATCCAAAAGGTTCAAATAAGTCTCTATTATTAAGCGTATCCAAAGAGTTCATATATGTCTCTATTATTGGGGTTCCTCAGTTGACAGCGCTTCCACGCCTCTCTAAAAACCGGCCAAGTGCGAGTTGATCTCGCGCACCGAGGGTTTTGTACAAGGCAAGTGAACAGAAATCCAGTGCCAGCAGAACCTGAAAGCGTCATGCTCTCCTTAATGTGTGCTTAACTGAGGCACAGGGGAATGGAAACTGATTAGATAGCTGTTTTTCGGTTTTTTTCTATGTGTTCTAATTTTCACTGACATTTAGAAATTTAATTGACAGCTAGTAGCAGTTAGAAAAATTCGAACTCTACCCACCTGCTATGGGTGGTGTAGGGGTAGCACGCGTCACGGAATGACAAGGATCCGGGTTTGATTCCCGGCCATAGCTTTACATTTTTACATTTAGAAATTTAGATAGCTGTTATTGTTTAATTTATGCTTGAGATGAAATTCACATATTGCTCTCCCTTTAGAACGTGAGTTTGAACTAGAACTATTATTATGTATATTTTATTTATTATGTATTAGTTAATCGTATTAATCTATTATGTATTGTGTAGTTTATTGTATCTTATATTATTTAAAATTTTGGCATTTACAACATGAAACTACCGTGAGACTCAATCATAATTACACAAAACCGGATAACTCACGTATAAAAAGTCGAGTGTGAGTGATGACTCAGTGTTCGTGTCGCTGCCGCCGGGGCGAGCGCTCTTGGAAAAAGGACTACGAAATAGTCCGAAACATGTCGAGCGTCACTCGACTTTTTATACGTGAGTTATCCGGTTATGTGTAATTATGGTTTTGGCATTTAGGTTTATTTTAGGTCTCGATCGGTTCTTTTACTTTTTCTGTGTCTACTCTTGCTTAATACTTATGTCCTGTCTATCGTTCAAAGGTTAACTGGTAGAGATCCCTTATAGGGATAAGTTCGCCTTTGTACATATATTTAAGGTTTTTTTTTGTGATTTAATTTTGTCTTTGCTTCTTTATATTTGTACAATAAAGCATTTACTTACTTACTTACTTACCTACTTGTGTTGTCCTGTATTCATCTTTTTCTTGTGTTTTATGTACAATATAAATTTATACATTCATACTATTGGTCAATATTCTGCACGTCTTCCATCTCTCTTTCACCATTCTCTCACGTGACTAGCGTTATGATGTCTCAGGTTTTAATTACTATGTATACAGCGCCCTCTATCGTCATATGCCTTTCATCTCAATGCGCAGTGAACCACAGCTCGGTTCATCGCCTAATTGATGCCTTTCAAGTCTTGACCTGTTTCCTATACAGCGGTGCAAAGTTAACTTTGCTGCCACCCGCGTCGCTGTTGGTGAAGAAACAAGGTGTGGTTATTGGGAGAAAGGACGGTTTCTGGAGTTTACCGTCGGACCGAATAAGTCTGGGTCTCGAATTTTCTAGAATTTACTAGCAATTAATCCTATTGGTAAATTTAAGTGTAACACGTAGGCGTAAGTCGTGACTAGCATTGCGAGCATATCTACTTTGCCTCGCGAGAGATATAATTAAATGTTCAGAGCTGGCTGCCAACCTTCGCAACTCCGAGAGGCATCATAAGAAAAATAATCCAAGAAGGCAATCATCAATGTAAATAATGCTGATATAATCTCTATTAATGCCAATCGAAGGGATAACAAAGAAAGCAAAGCATAGACCCTCACCGTTTTTGCTGACTTTACAGTTAAGTAAGAAACGATGTGCCACGTTGAAATTAATCTGAAGTACTGTCTAGGGAAAAGAAATTTAATCAGTAGTAGCTACGCTAAGAAATTGGAAAAACTACCAACTTTCTCGAGCTCGTTGTAGCCGAGTTAAAAAGTGGAAAACACAAGCTTGTCCCTGCAAAGTTAAAGTTTTAAATTAGACTTAAACGGAATAGATTGAGAAAGCAAGCAATCGAGCTGACGTCAGGTTTCTAGTTCGGTTAGTTTGTTTAACTGAGTTTTTAATTTAGTTTGATAGGTAAAGGGCCTTGATTAAGATGCTTACTTACATATAATTTAATGCTAGTTTTAGATTTGCATACACACACACACAAATCACGTCTTTATCCCTTACAGAGCCTAAATTAACAAGACCTGAAGGCCACGTTTAGCATGATTGTGGGCGTATAGGTGGAAGGGGGAACCAAAAATAGTGATGGGTTGCTAGCCGCATCGCCTATAACATGATTCCTAAGATAATAATGTCGGCTGGAGACGAAGTCAAGAGTTTGCATTCCATTCCATAGTCGGGACTTTTCATTCTCTGTTTAAACATTTTTCATTCTGAATCGATCACCAAATTTAATCAAACATTTTGGCTTTTCATCACCAGTTAAAGGGAACACTCTAAATGTGTGTAAACGCATAAAATATATACTCGTATGTTATGAAACGTACCAGCAATAACTTCACGTCTTGTTATTCAAAGGTTGTTTATTGGAGCACGGAAGCCATATTGAACGCGTTTCATCACTGTATGAACCTCTATTCACAGGTTCTGTAGGGCCATTAAAATGGCATACGATTTGCTTTGGAGATCTTAATTGTTAATTTAATTTCTAAGCAATTTAGGATTCTGATTCATTCTGATTCTGATTTTCTTTCTGCAGTTTTTAAATCAATAACTACCTGTTAAAAAAAAACTTATTTGCTCGACCAAATTCGATTACATTTTTTTATGTTTACTTTTGCGTTTTTATTGTTAGAAATTACATTTCTAAACGACACTGAAAATTAGAACACATAGAAAAATCCGAAAAGTAAAGTTATGGCCATGAATCGAACCCGGATCCTCATGATTCCGTGACGCGTGCTTTACCCCCACACCACCCATAGCAGGTGGGTAGCCTTCGAATTTTTCTATCTGTTACTAGCTGTAGCTAAACCTTCTTGATTCATTTTTGATAGTACATTTGAAAAATAGCGCCTTCTTTCGTCCCTGGTGAGTTGTTATTGTGTCGTACAGACACATCATTCAAGCAGATGACGCTTGGCGACAAAAAATCGCATAGCAAGGTCACGTGACAGCTATGGGTGGTGTAGTGGTACAGCACGCGTCACGAAATGATGAGGATCCGGGTCCGCCTATTGTCTACTTTGTTCTTTGATTCTGTATTGTTTTGTACTGATTTGTGGTGTACAATAAAGAGTATTTGTTGTTGTTGTTTTTCGATTCCCGACCATAGCTTTACTTTTAGAATTTTTCTGTGTTCTAATTTTCAGTGTGGTTAATTTTTTTTTTTTGAAATGTGACCTTTTTTGTTGCTCTACAAACAATATTTTTTGGATGTTGTTTGTGCTAGGTACTTACTGTACACGCTCAAGGCTTTGCCCGCTCTTTTAGGGGCCGCAAATGCACATACTCGACGGTTGGATCTATGCAAATCTACCTCTGAAATATGATCCTCAATATCCTTTATTGGAACAAAGAGCAACGGAACTATGGTTGAGGATAATTGCTTTGCGAAACGCGAAAACTAAACACAGTTATATTCATATATGGTATATCTGTAGGCTCTGTAGCGAGAATAACTGTTGCTAAAGAGTTGTGGGATATATTATATAGGGAATGTACGTATATGATGTGTTAAAGAAAGATTACTGATGTAATTCATATATTACGTTCTTATCCTTTACGGGGTTGACCGGGCCTAAGGTAACAAAACCTTATGGCTACTTTTAGCATGATTAAGGGCGTATAGCTGGAAAGGGAAATCAGAATAGTGATGGGTTGCTAGCCGCATCGCCTATAGCATAGTTCCTAAGATTCATCCATTGCCTCGATGGGCTTTTACCATCTGCGCGGGAAGAAGCAACTGGTAAATTCTGTTTTTTCTTTACTCCCAGACCAGCATGGAAGAATGATGTTATGTTGCTGCAAATAAAAAGTTTATGTAAAGGTTTAGGTTTGTTCTTGATATCAAGTTTCTATGTAAGTCTACGCGATCTAAATGATATAACATTTTGAAAATGTATTTTTATGTTTAAATCATGTGATTTACATGTTATGGGGTGAGGTAACAATAGAGAGATCTGTTATGACTGGGGGCTAAAGTCCAAAGAAGAATGGGTCGAAGTTGTATTCATGCATCCGTGGTGTGACGTCACTGGCGCAGCCACTCGTGCGTTGTAGCAATTAATGTACTTGATGACTTGATGGCGCTAGTGTCGTTAAAATTTGTATGCCAACTGTCAACTCACAAGTTACAATTCAAATTCAATGTATCGTCAATATGAAGCCCATGGGAGCTATCACCTGTAAATTTGCCACTAGAGGCGCTAGTGTCGCGAGAGGTCCAATAACCACACTTATATTTTTTTCATTTATCTGTTGAAAGTGATCTCCTTCGTGAAATTATCGCAAATATGGAGTATTTGGCGATGGATGTGAACGCTTTGAAAGCGGTTTTTTTTTGGGAACAGAACGGAACTGCACATCAATGCAGTATAGCTTCTCGATATGATGATGGTTAGTTATAATTAATAAACTTAATGAGATTCAAGATTTAAAACTTCGTTTCGGCGCCGATCTTATAAAGTCGCCTTTGACTGCTATATCTCTGGACCTTAGTCGACAGTGGCACCAACTGGTGACCAAAGAAACGATAGTCCCCATTGGCGTAGATTATTGTCGTGTTTATAAAGTGAACCGAATTGTCATATGTCACTGACAAATGTCTTATTGGAGATATAGGAGGCCGATGACACACCCACACGTCACTGGGTCAGCTAAAACTGAAGGAAAACTTGCAAAAACGTAAAATGTTCTAACAAAGACAATGCTGTGTCGCTTATCTTCAAGCCTTCTTATTCCTTTTATCTGAGCTTTTATCATTCTTATGATGCCTTAAGGCTTAACTGGCATCGGCATACCTTTTCTGCGACAAGGTCTTACACTCGACGTAAGCCGCAATAAAAGGTTATGGGTACAACCTTGTTGTATTAATATACTGCGCCAGGTAGGATAGATCTAGAGAGACATCTATAGTTGTAAACGCGTAGCAAAGTCATCATCATCATCATCATTTCAGCCATTACAAGTCCACTGCTGGACATAGGCCTCTCCTTTAGATCTCCAATAAGACCGGTTGGAAGCGGCTTGCATCCAGCGCGATCCTCCGATCTTAATGAGGTCATCGGTCCACCTTGGGGGTGGACGGCCCACGCTGCGCTTGCCGGTGCGTGGTCTCCACTCGAGGACCTTTCGACCCCATCGGCCATCCGTCCTCCGTGCTATGTGCCCTGCCCACCGCCATTTCAACTTGCTAATCCGCTGTATACAAAGTATGCCATGATTTTTTCTGACTCTTCTTCTCTATCGCTAGAGCCTTGGAAAAATATGCCCTCTTGAGACCTGATTTTTTTAATAGATAAATATAAAAAACCGGCCAACTGCAAGTCGGACTCGCGCACCGAGAGTTTCATAGAAATTCGGCAACTAAACAACAGTGTTAGCAAAGCCCTGCCTCCTAAGCAAAATGTAGGCAGTGCGAAGTCATTTTATATTGGTTACATACAAAGACAGACATAAAGATATTCTGTTTTTGGCATTTGTTTTTGTAGCGGCAACATAAATACATCATCTGTGAAAATTTTAATAGTCTAGGTATCACGGTTCATAAGATGCAGCTTGTGACAGACAGACAGACTTAGATTAGATGGGGGCTTTCGCGTGTGAATTTGCCACTAGAGGCGCTAGTGTCGCGTGAGGTCTAATAACATTCACTTTTCGCCGGTTTTGGCGGGCTCCGTGACATAAATTATAATTTCTTTCATTTACCTGTTGAAAAGTGATCTTCGTGAAATTATCGCAAATATGGATTATTTGGCGATGAATGTGAACGCTTTGAAAGCGGATTTTTTTTCGAACAAAACGGAACTGCACTACTTTGCGGCCTAGCTACTCAATAAAATGATTATTTATAATTAATAAACAGAATGAGATTCAAGATTTAAAACTTTGTTTCGGCGCCGATCTTATAAAGTCGCCTTTGACAGCTATACCTCTGGACCTTAGTCAACAGTGGCGCCAACTGGTGAGCAAAATGATAGTCCCCATTGTGACAGAGTTCTACGGTGGTACGTGAATATACATGCACTGTTGTATGTATGTATAGCTAATCAAATGGACCATGGAGATGAAGTATACCCTCAGCGCCTTTTGGTTATGGAAAACTGAAAAAAACAATGAATAGACATTAATTTCCCTCTTTCAAAACTCACCAACCTACCACAGGTCCAAGCAAAAGTACACCTTAACTCGACGACCCAAGCTTTTCCTAAACCGTATTTTGTTTTGCGCAGCCATTATCGGGTCGATTTACATGGAAAGCGACTGATATTCAATTTGCGACCCTAATGAAGTTATGATAGGCTTGAATATTGCCCCGGGGCTAGCGCTAATGAGATTTGGATGCTGCGTTTGTTGTAATTAAATTGATTTTAGTGTGATGTACGGCTATACAAGCTTTTGCTTGCGGTTTTGCATGGTTTTGAGATAAAAAAAACGGTTAAGTGCGAGACGGACTCCGTACAAATCGGCGAGTGAATATTAAATCCAGTAGGCTTTATTACCTAACTCGCTCGCAATCGCCATCGTGTTGATTTTGACAGTTCTTGTATGAATGTGACAGATGGCTGATTCCGATGCCAATTGTCAGCCCATACTTGAACTGTCAAAATGAACACGATTGCGAGCGAGTTAGGTAATAAGCCTACAGGTCAGCAGATTCCGTTCTTCCATGCTGGTCTGGGAGCAAAGCAAAAACATAGAATGCACCAGTTGCTTCTTTTCCCGCGCAGATGGTGAAAGCCGATCGAGGGATTGGGTGAAAATCTTAGGGATCATGTTATATAGGCGATGCGGCTAGCAACCCATCACTATTTTGATTTCCCTTTGCACTATTACCCCCTTAATCATGCTAAACGTGGCTTTAAAGTTTGGTTACCTTAGGATCCGTCTATCCCGTAAGGGATAAAGGCGTGATATATGTATGTATGTATGTGTTTAATGTTTTTTTTTGTGAATTGTGCCTGTTTCTTTATATTTGTACAATAAAGCATTTACTTACTTACAAACGTATACAAACTATGTGACCTTCGCGAAGGGAGAATTGGCCATAAACAGGCCGGAAGGGCTAACCTCTGCCCTTTATTTCGATCGGGGCCTAATTTGCATTCATATGCGGAACCTTTTTATTTGTCTCGGCAGTTAAAATAAGGGACGAGGGTTTCGACGGAAATCTTGGGAGCAGACTTTGGGACCATAACCTGTTGTGTTTAAAAAATTTTTACTAAAGAGTTTTTGTAGATTAAGAAGGTAATTCAAATGGAAAGCCTTTGTTGAGATAAATAAAAAAGGTTTCTGAAAAAAAAAATTTTTTGAATACGAATCACGTCTTTATCCCTTACGGGGTAGACAGAGCCTAAGGTAACAAGACCTAAAGGCCACGTTTAGCAAGATTGTGCGTATAGGTGGAAAATATAATCAAAATAGTCGGGTTACTAGTCTCATCACCTATAACATGATTTCTAAGGTTTTCGCCCATTCCCTCGATGGGCTTTTGCCATCTGCGCGGAAAGGGACTACAATAATCTACATAATCCATAAAATTTAACGTAAACAAAGCATTAAATAGATAGAACCCGATTTATGTGTAACTAAAAAAATATATAAATTAATTAAATAGTTTACAATAAACAAAAAATAAAAAGGAGGGAAAACTAAATTGTTCAAAAACAACTGGTGCAAAGTGCTGGAGGAATATTGTAAGGATTTTATTTTAGTTTTACAGTTTGTTAGAAGAAATGTTGTGTCTCATTATACTATGCCTATTAGATGACCAGTTATGGAAGAGACTTAAATGCACAGCAAAAATACTTTTTTGGCAAATTTTAAACCTGTAAATTTGTTTTAAAGTGTGATGGAGGAGAACGTTACCATAGCAACGAGTGATAAGAAAAAAATGATTCGCCCAACTCCTTCAAAGTTTCGAAGTGCTTTGACAAATGGCGCCTTTAGTTTCAAACTAAAGAGCATTAGGAATCAAATTAAGGAGTAGATCTGGTGACTCGGTATTAAGGCCTTTGAGCATTCAGGCGGATTTAGTGTGGGTTTTCTTGTCTCCAACAGTTGTCGGAGTGGCTGCATCACTAACACAATTAAATTATAGTATTTTATGCGGCCGTTACATAATGTCCGCAGAAATTTTAACGAATTCATCAATGGCTGAATTCGGGTGGTAGGGCCTTGTGCAAGGTCCGTCCGGATCGCTACCACCATCTTACTCGCTAATCCTGCCGCTAAGTAGCAGTGCTTGCACTGCTGTGTTCCGGTATGGAGAGTAAGACAGCCGGGGAAATTACGGGCACAAGAGGCATTTCATCTTAGTCCTCTAGGTTGGCAACGCATCTGCAATCCCTCCGGGATTGCGGGTGTCTATGGGCAGTGGTGATCACTTACCATCAGGTGACCCACTTGCTCGTTTGCCTTCCTATTCACATAAAAAAAAAAGCTTTGGATTCTATTATGTTATCAGTTATATCCATAATTTGATTTGAATAAAATTTGAAGCTGTTGATGAATTCGTTAGAATTTATGTTTTTAAATTAGGTACTATAATGAAATCAAATCAAATAATCCGACTTGAGAATTATGCGATTTATTTTATGGAAAATAGAGCATTTTGAAAATCACACTGTTGATAAAAAATACGCTATTGACAAATCTGTTAGAATTGAAAACTGTCGTTACTCTTGACAGTTTTGAATACATTTCAGCAGCCACCATTCACTTGTAAGTTTTTTTTAGAGACATTCTATGTTTTTTCTTTTCTCCCAGACCAGCTTCGAAGGGACCTTTACGGAGCTATAATTGGATATTAAAAGGCGTTCTGTTCAATTCCGACTCAGTTCAGGTGTTAGGTGATTTTAAGTATGTATCTGACAGCGAGCGAGCCTAAACTAAATCGGAATTGCATCGCAATAAGACGTAATGGTAAAGCTCTTGGACTTAGAAGTGAGTTAACTGTTTTATCGGCTCTGGCACAGCATCCAAATGGTTCGTCTAATAGTTTTAGAAGCGTCCCATAGTTTAAACTTACTGATTGAATTATTTACGTTCTCCTCTCGTTACTCCAATCAGATGCCCGCTTTAAAGTTTGTGTCAAGTAACTTGAACCTGATCCACTTAGGGCTTGTTTCACTACTCTCTGTTAAGTTCCAGTCATCTTAAGTGTCAGTTATCTATGATGACGTCTATGTCTGTTTCGTAGTGATAAATAGAGACGGAGACATAGATAACTGACAACATTAACATAATTGGAACTTAACAGGACTGTTGGAATGTACTAACTCTAACAATAAACGAAAACCTCCTTGCTACTCCACTGCGTTTGAGTATCCATAGCAGGTGAGTAAGCCTTCCCTACCCTACCTACCCTTACCTTTTTTTAACGGAGAGGAAATCTTTATGGATGCCTTAGGCACGGAGATGCCTAGGGTTATGTGGGACTCCCCCCCAAAGGGGTATACCCGAACTAAAAACTCTCCAGCGTTGCCTCAATCCGGTGTGATGGGGACGCTGTGGGATGCCACTAGAGAGTTTCCCCACAAACGCCCCCCTGGTGGCCCCGGCTTTCGCCAGGACCGCGCCAAGAAGGGGAGGGCCTGTACGCGGGGCCCGTCTTCCCTTAGACAATTCCCTACCCTACCTACCCTTACCTACGTGAATTTCTAAATGTCAGTGAAAATTAGAAAACATAGAAAAATCCGAAAAGTAAAACTATGGCCGGGAATCGTACCCGGATCCTCGTCATTCCGTGACGCGTGCTATACCCCTACACCACCCATAGCAGGGTAGTATTCGAATTCTTCTACCTATTACTAGCTGTCACGTGACCTTTGTTACTATGCGATTTTTTGTCGCTAAGCTTCGTCTGTTTGAATGATGTGTCTACGACATAATTACAAACTCCCGTGGAACATCTGCTCACCAGGGACAAGAAGGCGCTGTTTTTCAAATGATAGGTACTATCAAATGAATCAAGAATTTTTATTTTTTGATCTTATTTTTGAAAGTAATATCAAGCCACTATTTCCTCGCACACTATCTCTGATATACACTGGACTAATGAATACTATCAATGCAGATCCAATAAACATTTCATTGGAAACGTTCCGAAGCGAACTCTTCAAACATTTCATCAACATAGATCATCGTCTTTCGCACGATATAAATTTAGTTGTCAATCCTATGAACCACATGTAAAAACGTATGTTAAACTTTGCCAATTTACATGCGGTTGTTATAACCCTTGAGTATTTGAAAATAAAGTTTGGTATTGAGTAAATCTAGGGTGAAGTTTCGCGGTAGTACTGCTGTACGGGTTTGATTGGCGTTTTAGATCAAAGGAAACTATTTCTGTTGCTTTTAGTTTGTATCACGGAATGCTAGTAAATAAAGATTTATTAAATACTTCTAGATCTTTCGTATTGCTGCTTCCAAAAAATTGATATTAGTATTTGTACTAGTTTGTATTTCTATTTTGTAGTGACTATTAGATTTTATACATCTCTAGTAAAGACTAATATAATTTAAGGCTCGGGGACCTTATACATCCCTTTTATAAATGTATTTCATTTAAGTAGAATTTAAGTATTGTAGTAGAATGTATTTTATTTTGAAAAATGACTTTCTGCCAAGTTTTTAACGGCGCATTCTTTTTAGTAATGATGGCCTTTCCGAATGTGCTGGTAGTTTAAAAAAATACGTAAAAGAGCCCTTGGCGGCCAATTTGCAAAAATAAATTATGTTTTTTTTAATATGCTGATCTGGAAGCAAAGAAAAAACATAGAACATACCAGCTGCTTCTCTTCCCTCTCAGTTGGTAAAAACCCATCGAGGGAATGGGCAAAAATCTTAGGAATCATGTTATAGGCGAAGCGGCTCACGACCCATCACTATTCGATTCCCCTTTGCACCTACACGCCCACAATCATGCTAAACGTGGCCTTTAGGTCTTGATACCTTAGGCTACCTGCTATGGGTGTAGCGTTTATCGCACGCGTCACGGAATGACGAGGATCCGGGTTCAATTCCCGGCCATAGCTTTACTTTTCTGATTTTTCTGTTCTAATTTTCAGTGTCGTTTAATTTTTTTTACCTAAGGCTCCGTCTAACCCGTAAGGAATAAAGACGTGATTTATAGATGTATGTAAAATTTAACATACGATAACATCCTACAGAAGCCCTGGTAAAGAAACCTGGTAACTTAGTGGTTTGACCTATGGCCTCTCAAGCAGAACGCCCTGGATTTAAACCCGGTCTCACACCTCTAACTTTTCAAACAGCCCCACGTGAGAACAGAAGCCTAAGCCCTCTCGTTCTGAGAGGAGCCCTGTACCAGCAGTGAGAGGTTTAAAGGCTAGAGATGATGATGGTTATAAAATTTAAGATTAGCCAATGCAGAATATTTAGCTGTTGTTTTCAAGGAAACAAATGGAACCCCTTTACTAACAAACAATCCATTTCATTTCATACATTTTCTCATAAAAATTTAAATAACTAACGCTCCAGTATCCCGCGGGATGCGTTTAAATTCCCTCCTCTGAAACATGCTCGGTATACGGCCTTTTTGTCGCTTGCAGTGCAATTTATAAAATTTCATATCCTTTAGTGAGTCACGGGAATTTTCAATGAAATTCTATTTTATCAAAGCCAGAATTTTGACTTCCGTTTCTCACACATATATACATAATATATGAATGACCTGGTTAAAGTCGCGGGTTCACGGTGGATGCAAACCGCTGTTAACCGAGGCAACTAGAGGTCTATTGGGTAGGCTTGTGTCCAACAGTGGACGTCCTATTACTGATGATGATAAATGATAGGTTGGTAGCTTAATCACTTCATCCGTAGCATATATCTATACTAATATTATAAAGAGGAAAAATTTGATTGTTTGTTTGTTTGCATTGAATAGGCTCCGAAACTACTGGACAGATTTCAAAATATATTTTGCTGTTAGAAAGCTACATTATCACTGAGTGACATAGGCTACTTTTTACCGCGGGAAAATACCTTTTCCTACGGGAAAATTAATTTATCGCGGGCGAAGCTGCGGACGGAAGGCTAGTATTTTATATTTGCAATGTAATTTCCTCCATGCTGGTCTGGGAGCAGACCTTTAATTACCGTTATTTTTGCGTAACGCTATTTTTCATAACGTTAGATTATCGAATAGCATTTTTCAATAAAACGTTTTTAGGTAGCGCTATTTTTCAGTACGTTATATTACCGAATAGCGTTTTTTAATAAAACATTATTTATTCTGTAGCGGTATTCATTATAACGTTATTAATAGCGATATATATCGATACTTCGGCAAGTGATATAATAACGTTATAGACCATCTCTTTCTTACACTCTATAACACCCGCTCTATATAACGTGCGACAAACATATGCAATGACAAATCTGTACTGTTTTCGTGAATTGTCAAAACATACTTTACAAATTTGTTTCGTGGGACTAGGCCGTAAAGTTGATATCATAGTAGTAGTTCATAATCAGTTTCATAGCGTTATTATACCTAACGCTATTTCATAACGTTATGGTTTTCTTTAAACACAAACGACATATACCGGTATTATATCGTTTTTTTCATAACGTTTTAAAGGTCTATAACGCTATTTCGTAAAGTTACGGTTTTCTTTTCGTTATGATATGATATAACGTTATGAAGGAATATAGAATTTGTTTGAACGAAATTTTAAACACAAACGATATATACCGCTATTATATCGTTTTTTTTTATAACGTTATAAAGGTCTGTCTGGGAGTAAAAAAATATACAATAAATCATGTTGTAGGCGATGCGGTTAGCAACCCATCACTATTTTGATTCGCCTTTCCATCTATACGCCCTTAATTATGCTAAACGTGGCCTTAAGCTTTTGTTGCCTTAGGCTTTGTCTACCCCGTAAGGGATAAAGACTATAGAATAGAAATATTCTTTCCTAACAAATTCCACGCATAAGTCGCACACATTCCTTATATTTTCTTATATCATATGCAAAACCTTTTAGCTTATTTCTTACCAATATTTATGTGGAGGTAAAAAGATGAAAACGTAGGTTTGTATTACATTATTGTTTCGATATAAAAGGGGGATGATTTAATTTTGGTTTTGGAGGAACGACAAGCCGAATCGGCGTGACTTTGATTTATGGGGTGACTTAAAAAAGTACGTAAGTAAGTAAGTAAATGCTTTATTGTGCAAATATAAATAAACAGATACAATTCACAAAAAAATAAAATTAACATTAATATATGCACAAAGGCGAACTTATCCCTGTAAGGGATCTCTACCAGTTAACCTTTGAGTAGATGAGAGAAGCATTAAGCCACAATAGAGCGTACATATCTAAGTATAATAAACAACATAAAATAAACTATTAAATAACATTACACACATGCATACATACAAAATACAGTAAGCAGTTATACGGACGACATCATTAATTTTTATTTACATTTACAGCTTTCAATCGATGTCTTCATACATTCGTCAGACATTCACCGCATATGGACAACTAGCTTTTGCCCGCGGCTTCGCACGCGTGAACCATGAGTATTTCAAAGAAGCTAGCAATCAAGCAAGCGAACAACCAAACCTGCAAGCTTTCAAGCATGCATGCAAGCATGTAAGTATGCAAGCAGGCATGCAAGCAAGCGTGCAAGCAAGCATGCATGCAAGTAAGCACGCAAGCATGCATGCATTCAAGCAAGCATGCAAGCATGCATGAAAGCAAGTATGCAATCAAGCATGCAAAGCAAGCACTCAAGCAAGCATGCAATCAAGCCCCCGCATTGCCCCGCTACCTTGATTTTTCTGAAACTGTAAATATTGCAGGATTTTTATAAAACAAACCTAACCTAACCTATAGGGCTGTCCTAAAATATACCCTAAATAGCTTTTTCCCGCGACTTCGTACGCGCTATGATGTAAAACGAAAAAATACGTTTTTTCCCGTTCCCGTGGAAATTTTGGGGAGTGCTTTCGGAGTACACTTAAAGCCTTTAAAGAAACACACGTTATAAATGTTAAGTCTCTTTCTTCCGCTGTTTCATCTGGAAACGTAAAGTCCCGTTTTTTCCCGTCCCTGTGGGCGTTTCGGAAAATCCTTTCTTAGTGTTCTCCTACACTCCCGAATATACCTACGTGACAAATTTCAACTTTTCCCCCGCGTCCCGTTTTTCCCGTTCCCGTAAGAATTTCGCCAAATAGACCAATTCCCGAAATTCTTACGGGAACTCCTACACTCCCCAAGGAACCATCTTGCAAAATTTCAGCTTTCTACGACGAGTAAAACGAAAAATCCTGTTTTTTTCCCGTTTCCGTGGGAATTTTGGAAAGTACTCTCTTAATGCTCCTCTACACTCCCGAAGCAACCTACATGCCGAATTTCAGCTTTCTGCAACCAGTAAAACGAAAAGTCCCGGTGTTTCCGTTCCCGTGGGAATTTCGGGAAATCCTTTTGTAGTGCTCCCCTACACTCCCCAAGAGAACTTGAAAGCCAAATTTCAGTTTTATACGACCAGTAAAACGAAAAATCGATCCCGTAGAACTGAATATATAAATCCCGTTTTATTCCTTATCCCGTGGAAATTTCCAAAAATCCTGAAATTAGTTTCTTAGTTTTGTAATCACCTACTTATGTATCAAATTTGAAGAGTCTAGTTATTATAGTTACTGAGATAGCGTCACTCGGAATCGAATATATCATCATCATCATCATCATCTCAGCCATTACAAAGAATCGAATATATAATTCCCGTTTTTTCCTTATCCCGTGGGAGTTTCCAAAAATCCTTCCTTAGTGGATGCCTACATTGTATAAGGTATCTATGTGCAAAATTTCAAGTCTCTAAGTCCAGTGGTTTGGGCTGTGCGTTGATATATAGTTAAGTCAGTCAGTCAGTCAGTCAGGACTTTGAATTTTATATGTATAGATATCGATTTTATATCAATTTTAAAACGATCACAGTACATTTCTAAATGTCACTGAAAGTTAGAACAGAAACATCCGAAAAATAATGGTATGGACGGGAATCGAATCCGGACCATCGTCATTCCGTGACGCGTGCTCCTGCACTCATAGCAGGTGGGTAGTTGTCGAATTTTTCTACCTGTTACTAGTGACCTTGTTACTATGCGAATCTTTGTCGTTAAGCGTCATCTGTTTGAATGATGTGTCTGTACACAATTACAAACTCCCGTGGAACATCTATTGCTCACCAGGTTTCGTCTCATGTTTAGATGAAAGTGCAATAGAGTCGCATAGGTAATAAATATTGCAACTTGCTGCAAAAATCTGCTACGTTTCTAGTTTATAAATGTTCTCCTTCAAGTAATATATGTCTTCGAACGTGGACATTTATGAAACTGTTACTTATTGAACGATTTTTGTCACGTATATTCTGATTTATTAATCGTTTCGTTTGCTTTGCATATTTTATGGATACGATATAACTGCAATAACAGTGCATGCTTCCATGCTGGTGTACGTGGGAGTGAAGAAAAAAAATAGAATGTAGCAGTTGCCTTTCTTCCCGCGCAGATGGTAAAAGCCCATCGAGGGAATGGGCGAAAATCTTAGGAATCATGTTATAGGCGACGCGGCTAGGAACCCATCACTATTTCGATTTCCCTTTCCACCTATACGCCCTTAATCATGCTAACGTGGCCTTAAGGTTTTGTTACCTTAGGCTCTGTCTACCCCGTAAGGGATAAAGACGTGATATATGTATTTATGTATGTATTTTATTAAATACCCTCCTAAAGCCTCTGTAAGATTAACAGAAATTATCCAAAGCTCAGTGATGTTAAAGCTACCTACGTTTTAAGCCACTCTATTCTACCAAAACCGGCCAAGAGCGGGTCGGGGTACGCGCAGCATAGGGTTCCGTTGTTCCCTGACATATGTGAATATTATGAACCATTATTATTAGTTTTCACTTTTATTCGATACTACTATGAACATAGTTTACGGTTTCAAGTACATTTTTTTTAGTTGGTCGACTATTACTCGTTATTGTAAGTAAGTAAGTGCTTTATAGTACAAATATAAAGAAACAGACAAATCACAAAAAAATACCTTAAATATAGACCACAAAGCGAACTTATCCCTATAAGGGATCTCTACCAGTTAACCTTTGAGTAAATGAGAGGAGCATTAAGCAAGAGACCGACAAAGCCGCGGACAGACCGACGGACGGACATAGCGAAACTTAAAGTGTTCCTTGTTGACAGCGAAACCCTAAAAATGTACCTCAAGCAAAGCTTGGAGCATACAAAATAATGTTTATTACAAAATAACGTTTATTACATAATTTTATCTCGTATGAAAACTCTCGCTTTAACAGTTATTACGACGCGGAACCCATAAAACGGCAGTAAAACTCATTATCGGGTTAACAAAGACGTAGCTGTAGCACCGACTCGTTAAAGACATTAACTTGCTTGTCACC
Source organism: Pandemis cinnamomeana (assembly GCA_932294345.1). Taxonomy (NCBI): domain Eukaryota; kingdom Metazoa; phylum Arthropoda; class Insecta; order Lepidoptera; family Tortricidae; genus Pandemis; species Pandemis cinnamomeana. Next base: position 2,061,711 of record OW028715.1, on the reverse strand, counting down.
AACATCAGAATACACCGCCAAAACAAAACACAACGGCCAATCGGTGAGCGCTATTCAAAAATCAAACCACCACATTGGTTTTTACTCTACGTTCTAAATATGAATCCTGGAGGACATCCTTATTCTGAACGCCGTCGATTTCGGAAATACGTTTGTATAAACGTTCAGTTTTGAAAGTTTTATTCGAATCCAGTTTTAAATTCAAGGTTTAACCTCAAGATAACATTGTATTTATGTTCGCTCTATTTGCAGTTTATTTGTGTGAACTTGTAGCAATGATTTAAGCTCTTCGACAGATAATAAAAGCGTATGTGGTCGTAAAAATTAAATCTACTGTTGTCCAACAACAAAATAAATCTTGGGAATGTCGGTTTGATTTTTTATTTTTAGTTTGAACGTGAAAATGTAGTGTGAGTAGTTGGAAATGTATTTTGTTTCTGTGATTGATCAGAGGCGCAAAGTTTTATTTGGTGTAAGAAAATAGATACCCAATGACGGTCCTTTCAATCTATGTCCAATGTCACTTAGTGAGGGTTAGGTATCTACTGGTCTGGGTCTTTGAATTTACATGTTTGATCAAACTATTTCTGACTATGACTATTTGTATCAAAAACATGTACAGTCATGAGCATAAATAAAGTCGTCTAAAACATCCATACACCATTATGCAATAAACAATAACTTCGCAATTCAAAGTTCATCATTTAAAATTTAAAGTTATTTATTGGAAATTGGCCGCCAAGAGCTCTTTTACATGTCCGTTTTGAAACTACCAGCGCATTCGGAAAGACCATAATTGCCAAGAAGAATGCACTGCAAGAAACTTGGCAGAAAGTCGTTTTTCAAAGTAAATACAGTAAGAATACATGGATTCTACTTAAATTAAATACATTAATGAAAGATCCACGAGCCTTCAATTATATTAGTCTATAACAGAGATGTATAAAGTCTCTACTAGTCAAAGTAAAACAAAGTGTGAAAAGAAAAAAAAAACAATTAAAACAATTTAAGTGCAGTGGAGGTGAAAACGCCTCCACCGTCAAATAAATTAATTGGAGATATCTCCAATGTCGAAGAGAAAAAAAAACAAAATAATAAAATTAATATACATTTCATGTCAAGTAAGGTAACCGGTAAGCAGAGCTATTGAATTAAGCAACGGGTGGCTTATTTATAAAGTCTGTGCGCTAAAAGTCGCTTATCTTAAGCTGTTTTAATTATAATCTAGGGTATTAAGGCAACCAGTGAAGTATTAATCGTGTTCAACGCAAAAAACTGAAAACACACACAAGAACTGAAATTTATGTTCGTGCCAACCGCATCGGAGTTGACTGCGAACAAAACAGAGGGTAGCTTAAACTGTGACAAATGAACTGCCATTAGGTTACAAGTTGAATTAAACCTTTCTTGCGTAATTTGTCTTTGAACTGCCTTAAAGTGGATTAACTTTAAACGAAAAAAAGATCATGCTGGTCTGGGAGTAAAGAAAAATCATAGAATTTACCAGATGCTTCACTACCCGCTCAATTAGTAAAAACCCATCGAGGGAATGGGCGACAGTCTTAGGAATCATGTTGTAGGCGATGCGGCTAGCAACCCATCACTATTTTGATTTCCCTTTCCAGCTATAGGTATACGCCCTTAACGTGGCCTTAAGGTTTTGTTACGTTAGGCTCTGTCTCTATATCTGGCAATATCAGTCGAATAATGGGAATCTAGATACGACATTCCTCCATGAGAAGGGTAAATGGACCCTTATAACAAAGATGGCGGCTCTAAATCCCCTTTTACAAATGGAAATGATATTATAGTTCTGTTCAGGGTCAATCATGTGTGTAACGTGGGAGAAGACTCGCATGTTACTAAGAGGACTTGTTTCCAAATATGGGAATTAACCTTTATAATTTTTATTTCATTGGTTTGTAGTTTGTAATTGTGTCGCACAGACACATCATTCAAACAGATGACGCTTAGCGACGAAAAAATCGCATAGTAACAAAGGTCACGTGACAGTTAGTAACAGGTAGAAAAATTCGGAGACTATCCACCTGCTATGGGTGGTGTAGGGGTATAGCACGCGTCACGGAATGACGAGGATCCGGGTTCGATTCCCGGCCATAGCTTTACTTTTCGGATTTTTCTATGTGTTCTAATTTTTACAGACATTTAGAAATTTGGTTTGTACCGTTCGGAAATACTTGAATATCTATATTAGGTACTAATATAATTGCTTGGGGTTGGGTTAATTGATGGCCTGCATATCTTTTTTAACCAAAAGTCGTCATTAATTTCAAGGCTCATCGCGTGAATGAGCGAAAATCTTAGGAATCATGGCAATGGCCATGCGGCTAGCAACTCTTCACTATTTTGATTCTCTTTTCCACCTGTACGCCCACAATCAGGCTAAACGTGGCCTTAACGTCTTGTTACCTTACGCTACGTCTACCCAGTAAGGAATAAAGACGTGTTTTATGTGTGTGTGTGTGTGTGTGTACAGTTACCGAAGAAAGCTTTTAAGATGAAAAAGGAAATTAAAATTAAGCTTGGAACTTGCAAAGAGAAAAATCTTTAGCACAAATTATGGTCCTGCGCAAGGTGTAAGCCCGGATTTGAACCGGTCATCTAATCGAAATACCAGTGAAACCACTTGGCGACCAAGGCATTCTGGTTTTGGACGCCGTAAAAAGGTTGATAGAACACATTCCTCTTGAAACTTTAACAAAGGTCTACCCTTGTCTAGGTTCAAATATCGCTAGTTCAAAAGAACTTTCTGGACCCCAGTTTAATTCCTTTAGGTATTCAGTTTCCCTCACCCTATGAAAAGCAATGGAATTTTCAAAGTTTTCAACTTAAAGTTGTGAAATTCCGACTCGTTAATTTGGCAGACTTGGAGTTTCACTTCAATTTCATGTTGTTAAAAGTATGGTAAGAGTTACGATGATGGCCGATGGAGTCAGAGGGTTCTCGAACGGCGTCTGCAGACCAGGAGATCAGTTGCCGGTAAGCCTCCAACAAGATGAAGCAACGACCAGTAGGCTTATTGTCTAACTCGCTCGCAATCACCATCGTGTTCATTTTGACAGTTCTTGTATGAATGTGACAGCTGGCTGATTCCGATGCTAATTGTCAGCCCATACATGAACTGTCAAAATGAACACGATGGCGATTGCGAGCGAGTTAGACAATAAGCCTACTGATTAAGATCGCGTGATCGCGGTGGAGGCGGCCATAGCAAGACCGGTCTGTGTGGAGAGCCTTGGGGGGCCTATGCCCAACTGTGGCTAACACGATGATGATGATGGTGATGATTAGTTACGATAGACGACACCACACCACCACCAGTTTTTTGTGTTGGTCGGGAGTCCCGGTGATCCAGTCGGCACAGCGCGATGGTATTTAAAAAGACCGGGTCTGTCAAGCTATCTCATTCACTCTTATGGGTTTCACACTTGAATTGGTTAATAGTATCTGAAACCCTAAAGTTGTTCTAGGAACTCACGGACTGTTTGACACGTGGCACTAGAAAAACATTAGTTTTTATTAAAATACTAGCTTTTCCCCGCGACTTCGTCCGCGCAGATAACGTCATAGTGACGACATACCCCATACATCCACTCATGTCTCCAATTATAAGGTTTTTATTTCCTATCCGTGGGAAATTCGGAAAATCCCTTAAAGCACCTACGTGATCCTTTATGAATATTATCTATTAATTATAGTCTTTATTATTTTCCTCGTGCTTTTATCTCTGGTGGTTTTTATGCTGGTCTGGGAGTTAAGAAAAAACATAGAATGTATCAGGTTGCTTCTCATCCCGCGCTGATGGTAAAAGCCTATCGAGGAGTGGGCGAAAATCTTAAGAATCACGTCATAGGCGATGCGGCTATCAACCCATCACTATTTTGGTTCCCCTTTCCACCTTTACGCCCACAATCATGCTAAACGTGGCCTTTAGGTCTTTAATTTGGCCTCTGTACCCCGTAAGGGATGAAGACGTAATTTATGTATGTTTGTAAGTTTTAAACCAGATTAAAGGAGCGACTACACCGACGCGTATACGCAGTGACATGTTGTAGGCGTCACGTTTTCTCACCGTATTTCATACATTTTGTTACATGGTCGGACCCCTACGAGACTAACCCCCTTATTCATAAACGCACTATAGACTTCTGCTAACTTAGCAATCGTTTGTCCTTTTCTGTCACTTTGACATTTACCTTTCACAGATAAGGACAAACGATTGCTAAGTTAGCAGAAGCTTATAGAGCGTTTATGAATAAGGGGGTTAATCTATTACTCTTAATTTAAAGGCAACTCGATACTCGATCTCATATATAAGCTTCCACGCTGGTCTGGGAGCAAAGAAAAAACATAGAATGTACCAGTTGCATCTCTTCCCGCGCAGATGGTAAAAGCCCATCGAGGGAATTGGCGACATAGGAATCATGTTATAGGCGATGAGGCTAGCAACCCATCACTATTTTGATTCCTTTTTTCATCTATACGCCCACAATCTTGATAAACGTGGTCTGGTCACCTTACGCTCTGTCTACCCCGTAAGGGACAAAGACGTGATTTGTGTGTGTGTGTGTGTGTGTGTGTGTGATATATAATTTAGTAGCTATTAAATTTCATAGCTTAGGGTTGTGCTTAAAACTGTATTCATATACGAAACAATCCACATTAAGTACTACATCTGGAAGCCAGTGATAACCCTAGAACCATTTTCAGTAACAGTAGCATACGATTACAAGAATAATTTTGCAGTTCGTAAAACGGACGTACGTTCTTATACCCTGGACATTAAGTTCAATGTCGCGAGTGTTATGAGAGGTATGGAAGCAGTGATATATGGGCTACTATAGAATAATGCTTTCTTAGCTTAAACCCTAAGTTTTGTGGTGCTTTTACACTATGTCGTTTTATTTTTGGAAACGATTTCACCTTAATTTCTTTTTGGGTGCAGAGCAGAATATGTAAAGTTTAAGTTTAAAATGTATAATGGTTTAAAATACATAATGGTTCAAAATATATAATTGTATTGTCTAGCGTATTGTATAGTTTTGTTTAGGTTAGGTTTAGTTTATAACAATTCTGTTTATATATTTTCAACTTCTATCTAACTTCATTATATATCCCGTCTTCCATGCTGGTCTGGGAGCAAAATAAAATCATAGAACGTACCAGTTGCTTCTTAAAATTCCATGAAGGAATGGGCATGAGGGAATGGGCAAAAAGTCTTAGGAACCATTTTATGGCCGATACGGCTAGCAACCAATCACTGTTTTGATTCCCCTTTCCATTTATACGCCCACAATTATGTTAAATGCCTTTAGGTATTGTTATATTTTATTTCTTTCTTCCATGCTGGTCTGGGAGCAAAAAATCAGTTGCTTCTCTTCGAATGGGCGAAAGTCTTTGGAATCATGTGTGATAGGCGATGCGGCTAGCAACCCAACACTACCTATTTTGATTTCCCTTTCCACCTATACGCCCTTAATCATGCTAAACGTGACCTTAGGGTTTCCTTAGACTCTGTCTACCCCGTAAGGGATAAAGACGTGATATATGTGCCTATGTATGTGTATACCAGGTCTCATAATCGGGTGCGTAACGATGTATATAAAAATTTTTGGTATAATATTAGTAGCAATAACGCTCATTTGATATAATTATTAAATCATATAACAACACTTAATATATTTACATATGACATAATTATCATTTCTTATAATGATCATTTGATATAATATCATTTAATATAACATTCTTTAAGTATAATGCTTATTTCCTATAATGAACTTATGGTATAACGTTATTTTTATAAAAAGTAGGTTAGGTTAGGTTTGAACTGCGTCCCCCAACAAAAACGAACTGCTATTATATATTATGATCTGTATATAAAATGAGCGTTATACCATATAATCGTTATAAGAAATAAGCGTTATACTGAACGATAAATATACGAAATAAATTTATATATTTTAAAATTATACCAAACGTTTATTATACACAATGAGTGATTATACCCTTTGAAATTATATCAAATGTTGATATATCGATAGAAAATATATTAAATATTTTTATATCAATCATTACACACCCCTCATAATCTCGTTCCGTCAGCTTCCTTCTCACGAAACGTACAATATTGCACGCTCGCCGAGTTTCCACACAAATTCTGTACTGAAGACATTTAATTAAATTAAACTAAAACACACTATCTACCCACCATTATCATTTATCAACCCGTGAAACCTTTCAAGTTTCTCTAATTGCTTCTGTTCTGTAGCGAAATGTACTCTTAGTTTACGTTTCAAGGTTCAATGTTGAATAATGCTGTATTCAGGAGCGAGCGTTTAGAATGTACGTACGCATACATACACAAATCACGTCTTTGTCCCTGGGAAGACAGAGCCTAAGGTAACAGTTCCGACAGGTCACATTTAGCAAGATTGTGGGCGTATTGGTGTAAAATGGAATCAAAATAGTCGGGTTGCTAGTCTCATTGCCCATAACATGATTCCTATGATTTTCGCCCATTTATTCGATAGGCTTTTACCACCTGCGCGGGTAGGGAAGCAACTGGTATATTCTGTGTTTTTTCTTTGCCCCCAGACCAGCATGGAGGTTTAGGAAATTTGGTTTAGAATGTGTCGGTACTGCAGAGCTAGTTTCTTGAAGAGAAGATTTAACGCAGCAGAGGGTGAATGTAGATGGGAGGAAAGAGACAAAAAACGCCACGGCAGGGCGTCCACACCTTGAAACCTAAATGGTTACGCTTGCTGTGTTTGCGGAGATTTTTTCTCCTTCGAACTCTTCGGCTGTGGAATAAACTCCCAGCCGATGTTTTCTCGGTGTTATTATGGGGTTCTGCAAAAAAGGAGTATTGAAATTTTTAAAGGGTTGGCAACACGCATGCTAGCTCCTTGGACTTGTAAGCGTCCATAGGCTGCGGGAGCCGCTTACCACAAAGCGGCATACGCTGTTTGTCACCGATGTGGTAAAAAAAACATAAAAAGGACCAAACCAAACCAAATAGACCAAATACGACGATTTGGAAAAAGGTCAGTTGAGAGTACCCGAAACCGACGAGCATGTACGAAGAGATTGATGAATGTGTTTGAAGCGAAAGAAGTAAGTCAGGATCGTAGCCAGTGGAACAAATTAGTCTCTGCCTACCCCTGTGGGAAAGAGGCGTGACGGTATGTATGTATGCTGTATGTAAAAAGGACGCACATAATTCAATACTAGCTTAAAAAGAAATAAAAGTTTCACCGTGTCGCATAAACAAAATCTCATTAGGCTAACAGAAATATGAGGCACTTGACTCGTCGAGTTCGTCTCTCGATAATATTCTAGTATAACCAGCCTCCGAGAATCACGAGAATTTGGACCTTTCCTTTCCCTGGCGTGAGATAAAATTTGATGTTCTACACCCTTGGGGAAGACGGAAATAAAAGAGATATATCTTGCAAATAAATAAACTAGGAACCTTGCTACTTTCTCAGAACGACCCTAACTGAGCGGTGCAAGAGAACAATTGTGTTTGTTTCATTAGAAAGGGGGAGGCTCTGTCAGTTTAAATCTGAACCGCTTTGCTCTGATTTAATTGCGGTTGGATTGGAATACTTAACTGGCACACGCAGAGAAGTCATTTAAAGATGAATCGTAAACTAGTTTCTGGTTTTTTGGGTGCGAGTCCGGTTACCTCCGCGTGTGGTCAAGAACTGCGGTCTGTTTTTGGATCCGTCAGAGGGAACGCAGTGCTTGGTCCGGTGCACCCTGGCCATCGGATAATAATTTCCTGGCAGATTCTGAGGGATATCGTTATCCGTTGGCTAAGAGCCCGAGAGAGGGGGAGGGGTCTTTTGACCGTGTTCTACCATACAACGTTGCCGACATTTTTGTCACAAGAAGAAGTAGGTAATTTCTGTTTTGTAAATCGTCACTATTGCCTTTTTTGACATTTTGATGCTTCTTAACCATATTTAATTACTACAGTTCTGTTGTAAAAGTGACAAAATGTTTTCCTAACTTTTTTATCATTTCAAGCTATTCCCAAAGCCATTAACCGAACCACCGAAGGGAAATAAAACTGAAATAGACGTAACATCTCAAAGACAAACGACAATATGACACTTATCCACATACAAAAGCAACAAAGACAGAATTACCATACATAAGTAGAAACATTTACGATACAAAACGATACTCGAAGAGGATGGAAAAAAAACCAATCCTTTTAGTTCACGCGATACATAAAACGCCTCCCCGAATGTGCCTAACGCATTTATCAAATGGCCATTCCGTTATGAGCCCTGGAACGACTATGCTCTATTTTATTCCACTACAAATTGGACGGGGCTGGGATGCAGGGCAGGTCCAGATAGGATGGTCGTCGGCTGGAGCTATTGAAAATGAACGGTTTTCCATTAGTATAACGACAGATGCCGTTGTTTTTCTTTGGCGCTTTGTTGGATGGAGTTTTTAGGTTGTTTTTGCGGAAGTTCATATCATAGAGGAACAAGAAGTGTGCTTCAAAGGACAAACATATAGCATTAACCTTGAGGGTTTGATGATTCCGTCCCCAAAGAGTAAAAACGGGACCCTATTACTAAAACTCCTCTGTCAGTCTGTCTGTCTGCCTGTCAGTCTGTCTGACCGTCTGTCTGTCTGTCTGTCTGTCTGTCTGTCTGACCGTCTGTCTGTCCGTCTGTCCGTCTGACCATCTGTCTGTCTGTCTGTCTGTCTGTCTGTCTTTCGCTTTCACTTTTCGCGCCTTAACCACTTTTTCAGTCCCGAAGAAGGACATAGGATAATGTTTATCCTGGAAAATGGCATAGTTGCCGCGGGACAGGGATAAGCGAATTCTACGCAGGCGGAGTCGCGGGTAACTGCTAGTATTTACATTTAGTGCCTGGTCATGCCCAAGTTGATTATGTTCTTCATTTAGTTCAACACAATCTGTTTAGTTAACATCAAAAAACATTCAATTACGTAGATATTTCTTAGACTTCAAAGCAAAAATAACAGAGAGATCTGACAGTAAGCGTTTTCAATTAAGTAAATTGTTCAAAGTAACCGATCAGAACTAAACTTAGATAGCTTTTGAAATTACTGAAAATGAAAATTCATCATTGCTTCCATGTTAGTCTGGGAGCAAAGAAAAAACATAAAATATACCAGTTTCATCTCTTCCCGCGCAGATGGTAAAAACCCATCGAAGGAAACACATAGATCTGTACGTCATGTTTGGTTGGATACGGTAACTGCTTGGAAATATCTAGAGCTTGTTAAAGGTACTATTACCTAATATTAAGTTTTATGGAGGCCTAGAAATAAATGTCTAAAGATATTTTTTGTGTAAAAGACTTTTTATAAAAGAGATTTGCTGAAGTACTTCTACATGACGAGGAAAAGGTCAGGGCAAAGTTATTCACTATTTTTCTTGAGATAAAATAATATTAATCGTATATACAAGAAAGTTTCGCTTGTTCCGCCATCTGTTGCTTTCAGTTTTGACGTACTTCGCAAGTTACAAGCTAAGAGCGTTCTAACTGAGTAACAAAATGTATTTTTTATTGTTTATCCTTTTCTCATGCGTCCTATAAAAGAGAGAGAGAGAGAGAGAAAGATAGATATAGAGACAGCCTTGAATTCACCAACAACACCTTCAAGGCATTGCAACACATTTACACACTTTGTAATAATTTATTTTGCATGCTGATGTACAGTCAGCGTCAAATAGTTCGCGACACCCTAAGTGGCCAAAAAGTTAGCAACACGACCTTATTTCCACTGTAACAGCAACGTGTTGCAAACTATTTGGGTACTTTTGGTGTCACGAGCTATTTGACGCTGACTGTACCGGCTGAATACTGCTTCCAGTTCTAATTAACATCATTATTTACTTACTTACTATTTCAAGATTGGCAGTCAAGTACCGTGCGTTTTAAACGCAATTTCTTTCCTCGTGCGGCAAAGATCTGGAACCAACTTCCTGCCGCAACATTCCCTGAGCACAATTTAGGGATCTTTAAAAGCGAGCCTTCCTGTTCCTCAAAGGGCCGGCAACGCACTTGTGATTCCCCAGGTCTTGCAGGTGTCCCTGGGCAACGGTGATTGCTTTCCATCAGGTGACAAAGTCTGCTCGTTTGCCCCCTCTTATATAAAAAAAAAGATGTGAAACGCGTTAGCTTACGCTTTGTGCTAGCCCTAAGCCCTGGCATGAAACTGATTCTTCACTAATGGGCATATTTATGGCAGTATTAAGCGGTAGTAAATTACTTGCGGTAAATCAAAGGCTGGAAAAATAAGGTTTCTTGTTGCCCTACATAGAACAAAGCCATTAAAACAATAAACAATTTACAAAATTAACGATACGATAGTATACGATACAATAAGTAAGTAAGTAAGTAAATGATTTATTGTACAAATATAAAGAGACGGATACAATTCATAAAAATAACATTAACATATGCACAAAGGCGAACTTATCCCTATAAGGGATCTCTACCTTCAACATGAAACTACCGTGAGACTTAATCATGATTACACATAAACGGATAACTCACGTATAAAAAGTCGAGTGATGCTCGACATGTTTCAGACTATTTCGTAGTCCTTCTTCCTGGAGCGCTCGCCCCGGCGGCAGCGAAACGAACACTGCGCGCCGGCGCTCTGTTCGCGCGGCTGTTCGCCGCAACTGACAGCGGCGCACAACTACCCTCGTCTTCTTCGTCATTTTTATTATTGATATACCTGTTAACCTTTGAGTAGATTAAAAGTTTATGGATTATGTGTTACATTTTATCTGTGTATCGTTTCGTGAGTCACAGACGGTTCTGGCTGAAAATCAGTGCTGCAGTCTAACACGTCAGCGTAATGCTGAGACAGCGACCGTTTCACTTTTGCGAAGACACAACGCTGATGATCTATTTTTCATGCCTGTGTTTTTTTTTCTATAAAATTGTGTTTATTCTCTTATATTTGTGTGTCTGATCCGTAGTAATAAGTAGAAATAAAATCATAGATAAGTGACACTTTAAGATAACTGAGAGTTGTGAAACAGGCCCAAAGTGGCCTGAAAGGTATTAGTTAGGGTTAATTGCTAGTCAAAGCGCGTTGAAGAATCAATTTAAAAGTTCTCTGATGAATAATAAAAACGGTTTGACTTCATAGAACCAATTAATACTGAGCGCATTTTGAAGAGTTCTAAAGTTTTAATTAAAAAAATAATTTTTAACACAAGTTTTTTTTAAACCCCGACGTCAAAAGAGGGGTGTTATAAGTTTCACGTCGTTTGTGTGTGTACCTGTGTGTATCTCCAGCGAATAGACCGATTCTAATGCGGTTTTTCATTCTAAAGCCGGTTTTTTGCGGTGACTCTTAGCTATGTTTGGTGAAAATTTGGTCCACCAGTTGGTGCGTGGGGGCTTTTTTGATTTTTTTATTCTTGGTTATTAATAAATATTTGACGGTAGTTTTGCATTGTCATCCAAAATACTTAATCATACAAAATTTCTAATCAAGCAACTAAAAAAATTATGCATAACCTAAACTGAATCGGAATTGAATCGCATTAAGACGCCATGGTAAGCCCCCAGGTCTGTTTAGCCGTGCTGACGTGAAAGCGCAACAAACATTCATACATCTTCACAAACTTACACATTTATAATATTAAAAGTATAGGACTATGTTCATCATACTTTAGTTATAATTTTCATACAAACATATATACAAATCACGTCTTTATCCCTTACGGGATAGACAGAGCCTAAGGTAACAAGACATACAGGCCACGTTTAGCAAGACACTGACGGCGTAGAGGTGGAAAGTGGAATCAAAATAGTGATGGGTTGCTAGCCACATCGCTTATAACATGATTTCTATGATTTTCGCCCATTCCCTCGATGGATTTTTACCATTTGCGCGGGAAGAGAAGCAATTGGTACATTCTATGTTTTTCTTTGCTCCCAGACCAGCGTGGAAATAATAATTTTCTTATTCATCATAATAATTGCAGGACCACAAAGTCCCCAAAAAATAACGGTCCGGCAGGACCACCTTCACCTTTGTGACGGTGACACGGCAATATGACTCCTAAGATCAATGCCCACGGCTCGTATTTCCCTGTTCGAGTGTTTCTTGTAAACAGTTTGTTTGTGCTGATGGAACAAACCGTTGGGACAACCTGGCGGCAGATAGAACAGCCTTTCCAATTTTTATATCGCGTCGGTACAAACAAGCTTACGGCCCGGGTGGCAAGCAGTTATAGTCTTAGATGTCCAGGAGACTGGGACTCTTAAAATTTGTTACATAAAGCAAAAATCACGTCTTGATGGGATTCAATTCCGACTTAGTTCAGGTTTTAGTTGTCATTTTTAGTATGAGTGACAGCGAGCGAACCTAAACTGAATCAGAATTGAATTGAGTTAAGACGACATGGTAAGGCTTCTTGTTTTAAAATGGCCACTAGATTCATATGGAAAGGCGAATCAAAATATTGATAGGTTGCTAGCCGCATCGCCTTTCGCGGAGTCCCTCGATAGGATATTACCATCTGCGCGGGAAGAGATGCAACTGGTAGGTTGCATGTTTCTCTTTGCTGCCAGACCAGCGCATGAAAGGGGTTTGGTATATTCTTTTTTGGCTAGGCGCGGTTTTTTTTTTTGGAAAGGGACGTGTAATAAGGGAACCACTTGACTAAACGTATCTAAAAATAATGACAGAACTAGGATTGACTTTTTTTTAAAGTGAAAAGCCTCCCCTCCCTGCCGCGGCCCACCGCAGCATAAACAAAGGATCACCATTCCATTATCCGGGATTACCTCGGACCGGGAGATTCGGACACGCCCGCTTATTATTCCCGCGGGATTCTCGTAAATAACGGGATAAATACTGCGGGGCTTCGATTAAGCTATTCGGATAAGTTTTGAAGAATTGTGAAGGTGTTTTAGCGGGGATATGATTTATGAAGTCGGATTCTGGTCTATCGATGTGTTAGTTAAAATATTAAAACAAAGATTATGATAACAACTTAACTAATGTCAATTTACCACCGAAATATGCTTAGTGGCACAAAATTCGGCCTAGTACGAGAGCCAAATTTTTTACTCTTCAGTATACCCGTAAAAAACCGTTAAACCGTAAAGTAAACATAAAAAATCAAGAAGTAAAAATTATTGATTCATTTGATAGTACCTATCATCGTTTATACCTTCAAAACTATAGTCTAATTTTTTTTTTACTAGTTCGGAAGATTACTGAGAGCTATGATTGTCTTCTATGGTACTCGTATTTCAAATTCAGCACAATTTTTCACCACTTTCGAGTGGTATTTTCACACATGTGCTTTCAAAAATCGGGCCCCAGGGCTGCTGTCATTATGTCGCAGGAATTTGCAAAGTATGCGTTTGCAGCTCTTTAGAAAGTCTTGAGCCCGACGACAGAGAACGTATGCATTAAGTGCACTATAATTTTAATTAGGTTTAAATTACTTCTGGTAAGTTCCCAGTTACTGCAAAAGTTAACCAACACAAAGTTCACCAAGCTACAGCCGGGTCCTAAACTAAAACTTCCCGTGTTACTTTTTGAATATTCACCGCAAACTTTGCTTTTTCCACTAAATATTCGCCGCAATTTGCTTTCATCTCAGAAAAACTTGCCATCTTGTTTATCTGTAAAGAACTGATGACGTGGGCTATATTGCTGCGGGCGCTCCGCCTACTTGGATGGATTTATTTCAGCGTATTAATTAAAATTGATTTCGTTGCTCGGTCTTTCAAAAGGTCGGACTAAACGTTAAATTAAGGCTCTACCAACAAGTAGTCATATTTCTTTAAATATTATCACCAAAATAATATAACTTGAATAAAATTTTTCACATACTTAAATTAATAATGTAAAAAATTTACAAATACGAACGTGAGTTTGTTTGGTACGCTGTCATGCGTGAATTACTTAACCTATGACTTGAGAAGAATGTAGGGTATAAAAGTTTAACGAATACATACAATAGATCGTTAACAACTTGCGTTATGCTGACGACACGATCCTTATTGCAGCATCGGAGACCGATTTGCAAACAATCGTGAGCAGAGTTAACGAGTACAGTGAGGAAGCCGGTTTATCAATAAACATAAGTTAGACAAAGTTTATGGTAGTCTCAAGAAACCCGGATCTAAGTCCTAACATATCTGTAGCTGGGTAACAACTGGAGCGGGTACGACAGTACAAGTATTTGGGGGCTTGGGTAAATGAAGCATGGGAATCCGATCAAGAAATCAAGACACGGATAGAAATTGCCCGAGCCTCTTTTAATAACATGAGGAAAGTTCTGTGCTGTCGTCAGCTGAACATAAAGCTCAGAGTTAGGTTACTCCTATGTTACATCTGGCCTATCATCATGTACGGCTGCGAGGCGTGGACCCTGAAGGAAGACACTACAAGTCGTCTACAAGCATTTGAGATGTGGTGCTACCGTCGTATGTTGCGCATTAGCTGGACACAGAAGGTCAGGAATGAGACCGTGCTTCAGCGCGTTCATATGTCCCGGAAAATGTTATCATCTATCAAGAAGCGCAAGATAGAGTATCTGGGTCACGTGCTCAGGAACGAAAGGTACATGCTGCTGCAGTTGATAATGATGGGCAAAGTGGAGGGAAAGAGACGCGCTGGGCGAAGGAAGAAATCGTGGCTCCGGAATATCCGGGAGTGGACCGGTATTGCCTCCGTCGAACAGCTGTTCCGACTGGCTGCTGATAGGGACGAATATAGGAAGCTGACGGCCAACCTTCAGGATTGAAGAGGCACTAGAAGAAGAAGAAGAAGATACAATAGATAAAGTCGCGAGCAACAACTAGTGTAACAAAAATGAAATAAAGAAAGAAATCTAATCTATCTATACATATAATAAAATCGTTGAGACCAAAAAATCTGTACATTGAAGATTTAAAAAAAAAAACCGACCAGGGTGACTTAAAATCGGTAACTGAACATATTAAAACAATTTTTAAAATTTTTGTTTGTTTGTTTGTTTGTTTGACTGAGCATCACGTAAAAACTACTGAACGGATATTGTTGAAATGTTCACAAATATATTTCAATAAATTCAGAATAGGATATAGGCTACAGAAATTTTGGAATTTTTTGGAAAAAGGGGGTGAAAAGGGGGGTTAAAGTTTGTATGAAAAAATAAAATTAGATTGTTCTAGAATCATGAAACTCAGAATAAATACTTAGTAATAAAAATAAGGAAATACCTGTTTTAGCATTTTTTTAAAATCTCACCCAGAGGCGCAAAAAAGAGGGTTTTGTGTTTAAAATTAATTAACTTCATACATCTATACAATAAAAACCAATAAAGTGTAACCTTTTAAAATTGCTAAATAATACTTCCAATTTAATACAGGTAAATATAATTTCTCAGTTTTCTTGAAATTTAATTTTTGAGGTGATTACGCACAAAATAGCGGAACTCAAGAAAATCAGCTTTCCTCGGTATAAGTAGTTGGTAATAATTACAAACAAAATAATACTACGGAGAAAATATATACATGCGAATGTACATATATACATGCGAATGTACATAAGTCATAAAGCCGGAAAACTGTGTCAATTGTGAAAAACATTAATAAAATAATTACATGCGGTACAGGTATTTTTCAACGAAGACATTTTCGTCAAACCTAAATCAACCTAAATTGGCGTCCTAAATTGTGTTCTTTACCTAACACCTAAAGTACAATATGCAATACCGTTACTTTGTTTTTATTTATGTGCTATTATTCACAACGCGTTCGGTTTTTGAACGCACTCTTATTTGAAAACTTGATATATTATGAGGGCAGCGTGAAACGCTTGGCTGTATGCTCTTAATATCTTTGCCAAAGAAAATCAAAATCAAAAGGCACGTTTACGTCTGCGCTACGAACATGTCAGAATTTTATTGTGAAAAAAGTTTGTGCTTTTAGTATGAATCTGACAGCGAGCGAACTTTAACTGAATCGCATTACGACGTCATGGTAAGGCCTCTGTAGGTAATTAATTTGTAGATAAAGATAATAAGTGTTAATAATCTGTAGCTACCTACTTAAACCAAGAAAATTAATAAAAAAACTTCTGCTAGAAAAAATTGAGTCGCAAAATATTAATTAAAACGGATTAGTAAATGAATTGTTAGTCGTAAGGTAAAAACAGGTAAACATTTATGTACCTATTATTTGATTAGAATATATATATATTTTTTAATTAATCAGGGTACAAATATCGTTAAAGTGAGCGCAGTATTCGCCAATAAGCGTCATAGTTCGGCGAAATTAATAGTGATGTAGGTAACTAAAACTGTACTTAGCTTTTTTTGAATAAAGAAACTATAAACAAAACTATAAATTAAACTATTTTGTAAAATAAGGTATAAATAAATGTGATGAGTCATTAACCAGTTCACACCTGTTTTTTTTTCAAGATTCCGTGTCACAAATTATTATTTTCATGACGTAATTCTAAAAGTATAGTTTCGTACACAATTTCAGTGGTTCACGTGACGAAGTTAATAGTCATAATAATAATAATTTTGATATCGAGAAAAGCCGTAAGTATCACAAAAACACACGCGGACGAAGTCGCGGGCAACAGCTAGTCTACGAATAAATTTGTAAGAATATCAAGTGTAGGGTAGATTTAAATTTATAATGCTGTCTTTATCTCCCTCGCACACCTCGCAACAATTACATTTTAAAATGGCGGAGACGTGCACAAATTGCGAATAAGTTCCTGTCTCGACTGCAGTGGGAATTTTTGTAGTACGGGAGCCGCAATGATTTCGTGAAGTCACTCGAGCATGCAGTCAAAAACAGTGAGACGTGATGTTCGAAAATAATTTGACTTATTTTTACATCAATTATTTTTAGGTACTATCAATTGAATCAAAAATTGTTATTTCTTGATTTTTGTTTACTTTTACGGTTTAACCGTTAAAAATTAAATCTCTAAATGTCAGTGAAAATTAGAACACAGAAAAATCCGAAAAGTAAAGCTTTGGCCGTGGTATGGTTTGTAATTGTGTCTTACAGACACATCAATCAAACAGATGACGCTTAGCGACAAAAATTCGCATAGTAACAAAGGTCACGTGACAGCTAGTAACAGGTAGAAAAAATCGAAGACTACCCACCTGCTATGGGTGGTGTAGGGGTATAGCACGCGTCACGGAATGACGAGGATCCGGGTTCGGATTTTTCTGTGTTCTAATTTTCACTGAAATTTAGAAATTTCAATTATTTTTATTTATTTAGTGGTTTTGTAAGTTGCTTGTTATTTTTTGTTCAGAGAATTAGAATACGATTTTTAGTATCACTTTGTTACGATCAAATAGGTCAACACTATGGAAACGTTTTTTGTACTCCCTAAGGACATGGACAAGAGGTACATTTTAAGCGTACCTTGTGCAAACCAAGGGAAAGCTGAACAGGAAACGATTAAGTACGGGTACGTAGATTTTCCCCATGGAACAACTACGCGTGTGATGGGAAATTTAAATTCCCAACGGCTCTACCAGTTGAGCAGCGTGGTTGTACCGAGGGTCAGATAATACTGATATTGCGGGTGGTAGGGCCTTGTGCAAGGTCCGTCCGGATCGCTACCACCATCTTACTCGCTAATCCTGCCGCTAAGTATGTATGTATGTATGTATGTAAACTCTTTATTGTGCAAAATAAACAAGACAAATACAATTGACAAACACTGAGATACATGCACAAAGGCGGACTTATCCCTTTAAGGGATCTCTTCCAGTCAACCTTTGAGTGGATGAAAGGAGTATTATATTAGGGATGGAGCAGCTAAGCTAAGCTGAGCTAAGTAGCAGTGCTTGCACTGCTGTGTTCCGGTGTGGAGAGTAAGACAGCCGGGGAAATTACGGGCACAAGAGGCATTGCATCTTAGTCCTCTAGGTTGGCAACGCATCTGCAATCCCTCCGGGGTTGCGGGTGTCTATGGGCAGTGGTGATCACTTACCATCAGGTGACCCACTTGCTCGTTTGCCTTCCTATTCATATAAAAAAAAAATATTAAAGCGTATTTCAGTCATCAAATTCTTAAATCACGTCTATATCGCATACGGGGTAGAAAGAGCTTGAGATAACAAGACCTAAGGGCTACATTTAGCATGATTGTAGGCGTATGGAAAGAGAAATCAAAATAGTGATGGGTTGCTAGCCGCATCGCCTATAACATGACTCCGAAGACTCGCCCATTCCCTCGATGGGCTTTTACCATCTGCGCGGGACGAGAGGCAACTGGTACATTCTATGTTTTTCTTTTTCTCCCAGACCAATATGGAAGTTCTTAAATCATCCGTGTGGAAAATCATCTCAGCTCCCGTTCTATCCCTAGAGTAGACGAATGTGATGCATTTAACATAATGAAGACAGTTGGGCTCATTCATCTACATTATTGAACACTGGCAACAACCCGCAAGTTCGTCTGCAAAAAATTGTTAGTGTATGTATGTATAACTCTTTATTGTACATAAAACACAAGAAATGAATACAGGACAACACACAAGCACAAAGGCGAAAATCCCTAAAAGGGATCTCTTCCAGTTAACCTTTGAACGATTGACAGGACATAAGTATTGAGCAAGAGTAGACGAAGTCAAAATTCTTGATTCATTTGAAAAACAGCGTCTCTCGTCCCTGGTGAACAGTAGATGTTCCACGGGAGTTTGTAATTGTGTCGTACAGATATCACTCAAACAGATGGCGCTTAGCAACAAAAATTCTCATAGTAACAAGGTCACGTGACAGCTAGTAACAGAGAAAAATTCGAAGGCTTACCCACCGGCTATGGGTGGTGTAGGTGTTCTAATTTTCAGTGTTTTTTAGAAATTTAGTTACTTAAGCGTTTTTCAAAAAAAGTGTGCTTGATTTTTTTTCCTAGTCTAGTCCCATATAAAATAAATAAATAAATGTTTTCGGACAAATAACACCAATTGACCTAGCCCCAAACTAAGCAAAGCTTGTATTATGGGCACCAGGCAACGGATAAACATTCTTATATAATGTAGATAAATACATACTTAAATACATACAACATCCAAGACTCGGGCACAAACATTCGTATTCATCATACAACTGTCTGCCCCTACCGGGATTCGAACCCAGGACCTCTAGCTTCATAGTCAGGGTCACTAACCACCAGGCTATCCGGTCGTCAAATCTTATATCTTTTGTGAATCGCAATCATTCCTTATCTAAACACCGCCTTTAGGGAACAATCATCTGATCATATCTCTTTGTAGGTAAGCTTCGCTTGCCTGTAACGTAAGAGGTTAATAAAAGGTAAATACGTATGGGAGTTAGGAGGGTAAGAGGTTTATTACGGCAATACGCTTTCCGAAAATGCCTCGGTGGTGATTCAAGCTAAGTTTACCCGGATTTTGGGACCTCAAACACACACACACACAAATCACGTCTTTATCCCTTGCAGGGTAGACAGAGCCTAGGTAACAAGACCTAAAGGCCACGTTTGCATGATTGTGGGCGTATAGGTGGGAAGGGGAATCAAGATAGTGATGGGATGCTAACCGCATCGCCTATAAAAGTCATGATTTCGATGGGCTTTTGCTCGTTTGCCTTACTGGTCGTATATTTAGTAGACACTTACTTTCTTTACAAACATTAATAGCCGTGAATCTGATTCAAAGATACCCAAATTTCTTCATTATGAAAATACCACTTTTTAAAACGCTCAATCGACTGGAATTCACAAAGACACAAAAAAATACGCAACCAAACTTTTCTTTATCAATTTCCTTTACCCTTAGTAAAAAACAGTGGGCATTTTTGACCTCCTCCCTTTACCTTCTCGCTGACCGTAGTAGTCCAATATTTTCCATCTGCTATCGTACTATCTTATCCAATGTTCACATTTGGAGCCATATTGCTAGTATCAGGGTAATATAGACTGGTAGTTATTAGGGTTTCATCTACTTACTAAAGTTCCAGTCTGGCCGGCCAGTTCAGTCGAAATGGACCTGAGATTTTGGTAATAAGTTTTTTTACAATAACATTCACTTATTTTCACAGAATCATTGTGGAATAACAGCGGTGCTTCATAAATGGAGACTTTTCTTATAAGTCTCTCTTTTATCTCTGTTTGAATGATGTGGTGTGTCGTACAGACACATCATATAAAAAAACGCTTAGCGACTAAAAATCGCATAGTAACAAGGTCACGTGACAGCTAGTAACAGACTGCTGGTTGGTGTAGAGGGCACGCGTCCCGGAATGACGAGGATTCGTTCGATTCCGGGCCATAGCTTTTCTTTTCGCATTTTCTGTCTTCTAATTTTCAGTGTTGTTTAGAAATGTAAACTTTTTATCTAATGTATAGATTCAGGCGTTACTTTGCCAGGTCCATATCAAATAATAAATGGATAACTTTACTTACTACTTCATGCAGTGAATGTACGAGAAAAGTGCTACTGCACTAAACAAAAATCCACTATAACCCTAGGGCTGGCGCCTACCTCTCTCAAAGGTTAGGAATAGAAGTTCTGAGAGGCAAACAGCGTTGCGGCTTGCCGCAACATTATGCTGAGTGGGGCCCATTTTACACCATAAATAATATCGTTACTATTCCTAAGTATATTGTATTTCTTCCTATTATATATCTACGTGTATCGAATGTGTGTAAATAAAAGAAAGAAAGAAAGAAAGAAAGAAGAAATTTATTCCTTTTTGCAAGGCACACAAATATAAGATAATATACACAATAAATAAATGTTTCTCTCTCTCTCTCTCTCTCTCTCTCTCTCTCTCAATGCGGTCAGCGTCTTGCGGCGATGCCTGTGCCGGAATATTTTGACGACATATTTACTTTATAGTCTTACTAGCTTCTGCCCGCGACTTCGTCTGCGTAGTATTATACATAAAAACCTTCCTCTTGAATCACTCTATCTATTAAAAAAACCGCATCAAAAACCGTTGTGTAGTTTTGAAGATATAAGCATACATAGGGACATAGGGACAGAGAAAGCGACTTTGTTTTATACTATGTAGTGATTGATAGTGATAATTAGCAGTAGTTTTAGTTTTTATATTAGTCTATTAATAATTATCTTTATTTATCACTACATAGTATAAAATAAAGTCGCTTTCTCTGTCCCTATGTCCCTATGTCCCTATGCATGCTTATATCTTCAAAACCACACAACGGATTTTGAAGTGGTTTTTTTAATAGATAGAGTGATTCAAGAGGAAGGTTTATATGTATAATACATGCATAATATACCGTGCGAAGCCGGGGCGGGTCGCTAGTTTTACAATAAATTGTTAATTCCTGAGTTAAGTAAGTCGTGATTTTGTAATGAAATATAAATGCGAATGTGAAGAAAAAACAACGGAAAAACGTTTCGTTGTCATTTTGGTTGTCTTTCCGTCGTTTTTTGTTTTGTGTTGATGTTGTTTTCGAACATCAGGATTTGACGGCAGCGTGACTATTTTGCATGATGTGACCTAACTATATCGCGGAGTAGCAAAGTAAGTTACCCATTTATTTACCTATTTATTTGTCACTTGTCTTCCGTCTGCAGCTTCGCCCGCGATAAATTAATTTTCCCGTAGGAAAAGGTATTTTCCCGCGGTAAAAAGTAGCCTATGTCACTCAGTGATAATGTAGTTTTCTAACGGCAAAAGAATTTTTGAAATCGGTCCAGTAGTTTCGGAGCCTATTCAATGCAAACAAACAAACAATCAAATTTTTCCTCTTTATAATATTATATTATATAGTATAGACAAAGGATACTAATTACATGCAGTGCCTTAAGGCTCGCCGTATTTTCTATCCCAACATTCTTCATTATCGGAATAAGGATGAACGTAATATGGGGTAAATCTTTCGAGATTTTGTCGGGGAAAATAGAAAACTCCCGTGTAAGGCTTGTGTACGAAAAAGGCCGCTGAATCTAGAACATTCGGGTGTCTGGTTCGATCTGGAATTATCGGGATTTAAAAGTAATTGGGGGATTTGGGGGATAATTTGATGTTCGAGTATTTTTACGCGATAATAGATTTCAAGACCTGTTGCTCTGTAAGTTTTCTCCCAAATAGGTAATGAATTTAGAGCTCAACGGAATAGATATCAGAAAATTTAATCTCGGGCCCAGGACGGTGATTTAATTTTCTACTTTTCTTTGTGTTGTAGTTTTTTTTAATAGGCATGCGTTTTGGGGCATTTTCAAAAAAACGTGTACCCTTTTTCCAACAAGATTTTAATTTCCCATAGGTACAGCTTTTTCGTGTCAGTTTTGTGACGCCCCATAGTATAAATCGTATGAAAATAGTGTCACAAAACTGTCAAAAAAACCAATGGACACTTTTTTTCTTTACAAAAATAAATAGCGCTAATAATTCTGATTCAGAAAAACCCAAAATGTCATCATTTTGGATAAAAGTCAAGGGTACATGACATGTATTTTTGGAAATGCCCTTTGATCAATATAAGCGTATTAGTAAGCGAGGATTTGATCTGAAGTGGAAAATTCTTACCCCTTTCATAAACGCTCTATAGGCTTAGCTAACTTAGCAATCGTTTGTCCTTATCTGTGAAAGGTAAATGTCAAAGTGACAGATAATTACAAACGATTGCTAAGTTAGCAGAGGGCTACAGAGCGTTTATGAATAAGGGGGGGGGGGGGGGTTAATTAGCAAATGGCCGTTTAGCTTTGATTTGAAGTAGGCCAGATTGCGGCGTTTAAGAATTAGACGCACGCAGAGAATTCCATTTCTCAGTATGTAAATAACGGAGGAGCGAAAACCCTTTGTGTGAATTTTGGGAATTAAGAATGAAGCTCCCACCTAATTCTAGTCAACACTGCGAATAAAAGGAGTCGGATGAATGATTAAAAAAATCTAAAGATCAACTTTACGATATTTTATGTATTGATAAAAGTATTTTTTTCCCGTTAACTGGACGGCTATGTCTCCTAAAACAAAATCAACTTAAATGAAGGCAAGTTGTTTTATAGCTTTTTTTTATGTTAGATAGGCCAGACAAACGAACTAGTGGGTCACCTGATGGTAAATGATCACCACTGTCCATAGACACCCGCAGCGCTTTACGCGATGCCAGTGCAGTGCGGGTAATTGCTTATATATTGATCTACTGGAGGAGGCCTATGCCAAAAGCCACGCCAATTTCGCAATTTTATAAAAAAAACACGAAAAAATTTTGGTGAATTCGGAATAAAAGGGACATAATTATACATACGCAAGTCACGTGTATATCTAGACAGAGCTTATAGTAACAAGACCTAAAGGCCACGTTGTGCATGATTGTGGGCGTATAGGTAGAAAGCGGAGTCAAAATAGTGATGTGTTAAACATGATGCCTAAGATTTTCGCCCAATCCCTCAATGGGCTTTTACCATCTGCGCGGGAAGAGCGGAATGCTTTCAACTTGTCAGTATAAAAACGATGAATATTCTTTATCTTATCCACTTCAACGAATTTTCCGTCTACGGCTATAATAAAAAAAGCCATCAATAAAACAAAGCAAAACCAACAACAATAAAACTGGAATAACAAAATTTATTGCAACGCCCAACATTCGTCTTTAGTCGTGTCTGGTATCGAGTATGCAACCGAAATCGAAAACATATCTGTACTTGTTTCAGTTTCGGCCAAAACCGAAACCAAAACTTAATTATTTACTATTAATTGATGTCTACGCCTATCTGCCTTGTTCTTTGTTTCTGTATTGTTTTGTACTGATTTGTAGTGTTCAATAAAGAGTATTTGTGTTGTATTGTATTGTATCAGAGATTTTGAACTGACGAGGTCCTTAGCTCGATCAGTGTGCACGACTGGCATCGGTAACCGATCTCGAGATGCCTCTAAACAGCACATTCCAAAATAATTACCAAAGACAATTGTTTTGCTACTCTCAGTATGCATAAAGTCGTTGTGCAATTATTATACAGACCAATGCAATCTTCATAATAAGATTATTATTTTTACGACACTGAACCTGAAGTAGCATTAATTAACGACTATGGCCGCGGTAAATACAACATACTGCCGAGGAAAGACGTTAAATTATGTACCTAGTCTTTGGTAGCAGTAAACTTAGACAGCTTAATTTTTTTTTGTCACAGTAAACGTCTCGAGTAACATTACGTTAAACTGTTAAATACTATGAGAAATATTTTATTTCTATTCCAATATCTGCCCGCCGTAGCCTAGTGGTTTGACCTGTGGCCTCTAAAGCCGAGGTCGTGGGTTCCTACCTCTGAGTTTTTCGGAATTTTCGTGTTAAATTATATTTGAAATTTGCCATTTGCCTTTCGGAACACATACAAATCTGCGAAGAAATTCAATGGTGTGTGTAAAGTTTCCAATACGCACTGCGACTCAAGCCCTGTAACTCTAAAGAGGCACGTCGAACTACGCGATTTTATAAAAAAAAACACCAAAAGTGACGACAACCTTTAATAAAAAAAGTGGTGGCTATTTTTATATAGCCGTTGATTTTTTCATAATAGTTTAGACGTTTACGCAAATGCGTTCAAAGCTTTTTATTGTATGTATGTATGTATGTATAACTCTTTATTGTACATAAAACACAAGAAAAAGATGAATACAGGACAACACACATGTACAAAGGCGAACTTATCCCTAAAAGTATCAAAACTTACAACTAGAATTAAGGATTGCGCGTTTTATGGTCTCGCTAATTGACATGATTGGTTGATTCTGTCCTTCTTCTCTGGGTCAGCTTCGCATCTAGAGACGTTGTTTTTAAGTGTGTGAACAACTATTTTGTTTCGCGGGGTACTTGCTTGCTTGTAGACCTGTAATGACAATGTTTCGCACCTTTCAGCGCTTCTCGCAATCAAGCTACCTAAGTTTTACACACACGACAAAACTAGCAAAATGAACACAATAAAACGTAATCCCAAAAACCCGGGGTCATAAAGCAGACCATGGAAGCTCGCCAAACCGCTTCGCCTGGGTTTTACAACAGCGACCATAAATTCACTCTTTCAATTTATCTAGCTGCCTCCACATATTCACAGTACACTCAGTAACTAATCCACTGCCTATGCACTTTGACTTTAACGCAGCATATTACGAATTTGCATCATGATCTAACAATTCGCGTGATCGCGTAGAAAAGTTTCACTAGTTGGCATTTAAAGAAATTGAAAATGAAAATGAAAATTTATTTTTGCAAATAGGCCGCCAAGGGCTCTTTTACATGTCTTTTTGAAACTACCAGCGCATTCGGAAAGACCATCATTGCCAAGAATGCAACGCAAGAAACTTGGCAGAAAGTCATTTATAAAAGGGATGTATAAGGTCCTCGAGCCTTAAATTATATTAATCTGTAGTAGAGATATATAAAGTCTCTACTAGTCAAACCAACAAAAAAAAATTAAGTTCAGTGGAGGTGTAAAACGCCTCCACCGTCAAATAAATTAATTGGAGATGTCTCCAATGTCGAAGAGAAAAAAAAAACAAAATTATGAAATATACATTTCAGGTCAAGTAAGTAACCAACAAGCTTTTGGATTTCGAAGGCAAGCTGACGTCTGCCGCCCCCAGTGTTGAAATGATTCGATGCGTTTAGCACATTCTGTAGATGGCGGACATAGTCTAACATCTGCGGTTTCGCCGCATGTTATTGTATGTAGATACAGTACTGGTTTATACTATGAAGCAGGTTGCAGCTACTTCAATTTGGTCTCCGAGTCTTAAAGGAGAAAACACGTGCTTGAATTCTCACGCTTCAGCGTCCCTCTGAAGAAAACTAATTTTAAACTTCCAAACGTTTGCAAACAAAACAATATAACATTCGAATGAAACTAATTTTGGAGAGATAAGATCGTGTTTAATTAATGCTTTTGCATCCCGGCTTGGCCATTAATCTGTGGATCTCAAGATGGTTAGCAAACAATGTCTTTAAATATTAAATTTACATCGAAATTATAATCTTTCTTAAGAATTGTATTGTTTTCTCGGGGTGTACATGGATGACGATATTGCGACGCAGTTATATGCTTCGTGATCACAAGTAGACTCGTTTTTTTTAAAAAGCGACGTCGTTACAGACTATAAAAATGCCTTCAAGTGAAACATTTCGTAAGACTCTCTGACTCAAACATTGTCATTGGCTTAAAAAACATAAAGTTCATAAAATGGCGGATTTTTAATAATAATTATAATACTTTGTTAGTTACATAATTTACATTTTAGGCGCGTTCTAAAAAAAAGTTTTTTCGGAATTTTTGTAAGACAAATGTTTTGCAGTCGGGTTTTTTGTTATTAAATTCTTTGATTCCGTGCACGGTCATGGCTTTGTCGTGAATAGCGATAAATAAGCGCCCACGCAGTTAACAGCGATTCAAGTGAAATTTGGCCTCCGAGAAAAGCTGACAAAATCCTACTTAAGCCTCCTTTTGAACTGTTCCCCCTCAAAGTTCTGGCGTATACCGTGATGATATCCTCTGCGAATAGACGGACAATTCACTCTTAATACTATTTTTCAATTAGTTTTTTACATAAGTAGGATTTAAAATTACAAAGTGAGTCTATTGATAGCAAGCAAACGCTAAAATAAGATTATGTATGTTGACGACTGGCTGGTTTGGAATCTCATTTTAGTACACAGTTTGTATATTAACTGCTGAAGTTCCATCATTACACATAAACGGATAACTCACGTATAAAAAGTCGAGTGATGCTCGGCATGTTTCGGACTATTTCGTAGTTCTTCTGGTGAGTGTGAGCGAACCTTTACGGAGTGACGTGATCAGTGTTGTGTGCTGCCCTACATTTGACAATAATAAAAATGACGATGAAAACGAGGGTAGTTGTGCGCCACTGTCAGTTGCGTCGAAAAGCCGCGCGAGCAGAGCGCTGGCGCGCAGTGTTCGTTTCGCTGCCGCCGGGGCGAGCGCTCTGGGAAGAAGGACTACGAAATAGTCCGAAACATGTCGAGCATCACTCGATATTTTATACATGAGTTATCCGTTTATGTGTAATGATGATTAAGTCTCACGGTAGTTTCATACTGAAGTTCCAGTTTCAAAATACCTTTCTTTTGTGCTGACATCAACTTTCAAGACAGTTCCTCTGTCAGGTTACTAGCATAAACAGCTGTTCCGTATTACCCTCCTAGTTACTTTGTTTTTGTGTTAGTTTGTGTTAAACCATTTAAACCATAGCGGAAACGTTTTTAAATTCTGTCGTTAACACCGTAAAAAATGACTTTAATACGAGCTTGCTGACTGTATCAACTTTTTTTTGTTAACTGTACTTGCGTTAGCATCCTCTTAAAATTATCTATACTAAATTTTGAATCAATCGGAATAACCGTTGAAGAGGACGAACTCTGCAAAAGGTCATTCCACCTTGTCCTTGGCCAGCAGTTGTTGGTCTTTCCCATAATAATCATCAGACTCAGTATCACAACTAATAAAGAACATTTTCTTCTTCCACAGAACACCCTGGCAATTCTGGATAAACTGGACATTGATAGCGAGAAGCCTTCAGAAGAAGAAATCGCGAGACTTTTCGGTTATGAGGAGGCCTACTTTGCGGGGGAACTCGGCGCTTGGCAGAGGCTCAAGCCAAGGGTCTGGGCTTTGTTTGATGAACCATCCAGCTCACCACCCGCAAAGGTAAGATCATCATCATCAGCCAAAAGACGTCTAAAGCTAGGCACGGGGCTCCTCTCAGAATAAGGGGTTAGGGCTGCACCCACGAGGGCCCAGTGCAGATTGGAAACTTCACACAAACAATTGAATTGCTTTGCTGGTGTATGTACGTTTCCTCAAGATGTAATTCTCAGAGAAGTTCAGGGTAAAATTTTAATTTTTAATTCCGAACCAAAAAGAGGTGTCCGGGATTCGAACTCACGACCTACTGCTTGAGAGGCCATCGGTCAAAACACTAAGCTAAGTTATAAGCTAAGGTAAGATATTCAGCAGTAAAACAAGACAACTTCTTTTTTTTCTTTGACTGGGCGAGCGAAGTCTGAGAGTTAGAATGTTCGACTATTTGTGTAATCTAAAAGGCCACGTTTAGCATGATTGTGGGCGTATCTACCCCGCAAGGGAAAAAGACGTGATATATGTATGTATGTATGTTCAGAAACCAGCTTCCCGTCCAACAAATGTCATAAGTTCCGCAGTAACAATTAAGCAAAACAATTATCTTTCCAATGCGAGCTGAAATTACAACACAACGTCAGTCTTAATCCCGTCACGGTATAGATCTTAATGGGAGGAGCAATAAAGGAACAACAAGTAATAACTTGTCATCACCCACACCTGCCGGCTCGTAAATCAAAGGTATAGAACAATTAACCGTTTGACAGCCACTTCCTTAATTATTTTTAGCCGTTAAAGCAGTCTTAACTTTTTGAATTTCGAAATTGGAAGCGTGCAAAAGTTTTCGTTCAGTAAGTCGTGACGTGTTCTATGTTAGCACAGGCTAAATAGCGAGCGTATTTTTTAAATTCAAATGCAGAATTTGATTCTTTGTGTACCTATACATACCGTCATATCTCTTTTTTCCGTAGGGGTAGATAGATACTAGGTACTTTATTCCACTTGCTCAGCTACGATCCTGACGTCAACTTTCTATTTGATTAAACAAATAACATTTACCTTACTCCGCTACTACACGTGCAAGACAGCCAAGTGAGAACTATATATATGTACACTCAAGTACATTCAAGAAACGTAGATACAGGCGGAGAACTCCACTACTTTATTGTCTGAATATACAAAAGGGGAATTAAAAACAAATTAAACTATGATTAAATAAACATCCTTGCCATAGGGGCATCTACGAGGTGTGCAGCAACGAAGACCAAGGCGGAGACAGATACGAAATGTTTCGGGGTCTAAAAAGGTTCCGTTGTTGGGAGGAGGTTAGGCTTCTAACCAGTAGCCGGCTTCTTTAGCTCCAGCTGCTAAAAGCCTCGCTCGATAAGACGCCAGTTGCTCAGATAAAAAAACTCTTACTCACGAACCTAATTTGTATGGCCCTTTTTTTTTTTTTTTTTTGGGTCGAAAATGCGCCTTATGCATCCGCCCAGTACGGGGTTACCGGGGGTATGTGGGGCTCTCCCGCGACGGCAGGCATACCCACTAAAAACCACACGGATTCCTATTCGGTCCCACGTGAGGCGTTACGGGAGCACTCGGTGTCACCGCGACCCACGACCACCCCGGGATGGGGTTTCTTCGCGGCACCTGTGCAATGCAGGTTTGGGAATTAATTGGTATGACCCTGGTCTAAACGACTGCTTAAATCTTTTTCCTATCGCGTTAACGTATTAATTACAGTAAAGACACACCTCATTTATTTTGTCCAACATTGCCCACTATCTAAAAAAAACAAAGTCTCATGTCAACGATCAAACTTTTATACACTGAGCTGTAGTATTTGGGCTTTAAGGTTCGAATTGGGGTACGCAAAAGATGGAAAGAGAACCTTGTGGCATTCAGTGTATAGTAGGTACACTCCAGGGCTCGCATCTAATACTGAGGCAATTAGGAGAGTTTAACTCGACTTTGGGACATGAATTATTGACCTCTACCTTTGCTGTAACTTAGTCACAGTAAGTTATTTAAAACAGTAAGGACTAAATTAAATTGAATTTGTTTAACGAATTCACAAACGTTTTAGTGACTTTCAGCCCAGTACTGCTGTCGTAATTTTACAGGCATTTGAACGCACATGTGCATCTGAGGCTCTTGAAGAAGTCTCAGGCTTGGCAGCTGGCAGCGAATGCGTTAAAAAAGGATTTGTTTTTCAGTGTTTGTGCTAGGTGTTACTTAATTTATGGAATCAGGCTTTAGTTCAAGGAAGTTTGTATCAATGAACAAAAAATATTTACCTTGGTAATCCGCTACAACACGTGCAAGAAGACCCAGCCTGTGCGAATCCACATAAGACATCCAGTGAAACGGATACGCATCACTGTGGAATCTTTTCATTGAAAATATCATAGTGACTTGCCGTACATCTGACAAAGAAATTATTGCGAAATCATTACCTATTCACTTTCTTTGATCTTACGCATACGTAAATAATTCCCGAATAGATAAGTGATCTATCCTACACCTCACACTAAACGCTCACGCGTTTTGAACCCTATACGTCTACACGGGTACATCTTCCCAGCGTCAAAATAAAAAAATGGTGAAGCAATCACAATCTTCGTACTGTTTTCAACCTGTTCACTGTCTGCGATACAAGTTAACAGGAGATCACTGAAGTTGCGGTCTCCCATTAAGGTTGAGATGACTTGAAATTTTAGAGGCGAAATATGATAACGTGGCATGTAAAGGGTTAGCGCACAGGGTGCTCGCTCCAGGCCCAATTATAAAATACGGGATGATGTTTGATAGTCATGAATAAAATTTATGTTTAGTGGCTTTAGTGACATTAAATAATTATAAGACTGGATTAAAAAAATACTGTCTTTTTTACTTCCATGCTGGTCTGGGCGCAAAAGAAAAACATAGAATGTACAAGTGGCTTCTCGTCCCGCGCAGATGGTTAACCCTTAAATTGACAGCGTACATTACGGTGTACATTCACTTAAAAAAAATGCTGACTTTATTACACTTCATTATTTAAACTACTTTTAGCAGAAACTAGCAACAATTTTAATTGTGACTGGTAGAAAAAATGGTTTACACTAGTAACACTAAAATAGACTTGTCAGTTTCGAAATGAGTTCGGTGCGGAAACACTTGTCGCCACCTCGGTAAATTTTAATAACATTTTGCTAGATTTTTGTGTAAAAGTCATGCATGTTATGTATTTTTATATAAAAGAAAAGTCCAAGGGATTGGTTCATGTGGTTTTTTTGCATGTACATTCCGGAATAAAAAAAAAAAGACTGAAAAGTTAGTATGTACACTGTGATTACCGTTGCCAATTGTACGTCTCTTGACCTACGGTAATCACAGTGTACGTTGCCAACTTGCTAGCATCTTTCTTTTTCTGTCATGGGATATTTTTAAGTACTTTTTACTATTGTTTTATATTTGACTGCATCATATTTTTGTTCATTTGTTTGCAGTGCTTAAAACAAACACGTTCTCACAAGATCTTAGCTTTGGTTCCTTTAATTAATGCATGTTCGGATGATGGGTCCGCTTCTGAAGAAGCACCTAACTTTATGCAACCACCTGTTTTATCAGAATCTAGCTCTGACCCACCTTCATTAAATTCTTCACTGGAAAGGTTAAACTTATTGAACAGCTCTTCAGACGAAGCAACTGGCAACAATTCATCTGAAAGTATCCCACAGACGAGTGACACTCATGCCAACAATATTGAAGATGTTCGACTTACACCAACATTTAATGAAGTATTTTCAACACCTTCTTCAGCCAATTACGATGTTTTCCCATCACTAGATACTGAATTAAATAATGTTTTTTATGATAAATTATGTATTTTTTATATTTTTATGTAGGTATTGTGTTTTATTGCTTCTTTGGCAACGTAATCTATGATGTACATAGTCATAGAGACCGTTTCTATTGATGAATTGGCAGAGTACACTGTGGTGTACATAGATTTTCCGGAAAACGGAAAATTGAAGATTTTTGATATTATTTTTTTGAGGTCTTAGAGATGATAATAAAGTTCTATAAATAGCTAATTAAACATTTTTCGAAAATTTTACCTCTTGCCAATTTAAGGGTTAAAGCCCTTCGAGGGAACCGGCGAAATTCTTAGGAATCATGTTATAGGCGACGCGGCTAGCAACCCATCATTATTTCAATCTGGCTAATCGTGGCCTAGGTCTTGCCACTGTGATTTGTGTATGTGTATGTATGAAAATACCGGTAAAGTTACTTTCGCAAAACTGAAATTGATCGTCGAAAACCACCTGTGACTAACCGTCCAAAAAGGATTTCAATGAAACGAAAACTGTCATGATTCAGTAATGACTGTAATCTGTTTGACAATGCTCAATTTACAGGTTCAAATGGTTTGTCGAATGGATTTCCCCAACTCAAATAAAAGTTGGCTCCGAAATGGGTCGGCTTGATCAGAACAAAAGGGTCGTTAGACTCTAAAAGAAGGATTATTACCCAATTCCGTTTAATATTTAATAGAGAATAGTCATGATTTTTTTCATGGCTTTCATTATATTTATGTACTTAATAAATAATAAAAAAAAAAATCAGAAAACAACCGAGATATTATGCTATTAAAGATTTGTCTCTATCTCTTTCAAGAAAAACTGAATTTTCATATTTTTTCTTTTTTTCCATGACTACTTTGTTTTACTTTGACTAGTACAGACTTTATACATCTCTACTATAGACTAATATACTTTAAGGCTCGGGGACCTTATGCATCCCTTTTACAAATGTCCTTAATTTAAGTAGAATTTAAGTATTCTTACTGTATTTTATTTTGAAAAAATGACTTTCCGCCAAGTTTCTTGCGGCGCATTCTTCTTGGCAACGACGGTCTTTCCGAACGCGCTGGTAGTTTCAAAAAAGACATGTAAAAGAGCCCTTGGCGGCCAATTTGCAAAAATAAAATTTTGATACTGATTTTTGAACTCCTAATTCAATCAACGAATACTTATACAGGGTTGTGCAATCGGGGACTCGCACTTGGCCGTTTTTTATCTGACAAGCTGTGGAAAACTGGCGTGCTCAATAAACTCCGTATACAAACAAAAGTTCTTTGTCAGGGGTTGAAAAATCCATCTGAGCGTCGCAGTACAATGGAACAGTAGCGCAACGCCGACCATTCCCGCCCAGTTGCGCATACAAACACTCTACTTACGGACTATTTAGGGCCTTAAACTGTGGAGGCTGACGTAGAGCGAACAGTGAGGGACTAATTCGGTTTCGACCAGTTTCGGTTTCGGTCAAATGGCGGCCGAAACTTCAGTTGCGTCGTTAGTCTTCGTTTTTAGTTTGGTGTTATTTATTAAACAGGTATAAAAGACAATATACATACTCTTGACAACTACATAATATAAATAGGTACAGAATTAAGAAACTTTTTTTCTTTAAGACGGGGTACGGTTAGCTGCAGAGAAATGTGCCCCCGTAATAGCGATAACCATTCTGAGGGGTCCCTTTTTTCTGCAGCTGACTGTACAATTAGGGCACCGTTCATGGTTTAAAAAGTGATTTTAGTTACACACTTTCATTATTTGCAAGCCATCATCAGTTATTTTACTTTATTATTTTATTTAAATGAACAAAATGAACAAAACATATTTACCTTGCTACTCCGCTACTCACGTGCAAGATAACCAAGCGTGTGTGAAATTTATGTTTTTCATCCAATCCACTACTGCCACATAAAACACATATAAATCCCACAAACTTAATTATCCCTTACACCACACAAATCATGACGTGTTTCGATCCATCTACGGGATCATTATCAAAGTTTAATGAGCACAACCGTTACATAATATGCAAACCAACGTCGTACTGATTTCAAAACAAATAAATAAACATAATGTACCCACAATCATAATTATATTTCTCAAACTACCCTTTTATTTATAATTTTTATTGTACACAAACAACTACCTTCAAAAAATTCTGCGACTACAGCAAAAACAAAAAGGGTTAATGTTTTTAACAAAGCCTTTTCTATCCATCAAAATGGACACGCAATAAAGGTGATGATACCTAGTTCACCAGATATTTTAAAATATTTTAATTAACACTACTAAAAAGTACAAAAACTGAGCCTGACTAAAACAATACCACAACTTTTTCTAAACGTTTAATTTCAGGACCAGACAATTAAAAGTAATAAAAGTTCTAGAACATTCGATTTCGGTTTCGGCTAATATTCCTGTCTCAGTCAGACTCTAAACGCAATGTTTAACCTTTTCCCGATAAAAAAGGTTAAGAACCGTTCATTACTGCTAATGGTTACTGCTGGAATTGCCCAGGAATTTGGGGATAAATGACGGGTTTCAGCGCGTTCTTTTAATGGAATAGACCTTGGATCTTAAGATACGTCGTGAGATGTCTCACAGGGTTCCCCGAAGTTTGACATAATTTCATATGCCATAAATGTATTGTTTGCCATAATGATCGTTTTCCGTAACTCTTTTTTCACTCAATTGTTCAGGATTGTTTGCTAATGGCCAATTTAAACATATACAAAACCTATTTAGGGGGCGTACAAGTATTACGTAAGCGCTTGAGGGGGGCGGGGGGGGGGGGCGGGGGGTTGCTTTGCTTATTTTTGATGACATGGTGGGCGGGGGGGTCGATATGGTGATTACGTCGGCAGTTTCGATTCGAACTGCTGCTCACAGATCAATAAAAAACAGAATCCATTAAAAGAAAAATGCATATAGTTACCAATGATTACGTAAGCATGGGAGGGGGGGGGGGTAAGAGGTTTGCTTACTTTTGCTGACAAGGGGTAGGGGGGGTAAATAATTGCAAAAAATCTGCTTACGTAATACTTGAATGGCACCTTACACAAATCACGTCTATATCGCTTACGGGGTAGATGGAGTCTCAGATATAGACCCAAAGGCCATTTAGCATGATTGTGGGCGTATAGGTGGAAAGGTGAATCCAAATAGTGATAGGTTGCTACCAGCATCGCCTATAGTAACAGTCATGATTCTAAAGATTTTCGCCCATTCCCTCGATGGGCTTTTACCATCTGCGCGGGACACTAGACACGCTAAAAAAAAGTTCCTGCAAAGTTTTGAAAGCGTAAATATTTTGAGCTGTGACAATGATTTAAGTGAATCAGAATATTCAGAATGTTTTTTTTTCTGGACAGTTTAATGAGTCAAAGGGATTTTAGCTATGAAGACGAAACTTATCATTTTGTAAAATACAAATTATCGATTTGTTTAATTTATGTTTCTGAACAAATCTTGCTTCCATTTTCATTTACTTTAACAAGCGATGCAAATTTACAGTAAGACATAATAAAATTAGCAAAACAGACGCGTTCGATTTCCAAAACTTTATTAATTTAAACTCGGGTCCTGAATGTAAATTCAAGTTGGGTGTTTCAGCAAATTATTGTCCTTTTTATGTTCTATAAAAGTTTAGGACTTACAAATAAACGCACTTCTGATCACTTCCTTTCTTGCACTATTAATTGCTTTGTTCATATTTAGGGATCTTTAAAAAACGAGCCTGCCTGTTCTTGAAAGGGCCGGCAAGGCACCTGTGATTCCCCAAGTCTTGCAGGTGTCCCTGGGCGATGGTGATTACTTTTCATCAGGTGACCCGTCTGCTCGTTTGCCCCCTCTTATATAATATATATATATATAATAATATAGCCCCTTTAACCTTTTCGCCGCCGCGTTAAATAAAAGAGACGTCACCCATACGCCAGACTTCTTTATTGCGATGCCTTAAGTTGAACCTGAACCCAATTATTATTATTTATTTATTAATTGAACGAAGCTTGCTTTTGCATTGAAGTAATGGACGTATATACATAGGTATAGGTCGTTGGCGTTGAACCTCCGGTGCTGATATATTATGTGTCGTTGGCGTCGAAATAACCTTCAATTTTTTAACAATACCGGTAATTCCTCAGGGCTATGGTTTGCCTGAACCGGTTTAGGAGTACTAATTTATAAGCTTTTGCGAAGATTTTTAACTTTAGCTTTCCGGGTATCTAATTTACTCAGTCTTCAACAGTTTCTTCCATGCTGGTTTGGGAGTAAAGAAAAAACATAGAATGTACCAGTTGTTTCTCTTCCCGGAATGGTAAAAGCCCGTGGAGGGAATGGGCATAGGAATCATTATAGGCGATGCTTGCTAGCCACATCGCCTATTTTGATTCCTTTTTCCACCTATATGCCTACAATCATGCTAAACGTGGCTTTTAGGTTTTGTTACCTCAGGTCCTGCCTAACCCGTAAGGGATAAAGATGTGATTTATTTATGTGTATGTATGTATGTATGTATGTATTTAACAGTTTGGGCAATGTTGGGGCCTGGTGGCCAAGTTACAAAAGTTCAATTTTACAGTACGATTTCCAGTAAATATAGTTTTATATATCGCCGGTCCCGGGGAACAAAAAGATAACTGCAAAAACCAAATTTTTCAGGAAAAATAAAATAGATGTTTCGCGCAATTGTGACTTGTATTTTGAACGTTAACGGTTGGTAGTTAGCTTTATGCAAAGGTAATTTTTCATTACGTTTCGATATGTTACTGTGGCACACGAGAAATGTCTCAAAAGAAAGATATTTAAGAAATAGTAACTTAGTCAAAATAGATCATTCACTATTACACGTTAAGACGTATATCATTTTATTCGGTGTTTATCGGGGTCAAACGCTAATATTGTACCATTGGTGTACCATTTTATTCGACTACTTTTTAATGTGATTGCCGTGCAAGATAATAGTGCAATATCATTTTATTCCCGTAATTATTAAGATTATTTTTTTTACTAAGGGTTTTTAGGAGACTTTTATAACTAAACAATAACATGATATTCAACATTGCAATTATATTACGAACGATTCACATAGTAAAAACAGTCATTAATTTCTTAAAATCAAAGTTTTCCATTATAAAACGTGCAACAATACCACTAAAATTTAAATATGTCTCAATCAAATAGCAATAAATGCCAGTTTCATAAAGTAACTAAAATCTAAAGTTTTTTTTTCAGACTAATAACTTTAAGTTTGAAGCATAAAATCAAACCAAATAATCTACGCATTTGGTATTATTTTTCATCAGTCTAATATAATAATTATTATATTATAATTAGTTCTTTCATTGAGCACTAACCCGGGGGACTATTAAACATGAAATCAGGTAAATCAATTGTCATCATCTTCCTCTAGGTTTTCATTAATTGCAGAACTAGTATTAACGCCCAGGGAGTCATAAAAGCCATGGCAATGGGCTGGGATGTCTCCTGACTTGCAAAGACTGATAAGGTCGTCATGTAAAGGCTTATTTATAGGCAAGGGCTCTGTACATAGCACTTGCAGTTCAAAATCGTAGGCAGGATTTGAGTTGACTAAAGGAGCTGCGGTTTGTCTTGTTCCCCGCTTGCTTCATGTTTTTGGACAGGTTCTATGTTCATTTGAGAATATCCAGAATCAAAATCATATTTATACTGTAAAATTGAGGGCTGTGAGCAAGCGACTCTCACTTCCATTATCTGTATCCATAATACTTTTTGCCCTACCTCATTTTGGACCCAATTTTTATTATTTATTAGTGCTTTTATGTTATAAACTCCTTTTGAAGCATTTCTTTAACGTTGTACTTTTCTCTGGTGACTTTCGCGTTCATAATGATTGCGCACATCTGGTCCGAGGTGTACACGACTCTATTTTTTAATTCTCTTTCAATGTTGGCGTGCAATAGAGTCTCCCTCACTCTGGCCGTGGCCAGTCTCAAAAAACCTGTGTTTAATATTTAATTCAAATTTTTTTGCAGCAAACATGTATAGAGAAAATATGAATCGGTTTTTATTTTGGCCACAGCAACCGTCGAAGTAAAATGATACATTTTTGATACCTCTTTGTTTTTCATTAAGTAGGAATTGCCATATACAGCTACCGATTTCATTAGCTCCTCGTTTCGACGCGAAAGTCACCGGAGAAAAGTACAACCTTAAAGAAATGCTTCAAAAGGAGTTTTATAACATAAAAGCACTAATAAATAATAAAAATTGGGTCCAAAATGAGGTAGGGCAAAAAGTATTATGGACACAGATAATGGAAGTGAGAGTCGCTTGCTCACAGCCCTCAATTTTACAGTATAAATATGATTTTGATTCTGGATATTCTCAAATGAACATAGAACCTGTCCAAAAACATGAAGCAAGCGGGGAACAAGACAAACCGCAGCTCCTTTAGTCAACTCAAATCCTGCCTACGATTTTGAACTGCAAGTGCTATGTACACAGCCCTTGCCTATAAGTAAGCCTTTACATGACGACCTTATCAGTCTTTGCAAGTCAGGAGACATCCCAGCCCATTGCCATGGCTTTTATGACTCCCTGGGCGTTAATACTAGTTCTGCAATTAATGAAAACCTAGAGGAAGATGATGACAATTGATTTACCTGATTTCATGTTTAATAGTCCCCCGGGTTAGTGCTCAATGAAAGAACTAATTATAATATAATAATTATTATATTAGACTGATGAAAAATAATACCAAATGCGTAGATTATTTGGTTTGATTTTATGCTTCAAACTTGAAGTTATTAGTCTTTGAAAATAAATCTTTTGTTTTTAGTTACTTTATGAAACTGGCATGTATTGCTATTTGATTTTTGATTAAGCTATAATGATTAAGAGACATACTTAAATTTTAGTGGTATTGTTGCACGTTTTATAATGGAAAACTTTGATTTTAAGAAATTAATGACTGTTTTTATTATGACTGTGAATCGTTCGTAATATAATTGCAATGTTGAATATCATATATTATTGTTTAATTATAAAAGTCTCCTAAAAACCCTTAGTAAAAAAATAATCTTATCTAATAATTACGGGGATAAAATGATATTGCACTTCACTTATACTCCAATCACAGCAATAATTATATAATTTTTGAATTAATCAATCGAAATCGAACACTAAAACATATGACATGTCGATATTTAAGCCATTGTAATTTACATTTGACCCGTGCAATGTGACAAAAGGATATGGCAATACTTTTTATAGTTCCGTTTCAAATGTGTAGTTTTGGTGAGCGCCATTGCACGAACAGTAGCTAGCGGCTTGCGACGAGAATACAAAGATAACTGCGCATATCATTACTTAGCGATCTAATTTTGACGAGAACATAATAATATGGATGTTTGTCAAGCGATGAGCTATAAATAAAAACATTGAAAACTGTTGTATTATTTTTTAATTTTGTCATTTACCGTACGAAAATTGCGAAAAAAATTGAGCTGGTGCATTGGCACCTACGGATTCCAAATATGACATAAAAATAAAACTAAGATAATGGCGGTTATCATTTTGTTCTCCGGGGCCGGCGATATGTCGTATGTAATAATAGCGTAATAATATCAGCTAGAATCTGACACAGAATAGAGAAGTATGTAAACAAAATTATGATGATATATTCGGATTTTATATATTCGTAGTTTAGGATATCGACTGAATAAATATGTCATAATGTATTCTGTCTTATTTGAAGAGATAGTGTTCACTGTTTATGTTGTTTGTCACATACATACATACGAAGGCATAAAATATCGATACAGCCATCATGTCAAGGAATTGTTTACTCATATTTACATTTCGTAGAATTGTCAATTTATGAAAAACTAGCTGTTTCCCGCAACTTCGTCTGCATAGAATCCGTTTATCGCTATCCCGCAGGAATTACACAATTAACCGGGATAAAAAGTAGCCTATGTGTTACTCCTGACTACAATCTATCTATGTTCCAAATTTCATCCAGATCTGTCCAGCCGTTCTGGCGTGAAAGAGTAACAAACATACAAACATACTCATAAACTTTCACATTTATAATATAAGCTTTTATCACCTGGGCCCCGAATTTAGAAAGCAAATCACTCGAAATTGGTATAAATCTGTTTATATCTTCAATACTACAGCTCTAATCAAATTTTTGACTAGTTCACAAGATTAATGAGAGCCGTATCTTCTAAGCTGCTCGTATTACAAATTCAGCACAATTTTTCACCACTTTCGAGTGGTATTTTCACGTTTGTGCTTTCAAAAATAGGGCCCCTGCACAGGAAGAGGAGTATCGGGTATATTCTGTGAATTTCTAAATGTCACTGAAAATTAGAACACATAAAAAATCCGAAAAGTAAAGCTATGGCCGGGAATCGAACCCCGGCAGTAACAGGTAGAAAAAATCGAAGACTAGACCTGCTATGGGTGGTGTAGGGGTATAGCACGCGTCACGGAATGACGAGGATCCGGGATCGATTTCCGGCCATAGCTTTACTTTTCGGATTTTTCTATGCGTTCTAATTTTTAGTGACATTTAGGAATTTAATTTATAACGGTAAAACCATAAAAGTAAACATAAAAAATCAAGAAAAAAAATCTTGATTCCTTCTTTATATTATGTGTTTTTTTTTTGCTCCCAAACCAACATAGAAGAACTTCACGAGCAAATCTCTATTCTCCGATGCATTGAATTACATAGCCATCCAAATCGTAAAGGTTCGTCACAAAGCCGTAACAAGTACTGCAAATGGGCTACAAATTATTTCATGTCGCGTCCCTAAAAGGGGAGGTGAGGGGGGGGGGGGGGGCAATATATCAAGCTGTTCATTTGGCCCGGCTGAGATGTGGGCTTTTTAGGCACGAATTAGGTTGTGCCAATTAAGTATGTAAAATACTTCTTGCTGTCAAGTACAGAAATGCCAAGGTTACTTTTAAAAATGACATGTAATAACTAAGTATTACGAATAAACGAGTATGAGTATGAGTAATTTTGACAGACACTGCGCG
Organism: Pandemis cinnamomeana; assembly: GCA_932294345.1. Classification (NCBI taxonomy): domain Eukaryota; kingdom Metazoa; phylum Arthropoda; class Insecta; order Lepidoptera; family Tortricidae; genus Pandemis; species Pandemis cinnamomeana. The sequence goes on along the minus strand of OW028715.1, from coordinate 2,021,211 downwards.
TGTGGCTTTGTTATAGTTTCTACAACAATAGGTGAAATTTAACTACCTATTTTAACGCGTAACACGTAGAAAAATCTGAAAAGTAAAGCTATGGCCGGGAATCGAACCCGGATCCTCGTCATTCCGTGACGCGTGCAGTGGCGGACTAACAGGGGGGCGGACGGGGCGGCCCGCCCCGGGCCCCCGGTCTTTGGGGGGCCCCAAATTTTTAACTTTGCTGAACGCATCCAATACGCTGAGGGGGGGGGGGGGATTCCCATCTCTGTGTACGGACAAAACTACATATTTTTTTAAGCTGGGGGGCCTCATTTAGTTTTGTCGCCCCGGGCCTCTGACGGGCTTAGTCCGCCACTGGACGCGTGCTATACCCCTACACCACCCATAGCAGGTGGGTAAGCCTTCGAAGCTGACATGGTGACCTTGTGACTATGCGAATTTGGTCGCCAAGCGTCATCTGTTTGAATGATGTGTCTGTACGACACAATTACAAACTCCCGTGGATCTACTGCTCACCAGGGACGAGAGAAGGCGCTGTTTTTCAAATGATAGCTACTATCAAATGAATCAAGAATTTTTGCTTCTTGATTTTTATGTTTACTTTTACGGTTTTACCTATTTTGTGTTTTTCTTACACAGAATCGATTACCCAATCGATCCTTATACAAAAAAATGGTCTCATTCACACCAGTTCGTCACTATTTGTTCGTCGTTTTAATCGTATAGAACGTCGCAAAAGTACTGGCCGAAAAAACTTATTGGTTTACGAAAAATCCGTGTCCATTTTCCAGTATTCTTAATTTAAATTTCAATGTATTTCGGGAGCGCAGCTCGGCAATACATCAGGCTTAAAATTAAATCCTAGTTCAGTTCCAGCGTAAGGCTTTTAAAAATTGTCTTGATACGAGATTGGGGTTAAGTCGCTTGACGGGACAGCGACATCTTGTGAGTTTTATGGTAGTTAAAATGTGTGTGCGTGCGCGTGTGTGCATGTGAGAGAGAGAGGGAGAGAGATAGAAAGAAATCATGTCTGTTGTACGAACCCCCTAAATATTTTTTTTAGTACCTATTTGTTGATATAGCGGCAACAGAAATACGTCATCTGTAAATATTTTTATAGGGTCCAGAGGTGTGCTTCGCAGGTATGCGACCTGGGCTACCCAAAAATACCTACTTCAAAATTTTAAATCGAAATTCGTATTGTGGAGCGAGATAACACATATTTGCCTAGATACCGAGGGTCACCAATATAAGGGGGACATAAAAGGGAGATCTCTCGATTGTGTGCCCTTCTACATGAGTGACGATGTGATCACCGATCGGTGTCACGTTTATCTCACCAATGTAGAGGGTGACACAGTAGACAGATCTCCTTCCAGGCTAATTATGCCCGGGGACCGAAGTCCGAAGGAAGAGAGTTGAAAGATGTATTTATGCATCCACGTTAGGAAACTTCGTTGGCGCGATGTAGAACGTTGTGACGTCACCGGCGATAGCAACTCGAGCGTCGTAGCAGTTTATGTAGTCGATGACTAGGTGGCGCTAGGGTCGCTACTAAAATTATGATGAAAAATGTTAAGGTATTTGTAGTAGATTACTACGAGTGTTAGGTCACACTAATACAACCATGAAATCATCATCACCTACCTACTCCAAGTCCTTTTCCGCACATGCTGTTAGACTGTGGAATCGTTGAGATCAGGCAGTCTCAGTCAGTAAGTAAGTAAATGCTTTATTGTACAAATATAAAGAATTAGAGACAAATCACAAAAAAATACCTTAAAAATACCCACAAAGTCGAACTTGTCCCTATAAGGGATCTTTACCTGTTAACCTTTGAGTAATGAGAGGAGCATTAAGCGATAGACCGACAAAGAGTGAGTTTAAAATATCCATATTCATATCCACAAGTATTGGCTTGAGTGGACTTACCCCCTTATTCATAAACGGTCTGTAGGCTTCTGCTAACTAAACAATCGTTTGTCCTTTTCTGTCACTTTGACATTTACCTTTCACATATAAGGACAAACAATTGCTAAGTTAGCAGAAGCCTATAGAGCGTTTATGAATAAGGGGGTTGGTATATAAATTTGATTGCTGATTATACCACTTTCGAGTGATGTGTTTTCAAAAATATAGACCTATTAACTCTAATAAAATTTCTAAATGTCTATGAAAATTAGAACACATAGAAAAATCCGAAAAGTAAAGCTATGGCCGGGAATCGAACCCGGATCCTCGTCATTCCGTGACGCGTGCTATACCCCTACACCACCCATAGCAGGTGGGTAGTCTCCGAATTTTTCTACCTGTTACTAACTGTCACGTGACCTTTGTTACTATGCGAATTTTTTGTCGCTGAGCGTCATCTGTTTGAATGATGTGTCTGTACGACACAATTACAAACTCCCGTGGAACATCTACTGCTCACCAGGGACGAGAGAAGGCGCTGTTTTTCAAATGATAAGCACTATCAAATGAATCAAGAAATTTTTATTTCTTGATTTTTATTTTTACTTTTACGGTTTTGCCGTTAGAAATTCAATTTCTAAATGTCTATGAAAATTAGAATTCTGATTAGATTTCTGCTTTTTTAACTCAATTATAGTGATAGCATTTTTTTTAAACGTTACACCTCTTTAACGCTATAATGGACCAAAGCTTATAGGTCCATTAAGGCAGACTAAGCCAGTCGACCGGCCTAAAATATCCCCTAACCAATTTATCATAAAAATTGTCTCCACTCTCATAAATTTCAAATAAACGACCGGATAGTGACGGAGGTAAAGAGCTATTGGAAAAATGGGCCTTGTTTTATACTAACACAATGAGTGATCTCGATTTTTTTCAAAGCAACTGTACATTTTTATACACGTACAAAAGAGTATAGGTCATTTCATAAGAGCTCGCGCGAATGGATTTAACGATGGAATGTCACTTGTCACTGTGCGAGTGTCTCATACACGAATCCCGTCCTTATCCGTTACGGGGTGGACAGAGCCTAAGGTGACAAGACCTAGAGGCCACGTTTAGCAAGATTGTGTAGGACCCGTGTAAAGGTGCAACCACACTGGTGCGTAAAAGACGTTGACGGTGCGACTAGACTCTGTCTACCCCGTAAGGGATAAAGACGTGATTTGTGTGTGTAAATTTGAAAACAAATATTGGGTACAAATTTAGTACCGTATCTTTCCGTTAGCGCCACTGTCGTCCGAAATAAACTACCCATTTCAGTTATACGACAGATTGAAGCCTAAAGCGGCCGCTAGCCCTATAATTATGTTCCTGACAGACCCAAAATTCTACTTTCCACCCTCGACACACCTCAACGCATTGTAGACCCTGTATCCACGCTTTACCATCCAAAATAGCTTGTAAAATTGCCAGATAATTCGCAGTAAACTCTGAAATGATTTAGGGCCGGTACTTCCATTATTTGGTGGACAATTAGTACCGAAGGATTTGTCCGTTTTCGGGTTGTGTTAGATTACATTTTGCTCTTACGATTTGTGACGATGGTATCTTAATTTGGTTGTGGGCTTTTACGACCTTTTGGGGCAGTCGACACGATTTATTACATACATACATACATATACACAAATCACGGCTTTATCCCTTACGGGGTGACAAGACCTACAGGCCATGTTTAGCAAGATTGAGCGCGTATAGATGGAAAATGGAATCAAAATAGTCATGGGTTGCTCGCCGCATCGCCTTTAACATGATTCCTATGATTTTTATTCCTCGATGGGCTTTTACCATCTGCGCGGGAAGTGTTTTCTTTGCTCCCAGACCGACATGGAAAAAGACGATTATTGGATGTATTTTTTACAAGATTTAAACGAAACACTAGAATATATTACCAGTGGAAATTAATACAATGCTATGAATCCCTATTTATCCTGCTCCCGACGGTACCTGAGTAATTTGTTCTTGGTAGGGTATTCGCTTTTAATATATTCAGACTATATGATTAATATACCGCATTTGTTATGGATGAAAGGATTTGCCTATGTAAGAAAATAATTTAGGTACTGAGAGTCTTTCATACGACATTACATACAAACTTACCGTCACGCCTCTTTCCCACAGGGGTAGGCAGAGACTACTTTGTTCCACTTGCTACGATCCTGACATATTTCTTTCGCTTCATCCACATTCATCAATCTCTTCATACATGCTCGTCGGTTTCGGGTACTCCTGACCTGACCTTTTTCCAAAACGTCTCCTATTTGGTCTTGAAACGTCCGTCTAGGCCTTCCCCTCCCAACGTAACCATTCACACTCCCCATATAGATCTGTTTAGTTAGTCTACTTTCATCCATCCGCTCTACATGCCACAACCAACTCAGCATACTTTTTTCTATCTTAGTCACTATATCCTCTTTCACACCCGCACGTTCTCTTATCACACTGTTCCTTATTCTATCTTTCAGTGATACACCTTCCATACTCCTTAACGCTCTCATTTCTACTGCATTTATTCTACTTTCATGCTTCTTTTGCCATACCCAAGTTTCGCTACCGTACATCAATGTTGGAACATACGACATTAACGAATATAAATTAGATTCCAATAAATTACCAAAGGTGGCCGAACACTAAAAAAAAATAATTTCATTTTGATTGCGGCGTCCAGATGTACATACATACATACATACATACCGTCACGCCTCTTTACCACAGGGGTAGGCAGAGACTACTTTGTTCCACTTGCTACGATCCTGACATACTTCTTTCGCTTCATCCACATTCATCAATCTCTTCATCATGCTCGTCGGTTTCGGGTACTCCTGACCTGACCTTTTTCCAAAACGTCTCCTATTTGTTCTCGAAACGTCCGTCTAGGCCTTCCCCTCCCAACGTTACCAGATGTAACCAACCAAAATTTGCCTATTGGAGCGTTTTTCAAAATAAGTCCAAATGAACATCTTTTCCAGAATTCTATGTTGGGTTTTTTTTACTCAGAATCGTTTGTCCTATGGATCCTTGTACAAGAAAAAATATGTCTCAAAATTTCCATTCCAGTTCGTTTTTTGTTTTTCGTGTTAGGTATGTATGGAACGTGAGGAAGAGGACAAAAAAATCCATAGTAAAATCAGGAACACATTTTTTCTTGTATGAGAATCGATAGGGTAAACGATTCTGAGTAAGAAAAACCCAAAATCTAACACATTGCCATTATAATAATAAGTAAGTAAGTAAGTAGGTAGGTAAGTAAATGCTTTGTTGTACAAATATAAAGAAACAGAACAGAAGAATAATGAACTTTTCTTCTGTATTTCTAAGTGTTTAAATTACAATTAAAATTCTTCCCACCGATCACTATTTTTTACAGACATGCATACATACATGCATATATCACGTCTTTATCCCTTACGGGGTAGACAGAGCCTAAGGTAACAAAACCTTAAGGCCACGTTTAGCATGATTAAGGGCGTATAGCTGGAAAGGGAAATCAATATAGTGATGGGTTGCCAGCCGCATCACCTATAACATGATTCCTAAGACTCGCCCACTCCCTAGATGGGCTTTTACCATCTGCGCGGGAAGAGAAGCAACTGGTAAATTCTATGTTTTTTCTTTGCTCCCAGACTAGCATGGAAGAACACAGACATAGACAACTTTATTCGACATCAAAAAATACACAGGCTCTTAGACAAAAACATACTGAGTTGTTGGTGATGCCGAAAAGGAATTCGACTCAGCATTATGCTGCAGTGGGTGCCTGCTGCAGCGCTGATTTTCAGTCAAACTCTTCACATCCCTGCATCAAACGCGCTGCACCGGAATCAGCACAAATAAGTTTGTGTAGGATATAGGAGGAAAGTGTGTAATAAATAAATGAATAATAAATTCTTCCATGCTGGTCTGGGAGTAAAGAAAAAACATAGAATTTACCAGTTGCTCCTCTTCCCGCGCAGATAAAAGCCCATCGAGGGAATAGGCGAAAGTCTTAGGAATCATATTATAGGCGATGCAGCTAGCAACCCATCACTATTTTGATATCCCTTTCCAGCTATACGCCCTTAATCATCCTAAACGTGGCCTGGAGGTTTTGTTATCTTAGGCTCTTTCTACCCTGTAAGCTAACATTTCCACGCATTCCCTCGATACGTTTTTACCATCCACGCGGGAAAATAAACAACTGGTACGCTCCATGTTTTTTCTTTGCTCCCAGACCAGCGTTAGGATCTTAGGCAATAAATGCAGTATCGGCTTCAGTTTCAGTAATGTAATACAATATTGCTTTTACTGGCTGTAAAAGCCAGATGGGCCCCAATTCTGTTCACTTCAAAATTGAATATCATAAACGGAATCTACATATTTCAGGGCACAAGGTCACAATATTAAAATAATACTGTGAACAAGTCTACTTCCATGCCGGTCTGGGAGTAAAGAAAAACATAGAATTTACCAGTTGCTTCTCTGTGTGCCACTAGAGGCGCTAGTGTCGCGTGAGGTCCAATAACATTCACTTTTTACTGGTTTTGGCGGGCTTCGTGACATAAATTATAATTTCTTTCATTTATCTGTTGAAAAGTGATCTCCTTCGTGAAATAATTATCCCAAATGTGTATTTTTTGGCGATAAATGTGAACGCTTTGAAAGCGGATTTCTTTTCCGAACAAAATGAACTATACAACATTGTGGCATAGTTACTCGATATGATGATAGTTATTTATGATTAATAAACTTAATGAGATTCAAGATTTAAAACTTTGTTTGGGCGCCGATCTCATAAAGTCGCCTTTGACAGCTATACCTCTGGAGCTTAGTCAAGGAGTGCAAGTCGGGTTGCCTCCACGTGTGGTCAAGAGCTGCGGTTCGTTTTTGGATCCGTCCAGGGGGAAGAGCAGTGCTTGGTCCGGTGCGCCCTGGGCATCGGCTAATGATTTCCTGGCAGTTTCTGAGGGATATCATTGACCGTTGGCTAAGAGCCCGACAGGGGGGGGGGGGGGGAGGGGGTCCTTTACCACGGGGACCATTACCGTACAACGTTGCCGACATTTTGTCACAAGATTTTTTAATTATATTTTTGGTACTATGACATTGGCGAAGTTGTCATCGCTATAACGACTTGATATGCCTCAAAATTAGAAGAAGAAGAAGAAGACCTTAGTCAACAGTGGCGCCAACTGGTGAGCTAAGAAACGATAGCGCATTTATGATTGAGTCTCACGGTAGTTTCTTAGTGAAACTAGATATTTCCCGACGAAACCCTCCAATAAATATCTTACCTTCGCTAAAACGTTTATTCCTATTGGATTTATTGTGGAGAATGGAATCGTTTATTGGTAGAAAGGAGCGCTTTATAATCAAAAGCAGAGGTTCAAAGAAATAAGCCAACGGAATTACGATAAAAGCCAAGTTCTTTGGAGGGCTTTTGTATGACCTTACTATATTAATATTTTCTCAAACATTGTCGTAAATGTCGTCATTGTATTCTAACAGAACACGAGGGGCCTTGTTGACGGCCGAGTTACATTACAGGCGCGATTTTCTGACTATAAATCGGATTGCTTTACTGTTTCATTTGTTTTTAACTTTTTAAATAGTCAAAGAGACTGTGGAATAATGAACAACAATGTCATACAGCCAAGTCGATGGCAGAGGAGTGCGCGTTTTGTTCAAGTCTAACGTTTTTATCAATGTCTCAAATAGCTTACGGTGACAGATGACATAAAAAACTTTAAAAAAAGGAGGGAACGTGAAAACCACCTAAGTTGCGAGGAGTTTAGTCCAAAATTTATTTAATCATAAAAAGCTAATTAATAAAAATGGCAACGGTCTTAGGAGTTAATTTGATATGCTTGATAGTACACGAGCTAACTTCGTTCTACAACTTTTAAAAATAACCTGTTTTTACAATAGTTTAAAGTTAAATTGGACTAGCAATGTGTTGCTAAATCCGTCATTTAGTTATGTGACGGCGATGTCATTTAGGCTATTGGATGGCGTTTATTTAAGATACCATTAAATTAAATTTGTTTAGTATAAACACAATGATAAAACTACTCAATTTTTGAAAGTGTCATAACTAAATTAGTTTCTCACATTTTTTTTATCATAAGTATTGTACAGTAATGTTATGTGTTTATCTACCTATGTATTATTTTATTTTATTTATTTAGCTATATATTATATTTATGTTGGTATTGTTGTTTTTATTTTCCCTGCGTTTATCCTGTCTATTTGTTTCCGCCACCTACTATAACTGTCTCCAACTTACTTTTCTTACTGGTTGTCTGGTAGAGATCGCTATTAAGCGATAAGACCGCCTATTGTCTACTTTGTTCGTTGTTTCTGTATTGTTTTGTACTGATCTGTGGTGTTCATTAAAGAGTATTTGTATTGTATTGTAGTTCCATTTGAGTAACAGAAGCTGTGTTTTAATTTTTTGCGCCTGTTACAGGGCCCGATAATATTAAAATTCATCGAAGTAGAAACAAGGAGTTTATCAAATAGTGACAGGATTTTTTAACAGAAACGACCACGTGCCACTCACCTCTGCTACTTACACAGGCTCGACAACCTTAGAGTAACATTCCAAAATATGAAATTATTGAAGCTGCACAAATGAGGTAATAACCTTCTGTACATTAAGTCAAAATTTAATAAGCGTTAACCTAAAATATACAGCCGCAACTACTTCAAAGAATTAACATTGTAAACAACATCAAAGCTATCCCCACAAAAGCCGTTTAGGCAAACTTCTCTATAGAATATTCGCGAAAAATCACACAATAGCGTTTCGGGGTTTCTTTAGGCTTTTGGTCAGAAAGCTGATGTTACATCAATCATCGCTTACAGCGGGAGGAGACAGTTTAGCTCGCTGCCGTAACAGCCCGGGCACTACTATGCGCGATAGACCGCGAGCTATTCTCTAAGGAATCCAATCACTAACCAAAATTTGGCCAACACCTAATTTGGCAAACACATAATTTGGCAAACTTATTAGGTCCTTCCATGCTCGCCTGGGAGCACAGAACCAGTCGCTTCCCTTCCTGTGGAGATGGTAATAGTCCATCGAGGGAATGGGCAGAAATCTTAGGAATCATGTTATAGACAAAGGGGCTCAACCCATCACTATTTTGATTCCCCTTTCCACTTATACGCCACCTGTTGCGAACTCTGCCTTTTTTATGTAATTTATGTTTTTATAATTTGAATTTGATTTTGATATGACTTTTTGTCAGTTATAGTATTTTGCTGGACGCCATTATATCGAATCTTGAGCTGAGGAACTGCTTTTCATTCAGATACATTCTTAACTATACAGTCCACTCACTTTTATCCGCTTCACCACCTATGCTATCATGCTAAACGCGGTCTTTAGGTCTTGTTCTCTGTCTGCTCCGTAAGGAATAAAGATATGTCAGGAATAAAAAAAATACTTAAATAAATCAGTAGGGTAAACAACGGGCCAAATAAAATCGAAATATGTCTGTCGCGCACACTCATGACGGGGCCGTAAGAGACGAACGTACGTGAGTGACGGTAATTTATTACTGTAACAAAGAAACGAGGTCATCATCGTCGACAATAAGAGCAGGTGAGCCAACTGTGGCTTAGAAAGTTAGGTGAAGAAAATGTGACACATGTGCGAAGTGGACAAATAAAATAAATAGATACATACATAAATCACGATACCCTTTACGGTAGATTGAGCCTGAGATAACAAGACCTAAAGGCCACGTTTAGCATGATTGTGAGCATGTAGGTGGAAAGGGAAATCAAACTAGTGATGGGCTGCTAGCATCGCCTATACCATGACTTAGAAAGTTAAGTGAAGAATATGTGACACATATAAAATAAATGAATACATACATAAATCACGATATTTATTCTGGAATAAAAGTAACCTATGTTTCAAAATAGAGTACCAGCTATCTTCTGTTCCAATTTTGATTCAAATCCGTTCAGTCGTTTCAGCGTGAAGAAGGAACAAACGTAGATACTCACTCACTCACTCACTTTGCCACTCACATCGTCATAAACTTTCGCATTCATAATATTTGTAGGATTAAAAAGGGTGAGCCGTGGCTTCCACCGGGGATGCGAGGAACATCATGACTGCAAATATTACAACAAGATGGTGTACTTTCTCTTAAATAAAGTAATATAAATATTCGTATACTTTCTGAATAAATGACGTTAAGTAGAACGTAATATTAAACAAGTTGATTTAACATGAAATCTGTGGGTGGAACTACAGAGTTCTAGGAAGGAGTCCAAAGATATTCTAGAGGTTGTTTGTAATGGTGTAATTATTTAGTTTGACCTTTTGTTTGAAGCAAGCGTTTGTTAATACTCCACTCGTATCTCCTGAGATTTTGTTTGCAAGTACATATTAGTTAAGGAAATGTAGGATTTTTAAATTCTATCGCATTAGGTTAACAAAAATCTGTAATGGTGGAATAGTTATGGAAATAAATAAATATATCACGTCTTTACCGCTGTTACGGGTTAGATAGAGCCTAAGGTAAGAAAACCTTAAGGCCACGTTTAGCATGATTAAGGGCGTACAGCTGGAAATGGAGATCAAAATAGTGATGGGTTGCTAGCGATGTGGCGATGAGCCTAAGGTAACAAGACCTACAAGCCACGTTTAGCAAGAGGGCGTACCTGTAGATGGAAAATGGAATCAAAATAGTGATGGGTTGCTATCCGCATCGCCTATAACATGATTCCTAAGACTTTCCCCCATTCCCTCGATGGGCTTTTACCATCTGCGCGGGAAGAGAAGCGACTGGTAAATTCCATGTTTTTGCTCCCAGACCAGCATGGAAGAACCGGATGATGGATGGATTTGCGAGTACCAGTGGTTTTTCCCTCGTAAAATTTAATTGAGGGAATGGTCGAAAATCTTAGGAATCTTGTTATAAGCGATGAAACTAGTGACCCATCACTATTTTGACTCCCGTATATGGATGAGGCCAGCCGAGTGTAGCTTCAAATTGCGACTCGCGTAAATTTGGTCCTGTTATCCGCTACAGTTCCGTTCCTGCTCTGGAACTTACCATGACGTCTTAATGCGATTCAACTTCGACTCAGTTCAGATTTCAGCTGTCATTTTTAGTATGTATCTGACAGCGAGCGAACCTAAACTGAATCGGAATTGAATCGCATTAAGACGTCATGGTGACACCCCAGCTCCTATTTCGTTAGGCGACGTAAAATGAGTTGGAAAACTTGGAAATTACGCGACTCACAACTCAAAAATTACGCGTGTCTGACCTCACCCTATACGCCCACAATCATGCTAGCCGTGGCCTTTAAGTCTGCTACCTTGAACTCTGTGTACCCCGTAAAGGATAAATACGTAGTGTAGGTATGTATATATGCAAAATTTTCTCCAAAAATCCTGACATCTCCTGCACTACTAAAAAATATGAAGCTGAGGAAATAAATAGAAATATTTCGTACTAGCCGTTGCCAGCATCTTCGTCTACATAGAATTCGTTTATCGCTATCCCGAGGAATCACGCAATTTTCCGGGATAAAAAGCCTATGTGTTATTCCAGACTAATCTAAGCGTTCTGGCCCGAGAGCAACTGTTGGCAACACCAACAAAACGTAAGAGCGGCAACACTAGCGCCCTCTTCCTTCTTACTTTTACCTAGCTCTCTGTACACTATCCAATTAAAAATATTTTTTACATCTAAAAGCCTTTTCATTGATAAATAATCAGTGCAATAAACCTAGATAGTCTGAGCTACAGTAACATCCATCCATCTATTCATCCATACTTACAAACTTTCGCGTTTATAATATACTAGCTTCTGCCCGCGACTTCGTCTGCGTAGAATCTAAATATATAACTCAAAGGTGACTGACTGACTGACTGACTGACATAGTGATCTATCAACGCACAGCCCAAACCACTGGACGGATCGGGCTGAAATTTGGCATGCAGGTAGATGTTATGACGTGCGTCCGCTAAGATGAATCACTCTATCTATTAAAAAAACCCGCATCAAAATCCGTTGTGTAGTTTTGAAGATATAAGCATACATAGGGACATAGGGAGATAAGGACATAGGGACAGAGACTTTGTTTTATACTATGTAGTAATAGTGATAGTGAAGTAGGATGCCATCTCTGATGATATGACACACTGGTTCTAAGGCGAAGGTGGTTTTCCCTAAACTCCAATCGCGTAACTCCACAGAAAACCTTCCTATTATTGGATTGACAAGCATAGGCAGTACAATGCCCACGTATGTACACACACGTGTGTGTACACATAGCCTTGGCATCTCGGCGTATTGAAATGCATTGTGCTCGTCCTTACCTTGTGAATTTGACTTCGACACAATGGATTGTGACCCGAAACTCTCCAAGCAATATGAACAGGTATTTTGGTGTTTCGATTTTAATCAATATTCGTAAATACGAGTTTGACTAGTTTTCCAGGATTTTTGAATCATAATTGACCACCTTTCCACACTTTGATCGATGTACACAGTCGCTGTCAGATAGATGGTAGCGGGCGAGGTCTTCAAATATTTCGCAGCCGCCTTAAATTTCAATAAATTCGTTACACGATAAGGTTAATAACATCAGGACACGCAATTCGTCATAAATATGAGAGCAGCGACTTTTTAATAAATTAAGTATGGTGTCCTAAAATATTTATTTACTTACATATGAAAGGTGAGTCCTCTATTTTTCAAATCCGAATGGCTTCTACACCACTTCACACGATGGCATATTTTTCTAATGTATTAGCGCAAAAATACAATGATAACGTCCCGATAATCTGATCTCACAATAACTCTATGTCAAAAGTTTTTTGTTTAATATTCAACTGTACCTTTTGCTGTGAAATAAAAACGGAAACGCAATGTTGTATTCGAGTGCGAGTGAGAGGGCGATTATCGTGCGCTAATGCCGTGAGGCACGTGCGAGCACAAAATGGCGCGACGTGGCGCAACGTTGCACAACGTGGCGAAACGTGTGCAAATTCTGTTTTAAGCACAGACGACGCACGCTGATATTGGACGTGGAAGTGAAGAGAATATATGCCTGTGTAGGTATAGCAAGTTACAATCGTACTAATATCCTACTTCCTACTAATATTATAATTGTGAAAGTTTGTGAGTATGTTTGGATGTTTGTTACTCTTTCACGCCAGAACGGCTGGACAGATTTGTATGAAATTTGGAACATAGATAGATTATAGTCCGGAATAACACATAGGCTACTTTTTATCCCGGAAAATTGCGTAATTCCCGCAGGAAAGCGATAAACGAATTCTATGCAGACGAAGTTGCGGGCAACAGCTAGTACAATATAATTACTTACATACTATGGTTTATATACATAAATCGCGTCTTAATCCCTTACGGGGTAGACAAGTGTAAGGTAACAAGACCTAAAGACGTTTAGCATGATTATGGGCGTATAGGTGGAAAGGAGAATCTAAGTTTCTTGCGGCGCACTCTTCTTGGCAATGATGGTTTTTCCGAATGCGCTGGTAGTTAAAAAAACATGTAAAAGAGCCCTTGGTGGCCAATCTACAAAAATTTTTTTTAGGTTTTTTGAAAATATTGATGGGTTTTCAATGTTTTTTTTTCAATAACTACGTATATTTTGACAAGCTTTTAGTTACGGGTTACAATATGTCTGTTGGGCACCCGAAGGTGCCTGCTACTATTCTTTACTAAAATAAAGTAAATTTAAAGTATTTTTAGCTATTTAATATAAAGTGACACAGTAACGTAAAAATCATACACTGACATACTAAAACAAAATCGAAAAGGTATAAAAAAGAAAAAAAAAACAATAAAAACCATAATAAGGTTGGTTTTCGTCAACAATGACTATACTGAAAATAGCATAATAATATATCCCGCGGGATAACGACGAAAACACTCTTTCCCAGACGAAGTCGTGGGTGAGAACTAGTATTCTGATACTTCGAAAAAGCCGACGATAGATTGGAGCCATTTTGTATTAGCGAGAGGTTCTTTAGCGCAATCAACTGGCGGAGATGATCAATTAAGGCAATCCGCTCTCAAGAGGCCGCACTTCGGTAACACGGTATCTTAAGCTGTTTATTTATTTACTAGCTTCAGCCCGCGACTTACCTTATTCATAAACGCTTTATAGGCTGCTAACTTAGCAATCACTTGTCCTTATCTGTCAGTTTGACATTTACCTTTCACGGATAAGGAAAAACGATTGCTAAGTTAGCAGAAGCCTATAGAGCGTTTATGAATAAGGGGGTTAGCTGATATTGATGGCATATTCTTTCTAAATGACACTGAAAATTAGAACACAGAAAAATCCGAAAAGTGCTATGGCCGGGAATCTCTGGATCCTCGTCATTCCGTGACGCGTGCCATACCCCTACACTCATAGCAGAGAGAGAGAGAGAGAGAGAGAGAGAGAGAGAGAGAAGTACCACTTGCTCGTTTGCCTTCCTATTCATATAAAAAAAAAAAACACATTTATTTACACACATTCGATACACGCAGCAGGTGCACGGAGCAGGTGGGTAAGCCTTCGAATTTTTCTATCTGTTACTAGCTGTGACGCAATGAAACTGGCTTTCCAAGCTTTTTCCGCGTGAGAACTATAATGCTACAGACACACACACACACACACCCGCACACATAGAGAGAGAGAGAGAGAAAGAGAGAGACGACGTCAAACTTAAATACTTTTTGCGTTGAGAGTTAAAAATCATCTGAATAACATGAATCCGCAATCGACGCAGATTCTTGTCTAGTTTGTGATGTAAACAGAATTGTCACCGACTATTGTCGAATTGGTGAAATGGGGCGTGGTGATCAGAAATCCGGTAGCCTTATTATTTTGCTTCTTACGCCCACTCAGATCATACACGTGCTCGCAGAGGAGCTTTGTTGGTTTTGGTCCATAGACGTGTCCGACGCAAGGGATACGGCGGATAAGACGTCTCTTTCCCCCGCAGTCAAAGGGTGCCTACGGCCCTTGTTGGTGAGGCTCGGGCTGTCTGTCCATCCATCAGTCTGTCAAGAGATGTATCTTTTGAACCGTTATTACATTTCAGACGTCTGATACGACAAGTAACAGTACGTCTTATATAACATCACCCATCATCACTATTTAGATTTCCCTTTCCACCTATACGCCCTTAATCATGCTAAACGTGGCCTTTAGGTTTTGTTACTTTAGGCTGTTACTGTATGATGTATGTGTATGTATGTATAACATTATAGTGTACTAGCTTTTGCCCGCAACTTCATCCGCTATGCAATTTTTCGGGATATAAAATTTGCTTATGTTGTAAGACTTGTAAGTTAGGAGACCAGCTATCTCCGTTCCAAATTTGATCCAAATACATACGTAGAATCGTTTCAGCGTGAAGAAGAAACAAACACACATACTAAATTTCGATAAGTTTGTTTTTTGATTTGTTCATCAGTTTGGTTTAAATCCAAACTGATGAGCAAAAATAAAGGCTCGCTTTTCATACAACTTTGTACGGAAAGTGGCCAGTTATGTTTGCTCGTCATTGTATTTGGAGTTCGCAAGATATTCTGTTCTAGTTCATTGATATAGTGGCCTTTCACCAGTAGGTACAGCCTTATAAAATAATTTTACGTGTTTTTCGCGCACAAAAATATTTCAGAAATTACCAAGGAGTCAAAGGAAAATACAGCTACAAAATTGACTCAATAAAAACACGCTCTCACTTCACTTCTTTTTAAAAGCGGAGATTTTACGAGAGCTCAAAAAAAGCGATGTTCCATTTGACTTGGAACGTACGAAAATAGTCATTCATTCGTTCGTTCCCCGATAAATTACGTTCCTTTTAAAACGGCCGCTTTAGGGGAAATGTTGAAGGCGTTTTAATTGTATCTAACCAACCATTACGTTTGAGTGGTGAAAAACGCTTAAGCACTCTGAGTTATGATCCCATTGAACGCTTTAAGTTCCATCTTTTATTGAATCTGTGGCGTGGAGCAGTCATATTAGCGTTGTTTATTGATGATTTGATAATTTAATGCTGGTTAAAGATTTTATCGTGCCCAAAATTTTAATTTATTTTGTTGGACGTTTTGACCGTATCGCAAAACTTTTGACTCATTTACGGATTAAAGACGTTGGCAACATTGAACAACGCCACTAAGTTTGCCAGTGAAACAGAGAACACTACGCCGGCGTCGACAACTCCTAAAAATCACATAATCAATTTAAATTGATATTTTTTTGTTTAATTTGTTGTATTTAGATATGTACCTACGCTCTATTGTGGCTTTTTTATATATATAAGAGGGCGCGAACGAGCAGACGGGTCACCTGATGGAAAGTAATCAACATCGCCCAGGGACACCTGCAACCTGCTGTGGCTTTCACTATCTGGAATTTTAACTCACTCTTTGTCGGTCCCTCATTTAATGCTCCTCTCATCTACTCAAAAGTTAACTGGTAGGGATCCTTTATTGATATTTAATGTATTTTTTGTGATTTGAGTCTGTTTGTTTATATTTTGTGCAATAAAGCATTTCAATTTGTAAACGACACTGAAAATTAGAACACAGAAAATCCCTCCTATGCCTGAATTACCTGCTGTGGGTGGTGTAGGGGTATACCCCCGTGGTATACCACGCGTCACGGAATGACGAGGATCCAAATCTTCGATTCGATTCCCTCCCATAGCTTTATTTTTCGGATTTTTCTGTGTGTTCAAATTTTCAGTGTCGTTTAGAAATTTGATTTCTAACGGTAAAACCGTAAAAGTAACCATTAAAAATCAAGAAGTAAAAATTCTTGATTCATCTATACTAATATTATAAAGAGGAAATATTTGATTGTTTGTTTGTTTGAATTGAATCCGAAACTACTGGACCGATTTCAAAAATTCTTTTGCCGTTAGAAAGCTACATTATCACTGAGTGACATAAGCTACTTTTTACCGCGGGAAAACACCTTTCCCTACGGGAAAATTAATTTATCGCGGGCGAAGCTGCGGACGGAAGGCTAGTTTGATAATATAAAGCATTTATTTACTTACTTACTTACTTAAAAAGCTACAACTAATAAATACAGACTTGTTTGAATATCATTATAAGAGGTCCCTTCAGCGTTAAATTTGATTAAATCAGCCTAACATAATCTTTGAAAATAGCAAAAGGATACGATGAATCAGATCTCATCATCGGCATTATTATTATGTCCATGCCTTAGACAAAGGAAGTCCGATGTATGTTTTTGTATAGAAGCATTATTCTGAACAACAAAGGTTGACTTAATGGAATACGCACTGAGCTCTAAGATATTTAATAACATAACATTCTTCTAACAAACAATGGATCCAATTCAATTGGAGATTATTTTCCTTCACTGAAAAGCCCATGGTTACGCCCAAGTACAGGAGCGCGGGGTAGGACGACAAAGGGGACTGAGACCGGGCGGGAGGTCGCCTGCCGCCCGCACCTCTCTCAGTCCCCGTTGTCGTCCTACCCCGCGCTCCTGTGCCACGCGAGCGAACACATTTAAGCGGTCGGTCTATCAGGTACCATACCCTCTTTTTCCCGGGGTACACAACAAATAAATTGAGACCAAGTATCTCCAGGTCAAAGTCGAAACAACAAACATCAGAAACCAGTACAAATATATTGTTTCATTATTTCTGCGACAACCCTTGTTTGCACTACGACCGGACTGAATTGTTTGAACAAATAATATTTTGACCTATCATTGTTTGCTCTGTAGCGCCGCCGATTAATTTGTGAAGTAATTTATCAAAATACCTCCTAGATAGCGCTTGCGGCTTTGCCTCTGTTGAATATTTCCCATCCATTGGGAACAGATTCTTTCCCTATCCCGTAGGACATCGTAAATCCGAGCAATAAGGGTACTTCTAAAAAACATTTCAGCATTCTAGACATAGGTATGCTGTGTCCATCTACTAGCTGGCGCTCGCGGCTTTGCCTCTGTAGAATATTTCTTACCAATTGGGAACAGATTCTTCACCTATCCCGTGGGATATATGGAATAATGGTTCTTCTAAGGAATATTTTCAGCTGAGCAGAGATCTACATGGAATTAATGCATCTTACTCGCTAACCCTGCCGCTAAGTAGCAGTGCTTGCACTGCTGTGTTCCGGTGTGGAGAGTAAGACAGCCGGGGAAATTACGGACACAAGAGGCATTTCATCTTAGTCCTCTAGGTTGGCAACGCATCTGCAATCCCTCCGGGGTTGCGGGTGTCTATGGGCAGTGGTGATCACTTACCATCAAGTGACCCACTTGCTCGTTTGTCTTCCTATTCATATAAAAAAAAAAATGCTTTTGGGATAAAATACTAACAAAATGTGTGTAAATAAATGTTTCTCTCTCTCTTTCTCTCTCTCTCTCTCTCAAAATGTCTAAAACTTACACGAGCAGCTCAGATTATGGTTCCTTGAAGTTCCACGAGATCTGCACCTTCATAGACTACTTTAAACTCCATTTGATTGTGCTGACTAAATTAAATCTTCTTGTTCCAGGTGATATCCGCCCTCTCGGTCTTCTTCATCTGCATATCTGTCCTCTGCTTCTGCCTCAAGACGCACCCTGACCTTCGCGTCCTCACGCCAGAAGTCACAGAGAACAACACCGTAGTGAAGACGACGGCTGTGGTGGAGACCAGGCCAGCCTGGCAGGACAACGGGCATCCGCACGTGGCTTTCTTTTATATCGAGCTGGTGTGCAATGTGTGGTTCACCATCGAGCTGCTGGTCAGATCTGTGGTGAGTTTTACAAATAGAATTCAATAGCCTGTTGCCCGCGACTCCGTCCGCGCGGAATTCGCTTATCGCCATCCCGCGGGAACTATGCTGTTTTCCTGAATTTTCTTTGCTGTAAACCTCACGGAGCCCGAGACCTTTCCAACGAATGCAAAACTGTTGAAATCGGTTCGTGCGTTCTGGAGTTATAGCGTCAGGAAGGAAAACCCGACTTATTTGTATATAGTAGATAATCATTATCAGCTAGATCTGTAGGCTTACCTAACTCGCAATCGCCATCGTGTTCATTTTGACAGTTCATGTATGGCCTGACAACTGGCATCGGAATCAGCTAGATGTAACATTCATACGAGAGCTGTAAAAAAAATAAAATCAGAATTTTATTTTTGCAATTTGGCCGCGAAGGGCTCTTTTACGTCTTTTTGAAACTACCAGCGCATTCGGAAAGACCATCAATGCCAAGAAGAATGCACCGCAAGAAACTTGGCAGAAAGTCATTGTTTCGAAGTAAAATACAGTAAGAAAACTTAAATTCTACTTAAATTAGATACATTTATAAAATGTTCACTTGCCAAATGTGTACGGAGCTCTTGGTGTGGAAGACCAACTCGCCCTTGGCTTGTTTTTTTTTTATTTATCTATCGGTATTTATAGCAACTTCAAGGTTTCTCTATAAATGCTGTTAGCCACTTACCGTTTTCTTCTTCATTTTGACTCATCATTTGGATGAACTGTTAAGTTATCGTGTCTTTTATACAGTAAAGAGCTATACACACAATACATACATACCATACCATTTAGCCTAGGCCATACAGTGATCGCCAGAGTTCTGTTTGGAATTTTATTAACGACGTTATTATGTACCTAGTTTTAATAATGAAAAAAAAAAACACAAGGGGAATTAAAAACAAATTAAAAACTAAACTAAAACTAAATTTCTAAATGTCTGTGAAAATCAGAACACATAGAAAAATCCGAAAAGTAAAGCTATGGCCGGGAATCGAACCCGGATCCTCGTCATTCCGTGACGCGTGCTATACCCCTACACCACCCATAGCAGGTGGGTAGTCTCCGAATTTTTCTACCTGTTACTAACTGTCACGTGACCTTTTAAGTAAATAAGTATGTGCTAAGTGTGTATGTATGTTAGTTTTAGTTTGTGTATGTAAACTAAAACTAATCTTAAAATAAAATAATTAAAAAAGGAAGGCCCCGTGGCATAGAACCACAGACGCTGGCAGCATTCCCCCTTTGGACAGCGATACTAATACGCTGTCCAAGGAAGCTGCCAGCTCTGCGGTCACCCGTAGCGTCTACTAGCCTCTTCGGAATATCTTTGAAAGGGCTAATAGCGTAAGCATATTAACCACATTAATTAGGTAAGAAAAGCTTAGTTAGACTTAGGCTTATCGAATCGACAGGGTCTATCAAACACCCCTTCAATGTAAAATGGTTTATTTTTACATAAAGATAAAGATAAAACATGATTTATTGCCACTAACAACAATTACAACCAAAACAAACAGTTATATACAATTTAATCCTTTTTCAACATGAAACTACCGTGAGACTCAATCATAACTACACATAAACGGATAACAAGTCGAGTGATGCTCGACATGTTTCGGACTATTTCGAAGTCCTTTTTCCAAGAGCGTTCGCCCCGGCGGCAGCGACACGAACACTGCGCGCCAGCGCTCTGCTCGCGCGGCTGTTCGACGCAAATGACAGCGGCGCACAACTACCCTCGTTTTCATCGTCACTTTTATTATTGTCAAATGTCGGGCAGCACACAACACTGACCACGTCACTCCGTAAAGGTTCGCTCACACTCACCGTTTGGTCAAACATGTCGAGCATCACTCGACTTTTTATACGTGAGTTATCCGTTTATGTGTAATTATAATTTAATCCTTATTTTTACTACATAAAACATGATATATATATAAAACAAATGTGGCAAAGGGGATGTACTCAGCATTTGCTGCGGGTTAGAGCTCTCGCAGGAGCCTCCAACTGACACAGCGCTGATTTTCAGTACGCCCCCATAATACATCCCTGTTGCAAAATTGTAGGGTTATACAAAGTTGAAAGTTTTTAATTAATTCACAGTTATTCAGACACAGATATTAATTATTAAACTGGCTCACTGTTTAAAGTAAAATGTGAAAGCGTATTGATATTTCCGATAGGCCGGCTCTGGTTCATTATTCGACCAAGCATCGGTAACTGAATTAAATATGTATGTGATTTAATCATTCTGAAAATATACTCTATTGGAAATTGTTTTATACCTACTCGTATTAAAGCATTGTTGTCTGTCGTCTGCGCGGAACCGCATGCCGCTGTCCCGCGGGAATTATGCAATTTTCCAGGATAAAAATATCACCTTTCTGTTGGTGACAGGCTAGTGTTAGGTGTGATGCAACATTCTCAGCCTCTAGTGTAAGTTTTCGCATAAAAACGTCTCGAACGCGTTCACGTAAACGTCTCAATTACTATGGAATAATTGGCAGCGCCACTTGCGGATCGAAACGGCAACAAACATCTCATAGTTACGACGTTTTAGCGCAAACGCGTTCGAGACGTATTTTGTGACCGAAATCGTAAACTAAGCATATTGTTCAGTATTGTGAGCATTTACGATTGTTTACGGGTAAGGTAAAGTGTCTTAACTGCCATGTCCCGTGTGTTACGATTATTCCAGGAATAAAAAAAAAAACACTGCGCGAGCGCGTGTAGCGTGTGCGAGTAGCCTAGTGATTGGTCTCAGTTATCGGACACGTTCGTCGATTTTCGTAACACACGGGACACGGCGTTTGCGCCATTTCACAACCTATTGATGTCGCTCCAAAAGATTGAATTCTAGAACACCGTCGTTATCAGCAAACAAGAAGGTCTCAACAAAATAAATACCGTGAGACAAATTTACAGCGTGCTGTGGAAAAATATTTAATTAGTACCCAACGAAAAGCCGCCATTTCCCATCTTGTTTCCTGAAATGTCAGCCCGACCAACGGGCTCAAATCGTACCGAAGGCCCAAACGAGTTTTTGGTGTCAATAATTTCCTTTAAATGCGATGCCCGAAAAACTGGGTCAACTGTCTGGTCTCCCATTTGCCAAGGAAAATGTGCAGTCATTTTTAACCGACTGCAGCGGAGCTCAGAATGAAGGTTATTGAAGTAGCGGGAATATCTCTCCTATGTATCTTTATTACGATGATAAACGCGGCCTTCAGGTTTTCTTTGCTTAGGCGGACAGGGTCCAGTTAGGGATAAATACGTAAGTAATAAAACAATTCATAAATTTCTTCCATGCTGGTCTGGGAGTAAAGAAAAAACGTAGAATTTACCAGTTGCTTCTCTTAAAGCGCAGATGGTAAAAGCCCATCGAGGGAATCATGTTAAAGGCGAAGCGGCTATAATATCATGCTTAACGTGGCCTTAAGGTTGTTGCCTTAGGCTCTGTCTACTCCGTAGGGGATAAAGGCGGTATTTATGTATGTATTTCTAAAAAGTCGTGTTAGTTACACCATTTTCGAGTCATTTTTCTGGAGTGAAATAATTTTCTTATAATTCCTGTTCCTTTGTTTTGTGTTGCTTTGTGTTTTTGTTTTGTTTGTCGTTGTTGTTGTTGTTCTGTTGTTCCTGTTCTTGAAAGGGCACCGCACTTGTGATTCCCCAAGTCCTGCAGGTGTCCCTGGGCGATGGTGATTACTTTCCATCAGGTGACCCGTCTGCTCGTTTGCCCCCTCTTATATAAATATATATATAGATATATATACTATATTTTGCATAAGCGCCATCTCTAATGACTACGTGAAAACTAATTTTTAGGCGGAACAAAGTTAGCTCGGTCGGCTAGTTGAGCATATTTGCAGATATTATTAACGATTTTAATAGTATCGCGGTCATTCTTTTGTCTTATCCATTCTAGTGCTCCCATTATTACCTAAAACACTTAACTCTAGTTAGTCCCCTTTTGTAACGAGAAACCTATTGTAACGCTCCCAGTTAACTAATTAATTATTAATTAAGCCAAGTTCCATTCCAGTTTCAATAATCCATTGTCAAGTTTCTTGGTAAAGTTGGTAGAATTGTTAAGTCTGTAGAAACAGTCATTTAAGAGATTTGGGAGTGGCAGGTTATTTTTAGATTCGAATTGGCTTTTGATAATCCGTGTGACTAAAAAGAACAATGGGACAGATATTTTATGTAGAACAAGAGTTGTCGGGTAACCTGCCATTATTAAAAGGCCGTCGGATAATGGAGGAAAGCCAGACTGCCAGCTGAGAGTTCTTATAATAAATGAGTTCGAATCATGACAAAACCGAAAATATTCATACATACATACACATCACGTCTTTATCCCTTACGGGGTAGACAGAGCCTAAGGTAACATGTCTACAAGCCACATTTAATAAGATTGAGAAGCGTATAGGTGGAAAATGGAATCAAAATAGTGATGGGTTGCTAGCCTATAACATGATTCCTATGACTTTCGCCCATTCCCTCAATGGGCTTTTACCATCTGCGCGGGTAGAGAAGCAATTGGTACATTCTATGGTTTTCATCGCTCCCAGACGAGCATGGAATATTCTTACAGCCTGTAGTTAAATGCACTAACACTCGTATACTACAGACACACGCACACACACACACATGAATTAGTTTGGCTTTTTATGTTAGTCCCTTATTGTTGTTACTGTCTCTAGTCTCCGCGACACACGCCCTGAGTCTAGTGCGGAGGCTGCCAAACAACCACGCTGTAAGCTTTTGCATATTATAAATGAAGACTTTTTTACTTTTACTTTTTTAAATGGCCTCTATAAGTCATAATACTAAGTGTGAATAATTAACACTTACGTAGCCTAAAACCTAGATATTGGTCTACGTTAGAATGAATGCGTATACATTTTTCATTACGTTTTAGGCATTACGCGACGAGAGAAAAGCGTTACGGATTTGCTTTATTTAAAAAAGCAAAAGAAGCATGAAAGTAGAATAAATGCAGTAGAAATGAGAGCGTTAAGAAGTATGGAAGGGGTGACACTGAAAGACAGAATAACGAATAGTGTGATAAGGGAACGTGCTGGTGTGAAAGAAGATATAGTGATTAGGATAGAAAGAAGTATGCTTAGTTGGTTTGCTCACGTAGAGAGGATGGATGAAAGTAGACTAACTAAACAGATATATTAGATGTATATGGGGAGCGTGAATGGTTGCGTTGGGAGGGGAAGGCCTAAACGGATGTTCCGAGACCAAATACGAGTAGGAGACGTATTGAAAAAAGGGCAGGTCAGGAGTACCCGAAACCGAGTGGCATGTATGAAGAGATTGATGAATGTGGATGAAGCGAAAGAGGTATGTCAGAATCGTAGCAATCTGAACAAAGTAGTCTGCCTACCCCTATGTGAAAGAGGCGTGACTGTATGTATGTTTTATTTAATTTTAAAATCTTTACATACTGCTATCTTTGCTGGTCTGGGAGCAAAGAAATAACATAGAATGTGCCAGTTGCTTCTCTTCCCGCGCAGATGACAAAAGTCCATTAAGAATTCCGTCGCCTACAAATTATGCTAAGCGTGGCCTTAAGGTCTTGTTACCTCAAGCTCTGTCTACCCCGTAAGGGATAAAGACGTCATTTATATACGTATATATTTACAGACTATAAAAGTTAAGACAGCGATTTGTTTTCGTGTCGTCAGAGTTTCAAACATAGCTTAAACTTCTCCTAGTATTAAGCACTCTTAAGCTACATTACTACAAATTCTCGGAAACCTTAGAAGCATTTGACAAGTTCTGTAGTAGGGATATTAGCATAACTTGTATAGCTAAGCCAGTTTGTAAAGTTGCCGAAACATCAAAACCAGGCATGTTTAAGTACACTCTAGGACTTTAGTTGAGCCACTGTGGAACGTTGTATTAACATTGCAAATCCTTGCAACGTGTTTGTAAACACTAAAAAGCAATTGTTTCACTATGACGGTGTTCCTATCGTTCCGTGGTAGCCAGAGCGGTAACGAGACCTAAAGGCCACGTTTAGCGTGATTGTGGGTGTATACTCATACTCATACTCGTTTATTCGTAATACTTATAGTTATTACATGTCATTTTTAATTTACAATTTGAATAAACTGGAGCACCAATAAAATAATAAAAGATTTTTTTTTATTTAATCATAAAGCTGTAGGCTTTGACTGCTAGGTGGAAGGGGAATCAAAGTAGTAGGGTTGCTAGCCGCAGCGCCTATACCATGATTGTTATTTTCGGGGGTCTTAGGGACACAATAGGCTTATAATAATAATGATAAGTTGAGCTTGTTCCATTTCACGCGACGCCTAATTCCACCCAAACAAATTAAAAGAAAAAGTCAACCAGCCAGCATCAATAGGAATCACTCCGCAAATCCCGAGCGGCCTATAACAGTTGCGTAAACCAAAAAGTAACGAACTAAATCAGGATATCACTAACTAACTAAGACGGCTGCTTAGCGACGGCCCCGGGGGGCGCAGTTGGTGGATTAGTTCGGTAAACGAGGGTTGCTTAGATATAGTTCGGGGATAGCTGTGGTTTTTTCTGAGAAACAATTTGAAGGTTTCACGGTAAGTTTTTGTGTAGGACTAGAGCGCTTGTTCCTCGTACATACATACATACACATACACAAATCACGTCTGGGGTAGACAGAGCTTAAGGTAACAAGACCTACAGGCCACGTTTAGCAAGACACTGAGAGCGTAGAGGTGGAAAGTGGAATCAAAATAGTGATGGGTTGCTAGCCACATCGCCTATAAAATGATTCCTATGATTTTCGCCCATTCCCTCGATGGATTTTTAACATTTGCGCGGGAAGAGAATCAACTGGTACATTCTGTTTTTTCTTTGCTCCCAGACCAGCGTGGAAGTATTTCCTTAAAATAGTTATCTATTTTATATAACCAGGACATTCTAAGATAAAATAAAGACTATTTTCAAAACAAACCAAACAATGTTAAACTAAATAATTCCAAATTAATCATCCTACATTGGTTTTACCAGTGCCCGTTATGTGACTTGGTTAAAAATTTTTATTGAATGGTGGGGGAAATTGTAGGATTTATAGGTAGGTATGTGTTTTATGTGGCAGTAGTAGAGAGCAATCCCTGCATGAAAAACATGTATGTATATTTCACACATGCTTGGTTATCTTGCACGCGAGTAGCGGAGTAGCAAGGTAAATATTTTTTGTTCATTGAAATGGACCTCCGCAAAGTAACGCCTGATTCAATAAAAATATGCATTATTATGTTTCATAACATCAGCGATAACAGTTATTTAATTGTTCTAAGTGAGTAAGCAAGTAGTACGGTAGTAAGCAATTATTCTAAGTTATTTCTCATTCAGTGACTACTAGAATAGATGTGTAAGGGAATGAATCAGAGGAATCAAGTCAATTGAAGTAGACTTGGATAAAATCTCCTCAGTGGATTCATAATAAAATCGAATTGAATTCTGATTTATTGGCTTTCTGATAGATTGTAAAAGGTTATTGGAACCATTTAATGAGTACCAATTCTACGATTTTCGAAGCGAAATATACATTTTGATTTTATTTTTACCCATCATTTTGATTCCATTTTCCACCTGTACGTCACAATCTTGCTAAATGTGGTCTGTAACGGTACCTGCTACCTTAGGCTCTGTCTACCCCTTAATGGAAGACGTGATTTGTGTATGTATTTGTGTGTATGTAAATATACATTGAGGAGCAAAAATAACGCGTCATTATGCACACAAAGTTCTATGAAAAGCGATCCGTTATTTTTGCTAGTATACTATACTGCTGCTTTGAGAGCGCTATACTCGTACATACTGATATTATAATGTGTCAGTCTGTTCAAGTTTAACCGCTAAATTAATTTACGAACTATAGTTTGAAGTCTCGGGGAAGGACATAAATAATCTATCATCGTTTAAAGAAGTGAATAACCTAACCAAAAAAATCTAAAAATGACATTTTGATACAAGCCTTTGTGCTGACTGTACTATTGTTGACTGTACTTGCATTGCCTTCCATCCTACATATTATGTGTACCAAATTTCAAGTCAATCTGACCAACCGTTGAAGAGTTCCGTCCTGCGGAGACGATCCTGACCTGGCCACGAGTATTCTACTACCAGATTATTGTATTGTCATCTGACTTCTTCAACTATGGACAATTTCAGCTCAATCGGTTGAAGATATCTGCTTCAAAATTGAGTTGCAAGATTTCACCCGGACAAACATATACGTTGCAAGTTAAAAGGGGGTGAAATCCCTGCTTGTTATAAATGCGAAGGTATAACTTCGTTTTTCTGTGTGTCTATTACGTTTTCACGCCTAAAGTACTGAATCAATTTAGTTGTAATTTGGTATAGAAATTCAGTTCCTGGGAAGGACATGGGAAAGTATTTACCCCGAACAATCGCAGTTTCTTCGACTCTGCACAGACGAAGTCACGGGCAAAGGCTAGTTCGCAATACCATCTATCTAAATGGTCAGATCATTTAGCCTAATGGTCATCGTTGATATAACTAAGATAAATCTATTAAAAGCAGGCGAGCATTAATCATACGAACCATTACGGCTCCATAACATTAAGAGATAAAACATCTCAATATACCAAGCGATGTACTGCAAACGACAACTAAAAGTGTGACGCAGGGCTTTCCCCAGAGAAGGCCTACAGAGGTAATTAATCACCTAAAACTTGACCAACTTTCGTTTTCAGCCACCAGAATCGATATCAACCAAATCCCGCACGTATCAAACGGTTGCAAAGACTCATGGTTGCTGGAGCAACCGCAAAAGATACTTGGTTATCGTTAGCTAAGCTATTTGTAATTAAGACCTTAACAATACGTATCTGTTGAACGTAATCAGTTATATTAATTGGAAATGATTTATTATTAAGCGAAAGTTTGCTTGTTTGCAATTTTGATGAGTTTCAGAATTTTGTTTAGTTAAATGTCTGGAAAATTGGAACAGAAACGTTGTAAATTTTCACACGAAAAATATACGCGTCAATTCGGACCTACATCTGGATATTTTAAACTCACTCTTTGTCGGTCTCTCGCTCAATGCTCCTCTCATTTACTCAAAGGTTAACTGGTAGAGATCCCTTATAGGGATAAGCTCGCCTTTGTGCGTATATTTAAGGTATTTTTTGTGATTTGTCTCTGCTTCTTTATATTTGTACAATAAAAGCATTTACTTACTTACTTACTTACATCTCACGGCTCTTTCCCATGGTGGTGGTGAGAGACTACTTTGTTCCATTTGCTACGACCCTGAACACCTTTTCGCTTCATCCACATTCATCAATCTCTTCATACATCCTTTTCGGGTCCTCTTGACGTGACCTCGATGTCATCAATTTAATTAAGAGTCCGACTTTCTTTTTAGACCTTCTTCGGTTGTCGTGAACGCGCTCAACTTGAGGACAGTCAAATTGGATCACAATTGTCAAAGTCCACCCGGGCTACCACACACACAAAGACACGTTCAGACACACACACACACACACACACACACACACAACACACGCACAAAACACTACACACTAACATTAATTGTGTTGAATTATTTAAATTGTTGGTACTGATAAATGATAAAATTGTAATCATAATTCTTGTATAAGTGATATTGAAAGTGGTGATATCGTAAACCAGTATGAACTGGGACGTGTGCCTCGCGACAGCCGCCTCCGTAACTCTGTAACTGGCGTCACTGAAAATCAGCGTCACGATAATATTATCCTGGATATTATCGTGACACATTGAGGGGCGGCCATTTGGCTGGTTGGAAAAAGTATCCATCCATGTGTTTCTGTATTAGCTAATAAAGTTTTCTTATTCTTATTCTTTAAGTTGTCAGATAAGATAAAAAATACAGAAGTTCCTTTAACCCGATTAATGACACGTGTAGAATATATTCGCATGGCGAAGCACAAAATATATTTCTGTCATTATTTTCTAACAAGCCAAGTTCAAAAGAAATAATGAGATGACAGGCCGCCTTATTATCTGGGTATGGATAAGTCCACCTTGTCGGGATGTTCTTCAACAATTGAGTGTGTTGTCAAAGTTTTTTTTTTATATATAAGAGGGGGCAAACGAGCAGACGGGTCACCTGATGGAAAGTAATCACCATCGCCCAGGGACACCTGCAAGACTAGGGAATTGTGGTGGTACGGCTGTGATCGTCTATATAATTAAGTTATTGAGTGTATCGAATGTATTTAAAGTTATTCAGGTCGACTCGTAGAGTCGGAACACATTTTCGTATCAAGGAGGCAGCTTTGTTTTTGAGTTTTCGAGGCTTTACACGGCACATTGCGATTGAGTGGTCTAATACCCATACTGTCAACCATTCCACCCGCTTACCCATAACTTTGGCACGTCGAACAAACAAGGATTAGTGTTATCGAGACTGATCTTATTCTTATAAGATCTTGAGAACATCATCTATAAGCTATTATTTAATACGGGCCAAAAGGTAAGTGCTCGGTTGGCGTAATGGACAGTAAAATATTAGCACGGGTACGCCCGAACGATTCTGGCCAACCTCACTCTGACACAGGGACTCCCTACACCGGTAACCGGTTCTGGCATCTCAGATTATTGGGGGACAGCGGACAGCGAAGCGTTTATTGTTTCCACCATCCAAGGACGGGTACTTTTATTGTGGCCAGACGGGCCCCCCCTTTGTTACCATGGATTTATGATTATTTCAATAATATTATGTGATATGGTTTGGCCAAACCAGGTCGGAGGTCAATCTGTAAGACATGGCGTGTATTGGGTGCCCAGGGTTGCTACCAGTCGCCACCAAATCATGTGCTCGTTTATATGGCAATACTTCCTCTAACCGGTCTGAAAGCTGAAATCTCCTGTAACTTTGATGCTTCCAATTCTGCGAGTTTTACCTCTCAAGGTTAAGGAAAACCTCATAGAATCTCTATTCTTAGGAGTAATACAAGTGAGGTCTATACCAATTTAGGCATTTGACACAGGGCCTCCGCCTCTGCTTCATTCTTGGTCACATTAAATCATCCGACTCTACAGCACTCTCAAGTAATTGTGACAATGTAACTTTATTTGAAAACCAATTAGATTTATAGATTAGTTAATTAATGGTTTAGTCACTTCAACACAAACACTAAGGTACTCAATTCAATTAATGCTTGGAGGAAGCTAAATTTAATAATGACAACGAGGATTAATAAAGTGACCATAATCTCTCACAGTTAAAACACAACCGGTTACTTAGACTGCCACAATTAAATGTAGCTCAAAAGAATCAATATTCAATTGGACGAGGCCATTTAAATGGATGAATGATTAGGAAATCATGTTTGAGTGTATTGTGGAAATCTTCAGTATTGGAGAGACATTTGGTATAAAAGCAACACCTCTACATTTAAATTAAAAGTCCAATGTATGTACCCAAATCACTAGAATAATCAGGTAGGGAGAATCTCCATTACTAAATATCTCTGAAGGTCTGGGAATATATATATATATATTATGAAGAAAACATAAAAGTTTTAATATCAAAATAATTTATTTTACTCAAAATAAAATTATTTGAACACACTTGAGCATCAAAAGAAACTGTTTGATTATTTAGATTGCCATTGATAGTATGCTATCTAATGACAACCGGACTTTCCATTCCTAACTGCCAATTCTAATAAAGGGAAAATGTTAAGTCCAAACGAAAAACCCTTTTGGCAATCTATGTACTATACACACATGCACATATTTTAAGACATTAATATCACAAGTTAATCATTAATTAATTACACATTAGGTCACACGTTAACAACAAACTGTCAAATAGTAATACTTAAAAAACACATGGATAATCTGCTCCCGTTCGAAGGGGCTAGTCCCTGTTGGTATATAAGCTCTTTACCTTAATTGGGTAAGACATTACTGTAATTATTGCATATGAGCCTTGTCATTCTTAATGGATTTATATAAAAGTCACATCAGTATCAACTCTACACGGCAAATGCTCACTATGATCAGTATCATATTTAATTCTACAAAACATTTAATAGTTCTGAATGCCGTTATCATTAAAGGGATGAGGATGAAAAGATGATTCTATTTAATTACAAAATTAAGAAGATTGTTGAGGTGAAGGCTTGTTGCTTGCCTGTATACACTATTACAAAGGCGGTACTTTACCGGGTCTCCTAGGTCCTGCTGCTCACCGTCACTCAAAACTTGACTCTACTGTTAATTTGGTTTTACTGAATTTAATTACAAATTTATAGAATAGATATTGGTGAACAAAGTATTTGTATTTCTAGATTAAGCGTCTTCCCGTTAGGCGGTCGTGAACTTCACTGTCCTGTGTTCCTCGCTGCGCCCCCGCAACGCAAGGCATCCCTGCCCCACCTCCAGCGGATCATCGTTATTGGTCACTGTAATTGATAGAAAGATTCCCGCCAGTAAATCTGTATGGATATTGGTTATTGAAAAAGGAGTGTCACTGCGATTGGTCCATTCGAAATTTAGATCGTTCTCCTCAACACACCGCCCCTTTTTCACGCTCACGCGGACTAGGTCGCATCTGGAAGTAATCACTTATTTCAATTCTAAGAAAGCTTGCAAAAAAATATTGGAGTTGTATTTGTCTTCGAATGTTCAATGACCATAAGACAGGTTCCTTTATCTCAGTTTATATTTATGGGCTCACTTTACGCCCTTAGAGATGTTTATGAGTTTCGTCTGTGATAGTTTTAAGTTTCTTTTAAATTTCTTAAGGATTTCTGGGTAAATATTTTAACTGCAACCTCATGACAGCCCTTAGCTTGTGAAAATAAAATAATTGTAGTACTCAATTACGAGAAATTTTGCTATGAACAGTGCTGGCCATCTCAGAATCACAGGTGCGTTGCCGGCCCTTTCAAGAACAGGAAGGCTCGCTTTTTAAAGATCCCTAAATTGTACCGCTCAGGGAAGATGTAGGGGAACCGAACAACTGCAATAAATATTCCATTTCCAACACATGTATGTGTGTAATAACAATCCAGCCTATTGTTAGCGAGTCAAAAATTTCATACATACACAAACACGTCTATATCCCTTATGGGGTAGACAGAGACTAAGGTAACAAGAACGTAAGGCCACGTTTAGCATGATAGTAGGCGTATAGCAGAGACATGCATTTCGTAATAGATTCCTGATTTCACTATTACTTGATTTTAGTTTGTAATCCACTACTGGGTGTCAGATTACTTGTTACGTAGTTATTTATTTATTTATTTATATATGTAATCAAGCGAAACGGTGAATTACGATTACATATTAAGAAATCAGTAATCACCTATACATCCTACTAATATTATAAATGTGAAAGTTTGTGAGTATGTTTGGATGTTTGTTACTCTTTCACGCCAGAACGGCGAGACAGATCTGG
Organism: Pandemis cinnamomeana; assembly: GCA_932294345.1. Taxonomy (NCBI): domain Eukaryota; kingdom Metazoa; phylum Arthropoda; class Insecta; order Lepidoptera; family Tortricidae; genus Pandemis; species Pandemis cinnamomeana. The sequence goes on along the minus strand of OW028715.1, from coordinate 1,989,033 downwards.
ATGAAATTTGGAACACAGATAGATTATAGGCTGGAGTAACACATAGGCTACTTTTTATCCCGGAAAATTGCGTGATTCCTGCTGGATAGCGATTAACGAATTCTTTGCAGACGGAGTTGCGGGCATCAGCTAGTATATCATAATTACTAGTAATTGGGAATCGATGTAGATTGACATGTAATAATGTAAATCAAAAACTATTTTATTTGAGTGACAACAGAATTATAAAATAAGGTTTGCCAATGAAGTAATCTAGTGTGAAACTGGAGTTACGTAATTCAGATTACTTAAGTACCTGATTACCGAGGAATTAGGAATAGGAGCCGGGCTAAATTCCCGGCCATAGCTTTACTTTTCGGATTTTTCTATATACATCTTACTCGCTAATCCTGCCGCTAAGTAGCAGTGCTTGCACTGCTGTATTCCAGTGTGGACAGTAAAACAGCCGGGTAAATTACGGGCACAAGAGACATTTCATCTTAGTCCTCTAGGTTGGCAACGCATCTGCAATCCCTCCGGGGTTGCGGGTGTCTATGGGCAGTGGTGATCACTTACCATCAGGTGACCCACTTGCTCGTTTGCCTTCCTATTCATATAAAAAAAAATACATTTAGAAATTAGAATTGTACTCTCACCTACAATTGTCCAGTTGGTGAAATGCCTGCTTTATTCAGGAAAAATTGTGGGATACATTGTGCAGTAGAAGGTGTCCTTGTCGAATTTATGAAAACAGAATCTTATCACGTACTTAATAGAAACTCATATAGCTTGCACTGTATAAGGCCGTACCTAAGTTGCGTGGCGCGCATACAATATTAGTTCCATTATTACATCCCTTGCCGGACTTGACCCAAATTAAGATCGAATTCCACCCATTAGTATTTGGGGAGTGCAACGGGAATTGTTTCCCTTTAGTGAAATTAGTGGCATTTGTGCCACGTTTGCTTCTGCCATGCTGGTCCCAGCAAAGAAAAAACAGAGCGTGTACCAAATTTCTAAATGTCAGTGAAAATTAGAACACATAAAAAAATCCGAAAAGTAAAGCTATGGCCGGGAATCGAACCCGGATCCTCGTCATTCCGTGACGCGTGCTATACCCCTACACCACCCATAGCAGGTGGGTAGTCTCCGAATTTTTCTACCTGTTACTAACTGTCACGTGACCTTTAGAATGTACCATTTGCGTATCCCGCGCAGACGGTAAAAGCCCATCGAAATCATTGTCATATGCGATGCGGGTAGCAAGCCAGCACTATTTTGATTCTTTTTGCACTTATACGCCTACTATCATGCTAAACGTGGCCTAACGTTCTTGTTACCATAGGCTCTATCTACTCCGTAAGGAATAAAGACGTGATTTGTGTAATGCATAATATATATTGTACTGTATGCTAAGAAATAAGACACATATAAAGAGGAGATATAATAATAATAATAATCATCATCTTGGGACAATTGACACCAATTTGACCTAGCCCCAAACTAAGCAAAGCTTGTAATATGGGCACTAGACAACGGATAAACATACTTATATAGATAAATACATATTTAAATACATATTAAACATCCAAGACTCGAGAACAACCTTTCGTATTTTTCATACAAATATCTGCCCCGACCGGGGATCGAACCCGGGACCTCAAGCTTCATAGTCATAATGAAATATTAAATAGTGTAGCTATTGTACTGAATCGTCTGACGTCGCCATCGTTTTTAGTGTTAGTTCTACAACGATTAGTCATTTCATCCCTAAAACCATTTATCAAAACAGATCTAGCTTTTTGCTGTCACTGTTAAACCATTAATTTTGTACAAAACACAGTATGGTTACGACTTATCGACAAGAAATTGAAGCGAAATTTCTGGTAATTTAGATTAATGAAATAAAAATATTTACCTTGCTACTCCGCTACTCACGTGCAAGATAACCAAGTCTGTCCACTACTGCCACATAACTGCTACTGCTGCTTATTATCTGGCACGTGAGTAGCAGAGTAGCAAGGTAAATATTTTTTGTTCATTGAAATGGACCTCCGCAAAGTAACGCCTGATCCAATAAAAAATTTAGCTTACCTAATTTTAAGTGTTCTTTTACACTGTCTCTGTTTATGAGAGAGAGAAAATGGAACTTTAATGGAATGGAAATAGAATTTTAGGAATCATGTTATAGGCGATGCGGCTAACAACCCATCACTATTTTGATTCCTTTTTCCACCTATACGCAGCATGATTGTAGAATCATGCTAAACATGGCCTTAAGGTTTTGTTAGCTTAGGCTCTGTCTACCCCGTGGCTGCGAGGAGTCAACCTCTATAAAAAAATCAAACGGTCACCGGCGGGGGAGGGCGGGGAATCCGGAACCCGCACTCAACGGTGCCGTTGCCATCTGCCCCATCCCGGGGCGGCCAGTGGGCACAGCGGTGACACCGTAGTGCTCCCACAACGCCCACAGTCCATGGCCAGGAGGGAACGTGTGTGTTTTAGACGGTAGGCCTCTCCCCTCCTTCCAGGCTCTGTCTACCCCGTAAGGGATGGAGACGTGATTTGGGTATGTGTATGTATGTGAGTAGCGGCTGTTGGAACTAAGTTTTTAATTTTTGGAAGTTTTGTGGGTTTGTGAAGTTGAAGCTTTGGATTATTAAAACGAAGCTTTCTCGAAACACGGTAAGCTTTATGCCTCATTTCTGTGCTTTCTGGAATAGTTTTCGAGTATAAAACCAGCGAGAGTCATTGGGTAACTTTGAAATTGAATGTCTGATAAGTTTTTAAGTTCTATAAAATTTTATAGCCTTCCTAGAAAAGCAGTTTTTACGATGTACGGTATATAAGATTTTTTTTTAATTCTTAATTCAAAGAGTCCAAACTGAACGTTTTTTTCTCTCACTCTTGCGTCTATTGTCTCTGTCACCAGGCTCGAGTGGCAGAACAGTATAAAACTTACAATCTTTAAATTTTCATATAGTCCCCTTAATGTAGTTTGAAACTGTCTGTGTGCGAGTTATTTGTTCTATTTTCTAAATACATACACATACATACACAAATCACGTATTTATCCCTTACGGGGTAGACAGAGCCTAAGCTGACAAGACCTATAGAACACGTTTAGCAAGATTGGCGTATGGAGGGAAAATGGGATCAAAATAGTGATGGGCCACCCGCATCGCCTATAACATGATTCCTAAGATTTTCGCCCATTCCCTCGATGGACTTTTACCATCGACGCGAGAACACTATGCTTTTTCTTTACTCCCAGACCAGCAAGGAAGTACGTTTGTTTATCGACGTTCTAATAAATAACAATACGAACAAACGTGATTCTCTGAGATTTACAACAACGAAAACTATTACTTCTGAATTTATGTGTTGCCCTAACAAATGAGTGTTGTCACATCACAGAGAAATCCCTCAATTTATAGCAACATCCCAAGAAGTACAGACAATGCAACATACTTACCGTAAGATGGTTGATGTCAACTCAATTCCGTGTGGGTAATAAAATGTTTTACAGCACTTCACACGCCACACCTGCCTTCTTTTGTTATTCTACGTTTATTTATTTTCTGGCGAATAAAATACACGCATAAGTCACGCATGGAATGATGCTTGGTCGTTGAAAAGACTTCTGCAAACGTATTTAATATATTTTTAACCGTAAGAGTAAACATAAAAAATCAGGAAGTAAAACTCTTGATTCATTTGACTGTATATACCCATCATTTGGAATAAGCGCCTTCTCTCGTCCCTGGTGAGCAGATGTTCCACGGGAGTTTGTAATTGTGTCGTATAGACACATCATTCAAACAGATGACGCTTGGTGACAAAAATTCGCTTAATAACAGGGTCACGTGACAGCTAGTAACAGATAGAAAATTTACCCACCTGCTGTGGGTGGTGTAGCGGTATAGCACGCGTCACGGAATAACGAGGATCCGGGTTCGATTCCCGGCCATAGCTTTACTTTTCGGATTTTTCTATGAGTTCTAATTTTTAGTCCCTCGACGCAAAATGAGGGGTGTCATAATCATAAGTTTGACGTCGATGTATCTCCCTCTCTCTCTCTCGATGTATGTGGCATCGTAGCTCTCAAACAGATCTACCGATTTCGATGCAGCTTTTTCATTCGTAGTCCAGTTTCCTTGCGATGGTTCTTAGCCATATTTGATAAAAATCTTTTATTCTTTGTATTTACTCGATTAATGATTCTTAAACTCTTATAATTACTCGACTAATGCATGGGGGAGTTTTTACCCGACTACGGCAAAGCCAAAGGATCATGATTTTGACATGCTATGTACGTATTTAAATTTTCAATGTAATGTTATCTACTCGCTATTTTGGAGTGTTTCAACGGGGTCTATCCCGGCTCCAGTTATTTCGATATATCTCTACGGGTATACACGGCGAGTTGACCAGCCGGCAGCTTGTTAGGAATTCCATTAGGAACCTTTGACACCCCGCTGTCTCCGGGCAAAATAAGGGGGAGTATTACCGACGATGTTTAGAATTCCTTAACAAAAGTGCTAACAAAATCGCTAAGGACAGATGAAGAGTGGACACGTTTGAGACTTGCTGTGTTTCTTGAGGATCCCATGGACAACTTGATGAACTTATGTACCGATTTTGCTTCAAAAGCTCAACCCATCCCTATTTTGTTTTCCCTTTACCTTTACGCTCCCAATCATGCAAAACGTGGCCTTTAACTCTTGTTGCCTTAGCCTTTGTCTACGTAAGGGCAGACGCGTTAATCCCTTACAGGCATATAAGCAGTGCTTGTTTGTAAGCATACGTAAATGCCCGACACGCTTCGTACCAATACGGGTTTTGCTGTCAATATGCCTACCCTCTGTCCAGTGGCGGATTTACAAATTTTCAAGGTATAGGCTGAATAGTGTTTTTGCCGCCCTTGCAAAATTTGTTGCAGACTTTAAGAACTACTCAGCCTTCTGGTAAATCCGCCACTGCCTCTGTCAGAACCCACAGCACTCCCCTGCGTAAGGGCTTTAGCCGTGATTTGTATTTGTGTGTGTGTATGTGTGTCTGGAAGCAAAGAAAAAATATGCAATGCGCCAGTTGTTTCTCTTCCCGCGCATATTGTAAACGCCCATCGAGGGCATTGCCGAAGAACATAGGAATGTTAGAGGCGATGCGGCCAGCAAGCCATCACTATTTTGATTTCATTTTCCACACGCCCATAATCTTAGTAAACGTGGTGTGTAGGTCTTGTTACCGCCCTGTCTACCCCGTAAGGAATAAGTGATTTGTGTATGTTAGTATAACAAAGTGTAAAAGAAGGTGTCACTGTTCTATACTTTATGCAATTTCTTAATCGACTAAATAGAAAGAAAAAGTTTATTTATGACAGTCACAAAAGCAGATAAATAAATTGTCACACAATGGTCCCAACTCAGCATTGGAACAGCGCTGATCTTCCGTCGGTGCCATCGAGTGACGCATACACTGAAAGATATTTATGTATACTAGCGACCCGCCCCGGCTTCGCCCGGTATATTATGCATGTATTATACATATTTTATAAACCTTCCTCTTGAATCACTCTATCTATTAAAAAAACCGCTTCAAAATCCGTTGTGTAGTTTTGAAGATATAAGCATACATGGGGACATAAGGACATAGGGACAGAGAAAGCGATTTTATTTTATACTATTTAGTGATTTATAATACGACAGTAAGAACAAACATAATAATTATAGACTGGTTTCAGTATTTAAGTACTTCCTGAAACTGTACACCATAATGGCACGCTTTCGTCCCCGTTTGTATTTCCAAATTCCCCTATTTCGTATTCACAGCAATGCTCGGTGCATTTCTCTTAAAACGCAAGTAATACGATAGGAGTTTACTCAATCTCTTGGTAAACAGGTTTAATTTATTCCGTTTGTTTGTAAAAGTTTACAAACGAAAATAAAGCTGCTTCAGCTTCAAAGTTCTACTTCAGCAACTAGTCAGGTACATTATGGAAAGTGGAAGGTCAGTAAACAATTCTACAAGATAACAAGGTAAAGTAAATTTTTAATTTTAAAAACTCCCGTCTCAATAAACTAATAATTTGAAGCCAACTATGCCTTTTTATCATTTTGAAAAAGAGCTTATACTCTTCTAACTGCCAGGCCGATGTTTGCCATTAATGCCACAGATAGGTCAACACACACACACACACACAGTTCGTTACTCAATGTTGAGGATTGTAACCCTGACAAACGCCATCGGCAGTTCTCTTCACTCGCTCCTGTCTATTGCGGGGATCGATCTCATCTCCAGGCTTTCGGAGCGCTAGTTCTTTGACCTTCTTGTCCAATCACCAGAACGTCAATACAATACAATACAAATACTCTTTATTGAACACCACAAATCAGTACAAAACAATACAGAAACAAAGAACAAAGTAGACAATAGGCGGTCTTATCGCAACGTCTTCAGATTTTCGAAACCAATTCTAGCAAAATGGCCGAAGTATTACAGCACTCGTTTCGGTCTTTAGTCGGAGTTTAATACGTACACATACATACATACGTCTATATCCCTAACGGGGTAGACAGAGCGTAAGGTAACAAAACCTTAAGGCCATGTTTAGCATGATTAAGGGCGTAAGAGCGAAATAGTGATGGGTTGCTAGCCGCATCGCCTATAATATGACTCCTAAGACTTTCGCCTATTCCCTTCAGCTACCATTCCAGCATTTTACCATCAGCTCGGGAAGAGAAGCAACTGGTAAATTCTTTGTTTTTTCTTTACTCGGGTGAATTTCAAAACCGAGTTTTCTGACTGTCCCACGCTACCAAAAAAAAAACTATGACATATATGTACCAAAAAAAAAAAAATATCGTATTCTTTGCAATCATTTATGACGAGGCAAAGCCTTGAATAAATGATGATGAGCTACCAATCCCCGAAAAAAAATATTTAAAGTTCGAAAATCCACGATTAGCATAGCTGTGAGGTATGTCACACGCCAAGTTTAGCTCAGAAAAATGAATACAACTTCGTCTATAATTGTCGTAATTTATTTCTGTAAAAAGCATTTTAAAGAGCTCTTCCTGGTCTATATTATAAAACAAAAAACAATGCAAAAATCTCGTAATTTAAAAATACAGGGATAGGAATGTGTTTGTCCCGCGCGAGAGCGTCTTTCGATGACTCGCAAATACCTGCTGGTTACTGATTGGTTGAGCTATGTAACGCCATTTTTAAGTTATTACGTCGAAGACATGCTAGTTCGCGTTCGATTACCGAGCAAAGCGTCTAGTCTAGTCTGCGCTGTGATTTTTAAAAATAGGTAAGTTTGTGACACGATACTTTTGGTCAGCCTATAAGGTAATTTGTGTGGCTAGTAAATATTGCATGTTCAACTACTTTATCGATATGTCTATTTAAGTGTTTTATAGTTTAGAACATCGAGAATGAATAGTCCTATTGTCATTTACCTAAAGCTTATACTTTCGACAGAAAAAAATAAATACACTTTTGCCGTAATTTGTGTGGCGTAATCTGTGTGGCACTTTTGCCCACGCAAATTACAAACGTGCCACACAAATTACATTTTATGTCTTATTTCAATAAAATGAGCATTTTATGATGGTTAATAACACTTGCTATCTTTAAAAAAACAACGTAAATACAATTACAATACTTTCTACTATTTTACGCTGTATTTTTTAATTTATTATTTTTGAACAACGTACGTATCTATGATACTGTTTAATTTTGTAATTGACGTTTACTTTAATTACAACTTGCTTTTAGTTTCTGATTTATACCTTTTCTGTTTAAGGTATTTCAAAATGCGTCAAAAAAAGAGGATAGACTCGAGAAAAAGAAATTGGCGGAGAGAAAAAGGAGACAGAAAATTAAAAACTATGCAGAAAATTATGAAAAATATACAAGAGAAAAAAGAGAGAATTATAATGAACAAATATGAGAAAAATGACTGTTGAATTAGTCTGTAGAAACGCAGTGTGATTTTTAATTTTTTTCTTTATTAACAACCTTAAGACTGATTTGTTTAGAAAGTGTCATTTTCTGTTTTTATGAATAAATCGGAAAATCAAAAAGTTTACTTTTATTTAGCAAATTGATAGTAAAAAATTAAAAATGTAATTTGCGTGGCAACAATGTAATTTGTGTGGCATGAATTTTTTCGCCATCGAATTTTAGCTAAACTATTCAACACAGAAGAGTGCCTCTTTTTGCGTTTTTTTCATCATTCCAATCTCTACCATAATCTATTATCAAAATATAAAATAAAAGAAAAAAAAACGCGCCACGAAAATTACCAAAAAACGTCTCGTTCAGAAATTCACCCACTCCCAGACCAGCAATTTCAGAATTTTGATGCGGTTTTTTTTAATAGATAGAGTAATTCTAGAGGAAGGCTTATATATGTATAATACATGCATAATATAGTAGAGAACTGTAGGCTAATAACCTAACTCGCTCGCAATCGCCATCGTGTTCATTTTGACAGTTCATGTATGGGCTGACAATTGGCATCGGAATCAGCTAGCTGTCACATTCGTACAAGAACTGTCAAAATGAACACGATGGCGATTGCGAGCGAGTTAGGTAATAAGCATACAGATTGCACCCGTACAAACATAATATTTAAGCTCGGCATATTCAATACATGGAATTGATATTTTGTGAATATCCCACGGGAAATCTGAAACATAAGCGCGGGATTGTAGGCGTTGCTGCATAAAAGATGGCCAAGCCTGCTCCCACTAGCTCCTAATGATATCTAAATTATTCCCAACCTCATTAGGAGGCCATTATCAAGGTTCTTTGTGCAAGGCGGTGTTTTCTTTTGTTCTACTGCTACAGTAATAACATTAAATTAAACATTTAGAAAACCCCACGCGTTTTCAGAAACAAAAGAACAAGAACAAAGTAGTTGGTTCTATTTGCTACGATCCTGATATGCTTCTTTCGCTTCATCCACATTCATCTCTCTTGATTTCATACAATGCTCGTCGGTTTCTTGTACTCAACTGACCTTTTTCCAAAACGTCTCCTATTTTGGTCTCGGATCGTCCGTCTAGGCCTTCCCCTCCCAACGTAACCATTCACACTCCCCATATGGATAGAACCGTTAGTTTAAAAAAAACTGCATGAAATATACTGCATAATCCATAAACTTTTACGTTTACAATAAACAAAAAATTAAAAGGAGGGAAAACTAAATTGTTCAAAAAACAGGCTGGCAATACCAACATGTAAAGCGCACAACCTTTAAAAAAAACTTTTTTTTAAGTTTTTAGTAACAGCAAAAAAAAAAAAAACTGCAAAATCTGTTATGAGTGGTGTAGGGGTATAGCAGGTTCGATTCCCGGCCATAGCTTTACTTTTCGGATTTTTCTGTGTTCTAATTTTCACTGACATTTCGAAAATTAAAAAAAAATTTTTTAGCTGTCATACACCATGTCATATTAGGGTTAGTTAATAAATTAAAACTATCAAACAAACCGCTTAGCGTACAAAAATCAAAGCAACATTTTAAGTCTCCGCGTGTTTTAAAATTAGGGTACCGCGGAAACCGAAGATGTCCGCGGTAAATTAGGTCACTGCGAAGGGTAGAAGCAAACAGAATGGATAATTATAGGGCCACTCGTTAACTTGGACCCTTAAAAGCTCGCAAATGGCGACCTCTGGAATTATAACAAAGGCAACAGTAGGCTGTTGATACAATTCAGATAAGATAAAGCCGAGTACACCTTACCGTAATCAAAAACTCTAGTGTGGACGTAGCTCGAGAGCCTGCCGCGAGCATACCGACACATCCACACTGCAATTTTTGGTTACAGCTCGCATATGAGTACCCGGCTTTACAAGGATAAATGTTAAGGTGGGAACTACGTTTCCTGCAACAATGTCTAAGAACATTTTTGTATGTAAGTATCCATAATTACACATAAACGGATAACTCACGTATAAAAGTCGAGTGATGCTCGACATGTTTCGGACTATTTCGAAGTCCTTTTTCCAAGAGCGCTCGCGCTGAGTTATCCGTTTATGTGTAACTAGCTTTGGCCCGCGGCTTCGCACGCGTGAACCATGAGCATTTCAAAGAAGCTAGCAATCAAGCAAGCGAGCAACCAAACCTGCAAGCTTTCAAGCAAGCCTTCAAGCATGTAAGTATGCAAGGAGGCATGCAAGCAGGCAAGCATGCATGTATGCAAGTAAGCATGCAAGCATGCATGAAAGCAAGTATGCAATCAAGCATGCAAAGCAAGGACTCAAGCAAGCATGCAAGCAAGCCCCCGCATTGCCCCGCTGCCTTAATTTTTCTGAAACTGTAAATATTGCAGGATTTTTATAAAACAAACCTAACCTAACCTATAGGGCTGTCCTAAAATATATCCTAAATAGCTTTTGCCCGCGACTTCGTACGCGCTAAGATGTAAAACGAAAAAATAAGTTTTTCCCGTTCCCGTGGAAATTTTGGTGAGTGCTTTCGGAGTACACTTAAAGTCTTTAAAGAAATACACGTTATAAATGTTAAGTCTCTTTCTTCCGCTGTTTCGTCTGGAAACGTAATATCCCGTTTTTCCCGTCCCTGTGGGCGTTTCGGAAAATCCTTTCTTAGTGTTCCCCTACACTCCCGAATAGACCTACGTGACAAATTTGAACTTTCCCCCGCTTGCCGTTTTTCCCGTTACCTTAAGAATTTCGCCATTTAGAGCATTTCCCGAAATTCTTACGGAAACGAAGAAGAAGAATTTTGGGAAATTATCTCATAATGCTCCCCTACACTACCCAAGGAACCCACTTGCCAAATTTCAGCTTTCTATGATCAGTAAAACGAAAAATCCTGTTTTTTCCCGTTTCCGTGGGAATTTTGGAAAGTACTCTCTTAATGCTCCCCTACACTCCCGAAGCAACCTACATGCCGAATTTCAGCTTTCTGCAACCAGTAAAACGAAAAGTCCCGTTTTTCCCGTTCCCGTGGGAATTTCGGGAAATCCTTTTGTAGTGCTCCCCTACACTCACCAAGGGAACTTGAAGGCCAAATTTCAGTTTTATACGACCAGTAAAACGAAAAATCGATCCCGTAGAACTGAATATATAAATCCCGTTTTTATCCTTATCCCGTGGGAATTTCCAGAAATCATTAAAACATTTATCACCTACTTAATCACCTACCTACTTCTATGCCAAATTTGAAGGGTCTAGTAATTATAGTTCATAGGATTTCGTTAAACTGAATATATAAATCCCGTTTTTTTCCTTATCCCGTGGGAATTTCCAAAAATCCTGAAATTAGTTTCTTAGTTTTGTAATCACCTACTTTTGTATCAAATTTGAAGAGTCTAGTTATGATAGTTACTGAGATAGCGTCACTCGGAATCGAATATATAATTCCCGTTTTTTCCTTATCCCGTGGGAATTTCCAAAAATCCTTGTTTAGTGGATGCCTACATTGTATAAGGTATCTACGTGCAAAATTTCAAGTCTCTAAGTCCAGTGGTTTGGGCTGTGCGTTGATATATAGTTAAGTCAGTCAGTCAGTCAGGACTTTGAATTTTATATGTATAGATTATGATTGAGTCTCACGGTAGTTTCATGTTGAAAATGTAAGTATCCAATTTAAAATGATCAATTAACAGGGCGAGACCAAATAGGAGACGTTTTGGAAAAAGGTCAGGTCAGGAGTACCCGAAACCGACGAGCACGTATGAAGAGATTGATGAATGTGGATGAAGCGAAAGAAGTATGTCAGGATCGTAGCAAGTGGAACAAAGTAGTCTCTGCCTACCCCTGTGGGAAAGAGGCGTGACGGTATGTATGTATTGTATGTATGTAATTAACAGGGTTTCAACAGTTCAAAGAAAACACCACAACCACCTGTTAGAATATTCTAGAGAAAAACTAAGGCACCTTTTTTATGCGCATCGTCTACCTACTGTTTTTAATACCCTAACATTTCCAGTTTATTTAAAAAGTGGAGAGTTTTGTGATTGTAATTAATTTACTAAACGCCTTTTTCGTTCCGGGATATTTGCGGACTGAGATTAGTCGAGATTGCTTGAGCACCTACTTGATCCGATGTTAAATAGTAATTTAGATTGCTTGCATAGGGAATTGATGTCAATTTAAAAAATAAACTGATTTTTTTTGTACTGTTCAAATGCTTTACAGTTTTAATGATAAAAAAACATAAAATTTACCAGCTGCAGTTGCTTCTCTTGCCTTGCAGATGGTAAAAGCCCGTCGAGGGAACGGGCGAAAGTCTTAGGAATCATGTTATAGGCGATGCGGCTAGCAACCCATCACTATTTTGATTTCCCACCTATACGCCCTTAATCATGCTAAACGTGGCCTTAAGGTTTTGTTACCTTAGTTAGGCTCTGTCTACCCCGTAAGGGATAAAGATAAAGACGTGATATATGTAATTTTTTTTCATACGTTTTGTGTTCTTTATTGTCGAACTCTACATTGTATTTTACAAGGAAAAAAGAGTCTATATTTGTCTATCCATTAAACGGTAATAAAGTAAAAAAGAAAAAGTTTATTTGTGACAAACACAATTGGTTAAAGGAAACAAAGAACAATTAAAAACACACATAACATAAACATAGGTAGTTATTTGAAATAATTGGGATTGTCTAAAAAAAAATACCTATCCTTTTTATATTTTTTTTGTGCAGAATAGTCAATTATAAGAAACCAATTTCAATATTTTCTCATATAACTCGGTATTTTTTTTACTATTAATTATTGAAAGTATTTTGGTTGATGACGTCAGAGTTTCCATTGCCGGTGCTACACATCTGCTTATTGGATAAATTGATCATAAAACGCATGTGAAACGCCGCCATTAACGTATTTTCTATCTGTGGTGAAGTTGGCAAACTGTCATTAGTATCAATGTCAACATGATTCAACAATAACACAGGAAGATTCACGCGATCTTCTCCTATGAATTTGTTATTTTCACAACCGTTACACATACCATAACATTCTGCGCGAAGCAGAAAGGTCCATAAACACATACCAGGTATGATCGAGACAAAACAGGACCCGGAAATAAGTCAGTAAACTCAGTAGGCGAAAGTAAACCGAAGACGTAATATTTTCGCTCTTCATTAAAATATTTAGCGGAAAATCTTTCATGTGAGCGAAGCACATCGCTGTGTGGTTACACTCTTGCCTAATTATCTACCGAAAGTGCTTCTAAATCTAAACTATAATACAACAATATGAAAGTAAACAGTGGAAAAAACAGGAATGACAGTAACAAGATTGCCCATTTGCTTGTCATCTGTCATAAGATGAATGAAATGTCAGATTGCGGGTCCAAATTGAACTCCGTAGTATAATCCACGCGTAAATAGCATAGAATTTGTAACCTTTGCAAATAAAGTACATTTTGGACCGTCTACGCCATGTCTGGGAATGTCAAATGAAGGTCATTGCTTATTTTTCATATAATAAATTCATTATAGTAAAATAAAATAAAGTAAATACAGAAAACGATTTAAAAAGCATTTATCTCGAAATGGTTTTCGATTTACTATACATTGTAAAAAAATAGACAATCCCAATTGCCGCTATTAGCTACAATAAACAAAGTAAAAAGAAATGAAATATCTTCCATGCTGGTTTGGGAGCAAAAAAAACATAAAATGTACCAGCTGCCGTTGTTTCTCTTGCCTTGCAGATGGTAAAAGCCCATCGAGGATGGGATTATTTTTGGAATTTAGTTATAGGCAATGCAGCTGGCAACCCATCACTTTATTTATTCCCCTTTCTTCCTATACGCCCACAATCTTGTTATCATAGGCTCTGTCTACGTCTACCCTATCATCTCCAGCTTATACACGCCTCACTGCTGGGTAAAGGCTTCCTCTAGCAATGATGGGGCGGTGGCTATAGTTCCCGTAAGGGATAAAGACGTGATAATACGTATATATGTAAAATCAAAAATCCGTATAAATAATCCTCATATCCTTGGCGTTTTATGCTAGAGCTTAGTGACTATTTGCAAGATATTTTTCGTGTGGTATACTCACTCATACTGGTCCATCCAAAACATTTAGATATTTTAATGTATGTAAAATAATACTGCATAGTTAAATTTCGCTAGCACTTCCTGACTGGTCAACGAAGTTGCCTGACCCGCCATGAATATTAATATTAAAACTGAATTAAATTAACCGTTATTACTTAAAACAGGTTGGATTGTGAATTATTAATCTAGCTTCTATTAAAGACCCAGAGCTCTTTGTCTATATTGTAAAACCTCTTATAATGTCGTCAGAATTACACAAAATTTCACCCACTTAAGTTCGAGTTTAAGTTTAAATTGTGTATATTCTCTTTTATTTGTGTGTCTTGCAAAAAGGAACAAATGTCTTCTTTCTTCTTTCTTTTTTCTTTTAAGTGTTTAGGCTGGGTGTTGATGTGTCTTATCAGTCAGTCTGCGCTGTGCCTTTAGATAAGGCTGTGCAGCGTCCCTAACGATGTGTCCTGTGTGTTACGAAAATAAACGAACGTGTCTATGAACTGAGACCAATCACCTTGTTACGCGCAACCATACGCACACTACACGAGCTACTCAGCTATGATTTTCTTTGTCATGGACATAATTATGTTATATTATTCGTAACACGCGGGATACGATGATAGGGACACCTCACGGCCTTACTTTTTTATGAAGTCGACCTGTATACCTGTATTTAATTCTCGCAGCAAAAAAATTAGCCGTCATTATGTAGTATAATTATGTAATTTTGTGTGAAGATGGGGCCAAATTTTCTGCCCCTGAGTATATAATGTTCGTGTTGAAACCTAATAAACTCTATTTCATCCACTTATGTGTAGACAACGTCATATCTCGTGTGTAACAAATATGGGCATGAACCATAATTCAATTAGATGTCGAGTAGTTTGACGTGTGTCCGCGAGTAACAAGGTAATTGGGCTCAGTTTATGGACACATTCGTAGATTTTCGTAACACACGGGACACGATCGTAGAGACGTTTTACCACCTTGTCCACAAACAACAGGGGCCACCTTTGGCTGTCATTTTAGTAGGATCTGACAGTGAGCGAACCTAAACTGAATCAGAATTGAATCGCATATTAGTTGATGTAAAACTACCAACTGTAAATCCTGCAATATCTTCGCTTTATGACCTAGAAAAAAAAACAAAAGGATTCTGATTTTCCATTTCATCCAGAAATCCATTGAATTCGCTGAGAATTCATTAATAACTGAGTGAAAGGCTTTTCATTCGCCCGGTGCTAATCGAATCGCCCTTCGAATCGATTGAACTTTATTCATACCAGTATTTCGACTAGCACGAGACCCAATTTCATAAACGCAACAAGTGACGGCTGACAGTGATATTTCAGTTATTCAGTTCATTAATAAACTTAGTTTTCGCTGACCATGCGCATAAAAAATATGAAACTAGCTTCTATTAAAGACTCAGACCTATTTGTCTAAATTGCAAAACTTCTTACAATATCGTCGGAATCCAACAAAATTCATTCTTCTTCGCGCAAGCGCGTCTTTGCAAAATTTCACCGTCCTTATGTTCAGGTATTTATGCCGGGTGATGAGTCTATCACTCAGTCAGCATTGGATAAGGCTGTGAAGCATCCCTAACGCTGTTTCCTGTGTGTAACGAAAATAAGCGAATGAATGTGTCCATGAACTGAGACCAATCACCTTGTTACGCGTGACCACACACACTACACGAGCTAGCAGAGTACATAGGTACACACAGCAAAATAATGCGGTTAGCACAGCCACGCACACGTCTATGCGTGTTGAGTATCGACATGAACGTTAAGTAGAATCTATGACATGTGAATGTGTGAGTGAGTTCGATCATAAAATCTACCCCCTAAGTACAGATTTTTTAGCAACAAGATGAATGAGCAATGTCACTGTAAATTACCTGTTTATTGAATAAACAACAACTAACTATAAAATAACAATGAAGAAAGTTACAACTATTTAAGTTAGTTTATAATAAATTAAGTAAAAAATAATTACAAATTAAATGAAAATAATCCCCGCCGGTATCGTGTCACACTCAAAGGCTGAAAATGCAATATCTCCGGTTTCAGTTACTTCTACAAAAATAATGTAAAAGTATTTTTTTTATTTAGACTGTCCTAAAAATATTTTACCTAATCTTACATTGGATATTGTCATCCCCAGTGTAAGCGAGAGAACCGAATCGAAGCTTCCTTTGTAGTGTGAGCTGTGCCACACTCACACTCTCCCAATATGTAGCACTATATAAGCGCAAGCCTAACGTATAATAAAGGACAGTATTTACTCAAAACTCGTCTACATTACTTGTCTCCCAACGCCCATCCTCACATGGCGACCCTGCCAGTGCGGCCTTGGCGCTGCACTGGCGGCGCGCTGCGCCGACCAGTGGTAAAAGTTAAATAAAAAGACGATAACTATTTATGGAAAAAAAAAAAACCAGAACAAAGTGAAGTGGAAAGTGAAGTGAAATAAACACTGAGTAGAAATAATTTAGAAGTATAATAATATTATAATATGAAGATATACATAAGGAAGAAACTGAGATTTAAGAAATACTGGAGAAACGAGAAGAATAAATAAAATACATATATACTTAAATAAAAGCAGACGAAAATTAAGAACGAGGACTCGGAAAAAAATAAAGTTTAATTGAAAATAACAAGGAGTTTAAAGGATGCTGCCGGGAGATGTAGCAGTCCAGAGGATGAACAGAGGACAAGATCAGGAGGCTGCAGAGTAGTACATGGTGTCGAGAGGTGACGGAATCGTGAGAGGAGCAGCAGGGAGTTGATGGTGTCGTTTTGGTATGCAGAAGATAGAAGGTATCGCTAATGGACAAGATGGACCAGGATTGTAACAACAAGAAAGAGTGTAAGGTTTTATTGGCTTAGAATTAATCACTTCGTATTAAAAATCTGTTATGATTTTTTTTTTGTATTTACAGCTATGTAGGTGCCGCTTGTTGATGAGATAATAGTTTTAATTAGTTTTTTAGAAGAAGTAAATTTAAAGTTATGGTACATTGAGATTTTGATGAAATTTAAATGGTACAAGAACGCAATTTATTGTGATTTGAATATTAATTTTGAAAATAATAAAAGTAATTTTGTATTCACGACGCAAATTTAAAAACGAATAAACTTACTATAAATACATTTAAAATATATAATATACTTGCACTCTAAAAATAGAGCGTCATTCTTCATAGTAACAGTCGTAAGTAAGATGACCTCGTATAGATAGATCATCAAATATGGATAGGCATGCAGTGTCTGTTATTACAGCTCAGATTACCGAAGGTAAGTTCGTCACTATGCAACGTTTATACAACTTTTACATTATCATGTGATGAAATTATTTTATGTGACGTTTAGGTAAACCGATATACCATTAAAAAAAATTTTTATTCTTAGTTTTCAGGAAAAGTAACGTGCCATTTTAAGTAATAATATGTTAGATACAAATAAAAATAAAAGATAAATTTGAAAATAATTTAATAGAAGCTAACGGACTGATCATCCCGTAACCTTTTTTTAAATAATTTGAAAAAATATCTTTACTACATAGAGTCATTAAAATGATTGTACACACTATTTTCGCTGCAATGTGCAATACGGATTGCAGACATAAATATTAAATTTTATATTAGTTTTGTTTTTACGAAATTATGTGTAGGTAGATACTGCATTGATGCTGAAGAGTTTGAATAAGATTATAACAAAAAGGGATATGAATGATATTGTGTAGGCAAAGATAGAATACGTTTATTTTTTTTAAAAAAGTGTAGTGGTACAGTTTTGAAAGAATGTTTTGTAAGCAACGAGTTGGGAAAGCGGAAGCAAATAAGTTTGCTGATATGTTATGATGATGTTATGAGCTGATAGGCTTTCATTTGTGTAAGAGTAGTTGATAGTTTATGAATGAGAATTTATGTAATGGATTGTGTGCGTAGAATAATAGTAGGAAAATATCAGTCGTTATCAACAGTAGCACGAGATGTGCTGTTGAGCGAGCTGGTAGCAAGGTGCACCCAGGATACAGGGCAGGTAGGAAATCCTTGAACTTCGACCATGAGGCGGTCGAGCTATCACTTGTGGGAACTCTTGGACACAAGGAATGCAAATTAAGTATGGAAGTGTTAAATGAACTGCCTGTGTATTATGTTATAAAAGGTTTAATGTATGTGCGCGCACGAAAGTAAAAAAAAAAAAAAACCTGTATCCTGATAAAATAAAATGAATATGTGAAATAAGGTCGGCCGACCATATAAATAAGATGTGGAGTGTGCACCATGCCAAAAAGTGAAGCTAAAATTGCTCACTAAGGAGAAGTATTATTAAAGAAAGATAAAGAAATTGTAAAAGTAGAAGTGTTTAAAAGAATAGATTGAAAGAAAGGCCACTAGCCACTGAGACGAAGATAAATATAAATGATAGAGTCTGAAGTTAAGATGATAGGAAATACAGTAAAATATTAAGCAGATTTTTAAACAAACATCAATAACTAAACGATATATTTTTTTAATAGTAAATGTAAATAAAAAAAAAAGTAACGAAGCAACTGCGTCTTGTAATTTGTTTTGTATCTCATCAGCAAAGCGTGCTATCATTAAGTAAATTGTATGTTATGATTAATAATATTAACCAAGTGTTATGGTGAAGTATTAAGTTTTACTCAAACTAAAAGGTAGAAATTTGTGAAAAAAAAACCATTTGAGTAAATTTTCTAAAAAATACAGACCATTTTGTAGAAATTGTTATAATTAAGAAAATGTAATTTTGTCACCGGTAACTAAATTGAAATTGTCATGTAAAATTCATTAATAGTCAGTTTTAAGTTTATTAAAATAATTAGTTAGATATAGATAATTTGTATGTTTTTTTTTCTTTTCAAGGGGGGAGGTGTAGTGTGAGCTGTGCCACACTCACACTCTCCCAATATGTAGCACTATATAAGCGCAAGCCTAACGTATAATAAAGGACAGTATTTACTCAAAACTCGTCTACATTACTTGTCTCCCAACGCCCATCCTCACACTTCGACCTTGAATCTTCAAATTTATGCAATCCCACGCATTGAACTATTATTACTAGCGAAGAGTAATTACCATCTCACTGATGCGACGATGTTATATTATTATTTCTCAACAAGTCTGAGATTCCAATTCCAAAGCAATATTCCTCACAACCAGCACGGCCATCGAAATAACATCCAAAAATGTCATTTTATTATTACTATTTTATATTCCGTTTTCTTCGGATACGAACCCGGTTCACTAAAGCAGAAGTCAAATCTTCGACCTGTCTTTGACCGCTAGGCCACCGAGGTATGCAAGTTACATGGTGAATGTATGAATTATGTTCAATCTGCGACTACTGTATTGCAATTTGTGTAAATAGCTGTTTTATGAGCTTTGAAATAAGGTTGAAATTATAATTTATTTTTTTCCGTAACTATTTAATTTTATGGTGGTTGCAGTCTATTGTATGTTTAATTTTACTCTTATATAATATGTTAAAAACGCAAACGCATTGTGTTTTCTTTTAATATAATTATTAATAGGTATGACTCTTTTTACTGGAGTTTAAAAGTTGCTAGCTGATGGCTATTTTGGTCGTTATCGTCTTAAGCAATATAAAGTGTTTTCTACCCTCAAATTTCTAATAATATGATTTTGTGAACAAAACAACTGTCACCGCTGGCAGCCATTATTAGCTGCGGGATGAACCGTGTGTTATACTTACGAACTGTTTAATTTTGCCTTTCGAATACCTTGTGATTTGCAAAACATGGATTTTCATTTATCTTTGTTGAAAAGAGCAAAACAATATAACTATTTATATAAGGAATCGCTAGGCGTTTTTTGATATGGGTAAGTAGACAAACGGTGTTAAAAACAATGACTTATTATTTTATCGGTAATGTTTTAAACAACTTTCTTTGACGAAAAATGTTTTTATTTAAACTTCATTTATTTTGCAGCGGAAGACTGTGCTATTATGGATTCACCCTTACGCAGACTTCGGGCACGATAAAAATATTCGTTCTGGGCCTAAACCTGAAGCCTCATCTCCTGCCATTTGATTTGGACATTATGTAGTTGCCGCACCCGCTAGTGACCCATTTCACAGCAACAAGACACAATGCTACGTTGCAACCTGTGCGAAACCATCTGCATGCTGCAGGATTGCATTGCCGTAGACCAGCAAAAAACATGCTTTAACGGACCAGCATACAAGAAACCTTTGCTCGTGAATATCTTGACTTTGATTATTACATCAATCAAAGTCAAATGTAGTGATTTTTAGTGATGAAGACGAAATATATTAACTTAAGTAAATATATAAACACAGTAATGTTTTACAGTGCAGAACGAGTGGCAGTGTTACTTTAGGCTATGGGGTTGGATCTCATCGATGGGCCCTGGTGTCCAAATCCAAACCAAATCGAGATAGGTAGCTTAGTCGCTTCAAAGTGGAGATTATAACCCAGTGTGAAATGATGTTATTGTTAATGGCTGTCATTTAACATGTCTATTCATTTCACCACTGACTTACACGTCCGCAAATAAAACGTTTCGTTCATCTTTATCAGACTTAAACCTAATAAACCAGAATTTAAGATATTAATTATGTGTCATCTTAAAAATAGCCCTATTATGGTTGTGTATTCAATTTGCAAGATAATTATTATGTTAGTGACATAAGACTTTTTAGTAAACATAAAATCATACTGGCCTCTAAAGTGTGTGTTATTTTATGAATATTACTAGCTGTTGCCCGCGGCTTCGCACGCGTGAACCATGAGCATTTCAAAGAAGCAAGCAATTAAGCAAGCAAGCAAGCGAAACTGCAAGCTTTCAAGCAAGCATGCAAGCATGTAAGTATGCAAGCAGGCATGCAAGCAGGCATGCAAGCAGGCATGAAAGCAGGCAAAGCAAGCATGCAAGCAAGCATGCAAGCAAGCGTGCAAGCAAGCACTCAGCGAGAATGCATGAAAGCATGACATGCAAGCGTGCAAGCAAGCACGCAGTGAGCATGCAAGTAAGCATGCCAAGCAAGCGTGCAAGCAAGCATGCATGCAAGTAAGCAAGCGAACCATGAGCATTTCAAAGAAGCAAGCATGCAAGCATGTAAGTATGCAAGCAGGCATGCAAGCAGGCATGCAAGCAAGCATGCAAGCATCTAAATATGCAAGCAGGCATGCAAGCAAGCAAGCAAGCAAACCTGCAAGCTTTCAAGCAAGCATGCAAGCATGTAAGTATGCAAGCAGGCATGCAAACAGGCATGCAAGCAGGCATGCAAGCATGTAAGTATGCAAGCAGGCATGCAAGCAGGCATGCAAGCAGGCATGCAAGCAGGCATGAAAGCAGGCAAAGCAAGCATGCAAGCAAGCATGCAAGCAAGCGTGCAAGCAAGCACTCAGCGAGAATGCATGAAAGCATGACATGCAAGCGTGCAAGCAAGCACGCAGTGAGCATGCAAGTAAGCATGCCAAGCAAGCGTGCAAGCAAGCATGCATGCAAGTAAGCAAGTGAACCATGAGCATTTCACAGAAGCAAGCAATCAAGCAAGCAAGCAAGCGAAACTGCAAGCTTTCAAGCAAGCATGCAAGCATGTAAGTATGCAAGCAGGCATGCAAGCAAGCCAGCAAGCGAAACTGCAAGCGTTCAAGCAAGCATGCAAGCATGTAAGTATGCAAGCAGGCACGCAAGCAGGCATAAAAGCAGGCAAAGCAAGCATGCATGCAAGCAAGCGTGCAAGCAAGCACTCAGCGAGAATGCATGAAAGCATGACATGCAAGCGTGCAAGCAAGCACGCAGTGAGCATGCAAGTAAGCATGCCAAGCAAGCGTGCAAGCAAGCATGCATGCAAGTAAGCTCGCAAGCAAGCATGCATGAAAGCAAGTATGCAATCAAGCATGCAAAGCAAGGACTCAAGCAAGCATGCAAGCAAGCCCCCGCATTGCCCCGCTGCCTTAATTTTTCTGAAACTGCAAATATTGCAGGATTTTTATAAAACAAACCTAACCTAACCTATGGGGCTGTCCTAAAATATATCCTAAATAGCTTTTGCCCACGACTTCGTACGCGCTAAGATGTAAAACGAAAAAATAAGTTTTTCCCGTTCCCGTGGAAATTTTGGGGAGTGCTTTCGGAGTTCACTTAAAGCCTTTAAAGAAACACACGTTATAAATGTTAAGTCTCTTTCTTCAGCTGTTTCGTCTCGAAACGTAAAATCCCGTTTTTTCTCGTGCCTGTGGGCGTTTCGGAAAATCCTTTCTTAGTGTTCCCCTACACTCCCGAATAAACCTACGTGACAAATTTCAACTTTCTGCCTGTTCCCGTTTTTCCCGTTCCCGTAAGAACTGAATATATAAATCCCGATTTTTCCTTATCCCGTGGGAATCTCCAAACATCCTGAAATTAGTTTCTTAGTTTTGTAATCACTTACTTTTGTATCAAATTTGAAGAGTCTGTTATTATAGTTACTGAGATAGCGTCACTCGGAATCGAATATATAATTCCCGTTTTTTCCTTATCAGTGCGTCCTACCCGTCATGACCTACGGAGCTGAGACGTGGACACTCACGGTAGGGTTGGTCCACCAGTTCAAACTCGCTCAGCGAGCTATGGAAAGAGCTATGCTCGGAGTCTCTCTGAAGGACAGGATTCGTAACGAATACATCCGACAGAGAACCAGAGTTACCGACATAGCTCAAAGAATTAGTAAGCTGAAGTGGCAGTGGGCCGGCCATATCTCGCGAAGAACCGACAACCGCTGGGGGAAACGTGTTCTTGAGTGGAGACCGCGACTTGGCAAACGTAGTGTAGGACGCCCTCCGGCCAGGTGGGATGACGATCTGCGAAAGACTGCAGGCAGATGCTGGATGCTTCAAGTTAAAGACAGGGCGCTGTGGCGCTCATTAGGGAAGGCCTATGTCCAGCAGTGGACTAACATAGGCTGATGATGATGATGATGATGATGATGATGATGATGAGATATACCCACACATTTATAAAAAAATAATTTTCCCGTAGGAAAAGGTATTTTCCCGCGGTAAAAAGTAGCCTATGTCACTCAGTGATAATGTAGCTTTCTAACGGCAAAAGAATTTTTGAAATCGGTCCAGTAGTTTCGGAGCCTATTCAATTCAAACAAACAAACAAACAAATCTTTCCTCTTTATAATATTATTATTAGTATAGATAATATTAGTATAGATTAACCCCCTTATTCATAAACGCTCTATAGGCCTCTGCTAACTTAGCAATCGTTTGTCCTTATCTGTCACTTTGACATTTACCTTTCACAGATAAGGACAAACGATCGCTAAGTTAGCAGAGGCCTATAGAGCGTTTATGAATAAGGGGGTACATGTGTAACGGTTTTGGCAGCGCACGCCAGAATAGCTCGCAGATGGTTGATTTACTTTTTATCCCGGAAAAATGAACGGTTCCCGAGGGATATATTTGTTTTTGTTTTTTTCGCTATTTACTATTACTATAATTACTATTACTACATCGCGACGTAATAGTAGTAATAGTACCCACTTAGTAGTAATATATTCATCATCATCATCATCATCATATATCCCTCGGGAACCGTTCATTTTTCCGGGATAAAAAGTAGCCTATGTGTTATTCCAGACTATAATCTATCTATGTTCCAAATTTCATCCAGATCTGTCCAGCCGTTCTGACGTGAAAGAGTAACAAACATCCAAACTCACAAACTTTCACATTTATAATATTAGTAGGATAGGATTCTATAAGGAAAAGTGTGCAGTTTTATTTAGCTAATTTAATTACTTTTGGTAATAATAATAATAACATAAATAGAGGCTAATACAATAAAAATTAAATGTTGCAATAAACAATTTGAACCAATAATTGCATTTTATTGTTTTATTCTTTTACGTCCTTTTTTTCTTGTTTTAGGTAAACATGAGTTTATTTTGAGATTAGTGATTTAAAATTGAAAACAAAAAAGATACACTTGTGCAGGATTCGAACCCGGTTCTTTAGGTTTCATATCCCTAGGTCAATACACCTGAGCCACCACGCTTATAATACTGGTGGCAAAATTATGCTTCCATTGAACAAAATACCAGCAGGTTTGAATAACTATGCGTGAAGGTAGTCAGAAAACACAGTTAGCACGGATAGCTGTGTTTGTGTGTGGCATTTTGTTGTGTGCGTAATAAGGCAGCGGATAAGTGCGGATGTGTGTATAGAATGACACACTTGGATAACTAGGGTGCTCACCGATTCGCTTTGCTGTGTGTACATAGACATTCATATATCAAGTCTTTATCCCTTACAGGGTAGACAGAGCCTAAGGTAACAAAAACTTAAGGCCACGTTTAGCACGATTAAAGGCGTATAGATGGGTTGCTAGCCGCATCGCCTATAATATGATTCCTAAGACTTTCGCCCATTCCCTCGATGGGCTTTTACCATGTGCGCGGGAAGAGAAGCAACTGGTAAATTCTGTTTTTTCTTTACTCCCAGACCAGCATGGAAGAAAGCAGAAGCTAGAGTAGTAGAATTAAGATCTTATATTCTATGCCTATGCGCTTACGGCAGCTAACACGATTAGGCGAAGGTTTGGCAGCGCCAAAGTATTATAGTTTTTTATAGCTGGTAACGTTGCTACAACGTTCCTTAAGGAATCTTAAAAACGGAATAAAAGCAAATATTACTTGTTTATTATAGCAGTATTATGTTTTATTATAAACGAAAATGTTTTACGGTTATGCCGGACGGAACGGATTATACATAGATATGTGCTAAACATCCTACTAACTGGACCGCTGGGGCTCTCGACCAACTGGACCACCGAAACTTAATCGCTTGCATGCGCCATCTTGCATCAAGCAAAGTTCGTAGTTAGTTGTACCGAGCCAAAATGTCTGATTCATTGAATTTTGAACCCAGCTCGG
Organism: Pandemis cinnamomeana; assembly: GCA_932294345.1. Lineage (NCBI taxonomy): Eukaryota > Metazoa > Arthropoda > Insecta > Lepidoptera > Tortricidae > Pandemis > Pandemis cinnamomeana. Next base: position 1,964,064 of record OW028715.1, on the reverse strand, counting down.
TATTTGGCTGGAGTCCAAGCAAAAGCCTATTTGAATCAAGAAATGACTTAGCGAAAATTCAGCTAAAGCGCAACAAGATCTCACTATAATAAAAACTTTTGTTACAAATTCGAGGAAACGTGCTCTTGAGTGGAGACCGCGACTCGGCAAACGTAGTGTAGGACGCCCTCCGGCCAGGTGGGATGACGATCTGCGAAAGGCTGCAGGCAGATGCTGGATGCGTCAAGCTGAAGACAGGGCGCTATGGCGCTCATTAGGGGAGGCCTATGTCCAGCAGTAGACTAATATAGGCTGATGATGATGATGAATGTCTAATGGTACGTTGAACAGCTCAGTACCGCTCGCGCTTGCGCAGTTTCCCAAGTGTAGCCTCAAAGCTTCTCAGAAAAAGGTCTGCTTTAAAATTCAGAGCCAGCGTCGCAAAGGAATACCCGAACTAGTTGCAGACACTCTTCAACTAATTGACGCCTTGAGACTCGGGTTCAGGCAGGCTTGTAACAGTGTCGCATCCACTAAATACGGATATTCCAAAAGTCAATGGGGGGAGGCAGTTAGGGGGGGGAGGTTAGATAGGTAAGTAGGTCTTTTTGGCATCTATACGCAAAAACATGCTAGACGTGGCCTTTAGGTCATATTATCTTAGGCTCTTGTCTACCCCGTAAGGGATAAAGCCTTCTCTCTTGAAGAAGGTCTACTAACAAGACTGAAACTGTTGAATCGTTTTCTGGTTATGATCGTGAGTTGAGCCATTTATTCTTTTGCTACTTTAGATTGTTATGAGGGTAGTTACGAAGTTAGACTCCCTTTCATAACACAATTGGATGGAAGCAAAATTTAATGTATGCTGATTTGGTACAATACGGTTACAGTAAACAGGGCTGAAACAGTACACACAAAAATAACAAATAAGTCTCCAAATAATTACATAACAAATTTTGCAACTAAAATAATATGGTTTTGCAGTTGAAAAAGGTCCAGTCTCCACAGAGCAAAGTATTTAATTGCATTTTTTTCTGTTATTCCTTTACTTTTATGATGTCAGCTTGTTTTTTGCCAAATTCACAATTATCAAAGGAAGGAAGACAGACAACTTTCTAGGTTTGTGCAGGGAGTCTGCACGAAATTTTCCCCCACCAAAAACTCATAATGGCAAATTTAAAATATAATTTCGCACATTAATTCTGATCTGAGTTATCAGAGGTGCTAGCCTGGATATATCAGAAAACTATCAGGCGTGAACTAAGATTCAATATTTGGAACACAGGCTGGCAGCTTTCCTTTGCACGACTAATGTCCAAAAAGAAAAACGTACAAGACTCCAAAAATGTCCAATGAAGAATTTGACCAGCCACAAAAATGTCCAACAATAGAAACACCCGTCCAGACACATGCCATGACCAGCTATAATAACGTCTACAAAAAAAAAACAATTATAGAAACTCCTGATTAGATACATGACCAGCTATAATACCATCTCGCCATTATAACATCAAAATGAAAAAATACGAATAATCATACGTAAATATAGAAATAATTAAATTTTATACCAAAAATGCTTCCACCATTTTGGAAAAGAACTGATACTCTTCAAACCTCTGCACCGATTTTTACCAAACATGGCTAACAACCAGCAAAAGGAAACTGGTTTTCGAATAAAAAAACCGCATCGAAATCGCTTCATTCACTTGAGAGCTACGATGCCACAGACAAACACAGACATGAAACTAAAAACACCTGTCCTTTTGCGTCGGGGGTTGAATATGTAAATCTGTTGACACTGAACTACTGTTTCTCATTTGTTAACTGTTATAAACATTACACTGACATTGAATTATTCATGGCAACTGGAGGTATTTCGCATGTCACGGCGCCCACAACCCAGGATACGTTGAAATTAATGGTTAAGGATGAAGAAAACCAGACAAGGATCTCGAAGGTTTGGTCTGGAGATAAATTTTCTCCGATTTATCAAACGCAAAAAACATTTACCTGCGAATTGGTTGGAAGTTGGAGTTTTCGGGGTTTATTTTACATTATTCTGAGATGATAAATTACATTGGAGCTTCTACCAGTACATCAAAATATTTGCCAGCTTAAAAGAAATAATAAGAGCATATTTACCGCGGTAGCCTAGTGTCTTGACTCGCGGCAGCCTAGTGGTTTGACTCGCGGTAGCCTAGTGGTTTGACTCGCGGTAGCCTAGTGGGTTGAACTCGCGGTAGCCTAGTGGTTTGACTCGCGGCAGCCTGGAGGTTTGACTTATGGCCTAGAGGCATAGAGTCATGGGTTCGTTGGTCTTACAACTGTGAGTTTTTCGCATTTTTTGTGTGTAATTACGTTTTAAATATACTAATATTGCGGATATATTAAACATATTTTTCAATTTAAGGTTCACTTTGCATATTGTTAGGACTGGTGTCTCAAACGCCGTGTCCCGTGTGTTACGATAATAGATAATTGTGTCCGTGAACTGCGACCTTTACCTTGCTACTCGCGACCACATGCGCCCTATAAAGCCGGGTACTCATGCAAGCTGTAAACTGTAACTGTTGTACAGTAACCAAAAACTAAGTGTGGACGGACTGCCACGCCCACACTATCGTTTTAGGTTACAACATACAACAATGACGGTTGCAGCTCGCAGATACCCATACGCACTGGTAAAGTAGCAGCTATGCTAAGCTTTGGTTCATAATATTCGTAACACACAGGATTATGTTGGATGAGATTTACGATCTTACCCCTAGACGTTACTCTTGGGAAAATTTAGCTATGGCCACGGAACATGTTTTTACTACGTTGTACTTTGATAAAAATTCTAATTATGAAATTACATACAGTGGATAAAATGTTCGGGGCAGCATTTTCCTTTAATCACAAAGGGCGGTTTTTGCAGTTGGCCGCAGACAATTAATGAAAGTAAAGGAAAATATTGGACAATAATGTTTTTAGTACATTGTATTTTGATAAAAAATATTATTATGAAATTACGTACAAGTGGATAAAATGTCTGCGGAAGCTTTATCCTTTAATCACAAAGGAGGTTGTTGCAGTTGGCCGCACAAAATTAATAAAGTAAAGAAAATAGTCTGTAACAACTTTTTTTTAATCGAGTGACAGTAGATACATTACTACCTAAATAAAAGTACTCTTCAAACTGCGGGACCGATTTTCACAGAACATTTTAGGCACCACCGCAAGGAAACCCGCTTTCGAATGAAAACACCACATCGAAATCGGTTCATCCGATAGCGAGCTATGTGTGCCACAGACACACACACAGATATTGACGTCATACTTATAATATTATACTCCTCTTTTTGTGTCGGAGGTTAAAAAGCAATCCTTTCTGACCGACTTCCTTACAAGGTACAGTGCGATAGTATTTAAAATGACCTTCAGGTTTGTCCTGCTCTTTTGTCTCCTTCACTCTAATGGATTTGATATTTGAATCGACTGATGGTATCCGAAATCCAAATGGCATTCTGGAAGCTCAGAGATCGTGAGTAGCAATATAATGGGCCACAGTTCACGGACACAATTATCGATTATCGTAACACACGGGACACGGCATTTGAGACACCAGGCCTAGCAATATGCAAATGGAACCGACCTCCGCGTGTAGTCAAGAGCTGGGGTTCGTTTTTGGATCCGTCCGAGGGTAGAGCAGTGCTTGGTCCGGTGCACCCTGGACATTAATGAATTCCTGACAAATTCTGAGGGATATCGTTATCTTCTACCGTACAACGCTACCGACATTTATGTCACAAGATTTTTGAATGTATTTATTACTTTGACATTGGCGAAATCATCGCATCGATGGGGCCATATTAAAAAAGAAGAAGAAGAAGAAAGAGAGAGAGAGAGAGAGAGAGAGATGCCTTGTTTTCGTCGGAGATTAAATAGATTTTCCTTTTTGTTACAGGTGGCCCCGAATATAATAGAGTTCATCAAGTCTCCGGTGAACCTGATCGACTTCATAGCAACGTTGAGCTTCTACATGGATGTCGTGGTGGAACTGACCGTCAAACGGCGGAACGTCATCCGACCGAACATTCTAGAATTCATATCTATCATTAAGATTTTAAGGTACGTAAGTGACTCCAATGAAATCGCATATTCGTACTTCATCGTCACTTCCATCCTGGTCTGAGAAAGAAAAAACATGTACCAGTTGCTTCTCTTCCCGCGCTGATGGTAAAAATCCATCGAGGGAATAGGCGAAAGTCTTAGGAATCATTTTACTGGCGACTAGCTTCTGCCCGCGACTTCGTCTGCATATTATACATTATAAACCTTCCTCTCGAATCACTATTAAAAAATACCGCATCAAAATCCGTTGCGTAGTTTTAAAGATACATAGAGACAGACAGTGGTAAGCGACTTTATTTTGTAATATGTAGTGATGCTAGCAACCTATCACTATTTTGATTCCCCTTACTTATACACCCACAATCATGCTAAACGTGGCCTTTAGGTCTTGTTACCTTAGGCTCTCTGCCTCGATAAAGACGTGATTTATGTATGTATGTGTATGCTAACTACAATAGCTAAATACTACCTCAATATTTACCTATTCTCAATAGCCTCTCAACTAATCAAACGCATTCAAAGCCATACAATCGCACAATAACCTACTAGCATTACGTCACTATTCAAATTATCCATTTAGTAAACTAGTTCACGTTGTAGGATTCAGGCACAGATTGCAGATGACATTCATTGCAACGTGACTGCAGTCGTATATAAACGTAGTTGCAAGTATATATTATGTTTGGTTGTTTGGATATGTCTACACACATTCTATCAATAGAACTTGCCGTGCCGGTGTCGCGTGTGGCGCTCCTGGCGTCGGCAAAAAAAATATTTTGCGAAAAGCCCGCCAAGGCCTCTTTACATGTCTTTTTTTGAAACTACCAGCGCATTCGGTAAGACCATCATTGCCAAAGATAATGCGCCGCAGGAGACTTGGCAGAAAGTCGTTTGTCAATGCAAGGAAAGCCAACAAAAAACACTGTCGTCTAAGACACTTTCTTCAGTGGCGTAGCTACCTAGGGACTAGTTGGGGCAGTGCCCCGGGGCCCCCAAGCTCAGAGGGCCCTCGAATTACCAGAAAATCTGGATCGAACTATTATTATTAAAACGTAACCAGTTTAGATAGTAGTGGGGGCCCATTTTTTTATTTGCACCAAGGCCCTTGGTTACCTAGCTACGCCACTGCTTTTTTTAATTGTTTTTTTTTGTTACCAGGCTTTTCAAGCTCACCAGGCACAGTCCCGGCCTGAAGATCCTGGTCCACACCTTCAAGGCGTCGGCCAAGGAGTTGACGCTCCTGGTATTCTTCTTGGTGCTGGGCATCGTCATCTTCGCCAGCCTGGTGTTCTACGCGGAGAAGTCTCAGGTTCGTTTCCTATGCAAAATAGTCATGACTCATAATCAGGTGTAATGGCAGCATATGTGATCCAGGGTGGAACTAGTGCCTAGAGTGAAGGAAACTGAATCGCGTACCACAAAATAAATGGTAACTGATGACTACGTAACGGTAACGTCTCTGTCTGTTTCATGGTAAGAAATAGAGAGGGAATCATAGATAACTGAAGGTCTTCTGATACAATCGAAGGTAGTCGGATTCTCCTCGAATTATAATCGTGAGTTGAACCAGCATACAGGGTCAGTGCGTGTTGGCAGTGATGACTTATGGCTCTGAGATCTTGACTGCTGGCCTTTTTGAGAGGCTCAGATTCGCTCAACGAGCTATGGAGAGAGCTATGCTCGGTGTTTCTTTGCGCGATAGAATCCGAAATACGGAGATTCGCCGAAGAACTGGAGTCACTGACATAGCTCCAAGAGTATGTTGAAGTGACAATGGGCAAGCCACATCGCTCGTAGAGCAGGCAAACGTTGGGGGGGAAAAGTTCTCGAGTGGCGACGACGAACCGAAGGACGCAGTGTTGGTAGTCTCCTACTAGGCGTTTTAAGGGCTCACCCTTAAATAGGGCCTTTGTTAAATAGTGGACATCTTCTGGCTGATGATGATGATGGGTTGGTGGGCCTCTGTCTGTGAGGCTTGTCTTGTTTCTAGCAGTATGACTTATTTAGACTGAAGATGATTAAACACTGACAAAGATCCCACTGCTGGGCACAGCCCTCCTCTCATAGCGAGAGGGCTTGGGCTATAGTTCCCACGCGAGCCCAGTGCGGTTTGGGAACTTCACGCACTCCATTGAATTGCTTCGCATACATTCCGAAAAACTCAGAGGTGCGAGCCCGGGGTTCGAACCCACGACCGTCTGCTTAAGAAGCCAAATGGCAAACCACTAGGCTGCCACGGCTGTTTTCAAATAAAACAAAGGCAAAGGTTTTGACAAAGGTTTAGTATTTTCCTAAAATGTAAGCAGAATTTCCTACAATAAAATTGACGAGTATAAAGCTTGGGCCTAAGATAATTTTGGACGGGAGTAAAATTGTCCTAAAGAGACCTCAGGAACTCGAGTTTATTATTACGTGGACTAAAATACAGGCGTAAAAATGTTATTATAAAATTACCTTTTTACGTATTTCGTCTGTAATAAAATTTTGCACTTAGCCCAAATTAAGGACAATGAAGAATAATTTTACAAAAGCCGCGGGAGCCCAGCGGTTCGACCTATTGCTCCTAATCAGAGAATTGTGGATTCGAAAATGGTTTTCAAAATAAATGTACAAAAAAAAGATTTTTTTTGTTTATCACATTTTTTTTATTTTCTAAACAACACTGAAAATTAGAACACAGAAAAATCCGAAAACTAAAGCTATGGCCGGGAATCGAGCCCGCGTGACGCGTGCTATACCCCTACACCACTCATAGCAGTGTTACTAGTTTTGGTTTTTTTTTATCGTACCTACCAAATCCTACTTCATTTACGATCATCGTAAATTGATAGGATTACAATGTAATCCGACTACAGCTTCCATGGCATATTGCCAGGAAAATCAGCAGTGGTGCCTGTTTGAACAATGCTAATTCGACTGGAAAGAATCCCAGCTTTGAACATCTGTCTTCACGGGCATGTGACCGATTCACACATTGTAATGCAAAAAAAAACAATGCAGTTGATCTAACGTGGCACCGACAGGGGGGGGGGGGGGGGTTGACCGTGTTCTACCGTACAACGTTGCCGACATTTATGTCGATGGGGCCATTTAAAAAGAAGAAGTTATCTTCAAGTTACGTTTGTGGAACCACGATAAAAAATTTGAAAATTGTCCATAGAATTTCCGAAAACTCCGACAGGACTTTTGAAAAATCCCGAAATAAACTATGTGTGGGAAGTAATCTATTAAACTAATGAAACGATTATAAAACCGTATAAACCGGTTATCTGGACATGGTTATCTAAAAGAACAAGTGTGTTTTTAAATGGCGCTCGAAAATTGAAATTAAAAGCGGACTATTTAATTTTACGGGCAATTCTAAATAGGTAAAGACCGTTAAAGCAATGTTGGTGGTCGAGATAAAAAGCAATTTACATTTCGAGTCCTAGGACGGTCTGAATTTGTTCAACATTATAATATTTACTAGCTGTTGCCCGCGACTCCGTCAGCGCAGAATTTGCTTATCCCTATCCCGTGGGAACTATGCTGTTTTTTGGGATAAAAACTATCCTATATCCGTCCCCGGGACTGAAATTTCAACTAATTATGTATGTTTAATGTAACCGCGGCAATATAAGGTGTCAGAACGCCAATTTTACTTAATTAGATGCTAAGTTGTTGTGAACTAAGCTGCATAAGTTCTCTTTAAGGAACTCTTTAATTTTCCGGGATTAAAAGTATCTTAAATATTGACCAGGGATATAAGGTACCACCACGCAAAATTTCATTTGAATCGGTTCAACAGTTTTGGAGATTAGCGAACACAGACATAGGTAAATGAACACATCCATACACCATACATACTGACATGCAAGAATTATAAAATCTAAATCTAAAATCTTTTTTGTGTTTTATTACTCTGCCCTAATCGTTAGCACTCTATTTTTTTATGAATTCGTTAAATGTACAGACACGAACGTTCTGCTGATCCTACTAATATTAAACGCAAAAGTTTGTATGGATGGATGGATGGATGGATGTTTGTTATTCCTTCACGCAAGAACGGCTGGACAGATCTGAATGAAATTTGGAACATAGATAGATTATAGTCTGGAATAACACATAAGTTACTTTGTTCCCGGAAAATTGCTTAATTCTTGCGATAAACGAATTCTATGGAGGCCAAAAACCAGCCAGTAGCCAACAATGATTGTGGGCGTGTGGAAAATAGTAATGAATTGCTAGCCGCATCGCCTATAATATGATTCTTAAGATTTTCGCCGTCCACTCGGCTTATTCCATCCATGCGTGGGAAAAGAAGCAACTGCTACATTTCATGATTTTCTTTGCCAGACCAGGAAAATCAAATATTTCAGAATTATTACTATCAATTAACCCAACTGACATTTCTCGTTAATGTCTCAGCATTCGACGCTCAACGCCGCCCAAAGTTAATTGCTAGGCAATGCGACGCTGCTAGATAAAAACTGCCGCGTGCCATTTTCGGGGCACCACTGAATGAGATAACGAGGTCTTTTATTGGAGTGAATGCGATGTCAGAAGCAAGAATGAGTTCGATTCGATATGAGGATGCGATACGATCTTGTTTGTTGGTTTCTTTTGATCTTTGTATGGCAAGGTGGGCGGTGTTGACGTAAGATATATTTTGGGGAATGTTTTTCTCTATTGTTCTTTATCATGGGTTAAGGGTGGGTAAGAGATCTCCTGTCTTAAGTTAGGACGTAATTAGCTAACGTAATAACATACTACTATGACCAAATCAATATTAAAAATCTTATATGTTTTAAATCAATAGATTGACTTGGCATTCGTATGAAACAATCTATTAGGGAATATGCATAAAAAAATATCACAAAAAGTGTAATTAAAAGTAATGTCAGTCAAGAAATACGGATAATATAAGATTATTAGACTACTGATTAGTCACCATTAGAAAGAGAGATCCGATATGACATGTGACGTCATTTGTCTCAACGTCCATATAAACTCCATAATTAAAATTCCGTTTTTTCCGTTCGTTTATGGAACCATCCGAGGGAAGGGCAGTGCTTGGTCCGGTGCACCCTTGGCATCGGCTAATGATTCGGCAGTTTCTGAGGGACATCATTGACCGCTGGCTAACAGGGGGGGAGGGGGGTCTTTGACCGTATCACCGTACAACGTTGCCGACATTTGGCCACAAGATTTTTGAATTATATTTTTTACCGCACACTTGTCATTTGAACTGACATTGGCCCAAGCCTTACGGCCCCCATTAAGGGATAACATACCATACAAGGTCTAGAAAATCAGAACACTAACATTCCAAAAGACAGGAAAAAGGGTAAAGCTCCAAGGACTGCCAATAAATATAACAAAAGGCCAATACGTTATAAAAAAATATTATCCCAATCCTGAATAGATCCATTGAAAAATGTACCTTGCGCAGTTGCGATGAGAGTTGTATGTTACACATGAGGACACGAAAAAAGGTACGCATGTTTACTTTAACACTCAGTGTAATACACTACGTGACATTATAAAAACGGTCTCTTGGGCGTCTGAAGCCAGCTGAGACAGTTTATATCCTTGGAAACTGTTTTCATTGCGACACGGCAAAAGATATTCTAGAAACATCTGTGTGCCCGATCACTACAAAGTATAAAAATGTCGCTTTCCGCTGTCCGTCTGTCCCTATGTATGCTTAGATATTTAAAACTACGCAACGGATTTTGATGCGGTTTTTTTAATAGATAAAGTGATTCAAGAGGTAGGTTTATATATCTCAATATAATATTTCATTGCATGTTTGAGGTGTCTAACACCTCAGCGTAATGCTGAGCGAGCGACCGTTTCACTTTTGCGAGGACACAACGCTGATGATCTATTTTTCATGTCTGTTGTTTTTCTTTCTATAAAATTGTGTATATTTTCTTTTATTTGTGTGTCTTGCAAAAAGGAATAAATGTCTTCTTTCTGTTAAAAGAAAATAATGGAATAGTCAATAACGGGGCAGTGGATTCGTGTCAAGCAGTGCGTGCCGGTTTAGTCGCGCCATAGAATTGATATTCTGCCGCCTTTGGTTTTTTCCCCGCATTTATCATGTATGTATGCATAGCTGCATTATAGAACCGATCAGAGAATGCGTGAATAAAAAAGGCCGCGATCAGCGTTGGGTCACAAGTTGTTTTGTTATTTTTAGTGTTGTACCACCACAGGAAATAACGAACCCTTATTTTAATTCTTTTTTATTTTGTATTATTTATTTCTGGATTTTTTTGTTTACTTTTACGGTTTTACCGTTAGAAATTAATATTCTAAATGTCACTGAAAATTAGAACACAGAAAAATCAGAAAACTAAAGCTATGGCTGGGAATCGAACTCGGGTCATCGTCATTCCGTGACGCGTGCTACACCTACACCACCCATAGCAGGTGGGTAGTCTTCGAATTTTTCTACCTGTTTCTGGCTGTCATGTGACTTTACTATGCGAATTTTCACCCATTCCCTCAATGGGTTTTTACTATTTGCGCGGAAAGAGAAGCAACTGGTACTCTCTGTTTTTTTCTTTGCTCCCAGACCAGCATTGAAGTAAATAAAGTAACCGATATAAAATTACCTCACACTATTGGCTCTGCTACCTTTGGATTTTTTAATAACTAGGTGAATTTGTACGGAGCCCTCGCCGAGTACAACTCGCACTCCACCGGTTCTTTTAGAAAACTTCTAAGTCGTCTTGAATATGTATGTGTATATTATGTATAACTCTTTATTATACCTAAAACACAAGAAAAGGATGAATACAGGACAATATGCAAAAAGGCGAACTTATCCCTTAAAGGGATCTCTTCCAGTTAACCTTTGAACGGTTGACAGGACATAAGTATTAAGCAAGTGACACACAGAAAAAGTAAAAGAACCGATCCGAGCCGAATACGGCTTGTATAAAAGTGTTTTACAGTCGTTCATATTCTGGGATGCAACGATTCAAATGAATCTTGCGCACGTTCCTACGCAACTGCATTACACGTAGCTAGAGTCCACCAAGTTCGATATTGAAGCCAATATTTGCAGACTTCAACTTTCCCGGCGTGTTGTCACGAAGTTTGCAATAATACAAAACTTCGGAAGACTTCGGGAAACTTCGGGAAAGTTCGCCTGGAGGCGTCGGCTTTACCATAAGCCGTACATAACAACACCAGACAACCAATTGTAGATCTCAGTGCGAAAGTAGGAAAGTACACATTTGAATTGGTTTTGTAAGTGTGTAATCTTAAGGAATAATTTGCCGTTTCGCTTGTGAAAGTTGAATTTACTTTTAATTTAAATTTACGTGTGTTTACAAACGGCTCAGATTTAAGTATGTTGGTAACAAAATAATTAAGAAGTTACAGTGGAATGGAATGTTACAAAGTCACACCCTATTTTGTCACCACGATATAAATTTTTAAACGACACTGAAAATTAGAACACAGAAAAATCTGAAAAGTAAAGCTATGGCCGGGAATCGAACCCGGATCCTTGTCATTCCGTGACGCGTGCTATACCCCTACACCACCCATAGCAGGGTGGGTAAGCCTTCGAATTTTTCTATCTGTTACTAGCTGTCACGTGACCTTGTTACTATACGATTTTTGTCTCTAAGCGTCATCTGTTTGAATGATGTGTCTGTACGACACAATCACAAACTCCCGTGGAACATCTACTGCTCACGAGGGACGAGAGAAGGCGCTGTTTTTCAAATGATAGGTACTATCAAATGATGATAATATGTTAACAGAAATGGCAACACAATCAAATATCTGCCCTACCTATGCTAAACGTGGCCTTTAGGTTTTTATCAACTTAAGCTCTGTCTACCCCGTAAGGGATAAACACGTAATTTATGTATGTATGTATAAAAATTTATGCTACTAAAAGATACTTGGTCCCATTTAGTTTAAAAACAAAAATCGTTATTAAAGCAGACAAAATTAATATTTTAAATCAGTACACCATGTTTCAGGACAATCCGGAGAACCAGTTCAAGTCCATCCCCCTGGGGCTGTGGTGGGCCATAGTGACCATGACCACAGTGGGCTATGGGGACATGGCCCCGAAGACCTACCTGGGCATGTTTGTCGGTGCCCTGTGCGCTTTGGCCGGCGTGTTGACCATCGCCCTGCCTGTGCCTGTCATTGTGTCGAACTTCTCCATGTTCTACTCGCATACACAGGTGAGTTTAGTATATAATTGTACAAAACACTAGCTGGCAAAGTTTTTTTTTAAAGTTTGCCTTCCAAAAAGCGTCGGAACACCGGCGCATGGCTGGAAGTCTGTAAAAATATGAGCAGCGCGTCTAGCGCGAGCACGAGCGAGCAGTGTCGCGAGATAGATTACCTGTCTCTTTCTAGGACGAAGAGTAAAAAAAGACAGGTAGTACATCTCTGCGTAACCGTGCTGATGCTTGACAGGTATAACGTGCAAAGGATTTTCAATCTTAGGATAGTAAATTTTGGCTGATGGAAACTACAAAATTTTCATCGCCTTCGGTGTCCTTGAGAAGAAAAGAGCGAAAAGATGCAGAAGCGACCAATCGCAATGACATGAGTTGAAATCCACGTCACATCGTCACATAACAAGGGGACCACTTAGGTCTACTGTGCCGTCATACGGAAAAAGGACGCATCTAACATTTTTATTGAAATTGAGTTAAATATATATTCGGAATCTCGAAAAAAAGGAGGAACTACCAGTATTTTTAGTTTATACTAAAAAGAACGGCAACCCCTTGAAACTCACAAGTAAATTGAACTAGTGTGTAACTGGTTTGAAAAAAGAAAGAAAAAAGAATAGTATTTATTCCCTATAGTAAGACACCCAAATATTTGAGCATAATACACAATTTTACAGAAGAGAAACAAAGATAGCTTGAAAATAGATCATCAGTGTTGACCGTGTCTTCGAAAAAATGAAACGGTCGCTGATTCAACATTATACTGAAGTGTTAGACATCTGCAGCACTGATTTTCTGCCAGAGCTGTCGCACCCTGTCTGTAAAAGAATCAAACAAAATGTTAGTTCAAAAATCTTAACAGCGCGATGTAGGATTGTCTTCCGCACGAGACAGCGCCATCTCTTGTAATATACGTGAATTAATTTAAAAACTATTTCTACAGTTTGGATTCTGCGCTTCTTTGCTCTTGAATTGGTTGGATTACGATCTCCCTTATACAAAATTAGTTAGATACTTTCACTAGGGGCTATAACACGGCACTTAATCACTTAGCGTCTAAACTTACCTTCTCCAAGCAATAAGCCAGCATTTTGTAGCTTAATTTAAAACTTTTTCTTTGGACAGCTACGCGTAAACAACTGGATGAAAGTTGTTTAACTTGGAATTACTACGTTAAGTAAACAGGAATGTGGAAGGAGTTTGGAAATTCAGTGACACGGGAAAGGAAGTTAATTTTTGCGCATCTTGAAGCATATTGCTTTGGTCATTTTTAACCGACTTCAAAAAAGGAGGAGGTTCTCAATTCGTCTGTATGTTTTTTTTTTATAAGCGGCTATCAACCCATCACTATTTCGATTCCCCTTTCCAACTATAAACGCCCAAAATTTATGTTAAACGTTGTCTGTTGTAGGTTTTGTTATCGTAGTCTCTGTGGGCATTTTCAAAAAAACACGTACTCCTGACTTTTTTTTCCAAAATGATGACATTTTGGGTTTTTCTGAATCAGAATTATTAGCACTATTTATTTTTGTAAAGAAACAAAGTGTCCATTGGTTTTTTGTCAGTTTTGTGACACTATTTTCATACGATTTATATGGGGCGTCACAAAACTGACACGAAAAAGTTGTATGGGAAATTAAGGTAATCTTGTTGGAAAATGGGTACACGTTTTTTTGGAAGGGATTAAGACATTATTTATTTATATATGTAAGTATGCTTTGATGTTTGTCGTTCTTAACAAAGACGGCTATAAATCCGCTAGTAATTTCAAGAGGAAGGCCTACGAACTCTTCCGAAACGTGTTGATCATCACTCTACTTTTATACGTGAGTTATACGTTTGTGTTATTATAACAGTCTCGCGGTAGTTTCATGTTAAAACTAGTTCATATGATTTTTTTGGGGAGTTTTTTAGCACGAAGAATAAACATTAAATGAATACTTAACTCTGTTTTTGTGACGGCGCCTCAGGTCTAAAAGCGAGCCAAGCGCAAGAGTCAATGGAGCGGCAGAACGCGCGGTTAACTTTTATTTTTATCACTATGCTTCGACATTGTAAGTTTTTGGTACATACATACATACCTACATCCTACTAATATTATAAATGTGAAAGTTTGTGAGTTTGGATGTTTGTTACTCTTTCACGCCAGAACGGGTGGACAGATCTGGATGAAATTTGGAACATAGATAGATTATAGTCTGGAATAACACATAGGCTACTTTTTATCCCGGAAAATTGCGTAATTCCTGCGGGATAGCGATAAACGAATTCTATGCAGACGAAGTTGCGGGCAACTGCTAGTACATACATAAATCACGTCTTGGTCCCTTACGGTGTAGACAAGACTTAAGGTAACAAGACCACGCCACGTTTAGCATGATTGTGGGCGTATAGGTGGAAAGGGGAATCAAAATAGTGACGGGTTGCTAGCCGCATCGCCTATAACATGATGCCTTAGATGTCTGCTTATTCGCTCGATGGGCTTTTGCCATATGCGCGGTAGGAGGAGCAACTGGTACATTCTATGTTTTTTCTTTACTCCCAGACCAGCGTGGAACACACACGCATTAATCACGTCTTTATCCCTTACGGGGTAGACGGAGCCTAAGATAACAAGACCATGCCACGTTTAGATGGAAAGAGGAATCAAAATAGTCGCTTTGCTAGCCGCATCGCCTATCTGAAAAATCACAAAATGACAAAACATTTGAGCGTCGACTGAAAGTCCTTTTGTTAAAGAACACATTTCATTCTGTAATCCAGTTTCTGGATAACTGTATTTTATTTTGAAAAAAAAAAAATGATTTGCTGCCGAGTTTCTTGCGGCGCATTCTTCTTGGCAATGATGGTCTTTCCGAATGCGCTGGTAGTTTCAAAAAGACATGTAAAAGAGACCTCGGCGGCCAATTCGCAAAAATGACATGTTGTTTTTATTTTTATTTTGATTGGAAACTGTTCCGATTTTGATGATATAAGTGGCCATATTTGAACAGAGTATTCGACTGTCGACGAATATTGTTCGCCGCTAATTTGAAAAGCAAATATCAACAGATCGCTTGTTTGTGGTAGTAGTTAGGATTAATATTGTTTAATACCAATAATGGTGTCAGCGATTCCGGGATAAATTTACGTAAATGGCTTTTTGTAAGTTCCGTCGCAGACTAAACATCGCATACATACATACATACATAAATCACGTCTTTATCCCTTGCGGGGTAGACAAAGCCTAAGGTAACCTAAAACCTTAAGGCCACGTTTAGCATGATTAAGGGCGTAAAAATGAAAAGGGAAATCAAAATAGTGATGCGTTCCTGAGACCAGCATGGAAGAACCAATATATGCATCTATGCGTATATCCATACTAGCTGTTGCCCGCAACTTCGCATAGAATTCGTTTACCGCTATCCCGCGCGAACTATGCAATTTTCCGAGATAAAAAATAGCTTTTGTATCAATCTAGGGTATCAGCTATCTCCGTTCCAAATTTTGTCCAAATCCATTCAGTACTTTTTACGTGAAAGAGCAACAAACATCCATCCATACTTACAAACTTTCGCTTTTATAATATTAGTAGGATTAATAATCCTTACTAATATTATAAATGCGAAAGTAACTCTGTCTGTCTGTCTGTCTGTCTGTCTGTCTGTCTGTTACCTTTTCACGCTTAAACCGCTGGGCCGATTTAGTTGAAATTTGGTATACAGATAGTTTGAGTCCCGGGAAAGAACATATGATAGTTTTTATCCCGGAAAATTGCAAAGTTCCCGCGGGATAGCGACTCTGCGCAGACGGAGTCGCGGGCATCAGCTAGTAGGAAATAAAAATAAAAGAGCTGCAGTTCCTCGACTATAAAGACGTCTAAGAAATATATAATTTTCACCTCTTCAAAAAACTTGACTTAGCCAATTAAGTTCGCAATACATTTTCTTAGTTAACTGCTGTTACACTTAGCCCTTTCCAAATGAAACAATTACGTATTTAATAACTGTTGCCGTCTGATTCAAGTCGGTTTAGTAATGTAGATTTTCAATTTGGTACTATAAATTATTCAGTCGCACGTCCGCGCCCGGCCTTACCATGGATTATTTTACATCAAACGGACAGGTTTATTTCGGTCAAAGTTTATTGGATTTCTGACAAAATTTATTGGGTTTCGTACAAAATCGGACCGATAAGCGAATATGACACGATACCTCAATTAATTGGGTATCGGTATCGATAAGTTGAAGTTGTTGAATTATAATCATAATTGGTATTTCAAATCCTATGACTTTATTAAATTGGATACGCTCCTAAAATGGAGAAAATTATGATTTGTTACATCATAAAAAGATACTCTTCCATCCGTCTGGGAGCAAAGAAAAAACATACAATATACCAGTTGCCTCTCTTCCCGTGCAGATGGTAAAAGCCCATCGAGATCTTGGGCGAATATCTTAGGGACCATGGTAGGCGATGTGGCTAGCAACCTATCACTGTTTTGATTCCCTTTTCCACCCATACGCCCACGATCATGATAAGCGAGGCCTTTAGGTGTTACCTTATGCTCGTAAAAGATAAAGACGTGATTTATGTATGTATGTAAAAAGATTCGTAAGTTTCACCATCTATTCCCTTTACGTACATACATACATACCGTCACGCCTCATACCCCTACGGGTAGGCAAAGTCTACTTTGTTCCACTTGCTACGATCCTGACATACTTCTTTCGCTTCATCCACATTCATCAATCTCTTCTAACATGCTCGTCGGTTTCGAGTCCTGACCTGACCTATACCAAAACATCTCCTATTTGGTCTCGGAATGTCTAGGCTTTTCTCCTTCACGTAAGCATTGACAAATATACAAAATATGTTTGGGTGTGAAAGTGCTTAGATAAAAACAAGTATATCAAGTGCCATGGAAGCTGGGTAGGGCTCTGGTGTGGGACGCAACGTGTGTCGACACTTTCGCACAGTCCCACATCCAGGCAACCCGCTCACAGGCCGGCGCTGCAGCTGACCAGGCCCAAGCTCTCAAGCGCCGCAAATACTCTCCTCTTTTAAAGGACTATGAGTTTGCGGCGCTCGCAGTGGAGACAATGGGTCCCTGGTCGGCTGACATGAGGGCCTTCATAAGAGCCTTGTCGTCCCGGCTGATAGAGACCTCAGGAGACCCCAGAGCTGGCGCTTACCTCTCCCAGCGAATTTCTCTGGCTGTACAGGGAGGTAATGCCGCAAGTGTGTTAGGGTATATGCCGCAGGAGGGCCTT
This sequence comes from Pandemis cinnamomeana, assembly GCA_932294345.1. Lineage (NCBI taxonomy): Eukaryota > Metazoa > Arthropoda > Insecta > Lepidoptera > Tortricidae > Pandemis > Pandemis cinnamomeana. The sequence goes on along the minus strand of OW028715.1, from coordinate 1,946,522 downwards.
TTAGATGGTGTTTTCTTTTTATAGGTATATTTATTTAGTTTTAAGTTTTGTATATTTAGTTGTTCAAAATTATTAAATAACTATTAGTATAATCATGAAAGCAATTTTCTTCTATCTTTCCAGCACTTTAAAACATCAAGTTAGCCTTTTGGAAATTTTGTTTTGTTTTGCGTCACAGCCGTTCGGAGGCCTAGATAGAAATTAGGTCTTACCTGTTTGACCTGTATTCTATTAAAAGCCAGACGCCGAAAAGGTCAGAAGTTGCTTGATACTTTTTGTATGTTTTGTGAAACTGCGTCGATACATCACATTTCATCACATCCTTTTAGGGATAAGTTCGCCTTTGTGCATGTATGTTGTCCTGTATTAGTCTTTTTCTTGTGTTTTATGTACAATAAAGAGTTATACATACATACATACGTTATCATAATACTAACTCACCACTTTGGGAGAGATTTTCGAAATAACTGTTTTAACGTAAAGAATATTTGTACCAAACGGCAATCTTGTATTTTCGTGCATCGATTTGCAATTTTTAGGCAAAATTGGCATTGTACAGCGTCCAATAACTGGAAAATGTTGTGCCATGTCGTAGCATGTGCTACGCGCTACGCCTCTACGGGCTACGAAGGTCTACGCGTCAGCAACGTAGCGAAGGAAATTAAATTTTATTTACAAGAAAATGGCTGTTGCTTGCATTCTCGTAACTGTAAAATGAAATTGCAAAAGGCAACGCTTGACACTCGGAGAACACGAAACAGTACGTAGTAAGTATAGGTATTTTGTAAGCGTGAATTAAAAAAAAGGCCAAATTATGGCGATTGAGGATTTTTTATAAATCAACAAAAAATATCCTTATATTTTATGTCGGTTATTTATGATGTCGTCTCTATCTGTTTCGTAATTAGAAATAGAAAGGGAATCATAGAAAACTGACACTTAACATATCAGGCACTGTACTGAGTGGTATCTTTATTTGTGAATTGTGATAGTCTTTTTTCTTGCTTTTAATGATGATAAACCATCGGCAAGTAGTCTTAAAGGTTTTTATACATCCTACTAATATTATAAATGCGAATGTAAGTTTGTTTGTTACGCTTTCACGCGAAAACTACTCAACCAATCATCATGAAATTTTGTACACTGTTCTTGGAGGTATTAGAAGTAACATAGGACACTTTTTAATAAAAAAAAATTTTTTTTATGTCGTCACTGACGTTATCGGCGCGGGCGAAGTGGCGGGTAAAAGCTAGTCATAAATAATTCAACCCTAGCACAACCAAGCCCGCATATATTCAAAACAGAAAATAAATAATCTCGACCATAAATACCCTTCCAATCATTTTTTATTTCCTCCCTAAACTATTTTGTACCTTAATAATTCATAGGATTTATTGTAACCCGGATATCTAGGCTGGTGTCCAAAAATATTTGTCAAAAGGCAAATATAATGGATTTACGGTTTTGTTTTGTTCCGGCTCTGGTTGAGAGGACAGCATATTCAATAAGGAATTAAACGCGCATTTTTTAATCTCAAATGGAACTAGTGCAAAGTCATGGTCTGGATTACCACCATCGTCTTACTTGCTAATCCTGCACCCAAGCAGCAGAGTTTGTGTTACTGTTCCGGGCGGTTGGAGAGTAAAACAGCTGGTAAAATTACTGGCATATTAGTTATTCTGTCTTAGCCTCTAAATCTAAAATATTTTAGTGTGGTATATGTTTTGGGAAATCTACTGTTTGTAATTTTATCAGCATGCATTATGTTATTGTACCTATGTTAATAAAATAAAATAGAATAAAATTAGAATTTACAACCATACCAACATACAATTTTTAGTTGGACGTGAAACAAATGGCAAATATTTTTTTTAGAAAAAGACGACGTTAAAATGTCTTAATTTTTTTTGGAAAAGAGCATATATTTTTCAAACTGCTGTACTAATTTTCTTGAATCTTGAATTTTCTGAAACTGTCTTTAGAATTAAAAAATCCTACTTTCGAATCGTGCTTGAAAATGTTAAAAATATGACTGATAAAACATAGTATACAATTTCACTTTTTCACAAAAACCCCGACCGTTTTATTTTTTATAAAAACAGTATCCAACCCTCAGCATAATCAATGCGTCCCTTTTTTACTGGGCCATTTAGAAAAGGATGAAGCTAGCCGCCGCAACTCAGGTTGTTTAAAAATGCTGATCAATCGTCAAGCCCATTGATTTCATGGCCCATTGCTTTCGTGTTTGTCTTAGGAGTTTACCACAGTAAACTCTGGCACACAGTAATCTAATTGAGTTTTTTGATTTAATAATAATAATAAATTTCTTTATTCGGGTAACTGGGACCCACAATTTGTTAGTTACATAATTGCTTATTGCTAATGTTAGTAAAGTATTGGTGTTTGTTAGTATGTATTTTAATAACTTAAAAACAACTTGAAAGAAGACGACTAAAAATATAATAATCCTGAAATTTAAGATGCCTGAATCCAGGAGTGCGACTCGGCGAACTCATTTTTAAAAGGTTATTGAACGTATAAGGTGAAATTCTGGTAATACGATTACTACAAAGTGAGTGACTGTCTGTTTGTCTATCTGTGCCGGATGATTTTAATTAAAATTTGGTAAGTAGACCGAGACTATTAATAAAAAAAAAAAGCCAATATCCTATAAAATTGGAATTGAATCGCATTTAAGACGTCATAAAAAAATCTGAATGACACTGAAATTTAGAACGCAGAAAAATCCGAAAAGTAAACCTGTAGTCGGGAATCGAACCCGTGCTATACCGCTACACCAACCATAGCAGTAGGTAGGCTTTTTCTATCTGTACCAACTGTCACGTGACCTAGTTACTATGCGAATTTTGTCACCAAGCGTTATCTGTTTGAATGGTGTGTCTGTACGACATAATTACAAACTCCCAAAATAATTACAAAATTTAATTTCTAACGGGTAAAACCGTAAAAATAAATACAAAGAATCAAGGATTAAAACTTCTTGTTTCATTTCACTTAAGACGTCATCGTAAGCCCCATGAAAAGTGTAAAAAATCTACTACCCACCTGCCATGGGTGGTGTAGGGGTATAGCACGTGTCACGGATTGACGAGGATCCGGGTTCGATTCCCGGCCATAGCTTTACTTTTCGGATTTTTCTATGTGTTCTAATTTTCACAGACATTCAGAAATTAAAAAATCTACTGTCATACTGTTTAAACAGTGTCTCCTGTGCCCTTACAAAATAGCTCTTTGTCTCCAGCCAGTAATTCTCGCCCTCGTCTCGAACATGTTCAAACGTGCCTAAACTCATGTGTTTCCAGGATTATACAGCTTTATCCCATGAGATAGGGCTTTTGTCTTCACTCTGAGAATGACGGGCTTGACAGTTTCATGGGTACTGGGGGCAAGGTTACTTGCTTTATAATATACTAGCTGCTGCACGTGACTATCTCTACACAGATTTAAATAAAGCCTTTATTACTTCCTTCCAAGCTGGCTTGGGAGCATAGAAAAGGACCATCGAATGGGGTGACGGTTAGAAGTTATTTGTGTACGTATGTATTTTCTTCTAAACTGGTCTGGGAGCAAAGAAAAAACATAGAATGTACCAGTTGCTTGTCTTGCGCAGATGGTAAAAGCCCATCGAGGGATTGGGCGAAAATCTTAGGGATCATGTTATATAGGCGATGTGGCTAGCAACCCATCACTGTTTTGATTCCCCTTTCTATCCAGCCCACAATCATGCTGAACGTGGTGTTTAGGTCTTGTTACTTTAGGCACTGTCTACCACGTAAGGGATAAAGACGTGATTTATGTATGTACGTATGTATTTTCAAATCAAATCATAACCCCGTGTCGTATTAAATGTTCAGGGGTGATTGCAGCATCTAATATACGATTTTCTTTTTTCTGGGTTTAATACATACATATATACATACACAGATCACGTCTGTATCCCTTACGGGGTAGATAGAGCATAAGGTAACAGGTACCTATAGGCCACATTTAGCAAGATTGTGGGCGAATAGGTGGAAAATGGAATCAAAATTGTGATCGGTTGCTAGCCTCATCGGCGGTGGGATATCGGTTTATGACGTCACTGGCGGTAAAAGGGTTCCGTGGCCCGACAAATGGCGGCAACTATGGCTTTTAGGGTTCGTTAGTCGTAAAGTACGATCGTGAAATTCTCTTGGACTATTTTTATTATGCGGTTAATTTTTCAGTTTCGTATAATTTTCAGAAAATGATCTTTATTAAATTTATTTATCTGTTACCTGTTGCATGTAAAAAAAAATTATAATATAGTATCCCTATTAATCAACTCTAATTATGATAAATACGCAAAAGTTTACGTCTGTAACTTCTCCACGCTCAAGCCCCTAAACCAATTAAAATTTGGTATGGAAATAGTGTAAGTCCCAGTAAAAGGACGTAAGTTTTTTCCAGAAAATTACAGTTACAGGACAATGATAAACGAATTCTTCTCAGACGAAGTCGCAAGCAATAGTTATAGACCGACAAGACGACAAAGGGGACCGAGAGAGGCGCGGGCGGGTAGTGCGCCTGCCGCCCGCACCTCTCTCGGCCCCCTTTGTCGTCCTACCCCGCGCCCCTGTTCCGCGCGGGCGAGGACTCATTTAAGCGGTCGGTATTTAGTAAAACGATGGTAATTGTAATTCGTTTTTGTCCAAAACAGAATAAACAAGAATTTCTTCTGAGAAATTGTTATACGTGTTATAAAATTGACCTAAAGGGAAAAATTCCTTTGAAGTGATAAAGTTATTTTTCGCTTTTAAAACTGTCCGCTCTGGCCGTTTGAAATATGTATTTTTCCTTAGTTTCTTATTTAATTAAATATTCCGAATAATAATGAAGATTACCCTCGAGGTTGGCGGATAAATTTGAATGGACGAAGTTGGCAAACATCACAGCCTCATCTGATTCTAAGAATAGTTATTGTGGGCCTACATCATTCAAGCCGCATTTTGTTTCAGTGATTTTTAAACAAAGAAAAAATAGATTAATCAAATTTTTTAAAGTTTTGAGTTTTTTTTTAATTTTTCAAAACATTCAGTTGTTAAATTCAAGAGAAAGTCGGTCATTTTTTTTTTAAATTGAAATTGAAGTAACTTTAAAAATAAATGTCCTTACACGGTTTTTATAAATAAATTTTTCATTTTTTTAATCGTTATCTAATCCACATAATTAACTGAAAAATGTAATATAAATAAATAAATATGTAACACAATGTCCAATCACTGATACTACAAAACAGCATTCACGGGCGAACAACAAACACACAAAGATATTAGTTCCCAGCGGCGCCAAGAGATGGCGCCACAATGCAAATTAGATGGCGCTAACGTTTGATTCCCCTGAATCATTGACCCTCGATGCATGTTTGCTGTGTATTCATTCCAGTAGAGACTAACACAACCACGCTTTGCGATTTCACCCTGTTGAGACGTTTAAGTGTCTAGTGTTAGCTATTTAGCGAATAAATTCACGTAGCAGTGAGTTGCGTTATTACTTCGCCTCCTTCGCCGCTTCCCCGCGTAAAAAATACTAATTATGGAACAATTCACACTGACCTTGTCCCAAAGTAAGCGCTAGTAAGGCTTGTGTTATAGGTACTAGACAGCGATATACATTCTTATAATACTTAAATAAGAAACATTCACGACTCAGAAACAAATATTAGTGCTCATCGCAAAAATAAATGCCCTCACCAGGATTCGAACCCAGGACGCATGCTTCGCAGGCAGGGTCGCTACCAACTAAGCCAACCACATCGTCGTATTGCCATCATCATAACCAGTCATAAATAGAAGACAAATCATCATCTTTCGTCTTTTTTCTTCACAAAGCTTTAGACAAAGTTAAAATATCATGAAAACAATTCAGCTAATGGACTCGGAACATTACACGTGTCCCTTAGACAACAACGCCATCTGTCGTGTAATTTGATACAATTAGAGACTAATGCTATTAGAGAATGACATTTCATCTTGACACTGCGACTGTTGGTTTGTTTGATGCGGAGAAGAAATTAGGCGAAGGATATTATATAACCGCTTCCATGTCTGGGAGCAAAGGAAAAACATAGAAAGTACCCTTTCCCTTACGCCCTTAATCATGCTAAACGTGGCCTTATGGTTTTGTTACCTAAGGCTCTGTCTACCCCGAAGGGATAAAGACGTGTTATATGTATGAAACTGTTGGTTCTGATTATATATTTGTTAACATCTCTGTACACAGTTAAACAATAAACGTTATTCTATTCTATTCTATTCTATTCTATGTATTCCTCTCTGGCGCTCTGACCACCGTTAGCTTAGGCCCCGCCTCGCTGCCGGCGGCACCCTAGGTTAGGTTTTGTAATATTTTTATATTTTGTGTTAATATTGTTTTATTACTTTTTGTATGAATATTGTAAGAACCTAACTTAAGATAAATACTTATGAAATATACAGAAAGTAGCAGTATAAAAACAGAAAAACTCAAATAAAAATAATACAAAAACGAATAAAAACAAAAAACAAAATAACCTATGGTTTAAATTCCAAGAATCCATTAAACGTATTGGGACCGAGCGCGACGACAGCGCCACGTGATAGGCGGCCATTATGGACAATATTGTCACCGCTGTCAAACAAGAAGTAAGTAAATATTGTGAAAAATATTAATGAAATCTTGTGTTATTTTACTTTATTACACAATTTTGGATAAAGGTAGTCAGTAACATTATTGCCAATAATATTAAAATTGTTCTTTTCAGTAAAATTTTAGAGGTTAGGTAACTTACTTTTTTTTTCTTACGGCAAATCTCCACTTATTTCTTTGGTCTCGTTTCCACCATGGTCTTGGAAATTGGTAAAATTTACAGTCGCTATTCTTCTTGGTGTTATTACAATTCACAACAACACATCTTACCAGGACCATATTTTTATCTCAAAAACGATTAGAAAATGTTTACTGCAATATGGATTTGACAGCTCAAGTCAGCGACAAAAATGTCAATTTTAGCCGTAGCGAGCGCTGTGATCGCTTAGGCTACCCCCTCCACCCGCTTTGCACTCTGCCATGCGCTTAAAAAGCCAGCGTTTCAGCCAGTTCGTAATTAATTTATTTATTTTGATATTATTAAGTCTTCATTAAGTTTTACGTGTCTCTTCCCCAAAGCAATTTATCGGTTATGAATCAAAAATCAAATTTTGTCAAAGTAACTCCACTATCTGTTGGAATATACTAATTTTTTTACTCTGTTATACTATAACCAAATTGGTTCCGCTAATCATAAAACTAATAATTTCTACAGACTAACTAGCAGACGTGAATAATGTTACAATAATAAAACGCCAACCATACTAAAACAATACTTTACAAATATTGACACAATCTAACTTAGAAAACATAACGTGATACTTTATTTATTTTACCCAAAAGTCTGGCTCAAGAACTCTCGAAACATCAACCCATATTCTGATTCGCAGAACTTTCTGCCTACTCCAGCATTTTGCCTAACATTTCAAAGGCTTATAAACTCAACAATGTAACTTTAAATTTTTGCCGGAATTCCCCCGGGAATTTTGTTGGGAATTTTGCCAATTTGTCTTCCCCAATTAAGGCGTACTTTTTGGAAGATTAATTGCTGCTGTAAATTGGGAGAATTGAAATGTTATTAAGCCAATGGAAGTTGTCAATGTTTACGCGGGACTGATTGATGGGATTTGTTTTTTATCGGAAAGGGACAAGGTTCAAATACGGTTGGTTTAAAATGTTTCTTTGACAATATTATTGTGCCTAGGTATTATTTTATGGTTAACCCGTTAGAAATTTTAGATATTGTAAACGATACTGAAAAAAAGAGGCGCGACGCTATGTAAGTAAGTAAATGCGTTATTGTACAAATATAAAGCAACAGATACAATTCACAAAAAAATAAAAATAACATTAATATATGCACAAAGCGAACTTATCCCTAAAAGGGATCTCTACCAGATGACCTTTGAGTAGATGAGAGGAGCATTAAACGAGGGACCGACAAAGTGTAAGTTTAAAATTCCAGATAGTGAAAGCCACAATAGAGCGTACATAATCTAAGTACAATCCTTCTCTCGTCCCTGGTGAATAGTAGATGTTCCACGGGAGTTTGTAATTGTGTCGTACAGACACATCATTCAAACAGATGACGCTTAGCGACAAAAAATTCGCATAGTAACAAAGGTCACGTGACAGTTAGTAACAGGTAGAAAAATTCGGAGACTACCCACCTGCTATGGGTGGTGTAGGGGTATAGCACGCGTCACGGAATGACGAGGATTCGGGTTCGATTCCCGGCCATAGCTTTACTTTTCGGATTTTTCTATGTGTTCTAATTTTCATAGACATTTAGAAATTAAGTACAATAAACAAAACATAAAATAGAAAGAAACAAAGAAAACATTTTATTCGTGACATTATAATACAAAAACAAAAAAAAGTAAATAAAAAACATAAGGACATACATCACGAAATGGTCCCATCTCAGCATAATGCTGGCCTTGCAGCCAGCGCTGGTCTTCCGATGGGACCATAATAATAAAATAAACTACTTAATAATCATTACACACATGCATACATACAAAATACAATAAGAGTAATACAATATCTAAGGTGATGGATGTATGTATTGTAAAGAACCTCTCTTACATCCAATGAAAGCCAGTTTAGTAGCGCACATCGTTTTATTCATTATAGCAACGAGATAGTGCAGGGTTTCTTAAACTTTTTGCAGTCACGGACCGCTTTCACAATTTAAACAACTTCACGGACCCCTCTCAAAAAATATTTTAGGGAAATAATAAAAAACCTTATTTAAATAAAAAAAATCTTTTATTGCTAGTTTCTTTTATATATATAGTTACCTTTTTGTTTTTTGTTGTTATTTATGTACCTATTTAGTTGAACATTCGATAATTTCACTACCCAAAGGTTGTCTGGAAGAGATCGCTCTTTAGCGATAAGATCGCATGTTGTCTACCGTTATTTAAAGTTTTGTATGTGTGTGTTTCTTTTGTAAACTGTTTACTGGTGTGCAATACAGTGCTTCACAGAACAGACCGGCCTCGCCGCCCGACGACGACGACGCGTCTCGTCAAGTTTACGACACAATTTCCTAATAAATATGATTACATTTAACTGACCTACTGCGGACCCCTGATAGACATGCCACGGACCCCTAAGGGGTCCGTGGACCACACTTTAAGAAACCCTGAGATAGTGCATTGAGCTAGTTCAGTATGACACTCCGCGGGAAGAACTAGCAAGAAATATCACGGGCATAGTCTTTTCTTATTGATCGTTACACCTTCTATTACCATTAATACAGATTTACACTTCGAACTTATCACTGATATCAGCATCTCACAGTCCGAATGACAATACAATCTCCGCCTCTTCTTCTTCTTCTTCTTTTTCAATATGGCCCCATGCGATGATTTCGCCAATGTCAAAGTAATAAATACAGTATCCAAAAATCTTGTGACAAAAATGTCGGCAACGTTGTACGGTAGAACACGGTCAAAAGACCCCCCCCCCCCCTGTCGGGCTCTTAGCCAACGGTCAATGATATCCCTCGGAGACCGCCAGGAAATCATTAGCCGATGCCCAGGGTGCACCGGCCCAATCACTGCTCTTCCCCTCGGACGGATCTAAAAAGGAACCGCAGCTCTTGACCACACGCGGAGGTAACCCGACTCCCACCGCTCCGCGACATCTTTCAGCTGTCAACGTCATTGCCCTCTCCAATGATTATGATCTCTACAACAAAGTCACTTTTCATGTACCATACCAGAAATCGGACAGATTTGCGTCATCGTTCGCAATAAAGTGGACATGACTCAAAAATTAATCATTTAATTAATTTCTCGAAATAAAATTTGAACTCCCGGAGATAAAAATTTACACATGCATAAAATTATTAGCAAAATGTTAATTAAAGTGGCAGTTGGCGTTCTCGTAAATATTTTTATATAATAAAGAAATCACGATCCTGCTAGAATATATGATTATTTTCTTTAATAAATCTATACTTTAACAAACTTTTGTATTTATTGACTAGGAATTGAAATTTAAGTCAAGTAAGAAATTAATTAAATGATTACATATTTGATTATTTTTGGAGTCATGTCCACATTATTGCGAGCAATGACGCAAATTTGTTCGATCTCTGCATAACAAAGGATCAGTTTTGAATTATTAACATTGTAAGTATCTAGTAATGTAAAGTCCAGAAATGTTAAGTCAGCTAATGTAGAAGACTAAAGTGCCATCGTCTCCACTGGGTAACGTCCTGCATTTCTTTTGAATAAAATGACGGTAACAATTCCATTATACTGAATACTGAGGCTCTTCGAGTAACTAACAAAAGGAAAAATGCATGTTCTGGGAAGAGTATTCGGATTATTTTTAAATCCCGACGCCATCATAGTCGTACACACCATTTTAGTAGCTTTAGACCAGATATATATAAGACCTGCTTTCTTCCATGCTAGTCTGGGAGCAAAGAAAAAACAGAATATACCAGTTGCTTTTCTACCCGCGCATGGTAAAAGCCCATCGAGGGAACGGGCGAAAATCATAGGAATCATGTTATAGGCGATGAGGCTCAACCCATCACTATTTTGATTTCATTTTTCACCTATACGCCCACTAATGTGGCCTGTAGGTATCTATTACCTTAGGCTCTGTCTACCCCGTAAGGGATAAAGATGTGATTTATGTATGTGTATGTATGTATACTCGTATATACCGAGACCGAAACGAGCTCATTAGACAATGCACTAAAGTGGTCGACGTTTTTCATGCAACCCTCCCTCCACTACTGCCAGTAAATCATATAAATCCCACAAACTTAATCATCCCTTACACCACACAAACACTGACGCGTTTCGATCCCTCAACGGAATCATTATCAAATTTTAATGAGCACAACTGTTACACATGCAAACCCTTTTCTAAAATCGGTTAAAGAGTAATCAAACAAGACAGCAAGCACTTGGCATGACCTCATACATTGCAATCATACATAAGAGGAAGAAGAAAGACGTAAAGTAAACACGGCCTGAAGCAAAACCCTTTCTAGTGCCCTCGGGTGGTACGAGGGCCATTGTTTCTCTTGTCTGAGACGCGTAACGTTTTTTGTCTGTGATGTAACTAGGACTTTTATTCGACTCAAAAAAAGTGCTTAAAATATGCAAAGTAATGTTTAACAACAATGAAAAATGTAACGTTTTAAAAAAGCTGTGGTAGCCTTGTGGTTTGACCTGTGGCCTCTATAATAAACGTTACTAATAAAAACAAGGTTAAATTTGAATCACTTCCATGCTGGTGTGGGAGCAAAGGAAAAACATGGAATGTAGGTACCAGTTGCTTCTCCCGCGCAGATGGTAAAAGCCCATCGAGGGAATGGGCGAAATTCTTAGGAATCGGGCTATAGGCGATGCGGCTAGCAACCCATCACTATTTTGATTCCCCTTTCCACCTATACGCCTACCTACAATCATGCGAAACGTGGCCTTTAGGTCTTGTTACCTCAGGCTCTGTCTACCCCGCGTAAGGGATATAGACGTGATTTGAGTATGTATGTATGTTAAAATTTGAATAGGTTAATGATAGATTAAGTACTAAATTCGTAACAAAGATCCTCTAACAATTTATTGTTTTAAGTAAAACTTAAACTTACTTAGTCTTTATAAAAATATTAGAATATCAGCTGTTCTCTGCGACTCTATAAAATAAGAATTCGTTATTATTTTATTAGAATATAGAAATATTTTATTTTTTATTTGTATTTATTTATTTATAGGAACACAAACAGTCATACATGGCTCATAGACAAGTTTTTTTTCTTGTTTTTCACTATGACTACGTAGTATAAAATAAAGTCTCTTTCTCTGTCCATATGTCCCTATGTATGCTTATATTTTCAAAACTACACAACGGATTTTGATGCGGTTTTTTGTAATAGATAAAGTGATTCAAGAGGAAGGTTTTTATGTATAATTTACGCAGACGAAGTCGCAGGCAGAAGCTAGTTTCTATAAAATTGTGTATATTCTTCATTTGTGTGCCTTGCAAAAAGGAATAAATGTCTTCTTTCTTTTTCTTTCTTCGTTATTTAATGGAGCTTCCAGAATAAGCTCCCGTTCTTACCGGAAGTACTTTGTCGTTGAGATTCACTTTGTCCCAGTTTCCGGTGTAGAGAAAAGGGGAATTACCAAGTTGAATAATGAATGGTTGCTTGCCGAGCTTGTGATGTGATTTGATTTTAAAGGGGGTGCTCCCAATGATTTTGACTTTTCGCCGCTTAAATTGTATTAATTGGTGCTAAAACTTTGCCAAGTTAATTAATACTCAAAACTTCAATGGAAGATAGATTTTATTCTTAAAATTGAATTGAGAAAGAAGAACAATTCTGTTTTAACTGACTTCAAAAAAGGAGGTTCTCGATTCGGTTTTTTTTTTGAGTTTCTGACTCTAAAAAAGGTAATCCGGGATTAAATACAACCAGCTGTTACCCGCCGCTTTGCCTGCAAAAGTAAACGAAAACGTGAGATAGTTATTGTATTGGTTCCTATTGGTGGTAAATAAATTTAATAATCTTACCCTTTACGTCCACAATCGTGTTACATACACAATCACGTCTTTATCCTTTACGGGTCAGCCAGAGCCTAAGGTGACAAAGCCACATGTAGCACGATTGTGGACCGTTTAGGTTGAAAGGGGCTCCGTACCCAAAGGGTAATAATGAAACCCTATAACTAAGGCTACGCTGTCCGTCTGTCACAGTTGTACAGTTGAAATTTTCACAGATGTCGTATTTATATTGCTGCTATAACAGCAAATATGAAAAACAGAATATTTTAAGTCTGTCTAACATTGTATGTATGTATAACTCTTTATTGTACATAAAACACGAGAAAAAGATGAACACAGGACAACGCACATGCACAAAGGCATACAGTATACAGTATTCTTTGGTCAAAACAAAGTTGTTTTTATTGGTGGAAAAATTAAAATTGTTTTTTTTCTTTTTGATTTTACTAAAGACACTTCTAACTTCTAAAGCCTTTTATTGTCGACCGCTATAGTCCATTCCATCTATTCATAGCTAAGAAACTAGAAGAACACGATGAAAGTACGTCAGCTATAAGAACATACCCACAAATTGCCTCGCTTCACATTACAATGCTCGAGAAACTCGAGATATCACGAATTAAACTTGAATAATTAAAATATCAAATAGCGCATTTTGCAAAGGTAAGGCCACGTTTTGATTAACGCCTAGCGTTCAAATAAACATTGTAAAATGACTTACTCAATAGTGTTTGTATTTACTCGAGTACTTTTAGATTACGACGAAAAGAAATTTCTTTGTCGCTTCCATTATTGAATGCCATCTTTATAGTTTGCAGCGAGATTATGTAGTATCCTTTCCAAACCAATCTATTGATTGTTCCCTTGGTGATATCTCCTGAGCTTGGAAGTATCGGTTCAGGACCTATAAATTCCCTGTCCGCTCCCTCCCTCGCTAGCTCATCCGCTTTTTCGTTGCCTGTCACTCCTTGATGTTCTGGGACTGTTACCTTCGTTGTCTCCCCTAATCTGTTAAGTGCGTATCTTATCTAACTTCGTAACGTTAGAAGTGGTATTTAATTTATTTTGTTAAGGCTAAACGTACACTTACATTTTTTTAATTAAATCAATGTAATTAAAATGAAGCTATATGTAGTAGTACTATTTCTTAACTACTGTTTGTGGCAATAAGAGAAAAAGAGAGAAGACATTTATTCCTTTTTGCAAGACACACAAATGTAAGAGAACAAAAGCAATAAAAAAACCAAGACATGAAAAATAGATCAGCGTTGTGTCTTCGTAAAAGTGAGACAGTCGCTAGCTCAATACGCTGAGGTACTACTAGACTGCAGCACTGATTTTCAGCCAGAACCGTCCGTGACTCACGAAACGATACACAGATAGAATAAACTACATGATCATAAGTTATCTTTAATCCGCTATCACCTTATACTCGGGCGTAGCCTTAGTCCAAGATGCATTAGGAGCACGCCACGCCTCGCTGCGTCCTTTGACGTGAATACCACATAACTACAGCCTTTGTGGCATTGCAGTAATTTAAGGGATAACACAAGCTTGCGCAGCAGCAGCGCTTGTGTTGTGTTCCGACGTGGATTACTATCTATAATATTACATAGTAGGTACTGCTATAGGTGGTGTAGCGGTAGGTTTAGCACGCATCTCGGAATGATGAGGATGTGGGTTCGATTCCCAGCCGCAGCAGCAGATAGCTTTACGCTTTGCATTTTCTGTGTTCTAATTTTCAGTGTCGTTTGGAAATTTAATATTTAACGGGTAAACCCGTAAAAATAAATACAAAAAAATTAATAAGTAAAATACATTGTTATTGTTAATAATAGAGTATTTACTGTTGATGTCCAGCGACACGTCTAACCAAATAAATTGGCATGCGAACATTAACTTATTTTCTAAAGTGGTTTTCGGTATTTTGAATTAGCGCATTTTACAAAGTTTTCATTTTTATTAAACGAAAAATAAAATATGAATATTACTATAAATCATTAGTGTTGCAGTTATTTATTTTAAGTACCTACTCTTTGATTGAATAAAATGATTTGTCCTTTGATCATAACAAAAATTTATGAATAACAACCTCATTTGTCTGTCTGTCAACACAAAGGAACGCGGATGGAGCATTAACGTTTTTATCAGAACCCCGGAGCCGTCAGTTATCAAAACAAAACCGCTGACTAATGATTAAAAGAGTAACCCTAAATTCGTCAGCAATAAATAAAGGCAGAACATTAGCTTAGGGATGTGAAAGGTCCGGTGTTTTGAGGATGAATATGCGGATGAACTAAAGTTTATTGGCTTGGTATCTTGGTTACAAACTTATATTTTCATCTTTATTTGATTTAAGCAGAAAAATCTTTCATGCTGGTCTGGGAGCAAAGAAAAAACATGTACCTAGCAGTTGCTTCTCTTCCCGCGCTGATGGTAAAAGCCTATCGAGGGATTGGGCGAAAATCTTAGGGATCATGTTAAATAGGCGATGTGGCTAGCAACCCATCACAGTTTTGATTCCCTTTTCGATCCATACGCCCACAATCATGCTAAACGTGGTCTTTAGGTCTTGTCACCTTAGGCTCTTTCTATCCCGTAAGGGATAAAGACGTGATTTATATATTATGTATGTAGAAAATTCTGTATCAAAATTTTGGTTATAATATTGTGAATCAATATAGTATAGTTAAGTGGCATGGCGTTTCATCAAGAATTTCTTGAAATTAAGCTTTTCTTACGAAATTAATTTCAGTATACTGAGTTCATAAAACTGATAATCATCATCACTACATAGTATAAAACAAAGTCGCTTTCTCTGTCCCTATGTCCCTATGTATGCTTATATCTTCAAAACTACACAACGGATTTTGATGCGGATTTTTTAATAGATAGAGTGATTCAAGAGGAAGGTTTTTATGTATAATTCTATGCAGACGAAGTCGCGGGCAGAAGCTAGTATAGTATAAACGATAAGTACCTACTCGACCGCCCGTGCGGAATTTTCCATTAGGTGTTTATTTATTGACACAAAGGAATCAGGAGGCTGATTTTCGAGATCACAACTTGTCCCTGTATGTTTGAACGCATGACTACTTTTTGAGACTTGAGAATGGGTATCTGGAAGCTGGACTGAGTATGGTTTTTCGCATCACTACGAACCCTTTCGTTCAGTTTACATTTTAATGTAAAGCATTAGGCTAATAGCACAGCTAACGACGGGTGCTTTGGACGTTTTTTTGCACATTTCTTTATTCGAGGTTTCGCTGACCGCGATTGCGATAAAATTTTATTGAATCATATTATTTTTGAAACGTTTCTCTGAGGCGTTAAAGAAAACATTTTTCTAATTTTTAGATTTGGGTTTGGAGCTCGTCTGGTTTGAATGTTTTTTTATGAATCAGTTTGTGAAATGCAAAAATATAGAGTGCTAGCTGTTGCCCGCGACTTTGTCTGCAAAGAAATCGTTTGTCGCTATCCCGCGGGAACTACGCAATTTTCCGGGATAAAAAGTAGCCTATGTGTTATTCCAGACCATAATCTTTCTTCCATGCTGGTCTGGGAGCAAAGAAAAAACAGAATTTAGCAACTGAAACACTGAGTGCTGCCGTGCGCAGCCTGGGCGGGTCGCTAGTATATTATGTATAGACCAGCTATGTTCTAATCTTTTAAGTCTGTTATTGACGCATGTCCCCAGATAGTTCTAACCTTGAAAAGTACAGTCAGTTCACTAATCTGACAACAGTAATCACAAGATCCCCCCCCCCCCCCCCCCCCGGGTTAACCCCGTTAATCCAGATCCGGGTACCCGGGACAGAGCCGGATTATGACTTAGTCAACTAGTTATGTTAATTTTAGTTAATTAAAATACCTAGCCTATAACACACAGAGAAGACCACGGACCTGTTACAAGTGGATATCGTAAGTGCCGTGAAATGTAAAATACAGAACAATGTTCGAATACGTCATTGGTTTTTTCTTTTTGAAGATATGTGTATTTTTCGGCGGCCTATATTTGAATTACTTGGATTTCTACAATTCACCATTTACAATGCAATACAATAACTTTTTATTGAACACCACATTATAACAACCAGAGCAGAAAAAAGTATACCTACAGAATTACAAGGTAACAATAGGCGGCCTTATCGCTACAGATCGATCTCTAACAGGCAAACATAATGGACTGGAGAACAGAACCGCAGCTCTTGACCACACGCGAATGTAACCCGACTCGCACCCCGCTCTATAGGCTTCTGCTAACTTACGATCGTTTGTCCTTATCTGTGAAAGGTAAATGTCAAAGTGACAGATAAGGACAAAAGATTGCTAAGTTATCAGAAGCCTATTAGGCCGGGAAATAGTGACAGAAATTACTGGGTCATTTGTACTAGTATGGCGGTTCTTCAGGGGTCTAAAGTACGCAATGACAAAAAGAAAAATGATTTTTAATTAACGCATTCGCGTCGGTATGGCGGGCTGTAAGTCACACCGGAAAAGTATGGCATGACACTACCGCCTGCTTATTTTTTATGGACTATCGGAAAATACTAAAATGATTGTGGAACAAATCGTTTGACACTCGTAATTTATCCGACGAGTTCGACTAACGCCCACGCGATTGGGCCGCCGGTACCAGCGCTATGACCATCATTTTTCTTTTTGTCATTGCGTACTTTAGACCCCTGAAGAACCGCCATACTGGTACAAATGACCCAGTAATTTCTGTCACTATCTCCCGGCCTATATAGAGCGTTTACGAATAAGGGGGTAAATGTGTAAATGAAATAAGAATACAATGAATAAACTAAGTCGACAAAATTAATTTCATTCTGTTCAGTTATTCATTATTAGAACTTATTAAGAAGTTCCAAAGTTTTGTCGGTGAATTAGGCTGAAAGGCGACGTTTACTAAAAGTCAGTCTGTGATATTTAAATAAGGCTTCACCCAGTATTCATGATCTTGTAATTCATTAATTTATTCCCCGAAAGCTACTCAGATCTTGAAACAGACCAAAGGTCAAGCCTAATAATAGAGTTTGGCTATCGAGTACTTATCATCATCACTACATAGTATAAAATAAAGTCGCTTTTTCTGTCCCCGTGTCCGTATGTATGCTTATATCTTCAAAACCAGTCAACGGATTTTAATGTGGTTTTTTTTAATAGATAGAGTGATTCAAGAGAAAGGTTTATATGTATAATACATGCATGATATACTGTGCGAAGCCGGGGCGAGTCGCTAGTAATAACATAAGTCAAGTCATTCAACGACCTAGACCTAGGAAATCAATTCC
Organism: Pandemis cinnamomeana; assembly: GCA_932294345.1. Taxonomy (NCBI): domain Eukaryota; kingdom Metazoa; phylum Arthropoda; class Insecta; order Lepidoptera; family Tortricidae; genus Pandemis; species Pandemis cinnamomeana. The sequence goes on along the minus strand of OW028715.1, from coordinate 1,928,583 downwards.
AATTCGACATCTTTCAAGATTCAATACGGTCAATTAAGCGTATAATACTGATTCCATCACACATGCCTCAAAATTTGTTCTCATACATACATACGTACATAAATCACGTCTTTCTCCCTTACGGGGTAGACAGAGCCTAAGGTGAACAAAACTAAAATTAGGCAAAAAGAGAACTAATTAAAATAATAAAACTAAGGTGCTTCCATGCTGGTCTGGGAGTAAAGAAAAAACATAGAATGTACCGGTTGCTTCTCCTTCCGCGGAGATGGTAAAAGTCCATCGACGGAATGAGCATAGGAATCATATAGATAGGCGATGCTGCTAGCTGCCCATCACTATTTTGATTCCCCTTTCCACCTATACGCCCACAATCATGCTAAGCGTGGCCTTTGGGTCTTCTTGCCTATTGATAAACAACAAAATAACAATTTTAATGAATACATCACACGCACACACGCACGCACACACACACACACACACACACACACACACACACACACACACACACACACACACACACACACACACACACATACACACACACACACATTTTAATTATTCTTGTGTTTTGAGTACTTCACTTGGCACTCGCGATACAGAGCCAGAGTCTAGTGCAAAGGCCACTGTTTCACTTACCGCATAAAATGTCATCTACCTATCTCTATGTAACAATGTTTCCTTGTTATACACTTTGTAACTTCTGTGGTAAAATAAAGTTTTCTTATTATTATTACATAAATCACGTCTTTATCCCTTACGGGGTAGACAGAGCCAAGGGCAAACTAGACCCAAAAGCCACGCTTAGCGTAATTGTGGGCGCATAGGTGGAAGTGGAAAGGGGAATCAATATTAATGAAGCTGTATTTAATAACTCCGCTTCGTGTTTATAATTAGCATAATTTAAACAGTACCTTTGATGGTTTAACTTGGTGGAAATTAATGAATCCCGCCACTCGAAATTAAGCCCTTCAGAAGTTTCTCCTTAAATACAGTTAACTTGATATGGAAGATAATGTCATCTTTAATTAACTTAAAGCTGCCACTTAAGTTATAAAGCAATTTTATCTCTTATTTAAGGGTAAAGAAAAAACATAGAATGTTCCAGTTGGTTCTCTTCCCGCGCAGATGGTGAAAGCCCATCGAGGGAATTGCCATAGGAATAATGTTTATTTTGATTCCCTTTTCCACCTTTACGCCCACAACATGCCACACGTGGCCTTAAGGTCTTGTTACCTTAGGCTGTGTCTGACCCGTAAGGGATAAAGACGTGATTTATGTGAAGGTATTTAAATTTGTGTTTTCCTACTTCTTAAAAAGTAGATGGATAAGTTTGTATTAATACGTCTTCATTGTATGCTGTTAATCTTTTATACATACATACATTTAAATCACGCCTTTATCCATTTTAAGCCTAAGGCGACCAGACCTAAAGGCCCCGTTTAGCATGATTGTTGGCGTATAGGTGGAAAAGGGAATCAAAATAGTGATGGGTTTCTAACCGCATCGCCTATAACATGATTCCTAACATTTTCGCCCATTCCCTCTAATCTTATAACTTAGAATGTACCAATTTTTTCACTTCCCGCGCAGATAATAAAAGTCCACCCAAAGAACAGGCAAAAATCTTAATCATGTTATAGCCGATGCGGCTAGCAAACGTTCACTGTTTTGATTCCCTTTTCCACCTAACGCCTACTATCGTGCTAAACGTGGCCTTTGGGTCTTGTTACCTTAGGCTATGTCCAATTATCCGCCCCGTAAGAAAGGACCTTTGGGTCTTGTTCTTGATCCAAACCGTAAGAGATAAGGAAGTTTTGTTTATGCATCAACCACCAGTGATATTTAATGAACAGTAAAAGTAAGCAGTGAACATTTTACACGCACTTAAAGTGTGTTACGTCCCTTACTCGGGCGACTTAAAAAGTGCCTCGCTGAACATTATTTTGTAAGGCGAAGTTTATTTTATTCCGAGAGGCGTGTGAAAATCCGATAAAGGCTCATTTAAATAGGAGAGAGATTTGGAATTAGCATAACAGGCCTTTTAGGGATACACGGAGGTCTGGACGGAAACGTAATTCATATTTTCACATTGAAGTATACATACATACATATATCACGTCCTTACGGGGTTAACAGAGTCCAGAGCCTAAGGTAATAAGACCTATAGGCCACGTTTAGCATGATTGTGGCCGTATAGGTGGAAAATGGAACCAAAATAGTGATGGGTTGCTAGCCGCATCGCCTATAACATGATTTCTATGATTTTCGCCCATTCCCTCGATGGGCTTTTACCATCTGCGCGGGTAGAGAAGCAATTAGTACATTCTATATTTTTTTCTTTGCTCCCAGACCAGCATGGAAGAATTAGTTGACTAAACAGCCATATAAATGTTTTTAGGATACATTGATCGATGCTCAAAGTAAACGGCGTCGAGAGCGTAAACAAAAATGTAAATACTATCAAATGAATCGAGAATTCTTACAATTCTTGATTTTTTATACGGCTGTATCATTATAAATAAAATTTCTAAACGACACTCAAAATTAGAACACAGAAAAATCCGAAAAGTAGCTATGGCCGGGAATCGAAACCGAATCATCCTCATTCCGTGACGCGTGCTCCTACACCACCCATAGCAGGTGGATAAGCCTTCGATTTTTTCTATCTGCTACTACCCGTCACGTGACCTTGTTACTATGCGAATTTTTGTCGCCAAGCGTCATCTGTTTGAATGATGTGTCCGTACGACACAATAACAAACTCCCGTAGAACATCTGCTCACCAGGGACGAGGCCATAGCGCATTTTCAGTGTCATTTAAAACTTTGTAGGGGTGCTCAGTCGAACTGACCCCAGCCATCTGCAGAAATATCAAGGAAAAATCTGAGACTATGTTTATGCTGATTACACATCTAACAGAGTTCATTGCCCCTTAACGCAGATGTGGAGAGCCCCTAAATATTCCGACTCCTAATGCGTGAACGATCAAACAAAATGTAGTGTGAATACTTCGCTGCGAATACACTAGTCCAAGCAGTGGGTACACTGGATAATTCCTACTAATATTACAAATGCGAAAGTTTGCGAAGATGAATAACACACACACACACACACAAATCACGTCTAGAGACTAGCTATCCCTTACAACACGTACGGGTAACGTTTAATAAGACACTGTGCGTATAGGTGGAAGTTGGAATCAAAATAGTGATGGCTAGCCACATCGCCTATGACATGATTCCTATGATTTTCGCCCATGGGCTTATACTATCTGCGTGGGAAGCGAAGCAACTGGTACATTCTGTTTTTTCTTTGCTCCCACACCAGCATGGAAGTATGAGCATGAATAAAAAGGATGAAAAAATACAATTTCAAATGATATAACGGACATAAATTTCGAAAAACTCAGAGGTGTGAGTCCGGGATTTGAGCGCACGACACTTTGCTTCTGAGGCCATAGGGAGTCTGTATTGTTTAATTATCTGATAAATTTTGATGAAATTGATGTGATCTCACTAAATAGCTCGTTATAGTTTTGATAGGACTGCGATCAGAATTCCTCTTATTTTGTGTCACACTTTAACAGCTGTTGACAATCACCAACAAAAATGACGAAGCACGCCGAATAGCTAGGAACTCATCGCGTTCTCGTCGTGCATGCTCGGCAAGTCATTTTAGAGCTGTTCCTCCGTTTTCCAGATTTCCCGGGCATCTTAGGGATCCTTGAAAAACGAGTCTACTCTTTTCCTAAAAGGCTACTCAATGCCCCATGATAATGTTATGTGTATCCATGGGTGGCGGTGTTTGCTTTTCATCAGGCGACAGGGAAGTTTGCCCCCTTCTTCTTCTTGAGGTGCCATCTCCTACCAGAGGTCGGCTATCATCAGTGCTATCTTTAATTTCGACACAGCAATTCGGAACAGTGAGTCTATGCTAAGGTTGAACCAACCAAGTACGCCTTCTTCCGGGTGGTCGCTTCCCCTGGATTTTCCCCTGCATGATGAGTCGAAGCAGGTCGTATTTATCACTACGCATTATGTGACCAAAGTACTGCAGCTTGAGTTTCTTAACAGTTTTCAAGATCTCTACCTCTTTGTTCACCAGGCACCTTTTATTTCATATTCTATCCGTCCACGATACCGTTAGAATTCTTCTGTACCCCCACATTTCAAAGGCTTCCAAACGGTATGCCCTCAGTCATATTAAAAGGGTGTTTTCGCTCCAAGTGTATCCGCATCTCGAGTCTGTTGGCAAACGCCCAAATGACGTCATTATCATTTGTGTCCCAATAAATAAAAGGCATCGTTGTCCCCCAAATGAGAAGAATTAGGGGCAATTATTATGTACTATTATGTATTTGTTCGTTGGATTGATAACGTTATAAGAATGTTGATTGCTTTTCGTTATGGACATGGTATCAGGTTTTCATTTAATTAGGAAGTCTAACGAGCATGTCGACTGTTTGTCAGAGAGCACCTATGGACACCCACAAAAGCAGAGGGCAACGCATCTGGTTGCTAGAGTAAAGGGCTATGAATACAAAAAAAATCTAAACGACACTCAAAATTAGAACCCGGATCCTCGTCATTCCGTGATGCGTGCTATACCGCTACACAGAGTTGGGCAAAAATTATCTTTTTACGAAAAACCGGGAAGATAACTAAATCATATTTTATTTGAAGTAACTAAATAATCCGTCATTTGTTATTTTGAATTTATCTAGGTCAGTTTCATTTTTATCTAGATAAATTAGTTGGGATTTTAAATAAAAGATGAATGTCAGTAGTACAAACAATCAGTTTATGTTGCAACAATTATTTTCTGATAATATGAGCAATGTCAGTGTGACAGTTTGACCCGACGTGACATTCTGTATACATTTATTATTATAAGCATACTTCAATAACAAACGAGGTCGGTTATCTTCATCTAGATAATTTATCTAAATAAAAAAGTTGTCAACGCACTATTTGTAATTGAATTTATCTTCGAATAAATTTATTTGAAATGATTTTATTTGAAATAATTATCTAGATAAAATAGCTAAATTCTGGAAAAAATGTTCATCTGGACTTTTTTTTGGAAAACGCTTTACACAATATGAAGCCAACCGGCGTGGATTTTTGTCGAGTTTGTACATACATACATAAATCACGTATTTATCCCTTACGAAGTAGACAGAGCCTAAGGTGGTGAAATACGGGCCGGGCGGCCCGCTTGCTCGTTTGCCTTCTTATTTCATAAAAAAGACATAATTAAAAACTTTAAGATAAGATAAGATGAGTCGAGTAACTTCTTTTATTTGACGTGAAAAATTGCCGACCCCATTGAGTTCTTAATGAGTTTTGTTACTTTTTAGGGTACCGTATTTAAACGTTGCAAACGAGACCCCATCACATATTTCATATTTCTCTTTCTGTCTGTCTGTCTCAGATCTTGGTTTAATTTTAATCTTAAATAACGACCCATCACTACTTTGATTCCATTTTCCACCTATACGCCCACAATCTTGCTAAATGTTGTGGCCTGTAGGTACCTGTTACCTTAGGCTCTGTCTACCCCGTAAGGGATGAAGACGGATTTGTGTATGTGTGTGTATGTTAAATAGCGACCCGCCCCGGCGTTGCTTGAGTGCAATGTAGGTGGCGCTGCGGCAATAATCGACATATTTTAATCAATTAAAAATGTATAAAAAAATTCAGGTCTTGTTACCATAGGCTCTGTCTATCCCGTGTGACTCTGTCTGTATGGAATAAAGACGTGATTAATGTATGCATGTATGTATACAAATGTTATACTTGAACCTTTCTCATTACTCAGTCTACCTACTGGTGGTAAAATCATGAAAATCAGTCTAGTAGCTTTTGAGTTTATCGCAAAGAGACAGATAGACGCAACGGAAGGTTTTGTTCATAATAATGTAGTGATAATATAAATAAAACAAATTGAAAACTTATGCCAGTTATAAAAAAATTAGGAGTTAAGTAGAAAAAAATATCAGATCTTATTCCTCATCAGTTAGGTATAAGATTCTGTTCTAAATTTTATTTTTAGTCATTTTTTCAAAATAAAATACCTGTCTGCGTTTTTTTTCTAGTTTCTTTTCTATAAAATTGTGTGTATTCTCTTATATTTGTGTGTCTTGCAAAAAGGAATAACTGTCTTCTTTTTTTCTTTTAAGCTACTACATTTCTTAAATTCTACATTAAATACATTTATAAAGGGGATGTATAAGGTCCCCGAGCCTTAAATTATATTAGTCTATAGTTAGTAGAGATGTATAAAGTCTCTACTAGTCAAAACTTTAATGCCAAATTACGATTTCTATGTTCCTTTGAGAGCAATTCCGTCTCGGACTTCACCACTGTTTAGTTTTATGAGACGAAATAAACTTCGAACAAAGTTTCGAATGCGAATCTTGTTAAAGTATACTTCCTTCCTACATTTTAAAATTAGATTCAAAATATGTTAGCTGTTGCTTCCAACTTTATCTGCGTTAAGCTTAATTTAGACTTGCAAGAAATACACTATCAAATGAGTCAAGATCCTCGTCATTCCGTGACGCGTGCTATACCCCTACACCACCCATAGCAGGTGGGTAGTCTCCGAATTTTTCTATCTGTTACTAACTGTCACGTGATCTTTGTTACTATGCGAATATTTGTCGCGTTAGGATCCGGGTTCGATTCCCGGCCATAGCTTTACTTTTCGGATTTTTCTGTGTTCTAATTTTCACTGACATTTAGAAATTTTTGCAAGAAAGATCCTTCGAGTTTCATTACATTGCCTGGCCGTGATGCAAACGGGTTAGAAGTCGTCGACCCAATGCCGCAATGTATAGACTGCTTACATGAGTCCTCGCCCGCGAGGCATGGGGCGCAGGGTAGGACGACAAAGGGGACCTAGCGCGGTGCGGGCGGGTACTGCACCTGCCGCCCGTCCTTCGGCAAAGGGTTGTCGCCTACCCCGCACTCCATCCCATACGTCACGCCTCTTTCCCACAGAGGTAGGCAGAGATTACTTTGTAACACTTGCTACGATCCTGACATACTTCTTTCGCTTCATCTACATTCCCCAGGGGACCTCTTTTAATAGTACATTTTAGCTGTAGTTTATTCATACATACACAAATCACGTCTTTATCCCTTACGGGGTAGACAAAGCCCAAGGAGAAGAGACCTATAGGCCACATTTAGCAAGATTATGGGCGTACCTATAGATGGAAAATGGAATCAAAATAGTCGCCTATAACACGTTTCCTATGATTTTCGCCCATTCCCCAATGGGCTTTTACCATCCGCGCGGGTAGAGAAGCAACTGGTATATTCTATGGTTTTTCTTTGCTCCCAGCCCAGACCAGCATGGAATAATGCAGTTTATATTTATTTTATATACATTAAATTTAGGATTTTAAGTTTCGATGCTAATTTTATGTGTTGTAATTTTAGATTATTTGGTTTAAATAAATGTCCCACTAGGATAATTAAAAGGCAATAATAATTGTTTATTCTATGCCTCTGAAAAGTCCGTTTCCGAAAAACAAGAGCAAAGGTTTCAAATAAACCAAAGCGCAGTAGTACGTAATTACTCGTCCAAATATGCCCCAAATCCTCTTCAGTGACATTCCAATTCGAACCTTGCTCAACCCATTTGAAGTGGAAATAGGAAGTGTGTTGAATGGAGATAGGATCTTTTGATGATGCCCTTACCTAGGGTTGCCACTCGACTATCCATAGGCTATCCAAAGGGCTGTAGTAGGGGTGCACATTTACTAAATATATCGATGTTTTTTTTTAGTAATGATGCAGACAGTGATGTGTCGATATTTCTGTTTTCGATTAGTTGTATCACTAGCTGCTGTTGGCGACTTCGTCCGCACAAAATAAAAAGCTTATGACACTCACAAATTTAATAATGTGGCTTTGTTTGGTAAAAGAATTTTCGAAATTGGTTCAGTAGATCAGGAGATTACCCCCTACAACGTCACAAACTTGACCTCTTTATCATATTAGTAAGATAAAGATGGCATGACATCAAGGTAAATAATAATATAATAATTCACTTTAGAATGCTTTGATTATTTTCATTAATATTAATAACTTTAAGGCATTAATATTGTGTACATTGAGTGTTTTGCATTTATCGACGTATTGTCCATCACTAGGCTTTAGTGGTTCGATTGCTGACAAAGACTAACTAACCATCTGCTGAAATATTGTAGAACAATTTTAAGACATACTAGTGTACATTAAGTGTTTTGACTTTAGACTTTATACATCTCTACTGTAGACTAATATAATTTAAAGCTCGGGGACCTTATACAACCCTTTTATAAATTTATTTAATTTAAGTAGAATTTAAGTACTGTAGTAGCTTAATGTATTTTATTTTGAAAAAAATACTTTCTGCCAAGTTTCTTGTGGCGCAATATTTTTGGCAATGATGGTCTTTCCGAATGCGGTGGTAGTTCAAAAAAGACATGTAAAAGAGCTCTTGGCGGTCAAGTAGCAAAAAGTAATTTTGAATTTTTGAAATTGCATTTATCTGTGTATCGTCCATCATTATGGTTCTATTGTTGACGAAGACTAACTAAGCACCCGCTATATTCCAGGACAACTCGTAAAGTATCTTTTCATCACGTGTTTTAAATTTATCGATGAATTATCGTCCATCCCTAGCCTTTAGTGGTTCGATTGGTGACGAAGGACGTTGCCTGCGACAACCCTAATAGAATAGAATAGGATAACTTGATTAATGGCGCGTAGAATAATTAGAATGGAGAATAGCATCCAGTTTTAATTTGGCTTAATGTGGAACACCATCTATGCTGTAGGCTTGTTGTCTAACTCGCTCGCAATCGCCATCGTGTTCATTTTGTATGCGCTATGTATTTTTCTAAAATACATAGCGCATGTGAATTTCTCAGATGTATATTCTTCACGTGATCCTAATCAGGCATATGAGAACTTCATTGATATTTTTGGCATGATCTTTGATATTTGTGTTCCTATTAAAAAAGTCAAAGTCACACTTAAAAAGAAACCAAACTGGAAAACGAAAGGTATCATAGTAGCAAGTAAGAATAAAAGGCAATTATATCTGCAAAGCATAAAATCAAACAATGTAATTACTAAAAAACGATACCAAACATTTTGCAAGATATTTAAATCAGTATTGAAACTATCTAAACGCAATTCAAATACAAACTTTATAAATCAGAGTAGTAATAAAAGTAAGGCAACATGGCAAGTAATAAAACAAAATACATCACAAAATAACACAATTAAACAAACAATAGAATATATTAAGAAAGATAATGTTAGAATTGATAATCCTATTGACATGGCTAATAAAATAAATGAATACTTTATAAATACAAACAAGACTGAAAATGACAAGGCATTTAAATCAGTGACTCAATCAAATGGTAGTAGTATATTTATGACTCCGGTAACCCATCAAGAGGTTAAAAATATTGTGAAAGAACTCAAGACTAAAAAAAGTTGTGGACACGACAAAATACCGATTAAATTAATTAAAGTAAGTATTGATTATATAGCAGAACCACTAGCACATATTATTAATTTAACCCTAGAAAGTGGAATTTTTCCAGATGACCTGAAAAAGGCATTGGTTAAACCAATACATAAAAAAGGTCCTAAATATGAGATAGACAACCATAGACCAATAGCTTTATTACCTAACTTCTCGAAAATATTTGAAAAAGCTATTTCAAATCGCATCATTTCGTTTTTAAACAAAAATAATGTACTAAGTAAAAATCAGTTTGGATTTCAAAAGGGCAAAAATACGACATTAGCTATATTTAAAATTTTAAAACAAATATGGACGGACATTAACAAGAAAAAAACTACTGTTGGGCTTTTTATAGACCTTTCAAAGGCATTTGACTGTGTATCACACAAATTATTATTTAGTCAGTTAGAACATGTTGGAATTCGCGGAACAGCTTTAAAATTAATTCAAACCTACCTTACAGATCGACTTCAAGCTACAATACTAGACACATATGATAAAACTACGAAAACCGTGGCAGGGGTCCAATCTAGCTATGCAAAAATTTCACAAGGAGTCCCGCAAGGTAGTGTCCTTGGACCTTTGTTATTTTTGTTATACGTAAACGAGCTTCCTAAAATAGCTGGCCACCTTTGTGTTATGTTTGCTGATGACGCAACTATCCTTATATCTGATGACAAACTAAACGACTGTAATATTACTGCAGAACTGTACAAAACAATAAATACCGTAACTGACTGGTTATCAGGCTTAAACTTAAGAGTAAATCTGGAAAAGACTAAAATTGTACAATTCCTCAATTATAAGCAGGCTCCTCAACTTATTAACATAAATATCAACAATGTAAATATTGAACAAGTTAGTAACACAAATTTTCTTGGAATAACTATAGATGGTAACTTAAATTGGAAAAAACACATTGAGAAAATAAACAAGAAAATTTCTAAAAGTTGTTATGCTTTATCTATACTGGCCAATATAACTTCTGAAGAGGCAATAAAAAAGTCTTATTATGGAAATGTTTATCCATTGTTGACTTACGGTCTAATTTTCTGGGGTAACTCTGTAAATATCCAATCCACGTTTATCCTACAAAAGAAATGTTTACGAATCATGTATAATGTAAAAAATATGGAATCATTAAGAAATGTCTTTAAAAAAAAATCAATTTTAACCTTAGCTTGTATCTATATACTAGAAATTAGTTTATTTGTTAGAGACCGTAATGATTATTTCAGTAATATAAGTAATTCGAAGAAAAATGTACGATCGCAGTATAAATATAACATGTGTACAGTTCCGGCGACTAGCTATATCCTTAAAAAAAGCACATATGTAAATGGAATCAAAATATATAATCACTTACCGGATTGCATCAAATCACTGGAAGGTCTACAGTTTAAAAGAAAATTAAAAGAGTGGCTGCTATGTAAATGTTTTTATAATCTAAGTGAATATTTTAATGCACGCGAGTAAATGTATTTAAGTTAAGTTAAATATTGTACACCCGAAATGGGTACCTAAGCTGTTGAAACTAAATATTCTATGTAACAACCATTGTACACAGTTCTGGACAATAAATAAATTATTATTATTATTATTATTATTATTATTATTATTTGACAGTTCTTGTATGAATGTGACAGCTAGCTGATTCCGATGCCAATTGTCAGCCCATACGTGAACTGTCAAAATAACGATGGCGATTTCGAACGAGTTAGGTAATAAGCCTACAGGTCTGGGAGCAAAGAAAAACATAGAATGTACTAGTTACTTCTCTTCCCGCGCATGCTAAAAGGCCAACGAGGAATTGGGCGAAAATCTTAGGGATCGTGTTATATAGGCGATGTGGCTAGCAACCTATCACTGTTTTGATTCCCCTTTCCATCCATACGCCAGCAATCATACTAAACGTGGTCTTTAGTTCTTGTTACCTTAGGCTTTGTCTACCAAAGGGATAAAGACGTGACTTATGTATTTGGAACACAAACGTGTTGAACACAAACGTGGTGCGAAACATGTCGGACATATTAAACGATGTATTGGTAACGTTTTAAATATATTTTATGATTCCGAATTATTCGAACATCCGATAGAAATCCGAGTAATACCGTACCATGATAATATTTCTGTCTAATTACTCAAGTTACATTTGTTTGTGTACTCTGACGACAGCTTAACGCCGTGTTTACATTTCATTACGTAATCAGAATTATTTTGTTTGCTGTTAACATTAACTAATTACCCCGATCCGAAGTCGGATTTTGCGGGAGCTAATTAATTTTGACAAAGTCTTAACAATGTTCAAATCGAGATTCTCTTCTGTGACTAACGCTGTCTTACTTCGGAGGATTAATTATTACTATAAACTAGCTTTTGCCCGCGACTTCGTCCTAAATAAAGAAAAGAAAGAAAGAAAGAAATAAAACCATTTATTTACACGCATTCGATACACGTAGATATAAAACACGGAGAAAATACAATATACTAAGGAATAGTACCGATATGGTGTAAAGTGGACCCCACTCAGCATAATGTTGCGGCAAGCCGCAACGCTGTTTTTCAGTGGGACCCAGATAAAATTATAAAACTAAACACAAAAAACACATACACTGTGGCGATACGAACGCCAGTGGAAAGCACTTCACAAACAAGCTGACAAATACACGGAAGTATGTATGGCAACACTCGATCAGTTCAAATGTGACATCAATTATAATTTCTTTCATTTACTTGTTAAAAGTGAAATTCGTGAAATTATCGCAAATATGGATAATTTCGCGATGAATGCGAACGCTTTGAAAGCAGATTTTTTTTCCGAACAAATCGGAACTGCACAACATTGCGGCTGATCAGTATGATGATAGTTATTTAAAATTAATAAACTTAATGAGATTTAAGATTTAAAACTATGTTTTGGTGCCGATCTTATAAAGTCGCCTTTGACAGCTATACCTCTGGACCTTAGTCGACAGTGGCGCCAACTGGTGAGCACAGAAACGATAGTCCCCATTGCGCTAAACTTGGCCTTTAGATCTTGTTACCTTTTTATTATTTGACATTTGAAATTGTTTTTAAAACCGAAACTTTCATATTCCGTTTTTATTTTTATTGAAACATTTTTTTTTTATTTGTAGATGACGAAGTTTTTGTAAATCATCTGCATTTTTATCTTGACATTTTATTTAGTTTTAAGTGTGTTTATTTTTTGCTCTACTGTTTTATTCCAATTATTATCGACGATCTGTTTGTGAACTATTTATATTTGACATTAAAATGTAAATTAAATTTATTTTTGGTAAAAATGTGATGTAATTTTTCAAAATGAGATAAATAAATTTGTCTATCTGTATATCTACCCTAGACTCTATTTACCCGTAAGGGATAGAAACGTGATTAATATGTATGTAAAAACTTTTTAATGATCTTTTCCGCATCATTGGCTTTAATTATAAATTCCTCACTTTTAATGCAATATTTTCCCACCGCGACTTCCCGTGTTTAGTATAAAAATCCCAATTAAAATTTCCCTGAGCACTAATTGGAATAACTAACGAGGTACGACCCTAATTCACACCGGAACACAGTACTCCACTTAACAACAGTACTGCAAAACTAACGTGAGTAACTTCTCAACTAATTTAAAGCATAATAAACCTAGTGTATAAAAAAATACGGGCACCCAAAATTTTTCATACATGCATAAATCACGTCTTTATCGGTCGGAGCTTAAAATACAAGGAATGCTTTATACTACAACTACCACTGAGGACTTATTCTCATTATTGTCTGATGTCCAAATACCTCGACTTTTCTATCCCGAGGTGAAGTTATAGTTAAGATAATAATAAGTTTCCCGTTTTAGGTTTTGTTACCTTAGGCTCTGTCTACCCCGTAGGGGATAAAGACGTAATAAATTTGTAGGTCGGGTCATAATAAAAGATTCATTAAACACTTCTAGCACTATATTGAATAGAAACATTAAATAAAATCAAATAATCACAAATCAGCGCTCTCATGGCCGCTGTCCGTCCTCTTGACATAATCTTTTTTCACACATATTCTTCCATCTCAGTCATTCATTCTGTCATTCCGCACACTCCCACAAATGTATGTATGTATGGTTTACTGTTTTAAAAATATTTACCATTCGAAGGCTGCGTAAAATTTATTTTACAGTCAGAGGTGTTTTTTCAAGCGCTAAATTTGCCGGTGACTTTTGTAACTGACACTCGAGCTCTTTGTTCTGGGAAACGGGTTGTTTTACTTTGAATAACGAATAAAATGTCCCTTTCGCAATTGGGATTGTCTAAAAAAAAATACCTATCCTTTTTATATTTTTTTTGTGCAGAATAGTCAATTATAAGAAACCAATTTCAATGTTTTCTCATAAAACTCGGTATTTTTTTCACTATTAATTATTGAAAGTATTTTGGTTGATGACGTCAGAGTTTCCATTGTGACGTCAGAGTTTCCATTGCCGGTGTCACACATCTGCTTATTGGACAAATTGATCATAAAACGTATGTGAAGCGCCGCCATTAACGTCTTTTCTATCTGTGGTGAAGTTGGCAAACTGTCATTAGTATCAATGTCAACATGATTCAACAATAACACAGGAAGATTTACGCGATCTTCTCCTATGAATTTTATATTTTCACAATCGTTACACATACCATAACATTCTGCGCGAAGCAGAAAGGTCCATAAACACATACCAGGTATTATCGAGACAAAACAGGACCCGGAGATAAGACAGCAAACTCAGTAGGCGAAAGTAAACCGAAAAACGTAATATTTTTGCTCTCCATTAAAATATTTACCGGAAAATCTTTCATGTGAGCGAAGCACATCGCTGTGCGGTTACACTGTTGCCTAATTATCTACCGAAAGTGCTTCTAAATCTCAACTATAATACAACAATATGAAAGTGAACAGTGGAAAAAACAAGAATGACAGTAACAAGATTGCCCATTTGCTTGTCATCTGTCATAAGATGAATGAAATGTCAGATTGCGGGTCCAAATTGAACTCCGTAGTATAATACACGCGTAAATAGCATAGAATTTGTAACCTTTGCAAATAAAGTACATTTTGGACCGTCTACGTCATGTCTGGGAATATCAAATGAAAGTCATTGCTTATTTTTCATGTAATAAATTCATTATAGCAAAATAAAATAAAGTAAATACAGAAAACGATTTAAAAAGCATTTATCTCGAAATGGTTTTCGATTTACTATACATTGTAAAAAAATAGACAATCCCAATTGTGCCAGTTTATTTTGACGTTTATTGGGTACTGATTAGCCGGCAAAGGGCTTCCGTTTGGTTTTCAATTACAGTTATTGGAGAAAATAATATTTATTGAAACGCAAGGGCTGCCGTCGTTTCAGCACCGGTGCGAACAAAACTGGGAATAAGTGAAGTTGATACTTTTTTTTCCTTAAAGATTACTGTTTTTTTACTATTTTTATCTGAAAAGAAGACGTTAACTAACAGAGTGGTAATAAGGACTACACTTCTATGCTGGTCTGGGAGCTAAGAAAAAGTATAGAATGCACCAGTTGCTTCTCTTCCCGCGCAGGGCGAAAGCCCGTCGAGGGAATAGGTGAAAATCTTAGGAATCGTGTTATATGCGATACGGCTATAATGCTTATTAACATTTTATATTTTATTGAATCAGGCGTTACTTTGTAAGATGGAGCTCCCATCTTTAAATCATTTTAGTTCACTTATTAACATGTTTATCGCTATCCCGCAGAAACTTTGCAATTTTCCGGGAAACAAAGTAGCTTGTAACCTAACCGGTGATTTTCTCACCAGATTAGTAAAGTTTGCATCAAAATCCGTTCAGCCGTTTTCATGTGATGCGCTCGCAAATAAACAGACAAACAGGCAAAACAGGCAAAAGTTCTAAAAACTGTTAAGACGTGTTCAGTTGTCGGTTTTTAATATCTTCCATGTACAGACATATCGTCTATGTATGTTGTACAGACTTTCGACCCTATTCAGCTTTCGTATATGTATATACAGATAGATAAAAAATCATTACACATAAACGGATAACTCACGTGTAAAAAGCCGAGTGATGCTCGACATGTTTCGGACTATTTCGTAGTCCTTTTTCCAAGAGCGCTCGCCCCGGCGGCAGCGACACGAACACTGCGCGCCAGCGCTCTGCTCGCGCGGCTGTTCGACGCAACTGACAGCGGCGCACAACTACCCTCGTTTTCATCGTCATTTTTATTATTGTCAAATGTCGGGCAGCACACAACACTGACCACGTCACTCCGTAAAGGTTCGCTCACACACACCGTTTGGTCACTATAAAAAAAAAATATATATATATATATAGTATATATTTGGTAGATAAAAAATCTTCAAACAGCTCCATTACTATGCAAGTTAATAATAGTATAGTCGAATTACGGAGAAGTATGGAAGTAATTCGTGTAGTCGTGTTTTTTTGTGGAATCGTTAGAGGGCACGACTAGATGCTTTCCCTCGGTTTGCACCTTTCTATCATGTACGGAACACTTTAAAATATTAGGTATAAACTTCAAATGCCGTTATTTTGGAGTATGATAAAAGGTATTAAGCGCAAGTTTAGCCACGTGAAGGGTCCCCTTTGGTACATAATGTATGTTAATTAAAAAGGTGTACGATGTATAGAATCTTGGTAAAATATTTTTTTCTGATTGCGGCTCGAGGATAATTCAGACGGTTGGTGCAAACTTAGATTAAGCTTTTCAAAGTATTATAAACACCCAGGTAACTTTGCACCCCCGTGCAAAGTATGGAACATGTTTTTTTTCACTCTTTTGTAGATTGTACTTCGGGGGAAATTAAGATAGTCGTGAAAATTTATAAATAACACATATTTAAAAGATACTACATTCGCACTCAATAAAAAAAACAAAATTTTAACTGGAAGTTTGGTAAACATAGTTCTATCTAAACGCAAGGAATAGCAGCGAACGCTAGGTAGCGGGTAGTATTACAGAACCGCATGTTCCGTGTAGAAATGTCAATTTTTTATGGGGTGCGAATGTAAATCAAACCAAGTTAAGACGATTGTGACGATTTTTATTAATTTCAAAATTTCCCCCGAAGTACAAAGACAGTAAAACATATAAAACTACTTTCCGGGTGTCGCACCCTGGTGCAAATTTGGTATTGTGTTTTGATATAATTTTCTCATCATTTCCTCAATTTGCACCGCGTTCTGTATTTTTCCCGGGGCCGCAATGCCAAAAAGTATATTTTTAGTTATATGATTTTTTTTTTGTATGTTCCGTAGCTTGAATTGAGCTAAATAATGGGTGCAAATATAGATTAAGATGTAATAAAACGTATGGCAAATTGCACAGACTACACCTATTTTTTCTTCTTAGTTATTACTATTACACCATTTTCAACCAATTCCACCCCTTTCCGGGGGGGTGAATATATCAAGTGATGTATTAAGTTCCATTTCTAACCCATACAAATCAAAAACAATTGTTTTTATCAGTTCTTAGAATTATTTCCTGACTTAAGGGAAATTTCACGTATTTTGCCTCCACTATAAACTAACTCTCGACGAATATGGAATTATTTCACATTTTCTGCAGTCTAGATAAGTAACAAAACTTTGGCCTTCCGGGAGCTAGAAGTTGCTTAACTCACTGTTGCTAGAGCACTTTTAATGGGGGTCGATCATAGATGAAGTAGCCAATAGAGTTAAAACTTCTTATAATCAGAACTAGAAGAGATTGATGAATGTGGATCAAGCGAAAGAAGTATGTCAGGATCGTAGCAAGTGGAACAAAGTAGTCTCAGCCTACCCCTGTGGGAAAGAGGTGTGACGGTATGTATGTAAAATTAGAACTGCGGTAAGAGTTTCTCTACTTTATTTTGCTTGTATTATACATAATATAAACCTTCAAGAATCACTATATTGATAAAAAAAACACATCAAAATCCGTTGTGCAGTTTTAAAGACCTAAGCATACATAGGGACAGGCAGACAGCGGAAAGCGACTTAGTTTCATACTATGTAGTTTAGTTACTTAGTTTCATACATTTAAGAAAAAATTGACAGTAGAAATTAGTGCTTGCACGATATTACTGGCATAACATTATTTTTGGGATTGGATGACCCTTGTTATCACTCTATTGTGTAATTCCTCCATGGTCTTGATGCGTCCGCTTTTGATATTAAAGCAGACTAAGTTTATTCTATACTCATATGAAATATAATGTAGTGGAAACTCTAAGTTAGCGCGATATTACGGGCCTGTTCCGCTACTCCTTACTTGCTGGACTGGGAGCAAAGGAAAAACATAGAATGTACCAGTTGCTTCTCGTCCCGCGCAGATGGTAAAAGACCATCGAGGGAATGGGGAGTCTTAGAAATCATGTTATAGGCGATGTGGCTAACAACCCGTCACTATTTTGATTCACCTTTCCACCTATAGATACGCCCACAAGCATGCTAAACGTGGCCTTTAGGTCTAGTATTTTTAAATTTCTGAACGTCACTGAAAATCAGATCATAGAAAAATCCGAAAAGTAAAGCTATGACTGGGAATCGAAGTCGGATCCTCGTCATTCCCACAACCCACAACAAAGGCTTACGCACCTTCTATGGGTGGTGTAGGGGTATAGCACGCGTCACGGAATGACGAGGATCCGGGTTCGATTCCCAGCCATAAAACCGTAAAAGTAAACAAAAAACCAAGAAGTAAACATTCTTGATTCATTAGATTTTTTTTTATTTCGGTAAACGAAATCATAAAGTTTGTTAGCACCTTGTTTTGTACAGGCTGGATAATGATGATGATGATGTATTTATGCTGCGCTGCTGACTGGCATTGTTAGCTGAAACGTCAGACCTACCGCGTCGTGGTTCAATTGTTTTCCTCGTCGCTTCAACAAAGTGAACAAACGTTAAATCACACACTCGTGCCTCGAACCCGCTAAGCAAATACCTGCCAAATTAATATTTGCGCAAAAGACCAACGGCCGCCATGTTGGATTTTAAAAGCGTGTTTGCTCGAAGGATTAATAACGTTTTTCTCGCTGATTTAGCTTTTACCGAATACTGGCGACCCGCCCGGTTTCACTCAGGTGCAATCAGTGTTTCTCTACTACATTACACACAATATTTAAGGAGATTCCCCAAGTCTTATAGGTGTCCCTGGGCGATGGTGATTACTTTCCATCAGGTGTCCCGGCTGCTCGTTTGCCCCCTCTTATATATAAAAAAAGGTATACTTAGCCTTGTAGATGTTATTTCTCCTCTAAAAGATTGTCAGTTAAAATTAACTTTGTTTTTGCGACGCTCCAGTTGTTTCCTTAACCCACGTTCAGACCAACGCTGAATATTCATTCACGATTATAATAATCGATTGGGATTGTTGCTTCCATAATATTTGCTGGTAACATGTTGCTATGCGCCAATATAATAGAAATCTACAGTTAATATTGTTTATAAAGTGTGCACTAACAACTGTCAATAATGTGATACCACTGTCAATATCAGTTGGACAAAATAGTCACGAAGAATATCTATCTAATCAGCCCACATCCACCCACTGCTGAGTAACCTCTTCATTTTCACGCCACTTTGCCCGGTCCCGTGCCAGTCTCATCCACAGTTTCCCAGCCGAATGACAGATGCCATCTGACCAACGGGCGGATGGTCTGCCTACTGACCTTCGACCCAGTCTTGGCCACTACTCTGTGACCGCCTTCGACCATCTGTCGTCGTTCCGTCTTGCCAAGTGCCCATCGCCACTCCAGCTGTGTTATCCTAGTTCCGACATCCACAACTCTAGTCCGTTTCGGAATTGGAGATGTGGTCAAGAAGTGAGATGACATAGCTCGCTCCATGGCTCTCTGTGCGACTTTAATTTGGTGCATATACGAAGAATATACGTCAGTGAAAATGTTTTGTGCCTGTAGTGTTTGTGGTAGTGTCTATACATAAATAGATACACGCTGTCTCGGGCTCACGCCGACAGGATGCCGTGTCAGTCACACCAGAGCCACGGGCGAGAGTGGACGCTAGTCATTGCTGTTGTGCGTAGGCGAACGAGCCAGTGTATAGCGACCCCTTGAGGGTGCCCGATAGGGGGTATCCTACAGTGACCCTAACCGTAGACATGGCCGTGTTATTTTTATTCAGGTCCCAAAATAGTATACTAGCCAAACGATCGATACAAAGAAGTAGGTTCTGCCCCAAATATTTACCATGTTTAAATAGCTAAATTTAGGGCCTGATTCACCAATCTCCACGGTCGTAGCCAGTTATTAGTATGGAGGGGGGGGGGGGTTCAAGAAAATAAAACTCCCGGAAGTAGATAAAGTAACCTGTATAATAAGAAATTCATTTTAATTCTACATACATACATATATCACGTCTTTATCCCTAACGGGGTAGACGGAGCCTAAGGTAACAAGACCCAAAGGCCACGCCTAGCATGACTGGGCATTTAGATGGGAAGGGGGAATCAAAATAAAGATGGGTTGCAAGCCGCATTGCCTATAGCATGATTTCTAAGATTTTCGCCCATTAATTCCCTCGATGGGCTTTACCATCTGCGCGAACTTTTGGGAGGGGGGGGGGGGGGGGTTGAACGGCAGGCGCACTGTCCGCCGCACCTCTCTCTGTCCCCTTTGTCGTCCTACCCCGCGCCGAGGACTCATTTAAGCGGTCGATCTATAACTTCATAACTCAAAACATCACCCTCTATTATGCTTGGTTACCAAGTTATTTCCGACTCCAAAACAATTATAACTTAGCTTGCGCGTACGCTGCTGTCGCATTATCTCGTAAACTTTCCCTTTGATGCCAGTACATCCCCAACTTAGTTTATAACAAACACGTTTTGCTTGATGTAGCACCAACTTAATTTTCTAGTTTGCTCTGTTACGTACATTAAGCTGACAAGTACACTAAATATTATAATTACATACATACATAAATCACGTCTTTCCCCTTACGGGGTAGACAGAGCCTTTTTTTTTTTTTTTTTTTAACGTGTGGAAAATGCGCCTTATGCATCTCCGCGCTCGGGGCAGCACGAACGGAGGTATGACGGGTTCTCCATCCCGCCGCTGCCTTCCCTATGGAAGGAGGGGAGAGGCCTACCGTCTAAAAACACACACGTTCCCTCCAGGCCTTGAACTGCGGGCGTTGCGGGCGAACACCGTGACCACCGCAACGTCCACTGGCCGCCCCGGGATGGGGCAGGTGGCGACGGCACCGTTGAATGCGGGTTCCGGATTCCCCGCCCTCCCCCGCCGGTGACCGTCTGTTTTTTTAAAGAGGTTGACTCCTCGTAGCCCCCTCAGCGGCCCACGTTCCCAGCGCCAGCGGGCCGGGGTTACGTGACGGCCGACATGACCGAGATCACGCCGCCCTGTTGATTTTTATAGAGGTTTACTCCTCGCGGCCCCCCTATCTTGAAAAAGACGAGGCGGCCCACGGTCCCGGCCCTGCGGACCAGGTTTACGTGGCGTCCGACCGTGACCGAGGTCACGTCGCTCCTCTGGATTTTTATAGAGGTTTTCTCCTCGCGGCCCCCTTATCTTGATAAAGACGAGGCGGCCCACGGTCCCGGCCCTACGGACCAGGTTACGTGCCGACCGAAAATGACCGAGGTCACTCCGCTCCGCGATCGCGTCCCTTGCGGAACGCACCGCTTCGACGGCAGGCTTTCGCCCGCCGCCAGCATGAGGCTCGCCCTTCCGTTCCCCGCCCGGGGCGAACAGCAGGTACAAGGTTGGACTCGCCCCCGTCCCTCCCCGGGGGTAGACAGAGCCTAAGGTGAGACCCAAAGGCCACGCTTAGCATGATTGTGGGCGTATAGGTGGAAAGAGGAATCAAAATAGTGATGGGTAGCTAGCCGCATCGCCTATATGATTCCTATGCCCATTCCCTCGATGGGCTTTTACCATCTGCGCGGGAGGAGAAGCAACTGGTACATTCTATGTTTTTTCTTTAATCCCAGACCAGCCGAGCGTGGAAGTAATATTCTAATTACTTAGATTAATCGATTTAGTTATCATGGTCCCACGTCTTCCACGCTGGTCTGGGGGCAAAGAAAAAACATAGAATGTACCAGTTGCTTCTCTACCCGCGCAGATGGTAAAACCCATCGAGGGAATGTTCGATTATAATACGAATCATGTTATAGGCGATGAGGCTAGCAACCCATCACTATTTTGATTCCATTTTCCACCTCGCCCACAATCTTGCTAAATGTGGCCTGTAACCTGTTACCTTAGGGTCTGTCTACCCCGTAAGGGATGAAGACGTGATTTGTGTATGTATGTAGACCCGAAAACTATGATAAATCGAACGCTATTCCCCAGGCCGCTAGCAAATCTTAAATACATAATTTTATGTGCCTAAATAAATATTCTCGTTCCACCATCTTTTCTTCGTAAGTAGCAACCCCCACATGTTTGCCCGTCAAACATTGCCCGTGTAACACGAGATATTGTGTAAATATGGGGGTAGATTACATACTCTATTATTTAAGAGTTACTGCGGTAACAGGGTAAGATTTTTTTAATACTAGCGGTTGCCTGTGACTCCGCCTGCGCAGAATTCGCTTATCGTTCTCTCGTAGGAACTATGTGATGAAGTATAAATGTAATGTGGGGTCTGAGTTTTGCGGAATTTAAGCCCTCTCTTTCTGAAAAGAGGCCTGTGCCTAGCAGTGGGACGTATATAATGATGATGTATGTATAACTCTTTATTGTACACTAGCTGTTGCCCGCAACTCCGTCTGCATAGAATTCGTTTATCGCTATCCCGCAAGAATTACGCAATTTTCCGGGATAAAAAGTAGCCTATGTGTTATTCCAGACTATAATCTATCTATGTTCCAAATTTCATCCAGATCTGTCCAGCCGTTTTGGCGTGAAAGAGTAACAAACATCCATACATACTCAAAAACTTTCGCGTTTATAATATTAATAGGACAAACACGATAATTTCACAGGTTACAGGATAAGCAGATATACAAAGGAGCCCTTATCCCTCGAAGGGATTTCTTCCAGTTAACCTTCGAACGATTGACAGGACAACAGAAACCAGATACTAGATTTGTGTCCAAAACCAAAACCGATCCTTCGGTTGGTCATTAATGCAAAAATACTCCAGCTCTAAAATGGTAGCACAAATCCTTTAATATGTGAGGACGTAAAACCTAACGGGGGTAACAGATTCGACCCTCGGGATCTCGGCCTAATCACTGGAAAATGGGGTGCGGTTTCATTAATACAGGCTTTAATGCGTGGCAACGTTTTTAAACATCTTAAAAAGGTCCCTGGTTGCAGATCACTAAATAGTATAAAACAAAGTCGCTTTCTCTGTCCCTGTGTCCCTATGTATGCTTATATCTTCAAAACTACGGAACGGATTTTGATGCGGTTTTTTTTTAATAGATAGAGTGATTCAAGACGAAGGTTTTTATGTTTAATTCTACGCAGACGAAGTCGCGGGCAGAAGCTAGTATTAGACATAACAATATTATAGTATGCAGTTCCGTTTTGTTAGGAAAAAAATACGCTCAAAGCGTTCACATTCATCGCCAAATAATCCGTATTGGCAATAATTTCACGAAAGAGATCACTTGTCAACAAGTTAATGAAATTATAATTTATGTCACGAAGCCCGCCAAAACCAGTGAAAAGTGTCTTCTTCTTTTTCTAATATAGCCCCAATTCGATTCGATTTCGCCAATGTCACAGTAATAAATACAGTATTCAAAAATCTTGTGACAAAAATGTCGGCAACGTACGGTAGAACACGGTTAAAAGACCCCTCCCCCCTGTCCCTCTTAGCCAACGGATAATGATATCCCTCAGGATCTGCCAGGAGATCATTAACCGATGCCCAGGGTGCACCGGACCGAGCACTGCTCTTCCCCTCGGACGGATCCAAAAACGAACCGCAGTGCTTGACCACACGCGGAGGTACTACTAGCACCCCCAGTGAAAAGTGAATGTTATTGGACCTCACGCGACACTAGCGCCTCTAGTGGCACATTCACACACGATAACCATTTTCAATTTAAAAATAATTTGTTTTAATCTAAGGTACCGTTGCAGCTATCTCCGTCCCAAACTTGATTCAAATCAGTTTAGTCGTTTCAGCGTGAAGAAGGAAACAGATACACTCACACATCCTCACGTCCTCATACACAAACTTTCAAATTTATGATGGTAGAATGTACCTACCTACTCCATACTTAACTTACTACAGTAGAATAACATATATCTAAATTAGGAAGGTACAGTAACGGGGCTCAACTCAAATGGAAGACAATTCTTTGATAAAATATAATATGTGTTTATTCGGAAATTCACAACATCAATACCTGAAGGAAAGGAATAAGTGATTCTTCAAGCGCAAGCTGAAGGATCACTTATTGACGCTCCAAAAGTCCTTACAATAGTCCTCATTGATATGCCAGCCTGTTGTTTTTGAACAATTTAGTTTACCCTCCTTTTCATTTTTGTTTATTGTAAGAGAGAGAGAGAGAAACATTTAGTTACACACATTCGCTACACGTAGATATAAAACAAGGAGAAATACAATATACTAAGGAATAGTACCAAGGAATAGTACCGATATGGTGTAAAATGGACCCCACTCAGCATAATGTTGCGGCAAGCTATTTAATGCTAAACTACTAAACTATTTAAATAATTTATGTATTTTTTTAGTTACACATAAGTCAGGTTCTATCTATTTATTACTTTTTTTACATAAAAGTTTATGGATTATGTAGTATATTTTATCTGTGTATCGTTTCGTGAGTCACAGGTTCTGGCTGAAAATCAGTGCTGCAGGCGTCTAACACCTCAGCGTAATGCTAAGCTAGCGACCGTTTCACTTTTGCGAAAACACACAACGCTGATGGATTTATTTTTCATGTCTGTTCTATAAAATTGTGTAGGTATATTATATTTGTGTGTCTTGCAAAAAGGAATAAATGTCTAGTTCTTTTTTCTTTCTTTCTAAAGAGACTAACACAATTTGTCTACTTCGAATTCAAATTTGAAATGCGCCACACATGGTGCGAAGCAGTCAATGCGCTGTGGCTTACCAATAGATTAAAGGAGCGTCCACACTGGTGCGTAAAAGGTGTTGACGGTGCTTTTGCGCAACAAAATGTATGGATACTAGTGATGTAACGAATGTCATTTTTTAAACATTCGCGAACGCGAATTTGTATGCAAATGTCTGCTACTGACATTCGCGGATGCGAATGCGAATGTAGAAGTGTTCAAATTTGGCGCCAATTGTCTATGCGTCAGGTGCGTTCCGTTTGTATTTTGTTCCGAGAATTGCCGAGTTGATACGAACTCATCCGACTGAATTTTCATTTCGTAAAATAATGAATAAATAATACCAAATGATGAAGTGAAAGACTGTTAATGGGCTTATGGGGTTAAGTTACTTTTTCTTGCATTAAAACATAAGAAATGAATGGGTTTTTGATTTTATTAACCTACCATTATCTTCAAATTGTTTTTTTTTCTGATATTCATATTCGCAAAACATTCGCAGAAATTTTGCGGATGCGAATGCAAATACGAATATCCAAAAATATGCGAATGCGAATGCAAATATTCGTTACATCACTAATGGATACTGCGTATACGCGGCGGTGTGGTCGTTCCTTAATGAATGTTATTGTTCGCTACAAGCTCGGGATCTCGAGTTAAAGCTCTAGATTGAGACTTATTCAATCACTTAATACAGGATTTACTTTAAACCGAGATTAGTCAGGCAACCTTGCCTTAGGCAGCAAGTTAATGATACTTACAGAGCGTCTTAGAGCATCAATTTTACTGGAGATGACGTCGACGTAAGCACAGAACCCGGCCATTAAGAATGATTGGTCTTCTCGGCTAGTTTCACCTTTGTAGAGCGTTGTCTCGCTCTAACTTACGTGTCGCCAATTTGTCTCTTTCTAAAGACCGAAGTGCCATCTTTAGGGCCGGGTACTGTAGAATGTAATCACTACATAATTATAAAACAAAGATCTCCGCCGCGTCTGTTTGTTTGATTAACTCAAAAACTATTGAACGGTTTTTCATGCGGTTTCCACCAATACATTGACAGATTATACATTTTCTATGCCGTCTTTTTATTCCTTGGCAAAACTGGAAAATCTCTTTGTAGTGCATCTCTTTGATCATCAAGGAATATGTCTCCCAAATACCAAGAAACTATGTTAGCACTCTTTTTTTATCCCATGGTAATTTCGCAAAATCTACCTCCACACCATTTTTCAGCCAAATCGGTTCTGCAGTTCTTGAGTTATAAATAGTGTAACTAACATGACTTTCTTTTTTATATAGGTATAGATATATTTTGCACAAGCTTGGCTGTCTTGGCTTGTTTGGTCTTTACATACATACATAAATCACGTATTTATCCCTTACGGGGTAGACAGAGACAAAGGTAGCAAGACCTAAAGGCCACGTGTTGCATGATTTTGGGCGTATAGGAGAGGAATCAAAATAGGGAGGGGTGGCTAGCCGCATCGCCTACAACATTAGCCTTAGATTTTCGCCCATTTTCATTTAGTTAAGTCTAAACAAGTGACAAAGTTGAGTCACAGTTTAAACGGGAAACGGTGCACTTGGTGGAGTATACATGCCGTCTCTCGTTGGTTTAGTGCTCCAAGCTCACAGAACACTATATTAGCTAGTAATAAATAACTAGTTGGCGCAGGTGAGATTAAATCCACTTGCTTAGACTGATTTATAGTAAGGCAACCTTCCTATATTTCTTTTTAAAAGAAACGACAATTTGGAAGCTTTTAATTAACACACGGATTCGTTAGTACCCACTCATTTCTAAATGTCAGTGAAAATTAGAACACATAGAAATATCCGAAAAGTAAAGCTATGGCCGGGAATCGAACCCGGATCCTCGTCATTCCGTGACGCGTGCTATACCCCTACACCACCCATAGCAGGTAAAAGTAAAGCTATGGCCGGGGACAAACAAACATAACACATACAAACATAAAAACAACATAAAAATCAAGAAATAAAAATTCTTCATTCATTTGATAGTAAGTACCTACTCAATCAAATAAGTTGCGTTCTGATAAATGTTAATCACGTCTTTATCCCTTACAGGGTAGACAGTGCGTTGGGTAACAAGACTGGGCGTATTTGACTTTCTACCAAGTTTCTTGCGGCGCATTCTTCTTGGCAATGGTGGCCTTTCCGAATGCGCTGGTAGTTTCAAAAAATACACGTAAAAGGCGGCCAATTTGCAAAAATAAATTTTGAACTTATCATTTTTGTTAATAATATTTCTTCACTTAAAACCTTTGAATTCCAATATACTTGTGTCTTATGTTTATACATACATAAATCACGTCTTTATCCCTTACGGGGTAGACAGAGCCTAAGGTAACAAGACCTAAAGGCCACATTTAACATGATTGCGGGCGTATTGGTGCAAAAGGGAATCGAAATAGTGATGGATTGCTAGCCGCATTGCCTATAACATGATTCCTAAGATTTTGGCCCATTCCCTCGATGGGATTTTACCATCATATTTTTTGTTCATTGAAATGGACCTCCGCAAAGTAACGCCTGATTCAATTAAATAATATGTAGTCTGTTAAAAATATTACCCTACTTTGCCCTTTTACTTTGCAGGGTAAACAAGTTAATACCAACGAATTAGTTCACAGAGGACATTGTGCTTTCGTTTGTTTTTCTATTTAGGCGTTGCTCAGCAAAGCCCTTCGTTTTTCTTCACTGATGGTGGCAAAAACTCCCCCCCATGTCACGTTTGAGTCTCAGAAGTGGGCAAGTCAAGAAATTCGGCGGTTAATCTCATCAATCACATTAGTCGAAAACTATGTCTCGTCTCATCCTCATTAATATTGTAAATACGAATATGAGTTTGTTTGTTACAATTTCACGCCGAAACTACCAACAGATTGTGGTAATTTGACATGGATATGGTTTGAGACACTGGGAAGGTTAGAAAAATAATCTAACCTAAAAATTTCAATACAAGCTTTTTTGCTGACTTTACTAGCATTGTCATCCGACTTGTTACTCCTCCCGTTGACTTCCTACATAATATGTGAACCAAATTCAAGTCAATCGGACCAACCGTTGAAGAGTTCCCGCCTGCGGAGACCAACCTGGCTGGACCATCAGAATTAAAACCCAGATTATTGTATTGTCATCTGACTTACTCAAATATGCAAAATATCAGCTTAATCGGATGAAGATATCTGCTTCAAAATTGAGTCGCAAAATTCCAACCGGACAAACATACATGTACAATTATATTTTCTTCTTCTTCTTTTCTAAAATGGCCTCATCGAACCATGCGATGATTTCGCCAATGTCAAGGTAATAAATACAGTATTCAAAAATCTTGTGACAAAAATGTCGGCAACGTTGTACGGTAGAACATGGTCACAAGACCCCCCCCCCCCCTGTCGGGCTCTTAGCCAACGGATAATGATATCTCTCGGAGACCGCTTGGAAATCATTAACCGGTGCCCAGGGTGCACCGGAACAAGCACTGCACTTCCCCTCGGACGGATCCAAAAACGAACCGCAGCTCTTGATCACACGCGGAGGTAACCCGACTCGCACCCCCATATACAATTTAATGATTCAGTTTTGGTTCGCTCGCTGTCAGATCCATACTAAAACTGACACGTAAAAGTTGAACTGAGTCGGAATTGTGTCATGGTGCCCCAGGACGGCCGCACGTTGCGTGTCCCGTCCGATCGCTCTCGCTTGCCCCTTGAGCACTTTTATCTTTAACTAATGATTTTCTTCGTATTTTTGTTGCCTTCTTCAGTACCCTTACACTAAGTAAGAGTATACTCCGAGTCGAGTGACAAAGCACTTCTGGGGATTGCCATTTTAGTTAATCAAGTTTGTTTGTTAGTTTGTAATGGACTCATTTATTTACTGTCTTAATACATGATTTTATTAAGTACTAGCCTTCCGTCCGCAGCTTCGCCCGCGGTAAATTAATTTTCCCGTAGGAAAAGGTATTTTCCCGCGATAAAATCAGATCAGGTGACCCACTTGCTCGTTTGCTTTCCTATTCATATAAAAATAAAATAAAATAAATAAATAAAAAGTAGCCTATGTCACTCAGTGATAATGTAGCTTTCTAACGGCAAAAGAATTTTTGAAATCCGTCCAGTAGTTTCGGAGCCTATTCAATGCAAACAAACAATCAAATTTTTCCTCTTTATAATAATATATTAGTATAGATATAGATAAAACAGATTTTATTTGGCTATGACGACCGGATAGCCTAGTGGTTAGAAAAACTGACTATGAAGCTT
Source organism: Pandemis cinnamomeana (assembly GCA_932294345.1). Lineage (NCBI taxonomy): Eukaryota > Metazoa > Arthropoda > Insecta > Lepidoptera > Tortricidae > Pandemis > Pandemis cinnamomeana. The sequence goes on along the minus strand of OW028715.1, from coordinate 1,899,683 downwards.
GAGGTCCCGGGTTCGATCCCCGGTCGGGGCAGTCTTTTGTATGAAAAATACGAATGTTGTTCTCGAGTCTTGGATGTTTAATATGTGTATAAGTATGATTATCCGTTGTCTAGTGCCCATATTGCAAGCTTTGCTAAGTTCGGAACTAGGTCAATTGGTGTCAATTGTCCCAAGATATTTATATTATACTAGCTACTGCCCGCGACTACGTCCGAAAAAAAAAATAGTTTTTCGCTATCCCACGGGAACTATGCAATTTTCCGGGTTCAAAAATAGCTTATGTGCTAGGATATCAGCTATCACCGTTCCAAATTTTATTCACATCCATTCAGTAGTTTTTACATGAAAGACTTACAAACATCATCCATCCATACTTACAAATTTTCGCGTTTTTAATATTAGTAGGATGTATTTAAAGGTATAGGCTATCCAAAATGTTTTTTTTTATGTAAGATTTGTATAGTTTTATCTTAATTTAATTTGCAGTGAGTGAATTAAAAATTAAAATTAAAATTAAAAACAGCGCGTCCGTTTTTTCTCGGCTACAGTGATGCCAAAGAGAGTTGAAACATTTTAGACTTCATAAAAACTCAAAAGTACTTAGTAAGTCTTAAATTAGACGTAAAATTTCGTTTCAGTTGCACCGAGTACCGAATAAAACGTCATTTTATTCCTTAATGTCCCCAGTTATTTGCAATAAAATAATTTTACAACCATTTTATAAATTCCGAACGTAAAGTATCCATATTTTGCCCGTTAACCACCGGCCCCTCAGTAAAACCCTATAAGTAAGTTCTCGCATATTTTCGACATAACGAGCCAGCCGCAATTTTGCAGATTCCCGTCGACATCCAGGAAAACATTTTAGTGCCTTCGTCTCGGAATATAGAAAATGAGGCCATATTTTTCCTACGATCAAATGTTATTTTCGCGGCGTTCGGTAAATATCTTAAAAGTTTTGATTGTAGAAAAACAAGAATTTTCCCTCTATTTAAACACACCAGCAAATTTATTTCGGGAATAAACTGACTGATGATTGACTATGTACTCTTAACCTACGGCTTTTTTCATTCGAAAACCAGTTTTATTGCGGTGGTTCTCCGCCATATTTGGTAAAAATCCGTTAAGCAGTTTGAAGAATATCAGCACTTCCAAAATGATAATATATATAATCGTAAGGCAGTTTCAGATTAAAATGGAATTATTTTTTATTTACGTGACTACCCGATTGAAAGCGCGGGCATTTTAAATTGAATTGTAGCTTTTTTATATTTAAGCCTTAAAATTAATTTTGATTAAGTTACGTTAGCTTGATCAAACACTTGAGGAACAAAATTAAAAAGACGTGTAAACTATAACGGGGGTTCAGCAAAAGTAATCCAACCTGCCGAAGTAATCTGACATCCTTTTTGTGATTAATTACGTACCTACATGTCTGTATTTCTGGAAAGATATAACTTAAACTGTTCAAGGCCTGAGTGAATAATTTTACTGAACCAGTGAGCTACACCGTCAGCCTCAACAACTACCCGTCTCTTTCTAAAACGAACAGTAAGAAAAAGACAGGCAATCTATTTCGCATGCGACGCGACTTGCGCGCTCTCGTGCTTCAGATCAACCGCTTAAATAACTCCTCCCCGCGCGGCACAGGGGCGCGGTGGGACGACAAAGGGGACCGAGAGAGGTGCGGGCGGGTAGTGCGCCTGCCGCCCGCACCTCTCTCGGTCCCCTTTGTCGTCCCACCGCGCGCGGGTGCACCGCGCGGGCAAGGACTCATTGAACTGGTCTTAGGTAAAAAAATGATTGAATGAATACTTACAGTGTGATCCAAAAAAGGCTGACAAAGCAATTTATATGTAATAGAAAAAGTTGAACGCTTGTAAATTGAGATTGAGACGCCATTTACATTACGTCTCGTTCCAGCGAAATTTCCTTTTAATAATGTGAACAAAATGTTCCCCGATGTTCAATTTTGCTTAATAACTAATTTGGTTTTGGCGCAATATTGCTTTTTGTAATTTTGAAAGATTTTCCTTTTGGTAGAAACTGTTGAGAGCCAAATAAGTGCAGTCTGTTAGTTACCTATTCGTAAAGAACATACTTATAATTATAACAACATAGCTCGTCCAGTGGCTTTTCTCATGACAGAAAAAATAAAAACAAAAACCAACTACAAAACAATTGACTGAAAATAATTTAAAAACCGGCCAAGTGCGAGTCAGACTCGCGCACCGAGGGTACCCTACAAATTCGACAAATGAATATTAAATCCAGCCCTATTAGCAAAATGTAGGCAGTGTGGGGTCATTTTATTTACATAGACAGACAGACAATTAAAAGTTACACAAACGGATAACTCACTTGTAAAAGTCGAGTAATGTTTGACATGTTTCGGACAGCGGCGCACAACTACCGTCGTTTTCATCATAATTTTTATAATTCATCTGAAAAAAAAAAACAAAAGAAAGTAGTCGTGTCATTGCTCCTGTCAGCGCGGCGTGTTCCATTTTCAGTATAATTTCAATTGTTTTATTTTATAAGTTTGTACAGTTTACATAGTGATATAACTACGTAGGTATTTGTTTTTAATCCACCCACGCCCTTTCGTTCTAAGAGCAGGCCTGTGTCCAGCAACGGTACGAAAATAGAATGTTTTTAAAACCCTAATGGCGCCTCAAGGGCTGTCAAAACAATATTAACAATAAAGCAAATCTGTTTCCGTAAACCCTTAGACAGGCTATTATGAAATAGAATGATTGCCCCCCGGCGACGCCTGCGTTTAATTACTGGCCGATCCCCAATTAACTGTCTGTCTAACGTGAAAATTAATTAAATTCTACGGACGCATTGATTAATTTAATATTGCTATGATCCTTGATGCTTGATAATAATTTTAGATGGTAAAATTATGATTATAAATTGTATACTCTTCGTATATTCTTCCATGCTAGGTTAGGAGTGAAGAAAAAACATAGAATGTACCTACCAGTTGCTTCTCGAATGGGCGAGATTCTTAGGAATCATGTTTTAGGCGATCAGGTTAGCAACCCATCATTGTTTTGATTCTCCTTTCCACCTATACGCCCGCAATCATGCTAAACGTGGCCTTTAGGTCTTGTTAACTTGGGCTCTGTCTACCGCGTAAGGGATAAATACGTAATGTCAACGAACAGTAAGAAAAAAACGGGTAGTCCTGCGCTCGACACAACTCATACGCACACTTCTGCTGGCCGTGCTGGCTCGCAGCACGCAGCAATATCTATTGGGACCGTGCGCGACGACAGCGCCACGTACAGGCGGCCATTATGGACAATATTGTCACCGCTGTCAAACAAGAAGTGAGTAAATATTGTGAAAAAAATTAATGAAATCTTGTGTTATTTTACTATATTACACAATTTTGGACAATGGTAGTCAGTAACATTATTGCCAATAATATTAAAATTGTTGTTTTCAGTGAAATTTTAGAGGTTAGGTAACTTACTTTTTTTTTTCTTACGGCTAATATCCACTTATTTCTTTGGTCTCTTTTCCACCATGGTCTTGGAAATTGGAAAAATTTACAGTCGCTATTCTTCTTGGTGTTATTACAATTCACAACAACACATCTTACCAGGACCATATTTTATCTCAAAACCGATTAGAAAATGTTTACTGCAATATGGATTTGACAGCTCAAGTCAGCGACAAAATAGTAAATTTTAGCCGTAGCGAGCGCTGTGATCGTTTAGGCTACCCCCTCCACCCGCTTTGCACTCTCCCAATAGGCTGACTAAAATGGCGTCACTTTTTCATCCAAATTCAGTGGGAGGTTTAAAAAGGCGACTCATCGCGTCGTCACGTCTGCTCGTATGAGATTTGCATACATTGCGAGGCTGTAGCTGAAAAATGGCAAATCTCATTAGCTGTAAAATGGAAAACATGCGGAGGAAATTGTTTCTAATGCAATCCTCTGTTCTGTTTTGTCAATTTTCTGCTAGCCAATTTGATCGAGAATTTTAATTCTTAAATCTTTATGTTTTTTACGGTTTTACATACCTACATATATAATTCACGTCTTTATTTTGACGACCGAGTAGCCTAGGTTAGTGGCCCTCACTATGAAGCTAGAGGTCCTGGGTTCGAATCTCGTTAGGGGCAGACAGTTATATGATGAATACGAATGTTTGTGCCCGAGTCTTGGATGTTGTATTTAAGTATGTATTTATCTACATTATACAAGTATGTTTATCCGTTGCCTGGTACCCATAGTAGGTACAAGCTTTTCTTAGTTTGGAGCTGGGTCAATTGGTGTAATTTGTCCCAAGATATTTATTTATTTATTTATTATTTATCCCTTACGGGGTAGACAGAGCCTAAGGTAACAAGACCTAAAGGCCACGTTTAGCATGATTGTGGGCGTATAGATGGAAAGGAATCAAAATAGTGATGGGTTCCTATTTTCATCCATTCCCTCGACGGGCTTTTACAATCTGCGCGGGAAGAGAAGCCCAGTGTGGTAGATGGTTTTACTCGATTGAAATTAAATTTCTAAGCAATACCGAAAGCTAGAACACAGAAACATTCGGCCGGGAATCGAACCCGGATCCTCATCATTCCGTGATGTGTAGTTTTATTCCTACGTCACCCATACCTACCATTACTTTTGGATTTTTCTGTGTTGTGGTTTTCAGTCCCATTCAGAAATTGTATTTCTAATATACTTACTCTAAAATTTGATTGTTTTAAATGTAGAAATGCGTAGAGCTTCATCTATAATTCGCATTTATAATATTAGTAGGATAACCCGCGACAAAAGATTCCTTTATCGCTATCCCGCGGGAAATACGCAATTTTCCGGGATCCAGCTATGTTCAAATTTCATAAAGATCTGCTCAGCCGTTCTCGCGTGACAGAGCAAACTAACTTCCTTACTCACGAACTTTCGCATTTAGAATATTAGTTGGATAAGACTGGCTTCTGACCGCGACTTCATCTGCGTAGAATTATACATATAACCTTCCTTTTGAATCACTCAATGTATTAAAAAAACGCATCATAATCCGTTGCGTAGTTTTAAAGATCTAAACATTTATGGGGACAGACAGCGGAAAGCGACTCTGTTTTGAACTATGAAGTGATAAGTGAAACACAAATACGTTGTTTTTCTTTCCCCACAAGAGGGGCGTTACGCATTATCCTATTAAATATTTATCTTGGCACTTTATCATTCTCCGGACACAATTTGCCACCTAGCGAAACTGTCTGTCTTTTATTTTTATTATGCTTACCGTATCCATTTTTATCATAAGAAAAGATACGGTACACAAACAATGACTTTATTGAACATCGCATGTCATATTTAATAAGCGATATAGGAAAAGGTAAGTACGAATACGTAGAGAAAAATGCGAGTGATTTATTCCAGGCATTGTGGGAGGGAAAGAAGAAAGGAATAGACCTGTGTGATATAACCAACAATAATATAATGGATTTCTTCCACGCTGGTCTGGGAGCAAAAAAAATTGAATATACGAGTTGCTTCTCTTTCCGCGCTGGCGGTAAAAGCAAAAGAATGGGCGAAAATATTAGGAATCATGTTATAGGCGATGATGCTAGCAACCCATCACTATTTTGATTCCCCTTTCAACCTATACGCCCACAATCATGCTAAACGTGGCCTTAAGTCTTGTTACCTTAGGCACTGTCTATCCCGTAAGGGATAAAGACGTGATTTATTTATTTAAACTTACTTCCATGCTAGTCTGGGAGCAAAGGAAAAACATAGAATGTACCAGTTGCTTCTCGTCTTGCGCAGATGGTAAAAGCCCATAGAAGGAATGGGCGAAAGTCTTAGGAATCATAATATAGGCGATGATGCTAGCAACCCATCACTATTTTGATTTCCCTTTCCACCTATACGCCCTTAATCATGCTAAGCGTGGCTTTAAGGTTTTGTAATTTTAAGCTGTCTACCCCGTAAGGGATAAAGACATGGTACATGTATGTATAACTAAAAGATTAAAATAATTCATTCACAAGTTTCATTCGGAAATTACGTCCTACCAATCGAACTAATCGAAGATCTGAGCCACTGTGCGACCTTTTCACAGTGAATGTTATAGTGACGTTACACTGAATTGAAAAGGAAAATATTTTCAGATTTATTAACAAAACGTTCTCCAGTGTACATAGAAATTAGTCTATCGCCGATGGACTATTGTAATGGGAAACTTGAAAATTGGTTGTAAAAATGTTAGCACATTTTCTCGACCACGTTGTTATTTTATTCAGGCATCGTTAAAAGGAGGGAAATATCTAAAACTCTCGTTACTTATCAGGTACACACCAATCGCACAGAAGGGTGATTTTCTTTAACAAATTGTTCCGTGAGGTAACGCTGCGCTTGGCTGTTTATCATAACTTGAGCTGTTCGCTAATAGACGTAACACGATGACTTCTTTTTTATTTTATTTATTCAAATCAATTACAAAGAAAAAACATTATGTGTGAACAGCGAGCGAAAACCGCGATCGGTTTATCTGCTAGTGTTGTCGCACTCTTACAACGCGTTATTTATTACATATCAATACAATACAATACAAATACTCTTTATTGAACACCACAAATCAGTACAAAACAATACAGAAACAATGAACAAAGTAGACAATAGGCGGTCTTATCGCTTAATAGCGATCTCTTCCAGACAACCAAGAAATAAGTTGGAGACAGTTTAAGTATCAATTATCAAACTATACTAAATAACCACTTAAGTATTTGTCAACAGCATCGATTTTCCATTTTTATTTTCAGTTTTGAGGGTTGTTATTTAGGTTATAACAAACCATTCAAGTCCAGCCATTAAGAATCTGGGGCAGAAGGTATTTCCAGGTTCGCTTCCCATACATGTTGTTACATGGTTGGTAGGATCTACTTTGACAGATACGGTACATTTCTTAGGTTTTGAGCTCTAGTTCTTTGTTTTAGTAAAGTTAGGTTGCTAATTTCGTCACATACGGTCATCATCTGATTCTGTGTAATGCCAGTGATTGCCTTTCATGCTGGTCTGGGATTAAAGAAAAAACGTAGAATTTACCAGTTGCTTCTCTTCCCGCGCATGTTGTGGCTAGCGACCCATCACTATTTTGTTTCCTACTCTACCTATATGCCCACAATCATGCTAAACGTGGCATTTAGTCTTGCTACCTTAGGCTCTGTCTTCTCTTCTTCTGGTTCTTTACGAGAATCACACGATGTTATTTAGGGAGAATGTTTACGTCATTGTTTATGTAAATCAGCGCATATATTATGTGAAAAAGTCCTCCATCGCCTCTGTTTATTCGCGAGAAACTCAAAATCTAATTTTCCAAACGATTCACGAAGGTATTATCATTTGTCAAAAAAAAATGTAAATTAGTTGACATAATGACAGTCATTGTGGCAGCGCCCTGTTCTGTTAATATCTACATTGCATTTGTGCAAAGCTGGGGCGGGTCGCTAGTTCCAAAATAAGACGCCTCGTTATATAAACAAATCTACCAGCTTCTTGTGTTACAACGTTAAGACTAGGACAGAAGATAAATTTACTGACACAAGGTAATAAAGCTGGCTATTCGGAATCCTCGCACGTTCCATACGGTTGGTGTGACCCCGTAAAAGCTGCATGGCGTGTGCAATAGTTTTTTTTCTGCACTGTGCAGGATTCACCCAAATTGATACGGTATTTCGACGCCGACGTCGATACGTATTTGTGACGTTTGCTTTTGCTTTCTTATCATGTCAAATAAAATCAGTGATGTGATTTCATTTACCTAGGAGTAAATGAAATCACATCACACAAAATCAGTGAAGTAATTTCATTTACCTAGGAGTAAATGAAATCACATCATACAAAATCAGTGATGTGATTTCATTTACCTAGGAGTAAATGAAATCACGTCGCTGGTTTTATTTGACATTGATTTTATTTGTAGGGAAGTTTTGTTTTTAATTTCGAAAAGCAAAAATGAGGCACGAGAGTTGAATTTTCTAACGATGTTGAAATAAATAGAAAGACTAGGTTATAACTTCATAGAAGTACTAGCTTTTGCCCGCGGCTTCGCACGCGTGAACCATGAGCATTTCAAAGAAGCTAGCAATCAAGCAAGCGAACAACCAAACCTGCAAGCTTTCAAGCATGCAAGCAAGCGTGCAAGCAAGCATGCATGCAAGTAAGCACGCAAGCATGCATGCATGCAAGCAAGCATGCAAGCATGCATGAAAGCAAGTATGCAATCAAGCATGCAAAGCAAGGGCTCAAGCAAGCCCCCGCATTGCCCCGCTACCTTGATTTTTCTGAAACTGTAAATATTGCAGGATTTTTATAAAACAAACCTAACCTAACCTATAGGGCTGTCCTAAAATATACCCTATATAGCTTTTGCCCGCGACTTCGTACGCGCTAAGATGTAAAACGAAAAAATAAGTTTTTTCCCATTCCCGTGGAAATTTTGGGGAGTGCTTTCGGAGTACACTTAAAGCCTTTAAAGAAACACACGCTATAAATGCTAAGTCTCTTTCTTCCGCTGTTTCGTCTGGAAACGTAAAATCCCGTTTTTTCCCGTCCCTGTGAGCGTTTCGGAAAATCCTTTCTTAGTGTTCCCCTATACTCCCGAATAAACCTACGTGACAAATTTCAACTTTCCCGCGCTTCCCGTTTTGCCCGTTCCCGTAAGAATTTCGCCAAATAGAGCATTTCCCGAAATTCTTACGGGAACAAAGAAGAAGAATTTTGGGCAATTATCTCATAATGCTCCCCTACACTCCCCAAGGAACCCACTTGCCAAATTTCAGCTTTCTACGACCAGTAAAACGAAAAATCCTGTTTTTTTCCCGTTCCCGTGGGTATTTTGGAAAGTACTCTCTTAATGCTC